>OV884060.1:107632888-117632888 GCA_930367215.1 Pollenia angustigena
AATATACATTCTGTTTTAAGCATTTATATAAAAATTTTTTTTTCTTATACTAACATTCTATATTTAATCTTAGTATTATAATCTTACTCTTGATTTTAATCTTAGTCTTAGTGTTAATCTTAGTAGTAGTCTTTTGATCTTGGTTTTATAGTTTCGGATTCCGATCTTATTTTTTTTTTTTTGTTTATAGACTTGCAACATTACTCTTGTATTACTCTTGCGTGCTGCTTTGTTTACGTTTTCTTAGACTGAATACATATCTGGAAATTTAAAATTTCTTTAATTACATATAAAATATCTATCTACTGTTATACGAATGCTTTGAACTTAGTGTTTTCAATTGAAATATTAAACTTCGATTTTAAACAGACATATACATATTTTATTTTATATAGGAAATTAATACTCGGTACTAGCGACAACCTCGAAGCTTGCACCGACCTCAGTTTTCATTACGTGCAAGAATCGAGTTTCTACTATACTTCATTCTCATCAAACTAATCACACAAGGCGATTTTAAGAAAATTCATACTAATCCTTTCCATTTTATCAAATCTATCCATTATATTATTATTTTAATTTAAACAATTCTTATAAATTCTATTCAGTTCCCACATAATTTAATTCATTCTATATACAACCTTAACGAGTAACTCATATTTATGTATACAGTTTTTTCAAGCCACTTTTAAAAACATATTTTGATTTTTACTTGTCTACTATATTAAAAAATAATCTATAAACTTAAATGAAAATTTAGGTTTATATTAAGTAATTTAATTATACGCTGAGATACGCTGATGGTTTTTCTACCTTAAATTTATATATTGGATAGAAAGTTAAATCTGAATGTAGTGTTTCGGTAAGAATGTCTCTATATTACTTTAAATCAGGTTTCTTATAATACAAAGTTTTTGAATGAAATATTAACAATCCTAATGTTAATTTCAATATAATTTCATTTAAATCATATATACATACATATAAATATTAATTTGTTAGAATCAAACCATCAATTACCATCATGATCTTATTAATGTCATATATTTTTTTTTTTTTTTTTTTTTCATTATTTTTATTATTCGTTAAAAACTTTATATTCTTATATATAGGAGATGCATATGATTTGGGATTTCTCCTTCATTTTAAAATTGTTTGATTTTACAATTTTTATATTAGTTATTTCAGCCTCTTCATTATCATTATGATCATTATCATAATCATCATAATTAAGATTAGTAATATTCTTTGATCCTTAAAAACAACAATTCTATTATCTTATGTTTTTTTTTTTTCTAGTTTGCTACTCTATAATATTAGTTTAATGAAGAGTTTTTCTATAGCACGAAATGAATAGTTTAATAACCATATTATATGATTTATTTAATGTTTTTGCATACAGTTTTGTAATTCCTATAATTTGTTTTCCTTTTATTTACCCTTCTATACTTAATATTTATATACATCCATACATCCTTAAATATACATTATGTTTTGAGCATTTCTTTACTATACATATATATAAATTTTTTCCTTTACTAACATTCCTATATTTAATCTTAATTTTATGATCTTAGTCTTGATTTTAATTAATCTTAATCTTAGTGTTAATCTTGATAGTAGCCTTTTAGTCTTGGTTTTATAGTTTCGGATCTCAATCTTAGTTTTTGTATAGACATCTCATTTACAAACCTATAACTTCAATCTAATCAAACCTATCACACAAGGCGATTGTCTTCTATTTTTCAAGAAAATCCATACTAATCCTTTCAATTTTATCAACTCTATACATTATATTATTATTTTAATTTTAACAAATCTTATAAATTCTATTCAGTTCCCACATAATTTTATTCATTGTATATACAATCCTTAACCATTATCTCATATTTATAGATACAGTTTTTCAATACACTTTTAAAAACATAGTTTGATTTTTACTTGTCTACTATATTAAAAAATAATCCATAAACTTAAATGAAAATTTAGGTTTATATTAAGTAATTTAATTAAACACTGAGATACGCTGATGGTTTTTCTACCTTAAATTTATATATTGAATAGAAAGTTACATCTGAATGTAGTGTTTCGGTAAGAATGTCTCTATATTACTTTAAATCAGGTTTCTTATAATACAGAGTTTTTAAATGAAATATTAACAATTCTAATGTTAATTTCAATATAATTTCATTTAAATCATATATACATACATATAAATATTAATTTGTTAGAATCAATCCATCAATTACCATCATGATCTTATTAATGTCATATATTTTTTTTTTTCTCATTATTTTTATTATTCGTTAAAAACTTTATATTCTTATATGTAGGAGATGCATATGATTTGGGATTTCTCCTTCATTTTAAACTTGTTTGATTTGAAAATTTTCATATTAGGTATTTCAACCTTTTCATTGTTATTATACTCATCATAATCATCATAATTGAGATTAGTTATATTCTTTTCTCATTAAAACCAACAATTCTATTATCATAATCATCAAAATTGAGTTTAAATATATTTTGTTTTTATTTTTTCGTTGAAACCAACAAATCATAATCATTATTATCAAAATCAGGTTAATATATGTTTTTTTTTTTTTTTTTTTTTTTAGTCAAGATACTTTAACATCATCATAACCAGAAATATTATTTTTACAAATGTTGATATTGTGATTTTAATTAAACTGGTTATAATCACCTAAGGTTGAAATGATAGAGATGTTATCCGTTTAATTCTGTTGACTAATTCACATTTATTAAGACATATAGATAATAACAGAATTGATAGAGGATTCATAATTGAATAACTTTGAATAAGAATTGAGCTTATAGTTGGATGTAAGTACGATTTAAACAATAATAACCGACATCGAATAAGTGATTCATCATTTTATTTAATTGAAAACATACCACTTTACATCAAGATACCTTATTTTTAATCTGGTAGCATAAAACAGTTACCTATTTTTGATCTGGTAACGTATAAACAGAGAGAATTAATATCAGATTTAAATAACAAACCAAATATAAGATACATTATATAATCCAACAACAACAACAACAACAACAATATATTCAACATGAATTGATTCGAAATAAAATACACACAATTCTTAAATACATTCAATTAGTTTGTCTTATGATTATACTTTAGCTGAGAGAGATTAATACCATATACATATTTACACGTTATGCACTTACAACATAAAATTCAAAGTTTATTAACCATAATATATGGTTTTATATAATGTGTTAACAGCAATCATTAAAAATTTATATATAATATAAACTTATAGTTGACTGTACCATCAGAATATTGACTGATAATATAACAATAGAATCATATTACACAAACAATATATAGAATATTATAAAGAGAAAGGTATAAACTCATATGTCTATAGGTAACAGTTAAGAATTTTACAATATATTGGTTTAAGATATGTTATTTCTAATTAAGAGTTTAGTTTGATGGTTCTTGGAAGTTTATTTTCAATATAAATACATACATACATATTTGCTGATTTATTCCTATTTGATAATTTTTGATTTGATTGTTTTTTTCTTTTTACCTACAACACATTAATGAAATGGATATACATTAATGATGATGTTTTTTAACACTTTTAAATATTTGTTAAATATAGCTACATCAACTTCTTAATACATCGAATCAACTTACTAAGAATTAATTTTTAAATTAATATTTTGATATCCGTATACCCAGCTGATAGGCTGGTTGTGTATAGGTTTACATGATAATCACAAATTTCTTTAAAATAATAAAATTTCATTGAATTAACTCTCAAATTGCAACCATACCCATAAAGTATAGATAGTACATCCCATATAAATTTATACTTTTACATTAAATTATTTAGTTTCACTATATTCTCATCATGATTAATATAGAAAATCATATTTTCATATACCCACACCACAAAAGTGAAGAGTATATTAGATACACGTTAATACTAATCCTAGTTACCTTTTGATATACTAAATCAACTTATTTACTTAGAATTACTTTTTAAAACAATTTAAACATGAACCAATTCGACTGGTTGGTGGGCTGTTCATATAAAACTAAAAATAAAATTTGATTTTTAGGTTTACATGCACAGCTAGCTGTCTATTGTGTGATTTATAGAACACAAACGCAAAACTCATCAGTTCAACTTACATTTAAAACTGAAACAAATTTTGTTTTAAATGAAAGTTGAACTGATGAGTTTTGCGTTTGTGTTCTATAAACCACACAATAGACAGCTAGCTGTGCATGTAAACCTAAAAATCAAATTTTATTTTTAGTTTTATATGAACAGCCCACCAACCAGTCGAATTGGTTCATGTTTAAATTGTTTTAAAAAGTAATTCTAAGTAAATAAGTTGATTTAGTATATCAAAAGGTAACTAGGATTAGTATTAACGTGTATCTAATATACTCTTCACTTTTGTGGTGTGGGTATATGAAAATATGATTTTCTATATTAATCATGATGAGAATATAGTGAAACTAAATAATTTAATGTAAAAGTATAAATTTATATGGGATGTACTATCTATACTTTATGGGTATGGTTGCAATTTGAGAGTTAATTCAATGAAATTTTATTATTTTAAAGAAATTTGTGATTATCATGTAAACCTATACACAACCAGCCTATCAGCTGGGTATACGGATATCAAAATATTAATTTAAAAATTAATTCTTAGTAAGTTGATTCGATGTATTAAGAAGTTGATGTAGCTATATTTAACAAATATTTAAAAGTGTTAAAAAACATCATCATTAATGTATATCCATTTCATTAATGTGTTGTAGGTAAAAAGAAAAAAACAATCAAATCAAAAATTATCAAATAGGAATAAATCAGCAAATATGTATGTATGTATTTATATTGAAAATAAACTTCCAAGAACCATCAAACTAAACTCTTAATTAGAAATAACATATCTTAAACCAATATATTGTAAAATTCTTAACTGTTACCTATAGACATATGAGTTTATACCTTTCTCTTTATAATATTCTATATATTGTTTGTGTAATATGATTCTATTGTTATATTATCAGTCAATATTCTGATGGTACAGTCAACTATAAGTTTATATTATATATAAATTTTTAATGATTGCTGTTAACACATTATATAAAACCATATATTATGGTTAATAAACTTTGAATTTTATGTTGTAAGTGCATAACGTGTAAATATGTATATGGTATTAATCTCTCTCAGCTAAAGTATAATCATAAGACAAACTAATTGAATGTATTTAAGAATTGTGTGTATTTTATTTCGAATCAATTCATGTTGAATATATTGTTGTTGTTGTTGTTGTTGTTGGATTATATAATGTATCTTATATTTGGTTTGTTATTTAAATCTGATATTAATTCTCTCTGTTTATACGTTACCAGATCAAAAATAGGTAACTGTTTTATGCTACCAGATTAAAAATAAGGTATCTTGATGTAAAGTGGTATGTTTTCAATTAAATAAAATGATGAATCACTTATTCGATGTCGGTTATTATTGTTTAAATCGTACTTACATCCAACTATAAGCTCAATTCTTATTCAAAGTTATTCAATTATGAATCCTCTATCAATTCTGTTATTATCTATATGTCTTAATAAATGTGAATTAGTCAACAGAATTAAACGGATAACATCTCTATCATTTCAACCTTAGGTGATTATAACCAGTTTAATTAAAATCACAATATCAACATTTGTAAAAATAATATTTCTGGTTATGATGATGTTAAAGTATCTTGACTAAAAAAAAAAAAAAAAAAAAAACATATATTAACCTGATTTTGATAATAATGATTATGATTTGTTGGTTTCAACGAAAAAATAAAAACAAAATATATTTAAACTCAATTTTGATGATTATGATAATAGAATTGTTGGTTTTAATGAGAAAAGAATATAACTAATCTCAATTATGATGATTATGATGAGTATAATAACAATGAAAAGGTTGAAATACCTAATATGAAAATTTTCAAATCAAACAAGTTTAAAATGAAGGAGAAATCCCAAATCATATGCATCTCCTACATATAAGAATATAAAGTTTTTAACGAATAATAAAAATAATGAGAAAAAAAAAAATATATGACATTAATAAGATCATGATGGTAATTGATGGATTGATTCTAACAAATTAATATTTATATGTATGTATATATGATTTAAATGAAATTATATTGAAATTAACATTAGGATTGTTAATATTTCATTTAAAAACTCTGTATTATAAGAAACCTGATTTAAAGTAATATAGAGACATTCTTACCGAAACACTACATTCAGATGTAACTTTCTATTCAATATATAAATTTAAGGTAGAAAAACCATCAGCGTATCTCAGTGTTTAATTAAATTACTTAATATAAACCTAAATTTTCATTTAAGTTTATGGATTATTTTTTAATATAGTAGACAAGTAAAAATCAAACTATGTTTTTAAAAGTGTATTGAAAAACTGTATCTATAAATATGAGATAATGGTTAAGGATTGTATATACAATGAATAAAATTATGTGGGAACTGAATAGAATTTATAAGATTTGTTAAAATTAAAATAATAATATAATGTATAGAGTTGATAAAATTGAAAGGATTAGTATGGATTTTCTTGAAAAATAGAAGACAATCGCCTTGTGTGATAGGTTTGATTAGATTGAAGTTATAGGTTTGTAAATGAGATGTCTATACAAAAACTAAGATTGAGATCCGAAACTATAAAACCAAGACTAAAAGGCTACTATCAAGATTAACACTAAGATTAAGATTAATTAAAATCAAGACTAAGATCATAAAATTAAGATTAAATATAGGAATGTTAGTAAAGGAAAAAATTTATATATATGTATAGTAAAGAAATGCTCAAAACATAATGTATATTTAAGGATGTATGGATGTATATAAATATTAAGTATAGAAGGGTAAATAAAAGGAAAACAAATTATAGGAATTACAAAACTGTATGCAAAAACATTAAATAAATCATATAATATGGTTATTAAACTATTCATTTCGTGCTATAGAAAAACTCTTCATTAAACTAATATTATAGAGTAGCAAACTAGAAAAAAAAAACATAAGATAATAGAATTGTTGTTTTTAAGGATCAAAGAATATTACTAATCTTAATTATGATGATTATGATAATGATCATAATGATAATGAAGAGGCTGAAATAACTAATATAAAAATTGTAAAATCAAACAATTTTAAAATGAAGGAGAAATCCCAAATCATATGCATCTCCTATATATAAGAATATAAAGTTTTTAACGAATAATAAAAATAATGAAAAAAAAAAAAAAAAAAAAATATATGACATTAATAAGATCATGATGGTAATTGATGGTTTGATTCTAACAAATTAATATTTATATGTATGTATATATGATTTAAATGAAATTATATTGAAATTAACATTAGGATTGTTAATATTTCATTCAAAAACTTTGTATTATAAGAAACCTGATTTAAAGTAATATAGAGACATTCTTACCGAAACACTACATTCAGATTTAACTTTCTATCCAATATATAAATTTAAGGTAGAAAAACCATCAGCGTATCTCAGCGTATAATTAAATTACTTAATATAAACCTAAATTTTCATTTAAGTTTATAGATTATTTTTTAATATAGTAGACAAGTAAAAATCAAAATATGTTTTTAAAAGTGGCTTGAAAAAACTGTATACATAAATATGAGTTACTCGTTAAGGTTGTATATAGAATGAATTAAATTATGTGGGAACTGAATAGAATTTATAAGAATTGTTTAAATTAAAATAATAATATAATGGATAGATTTGATAAAATGGAAAGGATTAGTATGAATTTTCTTAAAATCGCCTTGTGTGATTAGTTTGATGAGAATGAAGTATAGTAGAAACTCGATTCTTGCACGTAATGAAAACTGAGGTCGGTGCAAGCTTCGAGGTTGTCGCTAGTACCGAGTATTAATTTCCTATATAAAATAAAATATGTATATGTCTGTTTAAAATCGAAGTTTAATATTTCAATTGAAAACACTAAGTTCAAAGCATTCGTATAACAGTAGATAGATATTTTATATGTAATTAAAGAAATTTTAAATTTCCAGATATGTATTCAGTCTAAGAAAACGTAAACAAAGCAGCACGCAAGAGTAATACAAGAGTAATGTTGCAAGTCTATAAACAAAAAAAAAAAAATAAGATCGGAATCCGAAACTATAAAACCAAGATCAAAAGACTACTACTAAGATTAACACTAAGACTAAGATTAAAATCAAGAGTAAGATTATAATACTAAGATTAAATATAGAATGTTAGTATAAGAAAAAAAAATTTTTATATAAATGCTTAAAACAGAATGTATATTTAAGGATGTATGGAAGTGTATAAATATTAAATATATAAGGGAAATAATAGGAAAACAAATTATAGGAATTACAAAACGGTATACAAAACATTAAATAAACCATATAATATGGTTATTGAACTATTCATTCCATGGTATTAGTATATATAAAGTATAAATAAATGATTAATGGAGTAAGGTTTTACATAAATAAATAAATAAAGTTTGTGATTTTCTTTTGCGGATTTAACTCTTTTAAATTGTTTTATATTCTATGGATTATAATGGTATGGTATGATAATGTATGGTTAATAAACTAGAAAAAAAAAAACATATAAAGCTGTACTAATTATAAAACAAATTTGTTATCTTTAAATTTCTAACTGATAATTATAAGCAGATATAATAGATATTTCCTTATTAAATATTCAAAACTCCTATGTAATACTCTTTTTTAGATCATCTTAATTGATTTTGTAATATGATTTCCTTTTTTCATTAACATTTAATATTCTATTGGTATAATCGACTTCAAGTTTATACTATATATAAACTTTTACTAAATATTATCAAAACAATTAATAAACCATGTACTATGGTTAATAAAATGGAAATTTTATTGTATTTGTATGTATAATGTATAATTATTAACTGTATGAAGTGTATCCATGGATTGAACTAAATTCTTAACTATACTGTCATTGTAGAGTATCAAACCATAGAAAAATTCTTCATTAAACTTATATTATAGAGTATCAAACTAGAAAAAATAAATAAAAGTTTATAAACATTGAGTAATAGTGAAACTATCTGCAAATGTTTTTAGAAAATGCTTATTAAGTGTTATCAACAAAAATTATATGCTAACTTAATTAACCGATTAATAGTTACTTTGACCTTTAGTCCGTTGTAGTGAAACAGACCAGAGTCTCTTGTGATAATTAAATCTGCGCAAAAAAAAAAAATATTTATATATAATTCTATTTAAGATTAACAAAACCCAAAAATGATAACTCCTTCTATTTGTTAAATGTAATTAAAAGTGATGTGCAGCCGGTTGCTGTTGATATAAAAAAGTGGTTAATCCCACAAGCCTACCGAGGCATTCAATGCAAAAAGTCCCTAGAAAACCCATGCAACAAAGTCATTAACTATTCTAAACACATACACAATAACTGAAAAAAAACTAAAAAAATACTTATTCCACGATTAGTTTTATCTTAAATACGAAAACGCACAAGTAAAATTATCATCCCTCACAAAATTTTAAAATCTTCAAGACACGTACACGAAGAAATTTCACACCTTCCACTAAAATAAACAACTTGTAAATCATCAATATGAATACGCACAAGTAAAATTATCATCCCTCACAAAATTTAAAATCTTCAAGACACGTAGTACAAGAAGAAATTTTACAACTAATAAAAATGTCATACCTGCTAAATAATCAACTTTCTTTACACGTCATTTCCCTTTTACACTCATGTTCGTATTTGTTACTGTAGGGATATTTTAATATGGTCAAATATTTTTATAAATACTATCCAAAAAAGGTTCATTAACAATATTTCCATATTCCTCCCACGATTTAAGAAAATTCTTGTAAACTATAAATAGAATTGAAATATTAGTTGCTGTTGATATAAAAAAAAGTGGATGGAATCCTACTTTTCACATGAATAATCGTTATCAATCATACCCACACACACACACACACACACACACACACACACACACACACACACACACACAGACACAACCGATCAATACCCTGAAGGAAACCTGGATGCAAGTGTCTCCAAGTCACCAGTTTTGTCGACTATATTGGTGACATTGTCAACGAAGTGTCTACACTACATTACATTTGCCACTATATTTGGCTTAAATACGAAAAATATTTTATCAATAACAACTGAGAAGTACAATTCATATAAAAGTTGAAGAAAAATTAAAAAAAGATTGTTATGATTTCGTATTCTTACAGAAAGTGAAGACTACTTTTACTAAAATGTGCTAGTGATTCTCTGGTTCCAATGTATACACAAATATTCAACCCTTATACTAATAGACCAGCTCACTATCCCACAAACCTACCGAGTCATTCAAAGCAAAAAGTCACTAGGAAACCTATGCAACAAAGTCATTAACTATTCTAAACACACACACAATAACTGAAAAAACTAAAAATAATTATTTCACAATCAGTTTTATCTTTAATACGAAAACGCACAAGTAAAATTATCATTCCTAACAAAATTTTTAAAATCTTCAAGACGGAGACGTCCACGAAGAAATTTCACACCAACAACTTGTAAATCATCAATATGAATACGCACAAGCAAAAAAAAGTCATAAACAAATATTCAAGACACGTACAACTAAAATTTAACACCTGCCAATAAATAAAAAAAAAAAAAAATTTTCCCACAAATTCTTATGCACAAGTAAAATTTTCATCCCTCACAAAATTTTAAAAATCATAAATAAACAATTTTCTTTACACGTCATGTCCCTTTTACCTCTATTTCTCAGGAGTAAATGCATGGTATTAGGGTGTTCACAGTCTGTGAATAACCCTCATGATATGCACCCAACTTTTTATTAATGTTTACAGATTGTGAACACCCCTACTGGTGGCTCCCAACTTTGTATGGGAAATCATATTTGGTAGCGGCATAAACACACTACTATTTTTCCATATATACATTGCATAATTTAATTAAATTCTTCATAAAATCGGATAGAATTATAGAAGATTTCTCAATCTGGGCTTGTTTGAAAGGTATTTTGTCGAAAAATAGCCTAAAATTAACTTTTAACTAATAAATTTTAAATTTTCTTCGATTTTTTTCGATCGATTTTCCTACAAGGAGTTCGAAAACAAAAAAATTTATCGTAATAAAAGTTGTTGTAAATTGTCTGAACTTTCATAATCTGGAAAATAAAAAATCGAAGAAAAAAAATCTAAGAAAATTCAGAATTTATTAATATTTGGAAAAATATCTATTTTGAAATTTTAGGGGGCTCCAAACCCGACTAAGAGCTATGGTCTCTTGAGCAAAATTTCTCAGAATCACCTATAGATTACGTTTTTGCTATACGCTTCATCAAAAAAAATTAATCCGCCCTAGAGTACACGTATAGAAAGTTATCACATTATGGCCATTAAATATCATGAAATGGTTGTGACTAATATAATATGTTTTCAAAGTAATCATTATTTAGTTGTTAGAAAACTTATTATTATCCAGTCAACAATACTCAAATTTATAATTGCAATAAACATTGATATGTTTACAGTAACTATAATATTGCTGTTATTTAATAAAAATAAAAATTTTTTGTGTACGACAACAATATATTGTTACAATAAACATAGTGTAACTGCTGTAGCCATGCCCAACCATTTTTTTTCTCTGCGTGTGCTATTTTGTACTTTTTGGTTATGAAACAGTTGTTTTGAAAATAATTTTTCATATGCCCTTAACATTAAATTAAAAATTGGTTTTTTACTGAAAAATTTAAAATTTTGAGTAAATCTTTATGATCAAGTGCGATATGCCTTTTTTCGTCACAGATAGAATTTTTTACTAAATGTTTAAATTTAGACCCAATTAATAAAGTGCATTTACATACAAAGAAGTGATTCGATTTGCATCGCATTTTTCCAGTCCCTATTATTGACGCAAATCGGGGCTTTGGTGTACTTAAATACAAATTATTCAGGCTTGCCAGAAGAATTCAAATTAAAAGTGCTAAATCGACAAAAAAAAAAGTGCTATATTGTTCTACAGTGAAAAACAAAAGTGCTAGTTTTGTAACATTGATTTTTATGAATATAATAAAAAATTTTCATTTAAAATTTTTTTTACATATTCATTTTGCTTACTACATATAAACAGCACCTATTATGATGTTACATTATAATATATTTTATGACGATTTCTTTTCTGAGAAATATGTTGCATTAATGTTACATGTTCTACATTTTTGTGTTCGTTTGTACAAAAAATACAACTGTGGGAAAAATTTTCAAGTTCTTTTGTGAATAAGTTGATGAAAAACATGCAAAACATGTTGCATATTTTACCCTTACTTTTATTTAAGGTGTTCGTACTGCCCTGTTATACAACTTTCGTACTTACTGCTTTGGTTGTAGAACCAATATTTTATTTTCTTTGTAATAATTCATACCGCTCATAATTTTGTAAGAAATTGTTTTTAAATAAAAAATACAGGCCGTATAAATCAATTCAGATCGAAAGTGGAAGTAATTTCGTATCTTGCTTCGCTTAAACCAAATCATTTTCGATTAAAATTGTGGCAGGGCTGATAAAAATATTTATATATTGAATATATGAACTGTATCATAAGAATAGATTTAACTAAATTCTTCACTAAACTGACATTGTAGAGTATCGAACTATAGAAAAGCTCTTCAATAAACTGACATTGTAGAGTATCAAAGGAGTAGAGTAGGATAAGGATAAATATTAAGGGTTATAAGCAGGGCAAGGGACTTCATGCAAATGCATGTTTGTTGTCGGTACTCTGAGACCCACCTAAAGTTAATATCTTTGCGAATCACAATATTTCCAGTAAAATGGCATCAATTTGTTAGTGCATATTTTTGCATATTTTGCTTTAAATGCATGTTTTTGCATATTTTGATATAAATGCATATTTTTCGTCATATTTTGCTATAAATTCACATTTTTCGTCATATTTTATAATATTTATAAAAAAAATTGCTCTTTTCTTAGTTTTTTGTTTAGAAATATCTTTCTGTTCAAGGCGAATTCATTATAAGGTGTAGTCAGTGAATCAGCTGGTTATAGTTGTTTCAGCCCTGAAGCTGTCAAACAGTCAAAATAGTATGGGAAAATCTGCTAACTTCGACATTTTCAAGGAGCAAAAACAACATGTTGGTGTTTGGCACTGAATTACCTACATTTTATTATAAATTCACCTTGTTTCTTTTACTTTTAAAAAGTAGCACATACAAAAATTATACAATTTGTATAATTGTGCACATAATTGTAGAAGTAACAATAAAACAGTTTTTGACATTTCATTTTGTTCGCGGTTTTTTTTACTTGAAGAAACGGCAAATAAAAATAATGTTCGGCGAAGAAAAAATAGAACTCAACATAATATTTTTGATTTACGGTGTAAGAAGTATGACCTAAAATCCAAAAAGTATTAATAAAAAAAATTGTTTCTAAGGAAAAAAATGCCAAAAGAAAAAATATAAAAAAATAATCTTTTAAATAAGTGTGTTTTTGAGTCTTCAAAATAGAGGGGAAAGTACTTTTTTGCAAAGTTTACAAAAAGGTGTTTCATTTAAAAATTTCAAGTAAATCAGCACCTTCAAAGCCAGAAACACAAAGATTTATGATTTATGAAAACATTTCGCAAACTTTAATTTCAAGAAAATCAACTTTTGGGGATAAGACTAGCAAATTTAGTTATGAATTGGTGTCTGCAGATATACCTCTATATTAGCTAATCAATCAAAATTATAGAATTTTTTTAAACAAATATAACAATGAAACCATTCCTACGGAAACAACCCTTATAAAAACTTATATCGCCAAGTTGTACACTATACAACTATGTGACATTGTTGAAAGAATTAAGTGACATAATTTGTGGCTGTCTATTGACGAAGCAATGGACACTGAAGGACGTTTCGTTGTCTACGTAATTGGGATCTTGAATGCAGAAGAAGATCTTGAATGCAGAAGAAGAACAGAGTAAACACAAATTTTTTTTAAATATTGTAAAGTTTGAAAAGGTGGATCATGCTTCAATAGCTCGAACTTTCAAAGATTCAATTTCTCTTTTAGAATCCTTTAATAAAAATAAAATTTTGCTCTACTTGACCTTTTTTTTAAGATATCTTACTCAAAAATGTTACATGTCACATGCTAAGCTCATGCGTTTCAAGATGGGGTACCTGGTTGCAGGCAGTTGAGTATTATGCCAAAAATTTTGAAGAATTTAAAGATGTGGTAAATAATTTTAACGAAAATAATGCAGTCGCGATAAAAAAGTGAACAATATTTTAAATGTACCTAATATAAAGGCTCAATTAGAATTTATACACTCAAACAATGGGTTTCTAGTCGAGACAATAACCGAACTTCAATGGTTTAAATCATTAAAATAAGAAAAGTAGAAGGTCAAATCGGCGAAAAAATAAAAGCCAAAATTTATGCAGTTTTAAAAAAGAATGCCGGATTTAAAAAAGTTAAATTTACCTTTCAGTAAAGAAAAAATTGTAGACAATGAATATTCTACAAAGGAGTTGACCACTTTTAAATATCCACCTATTACATCCGTTGATGTCGAACGAACACTTTCAATGCTTAAAACTGTTTTAAGTTAAGACCAAATAGAATGAGTTTTACATTTGATAACTTAAAAAAAAAAACTTATTTATTTATATATTACACATTTCTTTAAAGTTTTTTTATTATAGTAAGTATAAAGTAATTAATAACAAAAAAAGGAGAGCCATGAGAGATAAGGACAAAAAATTATAGTTGTCCCTTTTACGAAATGTCCAATATATAACTTTTTGCATAAGAAAAAAATTAGAAATAAAGCCATAATGGCCTTATATTTCATGGCTCTATCGCACTCCTCCATAAAAAAATCATTCATTTATCAGATAAATATTTGAAGGGTTTCATGAACTTCTGCACGACAGAATGGACATACTAGTTTACTGGTTTGATCAATTTTGTGAGTTTGCATTGTAAGACAGCATTCACGGCAAATTTTCAAGTGCTTATAAATATAAATTTAGGGGTATGAAATAACTCCCACTTTACAAAACGAATTTATTCCCACTCAAAACGAAATAAGTCCCACTTAAAATAAAAACGCGTAACGAAACAAGTCCCATCAATTGACGAAAAAAGTCCCACTTTTAAAAACGAAATAACTCCCACTTTCAAAACAGCAATTTTTTGTGGGACTTATTTCGTTTTTAAAAGTGGGACTTATTTCGTGGGAGTTATTTCATAGACCCCTAAATCAACTTGTTAACTTAGAATTACTTTTTAAATCAATTTAAACATGAACCAGTCCGATTGGTTGGTGGGCTTTCCATATAAACCTAAAAATCAAATTTCATTAAATTATCTCGAGAATTGTTTAAGGGCAAACAATTTTAGAGATAATTTAATGAAAATTGATTTTTAGGTTTACATGGATAGCCAGCTGTTTATGTAAACGACGTCCGTCCATCGTTTACATATGTGTGGTTTTAAGAACACGAACGCAAAACTCATCCATTCAACTTACATTAAACAAATTTTATTGTGTGGTTTATAGAAACCATCCAATAGACAGTCCACCAATGATGGTTTTGGGAAGTTTATTTTTAATATAAACACATACAAGTGACATACACGAATCTCATGAATCTCATATTAACATTCCTTAAGACTGCACAAAGAATACAAACCAACAATATAAAATTAAATACAACAAAGGTTTCATATTCTGTCTTTTTTTTGGTTTAATAAAAGTTTATTTAAAATCATATTGTTTAATTAAAGATTCATATTTCATAAATTTATGTTTGTAATCATATTTCATAAAATTATATTTGTAATAGAAATAAGTAGAATAAGTTACTTGGAAATAAAGTAAAATCAGTTTAATATCAACTCCAAAATAAAACGCTTGTTTTAATTTGTCACTGGCGCAGTCGGTAGGATCTGCGAAAAAGATCCTTGAACGAACTTACCCGTCGTTTACTAGTAAAAAGTAATAAAGTAAATTATAAAAATAAATCACATAGTGTAATAATTAATTAATTCAAGGACACAAAAAAAAATTAGTTTTAAACATTTAATAAAGAGTTAAGCCCGTGTGGATATTAAAAGTAAATGAAAATATATTAAAAGAAAGGAAAAACAGTATTAAATAAAAACAGGAAAAAAAACTGGTTGTGTTAAAAGAAAACCTACATAAGTGATACAATTTTTATTTGAAAATTTTACGAGTTTGTTAATGGACGAGATTATCAACGATCTCGAGAATTTAAACATAAATAACGAAAACAATATGAATAACAACAACAACATGATTAATAACGTCAACGTAGAACAACAGAGAAACTTTATCATGCAGAACCTAAGAATGGTGCATCCTTTTACTGGGGAAAGAGATAAACTGGGAGTATTTATAAGAAGTATCGAAAGTATAATACCTAATATCACAGCAATGCCCCGGGATGATCGGGTTCTTTTCTTTAACACTATTTTGAGGACTCTGACACTGAAAGAATTTTCTTCGCAATACCAATGAATTTTGACATAATCCCATGAAAAATTGCATTAAAAAGGAACCTATGCAGCGCTTCGTTGGATCGATGAAACCTGTTTCATTAAAAGGATTTAATGAAACATTACATTAGATCTATGAATATTATTCATTGGATGAATACTTTAAATAAAGTAAAAATTTTTTTTTTATGTTTTTTAATTATTTTTTTTTAATTTTTTTTAATTATTTTTTTTTTATCGTTTCTATTTTTTATTTTACTCTATTTTATTTTTAATTTTTTTTTCTGTCTCTGGCGGGATTCGATCAGTCAACCTCGGTGCTGTTAGACTACCTCGCTACCAGCTAGTCTACCGGGGCAGTGTAGTTTTTGTATTAAAAAACTATGTTTTTTACTCAATTAAGAGCGTAAATATGAGATTAAATTGTCCATAATAACAATAACAACGTTGATTGAAAGTGGATTGAAAGTTTTTGTTTCATTCCAACGCAAAGCAACCTCCATACGCTAATGTTCCTAGGGAAGGTCTACAAATGCCTACCTCAATTGAAAATTTAATTCAAACTATGAATAACTTCATGGCCACTATGCAGAGCATGTTTCAGGAAATGATGCGAAACCAGAACATGCTCCTGCAAGTTCTACTCAACAAAAAATGAACCAGTTAAAAATATGTTTCTGGAATGCAAACGGGTTATCCCAACATAAACACGAAGTTGCAAACTTTCTTCATAGGCATGAAATCGACATACTTCTTGTCTCTGAAACACACTTTACTCATAAAAACTGCTTTAGGGTAAATGGTTACCTTACGTATGACACAAAACATCCCAGCGGACGAGCTTGTGGTGGCACAGCCATAATTGTGCACAAACACATCAGACACTTACCATTGCCAGAGTTCGAAGAAGATTGTATCCAGGCCACATCTATAAATCTGACTGATTTCAAACTAACGTTAACATCCGTTTATTGTCCCCCGAGGCACAAAATTCTACACGATAAATTTCTCAACTTCTTCTCCACATTGGGCCAGAAATTCATTGCTGCTGGCGACTACAACGCTAAACATACATATTGGGGCTCCAGACTTATTAGTCCTAGAGGTAATCAGCTATATAATACCGTAACTGCAAATAACTTTGATGTGGTATCGAGTGGTGAGCCTACCTATTGGCCAACCGACTTCAACAAGCTACCAGACCTTATTGACTTTGCTGTAATCAAAAACATCAAGCGCGATCAGGTACTAGTTAGTTCCTCCTATGATCTTTCGTCTGATCATTCACCTTCAATCCTCATTTTAAAATGTAACTCTGACGCCGCAGCTGCAAACTGGTTTTCCTATCCAAACAGAAACACAAATTGGTTAAAGTATAAAATGTATGTGAGCTCTCACCTATCACAGTGCATTCCCCTAAAAAATTCATCTGACATCCAAATAGCTGTCGACCGATTTACAGAAGTCTTGGATGCTGCAGCAAGAAATGCAACCCCAATCAAGCGGACAATTAAACGTGCTCCTTACAATACATCGACGGATATAGAGACCCTTATCAGAGAAAAAAGGAAGTTAAGAAGACAATGGCAAAACAGTCGTTCCCCAACCACTAAGGCCCAACTACAATTATGCCTGACAACTCTTCGCAACAAATTGAGACAGAACCACGAGTCTGCAATAGAAGGCTATCTAAACAGCCTAGATGCCACAAAAAACTCCAATTATAGCTTATGGAAGGCTGTACGGCATATGAAATGCCCTATAACCCAAGAATCTCCATTAAGACTGGAAAACCGCACTTGGGCGAAAAACACAGATGAAAAATTAAACGCTTTCGCGGGCCATCTTGAGAAAGTTTTCACGCCACATGATACACATACTTGTTCCTGTCGTCCAACCATTCCTGATAAGGTAAACCATCCATTAAAATTTAACATTACTCAAGTAAAATCTGCAATAGAAAAAGTGAATATTAGAAAATCTCCCGGACTTGACCGTATCACAGGGTCAATGATAAGAAACTTACCTTCGTCTGCTTCCAGAATCTTGCTGTTCATTTTTAACGCTATATTAAGAGTCGGATACTTCCCATCCTCATGGAAGAAGTCTATAATTGTTATGATTCCCAAGCCAGGAAAAGATGCTAGCCAGGTTGCGTCGTACAGACCGATAAGCTTATTATCAATCCTATCAAAGCTTTTCGAAAAAATATTCATTTTAAGTATAACTCCTCATCTAAATGAACACGACATCATCCCGGATCACCAGTTCGGATTCAGAGCGAAACATGGTACAATAGAGCAAGTGCATAGAATTGTCACCCTTATTAGATCGGCGTTTGAGAAAAAGCAATACTGCTCAGCCCTGTTTATAGACATTTCCCAAGCATTTGACAAAGTTTGGCATGATGGGCTACTCATCAAAATAACACGAATGCTTCCTCAAAACACTCACAAGCTTCTGGAGAGCTATCTAACAGGCAGAACATTCATAGTAAGGTCGCAAGATAAATACTCCCCCCTCAAGAAAATTACTGCTGGTGTTCCCCAAGGCAGCATATTAGGACCGCTTCTATATATAATATACACAGCGGATATGCCAACAAACCTGAGCACGCATACCTCTACATTTGCAGACGACACAGCATTTATTAGCGTTAACCATGACCCAAAAGTCGCATCGCAAAATCTGCAGTCCCACATCAATGAACTAGAGGCATGGCTAGAAAAATGGAGAATAAAGGTTAACCCGGCTAAATGTGCTCACTTAACTTTCACGCTCAGAAGACAAACGTGCCCAGCAGTAAAAATAAATAACATCACTGTTCCGGTAGAAAACCATGTAAAGTACTTGGGAGTTCATATAGATAGACGTTTGACCTGGTCTCGTCATATCGAAGCGAAAATAACGGCTATGAAACTTAAAGCAGCTCAACTACATTGGCTTCTCGGTAGAAACTCAAACTTGTCTTTAGACAACAAAGTTCTTCTATACAAGTCCATCATAAAACCAATATGGACATATGGCATCCAATTATGGGGTACTGCATGCGCATCTAACATCCAAAAGCTTCAAAGAAGACAGTCTAGAATATTACGACAAATTGTCTGCGCCCCATGGTATATACGTAATGATATTATCCACAGAGATCTCAACGTCCCCACTATCCAGGAGGAAATTAAAAAATATTCAATAAGCTACATCGATAAACTAATGGTTCACCCTAACTACCTCGCTCGGGGTTTGCTTCAGTTTGAAGGTCACCAGAGGCTAAAAAGAACCGATACTTTGAGCCTTACTAGAAGACAGTCTTAAAAATTTGAATACAGCAGTTAGTGGTTACACAGGTAACAACTAATAAACAACAAGTAGAATTAAGATTTAAATACATATTGTAAATTTCGATAAGAAAGATTCAATAATAAAAATAAATTATTAAAAAAAAAAAAAAAAAAAAAATTACTATAATGACATTTTTATTGTCACAATGAAAATTTAAATTTATGAAGGCAATTATTGAAATATGTTGCTTTTATAAAAAATTTTTTTAATTTCATAAATTTAATGGCATACATGTAACATTCGATGTATGAAATTATTAAATCTTACATTTTTTAATTAACAATTAAACATTTTTTTAAGGAAACTATAATTTTGTATTAATTTATGAATATAGTTTTGTTTGTATATTGTTTTTTTATGTTCCCAATTAAAAATTTTTTTTTTAACTTGGACAAACTTAAGTTTTCATATATCTAATGAAAATTTTTAACGTAATTACGAAATCCAATGAAGCGATTTTAACGAAAATACTTCATTATAACTATGAAATTCCATTTAGACAATGAACATTTTCATTTACCTAAGAAAAGTTTTTTTATGAAAATGATTCATTAAATATATGAAGCATTTTTCTTTCAGTGTGAATGACGGAGCTTTGGACGTAGTAAGGAGAGAGCAGCCGACTGATTGGGCAACATTGAAGTTAATTTTAATTGACGAATTTGGAGAACATCAACCAATACCGCAATTTATTCTTAGTATTAACAACATTAAATTTAAAGAATTAAATATAATTAGGAAACAAAGGCAACTGAGGGGCATTAAGGCCATTGGAATTATAATTTCTACAATGTTAATTTTGAATGCTACAGTCAACAGCCAAGGAATTGAAATAAACCCAATAGACATTGACATGGGTTATACGATAATAGAACAGGCAGTCGGCAATCAACCTACTAACTTTAAATACCATGTACTTACCATTAATAAAACTTATTTGGACTTGACCTATGATACGCTTCTGGAAAAATTTAACAAAAACAAATTCTATCAAACTAATATGATCAGGAATTATCTTTCGTTAGCAAACAAAGAGAAGAAAATGTTTTTTAACAGACACAAAAGAGGTCTTGCCAATTTTGTAGGAAATGGACTAAGATTCTTGTTTGGTACTATGGACAACCAAGATAGAGCCGAAATACAGCTCGTAATAGAGGATTTTAGGAAAACTACAATTTCGACTAACGAGTTTAACGAAATCATTGACCTTATTAACAACGAAACAAAGTTAATATCAAAATTTGAAACTGAAACCCTTAAACTTCAAAATAAATTAACAGAAAAAATTCTGTCTGATCTTTTCCTTGACACGGTAAAATTGTATTTAGAACATGTTCAAGATATCCAATTAGCCATGCAACTGGCACGAAACTTACCCACCATTACTACTCTCAACGACTTAGAGTTCGAAAATATTAGAGCTACGGTTTGGTTAGATAAAGAAATTATTTTCTTTGTCCTCTCAATACCTACGGCATTCGATTCTGTCAAAAAAATTAAAATTATACCAATGCCAGATAAAAATAAGGAAGAATTAGTGTTAAATGATAGTGATTATGTTAGGAAAAATAATATGATATTTGAATTTAAAAAAAATAAAATTGAATATACTAAAAATAACTGCATAAGAAACCTTTTAAATAATAATAAGACCGAGTGTCAATTCAAAAAGAACATTGAATACTTTATAGGATTTGTTGAACCAAATATTATTGTAACAAAAAATTTAGAATTAACACAAATACAACAAAATTGTAACGAATTAAATGTAACAATTAAAAACAATAATTTAATAAATTTATACAATTGTAAAATTAAAATAAGAGATTTTGAAGTAGAAGTGCTACAAGTTAACGAAAAATCCATCATATTACCTAGTGTTAAGAATATTGAAAACATTGTTAATCTAAATTTATCTCTGCCAATCTTAAAAAAGCACATTGAATATGTAAATAAAAAAAATGTTAACTATTTAATTGGTCTTCTAATTTCAATTTTTCTAATATTATTTGTAATTATTTTTCTATTTGCTGAAAATTGTAAAGGCAAGAGATTTGTAAAAAATAAAGAAAAAAAAAACAATGAGGACATTGTGCCTTCTAAAGAGGGGAGGAGTGACATACACGAATCTCATGAATCTCATATTAACCTTAAGACTGCACAAAGAATACAAACCAACAATATAAAATTAAATACAACAAAGGTTTCATATTCTGTCTTTTTTTTGGTTTAATAAAAGTTTATTAAAAATCATATTATTTAATTAAAGATTCATATTTCATAAATTTATGTTTGTAATCATATTTCATAAAATTATATTTGTAATAGAATTAAGTAGAATAAGTTACTTGGAAATAAAGTAAAATCAGTTTAATATCAACTCCAAAATAAAACGCTTGTTTTAATTTGTCACTTACATATATATATATACATATTTGTTATTTATTTTAATTTGATAATTTTTGATTTGTTTGTTTTGTTTTCTTCTTTTATACCTACACCACATTAATGAAATATGATGATAATGATGTTTTTAACACTTTTAAATATTTATTGATTTTAGCTAGATCAAATTCTTAATACATCGAATCAACTTACTTAGAATTAATTTTTGAATCAATATTTTGATATCCGTACACCCAGCTGATAGGCTGGTTGTGTATAGGTTTACATGATAATCACAAATTTCTTTAAATCAGTGTTAAAATTGCTTGCTTTAAAATAGCAACAGCACCGAAATTTTTGCTTTGTTTAAATTTTTTGCTGCAAATTAAAAAACTGTATTTTTCAATACCTTTTATTATATTGATAGAAAGTAAGCAAAAGCAAAAAAGCAGAAAAAGAGAGAGTAAATAATTTTTTTAGTCTCGCTATAGCTGTTATATAACAGCTATCATATGATACTTGCTATTTTTTGTATTTTTTCTATATTGGAGAACAGTGCAAATATATTTGCATAGGAAAACTGACTAAGTGTAAAGAGTATGATTATATCATAAAAAAATCTTGAAATGTCAAACAAATATACATGTGTTATCGATAATAATCTAAGACTGTCAAAAAAAATATAAAATTTTTTAACTTAAAATTGACATTTCCAGATTAATTGTTAGCACTGTTGCCAATTTTTTTAGTTTTTGATCGAAAGAAACGGTTTTTTACTTTTTTTTTTTTTTTTTTTTTTTGCGATTTTTAGCTTTTATGGCGGTTTTTTGTGGGGAAAAACGTGGGCAGTATTGTTTGTTTTGTTTACATTTTATCAAATTGTATTTCTTGTTCTTTCTCGCATTTGTTGTTTCATTCAGTCAATCCTAAACAAATCCAATACAAAAAATAGCAAGTATCATAACACCTTATGTGTATTTTCTTTGCTTAATCAGTCAGCAACGCAACAACTTAAGTAAGTAATAAATTTTGTTCATGTTTTTTTTTTTTTTTTGCTTTTTATTAAAGTCAGCAAGTCAACTTCTTTGCTGTTGCTGGCTGGCACTTCATACATATATTTTGAATTTCTTAGTATTTTCGCAGAGAGAATTGTTTAAAGATCATTACCGTTCGATGTTTTTTTATTTGCGAAAAAACTAATTTTTGTTTTTTTATTTAGTGAGTTATAGGGCCCATACACAACACCATCATGAATGTGATTGACCTGTATGAGCTTGTGGTGTGATTGTACCAGCTGATGGTGCTTTGTCAAAAATAGTTTGATATTTTTTAGATTGTACCAGCATGATTGTATCGTGTGCTGTAAAGTTAGCTCATAACTGTTAAATCGTCAAGGCATAAACATCAAAAAATACAAAATTTAAAACAAAATTTCAATTAAAACACGTTTTTTTACTCCTTATTCGTTTTCGTTTTAGGATAATAGCAATAATAACAGCAGCACAAATTTTATTGTTATTCATTACAACCTTTTCCACACAATTTTTGGTAAAAAAATTAATTTTGTACCAGCATGCTGGTGTGTTGTGTGCTTTAAGCTTAATTGCACAATCACTCATAATGGAAATTATACATTTTCCATTTTGATAACTCTAAAACCGAAAAACGTTTTACCTTTCTTAAAGTAAATTTTATTGCGTAATTTCGGTTTTTTTTAGTTGTTCAATAAGCTAAAGCGTTTTGAGTTGCGCGAACATATGTTAATCTATCTATGCAATATATAATTTCTTAGTATGTCAGGATGTTTGCATGTATGTCCTATTCTTTCCGCAACTTTCTGAAGCCATCTAATGACAAAGGAAGCTGAAATTTGGCACATTTGAAGTACTTTCTCTGCGGAAGATCGTAACGAAGCCATATTTTGGGCCCCACCCGGCACTGCTAGGCACCGTCGGATTGACCTGAAAAATTAGATCATGATTTCTTACACCAAACCTCATATTTTAAGCAGCGCAAACAATTAAATTTAAAAAAAAAAAATCCCATACAAGATGCGACCAGTCTAATATATACATAGATATTCTGAACAAAAACATTTAAGTTAAAATTTCTTATTTTTTTTTGTGTTGTTGTAATACAATAAATAATAAAAATATTAAAACAAAAACAACTCTTTGAAAACAACATTTCTTTAGAGAATAACTTTTATTTTTGCTCGAAAAAATAAAAATCAAAAAATAACTGTTACTTTTGATCGAAAAAATAAAAATCAAAAAATAACAGTTATTTTTGTTCAAAAAAATAAAAATCAAAAAAATAACTGTTATTTTTGTTCAAAAAAATAAAAATCGAAAAATAACTGTTATTTTTGATCGAAAAAATAAAAATCAAAATTTTAAAAATCAATATATTTTATCATTGACAAGTGCATAAGGAATAATATGGTAAACTTGAATCAGTTTTTCGACGTTTACTTTTATGTGCTTTTTTTGTTTTAAAATTCCAATATAACTGTTATTTTCGGTCCCTGGAAATAAATAAAACAAAACAAAACAAAACAATATTAACTACCTAACGGCTAAGCCAATTATTCGAACACGTTCCCTCTCACCTTCGGTATTTACACAAACGGTGGATAGTGACTCATTAAAAAAACTACAACTAGATTTGGTGACAAGTGTTGCCAGGCCAGCAGGTATTGCCGTGACGTCAAAAACAAATGTAGTGGGAAATGATACCATGAACTTAAACACAAATGCAATGGAAAACCCCCCTGTAAAAAGTTGTCAAAAGCCTCAAGTCCAAGTTGGTATGGACAGGTATATAACAGTCTTTAAACGGGGTCGCAGCCCTACTTCTTCAGCTGTTGCTTCGGCATCAAAAGTGCCATCTTTGGATAAAATAAATTCCCAAAATCGCTTTGCAATTCTGGAGGATGAATCCTCTGAAGCCCCAAACGTCATAAAATCGTCCAAGCCTCCCCCAATATATCTTAGGGAGCATAACTCAAATGATCTAATAAAGAGTTTAATTTCGTTGATTGGTGAAAATTCCTTTCATGTTGCTGCAATAAAGCGAGGTAGTATAAATGAAACTAAAATTCAAATAAATAATGAAAAGGACTTTCGCAAAATAATAAGCAAATTTGAGGTACTTAAAAAAAGTTTTTGCACATACCAACTCAAGAGCAGTAAAGGTATCCAGGTGGTGATTAAGGGAATTGATTCATGCGTAGACTTAGAGGAAATTAAAACTTTCTTGGAAGAAAAAGGCTTTAAGGTAAAACATGTGGTAAATATTAGAAATAAGGACAAAAATCCACAACCACTTTTTCGAGTGGAATTAGAGCCCGGCGACATTAAGTTAAAAAAAAAACGAAACGCATCCCATTTATAGTGTGAAATATATCCTATACAGAAAAATTGAGGATCCACACAAAAAAAATGGACCTGTTAAGTGCTTAAACTGCCAAGAATTTGGCCATACCAAGGCATACTGCTACTTACCCCTTGTCTGCGTAGTATGTGGTGAACTACACGGTACAGTTTCTTGCGATAAGTCTAAAACCGACCCCAACGTAAAAAAAAGTAGCAACTGTGGCGGTAATCTCACTGCCAATTATAGAGGATGCCCTGTATATAATATCGTCAAGCAGACGGTTAGACCGAAAACAAATACCCCTCAAATGCAGGTCGCAAATCAAGTAAACACAAATGCAATTCAAGCTCCCCAGCATAGTAATAACAGAACCTCTTAAGCTAACGTCCTAAAATCAAACCATCAGCCTATGCAAGGTGCCTCGCCAAGTAATAAGAAACTCCGGTTTCTAATTTAAGTCGTTTAGAAAAAACCATGGAAACATTAGTGCAAACAGTTAATAATTTTACGAACACAATGGGTAATATGATGCAGGAAATGCTTAGAATGCAGTCGATGTTATTGCAAGCTGCACTTAACAAACCATGAACTGTTTAAAAATTTGTTTTTGGAACGCAAACGGCATCCGCCAACATAAAAATGAATTAGAATACTTTCTTAAAAATAAACAAATTGATGTCATGATGATTTCTGAAATTTATTTGACCTCAAGAAATACGTTTAAAATAAATGGTTATATACTATATGATACCAAGGACCCACGAGATAGAGCTTGTGGAGGTTCTGCCATTTTAATAAAAACCCGAGTCAAACACCACCTAATGTGTGATCATCGTGAAGATTATCTCCAAGCAACGAACATTTGCGTTGAGGAATTAAATAGAAACCTAGTAATTTCATCGTTATACTCCCCGCCTAGATTTTCAATATCGGAGGACCAATATTATAAATATTTTAAATCATTAGGACCGTGTTTCCTAGCCGCTGGCGATTATAACGCTAAACATACCTTCTGGGGGTCGCGACTTATAACACCAAAGGGTCGTGTTTTATTTAACACAATTTCTAAAATGGATTTAAATGTGGTAGCGAGCGGACAACCAACATATTGGCCCACTGATCATCAAAAAATACCAGATGTCATCGATTTCGGCGTGGTTAAAAACATTCCCATAGAAACGATTCATGTTGAAGCCTCCCTAGAATTATCTTCCGACCACACACCTACAATTGTTACTATAATGAACCCCAATAGAATTGTACCTCCGACTGGTTACTTAGCGACGACAGCTACGCAAATTAATTGGTTAAAATATAAAAAATATCTCAGTACCCATTGCACAGAAAATATTCCGCTCAGTACACCGGATTATGTAGATCGCTCTATTGACAATTTTTACAGTTTTCTGAAACTAGCTGTTCAACATTCCTATATTGCCCCCAAAAAAACAAAAACTATTAAAATATATTCCACAGATGTCGAGCATTTTTTGGAGGGCTCGAAGAGAGTGGCAATTGCACAGATCCCCTCAACTTAAGAACTTACTTAAAGAGTGTACAAAAAGACTAAGAAAGTTACTGCAGACTCAGAAAATGGCTTCTCTGGAAAAATATCTTAAGGAACTTGATGCAACCCCACAATCAGACTACTCATTATGGCGTGCAGCTAGAAATCTCAAAAGGCCAGTTGTCTCTAAACCACCATTAAGAAACTTGAATGGAAGTTGGGCAAGAAAAAGGTATTTACCCCAAATATATCTCACGATATTGCGGTCGAGTTACCACTAGTTGCAGCTAGAGCAGCTGTTCCCCTAAGATTTGAGTTAAGAGAAATCGAAAAGACTATTTGTGATTTAAAACCCAAGAAGGCTCCTGGTTTTGATAAGATCAGCAACAAAATGCTTTTGGAGCTACCTAGCATAACAAAGAAAATTATTCCTTTCATTTTTAATGCTATTTTACGCCTTGAATACTATCCTCAAAAGTGGAAGGTTTCCTTAGTTACCATGATACCTAATCCAGGAAAGGATCACACAAAAGTGGAGTCATATAGGCCTATAAGCTTACTTTCTAATATATCAAAGCTGTTTGAGAAGCTACATATTAACGTCAAAATTAACCCCAATTTTAAATGAAAATAGATGTATTCCTAACCAGTGTTACCGTCGGATATTTTAAACAAGTACCAAAAAAACGGGATATCTACAAAAAAAAGTGGCACCAAAAAGGGGATTTTTAAAAAAAATGGGTGCATCTTTTAATATTAAAATAAGTACACCACATTATGCATTTTTTACGTTTTTTTTCTATTTATTATAATATTAAATGGTATAAAAACATAACAAAAAACATTGTATAGTAATTATATACACTAAAAAACAATTGATCGTATTAAAATAGCCATACATACTTACTTACAAACTCATTTGTTGTAAAAACTAAAATAAATATTTTGGAAATATTTTTCTCGAGAAGTAATTTTTATAAAATATTTACTTTAATGGTTTGGTAATCCAAAAACATTAAACTTGTTTTCTGCCAAACATGTTTTTTGGGTTATGACATTGTTGCAGCAAATAGAAGATATTTATGTAATGTGTTTTATATAGTACATTTGTTAATATATTTCTTGTAGTTTTCCTTCTGAATTATTAAAGGCACTGTATTGCACAGGTAGATATTTAAAAACTTTTTAGAAATTTATTTGCCCATTCCCACAGATTCTCCCATCACGTCGAATTAATCAGATACACCAATTACTGTAATTTCGGAAGATGATTTGTACCACAATTAAAAACAAAATCCATAGTTTTATAATTGAAGCACAGCCGCGAATAACGTTTTAAGTTACAAAATAATAATTTTTCAGGAGAGCAAAAAATCGTTTTTTGACAGGCAGCATTATTTGTGTTAAAAATTTTTTTTTTCTATTATTAAAAATAATGATAATAAAAACTTTAATGCAAAAGGCTTTTAAAACATTATTCCACACTGCAAAACCATTTCGGTTTCATCATTTTGTTAGTAACTTGCAATGTTCTTCTACTGGCTGACACTTTGTACGCCATTTTGAAGGGGTTAAGGTGCATAGTTTTGGTTGATTTGATGTTTAAACTGTGTAAGAGAGTAAGGTTAACGGTTATCTGCAAAAAAACAGTTTTTGCAAAATGTGGCGTTTACAACGTTATTCGCGGCTGTGCTTCAATTGTATTCTACAGTCATCCTTATTACAAAAGTTGTAGGCTTAGGGCCACGATGTCGACAAGAACATTTCTTTCGTATATTTGTATTGAAAACAAAAACTAATTTTATTTTTTTATAAATATGCGAAAGAAATGTTCTTGTAGACACCGTAGGCCTGGCAGCTAATCCTATAACAAAAAAACGAAAATATCACTTTTTCAAATACTTTATATTTAATCAGTTCCGCAATTTAATACAAATAAATGCATACATGCTACTGAATTTAGGTGCAAGTGTTTTAATATCTATACTAAAGCATATTTAGTTTTTATCCAGTTTATAAACCAAAACTATAAAACTGGATTTTGTTATAAATTGTGGTACAAAACATCTTCCGAAATAACAATAATTGGTGTATCTGATAAATTTGACGTGATGGGAGAAAACTGCGCTCATATTCGTCTTTAGCATTCCAAAAAATATAAGAATCAGTTGGAATGGTTAAACAAACTTTTTCAGTGTAGTCCTGTGTTATTTATTAATGGTCAGTTTCATAAAAATTTGTTTACAATGGGTAAAATTTCGTAAAATGTCTTCACTTGGAACCCAATCTTTAAGGCTAGTATCTAACAAATTTAAAGATAAAAGCATGGATGCGCAAGTACTTACTTTTAACCTATTTGTTACTTTATTTTTGATTAAAGCTAACTTAGTAAAAACACGCTCAGAAGCACTACTGTGTGGCTATGTAAAAATATGAGAGATCAATTTGTAAAAGTTGGAATATATGTATATACAGGTATTCTTATCAAATCTATTTTTCAATGTTCCAATTTCACGCCAAAATCTTCACAGCATTCAAAATTTTAAATATGTGTTCATAATTCGTGTCACTTACTTTACTCTCTAGAAGTTTAAATTCATGAATAAATGCATCTGGGTCAGTTATATCTTTAAACTCTGAAACTAATTCGAAATAGCTTTTATCTTCATTAGACACTATAAATAATGGGTCTAAATACTTTAATATATTCAGCTTTTTGTTTTTTTATATCAATTCTTGTTATCAATTCTTTACAAAATTTTTGGTAAAAACTTATGTAAGGCAGAATTAGTCGTTACTTTCTGTTCTGTTACGAATCAGCTGTTTTATTTTTGTTATTAAAAAACCTGTGAAATTGATTAGTTTTTCTGTTCTGTTACGGTTCAGTTTGTAAAAAATCAAAAAATTGTTAAGTAATTGTAAGTGACAGCAAAATAAATAATAAAAAATACATATTTATATTGAAATAGACTATTTTTCAAAAAAAAAAACAACATAAAAGACAAGAACACAATAAAAACGACTAGGCGACAACGATTGCAAGTTAAAGAAATTGTGTAAGTTTTTGTTAATATTGATAAAAAAAAAATTTTGGCTCCCAAGAAAAACTTTGATAGCAAGGGTTTTTATATGAAATCAGGGTTTTCGAAGTTTTAAATAAATCTATTCGGAAAATAGTCAATTGGAATACAATTCTTTTATCCTTTTACTGACATTTTAAGGAAAATATAAAGTTTTGCGCTACACACCAAACGCTTGATATCGACAAAATAAAAAATTCAATATGGCTTAAATTTAAATTAGACTTAGTTAATTACAAAAATAATAAATTCTTTAAGGTTTTTATGAACTTTGCTTAAGTAATCAATACAGAGTACTTTTAACACATTGTGTTGTTAAGCCATTGTTTTGTGTGCACAAGAGCAAAACGTTGACGGAGTTATCGGCGCACAATTGTTTATGTTCTTTAAAGTGGGAAACACGTATGGCACCTCACTTTATATAAAAAGCAACAATAACAAGATCAAGTTTATTCAAATTATGTGCATTAAAGTTATTGAAATAAAACAAAGGACGGTGCAACACAAATAAATTTGTCATAAATGGCTGATAAGTTACTACAGAAAAAGTAACTATTACAACTTCGAAACAGAACGGCACGGAACAGAACAGAAACAGAAAGTAAAGACTAATTCTGCCTTTAGATTTTACTTTTAATGTCAATTACACAAATTTCAGAAAAGTTTTCGGTACACAACAGTTCGGTTTGTGCTTCACGACCAATATATAGTCGTTTATTTTGAAAGTGGTTTAAGTCCATTTTTTCTTATATTGAGATATATAAGGGTTTGTGTTTGATTTTTTTCAAAAATATTGTTAAGTGGTATTAATTTTGTTTATGGCTTTGTGACCTTAAACATGTTAGAATATATAACGTAATACATTTTGTAAGCTTTACTAGAAAAATAAGCTGTGTTTCAGAACCTAAAATGGACTTAAACCACTTTCAAAATTAATAAAATTACTTTTTTGTTTGTAAAAAGGAATAAGTCCACTTATTTTAAAGAAATTAAGCAATAGAAATTGTATATATTTTATGTTTGATTTTTACATTCATAGCTTTAAAATAAATTGGGAAGCTTTCAATTTAGAAAAAGATTTTTATTTATGTAATTAAAAAAATGTTTTTAAAAATAAATATGAATTCATTTATTAAAAAATTAAATTTACATTCATTTATTAAGGATAATATTAAAGATTTTGCTATATTATTTCTCCCCATTTAGATTATGTGTGAGGTTCTGTTAAAATATTAATGGTGCATAGGTGGTATATAAGTACCTTAGTAACTCCATTATATCCTTATACTTAGGAGTTAAAATGGGACGTACATTTTTGTATAATGGTGTTAATTTTATTTTGTTGAAGTTCCTTGGTCTTCCCCGACAGGGTTATAAGTCAAGTATTTTGAACTCTTTATCCACTTCCATAGATTCTTTATAAAACATTTTATAGGGTTCACTTTTTATAAATAGCGTCCAACTTATCCTTAGCCAATTTACGGGTTCGCCACTAGTGTTTTTTAATCTCTTATGAATTGCTTCTTCCAGAGGTTTTGTATAAAAAATCTTTACGTTTCATTTTAGTTAATAAAAATTTGTGGACTTAAACCGGTTTGAAAAAAATTTTTTTGGATTTCGTTGGCTAACTAATTTTCAAGTGAACAAAATCATAGCGATTTTAATGATACTAGACTAAAATTGTTTATAAATAAAAAGATTATATAGGATTGCGATTGTTGTTATCATTAACTACTTTTTTTTTAAATGGACTTAAATCACTTTCAAAATAAACGACTCATATAATAAATAAAACAGGTTAATAGAAAGTTTATTCAACCGATTTTCAGCTAATTACGCATGACATATTTTATATATCATCGGTTGATTATTTAATTGTCGTATATGGATACAAATTACATGCGAGATACGACAATTAAATAATCAACCGACATACATATATTAAAACAGTTTTACTTATATTAAAGCTGGGAGTTAAAATAAAACAGAAAGAAAAAAAGTATCTTTTCCTAACGTAAAAAGTATCAAAACTGTGGCAAGAATCACAAAAAGTACCACATTTGGGTGCATTTTGTAAAAGTGGCCAAATAGTATCCAAGCAGTCGAAAAAGTGGCAAATTGCCACTTTAGTGGCACCAACGGTAACGCTGTTCCTAACCACCAATTCGGCTTTAGAAGAGAACACAGCACAATTGAGCAAACCCATCGTATAGTAAACGCAATAAAAAAAGCCTTTGAAGAAAGAAAATATTGTTTCGCTCTCTTCATCGATGTTTCTCAAGCTTTTGATAAAGTCTGGCATGAAGGCTTATTACATAAATTGAAACTAAACTTACCAGTAAACAAACACAAGCTGCTAGAAAGCTACTTAGTCGGTCGAAAGTTTATTATTAAAGAATTATTATTTAAGCTCTCCTCAGCAAATTGACGCTGGAGTCCCTCAGGGAAGCATCCTGGGCCCACTTTTATACTTAATATATACTTCGGATATGCCAACAAACAACTACACACAAACTTCAACATTTGCTGATGACATAGCTCTTCGCCTAAATATCGCCTATCTATCGCCTTCTTATTGCCTCCAATACAAATTTAGGAGCATGCATGCAAACAATTGTTTGTTGGGCTATGCTATACATTTACTTCTGAGAAATAGAGGCAAAAGGGACATGACGTGTAAAAAAAAGTTGTTTATTTATGATTTTTAAAATTTTGTGAGGGATGATAATTTTACTTGTGCATAAGAATTTGTGGGAAAATTTTTTTTTTTATTTATTTAGTAGCAGGTGTTAAATTTCTTCGTGTACGTGTCTTGAAGATTTTAAAATTTTGTGAGGGATGATAATTTTACTTGTGCGTTTTCGTATTAACGATAAAACTGATCGTGGAATAATTATTTTTAGTTTTTCAGTTATTGTGTGTGTGTTTAGAATAGTTAATGACTTTTTTTCAGTTATTGTGTGTGTGTTTAGAATAGTTAATGACTTTGTTGCATAGGTTTTCTAGTGACTTTTTATATACATACCTCGGTAGGCTTGTGGGATAGTGAGCTAATCTCAGTATAAGGGTTGCATATTTGATTATCACCAGAGACTCTGGTCTGTTTTACTATAGCAGACTAAGGATCTAAGTAACTATTGATCGGTTGTGTATGTGTATGTGTGTGTGTGTGTGTGTGTGTGTGTGTGGGTATGATTGATAACGATTATTCATGTGAAAAGTAGGATTCCATCCACTTTTTTTATATCAACAGCAACTAATATTTCAATTCTATTTTATAGTTTACAAGAATTTTCTTAAATCGTGGGAGGAATATGAAAATATTGTTGATGAACCTTTTTTGGACAGTATTTATAAAAATATTTAACCATATTAAAATATCCCTACAGTAACAAATACGAACATGAGTGTAAAAGGGAAATGACGTGTAAAGAAAGTTGATTATTTAGCAGGTGTGACATTTTTATTAGTTGTAAAATTTCTTCTTGTACGTGTCTTGAAGATTTTAAATTTTGTGAGGGATGATAATTTTACTTGTGCGTATTCATATTGATGATTTACAAGTTGTTTATTTTAGTGGAAGGTGTGAAATTTCTTCGTGTACGTGTCTTGAAGATTTTAAATTTTGTGAGGGATGATAATTTTACTTGTGCGTTTTCGTATTAAATATAAAACTGATCGTGGAATAAGTATTTTTTTAGTTTTTTTTCAGTTATTGTGTATGTGTTTAGAATAGTTAATGACTTTGTTGCATAGGTTTTCTAGTGACTTTTTGCATTGAATGCCTCGGTAGGCTTGTGGGATCAACCACTTTTTTTATATCAACAGCAACCGGCTGCACATCACTTTTAATTACATTTAACAAATAGAAGGAGTTGTCATTTTTGGGTTTTGTTAATCTCAAATAGAATTATATATAAATATTTTTTTTTTTTGCGCAGATTTAATTATCACAAGAGACTCTGGTCTGTTTCACTACAACGGACTAAAGGTCAAAGTAACTATTAATCGGTTAATTAAGTTAGCATATAATTTTTGTTGATAACGCTTAATAAGCATTTTCTAAAAACATTTGCAGATAGTTTCACTATTACTCAATGTTTATAACCTTTTATTTATTTTTTTCGTGTTTGATACTCTATAATATAAGTTTAATGAAGAATTTTTCTATGGTTTGATACTCTACAATGACAGTATAGTTAAGAATTTAGTTCAATCCATGGATACATTTCATACAGTTAATAATTATACATTATACATACAAATACAATAAAATTTCCATTTTATTAACCATAGTACATGGTTTATTAATTGTTTTGATAATATTTAGTAAAAGTTTATATATAGTATAAACTTGAAGTCGATTATACCAATAGAATATTAAATGTTAATGAAAAAAGGAAATCATATTACAAAATCAATTAAGATGATCTAAAAAAGAGTATTACATAGGAGTTTTGAATATTTAATAAGGAAATATCTATTATATCTGCTTATAATTATCAGTTAGGAATTTAAAGATAACAAATTTGTTTTATAATTAGTACAGCTTTATATGTTTTTTTTTCTAGTTTATTAACCATACATTATCATACCATACCATTATAATCCATAGAATATAAAACAATTTAAAATAGTTAAATCCGCAAAAGAAAATCACAAACTTTATTTATTTATTTATGTAAAACCTTACTCCATTAATCATTTATTTATACTTTATATATACTAATACCATGAAATGAATAGTTCAATAACCAACAGAAAAGAGAAAGACAAAGTGAAAAAACAAAAAATGTACTTGGACTTCAAGAAAAATTCTTGACGAAAGTACGAAAAAACAGAAGTAAAGGAAAAAACATGTAAAATCAATTAAAGTGGATAATCATTCAGGAAAGCAAATTTCGATCTACCAAATGTTAAAATACAATTTGGTTTAAGGATTGATGTTTGACTAGTGACGTCAGCAGTCGTCGATGGCTGCGAGTGTAAGACGGCAAATCCATCTGAGGAGATCGAGTGGTTGCGATCGAAACATGTCATGGTAACCTGCCGGCCAGGGTTCGAGCCCGAGCCACGTCAAGAATGAAAGATTGTCAATAACAATTTTAATTAATTTTCATGTTGTAAAATTCCTTTCTTCACAAAAATAATTTAATAAAAAATTAAATTTCATGAACTTAAGCCTAATTAAAAATATTAAAAAATTTGGATTAAAAACCATAAATAGTTCAACAAAATAACCACAATACTAATTATTGTTAAAGCTAAGGCACGAGCTCTATGTGTACATTTGTCCTTCAAGATGTGCTGAAAAAGGTCAACAGAAAAGAGAAAGACAAAGTGAAAAAACAAAAAATGTACTTGGACTTCAAGAAAAATTCTTGACGAAAGTACGAAAAAACAGAAGTAAAGGAAAAAACATGTAAAATCAATTAAAGTGGATAATCATTCAGGAAAGCAAATTTCGATCTACCAAATGTTAAAATACAATTTGGTTTAAGGATTGATGTTTGACTAGTGACGTCAGCAGTCGTCGATGGCTGCGAGTGTAAGACGGCAAATCCATCTGAGGAGATCGAGTGGTTGCGATCGAAACATGTCATGGTAACCTGCCGGCCAGGGTTCGAGCCCGAGCCACGTCAAGAATGAAAGATTATCAATAACAATTTTAATTAATTTTCATGTTGTAAAATTCCTTTCTTCACAAAAATAATTTAATAAAAAATTAAATTTCATGAACTTAAGCCTAATTAAAAATATTAAAAAATTTGGATTAAAAACCATAAATAGTTCAACAAAATAACCACAATACTAATTATTGTTAAAGCTAAGGCACGAGCTCTATGTGTACATTTGTCCTTCAAGTTGTGCTGAAAAAGGTCAACAGAAAAGAGAAAGACAAAGTGAAAAAACAAAAAATGTACTTGGACTTCAAGAAAAATTCTTGACGAAAGTACGAAAAAACAGAAGTAAAGGAAAAAACATGTAAAATCAATTAAAGTGGATAATCATTCAGGAAAGCAAATTTCGATCTACCAAATGTTAAAATACAATTTGGTTTAAGGATTGATGTTTGACTAGTGACGTCAGCAGTCATCGATGGCTGCGAGTGTAAGACGGCAAATCCATCTGAGGAGATCGAGTGGTTGCGATCGAAACATGTCATGGTAACCTGCCGGCCAGGGTTCGAGCCCGAGCCACGTCAAGAATGAAAGATTATCAATAACAATTTTAATTAATTTTCATGTTGTAAAATTCCTTTCTTCACAAAAATAATTTAATAAAAAATTAAATTTCATGAACTTAAGCCTAATTAAAAATATTAAAAAATTTGGATTAAAAACCATAAATAGTTCAACAAAATAACCACAATACTAATTATTGTTAAAGCTAAGGCACGAGCTCTATGTGTACATTTGTCCTTCAAGTTGTGCTGAAAAAGGTCAACAGAAAAGAGAAAGACAAAGTGAAAAAACAAAAAATGTACTTGGACTTCAAGAAAAATTCTTGACGAAAGTACGAAAAAACAGAAGTAATAGAAAAAACATGTAAAATCAATTAAAGTGGATAATCATTCAGGAAAGCAAATTTCGATCCACCAAATGTTAAAATACAATTTGGTTTAAGGATTGATGTTTGACTAGTGACGTCAGCAGTCGTCGATGGCTGCGAGTGTAAGACGGCAAATCCATCTGAGGAGATCGAGTGGTTGCGATCGAAACATGTCATGGTAACCTGCCGGCCAGGGTTCGAGCCCGAGCCACGTCAAGAATGAAAGATTATCAATAACAATTTTAATTAATTTTCATGTTGTAAAATTCCTTTCTTCACAAAAATAATTTAATAAAAAATTAAATTTCATGAACTTAAGCCTAATTAAAAATATTAAAAAATTTGGATTAAAAACCATAAATAGTTCAACAAAATAACCACAATACTAATTATTGTTAAAGCTAAGGCACGAGCTCTATGTGTACATTTGTCCTTCAAGTTGTGCTGAAAAAGGTCAACAGAAAAGAGAAAGACAAAGTGAAAAAACAAAAAATGTACTTGGACTTCAAGAAAAATTCTTGACGAAAGTACGAAAAAACAGAAGTAAAGGAAAAAACATGTAAAATCAATTAAAGTGGATAATCATTCAGGAAAGCAAATTTCGATCTACCAAGTGTTAAAATACAATTTGGTTTAAGGATTGATGTTTGACTAGTGACGTCAGCAGTCGTCGATGGCTGCGAGTGTAAGACGGCAAATCCATCTGAGGAGATCGAGTGGTTGCGATCGAAACATGTCATGGTAACCTGCCGGCCAGGGTTCGAGCCCGAGCCACGTCAAGAATGAAAGATTATCAATAACAATTTTAAGTAATTTTCATGTTGTAAAATTCCTTTCTTCACAAAAATAATTTAATAAAAAATTCAATTTCATGAACTTAAGCCTAATTAAAAATATTAAAAAATTTGGATTAAAAACCATAAATAGTTCAACAAAATAACCACAATACTAATTATTGTTAAAGCTAAGGCACGAGCTCTATGTGTACATTTGTCCTTCAAGTTGTGCTGAAAAAGGTCAACAGAAAAGAGAAAGACAAAGTGAAAAAACAAAAAATGTACTTGGACTTCAAGAAAAATTCTTGACGAAAGTACGAAAAAACAGAAGTAAAGGAAAAAACATGTAAAATCAATTAAAGTGGATAATCATTCAGGAAAGCAAATTTCGATCTACCAAATGTTAAAATACAATTTGGTTTAAGGATTGATGTTTGACTAGTGACGTCAGCAGTCGTCGATGGCTGCGAGTGTAAGACGGCAAATCCATCTGAGGAGATCGAGTGGTTGCGATCGAAACATGTCATGGTAACCTGCCGGCCAGGGTTCGAGCCCGAGCCACGTCAAGAATGAAAGATTATCAATAACAATTTTAATTAATTTTCATGTTGTAAAATTCCTTTCTTCACAAAAATAATTTAATAAAAAATTAAATTTCATGAACTTAAGCCTAATTAAAAATATTAAAAAATTTGGATTAAAAACCATAAATAGTTCAACAAAATAACCACAATACTAATTATTGTTAAAGCTAAGGCACGAGCTCTATGTGTACATTTGTCCTTCAAGTTGTGCTGAAAAAGGTCAACAGAAAAGAGAAAGACAAAGTGAAAAAACAAAAAATGTACTTGGACTTCAAGAAAAATTCTTGACGAAAGTACGAAAAAACAGAAGTAATAGAAAAAACATGTAAAATCAATTAAAGTGGATAATCATTCAGGAAAGCAAATTTCGATCCACCAAATGTTAAAATACAATTTGGTTTAAGGATTGATGTTTGACTAGTGACGTCAGCAGTCGTCGATGGCTGCGAGTGTAAGACGGCAAATCCATCTGAGGAGATCGAGTGGTTGCGATCGAAACATGTCATGGTAACCTGCCGGCCAGGGTTCGAGCCCGAGCCACGTCAAGAATGAAAGATTATCAATAACAATTTTAATTAATTTTCATGTTGTAAAATTCCTTTCTTCACAAAAATAATTTAATAAAAAATTAAATTTCATGAACTTAAGCCTAATTAAAAATATTAAAAAATTTGGATTAAAAACCATAAATAGTTCAACAAAATAACCACAATACTAATAATTCTTGTTAACTATAAAATAGAATTGAAACATAAGTTGCATCTTAAAAAAAAAAAATGTTTGTCTATCAAATTTTCCATAACACACCCTTAAAAATTCAAGGTTTAAACACGTGTCAATTGCTTTAAAAATTTTTTTTCAATCACACACACACACACCAAATCTATAACCATTATACTGATAGACTAGTTCACTATCCCACAAGCCTACCGAGGCATTCAAAGCAAAAAGTCACTAGAAAACCGATGCAGAAAAGTCATAAACTATCCTAAGCACACACAAAAACTGAAAAAACTAAAAAAATAATTATTCCATGATCAGTTTTATCTTTAATACGAAAACGCACAAGTAAAATTTTCATCCCTCACAAAATTTTTAAAATCTTCAAGACTGACACGTACACGAAGAAATTTCACAACTAACAAAAATGTCACACCTCCTTAATAAACAACTTTCTTTACACGTCATGTCCCTTTTATCCTATTCGCATTTGCTACTGTAGGGATATTTTAATATGGTTATATATTTTTATAAATAATGTCAAAAGCATGAATCTAATTTTGTATGGATTCAAATGTATATTTGAATCACACTTCTTATTAGCAATGTATACATACTCCCATCAAGGCATGAATCTTATTTTGTAGGGATTCAATTACAACATATTTCCAATTTTAGAATTGATTACATACTCCCATCCAGGCATGCTCCCAACTTTGTATGAAAAAAGTGCATTAGGATCCCTCAAAGCAGTGAAGGGCACACACATACACTACTTACTTAATTTATAAAAAAAACTTGGTTAATCGGTTAACCGGTCAAAAACAAAATTAACCGATTACTAACTGACTAAACCTAAACCTCGGTTATTTAATCGAGCGATTAAAGCAAAAGGTCGATTAAATGAATGCCCTAGTACACACATATCAAAAAAGGCTTAAATTTTATTATAAAATATAGAAACCATCCCAGAAACCAGCTGCTCCAGCATGTATTTCTTATTAATTGGTTAAATAAGTTGTAATCAGTCCGTTTGAAACAAACAACTTGATCGACCTTGAAGGGCTTTAATTTAACCTCCGATGGAATTGAAAAACTTACTTCAAGATTCTTTTATCCGTTATGTACTGTATTTTGTTCTGTTCGCTATTTAAACCAATTGTGATCAATATTTAAATATGTAGCAAGGGAAATAATTAAAAAATAAACACATAATTTTTTCCAAAGACTTAAAGCACCACATATTTAAATCGATTATAAAAACTACACATTGGCGATATTATACAATTGTATTTATTTTCAATAAAAACATTTTTAAATACATATGTATGTTTGTACTTATATGCAACTTGCTTACGGAAATGTAATTAGATTGAACTTGAACTGACTACATGATCAAATGCAGGTGAATGGGGTACAACTTTTATTAGATGTTTAGAAGATTCAAAATAGAAAAAAAATTTGCTCAATTTATTTTATTGGGTTTGATATGTACATACATACATATATGTAAGTGATGTTACGAATATTCGTATTCGACGGCTATTATTTATATGATATTCGTGTTCGCCAAATTCAAGTGAATATTTTGCGAGTACGTTCAAAAAGTTAAAAAGTATACAAAAAAAGAGACAAAAATAATAACTTTTAATAATTTTCATTAAAATACAACCTTGCCTTTATGCAAAATAAAATCTCATATTAGAAAAGTAAAAAACAAACAAACGTTAGCCGTATTATTCCGCCACAAAAATAATTTATGAAAATTTTTCAAGTTGATGTTAAGCATTCCTAGATCATTTAAAGCCATTGCCTAAATATCAAAAGAAAATTAACGACAACTGTCAATTAAATATCAAGATAATTTCAATAGCATTACACAAATTTAAAATGAATTTGCTGCGGTGGATTGAAATAAGTGCAGCATCTATCGGCAATAAATTTGAAAATATAACTGAAATGCATGAAAGAGACATTTAAGGAAACTCGGACAGATCTTTTCGTTCTGATAATTAAGTGCAACACATTAAATGCATACTCCTTCTCGTGTGAAATTTCTAGTAGTTCTTATCGAAACTAACAAAACGCCATTTGGGTATTGCTAGGTAAGCTGCTGTTCTAATCATACAGGTCTCATAAATATTTTGGCTAAAACCAGATTTTGCGAAGAATATTAGATTTTTCTTACGATTATATCACTGAAACGGATTGGAATTTTGTCTTCGGTTAAATGGAAGCTGTAGACTACGAGAAAAGTGTAAAACAAACTAACCCAAAAAAACTGCACCTTGTGCCTCAAAATTGCTAAAATCTCAAAAAATTTAAATTTTTTATATCTTTTTGCGCCATTTTTGTCCCATAGCTGCCAAACTGTGGGAAATTCAATAAAATTATCTTCAGAAAAAATCGTCCTTATATGGGGTCTGAGATGAATATTCTGGGTCCTTGAGGGCCGGATGTATATGCAAATGCATATTTGTTGTCGTCAGTCTGAGATTACCATATTCTAAATGTCTTTGCGAATCAAGAAATTTGCAGTGCAATGGCATCTACTACTTTGAATATTAAGTTTGTCGTTCCGTGTGAAACTTTTTTTTTATTCATCTCAGACCCCATAAAGTATATATATTCTGGGTCCTTGAGTAATTCTAAGTCAATTTAGTCATGTCCGTCTGTCTGTCCGTCTGTTGAAAACACGCTTACTTTCGAACAACTCAAAAGAAATTAACAAACATGGTGCCAAATTGCTCTTAGTTATCCTGAGCAGTTTGGGATTGAAATCCAGCAGAATCGGTTCAGTAGGACCAGAGCTATGAATCAAAATGTGGAACCACCACCTAAAAATATTGATAGTTTTGTTACAAAAAATAACATAAATGCTGGAACAAGGCACGGAATGAGATAAGATTTTGCAAAAATTTGTTTTATTTGACTGAAAATCACGCTGTTAAATTTCGTGAAGATCCGTCCATAATTTACCCTAAGCCCCATATAAACACTACTCCCGGAAAACAGTTTAGTACGCCTATAACCGTAAAAAATAACGCTAGCTTAACAAAATTTGGTACGTCTTAGTTTTTTAAGACTAGAAATAACACTGTGAAATTTCGTGACGATCGGTCCATAACTTACCCTAGGTCCCTTAGGAACCCTACTCCCGGAAAACAGTTTAGTACACCTAAAACCATAATTAATAATGCTATCATAACAGAAATTGGTACGTCACAGTTTTAAAGGACTAGAAATGACGCTGTGAAATTTCGTGTTGATCGGTCCATAATTTACCCTAGGCCCCATATAAACCCTACTACCGGAAAACAGTTTAGTCGCCTAAAACCATAATTAATAACACCCTCGGTGGTGGGTATCAAAGATTCGGCACAGCCGAATATAGCACTCTAACTTGTTTTTTTGTCATAACAACATCGATGATATTTATTTATGTATTGATTTCTTATGGAAAAAAATATTTTTTAACCCTAAAGGCAGAATTAGTCTTTACTTTCTGTTCTGTTACGAATCAGCTGACTTGTTTTTGTTATTAAAAAACCTATGAAATTGATTAGTTTTTCTGTTCTGTTGCGGTTCAGTTTGTTAAAATCAAAAACATGTTAAGTATTTGTAAGTGACAGCAAAATAAATAATAAAAAATACATATTTACATTGAAATAAATTGTTTTTTGATTTTAAGAATTCATAAAATTAAATTTTTTCATATTTATGTGCACTAAAGTTATTAAAATAAAACAATGGACGGTGCAAAACTAATAAATTTATCATTAATGGCTGATAAGCTACTACGGAAAAAGTAACTGTTACAATTTCATAACAGAACGGCAAGGAACAGAACAGAAACAGAAAGTAACACAGCGTTTACATTTGCCAGTACTGGCAAGACAGTAAGCATATACATATTAGTAGGCAAAACAATGCAAAAACAAAATAGCTGTAAAAGTGTTTATGTATTAGTGAAAAAGTGTGAATGAATTGCTACTGTCTTGCCAGTACTGGCAAATGTAAACGCTATGTAAAGACTAACTGAGCCTTAACCCTAAGTCTAGACGAGCAATTTGTATTTGTTAACATAAGCAATAACGTCAGCAGAATGACGTCACAAAAATGTTCTGTGCTTAATATTTTTTTGAGAGTGGAGTAAACGTATGTCTGAACACAAAATTTGACGGACATAAGGTTGACAGTATATATTTGTAAATTTTGTAATTTATTGTGTTTTCGGTTACATATTTAAAAAAAAGAAATGAATAAAAATTTAAAACTTTTAAATTATTTGAAACAAATAATTGACTTTGTGGATATTGTGGAAGAAGATAAAGCATCCAAGAGAATATACTGGATGAAGCCATTTCATCAAAGAAGAGAGATTCACAGCTTAGAATCTCATATTTTGAAGGACATAATGTGGGATACCAAGGATTATAAAAACTTTTGCCGTATGGCTATTGAACAATTTGAGTTACTGCTTCAATTGGTAAGTTTTGAAAAATATAATATGTACATACATATGTATGTATGTTTATATGAAATGTAGACTTATAGTCTGTGTTCATACGGCTCATGTCTTATTGACAAGATTGCTACTTTATAGGCGAGAGGGACGAGGGGAAAAGAAACGAGTACACAGATGCATGAACTGTCTTTACGTTTTGCTTTTTTATTCGTTGTTTAATTTTGTTTTTGTTTTCAATATCAAAAAGCACACATGCATACGCACGTCGTCAACATGACATGAATCATTTGAACGACAACTCATGTTCAAAGAAGAAAAAGGAAGAATCTTGTCAATAAGACATGAGCCGTATGAACTCAGACATACATGTACATACATATACAGGAATGATAGCACAATGTAATCCTGGGTAGATACTGCAACGCTACATACGTATTAGCATTTTTGTTAAATTCAATTTATATTTAATAGGTACATTCTAAAATTAAAAAGCAAAACACCGTTATGAGGAACTCAATAAGCTCACGTGTACGTCTTGCTGTAACTCTGCGTTTTTTAGAAACAGGGGATTCTTTTAGTTCATTAGAGTCTTTGTCTAGAATCTCGCGAAAAACGATAAGTGTATTTATTTCAGAGGTTTAAGATGCAATAATTGATTCTCTTAAGCCGAAGTATCTAGAGGTAATTAATTAAACCTAAAAACGTAATTAGAATATTATAAATGAATTCAATAAACGGTGGGGTGTCACAAAGCCATAGGACATAAAGCCATATGGCGCCAAGTCCCATTCCATTGAGACATAAGGGCATATGCCATTAAGTCTCAATATAATGGGACTTAACGCCATTAATTTTTTCCGTAAAATGAGACATAAAGCCATATTTTTGATAATGATTGTATTTCCCCCTATTTCATGTAGAAAATGCTTTGTTGTTTCATGTCGCCCTGTTTTATGTCAAAAATGGCGGTATGAACTAAGTCCCCAATGAATTAACTCCCCAAACCCAAAATGAACTAAGCCCCTAAATTTGGGGACGTCGTTCATTTATGGAAAAAAATCCGAAAAAGCTACGCTAACTAGAGCTTCTCTGCATAGCCGGCCTTCGGCCGGACGCAATGATTTTCTCCTCTATGGTATAACAAAGACGCTAACTAAAGCTTCTCTGCATAGCCGGCCTTCGGCCGGGTGAAAGGATTTTCTCCTCTATGTTATAACAAACACCGGCTTCGCTAACTAAAGCTTCTCTGCGTAAACGGCCTTCGTTGGGAAACAAGACAGATTTTAGAAGCTTTACTTAGCGAAATCGGTACTTGTTATACCATAAAGGAGAAAATTCTTGCGTCCGCCAAAAGGCCGGCTATACAGAGAAGCTTTAGTAAGCGAAGCCGGTGTTTGTTATACCATGGAGGAGAAAATCCTTGCGCCCGGCCGAAGGCCGGCTATACAGCGAAGCTTTAGTTAGCGAAGCAGGTCTTTGTTATACCATATAAGCATTTGTAACGCAACACATCAAATGGGACATAAGACCATAATGGCTTTATGTCCCATTCCACTAAAATTGATATGAGACTTAAGGCCATATCAAAATTATGGCTTTATGTCCGTTTGGGTTGAGACATTAAGCCATTATGGCTTTATGTCCTATGGCTTTGTGACACCCCACCTCAATAAACTTGTGCATATATCATACATTAGCGAGTCCCAAAAAATATTTTTTTTGGATTTTCATTAACAAAACGGTAAATATTTTTTTTGGATTTTCATGGGTGGTCAAGCATAATTTAAGTGCTTATAGGGTAAAGTATTTTTGAGATTTTTACCAAATTTTTCGGAAGAGGTTTTTTAGATTTTTGGCAAAAATTTGACTTGAGCGACCTCTAAACCTCTTCCGAAAAAATCTGGAAAAAACCTCAAAAATACTTTACCCTATAAGCACTTAAATTATGCTTGACCACCCATGAAAATCCAAAAAAAATATTTACCGTTTTGTTAGCCGTTGTTGATTCGAACAGCAAATTTTTGTACATTGATGTTGGTGGAAATGAAAGAACCTCAGATGTTGTCATTTTTAAAAACAGTTTACTTTACCAAGCGATGAAACAAAATAAGGTGAACTTGCCGCCAGACGAAACGTTGGTAGGTCAATCAACAAGAACCTCTTACAACTTCATAAGTGATGACATATTTGGTTTGGACAAACATCTAATGAAAGCTTATAATCGTAACTCTAAGCTGACAACTCCTGAGGAAATATTTAACTGCAGGTTAAGTAGAGCAAGGATGACAGTAGAGATGGCGTTTGGAAGGTTAGCCAAAAGGTTCCGAATTTTTCAAAGACCGATCGAAGTGAAGTTGTCAACGACAGATTCTATCGTGCAAGCGTGTTGTATTTTACACAATTTTTTAAGTAAAAATTTATCAGAGTCTATTAATATAGATAATGAAATTTCAGTGGAACTTTCTGGGACAATAACACCTTTAACAGTTCAGGAACATGAAACAATTCGGTTTGCAAGTGGAAATAGGGAAAATATAAAGAAATATCTGGTAACAGATGGTGATGTACCTTTTCAATGGCCTAAAATAAGGAAACAAGTCGCAAATCAGATATCAGTTATAGTTGAATAATTAATAAATAATTATGAGCAATAGGTACTTTTCAGGACCACCGTTACCTTTTAAAAAAAAACACCTAAAAACTTTCTTTTTTAAGACCACCATAAAAATTAAAAGATATTCTTTTATTATCAAAAAGTAATTTCAATTTTTGGGAATACAAAATTTTAATTTCAAAAGATTTTGTTATTCTGGGAATTAAGCACGAATAACAAAATCTTTTGAAATTAAAATTTTGTATTCCCAAAAATTGAAATTACTTTTTGATAATAAACAGGCAAATGCACGGCCCAAAAAAACACTTAATTGACAACATCTTTTGTAAGTTTTTTTTTTTTTTTTGTCATTATTTTTTTATTGAATCTTCATATATTAAATATGAACTAACAATAATTAATCAAATCTTAACCTAATACGTTATTTTATCTCCTGCCAGTGCCAGACAAAATTTTCTTCGTCACGGGTTATGTTCACTTTTATAGGTGTTTATCGCTCATCTAATTGGGTAAGTGCTGCAGTGTATCTTCTTCTTAAGCGAGTGTGGCCGCCATGATTTCAAATATTTCGAGCTAGTGGATTTGGGTGTTGTTCAAGCCTTTTTAAATATTTTATTGCATATTTTGTAATCATAGATTTCACTAATGGCACATTGAGATCCTTATGAATGTTTGAGTTTTTAACATACCAGGGAGCGGCTGTGATTATTCGAAGAAGTTTATTTTGGCGCCTTTGAATTTTGTCGATATTAGAGGCCGAGGCAGTGCCCCATAGTTGAATACCGTAGCACCAGATAGGCTTTAAGATAGAGTTGTAAAGTAGAAGCTTGCAATCGAGACTAAGGGTTCGAGCCCGAGCCACGTCAAGAATGAAAGATTATCAATAACAATTTTAATTAATTTTCATGTTGTAAAATTCCTTTCTTCACAAAAATAATTTAATAAAAAATTAAATTTCATGAACTTAAGCCTAATTAAAAATATTAAAAAATTTGGATTAAAAACCATAAATAGTTCAACAAAATAACCACAATACTAATTATTGTTAAAGCTAAGGCACGAGCTCTATGTGTACATTTGTCCTTCAAGTTGTGCTGAAAAAGGTCAACAGAAAAGAGAAAGACAAAGTGAAAAAACAAAAAATGTACTTGGACTTCAAGAAAAATTCTTGACGAAAGTACGAAAAAACAGAAGTAATAGAAAAAACATGTAAAATCAATTAAAGTGGATAATCATTCAGGAAAGCAAATTTCGATCCACCAAATGTTAAAATACAATTTGGTTTAAGGATTGATGTTTGACTAGTGACGTCAGCAGTCGTCGATGGCTGCGAGTGTAAGACGGCAAATCCATCTGAGGAGATCGAGTGGTTGCGATCGAAACATGTCATGGTAACCTGCCGGCCAGGGTTCGAGCCCGAGCCACGTCAAGAATGAAAGATTATCAATAACAATTTTAATTAATTTTCATGTTGTAAAATTCCTTTCTTCACAAAAATAATTTAATAAAAAATTAAATTTCATGAACTTAAGCCTAATTAAAAATATTAAAAAATTTGGATTAAAAACCATAAATAGTTCAACAAAATAACCACAATACTAATTATTGTTAAAGCTAAGGCACGAGCTCTATGTGTACATTTGTCCTTCAAGTTGTGCTGAAAAAGGTCAACAGAAAAGAGAAAGACAAAGTGAAAAAACAAAAAATGTACTTGGACTTCAAGAAAAATTCTTGACGAAAGTACGAAAAAACAGAAGTAAAGGAAAAAACATGTAAAATCAATTAAAGTGGATAATCATTCAGGAAAGCAAATTTCGATCTACCAAATGTTAAAATACAATTTGGTTTAAGGATTGATGTTTGACTAGTGACGTCAGCAGTCGTCGATGGCTGCGAGTGTAAGACGGCAAATCCATCTGAGGAGATCGAGTGGTTGCGATCGAAACATGTCATGGTAACCTGCCGGCCAGGGTTCGAGCCCGAGCCACGTCAAGAATGAAAGATTATCAATAACAATTTTAATTAATTTTCATGTTGTAAAATTCCTTTCTTCACAAAAATAATTTAATAAAAAATTAAATTTCATGAACTTAAGCCTAATTAAAAATATTAAAAAATTTGGATTAAAAACCATAAATAGTTCAACAAAATAACCACAATACTAATTATTGTTAAAGCTAAGGCACGAGCTCTATGTGTACATTTGTCCTTCAAGTTGTGCTGAAAAAGGTCAACAGAAAAGAGAAAGACAAAGTGAAAAAACAAAAAATGTACTTGGACTTCAAGAAAAATTCTTGACGAAAGTACGAAAAAACAGAAGTAAAGGAAAAAACATGTAAAATCAATTAAAGTGGATAATCATTCAGGAAAGCAAATTTCGATCTACCAAATGTGAAAATACAATTTGGTTTAAGGATTGATGTTTGACTAGTGACGTCAGCAGTCGTCGATGGCTGCGAGTGTAAGACGGCAAATCCATCTGAGGAGATCGAGTGGTTGCGATCGAAACATGTCATGGTAACCTGCCGGCCAGGGTTCGAGCCCGAGCCACGTCAAGAATGAAAGATTATCAATAACAATTTTAATTAATTTTCATGTTGTAAAATTCCTTTCTTCACAAAAATAATTTAATAAAAAATTAAATTTCATGAACTTAAGCCTAATTAAAAATATTAAAAAATTTGGATTAAAAACCATAAATAGTTCAACAAAATAACCACAATACTAATTATTGTTAAAGCTAAGGCACGAGCTCTATGTGTACATTTGTCCTTCAAGTTGTGCTGAAAAAGGTCAACAGAAAAGAGAAAGACAAAGTGAAAAAACAAAAAATGTACTTGGACTTCAAGAAAAATTCTTGACGAAAGTACGAAAAAACAGAAGTAAAGGAAAAAACATGTAAAATCAATTAAAGTGGATAATCATTCAGGAAAGCAAATTTCGATCTACCAAATGTTAAAATACAATTTGGTTTAAGGATTGATGTTTGACTAGTGACGTCAGCAGTCGTCGATGGCTGCGAGTGTAAGACGGCAAATCCATCTGAGGAGATCGAGTGGTTGCGATCGAAACATGTCATGGTAACCTGCCGGCCAGGGTTCGAGCCCGAGCCACGTCAAGAATGAAAGATTATCAATAACAATTTTAATTAATTTTCATGTTGTAAAATTCCTTTCTTCACAAAAATAATTTAATAAAAAATTAAATTTCATGAACTTAAGCCTAATTAAAAATATTAAAAAATTTGGATTAAAAACCATAAATAGTTCAACAAAATAACCACAATACTAATTATTGTTAAAGCTAAGGCACGAGCTCTATGTGTACATTTGTCCTTCAAGTTGTGCTGAAAAAGGTCAACAGAAAAGAGAAAGACAAAGTGAAAAAACAAAAAATGTACTTGGACTTCAAGAAAAATTCTTGACGAAAGTACGAAAAAACAGAAGTAAAGGAAAAAACATGTAAAATCAATTAAAGTGGATAATCATTCAGGAAAGCAAATTTCGATCTACCAAATGTTAAAATACAATTTGGTTTAAGGATTGATGTTTGACTAGTGACGTCAGCAGTCGTCGATGGCTGCGAGTGTAAGACGGCAAATCCATCTGAGGAGATCGAGTGGTTGCGATCGAAACATGTCATGGTAACCTGCCGGCCAGGATTCGAGCCCGAGCCACGTCAAGAATGAAAGATTATCAATAACAATTTTAATTAATTTTCATGTTGTAAAATTCCTTTCTTCACAAAAATAATTTAATAAAAAATTAAATTTCATGAACTTAAGCCTAATTAAAAATATTAAAAAATTTGGATTAAAAACCATAAATAGTTCAACAAAATAACCACAATACTAATTATTGTTAAAGCTAAGGCACGAGCTCTATGTGTACATTTGTCCTTCAAGTTGTGCTGAAAAAGGTCAACAGAAAAGAGAAAGACAAAGTGAAAAAACAAAAAATGTACTTGGACTTCAAGAAAAATTCTTGACGAAAGTACGAAAAAACAGAAGTAATAGAAAAAACATGTAAAATCAATTAAAGTGGATAATCATTCAGGAAAGCAAATTTCGATCCACCAAATGTTAAAATACAATTTGGTTTAAGGATTGATGTTTGACTAGTGACGTCAGCAGTCGTCGATGGCTGCGAGTGTAAGACGGCAAATCCATCTGAGGAGATCGAGTGGTTGCGATCGAAACATGTCATGGTAACCTGCCGGCCAGGGTTCGAGCCCGAGCCACGTCAAGAATGAAAGATTATCAATAACAATTTTAATTAATTTTCATGTTGTAAAATTCCTTTCTTCACAAAAATAATTTAATAAAAAATTAAATTTCATGAACTTAAGCCTAATTAAAAATATTAAAAAATTTGGATTAAAAACCATAAATAGTTCAACAAAATAACCACAATACTAATAATTCTTGTTAACTATAAAATAGAATTGAAACATAAGTTGCATCTTAAAAAAAAAAAATGTTTGTCTATCAAATTTTCCATAACACACCCTTAAAAATTCAAGGTTTAAACACGTGTCAATTGCTTTAAAAATTTTTTTTCAATCACACACACACACACCAAATCTATAACCATTATACTGATAGACTAGTTCACTATCCCACAAGCCTACCGAGGCATTCAAAGCAAAAAGTCACTAGAAAACCGATGCAGAAAAGTCATAAACTATCCTAAGCACACACAAAAACTGAAAAAACTAAAAAAATAATTATTCCATGATCAGTTTTATCTTTAATACGAAAACGCACAAGTAAAATTTTCATCCCTCACAAAATTTTTAAAATCTTCAAGACTGACACGTACACGAAGAAATTTCACAACTAACAAAAATGTCACACCTCCTTAATAAACAACTTTCTTTACACGTCATGTCCCTTTTATCCTATTCGCATTTGCTACTGTAGGGATATTTTAATATGGTTATATATTTTTATAAATAATGTCAAAAGCATGAATCTAATTTTGTATGGATTCAAATGTATATTTGAATCACACTTCTTATTAGCAATGTATACATACTCCCATCAAGGCATGAATCTTATTTTGTAGGGATTCAATTACAACATATTTCCAATTTTAGAATTGATTACATACTCCCATCCAGGCATGCTCCCAACTTTGTATGAAAAAAGTGCATTAGGATCCCTCAAAGCAGTGAAGGGCACACACATACACTACTTACTTAATTTATAAAAAAAACTTGGTTAATCGGTTAACCGGTCAAAAACAAAATTAACCGATTACTAACTGACTAAACCTAAACCTCGGTTATTTAATCGAGCGATTAAAGCAAAAGGTCGATTAAATGAATGCCCTAGTACACACATATCAAAAAAGGCTTAAATTTTATTATAAAATATAGAAACCATCCCAGAAACCAGCTGCTCCAGCATGTATTTCTTATTAATTGGTTAAATAAGTTGTAATCAGTCCGTTTGAAACAAACAACTTGATCGACCTTGAAGGGCTTTAATTTAACCTCCGATGGAATTGAAAAACTTACTTCAAGATTCTTTTATCCGTTATGTACTGTATTTTGTTCTGTTCGCTATTTAAACCAATTGTGATCAATATTTAAATATGTAGCAAGGGAAATAATTAAAAAATAAACACATAATTTTTTCCAAAGACTTAAAGCACCACATATTTAAATCGATTATAAAAACTACACATTGGCGATATTATACAATTGTATTTATTTTCAATAAAAACATTTTTAAATACATATGTATGTTTGTACTTATATGCAACTTGCTTACGGAAATGTAATTAGATTGAACTTGAACTGACTACATGATCAAATGCAGGTGAATGGGGTACAACTTTTATTAGATGTTTAGAAGATTCAAAATAGAAAAAAAATTTGCTCAATTTATTTTATTGGGTTTGATATGTACATACATACATATATGTAAGTGATGTTACGAATATTCGTATTCGACGGCTATTATTTATATGATATTCGTGTTCGCCAAATTCAAGTGAATATTTGCGAGTACGTTCAAAAAGTTAAAAAGTATACAAAAAAAGAGACAAAAATAATAACTTTTAATAATTTTCATTAAAATACAACCTTGCCTTTATGCAAAATAAAATCTCATATTAGAAAAGTAAAAAACAAACAAACGTTAGCCGTATTATTCCGCCACAAAAATAATTTATGAAAATTTTTCAAGTTGATGTTAAGCATTCCTAGATCATTTAAAGCCATTGCCTAAATATCAAAAGAAAATTAACGACAACTGTCAATTAAATATCAAGATAATTTCAATAGCATTACACAAATTTAAAATGAATTTGCTGCGGTGGATTGAAATAAGTGCAGCATCTATCGGCAATAAATTTGAAAATATAACTGAAATGCATGAAAGAGACATTTAAGGAAACTCGGACAGATCTTTTCGTTCTGATAATTAAGTGCAACACATTAAATGCATACTCCTTCTCGTGTGAAATTTCTAGTAGTTCTTATCGAAACTAACAAAACGCCATTTGGGTATTGCTAGGTAAGCTGCTGTTCTAATCATACAGGTCTCATAAATATTTTGGCTAAAACCAGATTTTGCGAAGAATATTAGATTTTTCTTACGATTATATCACTGAAACGGATTGGAATTTTGTCTTCGGTTAAATGGAAGCTGTAGACTACGAGAAAAGTGTAAAACAAACTAACCCAAAAAAACTGCACCTTGTGCCTCAAAATTGCTAAAATCTCAAAAAATTTAAATTTTTTATATCTTTTTGCGCCATTTTTGTCCCATAGCTGCCAAACTGTGGGAAATTCAATAAAATTATCTTCAGAAAAAATCGTCCTTATATGGGGTCTGAGATGAATATTCTGGGTCCTTGAGGGCCGGATGTATATGCAAATGCATATTTGTTGTCGTCAGTCTGAGATTACCATATTCTAAATGTCTTTGCGAATCAAGAAATTTGCAGTGCAATGGCATCTACTACTTTGAATATTAAGTTTGTCGTTCCGTGTGAAACTTTTTTTTTATTCATCTCAGACCCCATAAAGTATATATATTCTGGGTCCTTGAGTAATTCTAAGTCAATTTAGTCATGTCCGTCTGTCTGTCCGTCTGTTGAAAACACGCTTACTTTCGAACAACTCAAAAGAAATTAACAAACATGGTGCCAAATTGCTCTTAGTTATCCTGAGCAGTTTGGGATTGAAATCCAGCAGAATCGGTTCAGTAGGACCAGAGCTATGAATCAAAATGTGGAACCACCACCTAAAAATATTGATAGTTTTGTTACAAAAAATAACATAAATGCTGGAACAAGGCACGGAATGAGATAAGATTTTGCAAAAATTTGTTTTATTTGACTGAAAATCACGCTGTTAAATTTCGTGAAGATCCGTCCATAATTTACCCTAAGCCCCATATAAACACTACTCCCGGAAAACAGTTTAGTACGCCTATAACCGTAAAAAATAACGCTAGCTTAACAAAATTTGGTACGTCTTAGTTTTTTAAGACTAGAAATAACACTGTGAAATTTCGTGACGATCGGTCCATAATTTACCCTAGGTCCCTTAGGAACCCTACTCCCGGAAAACAGTTTAGTACACCTAAAACCATAATTAATAATGCTATCATAACAGAAATTGGTACGTCACAGTTTTAAAGGACTAGAAATGACGCTGTGAAATTTCGTGTTGATCGGTCCATAATTTACCCTAGGCCCCATATAAACCCTACTACCGGAAAACAGTTTAGTCGCCTAAAACCATAATTAATAACACCCTCGGTGGTGGGTATCAAAGATTCGGCACAGCCGAATATAGCACTCTAACTTGTTTTTTTGTCATAACAACATCGATGATATTTATTTATGTATTGATTTCTTATGGAAAAAAATATTTTTTAACCCTAAAGGCAGAATTAGTCTTTACTTTCTGTTCTGTTACGAATCAGCTGACTTGTTTTTGTTATTAAAAAACCTATGAAATTGATTGGTTTTTCTGTTCTGTTGCGGTTCAGTTTGTTAAAATCAAAAACATGTTAAGTATTTGTAAGTGACAGCAAAATAAATAATAAAAAATACATATTTACATTGAAATAAATTGTTTTTTGATTTTAAGAATTCATAAAATTAAATTTTTTCATATTTATGTGCACTAAAGTTATTAAAATAAAACAATGGACGGTGCAAAACTAATAAATTTATCATTAATGGCTGATAAGCTACTACGGAAAAAGTAACTGTTACAATTTCATAACAGAACGGCAAGGAACAGAACAGAAACAGAAAGTAACACAGCGTTTACATTTGCCAGTACTGGCAAGACAGTAAGCATATACATATTAGTAGGCAAAACAATGCAAAAACAAAATAGCTGTAAAAGTGTTTATGTATTAGTGAAAAAGTGTGAATGAATTGCTACTGTCTTGCCAGTACTGGCAAATGTAAACGCTATGTAAAGACTAACTGAGCCTTAACCCTAAGTCTAGACGAGCAATTTGTATTTGTTAACATAAGCAATAACGTCAGCAGAATGACGTCACAAAAATGTTCTGTGCTTAATATTTTTTTGAGAGTGGAGTAAACGTATGTCTGAACACAAAATTTGACGGACATAAGGTTGACAGTATATATTTGTAAATTTTGTAATTTATTGTGTTTTCGGTTACATATTTAAAAAAAAGAAATGAATAAAAATTTAAAACTTTTAAATTATTTGAAACAAATAATTGACTTTGTGGATATTGTGGAAGAAGATAAAGCATCCAAGAGAATATACTGGATGAAGCCATTTCATCAAAGAAGAGAGATTCACAGCTTAGAATCTCATATTTTGAAGGACATAATGTGGGATACCAAGGATTATAAAAACTTTTGCCGTATGGCTATTGAACAATTTGAGTTACTGCTTCAATTGGTAAGTTTTGAAAAATATAATATGTACATACATATGTATGTATGTTTATATGAAATGTAGACTTATAGTCTGTGTTCATACGGCTCATGTCTTATTGACAAGATTGCTACTTTATAGGCGAGAGGGACGAGGGGAAAAGAAACGAGTACACAGATGCATGTACTGTCTTTACGTTTTGCTTTTTTATTCGTTGTTTAATTTTGTTTTTGTTTTCAATATCAAAAAGCACACATGCATACGCACGTCGTCAACATGACATGAATCATTTGAACGACAACTCATGTTCAAAGAAGAAAAAGGAAGAATCTTGTCAATAAGACATGAGCCGTATGAACTCAGACATACATGTACATACATATACAGGAATGATAGCACAATGTAATCCTGGGTAGATACTGCAACGCTACATACGTATTAGCATTTTTGTTAAATTCAATTTATATTTAATAGGTACATTCTAAAATTAAAAAGCAAAACACCGTTATGAGGAACTCAATAAGCTCACGTGTACGTCTTGCTGTAACTCTGCGTTTTTTAGAAACAGGGGATTCTTTTAGTTCATTAGAGTCTTTGTCTAGAATCTCGCGAAAAACGATAAGTGTATTTATTTCAGAGGTTTAAGATGCAATAATTGATTCTCTTAAGCCGAAGTATCTAGAGGTAATTAATTAAACCTAAAAACGTAATTAGAATATTATAAATGAATTCAATAAACGGTGGGGTGTCACAAAGCCATAGGACATAAAGCCATATGGCGCCAAGTCCCATTCCATTGAGACATAAGGGCATATGCCATTAAGTCTCAATATAATGGGACTTAACGCCATAAATTTTTTCCGTAAAATGAGACATAAAGCCATATTTTTGATAATGATTGTATTTCCCCCTATTTCATGTAGAAAATGCTTTGTTGTTTCATGTCGCCCTGTTTTATGTCAAAAATGGCGGTATGAACTAAGTCCCCAATGAATTAACTCCCCAAACCCAAAATGAACTAAGCCCCTAAATTTGGGGACGTCGTTCATTTATGGAAAAAAATCCGAAAAAGCTACGCTAACTAGAGCTTCTCTGCATAGCCGGCCTTCGGCCGGACGCAATGATTTTCTCCTCTATGGTATAACAAAGACGCTAACTAAAGCTTCTCTGCATAGCCGGCCTTCGGCCGGGTGAAAGGATTTTCTCCTCTATGTTATAACAAACACCGGCTTCGCTAACTAAAGCTTCTCTGCGTAAACGGCCTTCGTTGGGAAACAAGACAGATTTTAGAAGCTTTACTTAGCGAAATCGGTACTTGTTATACCATAAAGGAGAAAATTCTTGCGTCCGCCAAAAGGCCGGCTATACAGAGAAGCTTTAGTAAGCGAAGCCGGTGTTTGTTATACCATGGAGGAGAAAATCCTTGCGCCCGGCCGAAGGCCGGCTATACAGCGAAGCTTTAGTTAGCGAAGCAGGTCTTTGTTATACCATATAAGCATTTGTAACGCAACACATCAAATGGGACATAAGACCATAATGGCTTTATGTCCCATTCCACTAAAATTGATATGAGACTTAAGGCCATATCAAAATTATGGCTTTATGTCCGTTTGGGTTGAGACATTAAGCCATTATGGCTTTATGTCCTATGGCTTTGTGACACCCCACCTCAATAAACTTGTGCATATATCATACATTAGCGAGTCCCAAAAAATATTTTTTTTGGATTTTCATTAACAAAACGGTAAATATTTTTTTTGGATTTTCATGGGTGGTCAAGCATAATTTAAGTGCTTATAGGGTAAAGTATTTTTGAGATTTTTACCAAATTTTTCGGAAGAGGTTTTTTAGATTTTTGGCAAAAATTTGACTTGAGCGACCTCTAAACCTCTTCCGAAAAAATCTGGAAAAAACCTCAAAAATACTTTACCCTATAAGCACTTAAATTATGCTTGACCACCCATGAAAATCCAAAAAAAATATTTACCGTTTTGTTAGCCGTTGTTGATTCGAACAGCAAATTTTTGTACATTGATGTTGGTGGAAATGGAAGAACCTCAGATGTTGTCATTTTTAAAAACAGTTTACTTTACCAAGCGATGAAACAAAATAAGGTGAACTTGCCGCCAGACGAAACGTTGGTAGGTCAATCAACAAGAACCTCTTACAACTTCATAAGTGATGACATATTTGGTTTGGACAAACATCTAATGAAAGCTTATAATCGTAACTCTAAGCTGACAACTCCTGAGGAAATATTTAACTGCAGGTTAAGTAGAGCAAGGATGACAGTAGAGATGGCGTTTGGAAGGTTAGCCAAAAGGTTCCGAATTTTTCAAAGACCGATCGAAGTGAAGTTGTCAACGACAGATTCTATCGTGCAAGCGTGTTGTATTTTACACAATTTTTTAAGTAAAAATTTATCAGAGTCTATTAATATAGATAATGAAATTTCAGTGGAACTTTCTGGGACAATAACACCTTTAACAGTTCAGGAACATGAAACAATTCGGTTTGCAAGTGGAAATAGGGAAAATATAAAGAAATATCTGGTAACAGATGGTGATGTACCTTTTCAATGGCCTAAAATAAGGAAACAAGTCGCAAATCAGATATCAGTTATAGTTGAATAATTAATAAATAATTATGAGCAATAGGTACTTTTCAGGACCACCGTTACCTTTTAAAAAAAAACACCTAAAAACTTTCTTTTTTAAGACCACCATAAAAATTAAAAGATATTCTTTTATTATCAAAAAGTAATTTCAATTTTTGGGAATACAAAATTTTAATTTCAAAAGATTTTGTTATTCTGGGAATTAAGCACGAATAACAAAATCTTTTGAAATTAAAATTTTGTATTCCCAAAAATTGAAATTACTTTTTGATAATAAACAGGCAAATGCACGGCCCAAAAAAACACTTAATTGACAACATCTTTTGTAAGTTTTTTTTTTTTTTTTTGTCATTATTTTTTTATTGAATCTTCATATATTAAATATGAACTAACAATAATTAATCAAATCTTAACCTAATACGTTATTTTATCTCCTGCCAGTGCCAGACAAAATTTTCTTCGTCACGGGTTATGTTCACTTTTATAGGTGTTTATCGCTCATCTAATTGGGTAAGTGCTGCAGTGTATCTTCTTCTTAAGCGAGTGTGGCCGCCATGATTTCAAATATTTCGAGCTAGTGGATTTGGGTGTTGTTCAAGCCTTTTTAAATATTTTATTGCATATTTTGTAATCATAGATTTCACTAATGGCACATTGAGATCCTTATGAATGTTTGAGTTTTTAACATACCAGGGAGCGGCTGTGATTATTCGAAGAAGTTTATTTTGGCGCCTTTGAATTTTGTCGATATTAGAGGCCGAGGCAGTGCCCCATAGTTGAATACCGTAGCACCAGATAGGCTTTAAGATAGAGTTGTAAAGTAGAAGCTTGCAATCGAGACTAAGGACAGAATTTCTTCCAATAAGCCAATGAATTTGAATGGCTTTTAGTTTCATTTGAGTTAATTTTGCCTCTATATGGCATTTCCACGTTAATCGCCGATCCAGATGTATACCGAGATATTTAACATGCAAATGTTGAGGAATTATTTGATTATTGATTGTAATAGGGGGGCAAGATTCCCGGCGCAAAGTGAATGTTATATGTACACATTTTTGCTCATTGACCATTATCCTCCATTGTCTTAACCATATTTCTAGTTGAAATATATGATGCTGTAAGTAACGCGATGCTTCATAACGATTTTCGTGGACGCTTAGAAAAGCTGTATCGTCTGCAAATGTTGAAGTTTGTGTGTAGTTGCTTGTTGGCATGTCCGAAGTATAAATTAAGTATAATAGGGGGCCCAGGATGCTGCCTTGTGGGACTCCAGCGGCAATGGGCTGAGGTGAACTTAAGAAATTTCCTTCTTTAATAATAAATTGACGACCGACTAAGTAGCTTTCTAGCAGCTTGTGTGTGTTTGCTGGTAAATTTTGCTTCAATTTGTGTAATAAGCCTTCATGCCAGACTTTGTCAAAAGCTTGCGAAACATCGATGAAGAGTGCTGAGCAATATTTCTTTTCTTCAAATGCTTTTCTTATGACATTTACTATTCGATGAGTCTGCTCGATTGTGCTGTGTTTTCTTCTAAATCCGAACTGATGGTTTGGAATACATCTATTTTCACTTAAAATTGGTGTTAATTTTGAAACTAATAATTTCTCAAACAGCTTTGACATATTTGATAATAAGCTAATAGGTCTATAAGACTCAACTTTTGTATGATCTTTACCTGGCTTTGGTATCATGGTAACTAAGGAAACCTTCCATTTTTCAGGATAGTATTCAAGGCGTAAAATAGCATTAAAAATAAAAAGAATAATTTTCTTTGCTATGCGAGGTAGCTCCAAAAGCATTTTATTACTGATTTTATCAATACCAGGTGCCTTCTTAGTGTTTAAGTCACAAATAGCCTTTTCGATTTCTCTTATCTCAAATCTGAGGGGAATAGCTGCTCTAGCATCAACAGGTGGTAACTCGACCGCAATATTGTGAGATATATTTGGTGTAAATACGTTTTTCAAATGATTTACAAACAGGTTTCCTTTTTCATTATCATTTCTTGCCCAACTACCATTCAAGTTTCTTAATGGTGGCTTAGATATAACTGGCCTTTTTAGATTTCTAGCTGCACGCCATAATGAGTAGTCAGATTGTGGAGTTGCATCAAGTTCCTTAAGATATTTTTCTAGAGAAGCCGTTTTCTGATTCTGTAGCAACTTTCTTAGCCTTTTTGTGCATTCTTTTAATAAAATCTTAAGTTGCGGGGATCTGTAAAGTTGCCACTCTCTTCGAACTCTCCTTTTTTCAGTCAAGAGCCGCTCGACATCTGAAGAACATATTTTATTATTTTTAATTTTTTTGGGGGTAACGCTGGAGTGTTGAACAGCTAGTTTAAGATAACTGTCAAAGTTAACAAGAGAGAGATCCACATTCTCCGGTGTTCTAAGCGGAATATTTTCTGTGCAATGGGCACTGAGAAATTTTTTATATTTTAACCAATTTATTTGTGTGGCTGGCGTCGCTAAGTAACCTGACGGAAATACAATTCTATTTGGGTTCGATATAGTAACAATTGTAGGTGTGTGGTCGGATGATAATTCTAGGGAAGCTTCAACATGAATCGTTTCTGTGGGGATGTTTTTAACCACGCCAAAGTCGATAACATCTGGAATTTTTTGCTGATCAGTAGGCCAATATGTTGGTTGCCCGCTCGCGACCACATTTAAACCCATTTTAGAGATTGTGTTAAACCAAACACGACCTTTTGGTGTTATAAGTCGTGACCCCCAGAAGGTATGTTTAGCGTTATAATCGCCAGCGGCCAGAAAACAGGGTCCTAATGATTTATAATATTTATAATATTGGCCTTCTGATATGGAAAATCTAGGTGGAGAGTATAAAGAAGAAATTACTATGTTTCGATTTAGCTCCTCAACACAAATAGTCGTTGCTTGCAGATAGTCTTCAAGGTGATCACACATAATGTAGTGTTTAACTCGAGTTTTTATTAAGATGGCAGAACCTCCACAAGCTCTATCTCGAGGGTCCTTGGTATCATATAGTATATAACCATTGATTTTAAACGTATTTCTTGAGGTCAAATGAGTTTCAGAAATCATCATGACATCAATTTGTTTATTTTTAAGAAAGTATTCTAATTCATTTTTATGTTGGCGGATGCCGTTTGCGTTCCAAAAACAAATTTTTAAACAGTTCATGGTTTGTTAAGTACAGCTTGCAATAACATCGATTGCATTCTAAGCATTTCCTGCATCATATTACCCATTGTGTTCGTAAAATTATTTACTGTTTGCACTAATGTTTCCATGGTTTTTTCTAAACGACTTAAATTAGAAACCGGAGTTTCATCATTACTTGGCGAGGCACCTTGCATTGGCTGATGGTTTGATTTTAGGACGTTAGCGTAAGAGGTTCTGTTATTACTAGGCTGGGGGGCTTGAATTGCATTTGTGTTTACCTGATTTGCAACCTGCATTTGAGGGGCATTTGTTTTCGGTCCAACCGTCTGCTTGACAATATTATATACTGGGCATCCTCTATAATTTGCAGTGTGATTACCGCCACAGTTGCTACATTTTTTTACGTTGGGGTCGGTTTTAGACTTATCGCAAGAAACTGTACCGTGTAGTTCACCACATACTACGCAGACAGGGGGTAAGTAGCAGTATGCCTTGGTATGGCCAAATTCTTGGCAGTTTAAGCACTGAACAGGTCCATTTTTTTTGTGCGGCTCTTCTATAGTTATTCTTCTGTAGAGAATATATTTTAAATTGTAAATAGGATGTGTTTCGTTTTTTTTAAGTTTTACGTCGCCGGGTTCAAACTCCACTCGAAAAAGTGGTTGGGGAATTTTTTCTCTATTTTTAATATTTACTACATGTTTTACCTTGAAGCCTTTTTCTTCTAGGAATGTTTTAACCTCTTCTGGGTCCACACATGAGTCAATACCCTTAATCACTACTTGTAGACCTTTACTGCTTTTCAGTTGGTAGGTATAAAAGTTTTTTTTAAGCGTTTCAAAGTTGTTTACTGTTTTGCGAAAATCATTCTCATTATTGACTTGTATTTTTGTCTCGTTTATACTTCCACGCTTTATAGCCGCTACGTAAAACGAATTTTCACCTATCACCGATATCAAACTCTTTATGAGCTCATTTGAATTTTGCTCCCTTAGATATATCGGGGGAGGCTTGGATGGTTTAATGACGTTTGGTGCTTCAGAGGATTCATCCTCCAGAATTGCAAAACGATTTTGAGTATTTATTTTATCAAAAGATGGTACTTTTGAGGCCGAAGCAACTGCTGCAGAGGTAGGGCTGCGTCCCCGTTTAAGCACTGTTATGTACCTGTCCATACCAACTTGTACTGTAGGCTTTTGACAACTTTTTACAGGGGGGTTTTCCATTGCATTTGTGTTTGAGTTCATGGTATCATTTCCCACTAAATTTGTTTTTGACGTCACGGCAATGCTTGCTGGCCTGGCAACACTTGTCACCAAATCTTGTTGTAGTTTTTTTAATGAGTCACTATCCACCGTTTGTGTAAATACCGAGGGTGAGAGGGAACGTGTTCGAGTAATTGGCTTAGCCGTTAGGTAGTTAATATTGTTTTGTTTTGTTTTATTTATTTCTGCATTATTTTCATTTGCATTAACTAAAACGTAAACGTTTCTTTCATTTTGTCTTAGTGTTGTTTCACTGTTTGTACTCATGCAAAGAGTTGTTTTTGTTTTTCACCGTTTTGCTTTGCTTTAATATTTTTATTATTTATTGTATTTTACAACAACAAAAGAAAAAACCAGAATTTAAATGTTTTGTTCAGAATATGTATACATATATATATATATACACATGTATGAACATTCATACGTACATACATATATATTTTTACTGTTTTATTTTATTTAATTTTATCGTTTTAAATTGTTCACTATTATGTTAAGTAATTTTAATAACAAAATATATTATTTTTTTTTTAAGCGTCCATTCGCTGCTTATATTTATGTATTACAAAATCAAATGTGATTAATTAATAGTTCAAATCGTATGCGGGGCTAAAAATACACGTCTGTATCACAACAAAGCACAAACCGAACTTGATCTTTTGTAAGTTGTTGTTTTTTTATTTTGTTTTTCTTAACCTACGTTGCTGAAATTGACGAGCGATATGTTATCTTTAAAAATATCAGCATTTCGTAGTTTAAAGTTAAAATCTACTACCCTATACAAACTGCTTAAAAAACCTTTAAAATTAAGAAGCAGCAGGTATCTATAATAATTCGTTACAATTACAATTAAGAAGCAGCAGGTATCTATAATAATTCGTTTCATAAAGTTCATTTCATAAATAAACAAAAAGTTTATGTACATAAAATGATACATATTTATAATATGTATTTTTATTCGACCTTTATTATTTTAATATGCAAATAAAATATTTTTATTAAAATATATCCTGAAGAAGATTTCCAAAGGAAATCGAAATATCGATAATAAATATATACCAAATATTTAAAATAGAAGTGACCTTAAGCTCAAATATTAATAAAGAAGAACAACAGAAAAGAAACATTTTCCAATTTTGAAGATTATAGAAAAAGATTTATTCTTACGTATTCTAAGATTTTGTATAATACATAATAGATATTTTCAATTAGATATTCACGTATATATTCAAATGAAAGGACTTCCTATGGGCTCGCCAGCTTCTCCAATTGTAGCAGATATAGTTATGGAAAAACTATTAGATGTATGTGTAGGAAAGTTAGGTATAAAACCGAAAATCTTGACAAAATATGTTGACGATTTGTTTTGTATAATTCCGGAATCGGGAATGGAACAAATTTTGGATGTTTTTAACTCATTTCAATCGGATATTAAATTTACAATTGAAAGGGAAGTTAATTCAAGACTATCGTATTTAGACACCTTGATAACTAGAAATGGAAATGGAGTATCAATAGATTGGTATCAGAAACCAACATCTTCTGGTAGAATTATCAATTATTTTTCAAAACATCCAAGGAGAATAATAATTAATACTGCTAAAAATTGTATAAAAAGAGTTCTTAAAATAAGTGATTCAGAGTTTCATAGGGATAATAAAAGGAAGATTTAAAACATTCTAATAAAGAATAGTTTTCCTAAGCAATTAATAACAGATTTATTAACACAACATAATTGCAGATTAAACAACCAGAACAGTATTACGGAATCAAAAATTTATAAATTTTCAGAAAGATTAGCAAAATCAGATATATATGATAACAAAATATACAAAATAGCTTATAAATCATTCAACACAGTAGGTAAACTATTTACTAAAACGAAAGACAAAATTAAGAAGATGGAAATGTCTAATATTGTTTATCAGAAACCTTGTAAGGGTAATAATAGTGGACAGTGTAATATGGTATATATAGGTACAACAAAGAATAAATTAAAAACTAGGGTAGCAGGACATAAGTCAGATCAGAAGTATAGAAATATTCAACAAAAAACAGCTTTATCAACTCATTGTGCTAATCTAAACCATTATCCAGATTTTGATAATACAAAAGTTTTAAGCACGGAAAATAATTACAAACGTAGATTTATGTTGGAAATGTTACAAACAATAAGAGTACCGTCAGTGTCGAGAATTAATTTTAAGTCAGATACTGAAAATGTAGCACAAAATTATAGACATTTAATTTATAAAAATAGAAACGGAAGTTAAAAATTTATTAATATTGTAATAGATCTAGTTTGTTTTGAAAATTATTTTTATATTCAATTATCATTTTTTGTTAATTTTTGTTTTTAAAAACTGTTAATTTTGTTATAAAGAAAAAAAATCCTGAAGAAGGCACTCAAAGGAAGTGCCGAAATATTGGTGAAAATAAATTTTTAAAAAAAAGTTTTTTATATAAAACAATAAGACCTTAAGCTCGAATATTTTATTTGCATATTATTATACATATTTATTAAAGACAACTTTTCATTAATTAACTTATATTTTCAGTAATAAATAAATAAGAAGCCTTACATCCTATTTATTTATGGCTGAAGATAGAAGTTTTTGCATCTCTGCCATGACCTCCGTCGCCACATTCAATGGCATTTTTTCCAACTGCAGTCCAACAGATTTGCCGAAACAGAAAAACATTGTTTCCTCCTTAGAAACCTCAGTTGTTTTGCTTATTATAGCATCCAACGCTAAAGGTATTCTTTTTTGTCTCTATCTGATTTTCTTTTTTTGCAGCTTAAATTTGGTTTTTCTTCGGTTGTTGGGATATCGCTTGTGATGGTATCACTTGTCAACGACGTTTGACTATCGTAATATTCATTTGGATGGGGATATTCTGAGTCATGAGAGAGTTGAGTGACAGGGCTAAACTCTATCAATTGCAATTCTTCCTAAAATTGATTTGGAGCTTAAAATAATTTTAAAAATACCAAAAAAGAACTTTTATATATTGTATACTAACCGTTGATAGACTGCTGGTGGTTTGCCGTAGGCAAATTTCACCATCTAAAAACCGCATTTCATTGTAATAATACAGATGAGAAACGTAAACATCATCCACCGAAGATCACGATGTTTTATAGGATTCGACTTTCTTTTTTTCGACAAGATAAGCCGACCTTGAATTTTTCATCTTTTTTTAAGATTTCCTCGCTTTTGCAATTTCCTCCCACGCGTTTTTTTCTTGTCTACTCTTTTATAATTGGAACTTTTATAGTCCCATAAGCACGGAAATTGGTTAAAGAGGCTTATTAGCTTAAATACTTCCGATTCAGACCACTCCATTTCTGTATTTCAAATATTACAAAATGTTTAAATATTTCACCACTTAAATTGTATACACATAATTAAACACTTACCTTTTTATAACCACCAATTTGTTTTTTTATTTTTTTTCAAGTTTATAATAATAAATTTGCTTATTTTGCATTTAAATTTTTTGGCGTTCTAAAAGTTTTAAATTTTTTATTTTTTTTTAACTGACAATTGATATTGACAGGTTGTGTTAAAAGATAATTGCTCAGCAATATATTATAACATTTGTTTCTGAACATGTGTTCAAATACATATTTGGGAGATTCACAAGGCAGTCTTAAAGTCTTATATCTTTAAATAATTACAAGAAATATATATATCGTCGGCTTAATACACTGAAAGAAAAATGCTTCATATATTTAATGAATCATTTTCATAAAAAAGTTTTCCTTGGGTAAATGAAAATTTTCATTGTCTAAATGGAATTTCATAGGTTTGATGAAGTATTTTCGTTAAAATCGCTTCATTAGATTTCGTAATTACGTTAAAAATTTTCATTGGATATATGAAAACTTAAGTTTGTCCAAGTTAAACAAAAAATTTTAATTGGGAACTTAAAAAAATAATATACAAACATAACTATATTCATAAATTAATACAAAATTATAGTTTCCTTAAAAAAATGTTTAATTGTTAATTAAAAAATGTAAGATTTAATAATTTCCTACATCCAGTGTTACATGTATGCCATTAAATTTATGAAATCAAAAAATTTTTTTATAAAAGCAACATATTTCAATAATTGCCTTCATAAATTTAAATTTTCATTATGGCAATAAAAATGTCATTATAGTAATGAAACAAACACTTTCAATCCACTTTCAATCAACGTTGTTATTGTTATTATGGACAATTTAATCTCATATTTACGGTCTTAGTTGAGAAAAAAAACATAGTTTTTTGATACAAAACCTACACTGCCCCGGTAGACTAGCTGGTAGTGAGCTAGTTTATCAGCACCGAGGTTACATGTTCGAATCCCACCAGAGACAGAAAAAAAATAAAAAATAAAATAAAGTAAAATAAAATAAAAATCAGCACCGAGGTTACATGTTCGAATCCCACCAGAGACAGAAAAAAAATAAAAAATAAAATAAAGTAAAATAAAATAAAATAAGAAAAAAACAATAAATAAAAAAAAAAAAAAATTTTACTTTATTGAAAGTATTCATACAATGAATAATATTCATGGATCTAATGTAATGTTTCATTAAGTCCTTTCAAAGAAACAGGTTTCATTGATCCAACGAAGCGCTGCATAGGTTCCTTTATAATGCAATTTTTCATGGGATTAATGTCAAAATTCGTTAGTATTGCGAAGAAAATTCTTTCAGTGTATGCAAACCGGCTAAGTCCACTTTTTATGTAAATACCACACGGCGCCGCGGCGTGGTAGAGAAAGATACGCCTCGTCGATCATCATTTAGTTTTTCTTCTATTTGAGTTTTACCGTGTGTAAAGCTAACTGTATTTTTAATTTTCTATCAAGCTGCAAATAGGAAAAATAAAAAGTTGTTTGTCTCTCCTGTTAAATGTGCTGAAAGTGAGTTAGCACAGGTTTGCATAATAAGCCGACGATATGACTATTGTGGGCTACCGCTTATAATTAAGAGTTCTATTGTACAGATATGACGAATCAATGAACACAACACTAAAATTTTTATTTTTATTTATTTAAAACAGTTGTAAAATATTATTTAGGATATAATGACGGTAAGACTTGATAGCACATCTTGTGTATTAATCGAAAAATGTTTATTTTACATATTGATAAATTTTTTTTTTTTGGTTTTTTTAACTAATAAACTCCAAATAATAATAAACAGTTAATGCATTTTTATATATTGAAATTACTTAATTTATAAAAAAAACTTGATTAATCGGTTAACCGGTCAAAAACAAAATTAACCGATTATTAACTGATTAAACCAAAACCTCGGTTATTTAATCGAGCGATTAAAGCAAAAGGTCGATTAAATGAATACCCTAGTACACACATATCAAAAAAGGCTTAAATTTTATTATAAAATATAGAAACCATCCCAGAAACCAGCTGTTCCAGCATGTATTTCTTATTAATTGGTTAAATAAGTTGTAATCAGTCCGTTTGAAACAAAAAACTTGATCGACCTTGAAGGGCTTTAATTTAACCTCCGATGGAATTGAAAAACTTACTTCAATAGTGGGGTGATAACGATCTTCAGGAAACGTTAAAGGTTCTGAGCGAGTAATAATACAAAATCATCCGCAACACAAAATCAAGCAGTTTACTAATGTCATTGTATACGTTATTCATTTGAAAAAGAGATAAACCAAGAATTTCATTCAAGAAGTCTTTGTGACAGTTTCTATTTTTGACAGGAATTAAATAAGGCGTATCAGACGTTTGCATAAGAAGAAAATCTCTTTTTTCTTATATGAAAGATTCTTATATCCGTTATGTTATGTTCTGTTCGCTATTTAAACCAATTGTGATCAATATTTAAATATGTAGCAAGGGAAATAATTCAAAAATAAACACATAAGCACCACATATTTAAATCGATTATAAAAACTACACATTGGCGATATTATACAATTGTATTTATTTTCCATAAAAACATTTTTAAATACATATGTATGTTTGTACTTATATGCAACTTGCTTACGGAAATGTAATTAGATTGAACTTGAACTGACTACATGATCAAATGCAGGTGAATGGGGTACAACTTTTATTAGCTGTTTAGAAGATTCAAAATAGAAAAAAAATTTGCTCAATTTATGTTATTGGGTTTGATAATATGTACATTAGAGTGGGTCAATTTGTTCGGGCCCAAAAAAAGTGACAAAGCGTATAGCAAAATCGTAATCTACACATAATTCTAAGAACTTTTCCTAAAGAAACCATGGTTCTAAAATCAAAATCGAGCTTCCGGTTTTTGACTTGAAAGTTTGGTGCTCAAAAAATCTGGAAAAAATAATACTTTTTTGGAAATATTTATTGCAATTGGTGAATAGTTGTCCTGTATCGCTGAAAGAGGGCTTGTTTAAAAGAAAATTCTCTCAAGTAGTGTGTTTGAAAGAGTTCTACAGCACTTTTTTCATACAAAGTTGGGAGCAAGCCGTAACCCAGTAAACAATTTAATGTAAAAACTATCGCCTATATATCGCCTATATGTCGCCTTCTTATCGCCTCCAATACAAATTTAGGAGCATGCAAGCAAACAATTGTTTGCTGGGTTATACATTCACTCCTGAGAAATAGAGGTAAAAGGGACATGACGTGTAAAAAAGTTGTTTATTTATGATTTTTTAAATTTTGTGAGGGATGATAATTTTACTTGTGCATAAGAATTTGTGGGAAAAATGTTTTTTTATTTATTTAGTAGCAGGTGTTAAATTTTTTCGTGTACGTGTCTTGAAGATTTTAAAATTTTGTGAGGGATGATAATTTTACTTGTGCGTTTTCGTATTAAAGATAAAACTGATCGTGGAATAATTATTTTTAGTTTTTTCAGTTATTGTGTGTGTGTTTAGAATAGTTAATGACTTTGTTGCATAGGTTTTCTAGTGACTTTTTGCTTTGAATGACTCGGTAGGTTTGTGGGATAGTGGGCAAAAGGGAAATGACATGTAAAGAAAGTTGATTATTTAGCAGGTATGACATTTTTGTAAGTTGTGAAATTTCTTCGTGTACGTGTCAGTCTTGAAGATTTTAAAAATTTTGTGAGGGATGATAATTTTACTTGTGCGTATTCGTATCAAAGATAAAACTGATCGTGGAATAAGTATTTTTAGTTTTTTCAGTTTGTGTGTGTGTGTGTGTATGATTGATAACGATTATTCATGTGAAAAGTAGGATTCCATCCACCTTTTTTTTTGTATCAACAGCAACCAGCTGCACATTAACTGTGTTTACATAATTAATCAGCATAAATACTCAGAATTATATTACAAAAAACAGTAGAAAGTAACTTATTGGTTAATATTTTTGCTTATCATACTCTACTCCTCCTTATTTATAACAACAACAACGACAACAACAACAACAACTTAGAATATACATGAATAGAGCTGACGCAGCTGTGACAAGTCAAACAGAAAACAAAAACTAAGAATGTTTGGTTTTCTGAAATTCTTTAATTGTACAAAAGTAAGCCCCGCCCCTTATTTATAAATTTTTTAACTAATGAAATATGACGGGACTGTACCCAAAATTTGATTAATTGTGAAATTCAAACTGTTGATTGAACATGCTTAATCATGTTTATAATTATTAAATATCACAAATACAATAATAAGACTAACCTAGCTATATCAAAACCAAACATGATTGAACATGTTTAAAAGTAATTTTTTTATCTATAATAATAAAGAGATATAAATACCGCATACAATTTATTTAAACAATTAGTATATTGCGATATTTCATAAAGTTAAAATACTATTTTTTAATAAGTGTGTTTAATATTTTAATATATTAAAATTTTTTAATTAAAATTAAAATGGTTAAAGATTTGAAATCCGAATGTAATAATAAAGATTCTCATCATCATTTAAAACAATCTCCATACACGCCACGCTATAGCATGAACGATAATCTTCATAGAGAAGATGAACGTTTAAAAACTTTTATATGTTGGCAATTAAAATGGTTAGATAAAAGTGAATTAGCAATGACTGGTTTGTTTTATAGCGGAGATTACGATAAAACAAAATGTTATTTTTGCGAAGTTGAAATATGGAATTGGGGGCCTACTGATCAACCTTTAACAGAACATTTGCGTTGGTCACCAAATTGTGCTTTACTGAGAAGACGTTGTACCAATAATGTACCTATTAATTCTAATGTATTAGATCAAATACTACCACCACCCAGCTATGATACCTGTGGTCTAAGAGGTGTAGAAGGGGAAATACGAGACGATCATTTCTATAACATTCCAGAATATAATTATATAGAAGGGAACAACGATGATATCAATAGATGTAAAAATATAACATATTATGGAGATCAAGTTATTGAAATCCCAATTTCATTTGTTGAATGCTCAAAAACGACATCACAAAACGCTGATTTTTTATCATCATCATCCATAAAAAATATAACAAAATACTTTTTTATTTATCATTTAATATTATTCATCTTATTTATAATTTTATTTGTATTAGAATATATATTACTAGATGACCCGTGCGAATATTTCGCACCGTTAGTTGTCATTTTTGTAACATAAAATGAAAATAATTAATAGAAATTTTAGTAACTTCAATACATTTTAAAATATAATTTTTATCAATGAAAATAAAAATTTTTAAATTTCTAATTATTTTTCGTCATTAGTGTTAGAAATAAGCTTTAAAATGAGATATCATTCATTAAATTTGATGCGGTGGTATGGGAAATATTTGCAACCGACAAAAAAAAGTGCTTTAGAAATAATATATATGATTTGTTGAAATTAGTAAATAAAGAAAATAAAAGAAAAAATTTAAAAATTTTAATCTGAAAAGATCTGTATATCTTTATCTCTTTCTTTCACATTATTATATAAAAAATTAATTAAATATACTAAGATCTATTTAGTTTAACTCATATTAATTTATAGAAATTGATTTAATGCTTTAGTTGAAGAAAAGAAACTAAAGTGAACAGTCATATAAAATGGACTCCTCTAAAAATTTAATAAATAAATTTAATTCTCTTGGATATAACAAATCCTTATTACATATTAAGGATCTTATAATGTCAGCTAAATATGTAATTATAAATGCAAGCAGAGTAACAACAAAATATGGTAACACAATTAAAATTGAGCTGGAGGATAATGTATTATTTTTACCATATCGCTATAATACGCTAAGTGACGAAGATGTTAAGAACTTATCTTCTGGAGCATATCTTATATCAAAGGAAGGAGAGAAAAACTTACGATTGAAAGCATTAGAAGAGGGTGACATCTTTATATCCAATTCTAGATACCCCATATACGCAAACTTTAACAATTATTAAATATTAATTTAATGAAATTTAAATATGTATATCAATATTGTAATAATAATTAAGTTAAAGCTAAAAATAATTAAATAAAAAATATTGTTTTTCTTTTTATAATAATTTCAATTGTTTTATTTGTTAATTTCTTTTTCAGTTATTTTATACAAAAATTTAAGACATAAATGTCCACAATTAAATGAATCATAGTTTTGATGTTGATTATAGTTATATTTTATATTTCCTCCTAGGTAATCAACTAGCTCCACTGGTGGTTGTAAATTTCCAAAACTATCATAGTATTCTATTTGTTTATTATTTTTATAGTAAGCTACCCAATGTGTACCATTGCCGATTGTAGAATCCAAATTAATCACTCCACATTCAATATTTCTGGGATGTTTTGGTATTGAGTCTCTCATGAAAATTCCTCTAAAGTGTGATATATTTTTTGAGAATTTTCGTATATCAATATCAGTCAATGGTCTTTTGGGTAGCTTGTTTAGAAGTTTTTTGCCTTTTCTTCATAAGTTAATCCATATCCTTTCTTATATGGTTTAAGATAAAGTCCTTTACCCATTGATATGGCTTCCATATTCTTATTGTGTCTAGTCGCTTCATCAAGTTGAAGTTAAGCATTTTTTGCTGCATTAACTGCTTTTGCTATGTTAGCACCTCCACTAGATAGGGTTCCAATTACACCTAATGCAGTTAATATTGGTATTAATGGTAAAACACCTCCAATTTTTGGAACATGTATTATACGTGGTATTACAATTTCCGATTTTTTTCCCTTTAAGGATTTCTTAATGGTTTTGCGTGCAATCTTAATAGCACTATTAAGATCTGTTGGTTTTGCTTTTTTCAAAATTTTTATTGTTGCTTTTATCGTTGAATTGAATAGTTGTCTTCCATTAACTTTTTTTGATTTTCATTGTCTATTATTATGGCTTTGCTTAGTCATACCCATACCGAATTTAGTTTTTGCTTTCATTGCGTTAGTAACTAAATATGCAAATGATTTTTCTGGAAGACTGATATTTTTTGAAAGTACTCGTTCCCAAGCTCTATTCTCAAGAATTTTATCAGCTTGATGTCTAATATTTAAATCTTTACTTTTTGAATAAGCAATATCGTGTTCTTTGCATGCAGCGTCTAATAGATTTATTCCTTTATCACCTCGTTCTAAACGTTTTTGTAATTTCGTTCCAGGACCACAATATTGATAACCAGGAAGATGTATTTCGAAAGGAAGTGAATTTACCAATTTATTAATTAAACCTCCTCCTCCTCTGACGGTTTTATTACAATTAACCTTGTTTTTAAAACGTATTACCATTTTATATTATTTTATCCTATAAGAAAGCATAATATTTAATTATTTAATTCAGTTATAAAGATGCGTTTAATAAAACAACATAAAAATATTTTTGTTCGCAATTCTGATTCTTCAACGAATATAAAATCAAAGACTAGACATAGTTCTATATTACCGAATTCTATTCGTGCGCTAATTGTAGGTCCTTCAAATTGTGGAAAGACTAACGTTATGATAAGCTTACTAGAAAGTTCTAATGGATTGAAATTTGAAAACATCTATTTATACTCAAAATCAGTTTTCCAATCAAAGTATGAATATTTAAAAAAATTAATATCGCCAATTAAAGGAATGGGGTTTTATACGTTTTCAGATAATGATTCCGTAATACCTCCTGATGAAGCACAAAACAATTCAGTTATGATATTCGATGATGTTGCATGTGAAAAACAAAACAATATACGTGCATATTTTTGTATGGGTAGACATAAAAATATAGACACATTCTACTTATGCCAAACATATACAAGAATTCCTAAACATTTAATAAGAGATAATGCTAATATGATTATTATGTTTAAGCAAGATGAAATGAATATGAAACATATTTATGCTGATCATGTCGGTAGCGATATGAGTTACGAAAAGTTTCGTGAAATTTGTAGAGAATGTTGGAAGGATAAATATGGATTTTTGGTTATAAGTAAATATGATGATTTGAATAATGGAAGATATAGAAAGCAGTTTGATTATTTTATAACATTATAAATTCGAGAATATATTACATACCATTATTAGTATATTATCAACCTTTCAAGATATTACAACAACAACAACAACAAGAAAACGCATTGTTACCCAACGAAAAAAAATGAATGAAAAAGTTTTAAAAGAGCTAGTTAAAACAAGAAATGTCTTAAACCCAGGAAAAACTTTTTGATTTTTAGTAATAGGTGGTACTTATTTCATACATTACCTGGTAAGTAGTTGTCATTACAATTGTCATTATTTTGAAAACTTCAATAAGTACTTACTAGTAATGGCCTCAGCAACTACTTATTACTTCTGTTATTGTCACTACTGAATATTTACTTACCGGTAACGTACTCAATAACTACTTATAAGGTCTATTAACTAGTGATTTTTTGGCTTCTGGTAAGTTTCTTGTAAGTACTTACAATTCAACTTACTAGTAGTTAAATAATAACTTGGTATTTTTTGACTTCTAGTAAGTGTATTTTGTAAGTACTGAATTCTTTGGACACCTCGAACAAAAATATGTAGTTATTCAGCCGAAAAATAAGTAGTGTTTATTTTCTCCAACATTATTTGCTAATTTACCAGGTAAGTAAAGTTTTTGCTGGGAAGAAGAAATTTCGCAATATAAAAATTGGTGAAGCTGATACCCGTGAACAACTTAAAGATACATTTAAACCCATAACAGAACCCTTGAAAAATTTTATTAATAGTTCGAAAAATACCAAAGTAAATTTAAAAATTGAAAATAATAAAATTAAAAATGAATCAAAACAACAACAACAACAACAACAAGAACAATTTAAACCAGATTCAAGTATTCCAATTATAAAACGTGAAAAAAATATATTATCTACTGCTGCAAGTAACTCTGAAGATTATGATGATGATGATTTTTATTCTCAACCAGAAACAGAAAATCTAAATAGTCACATAAATTTTAATGATTTGTTATATCTAGAAAAAAGACATGAATAAGACACACTATATGAAATACATAAAGATTCAAACAATGAATGGAAATTTGGTGATAGTAACATTAAATTTAATGAAGATAAGATTCAAGTTGGAAATCAAATATGGGCACTCACTCCAGGTTTATTTTCATTAATGTTTCAAAAAATACCAAAAAACTATGATAAATCCGAATTAGATATTTATAAAAAGATATTAATTAATACTAATGCCTATAAAAAGGGTTATGCCATAGATGGTAACATAAGGGGTACAAGAGCATATAAATACAGAAATATTATTAGAAAATTGATTAAACCTAAGAACTCATATACCACAATACCGCAATCACCCACTTCATCTGATACATCAACAACAAAAGAAAATTATATGGGAAGTGGGTTAATGGATTACAATTCAAATAAACCAAACTATATATACTGGGATGATCCAAATGAGTTGATAGATCGACTTAGACTCCTGCTCGCATCACAAGCTGCAGGTCACAGCAGTCATAATAACGAAATTGTGTCTATTATTGAAGAATTATTCGAAGCGAAGATTATTGAATAACTATTAAATTAACACAAAACAATGTCTATTGATAAATTTGGACATTACATTAACGATACAAGTGATATAATTTCTATGAAGAATGCACCTAAACTGTTTGGGTTCTTTATTGATAGAGATAACAACATTGACGTTCAAAACAAAAGAATCAAACATATGTCGAATGCTTTGGAAGAAAACGATGGTGTCAATAAAATGTTTTTACAATCTCAAATTGAAAAAATAGAGAAGGAGATAATGGATCAATTAAACAAGAATATTAACGAAGTTTATCAAATAATAGAGAAAATTAAAAAAGATTTTGAAAGAAGAATGAAGATCTTGAATCAGAAACTATATAACAGGCTTGATATTAAAAATAAAGAACAGGAGATTACTATATTCCCTTAAGTAAAGAAGGTAAACCAAATAATGCATTCAAGAAAAAGAGAATTAGTAAATGAACTTCATAAACCAGCTCGAAAAAATTTCATACGTCGAAGAGTTGTAATGAAAGGTATAGATGATCTCTGGCAAGCTGATTTAGTTGAAATGGGGAACTATTCTACATATAATAAAAAATATCGTTATTTATTAACTATCATTGATACTTTTTCAAAGTTTGCATGGGGTGTTGCACTTAAAACAAAAACAGCAACTGAAGTATTTCAAGCAATGGAAAGTATTTTAAAATTAGGTCGAGTTCCCAAAAACTTGCATACTGATGATGGTAAAGAATTTTTCAATAAAAAATTTAAAACCCTCATGGACAACCACAATATCAATCACTATTCAACATATAGTATAATGAAAGCCTCAATAATAGAACGATTTAATCGAACTCTAAAAGGAATGATGTGGAAAGAATTTAGTTTTAATGGATCATATTATTGGCTTGATATTTACAAAGATCTAATTAATAAATATAATAGAAAAGTTCATCGCACCATTAAAATGGCACCAATAGATGTAAATTCTAAAAACGAAATGAAGTTATTGAAAACAGTCTACAATCATCTAAAAATATATAAAAAATCTAAATTTAATGTTGGAGATTTTGTACGCATAAGTAAATATAAACACATTTTTGAAAAAGGTTATACTCCCAATTGGACAACAGAAATTTTTAAAATTAAAACAGTAAAAGTTACCTTTCCCTCGACATACATATTGGAAGACTATCAAGGCAATCCAATTAAAGGTGGTTTCTATGATGATGAACTTACAAAAACTCGATTTCCTAATATGTACATATCTTGTTGAAAAAATTCTTAAAACTAAAGGAGAAATGGTCTATGTAAAATGGTTAGGATTTTCTAATCAACATAATTCTTGGATTAATAGAAATTATATATTATAGTTTGTAAGAGTAGATATAATAATAAAATTAGTATGTAAGAGTTAATGTATTATTTTGTAAGAAAAGAAAAAAAATATATGTAAATAAATTGTTTTTAAATAAAGAATATTATGCTTTTTACTTTATTTGTAATTCAACAGTCGAAATGTCAATAACTCTAACGTTAAGCTCTAACTCATCAGAGTTGATAGCTAACTATTTTCCTCCAATTGAGTTGAATGGAAAATATGAAAATATGAAATATAATAGTATTCCAAATATAGATGTATATAATAATATGTTTCATATTGGTGAACAAGTAATTCAAATTCCGGTTGGATCTTATGAATTGAAGGATTTAGTTGATTATATTAAAGGACAATATCATCGATATAGTCCTCAAAATAAACTTATCATTGAAGCTAATAATAATACAATGCAAGTTAGAATAAAAAACTCTAATGATCCAATATACTTTAATAAGGAAAATACTATTGGCAAGCTTTTGGGATTAAAAGAAAATATTCTATTACCTAATAAAGAATATTATTCAGATCTTCCAGTTAATATTTTTTAAGTTAATCTTTTACGTATTGAGAGTAATATAGCTGTCAACACATACATGAATAACTCCCAAGCACATACTTTGCATGAGTTTGCCATTAATGTCCCACCTGGCTATAAAATAGATGAAATTCCTAGGAATCTCATTTATTTACCAATCAACTGTCGAGAGATAAACACCCTTACTCTGCGAGTGGTTGATCAAGACGGTGATTTACTTAATTTCCGAGGAGAGGAAATTACAATTCGAATACATTTGAGACTAATAAAATAATGATAATTTACAATAAGAAAACATCTAAAAACCAATTATCACAGTCATCATCTTCTAGCAAAATATTGAAAAATAAATTAAATTTAAAGAGTTCATTAAAATATATAAACTTAACAGAATCAAATAAAGAATTTCTTAAATCATTAAATTTAAAATTGAAGAAACCATGAGTTCAATAATAGATATACTGGATAAACCTTTATCCGATGAAAATATAATTAAAAAGGATTACCATACGTATAGCCCATATTTACAATCTTATAATAATAACGATGAAATTCGTATTACAATACAAAATCAAGACTTGTATGTTTTACTGTCGGAAAGTTTTATATATGTAGAAGGATTTGTTAAAGATGAAAGCAATACAAAATTAGTATCTTCTGTAGCCAACTTTAAATTAAAAAATAATTTTGTAGCACATCTGTTTGATGATATCCGTTACGAAGTAAATGGTGTTGAAATTTATCAAACGAGACAGTTAGGAATATCAAGTACTATTAAAAATTTGGTTTCACTATCACCAATAGATAGTAATGGAATGCAAAATGCTGGATGGAATAAAATTGATGATATTGTTCTCGTAAATGGATATTTTAATTTTTATGTACCACTTAAATTGTTTTTGGGATTCGCTGAAGACTATAATAAAATATTATTGAATGCAAAACATGAATTGATTCTATTACATAATAAAAATGATGAGGGTCTTGTATATTCAACTGTTTCCACTGAAAAGGCTAAATTAACAATTTCAAGTATATTGTGGAGAATTCCTCATGTACAACTATCTGATTTTAGTAAATTAAATACTATAAAAATAATAAACAGTGGTACTTCAATACCAATTACATTTAGAAGTTGGGATTGTCATATAAATCCACAACTAAATATGACAACTAATCATGTGTGGAATGTTAAGCTGGCGGCAAATAGAGAACGCCCTCGTTTTGTTTTGATTGCATTCCAACATGAAAAGAAATTTCTACACTGCGAATTGACTAATTTAAAAGTACATTTGAATTCAGAGTCTTATCCATATGACGATCTTAACATAAAGTTTAAGAATGAACGTTATGCAATTCTATATGATATGTATTTAAGATTTCAAGAAAGCTATTATATGCGAGACTCCCAACCTCTTTTGACATCTCAAGAGTTTAAAAATAATGCTCCAATTATAGTAGTAGATGTAAGCTATCAAAACGAATCTATAGTTAATGGACCTATTGATATTAAAATCGAATTTGAAACAGCTACTAATGTTCCAGCAAACACATCAGCTTATTGTATGCTCATTCACGATCGAATCATTGAATATATACCATTAAAGGGACAAGTTCGGAAAATTGTATAAATCGTAAATCATAAATAAAAAGAAGAAGAAAAAAGATGTATTGCAAACACGTTTTCATTGATTTACAAGGTTTTAAACTAAAATCAAACAAATTTATCGTAAAAGAAGTCGCAATTGTTTTCAATTCAAAGGAATATATCAATTTCATTATAAAACCTCCTTTTGATTTCAATTGTTTATCGCAAAAGGAGCAAAAAGAAGCATATTGGTTAATCAAATATTTTCATCATCTTAAGTGGAATATAGGAGTAATATCGTTTAAGAGTGTTTGTAATTTCTTAAAAGATAATTTAAAAAATTGCAAAATATATGTTAAAGGAACAGAAAAAAGCAAATGGTTGGAAAAAATGCTGCAGTTGAAAGTATTTAATATAGAGGATTTTGGATGTATAAATTTAAAGAAACTTAATGAAAAGTATCCAGAAAACCTGTATTGCAGTTATCACAACTATGGAGTTCGCGCCTTGAAAAATGCTATTTTACTTGAAAGAGAAAATCTAATTTAAATAAGAAAAACAATTTTATATTTTTATTTCTTTTATCTATATATACAATAAATAAAATCAATAAAAATAAAAAAAAAAATCTGGTTGTTTTTAATTTTTATATTATAAATATTTTATTTATTTATTATTTATTATCTTTTTTTTATTTTTTCATATAACAATCTTATATTCTAAATAACAATGATTGATCCTTTTAAACTATTTAATAAACATTTACATACTTACAATCTAAATAACAATGATTGATTCTTATAAAATATTTAATGTACATATATTTACATATTTATAATCTAAATAACGTTAGTTGAGTTTAATAACTATTTGGATTTATATTAAATGTTCATTTGACTCCTTAAAACTATTTATTCTATATTAACATTCATATAAACTATTTAATCTATATTTACATTTAATAAGATATCATCATCAACTTCCATCAATTCATTATAAATGTTTGATGGTGTTGATATTGATGGGGGATAATTAAAATCTACATTAAGTAGAATATCATCATCATCATCATCATCATTTTCCATATATTCTTTATATAAACTTATATTTGTTGATGGTTGTAATGATGATGGTGATGAAGGTTTATTTATTTTATAATGCCCCCATGCAAACGTATCAACACCATCTTCTCTTATATAACGCTTATCATCTAAATAACTTAAAACTAACTTACTAATATGTTGTGTATAAATTTGATGAATCTTTGATTTAAAAACATACATAGAATATTAATATAATTTCTTATCAACTAAACATTTCCTAAAATCACTTATATTTAACTTATTTGTTACTGAGTGTTTAACACCCTTAATTTTTTTAATTTCCCTATCCTCCCTATCTATTTTTATCGAATACATTTTCGCTCTTAAACCAATGAATTCCTTTATAACTTTGCCATTGCACTCATCCTTCATCATACCCAATACTTTTTTATTTGACAATGGTATGTTAAAAGCATTATCTTGCGGATATGCAGATGTATCGAAATGGGTGCTAATATCATTTCGAATATCATCATACATGTCATTTGTTCTTACATCATATATGAAGGAATCGGTGTCCATATAGTTCAAACTAATATTATCGAGATATTTCGGTTTCATGTAATCATAATGGAAATTATACATTTTCCATTTTGATAACTCTAAAACCGAAAATCCGATGTAAATAGGTTTATTATATTCAGTCTTTACTCTTCCCAACTCAATAGCAACCATATCGTCATGAATTTTTAACGAACTATGGAAATTGGGTCTAGCTATAAGAGCTCTAGCACCTAATCTCTTACCCCTGCTTTCCCATTCACATACTATTTTAATGTCCTTACGTTTATCAACGTTTTCCATAGTTTTACCGTATACAGCGTTATTTAATAATTTAAAGAAATTTTGTTGGAAAGAGTTTTTTGCTAACGTCCTATGGTGATTGTTCAAGTCAATGTATATCTTCAACCAATTGGATTGATTAAATTGAAGAATTCTATGAATTTTCTTTAAAATCAATCCATGTTGAAGACATTGTTGTAATGTTCTGTAATGGATTATATAGTTTGTTTTGTCATTTAAGTCCGCAATTAATTTTACTTGTTTCATTATTTCTATTTTTTTATTTGCAACACAAAACGGTAAGTCATTATGGTAGTCGTGTAATGTGGATGGATATTCTAAGTCTACTTCCAATATATACCATAATCGGAATTTTCTTCAATGTTTGCAATATTAAAATTTTCAACGTCTTCAACCCATTTAAAATTTTTATAGGGGAGATATTGTGACATTGCATGACCATATAAATTATTCACATCTAAATACATTAGATAATTTGATTCCTTGGTTGAATCATAATCACTAATATATTTATTGTTAGCAATGGAATGACGTTTACTGCATTGTACAATACCTCCCCTAATACCCCGGAAAACAAAATTATACATGTTAATATCAGTTAGCAATTCTAACTCAATTTTAGTTGTTTTTAATATTGCATCCCACGATAGACCTGGGATGGTATAATATTGCGAGGGGTCTAAATTATAAATGTTTTTACAGATCTTGCGGAAATTTTCAAAAATATCGCATAACAAGAGAACATCTACTTTTAAATATAAAAGTAGATAGTCCATTAAGGTTTTACATTGGAATGTAGACCATACCTTTTCAGCATGATTATAATCATCCTCACTACACGACTCATTAGTGAGTTTATTGAAAAATACTGAACGGGGTGGTAATTGAGTCTCTTGGAGACGATTCACAGAATTCAAATAGTCATACGGAAAGACACCTTTACGCTTGATTAAACTAAATTCATTGTCATTTGTAAAATTAGATTTTATCATATTAAAGTCATCATCGGTTAAATAACTCGATAATTTGTCTAAACTAGATGGCATGAATCTTAATGAATCTAGAAAACGTAATTCAATTGTTTTCTTTTCATTTACCGATATCTTTTTTGATATTGAAATATATAATTCCTTGTTTAAAGTGAGTGCCCCGGTAGGCTAGCTAGTAGTGAGCTAGTCTATTAACCCCGGGGTTGCGGGTTCGATTCCCGCCAGAGACTCTGGTTTCTTTTCTGCAGACAAGCGTAAAGCTTCGCGGGGATTAGCATAGGAAATTAAAAAAAAAAAAAAAAAAATTATATTAATATCACCTTCAATTGATGAAAGTTCTCTTACAAACAAATGACAATCATATGCCGAAAGATTATGAAAAAATATTGGTATGAAACTGGCGATTTGAAACTCTAAATTGCATTTATTATGAGCAGGACCTCTATAATTGCCAGTTAGATGACAATGGTCAGCTACTCTATCTTCAACAGATAAAATTTTCTTGCAAATATGACAATTTGTATCTTCATTTTGACTTATCTGTTGAAGTAGTGTCAAGGAATTCATTGGCTTGACAACACTTAAATAATTGTTGTAAATTTCTATACTATCCTGAACTAAACTATTGAAAAAATGATTTGGTGCATTCACACCGCTATAAATTCTAAATATATCTAAACTTGAGTCAAATGAACACTTAATATAATAGCTGTAAGCAAATGGAATGTGCTTTTGTGTCGATTTTACTTTCGTAGAATTTTGAATGTTGACTGTTTCCAATATACATTCAAAATCAGCGTTTACAACAAAAGGCACATCCATTTGCTTTTTGAAATTTTTATAGCTCACTAAACTTTTTTCCGCAGTAGGCATCCTTGTCACAATTTTGTTGCATTCATCTTGGTGCTTTTTTAACGATGACTCAGTATGAAAATGAATTAAACAAGTGTTGCAGATATAAAGTTGTCCATTATATTTTGATAGTTGACTTCTTAGCAATCTATAATTAAATGAAAAAAAAGAAAATAATTTAAATAAATATAAATTTTTAAATATATACATATAAATACTATTTAAATATTATTAACCTACCTTGAAATATTTTTGATCCATACATAATGGAATCTTTCACCGTCCTCTAGCAGTAATAAGTTGAAGTGTTTGGATTTCTCTTCTTTTGTGAAGTAGTATGGCCCTACGATTACATCACCTTCTAATCCAAACACATTCACACTGATTTGAGGATTATTTACCTCGAAATCTCTTATTTGGCTTACCGCTAGAGGAAAACTCAAGTTTTTGAAATTTAGGGTGATTCCATTATTTAGTAAAATGATGTCATCTTCAATATTATTAATTTTATATGATGAACATCTCTTTGTATACTCAGGAGCGACTGGGTATAGTGCTGATATTATAGCCCACTTGAAGCAGTACTCGTCTTTATTTTGAACGTTTATACAGGCTTTTTTGTTTTGTATTGATGGTGGTAAAGGAAGGTATTGCGATCCTTTGATAGAGCTATATTTATTGATATTTATTTCATCTCTATTAAGGCCCATCCACTATCTCGCTCCTGAAACTCGCTCATCTTTCTCATAACAATATTGCAATGATCATCATAAAGCTTAAGAATTTCATCCGTTGTTGTTGCAGCATTTAAGATGACCATTTTTGTTTGATGAGATTTCATGTCGATAGTGCATGAGTCCTCTTCTTCCTTTACCAATACATACTCGCAAAATAGTTCAATGTTGAATTTTATTGCAGAATACTTCTGAATAATATTCTTCAACAATTGAACTATTTTGGGTTTTATTTCACCTAGAAACTTTTCGGGCAATAAATTATTTGTATCCTCGTTCTCCAGTAGATATGTGGCGATGCGGTTTTTAAAAGTAGTCTTAATGCAACTCATATTATTACTGTCTTTAGATTTTTCACAATTAAATTTATGTTTACTTGTTCTCAAATGATAATTAAATTTTGATTTTGACATATGTGTATTACACGCATCGCAATAAACATCCTTAGCTTCACTCATTTCTTTCAAGTGTTCAGTCAAATGCGAATGTTTAAGAAACTCATCGTGGTTTGCGAACTTCAAGTTGCATGTAATACACTTCCATGATGTGGACGGACCATCATGAAATAATCTTATATGACGCGTTAAGTTTTTGTTTTGTGTAAACACTCTTTCACAATAGTTACACGCAAAAGAAGCCATTTTTATTTTAGGATAATATTTTTTTTATTTAATTAATTAAAAAATTCAATATTCACGTTATGATTTGTCAAACAAGACTGGTTTCGATTGAGAAATAACAGCGGTATATATACAAAAATTTCACAATTAATCAAATTTTGGGTACAGTCCCGTCATATTTCATTAGTTAAAAAATTTATAAATAAGGGGCGGGGCTTACTTTAGTACAATTAAAGAATTTCAGAAAACCAAACATTCTTAGTTTTTGTTTTCTGTTTGACTTGTCACAGCTGCGTCAGCTCTATTCATGTATATTCTAAGTTGTTGTTGTTGTTATAAATAAGGAGGAGTAGAGTACGATAAGGAAAAATATTAACCAAGAAGTTACTTTCTACTGTTTTTTGTAATATAATTCTGAGTATTTATGCTGATTAATTATGTAAACACATTTAATGTGCAGCTGGTTGCTGTTGATACAAAAAAAAGGTGGATGGAATCCTACTTTTCACATGAATAATCGTTATCAATCATACACACACACACACACACTAACTAAAAATACTTATTCTACGATCAGTTTTATCTTTGATACGAATACGCACAAGTAAAATTATCATCCCTCACAAAATTTTTAAAATCTTCAAGACTGACACGTACACGAAGAAATTTCACAACTAACAAAAATGTCATACCTGCTAAATAATCAACTTTCTTTACACGTCATTTCCCTTTTGCCCACTATCCCACAAACCTACCGAGTCATTCAAAGCAAAAAGTCACCAGAAAACCTATGCAACAAAGTTATTAACTATTCTAAACACACACACAATAACTGAAAAAACTAAAAATAATTATTCCACGATCAGTTTTATCTTTAATACGAAAACGCACAAGTAAAATAATCATCCCTCACAAAATTTTAAAATCTTCAAGACACGTACACGAAGAAATTTAACACCTGCTACTAAATAAATAAAAAAAAAATTTTCCCACAAATTCTTATGCACAAGTAAAGTTATCATCCCTCACAAAATTTAAAAAATCATAAATAAACAACTTTTTTACACGTCATGTCCCTTTTACCTCTATTTCTCAGGAGTGAATGTATAACCCAGCAAACAATTGTTTGCTTGCATGCTCCTAAATTTATATTGGAGGCGTTAAGAAGGCGACATATAGGCGATGGAAAGGCGATATATAGGCGATAGTTTTTACATTAAATTGTTTACTGGGTTACGGCTTGCTCCCAACTTTGTATGAAAAAAGTGCTGTAGAACTCTTTCAAACACACTACTCTCTCAACTTTCTATATCTGTGCTCATTTTTAGAAAATACTGTACATAAATAATTGGCTAGGCGACTTTTGTCAAAATAATCATGGTCAGGCTGATAAGAAGCCTAAAATTGTTACAATTTTGATACACAAAAGTTAGATAAAATAATCTAACTAAATTTTAATTCAAAGTTGAATAAAATAAAACAATTCTGCGGCATTTTGACAAAACATATTAAGTGGAGATAAGAGAACAAAAAAGATTTAAAAAAAACTCGGTGAAAAAAACATTTTTTTTCAATTAATAATATAACCAGAATTAAAAAAAATTTTTTTTATAATACAAAATTTTAAAAACGTAAGCAAACATGTTTTTTGAATGAAAATTCGTACGATTAACATCATTTTTTTCAACTTTTTAATTTTGACTTAAGATGTTTTGTCAAAATGCAATAGAATTCATTAATCAAAACTTCATGAAACGAAAATTTCTTTAAATAAAATTTAAGCAAAAACTGAAAATAAAAAATTAAAAAAACAAATATTTTTTATTTTTATTCTATTTTTTATTAAAACGCAATTTTTTTTGAAAATTCACAACAAAAAAAAAAGAAACCGATTAAAATAAAAATAAAAAATTTATAAAAAAAAAATACGGGCCAAGCCGGGGGTAAATAAATAAAGTTTCGGCCTATAGCTGCAATTTACATACAATATCTTTTTTGCTATCCATTCGTAGTATACTGTTGCGGCTTTTAATAGTAACTGCCAAAATATCATCGCGGTTACATTCTATGGCAAGTGGGAAACATGGGTAAGCAATTGTACAAATCGCCCAGTTCTCTGAATATGTTCCGGTTACCCAAGATCAGTAAACGGTAGATGCTAAATGGCGGCTCAGACAAAATGCTATCGTCCATTTCTAATTTGGAAATTTGTATTAGTTATAAAAACATAAATTTCTGAAATACAATTGGACACTTTCAGAAGTTACAATTGGAAATTTTTGAAGTTAAATTGGAAATTTCTGAAATGTAGTTAGAAAATTCTGAAACACAATTCGAAATGGTGTAGTAAGAAACATATGTAATTCGCAAATTTGTAGTTTTGTTGTTGCTTTCTACAGAAATTCTTTGACGTTACGTTACGAATTACATAATTAGGGCGTATGTTACTTACTACACCATTTCCAATTGTATTTCAGAACTGTCTAACTATATTTCAGAAATTTTAAAACGGTACATGAATTATTGTAGAACGCAACAACAAACTTACAAAATATTTATGATTTTGTTTTGCTTTCATGTAATTCTTTGGCGTTGCGTTGCGATTTACATAATAAGGGCCATAAGTTTGTAATTCTGTCCTTGTATCACACAATTTGCCGTTAAAATTCTCACGTTTATTCCATTTTAGAAATGTATGGTAAACAAAAATAATTTTTTTTTAATAAAAATTTTCACTTTTTCGACGTGATTTCAAGTATAGCTAACAATATTTAAAAATGTACAAAAACTCGTATTAAGAATGTAATGGTTTAATTTCCGGTTTTAAAGACATGTTTATTGAAGTTGTTACCCAAAAAAAAAAAAAATGGAGCTTCGAACAAAGCAGGTTTGTAAGGGAGAAACATAAAAGTTTAGCTTACCATTGCGCTTACGGAAGACATGCATTTTATACGGCGTGTTCCCACTTTGAAGCAATACATTTTTGACACATAAATTCTCCCTTACAAACCGTTGCACTTGAAATGTTATTTTTCTTTAAAGTTTTTGAGAGTTCTTTCACTTACTTTACTGTATTTCTGTATGTCTTATTTCATAGCGCATAACTTTGCGCTTATTTTTTTAAATGTACCATTAGCGCTTCGCAAAATGAGAAAAATTTTTATTGGGTAATTAAATTTTTTTTTTTTTCATTTAGTTTCTTTTTTAAAAAGGTAGTGAATTTTTAAAATAGAAAATTGGGTTTTAATAAAAAATAAAATACATTTTTTTTATTTTACCAGCTTGACTATGAACATTTTGACAAAAGTCTCCCAACCAATTATTTATGTACAGAATTTTCTAAAAATGAGCACAGATATAGAAAGCTGAGAGAATTTTCTTTTAAACAAGCCCTTTTTCAGAGATACAGGCCAACTATTCACCAATTGCAATAAATATATCCAAAAAAGTCTTATTTTTTCCAGATTTTCTGAGCACCAAATTTTCAAGTCAAAAACCGGAAGCTCGATTTTGATTTTACAACCATGGTTTCTTTACACACAGAAAACAGATTGGTTGGGAAACGGTTGCAGTAATAAAATATTGATCAAGTAACATGATTTATTATTGCAACTATTAAAAATTTATAGTTCTAACTGATTTTTAATTCTCTTGATTATAAAAATGATGTTCCAACTGAAATATGATTCCTTCAATTCTTTTATTAGTTATGATAACTAATTTAATTAAGTTCTAAAATTAGTACAAATGGTTAGAATCACAACCGAATTTAATATAGGGCAATACTGAATATTGGTCATTGCAATCAATAATTTGCTTTCGTCAATAAATTTTGTAATATAAATGATTATACATTTATTGCAGCTAATTATTGATTGTTGGAACAGATTCAATTCGAGTACAACAAATGAAAATATAATTATTCGGAATTCACAACCAATAAATAGTTAAAAGCCCCAATTGCTTACTAAATTTTCTGTCAAAACATTTGATAGATTAAATTAATTTTAAATATTATATTTAAAAAATATATTTGCGGCCAAAAATGGAAAATGTGAAAAACTTAATAAATAGGGGTAAGTAATTAACATTTTCTTATTGGTATGAACATATACACGTACATACATATGTATGTATGAATGTATGTATTATTTTTTATACCCTGCAAATTTTATTGGACTTCTTGATCCATTTTGATCCTGGACTGGTCCAATGTAGTGCAAGTATGGATCATGTCATTATTAAAAAGAGTTTGCAGTGAAACGACATGTCTTCCTTTTTTAACGACATGTTTTCGTTTTGAAACGATTTCAAAGCTTATCCTCTGGAGTATACCATGGAGTAGTTTTAAGACTTCCTGCCCTAGGACATCGTACTGTAAAATAACCCATTTTTTCCATTAGTTGAGATTAGCTTTGCACAAGTCCTTGCCCCTTATGGGCTACATTTGACCGGTTAAAAAAAAATATTGATAACGACAATCAAATCTCTTGTTATGAACACCAATTATGTGTTTATTCAGTTGCACCTATCTCTTATTCGGGTATAAGCACAATTTTGTTTCTAATAATCATACTAACAACTAACAATATCTGTTGTTATGACTGATAGTGTACTAAAATTCAAACGTTGCTATCAAAACTATTATGCTAAGCAACGAAATTTTCAGTAATTGGAACCGAATTGTGTGATAGTACATGCAACCGACAAATTCGATTGGCGCCAAATTCGGTTGTGATCACGAATCCGTTTTCTCTGTGTAGGAAAAGTTCTTAGAATTATGTGTAGATTACGATTTTGCTATACGCTTGGTGGGCAAAAAAATTGACATACATATATCGTCGTTCCGGAGTTATCTTGTCGTATATCACAAAATCGAAAAAAATGAGATAAGACAGTTTCCTTTGGTAAATTTAACAGATCTATCGATCTGCGCAATCCTCACGTCTCTATCTCTTATGGTTAATGAGATATTACGAAGCCATTTTGTTGTATATCCACTTTTGCGAAAAATTTAATACGTTATAATATCGTATGTAGCATAATTGTTTCAAAATAGAGACTATCTTATTAATTTTACTGTTATTTTAACATTTTTCGTTTTACATGTAAAGATATTTCTCGGATGAAGAACACAATTTTGCTATTATTGCTATATTGCCTAAATTCACTTTATTGTTAAGCAATTAAAGGTTAAATATTCATGGTGGTCCAACCATAATGCACAATGTTCATTGTGAATAAAACAAAAAGTTTTTAGAGAATTATGTATCTGAATTTTTTTATTATTATAGAAGGATCTATGACAACTATGTGTGAGACAAAATATCGGCCAAATGCTCGTCGCGGCTTCTGTAGCATACCTTTGTCCTATGGCCCATATTTTCAATGGCTCTGAGATATACTTGAGGTTCAATGTCCTTAATGTGTCAAATTATCTTATCCTTTAGCTCTTGAATTGTTCTTGGCTTATTGACGTACACTTTTTATTTTAAATATTACCAAAGAAAGAAGGCCAACGGTGTCAAATCATAAGATCGTGACGGCGAGTTAACATGGCCATTGAATTTCTCGTGCAGAAGAGCCATTGTTTCGTTGGCCGTGTGATACATTCTTTTGGAACTACTTATCGTCCAGGTTCATATCCTCAATTTCTGCCAAAAAGAAAATTCACAGTAACTGCTTGGCATACCTCATTTTCGAAGAAGTAAGGCCCGATGATGCCGCCTGGCCATAAACCGCACCAAGCATGCATGCACAGGCGTTTTCACATTTCCTACAATTTGCCCACAATTATCCCGATTGTGGACACATTTGATCGATTATGCTGACCAAAAAAATCAAGATGTGCACAAAATGCATTTTTGATTTGAACGCCCATTTTAAAAAAGGCTTCAACAATCTTAACGCGCTGATCAATGCTGCACCTCTCCATGGTTAAATTTGGAAATGTCAAATTAAGTTGGACAATAATTTGACGTTACGGTGTGACTCACAGTTAACATCATGCATTATGGTTAGACCACCCTTAAGTAATAATAAATCTAAAATTATTCATACGTAAGGAAATTTAATAATATAAAAACTATAACTATACGTAAATATATTTGTCACTTGTATAAATTTTCGTTTCGAAAATTATTATAACTTAATTTTCAGTATTGGTAAAACGCGTGAATGTAGGTTTTTAATACCTTATTTTGACTTATATTCCACAAACTAAAAAATATATCGCTAAAAGTGGCGTATACGACAAAATTTAAAAATTTTTTCGGACGTGATAATGGCTATAACTTAAAAATTTTTTTCCATGACTTTGGATATTTTTACATAAATCGATAAAGAACTTTAACACAATGTCTGACAAAAATATTGGACGACTTTTTTCACGTACATTTTTGTGTATAAAAATTTGAACCTTAAGATTCGATTTCCCAAAAAAAAATTTTTGTGATATACGGCAACATAACTTCGGCACGACGATATGTAAGTGATGTTACGAATATTCGTATTCGACGGCTATTATGTATATGATATTCGTGTTCGCCAAATTCAAGTGAATATTTTGCGAGTACGTTCAAAAAAAAATACAAAAGCTAAAAAGTATACAAAAAAAGAGACAAAAATAATAACTTTTAATAATTTTCATTAAAATACAACCTTGCCTTTATGCAAAATAAAATCTCATATTAGAAAAGTAAAAAACAAACAAACGTAAGCCGTATTATGCCGCCACAAAAATTGTTATACAGTAGTTTTGACTTAGCTGCACAATCTCCTTTGCACGATTTGTTGTGCAGGTAAATCAAAAATGCAGTTATCTTAAATGCATTTACCTGCCTTAATGTGCAGGTACACAATTGTGGTTACCTGAACAAAAATGCAGATAAAGTAAAGTGTTTGATTTAAAAGTAGAATAAAGAAATAATTTTATTATTTCAACCCAGCTAGCATTTTCAATCGTCTAGAAGTCTCACAAAGAGTGTTTTTGATCGACGAGCTAATTTTTAATTGTAGACAGTTCCTCGCACGGGAGAAACTGTTACACGTGCTGATTCCTATGAGAGATTCTTCCATAACGCAACGAAAAACGCTTATAATAATCGTAAAGGGAATCCTTTATGATGTATGTATGTAGAGATTATCTAACGAGTCTTTCAAAAAGCATGCCAAGAGTCGTATGAGACTCATATATGTAGGTATTTTTTTACAACTCGTGAAATGCTCAGCCGTATAACTGAGCTACCTAAATAAGGGCATCAAGAGTATTTTTCATGCCAAAACTTCAAATTTTCATACAACTTTTATAAAACAAACCTTAAGGTCGCGAAATCAACACCATCCTGTCGAAAAATCCTTTTTAACAGATCCTTAGGCCGGTTTGTTTTATTAAAATTGTATTGGCAATAGGATTTTCATACTTCAAAAACGGTCTTATTTAGGTAGCCCAGTAATTGTTATACGACTCTTACAGAGAATTCCAAAAGGTTCATTCCAAGATAAAAAAAAAATTATAAATTAAAAAGAGATGTAGATGTTTTTCTAACTCGCAAGATAATCATCAGAAGATTCTTTTAGGAGCTGTATATTAAACATAATCGTCTAACAAACAGCCTATGCTAGCTGGGAAATAATAGATCATTTTATACATGTTTGTATGTTTATTTAATATAAAAGAAACATTAACAAAAATAATGAGAATTCACAAAGAATATAAAAATGTATGAAAAAAAAAACAAAATAATTGCGATTTATATTTTTAAAAACAGCTTAAATTTGATATTTATGGGAAAAAGTGGCCACCATATATTTTTATGAGTGCAGCTAACTTTGATGTTTTGTATGAAAATATTTTAAAGCTGCCCAAAAATATGAAAAATGTGCAGGTATACAAAATGCACGTAAAAAAGTATTTTGAAGAATAATTCCAGAAAATATGTATTTTGGGCAGTTAAGTCAAAGTGCAGCTAACTTTGATTTTTTGTATGAAAATAATTTTAAAATGCCAAAAATTTTGTGCATTTATCTTAAATGTGCAGGTATAGAAAGTGCACTTAAAAAAGGAATTTGTATGGAATTATAAAGAATAATTCCAAAAATTATTAATTTTGTGCAGTTAAGTCAAAAGTGCACGTAAACAAAAGGCAGTTAAGTCAAAACTACTGTATATGTATATTTATACGTAATCTTTCTATACACAAAGTCACAATCATTTATTCTTTAATCATTCATTTACTCTTTCTTATTTATCGTTTATGATTTTGTATCACAATTAATACCGTTACTTTTAGTACTATTCTTTACTACCTACATCCCAGCGGGAAAACTCAGAAGACCTTCTTAGTTCAGGCCTTTTTAAAGGCCTGCTTAAAAAATTTTTTGATTTATTTACTATTCTTACGTAACTGCAAAAGAATGCCTTATAGAAGGCCTCCACACTCGCTTCTATGAGAAGCGAGAAAAGAAGGAGTAACATTTTTTGTTTTGTTTTTTTTTTGCACAAGCAAAAGCAAAATAATTCAGATCCCTTAACAAAAACAAAGTAACATATGTTGTAAATCATTTTAGTTGAAGTTTACAGTTTACAGTTTACAGTTTTTTGATAATTGTTTTTAATTAAAATTGAAAATCAAAAAGTAATTTCAATTTTTGGGAATACAAAATTTTTTTTAATTTCAAAAGATTTTATTATTCGTGCTTAATTCCCAGTTTTTATTCTTGACAAAAACACTTGAAATTTATTGTTGATGGGATAAGCTATTCCTATGCGCATTTCACTGGTTGCTTAGGCCAGATCGTCAGGAAACTTCATCCAAAAAGGTTTTAGAAAAACTAAAGATATTAAACCAAATAAAACTGTTAAACGTATAAGAATTATAAGCAACAGTTCTACTTGTAACAATATTAAAGTTTTAACAAAAATATCAACAATAAACAGCGGGTTTAGTGTTTTTATCAATAATAAAAATTGGAATTAAGCACGAATAACAAAATCTTTTAAATTTTCTAAATTTTAATAAAAATATATATAAACTACTCACTAGCTACTTAGGCTAACGCTTACCCATTAATATAAGGGGTTTCGCAAGGTCTATCCAATAGGTCTGCGCAATAAGCCAGATGTTTACTTGGTTTATTCCTCAACGATGTCAAAAGTTGTTTACATTTTCCTTATACATGTGTATTTTTGTTTACGTTTTCGGTTTTTTGCCACACTTACATGCACACAAGTAGTATGTTTAGGGGGCTCCGGCCCCATTTTTTAAATACAAAAATTTGGGATCATGCCTAGATGGGAGTATGTAAACATTTCTAATAAGGAGAGGTATAAATATGTTGTAATTGGATCCATACAAAATATGATTCATGCCTGGATTTGAGTAAGTAAATAATTGTATAAGAAAAATAGTTTTTATTTATCCATCTGTCCGTCTGAATGGCTGGTTTAAAAATCAAATAATTTATGTTTCCATCGTTAAAAAGGTTGTTTTGTATGTAAAAAATAAGAATAAGTTAAAACCGTGTTTCCATCGCTGGGATGAATCTTTTTTTACGCTTCTTTAGTACGCTACTAAACTAATAATTCATGAGTCACCCCTTTTTATATTTCATAACTATTTCTAGATTTTTCCTGAACCTTCCTGTAGTAACTATTTATAATGTTCTAAAACCATTTCTAGTAATGACTGGGAAATTCATATAGGAATTATTTTAAAATAACAGTTGTGTTGAAAATTATACATGACAATTTTAAGTAACTAATATAACATAAAACTAAAACTTACAAGATAACTTATAACTATAACTGTAAATAATTTTTAGATAATTAACCTTTCGTAACAGTATGTATAAATAATTTGTTATTTATTCATACTAATTAGTACCGCTGATAGGTTATTTGGTTTCAGATTTTTACAATTCCAAATAACCTAAGTGACATAACATAAGCTGTGTTTAGAAAAACCAAATTTTCTCAACCGATATACATATTAGGCTTTCAGCGCAGAAGTGGTGTTACCCCAGACTACTTATTATAATGAAGAGTTAACACTACTCTTGAACTATAGAACTTGGTTATAACGGCCCGTGCAAAAACTATGTTTCTAGCGCCATCTGTTTTGGATACAAACAGTTGGCTTACTCGACTATTGCACTGTAAAGAACAGTACAAAGAACTTATCTTACACCAGAACCGTAACCAAATTAAATTGTGGGTTACACCCAGGGCTGACAGGTACTTTTTTTCGACCTCCCACAACTTAAAAGGCTAAGGTAAAATGTAAAAAGAAAATACAATATAATAGTCTGGTAGTGTATAAAGTCATTTCTGAAAAATTGAAGGAATAGAACTATTAAAAAAAAGCTTTATAAAATACATAACTGAAATTTAGCTCATAGAATAAATTCGAAAAATGAAAAATGTTGAATATAATATAAAGTAACCTTCGGAAGGAAATAATTCCCAGTTTCTATTTGTAAAAATTAAAATCATATTTTTTACACGGAAATAAGTTTATTTTCTAAAGTAACCAATTTCCTTTCTTAACACAGAAAATCCAATAATAGTTTTATGATTTTAACATATTTTGTTCGTATTTAGTAAAATTTTCTTGAATAAACAAACATTTTCTCATGATCAAAAAATTCATGTTTTTGGTATATGATCAAAAATTTCTTAAGACAAGAAATACAAAAGAAGCTTGTTTTTATTAAAAATAAGAAAGATTTTGCTTTAATCAAGCTGCATTTATTTAATATTAATCTGGTTATCTTGATTAATTAAAAGAATCGAATTTCTTGCAACAAGAAACAAATACTAGGGATTTTTTTTTAATTTTTCAGAAAATGTTTAAGAAAACTTGGTTTAATTCAATTAATTTTTATTTGAAGCGACATGTTAAGCAAATCAATAGAGTTTCTTTTTTTACATTAAGTTTTCCTAAAACTAACTAATGCTATACGTTTTTATGTTAAAAATTCAGGCTTTTCTTCGTATTTTGTAAAATATTAATAGCCGATTTCACTAAATTGAATTGGTGAAATTGGACATAAGCAACGAATACTTAATTTTTGTAGCTGTATTTAATTACAGTTCGCTTTGAGTCATAACTTTTTGCTTAAACCAAGCTACCAGTGTTGCCACTTTGGTAAAATTTTTACTGTCGTGGGTAGAGCGTGGGTAATTTCTCTTAGGTGTAATTTAGGTGTTATTTGAAATTTCCTAGAGGGAAGCGGACTCACACCAAAGCTGTACCGTGATAGGTGGTAGAGTCCGGTTCTAGTGCTAACACTTTATATGAATGGGACCTATCACTTTTACATGCGGTTGTCATTGGAGGGGGTCAATTGAACATGTTTAGTGTAAGTTACTACAATGTAGTATTATTTCGATACAAATGTAGTATTTTTTCAATAAAACAAGTCCTAGAACTAAATTTAAGAACCACTTCAAAAAAATCCCAAAAAATCTGTCACACCATCGATTACTTTTTCTACCTTTTTGTTCTTCATATACCTGTTAAATTATTGGTTCTGCTTTCACCGGTCATAAGTTCTTTCTTTTTGTACTTGTTCTCTTCTAACAAATCCCAGGACCAGTCTGTTGGAACAATTGACAAAAATTTCCAGCAGGGCTCTTACTTCAGATACCGAAATAAAATCAAGATTCAACTTTAGTGATGACATTTATTTCTTTTTAAATATTGTTGCTTAACTTAAAATGGTAGACAACACAAAAAAAAATTAATTTTAAGCGCAGATTGATGCAAGACATTAACATTTGAAACTGATTTCAAACAAACAGGCACCACGCCTGTCTTTGACGAAATCCATTGCAGACGTCTAATGCATGTCACGAATAAAATGAACAATGTTGACCTCAAAGACGTCAATTGTTGCTGGCTTATCAGCATAAACCAGTGACTTCACAGCCCTATGGAGCATTTTGAACCTTCTCTAGATATAAGTATGCAACCAAATGTGGACGTGAATCTCATTATTTTAGGAGTTTTATTTTATGTTTTATTAGTTGTTTTCAAGTCGTTGATGTTTTTAAATTTTGCTTAATCTCAAGTGTAATTTTGAATTTTACTGGTGGTAACACTGCAAGCTACACATAAATTTAACATAAGAAATTTTTGGCTTGGGCGAGAAATGTGCAAAATATTTTTAGTTCAAGCCATATTTTGTGGTGCTTTAGTAAATAATTCTTTCCGTGTATTTCCCCAAAAAATCCCCAAACCCCAAATCAATTTTTTTGTCCCTTTTAGCAACAAGAAAACCCCTAATTTGGGGTCAAACCCCCAAAGCTGGCAGCCCTGGTTACACCACTTCTGCGCTGATAGCCTCATATATTTCTGGTTTTTTTTTAATTAAAATATGTAAATTTGGTTTTAATATTGTAATTAGTTCCAATTTCATAACGTTTTTTCCCTCTCCTGTAAACTTTTGATAACTGTAGATAGGTTATTTCGTCTTTAAGGTGTAGATATGTAAGTAGTATATGTATACAAAAAATCCAAATTTCTTTAAATTACCGTATTTTAAACAAAATTACCTTGTTACATTTTGCGTCCCCAAATTACCCTAACAAAGGGTAATAGCCGTACGGTTAACATCACTATGTCATGGACAAGGTCTATCCAATAGGTCTGCTTAAGAAGCCAGATGTTTAATTGGTTTTTTCCTCAACGATATCAAGAGTTGTTTACATTTTCCTTATACGTGTATATTTTTGTTTACTTTTTTTGGTTTTTTGCCACACATACATGCACACAAAACACATCCCACCTGACCAAGACTTTCGTTAATGATATTGCCATCGAATATATCTCGAACATTTACTGTGTTAATCTTTCGAGATCGACACTCAAAAACGAATTGAAAATTGTTTACATGTCGCTCAGTTTGATCCAAAAAAGCTATCGAATTCGAAGGTTCGATAAAGAATTAGAAACGAAGATTTAGCAATATCAATTGCTGTTTGAAAATTCCTTTGCTAATGTTTCGATAGTGGTATCGAAAAATGTTTGCCAAAACATCTTATTCAATATTGTGAAATGTTTACAAAAGATAACTTTGACGATATCGAGAAACCTTATCTGGAGATATTGTTATTAGTCAAATTCGATATCGCTAAATATTCGTCATTACTATCGTTAGTAATACTTCGATATCGAATGATTATTGTTATGTTTCAATTTCATTTTGGTCCAAATCAAAAAATTTTTATCGTTTTAATATTTAATTAATTTTTTTTAGATTAATATTTTATTAATATTATTTTTTCAAATTAATTATATTAAAATGTACAATGCTACATACTAAAAAATGTTTATTTTAATGAAAAAAATAAAATAGAAAAATTTTAATCGGCAAAGAAAATACATAAAGAAAAATTCTGTATATTTAAATTGTGTATTTTAATATATTTATATGCATGTATAATAATTAATCAGTCTTAGATAAATATAAATGCAAAAAAAAAAAAAAAAGAATTAGTTCAACATGAATAAAGACAGTTTTTAACTCAAATAACTTCTTAAAAAATATATAATGAAATTATGTTGTTAATTTTGTCGAAGTCATCGTCAAAAAGCACAAATTTGTTTTTGAACGAATCTAGGTACATAAAAAGAATGAAAGAGTTAAATTATAAAGGTGCAAAAACGTTCAAATTTTCTTTTAAAACTTTCTTACTTCGAATAGCTTGTGTCAATCTGCATCCCCTTATACATTTTTTCGTACTTGTTCCCCTCCATGAAAATTGTTCCGCTAAAGTGTCAACTAATATTTTTTTCCAGCATGCTCGTATTAACTTGTCGAATGCTTTTTCACCGGACTGGCACAGTTCTTTTATCAGAATGGGAATTGAAAAAATATTTTACATACATAAGTATATATCGCACAGTTACTGAAACAACGTCATAACGCCAACCTTGTGTTAAAATCAATAATACCTTCTTTCACTTCTTTTAACAATTGAACATCTGACTGGTCTGGTTCAGTATTATTTAAAACAACAATTTCAACATTTTCATTACCCCCAACGCCATCAGGAGTATCTCTTGAACGAAGGTTTCTATTTAAAGTGTTAGTTACACTGGGTTATAACATGTCTACTTTCACATATATTTTTTTTTTTTTTCTATCCCCCATTTAACTCCCCTTGTTAATTAAATTAAATAACGAATTTTCACTTTATTTTTTTATCACTTTTTAAAAATTTTTATTTTCTTTATGCACACTTCACTTTATAAAGTCTAAATCACAAATAAAATGTTTTTCTGTTTTTATGTTTCAACATAAAAAAACTCCGTAACTTCTTTTCGCGAAAAATTCGATCAAAGTAGTTTTATCGAACCTTTGGTGATAATGTGAAAAATAAATATAGTAAAAAAATAATTTAACGGTAAACAAAATAAATGTTCGAGGATTTGTATAAAATAAAAAAATATAGAATTAATTTTTGTTTCGAGATTTTATAAAAAAAGAAAAAACCTCGAATGTTTTAGTTAATGAAAAATAACACATTTTCGAATGTTGACTGTCAGTAAAGTTTCGAGAATTGTTTAAATAAAAGAGCATTCGCTATATAAAATATCATCGACTATTTATCGAACATTTTTGTTTCGAAAACTCTTCGCCTTAGTGAGCTTTCAATTTTTTCGAATCTCAGGTCAGGTGGGATTTTTCCTTTTGTTTTGCCTATGTAGTAGTAAGATTTTGACAACGGCGAGGAATTTTACACAAACAAAATGCCTGTTGTTTTTTGTATTGTTGTATTGTTGTAGTAGTAAGCAGAGCTATTGGATAGGCCTTGGTCATGGATAAATTACCACGAACTTTAACACTTTAAATCAGGGTTCAGAAATATTCATGTTTGAAGACTAAATTTCAACCATTCATGATAAATTGTCATGAATAATACATGCAAAACTGTTTGTTATTCTCGCACTGTAAAATGAATAGCTAAGAATTTTTTTTATTTTTCAGCACATGCAAATGATTACATTTGTTTTTTCTTTCAAGTACATGTAAAAATAAAGTAACCAAAAGCGAAAAAAATCAACCAAAATTATTTTGTATTAAATGTACAATTTTATTCGCACTTCAGTTGAAAAATATGTCTAAAGAGTAATTGTGTTTGTTTGTTTCTGTTAGGCTTATAAGCCGCTGGACCGATTTTATAAGTTTCACGGTTTTTTTTGCCGATGCTCTATAAGGAGCAAAAGGCTATACATATAACTTTCGAAATTATTAAATACTCCTATACAAAGCTTACACTAATTTTCATAAATTTAAAAAATTTTATGAGCTAGGGCTTTCAACCTTTTTATAAGAACAGCTCTTGCAAGTAAAAAGTTTTAAGTCTTGCTGTGTTAAAATGGTATCAGAGTGCAAAATTGAACTAAAATATGCGGTAGATCTGTTATATATCTGAGTTGAATTGGAAACCGTAATAGGGGCCTAACAAATTTAAACATGAATAAACGAAGCTTAAAAAAACAATTCTCTCATGTACAAACGTAAGAAAGAAAAAAAATTCCCCTTAATATCTCATGTGTTTTGTAGAAAAAAACAATACAAATCAGTTATATCCGCTTAATTGAGTTTCTAAAAATGCACGGCTTTTAAAGCAATTAAACGGGAACTCAATTAAGCAGTTCTAAGTTAATTGAATCGCCGACGCAATTAAAACGAAAATCGCTTAATTGAGCAAGATTTGCAATAAAGCGAAACACCCATGTGAAGATAGAAAATAAAACTCCTTTCTTTATTTATTAAGTTAAAAAATGGTTTAGGTTTTTTAAAACAAAATAAAAATCCGGTACGTTCATCTTACAATCTTTCTTTCCGCAAAATAATTTGTTTACGTTTGTGGAGTCAAAAACACATTAAGTTGACGGAACAATTAACCATAATATTTGCTCCTGTTTTTCGCAATGCGGTCTTATTTTGCGAAATAATTAAGCGGGTGACGCAATTAAACGGAACTCAACTAAACGCGTATTTTTACAAAGACAGTTAAGGCTCAGTTAGCCGGGAGTAACAGTAATGTTGCAAAACAGCTGTTTCATTTTCTTGTATGTAAAGCAATTAGAACGATTACAGTTAGCAGTAAGATGTTACGTCTCAATCTGTAAGAAATAGATTGGTCTTACTTTTTTACGGTAAGGTTACTGTTACTTTTACTCCCGGCTAACTGAGCCTTTAGTCTGTGTTCATACGGATTCTTAACCCGCACATTCCAACTCTATATCACAACAGCAAAACTAAACAACAAAAAAAACTAAACAACATAACCATCGCCTAAAACCACCAAAATCAAATAGACAGGACATACCCGGGATAGATGTTTCATCCTTGTTAGCGTTGCCCTTATCCCAACCATGTCATCTAACTGAAATACGATGACCCCTCACTTCAGACCACTACACAACCATTACACCGGAAATCCTGTTAAAAAAAATTACTCACACATATTTAATTCTTTTCTAAAACAGTAATTTATAATTTATTTTGATTATTTCTTAACCTAAACACTTAACAAATAATAAATAACTAACATATAAACAATTCTATACACTAAAAGATTATTGTTTCAATATAATAATTAATACGAGATATACATTCACAATTTCTTGAATTGTGAACATATCCGTTATATATATAAAAAAAAAATTTCTTTTTGTTTCATATAGGTTTTCACCCTTTTTTTTACAATCAAAAAATCTTCACCCCTAGGTAAAATTTAAACAAAATCAATTAGTTATTAAACGAATGGTATCATATACCCTATGTCTTGAACTCACAATAGTTTTCAATCTCTTAATTCTAATATTTTCAAACTTCACTGTCAACTTTACTTTCTTTTTTTTCTCTTTTTTTTCAAACGGTTAACACACTAACATATACAGTAGACGCTCGCAAATTAGAACCGCTTTGTTTTTGAGGCGATTCTAATTTTTGAATTATTCTAATTTCTGGACTTTTTTTCGAATAAAAAATTTAGTAAATTTACTTCCAAAAACTTAAATAAAAGGCACGAGCGCCTTGCTCTATAAACTTTACATTAATTCAATTTTGTTTGATAAAAACAAGAAAACAAAACGTAACAATTCAGTCCAATACATTAAATGTATTTTTATACCCTCCACCACAATTAGTTGTGAAGAGGGTATATTAAGTTTGTCATTCCGTGTGAAACTTTTTTATTATTCATCTCAGACCCCATAAAGTATATATATTCTGGGTCCTTGAGTAATTCTAAGTCGATTTAGCCATGTCCGTCTGTCTGTCCGTCTGTTGAAAACACGCTCACTTTCGAACAACTCAAAAGAAATGAACAAACTTGGTGCCAAATTGCTTGCAGTTATCCTAAGCAGTTTGGGAGTGAAATCCAGCAAAATCGGTTCAGTAGGACCAGAGCTATGAATCAAAATGTGGAACCACCACCTAAAAAAATTTATAATTTTGTTACAAAAAATAACATAAATGCTGGAACAAGGCACGGAATGAGATAAGATTTTGCAAAAATTTGTTTAAGTTGATTGGAAATCACGCTGTTACATTTCGTGATGATCCCGCCATAATTTACCCTAAGCCCCATATAAACAATACTCCCGGAAAACAGTTTAGTACGCCTAAAATTGTCCCGGAAAACTAGAAACTAGGACTAGAAATGACGCTGTGAAATTTCGTGATGATCGGTCCATAATTTACCCTAGGCTCCATATAAACCCTACTACCGGAAAACAGTTTAGTCGCCTAAAACCATAATTAATAACAAATCGTCACAGTTTAAGATAATAATAACATCATACAGATATTACTCCTTAAACATTCGAACTGTCGGTGGAGGGTATCAAAGATTCGGCACAGCCGAATATAGCACTCTAACTTGTTTTAAATTAAAAATATAAACTAATAAATATATAAACAAACTAATGGCAACAAAACATAACAATTCAATAAGGAAAAAACATATATGATTCGGTAATTCCCTTTTCTAGTTTTACTATGTTCAAACAGAATAAAAATAAACTGCGGATTTCTTGTGTTCAAATAACAAAAAAAAAACGCTCTGAAATTAGAATTATAAATTTGAATTTTAGAGCGTTTAATGTATTACAAACACTGATTCTAATTTCTGGACGTTCGAATTACTGAAAGCTCTAATTTGTGAGCGTCTACTGTACATATATAAAATCTTGTCCTTTTCCTTAAAAAAATTACAGCACACACCATAAAAATTAAGAAAAAAATCAAGAAATTATCCACGTACCCCAAAAGGTTAAAATTTACCACTTCTGGTACTTTAGTTTCAAAATTTTAAATCTATTCTTGTACCTATCGCTTTCCCCTAATGAGCTCACTAGAAAAAATTCGAATACGGTTCAAATGCTCTCTTTCGTTCCCGAGAAGCTGAATCCTACTATTGTCGATCCAAATTTCGTTTTTTTTTTTCTTTTACAAAAATACACTTACACTAACACCTCTACCTACATATATCACTTATTCTAATCTTAAATTATTTTTATGCCCCTAGTTGAATTTTCCCTTTACGCCTTAAAATATACTATTCTTTCCTTCTAAGTTAAAATTTAATTTTTCCCCAATTGACAAAGTCAGACACTTTGATTTCCTCCCTTCTGGAAGGCAAGGAGCGGGAATACACCACTAGCTCTACTAGCTACTAGGTCTACCAGATCTTTCGTGCTGGCCTATGGCCGGTGATGCCAGGGTGGATACCAACAAAAATCCGTACAATAAATATTTTAAAATTTCCGTTACCTTTTATTCCTTTTTTTCTATTTGTTGCAAATTTTATTTTCCTTTGTCTTCCTTCACGAGGAATTTTAATCCTCTTTTTTTTAGAAACGGGCTGTCCCAAAAAAAAGGTCCTTCACTCCTTTCCAATTTCAACTTCACTCACTTAAAAGAATGTTCTATAATTTTCCTTTTTAATTTCAATTATCAATATAATACTTTCGGCAACTTATTAAAAATCCGCCTTTTGTGTTTAAGGCTCAACTTTACTTAAAACAATAATCTTTCAACATCGTTTTCTTTTATTAAACCCTTCACTTTTGCTAAACACAAAATGTAACGGCTTTACTGCACTATTTTTATTAATAAAAAAAACAAACTCTCACATAATAACAACATTTCTGTACAATAAGCCAGGTTCAATGTCCTTTTTCCTTTTTAACCTTGAAGCCCTTTATTAATTCTACCACAGTCGCTACCTTAAAGAGAAATTTTTTTCTCTTTTAAGAATATTCTTTAGTGGCAACTTTATCCTTCTTAACTACTAAAAAATAGCAACTCTATATATAACAGTTTTCCAGAATGGACTTCCAATATTACTTTGACAGGCCATTACATTAAAAACACACACATTCCTCAAACAAAATAACATACATAAAATAAAATACAAAATAAGAAAAATCCAAAACCACCAACCACATGCACCAAGCAATTTGGACCAGCAATAAACTACTTTAAGTATACAAAAATAAACACAAACAGCAATATCCACAGGCCACCAAAACAAAACAACAACAATCACAACATCCATGCGAGAAGGTTTGTAATTAATTTCTCCCTTTCCCAATATATGAAACTATTCTTTCTTTTTCATAATCCATGCGCAGTACAAAACACTTGTCCAGAAACCAATCCCTCACAACATCAACCGAATCGGCCTCCGGCAAACAAAAAAACTCCAATCAAACAAGATGTCATAAGCCCTATTACACCCATAACAAAACTCTGTTGTTTCTCCCACTGACAGAAATCGCAGTGAAATGGGTGTTAGAGGCTTTAGTTCTTCTTCGCGGTGCCCAACGTGAGCCACACCCGCCTTCTATTTTGGTCCCCATCAATGCACTCCAACTAGACCACTGCCGCTGAGTTAGCCGGGCACTACTATTCTCTTCAGCCCAGGAAACTATTCATTTCCCTTAATTTTCCTCCAATTTAATTTACTTTTCCATCTATCCCTAGTTACATTGTATTCAAGGTAAATAAAAGACAATTAGCACATATTAAGAACATTCACAGAAATTGAGTATTGCACCCCTTGGTCACGTTTATTTATTGCCATTGTCCCCTTCATGCCATCCCCATATTGCCTAATACTTTCACATAGCCTCGATTTATTGCTTCAGGTCCTTCGCGTGATATATCCCAATCGACTTACCACCTAATGATTCAATCTCGTACATATTATTTCCTAATATCCTACCAATTCTACACTTAGTAAATTTGCGACAAAATTTCGCGTTGATGCTGTTTTTAAAATCACTTATAACAAAATTTCTTTTATATACTTCCTGTCCTGACTGAAAACGTATCATTCTCGCCCCTTGATTGTATCTAAGGGCACTTAGAGTGCCCCGGTAGGCCAGCTGGTAGTAAGCTAGTCTATCAGCACCGGGGTTGTGGGTTCGATTCCCACCAGAGACTCTGGTTTCTTTCCTGCAGACAAGCGAAAAGCTTCGCGGGATTAGCTTAGGATATTAAAAAAAAAAAAAAAAAAAAAAAAAAAAAAAAAAAACTTCTTTTATATGTTTGATGTAAATTTTCTTTAATTTGTTCCCTTATTAATTTTATTCGTTCAGTTCTTTCTAAATTTCCAATTTCCGTATCATCCATTGCTTTCAATTCCCTAGCCAATTTGTAATCGGAACCATAAGTGAACATATTGTGACCGAATAAAGCAAAGAAAGGATTCACACCTGTACACTGAACCAAAAATTTACCTAAATACTGCAAAATAGGGTGTAAAAATGACGAAATGTAGGTCATTATACAACCTTCTAATTTGGTATTCAAGTTTACGGCCGTTTTTCGTAAAAACCGAAAAATTTCGTAAATAGCTAATATGACTAAATTCTTCTTTTTTTTAACTTTAACACTTTCGTTATTTATGATCAACATGTTAGTTAAATCGATTACATATTTAGTCAAATTAACTTACGATTTTAGTTAAATATTATTAATTTTGACGAATTTGTATTCATATTAACTAATAAATGTTGTTTTTTTCAATAATTTTTTTATTCAAATTGACGAAAAATTATTTAAATTCACAAATAAATTTAGTATTTATAAATAACTCTTTTATTTATATTGAAGAATTATTATTCGCTTTGACTACCCCCTTTTATTAGTTTCCTTAACCCCATCAGGAATTTACTTTTAATGCTAAAAATATTTTTTTTTTATTTTGTAAACAATAAAAGAGTTCACATTATATATTAAATTTGTTTAATGTTTTCTTATTTAAAAAATTTTAGTGTTAAAAATTAAAAAAATCTATTAAACAAAAATTACAGAACTCCTATTGTTTGCGAAATAAAAAAAAAACTATTTTTTACATCAAAAGTAAATATATAAATCTTTAATTTAAATAAAAACAAAAGATGGTAAATTGACAAGGTAAAATAATTTATTATAAAAATTATATATAATTTAAATATGTACATACATACATATGCATATAACATGCATAATACTTATAAATACCTATAAAAACTTAAATTTAATTAATTCGTATAAAAAAAAAATCATGTTATAAATTTAAGTAAAAAAAAATTGATAAGAATAATGACGCAGCTATTTTAAATTCGCAATAAGCGAATTAATTTGGGGACTGTTATAATCAGCATTTGTAGCAATATTGTACAAGTGTTTCTGTATAAAGGACCAAAATAAAACTTATTCTTTTGGGTACTCTAAATTAAACACAAAAAATATTTTAAAGCAAATATCTATCGCACTTAATGCAGAATGCATGCGATATTTTATGCCTTCAAAGTAAACAACGATTTCTTTGGTTCTAAGATTGAACCTGAAATTAATATTAAAGGTTGAATTTGGGTTTTTGCTTCATATTTTTTTAGCAACTCCTCTTCACAGGCAGCGATGTGGTTCCGTCAATTACAAAGCTTTTCTGTGAGTCGCGAATATAAAATCTTGTACATGATTTCTTTCCGTCCTTTACACTAAATATTGTAGCCGATGGAATCAAAATACTATGCAAAAGATAAGAAATGCCAATACAACGACCATCTAAGAAAATAAATAATAAAAAAACTTTGTTTTTTTCAAATAGATTTTAAGTGAAACATTGTAATACTTACTTTCGGTTATGTTTTCCATTTGAATAATAGATTTAAATAAGAGCTTGCTTGAATGATCTTTTATGCGATCTTCAAATACAGCGTTTATTTTTAAAGAAAACGTTTTGAAGTTTGTGTGAAAACACTCAGCTTTGGGACAAAGTTGCTTAAAGTCCATATCTACCTAAAAATGTATATAGAAACATACACTATTAATATTGGCATAAAATATAACTAACACAAAAGGTAACTTCTTACTATTAGAATTTCATACATACCATCTTGAAACCAAATGGCTTTTTATATTGTGTCCATTTGTTTAATACATCAGAAGTGCATTTTGCTTGAGACATTTCATGCAGCATGTAATTTTTTGTTGCACTCCAATGGTTTTCAAGTTCCGCCCAAGTGCAGTTGTCAATAAAAATAGCTTCAATACTACCTTCAATGCCTTTTTCTGGAGAATCTAAGTATAAATAGGTACAAATCGAAATTTTCTGTAAAGAAGGAATTGAAATTACTCTTACTTATTTTTAGAAATCTTTTATGAGTGGCCAATGTATTTTTATGGCAATATGGCCTTTTAAGGAGAACACCACTTTGTTTAAGTTTACGCACCATGTTGAAATATTTATCGTATAACTTCCCTTGCGGCTTTCTTCCAGTTTGTTTAAGGTAGTAGTATTCCTAAAAACAGAATATATTAAAAGTTTGTACTACTAATTATGTCATACAAAAATGAAGCAAATAAAATGTATTCTTACCAAAGATTCAGTTTGAAAAACTTTAACAATATCCTCTGCTATTTTTTGAGCTAAACTAACAGTCATTCTTATATCATTCTGAATTAAATAATTTGTTATGAGATTAACGATTATAACACGCGATCCTTCATTTAATTTTAAGTTATTTTCAAAATATTTTAATACTGATCTCTCTTGTGATGATAATTGTAATATATTTTCAATTTCTATTAATTTTGGAATGGTGTGCTCAGAATTCAAAGAGTCATTTGCAGTTTGATTTAATTTAGACTCAGGATCGGCGTTGATTAAAAAAGTTGAATATCCTTTGTTATATATTATAATAATATATTGTTATATATTATAATAATATATAATAATTATAATAATTTTTATATGCACTCAACTGTACGCTTTATTTACAATTAATAGCACGTTCTCACTGGAATCACACAAACCTAACTGTTCTTTTAAAATGAATTTGCTTTTAAATAAACAAAAAAACATTTTACGAAATTTCTTCAGTTTCACATACCTTTATTCAATTTTAGATTTCGGTAGTCATGATGAAGAATTTTGTTAGACTTTACTAATATTATTATTTAAATTCAACAAAATTTCTTAAATTTTACTAGCGTTGATTTTATAAGACATTATTTTATTCAATTTTAATAAAATATTAGTTGTATTTAATAGCAATTCTTCACATATGCAACTCCTTAATGTGTACCATTGTAAATAGAAAGTTTTAAGAATTTTATTTATTTACAGTAAATTGAATTAGTTTATTATACCCTCCACCACAATTAGTTGTGAAGAGGGTATATTCAGTTTGTCATTCCGTGTGAAACTTTTTTACTATTCATCTCAGACCCTATAAAGTATATATATTCTGGGTCCTTGAGTAATTTTAAGTCGATTTAGCCATGTCCGTCTGTCTGTCCGTCTGTCCGTCTGTTCGTCGGTCCGTCTGTCCGTCTGTTGAAAACACGCTCACTTTCGAAAAACTCAAAAGAAATCAACAAACTTGGTGTCAAATTGCTTGTAGTTATCCTAAGCAGTTTGGGATTGAAATTCAGCAAAATCGGTTCAATAAGATCTGAGCTATGAATCAAAATGTGGAACCACCACCTAAAAAAAATTTATAATTTTGTTACAAAAACTAACATAAATGGTGGAAAAATGCACAGAATGATATAAGATTTCGCAACAATTCGTTTTATTCAACTGGAAATCACGCTGTGAAATTTCGTGAAGATCCGTCAATAATTTACCCTAGGCCCCATATAAGCCCTACTCCCGGAAAACAGTATATGAAGCCTAAAACCCTAACTAACAATGCTATCATTACAAATTTTGGCAAGTCACAGTTACATAGGACTAGAAATTAAACTGTTAGGTTTCGTGAAGATCGGTCCATAATTTACCATAGGCCCCATATAAAACCTACTTCCGGAAAACAACTTAGTACGCCTAAAAACGTAAAAAATAATGCTATCATAAGAAAATTTGGTACATCGAAGTTTTATAGAACTAAAAATAAATCTTTGAAATTTCGTGAAGATCGGTTCATAATTTACCATAGGACCCATATAAACTTTACTCCCGGAAAACAACTTAGTACGCCTAAAAACGTAAAAAATAATGCTATCATAACAAAATTTGGTACATCAAAGTTTTATTGGACAAGAAATAAAATTGTGTTATTTCGTGAAGATCGGTCCATAATTTACCCTGGGCCCCATATAAACCTTACTCCCGGAAAAGAGTTTAGTACGCCTAAATCCGTAAAAAATAATGCTATCATAACAAAATTTGGTACGTCACAGTTTTATAGGACTATAAATGATACTGTGAAATTTCGTGAAGATCGGTACATAATTTACCCTAGGCCCCATAGAAACCCTACTCCCGGAAAACAGTTTAGTACGCCTAAAACAGTAAAAAATAACGCTAGCGTAACAAAATTTGGTACGTCACAGTTTTATAGGACTATAAATGATACTGTGAAATTTCGTGAAGATCGGTACATAATTTACCCTAGGCCCCATAGAAACCCTACTCCCGGAAAACAGTTTAGTACGCCTACAACCGTAAAAAATAACGCTAGCGTAACAAAATTTGGTACGTCCCAGTTTTATAGGACAAGAAATAAAACTGAGTAATTTCGTGAAGATCGGTCCATAATTTACCCTGGGCCCCATATAAACCCTACTCCCGGAAAACAGTTTAGTACGCCTAAAACCGAAAAAAATAACGCAAGCGTAACAAAATTTGGTACGTCACAGTTTTATAGGACTATAAATGATACTGTGAAATTTCGTGATGATCGGTCCATAATTTACCCTAGGCCCCATATAAACCCTTCTACCGGAAAACAGTTTGGTTGCCTTAAACCATAATTAATAACAAATCGTCACAGTTTAAGATTATAATAACATCATACAGATATTACTCCGTAAACATTCGAACTGTCGGTGGAGGGTATCAAAGATTCGGCACAGCCGAATATAGCACTCTAACTTTTATACCCTCCACCACAATTAGTTGTGAAGAGGGTATATTCAGTTTGTCATTCCGTGTGAAACTTTTTTACTATTCATCTCAGACCCTATAAAGTATATATATTCTGGGTCCTTGAGTAATTTTAAGTCGATTTAGCCATGTCCGTCTGTCTGTCCGTCTGTCCGTCGGTCCGTCTGTCCGTCTGTTGAAAACACGCTCACTTTCGAAAAACTCAAAAGAAATCAACAAACTTGGTGTCAAATTGCTTGTAGTTATCCTAAGCAGTTTGGGATTGAAATTCAGCAAAATCGGTTCAATAAGATCTGAGCTATGAATCAAAATGTGGAACCACCACCTAAAAAAAATTGATAATTTTGTTACAAAAACTAACATAAATGGTGGAAAAATGCACAGAATGTTATAAGATTTCGCAACAATTCGTTTTATTCAACTGGAAATCACGCTGTGAAATTTCGTGAAGATCCGTCAATAATTTACCCTAGGCCCCATATAAGCCCTACTCCCGGAAAACAGTATATGAAGCCTAAAACCCTAACTAACAATGCTATCATTACAAATTTTGGCAAGTCACAGTTACATAGGACTAGAAATTAAACTGTTAGGTTTCGTGAAGATCGGTCCATAATTTACCATAGGCCCCATATAAAACCTACTTCCGGAAAACAACTTAGTACGCCTAAAAACGTAAAAAATAATGCTATCATAAGAAAATTTGGTACATCGAAGTTTTATAGAACTAAAAATAAATCTTTGAAATTTCGTGAAGATCGGTTCATAATTTACCATAGGACCCATATAAACTTTACTCCCGGAAAACAACTTAGTACGCCTAAAAACGTAAAAAATAATGCTATCATAACAAAATTTGGTACATCAAAGTTTTATTGGACAAGAAATAAAATTGTGTTATTTCGTGAAGATCGGTCCATAATTTACCCTGGGCCCCATATAAACCTTACTCCCGGAAAAGAGTTTAGTACGACTAAATCCGTAAAAAATAATGCTATCATAACAAAATTTGGTACGTCACAGTTTTATAGGACTATAAATGATACTGTGAAATTTCGTGAAGATCGGTACATAATTTACCCTAGGCCCCATAGAAACCCTACTCCCGGAAAACAGTTTAGTACGCCTAAAACCGTAAAAAATAACGCTAGCGTAACAAAATTTGGTACGTCACAGTTTTATAGGACTATAAATGATACTGTGAAATTTCGTGAAGATCGGTACATAATTTACCCTAGGCCCCATAGAAACCCTACTCCCGGAAAACAGTTTAGTACGCCTAAAACCGTAAAAAATAACGCTAGCGTAACAAAATTTGGTACGTCACAGTTTTATAGGACAAGAAATAAAACTGAGTAATTTCGTGAAGATCGGTCCATAATTTACCCTGGGCCCCATATAAACCCTACTCCCGGAAAACAGTTTAGTACGCCTAAAACCGAAAAAAATAACGCAAGCGTAACAAAATTTGGTACGTCACAGTTTTATAGGACTATAAATGATACTGTGAAATTTCGTGATGATCGGTCCATAATTTACCCTAGGCCCCATATAAACCCTTCTACCGGAAAACAGTTTGGTTGCCTTAAACCATAATTAATAACAAATCGTCACAGTTTAAGATTATAATAACATCATACAGATATTACTCCGTAAACATTCGAACTGTCGGTGGAGGGTATCAAAGATTCGGCACAGCCGAATATAGCACTCTAACTTGTTTTACAAATATTTATTAAAATTTACATCCATTTAGTAAAAATAAACACATATAAAAAAAAAATTACACTTTTAACGAAAATTCTTCACATAAGCTAATATTTATTTCTTAATGGTTTTCAAAAAATTCTTCTTCTTATTTTTACGAAATTTTAACAAATATTCATTAAAACAACTTTTGTGAATAATTTAATTGACAAAAGTTAGTCAAATAAACGTATAAAGTATTTAAAAAAACATTATAGGAGGATGCTAATTTAAATATTTTTTGTGTTGTTTCTAATACACTATGTTACTACTGGTTTACTACTGTTTTAACAAATTTTTTATGCATTTAACAAATTTTTTGATATCATTTTAGCAAAATTTTATTCATATACACAGATTTTATTAAACTAATTTTTGAACGAAAGACATTGTGGTGATTTGAAGAATATTTGTGTATATAAATAAATTTGGTGCATATTTGAGAAAAAATTTGGTTGATTCAACTATTTTTTTAGTTCAGGGTTTACTAAATTTTTTAGTTAATGTTACCGCTGTTATTTGGTTCAGTGTAGCCATGTGAATTGCTGTTCTCAAAGCTAGTTCTATAGATGGCAAATTTATATCCCATTCCCGGTGATCATCCTTCAGGTACATTCTAATGCTGGCTAAAACACTTTGGTTCACCCTTTCTGCTGCATTTGACTGAGGAGAATATACCGCAGTCCTTGTGTGTTTAATCCTATAATCCTGAATCATTTTTGGAACTCTTTTGATATGAACTGGGGCCCATTATCTGAGTGGATATTTTCTGGTACTCCAAAATTGTGAAATACATGATTAACTAAAAATTTTATTACATTTTTGCTTGTGGCCTCCTTCATTGCTTTTAAAAAAACGAATTTCGTTAAATGATCCATAACTATAAATATATAGGTGTTTCCCTTCTTTGACCTAGGATATTTTCCCAAAAAGTCGATATAAATTTTTTGAAATGGCCTATCTGTTACAACCTCATTCCCGATTTCAGGCATTAACCTCTTATTTGATGATTTACATTCTTTGCAAATTTCGCAATGATTGACTAAATTTTTAACTTGTAAAATCATATTCGGCCAATAATACCTTTTTCTTAGATGATTTAACTTTTTGTTTATTCCCCCATGTGCCTTGTCTGCAGATTCATGCGCTTCTTTTACTAAAATATTAGTTAATGAATTTGGTATCCAAAGTTTCCATTGGAACTCATCTAGCTCATCCATTTCACCTACCAAATTATTTCTTTTAAAAATTAAACCGTTTTTTATTCGTATATCTGGCAATTTTTCTTTATTTTTTTCTATTGTCTCCCTTAAATTGATATACTCTTCCGACTCAAACTCAGTGGTATCAAATCCTAGTATACATTCCGGCGAATCATTTATTTCCGCTATTATCTTGAAAGTGTATCGGCGACTATGTTTTCTGATCCCTTTTTATGTTCAATGACAAAGTCAAAACTTTGTAGTAATAATGCCCATCTTGCTAGTCGGCCACTCAAATCTTTAAGTGACATCAGCCACTTAAGACTGGCGTGATCAGTTATCACGGTGAAAGGCATTAATTCTACATAGGGACGAAATCTTTTAATAGCTAAAACTGCCGCCATGCACTTCTTTTCCGTGACTGTGTAATTCTTTTGTGCCTCATTGAGTTTCTGTGAGAAATAAGCGATTGGCCTCTCGTTGTTTGCTTCATCCATTTGAAACAACACTGCCCCTATACCATAGTCCGAAGCATCACATTGAATATAAAACCTTTTTCCAAAATCAGGATGTACCAATAATGGCGCAGTGGTGAGAGCATGTTTTAGTTTGTTAAAGCTTTCTATAGCTTCTTCATTAATTTCAAATTTTATTCCCTTTTTAATAAGGTTTGATAAAGGAGCTGTCAAAGTGGAAAAATCCCTAATAAAACGACGATACCATCCCGCTGTGCCCAAAAAACTTCGAATAGCCTTAACTGATTTGGGTATTGGTATCGCCCTAATGGGTTCAATTTTCTCAGGGTCTGTTCTCATTACGCCACCTCCCACTATGAATCCTAAATATTTAATTTGTTTGAAGCAAAATTTTGATTTTGTCAGCCCAATCGTCAGGTTTGGCCTATTCAAACATTCTGCAACTTGACTCAATAACTTGACGTGATTTTTAAAATCCGCTGATATTATTAATAAGTCGTCTAAGTATACGAACACGTTTGCTTTTAATTTCTCCGGAATAACCTTGTCCATGAGCCTACATAGACTCTGCGCGGCGTTACATAAGCCGAATGGCATTACTACATACTGGTATAGAGGTCTTCCTGGAATGGTAAAGGCTGTATATGTTCTCGATTTTGCCTCTAAAGGAATCTGCCAAAATGCATGTCTCAAGTCTACACTACTTATGTAATATTTTTCATCTAACCTACTTAAAATGCCTAAACATAACCTGTTTTTTCCTGGTTTTCTAACTAAAGTCGATCTATTAGACCATGGACTATTGCTCTCTTCTATTACTCCCAATTCTAGCATATTATCTATTTCAGCGTACATTAGCTCTTGAACTGCAGGGGAGACAGGATAGTATCTTTCTTTCACGGGGGCAGTATTTTCCATCAACTCTATTTTATGTTCCTCCAATTTGGTTCTTCCCAACCCATGCTTCTCATAGGTCCTAAATTCGTTTATTACCTTTTCCAATTTTTCCCTTTGCTCTTTGGACAATATATGTTTATCAGCATCATTAATAGTTAGGGGATATTCCGAAATCAATTTTTCTATGGCTATCTCCTCGGATGAAAAAACGTTTGGTGCCAATTCAAATTTTTTCCAGAAATCCACACCTAGGTAGGCAGTCTGAATCAATTGTGGGCACAAATAAAATTCCACGTCCTCTTTTCGGCCATTAAATTCTACTGGCAAATTTATTTTTCCTATTATCTCATAATTTTCTCCTCCAGCTGTTTTTATATTTGAGACCCACGGGCATATTTCACCCTCAAAGTCGCTTAGTAACTCCTCACAATTTTTTCCTAGTATACTTATAGAAGCACCTGAGTCCAACAATCCATTAACTTTTGTTTTACCTATACTTAAATCTACAAACACTCTTGGGTCATTTGACATACCTCTTCCTATTGCGCTACAAATACGTACAGATTCCTTGAGTTTTAGAAAACCTTGTTTTTTTCTCTTAAACCTGTTTCTGGTGTCAACTAACCTTTTTATATTTCTATCATTTTGTGTGCCATCCATTATTCTATTTCTTATATCGTTATATTTTCTCAAACGCTCTTCATAAGTACCTGTTAATTTATTTTTCCTAATTTTAGAGTTGCTACCATTCTCTACTTTACCATTTTCACTGATGGCTCTTTCTAGCAAATAATATGGTCTCTGTTTAATTCTCATTCTATTTTCTTTTACATTATCGACTTCTTCATTATTACCCTCCACTTGTATACAGGATTGCTTTAATTTTCGGTGAGTGCCTGTGTGGAGTGTGCCTCTACCGAACTCGACAAACTCCTCTTCAAGTTTCCCATACAATTGGGGCATTTAGGATTAATAACACCATCTAAACCACACCTGTAACAAAACAAATTTCGTTGCATCGAAGAGCAGTCCATAAACATGTGCCCTATCTGTCTACAATTCCAACAGACTGCTGCTGATACAACCCTTTGAGGGGCTTTTGTTTTATGAGCATTATGATATTTTATTTCCTCGACTATTTCTATATCTGGTTCCGTCTGGCACTCTTCCACAATTTCATTTACTTGTCGCCTAGGCAAACCGAAACGGGCTTGTGTTAAATTAGTTGGCTGTTCCTTTCTTAAATAATTTCTTTCAACTATAGAACACTCATCACGAAGTTGTTACACGGTGTATATAGACATTGGGTACAAAATTTGGCCAATACTTGGTTTTATATTTCTTTTCAATGTGCGAATCATTTCATACTCTGGTAGTGGAGTTCTTAAACGAGCCCTTAATTTCTTCATAGTTTGAAAATAGGTATCTAGAGATTCTCCAGGTCGTTGTCTTCGTTCCTCTAAATTTCTCATGAACTCATATTCGCTCCGATTGGTTCGATATTGTTTTAACAATTCATCTTTAAGATCTTCCCATTTCGTTATGCCTTTAGTCTGTATTGTCAACCAGTACCAATCTTTAGCCTCACCCTTAAGAAGTTTATGTAGGTCTCTGAGTACGTCTATCCATGAACATTGGTACTGTTTTTGTAAATACTCAACCCTAAAAATAAAATCTTCTATGTAGCAATGATTTGCATCTCCATCAAAACTAATATCCCATCTATCCACGTGTACTTTGTTTTGCCTCAAATTTTGAATATTTTCATTTCCTGTTGGCATACGATTTTCGCAATTGTTTGATATTATTCCTGATGAATGATCCGAACTTGTTCTATTATTTTCAGAGGAATCCACAAAATCAAGTCTTCTTGAAGGCAAATTTTTTTCCCTACTTGCTTCTTTTTCATACATATTGACACACCCTTCATTTATTTCCCTAGTCGTTTCAGTAATATGAATTCCCTCTGTATTCAAACCTATCGAAATTTTCTTGAATTCCTTCATGATTTCTGCAAATCCATTCTGTATACTTTGTTGTATTTTATTATCCAATTTTTTTCCAGATTCTCTCGGAACTCCTTCTGTGTTTCAACAATAACATTTTTAATGACCCTGGAATACACCTGTGCATCATCTCTGTCCAGAGTTTTTATTGGTGGTGGTGGGAATGCTAAATTTACCGGCGGTTGTATAAAGCCCTTCGATACTGCACCTGTATGCTGACCAACTGGACGTACTTGAATAGGTGTTACATTAGGAGTATTAATCGTTCCCGACATATCTATCATATAAGGATTTTCCCCCTCCTGTTCAGGCAAACGTTTCCCATTAGTCCTAGGTATTAATCTTTCTATTGTTGAATAAATACTTACACCTAACCACAATAAAAATATAAAATCCAAATGTAAAAAAAAAATAAAATTTAAACGTTCCCTAACCACTAAATGAAAAAATGTATACTCTTTTCCTCCTCTCAAAAGACTATCAATACCGGAAGTAGTTACAAATTATTCTTCCTCTTTTATATTTGACTATGATTATTCGCTATTATTAAAAACAACAACTTGAATTAAATTAAAAAAAATCTTTAAGCTCAGAAGATACACTTAACAAACAACTAAACAAAAAAAAACATTAAAAAAACAATAACCACATAAATAATTAAATATAAAAGACTTACACACAGATACAATTGTAAAATTACAAAAGTTTTATGACAATTAACAATTTAGGATTTCTTGTGTAATGGTTTTTAATATACATCGGCTATTATCCAAATCTATATCTTAGTAATCATAAAGTGTATTAATTTTCTTTTAACTTTCTTTTCCTTCATAACGCTTTCCTTGTCGTCTATCTATTAACCTGGCAATTTACACTAGTAACTATTGACCTTTAATTGTCCATGCAAACTAACTATCTTTTCTTAGGTCATGAACAAATAAAATCCATCCCTACTCAGTAATTAAAATGTCCCTAGTCTTCAAAATACTACAACAATCAAACCAAATATTAATTCTACTTTATCCGATAATCCTCTGTCATATTGCTAATCCCCAATATCTATCGCCATTAAACAGACTTCGGTTTAAGTCGCTGGACATTAGAGGAGTTTTTGTAAGCCCAGTCTTATTCTGTCAGGAATTCCCTTGTGCAATTGAAATAACCTCTGTTTCAAGTCACTATCTTCCTTCCACACTATAAGACCGTAAGCTACAATTGGACTATTGATCCTGGGTGTTATTCCATGTTTCCGGTTGGGCGCCATTTCCTGTTATGTATCTCCCATTTAAGTAGGATGTGCCGTTTCACCACTAGCTCAAATTTTTCTCTCGGGATGGATTCTTAACCCGCACATTCCAACTCTAGATCACAACAGCAAAACTAAACAACAAAAAAAACTAAGCAACATAACCATCGCCTAAAACCACCAAAATCAAATAGACACGACATACCCGGGATAGATGTTTCATCCCTGTTAGCGTTGCCCTTATCCCAACCATGTCATCTAACTGAGATACGATGACCCCTCACGCTCGAATACACTTCAGACCACTACACAATCATTACACCGGAAATCCTGTTAAAAAAAATTACTCACACATATTTAATTCTTTTCTAAAACAGTAATTTATAATTTATTTTGATTATTTCTTAACCTAAACACTTAACAAATAATAAATAACTAACATATAAACAATTCTATACACTAAAAGATTATTGTTTCAATATAATAATTAATACGAGATATACATTCACAATTTCTTGAATTGTGAACATATCCGTTATATATATAAAAAAAAAATTTCTTTTTGTTTTATATAGGTTTCACCCTTTTTTTTACAATCAAAAAATCTTCACCCCTAGGTAAAATTTAAACAAAATCAATTAGTTTTTAAACGAATGGTATCATATACCCTATGTCTTGAACTCACAATAGTTTTCAATCTCTTAATTTTAATATTTTCAAACTTCACTGTCAACTTTACTTTCTTTTTTTTCTCTTTTTTTTCAAACGGTTAACACACTAACATATACATATATAAAATCTTGTCCTTTTCCTTAAAAAAATTACAGCACACACCATAAAAATTAAGAAAAAAATCACGAAATTATCCACGTATCCCAAAAGGTTAAAATTAACCACTTCTGGTACTTTAGTTTCAAAATTTTAAATCTATTCTTGTACCTATCGCTTTCTCCTAATGAGCTCACTAGAAAAAATTCGGATACGGTTCAAATGCTCTCTTTCGTTCCCAAGAAGCTGAATCCTACTATTGTCGATCCAAATTTCGTTTTTTTTTCTTTTACAAAAATACACTTACACTAACACCTCTACCTACATATATCACTTATTCTAATCTTAAATTATTTTTATGCCCCTAGTTGAATTTTCCCTTTACGCCTTAAAATATACTATTCTTTCCTTCTAAGTTAAAATTTAATTTTTCCCCAATTGACAAAGTCAGACACTTTGATTTCCTCCCTTCTGGAAGGCAAGGAGCGGGAATACACCACTAGCTCTACTAGCTACTAGGTCTACCAGATCTTTCGTGCTGGCCTATGGCCGGTGATGCCAGGGTGGATACCAACAAAAATCCGTACAATAAATATTTTAAAATTTCTGTTACCTTTTATTCCTTTTTTTCTATTTGTTGCAAATTTTATTTTCCTTTGTCTTCATTCACGAGGAATTTTAATCCTCTTTTTTTAGAAACGGGCAACCAACTGTCTGGACTCTTTCTCCTTTGCTGTCCCAAAAAAAAGGTCCTTCACTCCTTTCCAATTTCAACTTCACTCACTTAACACATTGAGTGCCACGTCTTACGTTTCCGCACGACACCTTAGTTGTCGTGGGGTGCCACGTCGTACGTTTCCGTACGACAGTGATTTTTTTAATTAGTTTATTTAGAGCCTGTCGTTCATTTATAGACGACATTGAGTGGACTTTGTTGTGATTTTTAAATAAAGAACTCTTTACTGAACATTTTTGCGAAAGCATTCATGGGTCTAGGATGATTTTTTGAGGTTTTATAACGTAAAAAAATTTAAAAATGTAAATAACACAAAAATTGCTTGGCCTCCTGGGAAGGTTTTCGTCAAAACCGCTTGGCACTCAATGTGTTAAAAGAATGTTCCATAATTTTCCTTTTTAATTTCAATTATCAATATAATACTTTCGGCAACTTATTAAAAATCCGCCTTTTGTGTTTAAGGCTCAACTTTACTTAAAACAATAATCTTTCAACATCGTTTTCTTTTATTAAACCCTTCACTTTTGCTAAACACAAAATGTAACGGCTTTACTGCACTAACAAAGTTATTAATAAAAAAACCAACTCTCACATAATAACAACATTTCTGTACAATAAGCCAGGTTCAATGTCCTTTTTCCTTTTTAACCTTGAAGCTTTTTATTAATTCTACCACAGTCGCTACCTTAAAGAGAAATTTTTTTCTCTTTTAAGAATATTCTTTAGTGGCAACTTTATCCTTCTTAACTACTAAAAAATAGCAACTCTACATATAACAGTTTTCCAGAATGGACTTCCAATATTACTTTGACAGGCCATTACATTAAAAACACACACATTCCTCAAACAAAATAACATACATAAAATAAAATACAAAATAAGAAAAATCCAAAACCACCAACCACATGCACCAAGCAATTTGGACCAGCAATAAACTACTTTAAGTATACAAAAATAAACACAAACAGCAATATCCACAGGTCACCAAAACAAAACAACAACAATCACAACATCCATGCGAGAAGGTTTGTAATTAATTTCCCCCTTTCCCAATATATGAAACTATTCTTTCTTTTTCATAATCCATGCGCAGTACAAAACACTTGTCCAGAAACCAATCCCTCACAACATCAACCGAATCGGCCTCCGGCAAACAAAAAAACTCCAATCAAACAAGATGTCATAAGCCCTATTACACCCATAACACACCGAAGGAATGGAGTCGTTTTAATTTTGTCTCCAATGGCAAAAGCTGCATTAATAGAGTTCAACCCAATATCAGAACGTATTATCACTGCAAGGTTTAATTCAAAATTCCGCAAAATATCTATTGTACAATGTTATGCTCCAACCGAACCTGACGAAGATGATGTGAAGGATGACTTCTACAATCAATTAGAAGCTGTTACAAACTCATTACATGATGCTGACATAAAAATATTTCTGGGTGACTTCAACGCTATGGTTGGAAATAACAACAAGAACCACCAATCTATAATGGGTAAACATGGCCTTGGAGCATCATGTAACAACAATGGAGATCGTCTTGTGGATTTTTGCGCTCGTAATCGTCTTTTTATTGGTGGAACCAAATTTCCACACAAAGATATCAATAAATATACTTGGGAATCTCCGAATGGTCTTTCATTTAATCAAATAGATCACATAATGATCAGTAAGCTGTTTCTTGGCTCCCTCATGGACGTGAGAACTAGACGTGGTGCTGATATTGACAGTGACCATCAACTTATTATTGCGACACTTCGATTACGTCCTGCGGCATGCAATTTTCGTCGTAAAAAGTTTGAAATATATTATACAGCACGCTTTCAAGACCCCAATACAATAATGTTTTTTAATCAATGCCTGCGTTTCATCTTGAATCGCAACCACACTGCGAGATAGCAAAATCCTGTAAAGAGTCTGCTAAAGCGGTGCTTGGTTTAACAAAGGAAAAGATAAAGCCGTGGATAAGTCTTGGTCTGAGATACAAAGACGTAAAACCCTTCACTACGCACGGGTACGAGCCAAATCCCCTACAAAAAGGGCCCTAGCTAAAACAGAATACCGTTTATCAGCACGCAAAGTAAACTACATGGTCCGAGCAGATCATGAAAGATATTACAATGATATAGCTGAGCAAGCTGAACAATCATCTAACACAGGTAATCTCCGCGGCGTGTACTCAGCAATTAAACAACTAAGCGGTAACAACATAAGAAGTATGGCAATTTTAAAAGCATCCGATGGTTCCGCTCTAACAACAACACAACAACAACTTATTAGGTGGCGTGAATATTTTGCAATCCAGTCATCTGACCCAAATGATATAACTCAGGATGAAAACCAGGGCGATATTGTTCCGTTAATAAGACGTAATCCGAGAAGAGACATCCCAACAGGCCCCCCTACGGATCAAGAAGTAGAGACAACTTTAAGTAAAATGAAGGACTACAAATCACCAGGCACAGACAACATTCCGGCAGAGTTGCTGAAATATGGTGCTAAAACGTTAACAGAGTTTCTCACACCTCTTATTAGAAATGCATGGCTCAACGAGCAGATACCATTAGAGTGGAAAGAAGGCGCTGTAATTACCATCCCAAAGAAAGGCGACCTAACCCTCTGCAATTCCATAGGTAAGGTCATGGCCACGATAATACTGCAAAGAATAGCATCTGTAATGGATGATATTTTGAGGAGAGAGCAAGCCGGTTTTCGACCTGGTCGTTCCTGCGTAGATCATATCAATACATTACGCATAATTATAGAACAATCAGCAGAGTTTAATTCACATATTTACCTACTCTTTGTTGATTTTGAACGTGCCTTCGACACAGTATCACGTAGCTCAATTTGGTCTACACTCATTAAAAAAGGTATCCCAGAGAAAATTGTAAATATAATATGTGAGCTATATACCGGTTCACAGAATACAATACGTTTTAATGGAAGGGAAAGCCAACCCTTCGGAACATATACAGGAGTAAGACAGGGATGTATCCTATCTCCAACTCTTTTCCTTCTGCTTTTGGATAGTGTGATGGAAGAAGCGAATATCGAAGCACCTTTTGGAATCCGTTGGAATTTGGATGAATACCTAAATGATATTGACTATGCCGATGACATTTGTCTTATGGCACACCGTTTTGCAGATATTAAGGCGAAAATAACGAGACTGTCCATAAATGCTAGGAAAGTAGGACTGAAAATAAATTTTAAAAAGACAAAACTTATGCGTATTGGGACTAATGTGACAACACCACTTATAGTGGATGGCAACTTAATCGAAGATGTCCAGTCTTTAAATTACTTGGAAAGTAGGTTAAATGTTACTGGTGGTTCGGATGAAGATATCTCTGATCGAATTAATAAAGCCCGCGTTGCTTTTCACAAGTTACATAAGGCATGGCACTCAAACAAAATCTCACAAAAAACTAAATTGAGAATATTTAACTGCAGTGTAAAATCGGTCCTTCTGTATGGCTGTACTACATGGAACTATACCAGACTTACCCTAATCCAGACATTTGTTAATCGTTGTCTAAGAAAAATTCTACGGATCTTCTGGCCAAATCAAATATCTAATGAGACACTGTGGCAACAGACTAATAGCATGCCCATTGAACAAGAAATAAGAAGACGTAAATGAACGGTAACGGAAATAGCTAGAACTGGCCTCGAATGGAACCCTCAAGGACACCGCAATCAGGGACGAACACAGGCTGCACAAGACAAGAACTCGCAACAGCTAAAAAAAATGGAGACAAATCAAACTCCTTGCCAATAATATAAGAGAATGGAAAGAATTTGTTAACGCCCTATGTTCTTCGTGAACTTTTTATTTAAATATAATTAATATTTATATAAATAAAGGACATATATATATATATAGATAGATATATATATATATATATATATATATATATATATATATATATATATATATATATATATATATATATATATATATATATATTCGCTGTTTAATTTTGTTATTGTTTTCAATATCAAAAAAGCACATGTCGTCAACATGACATGAATCATTTGAACGCCAATTCATGTTCAAAGAAGAAAAAGGAAGAATCTTGTCAATAAGACATGAGCCGTATGAACTCAGACTTATACTGAATGATTTCGTTCCACTTACTTTTACTTATACAAGAACGAAAAAAGCAATTTTTTTGTTGTTTGTTTTTAAACACGTGTAAAGCATAGACATCTGTGATTAAAAATGTTTGTTCATAACCATGAGCGAATAGTGAGTAAATATTTGGATCTCTGCTTTTAATGCACTTTTTTATAAAAGCAGTGCATTAATATTTAAATACCACTAAACACATCATGAATAGTGCTTTATTATTGTATTATCACTAGAAATATTCAGCCTTATTCCGGTTGTCGTTGTCGTCGTCGATAGTGTCGTTTTTTGTAATATATTAAAGTGCCACACAGCCAGTGCCCTTTAATCTTCTACAAAAAACGACTGTCGATGACAACAACGACAACCGGAATAAGGCTGATTATATGTAAATATAAATAAACTTGAAATTTTTTTGATAAGTTATCAAAAAGTAATTTCAATTTTCGGGAACACAAAATTTTAATTTCAAAAGATTTTGTTATTCGTGCTTAATTCCCAGTTTTTATTCTTGATAAAAACACTTGAAACTTATTGTTGATGGGATAAGCTATTCCTATGCGCATTTTACTAGTTGCTTAGGCCAGATCATCAGGAAACTTCATCCATAAAGATTTTAGAAAAACTAAAGATATTAAACCAAATAAAACTGTTAAACGTACGGTCACATATGACAAACATTTGTAAAAAAATATCAAATGTTTGTTTGCCCTAATCTGACCACAAAATATTTTTGAGGGGCAAACAGAAAAACAGCTGGTTTTGGGCAAACAAAATTATTTGCTAGCAAACAAAAATGCTCCTTATGTGACCATTTAACGTCAAATAATTTCCTCGTTTTTAGGCAAATAAATATTTGTTCTTACAAAAATTTCGTAAGAACAAACAGCGGCAAATAAAAAGCTTTAAAATAAAAATTATTGAATAAAATTGAAAAAATTAACTGTAATAATAAAATATTTGAGCTCGAGGCCTGGATTGTTCTTTAATTAAAATTCTTCTTTATTTATTTCCAATATTTCGCTACTTTTTGAGTAGCATCCTCAGAGAGTATAATGGATTTTAAATAAACAAACAAAATTCTAAATTTTTTTTTCTTTTTCTCCTTTCCTTATCGTTGCTTAAAACTCGTCATCATAAATACTACTATTATCAAGGCCCATCTATCAGGTCTGCTTACTTGTACAAAAACAAAAAACTTTTTCTTTTAAGCTGTCAAAAACTTACTACCGCATATACAAAGCAAAGGGAAAAAACGTGTATGTAAACAACTTTTGAAAGCTCAAAAGAACGAAAACAATGATCATCAGGCTTCTTGCGCAAACCTTTTCAATGGGCCTTGACTATTATATTATTATATTTTATTATTATAAATAAATTGGAAAGGTCAAATAAAAAACAACTTTAATATTAACAAAATTAAATCAGATTTTAATGACGAAAAAACTTATTTAAGTAGTGTGTTTATGCCGCTACCAAATATGATTTTCCATACAAAGTTGGGAGCATGTCTTAACCCAGTAAACAATTTCATGTAAAAACTATCGCCTAGCTATCGCCTCCAATAGAAATTTAGGAGCATGTAAGCAAACAATTGTTTGCTGGGTTATGCTATACATTCACTCTTGAGAAATAAGGGTAAAAGGGAATTAGAAAAAATTTTGTTTATTTAGAGGCAGGTGTTAAATTTCTTCGTGTACGTGTCTTGAAGATTTTAAATTTTGTGAGGGATGATAATTTTACTTGTGCGTATTCATATTGATGATTTACAAGTTGTTTATTTAGCGGAAGGTGTGAAATTTCTTCGTGGACGTCTCCGTCTTGAATATTTGTTTATGACTTTTTTTTTTTTGCTTGTGCGTATTCATATTGACGATTACTTAGGATTTTTCTAGTCATTTGTATGTATATACATACGTACAATCAACAAATGGTTGAATATCGAACTGATCGTGGAATAATTATTTTTAGTTTTTTTCAGTTTTTGTGTGTGTTTAGAATAGTTAATGACTTTGCTGCATAGGTTTTCTAGTGACTTTTTGCTTTGAATGACTCGGTAGGTTTGTGGGATAGTGAGCTAGTCTATTAGTATAAGGGTTGCATATTTGATTATCACCAGAGACTCTGGTCTGTTTCACTACAACGCACTATGGGTAATTTATCCTATTTTTTTGGCCAAAATTGATAACAGGCGGACAGAATTTTAAAAAATCTGGATATGGATTTTAGATTAACTTTTTAACTTATTAACTCTAAAACTAAGAATTAACTTGGAATTTCTAAATATCGCATTCTTATGAAAAGATACGCCTTAGAACAAAATTTTTAAAATTTCTTTTTGTCTACTTTTGGTATATCTTATTAATTTTCTAATTTAATATCATCCAAATCATTTGTGTAAATTGTGTATGTTAACATATTGACATCATTTGCGCACTCATCGTTTTCACTGGCGCTTAGATCCTCAGTGTTTTCAGAGCTTAAGCGAAATAGAGGTTGCCTGCAAAAAATGGTATATCTCAAAAAACGCAAAAAAACGCAGCATGAAATTAATTATACAATCTCAAAATCAAATACTTATCAACCCCTTATTACTATTAGCTTTAAAACATTTTAAACTTTTTTTAAAAGCTTCTCCAAAGTTGTATAAAACTTTTTTTTTTTTTTTTTAATTGAGATAAGATCAAAATATTGATTTTTTTTTCACCAATAAACTATTTTATTTTAAACAACGATTATGTATTTATTAAGCACTTACTATTTATATTGTCTGCCATATTTTATTGCATTTTTCATTTGTTTTTTTATTAAAAACTAGTGTCAGGTATTGTAATAAAAAATAACACGAAGCCGCGCCCCACTTAAACTGTTGATTGTATACATTGACTTTAACAGTCGGGCGATGAACGGGTTTTTGTTATTTATAAAATAAAAATTCACTTCTTTTTGCTTTGAAGTATTCTTTATCACATTACAACAAAAAAAACTACTTTTTCTAAAGTGCAGATTTTGAATTTTGGCCAAAAATATAGGCCAAATTACCTACTGTGCAACGGACTAATGGGCTAAGTAACTATTGATCGGTTGTGTGTATGTGTGTGTGTATGATTGATAACGATTATTCATGTGAAAAGTAGGATTCCATCCACTTTTTTTGTATCAACAGCAACCAGCTGCACATTAGCTATGTTTACATAATTAATCAGTTAGATATGCATAAATACTCAGAATTATATTACAAAAAACAGTAGAAAGTAACTTCTTGGTTAATATTTTTCCTTATCGTACTCTACTCCTCCTTATTTATAACAACAACAACAACAACAACAACAACAACTTAGAATATACATGAATAGAGCTGACGCAGCTATAACAAGTCTAACAAACAGAAAACAAATAAAAAATAAAAAATGTTTGGTTTTCTGAAATTCTTTAATTCTACTAAAATATTTATAAATTTTTTTTTAACTAATGAAATTGTAGTATATTTAATTAACAAGACGTGGCATAGCCCTCAGTTACAACTTAAAACTGAACTCCTTTATTGATTTCTTTTACTTAATATATATAGTAACATAAAATAACAATTACAATAATATTCTTAGTACAATAGAATTATTCTTATTATTCTTATTACAATAGAATTAGGGTAAGTGAAAATACTCAGTTAGCAATTAAATGTAATGTTAGTAACTTTAAGTCTTTGAACTTAAAGTGTGTTATTCTTTGTTTGAATGTTTCTTACAGTGACTAAATTAATTAAATGTAATGTTAGTAACTTTAAGTCTTTGAACTTAAAGTGTGTTATTCTTTGTTTGAATGTTTCTTACAGTGACTAAATTGTATGATCATATTTCAGACAATTATATTTTAAGTAGGTCACAGAAACATTACTCATTTGGACTTTAAATGTTTCTTGAAGTGACTACATTGTATGATCGTATTGGTGAATTATATTTTAAGTAGGTCACAGAAACATTACTCATTTATTTCACTACACCTCCCCTTTTAAAGAGAAAGGTCTTATTGATACCATTGATCAAGTGGTGTCGATAAGAGCTTTCTTTACAAATTTAAATTTAAGAAAAAATTTTCGTTTTATTTTTATAAAATAACAAGTTAATAGGTAGTGTCTTAATATTAAAATATTATGTTATGAAATTATCTAGTTACTTATGGAATAATGATATACATACATATTTGTGTAAGAAAAATTTTTTTTTTTGTTTTTTTTTTTTTTTGTTTGTTTCATTGGCTAAAAACTTTAATATTTTCTTTATTAATTTTTTGTTTTTTCCCTTTAAATTTACGAATATATTGTTTTTGTCGTCAATGTCAATTACTTTGTATGGTCCTTTGTAAAGTGGTTCTAGTTTGTGTGCTGTATGATTTTTAATAAACACTTCATGTCCTATTGTAATATCTGTATTGTTGATGTTTTTATCATGTATCTGTTTTTGATGTAGTTTCATCTTGTTAATTAAGTGTTGTGCCCTAGTTAATGCGGTTTGTAGACGAAATTTAACTTCTTTTGAATAATTATTAAAATTATATAAAGGATCTATTGTATCAAACGGTATCAATGGTGTATGTTGTGGACTAGCAGGGAAAATTAATTCGAATGGGCAGTATCCATGCACCGTAGATGGTGTTGTGTTAAAGGTATATGCGAAGTATTTTACCCATTTATCCCAATCGTTGTTTGAAGCGTTAAGATATGATCGTAAGTATTCATTAAAGGTGCGGTGGGACCTTTCTACTGTCCCTAAAGTTTGGTGGTGGTAAGGAGCCGATGCCGCCTTGCTAATGTTCAAAAGTTCTAGTAGTTCTAAAAGAACTTGGTTGTTATATTCGGTGCCCATGTCACTAATTATTTTACTCATAGGCCCATAAATTAGTATGAAATGTTCTACTACTGCCTTTGCTACTGTTTTTGCGCTCTTATCAGTTACTGGTATTGCTATCAGATACTTTGTTAGGTCACATATTAAAGTTACTATATATTGATTTCCTGCTTCTGACATTGGAAGTGGACCTACAGTATCTATTACTACTGTATGGAAAGGTTTATGGGGTGTTTCGGTTAAAATCATATTTGGTTTTATATTTTTAGTAGTTTTATTAGTTTGACATTGAACACATTTCTTTACGTATCGGCAAACATCCTTAGTTATGTTTTTCCAATAATAAAATTGCCGAATCTTTTTAAGTAGTCTAGTCGTTCCAGGATGTCCTCCAAAGAGAAGACTGTCATGAAATTTTCTTAATAAATTTTCCTTTTCTTTTATATCTGTAATTATGCGTATTCTAGGTGTTAACGCTATTTGCAATCCTCTTATAAGTTTATTTGCTTTTTCTTTAAAATGTTCAATGTGTACGTGGCTAAATAACTTATCGTTCAAATTTATTTGTATTTTGTTAAAATTTCTACAATTTGCTTCTTTTTCAAGAATTGGAAAAAATTGATCTAGATCGATGTTTCCATTAGCAAACGTACTCTGTATATTTATTTTCTGTGCTATCACCTGTTTACCTCGTTTAAAACATAGTGTAGGAATACCTCTAATGGTATCCATTTTAAGTTTGGGCCACTTTTTTACGCAGTCGAAGCCAATAGTTTCGAAAACTCTAGGCTTTTCTTGAATTACTTGACTATCCTCACTTTGAACTTTTTGTTGTTTTTCCTTTTTCTTTTGTGCACGCGTGATTACAAGTTTAACATTGTTAATTAAAGGGATTGATTTTATATCACTGAAGTCAATTCGAGATAGCGCGTCCGCTCCTGAATTGTATTTTCCTTTAATGTGTTCTATAATAAAATCATATTCCTCCAATTCCAGTCGAATTCTGGTTAATTTACTGGATGGATTTTTTAAAGAATATAGATATGTTAATGGTTTATGATCACTACGTATTATAAATTTATTTCCATATACAATTGCCGATAATCCACCACTAAACGCCAACGTTTTTCAGGATTATTTGGCAATGATTTTTTCGGTACAAGCATAATCGGACTATTATAATTAGACGCTGACGGTTCCACAATTCCATCTTGTTGAAGTTTTTCAACTTGTCTAATTATTTCGGACTTTTGTGAATGTGGCGTGCGATAATTTTTAATGTATACACCATTTTCGTCAGACAACCTTAATTTTTGTGTGTAAAATTTATTTGTAGTTATTTTGTCACTTTCTAACGCAAAAATATCAATATATTTCGAAAATAATAGTGATAATTCGGACTTAACCATTTCGGGACAATTTTTCCTTAACTTTTCTAAAATGGTTTGTTCTCTAATTTTGTCAGTGCTCTGGGTACCAATAATTTCATAATCAGATAAATTTTCACGTTTTATTGATACATTATTTAAAAACTTATTTTCCGGGCTTGTGTTAACAAATCTCACATATGGAAAGTTTTTAGATACAATGCATCCAGCGACATACACTCCGTCTTGTATAGTTTGATTTGGGATTACTAAATCAGTAGCTTCGCTATTGAATTTTATAGGTCTGAATACCTCTGATCGAGCTGGTAATGTAATTGAGTCATCATTTATACTTTCAAGTAGTGGTATATTTATGGAATAATTTAAATTATGTGGTCTCAAAGAAATTAAATTTGAATTTGTTTCCTGTCCGTATTGTATAGTGGCATTGTATCTTTTTAAAAAGTCTAAACCCAATATACCATGAAATGGTATTGGAAATGTATCTGAAACAACATGAAATTTGTGTGGAATCAAAAAGTTTTTGACTCTAAGGTCAATATGTATTGTACCTATGGATTTTATATTTCCTTCTCCTATGCCTGTTATTCGAATTATATTTTGGGAGTTGAATCTTAAAGATTTTATTGCATTCAGTTTGATTAGTGAGACATCCGCTCCGGTGTCCACTAGAAATGTATTTGAATCAGAATTAGTTGAAATTGAAAGTTTAATAAAGCTACTTAAATTGAGATTTAAGTGAAATATCGATTTATTACTCATTATCTGTCCTTCTAACTTTGGCCCCCCATATCTTGAGGGGGAATCTCGTTTCCCGAGACTCCTTGAGTCATTCTCACACGTCCCCCGTTTCGTGAATGGTGTGCCTGATTTCTATTATGGTTATTCCCGCGTCGCCAACTATTATTATTGTTAAAATTATTATTATTATTATAACCATTATAATGATTATTTCGACGCCAGGAATTACCATTTCCCCGGTAGTTATTAAATCGGTTTTCATGATTTTGCCTTGAAGACCCAGGGCGCTTAAAGTAAAACACTGATGAATTTGCGGTAATCGCTTCAGTGCTAGCTTCTATAAATTTCGAAACAACTTCATTCAATGAAGCAAAGTTTCCTGTTTTCATTATCAATTTAACTTCCTCATTTGCTGCATTTTTAGAAATCGCTTTAGTGACATTTTGTTTTATTAATTTCTCAGAGATATTGTATGGGTAGCCCTCTCGTATGTAGGCTCCAAATAATTTTTTTGTGATTTGCTGAATTTCCTCAGCGTATGAAGTGGCCGACTTCGACTGTTGTTTTATATTCATTAATTTTGAACATAAAACCTCAGACGATTCACCCTGAATACTAGATTCTAGTTTACTCCTTATAGCCACTATCGAATCCTCATTTGTAATTAGGTTCCTAGCTTGTCCTTTAAGTTTAGTCTTAATTACTCCTATCGCTATTTCCTCATGCGTATCCTTTATTTTTTCAACAATTGTTAACGCATCCAAAAAACTCTGGAGTTCGTCTACATTTCCGTCAAAAGTGGGGACAATCTTCGTTGTCTTATCTATTACTTCGTCCTCTGAACGCGTCATGGTGTTTGTTTGTATTTCTTTGTCTTCCTCAAAATCTTCTTGCTCGCTATCGTCCGATTCAATGATTTTCTTATCAACCTCGCAACTTAGGGTAAGAGGAACTTTAATATGAATATTATGCTTATGAAAATTTTTTAATAATTTATCCCTTAATTTGAAAAATATCTTATCAGCCTGTTCCTTATGTTGTGTGGAATATCTATCATATTGTCTGTTTAAGATTTCTATAATATTGTTAAATGACTCTATTAAAATAGTAATATGCTTATTTAAGGTTTCCGATTGTATCGGTCTATTTTGGTTAAGGCATTTATAAGATTGTTTAAACTTGATTTCTAAGGGTTCTATACTACTAATAATGGTTTCCCATTGCATACCTTAAAATAATACGTTTTTTTTTTTATTATTATATTAATATTTTATTGATACTTATCAAATTTATCCAGCATCCAGCATTCAGGACATTCCCTATACATGTCATAAAAAGTATCGATGCACACAAGGTGAAAAATATGCTTGCAGTTCACTAACATCAGGATTTCATGATAAGGTGTGATGTAGCCGCAACACACTTGACAAATTTTATCGGATTTGGCTGATTTTTTGCTTCCCATTTTTCTGGCTTTCCTTTGTTGTCTTCTAATATCTTCTTATAACTGTTGTTGTTACTATTGTTCTTTAAGGATATGAATTCTTATGTTTTTATATCTGCTGTTGTGGGGCGTTGTTACTATTGTTTTTTAAGGCTTTACACATTATTTTTATCACATAGATAACACCTATTATTACCACAACCACTATTGAGAAAATTTCCACGTAACTCATACTATTGTTTTTTATTGATTCATTTGTAACAGGTTGTTGTATATTTCGGCGTAGTATCTGCACCAGTTCTTTATTTTCATTTTCCTCCGTGGACTTTCCCACTTCATAACCCGCTACGAGTAGTGGTATGGTGGACAATATTTTTTTCCACCAGGTCATTTAAAAAATTTTTTTTTTTGAAACTTATAGAACTATTAAGTTTTTCTCACTTTTTATTTTACAAATATCTTTTGTCTGTGTTTATAAAAGCCGAAATTAAAAAAAAACATTTTTACCGAATCACCACTGTTCACAAAAACTTAAAAAAAAACTGTCACGGTCGCCATGTAGTATATTTAATTAACAAGACGTGGCATAGCCCTCAGTTACAACTTAAAACTGAACTCCTTTATTGATTTCTTTTACTTAATATATATAGTAACATAAAATAACAATTACAATAATATTCTTAGTACAATAGAATTATTCTTATTATTCTTATTACAATAGAATTAGGGTAAGTGAAAATACTCAGTTAGCAATTAAATGTAATGTTAGTAACTTTAAGTCTTTGAACTTAAAGTGTGTTATTCTTTGTTTGAATGTTTCTTACAGTGACTAAATTAATTAAATGTAATGTTAGTAACTTTAAGTCTTTGAACTTAAAGTGTGTTATTCTTTGTTTGAATGTTTCTTACAGTGACTAAATTGTATGATCATATTTCAGACAATTATATTTTAAGTAGGTCACAGAAACATTACTCATTTGGACTTTAAATGTTTCTTGAAGTGACTACATTGTATGATCGTATTGGTGAATTATATTTTAAGTAGGTCACAGAAACATTACTCATTTATTTCACTACAAAATATGAGGGACTGTACCAAAAATATGATTAATTGTGAAATTCAAACTGATGATTGAGCATGCTTAATCATGTTTATAATTATTAAATATCACAAATACATTAATAAGACTAACCTAGCTATATCAAAAACAAACATGATTGAACACGTTTAAAAGTAAAATTTTTATCTATAATAATAAAGAGATATAAATACCGCATACAATTTATTTAAACAATTAGTATATTGTGATATTTCATAAAGTTAAAATACTATTTTTTTAATAATTGTATTTAATATTTTAATATATTAAAATTTTTAAATTAAAATTAAAATGGTTAAAGATTTAAAATCCGAATGTAATAATAAAGATTCTCATCATCATTTAAAACAATCTCCATTCACGCCACGCTATAGCATGAACGATAATCTTCATAGAGAAGATGAACGTTTAAAAACTTTTATATGTTGGCCATTAAAATGGTTAGATAACAGGGAATTAGCAATGACTGGTTTGTTTTATAGCGGAGATTACGATAAAACAAAATGTTATTTTTGCGAAGTTGAAATTTGGAATTGGGGGCCTACTGATCAACCTTTAACAGAACATTTGCGTTGGTCACCAAATTGTGCCTTACTGAGAAGACGTTGTACCAATAATATACCTATTAATTCGAATGTATTAGATTAGATAGATATAACAATATACTTTTTTATTTAACATTTAATATTATTCATCTTATTTATAATTTTATTTGTATTAGAATATATTTTATTTGTTGAAATTAGTAAATAAAGAAAATAAAAGAAAAATTAAAAATTTTTTATTTTTTTTTTATATATATATTTTTTTTACTTTTTTCCCAAATATTAATTTTATTAATAACATCAAATACAAAGCGAAGAAAAGATCTATATATCTTTATCTCTTTCTTTCACATTATTATATAAAAAATTAATTAAATATACTTAGATCGATTTAGTTTAACTCATATTAATTTATAGAAATTGATTTAATGCTTTTGTTGAAGAAAATGGACTCCTCTAAAAATTTAATAAATAAATTTAATTCTCTTGGATATAGCAAATCCCTATTACATATTAAGGATCTTATAATGTCAGCTAAATATGTAATTATAAATGCAAGCAGAGTAACAACAAAACATGGTTCCACAATCAAAATTGAGCTGGAGGATAATGTATTATTTTTACCATATCGCTATAATACGCTAAGCGACGAAGATGTTAAGAACTTATCTTCTGGAGCATATCTTATATCATGAGAAGGAGATAAAAACTTACGATTGAAAGCATTAGAAGAGGGTGATATCTTTATATCCAATTCTAGATATCCCATATACGCCAACTTTAACAATTATTAAAATTTATTTTAATAATAAATAATAATATGTGTATCCATATAATAATAAATTATATTATATTAAATAATTAAATAAAAAATATTGCTTTTTTCTTTTGTTAAATAATTTCAATTGTTTTATTTGTTAATTTCTTTTTCAGTTATTTTATACAAAAATTTAAGACATAAATGCCCACAATTAAATGAATCATAGTTTTGGTGTTGATTATAGTTATATTTTATATTTGCTCCTAGGTAATCAACTAGCTCCACTGGTGGTTGTAAATATCCAAAACTATCATAATATTCTATTTGTTTATTATTTTTATAGTAAGCTACCCAATGTGTACCATTGCCGATTGTAGAATCCAAATTAATCACTCCACATTCAATATTTCTGGGATTTTTGGTATTGAGTCTATCATGAAAATTCCTCTAAAGTGTGGTATATTTTTTGAGAATTTTCGTATATCAATATCAGTCAATGGTCTCTTGGGTAGCTTGTTTAGAAGTTTTTTGCCTTTTCTTCATAAGTTAATCCATATCCTTTCTTATATCGTTTAAGATAAAGTCCTTAACCCATTGCTATGGCTTCCATATTCTTATTATGTCTAGTCGCTTCATCAAGTTGAAGTTTAGCATTCTTTGCTGCATTAACTGCTTTTGCTATGTTAGCACCTCCACTAGATAGGGTTCCAATTACACCTAATGCAGTTAATATTGGTATTAATGGTAAAACACCTCCAATTTTTGGAATACGTATTATACGTGGTATTACAATTTCAGATTTTTTTCCCTTTAAGGATTTCTTAATGGTTTTGCGTGTAATCTTAATGGCACTATTAAGATCTGTTGGTTTTGCCTTTTTCAAAATTTTTGTTGTTGCTTTTATCGTTGAATTGAATAGTTGTCTTCCACAAACCTTTTTTGATTTTGATTGTCTATTATTATGGCTTTGCTTAGTCATACCCATACCGAATTTAGTTTTTGCTTTCATTGTGTTAGTAACCAAATATGCAAATGATTTTTCTGGAATACTGCTATCCTTTGAAACTACTCGTTCCCAAGGTCTATTCTCAAGAATTTTATCAGCTTGATGTCTAATATTTAAATCTTTACTTTTTGAATAGGCAATATTGTGTTCTTTGCATGCAGCGTCTAATAGATTTCCAGGACCACAATATTGATAACCAGGAAGATGTATTTCGAAAGGAAGTGAATTTACCAATTTATTAATTAAACCTCCTCCTCCTCTGACGGTTTTATTGCAATTAACTTTGTTGTTAAAACGTATTACCATTTTATATTATTTTATCCTATAAGAAAGCATAATATTTAATTATTTAATTCAGTTATAACGATGCGTTTAATAAAACAACATAAAAATATTTTTGTTCGCAATACTGATTCTTCAACGAATATAAAATCAAAGACTAGACATAGTTCTATATTGCCGAATTCTATTCGTGCGCTAATTGTAGGTCCTTCAAATTGTGGAAAGACTAACGTTATGATTAGCTTACTAGAAAGTTCTAATGGATTGAAATTTGAAAACATCTATTTATACTCAAAATCACTTTTCCAACCAAAGTATGAATATTTAAAAAAATTAATATCGCCAATTAAAGGAATGGGGTTTTATACGTTTTCAGATAATGATTCCGTAATACCTCCTGATGAAGCACAAAACAATTCAATTATGATATTCGATGATGTTGCACTTACAATGATGTTCAACTTACATTTAAAACTGAAACAAATTTTGTTTTAAATGAAAGTTGAACTGATGAGTTTAGCGTTTGTGTTCTATAAATCACCCAATAGACAGCTAGCTGTGTATGTAAACCAAAAAATCAAATTTCATTTTTAGTTTTATATGAACAGCCCACCAACCAGTCGGATTGGTTCATGTTTAAATTGATTTAAAAAGTAATTCTTAGTAAATAAGTTGATTTAGTATATCAAAAGGTAACTAGGATCAGTATTAACGTATATCTAATATACTCTTTACTTTTGTGGTGTGGGTATATGAAAATATGATTTTCTATATTAATCATGATGAGAACATAGTAAAACTATATAATTTAATGTAAAAGTATAAATTTATATGGGATGTACTATCTATACTTTATGGGTATGGTTGCAATTTGAGAGTTAATTCAATGAAATTTTATTATTTTAAAGAAATTTGTGATTATCACGTAAACCTATACACAACCAGCCTATCAGCTGGGTATACGGATATCAAAATATTAATTTAAAAAGTATAAATTTATATGGGATGTACTATCTGTACTTTATGGGTATGGTTGCAATTTGAGAGTTAATTCAATGAAATTTTATTATTTTAAAGAAATTTGTGATTATCACGTAAACCTATACACAACCAGCCTATCAGCTGGGTATACGGATATCAAAATATTAATTTAAAAATTAATTCTAAGTAAGTTGATTCGATGTATTAAGAAGTTGATGTAGCTATATTTAACAAATATTTAAAAGAGTTAAAAAACATCATCATGAACGTATATCTTATATCCATTTCATTAATGTGTTGTAGGTAAAAAAGAAGAAAAAAAAACAATTAAATCAAAAATTATCAAATAGAAATAAATCAGCAAATATGTATGTATGTATTTATATTGAAAATAAACTTGCAAAAACCATCAAACTAAACTCTTAATTAGAAATAACATATCTTAAACCAATATATTGTAAAATTCTTAACTGTTACCTATAGACATATGAGTTTATACCTTTCTCTTTATAATATTCTATATATTGTTTGTGTAATATGATTCTATTGTAATATTATCAGTCAATATTCTGATGGTACAGTCAACTATAAGTTTATATTATATATAAATTTTTAATGATTGCTGTTAAAACATTATTTAAAACCATATATTATGGTTAATAAACTTTGAATTTTATGTTGTAAGTGCATAACGTGTAAATATGTATATGGTATGAATCTCTCTCAGCTAAAGTATAATTATAAGACAAACTAATTGAATGTATTTAAGAAATGTGTGTATTTTATTTCGAATCAATTCATGTTGAATATATTGTTGTTGTTGTTGTTGGATTATATAATGTATCTTATATTTGGTTTGTTATTTAAATCTGATATTAATTCTCTCTGTTTCTACATTACCAGATCAAAAATAGGTAACTGCTTTATGCTACTAGATTAAAAATAAGGTATCTTGATGTAAAGTGGTATGTTTTCAATTAAATAAAATGATGAATTACTCATTCGATGTCGGTTATTATTGTTTAAATCGTACTTACATCCAACTATAAGCTCAATTCTTATTCAAAGTTATTCAATTATGAATCCTCTATCAATTGTGTTATTATCTATATGTCTTAATAAATGTGAATTAGTCAACAGAATTAAACGGATAACATCTCTATCATTTCAACCTTAGGTGATTATAACCAGTTTAATTAAAATCACAATATCAACATTTGTAAAAACAATATTTCTGATTATGATGATGTTAAAGTATCTTGACTAAAAAAAAAAAAAAAACATATATAAACCTGATTTTGATAATAATGATTATGATTTGTTGGTTTCAACGAAAAAATAAAAACAAAATATATTTAAACCCAATTTTGATGATTATGATAATAGAATTGTTGGTTTTAATGAGAAAAGAATATAACTAATCTCAATTATGATGATTATGATAATGAGTATAATGATAATGAAAAGGTTGAAATAACTAATATGAAAATTTTCAAATCAAACAAGTTTAAAATGAAGGAGAAATCCTAAATCATATGTATCTCCTACATATAAGAATATAAAGTTTTTAACGAATAATAAAAATAAAAAAAAAAAAAAAAAAATATATATGGCAATAATTAGATCATGATGGTAATTGATGGTTTGATTCTAACAAATTAATATATATATATATATATATATATATATATATATATGATTTAAATGAAATTAGATTGAAATTAACAGTAGGATTGTTAATATTTCATTTAAAAACTCTGTATTATAAGAAACCTGATTTAAAGTAATATAGAGACATTCTTACCGAAACACTACATTCAGATGTAACTTTCTATCCAATTGTTAAATTTAAGGTAGAAAAACTATCAGCGTATCTCAGTGTATAATCAAATTACTTTATATAAATCTAAATTTTCATTTAAGTTTATGGATTATTTTTTAATATAGTAGACAAGTAAAAATCAAACTATGTTTTTAAAAGTGGTTTGAAAAACTGTATATATAAATATGAGATAATGGTTAAGGATGTATATACAATGAATAACTTTATGTGAGAATTGCATAGAATTTATAAGATTTGTTAAAATTAAAATAATAATATAATGGATAGAGTTGATAAAATGGAAAGGATTAGTATGGATTTTCTTGAAAAACAGAAGACAATCGTCTTGTGTGATAGGTTTGATGAGATTGAAGTTATAGGTTTGTAAATGAGATGTCTATACAAAAACTAAGATTGAGATCCGAAACTATAAAACCAAGACCAAAAGGCTACTATCAAGATTAACACTAAGATTAAGATTAAAATCAAGACTAAGATCATAAGATTAAGACTAAATATAGGAATGTTAGTAAAGGAAAAAATTTATATATATATGTATAGTATAGAAATGCTTAAAACAGAATGTATATTTAAGGATGTATGGAGGTATATAAATATTAAGAATAGAAGGGGAAATAAAAGGAAAACAAATTATAGGAATTACAAAACTGTATGCAAAAACATTAAATAAACCATATAATATGGTTATTAAACTATTCATTTCGTGGTATAGAAAAACTCTTCATTAAACTAATATTATAGAGTAGCAAACTAGAAAAAAAACATAAGATAATAGAATTGTTGCTTTTAATGAGCAAAGAATATAACTGATCTTAATTATGATGATTATGATAATGATCATAATGATAATGAAAAGGCTGAAGTAACTAATATGAAAATTGTAAAATCAAACAATTTTAAAATGAAGGAGAAATCCAAAATCATATGCATCTCCTATAAATAAGAATATAAAGTTTTTAACGAATAATAAAAATAATGAAAAAAAAAAAATATATGACATTAATAAGATCATGATGGTAATTGATGGTTTGATTCTAACAAATTAATATATATGTGTATATATATGATTTAAATGAAATTAGATTGAAACGAACATTAGGATTGCTAATATTTCATTCAAAAACTTTATATTATAAGAAACCTGATTTAAAGTAATATAGAGACACTCTTACCGAAACACTACATTCAGATTTAACTTTCTATCCAATATATAAATTTAAGGTAGAAAAACCATCAGCGTATCTCAGCGTATAATCAAATTACTTAATATAAACCTAAATTTTCATTTAAGTTAATAGATTATTTTTTAATATAGTAGACAAGTAAAAATCAAAATATGTTTTTAAAAGTGGTTTGAAAAAACTGTATATATAAATATGAGTTACTGGTTAAGGTTGTATATAGAATGAATTAAATTATGTGAGAACTGAATTGAATTTATAAGAATTGTTAAAATTAAAATAATAATATAATGGATAGATTTGATAAAATGGAAAGGATTAGTATGGATTTTCTTAAAATCGCCTTGTGTGATTAGTTTGATGAGAATGAAGTATAGTAGAAACTCGATTCTTGCACGTAATGAAAACTGGGGTCGGTGCAAGCTTCGAGGTTGTCGCTAGTACCGAGTATTAATTTCCTATATAAAATAAAATATGTATATGTCTGTTTAAAATCGAAGTTTAATATTTCAATTGAAAACACTAAGTTCAAAGCATTCGTATAACAGTAGATAGATATTTTATATGTAATTAAAGAAATTTTAAATTTCCAGATATGTATTCAGTCTAAGAAAACGTAAACAAAGCAGCACGCAAGAGTAATACAAGAGTAATGTTGCAAGTCTATAAACAAAAAAAAAAAAATAAGATCGAAATCCGAAACTATAAAACCAAGATCAAAAGACTACTACTAAGATTAACACTAAGACTAAGATTAAAATCAAGAGTAAGATTATAATACTAAGATTAAATATAGAATGTTAGTATAAGAAAAAAATTTTTTATATATGTATAGTAGAAATGCTTAAAACAGAATGTATATTTAAGGATGTATGGAAGTGTATAAATTTTAAATATATAAGGGAAATAATAGGAAAACAAATTATAGGAATTACAAAACGGTATGCAAAACATTAAATAAACCATATAATATGGTTATTGAACTATTCATTTCATGGTATTAGTATATATAAAGTATAAATAAATGATTAATGGAGTTAGGTTTTACATAAATAAATAAATAAAGTTTGTGATTTTCTTTTGCGGATTTAACTATTTTAAATTGTTTTATATTCTATGGATTATAATGGTATGGTATGATAATGTATGGTTAATAAACTAGAAAAAAAAACATATAAAGCTGTACTAATTATAAAACAAATTTGTTATCTTTAAATTCCTAACTGATAATTATAAGCAAATATAATAGATATTTCCTTATTAAATATTCAAAACTCCTATGTAATACTCTTTTTTAGATCATCTTAATTGATTTTGTAATATGATTTCCTTTTTTCATTAACATTTAATATTCTATTGGTATAATCGACTTCAAGTTTATACTATATATAAACTTTTACTAAATATTATCAAAACAATTAATAAACCATGTACTATGGTTAATAAAATGGAAATTTTATTGTATTTGTATGTATAATGTATAATTATTAACTGTATGAAGTGTATCCATGGATTGAACTAAATTCTTAACTATACTGTCATTGTAGAGTATCAAACCATAGAAAAATTCGTCATTAAACTTATATTATAGAGTATCAAACTAGAAAAAAATAAATAAAAGGTTATAAACATTGAGTAATAGTGAAACTATCTGCAAATGTTTTTAGAAAATGCTTGTTAAGTGTTATCAACAAAAATTATATGCTAACTTAATTAACCGATTAATAGTTACTTTGACCTTTAGTCCGTTGTAGTGAAACAGACCAGAGTCTCTTGTGATAATTAAATCTGCGCAAAAAAAAAATATATATATATAATTCTATTTAAGATTAACAAAACCCAAAAATGACAACTCCTTCTATTTGTTAAATGTAATTAAAAGTGATGTGCAGCCGGTTGCTGTTGATATAAAAAAGTGGTTGATCCCACAAGCCTTCCGAGGCATTCAATGCAAAAAGTCACTAGAAAACCTATGCAACAAAGTCATTAACTATTCTAAACACATACACAATAGCTGAAAAAAAAACTAAAAAAATACTTATTCCACGGTCAGTTTTATCTTTAATACGAAAACGCACAAGTAAAATTATCATCCCTCACAAAATTTTAAAATCTTCAAGACACGTACACGAAGAAATTTCACACCTTCCACTAAAATAAACAACTTGTAAATCATCAATATGAATACGCACAAGTAAAATTATCATCCCTCACAAAATTTAAAATCTTCAAGACACGTACAAGAAGAAATTTTACAACTAATAAAAATGTCACACCTGCTAAATAATCAACTTTCTTTACACGTCATTTCCCTTTTACACTCACGTTCGTATTTGTTACTGTAGGGATATTTTAATATGGTTAAATATTTTTATAAATACTGTCCAAAAAAGGTTCATCAACAATATTTTCATATTCCTCCCACGATTTAAGAAAATTCTTGTAAACTATAAAATAGAATTGAAATATTAGTTGCTGTTGATATAAAAAAAAGTGGATGGAATCCTACTTTTCACATGAATAATCGTTATCAATCATACCACACACACACACACACACACACACACACACACACATACACATACACAACCGATCAATAGTTACTTAGATCCTTAGTCTGCTATAGTAAAACAGACCAGAGTCTCTGGTGATAATCAAACATGCAACCCTTATACTGAGATTAGCTCACTATCCCACAAGCCTACCGAGGTATGTATATAAAAAGTCACTAGAAAACCTATGCAACAAAGTCATTAACTATTCTAAACACACACACAATAACTGAAAAAAAATCATTAACTATTCTAAACACACACACAATAACTGAAAAACTAAAAATAATTATTCCACGATCAGTTTTATCGTTAATACGAAACGCACAAGTAAAATTATCATCCCTCACAAAATTTTAAAATCTTCAAGACACGTACACGAAGAAATTTAACACCTGCTACTAAATAAATAAAAAAAAAAATTTTCCCACAAATTCTTATGCACAAGTAAAATTATCATCCCTCACAAAATTTTAAAAATCATAAATAAACAACTTTTTTTTACACGTCATGTCCCTTTTGCCTCTATTTCTCAGAAGTAAATGTATAGCATAGCAAAGCAAACAATTGTTTGCTTGCATGCTCCTAAATTTGTATTGGAGGCAATAAGAATGCGATAGATAGGCGATATATAGGCGATAGTTTTCACATGAAATTGTTTACTGGGTTACACGCTTAGAAGAGCTGTTTCATCAGCAAATGTTGGTGTTTGGGTGTAGTTGTTTGTTGGCATATCCGAAGTATATATTAAGTATAAAAGTGGGCCCAGGATGCTTCCCTGAGGGACTCCAGCGTCAATTTGCTGAGGAGAGCTTAAATAATAATTCTTTAATAATAAACTTTCGACCGACTAAGTAGCTTTCTAGCAGCTTCTGTTTGTTTACTGGTAAGTTTAGTTTCAATTTATGTAATAAGCCTTCATGCCAGACTTTATCAAAAGCTTGAGAAACATCGATGAAGAGAGCGAAACAATATTTTCTTTCTTCAAAGGCTTTTTTTATTGCGTTTACTATACGATGGGTTTGCTCAATTGTGCTGTGTTCTCTTCTAAGCCGAATTGGTGGTTAGGAACAGCGTTACCGTTGGTGCCACTAAAGTGGCAATTTGCCACTTTTTCGACTGCTTGGATACTATTTGGCCACTTTTACAAAATGCACCCAAATGTGGTACTTTTTGTGATTCTTGCCACAGTTTTGATACTTTTTACGTTAGGAAAAGATACTTTTTTTCTTTCTGTTTTATTTTAACTCCCAGCTTTAATATAAGTAAAACTGTTTAAATATATGTATGTCGGTTGATTATTTAATTGTCGTATGTCGCATGTAATTTGTATCCATATACGACAATTAAATAATCAACCGATGATATATAAAATATGTCATGCGTAATTAGCTGAAAATCGGTTGAATAAACTTTCTATTAACCTGTTTTATTTATTATATGAGTCGTTTATTTTGAAAGTGATTTAAGTCCATTAAAAAAAAAAGTAGTTAATGATAACAACAATCGCAATCCTATATAATCTTTTTATTTATAAACAATTTAAGTCTAGTATCATTAAAATAGCTATGATTTTGTTCACTTGAAAATTAGTTAGCCAACGAAATCCAAAAAAATTTTTTTCAAACCGGTTTAAGTCCACAAATTTTTATTAACTAAAATGAAACGTAAATATTTTTTATACAAAACCTCTGGAAGAAGCAATTCATAAGAGATTAAAAAATACTAGTGGCGAAGCCGTAAATTGGCTAAGGATAAGTTGGACGCTATTTATAAAAAGTGAACCCTATAAAATGTTTTATAAAGAATCTATGGAAGTGGATAAAGAGTTCAAAATACTTGACTTATAACCCTGTCGGGGAAGACCAAGGAACTTCAACAAAATAAAATTAACACCATTATACAAAAATGTACGTCCCATTTTAACTCCTAAGTATAAGGATATAATGGAGTTACTAAGGTACTTATATACCACCTATGCACCATTAATATTTTAACAGAACCTCACACATAATCTAAATGGGGAGAAATAATATAGCAAAATCTTTAATATTATCCTTAATAAATGAATGTAAATTTAATTTTTTAATAAATGAATTCATATTTATTTTTAAAAACATTTTTTTAATTACATAAATAAAAATCTTTTTCTAAATTGAAAGCTTCCCAATTTATTTTAAAGCTATTACATTCATCTACATCAAACATAAAATATATACAATTTCTATTGCTTAATTTCTTTAAAATAAGTGGACTTATTTCTTTTTACAAACAAAAAAGTAATTTTATTAATTTTGAAAGTGGTTTAAGTCCATTTCTGGAACACAGCTTATTTTTCTAGTAAAGCTTACAAAATGTATTACGTTATATATTCTAACATGTTTAAGGTCACAAAGCCATAAAAAAAATTAATACCACTTAACAATATTTTTGAAACAAATCAAACACAAACCCTTAAATATCTCAATATAAGAAAAAATGGACTTAAACCACTTTCAAAATAAACGACTATATATTGGTCGTGAAGCACAAACCGAACTGTTGTGTACCGAAAACTTTTCTGAAATTTGTGTAATTGACATTAAAAGTAAAATCTAAAGGCAGAATTAGGCTTTACTTTCTGTTTCTGTTTTGTTCCGTGCCGTTCTGTTTCGAAGTTGTAATAGTTACTTTTTCTGTAGTAACTTATCAGCCATTTATGACAAATTTATTTGTGTTGCACCGTCCTTTGTTTTATTTCAATAACTTTAATGCACATAATTTGAATAAACTTGATCTTGTTATTGTTGCTTTTTATATAAAGTTAGGTGCCATACGTGTTTCCCACTTTAAAGAACATAAACAATTGTGCGTCGATAACTCCGTCAACGTTTTGCTCTTGTGCACACAAAACAATGGCTTAACAACACAATGTGTTAAAAGTACTCTGTTTTGATTACTTAAGCAAAGTTCATAAAAACCTTAAAGAATTTATTATTTTTGTAATTAACTAAGTCCAATTTAAATTTAAGCCATATTGAATTTTTTATTTAGTCGATATCAAGCGTTTGGTGTGTAGCGCAAAACTTTATATTTTCCTTAAAATGTCAGTAAAAGGATAAAAGAATTGTATTCCAATTGACTATTTTCCGAATAGATTTATTTAAAACTTCGAAAACCCTGATTTCATATAAAAACCCTTGCTATCAAAGTTTTTCTTGCGAGCCAAAATTTTTTTTTATCAAATTTAACAAAAACTTACACAATTTCTTTAACTTGCAATCGTTGTCGCCTAGTCGTTTTTATTGTGTTCTTGTCTTTTATGTTGTTTTTTTTTTTGAAAAATAGTCTATTTCAATATAAATATGTATTTTTTATTATTTATTTTGCTGTCACTTACAATTACTTAACAATTTTTTGATTTTTTACAAACTGAACCGCAACAGAACAGAAAAACTAATCAATTTCACAGGTTTTTTAATAACAAAAATAAAACAGCTGATTCGTAACAGAACAGAAAGTAAAGACTAATTCTGCCTTAAGTTTTTACCAACAATTATACATGAATTTAAACTTCTAGAGAGTAAAGTAAGTGACACGAATTATGAACACATATTTAAAATTTTGAATGCTGTGAAGATTTTGGCGTGAAATTGGAACATTGAAAAATAGATTTGATAAGAATACCTGTATATACATATATTCCAACTTTTACAAATTGATCTCTCATATTTTTACATAGCCACACAGTAGTGCTTCTGAGCGTGTTTTTACTAACTTAGCTTTAATCAAAAATAAAGTAACAAATAGGTTAAAAGTAAGTACTTGCGAATCCATGCTTTTATCTTTAAATTTGTTAGATACCAGCCTTGAAATGGGTTTAAAGTGAAGACATTTTACGAAAGTATAGTATATAGTCGTTTTAAGAACAATTAATTGTAAAAAAATTTTTATAAAAATGACCATTAATAAATAACACAGGAATACACTGAAAAAGTTTGTTTAACCATTCCAACTGATTCTTATATTTTTTGGAATGCTAAAGACGAATTTGAGCGCAGTTTTCTCCTGTCACGTCACATTTATCAAGTACACAAATTATTGTTATTTCGGAAGATGTTTTGTGCCACAATTTATAACAAAATCCAGCTTTATAGTTTTGGTTTATAAACCTGATTATACAAATTTTAAGCAATAATAGACGAAATTGGATAAAAACTAAATATGCTTTAGTATAGAAATTAAAACACTAGCACTTAAATTCAGTAGCATGTATGCATTTATTTGTATTAAATTGCGGAACTGATTAAATATAAAGTATTTGAAAAAGTGATATTTTCGTTTTTTTTGTTATAGGATTAGCTGCCAGGCCTACGGTGTCTACAAGAACATTTCTTTCGCATATTTATAAAAAAATAAAATTAGTTTTTGTTTTCAATACAAATATACGAAAGAAATGTTCTTGTCGACATCGTGGCCCTAAGCCTACAACTTTTGTAATAAGGATGACTGTAGAATACAATTATAAAACTATGGATTTTGTTTTTAATTGTGGTACAAATCATCTTCCGAAATTACAGTAATTGGTGTATCTGATTAATTCGACGTGATGGGAGAATCTGTGGGAATGGGCAAATAAATTTCTAAAAAGTTTTTAAATATCTACCTGTGCAATACAGTGCCTTTAATAATTCAGAAGGAAAACTACAAGAAATATATGTATTAACAAATGTATTATATAAAACACATTACATAAATATCTTCTATTTGCTGCAACAATGTCATAACCCAAAAAACATGTTTGGCAGAAAACAAATTTAATGTTTTTGGATTACCAAACCATTAAAGTAAATATTTTATAAAAATTACTTCTCGAGAAAAATATTTCCAAAATATTTATTTTAGTTTTTACAACAAATGAGTTTGTAAGTAAGTATGTATGTCTATTTTAATACGATCAATTGTTTTTTAGTGTATATAATTGCCATACAATGTTTTTTGTTATGTTTTTATACCATTTAAAAATGCATAATGTGGGGTACTTATTTTAATTTTAAAAGATGTACCCATTTTTTTTAAAAATCCCCTTTTTGGTGCCACTTTTTTTTTGTAGATATCCCGTTTTTTTGGTACTTGTTTAAAATATCCGACGGTAACACTGGTTAGGAATACATCTATTTTCATTGAAAATTGGGGTTAATTTTGACATTAATATGTAGCTTCTCAAACAGCTTTGATATATTAGAAAGTAAGCTTATAGGCCTATATGACTCCACTTTTGTGTGATCCTTTCCTGGTTTAGGTATCATGGTGACTAAGGAAACCTTCCACTTTTGAGGATAGTATTCAAGGCGTAAAATAGCATTAAAAATGAAAAGAATAATTTTCTTTGTTATGCTAGGTAGCTCCAAAAGCATTTTGTTGCTGATCTTATCAAAACCAGGAGCCTTCTTGGGTTTTAAATCACAAATAGCCTTTTCAATTTCTCTTAACTCAAATCTTAGGGGAACAGCTGCTCTAGCTGCAACTAGTGGTAACTCGACCGCAATATCGTGAGATATATTTGGGGTAAATACCTTTTTCTTGCCCAACTTCCATTCAAGTTTCTTAATGGTGGTTTAGAGACAACTGGCCTTTTGAGATTTCTAGCTGCACGCCATAATGAGTAGTCTGATTGTGGGGTTGCATCAAGTTCCTTAAGATATTTTTCCAGAGAAGCCATTTTCTGAGTCTGCAGTAACTTCTTAGTCTTTTTGTACACTCTTTAAGTAAGTTCTTAAGTTGAGGGGATCTGTGCAATTGCCACTCTCTTCGAGCCCTCCAAAATATGCTCGACATCTGTGGAATATATTTTAATAATTTTTGTTTTTTTGGGGGCAATATAGGAATGTTGAACAGCTAGTTTCAGAAAACTGTAAAAATTGTCAATAGAGCGATCTACATAATCCGGTGTACTGAGCGGAATATTTTCTGTGCAATGGGTACTGAGATATTTTTTATATTTTAACCAATTAATTTGCGTAGCTGTTATCGCTAAGTAACCAGTCGGAGGTACAATTCTATTGGGGTTCATTATAGTTACAATTGTAGGTGTGTGGTCGGAAGATAATTCTAGGGAGGCTTCAATATGAATCGTTTCTATGGGAATGTTTTTAACCACGCCGAAATCGATGACATCTGTTATTTTTTGATGATCAGTGGGCCAATATGTTGGTTGTCCGCTCGCTACCACATTTAAATCCATTTTAGAAATTGTGTTAAATAAAACACGACCCTTTGGTGTTATAAGTCGCGACCCCCAGAAGGTATGTTTAGCGTTATAATCGCCAGCGGCTAGGAAACACGGTCCTAATGATTTAAAATATTTATAATATTGGTCCTCCGATATTGAAAATCTAGGCGGGGAGTATAACGATGAAATTACTAGGTTTCTATTTAATTCCTCAACGCAAATGTTCGTTGCTTGGAGATAATCTGCACGATGATCACACATTAGGTAGTGTTTGACTCGGGTTTTTATTAAAATGGCAGAACCTCCACAAGCTCTATCTCGTGGGTCCTTGGTATCATATAGTATATAACCATTTATTTTAAACGTATTTCTTGAGGTCAAATAAATTTCAGAAATCATCATGACATCAATTTGTTTATTTTTAAGAAAGTATTCTAATTCATTTTTATGTTGGCGGATGCCGTTTGCGTTCCAAAAACAAATTTTTAAACAGTTCATGGTTTGTTAAGTGCAGCTTGCAATAACATCGACTGCATTCTAAGCATTTCCTGCATCATATTACCCATTGTGTTCGTAAAATTATTAACTGTTTGCACTAATGTTTCCATGGTTTTTTCTAAACGACTTAAATTAGAAACCGGAGTTTCATCATTACTTGGCGAGGCACCTTGCATAGGCTGATGGTTTGATTTTAGGACGTTAGCGTAAGAGGTTCTGTTATTACTAGGCTGGGGGGCTTGAATTGCATTTGTGTTTACTTGATTTGCGACCTGCATTTGAGGGGTATTTGTTTTCGGTCCAACCGTCTGCTTGACGATATTATATACAGGGCATCCTCTATAATTGGCAGTGTGATTACCGCCACAGTTGCTACTTTTTTTTTAAGTTGGGGTCGGTTTTAGACTTGTCGCAAGAAACTGTACCGTGTAGTTCACCACATACTACGCAGACAAGGGGTAAGTAGCAGTATGCCTTGGTATGGCCAAATTCTTGGCAGTTTAAGCACTTAACAGGTCCATTTTTTTGTGCTGATCCTCAATTTTTCTGTATAGAATATATTTCACACTATAAATGGGATGCGTTTCGTTTTTTTTTAACTTAATGTCGCTGGGCTCTAATTCCACTCGAAAAAGTGGTTGTGGATTTTTGTCCTTATTTCTAATATTTACCACATGTTTTACCTTAAAGCCTTTTTCTTCCAAGAAAGTTTTAATTTCCTCTAAGTCTACGCATGAATCAATTCCCTTAATCACCACCTGGATACCTTTACTGCTCTTGAGTTGGTATGTGCAAAAACTTTTTTTAAGTACCTCAAATTTGCTTATTATTTTGCGAAAGTCCTTTTCATTATTTATTTGAATTTTAGTTTCATTTATACTACCTCGCTTTATTGCAGCAACATGAAAGGAATTTTCACCAATCAACGAAATTAAACTCTTTATTAGATCATTTGAGTTATGCTCCCTAAGATATATTGGGGGAGGCTTGGACGATTTTATGACGTTTGGGGCTTCAGAGGATTCATCCTCCAGAATTGCAAAGCGATTTTGGGAATTTATTTTATCCAAAGATGGCACTTTTGATGCCGAAGCAACAGCTGAAGAAGTAGGGCTGCGACCCCGTTTAAAGACTGTTATAAACCTGTCCATACCAACTTGGACTTGAGGCTTTTGACAACTTTTTACAGGGGGGTTTTCCATTGCATTTGTGTTTAAGTTCATGGTATTATTTCCCACTAAATTTGTTTTTGACGTCACGGCAATACCTGCTGGCCTGGCAACACTTGTCACCAAATCTAGTTGTAGTTTTTTTAATGAGTCACTATCCACCGTTTGTGTAAATACCGAAGGTGAGAGGGAACGTGTTCGAATAATTGGCTTAGCCGTTAGGTAGTTAATATTGTTTTGTTTTGTTTTATTTATTTCCAGGGACCGAAAATAACAGTTATATTGGAATTTTAAAACAAAAAAAGCACATAAAAGTAAACGTCGAAAAACTGATTAAAGTTTACCATATTATTCCTTATGCACTTGTCAATGATAAAATATATTGATTTTTAAAATTTTGATTTTTATTTTTTCGATCAAATATAACAGTTATTTTTTGATTTTTATTTTTTTGAACAAAAATAACAGTAATTTTTTTTTATTTTTATTTTTTTGAACAAAAATAACTGTTATTTTTTGATTTTTATTTTTTCGATCAAAAGTAAAAGTTATTCTCTAAAGAAATGTACGTGTTTTAATAATTTAGATGACTTTTAATAATTATTTTAATGTGCATAAGAAATTCCAATGATAATTACACACTAAAATACAAATTTTAATTCAACTAAATTATTAAATCACGTACATTTCTTTAGAGAATAACTTTTACTTTTACTCGAAAAAATAAAAATCAAAAAATAACTGTTACTTTTGATCGAAAAAATAAAAATCAAAAAATAACAGTTATTTTTGTTCAAAAAAATAAAAATCAAAAAATAACTGTTATTTTTGAGCGAAAAAATAAAAATCAAAAAATAACAGTTATTTTTGTTCAAAAAAATAAAAATCAAACAATAACTTTTTTTTTTATCTGACTTTTATGAAAAAAGGTATAACTGTTACGGTCCCTGTTTATTTCTGCATTATTTTCATTTGCATTAACTTAAACGTAAACGTTTTTTCCTTTTGTCTTAGTGTTGTTTCACTGTTCGTACTCATGCAAAGAGTTGTTTTTGTTTTAATATTTTTATTATTTATTGTATAACAACAACACAAAAAAAAAATAAGAAATGTAAGATGAGATAAATCCACTTTTTTACTGTTGATGTGTTTTGTTAAAGCTTTGATATTGTTACAAGTAAAACTGTTGCTATAAGTCTTATACGTTTAACAGTTTTATTTGGTTTAATATCTTTAGTTTTTCTAAAATCTTTATGGATGAAGTTTCCTGATGATCTGGCCTAAGCAACCAGTGAAATGCATAGGAATAGCTTATCCCATCAACAATAAATTTCAAGTGTTTTTATCAAGAATAAAAACTGGGAATTAAGCACGAATAACAAAATCTTTTGAAATTAAAATTTTGTATTCCCAAAAATTGAAATTACTTTTTGATAATAAACAGGCAAGTGCACGGCCTAAAAAACACTTAATTGACAACATCTTTTGTAAGTTGTTGTTTGTTTTTTATTTTGTTTTTCTTAACCTACTTACAACTACAATTAATGTTGAGAGAATTTCAACTAATTGTAGTGGGGAATGTAAGATGAGATAAATCCACTTTTTTATTGTTGATGTGTTTTGTTAAAGCTTTGATATTGTTACAAGTGTTTTTATCAAGAATAAAAACTGAGAATTAAGCACGAATAACAAAATCTTTTGAAAAAAAAAAAAAAAAATTTTAACTTAAATGTTTTTGTTCAGAATATGTATGTATATATTAGACTGGTCGCATCTTGTATGGGATTTTTTTTTAAATTTAATTGTTTGCGCTGCTTAAAATATGAGGTTTGGTGTAAGAAATCATAATCTAATTTTTCAGGTCAATCCGACGGTTACGATCTTCCGCAGAGAAAGTACTTCAAGTGTGCCAAATTTCAGCTTCCTATGTCATTAGATGGCATCAGAAAGTTGCGGAAAGAATAGGACATACATGCAAACATCCTGACATACTAAGAAATTATATATTGCATAGATAGATTAACATATGTTCGCGCAACTCAAAACGCTTTAGCTTATTGAACAACTAAAAAAAACCGAAATTACGCAATAAAATTTACTTTAAGAAAGGTAAAACGTTTTTCGGTTTTAGTGTTATCAAAATGGAAAATGTATAATTTCCATTATGATTACATGAGTTATGATTATATGAGAGTTATCAAAATGGAAAATGTATAATTTCCATTATGATTACTTGAAACCGAAATATCTCGATGTAAAAAGGTTTATTTTATTCAGTCTCTACTGTTCCTAACTCAATAGCAACCATATCGTCATGAATTTTTAACGAACTATGGAAATTGGGTCTAGATATAAGAGCTCTAGCACCTTATCTCTTGCCACCGCTTTCCCATTCACATACTATTTTAATGTCTATGTTTAAATTGTTTTAAAAAGTAATTCTAAGTAAATAAGTTGATTTAGTATATCAAAAGGTAACTAGGATTAGTATTAACGTGTATCTAATATACTCTTCACTTTTGTGGTGTGGGTATATGAAAATATGATTTTCTATATTAATCATGATAAGAACATAGTGAAACTAAATAATTTAATGTAAAAGTATAAATTTATATGGGATGTACTATCTATACTTTATGGGTATGGTTGCAATTTGAGAGTTAATTCAATGAAATTTTATTATTTTAAAGAAATTTGTGATTATCATGTAAACCTATACACAACCAGCCTATCAGCTGGGTATACGGATATCAAAATATTAATTTAAAAATTAATTCTCAGTAAGTTGATTCGATGTATTAAGAAGTTGATGTAGCTATATTTAACAAATATTTAAAAGTGTTAAAAAACATCATCATTAATGTATATCCATTTCATTAATGTGTTGTAGGTAAAAAGAAAAAAAACAATCAAATCAAAAATTATCAAATAGGAATAAATCAGCAAATATGTATGTATGTATTTATATTGAAAATAAACTTCCAAGAACCATCAAACTAAACTCTTAATTAGAAATAACATATCTTAAACCAATATATTGTAAAATTCTTAACTGTTACCTATAGACATATGAGTTTATACCTTTCTCTTTATAATATTCTATATATTGTTTGTGTAATATGATTCTATTGTGATATTATCAGTCAATATTCTGATGGTACAGTCAACTATAAGTTTATATTATATATAAATTTTTAATGATTGCTGTTAAAACATTATATAAAACCATATATTATGGTTAATAAACTTTGAATTTTATGTTGTAAGTGCATAACGTGTAAATATGTATATGGTATTAATCTCTCTCAGCTAAAGTATAATCATAAGACAAACTAATTGAATGTATTTAAGAATTGTGTGTATTTTATTTCGAATCAATTCATGTTGAATATATTGTTGTTGTTGTTGTTTTTGGATTATATAATGTATCTTATATTTGGTTTGTTATTTAAATCTGATATTAATTCTCTCTGTTTATACGTTACCAGATCAAAAATAGGTAACTGCTTTATGCTACCAGATTAAAAATAAGGTATCTTGATGTAAAGTGGTATGTTTTCAATTAAATAAAATGATGAATCACTTATTCGATGTCGGTTATTATTGTTTAAATCGTACTTACATCCAACTATAAGCTCAATTCTTATTCAAAGTTATTCAATTATGAATCCTCTATCAATTCTGTTATTATCTATATGTCTTAATAAATGTGAATTAGTCAACAGAATTAAACGGATAACATCTCTATCATTTCAACCTTAGGTGATTATAACCAGTTTAATTAAAATCACAATATCAACATTTGTAAAAATAATATTTCTGGTTATGATGATGTTAAAGTATCTTGACTAAAAAAAAAAAAAAAAAAACATATATAAACCTGATTTTGATAATAATGATTATGATTTGTTGGTTTCAACGAAAAAATAAAAACAAAATATATTTAAACTCAATTTTGATGATTATGATAATAGAATTGTTGGTTTTAATGAGAAAAGAATATAACTAATCTCAATTATGATGATTATGATGAGTATAATAATAATGAAAAGGTTGAAATACCTAATATGAAAATTTTCAAATCAAACAAGTTTAAAATGAAGGAGAAATCCTAAATCATATGTATCTCCTACATATAAGAATATAAAGTTTTTAACGAATAATAAAAATAATGAAAAAAAAAAAAATATATGACATTAATAAGATCATGATGGTAATTGATGGTTTATATGATTTAAATGAAATTATATTGAAATTAACATTAGGATTGTTAATATTTCATTTAAAAACTCTGTATTATAAGAAACCTGATTTAAAGTAATATAGAGACATTCTTACCGAAACACTACATTCAGATGTAACTTTCTATTCAATATATAAATTTAAGGTAGAAAAACCATCAGCGTATCTCAGCGTATAATCAAATTACTTAATATAAACCTAAATTTTCATTTAAGTTAATAGATTATTTTTTAATATAGTAGACAAGTAAAAATCAAAATATGTTTTTAAAAGTGGTTTGAAAAAACTGTATATATAAATATGAGTTACTGGTTAAGGTTGTATATAGAATGAATTAAATTATGTGAGAACTGAATTGAATTTATAAGAATTGTTAAAATTAAAATAATAATATAATGGATAGATTTGATAAAATGGAAAGGATTAGTATGGATTTTCTTAAAATCGCCTTGTGTGATTAGTTTGATGAGAATGAAGTATAGTAGAAACTCGATTCTTGCACGTAATGAAAACTGGGGTCGGTGCAAGCTTCGAGGTTGTCGCTAGTACCGAGTATTAATTTCCTATATAAAATAAAATATGTATATGTCTGTTTAAAATCGAAGTTTAATATTTCAATTGAAAACACTAAGTTCAAAGCATTCGTATAACAGTAGATAGATATTTTATATGTAATTAAAGAAATTTTTAATTTCCAGATATGTATTCAGTCTAAGAAAACGTAAACAAAGCAGCACGCAAGAGTAATACAAGAGTAATGTTGCAAGTCTATAAACAAAAAAAAAACAAGATTGAAATCCGAAACTATAAAACCAAGATCAAAAGACTACTACTAAGATTAACACTAAGACTAAGATTAAAATCAAGAGTAAGATTATAATACTAAGATTAAATATAGAATGTTAGTATAAGAAAAAAAATTTTTATATATGTATAGTAGAAATGCTTAAAATAGAATGTATATTTAAGGATGTATGGAAGTGTATAAATATTAAATATATAAGGGAAATAATAGGAAAACAAATTATAGGAATTACAAAACGGTATACAAAACATTAAATAAACCATATAATATGGTTATTGAACTATTCATTTCATGGTATTAGTATATATAAAGTATAAATAAATGATTAATGGAGTAAGGTTTTACATAAATAAATAAATAAAGTTTGTGATTTTCTTTTGCGGATTTAACTATTTTAAATTGTTTTATATTCTATGGATTATAATGGTATGGTATGATAATGTATGGTTAATAAACTAGAAAAAAAAAACATGTAAAGCTGTACTAATTATAAAACAAATTTGTTATCTTTAAATTCCTAACTGATAATTATAAGCAGATATAATAGATATTTCCTTATTAAATATTCAAAACTCCTATGTAATACTCTTTTTTAGATCATCTTAATTGATTTTGTAATATGATTTCCTTTTTTCAGTAACATTTAATATTCTATTGGTATAGTCGACTTCAAGTTTAAACTATATATAAACTTTTACTAAATATTATCAAAACAATTAATAAACCATGTACTATGGTTAATAAAATGGATATTTTATTGTATTTGTATGTATAATGTATAATTATTAACTGTATGAAATGTATCCATGGATTGAACTAAATTCTTAACTATACTGTCATTGTAGAGTATCAAACCATAGAAAAATTCTTCATTAAACTTATATTATAGAGTATCAAACTAGAAAAAAATAAATAAAAGGTTATAAACATTGAGTAATAGTGAAACTATCTGCAAATGTTTTTAGAAAATGCTTATTAAGTGTTATCAACAAAAATTATATGCTAACTTAATTAACCGATTAATAGTTACTTTGACCTTTAGTCCGTTGTAGTGAAACAGACCAGAGTCTCTTGTGATAATTAAATCTGCGCAAAAAAAAAATATATATATATAATTCTATTTAAGATTAACAAAACCCAAAAATTACAACTCCTTCTATTTGTTAAATGTAATTAAAAGTGATGTCGGTTGCTGTTGATATAAAAAAAGTGGTTGATCCCACAAGCCTACCAAGGCATTCAATGCAAAAAGTCACTAGAAAACCTATGCAACAAAGTCATTAACTATTCTAAACACATACACAATAACTGAAAAAAAAACTAAAAAAATAATTATTCCACGATCAGTTTTATCGTTAATACGAAAACGCACAAGTAAAATTATCATCCCTCACAAAATTTTTAAAATCTTTAAGACTGACACGTACACGAAGAAATTTTACAACTAATAAAAATGTCACACCTGCTTAGTCTTATTAATGTATTTGTGATATTTAATAATTATAAACATGATTAAGCATGTTCAATCAACAGTTTGAATTTCACAATTAATCATATTTTTGGTACAGTCCCGTCATATTTCATTAGTTAACAAATTTATAAATAAGGGGCGGGGCTTATTTTAGTACAATTAAAGAATTTCAGAAAACCAAACATTTTTTTTTTTTTTTATTTGTTTTCTGTTTGACTTGTCACAGCTGCGTCAGCTCTATGCATGTATATTCTAAGTTGTTGTTGTTATAAATAAGGAGGAGTAGAGTACGATAAGGAAAAATATTAATCAAGAAGTTACTTTCTACTGTTTTTTGTAATATAATTCTGAGTATTTATGCTGATTAATTATTTAAACATAGTTAATGTGCAGCTGGTTGCTGTTGATACAAAAAAAAAAAAGTGGATGGAATCCTACTTTTCACATGAATAATCGTTATCAATCATACACACACACACACACACACACAACCTATCAATAGCTACTTAGATCCTTAGTCTGCTATAGTAAAACAGACCAGAGTCTCTAGTGATAATCAATTATGCAACCCTTATACTGAGATTAGCTCACTATCCCACAAGCCTACCGAGGTATGTATATAAAAAGTCACTAGAAAACCTATGCAACAAACTCATTAACTATTCTAAACACACACACACACAATAACTGAAAAAACTAAAAATAATTATTCCACGATCAGTTTTATCTTTAATACGAATACGCACAAGTAAAATTATCATCCCTCACAAAACTTTAAAATCTTCATGACACGTACACGAAGAAATTTCACAACTAACAAAAATGTCACACCTGCTAAATAATCAACTTTCTTTACACGTCATTTCCCTTTTACACTCATGTTCGTATTTGCTACTGTAGGGATATTTTAATATGGTTAAATATTTTTATAAATACTGTCCAAAAAAGGTTCATCAACAATATTTTCATATTCCTCCCACGATTTAAGAAAATTCTTGTAAACTATAAAATAGAATTGAAATATCAGTTGCATCTAAAAAAAAAAAAATGTCAATATGAATACGCACAAGCAAAAAAAAAAAGTCATAAACAAATATTCAAGACGGAGACGTACACACTAAATAAACAAAAATTTTTTTACATGACATGTCCCTTTTGCCTCTATTTCTCAGGAGTAAATGCATGGCATTAGGGTGTTCACAGTTTGTGAATAACCAACATGATATGCACCCAACTTTTTATTAATGTTTACAGATCGTGAACCCCCCTACTGGTATGCTCCCAACTTTGTATGAAAAAAGTGCCGTAGAACTCTTTCAAACACACTACTTATTTAGTATTTAATAACATATATAATAAATAATAAGGGCTTTAGTTGACTTAAGTGCTTTTTAATTTTATTTCATATTCTTATTATCTTCTTCACGCTGCTTAGTTTCAAGTATAAAATATAATTTTTAATAAAACTATATGCATTTATATCTTAACTTTCACAATACAACACACAATTCTTTTTAGACAAAACCCTTAAAATCTCAAAACACGAAATTTCGACTTAAGCCATTATTAACATCTAACATTTTTAAAATTTTATAATTTCTTTTTCTTTTACTTTTCTTGTAAAAGCTAAACCCAACCATAATATGCATAGCCTTGCTTAATCTACTGTCAAAAATTAACAGTCTCTCAAATGTATTTGAAAAAACAAAATCAAAAAACATTTGATTCCGTACGGAATGTGCGATCAGGTTTGCACTTTGCTTAAGCAAATTACAGTTTCATAAAACTTAACAAAAATTTTCTTTAAGTTCAATATGGTTTGCCTCATATGATTTACATGTATTCGCACAACTTAAGCACATTATGGTTGCGCCTTAACAGTTTTTTTGACAGTTGACAATGTTGCATATTTTGCAAACTGTAGGTGTAATATTTTGTTGATAGGGACTTTTGTTTTTTTGGTTAAATCGCTAACTTTTGTCAAACTACTGCATTGTTTTTATTAAATAAATCTAAGTATGTATGTATAAAATTTATTTTTATATAAACTTCATTTAATTTTAAAGAAATATAATATTTTCAGGTTAATTAATGTTTATTTCATTCATTAAAATTTACAAATCTTTAAGAAAGTTTAGCATTTTTTTAGCATTTTCAAACTTTATTTTCAGTTCTACTTATAACAATATCAAAGTTTAAACAAAACACATCAACAATAAACAGTGGGTTTATCTCATCTTACATTCCCCACTACAATTAGTTGAAATTCTCTCAACAAAAAACTGGGAATTAAGCACGAATAACAAAATCTTTTGAAATTAAAATTTTGTATTCCTGAAAATTGAAATTTCTTTTTGATAATAAACAGGCAAGTGCACGGCCTAAAGAAAACACTTAATTGACAACATGCTTTTGTAAGTTGTTGTTGTTTTCATTTTGTTTTTCTTAACCTACTTACAACTACAATTAATGTTGAGAGAATTTCAACTAATTGTAGTGGGGTATGTAAGATGAGATAAACCCACTGTTTATTGTTGATGTGTTTTGTTTAAACTTTGATATTGTTACAAGTAGAACTGTTGCTTATAAGTCTTATACGTTTAACAGTTTTATTTGGTTTAATATCTTTAGTTTTTCTAAAATCTTTATAAATGAAGTTTCCTGATGATCTGGCCTAAGCAACCAGTGAAATGCGCATAGGAATAGCTTATCCCATCAACAATAAGTTTCAAGTGTTTTTATCAAGAATAAAAACTGGGAACTAAGCACGAATAACAAAATCTTTTGAAATTAAAATTTTTTGACAAGATTACGCGAAAAATAGTTATGTCCAGGATTTTCGATAATTCGAGTAAAAGTGTTTGTGGTTTTTAACCTGAACTATGTATATGTAATCGTTTCCAATCTGACATTAATAAAGTGTTTGTCTAGTGGAGAACTCGATGTGACATGGTGGAGAACCATTTAAAACTCAAACGATGTACTGGGAGAGAACTTTTTAAAATCCAGATTGAAGAATGGTGGAGGCCAAAATAGTTTGGAAGGGATAAAAAAAAAACAAAAAGTTGAAACAATTTTCTTTATTTGGATATATTTTTCATTTTATTTAATTTAAATGTAGATAGTAGTCGTAATTTTCATTATGATTATAATAAAAACATTTTATGTGTTCAAAGAATTATGTATTTATATTATGTATGTATACTTATTAATTTCTAATTAGTATAATCGAACAATTATACTTTATCCACAACGTATAATAAACATCATTAAGACTTATTTGAATTTATTGTAAATCATATCTATTCATAGGTATGTACTATATATATATAATATTGTATATAAATAATTATTATCATCTTAATAAATAAAACTCTAATTTTTGTTTTTAAATTTTTATCAACTATTACAAATATTTATTTTATTACCTTAAAATGAACGAAACAAAAATATTTCGTTTTAAATAAATATAATATAAACAAATTAAAAACAAAAGCTTAAAGCTTGAGTATGAAAATCATACATAATTAAATTAAATAAAAGCAACGCCAAAATAAAAAAAAAAACTAAAATTTAGGTTAAGAATTATTTTCACATAATCAAAATAATAAAAAAGAATAGAAAATTTTAAACCGTTGAAAATGAAAAATAAAAGTAAAATGCATAAAAAATTGAAAAAGCTTAACACCATAAACACAATAAATTCTACAAGTGACTAAATTAAAGTAAAAAATACTTGAAACAACAGGACGATTCAAGTTAGTATCAAATCAGTTGTATTGTTCGTATTTCATACTCACATAACAGTAATACAACTACATATCGCACTTGTTCAACAATAGTGTATTTACTCGAAATTTTTATTTTTTTAATTTTTTTGGAAAAATTCGAAACGTAATCATCATATAAATATCGTGCTATTTTTTTGTAATGAAACGGTCGGTTTAAAAATTATTTTTTATATGCCTTTAAAATGTAAAATTAAAAATTGTTTTGCTTCTACAAAAAAATTTTAAATTTCGAGTTAATACAGTATTTTAAGCAAGTGCGATATGTATGTAAAATAAAATATACGCCATAGTAGTGATGAGAAATTAACGATGGCACTATCGATAATATCGAAACTTAAGAAATGTCGAAAACATCGAATGCCATTTAAAGTATCGAAAGCGTTAGTATAAAAAATGTTTAAAATTGATACTTAATAGCAGCACAACAATATTTGTATAGCATCACAAAAACTTTTGCTTTATTTGTGTTGTTTATTATTTTTTTTGTATATTGTAACGTGCAGGTGTGTAAATTTTAAGCTGGTAGAAAAGCGAACGCCCTCTGGAAGCGGAGAATTGCTATCGTTTGTACAAAAATAAGCGGCTATAATATGCACATCTACAACTGAGAAACGGGTTGACAACAAATTAAATAACAATATTATTTTGGGTTGAGAATCAAAGACAATTTCAATATCTATCAAACCTATAGAATGGGTCTGGTATTCAATGTCTACCGCAGAAGTTGTCATGACGAGGAGGAAGAGGAAACTGTGTTTCACTTTCTGTGTCAGTGTCCGAAAATTCGGGACGTAACCTAGGGTTTACACTTGCAAGTGCAAGTTCGAAAAACTCAATACACTCACACATTTTTACTAACACCATCACATTTTTCGTACTTGCAGCCCAACTTGCAAGAGAATTTGCTTGCAAGTGAATTTTTGACACTTGCAGTAAGTAAAATGACAAATGAAGAAACAGTGTTACCATGGATGACTTTTGTATCAATTTACTAGTACTTAGTAATATAAAAGTTATGTTTATAGCGGATTTTCTGTGTATTTATAAAAAATAACACGTAAAAAAGAGAACAACTATACAACACCCCATCTCAATGGTAATTTTATCATAAATTTCAAGCATTTTGAAAAAAAAATTGTTAATGAAAATAATTTCTCAGTAATATTATGAAATCGCCACTACGGCAATACTGGAGTCAGAAATTTTATAAAATAAACATAATTTTTTCATCAAGATGGACCGAAAATTAAATAAAGAAGGAATTATTTAATTTGTTTTGTTATAACTTGTTAATATTTTTAACATGGTAATGTTGTTAAACCAAAAAACAAAGTTTTTTTTATAGGAAGTTTTCGCTTCGAGAACATTTGAAAAATGAACTTACAACTGACTGTGTAAACACTCAAGCTACTTGCAAGACTTTCGGCTTTTTCTTCGACTTTTTCGTTGATAATACGTATATACTACTTGCAAGTAATTACTTGCATGTGTAAAGGCAGGGTAAGAGAAAAACCAGTGTTTGCCTGTTTGGATGATCTATCTAAGCTAGAATTTAGATTGCTTCTTTTCAAATTAAGCCTCGAATACAATGCTAGCAACAATTTCACTTGATGTTCATAATATAGCAAGCAGGGGTGTGTTGGAAATCGAAAACCTATAACGCAAGAATTTGAAAACACTTTTAATCCAAGTTTTATAATTTTTGTTGTAAAATTTTGTTTGATAAAAGAATATTTGTCGTAAAATTCTTCTATTACAGAAATCTTATTAAAAAACGACTTTTAAAATTCTTGCATTTTACGTTTTCGATTTTCAGAACACCCCTGAACAATTTTTTTTCGCAACCAGACACATTTTCGATTAAGAAACGTTTGCAAATTTTTGCCACAACAATATTACGGATTTATTATTAATTTTTAAAACATTTTGTTAAAATGTTCATTCATTAAACGCCATAAACAATTTCATACAAATCAAGGCGAATTTATTACAGGTAATCTCGGTACTACAATAAGTAAAACTCGTACAAAAACCACAAGCAATTTGTTTTTGTAAAATCATCGACAATGGCAAAAACAGAAACATAGATAGGAAATACAATTTTGACCTTCAACAATGACAAAGCTAAAAAAAAAGTTATCAGCAGGGCTTTTACCACCAACTTTAATGAATTCGCCTTGATACAAATTATTGCAGAAGTAGAAGGTGACTCAACTTTTTAAAAAAAACTTTAGTTAAATTTTTGTTTGAAAAACTAAAGAAAAATATATGAAATACTTTGGGAAGAAATAGTTAGAAGAAAAAATTAAATTGTTGCTCCCATTGTGAACAAAGCCTTATATTTATATGAACATGTAATATTTTTGTTTATTTCATAAATTATACATAAGTATCTTTCATTTGCTGCAACGTTGTCATAACTCAAAAAATTTAATTTTGGAGTTGGTGATGCAGGATTGTTCGCGATTTCTTTCTTTTCTTTTTTTTTTTTTGTGTATAAAATTCATTGTTGTATATTTTTTTTAATTTCCCCGATTGAAAACAAAATCAGTCGTTATTTTTTTTAATGGTGCTAGCGAATCAAAAACTTTAAACACGTTTATTTCGACATGTATATTTTTGAGCATTGACAACGTTGCTGCAAATGAGCGTTTGTTTCGTATTTTTTTTTTTTTAAATCAAATCGATTAGATAATCGATTGTGGTCACTATCGATTGGTTCTCATCACTACGCCATAGTAAAATATGAAAATTTGCTTTAAACTGACCTAATTTTATAACTCTTATTTTGTAAATAATTTTGCTATGAAGTATAAGTGTAAAAATGTTTAGCATTTTAACAAATACTCAACTTTATTTACTTAACTTCATAACACCGGTCCAAAATGTAATTTTTTAAATTGCAATTTTCACCAGTAAACAGATCACTCTTTAAAGCACAGGGTCGCCTATTTGTAATTAATATATGACTTACAAAGTTAATAGGAGAATTTAGAATTGAATTACCACGTTTGCTTTGCATAGATCAAATATGTACTTCACATACGGCTTTACGGTAATCGTTTTATTATAATTATTAACTAAAGAAAAGTAATTCAGTTTTAATATTTTTTTTGTTTATCTTTAATTGTTATGTATTATAAATTCCTATCACGTTTTTATATTTCGTTTTTAAATTAATTTATTAAATATTTTTAAGATATACGTAATTTATAAATATGAGTGTGTTTAAAAAAAAGTTGCATTGCACAAACACATTTCTTATGTTTTTTAAACTTCTATTGCGTTATATTTAAAATGATTTATAGTTCAATCAAATATAAAACACTCTAATGAAAGAAATCAAAATTAGTTGAAAATAAAAACAAAAGAATACGGCTTAAAAAATTAATACCAAAAATTACCTAATACAGCTGATATATAATTAAATATTTTTTTTTTTTTTTTTGCTTATTTTACGTTGAATTTATTTTTCTTTTTACTGGACTTAAAATCGTGTCCACTTTTTTTTTTTTTTTTTTTTTTTGTATTATATAAACCATTATAACATTAAAATTATAAATAATTTGTATCTTTTTCTTCAAGATTTCCCTTTATAATTTCTATATTATTTTTATTATTAGCGTTTAATTAATTTCAACTTTTGTTTCAGGTTCTAAACTACTATTTCACCTGAGTCCGTATGTGTTGTAAAAATTCATAATATGACAAACTAGATTCGCTGCGATCGTCAACTAATCTTTCAATTAGCTGAGGTTTGGCGGTACTTGTATCCCTGTAATATAATAATAATAAAAAACGTTTATGAGTTTGTTAAAGGCCGCGACTATGTAAAAATTTAAATAAAATTGCATACCTTATTATCTGTACAATTGGCGGATAAGGTTTTTCATCGTTTAGTTTCATAATAAAACGTTTTAGTATATCATTTTCCGGACTATTTACATTGGGCAAACCATAGTAATAGTCTGGCAATGCGGCGGTTGATTTAATACCTGTTAAATGAGTTTGGAGAGCAACATTTATTGAATATGTGTTTTGTAATAATTTAGGTTATATTTATGTACATACCAAAAACACTTTCTAAAATGTTAGCTGGTACGTTGAGTCCAACGTATACCATAACCAAAGTACCACAGTCCATTAAGAATATAGAACGTGAATCCAAACTAAAATAAAAAAGATGGATTACAATATTAAAAATACAACAGAATTTAACAAAATTTAATTTTTTAATTTCAATAAAAAAACATGTTACATTTTTTAAAGTACCCTGAAGGAAACCTGAGACAAATGCAAAAGTTTGAATTTTTTTAATGAAATACATAGTTATAAATTCTTTTCATTAATGGAACACAGTAGAGCATTTTCAATGACAAGCGCATGCTTAATTGTCATATTGTCCTCAGAATTGGTTTGGCGCATATGCACAAAAAGTCGGAGTGGAGAAAAACGACAAAAAAGATTTACATGAAGATTTCCCAAAATGCTACCGGTATATGTTTTGAAGAAAAATGTAAATTTTTACGCACTTTCACGGATTAAGTTAGAGTTTAATAGTATTTATTTGAAAATGAAAAATATTGTTTTGTTCCGCATACGCCACTTTTCTAAAAAAAAAAAAAATTAAAAAAGTGGCTTTTTGTGCTGCATACGTATATTTATTGCTGTGTATTGAGTAACTTGTTATTGAGATGAATTTTTTTATTTTTATTATATTATATTTTTTTATTTGATTTTATTTTACATAAAAAGCCACAAATTAAACAACTTAAGTAATGCAAAAGTAAATTAGAATCAAGAAAAAACACTTAAAATTTAATATTGAGTAAATTTTTATAATTAGGAGTTTTGAAACAATTTTTTGATGCAGACTTAACCAAAATTGCATTTTTTATATTTTTCCTCTCTCGTAAAAGTTTTATAATATATACATAAATCATTATTTAAACTGTATAGAAGTACTATAATTTAACAAAAGAACTTTTCGAAAGTCCATTTTATTTGCTTCCAAAGAGTATGTGCGAAAATCTTCCGGAAACATTTCCATAACTTTTAATTTTGTTTTATTTTTTTTCATTGTTTTAAGCAAACTGAGTAAATGAAGAGTACTATGAATTTCAATATTCTTTAAGTACCGGTCAATAACACCAGGGACACAGTCCACTTATTGAATTAAAGAATGTCCTGGTTCTGAAGACTTTTGTATTCCGGAATCAATATTATTTTTTTTAATGAACATTTTGATTGCGGTTGCGTTAATTCGATTTTTATTTTGAGGTACGCAAGAATCGCTTCATAATTTCAAAGTTTTAATAAGTGGATAATCTTTTATTAATTCATTTAAAATTTTAATTAAAGCACTAGCAATATTGTTACCACTCCGACCACTATGAGCTTCCGCCCAAAAGGAACAATAAGTAAAAGTTGGCATATTTGGCATAATAAAGGTTGCTGTAATATTATGCATATTTAATTTTCGTTTGTAGTAAAATGTTGAAGCATTTCCCTTAGGTAGGCTAAAAACACTTTGCAAATAACACGGTGAGACAGTCCAAAAAACCTGGGACCGGATATCATTTTTCTTGTAGGGCTTGTCGAGTAAAACAAGATTCCAATAGTGAAATATACCGGACACCTCCAAAATCCGGATTTACGGGTAAAAAACCGGTTTTTGTGCCTTTGCGCACTTATAAGCCTGTAATTTTGTTGATAATGATCCGATTTTCAATTTCTTACTAGATTTGGAAAGAAGAAACTGAGATCTTTCGAACAATGTATAATTTATTTAAGAAAACTGGAGAAATTTGGATGTTATTGTCGAGCAAACACAAATTTTGTAGATTTTTCAAAAAAATTTCAAATTTAAAGACGTTTTTATACATTATTTTCTTAAGAAACTATAATACTATTGAGTTTATTCAAAAAGTACGTTTATTAACGATTACAACGCATATTTGGGTTTAAAAATAGATAAGTAATTGACTGAGTTATTTAACTTTTCATGAAAATAAACTTTTAAACATTTTATAAAAATTTTATTAATCAATTAATCAATGTTATCCTAAACACAATTTGTAATGAGAGTTTAAGTCATTCAAAAATATTGTTTTTTTTCGAGAGCTTTACTCATGTAAAATTATTGTTTTTTTTAATATGACGTTTTGTTAATGTCTTCTTTTTCACTTTGAATCTGTGTATTTAAAAAAACGTTTGCAATTTAATAAAAATCGTGTGCAATTTAATAAAAATCGTGTGCAATTTAAATTAAAATTGTATACAAAATGTGTGACAATTGTAACAAATTTTTGGCTTATTTACTGATATCAGTCACCGGCGTGATTTTAAAAACAAAACAGTTTTAAAACACGCAAAAACATTAAGTACGCAAATGTTGTAACTGTTACAAAACCGATACCTGTAAGCAAATCTGTCGATATAACAGAAAAAGATTTTGAACAAAGAAAGTTCCTTCCATCCAGGTCTACAACAACGGAGCGGCATATTTTGTCAAATGCTGATTTCTACGATCTTGTTCGCGAATTACACTTGTCAAAGCGGCAATACACAGATTCAAAGTGAAAAAGAAGACATTAACAAAACGTCATATTAAAAAAAAAAACAATAATTTTACATGAGTAAAGCTCTCATTACTAATATTTTTTGTAAATCTAAGTTGTGTTTAGGCTAACAGTGATTTGTAATTTTAAAGAAAGTGCGTAAAAAGAACACGAAAAAAAACAATATTTTTGAATGACTTAAACTCTCATTACAAATTTTTTTTGTGTTTAAGATAGCATTGATTAATTGATTAATAAAATTTTTATAAAATGTTTAAAAGTTTATTTTCATGAAAAGTTAAATAACTCAGTCAATCACTTATCTATTTTTAAACCCAAATATGCGTTGTAATCGTTAATAAACGTACTTTTTGAATAAACTCAATAGTATTATAGTTTCGTAAGAAAATAATGTATAAAAACGTCACTAAATTTGAAATTTTTTTGAAAAATCTACAAAATTTGTGTTTGCTCGACAATAACATCCAAATTTCTCCAGTTTTCTTAAATAAATTATACATTGTTCGAAAGATCTCAGTTTCTTCTTTCCAAATCTAGTAAGAAATTGAAAATCGGATCATTATCAACAAAATTACAGGCTTATAAGTGCGCAAAGGCACAAAAACCGGGTTTTTACCCGTAAATCCGGATTTTGGAGGTGTCCGGTATATTTCACTATTGGAATCTTGTTTTAGTCGACAAGCCCTACAAGAAAAATAATATCCGGTCCCAGGTTTTTCTATTTCATTCAATTTTGTAACACTGTGTAATAGCAAACCGTACACTTGGTTGGGTCGATTATTTTATAAAACTGTTTTTCACAAATTTATTTTCTTGTTGTCATTTTATTTTGCTTTTGCTTAAACTACTTTTTTCTTAGTGCATGCAGCAAAGCAACAGTAAAATTTATATTGTACGTTTTTGTATGAAGAATTTGCTGCAATCGCCAAACAGTTACTTGTAGAGCAAAACAACTCTTAAAAAATTTTGAAACAGTTGATATGCAGCAAAATTAATGCTTTATATCTCAGAAACCACAAAAATTTCGTGAAACAGATTTTGGATTCAAAAAGAGGGTATTCAAAATATATATACCCCATACCTAACTCAATTTTTTTTTAAAAATGCTCGGTAGGTCAAACCAATTCTGAGCTGCCGATATACTGACATTTTCTGGATATTTACATGCAATATATCCTATGGATGCACAACGGGAAATTCCGGGATTTTCCGGATTTAAAAAAAATTCCGCAACTTGGAATTTTCAATTCCGGTATTTTTCTAGTCCCGTTTATACAGCACAATAAAACTTTTCATGTCGTTGTGGTCGGTTGGTTGTTCTTGAAGTGACACCTTTCTCCTTGTTTATAACATCAAAAGAATTACGAAAGGCTCAAAAATATACACATTTAAAATAAATTTATGCGAAATATTTCCATATGAAGTTTGAAATTATAAATATTAAAGCCCAGGGATATAAACTCAAGATTACTTTTGTGTTACGTTTTTATATGAAAATGATTTTATTGCCACTGACGAATTTAGAATAAAAATAGTTATTGAAAAAATCAGGAAAATTATAAAGATAATTAGAAAATTTCCAATTAAATATGGCATTTCTTAAAAATACGTTAAAAAATACAAAGAAAAAGAGTTCAAATTATAAGTTTATCGCAAAACAAGGTGAAATAACCTTTTTTAAATTTCGTCAGCTCGTTATTGGTTTGGCTCATATGCCAAAAAGTTCTAGTGGAGAAAAATATAAAGTTTTCTGAAAATATAACCGATAGAATTTTTTTGTATTTTTAATACAGCTTCTGGCATATGTTTTGAAGAAACATTTTACTTTTTGTGAAAGTTTATTAACGAACTTGGAAGTTAAAAGTATTTTATTGAAAGTTGAAATTATTGTTTTGTATCGCATACGCCACTTTTCTAAATTTATTTCTAAAAAGTAGCTTTTGTGCTGCATACGTATACTAACTGTTGCGCGGTGAGTTGTGTTGACATTTTATTTTGCTTCAACTACTTTTTCGATAAGAAAGATTCAATAATAAAAATAAATTTAAAAAAAAAATACTTTTTCTTACAGCAGAGAAGCGAAGCCAGAGCAAAATTGATTTTCTTGATCTCATTTTATTTTGCTTTCGCTTTAACAACTGTTTTTCTTACGGCAATGAAGCAAAGCAAGAGTGAAACTTATTTTGTGCGTTTCTATATAAGGAATTTGAAGCATTCGCCAAACAGTGGCGTATAGAGCAAAACAATACTTAATAAGCTTTAAAGAAGTTGATATGGAATGTTAAATTTCTCAAAAACCTAATGGTTATGGGAAACAGGTTCTAAATTGAGAAAGACGTTATTTAAATTATATATTTATATTATATACCTTACTAAATTTTTTTTAATGGCCAATAATTAGCTCCGATGTGTCAGGGAAGTGAAGTGTCATTAAACCTGAGTATTATAGTCCTATTGTTCCAGAAATTTTTTTTACTCTTTCAAAAGTCCTTTAAAAATGAAGGCAACCACTAAATCTTATCTTTTTTGCCTCTAATTTTAATTTCATTCAGAGCTACACAAGTCATAAGTAGAATTTAAAAGTAAAACTTACTATTCTGCCGATAATTGCAAACGTTGAATATCTGGCAAATCGTCCTCATCATCGCCATCATCATTGCTTGTCGGATTGGCATTTGGGTTTTGATTATTATAGAATAATATATCAATGTTATAAAATTCTGGATAGATAAACTTCATTAACTGATCCAATGGTAACGTTTTCATACAGTCCATAGCAAACACACGGTCATCGAGGCGAGTACTTGTTCCTACACGGAAGGCAGGCTAAAAAAAACAAATTTGTAACTTTAGTAAATTACTAAAATATATAATTTCTTTAATTATTTACATGTTTTAATAAAGCCAATATATATAGTGGCATGAGAGACAAACTACGAGGCGCAATAAGTTGTCCAGATTGACCTGATGGTAAGTTTTGTGCAATTTTAAATGCATTCAATATGTCTACTGTAGCATTAATGAACGCCTCACGAGCGTCTGCTATATTTGATGTTATTGACCGATCAACAGCCATTTTTGAGAGCAGACCAATTATAGCTTCCGTGTCGGCAGAATGCATTACTTCGGGTAAAGATGCAGTTACTGGTAAACATACTGTATGCACACGTATACGACGTTCTCCCTCACTGTTGGTATACAGCAAGGCTGCTTGGAAGCATATTGTTTTTACATCTGTTAAAGATTCCTCGTAAGAAATCTAAATGTATATAAGCAATTATCTCCAATGTTTACAATAGCCAAATAAATATTATAACTTACCTGCATGCCATAACCAGCATCAGGATTAACATTAGGTAGAGACAACAAATCTGTCGAACGCACAAAGAAATTACCATGGAATGTGTGTACTTGAAGGCCTCGTGTACAACGGATACGCATAACAGCTTCAAACCCGATTTTACGCACTAAATATCTTTTAAAGCAATGCTTCAAAGAGTCCACCAATTGAGGTTTTGTCTTTTGATACAGGGGGAAGTGTTGCACACAGCCACCGCTGTGTTTGCTAATGCCAGCTGCATAAAACAACATAAAATTCATTTTAAATGTGCTCAATTTTATAATTTAAACAAACTTACATATTGTAGCTATGTCACTATATTGTTGATTCAAAAGGAAAAGATCAACAGCAATTTGATATCCAGAACATTCAAGAGCGTAACGTTTATAAAAGTCTGTAGCTGGATTTAGATGAGCAACATCTTTGGCAGATCGATTATTAGGATCTTCTCGAGGCTCTAAGCCCCCAGGACCCTTATTGGGAAGGCACGTTTGGAATACAGTAATGCGACCACCGGACGCTTGCTTTATTTTTAAAATAATATGTTTATTAAAAGAAGTATATTAAGCATTGAATTAATTAGAAAATAATATATACCATTAATTTAAAAGCTACTTGAAGGGCAGCACCTAAAGCTGAACCTGGATCATGCGTTTCAGCAAAACGTTTTGGCAATTGATTAAGTAAATCTTTTACCAATTCTTTGCATTCCTTAAGATTTACCAACAGGTTATCCGGCCTTGGCAAAAATGGATCTAGTTTTAAAAAGAAATTGTTTTTATTTGTTGTTTTAATAAATTTAAATTATATAATGATAATATACCGTCTATGTCCAAAAGAGTCATCTCATGAGGTTGATTATAATTCTCAGCCATGCTGTAGAAATGTACATTGCTGTTGTAGGCAACAAAACCAACCTGAGTGCGAGCATCGCCTGGCATATCATCCAAATGCTTTGAAAGCATCGAACAGACATTTTCCAAGTATCCACACTGCTGTGCAATTATGGATACATCAAATAGAAATAGATATATGGCTGGCTGCGGTGGACGCAACTGAAACCGGAGCAAAACATAATAAAATATTTCTTACTTTTAAAGTATCTTGTTGTCAAATATATTTACCATATATTCCGATGGTGCTATAAACTCAATGGTACTAGAACGTACTTCAGGACGACGAGTAACGTCACCATATGTTTTGGTGGCTGGATCAAATTGAAAATCATCTGGCACTAATTATAAAAAGTTAAATGAAAACAATATAATGTCGAATGAATGGATTTGTTTGATAAACTGCATACATATGTCGAGGGCTTATATTCAATAGTCCATCAGTGATGGAAATCGATTTTAAAAACAAAACGGTTTAAAACAGAAAATATCGTTTTCGGTATCTTTTTAAATTAATTTTTTATTCCTTTTTACTTTATCTTTATTTTTTTTTTTTAATTTGTATTGTATATACATATGTGTTAATGAAGTGTATTTTGAACAAAAATTCAAGACTACCCTGTAGGAAGTCAAACACAGTTTTAAGTAACTTCAAACTGGTTTTTTTATAACCACATCTAGTTAATTCAGAAATGAAGTTGAACCTCGCGCGAAATTTATCACACCTTTTAAAAACGTTAGTTTTGAAATCGATCGTTTCCATTCCCAAATGAGAGCGTTTGTTTTGAAATCAATGGATTTCCATTCCCAAATGAGTAATACACTAAGGGTATTCACGTCACAAGTTGCACCCTTGCAAAAAAGCAAAAGTGAAAAAATAAAACAACAACCACACAGACAATGAGTTGTGCGTAAATAATTGTCTTTGTGGTTGTTGTTATATTTTTGCACTTTTCCTATTTTGCAAGTGTGCAACTTGTGACGTGAATACCCCCACTGTAAATTAATAGTACACTTTTTATATCGCCATCTTTTTTTAATATTCTTCAACAAAGCCAAGAATATTTGAGCTATATTTTATCAACCAAGCTTGTTTTGTATAGAACTTATCGTACCAAATCCCTTAACTTAGGAGAACACTTGTAAGTAGACAGGGTCTTCCTAGCTCATATGGTTTAGTCGTTTTAGTGCAAAGTACCCTACAAGAAATGAATGAGCGAGTAGTCACATTTTTCATAAACAAAGTTTTCGGTCATTTCTTTCCATCATTTTCTTAACAACAAAATGAAAAATGTGACTACTTGCAGGGTAGTTATTTGTCTATAAGCCAATTTGGTAAATTTTTACTTTTAGTATTCTACTATGTTTATTAACCCTGCAACCAGGGCTGCCAGATTTGACTATTTTTTGTTCCGAAATTAGCAAAGTGACGATTTGCCGATTTTTTTTTGAAACAATTAAAATTATTTCTGGCGTTACGTTACAAAAAGTGGACTTTTCGCTGGAACTGCCCATATACATATATTTAGGTTAGTCGTTTCTACTAATAATGAGTGTTTGCGTATAAAAAAAATAACGTTAGTATTTTAGGGTTAAAATTAAAGGCAGACGTGGTTTTTTGCTGATATCTCGTCTATTTGTGTGCCGATCTGGCTAAATTTCCATAACAATCTATACCGGACTATATGTTATATAAAAATTAAACAACCTAGTCCTCATCACAGCAGAGGTTTTTGAAAAACTGATTTCAACAAACACGCAAAGAGACGCAAAGAGAAATTAAATTCGCTACTCTAAAAGTCTAGGGGTCTACTCTCTATTTCGATGCGAAAACAATTTCGATGCGAAAGCTAAATGCCAACTTGGTACTCTCTAACACTTTCGCAAAATTTTCTGAAAATGAAGCAATAGTGGCAATAAAAATTAAAGATTTGAAATTGGAAAATTTAAATAAAATAAAGTGATGATTTACGAACAGAAAAAAATTAAAAGATGCAAAAGACATATGCGCAAACGTATTAAATAGTACCAATCGCTAGATTTGCTACAATTTTCTTTCGCTTCGCAATAGAGAGTAGCCCCTGGGTACTACATATGTATATCCGTGCCAATATTTCCATTTTTTTTTTTTTATTTTATTTATTAAATTAAAGTAACATAACCTAACCTATCGACAATCGGTTCTACGCACCGGAACGACTCGGCGTTTAACGAACACCGACCAAGGATTGTCAACTCAGCAACGCCTGTTCTTCAGGTATTGCTGCTAAAACAACAACCATAATTGGCTTACAAATTTCTGCCTAATAATAGTTTAAAAAAATTAAAAATAAATAAACGTACTATTAAAGGCCGTTATACACTATCCCATAAAGACTTAAGTATTTTTTGAAAATGCTTCCTTGATCGAAATATTGTTGGGAATCTTTCAAAAAAACAATAACAACTTATCATGACAGGGTTGTATTTTCCTCAAAATATGTAAGACTTATGTGTAGTGTAAACAACACTTTAAATAAAATTTTAAATACAACCGAACAATTCCAAAAAATCTAAAGTACATAATAGTAACAACTACAATAAGTGTTTTTTTACTTGTAATAACTAAATTTTTGGCTTATTTCTACTTAAGCTACTCTTCCATATGACCACAGATATGTTCTTTATGGGGTCTAAAGTCAATATTGTAGAAACAAACGGAATGACAATCGTATATAAATAGATCCTTTCCACTTGTGGTGAAAGGAATAAAGACTTTATACATCATACATATTTATGTATTTACTTCGTTTGCACTAAAAAAAACCATGTGATATATTAAACTCCATATTGTTTTCTAAGAAAACTTATTAATTGAACCTTTTCGTGGTTTTTATATAAAGTAGAGTATTAAATTTAAAAAGAAAAAATATATTTTTATTTGCTTGTGTATAATTGTAAACAAATGCAGATTTTTTACAGTGCTAGCAGAAGTTTTTTGTGTTGCCAGAGCAAATTTTTAGGAAAATAGATATGCACTGCAAATTTACAAATTGCAAATTTGCACAATAACCATCAGATTACCCTTTATAATTTTAAACTGGTTATTTCACGAATATGTATTAAAAATTATCTTAAAGTCTTATATTTTCAATGGGAAACTTCTTTGTTTCGTTTGCTCTTGTTAATATTTTCGTTCATTTTCTTCATTTCACAGTTTAGTATTATTATAGTAATTGTATAAAAATTTATGTTTTGGCTTAAGCGTTACGTAAAAGAACTAATTTTAATTCTGTTGAGAATTCCAACAAAACGATTTTACCTTTACTGAAAGCTTGTGTTTTCTATTAAAGACTTTTTGAATATTTTTCGTTATATATTTGTTTAAATTTCAACTTACATTCATTGACTCGGTAGCATAAATTACATTTCCACATTTTACTGTCAACGAAATACACAAAAGGATTTATATATGTACGACATAAACGACACCGAACGATATTCGGACATTGAATAACTGGGAGGCTCTAAAACACATAAAGTTATTAAAATATGAAAAGTCAAACAAAATTATCATACATTTATGTCACGGAATGGATGAATAAGAATTCCCAGAGGAAGTCGAGATTTTTGCAAAAGCGAATTACTTTCTGGTATTTTTGCTAATGTACATCGCATAATGCTAAAAAATAAAAAGAACTAGAAGTTTTATTTGTCTAATAAAAGTTATAACCATAAACTTACTTGGGATTGCAGTTAATAGATTCATGAAATTGGTTGTGTAAAACTATTTTGGGTGGTGTTAGAGTAGCTGGTGATAGAATATGACGATTTTGCATAAGATCTATAGTATCTTGACCCCATAAATGATTAAAACCCTGTTGGAGAACACTGCCACCTTGAGCGAATTGACCTGGTTGTTGCTGCTGTTGTTGATAAGCTTGATTTTGATACTGCAAAGGTCCAGAATTGGGTTGTCCATTGAACATGCCTGGTTGTTGAGAAGAGCCAATAGTTTGCTGCTGTTTTTGTTGTGGATAATTGTAAGCAGCTGAATATGGCTGTTGTAAAGGTGGTGGAGGTTGCTGCTGCGGCTGGTGTTGCATCGCTGGAGGCAGTTGTTGATTTGTTGGATACATTGGTTTTCGCTGCTGACCCATTTGAGGTTGATTATTATTGTTTAACTGATTTTGCTGTAACGTATTGTTGGTAGATGAAGGAGGAAGTGATCCACTCGTATTAGTTGTGGTTGGATAATTGGCATTTTGTGATGGACTTTGTGGATATGACATAAGAGGAGCTGTGGACGTACCATATGTACCGCTTGTGGGGGGCTGTAGTTGGGTGTTCAACTGAAATGTAGGCTGTAAGGGTCGATTGTTTGGAAGTGCACCAGCTGCAGTAGGAGGAACATTTGTGGAAACAGCAGATGTTGTTGTTGTTTGAACATTCAAAGCTGATGTTTTAAAATTATTCTAAATCAGAAAATATTGTTAAAATGTATTATAATATTATCATATCAATATTATTTATTTTGTATAATATAATATTTGTATTATTATTTTTATTATTATTATGTATTTTGTAGGTTAGGTTAGGAAGGGTTATGCGCCCAATGGCACACTTCCAATCGGAGACCCATGCGGTCCATTGTGAATCCCTTCGATATAGAGGAAGAAGAAAGATAGAATAAAGAAGAAAGGAGCAGACAAATCGAATTAAAATAGTTGATAGATAATAGATACCACATAGAACAAAAAACTCCCTCTACAGACCCCTCATCAGAAACAATCGACCTATTTCCCTGACAAACCCAATTAGATCGACACGATTGCATCCAGCGATGGACCCCAGTTCGTCGTGAAATCTATCTTCTAGCCATTTCTGCCTGAGTCCCTGCATTCTAGGAAGTCCTTTATGATATTGTCCCATTTACTCGTAAAAGCCCTAACAGAACAATGACCCGTTAACAACCCTATAAGCGTCCCGAGACCACTCCTAACCAATCCTTATAGAACTCTGTTGCTCCTGCGTCCAAACCGGGCCATACACCCTAGACGCCCTGCAATTCGTCCTATCCCTCCAGAACCGGTTACCGGCATCGTGGAATCTATTCCGTATTGCCTTATAGTAGTGACATAAGAGGGCTTTTACCCCCCCGACCCTTACCCCTATGCCAAGATTCGAACACTCTATCTCGAGTTCGTCCACCACCTCATTACCATCCCCTCTGCAGCGTCCGTTTACCCAACACAGTCTTACCGTGAATGCCCCCATGAGTTCTCTCAGAGCTTTTCCACACTGTGCGACCAGGTACGATCGCGGCGAACAATTTGTTAATGCCATGAGCGCGGCCTGATTATCGACGTAAATTGTCACCATAGATCCCCCTACGATGTGCTCCAGTATAACCTTCGTCGCCCTCCAGATCGCTAGGATCTCAGCCTGAAAGACACTGCATTTATCCGGGAGCCTGAATGACCTTTTCACGTCAGTGTCAGTCACTAAAAATAATATCAATTAATGTTTAAATGTAGTGTTATCGGAGACTCTTGAAAATATCGTTGGTAGATCAATTTTCAATTAACGAAGTTCTGAGGAGAGGCAGTTTTTCTTTTAATAAGTGTCCCCGTAAGGAGATCGTTAAGAGGGCCTCTGAGTCCGGAAGTCATAGAATGGATAGCACCATTTCTTAAACCGGTAGCAGTAATACTGGGAATACTGGCCCACATGACCCGGAGACTCGATGCAAGTTAGTGGAAGTTGTTAGAATTCACTAAGTTGTCAAGAGAAACAATGGAGAGACTTCCGGTTCGCAGTAGACCAGGGGTCAGGTTTAGAATTCCTAAAATTGATAGACCTTAAGAGGCTGAAAGTGTTGCATATAAACTTGCATTATTGTGAAGCAGCCACAGCCGAATTAGCAACAACGTGGACGTGGCCTTAGTCCAAGAGTACTGGATTAACAACAACCGCGAAGTTGGACTAAAGGCCACGAGATAAACATTTTTCGCACACCACACATTTCTCATTCTGTCATTAATGGAAACCTTACGGTTGTGACAGGAGATGCTAGGGACAAAATGGTCCTGGCACTAGTATCGGTATACTTACAATATGAGGCTACCGATCCACCTGGTGAGAAAGTGGGTGAGTTGGTGTAGTACTTGACCTTTAGCCTGATCTTTGAAAGTTCAATAAGCTTAATATGGATTCTTTTTCGAGATTAGTGAGTAGTTACCTTAGGGTTACACTTGATTAGTGGTCTACTCCTACTGGTGAGGAAGTATAGGTAGGCACCTTCACTAAGGTGGTGGGCAAACGGATAAAACCGAGATGGTTGATAGGCTCAAAGTTCCATTATTGGAAGATTGTTTAAAAGGGCGAAACATACTCATAGAGATGAGGATTAGAATATCTTCAGAATGAGTTATAATAGGTACAAGGGAGACATTACGAGAGCAAAAAGGTACTCTTGGATCAAATTTAGCGAGTCAGTGAAGCTTCAAAAGAATTTTATTCAAGGTCCCAACAGTTCCGGGAATTATGCAAAGACCGGACCGAATTTTAGAATTTTAGGCTGCCCATACTAGGAATAGTAGAGCCTAAGGCCGTTTGATAGTGCTAAGTATCTGGCAGTTTTTCTGGACAGTAAGCTGTCCAGGAGGAGGAATACGCAGGAGCGACTTATAAGGGGTCTCAATGCTTGCAGATCATCGTTAGGTAGGCAATGGGGATAATAAGGCCGTTATTAGTTGTATGACTGTTCACATTGATGGATAGAACCATTCTAACATATGCATGCTGTGTTTGGTGGGAGGCAGTGAGGCTGACGAGTCGGAGGAACCTTTTTTCCTAAGACTCAGATCGACATGACAAGGGCCATGAGAAGTACTCCTCAGGACGCGCTGGATGCAATTCTTAATCTTCTGACTAAGGAAGTCGGGACTGTAAGGAAATTTAACGCATGGTCACTCGCGGATCTTGATCATTTAGGCTTTCTGACGACTGCAGTATATTTCAGGCATAAACTAGGGATCTTGAAGGCCGTAGAATTGATAAGGGGCTACATTGCTGAGGGTTCGGAGGTCACTATATATATGTAGACAGTCAGGCTGCTCTTAAGGCCGTGAAGGGCTGTTATGTGAACTCTAGGCTAGTGGAAGATTGTAGAAGGGCTCTAAGGAAAATCATAGGGGAATATGTGGTGAGGCTGTGCTGGGTACCGGGTTACTGCAGCAACACCGGCAATGAAATGGCTGATGAATTGGCGAGACTGAGCTCGAAAATGGATAATCCTGACTGTTTAGAGATAGTCGGGACTTCAATTGTCTTTTACATTTGGATGATTGGGGAAATGGCTTCTGAGCGGGATTAATAGGGCCAGGGGAACGGAATGTAGTGTCGTGGACGCTGTGGCCGGTGCTTAGAGATTCGGACACGATGTTTGGCAAGAGTTAGGACCATGATAGATATTATCACGGGCCACTGAATGATATTCAGGATGGCGGCAATAATGACTTAACGGATATATGCAAGTTGTATAAGGACCCAACGAAGTTGAAGATAGTTGAGCACATTCTGTGTCACTGCCCCAGGCAGCAGAACAGCAGGCTGAGGGCGTAGGCTCTTAGGCGAAATGATAAATATCGCGGGCTGTGTGCTCGAAAAGCTACCTTAGGCTACCTTCACTTTTTCGCAAAATCGTTAAAATTTTAAATTAAAACTGTTTTTATTTAATTATTAAATCTCACCTGAAAATTATTCACCTGTTGTTGCAATGTTGATGGCATTTGCATAGACTGCGATGATGATAAGGTTGTTGGGGGCCCATTCATGCGATTAATGTTTATGTTTTGCATGCTGCCCGTTAAATTATTAACAGTAAGTGGTTGATTTGCAATACCAGAAGGTAAAATAGATTTAAATTGTTGCTGTAGTGGCTGAGCAGTAGGTGGATATGGTTGTTGTTGATTTAATTGCATAGAAGGTGAGGCGGTACGTGAAGAATTTGCACTTGCTGTTGCATTGGTGCTTGCACCATTAGACATTAAGTTATTTCCAGATCCTGGTCCATTTGCAATGGGTGCCCTCATATGAGGTGGTAGATTGCTAGTTAGAGGACCTTGTGTTGGATGTTGGTTTGTAGGCGGTCGTTGTTGTGGTCCATTGACGCTTTGTGGTGGAGCATAGTTTCCAGTTGATGTTATAGGATTTATTGAAGGTGTTGTGGTCATTGATGGTGGCATGAACTTGCTCATATTTGCGTTTATTGAAGGAGGCAATGATGGCATACCGGAAAATTGTTGTTTTGGTTGTTGTTGAGGCGGCAATTGTTGTTGTTGCACTTCCGTTACAGGTGGCATGCCATTAACAATATTCAGTTGCCCGATTGGTGGTGGACCATAATTTGCATTTGTATATGACGACATAATATTGAACTTTAACCCTCCTTTTTATTAGCAAAACATAGAAACAGAAGTAAAAATACCTTTAAAATACACATACAAATTGTAAAATTAATTATTTGAAGAAAATTTAGACAAAAAATATTAACTTTTTATTTAAGTTAACTCCCCCCAAAATGTGGTAGTATCTAAATCTCCATGTTCTTAGGGAGCGCACAACAGGCGCAGCGGAGGCCTAGGTGTATATCCTCACACTGATATGAAGTTGCATCCTTGATGCTTCATCCTCCTTTCGACCTAACCTAGTAATTTAAAAAAACCCACAGCTAAGTCTTCCTCGAACACTTTTGACGATTAAAAACCGATTTATCACTTGCGCGCTTGAAAAAAGACTCGAAAATGATTCGTTCTTATGCTTAAAAAGTAATTTATTGAAAATGCAATAACAAAACATACAGCAATCGAAAATGGATCATACAGGTGTTTGAAATATGACTGTTTTGACTTTAAAACTTATATAAATTTATTTAAATATTATTCAAAAATCTCGCAAATGGAAAATAATTGTTTTCTTTATACTAAATATTTTTTCTAATTGTATCGCATCTACGCCATTTTAGAGCATTGTACATATAAAATGAATAAATAAAAAACGGCCTAGTATGAAAGCTCAAGCTAGACTTTTGGGTTTACTCAAGTGTTCAAGAGTGCACGTAGGTGTGAGATCAAAAGAGAAAAGAGCACGGGGCAGTAGTTTTGCCGCGGTCTGTTTTAAAGTCAATTATTTATATACATATGTATTTTTCATATAATAAAACGTAAGTTTATTTTCTTCATCAATTTTTTTTATAAACAAACTTATTATATTTTTACTTATATTTTTATGTGCTACTACTAAAAACCGGTTGCAAATTGTCCATTGAACTAATCGAAAAACGTTCAACAACTGCCGAAAATAAAATTACTAAAGCAAACATCCTTTTTTTAGACGACAACAATTTAAATATAATCACCCCTATTATATAAGTTGTTGTCAATGTCGATGTGAATTTTAAGTTGTTTTTACATCAAGACGATGACTACATCACTTTGAGAATTTGGTAAAATTTTGTGGGGTAGTTCAAACATAACATTTTAGCAATTATTAATACAAATTATTGATTACAAATTATGTTCATGACTTCTTTTAAATTTGCATTTTTTATTTAAAACGTATTAATAAATATATATTTACTTTTTTCTAAAATTTCTTTAACTTTCATTTGGGTCGTCGCAATATTTTTTGTTGACTAAAACAGAGTCAATTCTACTCAACGACACACAGAGGGGTATTTTGCCAATCTGGCCGGACATTCCTCCTGTTTTTTAGTTTATATTGCTTTTTAAAAATTATAGATCTACTGGCAGATCTTTGAAATTTGGCAGAAATATGTGTTATGGTCATAGGCTAGTAGAGCACGTAATCATTCGCAAACGATTAGAATTAAGACTGAAAAATGAGTCGAAAAAGGCTCTTAGACGATCAGTCGAAAGACTCGAAAACAATCAGAAGTACGACTCGAAAAAGACTCGCATATAATTAGAAATACAGCTAAAAATACAGAAAAAAATATGAGTTTTAAATGAGTCGAAACTGATCAGAAAAAAGGGTAATAAAAGACTCCTCAGGAAGAGTCCCGGGTAAGGCACCATTTTCTCCTGATAAAACAATAATTAATGATCAGAAAATTAGCTCATATATGCCTATTTTAATCGCGCAGAGGAGTCATAAATGACTCGAATATGATCAATTTTTTCATAAAATGCTTGCAGGGTAACACAAAATAAACAGGTATGTGATGGAAATCGATTTTGAAAACGAAACGATTTGAAACCGAAAATATCGTTTTTAGTATCTTTTAAAATGGATTTTAAATGCATATTCCTCTTATTTTCAGTCTTGCAAAAACATATCTTCTGCCGACACTTTTATACTCATCTGAAATTTTTACTGGTTGTAACACAAATGATATGAGAAAGCTGACCGTAACATACAACAATATCATCCGTTACATTTTCTCTTTAAAAAGATTTGATCATATATCGCAGCACTCTTTTCGTTTATTCAATATGTCATTTTCAAACTATCTTCAATTCAAAAACTTAATATTACTTCACAAAATAATAACGACAAAGGAGCCAAAATATCTTTATGGACGTCTGCAGTTTTCTAGATCGTGTAGAGGGAAAAATGTAATACAATTTCGTCATCGTGACCATGCTTCTGAATGTCAATACTTTATATTAAGCATACGTCTCTGGAATCAACTTCCAAATGATTTGCAAATCACTAGCAACGCTATAAGATTTAAAAGGTTATTGAGGGAATATTTTTCGTAAATTTTTTAATGTTTTAAATGAAAACTTTTTTTATTTTTATATTCCTTTACTTTATTTATTTTATTCTATTTAAATTTAAATATAATCTATGTAGTTTTTAGAAAATATTTCTTTATCAATGTATATTTTAACTTGTCTGATTCTTATGCTGTAATTTATAAGATATTGTGTCTTGTTGTGTTAGAAAATCAAATTATTATATACAAAAAAATAAAAAAAAATAAATTATTCTTTCAAATTTTATATTATATACGTTAACTGAAGTGTATTCTGAACGAAAATTTAAGACTATAATTCAGAAATGGATTTTAAAATCATTCGAAATTCATCACACCTTTAAAAACGTTCGTTTTGAAATCGATCGATTTTCATCACATACCTGAAAGTCTTCTTTTAGTGAAGAAAAACACAAACAAACATTAGAAAATTTGCGTTTTTGTCACATCATCTTTTTTAATAACACAAATAACGGTTATTTTGGAATATCTCAAAAACTGTTCTACTTTTGACCATTCTGATTTCATATTCGGATTCAGCGGAAAATTGTACACAAAGATTTGGTAAAAAAATTGTCACAGTGTTATCAATACAAATCTTTTATTAAGTCTACTACAATTTGTAGTCTACAAATTGAATGATATAAATATATGTAGCTCTGTTTATTTAGTTTACTGGCAGAAACTTCCAACGTCATATATCATTCATTGTTTCATTTGTCTTTTAAAAAAATGGTAAAATAATTTTTTTTGCTCATTTTCAAAAGTTTGTTAAAAAAAATTGAACCAGCTGTTTAAATAATTCTTGTTGCTAAAAAAAATTTACTTACTGAAATCAAGGCGAGTTGAACTACAGGTGGTGTCGGTATTACACAATCAAAAAACAACATAGGGTTTTTTGCATTCCATTGATATTGTTTACAGTTCGAAGTGTCAACCATTCCTAACAAATCAAAACAAATTGGTTCGAACAGTCAAAATCAGATGGCGTTTCGCCACCACCTGTAGTTTTTTAGTATGTGAACGCTACATTCGCACGACAGACTTTTTTCGTAATTCGCTCTCTCATTCGTAATTCACAGCCCAATTAGGATTCAATTTACATAATTCGTCATACAAAATCTTAAGAGCGAATCATCTCATTTGAACGTAATTAATTTTGAAATACTATGCAAACTACACACAAATCATTGTCATCACCAGGGAAACCAGAAATATGCTCTAAAAAAGTGTTTTATGCGCATTAAATATGCAATAAGAACTGGAAAATATGCCCTATAAAATTGTTAAAAATATGCCCCAAAAAAACCAAAATGGCTTATTTGAAAATCAAATATTCAACAATTTAATAATATTTGCATTTAAAAAACAAGTCAAAAATAACATTCGGTAAAACCCATAGTATTTACATACGCGTTTTTGAGATTGTACCCTATTTGGAACCGATAGGAAGTCATGGGCTCCCCAAAACAGAGTTCTGTTACAAGGTCCAAATTCATATAAGTGTTATTTGCGCCAAATATTATCTAAATACACCATCTATATGAAATTTATTTTATCTTAAGGCATTTTAGGGACGGTCGCAAAATTTTATATTAATATTTACATTTAAAAGGGAGCTATGGTCAAAAGTAAACCGATTAAAAAAAAAAATATTAATTAAAGTAAAATATTTTTCGGATTAATTTAATCTAAATACGAACATAAATATCAAGATGGTTTTTGAACACAAACAGTCTATTTCAGAAAGAAGTTTGTATGAGGACTTTGAAATTTTAGACCGATTCTCACTATTTACATAGGATTTGTCCTTAGTGCAATTTAAACGTAATTATCAAATTTTTTTCAAATTATCGATAAAGCTTTGCGCACAAGGTTAACATGGACAGACAACCAGAAAGACGGGTGGATGGACATAGTTCGATTACTTTAAAAAGTGACTGAGTCGGTCGGTATACTAAGAGGTGGGTTTAATTTCTATGTATTTCACTTAGATACATATAGTATAATTGGGTTTTCCTCAATTTTTGCTTATGTATGAAACTAAACAGTTCAAAATAACATTTATTCTTAAGATAACCTGCTTTGTTTTACAATTGTAGCGTGCAAATTAAATGTAGATGGTGAAATTGAAGAAATAAGTTGGGTATACAGTTGGGTATAGACATTTTAAACAGAAAAGCTAGAATTTCCAAAAAAAAAAAAAAATTTTTTTTTGATTCGCTAAGAAAGCATTTGATGGCTTTAAAAAAATTAACATGTATCAAAATATGCTTCAAAAAGATGAAATATGTGCTGTAAATCTAAAAAATGCTGTAAAAATTATCTTTTAACTAAAATACGCAATAAAATGCTGCAAGGCGTAGAATTTGCAAAAATATGCACTAACAAATCGATGCCAAAATTCATAAAAAGCTCTTAAACGGATAAATATACTGTTTCTGCCTTCAATGGTCGCATAAGGAAAAACATGCAATTGCATATTTGTGGTTTCCCTGGTCATCACTAATTTGTTATCGAAGGCTGTCACAAAAAAATATATAATATAACTTTCAATTTACGACGTCTCTTTTTGTTTCTGGGCGAACGGTGTAGAGAAGTGGGGTAAACAAAACGATTCGGCTTGTGTTTTTCATGTCGTTTTTTATATTTATCTTTAAACTTTTTATACCCTCCACCACAATAAGTTGTGAAGAGGGTATACTAAGTTTGTCATGTCGTGTGAAACTTTTTTATTATTCATTTTAGACCCCATAAAGTATATATATATTCTGAGTAATTCTAAGTCGATTTAGCCATGTCCATCTGTCTGTCCGTCTGTTGAAAACACGCTCACTTTTGAAAAACTCAAAAGAAATAAACAAACTTTGTGTCAAATTGCTTGTAGTTATCCTAAGCAGTTTGGGATTGAAATCCAGCAAAATCGGTTCAGTAGGATCAGAGTTTTGAATCAAAATGTGGAACCACCACCTAAAAAAATTGATAATTTTGTTACAAAAACTAACATAAATGGTGGAACAATGCACGGAATGATATATGATTTTGCAAAAATTCGTTTTATTCGACTGGAAATCTCGCTTTAAAATTTCGAGATGATCCGTCCATAATTTACCCAAGGCCCCATTTAAGCCCTACTCCCGGAAAACAGTATAGTACGCCTAAAACCATAATTAATAATGCTATCATTACAAGACATAATAGGACTAGAAATTACGCTGTAAATTTTCGTGAAGATCGGTCCATAATTTACCCTAGGCCCCGTATAAACCCTAATCCCGGAAAAGAGTTTAGTAAGCCTTAAGCCATAACTAATAATGCTATCATAACAAATTTTGGCTCATCACAGTTTCATAGAATTTGAAATGACAATGTGAAATTTCGTGAAGATCGGTCCATAATTTACCCTAGGCCGCATATAAACCCAACTCCCGGATAACAGTTAAGTACGCCTAAAACCGAAAAAAATAATGCTGTCATAACAAAATTTAGTACATCTAAGTTTTTTAAGACTGGAAATAAGACTTTAAAATTTCGTGATGATCGGTCCATAATTTATTATAGGCCCTATATAAAGCCCACTCTGGTAAAATAATTAAATACGCCTAAAACCGTAGCAGATATACATAGATATTGCGGTAAAATTTCTTCAAACTTAGCTTCATATGGCCAGAAAAAATGTTATGCAATTTTGTGATATACGGTCCATAATAATCCTTAGATCCATTTTAAGCAGCCTTCTGAAATTCACTGCAAACGCTAAAACTAATTTCACCGCCGTATTCAAATTTATGTTTTTTAACACCAGAAATCACTCTGCAGAATTTTGGAATGATTGGTCCAATTTTAACGCAAATGTCTGCTTTTATAAAGATAAATTAATAATAAGTAGACATCATATCGATATTACTCATAAAACATTCGAACTGTCGGTGGAGGGTATCAAAGATTCGGCACAGCCGAATATAGCACTTTAGCTTGTTCTTGTTACTTTTTATTCTTTTTCCTACTTTGAAGTGTGAGGTTGAAAATACAGTGAGACCTCGATTATCGACAGCAGATGGGACCGGGAGCATTCTTGATAATTTTTTTGTGTGTTTCTTATTTTATGTACATAAATATAAAATGTATTCAAATATAATCTGGGAATTTATTTCTCATGGTGAGTAACATTTATTATATAAATTTTCGTATTAATCGAATCTGTATTCTAAATCAAATTACAATTTATAAAGCTTTGATACTTTAATAGCAAATATTGAAGGAATAAGACTACATATTTTAGAATAAAAGCTTTATAAATTGTTACATGACTTAGAATACACATTCGATTAATATGAACATTTATATTAAAACTAGCTGGCCCGGCTAACGTTGTTTTTCCACATAACTTATTTCTTTCAGATGTAACAGTGTCTGCTAGCCAAGTTTTAAGAAAAAATTATAGGCTATAGTTATTTCCAGATGTTACACTATTTGCCTGCCCAATTTCAAGAAAATTTATTAGTTAAGAAGATATAGGGAGGCGGAGCTCTTACCCCTCTTGGCCTATTTAATGTCCTGTCCTCTTTCCGATGTTACAGTGTATGCATGCCAAATTTTAAGAAATCCGGTTGATTAGCTAAGAAGATAGAGGGAGGGGAGCTTTTACACCTCTTGCTCTATTTCATGCCCTAAATAATAAAAACTATAGGCTATAGTTCTTTCCAACTGTTACACTATTTGCCTGCAAATTTTCAAAAAAAATCGGTTGATTAGTTAGTCTGTGTTCATACGGCTCATGTCTTATTGACAAGATTGCTACTTTATAGGTGAGAGGGACGAGGGGAAAAGAAAAGAGTACACAGATGCATGTACTGTCTTTACGTTTTGCTTTCTTATTCGTTGTTTAATTTTGTTTTCAATATCAAAACAAACAAAATAAAAAACATGTCGTCAACATGACATGATTCATTTGAACACCAATTCATGTTCAAAGAAGAAAAAGGAAGAATCTTGTCAATAAGACATGACCCGTATGAACTCAGACTTACGAAGATATAGGGAGGGGGAGCTTTTAGCCCTCTTACCCTATTTCACACCCTATTCCTTATTCTCTTTCAGATGTTACATTGTCTGCATAGAAAATTTTAAGAAAACCGGTTGATAAGCTTAGAAGATTAGGGAGTGGGAGCTTTTACCCCTATTGCAATATTTTGCGCCCTCTAGCGATATAAAATATACTCTACGACCTATTCCCATACCTTAAAAATACACATACAAAATTTCATAAAAATCGGTCAAGCCGTTTCAGAGGAGTTCAAAATGGAGGGCATTTTGTTGATAATTGTATGGGAATATAAATACAGGCTTAGGAATGAATGCAATGTTCACTAAAATGGCTATAACTCATGAACCAATACACATTTGAAGATCGTTGATACATAAAAACCTTGGTATTGACGTCACCTTCCACGTGAACAAAATCGGTTTATGCATTTCAGAGAACATCAATTACTAACACAATGCAACTTATTTTTATATATGGGCTAATCCGAAAATTTTTAAACCAAAGGCAGAAATTTAAAGTTGCCCAAAATCCAAATGTTTGTTAATGGAATAATAGGATACATATTCAAGCTTCAACATATATAAGCAATAAGGTTTTACTGTGGTTTTTTTGTTCTTGGCAAAGGCTAACCTAAACGTACCTCTTGCTTTCATTTATTCTTGTAAAAAAGTGGGCAAAACAATCGTTTCAGTATTAAGCGTTTAGCAAAACTTTAATTTGTTTAATTTTCTTGTATTTAAGATAAAAATCATATATGTAAGTTATCTAATATATATTAACAATTTTAACTAAAAATGGGTACACTGTGTGTATTGTCCGTAACGGAAAATGGGGTTTTTTAAATTTAACAGAATGAATTTTAATAATTTTGTTTTCCAAACTAGCTTTATAAACAGAGTTTTTTATGCACTTTAATCTGATGAAAAAAAGAAATACCTTTATTACGCTTTTTTTTTTAATATAAATGACAAAGTTAGTAACGTCCGTAACGGCATGAAAATACCCAAAAGTTTTATTTTAATATTATGAGGTGGAAGTAAGTGTTTATAATGGATTTTCACCTGCTGAATCTGAATCAGGACTTAAAATTGCTCTAGGTTGCCGAGAATCCGAAAAACTTCACCTTAAAGTGACAAAAAGTGTGTTTTAATAACATGCGATCCCCCAATCTGCAACTTAAATTGAGATGAATTTCAAATTCTTCTGAAACCTAAAATGATTCCTGAATATCAATAATTAGTAATTAATAACCATGTTGTAAACCGCAACCTCCATGCACCCCTTCAAATATTTGGTGGTACGCCCATGTTCGCAATGTTTACGTACTGGATTTTCCGTTAGAAATCTTTAAGCAATTCTTGCTTTGATCTCAAAATTTTGCCAAAACTTTGCGCGTGGTGACAAATATATTCGTATTAATTAAAATGTGTTCAAATGCAGACAGAGCAAAAAAATTTCGTGCAAATTTGAAAATAATACTGAAAAACTGTTGGTGTTTAAAACTAAAAAGGCAGAAAGAAAGCGAGCATATTTTGAGAAAATCAAAGAACAGTTAAACAATAGTTTGTCACAGGCAAAAAGAATAAAAAAAAAAGATAATAGACAACGAGTGGCCAAATTTTCAATTCGTAAAATAATGGAATGTGAGTTGTTTCGAATGGAATTTTTTTGCTAATTCGCATGGAAAAGGAGCGGTGGACGGTGTTGGCGCTGTTGTTAAGTGAAAAGTTTGGCAACTAGTAAAAACCCAAAATCTCATCTTAAAAAAAGATTTTCACAAATTAGCAAAAAAAAATATATAAATGGCGTTTTCCTTATTTACGTTGGTAAAAATTATGTCAAAACTACATTTGACGGAATATCAAAAACATGGATAAATGTAAAAAATATTCCAGCTCTTAAATCATATCATTATTTTTTCGGGCTTCTCCAATGGCAATACTATAAGAGTAGCTCGAACAGCTGGGTATATTAAGCATAAGATACAATGTTAAAGGGTTAAATAAACAAATTAATAAATGAATATAAGTAATATAAGATAAATGAAATATTCTATAATTTTTTTGTAACTAAGAAATTAATAATTACAAGGTTAAAAAGATTTTTAAATACATGAATGTTTTTTATATACACAATTTGGTTTAATGGAATAAGTATAACGTCCGTAACGTAACGTCCGTAACAGACAAAAATTAAGATTTTTGTTTAACAGGACTACTAAGCCTTCTTTTCTAAGATGGATTGATATGGTCATATATTCCACTTAATTTTTTGTATTTGGACTTTTAATTGTTTATTATGCACAATTAGCTAAAAAAAATGTGCAAATGCACATAAGCCTCAAAGTCGACTTCCATTTTTTGTAACGTCCGTAACGGAACTTTAAGCTAGCATAACTTTTTTTTCAAAAACAGTTAACCTTTAAGTTTAAAACAAGTTTTAAAGTACTCCCAAAGAACTGCATTTTGCAAAAAATTTCATGAAAATATTCCAATGTTAACGCCAGCTGTGTCAATCTTAACAAGCAAATTTACGTGCGAATGTAACGTCCGTAACGCAGGATTAGCCCATATATAGATATGTTAATTTTTAAATATGAGGGAAAAAGTCATTTTGGCAGAACATGTTTCTAGTACGTTGGGATTTTCTCTTTCTTTGTTTACTTAATTTTTTTATGATTGTTCACAAGCAAACGAAAAAAAGGATAAGTTGTTTATAATTTCGGATAACTGAGATAATGCCGGATTATAGAGGTTAAATCAATGCAAAAAAAAATTTATTTTTTGGATAATTGATGCGGCCGGTTAATTGCCGGATAATCAGGGCACTACTGTAAAAAAAAACATACAACCAAAAATCATCGTAAAAACGCAAAGGGATTTTGGAAGTTGCTTCAAAAGGGAATCAAGAAAAAACGACGTCGTAAAAGCCCTCATGTAAATTCTTTTGTTATTGTTTTTTTTTTTTTTTTAAATACATTTGAGAGACTTTTTGGTAAATTTTGACATTAGGTTAAGCTTGGCTATGCATATTATGGTTGGGCCTTAAGAATTGTTTAAATAATGAAACATTTTAAATTTTTGTGGTCACTTTCAAAGCAAAAGTTGTGCATTTAACGTGCGAACAGCGTAATTAGACTTGGTAATTTAAAGAGCGAAAAAGAAATTCAAAATGCCGTGCGAACACAGAATTACTATTAAAAATTATTAAAAATAAGCAATAATTTTTAGTTATTGAAAACGCCAAATATCTTATTTCTATTTGTAATAAATTGAATTTAGAAAAGGCAATGAAAGTAAAAATATTAAAAATGAATTCGTTATTCAATTTAAACTTTATTTAATCTTTATTAATTAATAAGATTTTGTTTTTCGTGCTTAATTCCCAATTTTTATTCTTGATAAAAACACTGAAATTTATTGTTGAAGGATAAGCTAGTTCTTATGCGCATTTCACTGGTTGCTTAGGCCAGATCATCAGGAAACATTTTCCCAAAATTTTTTAGAAAAGCCAAGGTTTAAAGTTGACATAATATATATATATATATATTATATTATATTTTGTTAATTAGTCGAGCTCTCTAGTATAGTTAAGATATATACATTTTTTTTTTTGGAAATTTTGTATACATTACTTTTATATTGTATCTATAAGGGTTTAATAAAAAGTCTATGGGTAATAAAGCAAAAAAAGGGGAGGTTTTAAGGTAAGCCACTAGAGTTGTCAATTATTCGCCTTTCAACTTTGTTCGAATAATTCAAATAATTGTTTTTGTTCGTTCGATGAAACGATAAAAACTAAAAAATTATTCGATTAATCGATGAGAATAACGAATAAAAAAATTATTTTAACAAACAAATTACTGTGGAAAATCTTCCATTCCATCCGTTATGACTTCTTTTTTTTTGATGCATACAATTTTTCATCTTAACTCCATATCGTTGTAACCCTTAATCCCTAATAATCCGATATTACTCTGGATTTTCGAAAGGCGTTGGCAGACCTACCATCTTCAGCCAAACTTCTGTCTACAATTTCTTCTGTAAAACAGCCGCTGTCTCTTAATGTATTTTTCCATTGAACCAAGTTCGGCATTTCTTGATATCGTTGGAATATCTTCCACCACATCGTTTTCAATGGTAATATTGTGCACTTACGCAAATGGTAAAGATATAGTACATACATAAATAAATTTAAAAAAAATATAATACAATAACATTTTCTACTTTCAAGATATGATTTATATAAATCAAGTCTTTATTTTTAAGCTTTTTGTTTATTTCTAAATTTTTCACCCGAAATTGAAAAATCCCCTTTCATGGAAATTTTTTAACGTTTGATTTAAAATTAAAACAGCGGAAACAATTAAGAAGGTGAGTTGCAAAACTCGTAATATTCTGATTGCATCATGGAAGAGGACATGCATTGATACAATTAGTATATTTCTTCTCATAAAGAGCCAAAAGAACTGTTAGAATCAATTTTCAGCTCGTATTTTTAATGTTGTAACGAACGAGTTTTGCAACTCACCCACTTAATTGTTTGTTTAATTTGTTTAATAAGAACATAAAATACATCTTTGAAATACAATGAGTACTAGGGTATTCATTCGGTTAACCGTCAACCGGTTAACCGATTAATTACTACCCGATTAACTGATCGGTTAATTTCAAGTTGGCTTTTTTCGATTAACGATTAAACCGGTTAATTTCAGTCGATTAACCGATTAACCGAAGTAACAAAATTTTCAATATTTTGTAGTATTATAACATATTTTTTGTTTTTTTAATTATTTGTTTCGTCTCATAAACGAAATGTATTTGTTTAGAAAATATTTTTTTTCATACAAACAAAGAAGGTGTTCAGTTATCTTCATTTTAACCCATTTTCCGCCGACCGATGACTAAAATTACAATGTTTTTCAAAGTTTTTTTATCATTCATCATCGATAAACAGGAATGTTGCGAAAAATGGGTTAAATATTTGATTGCCAACACCTTTTTTTGTTTCACGTACTTTTTATATGTATGTGTTTAGATATTTGTTTCTTCTCATATCAGTCTTTTAACAGAATTAACCGAAACAATTAGAAGTGTTAAAAATTTAAAACAACTTTAATGGCATAATGGAGTATTTTATATGTTAAGAGAAATCCTGGAAAAGGACTGAGAAATTAGACATTAATCTACGATAAGTGAAATAATATTTTCCAAGTCAAATTTTGTTGAACTAAAGAAAGGAGTCGCTTTAATCCTAAACATTCAAAATAAATAACTTTTCTTAAAGATTATTTTATAAGATCTCCTTTAACTATTGAAATAACTAATAAAATTATCTTAGTTTATTTTTGTATAAATATGTAAATATTTGGGGGATTCACAAGGTAGTCATAAAGTCTTATGTCTTAAAATAATTACAGGAAATATATATCGTCGGTTTAATATGCCAACCGGCTAAATCCACATTTTATGTAAATTGAGATTTTGATGCCGTGTGGTAGAGAAAGATACGCCTCGTCGACCAGCATCTAGTTTTTCTTCTATTTGAGTCTTGAAGTTTGTACAACTAACTGTATTTTTAATTTTCTATCAAGCTTCAAATAGGAAAAATAAAAAGTGTTTTTCTCTCCTGTAAAATGTGCTGAAAGTGAGTTAGCAGGTTTGCATATTAAGCCAACGATATGACTGTTGTAATTTAGATTTCTACTATACAGTTATGACGAATCAATAAACACAGCATTACAATTTTTATTTTGTTTGAAACACTACAATATTTACTTTAAACAATTTTAAATTTTATTTAGGATATTATGACGATATGACTTGATACCACACCTTGTGCATTAATAAAAATGCATATTACATATTTATGAATTGTTTTTTTTTTTTTGCTTGCTCGTTTTAGTTCAAGAATTGTTATGTATGGTATGTTATTGTTTTTTTTTTTTTACTTATAAACTCCAAATAATAAGCAATTAATGCATTTTTATAAATTAACCGATTATTAACCGGTTAAACCAAAACCTCGGTTAATTAATCGAGCGATTAACCGATTAAAGGAAAAGGTCGATTAAATGAATACCCTAATGAGTACTCAACACGGTTTTTGCTTACTAAACATTGAGATTAATTACAACCAGGGCTATGGCAACAATATTTTTTAACTTTCCTACATTTTGTAGAAAATCACTTAAAACGTATAAGAATAAATCAAATTCTAAGCTTTTATTTAATTCACTTTTTAATAAAAAAATTGTTCGATTAATCGATTTATTCGTTGTTCGAAAAGCGTCGTTTTTAAATTATTCGAACAAGAGTTTGGTTTTGTTTGATCGATTAATCGAATTATTCTTAATCGGTTGACAACTCTATAAGCCACCAATATTTATTATTATTTATATTTAAAAGTATGTTTTGATCATCTAAATATAAACTTTTGTCAAATCTATTATTATCAGTTGTCAGTACATTGCAATGAATTGCTTTCGTATTGGCTCTTCTATACCCAGCAAAAAACTTTGGAAGTTGTTCAAGAAGAAGGGATATTTTCATGACTTCTTTAGCACTTAACTACTTGAATGAATTAAAAATGCCTTCCAAAATTCGAATAAATTTTAAATAAGTGAACCCATGAAAAATTACCTGCATTGCACCCATTCAACTCATATGTAGGAATTACAATGTTTCACTATAATTAGGTACTCTTTTAGGATTGAAAGGGGACGAATATTATATACAATTGACTTTAATGATTGAGTTAAATTTTTTTAATTTTAATAATAATGAGGCATTTGTTTACCTCTTAGATATTTCCCTTCAAAAACTCTAGTTTTCTCCATGTATGCAGGGGAAATGTTAAACCATATTTGGCAACCGTATGTTAGAATACGTCTAACTAATGATTGGTATAAGGTAATTTTAACAATAGTTTTGATGTGTTGTGAATAAAATAGTTTTTCATACACGAAAAAGGCATTACTAACTGCGCATTTATATGGTTATTAACATAGCTGTTCATTGTAAATAATTTTCTTCTAAATATTGGCTCAAAATGAATTACAGTAGAATCCCGATAATTTGCAATCGCAAGGGACCGGCCATTTCTTACGAATTATAGGGATTTTCGATTTAGCGGGGTTTCGATTTAACGGGGTTAAAATAAAATAAATACGATTTAACGGGGTTTTTAAATTTATTTACAAAAACGGTAAAAAAAACATAAAAAACAATTGTTAAAAATAAAATACATATATAAAAATTATTCATGTAACAAACTGATCTTAAGAAAATAAATCCACACACAAGCAAAAACCCACTCAGAAATAAAAAAGTGGTAAACAAAAAATCATTCTTTCCATGTTTTTGTTGTTTTTATTACGAATTATAAGTGGTAGTGGGCAAATTATTACGATCTATAAGAGGTAAAGAAGATTTTATTTGAAAAAAAATTACGAATTAGCGAGGGGACCAAAATGTATGGAACTTTAACGAATAAACGAGATTTTTTCAAGGGACCGACAGTTTATTACGAATTATCGGGAATTAACTGTATTTACAATTTGTAACAGTTTTTCAAAAATTAAAATATGTTAAATTTATTTAATACTTCTTTAAATTAAATATAAATCAGTTTCAAATATTTTACGATACCCAGTGACGCACGTGTGTTATACGTACTGAAATACGTATGCTATACTTTGTGTGTACGGGGTACTCGGAAGTGTATATACGTTTTTCGTTTACTTTTATATAGAACATGGGTAATGTCTTTCAAATATTATTTCTTCTCTTGGAAGTTAAATTCACTATTATTTGAATTTATATTATTCAAATTAATATTTTAAAAATATATTCAAATCAATAGAAAAGCACACAAATTTGTTTGAAAAAAATTTAATTTAGAAGAAACAAATAAAATAAATTTGTATAAAATTATTGAATAAAAAAATCTCAGACTTCGTATGAAAAAATTTTATAATTTAAAAAAAAAATGCCTAAATATTTCAATTCAACAAAAATTTTTTGAATTAGGCCATATTTACATTATGCAATTAACGCCGCAACTTGCCGCAACTTTTTGTTTGTTAGCATGAGGTGTAGGGAAGAAAATGGGGTTGAAAAAGTTGAAAAAATGCTTCAAAAAAATGAAAATGTAAATGTGAAAAGAGTTTCGTAGAAACTGCTTTAAAAGAAAATAGAAAAAAAACTCGGCGTTAATTGCATAGTCTAAATGCGGTCTAAGACCGGTTTTCTTCCCTACACCTCTTGCTAACAAACAAAAAGTTGCAAGCGAAATTTGCGGCGTTAATTGCATAATGTAAATATGGTCTTACTCATAATCTGTTCTTCGATATTAGAATTATTATGTTTTTTTTATTCCAAAATTGAAAAAAATTTATATTATAAGTAAGAGTGGTATTTAAATTGATTTCTAGCACATAACTGTACGTTTCTATTTGAAAAACAATGTCAAGGAAGTTTTATTTCAAAGTGATTAGAGCTCAGTCCATGGTCTTACAACCATTCGCTTCGAGCATGCTGGTTAATTTTTTCTACTGTATTATCGGCATGGTAAATTATAACATCATCAGCGAATGCAATAATATTATCCATTTTGGTTAACAGATCATACAAATATATATTGAAAAGAATTGGGGAGTTCACCGTGCCTTGTTAAAGACCGTTGACTATAACGAATTTTTTTGAACTTACTTGTTCTCTATTATAAACTGAGAATGTTTTGTTACTTAAAATATTATAAATAAGTATAACTAAGCATAAAGGAAATTCATATTTTAAAATTTTATATATTAAAGCCGGTATCCATATACTTTCAAAAGCTTTTTCAAAATCAATCAAACAAGCTCCGGTATACAAGGATTCGTTGAGGTTCCAATAAATCTCTGATACACGAAGATGCGTTGCATGAATTGTTGAATGACTGTATTTGAATCCAAATTGCCTTTCATTTATTAATTGGTTTCTCTCCCAGAATTTTGTTATGTGGTTGTTAACGCAAATTTCAAAAACCTTACTTATATTTGGTCACAAACTTATGGCACGTAAGTTTTTGGGGTTAGTTGAATCTCTATCTTTTTTTGGTACATTCACAACTTTCGCTTCTCTTCAGGCTCGCGGGAAGTAGGAGTTATTAAGCATATTATTGAAAAGAGTAACATATTCTAAAATGATTATTTCAGGAATACTTTTTAAAATAATATTTGGAATATTATCAAAAAATCTCCAATTATAAACTTCTGACTTTCATCGTTTTTTCTAGGTCAACGATACTAATTCCTGCATTTCTTAGCAAAAAGTCTTCACTTTAAGGCAGTGTTGCCAAGTTAGCCATTTAGTGATTTATACCACCACCACAATAGTGGAGAGCACTGTTGCCAGAAGTGCAGATTTCTCTGCATTTTGAAGATTTTTTGTTGCAAAAATGATGAAGTGAGATTTGCAGATTTTTGCTATCAAATTGCAGATTTTTTGATATTGAAGAAATTGTAACAATTGGACTTTTATATTGAACTTTGTGACTAACTTTTTAAAAGATTGGATTTTGGAGATCAATTAAAATTTTTAAAAGGAATAAATCCAAATATTTTAGTAAAATCAATATTTGAAATATATACACAATTTCCAAATTTAATATGCAAAGAAGATATGCAAGCAATTGACTCTTGATTTCCAATACTTGATAAATAAAAATATCAATTTATTAAAATTTTGGAAAAATAAATGTCAAATTAAAAATTTTGACTCAAGAATAATTTTCCCAAAATCGTGCCTTTTGATTAAAAAAAAATTTGTTTTGCCACATTCATCAGCTAATGTGGAACCAATATTAAGTAAATAAACATAAATAAAACAAAGCAAAATCGTTCAGATAAAATATCGCTTGAAGGAATTTTGTACACAAAAGACTTCCTTAAATTAAATAAATCAAATTATTTTAATACTCTAATTCAAAATAAAATTTTAAGACAAACGACTTCTAAAATTTACAATAAATAAATGTATAAAATTATTTTAAATACGATGATATGATACTATGTATGCACAATGTTTTTGAATATACATTTAAGTATATATACACATGCATTCATATAATATATATTTTTTCTCTTTTGTATATATTAGCTTTAAATTTTAATGTACGAATCCGAAAATAAAAATAAAATCAACCCCAAAATAAGGTATTTTAAGTTCCCAGATTTTTTGCAGATTTTAACAATTTTTTTCCAGATTTTCCAGATTTTTTAGTCCAATTTTTCAGATTTTTTAGAAACAAATTCTGGCAACAGTGGTGGAGAGGGTACTATGCGTTTGTGCTGATGTCTGTAAGACCTTAAAATATTGGTCATTAGCCCACCTTTACGTATACCCATTAACTCTGAATCACTTTCTGAGTCGAATTAACGATGTTTGTCCGGCTGGCTGGCTGTCCATGTAAACCTTGTGCGCAAAGTACAGGTCGCAATTCAGAGGTTATTTGATAAAATTTGGTACAAGGTTCTAATGTGGTGTAGAGTATAATAAAGTCGGATTTAACAGACTATACTTTCTTACTTGTTTTTTATTGTAGATCTGGACTCAAAAGGTTTGGTAAATGTTGTCGTGATTATGATTTAGCTTCAAATTATTTAAAACTTAGGATTATTTGAAACTAATGAGTGATTCCTATGAGATGAACAATAACGACATCGAATTTTTCGATGATTTAATTTTTTAATATTAATTTACGTTTATTCTTATTTAACAAATTGATCTTAACTCACAATTTTATCGTTAACAACTTTAAGGGCCATTATTACCACTTGAAGTTAGCTAAAGTTAAGATTAAATTGACAGATAACAATGTGTTACCTGTCAAAAAGCGTCTGTTAACTGTCGGATAACAGCTAACGCCAAGTTATAATAGTGGTCCTAAATGAATTATTTCTGTTTTGTTATTGAATTTTAATGTGTTTTTATTTACAAAAGCTTTTAGCCATTTTTTTCTGTAAATTTAGCCATTTTTGGTCACCAAGTTTTGGCAACACTGCTTTGAGGTATCTCTATGGCATTGATATGCAAGGGTTATATTTATCCGAATTGTTTTTTTTTTTTTTTTGCTTCAAAAAATACGTTAGATAAATCTTTGTTATCAATATTTTCAAGTTTTTCTTGTACATAATGTTTATTAACAGCGGTTTAGGCACATACAAGAAAAAAACAAACACTTTTTTCACTCTTATTTGATCGTGGCAACGCTGTTTATAATCCGTAATTTATAAAAAAAAAATATTTTAAAATTAACAAAATTACAGATTTTTCTCTTGTAGTATTTATAAGAAATAAAATATGTATGTCGCACTTGATCAACAAGAGGGTATTAACTCAAATTTTTATTTTTTTTACTTTTTGGAAGAAAAATATTCATATCTACCCGCTGTAAAATTATTATGTTATTTTGTCTGCTTTTTAGTAATGAAAAGGTTGGTTTAAAAATTATTTTTCATATACATTTCTTTAATGTAAAATTTAAAATTTGTTTTGCGTCTAACAAGTAAGAAACTCTACACCACTGTACAGTAGTTTTGACTTAGCTGCACAATCTCCTTTGCACGTAAATCAAAAATGCAGTTATCTTAAATGCATTTACCTGCCTAATGTGCATGTACACAATTGTTGTTACCTGCACAAAAGTGCAGCTAAAGTAAAGTGTTTGATTTAAAAGTAGAATAAAAAAATTATTTTATTATTTCAACCCAGCTAGCATTTTCAATCGTCTAGGAGCTGGTTTTTTACTAAGAGTTTAAACCAGGATCAATAGTAAGATTTGTTAATCTTATAATAAAATTAATCTAGCCTTAATCCTCTTTGGCGTTTTTGAGTAAAAGATTAAAGCTTTAAGCATTGCCATATGAATTGACAATACTTTTATATATAAGTATGGCAGTTTAAAACAAATACCAAAAATTGTCATCAAATTACTGTTCTTAATATGAAAAAGAAGAAGAAAAGGCAAGAATTTTGTATTGTGTTATATAATATTATATATTTATAAATAAATGAAATCGAAAAAGAAGCAAAATAATCAAGAAATATTTTATCTTACGAGGTGGAATATTTAATAAACCTTTAAGAGCCACTTTTTGGGTTAGAGATTAGCGATTAAATTAACTTTAATCTCCGTATTTACTTTTTGAGTTGTATTTTTTTAACTTTTTTTGCTAGTTTAAGCGGCCAACGGTGGTGGTTTAAACCTAAACTTAAACTGTCAACATACACATGTTTAACATAAAGAACTTGCAAAAATATAAAGAAAAAATACATTTTAAAACATTGCTTAGCACTTTTATATAATTTTTCCATTCTATATTTGTTCTTTAATATATTTTTTCTTTAAACGCAAAGAATGTCTAGCTTGTAAACAATATTAAATTCGCACATTTTCTTCTTCTTCTTTGAAAACATCCATATTGCTTGATAAAAAGTTGATATTTGCAAAAAAATGTTGCCATTTATTTGTGCTCAGTATGGTAGCGCTACATGGTTTAAGCCACCACCCAAAAATATCAAATTCAATTGATACTAGATTAACTTAATTCTCAGATTAGCTAATTATAGAATAAAATTAACTTTAATCTCAAACCCAAAAAGTGGCTCTAAATAAAAAATATTTCCTTTTATAAGCTGTTCGTACTTTTGAAAATTCTGTCGCAAGTTTAAACCGCCAACTTTCGGCGTTTAAACTTGGAAACAAAATGAAATAATCGACTACCCAAAAACGAATTTCAAAGATTAGTTCTAATTTAATCGCTGATCTTTATGTCAAAAACTGGCTCTAGGAGTCTACTGGGAATCTCACAAAGAGTGTTTTTGATCGACGAGCTCATTTTTAATTGTAGACAGTTCCTCGCACGGGAGAAACTGTTACACGTGCTGATTCCTATGAGAGATTCTTCCATAAGGCAGCGAAAAACGCTTATATTAATCGTTAAGGGAATCGTTTATGAAGTAAGTATGTAGAGATTATCTAACGGGTCTTTCAAAAAGCATGCCAAGAGTCGTATGAGACTCATGTAGGTATTTTTTTACAACTCGTTAAATGCTCAGCCGTATGACTGAGCTACCTTAATAAGGGCATCAAGCGTATTTTTCGTGCCAAAACTTCTAATTTTCATTCAACTTTTATAAAACAAACCTTAAGGTCGGAAATCAACACCATCCTTTCGGAAAATCCTTTTTAACAGATCTTTAGGCCGGTTTGTTTTATTAAAATTGTTTTGGCAAAAGCATTTTCATACTTCAAAAACGGTCTTATTAAGGTAGCCCAGTAATTGTTATACGACTCTTACAGAGAGTCCCAAAAGGTTCAGCCCAAGATTTAAAGATGATCGTGTCAAAAAATAAATAAAAAAATAATAAATTAAAAAGAGATTTAGATGTTTTTGTTACTCATCAGATAATCATCAAAAGATTATTTTCGGAGTTGTATATTAAACATAATCGTCTTACAAACAGCCTATGCTAGCTGGGGAATAACAGATCATTTTACACATACATGTATGTATATTTATTAAATATAAAAGAAATATTAACAAAAACAATGAGAATTAACAAAGAACGTACAAATTTATGGGAAAAAACAGAATAATTGCGATTTATATTTTTAAAAACAGCATTAATTGGATATTTATGTGAAAAAGTGGCCACCATATATTTTTAAGTGTGCAGCTAACTTTGATGTTTTGTATGAAAATATTTAAAAGCTGCCCAAAAATATGAAAAATGTGCAGGTATACAAAATGCACGTTAACAAGTATTTTGAAGAATAATTCCAGAAAATATGTATTTTGGGCAGTTAAGTCAAAGAGCAGCTAACTTTGATTTTTTGTATGAAAATAATTTTAAAATGCCAAAAATTTTGTGCATTTATCTTAATTTTGGAACGCAAACGGCATCCGCCAACATAAAAATGAATTAGAATACTTTCTTAAAAATAAACAAATTGATGTCATGATGATTTCTGAAACTCATTTGACCTCAAGAAATACGTTTAAAATAAATTGTTATATACTATATGATACCAAGGACCCACGAGATAGAGCTTGTGGAGGTTCTGCCATTTTAATAAAAACCCGAGTCAAACACTACCTAATGTGTGATCATCGTGAAGATTATCTCCAAGCAACGAACATTTGCGTTGAGGAATTAAATAGAAACCTAGTAATTTCATCGTTATACTCTCCGCCTAGATTTTCAATATCGGAGGACCAATATTATAAATATTTTAAATCATTAGGACCGTGTTTCCTAGCCGCTGGCGATAATAACGCTAAACATAACTTCTGGGGGTCGCGACTTATAACGCCAAAGGGTCGTGTTTTATTTAACACAATTTCTAAAATGGATTTAAATGTGGTAGCGAGCGGACAACCAACATATTGGCCCACTGATCATCAAAAAATACCAGTTGTCATCGATTTCGGCGTGGTTAAAAACATTCCCATAGAAAGGATTCATGTTGAAGCCTCCCTAGAATTATCTTCCGACCACACACCTACAATTGTTACTATAATGAACCCCAATAGAATTGTACCTCCGACTGGATACATAGCGACGACAGCTACGCAAATTAATTGGTTAAAATATAAAAAATATCTCAGTACCCATTGCACAGAAAATATTCCGCTCAGTACACCGGATTATGTAGATCGCTCTATTGACAATTTTGACAGTTTTCTGAAACTAGCTGTTCAACATTCCAGCGATACCCCCAAAAAAATTAAAAATACTAAAATATATTCTTCAGATGTCGAGCGGCTCTTGACTGAAAAAAAGGAGAGTTCGAAGAGAGTGGCAACTTTACAGATCCCCGCAACTTTAGATTTTATTAAAAGAATGCACAAAAAAGCTAAGAAAGTTACTGCAGAATCAGAAAACGGCTTCTCTAGAAAAATATCTTAAGGAACTTGATGCAACTCCACAATCTGACTACTCATTATGGCGTGCAGCTAGAAATCTAAAAAGGCCAGTTATATCTAAGCCACCATTAAGAAACTTGAATGGTAATTGGGCAAGAAACGATATTGAAAAAGGAAATCTGTTTGTTAGTCACTTGAAAAACGTATTTACACCAAATATATTTCACAATATTGCGGTCGAGTTACCACCTGTTGCTGCTAGAGCAGCTATTCCCCTCAGATTTGAGTTAAGAGAAATCGAAAAGGCTATTTGTGACTTAAACACTAAGAAGGCACCTGGTATTGATAAAATCAGTAATAAAATGCTTTTGGAGCTACCTCGCATAGCAAAGAAAATTATTCTTTTTATTTTTAATGCTATTTTACGCCTTGAATACTATCCTCAAAAATTGAAGGTTTCCTTAGTTACCATGATACCAAAGCCAGGAAAAGATCATACAAAAGTTGAGTCTTATAGGCCTATTAGCTTATTATCAAATATATCAAAGTTGTTTGAGAAATTATTAGTTTCAAAATTAGCACCGATTTTAAGTGTAAATAGATGTATTCCAAACCATCAGTTCGGATTTAGAAGAAAACACAGCACAATCGAACAGACTCATCGAATAGTAAATGTCATAAGAAAAGCATTTGAAGAAAAAAAATATTGATCAGCACTCTTCATCGATGTTTCGCAAGCTTTTGATAAAGTCTGGCATGAAGGCTTATTACATAAATTGAAGCAAAATTTACCAGCAAACACACACAAGCTGCTAGAAAGCTACTTAGTCGGTCGTCAATTTATTATTAAAGAAGGAAATTTCTTAAGTTCACCTCAGCCCATTGCCGCTGGAGTCCCACAAGGCAGCATCCTGGGCCCCCTATTATACTTAATTTATACTTCGGACATGCCAACAAGCAACTATACACAAACTTCAACATTTGCAGACGATACAGCTTTTCTAAGCGTCCACGAAAATCGTTATGAAGCATCGCGTTACTTACAGCATCATATATTTCAACTAGAAATATGGTTACGACAATGGAGGATAATGTTCAATGAGCAAAAATGCGTACATATAACATTCACTTTGCGCCGGGAATCTGGCCCCCCTATTACAATCAATAATCAAATAATTCCTCAACATTCGCATGTAAAATATCTCGGTATACATCTGGATCGGCGATTAACGTGGAAATGCCATATAGAGGCAAAATTAACTCAAATGAAACTAAAAGCCATTCAAATTCATTGGCTTATTGGAAGAAATTCTGTCCTTAGTCTCGATTGCAAGCTTCTACTTTACAACTCTATCTTAAAGCCTATCTGGTGCTACGGTATTCAACTATGGGGCACTGCCTCGGCCTCTAATATCGACAAAATTCAAAGGCGCCAAAATAAACTTCTTCGAATAATCACAGCAGCTCCCTGGTATGTTAAAAACTCAAACATTCATAAGGATCTCAATGTGCCATTAGTTAAAACTATGATTACAAAATATGCAATAAAATATTTAAAAAGGCTTGAACAACACCCAAATCCACTAGCTCGAAATATTTTAAATCATGGCGGCCACACTCGCTTAAGAAGAAGAGACACTGCAGCACTTACCCAATTAGATGAGCGATAAACACCTATATAAGTGAACAGAACCCGTGATGAAGAAAATTTTGTCTGGCACTGGCAGGACATAAAATAACGTATTAGGTTAAGACTTGATTAATTATTGTTAGTTCATATTTAATATATGAAGATTCAATAAAAAATAATGACAAAAAAAAAAAAAAAAATCTTAAATGTGCAGGTATAGAAAGTGCACTTAAAAAAGGAATTTGTATAGAATTATAAAGAATAATTCCAAAAATTATCAATTTTGTGCAGTTAAGTCAAAAGTGCACGTAAAAAAAGGCAGTTAAGTCAAAACTACTGTATTTAATAACAAATTTTCGAGTGTACTTTATTTGAAACCCATGGCCTATCATGGAACGGCCAGAACAAAATTATGTTATGAACTTAAGAATCATAATATACAGTGCAACTTTGGACACATATACATAAATTATTAAAATAATCTAAGTGAATTAAAATATGAATTTATTCTTTAGGAAACTCTGTCACCAAAAATGTTTAGTTAATAAATACCATGCGTTTTTATTGTCCTACCCTTTCATCTTTTCTGCTTTCTTCATAACTTTTTTATTTGCTAAAAAAAAATTGTATTTTTTAAATGGCTTAAATGGTTTATTTTGGTTTAAATATTGCCGGAACCATTGTATGTATTCGAAATAAATTGTTTGATATTCTTCTTATTTTTTTTTTAATTTCGTAAATCGTTGATTGAAGAGTATAACATTTTTTGAAAAATTGCCTTATAGATGTTCCCTCATCAAGACTTTGTAATATATAACACTTCTCCTTAAAAGTTATCGTATTATCAAGTTTTTGATATTTTAATTAGGCTTAAGTTCATTAAATTTAATTTTCATTAAATTATTTTTAGTGAAGGAAGGAAATTACAACATGAAACGTTTTATGTTTTCGTTTATTATTTAAAAACATGGCACTTGGGACGAAATTAGATAATAAACACGCTTGCGAGGGAAAGAACCGAAACTGAATTTATGACAGTGCAAAATGTGAATCAACGTGTGAAAAACAAAACATGCGAGATAAAAACAATTAAACAAAAGCATTTAATTTTTGTTCTTGCATAAAAAAAATTTGTTCGGATTGTAGAAGCGTCTGAATTATTGGAAAATTTGGTTGGATGATTTATATTGCAATAAAATAAGTTTGGACCAACTTTAATATAAATACCAACACACTGATAGTTGCTTTTTGTTTAGTTTGATTTGAAATTTCATTAGCGGAGTTCAGAGTTTGATGCGAATGGTCTTGCGAAAGTGCAAATGCAAAATATTGTAGCTTTTGTTTGCAATCCAACAACAAAATATACAGAATTGCTATTGTCACATCATTGCTTTTGCGCAACAATAAAACTGTTTAGCTTTTTTATGCTACATGTATTGCCTTTACATAACTGATACTCGAAGAGCTGACATTTGTAAATAATAATTTAGGCCCGTTTTCACAACTTACCGATAGCTAAAAGTATACTTTAAATGGTCTGATAAAAAGTGTTCTATTATTAAAACTTTACTTTAACCTTAAGTAAGCGATAAAGTTAATTAAGGTTCATCCTACCTGGTAGGTTAAAGCAAATTTGCAGTAGTGGAACAGTTTTTATACGGCCGATACAATCCTACCTTTAGCTATTGGTAAGTTGTGAAAACGGGCCTTAGAATCGTAAAACAAAATTTAAGATATAGAGCCAACTCTAAATAAAAAATTAAAAAGAGAAAAACCTAACAAAAAGTGGACGGCGGATGAAATAAAAACTGTTTTGGATTATTTGCAGCAGTCAGAAAACATAGAGGTTAGTATTTAAGAGAAGTCCGTAATTTTTCAAAAGCAATTTCTTTATTATTATTATTTAGACACCAACAGCTTAAATGTTTTATAAGAAATTTATTGAAAAAAGCGGTATCGATACAACCTGGGATATTACAAGGTGGAAGGTGCGATACCTTAAGGCATCTTATAAAAAGGCCAACGATTGGAGTAGTTCTACTGATGCTGCGATAATTTTTGCTTTTGCACTGCTTCGTGGCATTTTAAATCAATTTCACAAAATAATTAACACCTTTTTGTAAATTTTCGCGAACAATAATTCCGTAAAACAGCTGTTATCCAATTTGCATCTAGCATTGCAAAGTTCGTCAAACTCATCGTGCACTTTTTCCCTTTTATGGCGTACATAATCGTCCTTCAGAGCGGCTAATTCGAAGAAGAATATATCGTTTTCGAGTGAGGAGAATCCACAAGCTTTTGTCGAAACACCATTACATCCACAGAAAATAACTGTTTGGTGCGCTATATGGGCTGCCGGAGTAATTCGCCCATATGTCTTCAAAAACGAGAATGGTCAGATTGTTACTATCAATGGTGAACGGTATAGAAACATGGCATTAATCTTGCTGATATGTGATACCCCCAAAAAAATTAAAAATACTAAAATATATTCTTCAGATGTCGAGCGGCTCTTGACTGAAAAAAAGGAGAGTTCGAAGAGAGTGGCAACTTTACAGATCCCCGCAACTTTAGATTTTATTAAAAGAATGCACAAAAAAGCTAAGAAAGTTACTGCAGAATCAGAAAACGGCTTCTCTAGAAAAATATCTTAAGGAACTTGATGCAACTCCACAATCTGACTACTCATTATGGCGTGCAGCTAGAAATCTAAAAAGGCCAGTTATATCTAAGCCACCATTAAGAAACTTGAATGGTAATTGGGCAAGAAACGATATTGAAAAAGGAAATCTGTTTGTTAGTCACTTGAAAAACGTATTTACACCAAATATATTTCACAATATTGCGGTCGAGTTACCACCTGTTGCTGCTAGAGCAGCTATTCCCCTCAGATTTGAGTTAAGAGAAATCGAAAAGGCTATTTGTGACTTAAACACTAAGAAGGCACCTGGTATTGATAAAATCAGTAATAAAATGCTTTTGGAGCTACCTCGCATAGCAAAGAAAATTATTCTTTTTATTTTTAATGCTATTTTACGCCTTGAATACTATCCTCAAAAATTGAAGGTTTCCTTAGTTACCATGATACCAAAGCCAGGAAAAGATCATACAAAAGTTGAGTCTTATAGGCCTATTAGCTTATTATCAAATATATCAAAGTTGTTTGAGAAATTATTAGTTTCAAAATTAGCACCGATTTTAAGTGTAAATAGATGTATTCCAAACCATCAGTTCGGATTTAGAAGAAAACACAGCACAATCGAACAGACTCATCGAATAGTAAATGTCATAAGAAAAGCATTTGAAGAAAAAAAATATTGATCAGCACTCTTCATCGATGTTTCGCAAGCTTTTGATAAAGTCTGGCATGAAGGCTTATTACATAAATTGAAGCAAAATTTACCAGCAAACACACACAAGCTGCTAGAAAGCTACTTAGTCGGTCGTCAATTTATTATTAAAGAAGGAAATTTCTTAAGTTCACCTCAGCCCATTGCCGCTGGAGTCCCACAAGGCAGCATCCTGGGCCCCCTATTATACTTAATTTATACTTCGGACATGCCAACAAGCAACTATACACAAACTTCAACATTTGCAGACGATACAGCTTTTCTAAGCGTCCACGAAAATCGTTATGAAGCATCGCGTTACTTACAGCATCATATATTTCAACTAGAAATATGGTTACGACAATGGAGGATAATGTTCAATGAGCAAAAATGCGTACATATAACATTCACTTTGCGCCGGGAATCTGGCCCCCCTATTACAATCAATAATCAAATAATTCCTCAACATTCGCATGTAAAATATCTCGGTATACATCTGGATCGGCGATTAACGTGGAAATGCCATATAGAGGCAAAATTAACTCAAATGAAACTAAAAGCCATTCAAATTCATTGGCTTATTGGAAGAAATTCTGTCCTTAGTCTCGATTGCAAGCTTCTACTTTACAACTCTATCTTAAAGCCTATCTGGTGCTACGGTATTCAACTATGGGGCACTGCCTCGGCCTCTAATATCGACAAAATTCAAAGGCGCCAAAATAAACTTCTTCGAATAATCACAGCAGCTCCCTGGTATGTTAAAAACTCAAACATTCATAAGGATCTCAATGTGCCATTAGTTAAAACTATGATTACAAAATATGCAATAAAATATTTAAAAAGGCTTGAACAACACCCAAATCCACTAGCTCGAAATATTTTAAATCATGGCGGCCACACTCGCTTAAGAAGAAGAGACACTGCAGCACTTACCCAATTAGATGAGCGATAAACACCTATATAAGTGAACAGAACCCGTGATGAAGAAAATTTTGTCTGGCACTGGCAGGACATAAAATAACGTATTAGGTTAAGACTTGATTAATTATTGTTAGTTCATATTTAATATATGAAGATTCAATAAAAAATAATGACAAAAAAAAAAAAAAAAATCTTAAATGTGCAGGTATAGAAAGTGCACTTAAAAAAGGAATTTGTATAGAATTATAAAGAATAATTCCAAAAATTATCAATTTTGTGCAGTTAAGTCAAAAGTGCACGTAAAAAAAGGCAGTTAAGTCAAAACTACTGTATTTAATAACAAATTTTCGAGTGTACTTTATTTGAAACCCATGGCCTATCATGGAACGGCCAGAACAAAATTATGTTATGAACTTAAGAATCATAATATACAGTGCAACTTTGGACACATATACATAAATTATTAAAATAATCTAAGTGAATTAAAATATGAATTTATTCTTTAGGAAACTCTGTCACCAAAAATGTTTAGTTAATAAATACCATGCGTTTTTATTGTCCTACCCTTTCATCTTTTCTGCTTTCTTCATAACTTTTTTATTTGCTAAAAAAAAATTGTATTTTTTAAATGGCTTAAATGGTTTATTTTGGTTTAAATATTGCCGGAACCATTGTATGTATTCGAAATAAATTGTTTGATATTCTTCTTATTTTTTTTTTAATTTCGTAAATCGTTGATTGAAGAGTATAACATTTTTTGAAAAATTGCCTTATAGATGTTCCCTCATCAAGACTTTGTAATATATAACACTTCTCCTTAAAAGTTATCGTATTATCAAGTTTTTGATATTTTAATTAGGCTTAAGTTCATTAAATTTAATTTTCATTAAATTATTTTTAGTGAAGGAAGGAAATTACAACATGAAACGTTTTATGTTTTCGTTTATTATTTAAAAACATGGCACTTGGGACGAAATTAGATAATAAACACGCTTGCGAGGGAAAGAACCGAAACTGAATTTATGACAGTGCAAAATGTGAATCAACGTGTGAAAAACAAAACATGCGAGATAAAAACAATTAAACAAAAGCATTTAATTTTTGTTCTTGCATAAAAAAAATTTGTTCGGATTGTAGAAGCGTCTGAATTATTGGAAAATTTGGTTGGATGATTTATATTGCAATAAAATAAGTTTGGACCAACTTTAATATAAATACCAACACACTGATAGTTGCTTTTTGTTTAGTTTGATTTGAAATTTCATTAGCGGAGTTCAGAGTTTGATGCGAATGGTCTTGCGAAAGTGCAAATGCAAAATATTGTAGCTTTTGTTTGCAATCCAACAACAAAATATACAGAATTGCTATTGTCACATCATTGCTTTTGCGCAACAATAAAACTGTTTAGCTTTTTTATGCTACATGTATTGCCTTTACATAACTGATACTCGAAGAGCTGACATTTGTAAATAATAATTTAGGCCCGTTTTCACAACTTACCGATAGCTAAAAGTATACTTTAAATGGTCTGATAAAAAGTGTTCTATTATTAAAACTTTACTTTAACCTTAAGTAAGCGATAAAGTTAATTAAGGTTCATCCTACCTGGTAGGTTAAAGCAAATTTGCAGTAGTGGAACAGTTTTTATACGGCCGATACAATCCTACCTTTAGCTATTGGTAAGTTGTGAAAACGGGCCTTAGAATCGTAAAACAAAATTTAAGATATAGAGCCAACTCTAAATAAAAAATTAAAAAGAGAAAAACCTAACAAAAAGTGGACGGCGGATGAAATAAAAACTGTTTTGGATTATTTGCAGCAGTCAGAAAACATAGAGGTTAGTATTTAAGAGAAGTCCGTAATTTTTCAAAAGCAATTTCTTTATTATTATTATTTAGACACCAACAGCTTAAATGTTTTATAAGAAATTTATTGAAAAAAGCGGTATCGATACAACCTGGGATATTACAAGGTGGAAGGTGCGATACCTTAAGGCATCTTATAAAAAGGCCAACGATTGGAGTAGTTCTACTGATGCTGCGATAATTTTTGCTTTTGCACTGCTTCGTGGCATTTTAAATCAATTTCACAAAATAATTAACACCTTTTTGTAAATTTTCGCGAACAATAATTCCGTAAAACAGCTGTTATCCAATTTGCATCTAGCATTGCAAAGTTCGTCAAACTCATCGTGCACTTTTTCCCTTTTATGGCGTACATAATCGTCCTTCAGAGCGGCTAATTCGAAGAAGAATATATCGTTTTCGAGTGAGGAGAATCCACAAGCTTTTGTCGAAACACCATTACATCCACAGAAAATAACTGTTTGGTGCGCTATATGGGCTGCCGGAGTAATTCGCCCATATGTCTTCAAAAACGAGAATGGTCAGATTGTTACTATCAATGGTGAACGGTATAGAAACATGGCATTAATCTTGCTGATATGTGGTTCCAACATGACGAAGCCACATGCCACACAACGGGCGCTACAATTGATTTACTCAAGGAAACTTTTGATGAAAAAATAATTTCACGTAATGGCCCATTATTATTATTTTTTTATACATAAGCCACTCGTTTCCCAAAAAGCGACCAAAACTACCTTAAAGGAAAAGACATAAGCTTTCTTTTGAGCAAAAAAAAAAAAAACATTCCCGCTAAAAAAAAATTAAAAAAAGTTTTAAATTTAAAAAAAAAAAATTTTTTAAAATTAAAAAAAAAAACAAAAATATTTTTTTTAAAAAGATTGATCAAAAAGCTATCTAAGCTACTTGCGACAAATTTGTCTAACACCAATAGGTAATTAGCCCAATTATGAATAAAAATTCCCCGGGAGTTTTTTCCCTTTTCCCATTTTTACAATTGAATTAACATAGGAAAAATGGGAAAAGGGAGAAAACTCCCGGGGAATTTTCATTCATAATTGGGCTGAATAAGTTACATGGATGAGAAAGAACACCTGTATGGACAAAATGCCAAACTTTGGCCCCCTCTAACTCAGAAACTTTTTGACCGATCTTGTTGAAAATTTGTGTATAAACTACTATTTAATAGGACTAAGCTTGGTGCTAATTTCACCCAAATCGGAAGACATCGATTTAAAAATTGGGTCACTTAACATGAAATCCCCCATATATATATTGGAGTGCCTTCAAAAACCGCTTTTACCTTTCTTAAAACAGCACAAAGTGCCTTTATATTTCTGGCTTAATTTGGCATCATGCCACTATGGAAAAAGGCCCTCGTGTTGTATTCAAACAATAATGTAAATTTTCTATCACGAGAGGCACATCCATCTGTTCAAGACTTCAGCCTGTAGAAAGGTATTGAGCTCTTACAAAAAAAGAATTAATGCCCCTATTGCGGTTCTCCACTTTTGTAACAGTTTGGTTGTCTTTGATAAATTCACATTGCCATTCTCAACTAAACTGGCAGTTGGCTATTCAGTTGTGTTTATGTTTGTTTCGTGGTATTGCCGTTTTCAACTTTGTAAAAGTTTGGTCGACAAAAATGTTAAATACACACAACTGCTAAAAAGTAGTTGTGTTATTGGCAGTTAAAGTTTATTTTATTTAATTTCGGTGAAAATCGAAAACAAAATGGAGAAATCGTATGTATAAATTTTTGTAATAACTATTTCGGTTTTTTTAAAAACTTTTATTAGTTTGAAAATAAAAACGAAAGCTCAATTTGAGCGTCTCGTCAAGAGAAACTTAGAAATTGTTCGCGGAAAACACCAGTTTGGTATGATGAAAAATTCATGTAAGCAGTTATGGGAAGAGTTTATAGTGGAGTTAAATAGTTTAGGACCACGACAAAAACTTCTTTTAAACACTTATAATCTTCTTAATCTAATTATAATATTCTTGGCACAGGTTTGGATACACTACAAGGCAAGTATAAAGAAAAAACTTGCCAAAAATAAAAGAAACACTCAAGCGACGGGGGAGGGCTATCACAAGAAGTTTTATTAAATAGCCTTAAGGATACTGTTTCGCAGCTCTTGTATTGCAAGTCGGGCCAAGTATTTGGTGTTGAAAATATTCCACCATCAAGTGACAATTTTACTGAGTCAGTTTAACCAATAATACAGCCAGAAGATTCGCCAACAGCTACCCCAACCAGGAGAGGAACTCATCCGGCACAAGAAAGTTTCGTTACTTCTTAGGAGTTCTTACTTGGCACTGGAAAGTTGGACTAATCACGAATTTGTCTTCTTGTATGTGAGCATTCATACAAGAGTTTTCTTTTTCATCAACATAAATAAATTGACACTAATATCAACTATAAATACTTTTTATTCAACACAACAATTAGAAATACTTTTAGTTTAAAAAATTATTTAATTTTATCAAATTTTCACTTGTCAAACGTTATATTTAAAGTTGGCAAATCGATATTTTAAGTTGGCAACTTTAAAGCAAACTCAACTAAAAACAGTTGAGTATCACAATACCTAAAATGAGTTTGGTTGTGCATAAGTTGGGTTGACTCCAACACGACCAAACTGAGTTGAGTGGAGAACCGCAATAGGGGCATAAATAGCATAAGAAAGAAAGGTATCCCAGGACATGTCCGATTGTAAGCATAAGTGGACCACCTCTTCTCAAAAGGTAAGGGAAGCAACTATAAAGTCAGCTTATACAGGCATGTTCTGAAAATCACTTTTTCGTAAAGTGATTTGAAATCACTAAAAAGGTGTTCTGCCCACAAAAATTTTTGAAATCTCGTGATTTAAAACCGGTTAGCTAACAGCATGACGATTTCAAATCACTTGAAGTTTTTTAAGCATTGTTGTTTTGAAATCTTTAATAAAATTATCACATACACATTAAATGATCTGTCTTTGATTTGTTTTTGCATTAAAATTAATTATTTTACACGGAAGAACCTTTAAATTTACAAATTTAGGAAGCCGCTCTATTTTTTGCAAATGCTGTTTTAGTTTCGTTTACATTGGTCGTGATTTACTTTTTGTCAATGGTTGCCAGAGCAAAGAAGTCTTAAATTCGTTTAGCATATGACTAATTTCTTCAATTAAATTAAACATTAAAAATAAAAATTGAATTAATTTGTTAAAAAAAAACTAAGAGTAAACGATAATTATGAAGTTTGACTGGTTAAATTTTAATATACGAAGGTTAAAAATAAATGAAAATGGCAGCCATACATCCTAAATGAATGGCAACATTTTAAAAAGAAGCGCACAGTTGTTTTCTCGTGGTTTAGAACAATGAAAATCACGACTAAAAATTAAAAATCTCGTGATTTTCAGAACACCAAAATATTTCTCGGGTGATTTCAAAATCGTTCGTGATTTGAAATCACCGTGATTTCAGAACATGCCTGATATATACAGTATTCCACGGATAATTACCTCGACAAAGTGCCAATATTTTTGGGTAATTATGCGGGGTAAGCATTTAAACGAATTCGCTTAACTACCTCATTGAGGTAATTAAGCGAATTCGTTTAAATACCTTAGTGAGGTAATTAAACGTATTTATTTACAAGATACCTTAACTTTAATATATTGAAAAAAAGTTTAGACATAGGAATGTTTAGATGAATCAGCTAAATATAAAGAGATAGCAATTAAAAATAATGGAATGTGTTGCCTTAAATTTTATCTGTAATGCTTTTTGAGATGTCCTGTCATATCCTACTAACAATAGCGTACTCATACATACCAACTAATGATCAGGGAAACCGTAGAATTTTAGTATCGACTTGTTTGGGAATTATTTGCATATTTAAGCTATTGCTGCATTTTCATTGCACACATATTTCACGTTTTTGAAGAAATATTTTATACAGGTTCAGCAAATAAAAAAAAATTTTTAAATTCTGGTTAACATATGAATTTCCTGTTGATTTAATAACCCCATCTTCATTTAATTTTCACTCTACAATTGTAAGCCAAAGCTAGGCCAAAGATAAATGTTATTAAAAACTGTTAAGTTTTATAGTTATGTGTTATAAGCAAAAATTAAGGAAAAAGCAAATATGTTAATTTGTGCTGATTCCTAGATATCTGAACGCATCGTTTAGTAAGCCGATTGAATCGTGACCGTCCGACCATCTCGCTGATTGTCTGTCCATGAAAATCTTGTGCGGAAAGTTTTTGGATAATTTGATAAAATTTGGTAAATACGTTTTAATTATCATAAGAAAGAAACCTATGTACATAAATTGTGAGAATCGGTCTATAATTAAAATTTACTGCAAAATAAATATGGTTGAATCAGTTAGATTTAAAAATACAGCTTCCACTCGGATATCAATCACTAAAATATGCAAGCTATTTAGCGACATTTCCTTTAGATAATATTCAGCACATATAACTCTTATATTAATCTTAACCTCATAACATTACTTTATTCTGGTGAGCCCAGAATAAAGTTTATTAAAATGTAAATATTAATTTGTATAATATTTTGCTTTCAAATAAGCCAAATGTATTTTGTTAGGTATATTTTTTTGTTGTTTTAAAAAAGTACTGAGGCAATTAAACGAATGAAATTTAGGTGTAATTTTGTTTTGGGACTTTAATTTTTAAGGCAATTACCCGAATTGGGTAATTAAGCGTAAGGCAATTAAACGTGCATTTGGAAGAAAAAAACGGGGATTAAAAACTCAAGGTAAATAACCGTGAAAGGCATTTAAGCGTGGGGTAATTAACCGGGTAATACTGTACTTGTAATTTATTTTACAAAATTCAACACAACATATATTTTTGTTAAAAGGATAAAAAGTCTTTTTTTAATTAAATAAATGGTAAACAAATATTAATAAAGTAAAAACTGACAAATGTTAACCGACCTTGAAATATCTAATTACTTTAACCCATTAACAGCTGCTGTGCCAATTTGAGAACACTTTATTTGCGGCTTACGACAAAGTTTTTGACATTATTCAATATATGTTTGCCTTATTCACCCTTATCTTGTTTGGCGAATTTAAAATATGCCCACGACGTATTTTAAATATGCCAAACACGATAAGGGTGATTGATAAACTAAAAATTCAGAAATTTCTATTACATCAAAAAAAAATTTTTTTTTTTTTTGTTTAAATGGAATGAATTCAGTAATAAAATATCCAATATTTTCTTTTTTGTCCGTTTGTTTTTTTTTTTTTTTTTTTTGTCCAAATGGGTTAAGTTAAATACAAAACTGAAGCAAAAAAAAGTTATCTATAAAACATTTGTTTTACGTGAGAATTTTCTGAAAACAGAACTTTTGTAAAACTAAAAACGATGTAGCTGTACAAACATGTTATTACTTAAATGGACTTTTTAAAATGCTTTTAAATTTTGTGCCTTTGCAAAAACAAATTTTTTTAAATACCTTTCAAAATATGTAAAATTTTAAACATGACGGTAGAATTGACATAAACAGTTTTTGTTACAATTTTGACACGTGGGCCCTTCGAGACTTTAAATTCATTTGATCATAAGAGCCCTGGAGACTATCCGTTTACTTGATGCTTTTTCCTCGATCAGCAGTTTCACATTTCCGATGATTAATTATTATTGGCAGTATTGCCACTTTCTAATAAATTATTCTTCAGCTTCGTACAGACGATGGTCAGATCTTACAATGTTGTCATTAAAATTGCCTAAAAGTGTCTTGCAAGTGTCTGAACATTGTAAGCTCATTTTCATTTGGCAGATGTGTAAAATTAATGCATCTGACAATGGCATCATTGTCAGAAAAATGTCAACATTGTATGATCTGACCATCGTCTGTACGAAGCTTTAGTCTATGCAGTTTATGGATTTTTTTTACAGTTTTGGAACCATTTAATTTTTGTGTAGTTTTAGACCGCATTTACATCTTTGCAATTGACGCCGAGTTTTTTTTTCTATTTTCTTTTAAAGTAGTTTCTATGACGCTCTTTTCACATTTACGTTTGCATTTTTTTCAAGCATTGTTTCAACTTTTTCAACCCAGTTTTCTTCCCTACGCCACTTGCTAACAAACAAAAAGTTGCATGCGAAATTTGCGGCAAGTTGCGGCGTTAAATGCATAATGTAAATATGGTCTTATTTATTGTAGAATTTAAACCTGTTTAAGCCCAATTTTTGTATTAATTTTCCGAAATTTTTACTTTATCAAAATTAGGCCTCTTTACACATGTTTCTATCGCACTGACTGCATATAATACTATGTTCACACTTGGGTTCTTAAGCGCGTTTAAGCAGCTCGAACGTGATTAAGCTCTAATCACTTCAAAATCGAGATGATTACCCATGCATTGAAGTGATTTGTTAATCACTTCAAATTGACATGATTACAACTAAATCACTTTATAAACCACATAGAATCCACTGAACATACCTCAAATGTAGAATCGCCAACATGTCGTGTACAACCGGCCAAGATTTCTGCTTAATGTTTTTAATTTTTTTTTCTTAAATAATTCATAAATTTTCACAATTTCATCATTAAAATGATTAAAATAATCTTCTGATAACTTTATAAGTGTTTTTTTATCCATTTTTAATACTTTAAAGAAATATAAATTTGTTTGATTTTTTTTGTGTGTTTGTTGTGTGTTTTTTTCTTAATCATCTGTCATCTTAATCATCTCAAATGTAATGTGAACGGCTTTGATTAGCTAAATCAACATTTTGCTTAAACGCGTTTAAAAACCCAAGTGTGAACTTAGCATAAGATGGACTTTATATCTAGATTGGTACCTGGTTTAAAAAATTCTTAGCAAAATAATATCGTAGAATTCCAGTCATTGAAAAAAAATTTCTAGAACCTTCGATCCAACATAAGTATCAACGCAGGGTATAAAAATTTCCCAAAAAATGTTCTCTACTTTCAAATGAACAGTCGTGTTACTTTTTTTATTCACTATCGGTAACTCTGGCAAGCACAAAGCAAATGAAATTGGTGAAGCAAAAGCAAAATCAAATGTCAACAACCTAATACACAGCAGTAAGTATCCGTATACATACCAAAAAGCTTATGTTTAAAAATAAATTTAGAAAAGTGACCAGTGTGACCATATTAGCTTTTTTCGAGCTAAATTTAGCTTTATTTTTTCCTTTTAAGCTTGAGATATTTCATTAAGCTTTAAGCTTTTTTTCAACGATGCATTTAGTTTTTTCTAGCCTTTTTTTAATTTCATTTCAAAATAAATAAAACAGTTTATCCGAATAAACTTATGTGTGATTTAGTTTAAAGCGTAATAGTCTGGCAGAGCAGAAGAAATCGCTGTTGCAGATTTGATTTACATACATAACAGTGCTGCGAGGGGAAGAATACAAAAGTTACGCTTTTTTCCAAAAAAATTAAGAATTTTTGTCAAAAGTTACACTTCCAAAAATTTCTTGAATAAACAGTAAATTTATGTGATTTATAAGAACTAAAAACATACATATTTCTATTCCATATTTCAGTGATAATAACAAGACCACAAATCAATTATTGAACAAAAGCAAAGCTTAGAGTAAGTATTCAATCTATAATCAGGCATCAAGAGCAAAACTAAATCGAATTATGGGCGTTATAGTTACATTAGCAAAACGTTCTACGTTCTTTTTAATTTTCGAAGTTTTAAACCGTTGTCGTGATTTCGAATTTCAAACGGCTACGACTTCTATCACGACAACTATTTTTTGAAAATGTCTGGTAGTAAAAATCTTACTAGTTAAGTTATGTTCATACCTATTAAATATTTGGCGTACCTTGTTTTAATAAAAAAATTATTTACTTTTGCAAAATGTTTAGCTGGATCAAAATAAAGCTAAAGTTTGATCAATTTACAATTTATCGAAATAATTAAAAGATACTACAAGAAGCTATAAAAAAAAATTTAGCTTTATTTTTTGGCTTTAAATTTCCTTCTTAAGCTTTGTTCTAGCTCTATTTCAAACATGATTTAGCTTTATATTTTTATTCAACATTTTTCATTTTTCGAATTTATTCTATGAGCTAAATTTCAGATATGTATTTTATAAAGCTTTTTTGTAATAGTTCTATTCCTACAATTTTTCAGAAATGACTTTATACACTACCAGACTATTATATTGTATTTTCTTTTTACATTTTACCTTAGCATTCCGTTGGAAAGCAATGAGGTATATTGAATGTACAGAAAAATTTACAATTATTAGACACCAGCAGAATGTAATGCATTTGAAAAATGAAAAATGTTGAATATAATATAGTTACCTTCGAAGGAAATAATTCCCAGTTTCTATTTGTTAAAATAGTTGAGTTAAATACATTCAATTTATAAAGTAACACTATCCAGTGAGACACAAAGAATGCTGACGACGCACAGTGCTTTTTCCCCATATAACGAAGGGACATAAATAGAAGGAGTTTTCAGAAATTTGGTACACAAGCATAGAATAGCTTAGTTAAGAAAAATGTGAATTTTTGGACAAATCGGTCCAAGGACACGCCTACCTCCCATGTGTCCTGAAATGGAAAAATGTAATTTTAGCTTCAATAATGCCCACAAAACTACAAAAAATGGTCATACTAATACACACACAACTAGCAACGTATGTGCAAATTTTCACTTAAATCTGAACAAGGACTCAAGGTCCTGCCATATATCCTTTTTCTTAAAAATGTTATAACACTTCCAAAAATTATCCGATCGTAATAAAATTTGGTATGAAAATTGATATTTGTTAGATATATATGTGTGCCAAATTTGGTTATAAATGTGAAAAATACAAAAACATCATTTAATGAAAAATGAGTGAAAAACGCTTAAAATGCTCGTGCAAAAATAACAAGTAAGAAAGTATAATCGGTCAAGCCCGACCATGTGATATCCTATAGCATAGTATTTAAAAACAAAGTTCCTAGATTGTAATCTATTTGGGACCCATGGGCAATCAAGGACCCACCAGAACAAAATTATGTTATGAGGTTAAGATTCGTTTCAAAGTTCTTTCTGCCGAATATTATTTAGATATCTTCATCTTCATATATGGGATTTTTGGATGAGGGTTTATATGTAACCTATGGTTTATATTGGTATGTTACTACATACATATATTTTTAAGGAAGCTGGCATTAAAAGCTATTTTCGGGAGAATGATTTGTATGGGAGCTATGTTCAAAAATAGAAAGATTCCAATAAAATTTGATAAGCTGATTTTGATTGCAATAAAATTGATTAGGGATGTGCACGTTCATTTTTTGAACCACGCGCCCTCACTTTTACTCGTTTGTAAAAGTAAGTATTTATTAAATATATAAATTGATTTAACATTTTAATAGAAAATTTTTATTTTCTTTTAAATTGAAAACCCTGTATGCAATATTTTCGAACACTCTACAATAGAATTGCTCTTACTACAAACAAAGGCTGTTACCAAAAAAAACTTCTGTCACGTAACCATCTTCAATTTAAATAAAAAATAACGGCACTAAGTCACATTTTGAAAATATTCTTTATACGATGAAAAACCAACGTCATCTGGGAATTTAGCGCCATCTTGTGTCGACAAAAAGAAACAGACACAACTGTTATATATAGTATACTATACTAATTTTTTTTAATTTATCTTGTCAATTTTTCTAATTCAATAGTATATCTATTTGGATTTTTTCTTATTATGTTCCTAGTTTATTTTTTTTTTAACTAATTCAATCTATGAAAGTTTGAGCAAAAATCACGAAAATAGCATTTTTTTTAAATAAATTTTTTTTTAAGTTGTGGTAAAATTTTTAAAATTTTTTTTTTTTGTAGTTATTAGAAAACAGTCTAAATATTCGAAATAAGAAAAAAACCCATACACCATATTTTTCTTTTTTTTTAATATTCCATCAAAGTTAAGAAATTTTTAGAGCTTAACTAAATAATAAGCATTTTTCAAACCATTAAAAAATATGTATAGGAGCATAATTACAGTACAAATTTGAATCTCGTAATCCAAAAAATTAATTTTTTACAATTATATTCTTGAAACAATAAAAAACCAAGGGCATTTGTGATTTCAGCGCCCTCTTATGCCGTAAAATGCAGACAAAGTTTGAATTAATATTTCACAGTATTTGTAGTTAATTGTCTTTTAAACTCCTGAAAACTATCAAAATTTGGTCAAAAATCATGAAAATAGCCATTTAAAAAAAGTTTTTTTTTTCAAGTTGTGGTAAAATTTTTTCAATTTTTGTTTTGTAGTATTAGAAAACAGTCTAAATATTCGAAATCAGAAAAAAACCCATAGACCATATTTTTCTTTTTTTTTAATATTCCATCAAAGTTAGAAAATTTTTAGAGCTTAAGTAAATAATAAGCATTTTTCAAACCAATAAAAAAACACTTATGAGAAAATAAATCAATAAAAATTTTTTACAGTTAGTTCTAAATATAGTAAACTACTACAGAAAAAAATTTCAATCTCGTGCTTTAAAAAACAACAGTTTTACAACAGTTTTCCTAAAGCATGTAAAACTCAAGTAGTTGTTTGGCCATTTTTACTATAAATTCTCAAACTTTGGCGCCCTCTAGCGCCGCCAAAAAGAGTTAAATCTTAAAAATTCTTCAAAATTCATTTTAATTATTTTGTTATCTATCGATCTGTACATTTTTAAGCACAATATAAGACTTGTTTTTTTTTTTTTTTTGATTTATGTCTATGGGCCAAAGCACTGGGCGACGGCCGTAGCGGGCCAGAAAATGCATTACATTCTGCTGGTGTCTAATAATTGTAAATTTTTCTGTACATTCAATATACCTCATTGCTTTCCAACGGAAGGCTAAGGTAAAATGTAAAAAGAAAATACAATATAATAGTCTGGTAGTGTATAAAGTCATTTCTGAAAAATTGTAGGAATAGAACTATTACAAAAAAGCTTTATAAAATACATAACTGAAATTTAGCTCATAGAATAAATTCGAAAAATGAAAAATGTTGAATATAATATAAAGTTACCTTCGGAAGGAAATAATTCCCAGTTTCTCTTTATATTTTTAAAAATCTGGTCACACTGAAAGTGACTTATGCGGCAAAAAACACTGGTGCGTACTACGAAGTAAACTCGATTTTCGACAGCAGTCGATTTAGCTGATCAATCGAATTTTTATTTGGTATTATTTCGCACATTCAATAAAAAAATAACTCGTGTAATTTAGTTTATTCACAGTATGTAGAATGAGGAGGAGGTCCATAACAAAACGCAGCAATTTCACTTTTTAAATTTAATGTTTTTTGTATTTGCTTCATCAAAAAATTGTAAAAGTGGAATTATTCCTTATTTTTTCTATCAGCTGTCACTTTTAATAAAAAAAAATTTTGTTTACAAATTTAAAAAATTAAATTAAAGTTAAACGTGACCACGACGAAATTATGCTTGGTTCTAAGCAATTTATCTTCTTTGGAGTTTCATCTCACTGTCCAATAGCTGTTTACGACTTTAGACTTACATAAAATTACCAAGACTGGTTAAAAATATTTGGTATACGAAAACAAAAATATTAACAAATATGTGTTAACATTTTCAACAAGTTTCTTAAATTTATTTTCACCATCGAAAGAACATTTATTGTTTTCGTTGAAAAATTGTATATCGGTACAACGAAATTTTCGACAGTGCTGCCAATTTATAATACAAAATTGGCATTCGATATTCGATGTTCGATAGCCAGCGAAAATCGTTTGTCAAATGAAACTCATAAAAGTGGCCCATTATTTTTATTTTCAATAAAATGCTATTTACTTCTGTAATTTATTATTAAAATTATATACGTCACATGTTGCACCCTTGCGAAAATGCAAAAGTGCAAAAACATAACAACAACCACATAGACATTTAGTTGTACATAAATAATTGGTTGTTGTTATGTTTTTGCACTTTTGCTTTTTCACAAGGGTGCAACATGTGACGTAAAAAATTTTAATAATAAATTACTGAACTTCGATTTCATTATGTAAACATCGCTAACGAAATCCCATAAAACCTTGCTACGAACGTCAACATTAAAGAGCGATGCAAAAATAATGAAAAATTCGGACGATACTTCTGAGAGTTTTCAATATTTTAGAATCGAATCAAATCTTAATGCTACAATAGATCCTAAAGTGTTAAAAGAAGAACAAATAAAGCTGTTAATACATGTTAATCGCATGGATATCTTCGAGAAAAGGAATCCGGTCGATAATGGAAAAAGAATATTCCGGACTTTATGCGTCAGACATTTCTAATGGCACTTTGGATATTTTTTCAGAAAAAGGTGTACCACTAAAGGGGAGACAGTCAATGATATCCTCATATTTAAAGAAACAAATTGGGAGGAACGCCCACATTCCCTATATCCCTATATCGTTGTTATTGATGAAATGCACATGCTTTATCTCGGAATAAATAAAGAATTTCTTTAAAATTTAATTTAAAAAAATGCATTCTCGTATATGGGCATTTCCGTCAAAAGGTCCACCGTGATCGAAAATTTAAAAGTTATTTAAAGCTGATTGTTTTACGATATTGTTATAGAGAAATTTTAAGATTTTACTTATTTTATAAATTGTTACTTGGATGAACAATCAGACTGCAAAGTTGTGCAAACGTAATTTCTTATTTGTGAGAATGTTTTATTGTGTTTTCTTTAATATTATCTTCCTAAAAAGAAGTGATATTTGATCAAAATTATTCCAAAAAAATTTCCTTACATGGTCTGTAATCTAAGGAAGAGTTCAAAGAGAAATATGTTATTCGGATTAACGGTAAATTTTTATTTTGTTTTAATCATTATTCAGTTAAATTATTATGAAAAAAATTTCACGTTCGAAATGTCACGTATCGACCAAGATTTTGGCTTAAGAAATAAAAAATACAGAAGGTTTTGGTATCAAACCAAAGACATTTTAATGTTACATTGCTACGTAAAATTCTGAAAGTAGTTTGACTACAAAATTGTGCCAGGTTTCGCTGAATTATGCCTTTATATACATGGCCGCAAAAACTATTCTATTTTTTTCACGTTTGAACCGCTACTTCTTTTTCCATTATCTTTGACCTAAGATCGCGCGCTCAATAAACTTTAGCATAGATAGCAGTGCTTTCTTAGTGATATAATTTAAGGGTTAAGATAACGTAAAAATATTTGTTGTTTAAAATGTTATTGCATTTTTGATGCGTACGACTGTCACGTTCAACACTTTGCATTTGCTCATGTATGCACCCTACATTAAAATTTTCGATAATTTTTCCATAAATTTTGTAAATAACGACTGCAGTGAAATATATGTAGTACATAGGTACTTTGATAAAAAAAAACTATAGTAGGTATGTCAACTTAAGTATTAAAAAAGTGATAATATTGACCCAGATAATATTGTATTTACGACACCACTATTACTACTAAAAGCATCTCCTTGTACGTAGACGTTGAGGAAAGATTAGTAATGAAAAGAGAAAATTTATATAATTCAATTGTTTAATATAAATACCAGTTCATAATAAAATTTGTGAAAAAATTAATATTCATTCATACGCACTTAATAAAGACAAAATAATAAACAATGAATACTTATAGTGATAACAAATTATCAAAATAAAGACCGTGTTGAGTATTCATATACATACATATATAGTACATATGTATATCTCAAATTTTGTTTTGTTGTTCCTAGTCCTTTGGTGTTTCTATGATTCTTTTTTAATAAGAGTAAAATTGTTAAATTTTTTCCACTGTACCGGCTAGACAAACCCGTGACGTAGAATAACATAGAATGACGTCGATAGTTGTTTTTATAGTTTTTTATTTTTTCTTATAGGCATTTCGCTTTTTTGACATTTGCCTTTAACAAACAATTTTAGGAAAGCAAGAAAACGCAAATTCACGGGGTTGGCGAACACACATACACGAACATACATTATTCATTAACTCATTCGTACATCACAATACAATGAACTAAACTGAGAAAAAACGATAATTGGAATGTGCATTCATCACGGACACACAATATTCAAGCAGCCTAATAATGATAAAAACGAACAGAATTATGTACTCATTGTTAGTTTGTTAACTAATTTTCTTTTCTATAACAATATTTTAAACAAAAATTATTTAACACAACACATACAAAACAATTACCTCGTATAAGTTTTTTTTTTGTAATAGTTTAATAAAAAAATTTAATGAAAAATCCTTGCAATTTTACAAATTAGGGGTTTCAAAGTTCGAGAATACTGCTTTTGCTTTATTAGTGTCTCCTCCCTTTTACTTGAGGAAATATTATTTTTTTTAACTACTTTTACGCAAATTCTTTTTGAATAATAATAAGTAGTATTCTTTTATTATTTATACACCTTTTTCACTAAATTTGTTATGTATTTTATGCAGTTTTATTGAAAAATTAAAATTTTTTTTTCGTTTGGCAAAAAACAGACAACTCAGCTCTCAGTTGACAGCTCAGCACACACTCAAAAATGTTCACTGTGCTGCCACTTTTTTATTTTATTACAGACAATTTCGTGTTGTACATAAGCATTGCCAGCTTAAAAGAATATTGTGTACATCACACTGAAAAAAATGGCATTAATATTTAAGTATTGATTTTTTTTATTACAATAAAAATATATATGTAAATTATAGCCAGTAATGACAATAATTGTTATCTAATTGTGCAAAAACAGAATAGTCTAAAAAAAACTATGTATCTGCTGAGTTTTCTGCAATAAACACATAAACAACAGCCGGATATATTGAAGTATCTCAAAAATAAAATGCACAGGTACATAATATGTACTTATATATTGGATTATTGTAACGATTACAAGGAAACACTGCTGTAATACCGTACGGCCCTCTAAAAATTATTGTTAATAATAAGAAATTACCGGACGCAAAAGTTTTTAATTAAAACATTAACAGCAGTATTTTTTGAAAAAAAATTTGAATGAACCTTTTTATTTCAAAATACCATTTTAAACCAAAATTATTGTGTTTTTTAACGGGAGTGACACATAAATAAAATTTTAACGTTACGGACTCACGGATTCATTATCGCACAGCCCGGAGGTTGGTTTTTGCCAAATCGTTCAACTACATAAGTGATATCGTTTATTACGGGTCACTGGGTTATGGGGACTCATGCTAGGAGGATGAGTCTTGATCATAATGACTACTGCAGAAGTTGTCATGATGAGAAGGAGGAGACGGTGTTTCACTTTCTCTGCCAATGCCCCGGTCTGGGGGTCATTAGGTTTAGGCATTTTGGGAGACCGGAATTGCCATGTCTGGACGATGTGTCTAATGTGGGACTGAAGTCGATCTCTCTGTTCTGCAGGGAGTTGGGGTGGTTCGGGGCTGCAGTGACCTCTGAGGAATAGTCTGGTTGACACTGACTGACTCTTGTCACCTGCTATTAGTATCACAAAGGGACCGCTATAAAGACCCAAGTGAGCCGTCATCGTGACGGCTGCCCATTGAAACTAACCTAACCTAAATCGTTCAACTAAAAATTCGAATATCGCACTTGATCAAAAAGAGGGTATTACCTCAAAATATTTACTTCTTTGCTTTTTGGAAAAAAATCGACACGCAATATATTTTGTAATAAAACAATACATAGGTTTAAAAAATTCTTTTTCATGTGCATTAAATAGAAAATTGAAAATAGTTAAGCTTCTACTAAAAACGTTTAAATTTTAAAGAAAAAGGAAGACTCTTGTCAATAAGACATGAGCCGTATGAACTGAGACTTTATAAGTGTAACCAAAATCATAAGGCCTACATATGTAGCAGAGAACTGCAAAATCACAATTTTTCTTGATTTATTCATACGCTCAAATTTACATTCACTCTTTGCTTGCAAAACAAAGTTCAACGTTGGTAATTTCTACATCGTTTCGTACACATTTGATTTTTGCATGTATTCGTTTTTTATTGAAAGTGCTTTCTTTGCATTTTTGTTGCGCACGCAATTTAACACAACTGTGTAAATTCAAAAGGAACACATTCTTATACTTTTGCATTCAAGTAGTCATTGTCCACTCGATGAGACGCTTTGTTAACATTAACAACAATAAACCACTCGATGAGACGCTTTGTTAAAATTAACAACAATAAAAACAACAATAACAAGAATACATTGTACCTACATACATAGGTTAGGTTAGGTTAAGAAGGATTGTGTGCACACAGGCACACCTCCACTCGGAGACCGAATACGATCCATTGTGATTCCCTTCAATGAAAATATGAAGTAAGAGATAGAGATAAGAGGAAGTGAAAAGTAGAGAAAAGGAAGTAAGATATAGACAGAAAATTAGAAAGTAGGACCAATACCCCCCTTACAGTCCCCTCAACAGAAACAGCCGCGTTATTTCCCTGGCAAACCCCAGTATATTGGCCGGATTACATCCAGCTATGCACCCCAGTTCGTCGTGAAACCTATCTCCTAGCCACTTCAGTCTGAGACCCTGCATCCTAGGTCAATGGCACAGTACATGCTCGATCGTCTTTAGCTCTTCTGAATCCTCGCATAGCCTGCAGAAGTCCGGTATGGCGTTGTCCCATCTGCTCGCAAAAGCCCTGACAGGACAATGACCCGTCAAGAACCCTATAAGTGTTCTGAGACTACCCCTATCCAATCCCAGTAGAACCCTGGTTGCCCCCGCGTCGAAATTGGGCCATAGTGCCCTAGACACCCTGCAATCCATTCTGCCCCTCCAGGATCGGTCAACGTCATCACGGAATTTCTCCCGTATCACCCCATAGTAGTAGCATAGGGGGGGTTTTACCCCCTGTCCCCCACCACTAAGTCGAGACCCGAACCCCCTCTCGCGAGTTCGTCCGCCACCTCATTCCCATCAACCATGCAGTGTCCTGGTACCCAACACAGCCTCACGTTGAATGCCCCCATGAGTTCCCTAAGAGCGCTCCTACACCGCGCAACCAGGCATGATCGCACCGTATGGCTCTTCAATGCCCGAAGCGCCGCCTGACTATCGACGTAAATTGTCACCTCAGATCCACCCACGATGTGATCCAGTATCACCTCCGTTGCCCTCCAGATCGCTAGGATCTCAGCCTGGAAGACACTGCACTTATCAGGGAGTCTGAATGACCTTTTTACCTCGGTGTCCGCGATATAAACACCGGCACCAGTGCCGGATTCCATCTTGGACCCATCCGTAAATACTGCCCACCCCTCAAAGAGTCCATTGGATCCACTCCAATTTTCCCTTTCCGGGAACTCCACTGGTGGTGTTGCACCGAAGTCCAGGGTCATAGTCTTATGATCCGAATTTCCCTCGAGAATAATACCCTGATCAAGCAGACCCATCTCGTACAAAATTCTCGTGTGATCATCCCGCCTAGGTCTAACTAAAGAAGACTCGTAAAGTCTAAGTAAGTTCCTAGCTGCCACACTCCTCACATAATGCTCGATAGGGGATAGATATAGTAGGATGTCCAGCGCTGCCTGCGGAGTGCTTCTTCTTGCGCCTGTGATGCCAAGAGATGCACTTCTTTGAACCTTGCTGAGCATCTTCCTATAGCTATCCACTCCCAACGCGCCCCACCAAACAGTGCATCCACAGGTAAGTATAGGCCTAACAACCGATGTGTAAATCCAGTTTACCATATCAGGTCTTAGACCCCAGTTCTTACCAATGGAGTTCCTGCATGTGTAGTATGCATTGAGTCCCCTTTTCATTCTCTCCTGAGTATTTCTCTTCCAAGACAGTTTGCAGACCCAAGTACTTTGCTCCGTCCGATAGAGGCAACTCGACGCCATCTAGCACTGGCCCCCTAAATCCCTCTATTCTATACCTTCTGGTGAATAGCACCAGCTCAGTCTTCGCAGGGTTAACACCCAGTCCCCTATCCTTTGCCCATGCCGAGAGTTCACCTAGCATCACCTGCATAATTTCCCCGATCGTGGACAGAAATTTTCCCCTGACCAGCAGAACTATGTCGTCCGCATAGGCAACAACTTTCCTGCCCATGGAATCAAATGACCTAAGAATCCCGTTAACCGCAAGCAACCTTGTGGTGTCCCCCTGGTAACCCTCCTCCTTATCACATGATCCCCCAGGCTCGAGTTTATAATCCTACTGCCACGCATGCAGATTATCCACTCCACCAGAAAGTCCTCAACTCCCAACTCCAACAAATAATCCCTAATCGCCTCTATCCTAATGTTATTAAAGGCTCCCTCTATATCCAGAAATGCGGCGAGAGTATACTCCTTATGCCTCAGACCGTGCTCAATACAACCCACCACTTCATGTAACGCGCTCTCAACAGATTTACCCTTCAGGTAAGCATGTTGAGCGTTGCTAATAAGGCGGGTCTCAATATTACTCCTGAGATAGAAATCTATTAGCCTCTCAAGAGTCTTCAACAAAAATGAAGACAAACTAATAGGTCTAAAATCCCCCGGTTTCGAATGGCCCGCTTTACCGGCCTTGGGTATGAAAATCACCCTGACCTCTCTCCACCCCCTAGGCAGATACCTCCTACTGAGGCATTTCCTAAATATATCCACCAGCAGAAATGATGCATCGTCCGGGATGTTGCAAAGCATAGCCGGAAAAATACCATCCGGACCCGGTGATTTATATGGGTCGAAAGTATTGACCGCCCATGCCAGCTTCTCCCTTGTGACCATTTCATCGACGCAAGCGGAAGTATAAACCGATGTCACGGACATGACGTCCCACTGACCGTCCTCCATACTACCGGTTTCCCTGCACCCGGGAAAGTGCGTCTCCATAAGTAAGGTTAGGGTCTCAGAGCTAGACTCAGTCCATGAGCCGTCATTCCTTTGGATGTAACCCAGGGCCTTAGGGTCCTTAGATAAAATCCGTCGGAATCTTGACAGCTCGTTGACATTATCGATGGACGCACAAAATTGCATCCACGATAGTCGCTTTGCTCTCTTCAGATCCGCCTTATACCTGTTGAACTGCACCCTGTGATTGTTCCAATCATCTGGTGCTCTCGTAAGCTTGGCCCTATTAAACAGTCTCCTCACCGTAGACCTTTGAACATGAAGTTCCCTGGTCCACCATTTAGGCTGTTTTGGCCTACCCGGAAACGTAACCGGGCAGGACTGCTCATAGCTTTCCCTTAGAAGATGAGTGAACCTATTCACCACCCCCTCCAGATCCGTCGGCAGCAAGTCGCTCAAGGCCTGATGCGCCAACCCAGTTCGGACCCCTTCCTTGAAGGAGTCCCATTTTGTCCCCCTCGGGTTCCTGAATGGAGCAGCCCTAGGTAGGTCAAAATTCAGTGTGAAGGTAATACGACTATGGTCTGAAAAAGTACAGTCCGTTGCCACCCTCCAATCAACAACAATTTGCTCGTCACGGTTTACTAATGTCAGATCTATCACTGCCTGCCTATCTTTATTTCTGAACCCATATTACAGATAATAAGATTGTTAGTAGTTATAAAATCAAACATTAACTCACCTCTTTTATTAATATCGGCACTCCCCCATTGGCTGTGATGAGCATTGGCATCGCAGCCCAACACAAGGATTGCACCTCTCCTCTTTGCATATGCCGTGAGTTGCCGCACCTCTGTACCTGGTGGGTCCAACCCCTCATATGGCATATACACCGAGGCCAGTGTAAGCGTACGCTTCCCTTTGGCCTCTCCATTTATAACGGTCAAATCACCGCACCTGAAAGAATGAGATATGAGAAAATTCAATTCACTTCTCGCTAGTATACACGCTCTTACCTTGTCCTCTGTGGACGGGACAAACAGAGTGTATCCCGCAACCCTTAAGCCGCAAACCTTATTTTTATTTATCCAAGGTTCTTGGATAAGGGCTACGTCCGTCCGAGTACTGGAGAGGAAGGTTACAAGTTCGGCCGAGGCTGATTCACAATGGTGCAGGTTTATCTGCACCACTAACAGCCTCTTTGGTCCTGTCATGCTTCGGATACCGAAACCTAACGTTACCTAAACCGAACCTAATAACCCCCCCCCCCCCACCTCCTCCAAGAATTCCATGGACTTCCGATCAATTGCGAAACGGAAGTCCTTGCCGGTATTCTCCTTACACACCAGTGAGGTCACTAGCCTCCATTGGTCAGTAAGAGGCCACCGGTTTGGTTGCCCAATACTGCCAGTATAGTTTCCACCTTGCGTACGGGAGGTGGAATCCACACTGTCACTATGGACCTAATGGGCAAGTCGGAGGCTTGTATGACTTCAAACCTTGCCCCCGGGTTAACGTCGCCGCATTTGCCAATTGTGGTTCTTAAGAATTCCAATGAATTCTTGTTACCACAGTTGACAACCACAGTTGACAACCTTGACTCCCTTAACCCAGTCCGCACCATTGAAGGATACGTCCTCCTCCTTGCCTTTGAAAACTGCCAGCTCGTCGATAAGCCTAGCCTCTACTAGCTGCCATAGCTCGGCACTGATCCTCCCATCCGGATCATTCCGATCTATGACAGCCACCTGCAGATGACCCTCCAGGCTCGTCGACTTCTTCATTCTTTTATTCGATGAAGAAGGCTGATCATCCCCAGATCTGACCCTCTTAATGGTCTCCTTATTGGAGCCATTAGGAGCTTCAGCCGGAGATGTACCAGCCCTTTTCACTGTGCTCGGTGACTTCGGTACGACTGGTTTCGAAGGCCCGTTCCTGCCCGCGCCTTTTTCCCTAATGACCCCCTTACGAGAGCCACTAGAGGAATCGGACGGAGGATTACCAGCCTTCTTCCCCGTGTTCGCTGCCTTAGCCACTTTGCCTCCTTTCTTGGGTATCGCCCCCCTATCCTCCGCCGCTCGTTCCGAAGACATGAGTGCTTTGGTCACCGGGGCAACCCCTCCTTCCTCTACCTCTCCACGGCAGGTTGACGGCGCCACCGGCCCTATACTCTTTTGAGTAGTTTCCGGGCCGACGACCTCATCCACCTGCTTTCTCCAAGGATAGGGCCAACCGAGCACGGTACTGACAGGGCCGTAAATTCTTTCGAATTTAGCGACGCTTTATCGGTGCCTTCTCAGAAGGTGCCTATCCCTCGCGGAGAACGTTGAAGGATCCCTCTTCGCCATCTTATCCAGATATGCAAGAGAGCTCCTTGTTCCGTTCTGCGCCTTCTCCTCCTTCGTTCGGCTGGAGTTCTTAATATCTCGTGGAGGGGCGCTTGGCCCGTCCTCCACGGCGTCCTGCCGAACAAGTTGTGGACAATCTTCTCCCGAGTGGCCCCCTGATGTCCCCTGGCCTCACAGATGAGAGTGGCAGGCTCTGCAGTCTGACTGTGAGCTGATATATCAATATCAAGCTCCGTGTCGGAGAGCAGAGTCAACCTCTCTAACCCCTGAGTAGCCCCGGTTTCACCACAGGAGTCCCCCGATTGTACCAGAAGACTATCCACATATAGGTCGGTCAGGACCTGTCTCTCCTGCTCAATTATGTTCTCATGAACAGTCGAGAGGGTACCCTCCGACTCAGAGACCGTGACGTCCGACTGACCCTGGTCAATCTCGTCCGTCGTGTCCTCATTTTCCGTATTATTTGTGCTTGTTATGGTTTTTGTTTTTAAAAAGGGTTTCATTTTTGTTCCCACGAGTAGGCTCGTTCAGACGGACCGTACCACGCAGTGACGGCGTGCGTGGACTAGGCAACTAACATACAACAGCACTTTGCCCTGACGCTGAGGGGAGCTGTTAACGACTAGTTTCTTTACGCACTAACTAGCCACACAAGACCTCGGCACTGCTACCAACCACGTTGTCCTTAAAAGCGCATATTTCACGCCCCAACCACTGGTAAAGCCCCCACATTGCAGGGAGCGAACCCACGGGTTGCCACGCCATTCTATATGTACTGGTAATGGGCCGGAAGTGTGCCATTCACCGCCGCCTCATTATCTTGACAAGATGAGTAACCTTTAGTTGCACACCCCTTCAGTGTTCTCGACCTCCCGCGAAGGCGTATTCATCACATACATCATCCCAAGAGATCAGAACCGTAGAGTGCACTTAAGCCCTCGCATCTCGACAAGATTGTTACCCAGGCGAGGTAACATACATAACTACTGTACTTTTTAAGATGATAAAAAAAGTCAGTCTGTTTCTATGGAAATTGTTTGCACCTACATAATATGTAGTACATATGTGCGTTTAGTTTCATTTCAATTTTTTTCTTGTACTACATACATAGCAGGGATGATAAATGAGAAAACCAATATCGTACCAACGAACTTTTAAAATCGTACTTTTTCAGCCCCAATAGTACTAAATCATTTTTTTTTTTTTAAATTTTTTGGTTTTATTTTTAAAAACAAAAATTTAATGCAACAAACACAAATTCATTTGTACATGTAAAGTTTAGATAGCAAATAGTACATGATCATTAATTATACATAATAATAGGGTGGGTAAAATTTTTTTGCGTCAAAAGCACTTCGCGATTCTTGTTCTATAAGTCAATCCAAGAAACTTTGGCAAAGAAACCATAGGTCAAAAATTAATTTCGAGCCCCGAATTTTTCAAAATGGTTAGTTTTCCAAAATATTCAAGAAAAGAGCAAACAAATTGTAGTTGATCTAACCAGACCTGTATCATGCTGTTTTAAGGGTCGAGCATTTATTTTTGATTGCCGCCAGAGAGCGTTTTCATACACTTTTTTAGAATTTATCGTATTTTTTGTGGAAAATTGACGAATATTTCGCAAAATGCAATATCGATTTTTAAACGAAAATATAATTTTTAAGCGTTCTAAATGAATGGACTGCCATTAGAGCTGCGTATTTTTACGCACTCAAACAATGTCTTTAAGCTAAAACTTGTTAAACATTTCTCATCCTAAACGTTCTTACTCACTGCATAGTATTTGATGTTTTTCTTTAGTTGGGTACGCTATTTCCCTAACTGGGACGGGTACATAATTTGTGTAATTTACTTACTATTTATATCTGATGATAGGATGTGTGTTATGCCTTGGGGGGCGAGTTTTAGGTTATATAATTAGATAAGTTATAGAAAAAAGTTGTTTTTTAGTACATACATAACATCTTGAGTTGAGGTACGATAACACACCAGTTTTTTAAAACAAAAAACTTGGTGAAATATAATTTTTATTAATTTATAAATAAACCAGGTTTTCGTTTGTAATACAATATTTTAGAATCGTAAACAAAAAATTTTTTTTTCTTTTTTTGAATGAAAGTTCGTATAATTGGAAAACTTTATCTTCTTCAACTATTTAAATTTGACTCAATATGTTATGATTAAACGACACAGAAATGTAAATATGTATGTATAAAGAATAATTTTTTTTTTTTTTTCTTTTAACTTTTAATTACTTAGGTATTAAGACTGTGTAATATATTTTTAATGGCCCACATGGGCTTTGTATTACCTAACTGATGAATAAATAAATAAATAAATAAAAATATGTTCATACGAGCATCTTCGGATTGCGATTCCAAATTTAATGAGTTTACAATTTTCAATATGTTCTGCAGAAACAGGAAAGGAGTAGAAAGTTCGAATATAATAAAATTTTATTTAGCGCAAGTAAAATATCCTTCAAAATAATACGGAGTAAATTAATAATGGAGTGGGCTCCCACTGTTACAAAATTCTGTTAATTACTTCTTGATGTGACAACTTTCTTGTTGACGAATATTTGAAAATATTATGAATTCGTTCCAAAATAAATTTGAATTGAGAGAAAGTCGTCTTTTCTACTATGTAAAACTCTTGCAGAAGTGGTCTCTTATATCTTTTAAAAACTTGTCAATATCATGAGAAAATGCACACTTATATGCAGCCGCTCATACTAAATTTAGAATGCGGCATAAGCAATCGTTCAATGAACAAGTGCAAAAATCTATTCACAATAACGGAGTTCAGTGTTTGGTGCAAATGGTCTTCCAAAAGAGCAAATGCAAAAAATCATAGCTGTTTTGTTAAATCCAACAACAAAAAGTAGAGCTTCCCTTAGATTTCATAAAAAAGCAAGCCTATTTGCTCCAAACACTAAACTCCGCTTTTATTCATTGGACAGTAAATACGAGTTGCAATTTTAAATCAATTATAAATATGTAGGTTTGAAAAATTTGGAAATAGTACCAAATGAGTCACAGGAGTACCAGCGTACTTTTTAGTTTTGAATTGTACCAACTTTATCAACCCTGATACATAGTTACTGCTGAATGTCTTCATGAGTAATATGCTTTAAACACATTCGAGACAGCAAGCTACCGACTTCAATATGTCAAAAATAGAATACATGTGTGCATATGAAATTGATTATTTTCACGACGACACAGCTACATGGCTGCAGGTTGTTGTCTGTGCTTATTTTGTCGTTGTAGTCAAATTAAACTAATTTCTATTTCTATACCTTGTCCACTACAAAACAGAAAAAGTCTTGCTAATAAAAAAAAATATTTAAAGAATGAGTGCTTAAAATTTTTTTATTTTTTTTTCTTTTTGTTTAACAGAAAAGAACCGGCTTGATACAAGAATATTAACTCGGCTCAACACCAAATTGATATTTATATAATTTTTTAGTATTCTTGAAAGAAGTTCTATAGGAACATGTTTTTCACGCTAACGCTCCTAGTTAAGCAGTTATAGGTCGTAAAAGTTGCAAGATACTTTATCCATATCTACTTAGGTGAAAAATGAATCTATAAATTATGGGAATCAGTGGAAAATGCTTCAAAATGTATTTTACATGGCGTTTAAAGCATACCGATTTACCAATTAAGAGGTAATATTATATATTCATACTACGTGGCTGCCCTTTTTTTTAACAAAATTGGCTTTATCTTTAAATTATGTCGATATTTATTTATTTAACCCTAGATATTTGCTAAATAAACTTTTTCTTTATTGCGGGTTTTCGGCCTTGCGGAACACTTAATTAATTATGTTCATATTACAATAATTAAATATGTAACAAGTACATAAATTGTTACTACATATACATTTATATATTTTTACTCAAACTAATAAATAAATTGAGAAATTTTCAAAAATAAAATTTTTTAAAGCTTAATAAATATAAAATTCAATATGATGGAGTTACTAAAAATATGGTTTATAAAAACTTGAAGTATTTTTCCCTATATATAGTCTTTTGAATTGTATTTTAAGAAAAATTTGTATTAAAATTTTGCCTCAAAACACATTTCAAACTTGTTTTATTTTTTATGAATGTGGCAGATTATGTTTTAATAAATATACTAACAAAATTTTTAATTTTGTAGAAAAATCTTTCAAGAAATATTTAATTTGGAAATTTGCTCTTAAAGGAATTTATAACACATCATGTGACAGATATTTCGAAGTAGTTTCTAATAATACTAGTACTTCTTTGATCCAATTTTTACCTAAAATGCAGTTGTTGGGCATCACTTGCGCAGAAGTAAAGTTCAATGATCGAAAAACATCACTTTAAAGAAACTTGGCATTACTTTTATGTGTCAAAAGTTTTTTTTATGCAGCAAATTATGGCAATTATTGCTGCAGTTAATTTTCTGAAGCAATAGCTTTTGACATAAAAGAAATCTTTTTATTTTCTTTTTTTTTTGTAATGCTTTTTCTTGTCATTTATAAGAAAACTGTCACTTGTTGGTTCAATATTTTTAATGAAATTTGACATCGTTATTGTTGATAACATTTTTATTATTATTTTATGTTTGCTTATAAAACTTTTGAAATTCAAACTTTGCACAGTATCAGCATCACAACTGCAACTGGGAATTACGAATCAAAAACATCATTTTGCATCACTGCAGCATTGATGAACAGTTTTCATGCATTAACGTACGTACCCAAAGTGTTCTGAAACTTTTACGACCTATACCACGCTTGTTGACGGAAATTTTTTTTTTTTTTATTTTTAATGCAGTTTATATGTATTTATTTATTTAATCTGCCATTACGATTATATTGTTTTTTACTTCCAAAAACACAAAATTATAATATTAAATATATTTTATAATAAATTCAATTGTTTTTACGTTATAAAATATATTATAAATAAGTATATTTTTATTTATAGTCTTAAATTAAGTTTGTATAAAAGTCTGCAATTATGCATGTTTTTCATTTTATAAAACTAAAAAGTGATAGTGGCACCACTGAAATATAAACACACAGTAAAAAAACAGCTGTTTATATTTTTTTCAGTTGTAGCTGCCGTGTTCAACATAAAGGCTCAACCATAATATGCATAGACTTGCTTAACCTACTGTCAAAAACTATCAAAAACTCTCTCAAATGTACTTAAGAAAACAAAAACCAAATAAAAAAACATTTGATTCCGTACGGAATGTGCGATTAGATTCGCACCTTGCTTAAGCAAATGACAGTTTCATTAAACTTAGCAAAAAGTTTCCTTAAGTTCAATATGGTTTGCCTCATATCATTTGCATGTATTCGCACATTTGATTAAGCCAACTTAAGCACATTATGGTTGGGCCTTAATTCAGTAGCTCACTACACGACTATAATTGCACCCAGCAGCATTTGTGGTCGTGTGTTCGTGTATCCTGCTGTGGTGAATGTGTTTAATGCAATAATTGCTTTATTTCTGGCTGTTTTGTTTGTATTTTTTTCTTTACCAAAACAATCATTGTCGCACCGAACACACAAACATCTTTATTAAAAAACGAAGCTAACGATGGTTTAAATAACAAAGCACGATTTGCATTATTTGAATGATTGCAAACCAGCAGCGAATATTTGCGGTTGCCCAAGTTTGATTGTATGACCGCAAGTGAGTGTATTTGTTGCTGTTCATTTAATGCGATTTTTTTGCAATTGCACAAAGCCGTTCTCTGTTATGTAGCAGAGAACTGCAAAAATCTCTGAACTAAATAAACTGACTCAAAATTACGAAATAAACAGCTGACTCAAAAGACTGACTGTGTTACGAACCGCTTGGTCTGGCGAGGTTTCCCACTAGCTCTTGAACATTTTTTTCTCGGGGGGTTCCAACCCTCCTCACCAGCCTCGTATTCGAACATTTAACAAAAAAATGAAACATAAAATACAAATCAAAATTATCACTTAACACAACTCTACCACATGAAGAATTTGGGAGACAGCTGTTTGTCTCATTTGGCCCTCCCAACCATGTCATAGAAGCATCCGCTTACCTTCTTCCTATGACCCACTTCCATCATTGCCTGTACCTTGCTAAATCAAAGAATCTTAATATTCAATTTAACATTTACATACATATGTTATTTATTATCAAAAATAAATATTTTTCCTATCTTTATACTTAATTACAATAATAATGACAAATATATATTGACACTCACAAGAAACATAAAAACACAAATATAAACATATCCTCATCTTTTCCTCCCCCATTGGGCTTTTTTAATGATAAAAAATTATATTTTTTTATATATATATTTAAAATTTTTTTTATCGTTCTTATATGTTCTTTTCTGGTTTATCTCTAGTTTTATCTTAATCTATGCCTAAAGGAGCTCCCTGAGACACATGTTTTCTTTGATATTATATTCTTTTAATATTATATTATAAATGCCTAAAAAAATATATATAATTTTAAATTCCATTAAACACCAATAATAGAGGGTTAGGTGTATATATAAAAACACATAGGACATGCACACAAACTGCTACACTTGACACTATATTTACAGGTTTTTTTTCACAAATCACAAAACTACACTTAAAATTAACTTAAATTTATTTCTTATTTGTTCATATTTTTTAATACTGTTTTTTTTTTTTCTTTTTTTTACAATCTAATTTTCTGTTATTTTACTTTTCTTTTTTTTTTCATATTAAATTTTTTATATGTTTCCTATTTTCCTTCAAATATTTCCTTCTTCTGTCTTTATTTAAAATTTTCCTTCCTTATGTTCCTAGCGATCATCTCCTCTCCTTTCCTCTCTTTCTGACAATTTATAAATAAATTTATCACAAATACAAATAAGCTTTTGGGGCCAATATTTCGACGCGCCCGCAATGGTTTAGATTACCAATAACTTTGTGGTGTCATAACAAATGTTTTTAAAAAATACGAATAAATTTTTTTACCTGGCCATTTATTTCTCTGTGTGTGTGGCTGTCAGGACGGTTTCCTTTCCGAGAAAATAGCCAGCTAAAAGAGTAAAATCCCAGTTATTCCCAAACACTTTCCTCAATTTCACACTAACTTACGTTTTATAATATTTTAATTTGTTAAAAAAAATCAATTTAAAAATTTTGCACACACAAACACTTTTTTTATTTGGTTAATACGTCCTTTTTTGGTGATTTTAAGATCGCTATTAAATTGATTTTATTTCTTTATTTTCTTCTTGCCTGTTTTCCTTAAATATTTACTTAACATTTTAACGGTTTTCCAGTCATATACACAAAAACAAAGCAAAGGGCTTCTTGACAAAAAAAAAAACAACAACATTCAGACAATAAGCTAAACATAAAGTAGAAGAGAGTGACACATAAATAAACATTAAAAAAAAACCAAACCAAGCAAACATTCCTTAATTTAAGTAAGGAAACCCAGACAACAATTTAACGTAAGTACTTCAACATCAAATATTATCCCTGCTTATTCCGCCCGCAACAACTGACGCAAAAGACCCAAGCAAGGTATATTTATAGCAGGTAGTCTCGGAAAGCCAGCTGTTTATTTTTTATTTGCTTATTTTGTGATACAAACTGTCAAATGTTGTATAGTAAACAAGTATTTTTGTCTTTATATTTTGTCTCTTATCAACCTTTGCTGTTTGACAGTTCGTATCAGAAAACAACAATAAAAAGCTCTGTTGTTTGTTTTATTGTACAATTGTTGTAATCTCGCGGCTACCTGCTATAAATATACCTTGGACCCAAGTGAGTCTGAGTTCATACGGCTCATGTCTTATCGACAAGATTTTCCTTTTTCTTCTTTGAACTTGAACTGGCGTTCAAATGATTCATGTCATGTTGACGACATGTGCTTTTTTGATATTGAAAACAATAACAAAATTAACGAATGAAAAAGCAAAACGTAAAGACAGTACATGCATCTGTGTACGCGTTTCTTTTCCCCTCGTCCCTCTCGCCTATAAAGTAGCAATCTTGTCAATAAGACATGAGCCGTATGAACTCAGACTGACTAAAAACGAACTGTTGAACTAAAAGGAACTGTCAGACTGAAAGACCGTTCATAGTTCATCTGACTGACTAGTTCAATTGAACTAGTTCGTTCATGAACTACCCAACTCTAAGTCTGAGTTCATACGGCTCATGTCTTATTGACAAGATTCTTCCTTTTTCTTCTTTGAACATGAATTGGCGTCTAAATGATTCATGTCATGTTGACGACATGTTTTTTATTTTGTATAGTCGTGCGTTGGCATGTGTGCTTTTTTGATATTGAAAGCAATAACAAAATTTAACAACGAATGAAAAAGCAAAACTTAAAGACAGTACATACATCTGTGTACTCGTTTCTTTTCCCCTTGTCCCTCTCGGATATAAAGTACCCTACAAAAAATTAATGAGCGAGTATGTAGTCACATTTTTCATTTACTAAAGTGGGTTAGTTTTAAAAGTACTCCATGTTACTACAGTATGGAGTACACTTAAGGTGTAGTTTAAGTATTTTTCTTTTTCATTTTTTACTAATCGCCTTTTATGGTGTTTACTGTAGTCTATTATTGCTATTATTAAATATATTTACTTGGTATTTTTAATTCTTTTACCTTTTTTCCACAAAATTCACAAACTTTCACTTTTAAATAAGCAATTAATAATGGATTAATTTTTCAGAATTCGAGGTCCATTTTCTAAGCTCAAATCCTCCATATCCAGAATACCAATTAATTGTTCACGTGCCACCAAAGCATCAGCGATGGAATGAGCACCAACTAGAGCATCGTCCACGTTTTCTCGCAATATTCTAAAGCCTAATGGAAAACGTCGCTCTTCATCATTCACCAACTGTAGAATGGTTCTAAGGGCCAAATATGGGGCACAATTAAAACCAAAAGTCACCATTTTCAGTTGGTAATCAGCAATTTTCGCATTATCACTGCTACGAAACAAACAGCAATGTGCCTATTGGGACCAAGCGGCAGCAAACTTACAGTGTTTCTCCCTTCAGAGTTTCTAGTGGTGGTACACTTCTGAGACACTTCTTCTAACTCCCAAAACTTCCATAATTGGTCATCCATTGCAACTTTTGTCAAATGAGACACTCTTATTATTCGAGGGAAAACTCTAGCAGACGTTGGACCAGTAACAATCCCACCAAAAATGGTTTCTGTGTCTCGATGGCTGCCCATGGAACCTAACGATTCAAAAACACCATGCCTTACTCCGCCACGAATAATAGAAGGATACAGATAACCTCCTAACAATAAATCTATTTCATGGCTTTCATAAAACTTCATATCAGCATAACATAACTTGGGCAACTCAATCTCTTTCTTAGGCAAAAATGAATGAGTAGGAATCACTAGAGCCTGTTTATTTAGAGCTGCCATCGGCAACCTATACTATTACATTTTGCGATTATATGCGTTGTACGAATTTTACATACAGTGGCTCTCATTAATATTCGGTTTTTTATTCCGAGTTATTAAAAGTCAACAAAATTAATAGAAAATAAAAAAACCCGGAATATTATTTTTTGGTATTCATAAGATATATTAAGAGATCAAAAATAACTTATTTCAGAATTATGAATATTGAACAAACAATATTAATAACAATAAAAACAAAAAAAATTAATTAATTGACACCTCATTAATATTCGGTATTTTAGTTTTACCACAAAATAAAACGCTATAAATCTGCATGTTTTCATAAATTATTTGTAAAATGGGGAAAAACACATTAATTATCATTAAACAAATAAAGTTAGCTGAAAAAACATGCCATTCTCGATTTTTTTTATAAAATGCGCGATTGGTCGTAAGGAAAAAAGTACTTCGTTAAAGATAAGAAAATAAGTGAATTTTTCATTACTACAAAGAAAAAAATATAAAAATATTGCTGAAATATTGAATATGAACCCAAAAACTGTCGGTGACATTATCCGAACGATAATCGAATTGATTTTAAAAAACAAATTGCGATGCCAAAAAAGCTTACCGAGATGGAAGATCGTCGTATTGTTAGAAAAATCAAGGCTAATTCACGCTTAAGTGCCCTCAAAATCGTTACGGAAGTTGCTGCGGAATTAGGAAAGACAATTTCAGTAGCAACCATACATCGCACAGCTAAAAAATAAGCTGTTCACGGCCGTATTGCCCGAAGAAAGCCTTTCGTGAATTTGAAAAACAGAAATCATCGGTCAAAATTTGCTAAGGACCATATAAAAAAAGTTGTAAATTGATGGGATGACGTAATTTTTCTGGTAAAAGCAAATTAAACTTATTTGGAAGTAATGGAAAAGCTGTGGTTTGGCGGAAGCCGAATAAAGAGTTGAAAGGAAAAAATATTGCTCCTACAGTTAAGCATGGTGGAGGAAGGGTAATAGTGCGGGGCTGCATATCAGGGAAATGGGTTGAGAAACTGTTATTTATCAAAGGCATTATGACAACTATGCTTATTTGAACATTTAGAGTGACAATTCGAAACAATCTGCAGAAAAAATGGGAATTGCAAGAACTTTTAAATTGTATCGTGACAACGACCCTAAACATAAAGCCCACGTTGTTCGTGAGTGGTTGCCTTATAATTGCCCAAGAGTTATAAAGACGCATGCTCAATCCCCAGGCATGAATCCTATAGAAAATTTATGGGACCACGTAGACCGCCGAGTCCGCGTAAATTCTGTTTCTTCGAAAAACGAACCCAAAAAAAGGCTGCAGGAAGAATGGGATAAAATCAGTATGGATTACTTGCAAAAAATTATTTTTAAAAAGCCAAATCGTCTTTCTGAGATTATAAAAAATAATGGTTATCCAACCAGATATTAGTTTATTTCGTTTTTATTTTTATTTAAACAATAATGTTATAAGTGGTTAAAAAAACCGAATATTAATGAGGTGTCAATAACTTAAGTTTTTTGGTTTTTGTTTTTATTATTATTGTTTGTTCAATATTCAGAATTCTGAAATAAGTTATTTTTGATCTCTTAATATATCTTATGAATACCAAAAAATAATATTCCGGTTTTTTTTTATTATTTTCTATTAATTTTGTTGACTTTTAATAACTCGGAATAAAAAACCGAATATTAATGAGAGCCACTGTATGTTGTTGTTAAATTCTCTGCAATGTGTGTGCACATGTACGTAATAAAAGAGCATACAAGAGAATAAAAGAGAAAATAGAAAACGCGGCACCCTGATTTTACCGATGGCAGATTTAGAGACACTTTCTGATTAAAACGAGAAACAATAGTAAAAACTGCCATTTTAGAAGACGTGCTAATATCTCCCCCTAAGCCTGAGACTTCTGCAGAAACTAGTTAGTTGGCAACTTCAATAATTTTTGCATTTTCTCCAAAAAAAAAAAACTCTCAGCAGAACATGGATCTATCAGCGATTGAACTACACTAGAAGGGCCGGCAACATTTGTGGACTGTATTTGACTTCAATTGTTGTGACTTTGACTGTGCGAACTAGTGCTTGGCCGCCTTGATCACTATTGTTATTAGTTCTTACTATTTCTCTATGTATCAATATATGGTGTTTCTTATTGCGCATAGAGCAGCTATTAGGACTAGTGCAATCCCTATACATATCTCCCATAGTAAGACAAGTGAAACAAAAACGTAATCTTCTTAATGTTATACGATTCTTATAATCCATGCTCTTAAATTTTTTGCAAGCACTTATTTTGTGACACTCTTTACACAATTTTTACGAGCTCGAGTCAACTTTTTTGTGATGGGCCTTAAGCTGCTTAGCTTTTGTAGACATTAAGCCGTTATGTGAAGGACCTGCTTGGGAACCACTGGCAGCTACATATCTCGCTACTTTAATGTCAGAAACACTTTCAAGGGCATGAAATCTATCGGTCAGAAAATTCTTTGATTCTTCCCATTTGGGAACCTCTGTTTTATTTTTTTACCGATTGCTCCCACAGATGTAAAGGAGCGTATAGACGACATGTTTTTGTCATCTGACATGTCAAATTTCCCACTGCAAAACACATACATGTCGTGTGTTACCTTTTTAACTTTGCTTCTGTAAAAGTCAGACGAAAAGTCATCTGACAAAATTTCAATTAGAGCGTGCTCTATTTTCTTCTGACAAACCATCTGACATCAGAAATCTATGCCGGGAAGAAACTAGCAGCGGCGTCAACGATTGAAGGAATCATTAGCCGGCTGAAGTTAATATTTTACAATACCAAGATATGTATGCTCATCTCACCATTGAATAGAATTTATGTAAATATATACATAAAAACCGTTTAATTATAAAATTCTAAATTGGTATCTTTAAAATAAGAAAAAATGTTAAGATGGCTAAATTATTTTACGGCGTAAATAAATATTTTCGTGGCGGCAGCAAGCTATTTTGAAACCGAGAACTACTTTGGTTTTTGCGATAACAATGCGAAAAAAACAGAGACAATGTCAGAAGCAAATTACATGTACGTTTGTGACCGAATATTATAAACCTTATGTAAAACAGCAATTTTGACAGACATGAACAATTACATGTGACTTGAAAATTTGACATGTCAGATGACAAATACATGTCGTGTACGGGCGCCTTAAAGTATTTTCTGAGAGCCGAGATGAACTTTAAAACACAAAAATTGGGTCCCATGAGACAATATCTACATTATATGTATAGGTTTTAGACCGAAATACAATTGTTAATCTCCCTCTGGAGCCTTTTTATTTCTGTAGATGTTTCTCGTTGGCATGGATCCAAATTAAATAAAGTTTTTAATTGACTATTTATTAAAACGCGTTTATTTTCATATTGTGATTTTAAATAACTCCACGCAATCTCTAAATTGTTTCCTGTCAAGGCAATATATATTTCTATTGATGTCACGGGCCTCACTATCTGTTTTTTGAAATAAATAAAACAACTTTTCTACAGGGCTAGATCGAGAATTATTTATGTAGATTGCCGTAAACATGTCCCTGAAGGTGGGCCACAAACGGTTGTCATCATGAAAAACACCAGTATCTCAAGGGGGACAGGTATAGAACACAGGTTGGGAAACACTGTTTTATGTTTCTGCCTCTTTTCTTCTAATACCTGTCTAGCATTTGCAAGAATAAATATACATCGCACGTAGGTTTTTCGAACCTGTGATGTTTGGTCTGAACTGCCTCTAATTCTTTTTTAACCTATATAGTGGCTGCGGAACACTCTTCAAACACTTTTTTTATCTCCCCCAATTCTCTTCTAAGTCACTTCTTTCGAAATCTATCGCCTCTTTTGTGTATACGGAAAAGGAATCCTTTTTTAACATAGTCTCGAAATTTTTATTAGCCAAGGAGAAGGAAGTTTGTGTGACGTCACAGTTCCTACATGCGCAGTAAAAAAATGTTGTATCTGCCTTACGTCGTAATCTTTATTTCTATCATTCTTGAATAGAACTACCAAACAATATGCGAGTAGTTTTAAAAGAAACCAAAACATTCCTAACGAGAAACAATTGAAAAAAATTGAGCGCGCTGGCAGCACTTTTTTTTATAAATTAAAACAACCCTACAAGAAATGAATGAGCGAGTATTCACATTTTTCATTTTGGTGTTAAGAACCCTACAAGAAATGAATGAGCGAGTAGTCACATTTTTCCTTTTGGTGTTAAGAATATGTTAGAAAGAAAAGACAGAATGTGACCGAAAACTTTATTTCGGTCATTTCTTTCTAGCATTTTCTTAACACCAAAATGAAAAATGTGACAACTCGCTCATTCATTTCTTGTAGGAAAAATGATGGAAAGAACCCTACAAGAAATGAATGAGCGAGAAGTCACAATTTTCATTTTGGTGTTAAGAAAATTATAGAAAGAAATGACCGAAATAAAGTTTTCGGTCACATTCGGTAATTTCTTTCTATTTCTAATTAAAAAGCTCCCCCTACAAGAAATGAATTAGCGAGTAGTCACATTTTTCATTTTGGTTTTAACCCTTCCGCGGACACCTTTTTTTTAAGAGGAGTTCCCGTGGGACACTTGCAAAATCTTCCTTATTAGGTAGGATAGAAAAATTCTGAAAACACCAAATTAATGGAAATTGAAAAATAAATCGATCTAAAGAATAAAAACAGTGTTTAATATTTGACGTTCATAAACGTCATGACTCTGCTTGTATTCTGGAATTTATGTGCTGCGTCATGACGTAAATAGACGTCAGACGGATATAGACGTCATTGCTGATATGCGTAAAAATAAGTGGTATGATGCTGCACATGACGTTCATATACGTCGAAGGCAGTTTTATATTTTTTATAGTCTTTTAGAAAATAAAACAAAATTTTAAGTTAAAAAATAAAATAAATTTAATTTTTTAAATCCAGTCTTTCATAAAATATAAAACTACTTAAAAAAATAAAACACAAATTCTTTAAATTCAGTCTCATAAAGTAAAAAAAAATATATATAAAACTTATAAAAACCAAAATACAAGAAATTCAATAAAAACAATAAAATTAATTTTAATTAATATGCCATTTTCGAAGCACGAACCTGGACAAAGTGGAGGTTTTTCGTCACAGGTCTTGCAACGGTATGAGGTTTCTCGCCGAATATTTTCCTTCGAACACCATCTGCATCGTAAGAAACTAGATTTCTTTTTGCTTGCATTACATGGAATCTTTTCTTGGAAATGCTGATATTCACTTAATCGAAGTATTGAATCAGCAGGTCTTAATTGGGTAGTTGCCCTCGACAAAGACATGTTGATTCCTAAAAGTGAATAAATTACTTAAAGTATGTTTGTTATTTTTTTGGCCAAGTTGTTTAAATATTATATATAAGTTTTTGTTAAGCTAATTGGGCCTAATGTATTAATGTAAATAAAAAACCTTTTTTACATGTTTCTCCCAACGTTTCGTCAATTATTTGTTGACATCTTCAGGGGTTGTCTATTTAATATTTTTTTAAATTATTTTGTAAAAAAACATATATTATTACAAAATTATAAAACAACAAAATAAATAAACTTACAATTACTAGTTAGTTTTTCACATTTAATTTAATGTTGCACAGCTTACATAAAACATAAAACATTTAACATATAATTAAATTAAACACACAACTTAAATTAATATCACAGTTTATCTTTTCTATTTTATTGCAACTCTGTAGCTAAAACTTATATTATTCGTGTCTTCCTTTAAATTCATTGTTCTGTCAATATTTTGTTGTATACGTAAGCTTTCTATTGTGAAACGTTTTCTCTGTTTTGTTTCCACGTCTAATATTCTTATTCTCTCAAAGTCAGGTTTATGTTTTTCGCAAATCATATGTTTTGACAAAGCTGTTGATTCCTTATGTTTTTCTATGTCATTTTTGTGTTCACTCATTCTTGTTTGTAAATTTCTCTTTGTTGTGCCAATATAAATTAAATCACATTTTTGTTCGTCATTTCCCTTGCATGCTATTTCGTACACAACGTTGTTTTGTTGTTGTTTTTCTACAGGCATTTTAATTTTGGAAAAAATAGAGTTGAGTGTAGTATGTGGTTTGTAGGCGTAACATATGTTTTGTGTGTTTATCGTTGTTTTAATATTTCTGTTGTCCGTTAAACCAGGAATAAACTTTACACTGTAAAAAACTTTGTCATCATTTTCAGTGTTGTTTGAAGTTGTGTTGTTTTTTAATTTTCTTTGTGTTTCTTCAATAAGTTGGTGTATAAGTTTAATTGGAAAGCTATTATTTATTAATATTGTTGTAATTTTCGCAGCCATTGCTCCGAGAATTTACGGTCTCCCAAAAATTCACAAAACAAATACTCCCCTTAGACCGATTGTATCGTCGATGAATGTCCCATGTTACCAACTATCCAAATATATTGGCCAAATTCTCAAACATATTATTTCGGAAAAATATAATATTAAAAACTCTGCAGAACTTAAAAAACAATTACAACATACATTTATCGCGGACAATGAAGTTCTCATATCATTTGATGTCGTGTCATTATTTACGAACATCCCTGTGCATACTGCCATAAAAAACATAATGGGAAAATGGGAAACTATTAAAAAACAAACAAAAATCTGGAAGTCCACTTTTTTAAAAATACTTAAATTTTGTCTCACGGATAACAATTATTTCGTCTACGAAAATAAAATCTATAGCCAGATTTTTGGAATGCCAATGGGGAACCCACTTTCTCCTACCATAGCTGATGTAATACTGGACAGTTTACTCGACGAAGCAATAGCCGAATTAAAAAAGAAAAATATAAATTTAAAATACATAGTAAAATATGTAGATGACATATTAGCTATAGTAAAACGGGACGACAAAGAAGAGATCCTAAATGCTTTCAACGCATACCATCCAAAAATCCAGTTTACCACGGAAATTGAAGAACATTTTAAAATTGCATATTTAGATACATACATATATCGACACAATAGCTTAATTAAATTTGACTGGTATTCAAAGGAAACATCATCTGGTAGACTGATAAATTTTAATGCAACTCAACCAAAATACCAAATAATAAATACGGCAAAAAATTTCATTTTTAGGGTATTATATATAAGCGATGAAGAATTCCATGTTAAAAACATAAGGAAAATTACAACAATATTAATAAATAATAGCTTTCCAATTAAACTTATACACCAACTTATTGAAGAAACACAAAGAAAATTAAAAAACAACACAACTTCAAACAACACTGAAAATGATGACAAAGTTTTTTACAGTGTAAAGTTTATTCCTGGTTTAACGGACAACAGAAATATTAAAACAACGATAAACACACAAAACATATGTTACGTCTACAAACCACATACTACACTCAACTCTATTTTTTCCAAAATTAAAATGCCTGTAGAAAAACAACAACAAAACAACGTTGTGTACGAAATAGCATGCAAGGGAAATGACGAACAAAAATGTGATTTAATTTATATTGGCACAACAAAGAGAAATTTACAAACAAGAATGAGTGAACACAAAAATGACATAGAAAAACATAAGGAATCAACAGCTTTGTCAAAACATATGATTTGCGAAAAACATAAACCTGACTTTGAGAGAATAAGAATATTAGACGTGGAAACAAAACAGAGAAAACGTTTCACAATAGAAAGCTTACGTATACAACAAAATATTGACAGAACAATGAATTTAAAGGAAGACACGAATAATATAAGTTTTAGCTACAGAGTTGCAATAAAATAGAAAAGATAAACTGTGATATTAATTTAAGTTGTGTGTTTAATTTAATTATATGTTAAATGTTTTATGTTTTATGTAAGCTGTGCAACATTAAATTAAATGTGAAAAACTAACTAGTAATTGTAAGTTTATTTATTTTGTTGTTTTATAATTTTGTAATAATATATGTTTTTTTACAAAATAATTTAAACAAATATTAAATAGACAACCCCTGAAGATGTCAACAAATAATTGACGAAACGTTGGGAGAAACATGTAAAAAAGGTTTTTTATTTACATTAATACATTAGGCCCAATTAGCTTAACAAAAACTTATATATAATAAATTACTTCTTCTCTATATTGTAAAAAAGATATTGAGCGTTTAGTGTGTTTTTTATATATGTAAAAAGAATTATAGACACAGAGATCTAAGAGGTGGAAAATAACTTTCGCGGGCATGAATAGTAACGGATCATTTGATCACTTTTGTCCACACACGCCATATTACTGTTATATCCATCTATTTCAACAGGCTTTATTTTTTCCTTTCCATATCGATTCTTACATTTCTTTAACTCAGGCTTATAAGCTGTTGTAATGCATAAGACGTCTCTAGTATCTTTCCATTTACTTACATAAATTTTCTTATGCCTCTTCCATATATAATCTCCTTTTTTTAACTTTTGTTTGACAACAGCAGAAGGATTTCGTTTCCTATTTGATCTTAATGTTTCAGTGGTGTGTGTCTTATATTTTAGTAAATCCTGAGTTAAATCAAAGCTATTGTAAAAATTATCCATGTATAAATGGTGACCTTTAAAATGGAGCCATTAAACGCAATACCAGAGAATGCGTTTTCTTGTCTGTATTATCATCTACATGATGTTTTCCTCTATATAATTCCAAATTTAGTATATATCCATCTGGTGCGCACAGCTCGTAAAATTTAATACCATATTTTGCTTGCTTTCCTTTCAAGTATTGACGACAAAAAAGTCGTCCTTTGAAAAGTAATGGCGACTCATCTAAAGATAGCGATTCTTCAGGATAGTAAGCTTTTGAGAAATTATTCAATACGGTATTTATCAATTCGGAAACTTTGGATAGCTTATCAGTTTCACTTGGATATTTTTCATAATAAAAACAACGCAAAATTTGTTCAAATCTTCTTCCAGATAAAACAGAAGAAAATACTGGCTGGTAGTACAAGGGATCTTTGGAAAACATTTTCCGTATTGTTGGGAACTTAAGATGCCCTTGCAATAAACAAAGCGCAAAAAAATGTCCAATTTCTGTTGCATTTGTTTCTTCAAATGATTTATAACGTGAATTTCTTGTCCTTTTTCCTAAGTTTTGAAAAAGGGCTTTCTCATATTTGTTGGTACATTCAACGAAAGTTGAAACGATATCAGGAGTCCCAAGCTTGGAAAATACTTCGACTGGTGAAAGAGTTTCAGGTTATGAAATTTGTATACCTGCTTGACTTTTATCACATTGAAAATCATGGATACCTTCAATATCAGAAGTCCAATTATCTTCATCTGCATTTTCGACACTTTTTTCGTTTTTTATCTAAATTTACTTCCCCACCATTAACTGCAGTCTCTTCAGATGGTTCAACAAATTCCTCTTCTTTTGAACTAATAGAAAAGAAATCTGAGCTTTGTGTTTCTAGTATATAATTTGGATCTTTCCCAGAATATTCTCCGTCATCTGCAAATGGATCAGATGAATCTGAGTCTATTTCAGAGAAGCTTTCACTAGAGTCTGCCTCAGCAAACAACTTCTCTAATTTTTTCTCTGGATTTTCATATGCCTTACACATAAACAATAAAATTTATCAGTAGATTTTGCCAGCAAAAAAGTTACAAAAAATATATACTTACAAGCTAAACAATTACGAGCCTTTGCTTTTTCAAGCGTCTACTCGTAAACACACACTTTTTACTACTGAAGAAAATCTCATAGAAACAAGACGTGTATAAACGTCATGTGTCTATGGGAAGCCCCAAAAAAAAAAATTTGCGATTTTGTAACGGCTTTTAGTGTTGCTTTATTTTTGTCTTGTTATAAACATGCAACATTGTTGCCTAACATGTTGTTATAAGCATAATAGATGCACACATCATAAAAGCTAAGGCCTGGAACAGAATTAAGAAGTTGTAGTAGTAGCTGAAGCTGAAAAATGCTCTGTAGCGCAACAAAGTTAAAAATTTCGAATTTTGCGCTTCAACTTCAACTGCAACGACTACTACAACTACGTATTTTGTTGACACCATTTTGAAACTGCCGTTTTTAACTTTTGACAGCTTGCAGCGCTATTCGTAACGTTGTACTACAGCGACTATTCTGTTCCCCACTTAAGTTTCTCATAGAAAAATTCATTTGCAAAGATTTTGTTGCCGAAACATTTTTAGACGTCTATACGCGTCATGTCACACCAGAAGTCTTTGTTTTGACGTCTATAGACGTCAGTGTACGCGAAAGGGTTAAGAAAATGAGAAATGTGACTACTCGCTCATTCATTTCTTGTAGGGCCGTGTCCACTATCAAAAAGCGCTAAAAAGGGCTAAATAAAATTTAAATAAGAAACTTAATGAAATGTTTAAGAAGCAAGTTTTATTAATTACACTGGCCGGTAAAAAAAAAATTGTTTCAAATAAAAATATATGAAAAACAAAGATACTACTGCGCTAAATTCAAATCCGTTTTCAGTTTTTTCTATCATGTCTCGTTTTTTATGTGCTAGAATTATATTTTGACCGAAATAAGGCATTTTTGCTACATACATTTTATCATAACTTGAGAACGATATTGATCTTTTACAAATAATTATTTTCAAAATTATTTCTTAATTTGTGGCGGCCATTTTTCCATGCAAATTAGTATTTTTATCATTTATCAGAAATCCAGGGGTCTAATCACCGCATTCGATACTATCGTATCGAATAAACTTTCGATTTTTTTTTTGCATACGATAGACACTGACGTATTGAATGAAAACTCGATAAATGTAATGTCGAGTTACTTGATATCGAATGCTATAATTTCAAATTTAATACATTTCATTCGATATCGAGTTTCATGATACCAAAATAAATAATTTCGATCAATTTTGCTCGATATCGTACGCGGTGATTAGACCCCAGGTATATGATGAATAAAATAAGACAAGAAATCAGTAAACAAAATGTTAACTAGACGTTATTGAATAAACTATTTGGATTCAACACGCTAAAGTGAATTAAAATCACATAATCAAGTTCTCTAGATCGCCTTTTTTTTTATTTTTTTTGCCGAGCAGTGTTAATAAAACATTAATATTTTTAAAAAGCTTTTTCTGATATTTCAGGAAAATTAAAGTAATATAATTTAAATATACACGGAACGAATTATTAACTAAATCACAAGAAACTATGTATTGAACCACGAAAATTTTGCACTATTCTCGTCTAAGCCAAAAATGTCTTATTGTATATAAACATGTGTTTGCCTGGTTTAAGCAAAAAGTTGACTCAAAGCGAACTAAATTTATTTTAATTCTGTTCCATAAAAACGTATAGCACTTGTTAGTTTAAAAAAAAAACTTAATATAAAATAAGAAATAAAAACTAATTGAATCAAACCAAGTTTTCTTGAGCATTTTCTGAAAAATTTAAAGAAATAGACCAAAACGTGAAATTTTTAATCATGAGAAAATGTTTCTTTATTTAAGAAACTTTTACTTAATACGAACAAAACAAATTAAAATCAGTTATTTATTTTTGGATTTTCTTGTTTTAAGAAACGAAATCGATTTCTTTAGAAAATAAACTTCTTTCCTTGTATAGAATGCTTTTCAGAGTAAAGTATTTACAAAACGGAAACAAATTTTGGTTTAGTGTGTCTTGATTTTAATGTATGCAAATAAAAGTACAAAAATGTTGCGTATCAATAAAAGCGCTTATTTAGCGCTATTTTTAAAAAAAGCGCTAAGGAAAAAATATGCGCCTTTTCGACAGTTAAAAAGAGTTAGATCTAGGCAACTCTGATTGTGCTACAAAAACAATAAAAAAAACTCACACCAACGCTTGTTCTCTTCTATTTCAGTTTGATTTTAGTTCAGTGATGTCAATTATGATTGTGTTGGTGAGATTACTCTTATCTCTTACATGCCCAGCGGGCGAAATATGCGGTTGCGAGGCCTATTGCGAGGCCTTATTAAAGACCTTTTCTAAGGGTCATCTATGTTCGATTAAATTGATGGGAATCAGGTAAGGTATTAAAACTTACAAAACATTTTCATGAAATGGCGATGCAAACACCAGGGCCAGCATTATGCGAGGAAATATAGTTCATGCTTTCCATTCATTTTTCATCAGACCATTTAAAGTTAACTTACATTTATTGCTATGAAGACTTAAAAGCAATAAATAATAATACAATTATCGAAAAATGTTGAGTTATGGACAGACACAATCAGTTATTATTTAAATAAATTTAATTTGGAACCTCAGAAACTTTGCTTATTTTTTGGAAAAATATTTGAAGTCTTTTTACAACCTAATACAATTCTTTCCAATATTTTTCGTTTTTTGCTCAACATACCTTTGCGAATTCTAACAATGAAAATTCATTTGCTCATACTAATGCAAATATTAAGTTTAAAAATAATCTGTAAGTATTTACCACCATTATAAAAAGAGAAGATTTTTCTAGCCTATAATAAATACTTTTATTTACCAATAATATCTACTAAATTTATATTGCAGTTTCGTAACAACAAAACATTTTTTAGGTTTGCGGATGTTAATTTATTGCGTTGTTTTGAGCAAATGTATTTCAAATCGGAAAATATTTGTTCGCAAAGATATGTTGAGGAGAAAAGCGACAAACATTTGAAGGAATTTTTTTTTAATATAGGATATAGCGCCCCGTCTAAATTTTTCCAGAACTCAATAATATTTTCCCTGTCTGGAGGATTAATTTCGCTCCTAAGTATGATTAGTTCCGACTGGATGCTGAATTCATAACTCGCAATGTCGCACATAAAGGGATTTTGGAATATGTTAAGTAGTGGTTTTATATCCTCAAAATCTTGAAAACGATCTTGAAAGTTGTCATATAATTGTAGCATAAAAAAGTAAGCAATAAAAATAGTGCGAAACAATAAAGTTTCATTAATACATCAATAAAACACATCTTCTTACCCAAAAATTTTACCTGCTGTCACATTTGCTTTTATGTGATAGGTTTACACATAAATTGTAGCAAAACAAGACTTTTTTAACTTGTTTTTTAAATATTTTTACCTACTTAAGAAAAGAGTTTTCAAAAAAAAAAAAACCCACCGACGCGATTGGTACAGAAACAAAAATATTTTTTCAATCACAAAATACCAACAAATTCTTGTGGCTTTTTCTTTTCTTAATAATTTCTGCATTTAGGTACGTCTTTTTAACGAAAGAAAAAGGGACCCTGTTACAGGCATCAACGAATTTTTTTCACGAACAAAACACATATCGTTAGCTTAAATGCAAAACAATTATTTTGAAAATTTGAAATTTTTGTTGATTAGGATTCACTTTACATATATATTTTTGTAAAATTTTAAAATTCTATCTTAAAAAATAACCACAATTGCACAATTGTGCAAAGAAATGGAAATCCCTGTTTTAAAATCATTGTACAATGTCAAAAACAGAAATAAAACAAAACAAAAACATAGATAATAAATAAAATAAAAAAGATAATAAAACAAAAAAAAAGATGTACCTACATACAGTTATTGTATATTTATTTATATACATAAATATATTTAGAGGCCTCAAAACAGGCCTTGCAATATTTGCGATATTTCCCGCTGAATGAGAGTGTTTCTCAGTAAACAATTATATTTTACGCTCGCAAAATAAAAGAGCGTAAGCGTACATGTGAATTAATTTGCACAATTGTGCAAGGCGCTGACATCCCTGTTTTAGTTGTTAATTGAGTGTTAACGAGCGCATATGTGTGGATGCTTACTGCTTTTTTTCAGCTGCGATGTAATTTCCAAATAAACCAGCAAACAAAATAGTATGATGGAAGACAGAAAGCTTTGTTCAGTTCTTCAAATTTAAAACGTATTTTGTTAATAATAAATTGTTACAAAATCTTAAATTTGGAAAACTTAATTTATAATGCCTAAATACACTAATTTTTTAAGTTTTAACTGTATATTAAACTCGACCAATCAAATATGTGTGACAAAAATGGCCTAATTCTGTAAAAACTGAGGCATATTTTGTATTTAATTTTATTTTATTTATTTATTTTTTTAAACTTCATTTCCATTTTGCTTTTAAAAGTAAAATTTGCAATGCTTAGTTTTGTGTTTGCTGGGCAATATTATCTTATCCAATACAGACGCATTTCATTTCTTGAGAGTTTTGGTTAACTACCCTGCAAATAATAGGACCAGTCCAAACACGCGTGTAAAGAGTAGTCCACAAGGGACCAGGACTAGTCCAAAAGTAACCCAAACGTATGGAAAAAACATGGGCTTTTTAACATAACGATGTCCTAGGAGAGGACCATATAACCCACCTTTGGACCACTTAGGAGTAGTTATAAAACTACTCCATGGTATACACAAGAGGATTAGTTTTGAAGTCGTTTAAAAACGAAAGCATGTCGTTAAAAAACGAAGACATGTCGTCTCACTACAAACACTTTTAAACAATGACATGGTCCATGCTTGCATTACATCAGACTAGTCCATGGAGTAGTCCATTTAACCAAAATGGATCAGGTGGTCCAATATTATTTGCAGGGTATGCACCAAAATGAAAAATGTGACTACTCGCTCATTCATTTCTTGTAGGGCTGTTTTATTGGGCTACAAACAGGTAAGCCTTATCGCCAATTTTCGATTTTTCATCCCCAAAATAGCTATTTTCTTATCCCCAAAAATCCCCACATTTTCTTAAAAATAAAATACATAATATTATGTTAATGGAAAAATATGCATACATCGATTTATATAAATAAATCCATTTGTGTAATATAATTAAAACTAATGTTATTTATTCTTTGAGTTCTACGTATTTATGTACACATGTATAGTATGTAACAATGGTAACGTAAAAGCGCAAAAGAAAAATAATTATGCATCAGTACATATTTATCATTTCTAAAACTAGGGAATCAAAATCCTCTGATTCATCAGCCAGTGCAATTTTGTTTTACATGTTGTTTGTTTAAAAAGTGCATTTGAGATGATTGAAGAAATGTGTCACAGCAAGCTGCATTATTTTAAAGGGTGTATTTATTCTTATTAATTCTAATAACTTATATTGAATTCTGCTACAAATATTGATTTTAGTTGTATTCATTACAGAAAAAGACTAGTTCAACAGAAGTAACGCTAGTTGGTACAAAACCATATTTTTTGCAATGACAAGACCGATTTGGTCAAGATTTGGGCTCAAATTTTAGTCTTTTTTGCGGTTTAAACTTTCTCAAGAACTTGTTGAAATAGTTAAAACCGCAAATATACCAGCAATTGGACATATAACGGGTAGGCAAGGCAAAAAAAAAGATGGGCTTTATTTTGGCGCGACGTTACCACAGAATACAGACGTAACCTCAATTGGTCGACACAATATAATGTATGCACTTTAAAATTTCACAGTACGTACCTGTTTATGCACTTCACGGGAGATGGAGCAAATGTTTGGGTGCAAATGGGGCTACCTGGTTCTGGATGATTTCACTGGGTAGATTGCGGCACAATCGAGCGTTGCCCCTGGCCCTCAAGCAATAACTGATTGCGGTAGGTCATGTCGTCGCAAAAAGAAAAACCACCCTTATTTTCACTGTGACTCACTGGCACCTTTAGTTTCTTTGTTTCATGGTTCCTTTCCGTTAAATTAAAATCACTTTCCTTTTTCTGTTTAATTTACGTTAGCTTATGGATTATTTTACCTTTTTTCCACTTAAGTTTAACTATTTTTCCTTTTCTATTTTTTTTTTTACTTTTTGTTCAATTAATTACGATATTCCGGCGCACAGTGGTATTTCTTCATACATCTAACTGCAAAAAATAGGAGTGATCGTACAACGAATTTTGCACGCATGTTAAGGTTGAAGTAGAAAAGAAAAATACAAAAAAATTTTTAAAATCCGTGGACTCCTTGGGGTACCTCCCTTGGAACGCCATTTTTTCACGAATTTTTGTCCTCAATGTATAGGTCGCAATTCTTCGCAGAATTTTACGAAATTTGGCACACGTCTATAAGTTGATCCAAGAAAAAACACTACAAATTTTGGTTGAGTTCCGTCTACTCCTAGGGGTATTCTACATCTTCTACCTATTGAGCAGTATGTGATGGGAATGGCGGCCAGGAGCATTCTTAGACTGAGGGAGTTATGACTAACGAGGAATGACACTCAGGGTCACTCACGGATCCTGGGAGAGATTGAGGCTGGTGGCTATTGCCTGGGACCGTCGGGATCCACTGATTATGTTAGCACCAGAGTGGATTTTGGTCGGTTGCCAGAGGTAATAATGCCCTCTAGGGAGAGCTGGTCGGGCAGGAGCAGATTATTTGGTGGATTTGCTATTTTCACTGATGGCTCGAAGATGAGGGGCACGGTTGCAGGGGTCTACATTGAGGATCTGAACATAAGAAGGTCATATAGGCTTCGTGACGACTGCAGTGTTTTTCAGGCGGAGGTTCTGGGGGTCTGGAGGGCCGTGGAACTGATGAGGGACAACATTGATAGGGGCTCGGAGGTCACTATATATGTGGACAGCCAGGCGGCTCTTATGGCCGTTAGGGGCTGTTATGTGAACTCCAGGCTGGTTGATGATTGTAGGAGCGCTCTGAGGGGAGCCTTAGGGGAGTATTTGCTAAGGTTGTGCTGGGTGCCGGGTCATTGCGACATAGGCGGCAATGAGATTGCTGATGAGTTGGCAAGACAGGGCTCAGAGATGGAGGATCCTGACTGTGTGGAGGCGGTTAGGCCTCCATTGGGCTTCTATTTTGGTAGAATTAGAAAATGGATACTGAGCGTGACCAATCGGACCTGGGGGAGCCGAACGGACTGTCGGGTATCACGGACACTGTGGCCGGTGCTTAGGAAGTCCGATTCGGTGTCGCTGTTGGGCAGGAGCAGGGTCTGCGTTAGGACCATGATAGGAATTATCACGGGCCACTGTATAATAGGCAGGATGGCGGTGAGGATGGGATCCGACTTGTCGGATATATGCAGGTTGTGCGAGGACCCTGAGGAGTTGGAGTCAGTTGAGCACTTTCTGTGCCACTGTCCCAGGTTGCAGGGTAGCAGGTTGAGGTGGCTGGGCAGTAGATTTCTGGGCGAATTAGGGGATGTCTCGGGTTGCGGACTCGAGAATCTGATAGGATTCGTAATGGGGATGGCCTGGCTGCGCGAGGGGAGACTGGGTGCTAACCGCACGTAGGGCGGATTTGGTTTTGGTGGGATTTCTCTCGGGGTTGGTCCTTTACCTTCTTTTCTTTCCTTTCTTTTCTACCTATCTTTCGGATCTGTCTTATGCTTTCGCTGCTTATTTCACCTACTTTATACCTTCTTAGCTATCTCTAATAAAGGCGTCACAATGGACCATATTGGTCTCTGGGTGAAGGTGTGAAGGAGACTTCACACCGGCCTTTCTACCTACCTAGGGGTACCTCCCTTGGACCCCCATTTTTTTGCTTATTTTTCTTCTCAACGTATGGGCCGCAATTCGCAACGGAATTTGATAAAATTTAGCAGATGTCCATAAGTTGATCTAAAACAGAGCACTACAAATTTTGGTTGAAATCCGTCGACTCCTAGTGGTACCTCCCATGGACCCCCATTTTTTTTTTGCTTTTTTTTTGTTTAACGTATGGGCCGCAATTCGCAACGGAATTTGATAAAACTTAGCAGATGTCCATAAGTTGATCTAAAAAAGAGCACTAAAAATTTTGGTTGAAATCCGTCGACTCCTAGGGTACCTCCCATGGACCCCCATTATTCCACGTAATTTTCTTTCCAATGTATAGGGCGCAATTGTAAATAGAATTTGATTAAATTTGGCACACGCTTATTAATTGATAAAAGAAAAAACTAACAATTTTGGTTGAAATGCGTCGTCTTTTATGTAACCTGAATGAACAAATTTCTTATAAATATAATTCTCATTGAAAATACTAGTAATATTTAATTAAAGAAATGCATTTTATTCATCAACTATCATATCTTTAACTACATCATCCAATTCTAAAATATTCTTATGAGGTTGACGTCTTAAGCTACTAATATATGGATCGGACGACTTAAGCAAACAATGAAAAATGATGGAAAAAAAATTTCATAATATTCAAAATGAATTATTTTTAATTAATTTTTTTTTAAAGATGTATTTAGTTTCTAACCAAGTCGCGCTTCTCCCCAACGATTTAAAAAATGAAAGCCTCTTTTGAACTGCCTTTTTCACTATTTCAATTTCATCAATAGTAAGCACCGAATTTTCCTGTTTTATAAAATTTGTTAACAAATTGACATTGCTACCACAATTAATAAGTTCCGGGCACAATTCACTATATGACACAGAAAATAAAATCATTTTTAGAATTATATTTTAAATTTTATTACAATATTTAATTTTATTTGTTTATTAACGTTAAATGATGAAACAGAACTGAAGGCCCAACCACAATGTGCTTAAGTTGGCTTAATCAAATGTGCGAATACATGTTTATTATATGAGGCAAACCATATTGAACTTAAGGAAACTTTTTGCTAAGTTTAATGAAACTGTCATTTGCTTAAGCAAGGTGCGAATCTAATCGCACATTCCGTACGTTTGTTTTTTTATTTTGTTTTTTTAAATACATTTGAGAGACTTTTTGTTAATTTTTGACAGTAGGTTAAGCAAGGCTATGCATATTATGGTCAGGCCTTGAGTCTTCAACTTCAGGCAAAAATTTTTAAGCCCATAATTAAAACGTCGGCAGTAACTTCAAATTCTCTCTCATTTCTTTCGTTTTCTTTTGTTATTTTTCTTTGTTTACAAAATGTATGAAATTGAATGAAAGTATGGTAGCATTGTTAAGAGAATAATTGTATTTATGTGAGAGCATTAAAAAAAACGTCCTCAAAATAAAATTGATTTTATTTCTCGACCGCATTCTCTGGCATAATTTTATGTCAAACTGTATGAAAAACATCGTTCAGCCCCAGTTCTGTTTCATCATTAAAATTGATTTTATTTCTGGACCGCATTCTCTGGCATAATTTTATGTCAAACTGTATGAAAAACATCGTGCAGCCCCAGTTCTGTTTCATCATTAACTATTTACTGGGGTCTAATCACCGCATTCGATACTATCGTATCGAATAAACTATCGAACGTTTTTGCATACGACAGACACTGACGTATCAAATGAAAACTCGATAAATGTAATGTCGAGTTACTCGATAACGAATGCTATTATTTCAAATTCCATAATTTTCATTCGATATTGAGTTTCATGATACCAAAATAAATAATTTCGATCAATTTTGCTCGATATCGTATGCGGTGATTAGCCCCCTGGTTGCAAATTTTGTTTTCAATTTAAGCGGTTTTCTTCTATACATTTTCTTTTAATAAAACATATGATTTTGTTTATTTTTTTTTTTTTAATCTTATTCCAGCTGTCAACAATTTATTAAGAAATTGGTGTTATAATTAATAACTCAAATTTCTATAAACCGTTAAGCCTTAAGGTATGCAAAACTTTTTTATTACAAATACTAGGGTGCAATATTCGTGACTTTTTTTACTAAAATTGGATTCTTTTAAAAGATTGACAAAAGTTGGTGAATTTGTTTGACTGTTTAGAAAGAAGAGCGTTTTACCTTTCATTTCGTTATACTGAGAGCACGGAGGTAAACCGAGCTAACTGACTTTTTCTCTAACGAAAACAGCCAATGCTGAATTTTTAAGGACAATTTTGATGCACTCATATCTCCCAAACTATGTATGTAATAACTGTTTCTTTTCCTTTAAATTAAAAACAAGGCTTTGGACTTAAATAAAGTCGACACTCAGATTTTTCCGCTCGAAACATCTTCGATATATAAATCTCTGAATTTGAACAAAATGGCGGCATGAAATAACCCCCCAAAATATAATCCCCCAAAAAAATAATGAAATAACCCCCCAAAGCGTGGGGTTTTATTTCAAATGCAATAAAGCCCCATTTTTTAAAATGAAATTAGCCCCCAACGAAATTAAATAACGTCCCAAACATAAATGAAATAATTCCCTAATTTTTGGGGGCTTATTTCATATGAAATAAAACCCCAATTTCTGAAATGAAATAAAGGCCCAATATATGTAAAACAATTAATTATACAGTTTTGTTTTAAAGAATCACGCGATATATATAATGGTATGATATAACAAACATAAGCTTCGCCAACTAAGGCTTTTCCGCATAGCCGGCCTTCGGCCGGGCGCAATGACTTTTTCCTCTATGGTATAACAAACACCGGCTTCGCTAGCTAAAGCTTCTCTGCATAGCGCCAGGATTTTCTCCTCTATAGTATACAAATACCGACTCGACCCGGCTACGAAGAGAAGCTTTAGTTAGCGAAGCCGGTGTTTGGTATACCATATAGAAGAAAACCATTGCGCCCGGCCGAAGGCCGTCTGTACAGGGCAGCTTTTTTTATCGAAACCGGTATACCAAAGTGGATAAATCCCTGCTCCCAAAAACGTTTTCATTATAAATTTGAAAATGAAATAATCCCCCAAAAAATATATTGGGGCTTTATGTCATAATGACTTTTTGGGGTATTATTTCATATGAAATAATACCCCAATTAAAAAAATGAAATAACACCCCAAACAAAATGAAATAACCCCCCGAAAATCGTTTTTGTTGTTCTCTGTACAAATTTTTGGGGAGTTATTTCATTATTTTTTTGGGGGGTTATTTCATGCCGCCGAACAAAATTACCATATATTTCCCTTTCACAACATTAACCTGATTTCAACCGATCTTTTCTAAAAATATATATACATATATCTTAAAAGAAATGCAGTTTTTGGTTTGCCAGACTCTTCTCTATAAAATAGCATCATTACATTTTAAAAGTAATAGTCAAAAAATGCCTTTGTTGCAGCAGAAATCCCATAGTGCGGCGTCTGGCTGGTTGAAGTTTATGTTTTGCAGGGACGGCACAAAAAGGTGCAATAACCCAGCCGCGCTAGCTCCACACACTACATATGGATGTCAGATGCCACCACCACATGCAGTCTGGTTTCACACGCTGGAAAATATGGGGAACTTGAAGAACCCATAAGTTAACACTTACGAAGTAGCGGATTGAATGCTAATTTAAAATAAAAACGATAAAAATTTTGTGTAATTTTAAACTTTTATTAATTTAATAAATAGCAATTCTTATTAAATTTAATTGTGCCTCTTAACTAGGTTTCTGTATTATTTTTATGGGTATGTAATACAATTTTCTTCTTGTTTAAATAAAAAAATCACTTTGCTTGTCCAGAAATATTTATAAGACTGCATTTTGATTATTTTCAAGTTGCAATGTAACACCAAAATATTTTCCTAGCTCATTTTTGGAACAACAAAGTGAAGGCGTGTGTTAATTAAAAAAAAAAAAATACAACCCAAATGTAAATATATATATGACTTATGTATATTTTAATATATTTTATATTTGTATGTACTTATGTATTAATAGAGAAAATAAAATTTTAAGTTCAAATTTTATTTGAATTATTTAAGTATGTAGTGAATTGGTGTGTAAAAATTTAATTTTCCAATTTTGTTTTCAAATTTATATATCTTTATATAAATTATTATTTTTATGGTATAAATGCAAATATACTTATGTGTATTAATTATTAAAAAAAATCTGCACTACTTTTAAATAAATTTAAACAAAATTTTTGGTTATTCAGGGGTTTTCTAAAAATCACTTTTTGTAAAAGTGATTTTAAATCACGCAACAAGTGTCCCGCGCACAAAAACCGGACCACGCCGAAAACAATCAAATCGCGTGATTTGCATAACAGCATCGAATCGGCTGCGTGATTTAAAAACGGTTAGTTATTTAAAACCACGAGGTCTTCAGACGAGAACTAACTGATTGTTTGTTAATTTATTATTTTATTTTATTTTTTTTAACTTTATCATGCATGTTTGCTAACAATAATTATAATAATAATAATTATTATTTTAAATATTGTGCTGAATTTGTGCTTCATTTTATAGTCAAAAAAAAAGTTAATATTATTATTTAATTGAGATAAAATAAATTTATAATACTACTTAATAAAAACCTAATTTTGCATTGTTAAATTGCATTTTGAAATATGTTTTTTAAATAGGATTCAAATTATCTGTTTTTTTTTTTATATTGTGTTTATTTATAAAGGCCTTTATTTCGAAATTATCAATGTACCATTAAAACTTGAAAGCGAAATTTTTCATATCATTACAAATTTACGAAATACGTAGTTGAAATGAAATTTGTTAATTGTACTTTTACTTTTCTATCTACTTCTGTTTTTACACGTTGCATACGTTCGAGGGAACACAGTGTTAAAAAAGTCGATAAAAAAAAAGACAGTATTTATAAGAATAAGATCAGATTAATTCAATCACTATCAAAAGCCTTAAAAAATTAATCGTTTTGTGAGTCACACTAAAATGTTTTTATTTTCTTTTTTTTTTGGTTTGCTTTTATTATATTTGATTGTATTAAGCCAATAAAACAGTTTTCGTGCAACCTTTAAATATAAAAATAGAATTCGCTCCTTTATTGCAACAAAGTCATATCTCAAAAAATCAAAAATTTAAAGTTACTTAAGCGAAAGTGTTTCTTTATACCTTCTTTATATGTAAAACAAAAATCAGCATACCTAAAACTGAACCAATTTATTAAATCTGTATATGAGGGTACGTTTTGAAAACTTTAATCGCATTTTGCCAAGTTCGGTTTTATTATTTTTTTTTTTTTTGAGATATGACTATGTTGCAATAAAGGAGCGAATTGTGCTTCCACATGATAAGTGTTTTAAAGGACAAGTTAGTTATGAAAGATATTTAAAGTAGGTAGCAGATATTTCTAAATGTAAGCGGGTTTCTTTCTTTGTGTTAAGTTTACAACTCTTTTATATTTTCCAAGATTTTACTTCATAGCGTGAGTGTCTGTTTCGTATATATTTTAAATAATCGAATCTGCCCAGAGGGAGTATGTTTTATTTTTATGTGATTTTTGTACGAAGTAAATAAAATGTTAAAAGTTTAACTACATTAACAAGATTACAAAAGTCTACAAGGGAACTTAACTACCAAGAGTGAAACCCGCTATAATCTTTTCTGTGTATAAACAGTCTTATTTCAAATTCGTGCAAGAAAAGACCATGTAAAAATAGGATTAGGTGTAATTGATAAAAATTTTGAAATAGATTTGAATGGATAAGAATGTGAAATATATTAGTATGTATGTATGTATGTGTGTACGTAAACAGAGAAAAGTTTCTGGTTGCTGAAATTGTAACTAATGTTAACATATATTTTTATATCTATAATACATATGTTTTGACTGATCACAACCATTTTTTTTCTGTAAATGGTAAATAATATAAGAGACATTTTAAAGATGAAAACCAAGGTATATTTACACAAGGTAGACTCGTTAGCGGACAGACATAAGCCCCAATTGCCAAGTTCGCGTGTATTTGTACATGTGTGCGTTAAATTGTTTTGTTTTATATGAAGACAATTTTGACAAGTCGGGTATTTTTGTAAAGCAGCATGCCTACACTCCCAAATGAGTCTACCTTGTGTTTTAAATGTACCTTGATGATTTTGCATAAACACTTTCAACTTCAACAAATTTTCTTTAAATGAGCTTTTAAGTTCTTATGACAATTAATATTATTATTAAAAAAATTATTTAAAGTGAACAGAGTAAAGATGTCAACAATATGCATGAAATTTTTTAAAACGTGTTTTTTGTCAAACATGTTTTGCACTTGTTTAATTTACACTTAAAACATTTTAAGAGTATTCATTTCCGATTATTTTTTAAATTGCAATTCATGCTGAAGTAGGCGGTCTTTATTATAAGGGTATTCAGTTCAGATTTCTTTTTGATTGCAATCATTGTAAACAAAGTGTAAACAAATCAGGTTTAAAAGTTGCAACGGTGTGCTATTGTACCCTTGTACATTTATAGGTCTTGCAAACCTTGATTTAAAACACGGCAACAGCAAAATGCGTACGTTTTAAATTTACAATTTTACGCCATCTACCATAGTAAAATTAAAAATGTATGAATATGTTGTCGTCGTGTTTAAAATCAAGATTTTTAAGACCTACAAGATGTTTACAAGATTCTAATGGAGTATAAATGTTTAATGTTTTATTTACTTATTCAGAGAGAAAAATACTGTCACTATCAGGCATGTTCTTTAAATCACAAGATTTCAAATCACTTGTGATTTTGAAATCACAATTGTGATTAATGGGTGTTTTGAAAACCACAAAAGTTTTAACTTAGTTAAAAATGATGGAAACAAATAAGCAAGTAATTTTAAATCGGCGGCCACTTAGCTGACTTGTTTAAAATCATAATTATCAAAAAAAAATTTTGTCCAGAACACCTTTTTTGTGATTTCAAATCACTTTCACAAAAAGTGATTTTCAGAACATGCCTGTATAATAAAATTTTATTACTATTTATGAAAGTAAATGGTAACAGGTTTAGAAGCTTAAGGCAATGGTCACCATATATTACTGCATGTTTGTTATAACAATATTAATACCATTTAAACATTTTTGTATTTACTTATGATGTCTAACTTGTTGTTATTTTTTTTTAATGAACTGAAAACAGATTAAGTCAACTGTTTCACAAAATATTCAATAATCTCTAAGAAACTTAAATATAAATAATACATAACAAGGGTATTCACGTCACAAGTTGCACCGTTGCAAAAAACAAAAGTGCAAAAACATAACAACAACCCCAAAGACAATTATTTACGCACAACTAATTGTCCGTGTGGTTGTTCTTATATTTTTGCACTTTTGCTTTTTTGCAAGGGTGCAACTTGTGACGTGAATACCCTTAACATTTTATTTAAATTTTATTAAAAAATGCTTTGCCCATTTTTGGTAACTGATAATTTTTAAATAATTTTTTTGATTGCTTTTTTATTTAGCTGTAATCTGAGAGACTTTAAGGGTATTCACGTCACCAGTTGCACCCTTGCAAAAAAGCATAAGTGCAAAAATAAAACAACAACCACACAGACAATTAGTTGTGCGTAAATAATTGTCTTTGTGGTTGTTGTTATATTTTTGCACTTTTCCTTTTTTGCAAGGGTGCAACTTGTGACGTGAATACCCCCTTTGTATCTTTCATCTGTTTTTTTTTTTTTTTTTTTTGTTATCGTATATTTATGCTTAAAACCTAAAAGTCTATGTTTGAATCGTTGTCCTAAGATTGTTACTACCACTGGTTTTTGAAAATAATATTGAAATAAACAAGTTTTTTACAAAACTTATATAAAATTTAGGCAAACACAAATAATTTTTTTTTTTTTTTTTGAAGAAAATTAGTCTTAAATTAGAAAAATATCTTATTTCTGTATGCATTAAAAGAAATATTAGAAATCAAGTAATAAATGCACTGTACTTAAAGGGTTAATCTCACTGGTAAAATATGAAGGTGCAGAAGTATCAATAATTTTGTATTTTATGAAAATATGGAAATAGTAAAAAAGTTAATTTAAATGCAGTTACAGGATTTTTATGTGAATTAATTATGTTATATTGTATATCAAAAATGATTACGAAGACTAAAATTTTAATATTTTTAAAGTAGATATTCAAGTTAGAGAAACTTAAATAGTTAATAGGTGTTTAAATCTCTTATTATTTTTTTTTTATCATAAAAGTAAAGTAAAAAAAAAAAAAAAAAAATGGAAACCTTCTGATCGTTTCTATTCACTGCTATTTCGAACTCTAATAATTTAGGTGTTAAAATAACAATTTTACATAAAAATAAAATTACGACTTAAGTGCAAACACATTTGTTTCTCTAACATTTATTCTTTTCACTCAGTATTCAGCAACACTCGATTATTCGATTTTCTTGAAGTCGTTTTGCATTTATATTGTGCAATATTCTGTTAGAATTGGTATGGATTTAAGTAGTTCACTTATATTGTTGTGTTCCAAGTGTTCTACTAATTTGTCAGAGGTACGTAACAGATTTGTAAAATTCTCCAGATTTTCCACAATTTCTTTTGTCATGGTGTCTGACGATTTATTGATCAGTTCAGCTAGTTTTCTACCCACTTCATATTTTATAAAGGCATCTTGCAATAGCTGGGCATGTTCACCTGATGGTTGAGATGATGACGAACTTAAGTACACAACACATAATATACACAATGCAATGAGCGCTTCGTTTTGCATTACCAAATGCTGAGATGTTAACATATTGACCATTGCCTCAATGGTGCAATCGTTACTAATAAAGTCATTGAGACTAGTGCGATCATATTCCATGTGTGGCAATTTATCAGCTAATTGCTCTGCGGGAGCATCTCCTTTACGTGGTAGTGCATAGGCAATTTTACTAAGATAGGCGTGTTTTATAAGCCAAGCCATTAGACGTAACGATTCTCCCGTCACACCGGCATAATCGGAAGATTTACTCCAATGCACCAATTGTTCAATGAGTGTTTTATTCTTCAATAGTTCCAGAGCAAGTTTTTCTAAAAATTAAATAAATTGATTTCAAGTAGTCTCTAAATTAAGATTAAGCTATTATACAGGTAATTAAAAAAAAAAAATTTAATTTTTTGGATACCACAAAAAGAATGATAAAAATCAATATTTTTTAATAGTTCAAATCATCATATGATTTCAAAAAAGCCTTAAGTTACATTGAATAAATTTTGCAGGAGAATATGTAAAAAAAATCCCTGCATTGAACACTAATCTAAATATTAAAAAAAAAAAATTTTAAAAGAAAAAAACTACAAAACAGATAAATATTAAGAAACTTTTTTTTGATACTGTACATCATAATCAGCTATGGGCAAATTCAAAATTAATATTCAATAAGAGCGAACGATGTGTATACATACACAAAAAACAAAGAGAAGAAGAGCATAAAACCAACAAATGCAAACGTAAACAAACTAATACAATGCCACACATGCAAAGCTTTCAATGTAGTGGTGCCCATACCTGATCATAATCGATCAAAAAGTCGATTTTTAATTTAATTTAATTTAATTTAGGCCTTTTTTAAAGCATATTATGTAACACCATGCCATAACGGACAATTATGCAATCATAATGAATAATCTGGGAATTGAAAAAGTTTTCTTCATATTTTAGTTCTTTCACTTAGAATTTTGCGATATGCACAGTAAGAGATTTTGAAAAAAAGTTAAAATAATTCTGGATTTTCTAAACGGCTGAACCGATTGTTGTCGAATTTAAGTTTGGAGTCTATGAGCTTATCGGGAGAGGAGCCATAGGTTCCCAAAGAAGGGCACCTCGGTTATTACGACAATTAAAAACGATCTAAAATTATTTTTTTTGCCCGTTTTTATCAATAAAATGTTCTAGTCGAGTTATACAAGAAATTTATTGACAGGCATAATTTATTTCTTATAGTTTAGAAAATATCCGACTTTTAAATTTGAAATTTGGTAGTTGTTGACCTAACTTGGTCTAGTATTTTGTAAAAATAAGACTAAACTATAAGAGATTAATTATGCCTGTCGCTAAGATTTCAATAGAACTTGGATCGTTTTTAATTTTTGTTATACCCGAGGAGCCACACTCAAGGAACCTTTTACTTTTTTAAGTTCAAAGTTGCGCTTCTGATTTTTTTAGCATTTAGACTGAAAATGCGGGTTACTTTTGTTTTTATAATAACGCCACCATAGAGGAGGGGGTATGACACTTTTTAATATAACATTGTCCATCCGTCCGGCTGGCTATGTGATCAACATTGTGTGCGCTTTTGGAGAAAATTTGATGTAATTTAGTATTATACAATTACTAATTGTTCTAAGGACCAAGGCTATTGAAAATTGTAACAATTGGTCCATAATTAAAATAAATTTGGTCCAAAAATTTATTATTACAACCTTAATTATCCTATCAAATTTTGAGAAACCTGGTATATAATATATGCGATTTCCTGGGACAAAAATCCCGGGAAATTTCTGCTGGAATATGGAAACTATGGAAATTTTACTGCTGATATAATTGCTATATACAAATCATACACGTGAGATAATGTTTAATATTTGATACTCTGAAATTTCGAACTAGTAAAAGAAGTGGAGTAGAAACGAACTAATTTTTAAATTTTTTCGAAGACCCAGATTTTTTTTTTAAAGAAAAAAGTTGTTCTCCTTTGCTTCAAAAAATTTAATGATTTTTTGTGCAGAGCAGCTGCATGAAATACTTTTTGGATTAGATTCTATAGAGTTTGAAAGAAAGATTTTGTTCAATGTATTTTGTTAAAATAATTTAACTACATATATTGGTCTTTTACTAATGCCTAAAGCATTATTTTTTATTTTATTTTTTATTCCTTTTTGTTCACCGTTCGTGAAGCGGGAATTCGCGGGAAATTTAAAAAGAAATCCCGCTTTTCCGGGAAATGAAAAAGTCGGGAAAAGAAAAACACTAGTTCCCATACAAACATTAAGTGCATTAAGAGCCAAAACGTCCTTATAAATGTTGACACTGATATAAAATTTGGCAGCGATAATTTTTACAACAGCTTCTATGGCAGGGCGAATTTTGTACTGGTAGGTCCAAAACTGACCATATGCCCCATATAAACCCACTCTACAAAACCACTTTAAAACGAAAAAATCTCAGATAATATTCGGAACAAAAAATGAATGTTAACCTCATGTTATATTTTTGGTGTACCGGGCCTATGATTTCCCATGGGCTCTAAAAAGGGTACACTCTCCAAACGTATCTTAATACCAATATAATGAGATTGTTTATAAGTGCAAAAACTATTTAGGCAAAAGGTTTCAGAAAGTTATTTCGAGTCGATCGGTAAACTCAAAGGTGAACATAGAACCAAGGTATATTTACACAAGGTAGACTCGTTAAGGAGCATGTACACGGCATGTTTTACAGAAGGCTTATAATATTCGGTCACAAACGTACACGTAATTTGCTTGACATTAGCTCTGTTTTTTTTTTCGCATAGTTATTGCGGAAACCAAAGTAGTTCTCGGTTTCAAAATAGCGTGCTGCCGCCACTAAAATTTTTATTTGCGCCGTAAAAGAGTTCAGCCATCTTAACATTTGTTTCTTTAAATTCAAAAATACCAATTTAGAATATTATAATGAAACTTTTTTTTTACATATGTATATGTATGTACATTAGGGGTATGACCAATTTTTTGGCATAGTACCATGAGGTCAACCATGTCCTAGTAACCACGAAAATCATAATCTTTTGTAATTTTTCTCAAAAAAGTTCACGCACCAATAGGTTTTTCTGAACCAATGCAATATTCAATATTCATAATTTTATACGGTGTTTTTTATTCTTTTTAAATTTTTTTTTTGTTAAAAAAGGTTAAAGATACGTTTAAGTTTGCGGAAAAATCTCTTGCCATCTCTAAATATTAATGAAATTTCATACTTGCGCTATTTTTTGTTTTAAATAAACATATTATAAGTTTTTCTTAACCAAAAAGAAAATTAAAAATTTTCAAAACTTCATCGCGGTTGGTGCGTGAACTTTTTTGACCTTAGCGAAAAATAAATATACGTTCCCTTATAGTTGTTTATGCTTTATCGGACTGTGCTATGCCAATTTTGATATTTTAAAAAATTGTTAAAAAGTTATATCCCTAATGTACATAATTTATATTCAATGATGAAATGATCATACCTACATAGGTATATTGGTATTGTAAAATATTAACTTCAGCCGGCTAATGATTCCTTCAATAATGGACTGCCGCTTCGAATTTTTACCGGCATAGATTTCTGACACAGTTAAGGTCAGATGGTTTGTCAGAAGAAAATAGAGCACGATCTAATTGAAATTTTGTCAGATGACTTTGCATCTGACTTTTACAGAAGCAATGTTATAAAGGTAACACACGACATGTATGTCTTTTGCAGTGGAAAATTTGACAAGTCAGATGTAAAAAACATGTCGTGTACATTGAGCTTTAGCGGACAGACATAAACCCCAATTGTCAATTTCGTATGTATGAGCAAAAATTTGTACATGTGTGCTTTAAATTGTTTTTGTTTTATATGGAGAATATTTTAAAAGTCGGCATGTCTACACTCCCAAATGAGTCTTCCTTGTGTTAATGTACCTTGTATATAACTAATTTATTATGTAATAGACATCAGCACAAACACATAATACAATAGTGCAGATTGTTTTTCGAGTAAATTCTTTCAAATAAAAAAGTGTTCACCTTTCTGTTGGTAGTATAGTTTGTTTGACCCATATTGACATTTGAATTAAAATTGTACCTAAAATATATATTTCCTTAGAAAACATTTAATAACTCACCAAGAATAAGCGGTAAAGTGATACAGCATAACATTTCTTAAAGACAACTATCCTACCAATACGAAAAAATGCCGCCCATTATTGATAATAGTTTGTGCGTAATAATAATTTCTTTCTGACCTAATTTGCAAAAATAAAATTTTTTTAAATAGCATAAAATATTTGTTTTCTACAGCAAGCCACGCACACAATTTCCAATATTTTGACCTTATTTTAAATTGACCTCATCTTAGTTTTAATATCACAGGATCAATATTACAAGGTTGTATGTGCAAAAACAAAGATATGGAGGAAATCAAGTTCTTAGTTTCTTATGTTTATTTATCTCTTTTAAATATTTTAATTTAATAACATCTTTAATACAAACTTCAATTTTCTATGTAGGCAATATTTAATGCTACATAGAACTTTGATTTTTGAATTAAATTATCAAATCGGTGATAACAAAAAGTTCGACTTTTGGTCAATGAAATTAAAATCTGAGTCATCTTATTTCTTCCCAAATTATTTCATATACATACATACATATTTTCCTTTAATTTTTCAATCAAAAATGTAACTAAAGTTTCTTTTTTTAAAGTTGAGTCTAAATATACTTCAGCAGCAATTCGCGACCTTAGGAAAATAATGTTGTATTTGCACAAACAGCACTTTTAGGTTGAATATTGTAAATCGCTTTACTAAGTCCGTTTCCAATTAATTTAAAAACAGTTTTTGAATTATTTCAATTAAGTCTTGAAATATTATTATCATTTTAAAAATAACCAAGCCGATAGAACTCTGTTGATTAACGATAAGGCACACTAATTTGAGACAAATTGGTTCTAAGTACTAAATGGAACTTTGTGTTACGGTAAAAAATAATTTTTATAGATGGAACAATGAGTTATTGGGAAGTTCAAATTCCGAAAGTTGAAAAAGTAACAAGCATAAGGATAATGCAATAAGAGTGCCAACTTTTTTTTTAATTTACATACATATTTTATGATTTTATTTTGTATTCTTCAAGATGTTTTTTTAAATAAATAGTTTTTCTTTAAATAAAACGATTTTTTGGCAGAATAACAAGTTTAAGCTACTGCCAAAAATTAACGAAAAGCCTCCCAAATGCATTAAAAAAAACAAAATAAAAAACTTTGATTCCGTACGGATGACAAATCGTCAGCTCAGAATTGGTTTGGCGCATATGCCAAAAAGTCGGAGTGGAGAAAAACGACAAATAAGATTTACATGAAGATTTCTCAAATTGTACCCGATAGAATTTTTTTATATTTTTACCACTGCTTCTGGCATATGTATGTATGTTTTGAAGATAATTGTAAATTTTTGTAAACGTTCATTAACGAACTTGAAAGTTATAATGAAGCGAAACAAGAGTTAATGTTATTAATGTTATTTTGTCAAGAGTAAATTTTATTTTGCTTTCGCTTTAACTACTTGTTGTGAGCCGTCGTCGTGACTGCTGCCCATTGTACCTAACCTAACTACTTGTTTTTCTTATGGCAATGGAGCAAAGCAAGAGTGAAATTTATTTTGTTCATTTTTGTATGAGGAATTTGCAGCATTCGCCAAACAGTGGCGTGTAGAGCAAAACACTAATATAAACTTTTAAAAAGTTGATACAGAGAAAAATTAATGCTTTGTATCTCAGAAACCATTGAAAATTAAGGGGTATTCAAAATACCCCTTAATATGTATATCCCATACTTAGCTCAATTTTTTTTTTTTAAATGTTCGGTAAGTCAAACCAATATTGAGCTGACGATATGTTGTTCATAATACGCTTGTCGTGCACTTGTTAAGTTTATTAAGCTTTTAAACTGTTGTTAATTTCTTCGATATAATAAAAAGTTAGAGTTGATTTTTTAAAATTAAGGTAACAAGATTAAAATGTATTTTGAGTATACCCTTTGCCAACAAGCTTTTAAGCGAAAAATGCATTCAAGTAATCAACTCGTTGTTTGTGATGTAAAAGCAAACTGCTAACTTTTGAGTACGGGTATAAGATATAAGCAAGAAAAAGGGTAACTTTGTTTCAAAAAAAAAGTATCGCACAGTTCGTCACGCATGGCGTATTTTGACCGATGCACTTATTGTGTGTATTTTCATATACGTATACAAATGTGTTTTATTTCTGACGACGAATATTCTGAGCAAAAGAATTATTGCTTTATTGGCAGTTTTCATCCTGACTGTTATATATTATTACCTTGGCCGTCTACTGTCATTCGGAGGGTACCAAGAAGCTTAAAAACGACAGGCGGTTGATGTATTTCCAACATGGGCAGTATAGTTTCCACAAGACCAGCTTGTATTACAGCGCCTTTATTTGGTTTTGGTATCACAAGATTGCGTAGAGTACTCAGCAGAGCATGCTGGAGACGTACATCGTCCTTGACCCCATTATTTTTAGCCAAGACCTCCAACAGCTTATTCATAGTTTTGTTTTCAACCATGTGAATACAATGACTATCTGTGCGTGCAAAGTTTCCCAACGCTAGAACGCCAGTTGTTAAAAGATCAACATCGTCAGAATCCAGCCAATCCTCCATATTTTTAAGTAAAGACGTAGAATACAAATAGTGCATCGATTCATCTGTATTAAAATTAAAAATATGACGTTTACGTACCTTATAAAAACAAAATTTTAAAACTACTTACCACCAGTGAGTATTAAAACAATTAATTCACAGGCCAGTTTCATCAATGCCCTTGCCTCACTTGTACTCGCCAATGTTTTGTATTTTTCTAGCAATTTATAGATTGTCTCACAAAGGCCATCCTTTGCTAAAAGCAATTTAACATCATCATTCTCTGCCTGATAATGCAATAGTTCAAGGCACATTTCTGCTAAGTCAGGATTTGTAGATGCTGCCAGTATACGCGAGAGTTGTATGTTCAAAGAGGCATCGAAATTCAAATCTGGCACATTTTCTGTCAGAATGCTCATTAGTGGCAAGGTATTTAACAATAAATCCTCATTTTCTTCCACATTCTCAACACCAATGGCAATAATATTTTGAATTTTCTGCATTATTTCTAATTCCATGGCACGTTTTGCCAAACCCTCACCACCAAGCAAATAATTAGATAAAAGGCCACCACGTACTTTAATAAATTGCAAAGCATTCGTTTTATCCTTAACATCCGTGATATCCAACAATTTGATGAGAACAACATCACCTTTCAGATCGAGTATTATATCTCTGGCTTCATCGTTTAAATAGCAAATATTACCGAGAGCTCTACAAATCTGTATAGGTAATTCCATTGATTCTGTTTCATTGCTCACATTGCGTAAGCAATCAATGAAAACTTTTATAATATCAAGTTTTGTAAACTTCTTGCGTTGTACTTCAGATTTTGTTATTTCCGCTATACATTTGACTGCTTCTTTTCGAACATTAACATTGTTCGATTGTGTCAAATTCAAAAAAAAATCCGCCAAGTCATGCTTATCAAATAGTTTTGGGTCCTTTGTGGCGGATATTTCAGTTAAAATTGTGGTTGTATTGTCTGAAGTGTTAGTGGGACTTACATTTGTAGCCCGTAGCTTTTCAATTAACTCATCCATTTCGTCTGAAAAAGTAAAAATTGTATGTTAGTAATTAAAGATTAAAACCCTAATATGTTTTAATAAAATAAAAAAAAAATTTAAAAACTTAAAATTATTATCGCAATTTTCAACAACCGTCTCTTAGGTCAGAAACTAATACTTATATTATAATAATACATAGTTATATTATAAATATAGTTTTTAATTTAGAAAATTGATTGCCAGTTCGTCGCACAGTGGCTGAAAATCGTTTTTCATCGGCCAAAAATCTGTAACTTTTGAACCGATAGAGATAATTTTGCAATTTTTTTTTTGCAGGAGAGAAGACTTCTTGAACTTTTTTACAGTTTTAATTTTGTTAAAATCCGTTTAGTAGTTGTTGAGAAATTTTAGGCAAAGTTGAACTTTTGATGTTTATTAGCATTTAGTATGAAAATGCTAATGATTGAATATTGAGAATTATGGTATTTTTTATTCAAAAAGTGGGATGTTTTTCAGCCCACTGTTTTAAGAACTTTTTAATCTACATAACTGCCAAATTTTATTAATATATCTGTGTTCATGTCAGGTTCATAGAATGTCAAACCTTAAAATTATTATTTTTACTCATATTGAAACCCCTTTTATTCATTTACACTATATAAATAATAATTTTAATGTTTGACATTCTATAAATCGAACATAAATAAAGGTATCATAATGAATTTTGGCAGTTATGTAGATTAAAAAGTTCTAAAAACAGTGGACTGAAAAACAACCCCATTTTTGATTAAGAAATACCCAAATTCCCAATCCCGGAAAATGGCTTTAAATTTTTTTTTTGTTCAAAAAAGGCAATACAATTTACCACTCGATATTGATCAGAATTTTCTAGAAAATAATGGACATATTAGAAATCATTACTGTTCTAATTGTATAAAAATCTGTGTGTTGAATTTTTAGAATTTTTTACTCAAATTAATTTTTTTTTTTTTTTTTTTGTTTAAAAAATTTGATTTGGAATAGGGCATATGGGAGTATAAATGTCAAACTGACTAAAAATTGCTTCTACAAGCATACTCATAATGTTTTCTTTCGAAAATTATAAACATTTTTATATATTTCTGGAGAAAATATTTTTTTTATCAGCGTAAGAACAAATGAGTATTCGTATTACCTTTATATGCATATACATTCGCCTCGTATATACCACTATACCTTTAAAAAAAAATGCAGAGGCATGTAATAATACCAATGACCATTTTGTGAATAGGTTTCTACATTATCAACTCAACAACAGGTTCAACTGGAACCAGTTCCACTAGAATACTTTAAAATTAAAAAAATAAATAGGTGTAAATTTTTAAATGTTTATTTTCGTTTTTACTTAAATAACAATAACGACAAAAACATATTTTTTGCTTAAATAACAATGAAAGTTAATTATATCTACGATTCATTCGAATTGCCTCCAAATATTCCATACTTGGTTTTGTATTACCTCTGTCCTGTAGCAGCCCTTTTGCTTCTTCATCTAAGTCCCGATGTTCTACATTCCATTGACTTCGAATACTAGAGATGAGCGGATCTGTCGTTGCCAACAGTATATTAAACAGATCTTCATTTGTAAAATCTCGTGACATTTTTCTGGTATTGTGCTCCCTATAAAATCTGTAATCTTTATTCCTTTTTTCCTGGGCTTCCTCTGACAGATCTCCTAGTGGTACTAAGTGATCCCTAATGACATCCTCTCCATGATAAAGGATTTTATGAATGGTTGCAGACATATTTCTCCATGAATAATTGGTAGTATATATTCGTGCTGTTTCTTTGGCATAATCCCCAAATTTTCTATAATCAATTTGTTCATTGCATGCAAGTACATCAATGATTGTTTTAAATCTTATATAAGACTTATATCAACACCTGTTATTTCAGATGCTTTTTTGGGATCAGAAAAGAGCCTTCTTGCTGTATTCCCATCATTCGTATTGCCTGATCCTTGTTTTGGTTGGTCTATAATCAACCCAAATTTGCGAAATGTGTTTCTTATTGATCCTGTAGGTACAAAACCCAAATCATAATTGATTTTTAGTATGTGCTCCATAATTCGTATTCTTGTATGTAGCGGCGATAATCCAAATTCATATGCATTAGTATTATCTAATGATTTTTCCGGGACTTGGTTTAATTTGCTTAATTTTGCAGTTCCGATCATATTTCAGTGCTGCAGGAACATAAATTGAATTTTCCTTCAATGTAACATAAAACATCTTCCTCCTTTTTATTTTTAAAATACTCTTCGGATAATTTTTATAGCTGAAGCTCTTCATTTTTATAGATATTTACAAATTATATTGTTATTGCTTAGATATATTTTTACAACTAAGATTTTATTCGAATACCACTGGCTTTTATACATAGCTTGCGTTATACTGTGTTCCTAGGTAGCATAATAAGCTAAAATAAAAAACTAAAATGGGCTTAAGTAGGATACGCTTAAAATCCCATAGGTATTGGTAATTATATAATATAAAATACCTAGCACCACTTGGCTTGGTACACTTATATTCCAGTCATATGAATAGGTAAAATAAAAAGAGCAAAAGAAATGTTGCGAATAATTTTACACAAACTAAAAAAGTGTTCTATAGGCTGGTCCAAACAGGTACAAAAGTGCTTTTGGGTTTAAAGTGGATACTCTTACCTTCCTACAGCTAGTAAAATCTCTCTAACCCCTTTTGACCCTCATAAATTATATTCTTCTGAACTTCAATTTGACTAAAATATAGAACCTGAAAAAATAAAATATAGCAGGCATAATCGGTACACTAATACAACATAACATTGCTTAAAGACTGTTTTACTACCAATATAAAGTGTTGAACCCACTATTGATAACAGTTTGACATAAAACATAATCCACCCGATTTAAAAACTAGAAAAAACGTTATAAAATCAAGCCAAAAAATCCGTTTTATCCGAATATCTCCAATGGCAAAGGAGATAACCTAAACATTTAAGCATATTTTTTGTAATTCAGCTTAAGCTTAATTTTTTTTGCAATCCATAAATATATTTTTGGTGAATTTTTTTAAAGTTTGAATTTCCGAGGTTACCAATTTTAGAGGTCCGCAAGACACTCTCCCGACCCTCCAGGGACCCGTGTTCTTTCAATTCAACTCAAAAGCTACCCGGCCATGACAGTTTAAAATTTCATTCAAATATGTTCAGCCGTTCATAAGAAGCAAAATAATTTTTCAAAACAAAACGTTCGTAAACCATTGTGTTATATTTCAGTCATATGAGCAGCTTAAATAAAAAGAGCAAACAAAAATGTTGCGAGTAATTTCATTAAAATAAAAAAAGTGTTCAACAGACAGTTCCAAACAGTTGCACAAGTATATATGGGGTTAAAGAGGACACTTTTAGCTTTCTGATGGCACTAAAATGTCTTTAACCCCTTTTGACCCTAACAAGTTCTACTCCTCTAAAATTCGGATTTAACTGAAATATAGAACCTGGGGAAACATTTAATAACACATCAGGTATAAATGATACAGTGATGTAATGAACCACTTCTTAACGACTACTATCCCACTAATATAACAAAAAAAATTTCGACTAATTATTGATAACGGTTTGCGAGAAATCATAATTTAGTTCTGATCAAATTTACAAAAATTAATTTTTTTCTAAAACAACATACAATATTGGTTTCCAGCAGCATGCCACAGCCACAATTATCAATATTTTAATCTAGTTTTTTGGATACCTTAGTTCTAATATGTTTGCTATGGCATTAAATTTTTTGAAATCGGCGATGACAAAAAATTGGACTTTTGGCCGATGAAATTCAATTTTCAGCCACAGTGCGTCGTGCTGAAGTTATCTTGCCGTATTCACAAAAATATTTTTTTGGGAAATCGAATCTTAAGGTTCAAATTTTTATACACAAAAATGTACGTGAAAAAAGTCGTCCAATATTTTTGTCAGATATTGTGTTTAAAGTTTTTTATCGATTTATGTAAAAAATATCCAAAGTCATGGAAAAAAATTTTCAATTTATAGCCATTGTCACGTCCGAAAAAAAATGTTAAATTTTGTCGTATACGCCACTTTTTGCGATATATTTTTTAGTTTGTCAACATAAGGTATTAAAACATACATTCACGTGTTTTACCAATATTGAAAATAAAGTTACAATAATTTTCGAAACAAAAATTTATGCAAGTGACAAATGTTTTTACGTATAGTTATTAGAGCGACTCACCAAAAAAAGGGCTCGATGTACCCTCCTAAAAATGAACCTTGGACTTTTTTAAGATGACATTTTGAATATTTCGGTTTCAGCTTTGACCTCTCGTGAGCTGGACCAGTTTGAAAAAGGGTCTATTTTTGCATGTTTTGTTAATTTAAGAATCTGTTTCCTTACCAACATATACAAATTGGGTATCGCCAAATTAACATATTTTAATCTTCAGTCGATTTAATTAAATACGTGTCTCAGCTTTTTTTGAAAATCGTGCTAGTTCGCGTTTTGACAAAAATGCAACGATGTGGCAACCCTTCGTTTAAAATAGGGCAATATGGGTATCAAATTTTATCTTTTGGCAAGTATATCATCTTTGTATGTAAATTAGTGCTGGGATACTATCGATATTTTCAACTATCGACATTTATCGATAGTTCAGATTTCACTATCGATATATCGATATTACTATCGACTGAATGTTTGTACTTGTGCAGGAAAACTTGAATTATTTTTTATAAGGCTACAGTTCGTTGTTTTTATCACTTTATTGAATGTATTAGACTTATGCATATACGCACGTTATTTTAGATGGCAGTTTTTTGATAAGTACCTTTCTGAAAGAACCAAAGCAACAGGGACTATAAGATATTCCATTGCAACTTTAAATTTTCTAAATTCTAAACCCAAAAAGGTTATCAATCTAGCGGACTTATCCTCTAATGGTCGTTCATTGTTTTGTCTTATGCTTGCAATTGCTTTTGGATTTGCATTTTTTTACAACATTACAAAAATATTTGACATTTCAGTCCCTATATAAACATGTAAAAATTTCGACTTAAAGTCCTTTAATTAGCAGTAAAAAGCACTGCTAAGCCATCCATACCACTTGCCATGCTTATTGTTTGTATTCATTGCTGTAATTCAGCGTGAATTAATAATAGCAAGAAAAAATTTGCGGTAAAAAACTGTGTGTGTATAGCTGCTAGTGCTGGGATACTATCGATATTTTCTGCTATCGATATTTATCGATAGTTCAGATTTCACTATCGATATATCGATATTACTATCTACTGAATGTTTGTACTTTTGCAGGTAAACTTTAATTATTTTTTTATAAGGCTACAGTTCGTTGTTTTTATCACTTTATTGAATGTATGAGACGTATGTGTATACGCTCTACACACAGAAAAAAAAAACAAGTTAAAAATGTCGAAAACAAGGTTGATTTAAATTTTTTCGGTGGTGATTTTGCTTCATACGGGTTTCATGTTAATTCAACCTGATTTTACAATAACTGCGAACAACATTTTTTTTCTTTTGATATAACTATAATTCATGTTAATTTTACATTGCAGTAAAGTTAGAGCAAAATGTAATTTATATTGAAATAACAATCGGAATCACGTTGAATGAAAGTTATTTCCAGTTGAAACAACGTGAATTTCATGTAGAATCAAGTGGGTTTGAGTGTATTTTAACAGTGTGAAGAAGCTTCAGACAACATTTGCATTTATGTAAGAATAATTTAAAACCCTGTAACACATGTTACACTTATTTTGTATTCTCCTTTGTTAACAGAAGCATCAGCAGAATCGCCCGATATGGTCATCATTCTACTTTGAAAACTTGATGTACTATTTAAATAAACAATTTTAATTAAAAGAATACGGGAATTGTCTTCTTTTTTTAACATATTTTAAAAGTGAAAATGAAAAATGTACATAATTAAGTAGGTATGCATGTTAATTTAACAAGATAAACTTTTGATTTTAATACAAAACAGGTTTTTATGGGTTCAATATTGAATCCAGATTTATTTATATTTTAATATTTTTTTTTTTTTTTTTTTAACAGTGAATAATATTAAATAAACGTAATTTAAGGTTATTTTGATATTTTATATTAAAAATTAATATGAAATAATGATAAATTTAGGTAAAGGGCATAATTTTTCTGAAATTTAACATGATTCTCAATCAACATTTTTCCATGTTAATTTTACATGGGTATTTTTTTCTGTGTGTAGAGTTGTCAATTATTCGCCTTTCAGCTTTGTTCGAATAATTCAAAATATTGTTTTTGTTCGTTCGATCAAACGATTAAACCTTAAAAATTATTCGATTAATCGATGAGAATAACGAATAAAAAAAATTATTTTTACAAAAAAGTTACGTATTTTAAATAGATATATCTGTCCATTTATCTTCAATTATGGAAAATCTTCCATTTTCTTCTTTATTTTTTCTCAAATCCGCATCTTTTTTTGATGCGTAAAACTTTTTATCATATTTGCATATCGTTGTATGTATTACTTAAACACATCGTAAAACCCTTAATTCTTAAACAATCCGATATTACTTTGGATTTTGGAAAAGCGTTTGTAGACCTACCATCTTCAGCCATTCTTCTGCACACAATTTCTTCTATAGAACAACCGCTGTCGGTTGCAACTCTAATACGCACGTTATTTTAGCCGCAATGAGCGGCTAAGCGTCAAGCGGCTGAGCGATAAGCGTTAAGTTTGAGCGGCAAGTGGCTTATTACTGAGCGTCACTTCTGAGCGGTTAGTTGGTAAAATTGTAAACATTGGCTTGTTTAATGTTATCTCCACTATTGTGGTGTAGGTATAAAATATATACATATATATACATATATCGAAATCGACGAATCAAGCAAGGGGAATTAAACCATTAATATACAAATCTACCCAATACAATACTGCCGTATGTCTGTGAAATCCTTTGATTTGCTGTTGCAAAAAGTTAACATCATCATATTTTTGTATTTTTAAAATTTGGTAGTCTGTCTTGCCATAATTCGATCGGCTTTGTACGGATGAAATTATAAGCTCCATATTCACTTTTGCCATGTTTATTTTTTGACGCTCAGAAAACAGCTAAAAATTAGAACAAGTTTTATTCCTGAGCGACGCCGCTTAGCCGCTCAAAAATTTCGCTCACATGCCGCTCATTGCGTGGTCACTTCAGTAGTATTTCATATGCTTTAATTTTTTGACGGTCATCGCTCAGCCGCTTGACGCTTTGCAACTTTAAAAAATTTCCTAAATTCTAAATCAAAAAAGGTAATCTATCTAGCGGACTTTTCCTCTAATGGTCGTTCATTGTTTTGTCTTATGCCTGCAATTGCATTTGCATTTTTTTTACAACATTACAAAAATATTTGACACTTCAGTCCTTGTATAAACATGTAAAAATTTCGACTTAAAGGCCTTAAATTAGCAGTAAAAGGCACTGCTAAAGCTGTTATGATACTTGCTATTTTTTGTATTTTTTCTATATTGGAGAACAGTGCAAATATATTTGCATAGGAAAACTGACTAAGTGTAAAGAGTATGATTATATCATAAAAAATCTTGAAATGTCAAACAAATATACATGTGTCATCGATAAATAATCTAAGACTGTCAAAAAAAATATGACAAATGTAGATGATCAAGTCAACTTTCTTCACAACAACATGGACCTTTTATATAACAAATACATAATTATCAAAACCAAACGTATCCGAAATGAGCACCGTTGGTTTTCAAATGAAATAAAACTGCTAATCGCTAAAAGAAATCATTCTTATGCAAGATGGAAAAGGTTTAAAACTACAGCGCTGCATGAAACGTTCAAGTCCTTGAGAAAAAGAGTAAACACGCTAGTAAAGATTTCGAAGTCAAAATTTTATGAAGAACATTTTAAATCCGCACTTTGTTCAAAAATGAAGTGGAAATCAATTCGCAACATGGGAATTATAAACCAAGAAAATAATGATGCCAAAGAATGTATAGATGTCAATCAACTTAATCAATTATTTTTAAATATACCAATGCCAACTCCTGATACAAATTTTTACACGGACACTTACGCCCACAATAACGCACATAATGATTATACTCCCATCCCAAACCGCATTAATAACAGTGACAGGAACAATTCTGAAAATCAAATGTTATACGGCTTTGAATTCAAAAATACTACACAAGAAGATGTTCTTGAATCTATTTTGAGTATTAAATCCGAATCTGCTGGTCATGATGGAGTTCACCCAAAATTCGTAAAACTAATTTTACCATACATTCTGCCTCATATTACTCATTTGTTTAACTCAATTTTAACAACATCCACATTCCCTTATATGTGGAAACATGCTAAAATTATTCCTATACCAAAACCTAATCATGAATTTCGGCCAATTGCAATCTTACCATACTTGTCAAAAGTCTTTGAACGTTTAATTCATTCACAGATTAGTAAATACCTACAAGATAACTCCATGCTTACTGATAAGCAATCTGGTTTTAGACCAAAGCATAGTTGTGTTTCTACTTTATTAGAGGTTTCTGAGGAATTAAGAATTAATGTTGATGATAATAGAATATCTTTTCTAGTTTTACTGGATCACTCAAAGGCGTTTGACACAGTGGAACACTCCATTCTTTGCCTTAAATTTAAACATATGTGCAAATTTTCGCCAACTGCGGTCAAATTAATATCCTCATACTATGGAAATAACAAATCAAACAGTTGCTCAGTGTCGAGAGGTGTACCACAGGGTTCTATACTTGGTCCACTTTTATATTCCGTATACTCTAATGATTTACCGTCTCAACTTAAACACTGTGGAATACAAATGTATGCGGATGATGTACAACTGTATATCAGTTGTCATCCATCCGAAACCACAGAATGCATCAGTAAGCTTAACCAAGATCTAGACACGATTAACACATGGGCTTCCAGGAATGGTCTTTGTCTAAACGCTAAAAAACTAAGGCTATGGTTATTGGTAAGAGCAAACTAATCCCCACAACCTTGCCACCAATTCAGATTAACAACTCAAGCATAGAAATAGTGGAGACAGCTAAAAATCTTGGTGTTATATTTAATTCTAAGCTTGACTGGTCTAATCACATAAATGTAATTTGCGGTAGAACGTTTTCTATGTTGCGCAATCTGTGGATGACTCAATATTACACTCCCTTCGAAATCCGTATGTTATTGGCAAAGACATACTTAATACCAACACTAATGTATGGGTGTGAACTATTCGCAAGCTGTGTTTCGGCAAGTAAGAAAAAACTCAATGTAACTTTCAATAATATCGCCAGATACGTTTTTGCAAAGCAGTTATATAACATATCTTTTGATAACCTGTTGAAATGCCGCTGCCTAATATTTTTATATAAAACTATTTACACAAAACAACCAGGCTATTTATATAATCGAATTATCTTCTCCAGATCAAATAGAGGAAAAAAGATTAACAGTAGTAGATATCGTAGTCAGATATCGGAAAGGCATTTTTTATAAAGTCCATCCAGCTTTGGAACCAATTACCCAACAATATTCAAACAACCAGCAATGCTCAGCACTTTAAACGCGAAGTATTTAGGCATTTTAGTTAACTTCGTTAAATGGAAAAATTACTACTTTTTTTTTAATATGTATTAAGTATTTTCATTAAATCACTGAGAATTGTAAAATAAAATTATTTATTTATTTGCTGCCTACGGTTTTTTGCCTTATTGTATTGTAATCTATTGTTTTAATCAAACTTTTTTATATATGTTACATTTGTGAATAACGTTATATGAACAGTGCTTTAAAAAGACTCGTTCTTGTTGCACTGTGTACCAAATAAATAAATAAATAAATAAAAATAAAATTTTTTAACTTAAAATTGACATTTCAAGATTAATTGTTAGCACTGTTGTCAATTTTTTTAGTTTTTGATCGAAAGAAACGGTTTTTAACTTTTTTTTGTTGTTGCGATTTTTAGCTTTTATGACGGTTTGTTTTGTTTACATTTTATCAAATTGTATTTCTTGTTCTTTCTCGCATTTGATGTTTCATTCAGTCAATCCTAAAAAAATCCAATACAAACAAGTTAGAGTGCTATATTCGGCTGTGCCGAATCTTTGATACCCTCCACCGACAGTTCGAATGTTTAAGGAGTAATATCTGTATGATGGTATTATTATCTTAAACTGTGACGATTTGTTATTAATTATGGATTTAGGCGACTAAACTGTTTTCCGGTAGTAGGGTTTGTATGGGGCCTAGGGTAAATTATGGACCGATCTTCACGAAATTTCACAGTCTTTTTCCCAGTTCTATAAAACTTGTTATGATAGCATTATTTTTTACGGATTTAGGCGTACTAAACTGTTTTCCGGGAGTAGGGTTTATATGGGGGCCCAGGGTAAATTATGGACCGATCTTCACGAAATTACACAGTTTTATTTCTTGTCCTATAAAACTTTGATGTACCAAATTTTGTTATGATAGCATTATTTTTTACGGATTTAGGCGTACTAAACTGTTTTCTGGGAGTAAGGTTTATATGGGGCCCAGGGTAAGTTATGGACCGATCTTCACGAAATAACACAATTTTATTTCTTGTCCAATAAAACTTTGATGTACCAAATTTTGTTATGATAGCATTATTTTTTACGTTTTTAGGCGTACTAAGTTGTTTTCCGGAAGTAGGTTTTATATGGGGCCTATGGTAAATTATGGACCGATCTTCACGAAACTTAACAGTTTCTTTTCTAGTTTTATGTAACTGTGACTTGCCAAAACTGGTAATGATATCATTGTTAGTTAGGGTTTTAGGCTTAATATACTGATTTCCGGGAGTAGGGCTTATATGGGGCCTAGGGTAAATTATTGACGGATCTTCACGAAATTTCACAGCGTGATTTCCAGTTGAATAAAACGAATTGTTGCGAAATCTTATATCATTCTGTGCATTTTTCCACCATTTATGTTAGTTTTTGTAACAAAATTATCAATTTTTTTTAGGTGGTGGTTCCACATTTTTATTCATAGCTCAGATCCTATTGAACCGATTTTGCTTGATTTCTTTTGAGTTTTTCGAAAGTGAGCGTGTTTTCAACAGACGGACAGACGGACAGACAGACGGACATGGCTAAATCGACTTAAAATTACTCAAGGACCCAGAATATATATACTTTATAGGGTCTGAGATGAATAGTAAAAAAGTTTCACACGGAATGACAAACTGAATATACCCTCTTCACAACTAATTGTGGTGGAGGGTATAAAAATAGCAAGTATCATAACACCTTAAGCAATCCATACTACTTGCCATTCTTGTTGTTTGTATTCATTGCTGTAATTCAGAGCGAATTAATAATAGCAAGTAAAAATTTGCGGAAAAAAACTGTGTGTGTATAGTTGCTGTAAAATGTCTTCATAGCCGTATTTTAAATAATAAAAATATCGATATTTATATTTTTCCTATCGATATTTTCGATATTTTAAGACTATCGATAGTTTCCCAGCACTAATAGCTGCTGTAACATGTCTTCATAGCTGTATTTTAAATAATAATATCGATATTGATATTTTTCCTATTGATATTACCGATATTTTAAGACTATCGATAATATCAATAGTCTATCGATAGTTTCGCAGCACTAATGTAAATATTTTAGATTTTTGCAAATTAGATACATTTTACACGGTGCTATGGAATATATATAAATGCAATTTTGTAGTAACTCTAATATGATACCGGATTTAGTTTCTAGATCATGTATGGATGAAAATAAGACTAAAGAAAGAAAAAAAGAAATCATATTGCCCTATTTTAAACGAAGGGTTGCCATCCCATTGCATTTTCGTCAAAACGCGAACTATCACGATTTTCAAAAAAAAGCTGAGACACGTATTTAATTAAATCGACTAAAGAATAAAATATGTTAATTTGGCACTTTTATTACAAACAACCCCGAACAAAAAATTCAAAAACCGTTTTTTTTTTTACAGAAAATCCTTAAAAAAAAGGACATGGATGATCATCCTTGGACAAATTGTATACACAGTTGGACGCGCCTTAAAAAAACCTTTCTTACAATACCCAATTTGTATATGTTGGTAAGGAAACAGATTCTTAAATTAACAGAACATTAAAAAATATACCCTTTTTCAAACTGGTCCAGCTCACGAGAGGTCAAAGCTGGAGCCGAAATATTCAAAAGTCCAAGGTTCATTTTTAGGAGGGTACATCGAGCACGAATTTTGCTTCCATACAACTTGAGTCGCTCTTATAGTTATAGTTTTTATATTATCGAATTTCCTTATGTATGAATTTTTTAAGGTTTATTATTACTTAAATATGGCCTAACCAGGGCTGTCAGATTTGACGATTTATCGTCATTTTGACGATTTTTTGTTCCGAAATTAGTCTTCCAATTCGATTGTACTGTGTGTGCTCAAGTCTCTTGATCAGCTGTCAAAATTAATTTTTGTAGTTAAGTATTTTAAAAATTGGCTTTTATTTCATTAAATTTTTAAATAAATTTAAAATCTTTCAATTCAGTTGATGAAGTTGTCAACTGAGTTAAAAGACTCAGTTGACAACTGAATTGAACCGTGTATGGGTCGCATAATAAAACCCACAAATTATAAATAAAAATAGAGATAAAAACGCTAGATTGACCAAAAAATAGCTTAATTGCCATTATTAATTAACAATAGCGGCAAACTTCACTACTAAACGAGCTGTCAAAATCGGGTCTTCCAATTGCAAAGCGTTCAAGCCGCTCTATTCAAAAACTAGAAAACTCGTACAAGTCTTAAGAAAATCTGTTGACTATTTTCAGAAGAACAATGTTATGCCTTGTTTATCTTTCGTCAAACCATCATCGAATGAACCTTTTACGGCTCTCTGTATAAATCATATTTTCAACAATTATACGGCAAGCATTTCACGAATTGTAAGAGAATATCTACATGAGTCTCATACGATTCTTGACATGAAAATCTCGCTAGATTACACTTTATGTAAAATTGCCCGCTGAATTAGACTTGTCAAAAGTAGAACAGTTTTTGAGATATTCCAAAATAACCGTTATGTGTGTTTTTAAAAAAAGATGATGCAAATATCTTCAAAAGTTTATGTATTCTTTTCTTTTTCGTGAAAGGCTATACAATTTCTAAAATAACCATGGGTCGTTTGTGAAGATGAGTCAATAAATTGCAGAGTTATAGTGGACAAAATTTCAAACTTCATTATTAATTGGATGATTTATTGCAATTTTGCTCTTTTTTTCATATTCGGATTCAGCGGTCAATTTTACATCAAGATAAGGTGTCAGATTCATTTGGTCACGACAACGAAAGAATCTCACTCGTGGTACAGTTTTTCCCTTGTGAGAAATCTTCTACGATTAAAAAATGCGGTCATCGACTATCAAAGATTGAAAATGCTAGCTAGTTATGAAGTAATTGTGTTTTTGTTTGAATGTTTTTTTTTATAAAAATCTAACAAAAATTGTTTAAAAACAACTAAATTTTAATAACCGTCAACAATAAAGTTCTGTGTATTTATCAAATATGAAAAAGTGGGAATTTAGCACGTCATACGGAAATCGTTTTAATGACTAAATTTTAAGTTTTAAGATTTTTTGACGATTTTTCGAAACGATAAAGACGATTTTTTTATTTTTTCTCAGGAAACTGACGATTGTATCATAAATTTGTCTGGCAGCTCTGGGTCTTACTATAATACATGATGTTAACTGTGAGTCACAACGTAACGTAAAATTTTTGTCCAACTTAATTTGACATTTCTTGGTAACAGTGCCAAATTCAACCATGGAGAGGTGCAGCATTGAGCAGCGTGTTTAGATTGCTGAAGCCTTTTACGAAAATGGACGGTCAAATAAAAAATACATTTTGTGCACATCTTGATTTTTTTGGTCAGCATAATCGATCAAATGTGTCCACAATCGGGATAATTGTCCGCCAATTTTAGCAAACCAGCTCTGTAGGAAATGTGAAAACGCCTGTGCATGCATGCTTGGTGCGGTTTATGGCCAGGCGGCTACATCGGGCCTTACTTCTTCGAAAATGAGGTATGGTGTTCGCTATCGCGAGCTGATAACGGACGATAAGTAGTTCCAAAAGAATGGCCATGTTAATTGGCCGTCAAGATCATATGATTTGAAACCGTTGGCCTTCTTTCTTTGGTAATAATAAAAATCAAAAAGTGTACATTAAGTACATTGAACCCTAATAATGTCTCAGAGCCATTGAAAATATGGACCATAGGACAGCGATATGCAACCGAAGCCGCGACGAGCATTTGGCCGATATTTTGTCTCACACATAGTTGTCATAGATCTTTTTATAATAATAAAAAATATTCAGATCATTCTCTAAAAACTTTGTGTTTTATTTACAATTAACATTGTGCATTATGGTTGGGCCACCCTGAATATTTAACCTTTAATTGCTTAGCAATAAAATGAATTTAGGCAATATAGCAATAATTCCATCAATATAAATAGCCGTTGTGTACTACGTCCGAAAAATATCTCTACATATTAAACGAAAAATGTTAAAATAACAGCAATATTAATAAGATAGTCTCTTTTTTGTAACATGCCTAATATACTTTGTTCACATACAACAAGATAACGCAAGATTTTTTAATTGAAAGTTTTCATACGTTTTTTGTCGTATATCCACAATTATTATTATTATTATTATTATTATTTATTAGTAGTATTTAATACTTTTTCATTACATTTCACTTAAGTACATTTTCATCATATTTTTCTTTTTAAGCTCTAATTTTCATTAACATTTTTAATAAAATCAACAACAATTAGTATTGTGGTTATTTTGTTGAACTATTTATGGTTTTTAATCCAAATTTTTAATATTTTTAATTAGGCTTAAGTTCATGAAATTTACGTTTTATTAAATTATTTTTATGAAGAAATGAATTTTACAACATGTAAATCAATTAAAATTGTTATTGATAATCTTTCATTCTTGACGTGGCTCTGGCTCGAACCTGGCCGGCAGGTTACCATGACATGTTTCGATCGCAACCACTCGATCTCCTCAGATGGATTTGCCGTCTTACACTCGCAGCCATCGACGACTGCTGACGTCACTAGTCAAACATCAATCCTTAAACCAAATTGTATTTTAACATTTGGTAGATCAAAATTTGCTTTCCTGAATGATTATCCATTTTAATCGATTTTACATGTTTTTTCCTTTACTTCTGTTTTTTCGTACTTTCGTCAAGAATTTTTCTTGAAGTCCAAGTACATTTTTTTGTTTTTTCACTTTGTCTTTCTCTTTTCTGTTGACCTTTTTCAGCACAACTTGAAGGACAAATGTACACATAGAGCTCGTGCCTTAGCTTTAACAATAATTAGTATTGTGGTTATTTTGTTGAACTATTTATGGTTTTTAATACAAATTTTTAATATTTTTAATTAGGCTTAAGTTCATGAAATTTAAGTTTTATTAAATTATTTTTATGAAGAAAGCCTAATTAAAAATATTAAAAATTTGTATTAAAAACCATAAATAGTTCAACAAAATAACCACAATACTAATTATTGTTAAAGCTAAGGCACGAGCTCTATGTGTACATTTGTCCTTCAAGTTGTGCTGAAAAAGGTCAACAGAAAAGAGAAAGACAAAGTGAAAAAACAAAAAAATGTACTTGGACTTCAAGAAAAATTCTTGACGAAAGTACGAGAAAAGAAAAAAAACAGAAGTAAAGGAAAAAACATGTAAAATCGATTAAAATGGATAATCATTCAGGAAAGCAAATTTCGATCTACCAAATGTTAAAATACAATTTGGTTTAAGGATTGATGTTTGACTAGTGACGTCAGCAGTCGTCGATGGCTGCGAGTGTAAGACGGCAAATCCATCTGAGGAGATCGAGTGGTTGCGATCGAAACATGTCATGGTAACCTGCCGGCCAGGTTCGAGCCAGAGCCACGTCAAGAATGAAAGATTATCAATAACAATTTTAATTGATTTACATGTTGTAAAATTCCTTTCTTCATAAAAATAATTTAATAAAACTTAAATTTCATGAACTTAAGCCTAATTAAAAATATTAAAATCAACAACTTTTTTTCTAAAAATAGTATTGCTTGTTTTGTTTTTTATGTTGTTTGGCATCATATTGTACGTTCTCAGTCCTTTGTAAAATAACGATCGTTGTGTATCACTAGTATTTGATCGTTGCAGTCTGAAATTCTGATTATTTCGTAGATTATACGGCTGAACATCTCCAACATATCAAAGTTGCTCTACCAAGTAATCTGGTGCTTCTCCCATCTTCATTTTTGTGTTAATGTGTTAAATTCCAGTCTTTGGTGTATGATCTTCCATCTTAGGGTATCTAACACATATCTTATTGATGTAAAACGATTGAATTTTAATATAGACCGCATTGCTTTATTTTGCAATTTTTGTAATCTATTTATTTGATTATCCGTGCAACATGTATACAGAATTGTTGACCCGTATTCAAAATGTGGTTTTATAATAGTATTATAAATGTTTATTGCCGTAATAATAGACACTTTGTTTCTTACACGCTTGAAAAATCCGATCTTTTTTCCAATTTTTTTTGCAAATATATTCCAAATGTTCTTTAAAATTTAATTCTTTATCTATAAAAAAACCCAGATATTTTATTTTATCTACTTTTTCAATTATTACATCATTAATCTTGAATTCTTTATCACTGTTCATGTTTATTTCCATTAGCTTGGATTTATTTTCATTTAATTTTAATTTGTTCATTTTTGCCAGTTATTAATTTTATGCATATCTGTTTTTAATTTTTCATAACACATATTCTCTGTTTGGTCTTCTGTGAAAATCAGGGTATCGTCGGCATAAAGAACTATTTCACAATTTTTTAAAACTTTTTCCATGTCATTAATATATATAATAAATAAAAGAGCACCTAGAATGGAGCCCTGAGGTACATCAAAATCATTTTCTTTCTCCAATGATTTTACATTGTTAACTTTTGTCATTTGTCTTCTATTAGTTAAGTAGGATTGAAACCATTTTAATTCATTATCCTGTATTCCATATTCTGTTAGTTTTTCTAACATAATATCTCGGTCAATTGTTTCGAATGCGCTTTTGAAATCTAGAAATATTGCTACAATTTTATTATTCTGTTTCATGTATTTCCATCTATAGATGACATAATTTACAGCAGTCACACATGAGTGTTTTCTTCTGAATCCTGACTGATATTTTGAAAGAATTTTATTTTGTTCTATATATTCTTCCAGCTGATTTTTAACTTTTTCTATTGGAGTAATAACTGATTCTTTCCAATTATCGGGAAATATTCCGGTTTCAAGAGATTTGTTTACTATATTAAGTATTCTATTGCCAACTATGTCCCAATTATCTAATATTAATTTATTACTTATTTTATTATAGTCCAGTCTGTTGTTTATATCCTTACATATAACTTTTAAATATGCTAAATTTATTGCACGAAATTTCAATTTGCTTTCTATTACAGGTATATTATTTTCATATTGCACATAATCAATTGAGTTATTTATTCCCTTAATACTGTCTATAAAATAAATATTAACATTTTCCGCTATTTGTATATTATCCTTATATTCTATTTCTTTAAATATCACAGTTTTTATCACAGATCTGGGGTTTCCTCATAACTTTTTGGTTATTTGTACTGTTTATTCTATTATTTATATAATTGTTTTTTCGATCTCAATTTTTACTTTATATGCATTTCTTATTATTTTATAGGCATTCCATACCTCATTTGTATTGTAATTAATTGCACTTTGGTATGTAAAAATCTTTTCTCTTTTCATATTTTTACCCTCCAAGGAATTGGCAGAGTAATTTTCGATTATCAACTAAATTTGAACTACTTCGTCACATTTGGTAGTTAAACAGTAGATTTTGCGGAATTTAGCAACAACAAAATACGTTAGAATCGAATAATGAGTTCTAAAATTATACTTTTTCGTCACTTTAAAAAGTTGTTCAGCTAATTGTAACAGTTATATAATTGCAACAACAGCAAAAACTAACATTGCCCATGTAATTTTGACTTCTTCGAAACGATTTGCGGTTAAAAAGTGAATACCAAGTACAAAAGCAATTTGCCTACGTTATGGCAGTTTTTACTTAAATTTCATTATGATCGGTGCTGCGTGAGTGTGAAATAGTATAAAGATGTAAAGAAAAGATAAATTTTAAATATTAAATAGTTATATTGTATTAAAATTTAAGACCCCTGGATTCAAAAGTTACCGTACGTTCTAGTACACAAATTAATTAAATGAGTGCACAAAACAGCCCAAACTCACTCTTCGGGAATATTGCGTAAATTTTTAATAATTAAGCCAATAAAAGTGAACTAAAAAAATTATTATTGTCTTTTTTAACGATATTAGTAATTTTTGGAACTGTTTGTTTATTCAATGACTTTAATAATTTTTGTTGAAAATTAGTGTTTTTATTTTTCTAGTGAAAATTAGTGAAAAAAACGATAAAATAATTTTTGCAAAGCATTAAAAAATATGCTAGTTATTTAATGGTGAAACTTTTTTAAGGTTAGTGTTTGAACAAATTGGCGACTTTCTGTAAATTTCTTTAAAAAAATTTGTCCACGTTCTAGATTCTTAATGGAAATATTACCATAGTGGGACACTTCTTCCCGAACGATGTCACTACATCAATAAGAATTGAATAGCAGAAGCGATAGGTTTTTGCTAAATGGGGAAACTTTTTAGATTATTTTTCGATCGAAATTGTTTGCAGGGTAAGTTCATTGCTAAACCATTTATTTCCATGCTTTTCATTTATTTTCTTTTTAACAGTAAATTTTATTATTGTATTTTCTATATATTTATCAAAATTATGGACATAGTAGTTAAGATTGTTCACTTCATTACACTCTATTACGGCTCTTAATTCATTATTGAAACGGGTTTTATCATATTTAAATATTTCTACTTCTTCTACTTGTTCATGTAATATATTTTCGTTTTTGATGAACATGTCTATGGTTTCGTGATTTGCTATTTTATTGTTTATATTAGTTTTTGCTAAAATTTTCTCATTTTTTGTTATAACATAGTCTATTAAAGTTTCATGCTACATACGCAAAAGTGGATATACAACAAAATGGCTTCGTAATATCTCATTAACCATAAGAGATAGAGACGTGAGGATTGTGCAGATCGATAGATCTGTTAAATTTACCCCAGGAAACGGTCTTATCTCATTTTTTTCGATTTTGTGATGTACGACAAGATAACTCTGGAACGACGAGTTGTAAAAAGAAGCAAATCATTAGAGGCATTATTCGTCAGCGGGCATACCAAAAAGTTTTTAAGTGTTGCCGTTTTTGAAAAATTGTTTTTTTTTTTTGAATTCGTTTCGAACTAGAAACAAACAAATTAAAATAAGGGATTATTATGGGAAATATTTTGATATTTTTAAGAAAAACAATTAAAAAAAAAATCATCTACAAATCGGAAACGGGCAATATAAATTTTTTGAACTTAGATACCTCTTTTTATTTTTACTTTTACCAAAATTAGCCACCTTACCTTACCTTATTATTTTGAAAAAGTTTGACAATAAGTTTAAGAATTTTGCAAATTCCTTAACCGGAATTGATCATTTTGAATTCCAATTTTTCTAAGTTAGCCCCATTTTTAATCCCGAAATTACCCTTGATCTGTAAAAGTTTTGAAGTGGGATATGAATTAGTTTAAAAGATACGTAAAGTTGTTGCACTGTGAAACCGGAAGTGACTAATTTAAATTTAATTTTTTTAACTTGGATACCTTTTTTATTTTGTTTTATTATTTTTAATTAGCCTCGGTGTCCTTATTATATTGTAAAAGTTTTGAAATGGAAGTCTCTATAAGTTTAAAAGTTATGCAAATTTTTGTTCAAACTAACCCCCATATTCATAAAATTTTTTTTGATTTATAAAAGGTTTATTGAATACATTTTCATAGAAAATTCGTTTCATAAACCTTTTAAAAGGCTAGTACAATATATAATTTCTTAGTATGTCAGGATGTTTGCATGTATGTCCTATTCTTTCCGCAACTTTCTGAAGTCATCTGATGACATAGGAACCTGAAATTTGGCACACTTGAAGTACTTTCTCTGCGGAAGATCGTACCGAGGCCATATTTTTGATTTTCGGCTTTTCAACTAGTATAACTATAAAGATCTGATAGAAAAGATGTTTTTTTTTTTATTATATGGGGAACTTTGGGCCCCACCCGGCACGGCTAGGCACCGTCGGATTGACCTGAAAAATTAGATCATGATTTCTTACAACAATAAACTAAAGCGGTTTTGAGTTACGCGAACATATGTTGTGCAACCTCCTTAATTTTCGAAATAACGGTATATCTCGAAAACCAAAGCCAACATAAAGAAAAAAGTTTTAACTTTCTTAAAGTAAATTTTATTGCGGAATTTCGGTTTTTTTTAGTTTTTCAATAAACTAAAGCGTTTTTGAGTTACGCGAACATGTGTTGTGCAACCTCCTTAATTTTCGAAATAACGGTATATCTCGAAAACCAAAGCCAACATAAAGAAAAAAGTTTTAACTTTCTTAAAGTAAATTTTATTGCGGAATTTCGGTTTTTTTTAGTTTTTCAATAAATCAAAGCGTTTTTGAGTTACGCGAATATGTGTTGTGCAACCTCCTTAATTTTCGAAATAGCGGTATATCTCGAAAACCAAAGCCAACATAAAGAAAAAAGTTTTAACTTTCTTAAAGTAAATTTTATTGCGGAATTTCGGTTTTTTTTAGTTTTTCAATAAGCTAAAGCGTTTTTGAGTTACGCGAACATGTGTTGTGCAACCTCCTTAATTTTCGAAATAACGGTATATCTCGAAAACCAAAGCCAACATAAAGAAAAAAGTTTTAACTTTCTTAAAGTAAATTTGATTGCGGAATTTCGGTTTTTTTTTAGTTTTTCAATAAACTAAAGCGTTTTTGAGTTACGCGAATATGTGTTGTGCAACCTCCTTAATTTTCGAAATAACGGTATATCTCGAAAACCAAAGCCAACATAAAGAAAAAAGTTTTAACTTTCTTAAAGTAAATTTTATTGCGGAATTTCGGTTTTTTTTAGTTTTTCAATAAGCTAAAGCGTTTTTGAGTTACGCGAACATGTGTTGTGCAACCTCCTTAATTTTCGAAATAACGGTATATCTCGAAAACCAAAGCCAACATAAAGAAAAAAGTTTTAACTTTCTTAAAGTAAATTTTATTGCGGAATTTCGGTTTTTTTTTAGTTTTTCAATAAACTAAAGCGTTTTTGAGTTACGCGAATATGTGTTGTGCAACCTCCTTAATTTTCGAAATAGCGGTATATCTCGAAAACCAAAGCCAACATAAAGAAAAAAGTTTTAACTTTCTTAAAGTAAATTTTATTGCGGAATTTCGGTTTTTTTTAGTTTTTCAATAAGCTAAAGCGTTTTTGAGTTACGCGAACATGTGTTGTGCAACCTCCTTAATTTTCGAAATAACGGTATATCTCGAAAACCAAAGCCAACATAAAGAAAAAAGTTTTAACTTTCTTAAAGTAAATTTTATTGCGGAATTTCGGTTTTTTTTAGTTTTTCAATAAACTAAAGCGTTTTTGAGTTACGCGAATATGTGTTGTGCAACCTCCTTAATTTTCGAAATAACGGTATATCTCGAAAACCAAAGCCAACATAAAGAAAAAAGTTTTAACTTTCTTAAAGTAAATTTTATTGCGGAATTTCGGTTTTTTTTAGTTTTTCAATAAGCTAAAGCGTTTTTGAGTTACGCGAACATGTGTTGTGCAACCTCCTTAATTTTCGAAATAACGGTATATCTCGAAAACCAAAGCCAACATAAAGAAAAAAGTTTTAACTTTCTTAAAGTAAATTTTATTGCGGAATTTCGGTTTTTTTTTAGTTTTTCAATAAACTAAAGCGTTTTTGAGTTACGCGAACATGTGTTGTGCAACCTCCTTAATTTTCGAAATAACGGTATATCTCGAAAACCAAAGCCAACATAAAGAAAAAAGTTTCAACTTTCTTAAAGTAAATTTTATTGCGGAATTTACGTTTTTTTTTTAGTTTTTCAATAAACTAAAGCGTTTTTGAGTTACGCGAACATGTGTTGTGCAACCTCCTTTATTTTCGAAATAACGGTATATCTCGAAAACCAAAGCCAACATAAAGAAAAAAGTTTTAACTTTCTGAAAGTAAATTTTATTGCGGAATTTCGGTTTTTTTTTAGTTTTTCAATAAACTAAAGCGTTTTTGAGTTGCACGAACATATGTTAATCTATCTATACAAAATATAATTTCCTAGTATGTCAGGATGTTTGCATGTATGTCCTATTCTTTCCGCAACTTTCTGAAGCCATCTGATGACATAGGAAGCTGAAATTTGGCACACTTGAAGTACTTTCTCTGCGGAAGATCGTACCGAGGCCATATTTTTGATTTTCGGCTTTTCAACTAGTATAACTATAAAGATCTGATAGAAAAGATGTTTTTTTTTTATAATATGGGGAACTTTGGGCCCCACCCGGCACGGCTAGGCACCGTCGGATTGACCTGAAAAATTTGATCATGATTTCTTACAACAATAAACTAAAGCGGTTTTGAGTTACGCGAACATATGTTGTGCAACCTCCTTAATTTTCGAAATAACGGTATATATCGAAAACTAAAGCCAACATAAAGAAAAAAGTTTCAACTTTCTTAAAGTAAATTTTATTGCGGAATTTACGTTTTTTTTTAGTTTTTCAATAAACTAAAGCGTTTTTGAGTTACGCGAACATATGTTGTGCAACCTCCTTAATTTTCGAAATAACGGTATATCTCGAAAACCAAAGCCAACATAAAGAAAAAAGTTTTAACTTTCTTAAAGTAAATTTTATTGCGGAATTTCGGTTTTTTTTTAGTTTTTCAATAAACTAAAGCGTTTTTGAGTTACGCGAACATGTGTTGTGCAACCTCCTTAATTTTCGAAATAACGGTATATCTCGAAAACCAAAGCCAACATAAAGAAAAAAGTTTCAACTTTCTTAAAGTAAATTTTATTGCGGAATTTACGTTTTTTTTTAGTTTTTCAATAAACTAAAGCGTTTTTGAGTTACGCGAACATGTGTTGTGCAACCTCCTTAATTTTTGAAATAACGGTGTATCTCGAAAACCAAAGCCAACATAAAGAAAAAAGTTTTAACTTTCTTAAAGTAAATTTTATTGCGGAATTTCGGTTTTTTTTTTAGTTTTTCAATAAACTAAAGCGTTTTTGAGTTACGCGAACATGTGTTGTGCAACCTCCTTAATTTTCGAAATAACGGTATATCTCGAAAACCAAAGCCAACATAAAGAAAAAAGTTTTAACTTTCTTAAAGTAAATTTTATTGCGGAATTTCGGTTTTTTTTAGTTTTTCAATAAGCTAAAGCGTTTTTGAGTTACGCGAACATGTGTTGTGCAACCTCCTTAATTTTCGAAATAACGGTATATCTCGAAAACCAAAGCCAACATAAAGAAAAAAGTTTTAACTTTCTTAAAGTAAATTTTATTGCGGAATTTCGGTTTTTTTTAGTTTTTCAATAAACTAAAGCGTTTTTGAGTTACGCGAATATGTGTTGTGCAACCTCCTTAATTTTCGAAATAACGGTATATCTCGAAAACCAAAGCCAACATAAAGAAAAAAGTTTTAACTTTCTTAAAGTAAATTTTATTGCGGAATTTCGGTTTTTTTTAGTTTTTCAATAAGCTAAAGCGTTTTTGAGTTACGCGAACATGTGTTGTGCAACCTCCTTAATTTTCGAAATAACGGTATATCTCGAAAACCAAAGCCAACATAAAGAAAAAAGTTTTAACTTTCTTAAAGTAAATTTTATTGCGGAATTTCGGTTTTTTTTTAGTTTTTCAATAAACTAAAGCGTTTTTGAGTTACGCGAACATGTGTTGTGCAACCTCCTTAATTTTCGAAATAACGGTATATCTCGAAAACCAAAGCCAACATAAAGAAAAAAGTTTCAACTTTCTTAAAGTAAATTTTATTGCGGAATTTACGTTTTTTTTTAGTTTTTCAATAAACTAAAGCGTTTTTGAGTTACGCGAACATGTGTTGTGCAACCTCCTTTATTTTCGAAATAACGGTATATCTCGAAAACCAAAGCCAACATAAAGAAAAAAGTTTTAACTTTCTGAAAGTAAATTTTATTGCGGAATTTCGGTTTTTTTTTAGTTTTTCAATAAACTAAAGCGTTTTTGAGTTGCACGAACATATGTTAATCTATCTATACAAAATATAATTTCCTAGTATGTCAGGATGTTTGCATGTATGTCCTATTGTTTCCGCAACTTTCTGAAGCCATCTGATGACATAGGAAGCTGAAATTTGGCACACTTGAAGTACTTTCTCTGCGGAAGATCGTACCGAGGCCATATTTTTGATTTTCGGCTTTTCAACTAGTATAACTATAAAGATCTGATAGAAAAGATGTTTTTTTTTTATAATATGGGGAACTTTGGGCCCCACCCGGCACGGCTAGGCACCGTCGGATTGACCTGAAAAATTTGATCATGATTTCTTACAACAATAAACTAAAGCGGTTTTGAGTTACGCGAACATATGTTGTGCAACCTCCTTAATTTTCGAAATAACGGTATATCTCGAAAACTAAAGCCAACATAAAGAAAAAAGTTTAAACTTTCTTAAAGTAAATTTTATTGCGGAATTTACGTTTTTTTTTTAGTTTTTCAATAAACTAAAGCGTTTTTGAGTTACGCGAACATATGTTGTGCAACCTCCTTAATTTTCGAAATAACGGTATATCTCGAAAACCAAAGCCAACATAAAGAAAAAAGTTTTAACTTTCTTAAAGTAAATTTTATTGCGGAATTTCGGTTTTTTTTTAGTTTTTCAATAAACTAAAGCGTTTTTGAGTTACGCGAACATGTGTTGTGCAACCTCCTTAATTTTCGAAATAACGGTATATCTCGAAAACCAAAGCCAACATAAAGAAAAAAGTTTCAACTTTCTTAAAGTAAATTTTATTGCGGAATTTACGTTTTTTTTTAGTTTTTCAATAAACTAAAGCGTTTTTGAGTTACGCGAACATGTGTTGTGCAACCTCCTTAATTTTTGAAATAACGGTGTATCTCGAAAACCAAAGCCAACATAAAGAAAAAAGTTTTAACTTTCTTAAAGTAAATTTTATTGCGGAATTTCGGTTTTTTTTTTAGTTTTTCAATAAACTAAAGCGTTTTTGAGTTACGCGAACATGTGTTGTGCAACCTCCTTAATTTTCGAAATAACGGTATATCTCGAAAACCAAAGCCAACATAAAGAAAAAAGTTTCAACTTTCTTAAAGTAAATTTTATTGCGGAATTTACGTTTTTTTTTTAGTTTTTCAATAAACTAAAGCGTTTTTGAGTTACGCAAACATGTGTTGTGCAACCTCCTTAATTTTCGAAATAACGGTATATCTCGAAAACCAAAGCCAACATAAAGAAAAAAGTTTTAACTTTCTTAAAGTAAATTTTATTGCGGAATTTCGGTTTTTTTTAGTTTTTAAATAAGCTAAAGCGTTTTTGAGTTACGCGAACATGTGTTGTGCAACCTCCTTAATTTTCGAAATAACGGTATATCTCGAAAACCAAAGCCAACATAAAGAAAAAAGTTTTAACTTTCTTAAAGTAAATTTTATTGCGGAATTTCGGTTTTTTTTTAGTTTTTCAATAAACTAAAGCGTTTTTGCGTTACGCGAATATGTGTTGTGCAACCTCCTTAATTTTCGAAATAGCGGTATATCTCGAAAACCAAAGCCAACATAAAGAAAAAAGTTTTAACTTTCTTAAAGTAAATTTTATTGCGGAATTTCGGTTTTTTTTAGTTTTTCAATAAGCTAAAGCGTTTTTGAGTTACGCGAACATGTGTTGTGCAACCTCCTTAATTTTCGAAATAACGGTATATCTCGAAAACCAAAGCCAACATAAAGAAAAAAGTTTTAACTTTCTTAAAGTAAATTTTATTGCGGAATTTCGGTTTTTTTTAGTTTTTCAATAAGCTAAAGCGTTTTTGAGTTACGCGAACATGTGTTGTGCAACCTCCTTAATTTTCGAAATAACGGTATATCTCGAAAACCAAAGCCAACATAAAGAAAAAAGTTTTAACTTTCTTAAAGTAAATTTTATTGCGGAATTTCGGTTTTTTTTTAGTTTTTCAATAAACTAAAGCGTTTTTGAGTTACGCGAATATGTGTTGTGCAACCTCCTTAATTTTCGAAATAACGGTGTATCTCGAAAACCAAAGCCAACATAAAGAAAAAAGTTTTAACTTTCTTAAAGTAAATTTTATTGCGGAATTTCGGTTTTTTTTTAGTTTTTCAATAAACTACAGCGTTTTTGAGTTGCACGAACATATGTTAATCTATCTATACAATATATAATTTCCTAGTATGTCAGGATGTTTGCATGTATGTCCTATTCTTTCCGCAACTTTCTGAAGCCATCTGATGACATAGGAAGCTGAAATTTGGCACACTTGAAGTACTTTCTCTGCGGAAGATCGTACCGAAGCCATATTTTTGATTTTCGGCTTTTCAACTAGTATAACTTTAAAGATCTGATAGAAAAGATGTTTTTTTTTATAATATGGGGAACTTTGGGCCCCACCCGGCACGGCTAGGCACCGTCGGATTGACCTGAAAAATTAGATCATGATTTCTTACACCAAACCTCATATTTTAAGCAGCGCAAATAATTAAATTAAAAAAAAAAAAAATTGCGACCAGTCTAATCCATATGTATTATAAATACATATTTCTAAAATAGTAAAAGTTTTCAATTAGCGGGATATATGCTAAGCCCTCGATTTTTCTAGTCCATTTGATTGATACAAAAATGTAGGTATAATTCCAATTTGAATAATAGGTATTAGTGTGGGTCACTGACGTATGAGAAAAAATAAAAGTTCGCGTATCAAGTTTTAATAGCAATATTTTTTTGTCTTAAGTTAAAACAACTAAAAATTTCAAAAAAAAGTTTCATCTTGAGCCCGCGCAGAAGCTACTAAGAATAAAGCATAGTTGAAAAAAAGTAAATTTTTAAAATTTTAATATTTTATTTACTATCAATTATTATTAATTAAAACTGAAATCATTTTGAATTAAATTTAAAAAAAAAATAAAACTTTGGTTCTTGTACATCATTAAACAATTAAATCTTTTTTTTTTTTTTTTTGTCACAATATCTTGTTTACTGTTAAATCTGGTCATCTCTCGTTTTGATTCAAGTTTCGTCTATATTAAACCTTCTCTTGATTTTTTTATCGCTAAGATTTATGAACTTTTCTGACACCGAACTTAAAAGTCGTAAGAATACAGTAATACGCTTTTCTGCAATACAATGCTTTTGTTGTTATATTCAAAATTTAACAAAATTTAGGGTCAAGGCGCGCAGACAAAAATACAACATATTTACGCTATTAGAAGTCTATACGAGAAAAAATTTTTTGAGCCACCCTTATATGTATGTATATCACAATTCTTTAGGTTAACAGTGTAATGTAAGCGCTTTAACAGAACTCTGTTATGCAATAAATTTTGAAATTTAACTTCAGACGCATAATGACAAATACAGTGGTCGTATATATCGATAACCGGAATAAGAGTCATGTTATCTGGTTTTATAAATGTTTTTTAAAGATTTATTTATTTTATTTCTAAGATTTACAAATTTTATTCACTTTTATTAACCAAGCAATAGTAACTTATACCTTCAACCCGTTGTAGTGAAACAAATCCGTCTCTGCCGGAAATCGAACCCGCAACCTTCGCATTTATAGACTATACTAGCTCACTACCAACTAGCCTACTGGGGACCCAGTTTCTCAAAGATATTTGATTATTATATCCAAGCGCGAAATACTTAAAAGTTTTACAGCCGTATTCATAAAAACATATTTATTTATTTTTTTTTATTTAAGTCTATTAATCCTTTAATAAACCATTCATAAAGTAAGAAAATTTATTGTTGCACAGAAAAAATTATTTTTCCAATTCAAACAAAAAATTTGTAGAATCAAACAATTTTTTGTCTGAAATCGGTCCTATAAACAAATTCGCATATTCAAACAATTTATTTGCATTTTGTTTATTGAAAAAAAACACTGATTTTTTCAAACAAATAATTTAACTGAATCAAACAAAAAGTTTACTGAAATTCATATACTAAATTTCAAAATCAAAAAAAAACAGGTTTTTGCACAAGCAATTATGCGCACACAAGCAGGCACTGTATTAGAAGATGATGGCAGGGAGAGCAGAGCGGCCGGCTGGCTTTGAGACACAATTTTTTGTTGGAATAATTTTTGAACGAAGTTCTTTTTTTATACACACAATGTTTTTCGTCATCACTCACTGTTGCTGTATCCTTTCCTTTGCTAATGAAGAAGAAATGTAACCCAAAAACGGCGACAGACCAACTCGATATGTTTTTCGTCATCATTATATTTTTGTATTTGATGTATTTAAGCAAACAGTTTGAAAAAATTGAATACGGGATTTTGGTTTTTTTTTTACAAACTTTGAAACCAACCAAAAATTTATTTTGTTTCTTATAATGTTGTTGTTGTTTAAAAAGAGTAAAACGTTTTTATACCTGCTATTTTTTTTTTTTTTTACTTCAAACCTCTTCATCTTTCTTACTGTTGTACTTTTTTTAAGTGTCCAAAAATAGACTGTATGTGTTTTTTGTTGTAGTTCTTATATTTCACATTAGGAAGTGTTGCTTACGATCAAATAAAAAAATGCAAAAAGACGACAACATTAAAAAGCGTTAAATATTTCATACAAAATTATGAAAACTTGAAACCAATAACGCGTGTATTATATTTTTGAATGGTTGTCAACATTTTTGTTGGTTAAATAAAAATCAAACAAAACTTTTAATTGAATCAGTAAAAAAATTTGTAGAAATTAAAAAAATTTTCAAACAAGCGTTTGTTTGAAAATAATTCGGCAATAATTTTTTCTGTGTGGATTTATACCCGTAATTTCTACAAACAGATATCTAGTCGTCTTCGTACCTAACAAATATCTTAACCTATCCGGTACCACTATTTTGGTAATTTCTACGTTGATTTTATCTACGTGAATTAACTATCGAAAATCGGTGCATTACACTTTAACCCATAGGTAAGAAAAACGTTTTAAAATTATGAAAATCAAAGATACCTATACACAGCTAGATACATATCTATTTGTTGAAATGACGGGCATTAACCTTCTTTAAACCAAAAATAAAATGCCACTTTGATAAATGTTTGCATTTTATGATATTATTTTTTTGAAATATGTTTAAAAATAATGGAAAAAACATGTTATTTATTAATATAGACATGTTTAATACATTTGATTAATTTTTTTTTTTTATTTAAGACAACCAATTATATTGTAAAATATTAAAAAAAATGTTCATATGATTTAAAAGAATGCGTTCAGAGGCAAATTATTTTTTTTATATGTTTTAAAGAACTAATTGTTGTTCAAAACTATTAAAAAAATGAAAATAAGCAATCATAATAATAGTGATGTTAATAAAAACTAAGCAAACTTTTTTTTTGAATACTTTCTTATCGTATATTTAAAAAATGTCCAAACAGACATTTTTAAAATACCTTTCGGCAAAATTTTTTTCCGAAACCAAAACAATATGTATGTATTTAAATATTATAAGAATAATTTTTAAGATCTTAAATTATTAATTATAGAATATCATGTGAACCGAATAGAAGTTTCATGCATCACTAGCAATAAAATGGCAACGAAACGTAAAAAATGTTGCCATACCTTAACATAAAATCGCTACAAACAGTTAATAGTTAAAAAGCTGTTAATGTACGTTTATGAATACACATTTTTATAAGAGGTTTATAATACATAAATCGTTTTATAGTTGTAACATACTTTAAACTTAAAATAAGAACTTTTTATGAATATGGCCGCTAATTTGTAACTTTATTAAACAGTTCAGTATGTTGCACGATTGTATTTATGTGTATGAATTAATTTTAGTTTTTTTATTTTAATTTAGTTTTGTTGCATGACTTAAATGATTTGCTGGTACGGAATGGTAAACGTATAAGCAAGAAAGTTAATTTTACTTATCTTGAAAATTAAATTATTGTTTCGAACTCTTTTTGTTTATTTTAACCTAAAATAAGTACATTAACCGGAAATAGCACAAAACCAGAGACACTTGAATACAAATATAAATAAAAGGGCATAAGCACAAAATATATAAATATAAAAAATCTTTTTTGATTATCTCTAGAAAACTAAATATTTTGTATAGTTGGTTAAACAACATGTATACTGGTTAGAGTTTCTAAGCGGGAAAGAATACCCGGGAATCCCGGAACATTTTTATTAAATTAAACCCGGGAATTTTCGGGAATTTCAAATTAAATTTTTTGAAATTTTAATTTGCTTGCATCGTTAAAATCAAAAACGAGCAATTAAAATATATTCTTTACTAAAACTACTAAAATGAAAATGTATACGATACACCATCACCAACACTAGATGATGAACCATCTACAAATTCTAAAAAAATAAATGTACAGAAAATACAAAAGCCTGAAAAAATCTTTAAAAAAGAATTTGATGTCTATGAAGTGACGGGTAACAGGCCAACAATTTATAATCTTTGTATGATGCGCTTCTTACTATAAAACCAACGTCTGTAGAAAGCGAGAGCACGTTTTCGTTAGCAGGCAATATACATATCAACAAAAATTAGAAATAGAGTCTCTGATGAGCTTTTAAATGCTTTAATACTAAAAATTTTTTCTTACGCTAATTTTTTTTGGACTGTTGTATATGTGTATATTCTTTTAAAAAAGAAAAAACTTTTGTCTTGAACTCATTAAATGAAATCATTGTTTTATTCAAAGAATCCCGGGAATAAGATTTTTTTTTTGTTTCTTTTCCCGGGAGTAGAAAAAGTCCGGGAAATTAAAAACCCTAGTACTAGTACATGTTCCATGTTCTGGGCTTTTGCATTTGATTTTATATTTTTTATTCTCTTTTTTTATATTCTGTAATGTAAACAAACTCTTAGAACAAATGTGGAACATTCCATACGAATGTATGTATGTTGCAAGGAAATACTAAAGCAAATGTCCTTAACAGGATTTTATAAATATACGTACACACATACATATGTACATAAAAATGAACAGTTTACATAATTTGACATGAAAAAGTGATAAAGATAATGAATATTCTTTTTAGTCACTTCATATTTTTCTTTAATGTCAACATAAAGTCTTGTTAATGCATAAGTACAAGAATAATTCTGAATTGTTTGCATGATTTTAAAACTTTTAATATGAATTGCGGTTAGCTGCATCTTAAATAATAGTCACCATCCATTTCTTTCTTAATAATTCTTTATTTTGATTATACATACTTTAAAATAGGCTGTTTGCATTGCACCGAAATATTTAGAAATAAAAACTAAAAATAGGAGTAAATTTTCTTAGATCACTTTTAAAGATTAAAATTGTTTTCTTACAAAACTAATTAAATGACTTAAGTACTTTTTCCTTATTTCCACTGTTTAATATGCTCTATTTTATTACTATTTTCTTCAAATATTTGAATTTTGAAATTTTAGATATTTTTTAAATTATTTTATTTAAGGAAGCAATCAAGGCGAATTAACTACAGGTGGTGTCGAAATGGCATCTGATTTTGACAGTTCAAGCTTATTTGTTTTGGATTTGTTAGTGTTTTGCTAATAATGGTTGACATTTCGAGCTAATGGCACTATCAATGCAATGCAAAAAAACCTGTGTTGTTTCTGTTGTTTTTGGATTGTTATAGTTCCGACACCACCTGTAGTTGAATTCGCCTTGGAAGCAATTTTACAACATGAAATGTATTAAAATTTTTGATAAATTTTATTCTTGACTGAACAGGGAATTGAACTCGGGTCGAATTTACATGTTTCGAGAATAACCACATTCACATCATCCGAATTCTTTGCAATTCTATCGTTTGCACTACTGCTTTGGCTGCCAGCCTATAGTTAATCATCTATCTTTTAATAAATGGCATTGGTGGATCGAAATTTGCTGAAATATTTTATACAATTTTCATTTTATTTACATGTTTCTACCTTACTTCTAGTTTTCTTACTTTTTGTCAAGACTTTGTCTGGAAAACCTAAGTCATATGAGGCGCTGAGTTCCAAAACTCGTTTCTTGCATTTTTTTAAAAAAAATATGATTGCAATGACTTTTGCCAGATAACACTGCGCTGCTTTAGTATCTCATGTGACAAAGAAACAAATGTCTCTCCTTGCCCCTGTAAATAACATTGAAAATTGGAGTGAGTTCCAAAACTTTTTCTTTGCATTGTCTAGTGTGAAACAAAACTGCTTCCTTGCATGGAACAGAACAAAACTCGTCCTTTGCACCCATAATCTTATTATTTTGTGTTGTTGTCGTATTTTTTCTGTCGGAAACTCCTCCCTACTGCTATCTGCCAGTAGAAGGTTTTTGCGCACATCGAAATTAGAAAACTGGATACTATGATTAACCCAGAAGAGTGCCTGTACATATTTTTAGAATTCGGAAAAGTTCATAAAATAATTGAGGAAGTTGCTGTTGAAGACTGGAAAGCAGAAGTTTTATCTGTATTCAAAGCAACAGGTAACCTGCATTTTAAGTTTGCCCCAAACAAACGATTCATTATCGAAAGAAAAACAAAAGATACATTTTTGTACAGGTAAAGGAGCACTATCGGTGCACAGTTACTAGTGCAGCTCCCAAAAGGGATAAAATTAGCAATGATTAAGCCACGGCGATAGCTTTATACTGTTAACACACAACCAGGATAGTTAGTTGACGTGGACAAAATTCTTCAAAAGTAATTTGGGATATACTGATAAGGAATATAAAGTTTAAAGTTTTACCGTGATAATTTTTGCAATTTAAAAAAAAGGAAGATTTAAGAATATGAATTTTTTCACTTTATGCAGAATCCAATTTTAATTTTTTAGTTTTGTTTTGTTTTGTTTTTATTTAATATTGATCAATTATCCTCCCAATAAAAAATGGAGCTTCCAACGAAACAGGTTTGTAAGGGATTAACGTTAAAGTTTCGCTTACCATATCCATATTATATGGCGAGTTCTCACTTTGAACCAATGCATTTTTGCAACAGAATGCGCTTTATTCAGCGCATATAAAAATTGTTGAATGTAACGAACAACCTTACACACTGAATTGTTTGTTATTACCGTTATTCTTTAATATGATCCCTTACAAACCAGCTTCGTGGTAACTTGAGGGTTACACGATCAAGTTTTGCCTATCAAGTTTTAATACACTCATACTTTTTTACCAATACACTCATACTTTTAAAAATTGAATCGAACTTGCCTTCTTCTCTTTACATTAAATGTTTCAATTAACGTTTAAGAAAACATCTGATTTCAAGGTTAGCGAGCAAATTTTTCGTTTGTCTTTACAAGTTGTTTTCTTGAAAGTAAATTGCTCAAAAATTTAATGCAGCCTTCGTCACAACTTTCAATTTTTGGATATTTTGACAAACAGTATATGTAAAAGACTATCAAGAAATACTTGAGCGTGTAACTGCAGTGTTTTTTTTTTTTTTTAATTTGTTAAGAAGTCGTTGACTTACCTTACTATATTTCTGTATATCATAATGCGTAGCGCATAAATGTGCGTTTCTAATATGTGCCATTAGTGCCCCGCAAAGCATTTTTTATTTGGCTGTTTTACACCCTTGACCGGGAAGCAGGTCCGACTTAAATAATATGCAAGAAATAAAACATCCTACTTGTAGAAAAGTAGTTCCAAAACTCGCTCCGTACATTTTAAAATAAGATGCTGAAGCATTATTTTTTATAGTTTTTCTTTTGCAAAAATGGACTATATGCAGGTAAAAAAAACGGCGAAAAGGTATCAGCTGAAATAGTCACATTTAGCTCATTAAAAGTTCTTTGAGATTTGTGAAAAATTACTTCAGGCGCAAGTAGCGAGCTTTGGAACTCAGCTCCTCATTCGTTTTTAATGCTTTTTCTTTAGTCTTTTTTTTCGTTGACCTTTCTTTGTACACCTTGAAGGACAAATGTAAACAAATAGAGCTTCTGCCATAGCAATTTTTAAACAACTCTGATTTTATTGTGCTGTTAGTTTTTAATTGAAATGTTTGATTTTTTTTTTTTTTTTAAATTAGGCCTGAGCTCATCAAAATTACAACCAGGCCCAGAATGTTGACAAGAACGGGTACGTTCGTAAATGCATCAAAACTGTGCATCACTGCTGCAGTGATGCAAAATATTGTTGCTGATGCGTGATCACCAGTTGCGCTTGTGATGCTGATGCTTTTTTACTGCACAACAGCTGTGCAAAGTTTGAATTTTTGAGCAAGAGCTAAATTTTAAAAGTTTTATGAGCGAACATAAAATAATAAAAAAAAAATGTTATCAACAATAGCGATGGCAAATTTTATTAAAACTATTTAACCAAAAAGTAATAGTTTTCTTATAAACTACAAGAAAAAGCATCGAAAAAGAAAAATAAAACTATTTCTTTTATGTTAAAAGTTATTGCATCAGAAAATTAACTGATGCAATAATTGCCAATATTTGCTGCAGAACTGCGGCATCACTGCATAAAAAAACATTTGACATATGAAAGTAATGCCAAGTTTCTTACAAGTGATGCATTTACGAACATTCAACTTTACTAATGCGCAACTGATGCGCAGCAACTGCATTTACGAACGTACCCAACATTTCTTTCGCATATTTATATTGAAAACAGTAACAAAAAACTAAAATTTGTTTTTGTTTTCAATATAAATAAACGTATGAAATGTTCTTCTCGACATCGTGAGCCATGCAATTAATTTTCTTTAAATTTTTTTAATTAAATTTGACAACATGAAATGAATTAGGATTTTTTTTTTAAGTTTTAATAATCCGCCTTTGAACATTTGTGTTTTCGTATGTTATGTGCGGTCAAACCGCTGACCCGATTACGACCAAATTTGGTCCACTTGTTCTGGGAGCGATTGGAGAAGTGGGCGTGGTACCACCTATACAAAGACATTTCATATTTCTGTATACCTGTAGAACAGCAAAAGGTATAGTTTCCAAACTTGATACAAATATCTTGGTAATCAATACTCAATATCTGGGCGGGATTAGAGAAGTCGACGGGGCACAAACTAAATTTCTTTAAATCTACAGAACTGTAAAAAAATGGGCCAAATTTTGTACACATAGCTGGGTTATCAATACACAAACTTGATTTAGAAAAGATTATTTTACATATTATTGACGTTGGAGAGATTGAAAGTAAAGCGTTATAAAAGCATATCCAATTTCTCTGTTACTTTTTCTTGTTTTCGTTCTTAAAATTAGTAGTCTTCCTTTATACAACATAAATCTCTTTTTGATTTTTAACAATTTTAATACTTTCAGGGTTTAAAAAACTGCAGTCGAAACCAAAAACAGTCAAACAAAAAACGACAATTTGTGTACAACTTTTCGATTTTTAAGTTGGAAAGGCATCGACTGTTTGCATTTAATAAATCAGAAGTAAAAGCATTTGTTTTTTTTTAGGCCAATGACAAATGAGGACGTGGAAGAAATGACAGTTTTTATACTTTGACTGTAGTTTTTTGGACGCTTCTTTTAATAGTCTTGTTAATGTCTGGTAGAAGGTTGTTTTCATTCGTCTCAAAAAAATCATCATCTTCATCTGTATCATTGTGGTAAAGGTTTGTAAATACTCAACATTTTTAAAAATTATTTATTCCTAAACTCTTTGGTTTTTTTCTTTGTACTATACAATATTTTAAAAAATTGTTACTTCGTAGGAAATGTTCCTGAGTTAAGAAACAATAAAAGGGTATTTTAAACGTACTTGTTTTTTTACATTAAAGAAAAAAGCTAACACAGTGAAAAAACTAATTTTCGATTAATCGACATAAATTATTCGAATTATTCGTTAATCGAAACTAAGCAATTTTAAATTATTCGAATTATTCGTTAATCGAAACAAAGCAATTTTAAATTATTCGAACAGTTAATTGGCCAAAATTAACCGATTATTCGAACAACGGTTTATCGTTTGAATAACCAAGTGTATAGATATCTGCATATCTGAAGAAATTTAACAGCTAAAGTTTTCAAACTTGGAGCAAATCACTTAATTAACAATACGCATCTGGGCTGAATTTAGGCGGGGGTCTTGTACCTGACATACAAAGACAATATAAATTTCTATATTTCTTAAAAATAGTTTCATTAAAAATTTCCAAATTTGAAAAACATTTTACTTATTTTACTTCAATGAAAGTAGCAATGCGGACTGGGTTAAGCTAGTAAATAACTAAAACTAAGTTGACAATAATACGAAACAGAATTTTGAGTATTAATAAATCTAACTAAATCGTAATCAGGTATGTGATGAAAAACTATAAAATAAAACAAAATAAAAAGTGCTGTTACGACCTCATTTTAGGTGTTACATATCACCTATATAAAGCTTAGTCTAGACGATATGTTGAATCAGCAAATGTATGCTTACACTCATATGCTTAAAAATAAAACCAAATTCCTCTATCAGCATATTCAATAGGTTAGGTGTCTAGACGATATGCTAAAAATACCAAATTTTTCAAATTCAACATATAAGTTAGCATACAATTTTTGTATCTACACGATATGTTGAATTTTTTATGTTGAGTAATGAGAACATTTGTTTAAAAATTAATTTGACAATTCTCTTTTTTTTTATTATTTTATATAATTTTTTTTTATCAATTATCGCCTTTAGTGCAAAAACGAATAGTTTTAGTGTAATTAATACTTAATAAATAAGAGTACTTTATTGTGCTGGGTCAAATCCGCAAAAAATTAAAATATTTAAGGCCTGTATAGACATGGTAAATTATGTGCCGACCAGCATAATGTTTTATGGACTCGTTTGATACGCACACCACCATAGTGTCTATTAGTGCTGGGAAACTATCGATATTTTCTACTATCGATATTTATCGATAGTTCAGATTTCACTATCGATATATCGATATTACTATCGACTGAATGTTTGTACTTGTGCAGGAAAACTTTAGTTATTTTTTTGTAAGGCTACAGTTCGTTGTTTTTATCACTTTATTGAATGTTTGAGACGTATGAATATACGCACGTTATATTAGATGGCAGTTTTTAAAAAATGAAGGAACCGAAGTAACAGGGACTATAAGATATTCCATTGCAACTGTAAAAAATTTTCTTAATTTTAAACCCAAAAATGTAATCAATCTAGCGGACTTATCCTCTAATGGTCATTCATTGTTTTGTCATATGCTTGAAATTGCATTTGGATTTGCATTTTGTTTTACAACATTACAAAAATATTTGGCATTGCAGTCCCTATATAAACATGTAAAAATTTCGACTTAAAGGCCTTTAATTAGCAGTAAAAAGCACTGCTAAGCAATCCATTCCACTTGCCATTCTTGTTGTTTGTATTCATTGCTGTATTCAGCGGCAATTAATAATAGCAAGTACAAATTTGTGGCAAAAAACTGTGTGTGTATAGCTGCTGTTAGATGTCTTCATAGCTGTATTTTAAATAATAAAAATATCAATAAGGGTCTTCATGATATTGCTTAAAATTACCATTTGTGCAAATGGGTAAACTTGCGAGACTCGTTTCATGAAGATCCTTTTTAATTTTTGTGTATTTTTAAACAATTAATGTCATTTCAATCAGAAACGTCAATAAAAAATATATTAAAAAAAAATAATTAAAAATATAATAAAAAACTTGAAATTTGTAAATTATACATGAAATTTGTTTTTAAACATGCATAAAGAAAGCCAAAAGACTAATATGCTTATATTATTACAAGAATTTATTGTTTGTGATTTATTTACACTTGAAGTTTTCATTGAAAACGGCGGTAAGCATTAAAAAAATTTGTCTGTATAAATGCACAATTGAACAGCGCAAGTTTACGAGTCAAAATTGTTGGGCAAATTTAAGCAGTTTGTGTAAATGAATTCTCATACAATTTTTGACAGTTCATTTACGAGGGTGTAAGAATGCACAGTTTGCACAGTTTACGAGACTTATAAACGATATCATGAGGACCCTTAATATTTATATTTTTTCCTATCGATATTTTCGATATTTTAAGACTTTCGATAATATCGATAATCTATCGATAGTTTCCCAGCACTAGTGTCTATAACACTTAAAAATATTGGTCCTATAACCATAGTTTATCATACCGCTGTCCACTTTGTAGTGCGCAAAGTACAGGTCGCAATTATTTGATGAAATTTGGTACATTGGTTCTAATTACTTATTGTAATTAAAAACGGTGAGGAACTTCCATAATTTCTCAAAGATCCCATACAAATTCTTTCCGGGTAAGAGTCTTTGTGCCCATAAACCATGTTCTATGTTGGTATTAAGACTAAATCTGGGTCAAAAAATGTATATTCTAAATCCATAGTTCCCATACAAATACTACTCCCAAAATTTTACCAATACCATACTCTCTTAAAATGTTTGTATCGATATAAATTTGGCGACGATAACTTTAACTACTAAAATTTCTTTAAGAATAACAAATATCATAGACATATACTACGTTTATACGCACCACTTTTTCGCAAATAAATATATTGCAAGTGAATTAAATTTTTATTTGCGAATAGCTAACTCATGAAAACAATTCCTGATTAACGACACTATTTGCAAATAAGATTTTAAGCATTGCCACACTTTTAAACGTTTTACGTTTTTATTTCGATGTGGCAAATTCATATGACAACAAAAGTTAAATTAAATAAAAAATACACAATATTTTTTGATCTTTTTAATTTAAAAAATAAAAAGTTTATATACATACAGTGCTACTTAATGAATAAATTTTCCATCTGGCATCACTTAAAAATAAGAATTTTCATAAAGAAATAGACATATAAACAGTATGTTAGTTAATCGCAAATAATTTTTATTCGCGAATAGGCTACGTATAAACGTAGTAATAGATATCTAGATAATATTTGGCGTAAAAAACTCTTATATGATTCATAACCTTATTTTGTTTTATATAATTGCCCAAATAACCTACAGTCTCAAATATTTGTTTGTATATTCTGTGGTAAGATTATTAAATGGCCGTAATTAACCGACTTGTTTATCATATATAACTTATTTTACCAAATTTGAATAAACTATCATGATTTGTATCTGTTTACCCGTATTCAAGAGATACATATTTGGGATTTTTGGTCGATTGAGTAATTTTTGTATTAAAAACATAAATTAAACCAAATTTATATGGCGATTATCACAAATATGCATCGTTTTATTTTTGGTATTTAAAGCTAAATTGGACTATATTTTACCACAATATCGTTTTTTTACGGTTTTAGGCGTATTTAAATGATTTCCCAGAGTGGGCTTTATATGGAGCCTATGGTAAATTGTGGGCCGATCTTCTCCAAATTTAGTTGTGTGATTTCAAGTTTAGGAAATTAGGACAGACCAAATTTTACTATAATAGCGTTATTCGATACATCTTAGGCATATTTAAGTATTTCCGAGAATGGGACCTAATAAATTGGGGCCTATGGTAAATTATGGAGCGATCCTCTAAGTGTAATATCTAGTCATAGAAAACGAGTTCTTGCAAAATTAAATAACAATCGGTTCATTCTGTCACCAAATTTTGTTAGTTTCTTTAACAGAAATATCAATTTTAAAGGGTGTTGGGGTTTTGGTTAAAAAAAGAAAATTAACTCAGATGAGCGAAGTCGGTGCTTGATATACCATTAAAATAAGAAACCTTATGTCCAGTCGAAGACCGGCAATAAAGAAAAAATTTTTTAAGCGAAGCTGGTGTTTGTCATACCATATAGTTTAATAATACCCATATTGAAGCAATTACATAAAATATATAAATCATTACCACATATAAACTCAAACCTACATATTAAATAAAAAGATTTATTAGAATATAAACTTTCCATTTTAATAACTTTAGAATTTTATACGCTACCATATGAAAGCTTTTGAAATTGGTTCTTAATGGGATAATAATTCGGCATGTTTTATTTACCACGTGAAAGTTATTTGGAAACACCCTTCAGCGATACCCATATTGCTGAGATCAAATTTATGCTTCAAGAGATATTGGTTAAGAATTTATCAACTTTTATGGTCTATAACTCTAAAACAAAGTTCGTTGGCCAGCACTTTTATTTTCAAACTTGTCCTACTTACAACTACAATTAATATCATTTGTCACTGTTAACTTAGCAATAAACAAATAAAACCAAGATTTTCAGAGTTATGTTTGTTTTTATTTATTACTTAATTTTTGAAACATAATACTGTAGTAACATTAATCATGTAATTTGCTTTTAGTCATTTAATTTATATCATAATATGTTTTTTTATTAAAATATAGTTAAGACAATCAAGTTTTTCTAATCGGTTATACATAAGTATGTATGCGCATGATATTTAAGAATACAAAATTTATTTTAATACAACGAATAACGAGTAATGCCAATTTTCGATAGATTATCACAAGATGGCATTTTTAAACCTTGAGCCTGAGCAAATTGTGCCCTACTACCGAAACTACGAGCACGTGTCATCATTGCTTCACCTATAATTGAAACAATGAAAAAAAAGCATGAATTTTGTTTGTGGAAGTAAATTATCTGTGGTCGGCTTACGATAACTGCGTTCACGAAAACAATGTTGCTTCATAGTATAGACGTAGTCCTCTTCAACTGAATTTTCCAAGCGTGCCAATGAGCCCCGATAACCACTATCGAAGTTCTCTTTAACATAATAAGGAACAGATAAATGCTGCGTTTGACGACGCACATTATATTTGCTAAAACGATAAAAATTATTTATTTAATAAGATATAAAAAATATTCATTTTAGGCATTAGATATTTTCGTGATATTTTATATAATAACTTATCTCATTTAGACCGCATTTACATCTATGCAATTAACGCCGAGTTTGTTTTCTATTTTCTTTTAAAGTAGTTTCTACGAAACTCTTTTCACATTTACATTTACATTTTTTTCAAGCATTTTTTCAACCCCGTTTTCTTCCCTACACCTCTTGCTAACAAACAAAAAGTTGCATGCGAAAGTTGCGGCGTTAATTGCATAATGTAAATACGGTCTTAGTCAGCATGAAAATATCCAACATTTATAACTATTAGAAATTTATTAATATATTTGAAGTTTTAACTCACCTTGAATGTGATAAGCTATATAAGGGATCCGATGAAAATAGAGACATAAGCATTGACATCAGTATCATTACAAGTAGTAAACTGAAAGCTAAACTTGGTTGTTGACCTTGCTCTTGAGGTTGCCGTTGGTTGGCTGACTGATAGGGACGCCGACGGTAGTGAGGCTGAGTTGAGGGATAATTGCCGAAAAACATATGAAATAATTCCTCAGCTGTAAATTCTTCACTGCCACTGAATGAAGCCTCTGACGAGCTGTGGTAATGATGCTGATGACTATGGCTGTAGTTCTGCTGATAAGATGAAGTACTTTTGTAGAAATTAAATGAATTGCCATTTAAAGTTATAGAATCGCCACCAGACAAATCATATTCTTTACGTTTTTTGGCATCTGTGAGAAGGGCCATTGCATTGCCAAGTGTTTTGAAAGCTTCGGCGGCACCAGGCGCATGATTTTTATCAGGATGTAAATGCAAGGCTAGTTTTTTGTAAGCCTTTTTTATTTCAATATCTGAAGCCTCACGGCTCACCGACAAAACTTGATAATAGTTTTTACATTTATTAATTTTCTTTACCAAATTTAATTGCTCATTGGTAAAGTCTGTTTGAGATTTGTATTCCTCGGAGCAATTTTTAGACTTCGGGTTACGTTGTCGTACAAATGATGATGAATTGTTGGTCGGTTCTGGCTCACTTGACCTGAAAGCATTTGTTTGCAACTTTATTATTAAATCCTGTAATTCCTCTGCTCGTGAACTTCCATACAGTTCTTTAGCCCTATCCAATAGGGAGATGGCTTTTTCATAATTTCCATTGTTCATTTCTATTAACGCCTTGTCAATAATCAGTTGCACTTCGTTTTCATCGTCATTTTCGTTATTTAAATCTTGGTTATAGTTTCTTTTATTTGTTGATGAAGTTTCATTTTCTTCCGAATGCATTCCGTTATAAGCAGCTTGTTTCATTGAAGAATAACACAAATATTTTTGTTTTATCTTTTTTTTTAATTTTGTTTAAATATTTTTCAAATAAAGATGAAAGTACTTATAAACCAATAATATTTTCGTTTATTTATTCTTACTACTTAAGAACTTTTAAAATTGCATTAGCCATTACAAATATCACACCAAGCATTACTAAAATAGTTTCTGTGTGATATAATAAATCGTTTTGGCATACAGATTTACGCATTTGAACTGAATTTATGATTATTAATTTTTTTTTTTTATAAAAGTAAATTTTATTAATATTTGTTTACATTTTATATGTCACTGATTAACAAACAATTTTGAATAAAGTACATATCGCACACTAAATCATAAATAGCCACAACTCAAAATTAACAAAAAAAAAAAAAAAAACTGGCATCAAAAACATTGCAGCAATTTTTTAGCTAAATTGAGTTCAACAAAGTTAAAGAAGGCAGTTACGGAAACGAAATCTTCGTGGTCGTTAGAGATTTGAGTTGAGAACTAACTGGTTTATAAAAAAATAAGCGATTTTGTTAAATTTTCATGTATTGTATGTATATATACCATATGTATGTATATATACCAGTGTACACTTAACATGAATGTGCCTTGATACATCCATACGTATGTAATTTCATAAATTTAATAAATGATACAGTTAACAAAAAAAAAAAAAAAAAAGAAATGGATTGGAAGGTTATGTTAGGTTAGGTTAGAGTGACCGGTCACAAAGACCCCGCATAGACCAAATAGGTCCCAAGCGTTACCACAATTGTACGATAACCCACAGAAGAAAGTAAAAAGGTCAGTCAGATGTGATGGTATCCAGAGTACCCCACACTCTCTTGACGAATGCCAGGAGTCTCATTAACCCAATTCCAGAGACTTCCTCGAGATCTTGGAGATAATGATCTCCCAGACAGTTCGCCCTGGAGCGCACGAGTGCCGGACAGTAGCATAGCAAGTGCTCTACCGTCTCCTTTTCCCCTGGTACCCCACAAAATCTACAATTGTCACTATTCAACCGCCCAGCCCTATAGGCGTATACCGCAGTCCAACAATGACCCGTTATAAAACCTATCAGAAGTCTACAGTCCCTTCTAGATAGCGACAGAAGAATTATCGACGACTCCGGATCGTAGGATCCCCACATTACCTTGGAAACCCTGCACGTTCTTGTGTTTTCCCAAAACGCCTCTGATCTCCTCCGTATAGCAGAGTCCGTATCTCTCCTTATATTCTGAATTGGAGCCGGGATGACCACCATCCTATTGTGTGGTAAACGGGCCCCCCGTTTCGCCAATTCGTCCACCTCTTCGTTGCCCTCTATGCCCTGGTGACCGTGAACCCAGTAGATATGCACTCTCCTATTGACACAGAGTCTATCCATCGAGTCCCTACACGCCTGGACGACAGAGGAGTATGAGTAATGGATTGGAAAATAACAATGGTATTTAAAATGACTTCGTCGAATAGGTAGGTGGAAAAGGTTGGTGTAAGTTATGACTGTACTAGGCTTTTTACACTGATCCACATCTAACATCTGCCATCAAAGATGTAGAAAATGTGAAACACTCGTTTACATTGCTCACATCAAACAAAAATGTCACAATTTTTGAAAAAAAAAAATATGTTTTTTTAACAAAAGTGCAAAAATTTAAAAAGAAAACACAAAAAAGTATTTGAAGTTCAATTTGTTTAAAAATATAAAAAAAAAAACAAAAAAACAATGCAATATAAGAAAAAACTTGAGAAATGGTAACGCTGCTTTCATAACCAATTTGTTTTTGTCAGTGATGTCACAATAATAATATAACTTATTGCCACTTTTCTAGTCATGACACCAAAATAATCAAGATATGTAGAATAGAATAACCTCTTCAGACCATGGGTACACATATGTGCACCTTAAAATATTACAAGTTTTAAAGACTAGCGACATCGTGTGACCAATAGAAACAGTTTAATTACTTGCTTTAAGCTACTGCGCTTCAAAACAATATCAAAAGATGGCAGGGTTTAGAAGTTTTAGCCATTATTTTTACATCTGAATTTAACTGTTTGAAAAACCATACTGTTGGGATATTTTTCCTCAATAACTAATCGCTAAGACCTGAAGTACACATATGTGCACCTCTATTTCTACCAGTTTAAATAAAAAAATTAAAAAAATAATAAAAGCCGAAATTTAAATTACACCTCATAAGATAAAACAAATAGTTAATAAGCCCTTTACTTAATCGGTTCAGTTCTGATCTTAAGAAATTAAGAATTTACGTTGAAATTTTTCATATTTTAAGACCTGAGGTACACATATGTGCCCCCTTAATTTCTAAGAATTCAAATAAAATTTAAAAAAAAAAATATAAAGTTTTCTTATTTCCTCCCCAAAAGGAGTAAACAATATATAAGAAATGTAAAAATTCAATGGGTTAATGCTCGGGTCTTAAGAGGCTAAACTGAGATAGGAACATCTTTTTAAGATGTTGGTTTTAAGCTCTTTGTATTTCTTATTGAAAGATGTTAACACTTTCAAAATTGTGGCAAATTAATGGTAGATGTTGATCAGTGTAAAAAGGCTTTACCTCCGTATGAAAACCGGTTCAAACTTATTAATCTACCAACCTTAAAAAAATAGAGGGATATATATGAACATCTCCTTAATGCTGAATTTATTAAACGGTGAAATTGTTTCAGAATTTCTACTTCGAAAGCTTGAGTTTTCAATTCCTATTCGCCTTTCCAGAAATTATATTCTCCTTAGACTTCAATACTTTCGGTATTATTATGCCAATCTTGATCGTATCCGCAGAATGATCTTAATTTAAGAATTTTTATACGTATATTGATTAAAATTTTTCAATAATGAAGACACGTTGTTCTATCGTGTAACGTTCCAATTTTACTAACCGTGAACTGTCAGCTGTCGAATTTTTTTTAACACTTCACTGCACTAATTGCGACAAATTTAAATTAAATAAATAAAAATTCAAATCCAGAGTCAAATCTGGGACACCCTATAGATATGTCATTATTGTTAAATATAGAATAATAAATGGTATGTACAATCGCCTACAAAGTACGCTAAAGGCGTCAACAGATTATTTTTGCTTTGCTTTTTCAGTGCTTTTTTATTGTTGATTTGTAAAACGACCATTCAAATATTGTTTACCCACACATACTATGTAATAACATGAAAGTTTGACAGTTCCTAATACAAAACAACAAAAAAGCCCTTTAGCTTTTTATTATACATTTGTTGTAGCTTCGAGTAGGGATGGGCAAATTAAAAAAATATATCGATACATATCGAATCGATATTTTTTAAGAGTATCGATATTTATTATTTCAAAAATATCGATGTATCGATATATCGAACGTATTTCGCTGAAACTATTGCCAAATTAAAAAATGTAATATATATATATATATATATATATATATATGCACAAATCTTATTATTATTCCAAATATATATAGGCACATATAGTTCCAAAACCGCATAAAATAAATATTTTCAAGTTTGTTTGACTTTTCTTCATCTTTTTTTAATTTATCTTCTTATAAATGCCAATCTCAACATGCAGGCTACAACTGACATGAAATGCTTAACATTAGCACTAATATGATGTGAGTGTTAAGTATAGACTCATCATGTTAGAGGTGTTCTCATATTATAACACGGTTTTTAATAAAAATATTTTAACAACGCTTTTATAACAAATTTATTTCAAGTAATCTCGGAACTACAATGATTACAACTTCTACAAAAACCACAAGCTATTTGTTTTTGCAAAATCATTGTACACAGAAAAAATTTTGCACCAGTACACGCATTAATCAAAAATAGAATCAGTTTTAATTAAAAATTTAATCAAGTGAATTAAAAGTTTAATTGATATTAATTATTTGTATACTGGTGCAAAATAATGTTGTCAATTAAACGTTTAATACACTTGATTTAACGTTTAATTCTCTTAATTAAACGTTTAATTCACTTGATTAAATTTTTAATTAAAACTGATTTTATTTTTGACGATGTTTTTTTTTTTTTGAGAAAATACGGTAAAATGACGGTTGACTATGTTTTTTACTAAAAGTAATTGTGTTATGACGATTTTCTGGCATCAATAAAACACTTACAATAAATATTTACAATTATATTGGGAACAGTCCAAAACGTAACAATCAATTTTTTGAAATACAAAAATTATTGGATATTAAACAAAATAAAAATCACAAACTAGGTTGCTTTCATTTTAAGAATTAGTAATTCGAATTTTACAATTATATGAATGCCATCGATATTGCAACAAATATACACTAGAAACCCGACTTGCGTCGGTCCTATTTGCGTCGTTTCCATTTGTGTCGCTTTTTAAAAATCCGCTTTGCGTTTTTATGATTCCGATTTGCGTCGCTACATACATTGAAGTCATAATCACATGTAAAGAATTCTTCTATTTCTTAAAAGGTAAGTAATTCTAGGAATAGTTGCGTGTTAGGAAGTACATAAGAAGTTAGTTCTTAATAAGAAGTTGTGTCGAAAAATGAGTGCAGAGAAAAGAAAATGCATTAGTTTGGAACTAAAATTGGACTTAATAGAACGTTTTAAGTCGGGTGAAAAGTAAAAACAATTTACAATAGATATAGCGTTAAAAATCAGGGACCGAAAATAACAGCTATATTGGAATTTTTAAACAAAAAAAGCATATGGGCATTTCTCCAGAATGGTCTACCAGTACCCATGTTCTGTAACTATAGTGAGAACTTCTCGCGTCGAAAAGATGTGACACAAAATATTCCATCGTTTCTCGAAAAGTGAGAAAAAAGTGTGTCTGTAACTCATGTCGAAAACTATCAAAAGAGATTACGTCGTTACGTTATAAATGTCATAATATTGCACTCGAAGCCGATGTGACATTGCAGACATTGAAAACGCCAGTAACAAATAACGTTGACGGCGACCAAAATTTACTAAAATTGAAAATTTTTCAACGACGGCGGCGAAATTAGAACCGTCGGCTTTACCAAATAATGTAAAGTGTGACTTTAATGTTTGTTGTTTGCAAACGATTTAAAAACATTCGTATATTTTATATAAATGTTAAAAGCAAAATAATTAAACAATAAATAAAATGTGCCAAGAACAAAATATTATTATTATTATTCTTTGTATTTTACATTTTTAAGTGTTTTTTGGTGTTACAAGTTTTTCTCGCCCCGTTTTTATACGTGAGTTTATTTGACAGTTCAAAGCGGAAACTTTTCGCACAAAAATATTACAGACACACTTTTTCTGAAATTTGGCGAGTAATTTCCTTACGTGACAGCTAGTACTCGCCAAAAAAAGTTGCAGATACAGTTTAGTGAGAAAAACAGCTGTTTGTTTCAATTTATGGCATTTCTGTTTCATTTCACACATTTCAATCGAAAAGTTTACTGACGCGAGAGTTACAGAACATGGGCACAGGATGAAAAAAAAAAAAATGTTGATTATCATCGTCTTTTATTGTTTATTATTAGAAAAAAGTCTATGTTCTTATTAAAGAATGGTTTCCTAGCATATCTGAGCTGTTTTACTTGAGGAAATTGGGCTGGAAACTGGAAAATTTTATAATTTTCTGTATTTTCTACTTTTAAAGACATTTTTATATACTTATTTTACATGCAAGAAATATGTTATGTTTACACTCTTTCTTCATTATCTCTCGATTACAATCAATTGTAAAACGAGTATTAAGTTTTTTTGTTAAGAAAATTTTAAGACATTTATGGGAAAATGCGTGGAGATAATAATAAATAAAACATATGGAAAAAGTGTCACGTGCGTAATGTCACGTGCGTAAGTTACAATTTATTTTTTTCTTCGCCAACCCATGCATAGTTGCTTTTGAACAAAACATGATTATAAAGGCCCATTACTAACCTTTATAAAAACATTTTTTCCGAAATAAAACCCTCCTACAATTCACTTACTTTCGCACTTTTTCTTACGGTCCTAAAAGGCACTTCTATTTTTGTCACGTGAGTAAGTCAACTTTGATTGCATGGCATTTGGGTACCCAGTGCTCAATTTACCATTATATATACTTTTTAGAAAGAACTCATCACAAACAATGTAACGATTCTAGAATTCATTCTAAAATTCCAATCCACTTCTATTTTTTTAATATTCAAACACAATAAAACGCGTACAAATGTCGCGTGCATAACCAGAGAAACACCCATATAGAATTCAATGTCGAAAAACTGATTCAAGTATACCATATTGTTCCTCATGTACTTGTCAATGATAAAATATATTGATTTTAATAATTTTGATTTTTATATTTTCGATCAAACTTAACAGTTATTTTTTGATTTTTATTATTTTGAACAAAAATAACTGTTATTTTTTGATTTTTATTTTTTCGATCAAAAATAACAGTTATTTTTTGAGTTTTATTTTTTTTTCAACAAAAATAACAGTTATTTTTTGGTTTTTATTTTTTCGAGCAAAAATAAAAGTTATTCTCTAAATAAATGTACGTGATTTAATAATTTAGTTGACTTTAAATTTTTATTTTAGTGTGTAATTATCATTGGAATTCCTTATGCACATTAAAATAATTATTAAAGTCATCTAAATTATTAAAACACGTAAATTTATTTCGAGAATAACTTTGATTTTTGCTCGAAAAAATAAAAATCAAAAAATAACAGTTATTTTTGTTCAAAAAAATAAAAATCAAAAAATAACTGTTATTTTTGATCGAAAAAATAGAAATCAAAAAGTAACAGTTATTTTTGTTCAAAAAAATAAAAATCAAAAAATAATGGATATTTTTTTTAAATCGTTTTTAGAACATAAAAAAAATAAAAATATTAAAAAAAAAAATTTTCTTTTTAAAAAACCAAGATTCGAACCAGGGAACTGTCAGTTTCTAACACACCCTCTAGACAACTGAACCATGAAGGAACGTTAATCATATGGTTAAATCAAGTTCTCTCCTCATAAGGACCCAGAATATATATACTTTATAGGGTCTTAGATCAATATGGCAGAAATTACAAACGGAATGACAAACTTATATATACCCTTTTCCACCTGAGGTGAAGGGTATAATAAAAAAAGTTTCCGTCAGATTTCTACAAAGAGCTACGATATACTCAAGCCGTTTAAAATTGTGACAAAGCACAGTGGTCAATTCCGGCTAAAAATCCATAACTTCGATATTTCTTTACGTATATGGCTGAAATTTTGTATCCAACTTAAGATTAGCATGTTTGATCCCTAGGTAAAATTGGACACGTACATACAGGGGTTGGCCAGGTTATCATTGACGACCCAAAAGTATCGAACAAAATTGAAACAGGGCTTTGAGGTGTAATAAAATATGATTATTTGTAGCGATTATATTAATAGTTTGTGCAATATCTATATATGCTTATCTCCTGTCCCAATCTTTTTGCCTATCTGAGCAAATTAAAGTAGATAAGTTCATATATGGTTATAATATAATATGTAAAATTATGTGATTATATACATAAATATTAAGGGTATAACATATTCCCATTTTTTGCATATATAAAAATGAACCTAGCATAGTCGAATATTCCATTGAAAACTATTAAAAAAATGATATTAATTTTTCGCGGTTTTCAAAAAAGGTTACCCACAAAACGCGGTAAAGTTGAAAAATTATTATTTTTTTTAATTTTTTTTTATTATATTTTTTTCTTTAAGGATTTTAGAAAATCGCTTTTGTGGGTAAGGTTTTTATTTTCAAACGACCCAAACAAATTGTTTTCGTAAAAAACACAATATTCGCTATTGCGTAGTGCTAGGACCAAAATTTGGTTATACCCCTAATAAACATATGTAGTTATGTCATATAAAATTATTATTAAATTAACATATTTTATTGATTTATTTGGTGAATTTTATTATACCCACACCACAATAGTGGAGAGGGTATTATGCATTTGTGATGATGTGTGTAACGCCATAAAATATTGGTCCTAGACCCACCTTAAAGTATACCGATCGACTCAGAATCACACAGGCTGGCTGGCTGGCTGGCTGGCTGTCCATGTAACCTTGTGCGCAAAGTACAGGTCGCAATTTTGGAGATCATTTCCGATCAAACCGATTTTAATGAAATTTAAAACATAGATAGATCCATATCTATATGTGCGCAAAGTACAGGTCGCAATTTTGGAGATAATTTGATAAAGTTTGGGACATAGGTTCTTATTGGCACAAGAACCAAGCCTATTTTTTATTTTATTTTTTTTTTAATTCCCTAAGTTAAACCCTGCGAAGCTCTGCGCTTGTCTGCAGGAATGAAACCAGAGTCTCTGGTGGGAATCGAACCCGCAACCCCGGCGTTGATAACCTAGCTCATTAGCATCTAGGCTACCGGGGCACTTATTGAAAATGACCACGAGGGAAGATAGGGGGAAATTTCTTCCTTTTCAGAAACTATCAAACCGATTTAAATGAAATTTAAAACATAGATAGAACCATATCTTTATGAACACAAAAGGGATGCATTTTTTAAAAAATAGGACCTCGAGGGCAGATAGGAGCAATTTCTGCCTCTCAAACCGATTTTAATGAAATTTAAAACATAGATAGATCCATATCTATATGAACACATAAGCTATACAGTTTTTTAAAAATAGGACCACAAGGGGAGGCAGGGGCAATTTCTGCCCATAACGTGCTTATTTACAAATAAAACTTTATTTCAAAGTACAAACAAATTATTTAGTTTGCTCCAGTATTAACAGTAAATTAGATATCCAAGAGTCAAATTAAGAAATGAGTTGTATGTTTTGAAGTGTTCGCTATAATCTGTCATCATAATTTTATTAAAATTAAAAACAAAATCATATTTGACCGAAATTGACCAGTTGGCAATGGTACGTTTAATAGTTTATTTGTATATAAAACAAACTTCAACTCGTTTGGTGCGGGAACTTTTTTAAAGTAGGGAAAAGTAAGATGGCGTTTGTTAATTTTTGTATGGACATTTTGGCTATGGCATGTACTATGTGAAATATTTGGTTGTTTCGTAACGATGGCATTTGTAGGAGGCCTTGTGAAATAATAGACCAAATTGGTTCATTTAAGTATTGTAAAAAAATTAAATATTATACCCACACCACAATAGTGGAGAGGGTATTATGCATTTGTGCTGATGTGTGTAACGCCTTAAAATATTGGTCCTAGACCCACCTTAAAGTATACCGATCGAACTAACGATGTCCGTCCGGCTGGCTGGTTGGCTGTCCATGTAACCTTGTGCGCAAAGTACAGGTCGCAATTTTGGAGATAATTTGATCAAATTTGGGACATAGGTTTTTATTGGCACAAGGACCAAGCCTATTGAAAATGGGCCAAATCGTAGGACCACGAGGGAAGATAGGGGGAAATTTCTTCCTCTCAGAAACTATCAAACCGATTTTAATGAAATTTAAAACATACATAGAACCATATCTTTATGGACACAAAAGGGATGCATTTTTTAAAAAATAGGACCACGAGGGGAGATAGGGCCAATTTCTGCCTCTCAAACCAATTTTAACGAAATTCAAAACATAGATAGATCCATATCTATATGGACACATAAGCTATACAGTTTTTTAAAAATAGGACCACAAGGGGAAGCAGGGGGCAATTTCTGCCTCTCACAAACTTTTAAACCGATTTTAATGACTTTTATAAACATAGATAAATCCATATTTATATGGACATATAAGCATGATGTGTTTTTTAATACTGTGGTGAAGGGTATCATATGGTCGGGCTTGACCGACTATACTTTCGTACTTGTTCTAAATATGTATATGTGAGGCTTGGTTTAATCAAAATTTACTAAAAACGAACAAAATAAATTAAAATCAAGATATTATTTTTAGAAAAAAACTTTCTTACATATGTACAATATTTCGCGAGTGCGCGTGATAGTGAGGCTCTGGAAATTGTTGGTGAATGACCGTGCGTGATTGTGAGACTTAGAAAATTATTCGTGAGTGAGCGTGCGTAATGGTTGGTATTCAAAAAATCCTAGTAAGGGATTATAATTCTTTTCCTTGTGAGCGTTCGTAATCTTAAGTTCTATTAAATTCAATTTATTTGATTTATGTAAAGTAAAATACACAAAAATTTTACTAATACTCTTTTTATCTATTTATGTAGATAAACTTAATTGCTGTCTGTGCAGATTAAAATTCGAAATTTAATACCTGATTTATTTTAAATTCAAATTTTCTAGTTATTTAAACTTACTTGAGATGTCGACATTTCAAAAAGTGTTAACATCTGCAACTAATTTCAGAGAGTATACAAGTAAAGGCACATTCACTCACATTTACATGGAAACTATAAAGTGTGTGTTACCAAGTGACATTATATTCATCCAAGTTGTTACAATATATTCCTTTATGTTTCTTATTTTATTATTTGCTGTTATTAAATGTACGGCTACTGCCGTAGCTATACATATGTATGTATGTATACTAGTGATGTAACGAACATCAATTTTTAATCATCAATACTCGCCGAATGCGAATATCCAATCTGAAAATTAGCGCTACTCGATATTTCAAATTTAATTGAAACAAATCTCCCGTTTACGTTCATAACAATAAATTGTACAAAAAAACGTCACACTACTAAATGTGTTTAACATTACTATGACATTTCGATGCCTAAATTTGAAATTATCAACTTCGCACCTGGATACCACTACTAAAGTTATTAGGTAAGGCCAAAAGCACAGCGACCCAAAGGATCTTTTGTGCAATCTGATTAAGGATTCAATAAAGACAATTATTCTTCACGGTAAGAGATTGTATACTTCAACTGAAGTCATTAAGATAACTCCATGAAACTTCATTCAGCTTGCACATTTCAGATGTCGTTTTTCGCTCTTTTTGCGCTTTTACTAAGTAATTCAGTGTTGCAGATGCTGCAGCCGCCTATGTCGATGGTTTTTCACACATTTCATTTGGGTTTTTTCTTTATTTTTCTTAACTTTATTTTGTTTAACTTCGTTTTTCACAGTGTGTAATAATGGATATCATATTATTTAGCTTCGCACCCTTAACTATTGTATAAGGTGGTGCAGAATGAGCTATGTATGTGGTTTAAATTCTTTATAACTTTTTTAATAATAGATAGGCCTCGATTTACGCGGTCTATGTTCAGCGGAAAGATGCGGAATGGAAGGTGAACAGCGTACCCATGTTAAAATGGCTTTCTTTTGAATTCGGCAACTATTACTTAAACAGATCACTTCTAAAGCGATAATAAATATTTTCTAACAATACTATTTTTAAAGAAAATGTTGAACATATTATTTTTATTTTAACCATATTAGTGTCAAGAAGGTATGGTTGCCTCTAAACATGTTATGGTTAAATATGACAATAATTTGTTTTTAAATTAACAACAATATTTTCCTCTTTTCCAAGAGCAACATGCTATAGTTGAAAACCAACCATGCTATTATAAGTGTTGAACATATTTTAGTTATTATTAACCATAACATGTTCGGAGGCAACCATGATTGAGGACTAATTAAATCATAATATGGTTGTCGGTGATAATTAAATGGTTAAATTAAACATAATATGTTTAGCGGCCCTGAACCCTATCCTAAGTTAGTACCAGTTAGAGAAATGCAAAGTACCAGAAAATCCCTCTCACAGATTCTGATTCACTCAGGAACTTGCATGTTTAATTTGATGTTTTTAGGTCTAATATTAACGGTAATTCAAAAAGTACCAGTAACAGAACAAAAAAAGTCCCTCTTACAGATTCGTATTCACTCAGGACATTGTATGTTTAATTTAATGCTTAGTCCAATATTAGGGGAAGGTCAAAAAGTACCAGTTAAAAAACAAACCAAAAAGTACAAAAAATCCCCTCTTACAGATTCTCATTAAGTCAGGACATTGCATGTTTAATTTTATGTTTCCAGGTCCAATATTAACGGTAATGAAAAAAAAGTACCAGCTTTATAAGCAAAAAGCTAAAAAAAGTAACTTAATTTTCTGTATTTCCCCTTTTTGGTACTTTTTTCCTCCCCATTGAAATATTACAAATTTCAATACTGTAGTGGGAGCCCATTTAATACGTATATTAGGGTGATTACTATTTTGATTATTTTAAATTACAAATTAAAACTCCTTAAATTGGAGGAATAATTGCATTGAGATGATATAAGTAACATCAAATTTAAAAAAAAAAACAGAAAAAGTTCCCCCTTTTTTAATTTTTTTAAGTTTTTTTAGTGCACGTCTTACTAAGAAGTAATTTAATCACTTTTAAACCACCATAAAATGTCTTCTAGCAATACTGTAAAGGCAAACAGGTATATTTTGACGAAGATTCTACCTTCCCCTTCTAAACAGAAAGGCATTCCATCTGTTGAAAAGCTCTCCAATCTCACACGGATGCCGAAAAACCACCAAATTCTTAGAAACTTCACTTTTCTTTTCAACAGCGAGAAATGGCGACTGGATCGAAACAAAAATTTGATTACGGATATAGAATTGCTCTGGAGGGAAACTCTGACTTTCCACTTTTATCCAGCGCACTCATCAGAAAGAATCGTAATCGACTGATTGATCTAAATGACAAACACAAAAAGAAACCGTCTGACAAATTCACTGCCACACTTTCTCAGTTATTTGATGGCACCAACGTGAATGGAGAATGGAAATGCTCGGAAGATAAAGAGTTCTACCACAGTCAAGTTGAGAGTGGAGGTAAGGTTGGCTATTCAACGGTCAAACAAGCCCCTTTGGAATCAATCTTCCCAAGAAAACGAGTCCGACTATCAATATCTCAAGCTCAAACCAGTACTTCTCAATCGCAACCCACATGATATTGTCTCTGAATTTGCCTCCGATTCTTCACCCAAGTCTCCAAGCTCTTCTTCCACGTCATCTTCTTCTGAATGCAAACCGAAATACAAAAGAACAAGCACTACAACAGCGAGTTTTCTGGCACTAGAAAACAACATTTCTATGCTTTATGTGTACATAACGTTGTTGTAACCATTGCTAAAAAGGGTCATGATGCTCCGGTTCCAATTCAGTCAGGTGTTTGGAAACGAGTAATCTCAGAAGGACATCAAATGAAAGCCAACATTTTTCAAAAACTTCAAAGCAAAGATCCCTATTGTCTTTAGTTTGATGGTAAGAGTCAAAGGGGAAGAGTATCAAGTAGTTCTGCTGAAAATTACCACAACTGAAATGTAAGGAAGTTCCCGACGCGGTCATTTACAATCAGCTAATTGATGAATACGATGCTTGGGGCAATATTCGCATGATAATCTGCGAAACGACAGCAGTAAATACTGGCCGTTTGCACGGGATTGTAAAGCTGATACAGGATGATGTCTTGAGCAAGGACTTTCAAAAGCCATAACACATTGGCTGTCAGCACCATGTACTCGAACTCCATCTGAAGCAAGTCATGAATTTCCTTTTTCAAGAGCCAACGAGCAAACCATAACTCAACTATTCCGTCATTCACAAATTAAGAGAAAACTATGTCTCTCTTCAGGCTCATTACCACCAAGTTGCGACAGATGATGTACACAGAGGAGAAACCTGGATGGGAAGATGATTTAAAATTCTTGTATGAACTATGTCAGGCATATCGTCATTACAAAACAACTTCACGCTGGCCCCGAATCAGCTGAAAGAAACTCTCAAACTTACACCAGGCAAGATGGAACTCGCGTGCAATATATGCTGTAATAGCATTTTTTTCTGATGCCAGAGTGGCGCCACATCCTCAGTACAGCATGCGACTTCATCTGCTATGAATGGGCAAATGCTTGGTTCAAGTCGCAACACTACAACGAAGCGTCCTTCAAAGAACTGTTAACCTCACTCACCAAGACAAAATGCAAGAAGGCAATTACGTGTTTGAAGATGCACTGGTCAGTCGACGAGCCATTAGTTGATGATCTAACCAAAATGCTAAACGTGGTGTAAAACTGATGGAGGACTACATGCGAACTCGAAACAATTTTAATTTTTGAATCTAAAGTTCATAGGAAAAAATAATTTTTAAACATTTTTGTACATTCTGTACTTATTACTAAATGTTTTATATTATTAATTTTTAACTATTAACGAATGAAGGGGGACCTTTTTTCAAAAAATACGAAAATTCAATTAATATTCTCGAATAACACAAAAATCTATTACTATTAACGAATGAAAGGGGGATCTTTTTTTAAAAAACACAAAAATGCAATTAATACTCTCAAATAACACAAAAATCTTCTTGGATTGCAAGTGGTTTCATAATTTTTTTTTTTAATTACACTAACGTACATACTATATGCCAAAGAATTGAGAAAAATACTTTGTAAACAAAAGTACCAATAAAAGTAACGAATTTTACCCCTTAAACGTGAATTTCTAAATAGTACCAAATTTGTATAAGCTTTGAACGTGATATAATGTTTATTTGGTTTAAAAGATAGACGGGGTGACGAAAAAGTACCAAAATTCAGGCTTTACCCGTTTACTCCCTAAAAGGGCTGCATTTAAAAAAAGTCCCAGACACCTGGCCGCTTATTTTTCTAAAGAACAACGATAAGTATTACATTTTTTCCTGTCTCTTTTAGTTTGGATATATGAGAGAGGTTAGAATAGGAGGTTTAGCGCCCTTGTACCCTATCCTAAGCACTTTAGTGGAGTTTCCATTCTTCATTGTGCTGAAGAAATTTTTAAAATTGGACCGGTAGTTCTGGAGATTACCTCTTACAAACATAGAAACATACAAAATTTTCAGATTATAATATTAAGTATTAAAACAGACTCAAATAGCTCTAATATTTCAAAAATTTTTGATGACAATTGGTTTTCAATATTGTTATTCACAACGACTTTTGGCTAAAGGTTTTTCAGAAACCATTAAGTGTAAAAGTTCTTTAAAGATTTTATTACTATGTTAATGCAATCTTAAATAAAAAATACTTTCCATAACTCTGATTTCTCTTTCATTAGGAATAAGATTTAAACGTTAAAATAATACCCTGACCTGTTCTTAGGTGGCAGAAATAAAACTTTAAATGTTCCATATCTTTAGGGTGACAGGGAGTATTTCAACAACAACATTTTTTAAACTTGTGAACATTTCTGCGTTTGCATTTTATATGTTGCAGTGTGTAAGTAAAATGAAGTTTCCAATTTTTGTGATGGGATTGGAATGATCTTGATATTTAATTGTCTACAATTTTCTTATGATAATTAGGCAATTGCTTCAAATGATAGAATATCTAAGAATGCTAATCATCAACTTGAGTAATTTTCATAAAATATTTTTGTGGCGGCACAATGCTGCTAATGGCTTTTTGTTTTTTTTTTCCCCCTAAGGAAAATAATATTTTAAGGGTAATCACGATGGTCATTGTGCAAATTTGCAATGTGTAAATTTGCAGTGCATATTATGATTGATCGTGAGCATACCACTTTTATTTTTGTGCAAATATGCTATTTTTCTAAAAATGTATTCTGGCAACACTAAAAACTTCTGGCAGCACTGTACAACATCTGCAATTGTTTACAATTAAACACAAGCAAATTAAAATACATGTTTTATTTTTAATTAATTTAATTCTCTATTTTATTTTACAATCTGCGAAAATGTTCAAGTTTTCTTATTGCTAATATTTGTTTGCAACTGAGCAAATATGCACTACTAACTTTGCTCGTGGTTTTTTAGTGCAAACGAAGTAAAACCAAGTTAGAGTGCTATATTCGGCTGTGCCGAATCTTTGATACCCTCCACCGACAGTTCGAATGTTTAAGGAGTAATATCTGTATGATGTTATTATTATCTTAAACTGTGACGATTTGTTATTAATTATGGTTTTAGGCGACTAAACTGTTTTCCGGTAGTAGAATTTATATGGGGCTTGGGTAAATTATGGACCGATCATCACGAAATTTCACAGCGTCATTTCTAGTCCTTTAAAACTGTGACGTACCAATTTCTATTATGCTAGCATTATTAATTATGGTTTTAGGTGTACTAAACTGTTTTCCGGTAGTAGGGTTTATATGGGGCCTATGGTAAATTATGGACCGATCATCACGAAATTTCACAGCGTCATTTCTAGACCTTCAATACTGTGACGTACCAATTTCTGTTATGCTAGCATAATTAATTATGATTTTAGGTGTACTAAACTGTTTTCCGGGAGAAGGGTTTCTATGGGGCCTAAGGTAAATTATGGACCGATCGTCACGAAATTCACAGTGTTATTTCTAGTCCTAAAAAACTGTGACGTTCCAAATTTTGTTACGCTAGCGTTATTTTTTACGGTTTTAGGCGTACTAAACTGTTTTCCGGGAGTATTGTTTATATGGAGCTTAGGGTAAATTATGGACGGATCTTCACGATATTTAACAGCGTGATTTCAAGATTGTTCCAGCATTTATGTTATTTTTTGTAACAAAATTATAAATTTTTTTAGGTGGTGGTTCCCCATTTTGATTCATAGCTCTGGTCCTACTTAACCGATTTTGCTGGATTTCAATCCCAAACTGCTTTGGATAACTACAAGCAATTTGGCACCAAGTTTGTTTATTTCTTTTGAGTTGTTCGAAAGTGAGCGTGTTTTCAACAGACGGACAGACAGACGGACATGGCTAAATCGACTTAAAATTACTCAAGGACCCAGAATATATATCTGGGGTCTGAGATGAATAATAAAAAAGTTTCACACGGAATGACAAACTTAATATACCCTCTTCACAACTAATTGTGGTGGAATGTATAAAGAGCAAATTGCAAATAAGTACATTTTGTTGTTGTGTTGTGCAAATGTGTGTATCTTTGCACGCATTTGCATCGTTTGCACGCTTTGCACTACCCATCGTGATTTCCCTTTTTATTTTGCGTTAAAGACGAATTTTTTTTAATAAAAATTATCTTTTGTCTCATTTTATGTATTTTTTTTAAACTTTTGTTCTAAATTTTTTTTGGAACGCATTCGCAAAATATTCGATTTAACTTGGCGAATACGAGTACGAATGTAACATCACTAATGTATACATTTTACATTCGTATTCTTTTGCTACTTTTACGTTTTAACAACTTCTGGCATTGTTGTCATTCTTTTTTCAGTTTAGCCACCACCTTTCATCATCGACAAAGGAATACCCATTGAACGTACAACAAACATACTTATGTAGTTGCCAGCAAACTTCCACTTGTTTGTATTGTTTATGTTTATGAGTAAATAAAACGCAATGAAAAAATTTAGTCGGATGAATAGCTAGATGAATAGAAAAAAATACATTTAGGAATAGAAAAAACCAGCTAACATTTTATTTACAAAAAACACGTAGTAGAGAAAATCATCAGCCTGGCATATTCACAATTGAAACCACTTGCAGCGTTTACTAGCGGTAGCAAAAGATGTGACTTAAACTGATGTTATTATAATCTTTCCCTTCCAAAATTATTTTACAGCATAGAAACCGGAATAAAATACAATGAGGGTATGTTCATGCATATTTGTACTAGGGTGTTCATTTAATCGGGTTTTATTTTTGTTCGATTAATCGATATTTGGCATTTTTAAATTCTTCGATTAAACGAATAAAATTTTAAAATTAATCGATTAATCGAATAATTCTAAATCCAGAAATTAAATAAATTGCGAGATTTTTTTCGATAATTTTAAAAAAAATTAGTACTTGAGTAAATAAACATTCTTTTTTAAATAAAACTCGTCAATGTAGCTTCACTTTCGGGCACTTAGATTTTATAAGAGTCAATATAACTTTCGATTTCGATTTTGAAAATTTTCACGGACATTCCATCCTCAGCTATGCTTCTGCAAATAATTTCCTCTACAGAATCGTTTAAAATATTTATAAATCGAACCACTTGATTTTGTTGGTGGAGCATCTTCTTCAAGTATACTTTATCAGTGTGTTAGTGGTAAATTAGTGAAGTTGTTGAAGAACATTTAGGTTAATACATTTTTAGACACCTGTTACATTTAGCATTGTTAGATTTATCCTTAGTACAATATTTATAAACCAAACTCATTCTAAAGAAAGAAACGCATGAAATATTTTGTTACTACATATTTGTAAAAAAATACGGGCGTGTTCTAGAAATTGAAATAAAGTGGATTTGAAATCGAGCAAATTTTTAAAACGACCCTGTAATGAAAGTTCATAAAATATTTCATTTTATTTACTTCATTCTTTAAGAATCTATTATTTTTGGAAATACAACACTTAAAAAAACGAATTTAAAGTCTTAAATAACCGATAATTCAAATTAATTGAGTTAACATACATTGAAGTGTATTTATCCAATATGAAAAATTGGGAATTTAGCACGTCGTCACACGGAAATATTATTAATAATAAATTTTGTATTCCCAAAAATAACTTTAATAATACCGACTTTTGTCGTTTTTTATTTTGTAAAATGAATTATTAAATTGTGTTGCAAAAAAACTTTAAAAATATTAGGCATACTATATATTTTTATTATTCGATTAATCGGTATAAATTCTTCGATTAATCCTTTAATCGAAATTAGCAATGTTAAATTATTCGAACAATTAGTCGTCTAAAATTGTTCGATTAATCGAACAAAAATAAATCGCCTGAACACCCTAATGAGTACACATCATCAGACAAGTACAGATTGTGATTCAATGTTTAGGTAAAAGTGTGTAGAATGTTATGCCACATTTAGATTTTCTTGTCATAATACAGACGCGTGTTTCAAGGGTCGTAATGTTTTGTTTTTCCTATTTGTTTCCCTATTTTTTTATGTACCTTTTTTTTTTGCTATTTTGTTATCTAACCAAATGACTGAGACTGTTATTGCTGTTGTTGTTATTTTTATGAGATATAAGATCTTCAACACCTAACCATAGCACCACACAATACAAACTACCACCCTTTAATCGGAATCGCCGCCGCCATCGCTGCCATGCTATTGAAATAATTTCACGTTTGTTGCTTTACTTTAATTGGTCCTTTGAGTATGATTTCTTTACAGTTTGTGTGGGGTGATAGTAATGAGGCACTCACATATTTGTATAACCAATATGTGCTGTTGGCAACAGTTTCTGTTAAAGCTTTATAGTATTCTTCTCTTGGCTTAAACGATTTTCGACGATATTGGTTAAGAACTAAATAAATCGAATTCCTAATGGTAGATCTAAGATATAGCATCATAATTTTAGAAAATACGCTGTCCAACATTATCAAAAAGCTCTAAGGGCATATTTGGTCTTTGCATTGAATGATTAAATAGCTTTTTAATAATATTTTTTTTGTGTTTTTGTACATACAATGTTTTTAAATTGTTAACTAAACAATACTTTTAATTGTTTAGCATGGAAATTTAATAAGTTTTGTAATATTTATAAGATTTTTAATATTTTTAATTAGGCTTAAGTTCATGAAATTTAATTTTTATTAAATTTTTTTTATGAAGAAAGGAATTTTTACAACATGAAAATCAATTAAAATTGTTATTGATAATCTTTCATTCTTGACGTGGCTCGGGCTCGAAACCTGGCCGGCAGGTTACCATGACATGTTTCGATCGCAACCACTCGATCTCCTCAGATGGATTTGCCGTCTTACACTCGCAGCCATCGACGACTGCTGACGTCACTAGTCAAACATCAATCCTTAAACCAAATTGTATTTTAACATTTGGTAGATCGAAATTTGCTTTCCTGAATGATTATCCATTTTAATTGATTTTACATGTTTTTTCCTTTACTTCTGTTTTTTCGTACTTTCGTCAAGAATTTTTCTTGATGTCCAAGTACATTTTTTGTTTTTTCACTTTGTCTTTCTCTTTTCCGTTGACCTTTTTCAGCACAACTTGAAGGACAAATGTACACATAGAGCTCGTGCCTTAGCTTTAACAATAATTAGTATTGTGGTTATTTTGTTGAACTATTTATGGTTTTTAATCCAAATTTTTCATATTTTTAATTAGGCTTAAGTTCATGAAATTTAATTTTTATTAAATTATTTTTATGAAGAAAGGAATTTTTACAACATGAAAATCAATTAAAATTGTTATTGATAATCTTTCATTCTCTCTCTATGTGTACATTTGTCCTTCAAGTTGTGCTGAAAAAGGTCAACGGAAAAGAGAAAGACAAAGTGAAAAAACAAAAAATGTACTTGGACTTCAAGAAAAATTCTTGACGAAAGTACGAAAAAACAGAAGTAAAGGAAAAAACATATAAAATCAATTAAAATGGATAATCATTCAGGAAAGCAAATTTCGATCTACCAAATGTTAAAATACAATTTGGTTTAATGATTGATGTTTGACTAGTGACGTCAGCAGTCGTCGATGGCTGCGAGTGTAAGACGGCAAATCCATCTGAGGAGATCGAGTGGTTGCGATCGAAACATGTCATGGTAACCTGCCGGCCAGGGTTCGAGCCCGAGCCACGTCAAGAAGGAAAGATTATCAATAACAATTTTAATTGATTTTCATGTTGTAAAAATTCCTTTCTTCATAAAAATAATTTAATAAAAATTAAATTTCATGAACTTAAGCCTAATTAAAAATATTAAAAATTTGGATTAAAAACCATAAATAGTTCAACAAAATAACCACAATACTAATTATTTATAAGATTTGTTTTAAAAAACTTGACAATCAGCTAATGTGGAACCCATTCCACCAATAGCCATGAAGGCTGAAAAATAATTTTAAATGGAATATTTTTTTTAAACAACAAGTTATGCCAAGAAGGAAGTCTTATGTTTTTAATGAATTGAAATAAAAAGAAATTATATGCTAAATTGAATTGTTTTGTTATTACTATTTTTTTTCTGGTAATCAGCGTTACCGTTGGTGCCACTAAAGTGGCAATTTGCCAATTTTTCGACTGCTTGGATACTATTTGGCCACTTTTACAAAATGCACCCAAATGTGGTACTTTTTGTGATTCTTGCCACTTCTTTGATACTTTTAACGTTAGGAAAATATACTTTTTTCTTCCTGCTTTATTATAACTCCCAGCCTTAATATAAGTAAAACTGATTTAATATATGTATAAAATATAATATATATAAAATATTTCATGCCTGGTTAGCTGAAAATCGGTTAAATAAACTTTCTATTAACCTGTTTTATTTATAATATATTGGTCGTGAAGCACAAACCGAACTGTTGTGTAACGAAAACTTTTCTAAAATTTGTGTAATTGACATTAACAGCAAAATTTTAGTTTTCACCAAAAATTGTGTAAAGAATTAATAACAAGAATTGATATAAAAAAAACAAAAAGCTCAATATATTGAAGTATTTAGACCCATTATTTATAGTGTCTAATGAAGATATAAACTATTTCGAATTAGTTTCAGAGTTTAAAGATAAAACTGACCCAGATGCATTATACATGAATTTAAACTTGTAGAGAGTAAAGTAAGTGACACGAATTATGAACACATATTTGAAATTTCGAATGCTGTGAAGATTTTTGGCGTGAAATTGGAACATTGAAAAATAGATTTGATGAGTATACCTGTATATATATTCAAACTTTTACAAATTGTTCTCTCATATGTTTACATAGCCACACAGTAGTGCTTCTGAGCGTGTTTTTACTAACTTAGCTTTAATCAAAAATAAAGTAACAAATAGGTTAAAAGTAAGTACTTGCGAATCCATGCTTTTATCTTTAAATTTGTTAGATACCAGCCTTGAAATGGGTTCCAAGTGAAGACATTTTACGAAAGTATAGTATACAGTCGTTTTAAGAACAATTAATTGTAAAAAAATTTGTATAAAAATGACCATTAATAAATAACACAGGAATACACTGAAAAAGTTTGTTTAACCATTCCAACTGATTCTTATATTTTTTGGAATGCTAAAGACGAATTTGAGCGCAGTTTTCTCCTGCCACGTCACATTTATCAAGTACACAAATTATTGTTATTTCGGAAGATGTTTTGTGCCACAATTTATAACAAAATCCAGCTTTATAGTTTTGGTTTATAAACCTGATTATAAAAATTTTAAGCAATAATAGACGAAATTGGATAAAAACTAAATATGCTTTAGTATAGAAATTAAAACACTAGCACTTAAATTCAGTAGCATGTATGCATTTATTTGTATTAAATTGCGGAACTGATTAAATATAAAGTATTTGAAAAAGTGATATTTTCGTTTTTTTGTTATAGGATTAGCTGCCAGGCCTACGGTGTCTACAAGAACATTTCTTTCGCATATTTATAAAAAACTAATATTAGTTTTTGTTTTCAATACAAATTTACCAAAGAAGTGTTCTTGTCGACATCGTGGGCCTAATCCTACAACTTTTGTAATTAGGTTGACTGTAGAATAAAATTATAAAACTATGGATTTTGTTATTAATTGTGGTACAAATCATCTTCCGAAATTGCAGTAATTGGTGTATCTGATTAATTAGACGTGATGGGAGAATCTGGGGGAATGGGCAAATAAATTTTTAAAAAGTTTTTAAATATCTACATGTGCAATACAGTGCCTTTAATAAATCAAAGAAAATGTATTCAGAAGGAAAAGTACAAGAAATATACAGTAGACACTCAGACATTCGAACTTTCAGAAATTCGAATTTCCAGAAATTCGAATCAGTAATTTCATTACATTTGGCGCTTTAAAATTAGAATCCAAAATTCGAATTTCAGAGTGTTTTTTTTTTCTTTTTATTGTAAACACTAAAATTTTGACAATTTAGTTTAACCAAATACAAAGTAAAAAGGGGAATCCCATTTTAAAAGATGATTTACAGATATTGTCGATGTTGTTAGAGTTTAAAAGTCAGTTTTTTGGTGTATTGTATTACACATACTAAATAAAGTCAAATGAACTGAATTGTTATTTTTTGTTATATTTCGTTAAGTTTTAAAAGCATAGTTTTTAATATCTTTATTGTCAAATTTACCTAAATTTTTGTATAAAAAACCGTCCAGAAATTCGAATCGCCCTAAAAACAAAGTGGTTCGAATTTCCGAGCGTGTACTGTATTAATAAATGTATAATGTATATATAAAACACATTACATAAATATCTTATATTTGCTGCAACAATGTCATAACCCAAAAAACATGTTTGGCAGATAACAAGTTTAACGTTTTTGAATTACCAAACCATTAAAGTCAATATTTTATAAAACTTACTTCTCGAGAAAAATATTTCCAAAATATTTATTTTAGTTTTTACAACAAATGAGCCGTTTGTAATTAAGTATGTATGTCTATTTTAATACGATCAATTGTTTTTTAGTGTATATAATTACTATACAATGTTTTTTGTTATGTTTTTATACATATTTAATTATATTTAAAAATGCATAATGTGGTGTACTTATTTTAATTTTAAAAGATGTACCCATTTTTTTTAAAAATGCCCTTTTTGGTGCCACTTTTTTTGTAGATATCCCCTTTTTTTGGTACTTTTTTAAAATATCCGACGGTAACACTGCTGGTAATATGTAATAGTTTTTCATATTATCCACCAGGGGGGTTCTACATTACCCTTAAATTTTTTCAAATTACTGTTTTTGAGGTACCTCAGATTTTTTATTTATAAATTTTTTTAGTACAGGGTGTCTGCTAGCGATATATATTTTCAAACTTAAATAAATACAAAACGTAATAATTGTCACAAAGTTTAATTAAGAGCATTGAACGATATAATGGAAATGCGGATTTTATATTTTGAAGAGTATGTCATCCAGATGTCTTCAGTCGAGTTGATCACACTGTTCAAAATGGAGTTTTTCGAGAATTTAAAAAAAAAATGGCCCAATTATCTCATGCGATGATAAGGCACACCAAGCAGTTACCCTGGGGCAATGCAATGGTTTTTGATGTTTCAATCGATGTGTGCGGGTTCTAGGAGGCCAGTAACGGCAGTTTAGCTTGTTGACGTTTAAGTGAAAATGAACTTTGAACAAAATTGTCGACGAGTAATTACGAAAGAATCAATACTCATAAAAAATGTCTCACTCCCCAGCGAACACGTGATGCTAACACGACCACTGCGACATCGTTACTGACAAATCCGCACAATCGATAATTCTAACAGAGCCACCATCCCTCCGCACCGTTTATTACTTTTTCGTCGCTAAGATAACTGCAGTGTGTCCAGATCTTAAAACTGTTTACAGATATATCTTGCATTAGACAAGGCCAGAAAATGCAAAAATTTTAAAGATTTTTGCTTACAATTAATGAGAAGTATGATATGAAATTTTATTAAAAACTCACTATCCCGAATAAAAATTGGGAATTAAGCAAGACAAACAAAGAAAGCCTTGTTAAATAAAAATTTTGTATTGCCAAAAATTACTTTGATATTATAAACTACATAAGTTTTAGGCCGTCCAATATACAATCGATTTAATTTCTATGCTTTGCTCTGATTTATAAGATTTTATAAAAAGAACTTTTAGACCAGTTTAAAATTTAAGAAAAGTTGAACCTTTTTTTTACAGCAGTATACAGCAAACATTTGTTTCAGATATTTCGTAATAAAAAAATGGGAAAAATTTAAAAATCAGGGCATTTCTAAGATTCCCAAAATGTAAAATTTTTTACAAAACAAGTAAGACGTTTCTTAAGATAAAACTAATTTATTTTCACACGAAATTTTTTTTGTTGAGTTCAACTGTTTGTAGTCAAAATTTATAATATGTAGTTAAAAAAAGGCTGAAAATATTTGATAAAACTCCAAAAGATATGCTAAAATAGTCACACTGATACTAATACTTAATTACTTTGAGACTTCATTTTCCTCACTCTTTTTGCGCTTTTACTTAGTTATTCACCGACCTATTTCGGTGGGTTTTCACATATTTAATTTCGGGTTCTTTCTTTATTATACCCTTCACCTTAGGTGGAAAAGGGTATATATAAGTTTGTCATTCCGTTTGTAATTTCTGCAATATTGATCTAAGACCCTATAAAGTATATACATTCTGGGTCCTTATGAGGAGAGAACTTGATTTAACCATGTCCGTCCGTCTGTCCGTCTTACGTTTGATATGTGTTTTCCGGAGACTCCAGACATGATAGCGGCTAGGTTGTTTTACATTTATGTCACACCATCCTGCAAAATGTGGGCGGGATTGGAGAAGTGGGCGTGGTACCTCCCGTACAAAAATAATTAAAAATTTTATAAAAACCTAAATTTTAGGGCTGCCATATCGTCGGTTGATTATTTAATTGTCGTATGTGGATACAAATTACATACGACAATTAAATAATCAACCGACGATATGGCAGCCCTAAAATTTAGGTTTTTATAAAATTCGGTTGATTATTTAATTGTCGTATGTAATTTGTATCCACATACGACAATTAAATAATCAACCGACGATATGTCTTATGGATATGACTTATATACCAAAATATCGGAAATTTTTAGTAGAACATATTTTATAAAAAACTCGGAAAAATCGGTTCAGATACAAAAAAATTATGACCAACATTAATTTTTTTTTTAATACGCACTTTCGGGAACCATAGGTCTCCCCGAGTCCAAGCTTTATAACTCAAGTAAATGGCTGAGTTATAATCAAAATACTGAAATCCCAAAAATTACTCTTTTTATACCCTTCACCTCAGGTGGAAAAGGGTATATATAAGTTTGTCATTCCGTTTGAAATTTCTGCAATATTGATCTAAGACCCCATAAAGTCCTTATGAGGAGAGAACTTGATTTAACCATTTGACACAAGCGAATTGAAAGCGATTACAGTTGATTACAGGATTATTGGGGCCTAGATTTGGAAGGTCGTAAAAACCGTTATCAATTCGTACCAGAGGTACATTTGTGAAAGTTTTGTTAAGCTCTTCCACATCTAATTGGCAGTTGTTTGCATTTCCCGTCCTACCAACTCCAATCTCACGAATGCATTTCCATGTCTGCCTAGAATCGACAGCAGAACTAAAACGCCTAGAATAGTATTCAGTTTTAGCAATTCTCATCATATTATTCACATTTCTTCTAGCAGCCTTAAATTCTGCTTCCAACTCTGAGGTTCTGAAACGTTTCCACTTAGAATACGCAATGTCTCTTTTGCAAATTAAAGATTTTATGTTGACAGAAAACCAGGGTTTAGTTTTAGGGCATATTGTTTTAGAGTTAATAGGTACCATATCGTCATATAGACGCTGTATATTACTTTCCAGAAAAGATACTTGCTCATCAACTGAAGGCATGTAGTACATTTGTGACCATTCGATAAGAGACGCATTCTGATTAAGCACGTTGTAATTTACGTTTTTGAAATCACGATAGTAGACTGTGCATTGTGATGGAGGAATTTTAAAATGATATATTAAAATAATTAAATCATGCTTTGAGAAACACGGGGCAGATATTTGGTCATATAATATTACGTTTGCAGTATCTGCAACAAAAAAAATATCAAGTTCTACTAGTAGCTGTGTTATGCGTTGGGTTAGTAGTATTAGTGGGAGTTAATCCGAGAGACAACATCTTGTCAGTTAATATTGATTCCATTAAAATATTCGAATTAAAATCGCCTGATACAACAACATCACCATATGCAGTGACCAGCGTTTCAAGGGTTAAGAAAAATTTGACAAACAAATTCTTTTATTAGGCCTGTAAACGCACCCTACCAACATTTTTCTACCATCAGAAACTACTTCTATAAAAATGTATTCAACCTTATCCTCTCTATGTGAAATATTAGACGAAGTTTTTAAGCAAACTCGGCAGGATATATTTCCCCTTACAAAGATAGTTACCCCACCAGCATTACCATTTCTGTCTTCCCTATATACCTTGTACCCATTTAGGCAAAAAAAACTATCTGGTGTCGTGGGCAAGAGCCATGTTTCAGAAACACACACGATATCAATGTTTGAATTTTCAAAAACATATCTAAACTCATCGGCTTTATTGTTCAGACTCTGGGCATTAATATGAGTTATCCGAAGACCCTTACTGTAATTGGCTAAAATTCTAACCATGTTCATTGTCGTGTCTGTGGAGTTGCTTCGTACATTGAGAACATTATCCAACATCATAATCAGCGGCAAAATAAAAACAATAAAACAATACGTATGACATATAAATAAGAAAATAATAAATATAAATTGACATAAAATAGCAAACGAGTTAAAAACTAATGCAAAGTAAAAAAGTGCATACATAAATAATAAAAGTATACGTGTTAAATAATGAAGGCAAAAGTCCATTATTTTGACCTTAAGTCCGAAAAAATGGCTTCAATTGATCGGGAAAATCAATTCTAATAGGATCATCTTTGTCTTCTTTCTTTATATAAACAATCCCACGTTGTGTGTAAGCAGCATTCAAGCAATTAGCCTTTTTTAAGCCTAGTGCAGTTTTAAAGATACCGTGGTTATGTGGAATTAAGTTCTCATTGATATAAAATGGCTCATTACTATCAAAACCTGCATTACATAAGCGAAGTGGGCTCTTCCATTTGCGCCGATAGCCAGCAGCATATTTTATGAATATGTTTTTCTCATAAGGAGAGTTAGTTTTAACTATTATTGGTGGGTCACTCAAATCCTCATGCTCATGCAACGGTATATCAGTTATTCTGAGGTCAGATGCAACAACAGAATTATCATGCGCAAGTGTTTTTAAATTTAAATTTCGTGCATCATCTTTTAATTTGTCAACTTCATTGTTGGCAGCCTCTAATTTATTTATTCTTTAATTTAATTGACTTATTTCATTTTTAAAGTCACTTAATATCTCATTTTTAAGATCACTGAACTTTTTTTCAAATTCAAATATTAGGCAACTCTTATTCTTTTCAATTAATGTTATTATTAAGTCTGATTGCTCCTTAATATACTCATTTTGTTTTGTAAACTTTGTATCCAACCAATTCCAAATTCGTGTACGAATTGCTGGATCGTTTGTATTTGAGAAAAAGAGTTCAGATATTTCAGAGCTTACTGGCGACACATCACTAGCTTCAGTTACCCGCACAACATTGTTTGATTTTAACTCTCTCCTCGACCTCTTAGCAGAAGATTCACTTCTTGTAAACATTTAAGTAATTTTAGTAATTTTATTTTTTTTTTATTTTATTTTTTTTATTGTTTTATATGCAGATGCACATAAACCGATTCTTGAGTTTGTATACAAAGTTGATTTGTTTTTATTTTGTTTTAATTGTTTTGTTTTTGTTTAAACTTATGTTGACGTCACTTTTGTGTTATTACTTTTATTTGTTTATTGATAATAATACTGCTATCGTTTTAAATAATTTTATGCTTTAGTTCGATTTTTGCTTTTTAATTGTTTTATAATAGTTATTTAGAATGTGTTGATTTAGTTCAAACCATTAAATATATAAATTAGAAGGATAATTTTGATTTTTTATTGGAGCTCTTTAAAAACACGTCCGAAACCATTCAGTTCTACATATTTATAAAAAAAAAAAAAAAAAATATGCATACATACATACATACATATATGTTTATTAAGGCTCAGTTAGGCGAACGTTGCTTTACCGTATCTGTACTGTATCCATCAGCTGTTCGCTTTTTGTTATATGAAAGCCAAAACAAAAGCTTACCGAAATGCAATGTACCGTAGTTGCAACGTACCAATCTGTATAAAATAGAATTTCATGCCGTTGTTACGTGACATTTGTAAGACAGTGATGGGCGGCTCGTATGTTTCATTGAATGCGGGTAATTTTGCTCTTTTTTTGTACTTTTTTCAGTATATTTATGGAATTGCGAAAAAACAACTTACAATACAACATATTTCCAAATATACAAATATACATATGTTTAGATGTTTAAAGTAAACAAATGCACATACAATGGAAATGTGAAACATAAAAGACTTTAAATGGTATCAAAACCTTTTTTGGTGTATGCACATTTACAATATATGTACGCTAAAAATGTATATATGTTAAAATACAAATTTATTTATTGTAAATCAATAATATAAATATTAACATTTTTTACATACACAAAATACTGTTTTAATACCATTTATTTCACGTGGTACCTTTTCTGCACAACGGTCACCATTTGAACATTTTTGATTCCCATCACTTTGTGTTTTGTTTTATGTATACTATTGCTTTTTGTTTATGTATGCGACAACATATGACACGTTTTTAAACGTTCTATAAGTGCACCAACGTGCTTACAGTACGGTGCGGCACATTACGGGTACAGCAACGTTCGCCTAACTGAGCCTTTACAGTCGTGGGCAATCTAGTAGCTACATTAGGGTAGTCGTTAACTGTATGGATCAAATTTTTTTTCTCTTTTTCCATGCTCTAACCTCCCAATTCGGTGGGTATTGATAAAAAAAACAACAAAAACAAAGTCCGACTTGTATGACTTATATTTAGGTAAATATTAATTTTACATAAAAATCGTTTTCTAAGAAGTTGTTGTTAGTAAAGTTTCCAACAACTTTTGCCTTAACAAGTTTTCTCTAAAACTCATATTGAACAAAACCTAATTAAAATAAAAAGTAAACAGCAGCATTGATGCGAATTTTTTCGTACACACGTCAATTCAGCTTTAAAATTTGTGTTTGTGTGCGTCTGTTAAAAAAAAAAGTCAAACGCATATCATTTGTTTCTAACGTACCATGGTTGATAAAGTTCGTGCAATTGTACTTTTTTAATACAATTCAAAGCCAAAAAGTACGGTGGTACCCTAAAATCAAAAGTTGGATTTATTTAGGTCTCACTCGCCAATTTGGTGGGTATTGATTAAAAAACAACTTAAAAAATTTTTTTAGGACGATCGGCGAAGGCTAAGCCGTCCCTCAAAATTTGTTAACAAGCTTTTCTTTATCTCTTATTAAACAAAATAAACAGAAAATATCGAATAGGCCACTAAAAAATCTAATTTTTAATTCATGAAAGAAACGCATTTTCTATGAATTAGTTTTGTTGAAAAACATTTTTATTATTTATTTGAAAAAAAAAACCGACTAGCCGGGCACCTGGCGTTTTACCCTAATTTTGGTACGCTGAATTCAGTGGTGCTAACGGTTTTTTAGGTTAGCTCTTGTTTTCAAAATTTCGAAAACGGTGGAGGTTGCACAGCGTATCTCAAAAACGATTTATTCTATAAAATAAACTAAAAAAAAAACACAATAATATTACCTTTAACAATTATTATAGGTTTTTCTAATATGCGTAGTCGTTTTAGAAACCAAATTTTTTTTTGGCAATGGGGACAAAAACAATTATGTGAGGTTGGTCATACATTTGACCCAACTAAGGGCAATCTTGTCGCTGCAGTGGCCAAATTTAAGAATTATATTAAACCAGCATATTTGTATGGGAGCCCCCCTAAAGGGTGGATATATAAGGCAAGTATGTTTTAAGAAAATGTTAAGCACAAACAACTAATGAAGGTCCGTCATATATTTAATCCCCCATGGGGCGATTCCTTGGCAGTTCTGGGGCTTTTTCTTCAATCTATTTCTAGTCTGTGTTGACAATTTTATATGAGAGCCCCCTTAAAGAATAAAGAAAGCGTACAGGTATGTTACAGGGATGATAAATGAGAAAACCAATATCGTACTTACGAACTTCTAAAATCGTACTTTTTCGACCCCAATAGTAATACAAATTTTTTTTTTATAAAAGAAAAAGACTTTTGTTTCGGTTACACTTGAAACCATTGGTACATACGGTCTATTTCGTTCCTTTGTTTTCATAATATTTTGGCATGAAGGCTTATATGCTGCCGCTGATACTTGATTTAGAATGTGGCATATGCAATCGTCCAATGATCAAGTGCAAAAATCTATTCACAATAGCGAAGTTTAGTGTTTTTTGCAAATGGTCTTGCAAAGAGCAAATGCAAAATATTATAGCTGTTTTGTTAAATCCAACAACAAAATACACAGAGTTTCCTTAAGATTTCATAAAAACGCTACGAAGTTTTGCATTTGCACTTTGGCAAAACCATTTGCACCAAACACTGAAATCGGTTTATATTCATTGGACAGTAAATACGAGTTGCCTTTTATATCAATTATAAATATTTAGGTTTGAAAAATGTGGAAAAAGTACCAAATGAGTCATGGGGGTACCACCGTACTTTTTGGCTTTGAATTGTATCAAAAATGTACAATTGCACCAACTTTATCAACCGTGGTACGTTAAAAACAAATGATATGCGTTTGACTATTTTTTTTTTAAGCAAACGCACACAAACACAAATATTAAAGCTGAATTGACGTGTGTAAGAAAAAACAGTTCTAAAGAAAAAATTCGAATCAATGCTGCTGTTTACTTTTTATTTTAATTAGGTTTTGTTCAATATGAGTTTTAGAGAAAACTTGTTAAGGCAAAAGTTGTTGGAAACTTTACTAACAACAACTTCTTAGAAAACGATTTTTATGTAAAATTAATATTTTCCTAAATATAAGTCATACAAGTCGGACTTTACGATTTTTCTCAAACTTTGGCGGGCTTGAGGGACGGCTTAGGCTTCGCTGATCGTCCTACAAATTTTTTTGAGTTGTTTTTTTATCAATACCCACCAAATTGGCGAGTGAGACCTAAATAAATCCAACTTTTGATTTTAACGGTCACCCTAAGCTACATACCTATTTTTATAATTATTGAACTATAACGACCAATTTCTACAAGATCAGCTATAATTAATGCTACTATACTGTCAATTAACCATAAATTAATGCAGGTCATTACAACTGAACTTGGTGAAAATGACCGTAATATATATAATTAATAAATAAAATCGAGTTTTTGTTTCAATTATGTAATATATAACTTTATTTCATACATAGGCGTACTACATTATATTTTTACTGCATTATGTATAGCAGTAAGCAGTAAAACTTTTACTGCCCTCTGACAGTTAGAATTTGAATTGTATTTGTAGCTCTTAAAAAATACAAAAATAAAATATTTTATAATTGCGAAACTCTTTTTCGCTTTCATTTTATTTATAATTAATTTGATTTCATCAATAATTTTATAAAACACTAGCTGTTTGGTCCCGGCGCTGCTCTAAATTTTTAAAATAAATTAAAAAAATTAAATACTAGAGAATTTTGGTAATAACTTCAGCCCCATCACCGGGTCAAAATTTTACCAGGACACTTATTTTTGTTTAATAAAAATATTTTGTGAATTTAGCCAACCGTACCATAAATAAAAAAAATTAAATATCACGATAACAGCGCGACCTATCGGGATTAAACGTAAAAAAAAACTTGCTCCCGACTAAAATACAAAAGTTTTTATATACAGGTATATATGTAGATAATCGGTTAATTGGGAAATTCCCATTGAAGTCGTACTTAAAGATATATTCATTTTTGAAAACCCTTATACTTGTCTTGGTTTCTTGCTTCAAATGTGCGGTGAATTGAATAAAATTGAACATTTTATTAATCATCAGCCTATCTAATTGATTAATTAGAATTAAAAATAATTTTGGTCTTTCCTGAATTGAATTTGTTTTTAGTTTAAAGTTTTATTATTCTAAAATTCAGTTTAAAGATATAATTACTTAAGTTGTAATGAATGTTTTAAATATATAAGTAGATCTTAGGGTTTAGAAAATACACACAATGTACTGTTCAAAAGCAACACAACATATTTAGTTTACATAACAATTACACATTGTAAACTATTCAATTAATCAAAATTCTGATTTTCCACAAGTTGAATAATCGATTAAACACAATTTTAATGGAAAAAATTTGGATTACAACCAATCTAGCGAATTTAGCCATTTAGTGGCTAGATTTAACCAGTTTTCTTCACGTTTAGCCATTAGCCATTTTTATTTAGTCAAATTCCCTTAAAGTTTTTAAAAATTTTAGACCAAAAATTTTATAAATGCTGTATTAGGATAGGTTAAGAAGGGTTAGGTGCCCAAGGGCAGACCTCCACTCGGAGACCAATGAGGTCCTTTGTGAATCCCTTCAATGAAAAAGGTGGATAGAATTAAGAAAGTTAGTATGACTATTACCCTATTAGACTATTAGAACTATTTCCCGCTCTATAGTCCCCTCAACAGAAGCAACCGCACTATTTCCCTGACAAACCCAGTAAATCAGCCGGATTATATCCAGCGATGCACCCCAGTTCTTCGTGAACAAATGTATTAATTACAACTAACTAACTAACAATTAACTAACTAAGTATATCTTATAAGATAGCAATAAAATAGTTATTTTTTTAGTGAAAATATTGTGAAAAGTGTTTAAAGAACAATATTTTAATCTTAAATAAAAGAAAAAAAAGAAAAAAACGACAATAGTTTACTGTACGAGAATCAGTCTTATAATATTTACGAGAATCAGTCTTATAATATTTACGTAAATACAATTTAAGATTAAGATTAACATGCGCCTGCGACTGTGTGGTAATAGATTAATGGAAATAAGTTCACGTTCTCTTTAATCTATTACCAAACGGCCGTAGGTGTATTTTAAATTCGCCAACCACGATAAGAGTGATAATCTCAGTTGTAGACCCTGGGCATGGCCCAATTAGTAGGTCTGCGCGCAACTAGAACAATCCAACAATCGAAAAACAACGCGCATTTTGTTTGGGTAATAAATGATAAAGATGTCAAGAACAAAAGCATTTGTTTGTGTAAAAAATGGTAGAAATGTCAAAAACAGTTGCTACAAACGTAAAAAGCACAACTCTGCAAAAAATCAGCAGGCGTTTCGAGCAGACCTACTAACTGAACCATGACCCCGTTTTATGTGCAATTTCAGCAGTGTTTCCAATTTAGCATTTTTCATGCTTGATCTAGTATTTTTAAAAGTCATTTGGCACGAAAAAAAAACAAATTTAGCACGTAGCATTTTTTTCTAGCATTATTTGAAAATTCCTAGCATTTTTTAGTTCTTGTGATATTTTTAATATTTTTAACATAATGTTTAATACAAATATAAAAGAAAAAAACGGAAGCTTCTAACATTGAATTATATCTAAAATATGCAACAATGTATGTACATGCCCATTAATGTTTCACTAAAATCAAAAAATGCGGAAATTTAAAAAAATTAGGAAAAACCTATACACAACATTTTCGCAGCGATTTTAAAAGTAAAAAGAATGGGTGAAAGAAGCAGATGACTTAGAAAAAACACTTTTGCAATTACTGCAAATGCGATATTGTCCTAAATAAGAAGCCTGGAGCAACACGCATAACTTTAAACAATCCTATCGCTTTCTAAAGAATTTGTTACAATGTTCAGCAGAGGCGACGAAGGTGTAATCATACATTCTTTCCAGCTATTTGGGAAAATTCCTGTTTCAAACGATTTGTTTATAATATTAAGCATAATATTGCCTGTTGTGTTCCCGTTATCCAAAATCATAACTGTGGCATTTTGACAAAACATCTTAAGTCGAGATAAGATAGCAAAAAAGTTTTTTAAAAAAACTCGGTGAAAAAATCATTTTTATTAAATAATAAAATAAATCAAAATTAAAGAAAAATTTCGTTTATAATACAAAATTTTAAAAACTTAAACAAAAATGTTTTTTGAATGAAAATTCGTATGATTAACAACATTTTTTTCAACTTTTTAAATTCGAGTTAAGATGTTTTGTCAAAATGCCACAGATATTGATAGTAACTCTATTGTAGTCAGGTTTGTTCTTAATATTCTTACATATAGTTTTAAGTTCTTGTGGAGATATTGCACGAAATTTCAGTTTAAAATTTATCACAGATATTTTGTTTTCATATCGCACATAATCGATGGAGTTTCTAATTTCCTTGATACTATTGACAAAATAATTATTAAAATTTTCGGCTATTTGAAAGTTGTCCTTATATTCTACTTTTTTAAATATAACAGTTTTGATCACACTTCTGGGGTTTATTAACCCCGGGTCTCCACGTAGCAATATTTATTGCGGCAAACGTCAAATTTGATTGCTCCATTATATTTGCGACGTATAGACCGCAAATTGCCATGAGTGGCAATCCATTGCGCAATGATTGCTCTTCTGATTGCTTGAGCAATTATTGCTTAGCAATCTGCTGTCAAATCAGTTGTAATTTATCTGACATTTCATTTCTCTGTACGGTTGGTTATTTACAAGGCGAATTTATTGCAGGTGGTCCTAAAAGCCCTGCTGATATTGGCTAAAATCACTGTTGGATGTCAAAATTTTGTTTATTCTCTTTTATTATCTTTGTTTCTGTTTTGTTTTATTGCTGTTTTTGACATTGTACAATGATTTTACAAAAACAAATTGCTTGTGGTTTTTGTACGAGTTGTACTTGTTGTAGTACCGAGATTACCTGGGATGAATTCGCCTTGGTTATTTATTAGTGTGTTTATTTATTAAAAAAGCAAGTGAAAAAAATACTTCAACAAAATAAAGAAAAAAATTGTATATTTTATATTTTTAAATAAACGTCAATATCAACAATATATTTTTATTTTTTCAATAGAACAATACAAGTTTTAGGTTTTTTTCATACGCAAATAAACAAAAAAGCAATACAAAACACAGCTACGACAATTACAATTAATTATTTTATTAATTTAATTTATTAATTTAAAAAAGAAAATTTAACAATCACTTTAAAACACAACATAAAACATTTGTTATAAATACAGCCACAAAACTTAATACAATAACAAGTGTTCTCCAGCAATATAATCAGCAATTATTGCTACATTGTTCTGTCGACGTTATTGCTTGTAGTTAGCAATAAAAATTGCTACGTGGAGACCCAGCATAATACTAACTCTTTTAATTTTCTCCACATTTCTTTCGGGTCTTGCGCATTATTTATTTCATCATTTATATATTTATTAGAGTTGTCAACCGATTAAGAATAATTCGATTAATCGATCAAACAAAACCAAACTCTTGTTCGAATAATTTCAAAACGACGATTTTCGAATAACGAATAAATCGATTAATTAATGTCGATTAATCGAACGTTTTTAGTAATGTTATACAAAATTTAGGAAAGTTAAAAAATATTGTTGACAAAGCGTGGTTGTAATTAATCTCAATTTTTAGTAAGCAAAAAACGTGTTGAAAACTCATTGTATTTCAAAAATGTATTTTATGTTCTTATTAAACAAACCTTCAGTTGCAAAACTCGTTCGTTACAAAATTAAAAATACGAGATGACAATTGCTTCTAACAGTTCTTTTGGCGCTTTATGAGGAGAAATATACTAATTGTATCAATGCATATCCTCCTCCATGTTTTTAGCACAGACATTCATTGATGCAATCAGAATATTTCGTCTAATAAAGCGCCAAAAGAACTGCCATCTCGTATTTTTAATTTAGCAACAAACGAGTTTTGCAAGGTGAGTTGCAATTGCATCAGCTGTTTTATTTTTAAATAAAACGTTAAAACATTTTCAAAAAATGGAATTACTCAATTTCGGGTGAAAAATTTAGAAATAAACAAAAAGCTTAAAAATCAAGAATTGATTTATATAAATCACTAGCTGACCCGACAGACGTTGTCCTGTCAAAATTAGGAAAAATGTTTGCGTTCGATTTTTAAAATCCGTTAAAAAGATACGAACATTTGAAAGAAAAATTAGTCAAATCGACGGAGCCGTTTTCTGATGTAAAATTTTAAAGAAAATATCGTCCTAATCGGTCAAGCCGTTCTCAAGTAATGCGCTTAATAGAAAAATTGGGCGTAAAAGTAGGCGTGGTAAATTTTTCTTTCGATGAAAACTTAAAATTGATTAATACGAACATTTGAAAGAAAAATTTGTCAAATCGACGGAGCCGTTTTCTGATTTTAGGTAATTCGAAAAAAGTGGGCGGGGCAAAATTTTCTTTTCGTATAAACCTAAGTTGGACCATGGCGATCATTTTAAAGAAAAAATCGTCCAAATTATATAGATGTCATTCGTGGTGCAATATGAAAATTTGATTTTGCCACGACCCTACGCCCACAGACCGAAAATCAAAAATCAGACTTCACAGTGTCACCCGCCTGAATATTCTGAAGATTCCCTGAAAATTTCATCTAAATCGGCCCAGCCGTTTTGGAGTCTATACGTTACATACATACATACATACACATCCTGTTTTATATATATAGAAAATAGATAGATATTTTGAAAGTAGAAAATGTTGTGATTTGTATTATATTTTTTTTGAAATTATATATGTATATCTTTACCATTTGCGTAAGTGCCACAATATTACCATTAAAAACGATGTAGTGGAAGATATTCCAACGACATCAAGAAATGCCTAACTTGGTCCAATGGAAATGTAGACAGAAGTTTGGCTGAAAATGGTACGTCTGCCAACGCCTTTCGAAAAATCCAGAGTAATATCGGATTATTAAGGAACTAAGTCTGGGTTTACACAACGAAAGTTTTCTTTCAGAAAGTGTGACTTTATAGGTGAGAGGGGAAGAGAACAGGCTATTCTTCTCTCCCCTCTCACCCATAAACTCAAACTTTCTGAAAGAAAACTTTCATAGTGTGAACCCAGACTAAGGGTTTTACGATGCCTTTAAGTAATACAACGATATGGAGTTAAAATTAAAAATATTATGGAATGAAAGCTTTTCCATAGTAATTTTTTTGTAAAAATAATTCTTTTATTCGTTACTCTCATCGATTAATCGAATAATTTTTGAGATTTAATCGTTTGATCGAACGATAAAAAACAATTATTTGAATTATTCGAACAAAGTTTATTCTAGCATTTATTTAACATTTTTTAACAAAATCTCACATTTTTTCCTCAATAAGTCTTGGCAACACTGAATTTCAGTGAAGTAAATAAATTTTTTGTTTTTTTAGCCATTTTTACCAATAATTTAAGCATTTTTAGTAGTGAGGAGTTGGCATCACTCAGCACTCAGTTTTTTTTAGTAGTACGTAACAAAAAAAGGGAATCACCGAATTCGAATTATGGTACTGTTAATATTATTGCAAGGCGAATTAACTACAGGTGGTGTCGAAACGGCATCTGATTTTGACAGTTCGGGCTTATTTGTTTTGATTTGTTAGTGTTTTGATAATAATGCTTGACATTTCGAGCTAATGGCACCAACAATGCAATGCAAAAAACCGTATGTCGTTTCTGTTGTTTTTGGATTGTTGTAGTTCCGACACCACCTGTAGTTGAATTCGCCTTGTATTATTGGAAGACAAAACAAACATATGTTTCTTGCACGGAATAATAGAGGTAACACTAGGGATGCCCATCGGGTTTGATTTTAGAAAATCCCGGGATTTCGAGATTTTTCGGGATTTTTTTTTTAAATAAACAACACATTTTTTTTATTAATTTATGAACTTTCAAAAGGTATTATATATAACAAATATCGAGCCCTTATAGCAAAAATGATGTAACCAACAAAAATAGAATTTTACAGGAGAAGGTTTTTTTAAAATATTTTTGCTTCAAGTCTAGGGTTTCGTTTGAAATTGCTTTTGGTCTTATTTCGTAACGGTACTTTCCAGAGATATGAGATTTTTAGATGATGCAAATGATCAAAAATTATCGATTTTCATCAAAAACAAAAATCCAAAATGTTGTAAGTTACATAATTTTTGCTATTTTTAAAAAAGAAAAATAAGAATTACAAAAATAATAAATACAACTGAAATATAATTTTTAATAATTTTTTTTTTGTATAGAGTATAAAAATTCAATAAAAACGAACATTTTTGTATACAAAAATTTGATATATTAAAAATCCCGAAAAATCCCGGGAAATACGGGATTTCCCGTTTGGCATCCCTAGATAACACCCAGTCTACAACTGACACGAAATGCTTATCAGTAACAGTAATATAATGTGAGTGTCTCTTCATGTTCGAATTTTTCTCATGTTTTAACACGATTGTTAAAGCAAATGTTTTAACTATGCTTTTATAATACATATCATGTTATAAAAGCAAATCATGTTTATTGTAAATAGGGTTGCCAGACGGCCTGGAATGGCCTAAAGTGTCCAGTTTTTTTTTTTGGGTCTTGTCTAGGTACCAGCTAAAATACCATTTAACCAGTTAAAAAAATTGTTAAATTTTGAACAATTACTTTTTTATTTAATTTATTTTTAAACACATATGACCATTTCCTGGGGTCACGAACGTACGTTTGTACTCCTTTGATGTACAAATAATATAGAAAACAAAACTTTTCCTAGCATTTTTTTCGATTCGATAGCATTTGGCTAGCTCTATGTTTAGTGCAAAAGAAAGATATCAATCAAGTTAAAGTTTTCATAATAATAGTTATAAACGTGTGGTCACGAACGCACGCAAAATAGAAGTCAACTTTGGCTGACAATAGTGTAATGTAAAAATCTGCTTAATAAAACGGAATATTCAAAAGTGATTAATTTATTTTAAAAGTGTATTAATGTAGGTCTCCATCCAGTATTTACAAAATAAAATATCTCTCTTGGTTTTTGTTTAATTGGCTTATTTACCGGTCGCGAACGTACGGATCGCGAACGTAAGATTTTTCCATATGTTTTTTTATTATTATCACCACGCATTTTCCCATAAATGTCTTAAAATTTCCTTAACAAAAAAACTTAATACTCCTTTTGCAATTGATTGTAATGGAGAGATTATGAAGAAAGAGTGTAAACACAAGATATTTCCTGCATGCAAAATAAGTATATAAAAATGTATTTAGAAGTAGAAAATAGAGAAAAATATAAAATTTTCCTGTTTCCAGCCCAATTTCCTCAAGTAAAACAGCTGAGATATGCTATGAAACCATTCTTTTATAAAAACAAAGAATTGTTTATAATAATAAACAATTAAAGACGATGATAATCAACATTTTATTTTTTCATCCTGGTAGACCATTCTGGGGAAATGACCATATTTAAAATATTTTTTTTTGTACAGAACAAAATTCTGTAACAAATGTAAAGAAACAATTTATAAATTGCCGAAAAATATTCCAATTAATAAGATGCGGTCTATATTTTCAAAAATGCGATACAAAAAACGTGCAAGATCTGTATAAATTAATCTCGTTGATTTTTCACATACCAATTAACAATGCTTTTTGTGAATAGACTTAAGGTATTTTTAATAAACTTATATTATTATATTATTTAGATTTATTAGTAGTATTTATAATACTTTTTCATTACATTGTCTTTTAAAAATTTAACAAAATTACATAAGCTTCAATTTACATTTTTATTTCTTATAAAATCTACAATTTTTTTTCTGAATATATTATTGTTCATTTCATTCTTTATATCATTTGGCATCATGTTATACATCTTCAATCCTTTGTAGAATAATGATTTTTGCCTGGTATTCGTATCCGAACGTTGTAGTCTAAAGTCTTGTCCATTTCGTAGGTTATAAGGTTGAACATCCCCAACATATCTTAGTTGTTCTATCAGGTAATCTGGTGCATTTCCCATTTTCATTTTTTTTATAAAATTTATTGTATTATACTCTAGTCTTTGTTGTATGTTCATCCATTTTAGGGAATCCAACATAAGTTTTATTGAGGTATATCTATTGCATTTTAATATTGATCGCATCGCTTTATTTTGTAATTTTTGTAGTCTAGCTATTTGATTATCCGAGCAGCATGTGAATAGCACCGTTGATCCGAATTCAAAATGTGGTTTTATTATCGTATTATATATATTTATTGCTGTGATAATTGATACTTTATATCTTAAACGTTTAAAAAACCCGATTTTTTTTCCAATTTTTTTGCATATATATTCAATATGTTCTTTAAAATTTAAGTCTTTGTCTATTAAAAAACCCAAATATTTGATATTATTAACTTTTTCTATTATAACGTAACTTTAATCACAATAATCTATTCCTTTCTTGTGAGTTTAATTAAATTTAATTTTGATTTAAGTCGCAACTAAGGCAAGTGTTACTACATTCTGTGAATAAAAATATGTAGCAAATATTTTTATATACTTTTTAATATCTTTTTATATATTGAATTTGGAAGACCTCAAAGTAGAGTTTGCTAAAAACCGTAAAAATGTGAAACCGCGGTTTCGGTTTTAAAATGATTAAAACCGGTCGGTTTCGGTTCAGTTTTCGGTTTTGAAAATATCAAGGTAAAACCTTATACATAAACATATATATTTTGTTGTATGTAATACAATTTTTTATTTGTTCAATTCAGGTACTTTTATTAACCCTTAAGCGAACACCAGGTCCTGGTCAGGCATTTTTAATTTTTTTCTAACGAAACTTGTGTATTCCTCAATCAAAGTGTTTTTATAAGAAAATGAGAAAAAAAGTGGAAATTTAAACATCGTGGGCGCCGCAATTGGCCAAATGAAATTTTGTGCATATTGTATCCACCTAGGCCTGGCAAGGCCCTTCCCTATTATATATGTATTGTTTTTCGAAGAATTATTCTATATCCCAACAGAATTTTCCTGCTATAGCCATAAAACTCCATACATATAAAAGTAGTCCCAGCCTTGCACAGGGACTCGTTAGTGTGAGTTTTTTCAATAGTCACAAAAAATCTATACAAAATACTAATGGTCCCAGCCAGGCCCAGGTGGTAGTTTGTGCCACACAAATTAGATATCTAATTAAGAGTAAAAAAGGTAACAGTTGTTCTTCTTAGTATTTATTTTGAATTTTTAGAATTTTGAAATACCTTGTCATTGTTGCAGGCTGATATGTATAAAGTTTTTGTATATGAAGCACGAGTTTTATGTATAATTTTCAATTTCTTAAAGCATAAATATATTGTTAAAGTAAAAGCTATAACCGAGGTTTTTTTGTCGGTTTTCGGTTTCGGGTTTTCGACACTTAAAACCGCGGTTTCGATTTCGGTTAAAACCGAACAGCAATCCCTACCTCAAAGTAAGTATAGAAGGTGAATTTGCCCCATCTATGGGGTGAATTCCCCAAGTGCTTAGGGCACAATTACCAGAAACAAATAAAAACAAAAAATGTAATCACGATGATCTTTGTGCAAATTTGCAATTTGTAAATTTTATATTTAAACCCACAATATTGCGTTTAATATGTCAAATGTTATTGTCAGTGATGCCATTGGGATACGAAAGATACATTTTTCGTATCTTTTCATGACTTCAGGTACCATGAATAATTCTGACATTTTTCGTATCTTTTGAATCTTTACGCAAAATGTACAGAAATAAGAACAGTTATAGTTCTGTGATATTTACATTAAGTTTGACTTTTATTCGGTGTTTGTGTTGTATTTTACTTATTAATTATTTATTTATTTGTGTGTCGTGTAGTCCAGTTTTTAATATTAAATAGTTGAAAAGTGCAATACAAATGTAAATCTTAATTCATTATTATGGAATAAAAATAACCCCTGATGAAGTTCGAAAAAAGCGAACGAAACGTTGGGAATAACAAATAAATTAACCAAAAATGTTTTTTAGTTACATTTGGTAACAAAACGATTGATCATAATTAGCCCGTGAGGAAAACAAAAAACCTCAATAATAATAAAATAAAACATTAAACTTTGTTTTAACAGTGACATGGCCGCTGATGAGTATTGGGAAAAATTTTTTAATTTTAAAAATGTTGTTAATGAACCGATGTTTAAAAATTTGAAAAAAGTAGTTTGTTCAACATTTGTACTTTCATTTACGAATGTATGTGTGGAGGGAATTTTTAGCCAAATAAAATTTATTAAGACTGATCATCGTAACCGACTCAATACTAATACAATAGCATTAAGGATGTTTCAACGTACAATCCGCCTAAATCAATGATTACTTGTAGTGCGAAGTTGTTCTAAGAAAAATTAACATCTTTTTTATTTTCAGGAAATTTAAATGAACTCTTTGATATAATCACTTTAGTAAAAACGCCTTAACTCGTATATTAATTTTTCAAAAATGAAATTGTTTTGATAGCATTCAAAGAAAGTTTGCTTTTTTTAAATATTTATGACTTAAAAATATACATAAAAAAGAATTTATATGATATTATTTTCTTTAAAATATTTATTAAATATTATAAATAAACATGTGATGTTAATAAATGTTAAACGTTAAAAATTTTTTTCAAAATGTATCTTTTTGGAAACTAAAATGTATCTTTCTCGAAATTTCACTGGCAACATTGGTTATTGTTTGGATTTGTTTGCAACTGAGCAAATATGCACTACTAATTTTGCTCATGGGTTTTTTAGTGCATACAAAGTAAAAAAAAAGAATTATGCTGATCCTTATTCAATTAAATCATATTAAAAAATATTTGCTACATAATTAGAATTGTGGTTATTTTGTTGAACTATTTATGGTTTTTAATCCAAATTTTTAATATTTTTTAATTAGGCTTAAGTTCATGAAATTTAATTTTTCATTAAATTATTTTTATGAAGAAAGGAATTTTACAACATGAAAGTTAATTAAAATTGTTATTGATAATCTTTCATTCTTGACGTGGCTGGGGCTCGAACCCCGGCCGGCAGGTTACCATGACATGTTTCGATTGCAACCACTCAATCTCCTCAGATGGATTTGCCGTCTTACACTCGCAGCCATCGACGACTGCTGACGTCAATAGTCAAACATCAATCCTTAAACCAAATTGTATTCTAACATTTGGTAGATCGAAATTTGCTTTCCTGAATGATTATCCATTTTAATTGATTTTACATGTTTTTTCCTTACTTCTGTTTTTTCGTACTTTTGTCAAGAATTTTTCTTGAAGTCCAAGTACATTTTTTTTTTCCTTTTTGTCTTTTTCTTTTCTGTTGACCTTTTTCAGCACAACTTGAAGGACAAATGTACACATAGAGCTCGTGCCTTAGCTTTAACATTACTGTTAATAAATAAATAAATAGAGCAAATTGCAAATACGTATATTATGTTGTGCAGATGTGTTTATTTTTGCACGCATTTACATCGTTTGCACATTTTGCACTACCCATCGTGAATTCCCTTAAAAATTTAAATTGTTATTACTAATGAGCTGTAATTGTCAAAACAAACAAATTACTAATGTAATTCAAATCAATTTCACGTAAACTATTAAGTAACACTTAACATTGCACTATGTACTACAAACATCAAATATAAATGATCTTAAGACCACGGATGAATAATTTCTTCAAATAACAAAAACTTAACAAAAATATCACAAAAAACACTTACAGCAAAATATTTTGCATGTTTATTGTCTTTGATATGAAAGAAAGACTTGTAAAAGTTTGAAATATGGAACAAGTATCAACTACAAACGAATTAAAGTTATTTAACTGCATCAAAAACCCACACCACAATAGTGGAGAGGGTATTATGCATTTGTGCTGATGTGTGTAACACCGTAATATTGGTCCTAGACCCACCTTAACTCAGCCGATCGACTCAGAATAACTTTCTGAGTTAATCTAACGATGTCCGTCCGACAGGCTGGCTGTCCATGTAACCTTGTGCGCAAAGTACAGGTCGCAATTTTGGAGATATTTTAATAAAATTTGGCACATAGGTTCTTATTGGCACAAGGACCAAGACTATTGAAAATGGGCCGAATCGTAAGACCACGAGGGAAGATAGGGGACAATTTCTGCCTCTCAGAAACTGTCAACCCGATTTTAAAGAAATTTAAAACATAGATAGATCACTTTTCATAACCCTACACTCTCGCAAAATTTGTTATAAAATACTGTGGTGTAGGGTATCATATGGTAGGGCTTGACTTTCTTACTTGTTTTGTGTTATTTTTTTTTTTTTTTTTTTTTGTTTTAAAAAATATTTTAATATAATATTACTTTTTTAACTTATTATAAATTGTCCAGTTATTTTTGTAAAATCCTGGTGAGTTTTTTCTATAGTCGTTGTTTGACTTTTGTTATCTGGTAACTCTAATTGTAAACGTGGAGTAAGCCACTATTACGGGTAGTCATAAAAAACTAAGCACGGATAAGGGGTAAAAATACGGATAATGGAGGTTGTTAAACAAAGCGACCAGCATACCGATTAATAGTTGTAACCGGTTAATAGAAGCACGGGTAACGGAGGTTCAACTGTACATTTTTGTGAAATTTCAATATTTTTGTTGCAATGAGGAAAAATTTGTTGTCTTTTTATTAAAACCTTTTCTTTAGCTTCACTTCAAAAAATCAATTCTTGTAACGTTAATTTAACCGCCTTATTCTCAATGCAAATGGATGAAACTTTGCAGGCATACATATTCCCGATGACAATACACTAGAGTTTCTATGCGGGAAAGAGTTCCCGGGAATCCCAAGATATTTCATTTAAATTAATCCCGAAAAATTTTTTCCGGGAATTTTCGGGAATTTCAAATTAAATTTTTTGAAATTTTAATTTGTTAGCATCGTTTAAATCAAATAAGAGCAATAACAATATATTCAATACTAAAATTTCTAAAAACTACCTACAAATCGAACTATTTTTCCTACTAATTGCTGATGAAATGTCTAAGAAGCTTCTTGAAGTAGAAAATTAAAATGTACACGAAACACCATCACCAACACCAGATGATAAACCATCTTCAAATTATAAAAAAATAAATGTAAAGAAAATGCAAAAGTCTGAAAATATCTTAAAAATTTAAATCACGTCTATGAAGTCACGGGTAACAGGCCTACAAATTAATAATCTTTCTTACTACAAAACCAACGTCTGTAAAAAGCGAGAGCACGTTTTCGGTAGCAGACAATATACATATCAACAAGGATTAGAAATAGAATCTCTGATTAGCTTTTAAATGCTTCAATAATACTAAACATTTTTTGCTGTAAGGTGCAAGCATAATAACTACCCAGAAAAACTTCGCCTACAAAATAATGTGTTGAGTAATCAGAAAAACATGAAGGCACTACTTAGAATTCAACTGAAACAACCAATGAATTTTACAAGGGATGTCCCAAAATGAACGCATTTTAAAGAAAGCCATTATTTTATTACTTAAATACATCCAAAAAATAAGTAGTTATAGAAGTTGTTATAGACGTAGTTATAGAAGTTGTTATAGACGTAGTTATAGAAGAAAGTTACTAAATAATGAGTTAAAGAAGCTATTAATTTTGAAAAAGTAAGCGAATTTTTTACTGGGTACTAAATAAAAAATAAATATATACATACATACATATCTATATAATATGCATGCACATATGAATGTAACAATTTATTTGGTTTTGTTTTGGGTTTTTGGGGAGTTAATAAAGGTTATTTTTTTTACTTAAAAAAATAAAAACTTTTGTCTTGAACTCATTTAATGAAATCATTGTTTTATTTAAAAATCCCGGGATTCCCGGAAATAAGATTTTTTTGTTTTGTTTCCCGGGAATAGAAAAAGTCCGGGAAATTAGAAACCCTACAATACACGTATACATAGGCGTAGATAGGATAAAATCTAGGGGGCGGCAAACTTTTTTTTAAATTTTGTTTTTTAAGAAAATCGTTTCTTAAAAAATTTTTTAAAATGTTCTTATTTTTAATTTTGTAGGAAAGCAATTCTAAACTTTAAAGGTTATACCTATTCGATATGTATGTACCTATGTACTTATATTTTTATTCTAATAAAGTCATCACTTCTCTTGGGTTAGTTTTTTTATGTTTTTATTCATAAATACTTCTTACGTCAGAGATCGGAAATAATCTTAAGTTTTTATTCCAAATGGCACATTGAAAAAATAAGCAAAAAGTAATTTTGTAATAACTTCCTAAAAAATCGTACAATATAGAAGAAAATATTGCCCCTAGCTATTACGATTTACAAATGAACTCTAGTTTCTATTATGGTTTACAATTCTTTTATATTATTATTATTATATTATAACCAAATGCCAATTGAACCACTTTTAGCGGGATTGTCCCGCCATATTTATTTATTCACGCATACCGCGCATGATTTAAAATCCCTGCTTATTATATATTATTATTTTAAGTTTAGCATTAGTAAGTTTCTAGTGAATTGCAAAACAATAACAGTTGCTTTAAGGGTATTTCTTTTGTTAACTTCAAGTCGATTAATGTCGTTTTTATTAACTTTCCAAGTAAATAAAGGAAAAGAAAGTGAATCTCAAAAAACAAATTAAAAAAATGTATAGCACATATTCCAAAAGATTGACTCAAAAGGTACAATATTAATTTTATTTAGAATATTCATGGCTATAAAAAAAAAAAACTCTTTAGTGGCAAAATGCACAGCATACAACAACGATTTTAGGTGAATTTCTGTAGAAAGCAACAACAAAATTACAAATGTTTATGACTTTGTTTTTGCTTTCAGTGTAATTTTTTGGCGTTGCGTTGCGTTTTACATAATTAGGGCTTAAGACATGGCTCATGTATTTCGAAAGGTTTTGCTAACTATTGTAAATACCCAACCAAGCTAATGAGTTCTAAATCAAACCAAACTAAAAGTATTATTTTCATTTTCAAATTTTTCGTGAATTGTTCTGAAAAATTATATTTTTCGTACGTTGTATAATAGTTTTCGTATAAGACATACATTTTTTTAGTATTTGTATGAACTTTTTTATTTATTTTCGAGCAATATTAAAATATTTTTAATTTAAAAATACATGGAAGTAGAACTATTTGTTTGTCTTATTTGTCCCGCGAAACTTTAAAAAATCATGCGGTTTTTTAATGATTTTAAAATTTGTCCCGCTTTTTCAGGAAATAATACTAGCAACCCTAGATTATACTTACCTTTTATTGCTTAAACATATTAATAGTTTTAGGATATGCAATATTCGGTGCACTCATACATGTTTATGAACACACTTCATTTTTATTCACTAACGCTTCTATTTAAGTGAACACTTCTGTAGCAAATAAGAAAATACCTTATGAATGTAAATTGTACAAAATAAAAAGAGAGAATCCTGTAAATCGTTGAATAAACATGGGATCATTATAAAATAAAACGAGTTGTGAAAAGGGGTTGGGGCCTAAGTGGTGTTTATGCGAGAAAAGGTTAAAAAAGAGACTTCGAGTGGGAGTTATACACATATAAATCTTGAAGGATGTAGGGTGGGGTGCATTATTTGTTGCCAGATGATGACTGCGTGACTGACTGGCTGGCTGTCTTTCCACAATGATGGAGAATAAAACAAGAACCATATAATAAATATTGATTTTTCGATCATGTTAAACTTTGAGCCTATTATTAAAGATTTCTGTGAATATGAAATTAAGTTAAAACAGTCCTAGTTCAAGTATCTATTTTTAAACTTTAAAAAAATGCTTTATATACCTATATATATATATATATCTTTGTATATAAATCCTAGTTAATATTAATATATGACCACATAAAAGTTTCATATAGGTATGTATATACACTAAGTAAGATATTTAAACCAAAATCTTATAAAATAAACATTTAAGTAAAAATGAAAAAAGAAAAAACAGGAAAAACTATAAAAATGGAGCGAATGTGACTTTGCCTTTGTTTATCATCACCTTTGATGGAAATTAGTAAAAAAAAAAATAAGAAGTAATAAAAAAAATTAATAGTGATGATGAAGTAAATAATATGTATGTATGTACATCTTATGTAGTTCATTTTGGTTACTTTTTTCATAATTAAGAATAAGAATGACTGGAATTGTACTTACTTGCCATTGTTCAGGTTCTTTGGTTCACTTGCTGGGTGACTGGTTAGTTTTTTTTTTTGTGTGTTTTTGGTATGTTGCCTGTCTGGTCTTTATTCGTCTTTTTGTTGAAAGATGGAAAAACTGTATGTATTTGCCGCTGCAGCACTAAGAAACGCTTCGTTGCACTCGTGCTTGCCAGTTAGTATCTATTTAACAGTGTATTTATTTGTTTTTTATACTTATTTATAACTCCGTATTTCGTATTTAATTGCGTTAACTAAGCTTTTTTTTAAATTTGTTTATTAAGGTATTACACTCAATTATTTTTCAGGTATAATAGAAATATTTTTGTATGTCTTATTTTGGAATATAAAAAACATTAAACTCCCACTTTTAAACTCTCTTAAAGAATAATTTATAATGGTTATTGCATAGATTTTTAATCAATAATAAATAAATCTCCATTTCAATAGATGTACACTTCACTAAGGTTTTAAAAAATAGAAAAAACAAATTTATCCGATTCCGGGCAAAATCAACTTCATACAGCAACGAGAAAAAAACATAATGTAATTTTTTCAATTCTGTTTTTCAATTTTCTCCTCTTTGTCGGAAAATTACAGGGTTGCATACAAGTTAGTTTTAGTGCTACCAGACTGATAGAATACAAATGGAAAAGTTGATACGAGCGACTTTTTTTGATACTTTGCATTTGATTATAAAAATACCGTAGTATTCCCACACTATACTGAGGGAATGTAGACCAAACCATGGTAAAATAAGTGCAAGGTATATTCATTAGAAATTTTGTTCTCAATTTTAAAACCTATATAACGTCAAACAAAAGAAAACAAGGGGAAAAACTTTACACACGCGTCAAATATCAAATAAATTGATTTAACATTACATGGGAAAATAATGAAAACACTCTTTAATAAACCTACATTGTACGTACTTATTTTATTATACTCTCAAACAATATTTAATTCAAATTTTCCATTTTTTCTCCAAAAGTTTTATTTTTTATTTTAAAAAACATAAAAGGATTAAAACAATAACCCTTTTTTTCTTTTTAACAAAAAAATAGTTTACAAGAAATTTTAGCAATTTAATGAACTTTAAACACTGGTTCGTTTTTAAAATTTGATCTACTTTGTTCCTTTGGCCAGAGTGACGTAATTATAAATGTCATTTTTGTCAAGCTAATAGGGCCTAAATTTCTTCAATGTAAATAAAATTAAATTTTTAATAACAATTTTTTGTTTCCTATTTCCCTATAATTTCTCTCGGATTCAACTTCGAGAACATGGCTGATAACTATTTATTTAGCCTCTTATATATATTTTGTATTGCTATTTGCAGAGTTTAAGAAAACTATTACTTTAGTTGAAAGCAAAAATGTTTGAAAAATTTTGCAACTTTCCTACAGCCACACGATCAAATTCTAGTTTTTCAAGCTTTAGTGCCGGTTCACACACATCAAGTTTGATTCGTCAAGTCCTTTTTTGTTTATGTTTACAAAAAGTCCACGTTTTGTGCTGGGATTATTGTATTTTATTGAAGTTTTTGATAATTTTAAATTAAAATAAATAAGACATTGACTATAATTAAACAAAAATTGGCTAAAAATGTATTCAATTTATCACGTTCAGCGGTACGCTTTAATTTTTGTTTACCCTGCCTTTACACATGCAAGTAATTACTTGCAAGTAGTATATACGTATTATCGACGAAAAAGTCGAAGAAAAAGCCGAAAGTCTTGCAAGTAGCTTGAGTGTTTACACAGTCAGTTGTAAGTTCATTTTTCAAATGTTCTCGAAGCGAAAACATCCTATAAAAAAAACTTTGTTTTTCGGTTTAACAACATCACCATGCTTAAAATATTAACAAGTTATAACAAAATAAATTTAATAATTCCTTCTTTATTTAATTTTCGGTCCATCTTGATGAAAAAATTATGTTTATTTATAAAATTTATAAAATATCTGACTCCAGTATTGCCGTAGTGGCGATTTCATAATATTACTGAGAAAATATTTTGATTAACAATTTTTTTTCAAAATGATTAAAATTTATGATAAAATTACCATTTAGATGGATTGTTGTATAGTTGTTCTCTTTTTTTGTCAAAAATATACTTGCAAGCAAATTCTCTTGCAAGTTGGGCTGCAAGTACGAAAAATGTGATGGTGTAACACAGCGTTTACATTTGACAGTGCAAGACAGTAAGAAAATACATATTAGTTGCCAAAAACACTACTAACTGTCTTCGTGACGTAGGTGTCCAGACAGTAGTTAAGACAGTTCACTTTTAAAAATTTGTCAAACGAGAATGTTGCAGCGCAAGTTCAGTTTAACGTTTTTTGTATAAAATAAACAAATTTAAAAAAAGCTTAAAATAACTTTATTGTGTGAACAAATATAAAACTTAACTAAAATATAAAAAATCAAAGCAAAATATGTTAATTTTTTTTTATACATTTTGATTTTTTTCTCTTTTGCTCACAAAACTTAAGATTACTGTTAGCAAATGTCAAATCACTGTCCAATTTTACTGTCCGCAAAATTTGCTAGACAGTAGACAAGACAATTGGAAAAGTGTGCATGTATTAGTGAAAAGGTGTGCATGTATTGCTACTGTCTTGCCAGTACTGGCAAATGTAAACGCCTGGTTAGTAAAAATGTGTGAGTGTATTGAGTTTTTCGAACTTGCACTTGCAAGTGTAAACCATAGGTAACCTGGCGTTTCCACATGCAAGTACAAGTTCGAAAAACTCAATACACTCACACTTTTTCACTAACATCCACACCATTTTTGTTCATTCAGCCAATCGGCGGTTTCCTTGATTTTTCGTTGATAATACGTATACACTACTTGCAGGTATTTACTTGCATGTGGAAACGTAGGGTTAAAGTATTCCACCATGGGTCTATCCAAGGCGAATTTAAGAAGGTAAACTCAACTCGCCTGCTGTTCATCAGCTGTTTCCACGGCGAATTAAAAAATAATAGGGAAACGTCAAAATATAATTTTGTTTATGTTTTGTGCCAAAATAACCGAACAAATTTCTTAGAAAAACTGCGAATAATTAAAGCGAATTTAATAATCTCTTTTATTACCCAAACAAAATTTTTATTTTGTTTTTCAATAAATTTTTGCCTTGTCAGCATTTTTGACAACCGCCTATTAAGTTGAAAAAAATACATACACCCTGCAAATAAAATTGGACGACCTGATCCATTTGGATAAAATGGACCACTCCATGGACTGGTCCGATGTAATGCAAGCATGGACCATGTCAGTTTGGGATTGCAATCCAGCAAAATCGGTTCAGTAGGATCAGAGCTATGAAATAGAATGTGGAACCACCACCTTAAAAAATAGATCATTTTGTTACAAAAACTAACATAAATGGTAGAACAATTTATAGAAAACAATGTTAAATCTCGTGAAGATCGGCCCATAATTTACCCTAGGCCCCATATAAACCCTTCTCCCGGAAAACAGTTTATTACGCCTTAAACCGTAATAAATAATGCTATCACAAAAAAAATTTAATACTTCATAGTTTTATATGACTAGAAATCACTCTAATAAATTTCGTGATAATTTACTATATGCCCCACACTGGTAAATTAATAAAATACGCATAAAACCGTAGCAGATATAGATATTGCGGTAAAATGTCTTCCAACTTCATATGGTCAGAAAAAAAGGTTATGAAATCTTGTTATAAGCGGTCCATAATTTATTTTAGATCCCATTTTTAGCAGCCTTCTAAAATTCACCCTAAACGCTAAAAGTAATTTCACTGCTGTATTGAAATTTATGTTTTTAATACCAGAAATCACTCTGCATAATTTTGGGATAATGGCTTACCATGGCTCCAATATAAATTCCCCTCCTGAAAATCATTTAAGTTCGGCTTAAACTGTTTCGAACCATGATATCTTTTTCAAACTAGTTAAAATTGCTAAAAAAAAAGAATAAAACTTTCTGATTGTCGGTCAATAACTTAATACAGGTCTAAACACAACCTATTTTAATGCTGATGTCTGTTTTTATAGAGATAAATTAATAATAAATAGATATCATAAGATATCACTCCTGAAATATTCGAACTTTCGGTGGCGGGTATCAAAGATTCGGCACAGCCGAATATAGCCCTCTAGTTTGTTATAACTAATTTTACTTATTTATATGAATATGCAAATTTTGGTTTATGTTATTTTGTTTAATTTCCTTTACATATATACATGTGCGAATGTTAATTGGTCTGTAAAATATGTAAATAATCTTGAAGTCAAATACATTCTTTTAGTTTTTCTATATGTCCTCTATTTTTATTTTCAAAATTTGGTCGCCTTATGTAATTGGATATTTTCGGATTAAATTTTGTATATCCAGAAAGATATATTCATAAGCTTTTAAATGATACCAATATTGCTCACATTATTTCAGAAATGTAGTGAAAAACAGCATATAACTATACAAATTTCATAGGTCTATAACTCGAAAACTATGCGTTTCCATACAATTTTGTCTTCTTTCGTTGTAAGATAGACTTGCTCCTAATTCATTTTAATATTAAATTTTTTTGTATACAAAAGCATAAAAGTACACGTGTAGTAATTTTTAACATTAACCCTATGCCATGAGTCCTAACAGCCTGGCAATCTTCAACAATTGGCCAAACCGATGCACCCTAATATATAACTCTTAGTTTTATTATATGCATTCGCACTCACATACGCTCAAATTTATGAATGAAATTGCTATATAGGAATTAATTTCTAAGAAAACAATCACACCATCTAAGCTAAGAGAAATAAAAAAAAGTTTCGAATTTTTAAAAATTATTTAAATGAAAACTTTTAAGAATATTGAAGGATACATTTAAAAAAAAAAAAATTTATATTTTAGTTCAGGGTAACTGACGTAAATATTTTTTAAAAATTCTACACAGCCTTCCCTTTAATTCGATAACGAGTTTTTTAAAAATTAATAGATACTTACAATATTTAAAAAAAACAATTATATAAAATAAATATTCTTGAAAAATATTAAGTTCTTTAAAAAGGATAAAGATGAGGAAATCAAAAATCCAATACAAAGTTTAAATATGTTTTGGCTCTAGATTAATGGATATATAAAGGCGTTTTTGCAAAAAAGAAAAAATTTAAATTCTTCACACATTGTTATTTTTAAATTCGAATTTTTATATGTGTGTGTATATTTACATATTTATTTTGGGTTTTTGATTTGGTTTTATTTTTCACAAATGGTAACTTTTACAAAATTTTGGTTGTAGTAATTTTGTTTTGGCAGGTCTGAAGACAACACTGAACGCACGCATTGTAAAAACATAAATTAAGTGAAAAACAGCTGCTGCGTTACAAAAACTTTAGTTTTTAGAAAATTACTTAAAAGAAAATATTTATTTAGAGTTTAGCTTTTATTTAGTTGTGCTAGTCGAAAAAATCGTCAAAATTACTGAAAAAAAGTTTAACTCCAAAATGCCGCCCGCTTCGGGGTCAAATAGCACTACGAATGCGGCGGTACAGGCTGCGGCAAAAGCGGAGCGCGAAGAAAAACTTCGAGGAGCTCTAAAGACATTTATACACAAGGAAAGACAAAGAAAGAAAGAAGGTACTTACAATCTTTCAACTGTTTGAATAACAATAATACTTTGTTTTTTTTGTAAAATTTATTGTAGAATTTGAAGCAAAATTAGAAGAAGATCGGTTGCGAAAAGAACGTGAGGCCAGGGAGCGTCAAAATGACATGACGTTGGAAGAAACCCGTGGGCAGATAACAAAGTTGGAGCAAAAGTTGGAAGAGCTGCATAATCAGAAACAACAATTATTTTTGCAATTAAAAAAGGTTTTAAATGAAGATGAAAATCGCAAGAAACAACAAAAGGACAATGAAATGTATGCAATGCAGGCCTTACAGGCACAGCAGGCAAGTGCACCACAACCACAGGTGTTCTTACCACCAGTAAGAGTTCAACATCATCAAATGCCGATATTGACAAAGGTTAGGTTAATTAATTATAGAAAAAATTCATTAAAAGGTCTAATGTGGATAATTATACATTTAAGCCTCCTAACAATGCACCCGTTAAAAGAGGTCGTAGTCCATCACCCACTCAACCGGGATATTATAAGACTACAAATTATTCCCAACCAAGTAAGTGTAATCTCAGATTCAAATAAATATTTTTTTCTATTAAATTTACTTTCGTTTTAAGAGCATGAAGAAGTGCGTCGTGGCGCTGACTCTGCTAGGGTTTTATGGAACAGTAAGTTTATTTAAAGAACAATGTGTAAATGGATATAGGATATTTTTTTATTTTAGAACCTCATACACAATATCAAACTCCAGGAACATTATTTTATCAAACGACAAGTAATGCCCCTCCACCGCAACCGCCACCAGATGCCCGAGGGCCTGCCATTATATATGCACACTATAATCTACCACTTCGTCAAGGCTATCATTTGGAGTTGCCGCCAACATCATCAGTGCCCGTTTCGAAATCAGATGTACCTGGACAAAAGCCCACACAAGTGTATCATATAAATTTAGACCAGCCACCAATTTCTCAGGCAGGTGGTAGCGCAGTTAGCGGGGTATCTAGTGTGCAATCACAGAAACCACAGATTACGATGGAAAAAATACCGGATCGTTACCACGTTGAAGTTAAACACGATGGACCTCCAACCCATGGCGTACCACCACCACATCAGCTGCCTGAGGGTGTTGTATACACTCCTCTAATACCTAATATGCCTTTACATCCTAATGTTATGCAAATAAGTAGTGGCCCACAACAGGTATATGTAACGTTATTAAAAGTTCTATAATCGATCAAATTTAAAGCAATGGTTTTATTTTTGTTAGAATCCAAAGCCCGGTTCAAATATAACTCAAGGTTATGCTCCAGGTCGTAGTTCGACAGGTCATGATCAGCAACAACTATCAAGACAACAAATTACTGTTATGTCAGGGCAACCTGGCCAACCGCCTCAACAACCTTTACATTATCCTCGCCGTATGTTTTAAGGAAGCCGGAAAATGTCACCATACCCTTTAGAAGATAGGTATTAAAGTAAGCTTAAAGTGGACATTTGATTCTGATTAAGCATCATTTTTATTCTAATATTTTTGGTATAAAACTTAATAAAATTTATTAAAAATAACAACTTAACCTTCAACCACACGAACAATAAGTTCGGCAATTACTGTCATGGTACTGTCAAATTATTTTCTAAATAAACCATATTTAAGAATTAAATTTTCCATTAATGCTTTAGCTATTGACTTAGCTTCTTTTGTCTCTATTGGACAAGCAATTATGTATTTCGTCAGCTCACACTGCATTGTTAAAATGTATCTGAAATTATTTGTCGGACGTAATGGACCAACTGTGTCAATTACTATAGTGTCAAAGCTACTTGTTGGTGTGTCTGTCACGTTCAGTGGTTCTTTTGTATGTCTAATCTGTATATTTCTTTGGCATAAATCACATTTTCTTAATGTTTTCATCATTTTCTAATGGTATCATGTTTTTCAATGTTGTGGAATCAATTTGTATCCGTGATAATGCATCTGCATTTGTATTGTTGTTTCATCTAAAATATTCAATATCTTTATGTGTTCGTTACCATCTTTTGGAATTATGGCGTTTGCTAAAAATACGCCTTTACCAATTTCACGATTGCATACTATTGCGTCTTCTTGAATATCTATTTGAAATGGTACGACAACTTCACTCCTAGGTGGAATCTTATTGTGCTTATCTTGAATTTATTATTGTGTATCGGTAGTGTTAAAATTTCTTCTCCCGTATTAATAGTTAAAATAAATGTTTCATAATCTATGTTACAATTGTATTTTAGTAAAAAATCCCGTCCCAAAATTCCATCAGTATAGATTGGAAAGTCATATTTCACTAATTGTATTTTATGATTTATTACCGTTTCACCAATTTTTATTGAAACTTTTGTTGAACCTAAGGATTTAATTTCTTCTTTTGTGATTCCTGTTAAACAGCAATAATCTTCTGGGTCTTCATCATATTTATGTAGAAGATCTTCTTTGCACAATGAGATATTCGCCCATGTGTCTATCATAAAAGTTATTATACGGTCTGCTAGTTGACTCTACTTTAGTTACATTTTTAAAAAAGTTTTAGTTACATTTTTGTTCTAAAAATGAAAGGAAAATATATGAAATACTTTGGGAAGAAAAAAGATAGAAGAAAAAACGAAATTGTTTTTTTGATTGTGAACGTGTTTTTCTTAACCTACTTACAACTACAATTAATGTTGAGAGAATTTCAACTAATTGTAGTGGGGAATGTAAGATGAGATAAACCCACTGTTGTTTATTGTTGATGTGTTTTGTTCAAGCTTTGATATTGTTACAAGTAGAACTGTTGCTATAATTCTTATACGTTTAACAGTTTTATTTGGTTTAATATCTTTAGTTTGTCTAAAATCTTTATGGATGAAGTTTCCTGATGATCTGGCCTAAGCAACCAGTGAAATGCATAGGAATAGCTTATCCCATCAACAATAAATTTCAAGTGTTTTTGTCAAGAATAAAAACTGGGAATTAAGCACGAATAGCAAAATCTTTTGAAATTAAAATAAAAACAATTTATATTTTTTTTTTGTGTAAGTAATGCTAATTACAGTATTTATCGGATATAAGAACATCTCATATAAGAACAAAACGCTTTTAAGAAACATTTTCAAAAACACCATGTCTTTTTAGTGATTTTTCTAACAAAAGGTATAAGAAAAACGCTTATAAGAAAAAAACTGATTAAAGAACATTTTTCTTAAACACCAAAACCACAAAATGTATAGAAAAAGAATTTATATAAGAAACTTCCAACGCAAGGCGAATTTATTACAGGTGGTCTTAAAAGCCCTGCTGATATTAGCTAAAATCACTGTTGGATGTCAAAATTTTGTTTATTTTCTTTTATTATCTTTGTTTCTGTTTTTGACATTGTACAATGATTTTACAAAAACAAATTGCTTGTGGTTTTTGTACGAGTTGTACTTGTTGTAGTACCGAGATTACCTGGGATGAATTCGCCTTGCTTCCAACGGCAACACAGTTTTTATGTAGTTTGCATGGACAACGCTGTTTTCTGACAGTTTTACAAAAGTACAAAGTTTTTTTTTCTTTTACTTTTAGTTTATGAGAAGCTTTGTGTTTTTTGCCAATTAAAACAAAAGTTAAAATTTTAAAAGAAATACAAAACGGTATAAAAAGAAGCGAAATTGCAAAAAAATATAATATTGGACTTTCAACGTTATCTAAAATAGTGAAAAATTCAAAAGACAATAATTATTTAAAAGTTAGAAACGTTAACATGGGGTCTTTACCTGACAATTTTTTGTCATACCAAACGTCAAGGTCCATATAGAAAAAAACTTGAAAATTTTTGTCAGCGTTTTTTTTTTATATGAAGTTTGACGTTTATTATAAAAAAAGTTGTCAGGTGATGACCCCATGTAACAAAAAAAAAAGACAGAAAACCAAAATAAGAAAGTCTTATGGCCATATCTACTTATATAAGAAATACGTTTCTTATATAAAATAGTTGTATATAAGAAAGAAACGCTTATAAGAACCTTTTTTTCCTGGATTTTTTAAGTTTCTTATATCCGATAAATACTGTAATGCTTAAACTGTTTTTTATAAAATACTCTTCAGACATGCCAATGCACTTTCTGAATCGTATTGACGATGGTACTATATTCTATCAGGCTTAAGGTATCTAGGATTCAAGGCATCTAGGCTTTCATGCATCTAGGCTCCAAGGTATGCAGGCTTCAAGGCATCTAGGCTTCTCTTTATATTTTGATTTTACAGGACATATTTTTAATTTTTTACTAATTTTTATTTTCAAATAGAAACTGGGAATTATTTCCTTCCGAAGGTTACTTTATATTATATTCAACATTTTTCATTTTTTCGAATTTATTCTATGAGCTAAATTTCAGTTATGTATTTTATAAAGCTTTTTTGTAATAGTCCTATTCCTTCAATTTTTCAGAAATGACTTTATACACTACCTGTTAGTTTTATTCGTTTTATTTAAAAACTGTTACATGCAAAGACAAGATTCATTAATGGCGATTTCTTTTCTGAGAAAAATGTTGCATTAATGTTACATGTTCTACATTTTTGTGTTCGTTTGTACAAAAAATACAACTGTGGGAAAAATTTTCAAGTTCTTTTGTGAATATGTTGATGAAAAACATGCAAAACATGTTGCATATTTTACCCTTACTTTTACTTAAGGTGTTCATACTGCCCTGTTTTACAACTTTGGTACTTACTACTTTCTTTGTAGAACGAATGCTTTATTTTGTTTGTCATAATTCATACCGCTCATAATTTTGTAAACAATTAGTTTTAAAACAAAATATAAAAATATTTTCACATTAAAAACAAAAAAAGTCTATTTATATTATAAACGTTTTAATTTTTATAAGCCATTATTGATGTTAATAATTGTTTCCAACCCGTAATAGTGTGCAGAAACCGCTTAAATAGCTTTAAAAATCGCTCATTAAGTACATTAATGATGAAAGTGTAATAGTTGTAAATAAAAGCACTAATTGTGTTCTATTGAAATTGCACAACATGTAACACTTCGAGTGATTATAGGTAACATTAGAAAATGTAACATGTATATACTGTAACATATTTTTCTCAGAAAAGAAATCGCCATAAGACTCTATAAAATGCTGACGCAATATTAGGTATGTATATAAAAAGGATTGCCGTAGTGGCCTAAAAAAGAAATGATGCCAGATTTGTTACGTTGGTGCGATTTTCAACATTTCCCCTCAAATCTGCCAAACCCTTGGTTAGGACGTCAGCTGGCATATCATCTGTCCTCATATATTTAACATCTACTTCCCCTCTTTCAACAGAGTCTCGGATGAAATGATGGCGGATGTCTACGTGCTTTGTCCGGTTGTGAAAGATTGGGTTCCGGCATAACTTTTCTGCGCTTTGATTATCATTGTTGATACAAATTGGATGGTCGACATCAAATATTTCGCTTACGAATCGCTTTAGGTAAATGGCTTCTTTTGTAGAATCTGAGAGAGCCATATACTCAGCTTCAGTGCTGGACACGGCTACCGTCTTTTGTTTTCTGGACTCCCAGCTTATGGCACCATTTGCATATGTAAAAACATAACCAGTGTATGATTGTCTGTCGTCGACATTTGAGCCCCAGTCTGCATCTGCGTAGCCTTCTATTGGCCTGTCATTTGAAGAATATACAAGGCCGACGTTTTGAGTATGTTTTAAATAGCGTAGCACTCTTTTTGCTGCTACCCAGTGTGCAGTTCCGTGATTAACGTTGAATTGGCTGAGAACACTCACGGCGTGTGCAATGCCGGGTCTGGTACAAACCGCCAAATACATTAACGATCCGACCAAACCCTGGTACGGTAAATTTTCTGCTTCACGTTTCTCTTTGTCATCTTTCGGGCACATTTCTTTACAAAGTTTCTCGCTTACGTTCATTGGGGTGCTGACGGGTTTGCAGTCTTTCATGCCAAATCTTTCCAAAAGATGTTGAATATATTTCGATTGCGACATACTTATTTTGCCGCAATTCAAATCTTGATTAAATTCGATCCCGAGGCAATATTTGATTAGACCTAAGTCCTTCATCTCAAATGTTTTTGCCAATTCGTTCTTTAAGTAACTTAAAAAATTTTGGTCACTTGATGCAACCACGAGGTCATCAACGTAAATGGCAATGAGTGTGATTCTGTTGTTATTTTTGTTGATGTAAACGCAGGGATCACATTTTGACGGTTCCATTTTCATTTCCTTCAATTTTGTATCAAGTTTCTCATACCATAATCTCCCGGACTGCTTCAGACCATAGATGGCCTTTTTCAGGAGACATACTTTGTTGTTATATTTCGACGCTTCGGTTTTGCTAAGGACTTGATTTAAATCGTCTGGCATTTCCATGTAGATTTCTTTTTCAATGACGCCATTCAGAAAGGCTCCCACGAAATCGAGTTGATGAACTTCTAAACCAAATTTTGCGGCAATTGCCGCAAACGTTTCATTGTAGTCGATGCCAGGGTGTTGAGTGAAACCCTTTGCAACTAATCTGGCTTTTCGGCATTCGACCGAACCATCAATCCTATATTTCGTACGAAGTGCCCACTTTGACTCAACTATCTTTCTTCCGGTTGGCCTTTCGATTATCTTCCAAGTTTGATTTCTTAATAACGTTTAGGGATGAAACGATACCTCTAAGGTATCGATACTTTTACTCGATGTGGTATCGCTCGTACAGTATCGATACCTACTTAGTATCGAAAAAAAAGTATCGATACTAAGTTACTTGTATCGGTTTGTATGATAAATGAATAGAAAGCAGCATTTAAAAACGTTCTTATTAGTGTTTTATTACTATACAATAAAATAAGAACTTCGACCTATTATAATTTTTGTGCAAAACGATAAGTGTAAAGATTGAGACCACTTTTAGTTACCACTTAGTACCAATTTCCTTTCGAAAAATCTTTTTCATCTTAGGAAACAAAATTTTATAGAACGTTCAGGATAACAGCCTTCATTCACCTTTTATTCCAGAAATCAACAATGTCACTTTGAATTTATTTTAAATGTAAATATGTATTTTATTTTTAAATTGATAAATATAACAAGTTAGAGTGCTATATTCGGCTGTGCCGAATCTTTGATACCCTCCACCGATAGTTCGAATGTTTAAGAAGTAATATCTGTATGATGTCTTTTTATTATTATTATCTTATGGCGATTTCTTTTCTGAGAAAAATGTTGCATTAATGTTACATGTTCTACATTTTTGTGTTCGTTTGTACAAAAAAAAACAACTGTGGGAAAAATTTTCAAGTTCTTTTGTGATATGTTGATGAAAAACGTGAAAAAAATGTTGCATATCTTACCCTTACTTTTACTTAAGGTGTTCATACTGCCCTGTTCTACAACTTTGGTACTTACTATTTTGTTTGTACAACAAATGTTTTATTTTGTTTGTCATAATTCATACCGCTCATAATTTTGTAAAAAAATTGTTTTAAAACAAAATATAAAAATATTTACAAATTAAAATCAAAAAAAGTCTATTTATATTATAATCGTTTTAATTTTTATAAGCCATTAGTAATGCTAATATTTGTTTCCAGCCCGTAATAGCATACAGAAACCGTTAAATAGCTTTAAAAATCGCTCATTTAGTACATTAATGATGAAAGTGTAATAGTTGTAAATAAAAGCACTAATTGTGTTCTATTGAAATTGCACAACATGTTACACTACAAGTGATTATAGGTAACATTAGAAAATGTAACATGTATATCCTGTAACATATTTTTCTCAGAAAAGAAATCGCCATTAAACTGTGACGATTTGTTATTAATTATGGTTTTAGGCGACTAAACTGTTTTCCAGTAGTAGGATAAATTATGGACCGACCATCACGAAATTTCACAGCGTCATTTCTAGTCCTTTAAAACTGTGACGTACCAATTTCTGTTATGATATCATTATTAATTATGGTTTTAGGTGTACTAAACTGTTTTCCGGGAGTAGGGTTTCTATGGGGCCTAGGGTAAATTATGTACCGATCTTCACGAAATTTTACAGTATCATTTATAGTCCTATAAAAATGTGACGAGCCAAAATTTGTTATGATTGCATTATTTTTTACGGTTTTAGGCGTACTAAACTGTTTTCCGGTAGTAGGGTTTATATGGGGCCTAAGGCAAATTATGGACCGATCGTCACGAAATTTCACAGTGTTATTTCCAGTCCTAAAAAACTGTGACGTACCAAATTTTGTTACGCTAGCGTTATTTTTTACGGTTTTAGGCGTACTAAACTGTTTTCCGGGAGTAGTGTTTATATGGGGCTTAGGGTAAATTATAAACGGATCTTCACGAAATTTAACAGCGTGATTTCCAGTTAAATAAAACAAATTTTCGCAAAATTCATTCCGTGCCTTGTTCCACCATTTACATATGTTATTTTTTGTAACAAATTTATAAATTTTTTTAGGTGGTGGTTCCACATTTTGATTCATAGCTCTGGTCCTACTGAACCGATTTTGCTGGATTTCAATCCCAAACTGCTTAGGATAACTACAAACAATTTGGCACCAAGTTTGTTCATTTCTTTTGAGTTGTTCGAAAGTGAGCGTGTTTTCAACAGGCGGACAGACAGACAGACGGACATGGCTAAATCGACTTAAAATTACTCAAGGACCCATAATATATATATACTTTATGGGGTCTGAGATAAATAAAAAAAAAGTTTAACACGGAATGACAAACTTAATATACCCTCTTCACAACTAATTGTGGTGGAGGGTATAAAAAAGGACCTATCTTTATTTCAGTATTTGACAACTTCTACCATTGAGAGGTACTAGAGGTCTGCACAAATGATTTGGCAGCCAAATGAATGCTGTGTGTGTATTTGATATGCTTATCAAATGTGTAAAAAAAATGAGAGCGAGTCATTCACGCTCAATCATTTTAAATGAGAGATCAACACAACACCGTTCATTAAAAAGTTAGCCACACACACTTACACTAATTGTGTGTGTTTCTCTATTATTGTTTATTGTTTGATGAACTCAAATTCATACATATTACAATAAAAAAACCTGAGCGAAGTTAAAAATCACACTAATCATTCGTGTGTTTCTTGACTTTCTTATTTTGTTAAGTGAAGAGGAAAGTTAAAATTTTAACAAAAAAAGTAATAAAATGAAATGGTTGTAATGTATTTTTTATATGCAAAAACAATAATAATATTATAAAAAAAAAATATTTTAAAATATGACAAAACCGGTATACAAAGGCAATAATTTTAAGCACTTATTACACTATATTTTTATTCATTGATGATATAGGTAGAATTGATAGAAAGAAACAGTAAATGTCAAAAAAAAATTAGTAAAATTGTTAAACTTAAAATCGACATTTCAAGCTTAAAATATTGAAAGTGTTGCTGAATCAACGGTTTATGGGCAAATTCAGTTTGTTTTATTTTCGTGTTTCTCATAAACAAAACGCTGACAACATTTAATAAAATAAACATTATAACAAAAAAAAAAAACTAAAAAACTTTGTTTACATTTTTTATAGTTTACTCTTTCTAACATTTACCGTTTCATTCCATCAATTCTATTTCAATTCAATGAATAAAAAATGTTTTGTCATAACGGCTTAACGAAAATATTTGAGTTGCTTTTTGCGTGCGCAGTTCTATTATCATCCACTTAGAAAAAAGACCCACCTTCTGATTTTGTTTTCTTGGTACATAATGCATTGCACATAACATTTATTCACTTGTGACTTTTTTTGTAACCAGTTAAAAATTAGATTCATGGCCAGTATGATTTAATATTGGTTTTTTACTAAGCCCAAAATCTCGGGATTTTTATGCCAAACCCCAGGATTCGGGACTTAAATTTTTAGAATTATCCCGGGATTTCGGTATTCGGGATTGGCATCCCAAGTGTTTACTTGTCAAACGGTTTCTTTATACCGTTACTGCTGCTTCAGCTTTGAAAAAATAATCAAAAATTTAAGATTAATTTCAATACCAAAGTGAAACGATTACTTTTGACCGATACCGAGTATTTTTTTACCGATACTACTTGGTACTCGGTTGCTAAGTATCGATTACAAAAATACTTGGTACTTGTATAAAAGTATCGAATATGTAGTTGTATTTACTCGTATCGTTTCATCCCTAATAACGTTTCGTATTCTTTCAGCATCGCTTTTCGCCATTCTTCAGCTTCGGGACAAGAAAGCGCTTCGGTGCTGGTTTTTGGGTCGGTAATTTGGATTAAGTTTGCTGATTGATATTCCTCATTGTCCGAACTGTTGAAACCCATAAAATCGCCTGCTTCATCGTAGCTTTCGTCATCTGATATGTTGTTTTGAATTTTTCTTGGTCTGCCTCTTTTTCTAGTTAGTATTTTTCTAGGACGGCCACGACCTCTTGGTCTGAATTTCGCATTTTTTATTTCGTCGTTTTCGTTGTTGCTAGCGTCATCTTCTTTATTTATTTGGAGCTGATTCGATTTGTTCTCTTCTTCTGAAGTGTCGTTTGCATTTTCACGGTAGAGAACCTCAATATCGTTTGATATAAATTCTTCAAATTCATTCATGTTGTTTGATGATGAGAATATTACGTCACGGCTTCGACGAACTTTTCTGGCTTGAGGGTCCCACAATCTATACGCCTTGGATACCTCAGAATATCCTATAAAAACACATTTAATGGATTTGGATTCAAGTTTACTTTTACCTGGTGATTTGTCAAGCATAAAAGCTTGAGAACCAAATTTTTGGAGATATTTCACGTTTGGAGTTTTATTCATCCACATTTTGTAAGGAATCTCACCTTTCAGGCTGTGAGATGGACAACGATTTCTAATATAGTTTGCAGTCTTTACTGCTTCTGCCCAAAATGTAGGAGAGAGACCGGATTGAATTAACATGCACCTTGCCATGTCAAGTAGCGTCCGATTTTTTCTTTCTGATACTCCATTCTGTTGTGGTGTGTGTTCGATAGTAAGCTCATGGCGAATTCCGTGTTCCATTAAAAGTTTTTTCATGTTATTATTGACATATTCTGTGCCATTATCGCTTCGCAAACACTTTATCTTTGCACCAGTTTTTGTTTCCACCATGTTCTTAAACTCCATAAACTTTTCGGCAACTTCGCTTTTGTTTTCCATGAAATAAATTTCAGACCAACGGCTCTTGTCGTCTATAAAGGTGACAAAGTATCTAGTACCGCCAATTGAACGCACACGCATTGGCCCACATACGTCACTGTGAACTAATGATAATAATTCTTCGCTTTTGCTGTCGGATGATTTGAATGGAGTTTGGGATTGCTTCCCCTGAATGCAGACTTCACAGGTTGGTAAATTAGTTTCCGTATTGGCACGTATGCCAATGACTTTTTCCTTCTTGATCATTGCTTTCAGGTCCTTTTCGTTGAGGTGGCCAAAAATTTCGTGCCACTCCTGTAGGGATTTTTCTTTTGATTGTGAAATCGAAGCAACTTCAAAGTCTTCGATTATATAGTACAGATCTTTTTCACGTTTTGCCACTACTAATTTCTCGTTATTGTCCGGATTTAGAACAATTGCTTCATTTTTCTTAAATATTACCTGAAATCCGTTCTGTGTGATTTTCGATACAGATAGCAAATTTGTTCTCAAATCGGGTACAAAAAGTGTTCGTTTCAGATTTATGCTGCAGTCTGAAATTTTTAATTGGACGTTTCCCAAACCACGTATTTCCGTTGTGTTTGTGTTTGCTACAACAAGTTGGTTGTCTTCTGTGTTTTTAAAATTGTTGAATTTTTCCTTTATGGAGCACATATGTGAAGAAGCACCGAAATCTAAGCACCACCTACCGTGATTATTCTCAATGTTGTTTGCCATTTCGTCTTACGCTCTTTTGTTTGATCGTCAATCAACCAATAGGAAATCAGCATGTTGAGTGGGAGAGACAAACTACACTTACAGAACTTCTGTCTTATTTTACAGTTTAATCGTCATCGAGACTGCTGTCAGTGAACACATAAATTGAAATTATTGCGATAAATTAATGACGTCAGCCGAAAAGTATTTTATGTTACAAAATGCTTTTGATGACATGCAATGTCTTATTTGTCATAAGACATTTAAAAAAACTAAGAAATATAATTTTAAAAAACATTTTGAAGAAGTTCACAAAGAAATGAAATATTTGCAGGGGGAAGAAAAAGAAAAACAAATTAAAATTTATAAGAAAATTTCATTGAAGTATTTATCTTTATTTCCCTCAACGTATCTTTGCGAACAAATATTTTCAGATTTGAATTATATTTGCTCAAAAAAACGCAATAAGCTAAATTCTTCTAGTTTGAGAAATATACTTTTAATCTCGTTGACGACTTAATAAAATGAATAGCAAATTGTTTTCTTCCAGTGTTATTTCGTCACTCTCACCAATACTACTACCTTGGGCATCTTTGCTGTAATGTCACTTAACCGTAACATGCCAACCTGTAGAAAATAGAATTTCATTACGAGGTTACGTGACAGTTGTAGATAGTGATGGGCTGCTTATATTTTAAACGCAATGCGGGTAAAATCACTCTTTTTGTTTGGTACTTCTTCAGTTATAATATCTGTGGACTTTTGACAAAATAAGTAACAATCCATACATATTTTCATTTATACAAATACATGCTTAGATGTATAAAATTAACAAATGTATACATATCCACAAACAAACAAAGTATGGTTTTTAATGGTATCAACACCTTGTTTAGGTGTATGCACATTTTGAAATTAATGTAAGAACATGTGTACGAATATGATATAATACATATTTGTTTTTTGTAAATCTGTAATATTAATATCAAATATTAAATTATTTATTTATTTATACATGCAAGAAATACAGTTTTAATACTATTTAAATCACTTGGTACTTTTTCTGCAAAGCGGTCACTTTTAACATTTTTAATTCTCATCACTGTGTGTGTTGTTTTATGTATACTAATGCTTTTTTGTTTTTGGTTGTGAAAAACAGCTGACACGTTCTTACATGTTCTATAAGTGCACAAACGAGCTTACAGTACGTTACGGTACTTTACATTGCATTTAATTACATTTACGGTGGGCTAAAGCGGCCTTAAGGATTCAAAGTTAATTATATTTTAAATAACTGCTAAAATTAGTATGCGGTTATCGTCGAAATAGTTTTCCATTTTGCCCCCTCTAAATTAACCGTTACGAAAATTTAGGAGAAAATTATAATATCATAACACGTATGTTCTCCTCTGAATATTCCGAGTGCCAATACGACAAGATGCTGTCCAAATAAGCAGACTGAATATTATATTCTCGTCGAAGTTGTCCGCACTTAATACAATATTTCCTCCCAGAAGTCAAATAAAATAAATTTATTGGCAATTAATCTGATTGAGATTTTAAACCAATTGAGACTATCTCGATGAGTTAAACACAAAATTGCAGAGCTCTTTAAGCTATCAATTATTCAAATCTGCAAACTAATTAAAATTTAATTAAAACAAATCTAATTTGGTCAATATTAGTTCAGATATATTACCTTCAATAACAATCCCTTGATGCTTACTTATCCAAAGAAATATTATCTTTAGCGAAAAATTATTTAAAAAAACTTAATTGTTATAAACAAAATATTGTAGTAACTCTTCAATCAAATTCTATTTTAAATTGAAAAATTTATAGAAAAAATTTTACATTTAAATCAAAGCTAATTTGAACAATTTGAACAATTTGATTTTTTTTTTTTTTTTTTTAAATAAATATTTTAACTGATGGAAATAAGTATAAGTGCAGGTCCTCACAAAACAGGAACAGCTTAAGGATTAAATTTACCGTCAACTGGTTCTGTAAAGGACGAATTAATGGTCATATGTCAGCAATTCATAACTTATACGTATAATAAATTCTAAATCGTCAAGTCCAAATATCCTTGGCATGATATATGCCAATAGAGCCACTGTCCAAATCCTGTAATTTATAATTTATTTGTCCGATTTTCCGAATGACTTTCGCCCTCACCCCAATTGGTGCTAGTTTAGAATTAAAATATTCAACCTTCGAACTCTGTTTAAAGTTCCGTCTTATTACTTCTTGTCCAACTATATACTCCTTTGTCCGAGTTCGCAAATTGTATAACCGGGCATTTTTGTCAGAGGCCCTTTATAAAATCCCTAATTGTTTCTCGTATAATAGAAAACGCATCTTGCCTCTCAATTTGTAAGTCTGTTTCCGCTAAAAGATTTAGTCTAGCTAAAAGCCTATAATCTTTTCCACGCGTTATCATCGTCTGTCCAAAGACTATTTGGTAAGGAGTCCTACCTATAGTCTGGTGAATGCTATTACGAAGTGCACAATTTATACAACTCATATACGTGTCCCAGGTTCGTTGATCCTTTCGCACATAAGATCGGAGTGCTTCATTAATGGATCTGTTAACACGTTCACTCGCGTTTGCTTGGGGACTGTACACGGCTGTAAGCATATGTTGCACACTATGTTTATCTAGAAAAAATTTAAAATCCTTACTTTTGAACTGTGTTCCATTATCTGAAACAATGACTTCCGGCACTCCATAGCAGTCAAAAATTTTGGTCCTAAGATACTCAATAATAATTCTCGAAATCGGTTTTTTAAAGGTTCCAAAAAAGTAAATTTCGAAAAATGGTCAAGTATGATCAAAATATGTGTGTTTCCGGTTTTTGTCCTAGGTAATGGTCCAATTAAATCGATATAAAGTCTTTGGAATGGTCGTTCAGTCTTTACCATTTCGCCTAATGGAGGTTTCAAAGTAAATGTAGGTGTCTTTGAAGTTTTGCATAAATCGCATTTAGAAATATAGTCTTTAACCTCTGTCACAAGTTTTGGCCAATAAAAGTATCTTCTAATCCTTTCCAGTGTCTTACTTATTCCACCGTGCGAAGAATTTGGAACATCGTGTGCCGAATAAATTACATCTTCCCTAAGTTCTTTTGGTACAAATATTTTCCAGGAATTAGATTCGTCCTGTCCTAAAGTAAAATCTGTCCGTTTATAAATGTACTTGTCAATAATTTTAAAGTCCGGTAAGCCTGAATTTTTAAAGGATTCGCGAAGTTTACGATACTCATCAGAATCAAATGCTTCCGAATCACGGTTAATAGCTGGTAGTCTCTCCAATTCAATAGAATCTATAAAATCTTTACCTTCATGTACCCGTGATAATGTATCAGGAACTATATTTTGTCTTCCAGAACGATGCTCGATTGAAAATTTAAAGCCTTGAAGTTTAAGTGACCATATGGCCAGCCGTCCTGAAAGATCCCTTTGTCCCATTAGCCACTTCAGACTTGCATGGTCAGTTGCAACCCTAAATTCCTGTCCCTCTATGTAAGAGCAAAATTTCTTAATGGCTAACACTACAGCGAGACACTCTAATAGTGTTCGTCCTCTTGTGCTAACACCGCACCTACACCGAAAGTACTAGCATCGCACTGCAAAATAAAACTTTTGTCGTAATTCGGATGTACTAGTACTGGTGCAGTTGTCAAACTGCCTTTCAGTCTGTTAAATGCTGTCTGTGCTTGTTTCGTCCAAACAAAAGTCCGTTTCTTGCACAAAAGCTCCGTTAATGGAAAAGTCAAGTCAGAATAGTTATGTACAAAGCGTCGGTACCATCCTGTCATTCCTAAAAACCGTCGTAAATGTTTAATTGATTTTGGCAATGGGAAGTCCCGTATGGCCCTAATCTTGTCATCGTCCACTTGAAGCGTTCCGTTCCCTACTATATAACCAAGATATTTTACTTTGTTTAAAGCAAAATTACTCTTTTCCACATTAATTGTAAGACCAGCCTTTCGTAGTTGTGATGCTTCTTCCAATAAGTGTGCTAAGTGTTTGTCGAAGGTCTGTGATACTATAAGTAAGTCATCTAAATAAACAAAGACTCTTGATTTCAAATTGTACGGAATGACCCTGTCCATCAGTCGGCACAACGTTTGCGGTGCATTACATAGTCCAAAAGGCATCCTTGTAAATTGATACAAGGGCCGATTTGGAATCGTAAAAGCAGTTTTAGGTCTCGAACTTTCCTCCAATTTTATTTGTCAAAAGGCATCTTTCAAATCAATCTTCGATATGAAATAAACCGGAGGAAGTCTGGCAATAAGTCCGTCTATGTTAGGTATTGGGTATGCGTCTTTCATTGCAACCGAATTTAGCTTACGACTGTCTACGCACATTCTTATTTTACCTGGTTTCACAATTACCACAGTAGGAGAAGACCAAGCTGAATAAGGGGCTTTTTCTATTACACCCAGGGCCAACATTCTATCAATTTCTCCGGTTAACTGTTTTTCGACAGCAGGCGAAATCGGATAGTAACGTTGCTTAATAGGTTTTGCATCGCCGGTGTCTATATAATGTTCCAGGAGTGAGGTTCATCCTAGGCCCTCCACCTCAAAATTAGGAAACGCTGCAAAAACCCTTTCCAGTCTTTGTCGTTGTTCATAAGTCAATTTTACCTTATCATAATCGTTGTCAGTACAGTCAATTTCACCCACATTTGGTACCACAATCCTTAGTCCAAATAAGGTCCAAAAGTCGAATCCACAAATAACATCCTGTTGTATCGACGGTACTACTAAAAACTCTATCGACTTTGTCTGTCCTTGGTATGTTATATTTAGTAAAGCAGTCCCCAATACGGTTTGCCTCTGTCCATCTGCGGTTCGTACATTGCCCTTACATCGCTGAAAGTTTTTATCATCCTGAACTTGAATTGCCAAGTTGCCTCCAATCACACTCTTATTGGCACCACTATCCAACAGAGAAAAGTACATATTATTATTTATTTTTAAATTCTAGTAGGGCCTGCTATCGCTATCCTTAATAACTATCGATGAAATAACACAAACTTTATAAAATTTCAATTTTCTGTAAAAATCTCGAATCCCTTTAGATGATATACTCAAAGATTTTGAATGTCCAAAAATTCGACTGCGAGCCCTTTCATAATCTCTCAAACGTATGTGATACGGTCTCATTAAAGGATGAACCATATCGTCTTTATCAATGCTATAATCTTGTCCTGTTTTAGTTCGTTCAGTGGCTTGTTTTTCAGGTCCGGATGCCCGCACTATTTCCGTCGGACATCCTTTTGAGCGTTTCCCGGTTTTCCACTGCAGTTGGGGCATGTTGGCCTATAAACATCCCTTACACCGCAACCGTAACAAAACACTCGTCTGGTGTCCATGCAGTAAATGTACGTATGACCAGGTTTGTCACAATTCCAACACCTCAAATTCTGAATTGCATAAACCTCATCGTTGCCGTCCATTAACGCATTAGCAGAGTCCTTTTCGTCTTTTACAGTTAATTCCGAAACATGACTTTTCGTCGTTCTACGAGATTCAATTGCATGAACTTTCTTCATAAACTTTTCATGTTTTCTCACCTCACGACGTAATTGAGAAACAATGGTAACCTGTAAATGAAGAAGCTCATGGCTTATTTCATTTTTCAAATTTCTCATTAACATTTCACACATATCAGTAATTGATGTTTTCAATTTATCGGTCATTGACGAAATTACGTCCAAATAATCATCAAAATTTTCCTTCAGTTTTTGTTTTCGTCCTCTTATGTCTTCAGAGCATTTGTCAAAGTTATCCAATCTATGTCATCATCGTGTTGTCGGTGAAAACGCAAAAACCATACCAGCGCCTTTCCCTCAAACAAGCTATGTGCATGTTTGCACAGTAGTTGAAAATTTCCCTTTAAATTGTTCGTAGTCATTTCATTATTGTTCCCACTAAATTGTATCTTCCAATTACGTATAATATTCAGAACCTTTTCTGCAGAAAAATGTTCTTGGGTCGAATCGGGGTTGGTCCTACCGGGATAATTCGATGAATCTATATGCTCACGTTCCGGTGTTGTCATATCCGAATTATTTGTGTTCAAAGCATTAGAATTATTAGAATTCGATTGTAAATTCAGATTCTGAAACATTGACCGAATTTCGTTGGAAATCAAATTTGTAATTTCACTGCGAAAACTGTTTAACGATTCAGAAACTATTTCTCTCACACGAATACTATCACCTTGTTCATTCAATGAAGAATCCAAGTTCCGTGGTCCGGGTCTACCTCTAAAACGATCTGTTTGTTTAGTTTGTGTCCTTTGAGTTGTATTATCCTGATCTAAATTAACCGTAAAACTTACGTTAGCCGGTCTTTCCATTTCATTTAAATTTTCCTGACTTCTTGTCAAGACCATTTTATAAAATTATTAAAATTTGCCAAACAATTGAATTGATTTACATTTTACTACTCCATCAAATACCAAAAATCAGATACTTAATTTATAAAAAAACTACCAAAACTTCCAAATGAATTTTTGAAAAGAAACTCAAAACTAAAAAAAACATAGGTGCTTCAAGTTTATTATGAGAGCAAGTAACCGACTTTTAAATCAGAAACAAAAATCTCCATCATAATCCACAATGAATATTAGTTTTAGGAAATGAAAATATAAAGCCAAAAACATGCGAAAAGTAGTTGTGAGTAAAATTTCGAAGATAATTTCCCAAAATTCTAAATCTCATACAACAACTCAACACTCAAGTATAGTTACAAACTATATCTGACTTAACATTTGGTTATGAAATTAAAATTCAAAAATTCCAAAATGTAAATGTAAAATAAAAAACATAAACATATGTATCTATTGTACTTAAAATTGTGAAGCAACAGCACGATGAAAATTTAAAATTTATATATATTTCTCACAAGTTATAAACTAATGAAATCCGTATTTTGCTGGGCCCCACGTTGGGCGCCATTTAATTATGTAACGATTCCTGAGTTCCATATTCTTCGGAATGTATGCTACCTATAACACCAGCTATGCTCGTCAGAAAATGGGGTGATTCTTTATTCTTCCAAACATGAACAATCATTACTTTATAATTAAAACTTAGGTAGCAATAATATCAAAGTAGATACATAATATACAGAGCTATACAGAGAAGCTTTAGTTAGCGAAGCCGGTGTTTGCTATACCATAGAGGAGAAAATCCTTGCGCCCGGCCGAAGGCCGGCTATGCAGAGAAGCTTAGCGAAGTTTGCGCAGCCGGTATTACTGTCCTTACTGCCGAGCAGCTGTTGAAGATAGAATGCAATTTTTTACATAAAACTTACACTTGTATGGAACTGTATGTATGTATAATAAATAATAAAAAAAAAATTGTAATCTAAATAAATGAACTAAAAATTATGGGAAAAAAGTAACATAAGAAAATTTGGAAGGAAGTTTGGCTTAAAGAGAACAATGATGTTGTTTATCTCTTTCTTCTTTACCCACCCATGATCTATGCTACTCATTTTATTTTCCTGAATAGCCCACATTATCTCTAACTTTTGGTACTTATATGTTTAGTAAAATGATTTCTAAAACAACTTAAAATTTCATATTTATAACGTACATCTTTTATTTTATTGAAATGTAGTAGTTATTGTTTAAAGCATGTAACTTTAAATAAAAAACTGACCAACAAACGTAATTCATAACACAGTATTTAGTAAGTGATGTAAAATTATTAGAATTATATGTGTTGTAAGCATATCAAAATTTCTAACAAAAAAAAACAAAATAATTTTGAAATTTAAACTCAAGTATTTTACGATATAAATAATATATATAAATAATTTATTTTATTAATTGAGATATTTATATTTATTTTTAACTATTATTTAAGTGGCAAAAAAAAAAAAAATAAAGAAAACCAAATATTATTAATATAATTTATGTATGTATGTATATTTAATATTTTCCTATTCAATATTAGCCAATTACCAAAAAAAAAAAGAATGTTGTAAAAATTTCAATCTTATTTATTTAACAATGACTGAATTGTTTTTGTTTATTGAATTCAAATACACTAAAAGTTAACTCACCAGAATCTCGTTCCAATGACCGCAGGCCTGTTGTCATAATAGTCTGAGAAAGGTTTCCCATTTTTTTTTATCTTCAAACTTTGAATTCAATTTCGTTATTCTTTTTTTTTTTTAATTAGTTGTCGTTAGAAATTTAGGATATAATTTATGGAGACTTTAAGTATGTATGTATATTTTGTATATAAGAAAAGTGTTAATACATTTTGCAAAGAGTAAGTATGTTTTTATATGAGAAAGTGTCTTGGTCAAAATAAGATATGTATTGTAAGAGTAAGTATGTTTATATATGAGTTTATTTTAGGATAAGGATTCAAAGTTAATTATATTTTAAATAACTGCTAAAATTAGTATGCGGTTATCGTCGAAATAGTTTTCCATTTTGCCCCCTCTCAATTAACCGTTACGAAAATTTAGGAGAAAATTATAATATCATAACACGTATGTTCTCCTCTGAATATTCCGCTTTGGCAATTCCGAGTGCCAATACGACAAGATGCTGTCCAAATAAGCAGACTGAATATTATATTCTCGTCGAAGTTGTCCGCACTTAATACAATATTTCCTCCCAGAAGTCAAATAAAATAAATTTATTGGCAATTAATCTGATTGAGATTTTAAACCAATTGAGATCTATCTCGATGAGTTAAACACAAAATTGCAGAGCTCTTTAAGCTATCAATTATTGAAATCTGCAAACTAATTAAAATTTAATTAAAACAAATCTAATTTGGCAATATTAGTTCAGATATATTACCTTCAATAACAATCCCTTGATGCTTACTTATCCAAAGAAATATTATCTTTAGCGAAAAATTATTTAAAAAAATTTAATTGTTATAAACAAAATATTGTAGTAACTCTTCAATCAAATTCTATTTTAAATTGAAAAATTTATAGAAAAAATTTTACATATAAATCAAAGCTAATTTGAGCAATTTGATCAAGGCCCATTAAAAAGGTCTGCGCAAGAAGCCTGATGATCCTTGTTTATGTTCTTTTTAGTTGTCAAAAGTTGTTTACATTTTGCTTACATGTGCATGTATACGTTTGTTTACGTTTATGGTATGCCACACATACAGGTTTTTTCCTTTTGCTTTGTATATGTGGTAGTAAATGTTGACAACTAAAAAGAATCGTTTTTTGTTTTTGTACAAGTAAGCAGACCTAATAGATGGGCCTTGAATTTGATGTTTTTTTTTTTTTTTTTTAATAATTATTTTAACTGATGGAAATAAGTATAAGTGCAGGTCCTCACAATACGTAAGACTTGTGAGATAGTGTAATCTAGGATCTATTAGATATTCGCTTTTAATATTCGCATACATTTTAGAGAATGTGAGTGCGAATGCAAATAGCAAAAATAGGAGAATAGTTCGCAATGCGAACCCGAATATACGTTGCCACTTAATTATATATTAGGGGGTTCGAAGAATATTCGGGTACATGATTTTAATATATGGATTGCCAGGCAGTTTGAACTCATAGATATGGTTTCTTTTAAAAAAATACTACATTTGTACTAAAATGTTATTGTATATGAAAAATTTGCATTTTTAAATGGAAATTAGATGAATATTTACGTATTTTTTGATAATATATTGAAAATGAGATATATTTTTGAAAATTCCCTACACTTACCTTATAATAAAAATTCTGCCCTTTTTTCCCTACGCTTGAAATTTTTCGAAAAAATCCCTACAAAAAGATAAAATTCCCTACTTTTGGCATCACTGACTGCACTGTTTTTGTCGCTTACGATATAATCGCAAATAGGGCTCGATATTGTTGCGCCAAATGTTATCCAGCTTTTAAAAATCTTTACTAAACGATGGAAAAAATCAAAGTATAAGAAATAACATCTAATCTATAGCTAAAAGAAATTACCCACGCTCTAACCATGCCATTTAATATTACACTCAATACGGGTAATTACCCATGAAGTGGCAACGCTGTTTTTAGTGTTCATTTATTTATAAGAAATTCAATTAATTTTACGTTTTAATTTTTAAATACTTGAGATATCTAGTGATCTGAGTCATCAGAATTATATGCATAAATACATACACACATATAATACTACATGTGTATATATTGTATATACATACATATGAATGTCTGACGTGAACATACACAAAAACAATAAAATGAGTTGCTATGAAGCAAATGCAGCTATCTCCATTTTTGTTGCTTATATTTATAATAAATAACAAAAACCTATATGTATAAACCCTGCAAATAATAGGACCAGTCCAAACACGCGTGTAAAGAGTAGTCCACAAGGGACCAGGACTAGTCCAAAACTAACCCAAACCTATGGAAAAAACCTGGTCTATTTAACATTACGATGTCCTAGGAGAGGACCATATAACCGAACTTTGGACCACTAAGGAGTAGTTTTAAAACTACTCCATGGTATACTCAAGAGGACTAGTTTTGAAATCGTTTAAAACGAAAACATGTCGTTAAAAAACGAAGACATGTCGTCTCACTACAAACACTTTTTAACAATGACATGGTCAATGCTTGTATTACATCGGACCAGTCCATGGAGTAGTCCATTTTATCAAAATGGATCAGGTGGTCCAATTTTATTTGCAGGGAATGTATGCATGTACATATATCTTCATAAGTAGACCCAGCGGTAAAACTCAGAAGACCTTCTTACTTCAGGCCTTTAAAAAGGCCTGCTTAAAAATTGTTTTGATTACATAACTATTCTTATCTAACTGCTAAAGGCTAGATTACACTATTATTCTTTGTATTAATACATGTCAAAATCTCAAGTAATATGACAAAGTGTGATAGTATGAATGCAATGTGTCACGAAAATGACACGTATTAAGAAAAAAGTTTGACATCCCATACGACTTCATCGTTTTTTGAAAAATTTCTAACCAATAATACTTTTCATTGGATCAGGGTTGCATTTTATTTCATGTGTTAGTGTTTATACTTTGTGTGATGGTGTGAACACAAACTGTCATGTTACATTCGATTTTTTGACAGTCGCAACAAAACTCATTAGATTTCTATCTCACAAAGTATTATTGAATACGTAAGACTTGTGAGATAGTGTAATCTAGGCTTAAAGAATGCCTCATAGAAGGCCTCTGCTCTTTGGTGTAAAAGATAAGATACACCTTCCACACTCGCTTCTATGAGAATGGAGTAGAGAAGGAGTAACATTTTTTGTATTGTAGGTATTTTTGCACAAGCAAAAGCAAAATAACTATTTTTTTGATCCCGTTGCCATTCTTATGTACCTTCTAAAGAAGCGAGAGCGGAAGGCCTACTCCGCAATGACAACGTGTGTAAAAAAGATATGAGTATGGAATGGAGTGAACAGGCCTTGTATATCCAAAAGAAGGAGTACAGAGGCCTTCTAGAAGGCATCCGTACTCCTTTTTCCCGCGGGGGATGTTTGGATTGATATTTGGCACAAACCAATTAGCAGTTTAAACCAAATCCACTTTGAGGTTATTCCTAAACCTAAACCACCTTAAAAATTGTACTTTTTGACCATAATTGTACTAAAAGATTTTTTTAGCTTAAATTACTTTTAGTTATACATACATACACGGAAAGAAGTTTATTATTAAATTTAATCAATTTCATTTCTTAAAACAAGAAAACCCAAAACACAAAAATAATTTTATAATTTAAAAATCTACCTTAAATGCTTTAAAAAAGCAACAAATCGATCGATTTTATTAAAAAAAGTTGCATACCACTAAGCTGGGATCATTTTGTTCGTATTAAGTAAAATATTCTTAAACAAAGAATCATTTTCTCATGCTCAAAAAAATTCACGTTTTTGGTTTATTATCAAACATTTCTTAAAACATAAAATACAAAAGTGGCTGGTTTTATTTAGCTCAAGGTGCATTCATTTAACCCTGAGAGGTTACTCTTCATTTAAGTATGTATATTAAAATGATTCTTCGTCGAATCGACAACTTTTTAAAAAATAAAATCTAGCGGAAGGCGAATTTAAAAAGGTAAGTTCAACTCTACAACTACAAAAAGCCACAAGCATTTTTTTTTGCAATTTAAAAGGCGGCTGTCAAAAATGTCAGCAAAAATTGATTGAAAAACAAAATAAAAATTTTGTTTGGGTTATAACTTATCGTTTTAAAAATATACTGTTTAAGAAACTGTGAAAAAATTATTTATTTTTTACAAACAAACTTAAAGTTAAAAATCTTAATTTGTGAAAAAAATCTTTAATGGCGATTTATTTTCTGAGAAAAATATGTTATATATATACATGTAACATTTTCTAATGTTACCTATAATCGCTTGAAGTGTTACATGTTGTGCAATTTCAATAAAACATAATTACTGCTTTTATTTACAACTATTACACTTTTATCATTAATGTACTAAATAAGTGATTTTTAAAGCTATTTAAGCGGTTTCTGCACGCTATTACGAGTTGGAAACAAATATTAACATCACTAATGAGTTAAAACACGTCAAACCATCACGAAAATATGGCATTTTCGGCATCAGCACCTCCGATTTGAATGAAATTCAACACAAATGTTATATGTAATTGGACTTTAACAAAACATAAATTTTCAGACCCCAGATTCTTTCGGCTTCCGAAATATGACGTCATAAAAGATGAGAAAAATGTGAAAAAAAACTCAAAAGTCTCCTTACAAAAGGGGATAGAACTCTTGAACTACGCAAGATAATTTAGTTTTATTGGTATCGTTTTAAAGGTGAAAGTGCACCCTTTAAAATGATATGCATGATGATGCCGAACGACTTAACGGTTTGACATGGATTCACTCTAATGGCTTATCAAGGCGAATTCATCCCAGGTAATCTCGGTACTACAACAGGTACAACTCGTACAAAAACCACAAGCAATTTGTTTTTGTAAAATCATTGTACAATGTCAAAAACAGAAATAAAACAAAACAGAAACAAAGATAATAAAAGAGAATAAACAAAATTTTGACATCCAATAGTGATTTTAGCTAATATCAGCAGGGCTTTTAAGACCACCTGTAATAAATTCGCCTTGTGGCTTATAAAAATTAAAACGATTATAATATAAATAGACTTTTTGATTTTATTTTGTAAATATTTTTATATTTTGTTTTAAAACAAATTTTTACAAAATTAAGAGCGGTATGAATTATGACAAACAAAATAAAACATTTGTTGTACAAACAAAGTAGAAAGTACCAAAGATGTACAACAGGGCAGTATGAACACCTTAAGTTAAAGTGAGGGTAAAATATGCAACATGTTTTTAATCAACATATTCACAAAAGAACTTGAAAATTTTTCCCACAGTTGTATTTTTTGTACAAACGAACACAAAAATGTAAAACATGTAACATTAATGCAACATTTTTCTCAGAAAAGAAATCGCCATAAATCACATTTTGGTCAAAAAATCTTCAAAAATAAGATAAAGTCTTCATTCTGACAACGCTGGTGCGACTTATTTCATAGTATAGGACAAAATGGAAATACTTTGGCGAATATCATATACAATAATATACCATTAAACGATCATCGCTCGCTTTTCTAGTACGCTTCATGGTCCAATTAGTAGGTCTGCGCGCAATTACAACAATCCAACAAAAGAAAAATCAACACTAATTTTGTTTGTATAAAAAATGATAAAGATGTCAAGAACAAAAACATTTGTTTTTGTAAAAAATTGTAGAAATGTCAAAAACAACTCTGCAAAAAATCAGCAGGCGTCTCGAGCGACCTACTAATTGGACCATGGTACGCTTCAAGGTCTATCCAATAGGGCTGCGCAAGAAGCCAGATGTTTACTTTATTTGTTTCTCAACGATGTCAAAAGTTGTTTACATTTTCCTTATACATGTGCATTTTTGCTTACGTTTTAGGTTTTTTGCCACACATATGCACACAAAACACATTTTTCCTTTTGTTTACTCTATGCATTAGAAATATTTTGACAACGGCGAGGAATTTTACACAAACAAAATGACTGTTGTGTTTTGTATTGTTGTAGAGGTAAGCAGACCTATTGGATCAAGGCGAATTGACTAGAAGGTGAGGTAACCCTACAACTACAATGCTTCTGTGGTCGGGTTATCAAAAATATTGCTAGTAAAAAAACAGGATTGTTTACATAAAAAACTAGTTTGTATACAAACTTTGACAAGTCGACCACCGAAAAAAAACACCATATGTTGACTTGACTCCACCTTCTAGTCAATTCGCCTTGTATTGGATAGATCTTGGTACGCTTTGTTGAAAAAATTAGCAACAGTATGTTCACATTAAACAAATATTTGACGAGAAAATTCGAAAAAAGCGTAACCACCAAATTGATCAATCTTTAATTATATTTTTAACAAATTTTGTTGATTATCTAAACTTTGTTTCTGAAAAAATCGTCGTAAAATGTAACTAAAAAAATTTTTTAAACGCTGTGTAATCAAGCAAATATTGCCCAAAATCAAAGCAATGTCATATAAAAATAGTGGTTCCATGTGTGGTGTCGAATATTTGCTAAGTCTGACCATAGCTTAACGCTTGTAGTAGATTAACCCCACGTCTCCACGCGCTTTAGATTAGAACATGACATGACCATAACGCCGGCAGAGTAGCGGTATTAATTTGTTCATGTTCTTGTATGTGGGGAATACGTGTTGATGTTCATGTTCTGATTGACCACAATTTTTGTTGTTGTGCGTTTGGTTGTATACAGAAAATACATTGTATGGCCAACATCATGGCGCACATGGATGCTAAGACGAATGTTTAGGCAACGATGGCAGCACATGGACGAAAGATGAACATGAACAGTCTACACGAGTAGAATTCATGTGCGACATGATGTTCTTACCAAGTTGATGGATGGTGGAGACGGGTAGTAAGGTTATTCAGAAATGGGTCGATTGCCACCTCGTCGAACTGTCTCATGTTAAATTCGCCACTCAAAAGCATGTGAGATGTATTGTATTGGGACTTGCGGTAGTTCTTAAAGAGCTAGCGAATATACCTACATGTACTACCTACTGAGCTAGAACTCCATACCACTGGGATGGACGCATTTGTAGCTATATGACTGAAATGATGAAATTTCAAAATTAGAAAGATTCTTTAATTGTACTTAATTAGCCATTGGTGTACCATTAAACTTTTCGAGCTTAAATGCCTAGAACCAGAAAAAGTACAATTGTAACTTGATCGATACTTTTTTAACAGAGATTCAACATGGATAAATTCTCTTTTGGTATTGCCAAATTCACACATCACAAGAATTTTACAAATGCAATTGTATGGAATTTTTAGATTAACTTGTGAAAAAAGGGAGATTGTAGTCTTTGGTTCTATATCACTCAAATCTAATCATGAATTGTTAGATCGAAGAGAATATATGGTTGTATGAAAAGATTACCAAAGTAAACGTAATAAATGCTTATAAGATTTGTCTGACTCTTATTTGAATAACCGACTACTATCATAGATAAATGAATGAATGAAAGAATAAATGAATGGGTAAGAATACCAGAGGTTTTAGTGAGAGCGACTGCTGGAGCAACTACCAGAATCTATTAAATAACAAACGCAAAATACAAATACAAAAAAGTTTTGTTTTAATTCAATTCAATTCAACTAGTGGTTTCTGCATCACAACCGCCAACTAAGACAATCAGTTTGTAACGAACACGACGCTGGTTAAGACGCTAAGCTCTAAAAAGTATTCAAATAATTTCGTTTATATCGACAACAACAAATTATAAAACGTGACACAACAATAGTGAAATTTTTGTTGAGAAACCAAAAAAACACAAATTTGTTTTTAAATTATTTAAAAAGGTACAATATCGTTTTAAAATTATAACAAAAGAAACAAGATCATTTTTATTACAAAACTTAAAAACAAGTTTAAAAATTCAAATTAAAAAGCTTTAAAGCTTTTAGTTCTCGTTTTTGACAAATAAGCAGAGAGTAGTGCTTCTTGCATGGTGTAACTTTGGTGCAACTATTCGAAAAGGTGGCCTTAGTAGTACAACAAATAGAAAAACAACACCTTGGTTGTTTTTGCTTTAGCCCTAACCCATTCTTTCATATGTATAATTCACTCACACCTATTGTTAATAGGCATGCGAGTGTGTGTCAGCAAGCGACCTTCAGTCTTAAAAAAGCGAATGTTGAAATAAAAATAAAACAAAATAATTTCGTTTTACGAAACAAAGTATAAAATAAAATATAAACATAATATAAAAAAAACAAAGTAGAAGAAGTAAAATATTGAACAAAACAGCAACAAAACCCAAACAATTAATTGGCATTTTGTGTAGAAGATACTTTGGTAGACTTTAGATGTGACACAAAAGAACAAGAAACAAAAACAGATTCCAACAAACAATATACAACAGACAAAATAAAATATTTTACGTATAAATTTGAAAATAACTATTAATACAAAACAAAAAAAAATTTGAATTAGTTAATATATGGAGGAGCAATTATTAATGTGCGTCTAGAGAATTGTGCTTTGTTGAAAAGATCTCATAAAAAGTAAATGATGTCATCAGTTTAATAAAATTACAAAATAATTTATTATTCAATAATTTAAACTAATCGGCATCTTAACTTTTTGTAGGTTAAAAAAAAGAAAAACACTGAAAAACGTACATATATAAATTTCGAAAAATATAAAACAACAAAAGAAGACTGATTCTAAATATTTTTACACAAAATGGATGCAGCCAAACCCTTAATTGCAGAAAAGTATCAAAAATTATGCAACATTATGGAACAGGAAACATTGGGCACAGAGCTTCTAATATACGGAACTTCAGGTTTAATGTTGTTGGTAGCTTATGCAAAACGGAGACCTGCCTATTTGCTTCGACCTTTTAAAAAGCCCTCACACATACCAGATCGCTTAATCAATGAACGTGTAATGCACACTGGCCTTGTAAGGGATGTTCAACAAAAAGGTCCAGATACTCTTCTACTAATCAGCCACCGCCCACTTATACCGTTCTTTATGAGCAAACATCGTTTATTGCCCATTAAACTGCCAGGCATTAAAGTAAATGGCAATGGTGTTTCATGGTTGCAAAATTGCCTAGTTGGACGTGAAGCGACCTTTATTCCTCTTAACAATCGTGCTTCTGATAAATATGTTGTCTCGCAACTCTGTTTGGTGCATCCCCCCAAAGGCAATCGCTTACTAGATATTTCTGAAACTTTACTGAAGTTGCGTTTCGCCCGCTTTGCTGAGGATGTAAATGGCAGTGTCAAGAAAAATGCAAAATACTATAAGCATTTGGCCAGTGTAGAACAGACCACACAATCGCGGGAAGCTATACTGGTCAAAGTTTCTCATTATCCTTGGATTTGGAAAGCACTGTACGATTTTAAAGCCTCCATATTGCCTAAAGAAAAACTTTTACCCGAGCTAGTTCGTTAAGTAAACGTTAAATTAAAAAAAAACTTGACAATAAAAAAAGAAACCTTTTGCACTGCAATTTAAAAGAATGACGAAAATAAAAACTTTTTAATAATTTTTTAAAAATAAACATTTTGAAAATCGAAATAAAATACACATCCGAATCTATTTTCATTTGCTCAATGTACATATCGTAACCTAAAATGCAAAAGGCCGTAACTACTCAAAAATTCAAATTTGACTTTCTCACCCTTATTGTGTTTGGCGTATTTAAAATACGCCTACGACTGTTTGGTAATATATTAAAGAGAACGTGAACTTTTTTTCTTTAATCTATTACCAAACTGTCGTTGGCGTATTTTAAATACGCCACACACAATAAGGGTGTTTGATTGATTATGACGTACTTAACCGAAACACATCTACACAGAAAATCTTACATGTATACGTCCAAAAATAACGACTTTATTTCCGAAAAACAAAAGGCCGTAACTGCAACGTTAACAATTTCATAAACCAAAAAGCCGTAACTACAGTTTTCCAAAAAAAAACAAGAAAAAATCAAAACAAAGTTGCCTTTGATTCTCTTTCAATGTGTGTTATTGCGTTATTATTTTTCTTAACCACTTTAATTTAATTTTATTTTCTCGAATTAAATTTATAAATTAAATAACTTTTTTTAATAGTTATGAGGAATTTTGTGTTTTGTTTTAAAATACTTACAATAAATAGATACAAAAAGACATCACTTGCCTAAAAACTTTTTTAGTTACGTCCTTAAAGCACTATTTTCGTATCTTAACCATTTGTTTTATTTTATGCACAATTTTATTCTTGTAGTTACGGCTTTTTGGTTTCAGAAAAATAGAGTATAAAAGGCCGTAACTAACATTTCTTAAAAAGTAATTTTTTCCATTAATTTCTTTTTTAGAAACAAATCCGTCTATTTTTTCTAAGCTTGAATCTAAAATTTGGATATTAAGTTTTAAGTAGTCTTTAATTTATAACGTTTATTCCTTCTCCTGTAAAAAACCATAAAGTGTAGTTACGGCCTTTTGCATTTTAGGTGACGATATGTACATACATATGGATAAATATGAAGAGATTTTCTAAATTAGGCTCTTTAAACCAAAACAATACCTAAATAGTTTCCATTCATATGTATTTCGAATATGTCGCTAAATTAAACTTTTTGAAATAATTTTACCAATTCATAGATTACAAAACTCCAAAAAATTATGATAAATTACACTGAAAGACCGCTTTCTCACAAGAATACATTGACAAGGTTTTTTAAATTTTAAACTCCCAATTTTTCATGCGCAAATTTTATTTTGACAAATCGTCACCTAAAATGCAAATGGGCGTAAGTTACGAAATAGAGTTTTTGATTGATTTCTGTTCATTTTATTTAACCAAATGTTTTCAAAAAATTTTAGATCCCTGTGATCAAAATTGCGACTTTTTTAAAGAAATTCAAACGCCAAGTACACCTTGTATTTGTTGATTTTGTAAAGTTTTTTATTTCTCCTGTAAAAAAAGTAGGGTTACGCCCTTTTGCATTTTAGTTGACGAAATGTTCTTTGATTCTTTTGCTGTTGTTTTTTATTGGATCTCTTGAACGAAGATTGCCAACCCAGCAACAGTTGAATCAAACGGAAGAACTATAAACGAAGAAGAAGCAACTTTGCGAGTACATACAGCAAAGTATGCACATTCTTCTTTCCCTCCTACATATTTAAAACTTTGCAAAGTAAACATAGTTAAACTTCAACTTTAAAATGGTGTACGAAAAACGCCGAGCTAAATGTTGGCTCGTTGAATTGCTTAAAACTGCATTCTCCATATTTTGACTTTATCTTTTAACCAAGAATTAAGTTAACGTTCCTTGTCGTTTTCGTGGGACTGTTTCATATGGTAACAGTCTTATTTAAGAGATTTGCAATTTGAATGTTTCTACTTTATGTTTATAAATTTATTGACAAACATGTTTATACCTACACCATAGTAATCAATTAGATTTTTTTTAATAATCGTAATGATTGGATACTCGGATAGAAAAGAAGATGTTTAGGTATACCTATTACTAATTTATTAAGATTTCAAACAACCTAATAATACATTTTTTGATATTATTCGAATGTGTATTCTAAGTCAAATTACAATCCTCAAAAGCTTTTATACTTTATTAGGCTTATTCCTTCAATATTTCCCAGGAATATTTTCTATGCACAATCAGAATTTTTCGTTTGTATATTTCTGTTACGAAGCTTACTTTAGCTATCCTTTGGCTAGCAATGAAGTAAATTGTAAAGAAAATTTATACAACTATTAGATACTAGCAGAATGTAATACTAAGCTAAAAACATCTTAAGTCAAATTGAAAAAGTTAAAAAAATGTTGTTAATCTTACGAATTTTCATCCAAAAAACATTTTTGTTTACGTTTTTAAAATTTTGTATTATAATCAAAACTTTTCATTAACTTGGTTTATTTTTAAATTTATTATTTGTAAAATTTTTTTGTTATCTTATCTCGACTTCAGATTTTTTGTCAAAATTTCACAGAAATTTAGGTTAAAAATTTCCGAATCTAAAGAAAATATCCAGAAATAATATGTAGTTAGACTATTTTTGGATTACCTTTGAATATTTTCCGATAATCAAAAGTTATCGCGATTATATTTAAGTTATTTGTAATTGGAAATCGGGCAAAGCGAAAATAGTCGTATTTAATCAATCAAAATGCAAAACATTTATGTTATATTTTTTTTTACATAAACGTCAAAACTAAATTTTAAAAAAATTCAAATTTATTTAAAGTTTGTTATTTTTATACCCTCCACCACAATTAGTTGTGAAGAGGGTATATTAAGTTTGTCATTCCGTGTGAAACTTTTTTATTATTCATCTCATAAAGTATATATATATTCTGGGTCCTTGAGTAATTCTAAGTCGATTTAGCCATGTCCGTCTGTCCGTCTGTTGAAAACACGCTCACTTTCGAACAACTCAAAAGGAATGAACAAACTTGGTGCCAAATTGCTTGTAGTTAACCTAAGCAGTTTGGGATTGAAATCCAGTAAAATCGGTTCAGTAGGATCAGAGCAATGAATCAAAATGTGGAACCACCACCTAAAAAAATTGATAATTTTGTTACAAAAAATAACATAAATGCTGGAACAAGGCACGGAATGTGATAAGATTTTGCAAACATTTGTTTTATTTGACTGGAAATCACCCTGTTAAATTTCGTGAAGATCCGTCCATAATTTACCCTAAGCCCCATATAAACACTACTCCCAGAAAACAGTTTCGTACGCCTAAAACCGTAAAAAATAACGCTAGCGTAACAAAATTTGGTACGTCACAGTTTTTTAGGACTATAAATGATACTGTGAAATTTCGTGAAGATCGGTACATAATTTTCCCTAGGCCCCATATAAACCCTACTCCCGGAAAACAGTTTAGTACACCTAAAACCATAATTAATAATGATAAATGATACTGTGAAATTTCGTGAAGATCGGTACATAATTTTCCCTAGGCCCCATATAAACCCTACTCCCGGAAAACAGTTTAGTACACCTAAAACCATAATTAATAACAAATCGTCACAGTTTAAGATAATAATAACATCATACAGATATTACTCCTTAAACATTCGAACTGTCGGTGGAGGGTGTCAAAGATTCGGCACAGCCGAATATAGCACTCTAACTTGTTTTTTTTTAAATTAAAATCCAATGTGTAAATCTTAAATATGTTTTTGTAATTTTTTATAGAAAATCTGTTCCAAAAAGCTTTTATTTTTTTTAATTTTTAAAAATAAAAATAAAAGTAACATAATTTAAGACTACCTCCTTTGCTTATTTAATTAGCTGAGAACTAAAAAGTTTATGAAATATTTACAAAATGTCTAACTAATATTATTAAATACAAAACTTAATTTCAGTTTTCTTAAAAACAAACAACGAATAAAACAAAATGAGTTGTGGAATGGGAATGGTGAAATATATTCTATTTCTTTTCAATCTTTTATGTTCGGTAAGTTTTTTTCAAAGAAATTAAAAAAATATAAAATGTCATATTTGTATTAAGTTTAAAGTAAAGGTTTATTGTTTCTTACCTTTTTACTTTTTATGTCACATACATTAGTTGCGTTCGAGAACACAAAAGTTTTTACAATTTTTTACTAAACTTTACTGCATTTTACGAAATTGCGTTCGAGTACACAAAATGCAGTAAATGAGAACATAAATTGAGAGCGAAAAGTGACAGTTCTTGTCTGAGTATTTACAAATTTTTACTGCAGAAATTTTTGCAGTAAAATTTAGTAAATCAAAAAAACATACATATGTTTCAAAAGGTAAACAAACAAAAGCATACAAATTGTGAAAAACTTGTTAAATAAAAATTAAACCAAAACAAAAAGTGAATAAATATTAATTAATTAAACTTGTTTGTGAAGCATTTATTTGGCTAAATACAAACTTTTGACATTTTTTTTGTTATGTTAATTTTTTTGGAGTTGTTAAAGTGTGAAGTATGTATATGGGTACTTAAGTAGTCAATAGCAAAAAAATTTTGCATGTTCTTTTAAATAATTTAACCCGCTTCAAATTAGTAAAATCAAATAAAATAAAAAACAAACAAATATGACCCCGGGTCTCCACGTAGCAATATTTATTTCGGCAAACGTCAAATTTGATTGCTCCATTAAATTTGCGACGTGTAGACCGCAAATTGCCATGAGTGGCAATCCATTGCGCAATGATTGCTCTTCTGATTGCTTGAGCAATTATTGCTTAGTGCCGGTTCACACGCGTCAAGTTTTATTCGTCAAGTCTTAAGCTTTTAGGAGAGAAGGGAAAAGAGAATGCCTTTTCATTTCCCCTCTCTCCTAAAAACTCAAGACTTGACGAGTCAAACTTGACGTGTGTGAACCGGCACTTAGCAATCTGCTGTCAAATCAGTTGTAATTTATCTGACATTTCATTTCTCTGTACGGTTGTTTATTTATTAGTGTCTTTATTTATCAAAAAAGCAATCAAGAAAAAGCCGCCAAGTGAAAAAATACTTCAACACAATACAGAAAAAGTTTTTATATATTTTATTTTTTGCAATTCGTAATATTAAATTTAAATGGCCCTAAGTTCCATACTAACAATACAGATTTCTAAAACTAACGCCTTTGAGAATTAGCTTTTTCTGAAACCGAAAAAAGTGTCCCCAATTTGGTACCCATACAATTTATGTTACCAAAATACCAACATTAGATGGATTTTAAGCGAAATTACCGCTTTTACAGTGTGGCGCAGAATGAGCTATAGGGCGATTCTATTCTGACGGGTGCAACATTTAGACGCTTTAAACGTCTTTTACTAATAGAAAGAAACACATTTGCAATTAAGTTATTTCTAGAAGGCGTAACATTTTTTTATATACTATTGTTATCTATTTACACGAATTTATATGAAACGATCAAAAAGTCACGAGAGAGCTTTAAAGTGCATGACGGGTGCAACCAAATTGGCCAACTTTCATAAGATCATTCCACAAAAACACAAGACTCTGTTAATTTTTAAACTTTTATTGTATTATTCTTTTTTATTGTGAAAGATTAGATATCAGACGATGATTATCAAATCAAACATCGTAGAGAAATATAATCCAATAATAAGAAATTTGCTCTTTAAGCCATGACGTGTGCAACATGCAATAAATTTTCTGTTCGCGCCAAATCTATGAATAATAATGCTTCGAATTCGAAGTGCACAACAAATTTACATATACATATTTAAGCTTACCCCTAAAAAAATTATATTATTATAAAATAAATTGGCATCAAAAAAGTATCAAATAGTGCTATTTGAAAATTGATGTTAAAAGTTGTCTAGAATAGAATCGCCCTATATGATTTAAATGGTTTATAACTTTTTTATTTATGCGATTATTATATTTTTTTTTTTTAATACAGTATATTATTGAGTAATTTTGCTTCGAACATATGAGGGGTATAGATGCAAAGACTGCAATGTCCACTTTTTTCACAAACGTAACTAAAAATACCTTTTAGTTGCATTTAATGAATGCTTCCAATTAGTAAATATTACATTACCAGAAACACTTTTATCCCATTAAAAGTATGTTGATGTTTTTATTTCTTAGGCTGGGGAGCCAATTGTTGAGATGTTGTATGTATGATGTATACATATATGTAAGATAATATTTAGGATGTTATATAGTGTTTTATTCAGGATGTATGTATCTTTGTAATATGAAATTTTTTGGTCTGTTTAGGCTTATTGTATTACAATGAAACTATTAAATAAATAAATAAATTAATAAATAAAACCGGCAATGTCCATTGGAGATTGTCGTTTTTGCAATGATCACAGTTTGTTAAGCTCTTTTTCTCTCAACTATTTTCGAAAATGCATGCTATTTTTTTATTTTGTTTCTTTTTTGCAAAACAAAACTAAAAAGAAATTTTAAAATAAAACAAATTATTTTTTATATGAAACATTTAGTTTTATTGTTCATTTTATAACTTTGAAATTAGCCGTAATTATGGAGTTAAGTTATGAAGTTCCTCCAAATCAATCAAGAAAAAACTAACAGCCTGTTCATGGATTTCGAACGTCATCGTTCGCATAGAAAATAACATTAAAAACAAAAAAAAAAAAAAACAAACTTCGAACAATGTTCGATTTTTGTTTTTGTTTTAAATGTAATTTTCTATGCGAACGATGACGTTCGATATCGTTAAACAGCAGGCGCGGATTCAGGGGGGGGGGGGGGAAATAAGGAAATTTCCCCCCCGTAAATTATTAAAATATGTTTTGTTAATTTCGATAATACAAGAATTCCCAATAATAATATTTTTTTTAATGTTAAAAATTTTTGGAAATCCCAAGGTTTTTTTGTTTTTTTTTTTATGGAAGTTCTAACGAAATTTTCCATAATCCTAATAGTTATTTAAAAGATATTTCACATGAAAAATCTAGTTTACCGTATTCAAATACTTACTATTCTACATTCAATCCCAGCAGGTGCCATCTATATTCGAAGACTAAACGTTTGACTTGATAATGCGTGCGGTTGAATTATTAATAAGCCCTAGTAAATGCAATATTTATGTATGTATGTATGTGTTATATGAATCAAAATTCTATTCGATAATTTTTGACGAAAGCACGAATTTGTCAGGGAAAAGCCAGATTTCCTTATCTTTAAGATATTTCAACATGCAACAAAAAGTTTATAGGGAAGAATTTATTGGCTTGATTGTAATCGCATTTGAAGAGGCTTCAAATGATATCGTTGATGTGTCAATTGATGCGAAGGCACTTTCATCAATAGGTGGCATGTCATAACGTCCAGTGTCATAGTGTCCATGGACAAGTACCATAAAGGATTTTCTGCTCTATGGTATAACAAACATGATTATTGGCCGGAATCATGGATTTTCTCCTCTATGGTATAACAAAACCGGCTTCGCTAACTAAAGCTTCACTGCATAGACGGCCTTCGGCCGGGCGCAAGGTATTTCTCCTCTATGGTATAACAAAAACCGACTTCGCTAAGTAAAGCTTCTCTGCGTAGTCGGCCATCGTTAAGAAACAAGGCATATTTTAGATGCTTAACTTAGCGAAACCGTCCATGGACACTATGATACTGGATATTATGACATGCCACCCATCAATAGTGCTTAAAGCTTTGACAAATTTTGGTCTTGACCTAAAAAATTGTGTAGGAGATGGAACAGATGGGTATCTTCTAATGTCAGCAGAAAATGGAGCTGTTAAAACACTCTGGAAACCACGACAAATGCGAAACAAACGCCTTACTATTCCCATAAATCAAGAAACTCAATTTCTAAAAGCAATAAATTGCCATTAATACAAAAATTTGTATCATTTGTTAAAGAAACGACAAAATTTTTTAAATATAATCATCCCAAGCGAAACACAGTTTTAGCAAAGTATTTGGGAGCCAAACAATTTAACACTTTGCAACAAGTGTACATCATATAGTAGAAGCCTTGGAAAAATATCTGAGTGGAAAAAGTAACTCACTTAGTACTTTTGAATTTATTTGCGGAATATACATATTAAGTGTGATACTTGATGTAACACAGCCACTTAGTATCATTTTACAAAAGCGAGATATAGATCTTCAAAAAGGATCAAGCCTTATCAAAACTTTAATCATGAGCCTTGAAGGGAACAGAAATAAAACAAAAGAATATTTTAAAGCGATTTTTGAAAAAGTTTAAGTTATTTGCATTCAAATCGAGGTTCCAATCGAAAAGACAAGATTTGAACGAAATAATCACATCCCAAATTTTGAAGATTACTACCGAGTTGTTACATTCCTCTTATTGAATTTATTTTAGAAGATCTCAAAACACCTTTCCCAATAGTGAACATACCTAAACTTATACCTCAATGTGTAATCAAGTCATATACAGATATAAAACTGTTAAAACCACAACTAGCTGATGAGCTGATTATATTTGATAAAAGAGATAAACACCTATATCTACCCAAATCTAAGAAAAATATTTCAAATGTTCGTTTCAATGCTCGTCAGTAAAGCTACGAGCGGGAGGTCATTTCCTACCCTTCGTCGAATAAAAAACATGACTCAGATCAACAATGACAGAAGACATACTGTATTGTCTAAATTTGCCTCACAAGAAAATCAAAAATTGCTTATTTAAAAATATGAATGTATATTGAACTGATCTTATATTTTATTTAACCTTTTTGTTGAGTTTTTTTTAATATAATATACACATATTGTTTTTAATAAACTTTAAAAAATCAAATTTTTTACTTTTTGTATCATACAAAATTTCCCCCCCGTAAAGCTCAAGCTGGATCCGCGCCTGTTAAACAGGCAGTAAGCCTTTGTTAAGTTTAAGAATTTTATAACTAATGATTTTTTTAAGTACTTGCCCATGTTAAAAAAGCAGCAATGTCAATTTAATTAGAGCAAACACAGCAATCACCAATTTTATTATTATAATAGCCAGCAAACCGCTATATCGATTTGGTTGAAACTTGCGTCATATCTTTATCATATTTACTGAATAGCATAACATACAATAAATAAATATGAAAATACTTTGAGCTAGAGGTTTTTACTATTTATTACGAAAACTATAAATGTGGACATTGCAGTCTTTGCATCTATACCCCTCACATATGCTCTTTCTAACATAATTTCCATAACTTTTCGCAAAATTTCTGGTGTAATTATTTATATTTAGTTCCCCAAGTATTCTTCACACAAAATGACGAAAAAAATGAAAAAATAATATATAAAAATTTATAAAGAATTTAAATAATTTAGCTCATTCTGCGCCACCCTATATTTCACACGCCCAAAACAAGTCATTTTAAAAATATTAATCGGGTTCAATTGTTTTGGTTCGTTGTTCGATTGTAAAAAATAGTGACTAAAAAAGTTAAAAAGAATTCGAACCATTTAGCTCATTCTGCGCCACCCTGTATAAACAGAAGATTTTATGAAGGCTATGGAAATTTTTGGACCGATTCTTTTCAATTTCGTTCTTATAAAAATTGAAGTGTTTGCACCAAGTTTTGTCGTACTATCTTCAAAATTACGATCTTTAACCAATATTTCTACACCCAGAGAAAAAACAAAAACCTCCAATCAAAATATTTTTGAAGAAAATTGTAAACATAATATGTTTATTATAACCATATTATTGTCAGCGATAACCATATTATGGTTAAATTTAGGTCTCCATCAAGAAGCTCCAATCATATTATTGTTGCCTCCAAACATGTTATGATCAAAATTAACTAAAATTTGTTAAACACTTACAATAGCATGGTTGGTTTTAAGCCATAGTATGTCGCTCTTGGAAAAGAGGAAAATACTATTGTAAATTTAAAAACAAGTTATTGTCATATTTAACCATAACCATAATATGGTTGTAGGTTCTTTATGGAGGACTAATTTAAACATAATATGGTTGTTGCTGACAATTATATGGTTATATTAACCATAATATGTTTAAAATTTTCTTTAAAAATAGTTTGGTTGGAGGTGACCATATTTAAACATTTTTTTTCTCTACGTGTATGTAAGTGTTTTACACATTAGCACAAGAGCATAAAAAATAGGTTTCTTGGCTTGTGATTGTTATTTACTTTTTATCGAAAGGCGCAGCAGTTAATTTTTGCTCCAAGAATTTATAGTTTACATTTGCGACTTTGATTAAAGTATTGTTTTTAATTGTAGGAGTGTAAAATTTTGAAGATACACGTATTTCGATAGCATGTGCCATAATCAATCAAAAAGTCAGTTTTGGATTTTTGTAGAAAATTTTTGTCAAAAAGCCCTAATTTTTAATTTTAAAAAATATTTCAATATCTGACGTTTTTAAGTAAAAATTACTTTAAATATGGTAAATATATGCATGCATGGAGACACCCCCAAAATAAGTTTATTTTTTGTTTATTTATTAGATACATGTTGCATGTTATTTCCGTTTGTCCATTTTAAATTTAAGAATTTTGTGGGAATAGGTATAAGATCAACAAAAATACACGTTTCGTTGGTGGTTGATTTTAATGAAACTTGTTAACCGTTTGTGGTTTAGTTTTTAATATGAAAAAATCAACTAAGAGCTACCTTTTTTTAAGTCTAAATTAATATGCATATATACATACACACAAACATGTATGTATATACAAGTTTTTTTTTTATTCTAAAGCTAAACAAAAAAACTGACTACACAGCTGTATTTTTTCTAAAATTTTACAAATGTATAGAATTTTCTATGTTTTGTGCTTCAAAAACGTTTAAATCGGCACATAAATACATATGCATGTACATACACATATGTACATAAGTATATAGGCTATGTAGATACAAAAGCTTAGTTTTCAAAACATTAAAAACAATAAATAGTCTTAATGATAACAAAATATTCAGTTCGTAACCGGTTTCGAAAAAATATCATTATGATTCCGATGCATACACAGGGTTCCAAGATGTTTTTCAAATTTATCTCTTAGAATTCCTACACTTATTTTTTCATCCCCAAAAATCCCCACTAATAAAATAATCAAATTTGTAATATGCAAGGCGAATTCAACTACAGGTGGTGTCGGATCTACAACAATCCAAAAACAACAGAAAAAACACAGGTTTTTTTGCATTGCATTGTTAGTGCCATTAGCTCGAAATGTCAACCATAATTAGCAAAACACCAACAAATCAAAACAAATAAGCTCGAGTGCTATTAGAAAATTTTACAGCAACTTAATTTCAATTTAATAAACCAAATATCATATCGTTACCTAAAACGCAAAAGGCCAGATCTAACCAAATATTAAAAATCGTTTTTTTTAATGATTTTCATGTATTGCATCAACACAAATGTCCACAAATAGAATCCTTCGACCAAAATTTGCGATTTTATTAGCAAAAAATAAAAGGCCCTATCTACAAAAGGTTATATGGTAAACGCTAAAAGGCCTAATTACCAGTTTGCATTGTATGCAACGTTCTCAATCGTCAAAACAACTGGTAGGTCTTACAATAAATAGTGGAAAAATTAATTATAAATATGTAAATAGTTTAAGGCAGGCGATAAATTCACATTCATTCGCTTATCGCTGAAAATTGCTGGAGCTAAAAAAATTTAATTTATGAATACATCCTATCAAAATTTTCTATCGAAGGTAAAATAATAGAGATATTAGTGATTTTAAGTTAAATTTGAACTATTTTTTTTCAAGCAAAATTTTTGGGGTACTTTAAAATAAAATTATTAATAAATGCGAAATTAACCCTAAGCTCTCTTTTGTTGTCTTATTTCTGACTTTCTGGTTGAATTTTCCGTTTTGGTGTATTCAGGGACTTATAGTTAAATTTCACGGATAACATTTTTGCGCAACATTTTAAACCCTTAAATCCCTGTTTTAAAGGTGTGTTTTGCTCTTTTTTAAAAGAAGGACAAAAAAGACCCATACCTTGAGGAGATAGAAGGTTAACATATTCTACAAATACACAAATTTGCTGAACACATTTTATACTTTAAATGTAAGGGTCACATGGTTTCTTATGCCGATTAAAAATAAGAATGTGCCAGAGCTGGGAAACTGTAACCCCTCTAAAATGAAATTCAGATGTTAACTTTTAAAACGTCGATACACGTGTCTTTTTTTTGTTGTCTCCTCTATCAAAATGACAATGAAGCGGGGTAAGCCAATTTGTTGAGAAATTCAAATTCGAGCAATGGCGAAATGTCGACTAAAATTATCTTACCGAATCAACAGTAAAAGATATCGTTAAAAAATTAGAAAAAAGTAAAATTTCTTGCATTTACAGAAAGAGACGGAACACTAAAAGTAGGTATAGCCTTAGCGGCTATAATTAAACAAAATTGTCGGAGCACTGAAACGTTAGTCTCGCAATCTAGAATTAAACAGTTTGTCCAAGTCTAGAGATGGTTTGAATGTGTAGCAACAAATTGAACAATATTTAAAATATGCAAGTATGTATTATCAACAAGGAAACCAGAATATGCTAAAAACGCGTTTTATGCGCATAAAATATGCAGTAAAAACTTGAAAATATCCCCTGAAAATTTAAAAAATATGCCCCAAAAAATCAAAAATTGCTCATTTGAACACAAAATATTTAACAATTTAATAACATTTGAATTAAAAAAACAATCCTAAAATTATAATCGGTAAAGCCCAAACACTATAGTATAGTACGGACTCACAAAAACAAAGTTATGTTAACAGGTTAAAATTCATAAAGGAGATGCTTGTGCCGAATATTATCTAAATATTAACATCCATATGAAAGTTTTTGCCTTAAAGGGATTTCAGGTACGGTCGCTAAATTCTTTATTAATGTTGACATTTAAAAAGAAGTACCTATAAGCTATTTAAGGATGAAAGCTTTGGGCAGATGTAAACCGGTTTAAACATAATTTAACTTACAGTAAAGTATTTTTGTGGCTTATAATAATTAGATGGTTTACGGACACAAAGAGTCTAATTTGGAAAGAAGTTTTTATGGGTTGAAACGAAAGCTTTTGTATGCATCTTTAAAAATTCCACATGTATCAAAAAATGCCCTAAAAAAAACAAAATATGCATTAAAAAGGAAAAAATGCGCTATAAACTCAAAAAATGCTACATAAATGCTCTTTTACATAACTTATGCAAAAAATGCTGCATACGGTAAAATATGCACTAACAAATCGATGCCAAAATTCATAACAGGCTCTAAAACGGATAAATATATTGTTTCAGCCTTCATTGGTCGCACAAGGAAAAACATGCAATTGTATATTTATGGTTTCCCTGAATCATCAATAATAATTATAGTATTTTTTCTTTTTTTTTGTTTGTTTTCCAACATATTCATTTCCGAAAAAAAGACAACTTAACGTAATCGCAATGGTACACAGATCAATGTTAACACCAATAACTAAATTTGCAAATCACCGCGATTCAGCGGCATTTCTATATAGATAAATTTCTGTCAAAAATGAGATTTAATTTTTGTACAGCCAATAAATCTTTCCATTTTACAAACGAAAGTTTTTTCATTGTTGTATATAATCTTCTTTTAAAACATTGATGTCTATAACTGGTTAAAGTATTTTCATAATTTACCCAAAATTAGTGCGGCCTAATGCGTTACAATATATGACTGGAGCCAAACAATTAGAAATATTTAAAAAAATAAAATATTTACCATTTGCTGCAAAAATCTTTTTATGAAGCTACATATCAAACCTTTTTTTATCAGAGCCACTTGATTAAATGGTACTACTTAGTAAAAGAGTTTCTAAACATAAAAAAACAATTATTAATAAAAATTAATAAATTAATTAATAAAAATTCCCCGTGATTTTGAAGTTACTTCGTTTTTGTTTCACTTTGTGTTGTATGGCTTCGAAGTTGCGTCGTTAGTACTTCGATTAGGCGCTGTTAATATAAATATGTTTGTACAAAGCTAAAGCAGTAAAAGGGGATTTCCCGTTTTAGTCTAATATGTATATACATATGTATGTGAAGGTTGCAAGTTGAAGATCGTTAGTATGTAGTTTCAAATTACATTTGCTGAAGTGAAGTTCAATTCAAATAAGCTAAGAACAAAAAGTAGACATTTTGAAACGTTTTGAAATGGAGCCAATTCTTATCATTTGGATTGAAGAATAAATTCACCAAATAATGCCCTTTAAACAGATGGTTATTCAAAGGAAAGCTTCAACTTTAAATGACGATATAAAAGAAAATTATTCGTTATTAAGTTTATCAAGTCAAAATTTCTTTTTTCAATAAAAATGTATGGAAAAACCTTCTTCGGTTTGCGTTGTTTCGGGTTGCGTCGTGTTTTCTCGGTCCGAATTAGCGACGCAAATTGGGGTATTGGTTTATATGTATGTAGTATGCTTGCTTGTAATTCAAAGCTTACTTTTAACTGTTTTGTTTGAATAAAAAGTGTTATACTGCTTTTTTGTACAATACAAAATTTTATTTTTAAACAAAAAATTAAATCGCCTCCGATTTGTAAAGCTTCGTTCACAATTAGGGTTCCCAACTTTTTTTGTTGCAATTAAAGTACATTGATTATTAAAGGTTAAGAAAAAAAAAGTACCCAGTATAAATATAAAGTACAATTAATTTCTTTTTATTGGTTTATTTAAAAACGTTTTTTACTGTTTTTTACTGCTAGAATTTGACACTTTTTTCTTGAGACAAGCTGGCGCTTTAATCCAATACGGGTTCAAAAATGGTTCAGTTTATTGAAATAACTAAAGAAAAAACGAAAATCCGCAATACAATTTCCTTTAAACGTTAAATTTTTTTCTTACTTGGCAGTCGTTTTAGAAATATAATTTTTTTTGGCAACAAAAATAGTTTTTTGCAACATTTCGAAATTTTTGTTTGTTAAAAATTTATAAAAAATTCCAGACATATAAAAAACAAAGCTTCAAATGAATAATATAACCTGAAACTATTTTAAATTCTAGATAAATCTAATCATGCGAAATAAAGTATTTTCGCGTACTTTATTATTTTCATAAAGTATAGAGTACAATTACTCGAAATAACGTACAATACTTTATTATAAAGTACGGTTGGCAAGCATATTCACAATCAATGAAACATTTTCACTTGGTGTTCATAATAGAACAACAAATTCTTTTACAACCACACAAAATTTGCATTAAGAAACCGTTAGCAAATTTTTCCCACAACAAAATTAAGCATTTATTAATTAATATTAATATTTAACTATATTTCTAATATAAACCCCAATCCTATAGCCACTTAAAGGTAAACAAAATCTCATGTAGATGAGGATATCTAAATTATATTCGGCACAAAAACAAAAATGTTGTTCTGGAGTGTCCATGATTGACCATGTGTTTATATTTCACTGCACAAATTGGAAATTGGAGTTTTTATTCATAATTGGGTTGAACGTTTAGAAAATAAGATAACAGTTAAGATAATAAAAGGAAAAATCCCCAAAATAAAAAATAGATATTTATATCCTTAACAAAGTCTCCAAATCAAATTTTTTTCACATTTTCAAAAAAAATCCCCAATTTGGGAATTCAATAAATTCCATAATCTGACAACGCTGTGTAAACATTAGATTTGAGGCTAACGAGTTTTAATGTTTTTGTTTTACCAAGGCGTATTAATATTATATAAATTAATTAATACGCCTTGTGTTTTACGCTGTAAAATTTCCAATTTGTTTTTTCTGAGAGCCGACGATAGAGAGAAAACAAAACATGTTTACCAGGGATGGAAAATTGCTTTCGTAATTTCATACCAAAATGTTTTTTTAGACTTTTTTTAGACAACGCTTTGTCCCATAGATAAAACATAAAAATAATATTATTGATATGAAACCAATACATTTTGATAAATAACAATATAAATCAAAGACATTTTAAAAAATCATTAAGTTTAAATTTTGTTTGCTTTGCTAAAATATGTTAAATTGAGAGAGTTTTAAGTAAAAATTACTGAACAACAACTTGAGTTTTGAATGCTCCAAGAAAATAATTGTCAACAAATTTTTTTTTTTTTTAATTTCTACTGTTTTCTAACAACTAGCTAGAGAAACATTGTACAACAATTTCAGGCAAATAAAAAAATATATTTTAAAAATGTCTATCTTCTCGATTTTTGCTCAAATTGAATGAGTTTTCAAGAGTTCAACACAAAAAATTATTATATGTAAAATTAGTGAAATATAAATCCAATTTTATTACTGCCAATAGAGAACAATATAAGTTGTATTATTAACAAGTAAGAAAGTGTAGTCGGTCAAGCCCGACCATATGATACCCTACACAGTATTAAAAAACAAAATTTTGGATACTCCAGAACAACATTTTGTTATGTGTTTAAGATCCATTTAAAACTTTTTATGCCGAATATTATTTATTTAGATATCCTCACCTACATGAGATTTTGTTTGCATTGAAGTAGTTTTAGGATGGAGGTTGGTTTATATGAGATCTATGGTTATTTTGACCCTATAAGCACAACATTGTGTCTTTAAATAGTAGCTATCGTAAAAGTTATTGTCGCCTATTTAATTAATTATGTTAGTACCAACATTTATAAGAACGTTATGGCATTAAAGGTAGAGTTAGATTTGGAAGCTGTGGTAAAATATGAACCGAGTCCAAAAAAGTTGTTTAGATGATTGAGATCACCTTAAAAGAAGCTTGGAACAAATTTAATCTAAATAGCAATATAATAAGACGGCTAATTGGCACAAAGACCCTATTCAGGAAAGAAATTTGTATGAGGGATATGTAAATTTATTGACCGATTCGCCCTATTTTCAAAAGGCTTGTTACTTGTGCTTATAAGATAATATGTACCAAATAACTCTACTCTTGTGGTGTGGGTATAAAAAAATTGATAAGAAGATTATGATTGCCATGGACATTGTTTGGAAAAAAATAAAAAAACAGTTGTTTTTAATCCAAATTTTGATATTTTAATTGCCTAATTAAAATATCAAAATTTGGATTGTTAGCTGGTAGGGTGAACTTTATTTTGGCCGCTTTGGGAAAATATAACATATTGTTTTAAGAAATTTAAAACACGGAATAAAATTAATTCTATGAAAAACAGTGTAAAACAGAAAAGCTTTGGCGATCTCGCCAACTTTGTATTTAATTTACTTTTGCTTCTTCATAGTTCCGCAGCTGCTGACTACAAATTTTTAACACTTTTTTTAATAAAAACAAAGTTCAGAAATAATCTCGAAATAAGTACAATTCACAGTATAATCCCTGTAAAGATCTCGTTAAAAATATGGTTAGCAAAAAGGGATTTTTCCAAAACGTGAAAATTCTGCATATGAATGTATATACCTATGTATGTATGTACTTAAGCACAAATATAAAATACTTATGTTCACATACGAGTACATACACACAAACATATGTATGTACATAGAACAAACCATATTGAGTTAGCGAATGGTGATTCATTTGTTTTTATTATTTGTTTTATTTTTTCGTTATACGAATTGTTTGTATATATGAGTAATAATTCTAGTTAATAAACAACATTAAATGAATTTTTTTAGTATACTTTTTGTTTTCGTTATACTATTTTGTTAACAACACCACAATAGTGAAATGGGTATCATGGGTTTGTGATGAGGTTTGCAACCAGTATTACCACGATTAAAAAAATAAATTAACCAAATTCAATAAAAATTAACCAAAATATTTAATTTTTCACTTAAGCTAAAAAATATTATATATACCTCTTTACCTCTTGATCGATTTTTAGAACATTTTAGCATTACGTTACGGATGATCTGGAAGGTACAATAGGCTTTATAATTTTTCGAAGTTTTTTGTGGAATTAGCACCTCTTAGACAAAGCTTACACTTATTTTCGTATATTTGCAAAACTGTATGAGTTAGAGCTTGCAAATGTTTGAAGAATCAACATACATACTATAAATCTGTGCACATTATTAGGTTTCTTAATGCCTCGGTAGGAGTAGAGAAAATGATATCCCAGATAAGTAATGCTTTCCCCACGCGCTAAAAGAATTGTCTCCAACTAAAACCCCTACAACTTTGAAAAAGTCCCTACATTTTAATGATTTCAAAAAATCTTTCCTTCTTTTCCCTATGGCCTAAAAATAGTTTTATTTTCTACGTATAACATCACTGTCCCAGATAGTGGTTATTATTTACAGTAACTAATAATCTTAATAAAATAAATGAAAAATAGTATAAATGGTCAATGCATCAATAACACACAATAAAATATGTTTCTTACACATACTGCTTGTCAAAATTTACAAAAATTTAAAGATGTGATATAGACTCCACGCAACTTTAAAGCAATTTATTTTCAAGATGTCAACAAGAAAACAACTAATAAAGACAATCGAAAAAGATGCTCATTAAAATTGTAATTAGATGTTTTCTTCAACGTAAATTGAAACTGAAAGCAAATTAGATTTAATTTTAAAAAATATGAGTAAATTGGTAAAAAAGTTTGGGTGTTTTAAAACTAGAAGTGCAAATTTTGATGATAAAAAAATTGGTTATTTTTCAGTTGAAAAAAAGTAGCCAAAATAAAAAAGAACACATGTACACACCAGAGAACTGCAAAATCACAATTTTTAAATCCATGTGAGATAAGGCCATGTGGCTTTATTGCTCAATTGAATGGGAGATAAAGCCATAATGGCCTAATTGCCCAATCATTGAGAGGTTAGGTCATATTTAAAATTTTGCAAAATGAGAGATACAGCCATATTTTTTTCGCAAATAAAAGATAAAGCCATATTTTTCCAGAATATTGTTATGCATGGTGTAAACATTCTGTAAAAGGGAAAATCCTTAGTTATCATTGAAAAACATTTTTTTTATTCTTGGTACGCACGCAAGCAAACTTTATTCCGCGAAGCCACCTCCTACTCTAGGAAAAAACCCCTAAGCACGGCCGCAGGCCGCCAAGCAGTAAAACTTTAGTATGCGAAGCCAGATTTCAATACTTAACTTTAGTGTCTCCGGAACTGAAATGAGAGATAAAGCCATTTTCTAATATTGCTAATGTGAGCTAAGGCCATGATGGCTTTATCTCCCATTCAAATGAAAAAAAAATAAATATAAGAGGCTGTATCTCCCTATTGAATGAGAGATGAAGCCATCATGACCTTATCTCGCATGGTATTAAAGCACCCCCCCCCCCCCCCCCCCCCCCCCCTGTAAATGTTATGCGGAAAGTACAGGTCGAAATTATGAAGATAGTTTAATTAAATTTGGTAATTGTCTATTAAAAATTGTGAGAATCGTTCCTTGTGCCCATAAACCATCTTATTATAGTGGCATTTTGATTAAATTGTGTTAAAAATAATTTTATTGCAATCTTAATCACCTTGCTAAATTTTATTGGAGTCGGTCCATATTTGACCATGGCTTCCATACAAATACTACTCTTGAAAAAATCTTTAATTGTCATAAATTACTTAAAAATGTCAAAATATTGTACTTATAGGTCCAAAATAAACGAACTTCTTTAAATCACTATTATGGCAAATATAAAGGAACTTCGACCACATATAATTATTTTTTGTCCGCTTCACGAATGTTACATCATATACAAAACAAAACGTAGTTTAAATTATTTATATGAATCTACAAGAGCTCTATAAAAATTGTTTAAAGTCTTAAGCGATTTTTTTCTGCTTGATATCGATGTTGATCTCGTATGTTATTCCGGCAGACAAAATATTTTTCAGTTTTTTTTACACCATCCTAACAAAGATGAATTCAAATCTTTGTTATGAAATGAATTTATCATTTGACATCAAACACAATTTTCAAACTTTTTTTAATTGTTTGATTTTAACATTTGAATTCAACTTGACATAAACATTTGACATACAATGTTTTATAATTAAAAAAAATTATAAAATAACTTGGAAGCACTGAATTAATGTAAACACTAAAGTTTTGTGGGCGCAACAGTTGTCGGATTTCGGCCAACAATTATTCAAAAAACATGTAGATTTTCTTGATAATATAGATAGAATCAAAAAAGACTGACTGACAAAATAAAAAGCACCAAAAAAGTAATAACGGTTCAAAATTGGTGCACACGCTCCAGGAACAAACTAGTTTTTATTTTGTAATAAACAGGACATTTGGAGTACCGTTACCTTGTTTTGGTGCACATTTCTTCACTTTGATATGTATGTATTTGTTTTTTATTTGGACAATTGTCTCTTATACTAAATTCAAACTTATGCAAAAAACATAAACAGCGTATAGTGCCCCATATTGGCTAAATCTGACACTGTGCAATCCCAACAAAAACGGAGGTTTGATTTCCAATGCAAAGCGATTTGAAATCAAACCTTTTCTCAAACGACAAACGTTTGATAATGAGTTGAAAATCAAAGCATTCTCGGCAAAAAGGGCAAATTATTTTCAATTTAAGAAATGCATTTCTTTTCAACTTGTTTTCGAACGTGGTTCTCAAATGTTTTTCAAATGTGGGTTTTAATTAATACAATTCATTAATTATTTAAATAAACTGTGAGATAAACATTCGGCTCAATGGTTAAAAGATGAAATAGTGTTATTTCTTTCCTCTTATTCCCGGAAAGACAAAATACTTGGCTCCTTTTTGTTTTGAGGATTGTCATGACGTAGCACCGCGATCGTAAAACAAACTTTTATTTTCTCCACTTTTCCGTTTTATTTTTATTCACATTCTTTTACTTTGAAATAAATTGTTTACTCACAAATAATTTATAGTTTTTACCAAGAAATCAAGGTTTTTCAAAGGCAGATTCACTTTGATTCTAGATATATGTATCTAGTTCAAAAACTCATAGCTTTATCTTTAATAGTGTTCAAAATAAAGCCTTTAGTCCCCATTAAATGGCAAACTCTGACACTGTGCATATGGGAGAATGACGAATTTTATAGCTTCAACCTAACGCTTGAAATTTTAAGCAACTAATTTAAGTTTTTTTTCCACTTTTTCGAGCATTGCTAGGCGTATTTCACAAACAACACGAGAGCATCAATTGTTGCTGTAGGCCAATAGCAAATAATCGAGTATAATTGACAACTCCATTTCTCTAAATCGATTTATCGCTAAACTTTGATTTCAAAAAGTCAATGATTGTGGGCGCCGTATGCCAGCATATTTTTAAACAAAAACTTATTGATCTTCATTGATCGTAACGCGTGCTTCGGCTTAATTTTTGAAATAAGGGCCGATTATTCCACCAGCGTGTAAACCGCAGCAAGCGGCAATTTAGTTTGTTAACAAATTTTTGAGATAAAGCATCGATGATTGATTTCTCAAAGAAAACTTCGATTATCTGGTAGCATTGTTCAAGGGTGAATCTATTCATAAAGATTGACATAGTATATTGATCATAAATGTCAAACAGTGAGCGAAGTATGTATGTCAGTTCGTTTAAAAGCTAATCCTTTCGTCAGTTTTATTCGGCTAGAAAAACACTCTTTATAAAACGATGAACCTGGAATATGCGTTTACCTTGTTTAGTGTATACAGTTACGTAGCTTAATTTGCTTTGTTGTTGTTGGTTAAAAAAAACGAAACCAGCTGTGTTGGTTGTAAACAATAACTATTATTATTTTAATACAATTTAACTGAGAAATATTTAAAAAACACAAAATTTAAAGAAATATTTCTGCACGCTATATCTCTGTTGTGATAAAAGAAAATACATCTCAATTTTGTCTATACCCTAGAGGGAAGCGAACTGACACCAAAGTAGTCCCGTGATAGGTCTTTAGTGGTAGAGACCTGTTCTAGTTTTAACACTTTCTATGAATCAGACCTATCACTTTTACATGGGGTTGTCATTGGAGATGGTCAATTGACACCATTTGACCAGTCACAAATCTATTCTCAATGGACGTGTTTAGTGACAGTTACTAAGATGCAGTATTATTTCAATACGATGAAGTATTATTTCAATGAAACAAGTCCTAGAATTACATTTAAGATCCAAATTTTAGAAAGTCCCAAAAAATGTATCGCACCACCGGTGAAGACTGTACTGTAATTCATTACTTTTTCTACCTTTTTGTTCTTCATAAACTAGTTACATGATTGGTTCTCCTTTCACTGGTCATGAGTTCTTTCTTTTTGTACCTGTTCTATTTTCACAACTCCCAGGACCAGTCTGTTGGACCAATTGACACAAATTTACCGCAGGGTATTATAACAAAAATCTTTTTATTTAAAAACAAGTAAGAAAGTATAGTCGGCCAAGCCCGACCATATGATACCCTACACCACAGTATTTAAAAACACATCATGTTTATGTGTCCATATAAATATGGATTTATCTACGTTTATTAACTTTATGAAAATCGTTTTGAAAGTTTGTGAGAGGCAGGAATTGCCCCCTACCTCCCCTGTGGTTCTATTTTTATAAAAATGCATACATTTTATGTGCATATAGATGTAGTTCTATCTATGTTTTAAATTTCATTGAAATCGGTTTGATAGTTTCTGAGAGGAAGAAATTTCCCGCTATCTTCCCTCGTGGTCCTACGATTCGGCCCATTTTCAATTGTCTTGGTCCTTGTGCCAATAAGAACCTATGACCCAAATTTTATCAAATTATCTCCAAAATTGCGAACTGTTCTTTGCGCACAAGGTTACATGGACAGCCAGCCAGCCAGCCTGCCTGCCAGCCAGCCAGCCTGCCAGCCAGCCGGACGGACATCGTTAGCTCGACTCAGAAAGTGATTCTGAGTAGATCGGTATACTTTAAGGTGGGTCTAAGACCACTATTTTGGCGTTACACACATCAGCACAAATGCATAATACCCTCTCCACTATTGTGGTGTGGGTATAACAACAACAAAAAAAATTCTTTTAAGATGTGTTATAAAAGGTACATAAAGGTAAAACTTAGAAAAAGGCGCTTTCTGTCTCACATTGTAAGTCGGGCTTACCTAAAAATTCAATAATACTTAAAAAAATACAAAGTATTTTGTTGCGCCACCTTCTTGATTCCAACAGCATGGCATCGATTTAGTTAGTTCTTCTAAACATCGGGACTAATCTTATTCCACTCTTCCTGCAAAGCAGTTTTCAAGAGTTGTTTTGATCTACACAGCCCATCCTGCGTCCAAATTCTTCCCAAGAAATTTGTGCAAGTGTTGAATGCTTCGGGCCGTTATCCTGATAGAATTTGCTTCAATGCAGAGATTGCGGACTTGACCTACTCTTCTTTCTAACTTGTTTTATTTATTTTATATAAATAAAGTAAAACGAGTGAGAAATCTATATTTGGCCATGCCGAATATTTTATACCAACCACCATTAGTTCAAATAAAACGATGTAAAATAATAAAACCAAAAATTTAACAACATATGTATTAGAAATTTAAAATTAATATACCTTTGCTAACGAAAATGTGTTTTTTAAAATACTATATTCGTGTTGAGTTTGCTCCCTAGCTCATCCTACACACTATATGGTCGTTATAATCCCAAAAGTCTTATTTCGGAAGGCTGTTTAGAAAATGGAATAGCAATAAACGATCAAAAACGCTTTCGCTTATAAATTTTGTTAATTAAGCCCCCGTTTTTTATATTTGACTTGACAAATTTCCCACAGCAAAATGCATATGTGCATGTCGTGTGTTACCTTCCGTAAGAGTCGGACTCAAAGTTATCTGCCAAAGTTTCAATAAGAGCGTGTTCTATTTTCTTCTGACAAACCATCTAACATTTGCTGTTTTTGTAACACTGCAGTTACACGCTTAAGTTTTCTTGATAGTCTTTTACATATACAGTCTGCCAAAATTTCTAAAAATTGAAAGCTGTGACGTAGGCTGCACGCAATTTTTGATCAATTTACTTTCAAGATGTCAATAAGAAAACAATTTATAAAGACAAACGAAAAATTTGCTCACTAACCTTGAAATCAGCTGTTTTCTTTAACGTCAATTGAAACACTCACAGGAAAGAGAATTTTAAAGGCAAGTTAGTTTACATTTTTAAAAGTATGAATATATTGGTAAACTGTTGTGAGTGGACTAAAACCCTCAAGTTAAGAAAAAATATGTTAACAGAAATCTATGTCATGAGGAAACAGGCAGCGGTGGTCCACAATTTGCTTATTTAACCATTAAATACCAAATATGTACCTACATTTATTATTATATCATTAGTTGATATCTTCGATTATAAAGAAAAAATCTTTAAGATTTTTAGGGCGCAAACTAACATTTTTGTGCTGGCAGCATGCCATCTTGAAATCGAAAACGAGTTCGGTATCTGCTTTTTTTTTTTAAAATAGCGCTAAGTGAGCGCTTTTATTGTTACCTAACATTTTTGTTCTTTTATTTGCATACATTTAACTCAAGACACATTCAACCAAAATGTGTTTCCGGTTTTTAAATACTTCACTCTGAAATGCATACTATACAAGGAAAGAAGTTTATTTTCTAAAATAATCCATTTCGTTTCTTAAAACAAGAAAACCCAAAAAAAAATTCCGGATTTTAACTTGTTTTGTTCGTATTAAGTAAAACTTTCTTAAATAAAGAAACATTTTCTCAAAGTTATTTTCGGGAATACAAAATTTATTATTAAGATTTTTGTATGACGCACAGAGGAGTATTTGGCCTGAAAAGCTGGCCAAAATTATTAAACGTGTTTTTTGAATTAAACGTTTTAGTTTTTTGATAGTTTTAGGTGTAGTATGATATAAAAAGTCTAGTGGCAGATTTTGAAAAAATTACACTGCGCAACAAAAAAATTTTTCTCTACCCTAGAAATAAAAAAAAGTATGTGGACTATATGGATTTTGATGCCCTTAATTTAAATCTGTTTTCCGTTTTTCTCTAGTACGTAAGGATTTTCTTTTAAAGGCGTGGCATACTTCACCCTCTAAATCGTTGGGTTGCCTTATATATTTTGCCATAACTTGAAAACGTGTTCTCCGATTTTAAAAGCAGGAGGATCAGAAGATGCACCGGAAAATTCTGCTAAAACTAACCATATACATTTATTTTATATCTATTACTATTTTGGAGTTATTAAAAATTTAATGGCGAAAAAAAAAATTTACATGCAAAATGCGTAAAATTGTTTGTTTTCAAAATGCAATAAAAAAATTTAAGAACCAAAAAGTTTAAATTTTTCAAACACTGCTTCAGTGCTAATATGTCCCCATCCTCTTGACATTTTGAAATTTCGCTCAATTTTCTGACCAAAAAATCCAATTTCTCGTCCATGGTTCCAGCATTAGATTTTTTCACTATTTGGAATAGCTGTAATCTTGTGTAAACTTGCTCCATGTTGACTCTCGAAGTTACAAAACGGTTTTGATAAAAAATTTGTGCAATAACCCTTTATAAGTATTTTCAAGCGCATGCTTTTATGCCTATATTTATTTTTTGTAAACTTATTTTTGTTTTTTAGAGCAGGTATATAAAAATATATTTTATGGGGATGTGTGGGACATTCCCTTAAAACTATTTTGGATAATTAAGAATTTTTGCAATTTATAAATACATATAGGCAGGTATTAATATTGTGAAGTGTTAAAAGTGATGTTAATAACAGTTGAAATCAATAATTCAAAATACATAAAAGTTTATGACGATATAAAGGTATAAGAGCAAAATAGAAGAAATGTGAAAATTTAAAAAAATCGTCAAAAATAAAATAATGGCGCAAGCTTGCGCACACTTTTTTTTTGGATTCTAAAATTAGAGATTCCAAATTTTATTGTGGTATCAAACATAATTCGTAGACATGCTAACCTCACCTTTAAAAACCCCTTCTTTTCCTTTTTTTGCAAAAAAAAAAGTGTATAATTTGTTTTTTTAGCTTTTGAACGAATTGTTTCAACATGAATATTCAACATATTTTAAATTTTTTTTGCTGTTTTAAATAACTTTTGATCAAACCTTTCAGCGACAAAAAAAAATCTTTGTTAAACCTTTATTCGTTTAGCCGCAAAACATTTAAATCTCATATAATTTTCTTCACTTTCCGGACTTTAGCAGGGTCTCAGAGCTACAAATCGCAACTAAAAGTCTTCAAAATTTACAATAGAATGTAAAATATTGTTGTCTGTCGAGCTGCGTACTTAGTTCTTAAGATTTCTTTAAATTCAGTTTTGCCTTTTTGGCCAGCTTTTCAGGCCAAATACTCCTTTGTGTGACGTGCTAAATTCCCAATTTTTCCATATTTGATAAATACACTGAAATTTATTGTTGAGGAAAAGCTAGCTTCTATGCGGATTTCACTTGTTCCTTGGCCAGATCATCAGGTAACATTTTCCAAAGATTTTAGAAAAGCTAAAAATATTATACAAATAAAACCCTAAAGCGAATAATAATTTTAACACTCAAAGTCTTACTTGTAACAATATCAAAGCTTAAACAAAACACCAACAATAAATAGTAAGTTTATTTTTTCTAACATTCCCCTACAATTGGTTGGGTTCTTTCCGACTCGAATTGTAGTTGTAAGCAAGAATGATAGAAATAAAGATTACGACATCAGGCAGATATAAAAATTTTTTACTGCGCATGTAGGAACTGTGACTTCACATAACCTTCGATCTCATTGGCTAATAATTTTTAGCTCTCAAAGTGTTATGTTTATGTGTTAACATGACAGTGGCACAATTTATTATTTTTCTATTTAAATTATTTGAAAACTGAAAATTTTTTATTAGAAGTTACTTTTTTCTTCATAGTTTCATTTTTAACTTGACTGTGTGGAGGCGGTTAGGCCTCCATTGGGCTTCTATTTTGGTAGAATTAGGGAATGGATACTGAGCGTGACCAATCGGGCCTGGGGGAGCCGAACGGACTGTCAGGTATCGCGGACACTGTGGCCGGTGCTTAGGAAGTCCGATTCGGTGTCGCTGTTGGGCAGGGGCAGGGTCTGCGTTAGGACCATGATAGGAATTATCACGGGCCACTGTATGATAGGCAGGATGGCGGTGAGGATGGGATCCGACTTATCGGATATATGCAGGTTGTGCGAGGACCCTGAGGAGTTGGAGTCAGTTGAGCACTTTCTGTGCCACTGTCCTAGATTGCAGGGTAGCAGGTTGAGGTGGCTGGGCAGTAGATTCCTGGGTGAATTAGGGGATGTCTCGGGTTGCGGACTCGAGAATCTGATAGGATTCGTAATGGGGATGGCCTTACTGCGCGAGGAGAGACTGGGTGCTAACCGCACGTAGGGCGAATTTGGGATTTCTCTCGGGGTTGGTCCTTTACCTTCTTTTCTTTCCTTTCTTTTCTACCTATCTTTCGGATCTGTCTTGTGCTTTCGCTGCTTATTTCACCTACTTTATGCCTTCTTGGCTATCTCTTATTAAGGCGTCACAATGGACCATATTGGTCTCTGGGTGAAGGTGTGAAGGAGACTTCACACCGGCCTTTCTACCTACCTACCTTCATTTTTAACTTACATAAATATATATAATTTTTGATATTCTTTAATTAGGCTTGAGTTCATCAAATTTAATTTTCATTAAATTATTTTCACTGAGGGAAGAAATTTTACAACTTGGATTTTTTTTTTTTTTTTTTTTTTTATTTATTTAAATTTATTGATAATTTTTCTTGGCTGAGCTGGGATTTGAACCCGGGTGGATCTTTACATGTTTCAAGAAACACCACTTTCTATCGTCAGAAGATCTTTGTGTTCTAGCCACTGCACCACTGCGGTGCCCGTTAGACAACAGTCAAACATCAATCTTTAACCAGTAGTACTGGTGGTTCGAAATTTGCTGTTATTATCACTTAAATTTCAAATTACATGTGAAAATAATTTAATGAAAATTAAATTTGATGAACTCAAGCCTAATTAAAGAATATCAAAAATTAAAAATTAACAGTTCAACTAAAAATCAAAATTGTTCCATAAATATATATTTTTATTTATTTATTTATTGATGATCTAGCACAACAAGATAACTCTTATAAATGATAGTGCTAGTGAGTATAACAAACTAAAATAGGTATGATTAAAACATTATCAAACTAAAAAAGCATTATAATTTAGTGAATTAAAATCAAAAAAAAATTAAAGCTAAGTATTATAATATACAATTACAAAAAAAAAGCGCAGAGAAAAAATTAATTAGTTAACATATTCAAATTTAAAACAAAACAATTTTAATTAGCATATTTAGTTAACATATTTAAGTTTAACAGAAGTGATTTAATAGCTCCTTTTTAAACAAGTTTGCGTTGCCTATTAGCTGCATATTATCTGGAATTTTGTTCCAAAGACGAGTGGAATAAATAAAAAAGTGACGTTCTGACAAAGGACTTCGAAATCGTTGCTGAATTATTTTCTTACCACGACGCGATCTTGCAAATTGAATTCTTCTGAATAGATATATTGGTTGTTTTTGAAATATTACTTTATGTAGCAGTAAAAGGCATTTAAATTTAAGAAGATTTACAAAACTCATCCCATATATTCGGTATGAAAACAATGATATGTGTTCGCGGCGTCCTTTAGCGTAGATGTATCTTGCAATATTATTGTAGGCAACATTTAGTTTTTTGAGGTCAGCACTATTACTATTAGCAAAAGTTTCTGATCCGTATAAAAGCACTGGAATAAGGTAGGTTTTTGCTAACAACATTCGAATATTTACAGATTACGTAGCATACCATAAACTCTCCCTACAACAGTGTTGATATGGGTTGACCAAGTAAGTTCATTATTAAATATAACTCCCAGATGTTTTGAAGAATTTACGAAATGAATTATTTTGTTGTTTATTTTAATTTAAAATTGATCATCTAATGTTGTTTTACTTTTTGAAAGAAAAATACATTTGGATTTTGAAGGATTAATGAGTAAACCATTATCATTAGCCCAGTTGTTGATGTGATTTAAATCAGTGTTAATGCTATTTACACATTCAGCGACATTCAGCGACATTGGTGCTAGTATAAAGTTGTACATCATCTGCATACATGTGTACTTTGGTGTTAATCGTAACTTCAGGTAAATCTTTTATGTATAAACAAAATAGGAGGGGCCCAAGAATTGATCCTTGTGGAACGCCTCTGTTGACATCAAGCGGGTTGGACAGTTTTCCGTTTAATTGTACGACTTGGGATCTCTTAGTAAGGTATAAAGATAGTTAGCTACATGCGGAGCTTGAAAAATAGAACAGCTTTTCGAGTTTCTTTATTAAGATTGGATGGACAACTGTGTCAAATGCTTTGCTATGGTCTAGAAGAATAAGAAAGGATATCATATTTTGATCGAGACTTGACCTGAGATCCTCAACAACGTCTGCAAGTGCTGTGATACAACTTCTTGCTTTTACAAAGCCGGATTGTCGATCACATAGTAGGTTTTTTTTTGGCTCAAATATAGATTCATTTGTCTGCACATTATATTTTCCATCACTTTTGATAAATGAGGAAGAATTGCTATCGGTCGGTAATCATTGTTAGGCTTAGGAATTGGTATAATTTTAGATTCCTTCCATCCATCTGGAAATACTGATTTTGTTAAAATAGTGTTGAACAGATGGGTTAAGTAAGGCAATATCTTTGGAATTATCGCTTTAAGGAAAATAGGATTCATACCATCCATTATCTCTATATTAGCTATAGTTAAAAATATAGACATTTAATTAAAAGGACACTACACGTTAGTTTTTCGCACAACTTCCCCATTTGCTTTTTTGCGGCATTTGCCCACTGCACACTTTATATTTGTACTCTTTTCTGCTCTCTTCTATTTTTATTTATTTTTTATTTTTCTTTATTACGCTACTTCAAACACACGTTTGAACACTTTTAAAAATTTTATTTATTGCAATAATATTTTTAATATAAAATTTTAAGCAAAATTCTTAGTTTTTTGACAATTGATAAAATATTATTTATTTGAACTCTCTGAGTAAATTAATTGCAGGGTTGCCAACTATCACGTAATACACAAACTTTTTGTAAGAAATTACGATTTTCACATATAAAAGAGACTTGGTAATCTTTACAAGGAAACTACTACGTCATCAAACGGTAAAACATGCGCAAGGCGCACAGTGGTTCAGCTTCATACGATTGGCGGCATTAAATATAAGGAAACATGGTAGAGCCTTGAATTTCGCTACGGACAAATATTTATTTGTGATAAAAAAATGCTGCAAAAATGAACAAAATCCGAGCACAACCACGCCTACTTCCCATATCACACAAAAGTTAAAAATCATTATAGAGTCACAATTTTTCGTTTCGTTCAGAGCCTTGAATTTCGGCATGGACTAATATTTGGTTGTGATAAAAGAATACTGCAAATATGAAGAAAATCCGAGCACAACCACGCCTACTTCCAATATAACACAAAAGTTAAAAATCATTGTAGAGTCACAATTTTTTGTTCATAGCCTTGAATTTCGGCATGGACTAATATTTGGTTGTAATAAAAGAATACTGCAAATATGAAGAAAATCCGAGCACAACCACGCATACTTCCCATGTAACACAAAAGTTAAAAATCATTGTAGAGTCACAATTTTTTGCTCATTGCAATTTTATCAAAAATCTGCTAACAACCACGCCTACCTCTCACACAAAATGACCACAAAAAATCCAATATTTTCCTTATTAGCAAAGCTAGATCGATTAAAACATCTACACAGGTTTAAATTTTCGTGTTTTTTATTTGATTAAAATATAAATAAAATGCAGCAACAGTCACGCCCATATTCAATGAAAATATCTGTAAATAAATAAAAGAAAATATTAAAACAACATTTTAAAAACAAAGTAATTGGTGTACCTTTACTAACATTTTTTTACTTCATCAGGAAATTCCAATATATCCTTCTCGCAAGTAACATATGCATGACATCTTCAATCGTCTAGAGGTATTGCCTTCGTTCGTTGAGCCCATTCCTTGTTTAACCATGTCCACATTTATGCCTAGAACCAATTTCAAATTCCTTTGGATTTCCGCTTTTGATACTTCTCTTTCATGTTTTGTATATTTTGTTACTCTCCACTTTGAAAAACTTTTGTTGTATGCTATATGCACTCCATAAATTTTATTCTCGCATGTAAAGGGAAACTCCAAACTGAAGCTCTTCTTCCGAAACTGGGTTTGTCCTTAATACATCCAAATTGTTCATTTCGCTTGGCTTAGCTTGACATATAAAACATACAGCCATTCCTGATGTTTGTATGATTGTATTCGAAACTTTTCCATCAATCAAGGTTAAAACAGTACCCATGTTCTGTAACTTTAGTGAGAACTTCTTGAATCGAAAAGATGTGAAACAAAATATTCCATCGTTTCTCGAAAAGTGAGAAAAATGTTTGTCTGTAACTCATGTCGAAAACAATCAAAAGAGATTACGTCGTTACGTTATAAATGTCATAAAGCCGATGTGACATTGCAAACGTTCAGAACGCCAGTAACACATATCGTTGACGGCGACCAAAATTTACTTAAATTGACAATTTTTCAACGACGGCGGCGAAAACACAACCGTCGGCTATGCAAAATTGTGTAAAGAGCGACTTTAATGTTTGTTGTTTGCAAACGAACTTTGAAGACATTCGGATATTTTATAAAAATGTTAAAAGCAAAATAATAAAACAATGAAAAATGTGCCAAGAATAAAATATTATTATTATTATTCTTTGCATTTTTAATTGTTTTTTAGTGTTAAAATTTTTTCTCGCCCCATTTTAATTCGTGAGTTTATTTGACAGTTCAAAGCGGGAACTTTTCTCACCAAAATGTTACAGACACACTTTTTCTGTAAATTGGCGAGTAATTTCCTTACGTGACAGCTAGTACTCGCCAAAAAAAGTTACAGACACAGTTAAGTGAGAAAAACAGCTGTTTGTTTAAATTTATGGCATTTTTGTTTCATTTCACACATTTCAATCGAAAACTTTCTGGACGCGAGAGTTACAGAACATGGGCACAGGAGTATGTAAAATTTCAAAACTTTTGTCATAAATGTTAACAACAGTTTTTTTCAAATCTTTAATTTCATTTTGCACTCTTTCAACTTCTTCAGAAATAACATTTGCCGTTTTTTTTACAAATTCAAATTTTATTGGCCTACAAAAAGTTGTTGAAGATGGCCTTGTTTTTCGCCAGTAATCATTTGTGCCATCAATACATTTCAAATTGAGAGGAACAATACTTGTTAAAAAATATTTTTGTCACTTAAATTTGGATCATTGAATTTTTTATGGTATTCACCATGTTTTTTTTTTTAAATATCGGCGATATTTATCGATTTTTTTTTAAAATATTGATATTTTTGCCCATTCCTATGCGCAATACCATGCTTGTGAATGAAATTTGTCCTAATTTTTTTAGTTTTTTACACCGGAATTGCTTAGGGGCAAAAATGGGCAGCTGAACTTTTGAGTATCGTTAGCTGAGACTTCAAGCTTTAATTTGATATAAGTCTCAGGCTAGAGGTCGTTGGAGATCAATATATGCAAGCCATAGAAGTTGGAGAAAATAAATATTTTTTGGACAATTTATAGTAGTAAAAGAATTTTTTTTTTAATTTCCAAAATTTTTTTTATTTGCATATATATAATTTATAACATCCAATTGTAAAAAAAAAAAATTATTGTAGTGTTGTTACAAGAGTATTTTAAAAGCATGAAGCGATAGAAAGTAGCATATATTATACGGCCATTTCAAAAGCATTCACTTAGGTCAACTTTGACTGTCTCTGGACAAAAAAGTAATAAAGCTATAAGCCTAATATTTTGGATACATGATAATTAGAGTGTTTATTACAAACTGTGGAGAAAAGAGGTAGATCAGCAGACATGAAAAAAATTAATTAATGCCGCTCTTGAACCAGTGTGAGGCGTAATCTTTATTTCTAAATATCATTCTTGGTTGTAAGTGGGTAAAAAGTAAAAACAAAATTAAAAAACAAATTGTTTCATTCTATTGTCTTCATAAGAAAACAACAAAAAAAAAAAAACCAATTTGCCAATTCAGGTTTCTTGCTTTTTGAATAGAATTGAATTTCTCGCATCAAGAAACATATGCTAGCGATTTCTTTAAATTTTTCAGAAAATGTTCAAGAAGACTTGGTTTGATTTAACTAATTTTTATTTGGATCGACATGTTAACAAATAAATCAAAAGTTACTTATTTTTTTATATTAAGTTTTCTTAAACTAACTATGTAGTGCTACACATTTTTATGAAAAAAATTCAGTATTTTCTTCAGATCTTGTAAAATAAAAAGCAACGAAAACTTGATTTAAGTAACTATATAATTAAAATACATTTTTTTTAGCTCAATTTAAGTAAATTTTAGTTCGTTTTGAGTCAAGGCGAATTCATAAAGGTGACATTTTCACGTCATCTGTTTTTTGTTTATTTTTTTGTGTGTATACTGAATGTCAAGTTTTGTTTACATTTTGTGAAAAAATTAATTAAAATTTTAAATTCAACAAAAATTTAAATTCTTGAAAAAAAACTTATTTAAATTTTATAAAATAAAAAAGTAAATCTAAAAGATAAACACAAGGAAATAAAAAGGCGTAAGGAATAAGTGGAGTCATCATTACTTTACAATAGAGGAAAAAGATTTACTCTCTAAAGCAATTGTGTATCCAATTTTATAAACAAAAAATGTCCTTATTATATTTTCAACAAATAATTTTGACAGTCACTCTAACTTTTTACAAAAACAAAATACATAGTATTTTTCAAAAAAAAAAAGGGATAGCTAGCATAACTCTATCTCATGATGCGGTCACCTTTATGAATTCGCCTTGCTTTGAGTCATAACTTTTTGCTTATATCAGGCAACACATGTTTACAATAAGAAATTTTTGGCTTGGACGAGAATGGTGCAAAATTTTCTTGGTTCACAGAAAAAATTATTGCCGAATTATTTTCAAACAAACGCTTGTTTGATAATTTTTTTAATTTCTACAAATTTTTTTACTGATTCAATTAAAATTTTTGTTTGATTTTTATTTAACCAACAAAAATGTTGACAACCATTCAAAAATATAATACACGCGTTATTGGTTTCAAGTTTTCATAATTTTGTATGAAATATTTAACGCTTTTTAATGTTGTCGCCTTTTTGCATTTTTTTATTTGATCGTCAGCAACACTTCCTAATGTGAAATATAAGAACTACAACAAAAAACACATACAGTCTATTTTTGGACACTTTAAAAAAAATACAACAGTAAGAAAGATGAAGAGGTTTGAAGTAAAAAAAAAAAAAAAAAAAATAACAGGTAAAAAAACGTTTCACTCTTTTTAAACAACAGAAACAACAACAACATTATAAGAAACAAAATAAATTTTTGGTTGGTTTCAAAGTTGGTTAAAAAAAAAACCAAAATCCCGTATTAAATTTTTTCAAACTGTTTGCTTAAATACATCAAATACAAAAATATAATGATGACGAAAAACATATCGAGTCGGTCTGTCGCCGTTTTTGGGTTACATTTCTTCTTCATTAGCAAAGGAAAGGATACAGCAACAGTGAGTGATGACGAAAAACATTGTGTGTATAAAAAAAGAACTTCGTTCAAAAATTATTCCAACAAAAAAATGTGTCTCAAAGCCAGCCGGCCGCTCTGCTCTCTCTGCCATCATCTTCTAATACAGTGCCTGCTTGTGTGCGCATCATTGCTTGTGCAAAAACCTGTTTTTTTTTTTTGATTTTGAAATTTAGTATATGAATTTCAGTAAACTTTTTGTTTGATTCAGTTAAATTATTTGTTTGAAAAAATCAGTGTTTTTTTCAATAAACCAAATGCAAATAAATTGTTTGAATATGCGAATTTGTTTATAGGACCGATTTCAGACAAAAAATTGTTTGATTCTACAAATTTTTTGTTTGAATTGGAAAAATAATTTTTTCTGTGTTCAAGACATATTTTCTGGTGATTTAGTTAATAATTTTTTCCGTCTATACTTGAAATTTGATTACTTACTTTTCCTGAAATATCAGAAAAGGCTTTTTAAAAATGTTAATTTTTTATTAACACTGCTCGGCAAAAAACAAACTGATTATGTGATTTTAATTGATTTTAGCGCGCTAAACCCAAATAGTTTATTTAATCTACAAGTTTTTACTGGGTTACTAAAAAAATCCAATTTTTTGGATTTTTATTATAATTGGCCTACTCACTTTTGAAAAAAATGAACCTCAATGTGTTTTTTAGACGGTATCCATAGGGATACATATTTTGTTGAAAAAACTAACAAAAATAGTGGAATAATGCACGGAATGCTATAAAATTTTGCAAAAATTCGTTCTATTCGAGCGGAAATCACACTGTAAAATTTCGTGAAGATCGGACCATAATTTATTTTTAGACCCATAAGCCATACTCCCGGAAAACAGTTTATTACGCCTAAAACCGAAAAAAATAATGCTATGAGAATAAAATTTAATACTTCACAGTTTTATAAGACTAGAAATCACTAATAAATTTCGTGATGATCGGTCCATAATTTGCAATGGGCCCCATATAAAAACCACTCAGCAGCGTCAAACGTAAAATTATTTTATATGTATTGTGTGTATATTATTCAACACCATAACTTGCGTTTGTATCCATATGGATACATACAATGTTTAAAAAATCTGCACAGCTTTTTTCCGACTTAAAACAAAAAACTATTAATGCAAAAAGTTAAAATAAACCTTTTTCTTTATGTTGGATGTGTTATTTTTTAAACATGGTCATATATATAAATATGTATATGTTATTTGAAAGATAAAAAAGCTTTTTTTCAAAAAAAGTTAAATATAAAAAAACGTTTTTTTAAAAATGCTATATTTTTCTTAATTTCGTAAAAATCCAAGAGTTTTTCTTTAAAAATGATTCATAAGATCTTAAAAGAACAATAACATGCCGATATTTAAGGCAATTCTTTGACCTGGAGATTGTCAGATGCCTCCAAAGTTGAGTGTATCCATATGGATCTTTATGATTTCATGTCTTAGTTTATTCATAATACATACTAATTTGCATGAAAAAATGGTTGCAACTAATTATTTTTTTTTTTGGCTTTCTTAAAACTAAAATTTTTTTGGCGAACTAATCATAGTTATATTGCCAGGGTATCACACAAATTTTAGGAGCCTCAACCGCAAAGTCCTCGTTCGACCTAAACCTTCGAATAGGAAGGCGAGAGCTTCCAGAATCCGCTCCAGAGTATATTGGTCTCCACCAGTAATCTTCTGAGTTTTTTCCTTGGTACTCCACCAGTAAAACGTCTGAGTTATATTGGTTCTCCACCAGTCACATGAGTTATAAATGGTTCTCCACCAAACAAAACCTCAAATTGAGGTTAAAAACGATTGCATATAGTTAATGCAGATACCGCAAAAACTGTAACTCGGTACAGTTATACGACGCCGAAACACTAACCAATGCGGGGTGACACCGCACAACGCAACAAAAGCAGACAAACAAAAACGACCTGTTTGCCATTAAGAAATAATGACAAAAAGCGCGAGCTGCTTCTCCACTTAGAGCATTTTTACGAGTGGCAACTAATTAAGAAATAATTTTGAAAATAATCATTTGTAAAAGATTAAAATCGCACAAATCGTTCTCAAGTTATGATAAAATGTATATAAGCATAAATCCCTTTTTTTGGTCGAAATATAAGTCTAGCCCATAAACTAGACATGATAGACAAAACTGAAAACGGATTTAAATTCAGCGCTGTAATATCTTTGTATTGCATATATTTTTATTTAAAACGATTTTTTTTTACGGCCAGTGTAATCAATCAAACTTGGTTCTTAAACATTTCATTTAGTTTTTTATTTAAATTTTATTTAGCGCTTTTTGATTGGGCCACGGCGCTTTTTGATTAGAAATTGTACACAACCCTGTTATTTACACATGTTTTTAAAAAAACAAAATTTTTTCTTAACCAAGGCGAATTCATAAAGGAGATAGCATTACGCTAGCTATCCCTTTCTTTTAAAAAATACTATGTATTTTGTTTTTGGAAAAAATTAGAGTGAATGTCAAAATTATTGGTTGAAAATATAAAAGGAATTTCTTTGTTTATGAAATACTTATACAAAATTGCTTTAAAAGGTAAATCTTTTTTCTGTATTGCAAATTTATTGTGGCTCCACGTATTCCCTACGCCTTTTAAAATCCTCTTGTTAATATTTATTTAAATAAATTTTTTTTTCTTGATTTAGATTTTAAATTTTAACAAATTTTTTCACAAAATGTAAATAACGCTTGACATTTAGTATACACACAAGGAAATAAACAACAAACAGATGACTCGAAAATATAACCTTTATGAATTCGCCTTGTTCTTAACTGAATACAATTAAAAGAGAATAGAAATCGGGGGGCTAATTCGGGCAGTTGTGATCGAATACTTTTTCGATGCGAAAGCAGTTTTATTTCTAATTCTTTAAGTCGATACTGAACGAATCGAAATTATTTTTTCAGTTTTGTAAAGCATTTATTTGAGTTTTCACAACACTGAAAAAAACAAGTCGTTCAGTATCGACTGCCAGAATCAGCCCCAGCATATAATTTGCTATTGTGAACGATTTTAGGTTATGTCAGATGAACCAAAAACGAACGTGTGAAAGCAAAAAATAAAAACCTTCTGCGAGTGCACTCTAGAGTGGTTCGAAAAAAAATTGGTTTGTCAGTCCCCCCCTAGGATTAAAGATAATGTAAAAACAATTCCAAAAATTATTTTTTTATTTTTTTGCCACGCCTAGAAATAGCGCCCTTTTAGTTTTTTGTTTACTGTGTCGCCATTTTTAGTCCGATCATAACATTTTGTTTATCGGTTTCCATGGCTCCGTAATGGCTACATTTCTGTCTTTAATAGTCTTTTTTATACAGAAGTTGTATCAAAATAACACAGCTTCATTTAAGTTCAAAAATATTTAGCGTTTGGGAGGGTATAAACCTAGCTTTTGAAAGATATGACTAGAATTTGCGTGGCATAAAAAAGCTATTTAAGACAGAAATGTAGCCCTTACAGAGCCATGGAATAAACTAGTTAAGTCTGGAGCCAGGATTATCTTAAGTTTAATTCCGATAGGTGGCGCTGTTGTCGTGATATATATTTTTTTTAATTGATGGCACTATTTGACTGAAATTCATAAAATATATTTATTAAACAAAAATATAAGTTGAAAAGTCATGCAGAGTCGGACAATTGACTACTTCCTACAACATGAAAACGTTGAAATAGTTAGTTGGCTTCATTAAAAATAACCCAGGCATCAACCACAACTAGTTAAAAAAAGTTAACTTAAAGTTAACTGAGTTTCTTGCAGGGTTGTGACCGAATGAACCTTCTTTGAAGCACGTAAAAAACATGTCGTGTAAGAGAGCTTTTAAGTCGCGGTAGTACCATGATACCCACAAAGTCAAAATGTTAAAAAATATAATACAATTGTACCGTGATTTCCATCTCTGATTTTTACACTAAATAAACATTACAAAATTTAGCTTATATGAACTTATTTACATATGTACAAAAATTTAATGATTAAAAAAGTTAATACATACATACATATTTTAATATAAATTTACTATTTTTATTTTAAACTTATGTATAGGTAGGGCAATACATTTTGTTATGCGACTAATTTAAAGTTTTTTGTACAAATATTGCATATGTACATACATATGTATGTATGTCTGTAAATATGTACATACATGGAAATTTTCTGTCATTATTATTAATTTTTTGTGTCCGGCACATTTGAGGTCAATAAGAGAGATCAAATGTTTTAATTAGATTGAGAGAGGAAGAAAAAAGTGCTTTAGAATATAAAGTTTAGATACAAATTACGCATCATTTACGAAATTGCTTAATGTAATTTGTATTGTTTTAAATTTCCAAAGTTTTTTTAAACTGTCATATTAATTTATTTAATCTGCTTTATGTTGGCCTAACAGTTAGTAGTTAAAATCTTAAAACTTAAAATTAGTACCACTCTAGGAAAACATTAATCTCAGAAGGTCATCGACCTTGCAGGGTAGAAGATCGACAATCGGAGCTTTGTTCGCATTTGAAGTTTTGAAAGGTGCCTAGCAAGCGGATTTGGACGTGTTTTCCGTTAAGTTAAATATTTCGCATTGACTTTGCAAAATTCATCTTTAACCAGTGAAATCTTTAAATCCCTTTTAATATTCTCAATTCTTATCCACCACCGCGCTCCGGTCTTGTTTCTAAAGGCTGTGTCAGATACAACTTCTTCGCTTTGCGTGACGTTTCTTACTTAGACAGAAAAGCGTAAAGCAAAAGGTGTATGAACCCTGCAGGCAATTCAGTTAACTTTCAATTAATTTAAAGCTAACTATTTCTCAAGTAGTGGTGGTTGACAATTGGATTACTTTTATATGTAATTAACTAACTTTTTTAACATTGCGATGTCCTAGGAAGTAGTCAATTGTCCGACTCTGCATTACTTTCAGTTAACTTAAAAGTTAACTTTTTGTAGCTACCCAGCAAAAACTTTATAAAAATATATAGTTACACAAAGTCAATAAAGTAAATTTTTTTTTATTTTTTTTAATTTTTTTTTTATTTTTTTTAATTTAATTTAATTTTTTAATTATTTTTATACCCTCCACCACAATTAGTTGTGAAGAGGGTATATTCAGTTTGTCATTCCGTGTGAAACTTTTTTACTATTCATCTCAGACCCTATAAAGTATATATATTCTGGGTTCTTGAGTAATTTTAAGTCGATTTAGCCATGTCCGTCTGTCTGTCCGTCTGTCCGTCTGTTGAAAACACGCTCACTTTCGAAAAACTCAAAAGAAATCAACAAACTTGGTGTCAAATTGCTTGTAGTTATCCTAAGCAGTTTGGGATTGAAATTCAGCCAAATCGGTTCAATAGGATCTGAGCTATGAATCAAAATGTGGAACCACCACCTAAAAAAAATTGATAATTTTGTTACAAAAACTAACATAAATGGTGGAAAAATGCACAGAATGATATAAGATTTCGCAACAATTCGTTTTATTCAACTGGAAATCACGCTATGAAATTTCGTAAAGATCCGTCAATAATTTACCCTAGGCCCCATATAAGCCCTACTCCCGGAAAACAGTATATTAAGCCTAAAACCTTAACTAACAATGCTATCATTACAAATTTTTGCAAGTCACAGTTACATAGGACTAGAAATTAAACTGTTAAGTTTCGTGAAGATCGGTCCATAATTTACCATAGGCCCCATATAAAACCTACTTCCGGAAAACAACTTAGTACGCCTAAAAACGTAAAAAATAATGCTATCATAACAAAATTTGGTACATCAAAGTTTTATTGGACAATAAATAAAATTGTGTTATTTCGTGAAGATCGGTTCATAACTTACCCTGGGCCCAGTATAAGCCTTACTCCCGGAAAACAGTTTAGTACGCCTAAATCCGTAAAAAATAATGCTATCATAACAAAATTTGGTACATCAAAGTTTTATAGGACAAGAAATAAAACTGTGTAATTTCGTGAAGATCGGTCCATAATTTACCCTGGGCCCCATATAAACCCTACTCCCGGAAAACAGTTTAGTACGCCTAAAACCGTAAAAAATATTGCTAGCGTAACAAAATTTGGCCCGTCACAGTTTTATAGGACTATAAATGATACTGTGAAATTTCGTGAAGATCGGTACATAATTTACCCTAGGCCCCATAGAAACCCTACTCCCGGAAAATAGTTCAGTACGCCTAAAACCGTAAAAAATAATGCAATCATAACAGAAATTGGTACGTCACAGTTTTAAAGGACTAGAAATGACGATGTGAAATTTCGTGATGATCGGTCCATAATTTACCCTAGGCCCCATATAAACCCTTCTACCGGAAAACAGTTTGGTTGCCTTAAACCATAATTAATAACAAATCGTCACAGTTTAAGATTATAATAACATCATACAGATATTACTCCTTAAACATTCGAACTGCCGGTGGAGGGTATCAAAGATTCGGCACAGCCGAATATAGCATTCTAACTTGTTTTTTTTTATTTTTTCTTATTTTATTTTACTTTATTTTATTTTTTATTTTTTTTTCTGTCTCTGGTGGGATTCGATCCCGCAACCTCGGTGCTGATAGACTAGCTCGCTACCATCTAGTCTACCGGGGCAGTGTAGTTTTTGTATTAAAAAACTATGTTCCTATATTCTATTTTTTTAAATTATTTAGTTAAATACATCAAATGTTTAAAGTAGAATGATTATGAAAACCATATGGGGCATGGTGCTGGTGTCTTTTTATTGAGAGTTCTGCTGTAAACAAAGGTCGTAATTCAACAAACGTGAAACAAACATATGTAACGGGTACGTAAATAATAATATTCTCTTACTTTGACTTAATGACAAACTGTCATTAAATTGATGCTTATGTGTCCTTTCTCCGATGTTACTGCGTCATCGCACCGAGGACATGTTCGTCATTTCTGTGATGCCGATGTGTCATCCCATTGATGACATAATTTCATTTTATCCCTGATGACACTTTGGCCAAGTGATGTTAAGGTTGACATCACCATGATGAAAAGTGTCATGGGGTCAAAAACGAAGACACTTGTGATAGTACTGATGTCAAAATACATAGCGTTATGACGCCTTTTCTATCAGTGTAGTTGTAGTAGTAGCTGAAACTGACAATTGATCTGTAGTGCAACTTCAACTGCAACGACTACTGCAACTACGTATTCTGATGACAGTACTTTAACAGCCTGTTCAACGATTTCGAACGTTAACGTTCGCATAGAATATTACATTTAAAACAAAAACAAATTTTCGAATTTTGTTTTTGTTTTAAATATAATTTTCTTTGCGAACGATGACGTTCGACATCGTTAAACCGGCAGTTAAACTGCTGTTTTTAACTTTTGATAGCTAACAGCGCTATTCTTAACGTTGAACTACAGCGACTATTCTATTCCCCACTTCCTAACTTTTTGCTTCGCTCTGCGTTAAAAGTACTTTATGTGACATATTTTGTTTAAGTATGTATATTTCATCTTAAATGTCAAAGTGAATCTCTAACGAAACGCGAAGCAAAAGTTTTATCTGACATGACCTTTTAGATTTTTTGATTATAAGCTCGAACTGTAATTGCTAGCAGCTTCGCATAATTGAATTTCATATTTCAAAATCGGGTTCAAAATGGTTTTATACAGGATGACTTTATAGTCCAGGCTAAGTTTATATTTGTCAGTTTGTAAAAACAACATATTAATTCATAAACTTTTGTTTGTAAAATATTTCCTAAAAAATATTTTTTGATTTGAAAAGAAAACAAAAACATTTTAATGAGACGAAGACGGTTTATTTTTAAAGATAAAAGACGTTTTTTCAAGTTCTCACAATGCAAAAAGAATGGGACACACTAATTTTTATAAGGTGTGCGATAAATATTAGGGTTCGCATTTGCGTACTATTCGCTTATTTTTGCTATTTGCATTCGTATTAACGTTCGCTAAAATGTATTTGATTATTAAAAGCGAATATCTAATGAATGAAATTTCTACAAGAAATTGATTGTACCGCGAAAACAATTTTCATGATGATTTTTCCCCTATTTTTAAATCATGTCTTTTTCCGTTTGATAGCGAGCGGGGTTTATAAAAATTACAAAAAAAATTAATACATATCAAAATTATGTGGAATTACAGAATTTTAAATACTTTTATACGAATAAGGAATTACGTTAATCAGAAAAAATCAACTCTGGCGGCAAAAAAAAGAAACTTGGTGAAAATTTAACAAAAAACAAATACAAAAAAGACATGTCTTTTAAATCGTCGTAAAAATTAGGTGTAAGAGAAATAAAATCATAAAATTTCGAATTTTTAAAAATTTTTTAATGAATACTTTTAAGAATATGGAAGGATATTTTTTTAAAAAGACATTGTTTTAAAATTTTTGCTTAGGGAAACTAAAGTTAATATTTTTAATTCTACAGAGCCTTTCCTTTTATTTGGTACCGAGTTTGCTAATATGTATATATTTTTGCTATAGTGGTGTTTCTGACCAAATTGTTATTTGTCACACAGTGTTATTTTTAAAATTTAATTTTTTTATGTGTGTTTATTTTTTTCCTGTTGTTAATAAATACTTTTGTTATAAATATTAATAAATGCATAAATTTTAACCTTTACAAAATGTTGTTTGCCTTTTACTAAGAACAATAAATTTTTATTAAAGAAAAAAGTTTTGGGAAATTGTTTTCGGTCGTAGGGGAAAAAGGGATATTTTTAAGACACTGGCGTCACTGGTCACCGCTGTATATATTAAGGAAACATAAATTTTATATGGCGAGTTCCCATTTTAAAGAAATACATTTTTGACACAGAAAGCGCTTTATAAAGCTCATATAAAAATTGGCAAATGTAACGATCAGCTTTTCTCTTAGCGAAGTTGATTTAATGATGTCCGTCTGTCTGTTGAAATGGGTTATCCGTAGACCCCAGACATGACGGGGACTATCCTGTGTTAAAATGTTTAGAAAATCCAGCCAGATCGGTGTATAAATTACTGCGATATGAGCAAAATTTAATTCCTTTACTTCCTTTAATTTTTACCCATGATTCTCTTATAATTTATTAACTTCATTGTTTCAATTTTCATTGCGTCAAATCGATCTATTATTTTACCCGGCTCCCATACAAGTGTCCTCCCAATTTAAAGGCTTAAGTACGATTTTAATGCTACGGTGCAGGGTATATAAGATTCGGCACAGCCGAATATAGCAGTTTTACTTGTTTCAATTTACAAGGCCTATTGTTTTTTTTTATATACATATGTATAATAAGTTTTTCAAATTAAATATTGTTTTACAACGTCCAAAAGCAAAATTTTTTATTTTTTTTTTTGTGTATTGTTCAAAACAAAATTTGTTTTTGTTTTGAATGTAAGTTAAACGAACAAATTTTGCGCTTGTGTTCTTAAAACAGGCAATAAATTTTGTGTTAAGAAAAATTTTACAAAGTTTTATAATAACTAAAGCTTACGTCATTATCCATGTATGCATGTATGTAAATCGAAGCAAGCGTGTTGTTTAAGTTATTTGTGGTTAAAAACTGAAAATTAAAAATAATTCAATGTTTTTAAATATTATCACGTTTGAATACTATTATTTTGGCTTTTAATTTACAATACAAACATCAAATTAGAATATTTATACTTATAAATAAAACATAAGGGGGTTCACAACAGCGTTTTAAAATATGTCTTACTTGGTGGCCACACGATCAAGTTTTGCCTTTCAATTCCTTTCAATTTGCAATACACTCTCAGTTTTTTACTAACACACTTACACTTTTTAAATTGACCACGAGATGGCTTTCAATTTCACCTTTCCATTTGTTTGGCAATTTACTTTCAATTTAACAGCTGAGTACAAGTTTTTCTCTGTTGTTGTTGACATCTTGGAAGTAAATTGCATACAAATTGAGTGCAGCCTACGTCACAGCTTTCAATTTATGTAAATTTTGACAAGCAGTATATGTAAAAGACTATCAAGAACAACTTGAACGTTGGGTTAAATATAAAGAAGTTTTAATTTTAATTCCTTAGTGCTGGTTCACACACTTCAAGTTTTAGCCGTCAAGTCTTAAGTTTGTTGGGGAGAGGGGAAAAGAAATGGCATTCTCTTTTCCCTTCTCTTCTAAAAACTCAAGACTTGACGAGTCAAACTTGACGTGTGTGAACCGGCACTTAATAAGGGTTTGCAAGTTTGTTGTTTTTTTTGTGTGTAAATGAATTAATAATATTTTAATAACAAGTGGCAAGTTGAAAAGTCTGAAAAGCATGTAAATTTCAGTATGGCAATATGGTGATGGTAAAATAAAACAATAATTTGTATTTTTAGCTGTCTTTAGACATTTTGCCAAACAAAAGTTATTTTGATACCTTTTTTGAATAATTAATTTCTGAAAAATTTCGAAATTTGAATGCTTCAATATATTCTATTTTATATCAGTATTTGCCTTAATTATTAAACATTTTAAATTGATGATGAAATAGGAAAGGCGAATGGAAAATTGTTCATTGTTTCGTGTACAAGCAGTTTTTGTGAGTTTGTTATTGAAAGAAGAAGAAAGAGAGAAGTCATAAAAATGCTGCAAAACAAATGTTTCGTTGTATGGACACGAATACAGTTACAAAAAAATTGAAGAAAGTTTTTGCAGCAATTGTTTCATAATATGGACGAGAACTAACCGTGAAACTTTTAAGATGTCACAATGTTGCCACCTTAAAATTTTAAAATACGTATTCATTGTGAATTCCTTTAATATGAGTTGTAACTGAATTAAAGAAGTGCATATAATTTTGGTATTTTCTTAAAAATTTTGTGCAAGCAATTTTAAAGAAGATATCTAAGTATTTAGGGTTTGCTTAAAATTTAAATTTTATACAAATGCGATGACGATTAAAAATGTTTCCGTTTATCACGATTATCGATTAATCGCACTTTAATTATTCTTAATTTTTATACCCTCCACCACAATTAGTTGTGAAGAGGGTATACTAAGTTTGTCATTCCGTGTGAAACTTTTTTATTATTCATCTCAGACCCCATAAAGTATATATATTCTGGGTCCTTGAGTAATTCTAAGTCGATTAAGCAATGTCCGTCTGTTGAAAACACGCCCACTTTCGAAAAACTCAAAAGAAATAAACAAACTTGATGTCAAATTGCTTGTAGTTATCCTAAGCAGTTTGGGATTGAAATCCAGCAAAATCGGTTCAGTAGGATCAGGACTATGAATCAAAATGTGGAACAACCACCTAAAAAAAATTGATAATTTTGTTACAAAAACTAACATAAATAATAGAATAATGCACAGAATGATATAAGATTTTGCTAAAATTCGTTTTATTCGACTGGAAATCACGCTGTAAAAATTGAAGATCCGTCCATAATTTACCCTAGCCCCCATATAAGCCCTATTCCCGGAAAACAGTATACTACGCCTAAAACCCTAATTAAGAATGCTATCATAACAAATTTTGGCACGTCATAGTTTAATAGGACTAGAAATGACACTGTAAATTTTCGTGAAGATCAGTCCATGATTTACCATAGACCCCATAAAACCCTACTTCCGGAAAACAGTTTAGTACGCCATAAACCGTATTCAACAATGCTATCATAATATAAATAGGTACGTCATAGATTTATAGGACTAGAAATGACCCTGTGAAATTTCGTGAAAATTGTTTAGTGTTTGTCTTACAAACGTGTAGTTTAGCAATTCCGCTATACTCAAAAGTTTCTTTCCATACATACACTATCCTACACAATCGTACAATTCATTCACACGAAAATCTGACGGAATTCTATCCGACATAGAAAAATTTCTGCAAAATCTGCTTTCAATGCCACACTATGTAACAAAAATAAAATGCAAACTTAAACAAGAAAATGCAACTCTGATCGCATAGAATCTATTCTTTTATGAAAATGTTCATAAACATTTGCAAGTCGGACAGAATTGTCAAAAAAATCTGTAAGTCAATTAATTTTTAAGACACACTGACATACCTACTTTATGAGCACACAAAACGTACGACTGAATAGGATAGTATTATTCATGCTGTTTTTAATGCTGGGTACAGACAGTGCAATCTACTTGCAATCAAGGTATATTTACACAAGGTAAACTCGTTGGCCCATATGTTTGTCAGCTGTTTACCCCATTTGGAACCCTAGTGTCAAAGGTTATTTATGTTGGTTCCGTTGGTTCCTTGTGTTTGTTTACATACTTATGGTTAGTGCGCGCCATTTTTAATTAAAAACGTGTAAAATTGTGAAAAACATTTTATTTTTGTGAAATTTTAATTCTTGTGATTACTAAGCAAACAAAATACATTTAAATGCATTATTTTTTGCAATAATACTTTATTTTTATGCTTGAGAATGCACAATATATTAAAAATTGTTTCAGCTTATTATTCTGAACTGCACGTGTTGTTTTTTTTTTCAATTTGTGTTTTTATTTTAAAGGCACATTGTTGCGTTTTTTTTTGACACCATGCTTCCAAATACAAAAACAATTTGGCGTGTTGTTTTTGTCTTGTTGTACTTGTTGTAGCAACGAGTTTACCTTGTGTAAATATACCTTGCTTGCAATCTATTTCAATGATACCTCAAAATATCAAAGCGTTTTGATGTTGATGCAATCTGGAATGAATAAAAATGAATTCAATTTGCTATATTGCGCATATGCATTGCATAGTGTGCGCCTAGCAGAAGACGTTAATGTTGGGATCAACAGGTGCCAACAGTCTTGTAGCAGTTGACAGCTCGACAGCTACGTCTTAAAAATTAAGTTCTTTAAAATTTTTTATAGAAATTCGGTTCCATGTTTATATTATTGTTAAGAGCAGTGCGTTATGAATTTTCCTGTTTTGACGTTTGCTACAGTTTATTTTCTTAAAAAGTTTTCAGATGTTATTGATATCGCCATCATGAGATATTCGCTGTTTATCGATTTTTAAAGGATCCAGAACATAAAGTCTAATTTAAGATATTTCAAGTAATGATTAACTATTAAGATCTATTTAACAACAGTTCCTTATACTTATATTTAAAATTAAAAACGTGAATTTCTTTGCTAATATTTCATTTTAAATTGTTTCAGATATGTGGCATATTACTAATAATATTTGGCGCTTTGCTATTCAGCAACATTCACACAGTTGAAGATTTTGCGGACGCACTTAAATCCCAACAAGTGCCCATTACAATGATTGTTCTAGGAGTCGTTATCTTAATAATTTCATGTTTCGGCTGTTGCGGAGCGATTAAAGAAAGTTATTGCATGTCAATGACCGTAAGTTTAAATATCGTTATTAAAAAAAAAAAACGTTATAACTTTTTTAATAAATTTTGATAATATTATTTTAGTACTCGATAATGTTGTTTGTGCTTATGATTGGTCAATTGGTTTTGGTTACATACATGTGGCTGCAAAAAGATAAATATTTAATAATTATGGGTGATGTTGTCGAGAAGGCCTGGCAAAAGAGAACAACATCTGCAGATTATATGGATGCTATTCAAATCAGTGTATGTTAGAATAATTTTATTTGTGTTTATATGAATCATAATTAAGACCTTTAATAATTTGTAGATGGAATGTTGTGGCCGCACTAGTTACATGGATTATAGTTTCAAGGGTTATTTCCCAACGTCATGTTGTAAAAACCCACAAGACTGCCGCTATGAAACAGTTTTTAAGAAAGGCTGCAAAGAAGCTTTTGTTGGATTCTGGGATAAAAACGCCGATATTATTAAATTTGCGGGTTTGATTATTGCTGCTATCGAGGTGTGTATTTAAAATCCACTTAACATTTGTATTTTATGTAAATCGTTTGTTCGATATTTGAATCTACTGCATTTTGATTTTCCTCGAACGTTTCGAATTTATATATTATATTTGTTTTCTTTTCTCGAATGTCACCGCTCTAATTAACTTTATGGATATATTATTCGCTCCCTCAGAAGCTACATATTTTATACGAGTATATAAAAACTATTAAATAGTAAATGGAATTTGTATTCACTACGTTATATAGTTTCTATTCGGAAAACATTTAAAAAAGAATATATTATCGAAATTTGTAGGTCTAAAAATTTCAGAAATTTTCAATATAAATAAAGTTGGGAAAATAGCTTAATAGCCGGTAAATTGGGAAAATTTGGTAAGATTTGATAAATAGGTAGGTTATTATTTTCGAATGGGTTTTATACCCACTTTTTGATAAAAATTTGATATACAAACACAGTGCGCAGCAAAATTTTTTTGAATTTTATGATAACTTTCATAAAAACAAGTTAGAGTGCTATATTCGGCTGTGCCGAATCTTTGATACCCTCCACCGACAGTTCGAATGTTTTAAGAGTAGTATCTATATGATGTCTATTTATTATTAATTTAACTTTAAAAAAACGGACATCTGCATTCAAATTGGTTGAGGTTTAGACATATATTAAATAATTGGCTGACAATCAGAAAGTTTTATGACTTTTTTTTTAGCAATTTTTACTAGCTTGAAATTGCCCCACCAGTAGAACTCCACAGACTAGTCGAAGAAGCTTGTAGAAGGAGACAAAACCTGGTAGTGGGTACAGATGCTAACGCTCACCACACAATATGGGGCAGTAAGGATATCAACAGCTTTTATACTACAGAATAATATACAAATTGCGAATAGAGGTGAGGCCCTACCTATAAGGGTCCCACTTCAGAAAATGTGCTTGATGTGACGCTTTATACTGATTATAAAACAGTGATAGATGATTGGAAGGTGCTTACGCAGACATCATTCTCTGATCACTCCTATATATCATTTTTGTTAAATTACACTATACCTAACGAAACAGTGTTTAGGAACCCAAGGAATACGGACTGGGCCAAATACTCTTCACTTTTGAATAGGGACCTAGGTCACTCGGGAACATTGGTTAGTTCAGGGGACATAGATTCTGCTATAGACACATTGGTATCGGGCGCTACTAGATCCTATGAGAAGTCGTGTCCCTCGACACGAGCTAGGCGTAAGTCCAGACCACCGTGGTGGACTCTGAAAGACGCGAGCTTTGTGAGCTATTCAAACTGGCGAAAATTGTCGACCGGTCTGAATGCTGGGGGGAGTATAAGGACGCTCTTAGGGTGTATAAGCGCGACGTGCGAAGGGCTAAACGAGCTTCGTGGAAAAGTTTCTGCGATAATATAGAGAAGACAACCGAAACGGCAAGACTGCGGAGGATGCTAGTGGGCAGTCCGGTAATGCCAAGTACGGTTTGTAGGGAAAACGGAGAATGGACTTTCCGGGCTGCTCTGATGCTCCCATTCCAACTGATGAAACTTCTGTTATGGCAGATGGTGATAGCGGAATTATCACCTATGAGGTGGTGGAATGGGCAATCGATTCGTTCCAACCATATAAGTCGCCTGGTCTTGACGGAATTATCCCGGTGCAACTACAGCGGGGTAGACAACGGATAGTACCATGGCTGGTGGAAATTTTTAAAGGACGTCTGAGGATAAACTATGTGCCTAAATCTTGGAGGATATCTAAGATTGTATTTCTTCCGAAATCGGGCAGGAGCAATCATATGTACCCAAATGATTTTAGACCTATAAGTCTCACATCCTTTCTGCTGAAAACGTTGGAGAGCATTTTGGACTATCATGTCAAGGGTAACATGGGGCCGACCATTCTCTCTGTCAATCAACATGCGTACACGAAGGGTAAATCAACTGAGACGGCACTTCATTCAGTTGTCTCGCTGATTGTGAAGACCCTGAGCTATAAGGACTTCGCTTTGGATGTGTTCCTGGACATCGCGGGAGCACTCAAAAATGTGTCCACAGAGGCAATTTTGGCCAGCTTATCCCGCAATGGGGCACATCCGCATGCTAAAAACTGGATTGGTAACCTGCTACGGTGTAGAACTTTATCTGCGGCGTGGGGCATTTGCAGGATAATGAGGAAGGCACACCGGGGAACCCCCCAGGGAGAGGTGCTCTCACCGTTGCTATGGACGCTTGTCGTCAACGAACTTCTCAATAGACTTCGGGACGGGGCAGCAAAGATGACCGCATACGCAGATGATGTGGCGGTGATAGTTACTGGCAAGGATCTGAATACTATTAGTTCTGTAATGGAGGCTACACTGGCGATAATCAACCAGTGGGCAGCCGGAGTAGGACTGGGAGTTAATCCCGAGAAGACGGACCTAGTACTATTTACGAAAAGGTACAAAGTTGGTCCATGGAGGAGACCTAAACTAGGGGGTACTTACCTGGAACTTAAACACCACACAAAGTATCTGGGAGTAATACTGGATAGCAAACTGTCGTGGAGATTGAATGTGGAGGAGAGGGTGAAAAAGGCAACGATTGCGCTCTACGCATGTAAGGGAATGCTAGGCAAAACGTGTGGTCTAACCCCTGCTCTTACACATTGGGTCTAAACAGCGGTGGCGAGACCAATCCTACTCTTTAACAAAATTTTAAATTACATACAAACATATTTAATAATTACATAATAAAGAATATATAAATAGTAAAAAATAAAAGAAACCCTGTAGTAAATAAAATAGTCAGTTGCAAAAAACACTAACTATAAATAAACTTTTTTTTAAATGACTACAAATTGGTTTAAATCTCATGCAGATATCAACCAAAAAGGCACACGTAAAACACAAATAAAAGCAAAATAAGTAAAACAAGCATACCATGAAGTCAAATGAAAAAATTATATACAAACATTTTAAAATAATTAAAAATTAAATCAATACAAATCTGTTTATGTACTAGCAATTATGTGGCGTATTTATTTCAGGACTACTATAGATCAACATTTTGGGCAGTTTAATGCAAAATTTTCATAAACAATTGTTTCTATATCAAAATATATAAAGATATACATATGTATGTATGCATGTTCATATGTACATATATTTTTTGACAAAAATTATTTAAAATTTAAATAATGTATTATAAACAGACAATACTTTTAATAAATTACAAATAGGTTGAAAAATAAGTAGTTAGTAGTCAGTTAAAAAGTCATGCAAAGATGGTCAATTGACTACTGCCTATGACATGCCTATGTTAAAATAGTGAGTCGTCGACAAGGAAAAAAGTCACTTAATGAACTAGTTGTGGTTATAAAAAAACCAGTTTGAAGTTAGTTATAAATGTGTTTGACTTCCTACAGGGAAACAATGATCGTTATATGTATATTTGTTAATGAAACAAGTTATATATAGCCCTTTTAAAATGCATTGGATTTCTAGTAAATTGAATGCTTGGGGGCAATAAGTTCCAAAGGCGAATTGAGTGGGTATAAAATTGCCACGATGACTGCAGAGTTCGGTATATGACATGCATCAAATCATTGGATCTTTGTGAACGGGTAAACGAGAGTCTCCTATAGAGATACATAGGCATACGTTTATTAATAATTTTATGCAATAGAGTTAATGTTCTTATTTTCAACAAGTTGATAAAAGTTACTCCATATAAGTCACTTGCATATGATGTAATATGATCAAATCTCCTTAGACCATACACATATCTAATGACTGCATTATAACTAAGTTCCAATTTCCTTAAGCTGCTTGAAACACTACTTCCAAAAATTTCACATCCGTATAACAAAGTAGGAATTAAATATGTTTTTGCAAGAATTAAACGAATTCTTATAGGAATAAATTTTTGTGTTCTCCATAGCGTTCGCAAAAGAGCATATGTTCTTCCAGAAGCTATATTAATTTGGTCATTCTATGTAAGAGTACTGTTAAATAATATGCCAAGATTTTTTGCTGTCCTAACTTCAATTCTTTGACCGTTTAATGCGACTTCTGGTAAAAAGTTAGTTCTTGACGATTTACTTTTTATAACTAAGCACTTTGACTTGCACGGATTAATGCTGAGACCATTGGCAGTTGCCCATGAGTGTACACGTGGGAGATCAAAATTTAACTTACTTACATAATCATCAAGATATTTCTCAGGGGAGCTTATGTATATTTGTACATCGTCAGCATAGATATGAATGTTGCAATATAACAATTGGTTTGCCAAGTCGTTTATATACATAGTAAAAAGTAATGGTCCAAGTATGAAACATTGTAAAACACCTTTTGTTACATTTAGTGAATGAGATCATATGTTATTGGCAAAAACTGACTGTCTTCTATCTGTGGGGTATGAGGAAATTAGACGTACAGAAGCAGTTGAGAAATTGAAAATTTTATCAAGTTTTTTGCATAGTATACCATGATCGACCATATCGAAGGCTTTTGAATGATCCGATAGGACAAGCAACGAAACATGAGCACTATCAATACTTTTACGTATTTCCTCAGAAACATCAATAAGTGCACTGACACAACTATGTCCAGGTCGAAACCCAGATTGCCTTTCAGTTATTAAGTTATTATCTATATATATATAAAATTATAACGTTACTGACTGACTCACTGACTCACTGACTGATTCATCATCGCACAGCCTAAACGCCTGAAGCTAAAAACTTGAAATTTGGACCAGAGATTGGTCACTCCCCAAATCCATCCACTAAGACGGGATTTTTGGAAATTCGAATGTTTAGGGGGTAAAAAAGGGTAAAAACGGGATAATTATTAGATTACCGATCTTATATCTCCAAAATTAAAAGAGATACAAAAAAATGTAATACTTATCGTTGTTCCTTTGAAAAATAAGCGGACAGGTGTCTGGTACTTTTTTGAAATTCGGCCCTATTAGGGAGTAAAAGGGTAAAATCGGAATTTTAGTACTTTTTTGCCACCCCATCTATCTTTTGAACCAATAAACATAGAAACAAAGTTAATACCACATTCGAAACTTATCAAAAAAATACAAATACGAATTTGGTACTTTTCCGAAATTCGAACATTTAAGGGGTGAAAATCGTAGCTATTTTTGGTACTTTTTTCACAAAAAAATTTTCTACATTTATTGACATATTCGTACTAAATTATGGGCTCCCACTACAATACTGAAATTTTAAATACTTAAATGGGGGAAAAAATAGTACCAAAAAGGGGAAATACGGGAAATTTGATATTTTACATTAGCCTTTTGGTTCTGCAACTGGCATTTTTTTAATTATCGTTAGTGTTGGACCTTAAAACATAAGATTAAACATGCAATGTCCTGAGTGGATAAGAACCCATAAGGGGAAGTTTTTGGTACTTTTCTGTTCATTAACTGGTACTTTTTGAATTTCCTTTAGAATTGGACCTAGAAGCATGAAATTAATCATGCAAGGTCTTGAGTGAATGACAATCTGTTAGATGGATCTTTTTGGTACTTTTTCTTTTTTTAACTGGTACTTTTTTTTTTTAAATTTCGCTAATATTGGTGTTATGAACATAAAATTAAACCTGCAAGGTCCTGAGTGAATAAGAATCTCTGAAAGGGCTTATTGGTAATTTTTAGTTCTTAAACTGGTACTTTTTGAATATGCGTTATTATTGGACTTAGAAACATAAAATTCAAGATGCAATGCCCTGAGTGAATAAAAATGAAGTTTCTTTCATCCTATGACAAAAAAGTACTAAACTATAGGCTCCAACTACAACATTGAAATTTTTAATACATAAATGGGGAGAAAAAAGTATCAAAAGGATAATACGGGAAACTAACTTTCTTTCATTTGCTATTTTGTTCTACGAGTCGTACTTTTTGAATTTTCTATATTGAACTTAGAAGCAGAAAATTATAGGTGCAAAGTCCTGAGTCAATATCAACTAGAGTTGTCAACCGATTAAGAATAATTCGATTAATCGATCAAACAAAAAGAAGCTCTTGTTCGAATAATTTTAAAATGCCGATTTTCGAATAACGAATAAATCGATTAAATTATGTCGATTAATCGAACAATTTTTTTTTATTAAAACATAAATTTATAATAAAAGACATAAGAAATAATAGCTTAGAATTTGATTTATGCTCATACGTTTTTAGCGATTTTATACAAAATGTAGGAAAGGTAAAAAATATTGCAGATATAGTCCTGATTGTAATTAATCTCAATGTTTAGTAAGCAAAAACCGTGTTGAGAATTAAACAAATCTTTGACCAACAATTGTAACAGCTGTTTTCTTTTAAAATCAAAAAATTTTCAAGAAATGGGATCTTTCACTCTCGGGTGAAAAAACTTAGAAAAAAAGCTAAAAAATACAGAGCTGTTATTGTTTTATACATACATATATATTTTGTAAATTATATATAACTTTGCCATTCGCGCAATGCTATGTTCACACTTGAGTTTTTAAACGCGTTTGAGCAAAATGTTGATTAAGTTAATCAGAGCCGCTCACATTACATTTGAGATGATAAAGATGACAGTTGATTTAAAAAAAAGAAACAGAACAAACAAATTTATATTTCTTTAAAGTTTCAAAAATGGATACAAATACTTTTACAAAGTTATCAGAAGATTATTTTAAATATATTACAATTGTGAAAATTGTTGAATTATTTAAGGAAAAATAAAAACATTAAAAAGCGATCGTGGTCAGTTGTACACGTAAGGGGAACGTTCATGGTGACCGCTTGATCCGATGTGATTAATGAAGTGATTTAGTTGCAATCATGTCAATTTGAAGTGATTAACAAAGCACTTCAATATATGGTTAATCATGGATTTTGATGTGATAAGAACTTAATCACGTTCGAGTTGCTTAAACGCGTTTAAGAACCCAAGTGTGAATATAGTATAAGTGATACAATATTACCATTGAAAACGATGTAGTATAAGATAATCCAACGACATCAAAAAATGCCGAACTTGTTCCAATGGAAAAATACATTAAGACAGACAGCGGTTGTTATATAGAAGAAATTGTACGCAGAAGTTTGGCTGAAGATGGAAGGTCGCAACCCCTTTATGGAGTTAAGATGAAAAGTTGTACGCATCAAAAATATAAGAAGTCATAGTGGATTTGAGAAAAAACAAAGAAAAAAAAAAATGGAAGATTTTCCATAGTTGTAAACGGACGGATTTATCTTATTTAAAAAATTTATTTTTTTTTAATTTTTTTATTCGTTATTCTCATCGATTAATCGAACAATTTTTCAGATTTAATCGTTTGATCGAACGAACAAAAACAATTATTTGAATTATTCGAGCAAAGCTGAAAGGCGAATAATTGACAACTCTAATATCAACCTATGAGATGAAAAATGTTGGAACTATTTTGCTAAAACCTATTTACATATTAGATTACAAAATTGCGGGTTAAATGCTAGACTTTAAACAAATTTAAACCTAGAAAAATAAGCTTTGGCATACAAATATGTCCACGAAGGAAAAGGAGACGCTAACGAAGTATCGGGTTAAATGCTAGTTATTAATATTTTTATAAATCTGCTTATATACCAGTTTTTGAAAAACTTTAGATAGGTATGGAAGAATTCCAATCGGACGAAAATCACCATTAGATTTAGGTATAGGTATTATTTTCACATACATACTTCCAGTTCTCAGGGAACGTGCTCTTTGTTGTTATATTATTAAATATATAAGTTATATTTGGAATTATCATGGGCAGGATAAGTTTCAGAAACTTTGGCTGAATATTGTCAAAACCAACAGCATTTGATATCAAAACATCCTGATAACACATCGACTTCAGTTACACAATCAAAACTAAATGCACATGATGGTGTAGGGGTATACGTGTTCCAGTCGTATAAATTATCATACACAGGTACGGGTGGAAACATGACGAACATATCATTTAAGGCTTTAACGTCAACTCCTGATTCTACTTTTTATATACATATGTATGTACATATTTTATTTTTAAAATTGTTTTTGGTTTTTTTATCGTTTTGGTAAATAAATTAAAAATTTGAAACCCCGCTAAATCGAAAACCCCTATAATTCGGAAGAAATGGCCGGTCCCTTGCGATTACGAATTATCGGGATTCTACTGTACTTTCTTTTTAATTTAACTTAACTATTCGCAAATTATAAAATAATGATTGTAGCACTTGTAATCTTGATGGTAACTTAGCACCAGTTATTTGATGATCAATTGATCCTATTAACGTTATATCGTCATCCGAAAAAGTCTTTTTGTTGCCATCGCTCCGGATTTTTGTTTTGTTTTTTTTAAGTTAACCTTTTACACAGTTTGGCTTTCGATTGCTTGTTTAAAGTTAATTTTGAATGGGGTTTTGTGGTTGCCAACCAACTTTACACTGTTTACATCGGGAGAATGATAAGATCAACCATAGAATGATTTGAAGATAACTATTTAATGGTACGCGTTTGGTCTCTAAAGCACCATAAAACAACAAACTTACAACGACGAGCAGTCAAACAAAAATAAATTTTGTGTGTTTTTTAAGATCAAATGAAATATTTTGAGAGCTTGCCGCGATGCAAATTCGAAAAAATTAATCATAAACAGGCACAACTCAAAATTCAAAAAGGTTAAGGAGTGGAAGAAAACTGGCTTCAGCCCCATGGTTGAAATTTTGTAATCAAATTAAGTTTCACAAATGTTAAAGAAGACAGTGACGCAGACGAAATCGTGGTCGCTATAGATTCGATTTGTCAACTAGTTTATGAAAAAAAAAAACGATTTTGATAAATTTTTATTTTTGATTTAGTGTGCGTTATATATAAAAATTTAAATTTCAATGAATTAGATTATTTTAAATAAATACTCCATATATTTGAAAATAATTATTTAATGATTTTAATAAAATTTTTTTTATTTCAGTTTGCTGGTTTCGTTTTCGCCTGTTGTTTGGCAAATAACATTCGCAACTTCAAACGCCGTTCAGCCTATTAAACATAAAATAAAAAAATGGAAAAATAATATTGAAGTTAAATCTTTTTAAACTAAAAAACGAACTTTTCTTTAAAACACGTCTTCGTAAATAATCCATTTAAAAAAAAAAACTTCTATACATACATATTTAATTTAATTTTATATTCCCCGATGGCTTAAATCATACATATCTGTAATTTTTTAATGAATCTTTTCTAATTTTAAAAGTACTTTTACTAATCTAAAGTGTACAAATTAATAGTAATAATTATAAATATTGTATTTTTTTAAATAAATAAAGTTAATAAAACTACAAAATCAAAAGTACTTAATTTTTGTATTTCACATTTATTATCATATCAATATAAATTAATTAGTCAGGTTTATTTTTTTAAAAATTTTACTAATTTAAAAATAATTTTTTCTGTGAAATTAGATTAGTTCTATATTAATAAGATAAGATAGGAATTGTTTCGTAAATTAGACGTGTCGATATTTTGGAAATTCTTAGTAATCTTTTAATCCGTATATATTAAAATTAAAAATGTGTGTTCAAAATATGTTATCGCGTTATAAGATCATTAGTAGCATTCGCCTCGCGGGGTTACCTTTTTTACATTTAGAAATGGAGGTTGTAAAATGGTCAAGTATTAAAAACTTATCGAGAAAAAAATCAGTGCTCAAAATAAACCAAACATTATCAAGCGTACGGTACACACACCCAGAAGCGATATCTTTTTTAGTGTTTGTTTATTGGTAGAGTTAAAACTGTTCAAAGCTTTCGTTAAAAACAGTACTATTGTAGTGGCTCTGTACACACACATTATATTTTAATGTTCCGTAGTGTTTTTCACATTGATGATGGATTGAGCAAACAAAAAATTTTAACAACGCTTCTCACGAGTATTGTTGTTATTGCTCGCCAATTTGCACGACTAGTCTGTGTAAGGATTGTGTACATGTTTTGTTTTTGTAAATTATATTTTTATTGCGCACGAAGATCACAAATGGAGAAACAGTTTTTTAGGTTTTTACTACACAAACAGTAGAAGTGTAATGTTTTCCATTTTTTTTACCGTACAGAACATTTAAATACAGTGTACAATGTAATTTTTCGAATATTAGAAAGATTGTTGTGAAATATTAACATATCGACGCAGTTGCGTAAAAAGGACCAATCTGCGGTTTAAAATCGTGTTTTTAGATTTACACAGATCATACGGCAAACAAGTAGTGTTTATGACTAAAGAATTGTTCGGATTCTTTGAGCAATTCAGTGGTCTACTTATTTAATTAGACAAATTGTCATCTAAACGTTCGAATGTATATTACTGAGCTACCTAAATAAGAGCGGAAGCGTTTTTTGTATGTCAAAACTTCTCATTTGCATACAATTTGTACGAAACAAACCATTGGAATGCGAATTAGAAACCACCCGGTTGATAAATCTTATTTGACAGATCGCTATGTCGGTTTGTTTTATTGAAATTGTATTTAAATAAACTTTGCATGTTTAAAAAAACGCTTGCCGCTTTTGTTTAGGTTGTTCAGTTAGAATGATAAAAAGATCAACATAGTGCAGTTTGGCACTTTTTACATAACAATGGTGCTAGAAATTAAAACTTAAAAAGGGCCAAACTACCAGATTGATATGATGTCATATTTTTACCCAAATGTGAAACATTTTGGGCCAATGTGTGCATAATAGGGTGGAAAATTAAACCTAGGTGCCTACTTGCATAAGGAAATTATTGTTAGGGGAAAATTACGTTGGAATAATTTAATTTTGTATTTACAATAACTTTTATGTTCTAAAAAAGAATATTAAAAAATAGATATTGTTTAATAATTGATATTTAAGTTTCTACTCCTTTCTACAAGTTGAAGCTGGGGTTCCTCAGGGTAGTGTCCTTGGATTCCTATTAGATACGATCTATACGTCTGATCTACCAATATCTGGCAACGTTCTAGTAGCCACATATGCTGATGACACCTAAATACAAGCTACATGCAATTCTCCATCTGAAGCTTCCTTCTTCGTACAAAGACAGCTAGACATTTTACAAAAAAATTCCCATACTTATATATGTAATGGTATAAACACAACTGGGACGAAAGACAAACTTCGCATAGTACGACGAATTCGGCGGCAAGAATTCGTTGCGTAAATTCGTCAAATGAGACACAATAAGTGCGCGAGCCAAAATTTTTTTTTAATTTATAAACAATTATTAATCGGGTGTGTTCTAGAATCCGAATCCACTCGAAATGGATTACTTCAGCATTTTTGGTGTTCTGCATTTCGATTTTGCGATCTCAAATTTGTTTTTGGGTTTGTTTAAAATTTTGCAATTTTTCGCGAATTCAGCCATGTTCGCGATTTGTTCCTATAAGTTTTCGCGAATTTTCGCCATTTTTGCAAATTTTCCGACATTTTTTTTTACTCATTTAGCGATTTCTATTAAATTTTAGTGTTTGTTTAAAAGTTTGCAATTTTTTCGCGAATTTTAGCCAAGTTCGCAATAGAAGCGATTTATCCCTGTGATTCTTTACAGCTTTCACTATTTATAATAAATAGTAGACTTTGCTATCATGCCGCTGCTGGCAAATTTTTGCGAGTTTCCACTAATTTTGCAATTTTTACCGAATTTTTGCCATTCCTTCTAATTTTAGTCCATTTTAATCAATTTTATGGCTTTTTTTTAATATTAAATTTTTTTTTTTGTGAATTTTAGCCATTTTTGCAATTTTTTTTTTGTTATTTTCCGACATTTTGTTTTTTCACTCATTAAGCGATTTCTAATAAATATTAGTGTTTGTTTAAAAGTTTGCAATTTTTTCGCGAATTTTAGCCAAGTTCGCAATATAAGCGAATTGTCCCTGTAATTCTTTCAGATTTCACGAATTTTAATAATTATTGGACTTTGCTACCATGCTGCGCCGTCCCTTTGCCAATTTGTTCGTCGTTCGTCTGCGTAAGAAATAGAAATAACCCTACAAGAAATGAATGAGCGAGTAGTCACATTTTTCATTTTGGTGCTAAGAAAATAATAAAAAGAAATGATCGAAATAAAGTTTTCGGTCACATTCGGTAATTTCTTTCTATCATTTTCTTAACATTCATTTCTTGTAGGGAAACCTATCGCAGAGTTCGTTATGCACGACAAATTTTGGTCTACGCAATGACCGTGTTCATTTCATATACACCAATGTGTTCTATTTCTGGTGACGAATATTCGTTTTTAAGTTAATTGAGATTTTGATGCCGTGAGGTAGAGAAAGATATGCCTCGTCAACTAGCATGTAGTTTTTCTTTAATTTGAGTCTTGAAGTGTGTCAAATCAACCATATTTTTCGTTTTCATCTCAAGCAGCAAATAGGAAAAATTAAAAGTTTTTCCTGTAAAATTTGCTGAAAGGGAGATAGCACGTTTGCATATTAAGCCGACGATATATAAATATTTCCATTTACTTAAGTAAAATAATTTAAAAAAAAGTAACGAAACTTAAAAATTCATTGCACTAACTTTTTCAAAATTTAATACTGCGAGTGTATGAGAGTTTAGTAGGAGTATGAACAGAACAAGCATGGCACGACATTTTCCATACGATTTGACAAAAAAAAACGGTAATCGCCATGAAATAAAATTTGGTCATGCTTTTAAAAATAAAGAGGACAGAGATGACAGATTAAAATTTATGATTGTCCTCTAAAATCCCGTACGTATGGTCACCATAAGTAATACCAAAGAAAACCTTGGTCATGCACCTTGGGATAAACATGGACCGAAGACTGTGAAGCATCCCATTTTAACTAGAAATATGGTTAAAACAATAGAAGATAAAGGTCAATGAGCAAAAACGCCTACATATTACATTCACCTTACGTGGGGAATCATGCCCCTCTATTAAAATCAATAATCAAATAATACGACAAAATTCGCATGTAAAATATCTCGGCATACATTAAGATCGCCGTTTAACATGGAAAAGCCATATAGAGGCAAAATTAACTCAAATGAAACTCAAAGCCATCTTAATTCATTGGCTTATAGGAATAAACTCTGTCCTTAGTCTCGATTGCAAACTTCAACTTTAAATTTTTATCTTAAAGCCAATCTGGTGCTATGGTATTCAACTATGGGGCATTGCCTCGGCCTCTAATATCGAAAAATTCAAAGGCGCCAAAATAAACTTCATAATAATCACAGCCCCTTGGTATGTTAAAAACTCAAATATTCACAAAGATTTCAATGTGTCATTAGTTAAAACTATGATTACGAAATATGCAGTAAAATGCTTAAAAGAAGCACATTTTTGTCTGGCACTGGCAGGACATAAGATAAAGTATTAGGATAAGATTTGATTAATTATTGTTAGTTCATATTAAATATAGTATGAAGATTCATTAAATAAGGGTATGTGTGAAACGGTAGCAAAGTTCTATGGTGAAATGAAATTTGTTTGTGGTAGAAAATTTTCATATTTGTGCTGTGTGAAATTGTAACATTTTTGACAACGTAAAATTTTGACATAAAGAAAAAAACAATTACTAATAGTTTTGTGAAAATGAATAAATTAAACAAACGTTTACCAATAATCATTTCAATTCTGTTGGAAATGAGATCGTCACAACTATTTGATGAATTCGTTCTGATATATTAAGAATTTTTACAAAAAGGGCAAAAAAGCTTATACATATTTAAATACTTACATCTTGTATAATTCTTTTTAATTTTTTTTGCCGCTGGTCCTGCTTCCATATTGGATTACGTTCAGTTGAATAAATAAAATAAATAAACATTATTTTTTATTTTGTTTAAACAAATTTGAGATTTTACTTCCATTAGTACTTTGCTACCGTTTCACACACAACCTAAATAATGAAAAAAGGCCATCACAAATGAACATGCTTTTGTTAGAAGGCAACCCTGATCAAATGAAAAGTATTATTCATGGTGAAATTACTAAAAGGTGGCCTCGGTAAGCCAGCTGTTCGTTGTTTGCTTGAATTTGTTTATGTATCGATCTTGTCAAGTGTGTTGTGGTTTTGTAATTAACGTGCCATAGTTTTATTTATTTGTCAAAGTGTATTGAAATTTTCGTTATGAATTTTTCTGTTTTTTCAATTTTATTTAAAAATATTTGTGTTTTAAAATAAAAAAATATTGTTTTCAAGACTTTATACAATATAAAAAACAAAAATGCGTGATTTACTCTCTATTTGTAGCTTAGATAGGACATAAACAGGGTAGAGAAATCCACGATGTTTACATTAAGCTTCTTATGCCCGGACTATGCATTTTATTTTATGAAATAAGAAATAAATCAGGGCCACGATTTTGTTTTCCGTTTAATATACAGCTGGAACTTTTTACTTGAAATATTCTCTATTTCCAGCAAACGTTTGGCATAAATAATAAAATAAATCCACGTAGTATATGTAGAGCTTCTTGGGCTTAGGCTATGCATTTTAAGCATGTAATTGCATTTTTTTATTGAAAATTTGATATTTAAAAAATCTTTTCTTGACAGTCATCTATTCAAACTACAGCGTCACAAATCATGAAATACGGGCAAAGATAATAATGTAATATTTGCTTTTTTTTAATGGTTTTACAAAAATTTTAATTTTTTTTTACAATTTGAAAATTTTTATAATTTGTTTTTTAATATTTATTTGTTTACTTTGTATCAGCTTTTTTGACGTTGATTATACACATGAAACAAAAACAAATTGCCTGTAAATGTTGTATTATTATGTTTGTTGTATTACCGAGGCCACCTTTTAAGGCTAGATTACACTATAATACTTTGTATTAATACATGTCAAAAACTCAAGTAATATGACAAAGTGTGATAGTGTGAATGCAATGTGTCACGAAAATGACAAGTATTAAGAAAAAAGTTTGACATCCCATACGACTTCATCGTTTTTTGAAAAATTTCTAAACAATAATACTTTTCATAGGATCAGGGTTGCATTTTATTTCATGTGCGAGTGTTTATACTTTGTGTGATGATGTGAACACAAACTGTCATGTTACATTAGATTTTTTGACAGTCGCAACAAAACTCATTAGATTTCTATCTCACAAAGTATTATGGAATACGTAAGACTTGTGAGATAGTGTAATCCAGGCTTTAGTAATTTCACCATGGTATTATTGTTTTGAAACATTTTGAACAAGGCGAATTTACTTCAGGTGGTGTCGAAAAGACAGCCGGTTTTTTTTTTGTTCAGGCCAGATGTGTCAAAAGTTTGTTTACATGTGCTTTTTAAAATTGAGTTTTTAAATTAACATTTTGCTTTACAACTTATAAATGAAAAAATTAAACAATAAAGAAATGATAAATTAAACTATGTATAAAAATTAAGTTAAAATCTTTTTTATATCACCAAAACTAATTTTTACCATTATAACTATAGCTTAAAGCTATTTCTATGATTATGTGCAGTTTAATATTTAAATGTATAAAATGAACACAGAAAAGAAACGGCTTAGATTATTTTAAGTACAACATTAAATTCAACCGAATTTGGGAATTAATGCTCACAAAAATTGCACAAGTTTATGTTAGAAAAACTATTATTTTCTTAATTCCAAAAATAATTTTATTTTTTTTTCATTTTTTTTTCTCAATTATTTTTGTTAATTTTAGTTTAGGGATGCCAGATAAATTTTTTCTTCAATCCCAAATTTAAAATAAAAATTACTTAAAATATCCCCTCTAAAAATAAAAAGCCACTAAATAATTCTTTAAAAAAAAAATTATTTAGTTTAGCATAGATAAGCACACTAAAACAATAATGTCATGTAACTAATTTTACAATTTGGTAATTATCTTACGTTATTAAAAGAAGTGGAAGTTGTGATCAGTTAATCTAAGATATAATTAATAGATTTTAAATTTCTTGTTCCTATGACTAGTGGTAAAAATATAAACCTTAAAGCATCATGAGAACATTGGCAAACATGCTTCTAGCATTAATGGAGTCTGCCTGGAAATCCATGTTACACCATTTTATATCGTTTAAGAGCTTGAAATGTTCACAACTTCAGAAAATTCCAAATGTGGAGAATTAGGGCTATAATAACGACCCACAAACTCATCCATTTAACGCGTAAAATATTCATTGGCTTAGCCATTCAAGAGTATTCTTTAAATCGAAAAAGCAAAACAATAAAATTGTTCAGTTGTTTGTAATACTCTTTTAAACTAATTTGTATAATTTTTATTATAAAATTCAGTTTAACAAAGAAATAATTGTTTAATATTTGTCGTAAAACTCTTTTATCACGGAAATCTTATTAAAAAATTCCATATACAATTTTTGGGTTTTTTGTTTTCGATTTTCAGAACACCCCTGAATACGTTTAAAAGTATTTTTACTTCATAGAGTTTTAACAGGTCAATCTAAACAAATGGGGCAAACGTTTTTTAGATGAGAAAAATATGCTGCTGATTAATTTTAAATAAAAAACTGATATTTACTGATCAGCAAATCAGATTTTTCAGCCGTCCGATATTGTATTTGCGCTACAATTTGTTTCATATATATTGTATTAAAATGAGTTTTGTACATAAAAAGTCTTACAGATTTTATATATGTATGACGGCTTGCAGGCGCGGATCCAGCTTGAGCCTTAGGGGGGGGGGGGGGGGGGGAATTTTTTATGATACAAAAAAAATTTGTTTTTAAAAGTTATTAAAAGCAATTTGTGTATATTATATTAAAAAAACTCAACAATAAGGTTAAATAAAATATTCAATATAAATTAAAATAAACTAATCTTTTTAAATAAGCAATTTATGATTTCCTTGTGAGGCAAATTTAGATAGTACAGTCTATGTTCAGTTTGTCATTGTTGATCCGAGCCATGTTTTTATTCGACGAAGGGTAGGAAATGACCTCTCGCTCGTAGCATTATTTACGAGCATTGAAACGAAAATTTGAAATATTTTTCTTAGATTTGGGTAGATATCTTCATCACACGTTATCTGATAGATTTTCAGATAATTTCCATGTTTGTTGCCAATGCTACAGTTCAGGCTCAAGTGACGGTCCACCTATCTTGTCTCGCATAATGTAGAGAGTTTGGCTCCCAAATACTTTAGTAAAAACGTGTTTTGCCTGATTTACGGGAAATAGCAAGGCGTTTGTTTCGCATTTGTCGCGGTTTCCAGAATTTTTAAACAGCTCCATTTTCTGCTGACATCAAACGACACCCATCAGTTTCACTTCCTATACAGTTTTTTAGGTCAAGACTAAAATTTGTCAAAGTTTTAAGAACTGTTGATGATAGTGCCATCGCATCAATTGACACATCAGCGTCATAATCAATATCCTGTGAAGGCTCTTCAAATGCTTTTACAACAAAGCCAAAAAAATTCTTCCCTAACAACTTTTTGTTGTATGTTGAAATATTTTAAAGATAAGGAAATCTGGCTTTTCCCTGACAAATCCTTGCGTTCGTCAAAAATTATCAAATAGGAATATAGGTACATAAATATTACAAATACTAAGGCTTTTTAATAATTCAACCGCACGCATTATCAAGTTAAACGTTTACTCTTTGGTTATACATAGATGGCAACTGCTGGGATTGAATGTAGAATAATAACCCAGTAAAAACTTCGCCTACTTTTTCAAAATGAATAGCTTCTTTAACTCATTATTTTGTAGCTTTCTTCTATAACTACATCTATAACAACTTCTATAACTACTTTTTTCTGGATGTGTGCAGGTAAAAAAATAATGACTTACTTTTTAATGCGTTCATTTTGGGACATCCCTTGTAAAATTCATTGGTTCTTTCAGTAGAATTGTAAGTAGTGCTCTTATGTTTTTCTGATTACTCAACACATTATTTTGTAGGCGAAGTTTTTACTGGGAAGTATTTGAATACATTAAACTAGATGTTTCATTGAAAATATCTAATAAAAAACTATTACGATGAAGATTTGGATACTTATTGAAAATTTGGTTAGAGATTCAATAAAAAAACAAAAAAATACTTATTGAAAATTTCGTTAGAGATTCAATAAAAAAAACAAAAAAAAACCTTGCTGGGATTTCCAAAAATTGTGTACATTAAAAAAAGATAATATTAATGGGTATTCTTGTATTATCGAAATAAACAAAACATATTTTTATAATTTACGGGGGGGAAAATTTCCTTATTTCACCCCCCCCTGAATCCGCGCCTGACGGCTTGTAACAGAAACAAATCTATCAATAATTTCCCTAAAAAGAAAAATGTTTTTTTTTACATTCTCAATATAAGCCCGAAATTAATTGTTTTAAACTAATTTGAGAAGAACCCCAAATCTGGTAGCCCTGCTTTAGTCAACTGTTTTATACAAAGCGAATTCATATATATATTAATTCGCCTTGTTTTTGACATTACATGACCGAAAAATAAAAACAAAATACATGTTGTTTTTGTGTTGTTGACTTGTTGTAGTCTCGCCGCCACCTGAAGTAAATTCGCCTTGATAGTAAAAACTAGCCTTATAGCCTTTTCACACTTGTCAACATTTAACATTTAACATCAATTTGCGAAAATGTTGGAATTTTCCCATAAGAAATACATAAAGCTAAAAATCAACATTTTTACAGAATGTTACTAACTCATTTTGTTCCCTTTTACATTTTTCGATTCTTTTAGTGTAATCACTAGAAAAGTGGCAATAAATTCTGTTATTATTGTGGCATCACTGACAAAATGGCAGTTGCTTTGAAAGCAGCGTTACCATTTCTCAAGTTTTTCCTTTTTTGCAAGCCTTATTTTGCCAAATTTTGTTTAAATTATTAAACAAAATGAATTAGAAATACATTTTGGTGTTATCTCTTAAAATGTTGGTACTTTTGTAGAAAAAAAGTATTTAAAAAAAAAAAAAAGTTTTTTTTCAGAAATGGTGACATTTTTAGTTAATTGTAAATGTTAGATGTTTCAAGTGTGAACGCGTATTTCACATTTTCAACATCTTCCATGCGTTCCTCCGAAATGTATGCAAGTGTACAAAGGGTATTAAGCTAATCGGCATTCCAGTTAGCAGATCGTTGCACGTAGTGTAAAAACTGTGGCTAACTTTTTGTTATGAATACGGCTGTTAGAAATCAAAATACGTATAAACCTTTTTTAAATTCAGGGGTCAAATTCTTGTTTTATGAAACTGTTTTTTACATTGTCATAGTACTTTTGATTCCTGTTAGGAAAAAATTAAAAATATTTTAAAAAATTTTTCACATGAAAAAAATGGAACGAACCAAAATATTTTCCAAAGATAAACAACTCTGTCGGTTTCATTTTTGTGATAAAGTGAAAACTTGTGCCAATTGGCACTAAGATACATATTTTCATATGAAAAAAAATATTTTACATAGAAAATTTGTATGTGAAAAATATGGAAAAGTTGCTAACTATGAGGAAAGTTAGCCGGAGGAAATCATAGGAATATATAATTAACTATTTGGAAAAAATGTGGACATTAAAAATTAACGTTACTTATCAACTATTTATAGAATTGTTACTTCAGATACACTGATAGAAAAATGCATCTTCATATTGATGATGCCCTAACCTCAGAATTTTACTACAAATGGCATCAATGATGCAAAAAGTAACATCAATCCAATGACTTACGTATTCGTACAATTTTTTACGTGTCATCTATTTTATGACTATAGTGACATCAATTCGATGCCACATTTTGTATATAATTAACATTATTTTCATGATTACTACAATGTATTATAAGAAGCAAAAATTCCTATCAGGGGTGTCATGGAAATCGAAAACGTAAAACGAAAGAATTTTAAGATTCGTTTTTCAATAAGATTTCTTTAATAAAAAAATTTTATGACAATTATTATACAAATAATGCTCTATTGAACAGAAGTTTTTAACAAAAATTGTAAAAAATAGATTAAAAGTTTATTAAAAACAACTGACAAATTCTTTCGTTTTACGTTTTCGATTTCCATGACACCCCTGTATATTCTATTTTTTTTAAATTATTTAGCTAAATACATAAACATTTTAAAGTAGAGTGATTACAAAAACCATATGGGGCATGGCGCTGGTGTCTTATTATTGAGAGTTCTGCTGTAAACAAAGGTCGTAATTCAACAAACGTGAAACAAACAAATGTAACGGGTAAGTAAAATTCTCTTACTTTGACTTAAGTCAATTCCAATGACTTTGACTTAATGACAAACTGTCAGTCAATTGATGCTAATGTGTCCTTTCTCCGATGTTACTGTGTCATCGCACTGAGGACATGTTCGTCATTTCTGTGATGCCGATGTGTCATCCCATTGATGACATAATTTCATTTTGACCCTGATGACACTTTGGCCAAGTGATGTTAAGGTTGACATCACCATGATGAAAAGTGTAATGGGGTCAAAATCGAATACACTTGTCATAGTACTGATGTCAAAATACATCAGCGTTATGACACCTTTTCTATCAGTGTAGTGACAAATTTAGAGAAGAAAAGTGAAAAATTTCTTGGTGGGGTATAATGAAAAGCTTATTGCATTTATTTAAGGTTGATAATAAATAATAATAAAGTTAATTATCTTCACCAAAGGTGGTTACATAAGATTCGGAATAGCTGAAAATATTTCTTAACATTGCTATTTATGATGTTCTGTACCAATTTTGTACTTCATACGCGCAATAAATCAATATCTCCTTTGAAAGCAAAGATTACTAAGATAACGAAAATAGAGGAAGGAAACTGTGATGAAACGCCACAAGAAGGATTTAAACCCAATATAGTCCAATCATAAAATACCAATAGCAATATTAAGCAGTCACTTCGTGCTGGCGTTACACGAACTAGAAGACGAACAATAAAATCCTTGGTAGAAGTGGTGTACTTATGTACAGTGGCTCACAGCTTATTTCAACCAGCCTCTTTCATGAAGAAAAATCGTATATAATTTCGAAGCGAAACATTGCATTGTTAAAATTTAAATGAGGGTTTATAGAATATGTTACAAAATAAAGAAACAAAGTTTTATTCAGTCTTAAATTAACAGTTTTAAAAAATTACAAACTTAAAAACAAAAACAGAGTAACATAAGTAGTCACAGCTTATTTCAACCATCTACTTCTAAAATCTGTTAAATTGACATCACTGCTCAAGTAACGGTAAACTTCCAAGATTTTTTCTTTTAAGTAATGTTTAAAATATTTAAAAAAATTATTTTAGTCTGATTTCGGAAGTTAGTTAAACCAGAAGCGGATTTTTTGACAATGGGACGACGCACTACCATAGAACAGAGGGAACTTGTTATTAGCCATTTTAAAAATGGCCATTCACGTCGAAAAAGTGTTGAAATGGTTTGCCTTAGTGATTCAACAGTACAAAGTGTAATATCGCGGTACGTCCACGAAAATAGGATTCGCGATAAGGCCAGAAAAGCTCCCAATAAAATTTTTAATGACACTAATGAGCGGTACATTGTCAGAAAAATCCGAGAAAACCCGAAACTTTCCGCTCCAAAACTGGCTACAGAAGTTAAAAATGAGTTAAACATAACATGCAGTGCAGAAACTATCCGTCGTATTCTCCGAAATCATGATTTTAATGGTAGAGTTGCCCGGAAAAAGCCTTTTATCAGTAAGAAAAATCAAACTGCGCGCCTAAAATTCGCAAAGGAACACATTACCAAAGACTCTAGCTTTTGGGAAAATGTTGTTTTTGCAGTCCAAATTTAATATTTTTGGCTCTGATGGTCAAACTTACGTCTGGCGTAAGCCAAATACAGAGCTCCAAAATAAAAACTTAAAACCGACAGTCAAACACGGCGGTGGTAGTGTCATGGTGTGGGCTTGTATGTCGTCAGCAGGTGTAGGAAATTTACAGTTTATTGAAACAACAATGGACAAAACTGTATACCTTGACATCCTAAAAGCTAATTTACTGCAAAGTGCTGAAAAACTTGGTATAAGGGAGGAGTTTCGGTTTTATCAGGACAACGACCCGAAACATAAATCAGGTATTGTTCAGTCATGGCTTATTTGGAACTGTCCCCACTTGATGCAACCACCGGAACAATCACCTGACTTAAATGGGATTGAGAATTTATGGGCCATCCTAGACCAAAACATCCGCAAACACCAGATCTCGAACCGGAATGATCTGAAAGCAGTGTTGCAGGAGGAATGGGCAAAAATAACTCCGCAAACCACTAGAAAATTAGTGGAATCAATGCAAAAAAGACTAAATGCTGTAATTGACCAAAAAGGAGGCCATACTAAATTTTGAAATCAAAAATAACTTAATTAACTATCTTAATATTTATTTTTATTAGCTGGTTGAAATAAGCTGTGACTACTTATGTTACTCTGTTTCTGTTTTTAAGTTTGTAATTTTTTAAAACTGTTAATTTAAGACTGAATAAACCTTTGTTTCTTTATTTTGTAACATATTCTATAAACCCTCATTTAAATTTTAACAATCAAATGTTTCGCTTTAAAAGTATATGCTATTTTTCTTCACAAAAGAGGCTGGTTGAAATAAGCTGTGAGCCACTGTATGTATAAATACATGACATGTCAAAAAACTGAAAATAGCAAACCTCCTAAAACGCGAACAAATTTGCTGTTTTAAAGAAGCAAACAAAAGCTATTTAAAAACAAACAAGATATGTTTGGATTTTTGTTTCAAAGATATTTTTAATTATACCCACACCACAATAGTGGAGAGGGTATTATGCATTTGTGCTGATGTGTGTAACGCCTTAAAATAGTGGTCCTAGACCCACCTTTAAGTATACCGATCTACTCAGAATCACTTTCTGAGTCGAACTAACGACGTCCGGCTGGCTGGCTGTCCATGTAACCTTGTGCGCAATGTACAGGTCGCAATTTTGGAGATAATTTGATAAAATTTGGGTCATAGGTTCTTATTGGCAGAAGGACCAAGCCTATTGATATCGTAGGACTACGAGGCAAGATAGGGGGAAATTTCTTCCACTCAGAAACTATCAACCCGATTTTAATGAAATTTAAAACATAGATAGAACCATATCTATATGGACACAAAATGTATAAATTTTTAAAAAATCGGACCACGAGGGGAGTTAGGGGCAATTTCTGCCTCTCAAACCGATTTTAATGAAATTTAAAACATAGTTAGATCCATATCTATAGGGACACATAAGCTGTACAGTTTTTAAAAAATAGGACCACAAGGGGAGGCAGGGGGCAATTTCTGCATCTCACAAACTTTCAAACCGATTTTTATGAAGTTTATAAACATAAATAAATCCATATTTACATGGACACATAAGCATGATGTGTTTTTAAAAACTGTGGTGTAGGGTATCATATGTTCGGGCTTGACCGACTATACTTTCTTACTTGTTTTTTATTATTTTTAAGAATTTTATTTTAAATTTTTATAATTTAGTTACAAAAGTAACATAGGTACAAATCGAATGAAACAATAGTGTGATAAGTTTAAGTTTTTCACTTCACGTTATCATAAAACAGGAATTGGCCCCCAGAGCTCATTTGCATAGTTAGAATCAAAGTATTGAAGTCTTTGGGGAATATAATTCCTGGATGGGCGAAAAGGAACTGAAAGCTCAACAATACGAAGTAGGAATTCTGAAACAATTTCACCGTTTGACAGATTCAGCATGAAGGATATTAAATTTACCATATTAAATAGCAAATTTTTTTACAGGCTTATAGCCTTAATCAGCACTGGTGTATGAAGATATACTTAATTTGTCGCTCCATGTACATAAATCTTTTTTTAATATTCATCTAAGATTTCAGAAAGTACTTACCAAAAATTAAAAATCGACTTTTTCATTGACTCTGATGTTTTGCATCAACCCACATGTTCACAAAATATTCTTTCCACCAAAATTTTAGATTTGGTTAACGAAAAACTAGTTCTATCGATATTTATCGATAGTTCAGATTTTACTATCGATATATCGATATTACTATCGACTGAATGTTTGTACTTGTGCAGGAAAACTTTAATTATATTTTATAAGGCTACAGTTCGTTGTTTTTATCACTTTATTGAATGTAAATTTTTTAAACAGCTGCACAGAGGAGTATTTGGCCTGAAAAGCTGGCCAAAATTATTAAACGTGTTTTTTGAATTAAAAGTTTTAGTTTTTTGATAGTTTTAGGTGTAGTATGATATAAAAAGTCTAGTGGCAGATTTTGAAAAAATTACACTGCGCAACAAAAAAATTTTTCTCTACCCTAGAAATAAAAGTATGTGGACTATATGGATTTTGATGCCCTTAATTCAAATTTGTTTTCCGTTTTTCTCTAGTCCGTAAGGATTTTCTTTTAAAGGTGTGGCATACTTCACCCCCTAAATCGTTGGGTTGCCTTATACTTATGCCATAACTTGAAAACGTGTTCTCCGATTTTAAAAGCAGGAGGATCAGAAGATGCACCGGAAAATTCTGCTTAAACTAACCATACACATTTATTTAATATCTATTACTATTTTGGAGTTATTAAAAATTTAATGGCGAAAAAAAAATTTACATGCAAAATGCGTAAAATTTTTTGTTTTCAAAATGCAATAAAAAAATTTAAGAACCAAAAAGTTTAAATTTTTAAGAATTTTCTAAAAGCCACATTCCTAAGGAATAAAAGTTGGTATAAATCGCAAAACTCAATTAACAAATGTTGATTTTAAAGGTTTAAACTCATTCTTGACAGACTGTATGTACATACATACATATGATTTACAGTCTAATTAAAAAAAAAAAAAAAATTGAAAATTGTAAAGGTATGTTCAGACCTAACAAATATTTGACGAAAAAATCCAAAAAAAGCGTGACCAATAAATTGAACAAACTTTAGCTTTATTTTTGACAAGTTCTATTCACTTACTAATCTTTATTTGTCAGAAGAGAATTGTTTAGTGCAATTTAGAAACTCTTTAATGGATTTTAATCAAGCCAAACGTTTAGCAAAACAAATAATTCGTTAATAAAGCTAGGGGTTACGTGTAGGACGTCAAATATTTAATAGGTGTGAACGTAGTTTAAGGCTCTTATAAAATAGTATTTTTTTATGAAAAAAGGCTTTATTATATTTATTTTATATTATTTAATACTTTATAAACGTAAAGTTAAACTAATAAAAATTCCTTACTAATTATTATGTCGTATGTGTATCCTCATTAGCTGCATCATCGGTGTCAGGAAGAAGAAGTGTGATGGTTTCTGATGAAAAAGCTTTTTTATTATTCCGTTCTCTTTGCGTACTGCAGCTTATAAAAGGGTCACTGCGCAGAAATAACCTATTCAAGACATCTCGATTTGTATCGCTTCTGCTGAATTTCCTCGAATAATTCGTGCGATATAATCGTAAGTGCTTATTTCTGGCCTCGGCAGCTTCTTCTGACAATCGTCCAATTGGCAAGATTGCTTGCTTTATAACACTACCGCCATGAATAAGAATCTTGTGCATCGTAGGACTCATGGGGTGCCAGTTGTAAAGTTGCACATATATTTCGGCAGTTTTATGTGCATATTTCTCAAATTTCTCAATATTAATTCGGTGTCCGCTAGTTATTGCTTCCAATATTATTTTCAGGCGGTTGATTAATTCTTCATTTATTCCACTGATTTTCGATGCGGTTGCTGGGTCCGAAAAAAATCTTCCATCATTAGTGCTACCGTATCCTGGTTTTGGAACATCTACAAGTATTCCTATCTCGTCTTTAAGTCTTTTTTGGATAAATATCTTCCTCTCTTTAACAATTGCTTTATCTTCATCGCTCCTTGCTTGCCACTTATTAATTGGCAGTTTATATGAGAGATGAAGTATCGATTCTAAAAAGTGTATGCGTGCATGTAAAGTTGATAGTCCAAAACTCAAGGCATCACAGTTCAGACGAACATTCTTCTGCAACGTGTTAAAATCTTTCGAAGTTTGACCGCAAATGTAACACCTCATTGTCGATTTTGTGTCCGTTGCAGCATTGCATACTTTTCCGTCGACCATTGTCATTACCATCGCGTGTTTAATTTGTGCAATTTTTCCACTACACGGTACTTCGATTTTCTTTAAAAACTCAATTTGATTATTTATGTGTCCCATTTCTTGCTTCGTGATGTCATTTGTTTCCTGCACAAAACGGATGCGGATTGGTCTACACAGCCTAGTTGAGGATGGTGTTTGATTTCGCCATATCGTTTTAATTTTTCCATTAGTATTTGTGATTAGTTTAATTGGTACACAACTGCTTTGGAATATATTAGCGTCACTAACATCTTCGTTTTCGAATTTCTGCTTATAACATGATTGGTGCGATCCGTCACAGCCCCATTTGGTTATAAGTTCCAAGAAATTTAGCTCTTCATAGTCTAACTGCTGCAAAACCTCTTCAAGGTATATACATAAACGTGTTGCTGTATGGTCGAGGAGAGCTTGGAGCTTCACTTCCGCTAATGTTTCAGTAACGGTTATGGCATCTTCATTGGGATAACAATTTTTTTTTGCATTTTTTAGTAACGAGTAACATGGATACACATTTTTATTGGCATTGTATAAAATTTCATATTGCTTTTTAGTGAGCTCTGCATTTACAAAGAGTGCTAAAGCTCCTTCCGCTGAAAGTTTATTCACAGGGTTGACTTCAGAAGTTGTTAATGATCGCTTGCAAATTCTTGCTTTTCTTGGGTGCAATAACCCTTTATAAGTATTTTCAAGCGCATGCTTTTATGCCTTAATTGGATGGTAGCCTGATACCTGGGTGCCCATGTATTTTTTATGTTTATTTTTTGTAAACTTATTTTTGTTTTTTAGAGCAGGTATATGAAAATATATTTTATGGGGATGTGTGGGACATTCCCTTAAAACTATTTTGGATAATTAAGAATTTTTGCAATTTATAAATACATATAGGCAGGTATTAATATTGTGAAGTGTTAAAAGTGATGTGAATAACAGTTGAAATCAATAATTCAAAATACATAAAAGTTTATGACGATATAAAGGTATAAGAGCAAAATAGAAGAAATGTGAAAATTTAAAAAAATCGTCAAAAATAACGGCGTAAACTTGCGCACACTTTTTTTTTGAATTCTAAAATTAGAGATTCCAAATTTTATTGTGGTATCAAACATAATTCGTAGACATGCTAACCTCACCTTTAAAAACCCCTTCTTTTCCTTTTTTTGCAAAAAAAAGTGTATAATTTGTTTTTTTTTTAGCTTTTGAACGAATTGTTTCAACATACTTCATACAACTTTTGATCAAACCTTTCAGCGAAAAAAAAAAAATCTTTGTTAAACCTTTATTCGTTTAGCCGAAAAAAAATATCATATAAACATTCAGAAACCGAAAAAAAACATTTAAATCTCATATAATTTTCTTCACTTTCCTGACTTTAGCAGGGTCTCAGAGCTACAAATCGCAACTAAAAGTCTTCAAAATTTACAATATAATGTAAAATATTGTTGTCTGTCGAGCTGCGTACTTGGTTCTTAAGATTTCTTAAGATTCAGTTTTGCCTTTTTGGCCAGCTTTTCAGGCCAAATACTCCTCTGTGAGCTGGTAGGATTTACAAGAAATTTAAATATGATTATTTCCAATATTAGTTTTCAACAATTTTCTTAAGCAATGTTTTAAATTTAAAATTGAATTAATAAAGTTTGTAAATAATGAATTTTGAATTGAAAAATTAAATTTTTTTATTTTGAAAGAAACATGATTTGCTAAGTGGATTTAAAATACTACAATAGGAGGTGGTTAAAGCTTAAACGTAGGTATGACTAGGGAAAACTCTATAATATTGGCGCCGAGTTTTCATGGTGGAACCGGAAGGGGTTCCGATAGGGAGGGGAGCCATGGTTGGTAAAACATCCACCAAACAACATATCTGTAAAAATAGGAAAATGGTAACAGTAAGTATCTGGAGCTTTGCATTTAGTTTTGGTTTTTTATCTCACCGTTTTACTTCGGGTTCCTTTATATTTTTTTTATTTTGTTCATCCCCTAATAGGCTGGCATGATTTTTTGTTTGTTGTCCAGTAGTTCCAAGGCTGGTTGGTTGGCAAGAACTCCACCCGAATACGGCGAGCCCGAGCCGGGTTAAACGCCAGCACCGCCAACAACTTGGCCACCCGAAAAACGCACCACGGAACTTGATTTTTTTTTATCCCGACAATGACGGCAACATAATTTACCACTCGACTCAAATAAAGCACATACTACCTTATACAAATACCTACCCGACGTTAATTTCTTTGCGTTACGATATGTACTTCTTAGAGCTTGCGACAGAAAACCCTGTACCTCACAACACGTTAGGTTCTGTAATGAGTTTCAGAAAAAAAAAAATTATTTAGTCACCTCAGCCAATGACGACATGTGTTTATTTGGTGCTATCTTAAATCAGTTTTGCCATGATTCATTGTTATTGTAAATGAACTTTCCCGTTTATGTTGCTTTTTATTAATTTTTTTTATTTCCAAATTTTTGAAATATAACTGAGTACTTTAATTATCTTGTTTTTATTTTGGTTTACAAAAGATAAGACACAAATTTCATTCATTTGCTATTGATATTTGTACTTTTTATACCAACACCACAATATTGGAGAGGGTATAATGCGTTTGCGCTGATGTGTGTAACACCCTTATATTGTTCCTAGATAGATTGATGAAATCTGGTACATAGGTTCTAATTGTCACAAGGGTAAGCCTATTAAAATAATGAGAATAGGTCCATAATTTCTGAATGTCTTTATGCCCATAAACCATTTAATTATGTTGGTACTTAAATTTAACTTGGTCCAAACTTATTTAATTGCAATCTAAATCATCTTATAAAATTTGTTTGGAATCGGTCCATGTTTGACCAAAGCTCCCATACAAATAGTACTCCTGAAAATAACTTTCAATACCATAATTGTTGTTGTTGAAATAAGCCTTAACTTAGACGACAGCTACTATTTCTTGTCAAAATGTTGTGCTGGTAGGTCGAGATATGAACATTTGTAGGTCCGATATAAACCTCCTCATTAATAGCACTTAAAGCACTTTTACACTACATGTAAATTGCAGAGCCTTTGTCAGATGTAAAATCTACATGTAATTGCAAATGTCTGTCAAAGTTAATAAGTACAAAAGGTTTGTAATTTTTGTTTTTACACGTTCGATTTTGGTTTCCTCTGACATAACCCAACAAAAAATCACAATAGCAAAATATATACTGATTTATATTCTTTTTAATTGTATTTCAGTTAATTAAAAATTTTGTTTTTTTAATAGATTTTAATGTATATTTTCCGCCACAAACAAATGCCTGGCAAAACAGCTGTTGTCAGGTGGTTTGTCAGTTCAAAATAGAACACGCTCTAATTGAAGAATTTTACACTGCAAATTCGAGCTGACATTTACAGAAGCAATTTTTTCTACTTTTAAGTGTTTGGAAAATTTACTGCTTAATACATGCGGTGTATAAATACCATTAAGGACAAAATTTTTTTTTTAGATAAAAATATTTAAATAATATTTATGTATGTGCTCCTAGATGGGTCAAATGTATGTCCAACCCCACTTTATTATTTATTGCGGAAAAAAATTTATACATTTTTAATTAATTGCGCGTGCATGCTGTTGTCGTGTATGGGTCCTTAAGTGATCTGTCGAGATACAGAACCGAAGCGTTAAGTCGCACATATAAGCTTATGAAGGCACTTAAAAGGACTCGTGTAAATGCCAGTTACATACATACGTACATATCGCACTTGGCCATTTGGTCATATGCCCTTAATTTTTTTTTTTTTTTTGGAAAATTGAGTTTAGTCTTTATTTAACACATAACAAAAGATGTTATATTACATAACAAATAATGCATAAACCCAATTCCATTCGTATTTTGTCTAGGAAATGACTACATTTAAGACAAAAAACATTAAAAGTGCTCTCCTGTAAAATTTGCTAAATGTTAGCTAGGTCAGTTTCAGCGACGATATACATATTTATTTTTGTAGAAATGTCTAAAAATTTACCCATGTCATGTGTCAAAAATATATATAAAATAATAGGTTGGTTCCCGTACTTAAAATCAATTTTCAATCAGGCCCCTCGTTAAAAAAAAGTGAGCAATTTTGTCCCTCGTACATCTTTTAAATTAAAAAAGTCCCAAGCTAAATGAGTTTAAAATGACTTTCAAAACGTCGCAGACCACCAAAAAGGGGTCAAATTGTGGATTTAGACGACGAGAAGTAGCCCTGATTGTTTATTCAAAATTGATATTAATATATGTACATACTATGTACTAAATACTATAATATTAGTTTGATTTCATATCAATAGTACTGAACAAATTTACAGCTTTATTTTTAAAGGTGAGTCATAGATCTTCCAATACCTACTTAAGTTCATATTTTAAAATATTTAGATTTTTTAAATATCACTTAATGAAATTAATTACTGCTCAACAGGGCTGGCAACCGATACCAATACCGTTTCAATTGAATACCAAAATTGAAACCGATACCGAAATAGTTTTTTGCCTTAAATACCGTTTCCCTTAATATAGATATCAAACCACCATAGGCTGGTTAAAAGTTATAACAATTGTGCTAATGGAAAAACTATTCGCTAACTTAGCGAAAATAAAAAAAGGAAATTCTTTCTAAGAATAAAGTGCATTTCTTTTTTATCCATGTGGAAATTATAATATCCAAAGTAGTTGCACAGATCTTGATAAAGATAATAAACTGGAAAATTTGTCTTCAACGCTAAATAACAACAATATACAAGAATTATTATGTACTTTAAGGATAAACTTAAAAAAAATTATTAACAACGCAATTTACTTCAATTTAAAAAAAAATTGTATTTAATATTTTTAAAAAAAGTTTTCTTATACATTTTTATAAAATACATACATACATTTTTATATAAATATTAAATGAATTATTAAATAAGATTTTGTTTGTTGTGCTTAATTCCCAATTTTATTCTTGACTAGCTTATCCCGGTGCGCTTCGCTACACTGCTTTAACAACTTCTTCAGTTGAGAGATATTTAATATATGCATCATATGGGAGGTATTTCGCACCTGCGCCTACCCTCTTTATATTTATTTTATAAGAGTGACTTCTACAAAGTTTGAACATTCTCACTATAACAGTTCTTAAGATATGCGATATTAAACATTGGCGTCCTATGGTGGGTACCACTTCCCCCGGTGCTATTTTATTTCATTTTGGGGCTCTGAAGATCCTACTACCAAAAGTTCAACAAAATGCGTGCAGCGGCTCTTATTAATATTTCTATCTATGAGGGGAACTGCTCCTCCTCTGTCTACCCCGCCCATTACTAATTTAAAGTCTGCCATAATAGTAGCTTTAACCACGTTTGAAGACTCTCCCTTTAATAGTTCTTCAGTTGAGCGATATTTAATATATGCATCCTATGAGAGGTATTTCCCCCCTGCGCCTACCCGCTTTATTTTTATTTTCAATAGTGTAGTATACCATAAGAGTGGCTTCTACAAAGCTTGAACATTCTCACCATAACAGTTCTTAAGATACGCGATATTTATTATTGGCATCCAATGGGGGGTACCAATTCCCCTGCCCCTATCGAAAAAATAAGTAGCATATTTTATTTTTAGGCCTCACGTGATGTTACTGTTACAAACAAACAAACAAACATACAAATATTTTTAATTTTAATTTTTTTTTTTTTTTTTTATATTTATATTTATATTTTGTTCCTTTTGTTAAATTGTACTTTTAATGTTAAATTCATTTGTTATTCTTTTTTTATTGTTAACATTCTCTGATAAATAACATTTAAATTCTCATACTGTAATTATAAGATATAAATCTTGTTGTATGGGATATTCAATAAAAATAAAATAAATAATAATAAATAATAATAAATAATAATAAATAAATACACTGCAATTTGTTTTTTGGAGAATAAGTTAGTTCCTATGCGCATTTCTCTGGTATCACTTTCTGGATTATTAATCTATTCATTTGAGTAGACTACTTGAATATGAAGGATGTTGAAATTCATGTTTTTTGTTTAATCCTTAAAACTTTTTTTAATGCAAATTTTCTGAAGTCAAAAAAAACTGATTCTTACGTAATATTATCCGTTGTTTTTAATCTTATATATCCTTCACCATGGTGTGAAAATAACAGAAACATTTTGTCGGACAAATAAAATAAAAAATAAAATAGAAAAACAACAACAAAAACAACAAGTGATTTTTTGGTAAAATTAGAGGCAGTAATTTTGCTCATGTCTCAGCCATTTGTGGACCGATCAGGCAGAATAGCAAGCAATTCTGGATTATAATATACATATTTGTATAACAACATAGCCCCTATCTGGGGCCTAATTCTGGCAGTCTTGATTGAGTACTTTCTCGATTCGAAAGCAATTTATTTCTTATTCTTTCAGTCGATACTGAACGAATCAAAGTTATTTTTTCAGTGTTGTAAAGCATTAATTTGAGTTTCACAATACTGAAAAAATAATTTCGATTCGTTCAGTATCGACTGAAAGAATAAGAAATAAAATAGCTTTCGAATCGAGAAATTACTCGATCACGACTGTCAGAATCAGTCCCCAATTTTGATGAATTTTTCAATAAGAATGAATTTTGCGCCATCTAGCGCCAATAATTTGTATATTCAGTAATAAGAAAGTAATTGATTTGAGCTATGATCTTATTTGCTGCACTAAGGCTGCTTATGCCTCGCCAGTTCTTACAGTTTGTCAGGTCACCCTTTTTGGGGATATTAACCATAAAACCTTCTTTTAAATTGGAATCAAGTTCATGTGTGAGCCAGAAGTTTTGGATGAGGGGAAGCAATATGTTCGCTGCAGTACGGCGAACAGCTTTTAGCATCTCGGACGATATGTTTTCGGCTCCAAGGACATTATTATTTTTAGGTGCTTTACAGCATCCATAACTTCTGCGATATCTAGACATTCAATGGAGATATCTGCCTTATTTCGTGGAAAACGCAGGTGCATATGTTTTGGTAGTTAGAAGTTGTTAACGAAATCATATTGGAATTATACTGTTTCCTTACCATTTGGTGAACTCCTTCGGCGTTGGTATTAATTACTAATGAATAATTCGTTTTAGTAGCATAAATGCCCGTTTTTTTAACATTCACTGTATTTTTTATATGAATAAATAAAATTTTCCGAAAATATGCTTTAATGTTTTTAATACGGCACAAATTGGGCTGAAAGTCAACATAGTTATTGATGACTATAATATCTGCGGTCGTGCTTGAAGATTACATTCCTACTTCAAAAGGTATATATGAATGAAGTTGAAAAGAGCGCATTTTTTAAATTTTTTCGCTTTTTTTTAATATTTTCCTAATTTTCTTGTAAACGAAAAATGCGATCGTCACGCACCAATTTTAGATTTTTAAGTCACAAACAACTGTGTTGAATGGCAAGGCTTAATATTCAGCCCAATTTGTGCCGCGCTAAATGTTAGCGGTAGCATTTTTCTTACTTCCAAGTTTTGTTGTTGCCGTTTTTTTTCTCAGTGTATTACTGCAACAATATCCAAAAATGGAAGATTACTATCCCATAAATAAAAATATTGATTTTGTAGCTGTTAACATAGATAAAGCTTTAAATTCATAAAAAGTTAAAAAAATCCAAGTTTTAAAGGACACCCTAAATTTTCGTTTTAGGACAAGTGAGGGATACTCTAGTTAGCAAGTTAGCTGACCCTACCCCCAAAGCATATTGGAATATTGCTAATTCAGAGAAATATTTTTGATACTTTTTGCAACATGTAGCAAACAGGAAAAAATGTGAAGTGGTTTTCTAAATATTTCAGGTCTCTTTGAATGGATTAAATTTTTTTTATTAAAAATAGTTAAAATATCTAGTTTGTGCATACATTGAAAAATGGGGGCAACAAATTTATTATAAAAATTCATCGTTATCAGAGGTCACAATTTAATCAGAACAAATTTGGAAAATGTTGGCCTGTGTTATAATACATGTATTTTTCTTTTTATAACCTTTTTTTCGCTTGGTTCATTTAATTGTAATAGCGATATGTACCGTTGAAAAAGTTTATATACCGGTATACGGATACAATACTGAAATACAAAATAGTTTAATACCAAAACCGATACAAACACCAAAATAACAAATTCTTAAATACCGATATCTGTACCTATACCGAAATTCGTTTCGGTTGCCAGCCTTGCTACTCAGTGATAATTTCCAACTGTTTTGTGCAATTTATAATATTTTTGTTTCAGTAAATTTACCCCCCGTTTCCACATGCAAGTGCAAGTTCGAAAAACTCAATACACTCACACTTCTTCACTAACATTCACACAATTTTTGTACTTTCAGTCAATCGGCTGTTTCCTCGATTTTTCGTTGATAATACGTATACACTACTTGCAAGTAATTACTTGCATGTGGAAACGTAGGGTTACAATGAAAAATATCTTGATTTTTAATTCCATTAACAGATATTATTCGCCTATTTTTGATAATGCTAAATTAAACAAGTATGAGTGGAAATAAATATATTTTTTTTTCTTTTTATCAGAAGTTAAATAAAGATAAGATATAAACATTGTAGTTTTTAATGGTAGAATTTATCTTTTGTCATTCCTATTAAAAAGGCGTTGTTGGCAAAATAATCTAAATTATTCGAACGAGTAGAATCGACGCGAACGGTTTAATTTCCACGCGAACTAACTTCGAAAAAATCTGCAAATTTAAATATTTTAAATTGCCTTATAAATTAATTTTAATTAATCAGTTTAATAATAAATTATCAACATGAATTGTTTAGCACATATTGTTAAATATATTTTGTATGTTTTTAATTTAATATTTGTGGTAAGTGAAACATTGTACGAATGCAAAAATAACAACAAAGAAAACAGAGCGTAAAAACAATGTAAACGTGATTCATACTAATTAAAATGACAGCTGGGAAATTATATAAAGTTAGGACAGTGTGGTCGTAAAGATGTGCTTGGCTGAGAAGCATCTTGCGCGTCGGTATCGATGTGTACCTATTAACCATATTACCTTGTGTGGTTTAAGATAACCTTAATTGACAAAAAAAGAGAAAAAAACGGTTTAATAAAACAGACAATGATCATAAAGCGGATATTAACTCAAAACTTTTCTTTTTTCACTTATCGAAAAAAATCGACACGTTGATTCATATCTACTCGTTGTAATAATATCGAAATATTTTATCTACATTTTGGTATTGAAACGGTTGGTTTAAAAATTCTTTTTCATATCGAGCCCGGTTTGCAGGAGAAGGTTTTTTTATTTTTTTTCTTAAGCAGTGCAATACTTTATTTGGATATAGATCGGCGTTTTCTCCGCAACGGTACAAATTCAAAAGCTATGAATTTGTTCGCCATTGTAACGAGTACTTATAACCTTTTTGCAAGAAAAAAAACAAAATTTCGAATTTAAATCAAGTCGAATTCATCCCAGGTAATCTCGGTACTACAACAAGTACAACTCGTACAAAAACCACAAGCAATTTGTTTTTGTAAAATCATTGTACAATGTCAAAAACAGAAATAAAACAAAACAGAAACAAAGATAATAAAAGAGAATAAACAAAATTTTGACATCCAACAGTGAGTTTAGCTAATATCAGCAGGGCTTTTAAGACCAGCTGTAATAAATTCGCCTTGATTTAAATATTAAATTTAAAATTGTTTTGCTTTTACTGAAATTTTTTTAATTTGGAGTAACACTCAATTTACATGATGAATTTTTATCCAAAATTGGACTGCCATTTTTTTGTTTGGGAGCAAGCGGTGTAGAGAAGAAAGAGGAGAGGAGATTGCTTCCAAACAAAAAATGACGTCTAAAATTGGACGTCATAAAATGCATCATGTTAATTGAGTGTTAATATCATCTTTATAATCATTTGTTTGTGTCTGACAAGCAAGTGGAAAAAAAATATTTGATATAAATATAATATTTCACTAAATGAACCTCGTGTCTCCGGTGATTCTTAAGCAGTTAAAAAATTATGATTCAATTTCGGAATTTGATCAATTCATTAAAAAAAGCAATTTACGCCATTTTTATATCCTTTTTTTGATCAGGTCTTAACTAAAAATAATGTGATTTTAAAATTAGCAGATTTTACTTACTGGTAAAATAAAATTTAGCAAAACCATAAAAAATACAAGTGCGGAAAAATTGCCACAAAATTCGTTTAATGTACAAAAAGGGCTCCCACCGATTTTACTTTAGGGATGCATTGACAAATATAATGTTTCTTCACGGTCATCTAAATGTAAATTGATTACAAAATATATTTAAATAAGTCCTACTTGAAGCCAATGATTTCTGGTTTTATTATATTCTTTAAAAGATATGACCATATAAAATTTGTATATGGGCATTTCCTGGGGACACGAACGTACATTCGTACGCTTTTGATGTACAAATAATATAGAAAACAAAACTTTTTCTAGTATTTTTTTTTGACGATACGATAGCATTTGGGTAGCTCTATGTTTAGTGCAAAATATTAGTCAACTTTGGCTGACTGTAGTGAAATGTAAAAATCTGCGTAATGGAACGGAATATTCAAAAGTGATTAATTTTTTTTCAAAAGTGTATTAATGTAGGTCTCTATCCAGTATTTTTACAATAAAATATCTACACTGAAAGAAAAATGCTTCATATATTTAATGAATCATTTTCATCAAAAAGTTTTCCTTGGGTAAATGAAAATTTTCATTGTCTAAATGGAATTTCATAGGTTTGATGAAGTATTTTCGTTAAAATCGCTTCATTGGATTTCGTAATTACGTTAAAAATTTTCATTGGATATATGAAAACTTAAGTTTGTCCAAGTTAAACAAAAAATTTCAATTGGGAACTTAAAAAAACAATATACAAACATAACTATATTCATAAATTAATACAAAATTATAGTTTCCTTAAAAAAATGTTTAATTGTTAATTAAAAAATGTAAGATTTAATAATTTCATGCATCGAATGTTACATGTATGCCATTAAATTTATGAAATCAAAAAATTTTTTTATAAAAGCAACATATTTCAATAATTGCCTGCATAAATTTAAATTTTCATTATGACAATAAAAATGTCATTATAGTAATGAAACAAAAACTTTCAATCCACTTTCAATCAACGTTGTTATTGTTATTATGGACCATTTAATCTCATATTTACGGTCTTAATTGAGAAAAAAACATAGTTTTTTTATACAAAAACTACACTGCCCCGGTAGACTAGCTGGTAGTGAGCTAGTCTATCAGCACCGAGGTTACATGTTCGAATCCCACCAGAGACAGAAAAAAAAATAAACATAAAATAAAGTAAAATAAAATCAGAAAAAAGAAAAAAAAATAAATAAAAAAAAAATTTTACTTTATTGAAAGTATTCATCCAATGAATAATATTCATGGATCTAATGTAATATTTCATTAAGTCCTTTTAATGAAACAGGTTTCATTGATCCAACGAAGCGCTGCATAGGTTCCTTTATAATGCAATTTTTCATGGGATTAATGTCAAAATTCGTTAGTATTGCGAAGAAAATTCTTTCAGTGTACATATATTGGTTTTTGTTTAATTGGCTTAAGATTTTTTCATATTTTATTTTTATATTTTATATAAGCGGTCTGCAGACCTCCAGTTGGACACTGCTGATACACGCTATGCAAAAGTTTACAGATATACTTATTTTGGCCTTTTTTTTTTTTTTTTTTTTTGATTGTTGACGCATATTTAAGAATCCTAATTCCAATACATATCTTGAAGAAACAAATGCATGTGGCACTTCTTTGAACCAAAGGCCAATAAAAGGATTTAAAAGACGAATGTGGAATGAATAAAATTCCAGCAACGACTCTAGAAATGTCAGAAATCATATGGACATTCAGCTCATTTTGTAAATTAGCCCACCAAAAACTACAAATGTTCGACATCAGCCAAAGCTCTAGATTGATTTTTGATTGAATCGCAATTTGCAATTTCATTTGGGAACATTTTAACTAGAAGAGGTACAAATAACATTTTCAGGAGTAAATTTATGGAACCACATTGAAACTTCGTAATTAACGTTGACTTTGGTTCTCAAAACTTCGCAAAATTTTATATAAAACTGTTTTGCATTTTCTTTCATTTCTTTAACAATATCAATATTGATTTTATTTGGAGAAATATTTAAATCCACTTCTGTTCCGCATTGTTGCCACATTGTTAAAGGGGACTAAGCGGTCCATACACCACAATACAAGTCGCATATCCAAGCGCCCATTACATTAACGATTTGTTGTACAACATAAATGCAATGAACATGACTAAATAATTTGTTTGCTATCAAAGATGGGGAACTATGAAAAATTTTTAAATTGTACCAAATAAGTCACGGCAGTATAACGGTAAAATATATTTTAAAATTCTAGTTTACTGCGTTATATTAAGACGTAAAACAACCGAGAGTCTCTGACAGACACAGTTTAAAAAGTGGACATTTATACAATGTGTTTTCAGGCAATCACATTTGTTTTGCTTGTAGGCGATCGGGTTAGAGAAGAAAGACGGGTTTTTTAAGTATTTCAATATGTATAAAAATAAGATTAGTCAATTAGAGATAAAAACAGACATGTTTGAAAAGACATCGTGAATATGTAAAAAGCTTTTGGTAGCATGTCAAAAAAAAAAAAAAAATAAAATTAATAAAATAAACATGTCTGAAAAGACATTGTATAAAAGCCGCCTTACATACATAGTTTTTTTTTATAAATTAATAATTATAATTTTTTTTAGATATGCGGCATATTACTAATTGTCTTGGGTTCGCTTATGATCAGCCATATTGGAGATTTTTCTGATTTTATTGATGCCTTCAACCCCGATACGTTACCTATTTTAATTATTATTTTGGGTTGTATCGTATTTATAGTCTCATTCTTTGGTTGTTGTGGTGCTATACGGGAGAGTATTTGTTGCATAACAGTCGTAAGTTGATAAATTAAAAGAATTCTTTTAACTGCCTGTTTGTTTTAAATGTAAGTTGAACGAGTCACTTTTGTGCTCGCGTTCTACAAACAGGCAGTAAGTATTTACTCGAATTTTTTATCTTCAAGTTTAGAATTTTTATATATTTTTTAGTATGCAGTTTTTATGTTTATACTGTTTGCCTTGCAAGTTGCTTTAGTGGTATGGATTTTTGTAAAGCGTCAAGATTTCCTTAATACCATGGGCGATGCCGTTGACAAAGCCTGGGAGAAAAACAATGATGCCAATGGCTATCCCATGAATGCCTTACAGATAGCTGTAAGTATTAATTAGAATTTTCATTAAGTATAACATTGTGGTTTTTTAATTAATTTTTATTTGAAAATCAAGTTAAATTGTTGCGGACGCACCAGTTATATGGACTTTCGTAACGAAAACGAAACAGTACCACCCTCTTGTTGTGGCTCAATGACAAGCGAATGTCCTGAAAGTGTCTATATTCAAAAACCGGGCTGTCGAACCACGTTCGTTAACTTCTGGGCCACCAATACGAATATTATACGTTATGCTGGCATTGGCGTAGCCCTTGTGGAACTTGTGGCATTTATATTTGCTACCTGTCTAGCTTCTGGTGTTCGCAAATCCATTCATCGGATGTAGATTTAAGAATAGTTACAAGTTGGCATTTTTTTGCCTTTACATTTTATAAAATTTTCGTTATTAATTTTAAGACATCTCATTAATTTTTTCATTAATAAAATAAATAGTTTAAGAAAAATCAAAAAAACTTTTTTAATACTAAAAAAATATTTCTGTACTTATTTCAAAAATTTGGTATCCTTTTGTTCTAGTTGTTTTTAATATTGTATCACAATGAAATTAATATTGAAAGAATCTTATTTCTAAGATTGTATGTCATTTAAATTCAAAAAAATATAAAAAAAACTCTTTTGGTATTTTCACTTTTTAATAATTTAAATGATACTTTATTAGATTTGTTCTTATTTCACAAGTAAATTTCACGTCCGGTACTTATAATAAGCCTAGACAATGATCTTCACTTCTTGAGGTCAGAATGCTAATTGAATTTCTACACACAAGTGCTGCTCCTTTTATAGCAGTTCTAAACGTTTACATTAACTCAGTTGTAAAAATAAGTAGTGTAGATATGATAGGTGTGTAGTTGCAAAATAAAGTAGTACTACAGTGTTGTATTTAAAATATACGTTAAATTCCGTTAAGTTTAAAAAAATGAACAGGGTTGTATAAAAATAATTCAAATGATTGATTGTAATGAAACGTTAAGTCTAAATGATTATAATAATAATAAATAAAATAAATGTGGGCTGCTACAGACTCCCCCTCTGATGCCGATGACGTCCCGGTGAGGCATCAGCTAAGGCTTTCGAGGTCGTCCTCTTCGTCTTAGCATTTGCACAGGCTGAAGACATTCATCTGAATTGCCCACCACAGGCGTCAAAGCTGATGCATGGTAAGTTCCCAGGGGTAAGTCATCATGTTCATCTTCGCAGGGTGGTCTGGATAATGTGTCGGCAATGACGTTGGTTTTCCCAGGTTTGTATTCAATTTGTATATTGAATGGCTGTAGTGAGAGCGCCCATCGAGCTAGGCGACCAGTTGGTGATTTTATATTCATAAGCCATTTTAATGGTTGGTGATCCGTAATAAGTTTAACAGGGGCTTCCTCTATGTAACCACGGAATTTTTGGACGGCCCATATAATGGCGAGTGCTTCACGTTCTATGGTGGAGTAGTTCTGCTCTGCTTTAGACAGGAGTCTACTAGCATATTCTATGGGGTGCTCATCTGCACCCTCCCCCTGGAGTAAAACTGCCCCAAGAGCATAACCACTAGCATCGGTTTTCAAAACGAAGGACTGATTGTCCATAGCCTGGTTTAGAATAGGCGCAGATGTTAGTAGTTTGTCCAACTTTCGACGCTCTTCATTATTTAGACTTATACCATCAGAATCTTTTAAAAAGTGGATATCCAGTGAGTATAGCGGCATAAATATATCTTCCAAGTAGGCATCACGATCCGATTTAGAAATTTTGATTGGAGGTGCGAATAACGTAGATATTTCGCCAGGTGTCGTCTCACCAATGGGTATTGCATCTCTAAAGATGTTTTGAATTGCATGCGGTGAATAGTCATTGTTCACTTTTGGGGTTGTTGCTAAAGGAGAAATAAACTTTTTGTCCTCGAAAAAGCTAATAAATTTAGACACTTCCTTTATTGCTTTACTGCCTGGGGAGATTTCTTCACTGATATCCATACTAAAAGCATCTAGTTCCAGTGGTTTTGCAAACTCAAATTTATTTTTGGGTTCCCCCTCAAAGTACCAGCACCTTTGCGCCATATTCAAAACAATTCCCGCTTGTTCCAGAAAATCGGCACCTAGTAGAGTATGATTTTTTTCAGCGTTTGGGAGATAAACCAATCGTATTTTCCGAACTCTGCCTCCTATTTTTACTTCACAAATTGTGTGCATTACTTTGCCAACAGAGGAAGACCCGTTGGCCAAAGTAACCTCTGCACGGACATCTTGAAACACTCAGTGATTTTTTGTTAGAATTTTTTTCAAACTTAGGCTGGCGACACTTGTTTTAGCGCCGGTGTCAAACACTGCTTCTCCTTTCAAACCAAAAACTTCAATATGTGTAGCCGGCAATGCGTGACCAATAACGTTTGTAGCAATTGTGTTAAACGCTAGATATTGTGGACTTTCCTTAGACTGCGTAGTACATGTTGGGCAGTTTGCACGATATACCCCCGGTGCACCACATCCATAACACGAAAATGTAAATTTCCTAAATATGGTTGGGATGGGCAGTTGGTTTCCCTGTTCTTGTACCTGCTGCTCTTCACCTTGTTGCTCATCTCTTTTCTTTTTCTTAAAACAGTTATCTATGGTATGACCCTTCATACGACAGAAACAACAGCGATTTCCAGTTGTTGTTTCCTTTTTTTCGTCTATGTTATTTGTTGTTGTTGGTCGAACTTCTGTCAAAAACATTTCTGCCTCTCGGCTTGCAGAAATAAGCTCACCAAATGTTTTAACGCTTTCTCGGCGTACACGTTCTCGAATGTTTATGTTTAACAGGCCATAAACCATATTTAGTTGAACCTCTTCTGTAACAGGGACTTTTTATTGAGAAAACAAAAGCCTTTTTTTACATATGAAGCTGTCTGTTGGTTCTTTTTTTTGCTGTTTTGCTTCAAAAATACTGGCAAAAATTCTCCAATCGGGTATTGGTGGTGAAAATGTTGCCCTAATGAGAGATTGAGCATCTTCAAAATTGCGTACGGTGTCTTTCACACCAATCCACCATGTAGCCGCATAGTCTTCTAGCAGGGGCATTCCACGTACTGCATCTGCGTCAGAAATCTTCTCGATGTCTTTAAACACACTTATAGCAGCCAAAAATTCCTCTACAACCGCAGGATCTCGCTGTCCTTTGTAACGCGCTGTACATTGAGTGAAAGAGCCTCCTTTATTAGTTGCACCCATAGCCGCTAAAATTTGCTGGAACTGCTCTGTTGAAAATGTAGCCATTTTGTCTACGTTTACTAAAGCTGTTACGGCTTCGTTCTCTACGAAAACCGTTTTGTTGTTAATTTCACTTGTTAAAGTTGTTACAGCTTCGTTCTCTACGAAAACTGTTTTGTTGTTATTTTTCTTTTTATCGGCTTCGAAATTCGTAGCCACTGAGTTGGTTGTTGTTGTGGTTTTCTTAGCCACTGAGTTGGTTGTTGTTGTGGTTTTCTTAGCCACTGAGTTGGGCGCCAATGAAACAATCTTATTTCTAAGATTGTATGTCATTTAAATTCAAAAAAATATAAAAAAAACTCTTTTGGTATTTTCACTTTTTAATAATTTAAATGATACTTTATTAGATTTGTTCTTATTTCACAAGTAAATTTCACGTCCGGTACTTATAATAAGCCTAGACAATGATCTTCACTTCTTGAGGTCAGAATGCTAATTGAATTTCTACACACAAGTGCTGCTCCTTTTATAGCAGTTCTAAACGTTTACATTAACTCAGTTGTAAAAATAAGTAGTGTAGATATGATAGGTGTGTAGTTGCAAAATAAAGTAGTACTACAGTGTTGTATTTAAAATATACGTTAAATTCCGTTAAGTTTAAAAAAATGATTATAATAATAATAAATAAAATAAATGTGGGCTGCTACAATATTTCATACCGGCCTTTATTCTTAAACTTATTATAGTTATAAATCTTAAGTATCTAGTATATAACAAAAAAGAAAAAATTTAGGAAATCTTAAGACAATTAAGAGGTTATTTTTGACGCCAATAGGATGAGTGAAATCAATATACGTGTAAAAATTGTTAAATTCAGATTTCATTCTGCGGATAGGATCAAAATTTGCATAATTAGAACGAAGTCTAAGGGGAATATAATTTCTAGGAGCTGAAACCCCAACATTACGAACATTCTAAAACAATTTCACCGTTTAACAAATTCAGCATTAGGGAGATGTTAATTTTTATCCTTCGATTTTTAAAGGTTAGAAATTTATAAGTTTAAACGGTATTCATACAGAGGTAAGTTGATATTTGGATTTCAATGCGGTGTGCGAAGACATAATAAGAAATTGCTTCTGTACATATTAAAAAAAGTTTCTGCAACAAATGTTTCATTGTGAATCGAGAATAATATTATGTATATCTACAGTGACCATTCGTCCTTTTTTTGATACGATGTCCTTTACGATTTTTTTTTTAAATAAAGAATAGTAGATTGTTCTTTTCTTAGTGAATTGTCCTTTTGTTAGATTATGACTTCTTTTTTAAACTCAAAAACTATAAGTTTTATTTTCCCAAAACCCCAAAATTTCAACATTAATACAGCAAATCACACTGGTTAACACTAATGCCAGCGTTAGATCGAATTCTAAAATTGTTCGTTCCATTGAAAGAATATTTTCTCTCTCAACAAAGGAGCCCTATGATATTGCAAAAATTATTTTGATGATCCATGTGCTGGATTGTGGTTACTTAAGAATCACTTTTAATAACCAAGTGCAAATTTCGACTGGACTGTGTAGAATTTAAATTAGTTTTATGTCATATTTAAAAAAATTACTTCTACAGAAATATATGAATTATCTTTAATTATTAATTTTTTTGTTTTAAAGACTTTTACTTAAGGCAGAATTAGTCTTTACTTTTTGTTTCTGTTCTGTTCCGTGCCGTTCTGTTTCGAAATTGTAATAGTTACTTTTTCTGTAGCAACTTATCAACCATTTATGACAAATTTATTAGTTTTGCACCGTCCATTGTTTTATTTCAATAACTTTAATGCACATAAATTTGAAGAAATTAAATTTTATGAACTTTTAAAATCAAAAAACAGTTTATTTCAATATAAATATGTATTTTTTATTATTTATTTTGCTGTCACTTACAATTACTTAACAGTTTTTTGATTTTAACAAACTGAACCGCAACAGAACAGAAAAACTAATCAATTTCATAGATGTTTTAATAACAAAAACAAATCAGCTGATTCGTAACAGAACAGAAAGTAAAGACTAACTGAGCCTTTAATTTTTTTATATGTATGATTTCTAGGTATATTTGATTGATTTTTTTATAGACAATAAAATAAGTATATGTATTAATAGAAGTTCTTGTAATATCATATTTTTTGCTTCTAGTCTCGCTTAAGGGTTTGTGGTCGCACAGCCATAATTGTCCACAAATAAGTCGGACACATTCCAATGCCGGAGTACAAGGAAGATTGTATCCAGGCTACATCTATAGATCTTAAAGATTTTAAAATCATCTTGTCATCCATATATTGTCCCCCTAGACATAATATTGCACAGGATAAATTTCTAAACTTCTTCTCCACATTGGGACAAAAATTCATTGCAGCAGGCGACTACAACGCTAAGCATACGTATTTGGGCTCCAGACCTTTAAGTCCTAGATGTAACCAGCTATATAACACTGTCACTGCAAAAAATCTTGATGTCGTATTGATTGGAGAACCTACCTATTGGCCCACTGACTTCAACAAGCTACCAGACCTTATCGACTTTGCCGTAATTAAAAACATCAAGCGCGATAAATTACTAATTAGTTCCTCACACGATTTTTCGTCTGATCATTCACCCTCAATCCTTATTCTAAAAGGCAACTTTGACAACGCAGCTGAAAACTTTATTTCCTTTCCATACAAAAACACAAATTGGTTGAAGTATAAAATGTATGTGAGCTCTCATCTATCTCAGAGCATTTCTCTAAAAAATTCATCTGACATCCAAACAGCCGTCGACCGACTTACGGATGTCTTGGATTTTGCTGCAAGAAATGCAACCCCAATCAAGTACAATAAAGCTTGGTCCGCAATTCACATCTGTGAATATAGAGACCCTTGTCAGGGAAAAAAGGAAGTTGAGAAAACAATGGCAAAATAATCGTCCCCCAACCATCAAGGCCCAACTGCGGTTATGCCAGGCAACTCTACGCAATAAACTGAGACAGAAACACGACTCTGTAATAGAAGGCTATCTAAACAGCCTAGATGCCACAAAAACTCCAATTACAGCTTATGGAAGGCTGTAAGACATACGCAATGCCCTATAACCCACGAATCTGCACTAAGACTGGAAAACCGTACCTGCGCCAAAAACACAAATGAAAAAATAAACGCCTTTGCAAGCCACTTGGAGAAAGTGTTCACGCCCCATGATGCTCATACTTGTTCCTGTCGTCCAATTATTCCTGATACAGTTAACGATCCAATAATCACAGGCTACGTCTGCTTCAAGAATCTTGCTGCTCATCTTTAATGCGATATTACGAGTTGGCTACTTCCCCTCCTCTTGGAAGACCTCTACAAGTGTTATGATTCCTAAGTCAAGAAAAGACGCTAGACAAATTACGTCGTACAGACCAATCAGCCTACTATCAATATTATCAAAGCTATTCGATAAAATATTCCATTTAAGTATAACTCCCTATCTTAATGAACACGCAATCATTCTGGATCATCAGTTCGGATTCCGAGCAAGGCATGGTACAATCGAACAAGTGCATAGAATTGTTACCCAAATTAGATCAGCGCTTGAGAGAAAGAAATATTGCTCAGCACTGTTTATAGACATTTCCCAAGCATTCGACAAAGTTTGGCATGATGGGCTGCTCATTACAAAATTACACGAATGCTTCCACAAAATACTCAAAAACTCCTTGAGAGCTATTTAACTGGCAGAACATTCATGGTTAGATAAAAAAACCAATACTCCCCCACCAAGAAAATATCTGCTGGTGTCCCTCAAGGCAGCATATTAGGGCCGTTAACTGTATATAATATATACAGCTGATATGCCAACAAGCCCGAGCACACATACTTCTACGTTTGCAGACGACACAGCATTTATTAGTGTTAATCAGGATCCAAAAGTTACATCGCAGCATTTACAGTCCCACATCAATGAACTAGAGGACTGGCTAGAAAAATGGAAAATAAAGGTTAACCCGACTTAATGTGCTCACTTAATTTTCACGCTCAGAAGTAAAAATAAATAACATCACTGTTCCGGTAGAAAACCATGTTAAGTACTTGGGAATTCATAACGGCTATGAAACTTAAAGCAGCTCAACTACATTTTCTAATCGGTCGAACCTCAAACTTATGACAACAATGCTCTCTTATACAAGTCTATCATAAAACCAATATGGACATATGGCATCCAATTATGGGGTACTGCATGCGCATCAAACATCCAGAAGTTACAAAGAAGACAGTCTAGGTTATTACGGCAAATTGTCTGCGCCCCATGGTATATACGTAATGACTTTATCCACAGAGATATTAACATCGCTACCATCCAGAAAGAAATTAAAAAGTATTCAGTCAAATACATAGATAAACTAATGGTCCATCCCAACTACCTCGCTCGGGATCTAATAAAGTTTGAAGGTCACCGGAGGCTGAAAAGATCCGATATTTTGAGCCTATCAGGCTTTTTTGACACTTGAATGCAAGTAATTACACTGCTTTACAAATTTTTAGTTTGGAAAAGTACCAAGAACGCCACATGCCTAGATAAGTTAATTGGGACCTACTGAACACGAAAAACGCTGTAATTTTTTTTCCTAAGTACCGTTTTTTAGATAACGGTACTTTTGTGTTTTTCGGTGTATGGTCCCACTCAAACCCTTGTGGAGCCAACCAAGTCCGATCGAAATAAGTGGCATATCGTTGGAAAAGTAATATGCTGATATGCTGAAAATTTCTATCTGATAAGAAATGGCTGAGTAATAGCCTATTTTTTACGTTTTTTTTCAAAACTTTTCATGTTTATTTCGTTTTTTTTCTACGTTATGTTAAATATCTGGAATGTTTTATTTTTTAACCGAATAGTATATTACCAACATTTAAAGCGTAATGTGAAAAAAATCGGATGAAAAATAAAGTTTTTATTAAGGATTTTGTGGATTTTTAGGTTGGGCTCCACAAGGGTTTGAGTGGGACCATACACCGAAAAACACAAAAGTAGCGTTATCTAAAAAACGGTACTTAGGATAAAAATTACAGCGTTTTTCGTGTTCAGTAGGTCCCAATTAACTTATAACCAGTGTTAAGGCTCAGTTAGGCGAACGTTGCTGTACCGTATCTGTACTGTATCAATCAGCTGTTCGCTTTTTGTTATATGAAAACCAATACAAAAGCTTACCGAAATGCAATGTACCGTAGTTGCAACGTACCAATCTGTATAAAATAGAATTTCATGCCGTTGTTACGTGACATTTGTAAGACAGTGATGGGCGGCTTGTATGTTACATTGAATGCGGGTAATTTTGCTCTTTTTTGTACTTTTTTTAGTATATCTATGGAATTGCGACAAAACAACTTACAATACAACATATTTCCAAATATAAAAATATACATATGTTTAGATGTTTAAAATAAACAAATGCATATACACATACAATGGAAATGTGAAACATATATAAGACTTTAAATGGTATCAAAACCTTGTTTGGTGTATGCACGTTTACAATATATGTATGCTTAAAATTTATACATGCTAAAATACAAATTTATTTATTGTAAATCTATAATAAAAATATTGAATTATTAATATTTTTTACATACCCAAAATACTGTTTTAATACCATTTACATCACGTGGTACATTTTCTGCACAACGGTCACCATTTGAGCATTTTTGATTCCCATCACTGTGTGTTTTGTTTCATGTATACTATTGCTTTTTGTTTATGTATGGGAAAACATACGACACGTTTTTAAACGTTCTATAAGTGCACCAACGTGCTTACAGTACGGTGCGGTACATTACGGGTACAGCAACGTTCGCCTAACTGAGCCTTTAGCGTTTACATTGGTAATGGCTTACAAATACAAATAAGAATAAGGATTAAGCTTTGAATACATATTGTAATTTTCGACAAGAAAGATTCTATAAAAAAAAAAAATAAATATTCTTTGAATTATCTTATTACCTATCCAACAACCTTGATACTATTTATCATTTTTACTACATTTCTAAATGTCTATGACATCAATTATCTTCCTTACTTTCACCATTGCAACATGGATTTGGAAAAGGACGTCTGAGTTTTACTAAACTTATGGAATATAAAACTTTAGTGATAACCTCATACTATCCTGGTATGTAAACCAGTGTTGCCAGAACTTTAAGAGATAAAATAAGCAGAAAATGTACCATAATTTTTCATTAAAAAGTCTACGTCAAGTTTTTAAAATCTTCAATAAATCATCAACACACATTTATTAAATTTTTTTATGTATATAGTTTATTTCGAAAAAGATATAACCAGACATTTCAAAATATACTGTACGGTTCTGGAATTTGAAATCGATGGAGATTTTAACCCTGTCTTTACACATGCAAGTAGTGGCATGCCACTACTGTATACATATTAACAAAGAAAATTGGTTCGAAATAGTCGAATCTCATGCCATTGGCTTTTGTGTTTACATATGCCACTGCGAGTTCATTTTCAAAGTGTCGTGGAAGCGTCAAATTGAGCAAGTTTGTTTACTTCTCAAATTAAAAAAAAAGTACCAGCAAACAAAATAAAGTTACCGAGTTAATCATATTGGCACATTTTTGGGGAAATTTTTTCATTTATTTATAAAAGCATTATTTAAATAATATAATTGCTCTATAATTAACAAACTTGCTTTTATTAATGCGCGTTTCAAAAAATTCATCATAATAATACATTTAACAAGTTAAAACATTTGCATTAAATTTTAACAGGGTAACATTGCTTATCGTTTTGACATTTAGTGGCATGCAAGTGCCAAATTTCCACTCGCATGCAATTTTTGCTGCCACTGGAGCTGCCATTGCGAAAAATGTGAGTGTATTAGTAAAAAAGTGTGAGTGTATTGAGTTTTTCGAACTGCCCTGCAAATAATAGGACCAGTCCAAACACGCGTGTAAAGAGTAGTCCACAAGGGACCAGGACTAGTCCACAAGTAACCCAAACGTATGGAAAAAACCTGGTCTATTTAACATTACGATGTCCTAGGAGAGGACCATATAACCCACCTTTGGACCACTAAGGAGTAGTTTTAAAACTACTCCATGGTATATAACCCACCTTTGGACCAGTAAGGAGTAGTTTTAAAACTACTCCATGGTATACTCAAGAGGATTAGTTTTGAAGTCGTTTAAACACGAAAGCATGTCGTTAAAAAACGAAGACATGTCGTCTCACTACAAACACTTTTTAACAATGGCATGGTCCATGCTTGCATTACATCGGACTAGTCCATGGAGTAGTCCATTTTATCAAAATGGGTCAGGTGGTCCAATTTTATTTGCAGGGTGGCAGTGGCATGTGTAAATGATAGGTAAATTAATTTTTTTAAATGTAGCATTCCTGATTTAAAAAGTAGTTTTGGTAAGTACAATTGGTCATCGAGGTATTAGGTATAAAAAAGGAAATATTTTGTTGAACTTTCAACACAGAAAAGTTGTCAAAATTTGTTCGATTTTCTTAATTTTAAACAAACAAATACAAAGCTAAAGAAAATAGTATACCAATAATAAAAATTAATCACTAAAGAAGTTGGAAAACGAAACGTAGGAAATACATTACATGAGATAATTGCCTTTTATTTAAGTTAAAATAAAAAAAAAGACCTTGAAAGCTTGTAGGTAACTTTAGAATATCAGGCAACCTTATTCCCGATAATTATTTTTTTCAAGCGTAATGAAGAGCTCACTCATCGTAGTCTGGTCATAATTTCTGATGGCAATAATCATAATGCAATTTTTGTATATGTACGTGTATCTATTATGACTGATTTTGTGAAAATATTATTATCAAATGCGTCTAAAATATTTTACTTTTCTGATGGCGCTCCGCAGCAATTTAAAAATTTTGTTAACCTATAACACTATAGAACATTTTTGGGATTATTGTCTGGGGGGTGAGAAATTCCAAGTCAGGGTGATGGTACTAGGTCAGTATAGTAAAACCCTCAAAGGGTTTGGCGTTCGTATGTGTCAGTTTTCTTTATGGCATTTTAAATTTTTTCCTTATATTGATGTTTTTTCGCTTAGTTGTAACATTTTGGCAAAAACGTAGTTTAACATAACTCGAGAACCACTTGTCCGATTTTGCTAAAACAGACTCAAAAAAATTAAGAATTACAATTTCTTTAATCCGTTGATATTACGTTTTTCTTTATCATCAACAGTTTTGCCGGTAAAAATAAATTTGTGGAGAAAAAAAAATATTTTTTTTTTTTTTAAATTCATAAAAAATCCAAAACGGAAAAAATGATCAAGTGTTATTAATTTCATGTAAAGGCACATAACCTACAAACAAAATTCTTAACAATTCCAAGTTAAATATGCAGTGGAGGCAGCAATATCTTCTCCTTCGGCACTAGAGGCTCACGAATAATATTGGCCGTTTGTAACCTGCTGTGCTCTCTGAGTTTCCATCCGTGGCATGCATATTGGTCACCGGAAAATCGTGTGTCCCAATCGCACATATATTTTATATAGCCGCTTTGAAGACCGCAAAGCATTGCTACAACTTTTAAATCGCAGCATATGCGCCACATATGTTTGGCGTAGTTTACCATTATTAAAATATTTCCAGTGCATCATATGTTTTTTATTGGTCTTATGCAGTAAAACCGCCTTCAAGCTGAGTTTTGAACTGTCAATAAATAATCTCCAGTCATCTGCTTCATATTTTATTTCCATTGCGTCCATAAATTTTCCTACATCCGGGCAATATGCAGAAGTTTTTTCATCATTCACAAGGAATAAACTTTGGAGTGTTGCCTGACGACTTCGATAAGCTGTGACTTTCACACCGGGTGCCAACAAATTGTTTGATTTCAAAATGGAAGCCAGCTCTTCCGATTTATGCTGTGTTAATTCCAACTTGGCAACAATTGAATCAAGCTTATTTTGATTTATTAAAATTGGCTCATTGGATACTGATGGCTCATATGGGGGATCATCACGTGCATGATATGTCGGAGCAGTCGTAGAAGAGAAAATATCTGGGCTAGAAGCTTTTGGCACAGGAATGTGGTCCGAATGAGGCAATGGTGTTGCGACACTTGCAACACCAACGTAATTATACGATTTTCTTATCCTTTTTGCGGCTCCTTTATTCGCACATGCATAGCAATTCAATGGATTGTGACCTTCGCCAGGATTAGTCCAAGTCATTGGGATACCGAATGGCATACTTTCACGTCTTCTATTTTTCCAATCCATTAGACGGTTGTAGCAGCTTTTACACACTATATTTGGTACCCAATTTTCGTTCACTATTTTGTGGTTACATATTTTTGTGGTTACACATTTTCGTTCACTATAACATTTTGGTTGAAGTACATCTCGTATGTTTGAACAAAATCAGTACGGAAATTTCCCCTTTTTTATGTGTTGAGACATATTGACCACAGCAGTAGCAAAAGCTATTTATATCTGGCTTGCACAGTTCCATATTCTGTTCTCTTTTGTTCACTTTTAAAAAACTGGAGAAAAATCACTTTTACTGTTCGCGTTCGTCGGCACTTGTTGAATGACAAAAATCGATAAATGAACACCTATAAATACTACGTATTTTTCAATATTTTACTGACAGGTACGTTCCAAAACATGAGCTCTAATAGATGTGGGTGGAATTTCTGTAAAAAAATCATACAGGTAGCCAACGGAAAACCCCAAATAATTAAAAAAGTGCACTTTCCTTTTTTCCTTTCAATTGTCCACGCAGATTTATTACCGCTTATTACTTTGCTACCGTAATCATAAAAATCAAATAACCTTTTGTTTATTACTTTTTTTTTTGAATTCTAAGAATCATAAAAAAAGTCATAAATGTTTTTGCAAAGAATTTTGTGCATATCTCGAGCAAATTTTTGAAATGCATACCTTCACTTAATTGTTAATTAAAGCGAAACGCGTTCATCGATTTTCATGATTTATGTCTCATTTATTTCATAGGTTATGCGACTTCACGTGAAAGTAATAGGACTTGAAACTTTTTTTTACTGTTTTGGATTTTTTATGAATTGAAAATAAAAAATTTAAATTTTTTGGGCAAAAAATATTTTTTTTCTTCATACATTCATTTTTAACTTCGAAAGTGTTGCACATATAGGAAAACGGTATAGAAACAGATTAGAGAAATTGTAATTCTTAATTTTTCTAAATTTTTTTCATCAAAATCGGACAAGTGGTTCTCGAGTTATGTTAAACTACGTTTTTGCCAAAATGTTACAACTAAGCGAAAAAACATCAAGATAAGGAAAAAATTTAAAATGTCATAAAAAAAAACTGACACATACGAACGCCAAACCCTTTGAGGGTTTTACTATACTGACCTAGTACCATCACCCTGACTTGGAATTTCTCACCCCCCAGATTGGCTGTTGTACTGTGTAATTTTAAAGGAAGTCTTTAAGATTACTGCATAATGACATTATTTTACAACAGCGCATGGGAAAGGACCATGTGACGGTATTGGCGGCACATTGAAAAGAATTGCCGAAAAAGTAAGTCTTCAGAAACAAATTGATAAACAAATAACTACAGCTCTGGAATTGTATGAATGCGCATCCAAGCCTAGTAAATTACCAAACATTGAATTAAAATTTCCTCCAGAACAGCATTATTTTGACTCAAAAGACACTTTGGATTTGCGATATGAAACAGCCAAATCAATTCCGGGAACGCAAGCATTGCATTCAATAGTTCCTTCTAAAGCTGGTGCAATAATTACTAAAAAGTTTTCGTCATAAAAAAAATGGAACTGCCTGTTTAACGATGTCGAACGTCAACGTTCGCATAGAAAACTACATTTGAAACAAAAACAAATTTTCGAATATTGTTTTTGTTTTACATATAATTTTCTATGCGAACGTTAACGTTCGAAATCGATGAACTGGATGGAAATGTTTTTAAAAATTAAAAAAAATAAAATAAAATAATAAAAAAATGTTGCACAGTAGTTTATATCGAAAAATTTTTTTTTTAACAAATTTCAAAAAATCATGAAAATAGTAATTATTTGAATCCCACAACCAAATGGGTCTTTAAATTTGTGAAACAAATCAAAGTTTTATATAAAAAAAAAAAAAAAAAAAATTCAGGAAAATCAAAGAGTAAAAACGGCGAAAAAAGTTTATTCAAAATATTAAATCCCGAAAATCGCATCCAAGCCCACTGTGCAATATATATATATATATTTTTTCTTGGATAGTAGACAAAAAAAAGAAAAAATACAAAAAAATTATTATTCTATTTGAACCAATATTGAAAAAGTTATGAGTATATTTATTCGAACATAGTTTTCTTATAACTCAATTTTTTTATACCCTTCACCATAATTAGTTGTGAAGAGGGTATACTAAGTTTTTCATTCCGTGTGAAACTTTTTTATTATTCATCGCAGCCCACATAAAGTATATGTATATATTCTGGCTCCTTAAGTAATTCTAAGTCGATTAAGCCATGTCCGTCTGTCAGTCTGCTTGTCCGTCTGTTGAAAACACTCTTACTTTCGAAAAACTCAAAAGAAACAAACAAACTTGGTGCCAAAATGCTTGTAGTTATGGGCTTGAAATCCAGAAAAATCGGTTCAGTAGGACAGAGCTATGAATCAAAATTTTGCAAATATTCGTTTTATTATTATTTATCCTAGGCCCCATACAAACCCTTCAAACATCACAGTTTTATTGAAGAATAAAGAAGACTATAAAATTTTGTGAAGAACGGTCCATAATTTACCATTGGCCCCATATAAACCCTACTTCCGGAAAACAGTTTAGTACGCCTAAAACCGTAAAAAATAATGCTATCATAACAAAATTTGGTACATCAAAATTGTATAGGACTAGAAATAAGACTGTGAAATTTCGTGAAGATCGGTCAATAATTTACCCTAGGCCCCATATAAACCCTACTTCCGGAAAACAGTTTAGTACGCCTAAAACCGTAAAAAATAATGCTATCATAACAAAATTTGATACATCAAAGTTTTATAGAACTAGAAATGACACTGTGAAATTTTGTGAAGATCGGTCTATAATTTACCCTGGGCCCCATATAAACCCTACTTCCGGGAAACAGTTTAGTACGCCTAAAACCTATTTGGAAAATCGCAGGCAATATGTGCAGATTAACAATTGCAAAAGTTCAATGGTAGATGTTGAGTATGAAGTTCCTCAGGGAAGCGTGCTTGGTCCTTTATTGTTTAACATTTATCTTAATGATATTAATAACTTGGGTCTAAGTGCAAGAATTTTTATGTATGCAGATGACTTATGTCTGCGGAATTTACAAGAATTATTTATTCTTGTAAACTTAATTAGTAATAAACTCTAGTAAAACAAAGCTAGTACGTTTTAGACCAAGGCATGTGGAAGAAAGGCCAGTATTAATGGATGGAAAGGTAATTGTTGAAGTTGACTCCATAAAGTATTTGGGAATTATTCTCCAAACTAATTTATCATGGCAAAATCATATTAAACATGTTCGTTCAAAAATATCTCCAGCACTAGGTATACTAGTCAAGCTAAAGTATAAACTGGATGAAAAAACCAAATTTATAATTTTTCAAGCCCTTATTCAAAGTCATTTAAACTATCTCACACTTGTTTACGGGTTCAAAAAGAATGCTGATTTAAAATCTCTACAAGTTATTCAAAACAAATCATTAAAGGCTGTATTCAATCTTCCTCAATTGTATCCGACTTTGTCGCTTTATAAAAACGTCGCTAAAAAAGTTTTACCAATTTATGGTATTTACAAACTGCAGTTGTTAATATATTTTTTTAAAGTAATTCGTGGAATTGGGCATCATACGATAAGTTTTTCTATAAATCAATCAATATTTAACACAAGAAATAATTCGAATTTAAGGCTCGCTAAATGCCGGTTGGAAACCACCAAACAGAGAATTGAGTACAACGGTAGTTTGGAATACAATAGCTTACCTCAAATTTTAAAGGATTGTTTGTCAATATCTTCATTCAAAAATCAACTAAAAGATTACCTTTTACAAAATATTGAAATGCTTTTAATATAATAATTGCAAAATAAAAATAATTTCTTACTTTTCTTTTTTTTTTTCTATTTTTTTGTATACATTTCGTGGCCATTTGACAAAACATCTTAAGTCAAATTTAAAAAGTTGGAAAAAATGCTGTTAATCTATATATAAATCGGCAAAGGCAAAACAGTTAAGAACACTTTCCTCCTCTGTATGTCAACCAATTTGAACAAAATATACATCATTTGAAAGATATTTTCTTACAGAAGTGCACAATTTATATTTTATTAAAATATGTTCAATACTTTCAGAGCTATAAGCGTTCTTATTTTCTACTAACATTTATGCAGAACGCATAAATAAAAAAATTGTTTTTTCCAATTATCAAATAATAAAAAATATCGGGGTCATTTATTCGACATTTTTGACACAGGCAAAAAACCAATTATGGCCGAATTTCGACCATAAGGTAAACACTTGTTATATGAATTTTCCTTCAAAAAACAGTTTTGTTTACGATTTAAAAAATTTTGTATTATAAACGAATTTTTCTTTAATATCCTTAATGGCGCTGAGACCACAATAAAAAAAAATTTTAAAAGATAATTTTGAATTAATAAAGAAAAAAAAAAACCGTAAAAAATAATGCTATCATAACTAAATTTGGTGCATCAAAGATGTAAAGGACTAGAAATAAGACTGAAATTTCGTGAAGATCGGTCCTTGGCCCCGTAAAAACCGTACTTCCGGCAAACACTTTAGTAAGCCTAAAACCGAAAAAAAATAATGCTACCATAACAAAATTTGGTACATCACAGTTTTATTGAAGAATATAAAAGACTATAAAATTTTGTGAAGAACGGTCCATAATTTACCATTGGCCCCATATAAACCCTACTACCGGAAAACAGTTTAGTACGTCTATCTATCATAATAGAAATTGGTATGTCACAGTTTTGTAGGACTTGAAATGAAATTTCGTAAAGATCGGTCCATAATTTACCCTAGGCCCCATATAAAGCCCACTCTGGTAAAATAATTAAATACGCCTAAAACCGTAGCAGATGTAGATATTGCGGTAAAATGTTACGCAATTTTGTGATATACGATCCATAATTTACCTTAGATCCCATTTTAGCAGTCTTCTGAAATTCACTGCAAAAGCTAAAACTAATTGCACCGCTGTATTGAAATTTATGTTTTTTAATACCAGAAATCACTCTGCAGAATTTTGAGATGATTGGTTCAGAGCTCACCATCGCTTCAGTATAAATTGCCCTCCTGAAAATCATTTTGGTTCGGCTTAAACTGTTACGAATCATGATATTTTATTCAAGCTAGTTAAAATTGCTAAAAAAACAAGCTTTAAATTTTCTGATCGTCGGTCAATACTTTAATATATGTAGGTTCAAACCGCAACCAATTTTAATGCAGATGTCTGTTCTTATAAAGATTATTATAATAAATAGACATCATACTGTCAGTGGAGAGTATCAAAGATTCAGCACAGCCGAATATAGCACTCTTACTTGTTTTTGTAACAAAATTGTCAATTTTTTAAGATGGTGGTTCCACATTTTGATTTATAGCTCTGATCCTACTGAACCGATAATGCTGGATTTCATTCCCAAACTGCTTAGGATAACTACAACTTGACACCAAGTTTGTTTATTTCTTTTGAGCTTTTCGAAAGTGAGCGTGTTTTCATCAGACGGACAAACAGACGGGCATAGCTAAATCGACTTAGAATTACTCAAGGACCAAGAATATATATATACTTAATGGGGTCTGAGATGAAAAATAAAAAAGTTTCACACGGAATGACAAACTTAGTATGCCCTCTTCACAACTAAATGTGGTGGAGGGTATAACTAGCATAAATGGTGGAACAATGCAAAGAATGAAACAAGATTTTGTAAAAATTCGTTTTATTCGACTGGAAATCACGCTGTAAACTTCCGTGAAGATCGGTCCATAATTTACCCTAGGCCCCATATAAACTCTACTCTCGGAAAACAGTTAAGTACGCCTAAAACTGTAATAAATAATGCTATAAGAATAAAATTGAATACTTCACAGATTTATAGGACTAGAAATAGCAATAATAAATTTCTTGATGATCGGTCCATAATTTACTATAGGCCCCATTTAAAGCCCACTCTGGCAAATTAATTAAATGCGGCCAAAACCGTAGCAGATAAATTTATTGTAGTAAAATTTCAAACTTAGTTTCATATGAGCAGAAAAATGTCATGCCATTTTGTGAGATACGGTCCATTCTGAAATTCGTTGTAAACGCTTAAACTAATTTCACTTCTGTTTAATATTGAAATTTGTGTTTTTAATACCAGAAATCACTCTCCAGAATTTAAAGATGATTGGTTCATAACTTACCATAACTCCAATATAAATTTCCGTCCCGAAAATGATTTAAGTAAAAATAAATAGATATCATAGATATCTGAAATAATTAAACTGTCGGTGGGGGTATCAAAGATTCGGCACAGCCGAATATAGCACTCTAACTTTTTTTTAAAATTATATTTCTGTATATCTGAAGAACGCCAAGAAGAGCTTAAGGTTCCAAATGTGTTACAAGCATCTTGGTTATCAATACACAACATTTGGGCGAGATTGGAAAAGTAAGCGTTGCATAAAATAGATTTATTTAGATTAAAAGAACTGTTAAATCAAAAGTGTACAAATTGGGTACACATAGTTGGGTTATCAATACACAATCTCTATAAAAATGGGCTGGCGGGAATAGTTGACGTGGCATCTATCACGCAAAGACATAATAGATTTATGTTTGTCTGGAGAACGGCAAGAGCCAAAGTCTCGAAATGTGCGGGCTGGGTACCTCCCATACAAATACATTATAGATTTCTGTTTATCTAGCGAACGCAAAAGCCAAAGTTTTTTAATTAGGTAAACCGTATTGGTTATAGCTGCTTTAGGCCGAGGCCACGCAATGAGCGGCTAAGCGTCAAGCGGCTGAGCGATGAGCGTCAAAGCGTCAAGTTTGAGCGAAAATCGTATTCATAAAAATTTAATGCGTTTTTAAAGAAAAAAAATTTAAGTCTGCTCGTCGATTTCATTCAAAACAAAAAGAAATTATAAACAAGTAAGAAAGTATAGTCGGTCAAGCCCGACCATATGATACCCTACACCACAGTATTAATAAACACATCATGCTAATGTGCCCATATTAATATGGATTTATCCAAACTTCATTAAAATCCCTTACCTCCCCTTGTGGTCCTATTTTTGAAAAGCTGTATAGCTTATGTGTCCATATATATATATATATATATATATATATATATATATATATATATATATTTATGGATCTATCTATGTTTTAAATTTTATTAAAATCGGGTTGAGAGGCAGAAATTGCCCCTATCTCCCCTCGTGGTCCTACGATAAGAACCTATGTCCTATGTATGTTTATCAAATTATCTCCAAAATTGCGACCCATACTTTGCGCACAAGGTTACATGGACAGCCAGCCAGCCTGCCGGTGTTACAGACATCAGCACAAATGCATAATACCCTCTCCACTATTGTGGTGTGGGTATAAATATATATGTATATACATATATATCGAAATCGACGAACTGCCGTATGTCTGTGAACTTCTTTGATTTGCTGTTGCAAAACGTAAACACCAAATTGACAAAACAAAAAAATAATTTCTCGGTCATATTTTTATTTATTATTAAAATTAGGTAATCTGTCTTGCCATAATTCGGTCGGCTTTGTACGGATGAAATTATAAGCTCCATATTCACTTTTGCCATGTTTATTTTTTGACGCTCAGACAACAACTAAAAATTAGAAAAAGTTTTATTCCTGAGCGACGCCGCTTAGCCGCTCAAAAATTTCGCTCACATGCCGCTCATTTCGTGGCCACTTCAGTAGTATTTCATATGTTTTAATTTTTTGACGCTCATCGCTCAGCCGCTTGACGCTTAGCCGCTCATTGCGTGGCCTCGGCCTTACACAATCACTCAAGTCTTACGTATTTTGAGATAAAATATAACCCTGTCATGATAAGTCAGTGATGCCAGGAGAAATTTCCAAAAATCCCTACGTGTTTAATGACAAAATCCCTTTATTCCCTACAACCCAAAAAAAAAAAAAATTCCCTACACTTTTCCCTACGTTAAAAATTTATTCACCCCTATTATGTAAGGCGTTGTCGACGTCGACATTAATTTTTAATTGTTGTCACTTCAAGGCGACGACTACATCACTTCGACGTTAATTTGGTATTTTATAAGAATGTTGTGTCGACGTCGACTAGTTATCGAAAATTTGACAAACAAAATCCCATCTCCAATTGTTTTTTTTTTTTTATTTTTTGTTCTTCACTCACTTTTTAACGCTATTTATGCTATTTTCCGACATATTTTTTTAACCGATTTAGCTTTTTAAAATAAAGTGTAGAGTTTGTTTCCAATTTGAATTTTTTTCCCGAATTTTTGGCATGTTTTTGATAAAAGATATTTTTCCTGTAAGTTTTCACATTCTTTATAGCTTTAACGTGTATTAATAAATACATATAAGACTTTTCTTTCATGCCGCTGTTAGCAAATTTTTGCGAATTTTCGGTAATTTAGCCATTTTCACCGAATTTTTGCCATTCCTTTAAGTTTAAGGGACTTTTAATCAATTTTATGGCTTGTTTGATATATTGAAAATTTTCGCGAATTTTCGCTGTATTTGCATAATTTTTTTATAACTTCCCGACATTTTGTTATTTCGCCGGTTTAGCGATTTCAAACCAATTTAAGGGTTTGTTTCAAAGTTTGCAATTTTTGCTTATTTTAGCCATGCTCGCGATAGCAGCGACTTTTTCCTAAAAGTTTTTTGATTCTTTACAGCTTTAACGGTTTTTAATAAATATTAGACTTTGCTATCATGTAGCTGTTAGTTATTTTTTGCGAATTGCCGCTAATTTTGCAATTTTAGCAAAATTTTTGCCATTTCTTATAGTTTTAGGGCTTTCGTTATATATTAAAAATGTTCGCAAATTTTCGCTATTTTTGCAAATGTTTCCGAATTTTCGCGTTAAATTTACTAATAAAATTTGTGCCCATAACTTCTTTTAAATTTGCATTTTTTATTTCAAACGTATTCAATAAACATGTTAACATTTCATTTAAATTTCTTTAACTTTCATTTGAGTCGTCGCAAAATTTCCTGTCGACTAAAACGGGGACAATACTACTCGACGTCGACTTAAAAGCGCCTTAGAAAATATCACTTGACTGTCAAAAGTAATCGATTATTGTCAACAACGACTCAGAAAATACCATTAATGTTCAGGTGCCGTCGACTTGTGTCGATGTTGACTTTCATAATAGGGGTGATTGTTTTTAGCAACAGGCAAACCAATACATATTTTTTAAGATTTTGTAAATATTAAAATAAAAGCATTTATTAACACCAAGAAAAAAAACCACAATAAATATGCAAGTGCCATTCACGCACATATAAAAAAAATTCAATTTCAAAGTTATCACTGTGTGACAAATTTATATTCTTTAATCTTGAGACAAAACAAAGTCAAACTTCGTATTTGATTTTTCATTTCCTCATTTTTTGTCCTTTTAAAAGAGCTTAATATTTTTCAAGAATACTTATTTAAAATTTTTTTTTTAATAAAGTATCAAATTATTTTTAGCAAACTTAGCACCAAATAAATGGGAAGTCTCTGTAAAATTTTTAAAAATATTTTCTTCAGTTACCCTAAACTAAAATATAAAATAATTAGTATTGTGGTTATTTTGTTGAACTATTTATGGTTTTTAATCCAAATTTTTTATATTTTTAATTAGGCTTAAGTTCATGAAATTTAATTTTTATTAAATTATTTTTATGAAGAAAGGAATTTTACAACATGAAAATTAATTAAAATTGTTATTGATAATCTTTCATTCTTGACGTGGCTCGGGCTCGAACCCTGGCCGGCAGGTTACCATGACATGTTTCGATCGCAACCACTCGATCTCCTCAGATGGATTTGCCGTCTTACACTCGCAGCCATCGACGACTGCTGACGTCACTAGTCAAACATCAATCCTTAAACCAAATTGTATTTTAACATTTGGTAGATCGAAATTTGCTTTCCTGAATGATTATCCATTTTAATTGAATTCACATGTTTTTTCCTTTACTTCTGTTTTTTCGTACTTTCGTCAAGAATTTTTCTTGAAGTCCAAGTACATTTTTTGTTTTTTCACTTTGTCTTTCTCTTTTCTGTTGACCTTTTTCAGCACAACTTGAAGGACAAATGTACAAATAGAGCTCGTGCCTTAGCTTTAACAATAATTAGTATTGTGGTTATTTTGTTGAACTATTTATGGTTTTTAATCCAAATTTTTTATATTTTTAATTAGGCTTAAGTTCATGAAATTTAATTTTTATTAAATTATTTTTATGAAGAAAGGAATTTTACAACATGAAAATTAATTAAAATTGTTATTGATAATCTTTCATTCTTGACGTGGCTCGGGCTCGAACCCTGGCCGGCAGGTTACCATGACATGTTTCGATCGCAACCACTCGATCTCCTCAGATGGATTTGCCGTCTTACACTCGCAGCCATCGACGACTGCTGACGTCACTAGTCAAACATCAATCCTTAAACCAAATTGTATTTTAACATTTGGTAGATCGAAATTTGCTTTCCTGAATGATTATCCATTTTAATTGAATTCACATGTTTTTTCCTTTACTTCTGTTTTTTCGTACTTTCGTCAAGAATTTTTCTTGAAGTCCAAGTACATTTTTTGTTTTTTCACTTTGTCTTTCTCTTTTCTGTTGACCTTTTTCAGCACAACTTGAAGGACAAATGTACAAATAGAGCTCGTGCCTTAGCTTTAACAATAATTAGTATTGTGGTTATTTTGTTGAACTATTTATGGTTTTTAATCCAAATTTTTTATATTTTTAATTAGGCTTAAGTTCATGAAATTTAATTTTTATTAAATTATTTTTATGAAGAAAGGAATTTTACAACATGAAAATTAATTAAAATTGTTATTGATAATCTTTCATTCTTGACGTGGCTCGGGCTCGAACCCTGGCCGGCAGGTTACCATGACATGTTTCGATCGCAACCACTCGATCTCCTCAGATGGATTTGCCGTCTTACACTCGCAGCCATCGACGACTGCTGACGTCACTAGTCAAACATCAATCCTTAAACCAAATTGTATTTTAACATTTGGTAGATCGAAATTTGCTTTCCTGAATGATTATCCATTTTAATTGAATTCACATGTTTTTTCCTTTACTTCTGTTTTTTCGTACTTTCGTCAAGAATTTTTCTTGAAGTCCAAGTACATTTTTTGTTTTTTCACTTTGTCTTTCTCTTTTCTGTTGACCTTTTTCAGCACAACTTGAAGGACAAATGTACAAATAGAGCTCGTGCCTTAGCTTTAACAATAATTAGTATTGTGGTTATTTTGTTGAACTATTTATGGTTTTTAATCCAAATTTTTTATATTTTTAATTTCAGCAGTCGTCGATGGCTGCGAGTGTAAGACGGCAAATCCATCTGAGGAGATCGAGTGGTTGCGATCGAAACATGTCATGGTAACCTGCCGGCCAGGGTTCGAGCCCGAGCCACGTCAAGAATGAAAGATTATCAATAACAATTTTAATTAATTTTCATGTTGTAAAATTCCTTTCTTCATAAAAATAATTTAATAAAAATTAAATTTCATGAACTTAAGCCTAATTAAAAAAATAAAAAATTTGTATAAAAAACAAAAAATAGTACAACAAAATAACCACAATACTAATTATTGTTAAAGCTAAGGCACGAGCTCTATTTGTACATTTGTCCTTCAAGTTGTGCTGAAAAAGGTCAACAGAAAAGAGAAAGACAAAGTGAAAAAACAAAAAATGTACTTGGACTTCAAGAAAAATTCTTGACGAAAGTACGAAAAAACAGAAGTAAAGGAAAAAACATGTGAATTCAATTAAAATGGATAATCATTCAGGAAAGCAAATTTCGATCTACCAAATGTTAAAATACAATTTGGTTTAAGGATTGATGTTTGACTAGTGACGTCAGCAGTCGTCGATGGCTGCGAGTGTAAGACGGCAAATCCATCTGAGGAGATCGAGTGGTTGCGATCGAAACATGTCATGGTAACCTGCCGGCCAGGGTTCGAGCCCGAGCCACGTCAAGAATGAAAGATTATCAATAACAATTTTAATTAATTTTCATGTTGTAAAATTCCTTTCTTCATAAAAATAATTTAATAAAAATTAAATTTCATGAACTTAAGCCTAATTAAAAATATAAAAAATTTGGATTAAAAACCATAAATAGTTCAACAAAATAACCACAATACTAATTATTGTTAAAGCTAAGGCACGAGCTCTATTTGTACATTTGTCCTTCAAGTTGTGCTGAAAAAGGTCAACAGAAAAGAGAAAGACAAAGTGAAAAAACAAAAAATGTACTTGGACTTCAAGAAAAATTCTTGACGAAAGTACGAAAAAACAGAAGTAAAGGAAAAAACATGTGAATTCAATTAAAATGGATAATCATTCAGGAAAGCAAATTTCGATCTACCAAATGTTAAAATACAATTTGGTTTAAGGATTGATGTTTGACTAGTGACGTCAGCAGTCGTCGATGGCTGCGAGTGTAAGACGGCAAATCCATCTGAGGAGATCGAGTGGTTGCGATCGAAACATGTCATGGTAACCTGCCGGCCAGGGTTCGAGCCCGAGCCACGTCAAGAATGAAAGATTATCAATAACAATTTTAATTAATTTTCATGTTGTAAAATTCCTTTCTTCATAAAAATAATTTAATAAAAATTAAATTTCATGAACTTAAGCCTAATTAAAAATATAAAAAATTTGGATTAAAAACCATAAATAGTTCAACAAAATAACCACAATACTAATTATTGTTAAAGCTAAGGCACGAGCTCTATTTGTACATTTGTCCTTCAAGTTGTGCTGAAAAAGGTCAACAGAAAAGAGAAAGACAAAGTGAAAAAACAAAAAATGTACTTGGACTTCAAGAAAAATTCTTGACGAAAGTACGAAAAAACAGAAGTAAAGGAAAAAACATGTGAATTCAATTAAAATGGATAATCATTCAGGAAAGCAAATTTCGATCTACCAAATGTTAAAATACAATTTGGTTTAAGGATTGATGTTTGACTAGTGACGTCAGCAGTCGTCGATGGCTGCGAGTGTAAGACGGCAAATCCATCTGAGGAGATCGAGTGGTTGCGATCGAAACATGTCATGGTAACCTGCCGGCCAGGGTTCGAGCCCGAGCCACGTCAAGAATGAAAGATTATCAATAACAATTTTAATTAATTTTCATGTTGTAAAATTCCTTTCTTCATAAAAATAATTTAATAAAAATTAAATTTCATGAACTTAAGCCTAATTAAAAATATAAAAAATTTGGACTAAAATATAAAAGAAAATTCCTTTTAAAAAAATATCCTTCCTTATCCTTAAAAGTTTTCATTACCAATTTTTTTTAATATTCGAAATTAAATTGTTCTATTTTTCTTAGTGTAGAAGCTGTGATTGTTTTTTTACAAAATAATTTCTATGTAGAAATTTTATTCCTTAGATATTCGTTTTTAATAATCGAATACATTTTAGCGAATGTGAGTTCGAATGCAAATAGCAAAAATAAGAGAATAGTTCCCAACTGCGAACGCGAACACAAATATTCGTAGCCACCTAATTATTTTGAATAAAACACAAACTATTTAGGAAATTATTGTAATTTTATTTTATTATGATATATTGGTATTACTCAATAATGTATGGAACAAAATATCGGCCAAATGGGCGCAGCGACCACGGCGGCACACCTCCATCCGATGGTCCAAATTTTCGATGACCCTGAGGCATAATGGAGGTTCTATGCCGTTAATGTGCCGAATTATCTCATCCTTTAGCTCTTGAATTGTTGCTGGCTTATCGACGTACACCTTTTCTTTCAAATAACCCCAAAGAAATTGACATCGCCATTACGTGAGGTAACACGGCCATTGAATTTGTTGCGCAAAAGAGACTGCTGGAACCACATATCGTCCACATCCATATCTTCCAATTCGGGCCATAAAAAGTTCGTTATCATCTCACGATAGCGAACACCATTCACAGTAACTGCCTGACGGCCTCATTTTGGAAAAAATACGGCCCGATGATGCCGCCAGCCCATAAACCGCACCAAACAGTCACTCTTTGTGGGTGCATTGGTTTTTCGACAATCACTCTTGGATTCTCATTCGCCCAAATGCGGCAATTCTGTTTATTAACGAATCCACTGAGGTGAAAATGTGCCTCATCACTGAAGATGAAGTGCACGATATGCATTTTGATTTGAACGCCCATTTTCATAATAAGTCTGGATAACTTTAACACGTTGTTGGATTGTGTATCTCTCCATGGTTCAAATTGAGTAAGTCTGAAATAGAGAAATGTCAAATAAAATTCGGAAAAAACTTGGCGTTTAGGTATGGTTCACATTCAACATCGGCCCTTACAATTTAACCACCCTTTATTAGTGCGTCACAAATATTCGTGAACACGGTTTTGGCAATTGTTGAAGAGAGCCTGGCAATCTATCTTCCACAGAATACTACAGAACTGTCACGCGACGAAAGATTTTGCGTTTTTTTTTTGTCTCTTTCAAAGAACACTGCCCTTTTGTATTTCTCTTTTCATCATCTTCTATGCCGCCATACAATGAACACAAATTTATTTAGTTAAGATTTATTTGCAAAACTGTTGTAAAAATTAACTGTTAAGTTCACCACAACACGAGTAAATAATATTTAAGTAAATATTACTACCCAACAAACACGAAGTCAAACCTTTGATATGAAATGACTTTATCATTTGACATCAAACACAATTTTCAAACGTTTTTCAATTTTTTGATTAAACATTTAAATGCAAATTGATAATGATTTGAAAAAAAAAAAACATTTGGTATGAAATGTTTTATCAATTTGATGTCAAATGTTAAATTCAAATCAATAATAAACTTGGCAATACTAAAGCAAAAAATAAATGTGATCATTAAAAATGGCGATTAAAGTAACATTTTTTACTTTGTCAAATACAAAATTTGTCAAAATAAAAGGGAGCCAAGTAGTTTGTTTTTCCAAGAATAAGAGGACGAAAAGAACATTATTTCATCTTTTAGCTATGGTGTCGAATGTTTGTCTCACAGTTTACCCTGCGGCCACACGTTCAAGTCGTTCTTGATAGTCTTTTACATATACTGCTTGTCAAAATTTACATAAATTGAAAGCTGTGATGTAGGCTGCACTCAATTTGTAAGCAATTTACTTCCAAGATGTCAACAACAACAGATACAAACTTGTAGTCAGCTGTTAAATTGAAAGTAAATTGCCAAACAAATGGAAAGGTGAAATTGAAATCCATCTCGGGGTCAATTTGAAAAGTGTGAGTGTGTTACCCTGCGGCCACACGATCAAGTTGTTCTTGATAGTCTTTTACATATTCTGCTTGCCAAAATATACATAAATTGAAAGCTGTGACGTAGGCTGCACTCAATTTGTAAGCAATTTACTTTTAAGATGTCATCAAGAAAACAATTTATAAAGACAAACATGTAATCAGCTGTTAAATTGAAAGTAAAATTGCCAAACAAATGGAAAGGTGAAATTGAAAGCCATCTCGTGGTCAATTTAGAAAGTGTGAGTGTGTTAGTAAAAAAGTGAGAGTGTATTGCAAATTGAATGGAATTGAAAGGCAAAACTTGATCGTGTGGCCACCAAGTTAGTAAAAAACTGAGAGTGTATTGCAAATTGACAGGCAAAACTTGATCGTGTGGCCACCAAGTTATTTAAATATATAATAAATTGAAATTAAAAAAAAATTTAATATTTTTATTTATATTCCACATTGTACTATAATCTACATTTGAAAAATATTTGAGAATTACGTTTGAAAGCAAGTTGAAAATAAAGGCATTTTTCAATTTGAAAATAATTTCCCCTTTTTGTTGAGAACGCTATGATTTTCAAATCATTATTAAACGTTTGAGAAAACGTTTGATTTCAAATCATTATCAATTTGAAATCAAACCTCCGTGTTTGTTGGGTAAATACATTTTTTTTGCACAAAAAACATCGTTTGTTGAACTAATGCATTTGTTTATCGTGGTTTGTGTTTTGTTATTTTTGTTTTGATCACGCCATTTGTGTTGATTGTTGCGGCCTACTTTTACTTCTTGCCTTTTCACTACCAAAAAAGCTTTCTGTCTCTTTCTTTGAAAGCTGCCCTCGCAACTGATTTGGGCCTTTTTCACTCGTCACTTTTTACAGTTCTGTGTATTCTGCGCTATCTTCATCTATCTGGGAAACTATGGATAGTACTATCGATACTATCGATAGTCTTAAACTATTGAAAATATCGATAGGAAAAATATCAATATTATTATTATTATTATTTAAAATACAGCTATGAAGACATGTTACAGGAGCACACACAGTTTTTTGCCGCAAGTTTTTACTTGCTATTATTAATTCGCGCAGAATTACAGCAGTGAATAATCACAACAAAAATGGCAGGTGGTAAGGATTGCTTAGCTGTGCTTTTTTACTACTAATGTTGTTTTCTTTTCTACAAAAAAATGTGACATTTTATTTAAAAAAATTCAATAAGGTGTCTGTTTCTTAAAAACTTTGCTCCCGAAAAGAGTGGCTTGTTTTATTCTAAAATACTCATCCTTTTCAGAAGCAAAATTTTTATGAAACATACACCAAATTGCATTTTTTGAAATAAAATGTCACATTTTTTGTAGAAAAGAAAACACCATAACTAAAGGCCTTTATGCCGAAATTTGTATACTTATGTTAACATAGGGACTAAAATGTTAAATAGTTTTTTGATGTTGTAAAACAATGAACACCCATTAGAGGAAAAGTCCGCTGGATTGATTACCTTTTGGGTTGAGAATCAAATCCAATTTAGAACATTATCTAAAGTTACTATAAAATATCTTATAGTCCCTGTTACTTTGGTTCCTTCAGAAAGGTACTTATCAGCATCACAATTTTTAAAAACTGCCATCTAACGTCTAATAACGTGCGTACATAGATACGTATCATACGTTCAATAAAGTGATAAAAACAACGAACTTTAACCTGATTAAAAACTAGTTAAAGTCGATAATAATATCGATATATCGATAGTGAAATCTGAACTATCGATTAATATCGATAGTATCCCAGCACTAGTACAGACTCATAGTATAGGGTTTTTGTTATAAAATACTACATTTGTACTTAAATGATATTGTATATGAAAAATTTTAATTTTTAAATGAAAATAAGACAAATATTTACGTATTTTTAAGCAATATATTGAAAATGATATAATATTTTGAAAATTCCCTACATTTGCCTTAAATAAAAAATCTGTCCTTTTTTCCCTACGCTTGAAATTTTTCGAAAAAATCCCTACAAAAAGGGAATATTCCCTACATTTGGCATCACTGATTTCAATAATAACGTTAATCGTACATCCTTTTTTCTACATTATTCTTTCCGCACTCGTAAAACTGCTCTGAGTGGAGAGGCAGCTCGCGCTTTTTGTCATTATTTCTTTAATACCCTTTGTACACTTGCATACATTTCGGAGGAACGCATGGAAGATGTTGAAAATGTGAAATACGCGTTCACACTTGAAACATCTAACATTTACCATTAACAAAAAATGTCACCATTTCTGAAAAAAAAACTTTTATTTTTTTAAAATACTATTTTTCTACAAAAGTACCAACATTTTAAGAGATAACACCAAAATGTTTTTCGTATTCATTTTGTTTAATAATTTAAGCAAAATTAAGCAAAATAAGGCTTGCAAAAAAGGAAAAACTTGAGAAATGGTAACGCTGCTTTCAAAGCAACTGCCATTTTGTCAGTGATGCCACAATAATAACAGAATTTATTGCCACTTTTCTAGTGATTACACTAAAAGAATCGAAAAATGTAAAAGGAAACAAAATGAGATAGTAACATTCTGTAAAAATGTTGATTTTTAGCTTTATGTATTTCTTATGGGAAAATTCCAACATTTTCGCAAATTGATGTTAAATGTTAAATGTTGACAAGTGTGAAAACGCTATAAGGGCAAACAGGTCGTTTTTGTTTGTTTAGTGTTTCGGCGTCGTATAACTGTACCGAGTTACAGTTTTTGCGGTATCTGCATTAACTATATGCAATCGTTTTTAACCTCAATGTTTTGATGTGTTGTCTGGTGGAGAACCAAAAAAAAAAAAAACTCATGTGACTGGTGGAGAACCATATATAACTCAGACGTTTTACTGGTGAAGTACCAAGGAAATAACTCAGACGTTTTACTGTGGAGACAATATATACTCTGGAGCTTATTCTGGAAGCTCTTCGCCTTCCTATACGAAGGTCTAGGTCGATCGAGGACTTGTGGATGGGGCTCCAACAAACCGTGTGATACCCTGGCAATATAACTCTAGATAGTTAGCCAAAAAAATTTTAGTGTTTAAGCAAAATCAAAAAAAAAAAACATTATTCTTTCTTAAAATTTTTGGGTAATAATGGAAATAATACGTTTTACTTTTTCAGAAAAAAAAGTTCAAAAGTTAAGAAAACTGTTATTGTTCTGCAGGGAATTTTGCGTTGTTTAAATTCTTACAAACAGTAATTGTTGCCAGAATAACATTGTTATTTTACTTTTTTCAATTATTTCCGTTCACACCTCGCTCATTGTCATATATGTATATAAGTATATCATAGTTTTGGTTGTGGGCCTGATAAGAATAAAATACGATGCAAAATGAAATGTTTTCAGTTCGAAAAAGCGTTTAGTTGTGCTTTAACGTTCGAAAGTGATAGATAAACGGCTAGCAGTAAAAAAGCGAATATCGGAAATTTTAACTAAAACGCATAAAATGGATTTTGGCGGAGTTTTTGTTAAATATGTTCTCTTTATATTCAACATACTATTTGTGGTAAGAAATACAGTAAAATTATCATAAAAACATATAATTTACATTGCAAACATGCCAATATAAATTAGTTGTGAATTAAACCATGACAAATGCAAAATATTCTGAAATAAGATAACAAAAAAAGCGTGACAAATTTCGTTCGAAACGATAACCGTTCATTCAAAAGAATTCATTTGTTAAAAGTTCTTTAGGTGTAATTTTGTTATATTGAAAAATTATGTCAACTGATTTGGGGTTTGGTGACAATATCTCTAAATATAAAAACTTGTGTAATTATCTTATCGAATGATAAAAAAAACACCGCAAAATCTTCATTTCGATAGTATTTATTAATATTTCATTTAATTTTTTATTATCTTATCTTGTGGGTTCTAATACAAACATTAACTTAAATTAAAAGGAAAACAAAACTCTCTAATAAGTAGAGTAAATAACACGGGAAATGAATTTTGTCATTGCACTCAATATTATAGTTTTTGGCTATTTAATATTAACCTAAAAAAACTATACGAGTTAGTGTATTTTTGTAAATACAAAAATTTATGATAACTGTTATAATTAATTGGTCATGTCCGATGACTAGTTATAGAGGAAAAGGTACTGTTTTCCAATAGAATTTCATTGGACCATCTAAATATTTAATAAATTGATACATTTACATACTTATATATATGCAAGTACATTTTTTACACATTGCACATCATCGCAAAATAAATTTAATAGATTGTCTAAATAGTAATGAGTCAGAAGTTCCAGTTCAATTACAATTACAATTGCAAAAACAAAACAAAAATTTATTTTATGTACTTTTACTAATAAAAACAAAATTGTCAACGGTAAACAACAAAACAATGGAATCTTTTGATAAAATTTTGTATTTGGTACCTTGAAAAAATAATATTTTGTAAAAATTTAGCAAGAGAAGTCCCATTACAAAACGATCAGTTTCCTATTCAACAATTTTTCGAGTTATATTCATACAGTTAGGCACAAAATTGTTCCCAAAAATAGTGTTATTGGCAAAATAGACTAAATTTTTTTGTTTTATTTAAATTGATTTAATACAGGGTAGGCCATTTAAAATTTAAAAATTGAATCGGCTTAAAAGAAAGTAAAAATTCCGTACATTTAGTTTTGGTTCGAATTTCTTCAATGGCAACTTCGTTTTCATGTTTTTACGCATAAGTTATCCTGGATGGTTTGCGTAACATATATCCTTAATGGCTCCCCACAGAAAATAATCCAAAGGTCTCAAATCACGGCTCCGAGGCGGCCAATGGTTGCGAAGGTTGCGTTGGCTGTGTGACTTTTGCCGCCGTCTTGTTGAAACCAAATGTCGTCCATGTCATTCTCTTAAAATTTGGAAACAAAAATTCGTTGAGCATGGCACGGTTACGCTCGCCGTTGACGGTAACGGCGGCTCCTTGCTTATTTTGAAAGATAAATGGCCCAATGATGCCGTCGGCCCCAAATCCACACCAAACAGTGACTTGTTGTTAATGCACCGGATTCTGAATAGTCACGTGTAGGTTCTCTGAGTTACATATGCGGCAATTTAGCTTATTTACATAGCCACCGAAATGAAAATTAGCTTCATCTGAAAACACGATTTCTTGGTAAAATTCTTCATCTCTTGCCAAACAATCTTTACAAATTTTGTTCGAGCGTTTAGCGTCCGTCCCATTTTGCAAATGTCAAACATAAATTTGAAAATAAAAATAAAAATTAATTTTATTCTACCTTTCAAAGTCAAAATAATCTGTAGTTCAAATTTAAAAATTTTAAATGGCCCACCCTTTACTTACTGTTAAAATCTGGTGCGGCCGGGTCGAACCATTATGGACTTAAATATATAAAGATGAAACCATTTTCCAACTTGTAACACATGTTATTATAGAAGTTCGTCAGATGTAATAAATTATATTTTGGACCTCGCTTACTTATCTAATCCCGCCGACTTTTTGAATTAATATTGCGTATTGATAGCCAAAATATTTGTACCAAATTTGGGAACTTTAGCTTTTGCCGTTCTCCAAATATACAGAATTCTTTTTCGTGCCATGCCCACCTCTCCAATCCTGCCTACATTTGGTGGGATGTTGTATTTTGACAGTTAATATACTTTTATATACTGAAATAAACATTGTCTTTGTATGGAAGGTGCCTCAGCATAAAGCACCTCCCAGGCCATCAGTGATATACTCTAAAAGTTCCATGAGGATCGGCTTAGCGATTAACGAGATTACTTCCTTCAAACAAACATACATAAATTACTTTTTTGTTATATTAGTATAGTTTTTTTTTTGCAATAATAAATAAATTTCACTTCAATAATGCGCATTAAATTTGCAATAAAAACTTAAAAATATGCTGCAAAACGTTAATAAATATGCGCTAAAACAAAAATGGCTTATTCGAAAACAATTTAATAATATTTGCATATACATAATTACAAACCTGACCATATGATACATTATACCACAGTATTTACAGACAAAATTTTGAGAGTTTAACCTATTTGGGAGCGACTTGTAATCTAAAACAACCAGAACAAAAAAAGAGATTTCAGAGACGGGAGTTTGACCAAAAGTCTCATGGTGAATTACTACCCCATAGTCTTATCGTAGCATAGCAGCTATTATAAAAATTTTCGTCGCCTTAAATTGTGTTAATATCGACATTTAGAAGGAAATTATGGCATTAAAGAGAATTTCGTTAGCATAAGAGCTAAAGGAAATTATGGACCAATCCCCATGAAATTGAGTAATTTCTACAAAAAGAAAGCTGGTCGTGTTCGTACCTAACAGTTATCGTTAACTATTTCAATGTTTATTTGGCCTACGTGTTTTTACTTTGAGTTTTCTTTTAAAATATGGCAGCTTTTACACTATAGAGTTTTATACACAGCTAGATTTCTTTTTGTAGAAATTACGGGCATTAATCTAAAAAATAGCATAATTATATGGTTTATGGACATAAAGACTTTAGACTCTATTCCGAAAATAAGTGTATGGAAATGATCGATCGATTGTTCACATTTTCAACAGGCTTTGTTCTTATCGCGATTAGCAAATTTTTAAAAATTATCCAAAAAAAATGCGACCTGAACTTATAGCCCTCGCGACAGCTAGCCAGCCGGACCGAAGGAAGGACATTGCTAGATCGATTTAGGAAGTTATTCTGATTTAATCAGTATACTAAAACGTGGGCTTATACATAACACAAGTCAACAAAACTCGTAGTCAATTTGAATACAAATATGTGGTAAATTTAAAAAGATTAAAAAAACTTTTGTTAATCATACAAATTTTCATTCAATAAACATTTTTGTTTTGTTTCTTTAATTTTGGCTTATTTTATTTATACTTATATTAAAAAGCTGAAAAGTTTGTATGTTTGTAAAAGGTAATCTCCGGAAATGCCGGTCCGATTTTAAAAATTTCTTCAACCTCCTAAGCTTTATAAGGTTCCACTAAAGTGCTTAGTATAGAGTCCTGGGGCGCTAAACCTTATATTCTAACCTCATTCTTATCTCCAAAACTAAAATAGACAGAAAAAAATGTAATACTTATCGTTGTTCTTTAGAAACTTGTGTATGGTACTTTTTTGAAATTCGGCCCTTTTCTATAATATCACGTTCGAAACTTATCAAAAAATACAAATTCGGTACTTTTTAGAAATTCGAACGTGTAAGTTATATTCGTAAACTATTGTTGGTACTTTTTTTACAAAATATTTTTCTCTATTCTTTTGCATATACGTATTAAAGGGGCTCCCACCACAATATTAAAATTTTTAATACTTTAATGGTGAGAAAAAAAGAATCAAAAAGGGGAAATATGGAAAATTAAATTTGTTTCTTAGGTTTTCGTTCTACAACTGGTACTTTTTTTTAACTACCGTTAATATTGGACCTATGAACATTAAATTAAGCATGCAAGGTCCTGAGTGGATTATACTATGTTCACACTTGGGTTCTTAAACGCGTTTAAGCAGCTCGAACGTGATTAAGCTCTAATCACTTCAAAATCGAGATGATTACCCATACATTGAAGTGATTTGTTAATCACTTCAAATTGACATGATTACAACTAAATCACTTCATAAACCACATAGAATCCACTGAACATACCTCAAATGTAGAATCGCCAACATGATCATGTACAACCGGCCAAGATTTCTGCTTAATGTATTTATTTTTTTCCTTAAATAATTCATAAATTTTCACAATTTCATCATTAAAATGATTAAAATAATCTTTAAAGAAATATAAATTCGCTGAAGGAAACCTGGGTGCAAGTGTCTCCAAGTCACCAATTTTGTCGACTATATTGGTGACATTGTGAACGAAGTGTCTACACTATATTACATTTGCCACTATATTTGGCTTTAATACAAAAATGATTTTATCAATAACAACTGAGAAGTACAATTCCTATAATAGTTGAAGAAATAAAAAAAAAGATTGTTATGATTTCGTATTCTTACAAAAAGTGTGGACTACTTTTACTAAAATGTACTAGCGATTCTCTGGTTCCAAAGGAACTACCTAGTCAGCACCTAGTCAGTAGTACCAACGTCAGTAGTAAATTTCCAATGACACGCACATGTTAAATGTCTATTGTGAATAACATTGCTTGGGGTATAATAAGTCACTAGAACTGGTGACTGTGTCAACAGTGAATCAGTACAGATTCACTAGTGACATTTCCTGCAGGGTATGTTTGTTGTTATTTTGTGTGTTTGTTGTATGTTTTTTTTCTTAATCATCTGTCATCTTAATCATCTCAAATGTAATGTGAACGGCTTTGATTAGCTAAATCAACATTTTGCTTAAACGCGTTTAAAACCCCAAGTGTGAACTTAGCATTAGAATCTGTAGCAGAACATTTTGGTATTTATTTGTTTTTTAACTGGTAAATTTTTTAATTTTCATTAGTATTTCGCCTGGAAATACACTCAAAATATTATGTATTTAAATTCAAACGAAAATTCATTTTAAACAAATTAAAATTTATTTAAAAAACAAATGATTTTTTCATTAATTTCAAAATTTTTTATTTATTGAACTTCATATTCCTTAAAATTGAATAGTTTTTACTTTTAAACAATATCTTTTAACCGACAAAAATCAAACTACATAACAAAATTAGTACGGAAAAAAATTATTTTTTGGTAGTTTGTTTTTTGAATAACAAACATAGTAAATGTTAAAAAATAAAATTATTCGTAAATTAACTATATTTTTATTAAATTTTAACAGTACGGAAAACGAATTTAAGAACCCACAATCAGTTACTGTAATAATTTTATGAGTGTATAAAATTTAACTTGTAATGTCCTGAGTGAATGAGAATCTGTGGAAAGGGCTTTTTGGCAACAATTAACATTGGACATATAAATATCAAATTTAACATGCAAAGTCCTAAGTGAATGATAAACTGTAAGGGGGTTTTTGTATTTGTATTTCAGGGCCGCTTAACTTCCTATTTTTAGAAGATATTAATTATCGTTTGAGAAAAGATATATTAAAGTAATAGTTTAAAGTACTCAAAAGAAAACATGAGTAAACTGTTCACCCTCCATTCCGCCTACAGTCAATATCTCTTTATAGTAAATCAAAAATACATTTTGGGCGAGCAACGCTGCGGGAACGGCTAATTAATTAAACTTGTTTGCTATATTTTCTTGCCACAGATATAATACTCAGCTTCAGTGCCAATTGATGACTTTTTCACTTATTTTTTAAGAGTATCGACATTTATTATTTCAAAAATATCGATATATCGAACGTATTTTGCTGAAACTATTACCTGAAGATTATTGTTGATGGGATTAGCTATTCCTATGCGCATTTCACTGGTTGCTTAGGCCAGATCGTCAGGAAACTTCATCCAAAGATTTTAGAAAAACTTAAGATATTATACAAATAAAACTGCTAAGCGGATAAGAATTATAAGCCCCAGTTTTACTTGTAACAATATCAAAGCTTAAACAAAAACAACAACAATAAACAGTGAGTTTATCTTTTCTTACAATCCCGACCACAATTGGTTGATTTTTTGTCAACTCAAAATGTAGTTGTAAGTGGGTAAAGAAAAAACAAAAATAAAACAAATTTCTTTATTTTATTTTGCCAGTTCAGTTTTATTTACACTGCCACATGCATACTTCGGGTAGCCAGATTTTAAATTCGGAAAAACAGTACATTGAATACAAAAAAACAGTACAATCAAGAAAAAAGCAGTACATTTTTTTTGACGAAAACTTAACCATTTGTTTTAATTAGTAACCCCCAATTTCACCAAGTTCAGCTTTTATTAACTATCAGTTCAAGCTGTCAAAACATATTGTAAGCTGGAAGTTAAAGTAATAGTTAGTTTTAACTGAACTTGGTGAAATTGGGGTAAATATTTTAAACTTTTGATTGAATATGAAACAACAATTATATAAAGAAATACACTTAAAATGTGTAACGTCAACGGAATTATTTCCATTTTATGGCATTTCATAAATATATGTATGAAATTACTCCATTTGCGTTTAAAAAGCAAACAAACACCACAAACGAAGCATTTGGCCAGGAAAACCATAACATTGCTGTAAGCCATATCAAAAAGGAGAAAAACCTTACTAAGCTCAAAACAATTAACTCATTGATTGTGTAAGTACGATTTTCTTTAAACATAGAGAGATTTTACACGGTGTCTATTCAGACATGTCTAACAAACACGTTTGTTTTGTTTGTAGGCGATCGGGGTAGAGAAGAAAGAGGGGTTGCAAAACAGACATGAAATGAGTTTTCATGTTTGTTTATATGAATTTCAATGTTTTTATTTGTATGTATATGTATATTAGACTATTATACATGAAAACAGACATGTTTGGAAAGACATCGTGAAAAGACAATAGGTTTTTGGAAGCATGTTCAAAAGAGAATGTCAAAAACAGACATGTGTGAAAAGACTCCGTGTAAACTCCCTCATATTCTTATTTAAAGCAGTGTTATCCAAATCTTCATTTTCTGTGCACAATAGTGCTACAAAAACAATAAAAACAACTCACACCGACGCTTGTTCCCTTCTTTGACGAGTACACATGTGCGGATGCTAACGGTTTTTTTTCAGCTTTGTTGTTTTTTCAGCTTTGGTTTTATTTCAATATAAACCAGCAAACAAAATAGTATGATGGAAGACAAAAATTTTTGTTTTGTCATTAAAAATGCTTTTGGTAACATGCAATGCATTTAATGTTACCAAACAAAGAAAACATTTTCAATTAAAAGTCATTTTGACCTTTTTCACAAAGAAATAAATAAATTAAAAGAGGAAAAAAGGAAAATGTTTTTTCTTGAGCAAAAAAACCTTTATACGCAAAAAATTAAAGAATAAGAGTATTAATTTCAAAATTTTTTTTGGTTGGAAAAATGGAAAATTACATCTTATTGACGTGAACGGTATTTTTTTAGTTAAAGGTACAAAACTGTCAAAAACAAAAATCTGTCATATAATTCTTGGAAGTAATTGATATTTTTCAAGATGCCAAATAAAAGAGTTAAAATTGAATTAATTGATTATTTAGTTGTCACGTCATTTTTAAGTTCTTTTTTTATATTTTTTTGTATGGAATTCATTTTTAATTTAGTTTTGAAAAACTGGAAAATGGAGTTTAAAGAATCAAAGTTGATTATCTTAAAAAGAGATGTAAATTTTAGTGCTTTTTGTGAAAAATAACAACATTTTAATATGGTGGCAACCACACTCAATTGGACGTTTGTGAATTGCCAACTCTTTAAAAATTGTAAAATTGTAATTTTCCAATCTGATTTTTTACACTTGGTTAAAGCTTGTTTAAATTGCCACTTTCGGTGGAAAAGTTTTTCCTTGTGTTTGTTGTAACAAAAATTAAATTTTTCCACTTTTCCATTTTTCCAACAAATAAAAAAACTGAAATGAATACCCTTAATGGGTTCTACAATAAGAGCAAAATGAAAAAAACTTGTAAAATAAAAAATATAGATTTCGAGCCAAATAAGCTTGGAAATCGCTCAGCAAGGCAGACCATTTATAGATGGAATGCTAGCAAAAAATATTTTACAAAAAATTTTTCAAACGTTACATTATAGAACAGATTTCATAAAGTCAATTCCCTTGTCACCCCAAACTGTGGCTAGGCGTATTGCCCAAATAGGAAATTCGGTGGAGTCTTCTATTGAAGAAAAATTGATAAATTGTAAATTTCTTTCGTTTTGTTTAGATAAAAGTACAGATATTAATGATCTTTGTCAACTGGTTGTCTGTGTAAGATGCATTGATGAACATTTTAATGTTTTTGAATCAATGTTGACATTGGAATCAGAACTTATATTTCTTCGAACCGAAGTCCAAGCTCCGGGAAAAATGGGAATAGAATTCTGGAAAAATCTAAATGATTTAGATTTTAAAGAGTTAAAAAGAAATGCTTTAAAATTGTTATCCCTTTTTTCCTTCTTTTTTTTGTTCCAAGCAGAGAAATAAATTAAGTTCTTCAAATTTAAAACATATTTTGTTAATAAGAAATTGTTACAAAATCTTCAATTTGGAAAACTTAATTTATAATAATTACATACATTTAATTTTTAAAGATTTAATTAATTAATAATTTAAAACTGAGGCATATTTGGTATTTAATTTTATTAACTTTTTTTAAACTTCATTTCCATTTTGCTTTTAAAAGTAAAATTAAAAATTGAATTTTATTTACATTGAAGAAATTTAGGCCTTATTAGCTTGATAAAAATAATATTCATATAATTAATTACATTTGCAATGCTTAGTTTTGTGTTTGCTGGGCAATATTATGTTATCCAATACAGACGCATTTCATTTAATGAGAGTTTTGGTTAACTACCCAGTTGGCCCCGTCTTTAAGACATCCTCGAAGATGGATGCACGACAATGTTAATTTCTGCACGACATGTGAGGGACAGCGGGGACAAATCGTCAACGACATTTTCGAACAAGTGTCGCGAAAATCGTGCACGACACAAAGAAAGACAATGTCGCCTAGTTTATCATTAACGACTACCTGCATGACAATGTCGTCTATTTTGACGTCCACGACAAAAATTATTATATGGTTATCTAATTCAGACAGTTTTTTAGTATAGTTTAAATTTTAATTTCTGTTATATGTTTTATATTCAACTCCTATACGCAACTCCATGTAATCCATTTTCCCGCCCGCGAATAATTTCATCATCATTTTTGGTTTTATTGTTTAGAACTAATTTGTAAATTTTTTGTAGGTATTTAAATCAACAATTAAAAAAAAAGAATGTGAGAATTTGAAGAAAACCAAGCAAGCGATTGAATAGCATTCAAGAAAACTGTTTCGTCAGTAGCTTTTATACAAGACAACTTATAAGACAGTGTCGCTCATACTGTCCCACATAGAGTTTAATAGGCGACAACTTATAAGACAAAGTCGATCATACTGTCCCACATAAAGCTAAATAGAAGACAACTTACAAGACAACGTCGCTCAAACTGTCGTGCACGACGATTTCCTGTAAATTGTCTTCTAGAAAACATAAACAAGGGGGGACAAGTCGTGCATACATCATTGACGACGATGTCGTCAACGGCAATCTGGCCAACTGGGTATGATTTAAAGCAGAGTCCGCCAAACACATACATTTACATTTCTTGTTTCTCTTGGTTGTTTATTTTTGAGCGTAATTGTTTTTGTTTGTTCAGTGTTTTCGAGTAACACTCAATTCACATGAGGGCTTTTACGACGTCGCTTTGTCGACGTCTCGTTTGGTTTGTGGGTGAGCGGTGTAGAAAAGAAAGAGGGGTTAACAAAATGACTCGTTTTGTATTTTGCATGTCGTTTTTTACATTTCTCTTTTAACTTTTTCTGTTTACGTTTTATTCTTTTTCTTACTTTGAAGTGTGTGGTTGAAAATACAGTGAGACCTCGATTATCGATAATAGACGGGATCGGCAGAATTCTTGATTATTTATTTTTTTGGTGTGTTTCTTATTTTATGTAAATATATAACGTTTTATTATGTAAACATGAGGAAAAAAGTAAATTTGGCAGAACATGCTTCCACACCGTTAAGATATTCTCTTTCTTCGTTTATTTAAATTTATTTTGATTGTTCAAAATTTAACGAAAAAAAGATAATTTGTTTATAATTTCGGATAATAGAGGCAATTTAAATCAGTGCAAAAAAATGTTTGTTTTCCATTTTATTGAAGCTGCCGGTTAATCGAATGACGGGTAATCAAGGCCATACTGTAAATAAAAAAAAAGACATGCAACCAAAAATCATCGTATGAACGCAAAGAGATTTTGGAAGTTGCTTTAAAAGGGAATCAAGATAAAACGACGTCGTAAAAGCCCTCATGTGAATTGAGTGTAAAAATACAAATTATTTTCTCATGCTCTCTTTATTTGTGTGAGAGCATTCCAGTGTTACCACCAGCAAAATTCAAAATTACACTTGAGATGAAGTAAAATTACCCGATTTAAATGAAATTACACCTGATATAAAATTTAAGTTTTATTAAATAAAAATACATTTACAAAGAAGCAAAAACACAACCAACTCTTTGAAAAAAGATCAATATTAGTCAAACTGTTAAGATTCGTATTGTTATTTTAAATAAATAAACAAAAATAACTTTAAAGACAAACACTCAATTTACATGATGAATTTTAATTGAAAATTGGACGTCATTTTTTTGTTTAGCAGCAAGCGGTGTAGAGAAGAAAGAGGGGTAGCAAAATATACATGATTTCTGTTTTCTCTTCCTCTTTCTTCTCTACACCGCTTGCTGCAAAACAAAAAATGACGTCTATAATTGGACGTCATAAAATTCATCATGTAAATTGAGTGTCAAAAACAATTCATAAAACATAAAAAAAATCCTAAAATAATAAGTTGAACTTCCACATTTGGTTTCATATATCTAGGGAAGGTTCAAAGTGTCCATTGCCCAGCGATGTTATACGTAGGGAAAAATCCCTATTCGTAGGGTTTTCTTCTTAAAAAATTGGCGGTAGGGTAAAAGGACAGATTTTTTAAAATTATTAAAATGTAGGGACTTTTCAAAAATGCAGCAAACTCGATTTTCGATTTTTGACAACATACTAATATAATTTTGGACAGGGCAATATTACAAATTTTTAAATTTCTTTGGGTGATCGCTTACCGCCATTTCAACTTTGATCTAAAGGTAAATTTGTAAAACTCTCTTTTACAAGAATGGAAATGCTTTGAAATTGAAAAAGGCAATAAAAGCAATAACTATAAAATTTGCTGAAGATGGGAATTAAAATGATTTGGATAAAAGTGACAATTTTAATGAAAATTTTATTTTCCGCATTTAGTCAAAATTAGCTATCTTTGATTTATCACTGCCACATGCCAATACAGATGGCAAAAGGTTTTTTTCTATCATTGATATTATTTTTTAGGCTTATTTGTTAGCCAATTTTTTATTTCTTCGGTAATGAATCATATATGAATCTTTTTTTACTCGCTCCAGTGTTTAATCACTAAAAGTGATCTAAGAAGACTCGTTTAGGTGATTCTAACAAAAAATAATCATCTAAATGCTAACTGGGAACAACTTTAAATAAAATTTATGTATGTATAGTAATACAAATGGTTTTATTTGTAAATTTAAGAAGTTGTAGGGATATTTGTAGAGACAATTTTTTAACGCGTAGGAAGAAATATGGATTTTTTTTGGTCTGCGTAAAGACTTTTCAAAAAAACCGTATAACATCACTGCCATTGCGATTCCTTTATAATGGGTGTTTTCTTTAGCGCCGTAGAGCTTACGAAAGGTTAGCTGTCAAACGAACTGTCATACTGCTTTTACTTTTCGCTCAGGCACATCATCATGAATAGATTCATGCTTGAACAACGCCACCAAATTATCCAAATTTACTTTGTAAATCAGCCATCGATTTTCGCAACTTATAGGCGACTTCATGAAGGCGATGTGTTGATTAAGAGAAAATAAACTGTCAATTAGACTTCAATGCCGTGCGATGTGACACCTTATGATTGTTTTTCGTAGGGCTGTGGAGTCACCGGCTAATGCTGATAAACCAACGACAATTGAAGTCTTGGAGGTCAACATTGTTCATTCAAACAAAATTGGACGTCTGCAATGCGTTTCGTCAAGGACAGGCACGGTCTTTTTGTTTGAAATTAGTTTCAACTGGTAAAGCCGTGTATTAATCTGCGATTAAAATTAATTTTTTTTGTATTGTCTACCATTTTAAGTTTCATGGTCTTAAAAAATATCCTTTATACCTTATTTAGTAAACAAAATGACTGCAGAGTTTTATAAAACTGACCCTTTCGTAATTCAGATTTACAGCTGTAAAGGGCGTTAAATATTCTTCAAAATAATCATTAAAAAGTTGCAAGATAAAAATAAAATAAATTATATGTTGCAATATTGCAGACATATCTAACCCAGGCTAGTTTTTAGTTTGAATATTTTTTTTCAATAAACTTCAGGTTCTAATCACTATGATAGGCATCTTTATCCAAATCTAAAGGTGACATCTTGCGAAATTCATTACCAAATTTTAGAAAATATATATTTAGTGATTGAAGTCTTTTCTTAAAAGTACACCGAGACTTTGGTTCAGAAACTGTGCATTTTTAAGCAACAATATTTAAAAAGAAATAAATTTCATCAATGCAATCGAAACTTGATTTTAGTTGGGTATCTTAAGTAAGAATTTCAAATTACACCTAAATTACACCTAAGAGAAATTACCCACGCTCTACCCACGACAGTAAAAATTATACCAAATTCGGGTAATTACCCACAAAGTGGCAACACTGGAGCATTCGCACATGTGCGGTGTTTTGCAGATCTCTGATTTAAAGCAATTTTCACTACACACATAGTTGCACAAATCATATAGAATTTGAGAAAATGTTTGTTTCCTAAATTAATTTTCCAATTTTAAACAATTTTTAAAGTATTTACGGCCAATTACTATGTATTACTAAAACAATAGGTTTTTTGACTTTATAAAGAAAGTTTATTAAACCTGAACTTGGTGAAATTGGCCAGTAATCTATAAAATCAAAAAAAAAAAAAATTGTTTGGTTTATTTTTATTTCACAAAATCTGAAAATATTTAAAATCAAGTGCAATTGAAAACGATGAATATTTTCGGTAAAATTTTTGTAAAAATTAACTTATCTTTTTCTTATTTAAGTAGTTTAGGTAAAGAAAAGTGGTCCTCAAAGGTATTAGGTATTTTTATAAATTTTGAACACGGAGAATTTTCCAAATTTGTTTGTTTTCAATTTCACGTGATTTCGATTTCCAGAACATGCCCGAAAATTAAAATAGTTCTTAAAATTAACGATAATTGTGTTGGAATAAGTATTTTTTTAGTACTTAAAAAAAATTTAGATTTTGTTTTTGTCTTTCTCAGGTGTGGAAAGGGAAAGACTATTGGAAGAGGTAGCCATAAAATCATAACAACATGAAAATATACCACTGCTACGAACCACCCATTATAATGTAGATTTCTACTGTGTATTTATGAGAAAACAATGACCACAGCGTAAAAACTCTTATTATTTTAGAACTTTTTTTTTAACACAACATAATTTTTGTAAGCCAGTACTATTAAATATAGACTGAGCAAAGACAAACAAAGTGTAAAAAACAGTACATTTGCGTACTGTTTTAGGAGTTGTGCATAAAACAGTACAATTGCAAAAAAGCAGTACATGTACTGCTTAAAACAGTACGTATGGCAACCCTATGCATACTGTGCAACAAAAAAAACCAGCCTCAACACTTGCAACGCAAAATTAAAGTAGACTACTAGTAGATCAAGTCTGCCAAAGGGTTTTGAAAAGTTAGCTCGGGCTCCCGAAATATGGGCCCCTAAAGTTTTTGAATTTTTTGAAAAGGCGTTTGGTATAAGTCAAAAAAATATACTAAATGTACTTCTGAGCTAAAAAATAATTTCAGATGTCTTCAGTGGAATCGTATGGCGATTCTTTTCTTAGAATTTATTAACCGTCTAACTCTCATTTTAAGGGATCATTTATGTTCTCTTTCCAATTCTTAAGGGTTAAAATGTTCTACAAATATTTTCTGCATCAAATTTTTCTAGGGGTCTTCTAAGACCAAAAGTTCGTGCAATGTATCTTAAACGAATTCTCGAAATTTCAGGAATTACTTGAAAAGGCGTGTGGTACAAGTCAAAAAATATACTAAATGTACTTCTGACCTAAAAGACTATTTCAGATGTCTTGAGTAGAATTGTATGGCGATTCTTTTCATAAAATATATTAACCCTCTAACACTCATTTTAAGGGGTTATTTTTTCCTTTTTTTAACTTATACTCTAAAACTGTGCGTAAGAGGGTTTAAATGTTCTACGAATATTTTGAGCATCAAATTTCACTAGGGGTCTTCTAAGACCAAAAAATCGTGCAATGTATGTAAAACGGGTTTTCGAAAAATTAAAAAAATTCAAGGCCCTGAATTTCGAAAACCCGTTTAACATACATTGCACGATTTTTTGGTCTTAGAAGACCCCTAGTGAAATTTGATATTTGTAGAGCATTTTAACCCTTAAAAGTGCCGTTTTAGTATACTATTGTGTAAGAATTGGGAAAGAGAACATAAATGGCCCCTTAAAATTAGTGTAATAGGGTTAATAAAATCTAACAAAAAAAAGAATCACCATGCGATTCTACTGAAGACATTTGAAATTATTTTTTAAGCTCAGAATAGTGCTGGGATACTATCGATATTTCAGATTTCACTATCGATATATCGATATTACTATCGACTGAACGTTTGCACTTGTGCAGGAAAACTTTAATTATTTTTTTATAAGGCTGCAGTTCGTTGTTTTATCAATTTATTGAATGAATGAGACGTATGTTTAAACGAACGGTATTTTAGATGGCAGCTTTTTAAAAATTGATAAGTACCTTTCTGAAGGAACCGAAGTAACAGGAACTATAAGATGCAACTTTAAACATTTTTCTAAATTCTAAACCCAAAAAGGTAATCAATCTAGCGGGCTTATCCTCTAATAGTCGTTAATTTGTTTGTCCTATGCTTGCAATTGCATTTGGATTTGCATTTTTTTTACAACATTTCAAAAATGTTTGACATTTTAGTCCCTTTATAAACATATAAAAATTTCGACTTAAAGGCCTTTAATTAGCAGTAAAAAGTACTGTAACTTTATTTTTATTTTTTTTTATTTTTTTAATTCCCTATGCTAATCCCCGCGAAGCTTGACACTTGTCTGCAGGAAAGAAACCAGAGTCTCTGGCGGGAATCGAACCCGCAACCCCGGGGTTGATAGACTAGCTCACTACTAGCTAGCCTACCGGGGCACTCATTCTTGCCATTCTTGTTGTTTATATTCATTGCTGTAATTCAGCGCGAATTAATAATATCATGTAAAAATTTGCGGCAAAAAACTGTGTGTGTATAGCTGCTGTTAGATGTCTTCATAGCTGTATTTTATATATTCGATATTTTCGATATTTTAAGACTATCGATAGTCTATCTATAGTTTCCCAGCACTAGCTCAGAAGTACATTTACAGCCTGTTCATGGATTTCGAACGTCATCGTTCGCATAGAAAATAACATTAAAAACAAAAACAAACTTCGAACAATGTTCGATTTTTGTTTTAAATGTAATTTTCTATGCGAACGATGACGTTCGATAACGTTAAACAGGCAGTAAGTATATTTTTTTGACTTATACCAAACGCCTTTTCAAAAACTTTAGGGGCCCATATTTCGGGAGCCCGAGCTAACTTTTCAAAACTCTTTGGCAGATTTGCTATTCTAGTAGTTTACTTTCATTTCGCGTTGCAAGTGTTGAGGCTGGCGGCGATGACCCGAATTTTGTTGCACAGTGTTATTATTAGTTCTAAAAATTTTGTATAGTCATTCTAAAGATTTGCAAATCTTAAAAGTTTATCTCCAGTATCCCACCGAAAATTTCATTAAATTTAAAAAATCGGTTCATTTTGCCCTTCTAGGCGCAGAAGGGTTAATTTTTCCAAAAAATATTCACAAAATATTCTAACCACCCTTCATAAAAGAAAATTCCTAATAAAAATATAGAATTTACTTAAATTTAACCTTTGACCTATTTGGGGCAGCACTTAAAGTTGTCCGATATTGCTAATATGTTTACCAGTTATATTTTAGACCAATCGGGACAATATTCCGCCTGGGCATTTGCGAAAATGGAAAGTTGAAATTTCGGTGCCGCCCTAATATATATATTCACAAATCTTATTATTATTCCAAATATATATAGGCACATACGAGTATATTGTTCCAAAACTGAATAAAATAAATATTTTCAAGTTCGTTTGACTTTACTGTTATAATTAGAAATCTGCAATGTGAAACCCCGATTTTTTCTTAATTGTTGTTTTTTATATATGTAAATGCCAATCATTTTTCGTTGGACACAAAAACTTGGTTTTTTTTTATCTTTATTCGGATTTTACAGTTAATATTGGTAAAGTTAGTTGTGAAAAACAACAAATTGATAAAAAAAAATTTAAAAAAGTTTAGAGCACATTTTGGTATTGTAAACACTTGTCCGATGAAGCCACTATACATGTACTTTATTTGATTGATTAAAATTAAAAATATTTTACCCTTTTTTCATTATCTTATAGGTATGTGGTATACTTCTTATCGTTTTCGGATCTATTATGATCGCCAATATTGGCGACATATCAAATATTTCTCAAAGTATCGAAGCAAATAGTGTTCCTATTGCTATCTTGGTCTTGGGATGTCTAATTTTCGTAATCGCATTTTTAGGATGCTGTGGTGCCATAAGGGAAAATTCATGCTGCACAATGTCCGTAAGTACCATTTGATAATTAAAAAAAAAAAAAAAAAAAAAAATTGATTACATGAGAAAATAACTTTTTATCGTTGGGTTTATTTTGCAGTATTCTATTATAATGTTGATCTTATTTATGTGCCAATTAGCTTTAATAGTTTTTGTGTGGATGCAGCGCGATAAATTCTTAAATGCAATGGACAGTGTGATATCCAAGGTATGGGATCAAAGACATGTCGATAAGAAAGTCATGGATACATTGCAAGTAACTGTAAGTATTTATTGTGTTTAAATTTGGAATAACCATATTTATTTTTTTCCCACAAATTCGTTCTTACTATATTCAATCAAAATAATTAAAAAATGTAAACTTTATTGTCGTTACCAGCGTTACCATTTGTCAAGTTTTATATCTTAATGCAATGTTTTTTTGTTAAGTATTTTTTATATTTTTAAACAAATTGAACTTCAAATACATTTTTGAGTTTTCTTTTTAAATGTTGGCACTTTTGTGAGAAAAAAACATTTTTAATTTAATAATTTTTTTTTTTTCAAATATGGTGACATTTTTGTTTGATGGCAGATGTTAGATGTGAGCAATGTAAACGAGTGTTTCACATTTTCTACATCTTTGATGGTAGACGTTAGATGTTGATCAGTGTAAAAACCCTATAAACGAGTGTTTCACATTTTCTACATCTTTGATGGCAGATGTTAGATGTTGATCAGTGTAAAAACCCTATAAGCGACAAATTTCATACAAAATTTACATGAAATAAAATAAAAAAACTCTCTCCTGTAAAATTTGGCTATTGGCGCTTAGGTTATTTTCGGTTAAAGCTCGATATTATTGACTTAACAAAAATAAAATAAATCCAGGGCGAAATTTAATTTTAAATTTGGGATATGTTTTAACAATATGGAATAAATTACAGCTGGTCTGTAAACTCTGCAATATTTGCCTTACTTTCAGTTAACTCTGCAATATTTGCATTACTTTAAAATATACAGAAAAATTCTTCAATACATATTGATGTTCCGGACTATTTGTCTAAGCTATGCCTGCAAGACATATAAAACCCTTGACATAGATGTATGTATGTATGTTTCTTGGGTCGCTATGATCCCCCATTCTTTTTAAAGCTACTTCACTAAGTCCAGTGGGTTTATTGAATATTCCACTATAAGTGATGCAGCATTTTAGCCCGAATCTTAATGAAAATAGGATTTTGATTTCATAATAAATTCTTCTTTTTATTTAATTCACTATTTTTATTAACAGTTTAACTGCTGTGGTAAAAACGCTTTCACTGATTACTCTTTGGCTGGAGAAGAAATTCCTCCATCTTGCTGTGGTGTTAATGCTACAAGTTGCTCTGTTGTCAATGCAATGACTCGACCCGGTTGTTCACGGGCATTCGGTAAATTCTGGGAAAAGAATATCGATATAATCCGGTATGCTGGTTTGGGTGTTGCTGGTGTTGAGGTAAGTTCCAACTTGTATTAACTTTAAAAAGAAAGAAATTATGCTAATACAATTTTTTCAGTTGGTGGCATTTATATTTGCTTGCTGCCTGGCTAATCAAGTGCGTAATAACCGCCGTAGAGAATTCTATTAATAAATTAATATTTTCTTAAGTATTTAAAATTTGGTTTCCACACTTGTGTAAATTTCTGTATATTAAATTTTGCGAATAATTATACATTAACCATTAAAAAACTATTTAAAATATGCAAGTATGTCTGTTCATAAGACTCTTTTACTTTCCTCAGACTCAATGTTTCAGTTGCATTCTTCAAGTCACGGGGGACTTTTCATAGCTTTACATAATAATTTCATGCATATAATGTATGGTTGGATGATCCTGTCTACTAAAGCCCTGCACGAATGCATTTGAAAGCCGTTTCGAATCATTCGTTTGTTTTTCAACTCGTGATTGTCGATTGCATTTTGCTAACGAATCAAACTCTGTATTGTGAAAAACACATAAAGCACGAAAAGAATATAAACACACAAATGCAAATGAATTTAAATTTGTGTGTTATAAACGACCAAATACGAAGTGTAAAGAGCACGAAATTTACTCCATGAAACAACGAATCAAACGAATAACACAAACTACACCAACTCAAACGAATCGCACGAATCAAACGAATCAAACGATTCAAACCAAACAACAGTTACAAAATAGATGATAAGAATTATCTTTTTTTTATTATTAGGTATGACTAGTAAATTTGTATTGAGCAAAAAAAAACAAATGAAGATGCAAGATATTTTTATACAATGTTTAAGTTTTTATTTTAAATTATTTTATTCAAAAGTTACAAAAATATATTTTGAAATATTTTATTAAAAGTAAAAAAGAAATGAAAAGCTAAATTCAATTAATTGCAAAATTAAGATAAAAATAATATAATGAGCAAAATGGTTTAAAATATATATTAATTTGTACAGTTTAAAAGTTCATTTTGTATTTCAGTTGCTTCTATATTTGAATGAAGAAACATTATGGCATTTATAGAATCACCGTTTGAAGCAATGCTGCATCTTTTTTCAGAAATCAAATTCCGAGCTACTGAAAAAACTCTCTCTGAAGCTGCACTACTAGCAGGTGTTGCTAATATTTTACAGCTCACTTTGTAGAGAAGTGGAAATTCATTTTGATGTAAGTTCCACCATTGCAAAATGTTGAAATCTTCATTAATACTAACATTTAAGCTTTCATACATTAGCAATTCATTGGATACTGCATCAAGTTGTGTAGTATTTTCAGTCGGTGGTAAAAAATCAGAATATAATTCTATGAGATGGCTAGATATTGCTGTTTCACTTTCAAATCGATTTTCTGATTCATGTTGCTCTTGAAAGTGTTTTCTCATAATGTGCATGCATTTGTCTTTAATCGTGAATTTTTCTTCTTCACTAAATTGAACTAATTTGTTTAATGGAGGGAAAAGAAAAACAGCAATTTTATGGTAAATAGTTAGATTCCGAATTACTATGGAATCTATCAAAATTGCTAATTTTTCTTTAAACTCTTTAGTAATTTCTAAGTCGTTGATATCAGCATTGCATTTTTTCTTTAAGCGATGGATATAAATATAAACAAGGTGTATTGTCGGATACTTTTCCCCTTCTAACTTTTTTAAAGTTTCTTCGAAAGGTTCCAAAACTTTAATCAAAGCTGTTATATGGTTCAAATGAATATTATTCATTCTATTGAGCTCGTTTTTTTGTTGCAAAAGTTTAACTATTTCGGACCAATTTTTTTCAACAGAAACAAATAAATAGTAAATTGAATTCCAGCGGGTGGGTGAAAAGCTTTTAAGGGTTGTTTGTAAATTTACATTAAGACCAGAAATTTTAAAATATTTTACGAGTTTAGTACATAAACTACATAATTCTGAAACAGCAGCTACTTCTTTCATAGCTTTTTGAATAGTATTGTGCAGTAAATGGTCAATGCAAAATATGTGGTTATTGTTCCGAAAGGCAGCGACCATGTTTGCTCCTCGATCTGTGACAATAATGGCTTTGTCATCCAGATCTAAATCGAACTCATTAAGTATTTTTATTACCTTTCGACTGATATTATCATCTAAACATATATATATATCAAAGTTTATAATAAACCTATTTATAAATATATATTATCAAATAAATAAATATTACTTGTACATTGTTCACCATCCATAGAATTAATGCCAAGAAGTCTACTAAACATATGTCCATCTTTTATGTAGTGAATGGTCACAGCTATATATGTTCTTCTAATAAAGTTATCGGTCCAAAGGTCTGATGTAAGACCAAAACCAACACTCTTCACAGAATTAATGTCAGTCTTTATTTTTTCAAAATGTTTATTGTAAACATTCATTATATTTCGGGAAATTGTTGTTGAATGTGGCAAAAGACTTCGAACATCTACATGTTCGCCGAAATTTGCGCCAACCGATAGAAGAAACTTTGCAACTTTGTGAAAGCCAGTATCTTCTACTAGTTGGAATGGTCTGCAGTTCTCCACAATCCATTCTGTAAATATCAGAGTTCCATTTTGTTTTGTCCCTGCATTTACTTCTACTTTTTTGATGTTCTTATTATTAGATGTCAAATAACATTTATGTCGAACTAAATTAGATGTAGTTGCTCCATTATATTTATAAACATTTAAACATTTTCTGCAAGCAACAACGTCCTTTATTTCTTCCTCTGACATATTTTCAACTTTTCCGAATACTTCCCACACCTTACTTCTTCCTCTTTTTGAGCTTATTTTTAACTCGCCTCTTACAATTGAATTTCTAATAACAGGCGTACTTAATGAAGTATTTGAGATACTTGGGGAAGGATTTGAATTAAATGAATCGTTTGCTGACATCTATTTTAAATATGTTTGTATACATATGTATGTATGTACATAAATATAAAGAAAAATAAACGAATTAATAAAACTAGGTAGATAAATGTAGACAAAAAATTTAAAAAAATTAAATTTAAATAAGCCAAATATTTTTAACACTAAAAAAGTATTACGTATGGAGGTATGGATGTATATTAAATTACCTTTTCCTAATTTCTTTTTCCACTTTTGTGCATAGAAATGCATTTCCCTGGTCTATTTATTCAAAAAAAAAATAATCTAAATGAGAATTATAACGTGAAAAAGTTATTTTAGTAAACAGTTAGGATATTCATAGTGATAAGTAAAATAGTAATGGTATTCACGGTGTTGGGTTACTTATACTTCAAACATCTATGCATACATTTTAATTATATCATAACATTTTACAAAATACCAAATGCGCACCTGAGTTTGCCTGCAAAAATGTATAAAGTCATTATAACAGGTCAAAGTTTCGTTAAATAGTTACCATAAATAGGTAAGGTTAACTCTTTGGGCTCGGTCATATAATTGTAGCATAAAAAGTATGCAGTAAAAATAGTGCGAAACAATAAAGTTTCATTAATACATCAATGAAACACATCTTTCTACCCAAACATGTTACCTACTGTCACATTTGCTATTATGTATATAGGTTATTTACACTTAAATTGTAGCAAAACAATCCTTTTTTTAACTTGTTTTTTTTTACTTACTTAAGAAAAGTGTTTTCTAAGAAAAAATAGCCGAACCGACGCGATTGGTACAGAAACCAAAATATTTTTACAAGCACAAAATACCAACAAATTCTTGTGGCTATTTTTTTCTTAATAATTTCTGTATTTAGGTACGTCTTTTTATCGTAGGAAAAAGGAACCCTTTTACAGGTATCAAAGAATTTTTTTTTTGTCATCATAAAGTTTTTTTCTGTCAAGATGAAGCAAAATAACATAGCATCCGCTAGACATGTAACTTGTCGAAGTCACATCGACGACTGAATTGATGATCATAAAAATATGTGTTAGTAGTGGTACGCACAACTGGGCAAAGAAATGGAATTCCCTGTTATAGAGTCTATAGACTCACAATTGTTGTGTGTTATGTTTTGTTTCACATCGAATCATACATTGAGTTGATTTGTTTTTTAAAATCAAACTACTGCTTAACAACGAGTTGTTTGAAACGAGCTACTGTTAAAAGTTGATTCGGTTTTTCATTGTGTATCATTCGAATTGATTTTAAAAAAAGAACTCAGTATTTGACACAACAATGAGTTGGTGTGGAGAAATGTGAAAAAGAAACGAATGCATTCGTGCAGGGCTTTACTAAAGCCCTGCACGAATGCATTTGAAAGCCGTTTCGAATCATTCGTTTGTTTTTCAACTCGTGATTGTCGATTGCATTTTGCTAACGAATCAAACTCTGTATTGTGAAAAACACATAAAGCACGAAAAGAATATAAACACACAAATGCAAATGAATTTAAATTTGTGTGTTATAAACGACCAAATACGAAGTGTAAAGAGCACGAAATTTACTCCATGAAACAACGAATCAAACGAATAACACAAACTACACCAACTCAAACGAATCGCACGAATCAAACGAATCAAACGATTCAAACCAAACAACAGTTACAAAATAGATGATAAGAATTATCTTTTTTTTATTATTAGGTATGACTAGTAAATTTGTATTGAGCAAAAAAAAACAAATGAAGATGCAAGATATTTTTATACAATGTTTAAGTTTTTATTTTAAATTATTTTATTCAAAAGTTACAAAAATATATTTTGAAATATTTTATTAAAAGTAAAAAAGAAATGAAAAGCTAAATTCAATTAATTGCAAAATTAAGATAAAAATAATATAATGAGCAAAATGGTTTAAAATATATATTAATTTGTACAGTTTAAAAGTTCATTTTGTATTTCAGTTGCTTCTATATTTGAATGAAGAAACATTATGGCATTTATAGAATCACCGTTTGAAGCAATGCTGCATCTTTTTTCAGAAATCAAATTCCGAGCTACTGAAAAAACTCTCTCTGAAGCTGCACTACTAGCAGGTGTTGCTAATATTTTACAGCTCACTTTGTAGAGAAGTGGAAATTCATTTTGATGTAAGTTCCACCATTGCAAAATGTTGAAATCTTCATTAATACTAACATTTAAGCTTTCATACATTAGCAATTCATTGGATACTGCATCAAGTTGTGTAGTATTTTCAGTCGGTGGTAAAAAATCAGAATATAATTCTATGAGATGGCTAGATATTGCTGTTTCACTTTCAAATCGATTTTCTGATTCATGTTGCTCTTGAAAGTGTTTTCTCATAATGTGCATGCATTTGTCTTTAATCGTGAATTTTTCTTCTTCACTAAATTGAACTAATTTGTTTAATGGAGGGAAAAGAAAAACAGCAATTTTATGGTAAATAGTTAGATTCCGAATTACTATGGAATCTATCAAAATTGCTAATTTTTCTTTAAACTCTTTAGTAATTTCTAAGTCGTTGATATCAGCATTGCATTTTTTCTTTAAGCGATGGATATAAATATAAACAAGGTGTATTGTCGGATACTTTTCCCCTTCTAACTTTTTTAAAGTTTCTTCGAAAGGTTCCAAAACTTTAATCAAAGCTGTTATATGGTTCAAATGAATATTATTCATTCTATTGAGCTCGTTTTTTTGTTGCAAAAGTTTAACTATTTCGGACCAATTTTTTTCAACAGAAACAAATAAATAGTAAATTGAATTCCAGCGGGTGGGTGAAAAGCTTTTAAGGGTTGTTTGTAAATTTACATTAAGACCAGAAATTTTAAAATATTTTACGAGTTTAGTACATAAACTACATAATTCTGAAACAGCAGCTACTTCTTTCATAGCTTTTTGAATAGTATTGTGCAGTAAATGGTCAATGCAAAATATGTGGTTATTGTTCCGAAAGGCAGCGACCATGTTTGCTCCTCGATCTGTGACAATAATGGCTTTGTCATCCAGATCTAAATCGAACTCATTAAGTATTTTTATTACCTTTCGACTGATATTATCATCTAAACATATATATATATCAAAGTTTATAATAAACCTATTTATAAATATATATTATCAAATAAATAAATATTACTTGTACATTGTTCACCATCCATAGAATTAATGCCAAGAAGTCTACTAAACATATGTCCATCTTTTATGTAGTGAATGGTCACAGCTATATATGTTCTTCTAATAAAGTTATCGGTCCAAAGGTCTGATGTAAGACCAAAACCAACACTCTTCACAGAATTAATGTCAGTCTTTATTTTTTCAAAATGTTTATTGTAAACATTCATTATATTTCGGGAAATTGTTGTTGAATGTGGCAAAAGACTTCGAACATCTACATGTTCGCCGAAATTTGCGCCAACCGATAGAAGAAACTTTGCAACTTTGTGAAAGCCAGTATCTTCTACTAGTTGGAATGGTCTGCAGTTCTCCACAATCCATTCTGTAAATATCAGAGTTCCATTTTGTTTTGTCCCTGCATTTACTTCTACTTTTTTGATGTTCTTATTATTAGATGTCAAATAACATTTATGTCGAACTAAATTAGATGTAGTTGCTCCATTATATTTATAAACATTTAAACATTTTCTGCAAGCAACAACGTCCTTTATTTCTTCCTCTGACATATTTTCAACTTTTCCGAATACTTCCCACACCTTACTTCTTCCTCTTTTTGAGCTTATTTTTAACTCGCCTCTTACAATTGAATTTCTAATAACAGGCGTACTTAATGAAGTATTTGAGATACTTGGGGAAGGATTTGAATTAAATGAATCGTTTGCTGACATCTATTTTAAATATGTTTGTATACATATGTATGTATGTACATAAATATAAAGAAAAATAAACGAATTAATAAAACTAGGTAGATAAATGTAGACAAAAAATTTAAAAAAATTAAATTTAAATAAGCCAAATATTTTTAACACTAAAAAAGTATTACGTATGGAGGTATGGATGTATATTAAATTACCTTTTCCTAATTTCTTTTTCCACTTTTGTGCATAGAAATGCATTTCCCTGGTCTATTTATTCAAAAAAAAATAATCTAAATGAGAATTATAACGTGAAAAAGTTATTTTAGTAAACAGTTAGGATATTCATAGTGATAAGTAAAATAGTAATGGTATTCACGGTGTTGGGTTACTTATACTTCAAACATCTATGCATACATTTTAATTATATCATAACATTTTACAAAATACCAAATGCGCACCTGAGTTTGCCTGCAAAAATGTATAAAGTCATTATAACAGGTCAAAGTTTCGTTAAATAGTTACCATAAATAGGTAAGGTTAACTCTTTGGGCTCGGTCATATAATTGTAGCATAAAAAGTATGCAGTAAAAATAGTGCGAAACAATAAAGTTTCATTAATACATCAATGAAACACATCTTTCTACCCAAACATGTTACCTACTGTCACATTTGCTATTATGTATATAGGTTATTTACACTTAAATTGTAGCAAAACAATCCTTTTTTTAACTTGTTTTTTTTTACTTACTTAAGAAAAGTGTTTTCTAAGAAAAAATAGCCGAACCGACGCGATTGGTACAGAAACCAAAATATTTTTACAAGCACAAAATACCAACAAATTCTTGTGGCTATTTTTTTCTTAATAATTTCTGTATTTAGGTACGTCTTTTTATCGTAGGAAAAAGGAACCCTTTTACAGGTATCAAAGAATTTTTTTTTTGTCATCATAAAGTTTTTTTCTGTCAAGATGAAGCAAAATAACATAGCATCCGCTAGACATGTAACTTGTCGAAGTCACATCGACGACTGAATTGATGATCATAAAAATATGTGTTAGTAGTGGTACGCACAACTGGGCAAAGAAATGGAATTCCCTGTTATAGAGTCTATAGACTCACAATTGTTGTGTGTTATGTTTTGTTTCACATCGAATCATACATTGAGTTGATTTGTTTTTTAAAATCAAACTACTGCTTAACAACGAGTTGTTTGAAACGAGCTACTGTTAAAAGTTGATTCGGTTTTTCATTGTGTATCATTCGAATTGATTTTAAAAAAAGAACTCAGTATTTGACACAACAATGAGTTGGTGTGGAGAAATGTGAAAAAGAAACGAATGCATTTGAAAGCCGTTTCGAATCATTCGTTTGTTTTTCAACTCGTGATTGTCGATTGCATTTTGCTAACGAATCAAACTCTGTATTGTGAAAAACACATAAAGCACGAAAAGAATATAAACACACAAATGCAAATGAATTTAAATTTGTGTGTTATAAACGACCAAATACGAAGTGTAAAGAGCACGAAATTTACTCCATGAAACAACGAATCAAACGAATAACACAAACTACACCAACTCAAACGAATCGCACGAATCAAACGAATCAAACGATTCAAACCAAACAACAGTTACAAAATAGATGATAAGAATTATCTTTTTTTTATTATTAGGTATGACTAGTAAATTTGTATTGAGCAAAAAAAAACAAATGAAGATGCAAGATATTTTTATACAATGTTTAAGTTTTTATTTTAAATTATTTTATTCAAAAGTTACAAAAATATATTTTGAAATATTTTATTAAAAGTAAAAAAGAAATGAAAAGCTAAATTCAATTAATTGCAAAATTAAGATAAAAATAATATAATGAGCAAAATGGTTTAAAATATATATTAATTTGTACAGTTTAAAAGTTCATTTTGTATTTCAGTTGCTTCTATATTTGAATGAAGAAACATTATGGCATTTATAGAATCACCGTTTGAAGCAATGCTGCATCTTTTTTCAGAAATCAAATTCCGAGCTACTGAAAAAACTCTCTCTGAAGCTGCACTACTAGCAGGTGTTGCTAATATTTTACAGCTCACTTTGTAGAGAAGTGGAAATTCATTTTGATGTAAGTTCCACCATTGCAAAATGTTGAAATCTTCATTAATACTAACATTTAAGCTTTCATACATTAGCAATTCATTGGATACTGCATCAAGTTGTGTAGTATTTTCAGTCGGTGGTAAAAAATCAGAATATAATTCTATGAGATGGCTAGATATTGCTGTTTCACTTTCAAATCGATTTTCTGATTCATGTTGCTCTTGAAAGTGTTTTCTCATAATGTGCATGCATTTGTCTTTAATCGTGAATTTTTCTTCTTCACTAAATTGAACTAATTTGTTTAATGGAGGGAAAAGAAAAACAGCAATTTTATGGTAAATAGTTAGATTCCGAATTACTATGGAATCTATCAAAATTGCTAATTTTTCTTTAAACTCTTTAGTAATTTCTAAGTCGTTGATATCAGCATTGCATTTTTTCTTTAAGCGATGGATATAAATATAAACAAGGTGTATTGTCGGATACTTTTCCCCTTCTAACTTTTTTAAAGTTTCTTCGAAAGGTTCCAAAACTTTAATCAAAGCTGTTATATGGTTCAAATGAATATTATTCATTCTATTGAGCTCGTTTTTTTGTTGCAAAAGTTTAACTATTTCGGACCAATTTTTTTCAACAGAAACAAATAAATAGTAAATTGAATTCCAGCGGGTGGGTGAAAAGCTTTTAAGGGTTGTTTGTAAATTTACATTAAGACCAGAAATTTTAAAATATTTTACGAGTTTAGTACATAAACTACATAATTCTGAAACAGCAGCTACTTCTTTCATAGCTTTTTGAATAGTATTGTGCAGTAAATGGTCAATGCAAAATATGTGGTTATTGTTCCGAAAGGCAGCGACCATGTTTGCTCCTCGATCTGTGACAATAATGGCTTTGTCATCCAGATCTAAATCGAACTCATTAAGTATTTTTATTACCTTTCGACTGATATTATCATCTAAACATATATATATATCAAAGTTTATAATAAACCTATTTATAAATATATATTATCAAATAAATAAATATTACTTGTACATTGTTCACCATCCATAGAATTAATGCCAAGAAGTCTACTAAACATATGTCCATCTTTTATGTAGTGAATGGTCACAGCTATATATGTTCTTCTAATAAAGTTATCGGTCCAAAGGTCTGATGTAAGACCAAAACCAACACTCTTCACAGAATTAATGTCAGTCTTTATTTTTTCAAAATGTTTATTGTAAACATTCATTATATTTCGGGAAATTGTTGTTGAATGTGGCAAAAGACTTCGAACATCTACATGTTCGCCGAAATTTGCGCCAACCGATAGAAGAAACTTTGCAACTTTGTGAAAGCCAGTATCTTCTACTAGTTGGAATGGTCTGCAGTTCTCCACAATCCATTCTGTAAATATCAGAGTTCCATTTTGTTTTGTCCCTGCATTTACTTCTACTTTTTTGATGTTCTTATTATTAGATGTCAAATAACATTTATGTCGAACTAAATTAGATGTAGTTGCTCCATTATATTTATAAACATTTAAACATTTTCTGCAAGCAACAACGTCCTTTATTTCTTCCTCTGACATATTTTCAACTTTTCCGAATACTTCCCACACCTTACTTCTTCCTCTTTTTGAGCTTATTTTTAACTCGCCTCTTACAATTGAATTTCTAATAACAGGCGTACTTAATGAAGTATTTGAGATACTTGGGGAAGGATTTGAATTAAATGAATCGTTTGCTGACATCTATTTTAAATATGTTTGTATACATATGTATGTATGTACATAAATATAAAGAAAAATAAACGAATTAATAAAACTAGGTAGATAAATGTAGACAAAAAATTTAAAAAAATTAAATTTAAATAAGCCAAATATTTTTAACACTAAAAAAGTATTACGTATGGAGGTATGGATGTATATTAAATTACCTTTTCCTAATTTCTTTTTCCACTTTTGTGCATAGAAATGCATTTCCCTGGTCTATTTATTCAAAAAAAAAATAATCTAAATGAGAATTATAACGTGAAAAAGTTATTTTAGTAAACAGTTAGGATATTCATAGTGATAAGTAAAATAGTAATGGTATTCACGGTGTTGGGTTACTTATACTTCAAACATCTATGCATACATTTTAATTATATCATAACATTTTACAAAATACCAAATGCGCACCTGAGTTTGCCTGCAAAAATGTATAAAGTCATTATAACAGGTCAAAGTTTCGTTAAATAGTTACCATAAATAGGTAAGGTTAACTCTTTGGGCTCGGTCATATAATTGTAGCATAAAAAGTATGCAGTAAAAATAGTGCGAAACAATAAAGTTTCATTAATACATCAATGAAACACATCTTTCTACCCAAACATGTTACCTACTGTCACATTTGCTATTATGTATATAGGTTATTTACACTTAAATTGTAGCAAAACAATCCTTTTTTTAACTTGTTTTTTTTTACTTACTTAAGAAAAGTGTTTTCTAAGAAAAAATAGCCGAACCGACGCGATTGGTACAGAAACCAAAATATTTTTACAAGCACAAAATACCAACAAATTCTTGTGGCTATTTTTTTCTTAATAATTTCTGTATTTAGGTACGTCTTTTTATCGTAGGAAAAAGGAACCCTTTTACAGGTATCAAAGAATTTTTTTTTTGTCATCATAAAGTTTTTTTCTGTCAAGATGAAGCAAAATAACATAGCATCCGCTAGACATGTAACTTGTCGAAGTCACATCGACGACTGAATTGATGATCATAAAAATATGTGTTAGTAGTGGTACGCACAACTGGGCAAAGAAATGGAATTCCCTGTTATAGAGTCTATAGACTCACAATTGTTGTGTGTTATGTTTTGTTTCACATCGAATCATACATTGAGTTGATTTGTTTTTTAAAATCAAACTACTGCTTAACAACGAGTTGTTTGAAACGAGCTACTGTTAAAAGTTGATTCGGTTTTTCATTGTGTATCATTCGAATTGATTTTAAAAAAAGAACTCAGTATTTGACACAACAATGAGTTGGTGTGGAGAAATGTGAAAAAGAAACGAATGCATTCGTGCAGGGCTTTACTGTCTACTTGCCGCTTTACCCTTTGCTTCCAAACGACTTGCTTGTTCGCAGAAAGTTTTATTCGTAAAATAAAAATAAGATGGGCACAAAAAAGTTATTCAAGACGATTTCTGCTAAATTGTTACGCTCAAATTTAGGACGTTAAAGATTACTTCTTAACAAATAGTTTAATATAAATTTTTCCTAGGATTGATGTTGATAAGAAAATGTTTCTTACTTTTGCATCAGTTAACGAGTACCCATGTTTTGTAAGCAAATATTCCATCGTTTCTCGAAAAGTGAGAAAAAATTGTGTCTGTAACTCATGTTGAAAACTATTAAAAGAGATTACGTCGTTACGTTTTAATTGTAATAATATTCCACTCATAGCCGATGTGACATCACAGACGTTGAAAACGCAAGGCCCACATATCGTTGACGGCAACCAAAATTTACTAAAATTGAAAATGTTTCAACGACGGCGGCGAAAATACAACCGTCGGCTATACCAAATAGTGTAAAGTGCGACTTAAATGTTTGTTGTTTTCAAAATTGCTTTGAAAACATATGTTTTTTTTTTTTAATGTAAAAGCAAAATGACTAAACAATTAAAAAATCAGCCAAGAACAAAATACTTGCTTCTTCCGTGTTATTATGCATTGCATTTTGAATTTTGAATAAAAATTTTTGTGTTGAATTTTTTCGCCCCCCTTTTTTATTCGTGAGTTAATTTGACAGTTCAAAGCGGGAATTTTCTCACAAAAATTTTACAGAAACACTTTTTCTGTAAATTGGCGAGTAAAATCCTTACGTTGCAGCCTTTGCTAAAAATGTTTGGTAGCAGTTAAGTGAGAAAAACACTTGTTTGCTTCAATTCATGACATTTTAATCGATAAAAAAAGGTTCGATCATGTTTAATAGATTTTATAAAAGTGTTTATTTTTCATACATTAAAACGGAAATTGGGGTTGAATACAAGTCCTGGAAATTGGTTTCAAAGTATGTTATGAGCACTTCAGTCTGTCAGTGGCCAAGTATGGTGTTTGGAGTAGTTTTTTGAGTAATTAGGAGAAACATTTTGTTAATTTTAAATTTACTCTCTCGTTGCATGTTCCTGCTAGTAAAGTAAATGAACACACCTATTGTTTTTTGTTGGGATGTGCAAGCCCTTATTCATTATATCCAAAAAGAAGAAAATCAAAAAAATATTTAAATCGAAGTGTGTTTTCTCCGTTGTCATCTTGACCAATTCTCAGAGAATCTTTGACATTATAGCGAAAAACAAGGAGAGCGGTATCAGCAGACCTAAAAATTTCGGAAGTGGGGTACCAAGGCCGATGGGATCGGCTGTAGGTTGCAAAATTTTTGATGTAAAGTTTTTTTGCATCAGTCAAAATTTCGAAAACTACGCATTGGAAATCAGAATTTAAACGGCCCATACACATGCAATATAATTGTTAAATTTTTCGTATTTCCACAGAAATGTCTACTTTTTGTCACGTAACGTCACCAACCATTTTTAATTGTTTCTCAAAGAATAATGAAAATATCAAAAAGTAATTTCAATTTTTGGGAATACAAAATTTTAATTTCAAAAGATTTTGTTATTCGTGCTTAATTCCCAGTTTTTATTCTTGATAAAAACACTTGAAATTTATTGTTGTTAATGTTGAGAGAATTTCAACTAATTGTAGTGCGGAATGTAAGATGAGATAAACCCACTGTTTATTGTTGATGTGTTTTGTTTAAACTTTGATATTGTTACAAGTAGAACTGTTGCTTATAAGTCTTATACGTTTAACAGTTTTATTTGGTTTAATATCTTTAGTTTTTCTAAAATCTTTATGGATGAAGTTTCCTGATGATCTGGCCTAAGCAACCAGTGAAATGCAGTGATGCCAACTTAGTGCTTTTGGCACTATTTATGGTGCTTTTTGATGCCTCAAAACGCCATAATTTTATCCAAAGTGCCAAACTAAGGAAAAGCACTAACTTGATGCTTTTTCAATTTTTCGTTAGTGCCTTTAGTGCTTTTTACAATTTGTATTTTTTTTCTACCATTTTTTAAAACTTCGATTACATAGAGGACGATTTAGATGAGATTTGATATTTGGGGTTCAATTTTGAGAAGGCTTGTAAAGATTTTAAGATTTCAAATGATAAAAAAGTGATAAAGGAAAGTTGCATTCGTTTTACTAAAAACTTTACGAGGTAAGAGCAAAAACTTTAAAAACAAAAAAAAAGCGGTAACTTGGTATACGCAAAGTGTAAGTAAATTAAAAACAGCTGACAGAAAATGATTTTATAATGAGCGTTGTGTAACCTGCCATTTTAGTGCGCTTTAGTTTTCAAACGCATGACACTCGTCTCCAAATAACCGCGTGTTATGCACTTCTACCTCTAGTGCTATTGCAAAAAGGTTTGACTAAGTATCAGAATACAAACATACCTACATGTTTTTTCTATTTTATACCTTATGTGTGTTCTTAATTCAGAAGCGTGGATAACATCATACGCCAATTGTTTTATTAAACTTTTAATTACGATTTATTTTAACGATAAAATATAAGCTTTTTTATTAATATATGGGCTGTCATTAAGTTTTAATAACAATGGTCGGTCATTGCAAATTTTCGGTAATTGCAACAGGCCAGATTTTTTCAAACTACGAAAATCGAGCCCGCACTGATGATGATCTAAATGATTTGGATGATATAATTTTTATTGAAGATTATAATTTGAAAATGTTTCTATACAAATGTAAATATATTAATTTTTAATTTTAAAGGAAAATGGTCACCAATCAACGCCGTCGCCTTTTTTAAAATCTCCGGCACAACCGAATGCAACTTGTTTGGTGTTTAATTAAATTGTTAAAATGGCTTAGTGCTTTTTTTTGTTCAAAATAGTGCTTTTAAGTGCTTTTTTTAAATTTTAAAGTGCTTTTTGATTTCAAAAAGTTGGCATCACTGGTGAAATGCGCATAGGAATAGCTTATCCCATCAACAATAAATTTCAAGTGTTTTTATCAAGAACAAAAACTGGGAATTAGGCACGAATAACAAAATCTCTTGAAAATAATGTAAATATTATTTACTTTTTTCATTTGGGTGTAAAGCGCAACTAGGTTTTCAATTAGTGAAATAGAGGAAAAATTTGAACAACGTGGTTCTAAAATACAAGAATAATTGCTAGGTGACGTGACGTGACAAAAAGAGAGCTTTTCTGTGGAAGTGTCCATATACAATTATATCGCCAATGTGTATATGATATACTGTGAAATGTGTTGGGAACATTTTACAATGTTATTTTGCTTATAGGTTAAGTTATTTTTAATGAAATTTGTGTCATATTTAAATTGAAACCATTGTTCCACTTATTGCATAATATAGGGCAAAATGGAAATAATATTGCAATTAACATATACGAAATTATTGTATAATGGATGGGACGCTAAAATATAATATGCAGGGAAACCAGAAATAGGCTCTTAAACGAAAATAATGGGTAGGCATGGGCTCACAAAAACAAAGTTATGTTACGAGGTTAAAATTCATATAAGAGTTAAGCCAAGTTCACATTATGTGTAATTGTCATGTAGAATGTCACTTTTGTACCAACACGTGATTTCTTATGTTCAACATTTCAAGCGAAATGCTGTCAAAACGCATATGAAAAAAACTTGTGCAGAATATGTTTGAAATAATGTTGATAGAGTTGTACTCTGTTCATTTTGTGGAAAAGTTCCGAAATGTGTCTGGCAACATTTTTTTCAACTGCGAAATAATGTAAGCTGGACTTATTTCACGTGAAATTTAAAGCAAAAGCAAAAAAGAAATTATAAGAAATTAAAAAAAATTCAACCGGTAACAATTTTTTATCCGATGTACATAAAAATATTTGGTAAGGAGAAGGTCACTATTTCCATCCTAAAAATATACTACATACTGGCAATGAGAACGGATCCTAATCCTTCCGTTCGATTTCACCGTTACGAAATTATAACAACTGTTCGGTAAGACCTAGCCGTAAAAATTAGAGAGTTTCGTACTCCAAAAAGTTAAATAAATTTTGACTGCAATGCATACACAGAAATTATAAAGTAGGACAATACACTAATAACCATGTCTGCATTTCTGCACTGATGGCCAATTTTAGCATTGCATCAGCAAAACTATTAATCAGAAAACAAATTTAATTAATCAAAATTTCTTTACCGATTAACTTTAGCGCTGAATGTCACTTAATTTCGCAGAATTCTTGCAGAAGCAAAAATGAAGTAACATTCAAGCCATAAACAAGAATATTCGATACGAACTTTAAAAGGTTCATATATAAAACCAAAAAGTTCTGCATTTTGGGGGGTGGCAAAAACTCTTTTTTTACAATTCTAGATACTTCATCGATATAAAATTTTATTCTGATTGATTCAATTTCGTTGTTTTTGTATGTTGATCTACCTGGTTTAATATAATATTTATGTGCAAAAGAAAAAATGGGGCGTACTTTTGGGGAGTGGCATAAAAGTGAGCAAATTATAACCTAGACATACAAAGTATTAGAAGGGCTTTCTTGCCATGAGCACAAAATTTGACATAAGGAGGGAAGGATCCGAGTTGTTATAAGAATTCGATGTCGGATTAAAAAGTAACCAAACACAAAAATTAAATTAAAGTTCAATATAATACATATATATATATATATATATATATATATATATATATATATATATATATATATATATATATATATATATATATATATATATATATATATATATATATATATATATATACAGTGCACTCGCGGTAACTTGAACACCGTCTAACGTGAATACCGCCTAACTTGAACAAGATTTTTTTTACATTGACTACTCTGTAACGTGAACAAACTCAGAAAGCTCTATAACGTGAACAATTTTTTGTACCCTTCACCAACGGTAAAAGGGTATTAATAACTTTGTCATTCCGTTTGTAATTTCTACAATATTGATCCTACACCATATAAAGTTTGCATTCCCGATGATCCTGTTAAAAAAATTGCTGCAAGTGAGGCAATTTAAATTTTTAACAATGCATTGCAATGGGCAGAAGATGCAATAGTGGATCAAAGTGACAAGAGTGTAGTTGGACGCTTAAGGGAGAAAGCAGTATTTCAACTACTTATTAGAAAAGAAAAAGCAGCAGAAAAAGATAACCGATTTTTTTAATGCCTAAATGTTATAAGTAATTTTATTTGCAAGGTAATTTTAATTCAATAGATATATTCTCGTGATCTCATTTTGGTTTGTAATGAATTCTAATTAATAATTTTATTTTTATATTTTAGTAATTTTTTTTTTTTTTTTTTTTTTTTTTTTAATAATTTATTTTTATTATTGAATCTTTCTTATCGAAATTTACAATATGTATTCAAATCTTAATTCTACTTGTTGTTTATTAGTTGTTACCTGTGTAACCACTAACTGCTGTATTCAAATTTTTAAGACTGTCTTCTAGTAAGGCTCAAAGTATCGGTTCTTTTTAGCCTCTGGTGACCTTCAAACTGAAGCAAACCCCGAGCGAGGTAGTTAGGGTGAACCATTAGTTTATCGATGTAGCTTATTGAATATTTTTTAATTTCCTCCTGGATAGTGGGGACGTTGAGATCTCTGTGGATAATATCATTACGTATATACCATGGGGCGCAGACAATTTGTCGTAATATTCTAGACTGTCTTCTTTGAAGCTTTTGGATGTTAGATGCGCATGCAGTACCCCATAATTGGATGCCATATGTCCATATTGGTTTTATGATGGACTTGTATAGAAGAACTTTGTTGTCTAAAGACAAGTTTGAGTTTCTACCGAGAAGCCAATGTAGTTGAGCTGCTTTAAGTTTCATAGCCGTTATTTTCGCTTCGATATGACGAGACCAGGTCAAACGTCTATCTATATGAACTCCCAAGTACTTTACATGGTTTTCTACCGGAACAGTGATGTTATTTATTTTTACTGCTGGGCACGTTTGTCTTCTGAGCGTGAAAGTTAAGTGAGCACATTTAGCCGGGTTAACCTTTATTCTCCATTTTTCTAGCCATGCCTCTAGTTCATTGATGTGGGACTGCAGATTTTGCGATGCGATTTTTGGGTCATGGTTAACGCTAATAAATGCTGTGTCGTCTGCAAATGTAGAGGTATGCGTGCTCAGGTTTGTTGGCATATCCGCTGTGTATATTATATATAGAAGCGGTCCTAATATGCTGCCTTGGGGAACACCAGCAGTAATTTTCTTGAGGGGGGAGTATTTATCTTGCGACCTTACTATGAATGTTCTGCCTGTTAGATAGCTCTCCAGAAGCTTGTGAGTGTTTTGAGGAAGCATTCGTGTTATTTTGATGAGTAGCCCATCATGCCAAACTTTGTCAAATGCTTGGGAAATGTCTATAAACAGGGCTGAGCAGTATTGCTTTTTCTCAAACGCCGATCTAATAAGGGTGACAATTCTATGCACTTGCTCTATTGTACCATGTTTCGCTCTGAATCCGAACTGGTGATCCGGGATGATGTCGTGTTCATTTAGATGAGGAGTTATACTTAAAATGAATATTTTTTCGAAAAGCTTTGATAGGATTGATAATAAGCTTATCGGTCTGTACGACGCAACCTGGCTAGCATCTTTTCCTGGCTTGGGAATCATAACAATTATAGACTTCTTCCATGAGGATGGGAAGTATCCGACTCTTAATATAGCGTTAAAAATGAACAGCAAGATTCTGGAAGCAGACGAAGGTAAGTTTCTTATCATTGACCCTGTGATACGGTCAAGTCCGGGAGATTTTCTAATATTCACTTTTTCTATTGCAGATTTTACTTGAGTAATGTTAAATTTTAATGGATGGTTTACCTTATCAGGAATGGTTGGACGACAGGAACAAGTATGTGTATCATGTGGCGTGAAAACTTTCTCAAGATGGCCCGCGAAAGCGTTTGATTTTTCATCTGTGTTTTTCGCCCAAGTGCGGTTTTCCAGTCTTAATGGAGATTCTTGGGTTATAGGGCATTTCATATGCCGTACAGCCTTCCATAAGCTATAATTGGAGTTTTTTGTGGCATCTAGGCTGTTTAGATAGCCTTCTATTGCAGACTCGTGGTTCTGTCTCAATTTGTTGCGAAGAGTTGTCAGGCATAATTGTAGTTGGGCCTTAGTGGTTGGGGAACGACTGTTTTGCCATTGTCTTCTTAACTTCCTTTTTTCTCTGATAAGGGTCTCTATATCCGTCGATGTATTGTAAGGAGCACGTTTAATTGTCCGCTTGATTGGGGTTGCATTTCTTGCTGCAGCATCCAAGACTTCTGTAAATCGGTCGACAGCTATTTGGATGTCAGATGAATTTTTTAGGGGAATGCACTGTGATAGGTGAGAGCTCACATACATTTTATACTTTAACCAATTTGTGTTTCTGTTAGGATAGGAAAACCAGTTTGCAGCTGCGGCGTCAGAGTTACATTTTAAAATGAGGATTGAAGGTGAATGATCAGACGAAAGATCATAGGAGGAACTAACTAGTACCTGATCGCGCTTGATGTTTTTGATTACAGCAAAGTCAATAAGGTCTGGTAGCTTGTTGAAGTCGGTTGGCCAATAGGTAGGCTCACCACTCGATACCACATCAAAGTTATTTGCAGTTACGGTATTATATAGCTGATTACCTCTAGGACTAATAAGTCTGGAGCCCCAATATGTATGTTTAGCGTTGTAGTCGCCAGCAGCAATGAATTTCTGGCCCAATGTGGAGAAGAAGTTGAGAAATTTATCGTGTAGAATTTTGTGCCTCGGGGGACAATAAACGGACGTTAACGTTAGCCTGAAATCAGTCAGATTTATAGATGTGGCCTGGATACAATCTTCTTCGAACTCTGGCAATGGTAAGTGTCTGATGTGTTTGTGCACAATTATGGCTGTGCCACCACAAGCTCGTCCGCTGGGATGTTTTGTGTCATACGTAAGGTAACCATTTACCCTAAAGCAGTTTTTATGAGTAAAGTGTGTTTCAGAGACAAGAAGTACGTCGATTTCATGCCTATGAAGAAAGTTTGCAACTTCGTGTTTATGTTGGGATAACCCGTTTGCATTCCAGAAACATATTTTTAACTGGTTCATTTTTTGTTGAGTAGAACTTGCAGGAGCATGTTCTGGTTTCGCATCATTTCCTGAAACATGCTCTGCATAGTGGCCATGAAGTTATTCATAGTTTGAATTAAATTTTCAATTGAGGTAGGCATTTGTAGACCTTCCCTAGGAACATTAGCGTATGGAGGTTGCTTTGCGTTGGAAGTACTCGGGGGATTTTTCGCATTAGGGTTTCCTTTTAGGACTTGGGCATATGATTGGTTTTGTTTGTTTGTTTGTGTAGTACTAGCAATAGAGCCAGCGGCTTGGCTGGGCGCATGTGATGGACCATATTGGGAGTGAGTATATTTTATAGTAGTAATGGAAATAATAATAAAACACATAAATATATACATTTATGTTTTAATAATGGAAATAATCAAAAAAAATTTCACGTTCAAGCGTGTAAAACAGACATATTTTTTATGAAATTCGACAATCGCTAACGTGAACAATTTCGCTAACATGAACTCCCTAGGTTTTAATTAGTTCACGTTACCGCGAGCGCACTGTATATGTATATATATGTATAAGTTAATAAAAGTTGGCCTAATTCTGAGGCTTGGCATAAAAGCAATTACATTAGAGGCTATAAGTACAAAGTTTTAGAAGGGCTTTCTTGCCACGTGCAAAAAATTTAATATTAGGGTGGTACGTTCCGAGATGGCATAAGTGACGCCCAGAATTTAATGTCGGACTAAAATGGCGGCGCAGTATACAAAAAACTAAAAGGGTGTTATCCAGAGGCGTGGCAAAAAATTAAAAAAATTTTGTCTGGAATTCTTTTCAACTACTTTTTTTTATATGTTTAGAGGCTTATTCTGAATTTCGATGCGAAAATCAATGCGTTACGCAAATGAAATGCGAGGCGAGAGAAAATTGGTATTCTGTTAGACTTTCGTATTCGCAATTTATTTCAAATCGTGGCAACGCTGCTCAAATAAACGTGAATGTCAACAAACATCAAATTAAAAATAAATTAATTGTTTGGCTGCAAAAATTGTTTATAAATTTTATTTAGGACATTCTGTAAGAAAAAAAAAAAGAAAAATGGATTCTGTGGCACTGTGGTTCGACGACGAAGAAGGGCATGGGCAAAATGAAAGGATACAGAGAAGATTGCTTAGAAGCAAATCCGATATTCTAAGTTTGAATGAAAAAAGGTAATTAATCCTTGCGAAAAATAAACGTTTATTTATGTAGAATATTTCTTTTTTCAGCTTTATAAAATTCTTTTTCACTTGTTTTGGTGGTCCATCATTGATATTTAGTTCTTCAGTTAACGTTTGCCACAAAGTTTTGGCAAACTGACGTGCATTTGGTGTTTTCAAATGGCCTCTTGTCAATTGGCTGTGCTTATTCATAAATTCTATCATTATTTCAAATTGACGCGGTTTGGTGGTCTTATTGCTTGCTTCCCTGAATTAAATAATAAATATATGATGAATAAATAAATAAAATATTATCTTTCACTTACATGTTTGTACTTTGCGAATGCTATTTTGTTGTCGAATAAATTTTGCGAATTTCACATGTGCTTGACATTTCTTTTAGCAATGTAGAATACCGACTTGCCATCTTTTCGCATTTGAAATGCGATTAAAAAAAAATTTGCGAATATCGCAATACATAATGGCAATTTGTCGCATTTATGTATTTTCGCATCGCAATTAAGAATCAGCCTCCTGGTTTCCCAATATAAAAAGTGTTATTTTAGTAAGAAAGAACTTACATTTTTGGAAGATTTATGTCATTTACAAATCATTGGACAATTGTATTACAATATAAAAGTAAAAATTTAAAACACTTCAAAAACAGTACAATAAAAAATAAATTTAATTTTAAAATACTACAAAAAAACTAAGTGGCTAATACTTTGTTTGATTTCTTTTTGTAAGGCTTCAAGACTTTCAAGCATCAATTTCACCGATTTTAAAGTTAGCTCAGTATACATTTTTGTCCACTCTTCCTGCAGAATTTTCTTCACAGAGTGCTTGCTGCTTATGATTTTTTAATTATATTTACGGAGAATTTGCAGATGTTCAGTTAGATTAATATCGAGTGACTATCAAGCTGATCCAGCTGTCTTAAAACGTAGTACAACAACCAATGAATTTCATATTCCTACCTTTTATCAGGTTTTTTTTTATCTAAATTGCTTTCATCAAGTTTAACAGCAACGTTTTTTTTTATAAATGACAACAATCTTGAAGTCTGATAAAATTTGGCAAAGAAGGAACTTAACATTTTTTATAACTAACATAAATTTTTTGTATTAGAAAACAAGTTGTACACTTTATTTTGGCGCTCACTGTATATATATATGTACTGAGGTTAAAAAACAACATGGGATTTTTTGAAAAAACTAAGCGACAGTTATTGTTTTTTGCTCATATCTCAGCCTGATCTAACAACCAAGTCACCATCACATCTGGAGTCTTCGGAAAACCAATTTTAACAGACAGACGGACATCGTGAAATCAAAGGGTCTAAGATCAATATTTTAGAAATTACAAACGGCATGACAAACTTATCTGCAAGTATATACAATTTTATCTTCGGTGAAGGGTATAAAAATATATTATTAAAACAATAAATAAAAAAATGACGATCCAACCCAATGCGCGATTTAAATATATACTATGTGCATACATTTGTATTTAGTATTAAACGGCCTTGTTGTTATCATGCAAAGTATAATTTTAGAAATTCAGAAAGAAGTCTATTGTTGTGAACTTTAATTAACTGTGTAGGTATGTATGTGTTTTCATTTCTAAAATAATCTCTTTATAGAATGTGTAATGTCGATGGACAAATCAAAATAATCCAATAAATTTGCAGAATTAAAACTTCGTATCACCTTTAAATGATAGAAATAAAAAAAATTAATATTAATTTACTAATAGAAAACACTTATGTATATGAATAAATAAATATAATTTAAAAAAAAACTTCGAGTGTTTTGAACAAATAAAAAAAATTTGATATGATAATGCGAGATCTGTACTGCCTTATGTTAAATTCGTTTAATAATATTTGATAATAAATAGATGTAGAAAAAAAGCTTCTGTAAAGCTTTTACAAAATGTTATAAATTGAATTTCAATCAGTTGGTTTTATGCCACAACTTGATTCAAACGCATCTCGGAAAGTGCAAGTGTAAAAGCAAAATGACAAAATTAACTTTGTATGGTTTAGATGCAAGCCCACCAGTTCGTGCTTGCTTGTTGACCTTGAAGGCGTTGAATTTGCCTTTTGAATACAAACGCATTAATTTGTTGGAAAAGGAACATTTAAGTCAGGAATACTTGAAGAAGAATCCCCAACACACAGTACCCACTTTAGAGGATGATGGTCATTTCATTTGGGACTCACATGCTATCATTGCATATTTGGTAAGCAAGTATGGCAAAGACGACTCTCTCTATCCCAAAGATTTGTTTAAACGTGCTGTGGTCGATCAACGTTTGCACTTTGAAAGCGGTGTAATGTTCCAAGGTGGTTTACGCAACATTACTGCACCCCTGTTCTTAAGAAATGTGACTACAGTTCCTCAACATCAAATTGATGCGATTGTTGAAATCTACAACTTTTTGGAAGTGTTCCTAAAGAACAGCCCATACATTGCTGGGGACTATTTGACTATTGCCGACTTTAGCATCATAAGTACAGTAACTTCCCTGGTGGCATTCATTGACATCGATAGTTCAAAATTCCAAAAATTAACTGCCTGGATTAAGCGTATGGAATCTTTGCCTTATTATCAAGAAGCCAACGGCGCTGGTGCTAAAATGTTGATAGAAATGATAAAATCGAAAAATGTTACTGTTGTAGCTTGAATGCGCGTAATAAATGGAATTTAATTGCTTAGAAAATTAATTTGTATTTGTAATGAATATAAGTTTTAATGGATCTAATAAACAAATCATAAACATTATTCTATAATCTATATATCGTTATCTTAAACGCAAAAGGCCCTATTTAACATTTTTAAAATTGTACAGAAGAAGCAAAAACATAATCAACTTAAAAAGTTTATAACTTATTTTTCTTATACCACCTACCAGTTATTTTGAAAATTGACAATGTTGCATGTGATACAAACAGTCAGTTAGGCTAGGGATTGCTGTTCGGTTTTAACCGAAACCGAAACCGCGGTTTTAAATGCCCAAAAACCGAAACCAAAAACCGAAAAAAACCTCGGTTTTAACTTTAACAATGTATTTATGCTTGAAGAAATTGCAAATTAAACATCAAAATCGTACTTAATATACAAAAACTTTATGCATAACAGCCTTCAACAATGACAAGGTACATATGTCAAAATTCTTAAAATTCAAAATAAGTACTAAGAAGAACAAATGTTATCTTTATAACTCTTAAGTACACACCTTATTTGTGAGGCATAAACTGCAACCTGGGCCACTTGAATTTTGTATGGAGTTTCTTGTGGCTGTAGAAAAAACTCACACTAACGAACCCCTGGACAAGGCTGGGACTACTTTTATATGTGTGGAGTTTTATTATAGCAGGAACATTTTGTTGGGAAATAAAATAATTTTTCGAAAAACAGAAATGGAAGAATTCTTATTTGTTGTGTATGCTGACCAGGCCCAGGTGGATACAATATGCAAAAAAAAAGTCAAGAAATGCCTGGCCAGGCCCAGGTATACACTAAAGGGCGAATAAAAGTACCTGAATTGAAACAAATAAAAAACTTGCAAAAAAAAAATATATGTTTATGTATAAATTAAACTTTGATATTTTCAAAACCGAAAACCGAAACCGGCCGGTTTTATTCATTTTAAAACCGAAACCGCGGTTTCACATTTTTACGTTTTTAGCAAACTCTAAGTTAGGCCTTTTAAAGTTTATCGTATAATGTTTTGAAGATAGGGCCGTATTTTTTTTTTTTTTTTGTTAATAAAATCGCAAATTTTGATCTAATGATTCTAAAAGTTTTGGTGGACTTTTGAAAAAGTTGGTTCTTATTGGTAAGTAAGGGCCGTTTGCGTTTTAGGTAACGATATATAAAAATTACGTGTTTCTTTGTAAGCGATTAACTCGAAAACTACTGCCCCGATTTTCACAAAACTGTACACACATCTTCTAAAGACTGTGTCTGTGTAGTTTTGATGTTTTCCGATAGATGGTGAGAGTTTTGAAAACTTTTTCTTTCTTATCTTTCATATCTCAACATATCGTATATTATAATTAATGGCTAAAATATGGCTTCATTTTTGACCCTAATGCTTTTTAAATCGGAACTAAGTGACGGTAAAATAGTATATATAAACAAAAGTTTTGTATTTTGAGCCGTAGCAAACGATTTTTTTAAAGTTCCAGTCACATTATTAATATACATACATACATGCATTTCATAGGCCGTGACTGGCTCAATGTTTAAAAACACTTGATATCAAGTATAGAAAATTCGTTTCATAAACCTTTTTTAAACCTGTTTTATTTTCTATGAATAAGGCCGTTAATGTCTTACTGTCAACCTATACGTCTTTACCCAATTAAAATGATGTATGTATGTAAAAGCTTGTCGCGAGATTTAAGTTCTCGTATTTACTTAGTATGAAAATTTTAAAGTTAAAATCAATCAAATCAAGTTATTTAATTTACTTGTTTATCTACACAATTAAATCTTTAATCGACAAGCTTTTATATCATGTTAATTGTGTAATACAATGTTACCACCAACAAAATTTAAAATTACACTTGCGATGAAGCAAAATTACCCGATTCAAATGATATAACTGTAATATATATGCATTCCACAGTGTATTACTAACACAAAGTTCCACACAACACTTAACATCTGCATACAACTGTTTATCGCTCATCTAAAATTTCACAGAACACTTGCACTCAGGGTTGTGAACTATTTCTAATCAAAAAGCGCCTTGTCCCCAATCAAAAAGCGCTAAATAAAATTTAAATAAAAAACTTAATGAAATGTTTAAGAACCAAGTTTTATTAATTACACTGGCTGTCAAAAAAAATCGTTTTAAATAAAAATATATGAAAAACAAAAATACTACTGCGCTAAATTCAAATCCGTTTTCAGTTTTTTCTATCATGTCTAGACTTTGTCTTTTACAAATAATTATTTTTTTAAATTATTTCTTAAATAGTGGTGACCATTTTTCCATGCAAATTAGTTTTTTTTATCATTTATTAGAAATCCAGGTATATTGTGAATAAAATAAGACAAGAAATCAGTAAACAAAATGTTAACTAGACTTGATTGAATAAACTATTTGGATTCAGCACTCTAAAGTGAATTAAAATCACATAATCAAGTTCTCTAGATCGACTTTTTTTTTTATGTCTTTTGCCGAGCAGTGTTAATAAAACATTTATATTTTTAAAAAGCTTTTTCTGATATTACAGGAAAATTAAAGAAATATAATTTCAAATATACACAGAAAGAATTATTTACTAAATCACCAGAAAATATGTCTTGAACCACGAAAATTGGGCACTTTTCTCGTCCAAGCCAAAAATTTCTTATTCTATATTAACCTGTGTTTGCCTGGTTTAAGCAAAAAGTTATGACTCAAAGCGAAAATTTTCTAAAATACAGCTAAAAAAAATTTATTTTAAATCAAGTTTTCGCTGCTTTTTATTTTACAAAATCAGAAGAAAAGCCAAAATTTTTTCCATAAAAACGTATAGCACTAGTTAGTTTAAAAAAAACTTAATATAAAGAAATAAGAACATTTTGATTGATTTGTTAACATGTCGATCCAAATAAAAACTAATTGAATCAAACCAAGTTTTCTTGAGCATTTTCTGGAAAAATTTAAAGAAATCGCTAGCATTTGTTTCTTGATTCTATTTTAAAATCAGACTAATATTAAATAAATGCTTCTTGAAATTTTTGATCATATACCAAAAACGTGAATTTTTTAATCATGAGAAAATGTTTCTTTATTTAAGAAACTTTCACTTAATGCGACCAAAACAAGTTAAAATCAGTTATTTATTTTTGGATTTTCTTGTTTTAAGAAACGAAATGGATTTCTTAAGAAAATAAACTTCTTTCCTTGTTCAGAATGCTTTTCAGAGTAAAGTATTTACAAAACGGAAACAAATTTTGGTTTAATGTGTCTTGATTTTAATGTATGCAAATAAAAGTGAAAAAATGTTGGTATCAATAAAAGCGATATTTTAGCGCTCTTTTTAAAAAAAGCGCTAAGGAAAAAATATGCGCCTTTTCGACAGTTAAAAAGCGCTAAATCTAACGCCAAAGGCGCTAAATTGGCAACTCTGCTTGCACTATATTGCAAATGAAAGAAAATACACAAAACGGAGAAATGTGTAAAGTAAAATAAAGCAAGAATTTGATTGTTCAACAATCAGTATGATAATTTTAATAGTTGTAGAATAACATTTAACAATAAATATAAAATAACGAATTTTATAAATAACTTGATATTTGGTCCCGGCACTGCTCGGGATTTTCTAAAAAAAAAATAAAAAATTAAATACTGGAGAATTTTGTTAATTACTTGACCCCAGCACTATCTACCGGGTCAACATTTTATCAGGAAACCTATTTTCGTTTAATAAATATATATTTGGTGAATTTAGCCAAATCGTAGGTAACATAAATAAAAAAAAATGAAAATATCACATCAACGCCACCTATCGGGATTAAACTAAAGAGAAATCTGGCTCACAACTAAAATAATTTATTGTCCAAGTTTGATGTCAATCGGTCCAGCGATTTCTTGAGTTTTAGAAGCAAAAAATTGTAAAATAAACTCAATTTTTGCTCAAATATTATCAAAATTTATTCAACTACAATATTTTTCTTCAAATCAGCACAATAGTTTTCGTTAAATAATTTTGTATTTGAAATCTGTGTAGTATATGAATAAAATTTTGATAAAAGATTAGGTAAAGTTCTGTTATATACACAAACATTTTGTTAAAATAGTAGTAAACTAGAAGAAACATAATGTTTTGGGAACAATACATACAATACAAATATTTGAACTAGCATCCTTAAAGGAAGTTAATTTGAATACTTAATCCGTTTATTTAACTAAATTTTGTTAATTTAATTCCTCAAGGGTGTTATTTTGAATACAAATTCGTTAAAATTTCGGTAAAGTAAAAAATTAAATTAAATGAAAATACAAATAGCCGGCTTAGAGTGTAAACCTGCTAACTCCCTTTTAACAAATTTTACAGGAGAAACAAAAAACTTTTTATTTTTTCTATATGCTGCTTAAGAGGAAAACCAAAAATATTGTTGATTTGACGCACTTCAGGACTCAAATTGAAGAAAAACTAAATTCTGGTCGAAGAGGCATATCTTTATCTACCATACGGCATTAAAATCTCAATTTACTTAAAAAGTGGATTTAGCAGGTTTACACTCTAGGCCGACGAATTGATTCTTAAGATTCTAAACATATACCTATATGTATGAATATGTCCCTTATTTATCTAAAACTGATATACATAAATAATAAAATGCAAAATAAAAAACTAAAATAAAATATTCACGGAGACCATAGGGCGTTACCGAATTCTCTCGATATATTTCTGTCACTGCAGAGAGATAGAAGAGCATTTCGCAATGTTGAGCTCTTATCTTCCATTTTAAATTTCGATTAAAATATTCTCAAACACTTTTACATTATATTTATTGTAATCTCTTGTGAATATAAGATTGACACAGAAAAATTCAAAAACTTTTTCGGCCAAACATTCAATATATATTCTGAAAAGTATTCTTGGTATCCAATGTCTGCAACTGTGCACAACATTTTGGTACATATGTAGGCACCAAATAATGAATAATTGCATACTTCCTGTTGGAGTTCTAGGAGAAAATGCATCAGAAGCGAGAAACAAGCAGTATATAAGCCACAAGAGATCGCATGCAAGGAAATGTAGCCGATTGGATTATATGACAGACGTTTTTAATAGAGCATTGGATTCTTTAGACCCACTAATGTCCACCCTAAGTGGGAAAAATTAACAATACCAAAAAAATATAAACACAAGAAGAGCCTGTCCATAGAAGTAAATGCCCTTTTCGAAACACCTGGTATTGACTTTTCAGACATATTAGAATGTGATTAAAATGAAGCAGAAGACGATAAGGACGACGAAATTGACAGTTCAGGACTGGGGAATATTGAGTTCGAAAAAGGAAATGAAGACGATCAAGTTTGAAAATCAATATTCATATATAGTTTGTAAAATGACAAAGGCATATTAGAATTTGTCTCATATGATTCTTTTTTCAGGGATCCGGTTGAGCCAACCTTAATTATCTTTTTTAATAACTCTGGAAAATTAAATGTAAGCATAATTAAAATATCTCCGGTCTTTGAAAAGTTATTGAGCAGTTTTACACCTTAACAAAAAGTCTGAATAAAGCCTTGTCTATCATCTGAGTCAACCAAAAAAATATAAACACATTAAACTTAGAGTCTAAACACAATGTTTGCGGTGCGGTGCGATTTCTCCTTGCGGGAGAGAAAAATAAACATAATACAACGGAGGACGGCGACGGAAATAGTTGTCATTTTTTGTTTAAATTTTTATTAATTTATTTGTGCATACATTTTTATCATGTTGCTTTTTTTCAATAATGTTGTGAACCACTGTTGGTATTTGACAATTCTTAAATTGTACCGTCTCAATGGCAAAATTGTACCAAATTGACATAAGTTGTACCAAATTTTGGCTATAAAATAAAAAAGCATACATAGTAAAAACTTATAACACATTTTTATTCAATAAAACAAGTAAGAAGGTATAATCGATTAAGCTCGGCCATTTGATACCACAGTTCATAAGGAAAAAATTTCTAGAGTATACTCTATTTGGGACCCATGGGCAATCATGGACCTGCAAGAGCAAAATTATTTCAAGAGGTAAAGATTCTTGTGAAAGTTCTTTGTGCGGAATATTATTTAGAACTTCATTTATATACGATTTGGTTGTCCTCAAATGGATACCGGGGCAAACAGAGTGCCCGTGCAAACATGGTCGCATGGATGATATATTCATTGACCAATTCATTGGCCTGTCAATGGCTCACTGTAAATCACTTATCGGGCGCGAGTCTTATAGTTGCGCAGATGCGGTGGACCTGTGAGTCCACCTGCTCAATATCCAGGATCCTTTGGCCTGGATGTGATGAACAGAGAACTAGCTCTCTACTTAGGTTCAGCAGGGACCAGATAAGGACGATAATATCGGTTGTGACTGGACACTGGCCGGTGGGGACTCATCCTGGAAGAATGGGTCTGGAATTTAACGACTACTGTAGAAGTTGTCAAAACGAGGAGGAAGAGAAGACTGTGCATCACTTTCTTTGTCATTGCCCTGGATTGCGGGGTATTAGGGAAGAATACCTGGCGGAACCGGTGTTTGCCTGCTTGGAGGATCTATCCAGGATAGAACTAAAATCGCTCCTTCTCTTCACTAGGAAGACGAAGTGGTTGCACTTTGCAGTGACGCCATCTGAGTAACTGCTCTAGGGGATGGGCATTGGCGCCTGGTATCACAAAGGGACCTATAAAGGTCACAAGGAGCTGTCTTTCGATGGCTGCCCATAGAGCCTGGTTGTCCTCAAGTGATTTTAGGAAGGGAGATAACATGGGAGCTATGATCAATTTGGGCCTACCAGCACAATATTTTTTCATGACATAGCAGTTGTCGTAGAAGTTATTGTCGCCAATTCTTATGTCAATATCAACATTTATAAGGAAATAAGGCTTTATTCGGGTATTTGTATGGGAGCTATCGTCAAATATGGATCAATTCTAATAAAATTTAGTAAGATGATTTGAATTGCAATAAGTTTGTTCAAAATTTATTCTTAATACCAACATAATGAGATTGTTTTTAGGCGCAAACACTATTCCGGAAAAAAGTTTGTTTAAAGGCCAAGTGAAATTATGGACCGATTCTCGCCATTTTTAGGAGGCTCAGCGCCTATGAATTGAAACCTATTTACAAAATGACATCAAATTACCTTTAAAATTGCGACCTGTACCTTTCGAACAAGGTGTCATGGACACACATCCAGCCAGCCGGACTAAGGGATATCGTTAAATCGACTCAGAAAGTGATACATATTGAGTCGATCGGTATACTAAACATCGTCACACAACACTGTTCAACAACTGTTCTTCAGGTTTCGCTGTTACAGAAACAAAAACAACAAATTCGATTTAGAGACACTTGATTGATCCCAGGCTTCGTACAGGGATACGAGCACATATACTTATGTATGAACTTAATATGTTATTATAACATCATGAACAATTGTTAAATTTTTGGTAGTTCTGGTCAGGGCTGGAGATATGTATGTAATCAGAAATTTTTTTTATTGAGAAAAAAAAGTGAGTTAATCCATTTCAAAGAAATGATGAACTTCGTGGGTATTTGTTTTTGTTTTTAAATTGTACCAAAAAGGATGAATTGTACCAGTGTACCAATAAAGTTTCGATTGTTCCAAATTTGGTACAATTGTACCACAAATCCCATCAGTGTTGTGAACATAGCCAATTATTCAAAAACTATGGCAACATCAGAATGAGAACAAGTATCAAAAATTGAGAGACAAGGCGAATTCAATTCGCTTTGTTGAGAGAGAAAGAAAGTCCGCACTGAAAATAAATGATGAAACAGAACTGAGCAAGGCGAATTTACTCCAGGTAAGCTCAACTCGTCAGCCGTTCATCAGCTGTATTCACGGCGAATTAAAAAAATGGTGAGACGTCAAAATATTGTTTTGTTTCTATACTGAAATTTGACAACAAGTAAGAAAATTGCAAAAACAAAATACATGGAGTTAATTCGCCTTGTTTTGTAGTTGTAGAGTTGCACTTACCTGTTATAAATTCGCCTTGGAACTTAGTCTTCAACTTCAAGCAAAAATTTTAAAGCCCATAATTAAATGATGAAACATAACGCTGAACGATGTTTATCATACAGTTTGACATAAAATTATGCCAGAGAATGCGGTCGTGAAATAAAATCAATTTTATTTTGAGCAGAGTTGCCAATTTAGCGCCTTTGGCGCTAGATTTAGCGCTTTTTAACTGTCGAAAAGGCGCATATTTCTTCCTTAGCGCTTTTTTTTAAAAGAGCGCTAAATTAGCGCTTTTATAGATACCCAACATTTTTGTACTTTTATTTGCATACATTAAAATCAAGACATATTAAAACAAAATTTGTTTCCGTTTTATAAATTCTTTTGATGTATAGTACTCTGAAATGCATACTATACCAGAAAAGAAGTTTATTATTTTCTAATGTAATCCATTTCGTTTCTTAAAACCAAAAAATTCAAAAATAATTTCCTGATTTTAACTGGTTTTGTTCGTATTAAGTAAAACTTTCGGAAATAAAGAAACATTTTCTCATGATCAAAAAATTCACGTTTTTGATATATGATCAATAATTTCTTAAAACAAGAAATACAAAAGTAGCTTAGTTTTATTAAAAACAAGAAAGTGTTTTCTGAAATCAAGCAGCATTTATTTAATATTAGTCTGATTTTTTTTTTGATTTTTAAACAGAATCGAATTTCTTGCATCAAGAAACAAATTGACTTTTGCGCGCTGAATCCAAATAGTTTATTCATCCACGTCTAGTTAACATTTTGTTTACTGATCTTCATGATTTCATGTCTTATTTTATTCATAAAATACCTGGATTTCTGATAAATAAGGTTAACTGTAAAATCTTTGTATTTGATATATTTCTATTTAAAACAATTTTTTTTGACGGCCAGTGTAATAAATAAAACTTGGTTCTTAAACATTACATTAAGCTTTTTGTTATTTTAATTTTATTTAGCGCTTTTTAGCGCTTTTTGATTGGGGGCACGGCGCTTTTTGATTAAAAATAGTTCACAACCCTGATTTTGAGGACGTTTTTTCTAATGCTCTCACATAAATACAATTATTCTCTTAACAATGCTACCATACTTTCATTCAATTTCATACATTTTGTAAATAAAGAAAAATAATAACAAAAGAAAATGAAAGAAATGAGAGAGAATTTGAAGTTACTGCCGACGTTTTAATTATGGACTTTACAATTTTTGCTTGAAGTTAAAGACTCAGTTCTGTTTCATCATTAAAACGTCGGCAGTAACTTCAAATTCTCTCTCATTTCTTTCATTTTCTTTTGTTATTATTCGCTAGGGGCAGGGGAATTGGTACCCCCATTGGATGCCAATATTAAATATCGCATATATTAGGAGCCGCTGCATGCATTTTGTTGAACTTTTGGTAGTAGGATCTTCTGAGCCCCAAAATTGAAATATAATAGCAGCGGGGGAAGTGGTACCCACCATAGGACGCCAATGTTTAATATCGCATATCTTAAGAACTGTTATAGTGAGAATTTTCAAACTTTGTGGGAGTCACTCTTATGGTATACTACACTTTTGAAAATAAAGCGGGTAGAAGCAGGGGGGAAATACCTCCAATAGGATGCATATATTAAATATCTCTCAACTTAAAAACTATTAAAGGGAGAGTCGTCAAACGTGGTTAAAGCAGTGTAGCGAAACGCTCCAAGTAAAGTTAGTTTTAATATAAAGTGAACAGCTTATTTGAAAAATAAAAATTTTATTAGTATTATTATTTAATTAAGCTTGAGGTCTCTTTTTTATAAAACAAATTAAATTTATTTAATCCACTATTTCGGCACTCCGTTGTGATTAAAAATACAAAAAAAAGAAAAATAAAACGGGAAAGTGAAGAAAGTTTGTTGAACGATCGCGGTGCTACAATACTCAAAATAAAAGGAAGCCAAGTAGTTTGTCCTTCGAAGAATTAGAGGACGAAAAGAACATTATTTCATCTTTTAGCTATGGTGCAGAATGTTTATCTCACAGTTTATTTAAATAAATAATAAATTTAAATTAAAAATAAATAAAATATTTGTATTTATATTCCACATTGTATTATAATCCACATTTGAGAATTACGTTTGAAAGCAAGTTGAAAATAAAGGCATTTTTCAATTCAATAATTTCCCCTTTTTGTTGAGAACGCTATGATTTTCAAATCATTATCAAACGTTTGTCGTTTGAGAAAACGTTTGATTTCAAATTGGAAATGATTTCCAATTTTAAATCAAACTTCCGTGTTTGTTGGGTAGGTAAATTTTTGGTTCAGTGTAGATAAAACAGAATGAATCTTAACTGTAAACGGCGTTGCTTGCCACTATAATAAGCAAAAGTTACACTTTAACGAAGATACAACAGATATCAAACTAACAGCTAATTTTATAAAAAACCATTACAAGAAAAAAACAACAAAAAATTTATTTAAAGGAGATGACTACTAGTAAAACTACAGGAATACTTCTCTATAGCGAACTTCTATTCAATGAACCTCTCCCTATTATGAATGAATTTAAAAAGCAGTACAATTATTTTTTCTAATAAATTTCGCGTACTATACATAAATATGAAGATCATATTTATCGAAGTACAAGCTGACCAGACAGACGTTGTCCTGTCCAAATTAGGAAAAATGTTTGCGTTCGATTTTTAAAATTCGTTGAAAAGATACGAACATTTGAAAGAAAAATAAGTCAAATCGATGGAGCCGTTTTCTGATTTTAAGTTAATCGAAAAAAGTGGGCGTTAAAGTGGGCGGGGCAAAATTTTCTTTCCGTAAAAGCCAAATCGGTCAACCGTTCTCAAGTTATGCGCTTAATAGAAAAAGTGGGCGTAAAAGTAGGCGTGGTAAATTTTTCTTTCGATGAAAACTTAAAATGGATTAATACGAACATTTGAAACAAAAATTTGTCAAATCGATGGAGCTGTTTTCTGATTTTAGGTAATTCGAAAAAGTGGGCGGGGCAAAATTTTCTTTTCGTATTAATTTAAGTTGGACCATGGCGATCATTTTAAAGAAAAAATCGTCCAAATTATATAGATGTCATTGGTGTGCAATATGAAAATTGGATTTTGCCACGCCCCTCCGCCCGCAGACCGAAAATCAGACTTCACAGTGTCACCCGCCTGAATATTCTGAAGATTCCCTGAAAATTTCATCAAAATCGGCCCAGCCGTTTTGGAGTCCATACGTTACATACATACATACACACATACTGTTTTATATATATAGATAAGAGTTCATGCTGGCGCAAATCAATATGTACTATATAAACAGTGACTTTTGTTGAGAGACTATTTACATATTTTAAATAAAATAAATTTGATTTGTAGTTTTAAGGCCCAAATACACTTGTCAAATGCTTGTCCAGCCGGCGAATTCATCGTGTACGTGTGCTTGACGTAATATTTGCCGTCATATCTAAATTTTTTGATTTTCCATCCAGCATCGTCGGTGTAACACATACAAACACATTTTCACTAATACTACCACAATGCTTGATGAGTATTTTGATCAATGTATTTGGGCCTTCAGAGTTTTTATATTTTTATTCAACAAAATTAGTAGAAAATACAAAAATTTCTGTTCATTTTTTTAAGTTTTACTTAAAAAATGAACACAAATGAAGACAATGTAGTACTGGGATAAAAAAGTACAGCCTCATTTTAAAAAACAAACATTAAAAGTTAGACGAATTTGAATTCGAAAATTTTAAAAATTTATGATATTCTCAGTAACTAGTTACTAGACTTACTTACAGAGCTACCTAAACAAGAGCGGCAAGCGTTTTTTTAAACATGCAAATTCTATTGCCAATACATTTTCAATAAAATAAAACTACCAAGCGAACTATCAAATAAGATTTTCCAGCCGGGTGGTGTTAAATTCGCGTTCTTAAGGTTTGTTTCGTATAAACTGTATGAAAATTATAAGTTTTGACATAAAACAGACGCTTGCCGCTCTTATTTAGGTAGCTCAGTTAGGTTTCTTTGCCATGGCATTAAAACATAATCGGCGGAAAACTGGCCAGTAACTAAAACCAACGGTATATTCCTTAAATTAAGGTTAAGTGAGGTTGTTTTGAGGTTGAATCATTTAAATCTACATCAATGCAATCTCAAAATATTAAAACGTTTTGATGTTTATGAAATCTACAATGAATGAAAATGAATTTAATTTGATAGATTGCGTAAATGCATTGCATAGTGTGTACCCAGCATAATAACATGTTCTAAGCCCTTAACACTATTGAGGGATTCACAAGGTAGTCATAAAGTTGTAAATTCATATGTCTTAAAATAATCAGAAGAAATATGTATATGTGACTGCTGTGGGCAACTGTTTATAATTTAGACTTCTACTGTACAGTTATGACGAATCAATGAACACAGCATTACAATTTTTATTTTGTTTGAAACAACAATTAAACAATTGCACACCTTGTGAATGCCCCCATATATAATAAAGACCTGCAAATGTTGAACTATAAATCATGTTAACATGGCCACATAATGTTATTGTCAACTCATGTTATGCCGCTCATACATGTTTAATAATAAGATAATAAGACACTGTCGAACTTGGTGGCCACACGATCAAGTTTTGCCTTTCAATTCCATTCAATTTGCAATACACTCTCACTTTTTTACTAACACACTCACACTTTTTAAATTGACCACGAGATGGCTTTCAATTTCACCTTTCCATTCGTTTGGCAATTTTACTTTCAATTTAACAACTGATTACATGTTCGTCCTTATAAATTGTGTTCTTGATGACATCTTGAAAGTAAATTGCTTACAAATTGAGTGCAGCCTACGTCACAGCTTTCAATTTATGTAAGTTTTGACAAGCAGTATATGTAAAATACTATCAACAACAACTTGATCGTGTGGCCGCAGGGTAAATGAAAACAAAACAATGCATAGTTTTAACAGTGACTTTACACTGTAAAGTTTACAGACATCAACATGGGAAATTAACATGTCAACATTAATTTACTTGCGACATATGCAGCATACGTTGTTAATGATTACAATGCATCTATTGAATTGTTTCGAACCAGCTCTTGACGAGTAAGGACGTGTATCAGAGAGTAAGAAAAAAAAAAACAATTCGAAGTAAAAAAAAAATTTGTAATAGGTGAAAACAAAGAACAATAACTAAGGTGCCCGAAGAGATTTGTGAATGAGCCTCACAAACACTCCCAACAAGGAGAGTAGGCCCAGCACAAATAGCAGAAATCCGTATATTGTGGTAAACTCTCCGAGCGTGAGCAATGAAAACATTCGATACCCTGCATTAAATAAAAATTATTTAAGTGCAAAAATTGCCAGCGCAACTGGTTTTCCATACAGCAATTTAAGTGCAAGTGTGCCCAACCGACCGTAAATGTGGTTCAAAGTGTGAAGTCGTCTGACCAGAGGAATAATAACGAAAAACCTGGATCATCACGATTAGCATTAATAAATACAGGAGCTGTGCCAAAAAGTACTAAAGTGCAAACAGGCATGGACAGATATATTACAATAACTAAGAGAAAGGCTAGCCCTAGGTCCACCCAACAGGAACGCATGGCCAAACAATACAAAGGCAGTAACGTAGTCTCTTTGCCAACAAGTGGTAACAGATTCTCTGTACTATCCATACCTGACGATGAAGAAGCAGAATAAGCTAATGGAACAGCCACTAAAGAAGTTAAACCGCCACCTATCTATCTGTAGCATAGTCAACAAGTTGACTCAACTTGTAGGTAAGAATAATTTCTACGTCGTTTCTATACGACGCGGGCAAATTCAAGAGACCAAAATTCAAGCCAGTACAGAAACGAACTTTCGTATTATATCAAGACACCTGGACGCAGAAAATAAAAGTTACTATACATATCAATAAAAAGTGCTTTGGTTTGATTATTGTCATAAAAGGCATAGATATTTCTGTTCCTACAGAGGAAATAAAATCTGCCGTAGAGCTAGAGGGGTATGAGGTAAAATCTGTTCATAACATTTTTAACAGGAATAAAGTACCTCAACCAATGCACCGCATTGAGATATCGTTTGATTCATCGGTTCTCAACAGGGTTGTCAGATTTTTTTGAGCTCCATCGCCAAACCGATCGATTTTGTTCAGTTTTTGTACATTTTTTTTTTAATTAAATTTGCATACAAAAAAACGCTAGTATAATTTTTCAGTCAAAAGTCGCCAAAAACTGAGAAAAAATACAAAAAAGTCGCCGAAGTAAATTTTGTTTTGTTTCTGTAATTTTTTTTTAAATAACATAAAATGGAGATCATATTTGTACATACAGTGCACTCGCGATAATATGAACACCCTAATATATGAACACCCCAAAATATGAACACTTATTTTCTTCCATTAACTACTCTAAAATATGAACTTGTGCAAACGCTTTAAAATATGAACAACTTATAGTTGTATTTTAAACGGTTTTTATCTACCTACACAGTGTTATATAAAAATCAATTTTTATTCAACTGTATAATAAAATGGGGATTTCCCTAACTATAGCTTTACAATTGTCTTCAGTTGTTAATCAAAATGTTTTACATACAAAAAATGGAAAATGCATGCACCGAATGTTTTTTGAAAATGAGATACAAAAAGATCACTGTTGGCAGATACGGCAAATATCAAGAGATTTTTAATAGAGCGTGGCGTTTTTAAACTGATTGAACGAAAGAAAATCACATGCTTTTTCGCAAAGCTTTAAGTTTGCTTTTCTTTTTTAAAAATCAATAGTTTTTTAAATCCAATGAACAGTAAATAAAAAAAACTTTAACATTAGAAACTTTTACTTTTGCCATTCGCAAATATTAACAATCTTGCAAAAGTGAACTGGCTTTGTTTTAATTAGTTCATAATATCGCGAGTGCACTGTATTTATTTAAAAAGTTAAATTAAGTACACAAGTCTATAAGATTGTACACTTCAGCCTCACCGATTTCATTACTGGAGTTTTGACCTACATACTATTAGAATTACATATGTACATACATACTATAAGAATTAACTAGTGACTGAATATAAAATTCACTTAATATGTTTTTTTTTTATTAGTACAGTACTTTTCGTTTATAGTCACTACCGCTTATAGTCACATTAGTGATATAGTCCATATAATCTGTTTATTTTGCCCCTATAAGGTAATTCAATAAAACGTATTAACGTTATAGTCCATCTAGCGATATAAGCACATTTGCCATATATGCCATCTATCAACAGTCATCAAAGGGATAACTAAAGCAATGCATTTTTTATTTTCTTTATTCACATAACTTGATTATATTCGAATTAGGTTATATGCCTCATTGTGGCATATTAATGAATTAGCCTTATGGTCACATTAGCGATATAGTCCACGTTTTGTCTGCAACTTAAGGATGTGACTATAAGCGAAAAGTACTGTAATGATAACAAAAAAAGACGAGTTGTTAAACAAAATCGCCGAAATAATATAAATGGTAAAAATAGCCAAATTAATCGCCAGTTATATCAGAAATCGCCATAAAAGTCGCCTGTCGCCAAATGGGAAATCCCATCGCCAAACATGGTTCAAAATTGCCACGTTTGGCGAGAAATCGCCATATCTGACAGCCCTGGTTCTCAAAACCAAACATTCAGTTCATCCCATATACAACTTGCGTTACCTACTCAACAGAAGAATAACTGTTGAGGAGCCATTCAAACCAAAGGGTCCAATGCACAAACTGCCAGGAATATGGGCACACGAAATCATATTGTAAATAGCCTCACGTATGTGTGGTTTGTGGTGACGCTCCTAAAACCGCCGAATGTAATCGTTCAAAAGCTGACCCGAATGTTAAGAAATGCAGCAACTGTGGCGAAAATCACACGGCAAACTATAGGGGTTGTAAAGTCTTCTTGCATTTAAAAAAAACTGCTTTAGTTCAAAAATATACTCACTCCCAATATGGTCCGTCATATGCGCCCAGCCAAGCCGCTGGCTCTATTGCTAGTATTACACAAACAAACAAATAAAACCAATCATATGCCCAAGTCTTAAAAGGAAACCCTAATGCGAAAAACCCCCCGAGTACTTCCAACGCAAAGCAACCTCCATACGCTAATGTTCCTAGGGAAGGGTTCAAATGCCTTCCGGAAATATGCCTAGCTCAATCGAAAATTTAATTCAAGCTATGAAAAACTTCATTGCCACTATGCAGAACATGTTTCAGGAAATTATGCGAAACCAGAACATGCTTCTGCAAGTTCTACTCAACAAAAAATGAACCAGTTAAAAATATGTTTCTGGAATGCAAACAGGTTATCCCAACATAAACACGAAGTTGCAAACTTTCTTCATAGGCATGAAATCGACGTACTTCTTGTCTCTGAAACACATTTTACTCATAAATGGATACCTTACGTATGACACAAAACATCCCAGGGGACGGGCTTGTGGTGGCACAGCCATAATTGTGCACAAGCACATCAGACACTTACCATTGCCAGAGTTCGAAGAAGATTGTATCCAGGCCACATCTATAAATCTTACTGATTTCAAACTGACGTTGTCATCCGCTTATTGTCCCTCGAGGCACAAAATTGAACACGATAAATTTCTCAACTTTTTCTCCACATTGGGCCAGAAATTCATTGCTGCTGGCGATTACAACGCTAAACATACATATTGGGGCTCCAGACTTATTAGTCCTAGAGGTAATCAGCTATACAATACCGTAACTGCAAATAATTTTTATGTCGTATCGAGTGGTGAGCCTACCTATTGGCCAACCGACTTCAACAAGCTACCAGACCTTATTGACTTTGCTGTAATTAAAAACATCAAGCGCGATCAGGTACTAGTTAGTTCCTTCTATGATCTATCGTCTGATCATTCACCTTCAATCCTCATTTTAAAAGGCAACTCTGACGCCGCAGCTGCAAACTTTATTTCCTATCCAAACAGAACCACAAATTGGTTAAAGTACATATAAAATGTATGTGAGCTCTCACCTATCACAGTTCATTCTCCTAAAAAATTCATCTGACATCCAAATAGCTGTCGACCGATTTACAGAAGTCTTGGATTCTTCAGCAAGAAATGCAACCCCAATCAAGCGGACAATTAAACGTGCTCCTTATAATACATCGACAGATATAGAGACCCTTATCAGAGAAAAAAGGAAGTTAAGAAGACAATGGCAAAACAGTCGTTCCCCAACCACTAAGGCCCAACTACAATTATGCCTGACAACTCTTCGCAACAAACTGAGACAGAACCACCAGTCTGCAATAGAAGGCTATATAAACAGCCTAGATGCCACAAAAAACTCCAATTATAGCTTATGGAAGGCTGTACGGCATATGAAATGCCCTATAAACCAAGAATCTCCATTAAGACTGGAAAACCGCACTTGGGCCAAAAACACAAATGAAAAATTAAACGCTTTCGCGGGCCACCTTGAGAAAGTTTTCACGCCACATGATGCACAAACTTGTTCCGGCCGTCCAATCATTCCTGATAAGGTAAACCATCCAATAAAATTTAACATAACTCAAGTAAAATCTGCAATAGAAAAAGTGAATATTAGAAAAATCTCCCGGACCTGACCGCATCACAGGGTCAATGATAAGAAACTTACCATCGTCTGCTTCTAGAATCTTGCTGCTCACTTTTAACGCGATATTAAGAGTCGGATACTTCCCAGCCTCATGGAAGAGGTCTATAATTGTTATGATTCCCAAGCCAGGAAAAGATGCTAGCCAGGTTGCATCCTACAGACCGATAAGCTTATTATCAATCCTATCGAAGCTTTTCGAAAAAATATTCGTTTTAAGTATAACTCCCCATCTAAATGAACACGATATCATCCAGGATCACCAGTTCGGATTCAGAGCGAACATGGTACAATAGAACAAGTGCATAGAACTGTCACCCTAATTAAATCGGCGTTTGAGAAAAAGCAATACTGCTCAGCCCTGTTTATAGACATTTCCCAAGCATTTGACAAGGTTTGGCATGATGGGCTACTAATCAAAATCACACGAATGCTTCCTCAAAACACTCACAAGCTTCTGGAGAGCTATCTAAAAGGCAGAACATTCATAGTAAGGTCGCAAGATAAATACTCCCCCCTCAAGAAAATTACTGCTGGTGTCCCCCAAGGCAGCATATTAGGACCGCTTCTATATATAATATATACAGCGGATATGCCAACAAACCTGACCACGCATACCTCTACATTTGCAGACGACACAGCATTTATTAGCGTTAACCATGACCCAAAAGTCGCATCGCAAAATCTGCAGTCCCACATCAATGAGGTCTGGCTAGAAAGATGGAGAATAAAGGTTAACCCGACTAAATGTGCTCACTTAACTTTCACGCTCAGAAGACAAACGTGCCCAGCTGTAAAAATAAATAACATCACTGTTCTGGTAGAAAACCATGTTAAGTACTTGGGAATTCATATAGATGGACGCTTGACCTGGTCTGGTCAAATTGAAGCGAAAATAACGGGTATTCGGTCGAAACTCAAACTTTTCTTTGAAAACAAAATTCTCTTTTACAAGTCCATCATAAAACCAATATGGACATATGGCATCCAATTATGGGGTACTGCATGCGCATCTAACCTCCAAAAGCTTTAAAGAAGACAGTCTAGAATATTACGACAAATTGTCTGCGCCCCATGGTATATACGTAGTGATATTATCCACAGAGACCTCAACGTCCCCACAATCCAGGAGGAAATTAAAAAATATTCAATTAGCGACATCGATAAACTAATGGCCCACACAACTACCTCGCTCGGGGTCTGCTTCAGTTCGAAGGTCACCAGAGGCTAAAAAGAACCGATACTTTGAGCCTAACTTGAAGACATTTTTAAAATTTGAATACAGCAGTTAGTGGTTACATTGGTAACAACTAATAAGAAACAAGTAGAATTAAGATTTGAATACATATTGTAAATTTCGATAAGAAAGATTCAATAATAAAAATAAATTATTAAAAAAAAAAAAATTTGAATGGCTTATTATATACAATATAGCTAAAAATAAAATAAGAAACTTATTAATTATGATTGTTATTAATTTTAAGGATTTTGCTTGAATGTTTTAGAAACAAAAATATTCAGGAATGTGATGAAAAACGATAGTTTTCAAAATTATCGTCTTTAGCAGGTGTAATGAATTTCGACCGATTTTAACCCTCTGCAACTGACGTGCATTAATTTTAACAATATAGCTGATGTGGGGTCTAGCAGACCTCACTTTTAAACTCATTTCTAATGTTAAGTTTTTGACTGGCATCTTCATTGCCTTATTAATCTATAACAGTTAATATTTTTCAAGCTAACATAAGATTAAAATTTGATATTAAAGACGTTTTTTTAAAGGTATGTTTTATTTCATTTAGTTTCATTAAAACAAAAACAATACTCTTCTCTTAAAAACAATACAAAAAATACTTATTCTAATAAACTTTAAGGAACTTCTTTCTTTAACTTTTAAAACACATTTTAAATACATTACGTTTTGATTTTCAGCCAAATCGTACGGTGAGATCATTTTTTACACAGTGCTTTCATATGATTTAGCACCATTTCCCGAGCCATATTTAACAAAAATTTTCCTCTTCTTATTTTGGAGTCCATATCTTCACATGCTTGGTACGCAACGAAACAGTTGATACCTATCATATCCAGTATTCTATAAAAAATTGTCATTGGCCAACGGCGAGTTTTACGACTACAGGAATATACCGAGCACTTCTTGTCGATCTCATCAACGCCTCCCTTAGTGTGACTATACACTACAATCATTATTGGTTTGCCTGACTCAGTGTCGGATTCTCGAAAGTGATGTGTGGATGAAACTAGAAGGACCGCTTTATTTTTCTTTGGAACAAAGGGTAATAATGTAAAGTCCTTGGTGAAACCGTAAAGTGAACTTCCAACTTCTCTTTCTTTGTTTGGGAAAAAGCTTGTAGGGATCTCCCTCTTATTCTTTTTCAGTGTTCCAAGATAGGTTAGGTTCTTTGTCAACAACACTTCCATTAGTGGGATGGAACTATACCAGTTGTCAGCTGTGATGTTACGGTTTGTGCCTTCAACAACTTTCACAAGTCGTAAGACTGATTGCGATGGTACTGATAATTTCTTCTCTTCTTCATTTAGTCCTAATCCATCGGAATTTTTACCATAGTAGATGTAAGCATTGTAGATGTAAAAAGTTTTTGCGTCACATAAAATCATGATCTTCTGACCATATTTAGCAGGTTGCAACGACCTCTAAATGGAACCAGCATCTCGTCAATGCACATATAGGCGCCAGGAGAATACTGGGCTTGTGAATTAGAAATGAACTTGGTAAATATATTTAATATAGGAGCTAGCGGGTCCTCTCCTATACGTTCTTCTCTGGTCATAATGTCATCAAATCTCGAACAGTTGACTAAACATGAAAATCTGACCTTAGTCATAACGCATCGAAATATTTCATGGCCTGCACCATCGTTAGCAAAAACTGTATTGGGATCACAGTCGTTACATTTGAAAACCGATGAATAATATAAGAGTCCTATAAATGCTTTCATTTCAGTCTCATTTGTGTCAATTAGTTCTGCTCGGCTTTAATTTTTGAAATGATTTCTATACATATTAAGCTTTAGGTTGGTATAAACTATTAAGTTCACAAGCATAGGCTCATCAAAAAATGTTGTCCAAATATTAACAAAACTTTCAAATTTTGAAGTTGTTGAAAGCTTTGGTAGCCTTATAATATTATGAGCCGCCACTCTGGAATTTCTGTGACACTTCTGAGCAGACCATACGAAACTATTTTTACCTTTATATATTTCTTCACTTAGTATTCTGTTTGAACTTCCGTAAAGCAATTATTTTCCTCTTGAAAACCCGCTTCTAAGCTAATTTCGTCGCTATCAAATATAATTTGTTCTGGTTCAAAATTTGGATCCTTTGTGGTATCGTCGTCGCTAAAATCTTCTCCTTCTTCTTCAATTTCTTCAAGCCACTCAATTATTTGCTGGTCACTGCTTTTAAAAGTTCCGGCTGAAGTTCTTTTGATGGAAGACATTTTGTACAGCTTAATTCCTGCAAAAATTTAAGTAATAACCATTGAAATACAATTTTTCTGTCGTGAGGTCTGAAAGACACTATGGTAATTTTACGATATTACTGATGTGATTATTTTTACAATAATACTGACGTGGTAGTCCGTTAGATACTTACATTGATGCTGATGTGTGGGTATTACAGACACCTTTCCGTACAGCTGCACACGTGCGTTGACAACGAACACTTTTTTCACACTAAGCAACGAAGAAACATAAATAGAAGAGGTAATGAGCGTATGGAGATCGTAGACTCGAATTGAACGAAGGTATAAAAGCATTTTGTTTTTGCGGTGTCTGTCAGACTACGACGTCAGTCGCAGAGGGTTAAAATCCATTTTTACAGTAGAGTCTTAATTTTTTGTTCAAAATACAGTTCACTTTATATATATAATAAAGAATTTAAAAGAATATATAGGTACAGAAAGACAGAGGAAAATGTATTAGAAATCAATTTTTAAAGACACTGGAAACGATATTATCGTTTTCAAATCGTATTGTTTTCCAAATCGTTTTCCATCATATACCTGCTTAAAATAAACCTGGTTTTCTACCCGAATACGATGACCAAGTGCACAATGAAATCTTGAGATATGAGAGCCAGACAATTTTATACCACAACGAATTTGATCTGCTGAAGTGGTGGGAAGCCCGCAAAAGAGAATATCCCATGCTTTTCAATCTAAGTTGTTTTATATTAGCAACACCAGCCAGCTCCGCTTCTTCGGAAAGGCTCTTTTTAAAAGCTCGACATTTGTTATCCGAAAAAAGGTCGGTACTCGGAAAAACCCCAGTAAACGTAAATCAAATTATGTTTTTACATAGCAATTTAGATTTGAATGCATTGAAGACTACAAATTCAAATGATTAGAAAAGTAGGATTATAACGTTTAACGATTTATCGAGAAAAAAGGTTAATTTTGGAACTACCCAATATATATGGATTAAAAGTTTAACTTTAAATATTAAAATAGAAATATTCATACATACCCGTATATGTTTTCTTGGAATAAATCAAAACCCGTTTTTTACTTATTAAATTATTTTTGAGCTTATTTGTGGATCCCCCTTATCAGTGAAATTATTCATAATTGCGTTTGACGATTAAGTTGAATATTAAATAATAATAAAAAAGTTGATCACTGTATTTATGCAGATGATCTCTACATTTTAGCGAAGGAACAAGATAACAACAAAATTGAACAAGATTTCAAAGAAACCTTAGAATTAATAATAATTGGTCCATGAACTCTGGTGCTGATATGTCGCTTGAAAAGACAACACATCTTCATATTTGTAAAAAACTAAACTATAGTAATATTAACGTTACTTTTAAGAATACAATTATACAAAATGTAAATAGCTGTAAAGTATGAGGACTTCATTTTGATACTAAATATAATTTTAAGAATCACTGTAATTACTTAAAGAGAGATCTGACAAAAAGACTAAACATCATAAAATATTAACCGTCCTCCAACAGCCGCATACACACCAACAGCCTGCTAAGATTCGTAAAATCGATAATACTATCGAAAATCGATTACGGTCTGGTCATCTATAATAAAGCTTCCAAAACTACATTCAGACCACTCGAAACCATAATGAATTCTGCATTAAGAACAAGCTTGAGAGCCTTCCGTACAACCCCAATTAAACACATTCTAGCCGAGAGTGGTTTTGATCCTCTTCGCATTCGCGCCAATAAACAAAAATTCCGCCTACTTCACAAAACAAGCTGCCATAAATCGTCTCCATTATATACACATATCAGCCTGCTAAAAAAAGGAAAACTGAACAGAAGTATGCATCAACCCTATCAAATCTATTCAAAATTGCTAATAAATACGAAATTAATTACACTGTGCCTTTGGAGCACAACCCACCTTTGATGTAAGATTCAACAAATTTTTTAAAAAATCTTCAAATATATATTTTTTTTCTATTTCAACAATTGTTGGTCAATTATTTAATTTAGAATCTGTGGCAACACTGAACTGTGCCCGGATGTTATAGCATATTCGTGGCAACGCTGTTACAGAAAATATATATATATAGTAGGCTTGTTATTGAAATAATAGATATAAAAATGGCGTTTAATTTGAAAAAGATTATTCTTTAATAAAATTGTTATAAAGCCTTGAAACCGTGTTCGTATCTTATTTATCGGGGTTATTGCATTGGCGACGAGGAAAACCATGTCTAGAGGAAAAAATTAAATAAAATTCAGCCAACTGGGAAAAATCACATTAAATTGTGTCTTCCGTTTGTTGATTGCATTAAATTGCGAAGAGATCATTGAATTGGATCAGAAAGTTGGAAAACACATTGAATTGTGTTATTGCTGTGTTCCTTCCTTTGTACCTAACGGAGTATATTAAATTGAAGTATTAAAGGGGAGAGGTATGTATGTATATGGTGATTTTCACGACACATTAAATTGTGAATTTGACATCGCATTCAATTGTGAATTTGATAGTACATTAAATTGTACAATTGTGTGACAACCAGCTATAAAGCTGGGGTTTTTTTAATTTGCTGCTCAGGCAAATGATTTAATATTGTGTTTCTTTTAAAGGAGAACAATGTCCGACATAAAGCCCTTTCCTTGCGATGTTATAGACAAATCGTTGTTACGTGTGGAATGGGAAAAGTGGTTCCGATCTTTCAAGCTGTATCTGGCATCGGAGGAAATAATCGACCCAGTTAAAAAGAAGAACAAGTTACTTTATTTGGGAGGACCGCAACTTCAAGAGGTCGTTTATTATATTCCGGGTGCTCTGGTAGAAATCAATTCAGAATCTGATAACGATGTATTCAATATATTGGTTACAAAGTTGGATGAATACTTCTCGCCCAAAAGAAATTCAACATTTGAAAGACATCTTTACAGAAGCCTGACACCCTCTGATGGAGAATCTCTTAACAAATTTTTAATGCGATTAAGACAACAAGTTTCGAAATGTTCCTTCGGATCGACAAAAACAGAAATAAAAGAAATTTGTATTAAAGACAAAATAATTGACTCATGGGCTCCTCTTGATTTAAAGAAAAGGCTACTGGAAAAAGAGCAAAATTTAAATGACGTCATTGAAGCTTGCCAGGTTTATGAACAAATTAATAAACAGTCGCAAGGCATGCTGACACGAGTTGACGAGGAGATGGTAAATAAGATTTCATCAAAGAAACGCTTTCCTAAAAATTCAGAAGTGGAGTGTTTCAGGTGTGGTCGAAGTGGCCACATGGGCAACTCAAATGCTCCCTGATCGGACATTTTGCTTTAAAGTGTAAAACTAAAAATTTTAAGAGGAAATTTTCCGAGTATGATGATAGTAGCGGCAGAAGCCGCAACACTAGACCTGCAAAGGTATGCTGTATACACAATGAAGATTAACATAATTTAGGGGGTGGTGAAGCATTGCGGGAATTTTACTGTTTTAAAATTGATGACAACTGCGAAAGTAATGAAATAATAGAGTGTCGTGTTGGCGGACAAGCATGTTTAATGGTGATTGATTCCGGCTCCCGATTTAATCTTGTGAGTGAAAATGTCTGGAAATTATTAAGAGATAAAAAAGCGGTCTTATGGAATATTCGATCAAACTCATCAAACCAATTCAAAGCATATGCATCAGATCATATCAAGGTAATCTGTGTTTTTGACGCACCGATCGCAATTAATAATGATTCAGAAACGGTTGCTACGTTATTGAAAATGGAAGCCAGTCATTATTAGGACGTGAAACATCGACCAAACTTAAAGTACTTAGAATCGGTTTAAATGTCAATCGTGTTGAAAACGTAGAGGCATTTCCTAAGATGAAAAACATACAAGTCAAATTATCTATCGATACCTCTGTTAAACCTGTGCAACAACCACTACGACGTATACCAATTGCGCTTGAGGAAAAAGTAGTAGCAATTAGTTTAGACGTAATCGAACCTGTTTACGGACCAAGTCCATGGAATTTACCAGTAGTGATTGTGTTTAAGGGCAATGGCGAAATGAGGCTATGCATTGATATGCGACGTGCGAACAAAGCAATTTTGAGGGAAAATTATCCTTTGCCTACATTTGACTCTTTCATGACAAAATTAAGAGGAGCAAATTACTTTTCGAGGTTAGATCTTAAAAGCGCATATCATCAACTCGAACTGCATGAGAGCAGCCGGGAAATAACGACTTTTATTACACATAAAGGACTATTTAGGTATAAGAGATTGATGTTTGGCGTAAATGCGGCACCTGAAATTTTTCAGCGCATACTAGAGGGGCTTTTGGCGACTTGTAGTAATTGTCTTAATTATATAGATGATGTGATCATATTTGGCAGTAATGAAGGTGAACATGACAAGGCGGTAAGGAAGTGCTCCACGTTTTGAAGCAAAATAATCTCGTACTTAATGAAGACAAATGTGTTTGGAAAACTCGAGAACTTTAATTTTTAGGACACATTCTTTCTGAAAAGGGCTTCGCGGCAGATCCCGAAAAAATCAAGGTAATTACAGATTTTCGAGCGCCGACCACCAAAGAAGAGGTAAGAAGTTTTTTGGGTTTGATTACGTACGTTGGCAAATTTATACCCGGTTTGCCAAATGTCACCGAACCACTAAGAATCTTGTTTAAATTAGACACAAAATTTGTATGGGGCCCAGATCAGGCTAGCGCTTTCCAACATCTTAAAATTAAATTGTCTCGGATTCCCAATTTATCGTATTTTGACCCAAAGAAGCGAACTCGAGTGGTAGCGGATGCTAGTCCGGTCGCGTTGGGCGCAGTCTTAATCCAGTTTGATTCAAATGGTGATCCAAAGATAATATCTTTCGCTAGTAAGAGTTTATCCGACGTAGAAAAAAGAAATTCCCAAACGGAAAAGGAAAGTTTAGCACTGGTTTGGTCAGTTGAGAAATTTTACTACTATCTAGCAGGTCTGGAGTTTGAATTAGTGACTGACCACAAACCACTAGAGGCAAGTTTTAAGCCAGCATCAAAGCCTCCGGCCAGAATAGAACGATGATTATTGCGGTTACAATCATTCAAATTTAAAGTTATTTACCGAAGTGGCAAGGAGAATATAGCGGATTCTGTGTCCAGGCTTTGCAGGATCTCGGACACAACTTCATTTGACGGAAACTGCGAGGATAACATATTTCATATTGTGTCAAAATCTGTTCCATTACCTCTTGGAATCACTCTTATAGCTAATAAAAGTGCCGAAGATGAAGAAATCACCAATATTATAACACATATCCAGCACGATTCGTGGGATTCTGATAAATCAACTAATTATTATCCATTCAGGTTTGAGCTCTCAGTTATAGGTAATATTCTTCTGCGAGGCATTCGCATTGTGATACCTAAGTCGTTGCGTGAAAGGGTGCTCCAGCTGGCACATGAGGGGCCATTAATGGATAGAGAAGCGGAAGATTTTGTTAAGCATTGTCGCGACTGCTTACTTGTATCGCAAATATCAAATCCGCCGCCCAAGCAAAGGCATGCATTTCCGAATGGTCCCTGGCAATGTGTGGCAACAGATTTATTAGGGCCACTGCCAAACAATGAGTACGTGTTGGTACTTATAGATTACTACTCACGGTATCAGGAAGAAGTGTTTTTGAAAACCATATCTTCTGAGACGATCATTAAGGCCATGGAGGAGATATTTTGTAGACTTGGATTGCCGAAATCGCTGCGGACAGATAATGGACGGCAGTACATAAGCTCTGAATTTGAAAGTTTTTGTAAAATGAACAACATCACACATATTACAACGCCACCTTATTGGCCGCAGGCCAATGGTGAGGTCGAGAATATGAAGCGATTGAAAATTGCCAGTTCCAACAAAAGTAACTATAAACGGGAGATACAAAAGTTCATTTTGATGTATAATGTTACACCTCACGGCACAACCGGATCACCGCCATCTGAACTAATGTTACTACTTATGTTATACTTATAGTAAATTAAAAAAAATAACATATTGTCGGCTTAATATGCAAACCTGGTAAATCCACTTTTTAAGTAAATTGATATTTTGATTCCGTTGGGTAGAGAAAAATATGCCTCGTGGACCAGCAGTTTGAGTATTGAAGTGTGTCAAATCAACTATATTTTTTGTTTCCTCTCAAGCATTTGTTGAAAGGGAGTTAGCAGGTTTGGATATTAAGCAGACGATATATAAAAATTTACATTAAATTAAGTAAAATTAGTTTGAAAAAATAACGAAACTTAAAAATGCATTGGAGTTACTTATTCAAAATTTTATACTGCAAGTGTATGAGAGTTAAGTAGGCATATGAACAGAACAAGCATGGCACGACATTTACCATACGATTTGACAGAAAAGACCAGTGATCGTCGTGAAATAAAATTTATTTTAATTTATAAAAATATAATCAAATATTGGTCATGCTTTAAAAAAAAGAGGACAAAAATGACAGATTATGAAAAAAAGATGATAAAAGAGGACACAAATTTTATAGAGGACAGCCAGTTAAAATAGATGATTGTCCTCTAAAAAAAAGTACGTATGGTCACCTTACTTTACCCGACCGTAAATGTAATGCAATGCAAAGTCCCAATTTACACTAGGGACATTTCTTGCCGGACAGACGAAGTTTGATGGCGAGGGGTCAAAAAGGTAGAGTGTGCAGTACATGACTATCTGTACTGGACATTTTTTCATTTCTCCTTCTTACTTTTCGTAGTTTATATACAAGTATTAATTTCTGTCTGACTTCTAATGTTTCATATGTAAACGCTTCTGGTAAGATTAAAAGAGAATTCAAAAAATGTCCGGCAAGAAATGTCCCTAGTGTAAATTGGGACAAAGCAACGCACTGTTTTTTCTGTAATTGGTAATAAATATCTCAAAATTTTGAGGCTTTTGAATAAAAAAATTATATTGCACAAATCAATTTCAAAAATGTTTCAGGTGTGTGGCTTACCAGTGGTCGCGGGCATTATTTATTACTGGGTTAGTTTTAAGCCAATATTAGGCTTTTATACCTAGGGATGAAACGATACGAGTAAATACAAGTACATATTCGATACTTTTATATAAGTACAAAGTATTTTTGTAATCGATACTTAGCAATCGAGTACCAAGTAGTATCGGTAAAAAAATACTCGGTATCGGTCAAAAGTAATCGTTTAACTTTGGTATTGAAATTAATCTTAAATTTTTGATTATTTTCCAAAGCTGGAGCAGCAGTAACGGTATCAAGAAACCGTTTGACCAGTAAACACTAGGGATGCCAATCCCGAATAACGAAAACCTGATTATTCTAAAAATTTAAGTCCCGTAGTCCGGGGTTTGATATAAAAATCCCGAGATTTTGGGCTTAGTAAAAATTCAATATTAATGTTCGCGATAGCGAACACAATTCACGATAATTGCTTGGCCGACCTCATTTTCGAAGACGCCGCCAGCCGCAGAACTAACTGGGGAGCATGCACATATATTTTTGCATTTCCTACAGACCCGGTTCGCTGAAATTAACGCGCAATTCTCCCGATTGTGGATGCGCATTAAATGCATTTTGAATGAACGCCCATTTTCGTAAGAGGCTTTATTAATCTTACCGCGCTGCTCAATTGTGTACCTCTCAATGGTCGAAGTTGTCAAATACTGAACGAAAAATAGGTCAACTTAAGTTGCGCAAAAACCTTGACGTTAAGGGATTATGGTTTTACCACCCTTTATTATATATTTATCAATTTAAAATAAAATACATACATTATTTAGCTTAATTTCTTCGACCTTCTTAATATTATTTCCTTTTTTTAAAAAATTTGTTTGATATATAAAAAAACCAAAAAATCCCTGAAGAAGCTATCCATTGAGAAATATTTTGGACTTTGAGCTTGAGAAATTATTGAAAGGAAATAAAATACATATTTACATTTAAGATAAATTCATAGTGACATTGTTGATTTCTGGAATAAAAGGTGAATGAAGGTTGTTATCCTGAACGTTCTATAAAATTTTGTTTCCTAAGATAAAAAAGATTTTTCGAAAGGAAATTGGTACTAGGTGGTAACTAAAAGTGGTCTCAATCTTTACACTTATCGTTTTGCACAAAAATTCTAATAGGTCGAAGTTCTTATTTTATTGTATAGCAATAAAACACTAATAAGAACGTTTTTAAATGCTGCTTTCTATTCTTTTATCATGCAAACCGATACAAGTACCCATACAAGTAACGAAGTATCGATACTTTTTTTTCGATTCTAAGTAGGTATCGATACTTTACGAACGATACCACATCGAGTAAAAGTATCGATACCTTAGAGGTATCGTTTCATCCCTATTTATACCTATCTTTTTAAAAAAATTATTGTATCTTCATTTTGATTAAGTTATCATAGAATAAAAACTTTAAAGCAGGGTTTAAAAATACTAATATATTAGTCATAAATATGCATAATTTTAAACACAAACTGACAGAAAATCTAAAAATATTAAATAATCCACTATCGTAATATATTTAAATGCATCGCTGTATTAATATAATTTCTAGTATTACACAAAAATATTTAACCAGTGGTAACTTTTTAATATTACAATGCGCAAAATATTAAATATTTCGCCGTATAAATATATTTTATATCGTAACTTTAACATATTTTTTGTCACCATAAATATTAAATGTTTTGTTTCTACAATATCAATATATTCCTACCACACATTACAAACTGCCGCAGTATATGCGAAATGTACGAATATAAATAACATAACAAAACAAAATATGCCGTCTTGTTGATCATCGACTGCCAAAATATGCGACACAAAATATGCGACTATTACACACGACATATTTAACCCAGATATGCCCATTGCTTGAGCATGATCATTTTAAACGTTCTTTTATATTATTTTGGAAACAAATGAGAAATAAAAGCAGTGCAATTATAGGATTTATTAAGATTTATTGAAAAAAGTGGTTTTTGAAGCCGTCCTATATATAGGACATTGGGCACATGACTCATTGGGTGTGATACGACACAAAACATCATACATATTTATCCTTTATCACATTTTTGGCATCTAGTTAAGGTTTTTTGATGGCAGGCTCCACATCAAGTTTGTTTTTCCTGTGAAATAACCCAATGGTGCAATCGGTCATAACGCAATTCATTATTTAGGGACCCAGGTCTTTGTAAGTGGCACTGAAATTTACAGAAGCAGCTTGGTAATTCTCGAACTAGTATATGTAGCCTTGTGGAGTCGTACCTACCCATAGTTGGAAGCCATAACGAACTGGCTTACCATGAATAAAGTGCTTGCAACCAAGTCTACCTCAGTATGGAACCATGGCTTCATCTACGCTGTGCCCCTCTTCAACATAAGCCTTTTCCATAAACGTTTTATTCAAATGCGCGAAGAGTGACCTGACTTTGGCGAGCTAGCAATGAATATTGGACAAAGTAAACTCAAATTAAATTTGGGCTTATGCGCCCACGATTTGGCATAAGAGCAACAAATAATAATGGCTTGGGGAACTAGTTTATTGTTAAAGTCTTTCGAACTTTCCCAAAACCTTCTTCTTTTAGGCAGAGCTCTGTAGAGGAACGAATCCACTAAGCAAAATTACTCCAAGAAAGTATTTCGTTTCGGGTATATTCACGCGCAAATCTTTATTCTTTTGTGACTACTAGCTCATCATCGAATAAAGAGAAAAAAAGAAGTAGAATTACGCGTATGTATGTATGTCGAACCCCCCTCCACAGGTTTTTCAAAAATAGCATCATAGGTGGACAAGTCTTTCTTCACATGTGTCCCAATCACTATCAAAATTGATTTTTTTAACAATTTCCACCTTATTTTGCATTAGCGAAGCCGGTAAATTATTTATTTTCACTAAGGCTCCATCGCCAGAATCTTCGAATATGATGTCTCCACATGCATTATTGGGTGGGAATATAGTTATATTATCTACATATAGATCCTCATCCTCTATCAACGCCAAAGCTTCAATGAGGAAAAATGCTCTATGAAAAATACATAGCATATTATATGCCTAATGTCCTACATATAGGTCACCAAACTTTAAGGTGTTACAACAACAAAACTAAAACACAAAAATTAAACCTTCACGCATATAACAATCAAGCTTCTCTTTATAAATATAAATAGAAACAAAATAAAGTATTTGTTCTTTTGTAAATATACAAAATTTACCTTACCGTACAATCATGGCCCCACATTCTGTCATTAGGAAAATATCACAAATTAATAACTCAATAACTCAAAATTAGTAGCAAAAATTAATAGGACCACACAATCTCTCGCGAGGTATTGATGAGTACTGAGTATGTGAACAAAAAGAACGGTACTTTGATTATCGTGTCGTATCATGTGAGCCAGAATTTTGATGTACTATATATAGGTCATTGGGCATATTTGGGTTAAATATTTTAGAGTAAATAGTAAACATATTATTAGTCGAAAAATAAACTAATAATAGTCACAATATGAAGAAAAAAATTTTTTTTGTGTGTAAATACAAAAAAAAAAAAAAAAAAAGAGAAAATTTAAAATAAGAAAATCTTTGAAAGTAAGTATGTGTAGGAAGAAGTAAATATAATTGTTTGATGGTTAATTTATTGAAAAAAGGCAAAATATGGTTGAAAGGTGAGTTTTATAGTTTGAGTGCAAAAATATAAAAAATAGGTATTGAAAAGTTAACTAATGTTTTAAGAAAATATATACATATGTACATAGTTTGTATTTATAATAATATTTAATTTATAAACAGCCATTAAAAGAATATAGAGAGTGTTATAGAGTTAATGTACAAAAGTGCGTTTGTGTTGTGAGAAATTTATTTACATCAGACAAAGTATCTTTTATAAGGACAAACATTTTTATGCGTGGGTGTGTAGATCATAGTTTTATTACGTATGCATTTTGTTTTTAGCTTGGCTCATTTAATTGTTGATGATAATGGATGAATTGAAAATAGAACAACCAATCGCACTCTTGTAATAGAAGCTCAAAAAAAGGATGTTGTGTAAATGTAGGTAGGAGGCTGCTTATATATGATCTTCTAGAGAAAAGAACATTTAAAGAAGTGATCAGTTGTAAAGACCATGCATATAAATATGTATGTATGTATGTATGAATGTCTGTATGTATGTTTGTATGTATGTATGTATGTATGTATGTATGTATATGTAATTGTTAGCGACAAAGTAAACTTAGAAACTTGATATTGTGTTTTGCGTTATACAAGTTGATTTAAAAAAAAAAACATTGTTAGGTATGACTTTTCTTGTTTTTTATAAGTATGTATGTACCTATGTAATTTGGAAAAGAAATGTTTTTTTAGACAATTGTTGTTTTTTATTTGCGCCTATCATAAATATATTTTTTAGGTAAAACACTTTTGTTTGCTATATGCACTTGCGTAGATATTTATAAATAAAGCAAGAATTATGACGCCAACATTAACGAAACCCAAATTTGCATGCAAGTAGCAATCCTTTTTTTTTTGCCAATTTTACACACTTGTGACCTTTTCATTTGTTGTCGCATATACATACATATGACAAACATACATACATATGACAAACAAGTGCAACAATACCTTTTTCTTATAGGTACCTGTTGTAAAAATAACAAGTGAAAAAATAAATAACCCTTTATTTTCCACTAAAAAAATAGATCATAAATTTGCATACATTTGTTGTTGTGATTCCACAAGGTAGGTATTGTTTGTCATATGTATGTATATGCAACAACAAATGAAAAGGTCACAAGTGTGTAAAATTGGCAAAAAAAAGTTCATAAAAAAGGATTGCTACTTGCATGCAAATTTGGGTTTCGTTAATGTTGGCGTCATAATTATTGCTTTATTTATAAATATCTACGCAAGTGCAAACAAAAGTGTTTTACCTAAAAAATATATTTATGATAGGCGCAAATAAAAAACAACAATTGTCTGAAAAAACATTTCTTTTCCAAATTACATACTTATAAAAAACAAGAAAAGTCATAACAATGTTTTTTTTTAAATCAACTTGTATAACGCAAAACACAATATCAAGTTTCTAAGTTTACTTTGTCGCTAACAATTACATATACAAACATACATACAGACATTCATACCAGAGAATGGCTTTGTACATTTGAAAAAAAATCGCATTTAATACATGACAACAAATACACTCGTTTACGGGTCATACAGTCAAACTAGCGCAACCGCAAATATTCGCTGCTGGTTTGCAGTCATTCAAATAACGCACATCGTGCTTTGTTATTTATACAATCGTTGCCTTCGTTTTTTTTATAAAGATTCTAAGTGTTCTGAGCGCAAATGATTGTTTGGTAAAGAAACAAAAAATACAAACGAAAGAGCCAGAAATGAAACAATCATTACTCATGTATTTATGCAGCATTAACTATGTAGTACAAGAAAAAAAAAATTTAAATGAAACTAAACACACATACTTATGTAGGTACACACAATTTCCATAGAAACAAAAATTACAGTAGTAGTAGTAGTAGGTACAACCCAGTGGTATAAAAAGTAGCAATCGCCACCAATGACAGGCGAAATAGTTAGCACTTTCACACAATTTGTACCAGGGTCTACTGATGTGGCATTCAAATCATACCTAAATCTTTCCCTAGACACCAATATCTAGTGTTAACATTTGAAAATAGGTACCCACTTTTCGCTAGCTAATTCTATAGCTCCAAGTAATGCAGAAAACAATTTTTTTTCAACGACAACACAAAAAAATGTGTATCCGAAATAGATCCCGTTATTAGAACAACAACAAAATCGCATGCTTTTTGCTAGCACGCTTTGAAGATATAAGTAGCTAACCCTTATGGTAGGTAGAGATTATGCAGAGAGGGATCCATCGCCACCTCGTAGGACATCCCCGTGTTAAATTCGCCACTTAAAAGCATGTGAGGTAGATTGTAGTGGGACTAGCGGTAGTTTTTAATGAGCTAGCGAATATACACGTTCTGAGCTAGTACGCCATACCACTGGGAATGTATTTTTGTTATTGTTGTTTTTATTGTTGTTAATTTTGAAAAAGCGTCTCATCGTTGTTTATTGTTGTTGTTGTTAATGTAAACAAAAGTATAGAGAATGTGCTATTTTGAATTTACTCAGTTGTGTTATATTGCGTGAGCAACAAAAATGCAAATAAAGCACTTTCAATAAAAAACGAATAAATGAAAATATCAAATGTGTACGAAAGGAAAAAAAAATTACCAACGTTGAACTTTGTTTTGCATGTATAGAGTTATTGTAAATTTTAGCGTATGAATAAATGCACAAAAATAGTGCGTTTTGAGGTTCTCTGATTCATACATACATACATACATATTTATATGCATGGTCTTTACAACTGATCACTTCTTTAAATGTTCTTTTCTCTAGAAGATCATATATAAGCAGCCTCCTACCTACATTTACACAACATCCTTTTTTTTGAGCTTCTATTACAAGAGTGCGATTGGTTGTTCTATTTTCAATTCATCCATTATCATCAACAATTAAATGAGCCAAGCTAAAAACAAAATGCATACGTAATAAAACTATGATCTACACACCCACGCATAAAAATGTTTGTCCTTATAAAAGATACTTTGTCTGATGTAAATAAATTTCTCACAACACAAACGCACTTTTGTGCATTAACTCTATAACACTCTCTATATTCTTTTAATGGCTGTTTATAAATTAAATATTATTATAAATACAAACTATGTACATATGTATATATTTTCTTAAAACATTAGTTAACTTTTCAATATTTTTTATATTTTTGCACTCAAACTATAAAACTCACCTTTCAACCATATTTTGCCTTTTTTCAATAAATTAACCATCAAACAATTATATTTACTTCTTCCTACACATACTTACATTCAAAGATTTTCTTATTTTAAATTTTCTCTTTTTTTTTTTTTTTTTTGTATTTACACACAAAAAAAATTTTTTTCTTCATATTGTGACTATTATTAGTTTATTTTTCGACTAATAATATGTTTACTATTTACTCTAAAATATTTAAATATGTCGTGTGTAATAGTCGCATATTTTGTGTCGCATATTTTGGCAGTCGATGATCAACAAGACGGCATATTTTGTTTTGTTATGTTATTTATATTCGTACATTTCGCATATACTGCGGCAGTTTGTAATGTGTGGTAGGAATATATTGATATTGTAGAAACAAAACATTTAATATTTATGGTGACAAAAAATATGTTAAAGTTACGATATAAAATATATTTATACGGCGAAATATTTAATATTTTGCGCATTGTAATATTAAAAAGTTTCCACTGCATAAATATTTTTGAATATTACTACAATGTTGTTAGTAAATTATGAATATTTTTGCAATATGAATACCTTTAAATATTTTAGTTTTGAATATTTACTGTCGTTTTCGGTATGAAGAAAAAAAACTATTTACTAATTTTTAAACCCTGCTTTAAAGACATTTTAAAAATTTGACAAAAATTAATAAAAGTGATTTTTTCGCCTTGTATTCAAGCGTTCAGCTTTACACACTGAATGTTTTTTTTACAGTTATTTTTTAGTATTCTCCGTCACAAACCAGCCTCATAGTAAGAGAATGCCGCACATTTATTCAAGAGCGACATTAATTTATTATTTCATGTTTGCCGATTTGGATACTTTTTTGGCATTTTGTTGTCAGATATCTGAATATTATGATTCCGTAATATAAGCCTGATATATTAATTATTTGTTTGGGCAGACACGCTCAAAGTTCATATACATATGTTCGCTTGTTAAAAGTAGCATGCAAATTTACTGTATAGGTACATATGTACATATTTACCCCCGTATTTATAAACGATTATTAAATTTAACAAACGTTTATTAAGGAGAATTTTCATATAAAATTTGTTTTGTATATCTTTTTTAAATTTAAAATTTTTTTATAAATACAGGCGTGAATCTTTTGGTACAATCACAGTAAACTTATCATTTGACTTTGTTGTATATTTTCTAAGCCCCGGGTCTCCATGTCGCAATATTTATTGCGGCAAACGTCAAATTTGATTGCTCCATTAAATTTGCAACGTATAGACCGCAAATTGCCATGAGTGGCAATACATTGCGCAATGATTGCTCTTCTTATTGCTTGAGCAATTATTGCTCAGCAATCTGCTGTCAAATCAGTTGTAATTTATCTGACATTTCATTTCTCTGTACGGTTGTTTATTTATTAGTGTGTTTATTTATTAAAAAAGCAATCAAGAAAAAGCCGCCAAGTGAAAAATTACTTCAACAATATACAGAACAAGTTGTTATATATTATTATATTATTATTATATTTTTAAATAAACGTCAATATCAACGAAAGCAAACGCAAATAAACAAAAAAGTAATACAAAACACAGCTACGACAATTACAATTAATTATTTTATTAATATAATTTATTAATTTAAATAAAAAATTTAACAACCACTTCAAAACACAACATAAAACATTTGTTATTAATACAGCCACAAAACTTTATACAACTACTCGCGGTGAAAATTGCAAATTTATGGCAAAGTAATTTCAAGTGTTCTCTAGCAATATACATAATTAGCAATTATTGCTCCATTGTTCTGTCATTGTTCTGCCGACGTTATTGCTTGTACTTAGCAATAAAAATTGCTACGTGGAGACCCAGCGTAAGTAACAATTGTCATAAACGAGATCTGCATTAAAAAAAGTTGGAAAAATGTTCATCAACTTCAGTGGACTGTATCTTTTTAGCGCTGTGGAGCGCTGTTTAACGAAAGAAGTCAAATTACAGTTTGAAGTCTCAGCTAAAAGTTAAAAAAAATTTTGCTCAACATTTAAGCATCTGGCCCAATCCAAAGCCGGTTTAAATATTTCGATGGCTTCGCTAGGTTATATTGTTTGCACATTTTTGTGCACATAACGATGAATCATCGGTCACTTATAACGCCTAAAAAATGGATGGTAATGTATAGTCAACCTTTAAGGATCCGGGAGTAACAGTAACGTTGAAAATCAGCTGATTCATTTTGTTGTATGTAAAGCAATTAGAACGATTACAGTTAGCAGTAAGATGTTACGTCTCAATCTGTAAGAAATAGATTGGTCTTACTTTTTTACGGTAAGGTTACTTTTAGTGCCAATTCACACGTTGCAAGTCTTATTGATCAGCTTGCTACCTTATAGGCGAGAGAGAGTGAGAGAGAAACGTTTATTTTCCTCTCTTCACTCTCGTTATAAAGTAGCAAGCTGATCAATAAGACTTGCAACGTGTGAATTGGGACTACCTATTACTCCCGGCTAACTGAGCCTTTAGTCTGTGTTCATACGGCTCATGACTTATTGACAAGATTGCTACTTTATAGGCGAGAAGGACGAGGGCAAAAGAAACAAGTACACAGATGCATGTACTGTCTTTGTTTTTACGTTTTGCTTTTTCATTCGTTGTTTAATTTTGTTATTGTTTTCAATATAAAAAAAGTAGATGTCGTCAACATGACATGAATCACATACATGAGCCGTATGAACTCAGACTTACAAATTAAAATTATAAATACATATGGGTAATTCCATGTCAAATCGACCAAGAGTGGGACCCGACCTCTATCGATTTTAATGAAATTTGGTGAGAACAAAAAAAATCTAAACTTTTTTCTTCAAAAGTTATGTCATATTCAAAATTTCGCCGAGCTAGAAAAATGTGTTGAGCTCCTAGGTTGGTCAAATGTATGACCAACCCCACTTTATTATTTATTGCGGAATTTTTGAGTTACTCGAATATATGTTGCGCAGCCTCCTCAAATTCCGAAATAACGGTATATATCGAAAACAAGAGCTAACCTAAAAAACGGTTAGCACCACTGGATTCAGCGTTCCCGAATTATGTTAAAACGATAAGTGCCCGGCTTGTCTGTTTTTTTGCAACTAGCACAGTGTACTTATTGCTCAAAATTACAATATTAAAATTATGCGAAAGAAAAATAATCAAATCTTAAAAAAGAAAAAAAAAACACTGCTTTCAAAGTTTCAGGATTTTTAAAGAACGGTTTGAGGTATTATATAAAAAAAAATCAGCGAAATAAAAAAATATGTTCTTGACTTAGTCAGATATTACATTTTTCAAAAAAATATTTTTTTTAATAGATTTTTTTGTAGCCCCAAGTATTCTCTTTCAAATGACACAAAAATCATCTTCGTATGTAAAGTAGTTTTCGAGATATTGAAGAAATAAGCTCATTTGGCTATTTCGGCGAAATTATGACATTTTGAATATGACATAATTTTTGAAAAAAAAAAAAAATTCATATACATATGTATGTTCCTAGTAGAGTAGTAAGATTTTTGTACTGTGTTGGATCTCATCATCATATCGCACCTGTTCATCAAAAGTAACACAACTCAAAATTTACAAGTTTTCAGTAGAGGCAAAAAACTAATTCCGCCAATATGATGGAATTATTGTTATAAACATATATAATGTTATAAAGGAAACTCACTAATATTTCAATAAAATCACAAAATTTATTTCTCTTCTTCCTTTTTCCGAAATTATTACGGATTTTTGATTTAATACAGTTTTCATGAAATTTTTTGATCTACATGTCAATATTATTTCAAGTTATGCTTATCACAACCCAAAATCAACAGCTATTGATAAACAGATTTTTAACATGAAAACAATCACAACTCGAATTAATACAGTTTCGCTGATTCATTTGAGCACCATAACCCTTGAACACTTCAACGCAACTAAAATTACAACTCTTTAATTGAATCAAAACAAACAATATGAGTACGCAAAGAAAGACATAAAGGCATTTCTCTCATGAAATATTACAAATAGAATACCAAAAATTTTACAGTCGTTAGATATGGTAATCATACACTGTTTCCTTCAAAAAAGTGGAAAATAGAATTTTTTGAGTTGTGTTACTTTTGATGAACAGGTGCGATATAACCTCGTATGTAGTTAAATTTTTGGGATGTACATTTTGTGATTTGGTAAACATAAGAAGTTTATTGCTTTTGCACAAGGTTTTTAAAATGCAGTAGACAGATAATGTTTCCAAAGATAACGCCAATTATGGAACGGTCATACCAAGTTAGAATAGCTCGTGTGAACAATAAATTACCTAGCTCATTAAAGAGTTTTGGATGCACTGAGCTCACATATAGAAAAAGACTTATACAAAATATCCAGGATAATAGGCTTTAATAGTATACAGTTTTGGTAGTTTGATAACTTCTAATTTAAAGTCCTAGTTAAGATTTTGTTTTATTTGGGATTTGAATTATCAAATAAAAAAAATAAAAAAAAACCGTTATATGAACTATGTTATATAAGATGAATTTATTTTTATTAATTTGGTTTATATATTGTTATTATATTTTTAATATGTACATATATTACATTTTTATTATAGAATTTTTTTTTTGAGTAGAAGTTTGTAACCGGCTATGACCAAAATGCTAGGTTATTGAAAATGAAGAAATAAATAAATAAACAGGATAAAAGGAAGCTTCTCACCAAATTTTATTAAAATCAAAAGGGGTTGTGCCCCACTCTTGGTCGATTTGACATGGAATTACTAAGTAATAAAATAATATATTTTATCAGAGTACCGAAACGCTCGCTCATTTTTCAGTCATGAGCGAGCGTGAAAAATTTTAAATTGAACTGCTTCTTCACATTCATGAGGGTGAGGAAAAAAAATATTTTTGATTTCCTCATTCATGAAAAATGAGAAAACAAAAAAATTCATATATGAATTTGTCAGATATGAAAAATTTAAAAAAAATCACATTCAAATTCCTCATAATGAAAAAAAACGCGATTTGCCTGACCATTAACAGCGGGAAAATGAAGTTGTAAAGAGGCCTTAAAGAAGGCCTTTTTACCAATATTAAGTTTCCCAGTCGCATTCCAACTGTATTAGAACAACAAGGTTCTATCTTACACGTTGTTTAGGTGCTTATAGATCCTTGTTGTCCTAAGGTCGCAAATTGTTGTTGCTAATAACGCGAAGTTAGTAAATTAATAACTAAACTTGCTACACATTTCAACATTACTGCTAATAAAACTATTTCGACAGGCCTTATCTCAGAAAAGTTAATTTGAATTTGTAAAATATTTCATAAAACCCATTCTAAAACCCCTTTTCGAAGAAGGCAGAGCGGAATAAGTAAAAGTTTATTGAAAATCTAGTTGTAAATCTTCTTTAAGGCCTGAAAAGTCAAAGCCCTCGCAATTTTTCCCGCTAGGCAGCACGATAGCCTGTTTGTGTCTTGTAAAACTATTTGTTGGCTGGTAAACTAAAATGTGTTTTTTTTTTATTTTGTGATGCCTCTAAAACGGTCTGTTTTTTTCGTTTAAAAGACATAAAGGCAAAAAAATATTGAAAAAAAAATTACTACCTGCAAGAACTGAAGACATGTATTTGGTCTCGTGAAAAAAATTTTGTTTGTGGTCCAAGCGCAACGGTATTGAAAACACTACATTGAATTTACAATAACTGGCATAATTTGGCGCGAAACAATAAAATTGCATTAATGCAACAATAAAACAAATTTTCTTACTCATCAACCATACTTACTGTCGCTTTGCTTGTAGCGAAACAAGACTTTGTTAGTGTTTTCCTTATAACTTTACCTACGTAAGAAAACTGTTTTCAGCAATAAAAACCCATCGTCGCGATTGGAACAGAAACCAAAATATTTTTACAAACACAAAATACCAACAACTTCTTGTGTCTATTTTTTTCTCAATAATTTCTGCATAAAGGTACGTCTTTTTAACGAAAGAAAAAGTGACCCTTTTTAAAGGCACCATAGAATTGTTTACACAAACAAAAAACATATCGTAAGGTTAAAAATTATTAGAAAATTTTAAATTGAATTTTTTTGTTGATTACGACTCACATCAAATATTTTTATAAAATTTTAAACTGCTACCTAAAAAAATATCCAAGTTAATTACAAAATTAAAAATTAGGTTTCATAAAAATATAATTTTTTTTAACAACATAATGTATAATCACACTCAAGAAAAAAATTAGCAAAGTTTTTAATTCTTTTTATAAGAACACATTAATATCTTTAAAAGTCAAAACTGGGTAATTTGTTTTATAACTGTTACCAGGGTGTTAGTGGAATTAGTGATCAGACTAAAAATTATTGCAGAAGAAAAAGTAATAAAAGTGCTGTAAAATGATAAAAGCCGTCTCCATATAGGACTGTCAGAAATTTTGAAATTTTGCAGCCTACCCCATTGCACTTCCAAACGCTTAAAATTTCTAAGAATAAATGGCAACATCTGCAGGTCCTCAGATTTTTGTTTCCATCAGACTGTCATCATTATTTTGATAGTATCCTTATGAGTTAAAATTGTAATTGATAATTTTCATGTTGTAAAATTCCTTTCTTTATAATAATAATTTAATGAAAAATTAAATTTGATGAACTTAAGCCTGATTAAAAATATTAAAATTTGGATTAAAAACCCAAAAATAGTTCGACAAAAAAAACCACAATACTAATTATTCAAAAGAAATATTTTTATTAGTTTATTTAAAATAATCTGTTTTTTTATTAGGATTGCATTCTTCCAAGTGGCCCTTCATCAATATCCTGAAAAAGACAGTTATTCTTAATTTTTGGAATAATTGCCTTTTTTATTTTTTTATAAAGTAGTGGAATATAGACTGTTTAGCTTTATTTTGTGTTAATCCTTTAGAATTATTAAATTGTAATCATATCTTTCTTTGGAGAAGTACTCCTTTGTCCAACATTTAATATGCTATCAACACTACGCTTTCCTTCTTCTTATTATTTTTCAGAAATCACCTAATTAAAATTTACTTTTTGCAACGTACATAGCGTTGTTAGAATGCGATACGGAGTTCTTTTGAAATAATTCGATATATACGTGTTATGTTATATGAGTCAAATTTTTATTTGCTAAATTTGTTCATTGTAAAAAAAATAATTTTACTTTTAAATTAGAATGAAAAATATGGCTTTTTAAAATCAAATCATAGCTAAATTAAATTAAGATACATTTTCTAATTTAAACCACTACTTATTAGTAAAAAAATCAATAAAAAATTATCATAGGTATGTATATATCCTATTTTTCCGGTAATTTAACACAAACATTTAATTATTTAATATTTTAAATGTTTGCTTTACTTAATACTAATATGTATGTATACTTTCGTTGATGATACGTCTTTTTGTTTCTGAAAATTACAAATTTATATAACGCAACATACACAACTTAAAAAATAATAATAATCGCATTTTTAGCTGAAATATTTAAAATTGCTTATAAATCTCATAAACATTTTACAAAGTTGTCTGCTTTGCATGTAAAATTATGAAATGTGATGTTACATTATTCTGCATTCAAGATGACGGACGATATGTGCAGTTCTTTTAATTTTTTTTCAATAATGTTTTCTTACAAAAAATCCAACAGACACTTCGGCTGGTTGCCTATACCAAAAATATTTTACACAAACAAATACACACAGTCATTTCGAGCTGCGGTCATGCAAACTGTCAAGCAACAACAACATTACTAGTGAGGATCGTTTCTAAAACTTTTTTTTTCCTCATTTTTCATGACTGAAGAAAGGCAAAATTGGATTTTTCCTCAAAAACATGAATGAATTTGGCGAAATATTAACAATTCATTCATGACTGTGAAAAAAAGTTACATATTTTACATTTTTCATTTATGAAAAAATTCAAGAATGGTTGAATATGAGCGTTCACATTTGAATTTCTTTGAACTCTGTATTTTATATTCAATTACTTCTATTAAAAAAAAACGTTAAAGACAAAATTTTTAATAATTATATACCTACATACTACAAACATATTAGTGAAACACAATTGATTTATCTTAAATATTTTTAGTCTGGCAGCATTAAATGTTCATTATTTGCTTATAGTAAAGATAACAACCACAAAATCGAGTTGTATTTTCATGGTTGTATGTCATTTCCTAACGCATTCATTCACAATAACATTATTAGTAAATACATTGTAGCGTTTTACCCTGAAAAATTAAATTTACATTTAAATGAATTATTTCTTATTTTAAGTGGCAAAAAAGGTAAAATAAAATAATAAATCTTTTTCCTTAATTTTAATTTTTATGTGTAAGTTATATATTATGTATCACGACATATTTGAAGTAAGTTGTACTTGCATTTTAATGCAGGGTTTTTCAAGAAAAGAAATGTTGGCAACATTTTCTTACTTTCCTTTTTGTGTTAATATTCGTTTTAAATTCAGTAACAAAGAAAACGGCAAAGGAATCGTACGCGTAAATACAGATTTTAGTAGAAAATAAAGTTAAATTTTGTAACGGTTAAATAACATCTGAGTGATTAAGGTAAAAATAATGTAGACATACAAGTAACAATTTAAATTAACTCCCTTCAAAGTGATATTTGCAAAAAATAAAGAATTTATATCAACTAAAATATAATTGAAGTATGAAGGACAAAGGAAAAAATAATGGCCCTTGTACATTTCCACAATCGTTTGTGCTTTGCGTTCAATAAAACGTTTTCATTCGTGTGTATTTTGTTGTGTCTTATACAAAAGGATGTACCAAGGCCTATCCAATAGGTCTGCTTACTACTACAACAATACAACAATACAAAAAACAACAGGCATTTTGTTTGTGTAAAATTCCTCGCCGTTGTCAAAATCTTACTACTACATAGGCAAAACAAAAGGAAAAATGTGTTTTGTGTGCATGTGTGTGTGACAAAAAACCAAAAAAGTAAACAAAAATATACACGTATAAGGAAAATGTAAACAACTCTTGATATCGTTGAGGAAAAAACCAAATAAACATCTGGCTTCTTAAGCAGACCTATTGGATAGACCTTGGGATGTACTTTGTGGTACAATACAAATTATATTTTCTCGTGTCAAGCAAAAGTATTAGAAAATTACTTGTCTACTCAAATGTGAGAGAATTGTTCAAAAAATAAACTGAAAATCAAATAAAAAAATCTAAAAATCATGTCAATGAACGCATGATTTTCTGCCATCTATTGTTTTTTATTTTGAGTGTGAAAATGGGGGGCATAAGAGTTTTTCCCACCAAGAAACAAAAAGAGTTGAACAAACTGCAGTGACACAACTCTTTGCTTTTAGTTGAACAAAATTTATTTTTAATTATTTGCCCTCCTCAACTACTTAGATCATTAAATTATATAAATTTATTTTAGTCAAATAAACTTAAAAACCAACCACTCAACAACCAACTGCCACTAGTTGAATACAAAAGTAAAAAAGCCGCCATGTGAAAAGTTTTACAATTCAACTAAAAAAAAAAAAATACTAGGCATTAAACATTTTCAGTCTGTTTGGTTTTTTTTTCGTTTCTAACAAACAGGAAAAATCAACCACCATTATTTTCTATCTCAGTTACTCCAAGTTTAATTCTTGGTACATACATACATACAAATTGAGCCGGTGTTAAAACTGGTTTTCAGGTATTTAAAAGAATGAAGTACAAATAATTTAGTTGTACTTCATTACCTATAGGTAATGATTTAACGTCCAAAAATCAATTTCTGCATTTCTGAACGTATAGAAATAATTGGTCGGTTCCCTTTTTAAGCTTTTGTTAAGATCTTTCTGAATATACAATTTGTATGTATATCAAAACTTTCAACTGCCATTTCAGTTTTGGCAAAAGTGCACTTTACGGGGCGTACGAAAAAAAAAAAAATAAAAAAAATATGCTTCCCGATTCAGAATAAAAAAAGAAAAAAACCATAATTAAAATTTAAGGGGGCTGAGGCCCGTGGGGCCCCGCCCACTTAGTGGAATGTGTGGGTACTCAAATTAAAGGTAATTGTACAAGAAAAACGAAAATAATAAAATTTAGGGCGGGCGGGACTTTTGGGGCCCTCAGGTTAAAAAAAAGTGCCCTCATCCACTCACCTCTATGTGTAGGTACTCAAATTAAAGGTAGTTTGCTCAAGATTGTAAATATTTTGTATTTTTTAATGTTTTATGTTCGATTTTAAAAAAAAAAAATTTAAATTTTTTTGTAACTAATAGCCTATTTCCGATGTGCTAAAGAATTCTTTTCTGCGTAGACGGCCTTCGGCCGGGCACATGGATTTTCTCCTCTATGGAATAAAAAACCGGCTTCGCTAACTAAAGCTTCTCTGCATAGCCGGCCTTCGGCGGGGCGCAAGGATTTTTTCCTCTATGGTATAACAAATACCGGCTTCGCTAACTAAATATTATCTGCATAGCCGGCCTTCGGCCGGGCGCAAGGATTTTCTCCTCTATGGTATAACAAAAACCGGCTTCGCCAACTAAAGCTTTTCTACACCTAAAAGTTACTTAAATTAACCTAGAGAGGAAAATACATATTTGCAATCGTGAGCAAATTACATTTAATTTGATTACCCACACATATCACAAAGTGGGCGGGGTCCAGAGGGCACCACGGGCCTCAGCCCCCTTAAATTTTAATTATGTTTTTTTTCTTTTTTTATTCTGAATCGGGTAGCATATTTTTTTTATTTTTTTTTCGTACGCCCCGTAAAGTGCACTTCAGCCTCAGTTTTTACAAAATTTTACATCAAAATGTTACGGAAGTGCTATAGGTAAATACTTGTGTAGTTTATTCAAATAAAAGTTTAAAAAAATTATTTAATAACAAACACTAACTTCGCAAACTAATTCTTCTCTGTTTTGCTGGCCTGCGGACGTGCGCAAATATTTTCTCCTTTTTGGTTTAGCAAACACTGGCTTCGCCAACTAAATCTTCACAGCCGACCTTCGGCCGGGCGCAAGATTTTTCTCCTCTATCACAAAGGTAGTTCAAAGCTTTGCAAACTAAAGCTTCTTTGCACCTTAAAGATATTTAAATTAACTAGACGGAAAATAATCAACGAATACAAAAACAACCTATTTGCAATCGTGATAAATTTACCTTTAATTTGAGTGCTCACACATACCACTTAGTGGGTGGGGGGTTTTTTTTTTGATGCAGGGACCCCATAAATTTTAATTTTGGCTTTTTAATTCTGAAACGGGTAGCATATTTTTTCATGTGCCCGGTTTACTGCAGTTTAGCCAAACCTCTTGTATCTTCGCAAACTTATCCCCGCTTCTCAATGGGTTGATTCTTTAAATACATTTTGTAGTAATTATATGTACCAATATAAGAGAAATATAGTGGAAAATCGCATATATATACCTATATAGTGCCAGTCAAAAAAATAGCACCAATAGCCCATTCTTTGTTCATTCTAGTGAAAACAAATATATTGTGCTAATTATTTTAAATAAAGTATGAAATACTATTGTAATATGTATATTCTCTCTGATCGACTTTATTTGTTCCAAAAAATGTTACCGGTTCTTTTCCAATGATCGAAATCGTAAAAGAAACTACATCAGTGCAGTCATTAAAATAGCACCGAATAACAAAAATTCTTTCAAAAATATAAATACCTAGTGATTTAATAGTTGAAATAAAAGGATCAAGTGCTAAAGGTAAAAAAAAAAATAATTCATCACATATTACATTATTGATTTTCATAGAAATGGCACGTGGAAAGCATTGTACACCTGAAAAACGTGCTGTTATAAAAAAATGGTTTCTGAGCATGAATCATATTCTGAAACTTGATTGGGTGTTCCAATAAAATGGTTGTGAATGTTTTTCTATATCCTGGTGCTATTTTTTTGACCGCAGCTGTATATATGAAAATCGGTCAGTACCTGTCGCTCCTGTCCCTAATGCTGTCATGAACAGCCGAAAGAGTACTGCCCTATACCCCGACCGAATGACCCTTCTCGGTCACCCCCGTCCGTTGCGTCCTTTTAATTGTTTATTATTGTCGTCTTGGTTTTCATTTTTTGAAGATTTCATCTTTGTTCCCAGACGGACCGTCCACGCAGTGACGGCGTGCGTGGACTAGGTAACTTACAAACAGGGCTTTGCCCTGACGCTGAGGGGAGCTATTAACGACTAGTTTTGGCACTAAGCATCCCTACATGCCCTCGGCACTCCTACCACCACGTTGACCTTAAACATGCATATGTCGCACTTCAACCACTGTAAGAGCCCCCACCTTACAAGGAGCGAATGACATGTCGTGCTATATGAACTGAAAATGAACCGGCCATATATTTCCACTACAGCCATTATAACTACCAATCAAACAAACATTTTAATTTTAGTTATAAATGAGTAGCCGCAGAACAAAACGTACTTTATTGCTAATTTAAATTTTTGGAAAATTGAGGTTTATTAATTTTATAAGAATTTATATTTTTTTTTTTTTTTTTTAATTCCCTATGCTAATTCCCGCGAAGCTTGACGCTTGTCTGCAGGAAAGAAACCAGAGTCTCCGGCGGGAATCGAACCCGCAACCCCGGGGTTGAAAGACTAGCTCACTACTAGCTAGCCTACCGGGGCACTCAAACAAACAATTTTATTTCTAATTCTTTCAGTCGATACTGAACGAACTGAAATTATTTTTTCATCACTGTGAAACTAAAATTAATCCTTTACAACACTGAAAAATAATTCCAATTCGTTCAGTTTCCAATTCGTTCAGTTTTGACTGAAATAATTAGATATTAAATTACGACTGCCGGAAACAGTTCCCAAGGGTCTAATCACCGCATTCGATATCAAGTAAACTATCGTATTTTTCTGCATACCGAATGCGTATCGAATGAAAACTCGAGAGATGTTATGTTTTGATTACTCGATATCCAATGCTATCATCTAAAATTACGTTACAATCATTCGATGTCGAGCATTACGATAAAAAACAAATTTTTTTGATCAATTTTGCTTGATATCGTATGCGGTGATTAGATCACTGGGATCTAATCAAGATGGCATAAATATAGTAAATTTTAAATGTATGCATTTTGCTGTTGTGGTGTTTTTAAGTTATCAAGATTAACCAAACTTACAAGATGTACAATGCCTGCAATTTAATTTAATAAAATACATAAGTAGATGTATGTAGGGTAGATCATGTAATTAAAAAAAATTAAAATTAAAAAAAGAAATTATTCTTTTACTAATCAGATTTTGGACGTCTCAAATTAAACCAGATAATTGTTTTTTTATTCATACAAATATACCGAGTAAATCAGTTGAATGACAACATGATCATATACCATGACAAAAACTAGTATGTATGTATGTGAATTATAATTAAATCATTTTATACTATATGTGTAAAAAATTTAAGTACTTGAAGTTATTCTTTTGTACACATACTATGTAGATACTTGATAATTTAACTTAATTGAGCAACAAAAAGAAGCGTGCAGTGCAAGCGAACCGTCAGACAGTGGTTTTAACATGAAAATAAACTAAAACAATTTGTAAATACCTATTAATATTTTTTTACAAATTAACCGATTCTAAAAATATTTTTTTGCCTCGATTTTAACATCGAAAACTCAGTGTCTTCAATTATCTATTGCACGGCGTACGAACGCAATTAAGGCGTTAATTTGGATATACATTTATTTATATCTATCTATGATCCATAAATTTATTTATACATAATTTTATTTTTACCTAAAAAAGAAAAATTTTTCGAGTATGAATTGAAAATCGATTGATTTCAAAACGACCGTTTTAAAGGTGTAAATTTCTGAATTTTTTTTTTTTTTTATTCGTATTTCTTTAATATTAATTTGTTTACATTTTAACTTATTTTATTTTAAAGAGGTTAGCAAAATATATTTCTTTTCTACTTTGACATTTTGTGTTGTGGTAATATTTATAATATTCTTTTTTTTTAAGTAACTTAGTTTTGAAGGAAAATTTACAGCCAGGCCCACGATGTCGTACGTTAACGTTCGCATAGAAAATAACATTTAAAACAAAAACAATTTTTAAAATTTGTTTTTGGTTTTAAATGTAATTTTCTATGCGAACGTTAACGTGTGACATCGTGGGCCTGGCTATTAATAAAAAACCTTCTGAAATATCTCCTATAAACTAAATACTTAAACTAGGTTAAAACTGTAAAAATTTATAAAGATGTAAGCTCGTTTATGTGTTAGAATATTGAGAGTTCGCATCTTCTGTTGAAGTTTTCTGTTAAATAGTTTAATTTAACATTGACAGTAGGAAAACCAGCGAGTGTGTGAAGTCGTCGCGTTGAATAGTGCCACGGAAGTTTAAAAATAAGCTTCAGAATCTTGTTTTGGGCCACTTGGAGCTTTGTTCTGTTGCAATTTGCTGACGTATACCATACTGGAGTACAGTAAAACATTATTGGGTGAAAAATAGATTTAATTAAAATATTTTTGTTCTCAATTGAGAGATCCGATTTCCTGTAATTAACGGGTATATAATTTGTGTGACCCTGTTTATTTTGTCCACAATGTATGGAATGTGGTGATTGAAATTTAGTTTCGTATTAAGTATAACACCCAGATATTTAACATTTTCTTCCCAATTTATGTCGTGGTTCTCAAACTGCAAGCAAGACTTACGCTTTCTCGTAAAATATATGGCTTTTGGTTTTTCTGGATTTATTAGAATTTTCCATTTGTTAAAATATTGTTTTAGTTCAACCAATGCTGATTTCAAGTTACATATTTATTATATTAACAGAATATAAATCAGATCTTAGGATAGAGGTATCATCTGCAAAAATTGTTGTTGTGCAATTTGAAAATGTAGGAATATCAGCAGTGTAAATATTATACAATATTGGTGATATTGGCATCCTGCATTTACATGTAATGAAAGTCGATTGATTTAAAAACGACCGTTTTTTAAAGGTGTAAATTTCTGCATTTAACTCTTGGTTTTTGTTCCAAAATACATATGTATATATAAGAGCTATAATCTTTTACATTTTTTGCAAATATCAAAATGGCCGTAGCGTAGTCGAATAGATCATTGAAAATTATTTTTCAAGCTGAAAAGTTTGTAGGTTTCTATGTTTGTAATAGGTAATAATAATTGTTTCAACAAAATAAAGAATGTAAACTCCTAACGGACAAAGACTATATAAGGTTCCACTAAAGTGCTTTGAATAGGTCACAGAGGCGATAACCCTTCTATCAGGTCTGTTCTGAAAATCACGGTGTTTTCAAATCACGTGCTTTTTAAATCACACGTGTGATTTCTTGGTGTTCTGAAATTTATATCGATTTTGTGTTTCTAAGTATGCTTTCGGCAACTAAAAATCACACTGAAACTCACACAAACGGAACACCAAAATATAACACGTGTGGTTTTTAAAAGACACATGTGATTTGAAATCACGTGATTTGAGTAAAAGTGATTTTTATAACAGGCCTGTACATTCAGAAAATATTAATTATCGTTTTAAACGAGATCTATTAAAGCAATAGTTTCCGTACTCAAAAGAAAAACAAATACATTTGAACGTAAATACGCTTTTCACCCTCTATTCCGCCTCCAGTATATCTGTCCGATCGACCGTCCCCTGACGGAATGCGAAAGTGACTTGCTTTATTGGTTAAAAAGCTGAACCGATTTTGATGAAATTGGAATTATACGCTTTTTATTTTAGGGAGAATTACTGCCTCTCCGAAAATATCTAACCAATTCGAATAAATTTAAATCATAAATAGATACGCATAAATAAAACACACACGGCTTATATTTATTTCAAAGCTAGGAATATGAAGGGATTAACTGCCTATCCGACACTATCTTAGCGATTTTGATGAAATTTAAAACATCGAGCCCTTATAGCAAAAATGATGTAACCAACAAAAATAAAATTTTACAGGAGAAGGTTTTTTTTAAATATCTTTGCTTTAAGTCTAGGTTTTCGTTTGCTTTTGCTCTTATTTCGTAACGGTACTTCCCACAGATATGAGATTTTTAGAGATGATGCAAATTATCAAAAATTATCGATTTTCATCAAAAAACAAAAATCTAAAATGTTTTTGGTTACATAATTTTTTCGATATGTATTTACATAGATCGATGCACATACAATAAAAAAGGCTTTATATTAATTTTACCTTTATAGTAAGTCAAAAATTAACTCTGGGCGGCCAACGCCGGGGCACGGCTAGTATAATATGAAATTAAAAAAAAAAAACAAATTCAAGAAATATTTATTTGAAATCAATTTTTAAAGAAACTCAAAATTAAAGTTTCGGCTTCAAATCGTTTTTTTTTTCGATTTCTTTCACATACCTGACTAAAGGACCCTGGAGACTGTCGAATAAACCCATCAATCTCTGAATATGTGTTGGTGTCGTTAGGCTTTTTTTATTTTAGGCTTTTTCGAAGTCGTACAAAAAAAAACCTCAATCAACATTTGTACATAAACACAAAAAATATATATTTTTTTCATCCGTACACTTCTCGTGATAACAAACACAAATCAAATAAAAATTGTTTGTCAATCACAAAATCAGACCATCAAATAATCAGCTATCAAATAAAAAAATAAAAACTTTTGCCGATAACGGGTATATGTAGCCGAAAAAGAACGGCTGCACGCACAAACTATGTAATTGATGTGTATTTGCTAGTCTCCAGGGCGCTTAAGCTTAAATTGGACGTCTCATAATCATAACCATTCAAAACACTTGATTGAACCAACTTAACTGCACAACACTTAATTATAGGTGACTTGTCATAACCATAGAAATATATTTAATTTTGGTTTCTATGGTTACGTCAATAGCATTATCTTATAGCACGTCTAATTGGATCTTAAGGTATATGTAAATGTTAAATGTTTCTCTTCAGAATTTCACCTTGTAAAAAGGTTAAAACTCTGTATGTAGTAAATGTAATAAAATTTTGTTTAAAAATACATTTCGACAATAAACACAATGATGAGATATATGTGAGCATATTTCTATACACTTCCAAAAATCTCTGACGTTCTCCAAATGTTGGATGAATTGGCTTTTATAAAGAACAGCTTATAGAAACTACTCAAAAAAATCGGTTCATAATTTTAGATAATTGCAGTTGTTTACTTGCTTTTTTTATATATGAATGTATACAACATACATACATATTTGAGAAATATGTGGGAATAATTTTCTTCAATTGAAATATTTTAGACTTCATATCGTTGGTCACATGTAGAAATTCCCTAACTTGCATTTTTTTCCATATTCAGTTTTTAGTGATTTCAATACATTTCACACAAAATGTAGTGCAAAAGTATTAAAAATAACGATGTTACAAGCATAATAAATAAATATTTTTCATATTAGTTATTACAGTTTCTTTTATGTTTTAACCTTCTGTAAAATTGCAATTTTGTGAGTTAGAGCCTTTCCTCATTAGACAAACGATATGTATGCATTTGAAATTATACAATTTTACATTATTATTTCCCCACTTTTTTAGTGGATATAGCAGATATTTGTTGTTTGTTAAGTTTAAACAAATCTCTGTTTATTATTAAATTTGTATTACAAGCGTCTACGACAACAAGACAAACACATACATATACATTTGTTGCAACTGTTAAAGTAAAAAGTTATTGCAAGCTAAATTCAAGTACAAACGACAATAAAACAAACTAGAAAGTCGTTAGGTAAAATGATTTTAATAGAATTTAAAATACAAATTTAAAAGTTTAAAATGGACATTTATTAACCATTTATTGCATTTAGATTGATTTGTTTTAATTAAATAATTCCTTATGCTTTCCTTTTTATAGATTAAACATGGATTGTGGAACTACGTTGGTGAAATATGTCCTTTTCTTATTTAATACACTGGTGTCGGTAAGTTTAAAAAATTATTTTTAAATTAATTAAATTTAAATAAATAAACTTTGATTAATTATAAATAAACTTTGATTAATTAACTTACCGATAGCTAAAAGTATACTTTAACCGGCCTTATAAAAAGTGTTCCATTATTAAAACTTTACTTTAAGCTTAAGTGAGCTATAAAGTATATTAAGGTTCATCCTACCTGGTAGGTTAAAGTAAAGTTTTAATAACGGAACACCTTTTAAATGGCCGACAAAATCGTACCTTTAGCTATCGGTAAGTTGTAAAAATGGGCCTGAATTGGTTATGTTGCAAATATTATGTAATCTGCACCACACTTTAAATAAATTTCAGTGTATTTATCAAGAATAAAAATGGGGAGTTAAGCACGACAAACAAAACCTCAAATTTTGTATTCCCAAAAATTACTTTGATAATTAAAAAAATTTATACGAGTTATACATCGTCAGCTCAGAATTGGTTTGGCGCATATGCCAAAAAGTCGGAGTGGAGAAAAACGACAAAGAAGATTTATATGAAGATTTCTCAAAATGTACCCGATAGAATTTTTTTATATTTTTACCACTGCTTCCGGTATATGTTTTGAAGAAAAATGTAAATTTTTGCGAACTTTCATGAATAAAGTTAGAATTTAATTTTTTTTTTTGAAAATGAAAAATATAGTTTTGTGCAGCATACGCCACTTTTCTAAAAAAAATTAAAAAAGTGGCTTTTTGTGCTGCATACGTATACTTATTGCTGTGTAACTTGTTGTTGAGATGAATTTGTTTTTTATAGTTTTTTTTATTTGATTTTACTTTACAAAAACAGAAAAAACAGTTCTACTGTTATGAAAAGTTACATAAAAAGCCACAAATTAAACAACTTAAATAATGCAAATGTAAAAAGAAATTTTAAAACTTTTAATATTGAGTAAATTTTTATAATAAGCTTTATCAACACGTGGAAGAAATATAAGCAAGTCTTTTATGTCTCTATTTTTATCGCTGGAAATAAATGATGGTTTCGATATTTTCAAAACATTCGTCAACAAATTCTCAGGAGTTTTCAAACAATTTTTTGATGCAGACTTAACCAAAATTGCATTTTTATATTTTTCCTCTCTGGTAGAAGTTTTATAATTTATACATAAATCATTATTTTAACTGTATAGAAGTACTTAAATTTTAGCAAAAGGGACTTTTCGAAAGTCCATTTTATTTGCTTGCAACGAGTATGTGCGAAAATTTTCCGGAAGCATTTCCATAACTTTAAGTTTTGTTTTATTATTTGGCATTGTTTTAAGCAAATTTAGTAAATGAAGAGGACTATGAATTTCAATATTCTTTAAGTACCGGTAAATAACACCATGGACACAGTCCACTTCTTGAATTAAAAAATGTTCTGGTTCTGAAGACTTTTGTATTACGGCATCAATATTATTTTGTTTAAAGAACATTTTGATTGCGGTTGCGTTAATTTGATTTTTATTTTGAGGTACGCATGAAAGAAAATTTTGAAGCATTTCCCTTAGGTAGGCTAAAAACACAAATAATAGCAAACCGTACACTTGGTTGGGTCCATTATAAAACTATTTTTCACAAATTTATTTTCTTGTCATTTTACTTTGCTTTTGCTTTAACTACTTTTTTTTCTTACGGCAATGCAGCAAAGCAACAGTAAAATTTATTTTGTACGTTTTTGTATGAAGAATTTGCTGCAATCGCCAAACAATGGCTTGTAGAGCAAAACAGTACTTAAAAAATTTTGAAACAGTTGATATGCAGCAAAATTAATGCTTTATATCTCAGAAACCATAAAAATTTTCGCGAAACAGGTTTTTGATTTAGAAAGAGGGTATTAAAAAAATATATTCCTCATACCTAACTCATTTTTTTAAAAATGGTCGGTAGGTCAAACCAGTAATGAGCTGACGATTTACCAAAATATGCCCTAAAAAGGGCAAAATATGAGCTAAACACTTTAAATATGCTGCAAAAATGCTTGTTTCACTAAATTATGCACAAAAATGCTGCAAACGGTAAAATATGCAAAAATATGCACTAACGAAGGCTCTGAAACGGATAAATATATTGTTTGTGCCTCCATTGGTCGCACAAGGAAAACATGCAATTGCATATTTATGCTTTCCCTGGTTATTACAATGAAAACTTAAATTGAATTTAAATGTACCAGCTTGGGGAATTAAGTTACATTTAAGTGCTTAGTGAAGAACAGAATTTTGTATTTAAAACCATTTTAAATATAAATGTGATATAATACCAAACCTAAAAATCGGTCGTCCATTATCACGTAGAACAAAGTTTCTATTATTTTCTTACGGCCAACGTGAAAGATATAATGGAAACTACGTTTTTTTTTATTTATTGGGGTACAAAACAACTTCCGAAATAATAATCACCCTTATCGTGGTTGGCGAATTTAGACTACTCATAAAAATGTTGGTTCATACATAATATGTTACCTTTATTATAAAACATACCAAATGTCATTAATTCTGTAATTCAATACCAATAGACCAGGTCAAAATAGAAGGGATGAATATATATTTCCATATTCAGGTCAATTGTGAATTAGGTACACTTTTTAAAAACCACTAGGTTTTGACTACTCATACTAACTCTAATTATTCATGTAGAATTATATTGTTTTGTCTTACAACTCTTTATATACATGAATGTAGTATATTCCATTGTTAAAAAACAGATTCTAGCTGTAACATCAGTACATTAAGACACAATAAATAATATTCTGTTAATTAAGCCGGTATTTTTTTTTATTGAAAATTCAAGTTATTGTTGCTTTTGTTTTCCTTTTTTAAAATATTGTACAAAATGCATTCATTTATTTATCGAACGTGAAAGTTTTTTACTTGTTTATGACTAAACATTTAAAACAAAGCATTATGAAAACCTTGTGATATTTTTACAATGTGATAGAAATCGACAAAAATTAGGTAGTTGTTTACAATAACGATTAACAGTTTTTTTGTTTTTAAAATATTTTTTTTCATATTGAAGCCTCCATTTCCCACAACAAAAAGTGGAAAATTTACAATTTACAAAATCTTGTGAAGTAAAATAAATGTAAAACAAAAATGTTTTAAGAAATGAGGACTGTTTCAGGGATTAAAGTTTAAAATATGAAATTTGGTTAAACAAATTTCTTAAAAAAAGTTAATATTATCCAATGCATACAACTTTTTACTTATTTCTGATGTTTTGCATTTTTTTTATGTTAGGATCTATATGTACATACATATGTATGCATTATTATTTTAATTTCAATTGTATTGACACACTCGTAAAACTGCTCTGAGTGGAGAAGCAGCTCGCGCTTTTTGTCATTATTTCTTAAGGGCAAACAGGTCGTTTTTGTTTGTCTGCTTTTGTTGCGTTTTGCGTTGTTACCCTGCATTGGTTAGTGTTTCGGCGTCGAATAACTGTACCGAGTTACAGTTTTTGCGGTATCTGCATTAACTATATGCAATCGTTCTTATCCTCAATGTTTTGATGTGTTGTCTGGTGGAGAACCAAAGAAAAACTCATGTGACTGGTGGAGAACCATATATAACACAGATGTTTTACTGGTGGAGTACCAAGGGAATAACTCAGACGTTTTACTGTGGAGACAAGATATACTCTGGAGCGTATTCTGGAAGCTCTTGGCCTTCCTATACGAAGGTCTAGGTCGATCGAGGACTTGTGGATGAGGCTCCAACAAACCGTGTGATACCCTGGCAATATAACTCTAGATAGTTACCCAAAAATTTTTTAGTGTTTAAGCAAAATCGAAAAAAAAAAAATTGAATTGAAAAATGCACATGTCATGAAAACCCTTAATCTTTCAATAGAAACCGTAATAATGTGTTTATTTATTTAAAATTTGATTATATAGAGTTTTGAAACTCATTAAAGTTTCATATTTAACAAAAGCTGGCAAATAACTCATTACTGTCCCTTCTTCTCTCTCTCTCTCTCTGTCCATTATACGTTTTTGATTTCCAAACAATTTAAAAAAAATTTTATTATTTCTTAAACTTGTAAAAAAAAAAAAAAAATACTTCAAGTGTGTATTGCATTTGATGTTTGTGATTGAGTAAACAACAGACAAGTTTTAAGTTTATAAGCATTTTTTCTTCGTTTTTCGTTTAATCTTTTTCGATTCTGTGTTATGCGAAAATGAAACATAAAAGAAAATATACAAAAATGTTTTAACTTAACAAAATTGTATAACCATGTCTATTTGTTAAAAAAAATGTTTGGCTTCTAAAAGATAACCCTAATAAAAAAGCTAACAGAAAAAAATTACAAAACCGACTTTAAAAGCTCAGCTTTAAAGTTATGTTAAAGGTGGTGTTCAGTAGCATTTAACCAGTGTCAAGTTTGTATATACAATAAAAAAATAAATAAATTAAGATACTTTTTTACTCACTTAGAGAGGGAAATGTCAAAAGTTGCTTGTGCTCTTTGAGGTATCGACCAACTTAAGCAACAATGTTACAATGTTTTGTCTTTATTTCATTAAACTCATCATTTACCTTTTAATTTTTATTGTTCGATTTGTATACATTCAGGTTTTTTTTTGTGAAATAATAAAATATGTGTGTATGTAAATACTGACAATAAACTTGACGATCGTGTAGAATAAACAAGAAAGTTGTATGTACATTAGTTTTAGGTTTTAAGGAACAATTAAAAACTGCATACCAAGGCGAATTGACTAGAAGGTGGGGTCAAGTCAACATATGGTGTTTTTTTTTCGGTGGTCGACTTGTTATGTAAACAAACCTGTTTTTTTACTAGCAATATTTTTGACAACCCGACCACAGAAGCATTGTAGTTGTAGAGTTGACCTCACCTTCTAGTCAATTCGCCTTGCTGTATACATACACTTTTCATTTTATGATATTAAAGATATTCACGTCAAAAGTTGCACTCGTGCGAAAAAGCAAAATTGCAAAAGCCACAAACGGTTATTTCGTAAATATAATTGTTTTCGCAACTTTTGATGTGGATACCTTCATTAATTGAAGCACAGCCGCGAATAACGTTGTAAAAGCCACAAAAACTTTTTTTTTTGCAGATAACTGTTAACATTACTCTCGTACACTGTTTAAACCTCAAATCATTCAAAATTATGCACCTTAAAGCCCTTAATAAAATTTCTTGAAATTTTATTTTTATATATAAAAAAAAACGCCATTTTATTTAATAAAATGCCTCGCTAAGCCATCTCGTTCAAAACTCGTTAAGTTACGCGCAATTTCTGGTTAAATATTCAATACTCTTGCAAAACCCTCTAAATTACTTGGTTATTCAATTTCAAAATTTGTTTTAATTGATTTTCTTAGAATTTTGTTATAACGGTGTTTTTAAGTGGACAACTCAAATAATTAAAACTGTTTAATTTTAAAGTTAGAGCAATTTTTAAAGTTTGTCAAACATTTAAAAAAATAAAATAAAATATTTTAATATCAGTTTTTTTCTAAGAAATAATTTGTATACATACATATAAATTCATTATTCAATAAATATTTTGTTAATATGGATTTGCAATTGATTATGCATCCATTCCGTAATTTATTACGAAAAAAACAATAAATTACATTATAGGAATAAGGAATCTATAGATACAGAAGAAGTTAAATATTTTTTTATTTTAGAATGAAAATAAAACTTTATGGTTTCGCAAATACTTGATTCAAATAACCATTTTTAAATATATATGTAGCTATGTACATCTTTGCTTTATTTTAAGCACAACAATTTGTTAATGAGATAACTTGTGAAATGTTTTGTTCTATGTATAAATTTCAAGCAGAACATTAGTATTTCTATACAGAAAAATAAGCAGATATTTTCTGAACTTAAGACAGGAAATTGAGAGGATTTCTCTGTAAAGTCTTTGAGTAAAATCAAAGGTTTTGAACCATTCAATTGTCAGTATATGTATGTACATATGTTCAAATACAAATGTTTCAAGACACATTTTCGGACCGACGTTGGAGTGTATTTTTGGTTCAATTTTAATCTTTCTTTGGATCGTATCAAGTCTTTCAGAGTATTTAAAAAACAAAAAATGCATATCGTTACCTTAAATTCAAACAGACGTAAATACACAAAAATTCGAAATTCGAAGTATTTTGTTTGATTATGGTTCGTTTTATTAAACCAAATGTTCAGGCACATTTTTAAACCCCTGCGATCAAAACGGTAATTATTAAAGAAGTCCAAACGCCAAGGGAACTTTATTATTATTATTTTTTTGTGATTAGTGTTTGTTAGAAAGTTTTAAACAATATTCCCTATTTCAATAAAAAACAGAGAGATTTGACCTTCAAGCATTCTATTTATTTTTATCCTGAGAAATAAAAATATTTCGTTTTATTTACGTCATACTTTTAGTAATCTTAAATTTATTAGAACTACTCTAAAAATTATGAAAAACTACGGTCCTTTAAAAAAATGTAACTGAAGAGTTTCTTCGATTTCGATTTCCAAAACATGGCTGAACAATTTTGACAGCCATATACATTAACATGTGACATGTCGTGTATTGACCCCTTTCATTAGAGAAATAATTATTTTTAATAGCGTAAATTGTATATACTTTACTTTTTAATTTATTACATGGATATAGTAAACTGGTAGCTGAAATAAACTGTACGCCTTTCTTAAAAGGATATATATTGAATATAATCCGAGATCTTACTCCAGCAATTCAACGTTTATGTCAACACGACCCGCCTTACACTCAGTTAAAAAATTTTATTACAGAATTATCTTCTAAAAACTTGCGATTCGTGCAGAAATAAAAATAAACATACAAATTAGAATAGAATAGATAACAATTTTTTTTTTTTAACAAATTCGTTCTAAGAAATTATATTTTGTTAAGAATATTATGAATTATGGTAGATTAATTATCAACACACTTTTAAATGTTTGACAATTGAGAATGTGTTTTATTTAAAGTCATCATCCTCTTCTTGATATCAGTGGACGTTAAATTAACTCTGTTTTTACAATAATATTTAAAAAAAAAAACAATTTCGTTGAGTAAATATTACGGATTAATGGTGAAATAAATATATGTATGTATGTATATGAATGTGTCACCTTCAAGTTAATAATTTTTTAAGCACATATTCTATATTTTACTTTTGCTGCGTTAGTAAAAAGCATTCATCTTAGGGCGGGTTTTTGAGATGGAAATTAAGTTTAAACTTAGTTTAGCGTTCTCTGCAAGTCGGATATTCCAATGAAATTTGATTTTTTTTTTCTATTATTTCATTAAAGACCCACAGCAAGATTGCGCTGTTCCGGCAACATTTTGTTTTCAAACTTGGTATTGGCGGCACAAATCAGTTTTCAGATTAACTAAACCTAGTTTAACTGAGATGTCAAAAACCCAGTGTTTAATTCAATGTTCTTACTTTGATTAATACAAGTACATTAATGTAGAGCAAATTCGCTATAATTATCACAACTTTTTGTATAACAACTTAAGGAATTAAAATTTATGAGATTAACCAATAAAATACAGACAAAATGAAGATTATCATTGCTTTTGCTTTGCTTATTTTTTATATTTCTTATCTTAAAAAATTGTTTCTTTGTAACAGTTAAAGAAACTGGTTTATATATTTTAACGTACTTCCCCCAAATATGTAAATAAAAGAAAACATTGCATAGGTATCCAACATTAAGTATGTTCTATGGAAGAAAACCACAATCATTAAATTGGAGACCTTTCTCTTATCAGTATCCACAAACATGTAACACAATGAACTGGTCCACACTTTGTTCGATACAAGTCAGAGATTTGGAAAATAAATCTTGTAAATATGCGAAAGAACAATTTTACTTACATACATATAAACATAATTTAACTTAAAGATAAAAAAAAGTAAGTTCAAATTGAAAGAAAATTAAAAAAAAATACTGCATCATTTAATTTGTTTTGTTCGCAAAACAAAAAGATCGGAATAAATTAATGAGTTATTAAGTAAGCGAGTGAATGTTGAAGGAATTAGGTTGACTTTCCTAATAAAAAAATAACAATAACAACTAATACATAAAAACTACTGCTTAAATTAAAGTATGTATAACAATTATTGCTAAACCCCTACACACATGGTCATACAACCATTTTTATTTATTGTACTTTCGTAAATAAACCCAGTAAATATTTTATCTTAAATTTCGGATATTGTATATTTTGAACTTGCTTAAGCTGATAACCAAATTGTCTGAATTTGTTGAAGGTCACGGTATTCGATATTGATCGAAATTACAATACAATTTAAAAGGAAATTTCAATCCATATCAAATGCCGTAATTTGCCCCCTGATATGGACCTTTCCTGCTAAAAGTCTACTTTTTGTAACGTAACGCTAGCAAAATGCAAATAAGCTCGTATTTTAGGCCCTTGTTGTTCAAAAGATATTCCTTTTGTTTCGAAATGTTGAGGTAGTTGCGCTATACACCAAAATATAAAAAAGTAAATTAAAAGTACAGTTAAAAGCTAGCATAGGCTTTTTTTAGACGATTATGTTTAATGTACAACTCCTAAAATAATCTGATGATTAACTGACGAGTAACAAAAACATCTATTTTATTTATTAAGTTTTTTATTCATTTTTTGACACGCTCGTCTTTTAATTTCAATAAAACAAACCGACCTTAGGATCTGTAAAAAAGATTTTCCGACAGGATGGTGTTGATTTCGCGACCTTAAGGTTTGTTTCATATAACTTGTATGAAAAATAGAAGTTTTAAAATGAAAAAGACCCTTGATGTGCTTATTTATGTAGAACAGTTATACGGCTGAGCATTTCACGAGTTGTAAAATATTCCCTACATGAGTCTCTTACAACTCTTGGCATGCTTTTTGAAAGACTCGTTAGATAATCTCTACAAACATCATAAGGATTACCTTTATGATTTATATAAGCTTATTTCGCTGTGTTATGGAAGAATCTCTATACGAATCATCACGTGTAACAGTTTCTCCCGTGCGAGGAATCGTCTTCAATAAAAAAAAGAGCTCGTCGACGATCGAAAACACTTTATGAGATTCCCAGTAGACTCCTAGACGATTGATAATGCTAGCTGGAAAGGAAAGTAAAAAAAACTGCTATAACTTCCACTTCTTCATTTGCCATTGGCAAAAAAAAAAAAAAAAAAAAAAAAAAAAACTGTTGCTTTTACTTCTGATTAATTAAATGTAAAAACAGTCGCTGTCAAACTAACTCAAAAAGCGAAAAGTTGTACACAAAATTTCGTTTTTATACCCATCCACCACAATAAGTTGTGAATAGGGTGTACTAAGTTTGTCATTCCGTGTGAAACGTTTTTATTATTCATCTGAGACCCCATAAAGTATATATATTCTGGGTCCTTTAGTATTTCTGAGTCGATTTAGCCATGTCCGTCTGTCTGTCCGTCTGTTGAAAACACGCTCACTTTCGAAAAACTCAAAAGAACTAAACAAACTGGGTGTCAAATTGCTTGTAATTATCCTAAGCAGTTTGGGATTAAAATTCATCAAAATCCATTTAGTAGGATCAGAGCTATGAGTCAAAATGTGGAACCACCACCTAAAAAAAATTGATAATTTTGTTACAAAAACTTACATAAATGGTGGAATAATGCAAAGAATGACATAAGATTTTGCAAAAAATTGTTTTATTCGACTGGAAATCACGCTATTAAATTTCGTGAATATCCGACCATAATTTACCCTAAGCCCCATATAAACACTACTCCCGGAAAATATTTTCGTACGCCTAAAACCGTAAAAAATAACGCTATCGTAACAAAATTTAGTACGTCACAGTTCTTTAGGACTATAAATAACACTGTGAAATTTCGTGACGATCGGTCCATAATTTACTTTAGGCCCCATATAAACCCTACTACCGGAAAACAGTTTAGTACGCCTAAAACCATAATTAATAATATTATCATAACAAATTTTGGCTCGTCACAGTTTTATAGGACTAGAAATGATACTGTGAAGTTTCGTGAAGATCAGTCCATAATTTACCCTAGGCCCCATATAAACCCTACTTCCGGAAAACAGTTAAGTACGCCTAAAACCGTAAAAAATAACGCTATCATAACAAAATTTGGAACATTAAAGTTTTATAGGACAAGAAATAAAACTATGTCGTTTCGTGAAGATCAGTCCATAATTTACCCTAGGCCCCATATAAACCCTACTCCCGGAAAACAGCTTAGTACGCCTAAAAACGTAAAAAATAATGCTATCATAACAAAATTTTGTACATCACAGTTTTATAGAACTAGAAATGACACTGTGAAATTTGGTGAAGATCGGTGCATAACTTACCATAGGCCTCATTTAAAGCCCACTCTGGTAAAATAATTAAACTTTCTTCCGGTTTATTTTCGTATGGCCAGAAAAAATGTTATGCAATTTTGTGATATACGGTCCATAATTTACCTTAGATTCCATTTTAGCAGCCTTCTGAAGTTCACTGCAAACGCTTAAACTAATTGCACCGCTGTATTGAAATTTATGGTTTTTTAATACCAGAAATCGTTCTGCAGAATTTGGGATGATCAGTTCATAGCTTACCATGGCTTTTATGTAATTTGTTCTCTTGAAAATCATTTAAGTTCAGCTTAAACTGATATTCTACTCAAACTTTTTAAAATTGATTCTGATTGTCGATCAATAATTTTATATAGGTCTAAACCGCAACAAATTTAAATGCAGATGTCTGTTTTTACAAAGATTATAATAATAAATAGACATCATACAGATATTACTCCTAAAACATTCGAAGTGTCGATGGAGGGTATCAAAGATTCGGCACAGCCGAATGTAGCACTAACTTGTTTGTTTTTGTTTTGTTTACAGTTTTTGGTTTCGACTGCATATTTTTAAACTCTGATTTTAATTACTTGCTGGCGTTACTTTACAAAAAGTAGACTTTTTGCTAGAAATGCCCATATTTAAAATTTTTTTGATTTAATTTGTAATATTTGGTTAACTTGGTTGTTACTAGCTACTCTGCTTAAAGTTCTAAGAAAATCTTTCGTATAGTAATTATTGTTGTTGTTACTGATTTGCTCTAGTCGAAAGTTCTTTCCTGGAAAAAATCTTCTCGCTGTTACTGAGTTGACAATATTTGGCTGAGTCAGACTCGGGTCGCTCCGGAGCGAAGATTAACTGTCATGGGCACGCAGTCATTGAAATTCATTGCTTACGATTTGATGCCAAAATCTAATTGGTTTTTGAGTACGTTAACTTTTCGACCTCTGTACAAATTTCGAAGTAGAGCAGAGAGTTTAAGGCCCCAAATTTGTAAAACGCAAACGTAACCAAAAATAACATTGAAAGCAAAAACAATGTCAAAAATTTATCAAAATTTTGTTGTTGCTTTCTACAGAAATACATATTGCGTTTTAAAGTTATCAACGCCACAAGATATGCAGCGTTTAAAATTTAAAAATGCAATATACATTTCTATAGAAAACAACAACAAAATTATGAAATATTTTCGATTTTGTTTTTGCTTTCAATATAATTTTTGGCGATGCGTTTGCGTTTTACAAATTTAGGGCCTAAATGAACTTCTATTGAATTCAGCAGAAAAAAAATGTTCATTGGGTAAAAATACATTTTTTATTGGCATTGGAGGAGTTACGTGACACATTCACGCATTCATTATCATCAGCACACACTTGTTGTATTTTTGAGCTTTATGTGTAAAACTGCTAGTAGTGATGATTGCAGTTTAATCGTAACACACACTTCCTCTCAAGGGTGTGGCCATTTGCAAAAATTTTGTTTAATTAAAATATAAAAAAACCTTACAAAAAATAGCTTTTAACTAAAAACACATATAAACTTATCGCTACTACGAGTAGCTAAGGAAATAACTAATGCTAGTTATTAGCATTATAACCTCTTGACATGATAATTAAATTAACTTTTTAAGTTTTAGTACACACTTTTGTTTACTATTAGTACTTAGGGAATAAACTGTGCCTTTCATTGTTACTTTGCATTCCCAGTCAAACCAGCATAAAAGTGTGTAGAAAATATAAAACCAAAATAAATAAACAGTTCAAACTTGACGACGTCATACAAATTTTATCTGATTTACATAGTTTTGAGCCTGAGACAAGAAAATGTAATCCCTTGTGATGTTTAATGTTTTTACTTTTGTATACACATACATATATTGTATGTATGTATGTGCGTATGTACATAGAAAACGTCCTTCAACATAAAACTGAAGTTTCAGTATGTATTTAGTATTCGAAGACTATGGGGAAAACAGAAAAATTTGGTTAAATGAAAAGAAAATTATTTTTGGGGGAACTAACAACCACTTGTTTTTCATTTTTTACAGTACAATTAAACAAATAGTATGTACGTGATTATTTAAATATATATTTTTGGCGCCAGTAGCTGACATCACTTGCAAGAAAAGTTACTATGTATTGCTCTCATATTTGGCTATTGATGTTTCTCTAATTTATTGTTTTTATTTGTTTAAAAACAATATTTAGAAAAAACAAATATGTTTTCTTAGTTTTCGCTTTTGAATACAGTTAAGAATAATTCTCTTAAAAACTTGTGGGTCAATGTTAAAACATTTAAAAATACACAAAATTTTATATTTTCAAATGAATTCAGAGCGCAATTGTGTTTTTGTTAAAAATGCAACAATTTCTTTAGTTTGCTGGCTTGTGTTTACATATGTATGCCAATTCTAATTTTCAGTAAAACTTTAAGCAGACTGCAGCCACTTCCTGCTATGAATCAAATACTTAAATAATATACCTAATAAGTACTGACAGATGTGACTACAAAACTAAGTATGTATGTACATATATAGTTTAGTATTCCAAGTACATTCATATCATATATTTATACTTATATATGTATATATACACTATATTATGTATCTTAGCTCTACTGGTAGGCAGTCGACATTGTTTTGTTTTGCAAAATAGGTATTATTTTTACATCTACCTGATTAGATACAATATAAACTATCAGGGGTGTGCTGGAAATCGCAAACGCAAAACGCAAGAATTTTAAAAGTCGTTTTTTAGTAAGATTTCTGTAATAAAAGAATTTTATGACAATTATTATACAAACATTTCTCTATTAAACTGAATTTTATAACAAAAATTATAAAAAGTGTATTATAAACAGTCTCCAAGTTCTTGCGTTTTGCGTTTGCGATTTCCAGCACACCCCCCTAAATTTTTAAAGAATCGCAAAAACTAGGACTGCTGAATGTTGCTTTTTTAAAGAGCCAAATTTCATTAAGACCCTTTTAAATTTTCTACCAAAATATGTACATTTTTATGGCTTCGTAACTTAAAGTATATAAGATAGACAAAATAAACATTTCTGTGGTGTGTGTTAAAAAAATTTACTCAAGTTTTTGAAAATATTTAAATTATGTATAAACAAAAACTTTCTCTATACTTAATAAATAAATGTGCATATAAACATTATACAAATTTTAAACTGTGAGATTTTTCAAAATTTTATCTCATTTTAAAGTAAACAAATAAATAACAAAAGATCCCTGACGTCATCGAAATGCAAATAAGAACGAGTTTTTCTTTTTTTAAGTCTTCCTTTTACACATTTCATTCAGTTATTTGTGCTTATTTTGTGTGAAAAATTGAAACAGCTTTACTTTTCATCTCATTCATTCTTATTCTCAACAAAGAATTTTGTTTAAATTCGAAATAAAACAATAGGAGTCCTAGCCACCACTGAAATATAAAATATATACATAAATACTTTTTATGCTTGTATTAGCCGATATGAAGTATTCGTATTAGGGGTATAACCAATAGGAATTGTATATACATACATAATTTTATGAATATAAAAGATATTAAATGCAAGCCGTCAAGACTTTTGTTAAAAATTTGAAATAAAACGAATGTTATTTTCAAATTGTTTATTCAATTTTAACAAAAATTTTAAACGGTGGCTGCCCTTAATTGTTTTTGTGCTAAAACATGACAACATTTTTTACATTGTCCTAGATTTGGGGAGATGCTGCTGAATGAGAATTTTTTCATTACGCATAATCACGTAGAGACCGATTTTTTTTTCTTATTTACTTCATCACACTTCTTTCTTTCTAACACCCCACTAATCGTAAATTATCCTTGTTTATATTCAAAGACAACGAAGGACGCCAAAAAGTTTTATTAAACTTTAACTTTACTTCACAGGAATTTCGCTTTCTACGCAGTATTTTTTCCCCAAATTTTCTTTGAAAAAATTTCTAAATTTCACCCTCCCATTCCCATATATATAAAAATTATAAGACACATAACAAAACGCAGTAATTATGTACAATATGAGCAGTAGCAGTAGCAGCATACATACATTTTTTGAATTATCTTTTTATTGCGTCATAATATTGAAATAAACTTTTTTATGTATTTTAGAGCAAACTACTTGTTCGCCTCGCAAGCAGACATGTTTTTATACTCTGCTTACTTTGTACAGATTTATCTTATTTTCTTAACAAGTTTTGCTGTTTTCTTTTTCTGTTTCCCTCTATCCACTTTAGTTTGTTGAATACTATGCTAATGCCATGAGTCATAGTTTCGTCTACAAAATCAGACCTCAAGAGTTTCAATTAGAGTGTAAGAAAGAAAAAAAATCGCGAAATTTAAACATCAACTATGACAAATTGTTTATTTAATTATTTTTGATGAAATATGAATGTAAGGTGACCATACGTACTCTTTTTTAGAGGACAATCATCTATTTTAACTGGCTGTCCTCTATAAAATTTGTGTCCTCTTCTTTTATCATCTTTTTTTCATAATCTGTCATCTTTGTCCTCTTTTTTTTAAAGCATGACCAATATTTGATTATATTTTTATAAATTAAAATAAATTTTATTTCACGGCGATCACTGGTCTTTTCTGTCAAATCGTATGGTAAATGTCGTGCCATGCTTGTTCTGTTCATATGCCTACTTGAAAAATTCAGTACTTTAGTACTTTTTCATATTAAAAATACCGCAGTACCCCCGCGTTGTTTTCAGTATTTTTTTTATCCTTTGAGCCTTTTATCTCTTAACTTCTTAACTGTGATATGATCATTTCGTCAGGCTTTGGTCATCACGTGTTTATTGCTAAATTTATGTTGTTGTATTTTAAAAATAATTAACGACGTTAATATTAAAATGCAAAACGTGGACGCCAGGATTCATATTTTGCTTTCCAGAATGGGATATATGAGCCGTTTATTTTGAAAGTGGCATTAGTCACTTTTTCAAAAAAAATCGAGTTAATAATAAATAATAATAATAAATAATAATAACAATAACTAGATGACCCGTGCGACTATTTCGCACCGTAATTTTTATCAATGAAAATATTAATTTTTCAATTTCTAATTATTTTTCGTCATTAGTGTTAGAAATAAGCTTTAAAATGAGATATCATTCATTAAATTTGATGCGGTGGTATGGGAGATATTTGCAACCGACAAAAAAGTGCTTTAGAAATAATATATATGATAATACTGAGAAAAATATCATTATCATGATGTATCAAATACAAGTGAATCTTCTCGAAAGTTAGCATCCATATTTTTAAACGTGTTAAAACGCCAACCCTTAAATATCTCGATTTAAAAACCGAAATGACTTATGCCACTTTCAAAATAAACGGCTCATATGTTCTTACAGGTGGCAAGAAAATTTATTTAAAGCGATGCAGTGGATAATATGTTAGTGTAAAATTTAAATAAAAACCATAACTATAGAAAAATGCAATGTTAAAGAAATGGTTTATAAAGTAAAAGAAACTGCAAAATCGTTTTATTCCACAGTTTGCGAAACATAAAGAACTAAATTTTGTTTCGAAAATAAATCTTTAAAAGTGATAATCAGCTTCACTCCAGAAAATATTGTTTTCCGAAAAACCAATAGCATAATACTGTTGTTATTAATGCTTTTTACAAACGATAAAGGAAACTATAATAATATCAATTCTCAATTACGTGTTCTAGCGGATCTTTCAGAAATAAAGCATTTCAGAACTGAATATACATATTTAAATTTCTTAGAAAAATATAGCCAATATAAGAAACAAAAATAATGTTTGCTGGCATTTCACATATTGCTTATGGTATTTTATCGATACCACACTTCTGAACATCAATTGAACGCACATTTTCAATGGTTTACACGTATAAACTGTTTCAAGTTTAATAAAAACTAAAGAACTATTAAAATCAACTGGTAGTTGCTGTTGTAGTTATAATATTTTGTATGATCTCAAAGTAAATTTGCTTAATCTTATAACAATATTGTATAACAGAAATATTATTTACATGTGTGCCTCAAATATAAATAAATACTGTTTGGTATTAAATACTTAGATAAATGAATTCCAATAGATTGTTTTTTGATCCTTTTATTTTCATAAATTATTGTTTTTTTTAACAAAAAGTACCATTTGGTGGGAAAAATACTCTTTTAGTTGAAGTTCAGTACCATTTCAAAATTTTAATTTTGCAACACTGACTCTCATACACTTGCAGTATAAAATTTTGAATAAGTAACTCCAATGCATTTTTAAGTTTCGTTATTTTTTCAAACTAATTTTACTTAAGTTAATGTACATTTTTATATATCGTCTGCTTAATATCCAAACCTGCTAACTCCCTTTCAACAAATGCTTGAGAGGAAACAAAAAATATAGTTGATTTGACACACTTCAATACTCAAATTGCTGGTCCACGAGGCATATTTTTCTCTACCCAACGGAATCAAAATATTAATTTACTTAAAAAGTGTTTTTTGTTATTTTTTTTAATTTACTATAAGTATATAAATATGGGTATGTAAATTTGTCTGTAATATAAGTAAAAAATTTTGAAGTCAAAAATATTTTTTACTTTTTTTCTTTATGTCCTCTATTTTTATTTTCAAAATCTGGTCGCCTTAATGAATTTATTTTACTATTTAAGGTGCTATCAGACGGGATGTATTTTACATATGTATGTACCGTCACTTTTCTTTCCCATATGTAATTCTTATGTATGTAAAAATTTACATTTTACATACGATTCATAATTTTTGCTATCACACCTGCTTATGTATATATATTAGAGCGACTCAAGTTGTATGGAAGCAAAATTCGTGCTCGATGTACCCTCCTAAAAATTAACCTTGGACTTTTTTAAGATGACATTTTAAATATTTCGGCTCCAGGGTTGACCTCTCGTAAGCTGGACCAGTTTGAAAAAGGGTCTATTTTTGCATGTTTTGTTGCTTTACGAATCTGTTTCCTTACCAACATATACAAGTTGGGTATCGTAAGAAAGGTTTTTTTAAGGCGCGTCCAACTGAATATAAAATTTGTCCAAGGACGATCATCCATGTCCTTTTTTTTAAGGATTTTTTCTAAAAAAAACGGTTTTTGAATTTTTTGTTCGGGGTTGTTTGTAATAAAAGTGCCAAATTAACATATTTTAATCTTTAATCGATTTAATTAAATACGTGTCTCAGCTTTTTTTGAAAATCGTGCTAGTTCGCGTTTTGACAAAAATGCAATGGGGTGGTAACCCTTCGTTTTAAATAGGGCAATATGGGTATCAAATTTTATCTTTTGCCAAGTATATCATCTTTGTATGTAAATAATTTAGATTTGTGCAAATTAGATGCATTTTACAAGGTGCTCTGGAATATATATAAATGCAATTTTGTAGTAACTCGAATATGTTAGCGGATTTAGTTTTTAGAACATGTATGGATGAAAATAGGACTAAAGAAAGAAAAAAAGAAATGATCCACGACCTGATTTTTTTTTTAATTTGCGAAAAAAATATGCCGCCAAAAAGTCGTGGATCATTTCTTTTTTTCTTTCTTTAGTCCTATTTGCATCCATACATGGTCTAGAAACTAAATCCGCTATCATATTAGAGTTACTACAAAATTGCATTTATATATATTCCAGAGCACCGTGTAAAATGCATCTAATTTGCACAAATCTAAATCATTTACATACAAAGATGATATATTGGCAAAAGATAAAATTTGATACCCATATTGCCCTATTTAAAACGAAGGGTTACCACCCCATTGCATTTTTGTCAAAACGCGAACTAGCACGAATTTCAAAAAAAGCTGAGACACGTATTCAATTAAATCGATTAAATATTAAAATATGTTAATTTGACACTTTTATTACAAACAACCCCGAACAAAAAATTCAAAAACCGTTTTTTTTACAGAAAATCCTTAAAAAAAAGGACATGGATGATCGTCCTTGGACAAATCTTATATACAGTTGGACTTGCCTTAAAACCCTTTTTTACGATACCCAACTTGTATATGTTGGTAAGGAAACAGATGCTTAAAGTAACAAAACATGCAAAAATATACCCTTTATCAAACTGGTCCAGCTCACGAGAGGTCAACCCTGAGGCCAAAATATTTAAAATGTCATCTTAAAAAAGTCCAAGGTTCATTTTTAGGAGGGTACATCGAGCTCTTTTTTTGGTGAGTCGCTCTAATATATATATATTTGTATCAATTTTAACATAATTTAAATTGTTAAAAATATTTAACAGCAAAGTTAACGTAAATTTTATTCAGTAAATTTTTTAACAATAACGTTTACTGCTAAGTTCTATCTTAACGTCAGGTATTTAAGTTATCTTAACGGCAAAATATTTTTCATTGTTTATTTTTAAATTCGTAGTTATTAAAAAAAAAAAACAAACAAACAAAAAATTTGGCGAATAAAAGCCTCATTAATATTTTTAAAATTCACGTTATTTACATAAATTTTGCAAAAATAATATTAAACAATTTGGTTTTTTTACGAATTTACCAAAAAGCATTAAAAATATTACATTTTAGATGCAGCTTATGGAAATCACTAAAAGTGTTTTCTTTTCTACACAAAAAATAAGTGGTAGACTTTCCAATCATGTTAGCTAATTTTTGCAAATTTCCACTAATTTAGCAATTTTTACCGAATTTTTGCTATTCCTTATAGTTTAAGTGACTTCAAATCAATTTTATGGTTTGGTTGAAGTATTAAAAAATTTCGCGAATATTCGCTGTTTTTTTTTTTTTTTTTTTTTTTTTTTTTTTTTTTTTTGTTATTTTCCGACATTTTGTTTTTTTAACCGATTTAATGATTTCAAATAAATTTTTTTGCTTCTCTCTAAGTTTGCAATTATTCGCGAATTATAGCCACGTTCGCGGTAGAAGCTTTTTATTCCTGTAAGTTTTCTGATTCTTTACAGCTTGAACGATTTTTAATAAATAGTAGACTTTGCCATCATTTCGCTGTTAACAAATATTTGCGAATTTACCCTAATTTAGCAATTTTTACCGGATTTTTGCCATTCCTTATAGTTTAAGTGAATTTAAATAAATTTTATGGTTTGTTCGAAATATTAAAAAATTTCGCGAATTTTCGCTATTTTTGCAAAAAAATTTTATATATTCCGACAACTTGTTTTTTAAGCGATTTCAAATAAATTTTAAGGTTTTTTTCCAAGTTTGCAATTTTTCGCGAATTTTATCCATGTTCGCGTTATAAGCGATTTTTTCCTGTGGTTCTTTAGAGCTTTAACGATTTTTAATAAATACCCGCTGTTTGCCAATTTCCGCTAGTTTAACAATTTTTACCGAATTTTTGCAATTCCTTATAGTTTTAGCGACTTTTAATCAATTTTATGGCTTTTTTGAAATGTTAAAAATTTTCGCTATTTTTGCAAATTTTCCGATTTTTTGCAATTTTCGCCATCAAATCCTAAATGGGGTTTTGTTAGTTTCGAAAGTACTTTAAGTCGTTCCACACGAGAAGTAGTTTGCAGTGTTCGTTAAATATACTAATTAATTAACAAAGATGCCACTTGATTGATATTTTTAGCTATGTTGTTTAAATTGAGTTACTGGATTGCTGTATTGTTACCGTAAGCAATAAACTGTGCCGGTAAAATTAACGTTAACGTTAGTTGTTAAAAGTTAGAGAATTCCACTACTGAAATACTAACATATACAATAAGGTCTTAACTCAAAATTTTCAGTGGAAGCAAAATAGTTTTTAATTAAAAATTTAAAGGCTTATGAGAAAGAATTTTTAAACCAACCGTTTTATTACCAAAAAGTAAACAAAATGCCACGATACTTTTACAGCGGTTAGATGTGAATATTACGTGTAAATTTTTTCCAAAAAGTAAAAAACTAACAATTTTAAGTTAATACCCGCTTGGTCATCAAGTGGCATATAAACATAAGTCCCAGTTTACACTATGGACATTTCTTGCCTTGCCGAATTTCAGAGGAAAAGAACTTTTTAGGGTCAAGAGGGGTTAAGAGATTTTAGTGTCATTAGAAAGTGTCCTCTTTAACCCCATATGTACTTTTGCAAATTTTTGGAACTGTCTGTTGAACACTTTTAATTTTAATGAAATCTCGCAACTTTTTTTCCCTTTTTAATTTACTGAAATATAACACAAGGTTTACGAATGTTTTGTTTTAAAAAATTATTCTGCAACTGATGCAATTCTTGAAACTGTCATAGCCGAGCAGCTTTTGAGTTGATTTGAAGGAACACAAGTCCATAGGAGTCGGGAGAGTGACTTGGGGACCTCTAAAATTGGTATCCTCGGATATTCAAAATTTAAAAAAATTCGCCAAAAATATTGGCATTTCTGAATTAATATCGCAAATTAGGTGATCTGTAAATCGCAATAGCAAGTAGTTTGGCAACTTCAAATTGCGAAATAGAACTAGAATATTTGTAAAAAAAACTATGGCAGATCGAAAGCTAAACGCATTAGTTTAAGAATACAATAAAATAAATCTGGCGTTTTGCGATTTAAAATCGTGCGATTGTCAGAACATGGCCGTATATGTATTTATGGATTGCAAAAAAAATTAAACTTAAGCTGGCCTACAAAAAATATGCTTAAATGTTTAGTTTATTTCATTTGCCTTTAGAGTAGTCTGGGAAACTATCGATAGTCGTAAACTATTTAAAAATATCAATAACGATATTATTATTATTTAAAATACAGCTATGAAGACATGTTACAGCATGTTTACTTGCTATTATTAATTCGCGCAAAATTACAGCAATGAATACAAACAACACGAATGGCAGGTGGTATGGATTGCTTAGGTGTGCTTTTTTACTACTAACTTAAGGGGTTTATGCCGAAATTTTTATATGTTTACATAGGGACAGAAATGTCAGATATTTTTAAGATTTTGTAAAAAAACCAAATCAAAATGCAATTGCAATTGCGAGCATAGGATAAAACAATAAACAACCATTAGAGGAAAAGTCCGCTAGATTGATTACCTTTTGGGTTGAGAATCAAATCCAATTTAGAACATTATCTCAAGTTGCAATAAAATATCTTATAGTCCCTGTTACTTTGGTTCCTTGAAAAAGGTGCTTATCAGCATCACAAATTTTAAAAACTGCCATCTAAAATTACGTGCGTACATACATACGTCTCTTACGTTCAATAAAGTGATAAAAACAACGAACTGTAGCCTTATAAAAAACTAGTTAAAGCTACGTGCTTACTACAGCTTTTTGTGTCATTTTTTATTCAAGCACAGCGGTCAATTAAAGTATAATACATTTTCTTGTTGCGTTAATGTTAATATAAGTCCTCTACATTAACAAGATCTAAAAGGGCTACAAGGATACCTTACTTCCGCTACTGAAATTTTTAATTTATTATGTTGATCAGAACACTTATTATAATGATGTTATTCTCGGCTGTTTATAGACAAGTCGTCCTGAATTTGGCTAATATGTCATATTTATTATAAACCTTAAAAATTTGGATGTGATGCACAATAGAGATTTTTTTTAATAGAATTTAAAAATTCAACCATAACCGACACATACAGTCACTTTTCCTATTTATATTTAAATTTCTAAAAAGAAACATCACACTAACACACATAACACTACCACAATTCGATAAATGCTTTTAATATGTACATATTTTTTTTCTCTTAAAGATTCTCGGCATTTTGGCTATTGTTTATGGCGTAATAGTTTTAAACAACATTGGTGTCATTGAAGTTGACCACCAAGTCGGTTTCCCACCACAAGCTGCAGTACCTATCTGCCTCATCACAATCGGTTCAATTGTGGTATTTATTTCATTCTTGGGTTGCTGCGGTGCCATACGCGAAGATGTCTGCATGACCATGTGTTATGCTGTGTTCATGTTAATTTTGCTTATTCTTCAATTGATTTTGGTTGTCTTACTATGGGTTAACAAGGAAAAGATTACCGCTATTATGGGTAATGTTATCGAAAGTGCATGGAAACATGAGCAACGCGAAGCTGGTGTTTTCGAACCTATTCAAGTATCCGTAAGTTTCTAAAATTGATATGAGAAATTTTATTTTCATTATACATATTTAAATTAAATTAAAATATTTGATAAATTTTATTTATAGTTGAAATGTTGCGGCTCTGATGGACCCGCCGATTATGCTCTTTATTTGAGATTGCCTACTGATAGCTGCTGTGCGTCAGGATCTACATGCACTCCTCTCAATTATTATGGCGGTTGTAAAGAAAAGTTTGTTAGTTTAATGTCTGTCAGCACTGATAAATCCAAATACTTTGGTCTTGGATTGATTGGTATTGAGGTGAGTTCTTAATTAAGATAAATGTTTAAGAAATATTAAAAAAACGCGGGAAATGTTTTGAGAATTCCAAAAATTTTAACTATTTCACTATTTTTTTTTAATAAGAAGCTTATAAGTTTTCAAAAATATTAAAAATTCATTAAATTTTCTTTCTAGCTCGTCGGTTTTATCTTCGCCTGTTGTCTGGCTAACAATGTACGCAATTATAAGCGACGAAATGCTTATTAAATGTTTGTAACTATAACAAACTATATTGAAAAATAAATCTCAATCACATAAACATTCAAATAAAAGCAACATATTTTCTACTCCCTAAAAAATTTAAAAAAGCACCTACAATTGTAATTTACTCATATTAAAAGCGTACAATTTAAGAAGACAATGAATTAAAATAAAATGTTGAAATAAGAACCAAATTAACAACAAATAGCTGCTGTTACATCTGCAAAACATAAAAATTTATGAATGTAGTTTTAAAATATAAGAAAATCGAATGAATTATAATAGATGTTACAAAATCCAATTTAATATTAGTGTTGTAAAATGTTTTATTACTTTTTTATATATTATATAAACACATATTTAAATACATAAATATTACAAGCGTACAAAATAAACCTAAAATCGCTATAAAAAAATGTTTCCAATAATCTTGCTACACGTAAAATGAAAAACATATTTTTCTAAAGTGAAACAAAAAAGCCAAATGTATTGAATTACAATAAATTCTTTTTGTATTATTTTTCTTTATATTGATTTAATTTGTTTTTTTTTTTATAACATATATTCAAAAATAAAATTTAACGTGAATATTAATTAATTTGTAATATGAAAATGAAAAATCTCCAGTTGATATAAATACGAAATTTAATTCCAAAGCGAAACTATGGATATATGTACATATCGTCATCTTAAATGCTAGCGGACGTAACACTACACTTTTAATTTTTTTTACTGGAGCAGCAAAAAACATTACAAAACCAATAATAAAGTATTCTTGGTACATGAATTTATTTATTAAAGTCTAAAAATTTGGGTGAACCAGATTAATAAAGCAAATCACAATCAATAAAAATCTATTTCGAATTTTTGTGTAGTTCCGTCCGTTTGCATTTAAGGTTGCGCTATGTATGTATGTATGTACTTCATATATTTAATGTTAAACTTAACCTCAATTAATTTTTATTCATTATACTTCGCAGTTTTAATAAAATACATATTATTGAAATAGATTTGAAAAAAAAAACAAAATAATAAATGGAATTGAAGGTGATTTTTGTTTTAGGTTTTTTTTTAAGGTAAAAAGTTTTATTTATAATTTTACTAAGCAGCTCGGCATTCATACTCAGGGTGTTAATAATAAACTTTATTCATTCATGATGATTAATATTTTTTCTTGGTAATTTCTTTCACAACAGTTTGATTTGTCAATACATTGTTGCCATAGTTACTTGTATCTACTTATGTATGTATTAGTCTAAACGCAATAACATTTGACAATAAATAAATAAAGGTGAGAAGTGCTAACAATTTGTATTCCAAGAATGTGCAATGACAAACTTCCTTAATAGAATTATAATATTACTTAATTTATTCAAGCGAGTGCAGTTGTTTAAGTGAGATACTGAACTAAAAAGGGTAGATAATAGGTCCGAATACCTGTTTTCGAAAAACTTAAAACGATGTAAAATTATGAACAAAACGTATTCCAAATATTTTTAATATTTTCTTCTACATACATATCGTTGGTCTCATGTAGAAAGGCCATAACTCACATAAATGCAACTTTACAGGAGAAGGCAAAACATAACAGAAACTGTATGTATCATAATGTAAAATGGCTTCTTCAATTACTTGTTAAACTGATATTTTTGATGCTATTATATTAAATTTTTGTGACGAGGTGTATTTGTGGAAAATGACTTGGAATCACTAAAAAACTCAATTTTGAAAAAATCGAGTTAAGGCCTTTCTACATGAGACCGAAGATATATACACTGTCAGACAAAACAGTGCGATTCTTTTATTTATTGATTTTTAAATTTATGGGGGTGTTTAACAAAAATTGCCACGTTATAACTGATGAACATCCGTAAAAAATCATCGAGCGACCTGTTACTTCATTTGGGTAGCCAAAGCTTTTAAAGTCGGCCACTTATAAATGAAAAAACAAATTTTCGGTGGTACTCCACCAGCCCGTTACAAAAGTTAGATTAACATTTTTCTTCATTAGTTTACGTTATTTATCAGTCACGTATATTATTTGTTATTTATTTAGAACAATCAAAATCCGGGGTTTAACTACATAATCAGCCTCAGGCTTTAAAAAACTGGTGGGTTACCGCGTATTTCGATTCGAAAGAAATCATTTACGGATTCGAACAATTTGTACTGTGTATTACGATTTTCGTAATCGTTCGAAACGATGACAGAGGTTGTATTTAAAAAAAAAAATGGGAAATTTGATGAACAATTTTTGTTCGTAATAGAGTGGCTTTTAAGAAAGTGATTTTTTGTTTTCAATAAAGTATGAAAAACGTCCGTTTATTCGAAACAAATATTACGAAAATCGTAATACACAGTACAAATTGTTCGAATCCGTAAATGATTTCTTTCGAATCGAAATACGCGGTAACCCCCCTGCAGTCGAAACAAAAAACTTTCGAACAAAAACGTAAATTTGTGTACAACGTTTTGATTTTTGAGTTGGTTTAACAGCGACTGTTTACATTTAATAAATCAGAAGTAAAAGCAACAGTTTTTTTTACCAATGACAAATGAAGAGGCATCTAAAAAAATTAAAAATTTAAATTTATCAAAATATGCCTCAAAAAGGGAAAGTATGCGCTAAAAACTTAAAAAATGCTACAAAAAGGGGTTTAACTAAATTATGCAAAAAAAAAAAATGCTCCAAACGGTAAAATATGCAAAAATATGCACTAACAAATCAATGCCAAAATTCATAAAAAGCTCTAAAACGGTTAAATATATTGGTTTTGTCTTCATTGGTTGCACAAGGAAAAACATGCAATTGCATATTTTTGGTTTCCCTGGTTATCACATTACTTAAAATAACGAACTTGAAACTGTATTTTAGTTATGCTAATATTCACGCTTATCGTGGTTGGCGAATTTAAAATATCTACGCCTGCGACTGTTTGTTGATAGATTAAAGAGAACGTGAACTTATATCTTTAAAGCTACTGTAAAATTTTGAGTTTGTAATTTAAAATATATAATTATACATAGGCGACGCAGGATACCGCTGGAACCCTGGCTTCTGGCACCTCACAGAACTCCTGAAGAGGGGTGGACCGAATTGAAATTCATTCGAAGTGCCGCAATGTCATTGAAAGAACCAATGGTGTCCTCAAAAATAGATGGAGATGCATTCTTGGTGCTAGAGAGCTGGAGGCTTATTCTGAATTGCGATGCGAAAATCAATACGATGCGCAAATGAAATGCGATGCGAAAGAAAATTGGTATTCTGTTAGACTTTCGCAATCGCATTCGCAATTTATTTCAAATTGTGGCAACGCTGCTCAAATATACGTCAGTGTCAATAAACATCAAATTAAAAATAAATAAATTGTTTGTGTTTCGCTGTGAAAATTGTTTAATTAATTTATTTAGGACATTCTGTAATAAAAAAAAAAATAATAAAAATGGATTTTGTGGCACTGTGGTTCGACGACGAACAAAATGAAAACGTTTTGTGTGTACTTTAAAATCGGCCCAATCCTATTAAAATTTAAGTTAAAGTCAAATATTTTTGAACTGGTTTATATATTTCATACTTTTTCCATCCTGCAGCTTCTCTAATAGGTGGTCCATTGATATTTAGTTCTTCAGTTAACGTTTGCCACAAAGTATTTGCCGACTGATGTGCATTTGGCTGTGCTTATTCATATACATATTCTATCATTATTTCAAATTAACGCGGTTTGGTGGTTTTATTGCTTGCTTCCCTGAATTAAATAATAAATATATGATGAATAAATAAATAAAATATTATCTTTCACTAACATGTTTGTACTTTGCGAATGCTATTTTGTTGTCGAATAAATTTTGCGAATTTGACGTTTGTTTTCGCAATGTAGAATACCGACTTGTCACCTTTTCGCATTCGAAATGCGATTAAAAAAAAAAACTTTGCGAATATCGCAATACAGAATAGCAACTGTTCGCATTTATGCATTTTCGCATCGCATTGATTTTCGCATCGCAATTCAGAATAAGCCTCCTGCATTACGCTCCAAAGAATCTTTGTTGTGCGTTTCACAACATCTACATTTATTTTAAATGCAATATATTGCATCTGATATAGACAGTTTTGATAATTTTACTACAGAAGAGAGTAATGTGGTGTCCTAAGCCCCACAACAGTGTATAAAGTCATTTCTGAAAAATTGAAGGAATAGAACTATCAGGTATGTGATGAAAATCGATCGATTTCAAAACGAACGTTTTAAAAGGTGTGATGAATTTCGAAGGATTTTAAAATCCATTTCTGAATTATAGTCTAACATTTTCGTTCAGAATACACTTCAGTTAACGTATATAATATAAAATTTGAAAGAATAAAGACTGAAAATAAAAGGAATATGCATTTAAAATCCATTTTAAAAGATACTGAAAACTATATTTTCGGTTTCAAATCGTATCGTTTTTAAAATCGTTTTCCATCACATACCTGTATTACAAAAAAGCTTTATAAAAATACATAACTGAAATTTAGCACATAGAATAAATTCGAAAAATGAAAAATGTTGAATATAATATAAAGTAACCTTCGGAAGGAAATAATTCCCAGTTTCTATTTTACAATTGTTTAAAATAAATATTGTTGGGATCGTATCGAAGAATCTATCGCATTTTTTTTTTGCATACGATAGACACTGACGTATCGAATGAAAACTCGATAAATGTAATGTCGAGTTACACGATATCGAATGCTATTATTTCAAATTCAATACATTTCATTCGATATCGAGTGTCATGATACCAAAATAAGTAATTTCGATATATTTTGCTCGATATCGTATGCGGTGATTAGACCCCTGTGTTCATTGATTCTTCATAACTGTACAGTAGAAAACTAAATTATAAGCGGTAGTCCACAACAGTCAAATCGTCGGCTTAATATGCAAACCTGCTAACTCACTTTCAGCACATTTAACAGGAGAGTCCAAAAACTTTTTATTTTTCCTATTTGCAGCTTGATAGAAAGGTGTACCCTTTTCTATCACACGGCATCAAAATCGCAATTTACATAAAATGTGGATTTAGCCGGTTTGCATATTAAGCCGACGATATAAATTTCTTATAATTATTTTAAGACAAGACTTTATGACTATCTTGTGAATCCCCCAAATATGTATTTATAAAAAAACAAGTAAGAGTGCTATATTCAGCTGTGCCGAATCTTATATACCCTTCACCATTGTGCGAGCAGAATACAGAGCAACTAGGCAAAAACTAAATAATTGTTACATATACTTACATATTAACAATACTTAAAACTTCATTAAAAATAAACTTTAAAAAGCGAAAACTGGTAAATATTTTTTTTAAATCGTTTTTAGAACATAAAAAAAATAAAAATATTAATACGAAAATTTTCTTTTGAAAAAACGAAGATTCGAACCAGGGAACTCTCATTTTCTAACTTAACACACCCCCTAGAAAACTGAACCATGAAGGATCGTGAATCGAATATCATTAAAATGAAATATGGCACGTTTACTGTTCACAAAATTCAACACAGTTGAGTTGAAATTACTTTTGTTGTTATTGTACACCGCAATAGCAAAGTTGGGAAATATATGTATTCTTCAAAATAGTTTGTACCATGTATGTATGTATGCGTGTTTGTTTGTTTTCTTTTGTCTTTTTGGCGAGTTTTTAAGTAGCAAAAAAACACAAAAATTCCTAGTTTCTATTTGTAAAAATAATTTCGTTAAATAGATGAAATAATAAAGAAGGGTGATAACGAAAATCATATTGGGCATTATGCTAGTATATGTAAACAATTGAAGGGGGGGGGGGGGGGGGTAGAGGGACATCACATGGTTAAATCAAGTTCTCTCCTCATAAGGACCCAGAATATATATACTTTATAGGGTCTTTTGATATATAAGGCGTAATCATAGGTCATATTACAGTCAAAAAATTCAGGTTATTATACAATTTTTAAAATTTTTTGTATGGGGGTACCACGCCTACTTCTCCAACCCCGCCCACATTTTGTGTGTTGGTGTGTATTTATAACTTGAATGTTTGCACCTAATTTGGAAACTTTGGCACTTGCCGTTCTCCAGATATACAGAAAAAAGCAATAAAAATACAACAACAAGGGATTTTTGGAAAAAATTAGAGGCAGTCGTGGTTTTTTGGTCATTTGTGGAACGATCTTGCTGAATTTCAATAGCACGTAATGGTGGACTATATGTGACATAAATGTAAAACAACCGCTATCATGTCTGGAGTCTCCGGAAAACACATATCAAACGTAAGACGGACAGACATCGTTAAATCACGTTCTCTCCTCATAAGGACCCAGAATGTATATACTTTATAGGGTCTTAAATCAATATTGTAGAAATTACAAACGGAATGACAAACTTATATACCTATACCCTTTTCCACCTGAGGTGAAGGGTATAATAAACTGAGATAATTTCATTAGTTATTTCAATAGTTAAAGGAGATCTTATAAAATAATCTTTTAGAAAAGTAATTTATTTTAAATGTTTAGGATTAAAGCTCTTCTTTACTTTAGTTTTGCCAAAACTTGACTTGGAAAAAATTCTTTTACTTATCGTAGATGAATATCTAGTTTCTAAATCATCTTCCTGGATTTCTCTAAACATATTAAATACTCCATTATGCCATTAGAGTTTTTTAAAATTTGTAACACTTCTAATTGTTTCGGTTAATTCTGTTAAAAGACTGATATGAGAAGATATAAAAAGAAACAAATACGTAAAATTAACTGAAATTGTAATATAAAATTAATGAAAATTCAATTAAAAACCGTTCTACTTATTTTTCATTTATTTTTAACAAAAAGTTCATTTAATTTTTACTGTCAAAAATTCAACACCATATTCCGTAAAATCAAATAAATATTCAGTTATTTTGTAAAATTTTACTGTCAAAAATTCAACACCATATTCAGTAAAAACAATTAAATATTCAGTTATTTTATTAAATTCAGTAATTTTCGTTTACTCCACAAAAGAGCCGAAGTTCTAAAAAATACCAGACAGACACCTGTCCGCTTGTTTTTCTTATAAGCGAGAGAGGGAGAATATTATTATTTACTTACCCTGTTACACACGTTTGTTTTACTTTTGTTGTACTGACCACGTTGTTTACAGAAGAACTCTCAATTATAAGACAACAGCAGCATGACCGATATCGTTTCGCAATTATTTTACTTTTAAAATTTGATGTATGTATTTTACTAAATTATTTTAACAAATAGAAAATGGGAATTGTTTACACAAAACAAGCAATTCATTTTTTATAGATAAGTAAAAATTTATTTTTAATAGTTAAATTATATAAAATAACTGAATATTTAATTGTTTTTACTGAATATGGTGTTGAATTTTTGACAGTAAAATTTTATAAAATAACTGCATATTTATTTGTTTTTATGGAATATGTAGTTAATACATATTGCGTTTAAAAATTATCAACGCCACAAGATATGCAGCGTTTAAAATTTAAAAATTCAATATTCATTTCTATAGAAAACAACAACAAAATTATGAAATATTTTCGATTGTGTTTTTGCTTTCAATATAATTTTTGGCGTTGCTTTTGCGTTTTACAAATTTAGGGCCTAAGTGTTTGCCACATATCTTCACTAGTTGAAGATCAAAATGATGTGGTAAATTGCCGAGATACTCAAGAGCAAAACTCATCAATTAATTGTGAAGCCGCTATGGAACAAACCTCAAATATTGAGGAATTTATTAATTATCACGAAATAAGCTGTGCTGAACTACAAGAAAATAACGCAAATGGAAAATGAATATCATTAGCACAGGAAGCAGTTCGGTATAAAACTTTAACCTTGGAAATGCTGATAAATAAAACTTTCCAAAAATCAAATGTCGTAAAAATAATGTTAAATTTTTACTTACTCCCAATGCCACATTACTGTGGCGGGGGAGAACTACCCCTATGGGTAGTAATTGACAGAGGAAAGGGTTCCTTTAAGAAAGGGTCGACTGCGAATGATTCCCGACTACTCGGTACTACCATCTAACAATTTTTTATACTCATAACATTTTTTTTTACTTATACATTTTTCATGCTCATGGCAATTTTTTTATTTTTTTTATCATGCTATTTGTACTCGTAAACGCTAACCTCCAACCCCTTTAATCAACCTTTGAATACCCCGCTGTAATTCAAAAGTTACACTTCTTCATTTCCCATAATAGCTTATACCGTTACTAATCTCAGTTTAGCTCTTGTCATTTTGTAGTCACAGGTCGAATAACAGAATCGCAGTTACCACAACAACCAACCACACTAACGCCCACAGCACCAACCACCAAGGTCGTCATACAGAGTATCTGTGTTTTAGCTCGAGGGCGGAGCATGTACAATTTACATTGTACACATCTGCATTTTTGCTGAATTACTAATTTTAGTATTATTTAAAACTTTGCATTTTTTACTTATTTTCTAAATTTAATTAAAACTTTGCCTTTTTATTTTATTAAAACTTTACATTTCTTCAATGAATTATATAATGAATTACATACGTATTTTATTAAACCTCAAATTGGATTGAATTTTGTTAATTAATATTAGTTATTTGATAATTGAATTGTTAATTTTATTGAATGCCAAATTGAAGTTTACTATAATCAAGGGTAAATTTCTTGAAGTGTACTATTTAGTACTCGCCAAAGTTAGGCGATCAAAACTTATCCAACCAACGGTGTGGATAAAAAGCCGAGGTTGAATAAGTTTAAAACCTAACTTTTGCTTTCACTTCTTTCTTAACACTTCAAGTGAGCAGACGAACGCTCATACCTCAACCCACCCCAATGTTAAGTGTAAAATAAATTTAATTAAAAAAAAAACACAACATCTTCTCATTTAATTTGAGAAACAGCAACTTTAAAAGGTAAGCACCTACTATTAAAATCCCCTACATAAAGAATAGAAAACTAATCCCTGTTTTCTTTCTTTTATTTTAACCCCGAATAATTATAACGAGCGATTATAATTATCATTGGCAAAAGACTTCTCGATTTCTGTTCCTCAAGGAAAAGAGAATCTTTAGCCAATGTGTAATAATTTAGGCCACCAGAGGTCTATTTTATTCAGACATAATTGAAATTTAAAACGTTAATGCTTTTTCTGACAATGTTGTTAAACAAAAATTGCGTTTAGGCGGGCAAAAAAATTTTACTGACAATATTGTTAGATCTGACCACCGTCTGTCTGTACGAAGCTTATCAAAGATTCGGCACAGCCGAAAATAACACTAACGTGTTTTAATATAGGATTTTTAGTTTGTTTCCGATTTCATTCTATAATGGCTTAACATTTTTGCAATAAAATGCCCTATAGGAAAGAATTATAAAACAAAGGATTTTATTAATTGTGGTACAAACCATCGTCCGAAATCACGTTTATTAGTGAAACACTTTAAAATTTTCATAAAATCTTAGCTTTAATCCACTTTAACTCAGACGTTTATTATCCAATTAACGCCAATTAGCCACAAATCGACGTAATTTAGTAGCCTTTGAAACATAATAACCTATATATATAAAAAGAAGTGTACACTTTGATGTCACCACTAACTGCAAAAACGGGTCGACCGATTTAAAAAAAAATATAAGTGTAGTTTGAGGAAGGTCTGTAGATGGTTTATGTGAAGTTTGCACGAAATCGGCCTAGTTGTACCGGAGATATGCCATTTAGATTTTCCTATATATTCCCATACAAATATCAACAAAATGCCCTCCATGTTCCATATTGTGATTTTTTATTGTGTCTTGAAAAGTTACCAAACCATGTATCGTAAAGCCTTATGTGTACAATGATATTCGGAATATATCTTAATGTATATTTCATATCGCTAAAGGGCGTAAAATAGGGCAAAACGGGTAAAAGCTGCCCCTTCCAATATCTTCTTAACTAATCAACCGATTTTCTTAAAATTTTGCAGGCAAATAGTCTAAAATCTGGAAGGAACTGTAGCCTGTAATTTTTATTATTCAGTTAGTGGGGTAAACGCTAACCCTCCCTATATCTTCTTAACTAATTAACCGGCTTTCTTAAAATTTGGCATGCAGACACTGTAACATCAAAAGGAACTTTAAAATATAAATTTTTTGGAAATTTCAACATTTAGGGCATAAAATAGGGCAAAAGGAGTTAAAGGTCCCTTTACCCATGTCTTCTTAATTAATTATCCGATGAAAGGTTCAGGTCTTGAAGGAACTAAAGGCTATACGTATTAAGGCTTACGGCGTAAAATTAAGCAAAAAGGATAAAAGCAATCAACCAATTCTTTTGAAAAGTTTATGTATTTTTTTTTTAATTTTTCTCCGGTTATTCTACTTCGGCTTTGGTACACTATTGGTCATTAAAAAATGTCTGTTTACGGCTTAGATTTGGGCAAGCCATCAAGCTTATTTGTGTTGGCTAAAGACGGACTGACAAAAAATATCGTACACGCAATTAAAAATTAAATATTAAAAATTTGTTATCTCTGTTTAATTTATACTGATAATTCAGGATTAAAAATACATCACTTTTTTATGTTAACTTTTGAATATGTAATGAACATAAATAAAGAAATAAACTGCTATTGTTTTTTTCATCGCCGATCACGGTATAAAGTGCTTTATTCCTCTTTCTTTCACTAGAAATAAGATATATTGCAAAACAACGTTTGCCGGGACAGCTAGTAATTTTATAAAATACATAACTGAAATTTAGCTCATAGAATAAATTCGAAAAATGTTGAATATAATATAAAGTAACCTTCGGAAGGAAATAATTCCCAGTTTCTATTTGTTAAATTTATAAACTTTGATAAAAGCCCGAATAAAAAAACACTACTTAATGTTTGATCATTGTGAAGATTAGGTACAAGCACCGAATATTTGTGTTAAAGAGCAAAATCGAAGCATATTAATTTCTTCTTTATATGTACTCTCCACCTAGATTTTCCATATCAGAAAGCCAATATTATAAATCATTGGGACCCTGTTTCCTGGCCGCTGCCGATTATAACGCTAAACAAACCTTCTGGGGGTCACGACTTATAACACCAAAAGGTCGTGTTTTGTTTAACACAATCTCTAAAATGGGTTTAAATGTGATCGCGAGCGGACAACCAACATATTGGCCTACTGATCAGCAAAAAATTCGAGATGTTATCGACTTTGGCGAGGTTAAAAACATCCCCACAGAAACGAATCATGTTGAAGCTTCCTTGGAATTATCATCGGACCACACACCTACAATTGTTATACTATCGAACCCAAATAGAATTGTATCTCCGTCAGGTTACTAAGCGACGCACAGTAGCGCCCGTAGAACAAACGAGGTTGCAAAAATCAAAATTTTCATGAGCGCCGACGAAGTTTTGAATAAACTCATGTTATAGGAAACTTTTCAACGATTTCAAATCTGCCACTCTTAATAATATCACATTTTTAGTTTAGAAGATATAGCCGTTCAAAGTTGACCGACTTTCGGTTTTCAAAAAAACACACAATTTTTAGTAAATTTGTTGCGATTTCAGGTGTAATATCACGAAAAATAGGTAACGAATCGCCTTATTTTTTGTTTGTATTGATTGATGCATTTATTAAATGTGTAATGATAAAAAAAAAAATGAACTGTTTGCTTTGTGTTTCTCCTGGTAAATCACTATTTAAAAACTATCCGTTTTTTCACTATTTTTCAACTTTGACGGAAAATAACAAAAATCTATATTTTTCTATATTTGCCATATTTGCAAAATCTGTTCTTTGATTATTTCTTTACATAATTCAAAAATTTTATCTGCCCGTACGTGCCCGTTTGGCTTCTAGAGGTAAAAAAGGTTAAAAAGACATGGTTGCAGAAATTGTATGACAGTAGTTTGATCTAAAATCTAAAAAAACTACTCATTGAAATTAGCAGGTACGTACCTCACTTAAACAATACTTTGGCGTACAAATGGTCAAGAACAATATTGACTACAGGTAGGCACAAATCTTATTTGGACACGTGCATAATATCAAAATTGCATTATTCAGCCTAATTCCATTTGTATGCAGGGAACAGGTAAATTTTTCGGCATGGTAGCATAAGCCTATATATTGCAAATGGTCAAGAACAATATTGACTACAGGTAGGCACAAATCTTATTTGGACACGTGCATAATATAAAAATGCATTATTCAGCCTAAATCCATATGTATGTAGGGAACAGGTACATTTTTCGGCATGGTAGCATAAGCCTATATATTGCAAAATAAGCATAATGCCTGGATTAGTCTACGACTGAAAGTTGGCGCAACAATTACTGAAACCATTAAACAATTTAAGTACTGAAAACATGGCGTTGAACAATTTTAAATTATTTGAACTGTTTAGAAAGTCAACCACACCAAATTTTTTCACGGAAGCTGCTTTAGAAGAACTTGATAGCTTATACGGAAATATTGAGAGAAGCGAAATTATAAAAAATAATTTTTATCTGATATATGCAAATATTAAGGCAAAATGGGTGAAATCTAATCGAACCATTCAGAACTTCAACTCCAAATACGAGGACTGGCTTAATGAAGATACCATCCTGGATATATTGGCAGTAGATAAACCCACCACATCAACCAGAGGAGCAAAAGGAAGGCCAAAAAAAAGTATTGAGGAGTGTTCAATTTTCACAAGAAAGAGGAAACTTGCCGATGCCACCAATGACTTGACCACGAAGCAATTATCGGAAGCGCTGTCTATTAAATTTACAAAGGATAGTGAAAGAGTTAGGTCGCACATAACCAAATCTGTTGCTGATGCAAGCCCACTGCGACTAAAAAGGATTAAGGAAAGCATTCCCACGCCCACAAACGCACACATTAAAAAGTATGGTTCCGAAGAAGCCTTGGCCTTGTTTATGGACTTAGAACTTTCCAAAGAGAAATATGAGAAACTACGGGCATCTTTAACGCGACACGGCGCTGACGTTTTACCCGGATACAAGCATATTACGCAAGCCAAAATAAATTCACGACCACTGCATACGGAATTTACGGAAGTCTCTGCGAAAGCCAATCTGCAGGATCTCATGGGCCATACAGCAAAACGGTTGTTGGAGAGTCTTCCTGAAAATGAGGTGAAAATTCTTCCTGAGAAGTTGACATTGATCAGCAAATGGGGCTGCGATGGATCATCCGGACAAAGCGTTTATAAGCAAAGGATATCTTCCGATGACGCTACAATATCGGACGGAAATATGTTTATGGCATCTGTTGTTCCTTTGCGGCTTAAATCGGATGTTTCCCTTCACTGGAAAAATCCACGTCCGTCATCAGTGCATTATTGCCGACCAATAATGTTTCAGTTTGCAAGGGAATCGGCAGAACTCATAAGGACCACGGTGAAGGACATTGAAGAACAAATAAGCAAGATTAAGCCTACAAAGCTGCAAATTGGAGAAGGAAAATATATTGAATGCAATTACGAGTTCCATCTGACCATGGTTGACGGAAAAGTCGTAAACGAACTGACAGGAACAACCTCAACAATGTCATGCCCGATTTGCAAAAAGAGTCAGAAGAACTTTGGTAATTTAAACGATTCTACAAATGAGGAGAATTACGAATATGGAATGTCACCATTGCACGCAAGGATAAGGTGTATGGAATTCTTGCTAAAACTGGCGTATACCCTACCACAAGAGGAGGAAAACTTCGATGAAAATACATCAATAAAGGATAAGGAAAAGATCAGAAAGAAGCAAATACAGGATGCTTTTTTTAAACAAGTTGGACTAAAAGTAGACTGTCCCAAGCACGGATACGGTAACTCAAACGATGGAAACACTTCTAGGAGATTTTTTGAAAATGATGAGGCAGTAACTAGAATCACTGGAATTGACAATCAAATCGTGAAAAGATTGGGAACGATCTTGGATGTTTTAAACTGCAAAGAAAATGTCAATTCTACAAAATATGGAGAATATGCGTCGAAAACTGCATCTCTTTTAGCAGAAATGTATCCACAGAAGAAGTTGACCCCGACCGTCCATAAAATATTGGCGCATGGCAAAGATATAATTGAGTACCAGTCTTTGCCAATTGGAGAGCTTTCTGAAGAAGCACAGGAGTCTCTTAACAAATTTTATAAAAAATATAGATTGCAGAACACATTCAAAGCATCAAGGGTAAGGCAAAATGAGGACCTCTTCAACATGTTGGCAGCATCTTCCGATCCACTTATATCTTCCCTGCGGCATGTGAAGTCACGAATAGAGTTAGAAAATAATTATAGTTTAGAAATGGTTAGTCTTTTAGATATACCTTCTCTTACGAACTGTGATGAATATTTTACAGAAAATTGAAAAAATAAATTTAAAAAAAAATAATTTTTTTTTTAATTTGTTGGGTAATAATTTAAAACATAAAAACCTAAAGAAAAAAAATAAAAACAATCTAAAAATGTAAAAATAATTTTTTTTAGTTACCATAAAATTGATTTTTCTACTAATTTTAACTTTGATAACCCATAATTAGGCCCCTACAGAGCGTAGCACCCTTTCCAAACGCTCATTTCATAGGCTGAACAGTTATCTATCATATGCTGTTTAAACTGTTCAATTATCTTATTCGGTTCAAAAGATATGATTTTTGCAACGAAAAAACTCAAATGGCGCCACTGTGCGACGTCAGCCACACAAATAAATTGGTTAAAATATTAAAAATTTCTCAGTGCCCATTGCACAGAAAGTATGCCGCTTAGTACACCGGAGAATGTAGATCTCTCTATTGTTAACTTTGGTAGTTTCTAAAACTAGCTGTTCAACATTCCAGCGTTACCCAAAAAAAAAAAAAATGAATAATAATAAAATATATTCTTCAGATGTCGAGCGGCTCTTGACTGAAAAAAGGAGAGTTCGAAGAGAGTGGCAACTGTACAGATACCCGCAACTTAAACATTTATTATAAGAGTGCACAAAAAGGCTAAGAAAGTTACTGCTGACTCTGCAAACGGCTTCTCTAGAAAAATATCTTAAGGAACTTGATGCAACTCCACAATCTGACTACTCATTATGGCGTGCAGCTAAAAATCTAAAAAGGCCAGAATGGTAGTTGGGCAAGAAACGATATTGAAAACCACAAAGCATACAGAGATGAAAAAAAGTGACGTATGAAAAAGGACTAAATCATTCGCGAAGGCATCTTTCGAAGAAAGAGAAAGAAAACGTTTTTTGATAGTGAAGTGGCAATGTGTAAAAACAAGCCGCTTCTATCAACACAAATTGCGTAATCAAAACAAAAAATGCAAAAAGGGCAGCTTTCGAAGAAAAAGACAGAAAAAATTCAATATTTTCTGTCTCGTGACGCCTCTGTGTGCTCTGTGTTGAAAACGGAAATCTGTTTGTTAGTCACTTGAAAAACGTATTTACACCAAAAATATCTCACAATATTGCGGTCGAGTTACCACCTGTTGCTGCTATTTTCTTAAGATTTGAGATAAGAGAAATCGAAAAGGCTATTTGTGACTAAAGCACTAAGAAGGCACCTGGTATTGATAAGATCAGTAATAAAATGCTAAGAGCTACCTCACATAGGAAAGAAAATTATTCTTTTTTTTTTTAATGCTATTTTACGCTTTGAATACTATCCTCAAAAATAGAAGGTTTCCTTAGTTACCATGATACCAAAGCCAGGTAAAGATCATACAAAAGTTGATTCATGTAGGCCTATTAGCTTATTATCAAATATGTCAAAGCTGTTTGAGACATTTTTAGTGTCAAAATTAACACCGATTTTAAATGAAAGTCTGGGATCACACTATGAAAGTTTTCTTTCAGAAAGTCTAAGTTTATTGGTGAGTGGAGAAGAGAACATGCTTTTCTTTTCTCCTCTCTCACCCATAAACTTACTAAAAGAAAACTTTCATAGTGTGATCCCAGACAAAATAGTTGTATTCCAAACCAGTGTTGCAAAATTGAAATTTTGGAATTGTACTTAACTTCAACTAAAAGGGTACTTTTTCTACCAAACGGTCCTTTTTGTTAAAAAATAAAACAATGATTTTTAAAAATAAAAGGAACAAAAAATATTTTATTGGACTTCATTTATCATTATCCAAACACAACAGTTTTAAGCACAGAAAATAAATTTAAACGAAGATTTATGTTAGAAATGTTACAAATTCAGGTATGTGATGAAAATCAATCGATTTCAAAACGAACGTTTTCAAAAGGTGTGATGAATTTTTTTTTGAGGTATTTTAAAATCCATTTCTCAATTATAGTCTTAAATTTTCGTTCAGAATACACTTCAGTTAATGTATATAATATAAAATAGAAAAGTATAAAGACTAAAAATAAAAGAAATATTTATTAAAATTTTAACTGAGATCTTAAAAACACAGCCTAGAAGGATTGTGCCGCCACAAAAACAATTTGTTAAAATTTGTCTAATAATCGTACGAAAATGATCGACAACTGGAATGGGCCAATGAAATATCAAGATATTTTCGATTCCAATACACAAATTAGAAATGCGTTAACTGCGGTGGATTAAAATTTAACATTTAAATTGACTCAGAGAGATCTTTTTGTATTGCTATAAGGAGTTGAAAGCTTGACAGTTTGATATCCATTACTAAACACTGTGAGAAACAAAGTAAAGTTAAGTAAAATAAAAAAAAAACGCCAACATTAATATGTGAAAAACCAACAAAATATTCGGTGGATTACTAAGTAAAAGCGCAAAAAGAGTGAGAAAAACGAAATCGGTGTGATCATTTTAGCATTTCTTTAGAATTTGTATAAAGCAGCTTTCAGCTTTTTTTTAGCTTTATTTTTAGTTTGGAGCAGGCGCGGATTCAGGGGGGGGGGGGAAATAAGGAAATTTCCCCCCCGTAAATTATAAAAATATGTTTTGTTTATTTCGATAATACAAGAATTCCCAATAATAATATTTTTTTTAATGTACAACATTTTTGGAAATCCCAGCAAGGTTTTTTTGTCTTTTTTTATGGAAGTTCTAACGAAATTTCCAATAATCCTAATAGTTATTTAATAGATATTTCCAAAGAAACATCTAGTTTACCGTATTCAAATACTTACTATTCTACATTCAATCCCAGCAGGTGCCATCTATATTCAAAGACTAAACGTTTGACTTGGTAATGCGTGCAGTTGAATTATTAATAAGCCCTAGTAAATGCAATATTTATGTATGTATGTGTTATATGAATCAAAATTCTAATCGACGAAAGCACGCATTTGTCAGGGAAAAGCCAGATTTCCTTATCTTTAAGATATTTCAACATTCAACAAAAAGTTTATAGGGAAGAATTTATTAGCTTGATTGTAATCGCATTTGAAAAGGCTTCAAATGATATTGTTGACGTTGATGTGTCAATTGATGCGAAGGCACTATCATCAATAGGTGGCATGTCATAACGTCCAGTGTCATAGTGTCCATGGACAAGTACCATAAAGGATTTTCTCCTCTATGGTATAACAAACATGATTATTGGCCGGAATCATGGATTTTCTCCTCTATGGTATAACAAAAACCGGCTTCGCTAACTAAAGCTTCTCTGCGTAGTCGGCCTTCGTTCGGAAACAAGGCATATTTTAGAAGCTTAACTTAGCGAAACCGGTACTTGTTTTACCATAAAGGAGACAATTCTTTATGGTACTTGTCCATGGACACTATGATACTGGATATTATGACATGCCACCCATCAATAGTGCTTAAAGCTTTGACAAATTTTGGTCTTGACCTAAAAAATTGTGTAGGAGATGGAACAGATGGGTATCCTCTGATGATAATTAAAAAAGAGTGTGTGTGAAATGGTGCTGTTAAAATACTCTGGAAACCGCGACAAATGCGAAACAAACGCCTTGCTATTCCCATAAATCAAGAAACACAATTTCTAAAAGCAATAAATTGCCATTAATACAAAAATTTGTATCATTTGTTAAAGAAACGACAAAATTGTTAAAATATAATCATCCCAAGCGAAACACAGTTTTAGTAAAGTATTTGGGAGCCAAACTCTCTACAAGTGTACATCATAGCTTTGGAAAAATATCTGAGTGGAAAGGTAGTAAATCTACCTTTATATTTAGGAACTCACTTAGTACTTTTGAATTTATTTGCGGAACATACATATTAAGTGTGATACTTGATGTAACACAGCCACTTAGTATCATTTTACAAAAGCAAGATATAGATCTTCAAAAAGGATCAAGCCTTATCAAAACTTTAATCATGAGCCTTGAAGGGAACAGAAATAAAACAAAAGAATATTTCAAAGCGATTTTTGAAAAAGTTTAAGTTATTTACGTTCAAATCGAGGTTCCAATCGAAAAGACAAGATTTTAACGAAATAATCACATCCCAAATGTTGAAGATTACTACCGAGTTGTTACATTCCTCTTATTGAATTTATTTTAGAAGATCTCAAAACACCTTTCCCAATAGTGAACATACCTAAACTTCTACCTCAAAGTGTAATCAAGTCATATACAGATATAAAACTGTTAAAACCACAAATAGCTGATGAGCTGATTATATTTGATAAAAGAGATAAACACCTACTAACATCTAAACTTGAGCCTGATCTATCAGATAACGTTGTAGATGCTTTAAGGCGCCCGTACACGACATGTATTTGTCATCTGACATGTCAAATTTTCAAGTCACATGTAACTGTTCATGTCTGTCAAAATTGCTGTTTTACATAAGGTTTATAATATTCGGTCACAAACGTACATGTAATTTGCTTCTGACATTGTCTCTGTTTTTTTTCGCATTGTTATTGCAGAAACCAAAGTAGTTCTCGGTTTCAAAATTGCTTGCTGCCGCCACGAAAATATTTATTTGCGCCGTAAAATAATTTAGCCATCTTAACATTTTTTCTTTTATTTTAAAGATACCAATTTAGAGTTTTATAATTAAACGGTTTTTATGTATATATTTATATTCTTGGTATTGTAAAATATTAACTTCAGCCGGCTTATGATTCCGTCAATAGTTGACGCCGCTGCCAGTTTCTTCCCGGCATAGATTTCTGATGTCAGATGGCTTGTCAGAAGAAAATAGAGCACGCTCTTATTGAAATTTTGTCAGATGACTTTGCGTCTGACTTTTACAGAAGCAAAGTTAAAAAGGTAACACACGACATGTATGTGTTTTGCAGTGGGAAATTTGACATGTCAGATGACAAAAACATGTCGTCTATATGCTCCTTTAATAAAGGTGCTATCAGACGGGATGTATTTTACATATGTACTGCCAAATTTTCCATCTGTAAAAGTTGTACACATCGTGTGATACATATGAAACTTTGCATGTGTAAAATACATATGGAAATACATATGTAAATTTTTCGATTAGAACACGCTCTATTTTGCTGTGGCAAACATAAGCAAAACAGCTGGTTTGTTTTGAAACGTAAATAAAAGTCAGGTTTTGTTTACATTTATAGGTTATGTCATAAGGAAAAACATAAGCAGGTGTGATAGCAAAAATTATGAATCGTATGTTAAATGGAAATTTTGACATACATATGGAATTACATATGGGAAAGAAAAGTGACAGTACATATGTAAAATACATCCCGTCTGATAGCACCTTAAACTGTGATGAAGATATCTACCCAAATCTAAGAAAAATATTTTAAATGTTCGTTTCAATGCTCGTCAGTAATGCTACGAGCCGGAGGTCATTTCCTACCCTTCGTCCAATAAAAACATGACTCAGATCAACAATGACAAAAGACATACTGTATTGTCTAAATTTGCCTCACAAGAAAATCAAAAATTGCTTATTTAAAAATAGTAATGTATATTGAACTGGTGTTATATTTTATTTAACCTCTTTGTTGAGTTTTTTTAATATAATATACACATATTGTTTTAAATAAACTTTAAAAAAACAAATTTTTTTACTTTTTGTATCATACAAAATTTCCCCCCCGTAAAGCTCAAGCTGGATCCGCGCCTGGTTTGGAGGAATAGTTTTTTTGATTAAATTACCTTTTTTTTATAAACTATTATACATTTTGACTACAATTAGTTGTACTCAAACAGAAATTTCGCATGAAAATACTTAGATTAGTTTTATCTTCAGAAACGTCTTACCTGTTTTGTAAAAAAATTTACATTTACATCTTAGAAATGCCATAGTCATGTTGATTATAAAAATTATTTTCTATATCTAAAACAAATTTTTTGCTGTAAACTGCTGCATATTTTGAAATTTAAACTTTTCTTTAACTTTAAGAAAAAAACTGGTCTAAAATTTCTTTTTATAAAATCCTTTAAATCAGAGAAAAGCATAGAAATAAATTCGCTTGTATTTTGTATACATCAGGGCCCCTGATGCCAACTTAGTGCTTTTGGCACTATTTATGGTGCTTTTTGATGCCTCAAAACGCCAAAATTTTATCCATAGTGTCAAACTAAAAAAAGCACTAACTTGGTGCTTTTTCAATTTTTCGTAAGTGCCTTTAGTTCTTTATGCCATTTTAATTTTTTTCTAACATTTTTTAAAACTACGATTATATAGAGGATGAATTAGTTGAACTTTTCTATTTGGCGTACAATTTTGAGAAGGAAAAAGTGATAAAAGAAAGTTACATTCGTTTTACCAAAAACTTTATTTACGAGATTAGAGCTAGGCTTCCTAGCAATTTGGAAATTTAACGAAATGTTGATATTTTAAGCGTTGACAACATATTTAGTAATCGTATTAAAAACGATGTATTTCGGTAAACATTTTTTTTAGATGTAGACACTGTTTCAAAAATAGAATATGGATTGAAAAATATAAGGAATTGTTAAAAAACATGCAGTCGGAAACCGTATAAAAAACGCGAAGACTTTAAACACAAAAAAAAGAGCCTTAGCTTGGTATATGCAAAGTGTTAAATAAATTAAAAACAGCTAACAGAAAATACTTTTATAAGGAGCTTTGTGTAACCTCTAACACCCGTATTCAAAACGAAAATTTGTGTAATCCGACTATACTCCGCTCATCGATTGAGCTTAATCACAATTTAGTCATGAGTTTATTCAAAACACTTTTAAAGCGCCCGATTAAGAAAATTTTTTACATCTCTGTTTTAGTTAAATTCAACTATGATTTTTGTTGAAATGACAATTGCTTTTGACATTTGCATTTTAGTTTGAGCGTTACAAAAAGTTTAAAGTAAAAATTTGGGGGAAAAATTGAGAAAAATAAACAAAAAAGATCATCAAACTGGGAACAGGATGAAAAGGTAGGAAGTATATGTGTTATTTTTATTTCAGACGATTTAAGATTAACAAAATGTGTTTTTTTAAAGGATATTTTATCACAAATAGTTTTTGATAAGTTGGAAATTATTTAAAACGCAAAAATAGATACCAATTCCAACTTGGAATTCAATCCACACACTTTTCAATTCTGCTTCAAAAGTTGAAAGAACATTGGAGCAACTACAAACCCAGTGGCGAAAAATTAAATCCGTGGCCAAAACCAAAAATTCATTATGTTTAAAACAAATGAGACAGACTGGAGGTGGTCCAGCCCCCGAACCCCTAAATATGGTGGAAGAGGAATTAATAAATCGCCTGCCAGAACATTTTGAGCAAGATCATAACGTGTATGATAGTAATTTAATGGACCAACTTGTATGATAGTAATTCAATGGATCAACTGGAACCAAGCGAAACAAAAAAAAAGAAAGAGAGAAGCGCTGATCTGTCCCACTATATACATATGTACACGAATTGTTAACAAGCGACGATGAGACACAAAAACCATCTTCTACGAAGATGAGACCTCTTAAGGAAAATGAAACCTCAAAAAGAATGAAACTGCTGGAAATAAGTATCACCCAAAAGGAAAAAGAAATGACATACAGTCAAACTCTATTCGAGACGAAAAACAGTTTTTATCAGCAAAAAAAGATAAAGCTGGAATTAGAAATCAAGCAGATAAATGAAGAACACACCCATTAATTAATTAATTTATGTTTTTATGAATTAAAGGCCGTATGAACTTGGTTTGTTTGTATTGTTTCCAAAAATATTTTTGAATGTAAACTGCTGATATTGTTTCACTTTCCAATTGAGTTGGGTCAATATTAACTGATGTAATTTGTGGATCCATATCTTCAAAGTTGTCATCGCCAGCATCTAAGAAACACATTACGTGAGAGTGTTTGAAGTTTTATGATAATACTATCTTACCAAAATCTTCTTCCTTATACATAATTGATAAATTGTGGAGAACAGCTAATGCCACAATAAGTGTTTTTGCATTTTTCCGGGAAATACGCATTTTATCCAAGAGTATTCGAAAAAGACTTCTCCATACACCGAAAACCCTTTCTATGGTATTTTTTGTTTTAATGCGAACTTTATTGTAGGATTCTTCTTGATTGTTTTTTGGCTTATTCACAGGTGTAAACAAGTAGTAAATTTATATCCTCCATCTCCAAGAAGTCTATCCATTAAATTCCCATTTTCAAACTTTTCTTTAATTTTGCTTTCATTGAAAATTCTGGAATCATGTGTGCTACCCCTCCAGCAAGCAACAATGTCGATTATTTTTAAAGATGCATCACATATAGCCTTCAAATAATCAAAACTTTTAAATTATTTACCAAAAAACATACATATATTTTTTATAATACATACCTGAACGTTATAAGAAAAATATCCTTTTCTATTAACATATACATAGTTGCGCATCATCACCGCCATTTGCTTGTATACGCAAGTGTGTACAATCTATTGCTTCAATTATCTTCTTAAATCCAGCAATTTTCTCGAAATTATTCATGGTTTTAATTTGTTCCTCAGCGCTCGTTGACATTTTAATTATTTGTTTTGCCAATTTGGCAAAAGCTCTAGCAACATTTTGGCAAACTCTGCTCATAGTAGGTTGACTGAACCCATGCATTTCACCACAATCATCTTGCACCTGATTTCTTCCCCAACATCTTAAGGCAGCTAAAACTTGTTTATTAGGAGGAATTTTCCTTCCATTTTTATCTTTAAGATCTGCCTTCATTGCAAATTCCTGTGTAGTAAAAAACACTACTTTAATCAAAATAGATTTTTTTGGAGAAAATTAGTTAAAACAAGTAAGAGTGCTATATTCGGCTGTGCCGAATCTTATATACCCTTCACCATTGTGCGAGCAGAATACCGAGCAACTAGACAAAAACTAAATAAAACTGGTAAATATTTTTTTTTAAATCATTTTTAGAACATACAAATTAAAAAAAAAATTCTCTTTGAAAAACCAAGGTTTGAACCAGAGGACTAACAGTTTCTAAACTCAACCCCCTAGACGACTGAACCATAAACGAACGTTGTTTGAATATCATTAAAATGAAATATGGCCCGAATAAGGGAGAACCGGTTTTGAACTTCGCTGTTCATAAGGACCCAGAATATATACACTTTAAGGGTGTAGGATCAATATTGTAGAAATTACAAACGGAATGACAAAGTTATATATACCCTTTTTACCTTCGGTGAAGGGAATAAGAAGAGTAATTTTTGGGAATTCAGTATTTCGGTTATAACTCAGGCATTTTTTAACCGATTTGACAGATTAATATACCGACGTGTTTAAGAAGAAATTTGCCATTTACTTGAGTTATAAAGTTTGGACTCGGGGAGATCTGTGGTTCCCGAAAGTGGGTATTTAAAAAAAAATAATTTTGGTCATAACTTTTTTGTATCTGAACCGATTTTTCCGAGTTTAAAAGTATAAAATATGTTCTACTAAAAATTTCCGATATTTTGGTATCTAAGTCATATCCATAGGACGTATGGCAGCCCTAAAATTTAGGTTTTTATAAAATTTTTATATTTTTTGTACGGGAGGTACCACGCCCACTTCTCCAATCCCGCCCACATTTTGTGGGATGGTGTGTATTGGCAACCGTAATGTGTGTACCTAATTTGGAAACTTTGCCTTTTGCCGTTCCCCAGATATACAGCAAAAAGTAATAAAAATGCAACAACCACAAGGGATTTTTGGGAAAAATTAGAGGTAGTCGTGGTTTTTTGCTCATATCTCAGCCATTTGTGGACCGATCTTGCTGAATTTCAATAGCAAACAATTCTGGACCATACGTGACATAAATGTATAATAACCTGGCCCCCATCATATATGGGGTCTTCGGAAAATCCATTTCAACGGACAGACGGACATGGTTAAATCCACTTCGCTCCTCATAAGGACCCAGAATATATATACTTTATAGGGTCTTAGATCAATATTTTAGAAATTACAAACGAAATGACAAACTTATATATACACTTTCTACCTTCGGTAAAGGGTATAAAAATAATGCAATTAAAAGTGGATAAACCTTATCTTCATTACTAAAAGTACGTAAAAAAGCATTTTTAAAAAACGTTAATTTTTTGGTGAAAGAATTAATCCAGGATAAAAGAAGAAAAGTGTTGTTAGTTGTGATCGACAAACTTTTTTTTAGTTTTTTTTTTAATAATTGTGGAAATAACAACAGTTTTATTGGTTGTATCTTTAAAGATACACTGCGCATTAAAGGGTTAAGAAGTAAAAATGTCCTGAACAAAACTTAAATGATACTTATTTAATTTTAATAAGAAAACATTTTATAACTCTTTTACATAAACATATTTTGAATAAAACGGTAATAATTAATGTAGAAATGCAAAATTATATTTTCCAAATTGTTATTACAATTGCACCTTTCGGACCACAATTATGCTAATTTTTTTTTCCAATTTCTATTTAACAAACAAAAATATCGTACGTAACAAGTCGGAGTTGAGGTTCTTGTACCGGTGTCGGATTCAAAATAGGCTGAGTTCCTAAACATCATAATACTTTGCAGTCAAAGTCAAAAAAGTATCATAGAGTGTAACTATATCTAGTTTGATTATTGTGTACGCATCGATATTGTTTTTAGTGAACTTTGGTACAGATAACATTGTAAAATTTTTCACGGTTGCTTGCACTTAAAAAAGCGAGTTGCTTTGCAACTGATGTTTTGGAACTCACCCATACTCACAAAAACTCGCGACTCAGACTCAAAAATTTTTCTACTTTACATATATGTAAATAACTAATACTGTAATTTATAATTCTTATTTGCTTAACAGTTTTATTTGTTTAGTTTTTCTAAAATCTTTGGATGACACTTTTAAAAGTGTCTTAATGTCCATCAGAGCAGTGTCATTAAGTGACAATCTACAAAGTGTCATAATGTCCACAACATGCTTACAAACTCAAGAGCATAGCCGGCCTATGGCCGGGCGCAACGATTTTCTCCTCTTTGATAAAACAAGTACCGGCTTCGCTAACTAAAGCTTCTCTGCACAGCCGGCCGGTGACTTTAGTTAGCGAAGCCGGTCTTTGTTATACCAAAGAGTAGAAAATCCTTGTGCCCGGCCGAAGGCCGGCTATGCCGGTATTTGTTACACCATAGGGAAGAAAATCCGTGCGCCCAAAAGTGTTTCTTCATTTTTAAAATTTTTTTAACCATATTGGCCCATAATCATAGTCAAACGCTAAAGTCGGTTCTATTTAAAAACAACTTTAAAATAAGAACATTATTTTTATTATTTTGCTACTATAGTCGAAACTAAAGTATGTTTTAAATTAAACCGACTTTAACTGGGTGCCAACTCAAATGTAGAAAATTAGTTAAAAACAACTTCAGCTGGTTTTAAAATTAACATCGGTTTTAACGTGTAAAGTATGCTTTTGCTTGTAAATAGTAGATAAAAAGCATAAAGAAGTTACTTAAAAATAGTTTTGTTGGTTGTGACCATAATAGAACATGTTTTTCTCTGCGTGTATGTAGATCTTTTTTTGTATTTAACGTCTTTAGTAATAATGGACCTTATGACATTTTTAAAAATGACATAATGTCCATTTGCAAAGTGTCTTAATGCCCACGGACATTATGACATTTTCAAAAGTGTCACAGTGTCCATGGACACTATGACACTGGACCTTATGACATCCCACCGTTTAAACTATCCCTTTATATATACCGTTTAAAATGTTTAACAATTATAAGGAATTGCAAATAATTGAAAATGAAATAACTCCCACAGATAATGAAATAACACCGAAAACCAAAATAAAATGGAATAACTCCAACGTTTATTTTTTCGGGGCCTTATTTCATTTGGATTTTATTTCATTATGAAAGAACTCCCAGGCAAAAATGAAATAACTTCCAAAAAAAAAAATTAAATAGAACCGAGAGGGCTGGTAGCTATTTCATAACGAAATTACTCCCACTTTTGTATGACAAATTGTTGGATCTAATTAAATTTTTTTTTTTGGACTTATTGCACCTGGGAGTTATTGCACGGAGCCAAAAATTCACGTTTTTGGTATATGATCAAAATTTCTTTAAACAAGAAATACAAAGTAACTTGTTTTTGTTAAAAATAAAATCAATCAAGCAGCATTTATTTAATATTAGTCTGATTTTCTTGATTTTTAAATAGAATCGAATTTCTCGCATCAAGAAACAAATACTAGGCATAATTTCTTTAAATTTTCCAGAAAATGCTCAAGAAAACTTGGTTTGATTCAATTAATGTTTATTTGGATCGACATGTCAAGCAAATCAATCAAAAGTTTCTTATTTTTATGTTAAGTTTTCTTAAACTAAAGTAGTAGGGTATTCATTTAATCGGGCTTTTGCTTTAATCGGTTAAACGCACGACTAATTAACCGGGGGTTTTTGTTGATTTGGTTAATAATCGGTTAATTTCGTTATGGATCGGTTAACCGATTAATAAAGTTTTTCTTATAAATTAAGTGATTTCAATAAATAAAAATGGATGAAAAATTTATTATTTGGAGTTTATTAGTAAAAGAAACAATTTATTTATTTATTTATTTATTTAATATATTTAGGTCTATGGATAAATCCTTACAGCCTAATACAAATGAGTATGTAACTTAAGTATAATATTACATTTAACAATATTTAAATCTAGAGAAAAATCAATAAATTCAAACATTTCATTAAAGCAACAACACAGTTTTCTAAAGGGGTCTGCCATTGCATAGTTAGTTCGGAAAGTTTTTATAAATAAGGGATTATAGTACCGTACCGTACGTCGTGGAATGTTAAATGATAAACTACATAATAAAAAATTCGAGCATACTTTTCCATTTTTTAAGTTAATTACAAATGAGACATTTAGCATAACTCTGCGACTTTTCAGTGTTGTCAAACGTATTAAAGATAATCTTGTAGAATATGAGAGGAGATTATCATATCCTCGATATGTATCCTCAGGCTAAAAAGCAAGAATTGTTTTTGAATGGATTCAATATGATCACTATGAACCATATAATGTGGATCCCATACAATCGAGCCGTATTCCAAGATTGGTCTAACGAGAGATGTGTAAAGTTGTTTAGTGACGAAAGGATCATTAAATTCTTTCGCCCAACGTTTAATAAAAGCCAGAGTACAACGAGCCCTGTTGACAGTCATTGTTATGTGTTGAACAAAATCCAATTTTGCATCCAGTAAGATGCCAATATCCATAATTGTGTCAACTATCTCGATTTTATAGCCCCCGAGTTTATAGTTATTTAAAATACTACGTTTTCTAGAAAAGCGCATATGTTTACATTTCATTAGGTTTAATTCTATTAGGTGATGTTTACACCAATTATAAAAGGTATCCAAGTCTTCTTGAAGATAAATATGGTCTCAAGAGTTCGTGAAGTTTAAAAATATTTTTACATCGTCTGCGAACATTAGTATATGTGAATGTTTAATAATATCAGGCATGTCGTTGATAAAGAGCAGAAACAAAAGAGGGCCAAGGACTACCTTGCGGAACACCGGATTTTACCAATATAGGCTTAGAAGTTGAATACCCAAATTTTACGCATTGTATTCTGCCGAGAAGATATGACTTTAGCCAGCTGACATAAGTTTTGTCGAAACCCATAATATCAATTTTTTTCAGAAGAAGGTCAAATGCCTTACTGAAGTCGGTATATATAACGTCGGTATGCTGGTTGTTGACGAATCCCTCATTTACCAAAGTTGTCAGTTCTAAAATATTTGTCATAGTTGATGATTCTTTACGAAATCCGTGTTGTAAAGGTGTTAATAACGGTGAAACTTTTTTTCATTTTTCATAGAAATATTAAAAATAATTGACAACGGCATTGCTACATTTGATTAAATAGCATAACAAACATAATAATTCTTGATTAAAACGAGCAAACAAATAAATAATTCTTAAATATGGAATACATATTTGTCAGGTTATTTGGTTAGTTAGTTATATGTACAACAACAATACACATTTACTTAAACTTGTTTAAATAAATTTTGTTGCTGGTAATATTACTAAACAAACATATAACCTGATAAAGAACCCAATTATGTATTTTTTTTAAATAAAATATGAAATCATTTAATTACAAAGTTATTTCAATAGTTTAAGGAGATATAAGATAAAAGTAATCTTTTAGAAAAATAATTTGGTTTAAGTATTTAGGATTTAAGCGATTATTTTCTATAGTTTTGATAAAACTTGTCTTGGAAAATATTCTTCACTTATCGTAGAAAGCAATCCATAATACAGAATGTCTTATTTCTCAGTTTTTTTCCTGGATTTCTCTTAACATATAAAATCTTCCACTATGCCAGAGTCCTGTTTTAATTTTTTTAAATTTTTAACACTTGTAGCTATCGAAAGATTCTTCTGTTGCAGGGGTCTAGTCACCGCATATGATATCGAGCAAAATTTACCGAAATTATTTATTTTGGTATCATGAAACTCGAGTAACTCGACATTACATTTATCGAGTTTTCATTCGATACGTCAGTGTCTGTCGTATGCAAAAAAATTCGATAGTTTATTCGATACGATAGTATAAGTCAGGTTATCATCTGACTTATCCTGGCAAAGCTCAGCACCAAACATTCTCCAAAAAAGTTTATTTCCGAATTCCTAAGTTTCTGTTTTTGTACTGTATTTTAAGAATGTATTGCTAGAAGGAAATATATTGTATGAAAAATATTTTCTACTTGATTTAAGTAACTATAGAATGAAAATAAATTTTATTAAGCTGTAGGTAAACAAATTTAGGTTCGCTTTGAGTCATAACTTTTTGCTTAAGCCAGGCAACACATGTTTACAATAAGAAATTTTTGGCTTGGACGAGAATGGTGCACAATTTTCTGGTGATTTAGTAAATAGTTCTTTCCGTGGACTTGATTATGTGATTTTAATTGACTTTAGCGTGCTGATTCCAAATCACGTCTAGTTACCATTTTGTTTATTGATCTTTATTCATAATAAACCTGGATTTCTGATAAATGATAAAAATGTGTACATACTAATTTGCATGAAAAAATGGTTTGTAAAAGATCAAAATCGCACAAATCGGTCTCAAGTTATGAAAAGTTATTTTGGTCGAAATATTAGTCTAGCCCATAAACTAGACATGATAGCAAAAACTGAAAACGGATTTGAATTTAGCGCTGTAATATCTTTGTATTTCATATATTTTTATTTCAAAAGATTTTTTTTGACGACCAGTGTTATTAATTAAACTGGGTTCTTAAACATTTCATTAAGTTTTTTATCTCAGTTTTATTCAGCCCTTTTTGATTAGCAATAGTTCACAACCCCGACGCGAACGCAATTTAGTAAAATGCAGTAAAGTTCAGTAAAATATGGTAAAAACTTTTGTGTTTTAGAACACAGCTAAATTTTTTTTTAATTTAAGATTCACTTATTTTTAATGATTTCACGGACTCAAAAATTTTGAGTCAAAATAACAGACAGTCAACAATTAATTATTAATATACTCGATTGCATTATTTTGTTTTACTTTTTTGGCATATAAACCACAAAGTTAGTGCACTTTTGAAAATGGTGTTTTGATTAAAGTTTAGTCCTTGTGCTCCCAACCAAACAGGTATTTTAATAAGAAGTGCTATAATTGGTCGCCATATCTCGCTATGGGATGAGAATCCCACCTTCACCTCTTGTGCTCTGAACTTCACCTACTAATTCCATATGTAAACTCAAAAAAGGCACTTAAACCTTTTTGTTGGGCAATTTTACTTTCAATTTAACAGCTGATTACATGTTTGTCTTTATTAATTTTTTTTTTAATGACATCTCGAAAGTAACATGGGGTCTTCACCTGACAATTTTTTGTCATACCAAACGTCAAAGTCCATATAAAATAAACTTTAAAAATTTTGTCAGCGTTTTTTTTTTATATGAAGTTTGACGTTTGGTATGACAAAAAATCGTCAGGTGAAGACAATATGTTAATTGCTTTAAACTTGCCTGCAGCCTTCGTCACAGCTGCCAATTTTTGCATATTTTGACAAACAGTAAATGTAAAAGACTATCACGAAAATCTTGATCGTGTGGATGCAATGTAAAGTTAAATTTTTACTTTGTGGTTACATGTGTGTAGAAAAACACTTGAGAATTACGTTTGAAAGCAAGTTGAAAATAGAGGCTTTTTTAATTTGAAAATAATTTCCCCTTTTTGTTGAGAAAGCTATGATTTTTAAATGATTTTCAAATCATTATCAAACGTTTGACGTTTGAAAAACGTTGGAAAATGTTTGTTGGACAAACACATACACATGTATAACAAAAGCAGGTGTTAAAATAAAAAAAAAAATTTCTTTGTAGAAAACAAAAAAATTGATTATTCTAGTAAAGATGAAGCCCCGTATTTATAAACGATTATTAAATTTAACAAAAGTTTATTAAGCAGAATTTTTATACAAAATTTCTTTTGTAAACCTTTATTAAACATAAAATTTTATTATAAATACAGGCTGAAGACTTTAGTGAATCTGAAATATATTATTTGTATAAAATATTTTTAGCTTTTCTAAAATCTTTGGAAAAGGTTTCCTGATGATCTGGCCTAAGCATCCAGTGCGCATAGAAGCAGCCTAAGCAACCAGTGCGCATAGAATCTAGCTTTCCCTTAACAATTAATTTCAGTGTATTTATCAAATATGAAAAATTGGGAATTTAGCACATCATACAGAAATCTTACTAATACTAAATAAAACAAGTTAGAGTGCTATATTCGGCTGTGCCGAATCTTTGATACCCTCCACCGACACTTCAATTATTTCAGGAGTGATATCTACGTGATATCTATTTATTATTTATTTATTTTATAAAAACAGGCATCAGCATTAAAATTGGTATTGACCAACAATCATTTTTGTTAGCAATTTTAACTAGCTTATGTAAAATATAGTGATTTGTACCAGTTTAAGCCGAACTTAAATGATTTTCAGGAGGGGAATTTATATTGGAGCCATGGTAAGTTATGGACCAATCATGTTAAAATTCTGCAGAGTAATTTCTGGTATAAAAAATTTCAATAAATTTCAATACAGCGGTGAAATTAGTTTTAGCATTTACAGTGAATTTTAGATGGCTGCTAAATATGGGACCGTATCTCACAAAATTCATAAAAATTTTTCTGGCCATATGAAACTAAGTTGGAAGAAATTTTACCACAATAAATACATCTGCTACGATTTTAGGCGTATTTAATTAGTTTATCAGAGTGGGCTTTATATTGGGCATATAGTAAATTATGGACCGATAATCACGATATTTATTAGTGTGAGTAGTAAAGTATTCAGTTTTATTCTGATAGCATTATTTGTTACGGTTTTAGGCGTACTAAACTGATTTCCGGGAGAAGGGTTTACATGGGGCCTAGGGTAAATTATGGACTGATCTTCACGAAATTTTACAGTGTGATTTCCAGTCGAACTTTTGCAAAATCTTATGTCATTCCGTGCAGTGTTTCACCATTTATGTTATCTTCTATAACAAAATTATCAATTTTTAAGGTGGTGGTTCCACTTTTTGATTCATAGCTCTGAACCTATTGAGCGGATTTTGCTGGATATTAATCTCAAACTGTTTAGGATAACTACAGGCAATTTGACACCAATTCAATTCTTTTGAGTTTTTCGAAAGTGAGCGTGTTTTCAACAGACGGACAGACATACGGACATGGCTAAATTGACTTAGAATTACTCAAGGAGCCAGAATATGTATACTTTATGGGGTCTGAGATGAATAATAAAAAAGCTTCACACGGAATGACAACTTTAGTATACCCCCTTCACAACAAATTGTGGTGGAGGGTATAAAAATAATAAGAATTAATTTTCTTTTTGGAAGAATTTAAAGGGCGAAATTTCTTTTTCTTCTATATAAAATGCAAAGAGCATTGATAACAAGCTTAAATTTAAAAATATGTTGTTGCCATTTGTTGTTATTCAGTATGGCAGTGCTGTGAGGCTTAAGTTACCTCTTAGTGCTGGTTCACACAGGTCAGGTTTGACTCTTCAAGTCTTGACCTTTTAGGAGAGAGGGGTAAAGAGAATGGAAAGGGGTACATACTTGACCGTACCAGTCAGTTTTGTATTTTTCTTTTCTTTTTTCATCCGTAATATAATAAAAAGCTACAAAGTTGAAGGAAAAGAAAACAAAAATTAATTTTGTGCATGAACGTGAACGCAAGTTCAAAAGAAAATTTAAATAAAACTGTTCAGTAAACTTGACCTGTGTGAACTAGCACTTAAAAACGGCAAACACAATTAGTATTCAATTAAATTTATTCTTAGTGCCGGTTCACACACGTCAAGTTTGACTCTTCAAGTCTTGATCTTTAAGGAGAGAAGAGGAAAGAGAATGGCATATATGTTCCCCTCTTTCCTAAAAACTAAAGACTTGACGAGTCAAACTTGACGTGTGTGAACCGGCACTTAGATTAATTAATTAAAGTTTGCTACTAAGATTAAACTCGATGTTAAAAACCCACTCTTAAACAATCAAGAATTTAAAAGCATATGGACGTTAGGGGTATAACCATTTGTTTGGCTTAGACCATGGGGTAAACCATGTCCTAGTAACCACGAAAATTATAAATAGTTTTTTTGGTTTTTCTAAACCAATGCAATATGGAATATTTATAATTTTATACGGTGTTTTATTCCTATTAAATTTTTTTTTCGTTAAAAAAGGTTAAAAATACGTTTTGGTTTGAGGAAAAAATCTCACTATCTCTCTAAATCTTATTAAAATTTTACACTTGAGCTATTTTTTGTTTTAAATAAACATATTATTTAAATAAACATATTAAGGGTCTTCATGATATTGCTTAAAATTACCATTTGTGCAAATGGGTAAACTTGCGAGACTCGTTTCATGAAGATCCTTTTTAATTTTTGTGTATTTTTAAACAATTAATGTCATTTCAATCAGAAACGTCAATAAAAAATATATTAAAAAAAAATTATTAAAAATATAATAAAAAACTTGAAATTTGTAAATTATAAATGAAATTTGTTTTTAAACATGCATAAAGAAAGCCAAAAGACTAATATGCTTATATTATTACAAGAATTTATTGTTTGTGATTTATTTACACTTGAAGTTTTCATTGAAAACGGCGGTAAGCATTAAAAAAATTTGCCTGTATAAATGCACAATTGAACAGCGCAAGTTTACGAGTCAAAATTGTTGGGCAAATTTAAGCAGTTTGTGTAAATGAATTCTCATACAATTTTTGACAGTTCATTTACGAGGGTGTAAGAATGCACAGTTTGCACAGTTTACGAGAATTATAAACGATATCATGAGGACCCTTATTATTTCTTTCATCACGTTCATCGGTACGCTTTAATTTTTTTTTAAATATTTTTGACGCAAGCTGGGTCTAATCACCATTGTTGTAGTAATGTTGTATTTGTTGCTGTAGCGATGCCACCTGCATTATTTCACTCTCTAGCTGATAAATATTTTGCAGCGTAGTATTTTTATTTTGAAGCTGTCAAAAATTGTTTACATTTTGCGCGCCATTGCTTGTATGTGTATATTTTTGTTTTTACAATTAATACAAAACCACACACACACACACACACATTTTTCTTGATGATATAGTAAGCTGTTTTTGACACATGCGAAATAGTTGTTTGTTGTTATTTTGTATTGTTGTAGAGTTGCATAGACTTAATTAATGGGCCATGGCTCTCACACAAACTTCCAAAGTTTAACTATTAAGTACCGGTTTTGTTTGGGGTACAATCAGTTTCAGAGAAGTGCTTTCAGTCGGTAGTCGAAAGCTTTTTTCGTTTTACATTTACGGAAAATCAACCCAACGAAGCACAACGCTAAAAATATTTATTTTTATTTTTTTTCTCTATTTTGGTGAGATTCGTTTATGTGTTTTTGTTTTGTCAACGGAAACTGGGTTAAAGCAATACGGCAATAAATTTCAAAGACAAAGAAAATATAAAAAAATATTAAGAAAATAAAAAAAAAATTTAAAAATAAATTTGGGATAAAAATAATATAATTTCTTTTAAAATACCTAGAAATGGATTTTTACAAAAAAAAAAAGTATTAACGAAATAAAAAGTTATTAAACTTTAAATATTTTAATGAAAATATCTGAGAGAGTATAAGAGAAAGTTAACGCATTAAAAAGGGAAAATTTCGTGAGAGAGTGAAACAATAAACTTAAAAAAAAATTTAAACAAATTTAAATGCAACAAGTTGAACTAAGTCAACAAATTCAATGAAATAAATTTAAGAAATAAACCAGATACAAAACTTAATTGTATCAGAAATTATCAAATTCTAAACACTTCAAGTAAAATTATTTATTGTTAAATTTTTAAGTGCCTTAAATTAAATAACAATACCAACGTCAAAATTTTTAAATTATTTTTTCATATAAATAAATTTGTATAACCAATAAGAATAAATTCAGAAATGTTTATTAAATAATTAAAAAAGAATAAGAATATCTTGTTATACAACAATTGCCAAATGTTAAAAGACATTCATTGCACATCATTCATATCCAAAACACATTTTGTACCCTCCACTTAAAAGCGCTGCTATTGCAAACTAATTTGTTTGTCGATCTGTATGTAACCAATGGTGTCGAAGAATGAGACATATTCAGTAGTGGTAAAAATATATGGAACCAAGTTTATATTTTAGATGTAAAATTATTTCACAAGTAATTCGGAGTACTAATTTTTTTAAATGATTCTATAAAAACATTTAATAATACCCTTCACCCAACGTAGTGCACCGTCTAACACCACTTACCCTGCAAAAATTATTGGACCACCTGATCCATTTTGATAAAATGGACTATTCCATGGACTGGTCCGATGTAATGCAAGCATGGACCATGTCATTGTTAAAAAGTGTTTGTAGTGAGTCGACATGTCTTCGTTTTTTAACGACATGCTTTCGTTTTTAAACGACTTCAAAACTAATCCTCTTGAGTATACCATGGAGTATTTTTAAACCTACTGCTTAGTAGTCCAAAAGTGGATTATATGGTCCTCCCCTAGGACATCGTAATGTTAAAGAGACCATGTTTTTTCCATACGTTTGGGTTACTTTTGGACTAGTCCTTGTCCCTTGTGGGCTACTCTTTACACGCGTGTTTGGACTGGTCCTATTATTTGCAGGGTACCCACTAACACACATTATCAAACAGAAATAACAAAAAAATAGTAGTGAAATTTTTTGGTTGTGCCGAATCTAATATACCCTTCACCACAGTGCGATAAAACATAAAGTTATATAAATATTGTTATTTAGATATAAACAAATCTATTTTGTGCAACGCCCACTTTCCTAATCACACCTACCTTTTGCTTATCGATAACCAAGTTGCTTGTATCTAATTTTGAAACTCTGTCTCTTGCCGTTCTCCAGATACAATAAATCTATTATGTCTTTATACGGTAGCATGCATGCACCCTTCTCCAATTCCGCACAATTATTTAGTGAATAGTTTTTGCACAATTTTTCTTCAGATATAAAGAAGTATGAAATAGGAAGTGCCCCGTTCACTTGTCATAAATATATCACAACTTAGTTCGCATCATATCTGGAGTCTTCGGAAAACCAGTTCAACAAAAAGACACGCATCGTCTTCGGTACCTAAAGGGACTCAGAATATAAAATATATATTTTATAGGGTCTTAGATCAATATTGTAGAAATTACAAACGGAAAGACTAACACATACATATATACCCTTTCCACTTTGGTGAATGACATAAAAAGGGTAAAAACTCCAAGAGTAGCGCCAAAAAGCACTAAGTAAAATGTTATTTTTAATTTTAGCTAAAAGATAAAAATAAGTGATTCTTTTTGTTTGAGATTCATTTACATTTTATTATTTTAAATTAATTGAAAACTTTTGAAAAAGTTTAACTATTATAAAAGACCAAAAATATTTTAAGGCAGATACATACATATGTACATACATATATTCAAAATGTACTCGCACAAAGCATTTAAGATGTTTAAGTAACTCTGTATCTTTGCTGAACAAATTAACAATAAGCAATTATTATGGGAATTTGACAAAATACTCAGCTTTGAAAAAATCTGGAAACGTTTTCTCTGCTTCAATAAGTCTCATAGTTTGGATGTTAAAAAAGGCATTAAAAAGCACTGTGAAAAATTGCTAAAAGCACTGTAAATAACAGTTTTTTCAAAATGCAACTTCAGGTATTTGGAAAGGAAAAAAGAGCTAAAAAATTCTTAAACGGCTCATAAATTTGCAATAAAATTGTTCAATTTTACGTATTGTACAATTATATAGCCAATATATTGGCAACAAGCAAAAGACTTTTGATTTTTATTGCACAACGAAAAGAAAGTGAAGTGTGTTGGCAACATTGTACGATGCTGTTTATGTTATTACTATAGGTTATGTTAACCTTTTTATTAAGTGAATGAAACCATTGTGCGACTTATTGTATAATATAGAACAAAATGGAAATAATATCATATACAATAATATTGAAAGTGTATGGGCCGCTTTATTAAGCAACAAATTGAATAAAATAGAGATAATCATATTCTTTTTTTTTTAAATTTTAATGAATTTTGGCATCATTAATCACCATCCAAAGAAGTTTTGTTCATTTAAGAGTAATTTTAGGGACGGTGGCTAAATTGTAAATTAATTTTAACATTTAATAGAAAGTTATGGCCAATGAAACATAACCTAACATATCGCTCCTTTATTGCAACAAAGTCATATCTCCAAAAATCAAAAATTAGAAGTTACTTTGGCAAAAGTGTTCCTTCTTTAAAATCAGTAATATATCTTAAACTGAAACGAAGTTATAGCTAAATATGTTTTATTAAATCTGTAAACAAAGGTACATTTTGCAAACTTAAATCGCATTTTGCCAAGTTCGATATTTTTGAGATATGACTACGTATGTTGCGATAAAGGAGCGATATTTGTATGAAAGCTATTGTCAAATGTAATCCGGTTCCAATAAAATTTAGTTTGCAGTAAAATTAATTTGATCTAAATACGATTATTAACAAGTTTGTATGTATAGACCGATCAATTTAAAAAGTGATTCGGATTCGATTAGTCTAGATGGCTTTTTCCTAATTAAAAGTTACTTTTTAATGGCAACTTGCTTTGGCCCACAATTGTTGAATAGGGTGGAGCATCAGTGTATAAAGGAAAAAAGTCATTTAATAAATTTCGAGTACTTCCGGAATATTGCATCTACCTAAATTATATACAAAAATTAAATTTGAAATTTTCAACATATATTTAACCCCTCTACCAGCGCTGGAGGTTGGAATATGAATTTTATTTTAATTTTCTTCCTTAATATGAGAAATGTTTTTAATTATTAATTGTAAGCTTACAAGTAAAAACCATTTGTGCTGAAAAAATATGCCAATAACAAAGAAATTCAAATATTGGGCATCTTAAGTTTGTCTAAAATCTGACCTTAAATGTAAAACATAGTGGATACTTTGAGAAGCTCTAAAACTGTCACTTGGAATTGCATATTTACAGTTTCCCTGATCATTATGATTTGTTTTTAATTATGATATTACCCTTTGCGGTGTAATAATATCCTTCATCGAAGGGTATACAGTACTTAACGGATATAAGAAAATAAAAAAATACCACTAAATTTTTTTTATAAGCCCTTTTTTTCTTTTTAGCAATTATTTTTATAAAAAATTTATATCTTACAAAAGTGAGAGAATATTGGTGTTTACTTACCTGTTACAAGTGTTTGTTTCACTCTTGTTGTCTTCTGCCCTTTTTTTCAGAAGAACTCTCAATTATAAGACACCAGCAGCATGTCCGATATGGTTTTCGTAATCATTCCACTTAAAAAATTTCATGTATTTAACTAAATAATTTCAAAAAATAGAATACGGGAATTTTTGCTTCGTATTTTACTTTTTAAACATGAAAATAATGTTAATAATGCACAAAATGTAGCATCGAATTGATGTCACTATAGTGAAAGCATAGATGACGCATAAAATATAGCAAAATTGTATGATGACGTTTGCCATTACATTGATGTCAGTTTTTGCCTCAGTGATGCCATTTTTAATAACATTGATGTCACAATTCTACTGTTAGGGTATCATCAATATGAAGATGCATTTTTCTATGAGAGATGAAATAGACGTTGTAGAAGAACTAAAATCGGATTTGGATTCAGCACGTTAAATTCAATTAAAATCACATATCAAAGTTATTGCTCCCAAACCATCTGACATCAGCTATTTGCAAGTAATATGTGTGTGGCGGCAAATATACATTGAAATCTATTTATTCACACATATTTAAAAAAACAAAATTTTCGTTAACATACATACATATATACAATTTAATATGAATAGAAATATGTACATAAGTATGTGTAAATCATTATATCCTTCATATTTCTGCATTTGTTAATTTGATAATTCAATGCATGGCTTTATAAATGAACGGATTGTAGCTGCAAACAGAAGCTACTATGCGCCCTCGTCGCTAATTAAAGGCCCAACCATAATGTGATTAAGTTAGCTTAAGCAAATGTGCGAATACATGTAAATCATATGAGACAAACCTTATTAAACTTTAGGAAACTTTTTGTTAAGTTTTATGAAACTGTCATTTGCTTAAGCAAAGTGCGAAACTGATCGCACTTTTCATACGGAATTAAATTTTTTGTTTTTTAATACTTTTGAGAGACTTTTGTTAATTTTTGACCGAAGGTTAAGCAAGGCTATGCATATTATGGTTGGGCCTTAAGTCTTCAGCAGAACATGTAAGCTGGAAATGTAAGCACAATGATAAGGCCCGTCTAAAAAAACGGTGCGAAATCTTGACTTTAACCACTACAGACGATGCAACACTACGGATATTTCAAAGAAAAATTCTTCTCAAAATATTTGGTGCTAAAGTAATGAAAATGAAGAATATGCAATAAGAAACACTGACGAGCTTATCCAACTCTGCAAAGGGGCTTTTGTAAAATATATTTGCCTTAGCTGGGCGGGCCGCGTTATAAGAACAACAGATAACATTGCTCGAGTATAACTCTGATACCTAGAAATACAGAAAAACCACGCGTTAGATGGATTGATGGCGTGTATAATTATACGAAAAAAATGGGGTACCGAAACTGGAAAAAATTGCCAAGAAGCGGGATATATGACAAATTATTGTCAAAAATGCCAAAGATCGCACCGAGCTTTAGCGCAATATGATGATGATTTGTCAATTTTTACAGACATGTGCCATTAGATACATCTGACAAAGCCACTGCAAAATACATGTCGTCTAAAAGCAACTTAAGTAAGAAAAGAAGTAGCTCAGTGAGCCTTGAGCACAACTATAACATTTTTCTGTCGCTAATGCCGGCCATATATACACAAGTTCAGTTCTCAAATCTGTCTTTGTACAGTGCGATTGTGTAGTGTATGTCGGTTTTTGTGCTTTTATGCAATGAACTGAGTAGATATCAAAACAATTTTAATGTTTAGTTAATAGATAATTAAACAACGCCAGATATACAAATTTTTTGATGCCTTGAATTAAATAATGAAATCTAATATCTCCGTATGTTAATTATTATTTTTTACTTTTCAACAGAAAAATTAAACGAAGATCAATTCTTTTCCGAATAACTCTTTCGTCATCCAGCAACTGTCGAAACTATCCCTGTAAGCAGAGTTTTGACTCGGGAATCATACATTGTAGTTTTATTGAAATAAAGTTAGAAATCAGTAACTAAAATTGTGTTTATGGTCTTAGTATTTTTTTTTTTTTTTTTTTTTTAATTCCCTTGCTAATCCCCGCGAAGCTTGACGCTTGTCTGCAGGAAAGAAACCAGAGTCTCTGGCGGGAATCGAACCCGCAACCCCGGGGTTGATAGACTAGCTCACTAATAGCTAGCCTACCGGGGTAAGCAAAACTTCTGAAAGCATCAGAAATTTAATTCCACTCTTACATCTTTTTTTTTTCTTTTAAGTAATTTTCATTTCATGGTAAAATGCACACGTTTAGATAGATGATGACTAGGGAAACCATAAATATGCAATTGCATGTTTTTCGTTGTGCGACCAATGAAGACAAAACCAATATATTTATCCGTTTTAGAGCTTAACTTAATTTTAACGTTTGCAGACTTTTTTTTCATAATTTAGCTAAAAGAGACTTTTTTTTAGTTTTTAGGGCATATTTTGCCTTTTTGATTCATATTTTGGTACATATTTTAGATGCCACTTTCGCAGCAAATAACTTTTTTTTTGCGAAATTTTGGCTTTTCTTTTTTAAATATTTATCTGTATACCCAACGTCTTGCTTCAATTTCGCCATCTTCATTTAGTTTTTATTAGAAATTTGCAAGACAAAGCAGGATGTCATTAGAGATAATCAGGGGTGTGCTGGAAATCGTAAACGTAAAACGCCAGAATTTTGAAGTTGTATTTAATAAACTTTTAGTCTAATTTTTATAATTTTTGTTATAAAATTCTGTTTAATAGACAAATATTTGTATAATATTTGTCTTTAAAATCTTTTATTAAAGAAATCTTATTAAAAAACGACTTTTAAAATTCTTGCGTTTTACGTTTCCGATTTCCAGCACACCCCTGATTGTTATTTTAAACTTTGAAATTTTATATATGAATAAGCAAAAGTTAAGGAAAAGGCAATTATAAACGTTTTTTGGCGATGTGTTTAATACACAAAAATCTTGACCAATCTTTTAGTATACCGATCGATTTTGAATCACTTTTAAGGTGATCTAACGATAACCATCCGTCCGTCTGCCTGTCCATGTTAATTTTGTGCGCAAAGTTCAAGTTACAATCTTGTTGATAAGTTGATCAAATTGTATAAATACATTTTAATTGCACTAAGGACGAATTTTGTGTAAATGGTGAGAATCGGTCTATAATTTTACATATTCCCCATAAAAACTTCTTTTAAATTAGACTCGTTGTGTCCATAAACCATCTAATTATGTTGCTTTTTAGATTAAATTCGCCTCAAAAATATTTTACTGCCAATTAAATTCTTTTCGAATCAATTTACATTTGCCCAAAGCTTCCATATATAAAAATCTTTAACTTCCTTTTAAACGTTAACATTAATAAACAATTTAGCGATCGTCCCTAAAATCCCTTCTAGATAATATTCGGTGCAAGTGCATAACTCATATGAATTTTAGCAACATTATAATTTTTCTATGAGCCCATGACTGCCCATCGTTTCCAAATAGGGTCAAATCTCGAAAATTCGTCTGTAAATATTATGGTGTATGGGCTTTACCGATTACAATTTTCGAATTGTTTTTATTAAATGGAACTGTAATTGAATTCTTGAATGTTTTGTTTTCAAATTAGCAATTTTTTAATTTTCAGGGGTATATTTTTAAAGATTTTCAGGGCATATTTTCAAGTTTTTACTGCATATTTAATGCGTATAAAACGTGTTTTTAGAGCCTATTTCTGGTTTCCCTGATGATGACCATCATCTAACGATTTTAATAACAAGATACATACCAACACACCATAATTTTTTAAAGGAGAAGTAAACAGAATTATTTATAAACATTAAATTTTAATAATTTTGACGAGTGGTGTACATACTTTTTGCAGAAAATAAACCAATAAAAAAATAAATAATTTGCAAAGAAAGTTTCATTCAAATTTATTCATATTTACAATTCATATGCGTGCCTTTTTAAAAATTTTCCTACGAATACAATTACGAAAGAAACAAAAAAAAATCTTAATAAATAAATCATAAAAATATTTAAGAATTAAAACTAATGCAAACAAACAATTGAAACGGCTTAAAAATTTTATTCAGAATTAAAAAACAACAACGATAACCGTCTACAAGAATATCACAAATTGTGGATAAACAATACGATCAATTCGATCTAAAAATAAATATTGAAAAAAGTTTTAAAACTTGATTGAATAAATTTTTACGAATTCTTTTGTTTCCATTTTTTGTTTTTCTTTATTTTTGTTCGCAACAACAGTAAGAGAAATTGAGAGGGAAGAAAAGATTAACAATTAAAAACAAAAAAAAAAAAAAAAGGAGGCAGCAAACTCAACCGAAAAAACAACAACATAAAAATGACCTCAACTTCAACAATAAAACGTTTTATATACATTTTTGATATAATATGTACAGTGAGTATCAAAACTTTTGAAATATACCAATTGAATTGCTTTATTTGTCTTATTTAAAAAAAATAATGTAATTTAAAATATTCTTTATAAAAAAACGGTTTCCAAATTAATGGCGACTACACCTATGACCAGTGTTGCCAACTTTTTATAACTAAAAATGCGGTTTGAAACAAAAATCAATTAAGTCTTTAAAGTTTATGCATTTGGAAAACATTTGTGTGAAATTTGTTATTTATAGTTGCCTTTATAAAACTTTCCTACACAGCATTATATTACACATATGTATAATGCAGGGCAGCAGTATTGCTAAGCGTGCGTTTTTGGACTCCCATTTGAGTATAGCTAGAGATAGACCCCTTTCACACTCGGCAAGTTACTTGCCGACAACAACAAAGTCTGTAAAAATTTTTTTTCCTTACCCCGACCTTACCGCTGACGTCTAAAAACTAAGAGTTACGCAAGAGACTTGCGCAAATAACTTGCCGAGTGTGAAAGGGGTCATAGCAACTATTTAAAAGATTTGATATTATGTTAATCAGCTTACACCTGCCACGTTCTGACTGAAGCTCCTACTAGTAGTTTTTCAAATCAAACTTTAATTATTGTTTTATTTTTTATTTTGTAGCATTTAATTTCCACATACAAAATAGTTATAGATGGGAAATGGGTAAATATTCAATTGGAAAATACCCAAGAAGCAAAAAAAAATAATGTACCTGCTGACTACATTGCCGTATGTGAAGTTCAGAACCCATTCTTACTCACTACATACTCTCCTAATATTTCTTTTAGAGCTCTTCTACAATCATTCTCTAGTTTGGAATTCACAAAACCCATCAACGCGCTAAGAGCATATGTATTTAGTGACCTTCGAGCCCCTTACCAATTCTACTGCCTTCAAAATCCCTGGAACCTCAGCCAAAAATATACTGTAGTCGTCAGGAATCCTATATGACCTTTAAGTATCTATATCCCCTTATAGCCCCTTATCCTGGAATCATCAGTAAAAATAACAAACCTCTCATACAATCTGCCCTGACCTGACCATCTCTCCCTAGACGTAATCCGTGGACCCTGGCGGGCCCTCGAAATAACCACCAATGACATAATAAGCTTTATTGTCGCCCATGATCGTCAACGACAGTGTAGCCCGTATGATTTTCACTCACAGTGTCGCCCATATGATCGTCAACGACATATGAGCGATAATGTCGCGGAAAAGTCGTAAACGATTTTCCAGACACTTGTGTGAAAATGTTTTCAACGATTTGTTTAGACGGTCGCCCACGCGTGGTCAAGGATTTTCTTTGGTCATACAAGCGTCGTAAGGAAGTCTTCAAGAAATGGCCAACTGGGAAAGATTTATGTGTGATAATATTGATAAACTGTCTCTGGAGGCATTCACGAGGGCGTTATCTGCTCCACAACTAGTTGTGATGAGGGTATACTAAGTTTGCGATTCCGTGTGAAACTTTTATAGTGTCTATCTGAGACCGCATAGTAAGTAATTTTAATCCGGCTTAGCCATGTCCGTCTGTCTGTTGAAAAAACGCGCATTTTCGAAAAACTCAAAAGAAAAGAACAATATTGGTGTCAAATTGTTTCTAGTTCTCCTAAGAAATTTGCGATTGAAATCCAGCTCAGTAATATAAGAGTATTGAATCAAAATATGGAACAACCACCCTTAAAAAATTAATAATTGTGTTTCAAAAACTAGCATAAATAGAGGCGCAATGCACATATTGATATAAGCTTTTGCACAAATTCGCCCATAATTTTACCATGGGCCGCACATAAAGCCTTTTATAAAGATTGGTTAATAATTTTTAGATCCCATATAGAGCCCTCTGTTAAAAATTATAAAATACAATTTTTAAGTAACATAAAACTATGTAATTAATACTTTTTTGAAAGACTATTTTATGTATAAAATTTGGATCTTAAATTTGCCAAAAACTAAAACATTGTAATGCTTTAAATGCTTACTTTTATTTGAACTGGAGTATATTCCGTTGAAAGACATTTTTTTGAATCGTTTTTAATCTTTGTAGTATCCAAGGTGCCATACTTTAGAAACTTTTGTCGCCCCTCCTGAGTGGTCCAAAGACTCCAACCCAAAACTCGAATACAATACGTTATATGCTGCCAGCAATTTTACTCCAATTGGACTAACTGTTTACAAAATAATAAAAATATTTTTTTTTCCAAAACCTCCCACTGTGCGATAAAGAATTCAAAACAAATTAATGCTTATAAATATTTTATTTTGTTAAACAGAAAAGAACACCAACTTAAATCGATATTCTTGATTTTGAACACAAAATTGATATTTACCTATAAAACTTGATAGTACCCTTAACCTTCGCCGTACCAATACCCACCTGACCATCAAGGTTGTATGTATATCTTTTATTACTTACTTAAATTGGCTTGAGTTAAAAGGATATGTTTACTCACTGAACAAATTGTTAAGTTCTTAAAAAATAGAATTTGCGTAACAAACGCTTGTTCATCGCCTATAATCATACGTGCAGTACCACATGGATGAACATAAAAGTCTTTGGCAAGGCGAAGGTTAAAAGAAGTTTTATACAAAGATGGTTTTTGCGTCAAAGGTTGTAAATAATTTGGAATACTTTATCAATATCTTAAGGTAGAAACTGGATCTAGACCATATCTCCGTCCGGGCGTTTAAGTGCTCTATGTACCAAAAATTCATTTTGAGAAAATCGATGCTGAAGTACATATTTTTTTTAAAGATTTCAATGTTTCTGTTTCAAAAATATTTAACGGTGGCACCAAAAGGTTCTGTTTAAAAATATATAGAGCAAAATGAACAGGATTTATCTCAGCAATGAGTCGAGATAGCCGCAAACGGATTGCAGATTAAAAAAAATTGGGGTCGAAAACCTAAAGTGGCGTTCTTAAATTAAAATTTGTAAAATGGCGTATGGAGCACATAAACCCCAGGGCGACGATACGGGTATCATTGGAAAGTGCTTCAATATGATATTCACATGATTTATGGCGATTTCCGGAGTAGGATTTGACGACGACGGTGGAAAAAAATCTAGCCACCCTGACTGTTATTAGCCAGTATTTGAATTTATAATGTATGAACTCGTATTTGATATCTCTTTGTATATAACTTAACTCAATTGTTATTTTTTAGCTATTTCTTTCCCATTGTGCTTTTTCGTACGACCTTGTAGTCATAAAAACAAATAAATGTATGTAGAATATTCGAAACTTAATAAATAGAGCATATAAATGCACTTATAAATGAAAACTACAATATATGTAAAAGTACATGTAAACGTAAAGTTCTGCTTTTTTCAATGAAAATTCAATTAAATATTATATTGTTTTCAACACTTTGTTTTAGATAAAAATATCATTATTTTCTATTGAAAACAATTAAAACAACGAACAGTTGTTGACTTATAAACTATACATATTCATATATGTGTTACAAAAGGTTAATTAACAGGATTTACAAAAAGTTATTCGGAATTCCAGCGCCGATTAAATGGAAATAAACTTCTTGGAAAAAATGAGATATTTTAAATTCCTTTAAAGTATTCTGATCTTGTTTGCTTATTTGTAATACTTGTACATATGTACCAGAGCTGTAAATAATTGTAATCATTTGAATGACACTCACATGGTTCCTTTTTAATGTAATCCAGTGTGGTGACATGGGTGTTTTATATACTTTACAAGTTATAATAATTTTACTTGAGCATATTTAAATAATATTGCTTTTTCAATTGTTAAAACAAAATTAATTTATTATTTCCTAAATAAAATTTTATATAAAATATATTACTACCATATCCAGTAGTTACAATCAAAATAAAATCAGAATCAAAACATTCGTTCTCTTCAAATAAAACCCATTTTTCCAAAAACAAAGTAAGAACAACTTAAATTTTTGTTTTCAATCGCTAGATTCCAAGTCTATATTATCTCGATAAACTTTTACCATATTTTTAATTACGGAGGAATAATTAAAATCTCATGATTTTGATTAAAATTTGATTGTAATCGAATTGCTGGTAACTAAATTGGTTGCATTCAATGGTTTTTAAAAAGAATAATTTGAAAATGATTCCAAAACAAAATATTGCAACTTCGACAACATTTAATTTTGAAGTCTGAAATCATTTTGAATTTGTATGGGTATTTGAAACAATGCCAATTGATTTTAGTTTTTTACAGCTCTGATACATACTTGTGTGATTTCCGAATATACATTTTAAAATTTTACTGAAAAGCGAATGCCATATGTGAGGTACATACATATAAATTAATTTGATCTTAGACATTTGGAAAATTATTTCTTTTTTCTATGCATATTAATTAAACGCTAGCAATATTTTTATTCTCACAATATTGAGATTAATGCTAAAATCCCATTTATTATTAATGATTTGAGCGATTTGATTTTCAAAAAATAAAAATCTTTTGTTTTTGTGCCAGAATATTTCGTAGAGAACTTGGCGCCATACATATCGGTGTTTTCAATAGGTACGATGTAATTTGTTTTTGACATTTCTCGAATAAAACCAGGTACTCTGTTCAACATTTCACGTCAAATGTTCATTTTGAGAAAAAGTTACGAAATGTTTCTGGCGACATTTTGTTAAAACTGGGTAATAATATAAGCTTCACTTATCCCGCGTAGAGTTTTAAGAAAATGGAAAATTGTTTATATTTATATTTAAATGAGAAAGGAAAAATTTTAATTATAAAACAGTTTTCCATCCATATTTACTTTCTTTTTATACTCTTCACCTTCAAACTTATACATAAGCTTGTCTTTTCGTTTATAATTTCTACAATATTGATCCTAGACTAAAGACCTGTACGAGTGTATCAGTAAGTATTGTTGAAACAGATACACCAGATATTTATCTGTTACTACTGATATAAATGAAAGAATGAGTGTAACTGATATTAAAAACAAAAACAGATGCTTATGGTTTTGGATTGAGTATGTCATAACATTTTTTTTTGCTTACAAATATCTGTTGTCACCATAAGTATTTCTACAATATATGTGGTTATCTGTTGTATGTTAAAATATTGTTGGCGAGTTGATGAAAATAAGAGAGTTTATAAAAACTTGTATAAGATCTCAACCAGGGGTGCCAGATGGTTTTAGTTAAAAATCGGCATATTTTCAAAAACAAATCGGAAATCAAATTAAGAAAAAACGGCAAATTAAAATTACTGTTTTAAACACAACAAAAATAACAAAGCAAAACAATTAACCATTACCTAATGCTTTAAGGCCCGTTTTCACAACTTACCGATAGCTAAAGGTAAGATTTTATCGGCCGTATAAAAAGTGTTCCATTATAACAACTTTACTTTAACCTACCAGGTAGGATTAACCTTTAATAATGGAACACTTTTTAACGGGCCATTTAAAGTCTACTTTTAACTATCGGTAAGTTGTGAAAACGGGCCTAAAAGAAATAAATAAAAATAAATATTTTATAAATAAATTTTATTTAATTAAAAAAATGTATATTTATATTTTCAAACTTAAATAAAAAATGTAATAATTGACACAAAGTTTTATTAAGAACGATAGAATGGAAACGCTGATTTTATTTTTAAAGGGGTATGCCATCCACATGTCTTCCGTCGACTTGAACACTTTGTTCAAAACGGAGCCTTGTTTTTCGAGAATTAAAAAAAAAAATGGCCCAACTATCTCGTGGATAAGGCACACCAAACAGTTACCCTGGGGCAATGTAAAGGTATTGGATGTTTCAATCGAGGGTTGCAGGTTCTAGGAGACCAGTAACGGTAGTTTTGTTTGTTGACGTGGGTATTAAAGTGAAAATTAACTTTGAACAAAATTGTCGACGATTAATTACGTAAGAATCATTACATTAAAAATTATTCTTCTTCTTCTTCTTTTTAATGACAATTAGTTTAATTGCAGTGCAAGCTGATTAGATAACACTGCTTTACAAATTGTAGTGATCTGACCATCTACAAGCTTTAGGTGTCCATGTACAAAAAATGAATTTAATTAAATGTCGGTTAAAATCGAACTCCTGAAATGAGTTTTAATTTATGACGGCTTAATAAAACTCCTTTTTAAGAGTTAAATTGTTTACGTTGAAAAATCGCTGTTTTATATGGACTTTTTTGTTTTTAATTCAAACAAGTAAGAAAGTATAGTCGGTTAAGTCCGACCATATGATACCCTACACCACAGTATTAAAAAACACATCATGCTTATATGTCCATATAAATATGGATTAATCTATGTTTGTAAACTTCATTAAAATCGGTTTGAAAGTTTCTCAGAGGTAGAAATTGCCCGTACCTCCCCTTGTGGTCCTATTTTTGAAAAACTGTATAGCTTATGTGTCCATATAGATATGGTTCTATCTATGTTTTAAATTTCATTAAAATCGGTTTGATAGTTTCTGAGAGGAAGAAATTTCCCCCCATCTTCCCTCGTGGTCCTACGATTTGGCCCATTTTCAATAGGCTTCTAGGACCTAGACACTATAAAGTAAATTTTATATATTCTGGGTCCCTATGAGCAGCAAAGTTTATTTAACGATGTCCGTCTGTCTGTCCGTTGAAATGGGGTTCCCGAAGACCCCATATGTGATGGGGTCTTGGTAGTTCCATATTTATATCACATATAGTCCGGAATTGAAATTCAGCCTGTTCACAAATGGCTGAGATATGAGAAAAAAACCACGACTGCCTCTTATTTTACCCAAAAATCGCTTGTTGCTGTTTTTTTTAATCAAAATTAGGTAAAGGCATCTTGATTATCAATTCACAATATCGAGGCACAAAGTTGAATTATTTATAGTTAAAGAACGGTATTTGTAAAACTTTCTGCTATTTTCGCCCCATGTTGAAGGGTATATAAGATTCGGTGTAGCACTCTTACTTGGTTTTATCTGTATTCGTAGTTAAAAGAAAACATTTCAATTCTTTCTACTTCTCTTTTAAAAATTCGTTATAACCATATTTTACTGTACTAAACAAGACTTTTATTCAATCTTAAACTAATTAAAGTAAATAGAGCTTAATTTATAATTTTTGCTGCAAATTTTATTAAACGATTTATAAAAGATGTTTTGCAAGTTATTAAATATTCTATTGTGTGGCTATTATTGAGAAAAATGCATGAAATTAAATTAAAGCTGCTTTTGAAGGCGTCTGTTGTGGGGCCGTTACTACTCAAATGTTGTTTAAATAAATAATTTGTTTTGAATATTTATTAAATATCCAAATCTAAGGGGACCACTTAATTCAAAAATATTTCTGCATTTCTGACTGAAACAACATTCATTTGATTTTTATGGTTTTATTATAATTATTCGGGTAAATATCGCAGTGATTTTGGCGGCCAGAATTCTTTAAAAAACACAATTAAATATTTCTTGATAGTTTCAAATACCCCACACAAAAGCTGCAAAATTCTTAAAGCTATTTATTAGTGTTCCGTTTTCGAACAATCAAATTATTTTCAAATAAATCATTTAAAATCAATAAACAGAAATTCTTGGAATTTAAAATAAATATTTAGATTTCACGAATCCAAAATTATAATAATAAAGAAAATATTTGTTGCTGAAAAACTGCATGATAAAAAAAAAAATAAAAAAATTGTTTACAGTGGGCGGTGACGCCATGACTAAACGCACACTTTTTCAAAAACGTTGGATATGATAAAGAAAATATTTTTTATATGCCATTATTTATTCATTTTTAATTTCTTTTAAAGTTTGGTTAATCACCTGGTAACACGCCATAGTTACCATATCTACAGGTTTTAAAAAGTTCAGACATGCGTGTTATTATTTATTAGTATGGCACAAAAAAAGTTTTTAATGGGGTCGAAGGAATAAAATATAAGTTAAGACGTTTCCAAAAATGTAAAAATTAATTTTTTGCCACGCCTCAAAATGTCGCCGTTTGTGGTTTTTGTATATTAAACGAAAAGCTTTATATTTCTCCTTGATTTGGTATGGTGAATAGGTTTTGTTTTTCCCCCATTTTTTGATTCCAGGGAAAGCGGGAAATAAAAATCATACATATTTCCGGGATTTCGAGATTCCCAACAAAATTTGTTCATTTATTTATTTTCTTAATTCGGCAATGAAACTAATTTTTCTAACTTCTTCTTAAATCTTAAGTATCAAGTATACATTAATATAACAAAAAATAAAAAATTATAAGATATTTTTAGTCATTAAAGAGGTAATTTTTAATCAGAGAAATAAATATACGTACAAAAATTGTTAAATTCAGAGCTCATTCTGTGGATAGAATCAAGATTTGAATAATGAGACCGAAAGTATTGAAGTCTTAGGGTAACATAATTTATGGAAGCGCGAATGGGAACAAGTGCTGGGATACTATCGATATTTTCTACTATCGATATTTATCGATAGTTCAGATTTCACTATCGATATATCGATATTACTATCGACTGAATGTTTGTACTTGGGCAGGGAAACTTTAATTAATATTTTTTAATGTATGAGACGTATGTATATACGCACGTTATTTTAGATGACATTTTTTGTAAAATTGAAGGACCGAAGTAACAGGGACTATAAGAAATTCCATTGCAAATTTAAAAAATTTTCTAAATTCTAAACCCAAAAAGGTAATCAATCTAGCAGACTTATCCTCTAATGGACGTTCATTGTTTTGTCTTATACTTGCAATTGCATTTTTTTTTACAACATTACAAAAATATTTGACATTTCAGTCCCTTTATAAACATATAAACATTTCGACTTAAAGGCCTTAAATTAGCAGTAAAAAGCACTGCAAAGCAATCCATACCACTTGCCATTCTTGTTGCTTGTATTCATTGCTGTAATTCAGCGCGAATTAATAATAGCATGTAAAAATTTGCGGCAAAAAATGTGTGTGTATATCTGCTGTTAGATGTCTTCATAGCCGTATTTTAAATAATAAAAATATCGATATTTATATTTCTCCTATCGATATTTTCGATATCGATAGTTTCCCAGCACTAATGGGAACTGAAAACTCAATGTGTTTCTCTTTTTTTTCTATCCAAAGCTTTTTGAGGACCACTGATGGGCTCGAAAGCTTGAAAATTGGCATGCACATAGTAAAACATATAGGCCAAATCCTTATGTAGCCGGATTTTTCGCCTGTGGACGGAGAAGCATGGCAAAATTAAATTTCTTAACATTTTAGCTTATATTAAACCCTTCTAATGGCAGCTTAAAAGTGCCTTGCTTATATCCTAACAATGCAGCATAGCCTGAAGTTGACAGATCTAAATTTGATTTGATTGATTGGAAAGCGAGCGAAGAATTGAGAGGAAAAGCGGTGTGGAAAAATTCTTTTATTTTACATTTCAGCAAATTTTAAAGCCCCCAAAAGACCAATGAAGCTAATAATTGCCAAGCATATGACACTGACGTTGGGGTTTACCTTAAAGTAGTTTTTCTTCCTGCATAACAGGGACAGGTTTAACAGCAGGAAGAAGAATTTCAATTTACCGTATTTAACAATATATTTATTTACGGTTTTAATTTGTCATTCCATGTGAATCTTTTTAATATTTATCTAAAATTCCATAAAGTGTATATTCTGGGTCCTTCAGTAGTTCCGAGTTGACTTAGCCACGTCCGTCTGTTAAAAGTACGCTAAATTCCGAAAGATTCAGTAAAAAGAACAAATCAGAAAGCCGTCAAAATGTTTCTAGTTCTCCTAAGCAATTTGAGATTGAAATCAAGCAGAATCGGTTCAGTATGAAAATAGTTATGCATCCAATTGTATAACAAGCTCCCTTAAAAATTTACAAAAACTTACATACATTTAATGCTGAGTGCACCGATTGTCATTAAATTTCAACAAATTCTTTTTTATGCCACCAAATTTTGTAAGGATCGGTCCATAAATTAGTATAGGTCTCATATAAAGAGCAATCTCGGAAGACTTTAGTACGCGTAAAACCGTAACGAGTAATACTATTGTTGAAAAATATTGATCCGTTACAGTTTTATATTGCTAGAAATCACAATGTAAAATTTCGTGAAGATCAGCCCATAATTTCGTGATAGCTTCTCTCTAAAGTTTAATTGCCCATATAAAATATTTTCTCTTGCGTTTTTCATTCGGGAGATTGTTTTTGTTATTGTAATTTATTTGTACTGGTACAGGAATTAATAAGAAATTATGCTTGATAAAGTAATTTTAGAGAAGTGTTTTTGTAAGACAGTTGTGCTGTCGAAATTTTATACTTAATTTAAGTTTATTACCGACTAGATCTTTTTCGGTTGAATCTTATATGTATGTTTATTAGTTGAAATTGATGGCCAATTTGTTCAAGTTACAATTGAAACAAAATTTGTAATAATAAAACCATTGAAATGCCAAATTTTAAAATATGAAATTTTAAGTTCAAATGCTGTATTCGGCCGTGCAAAATTTTAGATATATTTATAGACTTGACGAGTTATACTTGACGTGTGTAAGCCGGCACTTAGTCATCGTTCTAGGAAAAGTTTTGTTTTCTATATTATTTGTACATCAAAAGGGTACAAACGTACGTTCGTTGCCCCAGGAAATGTCCATATATAAATGATATGATTCTTGATCATCATTTGGATTAGTTACAAATGTAAGAAGAAAAAAAAAAAAAAAATAAAAAGCAAATTTTTGGGGAATATTCAAATTCAAAAATAATTTTCGTTTATTTAATAAGAGATTGGCGCATATTCATAAATTATCACTAAGTGTTAAGTTTTTAAGTGCCTATTTAAGTTATTCACAGTTGGTTATTTTCAGCAAACAAAGTTTACACTTAATTATGGGTAAAGCTGTAACTAAATGCCAACTAACTAATACATATAAAGAACAGCAACAAATTTCGATCTACCAAATGTTAAAATACAATTTGGTTTAAGGATTGATGTTTGACTAGTGACGTCAGCAGTTGTCGATGGCTGCGAGTGTAAGACGGCAAATCCATCTGAGGAGATCGAGTGGTTGCGATCGAAACATGTCATGGTAACCTGCCGGCCAGGGTTCGAGCCCGAGCCACGTCAAGAATGAAAGATTATCAATAACAATTTTAATTAATTTTCATGTTGTAAAATTCCTTTCTTCACAAATATGATTTAATGAAAATTAAATTTCATGAACTTAACCCTAATTAAAAATATTAAAAATTTGGATTAAAAACCATAAATAGTTCAACAAAATAACCACAATACTAATTATTGTTAAAGCTAAGGCACGAGCTCTATGTGTACATTTGTCCTTCAAGTTGTGCTGAAAAAGGTCAACAGAAAAGAGAAAGACAAAGTGAAAAAGCAAAAAATGTACTTGGACTTCAAGAAAAATTCTTGACGAAAGTACGAAAAAACAGAAGTAAAGGAAAAAACATGTAAAATCAATTAAAGTGGATAATCATTCAGGAAAGCAAATTTCGATCTACCAAATGTTAAAATACAATTTGGTTTAAGGATTGATGTTTGACTAGTGACGTCAGCAGTCGTCGATGGCTGCGAGTGTAAGACGGCAAATCCATCTGAGGAGATCGAGTGGTTGCGATCGAAACATGTCATGGTAACCTGCCGGCCAGGGTTCGAGCCCGAGCCACGTCAAGAATGAAAGATTATCAATAACAATTTTAATTAATTTTCATGTTGTAAAATTCCTTTCTTCACAAATATAATTTAATGAAAATTAAATTTCATGAACTTAAGCCTAATTAAAAATATTAAAAATTTGGATTAAAAACCATAAATAGTTCAACAAAATAACCACAATACTAAGCTGATCAATATTATTTTATAATTTATATGAAAAGCAAAACAATTTTGGCGGCCAATTTGAGTCCCTCTAAAATACAGAAAACAATAAATACTCTTACAATTTTGTAAATAATAAACTTGCCTTATTACATTTGCTACTTGCGTCATTTATACTGCCTGCGTCCAAAAACATCCATACCAAATTTTATTGAAAAAATTATATTTTTACAGGCCCCCATTTTAATTTATATAAAAACTATAACTTATAAAAACTATATTACTTTTTTAGAATTTGTATGCATTTTTTTAAGAGCAGTTATTGTTTGTATTGTATTGTATTGTATTGGTAATAGCTTAATATGCTTTTAAATTAACTACAGTCTATATCGTTCTAAATACTATCGAAATTTTGTTTTCTCTACATGGCAATATGCATGGTTGCATTTCTTTAGTCAGCTGAAAGCAGGTGCTAAGCAAGTTATGAATTATGAATAAGATCTATAACTTTCTTTAAACTATTGTTTAGTTTCTGTTTTGCTAGTTGCGACTTTACGATTTCTGAATATGCGCCATTGCTGTTAAAACCGTTTAATAATTTGTTCCTATCACCTATAAAAATGTCGCAGTATATCGACCCCTTTGCGCGAAATTGAGTTTTTGATGCAATCTTGTTCTACATTTAAAGAGACGTCACCTGACAATATATTGTAGGCGAATTCCACTTCGTTGCTCAAAAAAATTGAATGTATATTTTAATTTTTATATTGTAAGTGAATGCGGAGAAAAGTAGACAAATTGCTGTCCTGTAAAATTTGGTTTTTGTAACACACGATAATTTCGCGCAAAGGGGTCGAAATGTTGAACTTTATCTTCCAATTAGGACCTCAATCAATTCTATTTTTATATCCTTCACTGCAAGTAAGTTTATCATTTCGTTTGGAATTTTCACAATATTGATTTGAAATGTTATAAAGTATATATATTTTGGGTCCTTATGAGTAGCGAAGTTGATTTAACGATGTCCGTTTGCTGTTGAAATGGGGGTTTCGAAGACCCCAGGTATCATGGGGACAAGGTTGTTTCATATATATATATATATATATATATATATATATATATATATATATATATATATATATATATGTATATATATATCACTTATAGTCCGGAATTTTATGCTATTGAAATTCAGCCAAGGTTGTTCACAAATGTCTAAGATATAAGCAAAAAATTACGACTCCCTCTAATTTTACACATAAAATCCCTTAGCATCTTGGTTATCCGACAAAACTTCGGCAGGACTGGATAAGTGGGTGTGGTACAAAATATATTTCTGTATAAAAATTTTCTGTTTAGAATTTATGTACATATATTTAGTTTTAAAAATATTTAAACATTTTACTTTTTTATTGTCGGTTGAAAGAAAATTCCCGACTGTTAATGCTGGCTATCCTGCAGGAATTACAGTAATTCTTCCTTTGCAAAACTGTAATGATTTTGAGCGAGATTTAGTTTTCTAATTAAATTTAAAAATGCTTCTGCTGGAATTATCGAATTACTTCCTTAGCAAAAGCTTAATAGTTACTTGTTAGGGTGTACATTAGGTTGGTACGAACAGAGATCTGGTGGAGAAATACTAGAACGAGGTACTTGAGGTCAATGGCCCCAAAGGGCAAAACATTGGTCTTCTCGAGGCAAAAACATAAATGTATCATACTTTAAGATCGGACTGTAAATGCCTAAGATAAAAACTAAAAAGGCAACTCCTTCGTTCGGCAAAAAAATTTTTTTTTGAAAACTTCTTTCAAAAATACTTTATTTTAGAGGTAGTATGGGGAAACTTTTTTTGAGGTACGGTCTACTGTCCATGTTTCCTTGTGCGCAAAGTACTTAAAGCAGTTTTAAAGATAATTTGATGAAATTAGGTGCATACCCAGTAAGAACTTCGCTAACTTTTTCAAAGTGAATAGCTTCTTTCACTAATTTTTAAGCAGCTTTCTTCTAAAACTATATCTTTAACTACTTTTTTTTTTAAGTATGTAGGCAAAAAAATAATGACTTACTGTTGAATGCGTTCATTTTGGGACATCCCTTGTAAAATTCATTGGTTCTTTCAGCAGAATTGTAAGAAGAGCTTTTATGTTTTTCAGATTACTCAACACCTTATTTTGTAGTCGAAGTTTTTATTGGGTAGGTACTAATTGGCACAAGGACTAAATTTTTCAAAAATGGGGTGAATCTGTCCATAATTTCATCGAAAAATTTTAATTAATTTAAGAATTTCATAAAACGCAAAATTTGTGTGGGAGCCTCCCTAAGAAGTGATGATAAGGGGCAAGTATGTCTCGAGAAAATGTCAAGGACAAAAAACTAGTTAAGGTCGGTCATAAATTTTATCTCACTAGGGGCGACCCCTGGGCATTTATGGGACTTTTTCTTCAATATTTTGCTAGTCTGTATTGAACATTTTGTATTTGGAGCCCCCTTTAGTAATGGAGATAGCGGGTAGAAGCCGGTGTTGGGGATGCATTTAACACATATAGAGTTTCTAAAACGACTGCGCATATTAGAAAAAATTTGTACCTTTCTTAAAGAAAATTTTATTTCCATTTTCAAAATAACGGTATATCTCGAAAACAAGAGCTAACTTAAAAAAGCGGTTAGCACCATTGGATTCAGCGTACCCGAGTTATGTGAAAACTCCATGTGCCCGGCTTGTCTATTTTTTCAACTAGCACAGTGTTACATTTCGTTGAGAAGTTATCAAATTATTTCATCGTTTTAAAAATTGCGACACTTTGTATCAGAATTAAAATTACTATTTACGGAATAAGTGATCACTGAATCACTGAATTTTGAGACATCTATTTAAATACGCATACATTTTCAAAAACTATAAAAAAATAAATAGATTCTATTAAAAATTGTAAAAAAATCTAATTTATACTTTGCTTTTGAACACTATTGCTATTGCTTTGCACAATACTGCAAAAGCATTCAAAATATCCTATACACATTTTTCAATTGTTCGCCAATTTAACTTTATGAATGAAATTATAAGCTTAATAAATAAATTGTTTAAAATTTGACAAATAAAAATAAAAATTTTACAATAGGTATATTAAGTAAGAAAGTAAATTAGAATAAGTTTTATTGATAGTCGTTGTTAAATGACAGAATGACTTCATACTTTTTATTTGTATTCGCGTGACGAGTCATTTTAAATTTTTTACAAAACAATTTTACTTTAAAAGGTGACAAAGAAATTCAGTTTTCCTTGTGCGATTTATAGACGATAATTATTCAAAATGATTTGTTATCTTAAAAGGATTTTGTAGTAACAATTATGCGGTTCAAGGTTCATTTTAGATTTAGTCATAATAAACAGCAGCTGAATTAATTATTTAAATTGCGGCACGATTCTCCTTAATGTTGGGATTATTCTTAAAGCAATTTGTTTTAAATTATGAGAATTTTGAAATAACAATGAAATTATACAATAAAAAATCGTGTATTTTTTTTATAAATAATTTGTTTTAAGAATTTGTGTGTGTGTTTTTTTTTTTGCCAGCAACTTAGTAAGTAATTTAATAATGACTTACATATTTCATTTAAATCGTTTAAAATGAAATGACTCTTCTACTGCATTCAATTTAAAATTTTATTTATTTTGAAAATTAACTGGAATTACCCAGCGGTAAAAATCTAAAGGGAGTCTCTACGACAAAATTTCATATATGTTTATCATAGAAAACGACTAGAATGGAAAGAGAGAACGAATTTGATTCTCTCTAAAATTATGACTCAAGAATCTAGATTCGGTGCGTGTGAACTTACTACAACAAAATAAACACATTTTTACAAGTTTTTATTCATAACTCTTATTCTATCGATTTTGTTGGATTTCAATCCCAAACTGCTGAGGAGAACTTGAAACAATTTGACACCAATATTGTTCCTTCCTTTTGAGATGTTCGAAAGTGAGCGTGATATCTTTTTATATATGAAATTCTTTCCTATGTGCATTTGTTAGGTATGAGAATATGTCGTAAAGTATATGTCATATTCTAGCGATATGTAAAAATGGGTAAAAGCTTCCCCTCCCTAAATCTTCTTAGCGAATCAACTGGTTTTCTTTAAATTGGGCATGCAGGCACTGCAATATCTAAAAGGAAATAGGGAATAGGGCGTTAAATAGGGCTAGAGGGGTAAAAGATCCCCCTTTTTGTATCTTCTTAACTAATCAACCGGTTTTCTTCAAATTTGGCTTGCAGACACTGTAACATATGTAAGGGAATAGGGCGTGAAATAGGGCAAGAGTGGTAAAAGCTCCCCTCCCTATATCTTCTTAAATAATCAACCGGTTTTCTTAAAATTTGGCATGCAGACACTGCAACATCTGAAAGAAATAAGTTATATTGCAAAACAACGTTTCCCGTGTCAGCTACAATTGTTTATGTATGTATGTATGTTGTATATATGTATGTACTTAATGGGATCTTAGGTGAAAATAAAAAAAGTTTTACATGCAATGACAAACTTAGTACACCCTCATTCACCAAACATAAAAATATATTAATAGATGTTAAATTTGAACTTTTCCGACGAAAAAAATTGTTGGGGACTTTTGGGAATACAAATTTGCATTTAAGGGATAAAATTTGAAAAACATCTGGAAGCCCTGGCACTACACTAGATACAGTATTTGTTTGTAAAAACGACACAACAGTTTAGTTAAAAAAAAAAATAGAAAATGTCTCAAATGTGCATTGAAATGTATGTGTGGCCTCTAATGTGTAAATAGGTAAACCTTATTTTTCAAATAGCAAATTTATGACTCAACTATCTTTACAAAAGAAGACGTTTAATTGACGTTAAGAATATTTAATTTATTTTAATTTCTTTAATATCGAACACATACTCATTTACATATTTATTATCAAAGTATTGTTTTATTATTATGAAAGTTTCGCAATTAAAAAGATTAGTATTAAAAAATAGTTCAGTAGAGCTTCCAAAGCATTAGACGTTTTTATAGAACCAAACTAGAGCTTCTATTTGGAAAATATGGGCGGGAAAATTATTTTTAAACGGAAAATTTCGGCAAGGAGCTGGTAGATAACCAACGTGGAGTTTAAGAAAAGAGACTTCTAGTTTTGTAAAAAAAAAACTCTGTATGTTACCGACTTTTGGACAAGGACATCATGTCGGACCGAATCTTTAAAAAATTAAACTAAAATGTTAAATCTCTTAATAAATATCAAATGCTGAAAAATACAAGGTGGGGCAAACGAAAACGCACAAGTGGCCGCCGCCAGAGTTGATGGCTATACGCGCTCGTTTTTTGGCATTTTCCATTACTCTTGCCAGAACTTCGGGCGACAAGTTTTGGCATTCCTGGCGAATATTCCTTTTAAGGGCTTAAAGAGTCTAAGGCTTTTTGACGTAAACCCGTGACTTCAAAAAAATGTGATCTAAACGGCCAGCAGTGTTGCTAATGGCTAAAACTACGGAAAAATTCGCGGGTAACTGCATATGTCCATTTTTTTCGATTTTGAGATGTTAATGCCATGCCATATTGCTAAATTTTAAATGCACTTTACATGGCTCTTAAAATTTCTGAAAATAGATGGACCACTTCCGATTTTTTTACTTAATAACAAAGTTAAAAAAGTTGAATACCTACACAGAAAAAATTATTTTTCCAATTCAAACAAAAAATTTGTAGAATCAAAAAATTTTTTGTCTTAAATCGGTCCTACAAACAAATTCGCATATTCAAACAATTTATTTGCATTTTGTTTATTGAAAAAAACGCCGATTTTTTCAAACAAATAATTTTACAGAGTCAAACAAAAAGTTTACTGAAATTCATATAAATTTCAAACAAATAATTTTGCTGAATCAAACAAAAAAGTTTTGGCACAAGAAATGACGCGCACACAAGCAAGCACTGTTAGCGAAGATGAAGCAGAGCAGAGCGGCCGACTGGCTTTGAGACACATTTTTTTGTTGGAATAATTTTTGAACGAAGTCATATTTATACTCACAGTGTTTTTCTTCATCACTCACTGTTGCTTTATCCTTTCCTTTGCTAATGAAGAAGAAATGCAACCAAAAACGGCGGCAGACCGACTCGATATGTTTTCCGCCATCATTCTATTTTTGTATTTGATGTATTTAAACAAACTATTTGAAAAAATTGAATACGGGATTTTGTTTTTTTTTTACCAACTTTGAGACCAACCAAAAATTTATTTTGTTTCTTATAATGTGTTTTTTCTGTTGTTTAAAAAAATGAAACGTTTTTTTTACCTGCTATTGTTTTTGTTGTTTTTTTACTACAAACCTCGTCACGCTATTTTATCATTTTTCTTATTGCTGTACTTTTTTAAAGCGTCCAAAAATAGACTGCATGTGTTTTTTGTTGTAGTTCTTATATTTCACATAAAGAAGTGTTGCTTACAATCAATAAAAAAAATGCAAAAAGACGACAACATTAAAGAGCGTTAAATATTTCATACAAAATTATGAAAACTTGACACCAATAACGCGTTTATTATATTTTTGAAGAGTTGTCCACATTTTTGTTGGTTAAATAAAAATCAAACAAAAATATTGTTTGAATCAGTAAAAATATTTATAGAAATTAAACAAATTTTCACACAAGCGGTTGTTTGAAAATTATTCGGCAATAATTTTTTCTGTGTAGCCCATAGTTTGAAATAGAATGATTTTTTAGCTCTGCTGAAAAATTTGATTTTAAGACATACGCGGTTACCCATGAAAACCACAGGAATTCGATCTCGTTATTGTTCATCTCATAGAAATCACTTCTGCATATTAGTTTTTAATATTTTTGAGTCCAAATCTACAGTAAAAAATAAGAAGAGATAAGAAATATTTTATTGGTATGGTAAAAATATTAAACTTATTGATAAAATCGAATTAACGGTTGCTAAATGTAGTAGTAGTAGTAGTAAATTCTGATATTTCTAAAAAAAATTGTTGCCGCCTGCATCCTTTATTTTAAAAGATGTTTAATCATCATCGTTTATAGCAATTTTCAACATTTGTAAAAGTTGTGGTTTAAGATAAATGCGTTTTAATTGTTAAAAATGTTTATTTAACTTTTAGCAATTTTTCTGTAAGAAAATAAAAATTATTATTTGAAAAGAAAAACGGGGAAAAATTTAATGGCTAAACATGGTGAAAAATGGCTAATGGCTTTACTAATTTTTTATGGCTAAAAGGTGAAAAATAGCCAAATCTAGCCACTTAATGACTAAATTGGCAACACTGCTGGCCAGTGCAAATCTCCAAAATAAGAGATATAGCGACCAGGAAATGCTTCCTTCAGAATTCCGCGTTATTACGGAGTTACCAGATTGATGGCTTGTCCATTCGTATTCTGCGTATTCACAAATGTCAAAACCGAATTGACGTTTGGCGCCATTTTAAAAAGTTATAGCGTTTTCCAATAGGATGATTACTTTTGACCCACCATCATCATTTCCATCATTTCTTTTTATTTTAATTTTTTGTAAAGCGATAAGAAGACGATGCAAACCTATTTAAGCTACTTATATGAATTTTTATATATTATTCCTTATAAAGATTTAAGAATTAGAAACCCTAATTGCAACATATGCTAATATTTTTTTTACTCTAATATTTTTTTTACTAAAATTAAGAGTAATCGGTTGACCTAGACGTTTGTGTGAGCATGCGACAGCTGCCAGAATGTGGTCCAGATTATTATGGTATCCGCTAGTGCTCAATCTATGTTTTAAATGGTTGAAACAGTTCTTCGTACAGCAAGCAGACAAACAAGGTCAAAGTTTCTTCCCCTTCAAAATAATGACAATGACGGGCGAACAGCTTCCCACCAGCAGGTTTACGAATGTACGCAACCACACTGAAAAGTCAATCTATCCGTACTTAAAACACGTCAAGTACAGAATATTTAATTCATTAACGGATTATACAAGTGCCCCGTGCCCTATCCGAAATCAGGTCTGACTTAAGTAAAAGTGAGATAAAAGTTTATCTCAAACTGTGCTTGATTCAAGAATTTCTAAGTTGGCTATCCAAAATTTGTACTTGAAACAATCCAAAATTGGATTGATTGATTCTAACCTATAAATCAGTGTAGCCAGTGAGATTTCGAGAAAGATACATTTTAGTTTCCAAAAAGATACTATTTTCCCCAAAAAGATACATTTTGAAAAAAATTTTAAGTCCATTTTCAACGTTTAACATTTATTAACATTACATTTTTACTTCATATTAAATGAATATTGTAAAGAAAACAAGTAAAAAGTATAGTCGGTCAAGCCCGACCATATCATACCCTACACCACAGTATTTAAAAACACATCATGCTTATGTGTCCATGTAAATATGGATTTATCTATGTTTATAAACTTCATGAAAATCGGCTTGAAAGTTTGCGAGTGGCAGAAATTGCCCACATATTTACCCTCGTGGTTCTATTTTTGAAAAACTGTATAGCTTATGTGTCCATATAGATATGGATCTATCTATGTTTTAAATTTCATTAAAATCGGTTTGGGAGGCAGAAATTGCCCCTATCTCCCCTCGTGGTCCGATTTTTTTAAAAATTTATACATTTGGTGTCCATATAGATATGGGTCTATCTATGTTTTAAATTTTATTAAAATCGGTTTGATAGTTTCTGAGAGGAAGAAATTTCCCCCTCGTGGTCCTACGATTCGGCCCATTTTCAATAGGCTTGGTCCTTGTGCCAGTAAGAACCTATGACCAAATTTCATCAAATTATCTCCATAATTCCGACCTGTACTTTGCGCACAAGGTTACATGGACAGCCAGCCAGCCAGCCGGACGGACATCGTTAGTTCGACTCAGAAAGTGATTCTGAGTAGATCGGTATACTTTAAGGTGGGTCTAGGACCACTATTTTAAGGCGTTACACACATCAGCACAAATGCATAATACCCTCTCCACTATTGTGGTGTGGGTATAATGATATCATATAAATTCATTTTTATATTTATTTAAGTCATGAATATTAGGTATGTAATTTTTAAAAATTTTAAAAACAAATTAATTTTTGTAAAAATTAATTTACGATTTAAGGCGTAAATACCAAGGCGATTTCATCAAAAAGATCATATGAATTTCCTAAAAATAAAATATGTTCATATTTCCTCGGAACAACTTCGCACTACTTGTATTCCCCGATTTAGGTGAATCGTATGTTGAAACTTCCTTAATGTTTTCTTTCACCATTATGAAAGCTGCTATTGTATAAGTATTTTATAAGTAGAGATTCAAAAGATACGAAAAATGTCAGGATTATACATGGTACGTGATGCCATCAAAAGATACAAAAAATGTATCTTTCGTATCCTAATCAGCGTTACCGTTGTGATACTAAAGTATCAATTTGACACTTTTTCGACGGTCTTGATACCTTTTATGACCCTTTTTTTAAATTATGCTTATGTTTTTGCTGTTTTAAATATTTTCCAATCTGATGAGTTAAAATTTGAACATTATTCCGATATTGAGTTTATCTGTGTTCGGATAAAACTAAATAGCTCACATATATTTTTAACATGTTCCTACATTCCCCCAAAATCTGATCAACTAACTTACATGAAACATTTTGAATCCATAAAATCTGTTGTGTCTAAAGCTCAGCCAGAGGACTTCGTTTACGTTTTTGATGATTTTAACTTGTCAGCAGTAATTTGGAAATTTTTACCAGACTCATACAGTTATGCACCAATAAAATCTGATGCCTTTATTGAAGAGTTTCTCAATAATTTATCTGATTTATGTCTTTTCCAAAAAAATGGTATTTGTAATGATTATGGAAACACTCTAGAATTGGTTTTTGTGAACGAACCCACCAACTGCACCATTACTCGAACATTACCAGTTACTAGACCAGAGGATCGCTACCACCCTACTCTTGAAGTTAGTCACAATATTTTGTCTGATGCCTTTTGTAATCAGGATGATACAAACGATAAGAAATTATGTTTTAAGAAAACAAATTACGATGACCTGAACTATTTGTTGACCAACACTAATTGGCTTGAACTGTAATCCATTCCTAATGGTACCCCAGCTTCAATCGACTCTATGATTAATACATTTTATACTACTATGCATAATTTTTTTGAGGAGTGTGTGCCGAAACTTCTAGTGATTAAACATTCAGGTCCACCGTGGAATTCTCCTCATCTATCAAGATTAAAAAATTTTAAAAACAAATGCTATAAAAAATATAAGCAATATCGAACAGCTTATGATTATGGCAAATACTGTGTATCTCGAGCAGAATATAATCTTCTCAACAGGAGACTATATATAAATTACCTTGAGGAAATGAAAATGAACTTTAAACGTGACCCAAAATCATTTTATAATTTTGTAAATTCGAAAAGAAAATCTACTGGGTATCCAAGAGTTATGAAGTATTTAATTAATGAGTCTAATATTAATTTAATTAAAAGCAATATGTTTGCCGATTTTTTTGCAACAACATATTCTAAGCAACAGTACGATACATCAACTGAATACCCGTTTTGTCTGATGGAACATCTGGCAATATCATTTTCATCTATTGATACTTCTCAGGTTCTTTTATCTTTGAAAACAATAAAATCGTCATTGTGTAGTGGACTGGATGGCATCCCTGCTTGCGTTTTAAAAACTTGTGCTCATGCTTTGGCTGCTCCTTTGGCTATCATGTTTAATGTGTCATTAAAATACGGATATTTCCCCCAATTTTGGAGGAAATCCTTTATCATACCGATATTTAAATCAGGAAACAAGTCGGACATAACGAATTATAGAGGCATTGCAAAATTGATTGCAATTCCCAAACTTTTTGAAAAATGCTTAACAGACTCTCTCTGCCACAGTGTATCACCTTACCAGTATGGTTTCAGGAAAGATTGTTCTGCAGTAACAAATATTTTACAACTAACAACTCTAACAAATCGAGCTTTTAAGGATGGTCAACTTATGGACGTTATTTATACTGACTTCAGCAAAGCTTTTGATAAAATCAACCATAGCCTACTTCTCACTAAGCTGAATTTATTAGGGCTTACTAGCAACGCTTTGTGCTGGTTACGGTCGTACCTAACCTGCAGGACACAGTGTGTTCTTTTTGATAATACCACATCCAAAGAAATTTCTGTTAGCTCCGGTGTCCCCCAAGGAAGTCACCTAGGTCCTTTGCTGTTTTCGATTTTCATAAACGACTTGCCGCTTGTAATGAAGCATTGTAATGTTTTAATGTACGCTGATGATGTTAAGATGTTTCTCAGCTACAAATTATCTTCAGATGGGGCGTATTTGCAGCAGGATTTAAATAGTTTTTACGCATGGTGTAAATATAACCAAATGGAGCTTAATTTAAAAAAATGCAAGCACATGCGATTTTCTAGAAATTGCACATCAATGCTACACTATTTCCTGGACGAGTATCAACTAGAGTTAGTTGGAGAATTTGTGGATCTTGGTATTCTACTTGATCCTAAACTAGATTTCTGCAAACATATTACAATGAAGATTAATAAAGCTTGTGGTGTGCTTGCTTATATAAAACTATGGTCGAAAGAGTTTACAGATCCTAATGAAACGAAACAACTATACACATCCCTTGTAAGGCCAATTTTGGAGTATGGGTCTATTGTCTGGGATCCTGAAGTTAACATGCACATAGACCGAATTGAATCTGCTCAAAAGCAGTTTCTCTTATTCTGCCTGAGGAGCTCATTTGGTCGTTATGCTGGGAATCTTCCTTCGTATACTGCGAGGCTATCAATAATTAAACTACCTACTTTAAAAAGTCGAAGGACTATGCTAAATGTGGCATTTCTAATTAATTTGATTAATGGCGATGTCCTCTCCTTCCTGTTGTTCAAACAAATTATGCTGATGCTGATCCTTTGAGGAGAATATGCAAAAATTTCAATGAATTGTTTAGCTTAATCGATTTTTCAATTCATATAAATGTAATTAAACGCAATATTATCGTGTTTTTAAATACTTAATATGTCTTAACAAAATTTTTTCGTTAATAATACCTTTATCTAAAACTATAAAAAAATAAAAAAAAAAAATGTATCATTTTCACAAATTTTGTGCCACTTTTTGACTCTTTTTGGAAATAGCACTCACATTTTGTTTTTTATTCAGCACTGCTGAACGTTAGTGTAAACAAATGTTTTCGAAATAAGCGGAAATGGAGGAATGGACTTCAAGTGAAGATTTAATACCAAAATATTGAACGCACATTTCTAAAAAGTAGTTAGTATTCGTAAAAAGTTTGTGTTCATAGATTTTTTACGACTTCTAAATTAGATTTTTGATATTAAAGTACAATTTCCCTAATAGCAAACATAACTCATATACAGAGAAGACTAAAATGCTTTTTTTGCTTTTTTTTTAGCTGTTTTTTTAGCTGTTTTTTTAGCTGTTTTTTATAAAACCTGCTGTTTTTGCTTCTTTTACAATGGTGTTTCTTTTTTTGGATTTTTTTGTTTAAAATTCCCATTTTTGTATTAAAAACTTCGTATGTTACTACCAAGGCGAATTCCTCTTGGTTACTACCTTTTTGCAACTCTGTTTTCATTTTAAAAACAATCAACTGAAATCATAGTAGGCTGTTAAAAATATAAATAAATAAAAAAGTTTTAAAAATGCCGAAAGAGAAAAGTAATAGAAATTTATTATTAAAAATGGTAAAAACATATGAAGGAGTCTTTAAAATTGAAGAAAATGGACTCTTTTGCAATATATGCTGCTGCAAAATAATTTGTTCGAAAAAGTCCAATGTGGATCAATATATAAGATGTGGGAAACCGCAATTGGCATCTTCTAAGCAAGAGAGCTATCCACATAAACTAATTTCGGAAGATCCAGTGACTCCAACTGCCAAAACATTTCAAAGGATCTTTGTAAAGCATTGTTAGAATCCAATATACCAATAAAAAAGTTAGTTTTCCCAGTTTCAATATTTCATTGAGAAATATTCTACAATGTCGGTTCCGTCTGAAACTGCCAGAAATACAAACCGGAATTGTATAGGGAATCTAGAGAAAAAATGCGTCAAGCAGCCAAAGACAAATATATGTACATATGTATATGGATTTCTGTAGATGAAACTACGGATAGCGAACAGAGATATGTTGCAAATTTTATTTTTGGAGTCTTAGACAGGGCTGCCATGTACTTTTTTTCCTTGTCCCCAAAAAATTAAAAAAATATCCCCAAAAATCCCCAAATTAAGAAAAAAACCTTAATAAGTAAATATTTTTCTGTTTGTTTTTTTCTGACCAAATTTAAAAAATTTTTTTTAAAAAAGTAAAAATAGTAAGAAAAATTTTAATTAGAAATCCCCAAAAATCCCCAAATAAAAATTTTTTGTAAAAAAATTATTTTATTTTGTTTGTACCCTGAAGGAAAAATAACATAAATTTATAAAGTACCTTTAACACTACCTTTTAACTAAAATGATAATCTTAATAAGGACCTTTTACACCGTATAAGTTGTTAGTAAGAGTAAGATAAAAGTTTTGCTACTTTTTTTTCATATTTTTAATACGAGACAAAGAAAAATAAGCATAAAAAATAAAAGGGAAAATATATTAAAAGAGTGTAAAATCCCCAAAAAACTATGCAAGATCGAGGACCAACAATATAAAAAGAAATTTGAGAATATATTAAAAAGAAATCCCTGATATCAGCAATTTTTGGAAATAAAATATATTTTAGAGTCTGGTACTGTTCCAAAAGATGAATATTTAAAAAGTTTGGCCTCTAAAGAAATTCTCAAATTTTGATTTGCACCGTCAAAAATAAAATTTGAAAACATAAAAGTGCTTTTTATTGCTGTTTTATCAATTTATTTTTGCTGTAAAAGTATTGCATATTGCTTTTTTTTTTGTCTTCTCTGCTCATATACTACACATTTGTTATTTTTTATTTATTGAATAACTTATGGTGGTTTCTTCTAAAAAAAAAAAAAAAAAACAAAAAAAAAATTTGGCATTTTATTTAAAAAATGCATTTAAGTGTTCGTTTGTTAAACATGTTTTGCTCTCATAAGCGGCTCATGCACTTGTAATAAAATTGTTCAATTTTACGTATTGTACCAATGTGTATGTGATATTCGAAGGTGGAACAATATATTGGCAACAATAAAAAAGCTTTTGATTTTTATTGCACAACGAAAAGAAAGTGAAATGTATTGGCAACATTGTACAATGCTGTTTATGTTATGCCTATAGGTTATGTTTACCTTTTTATTGAATGAAAGTTGAGCAATATTTAAATTGTGCGACTTATTGCATAATAAAGGACTAAATGGAAATGATATGGCGAATATAATATACAATCATATTGCAAGTGTATGGGCGCTTTAAAGAGAGTTTTATGATCAAAAATTCACACATGGCTTAATGCATTAAACTTTTCGACCCCTTATAAATCGACCATGTTAAGCGTGCCTGGTAAAATAGGTGACTTCGGTTTAGGTATGAGACTATTTTTTAAACGGCGATGATTGTCGAACAGGGCTAAAATTCGCGAACGATTGCAAAATTGGAAACAAACCCTAAAATTTATTTGAAATCGCTAAATCGGTAAAAAAAAAGAAAAAAACATACAGGGGTGTTCTCGAAATCGAAAACGCAAAAGGCAAGAATTTTAAACATCGTTTATTATTAAGATGTCTGTAATAAAAGAATTTTATGACAAATATTATACAAATATTTCTCTATTAAAAAGAATTTTATAACAAACATTAAATTTAAGGTGTATTAAAAACACTTTTAAAATTCTTACGTTTTGCGTTTTCAATTTCCAGAACACCCCTGATAACGTAAAAAGTTTTTTAAAAAAATGAGTTATAATTATGAAGAACAAACTTGTTGTCAGGTGTTAAGCACAGAAAAGGGCATTCCATAAAAATATTGAGTTTTTTAAGCACTGCCTACCGGAAATATATATTTTTTGTTTGTTTATAAAAAAACTTGGTCTTATTAAATTTATTAAATTAAGAAATACTGTTTTCAAAAAACTTTATCTTTTTTTTTATTAAAATACCCTTTTTTTGACCCCTTTTTGTGGAAAATCCACTTTTTGTGACCCTTTCCGAAAATTTCCAACGGTAACCCTGATCCTAATGGCAACACTGCTATAAATACTTGCTCCGGAGAACCCGAGAGAGAAGAAGAGAGAGATCGAATTTAATTATTATTTTATTTATTTACTTTACTTAACCCTGCGGCCACACGCAAAATTTACATAAATTGAAAGCTGTGACGTAGGCTGCACTCAATTTGTAAGCAATTTACTTCCAAGATGTCAACAACAACCGAGACAAACTTGTACTCAGCTGTTAAATTGAAAGTAAATTGCCAAACAAATGGAAAGGTGAAATTGAAAGCCATCTCGTGGTCAATTTAAAAAGTGTGAGTGTGTTAGTCTACTTTCACACGTTTCATCTTTTGATGCTCAACTTCTTTTCAATTCCCTTTTAAAGATGCCAACATAATCACACGCAGCAATCGGTTTCAACTTTTTTCGGTTCAAAACAACAACAATTTCATTAACAGCGAATCAAAGAGAAAAAGAAAAGAAAAAAATTACATGCAGCCATTGCTGGCATATACCAACGAATAAAAACACAAAGCGTACTGACCGAGTACAGGCATCTCTGTACTAACCCCCTTTCTTCTTTCTTCTCTCACCTAAAAACATAAGAGTTGAGCATCAAAAGATGAAACGTGTGAAAGTAGACTTAGTAAAAAACTGAGAGTGTATTGCAAATTGAAAGGAATTGAAAGGCAAAACTTGATCGTGTGGCCACCAAGTAAGGCTAGATTACACTATTATACTTTGTATTAATACATGCCAAAAACTCAAGTAATATGACAAAGTGTGATAGTGTGAATGCAATGTGTCACGAAAATGACAAGTATTAAGAAAAAAATTTGACATCCCGTACGACTTCATCGTTTTTTGAAAAATTTCAAAACAATAATACTTTTCATTGGATCAGGGTTGCATTTTATTTCACGTGTGAGTGTTTATACTTTGTGAGATGATGTGAACACAAACTGTCATGTTACATTAGATTTTTTGACAGTCGCAACAAAACTCATTAGATTTCCATCACTAAGTATTATGGAATACGTAAGACTTGTGAGATAGTGTAATCTAGGCTTTAGCAACCCGTCCGTTACACATGTTTGTTTTTGTATTGTCCCAAGGTATATGTACACAAGGTAGACTCATTTGGGAGTGTAGACATGCTGCTCTATAAAAGGAACCTATTTGTCAAAATTGTCTTCATATAAAACAGTGATAAGCCCTGAACTAACCAAGGCCCGAACGCACGCACACAATGATATTATGTACTTGTGTGCGGTCGCAGTGACTGATGATAGTCTGATGTTTTGAAACGAACAAAGTTGTTGTATACATGTGAATCGCCGACCGTGTCTGTGTGAAAAATACGATTATTGACTGACTCGCGAGCCTATGGAGTGGCTATCACTGATATTAAACAAAAACAATTTAACGCACACATGTACAAATTTTGGCTCATATACATGAAATTTGACGTTTATGTTCCAACTAAGGGTAATCAGCTGACAAACATATGGGCCAACGAGTTTACCTTGTGTAAATATACCTTGGTATTGTCCCCTTTGTTTAAAAGAGAACTCTTAATTATAAGTCCGATATGGTTTTCGTAATCATTATATTTTGAAAATTTGATGTATTTAGCTAAATTATTTTTTAAATAGAATTCGGGAATTTTTGCTTTTTATTTTATTTTTTTATTATGAAGATAAAATATGTTATGCATATATACCTACGTAAATATGGATGTTTGTATGTCTAGGCATACTTTGAAATTTGAGTCAATTACAGAAAACTGTACAAGAATTATTTCATTAAAATAAAATTTGCTGAATTTTGATTAAACTTCGAATGTTTGAATTTATTTTTGATAGAAGCAAAATAGTTTTCATTCATGGCGCTGATGAATTTTAGCGAGTTTTTTAAGATGCATTTCTCTTTTTAGATTTTGACTTAAAAAATAAAGTTTAACTAAAACCAATTAAAATTTATTGATAATTTTTCATTCTTGACTCAATCTGGGCTCGAACCCAGGTGTTTACGGACAGGTTACCCTGACATGTTTCGATTGCAACCACTCAATCTCCTCAGAGGGCTTGCCGTTTAACACTCGCAGCCATCGTCGACTGCTGACGTCATTAGTCAAACATCAATCCTTAAACCAAATTGTATTTAACCTTTGGTAGATCGAAATTTGCTTTGAATGATTATCTATTTTAATTTATTTTAACATGTTATTCCTTTACTTCTGTTTTTTCGTACTTTTGTCAAGAATTTTTCTTGAAGTTCAAAGTACATATTTTTTGTTTTTTAATTTTTTGTCTTTCTTATTCTTGTTGACCTTTTCAGCACAACTAGAAGGACAAATGCAAACATAGAGCTCGTGCCTTAGCTTTCACAATTATTAGTATTGTGGTTATTTTATTGAACTATTTATGGTTTTTAATCCAAATTTTTAATATTTTTTAATTAGGCTTAAGTTCATTAAATTTAATTTTCATTAAATTATTTTTTATGAAGAAAGGAATTTTACAACATGAAAATCAATTAAAATTTATTGATAATTTTTCATTCTTGACTCAATCTGGGCTCGAACCCAGGTGTTTACGGACAGGTTACCCTGACATGTTTCGATTGCAACCACTCAATCTCCTCAGAGGGCTTGCCGTTTAACACTCGCAGCCATCGTCGACTGCTGACGTCATTAGTCAAACATCAATCCTTAAACCAAATTGTATTCAACCTTTGGTAGATCGAAATTTGCTTTGAATGATTATCTATTTTAATTTATTTTAACATGTTATTCCTTTACTTCTGTTTTTTCGTACTTTTGTCAAGAATTTTTCTTGAAGTTCAAAGTACATATTTTTTGTTTTTTAATTTTTTGTCTTTCTTATTCTTGTTGACCTTTTCAGCACAACTAGAAGGACAAATGCAAACATAGAGCTCGTGCCTTAGCTTTCACAATTATTAGTATTGTGGTTATTTTATTGAACTATTTATGGTTTTTAATCCAAATTTTTAATATTTTTTAATTAGGCTTAAGTTCATTAAATTTAATTTTCATTAAATTATTTTTTATGAAGAAAGGAATTTTACAACATGAAAATCAATTAAAATTTATTGATAATTTTTCATTCTTGACTCAATCTGGGCTCGAACCTAGGTGTTTACGGACAGGTTACCCTGACATGTTTCGATTGCAACCACTCAATCTCCTCAGAGGGCTTGCCGTTTAACACTCGCAGCCATCGTCGACTGCTGACGTCATTAGTCAAACATCAATCCTTAAACCAAATTGTATTCAACCTTTGGTAGATCGAAATTTGCTTTGAATGATTATCTATTTTAATTTATTTTAACATGTTAGTCCTTTACTTCTGTTTTTTCGTACTTTTGTCAAGAATTTTTCTTGAAGTTCAAAGTACATATTTTTTGTTTTTTAATTTTTTGTCTTTCTTATTCTTGTTGACCTTTTCAGCACAACTAGAAGGACAAATGCAAACATAGAGCTCGTGCCTTAGCTTTCACAATTATTAGTATTGTGGTTATTTTATTGAACTATTTATGGTTTTTAATCCAAATTTTTAATATTTTTTAATTAGGCTTAAGTTCATTAAATTTAATTTTCATTAAATTATTTTTTATGAAGAAAGGAATTTTACAACATGAAAATCAATTAAAATTTATTGATAATTTTTCATTCTTGACTCAATCTGGGCTCGAACCCAGGTGTTTACGGACAGGTTACCCTGACATGTTTCGATTGCAACCACTCAATCTCCTCAGAGGGCTTGCCGTTTAACACTCGCAGCCATCGTCGACTGCTGACGTCATTAGTCAAACATCAATCCTTAAACCAAATTGTATTCAACCTTTGGTAGATCGAAATTTGCTTTGAATGATTATCTATTTTAATTTATTTTAACATGTTATTCCTTTACTTCTGTTTTTTCGTACTTTTGTCAAGAATTTTTCTTGAAGTTCAAAGTACATATTTTTTTGTTTTTTAATTTTTTGTCTTTCTTATTCTTGTTGACCTTTTCAGCATAACTAGAAGGACAAATGCAAACATAGAGCTCGTGCCTTAGCTTTCACAATTATTAGTATTGTGGTTATTTTATTGAACTATTTATGGTTTTTAATCCAAATTTTTAATATTTTTTAATTAGGCTTAAGTTCATTAAATTTAATTTTCATTAAATTATTTTTTATGAAGAAAGGAATTTTACAACATGAAAATCAATTAAAATTTATTGATAATTTTTCATTCTTGACTCAATCTGGGCTCGAACCCAGGTGTTTACGGACAGGTTACCCTGACATGTTTCGATTGCAACCACTCAATCTCCTCAGAGGGCTTGCCGTTTAACACTCGCAGCCATCGTCGACTGCTGACGTCATTAGTCAAACATCAATCCTTAAACCAGCAAATTTCGATCTACCAAAGGTTGAATACAATTTGGTTTAAGGATTGATGTTTGACTAATGACGTCAGCAGTCGACGATGGCTGCGAGTGTTAAACGGCAAGCCCTCTGAGGAGATTGAGTGGTTGCAATCGAAACATGTCAGGGTAACCTGTCCGTAAACACCTGGGTTCGAGCCCAGATTGAGTCAAGAATGAAAAATTATCAATAAATTTTAATTGATTTTCATGTTGTAAAATTCCTTTCTTCATAAAAAATAATTTAATGAAAATTAAATTTAATGAACTTAAGCCTAATTAAAAAATATTAAAAATTTGGATTAAAAACCATAAATAGTTCAATAAAATAACCACAATACTAATAAGTTTAACTAAAACTTTCAACACAGAAGTTTAAAAAATTTGTTCTATTTTAATTTTACTCGAATGCGATTTTCAGAACATGGCTGATAGTTTTTGGATATTTTTACATTAAAAATATCTTTTGAAATTTAAATTCTCAGACTGAGTTGGGACTTAACACATCTTTGTAATTTTAAACAACAAATTAAAAGTAAACTGCTTGACATAATATTTAAACTATCAAGGGTCTTATTGAAAATTTACAAGAGATCAAATCTGTGGCATTTTGACAAAACATCTTAAGTCAAATTTAAAAAAATGATGTTTGTCATAAGAGTTTTCATTCAAAAAACATTATTGTTTTCGTTTTTATAATTTTGTATTATAAACGAAATTTTTCATTAATTTTGGTTTATTTTATTATTTAAAAAAATGATTTTTTCACCGAGTTTTTTTTTAAAACCTTTTTGCTATCTTGTCTCGACTCAAGATGTTTTGTCATAATACCACAGAAATAATGCAACTATTAAAGATATTAATATATAAGTACATATCTGTGGCATTTTGACAAAACATCTTAAGTCGAGATACCAAAAAAGTTTTCAAAAAAACTCGGAGAAAAAAATTAATTTTATCAAATTATGCAAAAGTTTAAAAACGTGAACAAAAATGTTTTTTGAATGAAATTTGTCAAAATGCCACAGATAAGATAAAGATATACGTACATATGCAAATTATTTCGTGTAAAATCAGATGACATAAGTGCGGCGATATTAATGTATCAAGACAATGCGAATTTTTAAGTTATCTTTTGTGAATAAAATTCCTCTTAATGAATCTTTTTCCAAAAGGTTCTTCCATGAATAGTTGATATATTTCGTTAATCAATGCAAAAAAAGTGGAAATAGAACAAACATAAGTGACAAGAAGTAAAGAAGTTTTAACCGAGCTAAAAAATCTGGAATTTTAAAGCAAAAACCTTCAAATCTGCATTTTGATAATTTTGGGAATAAAATCTGCAAAATGCAGATAAATCTGCACTTCTGGCATCGCTGCCTGGCATATAAAATTGACTTCATGATAAAGAGGACAGTAACTCAAAACTTTTAACTTTTGTCTACTGGTTTTTAATCAAACGGTTGGTTTTATAATTATTTCCATGTGCGTTTAACATTCAATTTAAAATTGTTTTGCTTCTACTGAAGATTTTTAAATTTGGAGTTAATACCCTCTTTGTGATCAAGTGCGATATGTATATAATGTATGAATAATGAAGTTGTGTGGGTATAACTAAATGCATGTCCATAAGTGTTTTTTTTATACAGAAGGGCAAACAAATTAGTTTTATATATGTAAATGGAATGTTCAAAGACTGAACAATTTTTTTTTTCTTGAAGCACAACATTATTTTTAATGACTCATTTCTAATGTTAGACTGGATCGGTATTCTGGACTACCCCAACAAACGCTCTTGTACTTAAAAGTAACGACTGTTTTCTAACTGTAGCTAATTAAAAAATACTTTCGTTTAAAAATATGTATGAATATGTGGCAGCACCGAGTACGCACACTTTCAACAATAGAATTTCTGGCAACTCTGGTAGGAAAAATGACAGAAGAAAACAGGTTTTAACACCGCGAGTAATCTTTGCTACTTCTGCAGCTTTTTAGTTTTATATATTCAGCATTATAATATAATTAAATATAGTAATAAAATAATTGACATTAAACTTTGAATAAATAGTTACCGTGTTTTCATTACGAAATAGCACGGGATCTATATTGGTGACCCCAAGTAGAACACAAGTACCGAAGCAAACAAGTTTTTCTTCACAACGCAAGCAGAACTAATTTTTCTTGGAAACAGCGCAGCTACATTCAATTTGAAATTTTAACGTTCATTTTTTGTTTTTTCGTGCATGCACAATATTGCTCATGAACGAAAAACCTTACAATTTGAGGCAACGTTATACTGTTTGTGGCAGAGAAGATTCAGCAGAAGTTTTTTTTGAAACTAAAAGTTACAACATGGCAGAGATAGAGAATATTTTGTCACAAATGGAGGTCTTACAACGCGAAGTGAATACTCTCCGGGAATTTCGAGCAAATACAAACAGCGGGGGAAGATCGAATCTACAGCGTGTACATATACCGAAATTTGATAAGACAAACCCGCAGTTATGGTTTGCGCAAGTCGAAACATCGTTTACATTGTGTGATATTTCCTTAGATTCCGACAAATTTAATATTGTTTCTATTCATCTAGAGGACGAGATACTCTTGTCTATTGAGGACTTGTTAACTAGTCCTCCTACGGATAACAAATATGTCACACTGAAGGACCGACTTGTATCAAACCTGGTATGAAACCTACGGAAATTTTATCACACATGAAGCGTCTAGCTCCTGGTAAAGGTAACGAGGCAATTATTCGTACGTTATTCCTTGGCGAAATGCCAGAATTCATTCGCCCCGTATTAACTATATGGGAAGAAGAGGACCTAGACAAACTTGCCAAAATGGCTGATAAAATGCTTGAAGCCAAAAGCAGCAGTGTTGTAAGTTCAGTATCAACAAGCGGCACAGCCCATTCTATAGACGCAGTTTCACCCCTAATGACATTGTCTGATATTTGTCAAACTATCAAGAACCTGACTGATAAAATTGATAAAATGCAATTACAACGAAATAGTAACCAAAGCCCTAATAGACAACGTTCCAGAACTAGAAGTCGCACACGAGCCACTGATACCACAACCGGTAGTCAGCTTTGTTGGTATCACAAAAGATTTGGCGATGCGGCTCAACATTGCCAGCCAACTTGTTCTCGTTTTAATACAACCCCGGAAAACTAGCGGGGCTGTCGTCACTCGAATCAGTTGACGGCAGCAGCAATAACAATCTTATTCAGGAAAATAGATTACACATCTACGACCGCACAACCAAGTTTCGTTTTTTAATTGATTCAGGATCAGTGGTGTCAGTGGTACCTACATCTTCAATCAAAACAACATTAAGCCCATCAACGGTGCAGCTTCTTGCTGCAAACGGCAGTGAGATTCGTACTTTTGGCAATTGTGTTTTTAAGCTCGACTTAGGTCTTCGTCGCGAATTAAGGTGGTTATTTGTTATTGCTGATGTGCAATCTCCTATACTTGGAGCGGATTTTTTAAGCTACCACAGTTTACTAATCGATCTCAAAAACAAATGTTTAATTGACAACACAACTAAATTGACTAGCCCTGGTGAAATTCTTAAAACCAAAGAATTTGGCATTTCAACACTGTGTTCAACAACAAGCTCGTTTTCAACTTTATTGACCGAATTTGCTGATATTACGACGACGAATCTTACCCGTAAGCACACGGTTGAATCTGTCGTTCTTCATAATATCGAAACCACAGGTAAACCTGTGGCCGAAAGGCCGCGAAGGCTATCTGGTGACAAACTAGCTGCGGCAAAGGCCGAAATTGAATTTCTATTGGACCAGGGAATCTGCCGCCCATCTAAAAGCCCCTGGGCCAGCCCAGTACATATGGTCGCTAAAAAAGCTGGCGGCTGGCGCGCATGTGGAGACTATCGGAAGCTGAATTCACAAACAGTTCCTGACCGATACCCTATAGCCAATATCAACGATTTTGCCGAAAAATTGCATGGTAAGTGTATTTTTACGACTATTGACTTAATAGGGCTTACTACCAAATACCAATGGCCGAAGAGGATGTACAGAAAACAGCAATTTGTACCCCATTTGGTCTGGTAGAATTTATGTTTATGCCTTTTGGTTTAAGAAACGCCACACAAACGTTTCAAAGATATATGGATTCCGTTTTAAGGGGCCTGGATTATGTTTATTGTTACATAGATGACATAATCATCATGTCCGAATCTATCGATGAACACCAACAGCATCTGCGGGAAATTTTTAAACGTTTTCGATGTCATGGTTTGACCATTAACGTGAAGAAGTGTAATTTCGGCCAATCTGAAGTACAGTTTCTGGGCTACATCATCAATGGTAGTGGTTGTAGGCCACCAACGGACCGTGTCACCGCCATTATGGACTATCCAAAGCCCCAAACCATTTGCGAGCTTCGTAGATTTCTTGGTATTATAAACTATTACCGTAGATGTGTTCCACACGCAGCGCAATTACAGGCGCCATTGAATGATTTTTTAAAAAATTCAAAAAGAAACGATAAGAGAAAAGTACCCTGGACTCCTGGGACCGAAGAAGTCTGGGGAACATTACAATGTTAGCACATCCAGCACCAAACTCAAACCTAGCTCTGATATAGCTATTGGAGCTGTGCTCGAACAAGAATTTGATGGTGAATGGAGACCACTCGGTTTTTTTTCACGTAAGCTGTCAACCGCCGAGACAAATTACAGCACTTACGACCGCGAATTGCTTGCAATTTATGAGGCTGTGAGGTATTTTCGACATTTACTCGAAGCACGTCATTTCGTCATAAAAACGGATCATAAACCGCAAATTTATTCATTCTCACAGAAACTTGAAAAGGCATCCCCAAGACAATTGAGGCACCTTGATTTTCTTTCACAGTTCACGACTGAAATAGTCTACTTAGCCGGTTCCGACAATACGGTTGCGGACGCCTTGTCTCGCCTGAACGCAATTTCTATGCCAACAACAGTTAATATGGTTGAACTACAATCCGAGCAGGAAGTAGATGAAGAACTTAAAACATTAGTCGAGTCTGATAATGCGTTGAAGCTTCAAATCATTCATTTAGATTCAGCATCGTTATACTGCGACACTTCAACTGGATATATTCGTCCGTATGTGCCAGATAAACTTCGTTTACAAATTTTCAACTCATTTCATAATCTGTCTCATCCTAGTGGTAAAGCTACCCTTCAGCAGATTCGAAACAAATTCGTATGGCCTGGAATGAAAAAACAGATAATTATCTGGTCCAGAAATTGTTTAGACATAATCATTTGACTCCAAACAAAAACGACATCCCTGATGGTCGTTTTGAGCACGTCCATTTGGATATCGTCGTAATGCCGCTGGTGCAGGAATATAGATACTGCCTTACTATGATTGATCGTTTTTCCCGTTGGCCTGAAGCAGTTCCGCTTAAGAACATTTCAGCACAGTCTGTCGCAACAGCATTTTGGACACATTGGGTTTCCCGTTTCGGTTGTCCTATAACCATCACCACAGATCAAGGAACCCAATTCGAGTCAAGCTTATTTAAGGCATTGTTAAAACTAACTGGATGTAAGCGATCACGAACAACAGCTTATCACCCTCAAACCAACGGAATGGTAGAAAGATGGCATAGAACGTTCAAAGCCGCTCTAATGTGTCATCGTGACGTTTCCTGGGTCGACGTATTACCGACAGTTTTACTTGGTTTAAGAACTGTGTTTAAAGAAGATCTTAAATCATCGCCCTCTGAGTTACTATATGGTGGAGTTCTACGACTTCCAAATGAGTATTTTACTATTTCCGAAAACACTGTCGAACCATCGGAATTTTTACAAAAACTTCGGAAGTACATCAATCTTTTACGCCCCACACCAGTCTCTCATCACAGCAAAAACAAAATGTTTGTTTTGAAAAATTTGGATGATTGCAGTCATGTTTTTTTGCGTACAGATGCGGTCCGACAACCTCTTGAAACACCCTACACTGGGCCTTACGAAGTTATACAACGACTTTCAGACCGTGTGTTTACCATCCGTATTAAGGAAAAAGACGTCAACATCGCAGCAGATAGATTGAAACCAGCCTTTATTTTAAATGAACCGCCAGAAATCCAGTCTAACCAAACTCAAACTAATGAAGAGCAGCCAGCATCAACTTCAAAATGCTCTACGCAAAACTCGACACCCAGAAGAATTTCGTTCCAATCAGACCCTGATTTTGTCACTGGGGAGGGAGTAGATGTGGCAGCACCGAGTACGCACACTTTCAACAATAGAATTTCTGGCAACTCTGGTAGGAAAAATGACAGAAGAAAACAGGTTTTAACACCGCGAGTTATCTTTGCTACTTCTGCAGCTTTTTAGTTTTATATATTCAGCATTATAATATAATTAAATATAGTAATAAAATAATGGACATTAAACTTTGAATAAATAGTTACCGTGTTTTCATTACGAAATAGCACGGGATCTATAAATACATACATGAATGTACGATGGACATTAGACTGGTCGCAATTTTTTTTTTTTTTAATTTAATTGTTTGCGCTGCTTAAAATATGAGGTTTGGTGTAAGAAAACATGATCTAATTTTTCAGGTCAATCCGACGGTGCCTAGCCGTGGTGGGGCCCAAAGTTCCCCATATTATAAAAAAAAAAACATCTTTTATATCAGATCTTTATAGTTATACTAGTTGAAAAGCCGAAAATCAAAAATATGGCTTCGTTACGATCTTCCGCAGAGAAAGTACTTCAAGTGTGCCAAATTTCAGCTCCTATGTCATCAGATGGCTTCAGAAAGTTGCGGAAAGAATAGGACATACATGCAAACATCCTGACATACTAAGAAATTATATATTGTATAGATAGATTAACATATGTTCGCGTAACTCAAAAACGCTTTAGTTTATTGAAAAACTAAAAAAACCGAAATTCCGCAATAAAATTTACTTTAAGAAATGTAAAACGTAATAAAAGGTAATCCCATACAAGATGCGACCAGTCTAATGGACATATAAAAATTTAAAATATAAGACCTTGAACTCTTTAACATTTAGATATTAATATCTTTAGCAAAATTAGATACTTACCCCCATATAAATAAAAAAAATGTTATTTATAAAAGGTTTATTGAACAATTTTTCATTGAAAATTTAATAAATCTTTATGTCATTTAATGTCATCGTAGACAGAATAATAGTGTGCAACACTTTTAACAGTATTATTTTGTGAAAATTTTTTAAAGTATAGCGTCACTGAAGTCAGATAAAATCAAACCCTATTGTTAATGTATGTTCACACTTAACTAATATTTACACACTTACAAATAAAAAAGCTTGACCCTTAAATTGATCAACCATTTGCATTTCTTTTAACAATTTTTAGCATTTTATCTGTCTTTATTTGTAAGAAAAATCGTAACAGAGGGTAATTGAAAGGCTAAACAGCAAACGGGTACACTCACAATATTATTCGAAATTTATTTTTTTATTTTAAATGTAAGTTGAACGGACGAGTAAGGCCCTCGTGTTCTATAAACACCACATAAAACTTTTTTTATTTTTTTTTTATCCGGAATGTTTTTTTTTTGTTCAAAAGAAAGCTTAAGTCTTTTCCTTTAAGGTAGTTTGTGTCGCTTTTTGGGATGCGAGTGGCTTATGTATAATAAAAGTTCTTACTCAAGGCGAAGGTTTTTAATTTTTAGGAAATGCAACACTATTTTGAATTTTTTCCTTAAAGACCAGAACTTCCATAAAGGAAAACCCATAAGCTTTCTTTTGAGCAAAAAAAAAAAAAAAAAAAAAAAAAAAAACATTCCCGCTAAAAAAATAAAAACAAGTTAGAGTGCTGTGCCGAATCTTTGACCATCCACCGACAGTTAAATTATTTCAGGAGTGATATCTATTTATTATTAATTTATCTTTATAAAAACAGACATCAGCATTAAAATCGGTTGCAGTTTAGAGCTACAAATATTAAATTATTGACCGACATTCAGAAAGTATTATTTTTAGCAATTTTAACTAGCTTCAGTGAAATATTATGATAAGCCAATCTTAAATGATTTTTAGGAGAGGAATTGAGATTGAAGCCATGGTAAGCTATGAACCAATCATCCCAAAATTCTGCAGGGTGATTTCTGGTACTAAAAAACATAAATTTCAATACAGCGGAGCAATTAGCTTTAGCGTTTGCAGTGAATTTCAGAAGGCTGCTAAAATGGAATCTAAGGTAAATTATGGACCGTATCTCACAAATTTACATGACATTTTTTCTGGTCATATGAAACTAAGTTGGAAGAAGTTTTACCACAATAAATATATATGTTACGGTTTTAGGCGTATTTAATTAATTTAGCGGGCTTAATATGGGGCCTATAGTAAATTATGGACCGATCATCACCAAATTTATTAGTGCTTTTTCAAGTCCTATTAAACCGTGGAGTTTTCAATTTTATTCTGATAGCATTATCTATTACGGTTTTAGGCGTAATAAACTGTTTTCCGGGAGTAGGGTTTATATTGGGCCTTGGTAAATTATGAACCAATCTTCACGAAATTTCCCAGTGTCATTTCTAGACCTATAAAACTGTGACGTGCAATGATAGCATTATTAATTAGGTTTTAGGCGTACTAAACTGTTTTCCGGGAGTAGGGTTTTTATGAGGCCTAGAGTAAAATATGGACCGATCTTCAAGTAATTTTACAGTTTCCAGTCCAATAAAAAGACCTTTTGCAAAATCTTATATCATTCCGTTCATTGTTACACCATTTATGTTAGTTTTTATAAATAAAAATTATCAATTTTTTTTAGGTGGTGGTTCCACAATTTGATTCATAGCTCTGACCCTACTGAACCGAATTGGCTGGATTTCGATCCCAAACTGCTTAGGATAACTACAAGCAATTTGACACCAAGTTTGTTCACTTCTTTTGGTTTTTCGAAAGTGTGTGTGTGTTTTCAACAGACGGACAGACGGACATGGCTATATCGACTTAGAATTACTCAAGCAGACAGAATATATATACTTTATAGGGTCTGATATAGTAAAAAAAAAAGCTTCACACGGAATGACAAACTTAGTTTACCCTCTTCACAACTAATTGTGGTGGAGGGCAGGGTTGTAAGATGTGGCGATTTCTCGCCAAACGTGGCGATTTTCAAACATGTTTGGCGACCTAATTTTTGATTTGGCGACATGGCGATTTATAAAATAGTTCAAATCACCAACTCGCTTTTTTGATGACCTATGCATTTGTTTTGAAATTCGTTAAATTCAATAATATTATTTTAATTCTCGTATTTTTATGAATGAAATTTCAGGCCTAAGCCCATCTATCAGGTCTGCTTACTTGTACAAAGACAAAAAACGATTCTTTTTAGTTGTCAAAAATTTACTACCACATATACAAAGCAAAAGGAAAAAACGTGTATGTGTGGCATACCATAAACGTAAACAAACGTATACATGCACATGTAAGCAAAATGTAAACAACTTTTGACAACTAAAAAGAACATAAACAATGATCATCAGGCTTCTTGCGCAGACCTTTTCAATGGGCCTTGTTTCAGGCAATCATATGTATGACAGGTATTTGAAGGTATGTTCAAATGGCTGATAAAGTTAATGAAAATCTTCTAGAAAAGTGTTTTTTATTAAATTTTAAAGATTTTTATGAATGAATCCTATCATACCTTTTGACGTTTATGAAACACAATGAAAAAAATTAGCGTTGGTTAATTGGAAAGATAACTAAATAAGTTTATGCCAACATTTTAAAGCTACAAGGATACGGCCGGTACGTACAATTTCGAGGACTTTACTTTGACTGTCCTTTATATGCGGTAATTACAACTTGTAATGCCTGTGTTAAAACTATGAACTCTACTAAAACTCGCCTTCGAATTAGAATACAATACGAACTTCCAGACGCGTTATTAGAAGTTATAAGTTTTATAAATGGGAATAGTACATTTTGTACTTTCGTTGAATAAATGTAATACCCTCACAAAGTATTCCAAATAAGAAGACAAATAGCGAGTCTTACCTGTGAAGCGTTTTTATATATGTCTAATAAAAGTGCAACTATTGTATTTCTAATATTTGCTTAGTACTTACCGCAAAAATTATTTATTTGTTGCTTTAAGTAGACTACTATAAATTATTTTATAGTTAACATCGTACCTTTTTTGTATTTACTAACTATTTTTATTTCGCTCTATATAAAATTTAAGCAAAATATATATTATGGCGACTTTTTTTTTGAAGTTTTGCCGTATTTTAGCGATACGGAACTAATTTATTTTTTAGGATTTATAAAAAAATATTTTTAATAATTTAAAAAAAGGTCAAAATCAATCTGACAACCCTGGTGGAGGGTATAAAAAAGTTTTTAAAAGAAAAAAATAAATTCATGTTGTAAAATTCCTTTCTTCATAAAAATAATTTAATAAAAATTAAATTTCATGAACTTAAGCCTAATTAAAAATATTAAAAATTTGGATTGAAAACCATAAATAGTTCAACAAAATAACCACAATACTAATAATTGTTAAAGCTAAGGCACGAGCTCTATGTGTACATTTGTCCTTCAAGTTGTGCTGAAAAAGGTCAACAGAAAAGAGAAAGACAAAGTGAAAAAACCAAAAAATGTACTTGGACTTCAAGAAAAATTCTTGACGAAAGTACGAAAAAACAGAAGTAAAGGAAAAAACATGTAAAATCAATTAAAATGGATAATCATTCAGGAAAGCAAATTTCGATCTACCAAATGTTAAAATACAATTTGGTTTAAGGATTGATGTTTGACTAGTGACGTCAGCAGTCGTCGATGGCTGCGAGTGTAAGACGGCAAATCCATCTGAGGAGATCGAGTGGTTGCGATCGAAACATGTCATGGTAACCTGCCGGCCAGGGTTCGAGCCCGAGCCACGTCAAGAATGAAAGATTATCAATAACAATTTTAATTGATTTTCATGTTGTAAAATTCCTTTCTTCATAAAAATAATTTAATAAAAATTAAATTTCATGAACTTAAGCCTAATTAAAAATATTAAAAATTTGGATTGAAAACCATAAATAGTTCAACAAAATAACCACAATACTAATTATTGTTAAAGCTAAGGCACGAGCTCTATGTGTACATTTGTCCTTCAAGTTGTGCTGAAAAAGGTCAACAGAAAAGAAAAAGACAAAGTGAAAAAACAAAAAAATGTACTTGGACTTCAAGAAAAATTCTTGACGAAAGTACGAAAAAACAGAAGTAAAGGAAAAAACATGTAAAATCAATTAAAATGGATAATCATTCAGGAAAGCAAATTTCGATCTACCAAATGTTAAAATACAATTTGGTTTAAGGATTGATGTTTGACTAGTGACGTCAGCAGTCGTCGATGGCTGCGAGTGTAAGACGGCAAATCCATCTGAGGAGATCGAGTGGTTGCGATCGAAACATGTCATGGTAACCTGCCGGCCAGGGTTCGAGCCCGAGCCACGTCAAGAATGAACGATTATCAATAACAATTTTAATTGATTTTCATGTTGTAAAATTCCTTTCTTCATAAAAATAATTTAATAAAAATTAAATTTCATGAACTTAAGCCTAATTAAAAATATTAAAAATTTGGATTGAAAACCATAAATAGTTCAACAAAATAACCACAATACTAATTATTGTTAAAGCTAAGGCACGAGCTCTATGTGTACATTTGTCCTTCAAGTTGTGCTGAAAAAGGTCTACAGAAAAGAGAAAGACAAAGTGAAAAAACAAAAAAATGTACTTGGACTTCAAGAAAAATTCTTGACGAAAGTACGAAAAAACAGAAGTAAAGGAAAAAACATGTAAAATCAATTAAAATGGATAATCATTCAGGAAAGCAAATTTCGATCTACCAAATGTTAAAATACAATTTGGTTTAAGGATTGATGTTTGACTAGTGACGTCAGCAGTCGTCGATGGCTGCGAGTGTAAGACGGCAAATCCAGCTGAGGAGATCGAGTGGTTGCGATCGAAACATGTCATGGTAACCTGCCGGCCAGGGTTCGAGCCCGAGCCACGTCAAGAATGAAAGATTATCAATAACAATTTTAATTGATTTTCATGTTGTAAAATTCCTTTCTTCATAAAAATAATTTAATAAAAATTAAATTTCATGAACTTAAGCCTAATTAAAAATATTAAAAATTTGGATTGAAAACCATAAATAGTTCAACAAAATAACCACAATACTAATAAAAAAAATATTAAAATTTTTTTTCAAAAGATTGATCAAATAGATGTCTAAGCTACTTGGGACAAATTTTTCTAACACCAATAGATAATAAGTTACATGGATGAGAAAGAACACCTGTATGGCCGAAATGTCAAACTTTGACCCCCTCTAACTCAGAAACTTTTTGACCGATCTTGTGTCTAAACTGCTATAGAACTAACCTTTGAGAAAATTTTCCATTAGTTATTGTCAGTTTACATTTAATATATTCATATTCAAAATATTCAATAAATAAATATTGAGAAAAAAATTTACCGAAAAAGTGTGTCTGTAAAATTTTTGTAAGAAAGTTCCCGCTTTGAACTGTCTAATAAACTCACGAATGCACTTTCAAAGCTTTTTTATAAACAACAAACATTGAAGTCATACTTTACATTATTTGGTATAACGTTACTACTTTAGCTATAGTTTTCGACATGAGTTACAGACTCGCCTTTTTTCACTTTTCGATGGAATATTTTGTTTCATATCTTTTTGATGCGAGAAGTTCTCACCAAAGTTACAGAACATGGGTACAAGTCTGAATGTCTGTACAATGTTAGATAAAAGTAGTAAGTGTTGATTGCTGCATTTAACTTATGGTGTTTTCTTTTCTACAAAAAAATTTTACATTTTATTTAAAAAAATGCAATTTGGTGTCTGTTTCTTAAAAATTTTGCTCCCGAAAATGTCACATTTTTTTGTAGAAAAGAACACAACATTAATTTTGTTAGTTTTGCCACAAAATGCTGTTTGACTTAGAAAACGTTTTGTAAAATCAAAAGAAATTTTAAATAAATTTCTTATTTACTTGTGGGGCGTCATATATTTGTTAAGTGTGAATATAGCATTGGTAAACCGTCTGTCTGTTGCCAATAAAACGTGTCTGTGTCTGTTTGAGATGCCATTTTATTAATGGTCTTTATGGCGACTAGTTTTCTCCACCCAAACCTCATGTTATTCTTTTTCTAGTTAAAATCTCAAAACAGATTTTGTTTTTGTTTTGTACATATTTAATTTTTATTTACGCTTGAAAAAGTTTTCTGAAATGTTTAAAAGTGTGTTTTAATGGTCGTCGCCGGGAATGGAAAACTCCATACTATGAAAAAACAAAAAACACTTGTTCGCCGTACTTTTGTTGTTATTCTGTTCCATTTTTTACTATCTTATAAAAGTATTTACTATTTGTTAAAAACTATATTTAAAAAAAAAAAAGATTGGTCCTTGATTGTACCAAACTCCTTAAAATGGGTTTATCGAAACTTAATAATTAATCTATTCATCTCATACTTATTTTCTTTACCGTCTTTTCTTTTTTCTTTTAATTGAAGGGATTCACAATGGACCATATTGGTCTCCGAGTGGAAGTGTGCCCTTGGGCGCATAACCCTTCTTAATCTAACCTAACCTAATAACACATACATATATCGCGATCTTAGGACAACAAGGTTAAGCTTAGGTTAAGCTACATTTCAGATAGAACCTTGCTGTCCTAAGGTCGCGATATAACGAATTACTGTGGTACTACAAATCGAAATAATTCCTAGAATAAGACTCTTGATACAATAGTGACTTTTGAATAAAAGCATTCCCTTCGGTATGGATAAATATTAATCTTTATACACATTTTGCAACTTTTGAATTTAGAGGCTTTACTTAACAAAGATAATTGAAAAAAGCTTAATGTGTAAACTTAAGTGCAAGTCTTAGATATGTGTTCACAAGACTGTTTAACATTTATAAGATACCAAATATATTTTTATACAATGATTTTTCAAATGAATACTAAATCAATTAACAACATTCATATACTTTGAACTCCCTATTACAACAAAATAATAACTTTTAAAAAATGTTATCAAAACGTAGATTTTCAATGCCGACTTTTCCACATATAAACTGTCCAGGCCTGAATTCCTCCACCAAATGTCTTAAAGGTTATACTATAATGATGTCATGCTCGTACTTCAAAAAAATGACTGTTCCTCTTATTTGAGTGTCTTTTTATACCCTCCACCACAATTAGTTGCGAAGAGGGTATATTAAGTTTGTCATTCCGTGTGAAACTTTTTTATTATTCATCTCAGACCCCATAAGGTATATATATTCTGGGTCCTTGAGCAATTCTAAGTCGATTTAGCCATGTCCGTCTGTCTGTCCGTCTGTCCGTCTGTTGAAAACACGCTCACTTTCGAACAACTCAAAAGAAATGAACAAACTTGATGCCAAATTGCTTGTAGTTATCCTAAGCAGTTTGGGATTGAATCAAAATGTGGAACCACCACCTAAAAAAATTGATAATTTTGTTACAAAAAATAACATAAATGCTGGAACAAGGCACGGTATGAGATAAGATTTAGCAAAAATTTTTTTTATTTGACTGGAAATCACGCTGTTAAATTTCGCGAAGATTCGTCCATAATTTACCCTAAGCCCCATATAAACACTACTCCCGGAAAACAGTTTAGTACGCCTAAATCGGTAAAAAATAACGCTAGCGTAACAAAATTTGGTATGTCACAGTTCTTTAGGACTAGAAATAACACTGTGAAATTTCGTGACGATCGGTCCATAATTTACCTTAGGCCCCATAGAAACCCTACTACCGGAAAACAGTTTAGTACGCCTAAAACCGTAAAAAATAATGCAATCATAAAAAATTTGGGCTCGTCACAGTTTTATAGAACTATAAATGATACTGTGAAATTTCGTGAAGATGGGTACATAATTTACCCTAGGCCCCATAGAAACCCTACTCCAGGAAAACAGTTTAGTATACCTAAAACCATAATTAATAATGCTAGCATAACAGAAACTGGTACGTCACAGGTTTAAAGGACTAGAAATGACGCTGTGAAATTTCGAGATGATCGGTCCATAATTCACCCTCGGCCCCATATAAACCCTACTACCGGAAAACAGTTTAGTCACCTAAACTGTGACAAATCGTCACAGTTTAAGATAATATTAACATCATACATATATTACTCCTTAAACATTCGAACTGTCGGTGGAGGGTGTCAAAGATTCGGCACAGCCGAATATAGCACTCTAACTTGTCATTTATTTATTTGGTCTATAGATTATAAATCCTTGCATACTAAAGAATGTAATACAGGTGTGAATACATTAACTATTTAAATACAAAATTAGTTTTCTTTTTAAAAATCATTGCTTTCAGAAATACATGTCTATAATATGATACAATTTATTAAAATTTTCACAAATGCGACGAAAGGAGTCATTATTAGCATAAACGGTTCTGTAGTAGTTAAGACTGATGAGCTGAAAGTTACGAGTTACGAGGAACATAAATGCAAAATATTATTAAATATTTTGTTATTCCGTTTGTAATTTCTACAATGTTGATCATAGACCTTGTAAAGTATATATGTATAATCTGGGGAAAAATTGCATGTTCTCTTCCCCTTTCACCAATAAGCTCGGACTTTCTGAAAGAAAACTTTTATAGTGTGAACCCAGACTAATTAAAAGTAACTTTAATTATATTAAAATGCATTTAAAAATTTAAAAAAAAATAGGACAATGTCAGTTTTTCTTTAGATAATAATTGCAGATTTTATTAATTTTTAAAGCATATTTTTTATTGTTAGAGCATGTTTTATGAGCATATTTTCAATCATAAATGCATGCAATTTTACGCTCTAGTCATTAGACTAGTAATTACTTGACCAAATTTCTTGATGATCGGTTCATTATTTGTCATTGACCTCATTTAAAGCCTACTCTTTAAAAACATTTCCATAAGACTGAAACCTTAAATATTGATATTCGGTTGATATTTTGTCCAATTTAGCTTATATGTCTGACAATAACACTATGTAATTTTGTGTATATCGGTTCTTAATTTACCATAGCTCCCATATAAAGCGGCCTTCCAAAGGCACTTTGAAACGCCAACAAATTACTGTCCAAAATTCGCTCCTGGAAATCACTTTCATAGGCTTAAAGCTGAAAGGTAACTTAATATTTTTTTGAAATAAGGCCAAACTTTGTTTTATATAATTCGAAATAAAATTAAAAAACATTGTGATAACACAGATCTGTTCTCTTTAGAGCGCCACTCAGAGTGAGAGGCTGGTTCGGTTGAAATAAATTATATCTTGTTTGAAAGTCCATCAACGTAAATATTTTCAGAGAATTTTAGCTTTGATCCACAATAACTCAGGCATTATACAATCTCTTTTAATCGAATTATCACTTAACTCTGGATGGCGGCTCGAAGTACACAAGTGTACCCCGTTGTATGAAAAATGTGACGTGGTGCATTTAAGCGAAGAAATGTACACCCAAACATCTTTATGTTTAATATAAAATTATGTAAAAAAGTTTTTCGTCGCAGACCTGTGTAATAGGCCCATAATTTGACATATGTCCCTTGTAAGGCGTGCTCTCGGAGTAGACGAATTTTAACTCTGGGGTTAGGTTTTATACTGATGATTTAATTATTAATCGATATATAAAGCCTGCTGAAGTATTTCAAGTCTTGGTGGAGTGTTTTAAAGGTTCCGCAATCACTTTTACTTGTAATTTAGTAAATTGTTTTGAATATTAAAATCTGACTAAGATTTCTTAATCACTTGAATTAATTGTGTTGTTTTTGTATCAAATTTCTTATCAGGCTTCAATATTTAATTTGAAAGAAAAAAAATGTTTACACACGTTTTTACACTGTTTTGTTTGGTAAAATGAATATATTGATTGATGGTTTAAAATATTGTTAAATCTTCGTAGGGTTAAGAATGAAGACTTTTTGTACTTTGTAAACATGCATCACATGGATTCTTCACTTCATTTGGTTCTAGTTATCAAAATGTATCGTTTTGCGGTGCATGCATACCTTAAAATATTGAAATATGTATGTATTATAGAGATGAATGGTTACTGAATTGCCGCAGGCAATGAAAATATTTGATCTACATTCTTGAATTTAACATGCAGCATAACAATTACAAACAAAAATATTTTTACTTTTACATTGAATATTTGATTCATAGAACAAATGAATGAGGCAAAGCAATGCTTCGAGTACTCTGAAACTGTGGATATAAGGCAATGTAAAGGTTCGATATCTTCTAATAGATCCGGGTTATCAAAAACTGAATCAATGATTTAGAAAGAGGACACATTTAAAATAAAGAATTTATTTATAACTAGAAATACTCATACGTATTGTTAATAGCTGTATTTTCTTTAATTTTTAATTACACATCGTGTATTTCACAATTGGAGGGCACCAATTATATTCTAAAACTCTTTACCTCACTATTAACATATTTTCATACTAATTTTTGCAAATTAGAATAATTAGATATGAAAAATTTCCCAACACAAGCCGATGGGACTTAGAAAATAATTTGCTAAGACTCTTAATTATATAAATCACTTTAAAATTAACAGCACGACACAATGGGATCAATATGTTTAAAAACAAGTTAGAGTGCTATATTCGGCTTGGCCGAATCTTTGATACCCTCCACCGACACTTCGAATGTTTTAGGAGTAATATCTGTATGATGTCTATTTAATATTATAATCTTTGTAAAAACAGACATCTGCATTAAAATTTGTTGCGGTTTAGACCTATATAAAATTATTGATCGACAATCAGATTCAATTTTAAAAAGTTTGAGTAGAATATCAGTTTAAGCTGAACTTAAATGATTTTCAAGAGAACAAGTTACATAAAAGCCATGGTAAGCTATGAACTGATCATCCCAAATTCTGCAGAACGATTTCTGGTATTAAAAAACCATAAATTTCAATACAGCGGTGCAATTAGTTTAAGCGTTTGCAGTGAATTTCAGAAGGCTGCTAAAATGGAATCTAAGGTAAATTATGAACCATATATCACAAAGTTGCATAACATTTTTTCTGAAGAAAGTTTACCGCGTATTTAATTATTTTACCAGAGTGGGCTTTATATGAGGCCTATGGTAAGTTATGCACCAATCTTCACCAAATTTCACAGTGTCATTTCTAGTTCTAATACACTGTGATGTACCAAATTTTGTTATGATAGCATTATTTTTTACGTTTTTAGGCGTACTAAGCTGTTTTCCGGGAGTAAGGTTTATATGGGGCCTTGGGTAAATTATGAACTGATCTTCACGAAATTTCACGGTCTTATTTCTAGTCCTATAAAACTTTTATGTTCAAAATTTTGTTATGATATGATTATTTTTTAAGGATTTAGGCGTACTAAACTGTTTTCCGGGAGTAGGGTTTCTATGAGGCCTAGGGTAAATTATGTACCGATCTTCACGAAATTTCACAGTATCATTTATAGTCCTATAAAACTGTGACGAGCCAAAATTTGTTATGATTGCATTATTTTTTACGTTTTTAGGCGTACTAAGCTGTTTTCCGGGAGTAAGGTTTATATGGGGCATATGGTAAATTATGGACCGATCTTCACGAAACTTAACAGTTTCATTTCTAGTCCTATTTAACTGTGACGTGGCAAAATTTTTTATGATAGCATTGTTAGTTAGGGTTTTAGGCTTACTATACTGTTTTCCGGGAGTAGGGCTTATATGGGGCCTTGGGTAAATCATGGACGGATCTTCACGAAATTTTACAGCGTGATTTCCAGTAAAATAAAACGAACTGTTGCAAAATCTTATATCATTCCGTGTATTTTTCCACCATTTATGTTAGTTTTTGTAACAAAATTATCGATTTTTTTTTAGGTGGTGGTTCCACATTTTGATTCATAGCTCAGATTCTATTAAACCGATTTTGCTGGATTTCAATCCCAAACTGCTTAGGATAACTACAAGCAATTTGACACCAAGGTTGTTTAATTCTTTTGGGTTTTTCGAAAGTGAGCGTGTTTTCAACAGACGGACAGACAGACGGACATGGCTAAATCGACTTAAAATTACTCAAGGACCCAGAATATATATACTTTATTGGTCATGCCAGGGTCACGCGTCACGCGTCACGCGTCATGCGACCTGGCGGGGCTGGACTATTGCACTCCGGAACCCTTTTTCGGTGCTTTGTTCACGGTTCATCATGGTAACTATGATGAGCTGCTCGATAATACGCGATCTCTGGAGCCGACCCTGCGGGTCTACACCGATGGTTCCAGGATGGGCGACAGAGTGGGTGGAGGTTTCTTCATCGAGGAATTGGACATCAGGGTCTCTTTTAGGCTGCCAGATGGCAGTAGTGTGCTGCAGGCGGAAATCTCTGCCATAAAGCGGGCGGCAAACTGGCTGAAGTACTATCGTATATCGAGGGATATATGTATATTTACGGACAGCAAGGCTGCCACTGCAGCTCTGGCTGGTGTCTTTACGACATCTATGTTAACAGTGGAATGCCGGATGTCTCTAAATGAGATCGCGAAACATTCCAGTGTAACGCTGACATGGGTACCAGGACACAGTGGGCTCCTGGGCAACCATACTGCGGACAGTCTAGCCAAACAAGGCTGTCTGTTGGACGACATGTTCGTCGACGGCCTGATTGGCACTTCAATGGCCCGCTGCAGGACTCTCATCAGACGGGAGTCGTACAGAAGGGCTCAGGGGAGATGGCAGGGCGAGCATACCTGTTTGATGGCCAGGACTCTATGGCCTGGCTATGACGCGGCGAGAACGCGCGTACTACTCGGTCTCGGCAGGGACCGGATAAGGACAGTGATATCGGTTATCACGGGTCACTGGGTGATAGGGACTCGTGCTAGGAGGATGGGTCTTGCGTATAATGACTACTGCAGGAGTTGTCATGATGAGGAGGAGGAGGAGACGGTGTTTCACTACCTCTGCCAATGCCCCGGTCTGGCGGGCGCTAGGGTGAGGCATTTTGGGAGACCGGAATCGCCATGTCTGGACGATTTGTCCAATGCGGGACTGAAATCGATCTCCCTGTTCTGCAGGGAATCGGGGTGGTTCGAGACTGCGGTGACCTCTGGGGAATAGTCTGGTGGATACTGGCTGACCCTTGTCACTGGCTAGGGGTATCACAAAGGGACCGCTATAAGGACCCAAGTGAGTCGTCTTCGGGACGGCTACCCATTTAACCTAACCTAACCTAGGGTCTGAGATGAATAATAAAAAAGTTTCACACGGAATGACAAACTTAATATACCCTCTTCACAACTGATTGTGGTGGAGGGTATAATAATTGTACTCATTTAAAATTCCCAGTATAAATTAAATTTCATTTTATAAAACTACAGTAAAAAATTCACTTCTCAGATATCAGCAGAGCGGTACACAGGTAGCGCACCTTCGGTACAGTGCTGCCAGATTATTTTTTTAAAAAATATCTGCGCAACAGTTAAAAAATCTGATTTTTCCCTGCACGCCTAAAAGTGTTTCCCTACATAAATCCCTAAATAATATGATTTTTCAAAAGTTAAAAAAATTCAACTTAATAATAAGTCTGGGTTCGCACTATGAAAGTTTTCTTTCAGAAAGTCTGAGTTTATTGGTGAGAGGGGAATAGAACATGCTGTTCCTTTTTCCGCTCTCACCCATAATCTCAGACTTTCTGAAAGAAAACTTTCATAGTGTGATCCCAGACTAATCAACCCTATTTTTTTAAGATATTTAAAAAAAATACGAATTAGAACTTTGCAAAATTTGCAACATAGATGAGAGAACTCATCCGGCTGGGTGGCTGGTTGAAGATAATTCTATGAAATTTGGCACATACGTTTTGTTATAAGGACGAAGGCTATTAAAAATGATTAAAATCGGTCTATCAGGCCTGTAAGACATTCCGATCAAAATGGTTGAAACTCCGTAGTTTCAATTCCGATCGAATTTGTTGTAGCTTCTTTAATTAAGTTTTCGTTTTTTGGAGAAGCAAAATACGGAATTATTTCCGCTTTCGATCGGAAATTGATTTATTTTCCCGTCTAATTTCCCCTTACAAACTTCTTTTCAGAAGAGGGTCTTTTTGAATATTAACCATATTTGTAATTATGTTATTATTAGACTAAATTCGGCCCATGAAGATACACTTAGTTCTAAAAATCACGCCTTAATTGGTTAATTAACCGGGGTTTTTGTTTAATCTTTTTATAATAGATTTATTTTGTTATTGATCGGTTAACCGATTAAAAAAGGTTTGGTATAAATTAAGTAATTTCAATAAATAAAAAGGCAAAATTTATTTATTATTTGGAATTTATTAGAAAAAAAAAAACAACAAACAAAACATTTTTTAAACTTTAACGAGCAAACAAAAAAGTAATTCATAAATATGTCATAGATATTTATATACATATACATATTTATACATATTATGTACAAATTTAATAAAAAAAAAACTGTGAAATCATTTTGATCGGTTAATCGGTTAATCAACAGAAATTAACCGGTTTAATCGTTAATCGAAAAAACCAATTTTAAATTAACCGATCAGTTAATCGGGTAGTAATTAATCGGTTAACCATTAATGAATACCCTATCCAGTACTGACCACCAGTCCGAAAAAGGGGAATGCTCGAAAATTTGTTTGTTGATGCTTTAGTGGATGATATCATATGGTTAGGATGCACAGACTTTAACTTTTAATTGCATATTATATGAAAATTTTATTAATTTTTCGAATATTTTGCATTCAAATGAGCCATTTCTGGTTTTAGGTAAATTTTGTTTGACTGCCATGTGACCCACCGGTGGGTCACATTTTTTTTTACTATGAGGCCATGTGTACCACCGGTGGTGCACACGTATACTTTACTTGTTCATCAAATAATTTTCGGTCTGGTGATAATAGATAAAAGTTTTATGCAGTGGCACCCTGGTAAAACTATATCCTTTTCACTGTATACATTTTTTTTAGGGCTCTGCTCACACAAGTCGAATTTTTAACACCGATTTTTTTTTTTTTTTTTTTTTTCCTTTTATTTAACTATTTATTATTTTTAATTCATTTTTGGACATTTTAATTAATTTTTAACTTCAAATTAAATGCATAAGAAAGAAAAAATATTAAAAAAATGTAGAAAAGTCACAATATATATGATTTTTATTGAAGAACTCCAGGCATAAGGCAGGGTCACCATTGCCTTGACCACAATATGTTGTTACTTTTTTAGCCTTTTTTACTGCGGCGCTTCTTCCAACAATAATAAAACTAAAAGCCTCAATAAATTTGTGACCACCGGTGGTACACATGGCATTACTTTAAAACACTTATGAGTAAAGTGCCATGTGAACCACCGGTGGTCACAGGCTAAAAACACTCATGAATCGTCAAAAATTACTAAAGACAAGGTAGGAACACGTAATATCTCAGTAACAATCACCGTGAAACTGTTATTAAAATAAAAAAATATTGGAATGACTTTTTTTTATATGGTGGCAGCCAACGTGTTAAGGGCATCATTTCAAGTTTTTAATGCTACATAAATCAAATCTATTGATACATTTGAAATGTCATATTGTGCTAAATTATATCGAACCTAATCCCAGACTCGGGTATACCGTTAGGCTAATTGGTAGTGGAATAGATAGTCTATCAGTGCGTAGGTTGCGGTATCGATTCCCGCCAGATACTCTGGTCTGCTTCACTGCAACGGGGATGAAGCTACGATACTGTTACTGTTGTTTGGTAATCTAAACTCGTATATAAAATTGAAACATGTATGTATGTATGTATGTATGTATGTATGTATGTATGTATATAAAAATAATGACACACTACCTTGAAGGAAACCTGGGTGCAATTGTCTCCAAGTCCCCAGTTTTGTCAACTATATTGGTGACATCGTCAACGAAGTGTGTACACTACATTAAATTTGCCACTATATTTGGCTTTAATAAGAAAAAGATTTCATCAATAACAACTGAGAAGTACAATTCCTTTAAAAGTTGAAGAAATAATAATAATTTCGTATTCTTACAAAAAGTGTAGACTACTTTAACTAAAATGTACTAGCGATTGTCTGGTTCCAATGTCTACATATATTCCCAAAGGGACTACCTAGTCAGTACCTAGTCAGTAGCACCAACGTCAGTAGTAGATTTCCAATGTCACGCACATGTTAAATGTCTTTTGTAAATAACATTGCCTGGGGTATAATAAGTCACTAGTACTGGTGACTGTGTCAATAGTGAATCAGTACAGATTCTCTATTGACATTTCCTGCAGGGTATGTATGTATTTATTTAATGCAAAAAGTTTAAAAAATGTAATACAAATATTTTTTTCTTTTGAAAAACCAAAAATGGTTTGTTTGTTTCTTTTTTTTTTCGTAAATGCATTTTTTATCTTAATCTTTTATATCAAAGTTTGGCTTAGTCGCAAATTTGCGCAGTTGCGATACGATCAATCGCATTTTTAATATTTCACATTTTAATTTGAAATAACAGCCAACTTTTTAATGAAAAAAAAAAAAAAAAAACAAGTTAGAGTGCTATATTCGGCTGTGCCGAATCTTTGATACCCTCCACCGACAGTTCGAATGTTTAAGGAGTAATATATGTATGATGTTAATATTATCTTAAACTGTGACGATTTGTCACAGTTTAGGTGACTAAACTATTTTCCGGTAGTAGGGTTTATATGGGGCCTAGGGTGAATTATGGACCGATCATCTCGAAATTTCACAGCGTCATTTCTAGTCTAGGCACGGAATGAGATAAGATTATGCAAGAATTTGTTTTATTTGACTGGAAATCACGCTGCTGAATTTCGTGAAGATCCGTCCATAATTTACCCTAAGCCCCATATAAACAATACTCCCGGAAAACAGTTTAGTACCCCTAAAACCGTAAAAAATAACGCTAGCGTAACAAAATTTGGTACGTCACAGTTTTTTAGGACTAGAAATAACACTGTGAAATTTCGTGACGATCGGTACATAATTTACCCTAGGCCCCATAGAAACCCTACTCCCGGAAAACAGCTTAGTACGCCTAAAAACGTAAAAAATAATGCTATCATAACAAAATTTGGTACATCACAGTGTATTAGAACTAGAAATGACACTGTGAAATTTGGTGAAGATTGGTGCATAACTTACCATAGGCCTCATATAAAGCCCACTCTGGTAAAATAATTAAATACGCGGTAAACTTTCTTCCAGTTTAGCTTCATATGGCCAGAAAAAATGTTATGCAACTTTGTGATATATGGTTCATAATTTACCTTAGATTCCATTTTAGCAGCCTTCTGAAATTCACTGCAAACGCTTAAACTAATTGCACCGCTGTATTGAAATTTATGGTTTTTTAATTTTAATTTAATAAATCGTTCTACAGAATTTGGGATGATCAGTTCATAGCTTACCATGGCTTTTATATAATTTGTTCTCTTGAAAATCATTTAAGTTCAGCTTAAACTGATATTCTACTCAAACAATTTAAAATTGATTCTGATTGTCGATCAATAATTTTATATAGGTCTAAACCGCAACAAATTTTAATGCAGATGTCTGTTTTTACAAAGATTATAATAATAAATAGACATCATACAGATTCGGCACAGCCGAATATAGCACTCTAACTTGTTTTGTAACAAAATTATCAATTTTTTTAGGTGGTGGTTCCACATTTTGATTCATAGCTCTGGTCCTACTGAACCGATTTTTTTGGATTTCAATCCCAAACTGCTTAGGATAACTACAAGCAATTTGCCACCAAGTTTGTTCATTTCTTTTGAGTTGTTCGAAAGTGAGCGCGTTTTCAACAGACGGACAGACAGACAGACGGACATGGCTAAATCGACTTAGAATTACTCAAGGACCCAGAATATATGTACTTTATGGGGTCTGAGATGAATAATAAAAAAGTTTCACACGGAATGACAAACTTAATATACCCTCTTCACAACTAATTGTGGTGGAGGGTATAATAAATAAATTAACCGCAATTTCTCAAGCGATAAACGAAATTAGTTTTAAGCAAATATGTATGAATAATAGGTTTGAAGGTGCCGAATAATTGATTCCCTTCACCAAGAACAACAATAATGTGATAAATTATGAATTTATATTTATGAAATCTGATATCACTTATTTTAGTTATATTAAGCTTAGTCTAGACGATATGTTGAATCAGCAAATGTATGCTTATACTCATATGCTTAAAAATAATAACAAATGTTTCTATCAGCAATTCGGTTGAGTAATTTTAGTATTAAAAAACATAAACTGGACCAAATTTCAATACAGTTATCAAATTGTTATAATTTGTATAAAGATGATGCAAGTTTTGCCACTAAAGTCATTAAAAAGAACTGAAAATTGAAATGCTCGAATGGAGCATATGGTGAATTATGGGCCGATATTCTCCAAATTTAGTTGTGTGATTTCTACCTTTATGACACTATGACATAACAAATCCTGCTATAATAGCGTTATTTGGTACGTCTAAGGCATGCTAAAGTATATCCGAGAATGGGTTTTACATGCGACCTATGGTAAATTATAGATCGATCATCGTAGTGTAAAATCTAGTCATAAAAAACGAGTTCTTTTGTAAATAACAATCGGTTCAGTTTGTCACCAATTTTTGTTAATTTCTTTAATAGAAATATACATTTTTCGGGGTGGAGGGGTTCTGGTTTAAATGAAGAAAATTAACTCACCTGAGCGAAGCCGGTGCTTGACATACCATCAAATTAAGAACCCTTATGTCCAGTGAAAACCAGCATAAAAGAACAATTTTATTTAGCAAAGCCGGTATTTGGCATACTATAATTAAATAATACATAGAGTATATAAACTATTACCACATGTATACTCATAACTCTATATTAAACAAAAGATTTATTACAATATAATTTTTTAACTTTAATAACTGAAAGCTTGAAGCGTTCCCTATAAAATATTATATGTAAAAAATACCTTTATATCGATAACATTTTGAGATTAGAGCCATTTTGATAAAATGCATTAGTGAATTAAAATATTTTTTTAAATTGGTTCTTAATGGGTTAATAGTTCGGCATGTTTTATATACCATGTGAAAGGTATTTGGAAACACCCTTCAGCGATACCCATGATGCTGTGATTCAATTTATACTTCAAGAAATCTTGGTTAAGAATTGATCAACTTTTATGGGCTATAACTATAATACAAAGTTCTTTGGCAAACATTTCTATTTTCAAAGCACTTTTAAATGCAATTTTTTGTTCCTTGTTTACCGATGAGCTAGAAATCTAGATAAGTTCCGGGGTTATGTAAAAAATTAATCAAGTTATCAAAAGCATACCAATTTTTATATTATTCATATGCTACCAAAATTTGCTGTATGCTGAAAAGCTTGCATACGACTTTCAACAAATAACATATTTGTCAACATACGTAAAAATTTTGTTGAAAAGCAAAAAATATTGTGTCTAGACGATATGCAATAATTGTGAACAAAAGTTTGCTGACATCGTTAACAAATGCCTGTCATATGTTGGTAAGCATAAGTTTGTTGAAAAAATTTGGTGTCTATACGATATGTTGGCACTGAAAACTAATTTTTCAACATAAATTTGCTTATTCAACATATCGTGTAGACTTAGCTTAAAACTAATTTGTGCCAAATTTCCGAGAATATGCTTTTCATGGGAATTATTGTTAATTATGGGTCGATCACGACAAAATTGTACGATGTTATTACTACCCAGGAAAAACTTTTTGGTTTTTAGTAATATGTGGTAGTTATTTCATACGTTACCTAGTAAGTAGTTGTCATTACAATTTTTATCAATCTGAAAACTTAATTAAGTACTTACCAGTAATGACCTCAGCAACTACTCATTACTTCTATTATTTTCACTACTGAATATTTGCTTACTACTAATCAGCTCAATAACTACTTATTAGTTGTGTTGTTTTCAGTACTGAATATTTACTTTTTGGTAACGTACTCAGTAACTACTTATTAGGACTATTTACTAGTGATTTTTTGGCTACTGGTAAGTACTTAGGCCCAGAACAGACGGTTAAACGCAACTGCAACGAAACGCTTTAGAAATTATTATTTTGAAACCAGTTTCAATCGTTTTCCACACACCCTGCAACCTAAATTGTACCAGAATGTAATAAAATTATCACAATCATTTCGATTTTCTTTGAAAACAGATAAAACGCAAACAAGAGTTTCCTACACGCCGGTTTCAATGCAACTGATTTCCAATGCATTTTAAACTGGTCCCAAAATGGTCGCGTCGTGTGTGGTCCCTCAAAGGAGTCTATGGCATAAACTCAAATGAAACTCGAAAATAACTAGAAGTTGCAGTTTCGTTGCAGTTGCGTTTCACCGTCTGTTCTGGGCCTTACAATTCAAATTACTAGTAGTAAAATAAAACTAGATATTTTTTGACTTCGAGTGCTAACGCCTCGAACACAAAATAAGTAGTTATTCGGCCGAAAAATAAGTTATGTTCATTTTTCTCTAACATTACTTGCTAACTTACCAAGTAAGTAAAGTTTTTGCTGGCTAGTCTTATAAAACCTTATTGGAGTAAAATATAATAATTATAATTACATTACAATATTAATATTTGCTTTGCATTTTAGAGAGGACCTTGTTAATAAGAGACTAATGGTAATTTATAAGCCGATCATAACCAATCCTCGTTACGATCAAATAATTTTTTAGTGTATTAAAGAGATTTTCAAAAGGCAGTTATTGTAAAATATACACTGATCATCATAAAAGTAAACAAAAAAGTGATAAAATTTCTAGTTACAGTAGAATCCCGATAATTCGTAATCGCAAGGGACCGGCCATTTCTTACGAATTATAGGGGTTTTCGATTTAGCGGGGTTTCGATTTAACGGGGTTAAAATAAAATAAATACGAATAAACGGGGTTTTTCAATTTATTTACTAAAACGATAAAAAAAACATAAAAAACAATTGTTAAAAATAAAATATATAAAAATTATACATAAAAATTATGCATGTAACAAACTGATCTTAAGAAAATAAATCCACACACAAGCAAAAACCCACACAAAAATAAAAAAATGGTAAGCAAAAAAGCATTCTTTCCATGTTTTTGTTGTTTTTATTACGAATTATAAGTGGTAGTTAGCAAACAATTACGATTTATAAGAGGTAAAGAAGATTTTATTTGAAAAAAAAATTACGAATTATCGAGGGGACCAAAACGTATGGAAATTTTACGAATTAACGAGATTTTTTCAAGGGACCGACAGTTTATTACGAATTATCGGGAATTACGATTTATCGGGGTACGAATTATCGGGATTTGACTGTATATAGAACAGTTAATGCCAAAGAAAATACCTGCAAAAGTTAAATTTTGGTATTTGGTCGCTCAAATAGATAAAAACTGGTTTTGGTTTGTTTAAGTTTATTTTTTTTGCTGGAATAACAATGTTTCGTAAATACTTATCGCTGAAAACAGGAGGTTTGTCTACATTTTATCCTTATCAACCGATTATACTGAATTTTTATCCCAAACTGCTTCGGAGAACAAGAAAGAATTCAGCACTAAAATTATTCATTTCGTTTGAGTCTTTTTAAAGTGAGCGTGATTTCAACTGACGAACGGTCAGATAAACATGGCTAAATCGACTAAGAATTACTCAAGGACCTGCAATATGTGCAAATGTATACTTCACTATGTCTTAGATGGATATAAAAAAATTGGTTTTAAATTACAAAAGTAGTTTAGCACTTTATTCATTGAACGTAGTGGAGTCTATTAAATTTTTTACAAATAAACACAAATGGGAAATGGGAATTTAGCACATTTAAACGAAACCTTGTTAATTAATTTTTTGAATCCCAAGGAAAACGGCAGTTGTGAAAATTAAATGTCAATGCTAAAATTCCCAGAACTATGATTATATACACATATATATATACATATATATATATATATATACATAATATACACTCACAATATTATTACAGTAACGGACTGTATTTTATTTAAGAAATATTCCGTTCAGTCATTTTTAAATAAATAAACATTTAAAATTCCAAGCAAATTTATTTTTAACTGATTCTAACAGTTATTAAAAAAACTAAGTGCATATTAATACGGATTTTCAGTTGCAGTAAATATTGTCCGTTGATTAAGTTAAATTTTTCTTTATGTAAAATTAAATGAAAATGTTATTTAAAGTAACGAAAATTTCATTTAATTTTTACTGTCAAAAATTCAACCGCTAATTCCGTAAAAAACAAAGAAATATTCAGTTATTTGATATAAATTAGCAATCAAAAAATAAACAACATATTCAGTAAACACGAATGCACATTCAGTTATTTTATATAATTTAACTACCAAAAATAAATTTTTACTTATCTATAAAAAATTAATTGCTTGTTTTGTGAAAGCAATTCCCATTTTCTATTTGTTAAAATAATTTAGTTAAATACATAAAATTTTAAAAGTAAAATAATTGCGAAGCCATATCGGTCATGCTGCTGGTGTCTTATAATTGAGAGTTCTTCTGTAAACAACTTGATCAGTACAACAAAAGTAAAACAAACGTGTGTAACAGGGTAAGTAAATAATAATATTCTCCCTCTCTCGCTCATTAGAAAAACCAGCGGACAGGTGTCTGTCTCATATTTTTTAGAAATTCGGCTCTTTTGTGGAGTAAACGAAAATTACTGAATTTAATAAAATAACTGAATATTTAATTGTTTTTACTGAATATGGTGTTGAATTTTTGACAGTAAAATTTTACAAAATAACTGAATATTTAATTTGATTTTACGGAATATGGTGTTGAATTTTTGACAGTAAAAATTAAATGAACTTTTTGTTAAAAATAAATGAAAAATAAGTAGACCGGATTTTATATTACAATTTCAGTTAATTTTACGTACAGAATATTGTGAGTGTATAATGCATTGTGCATTTGTGTTGATCTACGTAACGTCTATTTGCCCGGATCTTCAGTTTGGTAGTTCCAGATAAAATTCTAGGTTTGTCTATCCAGAATTTTCACCATTTGGTTTCAATGATAAAAGCAGTTTTGAAGTTTTTATAGAATTAAGCACGTTGGTTACTCCCCTTCTACAATATACATACATAATTTGCGTTTTAAAACATATGCACTAAAACCCGTGTTAAAATTTGAGAAAAACTCTAACATAATGAGACTATACTTTACACTTACATTAAATAAGTGTTAATGTTATGCATTTCATGTCTGTTGTAGACTGGGTGTTAAGGTTGAAATCTTATTTAAATGATGAAAACAGGTCCATTATTTTACCTGATTATATAAATTAAGTTTAAGTTAAAGTTAATGTTTTTGGGCTTTATTACTTTTCGATCGACTGTATTTGCGAGTTATTTTATTAATTCTTTTGGAGTTATTTTTTTTAGTATTTAGTATTATTGATTTATTTAGCAAAATTCGCTATTTAAAAAACAATTAAGTTTACAATTACATTTTTTTACAATAATTTCAAAAGATTTTGTTATTCGTGCTTAATTCCCAGTTTTTATTCTTGATAAAAACACTTGAAATTTATTGTTAATGGGATAAGCTATTCCTATGCATTTCACTGGTTGCTTAGGCCAGATTTATTTGGTTTAATATCTTTAGTTTTTCTAAAATCTTTATGGATGAAGTTTCCTGATGATCTGGCCTAAGCAACCAGTGAAATGCATAGGAATAGCTTATCCCATCAACAATAAATTTCAAGTGTTTTTATCAAGAATAAAAACTGGGAATTAAGCACGAATAACAAAATCTTTTGAAATTAAAATTTTGTATTCCCAAAAATTGAATTATTTTTTTACAATTTTTATACGATATTAAAAATTTTTCTCTAACATATGCTATAACTTTACGCTTAAAGACATGAAAATTATTTTCAATTTTTAGTTCTAAAATAAAAGATTTTGATAGAAATTTGTTGTACTAAATACAGTTTAATCTGAAATCGTTGTTATTACGTAGATAATATGGTTGCACATCCGCTACAAATACCAATTGATTTCGCAAATATCGGGTGATTTTTTAGCTATCGCTTGCAAATTATTGAATTTTATTATCAAAATGCGTGCTCTGTTAAGAAAGTTCAGCGCGCGCTTCTTCCATTTTATGATAAGTTTAATCGACCCACTGAAGCGGCGATTCGGTACGTTAATAAGCAGAATTGTCGATTTTGGAGTGAAGATCAGCCAGAAGCATTGCAAGAGCTACTAATGCATCCAGAAAAAGTCACAGTTTGGTGCGGTTTGTTTGCTGGTGGCATCATTGGACCGTACTTCTTCAAATATGATGCCAATCGTAACGTAACTGTGAATGGTGAACGCTACCGTGAGCTGATATTCAACTTTTTTTTGCCCAAAATGCAAGAGCTTGACTTACATGACATGTGGTTTCAGCAAGACGGTGCCACATGCCACACAGCACGCTTAACAATGGACTTATTGAGAGGCGAGCTCTGTGAACATTTTATTTCACGTTAGGGATCGGTCAATTGGCCGCCTAGATGGTGCGATTTAACGCCTTTAGACTATTTTTTGTGGGGCTATGTTAAAGCTATGCACACATGCCCGCTTCAATTGACGCATTGGAAGACAACATTGAAGCATTTATTCATGAGATACCGGCCGAAATGTTGGAAAGAGTATGCCAAAATTGGACTAAGCGGATGGACCATTTGAGGCGCAGTCACGGTCAACATTTGCATGAAATAATCTTCAAACATTAAATCATATGCACCGTACAATCGATTCAAATAAAGATTTAATGAATTTTTTGGAATTTTATGTGTTTTTTTAACTTTCCTATAGCTCTTAAAAAATCACCCTATAGTTGGGTAACATTCCATTTTTTATTTTATATACAAGTATGATTACGTTCAATATTATTCTTTAGTTGACTGATAGCCATTGCAACTTAAACAACATGTATTACGTGGGTTAATCTATGGCATCTTAATATACATCTCATGCTTTTATTTTGTAATTTTTGCAGTCTGCTCTTCATTTGTTGACTACTAAGAAATAGTAATGTAGAACAATATTCGAAGTGTTTTTATAATTGTATTAAATATTCTTATGCATGTGATTGTAGACACTTTATTAGTTTATTATCGCTTCATAAAAGCAATTTTTTTGGAAACTTTTTTGCAAATATAATTAAAATGCAAATCAAACTTCAATGTTTTGTCAAAGATAACACCAAGATATTTCATTATGAAATGTCCTTCAAAATTTGGGATTTGTTAAATTTTTGATATTTTTTTTTGGGATTTATTTCATTGGGAGTTATTGCAATGGGCCTTATTTGACGTAGCCGCACTACTATTAAAAAATTATTTTAAACAAGCATTCTTGAAAAATGTAAAGTTAATGGACTTACGACTTAAGGGCCAAATACACTTGTCAAATGTTTGTCCAGCGGGCGAATTCACTCTTGTACGTGTGCTGGACGTAATATTCGCCGTAATATCTAAATTTTTTGATTTTCCATCCAGCATCGTCGGTATGACACATACAGACACATTTTCACTAATCCTTCCACAATGCTTGATGAGTATTTGGATCAGTGTATTTGGGCCTTTAAAAGACAAAAGATGAAGAAATGAAAGACCAAGAAAGCACTTTGATTATGTTTTGTCTCTTAATGGATATATACCCAAAAAAATTGAGCTTTAATCTAATGGTGTTTTCTTTTCTGACAATAATGTTCCATATATGCTACCATTCGTGCGAGTTTTTGTTCCATTCTAAAAATATATGCAAAAATGTGAGAAGTTGTCGTTATCCTTTCTAAACATGTTGCAACAATAAATGGCAAATTTGTTCCATTTCTTACCCGCAGTTATAACTGAGTGTGAGATAATACCCTTTTTTGCATCTGCGTAAAGTACTTTTTTATGGAAGCAAGTATTTTTTTTTTGTGTTTGCGGACAATTTGCGTTATATTGTGATTTTTAGTTATATTGTGATGGATATAAAAACTTTTTGTTTTTCGTTTGTTTTACTTTTATTATATTTTTTTGCCACAAAATTTTTAACAACAGCTGACATTAATTATTGAAAATCAGTGCTGTTAACGCTTATTGGAATTGTAAGAAAATTTAATGTTGAAAATTGCTACAAGCGTGGTGAATATCGCTTTTAGTACAAACTTTGCATTCAATATTTAACACGCTAAATACACATTAGTGTTGAGTGTAAAATGTAGCTATTATTTTGTTCCATTGTAATTTAGAAAAATGACTCACTTTGTAAGGGTTCGTGTAACCTAATAAATATATTACACAACTATAATGCATCATTATTTTTTAGAAAAAAAAAAACACCATAAGCAGGTTAGTTTTGCTACAGTTATTTTTTAGTATTCTCCCTTGCAAACCTGCTTCGTAACCGTGGCACTTGAAATATTTTTTTGTATTAAACTTGTTAAGAGTTCATTCACTCACTTTACTGCATCTCTGTATGTCTTATTGTGCGCTTTTTTTTAAATGTACCATTAGTGCTTCGCAAAATGATAAAATATTTTATTTCGTAGTTCCGTTTCTGCCAATGTTAAAAATGTTAGTATCATGGTTGTCAGATTTTTTTGAGCTCCATCGCCAAACCGGATGTCAGAAATCGCCAAAAATTTTGTTTTTCTTAACCTACTTACAACTACAATTAATGTTGAGAGAATTTCAACTAATTGTAGTGGGGAATGTAAGATGAGATAAACCCACTGTTGTTTATTGTTGATGTGTTTTAAACTTTGATATTATTACAAGTAGAACTGTTGCTATAATTCTTATACGTTTAACAGTTTTATTTGGTTTAATATCTTTAGTTTTTCTAAAATCTTTATGGATGAAGTTTCCTGATGATCTGGCCTAAGCAACCAGTGAAATGCATAGGAATAGCTTATCCCATCAACAATAAATTTCAAGTGTTTTTGTCAAGAATAAAAACTGGGAATTAAGCACGAAAAATAAAATCTTTTGAAATTAAAACTTTTTCTTTTACTTCTAATTCATTAAATGTAAAAAGTCGCTGTCAAACAAAATCAAAAAGCGAAAAATTGTAGACAAATTTTCGTTTTTTGTTCGACAGGTTTTGGTTTCGACTGCAGTTTTTTAAAACCTAGAATTAAAGAGTGACTGAATATAAAATTCACTTAAAATGATAATAAAACAAAGATCATGTGAAAAAAATTAGCCAGATTTTTTTTTTTTAAATTAGTAATGATAACAAAAAGTGAATCGTTTCTTTTTTTCTTTCTTTAGTCCTTTTTTTATCCATACATGATATAGAAACTAAATACGCTATCATATTGGAGTTACTAAAAATTTGCATTTATATATATTCCAGAGCACAGTGTAAAATGCATCTAATTCGCAAAAATCTATATTATTTACATACAAAGATGATGTACTTGGCAAAAGAAAAAGCTTGATACCCATATTGCCCTATTTAAAACGAAGGGTTACCACCCCATTGCATTTTTGTCAGAACGCGAACAAGCACGAATTTCAAAAAAAGCTGAGACACGTATTTAATTAAATCGACTAAAGATTAAAATATTTTAATTTGGCATTTTTATTACAAACAATCCCGAACCAAAAATTCAAAAACCGGTTTTTTTACAGAAATCCTTAAAAAAAGGACATGGATGATCGTCCTTGGACAAATTGTATATACAGTTGGACACGCCTTAAAAAAACCTTTCTTATGATGCACAATTTGTATATGTTGGTAAGGAAACAGATTCTCAAATTAACAAAACATGCAAAAATAGACCCTTTTTCAAACTGGTCCAGCTCACGAGAGGACAAAGCTGGAGCCGAAATATTTAAAATGTCATCTTAAAAAAGTCCCAGGTTAATTTTTAGGAGGGTATATCGAGCACTTTTTTTGGTGAGTCGCTCTAATGTATATATTTATATATATTTAACTGGAGAGGCCTAACTCCGCTTTTGTAAATAAAAATGTAACTTTCTTATTTAAAAATCGCTGAAATAATATAAATGGTAAAAATAGCCAAGTAAGTCGCCAGTAATATCAAAAATCGCCAGTCGCCAAATGGAAAATCCCATCGCCAAACACGTTTCAAAAACGCCACGTTTGGCGAGAAATCGCCATATCTGACAGCCCTGGTTAGTATAGTGAATGGGAATACTTCAAGTTTTAAATATTGTATAATTATGGGGTGAATTCATAACCTTGACGGCACAGGTATTCGGCATTAGCGTCAATTTAACAGGTAGAAAGGATTTTACATTCGTTTTTTGCGCTTCGGGTTGCCGTAGTGTACCCATCAATTATCTCTAGCACGTTGAAACTGATGGAAAATATTTAGGATAAGCAATCGATGCGCTTCAGCTGTTTGTTTAAAAACCTAAACAAGCTAAAACTTTAATATTTTAGAAGCATCTAAAAGGTATCAATCTGTATTTCAAGTGTTAAAATTTGGGATAAAGACTCCCTAATACAAAATTAATACCATGAAAGCTCGAAATTTCAAACTTTAAAAGCATCAAAGTGCAGCAAAGCGCACCGGGCTATGACAGCATGCCGATATTTGTGCTTAAGTGGGAACGATTATCAAATGTTCGAAATAAAAAGTTCTATAATTCTATTTACAAATAAAATATTACTGAATTATTAATTTCTAATAGAATTCCTTAATTCTAAAAAATTAATTCCAAGATGTCAAGATGTGTTTTGAATAATTGAACCTCAATTTAGTTTCCTGCGATTTATAATTAAGCTAAAAAATATTCTACATACATTTATGCAAATATATTAAAAAAAAATTTATTTTAATTCTGTACTTTCAGCTATTAGCAGCAGTATTAATTGGATTTGGAATTTACGTAATTCTAACATATGACACAAATGAATTTGCTTCAACAGCTGCATATGCATACATCGGAATTGGCGTTTCCATGTTTGTGGTTTTACTATTTTTAACCATTGGGGCCATAAGAGAAAGTGTCTGTTGTACAATAACGGTGAGTTATGGTTAATTTAAATAAAAAAAAAAACCAAAACCAAAGATATGGCTTTATGTGAACACATCTGTTTTAATTGAAAAAATGTGGGATCTTTCTAGGTTATCATATTAATGATAGTCGTGATTCTCGCTCAAATTGCGGTTGCATTTCTCTTAACCAGAGGTGAAGGAGAGGTTTCGTCGAATTTATCAAACACTTTAGATGCATCGTGGGAAGACGAACTTAAAAGTCCAGGTGCCATGTCGCATTATGAAACTTGGGTTAGTACTTAACAAGTATCTTATTGCAAACATTTTAAAGTTTGATTTTATGTAACATTTCTCCAGTTTAAATGCTGTGGTCGTGCTAGTCCTCAAGACTATATTGTAAATGAACGCTTGCCCCCCGATACCTGTTTCCAAAATAATGATTCATCTGTACCGGAAAATCTTATCGAGACAGGCTGTCGCATTAAGTTTGAACAATATTGGTTGAATTTACTGAGAGCTTTTAATATTGTTGCCTGGATTTTAATTGCTTTGGAGGTAAGAGTTGTATGTAGCCTTAAGTTGAAAAATACGGACGAACCTAAAATAAAGCGGCAAACGTTTTTTATTTGTAAAAAAATCTCATGCCCATACAATTTGTAAAAAGGCAAAATAACACGACGCCAAAGCCGAACGGTGAATTAACGAATTATGGCACATATTTAAGAATAATACATAACTATTAGAAGCGCTAACTTTGGCTGTGCCGAATCTCTGATGGCCTCCACGGAGGGTAAGATTATTTCAGAAATGGGCTTTATAAAAATTGACTTCACGGTAATTGTAATCGTTGCGGTTTGAGGCGTACTAAAGTGAATTCCAAAATTACGCTTTATATGGGTGGGGCATATGGTAAATTATCCCCCAATCTTTGAGAAATTTAGCATTGTGATTTCTGCTCTTAGGGAACAATGATAGACCAAATTTTTTTTTATTTATTTATTTATTAATATATGTCTATGGAATTTTATTCCTTACAGACAATTTAAAAAATAATTGATTACAAAATGATACACATAAAAATATTATACATAATTAACAAGAAAAATTTCTTAGTGTTGAGAAATGTGATTATTGCCCTTTTTATAGCATTAGGATTTGATGAAAAGTCGATAAATCTATATAAGTTGTTAAATGCATTGCTCATTCTCCTGAGAGGGTCAGCATTAGCATAATTAGCTCTAACAAATGCAACTGATAATGGTATGTAATTCCGGGATGGACGTTGAGGAATGTTGAGAGAAATATCATTAATCAAAAATCCACAGCAGATGTCACCATTAATAACATTGAATAGAAATGACACATTAAGCATAGTTCTACGACTTTTTAATGTAGGAAGTTTAATAAGAGCAAGTCGAGCAGCATATGAAGGCAAGTTTAAGGGGTTAAAACGTAATCCACGAAGACAAAACAACAGGAATTGTTTTTGAACCGACTCAATGGCATTGGAATGGATTTCGTAAATAGGGTCCCATATTATCGATCCATATTTAAGAATAGGTCGAACTTGTGTTTTACCAATATACGGATCATTAAACTCTTTAGCTATTTCCAATTCCACTTTAGAATCACCCAGAAAAAAATCAGCAACAATCGGGTTATTTCTTACAAGCGCATTATTTTACATTTCTTTAAATTCAGCCCCATAAAGTTGATGTTGCACCATTCATAAAATGAGTTTAAGTCCTTTTGAAGTCGATGGTGGTCTAAAAGTTGGTTATAGGTTAGATAAACTTTGACATCATCAGCATACATTAAAATATTCGAGAATTTTATTACATTAGGTAAGTCATTAATAAACAATGAGAAAAGCAGCGGTCCAATGTGGCTTCCTTGAGGTACTCCAGAAAGAACATTAATATTTTTAGAATAAATGCTTTTAAAGCAAACGGTTTGCGTCCTATCTGATAAATATGAGTATATCCATTTTATGCAATGCTTCGTAAAACCAATTAATTGTACCCAATAAAAAATTTTATCATTTTGCAAAGCACTTAAGGTACATTTAAAAAAATAAGCGCACAAATATGCGCTACGCAATAAGACATACAGAAATGCAGTAAAGTAAGTGAAAGAACTCTCAACAACTTTTATTAAAAAAAAACAACATTTCAAGTGCTACGGCATTCCCTTACCACGAAGCAGGTTTGTAAGGGAGAATACTAAAAAATAACTGTATCAAAACGTTCAGTGTGTATAGCTGATCGTTACATCCTACAATTTTTATGTGCGCTGAATAATGCGCTTTATGTGTCAAAAATGTATTGCTTCAAAGTGGGAACTCGCCATATAAAATTCATGTCTTCCGTAAGCGCAATGGTAAACGAAACTTTTATGTTTCTCCCTTACAAACCTGCTTCGTTGGAAGCTCCGTTTTTTATTGGGTAGTTTCTTTACAAGAAGCAAATGATTTACTTTATCGAATGCTTTGCTAAAATCAGTGTAAATGACATCGGTTGGATTTTTTTGAAGAAATCCGCAGTTAACAGCGATAGTAAATTGTTAGAGATTTGTATACAATAGCATTATTTTCTACGGTTTTAGACGAACTCAATTGTTTTCCTGGAGTGGGCTTTTTATGGTGCCTATGGTAAATTATGAACTGATCTTTACGAAATTAAGTAGTTTAATAACAATCGTTACATTTAACCACTAATTTATGTAAATTTTTCTAACAAAAATATGAATTTTGAGGGTGGTTATTCCATATATGGGTTCAGAACAAGGACCGGAAATTACGAACGGAAAACACAAAATTAAATTTTATTTTTTAAATAAAAAATTTTTGTGTGTGAAAAAAAGAATATTGTTTTTCTGTGTTTAAAATTTAAACGAAAAAGAAAAAAAAATTTCTTTGAAAACAAAATTTATAGTTTCAAAAAAAAGCAAAAACTTTTTTTTTTGTAAAAAAAAAACAAATAAAAATGTTCCGGCTATCCATTTGAGCATTATTTTATCAAAATCCTCAAAAAAGCTTTTTATGTTTCTAGAATAATTGCATTTTTAATACTTGATAAAGTGATGAGAGAAAGCCCAAACTGCTTAGCTATATTTAGTTTTGGTCTTTTTTTACTTTGAGCCAACGCTCAGGGGATGCCCCCAACTAATGCAATTCATTTTTTTTGGAATTAGGAAAATTGGTTATGGGGAGAAGGAAAGAGGGAGTAGTGTTTGTGGACATTTAATTTGAATTTTTACAAATTGTAGCCGACTGGGAAGACTTCTGCCGCGAGTCTATTCCACATACGGCCAGTTCGACTTAGAAACGAATATTCTCTGTAATGCGTTGTGCGATACATTGGACAATCGACAACGGATGTGATCTGCTGGAAAGGCGAGTACTACGGGAATGCACCGTCGTCTCAGGGATGAGTTCGCACAGCTCAGCTGAACATCTTCCGTGGTAATATCGATAGAACAATGCCGCACAACCCACATTCCGACGATGCTCCAAAGAGTCAATAGAGCTGGATACTCTACTGTCATTGATGAGCTTCAACGCACGCCTTTGCACCCGATCCAGAAGCTTCAAGATAGACCTTGAAGCACCTGCCCAGATATGGGAGTTGTATTCCATTTTCGGTCAGATATAGGTGGTATAAATAGTGAAGAGATCAGAAGGAGTGAAGTAGTTCTTGCACCGTTTTAGGAAACCAAGACACTTGAATGCATCTTTCGACACTTAAAAGACATGTTAGTTCCAACGAACATCACATTAAATTTTCCTCAATAGCTATAACTGCCATGGATACAGATGACGCTGACTCCACAAGACGTGGGTCAACATGCAACATTGAGTCTTACGAGCATTAAAATCGACCCTATTCGCAAGACTTCAGTCGGAGATTGTCGTAAGGTCAAGATTGAGTGTGCCATTCATATTCCGTCTCATATCTTCAACCTCGTTAAGGCTTGGTCTATAATCAAAGGAAAATTAGAAAAAAATAAATTTTCCACAATATACAAATTTGAGATTTTAAACAAAAAATTATTGTTAAAAACAAATTTAATAATATTTTCACACCATTTGATAAAAATACAAATTTAAGTTCTTTTAGCAAATAAACAACATTTTTCCATTTTGATAGGATTTTCGCCTTTACCTAATAATTTACAGCCGTATTCATAATGATAATTTGGCATGAAGTTAGCACAAAGTTTATTCATAATATACTTACCAAGCACTGGCTAAACTCTTGTTAACGAGCTGCCAAACGTTTGCAAACTTTTGAAAAACACATGTTTAATGTTAAACAATTTGGTTGGTTTTTTTAAATTACTATTTTTTTTTTATTTACCATCTTCTTTTATTTTAAAAACTTTGTAATATTGTTAAATGTGGAGGAAAAGACAAAAAAAAAAAGGACAAACCCAGCGATGATTAATGCACAACGTGTTGCATTTTTGAGTTATATAATGTGGCATCATTAAAATTCAGAGTTGATTTATGCAAAGTTAGCAGATGGAAAATAGTTTGTTAAGCCTAGATTACACTATCTCACAAGTCTTACGTATTCCATAATACTTTGTGAGATAGAAATCTAATGAGTTTTGATGCGACTGTCAAAAAACCTAATGTAATATGACAGTTTGTGTTCACACATCACACACAGAGTATAAACACTCACACATGAAATAAAATGCAACCCTGATCCAATGAAAAGTATTATTGTTTAGAAATTTTTCAAAAAACGATGAAGTCGTATGGGATGTCAAACTTTTTTCATAATACTTGTCATTTTCGTGACACATTGCATTCACACTATCACACTTTGTCATATTACTTGAGCTTTTGACATGTATTAATACAAAGTATAATAGTGTTATCTAGCCTTTATGAATTAACTCTGGGCTAACAAACTGCTAATCTTAATCGGCATTATTTTCTACGGTTTTAGACGAACTCAATTGTTTTCCTGGAGTGGGCTTTTTATGGTGCCTATGGTAAATTATGAACTGATCTTTACGAAATTAAGTAGTTTAATAACAATCGTTACATTTAACCACTAATTTATGTAAATTTTTCTAACAAAAATATGAATTTTGAGGGTGGTTATTCCATATATGGGTTCAGAACAAGGACCGGAAATTACGAACGGAAAACACAAAATTAAATTTTATTTTTTAAATAAAAAATTTTTGTGTGTGAAAAAAAGAATATTGTTTTTCTGTGTTTAAAATTTAAACGAAAAAGAAAAAAAAATTTCTTTGAAAACAAAATTTATAGTTTCAAAAAAAAGCAAAAACTTTTTTTTTTGTAAAAAAAAAACAAATAAAAATGTTCCGGCTATCCATTTGAGCATTATTTTATCAAAATCCTCAAAAAAGCTTTTTATGTTTCTAGAATAATTGCATTTTTAATACTTGATAAAGTGATGAGAGAAAGCCCAAACTGCTTAGCTATATTTAGTTTTGGTCTTTTTTTACTTTGAGCCAACGCTCAGGGGATGCCCCCAACTAATGCAATTCATTTTTTTTGGAATTAGGAAAATTGGTTATGGGGAGAAGGAAAGAGGGAGTAGTGTTTGTGGACATTTAATTTGAATTTTTACAAATTGTAGCCGACTGGGAAGACTTCTGCCGCGAGTCTATTCCACATACGGCCAGTTCGACTTAGAAACGAATATTCTCTGTAATGCGTTGTGCGATACATTGGACAATCGACAACGGATGTGATCTGCTGGAAAGGCGAGTACTACGGGAATGCACCGTCGTCTCAGGGATGAGTTCGCACAGCTCAGCTGAACATCTTCCGTGGTAATATCGATAGAACAATGCCGCACAACCCACATTCCGACGATGCTCCAAAGAGTCAATAGAGCTGGATACTCTACTGTCATTGATGAGCTTCAACGCACGCCTTTGCACCCGATCCAGAAGCTTCAAGATAGACCTTGAAGCACCTGCCCAGATATGGGAGTTGTATTCCATTTTCGGTCAGATATAGGTGGTATAAATAGTGAAGAGATCAGAAGGAGTGAAGTAGTTCTTGCACCGTTTTAGGAAACCAAGACACTTGAATGCATCTTTCGACACTTAAAAGACATGTTAGTTCCAACGAACATCACATTAAATTTTCCTCAATAGCTATAACTGCCATGGATACAGATGACGCTGACTCCACAAGACGTCTGTGGGTCAACATGCAACATTGAGTCTTACGAGCATTAAAATCGACCCTATTCGCAAGACTTCAGTCGGAGATTGTCGTAAGGTCAAGATTGAGTGTGCCATTCATATTCCGTCTCATATCTTCAACCTCGTTAAGGCTTGGTCTATAATCAAAGGAAAATTAGAAAAAAATAAATTTTCCACAATATACAAATTTGAGATTTTAAACAAAAAATTATTGTTAAAAACAAATTTAATAATATTTTCACACCATTTGATAAAAATACAAATTTAAGTTCTTTTAGCAAATAAACAACATTTTTCCATTTTGATAGGATTTTCGCCTTTACCTAATAATTTACAGCCGTATTCATAATGATAATTTGGCATGAAGTTAGCACAAAGTTTATTCATAATATACTTACCAAGCACTGGCTAAACTCTTGTTAACGAGCTGCCAAACGTTTGCAAACTTTTGAAAAACACATGTTTAATGTTAAACAATTTGGTTGGTTTTTTTAAATTACTATTTTTTTTTTATTTACTATCTTCTTTTATTTTAAAAACTTTTTAAAATTGTTAAATGTGGAGGAAAAGACAAAAAAAAAGGACAAACCCAGCGATGATTAATGCACAACGTGTTGCATTTTTGAGTTATATAATGTGGCATCATTAAAATTCAGAGTTGATTTATGCAAAGTTAGCAGATGGAAAATAGTTTGTTAAGCCTAGATTACACTATCTCACAAGTCTTACGTATTCCATAATACTTTGTGAGATAGAAATCTAATGAGTTTTGATGCGACTGTCAAAAAACCTAATGTAATATGACAGTTTGTGTTCACACATCACACACAGAGTATAAACACTCACACATGAAATAAAATGCAACCCTGATCCAATGAAAAGTATTATTGTTTAGAAATTTTTCAAAAAACGATGAAGTCGTATGGGATGTCAAACTTTTTTCATAATACTTGTCATTTTCGTGACACATTGCATTCACACTATCACACTTTGTCATATTACTTGAGCTTTTGACATGTATTAATACAAAGTATAATAGTGTTATCTAGCCTTTATGAATTAACTCTGGGCTAACAAACTGCTAATCTTAATCGGCATTCTAGTTAGCAGCTCGTTGTAGGTAGTGTACAAGCTGTGGTTAACTTTTTGTTATGAATACGGCTGTTAATTCCTATTTTGCCGCTACCTGACGATTCCATTCCAATACAAAATCAATCCAATTCAAATGAGTTGAACATGAATTGCTAATTCTTTTTTCTTATTCATTTGAATTAATTCAAAATCAATTCAAATGAATTGGAAATGAATTGAAATTCACTTTTACAAATTCATTCGAATAAGAAACGAATTGCAATTCATTTGACAAATTCATTTGAATTGGAAATGAATTGCATTTCATTTTAACCATTTGAATTGGCTCAAATTTCATTCAATTCATTTTTCTGTGTGAACATAATTAAATTATAATTTGATAATTAAGTGCATAAATGATTCGTCAATCAGCTCAAAAATTAATGATGCTACTGTATCGCGGTTCAATATATATTGAACTTGTAGCAGTGCCCTTTAATAGCAATTTATTTTTTAAATGCCAAAAGAAACTACACTGAAAGAATTTTCTTCGCAATACCAATGAATTTTGACATTAATCCTATGAAAAATTGCATTAAAAAGGAACCTATGCAGCGCTTCGTTGGATCAATGAAACCTGTTTCATTAAAAGGATTTAATGAAACATGACATTAGATCTATGAATTTTATTAATTGGATGAATACTTTCAATAAAGTAAAAAAAAATTTTGTTTTTATTTTCTTTAATTATTTTTTTTTTTATTTTTTCTTATTTTATTTTACTTTATTTTATTTTTTATTTTTTTTCTGTCTCTGGCGGGATTCGATCGCGCAACCTCGGTGCTGATAGACTAGCTAGTTCTTGGATAAAAAAACTATGTTTTTTACTCAAGTAAGAGCGTAAATATGAGATTAAATTGTCAATAATAAAAATAACAACGTTGATTGAAAGTGGATTGAAAGTTTTTGTTTCATTATTATAATGACATTTTTATTGTCATAATGAAAATTTAAATTTATGAAGGCAATTATTGAAATATGTTGCTTTTATAAAAAAATTTTTTGCTTTCATAAATTTAATGGCATACATGTAACATTCGATGTATTTAATTATTAAATCTTACATTTTTTAATTAACAATTAAACATTTTTTTAAGGAAACTATAATTTTGTATTAATTTATGAATATAGTTATTTTTGTATATTGTTTTTTTATTTTCCCAACTAAAATTTTTTGTTTAACTTGGACAAACTTAAGTTTTCATATATTCAATGAAAATTTTTAACGTAATTACGAAATCCAATGAAGCGATTTTAACGAAAATACTTCATTATAACTATGAAATTCCATTTAGACAATGAAAATTTTCATTTACCCAAGGAAATTTTTTTTATGAAAATGATTCATTAAATATATGAAGCATTTTTCTTTCAGTGTAAGAAAGCTTTTATACTCGTATGGTTAGAGATAGAAGACGTAAAAGAAAAAGTTAAAAATATTAAAAATAAAATTTTTATTTAAAAACTTAAAGTGTTTAATCGAAATAATTTCTGAAATCGATTTCTGAAAAATATAGAGAAATTCTGAATTAAGGAGAAGTTCTATTTTTATACAAGACTGTAAAATTTGCTAATCGAAATGGATTCCGTAGTTGCAAATCCGCTCGAATTTATTTTAGCTTATTTTTCGTGTTTTGGAGAAATAACATACGAACTTTCAATCTGACCAAATTTGTGACAGAATTGATAACTGTACAACAAAAACTATTTTTAATAGAAATATTACTTGAACATTAGATAAGTTTAAAAGAATATTGGTATGTATTAAGTTGCGGACTACGGGTTTGCTTTTCGGTTGAATAAAGTTTGTATTGTTGTAATATTGTAATATTGGTATTAAAATCTACCGACAATTGATTTAGAACCATAATATCTTTTTTTTTCTTCCGAAATAAAATATTTGTCGTATTTAACTAAAATATTTTATACCGTATTTTTCGCTTTTATGATTTTTTTTATATGCACAAACAGTTCCAAAAAAAAAATTGGTTTAACTCATAAGCAGTGGAATAAAAATTTTATAGCATAATTTTGGTAGAAGGACTGTTACACATTTCTTCCACATTTACGTGCTAAACAATTGTTTTATTCATCTAAGACCCCATAAAGTATAAATGTTCTGGGTTAGTTATTCTAAGTCAATTCAGCCATGTCCGTCTGTGTGTCTTTTCGTCTTTTGAAAACACGCTGACTTTCGAAATACACAAAAGAAAATAATTGCTTCTAGTTCTACTAAGCAGTTTGATGTTAATAACCAAAATATTGAACAAGAAATTTAAATTTTTGTAACATAAATTGGTCCCAGAATACACCGATTACCATTCAAATTTGCCCATGAAATCAAACTACAACATTTTGAGCAGATCAGTCCATAATTAACCATATGCCCCATATAAAGACCACTCTCAAAAAACCCTTTACAACTCCTAAAACCGTAACGAATACCGGTATTAGAATAAAGTGTGAAGTGTCTTGTCCGTCAGAAATCACATTGCCAAATTAGCGAAGACGTTAATACGCCAAAAACCGCAACGAATTATAAAACCGTGTGGTCAGTTTTGTATTAATGTTGGTTTTTAATTCTGAGACAAACAGCCCAGTCCTGAAATATTCTTGCTGTATGTGGAGGGCATCAAAGATTCCTGCACAGCCGAATGTAGCACATTAACTAATTTCTGATTGTGTTAATAAGAGTTAAAAAAATGGGCTTAAACCGTTCTCTGTTACAGACGATGTGCTTTTAAGCAATTAATACAATGTTTTAAGATAAAATTATTAATTAAACTTTTTATTTTTTTCAGTTGCTGATAACTTTTATTTGTTGCTGCCTCTGCAACAGCATTCGCAATGATCGCAGACGTTCTTATTATTAATTTTTATTTAAGTTTTTAATGGTTGCCTTTACGAACTGATTTGTAATGCATCGGCATAAGAAAACGCATTGAACAAGAAATATACAGCAGTCCCTCCTTTAACATGCAGCCAAACGACAAGTCACGCAATTAATACACTCTTTTTATTAAAATGTAAAACTAAAAACATATTTATTTTAGTTTATAGAGTATTTATAATATAAAAAGTTGCCGCACAACACACACGTTCAGCCTCAGTCCCAGTGAACGCATTTAAGAGTGCCGGAAGCCCTTAAGCGGAAACTACTGTTGTGTATTTATATTTTTGTATAGTCATTTTTATATTTAATAAAACAAACTAAAAATTTAGTTATTTAATATTTAAAAGTGTCCTCTTTCTATTATTTATTTTAATCAGGGCTTAAAAAACTGCATCCGAAACCAAAACTGTCGAACAAGAAACGAAAATTTGTGCACAATTTTTCGCTTTTTGAGTTGGTTTGACAGCGACTGTTTACATTTAATGAATCAGAAGTAAAATCAAGTTTTTTTGGCCAATGACAAATGAAGAATTGGAACAAATGGCAGTTTTCCTTCTCTGACTGCAGTTTTTTAAATGCTGCTTTTAATAATAATGTATACTGATTTATGTAAATGTATACGTTTTTTTTGAAAATAAATGGAAAATTGTTAACGATTTGAAATAAAACTATAACTTTTTTTACTGGTTGTTGTTGCAATATTTTTGCTGTCATCGGAAGTTTTCTCCTTGGAAAAAACTTTAGATTGATACAGCAGTTGCTGGATTGACAATCTAGGTCCGAGTGACACACCTCCCGGAGCAGAGATCCAACTGTGTGAAAATTTTTTACTGGTATATTTATTTACTAAGTTTGCAGGTTATAAACCTTACGGTAAGTTATTGAATCCTCAATATAAAAATTCAAAAACTAGCTGCTTTCTTTCGAGAGCATGGAGCTTATCATAAAGCGAAGCCTTGTTTGCCTTCAAGGCTCGATAAAATTATTGCAAGCAAATTTTTATCAAATTACAGTTGAGTAATATATTTATCCCTGACGTTAAACAAATCGGCTTTACTCAATGTGACCTCAAAATTTATATAGATGTTATAGTTTCTTTGGCTGTTGTCAATCACTGTATTCAATATTTACTAGTAGACTGTTTACGGGATGGGATGACTTTATAGTTCAAGATATGTTTTGCTTTGTCACCGATTAGCTTGTTAATAAGGATAAGTGGCACAAAAAGGCTCAAGGTCTAAAGATACAGAATTTGCCCGAAAAAGCTTCCCTACGATATACCAGCCTTAATTACATATTTTCTTGTCACATCTTTATTGTTCTTAACCGCACATAATCGTTTGGTAAAAAGTTCTACTCTCCTGATTTGAATAAATATTTGATTTTGCTTGAGAGTTTAAAAAATTTAAAACATTGCTGAACAGTCCTTTTTAATTCTCCAGTCAACTAATTAACTTGTAGACGAAACCCAAATAACCGGACTGACATAATATTTCTGCCATTATCTGCAACAATTTCTTGAACAGTTTGGAAAGACAATAAAGCAAGTTACAAGGTCTTCTTAATCTTCTCTGATTGGTAACACATACTTGAGGTTGAGTGTCCTGGTGGAGACGAAAGCACTTGACTACAGCTTAGACCCCGATCTTAAGGATATTTAATTTCTTGTGAATGTAGAACTGCAAGTGTAAACCCATCAGCAGACCTCGTAGTGTTAGACCATCGCATATATTTTCCGCAAACGGATTTTGTGCTTTAACAGAGTCGTGGTTCGCTGTTTCTTTCCATATCAGAGGCTTCGAAAATGTCGTCTGTGAAATTAAAAAAATTATAAATAAGGATATGATGATATCAAAATTTAATGAAGAAATACTGTACTTACTTCACGTTAAAAGACAATTTAATCACCTCATAGGTGTTCAAATTGTGTGGATATATATTATACTAGCATTTAACCCGCTACTTCGTTAGCGTTTCCTTTTCCTTCGTGGACATATTTGTATGTCAAAGCTTATTTTTCTAGGTTTAAATTTGTATTTAAATTCTAGCATTTAACCGGCTACTTTGTAATCAGGCCTTTTCTTTCATGAACATATTTAAATTCCAAAGTATGTATATGTAAATAGGTTAAAGCAAAATAGTTCCAAGATTTTTTATATCATAGGTTGATATTGACACAGGACTTTGCACCTATAATTTTGTGGTTTTAAGTTCAATATATGAAATTCAAAAAGTACGAATCGTAGAACACAAAAGCAAATGAAAGAAAGTTAATTTTCCGTATTATCCTTTTTGATACTTTTTTCTCCCCATTTATGGATTAAAAATTTCAATGTTGTAGTTGGAGCCTATAGTTTAGAACGTTTTTGTCATAGGATGAAATATCTCTGGTGGGCGTGAGGGACTTCGCCAATTGAGCAAAAAAAAATGTTTGGTTTATAATGAACCGAAAAATGTGTTTTATTATCCCATATTGCCCATAAGATATAGTCCCTTGGGGCAATGATGTCCAGAAAAGTTGTGTCTCTAAAGTACATACAGTGGTGGCGTGACAAAATAATTACAGGTTTTACGCGTTTACTCCCCAAAAGGACCAAATTTCGAAAAAGTACCAGACACCTGTCCTCTTATTTTTTTAATGAACAACATTAGGTGTTAAATTTTTTTGTATCTCTATTAGTTGTGGATTTTTTAGGTAAGCGAGATCGAGTTGGCGAGAGGCCAGCCTCCGGTCCAAATATCAGCTTTTTAGCTTCAGGATCTTAGGATGTGTCATTCAGTTACTTTACAGTTTTATATTTTATAGATAGATGGAGAAGAATGTTGTGAAAAAAGTAACAAAATTAGGAATGATTTTCACACCTTAAACGTTTGAATTTCAAAACAGGTCCAAATCTGTTTTGTATTTTTTAGATAAGCTACGAATGTGATAAAATTTTTATTTACCCTACTTCTCCCCAAAAAGTCCGTACCTCACAAAAGTACCAGAAACCTGTCCGTTTATTTTTTTAATGAGCAATAATAAGTATTCAATTTTTGTACCTCTTTTAGTTAAGGAGATATGAGGTTAGGGAATTTTTCTAATGAACAACAATAAGTGTTAATGCTTTTCATCTCTTTTAGTTAAGGAGGTATGAGCTTAGCCAGCCCATGGTCCAAATGTCAACCTTTTAGTTTCAGACGTAAGGCTCTGCGATGAAAGATTTGAAAACATAACAAACATAGGTACAATTTTCATCCCTTAAACGTTCGAATTTCGAAAAAGTACCAAATATGCATTTGTAGTTATTAGATAAGTTGATAATTTTTATTTAGTTTTTATTAAAATGGACGAATTTCGTAAAAGTACCAGACAATCACTTTAACTTAAAATAAATATTAAGTTAAAAAAGTACCGGTTTATAAAAAAAGTATTAGTTAGTGAACGAAAAAGTTCCAAAAATCCCTCTTACAGATTCTCTTTTACTCAGGACCTTGCAGATTTATTTTATGTTTCTAGATCCAATAAATGCGGAAATTGAAAAGGTACCATTTAAAATACAAAATAATATCAAACCCCCTTTACAGATTCTCATTCACTCAGGATCTTGACTGTTTAATTTTACCTTTCTAGGTCCAATACTAACGGTAATTCAAAAAGTACCAGTTAGTGAATAAAAAAGTACCAACAAATTCCATCTTATAGAACCTCATCCACTCAAGACATTGCATGTTTAATTTTATGATTCTAGGTTCACTATTTGAGGAAATTCAAAAAGTACCAGTATAAGAACAAAAAGTACCACAAACTTCCCTCTTATAGATTCTTATCCTCTCAGGGCATTGCATCTTGAATTTTATGTTTCTAAGTTAATTAATAACGGATATTGAAAAAGTACCAGCTTAAAAACCAAAAAGTACCAATAAGCTCTTTTAGGGATTCTCATTCATTCAGCACCTTGCAGGTTAAATTTTATGTTCGTAAGACCAATATTAGCGAAAATTTAAAAAAAGTGCCAGTTTAAATCGAAAAAGTACCAAAAAGATCCACTTACAGATTGTCATTCACTCAAGACCTTGCATGTTTAATTTCATGTTTCTAGGTCCAATACTAATGGAAATTCAAAAAGTACCAGCTAACGAATAAAAAAGTACCAATAAGATCCCACTAAACGATTCTCATTTAAACAGGATCGTGCATGTTTAATTTTATGTTTCTAGGTCCAATACTGACGGAAATTCAAAAAGTACCAGTAAATGAACAAAAAAGTACCAAAAACTTCCCTCTTATAGAATCTTATCCACTTAGGGCATTGTATATTCAATTTTATGTTTCTCAGTCCAATAATAACGGATATTCAAAAAGTACCAGTTTAATAACTAAGAAGTACCAATAAGCGCTTTTAGAGATTCTCATTCACTCAGGACCATGCAGGTTTAATTTTATGTTCATTAGACCAACATTAGCGAAAATTTAAAAAAAGTACCATTAAAAAAACGAAAAAGTACCAAAAACATCTCTCTTACAGATTGTCATTCACTCAAGAGGTTCCATGTTTAATTTTATGTTTCTAGGCCCAATACTAACGGAAATTCAAAAAGTACCAGCTAACGAATAAAATAGTACCAATAAGATCCCACTAAAAGATTCTCATTTACACAGGATCGTGCATGTTTAATTTTATGTTTCTAGGTCCAACACTGACGGAAATTCAAAAAGTACCAGTAAATGAACAAAAAAGTACCAACAACTTCCCTCTTATGGATTCTTATCCACTCAGGTCCTTGCATTTTTAATTTTATCTTTCTAGGTCCAATACCAACTGACATTAAAAAAGTACCAATCAAAGAATAAAAAAGTACCAAAAAGTTCATTCTTATAGATTCTCATCCATCCAGGACATGGCATATTGAATTCTATGTTTCTAGGTCCAATACTAAAGGAAATTCAAAAAGTACCAGTTAAAGAACAAAAAAGTACCAAAAAGTTCCGTTCTTATTATTAATTTTTATTTAAGTTTTTAATGGTTGCCTTTACGAACTGATTTGTAATGCATCGGCATAAGAAAACGCATTGAACAAGAAATATACAGCAGTCCCTCCTTTAACATGCAGCCAAACGACAAGTCACGCAATTAATACACTCTTTTTATTAAAATGTAAAACTAAAAACATATTTATTTTAGTTTATAGAGTATTTATAATATAAAAAGTTGCCGCACAACACACACGTTCAGCCTCAGTCCCAGTGAACGCATTTAAGAGTGCCGGAAGCCCTTAAGCGGAAACTACTGTTGTGTATTTATATTTTTGTATAGTCATTTTTATATTTAATAAAACAAACTAAAAATTTAGTTATTTAATATTTAAAAGTGTCCTCTTTCTATTATTTATTTTAATCAGGGCTTAAAAAACTGCATCCGAAACCAAAACTGTCGAACAAGAAACGAAAATTTGTGCACAATTTTTCGCTTTTTGAGTTGGTTTGACAGCGACTGTTTACATTTAATGAATCAGAAGTAAAATCAAGTTTTTTTGGCCAATGACAAATGAAGAATTGGAACAAATGGCAGTTTTCCTTCTCTGACTGCAGTTTTTTAAATGCTGCTTTTAATAATAATGTATACTGATTTATGTAAATGTATACGTTTTTTTTGAAAATAAATGGAAAATTGTTAACGATTTGAAATAAAACTATAACTTTTTTTACTGGTTGTTGTTGCAATATTTTTGCTGTCATCGGAAGTTCTCTCCTTGGAAAAAACTTTAGATTGATACAGCAGTTGCTGGATTGACAATCTAGGTCCGAGTGACACACCTCCCGGAGCAGAGATCTAACTGTGTGAAGATTTTTTACTGGTATATTTATTTACTAAGTTTGCAGGTTATAAACCTCACGGTAAGTTATTGAATCCTCAATATAAAAATTCAAAAACTAGCTGCTTTCTTTCGAGAGCATGGAGCTTATCATAAAGCGAAGCCTTGTTTGCCTTCAAGGCTCGATAAAATTATTGCAAGCAAATTTTTATGAAATTACAGTTGAGTAATATATTTATCCCTGACGTTAAACAAATCGGCTTTACTCAATGTGACCTCAAAATTTATATAGATGTTATAGTTTCTTTGGCTGTTGTCAATCACTGTATTCAATATTTACTAGTAGACTGTTTACGGGATGGGATGACTTTATAGTTCAAGATATGTTTTGCTTTGTCACCGATTAGCTTGTTAAGTTTGTAGTTCGCTAACTTTTTCATAAAATGCCTTAGTTTCTATGTGAGGATGCCAAGTTAACGTTCATCCAAGTGCACGCCTGGATAAGTGGCACAAAAAGGCTCAAGGTCTAAAGATACAGAATTTGCCCGAAAAAGCTTCCCTACGATATACCAGCCTTAATTACATATTATTACATTACATTTCTTGTCACATCTTTATTGTTCTTAACCGCACATAATCGTTTGGTAAAAAGTTCTACTCTCCTGATTTGAATAAATTTTTAATTTTGCTTGAGAGTTTAAAAAATTTAAAACATTGCTGAACAGTCCTTTTTAATTCTCCAGTCAACTAATTAACTTGTAGACGAAACCCAAATAACCGGACTGACATAATATTTCTGCCATTATCTGCAACAATTTCTCGAACAGTTTGGAAAGACAGTAAAGCAAGTTACAAGGTCTTCTTAATCTTCTCTGATTGGTAACACATACTTAAGGTTGAGTGTCCTGGTGGAGACGAAAGCACTTGACTACAGCTTAGACCCCGATCTTAAGGATATTTAATTTCTTGTGAATGTAGAACTGCAAGTGTAAACCCATCAGCAGACATCGTAGTGTTAGACCATCGCATATATTTTCCGCAAACGGATTTTGTGCTTTAACAGAGTCGTCGTTCGCTGTTTCTTTCCATATCAGAGGCTTCGAAAATGTCGTCTGTGAAATTAAAAAAATTATAAATGAGGAATATGATGATATCAAAATTTAATTAAGAAATACTGTACTTACTTCACGTTAAACGTTGTGTGGATATATATTATATCAATCTTTATATGACATTTGCAATGAAGTGAATAAGCAGTTCCGTTTTTCTCGGTGATATGTTGGCCGCACACCTAACAAAATGAATCCGAATTGTTTTTAAAATTGTTTTAACTTATAAGCTAAATGTCTCTAATCTTTATGTAGAGAGAGCAAACACTTCTGAAATGAAATTTCAAGGAGCTTATAAATACCCTAGAGGGAAGCGAACTGACACCAAAGTAGTCCCGTGATAGGTCTTTGGTGGTAGAGACCCGTTCTAGTTTTAACACTTTCTATGAATAAGACCTATCACTTTTACATGGGGTTGTCATTGGGGGAGGTCAATTGACACCATTTGACCAGTCACACATCTATTCTCAATGGATGTGTTTAGTGACAGTTATTACAATGTAGTATTATTTCAATACAATGAAGTATTTTTTCAATAAAACAAGTCCTAGAATTAAATTCAAGAACGAAATTTTTGAAAGTCCCAAAAAAGTGTCATACCACCGGTGAAGACTGTATTGCAATTCATAACTTGTTCTACCTTTTTGTTCTTCATAAACCAGTTACATTATTGGTTCTCCTTTCACTGGTCATAAGTTCTTTCTTTTTGTATCTGTTCTATTTTTACAACTCTCAGGACCAGTCTGTTGGACCAATTGACACAAATTTCCCGCAGGGTACTGATACATAACTTGGGATTACCCTTTTGTGTTGCAAATTTTTTGTTATTCCCAAGAATCATAAAAAACATTAAGGAGTTTTATGCAAAAAAATCATCCGAAAAAGAGCAATTCAGCGAGCTCGTACATTTATGACTGTTTATTAGTTTGCTACTGCAATCGTAAAAATGAAACAACTTTTTGATAGTTATTTTTTTTTTTTAATTCTGAGAATCATAGAACTACTTTTTTCCGGATGCCTTGTATTAGTGCCGAAGCTATTTGTACTGAATTGTAACTTTTAAGCTTTTTGTACCAAACTTGGAAAATTTTCTCTTAACGTTCTTAAGATAAAATAAATCTACACATTTTGTGCCAAGTTCACTTCTCCAATCACGACCACATTTTTTCGAACGTTGTAATGTAGAAACTTTGGCTCTAAACGTTCTCAAGATATACAGAAATAAAATATCAGCCTTATTACGAGAGCCGTTGTCGTGAGCGAAATCGTAGTCGTTTGCAATTTTTGTCGATGTCATTTCAAATTTAGGAAAACTACAAGGTAGAACACATAGACGGTGTGTCGTATTTATGTCGTTTACGACAGTGATATCAACAATTTTTAAAGCGACGATTTTCGACGAAAACAGAGAAACTTATAATAAGGCCGAATGTCTTTGTGTGATAAGTACCACGCCCACTTCTCCAAAACCGCCCATTTTATTAAAAGAGCTTGTGTAATGTTAGCTAAGATGCTTGTACCTAATTTGGTAGCTTCAGATTTTTCTGTTCTCTAGATATAGAGAAAAATTAAGACAACAAGGGGTTTTTGGGTAAAATAACAGGCAATCGTGGTTCTTTGCTCATATCTCACTCACTAATGACAAGTCGTGCTGAATTTAATAGCAAACGTAAATCGTGGGATTGTCAGAACATGGCTGAAAGTTTGTATAATAAAGACAAATAATATATTGTATTTATAATATAATATAATATATAAATTTTATATAAATTAAAAGTCTAAAAATTATTGAAATTTAATTTAAAAATATGCAATTTAATTTTTTGAAGTTTCCTCTTATTTAATTCTTAAATTAAAAAAAAAAACATTAAAGTACTGAGTAGTATTGATTTAATACTTCAAATTCTTAAATTAAAAAAAACATTAATGTACTGAGTAGTATTGATTTAATACTTCAAAAGTATCGAGTATTAAAAGTATTGAAATTTAGCAGCACTAATTTGAACAAAATCGGACAAGTTGTTTTTGAGTTATGGCAACATTAGTGAAGAAAAAAAAAAAACAATAAAATTATCCATAGAATTGAAAAATTTTACCATTTTTGTACTTAGGTGGCCATGATGCATCAAATCTATATAGTGGTTATTCAAGCCCCTTTTTTGCTGTTGACCTGTGTTATCTCCAAACTTTCGCCTGTACTTTGCGCACAAGGTTCAATGGACAGACAGCCTGCAGAACGGATAGACAGTCATCTGTACATCGACTAACTGCCCGTCTATACCAGAGATAATTATTGAGACATATATTGCAGTAAATGTCAAAATTATATTATATAATTATATTATATTGTAGACAGCAATTTTTTGTACATATTTATTGCCGACAATTTATGTTGCAATAATTGTAAGTCCATTTTCATTGACAATTATTGCTTACATAAAACGTCAAATTTGGCTGTCAATTGAGAAAAAAGAAGCAAAAAAAAAAGAAAAATATAAAAGCAAATTGTGTGAGAAAGAAATTAATTTTGTGAAATGGTAGTAAATTATAATTGTAGTAAAAGAATTAAATTAAAGAATTTAATAAACACTAAAATAAAATTACAAAAATTATTTTTATTAATATAATTTTTTTCTTATTCGACCTTTATTATTTAAATTTATATGAATTTGTTTAAGTTTGAGTTCTTTTTTATATAAAAATATTACTTTTTAATCCAAATTTTTAATATTTTTAATTAGGCTTAAGTTCATCAAATTTAATTTTCATTAAATTATTTTTATGAAGAAAGGAATTTTAAAACATGAAAATTAATTAAAATTTACTGATAATTTTTCATTCTTGACTCAATCTGGGCTCGAACCCAGGCGTTTTTACGGACAGGTTACCCTGACATGTTTCGATTGCAACCACTCAATCTCCTCAGAGGGCTTGCCGTTTAACACTCGCAGCCATCGACAACTGCTGACGTCATTAGTCAAACATCAATCCTTAAACCAAATTTTATTTAACCTTTGGTAGATCGAAATTTGCTTTGAATGATTATCTATTTTAATTCATTTTACATGTTCTTCCTTTACTTCTGTTTTTTCGTACTTTTGTCAAGAATTCTTCTTAAAGTTCAAAGTACATATTTTGTTTTGTTTTTTCATTTTTTGTGTCTTTCTTTTTCTTGCTGACCTTTTCAGCACAACTTGAAGGACAAATGCAAACATAGAGCTCGTGCCTTAGCTTTAACAATAATTAGTATTGTGGTTATTTTGTTGAACTATTTATGGTTTTTAATCCAAATTTTTAATATTTTTAATTAGGCTTAAGTTCATCAAATTTAATTTTCATTAAATTATTTTTATGAAGAAAGGAATTTTAAAACATAATAGTTCAACAAAATAACCACAATACTAATTATTGTTAAAGCTAAGGCACGAGCTCTATGTTTGCATTTGTCCTTCAAGTTGTGCTGAAAAGGTCAGCAAGAAAAAGAAAGACACAAAAAATGAAAAAACAAAACAAAATATGTACTTTGAACTTTAAGAAGAATTCTTGACAAAAGTACGAAAAAACAGAAGTAAAGGAAGAACATGTAAAATGAATTAAAATAGATAATCATTCAAAGCAAATTTCGATCTACCAAAGGTTAAATAAAATTTGGTTTAAGGATTGATGTTTGACTAATGACGTCAGCAGTTGTCGATGGCTGCGAGTGTTAAACGGCAAGCCCTCTGAGGAGATTGAGTGGTTGCAATCGAAACATGTCAGGGTAACCTGCCCGTAAAAACGCCTGGGTTCGAGCCCAGATTGAGTCAAGAATGAAAGATTATCAATAACAATTTTAATTAATTTTCATGTTGTAAAATTCCTTTCTTCATAAAAATAATTTAATAAAAATTAAATTTGATGAACTTAAGCCTAATTAAAAATATTAAAAATTTGGATTAAAAACCATAAATAGTTCAACAAAATAACCACAATACTAATTAAAAATATTACTTTTATTAATTTTTTTTTTTTTGTTAAAGTAAAATTAATATTTTTATATAAAAAAAGACCTCCTTGATTTTTTTCAAATTATGAGTTAACATAAATGCGTTTTCCCATGCCTTAAACATAAGCTGATCGATAAGAGATATTGCTTTGTTATTGCCAACTGGCTGAGATATTTATCTTTGGTGTAAACCTAGGGTAAATAAATAAAAAATTGTTTGAAATTACATAAATAATTAATTTAAGAAACAATAATTTTCTTAAATTCTATACGATTTGTGCAACTATGTATGTGTGTGGTGAAAATTGCTTTAAACACCAATATGTTTAAAGCCCTATTAAGACAATCAATGAGTTATTTTTTTTTATCCTAAGTTAGGTTTTTCTGTTTTTGTCTCTTTCGATGTTAGTCATTCCTTTATGGCTTAAAGCATTATTTTTGTTTTCCTGTCTTTATATTTTTAAAAAAAAGCAGAAAGTTAAGTTTTACAAACATTTTATAATAAGTTCAAAGTAACATATAAACCAAAATATTTAAAAATTTTCAAGATATCGCACCTGTTCAACAATACTGTATTAACTCAAAATTTTAAAATTTTCAGTTGAAGCAAAACAATTTTTAATTTAATATGAAAGGCATATGAAAAAGTATTTTTAAGCCAACCATTTCTTTACCAAAAGGTAGACAAAATAGCTCGATATTTTTACAGTGGGTAGATATGTATAATACCTCTCGATTATTTCCAAAAAGTCAAAAACTAAAAATTTCGAGTTAATACAGTATTGTTGAATAGGTGCGATATGTCTATTGGAACATGAAACTATGGCCAAATGCTTTGTTTGTGGTGTTTCCTTTTTAAATGTAAATCGTTCCTTTGCCTTTATAATTTTGAAGGTATTTCTTTAAAATATTAATGTTGCTTATTAAAAATGTACTGTCTTTTTTTGATTGTACGCTTATTTTTGTATTGAATGTACGGTTTTCCCGAACTTAAAATCTGGCTACCCTGGCACCAACGCATCATACCCCCTCCACTAAGGTGGTGTGGGTATACAAATTGTATACTTCCGTTACAATTGCCATTAGAAAAGCTTTTACTAATTGTTGCCATTTACGATTATGTTTGTGCTTGTAAAAGCTTTGTGTTTTTTCACTATTAAAGTTTTGTTCAATTTCCATTGTGTTCCCAATCAGCAACGAGCTTGTTTTAACGTAAAACAAAATCGCTTAAAAAAAATCAAAACAAATACAAAATAACTAAAACTTTTTCAGTTTATTTGCATGCGGCGAACGTTACGGTTAAAAACAAAAAGAAGAATGAAAATTAAATAAACATTAAAAAAAAAAAAACCAAATTAAAAAGATTCGAAATTATTTTTAAAATTTTCGCAAGCAAAAAGAAAAAAACCGCACACAGTTCAACAATATACTCGGCATTTTCAAAGTTTGTGGCGGGCAAAAAAAAAGTGAAATTAAACTTAAAATCGTAACGAAAAATATCAAAAAACAATATTAGAAAAATAATCCAATTTTTGTAATAAATTAAAAATAATAGTGCAAAAATTGAAAATTTATGAAAAAGTGGAACAAAATTTAAAAAAATAGTTCAACAATTACGAAAAATAAACATTGAAATTATTTTTCAATATTAGTTTTGAGTTCATTTTGGCCCAAATAATTTGTTTCATTAATTAATCATCAGATTCACATCATGGCCTGTTCAACGAAAACATTAAAAATATTTTCTCTTATATGGGATTTTATATATGCAGTAAGTATCTAGATAAATTCTATCTAAGAAGATGTTACTCGTAGGAACTAAACATTTTAATTTAGTAATCTCTAAAAATAGTTTTTATTATTCTAACTGAAGTCCTCCCTCTTTTATGTGTTTGTTCATCATTAAATATAAATTTTATATTTAAAGTTTCATTATTTTATTTACAAACATTTTGTTTTACAACAATTGCGAATTTCATGTGTGTTCAACTTTTGAAAACTTGGTACCTGAAGTGTTTTGTCAATATAAACAGTACGATTATTTTTTCTTTGCTACACAAAAAAAAGAAAAATTTAAGTTCAATACTTACTTTAAAATTTAGACTAGTTAATACAGTAAAATTATTGAAATGAAATAATCGAAGTGTGCGTTTTGTCACCTAAAAAGTGATAACGTATTTGCAAAATTAGTCAAGGTCATAATACAGTTCACCCACTAATGCCCACGCAAAATATTCTATTTTTATTAGTTTTTTTTGGGTAAAAATAAATGGGCTTGATTATGTGTCGCACTTTAAAATGTCATTCTATAGCAGACATGTCTTAAATAAAACAAAAATCAGAAAGTTTGAAATTAACATTTAGATAGTGTTGCCACTTCGTGGGTTATTGGAGTTATTTAACTGTCGTGGGTTGAGGGTGGATGATTTCTGCCATTAAGCCTTTGTTATTTTGTTTCAATGTCGGAAGAACAATAATTTTTAAAAATTTAAGAAAATTTTATATTAAAATATGTACCAGTCCCAAAAATTAAATCTTCTCAAGATTTCCATCATTTAATATAGATTTGCAAAAGCGTGATAGTAAATGGCGCATGCATTGACCCTTAGATTTCGATAATATGAGAAGTTTCATACACAGAAAAAATTCTCCAAAATTGTTCAATTAGGGTATTCATTAGGTTAACCGTTAATCGGTTAACCGATTAATTACTACCCGATTAACTGATCGGTTAATTTTTATTGGCAATTTTCGATTAACGATTAAACCGGTTAATTCCAGTCGATTAACCGATGTAACAATTTTTTTTGGTTTTTTATGGTATTATAAAATTTTGTCTGTTTTTAATAATTTGTTTCGTCTCATTTAAGAAAGTTATATGTTTGGAAAAAAGTTTTTCCTACAATATATTTCCTTCTAGCAATACATTCTTAAAAAACCGTACAATAGAATCTAGGGGTTCGGAAATACATTTTTTCCGAATTTTCGGTGCTGAGCTTTGCCAGGATGAGTCAGATGCTGACCTGACAATAGAAGAAACTCTCAATTGTAACACAAACAATCTTTAACAAAATAAGCCGAAATAATGGCATAATGGAAGATTTTATCGGGGGATTTTTTAAGAGCTATAGGAAAGTTAAAAAAACACATAAAATTCAGAAAAATGCATGAAATCTTTATTTGAATCGATAGTACGGTGCATATAATTTAATGTTTGAAGATTATTTCATGCAAATGTTGACCGTGACTGCGCCTCAAATGGTCCATCCGCTTAGTCGAATTTTGGCATACTCTTTCCAACATTTCGGCCGGTATCTCATGAATAAATGCTTCAATGTTGTCTTCCAATGCGTCAATTGAAGCGGGCATGTGTGTATAGACATGAGCTTTAACATAGCCCCACAAAAATAGTCTAAAGGCGTTAAATTGCACGATCTAGGCGGCCAATTGACCGGTCCCGAACGTGAAATAAAATGTTCACCGAACTCGCCTCTCAAAAAGTCCATTGTTAAGCGTGCTGTGTGGCATGTGGCACCGTCTTGTTGAAACCACATTTCATGCAAGTCAAGCTCTTGCATTTTGGGCAAAAAAAGTTGGATATCATCTCACGGTAGCGCTCACCATTCACTGTTACGTTACGATTCGCATCATCTTTGAATAAGGACGGTCCAATGATGCAACCAGCCCATAAACCGCTCCTAACTGTGACTTTTTCTGGACGCATTGGTAGCTTTTGCAATGCTTCTGGTTGATCGTCACTTTAAAATCGACAATTCTGCTTATTAACGTACCGATTGAGCCAAAAATTAGCTTCGTCGCTGAACACAAGAAGCGCGCGATGAATTCTCTTAACAGAGCACGCATTTTGCTAATAGAATTCAATAATTTGCAAGCGTTGTTCGTTTGTAAGACGATTCATGGTTAAATTATAGACCAAACTGAAGATGTTTGACAGTGAAACAAAACACGAAACGTGCGTCAGCTGTTTAAACCAGTGTTGCCAAAAAGATAATAGCTATAAAATCACCCTATATATAAAGAAACCAAGATAACGCATTCAGCTTTCAAAAATGAAATGTTACTGCGCATCTACGTCACATCAGCGTATAAGTAGAGCTAAAATATAGAAACCAAGCAAACAAACATGTGTATAATATGCTAAAGTGACGTCATATTACACTGTTGAATTTTGTAAACATGTGCAATTCGTAATCTTGTTTTTATCATTCTTGAATCAGTTTTATGGGTTGCTTCCGATTTCTTCAACATCTTCAATAAGTGAAAGAATTTTTTCCAAATAAAGTTTCATAAAAACTAAGAAAATAATCGCTTAAATCCTAAACCATTATTATTAAATTATTTTTCCAAATGATTATTTTATAAGATTTTTAACTATTGATATTCTTAATAAAAAAAATCTCAATTTATTCTTTAATAAATACATACAAATATTATGAATAAATTATAGAAAATGTTTTTCTTATTTATGAATTATTTTTTTGTTTGCTCGTTTTAGTTCAAGAATTTTTTTGTTCTTTTTGTTATTGTTTTTTTTTTTTTACTAATAGACTCCAATAATAAATAATTTTTGCATTTTTATTAATTGAAATTACTTAGTTTATAACAAAACTTTAATAATCGGTTAACCGATCAATAATAAAATTAACCGATTATTAAGCGATTAAACCAAAACTTCGGATAATTAATCGAACGGTTAACCGATTAAAGCAAAAGCTCGATTTAATGAATACCATACTAATTATAGCATTAAACAAAAATAAAGTCAGTTTTAATTTAAAATTTAATCAAGTGAATTAAAAGTTTAATCAAGGGAATTAAACGTTTATTTGATACTATTAATTTGTTTACTGGTGAAAATTTCTTTAAAATATATTACAAATTTTTTAATTGAAATCAATTTTTATTTTTTTCTGTGCAGTGATTTAGAACCCGAAGTGTGTTGAAAAGATATTCAAACTGTAAAATAACCTAGGTGAAAACATGTTGCAAATATTACAAAACCGCGTTAGTTGAGAGAATAATAAGCGCCCTTAACATTTGTAAAACTGATTTCCGACATTCGTCGGAATTACAGGAATAATATTTACAAAAACAATTTATACAAAGAAACTGCTATTTTGGACCATCCCTAGATACATAAGTAAAATTTTAATTCTACGTTTTTTTTTATTTTATTTCATAAACTTTAACTTGATAGCAGGTGTAAATTCATTAAAATTGGGTAATTTTGCTCCACCTTAAGTGTAATTTAAAATTTTTCTGGTGGTAGCACTGCCATTTACGTGACGTCAAGCAAAAGCTTAATTTCATAAACATAAACTTAATTATACAGGAAAATATCAAAAACTATCTTTTATTAAATTTTTCGAATTAAAAGCAATCGTAGGTGTATTTCTTAAAACATATATTTTAACCAAAAGTTATTTTTTACTCTCAAGGCCTAAATCATAGTGCATTTCTAAAATAATAAAGAAATAAGATAAGCAATAAGTTTTTTTTTATTTATCAAGAGCTACAAATACAATTACAAATTATAGTCTAACTTAACTTACCGATCAATAGTAATTTAGACCTTTAGCCCGTTGCAGTGGAAGACTAGCTCACTAATAACTAGCCTACACGCAGTGAAAAAACATTTTCCTAAATGTTCACCTTCAACAAAATTTTTTCAAGGAACATTTTTAAACATACTATAGTCAATTTTACCATATTATTGTCACCGGTGACCATATTATGGTTAAATTAGTTTTCCATCACGGGGCATATTTTTGAAAAAATGTTATCATATCGAGGGTTATTTTTCAAATAGTGCTATCTGCAATTTTTCAAAAATGTTTTTTTTTATAGAAACGAGTTCATTAACTGAACACTGAAAGAATTTTCTTCGCAATACCAATGAATTTTGACATAAATCCCATGAAAAATTGCATTAAAAAGGAACCTATGCAGCGCTTCGTTGGATCAATGAAACCTGTTTCATTAAAAGGATTTAATGAAACATTACGTTAGATCTATGAATATTATTCATTGGATGAATACTTTCAATAAAGTAAAAAAATTTTTTTTTTTAATTTTTTATTTTTTTATTTTTTCTTATTTTATACTTTATTTTATTTTTTATTTTTTTTCCTGTCTCTGGCGGGAATCGATCGCGCAACCTCGGTGCTGATAGACTAGCTCACTACCAGCTAGTCTACCGGGGCAGTGTAGTTCTTGGATACAAAAACTATGTTTTTTACTCAATTAGGAGCGTAAATATGAGATTAAATTGTCCATAATAACAATAACAACGTTGATTGAAAGTGGATTGAAACCCTGCAGGAAATTTGTGTCGATTGTTCTTAATGTACCTATCCCGTGACCAGTGATCACAATATTGTTATAAAATGGAACGAATTGTGATAGGTGAAAATACGACACATCACCTAACTGGTGATAATGTGTTTAAAGAGTAGTTACTCCATAGGAAAGGTAATTGACACAAAACTAGTCATGTGACTGGATTTTGTGCGGGTAGTGGCTGATTCTATCTGCTTCTATTACTTTATATGAAGGGGACCATTCAGTGACCTGTCACGAAGTGTCAAAAAGGCGCAAATTAACCCCCTCCTAGGACATCGCCATGTTTAAGTGACAAGTCCCCATCATATAAAGTGTTAGAAGTAGAACCGGTCCCTACCACTTTAGAACTGTCACGTGACAAGTTTGGTTCCTCTTCCTCTAGGGAAGTTTTTGTTTCATTACTATAATGGCATTTTTATTGTCATAATGAAAATTTAAATTTATGAAGGCAATTATTAAAATATGTTGCTTTTATAATCAGATGTAGCCAATACTTTGGATTTTTTATTAATTATTAAATCAAAAATCCCAATTTGTCAGATCACAGGATTCCTTCAAGACCTCTTGCGATCGTGGCTGACCAAATTTCTTATCTGGTGCCACGAGAGTTAGTAGCTACCAGTCACACTGCACCGAACTAGCTATTATTTAAGGCCTCCTTTAGTATACTTCTCGCGGAAATTGCTTTTTGTCTTTGATGATAATTATCAGTACGGAAAATTTTCAAGGTTGAGCTTACGTACCCTGGTGGCAGTGTTGCTAATTTTACCATTTAGTGGCTAGATTTTCACATTTTTCACCTTGTTCAGCTATTAAAAAATGAGATTAGCGATTTGCCATATTTTAGCCATTTCCTACTTGTTTAGCCCAAAAAATTCTTTCGTTTTTCTTTTAAATTAATAATTTTTATTTTCTTATACAAATTTGTGTATAAAATTGCTTAAAGTAAAATATACAATTTTATCGATTAACATCCAATTTTAACAAGCTTAGTTATAATTAACTTTCGGTTATAAATTTCAAAAACATATTTTTAACTGGAAGTTAAAATAAAAGATAGTTTTAACTGAACTTGGTCGTAAACGCAATTAATTTAAATCACAACTTTTATTTATGTTGAAGATCACTATAACCGATCAGTTTTCACAAAAAAGCAGCAAAGCAACATTTCCTGGCGAACAACAAATTGATCTTAATTTACAATTTTATTGTAAAAAATTTTTAATGAATTATTTTTGTTATTGAATTTTAACTTGTTTTTATTTAGAAAAGTTTTTAGCCATATTTTACGTAATTAAAGCCATTTTCGGTTTGGCAACACTGCCTGGTGGTTAGGGGTTCAACGAAAAGATGATTTTTTAACAAGAAGAGACTTTCGGAGATCAAGTTGTGTTTGAACAAAAGTCGCGGGAAGGAAACCCAGAAAATACCACTAAACGCCTGGATTTGCATCACTTGTGTTAGAGTTAAGCCTAAGGGATGACTAAACCTAGGTACTGTTGGTACGTAACTGCTGCTGCTGACATTTTCCCAAAAGCAGCGGAGGTTAGATTTTTTCAGCTCCTAAGCAAGAGGCTGTATAATCTTGCCGGACTACGCACTCAAATATCTATTGTGTGTGATAATGCCTCTCACACACAGGGGCGAATCGAAAGCGCATTGTTTGTTCAACCAGTGGTTAAGACCACATTCATGCCATATTTGCTAAAAAATTGTTTTAATAATTTTGTTGGAAGAGAGTGACAGTTCCTCAAATATGTTTATTTTTTTTACGCAAAGAAAAATATATTCCATAAGAACAATCAGGCTTAAATAGGAGGCTTGGCTATGCACAAAGATCTAAACTAAATTTTGAAAAATATTTCTATTTGCGTGACAAATTTCCAAAAAATTGATCAATTAATAGTTTGTTCGTAACAGAATCACAAATCAACTGAACAGGAACTTTCCTTCTGTTTATAGTTAATGAAGCATTAAAGTGTTTTTTGTATTTTAGAAAAACGTTAAATCGGTTCAAAGCCATTTCAAAATTAAGTTTTTACGTTTCTGATGAAGAGCATGTTATTGAGATCTTTTTCACATATCGTGGGTTGTTTTTCAAATAGTGCTATCAGCAAAATCACAACTTTACAGGAGAGCGAAAAACTGATTTTTTTCGATAACTCTAAGAGTATTAACTAAACTTTATTTTACAATGTTATTAAAAAACAACGTCTGAATCGTACATATGTTAATTTTTTTCTTTATTCCAGATATTCGCGCTTATATGTCTGAAAGCACTAATTACAAATTAAAATTTTATCGATTTGAACATTGATTTAAGCAGATAGCACTATTTGAACGAAAATGAGCTGTAATGAAAATTATTTGAGACTTTAGCTTAAGTTACACGAATTTTTATTAAAATAATTAGTAAAATTTAAAGAAACGCGTAATCATGTTAACAGAACTCGAAATTAAGTTACAATTTTACACTAACGTTTATTGAAAAGCAATAAATAATTAATCTTTATCCACATATTTTAAATGATCATAAAAGTAATGATATTCTTGCGAAATAGCAGACTTCAATGCTTTGGAGATGCATCCGTTTGCTTAGTTGAAAAGATCGTGGGCCAGATAGTAAAGCTGGAGGTCCAAACCACGCGTTACTCGCTTTTTCGCAGCATACGCAGCTGTCAAAAAAGTAGAATCTGTGTAGTTATACGTAGTAAGTTACATGCACAAAAGCGTAGATGCCTTGAGGCGAAAAGTATGTTTACTTTCTACTTTTGTAGGCGTCACATGCAGCGTTCGAACAAATCAGCTGATTTTGACAAATTAAATTTTATTTTTACTTGTGCTGCTTTTGCATAAAAAACGTTGCATGTAACTTGAAACGAAGAACGCAAGTAAGGTTAGAAAAGCATGCGCTGCGTGGAGGCGAAAACGCGTGGTATGGACCTCCAGCTTAAGGGTTTCGCTTCTATTTATATAAAAGCTGCACAGTGTGGGAAAAAAATGGAAATAGTTTTATATTTTATAAAGGGTTGGTCGGATTGGAATGCAGTTTGAGGTGACAATTAAAAAGTTGAAGTCGAGTTATAGTCTTTGATTTGAGGTTTAAAGGCTTAGCAGGAGAGGTGCTATAGGTTCCCAAATTAGGACATCTCGGGTATAACAAAAACTAAAAACGATACTTTATTCTTAATTTTAGCTGGATGCTAAAAATAATTTTTTAGTGAAATGCTCTTACCGAGTTCTTCATAATTTATAATTGGTCTAGTATTTTGGAAATATAAGACTCAAATTTATCATAATTTGTTTGAAATATTTTTTTGTGAATTATCAACAAGATTTTGTTGTCGTGCTTAATTCCCAATTTTTCGCTTAACAGTTTTATTTGTATAATACCATGATAATATTGGTAATGACTTCGTCTGAGGTGGTCCATTTGGACGGTCCAATTTTGGGCGACTCGTTCGAGTTTGTATGACCCGATAGGCTTATAATAATTGTGCAATATGAATACTAAGACCCGTGCTTGGTAGCCGTTATATTTCTAAAAAAAACACTAATTTTTGGGAATTTTCGGCTGTTTTTGAGAATTGTGGGATTCGTTTTGTAAGTTTAATTAAATTTTAAGCTGGTTTGTATTAGGCATTAAAAAATGTATTTATTTTTAAAATTTCATTAAATAATATTAGCTAACAAAGATTTAATTGCATAAATTAAAATTTATATTGTTTACTAAAACTCATAAACAAATTTTTTGCAGTTTTTTTTTTTGCAAAATTTCTACAACGAATTTTAAAATTATATTAGTTTATGAAATCTAGACACAATTCACACAAATTTGTAATAATAATTTTTATCATTTTTATCATTTTATCATATGAAGTAATATTTTTTATGTAGATAGCACTTTTTTACCAAAAAAAAAAACCTGTGTGTTAGATAGCACAATACAATATTTATGAAAAAAACGTTTTGGGAAATTTTTTTTTCAAATGTCAATGACAGATGACTCTTCACTGAAAGAAAAATGCTTCAAATATTTAATGAATCACTTTCATAAAAAATTTTCCTTGGGTAAATGAAAATTTTCATTGTCCAAATGGAATTTCATAGTTATAATGAAGTATTTTCGTTAAAATATTTTAATTGGGAACATAAAAAAACAATATGCAAACGTAACTATATTATAAATTTATACAAAATTATAGTTTCCTTAAAAAAATGTTTAATTGTTAATTAAAAAATGTAAGATTTAATAATTTCGTACATCTAATGTTACATGTATGCCATTAAATTTATAAAATCAAAAAATTTTTTTATAAAAGCAACATATTTCAATAATTGCCTTCATAAATTTAAATTTTCATAATGACAATAAAAATGTCATTATAGTAATGAAACAAAAACTTCTCTAGAGGAAGAGGAACCAAACTTGTCACGTGACAGTTATAAAGTGGTAGGGACCGGTTCTACTTCTTACACTTTATATGATGGGGACTTGTCACTTAAACATGGCGATGTCCTAGGAGGGGGTTAATTTGCGCCTTTTTGACACTTCGTGACAGGTCACTGAATGGTCCCCTTCATATAAAGTAATAGAAGCAGATAGAATCAGCCACTACCCGCACAAAATCCAGTCACATGACTAGTTTTGTGTCAATTACCTTTCCTATGGAGTAACTACTCTTTAAACACATTATCACCAGTTAGGTGATGTGTCGTATTTTCACCTATCACAATTCGTTCCATTTTATAACAATATTGTGATCACTGGTCACGGGATAGGTACATTAAGAACAATCGACACAAATTTCCTGCAGGGTTTCAATCCACTTTCAATCAACGTTGTTATTGTTATTATGGACAATTTAGTTTTTGTATCCAAGAACTACACTGCCCCGGTAGACTAGCTGGTAGTGAGCTAGTCTATCAGCACCGAGGTTGCGCGATCGATTCCCGCCAGAGACAGGGAAAAAAAAATAAAAAATAAAATAAAGTATAAAATAAGAAAAAATATAAAAAATTAAAAATTAAAAAAAAAAATTTTTCTTTACTTTATTGAAAGTATTCATCCAATGAATAATATTCATAGATCTAACGTAATGTTTCATTAAATCCTTTTAATGAAACAGGTTTCATTGATCCAACGAAGCGCTGCATAGGTTCCTTTTTAATGCAATTTTTCATGGGATTTATGTCAAAATTCTTTCAGTGTTCAGTTAATGAACTCGTTTCTATAAAAAAAAACATTTTAGAAAAATTGCAGATAGCACTATTTGAAAAATAACCCTCGATATGATAACCTTTTTTCAAAAATATGCCCCGTGATGGAAAACTAATTTAACCATAATATGGTCGCCGGTGACAATAATATGGTAAAATTGACTATAGTATGTTTAAAAATGTTCCTTGAAAAAAATTTTGTTGAAGGTGAACATTTAGGAAAATGTTTTTTCACTGCGTGTAGGCTAGTTATTAGTGAGCTAGTCTTCCACTGCAATGGGCTAAAGGTCTAAATTACTATTGACCGGTTAGTTAAGTAAGACTATAATTTGTAATTGTATTTGTAGGCTCTTGATAAATAAAAAAAAAAACTTATTGCTTATCTTATTTCTTTATTATTTTAGAAATGCACTATGATTTAGGCCTTGAAAGTAAAAAATAACTTTTGGTTAAAATATATGTTTTAAGAAATACACCTACGATTGCTTTTAATTCGAAAAATTTAATAAAAGATAGTTTTTGATATTTTCCTGTATAATTAAGTTTATGTTTGCTATCGAAAATCAATTATATAGCATAACAATTTATTAAAGTTTTCTTTCGAAACAAAACAATGGCTTGTGCACAATAGCAGTAAATTGATTCTCTTACCCGCTGTGTGTCATGTGGTTATTTTTGAAGTCCTATCAATATTACAAGGTTTTTTTTTTAATTCAGTTAGTAATTTTTTTGAGCATAATTTAGCTTTTCTCTAGTCCACTCATTGCTAACAAACACTCAATTTACATGATGAATTTGGACGTTATTTTTTTGTTTGGTAGCAAGCGGTGTAGAGAAGGAAGAGGGGTAGAAAAATTGACATGATTTCTGTTTTCTCTTCCTCTTTCTTCTCTACACCGCTTGCTACCAAACAAAAAATGACGTGATAAAATTCATCATGTAAATTGTCATGTCTTATTGACAAGATTCTTCTATTTTCTTCTTTGAACATGTATTGGCGTTCAAATGATTCATGTCATGTTGACGACATGTGCTTTTTTGATATTGAAAACAATAACAAAATTAAACAACGAATGAAAAAGCAAAACGTAAAGACAGTACATGCATCTGTGTACTCGTTTCTTTTCTCCTCGTCCCTCTCGCCTATAAAGTAGCAATCTTGTCAATAAGACATGAGCCGTATGAACTCAGACTAACTAAGTTTTTTTTTTTTTGCAAATTAGTTCTCCGCCCTGAAATGGGTTTAAGACATTCTATTTTTGTCTCTTATCATATACAAAAGATTAAAAACTATAAAATAATTAATTTTAGTGTGTTCCAAAAGTCGACCTTGTTCCAAAAATCTTTCTTTTGTTGCTATTTATTTAAGTTGAAAAAATCTAATTTGTTGATATTAATTTGTGAGTTTTGAAAAAAAGAAACAAAAACGTTACAATATTTGTTAAAAATATTGTGTATTTCTTGGGTATTTGTTTACATGCCATCAACAAAATATACAGCAGCTGCAGCAACAATAACAACAACGTCAACAACTTGTTGTATTAACCTTCTTGCCAATGAGGTCTATAAATGTCTACTACTGCACTGGAACGTCAGTGTATTGGAGAAGCTTTAAGGTGCATTTTCATATTTCACTTGTTTGAAATGATTCTAACGTTTCAATAGTTTTTTTTTGTTGTTGTTGTTTGTAGTTTCAATTGTTTTGTAAATTTTAAAGTGTGTGAGTATGTCAGTATGTAAAATATCTTCTGTTTGCCTCGTGGTATTTAATAGTAAATAGTTTTGGTGTGTTGTCATTAAAATTAAGTGAAATACTTCACGTATTAATCGTTTATACCTACACAAATTTATTTACACACTTTACATTCGCATTAATTCATTCAGATTTTATTTAAATAAAACGCAGACATTTTCTTAATCATACCAAACTTACCAACTCACATACGATATAAATTGAGCTTTAAAATTGCTTGAGGCTTTAATTTAGTAGGTATGAATAAAAAGAAAATTTCAAAATTATTTGTGTTAGAACGCAAATTAATTAATGACATTTGAAGTAGTGACATTTGAAATAAATAATTACAATCCTAAAATGTTAATTGTAACAAAGCTGACCATGTATGTTTTGTAAAGTGGCCAATACAAATTTCGTTTTGTTGAACCGTGGAATATATTAAGAATATTTTTTTAAATGTAAATGAGTTTTTCGATTGAAAACTTTTTAATATATGGGTTATTCCATGTCAAATCGACCAAGAGTGGGACACGACTCCTTTCGATTTTAATGAAATTTGGTGAGAAGGCTTGGTAGTGTATAAAGTAATTTCTGAAAATTGAAGGAATATGACTAGGAATACATAACTGAAATTTAGCTCATAGAATAAATTCGACAAATACAAAATGTTGAATATAATAGAATTTTAATATTGTAATTTTGAGCAATAAGTACACTGTGCTAGTTGCAAAAAACAGACAAGCCGGGCACTTGACATTTTAAGCTAATTGGGGCACGCTGAATCCAGTGGTGCTAACCGTTTCTTTTTATGTTAGCTCTTGTTTTCAAGATATACCGTTAAAATGGAGGAGGCTACCCAACATATATTCGCGTAACTCAAAAACGTTTTAGTTTATTGAAATAACTAAAAAAACCGAAGTTCGGCAATAAATAATAAAGTGAGGTTAGTCATACATTTGACCCATCTAGGAGCATCCTACGATTTAACTCAAAAAACCCGTTTTGTTGTTTTTTTTAATGTATATCTGGAGAACGGCTGAAGCCAAAGTCGACAAACCAATACACAACCTCTCAAAATAGGCGGGAAAAGGGAAGTGGGCGTGGCACTTCCCATACAAAGACATTAAAGATTTCGGTATATCTGGATATCGGCAAAAGCCAAAGTTTTCAACTAAGAAAAATTCATTGTTATACCCACACCACAAAAGAGGAGAGGAAATTATGCGTTTGTGCTGATGTATGTAACACCTTAAAATGTTGTTTCCAGACCTTTAGTGTTTGATATTAATATAATATTCGGCACAAAGAACTCTTATATGAATCTTAACTTCATAAAATAATATTGTTCGATGGGTCCATAATTGGTCATGGGTCCCAAATAGGGCACACTCTCTGGAAATTTGTCTTTGTTGAATGTGGTGTAGGGTATCAAACGGTCACCCTTGACCGACTATACTTTCTTAGTTGTTTATTTTAGGAAATTGGTCAAAAATTACAGGAAATTAAAATGTGTTAATTTTTATTAAAAATATAATCTATTTAAAGGATGAAAGGAATACTGAAAATGTGATTTACACAGAAAAAATTATTTTTCCAATTCAAACAAAAAATTTGTAGAATCAAACAATTTTTTGTCTGAAATCGGTCCTATAAACAAATTCGCATATTCAAACAATTTATTTGCATTTTGTTTATTGAAAAAAAAAACACAGATTTTTTCAAGCAAATAATTTAACTGAATCAAACAAAAACTTTACTGAAATTCATATACTAAATTTCAAAATCAAAAAAAAAAAAGGTTTTTGCACAAGCAATGATGCGCACACAAGTAGGCACTGTATTAGAAGACGATGGCAGAGAGAGCAGAGCGGCCGGCTGGCTTTGAGGCACATTTTTTTGTTGGAATAATCTTTTTTTATACACACAATGTTTTTCGTCATCACTCACTGTTGCTGTATCCTTTCCTTTGCTAATGAAGAAGAAATGTAACCCAAAAACGGCGACAGACCGACTCGATATGTTTTTCGTCATCGTTATATTTTTGTATTTGATGTATTTAAGCAAACAGTTTGAAAAAAATGAATACGGGATTTTGGTTTTTTTTTTTTAACCAACCAAAAATTAATTTTGTTTCTTATAATGTTGTTGTTGTTTCTGCTGTTTAAAAAGAGTGAAACGTTTTTTACCTGCTATTTTTTTGTTTTTTTTTTTATTACTTAAAACCTCTTCATCTTTCTTACTGTTCTACTTTTTAAAGTGTCCAAAAATAGACTGTATGTGTTTTTTGTTGTAGTTCTTATATTTCACATTAGGAAGTGTTGCTACGATTAAATAAAAAAAATGCAAAAAGACGACAACATTAAAAAGCGTTAAATATTTCATACAAAATTATGAAAACTTGAAACCAATAACGCGTGTATTATATTTTTGAATGGTTGTCAACATTTTTGTTGGTTAAATAAAAATCAAACAAAAATTTTAATTGAATCAGTAAAAAAATTTGTAGAAATTAAAAAAATTTTCAAACAAGCGTTTGTTTGAAAATAATTCGGCAATAATTTTTTCTGTGTATGTTTTGCAAGCTATAATTTAAAATACCAAAAACCTAGCTCAATTATGAATCAACTCGGCACTTGGCCAGTTGATCGATTTCATTTTTGCCAATTGATGTTTTTATACATTCAAATAAACTTTTTTAATTATTTAATTAATAATCAACTTTTCCATTGCTAAAAAAATGGCAGTCAATTATTGCATTCATTTTGCGCCACCTCCACAATCCCGACTGTTCGGACGTATTCACAAATTCCCTTAATATACAACAACATAATCGTAAAAAGTTTGATTTGGTGTGATTTATTTTAAAATGTACAAGTTTGCAATCAAGTTGGAGTATTTCCAGCACTCCTTTGGCATTTCTGTGATGCCGTATTGGAAATGATTGAATGCTGTGGAAAAAAGTATGTAAATTTTTTTAATACAAATTTCAATAATTTTACAGATATCGTTTTCGATATATACAGAAATTTATATTGCTTTTTCCATACAAACGTATAGAAGGTGCCAAGCCCACTTACAATTATTTTTAGTCAGAAAAGTACGGTACAAATTTTAGGAAAACCAGTTCAAGAGTCTAAAGGAAACAAACGTATTTTTACTTTTTTATATGTTCCAGCTTAACTTGGCGCGCTTCGATATCCTATTGAAATTTGAACTAAATTAAAATATTTCACTGTCAAGATATTATAGTCCTTGAATGGGAGGTTCCTCGTCAACTTTTCCAGGTCAGCTCGCTTTTTGACAGATGGTTTTTAAATTGGAAACATTTACTTTAACCGTTTTCCAGATACGCATACTGTAATTTGTATCCTGTGCCCATGTTCCAAAACTCTCGCGTCGGGAAACTTCTCGATTGAAATGTGTGAAATGAAACAAAAATGCCATATATTAAAACAAACAGCTGTTTTTCTCACTAAAATGTGTCTGTAACTTTTTTTTGGCAAGAACTAGCTGTCACGTAAGAAATACTCGCCAATTTACAGAAAAAGTGTTTCTGTGACATTTTTGTGAAAAAACTTTAACACTAAGAAACAATTTAAAATGCAAAATACAAAGAATAATAATAACAATATTTTGTTCTTGCCACATTTTAACATTTTTATAAAATATACGAATGTTGTCAAAGCTCTTTTGAAAACAACAAACATTAAAGTGGCACATTATTTGGTATAGCCGACGGTTGTATTTTCGACGCCGTCGTTGAAAAATGTTAAATTTTGGTCGCCGTCAACGATATGTATTACTGGCGTTCTCAACGTCTGCAATTTCACATCGGCTTCGAGTGCAATGTTATGACATTTTAAACGTAAGGACGTAATCTCTTATGATAGTTTGCGACATGAGTTGCAGGCACAGTTTTTTCTCACTTTTCGAGAAACGATGGAATATTTTGTTTCACATCTATTCGATGCGAGAAGTTTTCACTATAGTTACAGAACATGTGTACTGGTCAGGGAAGGTGCAACACCTTCTTGAAAATTTACAACAAAAAAAAAAGTTATAGCCTATATTAGACGCCGGGTAGTCATGAAATTACAGTGAAATTGAGTAAAACAGGTTAAGTAGTTAATGTAGCAAACACACAAACAGATTTAAAGAAAAGAAGCTCTAACTTGTAGAACTGGACAAAAAAAGTTTTCTAAGTGTATAGAATTTAAAAAGATTTTAAGTGGACTCGTTTTAGTTTTTTTTTAATTAACTCTACCTTGACTTCATCGTTCGTCTAATAAATAAACATTTGATGTTGCACAATATTTGAAGAATACTTGCCACTACAAAATATACAAGTTTATTTGCCTTTTGTTTTCTGCTTTTTCATATTAAATAATTATTTTTCGTTGGTTTGTTTTTCAAATTGCGGCAAACATTCAACAAGTGGAAATAATCCAACACATGCGAACAAAAAGACTAAAGAAAAAGCGCCAGACGGACATCACCAAGACCTGAATGATTAACGGATACGTAAATACTTCTTAGCTGTAGTTTTATTAAATATTTTGTTTTAGTCGTACTTTATTATACCCTTCCATACAGGTGGAAGAGATATATGGATATAAGTTTGTCATTTCGTTTGTAATATCTTAATTATTAATCTTAGATAGAATGTATTTATATTCTGGGTCCTAGAGAGAAGCAAAGGTGATTTAAATATGTCCGACTGTCAGTGTGTTTGTTGAAATGGGTTTTTCGAAAACCCCCGAATCTATGGGGACTAGGTTGTTATATATTAATGTTTATTGCTATCGAAATTCAGCGCCATCGGTCCACAAATGGCTAAGACATGAACTAAAAACCACGACTGCCCCATAATTTTTACCCATTAAATCTTTTGTTGTTGGTTTTTTTTATATTTCAATGTATTGAATTTTGAAACTTTTACAGCATATTACTGATAGGATCAAATTTGGTACAAATATTTTGTTCGTTAGGAGAAAAAAATTATCAAATTTAGGAAACATAGCGGGTTACCAATGCACAGCCTTTTGACAAGTAGGCGCAGCACCTCCCGTTATTGATTTCTATACATCTGGAGAACGGCAAAAGCTTCCAAATTAGGAATTATCGTCTTGGTTATCAACAGAACTTGGCGTGAAGTGAAGAGTATATAACATTCGGCATAGCCGAATATAGCACTCTTACTTGTTATACCCACAACAGGGTGTATTTTTATATGCGTTTGTGCTCATGTTTTTAACACCTTAAAATATAGGTCCGCCGGTCGACTGAGAAGGTGATCTAACGATATCCATCCCTCCGGATGGCTGGCTGTCCATGTAAACTTTGTGCGGACACAGAACCATTTTCGCGAAAATTTTTTCAATAAAATCAAGTAAAGCTGTTTCAAAAAATTTATTTAATAGTTCCAATTATTCCATACCCCCGTATTCATAAACGATTAATAAATTTAACAAACGTTTATTAAGGATAATTTTCATAGTATATTTGTTCTTTTAACCTTTTTTGTGAATACATGCAATAATGTTTGTGTGTATATTTACAAATATGAAAACAAACCCAGCGGTAAATATTGAAAGGACCGCAAGTGGCAGGCCTCTATACTCCTTTCTACAAGATTCGCTTCGCATGATATCCTGCATTCAGAAGTATGCCTTCTAGAAGGTATAAACTTCTTTTTAAAAGACCTTCTGAAATATTCAGTACACATTCGCTACTCTCTTCTTTGAGAAGGGAGAAAGGAAGGTGTTCAGTTTTATTTACTTTTTATTTTTAGTGACCTTCCTTACGAAGTTGCTTTTGAAGGAAGTGTGGAAGGCCTTGCGCCCAATGACAACCTGTGTTAAAAAATAAATAAGTATGAAATGCGACGAGAAGGGGGGCTTCTGTTCTTATACAACTAAACAAAAAGATGAGAACATTAAATTCTGTTCGGGTTTTAACCACAAACTTCATTGTGTTCAGTTCAGCTCATTAATGTTCGTTAATTTCTGTTGTGCATAGTGCCCTTTTAGGTGGTAAAAAAACCAAACATTTTTACAAAAAATATACGCATACGAAAATAAACAAAAAGCCAGCAAAATAATTTAACACAAACAAAACAAATAGACAAAACACACACAAGCTGTTTGTGCTGCGGTCGGTGCATTGTCTACAGTATCACTAAACTTGTTCTGTTTTTTAACAAAGAACAGAACACTAAATCATGTTCGGCTCTTTCTTGAAAATAGTTACAAACGGTATTAAGGGTTATGTTCGTCTATACAAACACTAAAAAAATAGATATCGTTCCTGGGTATGAAATTTAACAGCAAAAAAAGCTTAACTTGCAAATTTGTTATTTGATTTGTTCAATTTGTTTGTAGGCGGAAAATTAGTACGGAATTTAATTAATAGTACTTATTTCTAACTTACATGTTAATTGAAGCGGTTTTTTTTTATTTTTCTATGCAGAGTACGGGTCGCAATTTTGGAAATATTTGATGAAATTTGGTAGGTAGATTGTACTTGGCACAAGGACCAAACCTTTTGGAAATTGTAAAAAACGGTCCATAATTTCACATGGCCCTAATACAAACTTCTTTTCGGAATACTCTCTGTACCCATAAAGCATCCTTTTATGTTTGTATTTAGATTAAATTAGATCCAAACTTATTTTGTTGCAATCTAAATTATCTAACCAAATTTTATTGGAATCAGTCTATATTTGACCATGCTCCCATACATACCCCTGGATATGGCTTTTAATGCCAAAAATTCCTTATAAATATTGGTATATACAAAATGCATAAATTGACTACAATGACTTTTACCAAAATTACCCCTTCTCAAAAATCGCTTTAAGACTCACAAGTCACATATAGAAGTTGATATTAAAATAATATTTGGCACAAAGAACACTTAGACTTAACCTCATAACACAATTCTGTTTTACGGGGTCCATGTCTGGCCAAGCGTCCCAAATATGGTACAAACCTTAAAATGTTTCTTTATATACTGTGGTGTAGGGTATCAAATAGTCGGGCTTGACCGACTATACTATTTTGCTTGTTTTTATTTATGTTGAGTGCTGAACGTCCCAATTTAGTTTTGTGTTATTTGTTTGGCCATTTTTTTCTATATTTATTAAAAAAAGTCTTAGTTGAAAACATTTAAAATAAGTATGTTCTTCAATTAAATTTATGATGATGACCCTTCAAACACAATTGCGAGTTATCTTAAATCTATTTTAGAGTTTAATAAAGTTATATCGTAATTGTTTTTTTTTTTTTATTTTAAATGATTAAATAATCACAACGAGTTGATAAAATTTTTAATTCTCTCAAACAAAAACTATAAATTATTTATTACAGGGTTAAAAAAGATATAAAATTACAAAATATTTACAATGCTTTTCTATTCTTATCAACTTTTACTACAAAGTAAACAATTTCATTCATGGAACAAAAACGTTTTGGAATGTAAAATATTTTGAAATTTCAAATATAAAAACAAAAATATCATTAAGTGGATTCGTTCATGATTTATGAATCTTGGGCACGAATTTTACGGACATAATTAAAACTTATTTTGGATATTAAATAGATTTTTATTTCGTATAAAATTTATTTACTACACAATCATGGTTTTAACGAACTTCCTCTTTTGGCAGACTTATAAAGTTTTGTAATTTGTCTACCAGTTGTGGGTCATATTACATTTAAAACTAATCAGATTTTTTACTTTATGAGCACAAACTATTTTGTGTTTGCCCTTGGCTGTCTGTAAGTTAGAAGATTAATATCAGTTTCTTCTTTGGGGGCTTTTTAATTTTTAAAAGAGTTGTTCGAGCTTTGACTAAGCAAGCTAAAGGCAGACAGAATGTGGATAAATCCAAAAATGAATGGAGCTTAGAATCGTATTATTTTACTTAAAAACAAGTACAGTAGACGCTCGGTTATATGAATACCCAGTTATATGAACATCCAGAATAGTGAACAACAAAATTTTTACACATGAGGTGCTAAAGAGTGAACACAACCTATCTCGATTATGTGAACAACTTGCAACCGTTGGTTTTTTGTGACTATTTGTTGTAAAGGGTGTTTTTTAAAGTATCACAACTTTGAGTTGGCATCACTACTTTATTTGCGCACCCATTTAACAGCTGACAGTTGTTTTTTGTTTAGTTTGCTTTGAAATTTCATTATGAATCGACTTATCGAGCAACACGCAAATATTAGAAATTTTTAAGCACAAATTGATATTGATTTTGAATTTCCATTAAACATTTTATTTCCCATGAAGCCCAATTCAGGTTAAATAGGTACATACGTAAATAAGCAGAATTGGCGCATTTGGAGTGAGGAGAATCCACAAGATTTTGTCGAAACACCATTACATCCACAAAAATGACTGCTTTGTGCGTTTTATGGGCTGGCGGAGTCATTGGCCCATATGTCTTCGAAAAGTTGTTGAAAGTTTTCGCCTTCTACACGCCAGCCGTGGCGGCCACATGGCAGAATTCATATTTAAATTTCATAAAATTTTCCCGTTTCATTGATATTAAAAATATATTTTCTTGTTTTATTATAATTTAAACTTGTGTCACTCTATAAAAAATACCCTTTAGTAGCAATCTGTTCTTCCCCGAAATAAGCTAGTAAATGTGTATACACGAATGCAAAGGAAAATTTATAAGATCGTTGGTGTTTGTAAAGTAATTGCTTGCAGTGAAAATAATGTATCTGATAATGATACACTTTTGGTATTGCGAAAATGCAAAATAAACCCCTTAAAGCAAAAAAATATAACCGAATACTTTCATGAACTTTTCCATTTAGTAAACAGGCCCTGTCTGAATTTGTTCATATAAGCGAGCGTCTACTCTAATAGCTTTTTAGGTGTTCGCTTTATTTAATTTAACAGAATTATAATTCGTTGGGGGATTAGACCTAAAAATTAAAGTATAATCCAAAAGTACGCTTTATGTGGTAACTATGGTAAGTTATCGACCGATCTTTATGAAATTTGGTGCTGTGATTTATATTAAAAAGTACCTTCTGTTATTATTTGATAACAAAGCATTTTCATATCTGTTGAACAATATTAATTTTACTGCCGGTTTAACGATGTCGAACGTCATCGTTCGCATAGAAAATTATATTTAAAACAAAAACAAAATTCGAAAATTTGTTTTTGTTTTAAATGTAATATTCTATGCGAACGTTAACGTTCGAAATCGTTGAACAGGCTGTTAATTTTGTTGCTCTACTTAGCAACATATTTTTGCCAGTTGAACTCACACTTGAAGTTCCTTGTAGATCGATGCAAACACAAGACGAAGGTGCACTTTCATTTCTACAGATAAAGTTGAAACAACAAAATACAGATATCGCAAATAACATGTTATTCACCCTTAATAATAGGATTCAACAAAGGCAAAATAAAAAAGTAAGAAAGTATATTCGGTAAGGCCCGACCATATGATACCCTACACCACAGTATATAAAAACCATATTTGCGAGTGTACCCTATTTGGGATACATGGGCAATCATGGACCCGCCTGAACAAAATTATGTTATGTGGTTTGGATTTATGTAAAAGTTCTTTATGCATTCATATTATTATATGCCTATATGCGATTTTAGGATGGGATTTTATATGGGTGCTATGATTCATTTTGGATCTATCAGGACAACATTTTGTCATGATATAGTAGCTATCTAAAAAGTAATCTTCAATTTTTTTGTTAATACCAATATTTTCAAAGAAGTTATTGCATTTAAAGTTATTTTCGGGAGTAGTATTTGTAAGGAAGCTATCGGGCGATTTCAATAAAATTTGGTAAGATGATGTTGATTTCAATAAATTAACTATTTAGTTATTACTTTTTGCTTTGTTTCTTATGATAAACTAATTGTATTTTTATATAAAAAAAATATATATAAAAAACTAAAATTAAATATGCGATTAAAACCTTGTTATTAATCGTAATCGCGACCATGAAAATGTGTTTAAATGCAAGCCCTACGTAAAGGATTATCGTATTGTACAATTGTTTCGCCAATATGTATGTGTAATTTGAAGATGGCACGATATATTGGCAACAATCAAAAGACTTTTGACTTTTATTGCACAACGAAAATAAAGTGTAATGTGCTGGCAACATTGTACTATGTTGTTTATGTTTTTCGTATAGGTTATGTTTACCTATTTATTGAATGAAAAATGAGTCATATTTTAATTGAAACCATTGTGCCCCTTATTCAATAATATAGGGCAAAATGGACATAATATGTCAAATCGACCAAGAGTGGAATCCGACCCCTTTCGATTTTAATGACATTTAGTAAGAAGTTTCCTTTTATCCTAAAAGTAACTATATAAACGAAAAAAATTCAAGTATTCTCTTTAAAATTACATAAAAATCATCTCCGTATGTAAAGTAGTTTTCGAAATATTGAAGAAATAAGCTCAACACATTCGGCGAAATTATGACATTTTTAAAATTAAATAACTTTTGAAAAACCCAATTTGCAAACTGATTTTCTTCAAAAACTTAATTAAATATTTTTTTGTATGCACTAGCCAACTCCTTATTAGCTGCCTGTGGGAAGCATAGCTATTTGCAATCGGACGCGGCAAAGGTTGCGGATAATGGTACATCCCGCAGTTATGCGGCGTAGCTAATTTGTATAGTCGCGGACAATCGGCGGTTTCGAGAGTATAGTCTCAGACGGATATTTACTATTTATACAAATTTTAAATTGTTGTAGGCTGTGTGAAAGTTAATTTTTTATAAATGGCATATTGTTAATGTAATAAGCGAATTTTGTATTTACATAACGTGTTCCTTGGAGTAAATTGCTATTAAGTTCAGAAATTGCTAAGAAACCAATAAATAAAGTGTCATCTTAGACAACTTTAAAATAAAGTCAGTTGTTTCCTCTACGAGCTTAGAACATAAAACTTGCATTTTGTTATTATCCATAATTAACTACACTGTTTTAATTGATTATCTCAAAATGAGTATTTTGAAGAAATTCCCTTTCTGCATTTAGCGATTTAATTATTTTTTACTTTTTAAAAAATACATTTTAACCGCAGGCAAAATTTTTAATAATTTTTTCTAGACAATTTAATGGAACATATTTAAAAATTCACTTTTAACTTGACAAATAACATTTTTTCTTGATTCTTTACACGCAATGAAAAAGCTTGACAATCAAACCAAATCCAGCCCGTCTTTTTTTTTTTTTAATTCCCCATGCTAATCCCCGCGAAGCTCTACGCCTGTCTGCAGGAAAGAGACCAGAGTCTCTAGCGGGAATGGCTGATGGGCTAGTAGTGAGCCGGTGGGCTTGATTTCCAGAAGGTGATTTAAATTTAAATGACTTACAGTGCGTGGGAAGGGGGTGGGGGAAAGGGCTTTTGAATCTTTTTTTTAATTTCGGGTAATATGAATATTTGTGAAATGATTTATATAAGACTTTATAGACTCATTAAGATCTAAATAATTTGGGCTAATTTTTATAAAAAAAGAGGAATAGTAAAAAGAACTTAAATTGACGTTTTATATTTTTTAAATAGTAGGAACGTTTTTTTTTAATAACTAATTTATATGTTCTTTTTTTAATATTATACACGACAAATGCAAAAAACTTGTTCAAAAGCAAATTTTTGCAAGTTTGGTATTTAGTATATCATATTTTAACTGTAAAAATATATTTTCTCCAAAAGGAACTTATTTGTATTGTTTGTCATTAACAGTTTAAAAATTATTGTATAACTGTCATTGATTGAAATTTGAAATAATTTTTTGTAAAAAGCTTGTAATGATTCAAGTACCAAATAGCTTTGTTTTTTTTTTGACGCGTAGAAGAAAATCTTATTTTTTTAAAGTCGCAATTATTTTTGAAATTTTTTTTCTGACAGCACTGGTGCCAATTGACTATTTAATTCTTGGGCTCACAAATATCAAACACAGGAAACTCAATATCGTCATCACTTAGTATTGGCGATTTTCTTTTTCTAGATTTGACACTTTAAATAAAGATAAGTTCTTAAGAATTGTGCCCATTCATTGAAACCGAATACAACTAAACTGAATCATGTAAGTTCATTTGCATAAAATTTGCAAATTTTTTAAAAACATTTTGTACATTAGACGCTAGTTAATGTCAAATTTATAAGATGTGTATTGTAGACCAGAATTAATTATAAATACACAATTTGAGTAAATTTAAACACTTCTTATCACTGTGACAAGAACTTATACTTATGAGCAGGCGAAAAAACGAACATTCAAATGAGTTAATGAATGAATAAATGAGTGATTGTCTAAAACTCTAACCCAGTTTCAAATTGTGTGTCAAGACTGAATATAATCGGAGTGTGAACAAGAATTTTGCAAAAGCAAGAAAAACTAAAAATTTTTAAAGCTATTAACAATTTTAAATTTTAAGTAAATAAAATAATAAAATATATAAAGAAAAAGTAAAACATTAAATAATAATTAACTAAAATAAATAGTTATCTCTATATTTGAAACAAATATTAAAATTTTTTGCAACTCACTGCTGATAAGATAAATGTTTTGCGTGTATAAAAAGTGTGTTAGACCGGCAGACGCACAACAACATTTTTAATCTACATACCATTGGTCTCATGTAGAAAGGCCCTAATTCGACTTTTTTCGAAATTAAACTTAATAAGCAAATGTACTCAGGTATTCAAGACAAAGTCTTGTTAGAAAGATTACGAAAAAACAGAAGAAAAGGAAGAAACATGCAAATAATATTAAAAAATAATTAGTATTGTGAAAATTTGGTTGAACTATTTATGGTTTTTAATCCAAATTTTCAATATTTTTAATCAGGCTTAAGTTCATCAAATTTAATTTTCATTAAATTATTTTTATGAAGAAAGGAATTTTACAACATAAAAATAATTAAAATTGTTATTGATAATCACTATTCTTGACTGGCCTGAGATTCAAACCCAGGCGGCTGGTTACCCTGACATGTTTAGATCGCTACCACTCGATCTCCTCAGAGGGATTTGCCGTCTTACCGTCTTAAAAATGATAATTCATTACACAAAATTTTGAACCACCAATACCACTGGTTAAATATTGATGTTTGACTGTTCGTTGGCACCGCACCGCAGTGGTGCAGAGGGAAGAACGCAAAGAATTTTGATGATGAGAATGTGGTTATTCTCGAAACGTAAATTCAACCCGAGTTCGAGCCTCAGCTCAGCCAAGAATAAAAATTATCAATAAATTTTAATTAATTTCATGTTGTAAAATTCCTTTCCTCAGGAAAAATAGTTTAATCAAAATCAAATTTGATGAACTCCAGCCAAACTAAATATCAAAATTTTCAAATTAAAGTAGTTCTAATACATTTTACAAAAATTTAATACAATAATATCAATATTAACGCCTTCACAAGCAATTCTACATTTTGATGCAAACAGTTTCTATTAATTTTTTACCTTCTCCTGTAAAGTTGCAACTGTGTGAGTTAGGGCCTTTCTACATGCGATCAACAATATGTACATATAAACGGAAAACATTAAACTGTTGTCAACTCACTATAATTACTTACGGCGACCATATTTAGTCAAATGGTGTAGGTACTAAAAATGTGTGCCGAATATTATCAGTTCCCATAAACATGATCATTAAATAACAAAAGCACAAAGAGCATGATGATCATGACGAACATCGCCAGTCGTGAGCTTTAAAGTTTAAACATACAGCATATGTACATATACATATGTACGTACATATGTAAGTGTCAAATTGTGGTGAAAAATTAGACAAATTAGCTTGTTATTGTTTTTTACACAAATTCACTGTTTTGTAACAGATGCCATTGGGACCTACCCAAACGTTTTCCCGCATAGACGGGACGGGCTTTCGAAGAACATTAAACCAAACTCAGATAGCTTTTTATGTGGGATCCATAATTACATACACGCCGTCACATTAAGTCTGTAAAGATTGTTAAATGATTTTTAAGTTTGTCTGCCATGTGGATAAATGTTAAGAGATTCAGAGGAGAATCTTCTTTATCAATTTTTATAAATAGTTTCCATTAAAAGTTATAAATTATGTTTAGTTTTTATGTGTATGTGCCTTAAAATATTTTTAAACAGATCTTTTGGATTTGTTCCTTTTTTTTTGTTTGAAAAGTATTTAAAATTTAATAAATCATATAACATTTATGTTCATTGTATACAATCCCAGTGGCAAAATTATTGTAGTTAATATTGTACTTTTTTCTAAACTTTTTTATTTTTATATTAAATACGCAAAATATTTAGTTCCTCTTGTGTTAAAAAAAAATTAAAATTGGTTTTCTATCTGTGCCGCCAAAAATTTTAAGGTTAAATGCATAATACACAGGAGTATTTATTTATGTTGAAAACAAAACAAAAGTATATAAAATGGGGAATAAAGAAAGACTTAAAACCAAATGTGATAACATCATCGGTCTATCTAACTTGAATTTTGTTTAAATACAAAAGAGAGATCAATTTTCTTTAAAATAAATTAATCTTTTTCTGTTATTTATGTTGAAACCTCGTATCCCGCATTTTGACCCTTTTTTTACTTGCCACATTTTAAGTTTTTCGTTCTGTTAGTAACATGTCTAAATATGAAGAGATATGCGTTTGTCTTTTGGACTTTTTGACGAAAGCACGACAAGGGCAAAATCGGTATAGAAAATAATCGAAAACGGTATTAAAAATGTGATAAAACAATCGTAGCTCGAGCTTATACAATTTTCGCTATTTCATACAATCGCCCCAAAACGATATTCACTCAAAGTACTGAAATTGTAAATGGAGTGAATCCTTTATTCGCTATAAAAATGCCTTTATGAATAAAGCTGAAGATCCACACCATGCGTTCATGCGTAGATGCGTATGATACTTTTTGTGCATTTTATGCGTTTCTAAATTCAAGTTACATGCAATGCGTTATATGCGCCAAATTTGTTTTTTTTTATTAGCTGATTTGCTAATAGGTTTAGCAATTAAAAACAATTTTGCAAAAAATTTGATATTTTAATATAATTTATTTAATAGAATTCATAGAGGAGTAAGCTTTTATAACAAAAATATTCGTGATTTTTCACGGTATTAATAGTTTCTATTTCAAGGCATTTGTTAAAAAAAATAATGAACACAACAAAGATGACACTCAGAAGAAAAAAGTAATCGATATCTAGAATGGCAAATTTTGTTCGTGATAAAATTGTGCTAAAAATTAATTTTAATGTATTTTATTCTTTAAAGTTTTTACAATCTTAATAACGAAAGCTTTTTCTCTTTTTACTGTAAAAAATAGTAAAAAGTAATCCACCATACAAACATTTTTATCGATAACATTGAAAATAAAATATGATTTGTCATCCATGGCCATCAATAACAACTGACTTTTTTTCACCACACATGCGACGGATACAAAAGTAGAAAGTAAACCTACTTTCATGCGTGGATGCGTGTATGCATTTTGGTGTGTAACTTGTCATATTCAATTACACTGATTCAACTTTTTTGTCAAATGCATAAAAAGGACAGACGCATAAGCGCATGGTGTGGACCTTCAGCTTAAGGGGTTTTCATCAGAAGCTGCCATACGCGAAGAGCCATATATATTCCTTTATAAGATTTGTGCAATATCGAAAACGTAAAAAAATTCTCGAATATTAACGTGATCAATTTTCTATAGTTATTAGAAATACTTATTAATTTTACGTAGCGTCCTTTGCCGGGAGAGTACAGTTTTACAGTGGAATATTTTGTGTCCCATTTGTCCTGTTTTGTTGCAGGAAGACCGTAATAAAAAGAAATATTTTACTTAAGAATGCATCTTCTGTTTATAAAATTGTTTAGAATATTTGAATATGTAGTTTAATTATTCATCTGAAGCTTTTTTTTATAACTGTAAGAAGTTGGATTTGGATAAAGAGTAAATATATGATGAAGTGGTTAATGTTTCTAAATAGTGTTCTATTTTTGTTTCCAAAGTGTTTTTTTTGTCAAAACTGAATGTCATGCAAAAGTGCACTAATATAGTGCATCAACTTCTATGACCGAAAAACCACACTCAAATAAAGTTATAAAAATATTTCGATAGCGAGGAAAAGCCCAATTTTTTTTGTGAAAATACTATATATTTTTATTGTACCGCCAATTTATTGTTATGTAGCGCTAGGAATGGGCAAAAAATATCGATATATCAAAATATCAATATTAAAAAAATAATAATCGATATATATATCGCTGATATTTAAAATACCGATACATCGATATCGAAGTACGACTATCGAATTTTATATTTTTTAAAGTCAGTCTTCATTAAAAACTCAAAATTTTAGCCGTTTTTCAAATAATATGTTTTTTTTAAAGAATTGGCGTCACTGCATGCATCATAAACTAATATGAATATTGGTCAACAAAATGCAAAACAACAGGTTGATTGCCGGCGAATTTGTAAAGCTTTCGAAATTTGAGGTGGCAGAATTTTGGAAAATATTTTACTACCTAAAAACTAACTTTTATTTTTTAGCTTTATTTCTTTACTTTTCTTTAAAATATTGAGGGGTATAGATGCAAAGACTGCAATGTCCACTTTTTTCACAAACGTAACTAATAATACCTCTTAGATGTATTTAATGAATGCTTCCAATTAGTGAATATTACATTACCAGAAACACTTTTATCCCATAAAAAAGTATCTTCAAATATTAAGAATTGATGCAAAAAGGGCAATGTCTATTGGAGATTGTCGTTTTTGCAGTGATCACAGCTTGTTAATCTCTTTTTCTCTCAACTCTTTGCGAAAATGCACGCTATTTTTTTTATTCTGTTTCTTTTTTGCAAAACAAAACTAACAAAGATTTTTTTTTTTATGAAACAGTTTTATTGTTCATTTTATAACTTTGCCATTAGTCGTAATTATGGAGCTAAGTTGTTATGAAGTTCCTCAAAATTAATCAAGAAATAACTAAGCCTTTGTTAAGTTTAAGAATTTTATGACTAGTTATTTTTTTAAGTACTTGCCCATGTTAAAAAAGCAGCAATGTCCATTTGATAAGAGTAAACACAGCAATCTCCAATTTTATTATCATAATTGCCAGCAACCGCTATATCGATTTGGTTGAAACTTGCGTCATATCTTGATCATATTCTTATTTACTGAAAAGCATGATATACAATACATAAATATGAATATACTTTGAGCTAGAGGTTTTTACTATTTATTACGAAAACTATAAATGTGGACATTGCAGTCTTTGCATCTATACCCCTCAATATATACGTGTATATTTTTGAACAAAAATGTTATTGATTTTTAATTTTTTCTAATCTTTCTTCTTTTATTTACATTCACTGAAACTGATAGCGTTAAAAATTTGTCATATAAGTCCCAATTTACACTAGGGACATTTCTTGCCGGACAGACGAAGTTTGATGGCGAGGGGTTGAAAAGGTAGAGTGTGTAGTACATGACTATCTGTACTGGACATTTTTTCATTTCTCTTTCTGACTTTTCGTAGTTTACATACAAGTATTAATTTCTGTCTGACTTCTAATGTTTCATATGTAAACGCTTCGGGTAAGATTAAAAGAGAATTCAAAAAATTTCCGGCAAGAAATGTCCCTAGTGTAAATTGGGACTTAGATTCACGACTACTTTTTCCCTTTGAGGGGAAGGAAAATTTCATGGGAACAAAAATTCCATTTGTTATTCACGATAGGGGTGTATAAGTGCCTATATATATTTGGAATAATAATAAGATGTGTGCATATATATAAATATATATATTAAATTTTTTAATTTGGAAATAGTTTCAGCAAAATACGTTCGATATAACGATATATCGATATTTTTGAAATAATAAATATCGATACTCTTAAAAAATATTTTAATTTAAATTTTCGCAAAAGTTAGCACCAAGCAACAGAAATATTAACGAATTTGTTTGAGTTTTTCTATGATTTTTTAACACGTTGACTGCCACATGGATACTTTACTTGTTCATCAAATAATTTTCGGCCTGGTGATATTAGATAAAAGTTTTATGCAGTGGCACCCTGGTAAAACTATATTCTTTTTACTGTATACATTTTTTTTAAGGTTTTTATTGAAGAACTCCAGGCATAAGACAGGGTCACCATTGCACTGACCACAATATGTTGTTACTTTTTTAGCCTTTTTTACTGTGGCGCTTCTTCCAACAATAATAAAACTAAGAACCTCAATAAATGTGTGACCACCGGTGGTACACATGACATTACTTTAAGACACTTATGAGTAAAGTGCCATGTGAACCACCGGTGGTCACAGGCTAAAAACACTCACCAATCGTCAAAAATTACTAAAGACAAGGTAAGAACACGAAATAACTCAATAACAATCACCGTGAAACGGTTATTAAAAAAAAAAAAATATTGGAATGACTTTTTTTTATATGGTGTACCGTTTTAGCAATTTCAAAAGATGGCAAGTCTTTTTTTAGCTGTGTTTTATTATTTTCCCATCGGCTCATTGAATTAATCTGATTTAATAATCAGGTCAGGCGAATATAGTATTTCTACTTGTTTGTTTGCAGCTCAGCAGCTTAGGGATTTACTATCATTCACAATCGCAAGATTCATTCACACGAAAATCTGACAAAATTCTTACTCACCTTCTTAAAAAGATAATGCAAATCTGATCGCATAGAATCCATCATTGTATGACAATTCTCATAAACACTCGAAAGTCGGACAGAACTGTTAAAAAAAATCTGTTACTCAATTTAATTTTTAGGTTACACTATCATTTGACAAATCGTACGACTGTGAATGCGGTTTTTAGTATTTTTAGTATTTTTCTACAGCAATCAATAGATACATTAGTATTCATTTAATATAATTCTCTTAATAAATTCGTTTGCGTCGAATTTTGTAGAATTATAAACATAATATTTAGTTGGGCACGTGTATTTGTGGTTGTTAATTTTTTTAGGTTTAACATCTCTTCACTTTCCCAATATAATTACGATTTCCATGCTTATCTAATTGAGGAATTTAAGTATTTAGCGCTTTCACTTGCACACACACAAGTGGGGAAGTACCAAGCAAGCAAGATGTCAAACCGTTGATGTGATATCAAGCAATAGTTTCAAACCTTTTTCAATAAATTCAAATTGATAATGATTTAAATATAAATTTTCGACAAACAATGTTTTATCAATTTGTTATCAAATATTATTTCTTAACAATAAAAATAAATTTGGCAGCACTCAAGCGAATAATAAATAGAAACATTTCAACACGGCTATTAAAGACAAACGTCTTTTACAGTTGAAGAAAAATTACAAACGGTTTGCTTGTGAAAAGTAAAAAAAAAATAATTTTTCAGTACGGGAAAGTAAAGAAATTATAATTTTGTTTTATTATCGCAGTGCAACTTAGAGCAGTTGTATTTATTCAACTCGCCAATGAAACTTAAATTTCTTACTCGCTAGTATGCTTGCAATAATTAACCCCCCAATTCATAAATGATTATAAAATTTAATAAACGTTTATTAAGGAAAATTTTCATAGAAAATTTGGTTTTCAAGCCTTTATTAAATTTAAAATATTTTTATGAACACAGGCATAAATCTAAATGCCCGTATTCACAAAAATATTTTTAATTTAATAAAGGTTTAAAGAACAAATTTACTATTAAAATTATTCTTAATAATCGTTTGTAAAATTTAATAATCGTTTATGAATACGGGGGAAAGTATTTTGTGTAAAACAAACTGAAAATTTTAAACTTAAAGTTATTTAAATACACTTTCCCTCAATTTCACAAACTATTACTTTAACTTCCAGTTAACAATATGTTTTGACGGCTATAACTGATAGTTAATTATAACTGAACTTGGTGAAATCGGGGGTTAAGAGGTTAATGCTAATAAGATCAAAGAAATCAATATTCGTATAAAAATGGTTAATTTCAGAGTTCATTCTGTGGATAAGATCAAGATGTGCACAATTAGAACGCAAGTATGGAAGTCTAAGGGATATAAATTTTCTGGAAGGTCGAATAGGAACTGAAAACTTAATTTTTCGAATTCGAACCCAATTTCGGACGAAAGTTAATATTCTGATTCCAATATAGTGTTCTCTACCAAAATAAAATAAATTTCTCCTGTTTTTTTCGAATGTACCCCATTCTTGGGATCCCATACGACCGAATGAGTTGAAAATCAACGAATTTCTCAAATACCCGTATTTGTTGAGAAGGTTTCACGTTTGTCGTTTGAAAAAATTTTTGATTTCAAAACATTTTCAATTTTTAGCAAAGTTCCATGATTGTTGGGTAACAGCGTTGCCATTTTGGTGCCTTTCGGGTATTTTTTGGTGCTTTTTTGCTTATGCAATACCCGAAATTTTGTTAAACACCCGTTTTTGAAAAGCGGGTATTTATAGTGCTTTTCACAATTTCTCACAGTGCTTTTAAGTGCCTTTTACAATATTTATTTTTTTTTGTACCATTTTTTAAAACCTCGATTATATTCAGGATGATTAAGATGAGATTTGCTATTTGGGGTACAATTTTGGGAAGGCATATAAAGATTTTAAGGTTTCAAATGATAAAAAAAAGTGATAAAAGAAAGTTGCATTCGTTTTACCAAAAACTTTATTTACGAGGTTAGAGCTAGGCTTCCTAGCAATTGGGAAATTTTACAAAACGTTTACTTTTTAGCGTTGACAACATATTTTTTTTATTAAAATTTGGGCTGTCATTAAGTTTTATAAAGAATGGTCGGTCACTGCAAATTTTCGGTAATTGCAACAGGCCAGATTCAGAAATAGATTTTAAAATCGTTCGAAATTCATCACACCTTTTAAAAACGGTCGTTTTGAAATCGATTGATTTTCATCACATACCTTTCCTTTTTTAAATTTTGGAGGTATATAATATTCGGCACAGCCGAATGCAACTTGTTTTGTGTTTTATTAAATTTAAAAAATGGCTTAGTGCTTTTTCACGCTTTTTTTTTGTTCAAAATAGTGCTTTTTAGTGCTTTTTTAAATTTTAAAGTGCTTTTTGCTCACAAAAAATTGGCATCACTGTTGGGTAACATTTAGAATAATTCTTCTTTTCATATTGTCATTGAAAATCAGACAGTATTTTTTTTGAATTCGAAAAAAATAAACGACTCAAAGAATGACATCAACACACTACAAAACTAAAATTTCCAAAAATATATTTTTAAACATTTTCAAAAGTTATTTGATTTTTGTTATTTTGTAAACATAAACAAAAATGTTGTACGCAAAAATATCAACGTGGGTGCCATTTGCTATACATGAATTTGTGATAAAACCACACCGAGTTAAATTCTAAACAAACGGCGCCTCCCCTCCCCCTCCGCCATAAAAATACGAGTATATTTTGAATGCTCTAAATAAAAAGGGGGGAAAAAATTAATCTTAAAAACAAAATCTAAATATTTTTATTAGCAATAATTGCCATTTTTTGATTTCAAGTTTACTTTTTTGTTTTGTATGAGATACTTTTTGTTCTTAACTTTGAATATTTAATTATTTAGTACGAAAGAAACTAATTGCATTTGTTAATTTCGAGAATATTTTATTGATTTTTATTTAAAATATTAAATGATGCGTATTTTGTCTGAACCATTACAAAAAATTTAAAAGTTATTTTCAAGAATTTCATTCTTTTTTAGAATTTTAGTAATTTTGTTTAAGTAAAAATTAAAAACGTTTTCCAGATTTTAATTTACATGAATAAACAGCTCAAAATATCTGTTCTTGCAAAACTGACTACAAATTTATTAAATTTGTTTTTAAATCGAACGACTCTCTGCCAAACTAAAAATACCTCAACATTCGAAAGGGAAATATATTTTGGTACACATCTAGATCGATTATTAACATGGATATGCCAAATTTAGGTAAAATTAACTCAAATAAATTGGTTTACTGGAAAAAATTATACATTATAAGACTTCTTCGAATCATCATTTCAGCTCGCTGGTATGTAAAAAACTCGAATATTCACAATGACTTTAATGTGCCATCATTTAAAACTATTTGCACGAAGTATTCGGTAAAAAATTAAAAAAAAGCTTGAAATCCTTTCCACACCCGCCCTAAGAGAAGGGATACCACAGGAATTTACCGAATAAAAGAGCGCTAAACACTTATGTGAACGGGAGCCATGATTAGGATATTTTTCATCCGGTATTGGCAGGACGTAAACTTAAGAATTAGAATAAGATTTGGTCAATTATTTTATGTTCATTTTATATTAAATAAAATTAGTAAATAAATTATAAAAAAAAATTTTAACAAATAGTGTTTGAGATATCACAACATTTATGTTTTCAGGTAACCGCCTGATTCTTAGAGGTTTGCATAAATAACTCGGAATTAGACAAATTTTTTTTAATAAAATATAGGATTCTGCAAGGAGGCCAAAAATTCTCCTAATTTCTCTTCCACTGCGTTTACACAAGAGAGTACTTTCATAAAATTTCTGTATGCGTATTATTAATAAAAATGTCATGAAAATTTCTTGCTCGTTACAAAACATAATTTTATTAGGTCCCAAAAGTTATAGGCTTCATTGTTCATCATTAACATTATATACATGTATAATATGTATTTTATTTGACATTTATTATTTTGATATATAAATTAAATATTCGAGCTTAAGGTCTTATTATTTTATATAAAAAACTTTTTTTTATAAATTAATTCACACCAAAAATATTTCGGCACTTCCTTTGAGTGCCTTCTTCAGGCTTTTTTTCTTTTTAACAAAATTAACAATTTTGGCGTAAATAAATTAAAAAAAAAAAGTTTTTTATATAAAACAAAAAGACCTTAAGCTCGAATATTTAATTTATATATAAACATTATATTAAATTGATATTTTTAATTGTTTTATTGGTGCATATTTATTTAATAACACAAATATTTTGATTGAAATTAGTGCTGGGAAACTATCGATATACTATCGATATTATCGATAGTCTTAAAATATCGAAAATATCGATAGGAAAAATATAAATATCGATATTTTTATTAATTAAAATACAGCTATGAAGACATCTAACAGCAGCTATACACACAAATTTTTTGCCGCAAATTTGTATTTGCTATTATTCGCGCTGATTTACAGCAATGAATACAAACAACAAGAATGGCAAGTGGTATGGATTGCTTAGCTGTGCTTTTTACTGCTAATTAAAGGCCTTTAAGTCGAAATTTGTACAGGTTTATATAGGGACTGAAATGTCAAATATTTTTGTAATGTTGTAAAAAAAAAAAAATGCAAATCCAAATGCAATTGCAGGCAAAGGACACAACAATGAACGACCATTAGAAGATAAGTCCGCTAGATTGATTAGTAATTATCAATTTTTAAAAAACTGCCATCTAAAATAACGTGCGTATATACATACGTTTCATACATTCAATAATGTGATAAAAACAACGGACTGTAGGCTTATATAAAAATAATTAAAGTTTTCCTGCATAAGTACAAACATTCAGTCGATAGTAATATCGATATATCGATAGTGAAATCTGAACTATCGATAAATATCGATAGTAGAAAATATCGATAGTATCCCAGCACTAATTGAAATCGATTTTTATTATTTTCTGTGTAGTATCTTCAGACTCTTGCTTCGAAATGCTGATAACAGATGGCATAATTTAGTCACATGCTGAGTGTTGAAACTAGTGCTGGGAAACTATCGATAGACTATCGATATTATCGATAGTCTTAAAATATCGAAAATATCGATAGGAACAATATTAATATCGATATTATTATTATTTAAAATACAGCTATGAAGACATGTTACAGCAGCTATACACAACCAGTTTTTTGCCGCAAATTTTTACTTGCTATTATTAATTCGCGCTGAATTACAACAATAAATACAAACAACAAGAATGGCAAGTGGTATGGATTGCTTAAGGCCAGTTTACACGGTAATACAATGTATTACGACTTTGTAGAATCAAAATATTATGAAATTCTCTCCGTGTTTAAAAGAAAAAAATAAAAATCTTTTGTAAGTATAATTCATGTTTACACGGATGGTATAAGTAAAATCAAAAATAATAACAAAAAAGCAGATGGTTGCAGTTTTAAATATTTACAAAAACAACATGAAAATTTCCTGAGTTGAATTTAGTTGTTTTTGTAATTGTATAAAAATGCTATCACCTTTAACGTACTCCGTTAAAATACACCTCTGGTGTGATGAGAATACATAAGTTTCTAAAATGGTTTAGAAAAAAACCATTTACCGACCGCTTGTCAGATTTTGTATCCGTATTCTCTCTTACTCAATACATTTTGTATTTACATGATAAGATTTTTCTCATTCTACATAATCTTTCGACATGTCGTAATACATTATATTACCGTGTAAACTGGCCTTTAGCAGTGCTTTTTACTGCTAATTAAAGGCCTTTAAGTCGAAATTTGTACATGTTTATATAGGGACTGAAATGTCAAATATTTTTGTAATGTTGTAAAAAAAATGCAAATCCAAATGCTATTGCAAGCATAGGACAAAACAATGAAGGACCATTAGAGGATAAGTCCGCTAGATTGATTACCTTTTTGGGTTGAGAATCAAAACCAATTTAGAAAATTATTTAAAGTTGCAATAGAATATCCTTCCTTCAGGAAGCTACTTATCAATTTTTAAAAAACTGCCATCTAAAATAACGTGCGTCCATACATTCAATAAAGTGATGAAAACAACAGACTGCAGCCTTATAAAAAAATATTTAAAGTTTTCCTGCACAAGTACAAACATTCAGTCGATAGTAATATCAATGTATCGATAGTGAAATCTGAACTATCGATAAATATCGATAGTTGAAAATATCGATAGTATCCCAGCGCTAGTTGAAACTAATATGATCCTCTTTTGTTTAAAAACACACTTATAGCTCGCAATAAACTCGATATATGTGTAAATCAAGTTTGCTGGCAGTTCTAACGGGACAGTAGGCAAGCATTCAAGTCGACTCGGACTTCGCTTTAGCAACCATTGTCGCCAGTGTTGCCAAAACTTGTTGACCAAAAATGGCTAAATTTACGGAAAAAATTGCTTAAAAATGGCTAAAAATGGGCTAAAAAAATGGCTAAAAGCTTTTTAAATAAAAGAGTCATGTTAAACTAAACTATTTGTTTTTTGAAATTCTTCCTTTTAAGAAATTAATAATGTCTTTTTTATATTTGTATGTATTTAGTATTAAAACTAAATTCTTCCTCAAAATTTATACATTCTAAATAAAGACTTTAATGATCAAGAAAATATAAATTCTATGTTTTGCTTTTGAATATTTACGAACTATTTCTTCATAACATTCCCAAGGGTTAATGAAATGTTTACTTACACATAAAAGATTCATCAAATCTATTCATTAGTTATCCCAGTGAGAATAATATATTATCAAAACTTTTATGTGTGTGCCTGTAAAATGTCTTTGATTGTGGCAGTTTAGTGATGATGCTTTGTTGTAAAAACACAACTGGGACGAACGGCGAACATCGCAAAGCACGACGAATTAATCGACAAGAATTCTTTGCGTCAATTCGTTAAATGAGACACAATAAGTGCGTAAAGAACGGCAAAATTGTTTATTTATATTCCTTTGTAAATTAATCTTTATTATATGTTAGTTTACATTTATCAAATCATAGTGTAACATTATTACAACAAATATACTACTATGCAATGATTGGAAGTATTTTCATATACACCAATATGTGTTACTTTTGACGACAAACATTCGTTGCAAATAATTCGTTTTTCGTCCCAGTTGTGTTTTTAGCCTCAGCCATTGAATATTGATTAGAATGAAAAGAGAGAGCAAAAAACGTAACTTGGGTGTCAAAAAAACCTAACTATTAAATTTACTTTTATACCCACCATATTTAGGGGTGCATAGGGTTTTATCTGTCCGTCCGTCTGTTGAAAACACGCTAACTTTCGAAGGACTTAGCAGAAAATAGCAATTTTGATCGACATTTTTGTTAAAAAACCTAATATGAATGGTAGCGAAATGAACGTATTCATAAGATTTTGCACAAAGTCTTTTATATGACCAGAAATCTTACTAATAAATTTCGTAAAGAAACATCGGTTCATAGTTTACTATAGGCCCCCTTAAAAGCCTACTTTCGAAAAGAATTTAGTACGCCTTAAACCGGCACTTATAATGCAATTTGTCGTAGTTTTGTACAACTAGAAATCACACCGTCAAATTTCATCAAGATTAGCCCACAATTTGCCATTGGCCCCATATAAAGACCACTCTCGGAAAACACTGTAGTACACCTAAAACAGTGGCGAACTCATTGTTACAAACAATCTAGCTGGGTTATTTTAATTTATTCTATATATATGTATATAAAAAATGAAAAATGTTTGTATGTTTGTTGGCTTATTGACTCCTAAACTACTGAACCGATTTTCCTGAAGTTTTTACAGTAAAATCACGTGAGCAGGGGCAGGAATTGGTATCCCCCAAAGGATTCCAATATTAGATATAGCATAACTTAAGAGCCGCTGCACGCATTTTGTTGAACTTTTGGTAGTAGGATCTTCTGAGCCCCAAAATTTAAATAAAATAGCAGCGGGGGAAGTGGTACCCCTGATAGGACGCGAATGTTTAATAACGCTTATCTTAAGAACTGTTATTGTGAGAATGTTCAAACTTTGTAGAAGTCACTCTTATGGCATACTACATACTAAAAATAAATAAAGGCAGGCGCAGGGAGGGAAATACCTTCCATAAGATGCATATATTAAATATCGCTCAACTGAAGAACTATTAAAGGGAGAGTATTCAAACGTGGTTAAATCTGCTATAAAAATGGGTGGGTTAGACAGAGGAGGAGAAGTAGCCCTCATAGATAGAAATATTAAATTCCACAACAACACTAAAAGGGGTAGGTGCAAGGGGAGCAATACATTTGTATAAAAGCATCCTGTGAGCACCAAAAATAATATAAACCACTTATTTTGTCGATAAAGGCAGGGAAGCAGTACCGCCATAGGACTTAAATATTGAATCAAATTTATAATTTAGTCAAGTGACTGATTCATCATTGCGCAGCCAAAACGGATTTGTGCTTATTACAAATAAATAAGATGTCCTTTTCGTACTTTTTTTAGAAACATGAAATCAAACAATGAAAGACCGGGAAAACATACTTTTTTCATATTTATTTTTTGTTAGCAGTGTAGCGAAGCGCACCGGGTTAAGCTAGTAATTTTATGAATACAAACAAGCTTTTTTAAAGTGTTGTAGAGCGACTTATTTTATTTTTTCAATTAAAAGGGTTGTGGGTTAGTTGTGAACAAACTATTAAAGAATTGCAAATCCAATTTTAAACTTATGGGTCGTATCTAGTGAAAACCCGAATATAAGTAAATATTTCATGGTGCATTTTTTGGCTTTTTTATAGAAAGTTTTCAGTAATTAATTTTAATTTAAAGCTTTAAAAAATCTAAGTATTTTATATAACTGCAGAGAGTTTTCTGTGTTAAGAGTATTACGCTATTATCCTGATGTGTATAACACATAGACAAATTGGTGGGTCTTGAACCAATCTTTTATCAACTCAGAATTTGATCTAACGATGGCCATTCATCCGTATGTCCTGCGGGCTGTTTTTCATGTACAATTTGTGCGAAAAGTGCAGCAATTTTCAAAATTATTTGATGAAATTTCTTATAAATTCCTTTTTAACGAAAAAAAATCTTAAATAGATGTTTACATCTCGAGCAGCGGTCATCACAAAGAGAGACAGTTAAGAATGTGTATGTAGTGGTGAGTGCAAAGAGAGGAAAATAAATTTACTTGTTTGAGACGATAACTATGTGTTTTGTTCTTGTTTTTTAAAATTATTGCTTTTTACAAATGTTTCGTTAACCTTCGTGTTGTGTGTGTGTGAAATTGACGAAAAGAGCCCCCGGGGGCATAGCGTGATGATCGCTGATCTAGAGGAAATTCGGCAAAAACAATTTTAATATGAATCTTAACCTCATGACATAATTCTGTTCTGTTTGTACTACTGCCTGACCATACTTTCTTTCTTGTTTTTGATAATTTTGTAAGTGCCGGTTCACACACGTCAAGTTTGACTTGTCAAGTCTTGATCTTTTAGGAGAGAAGCGAAAAGAGAAGGCCATTTCTTTTCCCCTCTTTCCTAAAAACTCAAGACTTGACGAGTCAAACTTGACGTGTGTGAACCGGCACTAAATGTCAGTTTTTTGCTGTTTTACAAAAATTATTTTTGTTCAAAATGTTTTGACTGACACTGCATGTGCGTATTCTAACAATTCTTGACCTAGAAATCCTAATAGAATTTGTGCGAAGCTATTTAAAAAAAAGACAATTTGTAACTTTTGCAAATAATTTCATGTAAAAGAATTCAGCAACCACTTACAACTGTTGAATGCCAAAATTACTTGTACGTTTGAAAGTGAGCGAAATGTGGCTGGCTGCCTTCAGTTTGTCTTGATTCCTAAATATGAGTCATTTGCATATTTTTAATTCAAATCGTATTAAATTATTCAACACACACGCACAGCATTTCATTGTAAGAATTTTATTGCTAGAAAAGAAACGTGTCAAATGTTGTTTAAGTGCCGATTTATTACGACCTACACCAAAGAACGGATGTAGTTTCGGAAGATCGTTGCAAGTGGTAGCACCTTAAATTTCATTTACATCTTTTGACACTGAAAAACGTTTGGAATTGAGAAGAGAGATATGTAAATAAAATGTTTTGGCCTAAAATAAAGTTAACCCATCTTGTACCACTACCCGAAATCGTTTACATTTCTTTACAAATTTTGGTATGCTGGTTCCTATCAACCTCCTGATTACTGAAAATTAAAATGAAAAAAATCGGTTGACCATGTTGGGCATGGTGAAGTGTTGCGAAAACGCAACGTTGGTTATAACATGCAAATCACATTTTAGGTATTAATAATTATTTTATTTAATTTTTCGCTAGAATTAAAATAAAACAACTTTTTTTTAGCATTTTATTTAAAAATATAGTGTTTTATTATTAAAAAAATCTAATTTAAACTGTTATGGTATTTGTCAAAGCACTTTGGATGCAATGTGACATTACATTTTTTGCATTGATAAATACTTTGCGAATGACATTCATTGCATCTCTTTCTTTTTCCGTCTGGAATTTTCCAAATAACATGTTCGCGTATATTACTTCGAGGTAAATTGTTTTGGTTATCTAATTTACTTAGGTCAACATCCTGCATCGGCTCAACATCAGGATTTTCTTGGAAAAGAAGCAATTTGGTAGCTATCTCAGCTTTAAAATTTATTTGTGATAATGGTTTGGTTCCTTCGGCTTTAGCAATTAGGCAGTGGATTTTCCAAGCATTGACTCTAGTGCTATTAATTGCATTTGTCCATAAAGGCCACCACCACTTTTTTCCTCGAACTGCAACACGATAATTTGACACAGCATTATCGTGCAGGTCTACACCACCCATGTGCTTGTTATAGTCGTTTATTAGATTTGGCTGTTGGACGGAAACCTAAAATATTAAATATTATACATGTGAACGTATATTCTAAATTTGCATATCCAAACAAAAATTTACCATCTTTTTCTCTTTCTTTGAGTAACGGCTAGTATTAACCTCTGGAGTAGCTGCAACAAAATTGGAAATTACGGTAACTTCCGAATTGTCCTGCCAGCGACATACTAATTGCTTATTATTTTGTTCAAAGCATTGGTCGTATTCATGTTTGCTGAGAGATCGTCCTGTAGCAAGGATATCATTTGCTCCTCTTAGATGGTTAGATCTTACTGTTCCAGTTGCTCGAAACTTTCTTTCGCTAAGTAAGCAGCACAAGTAATACGACGAAAAAAAATTGTCAAAATAAACCGCATGTTGTTCTGGACTTGAAACTGATTCCAACAGTTTTAAAACTACAGAAGCTCCTAAGCCAATCGATTAATCATATGGTGAAGCTGAGCCAGCATATGGATTAGCTTCAAACAAATATCCAGAATCGGAGCAAAGACACCAGTACTTGAAACCAAAACGTATTGGTTTACCGCGAATAAACATTTTGCAGCTATGTCTACCGAAATAAGGGATCATTTGTTCATCTATTGACAAAAACGTAGAAAAAATTCCAAACTGCTTGTATTTTCGATTTAAAGCGTCAATCAGTGGACGCACTTTTGCAAATCTATCAGAAATGTCCATTTCATTATTATCCATCAGATGAAATACAGTTTTTATCTTTTGAAACTTTTGACGCGATAAAGATTGCTTGACGATGGGCACACCCAATGTTGGTTGAGTGGAACAATAATGCTGGATATGGGGAACTGTGTGGTACCCCGACAGAATAAGGATGCCAATGAAACGATACAAATTCTCTTTGGTAATTTGCACTGGTATGTTTTTCTGATGAGCATATGTATTGGAATATTTTATAAGCATATCCATAATTTCAGTGTCAAAATATTGAAGGAATAGCTCTAAGGGTGATTTTCCACCTACATTTACAAATATCAAAACTAATGATGTATACATAAATATTTTCTATATAAATTTACCCATTGATTCCACGATCTTGTTCTGAAGTTGGGAGACGGAAGATTCTTCTGGATATTCCAAGTCAAAATTGATCCGTTTTGATTTTCTCCATTTTGGAACACCAAATTTTACTTCTTGAGTATATTTTTTATACGTAGAAGTTGACTCGTGCTCAGTTTTTTGGTGGGTAATTGGCGCAGCAAAATCATCTACTTGAGAATCGTATTCAATTTCAATTTCCCCACAAACTTTCGAATTAGCTGGAATTTCTTTGACAAGCTCCCCATCATCGATATCCTCTTCGTCAGTGACTTCTCCCGCATTAGCGGGCGGAATAAAAACGATTTGAGTATTTTTATTAAACTCTATTTGATTTTCTTGATCACTATCACTGTCGATTTCGATTTCTTTCTGAGTTAAAAATTTCTTAACGGACATTATGATACCGAATTCACAAAACAAACTTTACTAGCAGGTGCAACCTCTTAGCCTAAACTTTAAACTCAAATGAATAAAATGTAAAAGCATAACCATCTAAATATTTGAAGCGTTTTATATAACGGCACTTATAAAATAATAACTAAAAAAAATCAAAGGCAAAAAAATAGATCATAGCAACCATGGTACATAGCAACCATATGAATGCAAAATCAGCCAAAAGCAAGGCAATATTGCAGTTCCATTCAAGAAATAAAAAAACATAATAAAATGAGAACAGTTCTCTCGAATAAAGAGCGAGCTTAGAAGAAAAAAAAAAAAGAGAAAAAAGTGTTTTGCATACAATTAGCCATCGTTGCGTTTTCGCAACACTGATTTTTGGAAGATTATTCTGAATAAATGGAACTATATTTTCATTTATGGTTTTTTGATAAACGTTTTTCAAAGCTTTTACTATCTAAATAAAAGAGCGAAAAAAAATTTTTTTTTTTTGTTTATATATATATTACGTCGTTTCTAAAACAGCATTTTTTTGGACTGTTTTTAAAGCTTGTTGATTTTAATGAAACAACGGAGGAATATTATTTTTAAAGTCAGAGGGTAATAGTAAAGCCTCTAAACTAAACGATAAAAATCAAAATTATTCAAATCGAAGTGTTAAAGCCAGTTTTATATGCATCCAAAGATGGTGTTGCGAAAACGCAACGGCGGTACAAAATGGGTTAAAATAAAAATTAAGTTCTAACGAAACATACATTTTGTTATGGTAAGAAATATGTTTGTATGTTTTATTAATGATTTGCAGGCGCCTGTATGTTTTTTGTCAACATTATTATTAATATTTTGCGTTGTTTTGACGAACGTGACATATAAAATTTTTTTTATCTCCACTAGCAAAAACAAGCAAACAGCTAACTTGTAAAGATTTAATAAATTTAAATAGATTTTTAAGAAAGTTTATAAAAATAAAGTATCCATAACTAATAATTATGTATGTATCTGTAAAATATTATATCCATAAATGTATGTATTAACATTTTCATTTACATTATAATTTCTACATTGTCATTCGTACACGTAACTTGACTTCTACATACATGGTAAAAATTTGAAAAGTGAAGTATTAAATTTAAAATCAAGTCTCAATGTTGATATATATTTACATAAATTTTATTAACAATTTTCTAATAGATTACGATCAGTCATTAATTTGTGCTGGCAACTCCTTTTATGAAGGGAAGTAATTGAGACAAACCAAAAAAGAATTCAATAACAATAAATGTAAGTTTTAGAGCAAAAATTATGTACCACAGGTACAATCTAGTGGATTTAGAAATTTAGCCAGATTCACGGAGGTATCCATGCCGATTTCCCCAAATATTGACCGAGTATTGGGCAAAGTACGATCACAGAAAAAGAGATAGAAGATTTTAATTTTTTCATTATTCTGTCTATTTATTTGGTTTATGAAAATTGGTTAAATTGGTCCATTATTTTACCTAGCTTTCCGATATACCGATTTTATGATATTTAACAAGAAGTTTATTTACCTTGTAAACGATTAGATAAAAAGTGTTTTTTTTTTATTTTTTTTGAAGAAAAAAAAAAAAATAAAATTGTGCCCACCCTGCAAAAAAAAAATGGACCACCTGATCCATTTTGATAAAATGGACTACTCTATGGACCGGTCCGATGTAATGCAAGCATAGACCATGTCATTGTTAAAAAGTGTTTGTAGTGAGACGACATGTCTTCATTTTTTAACGACATGCTTTCGTTTTTAAACGACTTCAAAACTAATCCCCTTGAGTATACCATGAAGTAGTTTTAAAACTACTCCTTGGTGGTCCAAAGGTGGTTTATATGGTCCTCTCCTAGGACATCGTAATGTTAAATATACCAGGTTTTTTCCATACGTTTGGGTTACTTTTGGACTAGTCCTGGTCCCTTGTGGACTACTCTTTACACGCGTGTTTGGACTGGTCCTATTATTTGCAGGGTTCATTCGTTAAAAAGACGTACCTTTATGCAGAAATTATTTCAGCCAATCGGCTGTTTCCTCGATTTTTCGTTGATAATACGTATACACTTCTTGCAAGTTATTACTTGCATGTAGAAACGTTGGGTTACCTAGGGTTTACACTTGCAAGTGCAACCCTGCAAATAATATTGGACCACCTGATCCATTTTGATAAAATGGACTACTACATGAACCGGTCCGATGTAATGCAAGCATGGACCATGTCATTGTTAAAAAGTGTTTGTAGTGAGACGACATGTCTTCGTTTTTTAACGACATGCTTTCGTTTTTAAACGACTTCAAAGCTTATCCTCTTGAGTATACCATGGAGTAGTTTTAAAACTATTCCTTAGTAGTCCAATGTAGTAGACCATGTTTTTTCCGTACGTTTGTGTTACTTTTGGACTAGTCCTGGTCCCTTGTGGGCTACTCTTTACACGCGTGTTTGGACTGGTCCTATTATTTGCAGGGCATAAATGGTTTTTTCTTCACGTTCACACACGCTTACAAGGAAAAGAAATGTACACGGAAAGAAGTTTATTTCTAAAGTAATCAATTTTGTTTCTTAAGACAAGAAAATCCATAACAATTTCATGATCATAAATTATTTTCTTTTCTTCGTATTTAGCAAAATTTGGTTTTTGCTAAAACCAAATCACACATTTACTTAGAATAAGTAATTTTCTTGGTTTGAGCCATATTTTTTGGTTATTTAGCAAATAATTCTTAAGTATTCGTCAGAATAATTAGCATTTTAGAATTTTATTACAACCTAATGATAAAGATCCTGATAGTTAACGTGAACAATAGCTATCGTGACGATAAAGTGACCATTAAGTTTTTCATTATTACAAATGTCTGATAAAGTGAGAAATGTAATTAATATACTGTGTCAACATTGCAGTACCCAGTAAAAAAATTTGGGGTTTTTTAAGCACTACAGAGAAAAAGCGCATACTCAAGCGCTTCGATAAGAGAGCTCTTATAAAGCAGTAAATGATAACGAATGAATCATACAAAAAAGCTGCTATTTTAGTGCTGACAACGAAGAGGGGTTTTAAGCGAAAAAAAAAACAAAATATTATGGTTTACGAAAATGATTGAAAAAAGGCATTAAAACAAGTAAAAGCAAAACATTAATGAATATGTTTTTTTCATTAATGAAAATAGTCCTCCAAACCGGGAACACCCCATACAAAAATCAGGCATCCCATCAGCAGGTTTTAAGCGATTTGAGGTACGAATTCATACAAAAAAAGCCTGCTCCTTTTGGAGCACGTTTTTTACTGGGTACTGGTTGTTAAATATACCAGCGCTTAAAAAACTGCAGTCAAAGTAGAAAAACTGCCATTTTACTTATGATTCATTAAAGCCCTAATTATATATAACGCAACGCAACGCCAAAGAATTACATTGAAAGCAAAAACAAAGTCATAAACATTTTGTAATTTATATTTTTGTTTTATGATTTGTAATTTTGTTGTTGCTTTCTACAGAAATTCATGTACCGTTTTTAAATTTTCAACGCCACAAGTTATGAGGCGTTTTAAATTTTAAAAGGAAATGTGAATTTCTGTAGAAAGCAACAACAAAATTACAAAATATATATGACTTTGTTTTTGCTTTCACTGTAATTATTTGGCGTTGTGTTGCGTTTTACATAATAAGGGTCTTAATGTAAACAGTCGCTTTTAAATCAACTCAAATAGCGAAAGTTGCACACACCTTTTCGGTTTTTGTTCCACAGTTTTTGGTTTCGACTGCAGTTTTTAAAACCCTGAAAAATACATAGTGACAACGACGTTCTTTGTTTATTTGTTTAATTGAACGAAGAAGTCAATTTTTTGTTCTTTATTTTGTTTTTAATGGTAAACTGTTTTGTTTTTTTTTTTTGTGTTAAATTGTGTTTTTTGATAAAGTTTGAATAATTTAATTTGACATAAGATTGTCATTGAAGTTTACATATCTTCAGCAGAGAATATGGTAGGTTTAAGCTCTTAAAGTTCACTTGTAAAGTTACCATTAGAATAAACCCGCTGTTATTTTATCAATCGTTTTTTAGGTTAATGTTAAGCTCTGTTTCAAACTCTTTAAGTTTTAGTCGTCAAGTCTTGAGTTTTGAGGAGAGAGGAAGAGGAATGGAATTCTCTTTTTTGGAGGAAAAGGAATGGAATTCTCTTTTCCCTTTTCTCATAAAAGCTCAAGACTTGACGGCAAAAAATTAAAGAGTGTGAACCATCAATAACTTGTAATAACCAAAAACCTTAAGTATCGTAAAAATGACTTTGACCGCATTTAGACTATGCAATTAACGCCGAGTTTTTTTTCTATTTTCTTTTAAAGTAGTTGCTACGAAACTCTTTTCACATTTACATTTACATTTTTTTCAAGCAGTTTTTAAACTTGTTTAACCCCATTTTCTTCCCTACACCTTTGCTAACAAACAAAAAGTTGCAAGCGAAAGTTTCGGCGTTAATTGCATAATGTATATATGGTCTATTTGTAAGTTGCAATAATATCCCTATGAGTACAATATGTGTTACAAATGCCATGAAAGACTAAACATACTCGTAGTACTGAATTTAAGTAAACCAAAATTGTTGCCTGTTGTTTGTTCTGACAAATGTCACACATCCAATTTATATGATTTCTTGTAATTATTGTTAATGTATGAAATTATGCGATTAATATTCAAAACGTGATTGTTTGATTTTTCAATTAATAAAATCGAAAACTATTGATTTCCGTGGGCTTGTGGAACTGTTTTATTACGTTTTAAAAAGCAATTTTTTTTATTGATATGAATTTAAATATTAAAGTGCGTTTTTATTCGAAGTTATTTTAATTTGAGTTCACATTAAGGGAAATTCTAATTAGACGTGATCAAAAATAAATTTATTTATTAAATTTCAGGGTTTAAAAGCACCCATCAGCTGGCTGCTTTTTATTTTTGCTTTTGCCAAAGACATTTTTGCTATTGTTAAAAAAGCAATAGTTGAAAAAAGCCAGTGTCCATTAAAAGGTTACTTTTCAAAAAAAGTGGGTTTATTTTGCTGCTGCTTTTTAAAAGTGTCGGCTTTTTTAGCAGAGGAACTTGTCGGCTTTTTATTTTCGATTTTTTTTTTATAGGAAAAAGGCAAAATTTGGCTGCTTTTGCTAATATGGCGATAGCATTTTAAACCCTGTTAAATTTAAAATAAAAAGTGTGAATTTTAATTACGAGTGTTTTCGTGTTTTTAGTCAGCACACAAATTTAAATGTTTAAATTTTTTGATTACAGCAATTAAAAGTGTCTTTGCTGTTGTTTCTGTATTTGGTGCTTTAAAATGAATGGATAATTATGAATTGTTATTGATTTTTCAAATTGCGTGGATCGCCAAATTTGTAACGTTTAAAATATTTTGTAGTTATTTCCTTAATAATTTTGCCTTATCAAAACATCGGTTTTTAGTTTCAATTTGTTTTCTAAATATTTAGTTTTATAAATAAAATAAAGAAAAAACTCAACATTCGAGCAACTAGAAATTGTTACAGTAGAAACCCGATAATGTGCACTACGCTAAATCTTAGTTCGTAAAAATTCGTAACAAAATGTTACAATCATTCCATACAAGTTGCTCCCTTATGATTCGTAATGTAACGTTAAAACTAAACATTTAAAATAATGTATGTACATATTTATGAATGCATGTTTATATATAGTCAAATTTGGAAGTATGTATATCTATCCTTAACCGTAACCTTTTTTTTATGAATTTTTGCTTCTATTTTTATTTTTTTGCGGTCAGTTTGTTATTTGATTGAGTTTGAATTAAAAATGGTTTTTGTTTTGTATTATTTTTTTTTGTTCGTTTTAATAAGTAAATAGAAACACTCCTTGAATTCTATTTCTTTTATTTTAACCTTGTTAAAAAGAAATCTGGTTTAATCTAAAATCCCTGTAATTCGTAACAAATGGCTGGTCCCTTGCGGGTACGAATTATTTGGACTATCGGGATTTTTAATGTGCATAATGAATAATCTTACAATTTTTATAATGGACTGGTGTTTAAAAAAATTCTTTTTATTGCAAATTAAAAATTACACACTAAATTAACTTAAACAACTTTTGTTGCACCTCTTGATAACACAGTTTGGTTGGTTGATTGGTTAACGTGGTAGCACGAACAGATCTAGGCGTGCTGCAAGTAGAGTCGACAGTGACTCCGTTTTGACACAACACAACTCGTCAAGAATTGGAACCCCCAATCAAACTCGACCCAGGGGCAATACCGAGGTGGCTAGAGCCAGCCCGTTGCGTTGAGATATTTCAGCAAGCTGCTAAGTTTCACCCGCGATATCTCCGAGAGTTTTTGTAGAAGGTAATTCCCAAATAGCCCATGTTGTGTTGAATTAAACGCTGGGCAATCACTTAGAAGATGAAATACTGTCTCCACAGTTCCAGGGAGGCCGAGTCTCATAGCGTGCTTACCGATCGTCCAGTGGCAAGTAAGCACGCATACAAGTCTCGACACGTCTCTCGATTGAAGTTGAGAAGCCGCTCAGAGCGACCTATGTCTTACCTTGGTAGCCCTGCATCTATCTAGTTTCTTCCATTTATCGTCAGCCATATCCAGAAAGTGTCTGAAGACTTCGCTTCTGATAGTTCCCAGGGGTATTGCGACTGGCACACCCTGTGAAATATCAAGAACAGCCAGTGGCTAGTCCATCCGCCAGCTTATTGACATAATGGTCACTATGCGCAGGGATCCAAATTTAGGTAATGTCAGATAGGCTGCCCAGTCTGGATAGTTCCGCCTTACACTGGTTAACGAGAACGGACGTTGTTTTATGTGGCTTCAGAGTCGGCTGGCTATCGACGAAAATTATAATTTTTTCCGCTGATGTTCCTACTGTACAGTATTCTACATGCCTCTCTTATCGCCAGTATTTCAGCCTCAAATACGCTGTCCCAGTCCGGCAGACGAAAAGAGAGATTCTCGTACAGTAAAACAAAGTTTAGAAACAGACCGATTTTATCTACGGCTACGATAGGTTTGCTTGACCGAAATCGGTAAAAGCTTGGCATTCAAACGAAAAATCTTGATTTTTCTTGACAATTAAAAGTTCAGTTAAGGCGAATTCGTACAGGTGAACGCAGTTTTTTATAAAAAAAAGCAAATTGCACTTTGAGAGAATATTGGTAAAATTGGCGGGAGGCATGTTCTACCCTGTAAGGATGTACATAATTTTTTTTGTAAGAAACAAATGTTTGATTACACTTCTAACATAGCTAGATATAGTATATTCTTCTGACATAGAGGTATTAATTTGCAACTAACTTTAAAAATCACGACTGTGGATTGTAATATTTTTTTTTAAACTAAAAATTTTATTTTGTTATTTCCATTTTGAAAACCAATTTAAATAAAAATAATAATATGTTTTCTTTATTTCAGATCCTTTCTTTGGCCGTTGTTGGTATTGGCATTTATGTACTGTTGAAATTTGATTTCGACACCGCTGCTTTTGTCATACTCGGTTTGGGTATAATTGTATTGCTGTGTGCCGTCTTCGGTTTATTGGGCGCTGTCCGCGAAAGTAGCCGTCTGTCAAAATGTGTAAGTATTACAATCACGTTAATCCACATTCATAATTATAGATTGTTATCTTTGAATGCCAAATCCGAATCTTATAATAAATTGTTTTTTATTTCCTCTACAGTTTGTAGCATTTTTAATTATTTTGGCCATATTACATGTTTTGATTGTTGGCTTCTTTTGGATTTTCCAAACATCGCTATTGATAAACGTCGACAAAACTTTTGATAAATTATGGAACAATCAGGTCGTGCCAATTAGACCAGGAAATAATACAGCACACATTGCCAGCTTGGAGCGTTGGGTAAGTGTGAAGGCGGTCGGGTCGTTCAGTTGTCTTTGAAGTTTTATGAAATTGTTAAATATTCATCTGTTTCTAATTTTATTTTATTAGCTGGAGTGCTGTGGCAATGTTGGTCCCAGTGATTATGTTTTAGCTCCCTACAGTTGCTACAACAGCGAAACCGATAAATTAAATATGGATGGCTGCCGACAAAAGTTCTTAGACTTTATTGCCGATCGTTGGACTATTTTTAATGTTTTCGCACTTGTTTTGATTGCTGTGGAGGTAACAAAATTAATACAAAATATAGATTTTTTTCCTTTGTAATTTTAATGACGACAGTATTAAAAGAAAATGTGTTTTTTCTTTATTTTCAGCTAATTTGTGCTGCATTTGCTTATGTTTTGGCCAATAGTATTGTTAATCGCTGGCGCCGTTCAAAATACTACACGAAATAAATTGAAAATCTTCTTAACTTAATCGGCGGCAATTGAACCCGTAACACCGCTATCATCAATATTGTGTTTTGATAATGAAACTGCGTGATTGTGTGTTTAAATTTTAGCAATATTGGGGAAACAATTTAGAATTGTTCCACCATCACTCGATAACAGACCAAAGATAAAAGATTTGAATTCTCGACTATAATTTGTTTGTTTTTCTATTTATTTATCATGATTTTTATTCTCTCACTCTCTCCCACTCACACCTAATTTAAGCAGTGTTGCCATTTTTTCACAACCACGAATTGCATCGGCTAAAACAGGCATAACAAGATTTTATAACTAAAACGCTTAAAGTTATTTTTTACCCACACCACCATAAGTATGGTGTGTTTTTATTATTAAAAGGGTGGCAATTGGTCCATAATTTCACATAGCCAGCATATAATCTTCTTCTTTTCGGAATATAGTCTTTCTGCCCATAACTATCGAATAATGTTGGTATTTAGATTAAGTTCAAATATTTTATTGCAACATAAATCACCTTTTTAGACTTTGTTGAAATCGGTCTTTATTTGACCATGGCTCCCATACAAATATCACTCTCGAAAATAGTTTATATGTAGTGCCATAATTTGTTTTATAAAAATTAATATTTGGCGACTATATTTCGGTTGCAATTAAACCCCTTACCTCAAATTACCTTAAGACAAAACTAAGTATCTCACATAGATGTCTGAATAATACAAACTTTCAAAATCTATGCTGCAGCGTCGCTGTCACGAACAAATACTGAAAATAAGTTCTTTACTATAGTGAAAGTGCGGCTTTAAAAATACTATCAAAAATAAACAAGAGAATGCAAAATACCCGCAGCAATGAAGTGGGAGCAAAAAATATACAAATTCTTAGTTTTTTTTTAATGTTAGCTTGGGATTGGTTCACACGAAATATTTTATATGTTTATTGCTTTGATAATATTGCAACCAAGGCGAATTCAACTACAGGTGTTTTCGATACTACAACAATTCGAAAACAACAGAAGCAACATTGGGGTTTTTCGCATTGCATTGTTAGGGTTTACGGCTCGAAATGTCAACCAACCAATACGACAGACAAGTAAACATCACAAATTCTTGCCAGCATTCTCAGTTTTAGGGATTTAACCCATACAAATTTCGTGAAAATTCCCAGGGGTTTTTTGGGGAAAATCACTTTCTTTCGCTGAGGGTTTTTGGGGATAATATATTTCATGTTTATATGCGCCATTTGTGTCATGGTTTGGTCTAGACGTTGGTACAAATTAAAGTTTTTTTGATCCAAAGTTTTTTTTGCCATACCAAGACGCTGGATGTTCGATACCCTTTCAAGAGCTTGTTGAAATAATTCTAACTATGTTTTCTGTACCAACATGTAACGCTTGTTTCTAAAATTAATATAATTAAAACCAAAATTAGCAACATAATTCAGTATGAGTATTAGAAGCTCTTCTTAGAATAAATACACACTTTAAAAATAATTGAGGTTGCTGTGACAAACTTATTCCATTCTCTCAAATGCTAACACTTTCTTATATGTACAAACAACATGTAAAACAAAATTGCATGGCTGCTGTACCAGAAGTTTTTGAAATGATAAACATTGATGTTTATTGATGATTATTTTACTTGTGCGTCTTTTTAAGTTTAAATAATATAATTTACATAATATAATTTTATTTTTTTGGGATCTGTGCAGATTTTTGGGGATAAGAAAAAGGCTATTTTGGTGATTTTTGGGGATAAAAATTCGTAAATTAGGAATAAGTAATAAAATTAAACTGGGAACTCTGATTCTCGAGTACTGCAAACATTTTTAACTTTATTAAAAGGTTTTGAAATAAACAAGAACTGTCTGAAGTTTATTTTTTTTAACTCTTCTACCTCAAAACACTATTTAAATTGTGCGACGAACAGTAAAGCATACAACTTCTCATTGTGGCTGTACACAAACGTTTTGTACACACATTTAATTTTTTGTGTGTGTTGGAGTTAAAATACATTCGTGCAGGCCTTAAATACAATCTTAGCCTGATAGCGTAATTTTATTTTAGCGTGTCCATTTTTGCTCATGGATCCCAAATTACTTGAATATTTGTCTGTAAATGCTGTGGCGTGGGATATCATATGCCAGGCTAGACCGACTAAACATTCTTACTTGTTTTTGTAACACATAAAACAAATATTTAAATAACGAAATATTAAAACTTTATCTTAAAAATCGTTTCCGATTACAAATTTAGAAAAATTCATCGTTAACGAATCAACCGAAAAATTTAAAGAACATTTGTTTGTTTGTTTGAACAATATGAAAAATGGTAACACTGCTAACAAGAAAATATAATTTAATTAACAAATAGTCAAGGCGAATTCATGTAAACGGTGGTGTCGATACTACAACAATTAACAACACCAAAAATACAACAATGTATTTTGTTGCTGCTTTCGTTGGCCGATAAGCAGAGCTGCCGTTTTTGGTTATTTCTAACCAAAATTGGTTATATTTTTTTTCAATGTGGAGATGTGAATATTTTTTTCATTTTGGTTACTTTTTTCTAAAATAATAATACGCACGAATATTTTTTTTCTTGATACAATTATTAACGAGCTCGAATAATTTGTACTGTGTACTACGATTTTTTCAATATTTGTTTCCAATGAACGGAAGTTTTTTATAATTTGTCGAAAACAAATAATCCCTTTGAAAACAGCAACCAAATATTTTTTTAAGATTTTTGATAAGAAAATATTACCATTTGTGATTTTTGTATTAAAAACGCCATGTTCTTAAATGAAGTTTTAATCAATGGAGATTTTAAAATAATTTTTTTAAATGAGCGTAGTGTTTATTGATTTTAAAAGTAGTAAAGATTAGTAGTACTTAAAGTAGGAAGTGCATAAAATCATGCGGAATCAATATCAGAAAATTACTGAAAAATTACACAAAAGTCGTTTTAGTATTTCTGAAAACTTAAAAATTTGTTTAATGTTCTAAATTTAGGTTTTTTCCAAAAGGATATTGAAATACATATGGGCATTTCCCCAGAATGGTCTGCCAGGATAAAAAAGTAAAATGTTGATTATCATCGTCTTTTATTGTTTATTATTAGAAAAAAAGTCTATGTTCTTATAAAAGAATGGTTTCCTAGTATATCTGAGCTGTTTTACTTGAGGAAATTGGGCTGGAAACTGGAAAAATTTTATAATTTCCAGTATTTTCTAACGGTGATCCAAGAGAGATACTTTTTTCAATAGCCTTTATTTGACAGATCACGTGTGAGTCGTGTCATGCTGACATGTTATTTTTGTTTAGTATTGTTTGGCATTTCATAACGGAAAGACTTACGCCTGAACAACGTTTACAAATCGTTCAACTTTATTACGAAAATTCACGTTCTGTGAGGAATTTGTTTCGTGCACTTCGCTCAACTTATGGTATACATAATCGGCCTACTGAGCGTACTATTCGCAACACTATCAACCATTTTGAAACCCAGCATTCATTACTGGATAATATTCGACCGAATAGACCAAGTCCAGCACGCTGTGAAGAAAAAATATAGCGGCCGTAGCTGAGAGTGTACACGAAGACAATGGCGACCGTTATCGTGCCATGATAACCGACTATTTGATGCCTGAAATTGAAGCTCGTGATCTCGGCGACATTTGGTTTCAGCAAGACGGCGCCACTTCCCACACATCGCATCAATCAATGGATTTATTGAGAGCACACTTCGGTAAGCATATAATTTCACGTTTTGGGCCAGTCGATTGGCCACCAAGATCGTGTGATATCACACCGTTAGACTTTTTCCTGTGGGGATATGTAAAGTCTAAAGTTTATGCGGACAAACCCGCTTCGATTCAGGCCTTGGAGGAAAACATCACGCGTGTCATTCGCCAGTTACCAGTCGAAATGCTCGAACGAGTCATCGAAAATTGGACTCAACGGATGGACCATCTGCGACGTAGCAACGGCCAACATTTGATAGAAATAATCTTTAAAAAATAAATGCCGAAGAATGTTCTTTCAAACGATAATAAACACTCCCCATTAAATTTGAATTTTCTGTATTTTTTTCTTTAAAAAAGTAGGGAACCTCGAAATGGATCACGCTTTACTTCTAAAGACATTTTAATATACTTATTTTACATGCAAAAAATATGATATGTTTACACTCTTTCTTCATAATCTCTCCATAACAATCAATTGTAAAAGGTGTATTAAGTTTTTTTTTGTACAGGAAATTTGAAGACATTTATGGGAAAATGCATATAGTGATAATAATAAAAAAACATATGGAAAAATCGTACGTTCGCGATCCGTGCGTTCGCGACCTGTACATAAGCCAATTAAATAAAAACCAAGAGAGGTTTTTTATTTTGTATATACTGGATGAAGACCTACATTAATACACTTTTAAAATAAATTAATCACTTTTGAAAATTCCGCCTCATTACGCAGATTTTTACATTTCACAACTGTCAGCCGAAGTTGACTTCTATTTTGCGTACGTTCGTGACCACACGTTTATAAATCTTTTGTACTAAACAAAGAGCTACGTACGTTCGTGACCCCAGGAAATGCCCATATTTGAAAATAAACATAGGAATTTTAAAGATTTTTTAAAAATAAATTTTTTTTCAATTTAATTTTCAAATTTATGGGATTTTCTTTGAGAGATGGCTGTTTATAACTTGTCGGTATTTAAATTTATTTCATCTTTTTTAAGATAATTATTTAGTAAAAAAAACTTTTGACTGTCTGTCATATACTTTTTCCCCATTGAATGTACGTTATGAAAGGCGAATTTGTTTATATTCGAGTGATTCACAAAATATTTCAAATACGTAGAACAATTTTGAAACTTTATAACACGAATTATAAGTTTGAAATAAAATTTACAAACAAGAGAATAAAGTTTTAATTATTTAAATATATGTATATTAGAAAATATTTACATAAAATGCGTTTCGCATATTGCCTATCGCTTAACGTAAATTTCGACAAAAGGACTAAGAAATCGCCACATTTTACAGTCCTCCCAATAACATTTTTAGCGGGAAACAAATATCCATTTTTGTTGTTTATAACTGGCATATTAAAAAATATTAAATTTTTTTAACTTTCAATATATTTTTTTTTTTTAGGAAAAAAGCCTCAAATAAATATAAACTTTTAATGAAGTTTCTCGTTATTTTTTAATATGTAAGAGAATAATATTTCTTGTTTTGTTTTCTTGATTTATAATTATTATTTTACTATAAAGTGCAAATAACCTTTGTATTACACTGCAACTTTAAATAAATATAAATGATTTTCTCAATTAATAGAAGGCATTTTAAATTTGGTTATATTTTTTTACATTTGGTAACTTTTTCCAAAATTATGGTTGTAAAAATGATATTGGTTGTGGCAGCACTGCCGATAAGTCAAAAACACAAGTAACTTTTGACATTCTTCTCTCTAATTTAAAAAAAAAGTAGCACAGCTGTGCTTTCAACGCCACCTGAAAAATGAATTCGCCTTGCAAATAGTAGATATACATTTATTTTAAAATTTCGTTATATTGACAATTCCGCTTACTAGTCTACCTCATTATTACCTTTGTCATCATATAATTGCGATCTTTAAATTTTTTTTTAATAAAATTAAAAAAAGCAATTTTGAAAATTGTGCCAAATTCTTGAAACAATCTGAAATATTTATCTCTAAAAAGATGCAATCGAAATTCCTCTAAAAAATTTGTCTCATTTAATTGAATAGAGAATTCAATGTATCGATCAATGCAAATGTTGTTCATATTTTTTTTAATAAATCACATCATTTCTATAAGTTTAACATTAACAAATAAATATTAAAAAAAAAGAAAAATTGTTGAATTGTGACAAATTTCCATTAAACAAATTGGATGAATATAATATATACATTTTACTTCGAGTACAATCTTTATTTAGTTTTATAAAATTATTTTAAATTTAATTACGCTTAAGTTTTACTGATTATCTAGTGTTTGCTTTTTATTTCTTAGATTTAATTATAATAATTATTAAAAAGTCAATATTTAACAAAACCGTTTATGCATTTAAAGACGCATCGAGTTTAACAAACCAAATTAATTTACAAATACTTGTTGAATTTTATTAAATAAAAAATATTGAAAACTTTGAGTTTGTATTAACTAAAATGCAAAATCTTGTAAATAAATTTTATTAACTGAAGACTAAAAATGTTGTGTTTCTTTTTGACTGAGAGTTGCTGAAAAAACAAGTAAGAATGCTTTATTCGGCTGTGCCGAATCTTTGATACCCTCCTCTGATCTATATCTATATGACCTATCTAAAGGATCTATGTGTATCGACCCCTAACCGCGAAAATAATGTAAGCGCCAAAAATCAAATTTTACAGGAGAGAGCTTTTTTTGTTTTATTTCATATTAATTTTGTATGAAATTTGTCGCTTACACTAAAATTGTTTTTGCTATAAAATCGTAACGGTACATTATGTGACCATGATATTTTAGGAGATGATGCAAGTGTTGCCAATAAAGTTATTTATTAAAAAAAACGAAAATTGAAAATCATGTCGCTTACATTATTTTCGCTGTTAGGGTTCGATATGATATCTATTTATTATTAATTTATCTTAATAAACATAGACGGGTCCGTGCAATAAAGCCATATGGCTTTATTACCACCATCCAAGTGCAATAACACCATAATCGCTTAGTAACCAAAGTGGAAATAACGCCATAACAGTGTTATTGTTATGGTTACAAATTGCCAAAAGAATGATTTGACATTGTCAAGTGTTGAAAAAATATGGTACAGTAGTGGGCCCGCCACAAATTGTTTACAAACTCCAAAGCATAGCCGGCCTTTTCGTTATATTTTTAATATATACACCCAGAGAAAAAATAACAAAACTATTTTTAAATAAATTAGAATTATATTAAAAGAAAAAAATTTAAATGGCTTTATTTCACTTCTTACAGGGAAATAAAGCCATATGGCTTATTGCACGGCACCAAAACAGACATCAGCATTAAAATTGGATGCGATTTAGACCTATATTAAATTGTTGACCGACAACTAGAAAATGTTATGCTTTTTTAAGCCATTTTAACTAGCTTGAGTGAAATAACATGATTCGTAACAGTTTAAGCCGATCTTAAATGATTTTCAGGAGGGGTATTTATATTGGAGCCATGGTAATTTATGAACCAATTATCCTAAAAAATCTGCAGAGTGATTTCTGTTATTAAAAACATAAATTTCAAAACATCGATGAAATTAGTTTTAGCGTCTACAGTGAGTTTCAGAAGGCTGCTAAATATGGGATCTAAGGTAAATTATGGACCGTCTATCCCAAAATTGCATGACATTTTTTTTTTTTGACCAAATGAAGATAAGTTGGAAGAAATTTTGCCACAATAAATTATGGACCTTCACGAAATTTCACAGTGGGATTTCCAGTCGAATAAAACAATTTTTTTGCCACCATTTATGTTAGTTTTTGTAACAAAATTGTCAATTTCTTAAGGTGGTGGTTCCACATTTTGATTCATAGCTCTGATCCTACTGATACGATTTTGCTGTGTTTCAATCCCAAACTGCTTACAATAACTACAAGCAATTTGACAACAAGTTTGTTCAATTCTTTTGATTTTTTCGAAATTGAGCGTGTTTTCAACAGACGGACTGACGGACAGACCGACTGACATGGCTAAATCGACTTACTCAAGGAGCCAGAACTTTAATTATAAATTTGTTGACACCAAAATAGACTTTTACATAGAAATGAAGCCTTATTGATACAAAAAATATTTCAGTAGTGCGATTCACTAACTTTTAACGATCCGACAGTTGTTATATTTGGTCAGAAATAAAAAATTAAATAAATTGAGTCAAATTTTCTTTTAGAACCTTGGACACGACAGGGTTTGAAATTGGCAAAAATTCCTGACATTACGGCTTACAAATGATTACAACCTGGAACTTCGGTCCTGAATTGGTTATTGGTGTGGCTGCTTCTAGAATCACGGTAAGCAAGAAAATGCCCCTGGGCCTTCCAATGGGACGGTCTATCCACCCCAAATTTCGTGAGCCTAAGATTTCTAGAGACTTATTTGACCGGACATTTCTCCCTTATAAGGAACTCTATATACCTATGATCAGAAAAGGAGTGCTTATCAACAACCCTTCAGTTCTCAGTTGTATCCTCCACCGAAGCCGAAATAAAGTTAACATCCGGGATTTTCTGTCTGTTCCTTACCTCTTTCATTGGTATCGGTACTCCCCCATATTGTGTGGTGTGCGTAGTCATCGCAACTCAGAATAAGATGGTGACCAGCCTTTTGGACCTCTCTTGCCAACTTTCAATTCCTGTTGGAGGGGAGAGGACCCGGAATTGCATGGGCACAGTATACGGATGAGAACCAAGCAACCCGCGGTTGAAAAATATTAAGACAGTTAGTTCCTCATCGGATTGGTGAGCAGCTTGAACACTTTTGTCGCCAGTCCTTAAACGTTTTCTGCGACCACCCAGGGCTTTTGGATTCGGACGGTGTCTATCCGCCTGTCGTCAGGCAAAGTATTAGAGCAGCCAAGGCTGCTTGAGAGTGATGGATATTTATTTGAAGCAGACTCATCATCCGCTAAAACTTCCATCTCCACGACTGTATTGTTAGCCAAGTCGTCAGTTAATTAAAAAGGTCACTGTCGCTACTTATTTCGGCTTCGTAGAGGCTTTCGGCATTACCAACTAGTTCAGAGTTGGAAGTTAGATAACCATCCAGCATCAACGCCCCGGCAGGGTTTGGGAAGGAGGATAGAGGGACACAGAAAACATTATCAGTATATTTTTTTCAATTAAAAAAATAGTTTAAAAAGTATTTAAATTTAATTAATGTGATAATTGAATAAATTATATTTGTTGTTGAAAGAAATTTAAAAATTTAATTTTGATTCATTTAACGTTTTAGTTGTTTTAAAATAAATTTTTAATTAAAATATTAATTAAATAACAAAAAATCTTAATTGATTTTTACGTTTAAAATTAAATAATTTAAATTTTTAGAATTGTTGTTGGAAATTGTCAAAACCTGACATACATATATTTAATTACATCAATTAACACATTGATTGAAACGGCAAAGTTTTAGGATAATTTTTTTTATTAAAAATATAATTTGTTGAAAAAAATTTTTTCACAATTTTTGGTAATCTATCGGGCGAGTTCTAGAAATCTAAATGAAGTGAATTTAAAAGCGAGCAAATTTCAAAAACGACCCTGTAATGAAAGTTCATAAAAATATTCCATTTCATATACTTCATTCTTTAAGTATCAAATATTTTTGCAAGAACAACACTTAACACCACGAAAAACTACGGTCATTTTGTAAATAATTGAATTTAAATTATCGTTCGATTTTAATTCCACTTCATTTCGATTTCTAGAACATACCCGTATATAATTTCTATGAATTTGGTGAATTTGGTAGTGCTTGTGAAAATACGACTCATTTATTCACGTTGAGAGTGAGGGGAAGACTTCAGTAGGAAAGTTACTCCACATACGAACAGTCCGTTTTCCTGTAATGCGTTGTACGATGCACGGTCCAATCAACCACAACAGAATGTTCTCTTGAGGAAAAACGTGTATTACGAAAATAACTGCGGGCTTCGGGAACAAGATCCTTAATTTCATCAGAACACAACTCACATTGCGTGGTGCTCAAGAGAGTCAATAGAATTGGATACCCTACTGTCACCAAGGAGAACCTTCGCCTTGTAGCTTCAAAATATACTTTTAAGCACCGGCCCACACTTGAGAGTTGTATTCAATACGCGATTGGATATAGGTGGTATAAATAGTAAGGAGTTCAGATGGAGTGAATATATCTAACACCGTTCTAAAAACCGAGGCACTTGAATGCTTCTTTCGACACCGTGAATATATGTTCTGCCCATCAGACATCACATTGTACCTTCATGCCCAGAACATTAAGAGATTCTGATTCCTCAATAGTTATACCACCCATATATACAGAAGAGGCACCTGATTGCGCATTTATGCGTAAGCTCACAACATTTGGTTTTTCGGGCACTAAAATCTACCCTATTCGCACGTCCCCATTCCGAGATTATGTCCAGGTCTTGGCCAACCGTATCATTCATGTTCTGCTTCATAGCACCAAAATAGCTCGGTCTATAATCAAATTGATAAGAGTGGCAAAGGTTGTTGTCATCTGGAAAACAGTAGATAGAGTTAGAAGTTCGACATTAGAGGTCATTTAGAAAAATGACAATTTATTTTTTTTTCAAATTTGATAAGAATTCATTCACTTACCTTTATGCTTCTCGGTATGACTTATTAGGTAGCGCAAAAATGTGCGCGTACTTTTTAAAATGTACCAATAATGATTCGTAAAATAAAAAAATGCTGTGGTGGGAATGCCTTTAATTAAATCTCATATTAAATTGTCTTTAAATCTGTTACGAATATTTGAATGCCCGCAGTTTCCGTTTACTATGTGTTCATCTTTGTTTCATGTTTCATGGTTTTTTTAGATATGATCATTTTCTATGTTTCATATCATAAAACAAAAAAAGTGTAGGAGATTATTTTTACCTGTTCGGCATAGCAAAAGTGTCTTCTAGAGATTTATTCATGTTTATACGATAATTTAAATAATTCAAATTTTTAATTTTTATTGTTTTGAATGTGTGGCCATTATGATTGTTCACCATCTTTGAAGAAGAGTCTCTATATGTTTGTTTGACTATATGACATTTTTAATAAAGTTGCGTTTAATTTTCATTTGAAAGAGAGAGAATATTGTCAAACTGGCGACACTATTTGGAAACACTTAAAATGTCTCTCGTTGTCGTTGTATGTTTTTGTATGTAGTTCGAGATGAAGTCGTAGTGAAAACGTTGAGATCACAATTTTGTTTGTGGATCAAAAGATTTTTGTTAAAATAAATTTTACTCATCATCTTTGAGCATGAAATGTTTTAATCTTTTGTTGTCATTTTTAGTTCTTAATGTACGTGAATGAAAAACGGATGTTCTATTTATTTTTACGAGTTTAAAATATTTGTTTATTTTAAAATTTTTTTTTTCTTATTTAAATAAACAAAATATAAATACTAAATGTGTTTTGCAAAACGTTATTAAAAGAATATTCTGTTGACAAAAGAAAAATTTTTTTAAACAAAAGTTAGAAATTAAGAACAAAATGTATTTTACCACAAAAACTTATAAAATTATAACAATTTCAATAAATGCAATATGTGGGGTAAGTAAAAAATACTATTTGTTTCTAAAACAATTTGATCATTGTTTTAAAAGAAATGTTAGTCATTATTTGGGAAGCAATTTTTATATATAAAAAGTGTACAGTAGGTAACGGATATAAGAAAATAAAAAAAGGCCACAAAAATTGTTCTTACAACTTTTATTTCTTATAATAAAGTTAAAAAATAAAAACTTGTGGTTTAAAACGTGCATTCAATTGTACACACTTAGGGCCATTTTCACAACTTACCGATAGCTAAAAGTAGGATTTTATCGGCCATATAAAAGTGTTACGTTGTTACAACTTTACTTTTACCTTAAGCGGGTGATTAGTTCAAGGAAGGTTCTTCGTAGCTGGTAGGTTAATGTAAAGTTGTAATAATGAAACACTTTTCATACGGCCGATAAAATCCTACGTTTAGCTATCGGTAAGTTGTGAATACAAATACAGTATTGTCGTGTAAAAAAATTCTTATAAAAATATTTTTTTTAAGTATTTTTTTAATTTGTATTTCTTGTACCAGTTTTTTCTTATACAGAATACTTTTTAAATTGACACATGTATGGAATAAGACACGGTGCTTTTGAAATACTTTCTTATACGAGAGGTCCTTATATCCGTTATCTACTGTATATATCTAATATTTGAATTTTTTATTTCGGCACTTGGAATTTATTTATGCTACTGAAAGCGTTTTTAGGCTCATAAATTATTTCTTAATTTCACAGATTGACAGACAGGTCATTGTCACTGTTTGACTTTTATAAAATTAAATATTTTAAACATTTATTTAATGAATTTTTAAATTCTTTCCAGTATACATTGTGAACGAAGCTTAAAAATCATTATTTTCGATTTTAATTTCCCATAGTCCTGTACGGGGAGGAATAGTCAGTCAATTTAAACTTGTCCACACCTTTTTGTCTAAAACGCTTTTGTGCAATATTTGATGTCGGAAACTTGTGCTTGTGCCAAATTTTATGATAAAACATTACAAATCAATCTGAATTAGTGTGTTTTACCCACTACACTCCAAGTTTGTGGAGCGTATATTTATATGGTTTTTAGTTAAATTTTGATAGTGATCATTAAAATAGTAGAAATGCGTCTAAAATTTTCTTTTAGAAGTGCAAATAGCCGATCAAGGCGAATTCATTACATGTAATCTCGGTACTACAACAAGTATAACTCGAACAAAAACAATAAGCAATTTGATTTTGTAAAATCATTGTAAAATGTCAAAAAGAGAAACAAAACAGAAACAAAGAATATAAACAATATTTTGCCATACAACAATTATAAAGCTAAAAAAAGTTATTAGCATTTAAATACCACCTGTAATGAATTCGCCTTGTAGCACAAATTTTTTGTAAAAATTTAAAACCTTCATAACTGGGCCTTTTAAATATTTTATTATTTCAACATAAAAATAGCGCAATTTAAAAAAATTTGTTGTATAAATAAATATTGTTAGTTCGAAAAGGAGTATATATTTGCCTTAAAAACTTTTTTGTGATAAGAAGGTTTTCTGAAATACCGATATATCGATATTGAAAAACAACTATCGAATTCGATATTTTTTAAAGTCAGTCTTCGTTAAAAACTCAAAATTTTAGCCGTTTTTCAAACAATATGCTTTTTTCATAATTGGCTTCACTGCATGCATCATATGTTTTTTTTAAACTAATATGAAGATCTAAAATGATTAGCCTTTATAAGAAGAAGAATTAAGAAAAACGCGGGGTTTTCACATTGCAATTTTTTAATTAAAACAGTAAAGTCAAACAAACATTAAAAGATTGATTTTTTTTTACGGTTTTGGAACAATATAAAGGGTGGTTAAATTGTAAGGGCCGATGTTGAATGTGAAGCACACCTAAACGGCAAGTTTTTTTCCGAATTTTATTTGCCATTTCTCTATTTCAGACTTACTCAATTTGAACCATGGAGAGATACACACAACAACGTGTTAAAGTTATCCAGACTTATTATGAAAATGATCGTTCAAATCAAAATGCATATCGTGCACTTCGTGATTTTTTTGGTCAATTTGATCGTCCAACTGTGCGTACAATCGCAAAAATCGTGGAAAAATTCGAGCAAACCGGGTCTGTAGAAGATGTGAGAACACCAGTGCATGCTCGTACAGCTCGTACTGCAGAAAATATTGCTGCTGTTCGCGATAGTGTGGCTGAAGAGCCGTCCACCTCAACTCGTCGTCGTGCCCAACAATTGCACCTCTCACGCTCGTCGTTGATGAACATTATGCATAAAGACTTGCATTTACACGCTAAAAAGGTGCAATTGGCTCAAAACCTAAAGCCTCTTGACCATTCCAAACGTCGTGAATGGGCAGAATGGTGGCAAGAAATGGCAACAGTGGATGATCAATTTTCGAAGAAAATCATCTTCAGTGATGAGGCACATTTTCACCTCAGTGGATTCGTCAATAAACAGAATTGCCGCATTTGGGCGAATGAGAATCCAAGAGTGATTGTCGAAAAACCAATGCACCCACAAAGAGTGACTGTTTGGTGCGGTTTATGGGCTGGCGGCATCATCGGGCCGTATTTTTTCCAAAATGAGGCCGGTCAGGCAGTTACTGTGAATGGTGTTCGCTATCGTGAGATGATAACGAACTTTTTATGGCCCGAATTGGAAGATATGGATGTGGACGATATGTGGTTTCAGCAGGACGGTGCCACTTGCCACACAGCTAACGAAACAATGGCTCTTTTGCGCAACAAATTCAATGGCCGTGTTATCTCACGTAATGGCGATGTCAATTGGCCGCCAAGATCATGTGATTTGACACCGTTGGACTTTTTTCATTGGGGTTATTTGAAAGAAAAGGTGTACGTCGATAAGCCAGCAACAATTCAAGAGCTAAAGGATGAGATAATTCGGCACATTAACGGCATAGAACCTCCATTATGCCTCAGGGTCATCGAAAATTTGGACCATCGGATGGAGGTGTGCTGCCGTGGTCGCGGCGCCCATTTGGCCGATATTTTGTTCCATACATAATTGAGTAACACCAATATATCATAATAATATAAAATTACAATAATTTCCTAAATAGTTTGTGTTTTATTCAAAATCAACATCGGCCCTTGAAATTTAACCACCCTTTATGTGCCTATATATATTTGGAATAATAATAAGATTTGTGCATTAATATCGTCCCCTTAATATAACAATAGCGTATGTGCTCATACGCTATAATTTTTTTATTATATATTGGTCAAAATTTCGTCAAATTCTACTTCCAAAAAGTGGGTCAAAATGTCGTTGAAAAAAATAGTGTATAATTTTTTGTTAAAAATTTTCCTTCAATAAGGGCCATTATTATAGCTTGGCGTTAGCTGTTATCCGACAGTTAACAGACACTTTTTGACAGATAACACATTATTATCAGTCAATTTAATCTTAACTTTAGCTAACTTCAAGTTGTAATAATGGCCCTAAGTGTGTAAGCGCATATGCGCTATTTCACTTAAAATTGTCACTCCATAGCTGTTAAAAGAATAATAGTGTATACGCATTATACTTCATTTTAGCCTGTAGAAAAAAATACAGTTTATGAAAACTTTAACTCATAAAATAGCTTATACATAATAAAATACATTATTGTTTGAGAAATATTTTCATTCCGACCATCGAAAGCTGCATGATCTCCAAAACCCCAAATTGGAAAGTAATGAATATGTGCCACTGAATTAACAAAACTATGAATTAATCGCTGTTTTATAATGTTACAAATTGATATTTTTGATATCAAATATTTTAATAAAAATACCGTAAAATTATTGAATAAAACAGCGTTTACCATACAAAATATGATAGTGTATCAGATACATCATACGAATTCCTTAAAAAATAAAATAGCCTTTATGGAGGACTTGCAGTTTGAATGACATAATTATGGTCTTAAAGGATGCGTAGAATAAAAATATTGATCAATTTAAAGACAAGAAACGGTATTATGTATTCGTCGAAAAATCCAATATGAAAAATTTTTATTTACCGCGATATGGAGGTTTTAACAGACATCCGATTTGACAAAAACTTTAGACACGATTTTCTCAAAACCCCAAAAAATTATACGCTATTGTTATATTGAGGGGACGATATGTGACGATAAAAATAGAAAGGGACCTAAGGCTTTTGCCATTTTAAAGATTTAAATACGTGTTTCTTTGGTGTACCATCACTGAGCGTGTTGGTATTGATCTCATTTGAAAGCGACACATCTCAATCTTGTTGGTCAACCTTGAAAACCCGCGTAGGTCGTCCCTACCTCTTGTTTTGTGCAGTTGGTTTTTACTGTTCCCTTTACCTTTACCTTATTTTTTAATTTGGTAATATTTTCAGCAAAATACGTTAGATAGATCGATATTTTTGAAATAATAAATATCGATACTCTTAAAAATATCGATTCGATATGTATAGATATATTTTTTAATTTGCCCATCCCTACTACAACATTTTGTTTCGGGTGTTTCACATATCGCTACAAATAGATTCGCTTTTATCCATGATTTTTGATAAATTAGTAAAGTTATTGCATCAGTTTTCGTCGCTAATTTGCTGCAACAACGTCATTAGTCAAAAAATGCATTTTTACTTAATATCACTAATGCATAGTAAATCAGGTGTTTTATGAAGCGGTTTTTATTTCATAGAAGATATTGTAATCTCAACTATTGGGAGAAAAATAAAATTGTCTTTTTCTATTATTTGGTGTGTAAATTTTACACTGTATTAGGACTAAATAATCTTTACACATATTTATGAAATATCTGAGACAAATTCCTCCTAACTCACATGGTTTGGGCGTTATTGTGCCAAACTACTATTTAAAGGGAATTATTTGTCTATAAATCAGTAATTTATGAACTAATGCTTATTTTAACTACCGGAATTATTCTAGGCTTCGTTAAGTTAAAGTGAATAAGAATGTTTATAAGTAATTACGATACGGTTTCAATTCGGGTATATGACCCCAACGCAAATAAGTACGTATGATTAAAACTACTTCGTAAGAATTATTAAATAAAAATTTTTCATTATTTTTTGGGCATCTTTTTGTCCATTTTGGTCCATTCTTCGTTTACGTTGGGCGATTTTTTGTTTGAGCAAATTTTTACACATTGATTTCGGTGATTTTACTAAGGGTCATTTTGTTGCCAGCTGTTTCAAAAATACATTCTTATTAAGGTTGGTTATCTCCGAAACTTAAATTCACATATTCAAAAGTCGGTGTTTGTTTTACCAAAGAGGAGAGAAGCCTTGCGCTCGGCCGATTCTGGCTATACAGAGAAGGTTTAGTTAGCGATTCGGAATTTTAATGAATGAAAACAAAACTTTTTTTTACTTTTATTGAAGAATTTGTCAAAATAATGATTTAACCGATTTTGCTTGGAGTCATTCTGCTGGCAGCTTACAGAAGAATGTATCATCATAAAACTAGAATTCACTGTATCGAATAGCTGAATGTCCATACCATCCGTTCTGTCGAAAAAGTAGAATAAGTGTAATTGCATGTTAAATGTTATACACGACACATTGCATTAAGTAGGTTTACTTTCTACTTCTCTATGCGTTGCATGCGTCATGAAAAAGGATCATAAATTATATTTTATTTTAAATTTTTATCGATAAATACGTTTCTGTGGTTGCTTTCTTTTTTCTATTTGTATACCCTCCACAACCCCTAGTGGTAAATGATGGTGTTCTAAGTTTGTCATTCTGTGTAAAACCTTTTTATTATTCGTCTCAGACCCCATCAAGTATTATATGTGTATACCTTCTGGCGCCTTGAGTTATTCTTAGTCGATTTAGCCTTGTCCGTCTGTTGAAAGCGTAATTTCGAAGAACTCAAAAGAAAAGAATAATATTATTGTCAAATTGCTTTAAGTTATCCTAAGCAGTTGGGGCTTGCTATTTAGCAATATTGGTTAAGAGTCCAAATGTGAAACCACAACCTAAAAAAATTATAATTTTGTTACAAAAACTTATGCACGGATTGATATAAGATTTTACACAAAATCGTTCTATATGACTAGAAATTATATTATTCGTGAATATCGGTAGAATTTGGACTTTCAGAGCTTCATAAGTCTTAAAATCAGAGTAGAAAATGTCGCGAAGATATGTCCGTTTACCACATGCCCCATATAATCCCCGCTTTCGGAAATTATTTTAATACGCCTAAAACAGTAGAAGATATAGATATTGTATTTAAATTTGGTCCAATTTATCTTCATAAAGCCAGAATACCGTGCAATTTCGTGATATTCGGTCCATACTTTAAATTAGGTCCCATATTAAGCAGCCTTCTAAAAACATTTTAAAGCTATAAGTCGCTATAGCAAATTTCACTACTACTTATATCAAAATTTGTTCTAATTAAGGGGTTTTAATAGTATAAATCGCTCTATGAAATTTTGTGATGATTGGTCTATAATTTTCCATGGGTCCAATATAAATTCCCCCCTTAAAAATAATTTGAGTTCTGCTAAAACTGTTATGAATCATGATATTTTACTCAAGTTTGTTCAAATTAATATTTATATGGAAAGAAATAAAACAATATCGCTTTGTGCTTGCCGGCCAATAATTTAAACCTGCTTAATCCTTTTTAGCATTATATCGCGTCGCATCTATTGAGAAAAAAATTTGCTTCATTTTGGGACTTTATAGAATATTAGAAAATAAACCAAATATATATAAAAGTTTGCTTTTTAAGCTAGAGATAGAAAATATTAGCTGTTTTTTGTCTGCCCTGTAAAATTTTTTATAAACCAGGTTTTCACTTAATTTTTAATACTGACGTCCGTTTTTGTTACGATTATTTAATAATTTAGAGATCCTAAATAGGAGCCACGCCAACTGTCGGTGGAGGGTATTAAACAAAGTATACTAAGTAACACGACTCTTTGACAATCCCTCTCAGCAGGTACCTAGTAGTACATAACTCAAATATGTGTTAGTGAAAAAAAATGTACATGTATTGATACATTTTTATTTTTCACCAGACATACAGGGTTTCATTAAATATGTTAAAATTTTATTTGTTTTATTAAGTACTTTTTTTGCAAAAATATTTTCAAATCGCATTGATTAAGTTTGAAATATGTACGTATATGCATATGATTTATATAAAACGTAGAAATTTAACAGAAAACCGTATTTTAATGTACATGTATACAAAAATCGTTTTATAGTAAATATTATTTTAAAAAAATGTACCGTAAAAAAAAAAATTTGCTACCTTTAATATCATCTTTAAGAATACATTTTATCACCTTTTTTTACCTCGATGTCGAAACCAAATTTAAAAAGTAAAGTTTTAAAACTATTATAGTGCATTAAAAAGGTGTTTTTAAAACTATTTTTAATTATATTTCATTTAATTACTGGTTGTGTTCTGTAAAAAAGCCAATTCATATACCTTTTGCTGATGAGTTATTAAATGCAATTTAAGTTTTTTGATAATTTTACGTTATATTATTTAATAAAAAAAAAATATTTTGTTAATTTATATACCCTGCTACAAAACTACATCAAATTACTTTAAAGTTCTTTATACACTGATGTAACATTAACACTCAGGCAGTCAACTAGTTCAACGGACAAGATTAGATAGAGTTATAGAAATGTTACTCTGCAATAAAAGAAATTCCTTTGCAATTCATGGCGATACAGAACCCAGTAAAAACTTCGCCTACAAAATAATCTGTTAAGTAATCAGAAAAAAGTAAAAAAGTTACTTACAATTCAACTAAAAGAACCAATGAATTCTACTGAAAGAACCAATGAATTTTACAAGGGAAGTCCAAAATGAATGCATTAAAAAGTAAGCCATTATTATACCCTTCACCGCAGGTGGTGAAAAAGGATATGTATGCATATGTATGCATTTAAGTTTGTCATTCCGTTTGTAATTTCTACAATATTGATCTTAGGCACTATAAAGTATATATGTTCTGGGTCCTTATGATAAGCGAAGTGGATGTCCGTCTGTGTGTTTTTGTGAAATAAGAGTTACACATTTCAATAACCATAGGTTTGTTTTCGAAATTATGTTTTGAACAATGTAATTTAAGCATTTAAAAGGTTTATGTAAACTTTGTCAATTTTTATTTTTTATCCCTTTTTTCAATTCATTAATACTAAAATTAGCAACTCTAATAAACTAATTTAAAATCTACCATAAAAAAATTTTACGTCAAAAACTATATTTTTTTTTTTTTATTTGTGCAATAAGAACTGATTTTATCTATTAAAATGAGAAAAATATTTATAAAAAATTAATATAATTAGATGTTTATGTAATAAAAATCTGGAACAATCCCAATTTTCCAAAATATTTGACGCAAAAATTCGTGACATTTCTTCGGTTTTTGTTTCTCTCAAGTGTGTTGAATTCACAAGGACATGTACATGTGAGAGAATAAAATTTAAAAAAAGAGTCGTGTTACTTGTTATACTTTGGTATTAAAGATTCGGCGTAGCTGAATATAGCACTCTAACTTGTTTTGTATTAAAAAAGGTTTTAATAAAAGAAACAATTGCCGTAATAAAGTTTACAATTGTGTTCTTTCAAGAATAAATTGTGGGCATTTTCAGGATCTAGCACGCTACACTAACTATTAAGTTTTTTCCTTTTTTCGTTTTTCGATAATATTTACATCAATAATACTATGTAAAGTGCAAACGATTTTTAGTTTCTGATATATGAACATGGTACTAGGATGGGGACAAATTTGTAACTTGTTTCTGACTGCATTTAAAAAAATTCATAAATCTGCGAATTTTTGAAAGGGATTTTTTAACTAAACTGGAAAAATGTGGCTTTCTACTGATGGTCGTCATATTGATAAAATTTGTGTTCCATCTTTTTTTTTAGCAACCTTTAGTATGATTTAGAATGGGACATCTACAACGTGACATATATTCCCACTACGTGTATAATAACGATTAGTTCAAGTTTAAATTTTTCGAATTTCCGTTTATTTAGCAATTTTTGCCATTCCTTATAGCTTTAGGGACTTCTAATCAACTTTATGTCTATTTTTATATAAAAAATTTTCGTGAATTCTCGCTATTTTTGCGAACTTTTCCGAATCGTTAGAATTTACGCGAAACTTTATTGCTCCTTGAGCCAGTTGTCGTTATTATAAAATAGCTCAGTATATAAACCGAAGTCATCTATTTTACAGGGCACTATCAGCACTTTCGATTTATAAGGGGCGAAAAGTGCCTTATGTCATGCTACCCTTTTAGAGAGCAAAACATTTTTAAGAAACGAACACAAAATTGCAATTTTTAATTAAAGTGTGGCATTTTTTGTAAAACAGAAACAACCATTTAAAATTCAATAATCTAAAAGTATAGCTTGATTTGTTGTTAAAAACTATTAGATGCATCTAATGGCGTTTTCTTTTCTAATAAAAAAATTCAATTACAGGGGGTGGCAAGACTACAACAATCCAAAGCCAACAGAAACAACAGATGTTTATTGTATTGCATTGTTAGGGTTTACGGCTCAAAACTTGCCACCACCTTGTACTGAATTCGCCTTGATCTAGTGCTGCACTCATGCCCCTTTATTTAAAATGAGGGTTGAACATGTTGCACTTTTTTTAATTTTAAAGGGAACATCATCAGAAAATAACCTTTTAAACTATTTAAATAACACATGTTTTTCAGAAAAGAACATAAAAAAATGTAAAAGGCAGAATAAATGCAAAATTTTACTCAGAAAAGAAAATGCCATAAGCTCAAAATATAGTTTTGTTTTACAATATCCATTGGACCAATGTGCGATCCTAAAAAGAGTACACTCTTAAAAATTAGTCCGTAAACACTGTAGTGTAGGGTATCCAATGGTCGGGCTGTACCTTCTTAACTTTACTGCTTGTTTTTATTTAGATTAGGCCATCGTTTTGAAAGAAACAAAAACATACAAATGCTACAACAAATTTCCAAAATACAAGTCAAGTTGCAACTAGAGTTTTTTTCCCGGAGTTTTTCGATTCCCGGGAAAGCGGAAAATTTTTTTGAGTTTCCCGGGATCCCGCTCCATATAAATAATACACAGTAAATTTGTTTTTAAATAAAACAAACTTTTATTAAAAAAACGTAAGGTAACTTGTTTACAAAGTAAATAAAAGAAATCCTTAAATACTACAAAATTAAATGAAGATTAAAAGAGGAACTTAAATTATTATAACCTTACGGTTTTATATGTAAATTCCGTATTATTATTATCATGCTCAAGATACAAGATACAAAATTAAGATAAACATAACAATTTAATTCATAAAACAATAAAGATCAAAAAGTTAATTCATAAAATAGATAAAATATTTTAAATAAATATATTAAAATTTTTTAACGGCTTAGGAACTAACTTTCTGACACACTCAAAGCGCTTAGTAAGTCGTCAAAAAGTATATTGATTATTTTATTTACTAATTACCATGTTTCCGAAAAATTTCGTTCATTTTTTACCGAGGTTGGATAAATAGTTAAAAGTGCACCGTTGTAGAAGGCTTTTGATTCACAATAAGAAGCATTTTTTTTTATAAACAACGTCTATATCAGTCAAATGTATGTCAAAGTTCATGCAAAAGATAGCATCGACCTCTTACAAACCTTTTCATTTCATTAGGTCTATCTGTAATCTTTAGGACAATGTGTTTTTCAAATTGTATGTTGTAGTATCTTACACGAGCTTCCAAATTTTTTTTTATTTCGGTTTCCCCGCACTTGAAGGGTATATAAACCAACACAAATTGAAAAAAATTTGTATTTATCACCTAATAAACATATCGCTCCTTCATTGCAACATAGTCATATCTCAAAAAATCAAAAATTGTAAGTTATTAAAGCAAAGTGTTCCTTCATGCCTTCTCGTATTTTATCTCAAACTGAACCGAAGTTATAGCAAAATATATCTTTAAATCGGTACATTTTGAAAACTTTAATCGCATTTTGCCAAGTTCATTTGTTTTTGTAGATATGACTATGTTACAATAAAGGAGCTATATGTTTAGGTATCTGCTATTTTAAAGACTTGTCCATGGACAATTAAACTTTACAACCTGTATCTTATTTTCAATTAATGTTCTTTATTAACTTTTCACTTCACTAAATTTACTGCCTATTCTGCTTTAAGTAGATTTATTGCATCAGGAGACATTGATTTACGTATGTACTCACTTCTTGTAATTGATCTTATCGACAACCCATCCACAGATGCTTATTTTAAGAGAATAGAAAACTAAATTTCAAATTATAAATAGTTGTTTTCTTAAACTATGAGAAATTTTTTATTTCTCGGGATCCCGCATGTAAAATCCCGGGAAAGCGGGAAATATAATTATGTTACCGACTGTTTGCTAATTGATCATATAACGGATCAGAGGAACCTGAAAACCATGGTATAATAAGTTGTATAATAAGCATTATTCTATGCTGAAAACTAATAATACGCTAGTAAGAAAGTATATTTTGTAAGCCCTGACCATATCGACCCCTAACCGCGAAAATAATGTAAGCGCCAAAAATCATATTTTACAGGAGAGAGCTTTTTTGTTTTATTTCATAACACTGCTTTACAAATTTTTAATTTGGAAAATTACCAAGAACGCTACGTGCCTAGATAAGTTAATTTTGACCTCCTGAACACGAAAAACGCTGTAATTTTTTTTTCAAAAGTACAGTTTTTTAGATAACGGTACTTTTGTGTTTTTCGGTGTATGGTCCCACTCAAACCCTTGTGGAGCCCAACCGAAAAGTCCGATCGAGATAAATGGCATATCGTTGGAAAGGTAATTGAATGCCTTTTCCGTCGATATGCTCATATTGTCGAACGACAATATTTTTCATCTCATATAAAATTCCGTTTTTTTTAAATACGTTAAAACTGATGGTTAAAAAAAAGGCGGAATTTTATATGGGATGAAAATATTGTCGTTCCACAAAATCCTTAATAAAACCTTTATTTTTCATCAAATTGCGCTTAAAACGTTGGTAATCAAATATACTATTTGGTTAAAACATAAAATATTCCAGATATTTAACATAACGTAGAAAAAAACGAAATAAAAATGAAAAATTTTGAAAAAAACGTAAAAAATAGGCAAATTTCGAACTTTGAGGTGCCATAGGCATTCAAAGGTGAAAAGGCATTCAATTACCTTTCCAACGATATGCTACTTATCTCGATCGGACTTTTCGGTTGGGCTCCACAAGGGTTTGAGTGGGACCATACACCGAAAAACACAAAAGTACCGTTATCTAAAAAACTGTACTTTTGAAAAAAAAAATTACAGCGTTTTTCGGTTGGGCTCCACAAGGGTTTGAGTGGGACCATACACCGAAAAACACAAAAGTACCGTTATCTAAAAAACTGTACTTTTGAAAAAAAAATTACAGCGTTTTTCGTGTTCAGGAGGTCAAAATTAACTTATCTAGGCACGTGGCGTTCTTGGTAATTTTTGGCTGTAAACCAGTGTAATAATTTTGTATGAAATTTGTCGCTTACATTAAAATTGGTTTTTGCTATAAAATCGTAACGGTACATTATGTGACCATGATATTTTAGGAGATGATGCAAGTGTTGCCAATAAAGTCATTTATTAAAAAAAACGAAAATTGAAAATCATGTCGCTTACATTATTTTCGCTGTTAGGGCTCGATATGATACACCACAGTATTAAGAGCAAACTAAAACTTTCTTAGTTAACATAATTAAGAGCAAGCAATTTAACCCTTCTTCACTCCTTGGGTCAATTTGACCCAATTTTGGGTTTCAAACGCAAAATTTGTCCCTTTAAATATAAGATATGGACGTGAAACTTCAATTTATCCATTACAGGGACAAAAATAATAAATTTAAATGAAAATAATAAAATTTTAGTTTTTCCTTCCCCCTCCAAAAAACACGATTTACACACATTTAATATCCTTTGGGTCAATCTGACCCAACATGCGATATTGCAGGTGTAATTCCACTTTAAAATTTGTTTTCTATTGAATTGAGTTCATCTTCATTCAGAATCATCGATCAATAATTTTTTCGGATTCGTTTGAAAATTGTTTGGGTCTCATGGGCAATTCATATAACAACAAAGAGACAAAGTCGAATCTTAATAATTTTTGCAAAATTTTTCAGATTCTTGGAATATTGCTCACATGGTATGGAATATGGTTGTACCAAAGTATTGAGAATTCAAAATTTGATCATGGCGAAGAATTGGGCGGAATACTAATTATAACATTGGGAGTGGCTGTTTTCTGCGTTGCCATTTATGGCATTGTGGTCGCAGTAATGGAACGTAAGAAAATGCTGATTTATGTAAGTTACAAAGATTTATTATGTCTTAAAAACTATCTTAACTCAAAGTTTTTTTCTACAATAGTTTGCAGTTTTGTTGGTGGTTTTAATTGTAATACAATTCATTATGGTCAGCATCAGTCACACAGCCAATAATAATGCAGTGTCAGAGAAACTAAAAGAAGGATTTGACGAATTATGGGATACAAATTATCAGGAACCAAATGCAACCCTGTCTATCTACGAGGAATGGGTAAGTCATTGTTTCGTTTGGAAAAGTTTTCTCTTAAAACTTTTCTAACATTTTTATCTTTAGCTTAAATGCTGTGGCAAAAATAGTGCCGAAGATTATTTCCTCTTGGACAAGGTTCCACCTTCCAGTTGTTGCGAAGATCACAACTGTGCAATTATTCATAATTTATACACAATTGGTTGCGAAGAAAAATATCAAAATTATATTAAATCAAAAACAAGTAATTTCCATATTCTTAGCTGGTTGATCATTTCGATGGAGGTAAATTTTAACAATTGTTAATCTGACAATTTTAATTGTTTATCTGACTATTTAAATAATTCTCTGTAATTTTTCTAATCCTACAGTTTGTTGGTTCAATATCTGCCTGTGTCTTAGTTGACAGCATACGAAATCACCGAGATCGCCAACGATTTTATAGTTGAATTAAATTTAAACAAAATAACTGAATTAAACTTAATTAATCGATTGTTTTCTCTTCTTCTTTTAAATGAGTATTGTAATTTAGAAAAAAATCATTGTATGTATATTTTTTGTTGTAGTTATAAATTATTTATTGATATCTTAAATGTAAAACTTAATTTAAGAATAAATTTATTTTCAAACGTAAATACGAAGTCGGTAGCCAAAAATGGTAGAAATAAATAATACCAGTTTCCCAATGTTTACATTTCTTTTGAATTTATGAATGAAGATTTATTAAATGCAGTTCTACACTGAGGAAAACGTGAAACTTCATTTAAAGCGATATTTATAAAATTACAGCGGAGCACGGCTATAATGTTCACATGTCTAAAGCGAACTCTCTTCAATTTTCGATACTCGTTAACACGGAACTACGTTTATAGAAAACTAAATGGTCTATTAAAATTAATCTAAATTTTCGAAAATATGTCCAGATTTCGGAACCCATTTCTTCTCGGATATTCGCCTAAGCTGCTGGATGGTTCTTGGCTTATTATCATGCACCTTACCTTTGCGGTAAGCCCAAAGAAAATAATTGGGAGGGAGCCGTTAAATCAGGTAAACGCGGGGGTCAGTAAAAAATTGAAAAACCGATATTAGCGGAAGTAAGACCATGTTGGACGATCTGTCTGAGCTGGGGCTCCATCATATTGGATTCACAATTCTGGATTGTTCTCTACCTCGGGCCTTAAATATTTTGTCAATCATTGCTCGGTATTGAATGCCGTTTAGTTGTGTTCGTCTTTTCGAAAAAAGTGGTCAAAAAAATATATGTTCATCTTAGTCGCAGCATTTGATGTTCAACAGTTATAATTGGATTTTGGGTGCCCCATATTCTGCAATTTTGTTAGCTAACATGACCATTTAGGTAATAATGGGCTTCATCACTCAATATTAGTATGATCTTTGTGTCTGAATTATCAAATACTGACTTTCAAATAAAATTAAACAACTTTGGTTTTTAGTTTATGAGCTGAGTCTTCGCATCATAAATTTCCAAAGATTTTCAAAGTTAATTCTGAGATAATAAAGTGTTTGTAGTGAGACGACATGTCTCCGATTTTTAACGACATGTTTTCGTTCCTTGAGTATACCATGGAGTAGTTTTAAGACTACTCCTTTGTTATCCAAAGTTGGGTTATATGGTCCTTCTCTAGGGTATCGTAATGTTAAATAGACCATGTTTTTTCCATACGTTTGGGTTAATTTTGAACTAGTTGATTTACCTATACTTACGTATGTATATCTAATAGTGGTGGTCGTGTTACACTTGAATAAATGGTTTTAAATACACATTTATGTATACGAATCGACCTAAAATTAGGATATGAATCGATGTTACGATGCGCGTCCGTCCGACAGGCTGGTTTTCTGTCTGTCTATATAAACTTTGTGCGCAAAGGACAAGTCGCAACTATGGGGATTTTTTGATTAAATTTGGTATATTCTTTTTTTTATTTTGTAATTAAAATGATTTAAATCGGTCTAGATTTTAGCAGGCCTCCACACAAACGTCCCTCCAAAGTAAGGCTTAGTGGCAAAACACCTTCTAATCAACTTGGTATTTAACTCAAATTAAGTTCTAAAATGTTTTATTTTATTTTTGGGAATCGGTCCATATTTGACCATATTTTTCACTAATTAAATTTCTTATAAATATTGTTATTGTGAAAAATCTGTCAAAAATAGCTTTTATAAAAGCCAGTACCAAATAGAAAAAATTTGTGACGATAGATCCAGAATTGATCATAAGTTCCACTTTAAAAGAAAAAAAAAACTCAAATTACTTAAGAAGCATATAGACGACATGTTTTTGTCATCTGACATGTCAAATTTCCCACTGCAAAGCACATACATGTCGTGTGTTACCTTTTTAACTTTGCTTCTGTAAAAGTCAGACGCAAAGTCATCTGACAAAGTTTCAATTAGAGCGTGCTCTATTTTCTTCTGACAAACCATGACATCAGAAATCTATGCCGGGAAGAAACTGACAGCGGCGTCAACTATTGACGGAATCATTAGCCGGCTGAAGTTAATATTTTACAATACCAAGATATGTATGCTCATCTCACCATTGAATAGAATTTATGTAAATATATACATATAAACCGTTTAATCATAAAATTCTAAATTGGTATCTTTAAAATAAAAGAAAAAATGTTAAGATGGCTAAATTATTTTACGGCGCAAATAAATATTTTCGTGGCGGCAGCAAGCTATTTTGAAACCGAGAACTACTTTGGTTTCTGCAATAACAATGCGACAAAAAAAACAGAGACAATGTCAGAAGCAAATTACATGTACGTTTGTGACCGAATATTATAAACCTTATGTAAAACAGCAATTTTGACAGACATGAACAATTACATGTGACTTGAAAATTTGACATGTCTGATGACAAATACATGTCGTGTACGGTCGCCTTTAATTGCGGTATATAGAGATGAAATTTGCCACAAATAACTCTAATAGAAATTGCATCTTCATAACAAAATTTTGTGCTATTAGGTCCAGTTTTGGATCTTCTTAAAAAAATCATTTTGAATTACTTACAAGTAATGTGGGTTATCACTTGGTCAGACTTTCCCGACTTTACTTTCTTACCGGTCTTTGGTTAAGATTAGTTGTATTCTTATGGCTAAGATCTTTACCAAGCCAGGCAATAATGTAAATAAATCACGCAGCAAGTCTTCTAGGCCATACAAAGTTTATTAATTTACATATCTTTCACTTACTTCAATAGTGCAATAACTCAAAACTCGCGCTTTCAAGGTTATCATATTTGATATTTATAATTCGTGAAAAAATACAGGAAAACAAAATTCTTATTGGTTTCCGAGATATAGCCGTGAGAAAAATTGCTTGTTCTTCGGAAAAATCAAGAGCTTAACTTTTTAAACCTAATTGGGGTATTTTAAGGTTCGATTAGTACTTCGAAAAATTCCACACTAGAAGGAGTTTGCACTTGATGACTTTAAAAATGTTGCATGCTGTGCCCATTAGGGTCATAACTTTTTCACACTTTTTGCGAATATCAAAAACGTCATAGTATAGTCGTGTAGAACATTAAAAGTTATTAATAAAAAATATGATAATTTTTTCGGATTGTTAAAAAATTCACGCAGGGATCGGGTTGAAGTTTGAGAACAACCATTTTTATCTCACGAAAATTTTAAGAAATATACACCTGATACTTGTATTCTTATACGTATCACTTAAATGCTATTTTGGAATTTAACCACTGCTTTAGATTTAAAAATTTTCCAACGGTTTACAATTCATCGTAGTTCAAAATTTCTTGGAAGGTTTTAGAAATTTGCTTCCCTGCGTGAGCTTTTTCTCGCAAAACGACTGCAGACAGGTGTTTTCATTACTTAAACATTCTTGGCCGCTCCGTGGTACTATGCCAAAAATTTGGTTATGGCCCTAGTGTCCATGTTCTGAAACTCTCGCGTCGAGAAACTTTTCGATTGAAATGTGAGAAATTAAACAAAAATGCCATACACCACTTTTCGTTTATAGTTACTACCGCTTATATTCACATTTGCGATATAGTCCATTTTATTTGTTTATTTTTCCTTTAAAAGATTTTACTATTCGTATTTCCGCTATAAGTTAATCTATCTATCTTCTATCTATCTATTTTCTTCTTCTATATATATAAAACAGGATGTGTGTGTATGTATGTATGTAACGTATGGACTCTAAACGGCTGGGCCGATTTGGATGAAATTTTCAGGAAATCTTCAGAATATTCAGACGGGTGACACTGTGAAGTCTGATTTTTTATTTTCGGTCTGCGGGCGGAGGGGCGTGGCAAAATCCAATTTTCATATTGCACCACCAATGACATCTATATAATTTGGACGGGTTTTTCTTTAAAATGATCGCCATGGTCCAACTTAGATTTATACGAAAAGAGCATTTTGCCCCGCCCACTTTTACGCCCACTTTTTTCGAATTACCTAAAATCAAAAAACGGCTGCATCGATTTGACTAATTTTTCTTTTAAATGTTCGTATTAATCCATTCTAAGTTTTCATCGAAAGAAAAATTTACCACGCCTACTTTTACGCCCACTTTTTCTATTAAGCGCATAACTTGAGAACGGCTTGACCGATTTGGACGATTTTTTCTATAAAATTTATAGGAAAAGAAAATTTTGCCCCGCCCACTTTACCGCCCACTTTTTTCGATTTACCTAAAATCAGAAAACGGCTCCATCGATTTGACTAATTTTTCTTTCAAATGTTCGTATCTTTTTAACGGATTTTAAAAATCGAACGCAAACATTTTTCCTAATTTGAGCAGGACAACGTCAGTCGGGTTTAATATAAAGTATTACCGTTATAGTCTATTAACACATTTGCCATATATGTCATTTATCAATGGTAGTCAAAGGGAAGAGAAAAGCAAATTAATGGCGTTATTGTCACATTAACAAAATTTACTAAGTTCTTTTTAGTTTTTGAAACCACAATCCATCCAAAGAAAGAAAGAAAGAAGTAAATCGTTTAATTTTTGTCATCAACTCTCTACTCGTAAAAAATTAGTTTTTGCCTTTGGTATCAGTTCTGAAATATGTTGTTATTATTTTAACTATTTTTAATACAGTATGCAACTGTGTTGCTAGACTATGATGTCGGTGTAATTTATATGAATATTTTATTTTCTATATTCACATAACTTGATTATAGTCGAATTCGGTTATATCCCTCATAGTGGCACATATGTATGTGAATTAACCTTATATTCACATTAGCGAAGGATGTGACTATAAGCGAAAAGTTTTTTAAATTGAAACAAACAACTGTTTTTATCACTAAACTGTGTCTGTAACTTTTTTGGCGAGTACTAGCTGTCACGTAAGGAAATTACTCGCCAATTTACAGCAAAAGTGTGTCTGTAAAATTTCAACGATATGTTTGACTGGCGTCTCAACTTCTACAGTGTCACATCGTAATCACGTAATCTCTTTTGATAGTTTTCGATATGAGTTACAGACACACTTTTTTCTCACTTTTCGAGAAACGATGGAATATTTTGTTTCACATCTTTTCGATGCGAAAATTTTTCACTAAAGTAACAGAACATGGGTTCTGTTATTTATAATATATGCACAGTAAAATTATATATTTATGTAAGAGAGTCTTTTATATGTGAACTCTAGTTGAAAGTCACACAATTTTAGAAGAAAGTGGAAACTTCATTATGATATGGACAAGATGATTAAGCCGTGTTAAAAAGCTTATATGCCAAATTTAAATAATTATTAACATTGTGCTTAATAGATTTTAGAAAAACTAACTTTCAACATTTTAACTTAATATTTTAGGAGATGTTTTTGATATACATATCGCACTAGTTGCTATAAAGGGCGTTAACACAAAATTCATAAATTTTCAGTAGACAAAAAAAGTTTTCGTTTTATATGTGTTCTATATGTATGTATTCAAAGGGGGATTAAATTGCATTTTTATACCCTCCACCACAATAAGTTGTGAAGAGGGTATACTAAGTTTGTCATTCCGTGTGAAATTTTTTTATTATTCATCTCAGACCCAATAAAGTATATATATTCTGGGTCCTTGAGTAATTCTGGAACAGTTCGGTATAACTAGCATAAATGGTGGAACAATGCAAAGAATGACATAAGATTTTGCAAAAATTGGTTTTATTCGACAGGAAATCGCGCTGAAAAATTTCGGGACGATCCGTCCATAATTTACCCTAGGGCCCATATAAACCCTACTCCCGGAAAACAGTTTAGTACGCCTAAAACCATAGTTAATTATCGAGGGCTTATATTCAATACCCGCCATACACCAATTATTGGAAAATGACTTTTTGATGGCAAATTGTTCACTGATGCCAGCTTTATCTCTGACAAAAATTTCAGAAAAAAAAATTAATATAAGTTCTTTTTTTTTTAATATTTGTGATACCGCTATCAACCGCACGATTTTTTTTAATGCAATACCCGCCGTACGCCACACATTGGTTGAAGTTCATAGAACGAGCGGCAAAAAATAGAAGAAGTTGTTGAAGGATAATGAAACTTGGCACATAGGCATTAGTTTGAATCAAGAAAAAAATGGAAAACTCAAAATGAATCGCCCACTTTTCGCCCACCTCCCATACAAAGTGAAAATTAAATTTTGACCTATGGCATTGTTTTTTGGCACATAGCATTTTGAAACACTCATAATCATTTGTGTGAAATTTGATTTCTGCCTTGATTTCTAATACATCAACTCAATTTTCACAAAAAATAAATATTATAATTGTAAAATGGGCTCCTGAAAATATATACCTGATCACGCCCACCTCCCATAGAAAAAACAAATAGAAAAAACATGAATACGTAATTCAAGCATAGTCTTTTAATAATTTTTTAACATCATTATCGGGTTGCAGAACAGTTAAGTTAACAGTTAAATTATATGCATTTGCATACTGCTCAGTTACCAATCCAGCCTAGTAAATGGAAACATCTTCAAGTTTTGAAGCCGGTTATACCACTAGAATATCATTACTTTTATGATAGTTTAGTTCAGATGGAGTCAAAGTAATAAGGAGCAATGTGACAATGTCCAATTTGAATTACCTTTTTTAATTATGTTTATTTTTTTGTTATTGTTTTGTTATTGAATTCTTTTATGTTAGAAAAACGTTAAACAAATGCTTAATTTAATAAAAAACATATTTTTATTACTGTGCAATTACCGCTATACGCCATAAAAATATTTGAAGATTTCAGTTGCAATACCCGACATCAACCATATCGCTACGAATAGAGTTAAAAGTTCTACTTTTTTTATAAGGGTGACTTAGTAGTCATATTTAAAAAATATTATAGAAGAAAGATTAATTCAAACCTTAAGAATTTTCGAAAGAAACAGTTTTTTCTCTCTCCTGAAAAATTGTATTTTGGCGGATGGCGGGTATTGAATATAAGCCGTCGTTATGCTATCATAACAAAATTTGGCACGCTATAGGTTAATGGGACTAGAAATGACGCTGCACAATTAATTAATAATGCTACCATAATAGAAATTGGTACATCACAGTTTCATAGGACTAGAAATAAGACTGCCAAATTTCGTGAAGATTGGGCCATAATTTACCATAGACCCCATATAAACCCTACTCCCTGAAAACAGTTTAGTACGCCTTAAGCCGTAAAAAACAATGCTATCATAACAAAATTTCGTACAAGACAGTTTTATAGCACTAGAAATAAGGCTGTCAAATTTCGTGAAGATCCGTCCATAATTTACCCTAGGGCCCATATAAACCCTAAACAGGAAAACAGTTTAGTACGCCTAAAACCGTAGAAAATAATCAGAATAAAATAAAATTAAATACTTCACAGTTTTATAGGACCATGTTAAGCCCACTCTGGTAAAATAATTAAATACGCCTAAAACCGTAGCAGATATAGATATTGCGGTAAACTTTCTTTCAACTTAGCTTCATAAGGCCAGAAAAATTTTTTTGCAATTTTTAAACAGCCTCCTGAAAACGCTTAAACTAATTTCTCCGCTGTATTGAAATTTATGTTTTTTTTTTTATTACCAGAAATCACTCTGCAGAATTTTGGGATGATTGGTTCATTGGTTACCATGGCTCCAATATAAATTCCCCTCCTGAAAATTATTTAAGCTCGGCTTAAACTATAACGATATTTTATTTTACTCAAGCTAGTAAAAACTTAAAAAAAAAGTCAATAAACTTTCTGATTGCCGGTCAATAGTTTAATATATGTCTAAACCGCAACCAATTTTAATGCAGATGTCTGTTTTTATAAAGATAAATTAATAATAAATAGACATCATATCGATATTACTCCTAAAACATTCGAACTGTCAGTGGAGGGTATCAAAGATTCGGCACAGCCGAATATAGCACTCTAACTTGTTTTTTTGAGCAAAATACTAGAGAAATTGATCTAAGAGTTTTAGAGTGCGTAGATATAACCACTGTGCATCGATTTCTTACAAAAAGTGAAAATTAAAAAATATTTTGAGTTGACTCTCTTGAGAGGAACCAGTGCGATATGTCCTTTAATTTATTTGTACATATTTTGCAAATAGAAATCTGTTTGTCAGGCAAAGTCGTACAATAGCCAGGGGCCTGATTCTGGCAGTTGTGATCGAGTACATTCTCGATTCGACGGCAATTAAATATCTTATTATTTCAGTCAATACTGAACCAATCTGAATTATTTTTACAGTGTTGTAAAGCATTAATTTGAGTTTCACAATACTGAAAAAATAATTTCGATTCGTTCAGTATCGATTGAAAAAATAAGTAATAACATTGCTTTCGAATCGAGAAAGTACTCGATAACGACTGCCAGACTTAGGCCCCAGACACTGAAAAGCTCACAGATTTAATAAATTGTATATAATGTATAATATAATGTAATTGAATATATGTATATATAACATGATACTTAGAAGAGCTTTTTTGTCAGTGTACATATCGTAAATACAACGTATGTAACCAGATCGCGTAGGCTTAATGATTTATCCACAAATATACGCTTGAACTTGCTCTAAAATATGGTCAAAACATTAATAAAAAAAAGAAATAAAAACAAATACCGAAACGCAACAAAACAAAAGCCCACTTATCTTTTACGATTGAAGTAAATTAGCAACAACAACAACAATAAAGTTGTTATAATAGTAGGAGGATGTGAGAGTACCAGATCATAGTCAACACTCTGTTGTTGTAGTATCTGTAGTGTTTTAAACTGAATGGAAGAAAACTGCATGAGAGATGATCATGATGATTAAAATACAAACACAAAAGCACTCGAAGTATCTGTGTAAGTGTGTCGATATTTCAAAGATACAAAATAATAATGAGAAAAAATAAATAATAGAAATCTTTGGAGCATTTAATGGATAAACAAAAACCTAATAACAGATAGAATCTTTTAAGAAACAAAACAAAATAAAAATCTTAAAATTTCAGTCGATTTTCATTAGCGAAACAGAAAAGTTTAATATTTAAATATTAAAAAAAAAAAATTGTATCGTAAAGAAATATTGAAAAGAGCAGATACACAAAAGCAACCTGTCAATTAAATAGTTAAAAAAACGTAAATTTAAATCCGATTTCGTAATTGTCAAATCATTCAAAAATAAATTTAAATGTGTATTGTATACACACATACAAATATTGTTTGTATAAAGCGTATATTTGGGATGATGTATTTTTAAAATAAAAGTGAAAACATTTAGTGATTAATTTGCTATTTACGTTTTATTCTTTAGAAAAAATGTGCAATTTCAAATTGTATTTTTAAAAATATGATTTTAATTAGTGCACAAGAAACACAAACTATATTTTTTAACAAAATATTACGTCATTTTTAATATTTTCAGATTTTTTTGTTTCAATATTTAAACAACTAGTTGCAACTTTTAGTTATGAAAATTTAATTTAAATATAAAAAAAAAAATTAAGTAAACAAAATGGGTCTGGCAGCTTCCACAATAAAACACATTTTGTTGCTGTTAAATTTTATATTTACGGTGAGTATGTTGATGCAATGAAAAAATAAAATGATAAAATAGTTTTTCTCTATAAGATGCACATTTTCGCACTCCAATTGTTTGCAGGTAATATTTTGTAAATAAATGAATTGGAAGGAATTAAAATTTTCAGTTCAATTTGAAAAATTGTTTCGGCAATCATTTAATGGTTGCTCGCAGCCCGGCACACTTTTGTTCTTATCATCCGTAAGTTTAAAAAAATGCCATATTTTAATAGCAACATTGTCAGGCTGTTAAAGCAACCTTACAATAATGCCCTGATCGAAGGGGATCTTAACTACCCCCTTCGACATTCAATCGGGTGTTCTAGTCATAATAGGTCGGAATTCTAGTGGCACTGGTACCTTTATTCTATAGCACGAATTTCTTAATGGAATTAAGGGAAACCGCCAAAATGTCTGGAAGCACACCATAAATCTCGTATTACAGCCATATTCATCTTAATTTTGCCCCTCAGAAAATGTTGTGCAATCTAAAGGAACTCATTTCAGGTCATAAAACCATTAAAGTTTTCAGTCTTTATTAACTTTCTCATCTGTGTACCATCAATTATAATTTATATAGTACTGTGCAACAAAAAAAACCAACCTTAACACTTGCAACGCGAAATCCAAGTTCTAGTCTACTAGTAGAGCAAATTTGCCAAAGGGTTTTGAAAAGTTAGCTCGGGCTCCCGAAATATGGACCCCTAAAGTTTTTGAATTTTTTGAAAAGGCGTTTGGTACAAATCAAAAAAATATACTAAATGTGCTTCTGACCCAAAAGACTACTTCAAATGTCTTCAGTAGAATTGTATGGCGATTCTTTTCATAGAATATATTAACCCTCTAACACTCATTTTAAGGGGTAATTTTTGTAATTTTTTTTTAACTTCTACACTAAAACGGCACGTTAGAGGGTTAAAATGTTCTACGAATATTTTTTGCACCAAATTTCACAAATTTCTTCTGGGACCAAAAAATAGTGTAATGTATGTAAAACGGATTTTCGAAAAATTAAAAAAATTCAAGGACCGAAATTTCGAAAACCCGTTTTAAATACATTTATGCAGAAAATATTGGTAGAACATAGAACTAACGTGCCGTTTTAGTGTAGAAGTTAAAAATATGTCAAAAATTACCCTTTTAAATGAGTGTTAGGGGGTGAATATATTTTATGAAAAGAATCGCCATACAATTCTACTGAAGACATCTGAAATTACTTTTTAGCTCAGAAGTACATTAAGTATATTCTTTTTGACTTATACCAAACGCCCTTTAAAAAAATTCAAAAATTTTAGGGGCCCATATTCCGGGAGCCCGAGCTAACTTTTTGAAACCCTCTGGCAGATTTGCTCTACTAGTAGTCTACTTTCATTTCGCGTTGCAAGTGTTGAGGCAGGCGGGGATGACCCGAATTTTTTTGCACAGTGTAATTTGACTTAAGAAAAACTAAAAGCTGAAATTTTGTTTCTCTTTAGTCAAATTATATAAATTATGCTATTTACTGTTAACATACAAATTATTGTGAAAATCTTAAAATTACCATAATATGGTTATATTGGCTATTTAGATGAGTAAAATGATTGCTTTAACCATAAAATGTATATAAGTTTTTCTTTCAAAAAGTATAGTTATCCGTGAACATATGGAAAGACATATTTTTTCTCTGCGAAAATAGTTTTAAATATTGCCACCTCTAACAAAATATTGAAACAAAAATGTTTAAACATATTATGGTTAATTTAACCATATTGTTGTCACCGATAACAATATTATGGTTAAATTAGTCCATCATCAAGAAGATTCAACTGTATTATAGCGGGCTCTGAACATGTTATTGTTAAAAATGGCAACTATATGTTTTAAGACCCAACCATAATGTGCTTAAGTTGGCTTAAGCAAATGTGCGAATTCATGATAATTATTTGAGGCAAACCATATTGAACTTAAGGAAACTTTTTCCATAGTTTAATGAAACAGTCATTTGCTTAAGAATGGAGCGAATCTAATCGCACATTCCGTACGATATCAAGTGTTTTTATACCCTTCACCACAGGTATAAAAGGGTATATATAAGTTTGTCATAACGTTTGTAATTTCCACAATATTGATTTTAGACCCCATAAAGAATATCGAGTCATAACCGCAAAAAAAGCTTAAGTGACAAAAACAAAATTTTACAGGAGAGTTTTTTTATTTTATTTCATAAAAATTTTGTATGAATATTGTCGCTTGAGATAAAATTGTTTTTGCTATAAAATCGTAACGGATCCTTATGTGACCATGACATTTTGGGAGATGATGCAAGTGTTGCCAATAAAGTCGTTTATTAAAAAAAACGAAAATGGAAAATGGTGTTACTTAAGTTTTTTTTGCGGTTATGCCTCGATATATATTCTGGGTCCACATGAAAAGAGAAGTTGATTTGACGATGTCCGTCTGTCCGTCTGTCCGTCTTACGTTTGATATGTGTTTTCCGGATAATCCAGACATGATAGCGGCTAGGTTGTTTTACATTTGTGTTACATACAGTCCACCATTTCTTGCTATTGAAATTCAGCCAGAGCGGTCCAAAAATGACGTAGATATGAGCAAAAAACCACGACTACCTCTAAATTTTTCCAATAATCCCTTGTTGTTGTATTTTTTTTATTTCTGTATATCTTGAGAACGGCAAGAGCCAAAGTTTCCAAATTAGGTACACACATTAAAGTTGCCAATACACACCATCCTACAAAATGTGGGCGGGATTGGAGAAGTGGGCGTGGTACCTCGAGTACAAATAAAAACCTAAATTTAAGGGCGGCCATATGTCCTACGGATATGACTTATATATCAAAATATCGGAAATTTTTATTAGGACATATTTTATAAAAAACTCGGGAAAATCGGTTTAGATTCAAAAAAGTTATGACCAAAATTAATTTTTTTTTTTTAAATACCCAACTTTCGGGAACCATAGATCTCCCCGAGTCCAAGCTTTATAACTAAAGTAAATGGTAAATTCCTTCTTCAACACGTCGGTATATAAATCTGCCAAATCGGTTAAAAACTGCCAGAGTTATAACCGAAATACTGAATCCACAAAAATTACTCTTTTTTATAATTAACTTTGTTAAAATATATATTTACAAGTTTATATAAATGTTTATATATAAATATAACTTAAGTTAATGGTAAAATTCTTCCTTAATACGTCGGTATATAAAACTATCAAATCGGTTAGACAATGGGTAATTTATGAGCAAAATACTCCAAAAATGGGCTAAAAAACATCAAATTTTTTATGAAAACCTAAATGTTAGGGCTGCCATATGTCCTATGTATATGACTTATATACCAAAATGTCGGAAATTTGTATGAGTTGTAACAGAAATACTGGGGTCTAATCACCGCATACGATATCGAGCAAAATTTATCGAAATTATTTATTTTGGTATCTTGAAACTCGATATCGAATGAAATGTATTGAATTTGAGTTAATAGCATTCGACATCGAGTAACTCGACATTACATTTATTGAGTTTTCATTCGATACGCCAGTGTCTATCGTATGCAAAAAAAATTCAATAGTTTATTCGATACGATAGTATCGAATGCAGTGATTAGAACCCTGAATTCCCGAAAATTACTCTTTTTATACCGAAGGTAAAAAGGTATATACAATATTGATCCTACACCCTATAAAGTACATATATTCTGGGCCCTTATGAAAAGCGAAGTTCAAAACCGGTTGTCTCTTATTTAAAAAAAAAAAATATTTACCAGTTTTATTTAGTTTTTGTCTAGTTGCTCTGTATTCTGCTCGCACAATGCTGAAGGGTATATAAGATTCGGCACAGCCGAATATAGCACTCTTACTTGTTTTTATTTTGTTTTTGTTTTCTTAAGTATGTACATTTGAGAGACTTTTTGATAATTTTTGACAGTAGGTTAGGCATGGTTGAGCCTTAACACTTTGTTGCCCACCACTGCATAGTAAATACTATTGTAAGGTTAGGTTAGGTTAAGAAGGGTTATGCGCCCAAGGGCACACCTCCACTCGGAGACCAATATGGTCCATTGTGAATCCCTTCAATAAGAGAAAAAAAAGAGAAAAAAAACTATTGTTACTTTTAAACAAAATAATTACGCAGGTAGACATTTTAAAAGTTTTTTAACCATTCTACCAAAGTCTTATGGTTTTTGACGGAAGCCGAATATAAAATCAGTTTTCAACTATTTATCAGATAATGGTACATTTGGTTTTTTGTCTTTCTTTTTCGTTATCCAGAGTCAAAGTCTGGTTGAATTCAAAAGAACTATACCTTATTGTCATGGTACAAAAAATCTTTAGAAACGACATTAATTGGTGAAACTCGGTATAATTTTTATAAAATCTAAGTTTTGATCCAATATAGCCATTTCCTATCTTATCAAAGCAATAAGCCGCTATTCGACGCGTATTTTAGTAGACTTTCAAACAATCTATTTAATTGAACTAGACTTTGTGCTGGTTTACGCTCTTCAAGTTTTAGCCGTCAAGTTTTGAGCTTTCATGAGAGAAGGGAAAAGAGAATGTCAGTTCTTTTCCTGTTGTATGAGATTTCAACTTTTCTTAAGTTGAAATAATTCTTTAATTTTTATTTTAGTTTTAATAAAATAAAATAAAATAAAACAGAATAATTTTAATTATGTATGTATGTATGTAGGGTACTTCAGAAACCCTTATACAAATTTATTAAATCTATTTTAATAAATTATTTTAATTATTGTTTTAAGCAAAATAATCTGCACACAGCAAGGTAGTAAACGCAAGAAATAAAATCAAAAATATTTAAGTTTTAAGAAGAGCTTAAAATATGTGTAACAGTACTCGATAATTGTTTATTGCTTACGCATATTACATACTTAATTACAAACATATCATATATTTATATGTAATGCACAAGTGCGTATGTAAAATCAAAACCAGTATTTTTATTATTACTTTAATGCTTTTACTTAAATGAGAGGAATTGAGACCTCATTTAAGTTAATTAGCAGAGAACAACAAAAATCAAATGCGTTAGCTTTCATACGTAGTTCACACTAGCCATGACTTTTAAAATAAGAAAATAAAAAGCTTATTTATTTAAAAAATATGAAAATATGAAAAATAATAGATATAAATATAATATATTCGCCAACATTCTGCCCCACTAAGGACGACAGTGCTTAATCCTTGGAAGAAACATCAACAGCATGAAGTTTGAAGTTGGAATCGTTCTCCATACCATCCAAGCAGTCATTTGTAGGTAGAAAAGCAATTTTAGAAATTGGTCGTTTAAAAATCTTTCCGTTCGAAAATAGAGTGACTACCCTTACAAAACCATCTTTGCCAGGATGGGTATCTTGGATGCGAGCCAGCGGCCATTCGCCAGGAGAGCCTCGTTCATCAATTACGACAACTAAGTCGCCAATTTTGGGGTTTTGTGCTGATTTGAGCCATTTTGGCCTAGCTTGAAGTCTACACAACCATTCGTTTGACCAACGGCGCCAAAAATGCTGCTTTAGCTTCTCAATGGTTTTCCACCTATTTAACCGGTCAATGTTGACATCGAGCAAATCCTCATCTGGCACACATAGAGTAGGTTCCCCAATCAAGAAATGAGCTGGAGTAAGGGCGTTGCAGTCAGTTGGTTCTGAGCTTAGAGGGCACAGCGGTCTAGAATTTAAGCAGCTTTCTATTTGAGCTAACAGCGTGGTGAGCTCCTCAAAGGTCAAAATACGATTCTGCATCACTCTCTTTAAATGGTATTTTGTAGACTTTACGCCGGCCTCCCAGAGTCCACCAAAGTTTGGAGATGCTGGTGGTATAAAATGCCATTTTGTACCATTTGCGGCAAGCCGGTCAGTAATTTCAACTGAAACCGAAGATTTACTTCGATTATAAAGAATTTGCAGCTCCTTATTAGCTCCAACAAAGTTAGTACCACAGTCTGAATACAAATCAGTGCAAGGACCTCGACGGGACACAAAACGCCTAAAAGCGGCCAAAAATGCATCGGTTGACAAGTTTGTTACTGCTTCTAAATGAAGTGCCTTCGTAACCATGCATATAAACAAGCAAATGTAACCTTTTGCAGTTACTGAATTTCTTACAGTTGATTGCTTAATTATAATAGGTCCTGCATAATCGACACCACTGTGTTTAAATGAACGCGCAGGTTTAAGTCGAACGCTAGGAAGATTTCCCATTATCTGTTGGGCTGCTTTTGCGGTATATTTAAAACATGTTACACATTTCCGCAAGATTTGTTTAGCGATGCTTCTACCGGATATTATCCAATATTCACGTGAGACGTAAGCTTGCATTTGAATCAAACCGCCATGCAAAGTTTTAATATGCGCATCTAGAAATAATAATTTTGTTAAAGGATTTTGTTTCTTGAGTAAAATTGGGTGTTTGGAACAGTATTCAAGATCAGAGCTTTGAATTCTACCACCGACTCTAAGCAATTGAGAGGAGTCAAAAAATGGGCACAGTTGTGCTAGAGCTCGGTTTTTAAGAATTTGACCTTTCTTTTGAAGTTCTGAGATTTCTTGTGAAAAATCCACATCTTGTGAAAGTTTCACAAGCTTTAAGCGAGCAAGTTTTAGCTCATCAGTTGACAGAAACCCTATCATCTTACTATTACCTTCAATTTGTGGATTTTTATTGTTTTGAGTATTATGTTTAAAACGTAAAATGTATGCAGTTACGCGTATTAATTTTGAAAAGGAGGAAAATTTTGTTAATAGATCTGGATATTGCTTTAAGTCTGCTACAATTGAGTGCATATTCAAAATTGGTTCACTCGTAATTTCATTATTTACATAAAGATTTAATTTAGGCTGAGTTGGCCAATTTTCTGCAGGTTTAGTGAGCCATTTAGGGCCATGCCACCATAGTTCATGTTTAACTAGTTCATTTGAAGATATACCACGTGAAGCGCAATCAGCAGGATTTTCCCGTGAAGATATGTATCGCCATTGAGAAGTACGCGTTTTGCGTTGGATTTCTGCAACTCTGTTTCCAACGTATACGGGCCACCTAGATGACTGACCACGTATCCATGAAAGCACAGTTGTGCTATCAGTCCAATAATAAACATTTGAAATTTCATGATCAAGTGAAGAGGTTATTCGTTCTACTAGTTTTGCCAATAAAGTTGCACCACATAATTCCATTCGAGGTATTGACAGCCGTTTTATAGGACCCACTTTAGTTTTTGCTTGGATTAGTAACACGTTGGTAGCTGCATCTGAAATAGTTTTAGCGTAGACAGCAGCCGCGTAAGCCAATTTCGATGAATCAGAAAACCCATGAATTTCAATTTTAACACCCCTTTGTGTTCCAATCCAACGAGGAATTTTAATATTTTCAAGATGTTTTAAATTATTACGATGCATTAACCATCTGTTTGCAATAGTATCAGGCAGGCGATCATTCCATTCAATGCCAAGCAACCATAAATTTTGGAATTCAATTTTTGCAAGAATTGTAGTAGGAGAAAGCCAGCCTTGAGGATCATACAGTTTTGCTGAATCTGAGAGCAAACTTCTTTTCGTGACTACTGGTGTATTTTCAAAATTGATTCTAAAAGAAAAGCAATCGTCTACTGTGTTCCATTCGAGACCCAGAGCCTTAACTGTATTAGGCTGATTTAGTTCAAATATATCTGATTTTTCCCTGAACTCCACAGGAATCAATGCTAACAATTCTTTTGAGTTTGTTGTCCATTTACGTAAGTTAAACTTGCCTTCATTTAGCAGACTGCATAATTGAGTATGTAATTGGTAAGCATCTGATAGATTATCAGCTCCAGAAATAACGTCATCGACATAAGTATCTGAACTAAGCACTTCACAAGCCAACGGATATTTTTCCTTTTCATCCAAAGCTAGTTGTTGTAAAACCCTTATTGAAAGAAAAGGCGCAGGTGTTGTGCCATAGGTAACTGTCGAAAGCTCGTAAATTGATATTTCCTCAGAGTCAAAATTTCTCCACAAAATCTGTTGAAACTTTCGCTGTTCCTGAGCCACAAGTATTTGTCGGAACATTTTCTCCAAATCTGCCCGAAAGCCGATTTTAAAACGTCTCCATCGATTTATTATTGTAGGCAAATCATTTTGCAAGGCAGGGCCAGCTGCGAGCTCCTCATTCAACGAAGTCTTAGCGGACCTTTTACAGCTACCATCGAAAACAACTCTTAATTTAGTAGTAGAACTACTTTCTTTTAAAACACCATGATGAGGCAGAAAAAACCCATTCTCTACCAAATCACGAGGATAAGTGCCAACTTTTTTCATATGCCCAAGAAGTTCGTACTCCTTCATAAAATCTACATAAAGCTTTCCAAAGTTTTTGTTTAATTTACATTTTGATTCTACGTTTTTCAAACGAGAAAGTGCTGCATAGTCTGTATGCGTAAAAACAGGAAGTGGAAGACCCTTAAGCTGCAATTTAAATGGTAGGGAAACAGTGTAACGTCCAGATGAATCACGAGTAGTAGTGTTTTTAAAATGTTGTTCGCACCGAATTTCTTCTTCATTCAAAACTTTTTTCTCTAAAAGTTCTTCTTGTTCCCAAAACGATTGCAATTGTTTATCTAATGAACAAACATTTATGCTTATAGTATGCAGATTATAATTATCAAGAATTGGGCCAGAAACTATCCACCCGAAATGTGTAAGTTGCAGGAATAGACCATCGTCAACTTTATGTTGCTGAGGTAACACAATATCTCCGTAAACATCTCCCCCTAACAATAGGTCAACTTCACCAGGTTTGGAAAAATAAGGATCGGCTAAAGAGAATTTTCTTAAGTCAGGTAATACTTTTTCGTTAAGAGCCATAGGTTGATATCCCGTTATTTTTGGTAGGACTAGGGCTTCACAATCAAGTTTAAAATTGGTTTCAATTCTTGAGAAGATAGAAAAATTAACATAATTTCTTGAAATCAGAGGTTGATTTCCACCTACTCCGCTTATTTCCACAAAATCCTTTTTATAAATTAAACTTAATGCATCTGCAGTCTTTTTAGTGATAAATGAAGCCTGAGCACATTGATCAAGAAGAGCACGTAAAACAAAATTGCCCTGGGATGTTTTTAGCACGACCCGCATTGTTGCAAGGAGAACTTGGGGCCTTTTTCTACTTTTATATAATGTACCATGGTCAACGACATGAGCGGTGACATTCTCAACAACTTGTGAAGACGATGGTGCTTGAGATGTCATATCAGCTTTAGGGAGCGAGATTTCAGTAGAACGGTTTGCAAAATACTCGTTATGAAGGGTGGTATGGTGGTTTTGTTTACAAACTTGACAACGAGAAGTTACATGGCACTTGTTACTAAAGTGGCCTGGTGTTAAACAATTCCGACATATTCGCTTAGAATTCAAAAAATCTCTTTTTTCAGCAGATGACAAAGCACTAAACTTAAAACACTTAAAAAGAGGATGACGCTTGTTGCAGCAGGGGCAGTTAGAGTCAGTATTGTTATTAGAAACGTTATTTACATAATGTCGAACATTGGGCTTACTTTTATTTTGATGATGTGGGTTTTTCGATCTTGAAAAATATGCATTAGGGCTTGAATCAGTCTGATCAGTAATTGTTTCTAATGTTCGAAATGTTGCTTCCAAAAATTTAAATAAATCTTCTATAGGAGGGATCTGAGTTGATGCTCTGAGCGATTGCTCCCATTCCTTACGCGTCTGTACATCTAACTTATTTACAGTCATATAAATAAGCATAGCATGTTCACCTTCGGTATTAACTTCTAAAGTACGTAGTAGAGCAATACTAGTTCGGGTTGTATCCAAAATCATTTGGATACTTTTAGAAGAGCCATCAGAAGCAGGTATAGAGAACAATTTTTTAAAAATAGTATCAACTATTTTTCTTTTATTGTGGTATCTATTTTGTAGTGCGGTCCACGCTAACGCATAGCTTGAATCCGTTGCTGGATATTCATTTACTATATCCAATGGAGTCTCTTTACAAGAACTTTTTAGAAAACAAAATTTTTGAACTTCAGTAAGGCCAGAATTATTATGCACCAAAGAAATAAACATATCCTGATAAGACATCCACGTTAAGTAATCACCACTAAAAACTGGCAAATCAATTTTTGGTAAACGGGCCTGAGACGAAAATGTTTCATTTCTAGAATGAGAGGGACCAGCAAATGTACTGGATTGAATTCCAGGGGAATGAGATCCAGAAGTTTCTAAAACATCAAGCAACTGGCTCTTAAGAGCAAAAAACTCGTCAAGAAATTGAAAATAAACATCATCTTTGAAATAAGGAATATCGTCTGTATTAATTGTGTTTTCCCGGACTATAGAAGATAATTGATTATTTCCAGATTTAAATTGGAAAGCGATAGATTCTATTTCGTCTAACACAGATTGTGCAAATCCATGTGTTTTTTGCTGTCTTGAAATATATAACCTAGCAGTTCGTTTCAAATTCTCAAATAAATCTTTTTGTTCCTCAACAAGATGGTGAATATCCGCCATTTTATTTTATTCAAAACACCCTTTTTCACAAATTTATTAAATAATATTAAATTTCATGCATACATACAGTTTTCCAGAAAACCACAAACTTCGGTAACAGTAACGCAGAGTTTCAAACCTTAATTATTTATTTCTAAAGCCAAAGTCCAAATATCACGGCAAAAAGTTCCAAAAGCAAAAAATGTTGCAAGTCACTATTCTAATTAACAATGACTTATCTAGTATTCCCGGGTTTCGGCACCAAAATAATGTATGAGATTTCAACTTTTCTTAAGTTGAAATAATTCTTTAATTTTTATTTTAGTTTTAATAAAATAAAATAAAATAAAACAGAATAATTTTAATTATGTATGTATGTATGTAGGGTACTTCAGAAACCCTTATACAAATTTATTAAATCTATTTTAATAAATTATTTTAATTATTGTTTTAAGCAAAATAATCTGCACACAGCAAGGTAGTAAACGCAAGAAATAAAATCAAAAATATTTAAGTTTTAAGAAGAGCTTAAAATATGTGTAACAGTACTCGATAATTGTTTATTGCTTACGCATATTACATACTTAATTACAAACATATCATATATTTATATGTAATGCACAAGTGCGTATGTAAAATCAAAACCAGTATTTTTATTATTACTTTAATGCTTTTACTTAAATGAGAGGAATTGAGACCTCATTTAAGTTAATTAGCAGAGAACAACAAAAATCAAATGCGTTAGCTTTCATACGTAGTTCACACTAGCCATGACTTTTAAAATAAGAAAATAAAAAGCTTATTTATTTAAAAAATATGAAAATATGAAAAATAATAGATATAAATATAATATATTCGCCAACATTCTGCCCCACTAAGGACGACAGTGCTTAATCCTTGGAAGAAACATCAACAGCATGAAGTTTGAAGTTGGAATCGTTCTCCATACCATCCAAGCAGTCATTTGTAGGTAGAAAAGCAATTTTAGAAATTGGTCGTTTAAAAATCTTTCCGTTCGAAAATAGAGTGACTACCCTTACAAAACCATCTTTGCCAGGATGGGTATCTTGGATGCGAGCCAGCGGCCATTCGCCAGGAGAGCCTCGTTCATCAATTACGACAACTAAGTCGCCAATTTTGGGGTTTTGTGCTGATTTGAGCCATTTTGGCCTAGCTTGAAGTCTACACAACCATTCGTTTGACCAACGGCGCCAAAAATGCTGCTTTAGCTTCTCAATGGTTTTCCACCTATTTAACCGGTCAATGTTGACATCGAGCAAATCCTCATCTGGCACACATAGAGTAGGTTCCCCAATCAAGAAATGAGCTGGAGTAAGGGCGTTGCAGTCAGTTGGTTCTGAGCTTAGAGGGCACAGCGGTCTAGAATTTAAGCAGCTTTCTATTTGAGCTAACAGCGTGGTGAGCTCCTCAAAGGTCAAAATACGATTCTGCATCACTCTCTTTAAATGGTATTTTGTAGACTTTACGCCGGCCTCCCAGAGTCCACCAAAGTTTGGAGATGCTGGTGGTATAAAATGCCATTTTGTACCATTTGCGGCAAGCCGGTCAGTAATTTCAACTGAAACCGAAGATTTACTTCGATTATAAAGAATTTGCAGCTCCTTATTAGCTCCAACAAAGTTAGTACCACAGTCTGAATACAAATCAGTGCAAGGACCTCGACGGGACACAAAACGCCTAAAAGCGGCCAAAAATGCATCGGTTGACAAGTTTGTTACTGCTTCTAAATGAAGTGCCTTCGTAACCATGCATATAAACAAGCAAATGTAACCTTTTGCAGTTACTGAATTTCTTACAGTTGATTGCTTAATTATAATAGGTCCTGCATAATCGACACCACTGTGTTTAAATGAACGCGCAGGTTTAAGTCGAACGCTAGGAAGATTTCCCATTATCTGTTGGGCTGCTTTTGCGGTATATTTAAAACATGTTACACATTTCCGCAAGATTTGTTTAGCGATGCTTCTACCGGATATTATCCAATATTCACGTGAGACGTAAGCTTGCATTTGAATCAAACCGCCATGCAAAGTTTTAATATGCGCATCTAGAAATAATAATTTTGTTAAAGGATTTTGTTTCTTGAGTAAAATTGGGTGTTTGGAACAGTATTCAAGATCAGAGCTTTGAATTCTACCACCGACAGTTACGCGTATTAATTTTGAAAAGGAGGAAAATTTTGTTAATAGATCTGGATATTGCTTTAAGTCTGCTACAATTGAGTGCATATTCAAAATTGGTTCACTCGTAATTTCATTATTTACATAAAGATTTAATTTAGGCTGAGTTGGCCAATTTTCTGCAGGTTTAGTGAGCCATTTAGGGCCATGCCACCATAGTTCATGTTTAACTAGTTCATTTGAAGATATACCACGTGAAGCGCAATCAGCAGGATTTTCCCGTGAAGATATGTATCGCCATTGAGAAGTACGCGTTTTGCGTTGGATTTCTGCAACTCTGTTTCCAACGTATACGGGCCACCTAGATGACTGACCACGTATCCATGAAAGCACAGTTGTGCTATCAGTCCAATAATAAACATTTGAAATTTCATGATCAAGTGAAGAGGTTATTCGTTCTACTAGTTTTGCCAATAAAGTTGCACCACATAATTCCATTCGAGGTATTGACAGCCGTTTTATAGGACCCACTTTAGTTTTTGCTTGGATTAGTAACACGTTGGTAGCTGCATCTGAAATAGTTTTAGCGTAGACAGCAGCCGCGTAAGCCAATTTCGATGAATCAGAAAACCCATGAATTTCAATTTTAACACCCCTTTGTGTTCCAATCCAACGAGGAATTTTAATATTTTCAAGATGTTTTAAATTATTACGATGCATTAACCATCTGTTTGCAATAGTATCAGGCAGGCGATCATTCCATTCAATGCCAAGCAACCATAAATTTTGGAATTCAATTTTTGCAAGAATTGTAGTAGGAGAAAGCCAGCCTTGAGGATCATACAGTTTTGCTGAATCTGAGAGCAAACTTCTTTTCGTGACTACTGGTGTATTTTCAAAATTGATTCTAAAAGAAAAGCAATCGTCTACTGTGTTCCATTCGAGACCCAGAGCCTTAACTGTATTAGGCTGATTTAGTTCAAATATATCTGATTTTTCCCTGAACTCCACAGGAATCAATGCTAACAATTCTTTTGAGTTTGTTGTCCATTTACGTAAGTTAAACTTGCCTTCATTTAGCAGACTGCATAATTGAGTATGTAATTGGTAAGCATCTGATAGATTATCAGCTCCAGAAATAACGTCATCGACATAAGTATCTGAACTAAGCACTTCACAAGCCAACGGATATTTTTCCTTTTCATCCAAAGCTAGTTGTTGTAAAACCCTTATTGAAAGAAAAGGCGCAGGTGTTGTGCCATAGGTAACTGTCGAAAGCTCGTAAATTGATATTTCCTCAGAGTCAAAATTTCTCCACAAAATCTGTTGAAACTTTCGCTGTTCCTGAGCCACAAGTATTTGTCGGAACATTTTCTCCAAATCTGCCCGAAAGCCGATTTTAAAACGTCTCCATCGATTTATTATTGTAGGCAAATCATTTTGCAAGGCAGGGCCAGCTGCGAGCTCCTCATTCAACGAAGTCTTAGCGGACCTTTTACAGCTACCATCGAAAACAACTCTTAATTTAGTAGTAGAACTACTTTCTTTTAAAACACCATGATGAGGCAGAAAAAACCCATTCTCTACCAAATCACGAGGATAAGTGCCAACTTTTTTCATATGCCCAAGAAGTTCGTACTCCTTCATAAAATCTACATAAAGCTTTCCAAAGTTTTTGTTTAATTTACATTTTGATTCTACGTTTTTCAAACGAGAAAGTGCTGCATAGTCTGTATGCGTAAAAACAGGAAGTGGAAGACCCTTAAGCTGCAATTTAAATGGTAGGGAAACAGTGTAACGTCCAGATGAATCACGAGTAGTAGTGTTTTTAAAATGTTGTTCGCACCGAATTTCTTCTTCATTCAAAACTTTTTTCTCTAAAAGTTCTTCTTGTTCCCAAAACGATTGCAATTGTTTATCTAATGAACAAACATTTATGCTTATAGTATGCAGATTATAATTATCAAGAATTGGGCCAGAAACTATCCACCCGAAATGTGTAAGTTGCAGGAATAGACCATCGTCAACTTTATGTTGCTGAGGTAACACAATATCTCCGTAAACATCTCCCCCTAACAATAGGTCAACTTCACCAGGTTTGGAAAAATAAGGATCGGCTAAAGAGAATTTTCTTAAGTCAGGTAATACTTTTTCGTTAAGAGCCATAGGTTGATATCCCGTTATTTTTGGTAGGACTAGGGCTTCACAATCAAGTTTAAAATTGGTTTCAATTCTTGAGAAGATAGAAAAATTAACATAATTTCTTGAAATCAGAGGTTGATTTCCACCTACTCCGCTTATTTCCACAAAATCCTTTTTATAAATTAAACTTAATGCATCTGCAGTCTTTTTAGTGATAAATGAAGCCTGAGCACATTGATCAAGAAGAGCACGTAAAACAAAATTGCCCTGGGATGTTTTTAGCACGACCCGCATTGTTGCAAGGAGAACTTGGGGCCTTTTTCTACTTTTATATAATGTACCATGGTCAACGACATGAGCGGTGACATTCTCAACAACTTGTGAAGACGATGGTGCTTGAGATGTCATATCAGCTTTAGGGAGCGAGATTTCAGTAGAACGGTTTGCAAAATACTCGTTATGAAGGGTGGTATGGTGGTTTTGTTTACAAACTTGACAACGAGAAGTTACATGGCACTTGTTACTAAAGTGGCCTGGTGTTAAACAATTCCGACATATTCGCTTAGAATTCAAAAAATCTCTTTTTTCAGCAGATGACAAAGCACTAAACTTAAAACACTTAAAAAGAGGATGACGCTTGTTGCAGCAGGGGCAGTTAGAGTCAGTATTGTTATTAGAAACGTTATTTACATAATGTCGAACATTGGGCTTACTTTTATTTTGATGATGTGGGTTTTTCGATCTTGAAAAATATGCATTAGGGCTTGAATCAGTCTGATCAGTAATTGTTTCTAATGTTCGAAATGTTGCTTCCAAAAATTTAAATAAATCTTCTATAGGAGGGATCTGAGTTGATGCTCTGAGCGATTGCTCCCATTCCTTACGCGTCTGTACATCTAACTTATTTACAGTCATATAAATAAGCATAGCATGTTCACCTTCGGTATTAACTTCTAAAGTACGTAGTAGAGCAATACTAGTTCGGGTTGTATCCAAAATCATTTGGATACTTTTAGAAGAGCCATCAGAAGCAGGTATAGAGAACAATTTTTTAAAAATAGTATCAACTATTTTTCTTTTATTGTGGTATCTATTTTGTAGTGCGGTCCACGCTAACGCATAGCTTGAATCCGTTGCTGGATATTCATTTACTATATCCAATGGAGTCTCTTTACAAGAACTTTTTAGAAAACAAAATTTTTGAACTTCAGTAAGGCCAGAATTATTATGCACCAAAGAAATAAACATATCCTGATAAGACATCCACGTTAAGTAATCACCACTAAAAACTGGCAAATCAATTTTTGGTAAACGGGCCTGAGACGAAAATGTTTCATTTCTAGAATGAGAGGGACCAGCAAATGTACTGGATTGAATTCCAGGGGAATGAGATCCAGAAGTTTCTAAAACATCAAGCAACTGGCTCTTAAGAGCAAAAAACTCGTCAAGAAATTGAAAATAAACATCATCTTTGAAATAAGGAATATCGTCTGTATTAATTGTGTTTTCCCGGACTATAGAAGATAATTGATTATTTCCAGATTTAAATTGGAAAGCGATAGATTCTATTTCGTCTAACACAGATTGTGCAAATCCATGTGTTTTTTGCTGTCTTGAAATATATAACCTAGCAGTTCGTTTCAAATTCTCAAATAAATCTTTTTGTTCCTCAACAAGATGGTGAATATCCGCCATTTTATTTTATTCAAAACACCCTTTTTCACAAATTTATTAAATAATATTAAATTTCATGCATACATACAGTTTTCCAGAAAACCACAAACTTCGGTAACAGTAACGCAGAGTTTCAAACCTTAATTATTTATTTCTAAAGCCAAGTCCAAATATCACGGCAAAAAGTTCCAAAAGCAAAAAATGTTGCAAGTCACTATTCTAATTAACAATGACTTATCTAGTATTCCCGGGTTTCGGCACCAAAATAATGTATGAGATTTCAACTTTTCTTAAGTTGAAATAATTCTTTAATTTTTATTTTAGTTTTAATAAAATAAAATAAAATAAAACAGAATAATTTTAATTATGTATGTATGTATGTAGGGTACTTCAGAAACCCTTATACAAATTTATTAAATCTATTTTAATAAATTATTTTAATTATTGTTTTAAGCAAAATAATCTGCACACAGCAAGGTAGTAAACGCAAGAAATAAAATCAAAAATATTTAAGTTTTAAGAAGAGCTTAAAATATGTGTAACAGTACTCGATAATTGTTTATTGCTTACGCATATTACATACTTAATTACAAACATATCATATATTTATATGTAATGCACAAGTGCGTATGTAAAATCAAAACCAGTATTTTTATTATTACTTTAATGCTTTTACTTAAATGAGAGGAATTGAGACCTCATTTAAGTTAATTAGCAGAGAACAACAAAAATCAAATGCGTTAGCTTTCATACGTAGTTCACACTAGCCATGACTTTTAAAATAAGAAAATAAAAAGCTTATTTATTTAAAAAATATGAAAATATGAAAAATAATAGATATAAATATAATATATTCGCCAACACCTGTCTTTCTCCTTACAACTCAAGATTCGATGGCTTAAACTTGAAGAGTATGAGTCAGCACTTTGTGCCGGTTCACACACGTCAAGTTTGCCTCGTCAAGTCTTGAGTTTTTAGGAGTGAGTGGAAAATAAATAGCATTCTCTTTTCCCCTCTCCCCTAAAAGATCAAGACTTGAAGAGTCAAACTTCACGTGTGTGAGCCGGCACTTTGACTCTGGATGGTGGCCATAGTTGCCAGGTAAAATTTGTTGAAAATCGTAAAATTTTAATGAGGTGGAAAACTCGTTAAATTCGTCATTGTATAATAAAACTATCGTTTGTTAATTTTTAAAAAAGTTATTCATCATATTTAAAACAGGACCAACGAGTAAAATAAACGCTAAAGACAACAACGCGTTTTTTGATTTATGATTTGCTTACATATAAAAATTACTTCCAACCAGTGTTGCCATTTTAGAAATGAAGTAAATAGTCATGTGAATTGTAAAAACGGTAAAAAGGGTAAAACATTAAAAAACCGCAAAAAGAAAAGTATAAGAATTTGAACAAAAACTTTTAATCTGTGTTGTTTCGCTTTGCATACATCTTATTTAAAATATGGTAGAATTGGCGCAAAGAACTTTACATATTAAAAAGGCTATTTAAACTTTAAAACATATGATTTATTTTATTATTAAGGCGATTTCTAATCTTTGGTTTAAAAATTCATTAAGCCAAATGTTCTTTCGACTTCGGAATTCGAGTAACAAAACAAGAGTATACGGAAAGGAATTTCCTCCAATATATTGTTTTGAAGAAAGAACTTTAAAGAAAAAGCACCAAAATCACATGGTTGTAAAAAAACCCCTAAAATTGCCACAAAAATATGAAAAGAGGCGTAAAAATACCATTATTAAAAGTGTAACAGGACCAAAAAGTATTATAAAATGCCGGAAAAGCGTAAAAATGGCAGCACTGCTAACAAATCTGATAAATGTGACGTGATCGGAGAAAACTGAGTTCATGTTCGGAACGGTTAAAAAACTTTATCAATGACGACCTGTGATATTAGTTGAAACAAATTATTGTCATATTTAACCATAAAATGTTAAGAGGCAACCATAACACACTTGTGGATCCTCGATGGAGAACTAATTGTACTATAACATTATTGCCGGTGACTATCGCTTATGCTTAAACGCTACTATTATGAAGATTTAGAATGAATGTGGGCTTCTGTCAAATAAATAATTGTGAAATTGTAGTGTCAGTATTGACTGTTTAACAGTATTGCCCAATTTTTATGCCAGATTCGAATTCAGCGCACCCTGAACAAACATGCTTTGTTTTATGTATTTTTTTTTTTTTATTTATTTATTTGAAAAAAAAAACAGTACAACAAGGCTTAATCTTATGTAACAGTAATGGGGAGATAAAGGCACATTAGATTATAACATTTACAAAGGTTTATCTTAAAACTAAGAACAATTTAAAAACAAATAAATTAGTTATGAGTAACAGATGTTTATACAAAAGAAAATTAATAATTAAAACAATAAAAAAATTTTTGATTATGTATGTGATTTTTCATTAACCCAAGAGGGTAAATATTTCGCATCTAAAGTGCTTTGCATTGCTTATTATCTGCCGAAGAGCCGAATGGCATTAACAAGAAAGTGTCTTTTAGTTATCTCTGCAGTCAATTTTTTTGTCCAAATTTGTAGACTAGTGTAATTAAAGAAATAAAACTATAGCGCCCACTGTATTTAAAAAAGCTGCCGAATTTTGTAGGGAGCTTATAGACTACATGCTTGCCTATAATTCATTAATACGTGTTAGTGGATCAGACTATTAGTTTAGAAGAAATGAGTTTTCCTCCGCTATATTAACCTTTTTCCCAGTGTGTAACGGACTGAAGGTCTCAGTTGCTCAGTTACGCGGTATATTAAGTTTAATTATTATTAGTAATAATTTGTATTGTGGTAATTTTGTTGAACTATTTATCGTTTTTAATCCAAATTTTCAATATTTCTAATCAGGCTTAAGTTCATCAAATTTTATTTTCATTGTATTAGTAAATAAATAAAAAAATTATTTTAAAATAGTACAGTACAGTAACTTTTTGATTCTACCCACTGTGCAATATGGTAATTTAGAGTAAATAGGTGTTTAGAAAAATGTCTATAAATATTTTTTAAATTATTAATTGGTTTGCTTTAACATTAATTTTCTTTTTTTTATTCATTAGATTTTAGGTTTGACACTGATTGGTTTTGGTATATTTATTTTAATAAGTGGAGCAGAAAACAAAGTCGATCATGGAGAAAATGTTGCTGGTGGTCTCATAATTACGCTTGGTGTCACCATTTTAATTATTGCAATATTCGGTTGCTTGGCGGCCATACATGAATCGAAAAGGAAACTGATAATTGTACGTATGGAAAATAAACAAATTTTTGTTTAAATAAATTTCATTTAAAAATATTATTGCAGTATGTCTGTGTGTTAACTGTGTTAATATTAATTCAATTATTAATGACGAGCATGGCATCTCATGGAACACAAGATGGTTTATCGGGCAGTGTAAAAAACGGTTTTGATGAGCTCTGGACATTAGAACACAAGGAACCGGGTGCATTGGCCTACTATGAGGATTGGGTAATTAACTTTTATTTTTACATTTCTTGTGAAACGTAAATAAAATTTTTATTTTATTAGTTGCACTGTTGTGGTGTCAACAGTACGGAAGATTATCGGCTGATAAAACATGAAATACCAAAAACATGTTGCAAAGATCACAACTGTGCCATTTTGGAAAATCTGTATAATGAGGGTTGCCAAGTTAAATTTGAGGAATATTTGGCCGACAAAATGTTGACATTCAGTATTGTTAACAGTTTGTTAATAATTGGAGAAGTAATTTTTGAAATTTTTATGTTTTTGAGTTCTTTAACTTGTTAATATCATATTTTTATCAACAGATTATTGCTGCAATATTTGGTTGGCTTTTATATAGCAGTTTAAAAAATGCAAGTCGTCGGTCAAATCTTAGTTGGATGTAAACACATACGCACACACTTTAATATTACTTGAAGTAATCATTTTTATTAAATTGAATATCATCTAAGTGAATAAAAACGATTTACATAAATGAAAACGAAATGAAAAGGGGTTGATTTTAATATAAAATATTATATTTTTCCCAAAGTACAAAAATTTGTTAGTGAACTGCATAGCAGCTTTCTTACTCTGTCCTATGACACTGCCCTTAAATTATTTTAGAGTAGCATCGAGTAGATTTTTTTTTTCATTTAGCAAATAATTTTTAAATTAAAATTTCACTTCTAAAAATTGTTTGAGTCTTTGAAGGACTTAACGTGGATATTTTTCTTAAATTTTAAAAGAATTCTGATAAAAGAATGTGGTGATTCCTGAAACATGTAAATTCAACCCAGGTTCAAGCCCCAGATCAACCAAGAAAATTATCAACTAATTTTAATAAAATTTAACGTTGTAAAAATTCCCCCTTTCAGTTTAAATAATTTAATGAAAATTTAATTTGATGAACTCAAGCCTAACTAAAAATATCAAAAAAAAAAAGAAAAGAACAAAATAATAAAATAAAAGTTTTAAATAAATATCGTCTATCTTCAGAAATGAAAATGTAGAAGAGCAAAAAAAGTACAAGTTTCCATCTAGACTTAAAACATCATTTCATTATTTATAGAAAGCTGGTCTCGAACCTTAAAAAAGGCGAATTATCTTTAAAACAAGTTATTCGGCTTTGCCAAATCATAGCTTCTTAGGCAACCAAGCCACTAATACACATTGCCAAAGAAGCATTAAAAAAAGTACCTATATTAAGAAGAGTTGTTTATTTAATATACGTTTCTCTATTTAAGTAGCAAATCATGTACATTAGAGCGTAAGGAGGTTCCAAAAAATATTTTTTTTGCCGAGCGTAGGGTTCGCCTTTTTAGTTTTTTTTGTTATATCTTAAGCATTTACAGTCCGATCTTAAAGTATGATACATCAACGTTTTTGTCTCGAGAAGACCAATGTTTTGTTTTAGGGGCCATTGATCTCAAGTATCTCGTTCTAGTATTTATCCATCAGATCTCTGTTGGTACCACCCTAATGCCAGAAAATTAAAGCTCGCAAGAAACTATTAAGCTTTTGTTGAGGAAGTAATTCGATTATTCCATCAGAAACATTTTTAAATTAGTTTTGCCAAAAAAGAATTACTATAATTCCTGCAGGACAGTCAACATTTACTGTCGGATCTTCAAATATTCACCCCTATCGTGAATTAAAATTCCTTGGGAGTTTTTACCCTTCTCCCATTTTTCCTATGTTAATTCAATTTTAAATATCAGAAAAGGGAAAAAACTCCCAAGGAATTTGTATTAACGATAGGGGTGATTAAGTAATGAAGTCGTGTCTTTCTGTCTACCCCTATTGCTTCTCTAACCCGTTCGCTTCACAGAAAAAATAAAAAATTTTCTCTAATCACCAGTTTCATACCAAATTCATAGAATCAAGCAATCCAAAAATAATTATATTGATTACTAACAAGAAACTGGGAATTATTTCCTTCCGAAGGTTACTTTATATTATATTCAACATTTTTAATTTTTCGAATTTATTCTATGAGCTAAATTTCAGTTATGTATTTTATAAAGCTTTTTTTGTAATAGTTCTATTCCTTCAATTTTTCAGAATAAATTCGAAAAATTAAAAATGTTGATTACTAAAAATTTTATATTTTGAATATTTTTTTATCCAAATTGTAAATGATATTTTCAATTTCAAAAATAAGCAACCAGTGAAATGCATAGGAATAGCTTATCCCATCAACAATAAATTTCAAGTGTTTTTGTCAAGAATAAAAACTGGGAATTAAGCACGAATAATAAAATCTTTTGAAATTAAAATTTTGTATTCCCAAAAATTTAAATTACTTTTTGATAAACAGGCAAGTGCACGGCCTAAAAAACACTTAATTGACAACATCTTTTGTAAGTTGTTGTTTTTTTCATTTTGTTTTTCTTAACCTACTTACAACTACAATTAATGTTGAGAGAATTTCAACTAATTGTAGTGGGGAATGTAAGATGAGATAAACCCACTGTTGTTTATTGTTGATGTGTTTTGTTTAAGCTTTGATATTGTTACAAGTAGAACTGTTGCTATAATTCTTACACGTTTAACAGTTTTATTTGGTTTAATATCTTTAGTTTTTCTAAAATCTTTATGGATGAAGTTTCCTGATGATCTGGCCTAAGCATCCAGTGAAATGCATAGGAATAGCTTATCCCATCAACAATAAATTTCAAGTGTTTTTGTCAAGAATAAAAACTGGGAATTAAGCACGAATAATAAAATCTTTTGAAATTAAAAAAAATTTTGTATTCCCAAAAATTTAAATTACTTTTTGATTTTCAATTTTAATTAAAAACAATTATCAAAAAACTTGGCCGTTTCAAAGAATGTGTTGATTGATTTGAAAATTTCCAACAACAATTTCACAAGTTTAAATTATTTCATTTTAAACGAAATAATATTTTGTTATTTGATTATTATTTTAATTCAACATTTATTTCAAAACAACTAAAATGTTAATTAAATCAAAATTATATTTTTAATTTTCGTTCAACAAAAAAAAAAAAAAAAACAAGTAAGAGTGCTATATTCCGCTGTGCCAAATCTTATATACCCTTCACCATTGTGCGAGTAGAATAGAGAGCAACTAAATAATTTTTACATATACATATACATTAGACTGGTCGCATCTTGTATGGGATTTTTTTTTTAAATTTGATTGTTTGCGCTGCTTAAAATATGAGGTTTGGTGTAAGAAATCATGACCTACTTTTTCAGGTCAATCCGACGGTGCCTAGCCGTGCCGGGTGGTGCCCAAAGTTCCCCATTTTATAAAAAAAAAACATCTTTTCTATCAGATCCTTATAGTTATACTAGTTGAAAAGCCGAAAATCAAAAATATGACTACGCTACGATCTTCCGCAGAGAAAGTACTTCAAGTGTGCCACATTTCAGCTTCCTATGTCATCAGATGGCTTCAGAAAGTTGCGGAAAGAATAGGACATACATGCAAACATCCTGACATACTAAGAAATTATATATTGTATAGATAGATTAAAGTATTTGCAGTTTAATATTTTAGTATGATACGAACGAAAGATTTTTAACTAATTTTAACTAATTCGGGGTCGCTGAATCCAGTGGTGCTTTAGGTAAGCTTTAGTTTTCGAGATATACCGTTATTTCGAAAATTAAGGATGTTGCACAACATATGTTCGCGCAACTCAAAAACGCTTTAGCTTATTGAAAAACTAAAAAAAACCGAAATTCGGCAATAAAATTTACTTTAAGAAAGGTTAAACGTTTTTCTTATATGCGCAGTCGTTTTAGAAACATAATTTTTTTTTTCTGGAAAAAAAAATAATTTTTTTATTTTTGATGCTGTTGTGATCTAGAGTTGGAATGTGCGGGTTAAGAATCCATCCCGAGAGAAAAATTTGAGCTAGTGGTGAAACGGCACATCCTACTTAAATGGGAGATACATAACAGGAAATGGCGCCCAACCGGAAACATGGAATAACACCCAGGATCAATAGTCCAATTGTAGCTTACGGTCTTATAGTGTGGAAGGAAGATAGTGACTTGAAACAGAGGTTATTTCAATTGCACAAGGGAATTCCTGACAGAATAAGACTGGGCTTACAAAAACTCCTCTAATGTCCAGCGACTTAAACCGAAGTCTGTTTAATGGCGATAGATATTGGGGATTAGCAATATGACAGAGGATTATCGGATAAAGTAGAATTAATATTTGGTTTGATTGTTGTAGTATTTTGAAGACTAGGGACATTTTAATTACTGAGTAGGGATGGATTTTATTTGTTCATGACCTAAGAAAAGATAGTTAGTTTGCATGGACAATTAAAGGTCAATAGTTACTAGTGTAAATTGCCAGGTTAATAGATAGACGACAAGGAAAGCGTTATGAAGGAAAAGAAAGTTAAAAGAAAATTAATACACTTTATGATTACTAAGAAATAGATTTGGATAATAGCCGATGTATATTAAAAACCAAGAAATCCTAAATTGTTAATTGTCATAAAACTTTTGTAATTTTACAATTGTATCTGTGTGTAAGTCTTATATATTTAATTATTTATGTGGTTATTGTTTTTTTAATGTTTTTTTTTTGTTTAGTTGTTTGTTAAGTGTATCTTCTGAGCTTAAAGATTTTTTTTAATTTAATTCAAGTTGTTGTTTTTAATAATAGCGAATAATCATAGTCAAATATAAAAGAGGAAGAATAATTTGTAACTACTTCCGGTATTGATAGTCTTTTGAGAGGAGGAAAAGAGTATACATTTTTTCATTTAGTGGTTAGGGAACGTTTAAATTTTATTTTTTTTTACATTTGGATTTTATATTTTTATTGTGGTTAGGTGTAAGTATTTATTCAACAATAGATAGATTGATACCTAGGACTAATGGGAAACGTTTGCCTGAACAGGAGGGGGAAAATCCTTATATGATAGATATGTCGGGAACGATTAATACTCCTAATGTAACACCTATTCAAGTACGTCCAGTTGGTCAGCATACAGGTGCAGTATCGAAGGGCTTTATACAACCGCCGGTAAATTTAGCACCACCAATAAAAACTCTGGACAGAGATGATGCACAGGTGTATTCCAGGGTCATTAAAAATGTTATTGTTGAAGCACAGAAGGAGTTCCGAGAGAATCTGGAAAAAAATTGGATAATAAAATACAACAAAGTATACAGAATGGATTTGCAGAAATCATGAAGGAATTCAAGAAAATTTCGATAGGTTTGAATACAGAGGGAATTCATATTACTGAAACGACTAGGGAAATAAATGAAGGGTGTGTCAATATGTATGAAAAAGAAGCAAGTAGGGAAAAAAATTTGCCTTCAAGAAGACTTGATTTTGTGGATTCCTCTGAAAATAATAGAACAAGTTCGGATCATTCATCAGGAATAATATCAAACAATTGCGAAAATCGTATGCCAACAGGAAATGAAAATATTCAAAATTTGAGGCAAAACAAAGTACACGTGGATAGATGGGATATTAGTTTTGATGGAGATGCAAATCATTGCTACATAGAAGATTTTATTTTTAGGGTTGAGTATTTACAAAAACAGTACCAATGTTCATGGATAGACGTACTCAGAGACCTACATAAACTTCTTAAGGGTGAGGCTAAAGATTGGTACTGGTTGACAATACAGACTAAAGGCATAACGAAATGGGAAGATCTTAAAGATGAATTGTTAAAACAATATCGAACCAATCGGAGCGAATATGAGTTCATGAGAAATTTAGAGGAACGAAGACAACGACCTGGAGAATCTCTAGATACCTATTTTCAAACTATGAAGAAATTAAGGGCTCGTTTAAGAACTCCGCTACCAGAGTATGAAATGATTCGCACATTGAAAAGAAATATAAAACCAAGTATTGGCCAAATTTTGTACCCAATGTCTATATACACCGTGGAACAACTTCGTGATGAGTGTTCTATAGTTGAAAGAAATTATTTAAGAAAGGAACAGCCAACTAATTTAACACAAGCCCGTTTCGGTTTGCCTAGGCGACAAGTAAATGAAATTGTGGAAGAGTGCCAGATCTGATAGAAAAGATGTTTTTTTTTTTATAAAATGGGAAACTTTGGGCCCCACCCGGCACGGCTAGGCACCGTCGGATTGACCTGAAAAATTAGGTCATGATTTCTTACACCAAACCTCATATTTTAAGCAGCGCAAACAATTAAATTTAAAAAAAAAAAAAAAATTGCGACCAGTCTAATATACATACATATTTACAATACTTACAACTTCATTATAAATGAAATTTAAAAAGCGATAACTGGTAAATATTTTTTTAAATCGTTTTTAGTTTCTATTTGTTAAAATTTTTTCGTTAAATATATGAAATAATAAAGAAGGGTGATAACGAAAATCATATTGGGCATTATGCTAGTATATGTAAACAAATACGAAGGGGTGGTGAGGGGATAGGAAGAAGAGACGACAACCGGATTTGAACTTCGCTTTGCATAAGGACCCAGAATATATATACTTTATAGGGTGTAGGACCTTCGGTGAAGGGTATAAAAAACAATCTTAATTATAAAAAAAAGAGTAATTTTTGGGATTTCAGTATTTTGGTCATAACACTGCTATTTCTTAACCGATTTGACGGATTTATATACCGACGTGTTAAAGCCAGTTATTTTGGCTATAAAACGTGGACTCGGGAAGATCTATGGTTCCTGAAAATGGGTATTTTTCAAAAAAAAAATTAATATTTTAGTCATAACTTTTTCGTATCTGCACCAATTTTCCCGAGTTTTTCAGAAAATATTTTCTATTAAAAATTTCCGATCTTCTGCTATATAAGGCGTAACCATAGGTCATATTACAGTCAAAAAATTCAGGTTTTTATACAATTTTTAATACTTTTTGTATGAGAGGTACCATGCCTACTTCTTCAATCCCGCCCACATTTTGTAGGATGGTGTATATTTATAACCTAAATGTGTGTACCTAATTTTAAAGCTTTGGCTCCTGCCGTTCTCCAGATATACAGAAAAAAGTAATAAAAATACAACAACCACAAGGGATTTTTTGGAAAAATTAGAGGCAGTCGTGGTTTTTTGGTCATATCTAAGCCATTTGTGGACCGATCAATTTCAATAGCAAGAAATGGTGGACTGTATGTAACATAAATGTAAAACAACCTAGCCGCTATCATGTCTGGATTATCCGGAAAACACATATCAAACGTAAGACGGACAGAAGGACAGATGGACAGACGGACATCGTTAAATCAACTTCTCTTCTCATATGGACCCAGAATATATATACTTTATGGGGTCTAAAATCAATATTGTGGAAATTACAAACGTTATGACAAACTTTTACACCTGTGGTGAAGGGTATAATAATTGATTCAATTATTACATTTATTAAGTTTAAGTACTTTTTAGTATTGGGCAAAATCTTTCATTTATGTGAATCTTTCATTCTCTTTCAGAATTAATTCATTCTTTTCTTTCACCTTCCTAAATCACAAACAGCTTTCAGACTGAAGTGTCAAGTTCGTTTGAGGAATGATTAAATTGATATTTTTAAAACAAAAACGTATTTTTATAGTTAATGGAAATTACATTTAAAGTTAAAGAGTTGTTTTAGAAAAATGTCTAAAATAAGCACACATTTAGTGTGTTTATGTATGTATGTATGTAAAAGTTCAGATTGCTCTTATTGTCATTCGCTAAAAAAAGTTAAAAAAAACTTAATTTCAATAAAAGTTCAATAGAAGAAAAAAAGCATAACAAACAAGTTAGCCATAAAAAAAAAGAATATGAAAGAATACAAGATGAAACCGAAAGATGAAAGAAATGCAAAGAAAATACGGAAATATTTCATTCTTTCACTTAAGTGAATCATTCAGTTGAAGTAATTCATTCAAGAACGACACAAGCCTAGTACTTTTTAAATAATTTTTTTAATTGATAAAAAACTACTAATAATTTTTTTGGTGTTCCAAACAAAAGTAAATGTTATATTTTTTTTGGGGAATTTACTTTGAACCCTAGAGAGAAGCGAACTGACACCGGAGAACGGCTTTGTGCGATTCCAAAAAATTGCATTAAATGAACACCTACAAATACACTCGCTTGCGGTCATACAATCAAACTTGCGCAACCGCAAGCTGCTGGTTTGCAGTCATTCAAATAATGCACATCGTGCTTTGTTATTTATACCATCGTATAGCTTCGTGTTTCAATTAAGATGTTTGTGTGTTTGGTCCGACAATGATTGTTTTGGCAAAGAAAAAAAGAATACAAACAAAAAAGGCAGAAATCAAGCAATTATCACTCATGTAGGCATACAGCAGTTGCTATGTGGTACAAGAAAAAGAAATTGAAATGAAACTAAACCAGTGGTGTCAATTATGATTGTGTTGGTGAGATTACTTTTATCTCTTACATTCCCAGTGGGTGAAATGTGCGGTTGCGAGGCCTATTGTGAGGCCTAATTACTGATCTTTTCTAAAGAAAACAGAAATAAAACAGAAACAAAGATAATAAACAATATTTTGACATCCAACAATGACAAAGCTAAAAAATAAATTATCAGCAGGGCTTTTAAGACCACCTGTAATAATAAGCCTTGCACAACTATAAATATATTATTTCTGTTTAGAGGCCTCAAAACAGACCTTGCGATATTCCCCGCTGAATGAGAGTGTTTCTCAGTAAACAATTATATTTTACGCTCGCAAAATAAAAGAGCGTAAGCGCGTTCTATATGTACAATGTATTGTTATTGTTGTTAATGTTAACAAAGCGTCTCATCGAGTGGTCAATGACTACTTGCATGCAAAAGTATAAGAATGCGTGCCTTTTGTCTTTAAACAATTGTGTTATATTGCGTGCGCAACAAAAATGCAACCAAAGCAAATGTGTACAAAACGAAGTTAACGTTACCAACGTTGAACTTTGTTTTGCAGGCATGTAGTTAATATAAATTTGAGCGTATGATTAATTCAACAAAAATAGTGATTTTTGCAGCTCTCTGACTGACACTAAAGTAGTGCCGTCATAGGTCTTTGGTAGTCGAGACCGATTCTAGTTCAATCATGTTACATGTGGTTGTCATTGGAGGAGGCCAATTGACACCGTTTTACCAGTCACACATCTATTCTTAATGAACGTGCTTAGTGTCAGTTACTACAATGTAGTTTTTTTCAATAAAACAAGTCCTAGATTTAAATTTAAGAACCAAATTTAAGAAAGTCACAAAAAACTGTGTCACACCACTAGTGAAGACTGTACTGTAATCTATTACTTTGGTACATGAAGCCAGGTTTATAATTGGGTCTCCTTTCACTGGTCATGAGTTCTTTCTTTTGGTACTTGTTCTATTTTCACAAACCGCAGGACCAGTCTGTTGGAACAATTGACATAATTTTCCGCTGGGAAGCGACAATAAAAAACTAAAATTTGTTTTTGTTTTCAATATACATAAGTTCTGAAACGAAAATTTTTTTTTTAATTTTCAAAAACAGGCAGTTAAATTATTGTGCCTCGGTCTATTGAGCATTTAAGGGTTTTCCTACATTTTATGTGTTGTTTTTTCGAAACCTCCTTGAGGTACGGTTTAATGTACAGATACACAGAAAAAATTAAATATTGTCTCTAATCACCAAATTTGTTCCAAATTCATATAATCAAGCAACCCATATGTTGATTTTGCACCTATTACCAAAATGATTATATTGATTACTAAAAATTGTAAAAATTTAATATTTTGAATATTTTTTTCTCAATAAATAATATTTTTAAATTTAATTAAAAAAATGTTAAAAAAAACTTTGCCGTTTCAAACAATGTGTTGATTGATTTCGACAATTTCCAACAATAATTTCACAAGTTTGAATTATTTTTTTTTAACGAAATAATTTTTTGTTATTTAATTAATTTTTAATTAAAAATTTATTTAAAAACAACTAAAATGTTAATAAAATCAAAATTATATTTTTAATTTTCATTCAACAAAAAAAAAAAAAAATAATTGATTTAATTATTACATTAAATAAATTTAAATACTTTTTAAACCTTTTTTTTTGATTGATAAAAAACTACTAATAATTTTTTCTGTGTACATACACTGAAAGAATTTTCTTCGCAATACCAATGAATTTTGACATTAATCCCATGAAAAATTGCATTAGAAAGGAACCTATGCAGCGCTTCGTTGGATCAATGAAACCTGTTTCATTAAAAGGATTTAATGAAACATTACATTATATCTATGAATATTATTCATTGGATGAATACTTTCAATAAAGTAAACAAAGTTTTTTTTTTGTTTTTTTTAATTATTTTTTTCTTTTTATTTTTTCTTTGTTTATTTTACTTTATTTTCCTTTTTTCTTTTTTTTTCTGTCTCTGGCGGGATTCGATCGCGCAACCTCGGTGCTGATAGACTAGCTCGCTACCAGCTAGTCTACTGGGGCAGTGTAGTTTTTGAATAAAAAAACTATGTTTTTTACTCAATTAAGAGCGTAAATATGAGATTAAATTGGCCATAATAACAATAAAAACGTTGATTGAAAGTGGATTGAAAGTTTTTGTTTCATTACTATAATTACATTTTTATTGTCATAATGAAAATTTAAATTTATGAAGGCAATTATTGAAATATGTTACTTTTATAAACAATTTTTTGATTTCATAAATTTAATGGCATACATGTAACATTAGATGTACGAAATTATTAAGTCTTACATTTTTTAATAACAAATAAACATTTTTTTGAAGGAAACTATAATTTTGTATTAATTTATGAATATAGTTATGTTTGTATATTGTGTTTTTATGTTCCCAATTAAAATTTTTTGTTTAACTTGGACAAACTTAAGTTTTCATATATCCAATGAAAATTTTTAACGTAATTACGAAATCCAATGAAGCGATTTTAACGAAAATACTTCATTATAACTATGAAATTCCATTTAAACAATGCAAATTTTCATTTACCCAAGGAAAATTTTTTTATGAAAATGATTCATTAAATATATGAAGCATTTTTCTTTCAGTGTACATACATACATATAACTGTATTTGTTAAAGCAAGAAAGGTTATTCTGTTTTCAGATTTATCCGATTAAAATGTGATTAGCCCATCTTAATGCTACATGTGTTAGGCTTCCACGAAGTCATTTGCGAAAAAGATAAAACACACATTTTCAGATATATATATATATATATATATATATATACGAAAATATTGCAAATCCCACTAATTAACATTAAAACGCTTCACTCTTTTCTATCTTCATTATTAATTTATTGAATTTTTATACATTAAATATGAACTAACAACAATTAATCAAATCTAATTTTAATACGTCATTTAACGTCCTACCATTGCTCGACGAAAATGTTACCCTTCACGGCCGCCATCATTTAAAATAGTTCGAGCTAGTGGATTTCGTAGTCATAGTTTTAAGCTCTGTTTATTTTCGAACACACTGCTTTATAGTGCCGGTTGGGCGATTGAGCTTAAAAAAAATCTGACAACCCTGCCGCTCGACGACTAAAGTCGCAATTTGACCCCTTTGTCGGCAAACTTTTTGTAAGGCTTTTAAAGTCATCTGATTTTACCAATTTTTTTTTTACATTGTGGCGACCTCTTCCCCTTTTTATACCATCCACCCTTTTTATACCCTCCACAAGTACTAAGTTTGTCATTGCTTGAGTAATTATAAGTCGATTGAGCCATGTCCATCTGCATGTCTGTTGCAAACACGCTCACTCTCGAAAAACTCAAATAAAATGAACAAACTTGGTATCAAATTACAGGAAAATTTTAATAAATTGATTTTTTTGTTACAAAAACCAACATAAATGCCCGGAATGATATAAGATTTTGCAAAATTTGCTTAATACGACTGAAAATCATACTGTTAAATTTTGTGAAGGTAGGTTCGTAATGAACTATAGGCCCCATATAAAGCCCATTTTGGGAAATTAATTAAATACGCCTAAAATCGTAGCAGATATAGATATTGCAGTAAAATTTGCTCCAACTTTGCTTTATTCTAATTAATGTTTTTTTAATACCAGAAAGCTCTCTACAGAATTTTGGGATGATTGGTCTATAATTTACCATGGGCCCAATATAAATTCCCCCCTTTGCTGGTGCAGGGAGAGGGAAGTTAATATTAATCCCGCATAACCTACTCTGGTACCATTCACCAGACGTAGAGTTTTGAGACTAAAAGAACCGACCCTTAACGGAGCGGTTATCGGATTGTCTAATGCGGTGAAATACCTGGGGATCATTCTGGACAGATCCCTCAACTGGAACGCTCAGTTGGTCCATGTCACCAGAAGGGCAACAAGGGCAATATATGCCTGCCAGAGACTCTTCGGGAAGACATGGGGGCTGAAACCAAGGATGATCCACTGGTGTTTTGTTACGATTATTAGACCACTATTGTCCTACGCCGCCCTGGCGTGGTGGTCTAAGACCGAACAGGTCAGGGCTAGAGTGATACTCGATAAGGTCTATCGGCTGATCTGCGTGTCGATCACGGGTATCATGAGGACCTGTCCCACTCTGGCTTTGGGAGCTATCCTGCACATTCCTCCATTGCACATTTCTATAAGTGAGGTAGCCTGCAGGGGTACTGGCAGGATATCGCGCATTGCTGAATATAAGGCAGGTGACTTGGTGGGTCTCATGCGGATCCTGGATATCATTAGGAGTGATACATCCATTGTGATGGTGGGTAGTCTGGCATTGTATAGGAATTTTAATGGCCTTATACCTCACAGGGACCAATGGGTGGACAAATCCTGATGGCGTGCATGCGCGGACCAATTCTGGTTCACGGATGGTTCGAAACAGGTAAACGGTGATACGGGCATCATGGGCCCGGATTTCCAAAGGCGCTTGCCAATGGGCAAACAGCCTTCTATATTTCAGGCGGAAATTTACGCCTTCATCATATGCGCTGCGGAATGTCTGAGGAGGAGGTCAAGGGGCTTGAGACTTTATATAATGTCGTATAGCCCGGTCGCTCTTAGGGCACTTTCTTCTTTTGAGATACAGTCCAGGCTGGTCATGGACTGTTTTGCGCCTCTGAATGAATTAGGGAAACACAATTAATTGAATTTGTGTTGGGTTCCCGGCCATGAGGGTCATGTAGGCAATGAAAGGGCTGATTGCTTAGCAAACATTTATAGGCCCGGAACCTTTCTTCGGCGTTCCTGTGGGTCACATCAGGGGGACGTTACAAGAATGGTCCGAGCGTGAATTCCTTCACGCATGGACGTCCACTTCTGGATTAAGACAGTCCAAAAGATTTGTGACACTGTCACGGCGCAGGGCAGGCAGGTTCCTGCTGCTTGAGAACGCGGAACTCAGACTGCTTGTTGGCCTTTTAACGGGGCACTGTGGTTTTAGATACCATCAGTTTGAGTTGGGTAATACATCTACCAAAATATGCAGTTTCTGTGAGATGGATGACGAGTCGTCGGAGCATCTGCTCTTCTTATGTCCCGCCTTGGGGACTTCTAGGCGGAAATTTTTCGGGGTTCAAATAGTGGGCCCGACTGATATTTATGATCTTTCACCGCAGCCTAAACCTGACATGGTGGGATACAAGGCGGCACATAAGATCCCCCGGGTCGTGGTGCTCATATCCTTCACTTATATACAATGTACAATACAATAAATTCCCCTCCTGAAAATGATTTTAGCTCGGCTAAAACTGTTACGAACTGCAAATGATATTTTACTCAAGCAAGTTCAAATTTCTAAAAAGAAGAGCATACAACTTTCTGATTGTCGGTCAATAATTTAATATATGTAGGTCTAAACCGCAACCAATTTTTATCATATAGAGCCCACTCCTGAAATATTCGAACTGTCGGTGGAGGGTATCACAGATTCGGCACTGCCGAAGATAGCACTCTTACTTGTTTAACAAAAAATGAAAAATGAGAACTTCCGCAAAATTATATACATATAATATATTTTGCAAAAAGTGATTTAAAACCATCAACAATTTAAGCAACTAATCTATATATATAAAATAGGATGTGTGTATGTATGTATGTATGTGTGTATGTATGTATGCATGTATGTATGTATCTATGTATGTATGTATGTGAGTATGTATTAGAGGTCTGCACAAATGATTTGGTACCCAAATGAATGATGTGTGTGTATTTGATATGCTTATCAAATGTGTAAAAAAAATGAGAGCGAGTCTTTCACGTTCAATCATTTTAAATCATAGTTAACCAAAACTCTCATTAAATGAAATGCGTCTGTATTGGATAACATAACATTGCCCAGCAAACACAAAACTAAGCATTGCAAATGTAATGAATTTTATGAATATTATTTTTAGATGAAAGTACAGATAATAATGATCTTTGTCAACTGGTTGTCTGTGTAAGATGCATTGATGAACATTTTAATGTTTTTGAATCAATGTTGACATTGGAAACCTTTCATGGGCATGTAACGGGAAAGCTTTTGATGGAAGTTGTAAGTGATAAACTTTTTGCTATTGTTGATGTAAACAAAATTGTCGGTGTCTGCACAGACGGGGCAAGTGTAATGGTAGGAAAAAACACAGGTTTGATAGGTAATATAAAAAAAATTTTCTTTTTTTCCTCGTTTAATTTATTTATTTCTATGTGAAAAAGGTCAAAATGCCTTTTAATTGAAAATGTTTTCTTTGTTTTAAATGTTTGGTAACATAAAATGCATTGCATGTTACCAAAAGCATTTTTAATGACAAAACAAACATTTTTGTCTTCCATCATAATATTTTGTTTGCTGGTTTATATTGAAATAAAATCAAAGCTGAAAAAACAATAAAGCTGAAAAAAAAACCGTAAGCATCCGCACATGTGTACTCATCATCACTCAATTAACAAGTGAAATCAAACTGAAATAAAAGAGAACAAGCATCGGTGTGAGTTGTTTTTATTGTTTTTGTAGCACTGTTGTGCACAGAAAATGAAGATTTGGATAACACTGTTTTAAATTAGTGTTATCCAAATCTTCATTTTCTGTGCACAATTGTGCTACAAAAACAATAAAAAAAAACTCACACCGACGCTTGTTCTCTTCTATTTCTGTTGTTAATTGAGTGTTAACGAGTGCACAAAATAAACCAGCAAACAAAATAGTATGATGAAAGACAGAAATATTTGTAAATTCTTCAAATTTAAAATATATTTTGTTAATAAAAAAATAGTTACAAAATTTTAAATTTGGAAAACTTAAATTATAATGCCTAAATACACTTAATTTTTTAAGTTTTAATTGTAAATTAAACTCGACCAATCAAATATGTGTGACAAAAATGGTCTAATTCTGTAAAAACTGAGGCAAATTTTGTATTTAATTTTATTAAATTTTTTTAAACTTCATTTCCGTTTTCCTTTTAAAAGTAAAATTCATTACATTTCCAATGCTTATTTTTGTGTTTGCTTGGCAATACAATCTTATCCAATACAGACGCATTTCTTTTATTGAGAGTTTTGGTTAACTAGGTTTTAAATGAGAGATCAACACAACACCGTTCTTTAAAAAGTTAGCCACACACACTTATACAAATTGTGTGTGTTTCTCTATTATTGTTTATTGTTTGATGAACTCAAATTCATACATATTACAATAAAAAAACCTGATCGAAGTTAAAAATTACACTAATCATTTCATTGAAAGTTAAAATTTTAATAAAAAAAAGTAATAAAATGAAATGGTTGTAATAAATGTATTTTTTATATGCAAAAACAATAACAATAATAACATTATAAACAAAAATATTTTAAAATATGACAGAACAAGTATACAAAGGCAATAATTTTTAAGCACTAATTACACTTTATTTTTATTCATTGATGATATAGAGTTGATAGAAAGAACCAGTAAATGTCAAAAAAATAAGTAAAATTGCTCAACTTAAATTTGACATTTCAAGCTTAAAATATTAAAAGTGTTGCTGAATCAGCGGTTTATGGGCAAATTCAGCGACTTACCGCTTTTTTGTTTGTTTTATTTTTGTGTTTCTCATAAACAAAACGTTGACTACATTTAATAAAATAAACAAAACAATAACAAAAAACTAAAAAACTTTGTTTACATTTTTTATAGTTTAATTTTTCTAACATTTACTGTTTCATTCCATCAATTCTATTTCAATTCAATGAATAAAAAATGTTCTGTCTAACGGCTTAACGAAAATATTTGAGTTGCTATTTTGAACAGAATTTCGCGCACGCATATGCTCCACGCATAAAAAGAAAATAAATAAAACTACTACTTTTTGCTTCTAAAAAGTTTGTATCACTTTTTAATGCAACATCTTTTTACTAATATTTTGTTTTCAATTTTAAATAAAAAATTTTAAAACACAAAACACATGTTGTGTTTATAAAACACAATATGTACATCGTCAAACAAGTGTATTTACTCGAATTAAAGAGCAAATTTGTTATTTATACCTGTATCAAATATTTCTCTCACAACACTCACATAAATAATTGAACGCTTTGCACACATAGGCTATTACTTACACACAATTAATTGTATATGATTCTAAAATCACACACAACACACTACTTGCTAGTTTGATATGTGAATTCATGTGTCGTTTAATCGCACAGATGCAGACCTCTAGTATGTATGTATGTTTTTTTATACCCTCACCACAATTACTTGCGAAGAGGGTATATTAAGATTGTCATTCCGTGTGAAACTTTTTTATTATTCATCTCAGACCCCATAAAGTATATATATTCTGGGTCCTTGAGTAATTCTAAGTCGATTTAGCCATGTCCGTCTGTCCGTCTGTTTGTCCGTCTGTTAAAAACACGCTCACTTTCGAACAACTTAAAAGAAATTAACAAACTTGGTACCAAATTGCTTGTAGTTATCCTAAGCAGTTTGGGATTGAAATCCAGCAAAATCGGTTCAGTAGGACCAGAGCTATGAATCAAAATGTGGAACCACCACCTAAAAATATTGATAATTTTGTTACAAAAAATAACATAAATGCTGGAACAAGGCACGGAATGAGATAAGATTATGGAAAAATTTGTTTTATTTGACTGGAAATCACGCTGTTAAATTTCGTGAAGTTCCGTCCAAAATTTACCCTAAGCCCCATATAAACACTACTCCCGGAAAACAGTTTAGTACGCCTAAAACCATAAAAAATAACTCTAGCGTAACAAAATTTGGTACGTCACAGTGTTTTAGGACTAGAAATAACACTGTGAAATTTCGTGACGATCGGTACATAATTTACCTTAGGCCCCATATAAACCCTACTACCGGAAAACAGTTTAGTACGCCTAAAACCGTAAAAAATAATGCAATCATAACAAATTTTGGCTCGTCACAGTTTTATAGGACTATAAATGATACTGTGAAATTTCGTGACGATCGGTACATAATTTACCTTAGGCCCTATAGAAACCCCACTCCCGGAAAACAGTTTAGTACACCTAAAACCATAATTAATAATGCTATCATAACAGAAATTGGTACGTCACAGTGTTTTAGGACTAGAAATAACACTGTCGAATTTCGTGACGATCGGTACATAATTTACCTTAGGCCCCATATAAACCCTACTACCGGAAAACAATTTAGTCGCCTAAAACCATAATTAATAGCAAATCGTCACAGTTTAAGATAATAATAACATCGTACAGATATTACTCCTTAAACATTCGAACTGTTGGTGGAGGGTATCAAAGATTCGGCACAGCCGAATATAGCACTCTAACTTTTTTTTTTTTTTTTGCGTTGGAGGTGTGGAATCTTCAAAAGATGTATTCAACCCGTGTTGAAAAACATGCACGATTCGTGTGTGCGCCTACGTACTAAACCGCACCCCCCTCGTCCCGATCCCCGCGGGACTGCCATTTGGTATTACTTCGCGGGGTAGGTTTGCCCCTTCTGGGCCTATCCTCTGTTTATCGCATGGATAGCGAACTAGTTTCTGCTGCTCTGCGTGCAGCTTCCGCGACCCATAAGGATTTGTTGACATTTGTGATGAATGAGTTCACCGCGTGCCAATTATTCTCCGACCTCAACATTATGCCAATGATGCTGCTGACCATTATAGGCTCCCCAAGAAATCTTTCCAGCCTGTTTCTGGCCCCGGAAAATTGTGGGCATGTAAAAACGACATGTTCAGCTGTTTCGTGTTCTCCGTTGCCCTCTGGACACCTTGGAGAACCGTCGTGACAGAATCGGTGCAAGTAACTCCTATAACCTCCGTGCCCAGTGAGAAATTGTGTTAGGTTATAATTCACCTCTCCATGCTTACGATTTGTCCATGTGCTTATTGAAGGGATAAGTCTTAACGTCCACCGGCCATTAGGGGAGTTTTCCCATCGCCTCTGCCAATTTTGTATAGTTTTCTCTTTTTCCATTTTCCGGATATGTTTCCTGCAGGTCACTGGATTTTCAGTTATCGCTCTAAATGTATTTGAAAGCTCCTTCGCAGTTATATCTATGGGGGCGATTACCGACACCACGTTTGCTGCTTCTCCTGACACTGTCCGGAAGGCACTACATACTCTTAGACTGCTTCTCCTAAATACAGAAAGAATCTCCTTTTTGGAAGATTTGCCTATTGCCTTTTCCCAGACTGGCGATCAATATAGGAGTACTGAATTGGTAACGCTGATTAATACTCTACGACTTTGTCGTGGTCCGCCAATGTTAGGCATCATTCTGGCTAACGCGTTTGATACAGCGGTTGCCTTCTTACATGCATATTCCATGTGTTTTCGAAAGTTAAGCCGGTCGTCTATCATGACTCCCAAGTACTTAATTGCCTCCTTTGATGTAATAGTTGTCTCTCCTACTTTTATTGATAAAGACTCTCTCTTTCTCCTTCCACTTATGAGTACCATCTCTGTTTTGTGTTCTGCTAGCTGAAGGTTTACCGATGTTAACCAGCCCTTTATTATTCTGATTGTCTCGTTGGCATATAATTGGACCTCATCCAGATATCTCGACTGGACTAGTACCGCTATGTCGTCTGCAAAGCCTACCACAATTGCCTCGTCTGGTATTCTTAACTTAAAGATTCCATTATACATTATGTTCCACCAGGCGCGGATTCAGGGGGGGTGAAATAAGGAAATTTCCCCCCCGTAAATTATAAAAATATGTTTTGTTTATTTCGATAATACAAGAATACGCATTAATATTATCATTTTTTATGTACAAAATTTTTGGAAATCCCAGCAAAGTTTTTTTTTGTTTTTTTATTGAATCTCTAACTAAATTTTCAATAAGCATTTTTTTGTTTTTTTATTGATTTATTCAATTAGTATCCAAATCTTCATCCTAATAGTTATTTATTAGATATTTTCAATGAAACATCTAGTTTACTGTATTCAAATACTTATTATTCTACATTCAATCCCAGCAGGCGCCATCTATGTATAACCAAAGAGTAAACGTTTGACTTGAAAATGCGTGCGGTTGAATTATTAAAAAGCCTTACTACACTGAAAGAAAAATGCTTCATATATTTAATGAATCATTTTCATAAAAAAACTTTCCTTGGGTAAATGAAAACGTTCATTGTCTAAGTGGAATTTCATAGTTATAATGAAGTATTTTCCTTAAAATCGCTTCATTGGATTTCGTAATTACGTTAAAAATTTTCATTGGATATATGAAAACTAAAGTTTGTCCAAGTTAAAAAAAAATTTTTAATTGGGAACATAAAAAAAACAATAAACAAACATAACTATATTCATAAATTAATACAAAATTATAGTTTCCTTAAAAAAATGTTTAATTGTTAATTAAAAAATGTAAGATTTAATAATTTCATACATCGAATGTTACATGTATGCCACTAAATTTATGAAATCAAAAATAATTTTTATAAAAGCAACATATTTCAATAATTGCCTTCATAAATTTAAATTTTCATAATGACAATAAAAATGTCGTTATAGTAATGAAACAAAAACATTCAATCCACTTTCAATCAACCTTGTTATTGTTATTATGGACAATTTAATCTCATATTTACGCTCTTAATTGAGTAAAACACATAGTTTTTTAATACAAAAACTACACTGCCCCGGTAGACTAGCTGGTAGCGAGCTAGTCTATCAGCACCGAGGTTGAGGGATCGAATCCCGCCAGAGACAGAAAAAAATTAAAAATAAAATAAAGTAAAATAAAAAAAAGAAAAGATAAAAAAAAATAATTAAAAAAAATAAAATAATTTAAAAAAAAAAAAAATTTTACTTTATTTAAAGTATTCATCCAATGAATAATATTCATAGATCTAATGTAATGTTTCATTAAATCCTTTTAATGAAACAGGTTTCATCGATCCATCGAAGCGCTGCATAGGTTCCTTTTTAATGCAATTTTTCATGGGATTAATGTCAAAATTCATTGGTATTGCGAAGAAAATTCTTTCAGTGTATTTGCAATATTTATGTATATATGTGTTATATGAAAAAAATCCTTTTCGGTAATTTTTAACGAACGCACGTATTTGACGGGGAAAAGCCAGATTTCCTTATCTTTAAAATATTTCAACATACAACAAAAAGTTATTAGGCAAGAGTTGTTTTGGCTTTGTTGTAAAAGCATTTGAAGAGCCTTCAGAGGATATTGATAATGACTCTGATGTGTCAATTGATGCGATGGCACTATCATCAACAGTTCTTAAAACTTTGACAAATTTTAGTCTTGACCTAAAAAATTGTATAGGAGTTGGAACTGATGGGTGTCGTTTGATGTCAGCAGAAAATGCGAAACAAACGCCTTGCTATTTCCCGTAAATCAGGCAAAACACGTTTTTAGTAAAGTATTTGGGAGCCAAACTCTTTACATTATGCGAGACAAGATGGGTGGACCGTCACGACTCAGCTTTACACTTTGCAACAAGTGTACATCATATAGTAGAAGCTTTGGAAAAAATATCTGAGTGGAAAGGTAGAGATACTTCATCAAGATCCTTATATTAAGGAACTCACTTAGAACTTTTGAATTTATTTGCGGAATAAACATATCAAGTGTGATACTTATTGTAACACAGCCGCTTAGTATCATTTTACAAAAGCACGATATAGATTTTCATAAAGGATCAAGCCTTATCAAAACTTTAATCATGTGCCTTGAAGAAAAAAGAAATAAAGCCGAAGAACAATTTAAAGTGATTTTTAGAAAAGTTAAAGTTATTTGCGTTCAAATCGAGGTTCCAACCTAAAAAACAAGATTTGAACGAAATAATCACATCCAAAATGTTGAAGATTTCTACCGAGCTGTAGGTTTCATTCTCTTATTGAATTTATTTTAGAAGATCTCAAAACACCTTTCCAATAGATATCTTTAATGTATTGAACATACCAAAACTTCTACTCAAAGTGTAATCAAGTCATATACAGATATAAAACTTTTAGAACCACAACTCGAGATAAACACCTACTAACATCTAAACTTGAGCCTGAACTGTAGCATTGGCAACAAACATGGAAATTATCTAAAAATCTATCAGATAACGTTGTAGATGCTTTAATAAACTGTGATGAAGATATCTACCTAAATCTAAGAAAAATATTTCAAATTTTCGTTTCAATGCTCGTAAGTAATGCCACGAGCGAGAGGTCATTTCCTACCCTTCGTCAAATAAAAACATGGCTCAGATCAACAGTGACAAACTGAACATAGACTGTACTATCTAAATTTGCTTCACAAGGAAATCATAAATTGCTTATTTAAAAAGATTAGTTTATTTTAATTTATATTGAATATTTTATTTAACCTTTTTGTTGAGTTTTTTTAATATAATATACACAAATTGCTTTTAGTAAACTTTTAAAAACAAATTTTTTTTGTATTTTAAAAAAATCCCCCCCCCCTAAGGCTCAAGCTGGATCCGTGCCTGTGTTCCACAATAGGGGTCCTAGAACAGAGCCCTGGGGAACACCCGATGTAATGATCTAATGCCTCTACCAGTATATGATCTAATGCCTCTATCAGTCTCAGCCCATAAACATCGATTAGAAAAATAGTTTTGGATAATTCTGATTAGGTACTCAGGAGCATTAACATTTCTCAGCGATGACACGACATGCTTCCATGCGGCAGAATTGAAAGCATTTTTGATGTCCAGTGTTATTACAGCACAATATTTCCTTTCCTTGCCCTTTCCATTTATTCCTCTTTTAGCCGTGCCAACCACAAATTCAACAGCATCTATAGTTGATTTGGTCTTACGAAATCCGTATTGTCTTTCGGACAAGCCCTACACATTTTCGACTAATTCTAGAAGCCTTTTATATATTATTCTCTCGAGACATTTGCCTATAGTATCCAAGAGGCATATTGGTCTATACGACTCGGGTTCTCCGAGAACTTTACCAGGCATAGGTATAAGCTTTTGCTTCTTCCAATTATCGGGAAAAATCCCATCCTGCAAACATTTTTTAATCAGTTGAGCGAATATTGTTGGCTTTAAAGAAAGCGCAAGTTTCAAGGCTTTATTTGGAATGCCGTCTAATACCGGAGCTTTTTTTTTATCGGAAATCTTTGAATGCATCCTTATAATCTCATCGTCGGTAATTTCCACGTCGTATGGGGCTGCAGTACTCGGGACACCTGAGTGTGGTTCTCCTTTTGGGAATAAAACTTCCACTATCCTCTCTATAAGGCTTGGACATGTGATCAGGGTTGTCAGATGTGGCGATTTCTCGCCAAACGTGGCGATTTCTCGCCAAACGTGGCGATTTTCAATCTTGTTTGGCGACCTAATATTCGATTTGGCGACATGGCGATTTTTTGGCGATATTTTAAAATAGTTGGCGATTTTGTTGGCTATTTTTGGTGAGCCATGTATTTGTTTTGAAACTCGTTAAACTTAATACGGAAAATTATATTATTTTTATTCTAGTATTTTTATGTATGAAATTTTAGGCTTTTATAGTCAGTATGTATTTGAAACTAAATTATGTTATTGCTGTAGTTGTTTCTTTGGCCAGAGTGATGAATTTATGAATGTTATTTTTGTCAAGCTAATAGGGCCTAAATTTCTTCAATGTAAATAAAATTCAATTTTTAATTACAATATTTTGTTCCCGACGTTTCGTCGATTGTTTGTCGACTTTTTCAAGGGATTGTTGTCTATTTAAAAATTATAAAACAATATAATAAGTACAATAATGTAACACATAAACAATAAAGACTTACAATATGAAATTTAATCACATTAAAAAGTTTTTGATGTACTCAGGAGCATACAAATATAAAACATAATTTTAATAATTTTTATGTTATGTTGAAATGTCTGACGAATATATTGAAAATCCAGGAGAAAATTATTTTTCATATTAAAAAAAAAAAAATTAATAAAGCATCAATATAACTATTTCAAGTTGTATGTCCATTATAAAATGTGGCAAATTATTGTCACAAACAAAATTCGTTGTTATTAAAGATATTAATGAATCGTTACGTACTTTTGGATGTTTTTGAAACACAATGGACAAAATGACCGTTTTTAATTGGATGATATTCCATATTATTTTAATCATTTTTCGCCAAAAGTCTATAGCTATTAGGACACGTCAGGTACGTACCAGTTTAAAGTACTTGCTTTGTCTGTTCATTCACTAGTAATGACTGTGTTGAAAATGTTGAAGAATGCAGTTCTTGACGCGGTGTTACGAGTTATAAGTTACTATATGAATGTTAATACCACATGATGCACTTTTTTGTACCTTCGTTGAAAAAAATTAATTCACTTACAATGTATTTCAAAAAAGAAGACAAAAGGGAGTTTTGGCGCTGAAGTGTATAGCGTTTTAGTTATATAATAGAACTCCACTACATATGAGTCGTTCAGTGTATAAAGGGAATGAGTCCATTTTTGGCGTTTTTGAGATTTAGCGAGGATACACTTCCTTTTATGACTAACAATGTATGGTAAAAATTTTGTTGTCAAATTTCAACGTTAACCCCCTTTTAAAGACAAAACATTTTTTTGTACGAAACACAAAATTGTTATTTTCAGTGGAAAAAGGGAATAAGGCCACGCTTGCATTTATATTGCATTAATCACTTGTTAACTTTGCTTTCCATGAGTTTCAAAACAATGCTAGAGTCATGTTTGTTTGGCAAGAAACTGAGGGCTCAAGAGGCTCGCAAGATATCGCATCTTGTTTGGTAAAATACATAAAAATGTTTACTGATACGCAAGATCGAAATGTTTTGTGGTCAACATGCAAAAGAAAGGAACAGTTTCGAATGGTTAAAATTACCAGTTTTGATTTTTTTCTCTATAAAATCTTTGGAAAATAAAGTTTGCAATCGCAAAACCAACACCGCGGTAAAACCGGAAAACTGGCTCCAAATGAGATGGATCAAACTAGATAGATCGAAACCATGGGTAATACAATATAAAAATAATATCGATACAAATTTTGGATTTGAAAATATAAACATAAGAAAGAAAGGTAAAGTAATGTTATTGAATAGCGTGAGTCAAAGTCTACTGTATCCTGAAATAAGAGCTATAACAAAAGAAAAGAAAAAGGATATAATTTATTTATTAAAATATATCCCTCACGTGTACCATACTTTCTATAAAAACTTGAAAACAGTATCAAGTCAGGAAGATTATTCTGAAGAAGACATATTATTTTGTTAAATTTGTTATACTTACGATTCATTTAAAAAGAAGAAATTTTTTTAGTTAATTATTGTTTTAAAAAGAAGAAATGTTTTATGTTATTTTTTTAACTTCATTAAAAATAAAACTGAGCGAATGCACTGAACTAAAAAATTAGCTGCAGTCTTTTTTGCCAAATTATAATAAATGTACTCTTTCCAAAATATACTAATTCAATTTAAACACTACGCGAGGTAACTTGAGGATTACACGATCAAGTTGTGCCTATCAAGTTTTAATACACTCACACTTTTTTACCAATACACTCATACTTTTAAAAGTTGATACGAACTTGCCTTTAAAATTCTCTTGTCAGTGAGTGTTTCAATTTACGTTCAAATTGTTTTCTTGATGACGTCTTGAAAGTAAATTGCTCAAAAATTGAATGCAGCCTACGTCACAGCTTTCAATTTATGTACATTTTGTCAAGCAGTATATGTAAAAGACTATCAAGAACAACTTGACCGTGTGGCCGCAGGGTAAGCCAATATTTAGATGGATATTTTTTCTTTTTATTTCCGAACGAATGCTCAAAGTCAAAACATAATTAATTTGAATTTTTACGCTATCGATTTTAACCACAAAAAATTTGGTGGACTTATTCCCTTTTTCCACTGAAACTTTTATCAATAAAAATGTATTTGTATCATATTAACAGGTTTTGTGAACACATACACTAACATACTAACATTATATATTTACAAATTGTAAAAGAAGCCCTAATAATTAATTTTGCAATTTTCGTTTTGAGTTTTATTGTAACAACTAGTTTTAAGGTCAACGTCAACTGTTCTGTCGTTTTTCTCCATTTCAAATTTTTGGACTCATTCCCTTTATCCACTGAACGACTCATATGTACATACATAAATCCAATATTTGTTTAATACTTACCACAAAAATTATTTCTTTGCTGCTTTTAGTAGACTACTATTAACTATTTAATAGTGCTATGTTCCTTTTTTGTTTTCACTAATCATTTTTACTTGGTTCTAAATACAAACTAAACAGAATATATATTATGGCGAATTTTTTAAAATTTTTGGCGGATTTTAGCGACCTGGAACAAATTTATTTTTTAAGATTTATAAAAAATATTTTTAATAATTTAAATCATCTATATTTTATTGTCAAAAAGTTAAAAATAAGGGCTTTGGCGATTTTGGCGATTTTTGACATTGAATTTGGCGAAAAAGGGCAAAATCGATCTGACAACCCTGCATGTGATTTGTTGGGATTTTTCCCCCTAAGTCGTGTCATTACAACGTAGAACGCCTTACCCCAAGGATTTGCGTCGGCTTCTTTACACAGCTGCTTAAAGCATTCGGCTTTACTGGAGTTAATGGCTTTCTGCAGGTTTTTTCTGGCCAGATGGTAAGCATCTCTTCTCTCTAGGAGGTCTGGCTGGGATCTACCTCTGTGGAAGAGTCTCCTGGATTTTAAGCATTCCTTTCTAAGTACAGCTATATGCTTATTCCACCAGTAGTTTTCTTTTCGTCTATTGTTCGACCGTTTAGTTGGCATTGATGAATCACAAGCAGTCGCTAGGGCTGTTGAGATTTGTTTCACCATGTCAGCCACTTCGCCCTCTACGATTTGTTGGCTGCAAAATGTTTCGGCAAAGGCCCCCGTATCAAGCTTATCACTCGACCAGCCCTTCCTTCCGCGTAGTAGCCGTTCTTTCCGCTGAATTGTGAACACTATGGCCTGATGGTCACTATGTGTATAGTGTTCGCTTATACGCCATGTCATGTTTCTAGCCAGATTGATGCTTACAAAGGTTAAATCCACGATCGACCCGGTGCTCCCCCTCCTAAAAGTGTTGGTTTCCCCCCTATTAGCGAGTATAACATCCAGCCTTGAGAAGTCATCTAGAAGTATTCTTCCTCTCTCGTTTGTCCTCCTACTACCCCAGTTTTGGGCCCAGGCATTAAAATCTCCTCCAACAATTATTGGATTGTGTTGTGAGGCATCTAAGACAAGATTGTCGATTAATCTCTCGTAATCTGGTAGTGCTTTGTTGGGTGATATATAAGCAACTGTATATATATATATACCATCTATCTTCACTCTGGCATATCCCTCCTCTGATCTTTTCATGCCTTCCTCTATTGCTTTATTTCCGCAAGCCCAGACTGCGGATTTGCCAGTTCAGTCACGTTCCCACTCCATTTTTTCCAAATATTTGTACTGTTCGGAAATAATTGGCAACTCATGGATGGTCTGGGATAGGAGATCTTGGACAACGGCACAGTGATTTACGTTAAGTTAATTCATTTCATTGTGATTTAATAGTTAACGCCCTCTGAAACACTGGACATCTATAGCTACCGGCAGCATGTTTCAGGTTCATTCTCCTATTGGATTTGCATAGCACACATTTTAATTCCCCTTTGCATTGTCTAGCAAAATGTATGTAACGTATGGACCCCAAAACGGCTGGGCCAATTTCGATGAAATTTTCAGGAAATCTTCAAAATGTTCAGGCGGGTGACACTGTGAAGTCTGATTTTTGATTTTCGGTCTGCGGGCGGAGGGGCGTGGCAAAATCCAATTTTCATATTGAACCACCAATGACATCTATATAATTTGGACGATTTTTTCTTTAAAATGATCGCCATGGTCCAATTTAGATTTATACGAAAACAAAATTTTGCCCCGCCTACTTTTACGCCCACTTTTTAAGAAATCAGAAAACGGGTGCATCGATTTGACTAATTTTGCTTTTAAATGTTCGTATTAATCCATTCTAAGTTTTCATCGAAATAAAAATTTACCATGCCTACTTTTACGCACACTTTTTCTATTAAGGCATAACTTGAGAACGGCTTGACCGATTTGGACGATTTTTTCTTTAAAAGGATTGCCATGGTCCATGGAAAGAAAATTTTGCCCCGCCCACTTAACCGCCCACTTTTTTTCGATTTACCTAAAATCAGAAAACGGCTCCATCGAATTGACTATTTTTTTTCTAAAGGTTCGTATCTTTTTAACCGATTTTAAAAATCGAACGCAAACAATTTTCCTAATTTGGACAGAACAACGTCTGTCCGGTCAGCTAGTCTTTAAATAAAATCGAAAAATACTAGCAACGCTACTTGCTCTATTTTGTTTTGTTTGATTCGTTGTGTGTTTTTTTGTTGTTGTTTAATAAAAACCACTAAAAGAAGATTGCTACTTTTACCTTTTTTTTTTGGCACTTTTTCAATATTTCCTGCGTTAACCCTGAATACTGTATGAATGTTAGTTATTTTATCAAAAGGTACCCTGCAAACAATTAGAATATACCCTGCGGGAAATTTGTGTCAATTGGTCCAACAGACTGGCCTTGGAATTTGTGAAAATAGAACAAGTATAAAAAGAAAGAACTCATGACGAGTGAAAGGAGAACCAATAATTCAACTGGTATATGAAGAACGAAGAGTTAAAAAAGGAATTAATTACAGTACAGTCTTCACCGGTGGTGTGACACATTTTTTGTGACTTTCTAAAATTTGGTTCTTGAATTTAATTCTAAGACTTGTTTTATGGAAATAATACTTCATTGTATTGAAATTATACTACATTGTAGTAACTCCAATGACAGCCCCATGTAAAAGTCATAGGCCTACAACTAAACACCTATCACTGGACTACTTTGGTGTCAGTTCGCTTCCCTCTAGGTATCTTCTAAGGGATTAATTTAGCAAAAACGACAAAAGGAGGAAAATTAAATACTACATTGATTACTTTCTTTTATATGGCGATCCCTTAAACGTTTTGTAATCAAATGTAGCATACAAGAAAGTAATAAAACTATTAATGTAATTATACTGATCGGCACAAAACAAAAAAAAAGTCGGAAAAAAGAACTTTGTTATTTGATTTTAATTGACTTTAGAGAGCCAAATAATCCAAATCGGTTTACAGATTGATTTTATCACGACTAGTTTTTTTATGGGCTGGACTAATATTTCGCCCGAAAAATGGCGGTTATGCCAATTCATTTTCATAATCATAACTTGAAAACAATTTGTCCGATTTGAACATTTTTTTTTAGTTTCGGAGAAGCAAACGAATGAAATGTTTTGTTTTCATAACCTTTAACTGTGGAGGTAAACTTTTGGGACATACCTTATGACGTGGTGGTAAATTTTACCCCTCTAAATTTTACTAAAAAAAAAAATTAGGTAAAAAATATTTTTTGTTAATTATTCGTTTTTGAAAAATAAAATACTACATTTTTAATTACAAAAAATAAAGAAACCAAAAATTATTTTTATCTGTTTAAACAAAACAGGAACTTTACTTCACACACCTTTTTTATATCCTCCACCACAATTAGTTGTGAATAGGGTATATTAAGTTTGTCATTCCGTGTGAAACTTTTTTATTATTCATCTCAGACCCCATAAAGTATATATATTCTGGGTCCTTGAGTAATTCTAAGTCGATTAAGTCATGTCCGTCTGTCTCTCCGTCAGTTGAAAACACGCTCACTTTCGAACAACTCAAAAGAAATGAACAAACTTGGCGCCAAATTGCTTGTAGTTATCCTAAGCAGTTTGGGATTGAAATCCAGCAAAATCGGTTCAGTAGGACCAGAGCTATGAATCAAAATATGGAACCACCACCTTAAAAAAATGATAATTTTGTTACAAAAAATAACATAAATGCTGGAACAAGGCACGGAATGGGATAAGATTTTGCAAAAATTTGTTTTATTTGACTGGAAATCAAGCTGTTAAATTTCGTGAAGATCCGTCCATAATTTACCCTAAGCCCCATATAAACACCAATCCCGGAAAAGAGTTTAGTACGCCTAAAACCGTAAAAAATAACGCTAGCGTAACAAAATTTGGTACGTCACAGTTTTTTAGGACTAGAAATAACATTGTGAAATTTCGTGACGATCGGTCTATAATTTAACTTAGGCGCCATATAAACCCTACTACCGGAAAACAGTTTAGTACGCCTAAAACTTTAAAAAATACTGCAATCATAACACTCGTTATACTGGCTCGTCACAGTTTTATAGGACTATAAATGATACTGTGAAATTTCGTGAAGATCGGAACATATTTTACCCCAGGCCCCATAGTAACCATACTCGCGGAAAACAGTTTAGTACACCTAAAACCATAATTAATAATGCTATCATAACAGAAATTGGTACGTCACAGTTTTAAAGGACTAGAAATTAGGCTGTGAAATTGCGTGATGATCGGTCCATAATTTACCCTAGGCCCCATATAAACCCTACTACCGGAAAACTGTTTAGTCGCCTAAAACCATAATTAATAACAAATCGTCACAGTTTAAGATAATAATAACATCATACAGATATCACTCCTTAAACATTCGAACTGTCGGTGGAGGGTATCAAAGATTCGGCACAGCCGAATACAGCACTCTAACTTGTTTTAATTTAAAAAAAAAGATACATCAAAAACTTATCATCAAAATATGAGTTTAAAAAAAAACTTAAAGGGCATTTTTGCACAGCCAAATATATACATTTAAAGATATAAAAGAGATCATGAAAAAAAATAATTAGGTGTAGAAACTACAGGTCAACCTTTTTGGAGGTTTCTTACTAATCAAAATCTGCATCCCATACACATTGGCTTACTACGTTGCACACAAATCGGCAACTTTGGTCGATATATCTTGGTTATCAGTACAGAACATCTGGGCGGGACTTGAGATATGGGTGTGGCTCCTCCCAAAGATTTTTGTGTATCTGAAGAATGCCAAGTGTCAAAGTTTCGAAATAAGGTACAATAATCTTGGTTAGCAATACACAACATCCCGCAAAATGTGGGTAGGATTAGAGAATTGGGCGTGGCAGAAAATATGTACATTTTTAATATCTTGTGAACGGTTAGTAAAAATTTTTTCAAATTTGGTACACATACTTGGGTTATCAATACACAACCTCTCTACAAAGATTGGAGAAGTGGGCGTGGCATAAAACAGGTTAATCTTTATCTAAAGAACGGCAAATGAAAGTTATAAAATTGTCCAAGCAATAACAGCTTAAGTTTGGGTACAAATAGCTTTGCTACCAATATGCAACATCAGTCAAAAAGTGGGCGGGATTAGATAAGTAGGTATGGCACAAAATATTTACAATTCTGTATATCTAAATAATAATAAGTGTAAAATTTTCCAAATTTGGTACGAATAGAATAACGTTTTTGGAATAAATAATTTTTTACCAACAAGAAAACGGACAAGTGGTAAAAATAATTCCATTAAAATATTACGTTAATTTTGGTGTGGGGTAAATTTTTTCAACCAAATACTTACGCTAACGCCGACGTGGTGGTAATATATTTTCAAAGAAAAAATTACCTAAATGACGACACCATTTTACACCAGCATGTGCGTAGCTCCGCTCATGCTAAGTCGAGCTCAGACAAAGCACAAGTAAATAACAAGGATCATGATATAAGAAGATACTAAGAGAAAACAATTGATTGAGCGCAACGGAAGAGAGTATTTTAAAAAACTATAAAGTGAGGGTAAAATTTACCACCACCTCCACAGTTAAAGGTTAAATTGTAAAAAAAATTATGAGGAAAAAACTTAACTTGTGATCATTTATCAGAAAGTCAGGTATTTGGCGAAAAATTAGTCATAAATCAATCAATGGACAAATTTTAATTTTATTAACGATAAAGTTAAACCACCTTTTTATTAACACAGGAAATATAATTCCCTATTATTTGTATGTGATTTGATCAAAATCGGATAAATCGTTCTGAAAGTAAGATCAAATGAATTAGCATAAACGTATTAGTCTTGCCTTAAAAGACGTTATATAAAAAAACTGAAAACGGATTTGAATTAAGCGGCTTAAAATCTTTATACAGTGCACTCGCGGTAACTTGAACACCGTCTAACGTGAACACCGCCTAACTTGAACAAGATATTTTTTACATTGACTACTCTGTAACGTGAACAAACTCAGAAAGCTCTATAACGTGAACAATTTTTTATACCCTTCACCGAAGGTAAAAGGGTATTAATAACTTTGTCATTCCGTTTTTAATTTCTACAATATTAATCCTACACCCTATAAAGTTTGCATTCCCGATGATCCTGTTAAAAAAAATTGCTACAAGTGAGGCAATTGAAATTTTTAACAATGCATTGCAATGGGCAGGAGATGCAAAGGTGGATCAAAGTGACGTGAGTGTAGTTAGACGCTTAAGGGAGAAAGCAGTATTTCAACTACTTATTAGAAAAGAAAAAGCAGCAGAAATAGATAACCGATTTTTTTAATGCCTATATGTTATGAGTAATTTTATTTGCAATCTAAATATAATTCAATAGATATATTCTCGTAATCTCATTTTGGTTTGTAATGAATTCTAATTAATAATTTTATTATACCCACACCACAATAGTGGAGAGGGTATTATGCATTTGTGCTGATGTGTGTAACGCCTTAAAATATTGGTCTATATACCGATCGTCTTAGAATCATTTTCTGAGTCGAACTAACGATGTCCGTCCGGCTGGCTGTCCATGTAACCTTGTGCGCAAAGTACAGGTCGCAATTTTGGAGATAATTTGATGAAATTTGGGTCATAGGTTCTAATTGGCACAAGGGCCAAGCCTATTGAAAATGGGCCGAATCGTAGGACCACGAGGGAAGATAGGGGGAAATTTCTCCTCTCAGAAACTATCAAACCGATTTCAATGAAATTTAAAACATAGATAGAACCATATCTATATGGACACAAAATGTATGCATTTGTTAAAAAATAGGACCACGAGGGGAGATAGGGGCAATTTCTGCCTCTCAACCCGATTTTAATGAAATTTAAAACATAGATAGATCCATATCTATATGGACACATTAGCTATACAGTTTTTCAAAAATAGGACCACAAGGGGAGGTAGGGGGCAATTTTTGCCTCTCACAAACTTTCAAACCGATTTTCATGAAGTTCATAAGCATAGATAAATCTATATTTATATGGACACATAAGCATGATGTGTTTTTAAATACTGTGGTGTAGGGTATCATATGGTCGGGCTTGACCGACTGTACTTTCTTACTTGTTTTTATATTTTAGTAATGGAAATAATAATAAAACACATAAATATATACATATATATTTTAATAATGGAAATAATCAGAAAAAAATGTCAGGTTCAAGAGTGTAAAACAGACATATTTTTTATGAAATTCGACAATCGCTAACGTGAACAATTTCGCTAACATGAACTCCCTAGGTTTTAATTAGTTCACGTTACCGCGAGCGCACTGTATTCCATATTTTTATTAAAAATTATTTTTTTTGCCGACCAGCATTAATTGTAGCACAAAAATGTTCCTCAATGAAAAAAATTGGTAGAAAGAGTTAAAATTTTTTTAGTTTTAGAGCTGTACCGCTATCTGGTAAGTGTCTCGATGGAAAAAAAAAACTGAGCAAATATTAGCCTTTAGCATGCCAATATACATTAGAATCAATTGTAATGGTAAACATACTTTTAAAAGATTTTAAAATGAACACTTGTGTTAAGATACGGTCACATATGACATGTATTTTCACAATTTTTGTTTAAAGCAATAAAGTATTATATGGCCGGGCTTGAACAACTATACTTTTTTACTGGTTTACTATACAGATTGAGATAGATTACAATCTCAAACTGCCTAAAAGAACTAGAACAAATTTGGCACCAAAATTTTAATTTTCGTCAGTACCCTTTTCAAAATCCATAAAGGTAACAATATCCTTGCGGCTGGCTGTCCATGTTAACTTTATTTGCAAAGTACAGTTCGCGATTTTGGAGTTAATGTTGTTAAATTTGGTGTTTACGTTTTAATCCTCATAACTTCACATTGCCCGTTTTAATCCTCATAATTTCACATTGCCCCAATGAAAACTTCTTTCCGGGAAATTCCTTGTTCCCATAAACCATCTTAATATGTTAGTATTTAAATTAAATTTGCAACCCTGAAATGTTGGTCTGGACGATACTTTCTATAATATATTGTATGTCATGTCAAAATTTTGTCTTGGTAGGTTCTTCTAAGTCCCATATGAACCCACTTTCTACAATCACTTCAAGATAAAAAAGATCTCAAAAAGATGTCGATTACGGTAAATTGTTCGGCACAAAAAAGTTTTATATAAAACATAATCTCATAATAAATTTTAATTTTGGAGGTTCCATGATTGGCAATGGGTCCCAAAGTAGGTACGCTGTTTAAAATTTTTATGTAAATACAGATGCGCTATGCTTGGAATGCATAATTTGAAACATAGATTCGTATATTTTTCCCATATTAAATAAATTGTCTGTTTTCTTAAGAAAGATTTTGTGACATATTGTAATCTAAAGATAAAACAGGAACAAATTTACAAAAATATGGTTTTTTATCATTTAAAAATGGTTTAGTTTTGTTTATTTTTTTAATTTTTGTATTTTAAAACTTTTTGTTTGACGCTGTTTGATCTTACAAAATTTTTGTAAGAACAAATATTTATTTGCTTTAAAACGAGGACAATATTTGACGTTTACTGGTCACGTTAGGAACATTTTTGGTTGCTGACATATAATTTTGTTTGCCCAAAATCAGCTGTTTTTCTGTTTGCCACTCAAAACTATTTTGTGGTCAGATTTGGGCAAGCAAATATTTGAAATTTTTTGTCTAATGTTTGCCATATGTGTTATTTCAAGTATTAAGGTTTTGTGAGTTTGAAGTAAAAACACTCCGAATCATTGAATGCGCTTGAAGTGGATGTTATTTACAATATTACATTCTGGAGCTTTTAATTAAAACTCTTTGACTATGACTATTTTAATACGATTGACAAAACCAATGATTACAAAGGCGTTCAAGTGATAACAAATAAGAACATATTAATTGGGTTATTTTTGAATTTTATCAAACCTCAAAATTAAGAAGTAACAAAGGTAGTGGGAGTAATTTTCAACAGCTATGTATGTGCAATAATGGACCGATTCCATAAAACAAAGTAATTTGTTATCGTATTAAAGGTAGCATATATTTTTGCTTTTATACTGTAACTGAATTAGGAGTGAAGGAGACTGTTGCGTACAAAAATTGCTTTACTCATACAAAGTTTTTACTTCTTACAACAAGGCGAATTTTTTTTCACTAAAAACTCAATTGTGTTTTCTGTTTGAAAAAAAAAATAAAACAAATAATAAAGTAAAGCGATTCTAAAGTAAATTTATGGTGAAACCATTTTTGAACTTTAACAGTATAATGAGGACATCCAAGGTTAATTTTGAAAAAAAAATAAAAGAAAAAAACCAAGATGTCGAAGTTGGATAACTTTAAATTTCAATTGGTTATTTCAGCTTCTGCAGATAATTTTTTTTTCAACTGCTTTTTTTAAGTATTAAACGATTTCCTATAAAAATCCCTTATCTCAATATGTGTCCTGTTGCCAAATAATCCCGCATATTCATATGGGTTAATATAACAATTATTTTACTTTATTTTTAATTTTTGTTATATACGAAAGGTGTTTAAACCACAATCGATATCTACGTTTGTATAAGATTTATTTGTATTTATTATTTTATCACAACCATAATTAGTACAAATAAAGACACGGTCACACTTGGCAAATAATTGACGAAATAAACGGGACCAACAGGCAAATATTTAATAAGCGTGAACATCCTGTTGTATTATAATGTCATAAATATATATATAAATATCATTTGCTATTGCTATTTAGTTTAAGACATATGAGGAGACCCATAACAAAACGCAATAATTAAATTTTTCAAGTTTCTTGATTTTTTAATTGAATCCTATTCTACACATTGAAATCTATATTACCTGTATTATAAAGCACACCTCAATAACTACACCGCAATTCAATATCGAATATAATGATTCATAGTAAAATGCTATAATTACACATCTTTGCAATAAATCGCTACAAGAAATTTAAAAAAATTAACTTTATAAAAAAATTATGCTCTGGTGGTAACTCTTATGCTATGTTCACATTTGGGTTTTTAAACGCGTTTAAGCAAAATGTTGATTTAGCTAATCAAAGCCGTTCACATTACATTTGAGATGATTAAGATGACAGATGATTAGGAAAAACACACACACAAACACACAAAAAAACAACAAACAAATTTAAATTTCTTTAAAGTATTAAAAATGGATAAAAACACTTTTATAAAGTTATCAGAAGATTATTTTAATAATTTTAATGATGTAATTGTGAAAATGTATGAATTATTTAAGAAAAAAAAAAAAAATAAAAACATTAAGCAGAAATCTTGGCCGGTTGTACACGGTTGTTGGCGATTCTACATTTGAGGTATGTTCAGTGGATTCTATGTGGTTTATGAAGTGATTTAGTTGTAATCATGTCAATTTGAATGTATGGGTAATAATCTCGATTTTGAAGTGATTAGAGCTTAATCATGTTCGAGCTGCTTAAACGCGTTTAAGAACCCAAGTGTGAACATAGTATTAGATAACTGTAAAACGTAAGGAATTTTTGTTTAGTTAATACCTTTTGCAATCAAATCAATGAAAAAGTCGATTTTAAATTTTGGGTTATATTTTTGATTAAATTGGATAAAAAACACTTTAAACTAAAAACAAAATTGTTTTTGTTAAAAATGTTATCACATATTCGAATAAAAGTCGATTCGGCTTACTTTCACCATGCCCTTAGTCTGAGTTCATATGGCTCATGTCTTATTGACAAGATTCTTCCTTTTTCTTCTTTGAACATGAATTGGCGTTCAAATGAATTATGTTATGTTGACGATATGTGGATTTTTGATATTGAAAACAATAACAAAATTAAACAACGAATGAAAAAGCAAAACGTAAAGACGGTACATGCATCTGTGTACTCGTTTCTTTTCCCCTCGTCCCTCTCGCCTATAAAGTAGCAATCTTATCAATAAGACATGAGCCGTATGAACATAGACTTACTACATACAGTTCATAGCAAAATGAAATAAATACTATGATTCGGACCAAAACGCAATAATTACAAATTTGTAATCTTAATAACTTTAAAACAAACTGTCAGATAAACTAATTAATTAATATTATTTTTTGTAGACAATAATACCTCAATAATGGTTTTTTTTTTTTTAATTTATGTGCTACTTACTTAAATTACATTTTGTCATTTATCCAAAAAAATGTTATGGTGTAATTATTGCGTTTTGTCATGGACCACCTCAATAAAATAAATGAAAATTGTCAAAAAACACAGGTAAAACAACGCCACACTGAAAATGCAAAGGCAACAAAGTTGTATTGTCATATATTTTTTAATATGAGAAATAAAGCAACATTTTTAAAACAGTCACAAAATTTTAGCACAATCAATACGACACAATGAAATTAATTGTGAATTGCTTACACATATATACATTAGGATATTAGAATTATAAAAAATTGAAACCAAATTTACATTTTTTTTTACATGTCAATAAAAAATTTTTCTGTTGTTTTCTTACGAAGACAGTAGAATGAAGCAGTTTGGTTATTAATTTTGTTTTTTCTTTTAACCCACTTACAACTACAATTCGAGTCGGAAGAAACCCAACCAATTGTAGGGGGATGTAAGAAAAGATAAACTCACTGTTTATTGTTGGTGTTTTGTTGAAGCTTTGATATTGTTACAAGTAAGACTTTGAGTGTTTAAAATTCTTATTCGCTTTAGGGTTTTATTTGTTTAATATTTTTTGCTTTTCTAAAATCGTTGGAAGAGGTTTCCTGATGAGCTGGCCTAAGCAACCAGTGAAATGCGCATAGAAGCTAGCTTTCCCTCAACAATACATTTCAGTGTATTTATTAAATATGAAAAAATTGGGAATTAAGCACGTCATACGAAAATCGTATTAATAAAAAATTTTCTATTTCTTGCGTTTTGAGAATATTTTGTGTGTTAAAAAAATGTTCGAAATAACCAAAATAAAATTTTGACTTGATATTTTTTAAAATATTCATAAAGAATATTTCTGGTTTATAAAATAATTTTTTATGAAAAGTTAATTAATAAACCTTTAACTAAATTTAACATATTTTTTATTTAGGAATGGGTAATCTTTAAATTTTATGTATTTTTTATTTAAATTACAAATAAAAACATTTTTTTATTTTAGCATAGGGTTCTTTATTATCCGAACTGTATATGACTTAGTCTTCTTTTGCTATAAAAATGTAGCGATAACAGACAGTAATCTTACTCGTACTTTCATTTGGAAAAAAGGCTTTTCCTCTCACAACGTGATACGAATTGTTTTTTTTTCTAATTTACTTTTCACTTTTGACATGAAAACATGTGGTAGTGGTGGATATGAATACGAAAACAAACTCACGCACACGAATACATCATCCTACCACACAAGAAAAGCGAAATGAAAAGCATCATCATCGTCATCCTCGTCATCTGCAGCAGCAGCAAAACCAACAACTTCAACATGGGGGAAAAAATCTCATCTCTATCATTATGCCAATAAAAATGAACATTTACAAGATTCTTTTCTCGTAGCTTTTCACCTCAGTACCACTTGTTCTGAAGACGAAATTGGTCGGAAAATTCTATGAGCGGGAAAAATTAAAAAGCAACAACAAACATGTGTTCATGATTGTCCGTACGTTTCCTTTTACCAAGAAAATTAATCATTAATAGAAGAAAACATTCGTTGGAATTTTTAAGCGCGTTTATGTGTATGTGTGTTTCTTTTTAATATAAACAAAAAACCCAAAATTAGCTCAAATAAAAACTGCTTCAATACGAATAATAAATACAAATTTATTGTAGTTTATTTTCGGCATTAAATAAAAAAAGAACAAAGTTAAAACAAAATATTTATTTGTTGGGTACGTATACGCAATAACCATCCGAAATTAAGCTATGTACGTATGTATATATATGTGTGTGTGAGTGTGTGTATGTGCATGTGTATCTATGCATTAAAAAATACAAAATATTTTCTGTTTTATCGCATGAATATATTTTAATTATTACACCAATTAAAATACGATAACAATGTTTCATGTAATTTTAATTAATGCCGTTTGTAGTTTATTTGAATATCGTATAGAATTTCTTTTAAGGATTTTTTATCTGCACCACACCACACACACACACACTGGTGCACACACAAGTCAAAAAATTGATTTATAATAAACAAAAACAAAATAAATGCCAAAAAAAAAAACACGAAAGTGTGTCATTTCGCATAGAATTTAACTTGTTTTCTTAGTTTGTTTGACAACAATAAAGTGTTTATGTTTTTTTTTTTTTGCTTTTATTTGTTCCAATTTTAGTTCTCTCAGCTGCTTATTTTAGGTTCAAGGAAACTGACGTTAAGATGAAACTGTCATTTTCAATTGCTGTCTGGAAATACGCTCTACTAACCTTGAATGTTCTCGTTTCGGTGAGTAAAAATAAACTACAATAACTAATTTAAATAAAATAGTATGGAGCCAACTTCAGGTGCTCGTAATAGTCTCTACACTCTACACAAATGTAAATACATACATATGTATGTATGTTGTTGCTAAATAAGAACATGAAGAAGAACACCAACAATAAATAAAAGTAACACATATGTTCATATAAATGTACGTTCATATACACCGTGAACTTTTTTTAATTTTTTTTTTTAAATACTGTAGACTATATAAAAAAGGGGGAAATATATCTGCAGTCCGTTGGATGCACAGTGGGAGATTTTGGAAAAAAATTTAAATAATTCTGGATTTTGTAAACGGTTAGTCCGATTGGAGTTAAATTTCAAGTGGCAATTAAGGAGATGTGTTCGAGCTTAAATTTTGGATTTTGGGCTTATAGACAAAACAAATGTTTTGTCAATAATATTAATTTTTATTTGTGCAATAAAAACTTACCTCCTAAGGCCGAGGCCACGCAATGACCGGCTGAGCGATGAGCGTCAAAAAATTGAAACATATGAAATACTACTGAAGTGGCCACGAAATGAGCGGCATGTGAGCGAAATTTTTGAGCGGCTAAGCGGCGTCGCTCAGGAATAAAACTTGTTCTAATTTTTAGTTGTTTTCTGAGCGTCAAAAAATAAACATGGCAAACGTGAATTTGGAGCTTATAATTTCATCCGTACATAGCCGACCGAATTATGGCAAGACAGATTACCAAATTTTAAAAATAAAAATATGACCGAGAAATTTTTTTTATGTTTTGTCAATTTGGTGTAAACTTTTTGCAACAGCCAATCAAAGATTTGTATATAAATGGTTTAATTCCCCTTGCTTTATTTATAGGATGAAACCAAACTACCCAATACAATATATTTATACCCACAACACAATAGTGAAGACTTAGAATCACTTTCTGAATCGAACTAACGATGTCCGTCCGGTGGTTGGCAGGATGGCTGGCTGGCTGGCTGTCCATCTTACCTTGTGCGCAGGGTACAACTCGTAATTTTAAAGATAATTTTATCAAATTTGGGACATAGGTTCTATTTGGCACAAGGACCAAGCCTATTAAAAATCGTAGGACCACGAGGGAAGATAGGGGGTAATTTCGTCCTCTCAGAAACTATCAAACCGATTTTAATGAAATTTAAATCATACATAGAAATATATTTATATGGATGCATAAGCTATGTAGTTTTTCATAAATAGGACCACAAGGGGAGGTAGGTGGCAATTTTTGCCTCTCACAAACTTTCAAACCGATTTTAATGAAGTTTATAAACATAGATAAATCCATATTAATATGGACACATTAGCATATGTTTATTAATACTGTGGTGTAGGGTATCATATGGTCGGGCTAAACCGACTATACTTGTTACTTGTTTTTAATTTGTTTTTGTTTTAAATGTAAGTTAAGCGAACGAAGTCTTCGCTCGAAATCGACGAACAGGCTGCAACTTTTTTTTTCTTATAACATTAAACAAGCCACTCTTAACAATGGCATTTTAACAACTAACCGCTCAGAAGTCACGCTCAGTAATAAGCCACTTGCCGCTCAAACATGACGCTTCGACGCTCATCGTTCAGTCGCTTGACGCTTAGCAGCTCATTGCGTGGCCTCGGCCTTAGTTGTAAAAAATATAAGAGGTTAATTACTCTTATTTTCACAGAAACCCGTTTCATAAACCTGTGCCCATTTTCAGTAACTCCTACGAAGAGAAATTCTTCGTTTGAAATGTGAGAAATTAAACAAAAATGCCAAAAATTTAAACAAACAAGTGTTTTTCTCACCTAACTGCGTCTGTAACATTTTTGGCGAGTTAAAGCTGTCACGTAAGGAAATTACTCGCCAATTTACAGAAAAAGTAACCCACTTTTTTTTTGTGAAAGTTCCAGCTTTGAAATGTCAAATAAACTAACGAATTAAAACGGGGTAAGAAAAAATTTTCACACTAAAAGAAATATTAAAAATGCAATTAATAATATCACGGAAGAGGTAAGCATTTCGTTCTTGGCCGATTTTATCATTGGTTAATTATTTTGCTTTTAATTTTTACATATATAAAATATCCGTTTTATATATGTTTTGTTTAACAACAAACATTGAAGTCACACTTTACATTATTTGTTATAGCTGAAGGTTGTATTTTCGTCGCCGTCGTTGAACATTTTAAAGTTAAGTTAATTTTGGTCGCCGTCAACGATAAGTGTGACTGGAGTTCTCAACGTCTGCAATGTCACATCGGCTTCGGGTGGAATATTATTAGATTAATAACGACGTAGCCTCTGATAGTTTTTGACATGAGTTACAGACACCATTTTTTCTCTTCAAAGTAAGACAACATGGGTAATTTAAAAGATCAAATCAACAAAATTTTCTTTTGAAATTTCGAAAGGAATCTCACAATTCCCAAAAATTATTTATTTTGATTTTTGGGAGTATTTTTCCCTGCTAAGGATTCCAATATTCCCATTACACAATTTTTCGGTTTGTGCTTTGTTGTGATACAGACGTGTATTTTTAGCCCCGCATACGATTTGAACTATTAATTAATCACATTTGATTTTGTAATACATAAATATAAGCAGCGAATGGACGCTTAAAAAAAAAATAATATATTTTGTTATTTAAATTACTTAACATAATAGTGAACAATTTAAAACGATAAAATTAAATAAAATAAAACAGTAAAAATATATATGTATGTATGTACGTATGAATGTTCATACATGTGTATACATATTCTGAACAAAACATTTGAATTCTGGTTTTTTCTTTTGTTGTTGTAAAATACAATAAATAATAAAAATATTAAAGCAAAGCAAAACGGTGAAAAACAAAAACAACTCTTTGCATGAGTACAAACAGTGAAACAACACTAAGACAAAATGAAAGAAACGTTTACGTTTTAGTTAATGCGAATGAAAATAATGAAGAAATAAATAAAACAAAACAAAACAATATTAGCTACCTAACGGCTAAGCCAATTACTCGAACACGTTCCCTCTCACCCTCGGTATTTACACAAACGGTGGATAGTGACTCATTAAAAAAACTACAACAAGATTTGGTGACAAGTGTTGCCAGGCCAGCAAGTATTGCCGTGACGTCAAAAACAAATTTAGTGGGAAATGATACCATGAACTCAAACACAAATGCAATGGAAAACCCCCCTGTAAAAAGTTGTCAAAAGCCTACAGTACAAGTTGGTATGGACAGGTACATAACAGTGCTTAAACGGGGACGCAGCCCTACCTCTGCAGCAGTTGCTTCGGCCTCAAAAGTACCATCTTTTGATAAAATAAATACTCAAAATCGTTTTGCAATTCTGGAGGATGAATCCTCTGAAGCACCAAACGTCATTAAACCATCCAAGCCTCCCCCGATATATCTAAGGGAGCAAAATTCAAATGAGCTCATAAAGAGTTTGATATCGGTGATAGGTGAAAATTCGTTTTACGTAGCGGCTATAAAGCGTGGAAGTATAAACGAGACAAAAATACAAGTCAATAATGAGAATGATTTTCGCAAAATAGTAAACAACTTCGAAACGCTTAAAAAAAACTTTTATACCTACCAACTGAAAAGCAGTAAAGGTCTACAGGTAGTGATTAAGGGTATTGACTCATGTGTGGACCCAGAAGAGGTTAAAACATTCCTAGAAGAAAAAGGCTTCAAGGTAAAACATGTAGTAAATATTAAAAATAGAGAAAAAATTCCCCAACCACTTTTTCGAGTGGAGTTTGAACCCGGCGACGTAAAACTTAAAAAAAACGAAACACATCCTATTTACAATTTAAAATATATTCTCTACAGAAGAATAACTATAGAAGAGCCACACAAAAAAAATGGACCTGTTCAGTGCTTAAACTGCCAAGAATTTGGCCATACCAAGGCATACTGCTACTTACCCCCTGTCTGCGTAGTATGTGGTGAACTACACGGTACCGTTTCTTGCGATAAGTCTAAAACCGACCCCAACGTAAAAAAATGTAGCAACTGTGGCGGTAATCACACAGCCAATTATAGAGGATGCCCAGTATATAATATTGTCAAGCAGACGGTTGGACCGAAAACAAATACCCCTCAAATGCAGGTTGCAAATCAGGTAAACACAAATGCAATTCAAGCCCCCCAGCCTAGTAATAACAGAACCTCTTACGCTAACGTCCTAAAATCAAACCATCAGCCAATGCAAGGTGCCTCGCCAAGTAATGATGAAACTCCGGTTTCTAATTTAAGTCGTTTAGAAATAACCATGGAAACATTAGTGCAAACAGTAAATAATTTTACGAACACAATGGGTAATATGATGCAGGAAATGCTTAGAATGCAATCGATGTTATTGCAAGCTGTACTTAACAAACCATGAACTGTTTAAAAATTTGTTTTTGGAACGCAAACGGCATCCGCCAACATAAAAATGAATTAGAATACTTTCTTAAAAATAAACAAATTGTGTCATGATGATTTCTGAAACTCATTTGACCTCAAGAAATACGTTTAAAATCAATGGTTATATACTATATGATACCAAGGACCCTCGAGATAGAGCTTGTGGAGGTTCTGCCATCTTAATAAAAACTCGAGTCAAACACTACATTATGTGTGATCACCGTGAAGACTATCTGCAAGCAACGACTATTTGTGTTGAGGAGCTAAATCGAAACATAGTAATTTCTTCTTTATACTCTCCACCTAGATTTTCCATATCAGAAGGCCAATATTATAAATATTTTAAATCATTAGGACCCTGTTTTCTGGCCGCTGGCGATTATAACGCTAAACATACCTTCTGGGGGTCACGACTTATAACACCAAAAGGTCGTGTTTTGTTTAACACAATCTCTAAAATGGGTTTAAATGTGGTCGCGAGCGGGCAACCAACATATTGGCCTACTGATCAGCAAAAAATTCCAGATGTTATCGACTTTGGCGTGGTTAAAAACATCCCCACAGAAACGATTCATGTTGAAGCTTCCTTAGAATTATCATCCGACCACACACCTACAATTGTTACTATATCGAACCCAAATAGAATTGTATTTCCGTCAGGTTACTTAGCGACGCCAGCCACACAAATAAATTGGTTAAAATATAAAAAATTTCTCAGTGCCCATTGCACAGAAAATATTCCGCTTAGTACACCGGAGAATGTGGATCTCTCTCTTGTTAACTTTGACAGTTATCTTAAACTAGCTGTTCAACACTCCAGCGTTACCCCCAAAAAAAATTAAAAATAATAAAATATGTTCTTCAGATGTCGAGCGGCTCTTGACTGAAAAAAGGAGAGTTCGAAGAGAGTGGCAACTTTACAGATCCCCGCAACTTAAGATTTTATTAAAAGAATGCACAAAAAGGCTAAGAAAGTTGCTACAGAATCAGAAAACGGCTTCTCTAGAAAAATATCTTAAGGAACTTGATGCAACTCCACAATCTGACTACTCATTATGGCGTGCAGCTAGAAATCTAAAAAGGCCAGTTATATCTAAGCCACCATTAAGAAACTTGAATGGTAGTTGGGCAAGAAATGATAATGAAAAAGGAAACCTGTTTGTAAATCATTTGAAAAACGTATTTACACCAAATATATCTCACAATATTGCGGTCGAGTTACCACCTGTTGATGCTAGAGCAGCTTTTCCCCTCAGATTTGAGATAAGAGAAATCGAAAAGGCTATTTGTGACTTAAACACTAAGAAGGCACCTGGTATTGATAAAATCAGTAATAAAATGCTTTTGGAGCTACCTCGCATAGCAAAGAAAATTATTCTTTTTATTTTTAATGCTATTTTACGCCTTGAATACTATCCTGAAAAATGGAAGGTTTCCTTAGTTACCATGATACCAAAGCCAGGTAAAGATCATACAAAAGTTGAGTCTTATAGACCTATTAGCTTATTATCAAATATGTCAAAGCTGTTTGAGAAATTATTAGTTTCAAAATTAACACCAATTTTAAGTGAAAATAGATGTATTCCAAACCATCAGTTCGGATTTAGAAGAAAACACAGCACAATCGAGCAGACTCATCGAATAGTAAATGTCATAAGAAAAGCATTTGAAGAAAAGAAATATTGCTCAGCACTCTCCATCGATGTTTCGCAAGCTTTTGACAAAGTCTGGCATGAAGGCTTATTACACAAATTGAAGCAAAATTTACCAGCAAACACACACAAGCTGCTAGAAAGCTACTTAGTCGGTCGTCAATTTATTATTAAAGAAGGAAATTTCTTAAGTTCACCTCAGCCCATTGCCGCTGGAGTCCCACAAGGCAGCATCCTGGGCCCCCTATTATACTTAATTTATACTTCGGACATGCCAACAAGCAACTACACACAAACTTCAACATTTGCAGACGATACAGCTTTTCTAAGCGCCCACGAAAACCGTTATGAAGCATCGCGTTACTTACAGCATCATATATTTCAACTAGAAATATGGTTAAGACAATGGAGGATAATGGTCAATGAGCAAAAATGTGTACATATAACATTCACTTTGCGCCGGGAATCTTGCCCCCCTATTACAATCAATAATCAAATAATTCCTCAACATTCGCATGTTAAATATCTCGGTATACATCTGGATCGGCGATTAACGTGGAAATGCCATATAGAGGCAAAATTAACTCAAATGAAACTAAAAGCCATTCAAATTCATTGGCTTATTGGAAGAAATTCTGTCCTTAGTCTCGATTGCAAGCTTCTACTTTACAACTCTATCTTAAAGCCTATCTGGTGCTACGGTATTCAACTATGGGGCACTGCCTCGGCCTCTAATATCGACAAAATTCAAAGGCGCCAAAATAAACTTCTTCGAATAATCACAGCCGCTCCCTGGTATGTTAAAAACTCAAACATTCATAAGGATCTCAATGTGCCATTAGTGAAATCTATGATTACAAAATACGCAATAAAATATTTAAAAAGGCTTGAACAACACCCAAATCCACTAGCTCGAAATATTTTAAATCATGGCGGCCACACTCGCTTAAGAAGAAGAGACACTGCAGCACTTACCCAATTAGATGAGCGATAAACACCTATAAAAGTGAACATAACCCGTGATGAAGAAAATTTTGTCTGGCACTGGCAGGAGATAAAATAACGTATTAGGTTAAGATTTGATTAATTATTGTTAGTTCATATTTAATATATGAAGATTCAATAAAACAATAATGACAAAAAAAAAAAAAAAAAAAAAAAAATATTTTGGGAGATGTTGCCCACTGAATATAATGTTTATGTCGGCATATTGAGATAACCAAAACCGTTAAAGAACAGGTTATCAGTTTAATAAAATTATGTCGCGATTAAGTAACAGCCAGGTTTTAGATACGTTGAGAAAACGGCCATCAGACATTTCGCAAAAATTGTTTACTGGGTAAATGCATATGTAGTACATACAAGTACTATTATCATGGTCATGAAATACTATATACTCGTACATGCTATTCGAGAACAAGCCATTCAAACAAAAATACAAACCACTTCAGATTTGCATTTGTTTGAACGAGAGTCCGTTTAATTTTTATACACCGAAAATAAGTTTTCATGCATGTGTTCGTATATTAAAATTTACATGCAAATTTATATGTTAACATACAAATAAACATGAGTATATGTATGTATGAAGTACAATTTACATCATACATTTTTTAATAAATATTAAATTCTTTGACTACATAGACGTAGTAATAACAAAATTAAATTAACCCTTTTATGCTCGCTCAGCATATTTTTATATCCTATTTATTCGTAACGTTATCTGCCGATATGGATTGTAAATTTGAAAATACATCTGAGTAACACGCTGTATCCAGCCATTGTTTTGTGTGCACATGCATATGTCAGAACAATTTGTTCATGTTCTTTATGTAGGATGCGGTGCATACAAAACAAATTATTTTTATCGAAAAATGTTAAAACGTATGATAGTTACTTTAGCCATATTATTCTCAGCGGCAAACATATTAAAATTAGTCCACCAACAAGACGCCACAACCACATTATGTTTTATCCAATCATGTTGTGGTTAATATGGCATTATTATGTTTAACACCTATAGTTGTTTTTCAACCACAGCATGTTGCTCTCGGAAAAGAGGCAAATGTAATTGTGAACTTTATAGCATACAATAATTAGAAGCAGTGATGCCAACTTTTTGAAAGCAAAAAGCACTTTAAAATTTAAAAAAAGCACTAAAAAGCACTATTCCGAGCAAAAAAAAAGCACTAAGCCATTTTTACAATATAATTAAACACAAAAAAAGTTGCATTCGGCTGTGCCGAATATTATATACCTCCAATATTGAAAAAAAGGCGACGGCGTTGATGTGGGATCATTTTCATTTAAAATTAAATATATTAACATTTATTTTTTTAACATTTGTATATAAACAATAATCAGTATTGTGGTTATTTTGTTGAACTATTTACAGTTCTTAATCCAAATTTTTATAATTAGGCCTAAGTTGCAATCGAAACATGTCATGGTAATCTGCCGGCCGGGGTTCGAGCCCCGGCCACGTCAAGAATGAAAGATTATCAATAACAATTTTAAGTAAAGGAAAAGAAACACGTAAAATCAATTAAAAATGGATAATCATTCAGAAAGGCAAATTTCGATCTACCAGAGGTTGAAATACAATTTGGTTTAAGGATTGATATTTGACTATTGACGTCAGCGGCCGTCGATGGCTGCGGGTGTAAGACGGCAAATCCATCTGAGGAGATCGAGTGGTTGCGATCGAAACATGTCATGGTAACCTGCCGGCCGAGGTTCGAGCCCCGGCCACGTCAAGAATGAAAGTATATAAACATTTTTAATGTATACATATACTAATAATAATATATTATTATCTTCAAAAAAATAATATCATCCAAATCATCATTAACTGAGTTTGAATTGGGCCATAAAACAGTTTTAAAGTAATATTTAATTTGATTGTTTCTATGTTTCATTGGAAGAAAGATCTCTACAGACATTAGATGGTTGATTGTAATCATTACAGCATGAATTATGCCAACGAAGTGCACATATAACGTAAAGAATTGAATTAACAGAGTTTAAGGATAATCGGTTTCCGATTTTGGATTAACTGTAGTTCATCGAACTAAATGTTCTTTCAACGCCCGCGTTTGAGTATGGAAAACTTAAAATTTTAAATACAAAATTGGACAATTAAAATCGTTGACTTCTATCTAAAAAAGATATGTTCGTTGTTTATTTTTCCATTCACAATTCCTAATATTTTTCAAGCCATTTTCTATTTTTGAAACAGTGTCAAAATCTTTAAAAAAAAGTTTACCTAAAACAAACACATCGTTTTTAATACGATGTCTTAACATATTGTCAACTCTTAATAGTTTGTAAAATTTCCTAGTTCTAACTTCGTAAATAAGTAAAACGAATGCAAATTTCTTTTACATTTTTTTATCATTTGAAATCTTATAATCTTTACAGGCCTACTTAAAATTGTACCCCAAATAGCAAAGCTCATCTAAATCATCCTCTATAAAATCGAAGTTTTAAAAAATTTTTTCTAAGTTTAGCACTAAGGATAAAATTTTGGCGTTTTGAGGCATCAAAAAGCTCATAAATAGTGCCAAAAGCACTAAGTTGGCATCGCTGGTGAGGAGGTTGCTCACCACCCTTAAATTGTGTTATTCAAGTGGAGTTAACTGCAGACCGATGTGTTTGCTTGCTGCTAAATGTGGTTACTTTAACCTTATCATTGTCACCGGCAGCCATATTATGGTTAAATTTAGTCTACCGTCAGGAAGATATTATTGTTGCCTCCGAACTAGTTGTGATTTATAATAGCAATAATTTGCTTACTTCTAATCAGCGATGCCAACTTAGTGCTTTTGGCACTATTTATGGTGCTTTTTGATGCCTCAAAACGCCAAAATTTTATCCTTAGTGCCAAACTAAGAAAACGCACTAACTTGGTGCTTTTTTAATTTTTTGTTAGTGCCTTTGGTGCTTTTTACAATTTTTATTGTTATTCTATCATTTTTTAAAACTTCGATTATATAGAGGATGATTTAGATGAGCTTTGCTATTTGGTGTACAATTTTGAGTAGGCCTGTAAAGATTATAAGATTTCAAATGATAAAAAAAATGTAAAAGAAATTTGCATTCGTTTTACCAATAATCTTATTTACGAAGTTAGAACTAGGAAATTTTACAAACTATGTATTAAGAGTTGACAATATGTTAAGACATCGTATTAAAAACGATGTGTTTGTTTTAGGTAAACTTTTTTTTAAAGATTTTGACACTGTTTCAAAAATAGAAAATGGCTTGAAAAATATTAGGAATTGTGAATGGAAAAATAAACAACGAACATATCTTTTTTAGATAGAAGTCAACGATTTTAATTGTCCAATTTTGTATTTAAAATTTTAAGTTTTCCATACTCAAACGCGGGCGTTGAAAGAACATTTAGTTCGATGAACCACAGTTAATCCAAAATTGGAAACCGATTATCCTTAAACTCTGTTAATTCAATTCTTTACGTTATATGTGGACTTCGTTGGCATAATTCATGCTGTAATGATTACAATCAACCATCTAATGTCTGTAGAGATCTTTCTTCCAATGAAACATAGAAACAATCAAATTAAATATTACTTTTAAACTGTTTTATGTCCCAATTCAAACTCAGTTAATGATGATTTGGATGATATTATTTTTTGAAGATAATAATATATTATTATAAGTATATGTATACATTAAAAATGTTTACATACAAATGTTAAAAAAATAAATAAAATAAATGTTAATATATTTATTATATAATTTTAAATGAAAATGGTCCCACATCAACGCCGTCGCCTTTTTTTTAATATTGGAGGTATATAATATTCGGCACAGCCGAATGCAACTTATTTTGTGTTTAATTATATTGTAAAAATGGCTTAGTGCTTTTTTTTGCTCGGAATAGTGCTTTTTAGTGCTTTTTTTAAATTTTAAAGTGATTTTTGCTCTCAAAAAGTTGGCATCACTGCTCCTCACCTAAAAGATCAAGAACGCCGTTAAAGTAACCATAATATGTTTAAAAATTTTTCGATAAAAATAGTTTTATTGGAAGTGGCCATATGGAAAAATGTGCTTTCTCTTCGTGTTTTCAAAGCAACAACAACAAAAAAATCGAGCCAAATTAATGTGTGCACAAAAGATTATTTGTTGTTTGAGATAATATTTGGTAGCTGTTGTAATTGTGAATTCGTTGTTATGCCCCAATCAAAAAAGACATGCGATGATCACAAAATTGGGAAAGAATGTTGTTTATTTTATACAATGAATTTTTGTGTAGCACATTCCCGTTTCCATATGAAACAATATACATACATTCATACATACGTACATGTGTATGCCCATTAGAGGTGTTCAAAAAAATTAAAGTGAATTCTTAGGTCAATGAATGGGCTTATTTGGTTCTTTTTAAATATATGAAAACATTTAGTATGAAGTTTGGTGCCAATTGGATAAAGAAAATTCGGGCGTTAGCCGATTCAAAATTTAAATAGTGAATACATGGCGAAAAAATCCCCATTATTTTACTGCCTGTTTAACGATGTCGAACGTCATCGTTCGCATAGAAAATTACATTCAAAACAAAAACAAACTTCGAACAATATTCGAATTTTGTTTTTGTTTTAAATGTAATTTTCTATGCGAACGATGACGTTCGAAATCCATGAACAGGCTGTTAGTTTTTTTTCAAATTTTTTTAGTGTCGTAAACGTAAACGTAGATACAATTCCCTTAAATCTGTTTATAACTAGCCCATTAATATATGAATGCCGCTGACAACTAATATGGCAACTATTACTTGACCGAGAAATTCGAGCACACACCTTAAACATTTTTGAAAATGATTTCTGCAATATAATTTTTTTAATGAAAAATTGTGAGATATGGAAAAAGTTTTGTTTTTGATGGCGTTTTTTGAATCTCGAATTTAAATTTAAAAAAATTGAGATTTGCACACCAGAGACTTGTTTAAAACATCCCTAGATGGAAGCGGACTGACACCAAAGTAGTCCCGTGATCGGTCTTTGGTGGTAGAGACCGGTTCTAGTTCTAACTTTTACATGGAGTTGTCATTGCAGGCGGTCAATACCCACCATTTAACCAGTCACACATCTATTCTTAATGAACGTGTTTAGTGTCAGTTACTACAATGTAGTATGATTTCAATACCATGTAGTATTGTTTCAGTGGAACAAGTCCTAGAATTAAATTCATGAACCAAATTTTAGAAAGTCTGAAGACTGTACTGTAATGTATTTCTTTTTATACCTTTTTGTTCTTCATAAGCCAGTTAAATGACTGGTTCTCCTTTCACTGGTCATGAGTTTTATTGACAACTGACACAAATTTCCCGCAGGGATCTTAGAGAATGATAATAAAAATTTTAAAAATATGCCCTGGTACACTTTGGTTGAGTAAACATTTGGTTTTTAGGGATTTCGAGAAGCATGCTTTATTTGCACAAAAATTATCAAGTACAAAAGTACACAAAGGAACCAAATTAGCCCGTTCATTGACTTTGAAATTGGTCATACAACGTTGAAGCCCTCTAATGTTCATACATACATTGAAAGTCACTGCGCAAAATGAGTTTGTTTTTTATTTTGAGAAAAAAAAATTTAATTAAATGTTAATCCCAATGTAAACATACATACATACCTATTACGAAAATAAGGTGTAATTTAGTTTATTTCTTCCACAATCCCGACCAAACAACTAATCCCATTTCGATGAAATTTGTAACGAAGACGGAATAAATTAATTAAAAATTTCTAAAGGCACCTGTGCCAGTGTTGCCAATTCAGCCCCTTAAAAAAAAACAAATTTTATCGGTAAGAGGTTTTCATCATTTAAAGATCTTTCTTATATTAAGTTCATTGCAGCGTCCAAATTTGTCCAAATATTTTATATGTTTTTTATGTCGATGATATCCTTAATAAGCTTACGTCATATAAGATAACATACCTTTACTTAATCAATCCCTTGATACAAACTGCACCAAGTCCAACAACAAGAGATGTGCTATTTCAAAAAAAAAAAAAAATAAATAAAACAACACAAGGCCTACAACAATTCTGTTGTGACCTTACTTTTCTCTTCAAAATGTGTTATACAAATTATACAAGTAACAACTGAAGGCGCATCTACATGTTTAAATAAAGATATATTTAATTTTCCTGTGAAAGGAAATATTCGACTAATTAATAAAATGAAACCAAAATGGCAGTTTTTTAATTTATCTATATTAAAAACGAGAACTTAAAATAAAAAAGGACTTTTGATGTTTTTTGCTTCTAATCACAAACTTCTTTTTGTCTTAAAATTCAATGAAGAACAAGACTAAGTACATTTGATGCCCTTTGCAGCTAAGCAAGTTGAACTTGTTGGGGTTTTCAACTTTTCTATCTCGAAAACCACTTTAGATATTACTTCATCCATCGTCAGAGGAAAAAAATTCTGATAAAAAACGTATTTTGAAAAAATGGGAATTGGTGTAGTTTATTTCTCCCCTACAGAACTATTGTAAAATTTGTTAGCATTGTTTGCATAATTTTAATAACTTAATAAGACTTTCAATGATTGATTTTCCTGGCGGGCTATAGTAACAGTAACCATTCGTCCTTTTTTCAGAGGACAGTCCTTTTTTTATACGATGTCCTCTAAGATTTAAAAAAAAGGAAAGTAGTGAATTGTAATTTTGTTAGATTATGACTTCTTCTTTAAAATCAAAAACAATAAGTTTTATTTTCCCAAAATCCCATGGTTTCAGCATTAATATAGTTAAACACGCTGGTTAACATTAATGCCAGCGTTAGATCAAATTCTAAAATAGTTTGTTCCATAAAAAATTTTTTCAACAAAGGTGCCCGATAACATTGCAAACATTATTTTGAGGATCCATGTGCTGTATTGTGGTTACTTTTGGTACATAAACAAGCCTTTATATTCCAGAAATATATTTGTTGACTAGAGTCACAACATATTTCAATGCCGGAGGCTGCTCTTACTTTAAACCACAGAATACACCGAACTGTAAAAAGTGACGTGTGAAAAGGCTCAAAGCAGTTGCGAGGGCAGCTTTCGAAGAAAGAGACAGAAAGCTTTTTTGGTAGGGAAGTGGCAAGGTGTAAAAGCAGGCCGCAACAATCAACACAAATTGCGTGATCAAAACAAAAATAACAAAACACAAACCACGTTACACAAAAATGCATTAGTTCAGCAACCGTTGTTTTTTGTGCAAAAAAATGTATTTAGTAATATTGTTTGTTTTATAATGTTATTTACTTACTTAAATATTATTAACACGTGTTGTGGTGAACTTAATAGTTAATTTTTACAACAGTTTTGCAAATAAATCTTAGCTAAATAAATTTGTGTTCACTGTATTGCGGCATAGAAGATGATGAAAAGAGAAATGCAAAAGGGCAGCTTTCTTTGAAAGAGACAAAAAAACGCAAAATCTTCCGTCTTGTGACAGTTCTGTAGTATTCTGAGCTTTACTTGGTGGCCACACGATCAAGTTTTGCCTTTCAATTCCTTTCAATTTGCAATACACTCTCAGTTTTTTACTAACACACTCACACTTTTTAAATTGACCACGAGATGGCTTTCAATTTCATCTTTCCATTTGTTTGGCAATTTACTTTCAATTTAACTGCTGAGTACAAGTTTGTCTCTGTTGTTGTTGACATCTTGGAAGTAAATTGCTTACAAATTGAGTGCAGCCTACGTCACAGCTTTCAATTTATGTAAATTTTGAAAAGCAGTATATGTAAAAGACTATCAAGAACAACTTGAACGTGTGGCCACAGGTTTAAACGACTTAAAATTTAAATGAATTGCACGCCATTTCATGTTTTCTCCATTGGTTATTAAAACCATTTCGGCATACTAACTTGACAAGTAGTTTCTGTATTGACCATTTAAATCAATGGGCTGCAGTGTTTACAAAAATTTTAACATTTTGATTGGCTGAGAAGTGGAGAAAAGATGGTACATCAGTCAATAAAATAAAGATGGAACATTTTGGCTATTTTAATGAAAATATTGGAGGTAAAAATATAATAAAGCTTGTAGTAGGTGCTTGTTTTGCTTGTATCTGCCGTCCTTTAGTGCACCAACAAAAAGATTACTTTCAATTGCTAATAATTTTTGGATCATCGAAAAGTCCCAATTAATATGGTTACTTAAGAATCACTTTTCATAACAATTTGCAAATTTTAAATGGGCTGTGCAGAATTTAAATAAGTTTTTTGTAAAAGCAGTCATATTTAAAAAAATTACTTCTACAGAAATATATCAATTATTTTTAAATTAAATTTTATTTTAGCTAATACGGCCTAAAGTTTTTTTATGTAATTAAAAATGCATTTAATCCATATTTTCCCAACGTTTCGTGAATGTTATGTTCACTTTATCAAGGGATTCGTCTATTTAAATTAAAGAAAGTATATATAGAGCAATTCCATATGAAAACGATCAAAATTGGCAAATTTTTGGACGACCCCTCTCCAATTTTAAAATAAATAGTCTCAATCGATTGCCCAGCAAAAAATAATGTACCTACATATTTTTTTTTTTTTATAGTGACTGGTTTAGTGGTGGTGTACACCACTGTCATGTGAAAAATTGAAGAATTCTTCATAAGGGACCTCATTGAAAGACTACTAAAGCGATCGCAACGAGTGATAGCTCGTTGGAAAGGTATTGAATCAGGCTTTAATTGAAAAATAAAATTTTCGTAATTTTTCTTAGAAATTTACCTTTAAATTTTCCCATGAAAATTAAATTTTCCGATTTTCCACAGAAGCTCCTAAATTTTCCGGCTAATTTTTTTTTTTTTGGATTCCTCATAATTTTTGCTTTAAGAATCAGCAATAAAAAAATGGGCCCCGACTCCTTGTTTGGACAGGAGAAGAGCATTTAAGAGACCACCTTGTTAAAAATACATTTTAAAAATTATTTTACAGTTAAAAATACATTTATGAAGAAAAAATAAATTTTTTTTTTAAGAGCCCCAAGTTGAGTGTGTAGTGAATATGGTCTGCCTGCCTTCACAAGATCGGCCATAAATCCATGGATAATAGCAGCAGTGGCATGTAATGGCACACCAAACCCGACTGAGGCTACAGGTCATAAAATGTTTTGTACATTTTTTAAATTACCAGGTAATAAATATTTCGCCTAAAATGACACGTGCAGAAACAAGTCATAAAACACGGATTTTCCATAAATATGGCGAAATATTTATTACCTGGTAATTTAAAAAATTTGCAAAACATTTTATGACCTGTGGTCGGCTTATTGGTAGTAACCAATTAAGTCCCTCTTTAAAAAACATTTGATGACCAGTAGTTCACGCAAATTTTCCTATTAAAAAAAAGCAAATATCGCTTATTTTTTTTACCTATTTTTTACCAAAAAAAAAATATAAATACTTCACACACTCTGAGTCAAATTTCAGTTGAATACTAAACGTAAAAGTGTTAAATTGATTTTTTTTTGTAAAGTAAAGAGTGAAGCTGTAAAGACAATTTAAAGTAAAATGAATAAATTTTGCTGCAATCCGTTTAACAAGAGTGGACATCGTTCGAAAAAGATAAAAGTATTAAAATTAACTGGTGTTTCGAAGCGATACATGAATGAATTAAATATACAATACGGTGAAGAAGCAGAATTCATTTGCCCCAAGTGTAAAATCGATTTGTCTCAACAAGCAAATGCATTGAAACAAATGCAGCCACAATCCGAGAGTGAAATGACAAGTGAACAAAATGTTTCATCTGATAGTGAGGCAGACATTCCGATGGTCAATATGTCTTTGAGTCCTTTGAATGAGGCTATTACCACTTTAGGTGAAACGCCTATTAGAAAAAGAAAGTTGCGAAGTGAAACATACAGGAAAGAGAAAAAAGGCAAGGTTATGAGTGCAATCGCGACAATATTTGATGAAGGCTCTGATAACGAATGCAGTCAAGCAGATGACGTTGATGACGGCAAACAAATGATTGAGCAGTTGAAAAGAAAATTCAATTTAGCGACCACTTTTCCGGAGAAATATCTCATTTTATCTGTGCTGCCCCAATCATGGTCTATACGCAAGATTTCTGAACAGCTTCAAACATCTTTTTACATCGCGAGAAGAAGCAAAGAATTAGTTCGACAGAAGGGCATATTGGCGACTCCCACCAAGAAATTTGGCTCAAGGACCCTCAGCGAAGCAACGGTGAAATTGATTCAAGATTTTTACTGCAATGATGACAACAGCCGCGCCTGCCCAGGTACACGTGACTATGTTATCACACGTGAAGATGGAGAAAAAGTACACAAGCAGCGCAGATTATTATTATGTAATCTATCCGAAGCATACCATCAGTTCAATGAGAAATACCCAGCAGAAAAAGTGGGATTTTCTAAGTTTGCCATCCTACGACCAAAAGAATGCGTGCTGGCATTAGACAGGCACGGAACGCATTCAGTCTGCGTTTGCATGTTTCATCAAAACATCAAATTAATTTTCTTTCCATGCAAGAAATTGAAAGTATTTCACGGTGAAATTGAAACATATAGGGACCTCCTGTCGAAGTCGTTGTGCGCATACCCCACGGAAAATTGTCATCTGTCCAAATGCGACAATTGTCCGAAGATTGACGAGCTAGAGCAATATTTGGCGGAAAAGTTTGAACAGCTGTTAATTCAGGAGGTGCATTTCAAACAGTGGATAATTAGCAGCGGCAGATGTTCCCTTGAGACCGTGGTAAAGCAGATTCCGGAATTCATCGAGGAATTCGGATTCAAGTTGAATGAACTGAAGGCGCACCATTTCATATCCGAGATTTCTAATTTCTAAAGGAAAGTAAGGAGAAATTAGCCCAAAATGAAGATAACGAACTACAGACCGTAAGCCTTGTTGTTGTCGCGGAGAGTTTAGCTCATAATTATGTGTCCGTTTATTTATTTCAAATGAAACTGTTTGAATTCTTAAGATCAAAATTCGATGCAATCTCAGTACAAGAATAAAAAAAATTTTTACAATCTTTGCATAATTGAAGAAGAACAAAACTGCAAGGTCGAGTGGCACTTTTTCGCGACGGCCCACGGTAAGGGCCCATGCGATGCGTTAGGGGAAACCCTAAAACGCATGGCGACTAAGGCAAGTTTGCAAAGGCCATATACTGACCAGATCTTAAATGTACAAGATTTGTTTTCGTGGATTCAAAGCAAGGAAATTGCCATTAACACAGTTTTATGCACTCAAAAAGAACACGATGCCATGGAGCGACGAATTCAAAACAGATATAATAATGTCAAAACTATAACTGGAACGCAAAAGTTTCATTGCTTCATACCAAATATTTCTGATATGTCAATTAATGTAAAGCGGTACTCTTCGTCTGCCGACGTGCTAAATTTAAAGTTACTTTAATTTTATAATGATGCCAAGACAATTGAAATTTTTAATAAATATTGTAATTAAGTATAAGCAGCAAAATAAGAAAGATTTTTCCTTCATAAATTTATTTTTAACTGTAAAATAATTTTTAAAATGTATTTTTAACAAGGTGGTCTCTTAAATGCTCTTCTCCTGTCCAAACAAGGAGTCGGGGCCCATTTTTTTATTGCTGATTCTTAAAGCAAAAATTATGAGGAATCCAAAAAAAAAAAAATTAGCCGGAAAATTTAGAAGCTTCTGTGGAAAATCGGAAAATTTAATTTTCATGGGAAAATTTAAAGGTAAATTTCTAAGAAAAATTAGAAAAATTGTATTTTTCAATTAAAGCCTGATTCAATACCTTTCCAACGAGCTATCACTCGTTGCGATCGCTTTAGTAGTTTTTTCTTAAAACAACTTTCAATGAGGTCCCTTATGAAGAATTCTTCAATTTTGTCACATGACAGTGGTGTACACCACCACTAAACCAGTCACTATAAAAAAAAAAAAAAAATATGTAGGTACATTATTTTTTGCTGGGCAATCGATTGAGACTATTTATTTTAAAATCGGAGAGGGGTCGTCCAAAAGGTGATCGCTTTCATATGGAATTGCTCTATAACAATATTATTACAACAAACATTTTTCAACAATTAATTATGACTTACAATAAGAAAATCAATTTTTATTACATTGAACAATAATTTGTTGTAGACAAGCATGAAAAACATTAAACATGAAAAATTAAATTAAACACAAACTTAAAAATTATATCACAGAGTTTTTGATATTGCAACACAGTAACTGGCACTAATGTTTTGTGTGTATTCTTTTAAGTTCATCGTCTTTTTTATTTTCTGTTGTATTCTTAGCGTCTCTATTGTGAATCTTTTCCTTTCTATTCCTTCTCTATCCAATATTCGTACTTTGTCAAAATCTGCCGTATGATTTGTATTTTTTATGTGTTGGGCTAAAGCAGTACTTTCCTTTAATTTGTTTATGTCCATTTTATGTTCTGTTATTCTTGTTTCCAATGTTCTCTTTGTGGTCCCAATATAAATCAAATCGCAGCTTTGATCGTTTTTTCCCTTACATGGTATTTCGTAAACAACATTGCTTTGTTTATTGGTGTTTTGATGTTTGTAAATATTGTGCTTAAAGTTTTATTAGGTTTGTAAGCAAAAGATATGTTTTTCTTCTCTATTGTGTCTTTGATGTTCTGTTTATCCGTAAGTCCAGGTATGTATTTTACACTATAAAATTGTTTTTTCTCCTTGTCAGCATTAGAGTGGCCAGACGTTGTGTTATTCATTTTCCTTACTGTATTTGTTATTAAAGTTTTTATAAGATTTTTTGGAAAGCTATTGCTTGTTAGAATGTTGTTTATCTTTTCTATGTTTTTTGAGTGATATTGTCTGTCACTAATGTTTAGCACTCTGTCGATAAAACTGCTGGCAGTATTAATTATTTGGTTCCGTGGTTGTGTTGCGTGAAAATTCATGATTCTTCCCGATGATGTTTCCTTTGCGTACCAGTCGAAAACTATTTTATTTCCACTAATGCGTAGTTTTGTATCTAAGTCAGCAATTCCTGTGTTAGTTTGTACCTATCTCAATTGTGAACTGAATTTTCTCATGATATTTGTTTAAAGTCTTTAGGATTTCATCCTTATCGTCTAATTTTACTATGGCTAAAATATCATCTACATATTTTGCTATGTATTTTATGCGGATATTTTTATCCTGCAATTCCTTAATTGTTTCGTCAAGTAGAGTATCTAGGACTATATCAGCGATAGTTGGTGAAAGTGGGTTACCCATCGGCATACCAAATATTTGATTAAAAATTTTTTTTATTGTATATAAAGTAATTATTATCCGTAAGACAGAATTTTAGTATATTTAAAAACTTAGATCTGGGAATTCTAGTGAAATTTTTTAAAACTTCCCATTTTGCCATTATGTTCTTTATTGCGGTAGGAACTGGAATGTTTGTGAAAAGTGATATGACGTCAAAAGATACCAATACCTCTCCGGGACAGATATTTATGTTTTGCAACTGTAATTTTAAATGTGATGAATTTTTTATATTGTAGTTGTTTCAAATTAAGTTTTTTAAAATTTGTCCTAGGTATTTGGAAAGTTGGTAGAAACTTTAGGCCGTATTAGCTAAAATAAAATCTAATTTAATGAATAATTACATTGGCCAAACAACAAAAATATGTATTAAATTATTTTGTTTTAAAGACTTTTACATGCATTTTTTACACGCAAAGAAAAAACATGGTTGTGGTAAACATATTCTAAGAGCAACGTATTATGATAAGATTCATGATTGTAGTCACCATATTAAGATTATTATTGAATCATATTATGACTAAATATACTCGTAATATTACATCATAATGTTTTTTTCTCTTAATCATATTTTTATTCTGTTAATCATAACAAGCTTACAAGTAATCATATTATCATCAGGTTAATCATAATAAATTTAGAAGCAGTCATATTATGATACATTTCATACCTGTCATAAAAATATAAAATAAACTAAAATTTTTTTTTCATCAATTTTTTATTTTGTGGCTTTTTACAGTTTTTCTTAATGTAAATCAAACAGCGGAGTTCAATATAAGGCTTGCAAAAGGGCAAATGCAAATACAGTTTTTCTTAATGTAAATCAAATAGCGGAGTTCAATATAAGGCTTGCAAAAGGGCAAATGCAAAATCTGTGGTTTTCATGGGCAACCGCGTATGTGCATTTCTCCAATTTTGAGATGTTGATGACGTATTGCCCAATTTTAAACGTTCTTTACATGTTTCTACAATTTTTGGAAAAAGATGGATCAATTCCGATGTTTTAACGTAGTGACGAAATTTGAAAAGTGCAATACCTAGCCCATAGTTTGATCTAGAATGGGTTTTCGGCTCTCCTGAAAAATTTGTTTTAAGACATACGCGGTTGCCCATGAAAACCACAGAAATATCGTAATACTTTTATAAAATACTAGCTTAACCCGTGCGCTTCGCTACACTGCTTTAACCACTTCTTCAGTTGAGAGATATTTAATATACGCATCCTATGTGAGGTATTTCCCCTCTGCGCCTACCCACTTTATTTTTATTTTCAAAACTGTAGTATACCATTAAAGTGACTTCTACAAAGTTTGAACATTCTTACTATAACAGTTCTTAATATATACGATATTAAACAGTGGCATCCTATGGGGGGTAACACTACCCCGGCTGCTATTTTATTTCAAATTTGGGGCTCAGAAGATCCTACTACCAAAAGTTTAACAAAATGCATGCAGCGGCTCTTAATTATATTTCTATCTATGAGGGGTACTGCTCCTCCTCTGTCAACCCCGCCCATTTTTATATTGAAATTTATAGTTTACCATAACAGTATCTTTAACCACGTTTGAAGACTCTCCCTTTAATAGTTCTTCAGTATTTCCGCCCTGCGCCTACCCGCTTTATTTTTAATAGTGTAGTATACCATAAGAGTGACTTCTGCAAAGTTTGAACATTCTCACTACAACACTTCTTAAGATAAGCGATATTAAATATTGACGTCCTATGTGGGGAACCACTTCCCCCGCTGCTATTTTATTTCAATTTTGGGGCTCAGAAGATCCTACTACCAAAAGTTCAACAAAATGCGTGCAACGGCTCTTAATATATGCGATATTTAATATTGGCATCCAATGGGGGGTACCAATTCCCCTGCCTCCATCGAAAAAATAAGTAGCCTATTTTATTTTTATGGCTCACGTGATGTTACTGTAAAAATTTCAGAAAAATCGGTTCAGTATTTAGGAGTCTATAAGCCAACAAACAAAGAAACATACAATCATTCTTCATTTTTATATATATAGAAGAAGAAGATAGATAACGAAATCTCTAAGTGTTTTGTTGTTGAATTTTAAAAAACTAAGATATTTTGCATTAACACTATTAAATCACTACTACTGAATGAACTAAGCTAATATTTTAATTTTTTTAATTTCTTTAAACTTATTTTTTTTATGGGAATTTATCTTTAAATTGTTTAACAGCTCACATATAAAATAAACGACACAACTGATTCAAAATTATTTTACAAATGGCGCTAACATAATATTAGTAGAGTAAAAATAGTTTGATTGCATCTTTAACATAATATGATAAATGTATAGAAAGTTATCATGTTATGGCTATTAGATATCATGATATGATTGCGAGTAATATAATATGTTTTGAAAATTATCATAATTAAGTTGTTAGAAAAATAATTATTTTTCGGTCAACAATACTCAAATTTATAATTGCGATAGACACTGATATGTTTAAAGTAACTATAATATTGTTGATATTAAATAAAAATAACAATTATTTGTGTACGACAACAATAAATTGTTACATTAAACATAGCGTTGTTAACGTAACCATGCCCAACCATATTTTTTCTCTGCGTGTAGGTATATTTAATTGATTTTTCATAGACAAGAACAAATTTACTATGAAAATTGTCCTTAATAAACGTTTGTTAAATTTAATAATCGTTTATGAATACGAATATCATATTCCTTGAATTATCTTTTAAACCTATCCATGAAATACTATTTATCGTTTCTACTACATTTCGAAATTTCCCTTTTTTCGTTTAAAAATATGGTCACCGTAGCTATAGTGTGTTGCAAAACTAGTTCGATCTCATACGGATTGTAGCAAAACTACTTTGTTTTGAAAATTCATAGCAAAACTCGTTCGTTTCAAAATTAAATCTATTATTTTTCCCTATTTCAGTTGGTTAAAATTTTTCAACTGTTGAGTTATTTATCAAGAATGGCATAACACTTCAGGATCAAAAAAGTTTAACTAATTTGGATCATTTAATCGAGCGCTATATCTTTTTTTGCATTTTCCCATAGTTCGAATAAAGTGTAATGAACGAGTTTTATATGTAAATTACTATATTTAAGTTCAATGTGGCAAGTGTTAAAATTAACATATCGAAATTTTTACAGAATAATTTTCTTGCTTAATAAACCATTTAAAAGGTACTGCATAAAAAAAAGTTTAAAGTCAAATAAAGAACAATCTAATATACATTAAGTATCAAGGTTATACTAGGAGTCGGAGTTGAAGTCGGAGTCGTACTTAAAAAATTTCAGCGGATGCAGTCGGAGTCGGAGTTAGAACTTTTTCTTGACGACTTCACAGCCCTGGGTATTAATTATACTAGATACTAAACTTGATTTTGTTCCGCATTTAAATATGATGATCAATAAAGCTGAAGTTGTTCTTGCTGTTTTAGGTATACATCTTTAGTTACATATATCTTAGCTTGAATATGGTTCAGTTGTCTGGCAACCTTTGTACAATGTGCATGTTAATCATATTGAGTTTATGCAAAAACAATTGCTTTTGTTTTGCCTTTGAAGCTTGCATTGGAGTTTATCAGCAAACCTTTCTTCTTATCATCACAGATTAGTGCTTATTCCATTCAAAAATATATCTCTCAGTGTTGCTTATCGACCTACAAGTAACGTTTTCCCCTTATCTATTAAAAGCTATCGTAGCAACTATGCAACCAGTGCTGCCAATTAAGCCATTTTTTTAGATTTAGCGATTTTCACCTTGTTTAGCACTTAAAATGAATTTAGCCATTAGTAATTTCTTTACCCATTTTTCAACTTGTTTAGCCATACAAATTTGTTTGGCGTTTTTCTAGTAAAATAATAATTTTGTTCTAAATATATATATAAAAACGTTGGCGCCGTGTATGTGCTTCTAAAACTGAATTCACAAAATATGTATATCTGTGGCATTTTGACAGGTCTACCAAATATTTTACGTCATACACGTAACCACTAGTTTTATTAAAAATAATGTTTTCTTTTGCAAAACGTTTGCTGCAGAAATCGTCATTTAACGGTTTCTAAATACATTTTAAAATTATCTTTTTACTCCAAATTTTTAATATTTTTAATTAGGCTAAAGTTCATCAAATTTAATTTTCATTAAATTATTTTTATGAAGAAAGAAATTTTACAACATGAAATTAATTAAAATTTATTGATAATTTTTCATTCTTGACTGAAGCTGGGCTCGAACCCAGGCGTTTTTACGGACAGGTTACCCTTACATGTTTCGATTGCAACCACTCAATTAGAAAATAAAATAGAAAAATTGCTAAAAAAATAAAGCTAAAGTTTGATCAATTTACAAAAAATATTTGCTAGGTCTGAACCAGAGAACTGCAAAAATCACAAATTTTGGCGGTTTACTCATACGCTTAAATAAACATCAATTCTATGCCTGCAAAACAAAGCTCATCTTTAAGTCGCAATTTACACTATGGGCATTTCTTGCCTGACAGAAAAGTGTATTGGCAAGAGGCAAGAATTTAAGTGTGTTAAGCATAGGAATGGGCAAAAAATATCGATATATCAAAATATCGATATGTTTATAAAAATAATCGATATATATCGCCGATATTTAAAATACCGATACATCGATGTATCGATATTGAAATACGACTATAGAATTCGATATTTTCATTCAGTCAGTTTTCATTAAAAACTCAAAATTTTAGCAGTTTTTCAAACAATATGTATTTAAAAATTGGCATCACTGCAAGCATCATATGTTTTTTTAATACGAAGATCTATAACGCCCGTCTACAACTGACATGATTTGCTGTTATAACATGGTTATAAAAGCGTTGTTAAAACATTTGCATTAACAACCGTGTTATAACATGAGAAAACCTCTTACATGATGAGTCTATACTTAACACTAACATCATATTAGTGGTAATATAAAGCATTTCATGTCAGTTGTAGACTGCATGTATTAGAAGAAGAATTAAGAAGGAAGCGGGGTTTTTACCTTGCAGATTTCTAATTAAAACAGTAAAGTCAAACGAACTTGAAAAGATTTATTTTATGCGGTTTTGGAACAATGTATGTGCCTATATATATTTGGAATAATAATAAGATTTGTGCATATATATATATATATATATATATATATATATATATATATATATATATATATATATATATATATATATATATATATATATATATATATCTATATATATGTATATATTAAATTTTTTAATTTGGTAATACGTTCGATATATCGATACATCGATATTTTTGAAATAATAAATATCGATACTCTTAAAAAATATCGATTCGATATATATCGATATATTTTTTCAATTTGCCCATCCCTAGTCAAGCATACAGCGTCGCCTCCGTACCAACAAAAAGTAATATCGCATAGGTGAGTTTGATGATCAAACGTGCTTTATTTGCATTTATTAATGCGCACGCCATAGAGCAATATTGCTCAAAATCAAATCACAAGCATTCTTATGCTTTTGCATTTAAGTAGTCATTTTCCACTCGATGAGACAGAGACGAATCTAAATGAGCATGGGTTTATGTTTGAATTGGCTTAATTTTTTTCAAATGAATCATTATGAATCGCTTATAAATCTTGTAACAAAGAAAGTCTTGAATTGGCTTCATTTTTTTAGTTTAGTTGAGTTTTTGTATTTGTATTTGTATACAGCCGTAGGAGATTTTTTTTAAAATATACCAAAATAAGGGGATATTTTCAAAATAGTGGCAACAAAAAGGGGATTTTAGAAAAAAGGAGGCACCTCTTTTAAAACAGTAATGAGTTCACCAAATTGTGTTTTTCCACGCGTTTTGTTTCTTTAAAGTTAAAAATGTATTGTTCATGAAAGAACAAAGTACCATTGTGACCGACATAACATTCTTACTTATTTCTTATTCCAATTAATTTTATGAAAAATTTTAAAAACTAAAGAAATGTTTCATTTTATTTTACAGGCATTGGGTGTAACACTGATATCAGTCGGTGTCGTAACACTTGGTGGTGCCGGTTCTCCACTGGGTGCGTATTTAGCAACTGGTTTAGGTTCCTTAGTTTTGGCATTATGTTCCCTGGGATCTTTTGCATCTTTGCGTGAGTCATATAATCTATCGATGGCAGTAAGTAATTCCTTTATTTAATTTAAAATATTGACTTATTCTATTATACAAAACTTTTTAGTTTGTTGGTGCGGGTGCATTAGCTGTTGTTTGTGAAACAATTTTTATGATTAGTTTTGCTGCCATGAAGGATGATTACATTAATATGACCAGACAACGAGTGCAAGACACTTGGGAAGAGGAGCTTACCAACCCTGGTGCCATGTTTAGCATTCAAACGCAGGTAAGAAACATTCGGGTTTTTTTTAATTGATTAAAAGTTTAAACTAAAATTCGATTTTGTACGCTCATAGTACGAATGTTGTGGCAAGGAGAGTCCCCAGGATTATATAAAGGATGATGATACCGATAAGTTGCCTTCCAGCTGTTGCATTTTAAGAGATTGTTCCAATGACAATAATATATTTGCCAAAGGTTGTGAAACTATGGCTGTAAAATTTATCGACTGCCAAAGTGATAATCTCATCTTAACAATTGTAGGTCTGGTAGCTTTAGAGGTATGTAACCGATTGAATCATGTATTTCATAAAATATAATTTCAATATATTTTCCACAGGCCCTTGCCATGATATCTGCCTACTACTTGGCAAAGAGTTTAGAGATCCGTGGTCAAAAAAGTGAGCAAATTGTGATTTCCGAATAATAAGAAGTCGTTGTTAACACTCGTACAATAAATATCTAAGAATCTTAAGTCAAACCAAATGTAGATCGAACTATTAAAAGTTAACTCGTTTATTTTAAATAATGTTAATTGAATAAAGTCTTTTATACTATATTCCTGTTATAAGAGAGATTTTGAGAGATGAAGAAAAACTGTTATTTTGTCAAAATTAATAATTAATTAGTGATTAAACGATATCAATCAGTTACTTAATTAAATATGTTTTAACGTTTTTAAATGCCAACAATTTTTTAATACAAAATTAATTAAATCCAATAAAAACCAAATCAAAAACAAAGAAAAATCTATTAATTTTATTTTGAGTAATTAACAAACAAATCAGTTCTAAATTGGATTAATGCCAATTTTAATATTTTTTTTTTTGGATTTTATGAGTTACACCAAGGCAGGCAATTAACACAAAAAAGTTTTATTCACATGACGAGAACTATGTACGATAATAAAATTTGCATTGAACAAAATTTTATTAATAACAAAATTTAATTGCTGAGCTGAAGTAAGTACCAAACAGAGCTGTAAAAAACTGCAATCATTTGGCACAGAAATCGAAATGATTTCAACAAAACTGATTTCATTCATCGAGTTCAAAATGATTTCAGAATGAAATCTTTTTAAAATTGAAATATTGTTTCTTCGAATGCAGTTAATTTAGTTAATTTAACTGCAATCAAATTTGTATTGAAATCTTGCGATGAAAGCGAAAGTCCAAAAAAATTATATTCACTTGGAATAAAGCGGTTATGAACAAAAATTAAATTTAGCACACATAATAAATGAATCGAAAATATTGATACTGTTGGCAATTCAAATTGGTAAGAGTAATTTTGCTAATAGTTTTTTAATTTGGCTCATTCATAAAAACCGAAGCAAGAGATTCCAATACGGTTGGTTTATAATAATATATACATATATGTATATACCATATACTATATATATTACTCATTTTGTGTAGTTCAGATTATAATACATTTCTAAATTGAAATGAAGCCAACTCACCACAACTCACATATTACAGACAGATTTGCTTTAGAACAAGATTATCAAGAATTGGATTCAATTTATAAAAAAAACATTTCGTCTAACAATAAATTAACAAGTAAGAAAGTATTGTCGGTCAAGCTCTACCATATGATACCCTACACCACAGTTAATAAGAACTATTTTTTAAAGGGTACCCTATTTAGGCCTAAAATAATGTTATCAGGTTTAGATTAATGAAAAAGTTTTTTGTGCCAAATATTATTTCATCTATATGAAATTTTAGGATTGGGCTTGTAGTTGACCTTTGGTTAATTTTGTACCTAACAGGACAACATTTTGTCATGACAAAGAAGCTGTGGTTTAAATTATTGTTGCCAATTTGTATCTTAATGTCAACATTTATAAGGAAGTTATGGCATTAACAGCCAATTTCGACAGGAATATTTGTAGGGTAGCTATATGGTCAAATATGGACGATGCCAATAAAATTTGGCAAGATGATTTTGGTTCCAATAAAATATGTTTGCACTAAATTTAAAATATATTGGCACGAATACCCTATTCCGGAATGAAACTTGAATCGGGGCAAAAGGACAAACAAAGTCATTTGGGAATTGGGGATTTAAAAAAAATTTAGGATATTTTGGGGATTTTACACATTTTTAATATATTTCCCTTTTTTTATTATTTACGCTTATTTTTCTTTGTTTGGTATATATAAAATATCAAAAAAAAAGTACCAAACTTTTATCTTACTCTTATCAACAACTAATACGGTGTAGAGGATCGTGATTAAGATTACCATTTATGTTGAGTGTGTTAACTGTACCTAATAAACTTATGTTATCATTCTTGAGTGAGTGTTTTAAAAAGAAAATTTTTGATTTTTTAAAGACAATTTTAAAGCAAATGCAATACAATATAATAAATTTGGGAAAAGAATGCTGGGCTATTGGTAAGTACAAGGCGGATTCATACAAGGTGGTCTTATTTTGAAAACGTATACAACACTGTAAAATATTTTAACGTTGTGTTAAAATATTTCATTTTGTATTTTATTTTAAATTGTGTGTTTTGAAATCTAACAACTTAAAAAAATTCATTTCATTATTTTAAGCGAAAATTAAAGAATTTATTAAACATTCCCCAGAACTACCAGAACGTTATACCATTTTGATACAAGGTTAGTTATCAGCTGTTGCTTACGTAGCAAGAAAAGGTCATCTGGAGTAAATTCGCATTGGGTAAGTACTAATCATGCATCGAAGTATTAAATAAATGACGAATATATGTATTTTTTATTGTTGATTTAAGGATGGCTAAAACCGATTGAACAAGCTCCAAATTCGTATAAATTCAAAAATAAAGTGTACAGCTTGTTTTCCAATATAAAAAGTGTTATATTAAGTTATAAAAAGTTAAATTTCTACTGTGCCAAATTTCATCAGACTTCAAGCTTGCTGTCATCTGGCCAAAATACGTGATAAATGTAGAAATAAGAAATTCAACGGAAAAATACAGTATCTAAAGTGAAGCGTGTTAGGTTTGGCTTTTGTAATACGTCCTAAGACTGATGGATTAGCCCAATAGTCGCTCGATATCAACTCAATTGAGCATCTTTGAACATTCAGACAAACAAATTAAAAAAAAAACATAAGCAGCAAGCACTCTCTGAAGAAAATTCTGGAGAAAGAGTCGCCAAAATTGTCTACTGAGCTTTATTTTGACGCTGACAGTAGTTCTGCTTGTAATTCCTCACTGAAATCCCATAAAAATAATTTAAATAAACCAAGCGCTATAAGCAAAATAAAATAACTTTTTTTTACTAATCATTTTAATTTGGGGATTTCTGTTTATAATTTCTATTATTATTTTTAAAAAAATTTTTAATATGGTCAGAAAAAAAATTATTATCTTTTTAAAGTTTTGTTTTTTAATTTGGGGATTTATTTTTTATATTTTGGGAAGAAGGAAAAAAAGTATCTGGCAGCCCTGATTGTTATAAGTACAACGAGATAACTAATACAAACTCAATAGTATTACAATCGTCACATACATAAATATCAATGTACCTATAAACATTCACACCCATCATTCATTATGTCTTGCAAGAACATTCGTATTCAATTGCTTGAATAAAAATATTACGTATACGTCTAAAATCTACTGTCTTCCGGTGCGCCTGATAAACAGCCTCGGAAAATGTGATAAAGGTTGCTAAATTTTATATCTACCATGTTTAAAAACTATCAAATTAGGTTTGGATTAATATAATGATACATGACCAAATAAATGATAATTAATAAATTGTATTTTTGGTTTAGGGTATACAAATAAGGGGTTTCTTAAATATTTTTTTAACCATGTATTGGGGCTATGTGAAAATTATGCCCCATGTTCAATAGGCTGTTTTATCTCTAAAATTGCGACGTGTACTTTGCACACAAGGTTAACAAAAAATGTTTTGCGAGTGTATCCTATTTGTGACTCATGGGCAATCATGGACCCGCCTGAACATAATTATGTTATGAGGTTAAGATTTGTGTAAAAGTTCTTTTTTAGGTGTTAAAAATCTCAGCACATGTGCAATTACGCTCTGCATTATTGTGGCGTGGGTATAACAACTTCATTTAAATATGGAATTTTATCAAAGTCTGGATTTTAGAAATGCACTATTACAATTGATAGTTCTTGCACGAGAGTTTAATCTATTGATTTGAAGATTTTACATAATTATAAGTTTTTTTTAACGTTTCATTTTTTAAATGATAATAAAAAATAAGTTTCCATTTATGGGGTTTTAGTTCATATTTGTTGTGGGGGTTATTTCATATTTTTGGGGATTTGTATCATTTTCTAACTAATAACTTAATTTTAAAGATGCAGTTCATTTTTGTTTTCGGGGCTTTGCTCGGGTTTAAGCAGTTCATAGTCGTGCACCAAAGCCCAAATCTGTGTAAGTAAAAAAAATTAGCATGAATTGATACATTTTGGTTTGTTGGTATACATCTACCTTAATTTAAATTCCACTGTAATTGGTTAAAAACCCCTTAACATATTTAGTTCATTTGGCAACATTCAACCCGACAAGCATAGACGTATTCAAGGCGAATTCATAAAGGTGACCGCGTCATGAGATAGAGCTATGCTAGCTTTCCCTTTCTTAAAAAAAATACTATGTATTTTGTTTTCGTAAAAAGTTAGAGTGAATGTCAAAATTATTTGTTGAAAATATAAAAAAGGAAATTTTTTGTTTGTAAAATATACACAATTGCATTAGAAAGTATATCTTTTTCCTCTATTGCAAATTAATGGTGACTCCACTTATTCCTTACGCATTTTTAATTCCTTGTGTTTATCTTTTAAATTCACTTTTTTTTATTTTATAAAATTTAAATAAGTTTTTTTCAAGAATTTAAATTTTTGCTGAATTTAAAATTTGAATTAATTTTTTCACAAAATGTAAACAAACGGCAAAGATTTTTCTGCTGGTACCGATTTCAGTAGGACATAAAAGACCATTTCTGAGCCGCAGAAATGATTTCTCGCATATTGAAATAGATGGAATTCATTGAGTATTTGATTTATGCCCTCTTAAGATGTATGTATGTATAGGCTAAAAATATTTCTATTTTTGCTGTTACAACCTACGCGGAAGTTAGGTGCAGCCAATACGTTGAATTCAGAAGAGTTCATAATTGACGACTCTCTTGAGATTGCGGCTGTTAGACCGGAGATCAGGAGCACCTGGAATTCGGGTTCAACCTAACTGTTGGTGAGGTCCCTTCAGGGATCACGTGCTGGTTGTAGTTTAAACCCAAAGTCGCGAAAGGAGCATCTTGAAAAGTCGCCTTTACAGCAGCAGAGGTTAGATAACTCCAGCTTCATTGTAATCGCCACCTCTGTGTGCTGATTGCGCACACACACGGTATTACAGAAGCTTAAGAATAACTATCAAAATCTCACAACAAAGTCGCACATTCAAGAAACATTTTATTAAAAAAAGTACCTTATTTAAGAGACAACACACACATGTTAAAGCCCCAGCCATAATGTGCAAAAGCTGGCTTAAGCAACTGTGCACATACATGTTAAGCATATCGCACTTATTCAACAATAGTTTATTAACTCGAATTTTTTATATATTCACTTTTTGGAAAAAATAGACACATAATATTCTTATCTAACCGCTGTAAAAGCAACGTGCTATTTTGTCTACTTTTGGTGATTATTTTTCATTTGTTTTTAATAATAAACTAAAAAGTGTGGTATGTTAAAAAAGATATTAAACTTAAGGAAACTTTTCGTTAAGTTTTATGAAACTGTAATTTACTTATGCAAAGTGCGAAACTGATCGCACATTCCGTACGGAAGCAGATGTTTTTGATTTTATATTTATTAATGCATTTAATAGCCTTTCGGCTTTTTTTTTTTTTTTGAAAGTAGCTTTAGCCAGCTTTTGCACATTATGGTTGCGCCTTTAAAGTTGAGATAATTATGAATGTCTATAAAAACGTACATACATTCAAATATACACCCCAATTATGAATACAAATTCCCCGGGAGTTTTCTCCCTTTTCCCATTTTTCCTATGTTAATTCAATTGTAAAAATGGGAAAAAACTCCCGGGGCATTTGTATTTATACTTGGGCAGATATTAATTCTTACGCAAGATTAATATTTAAAGTAGTTCGTAAATGCCATATTAATACCCTTTTACACGATATGTGCTTAGCAATGTACTTTTCATATTTCCCACTGCAAAATGCATACATGTCCTGTTAAAGCATAGAAAATACGCTTCTGTAAATGTCAGGTCGAACAAGCAGTGTAAAGTTTTTCAATTGAATTGACAACCATTTTCTTGTGGCGGCATATAAGTATACATTATTTATTTACACATATTCTTAAAACAAAAAACATTTTTGATTAACTGAAATACAATTAAAAGCGAAAAAAACAAAAAAAAATCAGTATAAAATTTGATGTTATCAAATTTTTTAAATTAAGTCAGATAAATAAAAAAAAAAATAACATATGAAAGCAAACATTATAAACTCATATGTCCGACGCAATTTTCATTCTTTGTAGCCATGTCACACAAAAGTGGCTGACGAAAAGTAGGATTTTGTTGCCATGAAATTTCTGTAATAGTGGTTTCGGCGCAGCTCAAAAATTAATTTAAAAAAAAAAAATTAAATTCATTTTATTATACACAGTATGAAAAAAAGTAAAAGAAAACTTATTTTACATTTTATTCTTACAATGCAAAGACACAATTTAACAAGTAATAAAGAAAAATTTAGAGCGAACCCAATTTGTTGCATTTTTGTGAGCGTGTTTTTTGTCGTACTTATATGTCCGACATGGCGTTGTATTACCCCCCGTCTTCATGCGCTTTCGATTAGAACATGGCATGACCATAACGCCGGCAGAGCAACGGTATTAATTTATTCATGTTCTTGTATGTGGCGAATACGTGTTAATGTTCATGATTTGTTTGATTCACCACAATTTTTTTTGTTGTGCGTTTGGTTGTATACAGAAAATACATTATATGGGCAACACCATGGCGAACATGGATGCTAAGACGAATGTTTAGGCAACATTGGCAGCACATGGACGAAACATGAACAGTCTACAAGAGTAGAATTCATGTGAGACATGATGTTCTTACCAAGTTGATGGATAGTGGAGACGGGTAGTTAAAAAAAAAGTCAGGAGGCGCCTCGTCGGACACATGCGTGCGACACTCTTATTTGTAAAAAAATGCTGTGGCCCCCAGCATCTTATTTGCTGAAACTGCCGTGGCAGTCAATACATATCATGTTAAAGTACCTTTGGGTATAAAAAGCACAAACTATGTGTATGAAACGCCATCTGTTGTAAAAACCACAGCTATAAGTTATATTTACATCCAATCAAAACAAAAAAGTTCGATGGTACCCCCGTGAACAATTTGGTAGTAAAAAAGGCAAATTTTCCTAATTTATTGTTTTTAATTGATAGACATCGCAACTAGTTTTTACTTTCCAATACATCCTCCAGAAAATGTTATTTCCAGAAAAACCTGCATTATAATATCTTTTCTTTTAAATGTGCCCAAACGAAAGTGCAAATTATGACACTACTAGTAACGAGTTTTAAGCTTTGTGGATGTTAAACAATAAAAAATAAAATAAATAGTATTGTGGTTATTTTCGTTGAACTGTTTATGGATTAAAATAAAAAATTTGGATTAAAAATAAAACATTTTATCAAAACGAATGAGCGAAATAGACTTGCATATATGCCAACGGTTTCTCGTTAAGTCAAAGCAAAAGACTCACTGGCTATTTCAGGTGAGGCTGTGAGTTATTTCTTTTTATTGGGAAAAAGATAAGCGCCAAAAACAAAAATATGACAATTTTTTAAAAATAATAATCCAATGTTATTTATTTGTATTATTTTTTTGTACCATTAAAAAACAGCTCTGAAGTTATTCGCAATTGAATTTGACATCTTGTGTTAAAAGCTTTATTTTCATACACATTTATGCAGGGCCCCCGTTAATATTTTGTATAAGCAATAATATTTGACAATTGCCAAACTTTTTGCTCGTGTGGTTGGGGAGTAAGGCGTAAAGATAAAAATGAGACTGGTTTAATATTTTGTCTTCAGCGCACAGATGCCAAAATAGCGCCTTTGACCCTAGATTTAGCGCCTTTCTTCCTTAAACCATAATACAAAAATTAAGAAATTACAACTCAACTGAGTTGGGTTGTAAACCGTAATATGGGCCTATGTAAAACTTTCTTAAATAAAGAAAAATTTCCTCATGATCAAAAAATTCACGTTTTTGGTATATGATCAAAAATTTATTCAAACAAGAAATACAAAAGTAGCTTATTTTTATTAAAAACAACAAAGATATTTCTGAATTCAGCAGCATTCAGGTTTTTCTTCTGATTTTGTAAAATAAAAAGCAACGAAAACTTGATTTAAGTAACTATAGAATTAAAATAAAATATATTTTTTTTAGCTGTATTTAAGTAAATTTTAGTTCACTTTGAGTCATAACTTTTTGCTTAAACCAGGCAACACATGTTTACCATAAGAAATTTTTGGCTTGGACGAGAATAGTGCAAAATTTTCTTGGTTCAAGACATACTTTCTGGTGATTTATTAAATAATTCTCTCCGTGTATATTTGAAATTATATTCATTTACTTTTCCTGAAATATCCGAAAAGGCTTTAAAAAAATGTCAATGGTTTATTTTTTTTTTAATTTTTTTTTTTTTTATTTTTTTATTGGCAGAAATTATATACATATATACATTTCATTACATTACACCTAGTCTTAGACAAACAAGTTATATTTTTCTGTTTAATAAAATTCATGCAATAACAGCCACCAGATCTTGTGGCTTTGTTCTCTTCAGTCTCCTTGAGTAGATTTCATCATTACATAATATGGCTGCTTCTGGATTAACATGGCTCTGAAGTCTATATGCGTGATTAGCTGCAAATTTCTGTTTTACTTCTGAGATTTTCATTACTCCAAGATCTCTGTGTAGATCATTAATTCTAATAAAGTAGGGTGCATTAACAATATTCTTAAGTACTTTATTTTGAAATCGTTGAATAACATTAATTTGGTTTTCAGCGGCGCAGCCCCATATTTGAACTCCGTAGGTCCATACTGGTTTAAGCATTTGATTGTAGATAAGTAGTTTGTTTTGAATTGAAACTGGAGAGTTTCTTCCAATAATCCATTTAAGTTTGTTGAATTTTATATTCAATTCGGTCTATTTTATTTTTATATGATCTTTCCATTTTAATTTCGAATCAAGCGTCATTCCAAGATACTTAGCATGGTTAGCATATGGGACTATAGAGTTCGATATTTGTATGGGCTTGTATCTTATTGATTTGTATGTAAAATCGACATGGACTGATTTACCCTCATTTAATTTAATTTTCCATTTGTTCGTCCAGTCTAGCAAAATATTTATAGTGGATTGTAGCTTAGTGCAAGACTCCACTTCGTTTTCACCAACTGACAGGATACAAGTGTCATCCGCAAAATTTGATATTATATTGTCATTTATAGGAGTAGGAATATCTGACGTATACAATAGATACAAAAGAGGGCCGAGTATAATACCTTGTGGTACCCCTGCTCCAATTTTTTTAAGTTCTGAGTATTCTTTCCTCTGTTTGACTCTAAAAAAACGATCTTCCATGTAGGATTTTAGTAAGTTAGTATATTGTACAGGTAGTTTTGTTCTTAGTTTGTGTTGTAGACCTTCGTGCCATACCTTGTCGAAGGCCTGTGCAACATCAAAGAATATAGCTGAACATATTTTCTTTTTTTCAAAGCTTCTTCTATTGTGTGGGCAATTCGATGCACTTGATCTATTGTAGAATGCCTTTTTCTAAAGCCGAATTGATGGGGATATATTAATTGCCTATTTGCAATTATATGTTTTAGTCTATTAGAGAAAAGTTTTTCGAACAATTTTCCCATTACGGGTAGCAAAGAAATCGGCCGATAGAATGAAACTTCATTTGCATTTTTACCAGGTTTATTTATCATTATTGCGTCAGAAACTTTCCAAGCTAGCGGAAAATATCTGTGGCTTAAACATGCATTCAAAATGGCGTTAATACTAAGGAGGGCTTTATGTGGTAGATTTTTAAGGACTTCAGCAGTAATAAGGTCGAAACCAGGACTTTTTCTTGACTTCAAATTGGATATCTCTTGAAGCGTTTCTGTTATTGAAATTGGTTGAATATCCTCAGACTCTTGGATTATAGTGGGCATATTAAAATCTCTCATAGCATAGGGCTGGAAGGTAGTAAATAAGTGCTGTGCAAATTCCTTAGCCTTTTCAGCGTCACTCTTAGCCCATGAGTTATTTTGTTTTTTTGATTGGGGGGTTATGAAGAGTGGGACGTTTAAGACAGGCTGTCGCTTTCCATAATGAGTAATCATTTACTTTCTCTGACGATAAGTTTTGCATTTTTATGTAAAAGTTTTGGTTTTTATGTTCTCGCACTTTTTCTTGCAAAAGCTTAGTTAAACTGTTCAATTCTGTTTTTAAAGGTGGAAATCTGGTTGTTTGCCATTTTTTCCTAATTTTTCTTTTTTTTCGTATTAGGTTTAGAATTTCTGCTGGAAACGATTGTTGAATTTTTGAAGGCTTAAGTAATGGTGTGCTTTTTTTCAATATCTTCAGTCGTTTCAATATCATTTTCCAGTTTAAGCTTAAAATAACTCTAGTCAGTGAATTTATTTGAAAGGTACAAACGTTCTTCTCGCTTTGCAGGTTCACCTTCTATAAACAAATAAATTGGTGAGTGGTCTGAGCTTAGTTCGGAGCTATCTTCTACACACAGAAAAAAATCAAGTTAAAAACGTCGAAAACAAGGTTGATTTAAATTTTTTCGGTGGTGATTTTGCTTCATACGGGTTTCATGTTAATTCAACCTGATTTTACAATAACTGCGAACAACATTTTTTTCTTTTGATATAACTATAATTCATGTTAATTTAACATTGCAGTAAAGTTAGAGCAAAATGTAATTTATATTGAAATAACAATCGGAATCACGTTGAATAAAAGTTATTGCCAGTTGAAACAACGTGAATTTCATGTAGAATCAAATGGGTTTGAGTGTATTTTAACAGTGTGAAGAAGCTTCAGACAACATTTGCATTTATGTAAGAATATTTCAAAACCCTGTAACACATGTTTCACTTATTTTGTATTCTCCTTTATTAACAGAACAACAGCAGAATCGCCCGATATGATCATCATTCTACTTTGAAAACTTGATGTACTATTTAAATAAACAATTTTAATTAAAAGAATACGGGAATTGTCTTCTTTTTATAACATATTTTAAAAGTGAAAATAAAAAATGTACATAATTAAGTAGGTATGCATGTTAATTTAACAAGATAAACTTTTGATTTTAATACAAAACAGGTTTTTATGGGTTCAATATTGAATCCAGATTTATTTATATATTAATATTTTTTTTTTTTATTTTTTTTAACAGTGAATAATATTAAATAAACGTAATTTAAGGTTATTTTGATATTTTTTTATAAAAATTAATATGAAATAATGATAAATTTAAGTAAAGGGCATAATTTTTCTGAAATTTAACATGATTCTCAATCAACATTTTTCCATGTTAATTTTACATGGGTATTTTTTTCTGTGTATACTGTATACCTGTATATCTGTATACTCAGATTATTTCTGGACAAGTGTCTAGTTACAAAAAAGTCGATTAGGTCAGGTTTCTTATTTATGTCGGAGGGCCAGTATGTTGGATTGCCTGTAGGTATAATTTCGCACCCCAATTTATTTGCTGCCTCATATAAATTTCTACCTTTTGTCGTGCTTAAGCGTGATCCCCATTTAACATTTTTTGCGTTGAAGTCTCCTCCGATAACGTATCTACCTCTGTATTTATTTAACAATTCTTTGTATTTTGTTTTTGTAATTTTGTGTCTTGGTGGGCTATACAATGCCATTATTGTACGTTCACATTCACTCAGTTTTGTTGTAATCGAAGTGGTCTGAAATTCGTCGGAACATATTTTTTCATTTTCATAGTGTTCAATCGTCTGTTTTATTATAACTGCGCTGCCACCTCTAGCGTTGTTTAATGGGTGGTTAGTGCAATAAAAATTGTAGTTTTTAAAGCAGGCAAACTTTTGGTTAGTAAGGTGTGTTTCTGATATTAAACATATATCAATTTTATTTCTATTAAGAATTACTTAAAGCTCGTTTTTGTGTTTTAGGATAACATTAGCGTTCCAAGCCATTTTTCTTAAACAACGTTTAGACATGTCTATTTTTTTTAAGATTTTCTATTCTTTGCATGAGCTGCTGGTTAAAGGCTATTTGTTCATTTAGCTTACATAAAATCTGTGAGAGTATGTCATCATTTATTGGTGCTTGTTTCTTCAAGTGATTATTTTCCGCTGCAACCTTAGCGTACGATTGGCCACTAATATGTTTGTAGCTATTAGTTGTATTTGCTGGTGGGTTTCTGTTTGCTAAGTTTTTAATTTAATCTTAATTTCTGAAGGGTTTTGAATACAGAACAGCCCCGATAACTAGCTGGGTGATTTTCTCCACAGTTACAGCATTTTGGCATTTCATTTTCAGGTTTTTGACATTCAGTGGTTAAATGACTTCCAGCACATTTTACACATTTAGGGGGATTGCAGCAATAATTTTTAGTATGTTGAAAACCTTGACAAGATTTGCATTGTGGTATTAGTTTTGATGGTTTGATCGGCTCTATTTTTACAACCGTTTTAAAAATTTGTTTTATTTCATATATATTTTTAATATTTTCAGAAGAATCAAATTCTGCGATGAACATATTTAATGGTTCTTTGGTTTTGTATTTAAGTTTATTGGTTGCCTTTGTAGCCTTATATCCTTGCTGAATTAAATCTTCTACAATATCTTTAGGATCGCAGGAGAAGTGTAAATCTTTGATCATGACTTTTATTTGTCTTGTTTGCTCATTTTCATACGAGTGCCAGGAGGACTGAGATTTATTTAGAATTTCGAATATAGCTCTGTAGTCTAAACTATCAAAGAGATTGGTTTTATAGGAGTCTTTTTTATTAATTTCAACAAAAAATCGTGCTTCACATTATTTTCAAGCATTTCAAAAATGTCGCGATAGCTTTTCCCAGTAACTGATACAATTATTGGGGGCGGTCTATGCTGTATGGCAGTTTTGGGTACCTCCTTTGAGGCTGGAACTAAAATTTCTGGCGAATGTTGAATTTTTCTCTTTTAGAACGTTGGGTTATACATTCGGTTTCTTTTTCAAGCTCTTCTTCATCAGTATTGTACTGGACATTTGGTAATACGATATTTTGCTTACTGTAATGAGGTTCATTTTTTAAAACAGCAAGTTCTTGCTTGAGAGATTTATTTTCATTCTGAAGAGTAAAACATAGTTTTTCTAAATTATTTAATTTTTGTAAAAGACTTTTTAAATCATTATTAATTTCACCTCCAATGGTTTATTAATACTGCTCGGCAAAAAAACAAAAAAAGTCGGGGTAGAGAACTTGATTATGTGATTTTAATTGACTTTACCGTGCTGAACCCAAATTGTTTATTCAATCACGTCTAGTTAACATTTTGTTTACTGATATTTATGATTTCATACCTTATTTTATTATTTCTGATAAGTGATAAAAATGTGTACATACTAATTTGCATGAATATAATCATTTGTAAAAGATCAAAATCGCACAAACCGTTCTCAGGTTATGATAAAATGTATTTCGGTCGAAAAAACTATATATGATAGAAAAAAACTGAAAACGGATTTGAATTTAGCGCAGTAAAGTATTTCAATTCGCCTCAATTTTAAGCTTTCAGACAAACTTTAGAGTAATAATACAGCACAAATAATTTAATTTTCATACAAAAACTCGATTTTCGATTTTTCCAATTTTCCGACTTTTCTGGAGGCATTTTCCAAAATTTCTTTCGTAAAAACCTTCTCATCGAAAATACGAACAACTGACAAAAAATTATACAGAAATCGGACCAGCCGTTTTTTTTATTATTTTTATTTTAAACAATTCTTTTTTTGACGACCAGTGGTGTAACTAATAAAACTTCTTAACCATTTCATTAAGTTATTTATTAAAAGCTTTTTGGGGGCACGGCGCACAGTGCTTTGTCCCCATATAACGAAGGGAAATAAATAGAAAGAGTTGTCAGACATTTTTGAAATTTGGTACACTAGCATAAAATAGCTTAGTTAAGAAATCGGTCCAAGGACACGCCTACCTCCCATGTGTCCTGATATGGAAAAATGTAATTTTAGCTTAAATAATGCCCACAAAACTACAAAGAATGGTCATGATGATACACACACAACTAGCAACGTGTGTGTAAATTTTCATTTAAATCTGAACAAGGACTCAAGGTCCTGCCATATATCCTTTTTCTTAAAAATGCTATAATACTTACAAAAATTATCCAATCGTAATAAAATTTGGTATGATATTGATATTTGTTAGATATATATGTGTGCCGAATTTTGGTAGAATCGGATTATTAATGTGAAAAATACAGAAACATCATTTAATGAAAAATTAGTTAAAAACGCTTAAAATGCTCTTGCAAAAATAACAAGTAAGAAAGTATAATCGGTCAAGCCCGACCATGTGTTACCCTATAGCATACTATTTAAAAACAAATTTCCTAGAGCGAATCAAATTTCCTAGAGTGTAAGCTGTTTGGGCAATCATGGACCCGCCAGAACAAAATTATGTTATGAGGTTAAGATTCGTTTAAAAGTTCTTTCTGCCGAATATTAGTTTGGTTTGGACCAAATTTAATCTTGCCGATGTAATAAGATGGTTTTTGTGAAATTATGGATCGATTCGTTCCATTTTCAATAGGCTTGGTCCTTGTACCAGTCAGAGCCTCTGGGACAAATTTCATCAAATTGTCTCCGAATACGCGATCTGAATACACAAGGTTGCATGGACAGCCAGCCGGCTGGACGGACATCGTTAGATCGACTCAGAAAGTGATTCTGAGCCGATCTAACGAATTATTTGGAATTATTTCTTATTATATTTCTAATTTATTTTCTTTAAACTAATTTATTTATTATTAACATATGTTCGTATTTTTTAATTACAATAAATCACCTTCAGTACTGGATTCTTCCAAAAAAATATTGCCGCTCAACGAAACATTTGTTTCGTCATTTTTAACTTGGTTGTGTCATCAACATTTTCTCTCAGTTTATATTTCTCAATTTCTTCAAAAAATATATCTTTTTTGTATTTGGATTCCTTTTTGAAGACAACAACGGATCTGAGGAAAGTATTAAATGAGTCATTAAATCTTTATGAGTCTTGTTTTTCTCACGATTTTGTGGTTGCCTTCCAATGCTTCTTCGGACAAGCACCCTGAAATTTATTTTAGTTATTAGTTACGTTTCATTATAATTACATAAAGCCACTTTAATACTTAATATTTCTATTATGTTCCTAGTTTATTTTTTTTTTAACTAATTCAATCTATGAAAATTTTTAGCAAAAATCAAGAAAATAGCATTTTTTTTAAATACATTTTTTTTCAAGTTGTGGTAAAATCTTTTTAATTGTTTTTCTTGTAGTTATTAGAAAACAGTCTAGATATTCGAAATCAGAAAAAAATCCATAGACGGTATTTTTCTTTTTTTTTTAATATTCCATCAAAGTTAAGAAATTTTTAGAGCTTAAGTAAATAATAAGCGTTTTTCAAACCAATAAAAGAACACTTATGAGAAAATAATTCAATAACATTTTTTTACAGTTAGTTCTAAATATAGTAAACTACTACAGAAAAAAATTTCAATCTCGTGCTTTAAAAAACAACAGTTTTCCTGAAGCATGTAAAACTCAAATAGTTGTTTAGCCATTTTTACTTTAAATTCTCAAACTTTGGCGCCCTCTAGCGCCGCCAAAAAGAGTTAAATTTTAAAAATTCTATCGATCTGTACATTTTTAAGTACAATATAAGACTTGTTTTTTTTATTTATGTCTATGGGCCAAAGCACTGTGCGGCGCTTTTTGATTAGAAATAGTTTACAACCCTGTTCAGCGTCTTTTTGACTTCGGGTTTCTAATAAATTTTCTAAAAAACAGAGACAAGTTCGTAGAAAAACGAAAAAGTAATATTTAGCAAAAAGTTTTCTAATGATTTAAAAAACAAGTAAATATGATAAGATTATGAAGACCAATTTTAAAGATTTAAGAAAAAGTAGTAAAATTGTATGACTGTATTATTGTTTGTATCAGTAAAAGATACAAATCCTATTAATGATACTAATTTTTATATTCATATGATACGCATGAGTGCAAATTTCATGACAATCAGTGCATTCCGCTATCACTTTTATGTAAAATTTCGTTATTTTGTCGCTTAAGTAAATGAAATCATCGCTCACCTTAGTGGGCGGGTAAAATAGTTTTGTATTATAATTACAACATATCGTTAGAATACATCAAATAAGTAACTAATGTTCGTCCGTTACTAAACAAATTGTGAAACCAACAACGCAAGAAAAAAAAATTTTTTATTTTATAATTAAAATGGCTAAACACATATCAAAAAGAAACTATCGATAGTCCAATGGAAATAGACCTACCGAGAGTATCGATAGTACTATCGATTGTTTGCTAGCTCTATAAACCAGAAATCATTGAAAAAAAAAGGAGGAGTGGATGCTCTTTACCAATAACATATACTTGCCAAAGACAGACGAAGTGTTGGTCATTATCTCTATTTTTTTAAATGATTGATTTGACGGCATTGGCAGCGTATGTCATATATTTGGAAAATAATATTGCTATGTTAATATTACACAGTATGTTATGCTGGTCATTGACGAGCGGTCAGTTAGTGTTCAGGTAAAGCACAACATCAACAATAAACTGAGGTATCAATCGTCGCAGATTTCCTAGATTCGGTGTTTCAGCAAAAAAAAAAGGAGGTACATTACTAGGATATACATCAGAGAACCTCAAAACTCACTATTTTTGTGCATTTATTCATACGCTAAAATTTACAATCTATATATATAAAATTGGATGTGTGTATGTATGTGTGTATGTATGTGTGTATGTATGTATGTAACGTATGGACTCCAAAACGGCTGGGCCGATTTTGATGAAATTTTCAGGGAATCTTCAGAATATTCAGGCGGGTGACATAGGGAAGTCTGATTTTTGATTTTCGGTCTGGGGGCGGAGGGGCGTGCCAAAAACCATAACTTGAGAACGGCTTGACCGATTTGAACGATTTTTTCTTTAAAATGATCGCCATGGTCCAGCTTAGGTTTTTACGGAAATAAACTTTTGCCCCGCCCACTTTTACGCCCACTTTTTTCGATTTACCTAATATCAGAAAACGGCTCCATCGAGTTGACTAATTTTTCTTCAAATGTTCGTCTTAATCAACTTTAAGTTTTCATCGAAAGAAAAATTTACCACGCCTACTTTTACGCCCACTTTTTCTATTAAGCGCATAACTGGAGAACGGCTTGACCGATTTGGACGATTTTTTTCTTTAAAATGATCGCCATGGTCTAACTTAGGTTTTGCGGAAAGAAAATGTTGCCCCGCCCACTGTTACGCCCACTTTTTTCGAATTACCTAAAATCAGAAAACGGCTCCATCGAGTTGACTAATTGTTCTTTCAAATGTTCGTATTAATCAACTTTAAGTTTTCATCGAAAGAAAAATTTACCACGCCTACTTTTACGCCCACTTTTTCTATTAAGCGCATAAGTTGAGAACGGCTTGACCGATTCAAACGATTTTTTCTTTAAAATGATTGCCATGGTCCAACTTAGGTTTTTACGGAAAGAAAATTTTGCACCGCCCACTTTTTTCGATTTACTTAAAATCAAAAAACGGCTTCATCGATTTGACTAATTTTTCTTTTAAATGTTCGTATTAATCCCTTTTACGTTTTCATCAAAAGAAAAATGTATCACGCCTACTTTTACGCCCACTTTTTCTATTAAGCGCATAAGTTGAGAACGGCTTGACCGATTCAAACGATTTTTTCTTTAAAATGATTGCCATGGTCCAACTTAGGTTTTTACGGAAAGAAAATTTTGCCCCGCCCACTTTTTTCGATTTACCTAAAATCAAAAAACGGCTCCTTCGATTTGACTAATTTTTCTTTTAAATGTTCGTATTATTCCATTTTACGTTTTCATTGAAAGAAAAATGTATCACGCCGATTTAGGTTTTTACGGAAGGAAAATTTTAAAGGCTGTAAATTTCGTTTACAGCTCAACTTAAATCGTCTGGTAATACAACACTAATGTTTGCTTGGGGCCAGCAACGCGGACCGGGTCAGCTAGTAACTCTATACATGCAAAACAAAGTTCAACGTTGGTAATTTGTTTTTCCTTTCGTACACATTTGATATTTTCATTTATTCGTTTTTTATTGAAAGTGCTTTATTTGCATTTTTGTTGCTCACGCAATATAACCAGGGTTACCGTTGGAAATTTTCGAAAAGGGTCACAAAAAGGGGATTTTCCAGAAAAAGGGGTCAGAAAAAGGGTATTTCAATAAAAAAAAGGGTCAAGTTTTTTATAAGCAGTATTTCCCATTTAAATGAACATAATAAGACCAAGTTTTTTTATAAGCAAACAAAAAATAATATATCAGGTAGGAAGAGCTCAAAAAACTTACAGCCTGTTCATCGATTTCGAACGATAACGTTCGCATAGAATATTACATTTAAAACAAAAACAAATTTTCGAATTTTGTTTTTGTTTTAAATATAATTTTCAATGCGAACGATGACGTTCGACATCGTTAAACAGGCAGTTAATTTTTTTATGGAATGCTCTGTCCTGTTTTTAACACCTGACAAAAAGTTTATTCTTTAGCATTATAGCTAATTTTTTAATACTTTTCATGAAATTTTCCGATTTAGCGATGTCAAATAAATTTTAGTGTTTGTTTTAAATTTTGCAATCGTTCGCGAATTGTAACCATTTTCTCGATTAAAGCGATTTTTTCCTGTAAGTGTCAGATTTTTTTAAGCTTTTACGATTATGGACGGGTTTTTGAGATGGGGATTTAGTTTAAACTTAGTTTAACGTTCTCTGCAACTCGGGGTTTCCGGTAAAATTTGATTTTTTGTTCTATTATTTCATTAAAGACCCAAATTTTAAGCAAGACTGCGCTGTTCCGGCAACATTTTGTTTTCAAACTTGGTATTGGCGGCACAAATCAGTTTTCAGATTAACTAAACCTAGTTAAACTGAGATCTCAAAAACCCAGCCTATAAATATTAGACTTTGCTATCATACCGCTGTTACCAAATATTTGGGAATTTCCGCTAATTTAGCAAATTTTTACCTCTTGTTTTCATTCCTGTTAGGGCACTGCTACATGTTCAATAAATATCGTGATATTTCTAGTATCACGATATTTATTGAACGCGTAGCATGCAATATTGATGGATCGCGATCCATATCGCAGAATGGCCTAAAATACGAAATCCAGAAATCCAGATCACGGATCGTGGATCGCGTGATAAATATTGAACGTGTAGCATTTTCATGATATTAAATAATATTAATAAAAATTAATAGGTCAGTAAAAAGTGTCAAAATAAAAGAAATAAAATACGCAGTGGAAAAAATTAAACAAATAAAAAGTAAAATAATTGACATGATACGTCAGTAAAGAGTGTCAAAATAAAAGAAATAAAATACGCAGTGGAAAAAATTAAACAAATGAAAAGTAAAACAATTGACAAAATTTGTGTATTTTTTCCGATCCTGCAACCACTTTTTGCTCCAAATGTTTCTTTCCACTTTTTCCTTTGGGTTTATCGTGACGACCCGCACAGCACAAAAAGAACATAAATACTGACGCGATAAATATTGAACATGTAGCATACGCTCGTGATCCATCAATATTTTAAAATGGATCGCGATCCAAATATCACGATATATATTGAACGTGTAGCAGTGCCCTTAGGGCACTCTCAACACTGTCGATTCAAAAGGGGGGAAAAGTTCAATACCTTTTGCCATTATTAAAGGCGATTTTTTTTGAAGAAAACATGCTACTCTTTAAGAGAGCAAAATACCAAATTGCATTTTTTTAATAAAATGTCAAATTTTTGTTTTGAAAAGAAACCATCGTAAAAAATAACAAATATATATATGAGTTATGTTTGCTTTTAGGGAAATTGTACTTTACTATCAAAAATCAAAGAGAAGAAAGCATGGAATTGTAAGTTTATACTTTGAGTCTGTTCCATATCAAGCAATGCTTTTTTCGAAAATATTTGTGTAGCACTTCTGTTCCGCAGTGTTGACAAAAAACAAAATGTGAGAGATATTTCCAAAAAAGGGTCAAAAAGTGACGTTTTAATCCATCACTTTTTCCATTTCATCCGTTTTTGCTGGATTTAAAGCCCCAACCCTTTTAGGAATAAATTTTACACCAAAATGGTTCTTTTCTGTTCATTCTTTGAAAAGTGAGCGTGTGTTACCAAGACCACTTGTGTTTTTGGTGTTGTTAATTGTTGTAGTATCGCCACCACCGTATACATAAATTCGCCTTGGGTATAATAATTATTTTGTATTTTCAAAAACACTAAAAAAGTACAATAGTATTGAATTTTCCATGCCTGGTAGAAAGCTTTTTTTTCATGTTTTGCTGTTAACATACAATAAGCTTTATGGTAAATATAAGTTTACACTGAATATAAGTGTTATACGTATGCAAGTTATTCAATTTGCTGTCATTTCTGCTGTGTGTGTTAGTTTAATAAACATAACAAATACATTTAAATTTCGAAAATATTGAAATTGTCTAGCACATGAAAATACTGGCTAAACGAAACGCAGACTCACTGCTCATTCAATATCAGAATATCGACGAAGTTAATTGTGAAAAAACAGACTTTTTAAATTGTACGTTGATTTTTTTAAAATTTTAAATATAAACAATCGGTAAAGTGTGGTTTTTGTTAAATTTTTTTGTTTTAAAAATGTTTTTATTTTATGTACATCGATACATACATATAAATTTTTAGTCATTCGAAAATGTGTTTTTGGTGCTGTTTTTGATGCAATAAAAAATATTTATACAAATTTATGTGATCTTTATATAAAATTTAAATATCTTTTTTTTTGAATTTAGTATTTTATAGAAGAAAAAAACCAACAAAATGGGTTGTACTTCGGGTGTAATGAAATGCGTTTTAAACATTCTCAACTCCTTAATGGCCGTAAGTATTGAACATATTTACATGATTTAATTAATTCATTTATTTAGTTGTTAAAAAAGATGATTTGAACAAAACCAACGACAATAACAACAATAAATTAAATAATTACTTTGTGCATGATCTCATCGTTCCACCTTATTCGTGAATCTTTAATGAAATTTAAAAAAAAAAATCTAAAATAATTCCATATCTCCTCCACGAAAACACACAGTTAGTTAACCCGAAAACACCTTTAAGCAATCGATTTAAAAAAATTATTTGAAAATTTTTAAATTCTCATGTTGTACAAAAGTATAATTTGGCTTTAAATCAAATGATTCATCCATGAAATGATTTAAGTTTGGCATTAGATTTACGACATTGGTATTCGCTATAAAGTTACAAAAAGTAGACAAATCATCGGGTTTAAGAATAACTCTATAAAAATAAATAAATATAGTTTTACAACAAAAATTTCATTTCACAATATTGTGGTCGGTTTAACTTTAAAAAAGGTTTTTTCATTAAACTATTTAAGTCGTATGACTATTCCCCATTGTACTGTTAGCAAACAGTACCTTCAAATAAAAATTTATAAATTTACACTTCAATAGAATTTTATTTTAAATGCGACTTAGTAGTCAACACATTTAAGTGGGAGTTATTCAAAATACATTGCCTCATCTCTTTTGGGTGAGAAAGGCAAAATAAAAACAAATAATTTTGGAATTTCTGAAAAACAATTCAAATTGTTATCACTAAAATAACAAAAAAAAAAAAAAATAAGCAAATTAAATAAACTTTTTTCTGAGGGTTAAAGAGCAGAGATGAAGTTGTTTACACATCTAAATAATCCATATGTTTTAAATTTCAGTAGATGTTTTTAGAAGGTGTTAATGTTTAGAGAAAATTTTTTAAAACAATATTTTGTTATAAATATATAATTTTTGTAGAACATGCTTTTAAGTTAAACTGAGTAAACATTAATGAAAAGAAAATTCGAATTGTCTAGCATAATTTTCTGGGTATGAATTGTTCGGAATTTTGCCTAAGTGATTTTTAATATTTAGGATCAAACACATTTTTCAAAGTATCTTGAGTTTTTTTTTTTTTAAATTCCCTAAGCTAATCCCCGCGAAGCTCTACGCTTGTCTGCAGGAAAGAAACCAGAGTCTCTGGCGGGAATCGAACCCGCAACCCCGGCTCTGATAGACTAGCTCTCTGCCAGCTAGCCTACCGGGGCACTCAAGTTAAATACATTTGGGGTATTCACAAGGTGTGCTATCATGTTATATTGTCATAATGTTCTTACATTTAACAATGGTTTAAAAATATTGTTGTTGCTTTGTAAACAAAAACTGTCTTAAATTAATAGAACTTTGCTTGCTATGTTTATTGCAGTGTTCGAAAATAAACACTAAATATCGTTTTTATACCCAAACCACAACAGTGGAGAGGGTATTATGCATTTGTGCTGATGTGTGTAACGCCTTAAAATAGTTGTCCTAGACCCACCTTAAAGTATACCGATCTACTCAAAATCACTTTCTGAGTCGAACTAACGATGTCCGTCCGGCTGGCTGGCTGTCCATGTAACCTTGTGCGCAAGGTACAGGGCGCAGTTTTGGAGATAATTTGATAAAATGTGGGTCATAGGTTCTTATTCGCACAAGGACCAAGCTTATTGAAAATGGGCCGAATCGTAGGAACACGAGGGAAGATAGGGGGAAATTTCTTTCTCTCAGAAACTATCAAACCTATTTTTATGAAATTTAAAACACAGATAGAACCATATCTATATGGACACAAAATGTACAAATTTTTTAAAAAATCGGACCACGAGGGAGATAGGGGTAATTTCTGCCTCTCAAACCGATTTTAATGAAATTTAAAACATAGATAGATCCATATCTATAGGGACACATTAGCTATACAGTTTTTAAAAAAATAGGACCACAAGGGGAGGCAGGGGGCAATTTCTGCCTCTCAAAAACTTTCAAACCGATTTTCATGAAGTTTATAAACATAGATGAATCCATGTTTACATGGACACATAAGCATGACGTGTTTTTAAATACTGTGGTGTAGGATATCATATGGTCGGGCTTGACCGACTATACTTTCTTACTTGTTTAATGTTCGGTTCGGTAGATTTGTGGAAAACACAAACGCTAATAGTGTTTGTGTAGAAAATCAATAAAAAAAATAACGTTTCCCTGTTAGTCATCTTTCGAACACAAAAATATTACTGTTTTTATCAAACTCAACAAAAAATGTGAACATTTAAATTCGTTCGGTTTTTTTTTTTGAAAATCCACAAACTTCAATGTGTTCGGTTCGGCTCGTTAATGTTCGTCCCTTTTGGCTGGTAAAAAAAACATTTTTTACAAAAACAAAATACACACACGAAAAAAACATTATAGAACATTAAAATATAATTTTTGTCTACAGTATAACTACAATTGTTCTGTTTTTTAGCGAAGAACCGAACATTATATAATGTTCGGTTCTTTCTTGAAAATAGTTACGAACGGTATTAAGGGTTATGTATGTCTACACAATCACTAAAAAAATAGATATTGTTCCTGGGTGTGTGAGCCGAACGTTAAATAATGTACTGTTTATTTTCGAACACTGGTTTATTGTGCTGTCGTTATTAATTAGAAGATACCTGCGCTGAGCGGCTGAGCGAGCCGCATAAGTTTTGTAGCCGTCGCCGTTGATGGTATAGTTTTATCCGGCTTATATCCGAATTTAACCTGCAACAAATTACTTGCGCCGTCAAACTAGATCGGCTTAGTACTCTGCTGTTTGGTAAACAAACAAAATAAAAATTTATTTGTGATTTGCGTCTGAAAAATGGAAAATAGTCAGGAATGATCTAAATTAATTTATTATTTTATGGATTAGATTAAAAAAAATTTTTTTATTTTAGGTAAATATTTATTTTTTATATTCGTTTTAAATCAGCTGATTTAAATTCAAAATAGCAGACTGACCCTGCAAATAAAATTGGACCACCTGACCCATTTTGATAAAATGGACTACTCCATGGACTAGTCCGATGTAATGCAAGCATGGACCATGCCATTTTTAAAAAGTGTTTGTAGTGAGACGACATGTCTTCGTTTTTTAACGACATGCTTTCGTGTTTAAACGACTTCAAAACTAATCCTCTTGAGTATACCATGGAGTAGTTTTAAAACTACTCCTTACTGGTCCAAAGGTGGGTTATATACCATGGAGTAGTTTTAAAACTACTCCTTAGTGGTCCAAAGGTGGGTTATATGGTCCTCTCCTAGGACATCGTAATGTTAAATAGACCAGGTTTTTTCCATACGTTTGGGTTACTTGTGGACTAGTCCTGGTCCCTTGTGGACTACTCTTTACACGCGTGTTTGGACTGGTCCTATTATTTGCAGGGGAACTATGAGGGGTTGTTCACAACAGTCGTATTTTTTCATGTTATTATTTTAAGACATATGACTTTATGACACCTTGCGAATTCCCCAATTGTACAATCTATTTAAATATGATTTAAAGTATGCTACGCTATTCAAATATTTGACGCCATATACGGAACCGCTGCTTTTATCAAACATTCGTTTGATTTAAAAATCCATTTGCTGGATTAAATATCAATTTCATATATAGTTAGGTTAAAAGACTTGGGCCAGTGGTCCCTTGGTGATACCCAGCGCCAATGCCCTACTTACAGATCAGCTAAATAATCAACTTCACTGCAAGATTCAAACAATTCTTCTTTTTAAAGAGAGGATGCAACTTCAGTTGTATCCTAGAAATATCATCCAAACAAGCAAACACCGGTTTTGCCAGGTAGGCATCCCTTCATATTCCATATAAAAAATAACAAATAACATTGATAAAAAAAATTAAGTTGAGGTAATGCGAATTTTTAATAGCATTATTTTATACATATGTATGTAAATATATACAGTACCACCTCGGGTTGCGCAACAGGTTGGGACCGAGTGCTGTTGCAAAATCCGAGTAAAAATTGTGTGGCTTAAAGTGGCTAGTTTTATGCATTAATTCATTGAAAATTTTGTTTTCTATTAAACTATTTAAGAAGCATAAAATAAAATAAATTGGGTTATACACATAATGCAAATAATGGACATAAAATTATTTGATTTTTTTTAATTTTATGTTTAAACTAGATTTATGTTGTTACTTTTGCACAAGCAACTGTTTAACTTACAAGCTTACATACTTTTTAAAACCTTTTCTTTAGCTTCACTTCGGAAAATCAAATCTTGTTACGTTAATTTAACCGCCTTATACTCAATGCAAATGGATGAAACTTTGCAGGCATACATATTCCCGATGATAAATTCAATTTTTTTCAAATGTTGTTTTTTAAGAAAAGCGTTTCTTAAAATTTTTTTTTTAAATGTTCTTATTTAACTAAAAACAAACGGTAAAAACAACTTTTATATGAAAATACAAGCAAACTTATAACAAGAAACAAAAAGCTACAATAACCGAGTCTCGAAATTTTGCAGAGTTGCGCTAGTAGAGTCTACAATGTAAATAATTTGGCTGTTGCAATAGACGAGGAGTTGCGTTTATTGAGGGTTGCGCAGCAAAATAAACAACACAAATTGCTTGACAAAAAAAGTTAAAATTTTACGTTTGGACAATAATTTCATGTTGTTAATTGGAGTGTTTGCTGATCGAACAAACATTTGAACATGTCCGAAGAAATATTAAAATTTTTTAATATTTGGCAGACATGTTGGATATTTGTCAAACTTTTTGTGGTGGCCAGTGCTAAATGTAAACATTTCAGCGAAAACTTTGCAAAGTGAAGTCTTAAAAGAAGAAGGCTAAAAATTCATTTTCAAAGCAGCTCATGTTTAAACCAAATTCTTTTTCATTCTTTAATACTTCTCCTCCGTTTACACTTAATAGCGATCAAAATTGCCACAGCACTATCGACATCTGCATTAATTTAAAACAAAACAAAAATTAAATTTTTTATGAAATATGTTTGTGTTGTCAATTGGCGAACACAAAACGGAAACAACGTGTGTGTTTGCCAAGCAATTTTTGTGGTTTATTTTGCCCTTTTCACAAAAAACTTTCAGTCAGCTTATTTTGTTATAGAAACAAAACGAGCTAATGCAAAAAATTACAATATAAGCGCACTAGATTTCGTAGGAGATTTTAAATCAAATCTACTTGATTTCGTTGTAATGTAGATAAACTGCCTTTAACAAAGCTATAAGCATTTTTCAAATTTTCCATGACTATGTATCAAGTTTTTTCTTCCTTTGTGAATATTTAATTGTTAAAAGTTTTATTTTATCTTTTTAAAACCACAAAATGTATTTGCACTTTTTTTTTAACTAAACGTGTAAACAGTTATTGAGGGAAGTTTGAAATTCAACTTATGTGTGCATATATTACATGGGGTAGACCTATATGTCTTTGCCCAGCAAAACTTTTTGAAAAAGGTAATTGAGTTGGGAATTAAGCATTTTAGGCGGAATGACTTCTACACTGCATTAACATATTAATTATTTTTACAGAGCATGAGACTAAAATAATTAGTTCCTAAGAATTGATTACTTTCTTAACTTTTCTAAGTTGGTAGTGCATTTTTTGAACGAAATAATAACGTAGGTGTTACAGAAATTTGTATACTTTCTTTTTTATAATTACTTTTTCAGTAAATAGTATTAGCCTTTCTTTAATTAAAAAAAAAAACATTTATTTAATGATCTAATGTAATGCGTTTGGTAATCAAGTGACCAAACTTGGTAACCAAAAAAGTAAGTCATTATATGGCAAGCCATCCTTTTGGTGATGTGTAATTTTTTGCTGGGTTCCTACAACATTATCAAATAAATATTTGTTAAATATACAATTCATTGAAAGTAAATTGCTCGAAAAATGTTAACAACCTTTTTTTTTAATGTGCGACATGTTTTGACGTTTAAATGAAGCTTAGAGCGATATTGATGTTACAAAACTTGGAATATAGTACAATAAAAGGTTTAGTTTCATTTGTTTTTTGATTTTCAGTTTAAAATTCATTTACATGTATGAATTGTACTATATACCTATGTACATATGTATGTAAATATTTAGCAGGCTTTTCAAAGCCGTACTCAAAAAAAGAACCCACACACACACATACACATCTATGCCAAATTTTACTTAACAATAAACAGTTAACACATGCTTTGGGTCCTAATCTATCGAATAATATCAAGTACAAACACATTTTCGTATGACTATTTTGTACAGTCGACGACAAAAAAATATGTATTGTCTTGAAATCTTTTTGTACGATCTGTTGAGCGGCATATAAACACAGATGTCATAAGTATGTAAATGTATCCGTGAATTCTTACTCATCGTTTCATCAAAGTTCATAAATAAATATTAACAAATGTTTGTATTTTAAATATTTGTGTAAAAACCAGTTTTAATAGCAGCACATGCTTCGGAAATGTGATACTACATAACAAATTTACGTATAAAATACTTTAATGAAGCGTATTTAATGAAAGATAAATAACATTCCTGATGGTTTGCATCATTCTAAAAATTGGCCAAAACAAATAATATTTTTATCTTCTAAAACAAAATATCTGCTCTACAACTTTGTATTTAATATGTACATAAATATTTAATTTGCAAGACAAAAATAAAAATCAAGCTATAAATTTGTTTTCCAGATTGGAGGTATTTTATTGATTGTCTTGGCCACATTGACTTTGAAGACTGCCCCACCTAATTATGTGATATACATGTATATTGTTGGTGGCATAAATTTATGTGCCGCCTTATTGGGTTGTTGCGGTATTTGCCACGAACATGTCTGTATGACGGCCACGGTAAATGAAGAATATTAATTGATTAATTTATATTTAATTGTTACTTATATGAATTGTTTGTAATTATAGTATGCATTGATCTGCTTAGCGACTTTGATTGCTCAAATTTGTGGAAAAGTTTATTCGTTCGACTATGTGGCTCCAATAAAGAAGTTTGCCCGTGAAGATGTTGAAAAGACTTGGCTCAACGAAATAAAATCTCCAGGTGCTATGGATACAACACAACAAACGGTAAGTTGATTTTAAATTTGAAACTTATGCTTATGTTCCTTGGGAGAAATTAAATTCGAAATGGTAAAATAATACATTTTTTAAATTAACTAAAATACATATGGGCATTTTCATGTCATAGTACCCCAGTAAAAAGTGTGCTCCAAAAGGAGCAGGGTTTGTGTATGAATTCATACCTCAATTCGCTTCAAACCTGCTGATGAAATGCCTGATTTTTGTATTGGGTGTTCCCGGTTTGGAGGATATTTTTATTTTTTTCGGTTTGCAACCTCCTTCGTTGTCAGCACTAAAATAACAGCTTTTTTGCATATTTTATTCTATATTATTAACTGCTTTATAAAAGCTCTTTTATTGAAGCGCCCGATTATGCGTTTTTTCTCTTAAGTGCTTCAAAAAATCCCAATTTTTTTACTGGGACGTGATATTTGTTTGCTTTCAGAGAGGAAGAGTTTTTGCAAAAATAGTAGTAACTGAAAAAGAATTTTATTATTATCATTTAATTAGAGGGAACTGAATTTGAAAAAAAAATTACCATATTCGAAACCTTGTTGTCCAAAATATCGAGCCAAATAGGTGCGAACGTGACATAAAACGGAAGTGATTTTAAGGTTACTGTTAAAAAATGCGAAAATCTAAGAATTGTGGAAGGTGTTTTTTTTTTTAATTTCTTACATTTAACCAAATATTGTACATTTTTAATACGTAATTTAAAAATAATTTTGATGGTTTTATAATGAGCAAATTTTAATATCGTTCGTGACATACCGTACGTGTCAATGTTTTCTCTTTTATTATTCATAGAATATGAAATATATGTTTTTTTCGACAAAAACTAAAAACAAACATTTATGAAAGTATAGTCGATTAAACCCGACCATATGATGCCCTACACCACTGTGTTACATAATAACTTTTCGAGATTGTGCCCTATGTGGAACCCATAGGCAATCATGAACCCGCCAAAGCAAAATTATGTTATGAGGTTAAGAATCATATAAAAGTTATTTGTGCCAAATATTATTTAGATATCTTCGTCTATATGAGATTTGATTGCCTCGAAGTGATATAAGGAAGGGTGTTTATGTGGGAACTGTTGTTAATTTTGTACCTACCAGCACAACGTTTGTCACATATTGTTATGGAAGATAATTGATATTTTAGCACCAACGTTTATAAGGAGGTGATGACATTAAAAGCTGTTTTCGGGAGTAGTATTTTTATGGGAGCTATAGTCAAATCTAGACCGATTCCAATAATATTTGGTTATAGATCTCAATTAAATAAGTTTATACCAAATTTAATCTAGACATAATAAGATTATACAGTTAGTTGGAAAAACTTGCGACTGATCAAATAGAAATGACGTAGACAAAAGTTGTACGTACGTGCACGTGACATTAGAATAGCATCCAAGACAAGCCAAAAAATATACAAAAAATCGAACTATTTACTTTGTCTCTTTTTTTGGATCTTGTTTATTGCTTTTGTAACATTAATTTTAAAGTATAATTGCAACATTAATTTTTTTTATTCAACTTGTGTGACTTCTTCAAGGGAAAATATCTAATAAACAATAAAAAAATTTTTTACAAATGCCATGAAAATGATATAAAATTGTTAATTCCGTCATTTTGGTTGGTTAATGAAACTTTCGAGGCATTAAAATTGAATTACCCACGCTTATTGGCTAAAATCAGAACACTAGGTGATGTTTACAGTAAACAGACTGCAAACAAACAGGTTATAATCCAAAAACATCTTCCCGTGCGTTTCTGATCAACTAATATTTATTTCAATCGATGGACTTATTTAAGTGATGCTTAAAGTCATCATTATCACAGAGGTTCGAAATTGACTTAAAGTGAGGATTTATCAGTGTCACCACCAGCATAATTCAAAATTACACTTAAGATGAAGCAAATTCACCTGATTGAGATGAAAATGGACCGGAATATCAAATTAACACTTTATTTTTTTAAAAAAGAGAAAAACACAAAAATATTTATTTAAAGAAGGTCAACTTCAACATTTGGTTGCATATATGTATGAGGCTATCAGCGCAGACCCCAGACTACTTGTTATGAGATAATGAGGAGTTAACAATACTCTTGCACCATAGTTCTTGGTTGTAACGGCCCGTGCAAAAACTATGATTCTAGCGCCATCTGTTTTAGACACAAATAGTTGGCTTTCTCGACTATTGCACTGTAAAGAACAGTGCAAGGACCATATCTTACACCAGAACCTTAGGCCAGATCATCAGGAAACCTTTTTCCAAAGATTTTAGAAAAGCTAAAAATGTTATACAAATAAAACTTTAAGCCAAATAAGAATTATAAACACTTAATTATTATTACTTTTTGTAATATTGGGTATTTCTTAGCTGGAATACTTTTTTCCAATTAATTTCTGGTTGTAAATCACTATGGAATGTAAGATTCCATGCAGGCACCAATCAGTAGCAAGCTTTTGAATATAAACCTTTCGTTTATGTTAAAAAAATGAATCTGCATTCAAGCGAAAGTATTAATAATAACACCTGATCTACACCTAGAAGAAATTACCTACGATCTGATGATGGCAGTAAAAGTTACAACCAATTCGGTTAATTACCCACGAAGTGCCAACACTGGGATTAATTCAAAAGCTTAACTTTATCATTCACAGTCATGTTTGGTATTGGGTGAAAGTAATGAAAATTATACATCACTAATTGCTAAAATTACTGCTTTAAGTAACTTACTTTATCGGCAGTGAGCGTAACTTTACAAAATTGTGCGTGCCGTAATTAAAATTAAAAAAATACGATGTTTCGAGTGCTTTTAATTTTTATTAAGTCTTCTAAAAATACAAATATGTATATTAATGGAACCATCAAATTCAGGTATTTGAGTGCATAAAAATAATTTTTGTTCTGACAATTGTTTTGGAAATATATTTTTATCCTTTTTTTAAGTGCAATAATAATGAGTTGCGATCGTAAAATAATTTTTCTAAACTCTGCTATATAAACTACTGTAATTGCACAGCTTTTGTGGATTATACCCGAATTTAAACTATAACCGATTTATTTATAAGCCATTTTATGGATAATAAGTGAAATCTAGTATCATTAGGGTTGCCAGTCAGGCTGGATTCCACTGGATTGTCCAGCTTTTTTGAACTTGTTCATTTTCAAGCTAAAATAAAATTTGTCCAGCTAAACGATGAAGAATTTATATTTTGTTATAATCTACCTTTATGAAAAGTAACGTAATAAAAACTTTTGCAAAAGTGTAGTTTTTCTTTTTTTTACTATGTAAAGTGATTTATGCGTTAATTGTTTAATTGCTTGATGAAGTTCATTTTGTTTAAAAATTTGTCTCTATCAAATTTTCCCATTGTGTCATCACTAATAACATCGCTCAGCACCAGAATAGCTGATTTCATAACAATAAAAAATTTGAAGAACAAATTATTTTCTTGGGAAGATTTACAACGGCTTCCACAAGATCTTCAACTATCTGAAGATAAGCTATATATTGATTACTGTTGTCTTCGTGAAGTTTACGAACAGATTTGCCAAGTGATAAAATATGGTCATGTTTTTTTAAGAAAAATTAAGGCAATAGATTCGAGTATTTAGAAAAGTTAATATGTTTTGTGTTTTCAATACCAGAAAGCAACGCTTTTTGAAAAGGGTGTTTCGTATTTTGAACAACCTTTATACTAAAGAGAGACACAGAATGTCATTCGACTTGATAAGAGCCGAAATATTAATTCGATTGAGGTTAAAGAAATCTTGTAAAGATTTTTAGATGTTCTAACACAGTTCCGAAGGTTTTGAATTGACAAAATCTGTTTGTTCAACTACCAAATATATGTGGAGTACAATATAACTAAAGAATGAAAGATTTTCTTATTTTACTAATAACTTCATGGTACAAATCAAAAAATTTAAGACTGAATTATTATTTTTGTTTTTTTTTTTATATTTATTTAATAGTTTAATGTTTTATACATTAGAACAATGAATTAAATGAAAAGACTAGTTTCTTCGTACTTTATATGTAGTAATATTCACGTCAGTTAAAAGTTATATATAGTAAACAAAAATTCTAGTAAGTTTTTTATTCTTAAGTGGGGAACAGAATAGTAGCTGTAGTACAAAGTTACGAATAGCGCTGCAAGCTGTCAAAAATTGAAAACGGCAGTTTTAAAGTGGTGTCATTAGAATACGTAGTTGTAGTAGTCGTAACAGTTTAAGTTGAAGCGCAAAATTCGCTTCAGCTACTACTACATCTACTTTATTCTGTTCCAGGCCTTAATGTCCAGCTTAATTTTGGGTCGTCCAGCTTTTTCTTTCCTAATGTCCAGCTTTTTTCGGATTCGTGTCTGGCAACCCTAAGTATCATCCACATTTTGGGCTATATAAAAATATTTTCTTCAGTAAAACCACTCTTTTCAAACAAAAGAAAAGTTTATTTAAAACATAACCAAATATTGATTTAATTTAAATAAATAGTTAAAACAAAAATCATTTTTATTAACTTATTCAAATGCTTTAAAAGTTTACAATAGAAAGGTTAATAATTTCAATGCTTCAAAAGCCTTTAGTATGAGTATCATTTTAATTCTTTGGATGAAGAAATCAAACACAACATAAATATCAATTTTATTGATTCTTTACATGGGGTCTTCACCGGACAATTTTTTGTCACACCAAACGTAAAGTCTATATAAAAAACTCTAAAATTTTTGTCAGCGTTTTTATATATGAAGTTGGATGTCAGGTGAAGACCCCATGTTATGAAATATAAATTTCGAAAGTTGACATTTATAATAGTTGCCAGAAAGGTAAAAAAATATAAAAAACAGAGTGGACTGCAAGCGATCCGTTTTGCACAAAGAATTATATACGCATGCAAAGAGAATGTGGCCTTAGGTCAAATAATTTGCATGAAATTCAAAAAAATCTGCAAGTAGTTATGACAGTTTTGGCTTTAATCCGTTTGTGGCCTTTAAGCGGAATGGACTATATGAGAAAAGTACTGCATGTCATGACAAAATGTTGTCCTGTTAGGTTTGAAATTAACCATTGCACACTGGTCAATTCCGGCCAAAAAGAATTTTTGTTTTTTGTTAATTTTAATAAAATTATCATGACAGATTATAGCGAACACTTCAATACATACAACTCATTTCTGTATTTGGCTCTTGAATAACTAATTTACTGTCAATAGTAGAGCAAAGTAGATAATTTTTATTTTACAAATTTAAGGTTTTCAAAGTTGATTTTTGTACTTTGAAATAAAAGTAAGCTTTGATTTTTTCTTTAAAGTTTTCTTTGTAAATAAGCACGTTATGTTTAAACTTTATTCCATGTGATAATTGTGATTTTGTGCTCGTTTTTTTTTTTTTGATAAGTGAAGTGATTGTGAGTTACTTTAAAAATAAATTAAACCTCAAGTAAGCCGTATTTAAAGATACCATACAAAAAGGAGGGGATAGGGGAGGTAAAATGATAATTATATCTAGTACTGTTAAGTAACAAAAGTAAGTACTATACATTTCTGCTGCTACAGCTGCCACCCCAGTAACCAGATCATTTTTAGTGACTTCATATATTTTTATAAGATTATCGGGACTGACAGGGTGATCATCGCCCAACCCAAACAACTTAAGCCAGACACTTGAAATTTTGTATGTAGACTCCCCTCCCAAGGTGTAAATAAAAAAGTAGAGACTTTTGGAAATTCAATTCATAAGGGGTTAGCATTGGGTAAAAACGGGTAAAATCAGTAGCTTTATATCTCGTGATCAAACAGAGGTAGACGTAAAATTCAAAAAAGACCATTATTGAATCGAAAATTTAATTGTTATGTGTTTGGTACTTTTTTGAAATTTGCACATTTTGGGTATAAAAATGGGCAAAAAAAATAGTTTTGGTACTTTGGTAAACAATTTATCTTCTTAAGTAATAAATATAAAAATAAAATTTAAATTGTGTTCTCTTATCTTTAAAAGCTCTCATACAAATTTTGGTACCTTTTGGAAATTCGAATATATAAATATCGTTGGTACTTTTTTCTATTAAGCTATTTTTAGTTTTTAATCTGCCAGGATGAATCACAGTAGGTGATTTTCTAGAAAACTGAACAATGGAGACGTCATTCATTACCTTTTAATATCCTCGAATCCATTGATTAGAAAAATGAATTGGTACTCATCCCAACCCACCTCAACCCCCACCCACCTTAAACGGAAAAATATATACAATTTCTATGGTCTTTTCAAAAGAAATTTTGCAAAATTGTATGTTTCAGTTGAAGATTCCGTGGATACACAATTTCAGCCATTTACGTAAAGAAATAAAGAAGTTATGGATTTTTGGCCGGAATTTACAGCTGTGCATTGGTCCTATTAACGCGCCATCCTAAAATCGCATATAGATGAAGATATCTAAATACTAATCGTCACAAAAACTTTTACATGAATCTAGGGTTGCCATACGTACTGTTTTAAGCAGTACATGTACTGATTTTTTGCAGTTGTACTGTTTTATGCACAACTCCTAAAACAGTAGGCAAATGTACTGTTTTTTACACTTTGTACTGTTTTTTGTACTGTTTTTTTTTTTTGCTCAGTCTATATTTAACAGAACTGGCTTACAAAAAATTATGTTGTGTTAAAAAAAAAGTTCTAAAATAATAAGAGTTTTTACGCTGTGGTCATTGTTTTCTCATAAATACACAGTAGAAATCTAAATTATAATGGGTGGCTCGTAGCAGTGGTATATTTTCGTGTTGTTATGATTTTATGGCTACCTCTTCTAATAGTCTTTCCCTTTCCACACCAGAGAAAGACAAAAAAAAAAATCTAAATTTTTTAAGTACTAAAAAATACTTATTCCAAAACAGTTATCGTTAATTGTTAGAACTTTTTTAATTTTCGGGCATGTTCTGGAAATCGAAATCACGTAAAATTGAAAACAAACAAATTTGGAAAATTATCCGTGTTCAAAATTTATAAAAATACCTAATACCTTTGAGGACCACTTTTCTTTACCTAAACTACTGAAATAAGAAAAAGATAAGTAAATTTTTAGAAAAATTTTTTTGAAAATATTCATCGTTTTCAATTGCACTTGATTTTAAATATTTTCAGATTTTGTGAAATAAAAATAAACCAAACTATTTTTTTTGGATTTTATAGATTAATGGCCAATTTCACCAAGTTCAGGTTTAATTAACTTTCATTATAAAAGTCAAAAAACCTATTGTTTTAGTAATAGTTAATTATAGCTGAACTTGGTAAAATTAGCCGTAAATAATTTAAAAATTATTTAAAACTAGATGACCCGTGCGAATATTTCGCACCGTTAGTTGTCATTTTTGTAACATAAAATGAAAATAATTAATAACATATTATTAAAAGTATAAAAATATTAGAAATCATAATATATATCATACATATTTACATACATACATATGTTTAAATGCTTTTATAATGCTTCTTTGAATACAATGTTAGAGGTAATGACATGATCATCGTTAACTTTTTGCCCGTACGAATCCTTTATCAATGAAAATATTATTTTTTCAATTTCTAATTATTTTTCGTCATTAGTGTTAGAAATAAGCTTTAAAATGAGATATCATTCATTAAATTTGATGCGGTGGTATGGGAGATATTTGCAACCGACAAAAAAAAGTGCTTTAGAAATAATATATATGATGATTGGAAAATTAATTTAGGAAACAAACATTTTCTCAAATTCTATATGATTTGTGCAACTATGTGTGTAGTGAAAATTGCTTTAAATACGAATATGTTTAAAGAAAATCGTACTTACAAAATCAATGAGTTGATTGTTTTGAGCTAAGTAAGGCTTTTCTCCTTTCTTATATGGCTTACAGCAATGTTATGGTTTTCCTGGCCAAATGCTTCGTTTGTAGTGTTTGCTTTTTAAACGCAAATGGAGTAATTTCATATGTATATTTATGAAATGCCATAAACTGGAAATAATTCCTTTGACGTTACACATTTTAAGTGTATTTCTTTCTTTATATAATTGTTGTTGCATATTCAATCAAAAGTTTAAAATATTTATCCCAATTTCACCAAGTTCAGTTAAAACTAACTATTACTTTAACTTCCAGCTTACAATATGTTTTGACAGCTTGAACTGATAGTTAATAATAGCTGAACTTGGTGAAATTGGGGGTTACTTATTAAAACAAATGGTAATGTTGTCGTCAAAAAAAATGTACTGTTTTTTTCTTGATTGTACTGTTTTTATGTATTCAATGTACTGTTTTTCCGAATATAAAATCTGGCTACCCTACATGAATCTGACCTCATAAAATTATTTTGTTCAGGCGGGTCCATGATTTCCCATTGGTCCCAAATAGGGAACACTTGCAAAAATTGACTTTATATACTGTGGCATAGGGTATTTCATGGTTGGGCTTGACCAGTTTTGTCAACTATTTTAGTGACATCGTCAGCGAAGTGTCTGCACTACTATGCATGTTCCCACTATATTTGCCTTTAACACGAAAAAATTTTATCAGTAATAATTGCGAAGTATAATTCCTATAGATTTCCTAAAATGTATTAGTGATTCTTTGGTTCCAACGTCTACATATGTTGTCAAAAGAACTACCAACTCAATAGTAGCAACGTCAGAAGTAGATTTCCAATGGCACGCATGTGTTAAATGTCTTTAGTAAATAACATTGCCTGGGGTATAATAAGTCAGTAGTACTTGTGACTGTATCAATAGTGAATCAGTACAGATCAGAGAACTGCAAAATTACTATTTTTCTTGATTTATTCATACGCTAAAATTTGCATTCAATCTTTGCTTGCAAAACAAAGTTCCACGTTGGTAATTTTTACATCGTTTCGTTCACATTTGATTTTTTCATTTATTCATTTTTTATTGAAACTGCTTTATTTGCACTTTTGTTGCGCACGCAATATAACACAAATGTGTAAATTCAAAGGAACACATTCTTATACTTTTGCATTCAAGTAGTCATTTATATGGTATATATGTTTTGACAATACTTTATAATTCACTCTTGCACTTTAACATTTACATTGAGTTTCATAAATTTAGATCGAGATCGGGCAAACTTTATTGATGGCTTTTCTAATTTGAGATTTTAGCTTATAAATCAAAAAAAAATCTAGCGTAATTACTGCCTTTTTCTTCTAAATTTAATTACTGTGAAAGAACTCCAGTTGGTTAAAAACGGCGGTATATGTATATTAGGGTGGCCGTTATTTTCTTTTTTTTGATTTCTTATATTCTCCCCCCCCAAATCGGTTCAGTTTTATGTAAAAAAAAATACAAAAAAATTTCGTAGCGATAAGTTGTGTTTTAGGGGGGGCGTCCGCCCCTCAAAGTTTGCCATCAAGCCATTTATTCAAATGTAATTTGTTTGCATATGACTATCTCTTAAAAACAACATTTTACAAGAACATGATATATGGCAATATTTTAGCTCTTCTAGTCAACAACATTAGCCTCGAAGAAAGTTTTTTGCTAAAATTAATATTTAAGAAAATAATTAAGAAAATAACAACAAAATTCCAAACATTTTATATACGTTTTATATATATAAAAGAGGGATTTAATGTCAAGTGAACTAATTTTGAAATCGATGTCTTTCGATTTGGATGAAATTTGCACCAACGTTAGTCCTATTGAATAGTAGTTTAGACACAAATTTTCAACAAGATCGGTCAAAAAGTTTCTGAGTTTGGGGGGGTCAAAGTTTGAAATTTTGGCCATATAGGTGTTCTTTCACACCCATGTAACTTATTACCAATTGGGGTTAGCAAAATTTGTCCCAAGCAGCTTAGATATCTATTTGATCAATCTTTAAAAAAAAAATTGTTTTGTTTTTTTTTTTTAATTTTTTAAAATTTTTTTTTTAAATTTACAACTTGGCAAAAAAAAAAAAAAAAAAAAGTTTTAAATATAAAAAAAATATGTTAAAAAATTTTAAAAAAAAACCAAAAAAATTTTTTTAAAAAGATGGATTAAATAGCTATCTAAGCTGCTTGGGACAAATTTTGCTAACCCAAATTGGTAATAAGTTACATGGATGTGAAAGAACACCTATATGGCCAAAATTTCAAACTTTGACCCCCCCAAACTCAGAAACTTTTTGACCGATCTTGTTGAAAATTTGTGTCTAAACTACTATTCAATAGGACTAACGTTGGTGCAAATTTCATCCAAATCGAAAGACATGGATTTCAAAATTAGTTCACTTGACATTAAATCCCTCTTTTATATATATAAAACGTATATAAAATGTTTGGAATTTTGTTGTTATTTTCTTAATTATTTTCTTAAATATTAATTTTAGCAAAAAACTTTCTTCGAGGCTAATGTTGTTGACTAGAAGAGCTAAAATATTGCCATATATCATGTTCTTGTAAAATGTTGTTTTTAAGAGATAGTCATATGCAAACAAATTACATTTGAATAAATGGCTTGATGGCAAACTTTGAGGGGCCGACGCCCCCCCTAAAACACAACTTATCGCTACGAAATTTTTTTGTATTTTTTTTTACATAAAACTGAACCGATTTGGGGGGGGAGAATATAAGAAATCAAAAAAAAAAAGTTCTCCATACAACTAACGGCCACGCTAATGTATATATATAAAAAGCCAAAAGTGCTGTATTTTCGTGGCAAAATTTGTTGAGAGTTCTACAGACTTCATTGATATACCTTTCATTCTAGCGCGTGACGGCTATCACCATTGAATTCAGACTACTCGAATTAGCTTTGCCGGTGCACAACTTGTTAAAATTTGTGACTAGCACAGTGGTTTCATAATAAAAATAATTATTTTTTTAAATAATACCATTACAGTAACGTTACGTATTAAACACTTTAAATACACACATATTTTTTTATATAAAACACACTTTCGAAAATTGTTAAAATCAAATTTCGTAACAGAACACCAATTGTTAATAAAACAAAAAAGGGGGAAGGGCAATTTTCTAAGATATTTGCCTTCTATAGAGTTTCAATTATTGTGCAACGTTTGTATCATTAATGAATATTGTAAGGCTTTAAAACGCGAAATGGATCCAAAACAATTAAAATATCTTAGTTTGGCTTCCCTTCATTTTCGATTAGGCATTTTTAAACGGATCAATTTTAAAATATTTATAGTTATTAAATGTTTCAGATAAAATTACAAGCCAATTATATTCTTACTTAATTTACTTAATGAGGGAAACCAGAGTCGCTGTCGCAAATTGAAAATTAAGCCCTGCTACCGATAAACTTGCTCACTACCAACTAGCCTGCCGGGCCATACCTTTTTTTAAATTTTTTAATAAAACCGGACAGAAAATTTACATACTTCTTTAAATTTTCTTAAAATGTCAACTATTTTGCTGACCTTGTTATCAAATTTAATTCTACCGAGATAAAAAAGGTCACGAAAACCATTATTTAACACGCACTTTAAATTTTAATTAGCACGAAAAGTGTCCATTTATGTATGTACGTATGTACCTAGATAACAAAATAAAATTATGATTATTATAACAAAAGTAAAAATTTGCATATCATGGAAATTTCACATGATGAAAACTTTCAGAGGAAAAAACGTCATAGAAAAGGAAAAAATTAACTTGAGCAAATAAAACGTTAAAAATTTATGCAATCTAAAGCTTCCTACAGACGATGGTCAGATCTTACAATATTGTAAGCAGGCGTTGCCAACAGCAAAATTTTTCTGACAATGGTCCATTGTCAGATGCATTAATTTTGCACATCTGCAAATACAAATGAACTTACAATATTCACACAGTTGTAAGGCATTTTAGCCAATTTTAATGCAATTTAAGCAACGCTGCTTACCAATATTGTAAGATCTGACCATTAGTGTGAAATAGTTTAGAGTTTCCAATTTCCTAAACTTTTGCCATTAGAGGGAACAATACAGCATAATTCTCTCTGATGGGTTCCCCTGTATAAATTCGCCTTGAGTAGTTCAAAATACATTGATATTTTATGGTTTACCAGTAGCTCGTTTCTGTATTTCTCGCATCGTAAAATTTCTTACATGAAGTGCGAAACAAAAAATTCCATCGTTTCTCGATTTATGAGATAAAAGTGTTTCTGTATTTGAATGCGAAAACAGACACAACAAATTCTGTTTATACTGGAATATTTCCAGTAATTAAGTGTCAAATAAAAGCGAAACGTCAACAAAAGAAATGACGAGTTATCGTCATCTTGACGATTTTTTGTTCCGATATTAACAAAGTGACGTTTTGATGATTTTTTCTAAAAAAAGTGACGCAAGCAAAAACAAAATCAAAAATATTTTATAATTTTTTTTGTTACTTTCTATAGAAATTCATCTTGAATTTTTAAATTTCAAACACTTCTATTTTGTGGCGTTGAAAATTGAAAAAAAATAATATGAATGTCTGTAGAAAGCAACAACAAACTTATAAAATATTTTTGATTTTGTTTTTGCTTTTAATGAAATTGTTGGCGTTGCGTTTTACACTATAAGCCCCTTAGTCTTCGAAATAGGATAATTGTAAATATTTTTATATGTTTGTTCATTAGAAAAAAAGATATCTTTAGAAACAAGGGTTAAATTTTTATATTTATCCCTATAGACCGACTTGGCTTATTTTGAAGATTTAATACTTCTTATATACACAGAAAAAATTATTTTTCCAATTCAAACAAAAAATTTGTAGAATCAAACAGTTTTTTGTCTAAAATCGGTCCTACAAACAAATTCGAATATTCAAACAATTTATTTGCATTTTGTTTATTGAAAAAAAAACGCCGATTTTTTCAAACAAATAATTTTACAGAATCAAACAAAAAGTTTGCTGAAATTCATATAAATTTCAAACAATTAATTTTGCTGAATCAAACAAAAAAGTTTTGGCACAAGCCATGACGCGCACATAAGCAAGCACTTTTGGCGAATGTGAAGCAGAGCAAAGCGGCCGGCAGGCTTTGAGACACATTTTTTTTTGTTGGAATAATTTTTGAACGAAGTCATATTTATACTCACAGTGTTTTTCTTCATCACTCACTGTTGCTTTATCCTTTCCTTTGCTAATGAAGAAGAAATGTAACCAAAAACGGCGGCAGACCGACTCGATATGTTTTCCGCCATCATTCTATTTTTGTATTTGATGTATTTAAACAAACTGTTTGAAAAAATTGAATACGGGATTTTGTTTTTTTTTACCAACTTTGGAACCAACCAAAAATTTATTTTGTTTCTTGTAATGTGTTTTTTCTGTTGTTTAAAAAAATGAAACGTTTTTTTTACCAGCTATTGTTTTTGTTGTTTTTTTACTACAAACCTCGTCACGCTATTTTATCATTTTTCTTATTGCTGTACTTTTTTAAAGCGTCCAAAAATAGACTGTATGTGTTTTTTGTTGTAGTTCTTATATTTCACATTAGGAAGTGTTGCTTACGATCAAATAAAAAATGCAAAAAGACGACAACATTAAAGAGCGTTAAATATTTCATACAAAATTATGAAAACTTCAAACCAATAGCGCGTTTATTAAATTTTTGAAGAGTTGTCCACATTTTTGTTGGTTAAATAAAAATCAAGCAAAAATATTGATTGAATCAGTAAAAAAATTTGTAGAAATCAAAAAAATTTTCAAACAAGCGTTTGTTTGAAAATAATTCGGCAATAATTTTTTCTGTGTACATATACAAAATATGATTGATATTTGATATTCCTATCATACATGTACACTTTTGTGCCAACACCATTATTCCGGCAAGAAAGAAATTTGTTTGTCTCCCAGTAAAAACTTTTTCAAAATGAATAGCTTCTTTCACTCGTTACTTAGTAGCTTTCTTCCATATAGGGTAGCCAGATTTTGAATTCGGAAAAACAGTACATTGGTTATGAAAAAACAGTACATTCAAGAAAAAAACAGTACATTTTTTTACGAAACCATAACTAAATATTTACAACTCTTGAACACCAATAATATAAAGAAATAGACTTCAAACATCAACATCAAAGGAAAGATTTACATTTAATGGTATTTCATATACAAAATCACACCATTTGCGTTTATAAAGCATACACCACAAACGAAGCATTTGGCCATTGTATCATTTTCCAATGTATAATGTTTAAATATCTTAGTTTATATTTAACTTAAAAAACTTATTCATTGATTGGGTTAGTAGAATTTTCTTAAAACATATTGGTATTTAAAGCAATTTTCACCACACACATATTGTCGAACTATCGCATAAATTTCAGAAAATATTTGTTTCTTTCTTTAATTTAAACGGTAGTCATATGTCTTAAATAAAAACACGAAAATATATGAAGGATGTGAGCAACTCCTTATTTAATCTGTGTATTTTTGACAAAACAATAGACGCAGTACAAAAATTCTAATTATTTTACAACTTTTTTGTTTGCAAAACAACAATTTCTTTAAACTAAATATTGTAAAATAGAGTGTGCAACAAAATTAGGGTCATCGCCACCAGCCTCAACACTTGCACCGCGAAATGAAAGTAGACTACCCTGCAAATAATAGGACCAGTCCAAACACGCGTGTAAAGAGTAGTCCACAAGGGACAAGGTCATACCCAAACGTATGGAAAAAACCTGGTCTATTCAACATTACGATGTCCTAGGAGAGGACCATATAACCCACCTTTGGACCACTAAGGAGTAGTTTTAAAACTACTCCATGGTACACTCAAAAGTGTTAGTTTTGAAATCGTTTAAAAACGAAAGCATGTCGTTAAAAAACGAAGACATGTCGTCTCACTACAAAGAGTTTTTAACAATGACATGGTCCATGCTTGCATTACATCGGATCAGTCCATGGAGTAGTCCATTTTATCAAAATGGACCAGGTGGTCCAATTTTATTTGCAGGGTACTAGTAGAGCAAATCTGCCAAAAGGTTTTGAAAAATTAGTTCGGGCTCCCGAAATATGGGCCCCTAAAGTTTTTAAATTTTTTGAAAAGGCGTTTGGTATAAGTCAAAATAAATATACTAAATGTACTTCTGAGCTAAAAAATAATTGTAGATGTCTTCAGTAGAATCGTATTGCGATTCTTTTCTTAGAATTTATTAACCCTCTAACTCTCATTTTAAGGGGAATTTTTGCCCTTTTTCCCAACTCTTAAAAAAAGGATACTAAAACGGCACTTATAAGAGTTAAAATGCTCTACCAATATTTTCTGCATCAAATTTCACTAGGGGTCTTCTAAGACCAAAAATTATCAAATGCAAGTAAAACGGATTTTCGAAATTCCGGGCCTTGATTTTTTTTAATTTTTCGAAAACCCGTTTTACATACATTGCACGCTTTTTTGGTCTTGGAAGACCGCTAGTGAAATTTGATGCAGAAAATATTTATAGAATATTTTAACCCTCTAACGGACCGTTTTAAGGTAGAAGTTAAAAAAATTACAAAAATTACCCCTTAAAATGAGTGTTAGAGGGTTAATATATTCTATGAAAAGAACTGCCATACAATTCTACTGAAGATATCTGAAATAGTCTTTTAGGTCAGAAGTACATTTAGTATATTTTTTTGACTTGTAACAAACGCCTTTTCAAGAAATTCAAAAATTTCAATGCCCGAAATTTCGAGAATTCTTTAAACCCTAATAAGTGCCGTCTTGTATACTTTTGTTTAAGAGTTGGGAAAAAGGGCAACAATTACCCCTCAAAATGAGAGTTAGAGAGTAAATAAATTCTAAGATAAGGATATTATGACAATATGGCTTGATAGCATACCGTTAAAAATTCCCAAATGTGTTTTATTTAAAAACGATTTTTCTTAATATCTTTGTTTTTTGGACACTAAACTTAAAAATCAGTACAGAAAACAGTACAAAGTGTAAAAAACAGTACATTTGCGTACTGTTTTGGGTGTTGTGCATAAAACAGTACAATTGACAAAAATCAGTACATGTACTGCTAAAAACAGTACGTCTGGCAACCCTACTTCCACAAGAACTTCGATAACTACTTTTTTCTGGATGTATTTAGATAAAAAAAATTACTTACTTTTGAATCTGTTCATTTTGGCACAACCCTTGTAAAATTCATTAGTTTTTCAGTAGAATTGTATGTAGTGCTTTTATGTGTTTCTGATTACTTAACATATTTTACTGGGTCTTTAACCCGTTTATTTATGAGATTTTTTTAATTTTAACTACCAGGTATTCTACTAAGTCTATTTCAGGTAAAAAAGAAAAAGATTATAGGAATAGGTAAATTAAAGATATATTTCTCAGCCATTTGTAAACCGATATAGTTAAATTTCAATAATATACTATTTCGGACTACATACGATATAAATATAAAACAACGTTGTCACTATCAATTCCATAAAAACCCAGAATATTTATAACACTGTTATCAAAGCAGATTTAATTTAAAAATTTTCCATTTTGATCTCGGTTTTTGTAAATATTAGAGTTGTCATTTATTCGCCTTTCAGATTTGTTCGAATAATTCAAATAATTGTTTTTGTTCGTTCGATCAAACGATTAAATCTGAAAAATTATTCGATTAATCGATGAGAATAACGAATAAAAATACATATTTAAAATAAGATACATCCGTCCATTAATTTAAACTATGGAAAATCTTCCATTTTCTTCTTTGTTTTTTATCATATACACTATGACTTCTTTTTTTTATGCGCACAACTTTTCATCTTAACTCCATATCGTTGTATTACTTACTTACTTACTTACCAACTTCAACCAAACTTCTGAGTACAATTTCTTCTATAGAACAGCCGCTGTCTCTCTTTATGTATTTTCCCATTGAAACAAGTTTTTGATGTCGTTCAATTATCTTATACTAGATCGTTTTCAATTGTAATATTGTGACACTTATACTTTAATCACACTGAGGTTCTTAAACGCGTTTAAGAAACTCGAACGTGATTAAATTTAAATCACATCAAAATCCAGGTAATTAACCATATATTGAAGTGCTTTGTTAATTACTTTAAATTGACATGATAACAACTAAATCACTTCATTAATCAAATCGAATCAATCGGTCACCATGAACATACCCCTTACGTGTACAACTGACCACGATCTCTCCTTAATGTTTTTATTTTCCTTAAATAATTAATAAATTTTCACAATTCCATCATTAATAAGTTTAAAATAATCTTCTTATAACTTTTTTAAAGTATTTGTATCCCTTTTTTTAATACTTTAAAGAAATATAAATTTGTTTGTTGTGTTTTTTTTTCTTAATCAACTGTCATCTTAATCATCTCAAATGTAATGTGAACGGCTCTGATTAACTTAATCAATATTTTGTTCAAAACGTGTTTAAAAACCCAAATTTTAACATAGTATTACGCAAATGGCAAAGATATATATAATTTACAAAATATATATGTTAAATACAAAAACAGCATTTTCTACTTTCATGTTATGATAAATCAATTCTAAGTTTTTCACCCGAGGGTGAAAGATTCCATTTCTTGAAAATTGTTTGATTTAAAAAGAAAACAGCTGTAACAACGGTTGGTCAAAGATTTGTTTAATAAACATAAATATTTTTGAAATACTATGAGTTCTCAACACGGTTTTTGCTTACTAAACATTGAGATTTATTACAATCAGGGCTGTATCTACAATATTTTTTACCTTTCCTATATTTTGTATAAAATCGCTAAAAACATATGAGAATAAATCAAACTCTTTGCTATTATTTCTTTTTAGATTTTATTATTAATTTATGTTTTAATAAAAAAAAAATTGTTCGATTAATCGACATAATTTAATCGATTTATTCGTTATTCGAAAATCGTCATTTTAAAATTATTCGAACAAGAGTTTGTTTTTGTTTGATCGATTAATCGAATTATTCTTAATCGGTTGACAACTCTAGTAAATATGTATATATATATCTATTTTAAAAAAGGATGTATGTTTATTTTATTAAGCTTGGTTTCTTTTTGCTTTTGTAAAAATATTTATTTTATTTTTTGTTTAAAATGATATTTTCTCATGCCTTTGTGTAACTTCTCCAGGGAAAAATAACAAATTTAAATTGTTATCGGATTAAAGAAAATAAATAATTTTTAAAAAATATAAATTTAATGAAATTATTAAATACCCATGAACTTTAGCTATGTTTTTGTTTGATTCTTTTTTAATAAAAGTCGAAACAAATTTGTTTAAAATTGATTTTCAATTGCACGATTTTTAAACAAAAAAGACGATCCTTTTCTATTTTTTTCTCAGGAAATTGACGATTTTGACACAAATATATCTGGCAGCACTGATTAAAACCAAAACAAGAAAAGATTAAAAAAAATTTAAAATAACAAAAAAAAAAAAAAAACAATTGAAGCACAGCCGCGAATAACGTTTTAAGTTACAAAATAATAATTTTTCAGGAGAGCAAAAAAACGTTTTTTGACAAGCAGCATTATTTGTTTTAAAAAATTTTTTTTTTCTATTATTTAAAATAGTGATAATAAAAACTTTAATGCAAAAGGCTTTTAAAACATTATTCCGCACTGCAAAACCATTTCGGTTTCATCATTATGTTAGTAACTTGCAATGTTCTTCCACTGGCTGACACTTTGTACGCCATTTTGAAGGCGTTAAGGTGCATAGTTTTGGTTTATTTGATGTTTAAACTGTGTAAGAGAGTAAAGTCAACGTTTATCTGCAAAAAAACAGTTTTTGCAAAATGTGGCGTTTACAACGTTTTTCGCGGCTGTGCTTAAATTGTTTTTTGTTTATTTTCATCATATAAATTATGCATTCATCATTTATATTCCTTCTATTTTTTTATTTATTTTAAAAAAAATAGTATATAAACATATTTTAAATTCAAAATATCTACATTTTGTTTTTTTCGCCACTAATTTCAAATATGACTTATTTTGACAGTTGTTGAAAGAAACTTTTCGCTTTTTCTCGCATCCTTCCAATAATTGCTGGAAAATTATTTAAATGACAGATAATTCTCGCAAAAAAAGATACAGAAACACTTGTGTGAGAAAAACCATTTTTTGTTTCATTTCACACAATTTTTGTTGCAATTCACACGTTTCATGCGAAAATTTTTACGATGTGAGAAATACAGAAACGGGCTACAGGGAACCAGTTTAGTGAATTTTGTAACCATATTAAGCAGAAAATGAGATTGATTTAAGTAAAACAAAGATTGAATCAATCTCAAAATGCGCTTGATTCAAGAATTATAAGGTTGTTTTAATCTGAATTCGTACTAAACATAATCCGAAAATGAAATGGATTTAAGTAAAACTAAGATTAAATCAATTTCATAATGCGCTTGGTTTAAGTATTAAAAAACTGATTTTATCCCGAATTAGAAAGAAAAAATTATTATGATTGATTTACTTACGCATATTACACCTTACGAAATGATAAAGCACCAACATCATGCCAGATATGGTTTTTACTTTAGAAATCGTATGTGAATATTCAACCAAAAATATAAACTTAATGAGAAGCAAGAGTTCAAATTTACTTTTTAACCCTTCGTGGTACACATATGTCTGGCCAGAGCTTTTTCAATGTGAATAGAAAAGCAAAACATGCCTAAGACGTTAAAGGGTTAACCACAACGAAAAGTTTAATCTTTTTTTATTGATTTAAGAATTTTAAACTTATTTCATCTCATTGAGGATTGTTTTGAGTACGTTTAAGTGTTATTCGTACTTGAATTTTTGAGTACGACTCGTACTTAAAGTTATCAAAAAAAACTTGATGTATCCCCAGTGTTTTTCTTTCTGTGTAGTGAAATCGTCATTGTTATAGAAATTCGCGATATTAAAGGATTTAAATGTTACCCAATTATTTGATTGAATAGTTCTATTGAATTGCGAATTAATTTCAGTTTTAATAAAGTTGTTTGATCTTTTTTTGTACTGCTTCATTTATAACAAATTATAAGTTTGAGACTAAGAAAACTGTTTATCATGCAAATTTAGAAGTTTTTACCCTGCGGGAAATTTGTGTCGATTGTTCTTAATGTACCTATCCCGTGACCAGGGAACACAATATTGAAATAAACAGGAACGAATTGTGATAGGTGAAACAAGACACATCATCTAACTGGTGATAATGTGTTTAAAGAGTAGTTACTCCATAGGAAAGGTAATTGACACAAAACTAGTCAAGTGACTAGATTTTGTGCGGGTAGTAGTGGCTGATTCTATCTGGTTCTATTACTTTATATAAAGGGGAACATTCAGTGACCTGTCACGAAGTGTCAAAAATATGCAAATTAACACCCTCCCAGGACATCGCCATGTTAAAGTGACAAGTCCCCTTCATATAAAGTGTTAGAACTAGAACCGGTCCCTACCACTTTAGAACTGTCACGTGACAAGTTTTGTGTTAGTTCCTTTTCCTCTATGGTAATTAAACCTTTTTTTTTTAAATAAGAACTCACATACACACATATGTAAGCATATTGTTGTTGTAAAATCTAAAGTTTATAATTTGCATTGAGGTTAGGGTTGCCAAAAACCAACATTCAAATTACTGGACAATGTTAAAAATTCACCTGGTTTTTGGAAAAATTAAACTTTTAATAAATTTTGTTTAAATTGTTAGCAAAAATGTGTAATAATGTTTGATATTTTTGTTTGTTAATTTTGTTCGGCATTAGGTCATGAGTTAAAACAAATTTTAAATAAAAAATATAAACATATTTTGTTTAAAAATTATATTTTATTATTATTTAAAGATGCTAACCAAAGGTTAGCGAAATATTGAGAAATGATTAAATATAATATCATTTTTTTTATAAAAATACCTCAAGCTTAATCAATTTTAAATAATTATAATAAAAAGGTCAAGTAATACTAAATAACAATTCTATTTTATTTTATTTCCCAATATTTCGGTCAACTTTGTTGACCATCTTCAGGGGTTATTTAAAAAAAAATAAATACTTTCATCAAGATTTGGTGGTATTAAAATTTCGGAAAGGCATTCTGTACCTTGTTTTGTGAGTATTGATTACACTGCTTTACAAATTTTTAATTTGTGAAAGTACCAAGAACGCCACATGCCTAGAAAAGTTAATTGGGACCTCCTGAAAACGAAAAACGCTGTAATTTTTTTCCTAAGTACCGTTTTTCAGATAACGGTACTTTTGTGTTTTTCGGTGTATGGTCCCACTCAAACCCTTGTGGAGCCCATCCATCAGTTTTAACGTATTTAAAAAAAAAAACGGAATTTTATATGAGATGAAAATATTGTCAATCAACAAAATCCTTAATAACAAGTTAGAGTGCTATATTCGGCTGTGCCGAATCTTTGATACCCTCCACCGACAGTTCGAATGTTTAAGGAGTGATATCTGTATGATGTTATTATTTTCTTAAACTGTGACGATTCGTTATTAATTATGGTTTTAGGCGACTAAACTGTTTACCGTTAGTAGGGTTTATATGGGGCCTAGGGTAAATTATGTACCGATCTTCACGAAATTTCACTGTATCATTTTTAGTCCTATAAAACTGTGACGAACCAAAATTTGTTATGATTGCATTATTTTTAACGGTTTTAGGCGTACTAAGCTGTTTTCCGGTAGTAGGGTTTATATGGGGCCTAAGATAAATTATGGACCGATCGTCACGAAATTTCACAGCGTCATTTCTAGTCCTTTAAAACTGTGACGTACCAATTTCTGTTATGCTAGCATTATTAATTATGGGTTTAGGCATACTAAACTGTTTTCCGGGAGTAGGGTTTCTATGGGGCCTAGGGTAAATTATGTACCGATCTTTACGAAATTTCACAGTGTTATTTCTAGTCCTAAAAAACTGTGACGTACCAAATTTTGTTACGCTAGCGTTATTTTTTACGGTTTTAGGCGTACTAAACTGTTTTCCGGGAGTATTGTTTATATGGGGCTTAGGGTAAATTATGGACGGATCTTCACGAAATTTAACAGCGTGATTTCCAGTCAAATAACACAAATTTTTGCAAAATCTTATCTCTTGCCGTGCCTTGTTCCAGCATTTATTTTATTTTTTGTAACAAAATTATCAATTTTTTTAGGTGGTGGTTCCACATTTTGATTCATAGCTCTGATCCTACTGAACCGATTTTGCTGGATTTCAATCCCAAACTGCTTAGGATAACTACAAAAAAATTTGGCACCAAGTTTGTTAATTTCTTTGGAGTTGTGCGAAAGTGAGCGTGTTTTAAACAGACGGACATGGCTAAATCGTCTTAGAATTACTCAAGGACCCAGAATATATGTACTTTATGGGGTCTGAGATGAATAATAAAATAGATGAATAATAAAAAAGTTTCGCACGGAATGACAAACTTAATATACCCTCTTCACAACTAATTGTGGTGGAGGGTATAAAAACTTTATTTTTCAACCGATTTTACGCTTAAAATGTTGGTAATTAAATATACTATTTGGGTAAAAAATAAAACATTCCAGATATTTAATATAACGTAGAAAAAAAACGAAATAAAAATGAAAAATTTTTAAAAAAAAAAAACATAAAAAATAGGCAAATAACTCAGCCATTTCTAATCAGATAGAAATTTTCAGGTATCGACGATCAGATTTTTCGGTTGGGCTCCACAAGGGTTTGAGTGGGACCATACACCGAAAAACACAAAAGTACCGTTATCTGAAAAACGATACTTAGGAAAAAAAAATACAGCGTTTTTCGTGTTCAGCACGTCCCAATTAACTTATCTAGGCATGTGGCGTTCTTGGTATTTTTTGGCTGTAAACCAGTGGTACTTTCACAAAGAGGTATCAAAAAAAAAAAAACGAAATCAATTTATCTATAAATATTTTGTACGTTATTTATATTGAGTATATTTTTAAGAAAAAATATCTAAAAATCAAGAAATTATATTTAACTGGACAAATTATATTTGCGTTGTTAACTGGACAATACCCGAAAAAAAACTGGGCAATCCAGGCCATTCCAGGCCGTCTGACAGCCCTAACTGAGGTCCAGGCCAACGAATTGTGTTACTGTAAATTGAACCAGTGGTAGCTGGACAGTTTAAAATATGAATTTAACATGATGACCTTGGCCACATGATGGGCATAAATTGAATAAGCATTGAGTCTATTACCCTATTTTGACCTCAGTTGTGTCAGAAGATAATTAATTATTTTTGACATACCATCTACACAAAGTTTGAAAAAGTATGACACTCTCTGTGAAAATAAATTGTTTTTATGGGATAGTTTCATGAAAACTGTTTAAGTAGGCTTGCAATTAACGTAAAAACAACTAATTGACGTCCTACGCATGTTTCTTCTTTTTTGTCAAGATTCCATTTTTTATTTTTAAAAAATTGCTGAAAAGAAGATTTCGTGGTTACGCTTATTGCAGATTTGTTCGTCATATTTTTAAAAAGCCTCAAATAACACAGGCCGACAAAAAAAAGTCGGGGGTAAAAACTTTATTGTTTTTGCAGATTAATTCGGCCACGTCTAGTTATTTTTCGGACAATTTTTTTGTTTTCAAAAATTCATAAAAAACATGACGACAACAATTTTACATTTTTATAATTTATCAGAAAGCCAGGTATATTGTGAATAAAATAAGTCAATAGCCATGAAAATCAGTTTATTTTATTCACAATTTAAAGAAAGCATATATCGAGCCTTTGGTGCAAGATCGTAGTAACTCAAAATTTGAATTTTTTGAGCTGGGTATGGAGAAATGATCTTTGGGAAAATATCTATCTAAAGAAAAAAAGATTATGGTTCTATCTCTAACTGTTCAGATTTTACAGCTAAAAATGTTTTTATTGCCTCTAGCTATTTTCAACCATATTTATATTAATATAAAAAAAATATTTAATATTATTAATAATTTTTCATCTTTTTTAAATTACAAAACATTCCTCTTTATTAAAAATATTGTAAAAAAATAACTAAAGCAAACGGAACTACTATTAAAAAGATGGCTGAAAACTTCAAATGCATTTTTCTCTGTTCACGATTTTTTGAATTACTACGGTATTGCACAAAAGGCTCGATATGTAATATATATTAGCGTGTATCAATTTTTTTTTGTAAATAGGCGTTAAGCAAAAACGTAATTTACAACAAATTCTAAAAAAACTTGACTAAGAAACTATGGGTCTAAAATCAAAACCTAGCTCCCGCCGAGAGACATAAAATAGTTTTTCTTATCAATTTTGGGCATCTTGCTTACTTCTTCCAAAGTCATCTTCTTTTCATCAATCACTTTTAACACTCGTTCCCTCATCTTGGATATTTGGGAAAATCGTTAAATTTGACAACAGTGTTTTGACATTAATGCTGCTATCTCAAAAAGTACTTAAGATGTAGCTCTCAGTTAGGTTACAAAAAATTGGTTAAGAGAGCAAAAAACTGTTTTATGCAAAAAATACCAAATTCCTAATGCTGCTTCATCTTTCCAAGCCTTGTTCTAGACACCTTATTTAGAAAATTTACCTTAAAACTTCAGTTTGTACTGTTACTGAAAAATCAGAAAGAACACAATTATTTTTTAATTTATGTTTTATTTTGTAATTTTAACAACAGAACCTAAGTCTTTTTTAAAATCCATTCGGTGTGTTTGGGTTCGACTTTGTAAAGTCACTGCCATAACATCGTCACGATCTTTTGCAATTACTCGTCGTGAGACATGCGTTAGCCACTAAAGCCCTGCACGAGTGCATTTGTTTCTTTTTACAGTTCTCCACACCAATTTATTGTTGTGTAAAATACCGTGTTTTTTTTAAATCAGTTCGAATGATACACAATGAAAAACCTAATCAATTTTGAACAGTAGTTGGTTTCAAACAACTCGTTGTTAAGCAGTAGTTTGATTTAAAAAAACAAATCAACGCAATGTATAATTTGATGTGAAAGAAAACATAACACACAACAATTGTGAGCAGTGTGACCAGATTTTTTAAAAATATAAAGCTAAATCAGGTTTGAAATAGAGCTAAAAAAAAGCTAAAAAAGGAAGTTTAAAGCCAAAAAATAAAGCTAAATTTTTTTATAGCTTCTTGCAGTAACTTTCATATATTAAGGCCCGTTTTCACAACTTACCGATAGCTAAAAGTAGACTTTAACCGGACTTATAAAAGGGGTTCTATTATTAAAACTTTACGTTAACCTTAAGTTAGCGATAAAGTAAATTAAGGTTCATACTACCTTGGAGCTTAAAGTAAAGTTGTAATAATGGAACACTATCGGTTAGTTGTGAAAACGGGCCTAATTGCTTATGTAATTATAGCTAAGAATAATCTATAATCTATATATATAAAAATGAAAAATGTTTGTATGTTTGTTTGTGTGTTTGTTTGTTTGTTGGCTTATAGACTCCTAAACTACTGCACCGATTTTCCTGAAATTTTTACAGATACATCACGTGAGCCCTAAAAATAAAATAGGCTACTTATTTTTTCGATAGGGGCAGGGGAATTGGTACCCCCCATTGGATGCCAATATTAAATATCGCATATCTTAAGAGCCGCTGCACGCATTTTGTTGAACTTTTGGTAGTAGGATCTCCTAAGCCCCAAAATTTAAATAAAATAGTAGCGGGGGAAGTGGTTCCCCCCATAGGACGCCAATGTTTAATATAGCATATCTTAAGAACTGTTATAGTGAGAATGTTCAAACTTTGCAGAAGTCTCTCTTATGGTATACTACACTTTTGAAAATAAAAATAAAGCGGGTAGGCGCAAGGGGGGCAAAACCTTCCATAGGATGCATAAATTAAATATCGCTCAACAGAAGAACTATTAAAGGGAGAGTCTTCAAACGTGGTTACAGCTACTACTATGGTTAACTATAAATTTCAATATAAAAATGGGCGGGGTAGACAGAGGAGGAGCAGTACCCCTCATAGATAGCAATATTAATAAGAGCCGCTGCAAGCAATTTGTTGAAATTTTGGTAGTAGGATCTTCTGAGCCCCAAAATTTAAACAAAATAGCAGCGGGGGAAGTGTTACCCCCCATAGGACGCCAATGTTTAATATCGGATATCTTAAAAACTATTAAAGTTAGAATGTTCAAACTTTGTAAAAGTCACACTTATGGTATACTACACTTTTGAAAATAAAAATAAAGCGGGAAGGCGCAGGGGGGAAATACCTTCCATAGGATGCATATATTAAATATCTCTCAACTGAAGAACTATTAAAGGGAGAGTCTTCAAACGTGGTTAAAGCTACTATTATGGCAAACTTTAAATTTCAATATAGAAATGGGCGGCTTAGACAGAGGAGGAGCAGTACCCCTCATAGATAGAAATATAATTTAGAACCGCTGCACTCATTTTATTAAACTTTTTGTAGTATGATCTTCTGAACCCCAAAATTGAAATAAAATAGCAGCGGGGAAATGTTACCCCCCATAGGACGCCATTGTTTAATATCACATATCTTAAGAACTGTTGTAGTAAGAATGTTCAAACTTTGTAGAAGTCACTCTTATGGTATACTACACTGTTTAAAATAAAAATAAATATCTCTCTACTGAAGAACTATTAAAGGGAGAGTCTTCAAAGGTGGTTAAAGCAGTGAAGAGAAGCGCAACGGGTTAAGCTAGTTATATAAATAAACGAAAAAAAAAATCCAAAAAAAGCTTGACCAGTAAATTGAACTTTAGCTTTATTTTTAACAATTTCTATGGATTTGCTTAACTTTATTTGTAAGAAGATAATTGCATAATGTAATTAAGAAACTGTAAAATGATGTTTGATCTAGCTAAACGTTTTGCAAAAGCAAATAATTTTTTTATTAAAGCAAGGGACGCCAAATATTTAATAGGTTTGAACATAACTTAACTAGTAAAATTTTTACTAGCAGACATTTTCAAAAAATAGTTGACGGAAGTCGTTGTCGTGATCGCAGTCGTAGCCGTTTGAAATTCAAAATCACGACAACGACAATGTAAAACACATATGTAAGTAAAAAGTTTGTCGTGCATATGTCGTTTGCGTCAATCATAATCACCTTTATCGTGTTTGGCGTATTTAAAATACGCCTACGACTGTTTGGTAATAGATTAAAGGAAATAAGTTAACGTTCTCTTTAATCTATTACCAAACAGTCGTAGGCGTATTTTAAATACGCCAAACACGATTAGGGTGAATAACAACTTTTAAAAACGACTATATTTCGACCACGACAAAAACACTATTATGAAGGCCAAACAAAATATTTTCTCCGATACCTATACCAAAAACTAATTTTTTTCATGATGAAAAAAATAAACGATTTAATTCTTAGTTCTTTTAATGGTTTGAGTCTTCGAAAATTAAAAAGAACGTAGAACGTTTTGCTAATGTAACTATAACGCCCATAATTCGATTTACTTTTGCTCTTGATGCCTGCTTATAGATGAAATAAGTATGTGGCAAATATGCGTTCATCGCTATATGGACTAAAAATTTACTTATAACGGCAGAAAAAACAGATAAATTGTAATATATCGCTAAAGTGGCCAAAAACTGTAGTGACTATAAACGAAAAGTACTGTATGCTTAAACCTTATTTTTAAATTCTCATGCAATAGGCATAGGCATAAAACTTACTCAAAGCTCTGCTTTTGTTCAATAATTGGTTTGTGGTCTTGCTATTATCACTGAAATATGGAATAGAATATGAATGTTTTTTGTTCTTATAAATCACATAGATTTACTGTTTATTCAAGAAATTTTTCGAAGTGTAAATTTTGACAAAAATTCTTAATTTTTTTTTGGAAAATAGTGTAACTTTTGTATTCTTCCCCTCGCAGCATTGTTATGTATGTAAATCAAATCTGCAACAGCGATTTCTTCTGCACTTTTAACTAAATCACACATTAGTTTATTCTGATAAATTTTTTATTTATTTTAAAATATTAATAAACACGAAATTTAAATTAAAAAAAGGCTAGTAAAAGCTAAATGCATCGTTGAAAACAGCTGGCAAAAAGCTTAAAGCTAAAGGAAATATCTCAAGCTAAAAAGGAAAAAATAAAGCTAAATTTAGCTCGAAAAAAGCTAATATGGTCACACTGATTAGACTCACAAGAAAGGGAAATCCATTTCTTTGCACAATTGTGTATACCACTACTAACACATATTTTTATGCTCATCAATTCAGTCGTCGATGTGACTTTGACAAGAGTACAAAAAGTGTAAAAAAAAAGATAATTCATATCACCTATTTTGTTACTGTTGTTTGGTGTGACTCGTTTGATTCGTGTGATTTGGTGTAGTTTGTGTTATTCGTTTGTTTCATTGTTGTGTGGAGTATATTCCGTGCTCTTTTCACTTCGTATTTGGTCGTTTATAACACACTAATTAAAATTCATTTGCATTTGTGTGTTTATATTTTTTTGTGCTTTATGTGTTTTTCACAATACAGAATTTGATTCGTTAGCAAAAAGCAATCGACAATCAGTAGTTGAAAAACAAACGAATGTTTTGAAACGGCATTCAAATGCATTCGTGCAGGTCTTTATTAGCCACTGCACACAACGCTCGATTTTGATAAATAGGTCAAAAAAGGAAACTGTATTTGTGTTTCGTAGTGATAAACCAGAAGTTGCAAGGTTTTTATTTTTCATAATCAAACCTCTAGGCGGGAGCTTGGTTTTCATTTTAGTATGTAGATTTCGATTTTGCTATTCGCCTGTCGCGGTTTTTCTCACCCGAACAAACTGACCGACCCTAATATATAAATATGTATGTACAATTTCTTAGCTCCGGGTCTCCACGTAGCTATATTTATTGCGGCAAACGTCAAATATTGCCACGAGTGGCAATCCATTGCGCAATGATTGCTTGAGCAATTGTAGCTTAGCAATCTGCAGTCAAATGAGTTGTCATTCATCTGACATTTCATTTCTCTGTACGTTCGTTTATGGCAAAGCAATTACACGTGTTCTCCAGCAATATAATCAGCAATTATTGCGTTATTTTTCTGCCTACGTTTTTGATTGTACTTAGCAAAAAAATTTGCTACGTGGAAACCAAGTGTAACAAACATTGCGTTTTGTTAATAATTTAAATTGTTGTCTTCACTTCACATTTGGCCACCGATTTTTATTTTTTATGGCTTATTTTATTCGGCTTTCTGATAAATAATAAAAATGTAAAATTATTGTCCTTCTAATTATTTTATGATTATTCGAAAACGGAAAATAGTAAAAATTTTGAATAGAAAAAAAAAAAAAATGTTTATTGTTTTGTTTGAGCTTTGATATTGTTACAAGTAAGACTTAGAGTGGTTATAATTCTTATTCGCTTTAGGGGTTTATTTGTCCTGTTGAGCTGGCCTAAGCAACCAGTAAAATGCTCATAGAAGCTGGCTTTCCCTCAACAATAAATATCAGTGTATTTATTATATATAAAAAAATTGGGAATTTAGCACGTCATACGGAAATCGTATTAAAAATAAACTTTGTATTCCCGAAAATAACTTTGAAAAAAAAAAATCTTCACCAATTTCTGAATAATTCCGAAACAGTTGAAAATAAAAAAATAAGTTATTTAAGAGATTCAAAGGAATTCGTTCTCAAGTTATGATGAAATTTAGCCTTTTTTCGGGAAAAAGATTAGTCTGGCCCATAAAAACTATAGACGTGGAATATAAATCTTGAAATTCCATATATTTTTATTAAAAACAATCTTTGCTGCAGAACAGTGTAATTTTAAGTTAAAAGAAAAGAAGTTGATTTTCTGACGTATATTTTTAAACGAATCAAGGCCTCGTTACTCAATTTTCTTACTAAGCTTTTCTATAAATAAGGAGTCTGACGTTAACGCTGAGCCTGATTAAATCAAGATCTGACTCTGGTTTTACATATCAGCAGTTTATGTTTGTGTTTATTGACAGAGCGAACATTTCATCGACACAAATAATGTTTTCATTCTACATTTTTATACTACACGCTTATAAATTAAAGCTAAAATTTATGAGAAGTTTTGGTTTTTGTAATCATCGTTACATATTTTGACCAATTTTCTGTTTCCTTTTTTACACGTTTCAACACAACATGAAACGCTTACGTATTTTTGTAACTAGTTTAAGTCAACCGCAATGTTAACGTGTCCGCAATATTAACGTATGAGTAAAGTTATTTTGACATCTATTAAATATTTGACGTCCTACACGTAACCACTAGTTTTTGTAAAAAATGATTTGCTTTCGCAAAACTGTTGGCTAAATCAAACATCATTTAACAGTTTCTATAATTCATTATACAATTATCTTCTTTAAAAAGAAGTTTAGTAGATCAATAGAAATTGTCAAATGTAAAGCTAAAGTTTGATCAATCTACTGGTCATACTTTTTTTGTGGATTTTTTCGTTAAATAATTGTTAGATCATAACATATCTTAACGAGGTCTTTTGACTTTTTATCAATAGTCAGTTGGGAGTTCGGTATGCGGAATATGGACTGACACATATGCAGTAATAAAAAATTTAAATCAGGTATTAAACAACTTCAACTTATTTTACAAGCACATCGATGGGCCTTTTTTTATATGTTGAGGCTCCCTACGTATATCATTTTAAATCGCCTTTGTGCGTATTTTCTATAGCATCCACTTATTTTGAAAGATAAATCAGTCTAGGTTTCTTGCCCCCCTCCCCCCCCCCATCCCCTTTAATATTTATTAATTTTCAAATTCGCCTAAAAAGTTTCAATTGGTGACCATTCATGACCTTCCATTGTAAAGCAGCGTCCAAAAACCATGATACAATTCATGGCGAGCTTGCAGCATATAAATTTTATAACAAAGTCCGTAGAAGATGTTTGATGATAACGGACTTTTTTCTGAGACAGCTGTAAGGAACGCTTTTCTTTTCACATTTGACTGCTCTCATATGTGCTACGTATTTCTGTACCGTTTTATCGTTAAAACTGTATTTAACACAGATCGAGTCTGGTTGCATCGTATCAAATATTTTAACCGGATCGTCGTTTTCTATTAAACGGGTTTCCACTTCCAAACGCTTTTATTATATTATACAAAAAAGGTTTTTTGATTTGAATTTCAGAAAAGTGACGAACAATTGTATACATATTTTCTTTTATGAGAATTATTTTCACAACTTGCGAAGTTCTAATGAGTTTAATAAAATGTTTACTACTTAGGGTGTGTGTGAAACGGTAGCAAAGTACTCATGTAAGTAAAATTTTGACACTATTGAGGTGAATAAAATTTCACTAGCCCAAGGGGCTAGTATAAATTTTGACATTAGTGTATAAATTTTTGACTTCCCCAAATTAATTTTTTTTCATCAAATTTGTTTAAACAAAATTAAAAACAGAACCAGCGGCAAAAAAAATTAAAAAGAATTATACAAGATGTAAGTATTTTAATATGTATAAGCTTTTTTGCCCACACTTTTTGTAAAAATTGTTAATATATCAGAACGAATTCATCAAATAGTTGGGACGATCTTATTTCCAACAGAATTGAAATGATTAATGGTTTAATTTATTCATTTTCACAAAACTATTAGTAATTGTTTTTTCCTTAATGTCAAAATTTTACGTTGTCAAAAATGTTACAATTTCACACAGCACAAATATGAAAATTTTCTACCACAAACAAATTTCATTTCACCATAGAACTTTGCTACCGTTTCACACACACCCTTAATATCAGTTTTTTTAACTGATCTCTAGCCAAATAATTATAGGGAAAGTACCGTATCTTTTTTCATATTTTGTTTTTATATTATAAATATTTGCAGTGGTGGTTAAAAATCAGTCGATTTTTATTTTACATAAGTTAGTACTTCGTTATACATAATGTAGTTTTATTGAACGAATTTTAATAAAAAATAAATTTCCTTTATCTTTTAAAAACTGTAAACAACTTTTTGAAATAAAGATATCCAGGCCTGTTTTAAAAATCACTTTAACTCAAATCACGTGATTTCAATTCACATTTGCCTTTTAAAATCACACGTGCGATATTTAAGTGTTTCGTTTTTGTGTGTTTCGGTGTGATTTTCAAGTGCCGAAAGCAAACCGAGAAACACAAAAACGGTATGACTTTCAGAACACCTCAAAATCACATGTGTGATTTTAAAATTACGTGATTTTCAGAACAGGTCCGTATATTTTAAAACTTTAAATTTAAGAATACTCAATTATAGTTTAGCTACTTATCTATTAAAAATTTTATACATTTTATTTTATTTTAATTTAAAAATTTACTCTAAAATATTTTTTATTGAACATTATTTTAAACTTATAAATTGTTTTCCGTTTCTTATACAGTATGGATGTTGCGGCAAGATTGGACCAACCGATTATACTCCCTTGTTGCGCCCAATTCCCAAGAGCTGTTATCCCAATAACGTTGTTGATAACAATCACATTTTCACCACCGGTTGTGTTAAAGCTGCTCAAGATAAATATTTGGAAGTCTTTGGTTATGCTTCGTCTGGCGAGTGGTTCGTTTTGGCTATTTCCGTGAGTTTTAAAACAATTTCACCTGTTTTTCTTCTTGTACTAAATTATTTTGTTAATTTATTTGCAGGCCGTAATGTTTGTTTTTGCTGTTTATTTGGCTTTCCGTTTCCGCAGTAAACAACGTCATTATAATTATTGATTTGAACAACAAGTTTTATTTAAAAATTTTAATGCCAAAATTTATTGAGCAGTCTATGGCCTAATGAACTTAATAAAACTATTGAATTAAGTTTAAAAATTTAATTAAAATCATTTGAAATTCGACTGCAAAAAAATTTGTTTAATCATTATTCTTTTATTCATTTAAATTGTTATTTTATAAAATATTAATATTTACTCGTTTTCCATGTACATTTTTTTTAACAGTTGTAATATTTTTTATGTTTATTATTAGTGTATAATAAAATCGAATACGTTTTATTTAACCATAATACGTTATCAGGGATCCGAAATATTTTTATACATATTAATTCTAGTGAAGTTTTAATTTGAAAAATGTCATTCAAATCTATTACAAAAAGTAAGCAATGAAGTTCTCGAATTAACTCTGGTGCCAGTGATGTCAATTTAGCTATTTTTCATCTTGTTTGGACACAAAAAAGTAAATTTAGCCAAAAGTAATTTGTATTTAACAAAATTGTCTGCAAGTTCTTTTGGAATATTGCTAGATATGTATTTCTCAAAGGACGTCGTGACCACATTTCACTCTACTCGTATCAGATATTTCAAATTAAGTTTGATAACCTCTTGAAACTTAAATGCCTTATATTTTTACATAAGATTATCTCTAAGCAGCCTATATATTTGTTCAATAGGATTCAATTTGCTAGATCTAACCGCGGAAGGAAGATTATTCAACAAAGATATAAGAGTCTTCTGTCACATCGACAATTTTTCATTTATACCACAAGTCTTTGGAATTCTTTACCGAATTATATACAAAGCTTAGGCAATGCAAATGCGTTTAAAAAGGAGTTACATAAATTTTTTTGCATTATATAATATATCAGTCTTACTATGTCTTATCACTGACTATCCAGTCTGATGCAGTTTTCTATTTCTCTGTCTTTTTTAATGTTATGCTATTATTTTAATATTATTTCTTTTTAATTTCCTTAATTACATACTGTGATTATAGGTTTGATCTTATTCCCTATCACTTTCATTTATAAGATAATTATCTTGTTTTGCTAGGATACAACTAAATTAAAATAAATAAATAAATAAAATAAATAACAGAAAACGGGAAATGACAAAACAATAAAAAATAAAGTTGGTTTAAATTTTTTAAATAAATAAATATGCTAAAAAATATTTATTTTATAAATGATACAGGTTTGTCGCTGCGAAATATGGCCACAAACAGGAAATGAAAATTGACACCAAATTAAGGGCTATTTTTCATAAGGCAATATGACCCCATTTTTTATGAAACGTCTCCAGAAAAAATTAAAAATAAAATGAAACATGACCCCAAATTTTGGGTATTTCCTCTTTATAAAAAATAGTCTTGCATATTTTAATAAATTTTCACCCCAACAAAGCTAAAATTATAAAAAAAACTCAAAAAAGTTATTTTAAAATAAAAGTTTCATATGGCCAAACTTAAAATCCCGAGTTGAACAATCCAAAACTTAAAAAATCCTGTAATTTAATATCCCGTATAGTTGTACAGTTTTGGTTTTAAAAATCGAGCGATAGAGAGCATTTAATAACCGTTGTTGTTGATCTCTGTACTAATTTTTGGTGGTCTACTTTGTTTTCCTTGTCGCCGCCAAAAACAATTTTCTATATTCTAATTTTTGTAATTATTTCCCATTTATTCTAGGAACTGTTAAGTTTTTACTTTGAATTTGAAGTTTCCCAATAAGCAATTTTACTGGAAATCAAGTGCAAAACAATTGGTGTTCAAGTTCGAATTTCAGGGGTTGAGATATACTTTTGTTACATTTCATTTTAATAGCATTCTCCAGTCAATAAGCATAATTTAAAAGATTTTTTTTAGATTTTTCGGAAGACAAAAACCACGATTTTCTTCACTTTAAAGGAAACCATTTAAAAGAAAAATGTCCAAGCTTATTTTTGTGGGCAAACACTGTGCGTTTTACCCAGGTCTGTGGAGTCGTCAAGAAATAGCACTTACTCCGACTCCATCCGATGAAATTCTTTAATGTATGAATCCGACTCTAACCTTGATGCTAAATTATATGAGACTGGACCTTATTTAATTTTAAACTCTTTTTTTTAATGCAGTACCTTTTCCAGTGCCATACATCGCCCGAATAAATGGACCAAATTAGTTGAACTTTTTGATTCTGAAGTTTTATAACATTCCTGATTAATAACTCAACAACTGAAAAATTGAAACCAACTGAAACATTCAGGGGTGTGTTGGAAATCGAAAACTTAAAACGCAAGAATTTTAAAAGTCGTTTTTAATAATATTTCTGTAATAAATGAATTTTATGACAATATTAAACAGAGTTTTATAACAAAAAATAGATTAAAATTGTATTTTAAACAACTTCCAAATTCTTGCGTAAAATGTCTGGTGAGTGATTTTAGGTAAAAAAAAAAAAAAAAAAAAAAAAAAACAGAAAAGGATGCCTCGATACAATCTATATATTTATTCTCATAAAGTGCTAAAGATCTCTCAAAATCAATTGTTATCTCAATTTTTGAAACAAACGAGACTGGTCCTTAAAATTTTTTTATTTTGAAAAATAAAACTTTTGGAGTCGGAGTCGTGGGTTTTTGTGGGTACTTCGACTCCGACACCGGTACAACGACCTCAACTACGACTCCATAGCCCGGGTTTTTACAATGCATTTGTTCATTTATGCACCCTACATTACAATTTTTCGTAATTTTTGCATACATTTTGTAAATAACGCTTATAACTTTTAAATATTTTATTAAAATAGAAAAAAAAAATAAAAATGCAGTTAAAAGATTAATTAATTACTAATAATCTAGAAACAAATATTTTTGAATTTGCTCTTTTCGTTTCTGAGTTATACCGGTTTTCAGTTTTGTACCCAGTTTATGATATTATTGCTCATACCCAGCAAACAAAAAAAGATCAAACTTTTTTTTTTTGCTTTTTTAAAAAAATCTTTATTGGGGTTCTTACTTACGATGTAGTCTATTTCCTGCAATAAATTCAAAAAATAAGTTTCAGAAGTTGTGGCATTGAAGTGAGTGTTAGCCAAAGCCACATCTTGTAAATTTTGAACTTTGTTCTTTGCATCTTGAAATGACTTGCTGGCTTTCGAATTTTCTGGTTTTGGATATGAATCCTTGATTTTCTTTTATTTTTAAGGTTGTCTTCTGTTAAAATTTACTGTGTAATTTGTTCTCGCTATTGACATTCAACTCAAAGTTTTGGTGTCGATATGTTCATTAAAAACAATTCACAAAAGACAATTTTTGGGTAAACTACCATTGTTAAGGCCCAGTTAGGCGAACGTTGCTGTACCCGTAATGTACACCGTAATGTGCACCGTACTGTAAGCACGTTGGTGCACTTATAGAACATTTAAAAACGTGTCATCCCTGCAAATAAAATTGGACCACCTGATCTATTTGGATAAAATCGGCTACTCCATGGACTGGTCCGATGTAATGCAAGCATGGACCATGTCATTGTTAACAATATGGAATATGTTGTATTGTAAGTTGTTTTGTCTCAATTCCATAGCTTTACTGAAAAAAGTACAAAAAGAGCAAACATACCCGCATTCAATTTAACATACAAGCAGCCCATCACTGCTTTACAACTGTCACGTAACAACGCCATAAAAATCTGTTTTATACAGATCGAGACGTTCCGTCAACGTGGCATTTAAATTCAGTAAGCATTTGCATTGTTTGCAAATAACAAAACGAACCAGACGCTCCGTTAGTGGACGTGGACGTTCGGCTAACTCTGCCTTTAGTCTAGAAAAGTTTTTAACGTCGCGCGTGTAGGGATGAAACGATACCTCTAAGGTATCGATACTTTTACTCGATGTGGTATCGCTCGTAAAGTATCGATACCTACTTAGTATCGAAAAAAAAAGTATCGATACTTACTTGTATCGGTACTTGTATCGGTTTGTATCATAAAATAATAGAAAGCAGCATTTAAAAACATTCTTATTAGTGTTTTAGTGCTATACAATACAATAAGAACTACGACTTGGGATGCCTGATAACAAAAGTCAAATAACTGGACAATAGAAAAAATCCACCTGGATTTTAAAAAAATAACTGGACAATTTGAAAAAGTACTTAACGATAAGAAAATATAAAATATTACTTCAGATTTTATTTTGCAATAAAAAAAAAAAAATTTTAAAAAGCAAAGAAACGTAACACTTTAAATTCAGTCTTATATCATATTATAAAATTATAATCAGGGCGAATTTGCTACAAGTGGCAGCAAAAAGTCTGCTGACTTTGACAGTTCGAACCAATTTGTTTTGGTTTCATACTACATATATTATTTATAAATAGTTGACATTTCGAGACGTTAACATCAGCTGTTTTGTTTTGTTGTAGTATTGCTGCCACCGTTTATATAAATTCAACTTGGTATATATTAAATTAAATCAAATAAAAAAGTACATTAACAGCCATGTTACGAATCGAGTGAAATTCAAATCAATAGAGATTTCCAGTTAAATTTTTGTTGAAATTACCGTCGTTTTTTTATTTTGAGGTAAGTTCTAATAAAGATAAGATGTACTCATAGTATGAAGTACATAAAACAAAATTATTTAATGAACTTTAAAGACTGGATCGTTTTTAAAGTATGTTCGATTTTGATTTCACTCGAATTCTAATTTTGTTTGTATTGTTATTTGAAGAATTTAATAACTCTATTACTTTAGTTCAGTGATAACCAAGCCCCGAACTAAGAAAGCCCCGAACGCACGCACACAAAGATATTATGTGCTTGTGTGCGGTCGCAGAGACTGATGATGGTCTGATGTTTTGAAACGAACAAAGTTGTATTATACATGTGAATTGCCGACCGTGTCTGTTTGAAAAATACGATTATTGACTGGCTCGCGAGTCTATGGAGTGGTTATCACTGCTTTAGTTGTAAGCAAAAATGTTTGAGACATTTTGCAACTTTCATCAACATTTTGTATTATTAAAATTGTAGCCTTTATTCGGTCATATGAATGGATTCTTGTCAATAAAGATTATCAGAAATACCTCAAGTGCATGCACAAAAAGTACTGCTAGATGGCATGACTAACAAACGAGATCAATTTAAATAAGTTTTGTACGTTGTATTTTTGAAAAACTGGACCTCTATCACATTAATTGGAATGTTTGTCGACAAAATAGAAATTGTTTCCTTACGATTTTTTCTTAGTACAGTAGACGCTCAGAGATTCGAACTCTCAGAAATTAGAATTTCCAGAAATTCGAATCAGTATTTTCATTACATTTGGCACTCTAAAATTAGAATCCGAAATTCGAATTTTCGAGTGGTTTTTTTCTTTTTATTGTAAACACTAAAATTTTGGCAATTAAGTTGACCCAAATACAAAGTTAAAAGGGGAATCCCATTTTAAAAAATGATTTACAGATCTTGTAGAGTTTAAAAGTCAGTTTTTTGGTGTTAGTATTACACATACTAAATAAAGTCAAATTAACTGAATTGTTATTTTTTATTATATTTCGTTAAGTTTTTTATAGTTTTTATGTTAAATAAACTAAAATTAAAAAAAGGAATAGTTTTTTATATTTTTATGGTCAAATTTACCTAAATTTTTGTGTAAAAAAATCGTCCAGAAATTCGAATCGCCCTAAAAACAAAGTGGTTCGAATTTCCGAGCGTGTACTGTACATATATGATTTTGTTCTAACAATAATAAAAATAAATAAAAAAGTTATTTTTCAAAATTAAATAAAGTTTTTTAGCTGGACAAATGGTCAATCCGGGCCGTCTGGTAACCCTAACTACGACCCATTAGAATTTTTGTGCAAAACACAAAGTGTAAAGTTTGAGACCACCAAGTATCAATTTCCTTTCGAAAAATCTTTTTTATATAAGGAAACAAAACTTTATAGAACGTTCAGGATAACAACCTTTTATATACCTTTTATTCCAGAAATGAACAATGTTACTATGAATTTATTTTCAATGTAAATATGTATTTTATTTTTAAATTGATAAATATATAATAAAGGGTGGTTAAACCATAATCCACGGTAATTGTGAGTCACCTTAACGCCAAGTTTTTTGCGCAACTTAAATAGACTTTTCTTTGTTTCAGTATTTAAGAACTTATACATATGAAATGAAAAATGTTGGAACTTTTTTGTTTAAACCTAGGAACATGAACTTTGGCATACAGATAAGTCCACGAAGAAAAATGAGACGATAACGAAGTAGCGGGTTAAATACTAGTGCTTAATAAAAATATAAAAGACAACAACGGAAGATTCTAGCATTGAATTAGATCTAAAAATTGCAACAATGTTAATGCTATTTATGTTTCACTGAAATAAAAATCAAAAAAGGAGAAAATTTCAAAATATTAGTAAAAACCTATTCATAAGAGTTTCGAAGAGATTGGTACAAGCACCTAAAGTTAAAAGAATGGGTGATAGAAACAGAAGAAACCCCTTTGCAATTACTGCAAATGCGATATTGTCTTAAATTAGTGGCCTGGAGCAACACGCAGTGATAGGAAAGCATAAAAGTGGTACGGGCATAACTGAAAACAATCCTTTCCCTTTCTTCAGAATTTGGTCCAAAGTGCAGCAGAGGCGACATTTAGTTCGATTGCACCTTTGACAGCTCGTCGTTGAACCTGAAGGACAATATGCAGCATATTATTAAAAATTTATTGGCCCTTACTTTAATTAAGATCTTTCTATATTTTTCATATTCAGTTTTTTAGCATTTATTTAGCATTTTTTTAACGAAATCTTGCATTTTTTTCCTCAATAAGTTTTGGCAACACTGGTAAACACAGAAGAATGTTTTCCAAAGCTGCCGAAATTAACCACAAATCAAATTGACTATAAAGAAACTCTAACTGGCAGTGGTTAAAATTGCCATTTCCGATCGCTTTTTATCCAACTTAGAGTGTATGAATGTATGAATTTCCTAAATTCATTTATCTATTTCGCATTAATGTCATTGAATATGAATTCAAATTGAGAGAAACTTGCGCGTTAAGTGAATGAATCAAACATAACTTAATAATTTTTTTAATTATTAATTTTATATTAACACACCTACTGACTACATCTTTTTTAGGAGAACTGTGTCATTAATACAAAATCACATTTAGCAAATGCAACAACATTCAGCTCGTCACATTTGGTCTCAATGGCAACTAAACTCAGACAGCAATGAAAACACATTTAATTGACTGACAATATTCCTAATAATAGAATGATTAGTAACAACATTCAGTTCCATAATTCAAATAGATTCCAAAAATATTAATCATTTTAAGCACATTTTATTTTTTTATGTACCTATTTAAACATATGAACTAGAAATTAAACAATATGAGAACATTGAAATTACAAATCCAAATACGAAAACGAAAACAACAGTAACAATTGTATTAAACCGCAATGACACTATTAAATGCAAGTGCATTTAGTTTAAGTTTGATAGTGATGGGCGCGTGATTTGAATTATGTTTTAAAAACAAGTATGCCAAATCTTCGATACCCTCCGCCATTAACTAAAATTTTTAGGGATTGTATTTTATGAACCAATCTTTATTCTTTCTGGCATCATAATTTCTAGTCATTTGAATGGCGACTTTATTTTTAAAAGCAAACTACAGAACAGGAGTTTCATATTACATATTTACTAGAGTTGTCAGCCGATTAAGATTAATTCGATTAATCGATCAAACAAAACCAAACTCTTGTTCGATTAATTTTAAAAGGGCGATTTTCGAATAACGAATAAATCGATTAATTAATGTCGATTAATCGAACAATTTTTTTATTAAAAAATAAATAAAAGCTTAGAATTTGATTTATTCTGATACGTTTTTAATGATTTTATAAAGGGCGGTCCAACCAAAACGCACGATGTTAATTGTAAATAAAACATTAAGTTTTCAGAGAATATGTTTTATTGTTATAGAAAGATCTATGACAACTATGTTTCAAAACAAAATATCGGACAAATGCTCGCCACGGCTACAGTGGCATACCTCTTTCCGATGGCCCATATTTTAAATGATTCTGAGACAAAATGAAGGTTCTATATCGTTAATGTGCTGAATTATCTTATCCACTTGGATTGTTCTTGCCTTATTGACGTACAATTTTTCTTTTAACACGACCATTGAATTTCTCGCGCAAAAGAGCTAAAAGAGCGCAAAAGAGTTGGAACCACATATCTTCCATGTTCATATTCTCAATTTCTGGCTACAAGAAGTCCGTTATCATATCGTGATATCGAACACCATTGTCGAAGAAATGCGGCCCGATGACGCCACCAGCCCATCAACGAGCTGCATGCACAGCTGTTTTCGCATTTCCTACAGACCCGGTTTGCTGAAATAAACGCACAATTCTCCTGATTGTGGACACATTTAGTCGATTATGCTGACCAATAAAACCACGAAGTGCCCGAAATGCGTTTGGATTTGAACGCTCATTTTCGTTAAAGTCTTCAACAAACATAACGCGCTGCTCAATTGTGTACCTTTCCATGGTTGAATTTGGTTTGAAATTGTAGCCATAGCCCTGATTGTGATTAATCTCAATGTTTAGTAAGCGAAAAGCGTGTTAAGTACTTATAGTATTTCAAAAATGTATTTTATGTTCTTATTAAACAAATATTTGACAAGCAATTATAAAAATAAAGAAGATAGTTACGAGAACGGAATAGAACGGAATGGTATCAATTTAAAAAATCTAAATTTTTTGTAATTATAATATTTTTTATTCGTTATTCTCATCGATTAATCGAATAATTTTTTAGATTTAGTCGTTCGATCGAACGAACAAAAACAATTATTTGAATTATTCGAACAAAGTTGAAAGGCGAATAAATGACAACTCTAATATTTACCTAAGACTTGTTTTCGTATGTCAATGAGAAATTTAAAGTTTACAATTATTTACCAACACATACAACCCGTACATTTTTGTTAGGCTTAATGTACGTCTGAAAGTTTTCTTTCAGGTAGTCTGAGCTTATTGGTGAGAGGGAAAGAGATCATCTTTTTCTTCACTCCCCTTTCCACAATAAGCTCAGACTTTCTTAAAGAAAACTTTCGTAGTATGAACCCAAACTTTAAGCTATCTAATGTGAACCTTATTTTTTTATACAGAAGACAGTAGAACTTAGGCTTAGCGAATGATCGAATAAAATTTTGGCAAATGCCTTTTTTACAGGATGATAAAAGTTCATATGTAAATAAATTAAGCTGTGAAAAGGAATCATCGAGTGGCCCAGCAATAAATTGCACACAAATAAAGGCGTTCAAGATATATTTTTTTTAGATTTACTATTAGAATAAGTCCATTCTATTAAATACAATACGCATATTTCAACTTCTTTATTATCTTCAAAATTTTTTTTTTTTGAACTCTATTTAAACATTTCAAACAACTTAGAAAATATTATTATCTTTTGATAATAAACAAATTTGTCTATGAATTACAAATTTTTTTTAAAAAGTTATTCTTAAATAGAATTTGTCATACTTTGTAAAATTCTTTATTAATTTTCGCAAAACAAAATACCAAATCTTACACCGAAAATACTTAAATAGTAGTGATGTTAAAATTTTATACAGAGAGAACTTTTGTATGTGGGTTGGGATCTGTTCTCATCATCGTTTTTTTTTCACATAGAAACTAAATTCGATCAAATTGTGACCTCTATTTAGTGTTGCCAGTGGAGTTTTCGAAAAAATACCTACACATAGTAAAAAACGTCCGATTTTTCCCAACACGTTGCAAATATCTCCCCTACAAAAATACCTACGCATTATTGTCATCATAATAGATGAAAAAACTGTAGTTATAAAATATAAATTTTACTCGAATATGTGCTATGCTTAAAATTACAAAAAATTAGTACAAAACAAAAAAAATTATAAATTTCATGTCAATTGACCCAATTTTTAAATCGATTTCTTTTGATTTGGATGAAATTTGCACCAACGTTAGTCCTATTGGATATTAGTTTAGACCTGTGATCGGCAACCAATACTATTACATTTTGCGATTGTATGTATTTTACATATGTTTTTGTTAAATTCTCTACAATGTGTGTGCACACGTACGTAATAAAAGGGAATAAAAGATAAAAGGGAAAACGTGGCGCCCTAATTTTGCCGATCGCAGGTTTAGACGCAAATTTTCAACAAGAACGGTCAAAAAGTTTCTGAGTAAGAGAGGGTCAAAATTTGACATTTTGACCATACAGGTGTTCTTTATCATCCATGTAACTTATTACCGATTGGTGTTAGCAAAATTTGTCCAAATCGGAAGACATCGATTTAAAAATTGGCCACTTGACATGGAATACCCCATATGTATCTACTTTTAATAAATTCCATTAAATCTTTCAACATTGAATAATATGCCAATGGTATAGAAAGAACCATAGCCATTATTGACTAGATATCCATAAGTAATGCAGGAAACATGTTTTTTTTTTTAAGATAAGCCCCCGTATTCATAAGCGATTATTAAATTTAACTAACGTTTATTAAGGATAATTTCCATAGTAAATTTGTTCTTTAAACTTTTATTAAATTTAAATTTTTTTTATGAATACAGACAAAATTCTTTAGTTGTCACTAAGGCATTGATGTCCATTTCAGCAAACAATTGTTTAGAAACCCCACCACTTTGTTCTTTAAGACTTTTTAGAAATAACATATACATACAAACAACTCTGGGAATATATTTTTAAGCGATTTTAGGGAAAATAAAATTTTTCAGCCGTTTTGGACAAGAAAATATTACTAAAAATACTTTTTTTCTGCATTTATTTCATAAACAATGAGATATGACGAAAAATCCCTACATATTAGAGATTATAAAAAATCTGTCCGGTTTTCCCTACACATCTATTTTAGTATCAAAAGAACCTACATGTAAGGATTTTCTCCTACTTCTGGCAACACTGCCTCTATTAGATAAACCCAGCAAATAAAATTGGACCACCTGATCCATTTTGATAAAATGGACTACTCCATGGACTGGTCCGATGCAATGCAAGCATGGACCATGTCATTGTTAAAACGTGTTTGTAGTGAGACGACATGTCTCCGTTTTTTAACGACATGCTTTCGTTTTTAAACGACTTCAAAACTAATCCTCTTGAGTATAGTTTTAAAACTATTCCTTAGTAGTCCAAAGGTGGGTTATATGGTCCTCCCCTAGGACATCGTAATGTAAAATAGACCATGTTTTTCCAAACGTTTGGGTTACTTTTGGACCAGTCCGGGTCCCTTGTGTGCTACTCTTTACACGCGTTTTTGGACTGGTCCTTTTATTTGCAGGGAAGTACATTAAATTAAGATTCCATTTTGGTTCGCAGTATTAAATTATTTGTATGAGTTAAGGTGATTTTGGAATGTACCAGTGTCCGCCAAAGAGTTAATTAATTAAATCAATAAATTGCTAAAAATGATTGTGTATGATACAAACACACAATTATTATGCAAAGACACAGTATAAATTTCTTAAATATTTGTTCAAATTACAGCTTTGGGAATATTAACAATACTTTAGCAAATAGAAAAAATACATAAATGAAGAGAATTAAAAATAATTAGTATTGTGGTTATTTTGTTGAACTATTTATGGTTTTTAATCCAAATTTTAAATATTTTTAATTAGGCTTAAGTTCATGAAATTTAATTTTTCATTAAATTATTTTTATGAAGAAAGGAAATTTTACTACATGAAAATTAATTAAAATTGTTATTGACAATCTTTCATTCTTGACGTGGCTGGGGCTCGAACCCCGGCCGGCAGGTTACCATGACATGTTTCGATTGCAACCACTCAATCTCCTCAGATGGATTTGCCGTCTTACACTCGCAGCCATCGACGACTGCTGACGTCAATAGTCAAACATCAATCCTTAAACCAAATTGTATTCTAACATTTGGTAGATCGAAATTTGCTTTCCTGAATGATTATCAATTTTAATTGATTTTACATGTTTTTTCCTTACTTCTGTTTTTTCGTACTTTTGTCAAGAATTTTTCTTGAAGTCCAAGTACATTTTTTTTTTTTTTTTTTTGTTTTTCCATTTTGTCTTTTTCTTTTCTGTTGACCTTTTTCAGCACAACTTGAAGGACAAATGTACACATAGAGCTCGTGCCTTAGCTTTAACAATAATTAGTATTGTGGTTATTTTGTTGAACTATTTATGGTTTTTAATCCAAATTTTAAATATTTTTAATTAGGCTTAAGTTCATGAAATTTAATTTTTCATTAAATTATTTTTATGAAGAAAGGAATTTTACTACATGAAAATTAATTAAAATTGTTATTGACAATCTCTCATTCTTGACGTGGCTGGGGCTCGAACCCCGGCCGGCAGGTTAGAATTAAAAATTTTTTGAAATTAAGGATCGCAGGACTTTATACTATATATGATTAGATTAAGAAGCACCATCTTTTAATTATACCCCCCATCTTTAAGTATATTGATCGACTTAGAATTTCTTTCCGAGTCGATATAGTGATGTCCGTTCGGCTAACAGGTTGTCTATGTAAGCTTTGTCCGCAAAGTACAAATCGTAATTTTGGAGATCATTTGTTAAAAGTAAGTATAAAAGTTCTAATTATCACAAGGACCAAGACTATTCAAAATGGTCACAATCGATTAATTATTGCACATAGCTTCCTTAAAATATTATTTCCGGAAAAGGCCCTGGCGATCATTAGAAAGAAAAAATCGTCCAAATCGGTCCAGCCGTTCTTAAGTTATGCGCTTAGCAACGGACAGCATTTCATTTTTATTTATATAGATTAATAGTACGAAAAATAGATTTAATAACCCATAATCAGTTACTGTAATAATTTTAGGAGTGTACTTTTGTGTAGGATATAAAATGAACGGGTTTGACTGGCTATACTTTCTTTACTTACTTTAACTTTAGATGGCTGTTACAACAGGGGGTAGATTTCAGCCTGAAGTAGAATAGAACGCCAGCTATTTCTGTCTTCTGCCTGCTGGCGCCAGTTGGAGACACAAAGTGCTGTTAGGTTTTGTTGCACTTTGGCGTTCCAACTGAGATTGCGTCCCCCTTTTCTACGTTGCCCACCGACGAGTTCTTCTTTGTATGCCTTAAGGGCCGGAGCATAATTTTCCATTCGCAAAGTGTGTCCAAGGCAACGGAGTCGTTGTATATTAAAAAAGATCTCAAACTTTTTTTTTTTTTTTTTTTTTTTTTAATAATTTATTTTTATTATTGAATCTTTCTTATCGAAATTTACAATATGTATTCAAATCTTAATTCTACTTGTTTTTTATTAGTTGTTACCAATGTAACCACTAACTGCTGTATTCAAATTTTAAAAATGTCTTCTAGTTAGGCTCAAAGTATCGGTTCTTTTTAGCCTCTGGTGACCTTCGAACTGAAGCAGACCCCGAGCGAGGTAGTTAGGGTGGGCCATTAGTTTATGGATGTAGCTAATTGAATATTTTTTAATTTCCTCCTGGATAGTGGGGACGTTGAGATCTCTGTGGATAATATCATTACGTATATACCATGGGGCGCAGACAATTTGTCGTAATATTCTAGACTGTCTTCTTTGAAGCTTTTGGATGTTACATGCGCATGCAGTACCCCATAATTGGATGCCATATTGGTTTTATAAGAGAATTTTGTTGTCTAAAGACAAGTTTGAGTTTCGACCGAGAAGCCAATGTAGTTGAGCTGCTTTAAGTTTCATAGCCGTTATTGTCGCTTCGATATGACGAGACCAGGTCAAGCGTCTATCTATTTGAATTCCCAAGTACTTAACATGGTTTTCTTCCGGAACAGTGATGTTATTTATTTTTACAGCTGGGCACGTTTGTCTTCTGAGCGTGAAAGTTAAGTGAGCACATTTAGCCGGGTTAACCTTTATTCTCCATTTTTCTAGCCAGGCCTCTAGTTCATTGATGTGGGACTGCAGATTTTGCGATGCGACTTTTGGGTCATGGTTAACGCTAATAAATGCTGTGTCGTCTGCAAATGCGTGTATGCGTATGCGTGGTCAGGTTTGTTGGCATATCCGCTGTGTATATTGTATATGGGCATTTCTCCAGAATGGTCTACCAGGATGAAAAAAAAAATGTTGATTATCATCGTCTTTTATTGTTTATTATTAGAAAAAAAGTCTATGTTCTTATTAAAGAATGGTTTCCTAGCATATCTGAGCTGTTTTACTTGAGGAAATTGGGCTGGAAACTGGAAAATTTTATAATTTTTTGTATTTTCTACTTTTAAAGACATTTTTATATACTTATTTTACATGCAAGAAATATGTTATGTTTACACTCTTTCTTCATAATCTCTCCATTACAATCAATTGTAAAACGAGTATTAAGTTTTTTTTGTTAAGCAAATTTTAAGACATTTATGGGAAAATGCGTGAAGATAATAATAAAAAAACATATGGAAAAAGTGGCATGTGCGTAATGTCACGTGCGTAATTTACAATTTATTTTTTTCTTCGCCAACCCATGCATAGTTGCTTTTGAACAAAACATGATTATAAAGGCCCATTACTAACCTTTATAAAAACATTTTTTCCGAAATAAAAACCTCCTACAATTCACTTACTTTCGCACTTTTTCTTACGGTCCTAAAAGGCACTTCTATTTTTGTCACGTGAGTAAGTCAACTTTGATTGCATGGCATTTGTGTACCCAGTGCTCAATTTACCATTATATATACTTTTTAGAAAGAACTCATCACAAACAATGTAACGATTCTAGAATTCATTCTTAAATTCCAATCCACTTCTATTTTTTTAATATTCAAACACAATAAAACGCGTACAAATGTCGCGTGCATAACCAGAGAAACACCCATATAGAAGCGGTCCTAATATGCTGCCTTGGGGGCACCAGCAGTAATTTTCTTGAGGGGGGGAGTATTTATCTTGCGACCTTACTATGAATGTAAGCTGTAATTGGAGTTTTTTGTGGCATCTAGGCTGTTTACATAGCCTTCTATTGCAGACTCGTGGTTCTGTCTCAATTTGTTGCGAAGAGTTGTCAGGCATAATTGTAGTTGGGCCTTAGTGGTTGGGGAACGACTGTTTTGCCATTGTCTTCTTAACTTCCTTTTTTCTCTGATAAGGGTCTCTATATCCGTCGATGTATTGTAAGGAGCACGTTTAATTGTCCGCTTGATTGGGGTTGCATTTCTTGCTGCAGAATCCAAGACTTCTGTAAATCGGCCGACAGCTATTTGGATGGGGAATGCGCTGTGATAGGTGAGAGCTCACATACATTTTATACTTTTACCAATTTGTGTTTCTGTTCGGATAGGAAATAAAGTTTGCAGCTGCGGTGTCAGAGTTGCCTTTTAAAATGAGGATTGAAGGTGAATGATCAGACGATAGATCACAGGAGGAACTAACTAGTACCTGGTCGCGCTTGATGTTCTTAATTACAGCACAGTCAATAAGGTCTGGTAGCTTTTTGTTGAAGTCGGTTGGCCAATAGGTAGGCTCACCACTCGATACGACATCAAAATTATTTGCAGTTACGGTATTGTATAGCTGATTACCTCTAGGACTAATAAGTCTGGAGCCCCAATATGTATGTTTAGCGTTGTAATCGCCAGCAGCAATGAATTTATGGCCCAATGTGGAGAAGAAGTTGAGAAATTTATCGTGTTCAATTTTGTGCCTCGGGGGACAGTAAACGGATGACAACGTAAGTGTGCAATCAGTAAGATTTATAGATGTGGCCTGGATACAGTCTTCTTCGAACTCTGGCAATGGTAAGTGTCTGATGTGTTTGTGCACAATTGTGGCTGTGCCACCACAAGCTCGTCCGCTGGGATGTTTTGTGTAATACGTAAGGTATCCATTTACCCTAAAGCAGTTTTTATGAGTAAAGTGTGTTTCAGAGACAAGAAGTACGTCGATTTCATGCCTATGAAGAAAGTTTGCAACTTCGTGTTTATGTTGGGATAACCCGTTTGCATTCCAGAACTTAAACTTAATCAAAAATAATATTAATTTAAATAATATAGATCGAATTCGATTATTTTTTTTAATTATTAATTATTAATAAGAAAAAATTATTTTAATAAAAATAGTTTCTGGTATTTTATTTTAGTGTTTAATTAGTTCTTTAATTTAATTATTTTACTACAATCATAATTTGCTACCATTTCACAAATTTAATTTCTTTCTCCCACAATTTGTTTCAATTTTTTTTTTGTTGCTTCTTTTTTTCAATTGACAGCCAAATTGGACGTTTTACGTTAGCAATAATTGTCAACGAAAATGGACTAACAATTATTGCAACATAAATTACCGGCAATAAATATGTACAAAAAATTGCAGTCTCCATTAGAGATGACATAATTTTGACATTTACTGCAATATATGTCGCAATACCGATCTACTCATTATACCGATCTACTCAGAATCACTTTCTGAGTCGAACTAACGATGTCCGTCCGGCTGGCTGTCCATGTAACCTTGTGCGCAAAGTACAGGTCGCAGTTATGGAGATAATTTGATGAAATTTAGGTCATGGGTTCTTATTAGCGCAAGGACCAAGCCTATTGAAAATGGGCCGAATCGTAGGACCACGAGGGAAGATAGGGGGAAATTTCTTCCTCTCAGAAACTATCAAACCGATTTTAATAAAATTTAAAACATAGATAGAACCATGTCTATATGGACACAAAATGTATAAATTAAAAAAAAAATCGGACCACGAGGGGAGATAGGGGCAATTTCTGCCTCTCAAACCGATTTAAATGAAATTTAAAACATAGATAGATCCATATCTATAGGGACACATTAGCTATACAGTTTTTAAAAAATAGGACCACAAGGGGAGGCAGGGGGCAATTTCTGCCTCCCACAAACTTTCAAGCCGATTTTCATGAAGTTTATAAACATAGATAAATCCATATTTACATGGACACATAAGCATGATGTGTTTTTAAATACTGTGGTGTAGGGTATCATATGGTCGGGCTCTGGTAAAGACGGGCAGTTAGGAAAGAAGTGTGTATTGTGACCATGTGAAATTAGGGTCAAGTTCGCACCATTTTCAATAGGCTTAGTCCATATGACAAGTGAAACGTATGAACCAAATACTTTCACCTTTCCGCTGGTAGCTTAGTTTTTGTGATCCTCAAAAGTTCTATTCCGCTGAAATTCACACTTGACTTAAATATAGTACCGTAGAAAACATTTAAAAACACACCCAAGTAAACGTTACAGTGATACAGCATTGCATTTTCTAAAGACTACTTACTATCCTAACATAAAATAAAAAAGCAGCACATTATCGGTAATAGTTTGCGAGGGAGGAATCATACATTATTTCCTTTAGATCAAATTTTTTCTGAAATAAAATAAACTATTTGTTATCACCATCATGCAAAGCCCACAAATCGCAATATTTTACCTAATTTGTTGGTATCGGTGACAGCAAAAAATTGGACTTTTGTCCAATGAAATAAATTTTAAAGCCTTTTTTAAGAGGTGCAATCACTTTACTAAGTTTTCCAACTTTTTAAGTTTCAAATAGTTACAGGCGTCTGAAGATTCCTTAAGCCCTTATGACACTTCATTTTTAATGCATTGTTCAAGTTTTGGTGAACAGTGCAAATATAAAGTAATAGAAAAATTTACCAAGTGCGAAAGGTTCAGCTGTATTAAGATAAATGGCAAACTGTCAAAAATTTTACTAAAGTTGTCGATAAAAAATGAAGTTATGTCAAAAAAAATGTAAAATTGTTCAACTTAAAATTGGCATTTCAAGCTTAAAATATTAAAAGTGTTGCTGAATCAGCGGTTTATGGGCAAATTAAGCGATTTACCGCTTTTTGTTTTTAGGTTTCTCATAAATAAAAAGTTGGCAACATTGAATAAAATTAACAGAACTGGGATGGCTAAGTTGTTTCAATTGTACTTTTTTGTTGATACTTTTTAATCTAAGACTTATAATACCTTTTTGTGGTGTTTTTTTAGAACATAAATAAAATTAATATCAACTAAAATAATCTTTTAGAACAATTAGGTACAATTTTTAAAGGTTGTTGGTACAATTTTAAAAATTCTCAACGCCATCCCTGAAACAAAAGCATAACAAGAGAAAAAAAAACTAAAAAACTTTGTTTACATTTTTTATAGTTTGCTCTTTCTAGCATTTACTGTTTCTTTCTATCAATTCTGGATCAATTAATGAATAAAAAACGTAGTGTCATAAGGGCTTTAAATGGTTTTGTAAAAACGGTCTCTTCATCGTCACTGTCTTTCTTAACATTTTTTTTTGCCAATTTTCTTACTTAATGCAACAAAAATGGCTTCGTATTTACTTTTGAAAGTAAAAGTATTGCTATCGAAAGAAATCTATCTATATTTCACCCAAAATAAAACTATCGGTGACTAATACTATCGGTTGTTTTGCAGCTCCATTCACGTAGAGTTTTCTCTAAGTTTATATATGGTCAGCTTCAACCAAACTATTTTTAAATAAAATTGTAAACATTTTATGGTTAATATAACCATATAATTGTCACCGACAACTATATTATTATATATTTAATTTAGTCCTCCATCAAGAAGCCACAAACATATTATGGTTGCCTCTAAAAATGTTATGGTTAAATATGATAAAAATTTGTTTTAAAATTTACAATAACATTTTTCTCTTTTTCAGGAGCAACACACTATGGTTGAAAACTAACCGTGCTATTGTAAGAGTTTAACAAATTTTAGTTATAATTGATCATAATATGTTTGCAGGCAACAATAAAATGGTTGGGGCTACTTGATGGAGGCCTTATTTAACCATAATATGATTACCGCTGACAATAAAAGGGTTTATTAAACATAATGGCCTATAACTATAGTCATAAACAAAGCATACTTTAAGAGTTCTAAAGTAAACTTTTATTAAAAATATGCTTTTGATCTACTATAGACAATCAAAAGCATAATTTACACGTTAAACCCGATGTTAATTTTAAAACCAGCTGAAGTTGTGTTTAACTCATTTAACAACAGCATCAGCTGTTTTTCGCCAAATAAAAAAGTACTTGCAAAAAGTTAAAAATGTTTATGTTATAAGATGTTGGCTGATATTTTGCAATTATTAATGATTTGCAGGAAAACTTTTATGGAAAGAAACACAAAATATATATGTATAGGCCCTAATTGTGTAATTTTGTTGTTGCTTTCTACATAAAATCATATTGCGTGTTTCAACCGTACAAGATATGCAGTGTTTTATTTATATTTTAATTTTGAATGTCGGCTGCTTAAAGTTGCCACTTGCTTATATTTTGTTGTATGTTGTATGAAAAATTTGCTACATTTGAGGTGGCACCCAGTTAAAGTCGGTTCAATTTAAAACATACTTTAGTTTCGACTATAGTAGCAAAATATTTAAAAGAATGTTTTTATTTTTAAGTTGTTTTTAAATAGAACCGACTTTAGCGTTTGACTATGATTATGGGCCAATATGTTTACAATTTTCTTTAAAAATAGTTTGGTTGGAGGTGACGATATTTAAACATGTTTTTTCTCTGGGTGTTGTGTTTCTTTAATAAATATTAATCAAAAATTTTGTTAATGAACTCAACTATTGTTAACTACAATATTAAAATTATGCTGAAAGAAGTAAGAAAGTAAAGTCGGTCAAGCCCGACCATATGATACCCTACATCACGCCACACCACAGTATATAAGAAAAAATTTTTGCAAGTGTGACCTATTTGGGACCCATGGGCAATCATGGACCCGTCAGAACAAAATTATGTTAGGAGATTAAGATTTATGTGAAAATTCTTTGTGCCGAATATTACACTGATAGAAAAGGCGCCATAACGCTGATGTATCTCGACATCAGTACTATGACGAGTGTCTTCGTTTTTGACCCCATGACACTTTTCATCATGGTGATATCAACCTTAACATCACTTGGCCAAAGTGTAATCAGGGTCAAAATGAAATTATGTCATCAATGGGATGACACATCGGCATCACAGAAATGACGAACATGTCCACAGTGCGATGACGCAGTAACATCGGAGAAAGGACACATTAGCATCAATTTAATGACAGTTCGTCATTAAGTCATAGCCATTGGAATTGACTTAAGTCAAAGTGAGAGAATATTAGTATTTACTTACCAGTTACATATATTTGTTTCACTTTTGTTGAACGGCCTTTGTTTACAGCAGAACTCTTAATAATAAGACACCAGCACCATGCCCCATATGCTTTTCGGAATCATTCTATTTTAAAAAGTTGATGTAATTAACTAAATAATTTAAAAAAATAGAATATAGGAATTTTTGCTTCTTATAATACATTGCCAATAAAAACTGGAGCTTCCAACGAAGCAGGTTTGTAAGGGAGAAACATAAAAGTTTCGCTTACCATTGCGCTTACGGAAGACATGAATTTTATATGGCGAGTTCCCACTTTGAAGCAATACATTTGTGATACATAAGGCGCATTATTCAGCGCACATAAACATTGTTGGATGTAACGATCATCTTTACACACTGAATGTTTTTATACAGTTATTTTTTAGTATTCTCCCTTACAAACCTGCTTCGTAGTAAGGGAATCCCGTAGCACTTGAAATTTTATTTTTTTTTTAAGTTGTTGAGAGTTCTTTCACTTACTTTACTGCATTTCTGTATGTCTTAATGCGTAGCGCATAATTGTGCGCTTATTTTTTAAATGTACCTTTAGTGCTTCGCAAAATGATACAATTTTTTATTGGGTTGTAATCATGAAAATAATGTTAATAATATACAAAATGTGGCATCGAACTGATGTCAGTATAGTCATAAAATAGATGACACGTAAACAATTACAAAATTGTACGAAGACGTTAGTCATTGGATTGATGTTATTTTTTGCATCATTGATGCCATTTGTAGTAACATTGAAGTCACAATACTGATGTTAGGGCACTCATCAATATGAAGATGCATTTTTCAGCAGTGTTTGTAGATATATTCATATTTATGAAATTTGTTTGCCTTTATGAGATTTCATAAAGGGGGGTTTATATCAGACCTATGTCAAATTTTGGTGGGTCTATTTTCATTCACAACATTTTTTCATGACATAGTAGGTATCGTAAAAGTCATTGTCGCCAATTGTTATGTAAATACTAACATTTGTGAGGAAGTTATGACATAAAAAGCTATTTTCGGGAGAAGTATTTGTATGGGAACTTGGTCAAATATGGAGCACATTCGGTAAGATGACTTTGATTGTAATAAAATGAGTTTGGACCAAATTTAATCTTAATACCAACATAATTAGATGGCTTATGGGCACATAGACTCTATTCCGGAAAGAAGCTTCTATGGGGGCTATGTTAAATTATGGACAAAATTATGGTTTTTTAACTGTTTGCGCACAAGGACAGCCAGCCAGCTAGCCGGACATCGTTAGATCGACTCCGAAAGTGATTCTGAGTCGATCGGTATACTTTAAGGTAGTCTAGGACCAGTATTTTAAGGAGTTACAAGCATCAGCATAAATGCATAACACCCTACAACTGTATTTTTATATTCAACTAAATTTTAATGGGCCACGTAAAACTTTTTTTTAAATTTTTATTTTATGCCTCTTATGGCCAATTTCACCAATTTATTTAAATATTAATTTAAGTTTAAAATTCGTTTTTAATGTCAAATAAAAAAAAATATATGCAAACTCATATTTAAATATGAATTGATATTTTAATATAATTGATGAAATCGTCTTTTAATAAGAACATTTGCTTTTCTTTACAGAATATAGCTCATACTCTTATAAGTCTACTCATTCTTCCAACTTATTTATTTGTGAGCGTAAACGATCATCATTTCCCACGCAAACATCACTAGTTCAGGTCATTGCAAAACTCAATATCTGATTTCATTCATAATCGTAAAATCTCATTTCAAAAAAATCACGTAATATGTTTTTTTTATATATGTAGTTTTACATACTTTTATGCTTAAGCACATTTTAGTTTACAAAAATACACAGAATTCGAATCTCGAAAATAGTTCTGAAGAACAATTCTCGAAAATACTGGTTTTTTATTTGTAAAATTCTGACATCATTGTTCATGGCGAGATCAGCATTTCTAAATAAAGGCGAAGAGTGAACAAACAACGTTTAGATTGCGACTGTAATTACCCAGGCAAGTAAACTTGAACCAGCAGTTGAATGTTCATGAGAATTGCGAGCGGAGAACGAATAAGACAATTTGTAATGTCAACTGTTTACAAAGTGCCCGTTAAATGTGAATGAAATTCGAAAAACCAAAATAAAAAAACGCAAATACGAAAAAAATGTTAAACGTGTGATTTTGCTCTTGGAATTGTAAATGGAATCGTGGGTAACATCTGGTTTTATACTCATATTGTTAAAATAGTTTACGATGGGGGTTTTTGTTTGTTTGTTTTGTTTGGTCGTTGGACGACAGCAACTGCGACAGCGTCAACGATGGTGGTTGGTATTGTTTGGTTGGTGCTTAAGCTTTTGTTTGTTTGTTTTTTTTTTTTTTGTCTTTATAAACAAGTCACATTGTGAAAATTATATATGAACTCAATATACTCCTAAACGTAGTCTCTTGTTAGAGAAATAACAAAACAAAGCAAACGACAATAAGCATTCAACAGATACGAGACAGTAAAACGTCTAAATACTTCATACTTAAGTTGCTCTACTGTTGTGGTGGTATAATTTTGATTGTTTACCATTATTTAATATGGGTCTTTTCATGGTTTGTTCGAAGTGCTTGGATTTAGTATTAGAAAAGAAAAAAAAATGTGTCAGCGATATTGTTAGGATTATATTAATAAGCTTAAGATATAAAATGTATCTGTAAGTATGAATAATATTTGCAAAAAAAATATCACATGTAAAGCTTCCCCTAATCGTTGGTTATTTGGGTCTATGTGAAATTTTTGCCCATTTTTAATACTAAACGATTTTATAAATTAAAAGTTTTCAGGCGAATTTTGTTGCTGTTGCTCGTATTATAGGCCTTATTCTAGGAAGAAATTTGTAAGGGGCACAGGGACGGTGACCATATTTTTAAAACCAAAATGCAGAACAGTAGTCTTAGTATAAGTATGAGCCACACAAAAATTTGATGTAATGGAAATAGATCACTAAGTGGCTCAGGAAGAAAAGCTACGTATGGAAAGACGTTCCCAATATTTCTGTTATACAAAAGTTCATCCATTCTATTAAAAACAACCCAATAAAAAATGGAGCTCCCAACGAAGCAGGTTTGTAAGGGAGAAATGTAAAAGTTTCGCTTACCCTCTCACTCCCCACTCTGAAGCAATACATTTCTGACACTGAAAGCGCTTTATTCAGCGCACTTAAAAATTGGCAAATGTAACGATGAGCTTTACACACTGAATTTTTTGTTACCGTTATTGTTTAATATGCTTCCTTAGAAACCTGCTTCGTGGTAAGGGGATGTCGTGGCTCTTCAAATGTTATTTATATTTTTTAAATTGTTAAGAATTCGTACATTTACCTTAATGCCTCTCTGTCTTATTGCGTAGCGCATAAATATGCGCTTTCTTTTTGAAATTAACTATTAGTGTTTCGCAAAATAAGAAGTTTTTTTATTGGGAATACGCATATTTTAAAGTCCTTATAACGTTTTAAGACATGATTTTAGCTATTTTTGTGGGCTGTTCTTAAACTACTCGGGGGCTTGCGTCCTGGGTCAGTCAAAAAACATTGACGAGAATAAATTTGTGGTTTGTAAAAGTTTCGCCAAGATTTCATTCCTTAAAATTATTGTTAAAACAAGAAATTTCGACAATGCAATTCTATATTGTCGAAATTTCCTGTTTTCGAAAATTGCAGATTTCATGCGAATAAGCAACTATAAACTTAACTGTTGATTGAGTATTAAGGAGAATTTTGGTTAACATCAAAAAAGAATATTCACGATTTTAAAACTAGATATTTGAAAATTAACACCCAGTACTCCTTAAAAGAAATTGACATAAAGTAAGACCTTTTACATTTTTTCAAGTAAATATTTCTGGAAATTTTCAAAATAAAACAAGCAAGTGCAAATTTCCAGTAATGTGGATAGTAAGATAAATTGGATATGTATTTGTTTAGAACATTAAGTTAAGTATAAAACAATTAAAGCTTTGAAACTCAAAAATAATTTACAGAGAACAACGCTTCAAAATAAAAAACTGTCCTGTATAAAACAGAATGGATGGTTACCGTAGGCATAATTTAAAAAGTAAATCCGTTTAATGTATTTATTCAATTTATTTTTCATCTCAATCATTTATTTCTGACGTACCTACCCGCTATCTCCATTCTTTAGAAGCCTAGCTGCATTTTTCAATCTTCTATATATTTAAAAAGAAGTGTACACTTTGATGTCACAGGGTACGTTGGGGATAGTCTGCAAATGGTTTATGTTAAGTTTGCACGAAACCGGCCTAGGGGTTAAGGAGATGTGGAATTTGGATTTTTCTATACATTTCCATAAAAATATCAATAAAATGCCCTCCATTTTGAACTCCTTTAAAAAGGCTTGACCGAGTTTTATAAAACTGTGTATGTGAATAGTTCGTAAAGTTTATTTTATTTTGCTAAAGCGCGCAAAATAAGGCAAGAGGGGCAAAAGCTCCCCCTCCCTTTATATTTTTAACAAATCAACCGATTTTCTTAAAATTTGGTATGCAGGCACTGTAACATCGTAAAGGACATAAGGAATAGGGCATAAAATAGGGCAAGAGGGGTAAAAGCTACCCCACCCTATATCTTCTTTACTTATTTATCGATTAATTGAAATTTTACTGGCAAATAGTGCAACATCTGGAAAGAACTATAGCCTACAAGTTTTATTATTAAGGCCGTGAATAGGGCAAGAGCTCCCCCTCCCCAAGATTTAAAACTAATCAACCAGTTTTTTTAAAATTTGGCATGAAGACACTGTAACATCGGAAAGAAAATACGGAGTAGGGCGTGCGGTAGGTTAATAGCGGTAAAAGCTCACCTTTCCTATATCTTCTTTACTAATCAACTGATTTTCTTGGAATTCAACAGTCAAATAGTGTTACAGCTGGAAAGAACTATAGCCTATAGTTTTTTATTATTTATATTTATATATATTATTAACTAATCAACCGGTTTTCTTAAAATTTGGCATGCAGACACTGTTTCATCTGAAAGAGAACAGAGTATGAAATAGGGCAAGAGGGGTAAAAGCTCCTCCTCTCTATATCTTCTTAACTAATCGACTGATTTTCTTGAAATTTAGCAGGCAAATAGTGTTACAGCTGGAAAGAACAATAGCCTATTTTTTATTAAAGGCGTTAAATAGAGCAAGAGGGGTAAAAGCTCCCCCTTCCTATATCTACTTAACTAATCAAACGGGTTTCTTAAAATTTGGCATGCAGGCACTATAACATCTGAAAGAGAACAGGGCATCAAATAGGGCAAGAGGGGTAAAAACTCCTCCTCCCTATACCTACTTAGCAAATCAACCGATTTTCTTGAAATTTGGCAGGCAAATAGTGCAACATCTGGAAAGAACTACAGCCTATAATTTAAAAAATCTTCTTAACTAATCAACGGTTTTCTTAAAATTTGGCACGCAGACACTGTAACATCTGAAAGAAATAAGTTATATGTCAAAACAACGTTTGCCGGGTCAGCTAGTTTTCTATGAATTTTTGAAAACCAAAAATTTCGAAATTTTGATAAAAAAAATAGTTTTTTTCCGAAAAAAATCAAGTCACATGAAAACATTATTTTTTCAACAAAACTTAAAAAAAAAAACACACCGCGAATCGATTAAAGAATTCTAAAAACGGTGCGAAACTCACCGAGTTGACTACGTTTCTTAAATTTTTGGATATTTGTCCAATTTAAATAAATTATAACCTATAAGAGATTAATTTAGTGGATACAATTTATTTCATTTATTTTTTATATATTCTTTTTAGGATTTTTTTGGTTTGGTGGACAAAAGTGCCGAAATTAAAAGAAAAAAATGTATTTTGATCATAAAATTTACACTAGATTAGGAAAATTGCCCGATTAAATTTTAATAAAAAGTACGAAACTCCTTTCCGTTTTAGAATTCGACTTTTTGATTTAAAAATAGACTTAAATCAAAATTAATGTATGAACCATTTTTATTTTTCGAATGTGTTCAAAGAATCAAATTTCAATTTATAAAGCTTTCTTGCAATAGTCCTATTCGCTAAATATTAAACATAATTTTTTTTCTAGATACGTACATATACTTCGGATTCTATATATACATATATATATATATTAGGGTGGGTAATTTTTTTTTGTAAGTATGCGTATAGCAAAAACGTAATCTACAATAAATTCTAAGAAAACTTGACTAAGAAAGTATGGGTCAAAAATCAAAACCTAGCTCCCGCCGAGAGACATAATGGAATCTTGAAAGTGGGTTAAAAAAATAATAGGTAGTGAGAGCAAAATACTGTTTTATGCAAAAATTACACATTTTTAATGTTCCGTACTCAAAGAGTGAAAGTGGAACCTTATTACTGAGACTTCTTTGTCCGTGCGTTCATCCATCCGTCTATCCATCCGTCCCGAATTTCAGTTATCGAAGAAAATCTTGAATACGATTGTTGTTTTTTTTTTATTTTTCTTTTTCGCGTTCACTTAAGAAAAAATAATAGTTTAAAATATCACGATAACTTGGCAAATTTAATCCACTAAATTCACTTTGTTCGGAAAAATGTTGTTGGGAAACAGTGTAAAATTTAAGTCCTATGTTCCATCAAACTTCCTTTGTAAATTCTGTTTTTCTTTAAATACGTCGCACCCTTCTAGTTCAGTGTCAGTCGTTTTCTTGCAGTCGCCTTATTAGTTTGTTACCCAACAGTTCTTGTATATCTTATCGTTTGTAAAATAAACTTTCATTATACCAAAACCGTTAGTTAGTTAGTTTTTTAAAAAGAAATTAACACACGCTTACTTTTTGAAATTTAACTATCAAGTGCACAAGTCAATCAAAACAAATGTTTAACACCACGTTGTTATAAAATGCATTAACGGTAAATTTCTACAATAACTAGAACTATTAATAACATTGAATTCTAATTACTCTTTGCTAATAACTTTCATAGCAGATAACAAAATTATAATTTTTAAAAGAGAAGAGCGGGGCTTAAAAAAATCATTCTCTTTTTAAATCTTCGTAATTCGTATAAAAATTATAACATAACATCGATGCAACAACAATGTTCCATATATCTTGACCAATAGTTAGTGTGAACTTAATAATTTATTTGTAATCAAATAAGGTTTTAAAAAAATGCAATAAAAAGGTCAAAAAAGATATACCAGAAGTTGCTACTTTTTATTTTTAATAATCAAGCCTCTCGGCGGGAGCTATGTTTTCATTTTAGACCCATACTTTCTATGGGTATTTTTCTTAGAATTTTGTGTAAATTTCGATTTTGATGTACGCCTGTCACGTTTTTTCTCACCCGAACAAATTGACCCACCCTAATATAATTAGACCGACTCAACTTGTATGGAGCTGAAAAAAATTATTTTGTTACCCCTCTGAAAATAAAGCTTGATATGTTTCATGATGATTCCCAAAATATTTTGGTTCTAGCGTTGACCATCCGTGAGCTGGACCATTTTTAAAAAGGTATTTTTTCAGTTTTTCGAATTTTTACGTACTTTGCTCCAAGACGACATAAACAATTTGGTATCATCGAAAAGAGTTCTTGAAACAGCTTCCAATGGTATAAAAAACTTGAGCTGGACCATTTTTAAAAAAAGTACTTGTTTCAGTTTTTCGATTTTTTTTGTATTTTGCTCGAAGACGACATAAATAAAATTTGGTATCATCGAAAAGAGTTTTTGAATCAACTTCCAATGGTATATAAAACTTGACCACGTGCGACCTACTAATTGAAATATTTAACTTAATACATATTTTCATTTCGGGATTTCATACAAATTCTACTTATGTGGAAATAATGTTCTACTTTTCAAATTGAATCTGTTTTAAAATAATGTTAATATATGTTTTTCCTTGTACCTTTCCACATAAAACGCGAAAATCGAGATATTTTTACATACAATAAAAAACATAAAATTTATACAAAAATCTTTTCGCGATTCTATCTTTGTATAAAGTTTGCGCGATTCCATTTTGCTTGCAATATGACCTGGTCGATTACTTAAATTTGGAAAGCAGAATATTATTTCAACATACGTAGAATTTGTATGAAAACCCGAAACGAAAATACGTATTTAGTTAAATATCTCAATTAGTAGGTCGCAAGTGCTCAAGTTTTATATACCATTGGAATGTCAATTTTAAGTTAAAAAATTTTATATTTTTTTTGACAGTCTTAGATTATTTATCGATAACACATGTATATTTGTTTGACATTTCAAGATTTTTTATGATATAATCATACTCTTTACACTTAGTCAGTTTTCCTATGCAAATATATTTGCACTGTTCTCCAATATAGAAAAAATACAAAAAATAGCAAGTATCATAACAGCTTAACAGCTTTAGAAACATTTATAGTTTTATATAAAAAAAAATTTAAATTCTCTGAAGCAACAAGTCATACAACCATTTCAGTATGAAAAGCCCCAAATAAAGTATTTTTATTTTGTGGATATTTTGTATGATGTTGATGTTGATGTTAATGATGATGAGAGAAGCATTAGACTTAGAATACTTTATGTTCAAATACGTACTGTATGAGTATTAAAATACATTTTTTATTTTGTTGCTTTGTTTATTATTATTTTTTTATTTTTTGTTTTTATTTTTTTCGCAGTAAATGCAAATATTAAAAGTTTTTTTGTATTTAGTTTACTCGTGACCGTGGCCCTTGACAGTTGTCTATTTCATTTCACTTCATTTTTCTCCATCGCCTATTTGACTTTAATCGCACAAAAATTTTGAAATGTTTTTGTTTTTACCCGCTGTGCGTTTTGAAAATTGAATAAAAAGGCGTTATTTCGAAATAGTTGAAAAAATTTGATTTGGCGTAAATACTGTCGTAATTTGGTATTTTTAGTTCACGTGCCGCCAAAAAAAAAAAAAAAAAAAAAAAACACAAAAAAATATTTTGGGTTCTGGTCAAACAAACAATTTGTTTGTTAAATAGAAAAGTTTATACAAATAAAAATTAGGAATAATATAATAATAATAATAACAATAAAAAGTAAATAGCAAAATGGGTTGTGCTACGAAAACAATTAAATGTACATTATTCATATTCAACACACTCTGGGCAGTAAGTAAATAAATATTTATTTTAATGATTGTTTTTCTATTCTATTAGAAGATCAATTAAAAATGCAAACCAATAAATAGATAATGAGAAATGAATAAAACAATTAGTTTTATTAGAAATACAAAAACTATTTAGTAAAATACGTTCTAAAGTAAATAATTATAATTTGAACATTTGAAATCCGTTACATTTGTTTTGTGCTCTTTGAATGTAGAAATTATAAATAGTGATAATGATGTTGAATGAAACTTTTTGTTTGAAGAGCCAAGATTTCGAAAAACACTCTTCTAGGGTTTCTTTTGGTTTGCTGTAAAAAACGTACACAGTACTGATGTAATTTTATAACAACTGCAAAAAAACTGTAATAAGGAACGTATTAGATTTCAAATGCTTTGACACCGTCACTCACATAATGTGTGTAACTATTATTAGATCAAAATTGTTTTTTTTTCTTCTTCTACTTCTCCTCTGCTTTAACTATTGTCTATTACCTACTTATTGCTGTTACTACTGTGATTACGCTACCTTGGCAGATGATATCATCTTCTCAAAACTCCGACAGTCCATGTGTGGCTTAGACGCTACGACTGGTAGTATTTATTGCTACTTTTTGTACACGATGTGCGTGTTTAGCCCCAACATTTTTGTTTTTCTTCCATTACTTTGGATAGATATTCACTCTCTTTTAACATTAAATGTAAACTTCATAAACTATGCGGTAATGTACGAGGGACTTCCCATAAGTTTTGACACGGCTTATCAGCTTACATTAAAGTAATTTGTAATTGTTATACATAAATTTGTAAGAGTACTATGGCAGTAAAAGCAAAAGAAAATTTGGTAGTGAAGTTTGTGTATGAGAATTTTAGTCAGTTGTGAAACCAAAAATTTTTTAAATAAAACATTTCTGAAACGTATTTTATTTGAGTATCATTTAATAACTTGTCAGCGAAAAAGCTTATTAGAACAAAGTTCTAATATAATGCCAGAGAAATTTACTACTCTAAATAAATCAAATCAGTAAATTCTAAATAAGACGTCCCAGTAAAAAATGTGCACCAAAAGGAACAGATTTTTTGTATGAATTCATACCTCAAACGCTACAAACCTGCTGGTGGGATGCCTGATTTTTGTATGGGGTGTTCCCGGTTTGGAGGACTATATGTTGCTGACAATAAGCGCTTCTTTTTAAGGGCTAACTAAATAAACATATTCATTAATGTTTTGCTTTTACTTGTTTAAATGGATTTTTTCCAATCATTTTCGTAGACCATATTATATTTTTATTTTTTTTGCTTTAAAACCTTCTTCGTTGTCAGCACTAAAATAGCAGCTTTTTTGTATGTTTTATTCTTTATCATTTACTGCTGTATAAGAGCTTTCTAATTGAAGCGCTTGATTATATGCTTTTTTTCTGTAGTGCTTCAAAAAACCCAATTTGTTTTTACTGGGGTGACATAAACATTCAATATTACTGTTTGAACGAACTTTATGGGCAACACACTGTATTTATATGTATCATAGGTGACTTGCCATAATACCCCATTTACACTTTGGACATTTATTGCCGGACAGACGAAGTTTGTACGCGAGAGAGGACAAAAGTTAAATGTTTCGCGCATATATTTAGCTTCGCCTCCGTACAAACAAACTCCGTCTGGCCAGCAAGAAATGTCCACAGTGTAAATTGGGACTAACCATAACCATAGAAACCAATTTTGATAATAGCTGTTACGGCTTTGGCATTAATTTGTTCTTTAGTTTCCAATTAGAGCTTTTTAGTCGATTGTGCGCTAAATACCTAATGACTATTCGTCCGATCAGGGGCCTGATTCTGGCAGTCGTGATCGAGTACTTTCTCGATTCGAAAGCACTTTAATATCTAATTATTTCAGTCAATACCGAACGAATCTGAATTCTTTTTTCGGTGTTGTAAAGCATTAACTTGGGTTTCACAATACTAAAAAAATTATTTCGATTCGTTCAGTATCGAATGAAATAAAATTGCTTTCGAATCGAGAAAGTACTCGATTACGAGTGCCAGAATTAGGCCCCAGCTATTTTGACCGCAGTCGAAAATCGAAATCAGTTTGTAATGGGCACTTTCGTTAAATAATTATTATAGCGCACCTTCGTGAAAAGAATGTGCCAGCACAGCCGTGAAATTCATAACATGATCATATGGAATTGCAACACTTAACGCCGAAATTGAAAACCAATATTTATTTAAACAAGTTTTTATTAAATACCAATTTTAAAGAAAACATGTTTTATAAACCTCTATTAAAGTTAAAATAATTTTGTGAAAACTAACATAAAAACTGTTGTTTGCTAAAAATTTTAATAATTTATGTTAGTTTATGACACTTTTTATATTGTCGAAGGCAAGTAATTTTCATGCAAGCCTCGTATTATGTGTACAATATTGTTTGTACAAACATTTTTATTTAGCTATTACATTTAAAATGTTGCTGTGTGATTTCATTAATTAAAATGTTTGACTATTAATTCAAATTCAAATATGGCAAACTATTCATCAAAAAAACAACACCATTTCCCGTTTTGTTTAACTAAAACTATTCTTAATTACCCGATTGAGAACTCAATGGCGATTTCTTTTCTGAGAAAAATATGTTACAGTATATACATGTAACATTTTCTAATGTTACCTATAATCACTCGAAGTGTTACATGTTGTGCAATTTCAATAGAACACAATTAGTGCTTTTATTTCCAACTATTACACTTTCATCATTAATTTTCTTAATGAGCTATTTTTAACGCTATTTCAGCGGTTTCTACACGCTATTACAGGTTTGAAACAAATATTAACATCACTAATGGCTTATAAAAATTAAAACGATTATAATATAAATAGACTTTTTTGTTTTAATGTGTAAATATTTTTATATTTTGTTTTAAAACAATTTTTTTACAAAATTATGAGCGGTATGAATTATGACAAAAAAAAAATAAAACATTTGTTGTACAAACAAAGTAGAAAGTACCAAAGTTGTGGAACAGGGCAGTATGAACACCTTAAGTAAAAGTAAGGGTAAGATATGCAACATGTTTTGCACGTTTTTCATCAACATATTCACAAAAGAACTTCAAAATTTTTCCCACAGTTGCATTTTTTGTACAAACGAACACAAAAAATGTAGAACATGTAACATTAATGCAACATTTTTCTTAGAAAAGAAATCGCCATAAGTTATGCCCCATACTCGTTACCTAGTACAAACTTTGCATACTCTTTTAAAATTAATAACTTTCACTCGTTATTTAGAAGATTTCTTATTTAACTACTTATGTTATTGTAAGTAGGATTTTAACTTTTTTCTGATTGCACTGCACATTATGTAGGCGAAGTTTTTACTCGGTAATATTTGTTTCTCCTTAAAAATCTATGGATTTTATGTAGAAATATTTTTCTGGATGTGATCTTATTAACGTTATTTAATACCCAGTAAAAACTTTGCCTACAAAATAATGTGTTGAGTAATCAGAAAAACATAAAAGCACTACTTACAATTCTACTGAAAAAAACAATGAATTTTACAAGGGATGCCCCAAAATGAACGCATTCAAAAGTAAAGCATTATTTTTTTTAGCTACATACATTCAGAAAAAAGTAGTTATAGATGTTGTTACAGAAGAAAGCTACTAAATAATGAGTAAAAGAAGCTATTCGTTTTGAAAAAGTAAGCGAAGTTTTTACTGGGTACCAGAAATTATCTTTCAATAGCAGACAATTTGAATTATACTTAGATAATATTTCTGATTTCGGTTTTGTTAGTAAAAATTGGGTTTCTTTAACTCCGGTAAAATCAAATGTTTTGGATCATTTCATACTAATGCAGCATGTTTTATTTATTTTATCAGTTCATATTTACACATCTTAGACATTTTACGACTTAAATTTATTTTTGTTTTTAAAAAGAAAAAGATTCCTAAAAGAAATATTTTGTATTCGGTTAATCCCTACCACAGTACATAAAGACACATTTTCTGGATTGTACTCTATTTGGGACCCAATACAAAACAAAATTATGTAATGAGGTTAAGATTCATATAAGAGTTTGTGCCGAATATTTTTTAAATTTATACATTTATATGAGAGTTGTTCGTCTTAAAGCGATTTTGAAGAGAGGGTTTATATGGGACCTATGGTAAATTTTGGACCTACGAGTACACAATTATGCCATGACATAAGTAGTAGCTACATACATATTAAAAGAGTTATCGTTATCAAATTTAATATCAATACCAAAATTTATAAGGAGGTTATGACACTTAGGCCCGTTTTCACAACTTACCGATAGCTAAAGGTAGGATTTTATCGGACGTATAAAACGTGTTCCATTATTGCAACATTTCTTTTACCTACCAGGTAGAGTGGACCTTAATTTACTTTATCGCTCACTGTAGGTTAAAGTAAAGTTTTAATAACGGAACACTTTTTATAAGGCCGGTTAAAGTCTACTTTAAGCTATCGGTAAGTTGTGAAAATGGGCCTTAGGGCCATTATTACAACTTGAAGTTAGCTAAAGTAAAGATTAAATTGACAGATAATAATGTGTTATCTGTCAAAAAGCGTCTGTTAACTGTCGGATAACAGCTAAAGCCAAGTTATAATAATGGCTCTTAAAGCCATTTAAAGAGTGGTACGGGATATAGGACAAAATTTGGACCGCTTTAAAAAAAATTTATTAAGACGAAATATGTAGGTTGTAATACGATATTTTTGGACTTAATTAAATCTAAATGCTAACATAATAAGATACACTCAATTTACGTGAGGGCTTTTACGACGTCGCTTTTTCGTCGTTTTTGTTTTTGTTTGTGGTCAAACGGGGTGTAGAGAAGAAAAAGGGGTAAGCAAAACGACACGGTTTGTGTTTTCCATATCTTTTTTATTATTTCTCTTTAAACTTTTTCTTGTTACGTTTTATTCTTTTTCCTACTTTGAAGCATGAGGTTGAACAGTGAGACCTCGATTATCGATAAAAGATGGGACCGGTAGAATTTTGATAAAAAATTTTTTGTTCATGTGTTTCTTATTTTATGTTGATATAAAATGTATTCAAATATTATCTGGGAATTTATTTCTCATGGTGAGTAATACATATTTAATATTACTCGAATGTTTATTCTAAGTCAAATTACAATTTATAAAGCTTTCATAATTTAATAGAAAATATTTCTGGAAATTATTTAAGGAATAAGACTATTTACATATTCGATTTATATAAAAATTTATATAATAAAATGTTTTATTATGTTGATATTTAAATATGAGAAAAAAAGTAAATTTGGGAGAACATGTATTTAGTACGTTGGGATATTCTCTTTATTTGCTGACTAAAATTTTTTTTTGATTGTTCAAAAGTAAACGAAAAAAAAGGATAAGTTATTTATAATTTCGGATAACAGAGATAATGCCGGATAATAGAGGCATTATAGATTATTTTCTGGTTAATTGATGCGGCCGGTAAATTACGGATAATCAAGGCCCTACTGTAAATAAATAAAAAACGTGCAACCAAAAATCATCGCATAAACGCAAAGGGATTTTGGAAGTTGCTTTAAAAAGGAATCAAGAAAAACCGAGGTCGTAATAGCCTCATGTAAATTAAGTGATAGTTTATTGGCACAAAGTAATTTGTATGGGGGCCATTTGAAATAATGGACCGATTCTCACCATTTTCAACAGGCTTCACTTTATGACAATTGTAACGTGTGTAGCAAATTTCATCAAATTATCTTTAATAATCTCCCTACCACTGTTGTTTATTTTGTACGCATCAAACATAAAAGAAATAACACTGGAAATGGTGTTTGGTTATTTTAATGTTGGACATTCAAATTATCATAACATTTAATTATACATACAAGTAACTTTGAAAAGATAATTTAATTATGGGTGGATAAAATTATTCTTAAATGAAATCACGGTTAAGGAAATGATTAAATTAAAAAAATCACTAATGAAACTCAAAAACAAATGTGTTAATATTTTTAGCAAGAGCTTTTTTTTGGCAAAAAAAAAAAAAAACGAAAAAATAAAACGATGAATAAAACTATAAAAATAAAGAAATTAAATAAATGTTTTATGTTTCATTTAAGTTGATGTTCAACCTACCCAAAGTGCTTAAATAATATTTTAATGAAAATTTTTGCATGTGAAATAAATTAAATATTTTCGATTCTAGTTTTAGTATTCACAAATATAAAAAGTAAGACTATTAACCTCAACAATGAGGTATTAACTAAAATATTTATTTAATTACTTTTTGGTAAAAATCGACACGTGATATTCATATTTGCACGCTGTAAAAAATTGTTCTATTTTGTCTGCTTTTTATACCCTTCACCAAAGGTAGAAGGGTATAACCTTTACCCTTATTTATATATAAATAAGTTTGTCATTCCGTTTGTAACTTCCACAATATTGATCCTATACCCTATAAAGTACATATATTCTGGATCCTTATGAGAACAGAAGTTCAAATCCGGCTTACCGTCTGTCAGTCTGTTAGTGTGTTAAAGTGGGGTTTCCGAGGACCCCAGATATGATGGGGACTTGGTATATATTTATGACAAATACATATGCTGATTTAAATTTTGCTATTGAAATTCGGCCAAATTGGTCCACAAATGGCTGAGATATGAACATAAAACCACGACTAAATCTCTATCTTTTTTCACAAATCCCTTGCTGTTGTTTTCTTATATCTTTTTTTCTGTATATCTGGAGAACGGCAAGAGCCAAAGCTTTCAAATTATATCAGTATATCAGAAGAAAGTAAAATAGTTATTATTGATGATCTAAATCAGTGTTGCCAGTGAAATTTCGAAAAAGATACATTTTAGTTGACAAAAAGATATGCTTTTTCCCAAAAAGATACATATTGAAAAACAATTTTAAAATCTATTTATAACGTTTAACATACTCTTTTATTTCATATTTAATGAATATTGTAAAGAAAATGATCAGGTATGTTTTAGGTTTCGACTCGAATTAAAAATTTTTTGAATCCGCATAATTCATAAATTGGTGTTCTCAAATGCGCATGATTTTGTGTATTCCAAGTTTTTGTTCGGAAACCTCAGCATGGTAGCAAAGTCTTATATTTTTAAAAAAAATCGTGAAAGCTTTTAAGAATCACAAGAAAAAACGCGTCTATCGCGAATATGGCTAAAATTCGCGAAAAATTGCAAACTTTTAAACAAATACTAAAATTAATTTGAAATCGCTAAGTGGGTTAAAAAAAAAAATATCGGAAAGTAACAAAAAAGAATTCCAAAAAAGCGAAAATTTTTTTATTTCGCCATAAAATTCATTTTAAGTCCCTAAAACAATAAGGAAAATAGCAAAGTATACTTTTTATTATTAATCGTTTAAGCTGTAAGGAATAAAGGTGTTATGATACTTGCTATTTTTTGTATTGGATTTTTTTAGGATTGGCTGAATGAAACAACAAATGCTAGAAAGAACAAGAAATACAATTTCATAAAATGTAAACAAAACAAACAATACTGCCCACGTTTTTTCCCCACAAAAAAACGTCATAAAAGCTAAAAATCGAAAAAAAAAAGTTAAAACCCGTTTCTTTCGATCAAAAACTAAAAAAATTGGCAACAGTGCTAACAATTAATCTGGAAATGTCAATTTTAAGTTAAAAAATTTTATATTTTTTTTGACAGTCTTAGATTATTTATCGATAACACATGTATATTTGTTTGACATTTCAAGATTTTTTATGATATAATCATACTCTTTACACTTAGTCAGTTTTCCTATGCAAATATATTTGCACTGTTCTCCAATATAGAAAAAATACAAAAAATAGCAAGTATCATAACAGCTTAAGAAAACTTACAGGAACAAATCGCGCTTATCGCGAACATTGCAAAATTTAAAACAAATTAAAAAAACTAGCTTAAGATCGCATAATCGATTATAAAAACAACTTGTCGGAAAATAACACAAAAAGTGTTAAAAAATGTTGGGTTAGTTAGGGCCTTTGCGATCTAGGTAACGAAAATACCCGGATACCATATAAATTCATTTTTATAATTATCTAAGTCATAAATATTAGGCATGTTTTTACGATTATATCAAAAAGTTAATATACATTTCCTGAAAATAAAAAAGATGTTCATATTTCTTCAGAACAACTTCGCAATTCTAGTAATCATCGATTTAGGTGGATCGTATGTTTAAACATTCTTTATGCTTTCTTTCTTCATTATTAAAGCTGATATTGTATTAGTATTGAGTCGGAAACGATTATCAGTCTTCTAATATTTTATTTCTGTACATTTTGCGTTCAGATTCAAAAGATACGAAAAATGTCAGGATTATACATGGTACTTGAGGTCATCAAAAGATATGAAAAATGTATCTTTCGTATCCTAATGGCAACACTGATCTAAATGTATATGTATATATAAGAAAGAACATTTTTACAATTTTCCAGTAGTGAAAAAAGCCAAATACATTTGAAATGCTATTCCAGTTCAAATAGAGAACATTAAATAAATAAAATATCAAAAATACAGTTCTCGAACTTTAGTGAGAACTTCTCGCATCGAAAAGATGTGAAACAAAATATTCCATCGTTTCTCGAGAAGTGATAAAAAAGCGTGTCTGTAACTCATGTCGAAAACTATTAAAAAAGATTACGTCGTTACTTTAAAATTGTCATAATATTTTACTCGAAGCCGATGTGGCATTGCTGACGTTGAGAACGCCAGTCACACATATCGTTGACGGCGACCAAAATTTACTAAAGTTGAACATTTTTCAACGACGGCGGCGTAAATACAACTGTCGGCTATACCAAATAATATAAATTGTGACTTTAATGTTCGTTGCTTGCAAACGAGCTTTAAAAACATTCGTATATTTTAAACAAATGTTAAAAGCAAAATAGTTAGAGAATAAAAAAATGTGCCAAGAACAAAATTATTCTAATTAATATTTTTTCTTTGTATTTTTAATTTTTAATAGTTTTTTAGTGTTACATTTTTTTCTTGCCCCTTTTTTATTTGTGAGTTTATTTGACAGTTCAAAGCGGGAACTTTTCTTACAAAAATGTTACAGACACACTTTTTATGTAAATTGGCGAGTAATTTCCTTACGTGACAGCTACGGAACTAGCGTTCACCGTATGTTCATATCAAATAGAATAGACGAATCGGAATAGTCGAATAAAGCATTCTTGCTTGTTGGTAATGAAACAGTTGGTTTAAAAAATATTTTTGATATGCCTGAAATACCCAATTAAAAAACATTTTGTTTCTGCTGAAAGTTTGAACATTTTTTAACATGATCAAGTGCGAATTTTTTTTTGAACACCTATTTTGTTTAATTAAATCGATATCGAATAAATTTTAAAAATTTTGTTTTGAATGTAAGCAAATGTAAATGTTTTGAATGTCAATAAATGGCATTCTCTTTTCCCTTCTCTTCTAAAAGCTCAAGACTTGACGAGTCAAACGTGACGTGTGTGAACCGGCACTAAACAAACGCAATATTCTTCCATGAATATCGTTATCCTTTAATTTGATCGCTGCACAGCAAACTATTCTGTTATTCTTTGATGAAGGTGTTTTAGAAGAACTTAGTATGTATGTTTGTATGCATTTATGTATATTAAAATCGATAAAAATAATTTTGTGATAACAGGAAACAGAATTTACAAGCATAAACTAACAAAAGTAGAACAGAGTTGTGTAAAAAAACAATTAACTACACAAGCACTTTTACGAAAGTACCTCAAAAAAATATATCAAAACTCATTTTAACCGTTTATAAAGTTCCTTGGAAAGCTGCGTTGGTAAAATTTTTCATAATGTTGCGACAACATATTTAATTGATTATTTGCGATCAAATCTTAAAATATTTACAAAGCGATTTAAAAAAAATTATTCCTTCAAAATGGTAAAACTCAAGAATTTAAAAAATCTTTTCCAAAATGACAAAGTTATATTTTTTAAAATTTGTTCTTCGAAAAAAAGACTACACAAATTGATAAAAAAAATCCATGGCATATAAGTACGAGCCCTGCCGTGCATGGAACGAAATTCTTAATGATTTCGCACCACGAAACTCTTGGGTACAATGTACGTAGTGCTTCAGTGAAATACGAAATAACTTACTGTAATTGAAGAATAAAAATTTGTTTATTTTACGAAATATTTTTGTAAATTGGATCAAGGTTTTTGTATTTTCATAAATTTATTTATATATTCAATGTTCGAAGAAAACTATTTTGATTATTCTGGGAAAAATTATAAATTAAATTATTAATTAAAATTTTTTTTTTAATTTATAAACTAATTTTGAAAATCAGGATTGAGGTAATTCTGTAACGTTTTGAATTTAACTACCGATATCGTTCAGTGACGAAAAATCTCGGTTACTTTAACGTATTAGTTTTTCTCTACTTAAAATAAACTAATTTTTTTGTTTAGAAAAATTGACGACAAATATCGGTAAAAATGTAGAAACGACAAAGTTCAAATTTTTTAAAGTTAATTAAAACAAGTAAGAGTGCTATATTCGGCTATGCCGAATCTTATATAACCTTCACAGAATACAGAGCAATTAGACAAAAACAAAAAAAAATTTACATATCGTCACCTAAAATGCAAAAGGCCGTAACTACTCAAAAGTTCAAATTTGACTTTTTGATTGATTATGATGTACTTAACCGAAACACATCTACACAGAAAATCTTACATGTATACGTCCAAAAATAACGACTTTATTTCCGAAAAAACAAAAGGCCGTAACTGCAACGTTAACAATTTCATAAACCAAAAAGCCGTAACTACAGTTTTCCAAAAAAAAACAAGAAAAAAATCAAAACAAAGTTGCCTTTGATTCTCTTTCAATGTGTGTTATTGCGTTATTATTTTTCTTAACCACTTTAATTTAATTTTATTTTCTCGAATTAAATTTATAAATTAAATAAATTTTTTTAATAATTATGAGGAATTTTGTGTTTTGTTTTAAAATACTTACAATAAATAGATACAAAAAGACATCACTTGCCTAAAAACTTTTTTAGTTACGTCCTTAAAGCACTATTTTCTTATCTTAACCATTTGTTTTATTTTATGCACAATTTTATTCTTGTAGTTACGGCTTTTTGGTTTCAGAAAAATAGAGTATCAAAGGCCGTAACTAACATTTCTTAAAAAGTACTTTTTTCCATTAATTTCTTTTTTAGAAACAAATCCGTCTTTGTTATCTAAGTTTGAATCTAAAATTTGGATATTAAGTTTTAAGTAGTCTTTAATTTATAACGTGTATTCCTTCTCCTGTAAAAAACCATAAAGTGTAGTTACGGTCTTTTGCATTTTAGGTGACGATATACATACATATTTACAATACTAAAAACTTCATTATAATTTAAATTTAAAAAGCGAAAACTGCCAAATATTCTTTTAAAATCGTTTTTGCAGAAAACTGAATTGCCAAATTGGTTTTTTTTTTGTTGTTTTCTTGCGAAGACAATAGAATTAAACAATTTGATTTTTAATTTTGTTTTTTCTTTTTACCCACTCACAACTACAATTCGAGTCGGAAAGAATCCAACCACTGTTTATTGTTGGTGTTTTGTTGAAGCTTTGATATTGTTACAAGTAAGACAATGAGTGTTTAAAATTCTTATTCGCTTTAGGGTTTTATTTGTATAATATTTTTAGCTTTTCTAAAATCTTTGGAAAAGATTTCCTGATGATCTGGCCTAAGCAACCAGTGAAATGCGCACAGAAGCTAGCTTTCCCTCAACAATAAATTTCAGTGTATTTATCAAATATGAAAAATTGGGAATTTAGCACGTCATACAAGAATCTTAAAATAAATTAAAAAATTGTTTTTTTTTTTTGAAAAACAAGATTCGAACCGGCGGAGTGACAGTTTCTAACCTCAACAAACCCCCTAGACAACTGAACCATGAAGGAATGTTGTTTGAATATCATTAAAATTAAATATGGCCCGTTTTATTGTTCACAACTCAACTCATTTGAGTTGTAATTATTTTTGATGCTTTTGCTCACCACAATTTAGCAAAGTTATGAACCATAATACAAATAAAATAGCTAAAATTCTCGCTATTGCCAAGGACCGGAAATTACGAACGCCCCCTGGATTTTATCCTGGCTACGCCCATGTATTCGTGTACTGTCATCGGGAATATGTATGCCTGCAAAGTTTCATCCATTTGCATTGAGTATAAGGCGGTTAAATTAACGTTACAAGATTTGATTTTCCGAAGTGAAGCTAAAGAAAAGGTTTTAAAAATTACAAATCAACTTTATAATAAAATTCGAAAAATAAAAAAATGTTGAATATAATATAAAGTTACCTTCGAAAGAAAATAATTCCCAGTTTCTAATTGTTAAAATTGTTGAGTTAAATACATTCAATTTATAAAGTATCACTATCCAGTGCGACACAAATAATGCTGACAAAGGCCCGTAGCGGGCCAGAAAATGCAATACATTCTGCTGGTGTCTAATAATTGTAAATTTTTCTGTACATACAATATACGTAATTGCTGTCCCAAGGAAGGCTAAGGTAAAATGTAAAAAGAAAATACAATATAATAGTCTGGTAGTGTATAAAGTCATTTCTGAAAAATTGTAGGAATAGAACTATTACAAAAAAGCTTTATAAAATGCATAACTGAAATTTAGCTCATAGAATGAAGTTCGAAAAATAAAAAAATGTTAAATAAAAAAGAAAAAATTAAATAAAATAAATTAAAAACATTTTTTTTTTACTTTATTGAAAGTATTTATCCTATGAATAATATTCATAGCTCTAATGTTATTTTAATGAAACAGGTTCATTGATCCAACAAAGCGTTGCATAGGTTCCTTTTTATTGCAATTTTTTATGGGATTAATGTACAAATTCATTGGTATTGTGAAGAAAATTCTTTCTGTGTATAAAGTATATTTATATTCTGGGTCCTTATGAGTAGCAAATTTAATTTAACGATGTGCGTCTGTGCTTCTGTCCATGAAATGTTGAAATTGGTTTCCCGGAGACCCTAGAAACTATGGGGACTAGGTTTTTATACATTTATGTCACATATACTCCGTTTAAGTTTGCTATTGAAATTCAACAAGATCGATGCATAAATGCCTGAGATATGAGCAGCAAACCACGACTGCTTCTCATCACGCGTTTTCGCCTCTACGCATTACATGATCCATGCGTTCAATGTTTAAAGTAACATGCAACGCTGCTTGTGACGCTAACAAAAGTAGAAAGTTAACCTACTTTTTGCATTCCACGCCTCAATGTATCTTACGCCTTTGTGCATGTAACTTGTTACATATAACTACACATATTCTACTTTTGTTGACAGCTGCGTAGACGGCGAAAATGCGTGTAACGCGTGGTGTTGACCTCCAGTTTAAAGCTCTTGTTGTATTTTTTTCTGTATATCTGCAAAACGACGAGAGCAAAACTTTCTAAACTTGGTTTCAAGCGTCTTGGCACATAATTTGTTAATGTTAGCAGTGAAGCAAATTTTTATAATAGAATTTCGAGTAACAGAAATTTTTCTTATGATCCCATTTAGCCGGTAGTAATAAAAATAAGTAAGTTTTTGCCGAAAAGTTGACTACTAAACTAAAAAATGTTAACTTATGTGCAGATACGCATTTTCCAAAAATCTTGCAAAACTTTCTTTTGAAGCAAACATCTTAAGAGACTTTCCCTGTTTATAAGTATGAAGAAAAATATCTTTATTTACAACTAGCTGACCCGACAGACGTTGTCTTGTCCAAATTAGGAAAAATGTTTGCGTTCGATTCTTAAAATCCGTTAAAAAGATACGAACACTTGAAAGAAAAATTAGTCAAATCGATGGAGCCGTTTTCTGATTTTAGGTAAATCGAAAAAAGTGGGCGGGGAAAATTCCGTAAGAACCTTAGTTGAACCATAGCAATCATTTTAAAGAAAAAATCGTCCAAATCGGTAAAGCCGTACTCAAGTTATGCGCTTAATAGAAAAAGTGGGCGTAAAATTAGGCGTGGTAAATTTTTCTTTCGATGAAAACTTAAAATGGATTAATACGAACATTTGAAAGAAATTTTTTTTATATCGATGGAGCCGTTTTCTGATTTTAGGTAATTCGAAAAAATTGGGCTTAAAAGTGGGCGGGGCAAAATTTTCTTTTCGTCTAAATCTAAGTTGGACCATGGCGATCATTTTAAAGAAACAATCGTCCAAATTATATAGATGTCATTGGCGGTGCAATATGAAAAGATGATTTCGCCACGCCCCTCCGCCCGCAGACCGAAAATCAAAAATCAGACTTCACAATGTCACCCACCTGAATATTCTGAAGATTCCCTGAAAATTTCATCGAAATCGGCCCAGCCGTTTAAGAGTCCATACGTTACATACATACATTAGAGCGACTCAAGTTGTATGGAAGCAAAATTCGTGCTCGATGTACCCTCCTAAAAATGAACCTTGGACTTTTTTAAGATGACATTTTAAATATTTCGGCTCCAGGGTTGACCTCTCGTGAGCTGGACCAGTTTGAAAAAGGGTCTATTTTTGCATGTTTTGTTACTTTACGAATCTGTTTCCTTACCAACATATACAAGTTGGGTATCGTAAGAAAAGGTTTTTTTAAGGCGCGTCCAACTGTATATAAAATTTGTCCAAAGACAATCATCCATGTTCTTTTTTTAAGGATTTTTTGTAAAAAAAAAGGTTTTTGAATTTTTTGTTCGGGGTTGTTTGTAATAAAAGTGCCAAATTAACATATTTTAATGTTTAATCGATTTAATTAAATACGTGTATCAGCTTTTTTTAAAATTCGTGCTAGTTCGCGTTTTGACAAAAATGCAATGGGGTGGTAACCCTTCGTTTTAAATAGGGCAATATGGGTATCAAATTTTATCTTTTGCGAAGTATATCATCTTTGTATGTAAATAATTTAGATTTGTGCAAATTAGATGAATTTTACACGGTGCTCTGGAATATATATAAATGCAATTTTGTAGTAACTCTAATATGATAGCGGACTTAGTTTCTAGATCATGTATGGATGAAAATAGGACTAAAGAAAGAAAAAAAGAAATGATAAACGATCTGAACTTTTTTAAATTTGCGAAAAAAATATGCCGCCAAAAAGTCGTGGATCATTTCTTTTTTTCTTTCTTTAGTCCTATTTTCATCCATACATGATCTAGAAACTAAGTCCGCTATCATATTAGAGTTACTACAAAATTGCATTTATATATATTCCAGAGCACCGTGTAAAATGCATCTAATTTGCACAAATCTAAATTATTTACATACAAAGATGATATACTTGGCAAAAGATACTACTAGCACGAATTTCAAAAAAAGCTGATACACGTATTTAATTAAATCGACTAAAGATTAAAATATGTTAATTTGACACTTTTATTACAAACAACCTTGAACAAAAAATTCAAAAACCGTTTTTTTTTTACAGAAATTCCTTAAAAAAAAGGACATGGATGATCGTCCTTGGACAAATCTTATATACAGTTGAACTTGCCTTTAAAAACCCTTTCTTACGATACCCAACTTGTATATTTTGGTAAGGAAACAGATGCTTAAAGTAACAAAACATGCAAAAGTAAACCCTTTTTCAAACTGGTCCAGCTCACGAGAGGTCAACCCTGGAGCCAAAATATTTAAAATGTCATCTTAAAAAAGTCCAAGGTTCATTTTTAGGAGGGTACATCAAGCACTTTTTTTGGTGAGTCGCTCTAACATACATACATACGTACATTCGCACATCCTGTTTAATATATATAGAAGATTTTGTTGCAAAAAATCAAGTTTTAACACCTTTTAACGAATTTTATTATGATTTTTTTAACCATTTTTTATAAAGAGTAGGAAACATTGTCACCTAGTCTCCATTTTTGAGAAATTTAATGCAGTTACAACTTACCCAGTAAAAACTTCGCCTACAAAATAATCTGTTGAGTAATCAGAAAAACATGAAGGCTCTACTTACAATTCTACTGAAAGAACCAATGAATTTTACAAGGCATGTCCCAAAATTAACGCATTTAAAATTTTTTACCTGCGTACATCCAGAAAAAAGTAGTTATAGGGTAACCCAGTAAAAACTTCGCTTACTTTTTCAGAATGAATAGCTTCTTTAACTCATTATTTAGTAGCTTTCTTCTATAACTACAGCTATAACAACTTCTATAACCACTTTTTTCTGGATGTATTTAAGTAAAAAAATAATGACTTACTTTAAAATGCGTTCATTTTGGGACTTCCCTTGTAAAATTCATTGGTTCTTTCAGTAGAATTGCTTTTCTGATTACTCAACACATTATTTTGTAGGCGAAGTTTTTACTGGGAATTAAGTGTTCAGAAAACAAAAGCATAAAATAATTTTAAATAATCCTTATTATCTATTTTGCAGATATTGGGCATACTTCTTTTGCTGTTAGCTGGCTTCGGATGGGATGCAATGCCCCAGAATTACTCTATCGGTATCGTAGCACTGGGTTGTGTTATACTGCTAACATTTTTATTCGGATGCTTTGGTGCCATTCGTGAATCGGCGCGTAGTTTATGGACGGTAAGTTGTTAATTTTAAAAAATTTACTTCAAAGTGCAATTAAAAATAAAATATTGATTATTTTTAACAGTATGCGTTTATGTTGCTGATACTACTCGTATTAACAATCGTATTCATTTGTTACAATACCCGAGATGTGTTTAAAAACCATGCTCTAAAAGAAATTGATGATTTATGGGATCAAGAGATTATTAGCCCTGGAGCCATGGACAGTAAGCAAATTATTGTAAGTGTTTTAATAGTTTTATAAAAACGTAATTGGCTTCTAGAAAATTTTATATTTTAGTATGAATGTTGTGGTCGCAATTCATTTGCGGATTATGGTCGCATCAACCGTCAAACTCCTGCAAGTTGTTGTAAGGACGGCAACTGCATCAACCCTCTGAATGTTTATGTCACTGGTTGTTTGACGAAAGTCGAAGAAGCTTTTTCCAATGAATCTCTTACAACTGAAATATCCGAATGGTGTTTATTGGGTTTGAATGTAAGTCTTTATCGACCATTTATTGTTTTTATTAATTATTCTTTTTTGCTCCATACAGGTTGTCGTCCTTGTGCTGTCAACAATTTTGGCCATTCACTATACCAACCAAAAGCGTCGGTTTAATTATTGATGGAGTTATTCTATTGCTTCTATTCTATTGTTCTTTATTGTATTTTATTTATTATTTTTGTTATGTAATATGTTATATTTAATTCTTTTTTATATGTGTATAAAAATATAAATAAATAAACTGGCACCTACCTCTTTAGTTAACAAATTAAAGTCTCATGTACCTTTAAATACATTTGGATTTGGGAAAGTACAGTAGACGATCGCTTATGTGACCTAATTCAGACAGGGCCTGTTCACTAAATGGAAAAGTTCACATAATCGAGACAATATAAAATAAGTATTTCAAATCATTTTTAATATGTGTACATACACAACCTATGTATATTCAGTTTTTGTTTTAAATTAGTTTGTTAATAATAAATGTACATGAAAGTAGCCGGTTATATCTTTTTGCTTTAAGGGATTTCTGTAATGCCTTGTCCCTGCATTTTCGCAATGCCAAAATAACATTCATATCAGATATATTATTTTCACTCCAAGCAATAACTTTACAAACACCAACCATCTTAAACATTTATCTTTGCATTCGTATATACAAATTTACTAGCTTTCTTCGGGTAAGAACAAATTTCTAATAAAGGGTGTTTTTTTTGCAGAGTAACACAAGTTAAATCATAATAAAACAAGGAAATACATTTTTAATATCAATGAAACGGGGTTTATTGGAAAGAACATTTTTTGAAATTTAAATATGATTTCTGCATGTGGCCACCACGGCTGGCGTATAGAAGGCGCCTTTTTTTAACAACTTTTCGCATTCTGTCCATCATTGTTTTTGAAGACATATGGGCCAATGATTCCGCCAGCCGATAAAGCGCACCAAGCAGTAATTTTTTGGATGTAATGGTAATTCCACAAAAGCTTGTGGATTCTCCTCAATCCAAATGCGACAATTCTGCTTATTTACGTACCTATTCAACAGAAAATAAAATTTTGAGTGAAAATTCAAAATCAATTTGTGCTTCAGCCCATTCGCCGAATTATTTTGATTAAAAATTTCAAATATTTCCGCGTTGCTTGATAAGTCGATTCATGATGAAATTTGAAAGCAAACTAAACAAAAAGCAACTATCAGCTGTTAAATAGGTGGTCAAATAAAGCAGTGATGCCAACTCAAAGTTGTGATACTTTAAAAAACACCCTTTACAACAAATAGTTACAAAAAAATTAACGTCTGCACAAATTCATACCATTTTTCATATGTACTAGTGCTGGGATACTATCGATATTTTCAACTATCGATATTTATCGATAGTTCAGATTTCACTATCGAAATATCGATATTACCATCGGCTGAATGTTTGTACTTGTGCAGGAAAACTTTAAATAATTTTTTATAAGGCTACAGTACGTTGTTTTCATCACTTTATTGAATGTATGAGACGTATTTATATACGCACGTTATTTTAGATGGCAGTTTTTTAAAAATTGATAAGTAGCTGAAGTAGCCTGAAGGTAACCGAAGTAACAGGGACTATAAGATATTCTATAGCAACTTTAAATAATTTTCTAAATTGGTTTTGATTCTCAACCCAAAAAGGTAATCAATCTAGCGGACTTATCCTCTAATGGTCCTTCATTGTTTTGTCCTATGCTTGCAATAGCATTTGGATTTGCATTTTTTTTTTTTTTACAACATTACAAAAATATTTGACATTTCAGTCCCTATATAAACATGTACAAATTTCGACTTAAAGGCCTTTAATTAGCAGTAAAAAGCACTGCTAAGCAATCCATACCACTTGCCATTCTTGTTGTTTGTATTTATTGTTGTAATTCAGCGCGAATTAATAAAAGCAAGTAAAAATTTGCGGCAAAAAACTGGTTGTGTATAGCTGCTGTAACATGTCTTCATAGCTGTATTTTAAATAATAATAATATCGACATTTATATTTTTCCTATCAATATTTTCGATATTTTAAGACTATCGATAGTTTCCCAGCACTAATATGTACACTAGGGTCATCACTTTTTTTTAGAGTGCAAAATACCACTCTAGTACCATGCGGGGAATGTTGTTCTGATAATAAAAAAAAAGGTTTTTTAGGTTGGTTCGGTGAAAAAAGTTTCCGCACCGAAAGCGATTTCTAAACATATGTTTTTTTAAAGTTAAAATAAGCAAAAAAAGGCTATAAATTTGAAAATATAAGCTTTAAGTTTAATGTGCGTTTCGTTTAACATAGTGGATGATCTTTAATTTTAGACAATTCATTTACCCAGCGCCTTAAGAAACATTCATTAGCTTTCATGAAGTTAATTAAAGATTTAATTAATGTTTGTTTAACCATTTCATCAAAATAGCTAAAGATCATTTTGTATTAAAAGTCATATAAGAAAAAAAGTCAAAGAAAGGTACTTTTTCTGCTTAAATAATTGCTATTTGATCGAACTTTTGCATTAGACTAAATGGCTTGCTTTTGAAGATTATATAAGATTTTAGACAAAATATAACTTAGTTAAGGCAAGAGTAACTGTTTTATTAAAAAAAATATATACATAAAAACAAAACTTCAACGCTTTCGGTGCGGAAACTTTTTTCACGATAGAGGAAAAGTGATACCATATTTTTCAATATATTTTTATAGCCCACACGGCTATGCGGTGGTACTTTTTATGTTTGCAAAAATTGCAAAAAGTTATAACCCTAATGTATATACATACATACATATATATATCTAAGTACTTTAGATATTTTATTTTATAATAAAAAATCAATCTAGAAAAATAAATACAGGTTTTATATGGATTTTTTAAAATTAACTTTATCCTGAATGAAAATGTTTTCACTTTTCTATTTTCAATTAATTTCAAATTTGTGACAAATATTTAAACTAATTTTTGGGTATTTATGATAATTAACCAAAAATTATTGATTTACTAAAAATTATACATAAAAAACAAACGGATTAACCAATGTACAGTGGCAACGATTGCTTTGTAATTCTAACAGGCTTTCAAGGCACAACCATAATCGACTTCAGCAACCTTAAATTTAAATTCTTTCCAAATTTTTTTTACTTATGAAAGATTTTCGAGTATCCCATTTACCTTTATCAAAATAAATGGGAAGATCAATTAACGCAAATAAAACAAGTTAGAGTGCTATATTCGGCTGTGCCGAATCTTTGATACCCTCCACCGACAGTTCGAATGTTTAAGGAGTAATATTTGTATGATGTATGTTATTATTTTCTTAAACTGTGACGATTTGTTATTAATTATGGTTTTAGGTGTACTAAACTGTTTTCCGGTAGTAGGGTTTCTATGGGGCCTAGGGTAAATTATGAACCGATCTTCACGAAATTTCACAGTATCATTTATAGTATAAAACTGTGACGAGCCAAAATTTGTTATGATTGCATTGTTTTTTACGGTTTTAGGCGTACTAAACTGTTTTGCGGTAGTAGGGTTTATATGGGGCCTAAGGTAAATTATAGACCGATCGTCACGAAATTTCCCAGTGTTATTTCTAGTCCTTAAAAACTGTGACGTACCTAATTTTGTTACGCTAGCGTTATTTTTGACGGTTTTATGGGTACTAAACTGTTTTCCGGGAGTATTGTTTATGTGGGGCTTAGGGTAAATTATGAACGGATCTTCACGAAATTTAATAGCGTGATTTCCAGTCAAATAACACAAATTTTTGCAAAATCTTATCTCATTCCGTTCCTTGTTCCAGCATTTATGTTATTTTTTGTAACAAAATTATCAATTTTTTTAGGTGGTGGTTCCACAATTTGATTCATAGCTCTGGTCCTACTGAACCGATTTTGCTGGATTTCAATCCCAAACTGCTTAGGATAACTACAAGCAATTTGCCACCAAGTGTGTTCATATCTTTGAGTTGTTCGAAAGTGATCGTGTTTTCAACAGACGGACAGACAGAGAGACAGACGGACATGGCTAAACCGACTTAGAATTACTCAAGGACCCAGAATATATATACTATATGGGGTCTGAGATGAATAATTAAAAATTGTGTATAAAAAGTATAGTCGGTAGGGAGACCGGACGGTTATTTTAAAATGTCCATTTTTCGGATATCAAATAATCCGGTTATTTTAATTATGTGTCGTTTATATCCGTTTTCCTTACTTTAGTTGTAAACTTAAACTTTTTATGAAGAATGTCAAAACAAAATGTAACAAAAGTCAAAAAACATTATGAACGATTGTAATGTACTTTTCACTTTTCTAAAGAAATACTTGTTAATTCTAAAATATAATGAATCATAGTTTCTTAAGTGGGGAACAGAATAGTCGCTGTAGTATAACGTTACGAATAGCGCTAAAAGCTGTTAAAAGTTAACAACGACAATTTCAAAGTAGTGTCAACAGAAAACTTAGTTGTAGTGGTCGTTCCAGTTGAAGCTCAAAATTCGAAACTTTGAAAATTCGAAATTTTGGGGTTATATAAAATTTTTTTTTTTAAATTAAAAAAATGGATTTACTTCCAAGCCGCCAAAATATAATAGATGCTAAAATTGCATCAGGGATACAATTTCCTGAGTCTGATTCCCCAATTCAACTAAGAGGTTTATGTGACTCTTTAAATAAAACCAATGTAGTGCTACTGAAAGTGTTGGTTTAACTTCTGATTCAAATCTTAATGTGTTTGTTCCTGCAACATCCGTCCCACCTTCCTTTGCAACAAGGAAATGGAGGAAAACGTTATTAGACTGATTCATGAGAAAATTGGACATTCAAGTACAGCAAAAACCTATGACCAGATTCGATTTAATTATTGGTTTCCAAATGTGAGACCTAAAATAAATTCACATATAAAAAATTGCATAAAATGTATACTATTTTCATCACCAGCTCGAAATAATGAACAAAATTTGTATAGCATTCCAAAAAAAACCTATTCCTTTTGATACAATTCATATTGACCATTTTGGTCCACTTCCATCTTTAAAATCTAATCGTAAGCATATACTTGTTGTTATAGATGCTTTTACAAAATATGTTCGACTATATCCGGAAATTCAACAAGTACCAAGGAAGTTTGCTGTGCTCTAGAAAAGTACTTTAACTACTATATTAGACAAAAACGATAAATATCGGATAGAGGTTCCTGTTTTGCATCTCAAGAATTTGCAGATTTTGTTCTGAAGAACAATATGGAGCATATCAAAGTGGTAGTTGCGTCTCCTCAGACTTATGGGTTAGTTGAGGGAGTAAATCGATTCATAAAATGATCCGATTGATCATGGTAATTGGTCTTTAAAATAATACCAAGTTGAGTATGCCATTTATAATACCATTCATAGTTCTACAGAAGAAACATCAAGCCAGCTTTTATTTGGCATAAAGCAGCCAATTGATGAATTAACGGAATATTTAGATAATAAGGTTAATGATCAGGATTGTAGAGACTTAGGTTTACGAAGATTGAGTGCACTAGAGGCATTCGAACGATCTCAAAAACACAACGAGAACTATTTCTACAAGCATCATGTGCCTGCAAAACAACATTTGGTTGAAGATTATGTTGTAGTCATGAATACTGATAATACTATAGGGAAAAATTAAAAATTTATCGAAAAATATCGTGGACCTTTTCCTATAGGAAAAGTGTTATCAAATGCTCGCTATGTTATAAAAGACATTGAAAACTGCCAGCTTTCTCAAATACCTTACAAAGGTATTGTGGAAGCTAAACGTCTAAGGAAATGTGTATCACCAAATCAATTGTGAATAAGTATTGTTAAACACACCCTTTTGATTGAGGTCAATCAAATTGTCAGATTGGACGAACTAAAATGTACTTTTTACTTTTCTAAGAAATACTTGGTATTTGTAAAATATAATGAATCATAATTTCTTAGTTTTAAAGGTTTGATTAAAAAAATAATAAAAAAATAAATAGTTTTGAAAAAGCAATTTTACACGATGTAAATACGTGTGTTCTTTAAAAAAAAATTAAAAACAATTCAAGATATGTATGAACTAAAAAATGCATATCTACATATGTATGTATGTATAATAGTTAAATATGTAGGTAAATAGCAATTGTGTGAGAGTTGACAAGAGCGTCTGCCAGACGTTTGATTAGTATCAAGGCGAATTGACTAGATGGTGAGGTCCACTCTACAACAACACTGCTTCTGTGGCCGGGTTGTCAAAAATATTGCTTTGTTTACATAATTAACTAGTTTGTATACAAACTTTGACAAGTGGACCACCGAAAAAAAACACCATATGTTGACTTGACCCCACCTTAAGGGAGAGTGATGCCTCCTTAGTTCTTGCACTCAGTCAGGTACCCTTTCTTTGGAATCCTGATTATTAATTCCTGATCCTGATAAATATTCAGTTCGTCGCTAAGATCACTAGTGACCCAGAATACATCTATGTAATATCGGACGTGTGAGTTGGCCACTAAGGTGGCATCTGCTTTAAAAATCTCGGACGATATATAAGCGATTCGAGAATCTTTGTTGTTCTTAAAGGTACGGTCACATATGGCAAACAATTGTCAAATTTTGTTTGCCGGCATTTTTAAAAAATTTGTTAAAAAAAATAAAAATTTTATTTGCTGGACACACAACGCACATTTATTTGCCCATTTTTGTTTGTTCAAACAGATATCAAATAGCTTCAAATAAAAATGGGAAAACATGTTTGCCCTGTGTTCACATATAAGAGGGAGTTTACACGGAGTCTTTTCAGACATGTCTGTTTCTGACATTCTCTTTTGAACATGCTTCCAAAAACTTATTGTCTTTTCACGATGTCTTTCCAAACATGTCTGTTTTCATGTATAATAGTCTAATATACATATTAGGGTATTCATTTAATCGATCTTTTCCTTTAATCGGTTAATCGCTCGATTAATTAACCGAGGTTTTGGTTTAACCGGTTAATAATCGGTTAATTTAGTTTTCGATCGGTTAACCGATTAATAAAGTTTTTTTATAAATTAAGTAACTTCAATATATAAAAATACATTATTTGCTTATTATTTGAAGTTTATGAGTAAAAAAAAAACAAAAACATACCAAACATAACAATTCTTGAACTAAAACGAGCAAGCAAAAAAAAAACAATTCATAAATATGTTATATGCATTTTCCAATTAATGCGTGTGTTATCAATATATTATTGTAAATATTATTGTGTTTCAAACAAAATAAATATTGTAATGCTGTGTTTATTGATTCGTCATAACTGTATAGTAGAAACCTAAATTATAAGCTGTAGCTTACAACAGTCATATAGTTGGGTTAATATGCAACCTTGCTAACTCACTTTCAGCACATTTTACAGGAGAGAAAAAAAACTTTTTATTTTTCCTATTTGAAGCTTGATAGAAAATTAAAATTACAGTCAGTTTTACACAATTCAAGACTTAAATAGAAGAAAAACTACATGCTGGTCGACGAGGCTTATCTTTCTCTACCACACGGCATCAAAATCACAATTTACATTAAAAGTGGATTTAGCCGGTTTGCATATTAATCCGACGATATATATTTCCTGTAATTATTTTAAGACATAAGACTTCATTACTACCTTGTGAATCCCCCAAATATTTACATATTTATACAAAAATAAACTGAGATAGTTTTATTTGTTATTTCATTAGTTAAAGGAGATCTTATAAAATAATCTTTAAGAAAAGTTATTTATTTTAAATGTTTAGGATTAAAGCGACTCTTTTCTTTAACAAAAGTTGACTTGGAAAATATTATTTCACTTATCGTAGATGAATGTCTAATTTCTCAGTCCTTTTCCAGGATTTCTCTTAACATATAAAATACTCCATTATGCCATTAAAGTTGTTTTAAATTTTTAACACTTCTAATTGTTTCGGTTAATTCTGTTAAAAGACTGATATGAGAAGAAACAAATAACTAAACACATACATATAAAAAGTACGTGAAACAAAAAAAGGTGTTGGCAATCATATATTTAACCCATTTTTTTGCCAAATTCCTGCTAATCGATGATGAAGATAAAAAAAAAAAAAAACATTGTAATGTTAGTGATCGGTCGGCGGAAAATGGGTTAAAATGAAGATAACTGAATACCTTCTTTGGTTGTATGAAAAAATATTTTCTAAACAAATACATTTTGTATATGAGACGAAACAAATAATTAAAAACACAAAAAAAATGTTATAATACTACAAAATATTGAAAATTTTGTAACTTCGGTTAATCGGTTAATCGACTGAAATTAACCGGTTTAATCGTTAATCGAAAAAAGCCAATTTGAAATTAACCGATCAGTTAATCGGGTAGTAATTAATCGGTTAACCGGTTGACGGTTAACCGAATGAATACCCTAATACATATACATACAAATTAAAAACATGGAAATTCATATAAACAAACATGAAAACTCATTTCACGTCTGTTTGGCAACCCCTCTTTCTTCTTTGCCCCGATCGCCTACAAACAAAACAAACGTGTTTGTTAGACATGTCTGAATAGACACCGTGTAAACTCCCTCTAAAAATATTTGCCTAAAAATAAATATTTGAACAAATTGTCAAAAATAAAAATTAAATAAATAAAATTACTTTTTATTAAAACTAAAAATTATCATTTTGAATATTGAAACTTTTATGGTTTTATGGTATTGAAGAGCGAGAACAGCAGTTTTAAAAGTAAAAGAGGATTTACATAACAAATAAAGGGATAAATGCAATTTGGTGAAGTAATTTCCAGTCTTAAGCCTAGTACTCTGTTCAAATTTGTGAAAAATGTTAAGCAACATTAATTATTCCACACGTAAATTTTGGCATTTATCAATGTTACCAATCTTGCGAGTTTGTATAATTTGACGTTTTTATTCCTTCAAAGTATGCTACATTGCTTCGTGTATGTAAACAAACGCCACATGTATTTTACTAAAATTATTGTTTTTTAATAAAAAATTTAATAAAAAAAAAGTAAATATGGATAAAAAACTGTTACCGGTTGTGTTATTTTAATTTTTTATTTCTTTTTTAATATTAAGTTCATACTCTTTTGCTTTTGCTTAAAATTCCACGTGAAATAAAGGCAGCTTACATTATTTCGCAGTTGTAAAAAAAAATGTTGCCAGAAACATTTCGGAACTTTTTCACAAAATAAACAGAGTACAACTTCATCAACATTATTTCATAGATATTCCGCACAAGTTTTTTTCATATGCATTTTGACAGCATTTCACGTGAAATGTTGAACAGAGTACCAGGCTTTATGCAACTAAATTAAACTATGTATATTATGAACTAATGCATTATTCGTTACGGTTTAGTTACGCAAGCAATAAAGTGTTTTTAGACAGAGGATCTATTGTAAAATATAGACCGATCTTCACGAAATATAATTGTATGACTTCAAGGCATATAAATTGAGTTTGTACAAAATTTAACGATAAAAGGATCATTCCGCCACCAATAAACGTTAGTTTTTGTTACAGAAATATCGGTTTTTTTCGGGAGGTTTCACATTTTGGTCCATAACGCTTTTCCTACTTAACCAAAAGTGCTGAATTTCAATCCAAACTGCTTAAAAGAACTTGAGTGAGCCTTCCACCAAAATTTTTATTTTTCGTAAGCATCCTTTTCTTAATCGATATAACAATGTTCATCCGTCCGGTTAGCTGTCCATATTAACCTTATTCGCAAAGTACATGTCGCAATTTTTGAGATAAATCGGGTGTGTTCTAGAATCCGAATTCACTCGAAAGTGGATTAATTCAGCATTTTTTGTGTTCTGCAATTCACCACCACATGTTTTTATTCGTTTTCAATTAGAGGAGTAAGGGGTCAGTGAAAGTAAAACAAATCGACTTTTATTCTTATTTGTGAGAACATTTTAAGCAAAAACATAATTTTGCGAATATCGCGAATTTTTGCAAATTTCCACTGATTTTGCAATTTTAACAGAATTTTTGCCATTCGTTATAGTGCTAGGGACTTTTACGACATTTTGTTTTTTTTACCGATACATTTTTGGGTTTGTTTCCAAGTTTGCAATTTTTCGTGATTTTCCGATAATTCAGCAATTTTTATCGTATTTTTGCCATTCCTTATAATTTTAGGGACTTTTAATCAATTTTATGGCTTGTTTGAAATATTAAAATTGATAGTTTTCGCATATCTTTGTTGGGCTTTTCGGCAATCGTCGCCATTATTAAGATAGCCCCATATATAAACCGTAGTCACCTATTTTACAGGGCACTATCAAAGAAAACATCATAAATTTTTTTTCTGCACAACAACTTCGAATACACAAAAACATGCGGATTTCAGAACGCCAATTTCTGAATTATGCGGATTCCAAAAACACACCTGCTAGTAATTAAATGTTGTTAACGTTTTTATTGTCATAAGAGGTGAAAAGAATCGGTCGATAATTTCACATAGCCCCCATAAAAACTTATTTGTCCATAGACAATCTTACCAAATGTTATTGTAATCGATCCGTATTTAACCATAGCTCTTATACAAATACCACTTCTGTAAATAGCTTTTAATGTCATAATAATCTTATAAATGTCGGTTTTGGCAATAATTTCTATAATAGCTTTCATGTCGTGTCAAAATTTTGTCTTGGTAGGCCGAGAATTGGTTCTAGATCACTTGCTACAATCACTTCAAGACGAAAAAAAATCTCATAAAGATGTATATGTCGGTATATTATTTGGCACTAATATGTTTTATATAAATCTTAAATTCATTATATAATTTTATTTTGGCGTGTCTCTGATTGTCCACTGACCCCAAACTGGTACACTCTCAAAAATTTATCTATTTATATAGATACGCCATGCTTGCAATTCATAATTCGTAACATAGGCTCATAGAAATTACCCATTTACTTAAGAAAAATGCATTTTGTAACATCTTGAATCCTATTTACCGCGCAACTCTTTGCTAAAAAGAGAACACAGGAACAATTTTTACATAAATAAGTTTTTTTCGTCATTAAAAACTTATTTAATTTTGTTAATTTTTTCAATTTCATTCAGTAATTTTTATTTTAAAGCTTTTTATTTGCCGCTGTTTGTTCTTACAAAATTTTTGTAAGAACAAACATTTATTTGCCTAAAAACGAGGAAAATATTTGACGTTTAATGGTCACATTAGGAGCATTTTTGTTTGCTAGCAAATAATTTTGTTTGCCCAAAATCAGCTGTTTTTCTGTTTGCTCCTCAGAAATATATTGTAGTCAGATTGGGGCAAACAAATATTTGATATTTTTTGTCAAATGTTTGCCATATGTGACCGTACCTTAAGGCTTTTAATCGCACTTGTGATTTCAAATGGAGTGGGGTTTCCGGTGGGTATGTCCTGCCTTTGTATGGCTTACGAGTGTTGACATGGGATTAAGCATCTTTGTGTAATGATCAGTCCACACACCAAGTTCACCAGTTTTTGGAATTTACTTGTCCTCCGTTTCGGTTTAAGAGGTTTATAGAGGAAAATATTTTCGTGCCCAGTTGTATTATGATCTTGTACAGATCGTGACTTCTGTGGGACTCTAAGGCTTCCTGTACTTTTCAAGCAAGTGCCTCATCCCAGCGTCGTTTCTCTTACCTGCCGCTTCGCTTAACCTCTTTGTTCATGTGGGTGGTTAAATTTTGTGAACCACACCTCAACGTCAATTTTTTCTGCATTTCATTTGACATTTCTAAATTTCAGACTTACTCAATTTGAACGATGGAAAGATACACAATCGAGCAACGCGTAAAAGTTATTCAGGCTTATTATTAAAATGGACGTTCAAATCAAAATGCATATTGTGCACTTCGTAATTCAGTGATGAGGCACATTTTCACCTCAAGTTTTTTTTTATTCATAAAATATAAAAAATCTCAATTAAAATTAAGAATTTTATTAAACGCCCTATTAACATTTTATCCCCCTTGGGGCGACACCACTGGATTCAGCGTCCCAGTACCATTTATGTTAAACGCCAGGTGCTCCGCTTGTCACAAAAAAAGTGTAAATTTCTAGCACGTGTTATTGTAAGTTCATATTGTAAATATTATGATTCAATAAAAAAATATAAGAAAAAGAAATTAACTTCAAAATGTACAATTTAAGAAGAAAATGTGTTCATGTGTTTTTCGCTTTGTTATACCCTCCACCACAATTAGTTGTGAAGAGGGTATATTCAGTTTGTCATTCCGTGTGAAACTTTTTTACTATTCATCTCAGACCCTATAAAGTATATATATTCTGGGTCCTTGAGTAATTTTAAGTCGATTTAGCCATGTCCGTCTGTCTGTCCGTCTGTCCGTCTGTCCGTCTGTTGAAAACACGCTCACTTTCGAAGAACTCAAAAGAAATCAACAAACTTGGCGTCAAATTGCTTATAGTTATCCTAAGCAGTTTGGGATTGAAATTCAGCAAAATCGGTTCAATAGGATCTGAGCTATGAATCAAAATGTAGAACCACCACCTAAAAAAAATTGATAATTTTGTTACAAAAACTAACATAAATGGTGGAAAAATGCACAGAATGATATAAGATTTCGCAACAATTCGTTTTATTCAACTGGAAATCACGCTGTGAAATTTCGTGAAGATCCGTCAATAATTTACCCTAGGCCCCATATAAGCCCTACTCCCGGAAAACAGTATATTAAGCCTAAAACCCTAACTAACAATGCTATCATTACAAATTTTGGCAAGTCACAGTTACATAGCACTAGAAATTAAACTGTTAAGTTTCGTGAAGATCGGTCCATAACTTACCATAGGCCCCATATAAAACCTACTTCCGGAAAACAACTTAGTACGCCTAAAACCGTAAAAAATAATGCTATCATAACAAAATTTGGTACATCAAAGTTTTATTGGACAAGAAATAAAAGTATGTTATTTCGTGAAGATCGGTCCATGACTTACCCTGGGCCCCATATAAACTTTACTCCCGGAAAACAACTTAGTACGCCTAAAAACGTAAAAAATAATGCTATCATAACAAAATTTGGTACATCAAAGTTTTATTGGACACGAAATAAAAGTATGTTATTTCGTGAAGATCGGTCCATAACTTACCCTGGGCCCCATATAAACCCTACTCCCGGAAAACAGTTTAGTACGCCTAAATCCGTAAAAAATAATGCTATCATAACAAAATTTGGTACATCAAAGTTTTATAGGACAAGAAATTAAACTGTGTAATTTCGTGAAGATCGGTCCATAATTTACCCTGGGCCCCATATAAACCCTACTCCCGGAAAACAGTTTAGTACGTCTAAATCCGTAAAACATAATGCTATCATAACAAAATTTGGTACATCAAAGTTTTATAGAACTGGGAAAAAGACTGTGAAATTTCGTGAAGATCGGTCCATAATTTACCCTAGGCCCCATATAAACCCTACTACCGGAAAACAGTTTAGTCGCCTAAATCCATAATTAATAACAAATCGTCACAGTTTAAGATAATAATAACATCATACAGATAATACTCCTTAAACATTCGAACTGTCGGTGGAGGGTATCAAAGATTCGGCACAGCCGAATATAGCACTCTTACTTGTTTTTAATTGAAATCAAACAAGATTTTTTTTTAATTTTTTTTTTTTTGTAAAATATAATTTTTATAAAATACTGCTGTTGGTCAAATCGACTAACTTTAGGTTTGCAGGGCTAAAGAAATACATCTTAAGATCGCAATTTTCTTATAAATTTAGTTTGATATCTTGAGTTTTCATTCACCTTATTTTTTATACCCCCCACCACCACTAGTGGTGAATGAGGGTAAACTAAGTTTGTCTTTCCGTGTGAAATGTTTTTATAATTCATCTCAGACCCCATAAAGTATATATATTCTGGCTCCTTGTGTAATTCTTAGTCGATTTAGCCATGTTTGTCTGTCTGTTCGTCTGTTAAAAACACGTTCACTTTCGAATAACTCAAAAGAAATCAACAAATTTGGAGTCAAATTGCTTGTAGTTATCCTAAGCAAACTAACATAAATGGTGGAACAATGCACGTAATGATATACGATTTTGCAAAGATTCATTTTATTCGACTGGAATTCACACAGTAAAATTTCGAGAATATCGGTCCATAATTTACCCTATGCCCCATTTAAACCCTATTCCCGGAAAACAGTATATTAAGCCTAAAACCCTAACTAACAATGCTATCATTACAAATTTTGGCAAGTCACAGTTACATAGCACTAGAAATTAAACTGTGAAATTTCGTGAAGATCGGTCCATAATTTACCCTAGGCCCCATATAAACCCTACTACCGGAAAACAGTTTAGTCGCCTAAATCCATAATTAATAACAAATCGTCACAGTTTAAGATAATAATACCATCATACAGATAATACTCCTTAAACATTCGAACTGTCGGTGGAGGGTATCAAAGATTCGGCACAGCCGAATATAGCACTCTTACTTGTTTTTAATTGAAATCAAACAAGATTTTTTTTTAATTTTTTTTTTTTTGTAAAATATAATTTTTATAAAATACTGCTGTTGGTCAAATCGACTAACTTTAGGTTTGCAGGGCTAAAGAAATACATCTTAAGATCGCAATTTTCTTATAAATTTAGTTTGATATCTTGAGTTTTCATTCACCTTATTTTTTATACCCCCCACCACCACTAGTGGTGAATGAGGGTAAACTAAGTTTGTCTTTCCGTGTGAAATGTTTTTATAATTCATCTCAGACCCCATAAAGTATATATATTCTGGCTCCTTGGGTAATTCTTAGTCGATTTAGCCATGTTTGTCTGTCTGTTCGTCTGTTAAAAACACGTTCACTTTCGAATAACTCAAAAGAAATCAACAAACTTGGTGTCAAATTGCTTGTAGTTATCCTAAGCAAACTAACATAAATGGTGGAACAATGCACGTAATGATACACGATTTTGCAAAAATTCATTTTATTCGACTGGAATTCACACAGTAAAATTTCGAGAATATCGGTCCATAATTTACCCTATGCCCCATTTAAACCCTATTCCTGGAAAAGAGTTTATCACGCCTTTAACTGTATTAAACAATGCTATCAGAATAAAATGATTTCTAGTCATATAAAGTTTTATATGACTAGAAATCAGACTAATAAATTTCATGATGATCGGTTCATAATTTTCTATAGGCCCTATATAAAGCCCTAAATACGCCTAAAACCAAACAGAATAGATATTGCTGTTAAAAAAAAATTCTTCCAGCTAAGCTTCATATGGCCAGACAAAATGTCATGCAATTTTGTGATAAACGGTCCATAATTTACCTTCGAACCCTTATTTGGGCAGCCTTCTGAAATTCACTGTAAACGCTAAAACTAATTTCACCGCTGTATTGAAATTTATGTTTCTTAATACCAGAAATCACTCTGCAGAATTTTGGGATGATTGGTTCATAACTTACCATGGCTCCAATATAAATACACCTCCTGTACCCATGTTCTGTAACTTTAGTGAGAACTTCTTGCATCGAAAAGATGTGAAACAAAATATTCCATCGTTTCTCGAAAAGTGAGAAAAATGTGGGTCTGTAACTCATGTCGAAAACTATCAAAAGAGATTACGTCGTTACGTTATAAATGTCATAATATTGCACTCGAAGCCGATGTGACATTGCAGACGTTCAGAACGCCAGTAACACATATCGTTGACGGCGACCAAAATTTACTTAAATTGAAAATTTTTCAACGACGGCGGCGAAAACACAACCGTCGGCTATACCAAATTGTGTAAAGTGCGACTTTAATGTTTGTTGTTTACAAACGAGTTTTAAAAAAATTCGTATATTTTATAAAAATATTAAAAGCAAAATAATAAATCAATGAAAAATGTGCCAAGAATAAAATATTATTATTATTATTCTTTGCATTTTGCATTTTTAATTGTTTTTTAGTGTTAAAATTTTTTCTCGCCCCATTTTTATTCGTGAGTTTATTTGACAGTTCCAAGCGGGAACTCTTCTCACAAAAATGTTACAGACACACTTTTTCTGTAAATTGGCTAGTAATTTCCTTACGTGACAGCTTGTACTCGCCAAAAAAAGTCACAGACACAGTTAAGTGAGAAAAACAGCTGTTTGTTTCAATTTATGGCATATTTGTTTCATTTAACACATTTCAATCGAAAACTTTCTCGACGCGAGAGTTACAGAACATGGGCACTGAAAATCATTTAATTTCGGCTTAAACTGTTACGAATCATGATATTTTACTCAAGCTAAGTAAAATTGCCTAAAAAAAGCATACAACTTTCTGATTGTCGGTCAATAATTTAATATTTGTTGGTCTAAACCGCAACCAATTTTAATGCTGATTTCTGTTTTTATAAAGATAAATTAATTATAAATAGATATCATTTAGACATCAAACCTGAAATAATTGAACTGTCGGTGGAGGGTATCAAAGTTTTGGCACAGCCGAATATAGCACTCTTACTTGTTTTTTTACAAGGTTAACACATCTTAAATATGGTAATTCTCTTTGGTGTTTTGAGTTTATATTCACGTTATTTATTCAGAATTTGAATTAGTTAAATTCAAGGAGCTAAAGTTCCTTTCTCAAACCTATCTTATATAGAGCTGAAGTATAGTCCTCCCTCTTTGGGCCCAAGAAATTCTAAGGTTTAACAATTAATTTTTAAAATTACTATATGTACTTTAACCGTAATTTGTTTATATTTGGATACCTTCCTTTACTAATTAATATCCAATTCAAATAAGTGCAGAATAAAGAGTTATTTGAACAACCGGGTACAGTGGGATGTCGTTTGAAAGTTTCAAAATCGTATTTTTCTTAAAACTTCGTTTGTTATTTTAAAAGGTATTACGGTATAACGAGATTTGTGATACAAATTTTTTAGTTTTAACACAAAATTCGTGCACTTGTATTTATTTTACAAATCCCCCGAACGATTTTTTTTAAACAAACTTGTTAGAAAGAAATAAACATAAAAAATAAATTAGAGCATTTCATTTCCATTAAATAAGATTTTATTGTACTTTTTGATTTAATTTAGATAATGTCAAAGTTTTAACAACTTTTGTTTGTTTTACGTAGATTCTTAGGATAAGCTTTGAATAGAGTCGCAACGTCGCAGAACATGTTTGTGTGTACAACTCATTTGATGTGTATGTCAAGGTGTACCGAAAAAATTATGGCCAATTTTTGACTTCGTTATAAAATACGTATTTAGATAATTTTAATTTAAAATTTAATTGTATTTAAATTTAGTTTTACTTTACAGCTGTTTAACCAAAGTAAATAAACCAGTGTTCGAAAATAGACAGTACACTATTTAACGTTCGGCTCACATACCCAGGAACGATATCTATTTTTTTAGTGATTGTGTAGATATACACAACCCTTAATACCGTTCGTAACTATTTTCAAGAAAGAACCAAACATTATATAATGTTCGGTTCTTCGTTAAAAAACAGAACAATTGTAGTGATACTGTAGACAAACATTATACATATTTTAATGTTCTATAATGTTTTTTTTTCGTGTGTGTATTTTGTGTTTGTAAAAAATGTTTGGTTTTTTTTACCAGCCAAAAGGGACGAACATTAATGAGCCGAACCGAACACATCGAAGTTTGTGGATTTTCAAAAAAAAAAACCGAACGGTATCAAATGTTTTCATCTTTTGTTGAGATTGATAAAAACAGTATTATTTTTGTGTTCGAAAGAGGACTAACAGGGAAACGTTATTTTTTTAATTATTTTCTACACAAACACTATTAGAGTTTGTGTTTTCCACAAATCTACCGAACCGAACATAAAGAAACAATATTAAGTGTTTATTTTCGAACACTGAAATAAACTCATAAAGTGAATTTATTTACTAGAGGGCCTCAAAGAACCAGCTGAATGCTTTTGCTTTGCTGTAATATTGAGGCCACCTTATCAAGTAAATACACAAGGAAAACTCAAATCGACTTAAAATAAGCATCGTAAGCTTTATAAGTACATATCAATTAAAAAAGTACTGGAAAACTTAATTTTGTATTTAAATAGAACTTAAATATAAATGATTTTTAAATACGATGTCAAAAATTGCCCATTTAAATTTATTTATTAGTATTTCTTCAGATTTTACATAAATGGAGTCAAAACAATTGTAAGCTTATGTGTATGAATTTGGAGGTTAGGAAGTCCGTGCCATGTTGCATCGAAATATTTCATTATTTGCATATGAGCGACAAGGAACTGAATCAATTTTTTTTATTTTTTGTTCTATCATGCCAGTGGATTTGAGCAGTTCTAAAAATATTTTTAATAGAAGGCGTTTTAAGAAATTTATTTTTTTTTTGCGACACCCATGTGGGTGATAGACAGCAATTAATAAAATTGAATTTAGAAAATAATTGACTGATGAAATATTTCAAATATTTAGATAACAATTGAATCATTGTGGTGGTAATGATAATGAACAATGAAGGAAAATATATGCAGGAACAACAGGGACTAAACTGAAAATTAGATTAGCAGGACATAATCATGACCAAAAATATAGGAATTCTAATTCAGCCTATGGAACGGCGTTATCTACCCAGTGTAGGGACTTTAATCATTACCCTGATTTTGAAAACACATCAATATTGAATACGGAAAGTTTTAAGAAACGTAGATATATGTTTGAAATGTTGCAGATAAATAATATTCCTATTGACGAAAGAATTCATTTTAAAAAACATACTGAGGGTTTAGCTAAAGGAGCATATAGACGACATGTTTTTGTCATCTGACATGTCAAATTTCCCACTGCAAAACACATACATGTCGTGTGTTACCTTTTTAACTTTGATTCTGTAAAAGTCAGACGCAAAGTCATCTGACAAAATTTCAATTAGAGCGTGCTCTATTTGCTTCTGACAAACCATCTGACATCAGAAATCTATGCCGGGAAGAAACTGGCAGCGGCGTCAACTATTGACGGAATCATTAGCCGGCTGAAGTTAACATTTTACAATACCAAGATATGTATGCTCATCTCACCATTGAATAGAATTTATGTAAATATATACATAAAAACCGTTTAATCATAAAATTCTAAATTGGTATCTTTAAAATAAAAGAAAAAATGTTAAGATGGCTAAATTATTTTACGGCGCAAATAAATATTTTCGTGGCGGCAGCAAGCTATTTTGAAACCGAGAACTACTTTGGTTTCTGCAATAACAATGCGAAAAAAAACAGAGACAATGTCAGAAGCAAATTACATGTACGTTTGTGACCGAATATTATAAACCTTATGTAAAACAGCAATTTTGACAGACATGAACAATTACATGTGACTTGAAAATTTGACATGTCAGATGACAAATTCATGTCGTGTACGGGCGCCTTAAGATTTATAGACATTTATTGAATAAAAATAAATTAGTTGATGGAAGGGATAATCATTCAGATGGCAAAGCTCAGTTGGTGAAAATAAAATGATGGAAGGGATAATTATAAATAGGTAACACTACGTGACAGTTGTTTGACCAAATGAATTTGACACCTAATCTTTATGTAAAATTTTTGATGTCACGTTGTGTAAATGTTCATGAATTTCAGATGGCATAGCTCAGTTTGTGAAAATAGGTATTGACGAAAAGGTACATTTAAATAGGTTTTAAGCTTTGAAAATATGTAAAAATTTGTTTTTCTTTTTTGTTTGCTTGTTTGCCTTTTTGTTAAAAAAATGGAATTTTAAATTTATTATGATAATTTTGTTTTTTGTATTTTTTTATTTTATTTTATTGTCAAACACAATTTTGAAATTTTTTTTCATTATAAAAAATTTCCTGAAGAAAATTTCCAACGGAAATCAAAATATCAAAAATAAAAATATTTTAATTAATTTTATAAAATGTGGCCTTAAGATTGATTAATTATTTAAAGTATAATATTTAATAAAAACATTAAAACTATTTTTATAACAATTGCTCTACTTTTTTTGTTTAAACTTGTTCCATACAAATAAATTACATACAAACAATTGTTCAAAAAAATTATATCTGGAAAATATTGTGTAGCTCCAAGCTGTGTTGGAAAGTAAACAGAAAATTATTTAGTGTTCGGGTCACACATCCAGCAACACGAAAGAGCCGAACATATATTATATAGTGTTCTGTTCTTCGTTAAAAGACAGAAAAATTGTGGCGGTACATTATATTTTGATGTTTTATAATGTTACTTTTTTTACATTGATAAAGAAATGTGTGGGTATTGTGTTAAAATTTTTTGTTGGCTTTTTTCGTATCTGTATTTTGTTTTTGTAAAAAATTTTTGGTTCTTTTTATCATAACCGAACGGAATTAAATGTTCTCATCATTTTTTTCAGTTGGATGGGAACAGTATTATTTTTGTGCTCAAAGATGACAACCAGGAAAACGTTATATTTGGAATGACTTACTACACAAACACTATTGGCGTTTATGTTTTCCACAAATCTACCAAACAGAACACTAAGGAGCGATATTTAATGTTTATTTTCGAACACTGGTTCTAGGTATGACATCAACAACCAACCAGAAGAGTGTAGATACTCTAATTGCAAATCGATCTTTTTTTTAGAGATTTATGTTCGCTTATTTCAAATATGTTTTTAAAATAATTTTCATCATGGCAACTACAAAGTCCGATTAATGATAGCAAATATTTTATGCGCTTTTTAGACGCTGTCATTTGTATGTTTGTATGTACAGTAAAACGAACATTTACTTTAAAATATATTTATAAACATCTTAGGAATTTTAATTGTAAAACTGGCTCAAAACATGTTGGAGTATTAAAAGCGTTTTAGCAAACATTTGCAAATTAAAATACATTATTGTTTAAGAAACAACAGAATATTAAAAAAAAGAGCGATAAACGTTAAAAATGTAGAATTTTTAAACTTATTTAATTAAAGAAACATTCAAAGATATTTTATACCCACACCACAATAGTGGTGAGGGTATTATGCATTTGTGCTGATGTGTGTAAAGCCTTAAAATATTGGTCCTAGACCTAAAAGTATACCGCTCGCCTTAGAATCACTTTTTGAGTCGAACTAACGATGTCCGTCCGGCTGGCTGGCTGGCAGGCTGGCTGTCCATGTAACCTTGTGCGCAAGGTACATGTCGCAATTTTGGAGATAATTTTAAAAAATTTGGGACAAAGTTTCGTGTTGGCACAAAGACCAAACCGATTGTAATGAAATTTAAATCATAGATAGAAATATAGTACATATTTATATGAACACATAAGCTATGTAGTTTGTCAAAAATAGGTCCACAAGTGGAGGCAGGGGGCAATTTCTGACTCTCACCAACTTTCAAACCGATTTTAATGAAGTTTATAAACAAAGATAAATCCGTATTAATATGGGCACATAAGCATGATGTGTTTTTGAATACTGTGGTGTAGGGTATCATATGGTCGGGCTTGACCGACTATACTTTCTTACTTGATTTTCTTTACAAAATAAACGTTTAATTTAACACAAGCACATCAAAGAAATACCTATAACTGATCATAAATTCTAAAAAATTTCACTATCGAGACAAAATTCAATTGACCACAACTCTAATAACTTTAGTACCTCTCGAACGTTGCTACAAAGTAATTATGAAATATGGTATTGCAAAATGTATGAAATTATCTATTATTCTTACTTTTACAAAAGGTAGTCATAATGTAAAGAGTTGTAGGGCATCAAAGAGGAGGCTTTCGCTACTAATCTTTTTTACATGTTTTCAGTTTTAAATGTTTAACATCATTGTTAATACTGAAATAAAATTAAGCTTAATAAATACATAATTCTATTGCTTCCAAATTGTTGGAAGAGCATTAATTTTCGAACGATATTCATAGAAAAAACCTTCATACAATATTCAGTCACCCTGATTTTAGAGTCTAAAATTTAGACAAACAATAAACAGGTTTCATAAGAGTTCTCCTTAAAGCTTTGAAATTTAAAAATTTTACCGGCCGGCTATTTTGTTTGTAAATCAGAAAGTTTTAACAAAATTTTTGTTGTTTACATCTGATTGTGACAAATTTTTAAAAATAAGAAAAAAATAATAAAAACAAAAACAAATACATGAGTAGCAATGTAACTGTCGTCTACGAGAACATCATCGTCATCATTGAAAATATAAACAAGAGGTGACTGCTATGCGCTCATCCAATCTTAAACTTAAAATATTTTTTTTTTATATTGTGTTTGTTTATGTATGTGTTCTTCTTATAACAAACAACAGCAAAAGCTAATGATAAAAATTTAATAATTTAAAATAAACAGAATATTAAAGGAATGCAATTTATAAACAACTAGCATGAAATGATAATACAGGACAGAAATGTTGTTGTAATGAAACTTTTTTGTTATAGTCTGGTAGATAATTTAATTTATTTTTATACCCTCCACCACAATTAGTTGTGAAGAGGGTATATTCAGTTTGTCATTCCGTGTGAAACTTTTTTACTATTCATCTCAGACCCTATAAAGTATATATATTCTGGGTCCTTGAGTAATTTTAAGTCGATTTAGCCATGTCCGTCTGTCTGTCCGTCTGTCCGTCTGTTGAAAACACGCTCACTTTCGAAGAACTCAAAAGAAATCAACTCAACGCTCACTTTCGAAGAACTCAAAAGAAATCAACAAACTTGGCGTCAAATTGCTTATAGTTATCCTAAGCAGTTTGGGATTGAAATTCAGCAAAATCGGTTCAATAGGATCTGAGCTATGAATCAAAATGTAGAACCACCACCTAAAAAAAATTGATAATTTTGTTACAAAAACTAACATAAATGGTGGAAAAATGCACAGAATGATATAAGATTTCGCAACAATTCGTTTTATTCAACTGGAAATCACGCTGTGAAATTTCGTGAAGATCCGTCAATAATTTACCCTAGGCCCCATATAAGCCCTACTCCCGGAAAACAGTATATTAAGCCTAAAACTCAACTAACAATGCTATCATTACAAATTTTGGCAAGTCACAGTTACATAGCACTAGAAATTAAACTGTTAAGTTTCGTGAAGATCGGTCCATAACTTACCATAGGCCCCATATAAAACCTACTTCCGGAAAACAACTTAGTACGCCTAAAACCGTAAAAAATAATGCTATCATAACAAAATTTGGTACATCAAAGTTTTATTGGACAAGAAATAAAAGTATGTTATTTCGTGAAGATCGGTCCATGACTTACCCTGGGCCCCATATAAACTTTACTCCCGGAAAACAACTTAGTACGCCTAAAAACGTAAAAAATAATGCTATCATAACAAAATTTGGTACATCAAAGTTTTATTGGACACGAAATAAAAGTATGTTATTTCGTGAAGATCGGTCCATAACTTACCCTGGGCCCCATATAAACCCTACTCCCGGAAAACAGTTTAGTACGCCTAAATCCGTAAAAAATAATGCTATCATAACAAAATTTGGTACATCAAAGTTTTATAGGACAAGAAATTAAACTGTGTAATTTCGTGAAGATCGGTCCATAATTTACCCTGGGCCCCATATAAACCCTACTCCCGGAAAACAGTTTAGTACGTCTAAATCCGTAAAAAATAATGCTATCATAACAAAATTTGGTACATCAAAGTTTTATAGAACTGGGAAAAAGACTGTGAAATTTCGTGAAGATCGGTCCATAATTTACCCTAGGCCCCATATAAACCCTACTACCGGAAAACAGTTTAGTCGCCTAAATCCATAATTAATAACAAATCGTCACAGTTTAAGATAATAATAACATCATACAGATAATACTCCTTAAACATTCGAACTGTCGGTGGAGGGTATCAAAGATTCGGCACAGCCGAATATAGCACTCTTACTTGTTTAAATATGATTTCCGCCGCGTCTACGAGCTACATGATCCATTCGATTAGTCCAATTTTTTTAATAATTTTTCCAATGAATCTGGAAGTAAAGTTTTCATCAAACTGATTTCGCAATAAATCGATTGTTGAGCACGCTGTATAGCAAGTTGCGCTGCACAGCATGGCTTGATAGCGCTCACCAGTTATTGTAACGGCAGCACTTTGCTTATTATGAAAGAGCGTGTAAACCGCACCAAACAGTCAATTTTAATGGATGTAGTTGTAATCCTCGCCCCAAATACGAAAATTGTGCTTACGTTGCCATTAAACCAGAAATGAGCTTCTTGAAATTAACTTCGCGAACAGATTTATTTTTTTAAGTAAATTTCCACAATTTGGAAGCATTATTTTAGCGCTTAATTTTTTATGATGACTTGGCAAACCGAACTGAACAGAAATGTCAACACACTTTGACATTCTCAGGTGTCAGCATAAAAAAAACCCAATAAAAAAAGTCACAGAAATTTTATGTAGTTTTCTACATCTTGCTTATTATATATATCATTATTTCAATAAACCACATTACACACAGACAAAATTCATGCCAATTTTTTGTTCAATTAGACCACTAACCCAATAAAAATTTTTATCATTTTGCGAAGCACTAAAGGTACATTTAAAAAAATAAGCGCACAATTATGCGCTACGCAATAAGACATACAGAAATGCAGTAAAGTAAGTGAAAGAACTCTCAACAGCTTTTATAAAAAAAATAAGATTTCAAGTGCTACGGCATTCCCTTACTACGAAGCAGGTTTGTAAGGGAGAATACTAAAAAATATCTGTATCAAAATATATAAAAATGAAAAATTTTTGTTTGTTTGTTTGATTGTATGTTGGCTTATAGACTCCTAAACTACTGAACCGATTTTCCTGAAAGTAGCATCACGTGAGCCCTAAAAATAAAATGGGCTACTTATTTTTTCGATAGGGCAGGGGAATTGGTACTCCACATTGGATGCCAATATAAAATATCGCATATCTTAAGAGCCGCTTCACGCATTTTGTTGAACTTTTGGTAGAAGGATCTTCTAAGACCCCAAAATTTAAATAAAGTAGCAGCGGGGGAAGTGGTTTCCCCCATAGGACGCCAATGTTTAATATCGCATATCTTAAGAACTAGTGAGAATGTTCAAACTTTGTAGAAGTCACTCTTATGGTATACTACACTATTGAAAATTAAAATAAAGCGGATAGGCGCAGGGGGGGGGGAAATACCTCTCATAGGATGCATATATTTAATATCGCTCAACTGAAGAACTATTAAAGGGAGAGTCTTCAAACGTGTTTAAAGCTACTATTATGGTATTTATAAATTTCCATATAGAAATGGGCGGGGTAGCCAGAGGAGGTGAAGTACCCCTCATAGACAGAAATATTAATAAGAGGCGCTGCACGCATTTTGTTGAGCTTTTGCTAATAGGATCTTCTGAGCCCCAAAATAGTAAAATAGCAGCGGGGGAAGTGGTTCCCCACATAGGACGTCAATATTTAATACCGCATATCTTTAGAACTGTTAGAGGGAGAAAGTTCAAACTTTGTAGAAGTCACTCTTATGGTATACTACACTATTGAAAAAAAAATAAAGCGGGAAGGCGCAGGGGGAAATACCTCACATAGGATGCATATATTAAATATAGCTCAAATAAAGAACTATTAAAGGGAGAGTCTTCAAACGTGGTTAAAGATACTATTATGGCAAACTTTAAATATCAATATAGTGATGGGCGGGGTAGACAGAGCAGGAGCAGTACCCCTCATAGATAGAAATATAATTTAGAACCGCTGCACTCATTTTGTTGAACTTTTTATAGTATGATCTTCTGAACCCCAAAATTTAAATTAAATAGCAGCGGGGAAATGTTACCCCCATAGGACGCCAATGTTTAATATCGCATATCTTAAGAACTGTTATAGTGAGAATGTTCAAACTTTGTTGAAGTCACTCTTGTGGTATACTACACTTTTGAAAATAAAAATAAAGCGGGAAGGCGTAGGGGGGAAAAACCTTCCATAGGATGCATATATTAAATATCTCTCAACTGAAGAAGTGGTTAAAGCAGTGTAGCGAAGCGCACCGGGTTAAGCTAGTTAAAAATAAAAGAGTTTTAATAAAAATTTATACAATTGAAGCACAGCCGCGAATAACGTTTTAAGTTACAAAATAATAATTTTTCAGGAGAGCAAAAAAACGTTTTTTGACAGGCAGCATTATTTGCTTTAAAAATTATTTTTTCTATTATTAAAAATAATGATAATAAAAACTTTAATGCAAAAGGCTTTTAAAACATTATTCCGCACTGCAAAACCATTTCGGTTTCATCATTTTGTTAGTAACTTGCAATGTTCTTCCACTGGCTGACACTTTGTACGCCATTTTAAAGGCGTTCAGGTGCATAGTTTTGGTTGATTTGATGTTTAAACTGTAAAAGAGAGTAAGGTCAACGATTATCAGCAAAAAAACAGTTTTTGCAAAATGTGGCGTTTACAACGTTATTCGCGGCTGTGCTTCAATTGCATTAAATGTTTACTTATATCAACAACATTACTATAGAAAATATTGTTAATAACAAAAAATATTTAATCAATACCATTTATTTGTTTACTGCTAAAGGCCCAACTATAATATTCTTAAGTTTGCTAAAGCAATTGTGCGAATACGTGTGATTCATATGTATGTGGCGAACCATATGGAACTTAAGAAAACTTTTTGGCTAATTTAATGAAACTGGCATTTGCTTAACCAAGGTGCGAAACAGATCGTCCTTTCCGTACGGAATAAATTATTTTTTGATTTTACATTTGTTTTTGTTTTTAATGCTTTTTCGTTAATTTTAGACTGTAGCTTAAGCCAACTAATGGATATTAAAGTTCATTAAATTTTATTTTCATTTAATTATTTTGTTGAAGAGAGGAATTTTAGTCAGATTAAAATGTAAAAATTTGGATTAAAAAACCATAAACAGTTCAATAAAATAACCACAATATTAACTATTGTTTTTAATTAATATCACAAATTTTTTTATTTTTTTCTGTGTAGGAATTATTATTTTCTGACCACTCTATACTCTTGAGCAACCGACAATCAACTGCCCATATGAAAAGCCAGGGGACTGTAAATATGTTTATTTCGGCCACTGCACCATATGTAGTCTGTATACCATAACATATTTGTCAAAAAGAGAAAAAGTACCGAAAGTTCCAATTTTTTCGTTTTTACATAAAAAAATACCCTATATATTAATCTGGCCCATATGCTATCTCTATACCAAATTTTTCGAAAACGAAAAGTACTAAAAGTAAAAGAGTACCACGAGTACCAGCTTTTTCTCAGCTTAGACCCCCAGAAAGTACACCGTATGTTATGTAGGTTTTAATCTGTCAGATATCAAATTTATCGAAAGCAAAAAAGTATTAATTTTATGCCGTTTTTAACCGTTAAACAGCTTTTATTTGATCCCTACAAAGGACACTATATTTAAAGCTATATTGATGATCTTTCTATATGAGGTTTTAAAAATCCACGAAAAGATTTATTAATTTAACTTACGCCCATACCAAACCGCTCCCGGAGCAAGGATTTTATTACAATGGTGTCCAGAACTTTGGAATACGCTAGTAAAGACTAGGCACAGCCGAATATAGCACTTTTACTTGTTCAGACTTACAAAATAAATTTTAATGTAAAAACTCTTATGAGTACGGAAAAATTTTTAATATTTTCAGTCTTTGGTTCATTAAAGAACATTTTTTAAGCTTTAAGTTTTTACAATATTTATTAAAAAAAAAAACAACACTTTAAGAAGATTCATTCAATTTATTAAGACTTCTTCAAGGCGAATTGAAAGTGATAGAACCCAAAAGGCCTAACTCCACAAAATAAGAAGAATAAATGAGTAGCTTGAAAATTGATTTCCAAAATTTAGGCTGCTACAAGAAGGAAGTTGTCGAACACGCAAAGCTAATAATTCATGTTACTAAGATATATTTAAGCCTTATTTCGTTATGTATATTTTCCTATTATCTGACTGGTAGCTTCCTTGGATTAAAACTTGTATACAAATGGAATTCATTACTTGACAAGAACCGTTTATAACATTCCAACAGTTTCACATTGGACCAAGTTAAAAAGTAAATGTGAGTTTTCGTGTTGTTGTATTTGTTTATTGTTAAAACAAAATGTTTGTAGATACATTGAGGATTGAATAAAAAATTTCTATTGTTGATTCGTAATTGTGATGATACCCGTCTAGTTCATTTCGAGTTCTTTATTTATGTTTTTGTCTGCTCATGTATGCGTGGTGCATGTGACGTCATTGTTATTTTGTATTTTCATTTTTCTATCAATATATTTCAGGTTTATTGTTGTTTTTGTTATTGGAACTTTCGTTGTTGTATTTTGTGTGTGTTCAATTTGGTCTTAGTACTTTTGTTTTTGTTTTATTTTATGTTCTTATTGTTTTGTTCGTGTTTTTTTTTGTCTGAGCTCATCTACGACACTCGCTCGCTTACTCACTAAAATCGGTGTAAAAAAATAAAAAATTTTTGTTTTCAGTTTCCAATTGAACACGAAACGTGAAAGTTTAAAAAAAAAAATAAAATTTTTAAGTTTTATTTCTAACTAGCGGTTTTATTAATAAATAAAAAAAAATAAAGTTTAATATAACGAAAATTATAAAAAGTTATTGTTTAAAGGAAAATTAAAAGAAATCCACACATTTTTCAAAATACATATCTAGAAAGCAGAAGTATAAAATCTATAATTTTTAAATAATTATATATTATTTACTCAGTCCATACAGTTTAAACCAACAACTAAAATTTGCCGAAATGGGTTGTGGCACCACCACTATTAAAATATCTTCCATAATTTTTTATATTGTATTGGCGGTGAGTTTTCATTCTTTTTAAAAATTCTTAAAAAAATTAAATATTTTAAAACTTTTTCTTAAATATTTTATATACCTATGCATTCACAATGTATCTTTCAGATTTTGATCTCTTTCTGTATTAGTCATGTTTAGATAATTTATTGTTATTTTTGAAAAAATTATAGTTTAATTTTTTTTTTTGTTTTATATTTTATGTGACATTGAGCATGATGTCATTTGACAACGGGGAAAAAACATTAACAGAAAAACTAATGAAAATAATAATAAATTTCAAGTGCAAAAAAATACGACATATTTATTGAATTGAAATTAGTCAAAAACTTTGTTGATTTAAGCTATTAGAAAAAATTATCATCAGGTCAACAGGTGATATTAACATTCATTGAAATTCAAATTATTGTATTTGTTTGTTTGCAACGCATTTTTAATCTTAAAATGTAACTGTAAAAACATATCGCTTTCTATTACAAGTTTTCATATTATTTTTTAGAAGCATATGTTACACACTAACGCCCAATTTCACCAAGTTCTGTTAAAACTAACTGAATAAAATAATATTTGGTTGTTGAGTGCATAAGATCCAAAAGTATGTTGAGGTGTAGGTATAATTTGAGGGGCAAGTGTCCCTACTATGTGAGCAGGGTTTAGTTGATGAGGGACTGTAATTAAACACTGGTAGAGAGGAAATCCAATGGTGACCACAGGGTAGTTGCACTGGATGATAAGATGATAATTCCAAATCTTATAATTTCTCAGGTCATAAGAAATTATAAAATATATGTGATAACAGCAGAAATAAAAGACAATGTAATTTATCGGGTTAATGTAATACAATTCAGTTTTATTTAAAGCAAGAAATGCTCACCTTAGCACGAATAAAATTCAAGTATGAAAGCTTAGGCTAATTAGGTGCCATGAAGGCTTAGTAAAATAAAAATGGCTACTTATATTTGGCGGCTTAACAAGATACAATATTAATTTAATTAATTTCAAGCTATATAAATAAAAACTTCAAAAACAGCCGTTACAAGTTTTTAGGAAAAAATTGAATATAAAAATAGAAATAATCAAAAACTATACTTAAATGCTTTTTGCTAATTTATACACTAACTATTACTTAAACTCCCAGTTAACAATATGTTTTTTGCAGTTATAACTGAACTTGGTGAGATTGGACGTAAATCATAAACATTTCCAAATCAAAATTTATGAGAATCGTATTTTTTCATAAACGAGTTTGCGTCACTCTCTTTTTCAATTGGAAAAATGCCGGTATGTCTGTTTTTATGTTACTTGTGACGCTTGTACATCACCAACCCAAAAGTACTACAGTGCATTTATAAGGTTTTCTGTAATATTATAAAAGTGTTAAGTTCTGTGATGCATCTTAAGACAAAGAGTCACAAATCAAAATTACCTCTTGTTTACAAAATTGCTTTATTCGACTTTTCGTAATCTTGTATATCTTTCACTGTGGTGCGATATGCACAGAAAGTTTAATAACTAAATCTATATTGTGCCACGCCACGCCATTTCTCCAATTACAACCACATTTAGTTGAATTTTTTCTATTGGTAGCCAAGATTCTTGTAAATAATTTTTTAACTTTATCTCTTGTCGCTCTTGAGATATACAAAAATCTTTAAAGTCTCTAAACCCGAGAATTTGAGTACTGATAACTCAGCTATGTGTACAAAACTTGGACAGTTTCTCTCTTACCGCTCTTTAGATTTAAGTTGCTTTTACCTTATTTTAAACTTGGGCTCTTGCCGTTCTCCAGATATAGGTAAATCTATAATGGGTTTGTATAAGGATAGCCACGCCCATTTCACAAATCCTGCCCGCATTTTGTCGGTAGATGTGCATTGGTAACTATGACGCTTGTACCTTATATGGAAATATTGGTTCTTGGCGTTGCCAGATATATAAATATTAGGGATGTCAATCGGGAATGGTTGTCGCAAATCCCGGGATTCGGGATTTTTCGGGATATTGGGGTTTTTGAAAATTATGAGATAAATGCAGTTTATAGATATTTATTAAAAAAAACGTCTTTAAAAGAGATTCACAAACAAAAGTTTTATAATAAACTAGCGGATCCGACGAACTTCGCCTCGCCCCATTTCGCATTTTCCATGATTTACACTAAGAACTTTCTATTGTTTGATTTGGAAAGCCATTAAGGAATAATTTCACACAAAATTTCATACAAAAACTCGATTTTCGATTTTTCCAATTTTCCGACTTTTCCGGAGGGATTTTCCAACATTTTACAGATATCGGCCCAGCCGTTCTCATTTTATGAATTACTGTACATTTTTTTACACCATTTTTATAAATGAGCATTTCCGTCAAAAGGTTCACCGTGATTGAAAATTCAAAAGTTATTAAAAGCTGAATATTTTACGATATTGTTATCAAAGTTATTTACGGGAATACAAAATTTATTATCAAGATTTTCGTATGATGTGCTAAATTCCCAATTTTTCATATATGATAAATACACCGAAATTTATTGTTGAGGGAAAGCTAGCTTCTATGCGCATTTCACTGGTTGCTTAGGCCAGATCATCAGGAAACCTTTTCCAAAGATTTTAGAAAAGCTAAAAATATTATACAAATAAAACCCTAAAGTGAATAAGAATTTTAAACACTCAAAGTCTTACTTGTAACAATATCAAAGCTTAAACAAAACACCAACAATAAACAGTGAGTTTATCTTTTCTTACATCCCCCTAGAGAAATATTTAGATTTTACTAATTTTTTAAATTTACTCATAAATTTGTTCACTTAGATAAACAATCGGACTGCAAAGTTGTGCAAACGTAATTTCTTATTTTTGAGAATGTTTTATTGTATGTTTTCTTTAATATTTATCTTTCTTAAAAGAGGTGATATTTGATAAAAATTATTCCAAAAAAATTTTTTTACATGGTCTGTAATCGAAGGAATAGTTTGAAGAGAAATATGTTATTCGGATTAAAGGTAAATTTTTATTTTATTTTGATCATTATTCAGTTAAATTATTCCGGAAAAAATTTCACGTTCGAAATGTCACGTATCGACCCAGATTTTGGCTTAAAAAAAAGAAAATACAGAAGATTTTAGAATCAAACCAAAACATTTTAATGTTACATTGCTACGGAAAATTCGAACCGCTAACTAAACTTTAGCATAGATAACAGTGCTTTCTTAGTGATATAATTTAAGGGTTAAGAAAACGTAAAAATATTTTTTGCTTAAAATGTTATTGCATTTTTGATCCGTACGACTGTCACGTTCAACACTTTAGAATTACCCATATATTTTTGATTATCAAAATTTGTAAAAATTTAAAATTGTGATTTTTTCTTATTTAAGATTAACTTAATTCAAAATATGATACAAAACAACGTACGATTTTAAACAATGTGTTAATTGATTTAATTAAAAAATTATAGACATAAAATCTATATTTTATTCAGTTACCTCAGTTGATTCACACTAAATACAAAAATAATTTATATTTTAATTGAAGAGAACCAACTAGTTTTTAACTTATTTGTAAGATTCTATTAACATTTTTATTAAATTAATTAAAATTAATAATTGAAATTTGAGTTCTAAATTAATTTAATAGTTAGCCATAAAAATCTTATTTTAACCAAAACAAATTTGTATAGCCATCACCACTAGTGGTAGGAATTATGCATTGTTTAAAATACATTAAATTACCATAGGTCTAATTTCCACTCTAAGAAAACACCCTGTAAAGAGTAAAGTTTAAATTTTGAATTTAGTGCAAACATTCCACTGTTTTGTGCATTTCAAAAGACATTTTTATACCCTCCACCACAATTAGTTGTGAAGAGGGTATATTAAGTTTGTCATTCCGTGTGAAACTTTTTTATTATTCATCTCAGACCCCATAAAGTACATATATTCTGGGTCCTTGAGTAATTCTAAGTCGATTTAGCCATGTCCGTATGTCTGTCCGTCTGTTGAAAACACGCTCACTTTCGAAAAGAACTAAACAAACTGGGTGTCAAATTGCTTGTAGTTATCCTAAGCAGGTTGGGATTGAAATTCAGCAAAATCCGTTTAGTGGGATCAGAGCTATGAATCAAAATGTTGAACCACCACCCAAAAAAAAAATTGATAATTTTGTCACAAAAACTTACATAAGTGGTGGAATAATGCACAGAATGACATACGATTTTGCAAGAATTCGTCTTATTCATCTGGAAATCACGCTGTAAGATTTCGTGAAGATTGCTCCATAATTTACCCTAGGACCCATATAAAGCCTACTTCCGGTAAACAGTTAAGTACGCCTAAAACCGTAAAAAATAACGTTATCATAACAAAATTTGGTTCATCAAAGTTTTATAGGACAAGAAATAAAACTGTGTAATTTCGTGAAGATCGGTCCATAATTTACCCTAGGCCCCATATAAACCCTACTCCCGGAAAACAGTTTAGTACGTCTAAAAACGTAAATAATAATGCTATCATTGGTACATCACAGTTTTATAGAGCTAGAAATGACACTGTGAAATTTGGTTAAGATCTGTGCATAACTTATCATAGGCCTCATTTAAAGCCCACTCTGGTAAAATAATTAAATACGCGGTAAACTTTCTTCCAGTTTAGCTTCATTTGGCCAGAAAAAATGTTATGCAATTTTGTGATATATGGCCCATAATTTACCGTAGATTCCATTTTAGCAGCCTTCTGAAATTCACTGCAAACGCTTAAACTAATTGCACCGCTGTATTGAAATTTATGTTTTTTAATACCAGAAATCGTTCTCAGAATTTGGGATGATTAGTTCATAGCTTACCATGGCTTTTATATAATTTATTCTTCTGAAAATCATTTAAGTTCAGCTTAAACTGATATTCTACTCAAGCTTTTTAAAATTGATTCTGATTGTCGGTCAATAATTTCCGCAACAAATTCGTATTTATTTATAATAATTAATAGACATCATACAGATATTACTCCTAAAGCATTCGAAGTGTCGGTGGAGGGTATCAAAGATTCGGCACAGCCGAATAAAGCACTCTTACTTGTTTTCTTTTATTAATGTACATTAGAGCGACTCACAAAAAAAGGGCTCGATGTACCCTCCTAAAAATGAACCTTGGACTTTTTTAAGAGGACATTTTAAATATTTCGGCTCCAGCTTTGTCCTCTCGTGAGCTGGACCAGTTTGAAGAAGGGTCTATTTTTGCATGTTTTGTTAATTTGAGAATCTGTTTCCTTACCAACATATACCAATTGGGTATCATAAGAAAGGCTTTTTAAGGCGCGTCCAACTGTATATACAATTTGTCCAAGGACGATCATCCATGTCCTTTTTTAAGGATTTTCTGCAAAAAACCGGTTTTTGAATTTTTTGTTTTGGGTTGTTTGTAATAAAAATGCTAAATTAACATATTTTAATCTTTAGTCGATTTAATTAAATACGTGTCTTTTTTTAGGAGGGTACATCGAGCACGAATTTTGCTTTCATACAACTTGAGTCGCTATAATGTACATACTTCTTTAATAATTTTCAGAACTTTTCACGTTAAAATTTCTTTATACTTGTTGGACACTCTTTAAAAGAATAAAAAAGTTAAACTTTTTCCTTTCGTTTTCAATAACAGTATTAAAGAGCTCATCAAATAAATATTAAAATTCAATATTGTGTTCCCTATCCTCTCAAAGGGGAATGTTATGATGAATTCTTTTTTATAAAAAAGGTAAAACAAAAAAATTAAGTTAACAATTTCGAAAATAAAAATCTCGGGCTTCGGGATTCCCTAAAAAATATATACAAAAATTTTTTTTTTTTTAAAGAAAATTACACAAATACTACTCAATTCAGTATTGTCAAATTATCAGTGTTGCGTAAAAGAAACGTAGTTTTGATAGATTTTTTAACAAAAACCTTAAAACAAAATCATAAAATATTTGCTGTTTACACAGCTTGTTTAAGAAAACTTGACAGAGCCTATAATAATTTTTGACGAGCATTATAAATTCTGGTTTTCAAGGTAGTCTGGCCAGTCTTTCTTTTTGTAGGTCCATTATTAAAAACTCTGCGGTAGTTTTATATCCAATTGTTTGCGAACGAACACAAAATTGGGACTGAATTCTTCTTTCTAATTTCTTAGGCCAAAATTAACGGTCTTTAGTTAATGATTAGTAAACTAGAATGATAAATCTTGGTTAACTAGCATTTCATATTTACAGTATATTGGTTAACTAATAACTTGTATCATAGCAAAAAAATGGCAGCTCTATAAAAATACCAAATTTCAATGTTGGTAACTGAGTATTTCTTTAAAATTTTATTATTTCTAAATATAAAAAAGTACAAAAAAAAAGTAGCAGTGTTACTGCTGAACAAAAGGAATATGCGTGGAAGCGTATGTGTATAGTTTTTAATAGTAGTTTTTTACAAAAAAAAAAAAAAAAAAAGAAATGTTAATAATAATTTTGAATGAAAGAGCTGTTGCCTAACTATTAGTTAACCAATAACATTTGATAATTTAACTAATGGCTAATAAAAAGCTGAAATAATATTTTATTGGTTTAACCATTGCTATTAGCAAACTAAAGGGCCTAAGTGTTTTAGTAAATGCACCAAACCCCCGACTTGGGATGCAAATCGAGTCACTTTGGTCTATGTAAACGTAATGGTTTATAATTGATTGGGTTCAACATGTATATATTTAAAAATTTAAATATTTAAATTTTATTATTGATACGAAGTGTTTTAAATTACACTGTACTAGACGCAAATTGTAACAAGCTGGATACCATACTGGTTAAGTTAATTTAGGTACGTTGAATTCAATGGCGACAACCGTTTTTCAAAATAAGCGTTTGTGTTCTCGATGTTCGCGATTAAAAATTTCAATTTCATTAACCATTAATCTAAATTTTTGTGCTTTTGAAATCATCATTTTTCAATTTAAATCAATTCAACTCTATTAAATAAAATTTTTCAATTTAATGAAAATCAAATTTGATGAAATTTGGATTAAAAACCATTAATAGTTCAACAAAATTACCACAATACTAATTATTTTTCATAATATTTTTTTTTTTTTTAAATGTGAAGTTTCTTTTTATTAATTTATACGTAAATTAAATAATAACTTCTTTAATTATATAATAACGTTTTAACTAATTAAAGTAAAAAATATTTTTTAATGGTTATAAATTACCATTACCTCAGCCAAAAATTTTATTTTTGCAAATATCCATTAAAAGAATTGTTTGGTTATCAGTTACAAATTACACTACGTGATAAAATTTCAACAAAGTCGTGACCAAATGAATCTGGCAGCTAATCTTTATGTAAAATTTCCGCTGAATCCGAATATGAAGTCAGAATTGTCAAAAGTAGAACAGTTTTTGAGATATTCCAAAATAACCGTTATTTGTGTTTTTAAAAAAGATGATGTGACTGAAATGCATATATCTTCAAAAATTTTAAACGGATTATGTAATTCTTTCTTTTTAGTGAAAGGTTATAAAATTTCTAAAATAACCATTGATTGCTTGTAAAGATTGGTCAAGAAATGACAGAGTTACAGGCTTCATTGAAAATTTTATGATTTTGATCAATTTTGCTCTTTTCAAGTTATTTTTTTTTAAACCAATGATTTAAAAATCCTAATGTTTTATTGCATGCGACATTAGATTATTTTAATATGAATATTTTGCGCCCAACAAGACATAGATTGGTACAAAAATGACAAAGCTGCAGAAGATTTTGTAAATTTACCCACATAGAAATTCAATAGCGTTAAGCAATTTTTAATATTTATTGTTACTAAAAATTTAGCTTTGTATAATTAATTGTTGTGGGTTAATTCAGTTAATCTTCTGTAACTTTGTCATTTTTGCACGGATCTGGTTCCTTTTGGGCACAAAATGTTCGTATTGAAATTTGCATTTCAGTCACAGCATCTTTTTTAAAAACACAAATAACGGTTATTCTGGAATATCTCGAAAACTGTTCTACTTTTGGACAATTTTACATAAAGATTAGGTGTCAAATTCATTTGGTCAAAAAATTATCACGTAGTGTTATTTAAGGCTTAAAAAATTGGTTTATGTATTCTGTAGAAAGAATACAAAATATTTATGACTTTGTTTTTGCTTTCAATGTAATTGTTTGGCGTTGCGTTTTACATGATAAGGGCCTAAATAGTTTTACAGGTCTCAGAGTTTAATGCTTTAAACCGCTAATAGTTATGAAGATAAACTACACACAAAACTTATTCTGTCAAAAAATCTTGAAAACAAAAAATGTTTGAGCATTTAACATTAAAAATTTACTAAGAAATTCATAACTATAACCAAATACTGAGAAAGTCCATTTTGGACCACCCTGTTATCATGAAATAGTGAAATTCTTCGGCTCCCGAGGTTTCCCAGCATTTACTTTCATATGAATAAAATATTTTCAAAATCGGAAAACATAAAAAAAATAATTTTCTCGTTACTACACCAAGTACAACTCGTACAAAAACTACAAGCAATTTGTTTTTGTAAAATCTTTGTACAATATCAAAAACAGAAACAAATATAATAAACAAAATTTTGTCATCCAACGATAACAAAGCTAAAAAAAAGTTATTAGCGGCACTTTTAAGACCACCTGTAATGAATTCGCCTTGATATGTAGTGATAATAAAAATTCCCTAATCCAAATAAAGGGAATTTTCCCGTAACATATGCTTCTAAAAATGAAAAATAAAAATTAAATTTGGTCCCTGGTTTTAAATCGTTTCCCTGCAAACAAATGGAAGATATCCCCTAAGGCAATAGTTTAGCAATATCCCCAAATTGTCATCTAAAAGAAAATAATCAAAGTAATTTTTTCTTTTCTTCCTTTTATAATTTTTGAGAAAATTACGCAACATAGACAAACAATTTTTTTTTTTTAATTTAAAACATACGTCATAAATAAAAAATAAAAATTAATCCAATTATTGAAACTTACAAATTATTTCCCAAAATATTCTGCAAAAGGTAAATATTTAAATTAAATAAATCGGTTAAAAATTGATCTGTTTACTTTTAAATTTAGTCAAGGATGCAATTTGAAAGAAATGGTAGGTGTTTTTTCAAGAATTTGGTGGAAACTAAATATTTATGTATATTTTTTACTTTATTTTAATTATAAATTAAATAATGTTTAAGTTAAATTTATACGTATCCAATTACCAATTTAATTTTAAATAAAAAGCTGTGCTTTTTTGTACACAAATGACAATTTTTTTAAATGCAAAATCTTCTTTTTATCATCCCAATGATATTTTGGTGATATCTTCCTATTTTCTTATAAGTGGTTATCTCGCGATATTGCTAGTTAATCATCTAGAAGTATCGCTTTCGTATTGCTTAGAAGTATTGCCATCGAGACACGTTTCTTCCCGAAGGAAGTGTCTTCCGCAATACGATATCGATTATTGCCGCAATAATATTTTTAATCCAGGCAATACGTTTGGCAATACATAAGGTGTATTTCTGTGTTTGCTGGGTTACTTTTAATATATTTTCTTTTTTGACTAGCTTTTTTTTATTTTTAGTAATTATTATCAGCTGCTACATGTTAACAAAAATTTATTGACAAATTAATTAATTGAAAAAATTGGTGTAGTTTGATTGCAATTAAAAAAACATGAACATTAGGGCGATAACTTTTTCACACTTTTTGCGAATATCAAAAACGGCATAGTATAGTCGTGTATAAATAACATTAAAAGTTATTAATAAAAAATATGATAATTTTTTCGGATTGTAAAAAAACGTTCACAAAGGGATCGGGATGAAGTTTGAAACAACCATTTTTATTTCACGGAAATTTTAAAAAATATACACCTGATATTTGTATATATTCCTTCCTATACGTATCAGTTAAATGTAATTTTGGAATTTATCCCCTACTTTGGAATTACAAATTTTCGTACTGTTTATTACAATTCATCGCAGTTCAAAATTTCTTGGGAGGTTTTAGAAATTTGCTTCCCTGCGTAAGTTTTTTTTCTTAAATCGACGGGATACAGATGTTTTCATTACTTAAACATTCTTGGCCACTCCGTGGTACTATGCCAAAAATTTGGTAAATTGCCCTAATGAACATAGATAAAAAATTAATGCTTAAGGCACTAAGGCCCTTTTCTAGCACTGTTTACAGGCCTTACAAACTTCCTTTTTGATAACTCTGCCGTACAAAAATTTACAAGTTTGTGGCTAGAAGTGAATTGTACAAGTCATACTTCTACAAGTGGTTTTATTTCACAAATCTTAATTTGCACTTGTAGATGTGCTTTGTGCTTGTAGATTTGTAAAAGAAAAGCTAAAGTCCATGTCATATAAAACTTTTGTTTCGCTTTGCGTTAGAGATTCACTTTGACATCTAAGATAAAATATACATGCTTATACGAAAAATGTCACATAAAATACTCTTAACGCAGAGCGAAGCGAAAAGATGAAGTTTTATCTGACATGGCCTTAAGGGTCGACGGAGAAAAAATTTTACACGTAACAAGTGAATGATAAATTGAATTAAATTGGATTTTTAACTATCTATGTATATGTATAAAAACGTTTGTGCCGTGTATCTGCTACTAAAACTCAAGAACTGCTGGACCGATTGACACCAAACTTGGATAATAAATTATTTTAGTCGGTAGCAAGGTTTCTCTTAAGGGTAATCCCAATAGGTGGCGCTGTTGCCTGATATAAAATTTTTTTTTATTTATGGTACGATTAGGCTGAATTTTACAAAATATATTAATAAAACAAAAATAAGTTTTTTAATAAAAAATACTTTAAATAAACACAAAATCCAAAAATTTTAAAGTTAATGTTAATAAGAGTTTATTTTTTTAAATATGTGATTATGGGCCATATCACCGAGTACAATTTCGTTCGGAGCCGAAGAAAAAATATTTCTTTGTTGATAGAAAGTGTATTTAATGTATTTTTTAATGTGAATTTTTTGGCCTTAAAAATGCAAAAAACTCCCATTCCATTCTTGAAAACAAAAATGGTTTCATTCCGCAAAATTTTTTCGTCATTTTATGAAGCACCAAATTACGGAATGTTTCCCGTTTCAGAACGGATTTGTACGCTTTGACATGGCTGTATATGTAATAAAACAAACTATATCACATTGTTATATACAAGAACTTGTAGTTGTAGAAATTGTAGTTTCCAAGTGCAAAAAGCTACAAGTGATGTGAAAATTTTAATGAAACCCAACTCATCAGCACTTGTAAGAATTGAGCCGTTTATTTTGAAAGTGGCATAAGTCACTTTTTCAAAAAAATCGAGTTAATAATAAATAATAATAATAAATAATAATAATAATAATAAATACTGAGAAAAATATCAGTATCATGATATGTCAAATACAAGTGAATCTTCTCGAAAGTTAGCATCCATATTTTTAAGCGTGTTAAAACGCAAACCCTTAAATATCTCGACTTAAAAACAAAATGACTTATGCCACTTTCAAAATAAACGGCTCAATTAGACTTGTGATTGAAACTTGCAGAATTGAAGTTTAGTGAAATATGCCCCTAGGCCCTGTTTCTATGGTATGGTATGGTATGGCGAATACCATATACAATAATATTGCAAGTGTATGAGCCGCTTAACAGCTGTTCTTCTCGTACTTATTGTGCCGTATTTGACGAATTCTTGCAGACATGCAAAGTTAATTGGACCGATGCAAAGTTTGTCGTTCGCCCTATTTGTGTTATTACCAACAGGGCGAAAATTTTGATAATGTGAAGAATTAGATTAATTTGTTTGATGGGTATTAGAAAATATTTTTTAAAATCGTGTTAACACACTGTGCAATGTTTTGGGTCAACTCTTTTGTTTCGAAAATTATTTTAAAACTTTAATTTTATTTTGAAGACTTTTATCTTAAACGTGTCAGATTTTAGTCTAACATCATACTGGCACTTGTTTCTCTAAAGAGAGACACTCAATATTTTTCCATTTTGACTTTTTACAAGAAATCGATGTACAGTGGTCATATCTATGCACTGTAAAAATCTTAGATCAATTTCTCTAGTACCTTTTTTTGAAAAAAAAAAATTCAGTTGTATCCCTCTTTGTAGTATAAGAGTACATTTAAAAAGAAAACAGTTTTTTTGTCTCTACTGAACATTTATAAGTTTAGAGTTTATCCCCTTTAGAGAAACCAGTGCGATATGTACAAAATTTGTAAAATTTAAATTAGTTGTTATTCAAAGAATTTTATATGGGCCATAAATACAAGCTTATTTGATTGCTGGCGTTACGTTACAAATAGTATAATTTTCGCTGAAAATGCCCATATAAAATTTTCATATGTTAAATTTTTTTGATGACTTCTTCGAGCACTTAAAGTTGTTTAAGGCTAGATTACACTATCCCTGCAAATAAAACTGGACCACCTGATCTATTTTGATAAAATGGACTACTCCATGGACTGGTCCGATGTAATGCATGCATGGGCCATGTCATTGTTAAAAAGTGTTTGTAGTGAGACGACATGTCTTCGTTTTTTAAAGACATACTTTCGTTTTTAAACGACTTCAAAACTAATCCTCTTGTGTACACCATGGAGTAGTTTTAAAACTACTCCTTAGTGGTCCAAAGGTGAGTTATATGGTCCTCTCCTAGGACATCGTAATGTTAAATAGACCAGGTTTTTTCCATATGTTTGGGTTAGTTTTGGACTAGTCCTGGTCCCTTGTGGACTACTCTTTAAACGCGTGTTTGGACTGGTTCTATTATTTGCAGGGATTATACTTTGTATTAATACATGTCAAAAACTCAAGTAATATGACAAAGTGTGATAGTGTGAATGCAATGTGTCACGAAAATGACAAGTATTATGAAAAAAGTTTGACATCCGATACAACTTCATCGTTTTTTGAAAAATTTCTCAACAATAATACTTTCCATTGGATCAGGGTTGCATTTTATTTTATGTATGGGTGTTAATACTTTGTGTGATGGTGTGAACACAAGCTGTCATGTTCAATTAGATTTTTTGATAGTCGCAACAAAACTCATTAGATTTCTATCTCACAAAGTATTATGGAATACGTCAGTTTTGTGAGATAGTGTAATCTAGCCTTTAAGGCCATTACACACTATCCCACAAAGTATTACGTATTTTATGAAAATGCAACCCTGTCATGATAAGTTGTTATTGTTTTTTTGAAAATTTATAAGCAATAATTAGATCAGGGAAGCATTTTCATAAAATACGAAAGACTTTGTGGGATAGTGTGTAACGGCCTTTAGCAGTAGCACTGTCAGTTTTTTTTATTTTCTATAATATTTCGGTATTTTTTCGTCTTTAGAAATAAAAAAAGCCAACAAAAACCCTACTACCTACATTAAAATTTAGTATTTTAATAGAGTTACCATTTTTTGCTCCGATAAAATTTTTTAGTTAACATATCGCTCCTTTATTGCAACATAGTCATATGGACCTTATTTTTTTAATACTTTCTCCTATAGGATTACTAAAAGGGCTTAAACTTCGTTGCAAATGTTGAATATTTTTGTCCTTGATTTTGGAAGAAATTGAAAATAGTTGAGTTTCAGAGAAGTTCTAGGGCGAAAATCTATGGAAAACCTATAATAATATAATCATTTTTGATACCTTTATACAATTCAGTTAAGTCTATATATTTTAAGAAAAGAATGCTGAAAAATTGACAATCCTCGTTCTTATCAAAAGCATACTTTTAGCATTAAAATAAATCTAAACTATACATTTTATTTAATATTTTTCTATAATTTTCCCATAAAAGAAAAAAATCTCGAAACATTAAACGTTCGTAAATTCATTTAAAACCTCTTTTTATTACATAAATATGTCCATACAAATTAGAAATTGAACATAGATTAATTCATTTCGTTAAATTTTATTTAGTTCATAATTAAAAACAAAAAAATACTCGAATAATACGATTATTTGCACTAAACTACAATAACAAAAATTATGGCTTTGGATGTATCTATTTGCTTAAGCAGTCTCAAACTAGAGGAAAAGATTTCAACATTGTTAAATTTCATAAAGAAAAAATATTTTTAAATTCATTATAATTGGAATATATAAATATGGGCATTTCCGTCAAAGGGTTCACCGTGACCGAAAATATAAAATTTATAAAAAGTTGATTATTTTACGATATTGTTATAGAGAAATATTTAGATTTTACTAATTTTATAAATTTACTCATAAATTTGTTCACTTAGGGTGTGTGTGAAACGGTAGCAATGAAATTTGTTTGTGGTAGGAAATTTTCATATTTGTGCTGTGCGAACCCTGCAAATAATAGCACCAGTCCAAACACGCGTGTAAAGAGTAGTCCACAAGGGACCAGGACTAGTCCAAATCTAACCCAAACGTATGGAAAAAACCTGGTCTATTTAACATTACGATGTCCTAGGAAAGGACCATATAACCCACCTTTGGACCACTAAGGAGTAGTTTTAAAACTACTCCATGGTATACTCAAGAGGATTAGTTTTGAAGTCGTTTATCAAAATGGATCAGGCGGTCCAATTTTATTTGCATTTTTGACAACGTAAAATTTTGGCATAAAGAAAAAACAATTACTAGTAGTTTTGTGAAAATGAATAAATTAATCAAACGTTTACTAATTATCATTTCAATTCTGTTGGAAATGAGATCGTCCCAACTATGTATTTGATGAATTCGTTCTGATATATTAACAATTTTTACAAAAAGTGTGTACAAAAAAGCTTATACATATGTAAATACTTATGTACATCTTGTATAATTCTTTTTAATTTTTTTGCCGCTAGTCCTACTTTCATATTATTTTTTATTTTGTGTAAGCAAATTTTATTAAAAAAAATAATTTTGTGGTTGTCAAAAATTTCTACACTAATGTCAAAATTTATACTAGCCCCCAGGGCTAGTGAAATTTTATTCACCTCAATAGTGTCAAAATTTTACTTCCATGAGTACTTTGCTACCGTTTCACACACACCCTTAGATGAACAATCAGACTGCAAAGTTGTGCAAACGTAATTTCTTATATGTGAGAATGTTTTATTGTATGTTTTCTTTAATATTTATCTTTCTTAAAAGAGGTGATATTTGATAAAAATTATTCCAAAAAAATTTTTTTTACTTGGTCTGTAATCGAAGGAAGAGTTCGAAGAGAAAGATGTTATTCGGATTAACGGTAAATTTTTATTTTAATCATTATTCAGTTCAATTATTACGGAAAAAATTTCACGTTCGAAATGTCACGTATCTACCCAGATTTTGGCTTAAAAAAAAGAAAATACAGAAGATTTGAGAATCAAACCAAAACATTTTAATGTTACATTGCTACGTAAAATTCTAAAAGTGTTTTGACTTAAAAATTGTGCCAAGTTTCGCTGAATTACGCCTTTTTCTACATGGCCACAAAAACTATTTCTATTTTTTTCACGTTCGAACCGCAACTTCTTTTGCCATTATCTTTGACCTAGAATCGCGCCCTTCATAAACTTTAGCATAGATAACAGTGCTTTCTAAGTGCTTTAATTTAAGGGTTAGGAAAACGTAAAAATATTTTTTGCTTAAAATGTTATTGCATCTTTGATGCGTACGACTGTCACGTTCAACACTTTGCAATTACCCATATTATTTTTAAAATTAAAAGAACATTAAACATTCCAATACCTGAAAATTGTTAAAAAGATTTGGTTTTTCTATACTTATATCTAGTATTGGGCAAAATCTTTCATTTATGTGAATCTTTCATTCTCTTTCAGAAAGGTTAAGTGAATTAATTCATTCTTTTCTTTCACCTTTCTTAATCACAAACAGCTTTCAGAATGAAGTGTCAAGTTCGTTTGAGGAATGATTAAATTGATATTAATATGAAACAAAAACGTATTTTAATAGTTAATGGAAATAAGATTTAAAGTTAAAGAGTTATTTTAGAAAAAAGTAAGTGTAAAATAAGCACACATTTAGTATATTTATGTATGTATGTAAAAGTTCAGATTGCTCCTATTGTCATTCGCTAAAAAATGTTAAAAAAAAACTAAATTTCAATAAAAGTTCAATAGAAGGGAAAAAGCATAACAAACAAGATAGACATAAAACAGAATATGAAAGAATACAAGATGAAACCGAAAGATGAAAGAAATGAAAAGAAAATACGGAAATATTTCATTATTTCACTTAAGTTGAAGTAATTCATTCAAGAACGACACAAGCCTACTTATATCTTTAAAGTTAAACAAAAATGTCTTAAGTCTGAAACTGAAGTTTTTCGTAATGTTAAATTGAAGATTCTTTAATTACCTTTTTCAAGTGACTTATTGCCTAAAGAGGAAATTATTACGATTGGAATTAGTCGTGCTAGACTGAACTTATTAATACCAAACGAAAGAGCAAAATAATTAAGTTAAATCTAATAAAAATTTCAAAATCTATTTGTTTGACCTTATCCCTTTTTATCTAACGCCAAAGATATTTGAATGTAAAATTTAAAATTTTTTTTTTTTTTAATTTATTTTTTATTATTGAATCTTTCTAATCGAAATTTACAATATGTATTCAAATCTTAATTCTACTTGTTGTTTATTAGTTGTTACCAATGTAACCACTAACTGCTGTATTCAAATTTTAAAAATGTCTTCTAGTTAGGCTCAAAGTATCGGTTCTTTTTAGCATCTGGTGACCTTCGAACTGAAGCAGACCCCGAGCGAAGTATTTAGGTGGCCCACCCTAGTTTATCGATATAGCTAATTAAATATTTTTTAATTTCCTCCTGGATAGCGGGGACGTTGAGATCTCTGTGGATAATATCATTACGTATATACCATGGGGCGCAGACAATTTGTCGTAATATTGTAGACTGTCTTCTTTGAAGCTTTTGGATGTTAGATGCGCATGCAGTTCCCCATAATTGGATGCAATATGTCCATATTGGTTTTATGATGGACTTGTATAAGAGAATTTTGTTGTCTAAAGACAAGTTTGAGTTTCGATCGATTAGCCAATGTAGTTGAGCTGCTTTAAGTTTCATAGCCGCTATTTTCGCTTTAATATGACGTGACCAGGGGGCAAATTACGGCAGTCGTGATCGAATACTTTTTCGATTCGAAAGCAATTTTATTTCTAATTCTCTCTGTCTATACTGAACGGATCGAAATTATTTTTTTAGTATTGTATAGCATTTATTTTAGTTTTCACAACACTGAAAAAATAATAACGATTCGTTCAGTATCAACTGAAATAACATTGCCTTCGAATCTAAAAAGTATTCGATAACGACTGCCATAATTTGCCCCCAGATCAAGCGTCTATCTATATGAATTCCCAAGTACTTAACATGGTTTTCTTCCGGAACAGTGATGTTATTTATTTTTACATTTATTTGGCACGTTTGTCTTCTGAGCGTGAAAGTTAAGTGAGCACATTTAGCCGGGTTAACCTTTATTCTCCATTTTTCTAGCCAGGCCTCTAGTTAATGTGGGACTGTAGATTTTGTGATGCGACTTTTGGGTCATCGTTAACGCTAATAAATGCTGTGTCGTCTGCAAATGTAGAGGTATGCGTTTTTACTAATTTTTTAACACTTTTACATAAGAGTTGCATACAAGGTTTACATGGGCAGAAAACCAGCCAGCAGAAGGGAACGAACGGACAGACGTCATCGTTAGGTCGCGTCAGAAAGTGATTCCAAGTCAATCGGTATTCTATTTTTTTGATGTTAAACACATCAGCACAAATTCTCATCCCCACTATGGCGGTGTGGGTATACAAATGAATTGAAATTTATTGCTACAACTTAATAAAATGTAAGTAAGATAATAAACAGATTTTATAAAGCAAAATTAATCTTTAAATAATCTGCACTTTAAAAAGAAACTTTGTCTAAAACACAATCATAATCATCTCACAAGTAATAACGCTATATTCGGCTGTGCCGAATCTTTAATACCCTTCACCAGGAATAGGTATTTTAGTGGAAAATTATAAACCAATCACCAAGAAACCTGTCATCAGTATTTCTATATTTCTATTTCCATAATTTATCATAGCTCATATAAAGCTACAATATACCTGTCAACATCTATTAAGATTGGTTCATAGTTTATCATAGATCCCATAGGCCTACTCCGGAAAAATTCGATGTCTCTGTGGAGGCATTCAAGAATTCGGAACAGTCGAATATTGCATTCTAACATGTTTGGACTGTATGAATAATTAATTGATCTGAGTTCTAATAACAAATTCTATACTTTTGATTAGCAGTTCAAAATCTTCAATTATAGTTAACAACGTACTTTGAAATACAATATTATTTATTTAATTTTTTTAAATTTCTCAAGGTTTTAATATTATTTGCTTGTTTTTTTTTATTTGCAAAAGTAGATGATTAAATAAATAATTAAAATGACTATTGAATACACACAATGAACTTATTTTAAAAAATTTATGTATATTCTATATTAAAAGATAAATGTCCAAAAAAAAAAAAAAAAAAAAAAAACAAATACATCATTGAACAAAATTCATAGAATGTCTTAATTAACGACAATTCATTGCCACCTTAATCACTGTACGTACAGTCAGTCACAAACAGAAATGTTATTAATTTATCTATTTTAAATGACTAAATCAGAGAACTAAATTTAAAATTTTGCATTAAATTTAATAAGTAATAAATTATCAGTGTAAGTTTTTAACTATTACAAAAGTTAATTAATTTACAACCGTAGAATTTCAATCTCTTCCCGATGTTGCAAAGTTTGTTATTAAGTTTAATTAAATCTTAATTAAGTAATTTAATATACACATTTACATATTTATAAAAAAAAAAATAATAATTTGAAGCTCTTTCAATTGCGTTAAAGTGGAATACATTGTCAAAACAAATCTGAAAGTATAGTCGGTAAATCCCAACCATATGATACCCTTCACCACTTTGGTATATGTGTATGGGTGATTGTAGTTTCCCTGCAAATGATAGGACCAGTCCAAACACGCGTGAAAAAAGTAGTCCACAATGACCAGGACTAGTCCAAAACTAACCCAAACGTATGGAAAAAACCTGGTCTATTTAACATTACGATGTCCTAGGAGAGGACCATATAACCCACCTTTGGACCACTAAGGAGTAGTTTTAAAACTACTCCATGGTGTACACAAGAGGATTAGTTTTGAAGTCGTTTAAAAAAGAAAGCATGTCGTTAAAAACGAAGACATGTCGTATCACTACAAACACTTTTTAACAATGATATGGTCCATGCTTGCATTACATCGGACTAGTCCATGGAGTAGTCCATTTTATCAAAATGGATCAGGTGGTCCAATTTTATTTGCAGGGTTAATATTTAGATTTTTTCTCAAATTAAATGTCTGGATCAGGGATGATAAATGAGAAAACCAATATCGTACCAACGAACTTTTAAAATCGTACTTTTTCTGCCCCAATAGTACTAATTTTTTTTTTATAGATAGCAAAAAATAAGTCATTCCAAGACACTTTGCCAAAGAAATTATAGGTCAAAAATTTATTTCAAGCCCCAAAGTAGTCAAGAATGGAGACAAAAAAATTGTATTTTGTCTAGCCAGACCTGTATTATGTGGTTTTTAGGGTCTAGAAATCCATTTATTTTTATTTCTGATTGCCGCCAGAGAGTGTTTTTATACACTTTTTAGAATTTATCGCCTTTTTGTGTGGAAAATTGACGAATATTTCTCAAAATGCAATCTCGAATCAAAGTAGTTTTGGGGAATACAATTGTAGTGGAGAATGTAAGAAAAGAAAAACTTGCTGTTTATTGTTGATGTTTTTGATAATGTTACAAGTAGAACTGTTGCTTATAATTCTTATACGCTTAACAATTTCATTTGGCTTAATATCTTTAGCTTTTCTAAAATCTTTGGATGAAGTTTCCTGACGATCTGGCCTAAGCAACCAGCGAAATGCGCATAGGAATAGCTTATCCCATCAACAATAAATTTCAGTGTTTTGATCAAGAATAAATATTGGGAAAGGTGTAGAAAATCCGAATATAATAAAATTTAATTAAGCGCTTGTAAAATCTCCTTCAAACTAATTCAGGGTAAAATAATAATGGAGTGGGCTCCCACAGTTCCAAAATTATTTTGACTGCTTCTTGACGTGACAACCATCTTGTTGACGAATAGTCGTCTCTTCTACTATGTAGAACTTTTGCTGAAGTGGTTTGCTATATCTTTTAAATACTTGTCAATATCATCAGAAAATGCACGCTTATATGCTGCCGCTGATACTTAATTAGAATGAGCAAGTGCAAAAATCTGATCAAAATAGCGGAGTTCAGTGTTTGGTGAAAATGGTCTTGCAAAAGACCAAATGCAAAATATCACAGCTGTTTTGTTAAATCCAACAACAAAAAATTTAGTTTCCGTTAGATTTCATAAAAAAAACTACGATATTTTGCATTTTCGCAAAACTATTTGCACCAAACACTAAACTCCGCTTATATTCATTTGATGCTTCTTGTTAGCGGTGGTTATATTTTGTGCAGCTGATATAATTTTTACCCTCAGAGAAAAAACATGGTTGACACAATCACAATCGCAAAATATCATTAATGTTTGTGGTTATGATTGTGTCCAACACGTCGTTAGCAACAATAAATGTTTAGACATAATGTTTATTGCTAATTATTGTCCCAAAAATATTATTATGTTCAGAAGAAAACCACAAACGATCTTTCAGAAAACCGAAATTCCGCAATAAAATTTCCTTTGAGAAGGTTAAAATTTTTCTAATATGCGCAGTCGTTTTAAAAACATAATTTTTTTAATTTATTACACAAATAGAACTGTAAAGCGAATAAGAATTAAGAGCAACAGTTTTACTTGTAACTATATCAAAGTTTTAACAAGAACAACAACAATAAACAGTGAGCTTATCTTTTCTTGCATTCCCCACTACAATTGGTTGGAATTCTTCCAACATTAATTGTAGTTGTAAGTAGGTTAAGAAAAAACAAAATGAAAACTAAAACAACTTGCTTTTTTACTCTCGCAAAAATAAAGCATGTTGCCAGTTTAGTTTTTTTAGCCGTGCACTTGCCAGCTTATTATGTAAGAAAAGATAAACTCACTGTTTATAGATGTTGTTTTTGTTAAGACTTTAATAATGTTACAAGTAAAACTGTTGTTTATAATTCTTATTCGCTTAACAGTTCTATTTGCTTAATATGTTTAGTTTCTAAAATCTTTGGATGAAGTTTCCTGACGATCTGGCCTAAGCAACCAGTCAAAAACAATAAATTTTAGTGGTTTTATCGAGAATTATAATTGGGAATTAAGCACGACAAACAAAATCTTGTAAAGGGAAAAAAATTTTGCAAGTTATATTGTTTAATAAATTTATTAAGGTAAACATATTAGGCAAATATGATTAAAAATGGTCATTGTGACCATTTATTTATCAAGTTTTTTCTCTGCGTGTAATTGTGAGTTAAATTGATTTCCGGTACCCGGATTACGTAGGAGTTATTTCTAGAGATATTTTTTGCATTTATCTTCGGTAGTATTAATTAATTAATTTTATGAAATACCAGCTATGGACCTATCCGAAAGCAAATTATTTGATTTTCTAATAAAGGTTCTTTTAATTAAGCGTTTCCCATTTTTAAGTTTAAGAAAAAAAAAAACAAGTATGGGTGAGGTATAATTGAAATTTTTTGATTCGTTTCGTTCATTATGTATGGAATATATATAACATCGGCACATGTCTTCCACATCTTCGTTGTGGGGCCCACATCCGAAATGTCCAATATTCAGGCTGAATTTGAGCGATGGCATGGATTGTTTTGGCCTTCAGGCTAAAAGTAAGAACTACATTTTTAAGCATGAGAATTTATTAATGAAATAATAAGATTTGGGTAAAATCATACAGCAGTTTTGCCCTTTATTTGAAATATGAAATAAGAAAATTGCAATCAGACCCTTTATCACAAGTTACATCTCTATTTTTTGGAGACTATTAGTATTCGAGTAAGGTAAAATCCTGAACCGATTTTTACCAAAAAACTATGGACTAATTTTCATCTAATAATCTTTGAAGTTGTGAGCTGTACCATAATCATAGGCTTTACCTTGACATGCAGGCGTGCCGGTCTTTCCTAAATCGACTGAGCAAAATATTCTGCGTCGCATAAACGCATACTACCCTTAAAAAATGTGTGCTAAAATTTAACATAATACCGAATGCAATAAAATGTTTATAGGCGTAAATGCTTTACTCTGGAAGAACATTTGTTTGTAGAATCAAAATCGATCTGTAAATTAAAATATTGGTCTAGAATTATTTTTATTTTAAAAGTACCTTATAGTGCATTTACACCTACGCCATAAACAGCTTATAAGTTGTTTATGATGATAAACTAGTTTGAGAAACTTGTTTATCCATACAAATTATAAACACGTTTGTAACTAGCTTTTGAGATAAACTAGTTACAAACAACCAGTTTTTGTTAATGCAACTCTGTTTTTCAAATTTTGTTCTGGCAATGCAAGTGATATTTAACACTTCCTCAAAAATAAAAAAAAATCAAGTAAAAAATAATTTACTTTTATCTGTAAAAAAAAGCCAAAACAATAGTTAGAAAAATAAAATAACCAATTTTCTTTAAAAAAATTCAAAATTTATAAGAAATGTTAGTTTTTTTACATATTTTCTTTTAGATGGACAACGGAAATAAAAGGTTTGTTAATATGTTTGTATGTATGTGTATCAACGTTTTTTTTTTATTATTCGGGCTAAGAACTTGTCAAAGATAAACAACTTAACTGTCAAAAATGCTGATGTAAACGGTATAGTTTATGAAAGTAGTTTACGATCGTAAACTAGTTTGAAAATTACAAGTGTAAATGCACTATTACACAGAAAGAAATAAAAATTGATTTCAATTAAAAAAATTTTGATATTTATTAAAAAATTAATTAAATTTGCATCAGTGCACAAATTAATGGTATCAATTAAATATTTTTTGATATAACCAAAATTTTCTGCAATAATGTTGTTAATATAACTAAACGCTTAATTCACTTGATTGAATTTTTAATTAAAATTGATTTTATTTTTGATTAATGGTTTAATTGAAAAAAAAATTGGCGAGTATTGTTTCTATGTGGATAATTTAATTTTGTCTCGATACAAAAAAATCATGAAATTTATTTTCGAGCTTAAAATTGACATTAGTGTTGCCTAAAGTGCGGATAAACACATTTAGGTATTTTCTCACCAAAACAGAACAGAAAGAAAATTGGACAGATTTTTTCATTTTTTGACTGGTTAGCTGTCCAAGCTTTGTATTTTTACAAAACTTAAAAGATGTTGGTTAACATCCTTGGAAAAATCTAATTATACTCATATTACAAAAGTGTTCACCTTTTACTATACCAATCCTCTTATTATTACATTTTAAATTTCGTTCTTTTTGGTATACTTTATAATTTCATAATTTATTTGTACTTGTTGTGACTAAATTGCCTGTGATGTCATATAATGGTTTTTCTATATTTAGGTTAATATGTAATTGGAAAGGAATCGGTAGTTGTTAAAGCGTAAAAAAAATAAAAATGTCTGGGCGCAGTTGTTGTTATTTTCCTTTTTTCTTTTTTAAGAAAAAATAAACTTACAACGTAAATAAATTGCTGACAATGACAATGTAATTTTAATTGAGTTCATACCCACAAAAAAAAACTTTATGGTATAACACAACTGGAACGAACGACGAATTCGTCGGCAAGAAGTCGTTGCGTAAATTAGTTAAATGGGGTGAAGACTAGGATTACTGTCATTTAAAATTTTTTGGAATTTATAACTTAATAACCTTGGACGCCAGATTCTATAAGCATTCGTTTTCTTAACTTTTTCTTAAATTATTGCACTGTTACGTATCCAATTTCTTTATTTTTAAAGAGAACCAAATTTTATTTAAAGTTTTGTGTAAATACATTTTTGTTATTTGTTTGTTTACATTCACCAAATCGTAGTGTGACCATATTTCAACAAAAAAAAATTACTATAAAACAAAAGAAATATGAAAACTAGTTTAAACAATATTATATGTTATATGAAGGGTGTCCAATGGATGATTCGAAGCTTTTTGCGGTGGAAAATTGATGATTTAGACGTAGAATATAAGTGGTTTCAACAGGATGGTGACACTTGGTACACAGCAAGAGAAACAATGGATATTTTGAAAGAAAATTTTGAAAATCGGATTTTTTTTCTCGGAGAGGAGGACTGAATTGACCTTACGACTTTTATTGTGGGATTTTTTTAAATCGAAGTGTACTTTAATAATCCCACAACAGTTTAAGAGCTTAAAAACAACATTATCGAGCAGATATGAGTCGTTTATTTTGAAAGTGGTTTAAGTCCATTTTTTCTTATATTGAGATATTTAAGGGTTTGTGTTTGATTTGTTTCAAAAATATTGTTAAGTGGTATTAATTTTTTTTTATGGCTTTGTGACCTAAAACATGTTAGAATATATAACGTAATACATTTTGTAAGCTTTACTAGAAAAATAAGCTGTGTTTCAGAACCTAAAATGGACTTAAACCACTTTCAAAATTAATTAAATTACTTTTTTGTTTGTGAAAAGGAATAAGTCCGCTTATTTTAAAGAAATTAAGCAATAGAAATTGTAAATATTTTATGTTTGATGTAGATGAATGTAATAGATTTAAAATAAATAGGGAAGCTTTCAATTTAGATACAGATTTTTATTTATGTAATTAAAAAAATGTTTTTAAAGATAAACATGAATTCATTTTTTAACAAAATTAAATTTTCATTTATTTATTAAGGATAATATTAAAAATTTTGCATTATTTCTCCTCATTTAGGTTATGTGTGAGGTTTTGTTAAAATATTCATGGTGCATAGGTGGTATATACCTTAGTAACTCCATCATATCCTTATACTTAGGAGTTGAAATGGGACGTACATTTTTGTATAATGCTGTTAATTTTATTTTGCTGAAGTTCCTTGGTCTTCCCCGACAGGGTTATAAGTCAAGTATTTTGAACTCTTTATCAACTTCCATAGATTCTTTATAAAACATTTTATAGGGTTCAATTTTTATAAATCGCATCCAACTTATCCTTCCCAATTTACAGGTTCGCCAATAGTGTTTTTTAATCTCTTATGAATTGCTTCTTCCAGAGGTTTTGTATAAAAAAATCTTTACGTTTCATTTTAGTTAATAAAAATTTGTGGACTTAAACCGGTTTAAAAATAATTTTTTTGGATTTCAAGTGCCCAAAATCATAGCGATTTTAATGATACTAGACTTAAATTGTTTATAAACAAAAAGCCTGCCGAGCTCCCATAATTTTGTCTTTTTAAGCGGAACCTATTTGTCATAAACTGAAATAAAAATATTTTTAAAATCTCAAAAATCTTTTTTTTTTATTAAAACTAAAATGATATCTGAATTTTGGACATCTTTTACAATTAAAAAAGTGCTAATTAAATATATATGGTATAAATATATATAAAATAAAAACAGTTTTTAAATTTACTAAAACACTTAAGAAATTTTAATAAAAAGCGGTCACACAGTCCCAACTTATTCGTCGTTCGTAAATAGAAATAAAAATATACCTGCACACTAGCGGCGATTATTTTAGGCGCCTTCGCAAATCTTGTAACTCCTGAAAAAGATTTGAATGCCAGCTGAATTGCATTTTAAGCCTTCTGCTCATGCATGGTAAAGGTGCTTAAATTGGTATTGAAACAAACTTCAAGAAAATGCAGTGAATTATAGCCTCGAGTGCTCTCATCAATATCCTATCTCAAAATCACTTTCTTATACAATGTTCACACTTGGGTTCTTAAACGCGTTTAAGCAGCTCGAACATGATTAAGCTCTAATCACTTCCAAATCGAGATGATTACCCATAAATTGAAGTGATTTGTTATTCACTTTAAATTGACATGATTACAACTAAATCACTTCATAAACCACATAGAATCGACTGAACATACCTCAAACTGTATAACCGGCCACGATTTCTGCTTAATGTTTTATTTGTTTCCTTAAATAATTCATAATTTTCACAATTTCATCACTAAAATGATTAAAATAATTTTCTGATAACTTTATAAAAGAATTTTTAATACTTTAAATAAATATTAATTTGTTTGTTGTATTTTTTTTCTTAAACATCTGTCATCTTAATCATGTTTAGGATCTTTTTACCGCCTAAACATCATGTAAACTTAATCAACATTTTGCTTAAACGCGTTTAAAAACCCAAATGTGAAAATAGCATAAGTCGATCTAACGATGTCCTTCCGGCTGGCTAGTTGTCCATGTAAACCTTGTGTGCAAAGTACAGGTCACAATTATCAAAACAATGTGAAGAAATTTGGCGCAAAGGTTCTAATTGGCACGAGGACTAAGCCTAATGGGGCGAATCGGTCCATAATTTCATTTAGCTCCCATACAAGCTTCTTTTCGGAATAGGGTCTTTGTGCCCATTAACCATCTTATTTTGTTGGTATTTAGATTAAATTTGGTCCAAACTTTTTTTATTGTAATCGAAATCTTCTTACCAAATTTTATTGGAATCGGTCTATATTTGATTACAATTCCCAGACAAATACTTCTCCCGAAAATAGCTTTTAATGCCATAACTTCCTTATAAATTTAGTATTTACATAAAAATTGGCGAGAACGACTTTTACGATAGCCACTATGTTATGACAAAATATAAAAATTTGCCATACGTCCCATATAAACCCCCTTCGTAAAATCACTTAAAGGCAAACAAAATTGTTTAACGTCTGAAATTGTAATGGATTGATTCTTTTCCTAAACATTTTGGGACGTCTTGCACTCGTTTTTTCGCCGATAGGCTCTAAAAACATGATATTTATAAAATTATTTAAATTGCACAAATTTAATCTACTCACCAATTCTGTAAATCAAATTTATTTTTTATTTTTGAAAGTTTTTATTTATATAAGACGGTTTTTAAAATAAATAAAACGACAAAAATGTTTGCTTCAAACGCTTATAGAAGGGTAAAGACTACAATGAATATCTTAAATTTATTAAAGGTTTATTAAACGCTTAAAAGGCTATTAAACATTTATGAATACTCTTTTCGCGACTTTTGCTTATTAATGACTTATAAAGCTGCAATAATGCGTTTATAAACCACAATATTGCAACACAAAAAACACCGCAGGAACTGCATTTTCAATATGGTCCCTTCTGAGGTCCCATCTTCTTCGAGTTTCTACATATGTAAGTAGTCTTTCATCCGCTTTTTAGTGCTAGAAGTTCCATAACGATTGCTTCTTAAATGTCATTAATACTTGGGGAAATGTTCGTTTATACAGAATCAAGGAAATTTTTCTATTGAGCTGTTAAAATACATCCATTTCTTTTACTTTCGATAGTAAGCTAATTTAAAGTATCCAGTTGGTTTTTTCGATTCGGCTTAAAATTATTCTTTAACGAGCTGTTGAGCCTGTCCCTGTCAGGCAGGAAGAAAAACTACTTAAAGGTAACAACCAACGTCAGTACCATATGCTTGGAAATTCTTAGCTTCATCAGTCTTTAGGGGTCTTCAAAACTGGCTAAAATGCAAAATACACAGTTTTGCCACACCCCTTTTCCTCTCAATTCTTCGCCCATAGTCTTATACATATCTTAGATCTGACTGCTTCAGGCTTCATTGTTAGGACATATGCTAGGCAATTTTCAGGTTCCTATGTCATTAATATAAGCGAAAATGTCGTTGTCATTGTTGGCAAAATCCATCTTTATCAGTATCTATATGTGCGTCTCCACCAAAGTCTTTTGGAACTTCATTCAAAATGGCTATAATTTTATTAGTATTAAGAAATTTACGAAGAATTCTGGGCATAGTTTTTTACAAATACAAGCCCGTCTAAAAGATTGTTACTCAAATGAGGTGAGTTAATTGACCAAAGATATTTACAACTCCACGTTATCATTTCAATTAATTGAATTTGTTTTTTTTTTTTGAAATTAAATTAGATTTAGGTATAAAAGGAAAATAAGAAAAATAATTTATTATATTAAAAATTATAAATGTAATTGAAAAAATAATAAATAATCTTAATCAGCCGATGGGTGCTATTTGAGGGATCAAAAAAAAAAAAAAAAAAAGAAGCAATCTAGGAATTTGAAATGCACACTTTCATACACTTTTATCTAATATGTAGCACAACAAAATAAGAAATGTTACTTGTATGATCAACATGATGTCTTAAGTGTATTAATTTTTTTTTTCTTTTGAATTATAATTTTCTATTTTTTGAAACAAAATAACATAAAAACAAGTAAGAGTGCTATATTCGGCTGTGCCGAATCTTATATACCCTTCACCATTGTGCGAGCAGAATACAGAGCAACTAGACAAAAACTAAATAAAACTGGTAAATATTTTTTTTTTTTAAATAAGAGACAATCGGTTTTGAACTTCGCTTTTCATAAGGGCCCAGAATATATGTACTTTATAGGGTGTAGGATCAATATTGTATATACCTTTTTACCTTCGGTGAAGGGTATAAAAAGAGTAATTTTTGGGAATTCAGGGTTCTAATCACTGCATTCGATACTATCGTATCGAATAAACTATTGAATTTTTTTGCATACGATAGACACTGGCGTATCGAATGAAAACTCGATAAATGTAATGTCGAGTTACTCGATGTCGAATGCTATTATTTCAAATTCAATACATTTCATTCGATATCGAGTTTCAAGATACCAAAATAAATAATTTCGATGAATTTTGCTCGATATCGTATGCGGTGATTAGACCCCAGTATTTCGGTTATAACTCATACAAATTTCCGACATTTTGGTATATAAGTCATATACATAGGACATATGGCAGCCCTAAAATTTAGGTTTTTATAAAAATTTTGATGTTTTTTAGCCCATTTTTGGAGTATTTTGCTCATAAATTACCCATTGTCTAACCGATTTGAAAGTTTTATATACCGACGTGTTAAGGAAGAATTTTACCATTTACTTAAGTTATATTTATATATAAACATTTATATAAACTTCTTGTGTATAGTTGACCTGTTGTTTATGTTGTTTTATTATTTTTATTATTTTTTTTTTTTTGTATTTTTAAAAAGATTCCCCTGATGATGGTCAGAGATTTTGACCGAAATATTGGAAAAATATAAAAATAAATAAAAATAAAATAAAAAGTTTTTTGAATTTTATTTATTAGCCAAAATAATAAAACAACATTTATATAAACTTGTTAATATATATTTTAACAAAGTTAATTATAAAAAGAGTAATTTTTGTGGATTCAGTATTTCGGTTATAACTCGGCCAGTTTTTAACCGATTTGGCAGATTTATATACCGACGTGTTGAAGAAGAAATTTACCATTTACTTTAGTTATAAAGCTTGGGGAGATCTATGGTTCCCGAATTTTGGTCATAACTTTTTTGTATCTGAACCGATTTTCCCGAGTTTTTTATAAAATATGTTCTACTAAAAATTATATAAGTCATATCCATAGGACATATGGCAGCCCTTAAATTTAGGTTTTTATAAAATTTTTAATTTTTTTTGTACGGGAGGTACCACGCCCACTTCTCCAATCTCGCCCACATTTTGTAGGATTGGGTGTATTGGCAACCTTAATGTGTGTACCTAATTTGGAAACTTTGGCTCTTGCCGTTCTCAAGATATACAGAAATAAAAAAAATACAACAACAAGGGATTATTGGAAAAATTTAGAGGTAGTCGTGGTTTTTTGCTCATATCTCCGTCATTTTTGGACCGATCTGGCTGAATTTCAATAGCAAACTTAAACGGAGTATATGTGACATAAATATACATCAACCTAGTCCACATCATTTCTGGGGTTTTCGGAAAACCCATTTCAACATACACACGGACAGACGGACAACTGGATTTGAACTTCGCTTTTCATAAGGACCCAGAATATATATACTTTATAGGGTGTAGGATCAATATTGTGGAACATACAAACGGAATGACAAAGTTATATATACCCTCTTACCTTCGGTGAAGGGTATAAAAAGAGTAATTTTTGTGGATTCAGTATTTCGGTTATAACTCTGCCATTTTTTAACCGATTTGGCAGATTTATATACCGACGTGTTGAAGAAGAAATTTACCATTTACTTTAGTTATAAAGCTTGGACTCGGGGAGATCTATGGTTCCCGAAAGTTGGGTATTTAAAAAAAAAATTTAATTTTGGTCATAACTTTTTTGTATCTGAACCGATTTTCCCGAGTTTTTAATAAAATATGTTCTACTAAAAATTATATAAGTCATATCCATAGGACATATGGCAGCCCTTAAATTTAGGTTTTTATAAAATTTTTAATTTTTTTTGTACGGGAGGTACCACGCCCACTTCTCCAATCTCGCCCACATTTTGTAGGATTGTGTATATTGGCAACCTAAATGTGTGTACCTAATTTGGAAACTTTGGCTCTTGCCGTTCTCAAGATATACAGAAATAAAAAAAATACAACAACAAGGGATTTTTGGAAAAATTTAGAGGTAGTCGTGGTTTTTTGCTCATATCTCCGTCATTTTTGGACCGATCTGGCTGAATTTCAATAGCAAACTTAAACGGAGTATATGTGACATAAATATACATCAACCTAGTCCACATCATTTCTGGGGTTTTCGGAAAACCCATTTCAACATACACACGGACAGACGGACAACTGGATTTGAACTTCGCTTTTCATAAGGACCCAGAATATATATACTTTATAGGGTGTAGGATCAATATTGTGGAACATACAAACGGAATGACAAAGTTATATATACCCTCTTACCTTCGGTGAAGGGTATAAAAAGAGTAATTTTTGTGGATTCAGTATTTCGGTTATAACTCTGCCATTTTTTAACCGATTTGGCAGATTTATATACCGACGTGTTGAAGAAGAAATTTACCATTTACTTTAGTTATAAAGCTTGGACTCGGAAAGATCTATGGTTCCCGAAAGTTGGGTATTTTAAAAAAAAATTTAATTTTGGTCATAACTTTTTTGTATCTGAACCGATTTTCGCAATTTTTTCCACTAAAAATTTCCGATATTTTGATATATAAGTCATATCCATAGGACATATGGCAGCCCTTAAATTTAGGTTTTTATAAAATTTTTAATTTTTTTGTACGGGAGGTACCACGCCCACTTCTCCAATCCCGCCCACATTTTGTAGGATGGTGTGTATTGGCAACCTTAATGTGTGTACCTAATTTGGAAACTTTGGCTCTTGCCGTTCTCAAGATATACAGAAATAAAAAAAATACAACAACAAGGGTTTTTTGGAAAAATTTAGAGGTAGTCGTGGTTTTATGCTCATATGTACGTCATAGTAATAGTTATATTCCTTAAATTTTTCAGAAATTACTTTATACACTACCAGACTATTATATTGTATTTTCTTTTTACATTTTACCTTAGCCTTCCGTTGGAAAGCAATGAGGTATATTGAATGTACAGAAAAATTTACAATTATTAGACAAAAAAGCTTTATAAAATACATAACTGAAATTTAGCTCATAGTATAAATTCGAAAAATGAAAAATGTTGCAAATTACAAACGTTATGACAAACTTATATATACCATTTTACACCTGTGGTGAAGGGTATAAAAATGTGTATCACAAATTACAAATTGGTCTTGCAAATTTAAGAGATTCAATTCAATTTTTTTTTTACTTCTGCAAAAAAATTCATTCCACCCATCAGAGTATTAAAATAAAAATCTTTTTGTTATTCAAAATTGCAGATAATTTCCGTTGGAGGTATAATATGGATTTCATTTAATCCAGACTACTTTCGAGAAGATTTATCCATTGGCTACTACACAACTTTATCTCTTTGTGTGATCTTTGCGTTTTTAGGAATATTTGCCACCATACGAGAATCTGTCTGCCTGACGGCGACTGTAAGTGGAAATTATATTTGAATATATATCTGTGGCATTTTGACAAAACATCTTAAGTCGAGATAACACAGCAAAAAAGTTTAAAAAAAAATCTCGTTGAAAAAATTATTTTAATAAAATAAAACAAAATTAAAGAAAAATTTCGTTAATAATGCAAAATTTTAAAAGCGTAAACAAAAATGTTTTTTGAATGGATATTCGAATGATTAACAACATTTTTTTCCACTTTTTAAATTTGACTTAAGATGTTTTGTCAAAATGCCACAGATATTTAATTAAATCAATGGATGTTTTGTAGTGCGCTGTATTTTTGTTGGCACTGACCTTGATCAACATCGCTATCGCACTAATTGGCATCAACAGTGGAGATCACAATGGTGTCGAGGTGGTGAATAAGGCCTGGGAATCAAATGCCATGGATGAATTACAAACGAATCATGACTGTTGTGGCAAGACTAGTTCCAACGATTACATTCTGATGAGCAAGCCAATTCCTGCCAGCTGTTACTTGGATCAGGATTCATCAGATTATCACAATCTCTTTACAGTGGGTTGCATTGAAAAAATGGTTACATACTACGAAGAAGAATCTTATCGTTTTGCTATTTTATCTTGGATTTGTGTAGCTTTTGAGGTAATTTTTTTTTCTTATTTTTGTATACTAAAAATTTTAATATTTAATTTTTATATTTGTCTTTTTGCAAAGTTTTTCGGTTTCCTGCTGGCAGTTTTCCTGGTCATTAACTTCCGCAACACTCAAAGACGCATGCAGTTTTAAGAAACAATAATAGATTCCATGGTAAATTTAAGTGGAGCCGCAAAAATTATAGTAAATTTGGCATTTAAAATATCTCGAAACATAAAATATCTCGAAAATTACCATCAGTATCGTTATAGTAACCAAAACCACCTTTAAAGACAAACGATTTTAAAGCAAAAAAGATAACTCAATTTAAAATAATACAGTTTTTAATTGATAAGAATTGATAATGTTTATGTGCAATTATTCAGTGTTTTTGTAAAACTTTTTTATTATTAATATTTTAAGAAATTAAGCGAAGCAATTGCTTGTATTTCTATTTGTAAATTATTATTATTTTTTTTTTTAGAATTTTAGCATAAAAGTAATATTTATAGATTTAAATAAAGAACAAGGAAAACAAACGAGATTTTTATGAGTACGTGGAAAAACTTTATTTTTTATAATAAGAAAAGTGTCACCCATGGCGAATTCATTACCGGTGCACTTAAAAGAAAGTGCTTCAGAAACGATCGGTATACTTAAGGGTGGATCCATGACCAATATTTTAAGGTATGAAGAACATCAGCAAAAACGCATAACACCCTCTTCACTATTGTAGTGTGGTTATTATAAATATATTTTCAATTTTTTATAACAAAAGGGATTATTTTAAGACTTAAAACAAGTATCGCTTTAAAGTTTTATGAATATGATTAATCATTCTATTTTTTACTTGAGAAAATTGGTGTGAATCGGTGAATCCGTTTAGAAATATTGAATTAAACTTCCAAAAAGTTTCTTTCCATGCCACTGTGCTGTGCATGGTTGCACCATAGAAAATAACAAAACAATAACATTCACCCTTATCGTGGTTGGCGAATTTAAAATACGGCTGCGGCTCTTTGGTAAAAGATTTACGGAAATAACTTCACGTTCTCTTTATTCTGTTACTAAGCAAGGGTTATTATTGCAACTATATTTTGTTGTAGCATAAGTGAAAGAATTATGCAAATTTTAACTTTTTTCTATTCCTTGCAAAATTATTATTTTTTTTTTAATATCGAAACTAAGAATTTTCGAAACCGGTATAAAACCGTTATTAAGGGACACGGTGATGGATGCAGGATATTCGATATCGATCGAAATTCCCATGTTGATTACCTGCTTCGTTTGCCAACCTTGCTCCATTTTTGAAATTTTGATTATTTTTTGCGAATTATGGATTTTTAATTACCAAATTACTAAATTTTAACCACTTTCATCTCACAAATGAAGGCACTATCTTTTACGAGTGCGGATATATAAAATTGTTAATATGATTAAAGTACAGTTTTTTTATTATGTTTAGCGATTTTAACAATAAGCAAAGATTTTTTAAGCTTTTTTTACACATAGAGAAACCACATTTGTGTATATGGTCACACCTTATGGCAAAATGTAACAAATGGGTCAGGTCAATTGGTCATTTCTTGTTTGGTTTGATAAATTTAATTGTACCGGTATGAGGATACCGATATTATTAAAATACCGTTACCGATACCGATACCGAAATAACAAATAGTTTTATAAAATTGTCTTATGACCTTGTGAACTGGCAATTTTAGTTTGACAACGTTGCTAGAAAAAGCATTGACCGTTCATTGTAAGACAGTTGGCAGATCATTGTCAAACGTTGGAAGCTTATTTCTTATTGACAGATGTGAGCAGTTTATGCATCTGGCAATGCCATCATTGTCACGGACCGTTTTATATTAGCAACGATGCAAATACATGCGTGTCAGGAATGGAAAATGGGCTTTAGAATTTTTTACCATCTTCAATAACAAAACGTAGTTTTGAGGCTACAACGGTACCAATATTATATTTTCTAGCTCATCTCTTGATATATTTATTTAGAAAAAAGACTTTTTATTATTTTATGTATCAAAAAACAGTACAAGTGCACCATAGTTTCCATCTCTGATATGCATGAGTGAAAAGAAAAAACAATCAAAGTTAAATTTTTCAAGATTAAAATTGTTTTAATGAAAATCAATGAAACTTATTTTAAACAAAAAAATCCTTGATATTGCTTTATTTTATTTCGACTTTTTTATACCCTCCACCACAATTAGTTGTGAAGAGGTTATATTAAGTTTGTCATTCCGTGTGAAACTTTTTTATTATTCATCTCAGACCCTATAAAGTATATATATTCTGGGTCCTTGAGTAATTTTAAGTCGATTTAGCCATGTCCGTCTGTCTGTCCGTCTGTCCGTCTGTTGAAAACACGCTCACTTTTGAAAAACTCAAAAGAAATAAACAAACTTGGTGTCAAATTGCTTGTAGTTAACCTTAGCAGTTTGGGATTGAAATCCAGAAAATCGGTTCAATAGGATCTGAGCTATGAATCAAAATGTGGAACCACCACCTAAAAAAAATTGATAATTTTGTTACAAAAACTAACATAAATGGTGGAAAAATGCACAGAATGATATAAGATTTCGCAACAGTTCGTTTTATTTAACTGGAAATCACGCTGTAAAATTTCTTGAAGATCCGTCCATGATTTACCCTAGGCCCCATATAAGCCCCACTCCCGGAAAACAGTATAGTAAGCCTAAAACCCTAACTAACAATGCTATCATAACAAATTTTGGCACGTCACAGTTAAATAGGACTAGAAATAAAACTATTAAGTTTCGTGAACATCGGTCCATAATTTACCATAGGCCCCATATAAAACCTACTTCCAGAAAACAGTTTAGTACGCCTAAATCCGTAAAAAATAATGCTATCACAACAAGATTTGGTACATCAAAATTTTTTAGAACTAAAAATAAGACCGTGAAATTTCGTGAAGATCGGTCCATAATTTACCATAGGCCCCATATAAACCTTACTCCCGGAAAACAGCTTAGTACGCCTAAAAACGTAAAAAAGAATGCTATCATAACAAAATTTGGTACATCACAGTTTTATTGAACGAGAAATAAGACTTTAAAATTTTGTGAAGAACGGTCCATAATTTACCATAGGCCCCATATAAACCTTACTCCCGGAAAACAGCTTAGTAAACCTAAATACGTAAAAAATAATGCTATCATAACAAAATTTGGGACATATAAGTTTTACAGGACTAGAAATAAGACTGTGAAATTTCGTTAAGATCAGTTCATAATTTACCCTAGGCCCCATATAAACCTTACTCCCGGAAAACAGCTTAGTACGCCTAAAAACGTAAAAAATAACGCTATCATAACAAAATTTGATACATCACAGTTTTATAGAGCTAGAAATGACACTGTGACATTTGGTGAAGATCGGTGCATAACTTACCATAGGCCTCATATAAAGCCCACTCTGGTAAAATAATTAAATACGCGGTAAACTTTCTTTCAGTTTAGCTTCATATGGCCAGAAAAAATGTTATGCAATTTTGTGATATACAGTCCATAATTTTCCTTAGATTCCATTTTAGCAGCCTTCTGAAATTTACTGCAAACGCTTAAACTAATTGCACCGCTGTATTGAAATTTATGTTTTTTAATACCAGAAATCGTTCTCAGAATTTGGGATGATTGGTTCATAGCTTACCATGGCTTTTATATAATTTATTCTCCTGAAAATCATTTAAGTTCAGCTTACTCCTACAGCATGATTGCTGATAGTGATGATGATGATGCTAGTAGCAGCGAAAAAGATGATTTTTATAACTGGCAAACAATACCAATAGTAAATAAACGTACTGAAACCAAATCCCCAATAGGAAATGAAGCAAAAAAACGTAACACAACTGATGACAACCCTAGTTCCATTAATGGAAATCGATTTTCAATTCTTGATGTAGACAACAATGATAATGTAAGGCAAGAAACGGCTGATCAAATTAAACCTCCACCAATTTTTATTCCGCATGTTAATAATATTGTAAACATGATAGATAACATAAGCTCTGTTATATCTAGAAAAGATTTTAACTATAAGTCAATGAGAAATAATGAAGTAAAAGTTATGATAAGTAGCATAGAATCTTATAGAAAACTTGCTAAGTATTTTGAAAGTAGAAAAATAGGTTACCATACATACCAAGTACGTCAAGAACGTTCTTACAGAGTTGTTTTTAAAGGTATTCACCACTCAACGCCCCCAGAAGACATTAAAGCCGAGCTTTTAGCCCAAGGTTATGGAGTTAGAAATGTTTGCAACGTCAGAAGCAGAGTTACAAAGGAACCTCTTTCCATGTTTTATGTTGACCTCGAACCAAGCCCGAACAACAAGGAAATTTATGAAATCTGTCACATTAACAATGCCATAATTACTGTTGAGCCTCACAAAAAAGTAAATGATATTGTTCAATGTCATCGTTGTCAACAATTTGGACATACTCGGACTTATTGCAGAAAACCTTTCCGTTGTGTTAAGTGCGCACTAGATCATCCCACGGCTGAATGCACAATGAACAAAACGATTTCTCCGCGATGTATTCACTGTTTGCAAAACCATACTGCAAACTATAAAGGCTGTCAAGTTTACCAAAAACTTATTCAGAAAAAGCCAGCGTTCAACAATAGGATAACTGATCAACCCAATAACTTTTCTTCTTTTTCACGTCCACAAAATTATACACATGAAAATCCAAATTCTAACACATCTTATGCAAACGTTTTAAAAGGTACTAATACAAATGAAAGTGTATATGAACGTCTTGAAAAGCTTATGACAAAACAAATTGAGTTAACGAACACGTTACTTAATATGATGTCAGTTTTAGTAACCAAACTATGCAATTAGATATTAGAATAGCAGTATGGAACGCAAATGGGCTTTCCAATCATACACAGGAAACTGAAATATTTTTAAACACCAATTTTATTGATATTCTCTTGATCTCTGAAACTCACTTTACGTCCAGAACATATTTTAATATAAGAGGTTATGACACAATATCGGCAAATCACCCGGACAACAGAGCTCATGCTGGTTCTGCAATTTTAATAAAATCAACAATTAAGTACGAAGTACTTCCTACAACATGTCAAAACTACCTTCAGGCTGCTGGAGTAAAAATATATACAAACTGTGGAGATGTTTCAATATTTGCTATTTATTTTCCACCCAGACATTCTGTCTTATGTCAAGACTATGAAGACTTCTTCAATAACTTAGGAAGCCGCTTTTTGGTTGGAGGTGACTTTAATGCTAAGCATCCGTGGTGGGGATCTAGATTGGTAAACCCAAAAGGTCGAGAGCTTTATAAGTGTGTCTTGAAAAAACATTATAACATACTTTCTTCTGGCAGGCCAACATACTGGCCTTCTGATCCGTCCAAAATTCCAGACTTATTAGACTTTTTTGTTTATTCGGGAATACCAAGTAACTGCCTGGACATTGTAGACAGTGATGACCTTAGCTCTGATCATACTCCTATCATTGCCACTTACAACTCCAACTTTCACTCAGTTTTGAAAAAAGTAAAACTTGTAACAAAAAGAACTGACATTGATTCGTTTACCTACTGGATAGACAAAAATATAAACTTAAATCTCTTAATAGATAACGGTCAAGAATAAGATAAGTCTATTGAAAACTTTACGAACCTAATCCACGAAGCTGCTATTTTATCAACACCAAATATTTTTGAAGGTCAAAATCTGGAAACAAGAAATAATTATATATCTGCTGAAATAAGAAATCTTATTCGCAACAAAAGGAGAATCCGAAAAATGTGGCAATTAAGTAGAAATCCAATTGACAAACAAAATTTTAACCATTTATGCACACTACTTAAACAGAAGCTTAAAGAATTTAAAAATGAAAAAACGGGACAATATTTAAAATCTCTAGATGCGAACAAGCAAGAAAACTGTCTTTGGAATGCTACAAAATATCTTAAAAGACCTACGAAACGAAATATTCCAATCAGAGACCTAAATAACAGATGGTGCAGATCGAACCAAAGCAAAGCCGAAGCTTTTTCTCAGCACTTGGAAAATATTTTTCAACCTCATCCTGAAATTGACTTGTCAACTGATGATAAAATACATGAATTTCTGGATGTTCCATGCCAAATGTACCTTCCAATTAAACATTTTACTCCAAGTGAAGTTAAAAATGAAATTATCAAGCTTGGAAACAATAAAACCCCAGGATATGATAAAATAGATTCCAAACTAATCAAATTATTATCTAAAAAAAGCATCATATTTATAACTTTATTATACAATAGTATATTACGATTACACCATTTCCCGACTCAGTGGAAATGTGCTGAAATTATTATGATTCTGAAGCCTAACAAAAATGAAAATGAACTCTTATCCTACAGACCAATAAGTTTACTATCTACCCTTTCAAAAATATTTGAAAGATTGTTTCTAAATAGATTAAAACCAATTCTAGAGCAAAAAAATATTATTCCCGACTATCAATTTGGTTTTCGCAGTAAACACGGTACTCCAGAGCAGTGTCATCGAATTATTAATGTAGTAACTGATGCTTTTGAAAATAAAAAATATTGTTCTGCCGTATTTTTAGATGTCCAACAAGCTTTTGATAAAGTTTGGCACCCGGGACTACTGTTCAAGCTAAAATCGTTATTACCAACACCATTTTATCTTGTTCTTAAATCGTATTTAGAAGATAGATTTTTTTATGTTAATAATAATGAGGAATTTTCAATCATTAAACCAATCAAAGCTGGAGTCCCTCAGGGAAGTGTACTAGGACCAACACTCTATACAATCTATACTTGTGACATGCCATACTCTCAAAATATTACCGTTGCGACTTATGCAGATGATACAGCGCTTATAGCATCAGCGATATGCCCCATTGACGCTTCTATATTGCTACAAAGAGCATTAAATAAATTACAACAGTGGTTACAAAAGTGGCAAATTAAAATAAACACTTCAAAGTCTTCCCACATAACATTTGCCCTTAGAAGAGAAAATTGTCCACCTGTTGCACTTAACGGAATGCAAATACCTATTGTAAATTGTGTTAAATACTTGGGATTATATTTAGATAGGCGTCTTACTTGGAAAGAACACATAAAAACAAAGCGCAAATATCTTAATATTAAAACGAAAAAGATGTATTGGCTCTTAGGTCCGAGATCCGAATTAAGTTTAAACAACAAGTTACTTTTATACAAAGCAATACTAAAACCCGTGTGGACTTATGGTATACAACTATGGGGAACAGCTAAAAACTCTAATGTTGAAATATTACAACGATACCAGTCTAAAACCCTGCGATTTATTACTCAAGCGCCTTGGTTTATAACAAATACGGCCATACATAATGATCTCAATATACCTACAGTTAAGGAAACCATACAAAAGTTTACCTCCAGATACATTTCTAGACTGAGCAACCATACTAACATATTAGCCATTACCCTACTCGATGAAACAGAAGAAGTACGTAGACTTAAAAGATTGCATATTTTAGATTTGCCTTTTACATAATTTACAATATAACATACTAACATATACATATATTGAAAAGATATTATAAATATAAGAAAATAAGTTGGAGAGTTATTGAATTATAGTTCAATAACAGCTGTTATTTTTTTAAGTATTATAAAATTTGCTTATTGTTGTATAAACAGATTGTAAATAAAGAAATTAATGAAAAAAAAAAAAAAAAAAAAAAAGTTCAGCTTAAACTGATATTCTACTCAAACTTTTTAAAATTGATTCTGATTGTCAGTCAATAATTTTATATAGGTCTAAACCGCAACAAATTTTAATGCAGATGTCTGTTTTTATAAAGATAAATTAATAATAAATAGACATCATACAGATATTACTCCTAAAACATTCGAAGTGTCGGTGGAGGGTATCAAAGATTGGCTAAAAACACGCTGGATATCTTCATTCTTTCTGATTTCAGTGATGAAGACACAACTTCAGCGGCCCTAGAGATGGGCGACATGCCGATATGGATCGTCTCGGGCTATATGGCGCATGACCAGGACAATGAGCCACCTAATGGGCTTGTTCGTGGCTTGGTAGCCAAAGCCGGCTCCATGGGTACCCCGGTGGTTATCTGTGCTGACGCTAATGCGCACCACATCACGTGGGGCAGCTCCAACACCAACTCTAGAGGTGAGTCGCTATTTTCTTTTATCTGTAGCAGTAATTTGGAAATAGCAAACATAGGCGCGGAACCTACGTTCATTGTAGCTAATAGGCAGGAGGTTCTTGATGTGACATTGGTCAGCTCGGAACACTCCGACTTAATAAGTAACTGGGCGGTCTCAAATGACTGTTCTTTTTCGGACCACAGGTATGTTGAGTTTCAACTAGGTCCACCCCCCTTGGGGGTGTGTACTTTTGTGAATAGGAGGAGAACGAGGTGGGACTATCAGGCTAGTCTACTCGCTGATTCTCTGGGCTCAGTCCCTGTCATTAGTGGCATTACGGAGACTGAAATGGCAGTGGAATTCCTATCGGGGGCACTGCGTCAGGCAACGGCACTGGCCTGTAGGCCAGTGGTTAGGAAAAAGGGGGGCAAGCCACCATGGTGGAGCCCTGAAATTGCACAGTCTCGCAGAGACTGTCGTAGGTTATTCAATATGGCTAAACGACTGGGAAACTGGGCGGATTATAAGTCGGCATTGAATAGGTTCAAGAATTTGGTTAGATCGGCGAAACGGAATGCCTGGAGGAACTTCTGCAGCGGCGTGGAAGGCTCCTCTGAGACAAACCGGTTGCGCAAAATAATGGCTTCTTGCCCGACTGTCCCTAGCTACATTCAGAAAGCTGATGGTAGCTGGACTACGAATAGTCAGGAGACGCTGGAGGTGTTAATTGACACGCACTTTCCTGGCATTTCTCTGTGCTATGATAGGCTCAATTGGGCGATAAGGAGCTTCGACTCCTTTAAGGCTCCTGGTCCGGACGGTATTATTCCGGCCGACCTTCAAAAGAACGCGGGGCTTCTGGTTCCTTGGCTGTCCGCTATTTATACGAAATGTATTAGATTCTCGTACGTTCCCATCCGATGGACTAGATGTAGGGTTGTTTTCATCCCAAAGGGAGGTAAAGCATCCCACACCAGACCTAAGGACTACAGGCCAATTAGCCTGTCGTCATTTCTTCTCAAGACCCTTGAAAGGGTCATTGATATTCATCTGAGGATGTCTATTCCTAGACATTTGCTCTCTTCATCGCAGCATGCCTACACCAAGGGCAAGTCTGTAGAGACGGCGCTCCACTCACTGGTCGGCTACATTGAGAAATCCCTTGAATTTCGGGAATACTCACTTGTGGCCTTTCTGGACATTGAGGGAGCTTTCAATAATGTCAAACCCAACTCCATCTTGGAGTCGATGAGGGAGGTTGGGGTTGACGATGTAATTTGTAGATTTATTGGTAATCTACTCGATAATAGGATCATTGAATCCACAATGGGTGCTACTAATGTTTGCAGATTTGTGCACAGGGGCACCCCGCAAGGTGGGGTTCTGTCCCCTCTACTGTGGAACCTGACGGTGAACACTTTGCTGGGTCGGTTCGACAGATTAGGGATAAAAACCGTCGCGTATGCGGATGACGTGGCGGTGGTGGTCGCGGGTAAACACCTGGACACACTGTCCCATTGTATGGAATCTGCATTGCAGATTCTAAGCTCTTGGAGCATTTCCTGTGGACTTGGTGTCAATCCACAGAAAACTGAGTTGGTACTCTTTACCAGGAAGTACAAGGTTGGCAACTTTAGGCTTCCTAGGCTAAACGGCACGGAGCTGAGGCTCTCGAACAGTGCCAAATATTTGGGCGTAATTCTCGATAGCAAACTATCATGGGAACTCAACGTTCGGACGAGGGTTGATAGGGCTATTGTGGCCTTATACACCTGCAAGAGATCCTTGGGCAGGAGCTGGGGCCTGGGCCCCAGGGGTGTCGACACCGACGAAGGCACTGTTTACTATGCTAGACTGGTTGCCGATTGATATCATGGCCGAACAACAGGCCTTGACTTCCGCTATGAGACTGGGGGCGGTGGGCCTATGGTCTACGCGGAACTATGGTCATGCCAGGGTCACGCTTCACGCGTCATACGACCTGGCGGGGCTGGACTATTGCACTCCGGAACCCTTTTTCGGTGCTTTGTTCACGGTTCATCATGGTAGCTATGATGAGCTGCTCGATAATACGCGATCTCTGGAGCCGACCCTGCGGGTCTACACCGATGGTTCCAGGATGGGCGACAGAGTGGGTGGAGGTTTCTTCATCGAAGAATTGGACATCAGGGTCTCTTTTAGGCTGCCAGATGGCAGTAGTGTGCTGCAGGCGGAAATCTCTGCCATAAAGCGGGCGGCAAACTGGCTGAAGTACTATCGTATATCGAGGGATATATGTATATTTACGGACAGCAAGGCTGCCATTGCAGCTCTGGCTGGTGTCTTTACGACATCTATGTTGACAGTGGAATGCCGGATTTCTCTAAATGAGATCGCGAAACATTCCAGTGTAACGCTGACATGGGTACCAGGACACAGTGGGCTCCTGGGCAACCATACTGCGGACAGTCTGGCCAAACAAGGCTGTCTCTTGGACGACATGTTCGTCGACGGCCTAATTGGCACTTCAATGGCCCGCTGCAGGACTCTCATCAGACGGGAGTCGTACAGAAGGGCTCAGGGGAGATGGCAGGGTGAGCATACCTGTTTGATGGCCAGGACTCTATGGCCTGGCTATGACGCGGCGAAAACGCGCGTACTACTCGGTCTCGGCAGGGACCGGATAAGGACAGTGACTCATGCTAGGAGGATGGGTCTTGAGTATAATGACTACTGCAGGAGTTGTCATGATGAGGAGGAGGAGGAGACGGTGTTTCACTTCCTCTGTCAGTGCCCCGGTCTGGCGGGCGTTAGGTTGAGGCATTTTGGGAGACCGGAATTGCCATGTCTGGACGATTTGTCCAATGCGGGACTGAAATCGATCTCCCTGTTCTGCAGGGAATCGGGGTGGTTCGAGACTGCGGTGACCTCTGGGGAATAGTCTGGTGGATACTGGCTGGCCCTTGTCACTGGCTAGGGGTATCACAAAGGGACCGCTATAAGGACCCAAGTGAGTCGTCTTCGTGACGGCTACCCATTTAACCTAACCTAACCTATCAAAGATTCGGCACAGCCGAATATAGCACTCTAACTTGTTATTTTATAAAAATACACGCAATTATCTTTTTCTGTCAATGTCTAAAAACAGATCTGGGAGTTCTTGCAATGCAATTATCTGACTACCGTGTGAACTGAAATTATTTGTTAGCAGTTGAATTTTTTTCAGACAGCTGTCGGGGGCTATATAAAGCGAAAACGTAAACACAAATCACTATTTTTTTTTCTATCAACACAGTTGAAAAAACTTTAATACAACATAAAATATTTTGAAGTTTGTGTGCATGTTTTCATATTTGCAAATATATACACAAACATTGTAGTTTTAATTTTCAATAAAGGCAAATTTAAAAAATTCAAAAATTATTTGAAGCAGCATTATATCCCTGTAAGGAATTCGGAAAATAAAAGAAACTCTCGATACCTAGTAACACAAACACTTTTTTAATAGAATTAACCGACACAATTAGAAGTGTTAAAAATTTCTTTATAATGGGTTGCTTTCGATTTTTCCAACATCTACGATAAGTGAAAGAATTTTTTCCAAGTCAGGTTTTGTCAAATAATAAATATTTTATGCATTTTTATTAATTGAAATTACGTTATTAATAAAAAAAAACTTTATTATTCGCTTAACCGATCAAAAACAAAATTAACCGATTAAGGCAAAAGCTCGGTAAATTAATCGAGCGACTAACAGATTAAAACAAAAGCCCGATTAAATGAATACCCAATTGTTAACGCGTTGATAACTTTTTTGGTGCACTTTGGCACAGATGTAACTGAAAAATTTAAACATGATACCAATTACAATATCAAAGCATCCCACTGTACCATAATTCTTAAAATATCTCCCTTCAGAGATGTCAATCTTGTATAAGAAACACCTAATATATTATGGGTTCGTACAGAACAGTATTCCTGAAGTGCTTTTATTTATGTTATTTTTTAGGACTGAAAAAAAAAATTTAAATATTACCACAAAGAACCTCAATATTTTTGGCATTGCTAACTGGCCAACATTACCAGTCATGACGTTAGCGCCGCTTGTTGCCAGTTCGATTCAATTTTTTAAAGGAATATTGGACGATGATAAAAAGTTTTTTATAAGAAGACGGCATCTGATTTGTTAAGCTCAAATAGGGTGACAAAACTATCCCTTATAAAACTAATACCATCAAAGCAACTTACTACTTATTTCATTGCCACATCAATAGTTTAAAAAAAAAAATTACACAGAAAAAATTATTTTTCCAATTCAAACAAAAAATTTGTAGAATCAAACAATTTTTTGTCTAAAATCGGTCCTACAAACAAATTCGCATATTCAAACAATTTATTTGCATTTTGTTTATTGAAAAAAAACGCCGATTTTTTCAAACAAATAATTTTACAGAATCAAACAAAAAGTTTACTGAAATTCATATAAATTTCAAACAAATAATTTTGCTGAATCAAACAAAAAAGTTTTGGCACAAGCAATGATGCGCACACAAGCAAGCACTGTTGGCGAAGATGAAGCAGAGCATAGCGGCCAGCTGGCTTTGAGACATATTTTTTTGTTGGAATAATTTTTGAACGAAGTCATATTTATACTCACAGTGTTTTTCTTCATCACACACTTTTGCTTTATCCTTTCCTTTGCTAATGAGTCGGCAGACCGACTCGATATGTTTTCCGCCATCATTCTATTTTTGTATTTGATGTATTTAAACAAACTGTTTGAAAAAATTGAATACGGGATTTTGTTTTTTTTTTACCAACTTTGAAACCAACCAAAAATTTATTTTGTTTCTGATAATGTGTTTTTTCTGTTGTTTAAAAAAAATGAAACGTTTTTTTTTACTACAAACCTCGTCACGCTATTTTATCATTTTTCTTATTGCTGTATTTCACATTAGGAAGTGTTGCTTACGATCAAATAAAAAAAATGCAAAAAGACGACAACATTAAAGAGCGTTAAATATTTCATACAAAATTATGAAAACTTCAAACCAATAGCGCGCTTATTAAATTTTTGAAGAGTTGTCCACATTTTTGTTGGTTAAATAAAAATCAAACAAAAATATTGATTGGATCAGTAAAAAAATTTGTAGAAATCAAAAAAAATTTCAAACAAGCGTTTGTTTGAAAATAATTCGGCAATAATTTTTTCTGTGTAGATTTGGAGTTGTCTGGTTCGCGACCAGGGTTCTAAATTTGTTAAAATGAATATAGTAAATTTTTGCCAAACTGGCCAAAATAAGGTTTGGCCTACCATTCGACCAAATTTGGTCGGAAAAGACCAAGTTTGTTTTTGAAAATGAAAAAAACTCCCAACGAAATGATATGAAATAAGACCCCAATATGTATAATTCAATTAATTGTACAGTTTTCGTTTAAAGAATCATGCGACAGATAGCATGGTTGACACTTCGGCCGAACGCAAGGATTTTCTCCTCTATGATATGCCAATCATCGGCTTAGATAACTAAAGCTGGAGGTCCATAACACGCGTTTTCGCCTCCACGCAGCGCATGCTTTTATGACCTTACTTGCGTTCTACGTTTCAAATTACATGCAACGCTTTTTATGCAGCAGCAGCACAAGTAAAAATAAAATTTAATTTGTCAAAATCAGCTGATTTGTTCGAACGCTGCTTGTGACGCTTACAAAAGTAGAAAGTACACCTACTTTTCGCCTCAAGGCATCTACGCTTTTGTGCATGTAACTTACTACGTATAACTACACAGATTCTACTTTTTTGACAGCTGCGTATGCTGCGAAAAAGCGAGTAAAGCGTGGTGTGGACCTCCAGCTTAAAGCTCTTCTGCATACAAAAAAATACACGATACACGATTCAATTGCTTGTGTTGTGGAAACAGCACATTAGTGTTTAAATTCATAGTTTTTAATTAAAATTGTTTTGCATTTGTGTTGTTTTTCTCTCAAAATGGTGTTGAATTCACACAGCACCAGTAGATGTGGAGGTTAATTTATAATAATAAAGAGTCGGATTACTTGTACTTTGCTATCAGGCCTGCCATTTTTGCCGATTTATCGGCATTTTGCCGATTATTTGCCTCTAGATTATCAAAGTGCCGATTTGCCGATTTTTGCTCCAAAAATGCCGATTTTTTGACTAACACGTAAAGGGCGATTACTTTTTGTTTGTTTGATAATAGATATAACTTTAAGCGATACTGAAACAGTTGTAACATTGAAAAGAGACAACTGTTATTAATTTAGCGCTTCTACTAAAGAAAAAGGGGTTAGTTTTATTCAATATTAAATGCAGTGTTTGTAATGTGTGTTGGGTTAATACATTATTATTTGAAAAATATTCCACTATGAAGAATTAAAGGCCAAAGTTAAAAAAGAAATAATTTTTAAGCCTAAAATAATTCAGTTAAAATTTCTTTTTCTATTAGGAAAATATAAAACACTTTATATTTGTGTTTGAAAATGGATAGATAAATACTTACAAAAGAATAAAGGTAATATAAATTTATATTCACTATCAATGAATAAATTTAAATAATAATTACTTTGATAATTAAATAATTTTTTTTTTTAAGATTATAACGCAATTGAGGACGAAGTTAGTACATAAATTAAATAGCTAATTCTTATGTAAGGAAAATTAAATAAATTTGCAAACTTTTTGGCAAAAAATTTCAGATTTATAACGTGAACATTTAATGGCAGCATATGGTACAATTTTTGGTCCTTCCACATTCTTCCGCAAATGTGGAAAGAATTTTTTAAAGTAACAGAGTTTTGATGTTCACTGGAAAATTTATCCTTTAAGTTTAAATTATTATTTAAAAATTAATAATTTAAACTGTTTTGATATTAATATCAAAACGGATTTAATAAAAATGTCAAACTCAAATATTTGTATATGGAATATACATAATTATAAGAAAGTTAAAAAAAAATTTTATATTTAACTACAATTTCTTTGTAAAACGTGGATTTTGATTGATTCTTTTGAAATTTCATAAGTTATAAACATTAGATAATTCTGAATTGTTCTTATTTGTAAGTAAGAATAGGTTTTATTGTATTTAAAATAGGTTTTTTTAATTTGCCGATTTTTTGCCGATTTTTTTATATTAAAGTGCCGATAATGCCGATTTTTTTTTTAAATATGCCGATTTTTTATCAAAATTATCTGGCACCCCTGTTTGCTATGTGTAATGAGTAAAATCAAAAATTGAGAACGCTCTCTCGAGCCGGCATGCAACACATTTTCCAGTTGTAATAAATAAAGCGTCAATTGTTATTCAGATTGTTCAAAATTGAAATTCATACAGCGACAGTTGTCTATCAGATTCGTCCATTGTACCAATGAGAGAGCATCAATTGTTTTTCTGAAAATAATGAATGTAATTAAGAAAAGCAATAAATATACACCAACTTCACTTTTGCGGCTAGGGCCCTATTCTTCGATACTAAGCCCAATTGTGAATATTTGATCTAAAATAAAAGCCTATGCCTAAAGCAACATTCCTGTTCCAAATGTTGCAGGTCCATGCAACGACCACCATAACTGGTGGTGATGACGATCGTGCTGTGCAACCCAACACAGTTTACCAGGCAATTAATAACATTGCGGCTGGTCCATAATCTACATACATATTTAAAAAATACAACAAAATACTACATACTTACGAATGCAAGTAAATTTGTGTTTGCTTTCTGAATTACAATTTACGCTTTCTGAATTACAATTGACACTTTCTGAACAATAATTGACGCCTTTTGAATTACAATTGGAAAAAGTGTAGTGAATTGTTCTGTACGATTTTTTGTTGTTGAAAGAAAAGAAAAAATGTATATGTAAATAAAACTTTTCCTGCAATTGGGGTCAGAAAAGTACAATTTTATTAACATGTTGGTACAATTTGGAAATTCTCATTTTGCATCCCTGTACTTGACCCACTACTTTTATATCTACTACTAAACTATAAACATGCACGCTCGTGCTTAGAAATGTTAGTAGTAAAAAAACTAAATAAAAATTTTTATACAATATGAGAGCAAAACGTTTAAACAAAACTGTCTGACCCATTATTTTATACTTGTTTTTATGGACTAAAATTGTTTACAGTGAATGCGGCTATAAAGAAAAGCAAAATTGATATTATTATTTATATAGACGTACGTAGAGGAAATTGCGAAGACAAATTTTGCGGCACAACCATTATTGAAGGAAATGGCAATAAAAATATTGAAACAATTTAAACAGAAAACGACAGACATTGTCGAACAACTTGTTGCTTTTAAAAATGTTAAACAAATTCTAACACACACCTACACGCACAGCCAATGAGAACCAATGTTTATGCAAATCTCTTTTCGTTCTCGTTGCTGTTGTTGTTTACATAAATGACTTAACACATTAGCAAATATTTGCATTTTTATTTAAATAAAATTAATTTAGAAAGGGCTTCGTTGTGATAAAAAGCAACGTCATAGAAAAATAATAATTTATGCAAAACACTTTTGTTGACGGAGAAAACCTGTCTGTCGATAAAAATAAATGTCCATTTCCTTTCTACGTAAAGAAAAGCACTTACTTAACACACACATTTAAACTTGCCGCTGTCTTACGGTTCTCATTTACAAGCACACTTATACAAAATGTGAACTTGACTTAAAAACACATATTCCTCCTTTATGCTGTTATAGTAATTTAATTGCATTTATACACAAATACATACATATGTATGTATTTATAAACACACTTTTGTCATTAGGAATACAAGAGAATGACCTACTTTATGACCTTAGAACGAGAACAAGCTATTTATGGGAGTAACACGTATGTATGTATATACATTAAGGTGGCTCGAAAAATAAACGTGTCTGTGTTTAAAACAAAATATTGCACGCTATTATGATTGTTGCAACCATATTATGATTTGACCAGTCATCATGTGAATTTTAAATTATGGTAAGAATGTCATTGTTTAATTTTAACTCGGAAATGGTTACTCTTTTTTACAAAAAAAATGAAGCCAATATTTTTTTTGCTTTAGGTGTGTTCCACAAGAGCTCGGGCATGTTCGGACTAATGAGAGTAAAATGAAAATTACTCTCTAAATTTGCCGAAACTACACAAAATTGCTGGAACGCAAAAAACCATTTTTGCACTTCTTCAAATACTAATGCTGCTTACTTTTAAAATTAAGATCTATTTAAGTGATTTTAGACGTTTAAAAGTCATAACACAATAAAACCAAAAAATTTGCATCATTGTAATTTTTAATATTTTGTTTTTTTTTTATTAAAGATAAAGGAAAATATGTATGCAATAACGTTTTTACAACTTTAATTTTTTCACAAAAACTTAACATTTTGGTTTTTAATATGTTTTTTAGTTAAAACTAAATAAACATTTTCTTTTGCTTGTAAATTTCCTGAATTATTTATCAGTTTCATATGTAAACAAAAACAGCTGATTGTTTTTTCTTGTCCGAACTTACCCAAAGAAAAAGTTCGTGCAAATTTGTACAGGAAATGAAAAAAATTACTCTCTCAATTACTCTCTTAATTGCAAAGAAATTGTTATGTGGAACGCTTTTGGGTAACTTTGTGCAAGTTCGGACTGTTTCGTTATGCATGTGGAACAGAGCTTTTATAACCCGTTAACATTACAACGGAACCTACTAGATTTGATTTGAAATAATTTTTAAAGTGTATTGCGTTTACATTATACTCTTCTGACTTTAGAAAGATTTTGATTTCATAAAAAAAAACACATATAATAGACATTTAAACATTTACAATACCTATTTTTATACTCTCCACCACAATTTGTTGTGAAAAGGGTATACTAAGTTTGTCATTCCGTGTAAAACTTTTTTATTATTCATCTCAGCCATGTCCGTCTGTTGAAAACACGCTCACTTTCGAAAAACTCAAAAGAACTAAACCAGCTGGGTGTCAAATTGCTTGTAGTTATCCTAAGCAGTTTGGAATTGAAATCCAGCAAAATCGGTTCAATAGGATCTGAGCTATGAATCAAAATGTGGAACCACCATTAAAAAAAATTGCTAATTTTGTTACAAAAACTAACATAAATGGCGGAAAAATGCACAGAATGATATACGATTTTGCAAAAGTTTGGTTTATTCGACTGGAAATCACGTTGTAAAATTTCGTGAAGAGCCGTCCATTATTTACCTTAGGCCCCATATAAGCCCTACTTCCGGAAAACAGTATAGTACGCCTTAACCCCTAACTAACAATGCTATCATAACAAAATTTGCCTCGTCACAGTTTTATAGGACTAGAAATGACACTGTGAAGTTTCGTGAAGAGCGGTTCATAATTTACCTTAGGCCCCATATAAACCTTACTTCCGGAAAACAGTTTAGTACGCCTAAGTCTGTAAAAAATAATGCTATCATAACAAAGTTTGGTACATCCAAGTTTTATAGAACTAAAATTAAGACTGTGAAATTTCGTAAAGATCGGTCCATAATTTACCGTAGGCCCCATACAAACCCTACTCCCGGAAAACAGCTTAGTACGCCTAAAAACGTAAAAAATAACGCTATCACAACCAAATTTGGTACATCACAGTTTTATAGATCTAGTAATGATACTGCGAATTTCGTGAAGATCGGTGCATAATTTACCATAGGCCTCACATAAAGCCCACTCTGGTAAAATAATTAAATACGCGGTAAACTTTCTTCCAGTTTAGCTTCATATGGCCAGAAAAAATGTTATGCAATTTTGTGATATACGGTCCATAATTTACCTTAGATTCCATTTTAGCAGCCTTCTGATATTCACTGCAAACGCTTAAACTAATGGCACCGCTGTATAGAAATTTATGTTTTTTAATACCAGAAATCACTCTGCAGAATTTGGGATGATTGGTTCATAGCTTACCATGGCTTCAATATAAATTGACCTCATGAAAATCATTTTAGTTCGGCATAAACTGTTACGAATCATGATATTTTACTCAAGCTTGTTAAGATTGTTAAAAAAAAAGCATTAAACTTTCTGATTGTCGGTCAATAATTTAATTAAGGTCTAAACCGCAACCAATTTTAATGCTGATGTCTGTTGTTATAAATATTAAAATAATAAATAGACATCATACAGATATTACTCCTAAAACATTCGAAGTGTCGGTGGAGGGTATCAAAGATTCGGCACAGCCGAATATAGCACTCTAACTTGTTTATTATCAACTTAATTTATTTTATCATTATTATCTATCTGTACCATATTTTTAAAATTTTCTTAAAAAATTTAAATTTTTTAAAAGGCACCACACACTATCAAAATGCTTGATATCAAGTTCGCGTAGATTTGCTCAATCGTTATCGGCTTCAAACATCCCTGTAATTTTTTCGTGACAATTTACCCAAAAAGTGGCAGTACTATACACTAAAGACTGGTTATAAAACTATCCACATTGATCCTATACTCGGAAGCCTGGTTCTAAAACTGTGGAAAGTTTTTCTGTCACCTTGTGCTGGCACTTAGCTGTCTTTTTGTGTCGCAGATGTTGGATAGTAAAAAATTTATAATTTATGCATTTTGTTAATATGAGAGAGAGAGAAACAGAACGCATGACAACACAATCAGAAAAGCAGATTTATGGTTGTTATAAGGAGACAGCTAAGGGTAAGCCAAGAAGAACCGGCTTATGAACTGTCTCTTAGTGACAATTTACCCCCTTGTTAAAGTTGCCAGCCATATGGCTGGCATTCGGACTGGTTGCATTATAAAGGGGCAAGTATTATAACCAGCTCGGAGACAGCCACATGAACTACAGGGATACAATCACATTTTCACTAATACTTCCATAGAGTTCGATAAGTACCCTGAAAGAAACCTGGGTGCAAGTGTCTCCAAGTCACCAGTTTTGTCGACTATTTTGTTGACATTGTCAACTAAGTGCCTACACCAAACTGAATTTGCCACTCTATTTGGCTTTAATACGAAAACAATTTTATCAATAAGAACTGAGAAGTGTAATTCCTATAAAAGTTAAAGAAAAAATAGAAAGATAGAAGAAACATAGAAGGTTGTTAGGAATTCGTATTCGTACCAAAAGTGTAGACTAGATTTACTAAAATGTACTAGTGATTCTCTGGTTCCAATGTCTACATATGTTCCCAAAAGAACTACCTCGTCAATAGTACCAACGTCAGTAGTATATTTTCAATGACACGCACATATTAAATGTCTATAGCAAATAGCATTGGCTGGGATATTAAAAGTCACTAGTTCTGGTGACTGTATCAATAGTGAATCAGTACAGATTCACAATTGACTTTTCCTGCAGGGTATTTTGCTAAGTGTGGTGTCTTTTCAGTTTAAACAAGCCGTGTGAAACTTTTTTATTATACATCTGAGACCCCATTAAGTTTATATGTATATTCTAGGTGCTTGAGTAATTCTAAGTCGATTTATTCATGTCCGTCTGTCTGTCCGTTTCTCCGTCTGTGGAAAACACGCTCACTTTAAAAAAATTCAATTTTTAATTTTGTTATAAAAAATAAAGGATTTTGCGAAATTCGTTTTTTTTTTATTTCCAGTCATAATATAATGCTAAATTTAGTTAAGATCGGTCCATAATTTACCATGGCAACTGAAAAGTTTCGTGATGATTTGTCATGTGTCTCATATAAATCCCACGCTGGTAAATTAATTAAATACGCCTAAAACCGTAGCAGATATAGAATTTGTTCCAACTTAGCTTCATATGGCAAAAAAAAAAAAAAAAAAATTTCATTAAATTTTTTGATATTCGGTCCATAACTTTAATTAAGCAGGCTTATTATTTCACCGCTGTATTGAAGTTTATTCAAATTTATATTTTTAAATACCAGAAGTCACTTTTCAGAATTTTGGGAAGGTTCATAACTTATTATGGCTCCAATATAAATTTCTCTCCTGAAAATCATTTAAGTTCAGCTAAAACGGCTACGAAACATGACATTTTATTTCAAATTTCTAAAAAGAAAAGCATAAAACTTTTTTAGTTAAAATGTAGATCTTCAACATTTAGTCACGAATAATATTTTTTTTTTTTTTTGTGGATTCTAGTCAAAAACAACTAGATTTTGCTCGAAATCTTGTAAGTACCAGATTTCGTTGCAGTGTAAAGGAGCTTTTATGTTATTTTTATATCCTTCACCGAAGGTAGAAAGGGTATATATAAGTTTGTTATTCCGTTTGTAATTTCTACAATATTGATCTAAGTCCCTATAAAGTATATATATTCTGGGTCCTTATGAGGAGCGAAGTTGATTTAACCATGTCCGTCTGTCCGTGGAAATGGATTTTCCGAAGACCCCATATATGATGGGGGCCAAGTTATTATACATGTATGACACATATGGTCCGGAATTGTTTGCTATTGAAATTCAGCAAGATCGGTCCACAAATGGCTGAGATATGAGCAAAAAACCACGACTACCTCTAATTTTTCCCTAAAATCCCTTGTGGTTGTTGTATTTTTATTACTTTTTGCTGTATTATTTTAGGGCTGCCATATGTCCTATGAATATGACTTATATACCAAAATATCGGACATTTTTAGTAGAACATATTGTATAAAGAACTCGGAAAAATCGGTTCAGATACAAAAAAGTTATATATATATGTTCCTTTAGCTCCCACTGGAGCATAGGGCGCCAACAATAGTCGTTCTCCACCGTACTCGGTTTTGGGCTCCATTTCTAGCTTCGTTCCTTGTTAAACCCACAGACCTTATATCGGCTTCGGTGGAACGTCTCCAAGTAATTTTAGGCCTTCCAACTCTTCGTCCTGCTTGATGAAACGGGTTCCAACGTAACGCATGCTTGGCGATATTCTCATCTGGACGTCGAAGTGTGTGACCAATCCATTGCCATTTTCGTTTTCGAATCTCAGTAGGCACATCTATCTGATTTGATTTACGAAGTAGCTCAATATTCGATATAACATTTGGCCAAAAGATTCGAAGGATTCGAAGTATTCGTCTGAGGCAGCGATTGACGAATGTTTGCAAACGACTTGTAATTATACTGGTCACCTTCCATGTTGTGCATCCGTACAAAAGAACTGATTTTACATTGGATTCAAAAATTCGCAGTTTTGTTCGAAGACTAATGTTGTTGTTTTGCCATATTGGTGCTAGAATTCCAAATGCTGCTCTAGCTCTACTGATTTTTGCCTCCACGTGAATCTCAGTACCTCCATCAGCGGTAATCATGCTACCCAAACAACAAAATTCGTTGACAATGGCATAGTTGTTATCACCTACATTAATAGATGCCGGAGAGTTATCTTGTATGGAGAGACCTTTTGTTTTTGTTGTGTTTATTTTTAGACCTGTACCATCCAACTTTGACTGGAGGTCAACCATCGGCATCTCCAGGTCACGAACTCTATGCGAAAGAAGGCATATGTCATCTGCATATGCAAGGTAGTTTAAAAAGGAGTTATCTATACGCCATTGAACACCCCTACGCTGCAATGAGGTTGATGTCAATACGTTCTCAATGACAAGCAAGAACAGAAGTGGCGATAGTATGCATCCTTGCCGCACTCCACTTAGTACCTGGAAAGGTTCAGACAACTTCCCCTTATGTAACACATAGCAGTAAGCATCATTATAGCTCTCTTTTATTAATGCTATTAGTTTTGACGGGAAACCTCTCTCACGAAGAGCGTTCCAAATGCAATTACGATTGATGCTGTCGAACACTTTTTTAAAATCAATGAAAAGTAGATTAAGAGTTGAATTATGTTCGAATTTATGTGATCTGCGCACGAGAAACCACTACGGAAGCCGGCTTGGGCCGAGGTAATTGTGTTTTCAAGGTGTTCCTTTATGCGATTGAGTATTATTTTTGATATAATCTTTGAAATTGCTGGTAAAACACATATGCCCCGCCAATTGTTGCAATCTTTGAAATACCCACTTTCGGGAACCATAGATCTCCCCGAGTCCAAACTTTATAACTCAAGTAAATGACAAATTTCTTCTTAAACACGTTGGTATATAAATCTGTCAAATGCCTGAGTTATAACCGAAATACTGAATTCCCAAAAATTACTCTTCTTATACCCTTATACCGAAGGTAAAAAGGGTATATATAACTTTGTCATTCTGTTTGTAATTTCTACAATATTGATCCTACACCCTATAAAGTATATATATTCTGGGTCCTTATAAAAAGCGAAGTTCAAAACCGGTTGTCTCTTATTCGGGCCATATTTCATTTTAATGATATTCAAACAACGTTCGTTTATGGTTCAGTCGTCTAAGGGGTTGAGTTTAGAAACTGTTAGTCCTCTGGTTCAAATCTTGGTTTTTCAAAGAGAATTTTTTTTTTTTAATTTGTATGTTCTAAAAACGATTTTAAAAAAATATTTACCAGTTTTATTTAGTTTTTGTCTAGTTGCTCTGTATTCTGCTCGCACAATGGTGAAGGGTATATAAGATTCGGCACAGCCGAAAATAGCACTTTTACTTGTTTAAACTGCTTATGTGTTGTATGTGAATCGGTGTAAATTGTATTCCATTGTATCAATTTGAAGATGCTTTGGAAATCTTAATAGCGTAGCTTTTTAATAAAAGAGAGAAAAAACTGAACTTCCCTATTGTATGGATGATTGTAAAGATAGGATAAGAAAATAACACACATTTACACTCTTTTAACATTAAAGAAAGTACAAAAATTAAGTTTGTTCAAATTAATTTGTGTAACTCATTTTAATATTTATGTGCATTCAAAAGTTATTTAAAAAAATATGCCTTAAATAAAATTCCTTAAATAAACGTTTTGTGAGATTCAAACTTCTAACATTTCTCCTGTGAATAAATTGCGCATGTTCTACCGGTACGTTTTTTTTGCTCTTTCTTAAATTTTACGTTCAGCTGTATTTCCGACTTTATATTTAGCGATTTCTTGTCGCGTCAGCACTTACATAGATTGAGAGATAAATTAAAAGGGGTACACAAGTATGTCTCTCTTTAATTTATTTTGTTCTCTCATTCGTTCTCTAACTGTTTTGTTATTTGTCGAAAAATATATTTAAGCTCGGTCGTAAATCTGTTATTCTCGTATACATATATTTAAACTAGTGGTCTGCAACTATCGATATCATAGATGGTTTTTGACTATCGTATCACAATCGATAGTTTTTAATACTATCGATAGTTTTGGTTTTTCTCAAATAATTGTTTAATAAGAAACTTTTATAGTTTAACAACTTTTGACAGTAACACAACTCGAGAGAACCTTTTAACGAAGCGTACATTTGCCACAATTTTCATTATTCCGTGTGTGTTTCTAAATTAAAATTTTAAAATTGATACGGATACAAAATTTGACAAGCGGTTGCTTAATGTTTATTTTCTACACCACTTTAGAATATGTTATGTATTCTTATCACACCGAGGTGTACTTTAAAGTATCATAAGCAGCATTAACAGAATATATTGAAGCTGTTAACATTTTTATACAATTACAAAATTTACCCAAACCCTACAGATAATATTGGACTACATGGTCCATTGTGGCTTAAAAGGACTACTTAAAACTTGGTTCAATGTACTGTAGCATGGACTATGTTAGAAGAAATGAACATGCAGTGCTGCCAACAACTGCATGATGTATACTTTTCTATGGTTTACAGTATTACACATTGGTAGCCCTGATGGTGTCCATTATTAATTGTTTATTTAAAAGTGAAAGTTTGTGAAATTTGTGGAAAAAAGGTAAAAAAAATTTAAAATACCAAGTAAAAATGTATATATTTATTAAGTACTAGCTTAACCCGCTGCGCTTCGCTAGACTGCTTTAACCACTTTATCGGTTGAGAGATATTTAATATATGCATCCTATGGAAGGTATTTCCTCCCTGCGCCTACCAGCTTCATTTTTATTTTCAAAAGTGGAGTGTACCATAAGAGTGACTTCTACAAAGTTTGATTTTTCTCACTATAACAGTTTTTAAGATATCCGATATTAAACATTGGCGTCCTATGGGGGGTAACACTTCCCCCGCTCCTATTTTATTTCAATTTTGGGGCTCAGAAGATCCTACTACGAAAAGTTCAACAAATTGCTTGCAGCGGCTCTTACTAATATTTCCATCTATGAGGGGTACTCTGGCTACCTCGCCCATTTCTATATTGAAATACCATAATAGTAGCTTTTACCACGTTTGAAGACTATCCCTTTAATACTTCTTCAGTTGAGCGATATTTAATATATGCATCCTATGAGAGGTATTTCCCCCCAGCGCCTACCCGCTTTATTTTTATTTTCAATAGTGTAGTATACCATAAGAGTGACTTCTACAAAGTTTGAACATTCTCACTATAACAGTTCTTAAAATATGCGATATTAAACATTGGCGTACTATGGGGGAAACCACTTCCCCGCTGCTACTTTATTTCAATTTTGAGTTTCAGAAGATCCTACTACCGAAAGTTCAACAAAATGCGTGAAGCGGCTCTTAAGATATGCGATATTTAATATTGGCATCCGATGGGGGTACCAATTCCCATGCCCCTATCGGAAAAATATTATAGCCTATTTTATTTTTAGGGCTCACGTGATGCTACTGTAAAAATTTCAGGAAAATCGGTTCAGTAGTTTAGGAGTCTATAAGCCAACATACAAACAAACACACAAACATTTTTCATTTTTATATACATATATAGATATTAAGTGTACTCCATACTGTAGTAACATGGAGTACTTTTAAAGCTAACCCACATTAGTACTCCATGGAGTAGTTCAGGGACTACTTCGGTGGGTTTATGGTCCCCACCTATGACATCGTAATGTCAAATGGACCACCTTTCACCCATATATTTGGAGTAGTTTTGGAGTACTCCTACTCCTTAATGGTCTTCTCTTTACATGCATGTATGGACTAGTCTCGTTATCTGCAGGGAATCAACTCAGGAAATTTTCAAGTTGTATTTGTAAATATTCTAGAACTGTTACCATCAGTTTTTTTGTCATTAACTCAGCTGTCTAATATCTTTGGTTTGATTTTATTTATACAATCCGTGTAAACAGGAAAAATACTTACAACAGACTTTTATTCTGTTTTTTAAACACGGAGAGAATTTCACAATATTTGATTCTTAAAAGTCGTAATACATTGTCATTACCATGTAAATAAGCCTTAAACGATACTTGTCTTTGCAACAATCACTCAAACAAGACAAACATTTTTCTTATGCAGCCGTATTTATTACTAAAAATTGCTTGTTGAAACCAGTCCTTTCAGTGGTACCATGTACTTGTTAATTTTACAGACAATTTTGGCGCATGTATGTGAGTCTTTGCGTGTGTTTGTTGTACAAAGAAATTTATTTGCGTTGTAAGTATTCATAACTAGTGTTAATGTATTTTATATTAAGACAAACAGTAATTTGATGTATTCGTTCTGACATGCAAACACATACATACCTTATTACTTCAAATATCCAGCGGGAAAACGCAGTAGATAGGCCTTTTAATAGGCCCTATTAATTTTTCACTCGCTGTGTCTATTGAAAGTTTTACTCTTACAAAGGATATTCTAATGATTGCCCTTGCAACATCTTAGAAAGGAGATGAGTAAAAATCCACTGATTAAAAAACGGAAGTTGGAATAAAATCTTTTTGGAAAGATATGGGAATTTGTTTCAAAAGGGTCCCAAAGAAACTCAAAGTGAAATAAAATCCGCTGCTAAGTATGACAACAATAGAATTAAAGTGATGGCGCATTTAAAAGCTTTTTCAAAACAAGAAAACTTAAGTCTTTATCTTGTTGGTGTGAGTATGCGAGTTGTTGTTTATCTTTAAAGGAAAGTTACAATGAAAACAGAAACACAACATTTGATTAAGATGGAAAGCTCAAATCATGACATCATTATATGTCATACTACTACTTTCTTTCATATACTTGATATGTTTTCCGTACAAAAACAACAGTTGTAATTCTCTCGCATATACACTAACACACACTCAGTTGAAACCAAAACAAAATATGAAGACACCAATAACAATGATGATAGCAAGAGCTGCCAGAAGAAATAGAGCGACTAAAATGAAAAGTAATAAAGAAACCCGTTAGACAAACACGCAGACATTACGGATAGAGAAATAATTATCGAAAGGAAATTCCCTACAACAGCAACAATAACTAAATTCACTTTTATAGTATTTGTGAGTAGAGTTGAGTAAAGTGTGCATTGAGCAACCAAATAAATGTTTAGTATATTGTTGGCTGTGAAGAAAGCAAGTGGTGGCCATTGCAAAAACAAAAACAAAAACATATAACATATAAAGAAAAAATAAGAAACTAAAATATTCTCATTAAATTTATTAGTTTTATAACTAAATAATTAAAAAAAAACTTAATCCAAATATGAGTTGCCAATTATCGTTTTATAAGTTTTTGTTAAGCATTTTAAACTCGGTGCTATCGGTGCGTATAAGCGATTCAAAAAGCAAATTAAATTGTTAACACGTATACGTCATTGGAAGAAAGAAAAGTTGAATCCTTTTAAGCCAATTCACTGTAATTAATGATTTTCTCTTCTTTTACATTGCTTTTAGTTGCTGGGTATTGGCTTGATAGCACTGTCCGTTTACGAATTGAACTCATCGACACCAGGTACCTTCGAACATGTAGCCATTGTGGTACAAATATTTATTGGTTCATTTGTTATTCTCACCTCATTTATGGGCTGTATTGGAGCCTGTCGTCATTCTTCGAGCCTTATATGGAGTGTAAGTAATTAAGTTGTTATCCAATGTGCGTTATAAACTTCTATCTATTTTTCAATTTCATTGTCTATGCAGTATGCCATGTGTATGGTGTTTATGTTGGCATTCCAAATTTATATTATTGTCGCCGCCCATTCTACGGACTATGTTGAGAATGCTCGCAATAACTTTAATAATTTATGGAATAATTACACTCTTAATTCAGAACAAATAATTGACATAGAAAAGAAGGTAAAATTAAATTTTTCCTAAAACAAATTTAAAGTTTAAAATAATATGTTTTAAATTATGTAAATAGTATCATTGCTGTGGTAAAAATGGGTCTAAGGACTACATTTCAATGGGAAGTTCTATACCAAAAGCCTGTTATGACCATGAAGAAAGAACAATAAACAATTTATTTACGGAAAGTTGTTTGGCAGTCATCGAGGAATCAGCACTTAAAAATGGCCACATTGGTTTAGCCATTAAATGGATTTTATTTTTCTTGGAAGTGAGTATAAGAATTACCAAACGTTTAATGAATTTATTTTTAAGCTACATACTCATTAATAATGGTTCAGTTATATGCTAGATTTATTTTAAAGTCAATATTGTGGATACTGCATAGTTTAAATATGAACCGTGATCTATAAAAAACTTAACGATTTTAATCTTATTGCACAGATATGTCTAATGTAGTTTAAGTAATAGAAAACATACACACATATCTCTATTTTTCTGGTAATAAATATCAGAGTTATTGGTTCAGGGCAATTATTCACAGCATATGTAGATACAAAAAAAATAATTAAAATTATCCCAAAACACGGACGACAACGCATTGTACTTTTGGGTGATATTAAAAATTAAAAAAGATCCCATTAATTTAACACTATGGCTACAGTAATTTTTTAAGGTTATTTGTACCGCCATTTTGCATCAATCTCCACAAACTCTCTATCCCTTTCACACCTATTGGGACATATGTATCCAACTGAATGTTCCCAGAGTCATACTTTTAAAGTTTTTCACTTTAAATGATTCAAAACTGTCCCATTTAGTTATTTAGACGCTTAAGTACAAATATTAAAAAAAGTCTTGCTTATTAACATAACACGTGTTGTTTGGAAGAGTTTTTTGATCAGCTATCCAAAATGTATGAACTAGACCGTAAATCACAGAAATGGTGGAATAAAGTTTTTATAGATTGGTGATGTCAGCTGTAAATTCGTAGATCATATATCTATGTGACAACGCATAGAGAAAGGGACCAGTAAGGTAAAGGAAACAGTAAAAACCAACTACACAAAACAAGAGGTAGGGACGACCTACGCGCGTTTTCAAGGTTGACCAACAAGATTGAGATGTGTCGCTTTCAAATGAGACCAATACCAACACGCTCAGTGATGGTACACCAAAGATACACGTATTTAAATCTTTAAAATGGCAAAACCCTTAGGTCCCTTTCTATTTTTCGCGTCACCTATATGAATTTACAACGTAAAAAGAAAACAATTTCTTGATTTTGTATACCCTTTTTTATATGTTTACGACTAATGGGACTTATATGTCCCATGCCAAGTTCCTGATGGGACATACATATATGTCCCACCCAAGTTTCTTCCCTGGGTTGGGGCACACAAAAAATAAGATAAATATTTGTTTAATATGCATATCTTTGTAAAAATAGTCCATTATAAAAGCTTGAAACTAACTAATTGTCTCCCGTCCCGAAAGGGTTAAGCATGTAATTAGGTATTTGCTAGTAATTTTAAATAATAACAGATTCTAATAATAATAATACTAATAAAGCTTAGGACTATAATCAGTTACGGATAAACACACATCTTGATGGTTATTTATCAGACATGTGCCCAATATTTGATCTAATCCCAATAATACACTTTGCACAAAATACATATGGGCATTTCATGGGATCACGAACGTACGTTCGTACGCTTTTGATGTACAAATAATATAGAAAACAAAACTTTTCCTAGCAATTTTTTTTTTGCGATTCGATAGCATTTGGGTAGCTCTATGTTTAGTACAAAAGATAGATTTCTTCGAGTTTAAGCTTTCATAATAAGAGTTATAAACGTGTGGTCACGAACGTACGCAAAATCAACTTCGGCTGACAGTAGTGAAATGTAAAAATCTGCGTAATGAAACGGAATTTTCAAAAGTGATTATTTATTTCAAAAGTGTATTAATGTAGGTCTCCATCCAGTATTTACAAAAGAAAATATCTCTCTTGGTTTTTATTTAATTGGCTTATGTATCGGTCGCGAACGTACGGATCGCGAACGTACGATTTTTCCATATGTTTTTTTTATTATTATCACCATGCATTTTACCATAAATGGTTTCAAATTTCCTTAACAAAAAAAAAAACTTAATTCTCCTTTTTCAATTGTAATGGAGAGATTATGAAGAAAGAGTGTAAACATAACATATTCTTTGCATGTAAAATAAGTATATAAAAATGTCTTTAGAAGTAGAAAATACAGGAAATTATAAAATTTTCCAGTTTTCAGCCCAATTTCCTCAAATAAAGCTCAGATACACTATGAAACCATTATTTTATAAGAACATGGACTTTTTTCCTAATAATTAACAATAAACGACGATGATAATCAACATTTTATTTTTTCATCCTGGTAGACCATTCTGGGAAAATGCCCATATTATTTACTATTATAAGAGACTTTTTCTATTGAGAAACACAACTTTTAGTACAGCAATCGATTCTAAATCGATCAAAAAACGTCAATCCATCCCCCATATAAACTTGCTTCCGAAACGAAGCCTTTGTACCCAAAATCAATCTTATACTGCTGCTACTAAGATTTAATTAATGCCAAAAATATTAAATACTTTTAAAATTGGTCCATATATGACCACAGCTCCCATACAAGTACAACTTTCAGCAAACAGCTTTAACTGTCATAACTTTCTTATGAATTTTTGTGTTGCCAAAGAATTTAGCTACTATGTCATATGATAAAAGGTCTAGAATTGGCCATTGCCCCCTTTGCTTAAATTACTTTAAGACGAAAAAATCTCACATATGCAGATGTGGTTATCTACTAGATAAAATTTTGCTGTGTAAGGACAATAATTCAGTCAATAATTTCCGTTACCTAATTCCAAAACAAAGTAAGTTTTAAATTCGGCTTTGCTGAATCTTATGTGTACTTACCAATTGTAGCTCTTCTAAAATTAGATGTAGCAACTTTTAATGTGTCGATCGAATTTTGCAATACTTTTTTTCTAATTTCTCAGCAATTTGCTAAAGCTTCTACTTGGTTTTTTTTTTGAAAAGATATCTTTTTATGCAATCGAATAAAAAATTAATTATGCAGAAACTCCTGAACGTTGATTTTTTCTAAAAATAATTTTATTTCCGTATGACATTTGTACGGGGTCTTGTGAAGTTATATTCCGTTTTTTTTTGTTTGCTTTTCAGTACCGTAAGCTCGATCTGTACAAAACAAATTTTAAAGAAATTTTGTCTTCCAAGATAGTTATTGACTTGACACTATCATATTAAATTTCATAGTTCGGGAGTTATATTTTTCTATCTCGGCTATTTATGATACACTCTGCGCCACTTTAGCAGCACAACTAAAGTAACTTTTTTTAAGCGTAAGAATTTTTAACTATGTTTTTGCCAAAACTCTTATATTTTATTTATTGATTGAATTAAAAAAAAAATTTCATATTTAAAACAATAGATCTTATCCAAAACATGCTCAAACTATTTTTTGCTAATGAAAATCTTAAGGTCAAGCTATTATATGCATAAGCTTGCATAAGCTTCTGTAAAAAATTTACAAGGAGCCTAACAAATAAATTTAAAAACATAAAAACAAAATCAAAAAAAAATTTGATTCCGTACGGAAAGTCCGATCAGTTTCGCAATTTGCTTAAGCAGATGACAGATTCACAAAACTTAACAAAAAGTTTCCTTAAGTACAATATGATTTACATATATTCGCACAGTTTCTTAAGCCAACTTTTGCATATTGTAGTTGGGCCTTCACAATTGTTCAGACAGTCTTTAAAATTGTTTTAGCCTGTTTTTAGTTTGTAAAAGGGGTTTTCCCTTATTACATATAGTTATGCAATGAATAGTATGCACGTAAGTATACATATGTATATTAGGGGTACAACCAAAATAAGGCACTATCACCACGCTGTAGCCGATGTTGTGCTGAAATCGAAAAATGTTTCCTCAGGTCATTTCGGAACAAAAACGTTCCGCGTCGAAGCCGATTTCTGAAAGCCCTTTAACATTTTTTTTTTATTTTTTCAAAATTTTGTATATTTTCAAAATTTTTTATCTTATAATTGTAATTATATGCTTATAATCAAAATTACAATCTAAAAATTAACTTTAGATTAAAAATTGGTGTTGATTTGCATTGGGGAAAATATCTTGTACGACTTTGATGGCGCGTTCCGCATAAATGTTGCTGCGTTGTGTTTTTGGAATTCTTGATTCATCTTTTACCCAATTTCTTAGAAAGCATATCTGAGCATTAGTAAAGCCCAATAATAGATTAGATTAAAAATTGGTGTTGATTTGCATTGGGGAAAATATCTTGTACGACTTTGATGGCGCGTTCCGCACAATATGTTGCTGCGTTGTGTTTTTGGAATTCTTGATTCATCTTTTACCCAATTTCTTAGAAAGCATATCTGAGCATTAGTAAAGCCCGATAATGATTTGTTTGATTCAGGCTTCGAAGTCATTTTTATTGTAACAATGATCTGAAAACCAAATGTTGTACCAAGGGCCACATATAAAATTTTGAAAAAACAGAGTTGCATTAGCAAAAATCGATTGTTTGTAACTAGTTTATCTCAAAAGCTAGTTACAAACCAGTTTATGGTTTATATGGATAAATAAGTTTCACAAACTAGTTTATTACCATAAACAACTTCACAAGCTAGTTTATTACCATAAAGAACTTATAAACTGTTCATGGTGTAGGTGTAAATGCATTATTACTGATCCCAAACTTAATTGCATTTGACGCGGAACCTTGTTTAACGATATCGAAAATCTAAAGGTCCAGTTCTTATTGTTTTTGTATGCACTACATGGTATGGATAGGGCCATTTTGATATTTTCAAAAATTGTAAAAAAGTTGTTTCCCTAATGTATATATCTGTGGACTTTTGACAAAACATCTTAAGTGTAATTTACAACATTTTCAGGAAAGGGAAAAAAACTGCTTAACTGCCGATAATTACGGTATGGTATTGAAAATATGTATAACTTAATTTGAGTTGGGTGCTTTTATAAAAAGTATTTTTTCTAAGCAAATTTTGACTTTTCGATCATATGTACACATATGTTCTTTTGTGAAATACATTATGGAAAATAAATGTTAATAATTTGATTCTTCGGAAACAATTAAATTTTATTAAAAAGAAAAGAAAATAAGAATACAAATTCGTGATAAATTTCACTAAAATTATCATAAGTTGGTATAAAAATAATAAAAAAAATTATAATTACATACATACACATCTGTGGCATTTTGACAAAACATCTTAAGTCGAGATAAGATATAATAATAAAATAAACCAAAATTAAAGAAAAATTTTGTTTATAATACAAAATTTTAAAAACGTAAACAAAATTTTTTTTATGTGAAAATTCGTATGATTAACAACATTTTTTTACAACTTTTTAAATTTGACTTAAGATGTTTTGGCAAAATGCCACAGATATAAGGCATAGATGAGGATATTTCATTGTAAATTAGGATTATAATAGATAATATAATAATTGTTTGCGTATATAACACATGACAGCCACGGTAACCAAAAATTATTCGACGATTTAAATTTCATCTAAATCTGAGTCCAACTCAACTTCACACTCCCCTTCTGTTTTTAAATTCGTGTAAAAGTTATGAAAACTTGAATTTATAAGTGGAAGCATTTCAATCAAATCACGCTTTTTGTTTGCAGAAATGGGTGTATCAGCATTATAGCATTTGGATAGGGATGAGCTTTGATTTATTCGTCGGCGTTGGTTGATATTCAGCTCTTTAAAAGTTTCGTCCATTATATGTGATAATTTATATTGTAGTATTCCTGGCTTGCCTCTTACATATCGCATCCAACGAATATTCTTCCATTCAAACTTTTCACCTATACAGATAAAAATATGTTATTAATCCAAACAATAAAATTTTAAACATTCCTGCCCACAAACCAGCTGTATTAGTAGTTCTCCAAGTATAGTTATTCTTTAAAAGTGCTTGAAAATCATAAAAGTCATCTTGTTTCAGTTCATGGACCACATATTTTTTGTTCGTAGTGGCTATTAAGTTCGCCCAATCATGTGGATGTTGTTTAGAGCCCGAAGAATTTTTCTTCTTTTTTTCAATTTGCTCGTGTACCGTATCACATTAAAGATGAGTATGACCAACCACAAGGAATTTATGATCAATCGTCTCAATACTTGGGTGATCCTGAAGAACTTTCGAAAACATTGCACTGACATAAGAATTCCGATTTTGGCCGGGACACGAATCGCTATATAAAATTATATGCTTAACCGAATTTGGTAAATCCAGAAGACATTTATATATGTATACAAGACCCAATATCATTTGCTCCGCGCTTTGCAATAGATTCGTACCATATATAACAGTAGGCTTTGTTCGTCGCGCCATCGTGTATCGTAAGGTTAAAAGTCCACAAAGGCCGCTTGTAAAAAAATATGGATGCCTTTAAAAAAGGCGTTGGTAGGCATTGCTGCAAGTCAAATGTAAACATTTTTACAGATGGATCGCGAACGGCCTGCTCTTTGTCATATTTTTTGCTTTTATAAGCAAAATCTGCTTCGTTGTGATGATTAGTTAATTGCAACAATAAATCAGATTTTGCAACGGAATCCTCAAAGATTTTAATTTTTGATTTTAAAGTTTCACAATGCGTGCACAAATCTAGTTGAGGTTTCTTAAACTTAATTTTTAAGGTGCGAAAAATTTTTTGGAATTTAGTTTCTGACACTGGTTCAGTTGATTTATTTTTATACGTTGTATACAACATTGATAGATTCAGTCCGCGTGCAAAATATATCTGGCTCGTATGACGGCGACTGTAATGACTTTCATACTTCGGAATTTTATCTATAAATTGAAGTACTTCGTTGTGCCTTTCAAGAGACAATTTGTGCATCGGTGCATGTTTTCCACGGCGGTCAGAAAGTGCGCTACTCCCGAATTCTTGTGTCTTATAGTGACAAATGGTCTTAACACTTTGCTCCGTTTCGCCAAATATTTTTAAAAAGCATTGCTTGCATACTCTAGTTTTAATGCCATTAATTTGAAAATGGTAAAAATATGTGTACTGCCGATATCGTGGCTTTTTAGACTTTTGGAGAACTTCACTTTTTTTTTGTTTTAACTTCAATTAAATCTAGCAAAATTTGACGCCGTTTATCATAATTTCCCAGGCCCCAGTAAGATTCAAATATCTTTTTTTGGTGTTCGTTATTTATTTTTGTTTGGCATTCTTGTCTACATTTTTCTAATTTTTGCATTTCTCTTGCCGGTTTAGTTTGGTTTTTGTATGTTACATATTCTAATCCTAAGTTTTTGTTAGTTTTATTCATTTTCTTCCTTGAAGTAGAGCTAGGTAAAAATAACTCAACTTGGCTTACTTCTGGAGAATCCTTACTAGCCACGTTGGGGTTCAAGATACTATTCCCAGCCATGATGCTCTCTGATGTAGAATTTAAAACTGATTCGTATTTCTCTGAAGGAATATAATCGGTATCATCGTAATCACTTTCATGGAAAATATCCTGTACAGATTCGTTCGGGCTGTTCACTGCGTTTCTGTTACAACCGATTATTACATTTTCATTTTGGCGAATTTTTGATAAAGCTACATCAATCATACCTACATCATGTGATGTTAAAGTTTCATTTGGAACTGGAGCCCAATCGAGCTGGTTTTCAAGATCTTGCCTTGCAACGTATTTGTTGCTATCAATATTAATTTTAGCTGAAAAGCTTTTTTTCATACCTGATATATTATTTGCCATAGTTGAAGAAATCATGTTTTAATTTTTTTTCTAATATACTTCCGACAAAAGCTCTTACGTGGAACTAAAAACTAGTATTTTTTTATTTGACATAAGCACTTAAATCGACATTGGTTGCTTTGTTAAAAGAAAATTATAAAAAAAAAACATGCACGCCTAAGTAGAAATAAGATGTTTTGAAAAAATTATTTTACAACATTTTTTTAAATTTATAGAATTTCAGAAAAAAGTTGTTTTGTCAAAAGCAAATGAAAAAGAACTCTTTCTAAGTGGTTTAGTTTTTGTATGATATCTCAAAAACTAAAATACCTTTAAATACACTGATAACTGTAAACAAAGCTTAATGGAAAGTTGTCCTTATGATTAAAAAACTAAGAAATTTTCTTATTTCGACTTAAGATGTTTTGTCAAAAGTCCACAGATATATAGATTGTATCGAATCATGTCCTTTTCTATGTTTTTATTTGACATAAAATTGCAGTTGGTAACAAAACTGGTTCATTCAACTGAACAGACATTTTCAAAACTATCTCTGCATTTTTTCAACAAAATCGCTGGTTCACTGTTTTAACCCTTCTGTTTGAAGCGCGCCAAGATATCGTTGATTAAATAGAGTAGAATTAGGCAATTAAAAAATGCCAATTTGTAGAAAAGTTCGCTTTGACATATTTGTTTTTTATAATTCGTATGTATATTGAAATGTATTTTTGTAGGGATGTTCTTATATATGACGGGGAATCTGCTATAGATCCTGTGGTGAAAGCACTAAGTGAACTACATTTTAAATTCCAACCTTCAAAGCGATTGTTTATAGAAAAAAAGGAAAAGGAACTCGGAAATGGGGGTTAACGCGAGAAATTGTTTGAGAATAATTTTATCTACTCAATTGTGTAAAGTTGTAGAGAAAATAAGGACTTGCAATTTTATATTCTTGAAGAAAAAGATTTCAATTTATTTTACTTTACAGCAGACCGCAAAAGTTTGAAATTTAAAAATTTGGCTTTGTCCGAATACTTTATATGATTTTGATATGTTTTTTTTTGTGTCGATGACGTCATATAAGGTAACATACATTTACTTATTAAATTGGACTTGGTGCTCTTTACCTCCCATGATGGTATTCAAATGTTCAATCCCTTGAGACAAACAGCACAAGACCAACAACCAAATTGTAGCTTTTTCCCAAAAATAATACAAGGCTTACAAACATTTTTTTATCCTAACTTTTCTCTTCAAAATATGTTAAACATATTATACAAGTAACAACTGAAGGCAGGGAGCATCTGAATGTTTAAATAAAAATATATTTAATTTTCCTGACTAAACCAAAATGACAGCGTTTTAATTTATTTATATTTAAAACAAAAGACCTTAATTCACAATTTACAAAAAAGATTTCTTGATGTTCTTTGCCTCTAAGCTAGAGTTTTTTTCCCGGAGTTTTTCCATTTCCAGGAAAGCGCGAAATTTGTTTAAATTTCCCGGGATACCGTAATTCCGCTCCATATAAATAAAATAGATGATTGTCCTCTCAAAAAATAGTACATATTGTCACCTTTAATTAAAGCAAAATATATCTTTAAATCGGTACATTTTTAAAAATTTTAATCGCATTTTGCCAAGATCAATTTTTTTTGTAGATATGACTATGTTGTAATAAAGGAGCGTTTAGGTATCTCCTATTTTTAAGACTTGCCCATGGACAACGAAAATTTACTACCTGCATCTTATATTGAATTTATGTTCTTTTTTAAGTCTTCACTTTACTAAATTAATTAGTAGATTTAAAGCAACAGGAGACATTGATTTACGTATTTACTCACGTCTTGTAATTTATCTAATCGACAACCCATCCACAGATGCTGATTTATAGAGAAAAGAAAACTAAGTTTCAAAGTATAAATAGCTGTTTCCTGAAACTATGAGGAATTTTTTATTTCCCAGGATCCCGCAAAAAAAAACCCGGGAAAGCGGGAAATATAATAATTGAAATTCCTCCCGGAAAAAAAACTACTCCTTGTTGTCTACAAAATCAGTGGTAATCAACACTAAGTACACTTGATGTCATTTGCATCTAAGAAGTTGGTGTTGTTTTTAAATTTTCTATCTTGAAAACTATATTAGATAGGACTTATGGGAATTCACACATCGATAGATTCCTATTCCAACTGTATAAAAATGTATTTGGAAAAACGATTTGAATTGGTGTAGTTTATCTATCCCCTACAGAACTATTGTTACATTATTTTTAGCACTGTTTGCATAATTTTAATAAATTAATACGAATTTCAAAATATACTTAAGTTCAATGACTAATTTTCCTGGTGGTCTATGGTGTGTTGCAAAACTATATAGATCCCATATAGATTGTAGCAAAACTCGTTTCATTCGAAAATTTGAAGCAAAACTCGTTCGTTACAAAATTAAATCTTTTATTTATCTATATTTCAGTTGGTTTCAATTTTTCAACTGTTGAGTTATTAATCAAGAATGGCATAACACTTCCATATCCAAAAAGTTCAACTAATTTGGGCCATTTAATCCGGCGCTATATGTTTTTTGCATTTTCCCGAAATTCGAATTAAGTGTAACGAACGAGTTTTGCATTTCACCTGCTCATTTGCTAGGTCTATCAAATAGGTCTGCGCAAGAAGCCAGACGATTATTTGGTTTATTCCTCAACGATGTCAAAAGTTGTGTACATTTTCCTTATACATGTATATTTTTGTTTACGTTTTTGGTTTTTTGCCACACATACACGCACACAAAACTCATTAGTAAGTAGTTAGATTTTGACAACGGCGAGGAATTTGACACAAGCAACGTGCCCGTTCTTTTTGTATTGTTGTAGAGGTTAGCAGACCTATTGTAACTTATCTATCGGTAACCGTTAAGTCGGACAGGCAATTTAGTGATCTGTTAGTAGCCTGTGCGGATAATCCACGATTTCGTCGTCACCGAACATTATAAATAATGTTTTTAAATAAATTTGATTAATTAGAATAGTTGTAATCATTTATTTAATTGTTCTGCGTTCTAAAAACCCATGTAATAGAACTAACTCTGTTTACAAAACAAAACTTGTGCATCTTTCATTTCAGGGTGTCACTTTTAGGGCATATAAAATATCGTTAATTAAAAAAAAAAGTAATAAAATTCTTATGTAAACAAATCGTCGTGCCGAAGTTATCTTGCCGTATATCACAAAAATTTTTTTTGGGAAATCGAATCTTAAAGTTAAAATTTGTATACACAAAAATGTACGTGAAAAAAGTCGTCCAATATTTTTGTCAGATATTGTGTTTGAAGTTCTTTATCGATTTATGTAAAAATATCTAAAGTCATGGAAAAAAATTTTAAGTTATAGCCACGTCCGAAAAAAATTTTCAATTTTGTCGTATACGCCACTTTTTGCGATATATTTTTTAGTTTGTGGGATATAAGTCAAAATAAGGTATTAAAAACCTACATTCACGTGTTTTACCAATATTGAAAATTAAGTTATAATAATTTTCGAAGCGAAAATTTATGTAAGTGACAAAAATATTTACGTATAGTTATAGTTTTTTTATTATCGAATTTCCTTATGTATGTATGAATAATTTTAAGGTTTATTACTACTTAAGGGTGGTCTAACTGTGAGTCACACCGTAACGTCAAATTGTTGTCCAACTTAATTTGACATTTCTTGGTATCAGTGCTAAATTCAACCATGGAGAGGAGCAGCACTGAGCAGCGCGTTAAGATTGCTGAAGCCTTTTACGAAAATGGGCGTTCAAATCAAAAATACATTTTGTGCACATCTTGATGTTTTTGATCACCATAATCGATCAAATGTGTCCACAATCGGAATAATTGTGGGCAAATTTAAGCAAACCGGCTCTGTAGGAAATGTGAAATCGCCTGTGCAAGTTAATTGGCATACCATCTCTTAATGTAACATTATTTTTAGCAACACCTGCAAGACATTTCTGCTGACGTCGTAATTTCCCACGTTGTTGCATTGGGTTAAATTAAATGTTATTTGAACATCTCTTTTAGTTCCCACGATGCGACGATAATCGCAATAATTAATATAAAGCATAATTATGCTTCTTGCTTTTAAAAATTATTAGATATAAATTAGATTTTATTTGGACAACGGTTCGAACACAACCTAAGAGTTGTAATCTACCGTTTAAGAAATTTAAAAAATAAATAAATGTGTTTTTTTTAATAAATAAACGGGAAGATATAATAATTTGCATGCATGCTTGGTGCGGTTTATGGCCAGGCGGCATCATCGGGCTTTACTTCTTCAAAAATGAGGTATGCCAAGCGGTTACTGTGAATGGTGTTCGCTATCGCGAAATTAAGGATATGGACCTGGACGATAAGTAGTTCGAAAAGAAAGTGTCGCACGGCTAACAAAACAATGGCTCTTCTGCACGAGAAATTCAATGGCCATGTCAACTCGCCGTCACGATCATATGATTTGACACCGTTGGCCTTCTTTCTTTGGTAATATTTAAATAAAAAGTGTACGTCAATAAGCCAAAAACAATTCAAGAGCTAAAGGATTTTATAATTTAACACATTAAGGACATTGAATCTCAATTATGTCTCAGAGGCATTGAAAATATGGACCATACGACAAAGGTATGCTAGCCGCGACGAGCATTTGGCCGATATTTTGTCTCTCGCATAGTTGTCATAGGTCCTTCTTTATAATAATAAAAAAAAATCAGATAATTCTCTAAAAACTTTTTGTTTTATTCACAATTAACATTGTGCATTATGGTTGGACCACCCTGAATATTAAGCCTTTAATTGCTTAACAATAAAGAAAATTTAGGCAATATAGCAATAATTCCATCAATATAAATAGCATATAAAACAAAAAATTTTAAAATAACAGTAATATTAATAAGATAGTCTCTTTTTTGTAACTTGCCTAATTCACTTTGTGGATATACAACAAAATGGCTTCGTAATATCTCATTAACCATAAGAGATAGAGACGTGAGGACTGCGCAGATCGATAGATCTGTTAAATTTACCATAGGAAACGGTCTTATCTCATTTTTTTCGATTTTGTGATATACGACAAGATAACTCCGGAACGACGAAATGTAATTAAAAGTTGTATCATAAGGTGCGTTTGAGCACTTTTACAGTAAAAATCCGTAAATTAGTAAGCTGAAAAATTTGCTCTAACAAACAGCTGTTGTCCAAAAAAGAACGCGAACGCAAAATTTTTAAAAATTCGTAAAATAAAGGTAACAGCTGATGGCAAATAATTGAAGTGTTAAAAAATTTTTACATTTTTGACTACTTTACTCGTTTTCTTATCGGTACTCGATTAAATACTTTTTATACACGAACATTTTTGGAAAATACAAACAAATTATTTTATGTAATCTTTCATACTTTATTGTTTTATATATTACTTTATTTTACTAATTTGTGGCGGGTTAATTTATTTAAAAGAACATGAATAATTGTTTGCTATTGATTACTCAAGTACCCAAGGACTTCACACTTTTACAACTCTAAAAGAATTATTATAGCAAAAAAGGTTCAAATGTTGGTATTTAGCCAAATATATGCTTCACAAACAAGTTTAATTCACTTTTTGTTTTGGTTTAATTTTTTCAACTTTTCTTTTATTAAACAATTTTTCACAATTTGTATAGTTTAAGTTTGTTACTTTTGTTTGTTTACCTTTTGAAACATATGTTTTTTTGAATTACTAAATTTTACTGCAAAAATTTCTGCAGTAAAATTTTGTAAAAACTCAAACAAGAACTCAATTTATGTTCTCATTTACTGTATTTTGTGTAAGCGAACGCAATTTAGTAAAATGCAGTAAAGTGAAGTAAAAAATAGTAAAAACTTTTGTGTTATCGAATGCAGCTATAAAGTATGTGGGATGGAGATGCCACACCCCTTAACATATTATTCCGATGTGATCTTTCAAAATGCCGACACACGCAAACATATTTATTTTTGATCTCCTCAACCAAAATCCATTTTCAAACCCCCGTTAGTTTGTACAGTGTTATTAAACTTTTTTCCAATGTTGGTTAAACATTTTTAAGTATCTAGTATTAAACAAGCTTAAAAATATAATATTTAAAAAAAAACCTTAAAAGAAGTTTATAGAAAAAAGTTTCTGTAAAGTAAAGAAAACTGAATTTTGTACTAAATATTCTAATGAATTGATTTTTTTTTTTTTTTTTTAATTTTTCAGCTATGTGCCTTAGGACTCTCATCTCTAATGGGAATCAATCTTCGAAATTCACACAGAAGGGAACAATTTCGAAATTAATTAAATGTTTTATTTCAGTTAAGATCAAACGCGATTTGTTAAATTTATTGTTAATTTATATACAAATGTTCTATATTTATATAAGAAGTATGTACAATATTGATTATTTACATTAATATATTTTTGTGTATGTATTTATTTATATAATCGTATTTATGCCTTATAATACATTCGATTCATATGTATGTATAATAAATAAAATATACATGTACATGGAAAAATATGCAAGCAAACATAATATTTATTTATATATTCATTTAAATAGTACCTGGCTGTTGGGTAGGGTTGGCCCCTTCCCAGACTAGGGTCATTCATGCAATAAAGATAGATGGAAGTCTCGCCAGACGGTTCGTAACAGTACATGACTGGAAAGAAACTCCCAAGTACATATTGAGACTAAAATAGATCTGAATTGTTGTGGTTGGTCATCAGCAAGTGATACTTCTAAAATCTATCTAAAGCAAAATATTATATTTAAAATTCAGAATAAAAGGTTTTTGTTTCAGAACTTACTTTTTTTCACGCATCATTTTTCTTAGAGATACACCCAAAATATTATGTATTTAAATTCAAACTAAAATTCATTTTTAACAACTAAAAATTCATTTAAAAAACGTATCATTTAGATTTAATTAAAAATAAATGAATTTTATATTGATTTTTGAATTTTTTTATTTATTAAACAGCATATTCCGTAAAATTTAATAGTTGTTACTTGTAAAAAATATATTTTAACCTACAAAAAATCCAACTACATAACAATTATAAGTGCGAGAAAACTTATATTACATAAATATTAAGAAATAAAGTTATTCGTAAATATCTATATTTTAATTAAATTTTAACAGTACGGAAAATGAATTTAATAACCAACAATCAGTTACCGTTATAATATTATGAGTGTATACGTTTATTTCTGTCTAGCGTTAAAATTATCTAAGAAATCGCTTCTGAATGGATTTTCGCACTACATATTTCGATTTCATTAATCGTAAGCACCAAATTTGTTTCCTCCTCTTAGTTAATGATAAACTCGTTTAACACGTTGGCTGCCACGTCGCACATTTTCGTGCTACACCCAGATGTTACCCTGAGGCCACGTCGCACACTTTCGTGCGACACCTAAATGTTACCCTTAGGCCACGTCGCACATTTTCGTACATTTTAATATGGAATTTTACATGGAATTTGGATTCTCTGGCCTGTGGTAAACATTTTGGTATGTTTCCCATGGACGCTGTGTATTTTTAATAGTATTTTTTTGGATAATAAAAAAGTTGGACATTTTAATTTTTATTTTTAATAATTCTTTTAAAAATCAATTCATTTATGAGCAAAAAAATGTGTAACAATACACATATATGTATGTAAATTCAAATGGAGATCTGTAGAAAAACAATACACTTAAAATTAGAAATTCAATTTGGAGGTCAGTAGAAAAACCATAAACTTTAAATTAAAAAATCAATTTGTTAATGGAGTGCAAAAATAGTGATATTAAAATGTAAATTTATCAAAACTAATGCTTCTTCTTCTTCTAAGTGCCTAAAAATAAGTTTTGACTACTCGCAATTTTTTTTTTTTTTGGTCCCTAATTAGCAGCTATAACGGTTTTTTTGTGTCGCACATTTTCGTGCGACGCACAGTGCTTTGTCCCCATATAACGAAGGGACATAAATAGAAGGAGTTGTCAGAAATTTTTGAAATTTGGTACACAAGCATAGAATAGCTTAGTTAAGAAAAATGTGAATTTTTGGACAAATCGGTCCAAGGACACGCCTACCTCCCATGTGTCCTGAAATGGAAAAATGTAATTTTAGCTTCAATAATGCCCACAAAACTACAAAAAATGGTCATACTAATACACACACAACTAGCAACGTATGTGCAAATTTTCACTTAAATCTGAACAAGGATTCAAGGTCCTGCCATATATCCTTTTTCTTAAAAATGTTATAACACTTCCAAAAATTATCCGATCGTAATAAAATTTAGTATGAAAATTCATATTTGTTAGATATATATGTGTGCCAAATTTTGGTAGAATCGGATTATAAATGTGAAAAATACAAAAACATCATTTAATAAAAAATGAGTGAAAAACGCTAAAAATGCTCGTGCAAAAATAACAAGTAAGAAAGTATAATCGGTCAAGCCCGACCATGTGATATCATATAGCATAGTATTTAAAAACAAAGTTCCTAGATTGTAATCTATTTGGGACCCATGGGCAATCATGGACCCACCAGAACAAAATTATGTTATGAGGTTAAGATTCGTTTCAAAGTTCTTTCTGCCGAATATTATTTAGATATCTTCATCTTCATATATGGGTTTTTTGGATGAGGGTTAATATGTAACCTATGGTTTATATTGGTATGTTACTACATATATTTTTAAGGAAGCTGGCATTAAAAGCTATTTTCGTGAGAATGATTTGTATGGGAGCTATGTTTAAAAATAGAAAGATTCCAATAAAATTTGATAAGCTGATTTTGATTGCAATAAAATTGATTAGAGATGTGCACGTTCATTTTTTGAACCACGCGCCCTCACTTTTACTCGTTTGTAAAAGTAAGTATTTATTAAATATATAAATTGATTTCACATTTTAATAGAAAATTTTTATTTTCTTTTAAATTTAAAACCCTGTATGCAATATTTTCGAACACTCCACAATAGAATTGCTCTTACTACAAACAAAGGCTGTTACCAAAAAAAACTTCTGTCACGTAACCATCTTCAATTTAAATAAAAAATAACGGCACTAAGTCACATTTTGAAAATATTCTTTATACGATGAAAATCCAACGTCATCTGTGAATTTAGCGCCATCTTGTGTCGACAAAAAGAAACAGACACAACTGTTATACTAATTTTTTTTAATTTATCTTGTCAATTTTTCTAATTCAATAGTATATCTATTTGGATATTTTTCTTATTATGTTCCTAGTTTATTTTTTTTTAACTAATTCAATCTATGAAAGTTTGAGCAAAAATCACGAAAATAGCATTTTTTTTAAATAAATTTTTTTTTAAGTTGTGGTAAAATTTTTTCAATTTTTTTTTTTGTAGTTATTAGAAAACAGTCTAAATATTCGAAATCAGAAAAAAACCCATAGACCATATTTTTCTTTTTTTTTTAATATTCCATCAAAGTTAAGAAATTTTTAGAGCTTAACTAAATAATAAGCATTTTTCAAACCATTAAAAAATATGTATAGGAGCATAATTCCAGTAAAATTTTTTTATAGATGGTTTAGAATATAGTTAGCTGCTACAGAAAAAAATTTGAATCTCGTAATCCAAAAAATTAATTTTTAACAATTATTTTCTTGAAACAATAAAAAACCAAGGGCATTTGTGATTTCAGCGCCCTCTTATGCCGTAAAATGCAGACAAACACAAAAAATTTTTTATACATATTTTGATTTTTGTTGTTTTTTATTGAATGGTATAAGTTTGAATTAATATTTCACAGTATTTGTAGTTAATTGTCTTTTAAACTCCTGAAAACTATCAAAATTTGATCAAAAATCATGAAAATAGCCATTTAAAAAAAGTTTTTTTTTTCAAGTTGTGGTAAAATTTTTTCAATTTTTTTTTTTGTAGTTATTAGAAAACAGTCTAAATATTCGAAATCAGAAAAAAACCCATAGACCATATTTTTCTTTTTTTTTTAATATTCCATCAAAGTTAGAAAATTTTTAGAGCTTAAGTAAATAATAAGCTTTTTTCAAACCAATAAAAAAACACTTATGAGAAAATAAATCAATAAAAATTTTTTACAGTTAGTTCTAAATATAGTAAACTACTACAGAAAAAAATTTCAATCTCGTGCTTTAAAAAACAACAGTTTTACAACAGTTTTCCTAAAGCATGTAAAACTCAAGTAGTTGTTTGGCCATTTTTACTATAAATTCTCAAACTTTGGCGCCCTCTAGCGCCGCCAAAAAGAGTTAAATCTTAAAAATTCTTCAAAATTCATTTTAATTATTTTGTTATCTATCGATCTGTACATTTTTAAGCACAATATAAGACTTGTTTTTTTTTTTGATTTATGTCTATGGGCCAAAGCACTGTGCGACGTGGCCCCACAACATGTTTTATGTTCTCCCAGGCCACTTCGCACGTAAATGTGCGATACAAAAAAGCCGTTATAACTGCAAAATTAGGGACCAAATTAAAGTCGAGAGTAGTCAAAACTTATTTTTAGGCACTAAGAAACAAAAAAGAACAAAAATAAGTTGTTGGCCTCAGGTGACCAAAATGGCTAAATGACATCGCTACTGAACGATCAAAATTCTAAAAAGGCATTCGCAGCCAACGTGTTAATAAATTAACATTATGAACAAAATGAATTTATTTCGATAATTATGTTTTACGATTTTATAAACTTTTACTTTTTCAAACTGTATTATCATTTCATATCTTTAACAATTGATAACTGCAATATGATTAAAAAAGTTTAAGCCTAAATGCATATCGCAGATCTTATTACGAAACTGCACTGCAATACTCGTGACCTTTTTCTGGAAATTTATTAGTGAATTGTTTATTGTTTTGTAAATTCAAAGAATACACTCTTACCCTTCATTTCATTCCAGTAAGAAGAAAACTGCAAACACTCATTTCTACTAAACTATAGATGCAATTTTTTTAAACCAACCTTTTCATTACCAAAAAGTATATAAAATAGCACGATATTTTTACATCGGTTAGATATGAATATTACGTGACTATTTCTTCCAAAAAGTGAAAAACAAATAAAAACTTCAGTTAATACCCTATTGTTGTTCAACTGCATTATGTGTTCTCCAATATAATAAACTTTTTTTAATTTTTTTTTTATTTAACGGCTTATTTCACCAAGTTCAGTTAAAACTAACTTTTACTTTAACTTTCAGCTAACAGTACGTTTTGACATTTATAACTGGTAGTTACTTATAACTGAACTTGGTGAAAGTGGCCGTAAATGTGTTTTTTAATTAAAAAAAATCGGTTCAAAAATTTTAGGGTTAAAACGAAAACGCCAAAAATATTGAAAAATTTTCAGAAAACAATCAAAAACGTGTTTGTTTACAAATTTTCGGTGCGATTTTATAAAAACCCTAAAAATTTACACAAATACCAATTCTTAAAAACAGATTTCTTTTAGAATCAAAAAAAAAATTAAGTGAAAATTTCAAACCCAAAAAAATGCTTTTCTGAAAGGTTAACAGCATTCCGCAATGCCGAATATAAAACTCTCACTTATTTTTCAATATCTCAAAATTTCAAAAGTTATTTGAAAATTGAATTATACTATACATTAGAGTGGGTCAATTTTTTTGTCCACCAAGCGTATAGCAAAATCGTAATCTACACAAAATTCTAAGAACTTTTCCTAAAGAAACCATGGTTCTAAAATCAAAATCGAGCTTCCGGTTTTTGACTTGAAAGTTTGGTGCTCAGGAAATTGCAATTGGTGAATAGTTGGCCTGTATCGCTGAAAAAGGGCTTGTTTAAAAGAAAAATCTCTCAACTTTCTATATCTGTGCTCATTTTTAGAAAATTCTGTACATAAATAATTGGTTAGGAGACTTTTGTCAAAATGTTCATAGTCAAGCTGGTAAAATAAAAAAAATTTATTTTATTTTTTATTAAAATCCAATTTTCTATTTTAAAAATTCACTACCTTTTTAAAAAAGAAACTAAATGAAAAACAAAAATTTAATTACCCAATAAAAAATTTTCTCATTTTGCGAAGCACATTTAAAAAAATAAGCGCAAAGTTATGCGCTACGGAATAAGACATACAGAAATACAGTAAAGTAAGTGAAAGAACTCTCAAAAACTTTAAAGAAAAATAACACTTCAAGTGCAACGGCATTCCCTTACTACGAAGCAGGTTTGTAAGGGAGAATTTATGTGGAAAAATGTATTGCTTCAAAGTGGGAACACGCCGTATAAAATTCATGTCTTCCGTAAGCGCAATGGTAAGCTAAACTTATGTGTTTCTCTCTTACAAACCTGCTTTGTTCGAAGCTCCATTTTTTTTTTTTTTTTTTTGGGTAACAACTTCAATAAACATGTCTTTAAAAGAAAAAATACTGGCCAAACCGGAAATTAAACCATTACATTCTGGGTCACAAGGCCCAACATAACCTCTAAACCATAACAGCACTTATAAACTTATGCGCTTAATACGAGTTTTTGTATATTTTTTTAATATTGCTGGCTTTTCTTGAAAACGCGTCGAAAAAGTGAAAATTTTTATTGAAAAAAAATTATTTTTGTGTACCATACATTTCTAAAAAGAGAATTTTAACGGTAAATTGTGTGATACAACGATAGAATTACAAACTTTTCAGTTTCTCATTACCTATTAATTTTCTGTTTTAAAATTATGGCCCTTGTTATGTAAATCGCAACGCAACGCCAAAGAATTACATTCAAAGCAAAACAAAATCATAAATATTTTGTAATTTTGTTGTTGCGTTCTACAAAAATTCATGTACCGTTTTAAAATTTCTGAAATACAGTTAGACAATTCTTAAATTCAATTGGAAATGGTGTAGTAAGAAACATAGGCCCTAATTATGTAATTCGTAACGTAACGTCAAAGAATTTCTGTAGAAAGCAACAACAAAATTACAAAATATCTATGACTTTGTTTTTGCTTTCAATGTTATTCTTTGACGTTACGTTGTCTGAGCCGCCATTTAGCATCTACCGTTTACTGATCTAGGGTAACCGGAACATATTCAGAGAACTGAGCGATTTGTACAATTGCTTACCAATGTTTCCCATGTGCCATAGAATGTAACCGCGATGATATTTTGGCAGCTACTACCCAATAAAATTTTTTATCATTTTGCGAAGCACTAAAGGTACATTTAAAAAAATAAGCGCACAATTATGCGCTACGCAATAAGACATACAGAAATGCAGTAAAGTAAGTGAAAGAACTCTCAACAACTTTTATAAAAAAAAAATAACATTTCAAGTGCTACGGCATTCCCTTACTACGAAGCAGGTTTGTAAGGGAGAATACTAAAAAATAACTGTATCAAAACATTCAGTGTGTAAATATGATCGTTACATCCAACAATGTTTATGTGCGCTGAATAATGCGCTTTATGTGTTAAAAATGTATTGCTTCAAAGTGGGAACTCGCCATATAAAATTCATGTCTTCCGTAAGCGCAATGGTAAGCGAAACCCTTATGTTTCTCCCTTACAAACCTGCTTCGTTGGAAGCTCCATTTTTTATTGGGTATTAAAAGCCGCAACAGAATACCACGAATGGATAGCAAGAAAGATATTGTATGTAAATTGCAGCTATAGGCCGAAACTTTATTTATTTACCCCCGGCTTGGCCCGCATTTTTTTTTTTTATAAATTTTTTATTTTTTATCAAAAATTAATTTAATTTTTGGGAATACAAAATTTTAATTTCAAAAGATTTTGTTATTCGTGCTTCATTCCCAGTTTTTATTCTTGATAAAAATACTTGAAATTTATTGTTGATGGGATAAGCTATTCCTATGCATTTCACTGGTTGCTTAGGCCAGATCATCAGGAAACTTCATCCATAAAGATTTTAGAAAAACTAAAGATATTAAACCAAATAAAACTGTTAAATGTATAAGACTTATAGCAACAGTCTTACTTGTAACAATATCAAAGCTTTAACAAAACACATCAACAATAAAAAAGTGGGTTTATCTCATCTTACATTCCCCACTACAACTACAATTAATGTTGAGAGAATTTCAACTAATAAATAAATTTCAAGTGTTTTTATCAAGAATAAAAACTGGGAATTAAGCACGAATAACAAAATCTTTTGAAATTTTTTATTTTTATTTTAATCGGTTCCTTTTTTTTTTTTTTTGTTGTGAATTTTCAAAAAAAAATTGCGTTTTAATAAAAAATAGAAAAAAAATAAAAAATATTTTTTTTTTTTAATTTTTTTATTTTCAGTTTTGCTTAAATTTTATTTAAAGAAATTTTCGTTTTATGAAGTTTTGATTAATGAATTCTATTGCATTTTGACAAAACATCTTAAGTCAAAATTAAAAAGTTGAAAAAAATGGTGTTAATCGTACGAATTTTCATTCAAAAAACATTTTTGCTTACGTTTTTAAAATTTTGTATTATAAACAAAATTTTTCTTTAATTCTGGTTATATTATTAATTGAAAAAAATGCTTTTTTCACCGAGTTTTTTTTAAATCTTTTTTGCTCTCTTATCTCCACTTAAGATGTTTTGTCAAAATGCCGCAGAATTGTTTTATTTAATTCAACTTTCAATTAAAATTTAGTTAGATTATTTTATTTAACTTTTGTGTATCAAAATTGTAACAGTTTTAGGCTTCTTATCAGCTTGACTATGACTAACGAATTATTGATGTACAGATTTTTCTAAAAATGAGCACAGATATAGAAAGTTGAGAGAATTTTCTTTTAAACAAGCCCTCTTTCAGCGATACAGGCCAACTATTCACCAAATGTAATAAATATTTCCAAAAAAGTATTATTTTTTCCAGATTTTCTGAGCACCAAACTTTAAGTCAAAAACCGGAAGCTCGATTTTGATTTTAGAACCATGGTTTCTTTAGAAAAAGTTCTTAGAATTTTTTTGGGCCCGAACAAATTGACCCACTCTAATAAACATATATATCGTCACCTAAAATGCAAAAGGGCGTAACAACACTTTTTATAATTTTTTTTTTAACTTTATAGGGACATGTTATTGAGTCTAGTGCATCATAATCAATCAAAAACTCGATTTTGATTTTTTTTTGTTGTTACGCCCTTATGCATTTTAGGTGACGATATATATATAAATATATATAAATATATATATATAAAATTTATATATATATATATATATGATATTTATGACTTAAATATTGTCCATTAACAAAGTTTTGTTAGGACGGGCTAAGAAGGTCCATTTTCCACCTGTTCTGCTCCGAAATAATTTTGCTCGCTATTGTGTTAAGCACGTTATTCCAGGAGAATATTTTGTTGGGGTGTGGCAAAATAATAAATAGTTCAATTGAGTTAATTACAAAGATTTAACAAATTATTTAATTTTCTTTGCTTCTTTTTTGCATAGCAACTAAGAGAAATTACAAATTTAAAAGCAGAGCATAAAATTAAAACAGAATAGTGAAATTGTTTCATTGAATAAATGAATCAACGATGATGGAAAAATGTTTGGAGTCTCAAAATTAAGCGGCTGACTTGGCATTAGCTATAACTAAAAGATTTGAGAAAATAATGAAATGAAAATAATTGTTGATGTGCAATGCTTGACACTCGATACAATGCTTGAATATTTCAAAGACAACTGACTTTTATCGTACCGAATAAACTCCTATTGAGCTACTTAAGATGTCTCTGCATCTGCTTTTTACCACCTACATCGGGTACAAGTTCTTATAAGTCTACAAGAACTGGCCTTTGGAGCGTTTGTGAAAAATTTATAAGATGACATGAGGATGATAAGCCCCTTTCTATCCTATGCTGTAAATCTGCTAAAGAAGAAGTCCAGAGAAACCTTATATTTCCTTTTATTTCTAGAGACGCAGATCCGCTTGTTTACGGGCGCAATGACATGTCATACCCAAACTTGAAGAAAATGGCGCAGGAATCCTTAAGTTTTTAAATTAGTTCTGCCGCATCTTAAAAACTATTTTCCACTACCAGGTCTGGTTCAAACGGACTTCGTATATCTTTGCAAAAGTTAAGAATACTTTGTTTATTAAACTAAAATCTTATCAATATTATTGTAAAAAAAATGTTTTTTTTTATTTTATTATTTAATTCTTCGTTTTTTAAATCTAATTAACCCTTCTGCACTCCTTAGGTCAATTTGACCCAATTTTGGTTTTCAAACGCAAAATTTGTCCCTTTTAATATAAGATATGGACGTGAAACTTCAATTTATCCATTACAGGGACAAAAATTATAAATTTAAATGAAAATAATAAAATTTTAGTTTTTCCTTCCCCCTCCAAAAAACACTATTTACACACATTTAATATCCTTTGGGTCAATATGACCCAACATGCGATATTGCAAGTTTAATTCCACTTTAAAATTTGTTTTCTATTGAATTGAGTTCATCTTCATTCAGAATCATCGATCAATAATATTTTCGGTCAAATAATCAATAGAATCGCTTTTGTTTTTATTACACTTAAATATGATATGCTGTTAACATTTTATTGTTGGGTCATATTGACCCAAAGGATCATAGGAAGGGCACATATCCAAGGGATGCAGAAGGGTTAATAGGGATTAGATTTTCATTACTGGCTGCGGTGGAAGGTGAATCAAGGGATACATTTAATTCAAAATTGCAATATTATCGAACTATCTTCTTATTTCATCTGCAAAGCGGTACAACCCATGTGCCAGGCAAGTAACTTGTAACTGTTTTGGATAAAATATTTTAAACCCATTGGAAGCCTTAACCAGGTAAGGTTCTGCATAAGTTTAAAATACAAGGATATTTTGTCGAAATCATGAAAATCTTGTATTTAAAGCAAAGCTCCAAAAGAAGTATTTATTATATATTTTTTAAAAACTTTTTTATAAAATGTAAATTAAAAAAAATCACTCAAAAATTTCAAAATATGCATTTAAACCCTAAATATGCAAAAATTTGCAGTTTCACCAAAATATGCAACAATATGAAAAAACAAATCGATGCCATTTTAACACAAATTCAATGATTCGTAAAGTTAATTGGTCGACATCATTCTTAGACAATCGATAAAAAACATGCATTTGCATCGAAATCGCAACCCTACTTATTAGTATCAATTTTAAATATTAATAATCTCTTACATAGTCTTTTTTATAATAAACAGTTAACTCGACTTGAGTTTTGATAAATTTAACTTAAATTAAAATTCAACATGCGCACAGTGGGGTGAAATCTCAAAAAATGGAGATTAATTAAACTACTTATCCAATTAAGAAAGTATAGTCGGTCAAGCTTATGTGTCCATATTAATATGGATTAATCTGTGTTTATAAACTTCATTCAAATCGGTTTGAAAGCTTGTGAGAGGCAGAAATTGCTCCCTACCTCCCCTTGTGGTCCTATTTTTGAAAAACTGTATAGCTTATGTGTCCATATAGATATGGATCTATCTATGTTTTAAATTTCATTTAAATCGGTTTGAGATGCAGAAATTGCCCCTATCTCCCCTCATGGTCCTATTTTCTTAAAAATGCATAGCTTATGTGTCCGTACAAATATGGATCTATCTTTGTTTTAAATTTTGTAAAAATCGGTTTGATGGTTTCTGAGAGGAAGAAATTTCCCCCTCTCTTCTCTCGTGGTCCTACGATTCGGCCTATTTTTAATAGGCTTGGTTCTTGTGCCAATAAGAACCTACGACCCAAATTTTATCAAATTATCTTCAAAATTGCGACCTGTACTTTGCGCACAAGGTTACATGGACAGCCAGCCAGCCTGCCAGCCAGCCGGACGGACATCGTTAGTTCGACTCAGAAAGTGATTCTAAGTCGATCGTTATACTTTAAGATGGGGGTAGGACCAATATTTTAAGGCGTTACACACATCAGCACAAAAGCATTTTTTTTTTTTTTTTTTTTTTTGTCATTATTTTTTATTGAATCTTCATATATTAAATATGAACTAACAATAATTAATCAAATCTTAACCTAATACGTTATTTTTTGTCCTGCCAGTGCCAGACAAAAATTTTCTTCATCGCGGGTTCTGATCACTTTTATAGGTGTTTATCGCTCATATAATTGGATAAGTGCTGCAGTGTCTCTTCTTCTTAAGCGAGTGTGGCCGCTATCATTTAAAATATTTCGTGCTAGTGGGTTCGGGTGCAATTCGAGCCTTTTTAAGTATTTTACTGCATATTTCGTAATCATAGTTCTAACTAATGGAACATTAAGATCCTTGTGAATATTTGAGTTTTTAACATACCAAGGGGCAGCTGTGATTATTCGAAGTAGTTTATTTTGGCGCCTTTGAATTTTTTCGATATTAGAGGCCGAGGCAGTGCCCCATAACTGAATACCATAGCATCAGATTGGCTTTAAGATGGAGTTGTAAAGAAGAAGTTTGCAGTCGAGACTAAGGACAGAGTTTCTTCCAATAAGCCAATGAATTTGGATGGCTTTTAGTTTCATTTGAGTTAATTTTGCCTCTATATGGCATTTCCACGTTAAACGGCGATCTAGATGAATACCGAGGTATTTTACATGCGAATTTTGAGGTTTTATTTGATTACTGATTTTAATAGGGGGCATGATTCCCGCACAAGGTGAATGTTATATGTACGCATTTTTGCTCATTGACCACTATCCTCCATTGCTTTAACCAAAGTTCGAGTTGAAATATATGATCCTGTAGGTATCGAGATGCTTCTTGACGGTTTTCGTGCACGCTCAAAAAAGCTGTATCATCAGCAAATGTTGAAGTTTGTGTGTAGTTGTTTGTTGGCATATCCGAGGTATATATTAAGTATAAAAGTGGGCCCAGGATGCTTCCCTGAGGGACTCCAGCGTCAATTTGCTGAGGAGAGCTTAAATAATCACCTTCTTTAATAATAAATTTTCGACCGACTAAGTAGCTTTCTTACAGCTTGTGTGTGTTTACTGGTATGTTGAGCTTCAATTTATGTAATAAGCCTTCATGCCAGACTTTATCAAAAGCTTGAGAAACATCGATGAAGAGAGCGGAACAATATTTTTTTTCTTCAAAGGCTTTTCTTATTGCGTTTACTATACGATGGGTTTGCTCAATTGTGCTGTGTTCTCTTCTAAAGCCGAATTGGTGGTTAGGAATACATCTGTTTTCATTTAAAATTGGGGTTAATTTTGACGCTAACAGCTTCTCAAACAGCTTTGATATATTAGAAAGTAAGCTTATAGGCCTATATGACTCAACTTTTGTGTGATCCTTTCCAGGTTTAGGTATCATGGTGACTAAGGAGACCTTCCACTTTTGAGGATAGTATTCAAGGCGTAAAATAGCATTAAAAATTAAAAGAACAATTTTCTTTGCTATGCTGGGTAGCTCCAAAAGCATTTTGTTGCTGATCTTATCAAAACCAGGAGCCTTCTTGGGGTTTAAATCACAAATAGCCTTTTCGATTTCTCTTATCTCAAATCTTAGCGGAACAGCTGCTCTAGCAGCAACAGGTGGTAACTCGACCGCAATATCGTGAGCTATATTTGGGGTAAATACGTTTTTTAAATGATTGACAAACAGATTTCCTTTTTCAATATCATTTCTTCCCCAACTTCCATTCAAGTTTCTTAATGGTGGTTTAGAGACAACTGGCCTTTTGAGGTTTCTAGCTGCACGCCATAATGAGTAGTCTGATATTGGGGTTGCATTTTACGTTGGGGTCGGTTTTAGACTTATCGCAAGAAACTGTACCGTGTAGTTCACTACATACTACGCAGACAGGGGGTAAGTAGCAGTATGCCTTGGTATGGCCAAATTCTTGGCAGTTTAGGCACTGAACAGGTCCATTTTTTTTTGTGCGGCTCTTCAATTGTGATTTTTCTGTATAGAATATATTTCACACTATAAATGGGATGCGTTTCGTTTTTTTTTAACTTAATGTCGCCGGGCTCCAATTCCACTCGAAACAGTGGTTGTGGATTTTTGTCCCTATTTCTTATTTACCACATGTTTTATCTTGAAGCCTTTTTCTTCCAAGAAAGTTTTAATTTCCTCTGGGTCTACGCATGAATCAATTCCCTTAATCACCACCTGGAGACCTTTACTGCTCTTGAGTTGGTGTGTGTAAAAACTTTTTTTAAGTGCCTCAAATTTGCTTATTATTTTACGAAAGTCATTTTCAATACTACCTCGCTTTATTGCAGCAACATAAAAAGAATTTTGACCAATCAACGAAATTAAACTCTTTATTAGATCATTTGAGTTATGCTCTCTAAGATATATCGGGGTCGGCTTGGACGATTTTATGACGTTTGGTGCTTCAGAGGATTCATCCTCCAGAATTGCAAAGCGATTTTGGTAATTTATTTTATCAAAAGATGGCACTTTTGAGGCCGAAGCAACTGCTGCAGAGGTAGGGCTTCGTCCCCGTTTAAGCACTGTTATGTACCTGTCCATACCAACTTGTACTGTAGGCTTTTGACAGCTTTTTGCAGGGGGGTTTTCCATTGCATTTGTGTTTAAGTTCATGGTATCATTTCCCACTAAATTTGTTTTTGACGTCACGGCAATACTTGCTGGCCTGGCAACACTTGTCACCAAATCTAGTTGTAGTTTTTTTAATGAGTCACTATCCACTGTTTTTGTAAACACCGAGGGTGATAGGGAACGTGTTCGAGTAATTGGCTTAGCCGTTAAATAGTTTATATTATTTTGTTTAGTTTTATTTATTTCTGCATTATTTTCGTTTGCTTGAACTAAAACGTAAACGTTTCTTTCATTTTGTCTTAGTGTTGTTTCACTGTTCGTACTCATGCAAAGAGTTGTTTTTGTTTTTCACCGTTTTGCTTTGCTTTAATATTTTTATTATTTATTGTATTGTACAACAACAAACAAAAAAAAACAAGAAATTTAAATGTTTTTCATACATACGTATATGCTTATATTACAAAATCAAATGTGATTAATTAATAGTTCAATTCGTATGCGGGGCTAAAATACACGTCTGTATCACAACAAAGCACAAACCGAACTGATAAAAGCATAATGCACTATTGTGGTGTGGGTATAAAAATTCTTTCACTTTTAGAATGCTACGTTATCACGGAGTGACATAGGCTACACATCTTTTGGAAAAGGGGGCGGTGCCACTCCCCCTATTAAAAATCGTTCTAGCGGCCGTAGTAATAGACCGATTGTCATGAAACTTTCCCAATGTTGTACTGTTGACCTGCTAATAGTCCTTGGATATAACCTGAAACTTAGAACGGATATATCTCATGAACTATCAGAGCGATGAAGATAAGATTTGGTATATATGTTAATCGTACAGTCTGAATTACATCCAAGGTGGAAGAGGGCAGTGTCACGCCCCCTTTTACAAAATAGCTCTGGCTCAGTCGGATTTTTTTTTTTTGGAAAATTTTTACATAGTAATCAATTTATTTTTAATATTATTACGTAGACGAAAGGGGGATTATTGTATCATATATATTACTAAATTCGGGACTCAAAGCAGATATTAAAATTGTTCGATCGTGTACGGATGTGTCTGGTGAGCGTTTTGTTCAAAAATATAAATAACTTGTATACATTTATTATAAGACATGTGCTTCTGACCTGCTATTTTAAAAAATATGCCCGTCGTCATCTGTATCACGATTTGTGCCGTCTGGTGCCACGTTCGTCAAAACTGAAGGCGAAACTAGTAGATCTACTACTGATTTTGGAAGTTGGTGGAATTATTTTTTTTTGGGCAACTTTTTTTTTACCAGAGAGTATTGGGTCTGAACTTAGTAGAAACCTTTTTAATATGTCTCGATAACAATCATCCCGACTACATTTGCGAGAAAAATGTTCTCTGTAGTTTCTAAAACCTTTGTTTCGGGCTTCCTGGGCACCCTCAGACAGTTCACTGATCGGTAATAGCGCGTGCGAATTGATTTCTGGGCCATGTATTAAAAACTAATGCAAGGTTGGAGGCATGTTAAACCACTGATACTTCTTAACAAAAATATACAACACACAACACATAACGCACAATAACAAATACTCTTGTCATTGTTACACACAGTTGCCAACTATATACAAAAACAACAATTAAAACAACGAAAACGAAGAAAAAGCAAACAAAAGACAAGAACTGGTGTTCTTTGCTTGAGTGACTATTTTCACAATTAATTTAATAAAAAAACTTCGCACAACATGTTATTACTGAATATGAAAGCCTAGGAACTGTAGTTTCTTAACAAATTAATATTCTAACGCCAACTAACACCATTCATATTTAAATATCCACGAATGTTTTGAAAATAGACAAAATTGAGACATATTTAAAAAAAAAAATTTTAAAAATACTTCTACACAACTTTTGTTAACACAATTATTTTTAAAACAACGCTAAAATACCTGAGGTTGAAGATTCCATAGTAAAAGTATTACTTTTGACTTGCGAAAAACTATATATTAAGCGTCGAAATATACCGAATTTCAATTAACACTATTGTGCGCGAATAGCTCAAAAATTACTTAACTTTAATACAATGCAGCTTGACAAGTAAACAACATTTGACATGAAATTTTAAGCAGTGATGTAGAATTTTATATACTGTAATCGGTTACTAAATATTTTTGAAAAAAACTAATTTTCATTTTTCAATTAATATCCATTTTTTTGGGATTTCACCCCTCTGTGATGCGTATCCGTATCTATATCGGCGATATTTTTGTTTGAATGCCGGTATCGTAGCACAAACGCATTATTCCACTATGGCGGAAAGCGTATAATAAAGGCAGGTACTAAATATTTATTTTTCAAAGTGAAAATAAAAGGTCGGATGAAACTCCTAAATAAGAGTTTTATATTGCCCTCATAAAATAAAACTCTTTTTAAGAATTTTAGAACGACAAATAAGACTTGTTAAGCGTTAAGTAAATAAATTTGCAACGATTTATTGTTATTGCTTATACCTACAATTGGTAAAATGTTTTAAATTGTTACCACAAAGACGTAAAAATATTTTTACTTCACAGTGTATTTTGATTATTGGAAACTTATAAAAACCAAACTACAGCTGCATTAAACACAACAGTTTTAGAAAAGGGGTTGGTTTGCTTTAAAAAAAAAAATATTTTTATTTAGTTTCATTAATTTTAATTTCATAATAGTTTTCTTTGAACGAAATCGAAAGCTCTTGTGCAGATTAAAAGAACTACAATCGAAAAGTAGATAAACAAATGTCTCGAAAATTTATTGTTTATTCGTGATGGGTTTTTTTCATATTTTTTTTTTCATAATATAATTAAAAAAAAGTTTTTCAAAATAAAGTCATTCATATGAAGAAAAGCACAAATTTTCGTCCAAAAACACAAATTAATTTCCATCCATACGTATTGTTCGATAAACACACCCACACTTACTAACCTCACGCAAATACACACACACAAACAAACAAATACAGGGAGGCACATAATGAACGTTATGATTTAATATGTGAATAAATTTTTTGTTTACGTTTTTTTTTAGAATTTACTTTAAAAAACTTTGGAAATTAATGATGCAAATACTCATCACAGAACCAAAGTTGTTCAATTTTATTCTGAAAGTCAGCAGTCGATTATTTAGACACGAAGATCATAGTGATTAGTAAACGATAAGGCCCATTTTAACCTCAATGGAACAAAACAAGCAATCACTTAGACGCACAGTTTTGTACGGAATAACTTCACGAAAGGGCATTGGACAAGTTGCGTTTTATTTGAATTGCATTCAATACCGGTGCACTAATTTTTAAGACCCGAGATAGAGAACAATCCAGAAGATGGAGCCGAGCTCACAACGCTCGTTCAACTATGGCTCTTTTTTGTCGGTCATAATATAACTTATGAGCCACCCTATACAAACTAATATTTTTGGAAAAATGTTGGCATAAATAATCGCCCCAAAAAGAAAACAGCTAGCTATAACAAGAACATCAACAAATGTAACACAAACAGAGAGCGCAAAAAATATTCACCTCAAATTGTTTAAACTCTGAGGCAATTTTGTTGTTGTTATTTTCAATATTTTCTGCTTTTTGGCTGTGTTGTTAATGTTTGTGAAATGTTTCATTTGGAATTTTACTCGTTTAAAGTTTGGACGTACAAATTTGTTTATTTTTCGTGTGATTTTCCCTACTTCTGAAATTATAAACATTAAAGATGTATAGTTAATTTTCCACAAAGAAAAACTATAAAAAATAATCATTAAAAAAATCCAAAACACAAACATTAGAAGCAATTAAAAAAAAGTGTATCTAATAAAATAAACCGCCTTTAAATCCTTAAAACTTTTGGTGCTTAAAACAGTATAAATTAAAATGCCATCGTGTCGTTCCTGCCTGCAATGGACTATAATTATTTTTAATACATCGTGTGTGGTGAGTGTTAATGAAATGTGATGTGAAATAGTGAAATAATTTTGGGGAAAATTTTTATGGAAAATTAAAGTAAAATTTCATAAAAAAAAATTAATGTAAAAAACAGATATTAAAATAAAATACTAAAATACATATAAAATTATTTTTATTTTAAAAGCTTGTTAAATATGTTTTAGTGCATGTAAAAAGCAAATGGATTTTATTCATTAAAGATTAAGAAAAATTTACAGTTTACTTTCAGACAGTTAATAACAAAAGTTTTCATACAAAAATTATTATGTTTAAGGTTTTACTATGCAACGCGCTAATGGAATTATAAGTTAATTATATATGTTAAAAAGTATTTATTGAAACATTTAATAGAACGCTGTGACGTTAAATTTAACCTAAATGTTTAAAGCCTTCACCACAGGTGGAAAGGGTATGAGTGAAGATACCTTCATAAGCACCTGCCATGATAGCTTAGTATAATGGTGGTCTTAGCCACTAAGTGACCAAAACGCGTTTGCCAACCGTCCCTGTTTCTTAGAATAACCAACACAATCAGGCGGAGTTATACACTCGCCCCTTGTTTAGAAGCTCCGCTGCTTTGGAAAAGTCGGTAGCATATGTTGAAAACAGCACTTAGGGAGATCCGTCCAAAGGCCCAACTTTCTTATAAGTGGTGAAAAATAAGCCCTCGAAGCAGGCTTTTTAAAATATACCTTCCCACTTTTTTGAGTGATCTCCGAAGGTGCTTCAGCCTAAAGTAAGTACTACTGACCAGAGATGTAAATTAATCATTCATTTTTGATTTTAATTCATTACGAAATAGCCAAATTTTTAATTAATTATTTTCACACAAAAAATGAATTAAATGAAATTTGAATTTAGCAAAATGAATTGCAATTCATTTTTAATTCAAATGAATTGAATTGACTTTGAATTAATTAAAGTGAGTTAGAAAAAATTAATTGCAATTCATTTCCAATTCATTTGAATTGAATTTGAAAATAGACTACTGTAAGTAAATGTGAAGAAGCATTACACCCGTTTTGTTATCCAATTCATTTTATTATATCAGACAGCATTACACTCATTTCGGATATCACCTAGTACGAGATAATCGCCGAAAGGCATAGAAAATAATAAGAATAGAAATTCCAATGATGTACTGTAATTAGCAGGTAACGGCAGAATATGACTTGAATTAGTAGGGAGCTGCGAAAATCATATCAGCATGAGCATTAACTCATTTGAATTAATTCAAAATCAATTCAAATGAATTGCAATTCATTTTTTCTAACTCATTTGAATTAATTCAAAGTCAATTCAATTCAAATTTTTAATTCAAATGAATTGACTCAAATTTAATTCAATTCATTTTTTTGTGTGAAAAGAATTAACTCAAAATTTGCTAATTCAGTGCATGAATGATTCACGAATTAATTCAAAAATTAATGATTCATTTACATCTCTGCAACTGACATTCGTGGGACAATATAGGGTCCCTGGTCTGCTGCATTTTAGGTATTGGCTGCTCCTAATTTCCCCAGAGGATGTAACACCAAAAATTTGGAGTATCCTTTAAATGTTTCCTTACATACCCCTGGAGGAGGTGGGACGGATTTATAAAAGTTTGTCATTCCGTTTGTTATATCTTTAATTTGGGTCGTATGGCTTATAGAGTATATGGTTCCGGGTCTGTATGAGTAGCGTAGTGGATTGTCCGTCTGTCTGTCTGTTGAAATAGTTTCCGAAAACCCCCGTTTTGATGCAGACTAATTTGTTATGTATTTAAATAACATATAGTCCGGAATAGATTGCTATCAAAATTCAGACAGATATGTCCACAAATAGTTAAGACTTGAGCAGAACAAAACATGATTAAGTCTAACTTTTGACCATAAACCTTGACGTTTTTTTTATTTTATTTTATCATTTCCACCTGAAAAGTAATAGGTTGAATATAAATAGTAAATATTAACAAAATCAGTTCATAACTGATCAAGTTATAGATAGAATTATATTCGTAAATTCTACAAAAACAAATCGAGCTGTGTATAGAAATCCATGGAGTAAAAGCTGCCATGTTTTAAAGGAAAACTGAAGGTAGAAACACGTAGGCCAAATAAACGTTCAAATAGGTAAAGATAATTGTAAGGTACGAACACGACCAGCTTTCTTTTTGTAGAAATTACGGGCATAAATACCTATTTCTTACCGAAAGAATAGTTTTGGCTCAATAGTGACCATACCAATCCAGTTTGGCTCAATAGTGACCATACCAATCCAGTTTGGCTCTGTTATATCTTATATATGTATAAGGAGTATTGAATATTGAAAATGCACCAAGTCAGTCCACGTGTGTTCTTAAGGTAAATTTAAAAAAATTCCATGCAAAAACTAACAGCCAGAATAACTCTCTCGGATGCATATACCTTAAAAATGTGCCTTGTTCATGTCAATAATGTATATTAATACCTTTTACCACTATAGATGGGGAGAACATCATGCGTTTGTGCGTAATATTGTAACGTATAAAAATATAAATACTATGTACAAAGTAGAAAGTACAAGTCAAAATTTTGTTTTTACACGGTAGATACGATCCAGAGGATACCGTGTAAAAAATTTAAAAAATTAAAAAATGCTTACTACTTCTTTATCCTCAACGTTGTTAACTTGATACTGGATATCACAAACAAACTACTTCAGTTCTTTTAACAGCGAGTTCGGTGATAAATATTATGTTGTAATCCTTCTCTGGAAACCTCTTTGTAGCGCTTCTTGTATTTAGCTATACACAATTGCGGTGGTAGGTCTATAATACCATATGTAATATATAGGCCCTTTTCGGAAATACCTTCATAAAATATCACTGCCTGCAGGCAAACATGTTTGCAAAACATGAGCTTGCGCTTAATTAACTTAAATTTCCAAAATTGTTGCGCTAGTTTTCTACAAACAAGCAGTTGATTTCATGGGCGCATTTTCAAAAATTATTTCAAAGAGCCCCATTTCACTAGTTTTATTAAAATATCAATTTGCATGTCAAATCAAAATAAAATTATATGAAAAACTTTATTTAAATATGAATTGATATTTAAATGGGGTTGGTGAAATAGGCCATAAGTGTTAGCATACTAAATTATCTACAGTTAGGTCTATAATTATTATTGAATTATTTTTATATCTATTTTATTAGGCCCGACTTTGGTTATTATTTCTGAATAAATTTTTAGAAATTTATGTATAAAATTATAAAGACAAATTTACCTTTAAATTTTTTCTTTTATTTATTATTAAAATGCCTTAAATATTAATTTAATTGTAATTTATGTTTGCAAAGCAATAACAATAGTTTTAAGCCATTGTAAAATGTTAGACCATTATGACAAAATAACATGATAGCACACCTTGTGAATACCCCAATTGTGGTAAAAAAAAGTCTGTTCTAAATGTTCTAAAAAACAAATTATTCCGAAACTTTTTGATTTCATTCGTTAATATTTTAAATAAACAAACACAATGATGAAAGTGTTTGTTTTTATAAATATTTTTTTAAACTAAAATGTTCAATTTGAAAAAAAACTTAATTCAAAAACTATGCAAAGCTTCATAAAAAGGCTATTTTTAACATTTTTAAATTAATTTAAATATTTTTATAAAAAATAATAAAACAGAATTTTGATAATTTTCTTAACGCAAAGAAAGGTTTAAGAAAAAAACACTTTTCGCAATGACGTCTTGGCTTTTGTTATAATTTACAGCAGGAGTGCCCACAAGTTCCTTATGGAAGAGCAAAACCCAATACATTTAAAGAAAAACTAATTTTTATTGAATATTTTTTGCTGTAAAAAGCAATACATACAAATAAAAAAATATTTCATAAACATACACGGCAAAAAAAAATTTGATTTGCATTTTTTGTAAAAATTATCTGAAATGAAAAAAGGTTAGTGCGTGTAAATTTTATTTCAAACCCGTACTTTTCAATCGAAATGGCCTTTAAGTCTTCCATGATCCTTCCAATAAATTATCCAAATTTATGTCAATGTCAGTTGTAGATAATTTTACTAAGGCCTCCAAATTTTCGTTGCTCATTCTACTTCTATGCTTGTTTTTTATTAATTTTAATTTTGAAAATGTACTTTCACATATATATGTACTACCAAACATGGAATACAAACTTAAAATATCCTTGTGAAGTAAAGGGTATTTATTTGGTTTTAAGGATTTCCAAAAATCAATGCCACTTAAATTAGAATTTTTAAGTTCAGAGTCGCATTGCAGATCACATAGCTCCATTTGTATGTAGCTCAGGCTTTTGATTGTATATGCTACATGTCATTGGAGTAAAAAAAAATGGCTATCATTTGCTTAATGCTGTCAAAATCTTTAAATCTTTTTTTAAAATTTGTTTTCAAATCGTCAAAATGACTTAAATATTTAAAAAAATCAAAATTTAAAATGTTGTACTCATCATTTAAGATAGCTTTTAAGCATGGAAAGTGGAACATTCTATCCATATTTAAATCATATATAAAAATATCTATCTTTTTAAGAAAACCTTCGATTTGGTCAACCAAGTCAAAAATAGATTTGTTTTTGCCTTGAAGGGAAATATTAAGGTAGTTAAGATGAGTTGTTAAGTCTGTTAAACATGCTCAGTCTATGTTAAATGCTTGAGATTTAATTTCGTCTAAGAGCTCAAAATTTTTAAAATCCAATTCAATAAACTCAACAACTTCCTTTCGCACTTGAAAAAAACGTACAAGGCATTTTCCTCTACTTAGCCATCTCACCTCAGTAAACATAAGTAGATCTCCATACTGATTTTCGCATTCCTCAAGGAATTTCTTAAACTTACGATGAGTTAACGAATTGTGCCCACCTCTAATTTTGTTCACTATTTTTACCACAACACTCATTGTGTGGACACAATTCGTCCATTTAGCACACAATGACTCTTGGTGAACTACACAGTGAAACGAAGGAACCTTTATACCATTTTTAATCAACTGCCCAATAAAGCCGTCCTTTTTGCCGAGCATTGCGGGAGCACCATCTGTGCATATGGCTGTTAATCTTGCTGATTCGGTTTTTATTTCCAACCTCCTGTTTACCGCATCAAAAATGTCAATGCCTCTCGTATTTCGATGGAGCGGAATCAGTGCAAAAATTTCCTCATTTACATTAAAGTTATTGTCAACCATTCTGATGGCTAATATTAGTTGACTTATGTCAGATATATCGCATGATTCATCCAATGCCAGAGAGAAATATGTACATAACTTGAATTTCTTTTTTAAAAGCGAGTCCAAGTACTTATTAATTTCTTCGATTCTTCGGGTCACTGTGTTTCGTGACAAAGGAACTGTTTCAATTGAGTCTGCCAATAAATTTCCACTTTCTTTGCAAACTTTTTTTATAAAAACGCCATCAGAAAACGGGTTAAAGTTCTGAGCAATTCTTAAGCTTGCAATATAGGATGCTTTTAGAGGTCCAGTATTAGTATCATTTGACTGAAAATTAAGACGTTGCATGTTTATTTCCTCACCATAACTTTCAATGTGCTCCAAGATTCGGAGCGCATCCTGAAATAAAAAAGACTTTTTAAAGTCCGCAACTAATTGTTCTCTTGATCCACCAGCTATTTTATTGGCAACGTAATCTGCATGAAGTGCCTTAAAATGCCTTTCAATATTAAATTTAGTGTTAGCTTGCATTATTTGAAAGCATATTAAACATTGTGCTTCAGCCTTAAAATTATAAGTAAAAAAAAATTCTTTTTCCCATTTATTTTGCAAGTCCATTTTGTAAAAAATACAAAAAATTCATAAAAACGTTTTCAAATATGTAATTCACTCTTACTTCTCGCGTTCGTCGACTCTTGTTAAATGACTAACACCAATTTTTTCCAAGTGTTTTTCAATACACACTTTGTTAAACGATATCATCAGTGTTACCGTTCGCCCGACTAAAGTCGCAATTTGACCCTTTTTCAGCGGTCTGCGACTTTTTGTGAGACTTTTTTTTATCACCGACTTTTGCGACTATTTTAATTTTTCTGCTACTTTTTACCTTTTTTGTTAAGATTCTTACAAAACATTCAATTTTCTTATTATTTGTATCAAAAAAAAAATTCGTCAAAATAGCCTCGTCAAAATTTAAAAACAATTCATAAATTATTGTTCATTTGGCAACACTTTTATTACATTTTTGCAACCTTGTCATGTATACAACGTATTTGAGGCGAATTCAGTTCAAGGTGGTGGCAAGTTTTGACAGTTCGGACCAATTTGTTTTAATTTGTCAGTGTTTTGTTAGAAATGGTTGACATTTCGAATCGTAAACACCAGCAATGCAATGCAAAAAACCTCTGTTGTTTCTGTTGGTTTTGGATTGTTGTAGTCTTAGCACCACCTGTAGTTTTCGAATCGTAAACACTAGCAAAGCAATGTAAAAACATGCAATTCAATGCTGTCATCTTTAAATTTAATAGGCAAAGATATAGAAGACTGGATTCCCTGTGATGAACTTATTTCTAAATATCATATATATTATTTCTAAAGCACTTTTTTGTCGGTTGCAAATATCTCCCATACCACCGCATCAAATTTAATGAATGATATCTCATTTTAAAGCTTATTTCTAACACTAATGACGAAAAATAATTAGAAATTGAAAAATTAATATTTTCATTGATAAAAATTATATTTTACAATGTATTGAAGTTACTAAAATTTCTATTAATTATTTTCATTTTATGTTACAAAAATGACAACTAACGGTGCGAAATATTCGCACGGGTCATCTAGTAGAAATAAAATTTAAAAAAAGTAGTATTTATGTAGGTATGTTAAGAAAAAGAAATATTGCGCCAAGATCAAACGAACGGAATTAAAGTAAAATTTTCAAGGGGCTTTAATTGGACAAGTTTAAATTTTGTCAAAAATATATTAACCTTAACTTTTTTGGCTTGTTTTTAAACAGAAATTCTACTCCTTTGACCTTGGCAGCATACGACAAATTTATTAAACTTAAGTAAATGTTTTCACTATACATGAAAACATGGACAAACATGTACATTGTTATGAAATATGATAAAAATGAATTCTGCAATAAGCTTTTTGTTTCAATTGTTTTGTTATGCTTTTTATTAATAAAAAAACGTTAAAAAAAAGATGTGCGACTTTTATTTTCTGAAACGACATTTTTGTGCGACATTATTTTTATAAAACAACCTTTTGTGCGACTTTTCAAAAATTCCTAACGGTAACCCTGGATATCATACGTTAAACAAAAACAAAATCTGCAATGATGATCACTGTCGTCAATGTTTACCAGCAAAGCATACGAAAGTGTTGTTGCCAAGGTATATTTATAGCAGGTAGTCTCGGAAAGCCAGCTGGTTATTTTTTTATTTGCTTGTTTTGCGATACAAACTGTCAAATGTTGTATAGTAAACAAGTAAACAAGTTTTTTGCTGTATCTTTTGTCTCTTTTCAACCCCTTTGCTCTTTGACAGTTCGTATCGCAAAACAACAATAAAAAGCCCTGTTGTTTGTTTTATTGTACAATTGTTGTAATCTCGCGGCTACCTGCTATAAATATACCTTGGTTGTTGCTTTGCACTTGCGTGTATTCAGTGAAGAACGACAAAAAAACTAATAAGACAAAATTGTTTGTGTATTTCGTATTGCTAGTGCTGAGAGCTCTCTGTGTGTATGGAAATACACAGCCTATAGCTAAGTGTTTTTACAAAAACAAATGAGCATCAAGAGCATTGGGCTTGGGCACTCTTGATTTACAGTGTCCCTTTACACACATACATATACTTACCTACAACAAGAATAGTAATTGAATAAAAAAATATTGAGAATAGGCCTTTAAAAAGGCCTTAAGTAAGAAAGTATTCTCAGTTTTTCCGCTGGGGTATTATGCGTTTGTGCTGGTGTGTGTAATAACTTATTAAATGGTCCGCTCTTTTAGTGTATCGACTCAGAGTCTTTTTTTAATCACTCTAACGATGCCCGTCCATCCGGCTAGATTCTCTCTGCCCATAAACCATCTTATTATGTTGATGTTTATACAAAATTTGGTCCAAACTGATTTTATGGCAATATAAGTTATACAATTTCATTGGAATCGGTTCATATTTTATCATAACATCAATAGAAAAAAGCGTCTTCATCGTGACAAAATTTTGTGTTGGTAGGTCCGAAATTGAACATAGTTTCAATATCAACCCCCTCCGTAAAATCACTTAAAGGCAAAAAAGTATCAGCAATAGTTAAATTTGTAAGAGCTAATTATGCTAATAGTGACCCGCTAAGAAGGATGTGTATTGAGTTCAACAAGCTTTATCAATTTATTGGCTATTCTTCTAGTCCCACTGATATTAAAACTAAATTATTAATCTTTTTAAACCCATCCCTGCAAGCATTTTATGAAAAAATTTATCATATTCGAGTCATTTATAACTCCTCTGCGCGATTAAAATAGGCATATATGAGCTCATTTTCTGATCATAAATGATTGTTTTCTCGGGAGAAAATGGTACCCTACCCGGGACTCTTCTTGAGGAGTCTTTTATTACCCGCTCTTCTGATCAATTTCGAATCATTTATGACTCACATTTTTAATGATTTGCAAGTCCTTTTCGAGTAATTTTTTAGTCGTATTTCTAATTGTTTTCGAGTATTTTTCGACTCATTTTTTAGTCGTATTTCTGATCGTCTAAGAGTCTTTTTCGACTCATTTTTCAGTCCTAATTCTAATCGTTTGCGAATGATTTACGAGCTATACTAGCCTATGACCATATTTCTGCCAAATTTCATAGATCTGCCCCTCGATCTATAATTTTTAAGAAGCAATATAAACTAAAAAACTGGATTGTCCGGCCAGATTGGCAAAAAACCCCTCTGTGTGGCGTTGATTAGAATTGACTCTCTTTTAGTTAACAGAAAGTATTGCAACGACTCAAATGAAAGTTAAAGAAATTTTAGTAAAAAAGAAAATATATATTTTTTAAATACGTTTTAAATAAAAAATGCAAATTTAAAAGAAGTCATGAACATAATTTGTATTAATAATTGCTAAAATTTAATGTTTGAATTATTCCACTAAATTTTACCAAATGCCAAATTACCAAATTCTTAGAAAATACCAAATTAACGTCAAAGTAGTTGTCGACTTGATGTAACAACAATGTAATATTTACATCGACATTGACAACAACTTATATAATAGGGATGATTATATTTAACTTGTCGTCAAAGAAAAGGATATTTGCTTTATTAATTTTATTTCCGGCAGTTGTTGAACGTTTTTCGATTAGTTCAATGGACAATTTGCAAGCAACCGCACATAAAAATATAATAAGTTTGTAAATAAAAATAAAAAATTGATAAAGAAAATAGACTAACGTTTTATTATATGAGAAATACATACATATGTATATAAATAATTTACTTTAAAACAGACCGCGGCAAAACTACTGCATTGTACTCTTTTCTCTTTTGATCTCCACCCTACGTACACTCTTGAGCACGTAAATAAACCCAAATGTCTTGCTTGAGCTTTCACACTAGGCGGTTTTTTATATATTTTATATGTGCAATGCTCTACAATGGCGTAGATGCGATACAATTAGAAAAAATATTAAGTTTAAAGAAAACAATTATTTTCCATTTGTCAGGTTTATGAATAATATTTCAATAAATTTATATAAGTTTTAAAGTCAAAACAGTCATATTTCAAACACCTGTATGATTCATTTTCGATTGCTGTATGTTTTGTTATTGCCTTTTCAATAAATTACTTTTTAAGCATAAGAACGAATAATTTTCGAATCTTTTTTCAAGCGCGCAAGTGATTAATCAGTTTTTAATCGTCAAAAGTACTCGAGGAAGACTTAGTTAGGTGATTTTTGATAAAGCAATCTTCCAAATGCTAGTAGGGATAATTTTTGTAATTTTTTGTTTCACATTTGTATACATTTTGTTAAATGTATTTATTTGGCTTTAATTAAGAAATCTGTAAGGATTATATTCCATAGACAAAAAAAAAGAAATAATAATAATAAAGATATCTAAATAATATTCGGCCCAGAGGATTTTTATTTGAATCTTAACTTCATAATATAATTTTATTTTAGTGGGTCAATGATTGTCCATAAATTCCAAATAGGGAAATTTTGTATCGAAAAACTGTGGTGTAGGGTATCATATGGTTGGGCTTGATCGACTTCCGACTTATTTTAGTTTAATATTGAACTTTTAACCAGTTAGACTCAATTAGAAACTAATGTTGATGTCAGAGTTGCCGCTAGGAGCTATGAAATAAGATGGCGCTACTTGGCGTAGAAACAACTGCTTATGTTTTTCTTATGTATTTGCTAATATGATGTCAGAATGAGAGCGAATCTCAATGCGAGCTTGTGCTACAAAACAGGTTGTGTAATGGATTTTAGCACGTTGTGGTTTTTGTTTTCGCTTTTCTGTTATGTCGTTTTTTCCTTTTTGTTCATTTGAAAAATGGTTTTTAACACTTCTTTTCTTTGTGAATTTGTAATCCTTTGGTAAAATTTTGTGTGTTAAATTGAATAAAAAAAAGAACTTAAACAAAACAAAAGAACATAATTTCATCGTCAGAATCCAACTTTCATACAAAACCTCTTATAAAACACTAAAACAAGAACTATTTGCTCGTATCTTCGCTTCGCTCCTTGCGGCCACTTTGGTATCAACCTAAGTTAGAAACGTATATGTAGCTAAGATTGAGCTCGTCAATAAAACAAAAATACTTAAATTTAAACGAATAGAATATAATTATGTTTGCAATAAGAGTTTTGATCTTAGGCCATAACAAAGTGCATTGAAGAATTGACTGTGTTGAGTGACATTTTGTTTCTTATTTTCGTTTTATTTATCACACTTTCATCAATTCATCACTCCTGCATTTGAAAATGGAAAGCTAAATAAGTTTATAACAAATGAAGACTTTGGAGCTCAAACATTTTTAAACACTTTATAGTTTATTTAGCCATTCTATTGTCACCAGCAACCACATTATTGTTAAATTAGTCCTCCAGCAGTCACAAAAATATTATGATTGCCCCGAACATGCGAACATGCTGCGGAAAGAAGTTTTTTTCAACAATTTCGTTTCTTTAAACAAGAAAACCCAAAAATAATTTCATGACTTTACCTAATTTTGTTCTTAAATACAGAAACATTTTCTCATAATCAAAAATTCACGTTTTCGGTAAATGATCAAAAATGTTTTTAAACAAGAAATTTCTGAAGTCCAGCTGTGTTTATCCAATATTAGTCTGGTTTTCTTGATATTCGACTTGGTTTTATTCAATTAATTTTTATTTGAAACGAGCAAATCAATTTTTATATTAAGTTTTCTTTTTTTTCTTTTCTTTTTTTTCTCATATAAGGGTTTTACCTAATTTTCATTTTAACAATGTCATAATTAAACAAATTTTATCAGGTTTATTTCGACATTATAATCACTCGTTGTAGTATCTTTAGATAAAATCTCGAAAATTGTTAATATGTGTATACTAAGTATAAAATGTAAATAAAGGTGAAATATAAATAAAATAAAAAAACAAGTAAGAAAGTATAGTCGGTCAAGCCCGACCATATGATACCCTACACCACAGTATTAAAAAACATATCATGCTTATGTGTCCATATAAATATAGATTTATCTAAGTTTATAAACTTCATGAAAATCGGTTTGAAAGTTTGTGAGAGGCAGAAATTGCCCCCTAACTCCCGTTGTGGTCCTATTTTTTAAAAAATGCATACATTTTGTGTCCATATAGATATGGTTCTATCTATGTGTTAAATTTCATTGAAGTCGGTTTGATAGTTTCTGAGAGGAAGAAACTTCCCCCTCTCTTCTCTCGTGGTCCTACGATTCGGCCCATTTTGAATAGGCTTGGTCCTTGTGCCAATAAAAATCTATGACCCAAATTTCAATACATTATCTCCAAAATTGCGACCTGTACTTTGCGCACAAGGTTACATGGACAGCCAGCCAGTCAGCCTGCCAGCCAGCCGGACGGACGTCGTTAGTTCGACTCAGAAAGTGATTCTAAGATGATCGGTATACTTTAAGGTGGGTCTAGGACCAATATTTTAAGGCGTTACACACATCAGCACAAATGCATAATACCCTCTCCACTATTGTGGTATGGGTATAAAAAAAAGTTTATTATTTTTATGTTAAGTTTTCTTAAACTTACTAATGCCTACACGTTTTTAAGGCTTTTCTTCGTATTTTGTAAAATATTAGGAAACGAAAACTTGATTTAAGTAGCAATAAAATTAAAATGAATGTTTTTATAGTTGTATTTAAGTAAATTTTAGTTCGCTTTTTGCCAAACCAAAATATATCGCCATAACATGATTAAAGGCAATCATACTATCGCTGTGGCATCTTGATGGATCACTTATTTAACCATAATATGGTTCCGGTGATATTAATATGGTTAAATTACTCATAATATGTTTAAAATATTTCGTTAAATATCCTGGTCTACAAATTTGGAAAAAAAATTGACTGCAGAAACGAAGGGATTTTTTTTTAAACTAATTTGGGTGCACGTAAAAAGTGGTCTATCACTCCCAGTTCATTTTTTATCGCACGCCGGCAATACTGTGTAAAACAGTCAATACTGACACTACAATTTCACAACTATTTATTTGACAGAAGCCCACATTCATTATAAAACTTCATAAAAGTAGCGTTTAAGCATGTCCTGGAGATCGTGTGTTACTGATTCAAGCAATTTTTGCTTTGTGTGTGGTGAATATTTGGTTGGAAAAAGAGGATATGCAATATCAAAATCATTAAAATATGCATATTTACATTATTTTGGTTTTGCAGTCAGAAACTTAGACAAACCGTGGACACCTCAATGTTTTGCATATTCTTCAATCGCATTTAGATTTTTTTCCAAAAAAAAAACTAGGTAGCCTGCTCACCTAGATCTAATGATAATTGAAAGAATTTATCAAGCTATTTGAGACAAAAGCATGCTGGAAGACTATTGCAGGACTCTAATACGTGAAACCGAACCAACAAAATACAAACGACTTTCAAAATACGCCATTCACTTTTGAAAAATAAAATTTTCCTCATTCCCTGCATTAAAAATGTATTGTTTTTAGCAACGCGCAAACAAATACATTTTTTGTTAACGTTTTGTAAATATTAGGTGCGTTTGAGTACTTTTACTGTAAAATGCAGTAAATGAGTAAACTAAAATATTTTCTCTCACAAAAAGCTGTTGTCCAAAAAAGTACGCGAAACCAAAATTTGTAAAAATTCGTAAAATAAAGGCAACAGCTGATGGCAAATAATTGAAGTGTTGAAAAATATTGACACTTTTGACTACTTAACACGTTTTCTAATCGGTACTCGATTAAATACTTTTTATAACACGAACATTTTTGGAAAATACAAACAAACTATTTTATGTAATCTTTCATATTTGTTTGTTTTTTATTTTATTTGATTTTACTAATTTGTAGCGGGTTAAATTATTTAAAAGAACATGAATAATTTTTTTGCTATTGATTACTTAAGTACCCAAATATATCACACTTTTACAACTCTAAGAAATTAACATAACGAATAAAATTTCAAAAGTTTGTATTTAGCCAAATAAATGCTTCACAAACAAGTTTAATTAGTTAATATTTATTCACTTTTTGTTTTGGTTTAGTTTTTATTTCAACTTTTCTTTTATTTAACAATTTTTTCACAATTTGTATGCTTTTTATTTGTTACTTTTGCTTGTTTACCTTTTGAAACATATGTTTTTTTGATTTACTAAATTTTACTGCAAAAATTTCTGTAAATACTCAAACAAGAACTGTCACTTTTCGCTCTCAATTTATGTTCTCATATACTGCATTTTGTGTACTCGAACGCAATTTCGTAAAATGCAGTAAAGTTTAGTAAAAAATAGTAAAAACTTTCGTGTTCTCGAACGTAACTATTATAAGAAAAGCACTTATTAACAACAAGAAAAAAAAACAAAATAAATATGTAAAAAAAAACACTGTGTAACAAATTTAAATTTTTTCCTTTTGGCAAAACCGCCTCCAAAAGTAAAATTTCTTAGTTGATCTTTCATTGCATCATCTTTTGTCCTTTTTAAAGAGCTTAACATTTTTAAAAAATACTTATTTAAAATAATTTTTTTTAAATAAAAGCAGAATTAGTCTTTACTTTCTGTTCTGTTACGAATTTGTTTTTGTTAATAAAAAACCCATGAAATTGATTAGTTTTTCTGTTCTGTTGCAGTTCAGTTGTTTAAATCAAAAAATTGTTAAGAATTTGTAAGTGACAGCAAAATAAATAATAAAAAATACATATTTATGTTGAAATAAACTGTTTTTTGATTTTAAGAATTCATAAAATTTAATTTCTTGAAATTCATGTGCACTAAAATTAGTGAAATAAACAATGAACGGTGCAAAACTAATAAATTTGTCATAAATGGCTGATAAGTTACTACAGAAAAAGTAACTACTACAATTTCGTAACAGAACGGCACGGAACAGAACAGAAACAGAAAGTAAAGACCAACTGAGCCTTAAGTATCTAATAACTTTAAGCAAAGTTTGTACCAAAAAAAATTAAAAAAGAAAAATTTTCTTCAGTTTCCCTGAACTAAAAAAAAAAATTTTAAATGTATCCTTCCTCATCCTTAAAAGTGTTCATTAAATCTTTTTTTAAAAATTCAAAATTGTATTGTTTTATTTCTCTAAGTTAGAAGGTGTTTAGATAGTTTTTTTTACAAATTAATTTCTTTGAAGAAATTTCATTCAATAGATATTCGCTTTATATATATTCGCATACATTTAAGTGAATGTGAGTGCGAATGCAAATAGAAAAAAATAAGAGAATAGTTCGCAAATGCGAATATTCGCTTCACCTAACTATATAAAAGAGGGCAAAGAATTTTCGGGTATATGGTTTTGGCATTTGTTAAAGATTGGCAGGCTGTTGGAGCTGGTTGTATAGGGTTTCTTTTAAATGCTATTGTTTTTAGCAATTCCCTACATTTGCCTTAAAATAAAATATCTGTCCTTTTTCCCTAAGCTTGAAATTTTCTAAAAAAATCCCTGCAAAGAGGGGAAATCAGCATCACTGCTAGTGATATTATTTAATTGGTGGTGACAATATTGAAAAAGGTTTTTTCTCTGTATCAATGTAAATGTTAACATTATTAATTAATTATCAAAAAGTAATTTCAATTTTTGGGAATACAAAAGTTTAATTTCAAAAGATTTTGTTATTCGTGCTTAATTCCCAGTTTTTATTCTTGATAAAAACACTTGAAATTTATTGTTGATGGGATAAGCTATTCCTATGCATTTCACTGGTTGCTTAGGCCAGATCATCAGGAAACTTCATCCATAAAGATTTTAGACAAACTAAAGATATTAAACCAAATAAAACTGTTAAACGTATAAGACTTATAGCAACAGTTTTACTTGTAACAATATCAAAGCTTGAACAAAATACATCAACAATAAAAAAGTGGGTTTATCTCATCTTACACTCCCCACTACAATCAGTTGAAATTCTCTCAACATTAATTGTAGTTGTAAGTAGGTTAAGAAAAACAAAATAAAAAACAAACAACAACTTACAAAAGATGTTGTCAATTAAGTGTTTTTTTTAGGCCGTGCACTTGCCTGTTTATTATCAAAAAGTAATTTCAATTTTTGGGAATACAAAATTTTAATTTCAAAAGATTTTGTTATTCGTGCTTAATTCCCAGTTTTTATTCTTGATAAAAACACTTGAAATTTATTGTTGATGGGATAAGCTATTCCTATGCATTTCACTGGTTGCTTAGGCCAGATCATCAGGAAACTTCATCCATAAAGATTTTAGACAAACTAAAGATATTAAACCAAATAAAACTGTTAAACGTATAAGACTTATAGCAACAGTTTTACTTGTAACAATATCAAAGCTTGAACAAAATACATCAACAATAAAAAAGTGGGTTTATCTCATCTTACACTCCCCACTACAATCAGTTGAAATTCTCTCAACATTAATTGTAGTTGTAAGTAGGTTAAGAAAAACAAAATAAAAAACAAACAACAACTTACAAAAGATGTTGTCAATTAAGTGTTTTTTTTTAGGCCGTGCACTTGCCTGTTTATTATCAAAAAGTAATTTCAATTTTTGGGAATACAAAATTTTAATTTCAAAAGATTTTGTTATTCATGCTTAATTCCCAGTTTTTTATCAAGAATAAAAACTGGGAATTAAGCACGAATAACAAAATCTTTTGAAATTAAAATTTTGTATTCCCAAAAATTGAAATTACTTTTTGATAATAAACAGGCAAGTGCACGGCCTAAAAAAAAAACACTTAATTGACAACATCTTTTGTAAGTTGTTGTTTGTTTTTTTTTTTATTTTGTTTTTCTTAACCTACTTACAACTACAATTAATGTTGAGAGAATTTCAACTAATTGTAGTGGGGAGTGCAAGACGAGATAAACCCACTTTTTTATTGTTGATGTATTTTGTTCAAGCTTTGATATTGTTACAAGTAAAACTGTTGCTATAAGTCTTATACGTTTAACAGTTTTATTTGGTTTAATATCTTTAGTTTGTCTAAAATCTTTATGGATGAAGTTTCCTGATGATCTGGCCTAAGCAACCAGTGAAATGCATAGGAATAGCTTATCCCATCAACAATAAATTTCAAGTGTTTTTATCAAGAATAAAAACTGGGAATTAAGCACGAATAACAAAATCTTTTGAAATTAAAATTTTGTATTCCCAAAAATTGAAATTACTTTTTGATAATAAACAGGCAAGTGCACGGCCTAAAAAAAAAAACACTTAATTGACAACATCTTTTGTAAGTTGTTGTTTGTTTTTTATTTTGTTTTTCTTAACCTACTTACAACTACAATTAATGTTGAGAGAATTTCAACTGATTGTAGTGGGGAGTGCAAGACGAGATAAACCCACTTTTTTATTGTTGATGTATTTTGTTCAAGCTTTGATATTGTTACAAGTAAAACTGTTGCTATAAGTCTTATACGTTTAACAGTTTTATTTGGTTTAATATCTTTAGTTTGTCTAAAATCTTTATGGATGAAGTTTCCTGATGATCTGGCCTAAGCAACCAGTGAAATGCATAGGAATAGCTTATCCCATCAACAATAAATTTCAAGTGTTTTTATCAAGAATAAAAACTGGGAATTAAGCACGAATAACAAAATCTTTTGAAATTATTAATTAATTATTAACAATTTTCAAAATTCGACAATATTGGAAACACGATGCTATAAAATCTTTTTTATAAGATATTTTAGAGAAGTTTAATTATATTTCCTATTTCCGATTTTATGAACGCAAAAATTTATTTTGCGAAAAGTGCACCACTTTAATAAAATCTTTCGTGGTGTAGGGTATAATATGGTCGGTTAAGCTCGACTATACTTTCTTACTTTTAAAAACTTATTTTTTAAATTTAATTTTTTTAAATTTTTTTAATCTTTTCAGATATTTGGTATTGTAGGAGTGGTCGAAAGTGTATTCGAGTTGCAAAAATACAATTATGGTTCACCGGATTTTATGGAGAAGGTTGTGCAAATTGCTATGGGAACCGTTCTGGTCACATCAGCATTTATAGGATGTTGCGGGGCAGTAACTGGATCAGTTAAAATGTTGATATTTGTTAGTTTAACTTCTATATAAATTTTAAAATATTACTTAACTTATAAACAATTTTATCCAAACAGTTTATTACACTATTATTTGCACTGATAGCAGCTCATTTATGGAAACTATGGCGCTACGATGAAGTTAGAGTCCGAACATCCACCGAAGTGATGGTCAGTTATACATGGGTGGAGGAAGTCGTGGAACGTGGCAAAATGAATTCATTGCAGGAAACTGTAAGTAAAAAACTTAACATTTTAAAAAACTTCGTTTAAACAAAAAAAAAAAATAATAATAATAATTTCATGTGTCAAATTTTACTACAAATTAATACATTTTTTATAACGCACTTTCTGCTCCGATTAGATATCGTGTAGTCATGCAATTTTGGGAGAGAAAGGAAAATGAATGTCATTCTCTCTTCTCTTTTATGATTGAAACTCAAGACTTTACAGCTAAAACCTGAAGCGTGTAAATAAGCAATAATTGTGTATTGCATTGACCAATGTTTGTATATGCTAAAGAATTATTTTTCCTAGAAGTTTTACAAACTATCAACTTTACCATATAAAAAGGTATATACTTTAACATCTAGATGAAAATATCTGCTATTTTGCAATGTTTCACAGGTCTAACTGAAAAACTTTTCTAAATAAACAACAAAGAGGAAAGTGTTGCCCTTTCTGCACCCATCCGCGACCAATGTAAATTTACGACTTTCGACTGAGCTTAAAGCATCTGACTTTAAAATATCCTTCCTATAATTATGCTCAGTTTTGTACTTTGTAACCCAAATAACAAAGCAAGGTTTTAGCTGTTCTACTTATAAAAGATCTTTACGATAAATGTATTTAACTTGTGTTTGAGATACTTTCCCTTTTTAAGCTTAATAATACAGTTTAGATAATATAGTTTTGTAAACAAAAGAGAATTTTCAAAGATTACACTAAACGACAGACGACTATGGTCAGAGAAGGAAAATCCCAAAGCCATTCTCAAATCCTCTACCAAGTCCGTATAGTTCGTGAATGTTTGTATAATATAATTTACTGCTCCCTATCCCTACTTCTTAACGTGGGCGTATTACCCCTATTGAAGATAGAAAGATTGCTGGCGAAAATGAAATCAAACATAGACTCACCTCTCTTGTTGATGTCGGCACTTCCCCATTGGGAATGGTGTGCATTGGCGCATATCAGATGGATCGGTAGCCACGTATGGTAAGTATGCCGATGCTAGTAGGGGACAGTTTTGTCCCAAGCTCCTTCTGTCGCAACCGTGATTTCTCCATTACTTAAGGAATGAAAAATCATAAATTTGTGTCAATTTCTTGCCACTATACATTTGTATGAGATTTAATAAAACAACCCGGTTGTTGTTGATCGAGGGCTCTTGGATTTAGGCCAAGTATTGTGTTTATGGTGGTTCAGCGGCACTTTTTCCATACAAAAAGTTGGAGCATGCCGCTGAACCACCATAAATAAGCACACTACTAGGCCATGCCCACGTTGTTATCGATTAGGTGGGTTGCTAATTCGGTTGACGCTGTCTCACAGTGTGCACCACCTTCAACCCAAATTGGGATAGGATTATAGGTGATGGGAATAGGATAGGAATATATTACGCTTGTTCATGTTTAGGCGTATGCTTGTTCGACTAGACTGTTCGGATTCAAGTTTTAAGACTAACACTGCAGCCGACACTTTAGCCAAAAAAAACCGCGGCAAAATAGTAATCCAGGTGGTGGACTTCATTTAGTAAGAGAGGTAGTTTTTCCTCGGTCCTTACCAAGGGAATTTTAAAACTAGTTTGAAAGATCAAGCTTTTAAAGCTTTTTTAATAAACGATCTTAAGAATAGTTTTGATTCTGGTTTAGCAAATTGATACCGAATTGTTTTTCAGAAAATTTGATAATCGATGTTTTTAAGGTTTGTAATTTGTAATCGATACTAAAAAAGTGGAAACCTAAGCTTATATAGTTTTCTAAATAACAAAAAAAAAAGTTAATTTGTATGACGCACGACAGGCTTCATTAATGCTCAGAAACTTTGTAAACTATAGTTTTTGTAGTTTCCTAAATACGCATTATGAAACCTGGTAATGTAGTTTGATTGCACAGGTCAACATGAGTTTTGTGACCTGGGGTTTCTTAATCAATTTGGATACACATATCACTGAGGTACAAAACCATTAAATAACTTTTTTTAATTAAATCCGGTTCTTGAGATATACCGTTATAATGAAAATGATTAATATTGCACGACATCTTTTGCCATAACTCAGGAACTAACTAGCCATTCGAGTTAATTAAATATACAAATAGGGTATTCACAAGGTATTATATTGTCATAATGTTCTTACAATTTAAAACGGTTTAAAAATATTGTTGTTGCTTTGTAAACAAAAAGTGTCTAAAATTAATAGAACTTTGCTTACTATGTTTATTGTGCTGTCGTAATTAATCAGAAGAGACCAGCGCTGAGCGGCTGAGCCGTGCCGCGTTAGTTTTTGTTGCCGTCGCCCTTGATGGTATAGTTTTATCCGGCTAACATCCGTATTAAACCTGCGGCTAGCAATTTCTGCAACTAATCACTTACAGCGTCAAATTAGATCGGCTTAGGACTCTGCTGTTTGGAAAACAAACAAAATGAAATTTATTTGTGATTTGCTTCTGAAAAATGGAAAATAGTCAGTAAAATCTAATTTAATTTATTAATTCATGGATTAGAACTAAAAAAATTTTATTTTAAATATTTATTTTTTTTATATGTTTTAAATCAGCTGATTAAAATTCAAAATAGCCCACTAAATTATGAGGTGTTTTTAAGACATATGACCTTATGACACCTTGTGAATCCTCCAATATTATAAAAAAATCAGGACTAAAATTTCTTAAAATTTTGTTATATCAATTCTCGTCTAGCCTTATGTGCTGTTTTCACAATACAAGTGACTTAACGTGTAGAAACATTTGTATGAATAACACTCAAAAAAGTAAGTGCTTTTCATATACATTTACTACACGTTCAATCACTTGTGTTATGAAAACAACACATTAAAATTTTTAATATATTGTGAAAGCTTTAAAAAACACATTTTTCAAATGAGTTTGAATTTTATTAAACGATAATGAGTTTTAGCTTTGTATGGGGGAATCCATTTACCTCACTGCTGTCTCTACAATTTTAAACAAGGTAATGCAGTTTGAAAAAATAATGTACGTTATTCATTTTGAATTACCAAGCCAACTACAAACAAATCATTTTCATCACAAATTTTATCGATATCATGATTTATAAAATCATGATATTTTATTCAAATCAGGCAACGAATTATATACTGTGAAGCCAGGTTTTATAAAATTAGTCTCAATTTTACAGATTCCTTACAAAACCCACTCTTGAAATACTAAAAATTATTCTGTCGAATTTTTTGACGATCAGGCAACGAATTATATACTGTGAAGCCAGGTTTTATAAAATTAGTCTCAATTTTACAGATTCCTTACAAAACCCACTCTTGAAATACTAAAAATTATTCTGTAATGTTGGTCATTGCGGATAGTTTGAATAGTTTTTATTTACCAGGGGCAAATTGCGTAATGTTGGTCATTGCGGATAGTTTGAATAGTTTTTATTTACCAGGGGCAAATTGCGGCATTCCACATCAATCGAAATTACAATGTCATTTTAATATAAATGTCATGTCGAGCGATATCGAATGCCGTAATTCGCCGCCAGCTTCATGACCTTCGTTACAGACAAAAAATTATAAAATTTCTTTTCCTGAAAACCTTTAAATTATTAATTTTTTTTTCATTGCAGTACGTGTGTTGCGGCAAATACGGATATACTGACTACTCTAACAATTATATGAAAGTTCCGGACAGTTGTTACTATTTTGAAAATAATAAAAAATCATATTATCCTCATGATGAGGGTTGCATATCAGCTGTATCAAGGGCCTACATAAGTATCTATCGCTTAGAAAAATGGGCACACATTTCATTAATTGGATTTGAAGTGAGTCATTTTGCAAATTATGCTTTGAAGAGGAAAAAATTTCACCAAATTTTTTTTATTTTTTCAGATTTTAGGCGTTATTTTAGCGATTGTCTTGATATGCAATTTGACGGCCGACACATTACGTTATAGTTATTAATTTAGGAAAAATGTGTAATTAACAATTATTGTTAATTAAAAAGAAAAATAAATTTTAGATGCCAAAATACCAACCGAACTATATTTATTACAAAAGGGCTATAATTCTCATTTTTCTTGGTTTAAAACAGCGACGCCAATTCTCATATTCCTATACTCGCGAATAAAGGGCAAAAAATTTGTAATATTTTTCTTAACTTTCGAAGGCTCAACGTAACAAGTATATTTGGCCAAATTTTCGTATCTTTTGGTATATGGCACAGAACGATGTAATACTTTTAAAAAATGACTTGTTTCAATAATTAAAATAAGAACTGCCGGTATCTGAAATCTGTTTTTTGTTACATACATATGTATAACAATATTTAACTAATTTAGTAAAAAGATTTTCTTATTTAACTAATTTTGTTGATAAGCACGCCTTACGGCTGAGTCCCAATTTAAATGGTCATGAGTATTGCAGATATGTTTTCAATCTAAAGCTAAGTTCCCACTATCGGCGCAATGTACCAATTTTTGTGGCATTTAATGTGCCGATAATAAGATCGGTCACAAATTTTTAAGATGCCACAATCTGTGCGGAAATTGTGCTAACTGCGGGCAATCAAAATAAGCCTTGTTGCACCGATAATGTGAATACTCTTTTGCATAATGTGGAGCAACCAAATTGTTTAATATGTATGCAATTGTAGCAACAATACATTTCTTTTACCTATTATTTTATATATTAAAACATTAAAAAGTACATTTGTACTGTTGAACAAAAGAAAACAAATCGTTTTCACCAAAATATTGCAGTTGTACCGATGTTGCCATCCCTGGCTTGTAAACATCTGTTTGCAAAACAACAATTATAAAAAGAATGCGCTGTTTTAATAAAATTAAACATGTAAGTTTTTTATTATTATATGTACATATGTACTACATTTGGTCCCGGTGCTGCTCGGGATTTTCCAAATAACATTTAAACACTGCAGAATTTTTTTTATTAACTTGACCCCAACGCTATCTACCAGGTCAACATTTTATCAGAAAACTTATTTATGTTTAATAAATATATTTTTTGAATTTTAGCCAAAGCATACCATAAACTAAAATTTAAATATCACGACAACAGTACAACCTATCAGAATTAAGCTTTAGATAAACCTGGCTCCAGACAAAACTAATTTAATGTCCAAGTTTGGTGTCAATCGGTCCAGCGGTTCTTGAGTTTTAGGCATGTAAAATAATTCGGTATACAATTTAGATCGACGTTTAACAAGGAAATGCTATATAGAGTCAAAGTGACCTCAAACTAAAAAAAAGCAATTCAAATAAATAAATTGGCTCATCGGAAGAAATTAGGCCCTTAGTCTAGATTGAAAAGTCCTACTTTTAAACTCTTTATTCAAGCCAATATGGTATAATGGTATCCAGTTATGTGGCACTGCCTTCAACTTCAACAAAGGCGTCAAAACAAAATTTTTCGCATCATCACAATTGCTCCCTGATATTTAAAAAACTCGAATATAAAGACCATCAGTAAAAAATATGATCACAAAGTATTATATTTTATACTTAGTAAGGCTTGATTTGCACCCAAGATATTTTTTATGAGGATAAGAGATACTGCAGTACTTATCTGATCAGAATAGCGCTAAAAACCTACATTTTTGAACGGGAATCGTTGTTTGCCCGGCATTAGGTTAAGATTTCATTAATAACACTGTGCTAGTTGAAAAACAGACAAACCGGGGCAGATGGCGTTAAACACAATTCGGGTACGCCAAATGGTGCTTACCGTTTTTTGAGGCTAGCTCTTGTTTTCGAGATATACCATTATTTCGAAAATGGAGGAGGTTGCACAACATATATTTACGTAACTTAAAAACGGTTTTGTTTATTGAAGAATTTTAATAAAAATCCGCAATAAAACTTCCTTTAAGTAAGACCAAACTTTGTTCACTGTTTTAACTAATTAAACTTTTTTCTAATCTACGCAGTAGTTTTAGCGAAATTTTTAAATTTTTGTTTTTTAAAAAATTCATAAAAAATTGGCTTCTAGTTTTCTCTACACGTATAGAAAACAGAGTTCCAGACAAAACAAGCTGTCTACAGTTTTTTTTTTTTTGACAAAAGATGAAAAATGTTAATTAAATTTAAGAATTTCTTTAAACGCCATATTTGTATTGGAGACCCTAAGTATGTTTTGAGAAAATGTTTAGGACGAAAGACTAATGGAGGTTGGCCATACATTTTATCCCGTTAGGGGCGACTCCTAGGCAATTATGGAACTTTTTCTTCAATATATTTCTAGCCTGTTTTGAAAATTTTGTGTGGGAGTCCCCTTAAGTAATAGAGATAGCGGATAGGTGTGCAAAAAACAAATGATGGGGATGAAAAATAAAGTGGGATTGGTAATACAATTGACCTGGACATCTAGGCGCTGCAGGTACCAAATTTAGTAATTTCATTAAACCTCTTTATTTGAATGGAAGCCTTCCTAATGGATAGTGATAAGGTGCAAGTATGTTTTGAGGAAATGTTAAGGACAATCAACTAAGGGAGGTCAGTCATACATTTTATTCACTAGGGATGACTCCTAGGCAGTTATGGTAATTTTTCTTCATGATATATGTATAATTATATTCTTTCTATATTTATGTATACTGAAGAAATAACGGTTTATCTCGAAAATAAAAGCTACACAGAAAGAAAAACACTCGGTATAAATCAAGTTTTTTTATGATTACTTTAAGTACGAGTCGTATTCAAAAATTCAGGAACGAATAACACTTAAACGTACTCAAAACAATTCTTAATGGGATTACTTTCGAAAATCAATCCCGGAATTTCTTGAAATAAGTATAAAATTCTTAAATCAAATAAAAAACAAGTAAGAAAGTAAAGTCGGTCAAGCCCGACCATATGATACCCTACACCACAGTGTTTAAAAACACATCATGCTTATGTGTCCATGTAAATATGGATTTATCTATATGTTTATAAACTTCATGAAAATCGGTTTGAAAGTTTGTGAGAGGCAGAAATTGCCCCCTGCCTCTCCTTGTGGTCCCATTTTTTAAAAACTGTATAGCTAATGTGTCTCTATAGATATGGATCTATCTATGTTTTAAATTTCATTAAAATCGGTTTGAGAGGCAGAAATTGCCCCTATCTCCCCTCGTGGTCCGATTTTTTTAAAAATGTATACATTTTGTGTCCATATACATAGATATGGTTCTATCTATGTTTTAAATGTCATTAAAATCGGTTTGATAGTTTCTGAGAGGAAGAAATTTCCCCCTATCTTCCCTCGTGGTCCTACGATTCGGCCCATATTCAATAGGCTGGGTCCTTGTACCAATAACAACCTATGACCCAAATTTTATCTCCAATATTGCGACCTGTGGGTCTAGGACCACTATTTTAAGGCGTTACACACATCAGCACAAATGCATAATACCCTCTCCACTATTGTGGTGTGGGTATAAAAAGATTAAACTTTTCGTTGTGTTTAACCCTCCGGGTGACGCATATTTTGATTTTCTCATACACATTGAAAAAAGCTCTGGCCAAACTCATGTATACCACGTAGGGTTAAAATTAAATTTGAACTCTTGGTTCTCATTTAGTTAATATTTTTGGGTAACATAAGATTTCTAAAGTAAAAACCATATCGGGCATGATGTTGGTGTTTTATCATTCTGTAAGGTGTAATACGAGTAAGAAAATCAATTATAATAATTTTTTTTCTAATTCGGGATAGAATAAACTTTTTAATACTTGAATCAAGCGCATTTTGAGGTTGATTCAATTTCAGTTTTACTTTAATCAATCTCATTTTCGGATTATTTCAAGTACGAAATCGGGATTGAATATGTATCGTCACTGTTGCCAGTTTAGAGATTTTCCCGCTAAATCTAGCGTTTTTGAAATGTCAATCGCGGGAAAAAATACGTTTTAGCGGTAAGCGGGAAATCTAGCGATTTTCAAATTTAAAATTTACAGATTTTTTACTTTTTCTTTTTGTTTTTCTGGCTAAAAACTTCTGGTTTATGTTCACGGTTTTAATTACTTTTATACAGGGGTGTTCTTGAAATCGAAAACGCAAAGCGCATAAATATATAACGTCGTTTTTAAATAAGATGTCTGTGATAAATGAATTTTATGACAAATATTTTACAAATATTTCTCTATTAAACAGAATTTCATAACAAAAATTATAAAAATTTGATTAAAAGTGTATTAAAATAACTACCAAATTCTTGCATTTTGCGTTTTCGATTTCCAGAACACCCCTGATAATTTTAGGGAACTGAAGATTGTATATGACATTTTTTTCGATTTTTAGTTAGTATTTTGTTATTCCTGTATGTAACAATTCACAACTTTAAGCACGCATTAAGGCATCTCCGTCTGTCTATGCGTCTGTTGTCACTTTCAAACGTCTCAAAAGGGAATATAAATATTGGCATCAAATTGTTTAGAATTCACCCAAGCAGTTTGGGATTGCAGTCCAGCACAATCGGTTCAGTAGGAAAAGTGCTATAAATTGAAATGTGGAACAACCACCCTAAAAACTAGCATAACTAGTGGCGGAATGCACATATTGATATAAGATTATGCACAAATTCGTTCCATATGACTAAAAATCATACTGTTAAATCGGTCCATAATTATCGATAGCAAAAAAACGTCTAGTGTGCCTAAAAACGTAACAAATAATGCTATTGTAATAAATTTGGTCCACCACAGTTTAATATGGCTAGAAATCACGCTATCAATTTTCGTGATTATCAGTCCATATTTTATCATAGGCCCTATATAAAACCTTCTCTTGGAAAACAGAACGTCTAAAGCCCTAAAAAATAATGCTATTTTTTTAATTTTTGTTTGTCACAGTTTTATATACTGTCAACTATAGTGCAGATCAATCCTTAACTTACCATAGGCCCCATGTAAAGCATACTCTCGAAAAAAGCTATAGAACGCGTAGAACCGTAAAGCTTTCAATCTATGTTCTTTTATAATAACATTTGGTCAGTCAAAGTTTTATAAGACTTTAAATTACTTGTTAAAATTTTGTGAAGATCAGCCCATAATTTACCATATGTCCCATACATACCCACTTCGGAAATATTCTAACTGTAGGTGGAGGGTATCAAAGATTCGTATAGATGAATATATAACTCTAACTTATTTTCTTTTAAGAATAAAATGACTAGGGAAGTTGGAAACCATTTAAAAAAGCAGGCTATATCTTGATTTATATAAAACTTTAAAAAATGTTTAGGTTTTAGCGGTATTTTTAAAAAAATTCCCGCTAAATTAAATATTTAGCGGTTTCTAGCGGTTTTGACGTCCGATTTGGCGGGAAATGCTCAAAAAAAGTTGGCAACAGTATAGTTTAAGTATTTTGCGATTGATTCAAGAAAATCCGTTCTCATCGTACTATTAATACCGCTTCGGATTGATTGGATTAATTTTCTTTATTTAGTCTACCCGAATTAGGTTAAAACGGCAGGTGCCCCGCTTGTCACAAAAAAGTGTCATATTCTAGCACAGTGTTATTTTAAGTTAGTAGAATAAATGATTTTTAATAAATACATAATAAAAATTACGTAATAAAATTTCAAGAATTTTCAAAATATTTTCTTCGAAAATATGATCCAATCTAAGAACTAACGCAAAGTATAAAAATTTACCGAAAAACTTTGTTTGTGTAATTTTAAACAGTTTTGACCAAAAAGTCGTTAAACTTTCAAAACGAATAGCAACCTTACATTTTCAAAACTAAATTTGTAGCAGTTTAAAAGATTTTTTTCCGAACCCTGTATAAAACCGCAGCTTTGAATAAAGCAACCTAATAAAATTTAAATGTTTATTTATTCTATGAATCAGCACGTTTGTTTTTATTTTTTCACTTCAGCTCTAGACACCTAACAAGATGGTCGTGAAAACGTTAACACTGAAATCAATTCTAATTATTTTAAATAGTTTAAATATCGTAAGTTTAAAGACTTGTAAATAAAAATAACTATAAAAATATTAAAAATAAACAAATAATCCCACATTTATTTAAAATTTATTAAGTCTAGTGCCATTATTCACATAATTATAACGTTGTTCACTTTCGATGATCAACAGAGTACCGATTCCATGTTAATGAACTACCTAACGATGATCATGTCGGCGATTTGTTGTGCGGCAGCAGTAATGGAATCTGCCTGTGTTTTACAAATTGTAAGTAAATGCGTTTTATTGGACGTAGATGACGATAAAATTTAAATACAAATTATGCAAGTTTCTGCCAGAAGCTTAATTTTTTACTAACAATTTATTAGAAATTCGAGTTTGACTTAAAATATTTTGTATAACAAAAAAATATTCTGAATCACTGGACTTTAAATCATAAAATAAAAATATTAAATGAACATTTAAAAATAACAGTATGTATTTTTCTTTTACGTGACATTTTAAAAATAATTTATAATGGTTTGTTTTCATTTCAGACTGCCAATGTATTTCTCAGCAAAATTGTTGTTACAGTTGTTTTGTGGGTTTATAAAATATCGTCGTCTTTATCCCCATACACGTTTTTTGCTTTGGTGAGTAAATATGCCTTTCGCTCTTAATATTTTAATGATCAGGTTTTGACTTTGTATTTAAATATGAGTCAAGTTAACGTTTATTTAAATTTAAGTTGTAATTCAATATAATGTAAGTTTTTTAGTGCTTCTTGATTATTAGATATTCTTCTTTTTTATTTGCTCATGCGGTATTATTTTGATATATAATTGCGATTCTACCCGGTATTTGCCCGATGTTTGGGTATGCATTTCCAATGCAGCATATGAATGTTCGTAAACCACTATTTATTTCAAACGGGTCTTAGTGTTTTTAGTATATCGTGAGCTGTTTAATATTAAAACGCTGATTAAATTGGACTAAAACTAGAGTTCGAATTTTTTTTGTGTTTGTGAATTTGTACATAAACAAAATATTGTACGCAAAGATTGTGAACTGTCGAACACAAACGTGTTGCGTGCGTGTAGACTATTTTTAGGGTACTTTTTCTTTATTTCTTAGTAAACGCGTAGTGAACTTTAAGCTAACGTATTCAGTATTTTAAGTATGTATATGAGTAGATTGCTTTTAAACTTTTAACATTAAAAAAATGATATTTTCTATTTTCTTTCCCATACATAAAGAATTTATTATTTTGAATCTTTCCTTAAAAAAAAAAACAAGTATGTTCTTCAAAACTTCATTACACAAATACTAAAAAAAATAACAGAGTACATTAGCTTAAAGTTCACTAGCGTTCACTCAAAAATACAGAAAAAGTACTTTCAAAAACACTACACGTACGCTAAAACAAGGTCAGTAAGTTATCTTAGTGTTTGTGCTCTTCAGCTCCGAGTCGTTGTGTACCGTATTTGCTGGTTTAAAAACACTAAAATAATATTTTAAGCTTATGTTTTAAAAAAATACACTACGTTAGCGAATATAATATTAATGAAATGTAACAATAATCTTTAATCGTTTTTAAATTTTACCATCGGAAGGCACAAAACACAAAACCAGTTCTTTGAAGATATTGTGACGAAACATTGTACAATTATTGTGAAACTGGCAAAACAAAATTAAAAAAGATAAACTGAAAACAGTTTCAAATTAAATTTCCACTTAAACTAGTGACATTTCTTCCAATTCTGTCCAACAATGTCTTATTAATTTACCGAAAATCTTTTTTAAAACATGTCCAATGAAAATTTTCCGTCTAATGTGTTTGGTTGTTAAATGTTATGCTACAAAGTTTATATCCAATTTTACACAATTTTTATATTTATCCAGGAATTAATCAATTGGATCATACAAAAAGTTGCAAAATTTGTAAACTACATATTAACATTTTTATAAAGATAAAATAGTTCTCTGTTCTTAGTAGTATGCAGCAAGCTTAGTTCGTTGTTATCCCCAGTCCGGATTTTTTTGTTTTCAGCCATGAAAGTTCTTTCGTCTCTCAACGTCTCATCGTCTTTCAACTATCCATTTAATTACACTGGGGAACAGTCCATTTTTTTCTATCAGATCGACTTTTCGAGATGTACCGTTATGTCCAAAATTAAGGCACTTTCGCCCCAAAACTATTTTACTGCAAATCAAATTATTTTCGATTCGGTGTTGAGAATAAACGAAAACTTATACTAGCTGCTGTATTTCTCCTGCTCCTTATTTTATTCACTACTACTTGTATGCACTTTTATTACACAATATTTCGCAACTCTGCTTGCTTTCAATTTAACGATTTACTTTGTAAAAGATTAAAACAGTCTAATAAAAGAATTCAAACCAACAATCGGTTCACATTTGCCCAAAGATTCTACCCTTAAATAGCTTTAACTTCCTTTTAAATGTTAACATTACAATTTAGTGCGCCAATGACTGCCCATCGTTTCCAAATAGCGAAAATCTCGAAAATTCCCCCGTTATTAAATTGTCGAACATATTGTCTTCAAATGAGCATTTTTTTTTTTGGGGGCATATAATTAACAATTTTCAGGGCATATTTTCCAGTTTTTACTGAACATTTAATGCGCATACAACGCGTTTTATTAGAGCATATTTCTGTTTTCCCTGCTCATTACGCTTTTTAATTTGTATTCCTTTTTCGTTGCGCTTTTTTGCAATGGGGATGAATGTGAATTTAAGCCAGTCTAGTGTATAATTTCCAATGGTTTATACGTAATTGAATAGTTTTACCAAGAGCTGTATGCTTGCACCATCTATTAAGTTGAATATTTCTGAGGCAATTTCATCGGGACCCGTTGCTTTTTTGTCTTTCAACGTGTTAATTGCGTATTCTACCTCGCTGCTGGTTATTGGTGCTCAAAAAATATCATATTGGGACTCATCGCAGAGTTCTTTCTTCATTACTGAATAACTTTGTCACATAGTTCTTCCAAATTTGCTTTCCTTAAATATCTCGAATGCAGTTTTGTTGCTTTCCTCAAATAGGACTGCTGGTGACGTTTTTTATATTATCATTCTGCTTCTTTTAGTTTTTTGTGTAGATTAAATCGTCGTGCAGGCTCTGTAACACTTTAATTTTCTGGCACAGTTGGTTTAGTAGGTATTATTTTCAGCTCGCACAGAAAAAATTATTGGCAGTTTTTTTTTCAATTAATAGTGATTTTTGAATTTTAAAATAAATTTTATTAAGTTCTTAATTGATTGAATTAAAAAAAAAATATTTTTTTTCAATTAAAATTTTACTTGATTTTAAGCTTAATTTAAATTATAAGTTTAATTGAATCAATCAACTCGATTGTTTGAATTGAACACATTGTTGCTTTCTCCTTGTTGCTTTCCTCCCTCATCAGCAGTTTGCGAAAAATGTTACAAGTGCAACCAACATCTTTATAAATTTATTGTCTTTGCCCTAACATGTACATACACACATGTTTTTGTCATCAAAAAGAACAGTAAGCGTCGCGTGCAAAAGAAAAACTATCAACAAGTAAAAAATGAACTGAAATTTGTTATAGACGAATTACAATTATGACCACCAACAATGTCAATAATGAGCCTACATACATATGTATATTATGCGTAAAATAAAAAATCGCCTTGTGGCTGACCACATTATTGACGGTGGTTATGGTCGCAATCGAAATTTGGTGTTTATTTTCTTTGTTTGTTAATTCTTGAATTATTTTTGGCGTCATTTCATGTTGTGCGTTTAAAGTGAATAGGTGAAAAAGTACAGCCAAATTACACAACAAAAACAGTTTTTTGTTTTCAATCTTGAATACCCTGAAGAATCAGAGTTATTCTACAATTTTATACAAAGCTGTATGTATGAAATTCCTTTGTCAAAAAAATTTTCCAAAATTTGTACAATTAAGTATGAGCTATTACAATTAAACAAATAAAACAAGCTACTTTTTAACCATATTTAAATAAAACATATACATATTTCAGAATTGATTTAACAAACTAATCAATTAACTATTTGTTTGATTGAATAATTTGCGTAATTGAATTAAGATTGTATTTCAAATGCACTGTTTAATTTATTCAATTAAAAATTTAATCAATTTAATGCAAAAATTCAATCACTGTTTTAATCAATACAATTATTAAAATAATTAATTTTCTGTATTGTAATCAATTACGTTAGTAATTCATTCAATTAAAATATTGATTTTTAATCCAAATTTTTAATATTTTTAATTAGGCTTAAGTTCATGAAATTTAATTTTCATTAAATTATTTTTATGAAGAAAGGAATTTTACAACATGAAAATTAATTAAAATTGTTATTGATGATCTTTCATTCTTGACGTGGCTGGGGCTCGAACCCCGGCCGGCAGGTTCAATTAAAATATTGTTTAATATTAATAATTTTTTCAATTATTTTTGTAATTAAAATGTAAAAACTTTTAATTGGAAAAAAATCCTTGTTTTGCAATTTTTGCAAGTTTGAGTAATTGGTATAATCATTTCGGTGATAGGTGCAAAATTAAACAATTTTTTGCTTGTTTCAATTATTTTGATGATCAAAACCGTTTTTTACTTTTTTCTGTGCGTGTAGCATAACGAATTTCTCATTTATTTCCGAGTTTGTCTCGTAATGCTTGTTTTTATGTTCACATTGTTCTATTCGTAGTTCCTTTATTTCATTCGTAATCCATTATTTATTTCTTATTGTAGGTGAATTTTCCAGCGTACTCTTCTTTATAGTGTTAAGATCTGTTTAAACGTTATACCATGTACATAAATGTATTTCAGGTCCTCTGTTGTTATGTATTCAAGTTAAGAGTCAATACTGTCCTCAATTTCGCTTTTAACGTCTGCTTCTGGGCGCGTTGAACTTTTTGTAACACAGGTACAATATCGTTTGTTAATAATTATGTAATCTTTCTGACTCTTCACAATGTTTTCTCAATTTTTTGTGAGTTTCATCCGATGTTCCTGGCAAAATTGTTCCAGGTATCACCTCTTTCATTACGTGTTCCTAGCCCAAATTTTCAGGTTAAATCATTTACTTTATCTTTTCTGACTTTTCCGTTGAAATCTCCCTGTATAATATTTATTTCATGGTGAAATTACTACAAGATGGCAGCACTAGGTGTTGTTGTACAACAATACAACAAAAACAGGCAAATTTGTTTGTGTAGTAAACTCCGTGCTGTCAAATATTATGTGCAACAACGTTGCCATTGTTTGTCGTTTTCGACATAATTTGGTCGGATAATTTTCGCTTGGTAGGATCGTAGGCTAAGCCTTAGGGCAATGTTACTCGTTTAATAAATAAATATAGAACAAAATCGAAAAAAAAATTAAGATTAAAGCTATATTAAGATATTAAAGTGGTAATTTTTGATACTAAAATAGGCCTGCCATACGTCCTGGTTTTCCAGGATTGTCCTGGTTTTAGACTACTTGTCCTGGTGTCCTGGTCCAATATTAAATTGTCCTGGTTTTTTGTACAGGTCAAGACAAACAAATTAGTTTTTTGCTAGTTTTAGTTGTTAACAAAGGTTAAGATTTCTGTTTTAACACTGCTAACATAAGCTAATTGTATAAACAACTTTAAATAAATTCAACCGTTATCTGGTGTTAAGTTGGTGAAAGCTTTCAATAATGTTAGATGATAGTCAATCCTCTTTCAAATTTTGTTTCAACTAGTTGCTGTAAAAAGTTATACCGTGTAAACAACTTTTATAAGTAATCGAAAACCGACAACAAATTGCTTTCTCTAAGGCAGCCCATACACGTTTTAATTCAACTGTCAACTGAGTCGGTTGTTGTCCAAATCAAAGCGTGTATGGCTTTGTCAATTGATTAGTTTGACAGTTATCCAACTCGACAACAGAAAATTCAAAAGATTTTGATTTTTTTCAAGTTGGGTACTTAGTCTGCACAATGGACTTAAGAAAGAAACCCATTTAATACTAAAGCACTGGAGAGTATTATTCAATGTAAGTTTGATTTTATTATGACATGCTGCCTGTTTTATAACTATATCAAAGACCGAAATGAAGTTCTAGAAAAAGTGCAATTTTCTAAAAATTATTTTAGTTTAGAACATTTGAAACTCAACTTTTTATTCTTTTTCATAATTTTTATGTACATGAAGTACACGTTAATTTTTTTTATATATATTGTTGGATTTAAAAATAAAAATTCTTAAATTTTCAGGAGAGCAAAAAAAACTGTTTATGTAAAAATGAAGTTAATATTTTAAAAAAAAATTAGTTCCCTTATGAAAAAAGTCCAATTTGAAGAAAGTTTTGCTATGCCTTTTTAAATTTTGTAAGTAGCTAGAGATGTGAAATGAGAATTAATTTATGAAAAAAAGTCATTTTGAGTTGTGAACCTTTAGTATTTAGGCTGCGATATACTATATACATATGTATTAAAAAAAAATTTTCTGTTGGTGTAATCTTTTATCCATTTTTTCCATGTGTCCTAGTTGATAGGTTCAAACTTCTGGCAGCCCTATGCTCCAAGAGTCATAGAAATCAATCAACGTATAAACATTGCATAATGAGAATAAAAATATTGAAGTCTAAGGGGAATGTTATTTCTGGAAGGGCGAATAGAATCAGAAAGCAAAACATTACGAAGTACGAATTCTAAAACAATTTCGTTATTAAACAAATTGTGCATTAAGGAGAAATTTAATTTATCATATTAAATAAAATTTTTTTAGAGTTTTATACCCTTAATCAGCCGTGGAGTATTAAGGGATACTACGTTTATCATTCTATGTGAATCTTTTTTTTTTAATATACATCGAAGATCCCATAAGGAATATATTCTGGGTCTTCTAAGTCAATTTAGCCGTTTGGGTTTCAAATTGTTTCTAGTTTTTCAAAGATGTTTTTATTATCAAAAGATTTAAGTCCCCAAATGTGAAACTACCTCCATAAAAACTAACATAAATTTATAGCGGAATGCTCTGATTGTCATTAAACTTCAACAAAAATCTTTTTATGACACCAAACATGGTGAAGGTCGGACCATAATTTACCTAAGGCCCCATGTTAACGTAAAATTTAAAAATTTTCAGTAGAAGCAAAACAATTTTTAATTGTATGTTAAAGGTATATAAAAAAGAAATTTTAAACTAACAGCTATAGCTCGTAGTTAGTTATAACTGAACTTGCTGAAATTAGCCGTTAAATGTATCAAAAATAGAAAACTGGTCGAGTCCAAAGGATTTTGGTTAACAAGTTTGGTCGAATAGAAAATTTTCAGTGGCAACGCTGATCTGCAACAAATAAAACGAAAAATATTATGAAAAAATTACTAATAGATTCATACTTAAAATTTTAATGTTTTTTGAATAAAAAACAATTGTTTTTCCACTTTTTTTCATTCAAGTCCTATGGAGATTTAAAGAAAGTGGCGCACAAGTGCATATCACTAATAAACGCATTTTTCAAACGTACACACGACGCACACTGGGGATTTCGCAGAAAAAAGTCAAATTGTCAACATAGTCTTCATGCAATATGCAGTGATATGTTGCAATTTTAGACTAAATGGTACAATCAAATCAAAAAGAATTACTCCGATCTGACTGCTAGTTTTTTTTTATATCCGTCTCAAACTCACACTGAAAGAATTTTCTTCGCAATACCAATGAATTTTGACATTGATCCCATGAAAAATTCCATTAAAAAGGAACCTATGCAGCGCTTCGTTGGATCAATGAAACCTGTTTCATTTAAAGGATTTAATGAAACATAACATTAGATCTATGAATATTATTCATTGAATGAATACTTTCAAAAAAGTAAAATTTTTTTTTTTTTTTTAATTATTTTTTATTTTTTTTTTTTTATTTTTTCTTATCTTATCTCATTTTACTTTATTTTATTTTTTTTTCTGTCTCTTGCGGGATTCGATCGTGCAACCTCGGTGCTGATAGACTAGCTCACTACCAGCTAGTCTACCGGGGCAGTGTAGTTTTTGCATAAAAGAACTATGTTTTTTACTCAATTAAGAGCGTAAATATGAGATTAAATTGTCCATAATAACAATAACAACGTTGATTGAAAGTGGATTGAAAGTTTTTGTTTCATTACTATAATGACATTTTTATTGTCATTATGAAAATTTAAATTTATGAAGGCAATTATTGAAATAAGTTTGCTTTTATAAAAAAAATTTTTGATTTCATAAATTTAGTGGCATACATGTAACATTAGATGTATGATATTATTAAATCTTACATTTTTTAATGAACAATTAAACATTTTTTTAAGGAAACTATAATTTTGTATTAATTTACACTGGTTTACAGCCAAAAATTACCAAGAACGCCACGTGCCTAGATAAGTTAACTTTGACCTCCTGAACACGAAAAACGCTGTAATTTTTTTTCATTAGTTAAGTTTTTTAGATAACGGTACTTTTGTGTTTTTCGGTGTATGGTCCCACTCAAACCCTTGTGGAGCCCAACCGAAAAGTCCGATCGATGTTAAATATCTGGAATGTTTTATGTTTTAACCAAATAGTATATTTGATTACCAACGTTTTAAGCGCAATTTGAAAAAAATCGGATGAAAAATAAAGTTTTTATTAAGGATTTTGTCGAACGACAATATTTTCATCCCATATAAAATTCCGCCTTTTTTTTAACCATCAGTTTTAACGTATTTAAAAAAAACGGAATTTTATATGAGATGAAAAATATTGTCGTTCGACAAAATCCTTAATAAAACGTTGGTAATCAAATATAATATTTGGTTAAAACATAAAACATTCCAGATATTTAACATAACGTAGAAAAAAAACGAAATAAAAATGAAAAATTTTGAAAAAAACGTAAAAAATAGGCAAATTTCGAACTTTGAGGTGCCATAACTCAGCCAATTCTTATCAGATAAAATTTTTTAGCATTTCGACGGTTCAGTTGCCTTTCCAACGATATGCGATTTATCTCGATCGGACTTTTCGGTTGGGCTCCACAAGGGTTTGAGTGGGACCATACACCGAAAAACACAAAAGTACCGTTATCTAAATAACTTAACTAATGAAAAAAAAATTACAGCGTTTTTCGTGTTCAGGAGGTCAAAGTTAACTTATCTAGGCACGTGGCGTTCTTGGTAATTTTCCAAATTAAAAATTTGTAAAGCAGTGTTATGAATATAGTTATGTTTGTATATTGTTTTTTTTTTTTGTTCCCAATTAAAATTTTTTGTTTAACTTGTACAAACTTAAGTTTTCATATATCCAATGAAAATTTTTAACGTAATTACGAAATCCAATGAAGCGATTTTAACGAAAAAACTTCATTATAACTATGAAATTCCATTTAAACAATGAACATTTTCATTTACCCAAGGAAAATTTTTTTATGAAAATGATTCATTAAATATATGAAGCATTTTTCTTTCAGTGCAGAATTTGTGTGTTTTACCGAACCAACGTAATTTAAACCTAAGAATTTAAATGCGAATATTTTTTTACTATGTGAGCTAACGTTTTTCTTTTTTTTCTATTTAAAGTAGTATATTTCAGTATACTAAAATTGAAAAAAAAAATCTGCAGAGACTTAAGTTTTTTTTTTTTGTATTTTTATGAACATATAACAAAAATCCCATTTTTCTCCAAACATTTGGACCTGCAATTTGATCTTTACTTTTCTTTAGTTTGAAATCACTACTAATACATTGTCTTATATCTGTTTTAACATTATTAATCAATTTCAAGTGCCACCAGGTGCCACCTCTCAATTTGTTGCATTACACAGTACAACATTTTTCAGCTGATTGATTCGGGACTCAATTATGATAAGGCTATTTTGTTTAACATAACTCGTGAACCACTAGTCGGATTTTGCAGAAAAAAATTTAGAAAAATCAAGAATTACATAACATTTTGCTACATAAGCAACAGTTTCGCAGTTATAAATAAATGTATGAAGAAAAAAATATTTTTTGCCCAAAAAATTTAAATTGTTTATTTTTAATTCATAAAAAATCCAAAACAGTAAAAAAAAGTTTCAAGTCCTATTACTTTCACGTGAAGTCGCATAACCTATGAAATAAATGAGACATAAATCAAGAAAATCGATGAACGCTTTTATTAACAATTAAGTGAAGGTATGCATTTCAAAAATTTGCTCGAGATATGCACAAAATTCTTTGCAAAAACATTTATGACTTTTTTTATGATTCTTAGAATTCAAAAAAAAAAAGTAATAAACAAAAGGTTATTTGATTTTTATGATTGCGGTAGCAAAGTAATAAGCGGTAATAAATGTGCGTGGACATTTGAAAGGAAAAAAGGAAAGTGCACTTTTTTAATTATTTGGGGTTTTCCGTTGGCTACCTGTATGATTTTTTTACAGAAATTCCACCCACATCTATTAGTGCTCATGTTTTGGAACGTACCTGTCAGTAAAATATTGAAAAATACGTAGGATTTATAGGTGTTCATTTATCGATTTTTGTCATTCAACAAGTGCTGACGAACGCGAAAAGCACAACCGATTTTTCTCCGTTTTTTTTTTTAATTATAACTGAAACTAAGGACCAAGAGTTTTACGGCAATGGAAAGTTTTTCTATTTCTCATGGGATTTTATGCTCGAAGCTTCTGGAATTTGACAAAGACAGAACAAAATTAAAACAGTTTTTGCAACAATTGCACGTTGGCTTAAACGATACTAGAGCATGTGAAATTTTGGATACAATATATAAAAACTTTTACTGTAACTTCAAACAAAGATGGCAGGATTCTAACCATACGAAGTCGCGATTTGAACAAAAGAATGCAAATTGGCTTGAAGGCACATTTACAGTGGAAGAGTCGACTCAAATACTCGTCCGATAAGAGAAGCCCGAAAATGTTTGATAAAGCGTGAAATTAAAGAGAAAATTGGAATACAGGTTGATACTGTTAAACAAGGCTCTGGTACGACAAATTCAGGAAATACGTCACCAAGATTCTTTGCTAATCCTGCTTTGATTTCCGAAATCACGGGTCTAGATGAAGACATAATCAAGAGGTTTTCAACAATTCTCGAAGCTATAACCATTACCGAGGCACTAGATTCGAAAAAATTTGGTGATTTTTGTCTGGAGACGGCAAAAAAGTTTGTTGCACTGTACGAGTGGTACAATATGCCACCAACACTCCACAAAATTCTGATTCATGGAAAATATATAATTGAAAAGTGTATTTTTCCTGTAGGCTTATTATCCGAAGAGGCTCAGGAAAGTCGTAACAAAGACTATAAAAAATATCGCCTTAGACACTCCAGAAAATGCAGTCGAATTGCCACGAGCGAAGATATTATGCACCGAATGATGGTAACATCAGATCCCATGATCTCACACTTGACTCCTTCATTTAGCCAGAAAAAGCATAGTGATATAAACGACGAAGTTAAGGCTCTTTTAGAATAATAAATTAAAAGTAGATTTGTTAGTTAGGGCTTTTTACATTGTAGGTAACGATATATATTTTTCTAGCTTTCTTTATTTTGATTACTTTTGTGTATAACTATATAAATAAAACTAAGTTTGTGATGAAATTAAAAATAGATTAAAAATAAATAATGAATTAAAAATTAAAAAAAATCTTTTAAATTTTTTTGTTAGTTAGGGCTTTTTACATTGTAGGTAACGATATACATTTCTCTAACTTTCTTAATTTTGATTACTTTTGTGTATTACTATATAAATAAAGCTTAATTTGTGATGAAATCATTATATTTTTTGATAAATATATTTTTTTCCTCACCTCCATACAAAAATCCCCAGTGTGCGACGTGGTCACATACACAATTATTTTTGTTTTTATTTATTATTTAAAACAAAAACTATTAGCACAACTTAAGACACACATATAAAAACCAAATACGATTATATTTTGCAAATATTTTAATTGTTATGCACAATTTTCACTTAAAAACCGCACAAAATTGATTTTTATTTAAATTCAAGAATTTTTCAAGAATGTAAACATAAACAAAAAAAAAATGACATCTTTGGGTTCTCACCACAGTTAAGCAAAAAATTACCAGATGCCGTAGTGATGCCACCTTGTAGTAATTTCACGATGATTTATTTATGAGGTTTCGTTGTTTTTAACGTTGTTTTTTATCACTTGAGTCACACGTATGAACGTAAACTTGTATTGCGTTTATACTCACTGGGTTTTCATCTTTTTTTTTACCATCATCTCTGACATCGGGATGTATCATTATACACATTTTGCTCTCTGATAATAATAGTTACCTTTTCCGTGGTTTCCTTCTTGATTTCCAGAATGGTATTCTTGAGTATTTTTTAAAATTAAATTCTCCTTATTTTGTAAACCACGTTTCACCGACGCCAAGTATATACATTTTTAGTCTGTTCATTTCGCTCATGGTGTTGTTAAGCTTTCCAGATTCGTGGGGACTTCTAAGGGGATTCTTAGCACTCTCTTCTTGCCGAAGAATGAGCGTCCTGTGTTATGCGTTGTTTTCATGATTTTCAAGGAATACTGCCTACTGGTTTCCCATTGACTTCTGAAGAGTTTATAATTTTCCGTCACTTTTTCAGCAGCTCCACTGGAGATCAGACAGCTATGTTTAATTAATTTAAGACAAAGCCAACTCGTCTTGAAACAAAAATATAATTAGTATGATATGCGGTTTCAGTCCTATCTTCCTTCACCTATCGAACCCCGTAGTAGCCTGAGCTCCGCCCTTTGGATTATTATTTGATTAAGATAAGAATAAAAATATAATGTAGAATGAGACATATTCATAATTCCAAATTGTCAAAAGTTGTTTATATTGCGTTTGTATGTAGGCTTGCCAGATCGAAATCGGCAAAAAGCTTGACATTAAAAAGAAAAAGCTTGATTTTTCTTTAAAATTAATGATTTGGTTTAATTACGCAGTAAAAACTTCGATTACTTTTTCATAATGAGTAGCTTCTTTCACTCATTATTTAGTAGCCTTTTTCTATTACTACTTCCATAAAAACTTTTATTACTACTTTTTTTAACTTGTTTAACTTCAAATATACAGTGCTGAAGAAAGTAATTTACAGGCTAGATTAAGCATTTATCGCCTATATGCATTTTATAATTTGCAAGTCTCTAAGCTTTTAACTAAGATACATTAAAAAAAAAACTCGTTGTATATTGAACCATAAAATATTTTAATGCACACATTAATTTTCTGTAAAACATGTATGTCGAGCAAATTAAACTATTGTAAATACACTTTGCCCTCAATTTCGTCAAATTCTAATACAAAACTACAAATACATAGAACAAACCAAACGGACATTGGATTGATTGTAATAACTAAATTTTCATAAAAATTTTCCTTGAAAAAGATTTTAAATCCAAATTAGTTTCTTATTTATTTTTTATGTATATTTTTAATTTAAAGTAATGAAATTTAATTTTGTTGATTTTTTAATTATAGCTATTACACAGTATTATAACATGTGTTGCATACTACATGACACAAAGGATACAACTGACTAAACTAAATAACTTAATTTCAACATACACAGGCGTGGCAGCCATTCCGCTAGATCCTCCACCACACGTTCGATCCGATGTTATATAAGAGTAAAATCCATTAGTTCGACAGTAACAGCTGTCTGGAACCAATATGATTTTGATGGGCAAACTCCCGAACAACAGCACGATTAAGATTTTCAAAACGTGGCCGCAATCGACGTTTTAATATTAAAATATTCAAAATAATTGAATAGGCAAATGTAATAAACTAAAACCAAGAAAATAAAAAAAATAATTATAAAGCAAATGAAAAGTGTTTTTCCACAGTTTAATTGATAAATAAAAGTAAAATTCGTTGAAAACGTACTTCACTGTTATGCAAATGTAAAAAGTGTTACCTCGGTTATAAAAAGAGCCCAATTAAACAAAACGTGACGATGTACGGCAAATCGATATGATCTCCAAACAGTTTCCAAACAACCAACATTATTGATTTGATGAACACCCGTATTCAAATCTTCATCACTTTCCACACTATAATTATTATTGAAGGCATAACAACTGTCGGGTATTGCTAAATGTTTATAGGAATAATCGTGAGCATTAAACAAACCACAACAGAAATTCTAAAATAAATTCAAAAAAAATTATTATCATTAAGTTATAACTGGATTTTAATTAAATTTAATTTGCTCGACTTACTTTAAACTGCATTGCGTCCATGTATTTCGGTTGAGTCTCAACTAAACGCCATGCTGATTCTAGGTCTTGCAAATTGTTAAAGTAAAACTCGTGAGGTTGAAATGATCGTATTTGCAAGTATTGTATTATTAGCAGTGATAATATAAATATAGAATACTAAAAAAAAGATTAAATAATAGCAGACAGAATATAATACCGAACTTTTGACGGATTCGGGTAGGCTTGATCTTAGAATTTTGTTAACAACTTCCTTCCAAACTGAACATGGGTAAACTAACGTGAACTTAAGCTTTCTTAATGCATAAGGCAGGTAATTCTTTCGCATTTAATATAGTTTCAACCTTTTTTTTTACTATATTTAGCGGCTCTGCTTATTTGAAACATCAAGTTACAGCCAGTTCGCCCCTGTAATCTAGCAAAACCTTTAATTTAGTATTCCTTGTGACAACATTTCGGGATTTTTAAAAGTATTTAATTGGCAATCAGGCCGTCCTTGTTTATCTGCCTTTTGCATTTTACTTCACATTAGCTAATGGTTGGGCGTCAGCTAGCTGTACCGATATTCAGCTTTACTACTCGTATATGCATTTATTTTAACTCTACTTTTAACTTTTTGTCTGGTTAAAAACTAAACGAATCTAAGAATTTACTTATAGAAGTACCATATACAACTCATATGATTTTCTAGTTTAGTATCATTTAGTATCATAACACAGTTTGATAACTGGAGTAAACCATAATACTTAGGAGCGAATTCTGGAAGCTCTCGGCTTCCTAAACAAAGGCTAATGTCGACCGGTGACATTTGAGGAGCCTCCTATTAAAAAATAAATACAGTACAATACATAACACAATTTTAGGTGTTCTATTAAAAAAATTATTTACACAGAACAAAACCAAAAAAAAAAGTACTGCTTTGTATTTATAATACCCCAAAATTTGCAAAAAATTTTACAAATTTGTACTGGATTTTACTGAAATGCGTTCGCGTACACATAAATTTGCAAAAGAGAGCATCTACTGAGAGAATAAAGCTACAGTTGTTACCAAAGAGCCTGCAAATTTTTACTTAACAAATTTTTGCCTGTAAAATTCAGTAGAAAACAAAAACATATGATTTAATATAGGTAGGTAGGTGCAACATAAACTAAAAACTAGTTTTCTAATAGGTATTTTTGAAATGTTAATTAAATTTAATATAAATAACATTTCATTCATATTTTAGAGATGTAAACCTAATAAATATATGAATACTTCTAACTGCATATTATTTAGGGTGCCGAATATAAAAAATCAAGTATTCATGTATTTCGTATGTTATTTAACTCGAAATAACATTAAAAGTCATGTACAAAATAAACAAGTCTTAAGGCTTCCACAGAAGTTCATTTAATAAATACATTTGCTACGAATTTATAATTATTAAAATACAATGCATCTAGTACCAAGAACAATATATACTGGGAAGTCTTAATAACACATATTTTACAACACTAAGCTTTTAAGCGGTCATATGTTTGAATTAACCTGTAAGATTTTGCAATTTTCCGTTCGTTTACTTTTTTGTGCAAGAGCCAGTTTTGAGAGAAACATTTTCTTATTGCCCAAAATTTACTCACCTATTGGATTTTACTGGAAAAGTAAACAAACGCACCTATTAACAAAATTGTTTGTGGCGGCAAAAATTAATTGAAATTTTAATAATACAAAACATAAAAAATACACAAATTTGTTATTGAACATGGAGGAAAACATTTACGTTACATGCCAACATGCAAATTATAAACCTTACATAGCGTTTACATTTGCCAGTACTGGCAAGACAGTAGCAATTCATTCAAACTTTTTCACTAATACATAAACACTTTTACAGCTATTTTGTTTTTGCATTGGTTTGCCAACTAATATGTATATGCTTACTGTCTTGCCAGTACTGGCAAATGTAAACGCTGTGTTATGTAAAACACAAATTTTGACATACACATGAAACCACATGTGTGCAGAAAAGTGACATTCCACATGACAAATACACATAATGTGAACATAGCTTTGTTTCCGAAAACCTAATGTCTATTATTTTATCCTTTTCAAATTTGAAACCGCTTAGAAAAGTTAATATTTTGAAAAAGTAAACTACCCTTGGGACATTTTGGTTACGTTTTTCGCGATTCTAATGAACATCAGAATAAATGATTAATCGAACTTCCATAACTCGAATCACCATTATCCCAAAAAAAACTTCGACTTATGGAGACTTCGAGTTACAGAATTTTCTTGTTGAAAAGAGAATAAATTGCAAACTTGTGTACATTGTGTACATTTTGTATTTTTTTTTTTTAACAGGCACTATTTGAAAGCTTCATACCTAAGCATGTAGGTATGTATTTGTAATAAAAAAGTTACAATGAAGTAAAATAGCGGCATGGTTTGACTTCTAGCTGCTGTAAACCAATTTAGGACTGCTATGTCGATAATTTTGTATATTTGGGTCTTAATCATTTTACTAAAGAGATGAGATACTGACTCAAACGAGTTGATAATTAATTCTTTATTTTTAAAAATCTATGAGACCGTACTAGCTGGGACACCATATTTATTGTCTGCTTCTTTTTTCTTGAATGCACCCTCGACTTCTTTTATAAACTTATATTTCCCTCCATCGACAAACATTATAAAACACGTTTACTTGCCATGAAATAAACACATACAAATAATTTTAACATATTTAGGCAAACCAAAAGACACACGTAATGTACAAAAAGGGATTTCCCCGAAAAAAAGAGCAAAGTAAAATATACAAACCTGCTAAACAAGCAAAAGAAAGCAAAATAAATAAACAAAAAAACAAAACAATCAAACAACTTCGAGTTATAGAATACAAATTTGAGTATTTGATTCGAGTTATGGAGAATTTCGAGTTATGGAAGTTCGAGTTACGGAAGGAGAATTGTATGTAGTTTATTGTTTTACACACAGAAAAAAATCAATGTAAATTCGTTCAAAACAAGGTTGATTTTAAATTTTTCAGTAGTGATTTTGCTTCATTGTTGTTTCATGTTAATTTAACATGATTTTACAATAACTTGCCAACAACATTTTTTTCTTTTAAAATAACTATAATTCATGTTAATTTAACATTGCAGTAAAGTTAGAGCAAAATGTCATTTATATTGAAATAACAATCCAAATCATGTTGAATGAAAGTTATTTCAAGTTGAAACAACGTGAATTTCACGTAGAATCAAATTGGTTGGAGTAAGATATAACAGTGTGAAGACAACATATGCATTTATTTAAGAATAATTCAAAACACTTACCCCTGTAATACATGTTTCACTTATTGTGTATCTCCTTTGTTAACAGAAGCATCAGCAGAATCGCTCGATATGGTTTTCGTCATTGAAAACTTTATGTACTATTTAACTAAATAATTTTAATTAAAAGAATACGGGAATTATCTTCTTTTTATAACATATTTTAAACATGAAAATAAAAAAAATGTTCATACTTAAGTGTGTATGCATGTTAATTAAACAAGATAAACTTTTGATTTTAATATAAAACAGGTTTTTATGGATTCAATATTGAACAATGTTATTTTAACGGTAAATAATATTAAATAAACGTGATTTAAGGTTATTTTAATATTTTTCATTTAACATTAATATGAAATAATGATAAATTTAAATAAAGGGCATACTTTTGCAGAAATTTACCATGATTCTCAATCAACATTTCGCCATGTTATTTTAACATTGGTATTTTTTTCTGTGTGTAGAGCTACTGCCAATCAAATTGGTTCGAGTAAGAGAAAATTCGAGTTAGAGAAGTTCGAGTTATGGGAGTTCGACTGTATTTGGAATACCTTTTGTGACCAGATAAAATAGTTTTAAATAAAATAATGTAAATTGTAAATTATGGTCGTAGGCCTACTTTCTATATTACCGATCAACCTTAAAAAAGATTCCATAATCCTTACTATTATTATTCTTGTTCTGAACTAAGGATAATTAAATGTATACAATGTCCTTTTATATGAAGTATTTACAAGGCATACATTATTTGAATACTTTGGGAACACTTAACTATACTGCTCACGAAGAGAACTTTCCAAGCCATAAATCTAGGTTGGTATCGAAATAAAATTGGGTACAAAATTTTCTACAGGCTTTTTTTTCATTAAGGGCTCATCCGTAAATCATTTACACAGTGTTTTTGCATACCTTGTGGAAAGCATTCCTTGTGCAAAAAATGGGGTTTTGGGTAAAGTGGGCGTAACACTTTTCATAGAAGCTTTTGCATAAACAAATTTTTATTTTCGTTGTTGTTGTTGTTGATGATAACATGACAAGCGGCAGTGTTGCCAGAAAATGGCTAAATTTACGGAAAAAATGGGCTAAAAAATGGCTAAAAGTTTTTTTTTTTTAAATAAAAACACATTAAAGTTCAATAAAAAAAACAGAAATAATTAATTTGAAGTTGCTTACGATGAAATTGTAAGTTAAGATCAATTTGTTAAATAAGAATAAAAGTAAATTAATATTTTGATAGATATTTAAAAAATTAAAACATCGATAAATTCGATGTCGTTATTGTTTATTTCATAGGAATCACTCGTGCCTATTAGTATTAAATAATTTGATGGTAAATCATAATCTCGACAGCATTTACCCAACCTGTTGAGTCCAGATCTACAATAAAAACAAGAAAGAAAGTATAGTCGATCAACCCCGACGGTATGATACCCTAGACCACATTAGAACCTATGTGCCAAATTTTATCAAATAATCTTCAAAATTGCACCCTGTACTTTGCGCTGGACAGCCAGCCAGCCATAAAAACATCGTTAATTCGCCTCAGAAAGTGATTCTGAGTCAATCGGTATACGTAAAGGTGGCCTTAGGACCAATATTTAAAGGTGTTACAAAAATCAGCACAAATGCATTCTACCCTCTCCACTATTGTGTTGTTGGTATAAAAATTTTATTGTTATGGTGAAAATATTTACCTAATTGATAAAATCGAATTAACGGTTGCTAAATGTAACCTTTGTTTTCAAATTACTTAAAACGATGTTTATTTGGCTAAATACCATTTCGTCAGCTCAGAATAGGTTTGACCTACCGACCTTTTTAAAAAAAATTGAGTTAGGTATGGGGTATATATATTTTGAATACCCCCTTTTTGAATCCAAAACCAGTTTAGCGAAATTTTTTGTGGTTTCTGAGATATAAAGCATTAATTTTGCTGCATATCAACTGTTTCAAAATTTTTTAAGTTTTGTTTTGCTCTACAAGCCACTGTTTGGCGATTGCAGCAAATTCTTCATACAAAAACGTACAAAATAAATTTTACTGTTGCTTTGCTGCATTGCCGTAAGAAAAAAAAGTAGTTAAAGCAAAAGCAAAGTAAAATGACAACAAGAAAATAAATTTGTGAAAAATAGTTTTATAATGGACCCAACCAAGTGTACGGTTTGCTATTATTTGTGTTTTTAGCCTATTTAAGGGAAATGCTTCAAAATTTTACTACAAACGAAAATTAAATATGTTTAATCTTACAGCAACCATTATTATGGCATATATACCAACTTTTACTTATTGTGCCTTTTTGACGGAAGCTCATAGTGGTCGGAGTGGTAACAATATTGCTAGTGCTTAAATTAAAATTTTAAATGAATTAATAAAAGATTATCCACTTATTAAAACTTTGACATTATGGAGCGATTCTTGCGTACCTCAAAATAAAAATCAAATTAACGCAACCGCAATCAAAATGTTCTTTAAACAAAATAATATTGATGCCGTAATACAAAAGTCTTCAGAGCCAGAACATTCTTTAATTCAAGAAGTGGACTGTGTCCATGGTGTTATTGACCGGTACTTAAAGAATATTGAAATTCATAGTCCTTAAAGTTATGAAAATGCTTCCGGAAAATTTTCGCACATACTCGTTGGAAGCAAATAAAATGGACTTTCGAAAAGTCCCTTTTGCTAAAATTAAAGTACTTCTATACAGTTAAAATAATGATTTATGTATAAATTATAAAACTTCTACCAGAGAGGAAAAATATAAAAATGCAATTCTGGATAAGTCTGCATCAAAAAATTGTTTGAAAACTCCTGAGAATTTGTTGACGAATGTTTTGAAAATATCGAAACCATCATTTATTTCCAGCGATAAAAATAGAGACATAAAAGACTTGCTTATATTTCTTCCACGCGTTGATAAAGCTTATTATAAAAATTTACTCAATATTAAGTTTTAAATTTTCTTTTTACTTTTGCATTATTTAAGTTGTGGCTTTTTATGTAACTTTTCATAACAGTAGAACTGTTTTTTCTGTTTTTGTAAAGTAAAATCAAATAAAAAAACTATAAAAAAAATTCATCTCAACAACAAGTTACTCAATACACAGCCATAAGTATACGTATGCAGCACAAAAAGCCACTTTGTAAAATTTTTTTTAGAAAAGTGGCGTATGCGGCACAAAACAATATTTTTCATTTTCAAAAAAATACTATTAAATTCTAACTTTATTCATGAAAGTGCGCAAAAATTTGCATTTTTCTTCAAAACATATACCGGAAGCAGTGGTAAAAATATAAAAAAATTCTATCGGGTACATTTTGCGAAATCTTCATGTAAATCTTCTTTGTCGTTTTTCTCCACTCCAACTTTTTGGCATATGCGCCAAACCAATTCTGAGCTGACGATTTCTACTTCAGCATTAGAAGTGAGAGCAACTTTATACCGAATTCAGAAATTTCTAAAAAAAATTTTGTTACCGCCTGCATCTTTTATTGAAATATGTACTTGCAACCAGAAAGAAACACCGATGTTTGTGTAGATCTATTTTATAAATTTATTTTTGGAATACTGTTCCTTTATTTAGAAAGATGTTTTATCATCATAGTTTAAAGCGATTTTCAACATTTATAAAAGTTGCCATTTAAATTAAAGGCGTTTTAATTGTTAAAAATGTTTGTTTAACTTTTATAAATTTTTATAATAAAATAAAAATTATTCTTTTTAAAGAAAAACGGCAAAAATAATGTATGGCCAAACTCATTTTTTAGATTCTAAACAGGGTGAAAAATGGCTAAATCTAGCCACCAAATGACTAAATTGGCAGCACTGACAAGTAGTGAGGACGTATCAACTTTTTTGTAGTTTTTAATTTGACAGTGCTTTAAATCCCCTGAAGATGACCATCGATGTATGGTTGAAAAATCGTGGATTATTTGTGGATTTTTTATTTATATTTTTTATATGACCTTAAGTCAAACAAGAAACAACAAAAAATGTATTTTCATTATAAAATTCCAACGGATTTATACATTAAACCCCTTATGAAAAACCAGTTAAAGTTCACATTGCTGGGCTTAATGTGTTGGTTAACTAATGTGAACCCTAACTTTTTTTTGAATAAGAGGGTAAGAGGTTCACTGAACTCATTTCGTATTTTCTGAGTCTGTATGTGTGCATGATCCTAATCGGACAAGGGTTTTGAGTACCACTTTATTAAGTATAGTGAAAGATATAAATATTTTCGATATGTCTGAATAAATATTTTTCTAGAGTTAGGGGTATGTTATCTATGTATATGATATGTATATTTCTGTTGTTTTTATTTCTAAAGTTGGCATTATACAGATAACAAGATGACAATTCGTTGCATGGGAATCCTGGGAAATAATTAATAAAAAAAATAAAGAAAAATTATAAGTTATTAACTGTTAATAACCAAACCAATTAGCCGAAATTTAAAGCATCAACAAATTTACTTTTTTCCAACTTGATTGGTTTGCATCGACGCTAGGTCGAGGACCGTTTTTAGTTTTAAGATTTCGACTACTTACTGATGGCCTACAAAAGATAGATTAACGGCCTTATACAAAAAATTATTGTGAACTTGAAGTGTTCGTAAATCAAATCATTTTTATGGAAACCCGGTTTTAAAGAACACTTCAAGTTCACATTAATTTGCATAAGTTCGTTAGTAAATAAATACTTAAGTGTGCGACATACTTTACTGCAGATAACAAAATTCCTTTTTGGGATTTGGTTTTAATGGAAATATGAATACTTTCTATTGTCTTAAACAATTTTCAAGAAATTTTAAAGGACGATACGGAGTCGCAATAATCGATTTCATAAAAAAGGTAAGAAAGTATAGTCAAGGAATTCTGAACATAGGATAAACTTAAAGCCACTTGAGCGTATTTTACAATTACGGATCTCCAAAAAATTGTTTTTGCTATTGAGACTTTATAAAAGTCAAATCTTGTTTATTTCTACAAGCCCGCATTATTCTAGAATTCTGTCAGTGGGACACATAAACAAGTCTTACGTCTTATGTTATGTTTGGAACTCAAAATAAAAGTCTTAGATTAATTAAAGCATTTTCATTTTAAATACTTCATTTAATATGAAATATATCAACTAGTGTTCGACTAATGAATAAAAATCGCCCTTAAATTTTTATGTACATATGAAGACAACATAGAACATCTAAATACAGTCAAATCCCGATAATTCGTACTCCGATAAATCGTAATTCCCGATTATTCGTAATAAACTGTCGGTCCCTTGAAAAAATCTCGTTAATTCGTAAAATGTTCATACATTTTGGTCCCCTCGCTAATTCGTTATTTTGTTTCAAATAAAATCTTCTTTACCTCTTATTAATCGTAATTGTTTGCTAACTACCACTTATAATTCGTAATAAAAACAACAGAAACATGGAAAGAATGATTTTTTGTTTACCGCTATTTTTCGTGGGTTTTTGCTTGTGTGTGTGTTTATTTTCTTAAAATCAGTTTGTTACATGAATAATTTTTATACATTTTATTTTTAACAATTGTTTTTTATGTTTTTTTTTATCGTTTTGGTAAATAAATTGAAAAACACCGTTAATTCGTATTTATTATATTTTAACCCCGTTAAATCGAAAACCCCTATTATTCGTAAGAAATGACCGGTCCCTTGCGATTACGCATTATCGGGACTCTACTGTATATTTAGTTGATATAGATAAAACACGCTCTTCTTTAGAAAATCCAATTAATAATTATTTCTATTTTAAATATCTAAAGTTTTTTAAGTACAATAATTTCAAAGCTCCTAGTATATTTTTATTTATTTTAAAATTGTTTAAACGTCAAAGTAGATATTCCACCACATATACATATATGAATTAACTTGTTTCAAGCATTTATTTTTTCCGTTTTAGTGAATTGATTTGGCTAAGGGACCAACCTCCGGTTCATATTTTATCTTCCACTTAAGTAAATTTAATTTTGTAAGTTCAATATAAAAAATATCAATTGAACAAAAAAATGTATCAAAAAATCTACTTTATATATTTTCATCCACTAAGGACGACATTGCATGTTTAATTTTATTTTTCTATGTCAAATATTAACAAAAATTTAAAAAGTACCAACATTTATCCTTTAGGTGCTCATTCACTCAGGACCCTGCACCTACATATAATATTATGTTTCTTAGTTCAATATTATAAAAAATTTCAAAATTATCACATGCAGCACGGAAAAGTAAAAGAAAGAAATTTAATTTCGCGTATTTATAAAGTCGAAATATTCGAAAATCGGTTTCTAAAAAATGTCGAATAATCGAGCATATATTTTTGTTTAATATTTGACAGAAAGACTTTGTGTAATTAAAGAAAAAACTAATTTTTATTTATGTGATCTGCAAATTTGAACGCTTATTATTCGGAAAATATGGAAAAGATTTTAATAAAATATATATTGTGCACTTCTGTAAGTAAATACCTATAAAAAGGGGTATTTTTTGTTCTAGTTGTTGTGCAAACAGAGAAGGAAATTGTTCTTAACTATTTGCCTCAGCCGATTTATATATAGAGATAAAAGTAACCCTATTAAATAGACTTACATAAAATAAATAATATACAGTATGGTAACTATGTATTTAATGAGATGTCCCACTTGTTTTGCGAAAGAAATATGTAATAGCATACCTATAAACTTTATATTATAAAGTGTACGATGTTTTTTTCGATGGAAAATCAATATACCGCCATCTTTTTCGTGATAGGTAGCTTAACAAGATGTAAAAACATTAGGTCTGTCTGCGTACACATATTTTGCGCAAAATGTTGCAAAATCTTGCAAAATGTTGTCTGCGTACTTCAAATCTCTTGCAGCGAGAGAGCCAAAAAGAGAATTTTTTGACAGTTGGAAGTTAGAGAACTTGCAAAATGTTACTGGAGAAATTTCCGCTTGCAAGATTTTGCAAATAGTTTGAACAGCTGTTTGAATGAAATAGTTTTTGGGAAATTAAAATAAAAATTTAAATTTAACAATGGCAGAGGTAAGTAGTTAGAATTGTTTTGATTATTAACGTTTATAATAAATTATAATAAACAAAACATTTAACTTCATGCTAGAAACATCCAAATATACAGTGCGTGGCGTAAGTGGAGTGGAGATGGCAGAACCGATAGAACCAGCAGAACTTCGTGGGACAAACTTTGCAATTGAAGAGGCGAGTATTTGGAATTGTGTTCCTGGCGAGCACTTCACATCCAATTTATTTTTCTCCGTTGTCAAGCTGTTGGAGGGCACTGTATTGGGTATTTCATTCTTTTTTTCCATTGTAAGCCGGCACTATGTTGGGCAATGTAAGCAAAAGAATTTTATAAAAAACCCGACAAAAAAACTAAAAACTAAGAAGAAATTGAATTTACCAAACTAATAACAGTGTAATAAACAAGTTTTTTAATTTACAACAGTTTTTAAGCTTCACTTTAATTAATAATTTTTGAATTTACCCCGAGAATTCTATTTTGCGTAAACATATGCTAAAATTCGTTTGCTTTGTTATTTCAATTGTTTACACACCGATCAGCTGTTTTCTTGCAAAATTTCACTGGATACTGTCTGCGTACTTTTTGAGATTTTTTCAGCCGATAGAGTAATATTGGTCTTACTCTCCCAAAAAAATTTACTGAGTATTTGCTACTGGAAAAGTACCCAGACAGACCTATTAATAAGTCAAAAATTATGATGTGTAGAAATTAGTGCTGGGATACTATCGATATTTAACGATAGTTTAGATTTCACTGTACGCAGGTAGGACAACTTTAACTAGTTTTTAATCAGGCTAAAGTTCGTTGTTTTTATCACTTTATTGAACGTATGAGACGAACCAAAGTAACAGGATCTAGAAGATATTTTATTGCAACTTTAGATAATGTTCTAAATTGGATTTGATTCTCAACCCAAAAGGTAATCAATCTAGTGGACTTTTCCTCTAATGGTCGTTCATTGTTTTATCCTATGCTCGCAATTGCAATTCCATTTTTATTTGATTTTTTTACAACATCATAAAACTATCTGACATTTCAGTTCCTATGTAAACATATAAAAATTTCGGCATAAAGGCCTTAAGTTAGTAGTAAAAAAGCAAAGCTAAGCAATCCATACCACCTGCCATTTTTGTTGTTTGTATTCATTGCTGAATTTCTGCGCGAATTAATAATAGCAAGTAAAAAATGTGTATAGCTGCTGTAACATGTCTTATAATATTATATTATGATATAATATAATATTATCGATATTGATATTTTTCCTATCGATATTTTCGATAGTTTAAGACTATCGATAGTATCGATAGTTTCCCAGCACTAGTACAAATATAATTTTTTTCATAATGATTAAAAAGGAAACTGTCCAAAAAATATTCATTAACAAAAACATACGTAAGTATACGTGTTATGCAAATGTTCTCTGTCTTCCTGAAAATAACATCCTATCTCGGTAAATAAAGTTCGTACGCCACATGTCAATGACCTTATTAATTTATCCGGTCGTTGTTAAAAAAATCTAGAGGGAGTTTATGGAATAATCCCATTAAATATTTCTTGTTAAAGGTGTGTTAACTTTACAAAACTCTAATGCATAAAAAATTGCCAAAAATATTTATGTATGTATGTGTTTAAAGATGGATTTTGCTTATTTATTTTAAGCCATGTCTAAATATCCAGCGAAATCTACTTACAATAACATTAATGCCAAAAACTTCACTAAATACAGCATAGCAGCCAATAATTGTTGTTAAACACAAAAGAGAGCAAAGCAAAATCGCCAAAATGAAAAATGTATGAGCATCTGTACCCGGCTGTGCATCCTCAACGCCCATTGCATTTACACAAATGGCACCAATTCCAAGAAACTTAAAAAAAAAAAAGAAAAATACTTGTTATGGACGGTAAATATTTGAAATTTTGATTTCAAACTTACTAAACATATTACATTTAAGCCAAAAACAAACCATTTTATTGTATTGAATGCAGCTCCCATGATTTAAGTGCAATATGATAATTATATTATATTTAAATTATATCGACTACGAGTACTTCTTTATTCTTGAAATATTTTGAATAAATGATCAAGTCGTATTTTGCAACAAGCAAAAGAACAACAACAATGTATAAGAATGAGTTTGAAAAGATAATAAGTGATGCATCATCATCCATTCATTTACTTGATAATGATTTGTTTAATTTCTCTTTAGCACAAAATGTATACCGTATTAAAACAAAATAACACGTCGATAATACAAATAATAGAAAAAATATTGCAAAGAATTTTAACCCATGTGACCCTCTGGAAGAAACTCAATTTATTAAATTCTTATCTTATAATTTGTTTTGATATAAACTGTACCCTACACTTCATTCTGCAGTTAAGCTTTACTGCAGTTCAGCTAAAACTCGGTAGTATGTTAGTAAATTTTGTTAGAATCGGTTCACATTTGATCAAAACTTTCATACATGGTTCAGAAAATCGCCTTTACCGGTAGAAATCGCTTTGAAAAGTGGGTTACCTCAAGAAATTCTTTAAAATCAATAGTGATATGCAATAGTATATCACTATCATATATACATATATGCAATCAAGGGCCATCGAAGAAGAGCTTGTGGAGGTTTGACCATTTTGAAAAGAGCTCGAATCAAACATTTTCTAATTTGTGATTTTCATGAAGACTACTTTTAAGCAACAAACATTTGTATTGCAGAGTATCATCGAACTTTATTAATTGCATCAGTTTAGTGCCCACCTAGATTTAAAATATCAGAAAGCCAATATAATTAATGTATATGCAAATCACTAGGCGGTTATATTCTGGCTGCTTGATTACAACGCTAAACATACCTGGGGTTCACGACTTTAACACCAATTGATCTAGTTGTATTTAATACAGTGGCGCTACGAACTAAGTCCCCAATGAACCCGAAAGCAAACAATAACTCTTTCCCCAATTGTTTATACAGAAAATAACAACACCGAATTTGTGAGAGTTTGCTCATCTTTTAGTTTTGTGGTGCGGATTGTTTCATAATGAAATAAGTTTCTAAATTTTGTGAATGAAATAAAACTCAATTTATATTTTAAGGGAATTATTTGATTTACATAAATTGTATTTAACATTTCAAATATTGACATACGTAAATTTTTATAGACTCCATCTCATCTACCCAAATCTTAAAATCCCTAATTCAAAATCCCGAATTTCGAATTTAAAGATCCCGTATCGCTATTTAAAGTTTATCTGCATGGCAGTCCTGCGGCCAGGCGACCGAATTTTCTCCTTCATGGAATAGCAAACACCAGCTTCGCTACCTATGTTTGTTCCTTTTTTCAAAGATTTTTTTCTACATCTATTTATCTTTTATCGCAGAGCCTAAACGTATGAAGCTAAAAGGCTGTCATTTGGACCGAACGCTGGCCTCCCGCCAGCGATCCTGCGATCCTGCTAACCGCCTACCCCCTTAACTAAAAAAGATAAAAAACATTAACACTTATTGTTGTTCATTAGAAAAGTTCGCTAACCTCATATCTCCTAAACTAAAAGAGATACAAAAATTAAATACTTATTTTTGTTTATTTAAAAAAATTAACGGACAGGTTTCTGGTACTTTTTTATGGTACGGCCTTTTCGGGGTGTAAAAGGGTAAATACAAATTATTTCGCATTCGTAGCTTATCTAAAAACACAAAACATATTTGGACCTTTTTTGAAATTCAAACGTTTATCTATCCATATATGACTCGAAAAATAGAAAGGGACCTAAGGGTTTTGCCATTTTAAAGATTTAAATACGTGTATCTTTGGTGTACCATCACTGAGCGTGTTGGTATTGGTCTCATTTGAAAGCGACACATCTCAACCTTGTTGGGCAACCTTGAAAACGCGCGTAGGTCTTCCCTTCCTCTTGTTTTGTGTAGTTGGTTTTTACTGTTGCCTTTACCTTACTGGTCCCTTTCTCAATGCACTGTCACATTTATATATAAAATTGTAAAGCCACTGACTGATTCATCATTGCACATCCTAAACTCCTGAAATTTGGTCCATTTGGGGAGTAAACGCGTAAAACCTGTACATATCGAGCCCTTATAGCAAAAATGATGTAACCAACAAAAATAAAATTTTACAGGAAAAGGTTTTTTTAAAATATTTTTGCTTTAAGTCTAGGGTTTCGTTTGAAATTGCTTTTGCTCTTATTTCGTAACGGTACTTCCCAGAGATATGAGATTTTTAGAGATGGTGCAAATGATAAAAAATTTTAGATTTTCATCAAAAAACAGAAATCTAAAATGTTGTTGGTTACATAATTTTTGCTATTAGGGCTCGATATTTTGGCACCTTTTTTCATGCCATCTATCATTTAAACCAAAACATTTTCTTCATTCTATGACATAAACGTACAAAATTTTGGGCTGCCACTACAACATTGAAATTTTTAATACATAATTGAGGAGAAAAAGTTTCAAAAAGGATAATAGGGGAATTTAACTTTATTTAATTTGCTTTTGTGTTCTACGAGTGGCACGTTTTGAATTTTCTATAATATTGAACTTAGAAACACAAAATTAAAGGTGCAAAAGACCTGTATGAATATCAACTTATGAGATGAAAAATGTTGGAACTTTTTTACTTAAACCTAGATACATATACTTTGGCATATAAATATGTTCATGAAAAAAAAAGGCCCGACTATAAACAAGTTTAAACCTAGAAAAATAAACTTTGGCATACAAATATGTCCACGAAGGAAAAGGAGACGCTACCGAAGTAAATAAAATCAGTACTGATACACTAGTGACGTAATATAAATTAATAAACTTTTTGTTGTGGCTTGATACGTCGATTCAAATAAAAATTATTTTTAATCAAACCAAGTTTTCTTGAGTATTTTCTGAAAAAATTTAAAAAAATCCCCAGCATTTGTCATTTAGTGCAAAAAATTCGATTCTATTTAAAAAAAATAAATAATCAAGCAACCGAGGCGAATATGTAAGTGTAGCTTATATTATTTCGAAGTTGTAAAAAAATGTTGCCAGAGACATTTCGGAATTTTTTCTAAATCAAACAGAGTTCAACTCTATCAACATTATTTCATAAGTATTCCACACAAGTTTTTTTCATTTGCGTTTTGACAGAATTTCACGTGAAATGTTAAACAGAGTACCAGGCTTTATTTTGCGGAATCGAAAAGTTTTCGTTTTCAATAAGAGTCGAACCCTAAACCACACCTGAGCATTAAGTTTAACGGTTTCAGCCGTAGTTAAGTGTTTCCGACAGTGAGTTTTGTTTAGGGCGTATGATAAATTACACTGGTTCACAAATTTCCAACAAAGTCGGAATCCGAATATGAAGTCGGAATTGTCAAAAAAAGAAAGAAATACATACCGATCGAGTCATAACACTACTTTACAGTTTTTTGACCAAATGAATCTGATACCAAATCTTTATGTAAAATTGTCCGCTGAATCCGAATATTTTGGTTTTTTTTAGCTTTTTCAATCAGTTAAAGCGTTTTTGGGTTAAGCGAATATATGTTGCGAAACCTCCTCCATTTTCGAAATAACGGTATATCTCGAAAAACAGAGCCAACAAAAAAAAAAAAAAAACGGCGGGTACAACTAAATTCAGCGTACCCAAATTATGTTAAAACATCAAGTGACCAGCTTGTCCTAAAACAAGTTAGAGTGCAATATTCGGCTGTGCCGAATCTTTGATATCCTCCAACGACAGTTCGAATATTTCGGGAGTGATATCTATATGATATCTATTTATTATTAATTTATCTTTATAAAAACAGGCATCAGTATAAAAATTGGTTGCGGTTTAGACCTATATTAAATAATTGACCGACAATAATGAGTAAAATATCATGAATCGTAACAGCTTAAGCCGAAATTAAATGATTTTCAGGAGGGTGATTTATATTGGCGCCATGGTAAGTTGTGAACCAATCATCCCAAATTCCGCAGAGTGATTTCTGTTATTAAAAAACATAAATTTCAAGGGGCCTATAGCAAACTATCGACCGATCATCACAAAATTTATTAAAGTGATTTCTAGTCCTATAAAACTGTGACGTGCCAAATTTTGTTATGGTAGCATTATTAATTATGGTTTTAGGCGTACTAAACTGTTTTCCGGGAGTACGGTTTATATCTGGTCTAGTGTAAACTATGGACCGATCTTTACGAAATTTCAGTGTCATTTCTAGTCCTATAAAACTGTGCCGTGCAGAAATGTGTTATGATAGGATTATTTATTACGGTTTTAGTCGTACTATATAGTTTTCCGGGAGTAGGGCGACTAATATGGCGACTAGGGCAATTATGGACGGATCTTTACGAAATTTTACAGCGTGGTTTTCAGTCGAAGAAAACGAATTTTTGCAAAATCTTATATAATTCCGTGTATTTTTCACTATTTACGTTCGTTTTTGTAACAAAATGATCAATTTTGCTGGATTTCAATCTCAAACTGATTAAGTTAACTACAAGAAACTTAACACTAAGTGTGTTCCTTCCTTTTGAGTTTTTCGAAAGTGGGCGTGTTTTCAAGCGACGGACAGACAGGCGGACATGGCAAAATCGCTTTAAATTTCTCAAGAAGCCAGAATATATGTATCTACTTTATGGGGTCTGAGATGAATAAAAAAAAAGTTTCACACGGAATGACAAACTTAGTATACCCTATTCACAACTAATTGTGGTGACGCGTATAAAAAGTGTCAATTTCGAGAAAGTGTAATTAACAAGTAAGAGTCCGTTATGCGGCTATGCCGAATCTTATTTACTCTCCACCATGGTACGATAATAACAAAAGGTTATATAAACACCGTTCTTCAGTTATAAATAAATCAACTTTGTGCTATGCCCACTTCTCCAATCCCGTCCACAATTGTAGTTTATTAATAATCAATCCATAATTTACCTTAGGTCTCATATTAATCAACCTTCTGAAAACCACTTAAGCTATTTGTTCAATTTATGTTTTTAATACCAGAAATCCGTTTGCAGAGTTTTGAGAACACTTACTATGTATTCAATATAAATGCCCCTCTCGAAAATAATTTTAATTATTTAATTGCAAAAGTTTTACAAAAAAGAAAACCATTTTTTCCCCTTGTAAATGCACCTTTAAACTAATGGACGGATGAGCCACGCCTTCCCGATATGCGATCAGCCTTAACCTAGATTTTTAATGGGAAGAACATTTCTAGGGGGAGTTACGGTAAAATTTCGCAAATATGAACAATAAAGAAAACCCTAATGTATATTATATAGATAAGTATGTATATACTAGAGGTCTGCAACGAGTAACTTTTTTCTTCACATGTGAAACTCGCTGTCGAATATAGTATTTATTTGTTCTCTTGCTTAAGGCGCAAAAAGTGAAGAGAAGTGATTGTTGTTTTTATAAATACTAACATGCAGCAGCCGAAGATGAAATATGTTCCGAAAAAAGGGAACATATAAAAATGGGTACAACGAAAAAGAAGTACCTATAAAATTATGGTCACTTCATGTGGTACTTGTAGTAAAGTTGAAATTTGTGTAATTACCCAAAAATTAGACAAAAATTAATTTCTTAAGACTAGATAATTATAAATTTTTTTGTGTAATTTAGCCTAAATATTTTTTCATATACAAGTAAATATTATTGCAAATAAATTTCACTTTTAAATATTTATAAATAAATAACAATCTAAATGATCTAAATAAATAAAGTTATGTAGGTATAAACATACCTTATTTATTTCCATTTTTTTTTATTAAACTTAACAGTTAAAAAAGACAATATTTTTTGTTTTTAATGTTTGCAAAACTTCACGTGGTACTGATGGTACCTAGTGAAGTTTGGCTGTCGCAAGATACTCGACCGTTCGTTTTATGAATGGTCAAGTGAGAGAGAAAAACGAACAAGTGGTTAGCAAGCACAAACAAAGTCGAGTAACAACCACTAGTTACTCGCTAATTTTGTTGTTCTCAAAAACAGGTACCATGTTTTTTATTATAGTTCGAGTAAGTGTTCATGCTTTGCTAGATCATATGTACTTTTTAAGAACAAATCCATTTGTGCAGGCGTCTAGTATATACATAAGAATAAAAGCCAATTTTTATGTTATGCAAGATTTTTATGTTCCCGGTTTTTGGCCTATTTCTAACCGAAGTGGGGTTTTGATAAAAAAAAACCCTTTTTTATGGTTTATGACAATTTTTTTCGCATACCTGATTTTCCATCAGTACAAAATTTTTTATTTCGACTTGCCACTCTTTTGAACGAGATTAATGACGTTCCAACTTCTCGGGATATTTTGACATTTGTAACCTAAAGGTTTTCCGAGTAATTTGTTTAAATGTTGGTATCGGTTTTAACCTAGGCGATCTTTAATAAGAGAATGTATAAAAAATTAATAACAGATTATTTTTGACAAACATAAGGATTATTGTAGTGCAGCTAAATATATTAAAAAAAAACGTATTAAAATTTAAACAAAACGTTTATTAGTTTATATGAATGTATAAATCTTAGAAATTGTTTTTATGTACACATACAAACTTAAAATTAACTCGCCTAATGCTAAGATAATTTTAAACAGTTTTAGTATAAGTAAAAAATTTACAATATAATTAAATCATGAAGTTCACAAATAGAAATTAACAGTTTCGCCACTGATACTATGATTACTCTCACTCAAAATAGAAGTATTTACAAAATAGAAAACCTGTGTGTTTTTTTAATTAGATTGTATTAAATTGCAGTTTCAAAATTCAGGATAATATAGGAAAGAACGTACTGCTTAAAAAACTAAATCAGGAATTAAGAACTTAAATTAAATTCAATCAATCATGCATTACCATCAATATAAATCAAATAATAAAATATCACATTTTGTATTCGCTGGTGTTGTTAAAAATTGATTTTTTAGGGAATTTCGTCTATGAATTTTCTAATTGCACTAAATTAATTGCATTAATTTTCAAATGTTATTTCGGTGTAAAACTACAGCTTACAATGGTAAATCGTTGGCATTGTAAATAAGTTTACATTTTCCATGGCAGTGGTATAAGTCCCCATTTTTGCGTAATATCATTGAAATTACATTTGAGTGCTAAGACAATTTTTTCCTGTATGTGTGTCTTAACCGACATGGTGGCTTTTAGAGTTAAACAAAGTTTAGTACCTTCATGGCTTATGTGTTGAGTCTGAAAAAAAATTCAATAAAATTCAGTTAAACAGTAAAAATCAAGTAATAATAATGTACTTACATCCATATCGTAACTCCACAACTGGCGTGGATCATTCGAACATTGTGTAAGATAAACATTCGATGTTGTAGCATTGCGATTCTTAAGCATTTTTATTACGCTCTGTTTTGGTTCGCTGTATGTCAGACAAATATTGTTGTTCGTCATTATTTTACCTGTGGGTGATATAACGAATATATCCATAGTTTGGGAATGGGCGTTACAATCTCCCACCGTTACTGGTTGTACAGACGTTCTTGGTGCATCATCCTTAGCTGGCCTTAAACACTTATCACGATCCAAATCGATGAGGTTCATAAACAGTTCTGCATTACTATCGATTTCATCAAAAACTCGTGGCCACTCACGAGACAAAAGGCGCCCTGGTATATTTTTCATGTGTTCACTAAAAGCCTGGGCACATTCGGTCTCCCCATCTAACCAAATTATTTTTCCAAAGAAGCGATCATGATCGGGGAAAAAGTGATCGGGCCAGATATTGTGTAGATACCACGAAAATGGTTTACATTGCAGTTGTTCCCGCAAAGCTAAACGATTGCTAATGTTAATTTTGTCTTGCATGGATGTGGTAAGTCCCGCTGTGTAAAGCATTGTAAAATATTTCCATTCATCCATCCAAACCATCGCAGTGCGTGCTAGATTTTGACCCAAAACTTCACTTATACCACCGGGGAATGTATAGGGGGTAGTGCTACGGAACACATGCCCAACATGAGAACATGGACTGATTTCCACGCTACCGCCACATTGCCATATGCGAAAAGACATTTCCACATTCTCTCCACCCCAAATCTATAAGAAAATACTAAAGAAACTTACTTTCCTAATACTTCAACAAACAAACCTTCATTTCTTCATCGTAAGCTCCCATTTCATAAAAATAATTACGATCAATTGCAAACAATCCTCCGGCCATAGCCGGTGTCATAATCGGTTTTGTAGGATTGTCTTTTAACGACATTCCTTTACGTTCTGTAGAGAACCATCGAAAACTTAGCTGCCAATTAAATGCACCCCAATGATTTTCAAAAGTCTTCGTATAACTAAAGTTATCATCTGATATTATATCGATAACCGGGCATATAACACTAGTGCGTGACTCCTTTATACGCCCCAATAAAGGTTCCATCCAACCTCTCGAACATTCACAATGTGCATCAAGGAATGTTAAGACATCGCCACGTGCATGCTTTGCACCCATCAAACGGGCAGGCACCAAGCCACCTCGTGTCTTCATACGAAATATACGAGTTGGAACTGTTAAGACTTTTACATAACTATCCAATTGTTTTTTTAAATATGCTATAAAAAATAAAACATTATTAAATAATTAAAAAGAATGTTTACATTAAATTTCTTAACCACTTACTTCGATCACTGGCGTCATCTACTAATATAATTTCCTTAAGAAGCCTTCTGGGTGTACGATTTATAACACTTGTTATCGTCCTTAATAGAACAGACCAGGCCTCATTGTGAAAAACGATAATTACTGAAGTTGTCGGCATCTCTTGGACATTATAATGTACATCACGACATCTAAATAGAAAAAAGACGAGTATATAAAATAAACTTTTTTAATAAAGTAATATGTAATAAAGTAAATTAAAAAATATACTAAATTCATATTCTTTATACATACATATCGTCGGTTGATTATTTAATTGTCGTATGTAATTTGCATCCACATACGACAATTAAATAATCAACCGACGATATGTATAATAAACATCTGCATGAAACTTAATAATGATGTTCATGAAACCTTCATTAAAATTTTGTGTTCGCTTCATTCGTATTCAGTAAGATGAAATACTATGAAATGAAAGCAGTGAACACTTGATATTTAAGAGACGAATAAGATGAAATTAGTTTATTTGCTTATACAAGAGAACATGAACATCAACAACCATGAAACAGAACAACCATTGAACAAATCTCGAATAAGTTCATGGAAAAACAGTATGATTTAAATGTCAGTGTTGCCAGTTGTAGAAAAATAAAAACAAAAGAAAGTTAAAAAAAAAAAAAATAGAAATAACCGTGAGGGGTAAATGCAACAAGTTAAAGAGATACATTAATATTGAAATAAAAACTCAAATTTATTTTTGTTTTCAATATACATTTTCAATAAAATTAAATATATTTAATTTTATTTTCAAAAACATTTACTAACATTAAAAAATTTTCGGCAATATATTTGTCTTAAACAGAAAAAAGTAGATAGCTAATAAATTAAAAATGCTTAACAATCTACAGATATTATTATAATGAGAACTAAAAAAATGAGATAATTCATGGTTAAAATAAAAGAGATAAATTCTAGGCAAAAAAGTGTCATATACATCATCCAGCACGATCAACATCCATCGTTTTCATATTATGATGTAAAACATAATTTGTTCGACTAACGCTGTATTCCACCCAATGACGCAACGTTTTTCGCAAAGTAAATTTCTTGCTTTTTTTTATAAAATGTTACATATCGAGCCCTAACAGCGAAAATAACGTAAGCGACATGATTTTCAATTTTCGTTTTTTTAAATAAATGACTTTATTGGCAACACTTGCATCATCTCCTAAAATATCATGGTCACATATTGTACCGTTACGATTTTATAGCAAAAACAATTTTAGTGTAAGCGACAAATTTCATACAAAATTAATATGAAATAAAACAAAAAAAGCTCTCTCCTGTAAAATTTGATTTTTGGCGCTTACATTATTTTCGCTGTTAGGGGTCGATATTATCTACCAAAAAAAACACGTATGGTTAAAAAGCTGTTATGCTACATACAAACGTGACATCGAGACAAACGTGAGCCGTTATTAATTATATTAACTTACATTAATTTTCAAGTTTTTAATATCTTTCGAAAAAAAAACTACCACGTGGTCAGACTCCTAAGACACTTACAAAACTAACAATTAAATTTCTCATAAACTCATTCCTCCTTTTGTTTTTCATCTTTCACCTAAAAATGTGTTTGATTTTTATGAGTTCGTTTCATTTCAGGGCCGTGTACAGTACATTACAAGACAATAAAATCTTGCTATGTTTCAAAGATTTGTATTATTCAAAAATGCAAATGACAAACAAAAAAAAAAACATATTTTGCATTTTATTTATTGTTTATATTCCAAATTAAATTACACATGGGTAACGCATGCAAATAATTACATGAATTTACTGAAGTGGCAACATCGCTATTGAGTATTAATAAAAATAAATGAGAGAGAATGAAAACTATGAAACAAAGCCCGTTTCATTGAACAACCTCTGTGTGTTTGCGATATGAAACGAAATGTGTTCATAGCAGCATGAATAAAACAACAGTTTGTTCGGTAATCTCAATTTTATTCGAACACGACTTTCAGTGAATAAGCATTTCAGTATGTTTATGAAAGAAGTTGTTCATGCAGCCCTTTAATGTATAACCACTAAAGTTTTTGTTAAACTATATAGCTATAAGAGCTTCCAATCGGGATTGGTTTTTCTAAATCCCGGGATTCGGATTTTGAATCCCGCGATTTTTAAAAAATGTTCGGGATGTTTCGGGTTTTTAAATTTTATTATTTATTTATATATATATGGAGGGCTCAGAGCTGAAGCGAACCAAGTCAAAAAAGAAAATTCGATGATATTTTGAGTTTGAGTAAGTGAATTGTCATTAATTGCTGGAGCCATTGACTTGTGTTTATTACCGTTACCTTAGGAACGAAACACTTTTTGATTTAGTCCGTTACAGAACTCGATAGAGTTAAACTTTGCGTAGAATTTCACACCAGTTTTGAAATACATATATGCATTTTATTTAATGACTTGGTTCGGTTCAGCTTTGAACCCTTCATTTATATGCCCTTTATTTACAACTGAATTAAATTACATAGCATATAAAACAATTGTAAAAAGTTCAAAGTGAACATAGGGCATCGACAAGCTCTCTCCATCTAACTCTATCGTTGGCCAGTGTTTTTGCGTAATTCCAGGGTATTTGGACTGATTCTAGTTCTCCCTTGCTACAGCGTATCCAGGTGTTTCTTAGACGACCTCTTCTGCGTTGCCCCTGGGGGTTCCAGCCTTAGACGGTTCTGGCGATATCACTGTGTGGGCGGCGTAAGATGTGACCTAACCAGGTCCATTTCCTTCTTCGGATTTTTTTTCTATAGGACTAGTATTTGTTCGTAGTAGCAGTTCTTCATTTGAAATTCGGTTTGGCCAGACATAATTGGCGTAGACAGCGGTTGATAAAAACTTGGAGTTTGCGAGTTGTTGCGTGTGTCATACTCCAAGTTGTGGAGCCATATGGTAAAATGGATTTGACACTGCAGTTAAAAATTCTAATTTTTGTTTTACGCGAGATGTTGTTGCATCTCCAAATTTTATTTAGTGCCAGAAAAGCACTTCTAGCCTTGTTTATATTAATTTTCAGACCGACCTTTGCAGCATTTTCTGACAGGCATTTAAGCTTGGCTTGAATGTGTTCGAAACTGTGCGCGAAAAAACAGATGTCGTCAGCTTAGTCGATGTCACCAAGGAGGTCATTGATGTTCCAGCGAATGCCATAAGGTGCCTGACTATTTGTTGATTCTAAGGCAGAATCCAGGAGGATTAGGAAGAGGGTGGGTGAAAGGATGCATCCTTGCTTTACACCTTTGTGGGTCTCGAAGGGTAGACTTTCCCTTCCGTTGAAGCGAACTGTAATTTCAGCATTTCTGTACAGCTCACTAATCAGTGTGACAATTTTTGAAGGTATGCCTTTGTTCATAAGAGCGTTCCACATAACGTTGCGATAGACAGTATCAAAAGCTCGCTCAAAATCTATGAATAGAAGATATAGATGTGTGTTAAGTTCTACTGACTGTTCAATGATTATGCGCAACGAGTAAATGTGATCGGCACAAGATCACCCTGGACAGAAACCAGCTTGTTCCCTGCGTAAAATGGAATCAAGCGCAGGGGAGATGCGGCGGAGTAGCAAACTTACTTTGCTGATTGCATTTAATAATGTTATTCCCCGCCAGTTTTTGCATTGGGTGAGGTCCCCCTTCTTTGGGATTGTTATCATTGTTCCTTTCTTCCATTCCGTGGGAAAGGCGTTTGTATCCCATGCTTCTCTTATAATTGGGGTAATAGCTCGGGCAAAGGGCTCTGATCCATATCGGAGCAGTTCTGCGGGGATGTTATCGGGACCGGCTGCTTTGCCATTTTTGAACGACTTCAGGACTGCCTCAATCTCTTCACAAGAAGGTGCGGCCATAGATATATCCCTTCTTGGGTTGCGGCGGATTGAGGTCGTTGCAGTGATTGACTGTGTCTCGTTGATTATTGATCCTTCAGCGCTAACAAATGTTCGCCATCGGTCCAACTTTTGTTCGGGATTCGTAAGTTCGGATCCGTTATCATCTTTGATTGTTGCCGTAGGTCTTATATTATTACCACTCATTTGTTTTATCGTTTCGTATACGCCACTCAAATTTCCAATGTTTGCAGCAGTTTCAGCTTGTTGGGCTACCTTATTGAAGTAATTGCACTTATCCCTGCGAACAAAACGCTTAACCAGTATGGTAGAAGCGCGGTAATTAGTTCTGGCTGTAGTTTTCGCTTCATCTGTTTTTGTCCTTAGGAGAGTGTTGTGAAGTCGTTTGCGGTGTTTTATTTCCTCCAGAGTTTCATTGCTTATCCACTAGGGTGGGTCGAAAAAAAAAGTTGTGCCAGTCACCCCCTAGAATGAAAGATATGTCAATGAAGTTTCTAAAACAGGAAAAAAATTTGTTTTGCCACGCCCCAAAATACAGCACTTTTGGTTTTTTATATGTAGCGCTGCCATTTAAAGTCCGATCTTATCATATCGCATATCGTTGTTCATGGCTGGATAGTGGCTTAATTTTTGTCTTTGGTGACTTTTCAATCCGACTGAAATTCTGGGCGCCACTTATGCCACCTCGGATCCTTCCCCCAAATGTCCAATTTTTTTGACGGTCCAAGAAAGTCCTAATAAAACTACGTATGTATAGATTTTAATATGCTCACTTTTATGACACGCCCCCAAATTAAGCCCCTTTTTTCTTTTTCACATACATACTACAATAAACCAAGTAGAAGCCAATACAAACCAAAAACATTTTCATCAGTCACGCCCTAGAATAAAAGGTATATTTATTAAATTTCAAGAACTTAAAAAAAAAAATATTTGCCACGCCCTAAATAACAGCCCTTTTTGTTTTAGACATATAGCAAAATAAGAATTCTTTAAAAGCCTCCATTTTATCTTTTTTTAAATGGCTCCCTAAGCCATTATCAATCTCGTACAAATCTCTGTAAGTAACGCGCAATTTTTGGTTAATTATTCAATAATCCTGAAAACCACTCTCTATGACTTGGCATTTCAGTTTTTAAAAACAGTTTCTTAGCCTTTCGTTTTTTTTTAACTTAGCGATGTTTGCAAGTGGACTACTCATATTTTAATGAAAGTGAGACGGATGAATTTATTGACAATCTTTCTCCATCTGAACTACTGGCGTTTTTTTTTTGCCAGTTTTGATATTTTGTGCCATTTTTCGTGCCGTTTTTTTTTTTTTGCTGGACTGTGAAACTCTTCTGGCACTGTTTTCCGAATTTTTTTATTAATTTAAATACTTCAAATTTAAAATCTTAATTAAGACATTTGTAAAAGCAAACATAATGTTAAATATGAGACCATGATACAGAGTTAAAACAAGAACTAAAAAAATAAAAAGAAACTGCAGAATTCTAAAAATGAAAAAATACAAAATAATTTAAATGCATAAAAATGAATGCCTCAAAACATATAGGTGAAAAATTATAAATTAAGCAGCCGGTGTATATAAATCTTACCTACACTCAAGGTGACTCAAATTGGAGCATGGCGAGTATATTAAAAGCTAGATATACTAAGTTTTAAAGGGACTTTCTAAGTACGTGAAAAAATTAGACATCAGAGGGGAAGGATCCGAGATATCATAATTGCCATCTAGAATTTTAAGTTAGTTTAAAAAAGCATTAAATACGAAAATAAAGGCACATTTTAGCCATTAACAATGATATACCATACGATGAGATTGGACTTTAAATGACGATACTGTATATATAAAACTAAAAGGGCAGTAACTTAGGGCGTGGCAAAAACAATTTTTTTAAAGTTTTTCAAACTTAATATATATACCTTTTATTCTAGGGCGTGACTGATGAAAATTTTTTTGGTTTGTATTGGCTTCTACTTGGTTTAATGTAGTATGTATGTGAAAAAGAAAAAAGGGGCTTAATTTGGAGGCGTGTCATAAAAGTGAGCATATTAAAATCTATACATACGTAGTGTTATTAGGACTTTCTTGGACCGTCAAAAAAATTGGACATTTGGGGGAAGGATCCGAGATGGCATAAGTGGCGCCCAGAATTTCAGGTCGGATTGAAAAGTCACCAAAGACAAAAATGAAGCCACTATCAAGCCAAGAACAACGATATGCGATATGATGAGATCGGACTTTTAATGGCAGCGCTACATATAAAAAACCAAAAGTGCTGTATTTTGGGGCGTGGCAAAAAAAAATTCTTTCCTGTTTTAGAAACTTCATTGACATATCTTTCATTCTAGGGGGTGACTGGCACAACTTTTTTTTTTTGTATGGAGGTCGACCCGGTCTATTATCCACGGTGTTGGACTTCGTTTCGCAGGACCTATAACGGTAGTAGCTATTTCCGTACACGCTGTTGTTATCTCGGCCCAGGTGTTCATGTTATTACTTTGTAATCTATCAGTTAAAGCCGACTTATACGCATGTGCAGTTTCTGGGTTTTGTAGTTGCCGGAGATTGAATTTTGTACGCTTTGACTGAGATCTATTTACGACGGCTGGGCGCAAGCGAAGAGTAGCAACAAGCAGCATATGGTCACTGTTGATGTCAGCTCCGCGTCTAGTTTTTACATCCATCAGCGAGCCCAGAAATAGTTTGCTTATGAGTACATGGTCAATTTGACTGCGCGTGCGACCATCTGGTGATTCCCAAGTGTATTTGTGAATATTTTTGTGCGCAAATTTTGTGCCACCAATAAATAGCCGGTTTCTGGCACAGAAATCTACCAACCTATCGCCGTTGTCATTTCTCGTCTCGCCAAGTCCTTGCGTGCCCATGACCGAGTGTAGATTACTATTGTTACTACCCACTTTAGCATTAAAATCACCCATATTAATCTTTATATCTCCCATCGGAAGAGAGCGTACGACTGAATCAAGTTGGGAGTAGAATTGATCTTTTGGTTCATCATCATCGGGTTCGGTTCGGGCATAACACTGCACTATAGAAATTTTTCGAAATTTAGAGTTTAATCTCACCGTTATGAAGCGCTCGGATATGGCATTATAACATAAAAGGGCACTCTTTGCTTTTGGTGATAACAGAAGGCCGACCCCATTTTTTCGGTGTACTGCATTTCCAGAGAAAATAAAGTAATAGCCCCCTGGAGGCTTTTTGTTCCGGAGTTTGGCCAGCGTACTTCACTTAAACCAAGGACGTCAATGCTGTAGTTTGACATCTCGAGTTCTTACGTTCCATGTTCCAATCATAAACCGGGTTTTGAATCCATAGGTCGTCATCGGAGGGTTATCAGTTCTTATATTGCTTGTTGATGTTTCTGTAATCGAGTTATTATTATTATTTATACCCTATATAAAAAAACTTTTTAAACTGTATAAAAAACAACTTTATTTTCGAGTTAAGATACACATTTCATGAACGTATATTATTTATTTGTAAAAAATATAATAATATAACCAACTTAAGTTGTTCATTGATCAAAATTCATTAAGACTATGTAATAAAAAACGTAAAAAACAACATGAAAATCTTATTTTTATCCATTTTTAATTATCGATAAACAAAATTACACCATTTTCAATTTTATTTTAAAATTTTCTAAATGAATTTTAATATTGTCTAAATATATTTTTAAGTTTTTTAGGGCCGGGTTTTTGAGATGTTTTGAGACGTTGTATAAACGTCAGATTTTTCCGGCGAAATGTGATTTTTTTTATTATTTTTGTCCTAATTATAGTTTACTGAGTTGAGTTTAAATTAGAACAACTGCTAGTGATGAGTTGTAAATACAGAGGTGTAAACCATAATACAAAAACTGTCAAATTTCAACTGAACTAGAGTTGAGTTGCATTAAAGCAGTGATAGCCACTCCATAGCCTTGCGAGGCAGTTAATCGTATTTTTCACACAGACACGGTCGGCAATTCACATTTATACAACAACTTTGTTCGTTTCAAAACATAAGATTATCATAATTCTCTGCGACAGCACACAAGCACATAATATCTTTGCGTTCGGGGCTTGGTTATCACTGCATTAAAGACAAACTAAGCAGTTCCGTCAAAACTATGTTTACAAACTTGGTAATGGGTGCGCAAATATGTTTTCAGATTAACTTAACCTAGTTTAACTGATATCTCAAAAACCCAGCATAATAGCCTTTTTATACTCGAGCACATCTTAGAGGAATGCGTGGAAGATGTTAAAAATGAAAAAACTTGTTAACATTTGTAACAGCTTTCATCTTTCATCATATAAAATATTTATTTTCACGTGTAAGGCCGAGGCCACGCAATGAGCGGCTAAGCGTCAAGCGACTGAGCGAAGAGCGTCAAAGCGTCAAGTTTGAGCGGCAAGTGGCTTATTACTGAGCGTCACTTCTGAGCGGTTAGTTGTTAAAATGCCATTGTAAAGAGTGGCTTGTTTAATGTTATTACGCGAAAATCGTATTCATAAAAATTTCATGCGTTTTTTAAGAAAAAATTGCAGCCTGTTCGTCGATTTCGAGCGAAGACTTCGTTCGCTTAACTTACATTTAAAACAAAAACAAATTATAAACAAATAAGAAAGTATAGACGGTTAAGCCAGACCATATGACACCCTACACCACAGTATTAATAAACATATGCTAATGTTTTCATATTAATATGGCTTTGAGAGGCAAAACTTGCCACATACCTCCCCTTGTGGTCCTATTTTTGAAAAACTACATAGCCTATGTGTCCATATAAATATATTTCTATGTATGATTTAAATTTCTTTAAAATCGGTTTGATAGTTTCTGAGAGGCGGAAATTTCCCCCTATCTCCCCTTGTGGTTCTATGATTCGGCCCATTTTCAATAGGCTTGGTCCTTGTGCCAATAAGAACTTATGTCCCAAGTTTTATCAAATTATCTTCAAAATTGCGACCTGTACCCTGCGCACAAGGTAACATGGACAGACAGCCTGCCAGCCACCGGACGGACATCGTTGCTTTGATTCAGAAAGAGATTCTAAGTCGATTGGTCTAGGACCAATATTTTAAGGCGTTACACACATCGGCACAAATGCATAATACCCTCTCCACTATTGTGGTGTGGGTATAAATGTATTGTATTGGGTAGTTTGGTTTCATCCTATAAATCAAGCAAGGGGAATTAAACCATTTATATACAAATCTACCCAATACAATACTGATGTATGTCTGTGAAATCCTTTGATTTGCTGTTGCAAAAAGTTAACGCCAAATTGACAAAACAAAAAAATAATTTCTCGGTCATATTTTAATTTTTAAAATTTGGTAATCTGTCTTGCCATAATTCGGTCGGCTTTGTACGGATGAAATTATAAGCTCCATATTCACTTTTGCCATGTTTATTTTTTGACGCTCAGAAAACAACTAAAAATTAGAACAAGTTTTATTCCTGAGCGACGCCGCTAAGACGCTCAAAAATTTCGCTCACATGCCGCTCATTTCGTGGCCACTGCAGTAGTATTTCATATGTTTTAATTTTTTGACGCTCATCGCTCAGCCGCTTGACGCTCAGCCGCTCATTGCGTGGCCTCGGCCTAAGAGCGAATAAAAACTAAATCAATGATATTGCTGTCCTGCTCTTTTGTATTTTTTTCTGGTGATGGTATATACTTTTTAACAAATTATTTGTTTTTTTTTTCTAGTGATGACACTAAAATAATCGAAAGAAGTTGAATGAAACAACATGAGATAGGAACATCTTTTAAAGATGAAGAGAGATGTTGATGTTAAGCCCTGTACAATTCTTATGGGAAAATGTTATCATCTTTGCGATAAGACGAAAGATGTAAGATGTGAGCAAGTGTAAAAAGCCTATAATGAATTTTGAAATTATCCAAATATTTTAAATTCTTTAAAATTGTCCAAATACATTTAAAATTTTCAAATACAATTTAAAATTGTCAATATGTATGTATGTATAATACATTATGTATTTAAAGATTGTCCAAATATATTTTAAAGTTATACAAATGTTTTTAAAAATTTTACAAAATGTAGTTCAAAATTTTCCATATGTATTTTAAATCTATCCAAATTTTAATCTTTTTTTGTTAACAAATACACGTATCTTAATTCAAGTTACTAAAACAAAATTTAAAAAATATTAAAAAAATCGGGACCCCGTAAATCTCGGGATTTCCGGGATCGGGATTTCGCGATTGGAAGCCCTAATAGATACATACACATACAGACTATACAGCTTAAGGTTTTTCTACACCTCAAGCCCTTGCCGCAAAAAAAGCTTAAGCGACAAAAAATCTTACAGGAGTCCTGGAAATTGTGTCTAGATTTCATAAACTAATATAATTTTTAAATTCGTTGTAGAAATTTAGCAAAACACTGCAAAAAATTGTTTTATGAGTTTTTGTAAACAATATAAATTTTAAATTATCTAATAAAAAACTTTGTTAGCTAATATTATTTAATGAAATTTTACATGTTAATACATGTTTTAATGCTAAATACAAACCAGCTCAAAATTTTATTAAACTTACAAAACGAATCCCACAATTCCCTAAAATTAGTGTTTTTTGGAAATATAATACATACACTTGCAATATTATTGTAAATGATATTCGCCATATTATTTCAATTTTGTCTAATATTATGCAATAAGTCGCAGAATGGTTTCATTCATGCAATAAAAAGGTGAACATAACCTATAGAAATAACATAAACAGCAATGTACAATGTTGCCAACACATTTCACTTTCTTTTCGTTGTGCAATAAAAATCAAAAGTCTTTAGATTGTTGCCAATATATTGTGCTACCATCGAATATCGCATACACATTGGCGATATAATTGTACAATACGTAAAATTGAACAATTTTATTGCAAGTGTATGAGCCGCTTTAGTATTCATATTGCACAATTACTATACACATATCGGTTCATACAAAGTCAAACGATTCGCCCAAAATTGGACCGTCCGAATGGACCACCTCAGACAAAGTCATTGCCAAAATTTACTTGTTAAGCGAATTTATTATACAAATATCTTTAAATTTTCTAAAATCTTTCGATGAAGTTTCCTGATGATCTGGCCTATGCAACCAGTGAAATGCGTATGTTAATAGCTTATCCCATCAGCAATAAATTTCAGTGTTTTTATCAAAAATAAAAATTAGGAATTAAGCACGACAAACAAAATCTTGTTGATAATTCACAAAAACATATTTCAAACAAATTATGATAAATTTGAGTCTTTTATTTATAAAATACTGCACCAATTATGGAGTACTCAGCAAGCGCATTTCTCTAAAAAATTATTTTTAGCATCCAGCTAAAATTAAGAATTAAGGATCGTTTTTAGTTTTTGTTATACCTGAGATGTCCTAATTTGGGAACCTATAGCACCTCTTCTGCTAAGTCTATAGACCTCAAATCCAAGACCTAAACTCGACTACAACATTTTAATTTTCACCTCAAACTGCATTCCAATCGGACCAACCGTTTATAAAATATAGAATTATTTCCATTTTTTTCCAAATTTCCCACACTGTGCAGCGATCATAGAAATAGAAGCGAAACCCATATAATCTGGCCCACGTTCTTTTCAACTAAGCAAACGGATGCATTTCCAAAGCATTGAAGTCTGCTATTTCGCAAGAATATCATCATTTTTATGATTATTAAAAATATGTGGATAAAGTTAAATTATTTATTGCTTTTCAATAAACATTAGTGTAAAATTTTAACTTAATTTCGAGTTCAGTTAACATGATTATGCGTTTCGTTAAATTTTACTAATTATTTTAATAAAAAATCGTGTAACTAAATTAAAGTCTCAAGAAGAATTCATTACAGCTCATTTTATTTTTGTTCAAAAAGTGCTATCTGCTTATTTCAATGTTCAAGTCGATAAAATTTTAATTTTTAATATATGTATGATTTAGACGTTCATTTTTAATAACATTGTAAAATAAAGTTTAGTTATTACTCCTAGAGTTATCAAAAAAATCAGTTTTTTTCGCTATCCAGTAAAATTGTGATTTTTCAGATAGCACTATTTGAAAAATAACCCTCGATATTATAAATTTTTTTCACATTAATTAAATTTTAAGATCTATATTTTAATTTAAATAAAACTTCTTTTTCATTTTGTATATTTGAATGTAAAAAAAAACAACAAAAACATAAATATGCTAAAACTCATAAGCCAAATAAAAATTTGTACAGGACAAAAAAACTTAACGTAACTTTAAAAAAGATTAAAATATTTAGGTTTTCAGTATTTTGTATGGTGTCCTTTATCTTCTTTAACAGAAAGAAGTCTTTTTGGCATCGAATGGACTAGAGTTTTTGTAACTTCTTGGTGAATAGAACTCCAGATATCTTTGTGAGCGTTGTTTAAGGATTATTTTCCGGATATGTGGTAATCTTTTAATTTTGTTTTCATATGAAATGCACAAATGCTCAATCGGATTTAAATCCGGGCTCTGGGGAGGATGAGGCAAAACTTTTTTTGTGTTATAAAGCAACAATTCCCTTACGATAACGGCCTAATGCTTTGGATCATTATCTTGCATGAAAACGAAATCATTCCCTAAGCCCATTTTTTGGGCGGATTATGGCAAATTAATTTTCAGGATATTTAAATAATCTATTTTATTCATGATTTCCTCGATACACACAAGGTTACCTACTCCATTAGCAATCATACACCCCTAAATCATAACATTGCCGTCACCGAGCTTAACAGTATGAAAATTATTTGGTGGATTAAGTGCTTCCTTCCGCTTACTTTCTCCATTCAGATTAACATCCATCACTTCCAAATACATATGTGACAGCGCATAGAGAAAGGGACCAGTAAGGTAAAGGGAACAGTAAAAGCCAACTACACAAAACAAGAGGTAGGGACGACCTACGCGCGTTTTCAAGGTTGACCAACAAGGTTGAGATGTGTCGCTTTAAGATGAGACCAATACCAACACGCTCAGTGATGGTACAATAAAGATACAAAGATGAAATGGCTCTCCTGAACAAAACCTTAGGTCCATTTCTATTTTTCGTCACATATTAGGAATTTTTGCGGTAAGAGCTCGATGTATAAAATCTGAACTAACAACAACACTGCTCGAATTTTACAGTTTTTTTAAGTTTTTTTCGGTAAAGCTAACTGAGTGCGCTGAATTTAATGGTGCTAGTCATTTTTCGAAGTTAGCGCTCGTATTCGTGAGATTAGCTATGGAAAATTTTTACAATAAAGTACCATAAAACGATATTTTTTATACTTTTGGGATTATTGTTTAATTTAAATCAATCCAACTCTTAAAATAAAATTTTTCGTTATTGGCTGTTTCGCAAAAAAAAATATTAAAAAAAAAAAAAAGCAAAAAAAAATTTTTTTCTTAACTATATTTATTGAACTCACTGTTTTAGTCGCAAATTGTCTCCAGCTGGACACCTTACTAATAAAGCTTATTTCATGATCCAATCATTAGCTATATGTAGAACTACAACAATGCAACAATAGCAACAAAAAAACCCATTTGTGCATGTATAACATGATAAAGATGTCAAAAACGCTGCGAAATATCAGCACGCATTTTGAGTAGACCAAATAATTAAATACGCGATTAAACATTTTAAGGACGCTGTATCTCTTTTAATGAAGATTTATATAATTCAATCAATATCAATAAAAACGCTTAGAAATATTCAATAAAGGCGGCATGAAATAACCCCCCAAAATATAACCCAAAAAAAAAAAATGAAATAACCCCCCCAAAAATTTGTACAGAGAACAACAAAAACGATTTTTGGGGGGTTATATCATTTTGTTTGGGGTGTTATTTCATTTTTTTAATTGGGGTATTATTTCATATGAAATTATACCCCAAAAATTCATTATGAAATAAAGCCCCAATATATTTTTTGGGGGATTATTTCATTTTCAAATTTATAATGAAAATGTTTTTGGGAGCAAGGATTTACCCACTTTGGTATGCAGAACACCGGTTTCGATAAAAAAAAAGCTGCCCTGTATAGACGGCCTTCGGCCGGGCGCAATGGTTTTCTTCTATATGGTATACCAAACACCGGCTTCGCTAACTAAAGCTTCTCTTCGTAGCCGGGTCGAGTAGGTATTTTTATACTATAGAGGAGAAAATCCTGGCGCTATGCAGAGAAGCTTTAGCTAGCGAAGCCGGTGTTTGTTATACCATAGAGGAAAAAGTCATTGCGCCCGGCCGAAGGCCGGCTATGCAGAAAAGCCTTAGTTGGCTAAGCTTGTGTTTGTTATATCATACCATTATATATATCGCATGATTCTTTAAAACAAAACTGTATAATTAATTGTATTACATATATTGGGCCTTTATTTCATTTCAGAAATTGGGGTTTTATTTCGTATGAAATAAGCCCCCAAAAATTAGGGAATTATTTCATTTATGTTTGGGACGTTATTTCATTTCGTTGGGGGCTAATTTAATTTTCAAAAATTGAGCTTTATTTAACGCTTTGGGGGTTATTTCATTATTTTTTTGGGGGGTTATATTTTGTGGGGTTATTCATGCCGCGTAAGAAAAAAATTCTTTAAAAAAATCGTGAAAAAAACGAAAATTTGTATTTAAGAGTTGAATCGATTAAAACGAATTTCGATATCGGCACCGGTATTAAACTTTTTTTATATCCGTATCGGCATTTTAATTATATCGGTATCGGTATCGGCATACCGGTATAGCAACTTTTATTACGGTATATATCGGTATTACAATTAAATGAACCAAACCAAAAAAATTTTAAAAAGAGAAAAATATATTTATATACATATACATATTTACATAAATTAAGCTTCAATTTATTTAGAAATATTGAGGAAGAAGAGCAATATTTTCTTTTTTCAAAAGCTTTTCCTATGGGCTGTAGGAAAAATCGCCCAAAGAAAAATGGCCCAAAAAATAAATGAAAAATCGCCCAAAAAATTCCATATAAAACACTGGTTTACAGCAAAAAAATACCAAGAACACCACATGCCTAGATAAGTTAATTGGGACCTCCTGAACACGAAAATCGCTGTAATTTTTTTTTTCCTAAGTACCGTTTCTTAGATAACGGTACTTTTGTGTTTTTCGGTGTATGGTCCCACTCAAACCCTTGAGGAGCCCAACCAAAAAGTCCGATCGAAATAAGTGGCATATCGTTGGAAAGCTAATGAAATGGCTTTTCCATCGATATGCTACAAATTTCTATCTGATAAGATATGGCTGAGTAATGGCACCTCAAAGTTCAAAAATGTCAATTTTTTACGTTTTTTTCAAAATTTTTCATTTTTATTTTGTTTTTTTACTACGTTATATTAAATATCTGGAATGTTTTATTTCTTAACCAAATAGTATATTTAATTACCAAAATTTTAAGCGTAGTTTGAAAAAAATCTGATAAAAAATAAAGTTTTTATTAAGGATTTTGTGGAACGACAATATTTTCATCTCATATAAAATTCCGTGTTTTTTAAATCCATCAGTTTAAACGTATTTAAAAAATACAAAATCCTTACTAAAAACTTTATTTTTCATCCGATTTTTTTCAAACTACGCTTAAAATGTTAATAATTAACTGCCTGTTTAACGATATCGAACGTCATCGTTTGCATAGAAAATTACATTTAAAACAAAAACAAAAATCGAACATTGTTCGAAGTTTGTTTTTTTTTTAATGTTATTTTCTATGCGAACGATGACGTTCGAAATCCATGAACAGGCTGTAAATATACTATTTGGTTAAGAAATAAAACATTCCAGATATTTAATATAACGTAGTAAAAAACGAAATGAAAATGAAAAATTTTTAGTAGCATATCGATGGAAGAGGCATTCGATTACCTTTCCAACGATATGCCATTTATTTCGATCGGACTTTTTGGTTGGGCTCCACAAGGGTTTGAGTGGGACCATACACCGAAAAACACAAAAGTACCGTTATCTAAAAAACGGTACTTAGGAAAAAAAAAATTACAGCGATTTTCGTATTCAGGAGGTCCCAATTAACTTATCTAGGCATGTGGTGTTCTTGGTATTTTTCCAAATTAAAAATTTGTAAAGCAGTGAAATTGGGCCTGAATTCATATGAAAAGTGACCCAAAATTGTTGGGCTATTTTTCGTTACTATTGGGTGATTTTTAGTTTTTTAAATTTGGTGATTTTTCATTATGAAAAATCCCCCAAAAATATTTTATGAAAAATATCCCATTTTTTTGGGCATACTATTTGTCTAAATCATTCATTATTACTATACGACGAATTCCTAAATGTTATTTATAAAAATAACGGGACATATTGCAAAAAGGTGGCATGTCATAACGTCCAGTGTCATAGTGTCCGTGGACAAACTCGAAAGCATAGCTTGCAAACTTGAAAGCATAGCCGGCCTATGGCCGGGCGCAACGAATTTCTCCTCTTTAATAAAAACAAGTACCGGGTTCGCTAACTAAAGCTTCTCTGCACAGCCGGCCTTCGGCCGGGGGCAAGGAAATTCTCCTATTTTTCGCCTATGCCGAGACGCTTAAGTAAGCGCTGCCGGTATTTGTTACAACATAGGGGAGAAAATCCTTGCGCCCAAAAGTGTTTTCGTTATATGTTTTATATATGCACCCAGAGAAAAAACAACAAAACCATTTTTAAAAAAATGTTGATCATATTATGTTTAATTTAACCAAATCATTGTCAGCGACAACCACATTATGGTAAAATAAGTTTCTTTAAAAATAGTTTTGTTGGTTGTGACCATAATAAAACATGTTTTTCTCTTACATTTGTAAGTTACTAAATTGATATGAATAATAAACACTGTTTTGCAAATTGGGTAATTTTTAATTTTTTTTTTGGGAGAAAATTCGTTTTTTCTTTTTGGGTCATTTTTCATTTTTATTTTGGGCCCTTTTTCGTTTCTTTTGGGCAAAATTTCATATATAACTTTTTGGGTAATTTTTCATGTTCTTTTGCGAAAAATTGTTCTTCATTTGGGCGATTTTTAATTTTTTTTTTTTTGCCATTTTTCTTTGGGCGATATTTCCTACAGCCTTCCTATGAGATTAACTATTTCTTCTTAAGCCAAATTGATAGTTTAGAATACATCTATTTTCATTTATAATCGGGGTTAGTTTTATTACTAATAGATTCTCAAATAGCTTTGACATATAAGGTAATAAGCTAAAAGGTCTTTGTTAGGCGAGGTAGCTTAAGAATTAAAAGAAACAATATTATTTTTCATTTTTGATTTTATGCTCTGCTTTTTTATGTGTTACTTATCTGATTTTCAAAAAATTAGCATTAAAAATTACAACAAAATAAAAAATTGTTTGTTAAAAAAAAAACTAATAAAAAAAAATTTAAGAAGTATCGACGTATCGACAGTTAAATATCGCCGATACCAATATATCGGCGATTCTTTAGATTTGCTGATACATCGGTACATCTCTAGTTTTTACTCGTATGGTAAATATCTGTTTGAATTTCAATAGGGTAACTAACGTCTTAATACGTTCGACTTAAAAGCGATAAGTAAATACTGTCCATATGGTTCAATCCCATGAAACAGATAATAAGTTGTATACAAAACGCTTGTCTCTGCTTTACTGTATACAAGTTCATAAGTGGTTTTCAAGCGGTACCAAGAACTGCAGTACGAAAATTTGTATGAATCATGGAAATAATATACTAAAAAACTTATTTTAATTCTTTTAAACTTGGCTCAATGCCGACTATTTCAAATACAAATACGTAAAATCTAAGCAAGATTAAAATACGACAGAATAAGTTAATACTAAACACATTTTCGTAGGCAATTTATTCCAAGCAATTTTTTTTGTATAATCAGATGTGAAAATCAAACTCATCATTTAGTAACTGTCACCACCACCACAACTTTCTCAGTTGTTCTAGGAAATACACTGAAAACACCTTCTTTATTACAAATGCAACTGCGGGTTTTAACAAAACTTATTTTTTTTTACAAAATGAAAATATTTACAATTATTATGTCGCACTTGATCATTAAGAGGGTAGTAACTCAAAATTTTTATTTTTTCACATTTTGAAAAAAAAATCAACATTAATATTCATATCTACCTGTAAATAAATATAGTGCTTGCTATTTTGTCTACTTTTTGGTAATGAGAAGTTTGGTTTAAATATTCACTTTCGTATGCCTTTAATGTTTAATTAAAAATTGTTCTGCTTCTTCTGAAAATTGAAAAATTTTGAGTTATTACCCTATTTATGATCAAGTGCGATGTGGGTTTTCGTTATTCCAAAAAGTCGATAAGAACGTTACAATAGCTATTAACTTTATATAATTTTCGAAACTTTTTTAATTAAGCAAATTAAATAATTGCTAATTTCGACTCAAATTAAACTTTAAAATAATTAAGAATTGTACATATATTTTTCTTAAAGTCGACATAAATCAACCTTGACAATTTAATTACTAACATTGTTAACATTAAATTAAACTTCACACAAGTGAAAATGAACACTTTAAATTAAACAAATTATCCTTAGTATAAAGTAAAGGTAATTATTACCAAGATTATTTTTTAATAGCTGCACTTTTGAAACATCTTTCAATAACTTAATGTGCTTTTTTTATTATTGTATTAAACAAAATTTTTTGCAATAGTACTGAATTATAACTGCCAAAAACAAAATATTAAATACATACAATATTTCAATATACCTGAGAAACAACATCAAACCAGTAGCTCCATAACAAAATGCAATAATTTCGTATTTCTTGTTTTTTTTTTTAATAGAATTCAATTCTACATATTAAGAGATCATTTATTTCACTGAAGTTTAACACTTCAAATAACGCACTAGACAAAAATTTAATATTCCCAAAACTTTGACATATGGGCATTTCCATCCCGTCAAACGTGACCGTCGTAAAAAAAGTTTAAGGCCCTAAATTTGTAAAACGCAAAAGCAACGCCAAAAATTATATTGAAAGCAAAAACAAAATCGAAAATATTTCATAATTTTGTTGTTGTTTTCTATAGAAATGAATATTGAATTTTTAAATTTTAAACGCTGCATATCTTGTAGCGTTGATAATTTTTAAACGCAATATGTATTTCTGTAGAAAGCAACAACAAAATTTTGAAAAATTTTTGACATTGTTTTTGCTTTCAATGTTATTTTTGGGATTGCGTTGCGTTTTACAAATTCAGGGCCTAAATAAAACGGATTTTTATTTTGACAATAGATTTAACTAATAGCTTCTTAATTGGCCCTCTATTTAGTGCTATTGATCATTTTAATAAATTTTTTCGTTTCAAGACGATTGCAAAAAAGCAAAGCATTCGCACGTGAATAAACCAGAAGTGGTTTTCGCGGCAACCAATTCAAACGCCGATTTCAGCGAAACCTGAGGCAATATTTTAATGCGACAAACTTTAGAATGTTATGCACTCTTAAAAATGGGTTTATTTAACCCATAAATGATTAATATTTTCTTTTAAGTAAGTTTTAATCACTGTCGCATGTGACAAGTCGCACTTGAAATATTTTTTCATCGTTATAGTTATGTCGCTTCTCTTCCTCTTTTTACAAAATAAGGTAAATTTTAAATGTTCACACTTCGTCGCGCGTGACCAACTTTATATACATAAAGTACATATACAGTAAAGTTTCTTTTGTTTTAAATTAATACAAAATCTCAGTTTGTTTTAAATATTTGATGAGCTTTCTGAATTTACTTTTGACGCGCTGATAGAAAATGTTGTTTTTTATGTCGCACGTGACATCGAAATATTAGATAACACAAAGAAACAAATTACAGTTATTTGGAATCGCATAATTTATTATGCATTCATTTTTGAACCTTTGTACCCTCCAAAAGATTTAAGATAGCCAAAGTCAATGAAATTTTTTGTTTCGGTAGACCTATCGGTGGAAATGTCCATATCAGTGAAAGCCAATATCGGGCGTTGTAAATTACAATTTGTTGTGAACAACAGATCCACCAATTACATTCAATTGGTAATTGCCAATTACAAATTACATGATATATATAATTAATTTTAAAAGTAGTTATTAAAAATAATGTATTGTTTACTTTTAAAGTATTTATTACCAAAATAATGTTATTATAGAAAACTTGAAGCTTGCATTATACAAAACTTAGAAAAAATATTGCAATATTATTGTAAATGATATTCGCCACATTATTTCCATTTTGTCCTATATTATGCAATAAGTCGCGCAATGGTTTCATTCATTCAATAAAAAGGTGAACATAACCTATAGAAATAACTAGGGATGCGATTTTCATGCAAATGCATGTTTTTTGTCGATAGTCTAAGACCGATGTCGACCAATTATCTTTCCGAATCATTAAATTTGCGTTAAAATGGCATCGATTTGTTTTTGCATATTTTGCATATTTCGGTGAAAATGCATATTTTTGCATATTTCGGATTTTAATGCGTATTTGTGCATATTTTAACATATTTGTGTGACATATTTTTAAACTTCCATATTAGAAAAAAATTTTCTTCAAAAAATTTCTAAATTGTATAAAAATAAATAAATTTTCTTGAAGCTCTGCTTAAAATACAAGATTTCGACAAAAGATCCTTGAAAATTCCAACCGATGCAATACCTTACAGCACCTGCCAGTTGGCCTAAAACAATTTATCCGAAACCGTTACATGTTACTTGCTAGGCACATGGTTTACATCAAGTTGCAGAGGAAATAAGAAGCCAATTCGATAATATTGATTTATTGATTTCTTACGGGAAGCAATGTGAAAGGAAAAATAGCCCAACAAAAAAAAATCCAAAACGTTTTGCAAAAAATATGGGATTTCAAACAATTAAACAAATTTCAACTATTTTTGATCTAGAATCAAATGTGGAATCTGAATTAGAAAATCAATATTCTCCAAAATAAAATGGCACCCTTCCAGTGTGCTTTGACTTTGGTTGACGTTGAAAAATCATTTTCCATGTACAAAAGCTTTTTAACAGACAAAGATTTACTTTTTATATATAAAAAAGTATTTACTAGATAATGCAAACAAAACTTTAATTTATGTAGTTATTTAAATTAAATTTTACAAAATATTATATCTATGAATAACAATAAAATGAAACAACAATAGAAAAATGTTTAAGTTTTTAGTGCATATTTTTTAATTTTTTAATGCATATTTTGGAGTTTTGAATGCATATTTATTCGTTGTGCAATAAAAATCAAAAGTCTTTTGATTGTTGCCAATACATATATTGTTCCACCTACCAATATCACATACACATTGGCGATATAATTGTACAATACATAAAATTGAAGAATTTCATTGCAAGTGTATGAGCCGCTTAATAGACTCAAAACTTTAAAGTTTAAAGATGGAATAAAGCAAAATCGTTGCATTTCCTCTCAGAGCATTTGCTGTAAAGAGAATTATATAACGGTAGAGTATGTTCCGAAAAAAGTGAATACGTACAAATACGAAAAAACAAAAGTACTCAAATGTGATGTTCACCTTATGTAGTACTTCGTAATTTAATAATACCTATAACAATTCCCAATCCATTTTATTATCACGGAAAGTATTTTCTTATTTATATTTAATGGAAATGACACTTTTCACCAGGAAGGAAAATATTTATAGCTTAAGGCTTACGCGGCTGAACGGCACAGAGTTGATAGTCTCGTGGTGGTCGGTCATGGTCAGGGGCTGGCACTGCAGTTTATATGGTAATTACTAGGGATGCGATTTCCATGCAAATGCCTGTTTTTTGTCGATAGTCTAAGATCGTTGTCGCCCAATTATCTTTCCGAATCATTAAATTTGCTTTAAAATGGCATCGATTTGTTTTTGCATATTGTTGCATATTTTGATGAAAATGCATATTTTTGAATATATTGATTTAAAATGCATATTTTTGCATATTTCAACATTTTTGAGTAATATATTTTTTTTAAATTCCATATTATAAAAAAAAGTTCTTTAAAAAATTTCCATATTGTATACAAAAAAAAAATCTTAAAAAAAAATACTTAAATTTTTAACCGATGCAGCAGCTTAAATGGTTAATTAAGGCTGCCAATTAACCTTAAACAATTTATCCAAAACTTTTACATGTTTCATTCTTAGCACATGGGTTACACCGAGTTGCAGAGGAAATTAGAAGAAAATTCGATAATATTGATATTGAAAGGCTTCTTCACAAGTTGCAAATTTGTAATAAAATGAATCAATACCTTGGTACCCTTGGCACCGTAGCCAGTATTAACAAGAAGGGGAACCAGAATATTTACTTTAGAATACTGTTCGAAAAACTTTGAGCAATTTAAGAATGTTTTTGAAAAATTTGTTGCTATCGATTTAAATTTAAACAACATCAAAACTCAATTAGCATTTGTATTTTCCAACTTCGGATATATTGGTGAAACAATAACTAAAATGGAGGGATTTAGTTCACTTAATAGTCAACTTAAATTTATTGATATAACAGAAAGTATAATTAACAATGTGGAAGGAAGAAATTAAAAAAAAAAAATCCAAAACGTTTTGCAAAAAATATGGGTATTCAAAAAATAAACCAAATTTCAACTATTGATCTGGAATCCAACGTGGGATCTGAATTAGAAAATTAGTATTCTTCAAATGAATTAGCATCCTTCAACTTCGGTTGAGGATGAGATATCATTGGCTATCTACAAAAGCTTTATAACAGACAAAGGTTTACTTTCGATAACATAAAAAAGTATTTATTTGATTATGCATAAATTAAGTTTTAAAAATATTATACCTATGAGTAACAATAAAACGCTTTTCTATTGAAAATGTTCAAGTTTTTAGTGGATATTTTTATTTTTTTAATGCATATTTTGGAGTTTTTAGTGCATAATTTATGCACATATTTTCGATTTTTTAGTGCATGAAAATCTCATCCCTAGTAATTACGTTGATGAGCACATGATCGCTTCGATCTACAATGGCAAAGGCGCTGTTTACTTAGTAGAACTGGTTACCAGTTGATTTCATGGCTAACCAGCTGGCGCCGCAGTAAGGTTGGATGCTGTGGGCATTTTATCTACGCGAAGGTATGGTAATGCCAGAGTCACACTTCACACGTCGCACAGTGGCGCCCGTAGAGCAAACGAGGTTGCAAAAATCAAAATTTTCATGAGCGCCGACGAAGTTTTGGGTAAACTCATGTTAAAGGAAACTTTTCAACGATTTCAAATATGCGACTCTTAATAATATCCCATTTTTAGTTTAGAAGATATAACCGTTCAAAGTTGACCGACTTTCGGTTTTCAAAAAAACAAACAATTTGTAGTCAATTTGTTGCGATTTCAGGTGTAATATCGCGAAAAATAGGTAACGAATCGCCTTAGTTTTTGTTTGTATTGATGGATGTATTTATTAAATGCATAATGATAAAAAAAATTAACTGTTTGCTTTGTGTTTCTCCTGGTAAATCACTATTTAAAAACTATCCGTTTTTTCACTATTTTTCAACTTTGACGGAAAATAAAAAAAATCTATATTTTTCTATATTTGCCATATTTGCAAAACCTGTTCTTTGATTATTTCTTTACATAATTCAAAAGGTTTTATCTGCCCGTACGTGCCCGTTTGGCTTCTAGAGGTAAAAAATGTTAAAAATACATGGTTGCAGAAATTGTATGGCGTCCATCCCTTATATGTTTTGACTGACAGTAGTTTGATCTAATAGTTTGAAAAAAACTACTCATTGAAATTAGCAATTACGTACCTCACTTAAACAATACTTTGGCGTACAAATAATCAAGAACAATATTGACTTATGGTCCCTGCAGGTAGGCACAAATCTTATTTGGACACGTACATAATATCAAAATTGCATTATTCAGCCTAAATCCATATGTATGCAGGGAACAGGTAAATTTTTAGGCATGGTAGCATAAGCCTATATATTGCAAAAATAATAATGAAATTTTGCGCAACAATTGAAGCACAGCCGCGAAAAACGTTGTAAACGCCACATTTTGCAAAAACTGTTTTTTTGCAGATAAACGTTGACTTTACTCTCTTACACAGTTTAAACATCAAATCAACCAAAACTATGCACCTTAACGCCTTCAAAATGGCGTACAAAGTGTCAGCCAGTGGAAGAACATTGCAAGTTTCTAACAAAATGATGAAACCGAAATGGTTTTGCAGTGCGGAATAATGTTTTAAAAGCCTTTTGCATTAAAGTTTTTATTATCACTATTTTAAATAATAGAAAAAAAAATTTTTTAAAACAAATAATGCTGCTTGTCAAAAAACGTTTTTTTGCTCTCCTGAAAAATTATTATTTTGTAACTTAAAACGTTATTCGCGGCTGTGCTTCAATTACTGAAACCATTAAACAATTTAAGTACTGAAAACATGGTGTTGAACAATTTAAAATTATTTGAACTGTTTAGAAAGTTAACCACACCAAAGTTTTTCACGGAAGCGGCTTTAGAAGAACTTGATAGCTTATACGGAAATATTGAGAGAAGCGAAATTATAAAAAAATAATTTTTATCTGATATATGCAAATATTAAGGCAAAATGGGTGCAATCTAATCGAACCATTCAGAACTTCAACTCCAAATACGAGGACTGGCTTAATGAAGACACCATCCTGGATATATTGGCAGTAGATAAACCCACCACATCAACCAGAAGAGCAAAAGGAAGGCTAAACAAAAGTATTGAGGAGTGTTAAATTTTCACAAGAAAGGGGAAACTTGCCGATGCCACCAATGACTTGACCACGAAGCATTTATCGGACGCGCTGTCTACTAAATATACAAAGGATAGTGAAAGAGTTAGGTCGCAGATAACCAAATCTGTTGCTGATGCAAGCCCACTGCGACTAAAAAGGATTAAGGAAAGCATTCCCACGCCCACAAACGCACACATTAAAAAGTATGGTTCCGAAGAAGCCTTGGCCTTGTTTATGGACTTAGAACTTTCCAAAGAGAAATTTGAGAAACTACGGGCATCTTTAACGCGACACGGCGCTGACGTGTTACCCGGATACATGCCAAAATAAATTCACGACCACTGCATACGGGGTTTACGGAAGTCTCTGCGAAAGCCAATCTGAAGGATCTCATGGGCCATACAGCAAAACAGTTGTTGGAGAGTGTTCCTGAAAATGAGGTAATAATTCTTCCTCAGAAGTTGACATTGATCAGCAAATGGAGCTGCGATGGATCATCCGGACAAAGCGTTTATAAGCAAAGGATATCCGATACCGATGACGCTACAATATCGGACGGAAATATGTTTATGGCATCTGTTGTTACTTTGCGGCTAAAATCTGATGTTTCCCTACACTGGAAAAATCCACGTCCGTCATCAGTGCATTATTGCCGACCAATAATGTTTCAGTTTGCAAGGGAATCGGCAGAACTCATAAGGACCACGGTGAAGGACATTGAAGAATAAATAAGCCAAACAAAGCTGCAAATTTAAGAAGGAAAATATATTGAATGCAATTACGAGTTCCACCTGACCATGGTTGACGGAAAAGTCGTAAACGAACTGACAGGAACAACCTCAACAATGTCATGCCTGATTTGCAAAAAGAGTCAGAAGAACTTTGGTAATTTAAACGATTCTACAAATAAGGAGAATTACGAATATGGAATGTCACCATTGCACGCAAGGATAAGGTGTATGGAATTCTTGCTAAAACTGGCGTATACCCTACCACGAGAGGAGGAAAACTTCGATGAAAATACATTAATAAAGGATAAGGAAAAGATCAGAAACAAGTTGGACTAAAAGTAGACTGTCCCAAGCACGGATACGGTAACTCAAACGATGGAAACACTTCTAGGAGATTTTTTGAAAATGATGAGGCAGTAACTAGAATCACTGGAATTGACAATCAAATCGTGAAAAGATTGGGGACGATCTTGGATGTTTTAAACTGCAAAGAAAATGTCAATTCTACAAAATATGGAGAATATGCGTCGAAAACTGTATCTCTTTTAGCAGAAATGTATCCACAGAAGAAGTTGACCCCGACCATCCATAAAATATTGGCGCATGGCAAACATATAATTGAGTACCAGTCTTTGCCAATTGGAGAGCTTTCTGAAGAAGCACAGGAGTCTCTTAACAAATTTTATAAAAAAATATAGATTGCAGAACACATTGAAAGCATCAAGGGTAAGGCAAAATGAGGACCTCTTCAACATGTTGGCAGCATCTACCGATCCACTTATTTCTTCCCTGCGGCATGTGAAGTCACGAATAGAGTTAGAAAATAATTATAGTTTAGAAATGGTTAGTCTTTTAGATATACCTTCTCTTACGAATTGTGATGAATATTTTACAGAAAATTGAAAAAATTAATTTAAAAAAAAAATTATTTTTTTTTTAATTTGTTGGGTAATAATTTAAAACATAAAACCGTAAAGAAAAAAAATAAAAACAATCTAAAAATTTAAAAATAGTGTTTTTAGTTACCATAAAATGATTTGTCTACTAATTTTAACTTTGATAACCCATAAGTAGGCCCCTACAATGCGTAGCACCCTTTCCAAACGCTCATTTCATAGGCTGAACAGTTATCTATCATATGCTGTTTAAACTGTTCAATTATCTTATTCGGTTCAAAAGATATGATTTTTGCAACGAAAAAACTCAAATAGCGCCACTGTGCGTCGGTTGAATAAATATTTAAAATTTTATATTTCCGCAACAGTGAAATATATTGCCTTGAAATTTGATTTGTAAGATTGAAAAATTAAATTAATATTGGGTTCCATTTTATTTGTCATGTTGGTGGAACTGAAGGTGGTAATACGGAAAGTAAAAATATCTTAAAATTTCGTAATGAAAATTTCACTTATAGCTGATTTTAAACCATAAATCCCTATTTAAAATAACTTTTTGGACTTGTTTTAAAAGAAGAGACCATAAAGACACAGACGTTGCAGTTAGAGTGTAAAAATGTTTCTTCATAGAAATGTTTTAACAAAAATTTTCTGACGACATCATAAATATAAAATGTAAGCATAACATTGGTTTCTATGCCGTTTTATCGTAAGAATGTGCCAAAACGGTGAAACTCTTACTCCCCCTAAAATTATTTGTCGACTTTAACCTTCAAAATTTTTGTTTTCCAATACCGTTAGAAACTTGTTATTTTGTTTCGTGTAATACAATGTAATTAATAACACTGTGCTAGTTGAAAAACAGATAAGCCGGGCACATGTCGTTTTCACATAATTCGGGTAGGCTGAATCCAGTGTTGCTAACCGCTTTTTTTAGGTTAGCTCTTGTTTTCGAGATATACCGTTATTTCAAAAATAGAGGAGGTGGCACAACATATAATGCGTAACTCAAAAACAATTTGGTTTATTAATAAATCACTAAAAAAAAACCGAAATTCTGCAAGTTGTTAACAGATTTTAATAATTTATAGCTTGTTATGTTTGCATCATTAGAAGCTTGGCTGGCTGCATTTTCCAATTTTTGATGAATTTTTAAAAAACAAAAATTTTAATATGCTGCTTCAATATTAGCGGTTTTCACCCTTGATAGTTAAGTCCCTGGCAGACCTTGTGAATCTTATTAATTTAGTGAAAGTACTAAGGTTTACAACACTGCAACAACAAAATGTATTAGACTAAAATTTACTACGCTGTGGTTGAAAAATCCAACAAAAAGCTGTAGTAAACACGTTTGTTAGGTCTGGGTTCACACTATGAAAGTTTTCTTTCAGAAATTCTATGTTTATTGGTGAGAGGGGAGAGAATAATAGCATGTTCTCTTCCCCTCTTACCAATAAACTCAGACTTTCTGAAAGAAAACTTTCATAGTGTGATCCCAGACTAAATAACCCAGAAAACTCAGCAACTTCTGTAATTTACAATACTAACGAAAAAGACGCTCACACTTTGTAGTATAAAATCGTATTAAGTAAAGCAGAGTTGTACACTTAATACAAAGGGTGAAAACCGCTATTATTTTTTTTTGCAAAAAAAAAAAAAAAAAATATGTTCCTTAAACGACTGCGCATATAGAAAAAGGTTAACTTTTACTTAAAGGTAATTTTATTGCGGAGTTTCCGTTTTTTTAGTAATTTCAATAAACTGAACCGTTTTTGAGTTACGCGAATATATTTGTGCAACCTCCTCCATTTTCGAAATAACGGTATATCTCGAAAACAAAAGCTAACCTAAAAAAAACGGTTAGAACCTTTAGATTCAACGTACCCGAATAATGTTAAAACGCCATGTGCCCGGCTTGTCTCAAAAAAAAGTGTTAAATTCTAGCACAGTGTAATAAGTATTAACATTTTTTTAATCAAAGAAAACAGTGATAATAATGAATGTATTTATAAACAAAGAATACATAAACTTTATACTTAAAAAAAAGAATACACAAAACACTAGACAAATTGCTAAAAAAATGTATTATGAAATAAAAATAAAAAAACTTAAATTATATTTTGTGGTAAAAATCCAATGACTTGCATTGAACTTAACGAACAATAGAAATGCAACTTTTGGTTTTAGCTAGAAGCTGATAGCTACACATACATATATGTATGTATGTACATACATATATATGCAAGTGTAGTTTCTGGTATTTTAACCACCTTAACAGCTATTAACTATTGAAGCCAAAATAAATTAAATTACTACAATTCTATTTTTTTTACTTTGAAATTTAACAAAATTGTGTTGTATTTTTAAAGTTTAAAATGTTAACAAGAACTTACTCTTTGGTGCGATAATCTTTAAGTGTACGATTTAGAGGTATACGATCACTGGCCAATAAATTAAAACTATTCAGTCGGAAGAATCGTTGCATACGGAAGCGTTCCCTAGATGGTATAACAACTGGACGGCCTTCAGAGCCTTCTCCTTGAATGGGATTAAACAAATTGATGTTGTAGTCATCTGAAAGAATTTTTAGAACAAATAGAAACTATTATTCAATTGTATTTGATATTTTATTATTGTTTTTTTATTATGAAATCTATGGACATATTTTAACTATGCATATTAAATAATATTTAATTTTATGGCAATAACTGATTCTAAAATGGTAGCGAAGAGTTTTGCTTAATTTTAAAAATATTTGAAAACTTTTATCTATAAATGGTTAATTTGAAAAGTCGTTCTATTAAATAAATGCAATATAGTTATTTTCAACTTATAAATTTAAATAAAAATATTTCTCCCTTCAAAAAAATCAAAAAAAAAACCTTGAAATATAAAAAGAGCAATAAAAAGTTATTTGAATATCTTGATTTTTATTCACAAAAAGAAAACTATTATTAGTTTTAAGTTTAATAAATTTGGCTCGAGAAGGCTGAGTATTACTTTTTAATCTGTGAAATAATTTAAGTAACCCGCATAGTCTACTTTTGATCGAGATTTTTAATCAACATGCCAAAAAATCAATAGCGAAATTCACGTTTAGCAGTAAAGTAGCATTGTTGATCAGTTCTTGTGGATATTGTGTACAACGGTTTACAAGACCACAAAAACAATCGTCGCCGTTATTTAAATAGCCACATATAAAAACCGAAGCAGTGCTGTTATACACTTTTTTGAAAAGTCCTTACACAGTCCGAAAACACCCTATTTTTCTCTACGCGTTAAAAGATTGTTTTTTACAAAAAATCCCTACAAGTTTAGAATGATAACAAATCAACAAAAATAAAACTATTAGTATTAAACAAAAAATTTTAATTGGGAACATAAAAAAACAATACCCAAACATAACTATGTTCATAAATTAATACAAAATTAAAGTTTCCTTAAAAAAATGTTTAATTGTTAATCAAAAAATGTAAGATTTAATTATTTCATACATCTAATGTATTATGCCATTAAATTCATAAAATCAAAAATATTTTTATAAAAGCAACATATTTCAATTATGCTTTCATAAATTTAAATTTTCATTATTATAATGAAAAATGTCATTAAAGTAATGAACCAAAAACTTTCAATCAACGTTGTTATTGTTGTTATGGACAATTTAATCTCATGTTTACGCTCTTAATTGAGTAAAAAACATAGTTTTTGTTATCCAAAAACTACACTGCCCCGGTAGGCTAGCTGGTAAAGAGCTAGTCCATCAGCACCGAGGTTACGCGATCGATTCCTGCCAGAGACAGAAAAAAAATAAAATAAAATAATAAAAAATAATAATAAAAAAAAAAAAAAAAATTAAAATAAAAAATAAAAATAAAAAAAAATTTTTTTACTTTATTGAAAGTATTCATTCATCCAATGAATAATATTCATATATCTAATGTAATGTTTCATTAAATACATTTTATGAAAAAGGTTTCATTGATCCAACGAAGCGCTGCATAGGTTCCTTTTTAAAGTTGAAAAACTGTTCTAAATCATACGAATTTTCATTAAAAAAAACATTTTGTTTGCGTTTTTAAAATTTTGTATTATGAATGAAATTTTTTTTTTTAATTTTGATTTTAACTTTTTTGCTATCTTATTTCGAATTAAGATGTTTGTCGAAATGCCACAAATAAATTGTATTTTTTGTTTTAAAAAACTGTCACGTGAACGATTGAAAAAGAATTCATATATCATTCATTGCTGAACAAATAAAAAGATTGGCTTATAAAGAAGCCCAAAAAAACTGGAGTCAAAGTAGAAAAACTGACATTTCTTCCACTACTTCTGTTGTCATTGGCCAAAAAAAAATCTGTTGCTTTTACTTTTGATTCATTAAATGTTGTTCACAAATTTTCGATTTGGTTTCGACTGCAGTTTGTTTAACCCTGTTTTTTGCTCTGAAAAATTAAATTCAAAACATCTCCATTCTTTCGGAAATGTATTTTAAAATCAAAGTTGACATGACGGCAAGCGAACACTCAAAGAAATTTTATAATTTGTCATGTTGTCGTCTTAAAAATTAGTTTGTTGACACAAATCGAAAAAGATTTCCAAATAAATAAAGTTTTGCCACATTTTTGAAAAGTCCCTACATTTTAGTGATTTTAAAAAACCTGTCCTTTTTCCCTACGGCCATTTTTTTTTTAGAAGAATACTCCTACGAGTAGGGATTTTGCCCTACGTATAACATCACTGAACCGAAGTCAAATATTATACAGGGCAATATAAAAACTGCCGATTTATACGGGGCGATAAGTGCAATACCGTATGCCATTAGTGATAATGAATTGTTTAGAAAAAACATGCTTCCCTTTTCGAGAGCAAAACATTTTTAAGAAACGAGCAGTTTGTCATTCCGTTCGTAATTTCTACAGTATTGATATTAGGCCCTATAAAGTATATACATTCTGGGTCCTTATGAGTAGCGAAGTTGGATTAACGATGTCTATCTGTCCGTGTGTATGTTGAAACGAGTTTGTCGAAGACCCCAGAAATGATGGGGACTAGGTTGTAGTATATTTATGTCACATTAACTCTATTAAAGTTTGCTATTGAAATACAGCCAGATCGGTCCATAAATGTCAGAAATATGAGCAAAAAACCACGACCGCCTCTTATTTTACCCAAAAATCCCTTGTTGTAGTTTTTTTATTTTGTTTGAATGTATACTGTAGAACGGCAGAAGCCAAAGTTTCCAAATTAGGTACAAAAAAAACACAACATCGGATAAGTTGTGGGCGGGATCGGACAAGTTGTCGTGTCGCTCCACATACATAGGCATTGTAGATTTCTATAAATCTGGAGAACCGCAAGAGCCAAAGTTTTTAATTAGTTACAAGCATCTTGGTTATCTTGGACAAGTGGGCGTGGCACAAAGTTGAATTATGTATATTTAAAGAACAGTATTTATATGTATAACTTTCTTTTTTTTCGCACCATGGTGAAGATTATATATAAGATTCGGCATAGCCAAATATGTGTTTTCTTTTCTGACAATAATGTTCCATATATTCTAAAAATATATGCAAAAATGTGAGAAGTTGTCGTTTTCCTTTCTAAACATGTTGCAACAATAAATGGCAAATTTGTCCCATTTCTTACCCGCAATTATAACTTTTTGCATCTGCGTAAAGTACTTTTTTATGCAAGCAAGTATTTATTTTTTTCTTGTGTTTGCGGACAATTTGCGTTATATTGTGATTTTTAGTTATATTGTGATGGATATAAATACTTTTTGTTTTTCGTTTGTTTTACTTTTATTATATTTTTTTTGTCGCAAAATTTTTAACAACAGCTGACAATAATTATTGAAAATCAGTGCTGTTAACGCTTATTGGAATTGTAGGAAAATTTAATGTTGAAAATTGCTACAACCGTGGTGAATATCGCTTTTAGTACAAACTTTGCATTCAATATTTAACACGCTAAATACACAATAGTGTTGAGTGTAAAACGTAGCTATTACTTTGTTCCATTGTAATTTAGAAAAATGTATCACTTTGTAAGGGTTCGTGTAACCTAATAAATATATTACACAACTAAAATGCATCATTATTTTTTTAGAAAAGAAAACACCATTACTTGTTTATAATTAAAGATAATTATTGACAATATACACTGAACAAACAATTTCCCTAAATACTGCAAAATTGGATGTAAAATTAAAGAAATATAGGTTATTCTACAACTTACAAATTTTTTTATTCAAGTCTACAGACGTTTTTCATAAATACAGAAAAATTTCGTAAATACCCAGGAAAAACTTTTTGATTTTTAGAAATAGGTGGTAGTTATTTCATACATTACCTGGTAAGTAGTTGTCATTACAATTGTCATTATTCTGAAAACTTCAATAAGAACTTACTAGTAATGACCTCAGCAACTACTTATTACTTCTGTTATTTTCACTACTGATTTTTGCTTACTGGTAACGTACTCAATAACTACTTATTAGGTCTATTAACTAGTGATTTTTTGGCTTCTGGTAAGTTTATTGTAAGTACTTACAATATAACTTATTATTTATTAATTTTAACTAATAAATTTAGTTATTTTGAATATATTTTTATTTAAATTGACGAATCATTATTCAAATTAACTAATTAATTTAGTATATATGAATAAGATATTACGGATTTACTGACGGAATTAGATATCCAATGAAACACTTTAGAATCAGGCACATTGCTGCCCTATTGAAACTGACATACGACGTCCATCAACTGCAAGAGCTGCTATAGACTGGAATTCTGAAGGTCAACGTCAGCCTGGTCGATTACATAATTCCTGGATGCGGTTCACCAGGAAAGAACATAAAGCTGCTCGTCTTACATAGAACGAGATTTAACTACTTACCAGAGAAAGAAATAGATCGAGAGAATTCGTTAACGCCCTATGTTCTCCGTGAACATTTTATTTAAATATTTTGTTTTGCATTTTATTATTTATTTAAGTTTTAGATAAATAAAGGACATATTCATACATTAATGTTTTGAATCATAAGAGTCATTTGTATTTTTATTTAATTTTTCATTTAATTTTGACTCAGAACGAACGAATTTTCTTCAATTCTACATAGCTTTATTCAATTTTAGATTCCGTTAGTCATTTTGAAGAATTCTATTAGATTTTACTAAAACAATTAAGTTAATTTCAACGAAATTTCTTCAGCTATACATCCATTAAGTTAAAATAAAAACATTTAAACAAAATTGTACACTTTCACGAAAAAAAAAAATCTTTTTCTTACTTTAACGAAATTTTAACGAATTTGTATTCAAAATAACAACCTTGAGGAATTAAATAAATACAATTTAGTTAAATAAACGGATTAAGTATTCAAATTAACTTCCTTTTAGGATGCTAATTCAAATATGTGTTGTTCCAAAAACATTGTGCTACTACTTTACTACTATTTTAACAAAATTTTTGTGTATATAACAGAATTTTAGCCATTCTTTTATTCATATACACAGATTTCAATTACATTTTGATTATATTTGAGGAAAAATTTTGTTGATTTAACTAACAATGTTTTTAGTTGAGGGTTTACTAAATTTTTTAGTTAGTTTAGTTACCGGTGATATTTTGCTCAGTGTACTCCAAAGCACACAGTATACACATAACAAAAGAAAGATATTGCGTTTTTTTTTATCTCTTTCTTGGCCATCTGCCCTTTGCATTTCTCTTTGCACCATATTTTATGCCGCAATACAATGAACACAAATTTATTAAGTGAAGCTTTATTTGCAATACTGTTGTAAAAATTTACTTTTAAGTCTACTTCAAGTGAATAACATTTCAAAACAGAACAATATTACGAAATAATTTTTTTCCACAAAACAATACGTTTGTTGATCTAATGCTTTTGTTTGACGTTGTTTTGTTATTTTTGATCAAATTTGTGTTTGATCAATTTGTGTTTGATCAATTTGTGTTTATTGTAGCGGCCTGTTTTCACACATTGCCACTTCACTGCCAAAAAGAGCATTTTGTCTTTTTCTTCTCTGTGCTCCAAAGTGAGGTTTCACAGGTGATTTGGTTTAATAGCTAAAAGGTGATTTTCTTGGGTGGCGCTTAAAATAATAAGCCATATTTTATTTATCTTTAAAAATCTAATTTCATCACAAGATGCGGATATACTCCAAAGTCCATTTTAAGGGAATTGCTAAAAAATGACTGCGGTCTAATACTATGTTCAAACTTGGGTTAATCACAACAAAAACGCGATGATTAACCATAAATTGCCCTTAACTGAGTATGATGTAGAATAGGCCAAAATAAACGTACCTCTCACGTGTACAATAGGGGTTTAACCAAAAAAAAAAATACCTATCACGACGTGGTGGCCACTGATTAGGCCTGCCATACGTCCTGGTTTTCCAGGATTGTCCTGGTTTTAGACTAATAGTCCTGGTGTCCTGGTCCACTATTAAATTGTCCTGGTTTTTTGTACAGGTCAAGAAAAAAAATGGTTTTTAGCTGGTTCTTAAGATTAAGATTTCTGTTATAACACTGCTTACATAAGGCAATTGTATAAACAACTTTAATTAAATTCAACTGTTATCTGGTGTAAGCGTCGTTTAACTTCAATAATATTAGATGAGATTCAATCCTCTTTCAAATTTTGTTTCAACTAGTTGCTGTAAAAAGTTAGACCGTGTAAACAAATTTAATAAGTAATCGAAAACCGATAACAAATTGCTTTCTCTAAAGCAGCCCATACACGTTTCCATTCAATTGTCAACTGAGTCGGTTGTTGTCCAAATCAAAGCGTGTAAGACTTTGTCAAAGATTTTGATTTTTTTCAAGTTGAGTACTTAGTCTGCTCAATGAACTCAATAATCGTATTTTTCACACAGACACAGTCGGCAATTCACATGTATATTACAACTTTGTTCGTTTCAAAACATCAGACTATCATCAGTCTCTGCGACCGCACACCGCGTGCGTTCGGAGCTTTCTTAGTTTGGGGCTGGGTTATCACTGAACTAAAGAAAGAAACTCGTTAAAGACTGAAACACTGGAGAGTATTATTCAACTTTAATTTTTATATGACATGCTGCCTGTTTTATAACTATATCAAAGACATTTTAAGCTCATCTCTTTATTATTTTTCATCGTTTCTATGTACGCTAATTTATATATATATATATATATATATATATATATATATATATATATATATATATATATATATATATATATATACATATATATTGTTGGATTTAAAAATAAAAAAATGGATGGTTTTTACATATATCTACATATGTATTAAACAACTTTTTTGTTGGTGTAATTTTTTATCAATTTTTTCTATGTGTCCTGGTTGATAGGTTCACACTTCTGGCAGCCCTACCACTGATGTATATATCAAGAAAACAGTTTTTTGAGATTAATTTGGATAAAAAACCAACCCCCCCCCCCCCCCCCCCCCCAACAGTTTTTTCTAAAAACTTCCAAAAAATAATAATATTTGGATTTTTATTTTTTAAATGCCATACATACAGTCATGTGCTTTATATTAACTGTTTGGATGTAGTATAAATTGGTAGTATAAGTCTTATTTGTGAAATAGCATAAAAATATAAATGAATGGTTTGTGTTTTTACAATAAGGATATTGTATTTTAAATAAACAAAATTTGGGGGGGTGGGGGAACAAGCACGATATCTATTTGTTTAGTGTTTGTGTAGACGAACACAACCCTTTATACCTTTCGTAACAATTTTCAAGAAAGAGCAACAGGGGTCTAATCGCCGCATTCGATACTATCGTATCGAATAAACTATCAAATTTTTTTGCATACGATAAACACTAACGTATCGAATGAAAACTCGATATATGTAATGTCGAGTTACTTGATATCGAATGCTTTTATTTTAAATTCAATACATTTCATTCGATATCGAGTTACATGATACCAAAATAAATAATTTCGATAAATTTTGCTCGATATCGTATGCGGTGATTAGACCCCAGTGTTCTGTTCTTCGATAAAAAAAAAAAACAGAAAAATTTTATTGATACTGTAGACAAACTTTATATTTTACTCTTTCTTTTTTTACATTGATAAAGAAATGAACAAATAAAAAATGTTAGCAGCACGAACAGCTTGTGTGTGTATTGTGTATATGTTTTGTTTGTGTAAAATTATTTGGCTGGCTTTTTGTTTTTTTCGTATGCGTATTTTGTTTTTGTAAAAAATTGTTTGTTTTTTTTTAACAGCCAAAAGGGACGAGCATTACAGCTCATTAATGCTCGTCCCTTTTGACCGAACACAATAAAGTTTGTGGCTAAAAAAAACCGAACGGAATTAACTGTTCTCATCTTTTTGTTGAGTGGGATAAGAACAGTATTATTGTTGTCTTCGAAAGATGACAAACAGGGAAACGTTATTTTTTCATTGATTTTCTACACAAACACTATTAGCGTTTGTATTTTTTAGAAATCTACCGATCCGAACACTAAGAAGCGATATTTAATGTTTATTTTCGAACACTGCTGTAAATAATCCATTAATTTTCACAATTTCATCATTAATATGTTTAAAATAATCTTCAGATAACTTAATTACAGTATTTGTATCTATTATTATTACTTTAAAGAAATATAAATTAGTTCGTGTGTGTTTTTTTTTTAAATCAACTGTCATATTAATCATCTCAAATGTAGTGTGAACGGCTGTGATTACCTTAATCAACATTTTGCTTAAACGCATTTAAAAAGCAAGTGTGAAAATAGCATAATTTTAAGACAATATTGCAATAATGATTTCTTGTGAAACTTGACCTATAATTTAGTTATTTACCAAATAAAAATATTTTAGTTTTAAAAAATGCGTAGGTTTCTTGTTGCAAATCGTCTCAACCATTATGAGTTTTATTGCAAACACGTGTGTTTTTGCAAAAGTATAAAATCATTCAGGAATGACCCTAAATACTTTGCAAAATTATAATGTAAAATTTTATTTTTTTTTAACGTACCATCAAAATCATGGTTTGTAACATATTTTAATAAATATTGGAAAGTTTTATATAAATCATTTATATTATGGATTCTTGTATAGTTCTAAGACGATCCATGTCATGTCCGCCCATCGAATAAAAGCCCAACAGAGGACACAACAAATTAGGAAGATAAAATTTAGCAAACATGATGATAGATTTTTTTGGTATTGATCAGATTTTTGACCATACGGGTTGAGCTAAAACAACAAAATTTTGCACAAATAAGTCTGTGTTCATACGGCTCAAGTCTTATTGACAAGATTGCTACTTTACTGGCGAGAGGGACGAGGGGAAAATAAACGAATACACATACATATGCATGTACTGTCTTTACATTTTGCTTTCTTATTCGTTGTTTTGTTTTATTTTTGTTTTCAATATCAAATAAAACAAAATAAAACACATATTGTCAACATGACATGAATCATTTGAACGCCAATTCATGTTCAAAGAAGAAAAAGGAAGAATCTTGTCCATAAGACATGAGCCGTATGAACTCAGACTTATAATTAAAAAAAAAATCGATAGCAAAAATTGGCCAGTTCGGCCCACCATTCAATCCAGCAGTTATAAAGTTTAGTACACAGAAAAAATGATTGCCGAATTATTTTCAAACAAACGCTTGTTTGAATTTTTTTTTAATTTCTACAAATTTTTTTACTGATTCAATTAAAATTTTTGTTTGATTTTTATTTAACCAACAAAAATGTTGACAACCATTCAAAAATATAATACACGCGTTATTGGTTTCAAGTTTTCATAATTTTTTAAACGCTTTTTAATGTTGTCGTCTTTTTGCATTTTTTTATTTGATCGTAAGCAACACTTCCTAATATGAAATGTAAGAACTACAACAAAAAACACATGCAGTCTATTTTTGGCCACTTTAAAAATGTACAACAGTAAGAAAGATGAAGAGGTTTGAAGTAAAAAAAAAATAGCAGGTAAAAAAACGTTTCACTCTTTTTAAACAACAGAAACAAAATACATTTTTGGTTAGTTTCAAAGTTGGTTAAAAAAAAAACAAAATCCCGTATTCAATTTTTTCAAACTGTTTGCTTAAATACATCAAATACAAAAATATAATGATGACGAAAAACATATCGAGTCGGTCTGTCGCCGTTTTTGGGTTACATACATATATTCTTCATTAGCAAAGGAAAGGATACAACAACAGTGAGTGATGATGAAAAACATTGTGTGTATAAAAAAAGACTTCGTTCAAAAATTATTCCAACAAAAAAATGTGTCTCAAAGCCAGCCGGCCGCTCTGCTCTCTCTGCCATCATCTTCTAATACAGTGCCTGCTTGTGTGCGCATCATTGCTTGTGCAAAAACCTTTTTTTTTTTGATTTTGAAATTTCGTATATGAATTTCAGTAAACTTTTTGTTTGATTCAGTTAAATTATTTGTTTGAAAAAATCAGTGTTTTTTCAATAAGCAAAATGCAAATATATTGTTTGAATATGCGAATTTGTTTATAGGACCGATTTCAGACAAAAAATTGTTTGATTCTACAAATTTTTTGTTTGAATTGGAAAAATAATTTTGTCTGTGTAGATCAACAAAAATTTTTAAAACGAAAGCTAAAAGTAAATTAGTTTAGTGGTCACGCATTTAATATATGTACGTTACTTGGTAAAAGAAGTTTTTGCTGAGCACATTAGATTTATTATTGTAATATTTAGTAAATACAGGGTGTCACATAAGTGACGTTATAATTTAATAAGTGAATTCGTTTTTTGTTTAGGTTTTTTTTCAGAATAAACTTTGAAAAACTTGAGAAATTTATGATGTAAAGACTCAGCACAGAACAAAGAAATAATGATTGATTATTATCGATCTGTTTCTGATTATAATTGAGGTTACCTAACGGGTAAGGTTCATGATAATAAGTCAAGAACCATCTAATAGCTTAAGGCGAATGTACCAGAAGAAGTAAGGGCGCTGGCACCTGAATTTAAAAAAAAAACTATGAGAAATTCCCTAGAAAGAGCACGTCATGACGTGTGACGCGTAACCACGTAGTGTATTTTTGGATAAAAATTGAAAATTTGCTGCAATGTGAACCAAATTTTGCACAGTGATGGATGTTAGCCATCACCATAAAGAAACAATTCAGATGATAAGGTGTTTCTGACCACTGCCACGCCTCCTCTACATACAAAGAAATTTGGGGTCTCTTAACTTGGACCAACTGATTTTGGGAGATGATAGGCTTAACTATAAAGAGAAAAAAAATCCCTGTACAATGGAGGTCTAAAAGCAACTGTTTAGTCCGAATGGGTTAAAAAATCGTTTTTCTTCATTTATCGTACTAATATTATAAATGTAAAAGTTTGTATGTATGTGGATTTGGATAAAATTTGGAAGACGGTCGAAAATTAAGAACTTCGAATGAGAAGTATACTTTATGTAGCAGTTTTGTTTTTGAGCTGAAGGCCACAACTCCAAATCTGAAACTTAATCTTTCTACAATTAGAACATTATGGTTATCTACGAAGGAAGAGCACAATACCCAATTACTATTTAAAAAAAGCGCAAGTAGCCCCAGGATTTTTTCATAAACGATTGTTAAAGTTAACAAACGTTTATTAAGTCCAAATTACATACAAAATTTGTTTTGTAAACCTTTATTAAATTTAAAATACGGGCAACTATGTATGTTTTAACTTTTTACAAACGTACAGGTCTGCCTTCTCTGACGTTTGTTTTTAATTCACTTTTAAAATTGTTATAACCACGCATAAGCCTTTTTAAAAAGTACATCTTCTAAGTTAACGGAATATCGAAAATAGATATCGAAACAAACTTAAATTGATTTTATCAAGGTTTCGTTATAATGTGCTAAATTCCCATTTCATACTATTGACAAACTGAAGTTTATTGTTGATGGGATAAGCTATTCCTATGCTTTTGATTTTGTTTTCTTATAATATCCCCTTTTTTAAAAATACACAAAATTTGTGCATTTAAAATTATTAAAATAACAGCTTTTTGTATGGAAGCTTGTATTTTTTGACTTACGCCATTTTGAGAGCACCCTGTGTCAAAATTAGAAGGAATTAAAAAAAAATTGTAGTTTTCTTATTTAAACTATTAATTACCAAAATATTAACATATTATTTAAATCGCTTACCAATTTCTTTACATTGTGCGTCAGGTCGAAGCAAACAATGGGCACCATTTGAAAGATATCTTCAAAACTTATTGCTAATTTCACCAATTTATTTAAATATCAATTTATGTTTAAAATTCATTCTTCATGTCAAATAAAAATAAAATTATGTATATCAAAAACTATATTTAAATATGAATTGATATTTAAATATAGTTGGTAAAATTGGCCATTAAAGTGAATATTTTTCGAACAATAATCTAATTTTAATAAATGCCAACGCTAAATAAAACCAAAATAAGAAGACTTAAAAAAATTTTTTTAAGAAACGCTTTTCTTAAAAAAGAACATTTAAAAAAAATTTGTCCACCCCCCCCCCTAGATTTTATCCTGGCTACGTCCATGTATTCATGTACTGTCATCGGGAATATGTATGCCTGCAAAGTTTCATCCATTTGCATTGAGTAAAAGGCGGTCAAAAAAGCATTTTACAAAAAAAAATTTTTTTTGCCCACCCCCCTAGATTTTATCCTGGCTACGCCCATGTATTCGTGTACTGTCATCGGGAATATGTATGCTTGCAAAGTTTCATCCATTTGCATTGAGTAAAAGGCAGTCAAAAAAGCATTTTACCAAAAAAAAAATTGTTTGCCCCCCTGGATTTTATCCTGGATACGCTCATGTATTCGTGTATTGTCATCGGGAATATGTATGCCTGCAAAGTTTCATCCATTTGCGTTAAGTAAAAGGCGGTTAAATTAACGTTACAAGATTTGATTTTCCGAAGTGAAGCTAAAAAAAAGGTTTTAAAAAAGGTAAATTTTCATTACAAAATTCATAACGTTACTTATGCGCCACCGTGCAGAGCTGTAAATGAATCATTCATTTTTGTATTAATTCGCGAATCATTCATGCACTAAATTAACAAATTTTGAATTAATTCTTTTCACACAACAAAATGAATTGAATGAAATTTGAGTCAATTTAAATGAATTTGTGGAATTAATTCAAATAAATTAGAAAAAAGAATTAGCAATTCAATTCAAATGAGTTGGAATTTTTGAAATTTGAATTGACTTTCGTGTTGTTATTCAACTAATTTTCTATGTTAAAGGCAGCAAGCATTACTTTCGTTTTGTATATGGGCATTTCCCCAGAATGGTCTACCAGGATGAAAAAATAAAATGTTGATTATCATCGTCTTTTATTGTTTATTATTATAAAAAGTCTTTGTTCTTATAAAAGAATGGTTTCATAGCATATCTCAGCTGTTTTACTTGAGGAAATTGGGCTGGAAACCGGAAAATTTTATATTTTTCTGTATTTTCTACTTCTTAAGACATTTTTGTATACTTATTTTACATGCAAGAAATATGTTATGTTTACACCCTTTCTTCATTACCTATCCATTACAATCAATTGTAAAATGAGTATTGAGTATTTTTGTTAAGGAAATTTGAAGACATTTATAGGAAAATGCGTGGTGATAAAAATAAAAAAAACATATGGAAAAATCGTACGTTCGCGATCCGTACGTTCGCGTCCGGTAAATAAGCCAATTAGAAAAAAAACCAAGAGAGATATTTTATTTTGTAAATACTGGATGGAGACATACATTAATCCATTTTAAAAATAAATTAATCACTTTTGAATATTCCGTTCCATTGCGCAGATTTTTTCATTTCACTACTGTCAGCCAAAGTTGACTTCTATTTTGCGTACTTTCGTGACCACACGTTTATAACTCTTATTATGAAAACTAAAACTCGATGAAATCCATCTTTTGTACTAAACATAGAGCTACCCAAATGCTATCGAATCGAAAAAAAATGCTAGGAAAATTTTTGTTTTCTATATTTTTTGTACATCAAAAGCGTATGAACCAGAGATCAGCAATGAGTAGTGAAAAAGTGAGTAGAGCTAAATCATGACTCATAAATTCTTGTACTTATACGCACTCATACTTATTCCAATGTTATTCAAACTCATATTCACTCAAAAGTTTCATTTTATTCATCGTACTCATACTTAGCAACATTTGAAGTGTTTGATTTAGAATCTACTCAACTCAATGTGTATGGGCGAAGCAAAATGCGAGGCTGCCAGATTTGTCCCCGAAATAGCAAAGTGACGATTTGGCAATCACAGTTTACTAAAGTTACATGTATGATGTGGACGATTTTTCGTCAAATTTATCTGGCAGCGCTGATTATTAACTTGTGTGTTTTATCTGTTGTTATAAAACGGTAAATGGATGAGCTAAATGATTTGAATCATTGTGAGTATTGTAAGTATTTTCTTGAAATTATAAATCAAGCTGACGCCATTTATGAGTATGCGTATAATGTCGACGTCGCACTCGATAAATATTTCTCTTGTGAGTATGAGTGAATCAGAGTAGTTTAGTTTAAATGATTTCTACGCACTTATACTTACAATTGCATGAGTCAGTATGAGTAGCGAAAAAACGATTCATTGCTGATCTCTGGTATGAACGTACGTTCGTGACCCCAGGAAATGCCCATATCACTTATTAGTATAGTCCAAAGACAAAAAATTCTTAGATTTAAAATTCCCATGATAAACTGAAACTGACAGGTAGCTGCCGAATAGGAATTGAATTATTATGTATCGCCGATAATCAAAAATAGAAAAGTTTTGTTTATTTGTTAAAAGAAGCTTAAATTTTTATTTTTATCAAATATTAAAGGCGTGTTTAACAATAATTTTTTGTTTAATCTCATGTTTGTATACAGTATTTTTCGTTTAGCTACACATTCAAGTTTGCACGAAAATTGGTGCAGGTAAGCAAAATATTCTCTTACGCAGTATTCACTTAGCAGCATAAATGATGCTTTTAAAAGAATTCACTTACCTGCATAAATGTGCACTTATGTAAAATTTTTTCCTTATTACAAAAATAGATTTAGTCATGTAATCATTATTTTCAACAAATTTTTTTAGTATAGTCTTAAATTTAATATTAATATATGCTTATAAAACAATTTCGCGGCTTAGACCTCTGTTAAATTACTGACTGGCAATCAGAAAGTTTTATGCTTTTTTTAGAAATTAGAACCAGCTTGAGTAAAATATCATGACTAGTAACAACAGTTTTAACCGATTTAAAATTATTTTCAGGAGGGGAATTTGTATTGGACCCATGGTAAATTATGAACCAATCATCCCAAAATTCTGTAGAGTGATTGAAGGTGATAAAAAACATAGTGAAATTAGTTTTCGAGTTTACAGTGAATTTCAGTGAGCTACTTGGTATGGGATCTGAGATAAATTATGGACCGTATATCACAAATTTGCATGACATTTTTTCTGGCCATATAAAGCTAAGTTGGAAGAAATTTTACCGAATTATCTATATCTGCTACGGTTTTAGGCGCATTACATTAATTTCCCAGAGTAGGCTGTATATGGGGCCTATGGTAAATTATGGACCGATCTTCACAAAATTTTACAGTAAAATTTACAATCGTATAAAACGAATTTGTGCAAAATCTTATATTATTGCGTGCATTATGCCATGAAATAATCATCTTTTTAGGGTGGTGGTTCCACATTTTGATTCTCAGCTCTGATCCTACGAAACCGATTTTGCTGGCTTTCAATTCCAAAATCAATTAAAAAAATTGTTAAAAAAAGTATTTCAATTTACCAAATGTGATAAATGAATCAATTATTTTTTTGTTGAAAGAAAATTAAAAATATAATTTTGATTTAATTAACATTTAAGTTTTTTTTCGTTTAAAATAAAATAATTTAAACTTGTAGATGTGTTGTTGGGAATTATCAAAGCCTGAGCTATAATTAACTAGCTGACCCAACAGACGTTGTCCTGTCCAAATTGGGAAAAATGTTTGCCTTCGATTTTTAAAATCTGTTAAAATGATACGAACATTTGAAAGAAAAATTAGTCAAATCGATGGAACAAAATTTTTTTTCCGTAAAAACCTAAGTTGGACCATGGCGATGATTTTAAAGAAAAAAATCGTCCAAATCGGTCAAACTTAAAATGGATTAATACGAACATTTGAAAGAAAAATTTATCAAATCGATCATGCCGTTTTCTGATTTTAGGTAATTCGAAAAAAGTGGGCGGGGCAAAATTTTATTTTCGTTTAAAACTAAGTTGGACCATGGCGATCATTTTTAAGAAAAAATCGTTCAAATTATATAGATCTCATTGGTGGTACAATATGAAAATTGGATTTTGCCACGCCCCTCTGCCCGCAGGCCGAAAATCAAAAATCAAACTTCACAGTGTCACCCGCCTGAATATTCTGAAGATTCCCTGAAAATTTCATCAAAATCGCGCAGCCGTTTTAGAGTCCATACGTTACGTTAATTAAAATTAAAAAAATAATTTATTGAAAAATTTTTACAATTTTTAGTAATCTATATAATCATTTTGGTAATAGGTACAAACTCAACAAATTGTTTGCTTTATTATTTCTGTATAGGATAAGTTCAAGCAATTTGACACCAAATTTGTTCTTTTCTATTGAGTTTTTTGAAAAAGTGAGCGTGTTTTCAACAGACGAACATGGCTAAATCGACTTGGAATTACTTAAGGAGCCAGAATATATATACTTTATGGGGTCTGAGATGGCTAATAAAAAAGTTTCACACGGAATAACAAACTAAGTACACGCTCATTCACCACTTTTGGTGATGGAGGGTGCACACACAAACACATGTGCCAGATCAAATGTATTTTAAATTTTAATTTTTATTTCAAAATTAAATTGTTTGCCTATCTCTTTCATAAAATAGCGATATGATAAATTTTTTTTATGAGGCACTTAAAAATAATATTTTGTATTAAAAATAAAAATTGTTGACCAAAAATCTAATGCTGGTATCCAAAATATGCACTTAAGCAAAATGCACGTACACGATTTTTTTTCTAACAAAATTTAGACATCATACACAATGCTTTGTATTTTGTGCAGGTAGGCAAAAAATGCAGTTAAGTGAAATGCAGCTAAACGAAAAATACTGTATTGTGGAAAATTTTTTTTTTTTTTAATTTTTCAATCAAATTTTAAAGATTCTAGCAACTTTAAATCTCAACATAACATTTTTTGCTGTCAAAGCTGTGTTCGTTTACTCGAAATTCTAACTTCTTTTACTACAATTGGTAAAATTGGTTTACTTTTTGTATTGAAAACTTTCAGATGTAGTAAAAATAATAAATTGTAGTCATTTCCCCTAGATCTGCTCTTGCATTTTATTGATTGTAACTAATTTTTGATTTCCTTCATTTGAAATGCAATTCATTGTTCTAATTCATTTGAATAATTTCAAAATCAATTCAATTCAAACGAATTGGAAATTAATTGCACTTGAAGAAATTCAATTGAATTAAAAACGAATTGCAATTTATTTTACAGATTCATTTGAATTTAAAACTGCAATGCGTTTCATTCTACAAATTCAATTGAATTGGAAACGAATTTCTGCCTAATTGAATTTTAATTGATTTAAATTTCATTCAATTCTTTTTTGTTGCGAAAAGAATTAATTCAAAATTAAGCTAATTCGTAACGAATAAGAATAAAAAAAAGAAGCCCTTTTTTTGTATTGTTACTTTGGCTATGAGTACTTAAAATTGTAAACGAATTAAAATAAATCAATAATCTAAATAACTTCTAACTTACGAATCAAAATATTTATTATTTATATACATTACGGTGCACATTATTTTTCATATTTGCGAAATTGTAACGCAAGTCCCCCTAGAAATGTTCTTTCCATCACAATTCACTTGGTGTTAAAGTGACCCCAAACTTTTTACATATTGAAAAATCCACGCTATTATCATATAGTTCTCGAAATATGTTTATTTTATTCCTACATTTCTTGTTCAAGTAGTCTTTGACACGTTAATGGCCTGTTTTTAATCAGATTTTCTCTTTTATATATCGTTAGAACAATAATTTCGTACACATTTCGATTCTTTAACATTTAATTGCAAAAGAACTAATTTAATGGCAACATTTTTATAAAAACTGAAAATGATTTTTTTCCACCTTGTTAATACACCATCAAACTTGAGAGATGATGCGCAACGCCTGCCCGATATGATCAGCGTAATTTTTTGCGAAACATATTTGTTTTGATGGGAAGAGCATTTCTAGGGCGAGTTGGGTTACAATTTTGCAAATATGAAAAATAAGGCGCACCCTAATATACATATGTACATAATATGTATGTATGTTTATAAATTATATTATGATTTATATACATACTTTTTCACATGCCATGGCAAAATTTCGCATTTTCAGTTATTTAAATTTTAAATAAACTGTTACTAGAAGACCCGTGCGAATATTTCACCGTTAGTTGTCATTTTTGTAACATAAAATGAAAATAATTAATAGAAATTTTAGTAATTTCAATACATTTTATAAAATATTAGAAATCATAATATATATCATACATATTTACATAAATACATATGTATGTTTAAATACTTTTATAATACATATTTGAATACAATGTTAGAGGGAATGACATGATCATCGTTAACTTTTTGCCTGTACAAATCCTTAATACAAACAAAAATATATTTCTAATTATTTTTCGTCATTAGTGTTAGAAATAAGCTTTAAAATGAGATATCATTCATTAAATTTGATGCGGTGGTATGGGAGATATTTGCAACCGACAAAAAAAAGTGCTTTAGAAATAATATATATGATTATCGGTCTCACTTTAATCTAATGAAAAATTTAGTTCACACAATTTAACGGTAAAAATATAATTGAATAAAAATCTTCAACTACCGGAGTAATTAAAAATGCTTAATTACAAAATTTAAACTATGTACTTCTAACTGTTTGTTCGTATTATTGAACATTTTTTCTGTGTTCTTTAGATAATAAAAGTACTACTACTGAGACTTAAAGAAAAGCGCTTAAAATGTGTAACAAGTTGCTATTAAGTTTTTCATTTTAACGTTATGAAATACTTAATTAAAGATTTTAATATAAAACATATTGAGCTAGTTTTTGTTTCCAAATAAAGAAATTATAATCTTTTTTTTACTTTTTTTCAAAAAGTTTTCAAGTTTTGTCTTTTTTATTTGTGTTATTTTTTTCTGATATACTTAAGTAAATAAACAAATGTAAAGTACGTACCAGCAGTCATATTACCATATATATCTCCCCTGCCGATATAATGGGCGACAACATTTTTTATAGGCCAAATTGATCGTCTTTTTGGTGGTGGCTTCGGTTGTCTGCAAATCAAGAAAACCAGTTAATAAATAAATAACACAACAAATAACTGTATAAATTAAAAAAAAAAACTAACACGATAATTAACAAAATGATGATGATCATATGTTTATTGGAAATACGAAAATTTAAAGAAATACAGCAACGTCACAAAAAACAAGTAGCGAGAGAGGAATCATACAACAGTGAGCACGGTAAGAAATCTACATACCTAAATTCATTTGTGTGTAGTCGAAGAAGTAGTAATATGATATTAAAAGCACTGGTCAAAAAGTGAACTCAGCTTAACTGTGTACAAGTCGAGTTAGTGCCAATACCAAAACGCTATTTAGGCAAACCAAGAAAATATTTAAGTGTGTTTTCATGCAAATTTTGAATACTCATTTCCAAACAAGGGGAGAAGAGAAGACGAATTTAGATCAAAAAACAAGTTATTGTTTTGCAACTCAATCCATCAATTTGCATTTGATGACACCAAATTCGAGCAGTATTGACCAAACTTTTTAGTTTTTGCTATGTTTTTATTGTTATAAACAAATAGGGTAATATGTAGGGATGCGATTTCGATGCAAATGCATGTTTTTTATCGATTGTCAAAGAACGATGTCGACCAATTATCTTTCCGAATCATTAAATTTGCGTCAAAATGGCATCGATTTGTTTTTGCACATTGTTACATATTTTGGTGAAAATGCATATTTTGGTTTTAAATGCATATTTTGACATTTTTGGGGGTTTTTTTTAATTTCCATATTTTAAAAAAAAATAAATTAACAATTTTTTAAATACACAAAAAAAAATTGTAAAATCAATATATACATTTTTTTAGAGTAGTAACAAGATGGGGGACTAGCTAGATGATTCAGAATTCTATTCCAAAAACTTTGAGTAATTTGAAAATGTTAGCAGAGCTTGTTGATATCAATGATTTTGCAATTAAAAAAGTGAAAGAAATATTAAATTCTAATAACATCAGAAGTCAATTAGCATTTGTATTTTCAAACTACGGATATATTGGTGAAACAATCACTAATTGGGAGGTATTTAGTTATCTTAATACTCAAGTCAAGTTAATTGATATTGCAGAAAGGAAAAATAAACAATGTGGAAGGAAAAAGGGTCCGACAAATTAAAAAAAAAATCCAAAATGTTTTGCAAAAAAAAAGTGGGATCTGAAAATACATTTTTTCAAAATGAATTGGCATTCTGCGAGAAAAGACAAAGTTTTACTTTTAATAAAACTGTAGTTATTTATTCAAGCAAACAAAAAAAAAACAAGGGTGTGAATATACATTCGTCAGTTAAATACGTCCTACAGTTATTTTAAATACGTTCCACACGCTGTTAAACGAATTGCTAAAACAGACAAATTTTCTTTTTGTAAACAAAAACCAATATAATTATTAAAAAAAAAAAGATAATTTTTTTTTCATTAAAAAAGTATTTTCATAGAAGTTCAATTATAAAAGGGTCAAATATAGATTGTTCCCATGGATATTTCGAGAAGACATGAATCGGGGTACCGGGAGACTGGAAGTAGCCTAGGGCTAGTAGATTCCAGCCCTGTAATTTATACGTCCAGATTCGTCCCGATATCGGAGATATATAATTTTGAAAAATTTGGTTTTTCATTGACTTAGTATGAAAAATATGGTAATTTTCAAGTCAAAAAAATCGGTATTTCGTGAAGACAATGAAAAATATCCATGGGAACAATCTATATTTGACCCTTTTATAATTGAACTTCTATGAAAAAATTATCTTTTTAATAAAAATTTTCGTTTGTTTTTTATTGAAAAAATGTTATTGTTTTTAATTTTAATAATTATATTGGTTTTTGTTTACACAAAGAAAATTTTTCTGTTTTAGCAATTCGTTTAACAGCGTGTGGAACGTATTTAAAATAACTGTAGGACGTATTTAACTTACGAACTTATCTTCACACCTAGGGTATTCATTCGGTTAACCGTCAACCGGTTAACCGATTAATTACTACCCGATTAACTGATCGGTTAATTTCAAATTGGCTTTTTTCGATTAACGATTAAACCGGTTAATATCAGTCTATTAACCGAATTAACAAAATTTACAATATTTTGTAGTATTATAACATATTTTTTTTTTTGTGTTTTTAATTATTTGTTTCGTCTCATATACAAAATGTATTTGTTTAGAAAATATTTTTAATACAAACAAAGAAGGTGTTCAGTTATCTTCATTTTAACCTATTTTCCGCCGACCGGTGACTAAAATTACAATATTTTTCAATGTTTTTTTTATCTTCATCATCGAGTAACATGAATGTGGCGAAAAATGGGTTAAATATTTGATTGCCAACACCTTTTTTTGTTTAACGTACTTTTTTGGGATGTGTTTAGTTATTTGTTTCTTCTCATATCAGTCTTTTAACAGAATTAACCGAAACAATTAGAAGTGTTAAAAATTTAAAACAACTTTAATGGCATAATGGAGTATTTGATATGTTTAGAGAAATCCTGGAAAAGGACTGAGAAATTAGACATTCATCTACGATAAGTGAAATAATATTTTCCAAGTCAAATTTTGTTAAACGAAATCCTAAACATTTAAAATAAATAACTTTTTTTAAAGATTATTTTATAAGATCTCCTTTAACTATTGAAATAACTAATAAAATTATCTCAGTTTATTTTTGTTTAATATGTAAATATTTGGGGGATTCACAAGGTAGTCATAAATAATTACAGGAAATATATATCGTCAGATTAATATGCAAGCCTTCTAAGTCCACTTTTTATATAAATTGAGATTTTGATGCCGTGTGGTAGAGAAAGATACGCCTCGTCGACCAGCATGTAGTTTTTCTTCTATTTAAGTCTTGAAGTGTGTAAAACTGACTGTAATTTTAATTTTCTATCAAGCTTCAAATAGGAAAATAAAAAGTTTTTTTTCTCTCCTGTAAAATGTGTTGAAGTGAGTTAGCAGGTTTGCATATTAAGCCAACGATATGACTGCTGTAAGCTACTGCTTATTTTTTAAATTAAAATATACAGTTGTGACGAATCAATGAACACAGCATTACAATTTTCATTTTGTTTGAAATATTTACTTTAAAAAATTTTAAATTTTATTTAGGATATTATGACGATATGACTTAATACCACACCTTGTGCATTAATTGGAAAATGCATATTACATATTTATGAATTGTCTTTTTTTGCTTGCTCGTTTTAGTTCAAGAATTGTTATGTTTGGTATTTTATTGTTTTTTTTTACTAATAAACTCCAAATAATAAGCATTTAATGCATTTTTATATATTGAAATTACTTAATTTATAAAAAAAACTTTATTAATCGGTTAACCGATCAACAACTAATTTAACCGATTATGAACCGGTTAAACCAAAACCTCGGTTAATTAATCGAGCGATTAACCGATTAAAGCAAAAGGTCGATTAAATGAATACCCTATTCACACCCTTATCCCTCGTAATATGTTTATAAATAACGATTAGTTTTATTTAAATTAACAGTTTTTTTTATCGAAAATACATATTTGGAAAAAAAAAACTTTAAATGTAATTTTTTTTTTTTTTTTTAAACTTTACAAAAAAGAAAAAGAGAGCAAACAGCAACTTTTTGAGAATGAGAAGTATTTAAATTTAGAAAATCTTAAAACATCTTAATGACGGCATAACTTAGCAGAAAATATCAATGAACTCTGAATGTTTATAGCATAAACTTTATACTATAAATATTAAAGCGACGCATAATATTTACCGGTCTCAAACAAGTTTGAAAACTGTAGGTATATTTTATAATTAACTACCTTAACCCGGTGCGCTTTGAAACCCCCATCGAAATAAAATTAGTAAAAAAATGTAAAACATTTTTCGTATATTGAAAATAGAGCATATTGTACTTAATTTAAATGCTTTTGCAGTAGCCGTTCTACAGATATACAGAAATTTAAGTGTATTGAACCTACTTTTTGAAAGACGATGTGTATTATTATCTAACTGCCTGTTCATCTATTTGCGAACGAAGACTTCGATCGTTTAACTTACATGTAAAACAAAAACAATATTTTACTATTTGTTTTTGCTTTAATTGTATGTTAAGCGATCGAAGTCTTCGTTCGCAAATAGATGAACAGGCAGTAAGCTATTTGTACAAAAGCGGAGTACTTTCACTGTTACAGTACTCCAGATATGGAGAAATCTTTATTGTCATTGTATGGAAGGTGCCATGCCCACTTCAAAATTAAAAATGTCTATTAGCCTATGTTAAACTCCGGGTAATCAGAAAATCACTGTGAAAATTTCAGGAAAATAAGTTTAGTAGATAAGGAGTCTATAGGGAACAAATGTACATACGCTTTTTCATTTATATATTATATATGGCTCCCCCTGCACCTTCCCCCTTAATTTTTATTTTTAAAGGTGTAGTTTAAGGAGAATACTTGAAGACTTTTGTCTTCAGATATTCGGTATTTATATTTTTGTTCTATGAGGGGTATTGCTCTTCCTCCGACCACCCCGTACATTTATATGTTAAAAATTGTTAGTTAGCCATAATAGTGGCTTCAACCATATTTAAAGACTCTAGCTAAAATAGTTAATCAGTTACGCGATATTTAATATATGCATCCTATGGGGCTATTGCTCCCCCTGTACCTGCCCCTTTACTTTTATTTTCAAAGGTGTAGTATACTATAAAAGTGACTCCTACCAAGTTTGAAAATACCCACTAGAACAGTTCTAAGGATATACAATATTTAACATTTTCGTCCTTTGGGGGTACTACTTCCCCTGCTGTTATCTTATTTCAATTTTGGGTCTTAGAAGATCCTAGTGCAAAAAGTTAAAGAAAATGGGTGCAGCGTAGAGTTGTCAACCGATCAAGAATAATTCGATTAATCGATCAAACAACACCAAACTCTTGTTCTAATAATTTTAAAACGACGATTTTCGAATAACGAATAAATCGATTAATTAATGTCGATTAATCGAACCAGTTTTTTTATTAAAAAAAAAATTAAATAAAAGCTTGGAACTCGATTAATACTCATAAGTTTTTGGTGATTTTATACAAAATGTAGGTAAGTTAAAAATATTGTTGCCATAGCCCTGGTTGTAATTAATCCCAATGTTTAGTAAGCAAAAACCTTGTTGAGTACTCATAGTTTTTCAAAAATGTATTTTATGTTCTTAATTAACAAATCTAAACAAACAATTAAGTAGGTGAATTGTAAAACTCGTTCGTTACGAAATTAAAAATACGAGATGACACTCTTCCATGTTTTTAGCACGGACATGCATTGATGCAAACACAATATTTCGTATAATAATGCACCAAAAGAACTGTTAAAATCAATTGCCATCTCTATTTTTAATTTTGTAACGAACGAGTTTTGCAACTCACCTTCTAAATTGTATTTATTCAAGAAAGGGGATTTTTCCATTTCGGGTGAAAATTTTTGTAATAAACAAAAAGCTTAAAAATAGAGAATTGATTTATATAAATCATATTTTGAAACTAGAAAATGTTGTTATTGAAATATATATATTTTTTTTTAATTATTAATTTGCATAAGTTTCACAATATCACCATTGAAAACGATGTAGTGGAAGGTAATCCAACTACATCAAGAAATGCCGTTATTCGTTTGATCGAACAAACAAAAATAATTATTTGAATTATTCGAACAAAGTTGAAAAGCGAATAATTGACAACTCTAGTGCAGCAGCTCTTAAGATATGCGATACTTATTATTGACATTCTATGGAGGGTGCCACTTTCCCTGCCCTTATCGAAAAAATAAGTAACCAACAAACAAACAAACATTTTTAATTTTTACATAGGTATACAGATAAAAACAAAACAATAGTCTTTTAGTATAAAAAGAGATTATTAATGAAAAAAAATAAAAACCAAATATATTATTTAACATAACTCGCTTATATTTGAGACAGATTGTTTACTGGGCGGTTATAAAAAAACTATTTGTAATTTTAAAAACTAGTAAATTTTTTCTAGAACAAATGTAACTGTAAAAAGTCTTACGTTTTACATATAAAATAAAACTCCTTTAAATTAAAAAAAAGCCTTAAAAATAAAAACTTAAATCTGATTGGAATTGCAAAATATGTGTCAATAATACACAGTTGGTGTTAAGGTATGAATATATGCAATGGAATTAATATCTTTTATTTTACCTTTTAAAAAATTTAGAACATGGCAATCGTTTGGAAAAACTTGGTAATAATGAAATTTTATTTTACTGTTTTGTATGTATATTTCTTGAATTTATATCTCTGACCATGAATATTATTGCAATTTTCAATATATTAAAATGTATTTTTTATATAAAATTAGCAATAATATCTTTGACACGACGCCGCCTGCAATTATTATTCATTAATCTTTAAAATATAAAAAAAGGTGATAATTAGTTTTAAATCATTTAAATCATACTTTCATACATACATTTAAATGTAGATAAAATTTTTCTATAGAAAGCAATTAATCGGAGATTCCGATATTGAGAAGTTCAACAACTCTATGACAGACCACACCTCATACAGGGCAGCTCTAAACAAACTTCATAGGGAGTTGGTGGAGATTGATATGAATAACCCCCGGGAGAATATGATCTAACGAGGTCATCCACCACCCGTTGCAAACGAAGAACGCGACCTTCTACGTCGGACCGGAGTGGTATTGGCACAATTGAGGTCAGGATGGTGCAGTTGACTTAGCTCATACTGTTCCAAAATAAACAGCACCATCCCTGACCTTTCGAGGCATTAGGGGAAAATACCTGGGAAAACCGGTGTTTGTCTGCACGGAGGATCTATCTAGCAAAGAACTAAGGTAGTTTCTTCTCTTCTAAGGAAGACGCATTAGTTCAATTCTGCAGTGACGCCTACTAAGTAACTGCTATGGGCATTGGCCCTGGGTATCACTAAGAAGCACTGAAGAACCGAAGTGAGCTGTCTCTCGATGGCTACCCAAGGAACTTAACCTAACTTACCTATATGAGATTTTTTGCCTCAGATTAGTTAAAGGAAGGGGTTTATCTGAGACCTATGGTTAATATTGCACCTACCAGCACAACATTTTGTTATGCCATAGTAACTATCGCAAATGTTTTTGTCGCCAAATTTTATATCAACTTTTACATTTATAAGAAAGTTATGGAATTAAAAACTATTTTCGGGTAAAGTATTTTTATGGGACCGATTCCAATCAAATTTAGATTGCAATAAAATAAGTTGGGACCAAATTTAATCTAAATATGTACCAACATAATAAGATGATTCATTTACATTTACAATTTAAAAAAACACTTGCGACTGATCAAATAGAAATGACGTAAACAAATGATGTGTTTGCACCACGTACGTGAATTAAGAATATCATCCAAAACAAACCAAAAAAAAAAAAAAAAAATTAAATAGACCACTATTGAAATGCATTTAAAAAAACAAAAGGAAATTAAAAAACAATTGATTCCGTACGGAATGTGCGATTAGTTATGCACTTAACATAATTATTTAACGTTTTGGCGACATCAACTGGCCACTAAGATCATGCAATTTTACGAAGTTGGCCTTTTTTGGAGAACTATGTCAAAGACCGTGCAATCGCATATAATACCCAAACGTTGGATCGTTTACAAATCAATATTCGTCATTTTATCGAAGAGATACAACCCGAAATTTCCGAAATTGTGATCAAAAACGTAATGGCAAGGGTCAAGCATTATAATGAAATAAAAGTTTTTAGAAATCATAGCTGTTTGTGTGCATTACTTAACTTTACTTCTAATCCCGAAAAATGGATAACCTTTTATTGTAAATGGTAAAATATTTAGAAACACGTTATAGAATTCTATATTATACATAGTTCATTAATAGGTATTTTTTTTTTTTTTAATTAATATAAAATCAAAGTTTTTCCTGTGATTAAAAAAGGTTTCGTTTGAATCATAGATGGGGGTAGTGCACTCATTTTGCAGTTTCAACTCACAGTTAGTGATAGTGCAAAAATCTTGCAATCATTTTGTTGATGTTGAGTGATGAATTGAAAATTTGCAGCCCCACTAAACATGAGTGATAGTGATGTTAAAAAATTTTGCACTCAAAAAAAAAAAGTTTGATTTAAAAAAAAGCAATCATAAGTTTATTGCAACTTTTTTTTCTTCACTCATTTGAGTGCAACTTAAATTTTTGCACTAATTTTAAAATGAAAAACTTGTTTTTTCATGATTAAAGTCAATAATTATACCGTTTTTGACAAAATTTTATTTTGTTTAATGTCCTTTACTTATGCAAATCCTCAAAAGAAATCAAAAACCATGCACATACAAAGTTAAATTTTTTAAATTTTAGTGACACAATATTTGTATGCAGCTTTTATGATTGCATGTTCAAATTTTGCACTATTTGATTTGAGTGCAGATTTTTGCATTCAATCTGCGTTTAGTGATAGTGAAAAATTTTTTTAGTGGTAGTTATTAGCAATCATCACTAAAGCTGGTAAAAAAGAGTGCAAACTAATTGTTTTGCAGTTTTATTTAGTGATAGTGCAATATTTAGTGCACTACCCCCAACTATGGTTTGAATGTGCTAAATTCCCATTTCATACTATTGATAAACTATGCGCATTTCACTGGTTGCTTAGGCCAGATCATCAGAAAGCTTCATCCAAAGATTTTATGTTTACAAAAATATTTTTCTTTTCTTTTTTAAGGAGTCCTTACAAGCAAAGGTCTTAAAGTATATCTGATACCGCTAGATCTTTAGGGTTTCCCTCCCAAAATTTTTATTTTGGAAAATTTTGTTTTAGTATTAAAGAAATCAACTTAGTTCAAATTATTGTTTTTATTGGTGTTTTTTTTTTTTGTCGGCAGTCATCGTCTTCAGCGGTACATTCTTCATCCCTTTTTACACTTAGAATTAGGGTTTCAAACTTTTTTTGTTGCAATTAAAGTACATTGATTATTAAATGTTAAGAAAAAAAAGAACATAGTATAAAAATAAAGTACAATTAATTTCTTTTTATTGCTATATTTAAAAACGTTTTTTTTATTGCTTTTCGCAAGTTTTATCAAACATTTTATTTAAACAAGCCGGACAACTGGCGCTTTATCCTAATTCGGGTACGCTGAATCCAATATCGGTTCAAAAACGGTTCAGTTTATTGAAATTACTAAAAAAAGACAAAAATCCGCAACAAAATTTCCTTTAAACGTTAAATTTTATTCTAACATGCGCAGTCGTTTTAGAAACATAACTTTTTTTTTGGTAACAAAAATAATTTTTTAGCAACATTTCGAAATTTTTGTTTGCTAAAAATTTATAAAAAAAATTACAGCTATGCTTCTAATTTTTTCCAGACAAATAAAAAACAAATCTATAAATGAGTAAAATCTGTTAACAACTTTTGATTTTATTCACAAATGTCGAAAAATTTTAATTAATTTCTAAATTTCAAAAAACGCAATATTTGCATGGGAACCGCCTTAAGAAGTAGTGATAAGGGACAAGTATGTCTCGAGAAATTGTTAAGGCGACTCCTTGGCTGTTATGGTACGTTTTCTTCAATATATTTCTAGTCTGTATTAATCATTTGTATGGGAGCCCCCTTAAGGAATGGAAATCTTGAAGTTTTGTTTTAAATGTAAGTTAAACGAGTCACTTTTGTGCTCGCGATCTAACCTAGGGTCTTCACCTGACAATTTTTTGTCATACCAAACGTCAAACTTCATATAAAAAAAAACGCTGACAAAAATTTTAAAGTTTTTTTTATATGGACTTTGACGTTTGGTATCACAAAAAATTGTCAGGTGAAGACCCCATGTAAAAGCAGGCAGTAATTTAAAAGAGTTTTGCACTTGTGTTTAAAAAACAAGCAGTTATTGTACTCAAAAAAAAAAAACAAGTGAATAGTGCTGTCTGATTTTTTTTTTTTGAAAAATCGTCCTGCCAATATAAAAAAACATCAAAAAATGGCCCTGACTAATCGTCGTGCCGAAGTTATCTTGCCGTATATCACAAAAATTTTTTTTTGGGAAATCGAATCTTAAGGTTCAAAATTTTATACAAAAAAATGTACGTGAAAAAAGTCGTCCAATATTTTTGTCAGATATTGTGTTTGAAGTTCTTTATCGATTTATGTAAAAATATCCAAAGTCATGGAAAAAAATTTTTAAGTTATAGCCATTATCACGTTTGAAAAAATTTTTCAATTTTGTCGTATACGCCACTTTTTGCGATATATTTTTTAGTTTGTGGGATATAAGTCAAAATAAGGTATTAAAAACCTATATTCACGTGTTTTACCAATATTGAAAATTAAGTTATAATAATTTTCGAAACGAAAATTTATGTAAGTGACAAATATATTTACGTATACATAGTTATAGTTTTTTATTATCGAATTTCCTTATGTATGTATGAATAATTTTAAGGTTTATTACTACCCTGCGGGAAACCAGTGTCAATTGGTTCCACAGACTGGTCCTGGGAGTTGTGAAAATAGAACAGGTTCAATAAGATTGAACTCATGACCAGTGAAAGGAGAACCAATCATGTAACTGGTTTATGTAGAACAAAAAGGTAGAAAAAGTAATGAATTACAGTACAGTCTTCACCGGTGGTGTGATACATTTTTTTGGAAGTTTCTAAAATTTGGCTCTTGAATTTAATTCTAGGACTTGTTTTATTGAAATAATACTACATCGTATTGAAATAATACTACATTTTAGTAACTGTCACTAAACATGTCCATTGAGAATAGATTTGTGACTGGTCAAATGGTGTCAATTGACCCCCTTCAATGACAACCCCATGTAAAAGTAATAGGTCTTATTCATAGAAAGTGTTAAGACTAGAACCGGTCTCTACCACCAAAGACCTATCACGGGACTACTTTGGTGTCAGTTCGCTTCCCTCTAGGGTACTTAAGGGTGGTCTAACCATATTGAACGATGATAACTGTGTGCCACACCGTAACGTCAAATTTTTGTCCAACTTAATTTGACATTTCTTGGTATCAGTGCCAAATTCAACCATGGAGAGTTGCAGCATTGAGCAGCGCGTTAAGATTGCTGAAGAGTTTTACGAAAATGGGCGTTCAAATCAAAAATACATTTTGTGCACATCTTGGTTTTTTTGGTTAACATAATCGATCAAATGTGTCCACAATCGGGATAATTGTGGGCAAATTTTAGCAAACTGGCTCTGTAGAAAATGTGAAAAAGCCTGTGCATGCGTGCTTGGTGCGGTTTGTGGCCAGGCGGAATCATTGGGCCTTACTTCTTCGAAAATGAGGTATGCCAAGCAGTTACTGTGAATGGTGTTCGCTATCGCGAGCTCATAACGGATTTATTTTTGCCAGAAATTGAGGATATGGACCTGGGCGATAAGTACCTAGTTCCAAAAGAATGTGTCACACGGCCAACGAAACAATGGCTCTTCTGCTCGAGAAATTCAATGGCGATGTTAACTCGCCGTCACGATCATATGATTTGACACCGTTGGCCTTCTTTCTTTGGTAATATTTAAAATAAAAAGTGTACGTCAATAAGACAAGAACAATTCAAGAGCTAAAGGATTAGATAATTTGACACATTAAGGACATTGAACATCAATTAGGTCTCAGAGGCATTGCAAATATAGAACATAGGACAAAGGTATGCTACCGAAGCCGCGACGAGCATTTGGCCGATATTTTGTCTCACACCTTGTTATCATAGATCCTTCTATAATAATAAAAAATTCAGATAATTCCCTAAAAACTTTTTGTTTTATTCACAATCAACATTGTGCACTATGGTTGGACCATCCTGAATATTTAACCTTTAACTACTTAACAATAAAGTGAATTTCAACAATATTTCATCAATATAAATAGCCGTTGTGTAATTCGTCCATAAAACATCTTTACATATAAAAAGAAAAATGTTAAAATAACAGTAATATTAACAAGATAGTCTCTTTTTTGTAACATGCCTAATATACTTTGTTCACATACAACAAGATAACGCAAGATTTTTTTTAATTGAAAATTTTCATACGTTTTTTGTCGTATATCCACAATTATGCTACATACGATAATATAACGCATTAAATTTTTCGCAAAAGTGGATATACAACAAAATGCCTTCGTAATATCTCATTAACCATAAGAGATAGAGACGTGAGGATTGCGCAGATCGATAGATCTGTTAAATTTACCAAAGGAAGCGCTCTTATCTCATTTTTTTCGATTTTGTGATATACGACAAGATAACTCCGGAACGACGTAATATCAATTAGTTTTTCTTTAGTTTTTCTAAAAAAAAAATTTTTACAATAAGTATTATAATTTTATGACTAATATAACGTGAATCTATTTTGAATTCTAGATAAATCTAATCATGCGAAATAAAGTATTTCCGCGTACTTTATTTTTCTCATAAAGTATAGAGTACAATTACTCGAAATAACGTACAATACTTTATTATAAAGTACGGTTGGCAAGCCTACTTAGAATACATTCATATTTTTGTTTAACAACCGAAATATTCACTGCAAAAATTTTGTATGGCAGTATGTCGAGTCAGCTAGTAAAACATAAAAATATCCTGATTGATACCGCCTTTGATAAAGAACGTTCTGATATTCTACTTGTTATTACGCGTTTATTCTTTAATGATAGAAAACACAACTTTGTTTTGTAAGGGACGTCAAAGAGATAAGATCAAAGGTTTTCAGAACTAGCTATATATTTTAAGTTGTAACGATATTTTTCAAATTTTTTATGGCTCTTATGAAAAACAGTGCTTTTGAGTTATGACACTATTGAAGTAAATGAAAAAAATTTAAATCATCGTTGAAATTAATTTTTGGGGCGATTCTATTCTAGACAACTTTCAACATCAATTTTCAAATCACACTATTTAACACTTTTTGATGCAAATTTAAAGTAAAATATCTATATTTTATAATAATATAATTTTTTTAAACGTAAGCTTAAATATAAATTTGTTGTGCACTTCGAATCATTAAGATTCATAGATTTGGCGCGAACAGAAAATTCATTGAATGTTGCACCCGTCATGGCTTAAAGAGAAAAATTTCTTATTATTGGATTATATTTCTCTACGATGTTTGATTTGATAATCATCATCTCATATCTCATCTTTCACAATAAAAAAAGAATAATACAATAAAAGTTTAAAAATTAACAGAGTTTTGTGTTTTTGTGGTATGATCTTATGTAAGTGGGCCGATTTGGTTGCACCCGTCATGCTTAAAGTGCTTTCTCGTGGCTATTTGATCGTTTCATATAAATTCTTGTAAATAGATAACAATAGTATATAAAAAAATGTTACCCCTCCTAGAAATAACTTAATTGCAAATGTATTTCTTTCTATTAGTAAAAGACGTTTAAAGCGAATAAATGTTGCACCCGTCAGAATAGAATCGCCCTTTGAATTATTGGTCGAGTGCATATAGAAAAATTTTAAAATTTTGAAAAAACTAAAAGGAAATTTTGCTAAACGAAAATGGCTTATGCCTAGGAACTAGGTCGTACGTCGCAAAAACGTAGGACGTAAAGCCGTATATTTCTAAAAACACACTCTATTTACCCATAATGCCATCGTAGGGGTATTTTGTTTGCCTTTATAAATAATATTAGAAAACTTCAAATTTATTGAAATTGTTTTTATTTTTAAATTTTTCTTTTTCTATGACAATACGGACGTAACCGGCCTATGAAATAGAATTAAATCTATGTCGACTTACGACATAGATACGCTTTTACGTTTGTGACAACTATTGTGTGCCTTTGTAATGAATACTACACGTTTTTATTTGACAACGTATCTACGTCATACGCTACTACGTTCATACGGTGCAATTGTGTTCCTACGGTAAATTAATTTTTCCATGGCTAAACAAGAAGGAAACTTGTTCGGTCTAGCCACTAAATGGCTAAATTGGCAAACCTGAAGGGAACAATGTTATTTTGCGAAGGAAAAGATAAATGTACCCATAGCTATTTGAAGAAATAATACCTTTATTTCTTAACAAGAGCTGTGTTAATTTGCTAAAAATTTTTACAAATTTGTAACAATTGCTACTTGTAACATTTACTTTGGGGGGTGTGCTGGAAATCGCAAACGCAAAACGCAAGAATTTGGAGGCTTTTTATAATACACTTATAATCAAATTTTTATAATTTTTGTTATAAAATTCTGTTAAATAGAGAAATGTTTGTATAATATTTGTCATAAAATTCTTTTATTACAGAAATCTTACTAAAAAACGACTTTTAAAATTCTTGCGTTTTGCGTTTGCGATTTCCAGCACACCCCTGTTTAGCATATATGTATGTACTTGTAACAACTCAGCGGTAAATATTGAAAGGACCGCAAGTGGCAGGGCTTTTTGAAGGCCTCTATACTCCTTTCTAAAAGATTCGCTTCGCATGATATCCTGCCTTCAGAAGTATGCCTACTAGAAGGCATAAACTTCTTTTTAAAAGACCTTCTGAAATATTCAGTACACATTCGCCACTTCCTTCTTTGAGAAGGGAGAAAGGAAGGTGTTCAAGGTGTTTTGATTTTTAGTGACCTTCCTTACTCCCTTCTTTGGGAAGGGATATAAGTTGTTTTTAAAGGAAGTGTGGAAGGCCTTGCGCCCAATGACAACCTGTGTAAAAAATAAATAAGTATGGAATGCGGCGAGAAGGGCTTCTGACTGCTTGTGAATGCTAAATAAGGCCTGCTATGGGGCCTCTTTACTCATTCTAGTTACCGCTGGGAATTGTTACAAATTTATAAAAATGTTTATTAAATGAACACAGCTAAAGTCTAGCATAACCAGTGTTGCCAAGCTTGGTGACCAAAAATGGCTAAAATTACGGAATAATCGCTAAAAACTTATTAAAATTCAATAACAAAACAAAAACAGTTCATTAAAAATTGTTTACAATTAAATTGTAAATTGAGATCAATTTGTTACGTAAACAAAACGTATATTAAATATTTTAGCATTAAAAAAATTAAATCGTCAATAAATTCGATGTCGTTATTGAACATCTAATAGAAATCACTTATGCCTATTAGTTTTATATATTTTGAGGATAAATCAAAGTCATGACAACATTTACCCAACTTTTTGAGTCCAAATCTACATTAAAAAATAAAAAAGATAGGTATAAAATATTTTATTGTTATGGTAAAAATATTTACTAAACTGATAAATCGAATTAACGGTTGCTAAATGTAACCTTATTCTCAAATTACTTTAAACGATGTTTAATTGGCTGAATACCCTCTCTACTTCAGCATTAGAACATGGAAGTGAGAGCAACTTTATAGTAAATTCTGAAATTTCTAAAAAAAATTAATAAGATTTTTGTATAACGTTTGAACGTATGAAATTTATTGTTGTTGTTGTTGACATACTTCCGATCACAAAAAAACAGTGTTAATTGTATTGATCCAAATTGAGTATTGGAATAGGTGCTGTTCCTTTATTTTGAAACATGTTTCGTCATCATCGTCAAAGCAATTTTCAAAATTTGTAAAAGTTGTGATTTAAATAAAATGCGTTTAAATTATTAAAAAAAATAATCATCAATCATACTTTTAGCAATTTTATAAATTTTTATAAGAACATAAAAATTACTATTTTAAAAGAAAAACAGCAAATAGATATTTATGGTTAAACAATTTGAAAATTGGCTAAACAACGTTTAAACTCATTTTTTAATGGCTAAACAAGGTGAACAATGGCTAAATCTGGCCACTAAATGGCTAAATTGGCAAAACTGAGTATAACTCTCCTACTAAACTATAGGCCTTATTCATAAAAAAATTTAAGGTTTGAAGAAGGTTTATAAAACGAATTTTCTATGAAAATTTGTTTAATAAGCCTCGTTATGAATAAGGGTGTAAATATGTAAGTAAAGTAAAATTTTAAAAATGGGTATTTCCACAGAAAAGTCTACTTTTTGTCACGTTACGACACAAAACATTTTTAATTGTTTCTCAAAAATAATGAAAAGATTGTTTACTTTTTTGCATTTTGGTGTAAAGCGCAACTAGCTTTACATTTAGTGAAAGAGAGGAAAAATTTGAATAACATGGTCTAAAATACAAGACTAATTTATTGGTGGAAATACCCATATTCATCTTTTAAAAAGCAGAAATCTAAAAAATTCAAATGTCTTAAATTATACTCTGATTGGTAGGTATACAGGCATGTTCTAGAAATCGAAATGAAGTGGATTTGAAAACGAGCAAAATTTCGATTGTAATTATTTACAAAATGACTACAGTTATTCCTATTTTTAAGAGTTGTTCTTGTAAAGACAATTGGTACTCAAATTATGAAGTATATAAAAATAAATATTTTTGTGAACTTTCTTGACAGGCTCGTTTTCAAAATTTGTTCGAATTGAAATCCACTTCATTTCAATTTATAGAACATGCCCGATAATGTTTAATAATGTAATAAATCTTTAAATAATAAACATATGTACATAGGTAGGTACATAAGTCTAAAATATAGATAGTTTATTCCATAATTAAAATGTCTGAAATTAATTCATAAATCGTAGTCGAACAAATGATTATTTTTTATGGTGAACTCAATTTAATAAATCTTTTTAAAGGTAGCTATTTTTTTCAAACAACCTATAAACGTAAAACTTTTAAGGGGTTAAATGTTGGGCAAGGCTGATAGATGAATCAATTGTTTTGATTTCAAAATAATTTTAAGTATTTTTGGTTATTTTTCGTTCGATAATTATTATTATTGGAATTATTTTAAGTTATTCCATGATTTACATTTTATTGCATTATTAGGCGATTTCTACGCCTTCATTATTGTTAGATGCTCACTCAACTGTGAGGGACGTTTAAATATCCGCCGGCTACATAATGTCTGCTAAAAAAAATACATTTACACCTCCCTACACTCTAATCGCATCCAACAAAACATTTAGCTTAGAAAATATACATATGTATGTACTTAGATCCATACATAGGTATGTATATGTATTAGGTATAAATTATTAATAAACTAAAAATGATGCAACTTACAGTCTTTCATGCCCAGGTGTAGGCTGCATACTGGTAACATACAAATTAATACTGAAAGCAAACATAAAGAATGCAAAGAATAACAGGAACAGATACAACAGCCATAACTTCTTTAATTGCTGAAATCGCAAACCCATTATGTTACGTGTGAATAAACTTATTGTTAACTTAATTATTTTATTTTGGTTAAAATTTCTTTTAGCGCTTCTTGTTTAACGTGCAATACCGCGTCAGACCGACCGACCGTTTACCAAACCAAAATTAAGTTCGACTTTATTAAAGTAAAGCTTTGTGTGTGTGTTTTTTGCCGTTGTTATTGCCCGAGAAAATAATAAAATTTACCGTAAAAAATTTTAAATAAATAACCAGACGAGACCGAGTTGTGTTTGCGTTGACCGTTTACTGCAGAATGTGGGACTACTCTCTTGGTTTTGCTCACTTATACACCATTGTTATGGCTCCACTAGCCACTCTGTACGGTTGTCCGACCACGTCTAGATAGTTATTTGCTCATGTATCTTTTGTTATTATTTACAAACTTAACTAATTTTGTGTTTATTTTATTTTTGCACTACTTTTTTGTTTGTTTTTATTAACATTATTAAATATTTAGTTTTATACTGGCCAATAAAAAAAAAACAAGTGTTTCTGCTACTATCAACTAACTATTATTGAATTAATTGCAAAAATTGTATTTACTTATTTATTTGTCCAACAATATGACATCTAATAAACAGTTGGTTGGGTAAAGAAGGCCCAAAATGAAAGAAGTACAATAGAAAGCAACTGTGTAATAATTACCACTGTACTACCGACATTTACAAAAGCTGCATTAGCACACTTTTTATGTTTTTAAATAAATCAGTTGTCTCTTAGCACTTGGCAACGCTGTGTGTGCTAAATATTTCCTAGGTACATATGTAGCGCCATCTTTTGGTTTGTAGTTAACTTTTTATAAATATTTTTCAAATTGGCTGCAAATTATAACAAACAACTTTATGTTCGAATAGAAAATGTTATGGGAATGAAATTGAATGCAGCCAGCGTTACCGTTGTAATACTAAAGTATCAATTTGACCCTTTTTCGACGGTGTTGATACCTTTTATGACCCTTTTTTTAAATTATACTTTTGTATCATTATCACCTATTTTGTGACACTTTTTGACCCTTTTTTGGAAATAGCTCCCACATTTTGTTTTTTGTCAACACTGCGAAACAGAAGTGCTAAACAAATGTTTTCGAAATAAGCATTGCTTGATATGGAACAGACTCAAAGTATAAACTTACAATTCCATGCTTTCTTCTCCTTGATTTTTGATAGTATAGTACAATTTCCCTAAAAGCAAACATAACTCATATAAATATTTGTTATTTTTTACGGTGGTTTCTTTTTAAAACAAAAATTTGACTTTAAAAAATGACAATAAAAAAAATGCAATTTGGTGTTTTGCTCTCTTAAACAGTAGCATGTTTTATTCAAAAAATTTGCACTTAATAATGGCAAAAGGTATTGCAACTTTTCGCCCCCTTTTGAATCGACAGTGTTGAGAGTGCCCTAACAGGAATGAAAACAAGAGGTAAAAATTGCTCAATTAGCGGAAATTCCCAAATATTTGGTAAAATCGATATGATAGCAAAGTCTTATATTTATTAAAAATCGTAAAAGCTTTAAAAAATCTGACACTTACAGGAAAAATTCGCTTTAATCGAGAAAATGGTTACAATTCGCGAACGATAGAAAAATTTAAAACAAACCCTAAAATTTATTTGACATCGCTAAATCGGAAAATTACATAAAAAGTATGAAAAAATTAGCTATAATGATAAAGAATAAACTTTTTGTCAGGTGTTTAAAACAGGACAGAGCATTCCATAAAAAAATTAAGTTTTTTGAGCGCTTCCTACCTGAAATATTATTTTTTTGTCTGCTTATAAAAAAAACTTGGTCTTATTATCTTCATTAGTCTGAGTTCATACGGCTCATGTCTTATTGACAAGATTCTTCTTTTTTCTTCTTTGAACATGAATTGGCGTTCAAATGATTCATGTCATGTTGACGACGTGTGCTTTTTTGATATTGAAAACAATAACAAATCTAAACAACGAATGAAAAAGCAAAACGTAAAGACAGTTCATGCATCTGTGTATTCGTTTCTTTTCCCCTTGTCCCTCTCGCCTATAAAGTAGCAATATTGTCAATAAGACATGAGCCGTATGAATTTAGACTTAAAATGGGAAATACTGCTTATAAAAAACTTGACCCTTTTTTTTATTGAAATACCCTTTTTTGACCCCTTTTGCTGGAAAATCCCCTTTTTGTGACCCTTTTCGAAAATTTCCAACGGTAACCCTGAATGCAGCGTTACCGTTCAAATTTTAAAAAATAAGTGGATCAAAAAGGGAAAACTCTGAGAAAAAAGAAATATTCACTAAAAACAATGAAATAAGCATTTATATAAAAAAAATTTTTTTTGTCATCATTGATGAATTATTTAAAGAGGCATAAATTGGTGGTGCATATTACTAACGATATCCATCCGTCAGGCTGGCTGACCAAGTAGCCCTGTACGCAAAGTATACAGTTAAAGAAAAAATTCTAAATATGTACACCCGTCAATTTCGGATGTTTAGTAAATGTGTAAGAAAAAACCAAAAAGTTTTTATAGTAAATTTTAAGCGGTTTGCTTCGGGTCGTTGTCTTGTTGGAAAATCCATTGATTACCAAGGCCCAAGCTATCAACAGATGCCTTCAGATTTCGTTTCAATATGTTCTTATATTGAAATCGATCCATACTATATTCAATAAAGACTAACCGACCCACTCCAGATGATGCCTTGGCACTTCTTACCATAACACTACCGCCACCATGTTTAACTGTTGGTATATTTTTTGGATCCAGTGCAGAGTTAGGCTTCCTCCAAGCCCTTGCTCTTCCATTATTTCTGAAAATGTTTAACTTACTTTCATCAGTAAATATCACACGTTTCCAAAATTAAACATCTTTGTTAAGTTGTTTCGCAAAAATTAGTGGCTTTTTTTGGACCACTATGCTTTTTAACCCACTGTCTCGATGTAAAAGTAACATTGCAACAATTTCAAGGTGTTTCGCTAGTTTTGGGGCACTAAGTTTATTTTCTGTTCTCTCGGTTGCTTCATAATTTCTAAGCATTGTCTGCACTGTTGCGTGACTAAGCTTTATTTTTTTTTGGAATTTTCGCCATAAGATTTGCCTTCCTTTAGCCCACTGACAACAATATTTCTAACAGAGATCGGTACCTCTCTTCTACCTTTAAATTTTATGGTTAAAATTACAGATATTTGACTTCTTTCACTTGAGTTTGTAAAATGAATTGAAGATAGTGCTTTTAAGACCAAAAATAAAAAAATAACGGTTGTTTTCTCCTTTCTGTTCTTAATTTTCTTCTATCACACTGTATGTTAACTTTTTTTCTGTCGATTTTTAATGTTTTTGTTATAATTGTTTTTATAAGAGCATATTGTTATTTTTTTATTTTTTTTAATCGTACCGAATAATCTCCTACTGAGCTACTTAACCGTTGTAATATAACTACAATGTGTAAGAGGAGTTGTTCACACAACTATAATTTACATGTTTACATTATACAACATTAACATGTCTCTGCATCTGCGTCTCACCACCTACATCGGGTACAAGTTCTGATAAGTCTACAAGAACTGTCCCTTGGAGCGTTTGTGAGAAATTTATAAGATGACACGAGGAAGATAAGCCCCTTTTATCCTATGCTGTAAATCTGCTAAAGATGAAGTCCGGAGATACCTTAGGTTTCCTTATATTTCTAGAGACGCAGATCCGCTTGTTTACGGGCCCAATGACATGTTATGCCCAAACTTGAAGAAAATGGCGCAGGCATTTTTAATGAATTCTGCCGCATCTGAGAGACTACAGGTCTGGTTAAAACAAGTTAAGAATACTTTGTTTATTAAACAAAAATCTTATTTACATATATTACCCAATAAGCAAAGCTTTATAAAATACATAACTGAAATTTAGCTCATAGAAAAAATTCGAAAAATGAAAAATGTTGAATATAATATAAAGTTACCTTCGGCAGGAAATGATTCCCAGTTTCTATTTGTTTAAATTGGTTACCCAAAATGAAATATAATGGTTAAAACTTCCAAAGTAAAAATACAGGATTTTTTCTCGTAACCTTTAAAAAATAAAAATATTAATATGTATTTTATTTTCAGTCCCTAAAATGTCTTCAAGACGCAGAGGCAATAACATATTGTAAACAATTTATGAATAAAGAATTAAAATTAAAAAAAAATGTTTAGCGTCGAAATTATAAAAAGCGGATAAAACGCTGATTTTAACCACAAGATATAATTTTTTGTTTTCCTAAGTCCATGATTGCCCATTGAACTTAAATATGAAACACTTTTGAAACTTTATCTGCAAATACTGTGGTGTAGGGTATAAAATGGTCAGCCTTTACCGACTTTACCTACTTGCTTATTTTAACTATTTTATTTACGTTATAAATATGTACATAATTAAATTTACGAATTACAGTAGAAGCTCGGTGAACAACAAAATTTTTACACATGAGGTTCCAAAGAGTGAACACAACCTATCTCTACTATATGAATAACTTGCAACCGTTGATTTTTTTGAAACTATTTGCTGTAAAGGGTGTTTTTTAGTATCACAACTTTGAGTTGGCATCACTGCTATATTTGAGCACCCATTTAACAGCTGATAGTTGCTTTTTGCTTTGAAATTTCATTATGAATCGACTTATCGAGCAACGCGCAAATATTTTACATTTTTAATCAAAATAATTCGGCGAATGGGCTGAAGCACAAACTGATATTGATTTTGAATCTCCACTCAAAATTATATTTTCCGATTAAGCCTATTTCTGGTAGAATGGGTACATAAATAAGCAGAATTGGCGCATTTGGAGTGAGTAGAATCCACAAGCTTTTGTCGAAACACCCTTACATCCACAAATAAAACTCATTTGGAGCGCTTTATGGGCTGGCGGAGTCATTGGCCCACATGTCTTCAAAAACGATGAAGATCAAAATGCGAAAAGTTGTTGAAAATTGCCGCCTTCTACACGCCAGCCACATGACAGAAATCATATTTAAATTTCATAAAATGTTCTTTTCAATAAAGCGCGTTTCATTGATATTAAAAATATATTTCCTTGTTTTATTTTGATTTAAACTTGTGTCACTCTCTGAAAAACACTCTTTATTATAAATCTGTTCTTCCCCGAAATAAGCTAGTAAATGTGTATATACGAATGCAAAGGAAAATTGCAATTGCATATCTACGGCTTCCATGAGTAGTAGTAGGATATGACAGGACATCTCAAAAAGCACTACAAATAAAATTTAAGACAACAAATACCATTGTTTTTTATTGCTATCTCTTAATAAAAACGTCTAATTACCTCACTGAGGTATTTAAACGAATTCGCTTAATTACCTCAATGAGGTAGTTAAACGTATTCTTATTATTACCTCAACGAGGTAGTTAAGCGTATTCGTTTAAATGCTTATCCGGCATAATTACCCAAAAATATTGTCATTTTTGTCGAGGTAATTATCCGTGGAATACGTACTACAAAATTGCATTTTTATATATTCCAGAGCACCGTGCAAAATGCATCTAATTTGCAAAAATCTAAACTATTTACATACAAAGATGATATACTTGCCAAAAGATAAAATTTGATACCCATATTGCCCTATTTAAAACGAAGGGTTACCACCCCATTGCATTTTTGCCAAAACACGAACCAGCACGAATTTCAAAAAAAGCTGAGACACGTATTTAATTAAATCGACTAAAGTTTAAAATATGTTAATTTGGCACTTATATTACAAACAACCCCGAACAAAAAATTCAAAAACCGTTTTGTTTACAGAAAATCCTTAAAAAAAGGACATGGATGATCGTCCTTGGCAAATTGTATATACAGTTGGATGCGCCTTAAAAAGTGTATAAGTTGGTAAGGAAACAGATTCTCAAATTAACAAAACATACAAAAATAGACCCTTTTTTAAACTGGTCCAGCTCACGAGAGGTCAAAGCTGGAGCCGAAAAATTTAAAATGTCATCTTAAAAAAGTCCAAAGTTCATTTTTAGGAGGGTACATCGAGCACTTTTTTTGGTGAGTCGCTCTAATGTACACATATTAAAATTGATTTGAAATACTTATTTTATATTGTCTCGATTATGTGAACTTTTCCATTTAGTGAACAGGCCCTGTCTTAATTAGTTTATATAAGCGAGCGTCAACTGTACTTATGTATTTATAAAGATATACAAGTTCAAATAGTAGTTACAGCCAATACTGATATTTTATGAATAACATTTCAATAAAAATTTACTAACTTTTCATAAATTTGTTATGTATCCCTTTCAGCCCCACTGTTGCTTATAGGCAACATTGCAATCAAACGCTTATAACTCCCGAAAATTTAATTTTTTCTTATAACGGTTTTCTGTTCTTAGTTAATATGCATCTTAGCAATGTGTGTGCAGAATTTAATACAATAAGCTTTGGTCGTGTTCATTTGCGAACTGTTTGTTTAAGCAGCCACACGTATTACAAATTATTTGGAAAAAGTGTGTTTTTTTTTAAAAAACTAAAGAAATTGACATTAAAAAAAAATTACAGGTTAGTTAATGATATTAGCAACAAACACACAAAAAAAGTTGTAGCTTTGCCCTCAGTATTTTTTTAAAAACCATGTTGCCTATAGGCAACATTGGTCCATTATGTTCTTAATTTACATAAGAACATTTTGTTCACTAAAAATGAGTGCAAGGGTTTGGCAAAGTGAAAAATTTAAAAAAATTATTAATTTGAAGAATGTGAAGATGAAGACATCGAAAATGATGCATGAAGTAGACTTTACACCCTCAACCAGAGACTGATATGGTCCATTGTGACGCCTTAGTTAGTGAAAGAATTCTAGTATGAAAGAATACGAGAAGTAAAGAGTGGAAGAACAGGAAAAGAGGAAGTAGTGGAAGATAAAAAATCGGACTGCACAATCCAACAACAACCCTACTAAACAGAAAAATTCCTTACATGTGCCCAGTACCCAGTCTTCAGCCGCGCAGCCAGGTCATTCCTATTACAAATCAGATTCTAGAGCCCGCATCTCGAGACATCTCCTAATTCGCGCAGGAATCTGCTTCCCAGCCACCTCAGGCTGCTGATCTGTAGCCTAGGACAGTGGCACAGAAAGTGCTTACTGTCTCCAACTCCTCTGGGTCCTCACACAACATACATGAATCCGACAAGTCAGATCCCATTCCCACCGCCATCCTGCCTTTCATACAGTGGCTTGTGATAATAGCTATTATGGTCCTGACGCAGGCCCTACTCTTGCCCAGCAGCGCATCTGAATTTGAACTGCTTAGAACCGGTCACAGCCTGCGCAATACCTGTCAGTCCGTTCGGGTGCGCTACGCCCGGTTAGTCCCGTTTAGCGCCCATTCCCTTATTCTTCCAAAGAATAATCACATTTGAGGCCTGACCGCCTGCAAACTATCAGGACCCTCCATTTCCGAGCCTAGTTGCAATAACCCATATTCACCAGCTCTATCATCACTAGATTCTCCATCATCACCAACTTCATCACCGACATCGCAAGCTCTTGAAAAAGATATTATGTAGCAGAACCCACAAAAAATTAAATATATGACAAAACTATTCTCTGGGTTGAATAAGGATCAAAAGGACGATGCAGGATATGTCACACAGGCTTTCCAAGTTCGAAGTGAAGAAATTTTGTATTATATCAAACTTAAAATATAAAAAAATTGCAATATATAAATTATCAAATATCTACAACATGCGTTTTAAGTTTACACAGAACTGCCCAATGTTGCCTATAGGCATCATCTTATATATCCTTACCCAGGATAGGTAGAACTTTAAATTTTATTTTATATCTAGGCAAAAACGAACTTAACTAACTTAAAAAAAAATTTTTTTAACCGCTCAAAAAAATTCGGGGATGAAAGGGTTATGTTCACAATTTTCTTCTCTGTTTCTATTAATGATACAATTTACGTCTTTGTATATTTTTTAAACTTATCGCAAGTATAGCAGCCACAAACGATGAAGCACTCTGTAAAAGACATACATATATAGATGGATTAATCTTATACAAAATATTGTACAAACCTCCAGACCAAGCAATGCCCAGTCAGATATTTCCTCAATTCTTTGATTTAATTCATACATTTCAGATAGTTTTGTAGCACAGCCCTCGGTAAAAAGATTAGCTTCAATCGTATTGTTACTATTAAGATAACAGCTCAATGGTATTGCGAAACCTGATTCGGTATAATCGTTTGGTCCAAATTTCCCACAGCATTCATACTGAAAGCAATAAAAATCAAATTAGGATGCACATTTTTTTTGTTGGACCATATTTTTTCGAAAACGATGAACAAGTTGCGTTTAATGTGAGTGGTATTTAATACCGCTTAATGATGAAACTATTTTAAGGCATGATATAAGGAACAATCCAGAATTACGGTTCCATCAAGATGGAACAACAGCTTACACAGTTCGGTCAACTATGACTCTCTTGAGTGAAATTAAAGGCGATCGAAAAATATCGCGTTTTTCTGATTTTAGCTGACCAACAGCTTTAGGTGAATATCCAAAAAGAAGTGGCGGCGCTGGGACCTGAAAGAAAAGTTATGGGAAATGCTCTGGAAAAAACAGGTCAGGTCGATGCAAACAAAGATGTTATCTTCTAAACATAATGGATACATATTTCCAAGCCACATATACTCTAAATTTTAATATATGCCAACGTTAAATAAAATATACGTTACTTATGCGCCACCCAGTATTTAACATAATTTTAATTATTTGTAAGTATTTTGAATTTAATTTACCTTTATTTCGTACATCGTCATTTTATAATCACTTTCTATATCGGTACTCCACATATGATTTATTATTTCATTGGCAATGTAATTGAAATTTACTGGTTGTAATAAAATTACCGCTATTTGACCCATCAGCAGCAGCAACATAATGAGAGCATACTGCAATAAAAGTCATGAGAGTAAGTAAGGAAGGTTAAATTCATTCTTTGGAGAAAACTTACTATCCAGGTAAAGCGAATAGATTTACGAGTCATGCTACAGCATCCTAAAATACTATTTAAAAATAGAATCGAACTTAAAACAATTCCCAATATGCAGGGTATTTTAATGGCTTCACTTTCATTGAATTCAATCAGAGCATATGCACATGCTGAAAGGGTTAGAACTCCAAATATCTAAATAAAATTTTAAGAAACACTTTAATTTGTCAATAAGTTAGATTTTCACAATAAATATTACAATTTAATAATTTGTTTAACTGTTTTTGATAATTTCCCTTATCTGTTGATAACACAACGGAGAAAAATTGAATGTTTTTTTCTGTTGCATGTAATTTAAGGTCGCCGATTTTAAATCTAAGCACACATTTCAAAGTTACAGGTAAGTTTTCATCATTATATTCGTGCTATAAAGGAGCGATACCATGGTCACTGGGATACCCATATGATGGCGGACTATTGTTAGAGCATTAAGCTGGAGGTCCACACCACGCGTTACATGAATTTTCGCTGTTTACGCAGCTGTCAAAAAAGTAGAATCTGTGTAGTTATATGTAACAAGCTGTATGCACAAAAGCGTAGGATGTATTGAGGCGTTTAATGCGAAAAGTAGGTTTACTTTCTACTTTTGTAAGCGTCACCAGCAGCGTTCGAACTAATCAGCTGGTTTTGACAAATGAAATTTAATTTTAACTTGTGGTGATGCCGCATAAAAAGCGTTGCATGTAGAGGCGAAAACGCGTGGTGTGTACCTCCAGCTTTAAAATAACCGTGTAAACGTGATAAATTGAGAAACTCTTATAAAATAAACTTTTTCGGTGGGTTGCAATTACATTCTAATATTTGTGCATCAAAAATTCACATTTTTAACAAATAGAAAGTGGGATTGTTTTTAAGTATGGAAAAAATATACGTTATTGGACTATTGCTCTTTCAATTGAAATTTGTCTAGTAGAAGCACATTCGAAAAAAAGTGTAACATAATTTGCACTCTCACTAAATTCTAAATAAAATCACATGTTGCACACCAATTTTAATGAAAAAAAACTCGTATCATTAAAATTTCACAAAAACAAACATATTCTTTTTTTTTATAAAATTTAAACAAGGAATTTTGTATTTTTTTTAACAGAATATAGCAAATCGTTCTCAAGTTGTGCCAATATATGTACATATGTCGTGAAAGTGCCTTTATTGTTTACATAACGGTATATCGCAAACTAGAAATGGGGCCTTATTCTTTTTTCTTGTCGAAAGCCACTTTATTTCAATCGACACTGAGCGAATCGAAATTGTTTCTTCAGTGTTGTGAAAACTCAAATATATGCTTAACAACACTGAAAAAATAATTTCGATTCATTTAGTATCGTCAGAAAGAATTAGAAATAAAATTGCTTTCGAATCGAAAAAGTATTAGTTCACGACTGCCAGAATAAGACCCCTGTTCTAGTTTGCGATATACGTTGTGTAAAAAAATAAAGGCACTTTCACGACATATATTAGCATAACTTGAAATTCAATCACGACTGCCATAATAAGCCCCCTGATTTAGACAATCGGAGTCCAGCTTCGAGTCCAGCATCTTAAATAACCTTAAAAACAACTTTCATTTTTTGGGCAACAAAAAGTGTGTTATCTTGTGAATCCATTCCATATTTTTAAAACTCACGCAACATAGAATATTTAATATAAATAATGTAAATTTTAATGTTGTTGATCCACAACTCATTTTCTTTTATTGTAGGTATTTTGTTCGTTATAAATAACGTTTAATAAATTAATTAGTTTTGTTTTATTCTTTACCGCACGATTGCGTTCAGACTACTGGACAATCCGCTACAACAGAATTCATCGTTTCATTTTGTGTTGGTTATTGAAATAATTTAATTTGGAGCTTATGAAGGAATAACATTTGAGTTATTACTTCGTTTGCTATTAGTTTGTTACTTATCAAAACTGATAAGAAAAAGCAGCCCCGTTCTAATATTTATTTTTGATTTACAGATTGTTATCAATTCACTTTCAATATGGAATTAAATATTAATTTAGGCTTGATCAGTAAACGGTTATTTGGTTTCTAGTTTTTTTTGGTAAATAAATCAAAATAGTATTGAATGGAATTTAATAAAATTTTTAATAAAAATAATACATACTCCGATTCACAGAATAGGGCAGATTTGCTTACCTTATGTTGTTGTCCCCATACTTAAAGATATGGCAAACTAGTTCAACATTGCTAACGTCATGTTTTATAGTTTGTTATAAATAGCTAATACACTGACAAAAAATAATTAAGTACCCAAACTGGAAAAATTTCAAGCACTTCAACTTTTCAGGCTTTTAAGAAGTTCTACAAATGTATTCTTAATAGGTACACGTTTACGCATATCACTCTGTTTTCTGTAAAAATGTCGTTTAGAATGTCTTTATAAAATATTATGCAATTTCAAATTTCCTTTTTAAGATCCTGTCAACCAGAGAACGGCTTTATGCGATTGCAAAAAATTCGCATTAAATCAACAACATCAAATACACTCATTTGTGTTCATGCAATCAAACTTTCTCAGCCACACACATCGGTGTTGTTTTAAAATTCATTCAAGTCATGCACAGCGTATTGGCTTCGTCCGCCAATTATTGCTTTGGTAAAAAAAATATACAAAGAAAAATACACAAAAATCATTGCTCTGATGACTATTCAGCAGCTGAAACAATTTCCATAGAAACAGAAGACGTTTTAATTTTTTATCAAATTTTAAAAAGTACAGTAGTTCTGTATGTACAATGTATTGTTGTTATTGTTGTTAATGTTGCTTGTTACGCTTTTAAAAAAATACCCTGCAAATAATAGGACTAGTCCACACACGCGTGTAAAATGTAGCCCACAAGGGACGAGGAATAGTCCAAAAGTATGAAAAAAACATGGTCTATTTAACATTAGGATGTCCTAGGGCAGGACCATATAACCCAGCTTTGGATTAAGAAGGAGTAGTATTAAAACTACTCCATGGTATACTCAAGAGGATTAGTTTTGAAGTCGTTTAAAAACGAACACATGTCGTTAAAAAACGAAGACATGTCACTACAAACACTTTTTTACAATGACACGGTCTATGCTTGCATTACATCGGACTAGTCCAATGAGTAGTCCATTTGATCAAAATCGGGTGGGCCAATATTATTTGCAGGGTAAACACAACAACATACAACAATCATACCAACAAAGCGACTCGTACTCATACCAATTTACATTCGTCGTTGTGTCATCGAGTGGACAATGGCTACTTTAAGAAATTGTGTTATTGCGTGCGCAACAATAAATGCAAACAAAGCACTTTCAATAAAAAACTCACACATGCACATGAGTAAATCAACAAAAATAGTGGATTTTGCAGTTCTCTGCTGTCAACATCTTCTTTTTAGAAGTTATGTGGGATTGTGTAGGAAATACTTCTCAAATTTTTAAAAAATACTTAACATCAACAGTTACATATCAATTTACTCACTTCCCATTATAAGCAACAACTATTATTGTGAGATAATTGTAAAGATAAGCTTAATTCTTACATACTTTTTGAGTGCTTACAAAAGGCTTTCAAAGTAGCTGCGAGAACGTAAACATAAATAAAGTGGGATTGCAGCTAGGAGGACTTATTTCAATAAAAACCCCTGTTGAAAGGATTCTTTCCCGCTGGGTATTAAAGGTTTCAGTAGTATTTCAAATACTTATATTTCCCCTGCCGCAGTTTGAACTAGTTCCTAACTTCACAATTTTTCCATTTTTTTTAATTTTAAATTGAGAAAATTCCAACTGAAATTGAGAATATCACTTTGAAAATGAGAAAATTTCAATTTGAAATTCCTACATCCCGTGGTCCAAACATTATTATAGAATGGGTCAGAAAGCGTTTTTCGTAGGTAGGAAGAGTTGAGGAATGAATTATCGAACTCGTATTGGTATGTGACAATGCTCCATTTCAAAGTCGGCTACAAATTATTTTTACTACTTTCTAGCTACACTCTTGCGATGCTTAGTCCCATTGTAAATATTTGGTTTTAAATAAAAATTACGGTGAATACACAGATGAATGTACCAAACGTTATTCCCCCCAATGAAGGAGAGCAGAGGCTTGCCTTTTTAGAAGAGGTGATTAAGGCTTTTAATGCATGTATAACTACTGGAGATTGCAGTATAGCTATACAACATACTGCAACATTTTACCGATCTGCTCTGGATCTGCAAGACATGCCTATGCATGTTGGTCAAAAATACTGCGATCTGTATTTATTTTTTCTATTCTTATGTTCGTAATAAAAATTAGATAATTCAATTTTAAAAATAAAATACCTTCATTTCATTTCGAGTTTTCTTAATTTCAAATTAAAATTTCCCAATTTGATTAGGAATTTTCTCAATTTGAAGATATTTGCATTTCAATCACATCATCTTTTTTAAAAACACAAATAACAGTTATTTTGGAATATGAATCATATTCGGATTCAGCGGAAAATTTTACATAAAGATAAGCTGTCAGATTCATTTGGTTACGACTTTGTTGAAATTTTGTCACGTAGTGTTATTGTAGTTTGTTTTTTTTTGATAGTAACAATTTTAAAACAAAAGTTAAAATCAGTAATTTTTACTATAATTAGTAAGTTATTTTTTTACATTTAAAAATAAGATGATTTTAAGTTTGATTTAAAGAAAAAAATGAGTTGACCGGGTTTTAAATGAATTTTAATTTGTTTTATATTTCATTTTCCGTTGATTTTACCTACATAATATTTTGAGTGTAATAATCCCCAGTTAAAGAGAAATCTATATTCTCTTTGTATGGTAGGTGCCACTCCCACTTCTTCAATCCCGCCAAACATTTGTCGGATATTGTGTACTGATTACAAGATATTCGTACAATATTTGGAAACTGTAGCTCTTATGGCCATTTTCTCAATGTATCGACAAACTGTCTATTACTTAATGTCAACATAAATTTATTGGACCGATAAACTGTCCGTTAACGATTTTGGGTTTCTCAATATACCGACAAACAACAAAGTTTTCAGCTGGCAACGCCACTCAAATACATGTAAAAGATGGGAGTCAGCTGATTGAATTTATCTGTACGGCAAATAAAAGGAAAATAAATAATTGGCAGATGAGTGCCGGTTAGCTTTGCGATTAAAACGAAGCAAATGAGACATTGAAAAAACCAAATTTCTTTAATGTGCAGTTTTTCGTTGGGAAAAAAGATAATCGCCTAATGAGAAAATGGCCATTATTGTTCTTGTTAAATTATTTTTTATCGTTACGAATTAAAATTTAGTTAAAATTATGGGCAATTTAATTTTAAGCGTGTTATGCATAATTGTAGCGTAAACATCACTGAACAGATTGTTTCAGTAAGAATGTTTTTTACAAAGCTTTTAATATTAGACTGTTAAACCATATAATTATAATTTTATAATTATAATTTTTTTCATTGTACCCAAATGCACTTCATGTTTTTTATCATTGATGTGAATTGTATTATAAAAAAAAAAAACAAAATAAAAACAAGTAAGAAAGTACAGTCCGGCATACGTAGCCATATTATTCCATACACCACCGACTGGTTCTTATTTGAAACATTTGTTACACTTTTACAACTCTAAAAACAAGTTATGATTATTCTAGCATAAAATTGTTTATGGGGTTTATTTGTGCTGAATTTTATATATGGGTAATTCCATGTCAAACCGACCTAGATGTAAAGTATATATCTTGATATTAAAGAAATAAACTTAACATATTCGGCGAAATTATGACATTTTGAATATTACATAACTTTCGAAAAACAAAATTTTTTAATTATTTTTTTTGTTTATATATGTTCCTTATAGGATAAAAGTAACGTTCTCAACAAATTTCATTCAAATCGAAAGGGGTCGGGTCCCAGTCTTGGTTGATTTGACATGAAATTACCCATATGTATGTATGTTAATTAAAAATCCATTTGAGATTTATTCATTTTTATGCGATACTGAGAGACACCACTATGGAATTTATTCTGTATCGTCCGTCACAAACTTTTTCCATATTATGCATATAGTTATTACAAAAGACAATTTTTGGCATATTTTGTCTCCATACTTAAATTTTTAAAAAATTTATTGCGTCGAAGGCAATTTTTGGGAGTTGTACTTTTTTTTGACCGATTTCCATAAAATTTGGAAGTGCAAAATATTTTGCAATAAAACGTTTTAAATACATTTGATCAAAATACTAGCAAACAAAAAGTTTTCGGATTGGTATGCTCTTTCCCAGGAGGACATTTGTATGGGCGCTAGATCGAATCGTGGACCGGGTTTTCCTTTTTTTAGTATGGTTAGTCCTAATGTCAATTTTAGTTTTATATTTTATCATTCAATTTCTATAACTTTGTAATTTGTGCGAAAGGATTACGTGTACAGACAACTAGACTGTCAGCCGGACGAACTGAGATATAGAAAGTAATTCCGGGCCGACCGGGTGAGTTCTGAGATCAATGTGTTTATGTTGTTAGTGTTAAACATATTAGAATAAAGGCATAATACCCTCTCGAATGATGGTTGTGTAGGTTATAAATAATTAAGTAAGTTTTCGAACTTTGCTTCCCTAATTATTTAGTATAATTTACAACTTCAGCAGAAGTGACAAATATGTTTGTCTTTTTATGGACTGCGTAATAATGTTTAAGTTAATAAACAAATTTTAAAAGTTATCGTACAAAAGTAGTCTTAGTAAAGTAGAAATAAACAATTATGTCCGTATGTATTTACAAATATCTTGATTAAAAAAACCATTGTTTATTTAAATAACTAAGAAAAAAGTATAAATGTGTTTGAGATTTTAAACACCCGCCAAAGCTGCAATAACAATTTACAACTAGAGCTATCCGGTAATATACATAAATTTTTCGAAATACGATAATATCTTAGCCAATTTTTTGCCCATTTCATAGCAGAGATTTCGGCTTGCCATTATGCCTATAACAGAACCATCTATCTAGACGCTTGGGGATAGTTCTTAATACTGCGTTTCCTTGAACAGCTTAGATTTTTTGCAAGAATGAACTGTAAATAATGCACTAAAAATGGCGTCGGAATGCAATACTCTAGCTCTTTAAGGTCACCCAGATTGTGTAGCATGATCCGGCATAACCAAGAAGTTGAACATAATATTTAAAAAGTAATATTATCTTATTTGTTTAAAATTTAAATGTTAAAAATAAATTTTAACAGCCGTATTCACAAACGGTCTTTAAATTTAACAAACGCTTATTAAGGACAATTTTCATAGTAAATTTGTTCTTTAAGCCTTTATTAAATTTAAAAAATTTTTACGAATACAAGCATAAATATTCGTTTTTTTATTAAAATATATTAACAATTGTATGTACCTTTAAAACTGTTTTAATTAATTACTTATTAAATTTACAAAAATCTCTCTTTCACTTATCAGACGTGGGCTTAAAAACCATTATTTATGGTAAAACAGAGTATTAAACTTTATGTTTAAAAAAATATCCAAATAATGGTTTGCAAAATTAATAAAAAAAAAAAACAATTTTGTTAAATACCATGTGTTTTTTCGGCTGCATAAGCATTTTCGATACTGATAACTATGCTTTGACAGCTGAGAAAGTCAACTGTGTTGACATTTCTTTTGAGTAAGGTTTGACAAGTTATCATGAATCATTAAACACAACAAAAATAAAATCTGTTCGCAAAGTTCACAGAGCACTTCGTCCATTTTACAAAGCTTATTTCTGGTTAAATGGCTACATCAATAACCCAAATTGCCGTATTTTGATCGAAGACAATGTTCAAGTCGTTAACAAATTACTAGTGTCCGACCGAACGGACTTTTTGAGACCAAACCCGAACCCGAACTTCGGTAAATTTTGACAAATTTGTGTTAAAAAATCTGAACAATTGTACTATTTATAATATATTTATTTAAAACAAAATAAAATTTCGGGAAATTATTACATTTACACTTTTGGAAGGATGCAACATGAAAAGATAAATTGCACTTTATAGTAGTCAAAACTATTTTATTTTAAAAAATAATTAGTAAATGCTTTTTATAAGACAAAAAATAAAAAAAAAGTTCAAGCTTAATACAATATACCTTAGGGCTATAACTTTTTTACACTTTTTGCGAAAATCATAAACGGCATAGTATAGTCGTGTAGAACATTAAAAGTTATTAATAAAAAATATGATAATTTTTTCGGATTGTTAAAAAAGTTCACGCAGGGATCGGTTTAAAGTTTGAAAACAACCATTTTATCTCACGCAAATTTTAAAAAATATACACCTGATATTTTTATATATACGTATCACTTAAATGATATTTTGGAATTTATCCACTGCTTTAGGTTTAAAAATTTTCCTACGGTTTACAATTCATCGCGGTACAAAACTTCTTAGAAGGTTTTAGAAATTTGCTTCCCTGCGTGAGGTTTTTCGCAAAACGGCGTGTTTTCATCACTTAAACATTCTTAGTCACTTCGTCGTACTATGCCAATAATTTGGTTATAGCGCTAGTATACACATTAGTACTCAAACCTCTACAATGTATTTTTTGAATTTATTTGGGGTTTATTTTCCCTAAGTGGCGTTTAATATCGGCGGTAGTTTGTTTGCTTGGCAATAAACTCCCCATTGACATTTGTTTGGCGCAACATTTGCATTGCGGTTGCTCAATTTTTTTCAAAAAAACTTCAAATTGGATGACATTTTTATCCGGAAATATGTATATTATGAAGTTTGGTTTGTGGTTCACCCAAAACTATAGATTATCTTACCATTCGCAGAATATAAATAGAGAGTATTTATTTGCCAAATAAAATTTAACCGTCTTTTTTGTTGTATTTTTACAGTCTTCTAAAAATTACACATATAAAGATATTTTTTATACACTTAAGCATTTTATTTAGTCATCGCTGTATTTTTTCGAACTAATAATCATAGAGAAAAATAGTTGTATTGTTTTCGTATTATTTTCATAAACAATGATGCCAAATTATAATTTGAAATTATAAAAAATATGTTATTTCATAAAAAAGTTCGGTGTTCGGTAAAAATTTCGCCGAACACCGAACTTTGACCGAACATCCTTTTTTGCCGAACTCCGTAACCGAACCCGAACGTTCGGTCGGACACTACAAATTACCATTACATACATTAAAATTTACTGTTTGGTCGGTTTACACGTTTTAAAATGAGCAAGAAGCTGCCGTTATGGGGAATGGCGAGCGCTATCGAGCCAAGCTAACTGAAAATTGTTTTCCAAAAATTGATAAGCTAAATTTTTTTTCAGAAATGCTCCTTTACACTGCCCCCCTCGCTCGAGTGATTTAACTCTCCTGGATTACTCTTTATGAGGGTTTTGGCATTGATTTATGCCGACAAACCACTTGGAAGCTAATACATATTTAAGACAATGTTGCCAATTTAGCCATTTAGTGGCTAGATTTAGCCATTTTTCACCTTCTTTAGCCATTAAAATGTTGAAAATCGCTATAAATCGTGATGATGGTAAGACATCTTTCAAAATAAAGGTACAGTACACAAATATTAAATTTATAAAATAGATCAACACAAACAACACTGTTTCTTTCTGGTCGCAAGTATTTCAATAGAAATTTAAAAAATTACTATAAAGTTGCTCTCACTTCCATGGTCTAGTGCTGAAGTAGAGAGGGTATTTAGCCAATTAAACATCGTTCAAAAAGTATGTATATTGCGAATTTGCACAATTTGACGTATTAATTCCTTCAAAGTATGCGACATTGTTCTGCGTATTTAAACAACCCCCACGTGTATTTTACTAAAAATTATTTTTTTTTAATAAAAAAGAATGTAAATATGGATTAAAAACTGTTGCTGCTTGTGTTATATTAATTTTTTTTATTCTTATTTATTATTTAGTTCATACTTTTTTGCTTTTGGTTAAAATTCCACGTGAAATAAGTGCAGCTTACATTATTCCGCATATGTAAAAAAATGTTGCCAGAAACATTTCGGAACCTTTTCACAAAATGAACAGGGTACAACTCTATCAACATTTTTTCATAGATATTTCGCACAAGTTTTTTTTCATATGCGTTTTGACAGAGTACCAGGCTTATGAGGTAAACAATAACATAATCGAATTCAATTTAACTTTTTAAATTTTAAAAGCAGCAGACAAATGCGGAAATCATATTCAAAAAATAAATGCCATGAAATTATCTTCCAGATTATAATAAAAAAATTTCATTCCGATAATTTTACTGTCTTATGTTAACATTTTAAGTTATAATGCAGCTAAAAAAAACACCCTATATAAATTAATTTATCAAATGCAATAAATAATACAAAGTATTTTTTTGCTCTCGACTTGTTTTTAAATATTTTTATATATCGCATTGATCAACCAAAGGGTATTAACTCAAAATTTGGATTTTTTAAGTTTTCGTTTATAAATGTAATTAATGAGATTTCATTTAATCATCCCAAATTTTTAGGGCTAATTATGCTGATGCTGACCCTCTTAGAAGAATGTGCAATACTTTCCAGTTATATAGATTTATTGATTTTTCATTGAATCCAAAGTAAATAAGTAGATTAATAATTGCTCCTCTTAATTTTTCTATTTTTTTTTTAATTTCCTAAGTTAATCCCACGAAGCTCTATGCTTGTCTGCAGGAAAGAAACCAGAGTCTCTGGCAGGATTCGAACCCGCAACTCCGGCGCTGATAGACTAGCTCGCTACCAGTTAGCCTACCGGACTATTTAATTTATGTGTACAATTAAATTGTTAAAATGTCTAAAGGAAAAAATCCATAGACAATTAAGAAAATAAATAAATACCCTCCACCTAAAGCTAGAATATTTCCGGAGTTGGATTTATATGGGTAAATAATGGGCCGATCTTCACGAAATTTGACAGAGTGATTTATAGTCGTATTAAACTATGACTGAAATTATATTATTATATCATTACGCGTTACAGTGTTACGCATACTAAAGTGTTTTCCTGTAGTGCGCTTTATGTGGGGCCTATGGCAAATTACGGGCCGATTTTCACGAATTTTTTTTTTTTTCTAGTCATATTTGACGATTTTGTGCAAAATATTAATTAATTAATTAATTAATACTATGTTTGTGATTCCGTGTGAAACTTTTTTATTATACATCTCAGACCCCATAAAGTAAAAATATTCTGGCTCGTTAAGTAATTCTAAGTCTATTTAGCCATGCACGTCTGTCTTTCTGTTGAAAACCCGCTAACTTTCGAAGAAGTCAAAAAAATTCACAAACATGGTGTCAAATTGCTTATACAGGATGTCCGCCGGGAAGGTATGGTACATTTTTTTGCCGCAATTTTGGTAAACATTAGCCTTGAAGTAAAGTGGCAAATTTATTATGGAAAAATATTCGATAAACCAACGTGTTTTCATCGTTAAAACATTTTATCAAAATCAATCATCGATTATTGTGGCGATGAGAAAGTTACGTGAAATTTTTGGGAGAAACAAAGTGCCAACAAAACGCACTACTTATCGTGAAGTGAATGATTTCGTAAAAAGAGGGTATGTAGGTGAAAGGCCCAAGCATGGACCACAACGTACTGCAAGATCGGCTGAAAAGAAAGTGTTCAAAACAATCCATAAACCTCAATTCGACGCCGTGCTCAGGGGCTTGGTCTTCAAAGAACAACTTTGGCCACAATTTTGCACAAGGATTTGCATTTGTTATAATAAACGTTTATCAATATTAGATCCATTCTCTTTCATTTAATCAAAAAATATAAACAAACAAAGTAGTATACCTTCCCGGCGGACACCCTGTAGTTATGCTAAGCAGTTTGGGCTTGAAATCCAGCAAAATCGGTTCAGTAAGATCAGAGCTATGAACCAAGAAGTGAAACCACCACCCTTAAAAATTTATCACTTTGTTACAAAAACTAACATACATAAATGGTGGAATAATGCACGGAATGATATTAGATATTGCACAAATTCGTTTTATCCGACGTGAAATCACACTGAAAAAACAGTTTGGTACGTCACAGTTTTGTAGAACAAGAAATCACACTAATAAATTTCGTGTTGATCAGTCTATAATTTACTATAGGCCACATATAAAGCCATCGCTGGAAAATTAATTAAATACGCAGATATAGATATTGCGGCGAAATTTCTTCCAACTTAGATTTATATGCCTAGAAAACATGTCAGGCAATTTTGTGATATACGGTCCATAATTTAACTTAGATCCCATATTAAGCAGCCTACTGAAATGCATTGTAAAACTAATTTCACCGCTGTATTGAATTTATTCAAATTTATGTTTTTTAATACCAGAAATCACTCTGCAGAATTTTATATCAATGCTTACCATGGCTCCAATATAAATTCCCCACCTGAAAATCATTTACGTTAGGCTTAAACTGTTACGAATCATGATATTATACCCACGCTAGGTAAAATTGTTAAAAAAAAAAGCATAAAGCTTTCTGATTGTTGGTCAATAATTTAGTATATGTCTAAGCCGCACCAATGTGTGCAGACGTCCGTTTTCATAAAGGTTAATAAAAAATAAAAACTTCTGAAATATTCGAACTGTCGGTGGAGGCTATCAAAAATTCGGAACAGCCGATTATAGCACTCTTGTTTGTTTTTTTAAGGTGGTTGCTCCACTTTTTAGTTCATAGCTCTTTTCCCACTGAGCCAATTTTGCTGGATTTCAATCCCGATATTGTTCTTTTCTTTTAAGTCGTTCGAAATTGAGCGTGATTTCAACAGACGGGCATGACTAAATTGACTTAGAGTTACTCAAGGACCCAGAATATACATATACGTTTAATCTTAGTTGAATATTAAAAAAGTACACACCGAATGACAAACTTAGTATACCCTCTTCACAGCTAGTAATGATGGATGGTGTAAAAATAAATAAATAAATCCGGACTCCCCGGATTACGAAAACTAGTCCCGGTTGACATCCCTAGTGTTTATAATACTGAAAACGAACATCGGTTCATTATTTCAATTATCTAGGTTGTGTATCTATTTTTTTAAGGAAACGTTGGGAAGACCCAACCTTTTGAAAGAAATGCCCATATATTTCTTTCTAAAGGTCCACCGTGTTTAAAAGTTATTTAAAGCATATTTTTTATGACTTAGTTATAGAGAAATATTTACTGCCTATTTCAGGATGTAAACCAAAAACAAATATTTTAGTTTTGTTTTTGTTTTATATGTTATTTGTGCGAACGTAAACGTTCGAGTGACATCGTGAAATAGGCAGTTAGATTTTACAAATTTTATAAATTCCCCCAAAAATTGTTAACTTATTGCTAATAAATCACTGATGGTTTAAACGCTGGTTTAGTTGAAATAAACTTGAATGTATATGTAGTTTAAACCAGTGTTCGAAAATAAACAGTACATTATTTAACGTTCGGCTCACACACCTAGGAACGATATCTATTTTTTTAGTGATTGTGTAGACATACACAACCCTTAATACCGTTCGTAACTATTTTCAAGAAAGAACCGAACATTATATAATGTTCGGTTCTTCGTTAAAAAGCGGAACAATTGTAGACAAACATTATATTTTAATGTTCTATAATGTTTTTTTCGTGTGTGTATTTTGTTTTTGTAAAAATGTTTTTTTTACCAGCCAAAATGGACGAACATTAACGAGCCGAACCGAACACATTGAAGTTTGTGGATTTTCAAAAAAAACCGAACAGAATTAAATGTTCACATCTTTTGTTGAGTTTGATAAAAACAGTAATATTTTTGTGTTCGAAAGATGACTAACAGGGAAACGTTATTTTTTTTAATGATTTTCTACACAAACACTATTAGCGTTTGTGTTTTCCACAAATCTACCGAACCGAGCATTAAAAAACGATATTTAGTGTTAATTTTTGAACACTGGTTTAAACTTAACAACTATAAATCAGTGTCCCATGTTTTATATGTATGTTGTTAAAAAAAATAACATGTGGCAGCACTACAATGAATCTTATAAAATTCATATGGTCTGTATTAGTAGTTTAAACGCCCAATTTTATGCGTTTAAAGATGGTTTATATGTTTGGTGATTTATAGATTTGTTGGCTTAAACACATTTTAAACCCAAAGAGAGTTAAACTTGCTCTTATTTTTTAGCCCTTAGACGAACAAGCAGATTGCAAAGTTGAACAAACGTATTATATTATTTATCTTATTTTACTGTATGTTTTCTTTAATATTATCTTTCTTTTTAAATTAAAACCATTATTCCAAAATTTTCTGTAATCTAAGTAAGCGTTCGAAGAGAAATATGTTATTCGGATTTACGTTAAACTTTTATTTTGTTTTAATCATTATTCAGTTAAACTATTATGGAAAAAATTTCACGTTCGGAATGTCACGTACCGACACAGATTTTGGCTTAAAAAAAAAAAAATACAGAAGATTTTGGAGTCAACCCAAAGACATTTTAATGTTACATTGTTATGTACGTAAAATTCTAAAGTATTTTGACTCTAAGATTGTGCCAGGTTTCGCTGAATTGCGCCTTTTTATACATGTTCGACGTTCGACCCGTTACTTTTTTGCCATTATCTTTGACCTAGAATCGCGCCCTCCATCAATGTTAACATACATAGATAACAGTGCCTTCTAAGTGGTTTATTTTAAGGGTTAAAAGAACGTAAAAATAATTGTTGTGTAAAATGTTATTGCATTTTTGATTCGTACGACTGTCACGTTCAACACTATCGAAAAATCCCGTATCAAAAAAAATCCTAGAAAACAACAAATATCTGACATTTTTTTTTTTCTTACATTGTCAAATACAAATCCATTCCTTTAAGTCTCAGAATCTTGCCAGAATAATTCGCTGCTCATTTAAGAGTTGTATTCGCTGCCAATTGTGTTGAATATTTTTATTAACAATTTGTTATCAGGTTAACATTTAAACATAGATAGTTAGTTTAATTAAAATAAAAACACAAAGAAATTGAAGAAAAAACAAACAAAAACAAAATATTTATAATAAAAAAAGCAGAAAATAACTCGCACTCAAAAAAAAAGTACATTCATTCATTCATTCTCTCACTCATTTAACCTCAACCCCAGATGTTTTGCAACGAACTCAAAATGATTTAGTAAACAAGTGACTGTAACGTAATCAAGAACCAAACGATTTTTATTTTACATTTCGTTGAAATGGGATGTGAACTACCAACAATCAAATACGCTGTCTTCCTTTTCAACACAATTAGTGCGGTAGGTTGGAATAAATGTAATTCAGAAATCTAAAATTTTTTTTTTTTTTTTTTGAAAACGATAAAGCGATAATGTGTAAAATAATTAAGTTCGTGTACAATTGCATTAAAAAAAGAAGAGATTAGTTTAAATTGACAGATATCTTATCAGAATGGCGGCAATAATAAAAATATAAAAAGCTTAATTTAAAAGAATTAAAATGAAATGAAAAGTTATTAATTTGGAAAGTTGAAAATAATTGTTACTTAGTCGAAAAGCAACTTGTTATAAGCGTAGAGCCAGTTAAATTTTTCCAAATAAACGAAACAAAAGAATAATTAATTATTATTATTTAAAATGAGTTGTGCAACAGCGACAATTAAATACCTGGTTTTTATACTTAACACACTGTGTGCGGTAAGTGATCAGTTCGAAAAGCGATTTAAATACATATACAGTTGAGCAAATCGCTAGGCTTTGAAATAACTACTATAATATATTAGTAGGGTTTGCAATACGGATACTTGTTTTTCGCTAAGATATCGTGGGTGCCCTGGAAGGCTAGTTGGTAGTGAGCTAATCTAGCAGTGCGAGAGTTGCGGATTCTATTGAAGCCAGAGACTCTGGTCTGTTTCACTACAACAAGCTGAAGGTCTAAGTTACTATTGCTTTGTTAATTAAATTAGGATATAAATTGTATTTGTTACTGGTTATAAATAAATAGGGATACATATTGACATTTATCAAGTTAATTCTTAAATTCGTCTGTAACATTGAATATATTTGATCGGGCAATTGTAAATACATATATTACTTTAGGTTTAATAATAGTTTATAAAGAATTTTTATTTTCTTTATTTCGGACCAAATTTACAGTCATTATTTAGCTAATAGCAATGGTTTGACCAATAAGATATTTTTTGTTCAGCTTTTTGTTAAACTATCAAATGTTATTGCTTAACTACTACAGTATTCCACGGATAATTACCTCGCCACAAATGCCAATATTTTTGGGTAATTTTGCGGAGAGAGCATAAAGCGAATATATTAAACCACCTCGTTAAAGTAATTAAACGAATACGTTTAACTTCTTCATTGAGGTAATGAACGTATTTATCTACAAGATACCTTAATGTATCAGCAAAATGTAAAAGAGAAACAGGAAACCTTTTCCAAAGATTTTAGAAAAGCCAAAAATATTAAACAAATAAAACCCTCAAGCGAATAAGAATTATAAACACTCAAAGTCTTACTTGTAACAATATCAAAGCTTAAACAAAACACCAACAATAAACACTAAGTTTATCTTTTCTTACATTCCTCTACAATTGGTTGGGTTCTTTCCGACTCGAATTGTAGTTGTAAGTGGGTTAAAAGAAAAAACAAACTGCTTCATTGTTTTGTCTTCGTAAGAAAACAAAAAAAAAAAAAAAAAAAACATTTGCCAATTCAGTTTTATGCACATGCAATTATATTATCAAAGTTTCTGTTGCTTTAGTTACGCCACCTACATTTCATTTTCACTCTACAATTGTAATTCGTTGAAGATAAATCTTATTTCAAACAGTAAAATTTTATTTATGTATACATATTCAAAAATAAAGGAAAAAGAAATTATGTATATAAATTTGTGCTGATGTGTGTAAAACATAGAAATCTAGATGCAGTTTTGGTATACCGATCGAATAAGAAACACTTTTTAAAGTGATTTTATTTTATGTCGGCCCGTCTATCTCGGTGGTTGTCTGTCCATGTAAACCTTGTGCGAAAAATACATCTTGCAATTTTGAGAAAATTTGGTAAAAACGTTTTAATTGTCATAAGAACGAAACCTATGTACATTGTGAGAATCGATATATAATTATTATATTAATGTGTTTCGTTCAAAGCCGACTTTATTAATAATCATAAAGTATTACAAAATTCATTTTTTATCTTCAATCATATAACAGGGTGTATCATATATCTAAGTAGCTCAGTCTTAGTACACTGAGCATAATAACTATACAACATCTTCCTTTTTTTTTTAATTGATAATTCATTATAAAATAAACTTAATTCTAAAAGAAAATGTTTTTGCTTATAAGTACAAATTTACAAGATAAATTATTATAAAATATAATTACTTATAATAAAGTTTAATACAAATTTTAAATATCCATATGTTACAAAGTAAGTTTAACATTCAAACTTCTTTGTTTGTACAACTTTTCTACCACTCCTAGTAACATAATCCCTATTTACATTCTGTCTGTTAACGTTTACAGTTTCATTTTCAACCTTGATATTATTTTCAACTGCAGAGCTAGTTAAGGGTTTTGGTTTATTAAAGATATGTTGTTCGTTTCTTCTATAATGTGCACCCTCATCATCCCTAACAATATACGACCTTGGCTCTTCGCAATTTTCGGTTACTTCACCATGAAACCATAAAGATGTTGGATTTTTCTTAAACATTATTTTGTCACCAGGTTTGATTTTTTTCCGATTTTTTGTATTTACGTTGTAATTTTCAGCAGATTTTAAAATTTTGTTATTTAATTGTTTTTTGTATATTTTATCATCTATAAGCTTCGGTATGAAGTTTTTAGCTACTGATGGCAATTTAGTTCTCAAATTTCTCGACATTAAAAGTTCAGCAGGACTTGGTAAGTTTGCTTTAGGCGTTGTTCTAAGATGTAGTAATGCCATATATGGATCATTACCACTTTCACTACATTTATGTAGCATTTTTTTAACTGTTTGTATTGATCTCTCCGCTAGACCATTAGATCTTGGAAGATATGGGCTGGAAGTTGTATGTTGTATGCCCCAGTCAATACAAAATTTAGAAAACTCTTTTGAGTTATAAGGGGGACCATTGTCCGAAATAAAAATTTGAGGAATGCCATGTCTAGCAAATATTGATTTTAATTTAGTTATTACATTAATGCTGGAATAACCGTTATTTAAAATATCTATTTCAAAATACTTTGAATAGTAGTCGACAACTATTACGTATGGCTTTTTGTTATATTCAAATATATCACATCCAACCTTAAACCATGGTATATTATATATTTCATGAGATATCATTTCCTGTTTAGGGTTTGAATTTCGATACTTCATACATATTTCACAGTTGGAAACGACATTTGAAATGTCATTATATATATTGGGCCAATAGACTGTTTTTCGAGCTAAGCTCTGACATCTTTGTATACCCATATGACTTTCGTGTAAACAGTTAAGTATTGTATGACGTAAATTTTTTGGTATTAAAATTTGATTACCCTTTATAATTAAATCATTTAAAATTGTAAGTTCATCTTTAATTTTGTAGTATGGAACAATTTCCGTATCTACTAACTTGATAGATTTTGGCCAACCATTCTTAATATAATTTTTAATTTTCTGAGACGTTTGATCTATTTCAATATGGGTTTTTATATCATCGACATTTGAAAACGGTATTTCCATGTGTGATTTTAAGAAATTGCAATGAAGCGTTAATTCTTCATCAATCTCAACACATGCCTCTTCACGTAAAGGGCACCTTGATAAAGTATCCGCAATATATAAATATTTGCCTGGTTTAAAAACCACATTTAAATCATAACATTGTAACTTAAGCATAAAACGTTTTAGCCTCGGTGGAATTTTATATAAGGGCTTATTAAAAATGGGCACCAACGGTTTATGATCTGTTTCTACATTTATTTTTGTTCCATACGTATACTGATGAAATCTAGTACATCCAAACAAAATTGCAAACAACTCTTTTTCAATTTGCGCATAGTTGACTTGTGCAACAGTCAAAGAAGCCGACGCATAGGCAATAGGATTTCTTTCATGAAGTATTGCTGCACCAACAGCAAACTTCGACGCATCGACCGTTAAAGTCAATTGTTTTTTTGAATCAAAATACGTTAACACTGGCGATTTAGTGATTTCCCTTTTTAAATCATTAAATTCTTTGTCCAACGTTTCATTCCAGTGCCATGCAATGTCTTTTTTGAGAAGTTGTCTCAAGTTCGTAGTTTTCGACGATAAATTCTCAATAAATGATCCCAGATAATTTACCATGCCCAGAAAACGTTGAAGTTCTGGTACATCTTTTGGTATAGGCATCTTTAAAATTTAATCAATTTTACTTAAATCTGGTTTTACACCCTTATCGTTAAACACATGTCCAATAAATTTTATTTCGTTTAGTAGAAATTTAGATTTAAATTTATTAAACTTTAAACCAACATTTCTTGCTCGCTCAAGTACAGTGTTTAAAATTCTATTGTGCTCATCTACCGTTTTTGCAAAAATTAAAAAATCATCTATATAAATGATTAAACCCTCAACGTCACCGAACAGCTTTACCATCTCCGCATGAAAGATTTCCGGCGCAGCATTGATACCAAAAGGCAAACGTAAAAATTTATAGCGACCAAAAGGGGTATTGAATGTGCACAATTTAGAAGAATCTTCATCGAGTGGTATCATTAAAAAACCACTATTCGCATCAAGCGTACTAAAGAATCTTGAACCACTTAACTTTGCCTTACAATCATCGATATTTGGAAAGGGAAAATGGGGTCTAAGTATAGCTTTATTTAAGTTTCTCGGATCGAGACATAACCTAATATGACCATTTGGTTTTGACACCAACACAATGGAGCTAACCCATTCTGTTGGTTCTTCTACTTTTGAAATAACTTTTAAATTAATCATTCTGTCTAATTCACTCTTTAATGCATTGTGCAACGAAAATGGAATTTTTCGCGGTGCATCTACAACTGGTTTTACATCATCTTTCAACATAAGTTTACATTTCCTTTCTAATAGGCCTAAACCTTCAAAAGTATCCGAAAACTTTTTCACTAAGCTATCCGACGTCAAACTATTCACATTTTTAATCAAATTCATTGCCTTTGAAAGTTCTAAACCAATAATATTTTTGCAATTTAAATCAACAATATAAAATGTACTAAAATAATTCCTACCATTAAAAAACAAATCGATATCTACTTTACCATTTATCGGCAGTTTCTCCCCACTAAAAGTAAATATATTTGTTTTTGTTGAGTGTAGATCTTTACTCAGGCGTAATTCATCAGCTGTTTTCTTGGATAAGATGTTAGTATCAGCACCAGTATCCACTTGACACTCTACTTGCTTGTTGTTAATTTTCACCTGTACATGCCATCCTCTTTGACTTGTTGTAGGCTGTTCTTTAATTTGTTGACCCATTTTATTACCACCAACTACTGTTGTTATCATTTGCTGCTGTTGTTTGTTAATTTGTTGACTACCCTACAAGAAGACTACCGGTCATTTTACTAGTTATATGACCGGTAGTGTTCACCAATATATTGGTTAAAGTTTCTATTAGTTTATTAAGAGCAAAATGAAAAAACTAACCGAAACTCTTGTGTACATGTGATTTTGCCTCTCTTTCTAACTAATGAATTCCACTCGACTACGGAACATATATCTGTACTGCTTACTCTGCTGCTTTTTATTAGTCAATGATAACCAAAATAGTGGTAAATGCTAACTAGTAAGTCATAACGTAAATATTGGTTAGCACTAACTAGTTATTTATAACGTAAAAATTGGTTAATACTAACCTTTATAAAAAAATACTTTTTTTTTAATTTTCATTTTAAATTAAATTTTTTATTAAAAATATTAAATGGAATTTCATGAATTAAGAGGAAATTAGATTTCAGTAAAGTAAATACCAAGTACCATTATTTCTGTGGCTGCTCTTTAAGGTTCCACTTCTTGCATGATTCTGGAAATGTAGGTAAACATACGTGTTTCCAATCAATTAATCGTAGATCTTAAAAAGACATTTTATTTTGTTAAAAATTTGTGGCAAAAAATTATATACTTACTTGAAAAGCCATCAGGATTTTAAACTATTTTTTTTTTTGTTCCTTTACTATCATCACCAAATCTTAAACGATTATCCTGGCCAAAGCCACCACCCGAATGACCGCTACCTGTTGAACGAGCACTCCTTTCAAAACGACCTTTTCGCACATGACCTCTGTGTTTCCTGATAATCCAGCACCACGTTCTCTGAAGCCGCCATCAATACGCCTTCCTTTACCACAAGCATTCTGATTACAGCTTTTTGGCGGTGTCACTTTTTTATAGTAATTTTTTTATCTCACTACTTTAGTCACAAATTATAAATTTAATTTAATTGATTTTTTTCTTTGATACCAATCGCAAATATTAAATTTAAGAACTTCACAAATTTTTACACGCGTATGACAAAAATATATTAAAATATTGGTATTATTTGGGAAATGTTAGTTGAACCATTCTAACATATATGTTAGAGTGGAACAACTAATCTTAAATTGTTGCAAGTGTGTTAGTATTTTTTTTGGTTTTGGTTATGCATTTCTTGTAGGGTAATTTCTTGTTGTTGAATTTGATTCTTCCGTTGCTTAATATCTTGTTGTTTCATTTGATGTTTTATTTCCCGTTGATTTCTATCTTCTTGTTCCCCTTCTTGTTGGTTCTTTTGTTGCTTAAATGTTTGTTGTTTTATTTCTTGTTGTTTCATATCGAGTTTTTGTTGTATTGTTGATTTGTTTTGACTTTTAAACGACAGTGTACCTACAAAAAGCTCTTCTGTAACTTCTTCATCACGATAAATATTTTTTATAACTTTTTGCTTAACACCACCATTTTGTTTATGCGTTTGTTGTTTGTGCTTGGAAAAGCACATTTTTGCATAATGACCTTTTTTATTACATGTATGACAAACTGCATTGTCAGCCGGACATTTTGTTCTGTGTGTTTGTCCACACTTGCGACAAATTGATTTTTGTTGATTGTAACGTGATTTTTGTTTTAAAATATTTACGTTCATATTGTTGTTGCCGCTGTCGTTTAAAAGTTGAGATGCATTTTCCCGGGCTGCTTCTATAGTTTTTGCAATTTCTACCGCTTTGATTAATGTTATTTTGCCTTCACTTAATAGTCTCTCTTTTATGTGCTGGTATTTAGGTGACAAGCCACATATGAATATTTCCTTCACGAGTGCCTTCCTTAAATCACCAAATTCACACGATAAGCTTAAAGTTTTTAAAACCGTTACGTACGCTTCCAAATGTTCATCTTCCTTTTGTTTTCGGCTAAAAAATAAATGACGTTCCATGGCGATGTTTGCCTTTGGAACAAAATGAGCATCAAATTTGACGATTAGATCATTGTATTTGACTTCATCCAAATCGACATTAAAGGAATTGGCTATGATTAAACATTCGGCTCCCATGTGGTGCAATAATAACGCCACTTTCCTTTTATCTGGTTCTCCTTCCAAATTAGTTGCCCTTATAAACATTTTAAATTGATCTTTCCAGTTTTTCCATTCGACGGCCATGTTTATTGCTTAAGGTTTAGTTTACCAATTGCCGAAGTTTGGGACTCAAACATTTTGTTTTTAATTTTATGTAAAACTTTTTTTTTAAATAAAAATACACTATCTTAAATTTATTTATCGACACTTTTTTTTTTCTTTTTTACTTTATTTAGACTGTGAGTTTAAAGTTTCACATCTGACACCATATTATATTAATGTGTTTCGTTCAAAGCCGACTTTATTAATAATCATAAAGTATTACAAAATTCATTTTTTATCTTCAATCATATAACAGGGTGTATCATATATCTAAGTAGCTCAGTCTTAGTACACTGAGCATAATAACTATACAACAATAATATCACATAGTCCCCATGCAAACTTCTTCCTTTATGTCCATAAAACATTATTCATGTTCGTATTTAGATAAAATTTGACCCAAAATATTTTACTGAAAGTCAATTTTGTTGAATCGCTTTACATTTAAACATACAGCTTTCATCCAAATATAAATCCCAAAAAAATATTTAAGTTATTTAAAAGAAAATATATCATATGTATATTAGACTGGTCGCATCTTGTATGGGATTTTTTTTTTTTAATTTAATTGTTTGCGCTGCTAAAATATGAGGTTTGGTGTAAGAAATCATGATCCAATTTTTCAGGTCAATCCGACGGTGCCTAGCCGTGCCGGGTGGGGCCCAAAGTTCCCCATATTATAAAAAAACATCTTTTCTATCAGATCTTTATAGTTATACTAGTTAAAAAGCCGAAAATCAAAAATATGGCTTCGTTACGATCTTCCGCAGAGAAAGTACTTCAAGTGTGCCAAATTTCAGCTTCCTATGTCATCAGATGGCTTCAGAAAGTTGCGGAAAGAATAGGACATACATGCAAACATCCTGACATACTAAGAAATTATATATGTTCGCGCAACTCAAAAACGCTTTAGCTTATTGAAAAACTAAAAAAAAACGAAATTCCGCAATAAAATTTACTTTAAGAAAGTTAAAACTTTTTTCTTCATATTGGCTTTGGTTTTCGAGATATACCGTTATTTCGAAAATTAAGGAGGTTGCACAACATATGTTCGCGCAACTCAAAAACGCTTTAGTTTCTTGAAAAACTAAAAAAAACCGAAATTCCGCAATAAAATTTACTTTAAGAAAGGTAAAACGTTTTTCTTATATGCGCAGTCGTTTTAGAAACATAATTTTTTTTTTCTGGAAAAAAAAATAATTTTTTTATTAAAACTTCGGAATTTTTGTTTTTAAAAATTCATAAAAAATTGAAAAATGCAGCTATTCTTCTAATTTTATGCAGACATATAAAAAACAACATTGCAAGCAAAACAAGCTATAACTCATTAAAATCTGTAAACAACTTTTGATTTTATGTATTCACAAAAGATGTGGCGGTTTAATAAAATTCTTAAATTAATTAAAATTTTTCGTCTTTTGTGAATACATAAAATCAAAAGTTGTGAACAGATTTTAATCATTTATAGCTTGTTTTGTTTGCAATATTGTTTTTTATATGTCTCTATAAAATTAGAAGCATAGCTCCATTTTTAAATTTTTTATGAATTTTTAAAAACAAAAATTCCGAAATTTTAATAAAAAAATTATATATTTTTCCAGAAAAAAAAATTATGTTTCTAAAACGACTGCGCATATATGAAAAACTTTTTACCTTTCTTAAAGTAAATTTTATTGCGGAATTTCGGTTTTTTTAGTTTTTCAATAAACAAAAGCGTTTTTGAGTTACGCGAGCATATGTTGTGCAACCTCCTTAATTTTCGAAATAACGGTATATCTCGAAAACCAAAGCCAACATAAAGAAAAAAGTTTTAACTTTCTTAAAGTAAATTTTATTGCGGAATTTCGGTTTTTTTTAGTTTTTCAATAAGCTAAAGCGTTTTTGAGTTGCACGAACATATATAATTTCTTAGTATGTCAGGATGTTTGCATGTATGTCCTATTCTTTCCGCAACTTTCTGAAGCCATCTGATGACATAGGAAGCTGAAATTTGGCACACTTGAAGTACTTTCTCTGCGGAAGATCGTAACGAAGCCATATTTTTGATTTTCGGCTTTTCAACTAGTATAACTATAAAGATCTGATAGAAAAGATGATTTTTTATAATATGGGGAACTTTGGGCCCCACCCGGCACAGCTAAGCACCGTCGGATTGACCTGAAAAACTAGATCATGATTTCTTACACCAAACCTCATATTTTAGCAGCGCAAACAATTAAATTAAAAAAAAAAAATTGAGACCAGTCTAATGTATATTTGGTGTATCTAGATAATATTCGGCACAAAAAACTCTTACATGAATCTTAACCTTATAACATAACTTTTCATATTAATTCGAATGTATAGCGTGGGGTAAGTAAGCGGGTTATACTGTTAGACAACAGCTCTTTCGTTGAACATTTTTATTTACATACATATGTATGTTTTTTTTTTTAATGACTGTTATAAATTGTACACAGACGCTTCCACGCATATCCTCTTTGTTAAACAGTAACACTGCCACTTTTTTCGTTTTCTATGGACATTTCGGTATTTATTTATACCTATTAAGAAATAAAAAAATTCAAAAATACTGCAACCATCATTAAAATTTGGTATTTTTATAGAGTTACCATTTTTTTTGCCCTGATAACAAATTTATAGTTAACGAAATAATGTAAAGATGAAATTCTAATTAACCAACAGTTATCATTTTAGTTTACAAATTGACACTTTTTTAAACAAGCTGGGCACTAGGTTGTTTTCACTTAATTCGGGTACGGTGAATCCAGTGGTGTTCGCCGTTTTTTTAGGTTAGCTTTTGTTTTCGAGATATACCGTTATTTCGAAAATAGAGGAGGTTGCACAACATATATTCGCGTAACTCAAAAACGGATTAGTTTATTGAAATTATTGCATATTTTAAGCGCATATTTTCGATTTTTAAGTGCATGAAAATCTCATCCCTATTTATTAAAAATAAGCCAAATCGGACCGTTATTTCAGTTATGGCAGTAGTGATTGAGTACTTTCTCGATTCGAAGCAATTTTCTTTCAGTCGATACCGAACGAATCAAAATTATTTTTTTTGTATTGTGAAACTCAAATGAATGATTTACAATACTGAAAAATAATTCCGATTCTTTTAGTATTGACTGAAATAATTAAATATTTAATTGCTTTGAAATCGAGAAAGTACTCGATCACGACCGTCAGAATCAGGTCCCTGGTCACACTAATATGAGGCCAGACGAATCGTTAAGTCCCTAATAATTTCGAGCCCTTTTTGCGATTATATCGTAAGCGACAAGTACTTTGATCGATTTAATCTCAGCATGCTCTTGAAAACTATTGAATGCGCTTTAATAATTTTAAAAATAAATAATTGCAAATAAAGTGCTACTTACTTAAGAAAACACTGGTAAAAACACTCTCCTGTAACATTTGCCTTTTGTCGCTACGATATAATCGCAAGTAGAGCTTTTTCTTTGAAGGGGTAATTTCATCGTTATATGGTTGGAGGTCCCAATAATATGGAATTTTGTGAAAGGATATTTTTGAATTCTGCAAGATTTTTTTATGGTCCTCGCTAATGCAATAAAACGGAAAATTTTCAAACATATTATGGTTCAAGCTTCAAAGAAACAAAACTAACAATAGCGTTTTTCAGTCTTTGTATTAAGTGTACAACTTTGCTTTACTTAATTCGATATACTACAAATCGTGAGTGTCTTTTTCGCTAGCATTGTAAATTAAAGAAGTTTCTGAGTGAGGGAGAGAAACAGATATAGTTTTTTCAACTGTTTTATTCTGGGTTATTTAACAAACGTGTTTACTACAGCTTTTTGTTGGATTTTTCAACCACAGCGTAGTAAATTTTAGTCTAATACATTTTGTTGTATCTTAGTACTTTAACTAAAATAATAAGATTAACAAGGTCTACAAGGGACTTTACTATCAAGGGTGAAAACCGCTAATATAAATTAACCAGTAAAGGTGGAAGTACATAACGCGTTAGTTCGTCGACGAGTATCGTGCGTTTAAAAACTTTAACGCGTAAAAAATTGCAAGTTACACAATACGCGTTACAAAAACCATTCCTGTCAGCGGTTTTTTATTTGTTTACTTATTTGTGCATTAAAAATGGGTTCGAAAGTATATCAAGATTTTGTTATTTTATGGAATTTATTCTTTTTATATAAATATTGTATATTTTTTAAGCTCTTCAATAAGTTTTTCTTTCATGATTTACAAATTTGTAAAATTATTCTTTTTATTGTCAGCTGATTACTTGTCAAAAATACACAACGCGTTAAAAAGTTCAAAGTTAACCAACTTTCTGGTGCAAACGCGTCAAAATATTTTGCATGTAGCTTGTTCTATGAAAATACACTAGTTTAACTTTTTTTGACAGAAGACGACAGAGCGCGCGCTAACGCTTGTTATGTACTTCTACCTTAAGCAATTCATGCTTTTTTAATCGATAAAAGAAAAAGCTCATAGTCGTGCGCTCCAATGTTGTCAGATTCATTTGGTCACGACTTTGTTAAAAATTTGTGAAACAGTGTAATTTAAAATTAAGCTGAATCGTTATACATGACGTTATCTCCCAGAAGTTCATCAAATTAAATATTTACATTTTCCGTAGTTTAGTTCTTTTAAAAATACTGTGATTGAATTAAATACTAAAAAATTACGAGAGTTAGGATTATTTTTTAAAACACATTTTCTTCCAAATTTAAATAAATTCGGTTTCCGAATTCAAAAATGTGACTTGATTTCTGGACGATTTATGTAGGTTCTCCGTTATATCGCAAACCCTATATTAGAGTATATAAAATAAAATGAAATAATTTGCGAAATAAAATTCTAGATAAAGATATTTCTAGTTATATTTAAATCAATTTTAAAGAGATTAACATCTGTATATATGTATGTATGTATATATCTTTGGCAAAATGGAAAAAGTGCTTAAGTCGTCTTAAGCAAAGTTAGAGTGTATGGCCTTTTGTAATCTCCATGCTTAAAAAAGTACCCATGGACATAGTGTCTATTATTTCGTGCGATTTTTTTTTAGAAAGTTATTGCAATGTTATAGAAATGCTTAATTTTTTCAATGTGCAATAAAATTTGGTTTAAAAGCTTAAGTTTACTTCCGATCTCTGTCATTAGAAATGTTTAGGAATAAGAACTTAAAAAAAATTATAACCGCACGAATGTAATGATTATATTAGAATAGGAGTAAATTTGCAAAAATGACCTTTTAATTTTAAAATTGCTCTCCTACAAAACTATAAAATAGACTTAAGCAATTGTTCTTATTACCACAGATATCATGACAAATGAGGTACATACAAAAATACGTACATACATACAGCTACGTGCAAATAATTAGGTACACATTGTTCATATAAAATTTATAGTACAGAAAATAGAAGCAAATTATTTGTTGTTTACATAACATAAGAGTTTATACTTTGTTTTCGATATGTAAAAAACACGCCAAGAAAAAACATGGTTGTGGTAAACAAATTCTAAGAGCAAGATATTATGATAAGATTCATGATTGTAGTCACTATACATATTACGATTATTTAATTACATTATGAACAAATATGTTCGTAATATTACATCATAATATATTTTCCTTAATCATATTCTTATCCTGTTAATCATAATAAGTTAAGAAGTAACCATATTATGATCATGTTAAGCATAATAAGTTAAGAAGTAATCATATTATGATATAGCACCACTTTCACAACAATATAAAAAAAAATTTAATTTTTTTGCATCGATTTTGTGGCACTTTACAATTTTTTTAATGCAAATGCAATTTTTTGATTTTTTTAATTTCTTAAAACTTGTTTTTCTAATGGGTATGTTTTTTAATTGTTTGACCACTCACTAACAAATAATTCGATAGTCATATTTAAAACAAACGACACAACTCATTCAAAATTATTTTACAAATTGCGATAACAAAATATTATTAGAGTAAAGATATTTTAATTGCATCTTAAACATATTATGAAATAGAAAGTTGTCATGTTATGGCTATTAAATTTCATGAAATGATTGTGAGTAAAAAAATAGGTTTTCAAAGTTATCATTATTTAGTTGTTAGAAAAATAATTATAACAATACTTAAATTTATAATTGCGATAAGCATATTAACTATAATATTGCTGATTTTAAATAAAAATAACCATTTTTTGTGTATGACAGCAATATATTGTTACAATAAAAAAATGTAGTTGCCGTTACCATGCACAACCATATTTTTTCTCTGCGTGTACATATTTGAAAACCACTGCTTAAGGGTACTTTACACTATCAAACAAGTCTTACATATCTTTACGAAATTTCATCTCAAAACTAGTAATTGTTTGAAAATTTTCCAAATCCAATAACAACCTATCATGACCCTTTAACCTGTGCATCAGAAGGTTTTGGATCATTACCGTTAAATATTTATTTTACCGGCCATATTTGACTCAGCTTATGGCAGCATGTAATCATTTAATATTTCAGCGTTTTGGAATTTTACTGCATGTTATGACATGCTTTAAGGCTCAGTTAGTCGGGAGTAATAGTAACAGTAACCTTACCGTAAAAAAGTAAGACCAATCTATTAATTACAAATTGAGACGTAACCTCTTACTGCTAACTGTAATCGTTCTAATTGCTTTACATACAGCAAAATGAATCAGCTGATTTTCAACGTTACTGTTACTCCCGGCTAATTGAGCCTTTAGAGTGTCTCTAGTATACTTTGGATCATATTTCAACCGAGGATGGCAAACATATATTTTCCCTAAAGGAAGGCTCTGTTAATTTTCGTTTCAAGTGTAAATAAAACTACTTCATTCTTGAGAGGTCCAATGACGGTATTTTTGAGCAACTTCAAGCTTGCGACGCTGTGCAGAAAGAAATAGCGTCTTCCGCGAAATTCTCCGAAAAAGTCAAGCATATTTCAAACGCCGCTTAATAAAGTCAACAGATGGGCTTGGATCGATTTGACCAAACACAGCCATATGCTGGCTGGTATTATGACGTTATATAACACGGCCACAGCGTAGTAAATATAAACTACTTTAAAGATTTGTATTCGGAAAAATGCCGTTCCATGAACGGTATGTGAAAAATTAGTATCGTCATTTCCTGGTGACAACAAGTCTGTTGCTTTAAAAAATTAGCTATTAAAAATAAAATATTGAATAAATAAAATGTATAAAACAAAACTAGCCGTGTCCCTTATTATATCTACATCTTATTTTTGGCGGTTATAAAACCAGGATTGTTTTTTTTTTCTTGTAGGAAAACTTATGTACATTAGGGTGGCCGTTATTTTCTTTTTTTTTATTTCTTATATTCTCCCCCCCCCCCCCCCCCCCCAAATTGGTTCAGTTTTATGTAAAAAAAATACAAAAAAATTTCGTAGCGATAAGTTGTGTTTTAGGGGGGGCGTCCGCCCCTCAAAGTTTGCCATCAAGCCATTTATTCAAATGTAATTTGTTTGCATATGACTATCTCTTAAAAACAACATTTTACAAGAACATGATATATGGCAATATTTTAGCTCTTCTAGTCAACAACATTAGCCTCGAAGAAAGTTTTTTGCTAAAATTAATATTTAAGAAAATAACAACAAAATTCCAAACATTTTATATACGTTTTATATATATAAAAGAGGGATTTAATGTCAAGTGAACTAATTTTGAAATCGATGTCTTTCGATTTGGATGAAATTTGCACCAACGTTAGTCCTATTGAATAGTAGTTTAGACACAAATTTTCAACAAGATTGGTCAAAAAGTTTCTGAGTTTGGGGGGGTCAAAGTTTGAAATTTTGGCCATATAGGTGTTCTTTCACATCCATGTAACTTATTACCAATTGGGGTTAGCAAAATTTGTCCCAAGCAGCTTAGATAGCTATTTGATCAATCTTTAAAAAAAAATTTTTTTTGTTTTTTTTTTAATTTTTTAAAATTTTTTTTTTAAATTTACAACTTGTCAAAAAAAAAAAAAAAAAAAGTTTTAAATATAAAAAAACCAAAAAATTTTTTTTAAAAAGATTGATTAAATAGCTATCTAAGCTGCTTGAGACAAATTTTGCTAACCCCAATTGGTAATAAGTAACATGGATGTGAAAGAACACCTGTGTGGCCAAACTTTCAAACTTTGACCCTCCCAAACTCAGAAACTTTTTGACCGATCTTGTTGAAAATTTGTGTCTAAACTACTATTCAATGGGACTAACGGTGGTGCAAATTTCATCCAAATCGAAAGATTTCGATTTCAAAATTAGTTCACTTGACATTAAATCCCTCTTTTATATATATAAAACGTATATAAAATGTTTGGAATTTTGTTGTTATTTTCTTAATTATTTTCTTAAATATTAATTTTAGCAAAAAACTTTCTTCGAGGCTAATGTTGTTGACTAGAAGAGCTAAAATATTGCCATATACCATATTCTTGTAAAATGTTGTTTTTAAGAGATAGTCATATGCAAACAAATTACATTTGAATAAATGGCTTGATGGCAAACTTTGAGGGGCCGACGCCCCCCCTAAAACACAACTTATCGCTACGAAATTTTTTTGTATTTTTTTTTACATAAAACTGAACCGATTTGGGGGGGGGAGAATATAAGAAATCAAAAAAAAAAAAGTTCTCCATACAACTAACGGCCACGCTAATGTACATATTTTAATGCACACATTGAAAACAAACTATAAAATTGTATGTTATATAAAGAAAACATTTTATTTCTTTTCTTATACGATAAATTATATCAACATGGTGTCCCTAATTATTTGCACACATCTGTACATACATGTGTTTGTCTATTAAAATAAGTTTTCTTTGTTTCTCTTAAATATTAAATGTAAATTTTTTAAATAGAAAAATGAGTCTAGTTATTCTTTGTGCACATTTATAATTGACTATACATTTTTTACAAAGTTGTATTTATAAGCAGAAAATATAAAAGCAGTGAGAATTCTATATTCAGCTGTGCCGAATCTTGGATACCCTCACACATTTTTTTTTTAAATCTGAAATTATATTATTCGTCACGGTTTGAGCCGTTTTGTGAATTATATGGTAGATAATGAACTGATCATCACATGATCTTAGATTTTTTGTTTTGTTATATAAAACTTAATAAAACTCGTTTCGGTTTTAGGGGGCGGCCTTATACCAGACTAACGGTGAATTCTAGACCGATCATCACAAAATTTATAAAAATAAAACTGTATTGAAGTGAATTCCGAAAGGCTGCTTTATATAGCTCGTGTTGAAAATTATGGACCGATCATTATAGAAGTTGGTAATAAAATTTCTAGTCATATAACACGAATCAATTTTATCTTATTTGTTTTATTCAGTCGCATTAATAATTAAAATCCGGTAGCGCTTACCATAAGAGTGCTACATTCGGCTGTATCTTATCTTTAATACCCTTCACAATACGACTCACCTTCTAACGCACATAATCCAACAGAATTTAGAAAAACCACAACAATTGAGTTTTTGTGATTTTATGTCCGTTATTTATGGACCTATCCAGCTGAAATTCAAAAGCAAACTTAAGCGAAGTATATATATGTGATATAAATATATAACAACCTAGTCCCCCAATTTCTACCTGTGGTGAAGGGTATAATAAGTAAATATAGGCAAAGCTCGGTATTACGATTGATAATATAACAAATCATACAAATCATAAGTTTAATAAAAGAATCTCAAAAAACAAATGCTATGTTATTATTAAGGCCGTTTTACACAATAATACCAGTCTTAAGTATTTTCACGAAAATGCTTCCCCCGATCTAATTATTGTTTAGTAATTTAAAAAAAACAACAGCAACTTCTAATGAGAGGGTTTTATTTTCTTCAACATATGTAAGACTTTTGGGATAATGTAAATAACCTTTTATAGGATATGAAAAACTACCGCAAACCAATAAAATCTTTTTTAATGCAGATATGTATATTCGCAAAGGCGAATATTTTTCCTTTGCCCATTTCAAAATCACTTTGACTCGTGCACATAAAAATATTCGAAGGAGCTTGTTTTAAAATAACTTGTTAAAAAAACTTTGGTAGGGTGTTTTTTTGGAGTGATACAACTTTGAGTTGGCATCACTGCTTTATTTGACCACCCATTTAACAGCTGATAGTTGCTTTTTGTTTATTTTGCTTTGACATTTCATTATGGATCGACTTACACCAGAGCAACGCTTGCAAATTGTTGAAATTTTTAATGAAAATAATTCGGCGAATGGCCTGAAGCACAAATTGATATTGATTTAGAACAGTGAAGGGCACACACATACTATCACATTTATGCTTGTGCTAACGAAATAACAACAAAGCAACAGCCGAACGTACATTGTCACAGACCACACAAAGAAGTTTATAGTGTATATGTGTCGACGTCACACAAACAGCATTTTTATTCCTATGCACGCGTAGATAGGATTTGCAAATGTGCCCGTCACTGATTTAGAATTTCCATTAAAATTTTTATTTTCCGATGAAGCCCATTGAATGGGTACGTAAATAAGCAGAATTATCGCATTTTGAGTAAGAAGAATCCAAAAGCTTTTGTTGAAACACCATTACATTCACAGAAAATTACTGTTTGGCGAGCTTAATGGTCTGGCGGAGTCATTGGCCCATATGTCTTCAGCAGTGTTGCCAATTTAGCCATTTAGTGGCTAGATTTAGCAACTTTTCACCCTGTTTAGCCATTAAAAAATTAGTTTAGCCATTAGCCATTTTTTTAGCCGTTTTTCAACTTGTTTAGCCATACAATTTTTTTTCCGGTTTTCTTTAAAAAGAATAATTTTTATTTTGTTATAAAAATTTATAAAAGTAAAATAAACATTTTGAGCAATTAAACCGCCTTTAATTTAAATCACAACTTTTACAAATGTTGAAAATCGCTATAAACTATGACGCTGAAACATCTTTCAAAATAAAGGAACAGTATTCCACTATTAAATTTATAAAATGGATCAACACAACATCGCTGTTTCTTTCTCGGTGCAAGTATTTCAATAAAGGGATGCAGGCGGTAACAAAATTGTTTTAGAAATTTCAGAATTGACTATAAAGTTGCTCTCACTTGTATGGTCTAATGCTGAAGAAGATAGGGTGTTTAGCCAAGTAAACATCGTTAAAAGTAATTTGAGAAATAGGTTACATTAATTCGATTTTATCAAGTAGGTAAACAGTTTTTAGTGGAGAGGGTACAATGCGTTTGTGCTGATGTCTGTAACACCTTAAAATATTAGTCCTTAGCCCACCTTTACGTATACCGATTAACTCCGAATCACTTTTTGAGTCAAATTAACGATGTTTGTCCGGCTGGCCGGCTGTCCATGTAAACCTTGTGCGCAAAGTACAGGTCGCAATTTAGAGATTATTTGATAAAATTTGGTACAATGGTTCTAATGTGGTGTAAGTCGGGTTTAACCGACTTTACTTTCTTACTTGATTTTTATTGTAGAAATGGACTCAAAAGGTTGGGTAAATGTTGTCGTGATTATGATTTAGTACCTTCAAATTATTTAAAACTTATAATTATTTTAAACTAATGAGTGAATCCTATAGATGAACAATAACGACATCGAATTTTTCGACGATTTAATTTTTTAATATTAATTTACGTTTATTCTTATTTAACAAATTGATCTTAACTCACAATTTCATCGTAAACAAGTTTAAATGAATTATTTTTGGTTTGTTAATGAATTTTAATGTGTTTTTATTTAAAAAAGCATTTATCAATTTTTTAGCCCATTTTTAGCCATTTTTTAGCCATTTTTTGCCGTAAATTTAGCCATTTTTGGTCACAAAGTTTTGGCAGCACTGGTCTTCAGAAACGATGATGGTCAGAATGCGAAAAGTTGTTGAAAATTGGTGTTCCAGATTGGTGTTCTACGCGCCAACCGAGGCGGCCACATGGCCGAAATCATATTTTATATAAAATTTTCTATCCAATAAAGACCGTTTCATTAATATCAAAAATATTTTACTATTTTTTATTATGATTTAAACTTGTATCACTCTATAAAGACACCCTTTATTTTGTAGTGCTACCATACTTTTATCTTAATTAAATAAGACTTTGCAAATAAAACTCAAAAAAACAATCTGTATTTAAATTCGATTTAAGTTTATATGAAAATTAACTTAATATAAATTGGGCATTAGTATTTTAATTGTAGCTTTCGTTATATACAGGTCTGTCACAGAAATCAATTACGATCGAATGTGATTTCTTTTTTATGCGAAGCGAGATAGGAAATGACTTCCTCTTTCGATCGGAATTGATTTCTGTGACAGACCTGTACCCATGTTCTGTAACTCTAGTGAGAACTTCTTGCATAGAAAAGATGTGAAACAAAATATTCAATCGTTTCTCGAAAAGTGAGAAAAATGTGTGTCTGTAACACATGTCGAAAACTATCAAAAGAGATTACGTCATTACGTTATAAATGTCATAATATAGCAATGGAAGCCGATGTGACATTGCAGACGTTCAGGACGCCAGTAGCACATATCGTTGACGGCGACCAAAATTTACTAAAATTTAAAATTTTTCAACGACGGCGGCGAAAATACAACCGTCGGCTATGCCAAATTGTGTAAAGAGCGACTTTAGTGTTTGTTATTTGCAAACGATCTTTGAAGACATTCGAATATTTCATAAATATGTTAAAAGAATAATAATAAAACAATGAAAAATGTGCCAAGAACATAATGTTATTATTATTCTTTGCATTTTGCATTTTTAGTTGTTTTTTAGTGTTAAAATTTTTTCTCTCCCCATTTTTATTCGTGAGTTTATTTGACAGTTCAAAGCGGGAACTTTTCTCACCAATATGTTACAGACACACTTTTTCTGTAAATTGGCGAGTAATTTTCTTACGTGACAGCTTGTACTCGTCAAAAAAAGTTACAGACACAGTTAAGTGAAAAAAAACAGCTGTTTGTTTAAATTTATGGCATTTTTGTTTTATTTCACACATTTCAATCGAAAACTTTTTCGACGCGAGAGTTACAGAACATGGGCACTGATTGACATAATTGCGTTTTTAAGCATTCGCTATATAACGTAGTTAATGTTAAGCGACCCATACACTTGCAATATTATTGTGTATGATATTCGCAATATTATTTCTATTTCGTCCTATATTATGCAATAAGTCGCACAATGGTTTCAATTGAATATTGCTCAACTTTTATTCAACAAAAAGGTGAACATACCTATAGGAATAATATAAACAGCATTGTACAGGGATGTCAACACATTTCACTTCCTTTTCGTTGTGCAATTAAAATCAAAAGTCTTTTGATTGTTGCCAATATATTGTGCCACGTTTGAATATCACATACACATTAGCGATATAATTGTACAATACGTAAAATGGAACAATTTTATTGCAAATGTATGAGCCGCTTTAAAAATGTCGAATAGTTTGTCATAATTTTTTCTAAATTTTTTTTTTTACCATTCGTTATATCGAGTATAACATTTATTTAATGTGCGCTTTATAAGGTTTCTGAAATTATACCGTTCGTTATACTTAATTTTCGTTATAGCGAGATTCGTTATACCGAGCTCTTCCTGTTATGTTGTTTCTAAACAGCAGTTTGTTTGTAAACATGTTAGAAATACATATATAAATTTTTTTTGCAAGGTTGGGTCATAACTTTCTTTTAACTAAACCTATTACACTGGGTTTCAATCTCAAACTATTTAGGAAAACTAAGAACCACCTGTCATTAAAAATTGTTCTTTATTGTTGGTCCGTTAGAAAGTAGGTGTGATTTCAACAGACGGGCTTAATCGACTTTGACTTAGAATACATATACATACATACCTAATATGGTATTAAATATTTAAAAAGTTTCAGACGGTATGACAAGCTTAGTATATTCTCATTTACTGGAGGGTAAGAATAAAAAAATTCTCTTTTTATTCAAGTGAATCAAGAGTTGGAAAAATAATTTTATTATTCAATAATTTCTACGAATCCACTATTTAACCACAATATACAATAAGCAACTTTTATTTAATAGCTGTTATGAGTCTTTATAGTTAAATTTTTTCTACAGAAAGTTTACTCAGAGACAAGAATTTTTATATATTTTTATTTCAGCTAATTGTGAAGAGTGTATACTAAGTATATTATTCCGTATGAAACTTTTAAATAATCATCTATGACCCCATAAAGTACAAAGAAAAAAAGTTTTTTGTCAAAAAGTTTTAAGTTCTTATAAGCAATACAGCAAAGCACAATCAGTTTAGTAGAAAAATAGATATGAATCCTAAAAAATTAATATTTTTTTAGACAAACTAACTTTAATTGGTGGCGGAATGCACCAGAAGTCGTTCTACTAAATTTTGTTATGATCGTACCATAATTTACCAAAGGCTTTTTACGAAGACCACTCAAAGCCTGAAAATTACTTTAATAAGGCTAAAACTCATAAGAATCATGATGATATTTATTTCAAATTAGGCCAAATTATAAATAAAAGCATAAAATCATGGGTCTAAAACCCGTCACAATTTTTGTTTTTATTAGGACTTCTTTTTAGAAGTTATGTGGGATTGTGTAGGAAATACTTCTCAAATTTTTAAAAAATACTTAACATCAACAGTTACATATCAATTTACTCACTTCCCATTATAAGCAACAACTATTATTGTGAGATAATTGTAAAGATAAGCTTAATTCTTACATACTTTTTGAGTGCTTACAAAAGGCTTTCAAAGTAGCTGCGAGAACGTAAACATAAATAAAGTGGGATTGCAGCTAGGAGGACTTATTTCAATAAAAACCCCTGTTGAAAGGATTCTTTCCCGCTGGGTATTAAAGGTTTCAGTAGTATTTCAAATACTTATATTTCCCCTGCCGCAGTTTGAACTAGTTCCTAACTTCACAATTTTTCCATTTTTTTTAATTTTAAATTGAGAAAATTCCAACTGAAATTGAGAATATCACTTTGAAAATGAGAAAATTTCAATTTGAAATTCCTACATCCCGTGGTCCAAACATTATTATAGAATGGGTCAGAAAGCGTTTTTCGTAGGTAGGAAGAGTTGAGGAATGAATAATCGAACTCGTATTGGTATGTGACAATGCTCCATTTCAAAGTCGGCTACAAATTATTTTTATTACTTTCTAGCTACACTCTTGCGATGCTTAGTCCCATTGTAAATATTTGGTTTTAAATAAAAATTACGGTGAATACACAGATGAATGTACCAAACGTTATTCCCCCCAATGAAGGAGAGCAGAGGCTTGCCTTTTTAGAAGAGGTGATTAAGGCTTTTAATGCATGTATAACTACTGGAGATTGCAGTATAGCTATACAACATACTGCAACATTTTACCGATCTGCTCTGGATCTGCAAGACATGCCTATGCATGTTGGTCAAAAATACTGCGATCTGTATTTATTTTTTCTATTCTTATGTTCGTAATAAAAATTAGATAATTCAATTTTAAAAATAAAATACCTTCATTTCATTTCGAGTTTTCTTAATTTCAAATTAAAATTTCCCAATTTGATTAGGAATTTTCTCAATTTGAAGATATTTGCATTTCAATCACATCATCTTTTTTAAAAACACAAATAACAGTTATTTTGGAATATGAATCATATTCGGATTCAGCGGAAAATTTTACATAAAGATAAGCTGTCAGATTCATTTGGTTACGACTTTGTTGAAATTTTGTCACGTAGTGTTATTGTAGTTTGTTTTTTTTTGATAGTAACAATTTTAAAACAAAAGTTAAAATCAGTAATTTTTACTATAATTAGTAAGTTATTTTTTTACATTTAAAAATAAGATGATTTTAAGTTTGATTTAAAGAAAAAAATGAGTTGACCGGGTTTTAAATGAATTTTAATTTGTTTTATATTTCATTTTCCGTTGATTTTACCTACATAATATTTTGAGTGTAATAATCCCCAGTTAAAGAGAAATCTATATTCTCTTTGTATGGTAGGTGCCACTCCCACTTCTTCAATCCCGCCAAACATTTGTCGGATATTGTGTACTGATTACAAGATATTCGTACAATATTTGGAAACTGTAGCTCTTATGGCCATTTTCTCAATGTATCGACAAACTGTCTATTACTTAATGTCAACATAAATTTATTGGACCGATAAACTGTCCGTTAACGATTTTGGGTTTCTCAATATACCGACAAACAACAAAGTTTTCAGCTGGCAACGCCACTCAAATACATGTAAAAGATGGGAGTCAGCTGATTGAATTTATCTGTACGGCAAATAAAAGGAAAATAAATAATTGGCAGATGAGTGCCGGTTAGCTTTGCGATTAAAACGAAGCAAATGAGACATTGAAAAAACCAAATTTCTTTAATGTGCAGTTTTTCGTTGGGAAAAAAGATAATCGCCTAATGAGAAAATGGCCATTATTGTTCTTGTTAAATTATTTTTTATCGTTACGAATTAAAATTTAGTTAAAATTATGGGCAATTTAATTTTAAGCGTGTTATGCATAATTGTAGCGTAAACATCACTGAACAGATTGTTTCAGTAAGAATGTTTTTTACAAAGCTTTTAATATTAGACTGTTAAACCATATAATTATAATTTTATAATTATAATTTTTTTCATTGTACCCAAATGCACTTCATGTTTTTTATCATTGATGTGAATTGTATTATAAAAAAAAAAAAACAAAATAAAAACAAGTAAGAAAGTACAGTCCGGCATACGTAGCCATATTATTCCATACACCACCGACTGGTTCTTATTTGAAACATTTGTTACACTTTTACAACTCTAAAAACAAGTTATGATTATTCTAGCATAAAATTGTTTATGGGGTTTATTTGTGCTGAATTTTATATATGGGTAATTCCATGTCAAACCGACCTAGATGTAAAGTATATATCTTGATATTAAAGAAATAAACTTAACATATTCGGCGAAATTATGACATTTTGAATATTACATAACTTTCGAAAAACAAAATTTTTTAATTATTTTTTTTGTTTATATATGTTCCTTATAGGATAAAAGTAACGTTCTCAACAAATTTCATTCAAATCGAAAGGGGTCGGGTCCCAGTCTTGGTTGATTTGACATGAAATTACCCATATGTATGTATGTTAATTAAAAATCCATTTGAGATTTATTCATTTTTATGCGATACTGAGAGACACCACTATGGAATTTATTCTGTATCGTCCGTCACAAACTTTTTCCATATTATGCATATAGTTATTACAAAAGACAATTTTTGGCATATTTTGTCTCCATACTTAAATTTTTAAAAAATTTATTGCGTCGAAGGCAATTTTTGGGAGTTGTACTTTTTTTTGACCGATTTCCATAAAATTTGGAAGTGCAAAATATTTTGCAATAAAACGTTTTAAATACATTTGATCAAAATACTAGCAAACAAAAAGTTTTCGGATTGGTATGCTCTTTCCCAGGAGGACATTTGTATGGGCGCTAGATCGAATCGTGGACCGGGTTTTCCTTTTTTTAGTATGGTTAGTCCTAATGTCAATTTTAGTTTTATATTTTATCATTCAATTTCTATAACTTTGTAATTTGTGCGAAAGGATTACGTGTACAGACAACTAGACTGTCAGCCGGACGAACTGAGATATAGAAAGTAATTCCGGGCCGACCGGGTGAGTTCTGAGATCAATGTGTTTATGTTGTTAGTGTTAAACATATTAGAATAAAGGCATAATACCCTCTCGAATGATGGTTGTGTAGGTTATAAATAATTAAGTAAGTTTTCGAACTTTGCTTCCCTAATTATTTAGTATAATTTACAACTTCAGCAGAAGTGACAAATATGTTTGTCTTTTTATGGACTGCGTAATAATGTTTAAGTTAATAAACAAATTTTAAAAGTTATCGTACAAAAGTAGTCTTAGTAAAGTAGAAATAAACAATTATGTCCGTATGTATTTACAAATATCTTGATTAAAAAAACCATTGTTTATTTAAATAACTAAGAAAAAAGTATAAATGTGTTTGAGATTTTAAACACCCGCCAAAGCTGCAATAACAATTTACAACTAGAGCTATCCGGTAATATACATAAATTTTTCGAAATACGATAATATCTTAGCCAATTTTTTGCCCATTTCATAGCAGAGATTTCGGCTTGCCATTATGCCTATAACAGAACCATCTATCTAGACGCTTGGGGATAGTTCTTAATACTGCGTTTCCTTGAACAGCTTAGATTTTTTGCAAGAATGAACTGTAAATAATGCACTAAAAATGGCGTCGGAATGCAATACTCTAGCTCTTTAAGGTCACCCAGATTGTGTAGCATGATCCGGCATAACCAAGAAGTTGAACATAATATTTAAAAAGTAATATTATCTTATTTGTTTAAAATTTAAATGTTAAAAATAAATTTTAACAGCCGTATTCACAAACGGTCTTTAAATTTAACAAACGCTTATTAAGGACAATTTTCATAGTAAATTTGTTCTTTAAGCGTTTGTTAAATTTAAAAAATTTTTACGAATACAAGCATAAATATTCGTTTTTTTATTAAAATATATTAACAATTGTATGTACCTTTAAAACTGTTTTAATTAATTACTTATTAAATTTACAAAAATCTCTCTTTCACTTATCAGACGTGGGCTTAAAAACCATTATTTATGGTAAAACAGAGTATTAAACTTTATGTTTAAAAAAATATCCAAATAATGGTTTGCAAAATTAATAAAAAAAAAAAACAATTTTGTTAAATACCATGTGTTTTTTCGGCTGCATAAGCATTTTCGATACTGATAACTATGCTTTGACAGCTGAGAAAGTCAACTGTGTTGACATTTCTTTTGAGTAAGGTTTGACAAGTTATCATGAATCATTAAACACAACAAAAATAAAATCTGTTCGCAAAGTTCACAGAGCACTTCGTCCATTTTACAAAGCTTATTTCTGGTTAAATGGCTACATCAATAACCCAAATTGCCGTATTTTGATCGAAGACAATGTTCAAGTCGTTAACAAATTACTAGTGTCCGACCGAACGGACTTTTTGAGACCAAACCCGAACCCGAACTTCGGTAAATTTTGACAAATTTGTGTTAAAAAATCTGAACAATTGTACTATTTATAATATATTTATTTAAAACAAAATAAAATTTCGGGAAATTATTACATTTACACTTTTGGAAGGATGCAACATGAAAAGATAAATTGCACTTTATAGTAGTCAAAACTATTTTATTTTAAAAAATAATTAGTAAATGCTTTTTATAAGACAAAAAATAAAAAAAAAGTTCAAGCTTAATACAATATACCTTAGGGCTATAACTTTTTTACACTTTTTGCGAAAATCATAAACGGCATAGTATAGTCGTGTAGAACATTAAAAGTTATTAATAAAAAATATGATAATTTTTTCGGATTGTTAAAAAAGTTCACGCAGGGATCGGTTTAAAGTTTGAAAACAACCATTTTATCTCACGCAAATTTTAAAAAATATACACCTGATATTTTTATATATACGTATCACTTAAATGATATTTTGGAATTTATCCACTGCTTTAGGTTTAAAAATTTTCCTACGGTTTACAATTCATCGCGGTACAAAACTTCTTAGAAGGTTTTAGAAATTTGCTTCCCTGCGTGAGGTTTTTCGCAAAACGGCGTGTTTTCATCACTTAAACATTCTTAGTCACTTCGTCGTACTATGCCAATAATTTGGTTATAGCGCTAGTATACACATTAGTACTCAAACCTCTACAATGTATTTTTTGAATTTATTTGGGGTTTATTTTCCCTAAGTGGCGTTTAATATCGGCGGTAGTTTGTTTGCTTGGCAATAAACTCCCCATTGACATTTGTTTGGCGCAACATTTGCATTGCGGTTGCTCAATTTTTTTCAAAAAAACTTCAAATTGGATGACATTTTTATCCGGAAATATGTATATTATGAAGTTTGGTTTGTGGTTCACCCAAAACTATAGATTATCTTACCATTCGCAGAATATAAATAGAGAGTATTTATTTGCCAAATAAAATTTAACCGTCTTTTTTGTTGTATTTTTACAGTCTTCTAAAAATTACACATATAAAGATATTTTTTATACACTTAAGCATTTTATTTAGTCATCGCTGTATTTTTTCGAACTAATAATCATAGAGAAAAATAGTTGTATTGTTTTCGTATTATTTTCATAAACAATGATGCCAAATTATAATTTGAAATTATAAAAAATATGTTATTTCATAAAAAAGTTCGGTGTTCGGTAAAAATTTCGCCGAACACCGAACTTTGACCGAACATCCTTTTTTGCCGAACTCCGTAACCGAACCCGAACGTTCGGTCGGACACTACAAATTACCATTACATACATTAAAATTTACTGTTTGGTCGGTTTACACGTTTTAAAATGAGCAAGAAGCTGCCGTTATGGGGAATGGCGAGCGCTATCGAGCCAAGCTAACTGAAAATTGTTTTCCAAAAATTGATAAGCTAAATTTTTTTTCAGAAATGCTCCTTTACACTGCCCCCCTCGCTCGAGTGATTTAACTCTCCTGGATTACTCTTTATGAGGGTTTTGGCATTGATTTATGCCGACAAACCACTTGGAAGCTAATACATATTTAAGACAATGTTGCCAATTTAGCCATTTAGTGGCTAGATTTAGCCATTTTTCACCTTCTTTAGCCATTAAAATGTTGAAAATCGCTATAAATCGTGATGATGGTAAGACATCTTTCAAAATAAAGGTACAGTACACAAATATTAAATTTATAAAATAGATCAACACAAACAACACTGTTTCTTTCTGGTCGCAAGTATTTCAATAGAAATTTAAAAAATTACTATAAAGTTGCTCTCACTTCCATGGTCTAGTGCTGAAGTAGAGAGGGTATTTAGCCAATTAAACATCGTTCAAAAAGTATGTATATTGCGAATTTGCACAATTTGACGTATTAATTCCTTCAAAGTATGCGACATTGTTCTGCGTATTTAAACAACCCCCACGTGTATTTTACTAAAAATTATTTTTTTTTAATAAAAAAGAATGTAAATATGGATTAAAAACTGTTGCTGCTTGTGTTATATTAATTTTTTTTATTCTTATTTATTATTTAGTTCATACTTTTTTGCTTTTGGTTAAAATTCCACGTGAAATAAGTGCAGCTTACATTATTCCGCATATGTAAAAAAATGTTGCCAGAAACATTTCGGAACCTTTTCACAAAATGAACAGGGTACAACTCTATCAACATTTTTTCATAGATATTTCGCACAAGTTTTTTTTCATATGCGTTTTGACAGAGTACCAGGCTTATGAGGTAAACAATAACATAATCGAATTCAATTTAACTTTTTAAATTTTAAAAGCAGCAGACAAATGCGGAAATCATATTCAAAAAATAAATGCCATGAAATTATCTTCCAGATTATAATAAAAAAATTTCATTCCGATAATTTTACTGTCTTATGTTAACATTTTAAGTTATAATGCAGCTAAAAAAAACACCCTATATAAATTAATTTATCAAATGCAATAAATAATACAAAGTATTTTTTTGCTCTCGACTTGTTTTTAAATATTTTTATATATCGCATTGATCAACCAAAGGGTATTAACTCAAAATTTGGATTTTTTAAGTTTTCGTTTATAAATGTAATTAATGAGATTTCATTTAATCATCCCAAATTTTTAGGGCTAATTATGCTGATGCTGACCCTCTTAGAAGAATGTGCAATACTTTCCAGTTATATAGATTTATTGATTTTTCATTGAATCCAAAGTAAATAAGTAGATTAATAATTGCTCCTCTTAATTTTTCTATTTTTTTTTTAATTTCCTAAGTTAATCCCACGAAGCTCTATGCTTGTCTGCAGGAAAGAAACCAGAGTCTCTGGCAGGATTCGAACCCGCAACTCCGGCGCTGATAGACTAGCTCGCTACCAGTTAGCCTACCGGACTATTTAATTTATGTGTACAATTAAATTGTTAAAATGTCTAAAGGAAAAAATCCATAGACAATTAAGAAAATAAATAAATACCCTCCACCTAAAGCTAGAATATTTCCGGAGTTGGATTTATATGGGTAAATAATGGGCCGATCTTCACGAAATTTGACAGAGTGATTTATAGTCGTATTAAACTATGACTGAAATTATATTATTATATCATTACGCGTTACAGTGTTACGCATACTAAAGTGTTTTCCTGTAGTGCGCTTTATGTGGGGCCTATGGCAAATTACGGGCCGATTTTCACGAATTTTTTTTTTTTCTAGTCATATTTGACGATTTTGTGCAAAATATTAATTAATTAATTAATTAATACTATGTTTGTGATTCCGTGTGAAACTTTTTTATTATACATCTCAGACCCCATAAAGTAAAAATATTCTGGCTCGTTAAGTAATTCTAAGTCTATTTAGCCATGCACGTCTGTCTTTCTGTTGAAAACCCGCTAACTTTCGAAGAAGTCAAAAAAATTCACAAACATGGTGTCAAATTGCTTATACAGGATGTCCGCCGGGAAGGTATGGTACATTTTTTTGCCGCAATTTTGGTAAACATTAGCCTTGAAGTAAAGTGGCAAATTTATTATGGAAAAATATTCGATAAACCAACGTGTTTTCATCGTTAAAACATTTTATCAAAATCAATCATCGATTATTGTGGCGATGAGAAAGTTACGTGAAATTTTTGGGAGAAACAAAGTGCCAACAAAACGCACTACTTATCGTGAAGTGAATGATTTCGTAAAAAGAGGGTATGTAGGTGAAAGGCCCAAGCATGGACCACAACGTACTGCAAGATCGGCTGAAAAGAAAGTGTTCAAAACAATCCATAAACCTCAATTCGACGCCGTGCTCAGGGGCTTGGTCTTCAAAGAACAACTTTGGCCACAATTTTGCACAAGGATTTGCATTTGTTATAATAAACGTTTATCAATATTAGATCCATTCTCTTTCATTTAATCAAAAAATATAAACAAACAAAGTAGTATACCTTCCCGGCGGACACCCTGTAGTTATGCTAAGCAGTTTGGGCTTGAAATCCAGCAAAATCGGTTCAGTAAGATCAGAGCTATGAACCAAGAAGTGAAACCACCACCCTTAAAAATTTATCACTTTGTTACAAAAACTAACATACATAAATGGTGGAATAATGCACGGAATGATATTAGATATTGCACAAATTCGTTTTATCCGACGTGAAATCACACTGAAAAAACAGTTTGGTACGTCACAGTTTTGTAGAACAAGAAATCACACTAATAAATTTCGTGTTGATCAGTCTATAATTTACTATAGGCCACATATAAAGCCATCGCTGGAAAATTAATTAAATACGCAGATATAGATATTGCGGCGAAATTTCTTCCAACTTAGATTTATATGCCTAGAAAACATGTCAGGCAATTTTGTGATATACGGTCCATAATTTAACTTAGATCCCATATTAAGCAGCCTACTGAAATGCATTGTAAAACTAATTTCACCGCTGTATTGAATTTATTCAAATTTATGTTTTTTAATACCAGAAATCACTCTGCAGAATTTTATATCAATGCTTACCATGGCTCCAATATAAATTCCCCACCTGAAAATCATTTACGTTAGGCTTAAACTGTTACGAATCATGATATTATACCCACGCTAGGTAAAATTGTTAAAAAAAAAAGCATAAAGCTTTCTGATTGTTGGTCAATAATTTAGTATATGTCTAAGCCGCACCAATGTGTGCAGACGTCCGTTTTCATAAAGGTTAATAAAAAATAAAAACTTCTGAAATATTCGAACTGTCGGTGGAGGCTATCAAAAATTCGGAACAGCCGATTATAGCACTCTTGTTTGTTTTTTTAAGGTGGTTGCTCCACTTTTTAGTTCATAGCTCTTTTCCCACTGAGCCAATTTTGCTGGATTTCAATCCCGATATTGTTCTTTTCTTTTAAGTCGTTCGAAATTGAGCGTGATTTCAACAGACGGGCATGACTAAATTGACTTAGAGTTACTCAAGGACCCAGAATATACATATACGTTTAATCTTAGTTGAATATTAAAAAAGTACACACCGAATGACAAACTTAGTATACCCTCTTCACAGCTAGTAATGATGGATGGTGTAAAAATAAATAAATAAATCCGGACTCCCCGGATTACGAAAACTAGTCCCGGTTGACATCCCTAGTGTTTATAATACTGAAAACGAACATCGGTTCATTATTTCAATTATCTAGGTTGTGTATCTATTTTTTTAAGGAAACGTTGGGAAGACCCAACCTTTTGAAAGAAATGCCCATATATTTCTTTCTAAAGGTCCACCGTGTTTAAAAGTTATTTAAAGCATATTTTTTATGACTTAGTTATAGAGAAATATTTACTGCCTATTTCAGGATGTAAACCAAAAACAAATATTTTAGTTTTGTTTTTGTTTTATATGTTATTTGTGCGAACGTAAACGTTCGAGTGACATCGTGAAATAGGCAGTTAGATTTTACAAATTTTATAAATTCCCCCAAAAATTGTTAACTTATTGCTAATAAATCACTGATGGTTTAAACGCTGGTTTAGTTGAAATAAACTTGAATGTATATGTAGTTTAAACCAGTGTTCGAAAATAAACAGTACATTATTTAACGTTCGGCTCACACACCTAGGAACGATATCTATTTTTTTAGTGATTGTGTAGACATACACAACCCTTAATACCGTTCGTAACTATTTTCAAGAAAGAACCGAACATTATATAATGTTCGGTTCTTCGTTAAAAAGCGGAACAATTGTAGACAAACATTATATTTTAATGTTCTATAATGTTTTTTTCGTGTGTGTATTTTGTTTTTGTAAAAATGTTTTTTTTACCAGCCAAAATGGACGAACATTAACGAGCCGAACCGAACACATTGAAGTTTGTGGATTTTCAAAAAAAACCGAACAGAATTAAATGTTCACATCTTTTGTTGAGTTTGATAAAAACAGTAATATTTTTGTGTTCGAAAGATGACTAACAGGGAAACGTTATTTTTTTTAATGATTTTCTACACAAACACTATTAGCGTTTGTGTTTTCCACAAATCTACCGAACCGAGCATTAAAAAACGATATTTAGTGTTAATTTTTGAACACTGGTTTAAACTTAACAACTATAAATCAGTGTCCCATGTTTTATATGTATGTTGTTAAAAAAAATAACATGTGGCAGCACTACAATGAATCTTATAAAATTCATATGGTCTGTATTAGTAGTTTAAACGCCCAATTTTATGCGTTTAAAGATGGTTTATATGTTTGGTGATTTATAGATTTGTTGGCTTAAACACATTTTAAACCCAAAGAGAGTTAAACTTGCTCTTATTTTTTAGCCCTTAGACGAACAAGCAGATTGCAAAGTTGAACAAACGTATTATATTATTTATCTTATTTTACTGTATGTTTTCTTTAATATTATCTTTCTTTTTAAATTAAAACCATTATTCCAAAATTTTCTGTAATCTAAGTAAGCGTTCGAAGAGAAATATGTTATTCGGATTTACGTTAAACTTTTATTTTGTTTTAATCATTATTCAGTTAAACTATTATGGAAAAAATTTCACGTTCGGAATGTCACGTACCGACACAGATTTTGGCTTAAAAAAAAAAAAATACAGAAGATTTTGGAGTCAACCCAAAGACATTTTAATGTTACATTGTTATGTACGTAAAATTCTAAAGTATTTTGACTCTAAGATTGTGCCAGGTTTCGCTGAATTGCGCCTTTTTATACATGTTCGACGTTCGACCCGTTACTTTTTTGCCATTATCTTTGACCTAGAATCGCGCCCTCCATCAATGTTAACATACATAGATAACAGTGCCTTCTAAGTGGTTTATTTTAAGGGTTAAAAGAACGTAAAAATAATTGTTGTGTAAAATGTTATTGCATTTTTGATTCGTACGACTGTCACGTTCAACACTATCGAAAAATCCCGTATCAAAAAAAATCCTAGAAAACAACAAATATCTGACATTTTTTTTTTTCTTACATTGTCAAATACAAATCCATTCCTTTAAGTCTCAGAATCTTGCCAGAATAATTCGCTGCTCATTTAAGAGTTGTATTCGCTGCCAATTGTGTTGAATATTTTTATTAACAATTTGTTATCAGGTTAACATTTAAACATAGATAGTTAGTTTAATTAAAATAAAAACACAAAGAAATTGAAGAAAAAACAAACAAAAACAAAATATTTATAATAAAAAAAGCAGAAAATAACTCGCACTCAAAAAAAAAGTACATTCATTCATTCATTCTCTCACTCATTTAACCTCAACCCCAGATGTTTTGCAACGAACTCAAAATGATTTAGTAAACAAGTGACTGTAACGTAATCAAGAACCAAACGATTTTTATTTTACATTTCGTTGAAATGGGATGTGAACTACCAACAATCAAATACGCTGTCTTCCTTTTCAACACAATTAGTGCGGTAGGTTGGAATAAATGTAATTCAGAAATCTAAAATTTTTTTTTTTTTTTTTTGAAAACGATAAAGCGATAATGTGTAAAATAATTAAGTTCGTGTACAATTGCATTAAAAAAAGAAGAGATTAGTTTAAACTGACAGATATCTTATCAGAATGGCGGCAATAATAAAAATATAAAAAGCTTAATTTAAAAGAATTAAAATGAAATGAAAAGTTATTAATTTGGAAAGTTGAAAATAATTGTTACTTAGTCGAAAAGCAACTTGTTATAAGCGTAGAGCCAGTTAAATTTTTCCAAATAAACGAAACAAAAGAATAATTAATTATTATTATTTAAAATGAGTTGTGCAACAGCGACAATTAAATACCTGGTTTTTATACTTAACACACTGTGTGCGGTAAGTGATCAGTTCGAAAAGCGATTTAAATACATATACAGTTGAGCAAATCGCTAGGCTTTGAAATAACTACTATAATATATTAGTAGGGTTTGCAATACGGATACTTGTTTTTCGCTAAGATATCGTGGGTGCCCTGGAAGGCTAGTTGGTAGTGAGCTAATCTAGCAGTGCGAGAGTTGCGGATTCTATTGAAGCCAGAGACTCTGGTCTGTTTCACTACAACAAGCTGAAGGTCTAAGTTACTATTGCTTTGTTAATTAAATTAGGATATAAATTGTATTTGTTACTGGTTATAAATAAATAGGGATACATATTGACATTTATCAAGTTAATTCTTAAATTCGTCTGTAACATTGAATATATTTGATCGGGCAATTGTAAATACATATATTACTTTAGGTTTAATAATAGTTTATAAAGAATTTTTATTTTCTTTATTTCGGACCAAATTTACAGTCATTATTTAGCTAATAGCAATGGTTTGACCAATAAGATATTTTTTGTTCAGCTTTTTGTTAAACTATCAAATGTTATTGCTTAACTACTACAGTATTCCACGGATAATTACCTCGCCACAAATGCCAATATTTTTGGGTAATTTTGCGGAGAGAGCATAAAGCGAATATATTAAACCACCTCGTTAAAGTAATTAAACGAATACGTTTAACTTCTTCATTGAGGTAATGAACGTATTTATCTACAAGATACCTTAATGTATCAGCAAAATGTAAAAGAGAAACAGGAAACCTTTTCCAAAGATTTTAGAAAAGCCAAAAATATTAAACAAATAAAACCCTCAAGCGAATAAGAATTATAAACACTCAAAGTCTTACTTGTAACAATATCAAAGCTTAAACAAAACACCAACAATAAACACTAAGTTTATCTTTTCTTACATTCCTCTACAATTGGTTGGGTTCTTTCCGACTCGAATTGTAGTTGTAAGTGGGTTAAAAGAAAAAACAAACTGCTTCATTGTTTTGTCTTCGTAAGAAAACAAAAAAAAAAAAAAAAAAACATTTGCCAATTCAGTTTTATGCACATGCAATTATATTATCAAAGTTTCTGTTGCTTTAGTTACGCCACCTACATTTCATTTTCACTCTACAACTGTAATTCGTTGAAGATAAATCTTATTTCAAACAGTAAAATTTTATTTATGTATACATATTCAAAAATAAAGGAAAAAGAAATTATGTATATAAATTTGTGCTGATGTGTGTAAAACATAGAAATCTAGATGCAGTTTTGGTATACCGATCGAATAAGAAACACTTTTTAAAGTGATTTTATTTTATGTCGGCCCGTCTATCTCGGTGGTTGTCTGTCCATGTAAACCTTGTGCGAAAAATACATCTTGCAATTTTGAGAAAATTTGGTAAAAACGTTTTAATTGTCATAAGAACGAAACCTATGTACATTGTGAGAATCGATATATAATTATTATATTAATGTGTTTCGTTCAAAGCCGACTTTATTAATAATCATAAAGTATTACAAAATTCATTTTTTATCTTCAATCATATAACAGGGTGTATCATATATCTAAGTAGCTCAGTCTTAGTACACTGAGCATAATAACTATACAACATCTTCCTTTTTTTTTTAATTGATAATTCATTATAAAATAAACTTAATTCTAAAAGAAAATGTTTTTGCTTATAAGTACAAATTTACAAGATAAATTATTATAAAATATAATTACTTATAATAAAGTTTAATACAAATTTTAAATATCCATATGTTACAAAGTAAGTTTAACATTCAAACTTCTTTGTTTGTACAACTTTTCTACCACTCCTAGTAACATAATCCCTATTTACATTCTGTCTGTTAACGTTTACAGTTTCATTTTCAACCTTGATATTATTTTCAACTGCAGAGCTAGTTAAGGGTTTTGGTTTATTAAAGATATGTTGTTCGTTTCTTCTATAATGTGCACCCTCATCATCCCTAACAATATACGACCTTGGCTCTTCGCAATTTTCGGTTACTTCACCATGAAACCATAAAGATGTTGGATTTTTCTTAAACATTATTTTGTCACCAGGTTTGATTTTTTTCCGATTTTTTGTATTTACGTTGTAATTTTCAGCAGATTTTAAAATTTTGTTATTTAATTGTTTTTTGTATATTTTATCATCTATAAGCTTCGGTATGAAGTTTTTAGCTACTGATGGCAATTTAGTTCTCAAATTTCTCGACATTAAAAGTTCAGCAGGACTTGGTAAGTTTGCTTTAGGCGTTGTTCTAAGATGTAGTAATGCCATATATGGATCATTACCACTTTCACTACATTTATGTAGCATTTTTTTAACTGTTTGTATTGATCTCTCCGCTAGACCATTAGATCTTGGAAGATATGGGCTGGAAGTTGTATGTTGTATGCCCCAGTCAATACAAAATTTAGAAAACTCTTTTGAGTTATAAGGGGGACCATTGTCCGAAATAAAAATTTGAGGAATGCCATGTCTAGCAAATATTGATTTTAATTTAGTTATTACATTAATGCTGGAATAACCGTTATTTAAAATATCTATTTCAAAATACTTTGAATAGTAGTCGACAACTATTACGTATGGCTTTTTGTTATATTCAAATATATCACATCCAACCTTAAACCATGGTATATTATATATTTCATGAGATATCATTTCCTGTTTAGGGTTTGAATTTCGATACTTCATACATATTTCACAGTTGGAAACGACATTTGAAATGTCATTATATATATTGGGCCAATAGACTGTTTTTCGAGCTAAGCTCTGACATCTTTGTATACCCATATGACTTTCGTGTAAACAGTTAAGTATTGTATGACGTAAATTTTTTGGTATTAAAATTTGATTACCCTTTATAATTAAATCATTTAAAATTGTAAGTTCATCTTTAATTTTGTAGTATGGAACAATTTCCGTATCTACTAACTTGATAGATTTTGGCCAACCATTCTTAATATAATTTTTAATTTTCTGAGACGTTTGATCTATTTCAATATGGGTTTTTATATCATCGACATTTGAAAACGGTATTTCCATGTGTGATTTTAAGAAATTGCAATGAAGCGTTAATTCTTCATCAATCTCAACACATGCCTCTTCACGTAAAGGGCACCTTGATAAAGTATCCGCAATATATAAATATTTGCCTGGTTTAAAAACCACATTTAAATCATAACATTGTAACTTAAGCATAAAACGTTTTAGCCTCGGTGGAATTTTATATAAGGGCTTATTAAAAATGGGCACCAACGGTTTATGATCTGTTTCTACATTTATTTTTGTTCCATACGTATACTGATGAAATCTAGTACATCCAAACAAAATTGCAAACAACTCTTTTTCAATTTGCGCATAGTTGACTTGTGCAACAGTCAAAGAAGCCGACGCATAGGCAATAGGATTTCTTTCATGAAGTATTGCTGCACCAACAGCAAACTTCGACGCATCGACCGTTAAAGTCAATTGTTTTTTTGAATCAAAATACGTTAACACTGGCGATTTAGTGATTTCCCTTTTTAAATCATTAAATTCTTTGTCCAACGTTTCATTCCAGTGCCATGCAATGTCTTTTTTGAGAAGTTGTCTCAAGTTCGTATTTTTCGACGATAAATTCTCAATAAATGATCCCAGATAATTTACCATGCCCAGAAAACGTTGAAGTTCTGGTACATCTTTTGGTATAGGCATCTTTAAAATTTAATCAATTTTACTTAAATCTGGTTTTACACCCTTATCGTTAAACACATGTCCAATAAATTTTATTTCGTTTAGTAGAAATTTAGATTTAAATTTATTAAACTTTAAACCAACATTTCTTGCTCGCTCAAGTACAGTGTTTAAAATTCTATTGTGCTCATCTACCGTTTTTGCAAAAATTAAAAAATCATCTATATAAATGATTAAACCCTCAACGTCACCGAACAGCTTTACCATCTCCGCATGAAAGATTTCCGGCGCAGCATTGATACCAAAAGGCAAACGTAAAAATTTATAGCGACCAAAAGGGGTATTGAATGTGCACAATTTAGAAGAATCTTCATCGAGTGGTATCATTAAAAAACCACTATTCGCATCAAGCGTACTAAAGAATCTTGAACCACTTAACTTTGCCTTACAATCATCGATATTTGGAAAGGGAAAATGGGGTCTAAGTATAGCTTTATTTAAGTTTCTCGGATCGAGACATAACCTAATATGACCATTTGGTTTTGACACCAACACAATGGAGCTAACCCATTCTGTTGGTTCTTCTACTTTTGAAATAACTTTTAAATTAATCATTCTGTCTAATTCACTCTTTAATGCATTGTGCAACGAAAATGGAATTTTTCGCGGTGCATCTACAACTGGTTTTACATCATCTTTCAACATAAGTTTACATTTCCTTTCTAATAGGCCTAAACCTTCAAAAGTATCCGAAAACTTTTTCACTAAGCTATCCGACGTCAAACTATTCACATTTTTAATCAAATTCATTGCCTTTGAAAGTTCTAAACCAATAATATTTTTGCAATTTAAATCAACAATATAAAATGTACTAAAATAATTCCTACCATTAAAAAACAAATCGATATCTACTTTACCATTTATCGGCAGTTTCTCCCCACTAAAAGTAAATATATTTGTTTTTGTTGAGTGTAGATCTTTACTCAGGCGTAATTCATCAGCTGTTTTCTTGGATAAGATGTTAGTATCAGCACCAGTATCCACTTGACACTCTACTTGCTTGTTGTTAATTTTCACCTGTACATGCCATCCTCTTTGACTTGTTGTAGGCTGTTCTTTAATTTGTTGACCCATTTTATTACCACCAACTACTGTTGTTATCATTTGCTGCTGTTGTTTGTTAATTTGTTGACTACCCTACAAGAAGACTACCGGTCATTTTACTAGTTATATGACCGGTAGTGTTCACCAATATATTGGTTAAAGTTTCTATTAGTTTATTAAGAGCAAAATGAAAAAACTAACCGAAACTCTTGTGTACATGTGATTTTGCCTCTCTTTCTAACTAATGAATTCCACTCGACTACGGAACATATATCTGTACTGCTTACTCTGCTGCTTTTTATTAGTCAATGATAACCAAAATAGTGGTAAATGCTAACTAGTAAGTCATAACGTAAATATTGGTTAGCACTAACTAGTTATTTATAACGTAAAAATTGGTTAATACTAACCTTTATAAAAAAATACTTTTTTTTTAATTTTCATTTTAAATTAAATTTTTTATTAAAAATATTAAATGGAATTTCATGAATTAAGAGGAAATTAGATTTCAGTAAAGTAAATACCAAGTACCATTATTTCTGTGGCTGCTCTTTAAGGTTCCACTTCTTGCATGATTCTGGAAATGTAGGTAAACATACGTGTTTCCAATCAATTAATCGTAGATCTTAAAAAGACATTTTATTTTGTTAAAAATTTGTGGCAAAAAATTATATACTTACTTGAAAAGCCATCAGGATTTTAAACTATTTTTTTTTTTGTTCCTTTACTATCATCACCAAATCTTAAACGATTATCCTGGCCAAAGCCACCACCCGAATGACCGCTACCTGTTGAACGAGCACTCCTTTCAAAACGACCTTTTCGCACATGACCTCTGTGTTTCCTGATAATCCAGCACCACGTTCTCTGAAGCCGCCATCAATACGCCTTCCTTTACCACAAGCATTCTGATTACAGCTTTTTGGCGGTGTCACTTTTTTATAGTAATTTTTTTATCTCACTACTTTAGTCACAAATTATAAATTTAATTTAATTGATTTTTTTCTTTGATACCAATCGCAAATATTAAATTTAAGAACTTCACAAATTTTTACACGCGTATGACAAAAATATATTAAAATATTGGTATTATTTGGGAAATGTTAGTTGAACCATTCTAACATATATGTTAGAGTGGAACAACTAATCTTAAATTGTTGCAAGTGTGTTAGTATTTTTTTTGGTTTTGGTTATGCATTTCTTGTAGGGTAATTTCTTGTTGTTGAATTTGATTCTTCCGTTGCTTAATATCTTGTTGTTTCATTTGATGTTTTATTTCCCGTTGATTTCTATCTTCTTGTTCCCCTTCTTGTTGGTTCTTTTGTTGCTTAAATGTTTGTTGTTTTATTTCTTGTTGTTTCATATCGAGTTTTTGTTGTATTGTTGATTTGTTTTGACTTTTAAACGACAGTGTACCTACAAAAAGCTCTTCTGTAACTTCTTCATCACGATAAATATTTTTTATAACTTTTTGCTTAACACCACCATTTTGTTTATGCGTTTGTTGTTTGTGCTTGGAAAAGCACATTTTTGCATAATGACCTTTTTTATTACATGTATGACAAACTGCATTGTCAGCCGGACATTTTGTTCTGTGTGTTTGTCCACACTTGCGACAAATTGATTTTTGTTGATTGTAACGTGATTTTTGTTTTAAAATATTTACGTTCATATTGTTGTTGCCGCTGTCGTTTAAAAGTTGAGATGCATTTTCCCGGGCTGCTTCTATAGTTTTTGCAATTTCTACCGCTTTGATTAATGTTATTTTGCCTTCACTTAATAGTCTCTCTTTTATGTGCTGGTATTTAGGTGACAAGCCACATATGAATATATCCTTCACGAGTGCCTTCCTTAAATCACCAAATTCACACGATAAGCTTAAAGTTTTTAAAACCGTTACGTACGCTTCCAAATGTTCATCTTCCTTTTGTTTTCGGCTAAAAAATAAATGACGTTCCATGGCGATGTTTGCCTTTGGAACAAAATGAGCATCAAATTTGACGATTAGATCATTGTATTTGACTTCATCCAAATCGACATTAAAGGAATTGGCTATGATTAAACATTCGGCTCCCATGTGGTGCAATAATAACGCCACTTTCCTTTTATCTGGTTCTCCTTCCAAATTAGTTGCCCTTATAAACATTTTAAATTGATCTTTCCAGTTTTTCCATTCGACGGCCATGTTTATTGCTTAAGGTTTAGTTTACCAATTGCCGAAGTTTGGGACTCAAACATTTTGTTTTTAATTTTATGTAAAACTTTTTTTTTAAATAAAAATACACTATCTTAAATTTATTTATCGACACTTTTTTTTTTCTTTTTTACTTTATTTAGACTGTGAGTTTAAAGTTTCACATCTGACACCATATTATATTAATGTGTTTCGTTCAAAGCCGACTTTATTAATAATCATAAAGTATTACAAAATTCATTTTTTATCTTCAATCATATAACAGGGTGTATCATATATCTAAGTAGCTCAGTCTTAGTACACTGAGCATAATAACTATACAACAATAATATCACATAGTCCCCATGCAAACTTCTTCCTTTATGTCCATAAAACATTATTCATGTTCGTATTTAGATAAAATTTGACCCAAAATATTTTACTGAAAGTCAATTTTGTTGAATCGCTTTACATTTAAACATACAGCTTTCATCCAAATATAAATCCCAAAAAAATATTTAAGTTATTTAAAAGAAAATATATCATATGTATATTAGACTGGTCGCATCTTGTATGGGATTTTTTTTTTTTAATTTAATTGTTTGCGCTGCTAAAATATGAGGTTTGGTGTAAGAAATCATGATCCAATTTTTCAGGTCAATCCGACGGTGCCTAGCCGTGCCGGGTGGGGCCCAAAGTTCCCCATATTATAAAAAAACATCTTTTCTATCAGATCTTTATAGTTATACTAGTTAAAAAGCCGAAAATCAAAAATATGGCTTCGTTACGATCTTCCGCAGAGAAAGTACTTCAAGTGTGCCAAATTTCAGCTTCCTATGTCATCAGATGGCTTCAGAAAGTTGCGGAAAGAATAGGACATACATGCAAACATCCTGACATACTAAGAAATTATATATGTTCGCGCAACTCAAAAACGCTTTAGCTTATTGAAAAACTAAAAAAAAACGAAATTCCGCAATAAAATTTACTTTAAGAAAGTTAAAACTTTTTTCTTCATATTGGCTTTGGTTTTCGAGATATACCGTTATTTCGAAAATTAAGGAGGTTGCACAACATATGTTCGCGCAACTCAAAAACGCTTTAGTTTCTTGAAAAACTAAAAAAAAACCGAAATTCCGCAATAAAATTTACTTTAAGAAAGGTAAAACGTTTTTCTTATATGCGCAGTCGTTTTAGAAACATAATTTTTTTTTTCTGGAAAAAAAAATAATTTTTTTATTAAAACTTCGGAATTTTTGTTTTTAAAAATTCATAAAAAATTGAAAAATGCAGCTATTCTTCTAATTTTATGCAGACATATAAAAAACAACATTGCAAGCAAAACAAGCTATAACTCATTAAAATCTGTAAACAACTTTTGATTTTATGTATTCACAAAAGATGTGGCGGTTTAATAAAATTCTTAAATTAATTAAAATTTTTCGTCTTTTGTGAATACATAAAATCAAAAGTTGTGAACAGATTTTAATCATTTATAGCTTGTTTTGTTTGCAATATTGTTTTTTATATGTCTCTATAAAATTAGAAGCATAGCTCCATTTTTAAATTTTTTATGAATTTTTAAAAACAAAAATTCCGAAATTTTAATAAAAAAATTATATTTTTTTCCAGAAAAAAAAATTATGTTTCTAAAACGACTGCGCATATATGAAAAACGTTTTACCTTTCTTAAAGTAAATTTTATTGCGGAATTTCGGTTTTTTTAGTTTTTCAATAAACAAAAGCGTTTTTGAGTTACGCGAGCATATGTTGTGCAACCTCCTTAATTTTCGAAATAACGGTATATCTCGAAAACCAAAGCCAACATAAAGAAAAAAGTTTTAACTTTCTTAAAGTAAATTTTATTGCGGAATTTCGGTTTTTTTTAGTTTTTCAATAAGCTAAAGCGTTTTTGAGTTGCACGAACATATATAATTTCTTAGTATGTCAGGATGTTTGCATGTATGTCCTATTCTTTCCGCAACTTTCTGAAGCCATCTGATGACATAGGAAGCTGAAATTTGGCACACTTGAAGTACTTTCTCTGCGGAAGATCGTAACGAAGCCATATTTTTGATTTTCGGCTTTTCAACTAGTATAACTATAAAGATCTGATAGAAAAGATGATTTTTTATAATATGGGGAACTTTGGGCCCCACCCGGCACAGCTAAGCACCGTCGGATTGACCTGAAAAACTAGATCATGATTTCTTACACCAAACCTCATATTTTAGCAGCGCAAACAATTAAATTAAAAAAAAAAAATTGAGACCAGTCTAATGTATATTTGGTGTATCTAGATAATATTCGGCACAAAAAACTCTTACATGAATCTTAACCTTATAACATAACTTTTCATATTAATTCGAATGTATAGCGTGGGGTAAGTAAGCGGGTTATACTGTTAGACAACAGCTCTTTCGTTGAACATTTTTATTTACATACATATGTATGTTTTTTTTTTTAATGACTGTTATAAATTGTACACAGACGCTTCCACGCATATCCTCTTTGTTAAACAGTAACACTGCCACTTTTTTCGTTTTCTATGGACATTTCGGTATTTATTTATACCTATTAAGAAATAAAAAAATTCAAAAATACTGCAACCATCATTAAAATTTGGTATTTTTATAGAGTTACCATTTTTTTTGCCCTGATAACAAATTTATAGTTAACGAAATAATGTAAAGATGAAATTCTAATTAACCAACAGTTATCATTTTAGTTTACAAATTGACACTTTTTTAAACAAGCTGGGCACTAGGTTGTTTTCACTTAATTCGGGTACGGTGAATCCAGTGGTGTTCGCCGTTTTTTTAGGTTAGCTTTTGTTTTCGAGATATACCGTTATTTCGAAAATAGAGGAGGTTGCACAACATATATTCGCGTAACTCAAAAACGGATTAGTTTATTGAAATTATTGCATATTTTAAGCGCATATTTTCGATTTTTAAGTGCATGAAAATCTCATCCCTATTTATTAAAAATAAGCCAAATCGGACCGTTATTTCAGTTATGGCAGTAGTGATTGAGTACTTTCTCGATTCGAAGCAATTTTCTTTCAGTCGATACCGAACGAATCAAAATTATTTTTTTTGTATTGTGAAACTCAAATGAATGATTTACAATACTGAAAAATAATTCCGATTCTTTTAGTATTGACTGAAATAATTAAATATTTAATTGCTTTGAAATCGAGAAAGTACTCGATCACGACCGTCAGAATCAGGTCCCTGGTCACACTAATATGAGGCCAGACGAATCGTTAAGTCCCTAATAATTTCGAGCCCTTTTTGCGATTATATCGTAAGCGACAAGTACTTTGATCGATTTAATCTCAGCATGCTCTTGAAAACTATTGAATGCGCTTTAATAATTTTAAAAATAAATAATTGCAAATAAAGTGCTACTTACTTAAGAAAACACTGGTAAAAACACTCTCCTGTAACATTTGCCTTTTGTCGCTACGATATAATCGCAAGTAGAGCTTTTTCTTTGAAGGGGTAATTTCATCGTTATATGGTTGGAGGTCCCAATAATATGGAATTTTGTGAAAGGATATTTTTGAATTCTGCAAGATTTTTTTATGGTCCTCGCTAATGCAATAAAACGGAAAATTTTCAAACATATTATGGTTCAAGCTTCAAAGAAACAAAACTAACAATAGCGTTTTTCAGTCTTTGTATTAAGTGTACAACTTTGCTTTACTTAATTCGATATACTACAAATCGTGAGTGTCTTTTTCGCTAGCATTGTAAATTAAAGAAGTTTCTGAGTGAGGGAGAGAAACAGATATAGTTTTTTCAACTGTTTTATTCTGGGTTATTTAACAAACGTGTTTACTACAGCTTTTTGTTGGATTTTTCAACCACAGCGTAGTAAATTTTAGTCTAATACATTTTGTTGTATCTTAGTACTTTAACTAAAATAATAAGATTAACAAGGTCTACAAGGGACTTTACTATCAAGGGTGAAAACCGCTAATATAAATTAACCAGTAAAGGTGGAAGTACATAACGCGTTAGTTCGTCGACGAGTATCGTGCGTTTAAAAACTTTAACGCGTAAAAAATTGCAAGTTACACAATACGCGTTACAAAAACCATTCCTGTCAGCGGTTTTTTATTTGTTTACTTATTTGTGCATTAAAAATGGGTTCGAAAGTATATCAAGATTTTGTTATTTTATGGAATTTATTCTTTTTATATAAATATTGTATATTTTTTAAGCTCTTCAATAAGTTTTTCTTTCATGATTTACAAATTTGTAAAATTATTCTTTTTATTGTCAGCTGATTACTTGTCAAAAATACACAACGCGTTAAAAAGTTCAAAGTTAACCAACTTTCTGGTGCAAACGCGTCAAAATATTTTGCATGTAGCTTGTTCTATGAAAATACACTAGTTTAACTTTTTTTGACAGAAGACGACAGAGCGCGCGCTAACGCTTGTTATGTACTTCTACCTTAAGCAATTCATGCTTTTTTAATCGATAAAAGAAAAAGCTCATAGTCGTGCGCTCCAATGTTGTCAGATTCATTTGGTCACGACTTTGTTAAAAATTTGTGAAACAGTGTAATTTAAAATTAAGCTGAATCGTTATACATGACGTTATCTCCCAGAAGTTCATCAAATTAAATATTTACATTTTCCGTAGTTTAGTTCTTTTAAAAATACTGTGATTGAATTAAATACTAAAAAATTACGAGAGTTAGGATTATTTTTTAAAACACATTTTCTTCCAAATTTAAATAAATTCGGTTTCCGAATTCAAAAATGTGACTTGATTTCTGGACGATTTATGTAGGTTCTCCGTTATATCGCAAACCCTATATTAGAGTATATAAAATAAAATGAAATAATTTGCGAAATAAAATTCTAGATAAAGATATTTCTAGTTATATTTAAATCAATTTTAAAGAGATTAACATCTGTATATATGTATGTATGTATATATCTTTGGCAAAATGGAAAAAGTGCTTAAGTCGTCTTAAGCAAAGTTAGAGTGTATGGCCTTTTGTAATCTCCATGCTTAAAAAAGTACCCATGGACATAGTGTCTATTATTTCGTGCGATTTTTTTTTAGAAAGTTATTGCAATGTTATAGAAATGCTTAATTTTTTCAATGTGCAATAAAATTTGGTTTAAAAGCTTAAGTTTACTTCCGATCTCTGTCATTAGAAATGTTTAGGAATAAGAACTTAAAAAAAATTATAACCGCACGAATGTAATGATTATATTAGAATAGGAGTAAATTTGCAAAAATGACCTTTTAATTTTAAAATTGCTCTCCTACAAAACTATAAAATAGACTTAAGCAATTGTTCTTATTACCACAGATATCATGACAAATGAGGTACATACAAAAATACGTACATACATACAGCTACGTGCAAATAATTAGGTACACATTGTTCATATAAAATTTATAGTACAGAAAATAGAAGCAAATTATTTGTTGTTTACATAACATAAGAGTTTATACTTTGTTTTCGATATGTAAAAAACACGCCAAGAAAAAACATGGTTGTGGTAAACATATTCTAAGAGCAAGATATTATGATAAGATTCATGATTGTAGTCACTATACATATTACGATTATTTAATTACATTATGAACAAATATGTTCGTAATATTACATCATAATATATTTTCCTTAATCATATTCTTATCCTGTTAATCATAATAAGTTAAGAAGTAACCATATTATGATCATGTTAAGCATAATAAGTTAAGAAGTAATCATATTATGATATAGCACCACTTTCACAACAATATAAAAAAAAATTTAATTTTTTTGCATCGATTTTGTGGCACTTTACAATTTTTTTAATGCAAATGCAATTTTTTGATTTTTTTAATTTCTTAAAACTTGTTTTTCTAATGGGTATGTTTTTTAATTGTTTGACCACTCACTAACAAATAATTCGATAGTCATATTTAAAACAAACGACACAACTCATTCAAAATTATTTTACAAATTGCGATAACAAAATATTATTAGAGTAAAGATATTTTAATTGCATCTTAAACATATTATGAAATAGAAAGTTGTCATGTTATGGCTATTAAATTTCATGAAATGATTGTGAGTAAAAAAATAGGTTTTCAAAGTTATCATTATTTAGTTGTTAGAAAAATAATTATAACAATACTTAAATTTATAATTGCGATAAGCATATTAACTATAATATTGCTGATTTTAAATAAAAATAACCATTTTTTGTGTATGACAGCAATATATTGTTACAATAAAAAAATGTAGTTGCCGTTACCATGCACAACCATATTTTTTCTCTGCGTGTACATATTTGAAAACCACTGCTTAAGGGTACTTTACACTATCAAACAAGTCTTACATATCTTTACGAAATTTCATCTCAAAACTAGTAATTGTTTGAAAATTTTCCAAATCCAATAACAACCTATCATGACCCTTTAACCTGTGCATCAGAAGGTTTTGGATCATTACCGTTAAATATTTATTTTACCGGCCATATTTGACTCAGCTTATGGCAGCATGTAATCATTTAATATTTCAGCGTTTTGGAATTTTACTGCATGTTATGACATGCTTTAAGGCTCAGTTAGTCGGGAGTAATAGTAACAGTAACCTTACCGTAAAAAAGTAAGACCAATCTATTAATTACAAATTGAGACGTAACCTCTTACTGCTAACTGTAATCGTTCTAATTGCTTTACATACAGCAAAATGAATCAGCTGATTTTCAACGTTACTGTTACTCCCGGCTAATTGAGCCTTTAGAGTGTCTCTAGTATACTTTGGATCATATTTCAACCGAGGATGGCAAACATATATTTTCCCTAAAGGAAGGCTCTGTTAATTTTCGTTTCAAGTGTAAATAAAACTACTTCATTCTTGAGAGGTCCAATGACGGTATTTTTGAGCAACTTCAAGCTTGCGACGCTGTGCAGAAAGAAATAGCGTCTTCCGCGAAATTCTCCGAAAAAGTCAAGCATATTTCAAACGCCGCTTAATAAAGTCAACAGATGGGCTTGGATCGATTTGACCAAACACAGCCATATGCTGGCTGGTATTATGACGTTATATAACACGGCCACAGCGTAGTAAATATAAACTACTTTAAAGATTTGTATTCGGAAAAATGCCGTTCCATGAACGGTATGTGAAAAATTAGTATCGTCATTTCCTGGTGACAACAAGTCTGTTGCTTTAAAAAATTAGCTATTAAAAATAAAATATTGAATAAATAAAATGTATAAAACAAAACTAGCCGTGTCCCTTATTATATCTACATCTTATTTTTGGCGGTTATAAAACCAGGATTGTTTTTTTTTTCTTGTAGGAAAACTTATGTACATTAGGGTGGCCGTTATTTTCTTTTTTTTTATTTCTTATATTCCCCCCCCCCCCCCCCCCCCAAATTGGTTCAGTTTTATGTAAAAAAAATACAAAAAAATTTCGTAGCGATAAGTTGTGTTTTAGGGGGGGCGTCCGCCCCTCAAAGTTTGCCATCAAGCCATTTATTCAAATGTAATTTGTTTGCATATGACTATCTCTTAAAAACAACATTTTACAAGAACATGATATATGGCAATATTTTAGCTCTTCTAGTCAACAACATTAGCCTCGAAGAAAGTTTTTTGCTAAAATTAATATTTAAGAAAATAACAACAAAATTCCAAACATTTTATATACGTTTTATATATATAAAAGAGGGATTTAATGTCAAGTGAACTAATTTTGAAATCGATGTCTTTCGATTTGGATGAAATTTGCACCAACGTTAGTCCTATTGAATAGTAGTTTAGACACAAATTTTCAACAAGATTGGTCAAAAAGTTTCTGAGTTTGGGGGGGTCAAAGTTTGAAATTTTGGCCATATAGGTGTTCTTTCACATCCATGTAACTTATTACCAATTGGGGTTAGCAAAATTTGTCCCAAGCAGCTTAGATAGCTATTTGATCAATCTTTAAAAAAAAATTTTTTTTGTTTTTTTTTTAATTTTTTAAAATTTTTTTTTTAAATTTACAACTTGTCAAAAAAAAAAAAAAAAAAAGTTTTAAATATAAAAAAACCAAAAAATTTTTTTTAAAAAGATTGATTAAATAGCTATCTAAGCTGCTTGAGACAAATTTTGCTAACCCCAATTGGTAATAAGTAACATGGATGTGAAAGAACACCTGTGTGGCCAAACTTTCAAACTTTGACCCTCCCAAACTCAGAAACTTTTTGACCGATCTTGTTGAAAATTTGTGTCTAAACTACTATTCAATGGGACTAACGGTGGTGCAAATTTCATCCAAATCGAAAGATTTCGATTTCAAAATTAGTTCACTTGACATTAAATCCCTCTTTTATATATATAAAACGTATATAAAATGTTTGGAATTTTGTTGTTATTTTCTTAATTATTTTCTTAAATATTAATTTTAGCAAAAAACTTTCTTCGAGGCTAATGTTGTTGACTAGAAGAGCTAAAATATTGCCATATACCATGTTCTTGTAAAATGTTGTTTTTAAGAGATAGTCATATGCAAACAAATTACATTTGAATAAATGGCTTGATGGCAAACTTTGAGGGGCCGACGCCCCCCCTAAAACACAACTTATCGCTACGAAATTTTTTTGTATTTTTTTTTACATAAAACTGAACCGATTTGGGGGGGGAGAATATAAGAAATCAAAAAAAAAAAAGTTCTCCATACAACTAACGGCCACGCTAATGTACATATTTTAATGCACACATTGAAAACAAACTATAAAATTGTATGTTATATAAAGAAAACATTTTATTTCTTTTCTTATACGATAAATTATATCAACATGGTGTCCCTAATTATTTGCACACATCTGTACATACATGTGTTTGTCTATTAAAATAAGTTTTCTTTGTTTCTCTTAAATATTAAATGTAAATTTTTTAAATAGAAAAATGAGTCTAGTTATTCTTTGTGCACATTTATAATTGACTATACATTTTTTACAAAGTTGTATTTATAAGCAGAAAATATAAAAGCAGTGAGAATTCTATATTCAGCTGTGCCGAATCTTGGATACCCTCACACATTTTTTTTTTAAATCTGAAATTATATTATTCGTCACGGTTTGAGCCGTTTTGTGAATTATATGGTAGATAATGAACTGATCATCACATGATCTTAGATTTTTTGTTTTGTTATATAAAACTTAATAAAACTCGTTTCGGTTTTAGGGGGCGGCCTTATACCAGACTAACGGTGAATTCTAGACCGATCATCACAAAATTTATAAAAATAAAACTGTATTGAAGTGAATTCCGAAAGGCTGCTTTATATAGCTCGTGTTGAAAATTATGGACCGATCATTATAGAAGTTGGTAATAAAATTTCTAGTCATATAACACGAATCAATTTTATCTTATTTGTTTTATTCAGTCGCATTAATAATTAAAATCCGGTAGCGCTTACCATAAGAGTGCTACATTCGGCTGTATCTTATCTTTAATACCCTTCACAATACGACTCACCTTCTAACGCACATAATCCAACAGAATTTAGAAAAACCACAACAATTGAGTTTTTGTGATTTTATGTCCGTTATTTATGGACCTATCCAGCTGAAATTCAAAAGCAAACTTAAGCGAAGTATATATATGTGATATAAATATATAACAACCTAGTCCCCCAATTTCTACCTGTGGTGAAGGGTATAATAAGTAAATATAGGCAAAGCTCGGTATTACGATTGATAATATAACAAATCATACAGTTTCTACATACATATTATGAAAATAATATTATTAAGTTTAATAAAAGAATCTCAAAAAACAAATGCTATGTTATTATTAAGGCCGTTTTACACAATAATACCAGTCTTAAGTATTTTCACGAAAATGCTTCCCCCGATCTAATTATTGTTTAGTAATTTAAAAAAAACAACAGCAACTTCTAATGAGAGGGTTTTATTTTCTTCAACATATGTAAGACTTTTGGGATAATGTAAATAACCTTTTATAGGATATGAAAAACTACCGCAAACCAATAAAATCTTTTTTAATGCAGATATGTATATTCGCAAAGGCGAATATTTTTCCTTTGCCCATTTCAAAATCACTTTGACTCGTGCACATAAAAATATTCGAAGGAGCTTGTTTTAAAATAACTTGTTAAAAAAACTTTGGTAGGGTGTTTTTTTGGAGTGATACAACTTTGAGTTGGCATCACTGCTTTATTTGACCACCCATTTAACAGCTGATAGTTGCTTTTTGTTTATTTTGCTTTGACATTTCATTATGGATCGACTTACACCAGAGCAACGCTTGCAAATTGTTGAAATTTTTAATGAAAATAATTCGGCGAATGGCCTGAAGCACAAATTGATATTGATTTAGAACAGTGAAGGGCACACACATACTATCACATTTATGCTTGTGCTAACGAAATAACAACAAAGCAACAGCCGAACGTACATTGTCACAGACCACACAAAGAAGTTTATAGTGTATATGTGTCGACGTCACACAAACAGCATTTTTATTCCTATGCACGCGTAGATAGGATTTGCAAATGTGCCCGTCACTGATTTAGAATTTCCATTAAAATTTTTATTTTCCGATGAAGCCCATTGAATGGGTACGTAAATAAGCAGAATTATCGCATTTTGAGTAAGAAGAATCCAAAAGCTTTTGTTGAAACACCATTACATTCACAGAAAATTACTGTTTGGCGAGCTTAATGGTCTGGCGGAGTCATTGGCCCATATGTCTTCAGCAGTGTTGCCAATTTAGCCATTTAGTGGCTAGATTTAGCAACTTTTCACCCTGTTTAGCCATTAAAAAATTAGTTTAGCCATTAGCCATTTTTTTAGCCGTTTTTCAACTTGTTTAGCCATACAATTTTTTTTCCGGTTTTCTTTAAAAAGAATAATTTTTATTTTGTTATAAAAATTTATAAAAGTAAAATAAACATTTTGAGCAATTAAACCGCCTTTAATTTAAATCACAACTTTTACAAATGTTGAAAATCGCTATAAACTATGACGCTGAAACATCTTTCAAAATAAAGGAACAGTATTCCACTATTAAATTTATAAAATGGATCAACACAACATCGCTGTTTCTTTCTCGGTGCAAGTATTTCAATAAAGGGATGCAGGCGGTAACAAAATTGTTTTAGAAATTTCAGAATTGACTATAAAGTTGCTCTCACTTGTATGGTCTAATGCTGAAGAAGATAGGGTGTTTAGCCAAGTAAACATCGTTAAAAGTAATTTGAGAAATAGGTTACATTAATTCGATTTTATCAAGTAGGTAAACAGTTTTTAGTGGAGAGGGTACAATGCGTTTGTGCTGATGTCTGTAACACCTTAAAATATTAGTCCTTAGCCCACCTTTACGTATACCGATTAACTCCGAATCACTTTTTGAGTCAAATTAACGATGTTTGTCCGGCTGGCCGGCTGTCCATGTAAACCTTGTGCGCAAAGTACAGGTCGCAATTTAGAGATTATTTGATAAAATTTGGTACAATGGTTCTAATGTGGTGTAAGTCGGGTTTAACCGACTTTACTTTCTTACTTGATTTTTATTGTAGAAATGGACTCAAAAGGTTGGGTAAATGTTGTCGTGATTATGATTTAGTACCTTCAAATTATTTAAAACTTATAATTATTTTAAACTAATGAGTGAATCCTATAGATGAACAATAACGACATCGAATTTTTCGACGATTTAATTTTTTAATATTAATTTACGTTTATTCTTATTTAACAAATTGATCTTAACTCACAATTTCATCGTAAACAAGTTTAAATGAATTATTTTTGGTTTGTTAATGAATTTTAATGTGTTTTTATTTAAAAAAGCATTTATCAATTTTTTAGCCCATTTTTAGCCATTTTTTAGCCATTTTTTGCCGTAAATTTAGCCATTTTTGGTCACAAAGTTTTGGCAGCACTGGTCTTCAGAAACGATGATGGTCAGAATGCGAAAAGTTGTTGAAAATTGGTGTTCCAGATTGGTGTTCTACGCGCCAACCGAGGCGGCCACATGGCCGAAATCATATTTTATATAAAATTTTCTATCCAATAAAGACCGTTTCATTAATATCAAAAATATTTTACTATTTTTTATTATGATTTAAACTTGTATCACTCTATAAAGACACCCTTTATTTTGTAGTGCTACCATACTTTTATCTTAATTAAATAAGACTTTGCAAATAAAACTCAAAAAAACAATCTGTATTTAAATTCGATTTAAGTTTATATGAAAATTAACTTAATATAAATTGGGCATTAGTATTTTAATTGTAGCTTTCGTTATATACAGGTCTGTCATAGAAATCAATTACGATCGAATGTGATTTCTTTTTTATGCGAAGCGAGATAGGAAATGACTTCCTCTTTCGATCGGAATTGATTTCTGTGACAGACCTGTACCCATGTTCTGTAACTCTAGTGAGAACTTCTTGCATAGAAAAGATGTGAAACAAAATATTCAATCGTTTCTCGAAAAGTGAGAAAAATGTGTGTCTGTAACACATGTCGAAAACTATCAAAAGAGATTACGTCATTACGTTATAAATGTCATAATATAGCAATGGAAGCCGATGTGACATTGCAGACGTTCAGGACGCCAGTAGCACATATCGTTGACGGCGACCAAAATTTACTAAAATTTAAAATTTTTCAACGACGGCGGCGAAAATACAACCGTCGGCTATGCCAAATTGTGTAAAGAGCGACTTTAGTGTTTGTTATTTGCAAACGATCTTTGAAGACATTCGAATATTTCATAAATATGTTAAAAGAATAATAATAAAACAATGAAAAATGTGCCAAGAACATAATGTTATTATTATTCTTTGCATTTTGCATTTTTAGTTGTTTTTTAGTGTTAAAATTTTTTCTCTCCCCATTTTTATTCGTGAGTTTATTTGACAGTTCAAAGCGGGAACTTTTCTCACCAATATGTTACAGACACACTTTTTCTGTAAATTGGCGAGTAATTTTCTTACGTGACAGCTTGTACTCGTCAAAAAAAGTTACAGACACAGTTAAGTGAAAAAAAACAGCTGTTTGTTTAAATTTATGGCATTTTTGTTTTATTTCACACATTTCAATCGAAAACTTTTTCGACGCGAGAGTTACAGAACATGGGCACTGATTGACATAATTGCGTTTTTAAGCATTCGCTATATAACGTAGTTAATGTTAAGCGACCCATACACTTGCAATATTATTGTGTATGATATTCGCAATATTATTTCTATTTCGTCCTATATTATGCAATAAGTCGCACAATGGTTTCAATTGAATATTGCTCAACTTTTATTCAACAAAAAGGTGAACATACCTATAGGAATAATATAAACAGCATTGTACAGGGATGTCAACACATTTCACTTCCTTTTCGTTGTGCAATTAAAATCAAAAGTCTTTTGATTGTTGCCAATATATTGTGCCACGTTTGAATATCACATACACATTAGCGATATAATTGTACAATACGTAAAATGGAACAATTTTATTGCAAATGTATGAGCCGCTTTAAAAATGTCGAATAGTTTGTCATAATTTTTTCTAAATTTTTTTTTTACCATTCGTTATATCGAGTATAACATTTATTTAATGTGCGCTTTATAAGGTTTCTGAAATTATACCGTTCGTTATACTTAATTTTCGTTATAGCGAGATTCGTTATACCGAGCTCTTCCTGTTATGTTGTTTCTAAACAGCAGTTTGTTTGTAAACATGTTAGAAATACATATATAAATTTTTTTTGCAAGGTTGGGTCATAACTTTCTTTTAACTAAACCTATTACACTGGGTTTCAATCTCAAACTATTTAGGAAAACTAAGAACCACCTGTCATTAAAAATTGTTCTTTATTGTTGGTCCGTTAGAAAGTAGGTGTGATTTCAACAGACGGGCTTAATCGACTTTGACTTAGAATACATATACATACATACCTAATATGGTATTAAATATTTAAAAAGTTTCAGACGGTATGACAAGCTTAGTATATTCTCATTTACTGGAGGGTAAGAATAAAAAAATTCTCTTTTTATTCAAGTGAATCAAGAGTTGGAAAAATAATTTTATTATTCAATAATTTCTACGAATCCACTATTTAACCACAATATACAATAAGCAACTTTTATTTAATAGCTGTTATGAGTCTTTATAGTTAAATTTTTTCTACAGAAAGTTTACTCAGAGACAAGAATTTTTATATATTTTTATTTCAGCTAATTGTGAAGAGTGTATACTAAGTATATTATTCCGTATGAAACTTTTAAATAATCATCTATGACCCCATAAAGTACAAAGAAAAAAAGTTTTTTGTCAAAAAGTTTTAAGTTCTTATAAGCAATACAGCAAAGCACAATCAGTTTAGTAGAAAAATAGATATGAATCCTAAAAAATTAATATTTTTTTAGACAAACTAACTTTAATTGGTGGCGGAATGCACCAGAAGTCGTTCTACTAAATTTTGTTATGATCGTACCATAATTTACCAAAGGCTTTTTACGAAGACCACTCAAAGCCTGAAAATTACTTTAATAAGGCTAAAACTCATAAGAATCATGATGATATTTATTTCAAATTAGGCCAAATTATAAATAAAAGCATAAAATCATGGGTCTAAAACCCGTCACAATTTTTGTTTTTATTAGGACCACCACCACTCATTCTGCTATAACTAGGAAAATAGGTAATAGGGGAGGATAGAGGGAGTAGTGCTTGTGAACATTCGACTTGAACTTATTCATGTTGAAGGTGAGATGGAAGACTTCAGCAGAAAGGTTATTCCACATACAAAAATAAGGTGTGGCCAATTTTTAAAAAGATTGGTTGATAACTTGTAGATCTTATTAAAAGACCACTCCTGAATTGTTCTTACTCTCGGTGTAGGGTATCAAAGATGCGGCACAGCCAAATTTAGCACTCTTAATTGTTTTATGTACACATCTTTCTATTCATACATACTTTTTACGGATTTTAAATATTAAATAAAATAAAACAATATTTTTGTGCAAAAGGTGTCCATCCGGTTTTCCTTGTTTTTGTTGATAAGAGTAGATCTTTGCGTGAGTGTTTTGAAGCCCCCTAAAAAAGAAAATGTATTTACGTAAGTAAGCTCCCGTTCAATGAGTTTTGAAACTTACACACGCTTTAACAAAATAACTTTACAAAGTCTTAGAATAATGCACACTCACGAAAAATTTTTGTTTAATTTCATTTATTAAAATTCAATAAATATTTTTAACTTTATTTAAACGTGATTATTTGTAAAAAAAAATACGCTTTTAAAATTCGAATAATTTTATAAAATAAAATTTTGTGTATTCAAAAGAACGTTACGAAATTCTTTCAAAATGTGTTATAAATCTTAAGTTCTCGATCACGCACATGTGCTTTATTTTTACATCAGCCTTGCTCGTGACAAATTTTAATGGAATTTAAATGAATGTTAAGATGTAAAAAAATAATGCCAAATTTTAGTATTTTGCTCAATCTCATTCATTATATTTTTATTACACTGTGCTAGTTGAAAAAATAGACAAGTTATAATAATGGCCCTAAAAGAACTAAGAATTATATCGCTTATTTTTTGTCATCAACACTCAACACAAAAAAAATTAGTTTTTGGCTTAGGTATCAGGGAAAAAATATCTTGTTTGGCCTTCTTAGGAGTGTTGTTGTCGTGGTCGAAATATAGTCGTTTTTAAAAATTGATATTATGATTGATGCAAACGACATACGTACGGCGAACTTTTTACTTATGTGTTTTACATTTCGTGATTTCGAATTTCAAACGGCTACGACTTTGATCACGACAACGACTTCCGTCAACTATTGTTTCAAAATTTCTGATAGTAAAAATTTTACTAGTTAAGTTATGTTTATACCTAATTAATATTGGACGTCCCTGGTTTTAATAAAAAATTATTTGCTTTTGCAAAACGTTTGGCTAGATCAGTGATAACCACTCCATAGACTCGCGAGCCAGTCAATAATCGTATTTTTCACACAGACACGGTCGGCAATTCACATGTATATTACAACTTTGTTCGTTTCAAAACATCAGACTATCATCAGTCTCTGCGACCGCACACAAGCACATAATATGTTTGTGTGCGTGCGTTCGGGGCTTTCTTAGTTCGGGGCTTGGTTATCACTGGGCTAGATCAAACATCATTATACAGTTTCTTAATTACATTATATAATTATCATCTTACAAATAAAGTTAAGCAAATCCATAGAAATTGTTAAAAATAAAGGTAAAGTTTGAACAATATACGGTCATGCTTTTTTTGGATTTTTTTCGTTTATTTATATAATTATTCTCAGCTATAATTACATAAACAATATTTAATTTATGAAAAATATCGAAATAATTAAAAGTTACTACAAGAAGCTATAAAAAAATTTAGCTTTAAATTTTCTTCTTTAGCTCCATTTCAAACATGATTAAGCTTTATATTTTTAAAAAATATGGTCACACCGACAATCAGCTCAGACTTTCTGGAAGAAAACTTTCATAGTGTGAAGCCAGACATATGTAGATAAAAATAATAATAATACCATGATAGATAAAGCCATTTTTTCATTTGAATGGAAGATAAAGCCATCATGGCCTTAGCTCACATTAAAAATATTAGAAAATGGCTTTATCTCTCATTTCAGTTCCGGAGACACTAAAGTTAAGTATTTAAATCTGGCTTCGCTTACTAAAGTTTTTCTGCGTAGCGGCCTGTGACCGTGCTGAGGGGTTTTTTCCTCCAGTAGGACGAGGCAGGTGGCTTCGCTAAATAAATTTTCCTGCGTGCGTCACAAGAATAAAAAATGTTTTTCAATGATAACTAAGGATTTTCCCTTTTAGTGCCAATTCACTCGTTGCAAGTCTTATTGATCAGCTTGCTACCTTATAGGCGAGAGAGAGTGAGAGAGAAACGTTTATTTTCCTCTCTTCACTCTCGTTATAAAGTAGCAAGCTGATCAATAAGACTTGCAACGTGTGAATTGGGACTTAAAGAATGTTTACACCATGCATAACAATATTCTGAAAAAATATGGCTTTGTCTATCATTTGCAAAAAAAAAATATGGCTATATCTCTCATATCGCAAAATTTTAAATATGACCTTACCTCTCAATGATTGGGCAATAAGGCCATTAGGCTTTATCTCCCATTCAATTGAACAATAAAGCCATCATGGCCTTATCTCACATGGTTTCTGATAGATTTCTGTCAGATATCTATCAGAAATATCGGCAAAAAAAAAAAAGAATTTCCCACGACATGTCTGTCAGTATTCGTGTCAACACTTCATACGTTTTTAGGTCAGAAATCTTACAGAATTCTTATACGTTCCGACTTTTTTATCGACGTTTCTCTTAGATATCTGGAAGACGTCGGACTGTTTTGCTGGCTGGGTAATTTCACAATTTCTTTATTGTTTTTATTTTTAGAAAACTACAACAAAACTAAAATTGGCTAAATGTTTTGAATTTGAATACAAAAGAAACTTTTTGAGATACTTTATTACAAATCGATTACTATAAATATTTTGATAAGGTTATATTGTGCACGAGTTAAGGAACTTTCAAATTGCATCATAAAAAGTCTTTCTTTTGTTTATCTTATTCACATACAAAAAAGATATCATTCTTAAGATTTCTTAAAGTTTTTATCACTAGAACTCTAAAATTAAGATAAACAAGTCTTTGGTGTAAATTAAACAACTCTTTTCTCTTGATTGAACTTTTGATTGCTTTCTAATTTCAGATACTGGGTATTGGCACCGTAGTGGTGAATAGTCTGGCACTGCACAACTATGACCAAGAAGGTCGTATGATTTGTATTTTTCTGATTGCATTGGGATCGATTGTTTTCCTTATTTCATTTTTTGGTTGCTGTGGCGCCATTCGGGAGAATATCTGTTTAACATGGACTGTAAGTAGACACAAAAAATACCTATTAAAATAATGACAAATCGTTAAAAAAAAAAAAATGTTTCTTTTAGTATGCCGTTTGCTTGCTGATATTGATTATTGGCAATTGCGTTATAATATTTGGTTATCTTTCCCATATTGATGGTGAAACGTATGCAAGCATGACCATTAACGACGCTTTGAAGCAGCAATTGAATGGCACAGATGCCATGTCACATTTTCAGACAAACGTAAGTTATTTCAGGAACGCAAGATTCATATAAATTCTTACTTATTGAAATCATTTTATAGTTAAAATGCTGTGGCATACACAATTCGACTGATTACATTAATGCCAATATGACCATTCCGAATAGTTGTTTCGTTGGTGGTGATTATGACCAATCGACTATTGTATTTTCTGAAGGATGCCTAAAGAAACTGGTGGCAATTTATGAAGCTGCCGAACATTGGGTAGCAATATTCGCCTGGTCTAGTTTCGGTGTGGAGGTAATAATCGTAAAAAAAACTAAAAGGCTGGTAAGTCTTATTAATTACACTTTTGGTATCATTTTGACAGGTGGTTGCATTTATATCAGCATGTGTACTGGCCATAACATTTACCAATCAACAACGTAGGGCTCGATACTAAAGGTTCAGTTAGACGTGACTCAAACATAATCTCCTTTATTGTGGTTGGCGAATTTAAAAAACGCCTGCGACTGTTTGGTAATAGATTAAAGAGAACGTGAACTTATTTCCTTTAATCTATTACCAAGCAGTCGCAGGCGTATTTCGAATTCGCCAACCTCGATAGGGGTGAATGCCATAGCCGTATATATGACCATAGAAACCAAAATCAATTGGTTTATGTGGTCATAGTAAAGTTGTTATTGTAAGTTACCTTTAATAAAATACAGTGTTGCCCATTATGTTTGTTCAAACAGTTGTTTGGTATAATTCTGTGGCTTGGAACTAAAAGGGCCAATGTCACTTTTTGCTCTTTTGAGTTAATCATGGCATTTGATTTGTTTTCTTGCTCTCTTTCATTATGGTAAAACAGCTTAAATCATACTTAACCCAGAACAGCTTCATACATAATGCTGGGTACACACAATGCAATCTGTTTCAATGCAACCTCAAAATATCAAAGCGTTTTGATGTTGATGCAATCTAGAATGAATGAAAATGAATTTAATTCACTAGATTGCGTAAACGCGTTGCATAGTGTGTACCCAGCATAAAATGCTTGCCAATGTCACTATGAAAGCATCTTTAAAAGTTTTTTGTAAAACCATCAATTTTAATTTTCTCAAATATGAATATTTTGACATTGGCCCTTTTAGCTCTAAGCCACAGAATTATGGTTATGTTACGTCTAATTTGAGCTTAAATGATAATTATTAACCCTTTAACATTTATTTTACTTATATTTATAAGAGTATTTTGAATCTATTTTTGTTTTATTAATAATATTTAAATAAATTGTTTTTTTATAATAATAGAGTTTGATTTCTTTAGGACTGCACCACATTAAGTATAAATTAATAAATAATAAATAAATAAAATAAAATTTTACCTTTAAAGCTCCATCTTTTCAACTTTTCTGAAATAGAGATATTAAGTGTTCCCTTCGTGTGGGAGTAATTTTCAACATGCACCTACCAAAATAATGTTTAGCCTGGTAGCACATATTAATTTTCTATTGATCCTTAAAAAGTTTGCTTGCCTTAGACTTCATATTTTTCCACATAAACTGTGTTAAATATTCACTTTGTATGGGAGGTAACTATCCCCATTCTGCCAACTTGGCCAACATCCAAGAGTTATTATTGATACAATATTAAAGCCCATATTTTATACATACATATAAAATTTGTTTGGTGCCAGATAAGCCAAATCCAAAATTAGTTTACCCAGCGCCTATTAAATGTGATCTGAAGCACCAGTTTTTCCAATAAATCAACTTTCAGGAGACAGTAAGTTATATACTGACGTATTATTTTGTATACTATTGAATGCAATGGGTTTTTTCTTCAAAGAAAAGTTAAAACAATCGGTATTCTGGGATTTTCAATCGACATGAATAATAAATTTAGAGAATGCTTTAACACGCTATGAGTGTGGCATGTTTTTTTTTTTAATTCTCTCAACTAATCCCGCGAAGCTCAACCCTTTTCTGCAGAAAAGAAACCAGAGTATCTGGCGGGAATCGAACCCGCAACCCAGCCGCTGTTAGACTAGCTCACTACCAGCTAGCCTACCGGGGCACTGAGCGACTGAGCGCAAAATCCTACTGGGGTACTCGTCTAATGAACGCAAGAGAAGTACAGTTTCTTTAAATTCATTCAGGCCGCAATAATAGCCTTTAATTCGGGTCGCCTGGGCAACAAAGTTATTGGCCGAAGCACTGTCTTTTAACCGTTAGTCTGGATGAGTCATCCACAACTACTCCATTGAATGAAGAGAAAAGTACTTAAATAGTTATCAATAAAAACACGATTTCAAAAAATTTGCGTGACATGATTTGATATCAGCAACCGTCAATGAAAACCTAACTAACGTGGCCGCCGTGAATTTATTATGCTTATTGTTTAAGGCGATTGGATTTACCCCACAAATTAGAAAATTTCTTAAATAAGAATTATACAAAAACCTGGCAAAAATTTAACTCTACTATCCTCTTTGAGACCTATTAGCTAACTTCCTTCTTGGTCTCAAGTATTCGAAAAGGCACTTCAATTGAAAAAAGTCATAATTTGAATAATGAAAAAATCATCCCAGACCTCCAATTTGTTTTCCGTGAACAGCACGTTATTAAATACCAGAATAATTTTTTGATGGGAGATATAAGAAAATCTTTTAAACTAAGAAGTTTTGTGGTCTATACCTGTTATTAATCTTGGTTTTTAATGGTACTCTACCAGTTATTTATCGTTTCTATATATATATATGGTACTCCACCAAGTCAAATCCGAGTTTAGCTTAGCTCTCCACTAGATTAAAGGTTAAAAAGTAAGCTTAAAGGCGATTGCATATGTATGTTTACTGATGAAAATCTAAAAACTATACATCGGCACTGTTATACAAAGCCACACATACGGGAATGCGAAATTAAACTAAAAACGCACAAAAGGTAGACAAGCAAGGACGACCTGATTGTCCTTAAAAGATAACGATAACGAAAATGATATTTAAACGTGCGGTATAAGCCTTTAGATCGCCAATTCTTTCTCAGATCCCTAAAAAATAAGTTCTTTTTGAGCGCCTCATTGAAAAATCGCTGCTTTATATTATTTAATTTTCTGCAGGGTGTTTTAAATTTTTTGTAATGAGCTGCACCAGATTTTGTAACAAGTGGTAGAATATTTCTTAAAAACTGAGTCCGTTTTAATTTTATCAAAATTTGGGCTGTCATACCCCTAGAGGGAAGCAAACTGACACCGAACAAGTCCCGTGATAGGTTCTTTGGCGGTAGAGACCGGTTCTGGTTCTAACACTTTATATGAATGGGACCTATCACTTTTACATGGGGTTGTCATTGGAGGGGGTCAATTGACACCTAACAGGCACCACTTGACAAGTCACACATCTATTCTCAATGAACGTATTTAGTGCTAGTTTATACAATGCTTGTCCTAGGTATTATTTCAATAAAACCAGTCCTAGGACTAAAAAAATTATACTCTTTATTAAAAAAGGGAACCTTAAGTTTAATAAAACAGACATTAAAAAAACTGCTTGTTATATTAATTTCGATATTTGGATACAAAAAGCGTTTTAATAAATTCAATACTTTCTCTACCTTTTTGTTCTTCATATACCAGCTAAGTGATTGGTCCTCCTTTCACCGGTCATGAGTTCTTTCTTTTGGTACTTATTCTATTTTCACAAGTCCCAGGACCAGTTCTTTTGGAACAATTGACACAAATTTCCCGCAGGGACATACCATCTCAAAATATTAATTAACCTTCACAATCATCCTTATTGAATACCATTGAACAGCAATTAACCATAACGACAAATCGTAGTTAACAAATGAATATGTTAAAGAGATGTAATCTGTTGTGCAAACTCCTAAAGCCTAGATTACACTATCTCACAAGTCAGGTTATAAGTTGTTTATGATGATAAACTAGTTTGAGAAACTTGTTTATCCATACAAATTATAAGCACGTTTGTAACTAGCTTTTGAGATAAACTAGTTACAAACAACCAGTTTTTGTTAATGCAACTCTGTTTTTCAAATTTTGTTCTGGCAATGCTAGTGATATTTGACATTTCCTCAAAAATAAAAAAATCAAGTAAAAAAGAATTTACTTTTATCTGTAAAAAAAAAGCCAAAACAATAGTAAGAAAAATAAAATAAACAAAGAAAATGTTTAAAAAAATTCAAAATTTATAAGATATGTTAGTTTTTTTACATATTTTCTTTTAGATGGACAACGGAAATAAAAGGTTTGTTTATATGTTCGTATGTATGTGCATCAACGTTTTATTTTTGTTATTGAAGCTAAGAACTTGTCAAAGATAAACAACTTAACAGTCAAAAACGCTGATGTAAACAGTATAGTTATGAAAGTAGTTTACGATCGTAAACTAGTTTGAAAATTACAAGTGTAAATGCACTATTACGTATTCCATAATACTTTGTGAGATAGAAATCAAATGAGTTTTGTTGCGACTGAGAAAAAATCTAATGTAACATGACAGTTTGTATTCACATCATCACACAAAGTTTAAACACTCACACATGAAATAAAATGCAACCCTGATCCAATGAAAAGTATTATTGTTTAGAAATTTTTCAAAAAACGATGAAGTCGTATGGGATGTCAAACTTTTTTCTTAATACTTGTAATTTTCGTGACACATTGCATTCACACTATCACACTTTGTCATATTACTTGAGTTTTTGACATGTATTAATACAAAGTATAATAGTGTAATCTAGCCTTAAAGGCCAATTTACATGGTAATACAATGTATTACGACGTCTCGAAAGATTATGTAGAATGAGAAAAATCTTATCATGTAAAAGCAAAATGTATTGAGTAAGAGAGAATACGGATACAAAAGCGGTCGGTAAATGGTTTTTTTCTAAACCATTTTAGAAACTTATGTATTCTTATTACACCAGAGGTGTATTTTAACAGAGTATATCGAAAATCAACTCAGGAAATGTTCATGTTGTTTTTGTAAATATTTAAAACTGCAACCATCTGATTTTTTGTTATTATTTTGGATTTTTCTTATACCATCCGTGTAAACATGAACTATACTTACAAAAGATTTTTATTTTTTCTTTTAAGCACGGAGAGAATTTCATAATATTTTGATTCTGCAAAGTCGTAATACATTGTATTACCGTGTAAACTGGCCTTAAACAATCTATATATATAAAACAAAGTCGTGTTAGTTACACCACTTATAACTTAAGAACGGCAGAACAGATTTGGCTGAAAATTGGTAGGGAGGTAGCTTAGAGCCAGGAGACGGACATAGGATACTTTTGCACCGCCCACTTTTACGCCCACTTTTTTCGATTTACCTAAAATCAGAAAACGGCTCCATCGAGTTGACTAATTTTTCTTTCAAATCTTCGTATTAATCCATTTTAAGTTTTCATCGATAGAAAAATTTACCACGCCTACTTTTACGCCCACTTTTCCTATTAAGCGCATAAATTAAGAACGGCTTGACCGATTTGGACGATTTTTTGTTTAAAATGATCGCCATGGTCCACCTTAGGGTTTTACGGAAAGAAAATTTTGCCCCGCCCACTTTTACGCCCACTTTTTTCGATTTACCTAAAATCAAAAAACTGCTCCATCGATTTGACTAATTTATCTTTCAAATGTTCGTATTAATCCATTTTAAGTTTTCATCGATAGAAAAATTTACCACGCCTACTTTTACGCCCACTTTTTCTATTAAGCGCATAACTGGAGAACGACTTGACCGATTTGGACGATTTTGATTTGACTAATTTATCTTTTAGAAACTGGGAATTATTTCCTTCCGAAGGCTAAGGTAAAATGTAAATAGAAAATACAATATAATAGTCTGGTAGTGTATAAAGTCATTTCTAAAAAATTGTAGGAATAGAACTATTACAAAAAAGCTTTATAAAATACATAACTGAAATTTAGCTCATAGAATAAATTCGAAAAATGAAAAAAAAAAAAATTTTTAATCTAATTTATCTTTCAAATGTTCGTATTAATCCATTTTAAGTATTCATCGATAGAAAAATTTACCACGCCTACTTTTACGCCCACTTTTTCTATTAAGCGCATAACTGGAGAACGACTTGACCGATTTGGACGATTTTTTCTTCAAAATGATCGCCATGGTTTAACTTAGGTTTTTACGGAAAGAAAATTTTGCCCCGCCCACTTTTACGCCCACTTTTTTCGATTTACCTAAAATCAAAAAACTGCTCCATCGATTTGACTAATTTTTCTTTTAACTGTTCGTATTAATTTATTTTACGTTTTCATCGAAAGAAAAAATTACCACGCCTACTTTTACGCCCACTTTTTCTATTAAGAGCATGATTTGAGAACGGCTTGACCGATTTGGACGATTTTTTCTTTAAAATTATCGCCATGGTCCAACTTATTCTTTTTTGATTGAGCCCATATTTATGATAGGTATTCCATGGATTTTTATTTTAAAGGCCGTAAATTTCGTTAAATGCTCAATTTAAATCGTGTGGTTATACAAAACTAATGTTTACTTAGGGCCAGCAACGTAGACCGGGTCAGCTAGTTAGTAATAAAAAAGTGAATCAGAATAGAGAGTGCTAAACAAAAGTTTTGATAGTTGAATTTACTAAGAATAGTGTTTCATATGTTAAATGGAAAACAGAAGGCAAATTTAACGAGATTAGTTAAAGAATAAGAGAAAGATTTTTTGGTTTATTCTTAATAATACATACATACATACATACATACATACATACATACATACATACATACATACATACATACATACATACATACATACATACATACATACATACATACATACATACATGTACAATGTTATTGTACATGAATTGTTACTAAGGCTCATGCACAGCCATTGAAGGGTACCCGTTTTCGAAAAAAAATTTTTGACTTTTTTCACTCCACCCTAATGTACATACAAAACATTTTCGTCTGCCGGTGGCAGAAAAAGCAAAGCTTTTGATAATTTAAAATTCGGTTTCCTTACATTAAATTTACACGGGGGCTTTTACGACCCACTTTGTCGACGTCCCTTTTTGTTAGGTGGCGAACGGTGTAGAGAAGAAAGAGGTTTTGTCGTATGCACGCAAAGGGTTTTTGGAAGTTGCTTCAAAGGGAAATGAAGAAAAAGCGACGCAATAAAAGCCCTCATGTGAATTGAGTGTCAGATTCTTAATGGTTATCATTAGTATTGGTATTAGTTTTTTTTTTTAATATTTGTTTTCTATATGCATCTTAAATTTTGCTCTAAAAGCTGATAAATTAGAGAAAAAAGAATATTTTATTTAAATAATAGTCTTAAGTAAAATGTAAATTACACCGGTCGTCAAATTTAATATAATGATGAATTAAATGGTGTTATTATAATTAATATGAGTTCCGAAAATAAATTTGTTTCTTATGCGGCTTGAAAGTGCGTTAGTTTAATTGAGTAACGGTTCCTAGCAGAGATCAGCAATGAATCGTTTTTTCGCTACTCATATTGACTCATGCAATTGTAAGTATAAGTGCGTATAAAATTTATTTATTTTTTTATTTATACTATAAATCATTTAAAGTAAACTACTCTGATTCACTCATACTCACAAGAGAAATATTTATGAGTGCGACGTCGACGTTATACGCATACTCATAAATGACCTCAGCTTGATTTATAATTTCAAGAAAATACTCACAATGATTCAAATCATTTTGCTCATCCACTTACCGTTTTAACACAACAGATAAAACACACAACTTAATAATCAGCGCTGCCAGATAAATTTGACGAAAAATCGTCCACTTCATACATGTAACTTTAGTAAACTGTGATTGCCAAATCGTCACTTTGCTATTTCGGGGACAAATCTGACAGCCTCGCATTTTGCTTCGCCTATACACATTGAGTTGAGTAGATTCAAAATCAACCACTACAAATGATGCTAAGTATGTGTACGATGAATAAAATGAAACTTTTGAGTGAATATGAGTTTGAATCACATTGGAATAAGTATGAGTGCGTATAAGTACAAGAATTTATGAGTCATGATTTAGCTCTACTCACTTTTTCACTACTCATTGCTGATCTCTGGTTCCTAGGTAGATGTGGGCTATGAGGCACATGTCTCATAACATCCAAGATATCCATATATTCGGAATAATGTCAATATAATGGCGTAAGTTTTCTTTTTATTCAACTGTAGTTTGGGGTCTATTTTTTCTGTGCGCTATAGCTTACCCGGCCTTGCTTATAGTAGTTTTACTTGAATTTGATAGGGAGTCTATATAAGACACTAGAGGCGAAATGAAGGAGGAAAAGAACCACCCCATCGCTGACTGTTCGCTTGCGATTTTTAGGCTATAGTTTTTCTCTTCAAAAAATTAAGAACAATTTTACAAAACCATTGTACGATACATTACAATGCGCAAAAAAAGTTAGGATTGAGAGCAAAACAAAAGTTGCAATATCCACTGAACATTGCTATCTTTGTTTCAATTGGTACTTTTTGACCGTAGATTTAAGCTTAAGAAATTGCTTTTTTAGTATTCACATATTTACTCACCATAAGAAATCACCAAATGCAAATTTGTATATGCCATTATTAGGTTAGTAAGTGAACAAAATTAAGATTGCCACCTTTGTATTTATGCCCTTTAATAGCTGTGTTCGAGTACACAAAATACAAATTGAGAGCGTAAAGTTACAGTTCTTGTTTGAGTATTTACAAATTTTTCCAGTAAAATTTGGTAAATAAAAAAAAAACATATGTTTTAAAAGGCAAACAAACAAAAGTCACAAATAAAAAGCATGCAAATTGTGAAAAAATTGTTAAATAAAAGAAAAGTTGAAATAAAAATTAAGCCAAAACAAAAAGTGAATAAATATTCATTACCCAGTAAAAACTTCGCCTACTTTTTCAAAATGAATAGCTTCTTTAACTCATTATTTTTTAGCTTTCTTCTATAACTACATGAATAACAACTTCCAAAACTACTTTTTTCTGGATGTAGGCAAGTAAAAAAAATAATGACTTACGTTTTAATGCGTTCATTTTGGGACTTCCCTTGTAAAATTCATTGGTTCTTTCAGTAGAATTGTAAGTAGTGCTCTTATGTTTTTCTGATTACTCAACACATTATTTTGTAGGCGAAGTTTTTACTGGGTAATTAAACTTGTTTGTGAAGCATTTATTTGGCTAAATACAAACTTTTGAAATTTTTTTGTTATGTTAATTTTTTAGAGTTGCAAAAGTGTGAATGAAGTACTTAAGTAATCAATAGCAAAAAAATTATGCATATTCTCTTAAATAATTTAACCCACTACAAATAAGTAAAATCAAATAAAATAAAAAACAAACAAATATGAAAGATTACATAAAACAGTTTGTTTGTATTTACCAAAAATGTTCCTGTTATTAAAAGTATTTAATCGAGTACCGATAAGAAAACTAGTTAAGTGGTCTTCAATTATTCGCCATCAGTTGTTGCTTTTATTTTACGAATTTTTACAAATTTTGCGTTCGCGCACTTTTTCGGGCAACAGCTTTTTGAGAGAGCAAATATTTCAGTTTACTCATTTACGGAATTTCACTGTAAAAGTACTCAAACGCACCTAATATAAAACATCTTGCAAAATCCCTAAAAATCAAGAACAAAATACAGTGCCTGAAAAAATTATAAGGACACATAGAACTTTTAAAAGTTTCTTAAATTTTTATTTAGTTTTTAAAAAATAATATGAAATATGTTTAACTAAATCTAATCAATTTACCTATGTATATCAAAATTAAAAATTAAGTTACGGTCCCAACTGTATTCGAAAAATTGATGTATGTATTAAAAAAATATGTCTGGAAAACATAATAGGGACATTAAAATTTTCAAACTCAAATATTATATAATATTTGGTAGAAGCTCCTTTAATTTTAATTCTTCGCATCTCTTTATTAAATTTACGAGATTGGTTCGGGTATCTGGGGAAATCGGCTACAAATCTTCTTGAAACTTTTGCAACATTACCTGCTTATTTGTCGATTTAAGCGTCCTTATTTTATTTTTTAGAATTTTCCAGAGGTTACATTTGAAAACATTTTTGTTTTATCAATAAAATTTTAAAGAAGATATCGTCCTTATTTATTTTTCCGACACTGTGTGTTCAACATAAAAATAACAGTAATTATTAGTTTCAACAAAGTCATTTATTGTTTCCATTAAAAAAAAACACATTTAGGTATTTGAATTGAATAATATTAAAAATATGCTTATTTTCAACAAAAAATTAAATTATCATTTTATGGCAAGAAACGTATTAAAAAAAATGTAGAAACAAATCGATGACATTTTTCAGTAAAAAGTGTAATTGATATAAATAACTTATGGCGATTTCTTTTCTGAGAAAAATATGTTGCAGTACATACATGTAACATTTTCTAAAGTTACCTAAAATCATTCGAAGTGTTACATGTTGTGCAATTTCAATAGAACACAATTAGTGCTTTTATTTACAACTATTACACTTTCATCATTAATGTTCTTAATAAGCGATTTTTAAAGCTATTTAAGCGGTTTCTGCACTCTATTGCGGGTTGGAAACAAATATTAACATCACTAATGGCGTATAAAATTAAAACGATTATAATGCAAATAGACTTTTTTTGATTTTAATTTGTAAATATTTTTATATTTTGTTTTAAAATCAATTTTTAACAAAATTATGAGCGGTATGAATTATGACAAACAAAATAAAACATTTGTTGTACCTACAAACAAAGTATTAAGCACCAAAGTTGTAGAACAGGGCAGTATGAACACCTTAAGTGAAAGTAAGGGTAAAACATGCAACATGTTTTGCATGTTTTTCATCAACATATTCACAAAAGAACTTGAAAATTTTTCCCACAATTGTATTTTTTGTACAAACGAACACAAAAATGTAGAACATGTAACATTAATGCAACATTTTTCTCAGAAAAGAAATCGCCATTAGTAAGTGAACTATTTAAATGTTCCATGTAATTCCACGCTCTAGTGATAATTATAAAAGTTATACTTTGACAATAATTTTAAAGCCTTTACGTGCAAATTGGTTTTATTTCAAAACAATCTACTGCTTACAAATATTTGTCGTGACAATTTTTAATTTAATAGTTTTAATCCCTGACACTTGTTGCTTGAAAAACACTTAATATAAGTAAATCAGTATAATCTAGTATGTTAAATAATCCTTAAGGTTTGAAATTCTCATACAAACTAGTAATTTCAACACTTAAATTTTCATTATTCAAAAGCGCAACGTTTTAATACTGCATATTAAAATTACCAAATACAATAACTTTCAATTATTTGAGTTTGAATCATTTAAAAGAAAAGCATTCTGAAAAAATAGTACATGATTGTAATATATATTTGTGTGTGTGAGTGTGTGTAAACCCTGCAAATAATAGGACCAGTCCAAACACGCGTGTAAAGAGTAGTCCACAAAGGACCAGGACTAGTCCAAAACTAACCCAAACGTATGGAAAAAACCTGGTATATTTAACATTACGATGTCCTAGGAGAGGACCATATAACCCACTTTTGGACCGCTAAGGAGTAGTTTTAAAACTACTCCATGGTATAATCAAGAGGATTAGTTTTGAAGTCGTTTAAAAACGAAAGCATGTCGTTAAAAAACGAAGACATGTCGTCTCACTACAAACACTTTTTAACAATGACATGGTCCATGCTTGCATTACAGCGGACCAGTCCATGGAGTAGTCCATTTTATAAAAATGGATCAGGTCGTCCAATTTTATTTGCAGGGAATTCAACTTGCTATTATTTTTACATGATTTAGTTAGTTATTTTTATTATATTATTATAACTGCCAACTAATCAGACAAACATACACATGAACGAATACATTTGCTGTTACAAACATTTGCCTCTATGCTATTTTCTTCTGCTACAAAACGAAAAAGGCCTTCTAATGAAATTTTCCAAAATTTGGCTTCATTTCCGTTTTAATATTCGGCTAAATAATATTTCAAAGTTTACACAGGAAACAAACATCTTGTCTTGAAGTTGAACGAGCAATTTGAATTGGAATGAATCGCATACAGGTGTAAGTTCTTACAGCCATAAATTAAAGAAAATAATAAAGAAATTAGAAAACAAAAAAACTCATACTCTGCGCATTAAATTCCTCATAAGTGTGTCAAAATCAAATCAAATTATGTGAAAAAAAGAAGAAGAAAATACAAATTACAAGTCGGTTTCCATCCACCTCTTGGTAAAAGTTCAAGTGCGTGTTAAAGTGCGATGTTTTTGTTAGAAAAAGTTTTGTGGCCAATAAAAGTTAGTGAGCCTAATTAGATGAAAGCGAAAAATTATAAAGTCTACGGCAAACGCTTTAATTCGAAATATTCTTCGGCGAAACAATTAAAGAAAAACATTAGTTGAGAAACCTGTTTAGTTACCAGATTTAAGTTTATTATTTAAAATTTTTAAACTAATTTATTGTTAATATCTGACTAGAATACTTTCTGTTCCGAGCACATGCGATTATTTACTACTGAGCTTATTTTTGCCCTTCCACACAGGAGGAATCGGTATGTTCAAACTAGATTAACCAATTATTTGACTTTTGGTGATGTTCGAGTAAGAAATTAATCGATTTTTTAAATTTAAATTTGCTCGATTAATCGAGTTAGGGTTTTAAATTGTTGGAATTACTCGAATGATTCGAATAATTTTATCCAATGGGATAAAACATAAATCTCTACATGAATTAATTTTTTAATATATTAAAAAACACAAAAAAACCGATAAAACAAACATTTAGTTTAACAATAAAATAACAATAGATAGTTTTAAATCTTTTAAAATTAAAAAATAATTTAAAAAATCAAAAAATCCGGCTACAAAAAATACAGTTTTTATACATTAAACACACTTTAAACCAGTGTTCGAAAATAAACACTAAATATCGTTTCTTAATGTTCGGTTCGGTAGATTTGTGGAAAACACAAACGCTAATAGTGTTTGTGTAGAAAATCATTAAAAAAATTACGTTTCCCTGTAGTCATCTTTCGAACACAAAAATATTACTGTTTTTATCAAACTCAACAAAAGATGTGAACATTTAATTCCGTTCGGTTTTTTTTTAAATCCACAAACTTCAATGTGTTCGGTTCGGCTCGTTAATGTTCGTCTTGTTTGGCTGATAAAAAAAACCAAACATATTTTACAAAAACAAAATACACACACGCAAAAAACATTATAGAACATTAAAATATAATGTTTGTCTACAGTATCTCTACAATTGTTGTGTTTTTTAACGAAGAACCGAACATTATATAATGTTCGGTTCTTTCTTGAAAATAGTTACGAACGTTATTAAGGGTTGTGTATGTCTACACAATCACTAAAAAAATAGATATCGTTCCTGGTTGTGTGAGCCGAACGTTAAATAATGTACTGTTTATTTTCGAACACTGCTTTAAACAATGTTTACACTAATTCGGTTTAAAGGGCCATCTACCCGTCAAGTAGTTATCATGTGCTATGGTAGTATTAGTGCAAATGTGTTTGTATGTGTCCCACCGACGATGCTGAATGGAAAATCAAAAAATTTTGATATGACGGCGAATATGACGTCGAGATCACCTACACGAGTGAATTCGCCTGCTAAACACGCATCTGAAATGAGTATTTGGCCCTAAACAGACTATAAAATGATCTGTGCCCATGTTCTTTCTGTAACTCTCGCGTCGAGAAACTTTTCGATTTTAATGTGTGAAATGAAACAAAAATGCCATAAATTTAGACAAACAGCTGTTTGTCTCACTAAACTGTATCTGTAACTTTTTTTGGCGAGTACTAGCTGTCACGTAAGGAAATTATTCGCCAATTTAAAGAAAAAGTGTGTCTGTAACATTTTTGTGAGAAAAGTTCCCGCTTTAAACTGTCAAATAAACTCACGAATAAAAATGGGGCGAAAAAAAATTTTGACACCAAAAAACAATTAAAAGTGTAAAATACAAAGAATAATTATAATAATATTTTGCTCTTGGCACATTTTTTATTGTTAAATTTTTACTTTTAACATTTTTAAAAATTATACGAATGTTTTCAAAGCTCGTTTGCAAACAACAAACATTGAAGTCGCACTTTATATTATTTAGTATAGCCGACGCACAGTGGCCAATTTGGCTTCGCTAGCGGCATTTAATTCAAATTTTCAAATTTGAAAAACCGTTAATTTTTTTTAACAATCGATAACAAATACATTCACTAGATTTGTATCGATTTTTAAAAGTAGTAGGCTTATCCAAAAGTGGAAGGCCTGTGGCAGAAGTAAGGTGTTTTTCGAAAAAATTAACCAAGAATGGCTAGATACACCATTGGTATTATTGGGGAAAAAAGCAAATGAAAATATTGGACGACCGGAAAAAGAGCTTTCCGAGTGCTGCAGAAAAACGCAAGTCAATAAGATGTCAGGGCTTACAGAGGAAGTGTCATGTGAAGGATTGTTGGTAGCTGCAAGCTGCAGTTTATATAAAGCTGGAAAGCGCAGTGCTTCCAAAGTTGTAGAAATGGTAAAAGGCGATGAGGATTTTAGCGGAAAGGTAATAAAAAATATAAACAAACCAAAGCCCCTTCCATCAAAATTTTCGGACGATAAAGCGCTTGCGCTATTTGAAGATCTTGGACATACCAGATACACTTGGAACTTGAACAAGAAATCAGCAAGAAACCAAAACGCCGATATATATCCATGCTACGAAAAATTACGCTTCGCCAAAAAAAAGTGCTATCCTAGTGACATTACAGTCACTGATTATTATGCTGAAGTGCCACTACAAAGTCTTGTGGACCATACAATAAATAGGATCATGGAAGCACACCCTGAAAGTTTTGAAATCCCATCTACAAGTAATAATAACACCCATTTAACTGCTGTCTACAAGTGTGGTTGTGGTGGCAGCAGCGGGCATTCCACATATAGGCAAAAATTTAACGACTGCGAAGGAAACATGAGAGACCAATATTTATTTTCAATTTGTATTGTACCACTGCAAGTGCAGAACGGACCGACAGTTTTATGGAAAAACAATCGACCTTCTTCTACACGATACTGTCGACCAATCAAAATACTTTGCGAGAAGGAAACGACGGACCTGAGTCGCAGGGAAATTGAAAATATTAAGAGCCAAATATTAAATATTGTACCAACATATGTAAACTCATTGATTATTGATCACCAATTTCACATGACCATGCTTGATGGTAAAACTTTCAGCGTCATTTCAGAATCTTCTTCGCAAATATGCGGAATCTTCAACGCAACACCGAAAAATATGAATGACTTAAATTTGGTGAAGAGCTTTCCAATTAAAGTGAACCTCTTTCAATATGGGCTATCCAGTTTCCACGCCTGGATAAGGTTTTTTGAATGTATTTTGCACATATCCTATAGAATACCAATCAAAAAGTGGCAAACTCGTGGTGCTGACAAGGATATTGTTGGGCAAAATAAAACAAATATACAGCAGAAGCTACGAGAAGAAATGCATTTGTTGGTCGACATACCAATGGCTGTTACTGGAAATACCAACAACGGAAATACGGCAAGAAGGTTCTAACTGGAGTGAACGAAAATTTAATATATCGATTCAGCGTCGTCTTACAAGCACTTGCATGTGGATACGATATAAACACGGAGGCATTCAGACTTTACGCAATGGAAACTGCCGAAATTTTTGTTTGTTTATACCCTTGGTTTTACATGCCCTCGTCTGTTCACAGAATTTTAATTCATGGAGCAGACATAATCAATCATTTTTCGCTTCCAATTGGTATGATGTCCGAGGAAGCGCTTGAAGCCAGAAATAAAGATTATCGGAACATCCGTGAAAATAATACCAGAAAAAATTACAGGAAAAATACAATGGAAGATATAATTAACGCTCTTTTTGTTTCTTCTGATCCCTTAATATCTTCATTGTCCAACGGCTCATCAATTTCCTATTCCAGAAATATTAGTTTCGATAAGGAAGATAAAAGCTTGCTTATAATGCATCATTTTGAAGATGATTTCTCTGAATCTGATACTGAAGAATCTGATTAATATTTCTTTTATAATATGGTTTCTCTTTGAGTTGACAATTTTTTTTTTTATTTTATATATGAATATATGGTGGAAAATGTTTATAGAATTAAAAACAAAATTAAAAATAAAAAATTAAAAAAAATTAAAAATAAAAAAAAATTTAATTTTTTTTTCCAAAAATTGTTTCATTTTTTTCTGAATTGAGAAAAAACAAAATTTTGAAGATATCTTCTTTACTTTGGAAGCTATGAATAAAATGCCGCTAGCGAAGCCAAATTGGCCACTGTGCGACGGTTGTATTTTCGCCGCCGTCGTTGGATCAATTTTAGTAAATTTTGGTCGCCGTCAACGATATGTGTTACTGGCGTTCTCAACGCCTGCAATGTCAAATCGGCTTCGAGTGCAATGTTATGACACGTTACGACGTAATCTCTTTTGAAAGATTTCTACATGAGTTACAGACAGACTTTTTTCTCACTTTTCGAGAAACTTTGGAATTTTTTGTTTCACATCTTTTCGATGCGATAAGTTCTCACTATAGTTACAGAACATGGATACTAAAAGCCAAAGTTTAGTACAGTTATGTTTAGTAACAGGTGAAAACCAATAATTTTTTTTCGGTTTATCATTTGCAACTGTGCCAGCCTGCTTATCTTAATGCGGGTATTAAACAAGGACCGGAAATTATGAACGGAAAACATAAAATTCTAACATATTTGTTTCGAATGGTAGTTTGGAATCGGTCCCGTGCAATAAAGCCATATGGCTTTTTAACCAAGTGCAATAAATAACCCCAAAGTGGAAATAACGCCATAACAGTGTAATTGTTATGGTTACAAATTGGCAAGTGTTGAAAATATATGGTACAGTAGGTAGAAGGGGGGAGCGCGACCGGCGGGCGATCGTGGGACGGACTTCGGCAGGGGGCAAGGATTTTCTCCTATATGGTACAATAAAGACCGGCTTCGCTAACTAAAGCTATTATGTATAGCCGGCCTTTGGCCGTGCGTATTAGTTAGCGAAGCCGGTGTTTGTTATACCATAGAGGAGAAAATCCTTGCGCCCGGCCGAAAGCCGGCTATGTAGTGAAGCTTTTGTTAGCGAAGCCGGTCTTTGTTATACCATAGAGGAGAAAATCTTGCGCCCAAAAGTGTTTTCGTTATATTTTTAATATATACACCCAGAGAAAAAACAACAAAACAATTTTTAAATAAATTAGAATTATATTAAAAGAAAAAAATTTAAATGGGAAATAAGGCCATGTATGGCTTTATTTGACTCCTTATTTGAAAATAAAGCCATATGACCTTATTTCTCAATGGAGTGAGAAGTAAGGCCATATGGCTTTATTTCCTATGGCTTAATTGCAGGGCACCTTTGGAATCATGTTGAAGTTTTCAATATGACTCCTGAACAGAAAAAGTACGTTGATTTGAATTTATAATACTCCATAACTAAAACTTCATTCATGTATTATATTTTCATTTATCTCAACCGTTATTTTTAAACGGTTGTATATTGTTAGTACATAGTTGAAACTACAAGGTATATATTTGATTATTAAAGTGGGACACTATGCCATAGATACGCGAATGTATATATGTAACTTCCCATTGCAACCTATTTTTGATTATCGCTAAGAATAATTTACCCTTTGAAAAAAAACTTTGGGTCCATATACATACATATAGAACAGCTAAAAAGGCTTTATTTTGAACTTAAACTTCTTTGCGTTTTTTGAAAGCTTTGAACAGCTACGTTGCGATTGATTTAGTGTTTGACATTTTCTTAAGCTCTATTCCACACAAGTTGCATGCATTAATAAGCAATTTTCTGAACCAGTGGCATCCAGGACTAAATATGATTTCATATTAAAGAGGTTTCAACGACCCATATTCTGGGGAACCTCTTCATAAATTTTATTTAAATTTATTTTGAAGAATGACTGAATGTATTTTGTTTTCAGAAATGTTTTATTTTTTAATTAATTGAATTTTTTTATACAAAAGTTTTTTAGAAAACGTTTTAGAAATTTTTTATTTTCTGTAAAATGTAGAATTTTTAAACTTGCACAATAAATATTTTTTTAGAAATAAAATAAAAAAAAAAATACATTTTCCGGTCCTTGGTATTAAATATATACCTTTTTAACTCTTAAGTAGACACCTAATTTGTGTGGCACAAACTACTACCTAGGCCTGGCTGGGACCACTAGTATTTTGTATGGAGTTTTTGTGGCTATAGAAAAAACTCACACTAACGAACCCCTGGGCAAGGCTGGGACTTCTTTTATATGTATGGAGTTTCATGGCTATAGCAGAAACCTTTTGTCGGGCAATAGAATAATTCTTTGTAAAAACAGTAAAGAAAGAATTCTTGTGTTGCGTATGCTTTTGATACGTTTCATTTTGACTTTATTCACTGCAGTACATATATAATAGGGCGGGGCCTGGCCACGTTCAGGTGGATACAGTATAACCCGGTTAATTACCCCACGCTTAAATGCCTTTCACGCTTATTTACCTCGAGTTTTAAATCCCCGTTTTTTTCTTCCATTTTTTAAACAAAAATCCACGTTTAATTGCCATACGCTTAATTACCCGATTCGGATAATTGCCTTAAAAATTTAACTCCCAAAACAAAATTATACCTAAATTTCATTCGTTAAATTGCCTCAGAACTATTTGACAAAAACACAGCAAGTAATGCAACCAAGTTTTCCATATTAATAATTTGAAAATATGCACTCAATTTTTTTTAAAAAAAATATGCCTAAAAACAATATGTGGCTTGATTAAAAGCAAAATATTCAACAAATAAATTTTTGCATTAAAAGTTATGTTATGAGGTCAAGATTCATATAAGAGTTATATATTATCTAGATACACAATATTTATGAGATATTTTGTCTTAAAGAGATTAAAGTTTGAAGTTTGCATGGGGACTACGTGATATTATAGACCGATTCTTGCAATTTACATAGGTTTCGCTTATAACAATTAAACATATTTTCCCAATTTTATTAAATTATCTAAAAACTGCTGCCTATACTTTTCGCACAAGGTTTACATGGACAACCAGCAAGATGGAGGGACGGCCACGAAAAGATTACTTAAAAAAGTGTTTCTGATTCGATCGTTTATTAAACGATGCCTCAGGTTTCTATGTTATAAGTTGCGAAAAACATTTATCTTCAACAAAAACTTGCTTTGGCTTAAAATTGTACAGTGAAAATTTAATGTAGGTGGCGAAATTAAAGCAACAGAAAATACATCTGTTAACCAGAATTTTAAGCAATTTTTTTATTTGCTGAACATGAATTAAAATATGTTTTAATAACTTAAAATATGTGTGCAATAAAAATGCAGCAATGGCTAAAACATGTTAATTATTTACAAACAAATCGATACCAAATTCATTAAAAGCTCTAAACGCATAAATATAAAATAAAAGTAAAAATTCATGTCTTAAATTTTTTCATTCATCAAAGTTAAGTTATCTTGTAAATAAGTACGTTTAATTACCTCACTGAGGTATTCAAACGAATTCGCTTAATTACCTCAATGAGGTAGTTAACCGTATTCTTATAATTACCTCAACGAGGTAGTTAAGCGTATTCGTTTAAATGCTTACCCCGCATGATTACCCAAAAATATTGGCATTTTTGTCGAGTTAATTATCCGTGGAATACTGTACATACAATAAGCACAAACTTTTCATTTGGCCAATTGCGACGCTCACGGTGTTTACACTTTTTTCTCATTTTCTTCTAAAAAACACTTCAATTGAGGAATACATAAAGTTTCGTTCAAAGTTATTAATTACACAGTACAACATTTTTCAGGTGATTGATTCGGGACTCAATTCTGATAATTGGTTATGAAAGTAGACCCAAAAAGAAGAACTTCTGCATCATTAGTTTGGTCATGGTACATCAAATAATAACTTAAAAATTAATTTGAAGTTAGTAAGTATCGTATAGGGGAATTTATCACGTTTTAGGCTCTTTTGTTTGTCATAACTCGAGAACCACTAGTCCGAATAAGCTTAAACAACTTGAAAAAAATTAAGAATTACAATTCCTTTAATCATGTTCATGCAACGTTTCCTACATAGGCAACAGTTTCGCAGTTTTAAATAAATGTATGAAGAAAAACAATATTTTTTGCCCAAAAAATTGAAATTTTTTATTTTTAATTCATAAAAAATCCAAAACGGTAAAAAAGTGTCAAGTGCTATTACTTTCACGTAAAGTCGCATAACCTATTAACAAAATGAGACATAAATCATGTAAATCGATAAACGCGTTTCGCTTTTATTCACAGTTAAGTAAAGCAATGAATTTCAAAAATTTGCTAGAGATATCCACAAAATTCTTTGGAAAAACATTAATGACTTTTTTTATGATTCTCAGAATTAAAAAAAAAGTAATAAACAAAAGGTTATTTGATTTTTATGAATGCGGTAGCAATGTAATAAGCGGTAATAAATGTGCGTGGACAATTTATTCGGACTAGTGGTTCTCGAGTTATGACAAACAAAAGAGCCTAAAACATGATAAATTCCCTATACGATACTTACTAACTTCAAATTAATTTTTAAGTTATTATTTGGTGTACCATGACCAAACTAATGATGCAGAAGTTCTTCTTTTTGGGTCTACTTTCATAACCAATTATCAGAATTGAGTACCGAAATCATGTGTTGTACTGTTTTATATAACAAAACTGGAAAAAAGTCAAAAATGCTTGGCCAAAAAAATAGTTTGTATACAAACTTTGACAAGTCGACCACCGAAAACAACACCATATGTTGACTTGACTCCACCTTCTAATCAATTCGCCTTGGGTATACGCTTAAGGGTTAATAAAAGTACCTGTATTGAAACATATAAAAAAAATTGTATTACATACAAGAAAATATATATGTTTATTTATCAAAGTTTTTCTTGGGATTCAAAAATTAATTATCAAGGTTTCGTTATAATATGCTAAGTTCCCATTTCATACTATTGACAAACTGAAGTTTATTGTTGATGGGATAAGCTATTCCTATGCGCATTTCACTGGTTGCTTAGGCCAGATCGTCCGGAAACTTCATCCAAAGATTTTAGAAAAACTAAAGATATTATACAAATAAAACTGTTAAGCGAATAAGAATTTTAAGCCCCAGTTTTACTTGTAACAATATCAAAGCTTAAACAATAACAACAACAATAAAGAGTGAGTTTATCTTTTCTTACAGTCCTAACCACAATTGGTTGATTTTTTGTAAACTCTAAATGTATGTTTAATGTTTATGTTTGAAGTTTAACTTTGATATTTTCAAAACCGAAACCGAACAGTTTAATCATTTTAAAATCGAAACCGCGATTTCACATTTTTACGGTTTTTAGCAAACTCTAGTGTATCGTACCTAAGGTAACGGTAATAAGCCCAAGCTAATGGCTCCAGAAATTAAGGGGTTTGATACGATTTCACTAATACATATACTATACCTCTATGGTGAGGGGTATAAAGGAGATTCGCCAAAGCCGAATATAGGACTATTTCTTGTTTAATCTGTGTTCTTGTTTGTTGTTATATTCGCATTACAATAGTGAAGAAGGTATTATGCGTTTGTGCCAATGTTTGTAGCTTTTTGAATCGATCTAAAGATGTCTGTCCATCCGGCTTGTGCGGAATTTTAAAGATAATTTGATTAAATTTTGTACACACGTCTTAATTGTGATAAGGACGTTTCCAAGGGAAATAGTGAACCATTTTCTTTGTTGATACTTAAATTTAAATTGGTCCAAACTTATTTTATGGTTATCAAAACCATCTTACAAAATTTAATTGGAATCGGTTCAACTTTTACCATATCTCTCATACAAATACTACAACCAAAAATAGCTTTTAATGCCATAACTTTCTTTAAGATGTTGGTATTGAAATAAAAATATCCGACAATAACTTTTACGATAGCCACTGATATATCATGACAAAATGTTGTGCTAATAGGTCCACAATTAGCCATAGATGTCATCTCCCTCTTCCTTAAATCAATTAAAGGCACAAAGAATCTTAGCCGCATAACATAATTTTGTGCAAGCGGGTCCCAAATAGAGAACACTCTCGAAAAGTAGTTCTTAAATCCTGTGGGGTGGGGATCATATGGTCGTGCTTAAACGACTATACCTTTTTTCTTGTTTTATATTTAAATTATTTACAAAGTGTATACAAAGTATATGTGTCAAATGTTCATGTGAAATTTCATGTCTAAACTTGAAAACTAATTTTATAAATTGAAATCAATAATAAATTATTATTGAAAAGTTTTCAATAATATTAATACATACACACATATTTCCATACGAACATATAACAAGCCATAATTAAACGTACGTGTACCTTTGTAAATGTGTATCTATTTGCTTTTGTGATTTTTAAAGTCAACATACAAAGTGTCTAACATTTTGCAATATGTTAACGCTGAAAATAAATCCATGTTACACTTTGATGAAAAAAAAAATATTTCTTGGCTACCTTTATCGTATCATTTACAATAGTTTTGTATTTAACACGAATATAGTTGAATGTAGTCTTTTAAAATTCAACGAAATTAACGACACATTTTTCTGTTTTACGGAAAAATATCTTTTACACTGAATTTTTTTTTTAATAATTCGAAATTATTTGTTTCCTATTCGAAATGCTTGGCCAAAATTAATAACTACTATCTACAATTTATTAAGAAATAATTACGTAAAATGCAATTCGAATTGAAACAATTTGTAAATTTTCAAAATGTTTCTTACATTGTACTAAAAATGCATTGCACAACACTTTTTGTATATGTTAGGTATGCCGTTTTTCGGTGTAGTTATTATGCTAACCTTTGTCGACATGTCACTACATTTGCCGGGAAACCAGCTTTGGACACTGGGTTTTGAGTCGGAACACAGAGCTGTGGAGGTTGTTTTTGGTACTGCGTTGGTCGACTTATTTGACTTTGATAGGATGAATGGGGAAAGGTTGAATTTTACTTTGAGTAGGGAATTGTCTTACTGAATGCTGCCAATTGATAAGAATGTTGGCGAACGAGGAAATGATGATTGTGTCGAGTCTAGCAGTCGGGAGTTTCGACAGGCTATGGAATGTTCTTTCCCGAAAGTTTCGCACGTCATTCGATTCAATGCGGAGAAGAGATTATGTCGCGCATTAGGATTTTTTGCCAATCTAGCCGGACATTAGTTTATATTGTTTCTTAAAAGTTATTGAGTGCCCCTAGATCGATGAAACTTGGCAGAAATATGTGTTATGGCCATAGTCAGGAAATTTTATTGGGGAATTCCGGTTTGATTCAGCGCACCCAAATTATGTTAAAATGCTAGGTGCCCAGCTTGTCTAAAAAAAGGGTGAATTTCTTGCACAGTGTTATTTTAAGCCCGTTTTCACCGCTTACCGATAGATAAAGGTAGAATTTTATCGGCCGTATAAAAAGTTGTCCATTATTACTTCTTTACTTAAACCTAAAGTCAGCGATAAGTGTAAGGAGGGTTCATCCTACACGATTGGTTAAAGTAAAGTTGTAATAATGAAACACTTTATATACGGCAGATAACATCCTACCTTTAGCTATCGGTAAGTTGTGAAAACGAGGGTAAGAGTGATTTTAAGTATGTACATTTACTTTGCTCCACAAAATAACGTTATAGGAGTGGGTGAAAATTACCGGTTCGCACATTCCTTTTTTACACAAATTTAAAATTTTAATAAAAGGCGTCTAAAAACAATTATTAATAATCCAAGCATTTAATGACTGAAAAAGGGTTTCTTACTCATATGTAACCAATAGCCGGTTTCTGTATTTCTCACATCGTAAAACTTTTCGCATGAAACTTTGAATTGCAACAAAAATAGTGGGAAATGAAACAAAAAATGGGTTTTCTCACACAAGTGTTTCTGTATCTGTTTTTTGCGAGAATTATCTTTCATTTAAATAATTTTCCAGCAATTATTGGAAGCATGCGAGAAAAAGTGTTTCTATAACAATATTTTGCGAAAAGTTTCTTTCAACAACTGTCAAAATTAGCCACATTTGAAATTGGTGGCGAGAAAAACAAAATGTAGATATTTTGAATTTTAAATATGTTTAAATACTATTTTTTTAAAATAAATAAAAAAAATAGAAGGAATATAAATGATGAATGCATAATTTATATGATGAAAATAAACAAAAAACAATTGTTATATTTTGTTATTTTAAATTTTTTTTAGCCTTTTCTTGTTTTGGTTTTATTCAGTGTTGCCAGATAAATTTGTGTCAAAATCGTCAATTTCCTGAAAAAAAAAATAAAAACAAACAAATTTGTTCGACTTTTATTAAAAAATAATCAAACAAAAACATAGTTAAAGTTCATGGGTATTTAACAATTTCATTAAATTTATATTTATTTTGTTAAGCTGGAGGATTATTTTTTTAAAAATTATTTATTTTCTGTAATCCGATAACAATTTAAAATTGTTATTTTTCCCTGGAGAAGTTACACAAAGGCATGAACAAATATCATTTTGTATATGTATTAAGTATTAATTGTTCAAAATAAGCCAAGTCGGTCCATTACTTTCCCTCGAAATTTTGCTTTTGCCGGTACATTTTTTAGGGAAGAGACAAACAATTTCGAGGACAATTTTCACAATAGGGATAAATATAAAAATTTAACCCTTGTTTCTAAAGATATCTTTTTTTCTAATAAACAAACATAAAAAATATTTACAATTATCTTATTTCGAAGACTAAGGGGCTTATAGTGTAAAACGCAACGCCAACAATTTCATTAAAAGCAAAAACAAAAACAAAATCGAAAATATTTTATAAATTTGTAGTTGCTTATTATACATTTTACATTTTTGATTTTGTTTTTGCTTTCGTCACTTTTTTTGAAAAAATCATCAAAACGTCACTTTGTTAATATCGGAACAAAAAATCGTCAAGATGACGATAACTCGTCGAATCTGGCAGCCCTGTTTTTATTATATTTATTTCTTTTGTTGACGTTTCGCTTTTATTTGACACTTAATTACTGGAAATATTCCAGTATAAACAGAATTTGTTGTGTCTGTTTTCGCATTCAAATACAGAAACAATTTTATCTCATAAATCGAGAAACGATGGAATTTTTTGTTTCACACTTCATGTAAGAAATTTTACGATGCGAGAAATACAGAAACGAGCTACAGCTATAGTCTTAATGCAAATTCCATACTCAAAAAGGCCCGTTAACTCATTAAGGTAATACAAATATTGGCATGTAACTTAAAATAAAATAATAATGGGCCATGTCACAGAGTACAATTCCGTTCGGAATTGAAGAAAACATATTTGTTTGTTGATGGAAAGTGTATTTTGATAGTTTTATGGCCTTTCAGATACAGACAACTCCCATACCGTTCATGAAAACAAAAATGGTTTCATTCCGAAACATTTTTTCGTCATTTTCTGAAGCACCAAAATACGGAATGAACTCTGTACTCTGTGACATGGCTGAATAAGTAAGAATGTATAGTTGGTTAAGCCCGACCATATGTTACTTTACACTACAATATTTACAATAGTGACTACCCAAAATAAATTCTACATCTAGATGGGGGTTTTACTTAGATCCATTGGATAAATTCTGGACTTACACAAAAATTTTAAACGACATACTACATTAGCTATTCTAGAAATCATCGCCCAATAAAAAATGGAGCTTTCATCGAAGCAGTTTTGAAAGGGAGAAACACAACAGTTTCGCTTACAATTGCGCTTACGGAAGACATGAATTTTATATGGCAAGTTCCCACTTTGAAGCAATACATTTTTGACACATAAAGTGCATTTTTCAGCTCATATAAAAATTGTTGGATGTAGCGATCGGCTTACACACTGAATGTTTTGATAGAGTTATTTTTTAGTATTCTCCCTTACAAACCTGCTTCGTAGTAAGGGAATGAGTAGCACTTGAAATTTTATTTTTTTATAAAAGTTGTTGAGAGTTCTTTTACTTACTTTACTGCATTAGTGCTTCGCAAAATGATACAATTTTTTTTTGGGCGTTGCCAAATTTTATATATCGCTCATTTGCTTCAAGACCGGCATAGCTCAAAAAATGAAATTTAGGAGTTAGAGATGCAGAATTGTTCGCTTTGTTTTTCTTTATATTGTGTATTAAATTTATCTTTATATCTTTTATACTTTCCCAGTTTGAAGAGAATCTGTCTTCTTTTTTTCTAATAAGTTAGAGCAAATCAAAAACTTTAAATGCGTTTATCTCGAAATGTATTTTTTTGAGTTATGCCGGTCTTGCAGCAAATGAGCGATATATAAATATCAATATAATTCAATTTAGCTCAAATTGTTTTATTGCAGACTTAACCATCTTACTAAATTTAATATGAATCGCTCCATATTTGCCCATAACTCCCATAAAAATAACATTTCCGAAAATAGCTGATAATTTAACTTCTTTGACAATATGGCGGCGATAACTTCTAGAATTGTTCAATTTTTCCTTATGTTAAAAAACTATTGAATTGCTTTAAGGCGAAAAAATCTCATATTAAATCGTACGATTTCGGCATAAATTTTTTCTCACATGAGATGACCATCCTTCAAATCGCTTGTGCAGAATGTCCAATGTGGCATGAGCTGTGTGGTAATTACATAGCTCCGTCCTATTGAAACACGTCTTTAGTGTCCATATCTAAATATCTGGAGTAGGATAACCGTAGAAGTATCAAAATTTGGTTTTAAAAATGTTTACTAATGTTACACAAATCACGAGGTTTTATTTTTTATTTATTTACTTGGACCTGCAGGCTGAAGCCAAACAAAAACAACTAATAATAAGGTTATTCACGTCACAAAAAGCACCCTTGCTAAAAAGCAAAAGTGCAAAGACATAAAAACAACCACATAGACAATTAGTTATGTTTTTGCACTTTTGCTTTTACGCAAGGGTGCAAGTTGTGACGTGAATTACCTTAATGTTTACTAAGTTTTTTCAATGGTAGCTTAGCGCGCCTCGTTAAGCACATGTAAAATACATAAAAATTTATCATATAATTTATTTTACATAAATAAATTTTCAACTGAAAAAATTGTCTGCCTTTTCAAGTTATGTATTTGTTTAATCAAGGTATTTTTGTCGAATATCAAAATAATTGTCGTTTACATCTGGCAGCTCTGCATGTGTGGGAAGAATAAAAATTCAAGCGTATACAAGTACCCACACTTCTTAGCTTTAATGTATTAAAATTGCCCCCTTTACTTACCTTTGCAATCATTAATTACACACTTTTGCTATCAGAAATCAAAATCAATTAAAACTTCAAACAAGATTTTGTAAAAAAAAAAACGAAATTATACTCAATTCATTACTAATCGGAATCCATTTAAAGTATCACAAACAGTAATTAAATTAATTCGAGACTGTTTTTTTTTTTTTTTTTTGTTTAAAATAATACAGGTTGTTATTCTCTTGCATTTATATAAATTTTTTTGTTGTTATGGACGCTGATGTGTAATTTCACGAAACTGATGATTTCATACATTGAGAAAACTGATAAGAAATGCATTGAAGAATAATCATTGTTACAATATAGATCGTTTTATGCACGCAAACCAACTAAATAATTCAACGAAAGTCGGCGTTAAAAATCAACAAACAAACAAGTGAGACAAATACACACAATGTGGTATGTGAACTTCGTGTATCTGGTAAAAGAGAAATGTGGCACCTGGAATTGTGGGCGGTTAAAGCAACATGAACTGTCAATAAAGAAATTTACAAAGAGTACTAAGCATTTTTTTTCAATGAAATGAAAAAAAAAAACCAAAAATAACAATAAATAAAGAAATAAACAAGAGGAAAAATATTTGCCCTTTGCAAGTTCATTTTGAACGACTCAAAAGAACGCTATTTAATTTTAAAATGTTACAAATACATTTAAAAACTATATTCTAAATTATCGAGCAATAGTAACAAAACCTTTAGCCCGTTGTTCCGAAACAGATCAGTATTCGGCGGAAAACAAACTCGCAACCATTCCACTGATTGATTTGCTCACTACCAACTAAAAAAAATTCTAATTCAATAAACACAGGTCAAATAACAGGTTTACATATCGTCGGTTGATTATTTATTTGTCTTATGTCGTATGGAATTTGTATCCACATACGACAATTAAATAATCAACTGACGATATCAGTCCAACTGGTCCCTTTTTATACATACTTTTTTCAAATCGTCTGTTCACTTCACTTGGAAACATCTGAAAGAGAATTATGCATAATTTTATTAGAAAATAAAGATTTAATTTCGTCAATACCGTTCTTCGTTGTTCGTTCAATACCGTTCTTCTCCAGGTATTATCTGGGCATCCGTGACGTTGGCTACCATTAGCATTCCATTCTAGTGCTGTCCTTATGATACACAGAAAAAAATAAAAATTAATAGTATCAATTCAACGTTTAATTCACTTGATTGAGAGTGCACCCTTGTTTCACACCTGCATTTGGCATTTCGTGATCTGTCAAACCCTGATATTGTATTTATTACTTTAATAGGACCTCCCTTTACCCTTAGATTTTCCCATATTAGCACTTCGCCTTATAAAGTTGAGAGCTTGCCAGAAACTTAGTTATTCCAAATGTCAAATGGTCATATAAAAAAACAAATTGACTTTTTTTATTTTTAATTTATTGTGGTAAAATTTTCACGTACAAATTTAAGACAAATATGTGGGAATACTATTTTCGGTTGGACCAAATCTTTTAGGTTCGCATAAGTTTACTCCTTCCTTTTGCACAAAATCTTATTCCAGAAAGTCATTTGTATAATAGACACATATAGAAATTTAATAAAGTTTTCTGCACCTTTACTTATTTTATGTTAAAATATTTCGATAAAGAACATTATGTTTATTATTTTTCGCCAACACATACACAGTAGTTTTGAGCTCTCAATACTCTTGATCAATCGACATTCAACTGTCCATATTAAAGGCCTGGGATTTCTAAATATGTATATTCCGGCAACTGCACGATATGCAATCTGTTTACTTAATTTATCAAAAAGAAAAAAGTACCAAGAGTACCAATTTTTTCCGTTTTTTATTCTGGGCCATATGCTATCTGGCTACCAAATGTCATCCAAATTCATCAAGCATTTTTCGCGTTATTGCGCAACAAACATACAGACTACATTTATAATATTAGTAGGATTTTCTAAGATAAAGTCTTCGTGAGTGCAATAGAAATCTTGCGAAAACGACAAGATTTGTTAAAGCACCGAGGTGGCGTAGTACATAAGCTATGATGGATAAAGGTGGAAAGATCTTTAGAAAATTTGGCTAGAATTAACATGGGCAATAAATTTTATATCAGATGAATGTACTGAAGGTAGGTGTCGATTCCTTTACTAAATGTCTGGTTAATAACCATTTTATCATGGCTTTACAACTACACATAACCAAATTCATATTATTACGGAGAAGCAATAATGGTGTAGTACATACATACATATATAAAAAATCTTCTTCGATTTCGAAAAAGTTTCAAGTATTTTAAATAACTGATATTATCGTACACTCTATTATAGCAACAAAAAGTGGTTAAAATCAGGGGCGAAAAAAAGTTCAGTTTGTGGAATGCAATAAGAAAATATAGAGCTGAATGTTTATGGTTTTATTTAAGAAAGTTCTGACTTACTTGAAATGTTGCAAATTTATGCAATTTCAGTTACATGCAAATCACAGACAGTTAAACACACATTTTTTTTTTTTTAAGTTATTCAAAAACAAAATGGCTTCGTGGAGCACTATGAAATCGCGGTTCGTTAATAAACAAAAATTGAAGAGTGACGACGAATTCAAACTAACTAAATTATTATTTAACTAGCAACTTATTAAATATTTAAAATAAATCTTTTCAGCATAACCGCTTCTGTGCGCACCACAAGTCGTATGAATGCTTTACTCTCGGAGTCCATGTTGGGGAAACGCAAGGCCCTGATGAAATTATCAACGATTGATGGCGATAACGAAGCAGAAGGCGAGAACGAAAAACCCAAAAATGATTGGGATTTCTTTCGTACAAACTTCAGTATGGAGCAAGTGCACAAACTTATAGAAACAACAATTGAGGAACGTCTGACTTGGGATCGCTTCAGTCGCTCCTACGATTCGTGGCGTTCTTCACAATTGGCAGAAAATTTAGCTTCTGACATAAGAGATGGTGTTCGTAGATTAAATCACAAACGGTGAGATGATTTGAATTAAGCAAAAAAAAATAATTTGGTTGACTAAAATGTATTTTACCTTGCAGTCATCGAATTGTATGTGTTTTATCCGTTATTGAAAAACAGAACCAGGGCATAACCATGAGCATGCGCCACTTGATGGACGAGAAAATGGATAACTTCACAAGTGTCGTTTATGAACGCCCTACTTATTTTATTGTCGTTACTGTTTATTTGGTACATAAAGACTAGTTGTCACAAGAAAATATTGCTCAATATTAAATTATGATATGTTTTTGATTGTTTATTTTCCTGTCACTAATATTTAAACTAAAACTAAACAACTGCCTAATTTTTTCCATTTATCTTATATATATGAATACGGGAACAATTTTTTGAAGTTGATTTCCAACAGCCGTTCATCGCAAGTTTAACGATTTTAATGAAACATATGGGTAATTCCATGTCAAATCGATAAAGATTGGGACCCGACCCCTTTTAATTTGAATGAAATTTGGTTAGAAGGTTCCTTCCCTCCTAAAAGGAACATATAGTACAAATAAGTACTTTTGATTTTTTAGGTGAAATTATAGACCGCTTGCTACAACTTATGTATTACACCTATTTTAATAAAATAACACGAGGTTTTTCCGTAAACCAAAACGTATCTTTAACATTTTTTAACGAAAAAAAATTTTAAATAAATAAAAAACACCGTATAAAATTATGAATATTCAATATTGCATTGGTTTAGAAAACCCAATTGGTACTTGAACTTTTTTGAGAAAAGTTACAAAAGATTATAATTTTCGTGGTTACTAGGACATGGTTGACCTCATGGTACTATGCAAAAAAAAAATTGCTTTTCCCCTAATGTACATATGTACGTACATTGTACGGCTATGATTTGAAATAGAATTTTGTATATTTTTAAAACCTTTTCTTTAGCTTCACTTCGGAAAATCAAATCTTGTAACGTTAATTTAACCGCCTTGTACTCTATGCAAATGGATGAAACTCTGCAGGCATACATATTCCCGATGACAATACACGAATACATGGGCGTAGGCGGGATAAAATCTAGAGGAGGGGGGGGGGGGGGGTGCGTAGGGAAACAAATTTTTTTTTTTTTTTTGTAAAATGCTTTTTTGAACGCCTTTTACTCAATGCAAATGGATGAAACTTTGCAGGCATGCATATTCCCGATGACAATACACGAATACATGGGCGTAGCCAGGATAAAATCTTTTTTAAGAAAAGCGTTTCTTAACAATTTTTTTTTAAATTTTCTTATTATTTAACAAACATTGAAAAAATAAAATATAAAAAAATTATATAAATGAAAATTTTAATTTTTTTTAGTTTTGACGCCGATGTATCGAATACCAACACATCAATTTTTATATCGATGCTTATGACCGATATAATGTTTGCATTCCTAGTTTCAGTTGTAATTAAACCTTTAAATGAAGTTAAGTATTTTGCATTTGAATAAGCCGTACTTGAATCAAGCGTTCTGTATTTGATTTAAGGAAATCCGTACTTAATGTACAATTGACACTGCTTCGGCTTGATTTAAATACGGATTAATTAATTTTTTTCAGTGTATTCGTCAAAATCGTCACGAACATTTAAGAAAATCGGCAACAAATCGTCAAATATTAAAACTTTACAAATTAGTGACAATTTATTACATTGATTGGTTCAAAAGTATAAATTTTTAGCAAGAAATTCTATTTATGATAAAGAAAATGATATGCTTAAGCTTAATTCTATTTATTTCACCAAGTGGGCTGAAATATATTGTTACGAATGTAACTTTAGTTAAGAATTAGTTGTAATTATTATTTATCTTGTATGGATTAGTTATTAAGTATTTGTTAGTTATTTTATTAGTTTACATTGTTATTAAAAATTGTTATATTTTAGTACACTTCAATCCCAATGTGCAGAAGGAATAAGAAATGACCGTTAAAAAAGCTTTAGTATAAGTGGTAAAATTATGTAAACATAAGTGCCGCCACCAATCATAATTGACTATAGAGTGGTGAATAAGTAAAGCCTCGAACCTTCACGAAACATTTCGAATGTTCTAGATGGCTGAATTACAGTATAAATACTTGCGGCGGCTAGCAACAAAAAACAGTATTAGTTCAGACTTTGTCAAGTTAAGAGCGCATCGCGCGGAGAAAACTATAAACGTTTGAAGTGTGTTGATTACAATAGTGAGTTGTAAATAAAAGCTATAAATTACGGTTGTTAAAGTGACTAAGTTCTTAATAAATAAGTGTTATACATAAAAGTGTTTGTTTAGTTTTATTTAAATTGCAATCAACGAACTCGAAACGGTTTATTATAAAGGAAATAAACCAAAACGTTATTGAAAGGCAGTAACAATTGGTGTCAGAAGTGAAATTGCATAAATAAAATAAATAAAAAAATAAAAAATAGACTGCAATGAAATTTGAAGAACTTAAAGTGGAACAGCTCAAGAAAGAATTGGGCAAGTTGGATCTGCCAACTGCAGGTAATAAAGCAGAGCTGCAGAAGAGATTGTTAGATGAATTCGAGCGACGCAATATGGACGAATTCGCTGTTGCCAGCAGTATGGATTTTAACACAATGTTTGCTGCTATGATGGCAAAAATGGACCATAATTCTAGAAGCATGGTAATGATGATAAAAGAATATTCAGATGAAACTTCTAGAAAACTTGACGAAACTTCTAAAAAAAATGGATGAAGCATCTAGAAAAATGGAGGAGAAGTCTAGCACCATCCTGGCTGAAATTCAAGAGAATTCCAGAATAACCAACGAGAAGCTTCAGGCTACTAATGAAAAACTTGAGAAGCTTCAAGAGATTTCTACTGTCATAAATGAAAGAGTAGATGACATGGAAATAGAATTTAACCAGAAACTGTCTGATGTAAAAACTCAAGTCACGGGTGTCAAAACACAAGTTACGGTTTTTGATGAAAAACTACACCATCTGGAGGCAAAAGTTAATAACATTCAATGCCAAGAAGGACCAGTGCGAGTTATTCCAGAAGTTTGTAGTAGAATTAAGGCCCCAAGTTTTGACGGTAGTGTGCCATTAAATGTTTTTAAGTTCCAGTTCGATACAGTTGCCAACAGAAATGCATGGAACAGTGAGGAAAAAGCCATCGAGCTCATTCTTGCTCTAAAGGGGACTGCGGCTGAAGTGCTTGAAAGTGTACCAGTTAGTTGCAGAAATAATTATGATGAAATTATGGTAGCATTGCAACGTAAGTATGGAGGTGAACACAAAAAGGAAATCTACAAAATGGAGTTGCGTGGCAGAGTGCAAAAGGCAAACGAAAGCTTACAGGACTTCGCACTGGAGATTGAGCGGTTGGTGCAGCTAACGATGTTATTGCTGATGATGATAGAGATATCATGAAGGAATTAAAGAGCCTTAAAGAAGCAATTTTGCGGGTGTTAAGTGAGAAGCTGGGCAAAAACAAATTGAAATGTTATAACTGCGGTAAGATTGGGCACATACAGCGTAACTGCAAAGCACCAGAAAGAATTTCAAGATCTGCTTCGCCGCCGAGAAACAACCAACGGCTAGTCATAGTTTATTATAAAGGAAATAAACCAAAACGTTATTGAAAGGCAGTAACGTAACAATATTTATCATTTGAAAATAAATGCATAACAGCCATACCTAAACAAGAGCGAAAAGCGTTTTCTAGCTGTCAAAAATTCTCCTGCCCATACCACTTGTATGAAGCATCCCTAAATAGCGCGGCGTCAACGCTTTACAATTGGAAAATCCGATTTTGACAGCGCGTTTAATAGTGAAGTTGGCCGCTATTGTAAATAAATAATGGCAACTAAGCTATTTTTCTCTACTTTTTATTTCAATTATGTGGGATAAAGAAAGTTAACACTACTGTTTGTGGCACAACGTTGACGCTCTTGTTTAGGTATGGCATATCTGCGTAAAAGCTAAGCGGAAGAAAACGTTCCGTCTTCCGCTTTTGTTTAGGTACGGCTGTAAGAAAAAATATATTTTCATAAATACATAAAAATTTATTTACTTAATATATCCATATTCACAAAAATATTATATAAAAAAGAAAATCTCATTTGCTTTTACCTCGACCTATCTTTAAATGATTAATTTTTAGCGCTATCACTATTGCAAATGGTGAAGGTGCTAAACCAAGGGTTCTGTCTATATCAACAGCTTTTTCATCCGATTTGAAACATTTTATTACGTAAAATTTTAGTTCCAAACTAATGCATTTGCTTCTCTTTGCACTCATTTTTCTACACGCAACTATACTTAGAATAACTAACCTAACAGAATTAAATGGGATTTAAAAAATTTTTAAGAAGCAACGCAAATAGGTCAGACGCAAATCGGGGTTCAAGTGTATGTTTTTTGCAGTATCGATGGCATGCATATACATATGTTATTGTATTCGAATTCGAATGCTTCTAGTGAAAGCCACCTGGTTTGTGATGTGGAAAGAATTTTTTTTTTTTTGTTTATATCCAATAATTTTTGTATTTCGAAAAATTGATTTGTACGTTTTGGACTGTTCCCAATATAATTGTAAATATTTAGTGTAAGTGTTTTATTGATGCCAGAAAATCGTCATGACACTATTACTTTTAATTATAAAAATCGTCAATCGTAATTTTACTGTATTTTCTCAAAAAAATCGTCACATTCAACAAACCTGAGTGTAGCCCTAATTGTAATTAATTACAATATTTAGAAAGCAAAACCCGTCTTAAGTACTCCTAGTACTTAAGTAGAAACAATTGTAGCAGTTGTATTCTTCTTAATTCAAACGTTAAACAATTTTCAAGAAAGGGGATCCTTCACTCTCGGGTGAAAAATAAAGATTTAAACAAAAAGCTAAAAAATAAAAAATTGATTTATATAAACCATATCATGAAAGTAGAAAATGTTGTTATGGTTGAATCTGATAATACTGGTTAATTTCTACATAATTTTTGGGATTGAAGTTTATTTTTGTAGAATGTAGTCTTTCAAAGAGCATGTAGTATACCTACGGTAATTAATTAATTAATTTCTTTATTTTGAACATTTGAAAATGCATATTTTTTACCAGGGGAATGACGAATATCTACAAAACTCTCTAAATTACAATTGAAATACTTACCTTCAAAAAAATTGGCACGAATCGAAAGTTTATGCTTAAAATAAACTTAAAAAAACTTCCTAAAATTATAAAAGATATTGAACTTTTTCTAAAAAACAACACCAGGGGCAGCGTTGCCAGAAGATTTGGAAGGAAAATCTTCATTTGGCGAAAAAAAATCTTATTTTGAAAAGAAAAATCTTAAAATTTTTTAAAACAAGGGCAAAAAAGGAAAAAATTATAAATTTTTTTAAAAGAAACTACTTTTTATTATGGAAACTATTTAAATTGAAATACGTTATTGCAGTATCTATTCAAAATTTGATTGCTTAAAGCTTCGTTCACAATCAGAGCAACAATTTCGTTTTTTCTTCTATCTTTTTTCTTCCCAAAGTATTTCATATATTTTCCTTTAATTTTTAGAACAAAAATGTAACTAAAATTTTTTTTAAAAATGTAACTAAAGTTGAGTCTACTTTAACTAATAAATAAATGCATAATATTGTTGTGGCTAAAATTTGCAAACGGTTTCTTAATGCAACATTTTTGTGGTTGCAAAAGAAATTGTTGCCCTATTATGAACACCAAGTGAAAATGTTTTTTTGATTGTGAACGAAGCTTAAAATGGCGTATTTAGCTATATTTTCCATAAAAATACATTTTAAATGCATAAAACCCTTTAAATCAGAGATCTGCAAAACACCGCACATGTGCGAATGCTCTCACGCAAATAAAGAGAGCATGAGAAAATAATTTGTATTTTTACTCGAAAACACTGAACAAACAAAAACAATTACGCTCAAAAATAAACAACGAAGAGAAACAAGAAATGTAAATTTATGTGTTTGGCGGACTCTGCTTTAAATAAAGAAGTTTCATCGAAAGTTATTCAATTCTTATAATAGAGATGTATAAATTTTGGGCAAAAAAATTTAGTTTGGGAGCTATGAATCTCATACATCATATGAAATCTTAAGGGTTCTCAATTTAATCTATATACATACATATATAAAACTGAAAAATGTTTGTATGTTTGTTTGTTTGTATGTTTGTTTGTTGGCTTATAGACTCCTAAACTACTGAACCGATTTTCCTGAAATTTTTACAGTAACAACATGTGAGCCCTAAAAATAAAATAGGCTACTTATTTTTTCGATAGGGGCAGGGGAATTGGTACCCCCATTGAATGCCAAAATTAAATATCGCATATCTTAAGAGCCACTTTTGGTAGTAGGATCTCCTAAGCCCCAAAATTTAAATAAAATAGTAGCGGGGGAAGTGGTTCCCCCCATAGGACGCCAATGTTTAATAAAGCATATCTTAAGAACTGTTATAGTGAGAATGTTCCAACTTTGTAGAAGTCACTCTTATGGTATACTACTCTATTGAGAATAAAAATAAAGCGGTAGGCGCAGGGGGGGAAATACCTCTCATAGGATGCATATATTAAATATCGCTCAACTGAAGAACTATTAAAGGGATAGTCTTCAATCGTGGTTAAAGGTACTATTATAGCAAACTTTAAATTTCAATATAGTTATGGGCGCGGTGGACAGAGGAGGAGCAGTTCCCCTCATAGATAGAAATATTAATTAGAGCCGCTGCACGCATTTTGTTGAACTTTTGGTAGTAGGATCTTCTGAGCCCCAAAATTGAAATAAAATAGCAGCGGGGGAAATGTTACCCACCATAGGACGCCAATGTTAAATATCGCATATCTTAAGAACTGTTATATTGAGAATTTTCAACATTTGCAGAAGTCACTCTTATGGTATACTACACTTTTGAAAATAGAAATAAAGCGGGTAGGCTCAAGAGGGGAAATACCTCCCATATGATCCATATATTAAATATCGCTCAACTGAAGTACTATTTAACAAATAATAAAATTATATAATAGATTCGTTTAATCTAGCATAATAAGCATAATAAGCATACGTTCAATAAAAAATATATTTAATTACTTTTCATTTAATTGGGTAATAGACCAAGAGGAGCACTTATAGTGGTAAAAAGTTACCGAGAATCCTAGGGTTAAGAAGCTTTTGGCTTGAAAAGTCCACAATCCATGTTTATGATAACTGTTAAGCAAAGTATATTATATATAAGAATATCTTTTAAAAAGTGTACCAACATTTTTTTAATAAAAATACCATTAAGAATATATTTAGGAAAATCCATATTTTTCAATGGGCTTTTTTTAAATGCAATTTTCTCAAAATACCTTCGATATCACGACGGTATCAAAATATATAATACTAGCTTAACCCGGTGCGCTTCGCTACACTGCTTAAACCACTTCTTCAGTTGAGAGATATTTAATATATGCATCCTATGGAAGGTTTTCCCCCTGCGCCTTCCCGCTTTATTTTTATTTTCAAAAGTGTAGTATACCATAGGAGTGACTTCTACTAAGTTTGAACATTCTTACTATAACAGTTCTCAAGATATGCGATATTAAACATTGGCGTCCTATGGGGAAAACCACTTCCCCCGCTGCTACTTTATTTCAATTTTGGGACTCAGAAGATCCTACTACCAAAATTTCAACAAAATGCGTGCAGTGGCTCTTATTAATATTTCTATCTATGAGGGGTACTGCTCCTCCCCTGTCTCTCCCGCCCATTTTTATATTGAAAATTTATAGTTTACTATAATAATAGCTTAACCCACGTTTGAAGACTCTCCCTTTAATAGTTCTTCAGTTGAGCGATATTTAATATATGCATCCTATGGGAGGTATTTCCCCCCCTGAGCCTACCCGCTTTATTTTTATTTTCAAAAGTGTAGTATACCATAGGAGTGACTTCTAGAAAGTTTGAACATTCTCACTATAACAGTTCTTAAGATATGCGATGTTAAACATTGGCGTCCTATGGGGGATTCAAATACCCCCGCTGCTATTTTATTTCAATTTCGGGGCTCAGAAGATCCTACTACAAAAAGTTCAGCAAAATGCGTCCAGCGGCTCTTAAGATATGCGATAATAAATATTGGCATCCTATGGGGGGTACCAATTCCCCTGCCCCTATCGAAAAAATAAGTAGCCTATTTTATTTTTAGGGCTCACGTGATGTTACTGTAAATTTCAAGAAAATCGGTTCAGTAGTTTCGGAGTCTATAAGCCAACAAACAAACAAACAAACACACAAACACACAAACATACAAACATTTTTCATTTTTATATACAGTTAAACCTCTATTATCCGGCTCTCGTGGGACCGGCACCAGCACGGATAATCGAAATACACGGTTAATAGAGGTTATATTAATATAAACAGAAATTTTTTTTTTTATTTATTTTTATTTCAACATTAAATTTATGGAACTGCAGATTCAAATATACCACATATTTTTCTAAAAAACATACAAATCCCCATAGACAATGCAAAATCAAATATTTACTGATTATGCTTTGGTTGATCAAACTACATGAATGCACAAAATTTGTACATTTTACAACGTTTTATGCTTTTTTGTTTTTGCATTTCTTCTGACGAAATGTTAAAATTTCACTTGCTAAATGAATACAAACGCAAATATGTTCTTATGTGTGGGCACATGACCTTAAAAAGGGGAAACACCGGAATTAGATTAACATAACAAAAAACATATGTATGAATACTGCACGGATAATACATGTAAAGCACGGTTAATAAAGGTGTAAGTCTAAAGCACGGATAATAGAGGTGAAGCACGGATAATAGAGGGAAAAAATAAAAAGAACCGCATGCCGGTTAATAGATGTTACCGATTAATAGAGGCCCGGTTAATCGAGGTTTAACTGTATATATATATAGATAGATAAAGTTCTTTCATATTTGAATTATTGCAATCCAACAATGCTTTGAAAGTTTGAATTTTAACAAATATAAGATTTTACAGGGGAATGATGTTTACTTTCAGGGACAAAAGATAATCATCCATAAAAATATCAATTGATTAACAATTTTGCCCATTACAAGAAAAAAGATATAATTTAACATTATTTTTTTACTTTGCACTAATTTTATTAAAAAATTCTATACTAATTTTGGTAGAAATGGGAAAACATTTAAATAAATGTCGTGTAAGGGATAGCCAGGGTAATGATATTTGAATACTTTTGTAGGCAATTTTTTGAAGAACAATCCAATTTTAGGAAAAAAACTCTTTTAGTGACTGCAATGGAACTATAAAGCTTTAATGTAAAATTAATAATGAAGTGGAATATATTTTATTTTTCCCTATTTAAGACGGTAATATCAGAATCAACCTTATATATATTTTTAAATTTAATATTACCATTGAAAACGATGTAGTGGAAGAAAATCCAATGACATCAACAAATGCCGAACTTGTTCCAATGTTCTATAGAAGAAATTCTATGCAGAATATTGGCTGAAGATGGAAGGTCCGCAAACGACATTCGAAAACCAAATTAGTACCGGATTATTTAAAAATTAAGGGTTTTACGATTTCTTTAAGTAATACAACGATATAGAGAAAGATTAAAAGTTGTACGCATAAAAAAAGAAGAAGTCATAGCGGATTAGAGAAAAAGGAAAAAAAAGAAGAAAATTGAAGATTTTGCATAGTTGTAGATGAATTGAATTTTTGTAAAAATAATTTTTTTATTCTTTATTCTCATCGATTAATCGAATAATTTTTTAGATTTAATCGTTTGATGGAAATAACAAACACAATTATTTGAATTATTCGAACAAAGTAAAGAGGCGAATAATTGACAACTTTACTTTGTAGATAATCTTATTGAAGCGTCATTTTGCTAACACCACTTATAATTTGGGTTTTATTCTGATAGAAAGCCGAATTAAATATTTTATCAGAATAATTATTATTAATTTTGTGCCCTTTTGGTAAGTTCTTGCCTTTTCTATAACTGCGGTAAACTCCAGGATATCCCTGATTTGAGTCTAGATTAAAACACAAATTTTCAGGAATGGCATAAAAAACTTATTGAATGTGAGCATAAATGAATAAATTCCATGAAACGGCATATGCAAGCCGTACTTCATGCCACTGATAGACAAAACAAAAATCATCCCACAGTCTATTAAAGATCCACCTCGCTTAGTTTTAAATGTACTAGGCATCCCCGCTCAGAATTAGTTTGTGACTAACTACAAAAAATATAAAGGCCATGTCTTTTATTGGGAGTAGGTCCCCTACATGTGTTTTAAATTTCATCAAAATCGGTAAAATAGTTTCGGATAGGCAGAAGTTGCCCATCTGTCCCTCTTATTGCTGGCTTTGAAAAACATTGACCGTTAAAGTTCAAAATAAAAAACGAAATATTATCAATGAATCAAGAGTTGCCTGATATTTAACTACAGTCAATTAACAACCTATTTTTTTTTATTACCAAAAATCGTACTGGCAACTCTTATACATTTACTTCTTCAATTGTAGACACAAACCTTCATATACAGGGTGTATAGTAATCTATTTTTTTTAACAAACACTATTCATATAAAACCAGGCACCAATAACAACTGATAGTATTCAATTGTTTGAGATTAGTGCCCAATTTTCAGGATAGTATTTAAATCAATATTAAGTTAATTTTCATAACAAACTTAAATCGTATTTAAAACAGATTGGTTTTTTGAGTTTTATGTGAAAAGTCTTATTTCATTAAGATAAAAGTATGGTAGCACTACTAAATACAAAAAAAAAAAATATAAAAAAGTGTAATTATTTACAAGGTGGTCTGAAAAAAAAACAGCTGACTGTTAATGCTTTGCCTGTTGTTGTATTGTTGTGATATTGAGGTCACCTTGCTAAAATATTACAATGGAAACTTAAGTTGAAATTAAGTGTACCACATCGGTGAATTAAGTTTCACTTCACTCGTAAAACTGCTCTGAGTGGAGAAGCAGCCCGCGCTTTTTGTCATTAATTCTTAAGGGCAAACAGGTCGTTTTTGTTTGTCTGCTTTTGTTGCGTTTTGCGTTGTCACCCCGCATTGGTTAGTGTTTCGGCGTCGTATAACTGTACCGAGTTACAGTTTTTGCGGTATCTGCATTAACTATATGCAATCGTTTTTAACCTCAATTTGAGGTTTTGTCTGGTGGAGAACCATTAATAACTCATGTGACTGGTGGAGAACCAATATAACTCAGACGTTTTACTGGTGGAGTACCAAGGAAATAACTCAGACGTTTTACTGTGGAGACAAGATATACTCTGGAGCTTATTCTGGAAGCTCTTCGCCTTCCTATACGAAGGTCTAGGTCGATCGAGGACTTGTGGATGAGGCTCCAACAAACCGTGTGATACCCTGGCAATATAACTCTAGATAGTTAGCCAAAAACTTTTAGTTTTTAAGCAAAGTCAAAAAAAAAAAAAAAAAAAAAAAGTTTCACTTAAGTTTTTAGTGAAGAAGAGAATTTTGTATTTAAAACGATTTTAAAAATAAATGTGTTTTAATATCAATCCTGAAAATTGGCCATAAAAATGTCAGGCTAGTTAAATGAATAATTTAACATACAACTTTCTCACGTTCAATTATGTCAGTTGTTAGCAGCACCTAGTTGGTGGTGGTAGTTTTTATGTTGTAAGTTATGTATTTTTTGAGAAATAAACACAACATATGTATGTCTGAGAGACGTATCGTTATCTTTAGTGTTACTTTTGTAGCGAAGAAAACTTTGTTTTGGTTGAATTTTAAGGTATTTAAGGACGACGCAGAAATTGGCGCTATTTTGGAAAGCGTGTTGGAGGACTCGGTTTCACTGGAAAATGTGAAACAGAAGATGCATTATTGGAGCTTTTGATATCCTTGAGCATGATGAGAATATACCACCGATTAATAAAAATCCTCAAGAACCAGAACATTTTAGTACTTCTTCTGATAGCTGCGTTATTACGATAAATTGACCCACTTTAAAAAGTAAAAGGTCAAAGTGATGGCCGAGTTTCTTCAATGAATATAGTTCGTACGGCAAGAGGACCAACCCGGGAATGCAAATCACTGTACGACCCAATTTTATGCATCGATATTTTTTACTTCCGATATAATTTCGGAACTTGTTCAATGGACCAGTGCTGAAATTTCCAAAAATTTTTAAATTTTAAGGCTAGAAATTCCTATTTTATCGAGTACTTTGACCGACAACATTGAACAAATGTTACCATATGCAATAACCTATGATTGAGGTTGTAGTGGAGAACAGCGTGAATCACAAAAAAAAGAGATAATGCGGTGGTTTCTGTCCATCAGAAATTAAACTTATGTCCAAAATGGTATGTGTCAAGTGCGGTATACCAGTATGTGGCGACCACAAAATTTAAATTTGTAAATCTTGCACATAATGTTATTCAAATTATTTTTTTTTTTTTGGTTTATATATGTTAATACAGATAACATTATCTACATAAAGTACAAAGAGAAATATTTATTTAAGTTTTTAGAAATAACACATTAGTACCGAACTGAAGTCCTTTATAAAAACTTTTTAATTTCTGATAATGCTAATTGAATTTTATTTTTCATTTTATTTTTATAATAATTTTCTATTTAAAAACTATATTTTTTTAAAAGAACTAGAATAAATAAATGATTTCAACAATAAAATTCATCAATATTAATTTCGGTGATATCCTTTAAAGGATATAAACAAGCATACGTCTTTCAAACGTATCGTTATCTCTTCAGTGCAAAATATAACGTTATCTTTCTAGGGTGTATGTCCTACGAGTATCAATACTATCATGAATGTGAATATGCGAGCCCAGTTCTTAAAATAGTTTCTACATAAAGTTCTGTTTATAGGGGTTTAAATTTAACAAGGCTTACAAATTCATAATTTTTGTTTTTTGTGTAAAATCTTGTAAAAAAACATTGCCTTTATATTTTTATACCCTCCACCGAAGGTAAAAGGGTTTATATTGGTATATCATTCCGTTCGTTATTTCTACAAAAGTGATCTTAGACCCTATAAAGAATATATGTTCTGGGTCCCTTTAAGGAGCGAAGTTGATTTAACGATGTTCGTCTGTCCGTTAAATTTTCCGAAGACCCGCGCTATGATGGAGATTGGAAGTTATATATTTCAGCCTGATCGGTGCAGAAATGGCTGAGATATACATAAGCAAAAAATCACAACTGCCTCTAATTTTAACCAAAAATTCCTCGTTGTTGTTTTTATGCCCACACCACAATAGTGGAAAGGGTATTATGCATTTGTGCTGATGTGTGTAACGGCTTAAAATAGTTGTCGTAGACCCACCTTAAAGTATACCGATCGACTAAGAATCACTTTCTCAGTCGAACGGACGATGTCCGTCCGGCTGGCTGGCTGTCCATGTAACCTTGTGCGCAAAGTACAGGTCCCAATTTTGGAGATACATAATTTGAAAAAAATTGGGGCATAGGTTTTTACTGGCATAAGGACCAAGCCTATTGAAAATGGACCAAATTGAAGGACCACGAAGGATGATAGATGGAAATTTCTTCCTCTCAGAAACTACACTCAAAATATTATGTAGTTAAATTAAAACGAAATTTCATTTTAAACAACTTAAAATTCACTTAAAAAACGGATCATTTACATTTCATTTAAAACAAATGATTTTTACATTCGTTTTAAAATTTTTATTTTTTGAACAGCATATTCCTTAAAATTGAATGATTTTTACTATTGAAAAATATATTTTAAACGACAAAAATCAAACTACATAACAAAATAAATACGATAAAACATTATTTTTTGGTAGTTTGTTTTTTGAACAATAAACATAAATGTTAAAAAATAAAATTATTCGAAAAATAACTATATTTTTATTCAATTAATTAACAGAACAGAAAACGAATTAAATAACCCGCAGTCAGTTACTGTAATAATTTTATAAGTGTATCAAACCGATTTTAATGAAATTTAAAACATACATACAACCATATCTTTATGGACACAAAAGGGATGCAATTTTTAAAAAATAGGACCACGAGTGGAGATAGGGGCAATTTTTGCCTCTCCAACCGATTTTAATGAAATTTAAACATAGATCTATATGGACACATAAGCTATACAGTTTTTCAAAAATAGGACCACAAGGGGAGGTAGGGGGCGATTTCTGTCTCTCATAAACTTTCAAACCGATTTTAATGAAGTTTATAAACGTAGATAAATCCATATTTTTATGGACATATAAGCATGATGTGTTTTTTAATATCGTGGTGTAGGGTATCATATGGTCGGACTTGACCGACTATACTTTCTTACTTGTTTTTATTTAATTTTTATATTTATTTTATATTTATTTTATTTTTATCTATGTATGTATATCAGGAGAATGGCAGGAGCCAAAGTTTCCAAATTGGGTATAAGCATCTTGGTTATCAATATACAATATCTGACAAAATGAAGGCGGGATTGGACAAGTGGGCGTGCCACAAAAATGATTTATTTATAACTAAAGAACGGTTTTATATCACTTTCAGAGTGGACATATCTGAAAAAAGCACTCTTACTTGTTTTCAAAACTTATTATAATTTTACTGGTAACTGCAATCTCTGATACAACCCGTAACAAATTTTTCAGTAAGCAGTTCGGTGTTCGATGTAACCACTTAGAGGACTATATTCATAGCCAGGCAACGCTAAAACAAACAAAAAAATAGTTTTACCGGATAGGTAACGATAATTGTTAGGTACGAACACGACAAGATATCAGTTTGTAGAAATTACGGGCATTAGTTTACTTTCTCAGATATTTTTTAAAAGTTATATTTCTCCTTAACACTAAACCGTAACGTTGTTTTATACTTAAACACTAATCATTAGTCGAAACCAGTGTTCGAAAATAAACAGTACATTATTAAACGTTCGGCTCACACACCCAGGAACGATATCTATTTTTGTTAGTGATTGTGTAGACCTACACAACCCTTAATACCGTTCGTAACTATTTTCAAGAATGAACCGAACATTATAAAATCTTCGGTTCTTCGTTAAAAAACAGAACAATTGTAGTGCTACTGTAGACAAACATTATATTTTAATGTTCTATAATATTTTTTTCGTGTGCGTATTTTGTTTTGTAAAAAATGTTTGGTTTTTTTTTACCAGCCAAAAGGGACGAACTTAACGAGCCGAACCGAACACATTGAAGTTTGTGGATTTTCAAAAAAAAAAAAAACCGAACGGAATTAAATGTTCACATTTTTTGTTGAGTTTGATAAAAACAGTAATATTTTTGTGTTCGAAAGATGACTAACAGGGAAACGTTATTTTTTTTAATGATTATCTACGCAAACACTATTAGCGTTTGAGTTTTCCACAAACCTACCGAACCGAACATTAAGAAACGATATTTAGTGTTTATTTTCTAACACTGGTCGAAACAACTTACGATTTTTTCATTATCTATAAACAAAGATATATTTTTCGCTTTGTTTAAAATTAATTTTTTTGTTGTTTTGTTAAATAAATAGGCAGTTCTAAAAATCGCAAAATTTTTAATCACTTGTTATTTTAAAATCACCATTGTGATTTAAGGGTGTATTGAAAACTGTTTATTGTTGGTGTTTTGTTTAAGCTTTTATATTGTTACAAGTAAGACTTTGAGTGTTTAAAATCCTTATTCGCTTTAGGGGTTTATTTGTATAATATTTTTAGCTTTTCTAAAATCTTTGGAAAAGGTTTCCTGATGATCTGGCCTAAGCAACCAGTGAAATGCGCATAGAATAGGCCTGCCATACGTATGTATTAAAACAACATATGTATTAAAACAACTTTTCTGTTGGTGTAATTTTTTATCCATTTTTTCCATGTGTCCTGGTTGATAGCTTCAAACTTCTGGCAGCCCTAGCATAGAAGCTAGCTTTCCCTCAACAATAAATTTCAGTGTATTTATCAAATATGAAAAATTAGGAATTTAGCACGTCATACAAAAATCTTAATCATAAAAGTTTTAACTTGGGTTAAAATGGTGAAAAAATGAGCAAGTAATTTTAAGTCGGCTGCCACTTAGCTGACTGGTTTAAAAAGATTTTTGTGCACAACATCTTGCTTGTGATTTTAAAGCTGTTTCATAAAAATTAATTTTCAGAACATGCCGGATAATTTTCTTAATATTTATTAGGTACATTTTTCTAGAATACTGCATGAAAATGTTAAGCGCCGTTTATCTAATTAACACTAACGTTAAGTTTTCAGGGTTAAAACTAATGATTTATTAAATCAACGGAAATTTATAAAATTACGCGATTTTTCTTATTAAGATTTAATCTTTTAAAATAAAATAATAAAAATAAAATTGATAAGTTAAGTTGTTTTTTAATTTTTGGATTAACACGATTATTAAATAAGCAATAAAAATTGATTTGATCAAGTTCTTAAGAATAACTTTTACCTAATTTTAGAACGTTCATTAAAGAAAGCTCTTTTAGCGATTACTCATACTACAAATAACAAATTTTATCGTTAAATATTCTCAATGCTATTCAACGAACAAACTATTTATAAATAGAAAAAAAATATATGTATTGAAAACAAAATTGAAATCCACGTGAACGTAAAATTGGAACGAAATATCTTTTCAAACAATATTAATTTGTATTCGTATGCAAAAATCCATAATTTTGCTTTTTAATTAAAAGAAATAGAAAATAAGCTCCTTTTAAATTCTCTATTCTGCGTGTTAAATAATTTATTTGATGTACTCAAAAAAGAAATATTCTACTTGAAAGGCCCCGGCGAGATTCGAACTCACGATCTCCTGTTTACTAGACAGGCGCTTTAACCAACTAAGCCACGGCGCCTCCTTATGAAGTTCAAGAAATATAAAGCTGTTTAAGCAAAAAGTAATACAAATGTTTAACATTCACACGTACATAAATAAATTTATAAAGCAGTGATATTTTTCTTATCTCCCAGTTTTAATAAACTATTTAATTAAAATTAGTGTTGCCAAAAGTAGTGCAAAAAAAAAATCCAAACCTACAAAAACAAATATTTCTTTTTGTTTCAAATAGTAATCACTTGAACAGTCTACTTTAAACAAAATGTTAGATAGCCGAGCACGTGTTTTATCGTTAAAATTTTTTGAACATTACAAATCAAAAAGTCAAATCTTGATGATTTAGATTTAGAAAATGACTTAAAATATTGTCAGTTTTCAACAATAAAAACTTTTTATTTTATGTTTGTTCGTAAAATTTTCCGGAAAAACTCCAATATTTTTATGTTTGATAATTATTTTGAATGTTTCCAAAAAATCTTTGCAAATTTAATTTGAAAATAACTAACACTAATATTTGTATCAAACATTTTTTCAGATGTGTATCTCTGAGTTAACAATCAATTGTTAAAGCTTTTTTATTAATAGTCATATTCCTTCAATATCTTACATACTTCTGCTTCAGCAATGAAGCTTCAAATATGTGTACTAAGGAATAATGGTAGGCTGTAATAGAAGAATACAAAAAATCCCAAATTCTATTTTGTGTTTAATTTTTATTTTTATAATTTATAATTTATTTTTTTTTACAAACTTTCTTTAAAAGTTTTCTGGCAACACTGATTAAACATATATTTTTTACTAAAAATAGATAACACAAGATAGCAAACTTTTTGTTGCCCAAGTACTGAAAGTTGTTTTTTTATAGTATAAAAATAATAAATTAAATTGCAAATCAAAATAAATTAATACACCTATTCAACTTAACAACCTTTATTGAAATTAATTATAATGTTCACAACATTAATTCACAAGATTTTGTTTGTCGTGCTCAATTGCCAATTTTTATTCTTGGAAAAAAACACTGAAGTTTATTGTTGATGGGATAAGTTATTTCAGGAAACTTCATCCATAGATTTTAGAAAAACTAAAGATATTGTACCGTTACTGCATTTCAATAACGTTTTGGTTTATTTCCTTTATAATAAACCGTTTCAAGATAAACAAATAAACACAACACTTTAATGTATAACACTTATTTATTAGGAACTTAGTCACTTTAACAACCGTAATTTACAGCTTTTATTTACAACTGACTATTGTAATCAACACACTTCAATGTTTATAGTAACTTGACAAAGTCTGAACTTATACTGTCTTTTGGTGCTAGCCGCCGCAAGTATTTATACTGTAATTTAGCCATCTAGAACATTCGAAATGTTTCTCGAAGGTTCGAGGCTTAACTGTTCACCACTTTATTGCCTATTATGATTTAGGGCGGCACTTATGTTTACATAATTTCACCACTAATAATAAAGCTTTTTTAACGGTAATTTCTAAATTATAACAATTTTTAATAACAATGTTAACTAATAAGATTACTTATGAATACAAAACTACTAATAAATATAAGATAAATAATAATAACAACTAATTCTTAAACAATAATTACAACTAATTCTTAGCTAAAGTTACTATCGTAGCAATATTATACAAATAAAACTGTTAAGCGAATAAGAATTATCAGCACCAGTTTTACATGTACCTATATCAAAGCTTAAACAAAAACAACAACAATAAACATCTTTTCTTACATTCCCCACTACAATTGGTTGGAATTCTGCCAACATTAATTGTAGATATTTTGAAGGTTACACCAGGTACTCTACTTCCTTCTGGAACAGTGAATATTTCTGTGTATTTATTTTGAGTCCTTCGTTTCACTACTTTTTCCAGGTTTTTTTAGGTGTTCATTAAATGTATTCTCCAGCATAACAATAATGTCGTCGAGGTACACCAAACATGGCTTTCGGTGAAGACCTTTTAACACCTGCTCTATTAAACGCTCGAATGTAGTCGGAGAATTGCAGAGTCCAAATGGCATTACATTAAACTGCCATAAACTATCACTTGCGCTAAGCGTAGTTTTCTCCTTATCATTTTATGAAATTTTCACTTGCAAATAACTGTTCTGCAAATCTAATGTAGAAAACCATTCCGTTCCGGCTGACGTGTCCAGGGTATCATCAATTCTAGGCAATGGATAACTATCTTTTTTCGTGACGCCATTCAGTTTTCTGCAGTCTAAGCAGAATCTGGTCTTTCAATCTTTGTTTTTCACCAAAACCACTGGTGAGCTCCAAGCACTTAATGATGGTTTAATTACTCCGATCTTTTCCATCTCGCTAACCAGCTCTCTTACTTCATTTCGCTTTGCCAGAGAAATGCTTCTTGGTGAATGTTTTGTTAATTTAGCTTCACCGGAGTTGATTTCGTGTTTTACGATTGACGTTCCTCCATGGTTTTGACCTTTCAAAGCAAATACAGAGGCATATTTTCTTAGTAATTGTTTGTCCATATTTTTACTATGCGGCGTAAGTTTTCCATTCCATTTTCGCACATGTTCCTCTAGTGATTTGTGGTCCTTGCTACTGTTCTGTTGAAGTACATTGTCCAATCTTGAAGTTATGCTTAAGTACTTTTTCACTGCAGCATAAATTTAGTGCTCTCACGGGAACTAAACTCTTGCTGGGTTTTACGACGGCATTCGCTTCCTCTTCCTCCATTCGCGCTCATACTCAGGTTTCCGATTTGGGTGGCAATTTTTCACGTTCAAGGGCGATTAGCTGTATTACATGGGATAGCGGCCACACTCGCTTAAGGAGAAGAGACACTGCAGCACTTACCCATTAAAATGAGTGATAAACACATCTATAAATGTGAACAGAAACTGTGATGAAGAACATTTTTGTCTTGCTCTGGCAGGACATAAAATAAAGAATTAGGATAAGATTTGATTAATTATTGTTAGTTCATATTTAATATATGAAGATTCAATAAATAAATAATGTAAAAAAATTTTCTTGAATCAAGTACAGAAAGATTGATTCAAGTACGGATTTTCAAACGGAAAATACTTAAATTATCCATATTCAATCCCGATTACGTACTTGAAATAATCCAAAAATGAGATTGATTCGAGTAAAACTAAGATTGAATCAATCTCAAAATGCGCTTGATTCAAGTATTATAAAGTTGATTTTACCCCGAATTAGTGCTTGAAAAAACCAAAAAATAAGTTAGAAAGAAACAATAATTATGATTACTTACCCGTTTAATCCCTTACAGAATGATAAAACACCAACATCATGCCCGATATGGTTTTTACTTTAAAAATCTTATGTATTTATTTAACCAAAAATGTAAACTAAACGAGAAGGAAGAGTTCAAATTGAGTTTTTTACCCTTCGTGGTTAGGTTAGCCAGATTTTAAATTCGGAAAAACAGTACATTAAATACAAAAAAACAGTACAATCAAGAAAAAAACAGTACATTTTTTTTGACGAAAACATAACCAATTGTTTTAATTAGTAACCACCAATTTCACTAAGTTCAGCTATAATTAACTATCAGTTCAAGCTGTCAAAACATATTGTAGGCTGGAAGTTAAAGTAATAGTTAGTTTAAACTGTACTTGGTGAAATTGGGGTAAAAATTTTAAACTTTTGATTGAATATGCAACAATTACATAAAGAAAAACACTTAAAATGTGTAACGTTAACGGAATTATTTCCATTTTATGGCATTTCATAAATATATGAAATTTGCGTTTAAAAAGCTAACACCACAAACGAAGCATTTCGCCAGGAAAACCATAACATTGCTGTAAGCCATATAAGAAAGGAGAAAAGCCTTACAAAAAAATTAACTCATTGATAGTGTAAGTACGATTTTCTTTAAACATATTCGTATTTAAAGCAATTTTTACTACACACATAGTTGCACAAATCATATAGAATTTGAGAAAATGTTTGTTTCCTTAATTAATTTTCCAATTTTAAACAACTTTTAAATTATTTACGGCTAATTTTACCAAGTTCAGCTATAATTAACTTACTAAAACAATAGGTTTTTTGACTTTTATAATGAAAGTTAATTGAACCTGAACTTGGTGAAATTGGCCATTAATCTATAAAATCCAAAAAAAAAAAATAGTTTGGTTTATTTTTATTTCACGAAATCTGAAAATATTTAAAATCAAGTGCAATTGAAAACGAAGAATATTTTCAAAAAACTTTTTGTAAAAATTTACTTATCTTTTTCTTATTTCAGTAGTTTAGGTAAAGAAAAGTGGTCCTCAAAGGTATTAGGTATTTTTATAAATTTTAAACAAGGAGAATTTTCCAAATTTGTTTGTTTTCAATATCACGTGATTTCGGTTTTCAGGACATGCCCGAAAATTAAAAAAGTTCTAAAAATTAACGATAATTGTGTTGGAATAAGTATATTTTAAGTACTAAAAAAAATTTGGATTTTATTTTTGTCTTCCTTAGGTGTGGAAATGGAAAGACTATTGGAAGAGGTAGCCATAAAATCATAACAACATGAAAATATACCACTGCTACGAGCCACCCATTATAATTTTGATGTCTACTGTGTATTTATGAGAAAACAATGACCACAGCGTAAAAACTCTTATTATTTTAGAACTTTTTTTAGACTGAGCAAAAAAAAACAGTACAAAAAACAGTACAAAGTGTAAAAAACAGTACATTTGCGTACTGTTTTAGGAGTTGTGCATAAAACAGTACAATTGCAAAAAATCAGTACATGTACTGCTTAAAACAGTACGTATGACAACCCTATTCGTGGTACACATGAGTCTGGCCAGACCTTTTTTCAATGTGTATAGAAAATCAAAACATGCGTAAGCCGGAGGGTTAAACACACAATTTCAAGAAATTTCGGGATGGATTTTCGAAAGTAATCCCATTTAGGATTGTTTTGAGTAGGTTTTAGTGTTATTCGTACTTGAATTTTTGAGTACGACTCGTACTTTAAATAAGCATAATTAACTTGATTTATGCCAAGTGCTTTTCTTTCTGTGTACGAATATTTGGTTTTTAGTTAAGCGATGATTCTTGGCTGAGTACCATACACTTTTTTTTGCAAATATTCCCGAAAGAAAACAGTCATGAACGATCAGTTCCACCTGATCCATTGAAGCACTTGCAGTAAGTGATGTGGCTCCATTTGTTGAAACCATAAAACGTTATGGTCCTTATTTTAAAGCTTTTACAGTATATACTGAGTATACTGATGGTCTGGAAGAAGCTATAGGCAACATATTGTTTAAAATTTTTAAATTATTTATACAAAGACAGTATAGATCTCTGTATATTTGAATAACGGCAACAGCTAAAGTTTCCAAATTCGCTTATATTTGGTTATCAACACACAACACCGGAAAAAATGTGCGCGGGATTTGAGAATTGGGAGAAGCGCCTGCCATACAAATAAAATATATATTTCTGTACATCTAGAGAACCGCACCAGTATGAAATCTGTCAAAAAGTAGTCAGGATTGGCAGTTTGGCCGGGGACCAAAATAGATTTCTTTATATCTGGAGAACAGTAGGAAAAAATAGTTCAAATTAGGTACAGCTAGCTAGGTTATCATTACAAAAATATGGGTTGGTTTTTGATAATTGGGCGTGCCACCTCCCATACAAAGGCAATATAGGTTTCCGTGTATCTGGAGAGCGGCAACAGCTACAGTTTCTTGGCTATAAATACACAACATCCGTCAAAAAGTATGTAGAATTGGAGAAGTGTGCGTTGTACACAATATAATCTTTAAATCTGGAGAAGGGCAATAGACAAAGTTTCCAAATTTGTAACAAATAGCTCTGTTATCAATATTAAACATCTTTTAAAAAGTAGGTGAACGGATATAAGTGGGCGTGGTAGCTCTTATACAAAGGAAAAAGAGATTTCTCTATATCTAGAGAATGGTAGCAACAAAGATTTCCTAATTTAGTACAAATTACTTGGTTATTAATATTAATAGAATGGTTATCAGTACACAGCATCCATTCAAAATGGGCAAGATTGGAGAAGAAGCCATGGCAGCTTTAATATAAGCACAATAGATGTCTATAAATTTGGAGAACGGTTACAGTATCTAAATTTCGCACAAATTGATTAGTTAAAAATACCTGAGATATGTTTTTTAAAAATTTTTACTCTTAGATCTTTTAAATTAAAATTTTGTATTCCCAAAAATTACTTTGATATTAAACAGGCAAGTGCACGTTTTAAAAAAACTAAAACTGGCAACACTTTATTATTTAAAGCAGGCTGTTTTTGTTTTTATTTGGTTTTTTCTTAACCTACTTACAACTACAATTAATGTTGGAAGAACTTCAACCAATTGTAGTGGGAATGTAAGAAAAGATGAACTCACTGTTTATTGTTAATGTTTTTGTTTAAACTTTGATATTATTACAAGTAGAACTGTTGCATTTAATTCTTAAACGCTTAACAGTTTTATTTGGTTTAATATCTTTAGTTTTTCTTAAATCTTTGGTTGAAGTTTCCTGACGATATGGCCTAAGCAACCAGTGAAATGCGCATAGGAATAGCTTATCCCATCAACAATAAATTTCAGTGTTTTTATCAAGAATAAAAATTGGGAATTAAGCACGAATAACAAAATCTTTTAAATTAAAAAAAAAATTTTGTTAAGCTAGTTTTTTATAAAATTAAGAAAAAAACATAAAAAGTGTATCTATTTTGATTAAAAATTAAAACTTCTTCCCAAATAGTATAGTGTCCAGTGTTGCCAGTGGAATTTCGAGAATGATACATTTTAGTTTCCAAAAAGATACATTTAAAAAAAAATAGTTTAAGTCCAATTTCATCGTTTAACATTTATTACCATTACATTTTTATTTCGTACTCCAGGGCTGCCATATTTGATGATTTATCATCATTTTGACGATTTTTGTTCCGAAAATAGCAAATGAAATATTTAATAGCCATACCTTAACAGAAGCAGAAGGCCGAACGTTTCCTTTCGCTTAGCTTTAACGCTGGTATGCCATACCAACGCAAGAGCGTCAACGTTAAGTCACGAACAGTAGTGGTAGCTTTTTGGTTAAAAAACCCACAAATTATAAATAAAAATAGCGATAAAAACGTTAGATTGACCAAAAAATAGCAAAATTGCCAATAGCGGCAGACTTTACTAATAAATGAGCTGTCAAAATCGGGTTTTACAATTACATAGCGTGCCGCTTTTGTTTAGGTACGGCTGTAATATGCAAGTCTTAAGAAAATCTTTGATTATTTTCAGAGTACAAAAACAACAGTGTTACACTTTGTTTATCTTTCGTCAAACCATCATCAAATGAACCTTTTACGACTCTCTGTATAAATCATTTTTTCAACAGTTGTACGGCGAACATTTCACGATTTGGAACATCTCCATGAGTCTCAAGGATTCTTGGCATGAAAGTCTAGTTAGATTATTTTTACCAGTAGTATATTTAGGATGGTCCTAATCCACTTTTTCCATACAAATTTGGGAGCATGGTATAACCCAGCAAACAATTTCATGTAAAAACTATCCTCTATATATCCCTATGTATCCCCTTCCTATCTTGGAGGCGATATCGTAGTGAGCATTCGCTATCAAGATTTTATTTTCACCCTACAGTCGGTTGGTTAACTTAATAAGTTCATCAATTTGCAAGCTCCACCACTTTTATTGTCTGTGTATGTTTGTGTGTGGGTAAATGTGACCGTCTGGCAACCCTATGCGGGCTCTTTGTTAGGTGTTCGTAAAGAGTAGGGTGTGTGTATGTGCGTGTGTAAATGTGACCGTCTGGCAACCCTATGCGGGCTCTTTGTTAGGTGTTCGTAAAGAGTAGGGTGTGCGTGTATGTGTGTGTAAATGTGACCATCTGGCAACCCTATGCGGGGTCTTTGTTGGATGTTCGTAAAGAGTAGGGTGTGTGTAGATACAACCATGTCGAATGGTTGTACATACGTGACAAATTTAAGTTTCATAAAGTCTCAAAATTCTTGGAAATACAAAGAAATTTGAGTATTAGTTGAGCAGATGTGTAGGTGTTTAGAATTCTTAAAAAATCAAAACAAAAAAAATAACTTAATAAATATTTTATAGAATCAGCTAATTGCTCCTTTTCACAATTATCTTTTTTATGTAATATAAAACCTTTTTATTTTTTTCAAATGAATTCTACATTTATTCGTAATAAATTTATTTTATGTTTGTAATATGATTTCATAAAAAAAGAAACTATGTTTATGAATTAGAAAATAAAACAAATAGTTTGATATATGTATGTATGTATATGTTTACATATTATTAAAAATACAATTTTTACATTTAGTTAAATTATATACATTATTATTATAATATTCCATGATTTCTTTAGCTTCTTCTATGACAGTTTCTTTTGTTTTCTTAAAGCGGGAGCAGGAACAAGTATCTGGACCACACGTATTATTTTCATATGACCAAGCACAATTATTGTAATGTTCCCCATATCGATTAGTTATTGTATGAAATTTGTTTCTATCCTCCAGATATGATTTAATGTTCATAATTTTATTTTTATGTTTATCAGAAATAACGTTAGAAAATTTTTTTAAAAAAGTATAAATCTCTTTGATAATCATTGTTGAATATGTTACTGTATACCTATATGTAATGTTTGTGAATAATCATTAATATTGATTGCTCTTCTATTTATATAATTTTAACTACGTTCGAAGTGGACTTGTTTTAAAGTCACTATTTCTATCATTAAAGTATATGAAGAGTAATTTCACAATATTATAAAATTTATAAAAATACTTACTTACTTATAATATTAATAAACAAACAAAATAAATAAAAACAAAAGATTTTTAATAGAAAAAATTATATATATTTATTTATTTATTTTATTTCTATTTTACATTAGTTTTTTTATTTCATTTGTAAGTGGTATGTATTCGAACATTTTATCATGTATAATTAAACAATATGCGGCCGTATTAGCTGGAATGTTTGTTAAAGTTTTCATCTCAATGCGAATATCGATTGGTCCAGTTTTGACTGATTCATTTTGATGAGTCACATCTAACACAATTAAAGGAGCATCGGATTTAAATTGTTCTCGTGTTAGTAATGGTTGTGGATGACGTAAATAATAGCTTTGTTGGAACTTCAAATACATTTCGTATAGTAGAGCAAAACGATTTCTATCAAATTTGAGATTTAGATCATCATATGGATAAGTATCAGAATTTAGATAAACTTTTATATCTGACAAATCGCAATGTATAAACTTGTTGTTAGTAGTGTTTCGAAATCCTAAAAGAAGAAAACGAGGTCTTTCATTTTCGTTGGCTAGCTTAACATTCCACAAAACAGTTGTACTTTCTGGTAGCGAAGGATAATAATACATATCCCAACTTCGAAATGATATATTTAATGGATGACGATTGTTGATGGTTTTAAATTTATACAATTTATATGTATCAGAAAGTTGAACATGCGGTACTTTCCATGTAATATTAAGTATAGTTAACTTTATTCTTTCTGTGGCAACGCTAGATTTGAAAACTTGTTTATCATCTTTGGAACGTAAAAGAATCAATTCATGTTTTGAATTGACTATTATTTTGTTAAAATCTTCAACAAATCCAAGTAACATCTTTAATGGCACACAAAAGTTAAAATATCCGTTTACAAGTGTCAAATCATTATTATTAGAGGGTGCCCATCCTGCATTTAAGAGGTTATCACTTTCAGATTTATTAAGTGAGGCGTAGTTTTTTATTTCTGTTGCAATACCCAAATGTCGTGTACGATCAATCTCTACACCGTTTAATTCATATCGAATTTCATCAAACAAATGTGCTATACAATTATTTAAGAGCCGTATATTTGAAGAGATTGTTGAATCTTCCTTTGATGCTAACCCTTCAACATATAAGAGACTTTCATGTGGTAATACGTATAAATCCTGATTTTGAATGGCTATACGAATTTCATCATTATTCTTAAACGATTGTAAATATGATGAGTAGCTATGATACTCCTTTTTGATGATTGAATTGTCGAATTTAGGTTTTTGTAAAACATCAATAAAATGATTCATTTTTTTAAATGTTTTAATCGAAATCCCAAGTTTTTTAAAAATTCTTGATTATTCTCGCTTAGACTAAGTCTTAAAGTTTTTTCAGCTTCTTGCTCCTTTGAACGTAAATGTGTGAATGATGACTCCTTATACAAATCACTTGTATTTTTATTACTATTGTTATTATTATTATTGAATATAATCATTCTTTTATACTGGTTTTAAATGTAATCGTATAGATATTTTCTCCTCACGAAAATTTATTAAATTTCCGTCTTGATCGATTACTTTTAAAACTAAAGTGTTTATACTTTTAGTGTTAACGGGTAAATATATAACATTAGCCGGTGTCTCTGTTATTTTATAGCCGGGACTGACAACAAGCGAAAACTGATGAAGGGTATGCGCAGATGTGCTATTTATATAGGATCCGTTAACAATATTACATTCAACTATAATATTGTTTATTTTTGTAATCTCTATAGTTTTATCTGAAAAATGTTCTTGATTCTTTTCCAAAATTTTCTTACTAAAGCCCAATAGGGAACCGATTGATCGCTCCTTGTTAAAATAAATTGTATCGGTTGTACATTTTATAGACGTTTGTAAAGTATTATAATTAGCTTCAATAATAAGATTTCCTCTTGGATTAAGGGTGTTATATTTATCTATAATCAAATCAGCTATATCCGAGAATTCATATGATCCAACAGGTATAACTATTTCATAATCACCAATATGAAATCTATTGTTTTCAACATCAACATTTGGTATAGAATGATATGTATCAAGACTAATTAATCCGCAAACGTAATTTCCATCAAGTTGAATGGGGGGAAAATAGTTGGCAACTAGAAGTGAAGTATCACCATTTAATGTTAGCGTTATTGACATCTTAAAGTTCGGTGTATTAATAAATTAAAAATTTTTTAATGCTCTTTATATAGGAGACAAATCGTTTACATTTATCCAAGAGTTATGATCTGATGTAAATCCCAACCATTTAACATATAACATATTTCCTCTTCTTCTTAAAATCTTTTCAACCAAATACGTTTCTGGATATTTAGTTTTCATTAGTTCAAAATCATAAAAACCACCTTTAATATCATGTCCTTTATAATCTTTTAGTATATAAGTGGTAGGACTTGTGTATCTTACAGTTTTAACTTTAAAGATTTCTGTAGTCCAATTCGGTGTATAACCTTTTTCAAACACATGTTTATATTTACTTATTCGAACATTATCACCAACTTTAAACTTCGGTCTTTTTAACACTTTTAAATTGTTGTAGACTGTATCCAATAGTGATTTTTCATTTGATAAATTTACTTGATTTGGTGTCATTTTTATTGTTCTATGATAAGTATTATTATATTTATTAACAAGTTCTTGATAAATGTGTATCCATTTATATGTTCCTTGATAACTAAATTCTTTCCACATTAGTCCCTTTAATGTTCTATTAAATCGTTCAATGATGGAAGCTTTTAAAACGCTATATGTTGAATAGTGATTAATATGATTTAATTGCATCAATCGATGAAATTGATTATTGAAGAATTCTTTACCATCATCTGTTTGTAGGTTTTTCGGTTTTCTATGATTAATATTAAATATATTTTTAAAAGCGTTCAGTACACTTTCACCACTTTTATTTTTTACTGCAACAGCCCAAGCTTTTTTCGAAAATGTATCTATTACGGTTAAAAGATAACGATATCCATTGTTAAATGTTGCATAACTTCCCATTTCTACTAAATCCGCTTGCCATAAATCATCAATTCCTTTTACAACAACTCGCCTTCTTTTAAAATTTTTTCTCGCTTGTCTATGTAGTTCATTAACTATTGTTCTTTTATCTGCATTTAGATTCATATCTTTTATTTTTGTATTATGTCTGAATTAATATATATTTATGGATATTTAGTTATCTTTATAGGAGGACGTTTATCAATATTTTTAAAAAGGTAATCTTCAATATTGTTAAATCTTTCATCTATGCCATCCAATTTTAAAATATATTCTTCTACTTTATTAACTCTTTCATCCACTTTTTTCATATATTCTTTATTTACTTTTAATATTTGTTTCTCAACTGATTGTTCAATAACATTTTCCTCCTTCTTTATATGATTTGGAATGGCAATACTAATAGCTTCTACATCTTTATAGAACTTTTCAATGTTATTAACGATAGCTTGATTAATTTCATTTTTTAAGTCTGATATTTTCTTTTCGAAATCTTTGTTAGCAGTGGTAATGACTTCAACATCTTTATACAGCTTTTCTATGTTATTAACGATAGCATGGTTAATTTTATTTGTTAGCAGTTGTATTTTAGTTTCAACATCTTTAACAGTTTCATCTATTTTATTTGTTAGTAATTCATTTGTTCGTTTTAAATAGGCTTTTGTAACAGCATCCTTAGGTTCGATCGGTGTGGCTAGATTAGTAATTCTTTTTTTATGTATATCAAAAACATGATTGTTTACTTCAACATCAAGCATTTTTAAAAGATTTGATCTTAGTTTTGAATCGTTAAATTTATACTTAGGTGTTGAGCTTTCTCCAAATTTATTTATAAAACTCATGTTTTTAATATATTATATTAGCCTCTCTTAGTTCCTCAATAATTGAAATTATCTCGTTTTTATGATTATTATGACCAGCACCTTCCGATGAAAGGAGTAAACGTAATCTGTCGACTAATTCATTAGGATCATCCCAATATATATAGTTTGGTTTACGTTTTTCTACTAATTTTAAGGATAATCCACTACCTTTAGTAAGAATATTACCCTTTGTGTTGAATAATTTTTTTATAATGCGTTCATATTTAAATGCTTTAGTTCCTTTAATTTGTTTATTTGACTGATAGTTACGTCTGTGTACATTTGTATTAATAAGAATATCTTTATATTTTTTTAAATCTATTTTATTATAATGTAAAGGTTTTATGTGGAATAATAGTTCAAATAATCCTGGTGTCAATTTCAATTTTTTATCGCCTATATATAAAGTGTTATCGTTATTAAATTTTAGTTTGTTTGTTCCATATCGCCAATTTCCAGCATGATCTATATTAAATCCATAGATTCTATCAATCATTTCATTATTTATTAACAACATAATATTCTTATAAAGAGGTGATTCATTTAATTTAGAATTACTTAATTTAATTCGTTTCTTATCGGTATTTAATTGTGTTTTACTTTTACGTTTGGAAAATAAATGTGTGATTTTGTTGCGTTTTCTATCACCATCTTCATCGAAATTTGAAAGCAATGAATAATTCTTTCTTTTTAGATTTTTTTGATTTTTATCATTCTTCAATTGTGTTGTGGATGTTGTTGTTTTTGTTTTTAGTGAAATGTGCTTTTTAGTACTGATAGGTTTTGATGATTTCGTTGTTTCTGTTGATTGTAAAATTTTAATATTATTTTTCTTTCTCTTTATATTAGGTAGAGTAGATGTGTTATTGCTAAATGTTCTTATTCTTTTTAAGTTGTTTAGGTATTGGACTTTGTTATCATTATTATCTTCATTGTAATGGTCATCATCATCAATATCCATGTCGTAATTGGATTTATTTTCTTCATTTAACCTCATCAAACTAGATACATTATCAATATCATCATCATAATCCATATTGGAGTTAGATCTATTTTCTTCATTAAAAACAGCAAAACCAGCTTCGTTATTATCAATTTCATCATCATTATGATATATATATAAGAAAGAACATTACTAGAAGCATTATCCTGATTTAAATTAGGTCTATATAGTGATAGAGAAGATGGTGTATATAGTGATTGATATGATGGCGCTCGTACTGTTCCAGAAGATTTATTTGTCTTATCAAGTTTTTTTTATTATATGTTTTAAAGGTTTTGTTATAGGTTTAAAGGTATCTTCTAACATATTAACTTTATCTATTTCATTAAGTTAAATATTTTGTAATTTTTCCTTTAATACCGCTCTGGTTTCAACAATATGTTTTAACAATTCATTATTCTTATTCATGATTGCTGAATGCATGTGTTTGTATTTTATATTATAAACGATCTGCTTGCAATCTGCTTCTGATCTGCTTTATATCTGCTTTATATCTGCTTTTGATCTGCTTTATATCTGCTTTATATCTGCTTTTGATCTGCTTTATATCTGCTTTTGATCTGCTTTTGATCTGCTTTATATCTGCTTTTGATCTGCTTTATATCTTCTTTATATCTGCTTTTGATCTGCTTTATATCTGCTTTTGATCTGCTTTTGATCTGCTTTATATCTGCTTTTGATCTGCTTTATATCTGCTTTATATCTGCTTTTGATCTGCTTTATATCTGCTTTTGATCTGCTTTATATCTGCTTTTGATCTGCTTTCGATCTGCTTTACATCTGCTTTTGATCTGCTTTCGATCTGCTTTACATCTGCTTTCGATCTGTTTTATATAAAATCTTACTTATAATTGAATAAAATTATTAAATCCCTTCCTATAACGACCGCCATTAATTGGATCGTCCTTACTGACAACAACAAAACCATAATTATCTTTCCAACATTCCTTACAAATTGTTATAAACTGTTTAAATGACATATCACCGATAACATGATCATTATATATATGCTTTAAATTCATTTCATCTTGTTTAAATATTATAATCATATTTGCATTATCACGTATCAAATGTTTAGGAATTTTTGTATATGTTTGACATAAATAGAAACAATCTATATGTTTATGTCTACCCATACAAAAGTAATCTCTTACAGTGTCTTGTTTACCACAAATAACATCATCGAATATTATTATAGAGTGTGGATTTGCTTTAGCTGGACTTAAAACTTTTTCATTTTCCGAGAATGTAAATAGATTTATATCTTTTATGGGTTTAATAAGTTTTCTTAAATAACAATATTTCGGTTGATATAAGGATTTAGAATATATGTATATGTTTTTGAAACAAAGACCATTAGGACTTTCTATAAGACTAATCATTACATTAGTCTTACCACAGTTTGATGGTCCAACAATTAACGCTCTTATTGTGTTTGGTAATAGTGTGCTATGTACAATTTTAGATTTTTTTTCTTTTTCAACATCAGCATTTCTAATAACAATTTGTTTCGTTTGTTTAACTATTCGCATATTGCTGTGCTCTGCTTTATATCTGCTTCTGATCTGTTTTATATCTGTTTTCGATCTGCTTTATATCTGCTTCTGATCTGTTTTATATCTGTTTTCGATCTGTTTAACTATTCACATATTGACGAGTAATAAAATAATTAACTATAAAAGTAATGTTTTACAAAAAAGATAATTATTACAATTTTAAGCGCTGAACATATAAAATGGTTATAAGATATAACAATATACACAACACTAATCAGTTTAAAATTGGACGTGGAGTAGTCAACAACTTAATTAACAAATTACCAATTGAATTACATTTACCTGGATATCAGTTTTGCGGACCGGGTACAAAACTTAAAGAACGATTAGCAAGAGGAGATAAAGGAATAAATTTATTAGATGCTGCTTGCAGAGAGCACGATATTGCATATTCAGAAACTGACGATATAACTAAAAGACATAAAGCTGATCAGATATTAGCTGAAAAGGCTTGGCAACGAGTTAAATCTAAAGAAAGTAATTTAAAAGAAAAAGCTAACGCTTGGTTTGTTACGAACGCTATGAAGGCAAAAGTAAAATTTGGATTAGGTATGAAGAATAATACAGATCGAATATCAAAAAAAGGAAAAAGTGGAAAGAAAAGAGTGTGTAGTAAGAAATTATTCTCTAGCACTGTTAAAAATACTCTAAAACTATTGAGAAAGGAGAAACCTACCAATATAAATGATGCTGTTTTAATTGCACAAAAAGCAGTTCGCTCTGATTTTAAAAGAAAAAAGAAAGCTGATATAAGTATACCAAGAGTTATTCCAGTGCCTAAAGTTGGTGGATTTCTACCATTGATTCCTGTTTTAACAGCCTTGTCAGCTCTTGGAAGTTTAGCTACAGGTGGATCAGCAATAGCTAAAGCTGTTAATGATATAAAGAATGGAAAAGAACAATTGGCAGAAGCAACACGTCACAATAAATATATGGAATCAATTGCTATGGGAAAAGGTTTATATCTTAAACCATATAAATCTGGTTATGGACTTTATTGTACATCAGCTTCAAAAAACTTTTAAGTAACCTACCCAGTCGAGCGTTAACAGATATAGATTTAAATAAATATGGAAGAAAACTAAAACATTTTAGAGGTGTTTTTATGCGTAATTCTTTACCTAAAAAAGCCTTAAAGAATGAATGTGGAATTGTTAATCTGGATGATATAAAAGGTCCTGGGACACACTGGGTAGCATATTATAAAAATCACAATTATAAAGAATACTTTGACAGCTTTGGAAACTTGCAACCACCACTTGAAATCATCAACTATTTAAAATTGCCCATCGAATATAATTACGAACAAAAACAAAAATTCAATACATTTAATTGTGGCCATTTATGTTTAAAATTTTTATTCAATAAATATGGTTTGAAATAAAAACAACATTTTAACGTTTTCTTTTTTCATAATTTTTTTATATTACAATTTTTCTAATCATATAAAAACTTAAAATTAATTAAAAATCTATATTTACATTGAGAAGAATGTCATCATCCTCTTCCATAAGTTCATAATAGTTATTTATTCTATAATGACCCCATGCAAGAGTATCAACGCCATTATCTCTAATAAATCTCTTATCATCTAAATAACTTAATGTTAGTTTTCTTATATTTTGAGTATAAATTTGATGTATCTTAGATCTAAATATATACATTGAATCATAATATAATTTTTTTTCTAATAGACATTTTCTAAAGTCATTTATACTTAATTTACTAGTTACACATTGCTTAACGCCCTTAATTCTTTTAATTTCTTTATCTTCTCTATCAATTTTCACTGAGTACATTTTAGCTCTTAACCCAATGAATTCCTTAATAATTTTACCATTACACTCATCCTTCATCATCCCTAAAACTTTTTTATTAAGAAGGGGGATATTGTAGACATTATCTATCGGATATGCAGATGTATCAAAATGAGTATTTATGTCATTTTTAATATCTCTGTATAGATCATCTGTTTTAATGTCGTAAATAAAAGAATCAGTATCCATATAATTGAGTTTAATGTTTTCACGATATTTAGGCTTTATGTAATCATAATGAAAACTATACATTTTAAATTTGGATATTTCTAAGACTGCAAATCCAACATAAATAGGTTTGTTGTATTCAGTTTTAATTCTATTCATTTGGATAGCATGCATATCTTCATGAATTTGAAGTGAACTATGGAAATTTGGTTTAGCTATAAGAGCTCGGGCTCCTAAACGTTTACCTCTATTCTCCTATTGACATACTATTTTAATGTCTTTCCTCTTATCAACATTTTCCATAGTTTTCCCGTATACTGCATTATTCAACAATTTAAAAAAATTTTGTTCAAATGAATTTTTTGCTAGTGTTCTGTGATGGTTATTTAAATCAATATATTTTTGTAACCAATTTGATTGGTCAAATTGAAGAATTCTATGTATTTTCTTTAAAACTAAACCATGTTGAATACATTGCTGAAGATTTCGATAATGTATTATGTAATTAGTTTTACTATTTAAATCAGTTATTAGTTTCTTTTGTTTCATGGTTTCAATTTTTTTATTCTCAGCACAAAATGGTAAATCATTATGATAGTCGTGTAATGTAGATGGATATTCTAGATCTACCTCTAATATATATCCTAATGGAGAATCTTCAGCTATATTATTAACGTTGAAATGGTTATAATTTTCAACCCATTTAAAATTTTTATAGGGGAGGTATTGTGACATTGCATAGCCATACAAGTTATTAACATCTAAATATATTAAGTAGTTTGATTCTTTGTTAGAATCATAATTACTAATATATTTATTATTAGCAATTGAATGTCGATTAGAACATTGAACAATACCTCCCCTAATGCCCCGAAGGACAAAATTATATATATTAATATCAGTCAACAACTCCAATTCTATTGCAGTTGTTTTCAACATTGCATCCCAGGATAAACCTGGGGTAGTATAATATTGACATGGATCTAAATTATAAATGTTTGCACAAACTTTACGGAAATTTTCAAATATATCGCAAAGTAAAAGAATATCTAATTTTAAATATAAAAGTAGATAATCTTTTAATGTTCTACATTTAAATGTTTTCCATACTTTTTGTGCATGTTCATAATCCTCCACACTACACGACTCATTATTTAATTTATTGAAAAATATTGAACGAGGTGGTAATTGAATTTCATCAAGACGATTCATTGAATCTAAATAATCATACGGAAAGACACCCTTACGTTTCATTAAATTAAATTCTTCATCATTTGGATAGCTTGATTTTACTACCGTTAAATCACTGTCGGACAAATAAGTTGCTAATTTTGCTATACTCGATGACATAAACCTAAATGAATCGAGAAAACGTAGCTCAATTGTATCTTTTTCATTTACAGAAATTCTTTTTGATATAGACACATAAAGCTCCTTATTTAAAGGTATAATATTTATATCGCCTTCAATTGTTGAAAGCTCTCTAACAAACAGGTGGCAATCATATGCCGAAAGATTATGAAAGAATATAGGGATGAAATTTGCAATTTGATATTCTAAATTACATTGATTATGAGCAGCACCCCTATATTGACCAGTTAGATGACAATGGTCAGCTACTTTATCTTCAATAGATAAAGATTTCATACAAATATAACAAGTCTTGCTTTCATAATGTTGTATCTGTTGCAGGGGTGTTAAGGAATTCATTGGTTTAATAACACTTAGATGACTAGTGTAAATAGCTAAAATGTCGTCAACTAAAGTTTTAAAAAAATGTTGTGGCGCATCAGTTCCAGTATAAATTTTAAAAATATCTAAGTCTGAGTTATACGAACATTTAATAAAGTAACTATAAGCAAATGGAATATGCTTTTGTGTTGATTTTACGTTCTTAGAATTTTGAATGTTTACTGTTTCCAGAATACATTCAAAATCAGCGTATACAACAAAAGGCACATCCATTTGCTTTTTAAAATTTTTAAAACTAAGCTTAATTTTATCTATACTAGGCATCCTTGTAACCATTTTATTACATTCCTCTTTATGTTTAATTAACGACGTCTCTGTACGAAAATGGATTAAGCATGTATTGCAGATGTATACTTGATTCTGCCGTTTCGTCAGTTGACTACGTATCAATCTGTAATTAATAGGAAAAAAGAAAATGATTTAAATTAATATAATATATTCATATATAAATAGAATATAAATATTGTGAACCTACTTTGAAATATTTTTGATCCACACATAATGGAATCTTTCACCATCCTCTAGCAATAATAAGTTGATGTGTTTGGACTTTTCTTCTTTGGTGAAGTAATATGGCCCCACTACAACATCATCTTCTAGTCCAAACACATTCACACTAATTTCAGGATTCATAATCTCGAAATCTTTTATTTGATTAATCGGAAGAGGGAAATTTAAATTGGTGAAATTTAGATCGATTCCATTATCAAGCAAAATGATGTCATCTTCAATATTATTAATTGTATATACTGAACATCTTTCTGTATGAGCGGCTACTGGAGAAATTGCTGATATTATAGCCCACTTGAAGCAGTACTCGTCTCTATTTTGTACGTTGACACATGCTTTTTTCTGCATTATTTTTGCTGGTAAAGGAAGGTATTGTGATCCTTTGATACACTTATATTGATTTATGTTCATCTCCAAACGTGTTATTTCAATTAATGCCCAGCCACTATCACGCTCCTGAAATTCGCTCATCTTTTTTATTATAATATTACATTGTTCGTTGTAAATATTTAGGATATCATCTCTTGTTGAAAGCATAGTAAGAATGTTCATTTTAGTCTGATGGGATTTTATATCCACCATACAAGAATCTTCACCTTCCTTAATCAGCACATATTCACCATACAGTTGCATATTAAATTTTATGTTTCCGTGTTTTTGCATGGTGTCTGTTAATAATTTTATTAATTTCTCTCTTATTTCCGTTAAAAATTTTTCAGGTATTAAATTATTTTTATTGTTGTTTTCAATTAAAAATGTGACAATTCTATTGTTAAAAGATGATTTTATGCATTTAATATCACTATTATTATCTGCTTTTTCAACACAGTTAAATTTATGTGCACTTGACCTTATATGATAATGCCAATTTGTTTTTTTTATATCTTTTTCACAACCTTTACAGTAAATATTTGTTTCTTCATCATTACCGTCACCTTTTGTGTTAGAATGTGAGTGTCTGTGCCATTCCTTACGATCCGAAAAATGTAAATTACATGTTTGGCATTTAAACGATGATGATGGTCCATCATGATGCAATCGAACATGTCTTCTTAAATTTCTATTCAAAGTGAATACTTTATCACAAAACTCACAAATAAAACCGCCAGCCATTTCACTTTTTTATTAAAGAACACAATGATTTAACTATCAGAACAAGAATGGTTCTGTGTTCCAGAAGTAGACATATTTATATCATAAATTGTTAATTAGGGGAGTAATTAGTAAGGGGCAAGTTTCACATAAGTTCATATAATCAAAAACCGCAACATCAGCGGTTTCTTTGTTTTTCCAAGAATTATAAACATCTGCACATGCATGACTCCTATTTCATTGTCTTTTCCAAGAATTTTGAGACTACAGTCCTAATCAAAAACCGCATCAAGAGCGGTTTCTTTGTTTTTCTAAGAATTCTAAACAGCTGCACTTGCATGACTCATATTTAATTGTTTTTCCAAGAATTTTGAGATGAGGACTCATTCAAAAAAAAAAAAACTTTATGAAATTTAAATTTGTCACGTACATATTTAGAATTCATTCGAAAAAATTAAAAGGTTTCATATTATATGAAAAGCAACAATCAGCAGAATCTTTAAAATATTTATTTTGTTATTTTTTTTTTTTTTATTTTAAAGTTTTGCATTACAGTAGAATCTCGATAATTCTTAATCGCAAGGGACCGGTCATTTCTTACGAATTATCGGGAATTATGATTTTTCGGGGATAATTTATCGGGATTTGACTGTATTTTATTTAATATAATCAAAAACTGCAGCATCAGCGGTTTCTTTGTTTTTTTTCCAAGAATTTTAAACAGCTGCACATTCACGTCTCATATTTCATTATTTTTCCAAGAATTCGAAAAACCTGCACATGCATGTCTCATATTTCATTATTTTTCCAAGAATTCGAAAAACCTGCACATGCATGTCTCATATGTCTTTGTTTTTCGAAGAATTCTAAACAGCTGCACATTCTTGTCTCATATTTAATTATTTTTCCAAGAATTCTAAACAGCTGCACATTCATGTTTCATATTTCATTATTTTTCCAAGAATTCTAAACAGCTGCACATTCATGTCTCATATTTCATTGTTTTTCCAAGAATTCGAAAAACCTGCACATGCATGTCGCATATTTCTTTGTTTTTCCAAGAATTCTAAAAACCTGCACATGCATGTCGCATATATCTTTGTTTTTCCAAGAATTCTAAAAACCTGCACATGCATGTCTCAAATGTCTTTGTTTTTCGAAGAATTCTATGTTTATATAAACAAGAACCACAACTATTTAATGAAAAAAAGAATTATACCATTACATCTATTATTTTCTAAAATCCCTTCACCTATAAAATTATAGTATAAATATCTGATACAAAAACACAGTTTCATCAGTAGTATTTGAAAAATTGTTAATTAAATAAGTAAACTTTTTCCTCTAACCAACTAAAAAAAGTTTAAAAAATGAATAAAACATTGAATTATCTAAACAATATCATCAAAAAGTATTTAAAGGAAATAATGCCGTTAAAGCAACTCCCCATAAACAAGAAAATTAAAATTTTAAAATGTTTAAAAAAATCTACAAAGTTTGGTCCGAAAACAATGTTAGAGTTGGAAACTCATATAATATTCCTACCGGAGAAATACACAAACCTACCAGCGGAAGTTATGGACGATTTATCATCTGGAAATTTTTATTTAAAAAAAGTTGTGGATGGAGCTTATTATAAATTCATATTTGAAAATAAATAAATAAAAACTATAAATAGAATATGTTTTATTTATCTTTAAATTAGTTTAATAAGGGGTGACAATGGAACAACAATATAAATTTATAGTTGTTGATGTGCAAGGATTTTTCATCGGTAATAAATTTCATGCTAAAGAAGTCTGTGTTTCAATCAGTGATATCGAAAAACAAACTTTTCACATTGAATCAATAATAAAATATTCTGAATTAAGTAATAAGGATAGATTTACAAATAAATGGTTATATAATCACTTGCATGGACTACACTGGGATACTGGAGAGTCTACACTGAAAGAGTTAATAGAATATTTAATATTAACTATAAAAAAAAGAAAAAAAGAAGAAGAATACCCTGTTTTATATGTTAAAGGTTTTGAAAAAGTTAGATGGTTAAAGGAGCTACTTGGAGGAGAAATCGACATATATATAATTAATTTAGATTATTTGAATTGTCCAAATATCAAGACTTTATATAAAAATAATCCTAATATTAATATTTGTAAGAAACATACTAATTTTAATCAAATATGTGCTGAAAAGAATGTAATTTTATTAAGAAATTATGTGAATTTATATTTAAAATAAAGAAAAACCTAATTAATTAATAAAACATTTGAAGTTGATCATTTTATTTTTAGTTGATTTTAAGTCTTTAAACGGAGTACATCTCTAGTACGATTTAACTCAAAAATGATATCATCAGCCGAATTGGAAGAATTATTGACAAAACATAGTTACCAGATTGATAAGGAACATATGGATTTATTTATGAAACTTATAGATGAATTAAGAATTTATAATTATGTAAATAGTCCATTTATATGTATAAATAATATCATACATAGATATTATTGTGAAAATGTTTATTCACAAACCTTTAACATTTGTCGATGTCAAACACTTTATAAACAACATTTGTTAACACTTAAGCTTTTTAATCTTTATAAACGTATTTTTAATTTTGAATCTGTAAAATCTGAAAAAATTCCTAATAAAATTTAAAATAAAATAAAATAACACAACATAACATAATATTGTTTTTATTTATAGGTTTCATATTACATAAACAAGACAATTATGAAAAGGAACAATCATCAGACTTTATAAAATATTTATTAAGTTATTTTTCTGAGTTTTTTAAGAATTCTAAACACCTACTTGTATTTTTAATAAAATGTAAACAAATACATATACATTAGAGTTGTCAATTATTCGCCTTTCAGCTTTGTTCGAATAATTCAAATAATTGTTTTTGTTCGTTCGATCCAACGATCAAATCTGAAAAATTATTCGATTAATCGATGAGAATAACGAATAAAAAAATTTAAAAAAAAATTAAATTTTTTAAATAAAGGGGTTGCAGACCTTCCATCTTCAGCCAAACTTCTGCGTACAATTTCTTCTATATAACAACCGCTGTCTGTCTTAATGTTATTTTCCATTGGAACAAGTTCGGCCTTTTTTGATGTCGTTGGATTATCTTATACTACATCGTTTTCAATGGTAATATTGTATCACTTATACTATGTTCACACTTGGGTTCTTAAACGCGTTTAAGAAACTCGAACGTGATTAAGTTCTTATCACATCAAAATCGAGGTGATTAACCATATATTGAAGTGCTTTGTTAAGCACTTCAAATTGACATGATTAAAACTCAATCACTTAATTAATCACATCGAATCAATCGGTCACCATGAACGTACCCCTCACGTGTACAACTGACCACGATCTCTTTTTAATGTTTTTATTTTTCCTTAAATAATTCAAAAATTTTCACAATTGTAATATGTTTAAAATAATCTTCTGATAACTTTGTAAAAGTATTTGTATCCATTTTTAAAGAAATATAAATTTGTTTGTTGTGTTTTTTTAATCAACTGTCATCTTTGTCATCTCAAATGTAATGTGAGCGGTTCTGATTAACTTAATCAACATTTTGCTCAAACGCGTTTAAAAACTCAAGTGTGAACATAGTTATATATAATTTACAAAATATATATGTATAATACAATAACAGCTCTGTATTTTTTAGCCTTTTTTTTATTTCTAAGTTTTTCACCCGAGAGTGAAAGATCCCATTTCTTGAACATTTTTTGATTTAAAAACAAAACAGCTGTTACAATTGTTGGTCAAAGATTTGTTTAATAAGAGCATAAAATACATTTTTGAAATACTATGAATACTCAACACGGTTTTTGCTTACTAAACATTGAGAATAATTACAATCAGGACTATATCTACAATATTTTTTAACTTTCCTACATTTTGTATAAAATCGCTAAAAACGTATGAGCATAAATCAAATTCTAAGCTATTATTTCTTATGTCTTTTATTATAAATTTATATTTTAATAAAAAAAAATTGTTCGATTAATCGACATAATTTAATCGATTTATTCGTTATTCGAAAATCGGCATTTTAAAATTATTCGAACAAGAGATTGTTTTTGTTTGATCGATTAATCGAATTATTCTTAATCGGTTGACAACTCTAATATACATACATACATATATCAAACTATTTGTTTTATTTTCTAATTCATAAACATAGTTTCTTTTTTTATGAAATCATATTACAAACATAAAATAAATTTATTACGAATAAATGTAGAATTCATTTGAAAAAAATAAAAAGGTTTTATATTACATAAAAAAGATAATTGTGAAAAGGAGCAATTAGCTGATTCTATAAAATATTTATTAAGTTATTTTTTTTGTTTTGATTTTTTAAGAATTCTAAACACCTACACATCTGCTCAACTAATACTCAAATTTCTTTGTATTTCCAAGAATTTTGAGACTTTATGAAACTTAAATTTGTCACGTATGTACAACTCATTTGAAGAATAAAAAAGTTTCATATGTATTACATAAAAAAGACCATTCGACATGGTTGTATCTACACACACCCTACTCTTTACGAACATCCAACAAAGACCCCGCATAGGGTTGCCAGATGGTCACATTTACACACACATACACACACACCCTACTCTTTACGAACACCTAACAAAGAGCCCGCATAGGGTTGCCAGACGGTCACATTTACACACGCACATACACACACCCTACTCTTTACGAACACCTAACAAAGAGCCCGCATAGGGTTGCCAGACGGTCACATTTACCCACACACAAACATACACAGACAATAAAAGTGGTGGAGCTTGCAAATCGATGAACTTATTAAGTTAACCAACCGACTGTAGGGTGAAAATAAAATCTTGATAGCGAATGCTCACTACGATATCGCCTCCAAGATAGGAAGGGGATACATAGGGATATATAGAGGATAGTTTTTACATGAAATTGTTTGCTGGGTTATACCATGCTCCCAAATGTGTATGGAACAAGTGATTGTTTGCTGGGTTATACCATGCTCCCAAATTTGTATGGAAAAAGTGGATTAGGACCATCCTAAATATACTACTTTTACCAACATCTTAAACGATTCCCACAACGATTTAAGAAGCGTCTTTAGCTGTGCCATTTGAAAAATTGTTTAATTGTTTAAAAAAAACTCAATTTTAAGTTCTCCGGTTTTTTTCGAAACGATAAAGACGATTGTTTTATTTTTTATCAGGAAACTGAAGATTGCCTCACAAATTTATCTGGCAGCCCTGATAATATCATATAAATAAATTTTTATATTTATTTAAGTCATAAATATTAGGAATGTTATTAAAAAAAAATAAGCAAACATTAAAATTAATTATATGTAACTATCTTTGGATGTTATCGAAACAAATTCATTTTTGTATAAATTAATATACGAGTTAAGTAGTTAATACCAAGATTATATCAAAATGTTCATATAATTTCCTAAAAATAAAATATGTTCATATTTTCTCCGAACAACTTCGCACTTCTTGTATTCCTCGATTTAGGTGAATTGTATGGTGAAACATCCTTAATATTTTCGTTCACCATTATGAAAGCTGCTATTGTATAAGTATTGATTCGGTTACGATGATCAGTATTAGTGTTTTTTAGTACATTTTGCATACAGATTCAAAAGATAAGAAAAATGTCGGGATTATACATGGTACGTGAAGCCATCAAAAGATACGAAAAATGTATCTTTCGTATCCTAATGGCAACACTGATACTGTCAGTATACTGACCCAAAATATTGCAGTCCAGGTAGGGATGTCTCGAAGAAAGTCTGTGTTTATACGGCTCATGTCTTATTGACAAGATTCTTCCTTTTTCTTCTTTGAACATGAATTGGCGTTCAAATGAATCATGTCATGTTGACGCCATGTTTTTTATTTTGTTTTATTTGATATTGAAAACAAAATTAAACAACGAATAAGAAAGCAAAACGTAAAGATAGTACATGCATCGGTGTACTCGTTTCTTTCCCCCTCGTCCCTTTCGCCAATAAAGTAGCAATCTTGTCAATAAGACATGAGCCGTATGAACACAGCCATAGATGTTGAACATCTGTATTATACCTAACCTGTAAACCATGTGTACATACGCCATGTTGTACATCTCTATAGATAACGCTATACATATGAAATTATATTTTTTAAATTAAAATATTTTTATCTCCAAAGGCCCCGGCGAGATTCGAACTCACGATCTCCTGTTTACTAGACAGGCGCTTTAACCAACTAAGCCACGGCGCCTTAAAAACGCTATCATTACGAAGCTTTTGAGATTAAATCAGTACGAAATGATTACTTCTTATTTACTTTTTTAAATTTAAAACTACATACATACACTCAGGGCTGCCAGATTAATTTTTGAGTAAATCGTCAATTCCTGAGAAAAAGTAAAAAAAATCGTCTTTCAAGTTTCGAAAAATCGTCAAAAAATCGGAAAACTTGAAATTTAGTGTTTTTTACAATGTTTTGTAATACGACTGAGATTCTTCCAAAGCACAGCGAAAGACGCTATTTCAATCGTTGTGGGAATCGTTTAAAGGCCTAACCATAATGTGCTTAAGTTGCATTAAGCAAATGTGCGAAAACATGTAAATCATGTAAAGCAAACCATATTGAACTTACGGAAAATTTTTGTTAAGTTTTATGAAACTGTCATTTGCATAAGCAAAGTGCTTAACTAATCGCACATTCCGCACGGAATCAAATGTTTTTTGCTTTTGTTATAGTTTTTTAAGTACATTTGAGAGACTTTTTGGTAAGCACAGCTATGCATATTATGGTTGGGCCTTAAGACGTGGGTAAAGATTATCTATCGAGTCTTTTATGTCAAGAATCGTATGAGACTAATGTAGCTACAACTCGTGAAATGTTGAAAAATGATTTATACAGAGAGTCGTAAAAGATTCATTCGATGATAGTTTGACGAAAGTTAAACAAAGTGTTAAATTGTTGTTTTTGTACTCTGTAAATAATCATTTCAAGATTTTCTTAAAACTTGCATATTACAGCCGTACCTAAACAAAAGCAGCACGCGTTTTCTAGTTTTTGAATAGAGCGGCCTCAACGATTTTCTATTGGAAAAACCGATTTTGACAGCTCGTTTAATAGTGAAGTTTGCCGCTATCGTTAATTAATAATGGCAATTTAGCTATTTTTTGGTCAATCTAACGTTTTTATCTCTATATTATTTACAATTTGTTGGTTTTATTAAACAAGAAAGCTATCACTTCTGTTCGTAACACAACGTAGCGTAAAAGCTAAGCGAAAAAAAACGTTCCACCTTCCGCTATTGTTAAGGTGCGGCTGTTAAACATTCCAATATTAAAAAACGATTGTGTCAGAAAATTTAATGCTTTTTTCAGACTTTGGAGACTAATAAAAATCGTCACTTTTTAGAAAAAAATCAGCAAACCGTCACTTTGCTAATTTTGGAACAAAAAATCGTCAAATCTGGCAGCCCTGCATACACTCAAAAGAAAAATCAATCCATCCGTACTCAAATCAATCCGAAACGGTATTAATACCAGAGTTGCCAATTAAGCGCCTTTGGCGCTAGATTAAGCGCTTTTTAACTGTCGAAAAGGCGCATATTTTTTCCTTAGCGCTTTTTTTAAAAAGAGCGCTAAATTAGCGCTTTTATTGATACCCAACATTTTTGTACTTTTATTTGCATACATTAAAATCAAGACACATTAAACAAAAATTTGTTTCCGTTTTGAAAATACTTTACTCTGAAAAGCATTCTATACAAGGAAAGAAGTTTATTTTCTAAAGAAATCCATTTCGTTTCTTAAAACAAGAAAATTCAAAACTAAATAACTGATTTTAACTTATTTTGTTCGTATTAAGTAAAAGTTTCTTAAATAAAGAAACATTTTCTCATGATTAAAAAATTCACGTTTTTGGTATATGATCAAATATTTCAAGAAGCATTTATTTAATATTAGTCTGATTTTAAAATCCTCATAAATTCTATTCTCCTGAACTTCAATTTGACTAAAATATAGAACCTGAAAAATATTTAATAACACAACAGGTATAATCGGTACAGTAATACAACATAACATTGTTTAAAGACTGCTTTACTACCAATATAAAAAATGTTGAACCCACTGTTGATAACAGTTTGACATAAAACATAAGAAAAGAAAAATCAAACCAAAAAATCCGTTTTATCCGAATATCACCAAAGGCAAAAGGGATAACCTAAACCTTTAAGCATATTTTTTGTAACTCAGCTTAAGTTTAATTTTTTTTTGCAATCCATAAATATATTTTTGGTGAATTTTTTAAAAGCAAGTCACTCTCCCGACCCTCCATCGACCCGTGTTCTTTCAATTCAACTTAAAAGCAACCCGGCCATGACAGTTTAAAATTTCATTCAAATATGTTAAGCCGTTCATAAGAAGCAAAATAATTTTTCAAAACAAAACGTTCGTACAACATTGTGTTATATTTCAGTCATATGAGCAGCTTAAATAAAAAGAGCAAACAAAAATGTTGCGAGTAATTTCATTAAAATAAAAAAAGTGTTCAACAGACAGTTCCAAACAGTTGCACAAGTATATATGGTGTTAAAAAGGACACTTTCAGCTTTCTGGTGGTACTAAAATCTCTTTAACCCATTTCGACCCTAACAAGTTCTACTCCTCTAAAATTCGGATTTAGCTAAAATATAGAACCTGAGGAAACATTTAATAACACATCAGGTATAAATGAAACAGTGATGTTATGAACCATTTCTTCAAGAATACAATCCCACTAATATAACTAAAAAATTTTGACCAATTATTGATAACGGTTTGCGAGAAATCATAATTTAGTTCTGATCAAATTTACAAAAATTAATTTTTTTCTAAAACAACATAAAATATTTGTCTCCAGCAGCATGCCACAGCCACAATTACCAATATTTTAATCTAGTTTTTTGGATACCTTAGTTATAATATGTTTGCTATCGAATGGCATTACAATTTTTGAAATCGGCAATGACAAAAAATTGGACTTTTGGCCGATGAAATTCAATTTTCAGCCACAGCACGGCGGCTAGCACCAAAAGACAGTATAAGTTCAGACTTTGTCAAGTTTACTATAAACATTGAAGTGTGTTGATTATAATAGTGAGTTGTAAATAAAAGCTGTAAATTTCGGTTGTTAAAGTGACTAAGTTCCTAATAAATGAGTGTTATACACAGTGTTGCCAGTGAAATTTCGAGAAAGATACATTTTAGTTTCCAAAAAGGTACACTTTTTCCAATTCTGAAAAAAATTTGAAAATCCATTTTTAAGCTTTATTCACAATCAGAGCAACAATTTCGTTTTTTCTTCTATCTTATTTCTTCCCAAAGTTTGTATGAAATTGTTTCTGACGTTTAAAATAATTTTTTTTAGTTTTGAATGAAAATTTTAACAAAATGTTGTAAAAATAATAATAAATGCATAATATTGATGTGGCTAAAATTTGCAAACGGTTTCTTAACGCAAAATGTGTGTGGTTGCAAAAGAAATTGTTGCTCTATTATGAACTCCAAGTGAAAATGTTTCTTTGATTGTGAACGAAGTTTTAACGTTAAACATTTGTTTTTTCATATTTAATGAATATTGTAAAGCAAATTATATCATATAAATTAATTTTTATATTTATTGAGGTCATAAATATAGGTATCTCTTTGGATATTATCAAAACAAACTAATTTTTGTGAAAATAAGGGACCGTTCATTTCTTACGAATTATAGGGGTTTTCGATTTAGCGGGGCTTAGATTTAACGGGGTTAAAATAAAATAAATACGAATTAACGGGGCTTTTCAATTTATTTAAAATAAACGATAAAAAAAACAATTGTTAAAAATAAAATACAAAATAAATAAAATAAAATAGCATATTAATTTTTTAGCGTAAAAAAGTGTAATTTTAATAGCAAACAAAAAAACAATTAAATAAAAATAAAACTGACAAAATCATTCTTTCCATGTTTCTGTTGCTTTTATTACAAATTATAAGTCGTAGTTAGTAAACAATTAAGATTTATAAGAGGTAAAGAAGATTTTATTTGAAAAAAAAAAAATTATGAATTAGCGAGGGGACCAAAATGTATGAAAATTTTACGAATTAACGAGATTTTTTCAAGGGACCGACAGTTTATTACGAATTATCGGGTATAACGATTTATCGTGGTACGAATTATCGGGATTTAACTGTATTTTTGTTCGATTTTATTATTTTTGTATTATTTTTAAATGAACCTATGAACCTTATGTACCTGAAATAAAAATAAACATGTTTAAAATAAAATTTTGTTTTTTCACTGCTTTCCATAAAAACCATTTTAAATGGACTATGGATAGTTTTCTTCCGACAGTATTTCTATCGTCAAAAACTCAACACAAAAGGAAATTAATTTGTTGGTTTAGAGTATTAAAGTGACCTTTAATAATTTTGATTATTTATTTTCGTATTTCTAATTAAATTTTTATTGTTAAACACTTTCACAATATTTTATAATATGATTCGAACTTCATGTAATTTATGAGTTTGGGATTTGTATTAAGGCAAATAATTTAGATACTTTTAATTATTCTTAAAATGACAAAAACAGGACTTATTTGTTGATAAGTTATTTATTTTCTTACAAATTTTTTAGCACACATGTGTGAATCCCCAAAATTACATTAAAATTCATTAGTGCTTGTTGCTGTAAATCTTTTAACCAATTTCATTATCTTAACTCCTCATCAATTTGCTAATTTAATTTTCATACATTAGTATTAATACATCTACCCATACATATGCAAAACACTCTTACAGACATTGTATCCCAGCTAGCATCTGGATGATAATTTTTTAAATTTTCATATTAGTCGAATGTGTTTTCTAAGTCAAATTACAATTTATGAAGTTTTCATACTTCGCAGTCTTAATCCTTCAATATTTTTTAGGGGAAATAAATTCCCAGATTCTATTTGTAATAATTTTTTGTAAAAATCACCTAAATGAGTCTTCTCAGATTACTTTTGATTGCTGATTTATCACTTAAGCGATTAAAAAAGGAATGTTACAATGAAAAATGTGACTACTCGCTCATTCATTTCTTGTAGGGATGTTAAATGTCCTTGTTTTACATGCATACCTGTACTATGACATAATTTTATGGTGGGTCTTTGCCACAAAGTAATTTACTTTTACTAAATGCCGATAGACAGAGTTTTATTCTTAATTATTTTGATATTGATAGTTTTGTTCCCTACACCAATAGATAAAGTGATATTTAAGGCCAGTTTACACGGTAATACAATGTATTACGACTTTGTAGAATCAAAATAATATGAAATTCTCTCCGTGTTTAAAAGAAAAAAATAAAAGTCTGTTGAGAGTATACTTTATGTTTACACGGATGATATAAGTAAAATCAAAAATAATAACAAAGAAGCAGATGTTTGCAGTTTTACAATTTTTACAAAAACAACATGAAAATTTCCTGAGTTGATTTTAGTTGCTTTTGTAATTGTATAAAAATGCTACCACCTTCAATATACTCCAGTAAAATGCACCTCTGGTGTGATGAAAATACATAAGTTTCTAAAATGGTTTAGAAAAAAACCATTTACCGACCGCTTGTCAGATTTTGCATTCGTATTCTCTCTTACTCAATGCATTTTGCTTTTACATGATAAGATTTCTCTCATTCTACATAATGTCGTAATACAATGTATTACCGTGTAAACTGGCCTTTAGCATTAATTAAGGACAAAGATATACGAATTTTAGTGAATAATCACTCTTTTTCCCTAATTTATGCTCAATGAGGCACGTGTTGGCGTTATCCGATTGGGATTAAACTTTGTCAATCGGATTTTTTAGGCTATCGGCATATTTTAGGGGATCACCAAAAGATAGCCCCCAAAAAAAATTTACCATATCTTGTAACGACCCTAATAGGGTGGTTACCAGAAATCAATGCTAGATTTTCCGTCGGTGCATCCGCCTAATATGTGCCAATAGGATAGAAAATGTGATGGACAAAGTTTCAGCCCAATCGGATAACGCTAACATGTGTCTCATTGAGCATTAATTAAGAAAAACAGCGATTTTTCACTTAAAAAAAAGGGAGTTGCGCCGATGGAAAATCCAACATTGATTTCTTGTAACCACCCTAGTGTGCATGCTCACCTGTGGGCCACTGAGTCCCGTGGATTCCATCTAACCGTAAGTACTACACGCCATTAAATCCTTCCGTTCAAGGACTCTAGACTTTTAGAAGATCACCGCCACATCTTAGAGAAGTCTCAACTAGAGCCTTTGTATTTTAGCCATCTACTGGATATGTTTCCAGAGATTACCAGGGGGAGGTAATACAATAGGCTTTTGTTGCAAGTTGAAGGTACACCACTAGGGCCGTCCTCCTGAACAAACAACTTAATCTTCAATCGTATGTTAAAACAGGAATCAGAAAATTGTATCACAAATGGGTTAACACGCAAACACCGCTAAGTTTAAGAAATAAAAATTCGGAACAAGCCGCCATTTAATTTGTTTATTACAATGCCTTCCTAAGCCATTTGCAATTTCGTTCAAAACTTGGTAAGTTGCACGCAGTTTCTGGTTAAATATTCGCTGCTCCTGCAAAACTCTCTATATGGTTTGGCATCTCACTTTAAAAAAAACTGTTTTAATCCATTTTCTCGGAATTTTTTAACTTAGCAGTGCAAGTGGACTACTCAAATGATTCTTTGAGGTAAATACATCGGTAGAATATAATTTTCTCAACTCGAGATTATCATTTATGAACCAAAAATTAGCTAATTGTTGGTTATTTTGCTCGTAAAGCTAATTCCTTTATGATTCGATTATGATAAAAAATGCTAGCTGGGATAAAGAGTATTCGTATTCACACATGCCAATAAAAAATTCAGGACATTCATTTGAATTTAAATCCATTTGATTCGATTGTGGAAAATGTGATGCCAATTTAGGTATTTAGCTCACTATTTGATCCCTGTCCTCCTTTTCCTTTCTTCGATTGTTTTATTTTCCTATTTTATTGGTTGTGCAAATGTATGAGTGTACTAATGTTTTATGATTATTAGTGCGATTGTGTGAGTGTTTTACCACTTTTGTAAATGCGTATTTGTGTGTAAAGTCGTAAAGTAGTATAGAATTCTTATCTTTCGATTAAAGCTTTGTTTTTCCTAATGTTGTTTTTCCAGTTTGTTTGCTTGCCTGTCATCGTTGCCATTGTTATCGTAATTGTCATTGTGACTGTAATCATTATCATGAATTCGAAAGTAGTTATTTGTTTTTTTATAACAGTGCGTTTGTGGTTGTCTGGTGTCTGATATGTTCTTGTCCCTGTGTAGGTGTCTTAATGGTTTTTCATTCCAAGGCAAATAAGTGTTTATCTGATTTAAAAATTATTGCCAACCAACATTCTTCTTTTACACCTTGTTAAGATTTTACTTCAGTTTGTTTTATCTTGGTGGGAAAATTGACATTTGCAAAACGGATTTATGGTTGCCGTATTTGGATTTAGATAAAAAAAGATTTTAGTTGTTTCTGTAAAAGATACATTTGTTTTGGTAGTAGAAAGACACTTAATATAAATTGGAATTAGATCTCAAAATCTTGCACTGTACAGTGCGTTCACATAAATATATAAATTAGATACAAATTGAGAGTACAATATTTGCCGGGTATGAAAAGTATATACCACACGCAGAGAAAAATATTTTTTTCAATATTTTCACCTTCAAATAAATGGTCATCTGTTTACTTCCATATACATACATACATACATACTTGAACAAATAAACTTTGGCTTTTAAAAAGAAATACTAATACGGAAGAAGAGAAGAGGAACATTATTCGCTATTGCATTCAAAGAACGCTATTACAATCAGTGAAATGTCATAAATTTGTGCATGTAAAAAAAACGAAATTAACAACTTAACAAGTACCTGTTTTTTGACAAAATTGGTCACAACTTCGATGCGTCATTTTTCAGCAACAGTGATTAAATCACATGCACAGAAATATCGCTCATCTCTAGTATGTATGTAATGTAAGTATATATCGTCCCCTCAATATAACAATAGCGTATAATTTTTTTGGGGTTTTGAGAAAATCGTGTTTAAAGTTTTTGTCAAATCGGATGTCTATTAAAACCTCAATATCGCAGTAAATAAAAATTCTTCATATTGGATTTTTCGACGGATACATAAAACCGTTTCTTGTCTTTAAATTGACCAACTTTTTTTATTCTACGCATCCTTTAAGACCATAATTATGTCACTCAAAGCGCAAGTCCTCCATGTAGGCTATTTAATTTTTAAGGAATTCGTATGATGTATCTGATAAACTATTTTATTTTGTATGGTATACGCTGTTTTATTCAATAATTTCAAAAATATCAATTTGTAACATTATAAAACAGTGATTAATTCATAGTTTTGTTAATTCAGTGTCACATATTCATTAGTTTCCAATTTGGGTTATTATAAACAAAAACAAGTAAGAATGTATAGTCGGTCAAGCCCGACCATATGATACCCTACACCACAGTATTTAAAAACACATCATGCTTATGTGTCCATGTAAATATGGATTTATCTATGTTTATAAACTTCATGAAAATCGGCTTGAAAGTTTGTGAGAGGAAGAAATTGCCCCCTGCCTCCCCTTGTGGTCCAATTTTTTTAAAACTGTATAGCTTATGTGTCCCTATAGATATGGATCTATTTATGTTTTAAATTTCATTAAAATCGGTTTGAGAAGCAGAAATTGCTCCTATCTCCCCTCGTGGTCCGTTTTTTTTTAAATTATACATTTTGTGTCCATATAGATATGGTTCTATCTATGTTTTAAATTTCATTAAAATCGGTTTGATAGTTTCTGAGAAGAAGAAATTTACCCCTATCTTCCCTCGTGGTCCTACGATTCGGCCCATTTTCAATAGGCTTGGTCCTTATGCTAGTAGAAACCTATGTCCCAAATTTTATCAAATTATCTCCAAAATTGGGACCTGTACTTTGCGCACAAGGTTACATGGACAGCCAGCCAGCCAGTAAGCCAGCCGGACGGACATCGTTAGTTCGACTCAGAAAGTGATTCTGAGTAGATCGGTATACTTTAAGGTGGGTCTAGGACCACTATTTTAAGGCGTTAAACACATCAGCACAAATGCATAATACCCTCTCCACTATTGTGGTGTGGGTATAATTATGACAAATTAAGGTATACATTGCGTAAATCAAAAATAACTAGAATTTAATTCCTCTTTTTTCTCTTCTTTTGGTACATCTGGATCATCTAAACAATTTCGCTTCTTTTCACCTTGTAAGTTAATGAAAAATGACTGCGAGCCACGAGGAATTACATTCTTCTTGCACAAATTTTGGAGATCATGCAGCTTTCGATGGTCGGAATGAAACTATTTCTCAAACAATAGTGTATATAATTATAAGCTATTTTATGAGTTAAAGTTTTCCTAAATTGTATTTTTTTCTATAGGCTAAAATGGGGTAAAATCTTTTAACATCTTTGGAGTGGCAATTTCAAGTAAAATAGCGCATATGAGCTTACACACTTATTGAAGGAACATTTGTAACAAGAAATTATACACTATTATTATTATACATACGCTATTGTTATATTAAGGGGACGATATGTACATTTGGGTCGTCGTTAACTGTTAACATGCTTTAACCCCCCCAATTCGGTGGGTATTGATAAAGAACGACATCAAAAAAAGTTTTAGGATAATCGGCGAAGGCTAAACCGTCCCTCACGTCCGCCAAAGTTTGAGAAAAATCGTTAAGTTATGCCTCATTTACATAAAAATCGTTTACAAAGAAGTTGTTATTAGTGAAGTTTCCAACTACTTTTGTCTTAATAAGTTTTCTCTAAATCTCATATAAAAAAAAGCAAACAGCAGCATTTAGCTTCAATGTTTGCGTTTGTGGGCGTTGGCTTACAAAAAAAAAAAAGTTAAACGCATATCATTTGTTTCTGCCATACGTACCTGCTTTCTACATTTCTTAAGGGAGCTGCCATACAAAATTGTCAATACAGACTAGAAACATATTAAAGAAAAAGGCCCATAACAGCTAAGGAATCGCCCTTAACACTACATTTTTAATGCATTGTTCAAGTTTTGGTGAACAGTGCAAATATAAAGTAATAGAAAAATTTACCAAGTGCGAAAAGTTCAGCTGTATTAAGATAAATGACAAACTGTCAAAAATTTTACTAAAGCTATCGATAAAAAATTAAGTTATGTCAAAAAAATTTTAAATTGTTCAACTTAAAATTGAAATTTCAAGCTTGAAATATTAAAAGTGTTGCTGAATCAGCGGCTTATGGGCAAATTAAGCGACTTACCGCTTGTTTTTAGGATTCTCATAAACAAAAAGTTGGCAACATTTAATAAAATTAACAGAACAGGGATGGCTAAGTTGTTTCAATTGTACTTTTTTGTTGATACTTTTTAGTCTAAAAGTAATTTCAACTAAAATAATCCTTTAGTACAATTAGGTACAATTTTTAACGGTTGTTGGTACAATTTTAAAAATTCTCAACGCCATCCCTGAAACAAAAGCATAACAAGAGAAAAAAAAACTAAAAAGCTTTGTTTACATTTTTTATAGCTTGCTCTTTCTAGCATTTACTGTTCTTTCTATCAATTCTGTATCAATTAATGAATGAAAAATGTAGTGTCATAAGGGCTTTAGAGACATAAAATGTATGACGGACCTTCATTAGTTGTTTATGTTTAACATTTTCTTAAAACATACTTGCCATATATCTCCACCCCTTAGGCCGAGGCCTCGCATTGAGCGGCAAAGAGGCGAGTTTGAGCGGCAAGTGTCTTATTACTGAGCGTCATTCCTTGCGTCATTGCGGTCTGTTCGTCGATTTCGAGAAAAGACTTCATTTGCTTAACTTACATTTAAAACAGTGATAACCAAGCCCCGAACTAAAAAAGCCCCGAACGCTCGCACACAAAGATATTATGTGCTTGTATGCGGTCGAAGAGACTGACGATAGTCTGATGTTTTGAAACGAACAAAGATGTTGTATACATGTGAATTGCCGACCGTGTCCGTGTGAAAAATACGATTATTGACTGGCTCGCGAGTCTATGGAGTGGTTATCACTGATTTAAAACAAAAACAAATTATATAATTTATAATTATATCGACGAACAGGCCTTGGTCGGCGACATTACAGTGAATTTAAGCATTTTTATTTTTAAAATTTGGTAATCTGTCTCGCCATAATAGCGGTCGGCTGTGTACAGATCAAATTATAAGAACAAGCTTTATTCCTGAGCGACGCCGCTTAGCTGCTCAGAAATTTCGCTCACATACCGCTCATTGCGTGGCCACTTCAGTACTATTTCATATGTTTACATTTTTTGCAGCTCACCGCTCACCGTTTAGCCGCTCATTGCGTGGCTTCGGCCTTAGGGGTGCTCCTATACAAATATGGCGGTTTAATGAAAATCTTAAATTTGGAATATAGGAAAATATTGCAGAAAAAGCCCCATTACTGCCAATGAGGATAAAATGTGTGACCGACCTCCATAGTTTTTTGTGTTCAACATTTTTCAAAAACATACTTGCCCATTTTCAATACTTTTTAGGGAGGCTCCCATACAAATATTGCGTTCTATGAAATTCTTAAATGTAATGAAAATTTTTCGTCTTTTGTGAATAAAATAAAATGTTTTGAACAGATTTTAATCACTTATGACTTCTTTTTGTTTGCAAATTCGTTGTTTATACATACATACTTATGTATGTCTAAACAAAATTGTAAGCACAGCTGCATCTTCCAATTTTGAATGATTTTTTAGAGAACAAACATTTTTAAATTTTAATTAGTATTGTGGTTAATTAAATTTTGGTTAAAAAAATTTAATTAACCATTTTCGAAATAACGGTATATCTCGAAAGCAAAAGCTACCCTAAAAAAACTGTTACCACCACTGGATTCAGCGTACACGAATAAGGTTAAAACACCAGGTGCCCGGCTGGTCTGTTTGTTTTTTTTTTAATAAATAATAAAAATGTTTTTCAACAAAATTAGAGAAACGTGATTCATAGAAAATGCGTTTCTTTAATAAATTAAAAATTTGATTTTTTAGTGGCTTCTTCGATATTTTTCAGTTTATTTTGTTTAATGAATGATTAAGGGAAAACTTGTTAAGAACTATTCTTCAAAATTAATATTTACTAAGTTATGAAACATAAAATTCAGATTTCATGTAAAAATATAATTTTTCACAAACTTTGGTGGGCGTGAGGGATGGCTAAGCCTTCGGTGATCGTCCTAAATTTTTTTGCGTTGTTTTTTTATTTAAAACCCACCAAATTAGCGGGTTAGATCTAAAGAAATCCATCTTTTGATTTTAACGGTCATCCTAACGTACATATAAAGTATGTTTATACAAGTGTTCAACATATAATTTGAAATCAATCGATTTACATCCCATACCTGAATAAAGGATTTTAAGCGGTGGTCCAACCATAATGCGAAGTTCGTTTTTATTAAATAAAAACACTTTTTAAAAAAATATTAAAATAATTTTATTTTACAATTTTGACAACTTAATTTAAACCAGTCTACTGTCCGACTGTTTTTACAAAACTTCTTTTACTTATCAACTAACTTTAAAAATATGTAATTATTGTATTGGCCGCGAAAGAATATTTTAAGTATTGTGAAATCAATATAAAACTAGACTGTGGATTAAACAAATTAAATTAAAAATATTAACTGAAACTAGACTGTTGTTTAAACAAAATTAAATTAAAAAATATTGAAATCAAATTAAAGTGAAAATGTTGGCAACGCAATAATAACGGTGCATTAACTTATGGTTCAATAACATTACCAATGCTGTTTAAGATTTGGTCGAATTTATCTGGGGTTCTGGTAGTATTGATATATGTAACTTGCGCGATATTAATTGTGAGTCACATCTTATCGACAACTTTTTTGGCCAACTTAATTTGACATTTCTTTGTTTAATGTTTGAAAAATTCAACCATGGAAAGGTACACAATTGAGCAGCGCTAAGAGTGTTGAATCCTCTTACGAAAATGGACGTTCAAATCAAAATGTGTCCACAATTGCGAGAATTGTGCGCAAATTTCAGCAAACCGGATTGGTAGGAAAAGTGAATATACCTGTACATGGTTTATGGGCTAGCGGCGTCATCAAGCCGTACTTCTTCGAAAATGAGGTCGGCCAAGCAGTTGCGTGAAAGGTTTCGCTAGCGCGAGATGATAACGGACTTCTTGTGGCCAGAAATTTAACTTTTTGTTTCATTTTGAGTTTTGGTTGGACCACACTTTATTAATGAAATATTACAGATTTAAAAAAGAAAGTTGTGATATAAACCAAATCTTAATATTAACAAAATAAAACACAATTTAAATGCTAAAAGTTTTCTTAAATTTAGGTATTAACTTAATTAAAGGGTTTGCACATCATCCTCTAGACAAAAAACGAAACAAATTTTTAACTGTACAAAACAGCGTAAATATTCTCGTATCTTGGTTTATTTATACAAAATTAGTGACCCCTAAAATCCTAATTATTATTACACCTCTTAAATGTCCCACAAAAGTCAAATAAACTGTTCAAGCTCTAATAATCTTAATTGAAAGACATTTTCTAATGGTAATTGCCATGGTAAACAAATTTAATAAATACCCCCACACACACACTTACATGAATTCGATATAAACGAGTAAATATTGTAAAGCATACTTTTAAGGGTAGTTGGTGATAAAAAGCAAAGCATATGCTTACATGTCGAAAAAATTAAAATGGCAGAAAGAGAAGACATAAAACCACTTTTGAAAATGTCTAAAGATAAAATGAATAAAATTAAAAATAAAATACTTTTAAAGTTAAAAGTTACCACCGACTACCTCAAATACCATTCACCATACAAACGGCGAATAAATACTCTTAGTAAATCTTTTAAGGCCATAATAATAAAATAATAAAACGAAGAAAATTAAAAATCTCCCCTCCCATTCTTTAAAAAGTTTTCAGATATTATTTTTTATCAAAGAAAAAAAAAAAAAAAAAATACCAAACCGATAGTCCCGACTCCACTAGATAAAGTACTTAAAAAAATTTTTAATTATTATGGCCTGCAATAAATGTACAAATGAAATAAAACCAACAACAAATACAGCGAAAACTTCACAAATTTATTTCAAAAGTTAATTAGGACAAAAATAATATCCAAAAGAAAAAACAAAAACCATTCAATAAATGAATCTTAAGTTTCACTTTGAATTTCTTTTAATAAATCACCGGCCTCTAGAGAGTTTTAATCTTTGTTTTGTAAACGTTGCTCTAGAGCAGTAAAACGTTTTAATTGATGTTGATAAAGTTCCCCAAACACTTCTTTGATTTCATTAATGGCGCTCATAAACGACTTATGCTCTTGTTGGAAACAATCTTTGGGGACAAAAGACTCCTTTAGTGCAGCAACGCAATTTTTTTGTTTCTCTATTTCTTCATTTACGTCCCTGCATTCAGCTTTAACGTGTTTTAAATATTCAAAGCGTTCCAGGCATTTACCAAACTCATGTTGCAACGTACTCTTCCAAGCCATCAAAGATTTCACTGATTCTTTAAGCTCAAATATTTCATTGCTTTTCTCCCACATACTCAGCTGCAAATCCTGTATTTGTTCCTTGGCCAACTTGTTGCATTTGATAAGTTCTTTGATTTGACACTGCAACATGCTTTGGTTTTTCTGCAAAGCACAGATTTCTTTATTTTGAGAACAACTCAATAGCACTTCATTGTCAATGCATTTCTCTTCGGGACATTCGTGTGTGTGTAGTTTCAAAAGTAATTGCATCGTTTGAATTCGTCGTTTTATACAGTTCATTTCATGCATTAACAATTTTATATCAACTTCTTCTTCTTCCGCAAAGCCTTCCTCATTTTCTAGTTCTTCCAGATCTATCGTTTCAGATTCATATGTTTCAATTTCCTCTTCAAATTCGTTTTTACGTATGGGATTACAGCAAAGAGTACGTTGGAAAATGTCAACATCTTTAACTTTCTTTTTGTTCATTTATTTGGATTAAAATTAAAGAAAAAAAAAAAAAACGAAAAAAGATTGGAATATTTATTTAATTAGGGTTATTGAATTGTAATACATAATTTTGAATAAATTATACCCAAGGCGAATTCAACTGCATGTGGTGTCGGAACTACAACAATCCAAATTCAACATAGGGTTTTTTGCATTGCATTGTTAGTGCTTTTAGCTCGAAATATCAACCATTCTTAGCAAAACAATAACAAATAAGTTCAAACTGTCAAAATCTGATGCCGTTTCTACACCAAATGTAGTTAATTCGCCATGATTATACCAGTCAGTTTTTTCACGGAATTCGTAAAGTAGTGAGCGTGTGTTAAGCTTTATAGGCTCGAAATTACCCAAACATCCAAAATGTATCGGAAATTCCATTGCTTTATGCGTAGAAAAGAAAGATCTAGAATAGTATTTCAAGTATTTTAATAAAAATAAGGTTATATTTTTATGGTTGATTTGTATGGATGAAAAAAAAAATGAAAAATCGTATAGCAAAAACGTAATCTACATACAATTCTAAGAAAATTCTCCGAAGAAACCATAGGTCTATAATCAAACCCTAATCCGCGCCTCTCGATATGAAATTTTTTTTACTTGGGTGAACATTTTTTTTATGTAAACAAATTTAGAGTGTAGAAAAAAATAAAGTGAAAAGAACTACCCAACTAAACAATTTTATTCAGAAAATTCGATTTCTTTTTGGGAAAAGCAATTTTTTCAAAAATTTATTTTTTTTTTGGCAAAGGCGGGTATATACATTTTCAAGTCGGGAGGCGCGGATTAGGATTCGGATTTTAATTTTAGATAAATGGTTTCTTCGGAGAATGTTGTTAGAATTTTATGTAGTTTACGTTTTTGCTATACGATTTAAAAAAAAATCGACCCGACCTAATAAACATATATGTACATACCCTGCAAATAGTATTGGACCACCTGATCCATTTTGATAAAATGGACTACTCCATGGACTGGTTCGATTTAATGCAAGCATGGACCATGTCATTGTTAAAAAGTGTTTGTAGTGAGATGACATGTCTTCGTTTTTTAACGACGTGCTTTCGTTTTTAAACGACTTCAAAACTAATCCTCTTGTGTATACCATGGAGTAGTTTTAAAACTACTCCTTAGTAGTCCAAAGGTGGGTTGTATGCTCCTCCCCTAGGACATCGTAATGTTAAATAGACCATGTTTCTTCCATACGTTTGGGTTACTTTTAAACTAGTCCTGGTACCTTGTGGGCTACTCTTTACTTGCGTGTTTGGACTGGTCCTATTATTTGCAGGGTATGTATGTACATATACATACTTATGCACATGATACAAATACACAAGGTAGTTCCACTTCTCTCTCACAATTATTTTTTTGAAGTTTATCGGGATTATTTGAAGTTTGTTTTTTGTAAATATTAAAAAAATCGTTGCCACATATTAAAAAAGGCAACAAATTCCGTTTGTAAATTATAAGACAAAATGTGTAATTTGCATTAACAGCTTTAATGTGAATTTTTAAGCACTTTAATTTGCTTAAGAGCTCAAAATTAAAAACAGCGTTATTCACTAATTATATGCATTAATAGGGGTTTTCCCGAAAATTAAAAAAAAAAACATTATTTGTATGGTCTTAATTAATTAAAAAGAAATTAAAATTTATAAAACAAGATTCAAGCTACAATTACTTCACCTTTGAACAAATAATTTTGGATTGTATTATGTATTAAAAAAAGATTCTTCCCAAAAATTACCTTTTTATAATATTTGCATTTAATACAACATTTTAATTACATATAAAATTTTTTCATACAACTGGGCTTTTTATATAAAAATCACTATTAATTTGGGCAAATGTTGAATTAAGATGTTCAACTTTAGGCAAAAAATCGTTGCTTGGTTTGTTAAGATAAAACTTTTAAATAAAAAAAAATTATAATGCAATTTTTGATAAAAATATCCAACAAATGTTGTACATAAGCAACCCTTTAAAAATTTTAAATCAAGATACATGTGACATTAGCTACAAGAATAAGCAAAAACCGAGTTAGGCCTTTTTATATTATGCTCCATACTTGGTCCACTTCTATATTCACAATATGCTAATGATTTATCCAGACAAATTCAGCGCACTCGTATACAGATGTATGCAGATGATGTTCAGCTATATCTTAGTTGTTTAAAAACATTAATTCGGCATAAAGTCAGATAAAAAGTTTATAAATTTTTCAAGGCTATCGTATACCACATCATTTAATAGCTTTATTTCTTCCCAGAGATTTTCAATTGTATGCTGGGGGCAAATTATGGCAGTCGTGAGCGAATACTTTTTCGATTCAAAAGCAACTCCATTTCTAATTCTTTCTGTCCATACTGAACGGATCAAAATAATTTTTTTGGTACTGTAAAGCATTAATTTGAGTTTTCAAACACTGAAAAAATAATACCGATTCGTTCAGCATTGACTGAAATAAATTGCTTTCGAATCGAAAAAGTATTTGATCACGACTGCCATGATTTGCCTCCTGTTCTGCGAGCTACTAAGAAATTAAAAATTAAGCTTAAGCAATCAAAAAAGTATAGTCGGTTGAGCCCGACCATCCACCACAGAATAAAAGAACAACTTTTTGTAAGTTAAGTCTATATGGGATCCATGGGCAATCATGGAACCGGCAGAACAAAATACTGTTATTCAGTGCCGAATATTATTTAGATTTCTTCATCTATATAGAATTTGCTTTCCTTAAAGTAATTTTAGGAAGATGGTTTATACGGCACCTATGGTTAATTTTTGACCCACCTGCACAATATTTTGACAAAGTAGCTATTGTAAAAGTCATTGTCGACAATTTTAATGTAAATACTTACATTTATAAGTAAGTAATGGCATAAAAACTATTTTCGGGATTAGTATTTGTATGGAAGCAATGGTCAAATATCGACCGATTTCAATTATGGACCGATCAACAGGCTTGGTCCTTGTGCCAATTAGAACCAATGTGCCAAAATTTGTCAAATTATCACTAAAATTGGGACCTGTACTTTGCGCATAAGTTTTACATATGCAGCCTGCCAGTCGGCCAGCCAGACGGACGGACATCGTTAGATCGACTCAGAAAGTGATACGTAAGGATGGGAGCAACATTTTAAGGAGTTACAAACATGAGGACAAATGCATAATACCCTTATCAATATTGTGTTGTGGGTATAAAAAGGTTCTTCCTTGTGACAATTAGAACTTCCTATAAAAAAATTCATTAAATTATCTTCAAAATTGCGTTCTTTTAACATTTTAAATTTTCGCACACAGTGTGCATGGAAAGCCAGCCAGTTGGACGAACGTACATCGTTGGATCGATTCTGGGTCTAGAACCAATATTTTTTATATGTTTGACACTGCTGCACAAACTCTTCCGCATCAAATCAGAAGTACAAAATAACGTTTGATAAATGTTTTTTACTTTTTTTAAATATATTTTATTTATGTAACTTCTTATTTTCAACATTAGCAAATTTTAAAGCTTTTTAATATAAATTGTTTAATATAAATGTTTATATTATTTTTCCAAACTTCAAATAAAAAACAAAACAAAATCAGAAAAATGGGATTATTTAATAAACTATGGTAGCACACATTTTCATAATTCCGATAAACGTCAGAACGTTAATATGGCGACAAAAAGAGAGAGTGGAACTACCTTCTGTATTTGTATCATGGTAGCACACATTTTCATAATTCCGATAAACGTCAGAACGTTAATATGGCGACAAAAAGAGAGAGTGGAACTACCTTCTGTATTTGTATCATGGTAGCACACATTTTCATAATTCCGATAAACGTCAGAACGTTAATATGGCGACAAAAAGAGAGAGTGGAACTACCTTCTGTATTTGTATCATGGTAGCACACATTTTCGTAATTCCGATAAACGTCAGAACGTTAATATGGCGACAAAAAGAGAGAGTGGAACTACCTTCTGTATTTGTATCATGCTTATGCATACACTTTTAAGCAGACAAAATTCTTAATTAGTAAAAGTGCACACTACACAGTTTAAAACAACCCAAAATAATCTACTTACACAATTCTTAATAATTAAAAGTGCACACTTCACAGCTTTACTTACACATTGCATACCATTATTTTCTTTATTAAATATTTTAGTTCTCAACAGATTAAGTTATAAATATAAGAATTTATATATATATATATATATATATATATATATATATATATATATATATATATAACTTGTGTTTTTTTTTTGGTCAGGTAATTGATCACTTCGTAGACCTCGTACTGTTACTCCTTTCTCCGAAAAAGTTACGGTAAATGACGTTGAGATGATTATATGTAATTTAAAAAAAGGGAAATCCTGTGGTTTAGATGAAATAAATAATCGAATGCTAAAAAATCTACCTTAAATTGGTGTTCGTTTTTTAATAAGCATATACAACTCCTGTTTGAACCCTGTCGGACATTCAGTTAACTTTAAATTAACTGAAAGCTTACTATTTCTCAAGTAGTGGTGGTTGACACTTGTATTACTTTTATATCGAACTAGCGGGCCCGTTGCCTGCTTCGCACGGCAAAACAAAATAAGAAAAGTAACACACTTGTTTTTAATAAAGTTGGTTTTCCTGCGGCAAAAACACACTCACTTCACATACGCACCGCACACAAATGCGTTATCGGATTTCATCCAAACATCATATAAACTATATATGGGCCACTGCCTACGTAGTGTATATAAACGCACGACGCGTTTATGAGTAGTTCGGCGACGTACATGTACGGACTTATTTTTATATATATAGATTAAGGAACTATTTTAACATTGCGATGTCCTAGGAAGTAGTCAATTGTCCGACTCTGCATTACTTGCAGTTAACTTTAAAGTTAGCTACCTAGCCGTTAACTTGAAGTTAACTTTTTGTAGCTAGCTATAAACTTACTACTTTAAGTTGGTTTTTTTAAATTAACTATTTTATTAAAATTGTATTTAGTTATTTTATTTAATTTTTTAATTACAGTACAACCTGGCCATTACCGATTTCCAATTTCTACTCCTTATATTGTAATAATGGCCCTAAATAAATAAATCTTTTGTGGGTCTTGGAGCCGTTTGTTTGCCAATTGACTTGGCTCTATCTACTTAAAATTCACAGTGTTTGTTTACACTTTGGTTAATGTTAATTTTGCATTGCTTAGTAGTTGGCTTTAAGTTAGTCTATACAAGCTAACTTAAAGTTTGCAGTTTTTTGTAGTTAGCTACTCATTTGACGGCAGGGAACTTGCAGTACACACAGAAAAAAATACCAATGTAAAATTAACATGGCGAAATGTAAATTGAGAATCATAGTAGATTTCTGCAAAAGTATGCCCTTTATATAAATTTATCATTATTTCATATTAATTTTAAAAGAAAAATATTAAAATAACCTTAAATCACGTTTATTTAATATTATTCACTGTTAAAATAGCATTGTTCAATATTGAATCCATAAAAACCTGTTTTTTATATAAAATTATCTTGTTAAATTAACATGCATTCATACTTAAGCATGCACATTTTTTTATTTTCATGTTAAAAATATGTTATAAAAAGAAGACAATTCCCGTATTCTTTTAATTAAAATTATTTAGTTAAATATTACATCAAGTTTTCAAAGTAGAATGATGTCGAAAACCATATCTAGGGATTCTGCTGATGCTTCTATTAACAAAGGAGAATACAAAATAAGTAAAACTTGTGTAACAGGGGTAAATGTTTTGAATTATTCTTAAATAAATGCATATGTTGTCTCCGAAGCTTCTTCACACTGTTATATCACACTCAAACCAATTTGATTCGACATGGAATTCACGTAGTTTCAACTTGAAATAACGTTCATTCGGATTGTTATTTCAATATCAATAACATTTTGCTCTAACTTTACTGCAATGTTAAATTAACATGATCTATATTTATTTTAAAAGAAAAAAATGTTGTTCGCAAGTTGTTGTAAAATCAGGTTGAATTAACATGAACAATGTATGAAGCAAAATCACCACCGAAAAATTTTAAATCAGCCTTGTTTTCGACGTTTTTAACTTGATTTTTTTCTGTGTGTACTTTCCAAATATTTGAAAAACTGCCAAAGTTATACCTGTTCTTAAACCTGGCAAAATGCTAAACAGCCCTGAGAATTACAGGCCTATAAGTTTATTAAGTAGTCTGGGAAAAATTCTTGAAAAAATTATAAGCGAAACAATTTTACTCGTTCTAAATACTAAAAAGATATTACCTGATGAGCAATTTGGTTTCAGAAGATCACACTCAACTATTCATCAGGTCAAAAAAATTTGTAATGATGTCAATAATGGTTTAGTATCAAAACAATCTACAGCGATTATAATACTTGACGTTGAAAAAGCATTTGACTCAGTATGGCACTGCGGCTCAATATACAAAATGATTAAATTAAACATTCCATTGTTTCTTGTAAAACTTGTAAAAAAACTTTTTGTGTGATAGATATTTCTGAGTTTCTATAGGAAATTTCTTTTCTGATTTAAACAGCATTCCAGCAGGTGTACCGCAGGGCTCTGTTCTTGGACCAATTTTATATAATATCTATTGTGCTGACATGCCCTCAATTAGACCATGTAAATTCGCTGCCTATACAGATGACATGGCTACTATACTCATGAACTCAGTCAGAATATTTTTATTGAAATTCAATGCCCATTAAACCGATTGGAGGAGTACATATTATACTAAATGGAGGATAAAAATCAATCCAAATAAGACACAAGCCATCTTTTTCACCTTGTTATCTACCTAGTAGCAATCTCACTATTTCTGGCTGCAGCATTAATTGGTCTAACAATATTAAATATCTAGGAATTTGTTTAGATACTAAATTAAGTTTTAACGCCCATATATGACATATTTTTGAGAAAGTCAATATATATAAAAGAATAATATATACACCTAGCAGAAATTCCATTCGTAGTAACTGCAATAAAATGTTGATAACTAAAACAATATTGCAGGCTATTATATTTTACGGTTGCCCTGTGTGGGGTAACTGTATTAAAACCCACTTTAAACGTCTTAAATAGCCCAAAACAAAATATTGAAAATGGCTCTACCATAAGATTACATCTGATCAGTAAAACCAACACCGTTTCAGAAGTTATTGAGATCTTTTAAAACAAAATGTGGATATTCCGAAAATCCACTTATTTGTGCACTATACTAAAATTTATTATTTGTTGCAATCAGGCTTATAATTGTTAAAATGTAATGCCTTTGATATTCTTTGTTATTTATATCTCTTTGTTTTCTTCATATTGAAGGTCTTTGCTAATAGTTTTCCTTAAAAATCATAAACTATTTATAAATATTGTTACGTAAGTAACTTTAGTTAAGAATAAGTTGTAATTATTTGTTAAGAATTAGATTAATTTATGTATGTGTTTTATTGTATTGATTAGTCATTAAGTATTTGTTAGTTATTTTATTAGTTCAAAATTATTATTGTATAAGTTATGCACACTTCTAGTGTAAAAATCAATATACAGATGTAATGTTAAAATTGTTGTGCATAATTGTATTTCAACCCCACTGTAAATACTCGAATTTTCGTTATTAAGTTATCTCAATTTATGGTAACGCCTAAAAGTATACCTTAGTTTATAATGCCTAATAACTAAATTAATTCAGCCATATAGCTATAGATGAGTAAGTTGCCGTTATGCGGCGAACTTTCTAGAGCCATCTAGGCGTCTAAGCTAGAGTGTAAATACTTGCGGCGCACATAGGGGTATTTTGCCAACCTAGCCGGACATTACTTTTTGTTTTAGGTTATATTGCTTCTTAAAAGTTATTGAGTGCCCCTAGATCGATGAAACTTGGCAGAAATATGTGATATTGTCATAGGCAGGTAAACCTCAAAAATAAATAAAAGCGGACCAAGGAGGAAAAGGTTCCCCCTAGAAGAACTAATCCAACCTCTGAAAAATTCAATTTTTTTTTAACTTTTCCCATACTTTTGTTTGGCAAATGCAACTTTTAACGTCGGCGAAAGTTAAAAAACCTAAAATAAGACCCATGAGATCGTTAAATTAAACTTTTCGCCCCCGCCCCCTTTTGAGGGCGGTTACATAAAATAATATTTAAAAAAAATGTAAAATAACCACAATACTAATTAAAAATGTAAATATTAAAAGAAATAGATTACTAACGCCTTAATACTATAAAAATTAAATTTTTGAACTTTAATGGGTAGGGGGAGGTATCCCTCCAAACACCCCCCCCCCGGAACGACCCTGTAAAAATTTTTTTTTTTTTGCTAATTTCCAAAACATATTAATTTTTAAGATTTTATGTGACTTTTATGTATTTTATAGTATTTAATTTATCTGAAAATAATTAATATATTCGTAATAATAACTTATTTATAATAGTAACAGCAAATTTTATTTAAAATAATAACAACTAATTTATTTAAAATAACTTCTCTTTTGCACTAAGATGATGATGAGTGCCATGGTTCTTCTTCGTCTGCTTCTTCAAAATCCTCTTCTGAATCTGAATTCTCTTCAGAGCCAAGTACAGGTGGAAGCATAAAAGAAATTGCTTCTTTCGTAAAGGGAAATGACTTTTTTTGGGAGTTGGTCTTATGCTAGTAATCAGTGGGTCAGAACTGAGCAAAAGTCTATTTATAACATCTTTGTTACACTGAACCCTCGAAAACTTACTAGCAAAATTCTGCCTGTAAAGCCGAAAATGTTTATTTCGTGCCTCAGACGCTTCTTCTTTTTTTATCATTAAAATTCAAATAAAATTTTTCTAAAAATTTTCATAATTAGCTGTTTATATAGTCTTTCACAGAAAAAAAAAATTCCATGTAAAATCTTTATTCGTTTATCTACAAAAAAATGTATTGTAAACCTCCCAAAACCGTAAAAAGTCAATGAACACGCATGCAATTTAATCAACTTTCCTGGTTTTAACAGTGTCCCAAAACCACAAATCTCAAGCAAAAGACTTGAAAATTCACTATACGATGCAGAACTTTGTTGTCTGTCGAGCTGCGTACTTAAATTTTTCCATTTCTTAAATAAAAAACCCCTATGTGCGGCGGCTAGCATAATGAGATCATTCTAAGTTCAGACTTTGTCAAAAACGTATCACGCTAAGAAAATTATAGTTAGTGAATAAAAGCTATAAATTACGTTTGTTAATGTGACTAAGTACTAAATAAAGGTGTGTAAATTATAAACAGTGTTTAAAGTGTTGTGATTATTTAGTTTTATTTAAAGTGCAATAAAGAACTCGAAACGGTTTATTATAAAGGAAATAAACCAAAACGTTATTGAAAGGCACAATATATTTGAATTTTTGTTATTTACCTGTTAATATTTAACCCTAGAAAGATTAGGTACGTCTGCGAGACGTACCCCTTTTCAATTTTCTGCTCTTACTTTCACATTTGTTAACACGTTCAATAATCTCAGTTGTTAGCAGCACCTAGTTGGTGGTGGCAGTTTTTATGTTGTAAGTTATGTATTTTTTGAGAAATAAACGCAACATATGTCTGAGAGACGTATCGTTATCTTTAGTATTACTTTTGTAGCGAAGATAACTTTGTATTTTGGTTGAATTTTAAGGTATTGTTTTAAAAATGTGTTTTAAAGCTGGGTACACACAGTGCAATCTACATGCAATCTGTTTCAATGCAACCTCAAAATATCAAAGCATTTTGATGTTGATGCAATCTGGAATGAATGAAAATGAATTTAATTCACTAGATTGCGTAAATGCGTTGCATAGTGTGTACTCAGCATAAGTGCGGCTTGGGCGACGCAGAAATTGACGCTATTTTGCAAAGCGTGTTGGAGGACTCGGTTTCACTGGAAAGTGTAACCGAATCGCAAGATGAATTATTGGAGGATAGTCTTCAAAGTGATGTAGAAGATGAGCTTTTGACATCCTTGAGCCTGACAAAAATATACCACCTATTCAGGAAAATCCTTAAGAACCTGAAAATTTTACTACTTCTTCCGTTAGCGTTATTTCGATATCTCGACCCACTTTAAGAAATAAAAGTAAGTGAGCTACATCGAAGGATCAAAGTGATGGCCGAGATTCTTCAATGAATATAGTTTGTACGGCAAGAGGACCAACTCGGGAATGCAAATCACTGTACGACCCAATTTCATGCGTCGATATTTTTTACTACCGAAATCATTTCGGAAATTGTTTAATGGACCAGTGCCATTAATTTTTCAATTTTAAGGCTAGAAATTCCTATTTTATCGAAAACTTTAACCGACAACATTGAACAAATTTTACCAAATGCAGTAAGTAATGATTGAGGTTGTAGTGAAGAACAGCGTGAATCAAAAAAGAGATAGTACGGTGGCTTCTGTCCATCAGAAATTAAACTTATGTCCAAAATGGTATGTGTCAAGTGCGGTATACCAGTATGTGGCGACCACAAAATTTAAATTTGTAAATCTTGCACATAATGTTATTCAAATTATTTTTCTTTTTGGTTTATATAAGTTAATACAGATAACATTATCTACATAAAGTACAAAGAAAATATAATATAATATATATATGATGTAAACAACCATACGTCTTTCAGACGTATCGTTATCTTTTCAGTACAAAAAAATAACGTTATCTTTCTAGGGTTAAGATATAAGACAAAGCCATTTCTGTGCAATATTCGTTTCCTTAGAATGTAAGAAATTTTGTTACTTACTATTAAATAAAATAAATAAATAAATAACAGGAACCCAAACTCAATTCTTTAAATCTTCTGATCCTCCATTTTAATGGGACTCTAAAAATCAAAGCTGGTAATATTTTTTGTTACACTGAAAATTCATTCTTAAAAAAAAACATTTTAAACTCAAACAAATATAAGTCTATTAAAAACGGCGTTGTTGTTTCTCAATAAGAGTTGTAAGATATTTATCCTAAGTGGAATAATGAAAGTCCCCTTTTTAATTCAATTCAATTTTAGATGTGTTAAAAATTTTTTTGATACAAACACATTTCCATTTTTTACCCACAGACGAACCAATATAAATGTATTGTACTAAAGGATAAAATTATGTTAATATGAACACACAACCATGCAACGATTGTATTTTGGAAAACACTGAATGAAAATGTCATAAAATTTCATTAGTTTTAATGGCCACATAAATTTCGAGTAAAAAATGAAAATCTTAAAACGTGACTCAATTATTTTTCTATTTCATCAAGATGTCAATTTTATCGTTTTCCATATGAATATTTTAAATACATTTCCTTTTAGTCTTAGGAGTTGCTCAGGCATCGAAGGAAATGTTATTTATGTAAAAACCAATAAAATTAAATTGTTTTCCGTATATAAAAAAAAAATATATGAATAAAATTTTAGAAAAGTTTTTTGTAGGATTCCTCCACATTTATACATATAAAAAATAGAAAAAAAATAATATTATATTGCAAAGCAAAACTAGAGGAGAGGAAATAAAACTGAACTTTTTAAAATTTTATGTTAAATACAATAAATTTTAAAATTATGTTTATGTATTTTTTTTTTTGTTGAATTTGCCAAGTTTTTTTTTAGACAATCATCGACATCCCCTTTTGTCGTATTATTACAACAATCACTTATGATTTTAGTACGACACATGTTTATAAGTTCTTTAAGATTTTATTTCAAATATAATTCATACATGTACTTAAAATAATGCAAACTTCCTTCCACATTTACGTTGCGAATAATTTAAATCCCTGCAAACATTTTTCATCGCTGAATTTCTATGTTCTGGTTTTAGGTCTACATTTTTGATATGGTCACACGCAGCAATGTGTTTCAACTTTTTTCGATTATATTTTTAAAGAAAAACTTAAATTGTTCACAGCTAATCAAACAGAAAAAGAAAATAACTAAATTTACATGGAGCCATATTTTGCAGTTATTTACGAAAAAAATCGCAAGAGGGTGCTAACGAGTGCAAGCATTTCCGTACCAGCCCCCTCTTTTTTATTTCCATCAAACTGAAAAGTTGAATGTTAAAAGTTGAAGCGTGTAAACCCAGACTAAATATTATAACTTTAATCAGGGTTTAAAAAACTGCAGTCGAAACCAAAAACTGTCGTACAAAAAACGAAAATGTGTGTACAAGTTTTCGCTTTTTGAGTTGGTTTGAGAGCGACTGTTTACAATTAATGAATCGGATGAAAAAGCAACAGTTTTTTTTTTGGCCAATGACAAACGAAAAAGTGGAAAAAATGGCAGTTTTTCGACTGCAATTTTTTAAGCGCTGACTTTAATCATCTGTCGAAAAGGTATGTTTACCGACGGAGCTCATTTAAATGGACGCAGAGCTGTCCCAAGAATATTTAATTTGAATGGACGGAGCACTGTACACGTTTCTTGTTATTATATTGAGCCTCCACAGGTAGCGAAAGTTTCTACAAAGTTCCATAAGCATCGCTAATGAACTTCGCCCTTAAATAGTTTTGATCAAAGAAAGTGGTCGTCTGAAACAAAGTGCGTTAAAAAGAAATTAAATATTAATACACGAAAACATATTTATGGCCGTTTTCTCATTAGGCGATTATCTTTTTTCCCAACTAAAAACTGCACGTTAAAGGAAATTGGGTTTCTTATTGTCTTGTTTGCTTCTATTCTGTCGCAAAGTTAGCCAGCACTCATTTGCCAATTATTTATTTGCCGTTTATTTGCTGTACAGATAAATTCAATCAGCTGATTTCCAACTTTAACAAGAAGTTTGAGAGGTGCTACCAACTGAAAACAATGTTTTTGTCGGTATATTGAGAACACCGAAATCGTTAAACCAAAGTTTATTTTTGTTTAACAAATTTGTCAGTTTGTGCATACATTGAGAAAATGACCATTTGTTCTGTAAAGGCCAATTAAATAAAAGCAGTTTGACTACAACAGTGACATTTTTGTGTTAATGTCAATAAATTTTCTTATTTACACAAACGTACCTCATAAATTGTTCATATGTTTCATTGCGGTTTAAGGCGTATTCCAAAAGTATGTTTTCGAGACTTGGCTTAATATGAGACATTAGCATATTATTAAAAGCCAGTTTTTTTTTAACTCTTTATGCGAAGCAAATTTTGCCACAACTGCATTATATGTTTCGTTTTAGCGAACACGAAAATGTTTTCCGATAGTGAACTTTATATGGTGCCTATGGAAATTATTGACTTATCTTCACGAAATTTAGTTGTGTGATTTCTAGTTATATAAAATTAATTTGTACAAAATTTAATGACAATCGGTAAATTCCGCCTCCAATTTATGTTATGTGTTTTTTTTAGCAGATATATAATTTTTTTTAGGCTGGTTGTTCTACATTTGGGCCAGTAACTGTTTGCCTACTGAACCGATTGTGATGGATTTCAATCCCAAACTGCTTAGGATAACTAGAAACTATTTGTAGATAAATAAAATTGCTTTTTTTTTAATGAACTTCAATTTCGTAAAATGTATAACATTTTCTTTCAAACGTCCTGAAGTGAAGAGGAAGTGAAATATCTTCACTTTCGTCTTATAAATGCTTACAGGGCACAAACATATAAACATATCCATTGCGATTGTGTTTGTGTATAAGTTTTATTTATATTCTGACGATCTGCCTTTTTGCAGTTAAAATAATAAAGTTTTACCGCCTCATATAAATTGAGACTGAATATGCCTTATTGGCACGTCAGCAGCCCAACACAAATGTAAAAAAAGAAAAGAAAGAAGCAGGAAAAAATAGAATAAAGTAAAGTTCATACGTTGTAATAGTTAAGTACTTGTTTTAAGCAGTGTTTCCCTAACGGAATGGATACCAAATTTATGTACTTCTTCTGTTATTTCGCTCCATATATTTAGCTTGTCCTTGTACGGTAGCATTCGCCTTTTGACAGATGATTTGTGTTGATAACCAAACTATTCGCTTCAAATTTGGAAACTGTTCTCCAAATTTACTGCAGTTTATCTTTTATTTGTATAGAAGGTGCCATGTCCAATTGATAATTACCAAAGTCGTAAGCAATGGAAAATCAGGAAATTACTATGAAAATTTCTGTTAAGTAATTAAGGTGTCACTACACAAAAAGAAAAAACTCATACTTAATTTTAGTTTTTTCTTCTTACTTTAGTACGAGTCGTACTCAAAAATTTAAGTACGGCTAACACTTAAAGTACCTTAAACAATCCAAAATGAGATAACTTTCGAAAACCAATATGCGTGCATACGCCTGTGTTTGTAAAAGTTTGTTGTAGACACAACAACAACACTACAAGAAAAAAAAGATTATTTTCATGTTTAAAAAGTAAACTAAGAAGCAATAATTCCCATATTATATTTTTTTAGATTATTTAGTTAAATACATCAAATTTTCAAAGAATAAAAATGACATAAACCATTTGGGTTTTTTAAACGTCCTCCTAAAAATGTTAGCCATGAACGAGTAAATTAAATAGTAGCTAAATAAGTATATTAATAACATGTGTTTCCTGCACAAAAATATACTTTTTGTGGTTATAAATTGCGTTTCTAGTGGTGTCTAAATGAATGTTATAAGTAAGTTATCAATTTAATTTAATTTTTGACTATAATCACAAGCGGTGGTCTACACCTTTCTAACAACGTATTGCAAATGAAAATCGTTAAATTGATAATGAAAATGGCTAAGTAGTTTAAATTTTCATTAAAATCAAATTGAAAATCATCAAAAACTGACATAAGCATCTCGCTGTCTCGAGTCTGTGGTTAGATTTTTTAAAGGTTTTAATGCAGAATCAAAAAATTCCTAAATATCTTTTATATTTGGACCATCAAAAACTTGCCAAACTTTTTATTCGTAAAAAAAACATTTTTGGAAATTTTTTTGATGCAGTTTAGCTCACGGAAGATTATCGCTAGACCCAAAATATTTTGGGAATCTTCATCATACATGTCAAAGTTAGTGTTGAGGGGGATACTTATAAACCTTTGTTTTGAGTTTCACAAAGTGGAGTTATTGCGTATTTTAATGGAACTCTTTAAAAATGTTTGTTTTCACTTCTTCACAGGTTATAAAAATTTGTTGCATTTCAAATAAATTTAATTATTGTTATGAAAAACAAGCAAAGTCTGATTAACTCTGAAATAATTTTTATTGACACCATTAAAATACTCAACAGTTCGAATTACAGCAATGGTTATTGGATCAGGTATTTACGCAAAATTAAACTACAAGGTCACTGACCAAGGCCGATGGCAGGGCTGTCAGAAATGGCGATTTCTCGCCAAACGTGGCGATTTTGAAACGTTGGGAATTCCCGTTTGGCGACTGGCGTATTTTATGGCGATTGCTGATATAACTGGCGATTAACTTGGCTATTTTTACCATTTATATTACAGTAGAATCGCGAAAAAGTGAATCTCGCGGATAAGTTAACCGAATTTAAGCGTCAATGCGTCGTTCTAAAAAGTAAACTTTTAGGAGTTTATCTTTTCTTACAATCCCGACCATAATTGGTTGATTTCTTGTCAACTCTAAATGTAGTTGTAAGTGGGTAAAGAAAAAACAAAAATAAAACAAATTTCTTTACTTTATTTCGCCTGTTCAGTTTTATTTACACTGCCACATGCATATTAGTTATCAAAGTTTTTCTTGGGATTCAATAATTAATTAACAAGGTTACGTTATAATGTGCTAAATTCCGATTTCATACTATTGACAAACTGAAGTTTATTGCCGATGGATAAGCTATTCCTATGCGCATTTCACTGGTTGCTTAGGCCAGATCGTCAGAAAAACTAAATTTATTATACAAATAAAACAGTTAAGCGAATTAGAATTATAAGCCCCAGTTTTACTTATAACAATATCAAAGCTTAAACAAAAACAACAATAATAAACAGTGAGTTTATCTTTTCTTACAATCCCGACCACAATTGGTTGATTTTTTGTCAACTCTAAATGTAGTTGTAAGTGGGTATATATACTTTTGGCGACTTTTTTGTATTTTTTCTCAGTTTTTGGCGATTTTTGACTGAAATTTTATACTAGCGTTTTTTGTATGCAAAATTTAATTAAAAAAAATTTACAAAAACTGAACAAAATTGAAGTTTGGCGATTTTTGGCGATTTCTGACATCTGGTTTGGCGATGGAGCTCAAAAAAATCTGACAACCCTGGCCGATGGTGAGTCGGTTTTCCAATTACAGTTTCACACTTTCGTTCTTAGCCAAATTCCTGCAAAAATCGTCAGTGGCTTTAAGACTTTTACTGATATCCAGCAATTTATAATTACGGATATATTTAACCCCCATATTCATAAAAAATATTTCAGGTTTATGAAGTGAATTTTCTATGAACATTTGTTTAATAAACCTTTTATTAATCAAAAATATTTTTTATGAATATGGGGGTAAGTTTTTATAAATGTTATTTTTTAATAATTAGTATTGTGGTTATTTTGTTGAACTATTTATGGTTTTTAATCCAAATTTTTAATATTTTTTTTTTTAATTAGGCTTAAGTTCATGAAATTTAAGTTTTCATTAAATTATTTTTATGAAGAAAGGAATTTTACAACATGAAAATTAATTAAAATTGTTATTGATGATCTTTCATTCTTGACGTGGCTGGGGCTCGAACCCCGGCCGGCAGGTTACCATGACATGTTTCGATTGCAACCACTCAATCTCCTCAGATGGATTTGCCGTCTTACACTCGCAGCCATCGACGACTGCTGCTGCAATAGTCAAACATCAATCCTTAGACCAAATTGTATTCTAACATTTGGTAGATCGAAATTTTCTTTCCTGAATGATTGTCCATTTTTAATTGATTTTACATGTTTTTTCCTTACTTCTGTTTTTTAGTACTTTTGTCAAGAATTTTTCTTGAAGTCCAAGTACATTTTTTTGTTTCTTCATTTTGTCTTTTTCTTTTCTGTTGACCTTTTTCAGCAAATGTACACATAGAGCTCGTGCCTTAGCTTTAACAATTATTAGTATTGTGGTTATTTTGTTGAACTATTTACGGTTTTTAATCCAAATTTTTAATATTTTAAATTAGGCTTAAGTTCAAGAAATTTAATTTTTCATTAAATTATTTTTATTTTCATGTTGTAAAATTCCTTTCTTCATAAAAATAATTTAATGAAAAATTAAATTTCATGGTATTTTTTCGTAAAGAAATAGTTGGTTTTTGGGAACCTCTGCTTTTAAGTATAGTAAAGTTATTTACTAAAATCCCATGCTCAAGTATATTTCATGTCGAAGTATGTATTTTCATATACTCAAAAGTAAAAAGAAAACTTTCTTTTTGAAACAATATAATAAAAATCACAGTAAGTAACTCATACGTACGCCCACATGGATTTCCATTTCAATTGTACCCGTCTTCTTTTGCTCCTTATTCAACCACTTCGTACTCCATAAATGGAACAGATTTCGGCAGTTTTTTTTGTTTTTTTGTTTTCTGTTCATCAGCAATAACCGTTTATATTTTTTTTATTTTTCCTATTCTTTTAGCTCTTATTGTTAACGTTTTTATTTTTACAACTTTCATATGGAAAAATATATGTCCGTATGTACATTTAACTTGTATGTGCAATAGTATCCTTGTTCCTATAGTTGAAGGAATAAAAGAGAATGGTACGAGAAGCGGTACATAGCAGGGTTCATCGTTAAGCTACTGAGTGGAGATGGCACAGAATGTGGTACCATATGTGGCTTTTTTTTTATTTATGAAGACTCAGCGGGAGTTGAACGTTTCAAATGCAATCATAACAATACTGAAATTATTACTGCACACAACTGACGACATTTCCAAAAGGATTTATTGTTATATTTTAGTCGTTTCTTTTGTTTTATTTTATTTTCTTTCCTTTCTTTTTATTTCAGTGGTGGGTGAGAGATAAAAACCAAAATTATATTTGAGGTACCTATAAAAAAGTGTTCAAGTTTCTATAGTTGATTTTAAAAAAGAATTTTTATCTACGAAAGGTGCAATAAATACAGTAGAGTTTGGCTTTTTGTAAACTTGTTGTCTCGGTAAGAATATGAATTTTTTTTGAGCACCGCCAATTTTATCTTGTGAAATTTTGGTAATGACACATGAGAACGAATCCAATGTTATTTAATACATTTATTTTAAATTTTTGTTAAAGTTCTATTTTAATTTTTTAGTTTTTTTATTTAAAACCTGAAGCGAAAGACAGACAAAATATAATTTTGATTCCCGATCGATTTTTTCCTTAATGCAAGCGTGCATTTACACAACCTACATCCGAAAAACGCATAAACGGACATTCAATCGTAACGATATTTTCACGATTTTTTTTTAAATTTCCATATCGATATAACTCTTACGCTTCGGGCAATGTGCTGAAAATATACAGCCAAAGAAAAACTCCCAACCAGAGTAAGTTCAGACGATTTGAAGAAAACCATACAATTTCATTGGCAGACAACTGTCTGACAATAAATTTCTCTACCAACAAAAAGTTTCAGTTCACACGGTTGTCAGATAATTGCATGTCAAGAACTGTTTTTAGAAATTGTCAGAATATGAAAATTGCGTGTGTTTTTATAAATTGAAAGTGGAAATATTGTATTGAAAAGGAAAAACAAAAGCAAGGATTCTTACTTTTTTATGTTGCTTTAAATACGTTTAATTGATTTTCATTAAAATTAAATTTAATTTTGCAAAATTAAATGTTTTTGTTCTTTCTTTTCACTTATGCATATCAGAGACGGATAATTAATAAAAAGTCTTTTTTAAAAATATATATTATACTAGCTGACCCGACAGACGTTGTCCTGTCCAAATTAGGAAAAATGTTTGCGTTCGAGTTTTAAAATCCGTTAAATAGATACGAACATTTGAAAGAAAAATTAGTCAAATCAAGTGAGCCGTTTTCTGATTTTAGGTAAATCGAAAAAAGTGGGCGGGCCAAAATTTTCTTTCCGTAAAAACCTAAGTTGGACCATGGCGATGGTTTTAAAGAAAAAATCGTCCAAATCGGGCAAGCCGTTCTCAAGTTATGCACTTAATAGAAAAAGTGGGCGTAAAAGTAGGCGTGGTACATTTTTCTTTCAATGAAAACGTAAAATGGATTAATACGAACATTTAAAAGAAAAATTAGTCAAATCGATGGAGCCGTTTTCTGATTTTATGTAATTTGAAAAAAGTGGGCATAAAAGTGGGCGGGGCAAAATTTTCTTTTCGTATAAATCTAAGTTGGACCATGGAGATCATTTCAAAGAAAAAATCGTCCAAATTATATAGATGTCATTGGTGGTGCAATATTCCGCCCGCAGACCGAAAATCAAAAATCAGACTTCACAGTGTCACCCGCCTGAATATTCTGAAGATTCCCTGAAATTTCATCAAAATCGGCCCAGGCGTTTTGGAGTCCATACGTTACATACATACACACATACTGTTTTCCTGTTTTATATATGTATATAGAAAATAAAATTGGACATAGTCTGAAAACAACGTTTTGTTATTTAAGTTGGTAAAAAATCCTAAAGCCCATTTTTCATCCCTGATACGCATGTATTTGCAGTGTTGCCAATAGAAAAAGGTCTCTGTCAGATGCATAAACTTCGCATATCTGACAATAAGAAATAAGCTTCCTATAGGTTTGAAAATTTTGTTTGAAAATAATTCGGCAATCATTTTTTCTGTGTATGTACGTCAAATAATGACCTGCCGATTGAAACAAAGAGTGTTCACACGACTGTCAGACATCTAACAATATTGTTGTCTACCAAGGGACGTACAATGCTTTTTCTAACAACGTTGTCAAGCAAAAATTTCTAGTTCACGCGGTTAAAAGACATTTTTAGTACATTTTACTGGCAATATTGTTTGATCTGAACCTTGTGCACGACGTTTGTACGAAGCTTTACTTTGATTTATTCATAATTGCCATTTGCCCACTTCTCAAATAACTTGAATTTGAAACACATTCACAGTAACCAAAAATTATAGTACTGACATTCAAAATCCCACATATCGCACTGGTTCCTCTAAAGGGGGTTAAAAAAAAATGTTATTCTTTTTATATGTACAATAAAGGGGTATACAATTGTATTTTCTATTGGCAAAATACCAGAGAAATTGATCTAAGATTTTAATCAAATGAAAAATTTGATTGATTAGATTAAATATGCCCTGAAAATTGTAAAAATATGCCCTAACAAATCAAAAATTGCTAATTTAATGACACAACATTCAACAATTTAATAACAAAATTTAAAAAAAAAAAATAGCTAAAACTATTATCGTTTAAGCCCATATTAGTTTAAAATTCAAATAAGAAATGTTTGCGACAAATATTATTTAGATATTAACATCCATATGGGGTTTTGTCTTAAAGGGATATTAGGTGCGGTCACAAAATTGTTAACAAATGTTAACAGTTAAAGGAAGTTAGAGCTATTTAAGGAAGGGAGCTTTCGGTAAATTTGAAACGATTCGAAAATAATTAAATTTGCAGTAAAATATTTTTGGGGCGAATTTAATTCAAATACCATCGTAATTAGATGGCTTACTGACACAAAGAGTCTTATTTGTATAAAAGTTATTATTGGAAATATGTAAAATTATAGACCGATTTTCACCATTTACACAGACCTCGTCCATAGTTGATCAAATTAAATACAAAATTGGAACTTGTACTTTGCGCACAAGGTTAACATGGGCAGACAACCAGTCAAATGGACAGATGGACATCGTTATATCACTTTAAAACGTGATTTTTAGTCGATCGGTATACTAAAAGATTGGTCTACATTTCTATGTATTATACACATCGCATAACATTTATCCCTAATGACAACCTGATGGCGAAATTGAAGTAACAGAGTTTCGAAAAAAAAATTATTTTCTGCGAAAGCTTCTATAAGCATCTTAAAAAAATTAAACATGTATTAAAATATGCTTCAAAATATGCGCTATAAACTTAAAATATGCTGCAAAATGTTAGTTTAACTAAATTATGCACAAAAATGCTTTAAACGGTAAAATATGCCAAAATATGCACTAACAAATCGATGCCAAAATTCATAAAAGGCTCTAAAACGGATAAATATATTAACACTAGAGTTTCTACACAAAAAATATTTATCGGTAATTTAGGTACACATAAATATTTACGTGATTTATGGAAGTTTAGTTTCGGAAAATATCATGATAAGATTTTTTTCATATACAAGATTTCATGTCATATAATGAAAACCACGTAAATAAGCTAAAACTCCCACTAAACCGTCTTCTTTTTCCTCTTCGAAACCTGGCCGATAATTTTTTTTTTAAGCTAGAAGGGCCACTGTTGGTTGGTTAACGTGGTACGCATAGACCTATGCGTACTGCAAGTAGGGATGGGCAAATTGAAAAAATATATCGATACATATCGAATCAATATTTTTAAGAGTATCGATATTTATTTATATCGAACGTATTACTAAATTAAAAAAATTAATATATATACGCACAAATCTTATTATTATTCCAAATATATATAGGCACATATCGCACATTTGCTGCAAGACCGGCGTAACTCAAAAAAATCCATTTCGAGATAAACGCATTTAAAGTTTTTGATTTGTTCTAAGTACTAAGAAAAAAAAGAAGACACATTCTCTTCAAACTGGGAAAGTATAAAAGATATAAAGATGAATTAAATACACAATATAAAGAAAAACAACGCGAACAATTCTGCATCTCTAACTCCAAAATTTCATTTTTTGAGTTATGCCGGTCTTGCAGCAAATGAGCGATATATTGTATCAAAACCGCATAAAATAAATCTTTTCAAGTTCGTTTGACTTTACTGTTGTAATTAGAAATCTGCAAGGTGAAAAACCCGATTCTTTCTTAATTCTTCTTCTATTACATGCAGTCTACAACTGACATGAAATGCTTAATATAAACACTAATATGATGTTAGTGTTAAGTATAGACTCATCATGTAAGAGGTTTTCTTATGTTATAACACGGTTGTTAATGCAAATGTTTTAACAACGCTTTTATAACCATGTTATAACAGCAAATCATGTCAGTTGTAGACGGGGAGTTATAGATCTTCGTATTAGTTTAAAAAAACATATGATGCTTGCAGTGATGCCAATTTTTAAATACATATTGTTTGAAAAACTGCTAAAATTTTGAGTTTTTAATGAAAACTGACTTTAAAAAATATCGAATTCGAAAGTCGTATTTTAAATATCGGCGATATATATCGATTTTTTTTTTAAATATCGATATTTTGATATATCGATATGTTTTGCCCATTCCTAACTGCAAGTACAGTCGACAGTGACTTCGTTTTGACAAATGAACCCATTAGGAATTGAACAAAATTATCTAGTCTTTATTGGCGTTGGTTGAAATAATGGATCGATTCACTGGGTGTGGGAAAACACAGTGCAACACATAAAATGCACACTTCTTCTTCCGTGGAATTTCTCAAAGTACTTGTCGAATTAAGCGCTGGTTATAACTCTTCAAGTTTTAAGCGTCAAGTCTTTAGCTTTTAGGAGAAAAATGAAAATATAATGCCATTTATTTTCCTATCTCTCCAAAAAACTCAATACTTGACGGCTTAGACTTGAGAAATGTGAACCAGTACTAACAAAATCCCTTTTGGGGTTTGGATATTGTGGTCTCATGTATATTTGGCTAAAACTTGATTTTTCCGGGGACATTGCCATTTTTCGCACAGCTATATCTCGGTTTTTCGGTTTGTGCTTTGTTGTGATACAGACGTGTATTTTAGCCCCGCATACGATTTGAACTATTAATTAATCACATTTGATTTTGTAATATAAGCAGCGAATGGACGCTTAAAAAAAAATAATATACATATTTTGTTATTTAAATTATTTAACATAATAGTGAACAATTTAAAACGATTAAATTAAATAAAATAAAACAGTAAAAATAAATACGTATGTATGAATGTTCATACATGTGTATACATATTCTGAACAAAAACATTAAAATTTCTTGTTTTTTTTTGTTGTTGTAAAATACAATAAATAATAAAAATATTAAAGCAAAGCAAAACGGTGAAAAACAAAAACAACTCTTTGCATGAGTACGAACAGTGAAACAACACTAAGACAAAATGAAAGAAACGTTTACGTTTTAGTTCAATCAAACGAAAATAATGCGGAAATAAATAAAACTAAACAAAATAATATAAACTATTTAACGGCTAAGCCAATTACTAGAACACGTTCCCTATCACCCTCGGTGTTTACAAAAACAGTGGACAGTGACTCATTAAAAAAACTACAACTAGATTTGGTGACAAGTGTTGCCAGGCCAGCAAGTATTGCCGTGACGTCAAAAACAAATTTAGTGGGAAATGAAACCATGAACTTAAACACAAATGCAATGGAAAACCCCCCTGTAAAAAGCTGCCAAAAGCCTACAGTACAAGTTGGTATGGACAGGTACATAACAGTGCTTAAACGGGGACGCAGCCCTACCTCTGCAGCAGTTGCTTCGGCCTCAAAAGTACCATCTTTTGATAAAATAAATACACAAAATCGTTTTGCGATTCTGGAGGATGAATCCTCTGAAGCACCAAACGTCATTAAATCGTCTAAGCCACCCCCGATATACCTTAGAGAGCAAAACTCTAATGAGTTAATAAAAAGTTTAATTTCGGTGATAGGTGAAAATTCCTTTTATGTAGCTGCAATAAAGCGCGGTATCATTAACGAGACTAAAATACAGGTGAATCACGAGGATGATTTTCGAAAAGTAATTACAGTATTTGAGACTCTGAATAAAAACTTTTATACTTATCAACTGAAGAGCAGTAAAGGTCTTCAGGTAGTAATCAAGGGCATTGACTCATGCGTAGACCCAGAAGAGGTTTAATCATTCTTAGAAGAAAAAGGCTTCAAGGTAAAGCATGTAGTAAATATTAAAAATAGAGAAAAAATTCCCCAACCACTCTTTCGAGTTGAGTTTGAACCCGGCGACGTAAAACTTAAAAAAAACGAAACACATCCTATTTACAATTTAAAATATATTCTCTACAGAAGAATAACTATAGAAGAGCCGCACAAAAGAAATGGTCCCGTTCAATGTTTAAACTGTCAAGAGTACGGTCATACTAAGGCATACTGCTATTTACCCCCTGTCTGCGTAGTATGTGGTGAACTACACGGTACAGTTTCTTGCGATAAGTCTAAAACCGACCCCAACGTAAAAAAATGTAGCAACTGTGGCGGTAATCACACTGCCAATTATAGAGGATGCCCTGTATATAATATCGTCAAGCAGACGGTTGGACCAAAAACAAATACCCCTCAAATGCAGGTTGCAAATCAAGTAAACACTAATGCAATTCAAGCCCCCCCAGCCTAGTAATAACAGAACCTCTTACGCTAACGTCCTAAAATCAAACCATCAGCCAATGCAAGGTGCCTTGCCAAGTAATGATGAAACTCCGGTTTCTAATTTAAGTCGTTTAGAAAAAACCATGGAAACATTAGTGCAAACAGTAAATAATTTTACGAACACAATGGGTAATATGATGCAGGAAATGCTTAGAATGCAATCGATGTTATTGCAAGCTGTACTTAATAAACCATGAACTGTTTAAAAATTTGTTTTTGGAACGCAAACGGCATCCGCCAACATAAAAATGAATTAGAATACTTTCTTAAAAATAAACAAATTGATGTCATGATGATTTCTGAAACTCATTTGACCTCAAGAAATACGTTTAAAATAAATGGTTATATACTATATGATACCAAGGACCCTCGAGATAGAGCTTGTGGAGGTTCTGCCATTTTAATAAAAACCCGAGTGAAACACTACCTAATGTGTGATCATCGTGAAGATTATCTCCAAGCAACGAATATTTGCGTTGAGGAATTAAATAGAAACCTAGTAATTTCATCGTTATACTCCCCGCCTAGATTTTCAATATCGGAGGACCAATATTATAAATATTTTAAATCATTAGGACCGTGTTTCCTAGCCGCTGGCGATTATAACGCTAAACATACCTTCTGGGGGTCGCGACTTATAACACCAAAGGGTCGTGTTTTATTTAACACAATTTCTAAAATGGATTTAAATGTGGTAGCGAGCGGACAACCAACATATTGGCCCACTGATCTTCAAAAAATTCCAGATGTCATCGATTTCGGCGTGGTTAAAAACATTCCCATAGAAACGATTCATGTTGAAGCCTCCCTAGATTTATCTTCCGACCACACACCTACAATTGTTACTATAATGAACCCCAATAGAATTGTACCTCCGACGACAGCTACGCAAATTAATTGGTTAAAATATAAAAAATATCTCAGTACCCATTGCACAGAAAATATTCCGCTCAGTACACCGGATTATGTAGATCGCTCTATTGACAATTTTGACAGTTTTCTGAAACTAGCTGTTCAACATTCCAATATTGCCCAAAAAAAAACAAAAACTATTAAAATATATTCCACAGATGTCGAGCATCTTTTGTCTGATAAAAGGAGGGCTCGAAGAGATTGGCAATTGCACAGATCCCCTCAACTTAAGAACTTACTTAAAGAGTGTACAAAAAGACTTAGAAAGTTACTGCAGACTAAGAAAACGGCTTCTCTGGAAAAATATCTTGAGGAACTGGATGCAACCCCACAATCAAACTACTCATTATGGCGCGCAGCTAGAAATCTCAAAAGGCCAGTTGTCTCTAAACCACCATTAAGAAACTTGAATGGAAGTTGGGCAAGAAATGATGTTGAAAAAGGAAATCTGTATGTCAATCATTTAAAAAACGTATTTACCCCAAATATATCTCACGATATTGCGGTCGAGTTACCACCTGTTGCTGCTAGAGCAGCTGTTCCGCTAAGATTTGAGATAAGAGAAATCGAAAAGGCTATTTGTGATTTAAACCCCAAGAAGGCTCCTGGTTTTGATAAGATCAGCAACAAAATGCTTTTGGAGCTACCCAGCATAGCAAAGAAAATTATTCTTTTAATTTTTAATGCTATTTTACGCCTTGAATACTATCCTCAAAAGTGGAAGGTCTCCTTAGTCACCATGATACCTAAACCTGGAAAGGATCACACAAAAGTTGAGTCATATAGGCCTATAAGCTTACTTTCTAATATATCAAAGCTGTTTGAGAAGCTGTTAGCGTCAAAATTAACCCCAATTTTAAATGAAAATAGATGTATTCCTAACCACCAATTCGGCTTTAGAAGAGAACACAGCACAATTGAGCAAACCCATCGTATAGTAAACGCAATAAGAAAAGCCTTTGAAGAAAAAAAATATTGCTCCGCTCTCTTCATCGATGTTTCTCAAGCTTTTGATAAAGTCTGGCATGAAGGCTTATTACATAAATTGAAGCTCAACTTACCAGTAAACACACACAAGCTGTTAGAAAGCTACTTAGTCGGTCGAAAATTTATTATTAAAGAAGGTGATTATTTAAGCTCTCCTCAGCAAATTGACGCTGGAGTCCCTCAGGGAAGCATCCTGGGCCCACTTTTATACTTAATATATACCTCGGACATGCCAACAAACAACTACACACAAACTTCAACATTTGCTGATGATACAGCTTTTTTGAGCGTGCACGAAAACCGTCAAGAAGCATCTCGATACCTACAGGATCATATATTTCAACTCGAACTATGGTTAAAGCAATGGAGGATAGAGGTCAATGAGCAAAAATGCGTACATATAACATTCACCTTGCGCCGGGAATCATGCCCCCCTATTAAAATCAATAATCATATAATACCTCAAAATTCGCATGTAAAATACCTCGGTATTCATCTAGATCGCCGTTTAACGTGGAAAAGCCATATAGAGGCAAAATTAACTCAAATGAAACTAAAAGCCATCCAAATTCATTGGCTTATTGGAAGAAACTCTGTCCTTAGTCTCGACTGCAAACTTCTTCTTTACAACTCCATCTTAAAGCCAATCTGGTGCTATGGTATTCAGTTATGGGGCACTGCCTCGGCCTCTAATATCGAAAAAATTCAAAGGCGCCAAAATAAACTACTTCGAATAATCACAGCTGCCCCTTGGTATGTTAAAAACTCAAATATTCACAAGGATCCTAATGTTGCATTAGTTAAAACTATGATTACGAAATATGCAGTAAAATACTTAAAAAGGCTCGAATCGCACCCGAACCCACTAGCACGAAATATTTTAAATGATAGCGGCCACACTCGCTTAAGAAGAAGAGACACTGCAGCACTTATCCAATTAGATGAGCGATAAACACTATAAAAGTGAACAGAACCCGCGATGAAGAAAATTTTTGTCTGGCACTGGCAGGACAAAAAATAACGTATTAGGTTAAGATTTGATTAATTATTGTTAGTTCATATTTAATATATGAAGATTCAATAAATAAATAATGAGAAAAAAAAAAAAAAAAAATATCTCAAAAGCCAATTAGAATTTTGTCTCCCTGTCTTCGGAACAATTACTGCTGTAGACTAGGAGGTTTTGTAAGTTTCGATAAGTACTTTAAGAAATTCCACACGAAAAGGAGTTCAAACTCGATGACTTTAAAAGTGTTGCACTGTCTAAAAATATATGAGACATATTTAATAATTGAATTTTCTTCAAAAAAAGCGACTAATATTTTGTGTTGGTATTGATAAAATTGAGTGATTAGTCGATTATTCTTATGCACTACATATTGTTTTTTATTGCAATTAAATACTTAGATATCAAATTATTTTAAATCCTTTAACACTGTAATTAATATCCATTAAATAGTCGCATTAAATGTTTGCGCTTGTACAGCTGTGTTTATTTTCGAATTAAATCCCTTCCACATTGAAACTGTCAAATGCATTTAGTGCAATATTATTTACAAATTTACAACATTTTCCCCCGGCCAATCTTCCGCACAACCAGCTGACACTGCCACTAATTAAATAAGACCACCATGTTTGTTTCGTAATCTAAGATTCCTTTAAACGAAAATGCTATTACAGCACATCAATTTCGCGTTTATTGAATCAATATTAAATCGCTGAGGCCCACACAAATGACAGAGATTTATGACAGTGATGTTAGTGTTGTGACGTGGGGTGATAGTAGCAAACGGGCAAACATCCACCTCCCTAAAGTCAAATTAACGTTGAATGTGTGCCAGTATTTCTGTGTATATTTTTGACTAATGGAATTTTAACCCCAATTTATTAATGAGTTTGTTAAAAAGTTGTTAGCCCAGTGCCCTTTTTTAACGCAAAGGAGGATGAAAATAAAATAAAAAAGTTCATATTTCAAAAATCATTAAAAAGGTGCGCTACCACTGCCACTGCTTCGAATTACTGCTGTAGTGGATTGCATAGAGAAGTGTATGTTTGCATTGATGTTGGGTGTAGATTATAGATTGTTTGCATGAATATTCAAAATGGGTTAAAGCGTATGATTAATAAATAAATTTTAATTTAATATACGAAATATGTTTTTATTTTTCGGTTATTTACTGTGTAAATTAGAGTTTCCACGCGGTAAATTTTTCGTGAAAAACATTCTCTTATGCTAAGAAATTTCGTTTTGGGAAGTTTCGAGTTTTTAAATTTAAGCATCTGAGTTATTCTATCACTTTTATGAAAAACATTTACTTAACGTTGAAGTTGTATTTATTAAGCATAACAAACAAGTAAAAGCTAAATTTTCGGCACTGCCGTATCTTTGATATCTGCCACTGACAATTAGAATTTTTCAAGAGTGGGATTCTTTATAATTATAAACCAATCTTTATAAAATCTGACCTTACAATATTATTATTGGTTAAAGTTTCACGTACATTAAAGTAGGCTCCGAGAGAATGCTGTTCAATAACCACAAAGTTATATGATCTTACTTCTAGTACGAAACTGATTTTAATTTGGGGCTTACACACAGAAATAAATCAATGTAAAATCGTCGAAAACAAGGTTGATTTTACCGTTTTCGGTAGTGATTTTGCTTCATAGTTACTTCATGTTAATTAAACATGATTTTACAATAACCAGCGAACAACATTTTTTTCTTTTAAAATAACTTTAATTCATGTTTATTTAACATATATTGAAATAACAGTCCGAATCACGGTGACAAATTGGTTTGAGTGTTATATAACAGTGATAAGAACCTTCAGAGACAACATATGCATTTATTTAAGAATAATTCAAAACACTTACCCCTGCAACACATGTTTCACTTATTTTGTATTCCCCTTTGTTAACAGAAGCATCAGCAGAATGGCCAGATGTTGTTTTCGTCATCATTCTTCTTTGAAAACTTGATGTATTATTTAACTTAAAAATTTTAACTAAAACAATACGGGAATTTTCTTCTTTTTAAAACATATTTTAAACATGAACACAAAAATGATATTTTTTTCTTTTTATGGTGATTTTTTTTCTATACAAAACAAGTAAAACAGGTTTTTATGGTTTCAATATTGAACAATTTTATTTTAATCCAAATTTTATTATTTTTAATCAGGCTAAAGTTCATCAAATTTAATGAAAAAAATTACATTTGATGAACTTAAGCCTGATTAAAAATATTAAAATTTGGATTAAAAAACCATAAATAGTTCGACAAAATAACCACAATACTAATTAATTTAATTTTTACATTTTTCATTTAAAGTTAATTTAACAATGGTAATTTTAAATAGAGTCCATACTTTTGCAGAAATTAACTATGATTTCAAATCAACATTGCGCCATGTTAATTTAACATTGATATTTTTTCTGTGTGCACATGCATACACACAAACTTATGTATGCATTTAAATTTAACAATATAAACTTTTGATTTTTATATAAAACAGGATTTTATGGATTCAATATTGAACAATATTTTTTTTTAACAGTGGAAAATATTTAATAAACGTGATTTAAGGTTATTTTAATATATTTCATTTAAAACTAATATGAAATAATGATAAATTTATATAAAGGGCATAACTTTGCAGAAATTTACTATGATTCTCAATCAACATTTCGCTATGTTAATTTTACATTGGTATTCTTTTCTGTGTGTAAAGGGACCTTTAGTAATGTATCGATCATCACAAAATCACATGATTTGATAAATGATGGTGTTATTCGTTACGGTTTTAGTCGTACTAAAGAATCATGAACCAACCTTCACGGAATTCGCTAGCGTAATTTCTAGTCCGATAAAATTATTTCATTAATTTTGTTTGGCAACCGAACTTCAGTTGCGTTGTCATTTAACAATGAAAATTTATATTATGTAAGGCAACTTTTGTCAGTTTTCATTTTGACAGATCGGCAACTATACAAAGGTAAGCAATTAAGGCAAAAAAAAATTTAATATGTAAATGTAAAAAAAAAAAAAAAAAATAGTTTCGCGCATTTATTTTTTCGTTGACCAAAGAGAAGGAGTGAAGGTGGCAACTATTGTGAGACAGTTTTAATCCGCTAGAATCACCGTATCTAATTATAAACCAATTTTCTACTGTAGGTTAGTTTTGCTACCAATAATAATAATAATAGTTTTTGACGCTTATTTACTGTTAAAGTACACAATGCATGAAGTGCATAAATTTAAAAGAGGCTTAAAAGAGATAAATTTTGGTCCGTAAACATTTTATACTTTCGTGGTTTCTTGCTCATACCGCAGCATACTATATGGGATATTAATATCGTTGGTTTTATATGTTAAAACTATTCATCAAGGCCAAGGCTGTTACGGCTCTTTTTCAAAAAAAATATATACGAATGCTGGATTGCCTTCGGCACGTACTGGTAAAAGGTCTAGCTCGTCGGCGACCGAGGTGAGTTGTGCAATCTCCTATTCATATGCCGTATACAAAAACAAATCTACGTGACAAAAAAAAAACTTTGAACATACTGAAACTACATTCTAAGAAGATAGGCAAACTAATACGCAGGGGCCAGATGTTGTCCCTCTTTCAAATTTGTATGCCCTCCCAACCTTTCGATTCTCTTTTACCCATTTATCGTATTACAAAGAATCCCCTTCGACAACAACGATCAATGGCCTAAGTCGATGAGTAAAATAATTTACAGACTCATCTTTACAAAAACAATAACTTTATTGAATGAATATTAACGTTGCGCTTTTTATATAAATAAAGTACATAAATATTCTTTAACAATGACGTCAACCTCTCACGATGATCTCGTGCACCATAAGCGACAACAACAAAATTCTTATGAATGAACAATTATAATATACAAGAAATTAATTATTAATGAACCCCAAAATATAGTATATGGATGCTGCAAAAGTTTTGCGACGATAATAATGAATGAAAGTAGTAAAACGAATTAAGTACAAGTTAAAACGTAAACTTATGTAAATACATCAGGGCGAGGGTATATTGGCAAAAGAAATTAATAATATTGAAAAAATTGGATTTTGACTTACATTATAATTATATTCAGTACCTCTTGCTTTCCTTCGGCTGGGCAGTTCTCCGGAAGATGATGAAATATTCTATTTAAAAAAATTTTCTTTACAGATTAATATTATTTAAATCTAATTGCCACCTTTATAAACCACGCGTTTCAGCTAGTAGCCGATCAAATGACACCAACTTGATTTCTTTATCCTCTCTTTTATTTTCAGAAATTATTTATGTTGATCTGGAATTTCTCCTCTTTGCTAGGGTGGGATGGGTCACTATACTAACCCCTGGTCCGTTCCTCTTCGTCCCGAGATATTATAGTGGGGTCAGGACTTACTCCTTTTTTTTCTCTTTTTTTTTTCATTTAGTTTCTTTTTCAAAACAAAAGAGCGGGCGTAATACCGTTCGGCCAATATGTATGTATAAGAAAAATCTTAACGGAAGGTGTACGAGTTAGGTATGTGCTCCAGGATATGAAGTCCAGGAGCCAAACTTCGGTTTCGGGCGTAGGGTTACTCTCGGGATATGCCCGTTCTCTCTAAACCACCGTCAAGCACACCTTTTCTGCTGGCCCCGGAATTATTTATATGGTAAGGAGAGGTCGGTTCCCTTTCTTATTAATAATAATTCTGATCTATACTTACTGCCACCTTTTTCCCTATTCTTCCTTTTATTATCCGAGATTGAACAAAATTAATAATTGTAATAAAGGGTGGCTAAATTTCAAGGGCCGATGTTGATTTTGAATAAAACACAAAATATTTAGGAAATTATTGTAATTTTATTTTATTATGATATATTGGTATTATTCAATTATGTATAAAACAAAATATCGGCCAAATGGGCGCCGCGACCACGGCGGCACACCTCCATCCGATGGTCCAAATTTTCGATGACCCTGTGGCATAATAGAGGTTCTATGCCGTTAATGTGCCGAATTATCTCATCCTTTAGAAAAAAGTCCAACGGTGTCAAATGTGCCTCATCACTGAAGATGATTTTCTTCGAAAATTGATCATCCACTGTTGCCATTTCTTGCCACCATTCTGCCCATTCACGACGTTTGGAATGGTCAAGAGGCTTTAGTTCTTGAGCCAATTGCACCTTGTAAGCGTTTAAATGCAAGTCTTTATGCATAATGTTCATCAACGACGAGCGTGAGAGGTGCAATTGTTGGGCACGACGACGAGTTGAGGTGGACGGCTCTTCAGCCACACTATCGCGAACAGCAGCAATATTTCCTGCAGTACGAGCTGTACGAGCATGCACTGGTGTTCTCACATCTTCTACAGACCCGGTTTGCTCGAATTTTTCCACGATTTTTGCGATTGTACGCACATTTGGACGATCAAATTGACCAAAAAAATCACGAAGTGCACGATATGCATTTTGATTTGAACGCCCATTTTCATAATAAGTCTGGATAACTTTAACACGTTTTTGGATTGTGTATCTCTCCATGGTTCAAATTGAGTAAGTCTGAAATAGAGAAATGTCAAATAAAATTCGGAAAAAAACTTGGCGTTTAGGTGTGGTTCACATTCAACATCGGCCCTTACAATTTAACCACCCTTTATAATAATAATATTAAGTTCAGATTTTGGTAACCACGTTGTACTTATGTAACACTTTGTATTAACAAGATATAGGTAGAAATATGATAATATCAGCGGTCTTTACTGAATCACTGACCACGCTAAATCAAAAGTTGTGAAATAATTCTAACATTTACATAGGTATCAAAAAAAACGACTCAACGTTTAACAAAGTAAAAAAAATTGAGTGGAACTCAGACGCGGGAATTTATATATGCAATGTACATAGGTATAGCTTATAAGTTCAGCTGAGATAAAAGTCTTAGAATATGTGTATAGTATATTGCACTGTGGTTACTATTGAAAATTATTTTACAAGTTAACTGATATTATAATCTTAACAAGGCAACACGACCTTAATCTCTGTCAAATTTAGGTTATTGCTGATTCCATGCGATTCCAACGTCTACAGACTTCTGTTTTTTCGTGCAATTTTTTTTGACATCTTTAACATGCGTGGTTTTACGCATATCTACTAATTGGACCATGGCTGATTTATTTTCTATTTTTGTCATTAATAAGTTCAACTTCCTTGTATTTCATTAACCCGTATCAATAACTTTTTGGTTATTTTAATAAACAGAATAATAATTAAGATCAATAGAAGTCGTGCATTTTATCCATACTTCCGATTACAACATCAGATTGTTGCAACTTTACAGGAGAAGGTAAAACATAATGTTCGCTCATTTTGTCCAAAAAAAAACTAATTTATTTCAGAAAATATACAGTTGATAACATGCAAAAGCCTGTCGTCCCTGGCATAATTCAGCAACAATTTTTACGGACCTTTTTGGATGCACCCAGGTTTTTCTGGAACAGACCGAACGGGTTTTAGTGCAAATGGCTACAGCTTCAATGTATTTTTCATATACATACATACTTATCTAAAAAGCTAATCAATATAATTTTTTTTATTCACATATGTTTTATGCTTTTCTGCCGTTTTATTTTTAGGCATTAATGATTCAACAACGCTGAATATATCGTTATTACCTGCTTTTGCTGTACCGATTTTGCTGGTCTTTAATTCCAAATTGTTTAGAGAATTTACAAAAAAATCAGTAAATAAAAACATAAAAACAATTGTTTCTTTTACGTCTTCAATTTACAAGTACAGTATTCCACGGATAATTACCTCGACAAAAATGCCAATATTTTTGGGTAATTATGCGGGGTAAGCATTTAAACGAATACGCTTAACTACCTCGTTGAGGTAATAATAAGAAAACGTTTAACTACCTCATTGAGGTAATTAAGTGAATTCTTTTAAATACCTCAGTGAGGTAATTAGACGTATTTATTTACAAGATAACTTAACTTTGATGTATGAAAAAATTTAAGAAAGGAATTTTTACATGTACCAGCTAGATCTTAAGAGATAGCAATAAAAACATTGGGATTTGTTGTCTTAAATTTTATCTGTAGTGCTTTTTGAGATGTCCTATCATATCCTACTACTACTCATGGAAGCCGTAAATATGCAATTGAATGGTTTTTCTTGTGCGACCAATGAATGCAGAAACAATATACATATTTATGCGCTTAGAGCTTTTAATGAATTTTGGTATCGATTTGTTTGTAAATAATTTCCATATTTTAACCATTGCTGCATTTTTATTGCACACATATTTTAAGTTTTTAAAACATATTTTATTTTTTTTTTTTTTTATTTATTTATTTATTTATTTATTTGAAAAATAAGCAGTACAACAAGACTTAATCTTATTTAATAGTACTGGGGAGATAAAGGCACATTAGATTATAAAATTTACAAAGGTTTATCTTAAAACTAAAAACAATATAAAAACAAATTAAGTAGTTATGAATTGCAGATTTTTATATAAAAGAAAAGTAATAATTATAACAATAAAATTTTTAGTTATGTATGTGATTTTTCGTTAACCCAAGAGGGTAAATATTTCGCATCTAAAGTGCTTTGCATTGCTTATTATCTGTATATTAGGAGGAAGTTCATTCCAGAGGCGGATGGCATTAACGAGAAAGTGTCTTTCAGATATTTGCTTACGGTATCTTATGGAGTTTATTCTATTGCCCCGATTCGATCTTGAAAATGTCATTCTTTTGTAGAGATAAGTTGGTTGTCTATTAAATATAAGTTTATGTAAAAATATGAGTGTTCGGCATTTCAATAGATTTTCAAAAGATATATTATAGATTTGGTTTGAAAACTGAGTTATACTACTATATCTTGTACGTCCATATATATATCTGGCAATGTTGTTGTAGGTCACTTTGAGCTTATTCTTGCTTATTGAATCGCAACTGGAAAATAATTCACATCCATACATTAAAGTGGGTAGTAGATATGTCTTAGCGAGTAGCAAACGGATATTAATTGGCGTAAAATACTGTGTCATCCAAAGATTTCTTAACATAACATAGGTTTTTCCACATATGGCATTTATATGATTTGACCAGGTGAGATCGTTGTTAAACGCCAAGGTTTTTGGCACTTTTCACGATTTCAATAGTAGAATGTCCAATTTGGATTGGCGGCAAGCTAGACGGTAAAAATTTTGTTTTGCCTATAAGCATTGCCTTCGATTTTTTCGCATTGAGGCAAAGGCCATTCACTGACGCCCATCTTAATACGTTATCAAGATCGTGATTTAATTTGCTGATACAATCAATAATACCTGATGGGGAACAGCTGATGTAAAGCTGAACATCATCTGCATACATCTGTATACCACAGTAGTTGAGTCTAGACGGCAAGTCATTGGAGTATATTGAATATAATAGTGGGCCAAGTATCGAGCCCTGTGGAACACCTCTTGTCATTAAGCAGCTGTTTGATTTATTAGAACCAAAAGAAACGAATTGACTTCTATCACATAGATATGAAGCAAGTAACTTTACAGCTGTGTTTGAAAAATGGCACATGTATTTCAGTTTTTGGCAAAGTATTGTGTGTTCGACGGTATCAAACGCCTTAGAATGGTCAAGCAAAACCAAAAAAGATATCATATTATTATCAAGTTTTGACCGTATTTCCTCTGAAACATCGATGAGAGTAGAAATACAGCTGTGTCTAGGTCTAAAACCAGATTGTCTCTCAGAGAGCAGAGCATTTTCATACAAAAATCGAGTCATCTGCGTATGTATCAACCTTTCAAATACTTTAGACAAATAGGGCAAAATCGCAATTGGTCGGTAATTTTTATCAGGTTTAGGAACAGGTATAATCTTTGCTTGTTTCCACATTGATGGGAAAGTAGATGTTGTAATTATTGTGTTAATCAAATGTGTTATATGTTGTAGTATATATGTAACTATCAATTTAATAAATTTCGGATGAACCTCATCATTTCCCAAAGAGTCAGATTTAATACTAAGCATGGATTTAAGAACATCGTCCTGGGTAACATGTATGAAATCAAAACATAATGAAAGTTGTTGATTAGTATTGTTAGCGTTGTTAAAGGCATTTGTAGAGTTGTAATATCTGAGATTTGCTTCTGGCATTGGTATATTGGCAAATTCAAAGTTAAGTTGATTAACATCAATTTTGTTTTCCGTTTTCATGCAATTGTTAACGATACCCATCGTACGAATTTCCCTCCATTTCTTTTTTGAGCAAACAGCTGATTGGAACTTTCTCTCATAAAATTTGGATTTTTCAGTTCTAATTTTTAAATTAACGTTTCTTCTGCATATCTTGAAAAAATTATGGAGTTCCGGGGTTTTAAATCTTTTCCATCGTGCATACGCATCATTTCTTTCATTTATTAAGGCTTTAATTTCGTTTGAAAACCAGGGTTTCTCATTTTTTATTTTTTTTACTTTAACTGTCACATACTTTTCATATAAATATTGTATATTGCAATGCAAAAAAGTTACCTGTTCATCTACAGTAGGCATTAAGAATGTTTGGTTCCATGGTATTGTTGTAAGTTCCGTTTCCAGGGATTGGAGATCTATGTTTTTAAAATCTCGAAATGTTATTGTTTGTTCTTGCGCTATTGCTTCAAAATTATAAGACACAAAAATTAAATCATGTTTTGAAAAAACAGAGGCAGAAAGTTGGTCAAATAAGAGCATTCGTTTAATACATGTTAAGCAAAAAAAAATTGCTTTAAATTCTGGTTAATAGATGAATTTTCTGTTGCTTTAATTTCGCCACCTACATTAAATTTTCACTGTACAATTTTAAGCCAAAGCAAGTTTTTGTTGAAGATAAATGTTTTTCGCAACTTATAACATAGAAACCTAGACGCATCGTTTAGTAAACGATCGAATCAGAAACACTTGTTTAAGTAATCTTTTCGTGTCCGTCCGTCCTTCCATCTTGCTAGTTGTATGTCCATGTAAACCTTGTGCGAAAAGTAAAGGTAGCAGTTTTTAGATAATTTGATAAAATTGGGTTAATACGTTTAATTGTCATAAGAACAACACCTTTGTAAATTGTAAGAATATAACTCTATATGAATCTTGACCTCATAACATAACTTTTAATGCAAATATTAATTTGTTGAATATTTTGCTTTTAATCAAGCCATATTTTGTTTTTTAGACACATTTTTTAAAAAAAAATTTAGTGTATATTTTCAAATTATTAACATGTAAAACTTGGTTTCATTACTTGCTGTGCTTTTGTCAAATAGTACTGAGGCAATTAAACGAATGAAATTTAGGTATAATTTCGTTTTGGGAGTTAAATTTTTAAGGCAATTATCCGAATCGGGTAATTAAGCGTATGGCAATTAAACATGGATTTTTGTTTAAAAAATGGAAGAAAAAAAACGGGGATTTAAAACTCGAGGTAAATAAGCGTGAAAGGCATTTAAGCGTTGGGTAATTAACCGGGTTATACCGTAATTGTATTTGGGATTAAAGGAACCGAATTTCTTGTATAGCATTTTTAAAGCAGCATTTTGAATACAGCTAAATATTACTGAAACATGATTTATTTGAGTATAAAGTCCTTATTAAGTCTGGGGAAATGTTAACACATACATACATACAAACAAATACAGTTGTCTGCAATACAACTTTTATGAAAAAATAAATTTCATGCATAAACATGTAAGACATGGAACTGATATGGATAAATTAAATTCTTTAACATTGTGACGTGCACTATTTGTTGTTGTTACACATGTCAATTTATGCAACACAGCAATTACAACAATACAAACTAAACTGAACAAAAGTTACAAATTTCGGGAATATTCCGAAATTCCTTCACGTACCATTTTTATCCCAAAACAGAGGGAAAGAGGCAAACATGCTAGACAAAGCTTACATACCAAATATGGTCACGTACAAGTTGAGTTCTCATTGAAATGTTACAGAATTCGACAACTGAATTTAAAGCAAAAAGCAGTGAAAAGGGAAACTAACTGAAAACATGTTGTTTTCTTAATTTCGTTCGTCATACCGGAAAAAACTAAAAAAATACAAATTAAATTGCTTTTTAAATGATAGATGATAAAAGTTGGAAGTTGGATGGAAGAAATACAAGTATGAAACCATTTTCCAACAACATTAAAGTAATAAATCAAATGTAGAAATTTTAATTTTTTCTTTGAGATATTAATTTGTTTGTATTAATAAATTTGGCCCAGATTTTACAACAGTAGGCATTTGTTGTTGATAGGGGCATCACTTTCAACTCATATGCAAATATCCAGCATTAAGGCATCACAAAGTAATGCAAGCAAACTATTGTTCTTCTCATACATGGGCGTAATGCATTATATTTTCACTACCCTTTAATTTATATCCCCAACGTACATTTAGGGGATAGTCTGAAGATGGCTTATGTGAAGTTCTCGTGAAAGCGGCCTAGTGATTTCGGAGATATGGCATTTAGATTTTCCTATATATTCCCAAATAAAACAAATATCAACAAAATGCCCTCCATTTTCCATTTTCCATTTTTTTTTTTTGAAAAAATGTTGAATATAATATAAAGTAACCTTCGGAAGGAAATAATTCCCAGTTTCCAAATCATGTATCGTAATGTCTTCTGTGTACAATGATATTTGGAATAGATCTAAATGTTTATTTCATAACGCTAGCGGGAGTAAAATAGGTCAAAACGGGTAAAAGCTCCCCCTCCCAATAACTTCTTAACTAATCAACCGATTTTCTTGAAATTTGGCAGGCAATTAGTTTAACTTATGGAAGGAACTAAAGCCTATAATTATAATTATGTAGGGCGTGGAAAAGGGCAAGATGGGTAAACGCTCCTTTTCACTATGTCTTCTTAACTAATCCACCGGCTTTCCTAAAATTTGGCATGCAGACAACGATATACAGTTTTTGGGAATTACAACAATTAGGGCGTAAATAGGGCAAAAGAGGTAAAACCTCCCTCTACCCATGTCTTCTTAATTAATTATCCGATGATAGTTTCAAGTATTCAAGTATTGATTTAAGGTGTTAAATAAAGCAAAATGCGTAAAAGCACCCCCCTCCTATACCTTCCTTATTAACTAACCGATTCTTATAAAAAGCTAAGGTATTTATTTGACAATTTTTTTTCTCGGGTTCTTCTACTTCGGAATTTGAACCCACTACGGTGAAAAACATTATCGAAGTTACAATTTTGAATGGTAAATTCCGAGACGAAAATGTTATGCTGCCATGAACTCCGATGATTGCCACAGACGTCGTCATAGATTTCAAACGCGTTTTGTTTCCTATTAGATTGGCATTTGCAACGAATAAGTCGCAAGGCCAAATTATGTCTGTTTGCGGCTTATATTTTGGCACACCACGCACGGACAATTATACGTGGCATGTCCTCGCGTCGGCAAGCCATCGAGCTTATTTGTGTTGGCTAAAGATGGACTGACAAAAAATATCATACACGCAAGTGCTCTTTGTAATGAAAATTATTATCTCTGTTTGATTTTTATACTTCTGGATAAAAAATACATCACGTTTTTATGTTTTACTTTTGAATATGCCACAAACAGAAATAAATAGCTATTGCCTTTTTCCATCGTCGATCATGGTATGGAGCGCTTCATTCCTCTTTCTTTCACTAGAAATAAGTTACATATATGCCAAAACAACGTTTGCCGGGTCAGCTAGTAATTAAATAAAACTCACTTAAGAAAAAATTGTTGCTCCCAATTAAATGACGAATTGAAAATAATTCCTTTAATTTTTCCAGATTAAAAATTTCCTCTTTTCTGTATTTATTTTGTCGATTAAAATGGCGTACGGTTTAATCACCCAACGTCGTATCGTCCAAAACCAATAATGCCATAACACCCAAATTCCGACGTATCGCCCAAAAAGTGGAATAGAAAAATGTCATATCGCCCAAACGCAATGTCATATTACCCAGGCATTTTTTTTGGGCGAAATGACATTTTCTAAAAATAATCAATTCTCAAAAACACAACATAATGATAACCGTTATTTTAGCTGATATTTTTTTTTTGGTGTTTTTTATTCTAACTACTGTTTACACATTCTTGTATATTCATTCATAGAAGGAGTTTTTTCAGACATGTCTGTTTTTGACATTCTCTTTTGAACATGCTTCCGAAAACCTATTGTCTTTTCACGATGTCTTTCCAAACATGTCTGTTTTCATGTACTATAGTCTAATATACATATCCATACAAATTAAAAACATTGAAATTCATATAAACAAACATGAAAACTCATTTCATGTCTGTTTGGCAACCCCTCTTTCTTCTCTACCCCGATCGCCAACAAACAAAACAAACGTGTTTGTTAGACATTTTTGAATAGACACCGTGTAAACTCCCTCATAGAGTATAGTTGTACGAAATGGAATCAGAGGGTTTTGAGTTTGTTATCGGTAAAAAGTTTGATTCCCAATTTATTTATTTAATAAATGATAAACAATTATATTAGAAAAAATCCAAATATATAGAGAAAACCTTCTATGCGTGTTATGTTGGTAATTGTAAGGCACGTGTTATAATTTTGCCAAATGAAATTTGTGTAAAGTGTGAAAGAAATAGCGAACATTCCACTCACCAAAATCAGGAAGTTTTATATAATGAATTAAAATCTATTGAAAGAATGAAAAGACAATGCCTGAACCCAAAAGTTCTTTTACGAGATAGTAATGCTGCAAGTGAAATAAGAAAAGTTTTTAAAAACGAATGCGAAGAGTAAGTGCTATTATAACCCGTCCAAACGGCGCAACGCGACGTAATGCGGCGCGAACACCCGCGTCGCGCCGTGGCGGGGGGAGGGGGTATTACATCTAAAATCAGCAGCTAGGTGCAACAATTTTTTTTACATACTGTTCTTTACAGAAATCAGGAAAATACTAAAAATTTGGTTTACTCCCAAATGAGAAGAACACTAGAAAGACTTTCTTCGCGTATATTTTTAAAATCCCCACAAACACCATTAGATATTATTGAGTCCTTTCAGCTTGAGTTCATTTGGAAAAATTATGGATTATCTAGAGATAGTAGTAATCCACGACCTCTTTTTAAAGCTTGCATTTCGGAGCCAGAGTTCGCTTACTGCATATTCGCATCTGATGCAATAATGCAAGGCATTATTGAAAATATCAGCGTTGATGAAAGGCGTTATTTAATTGAAGGGACATTCAAAGTAGTGCTGGGATACTATCGATATTTTCTACTATCGATAGTTCAGATTTCACTATCGATATATCGATATTACTATCGACTGAATATTTGAAAACTTTGATTAGTTTTTTACAAGGCTACAGTTCGTTGTTTTTATCATTTATTGAATGTATGAGACGTACTATGTATATACGCACGTTATTTTAGATGGCAGTTTTTTAAAAATTGATAAGTACCGTTCTGAAGGAACCGAAGTAACAGGGACTATAAGAATTTCCATTGCAACTAAAAAAAAATTTCTAAATTCTAAACCCAAAAATGTAATCAAACTAGCGGACTTCTCCTCTAATTGTCGTTCATTGTTTTGTCTTATGCTAGCAATTGCATTTGGATTTGGGATTGTATTTTTACAAGATTACAAAAATAATTGACATTTCAGTCCCTATAAAATGTAAAAATTTCGACTTAAAGGCCTTTAATTAGCAATAAAAAGCACAGCTAAGTAATCCATACCACTTGCCATTCTTGTTGTTCGTATTCATTGCTGTAATTCAGCACAAATAAATAATAGCATCTAAAAATTTGCGGCAAAAAACTGTGTGTGTATAGCTGCTGTTAGATGTCTTCATAGCTGTATATTAAATAATAAAAATATCGATATTTATATTTTGCCTATCGATATTTTCGATATTTTAAGACTATCGATAATATCGATAGTTTCCCAGCACTAATTCAAAGTAGTACCATTGGGCTGCTTTAAACAACTACTTGTTATATATGTTCAATACTTGGAGGATCAGGTAATATTATATATGTAGAATTATTGAAAAATGTGAGCTATAATTGATCCTTCATTTTGTTTCAGATATATCCTGTATTATTAATTTTAACCACAAACAAATCGTCGAAATTTTATACACATTTATTAAATTACATTGATAGTTCAATCTTTAAATTTCAACGCCACTCATTTATGTTAGATTACGAAGTGTCCCTACGAAAATCCTTGAAAACTTGCTTTCCGCAAGTAATTTTAAAAGGGTGTTGGTTTCATTACTGTCAAGCCATTCGACGTAAAATATCTACAGAATTCAAACCGCTGATGATACGTATGCGTAGCAATAAATCCATTAATGTGTGCTATCATTAAATTCTTGCATTGTACCACCTCGTACCAGCTCACAGCATATGCAATGTTTTTGAAAAAATTAAAACCGAAATGAAAATCCACGACTCAAGTGGAAGTTTTAATAAGTTTTTTGAATACTTTCAGAAGCAGTGGCTGCAAAAGGCAATTGAATTATTAAAATCGTTCATATACATATTGATTCTTAAAATTAATAAATATTTCTAATTTACCAGGTTGGACCTGAAAACATTTGCGTATATAAGGAGTCAGTCCGCTCAACTTCAGCAGTTGAAGCCTACAATGGCGCATTAGAAGATTGATAAACCCTAATGGAAATTTTTTCAAATTTGTTTTAGCGATTAATAAAGAAGAATTTGAAAAAAGTCGACATTTTAATATCCTCACTGAGAGTTGGGGTTCCTTTGGATCCCAAAAAAAAAAAGAAAGACCAGCAGAGATATTAATACGAAAATTATTGATGCTATTGATGACTTGGAGAAAGGAAAAATTACAATAGATTCCTACTTGCGAAGACTGGTTTTTCCAAATAATTATATTTGCTCCGAAATGGAGCCCGTAGATGACATATTTCTAGAGTCTCCTGCTGATGATTCTGAAGTTGAATCTAGTGAGGATGGTGAAGAAATTAATGAACATCAAAATGATTCAACTCTAATGTGTATTATATGTCATGACGCTGTACCAAATATTTTGGTGCTGCCATGCCGGCATATTAAGATTTGAAGCGCATGCTACATGATACTACAAGCACGAGCTTTAGCGAATAATGACCCCAGTACGAAATGTCCTTACTGTAGACAAAGTATCTCCGATTCTATGCAAGTATTTTTATAAAATGTTTAAGAAATCGAAATATGAAATATGTGGCAAAAAAAAATCGCCCATGGCTCAGTGAAAATCGTATTCTAAGGATCAAAATAAGAAACTTTGCCGAAGGAACCATACCTCTAAAACGAATTCTACTACCCCCAAACTGTTGACTTTTGTCCCGTAGGGTCAAGTTTTGAAAAATCCCACTTTGACCCATTTACAGTGCCCCAATCGAGTCCAAATGTATGACCGACCCCCACTAACTTTGGAGGGCCGATCCACCCATACCAGTGGCACACCCCCTGGAACTCCCCTGGGGGATCCACATACAAACATTTAAAAAAATCACCATTTTTGGCACTTTATTTTATTATTTATTTATATTTTATTTTATTTATTTTTTCTCTTTAGAAATTTATTTAGCCAGAGCATATGTAAATAAAAAAATTAATTTAACTTAGTAATAGAAAAGAAAATAAAAAAAAATTACTGTTTGAAGTCTTTTTTGCTTTCAAGTCTGGGCGATTTCGCACGGCTCTCTAATGTCGTCGCCATAACAGCCTCTACATTTTCCGGTATAACTCGTTTGGAAACGCTAGCTAGCAATTGAACGTGTCGTTCTATTGCAGGTCGTAAAATAGGTTGTGTGGGTTTTTTAAGCCACCACAAGACACAGCTGCATGTCGTAAACTTACTTAAGCAAAATCGGTTACTGGTAGAATTGAGCATAAAATTATCATAAAGGATTTTCCAGAAGTAATAAAATGCGCACTTGCTTAACAGAATTTGTGGTCAGATTAACGTTTAATTTACATGTAAGTACTTTATGGGCAGTTTTGACAACAAAATCGGTTACAGGTAGAATTGAAATTACCATTTCATTCTTATTACCTCGTCTCGTAGACCATATATAACGCAACAGTTTTTGTGAATGCATTTAGTCGTTGTGAAGAACTCGAAGTGTGAAGTGCTAATTTCAGATAAAAAATATTTAAAAAAAAATCATTCCAAATCAAAAAGTTTTCAACGAATCCTCTACACCGCAAGATGAAGCAATAACAACTATCGAAAACCCAATGAGTCATATACCCAGGCATGATGTTACTGTTTTTGGTGTGTCTACTGATCTCAATTTACCAACCCATCTGGATATCTTGAAATATTATTTTTACTGAGCGAACAAAAAAAGTTGTCCTATAAACCATTCACTATTCAAGTACAAGATAAGTTGATTGGAATTTGGGAAAAACTTGGTATGGAAATAAGGCTGAAAAAAGTGTGTGTAATAAATTGAATAGATTGCTTGACAAATATCAAGAGCAAATCAAGAGAAGAAACAAACCCCAACAATTTACAGAGTATGTAAAATCTCTGGAAACAATTTTTTTCATTGGAACATGTAAATGCGATTTGAAGGCAGCTCCATGTGCATGCGGTTTGGTTCCCGAACGCCTCAAAGAGTTTATGCACGATCAACATAATCAGAGAAGACTAACAATGGATGGATTTGCGATGGAAATTGAAGAGCAAGGAGCAACGTCTATGTCATCAATGCCAACATACCAAGATCCCGATTATTCAACAAACGCACCGCCACCGGTTCAAGAAAATTTGGATATAAGCACAAGTTCACAATACACACAGAGATACGATTGTTTTAACTTTGCCTTGGTATGTGACGGATTTATTGTGCCTGATAGAGTAGCATCAGCAATGTGAACCACTCTTTTCCAAGATTTTAAAATGAAAGATATCAATGGCAAACCTCTTATCATGGATAAATCGAATGATAAATCGATGATAGCAAAGAGAAGCGCGACTGTGCTATCAAGATAATTCTACGCTATCGAACCGATGTTGACGACCCAACGGGACTTAGAGCTTATAAAAAACCAGATATAAACTTTTATTGCACAAGTTACACGGAAATTATCAATTTGAATGACATAAATGACGCATTTGAACCACCATTCACGCGAAGCATTCCATACGATACTTTGAAAGAATATTTAAATCAAGGTGATCCACCGTTTAATGATCCAAAAATTCCATCACACATACAAGGAACAGAACGACACGTTCAATTGCTAGCTAGCGTTTCCATACGAGTTATACCGGAAAATGTAGAGGCTGTTATGGCGACGACATTAGAGAGCCGTGCGAAATTGCCCAGACTTGAAAGCAAAAAAGACTTAAAACAGTAATTTTTTTTATTTTCTTTTCTATTGCTAAGTTAAATTAATTTTTTCATTTACATATGTTCTGACTAAATAAATTTCTAAAGAGAAAAAATAAATAAAATAATAAAAATAAATAAAATAAATAAAAAATAAAGTGCCAAAAATTGTGATTTTTTGAAATCTTTGTATGGGGAACCCCCCAGGGGAGTTCCAGGGGGTGTGCCACTGGTATGGGTGGATCGGCGCTCCAAAGTTAGTGGGGGTCGTTCATACATTTGGACTCGATTGGGGCACTCTAAATGGGTCAAAGTGGGATTTTTCAAAAATTGACCGTACGGGACAAAAGTCAACAGTTTGGGGTAGTAGAATTCGTTTTAGAGGTATGGTTCCTTCGGCATAGTTTCTTATTTTGATCCCTAGAATACGATTTTCATTGAGCCATGGGCGATTATTAAATCGACCCGCCCTAATGTACATCTTCATATGTACGTTTTGTGTTTCTTATGTAGTAGAACCTGTGTTTTGAAATATTTCGTGTTGTTTTTTTTTTCTTTTTTGTTTTTGGTAGAATGTTAATATGGAAAAAACAGTTTTGTTATTATTGTAAATTTGAAATTATTTGTTTTTCACATAAACTTAATTTATGTATGTATACTCGTATATTGTATATATGATTATTAATAAATTTGAATCAATTTTGTTAAATATATTGAAAAAATTTTACTTTTTTACTAAGTTTTGGGTGTAATGACATTTAAGAATTTGGGCATAATGACTTTTCCGCAAAAATTTTTAAGCCATAACAATTGACATATCATCCAAACTCAATGTCATATAACCCAAAATCACGAAAAATTCTCCAACAACAACTTACATGAAACTTTTTTGGCCGTTATGACATTTTTGGTTTTGGGCGATATGACGTTGGGTGATATAACCGTACGCCCATTAAAATATCCATCTAAGATTGAATCAGCCATCTAAGGCTGACTTAAAATTTATAAATTTAAAAGTTAAAAATTTAGAAGAACTACAGTGATAAACATATCGCAACCTGAAACGCAAAAGCCCCTAACTTACAAAACATTAAGAAACGTTTGAAATCTTTCGATCAAAATAAACGATTTTATTAACAAAAAACAAATGCTTTAACTTCAAAAGACGATAAAAGACATAACTAACGGCTTGGATAATGTACAACATTGCCAATTGGCAAAACAACTTTTTGGTTTTATAAGAAAAATAAACTATAAACAGTTTAAGAATATTTTTCAATCTTTGCTTCTCCTGTAAAATTTTCCAAATGTTATGTTGTTTTAAAAATCTAAAACTTATTTATACATGGTTAAACATTATTTTTCCGGGTATTCTGGGAAGTAGGGGCCCAAAGGTGAGGAGCTGTGGGTAACCCGATGGGTTTCAATATCAAATAAGTGTTTTGCATTAATAAGCAGTCTTGGACAATCAGAGCGGTTGCAAGCGGGCGCCTGCAACCTCAAAAGATATAAATGAGAACCCTTATGCTCCTTAAGGGATCGATGGGAACATATGTATGCATACATTCTTATATTTACTAATATATTCGGTTGATTCTTTATCCAGATTAAATTTTCTTATATAAGTTTTAATTTAAAATGAAGTTATTTGATAAAAGAAATAGCATAACAACTTTTTAAATAAAAATAGCTCTTTCAAACAAATTCAAATGTTATTGTATAAGTGCCTTAAAGTGAAAGTATTTGCTGGGAAAATAAGATGTCCTAAAAAAGATAAGCTGCTTAAAAAATTACATATTCACCTTGGAGCATGGCCCTTAAAATGATGGAAAAAATAAGAAATCCTCTGCTCTATGATATTTAGCATATGGTGTCTTCAAATAAACAAACTACAAAAAAATTAAAAAAAAAAAATATACAAATGTGTAAAAGAAGTGCCTTTGCTATTATTAATCTGCCACCACCCACCCATATTTATTTTTCATAAATCCCTAAGCAGCCCGTCTGTCTGCCAAGCAACTGGCTCACACCCTTAAGCGCTCTTGTTCCTTCTCGTATTGTTAAGATAAATGATCACCTTTTGTAAATTCGTACAAACAACACTCGCAATGAAAAGAAGTCACAATTTCTTACAATGCGGCAGAAGGAAGAAAAGAATTGGTCACGTACGTTCTATTTAGCACTAATACGACAATAAGACGGGAGACAGTGCAGACGACTGGAATTGTGGGAGTTTTACGGAAGGAGTATTTCTTAGTATTTGTTGCTGTAAGTTTTGGTCGGTTGGTTGGCAAAACCTTAAAATGTTGTTTACCTTCTTATTTCAAATTCATTTTAGACGTAAAATTCATTTAAACATTTTAAGAATTTTAAAATTCAGGACACATCGCGTTGGCTTAAACGTTTTAGAAATCTATTTTTCACAAAAACTTACACCTCATTGTGTGTGAATGGATGATGAGAATGATGGTTGAATGGAAATAGAAAGTGTTATTTGCATCGTCATTGTTGTTGTTTTTATATTGCTGGCAAAGAGGTGGAAGAAGACATGTAATGATACCATCACATGTGTGTCTAGAATCTGCAACCAACTCCCATTGGTTTTGTGTAAAATACTTTTTATTTTTCAAATTTATTCGTAATAATACATATTTTAGTCTTTGTTGTGGATTTTGTTGTTGGGAATGGAACATATGGGTCCCGAAAAAACGAAAAAATTGGAAACTCATGTTTGTCTCGGCATTAGAATGACATTTCAATTGAGTTTTGTTCACATGTGACCCACCATTGCGAGTGGTAAACGAGGGTGTATTGTAAATATTAATGCATCTGAAATGGCAATAAATATTCACTCAGGACACACAGATAATACATATTATGGACACTTATGTAATTCTGAGTCAATTTAGACATGACCGTCTATCTGTTGAAAACTAAACAAAAAAAAAAAAAAAATTAGTTAGAAAAAAGCTGTGGTTTCAAACGGGGACCAGCCTCCAAAAAATCAATTTTTGTATTCTGATTACAAAGTACATATCCAGTAAAAATTGGAGCTAACATGTAAGCAGGGGCCTAATTCTGGCAGTCGTGCTCGAGTACTTTCTCAATTCGAACGAAATTATTTTTTCAGTAGTGTGAAACTCAAATTAATGCTTTACAACACCAAAAAAATAATTCCGATTCGTTCAGTATTAACTGAAATAATAAGACATTAAATTGCTTTCGAATCGAGAAAGTACTCGATCACGACTGCCAGAATCAGACCCAGGTTTTGTAAGGGAAAAATTACATTCAGAAGGTATGATTTTAATATGGCGAATTCCCACTTAAAAGCATTACATTTTGGAAAAAGAAGCGCGTTGTCGCTCTTTACATTCAGTTGTGAGTAACTGATATACATAAGCGCTCCGTTCACGTCTCTAGGAAGTAACAACTTTTAGTGCTAACACAGAAAAAAAATATCTCATGAAAATTTTTAACAACACAGTTTGTTAAAAATAAAATTTTTCGTCAAGAAACTTTTTATTTGATTCAATGAAAAAATTTATCAAAACTGCGCTTAGCAAAATAGCACTCAATAAAACATATCTAATAATGAAATAATCAAATATTTCTTCATATTCAATAAAAAAAAAAATATTTGAATCAAAGTAAAGACAGTAATTTTACAACTCTTGTTCATTTTTTAATAGCTCATAATTCTCATTCACTCAACAGTTTTATTTGTATGATATCTTTAGTTTTCCCAAAGTCTTTGGAAAAAGGTTTCCTGATGATCTGGCCTAAGCAACCAACAAAATGAGCATATGAACGTGCTTATTCCCCCACAATAAATTTGAGTGTATTTATTAAAGAATACAAAGTGGGAATTTAGCACATCATAATTAATTAATAAATAAATAAAGATGCAATAAACATTTTGTTTGATTTATTCAACATTTCCATCTTGTTAATAATTAAAATCAATAATTCAGATTTTGATTCAAGAAAAAATTAAAAATTTTAGAATTCAATTGAAATACAACAAAATACATTACGTCAGTTCATTATTGGTTTGGCGCATATCATGGTGAAATTACCTTGAGCTGACGATTTATTTAATTTTTTAAATAAAATTTGTTGCTGTAATTATAACTACTTAGCCCTTGTGTTAATACCCAACTTTATCCCAATTCCCAGTAAAAACTTCGCCTACTTTTTCAAAATGAATAGGTTATTTAAGGCCAGTTTACACGGTGATACAATGCATTACGACTTTGTAGAATCAAAATATTATGAAATTCTCTCCGTGTTTAAAAGAAAAAAAGAAAAATCTTTTGTAAGTATAATTCATGTTTACACGGTGGGTATAAATAAAATCAAAAATAACAACAAAAAAGCAGATGGCTGCAGTTTTAAATTTGTACAAAAAAAACATACAAATTTCCTGAGTTGATTTTAGTTGTTTTTGTAATTGTATAAAAATGCTACCACCTTTAATATACTCTGTTAACATACACCTCTGGTGTGAGGAGGATACATACGTTTCTAAAATGGTTTAGAAAAAAAGCATTTACCGACTGCTTGTCAGATTTTGTATTCGTATTCTCTCTTACTCAATACATTTTGCTTTTACATGATAATATTTTTCTTATTCTACATAATTTTTTGCAATGTCGTAATACATTGTACCACCGTGTAAACTGGCCTTTAACTCATTATTTTGTAGCTTTGTTCTTTAACAACTACTATAACAACTTTTTTTGAATGTATGAAAAATAATTATTTTTCTAACAACTAAATTATGATAACTTTCAAAACTTATTATATTACTCACAATCATATCATCCCAGCAAAAACTTACATTGCAAAGTAATGAGTTAAAAAGCTAATATAACGACTCTTCACTACTTATACATTGGCATTTTAACTCATTATTTTAACACGGTGATGTCATTGGAGGCAAGTACTTACCTCCCTCGCTTACAAATAGGGAGTTAAAAAGTTGTTACTCCGATGTCACCAAAATTACAACTAACATTGAATGACTTTAAAAAAAACTTTTTTTTGTTATTTTTTTTTTATTATTATTTTTTTTTCTATTTTTTCTTATTTTATTTTACTTTATTTTTTTTTTTCTATTTTTTCTTATTTTATTTTACTTTGTTTTATTTTTTATTTTGTCTCTGGTGGGATTCGATCCGCCAACCTCGGTGCTGATAGACTAGCTCACTACCAGCTAGTCTACCGGGGCAGTGTAGTTTTTGTATAAAAAAACGTTGTTTTACTCAATTAAGAGCGTAAATATGAGATTAAATTATTGTAGGCAACTACTTACCACCCTCGCTTACAAATAGGGAGTTAAATAAGTCATTACCAAACTACTTCTATGTAATGAAGATGGTATGTAGTAGTCATTGAAAAGTAAGTTGTTCAGTATTGGCATGTCATTACCAAGTTTTTGCTGGGATGATGTCTAATAGCCATAACATGATAACTTTCTATACATTTATCATATAATGTTTAAGATGCAATCAAACTATTTTTACTCTAATAATATTTATTAGCACCATTTTAAAATAATTTGGAATCAGTTGTGTCGTTTATTTTATATGTGAGCGATTTATTAATTTAAAGATAAATTCCTATAAAAAAATAAGTTTAAAGAAATTAAAAAAATTTAAATATTAGCGGAGTTCATTCAGTATTAGTGATTTAATAGTGCAAATGCAAAATGTCGTCGTTATTTGTAAAATCCAACAACAAAACACACAGAGATTTCGTTATATTTTATAAAAGTGATATGATATTTCTGTGGTTTTCATGGGCAACCGCGTATGTCTTAAAACAAACTTTTCAGGAGAGCCGAAAAACCATTCTAGATCAAACTATGGGCTAGGTATTGCACTTTTTAAACTTTGTCACTACGTTCAAAAATCGGAATTGATCAATCTTTTTTCAAACACTTTTAGAAACATGTAAAGAGCGTTTAAAATTATGCAATATCTCAAAATCGGAAAGGTCCATGAAAACCACAGATTTTGCATTTGTTATAATGCAAGCCTTATATTAAACTCCGCTGTTTAATTTACATAAAGAAAAATTATTAAAAGCCACAAAATAAAAAATCAATCAAAAATTTTTTATTTATTTTATATTTTTTTGACAGTTTGATTGCTTCTTAATTTATTATGATTAACCTGATGATAATATGATTACTTCTTAGCTTATTATGATTAACATGATAATAACATGATTGCTTCTTAACTTATTATGATTAACATGACAATAATTTGATTACTTCTTAACTAAGTATGATTAACAGAATAATAATATGATTAAGGGAAAAATATTATGATGTCATATTACGAGTATATTTAGCCATAATATGATTCAATAATAATCTTAATATGGTGACTACAATCATGAATCTTAACATAATATGTTGCTCTTAGAATATGTTTACCACAACCATGTTTTTTCTTTGCGTGTACAACAAGACAAGAAAACTACAGGCATTTTGTTTGTGTAAAATTCCTCGGCAAAATCAGGGCGCCGCGTTTTGTCTTTTCTCTTTTATTCACTTGTATGCTGTTTTATTACGTATATGTGCACACACATTGCAGAGAATTTCCCAGCGGGAAAACTCAGAAGACCTTCTTACTTCAGGCCTTTTTAAAGGCCTGCTTAAAAAATTCTTTGATTTAATTACTGTTCTTACGTAACTGCTAAAGAATGCCTCATAGAAGGCCTCGGCTCTTTGGTATAAAAGATAAGATACTCCTTCTACACTCGCTTCTATGAGAAGCGAGAAAAGAAGGATTAAAATTTTTTGTTTTGTTTTTTTGCACAAGCAAAAGAATTCAGATCCCTTTACAAAAACAAAGTAACATATGTTGTAAATCATTTTAGTTGAAGTTGAAAAGAGAAAGAGTAGAATTTTTTGTTTTGCGAAAGAATTCAGATCCCGTTATAAAAACAAAGTAACAAAGTAGGTACATATTAAAATACAACATAAAAACAAGTAAGAGTGCTATATTCCGCTGTGCCGAATCTTATATACCCTTCACCATTGTGCGAGTAGAATAGAGAGCAACTAAATAATTTTTACATATACATACATATTTACAATACTTAAAACTTCATTATAAATGAAATTTAAAAAGCGAAAAATGGTAAATATTTTTTTTAAATCGTTTTTAGTTTCTACTAGCTGGCCCGGCAAACGTTGTTTTGCTATATGACTTATTTCTTTCAGATGTTACAGTGTCTGCTTGCCAAATTTTAAGAAAACCTGTTGATTAGTTAAGAATATTATAAAAATTATAGGCTTTAGTTCTTTCCAGATGTTACACTATTTGCCAGCCAAATTTCAAGGGAATCAGTTGATTAGTTAAGAAGATATAGGGAGGGGGAGCTTTTACTCCTCTTGCCGTATTGCATGCCCTTTCTCTTTCAGATGTTACAGTGTCTGCATGCCAAATTTTAAGAAAACCGGTTGATTAGTTAAGAATATATAGGAAGGGAGCTTTTACCCCTCCTGCTTCACGCCCTTAATAGTAAAAACTATAGGCTATAGTACTTTCCAGCTGTAAAACAATTTGGCTGCGAAATTTCGAGAAGATATTGGGAGCAGGAGTTTTTACTCTTCTTGCCCTATTTCACATCCCAGTCCCTATTTCCTTTCAGATGTTGCAGTGTCTGCATGCCAAATTTGAAGAAAACCCGCTCATTAGCTTAAAAGATATAGGGAAAGGAAACTTTTACCTTAATTGCCCTATTTCACGCCCTAAATAATAAATAATTTGAGGCTATAGTTCTTTCCAGATGTTACACTATTTTCCTTCAAAATTTCAAGAAAATCGGTCAATTTGTTAAGCAGATATAGGGAGGGGAAGCTTTTACTCCTCTTGCCCTATTTCACGCCTTATTCCCTATTTTCTTTCAGATGTTACAGTGCCTGCATGCAAAATTTTAAGCAAACAGGTTGATTAGCTAAGAAGATATAGGGAGGGGGAGCTTATGCCGTATTTTGCGCCCTCTAGCGATATAAAATATACTCTACGACCTATTCTCATGTCTAACAAAAACACATACAAAATTCCATAATCAGTCAAGCCGTTTCCAAGGAGTTCACAATGGAGGGCGTTCTGTTGATATTTGTATGGGAATATAAAGGAAAATCTAAATGCCCTATCTCCGGAACCACTGGGCCGATTTCATGCAAACTTTGCATAAACCATCTACAGACTATCCCTAACGTGCCCCAACGTTTCTGCTGAAATCGGTCTACTCGTTTTCGCAGTTAGTGGTGACATCAAAGTGTACACTTCTTTTTATATAGTATATAGATTTGTTAAAATTATTTCGTTAAATATATGAAATAATAAAGAAGGGTGATAACGAAAATCATATTGGGCATTATGCTAGTATATGTAAACAAATACGAAGGGGGGGTGACGGGATTGGAAGAGACGACAACCGGATTTGAACTTCGCTTTGCATAAGGACCCAGAATATATATACTTTATAGGGTGTAGGACCTTCGGTGAAGGGTATAAAAAACAAACTTAATTATAAAAAAGAGTAATTTTTGGGATTTCAGTATTTTGGTCCTAACTCTGCTATTTCTTAACCGATTTGACATATTTATATACCGACGTGTTAAAGAAGAAATTTGCCAGGTATTTTGGCTATAAAACTTGGACTCGGGAAGATCTATGGTTCCTGAAAATGGGTATTTTTCAAAAAAAAAAATTAATATTTTGGCCATAACTTTTTCGTATCTGAACCGATTTTCCCGAGTTTTTCAGAAAATATTTTCTATTTAAAATTTCCGATCTTCTGATATATAAGGCGTAACCATAGGTCATATAACAGTCAAAAAATTCAGGGTTTTATACAATTTTTAATACTTTTTGTATGAGAGGTACCACGCCTACTTCTCCAATCTCGCCCACATTTTGTAGGATGGTGTATATTTATAACCTAAATGTTTGTACCTAATTCTAAGGCTTTTGCTCTTGCCGTTCTCCAGATATACAGAAAAAAAGTAACAAAAATACAACAACCACAAGGGATTTTTTGGAAAAATTAGAGGCAGTCGTGGTTTTTTGGTCATATCTCAGCCATTGTTGGACCGATCTCGCTGAATTTCAATAGCAAGAAATGGTGGATATGTGACATAAATGTAAAACAACGTAGCCGCTATCATGTCTGGAGTCTCCGGAAAACACATATCAAACGTAAGACGGATGGATGGATGGACGGACAGACGGACGGATGGACGGACGGACGGACGGATATCGTTAAATCAACTTCTCTCCTCATAAGGACCCAGAATATATATACTTTATAGGGTCTTAGATCAATATTGTAGAAATTACAAACGGAATGACAAACTTATATATACCCTTTTCCACCTGAGGTGAAGGGTATAACAATAATGTAAATCATTTTAGTTGAGTTTTGTTCATAAGGAAGATAGGTACTTGTGCTTAAAAGTTTTTTTTTATAATACACTTTTATTTACAAGCTATTTTACAATATTTAGCAAATTTGATTATTTCAATAAAAATATATCACATGTGTTATTAAACTACAATAAGTTTAATAAAATATATAAACATACATATGTTTGTAAAATAGGTATATATAGAAAGATAAGTGTTGTTTTATGTTCTATATTGGAGATCTAATATGTACATGAAACCTATTCAGTCTTCTAATTTCATTGGTTAGGAAATATTCCTTAATGTTTCAGAGTGATAGCCCTTCAATATGACCTTTAATCAAAAACATTTGTAGAAGGCCTCCGTACTCCTTCTTTTTCCCGCTGGGTTAACAACATTAACTACAACATATGTCAAATTCATATAACGCATATAATCGCAAAATATAATAGTCAGGGCAAGGAAGTTCATGCACTTAAAATCGCAAAATATGCGCATAAAACATGCACTAAAAATCGTAAAATATGCAAAAATAGAAGTAAAAAATATGCATTAAAAATATATTTATTTAACCATATTTAACAAAAAAAAACATAAATACATTTCATTCAGTTTTAAAAACTTAAAACATAGTTTAAAAGATATATTTACATATATAAATAAATAAGTTTTTTTTTAAGTTATCAAATGTAAAACTCATTCTATTTGGTCTTCAAACAGTTTTAAGCATTGAAAGTGTTCGTTCGACATCAACGGATGTAATAGGTGGATATTTAAAAGTGGTCAACTCCTTTGTAGAATATTGAATGGCTACAATTTTTTCTTTACTGGAAGGTAAATTAAAAATATTACCAATTTCTTTAACTTTTTTAAATCCGGCATTCTTTTTTAAAACTGCATAAATTTTGGCTTTTATTTTTTCGCCGATTTGACCTTCTACTTTTCTTATTTTAATGACAGCGTCCTCAACGAGTTTAACCGAGGTGTTCAATGATTTAAGCCCCTGAAGTTCGGTTATTGTCTCGACTAGAAACCCATTGTTTGAGTGTATAAATTCTAATTGAGCCTTTATATTAGGTACATTTAAAATATTGTTTACTTTTTTATCGCGACTGCATTATTTTCGTTAAAATTATTTACCACATCTTTAAATTCTTTAAAATTTTTGGCATAATACTCAACTGCCTGGTACCCCATCTTGTAGTACATGGTTGAAACGCAAAGGTAAATTTAAAAACTTTCATGCATGGCATGAGCTTAGCATGTGACATGTAACATTTTAGAGTAAGATATCTTAAAAAAAGGTCAAGTAGAGCAAAATTTTATTTTTATTAAAGGATTCTAAAAGAGAAATTGAATCTTTAAAAGTTCGAGCTATTGAAGCATGATCCACCTTTTCCAACTTTACAATATTTAACAAAAATTTGTGTTTACTCTGTTCTTCTTCTGCATTCAAGATCCCAATCACGTAGACAACGAAACGTCCTTCAGTGTCCATTGCTTCGTCAATAGACAGCCACAAATTATGTCACTTAATTCTTTCAACAATGTCACATAGTTGTATAGTGTATAACTTGGCGATATAAGCTTTTATAAGGGTTGTTTCGGTAGGAATGGTTTCATTGTTAATTTTTGTTTAAAAAAATTCTATAATTTTGGTTGATTAGCTAATATAGAGGTATATCTGCAGACACCAGAGCATTATACAATTCAAAACTAAATTTGCTAGTCTTATCCCCAAAAGTTGATTTTCTTGAAATTAAAGTTTGCGAAACGTTTTCATAAATCATAAACCTTTGTGTTTCTGGCTTTGAAAGTGCTGATTTACTTGAAATTTTTAAATGAAACACCTTTTTGTAAACTTTTCAAAAAAGTACTTTTCCCTCTATTTTGAAGACTCAAAAACACACTTATTTAAAATACTATTTTTTGATATTTTTTCTTTTGGCATTTTTTTTCCTTAAAAACAATTTATTTTATTAATGCTTTTTAGATTTTAAGTCATACTTCTTACACCGTAAATCAAAAATATTATGTTGAGTTCTAGTTTTTCTTCGCCGAACATTAAAAAAAAAAAAAAAACCGCGAACAAAATGAAATGTCAAAAACTGTTTTATTGTTACTTCTACAATTATGTGCACAATTATACAAATCGTATAATTTTTGTATGTGCGACTTTTTAAAAGTAAAAGAAACAAGGCGAATTTATATTAAAATGTAGGTAATTCAGTACCAAACACCAACATGTTGTTTTTGCTCCTTGAAAATGTCAAAGTTAGCAGATTTTCCCATACTATTTTGACTGTTTGACAGCTTCAGGGCTGAAACAACTATAACCAGCTGATTCACTGACTACACCTTATATTGAATTCGCCTTGAACAGAAAGATATTTCTAAACAAAAAACTAAGAAAATAGCAATTTTTTTTTTATAAATATTACAAAATATGACAAATAATGTGAATTTATAACAAAATATGACGACAAATATGCATTTATATCAAAATATGCAAAAACATGCATTTAAAGCAACATATGCAAAAATATGCACTAACAAATTGATGCCATTTTACTGGAAATATTGTGATTCGCAAAGATATTAACTTTAGGTGGGTCTCAGAGTACCGACAGCAAACATGCATTTGCATGAAGTCCCTTGCCCTGATAATAGTATAGGTTGCCGATGGCAGCTATAGACTCACAATTGTTGTGTGTTTTGTTTCTTTACATCAAATTATACATTGCGTTGATTTGTTTTTTTTTTTAAATCAAACTACTGCTTAACAACGAGTTGTTTGAAACAAACTACTGTTTAAAATTGATTCGGTTTTTATTGTGTATCATTCGAATTGATTTAAAAAAAACTCAGTATTTGACACAACAATAACTTGGTGTGGAGAACTGTGAAAAATAAACAAATGCATTCGTGCAGGGCTTTAATGCGCATGTTACGGTGGTTAAAGTGAATTCGCTTTCTTTTAAGTTAAATAACGACGATCCAGAAGCTTGTTTAAACATTTTAGTTCTTAATACATTTTGTTCATGTAAATATACCTAGGTGGGTACCATAGTACCCGGGTATTAACACAGGGGTTGACCATATAAGCCGATAATCCGCCTTCCGTGAACAACCCAAATTAGAAATGTTAGATTACTTTTGATTTTTACGATTTTGTTGTTGATGTTAAAGGATTTTATTCCAGGATCAATATTTTCTCAATCCAACGGTTTTTGGCATATTATTTTAAATAAAATGTGTTTGACAAATTTTTATTATTTCACTGAAATAATTACAATTTCTGTGCGCTTTCATTTGCGTATTATCTGTTAAAATGCATTAAGATGACTGAGCTTGTTTAATTATGTAATTTAAAATAATTTGTTTTCGATTTCAAAGTCTTTGCAATGCAACCTGCTTCCGCGTTAGGGATAGGGGCAACCTGCTTCTCTGTAAGGGATATTGGTAAGCTTTTAATTTTTTTTTTTTTTTTTTGCTTACATTATTACAAAAGTCGTTTCAATGTTATTCGCTTATTTTTTGTTTCTGAGTAAGGCTTAATAGTAAGCGAATACAGCAGCAGTTATGTTCCTTTTTAGTATCCAATAGTCTAGAAAAATTTTTACTGGGTAGTTACTATTTAAACCAAAACTGAAACTCTTTTTTTTGTTCAAATATCCTAGCGATGTATTATTATTTTAACAGAACATTTTTGACCCTCCCATTAAGAAGGTACAGAATGCAACCATGACTAATAAGGTGTTAGCTAATATAATCCATGCTAGATTGTCATCATCAATTGCAACAGATCTTCGAAAGGAACATGCCGGCTTCAGATCACATCGATCTTGCATTGATCACATAAATACCATACGGATCATAGTGGAGCAATCAGTGGAATGGCGTTCTCCTCTACATTTGATATTAATCGACTTTGCCAAGGCCTTCGATACTAACCACCATCAGGCAATATGGCATGCACTCCGATGCAAGGGAGTCCTACCTGAGCTTATAGACGTTATTAAAGCTTTGTATGGCAACTCAACAAGCCGGGTCCTGCATGAACGCGTGTTAGGCAACGCAATTGGTTTAAGTACTGGTGTACGAGAGGGATGTATCCATACCCGCTGTTATTCAATATTTTATTGGACTCAATTATGCAGCAATCAACTCACACTAGAAGAGGCATCACATTGGGAATGAATAGTCGATTTGAGGATCTGGACTATGCTCAGGGTCAACAACATAGAACTCGAGGATGTGCAATGGTTTTGCTACTTAGGAAGCATAATTTCCTCCATGGGCGGCTCCCGTGAAGATATTGCATATCGCATAAAAAAGGCGAAGCAGTCATTCGGAGCATTACAAAGAATATGGAAATCACCAAAAATACATACAGGTACTAAGCTGCGTCTTTTCTCCTGGAATTCTACGGCAAACGACATACAACATCTACAGGTATTCATTAATCGTTGCTTGCGGAAAATATTGAGAATTTTTTGGCCGAACGTAGTTTCCAATAGCGACCTGTGACAAAGAACAGGCGAAACACCAATCCGTATAGAAATTGCAAAAAGGAGATGGAGCTGAATTGGCCAAATCCGAAGAAGACCTCATGATGATATATCGAAGATGGCAATTGACTGGAATCCCCAAGAAAGCAGGAGAAGAGGTAGACCCGCTAACACTTGGAGAAGGCTACTAGAATCCGAGATAAGCAAAACAGGAAAAACCTGGTCTGAAATCAGACAAATGGCACAGGATAGATCCGGATGGAAGGAATTCGTTATAGCGCCTTGTTCCAACTTGGAACCATAGGAATCAATATATAATATTAAGAAGGCGCCCGTTACATCACGGAAACAATGATTTCAAGAATTTAAGCCACAAAATAAAAATAAAGCATTAAAGCATTGGTGTATAGTATGTCCTAGATCCTTTATTCAGTCTACTTTCTAAAAATTCAAATTTTTGGTGGAAGCATTTTGGAGGAGACACATTAGATACAGCCGAATACAGTTTTCATTTTAGCTTGCAATACAAATTAATTTGGTTTCATTAAAAATTATTTTAACTCTTAAGGGGTCGTCTATACACGGTCAAAACGGTATGGTAGTATTATTGAAATTGTGTTTGTATGTGTGACACCGACGATGCTGGATGGAAAATCAAAAAATTTAGATATGACCTCGAATATTACGTTACAAGTACACGAGTGAATTCGCCTTGATGTCAAGCATTTTGATCGTGAATAAACCCCTTTAAATATCTAATGGTTTAAGTGCAGTTAAAGTAATTTCAGAAAGGTCGTATTTTATTGAAATATGTAATCTTAAAAACTAAATTATATAAATTGTTCTTAGAAAACTTTAAGATAAGAATTTATTAAATATCCCAAAAAATTTTCAAAACACAGCGTTATGTTTCTTCTTTAATATTTTAGGATTACAATATTAGATATTAATCCATATTTATGTTTATTTTGGATTTCTTAAATCTTGGTTAACTTATTTATAACTATTTTTAACATCAAAGGCCATCATAAACTTATACACGCACATAAACACATTAATAAAAACATACATATATTTAAATAAATGATTGTTCTTATGGATACAGTTAGGAACAGTGTGAATAAGTATATATTGAACCAAATTAAAAAGTTTCCCCTTCTGAAGAAAACATTATTTTGGTCCTGATTTTGGAAATTGGCGACTCAATAGAAATAGATTCCCTGGGTGGAACAATGGCCTGCAAAAAATCTTTAATATTTGATTTTATACGAATCTGTCTAAATAAAATTCTACACAAATTATTTGAAATTTTTGGAAATTTCCATCTCGTAAGTCTGAATTCATACTATGAAAGTTTTCTTTCAGAAAGTGTGACTTTATTGGTGAGAGGGGGGACAATAACAGTATGTTCTTTTCCTCTCTCACCAATAAACTCAAGCTTTCTGAAAGCAAACTTTCATAGTGTGAACCCAGACTAACTAAAAGGGAAACACAGCTCCTATCGGTTATCTTATGTCAAGCTGCGTTATCTAGTTTCTGTTTGACAGCCATTAAAAGCAGACCACATAAGTTGAGTTGAAGAGAAGTGAATTTTGTGATGTTTCCCAATTTCCCAAATTCTTATCAAGCATTGTGGTAGTACATATTATTAAAAATGTGTTTGTCTGTGGGACACCGACGATGCTGGATGGAAAATCCAAAATTTTTGATAGGATGGCGAATACTACGTCCAGCACACGCACACGAGTAAATAAGCCTCTATGACAAGCATTTTAGAAGTGTATTTGGCCTTTTTAGAATCAATTAAACAAAAACTAAGCCTGATAAATAATATAGTAACTCTGCAATGAAAAAAGTAGTTTACTGAATTTCGTTGCTGCCGTACAAGTGCGGAAAATGACAAGCGTTCTGGACGCCCACTATATGGTGTTGGCCGATGGAAGGATTGAAAGTGCAATAGATTTTGGAAGCCAAGTTATATTTTTTAATTATCACTTCAGAAAGCTCTTCGCAGGATTAGTGCCGTGTTTATTCACATTCGACCACAAACTCAAAAGTCTGGCAAATTCGCAAGAGTGGTTGCCGTTGTTAAACAACAAAATGGGCGAGTTTTTGCTCCGCATCATAAATGTAGATGAAACGTGGATCCACCACAACACACAGTGGGATTTGTTCATACAATGTTTGGTAAAAAATATAAGGAGTGCTTGTAGAATGTTGAAATTTTGTTCTGAGCCTTTGGATAGCTCAATTAAGAAAAATATAAAGTTTCATCAAAATTGGCCACGCCAACTACCCACCGCCCATAGAACCCAAAATTTATTTTTGGCCCAGAGTTTTTAAAATTTTGCTCTGAGCCTTTGGTTAGCTCAATTAAGAATAATATAAAGTTTCATCAAAATTGGCCACACCTACTATTCACCGCCCATAGAAACCAAAATTTATTTTTGGGCCAAAAATTTTTTTTAAAATGACTGAACTGAATATTTCTTAAACAAATTACAGTCCGTTACTGTAATAATATTGTGAGTGTATCATCAAGTTCCAGACCCTGTTTACGGGGTTGGCATCGAATGCTACTTACATATAAAAGGATCTGACGTACTAAAATCGATGAAAAACATCTGTATTTGTTGCTACTCTATCACATTTTCTGGAGAACCTTAATCTATAATTTCTATAATCTTTATTTCTGGCTTCTTCAGAAAGCATGCCAATAGTAAGTATTGCCGCATCCATGATATCCTTTCCGTGTATCAGTATTTGGTGTACTGTTACTGGCATATAATACCAAATATTTTTCAACAAAAAGTTTTGCTGTATCTTGAGAAAAAATTCTTGAACTTCAAGGAATTAACTTTTTTGCCACAAGTTATTATTTGATGTATAATGCGAAACCGATCAATTATTTGCTTAACTACACCAGTCACTCCGGCAACAAGTGCGGGGTTAGAAAATAAATTTTTTTATTTTTATTGTTGTTAAATCCCATTGTTTTGTTTTTAATCTATTCCAAATAAGATATTGTTGGAACCAGTGTTGCCAGTGAAATTTCGAGAAAGATACATTTTAGTTTCCAAAAAGATACACTCTTTCCCAAAATCATTCATATTAAAAAAAGATTTAAGTCCATTTTTAACGTTTAACATTTATTAACATTACATTTTTATTTCATATTAAATGAATATTGTGATGAAAAGATATCATATAAGTTAATTTTTATATTCATTTAAGTCATAAATATTAGGTATGAAATTTTTAAAAATACAATAAGCAAACATTAAAATTAATTATATGTAACTATCTTTATATGTTATCGAAACCAGTTTATTTTTGTTAAAATTAATATAAATTCATATAGTTCATATAAATTTCCTGAAAGATGTTCATATTTCCTCCAAACAACTTCGGATTACAAGTAATAATCCTAGATTTAGGTTAGTCGTATGTTGAAACAACCTTAATGTTTTCTTTCACCATTATGAAAGCTGCTATTGTATAAGTATTGTCTTAATAAGTATCAGTCTTAATAAGTTTTAGAATACTTTTGCATACAAATTCAAAAGATACGAAAAATGTCAGGATTATACATGGTACGTGAAGCCATCAAAAGATACGAAAAATGTATCTTTGGTATCCTAATGGCAACACTGGTTGGAACTAAATGTCATAATCCTAAAAGTGCAACATACCAAAAAGCAAACAGCAGTGAAAAAGTTGATTCTCGGGATAAATCGACACTAAAAATGTTCATGGTAAGCTTGTCAACCGTGTTTTCAACCCTGAATAAATGTCTCAGCGGAAAGAAATTCGACACCTACAATAAACTCAACTTGAAAACATGCAAATTTTGATGCCCTAAAAACTCGAATCTTTTTTTTTTAAAAGGAATACAAAAAAAAAAATTAAAGAAACGTTCGACAAAGCGCATAGAGCTCAAAGGAGACTTTGTTGAAAAATAAAAAGAGATTAATTTGACTTGATCAGCCATACACTTTTCCGTTTTAAAATTATAAAAATATTAAACAACCATATACAATTTATCGCTAATAAATTATACATGAACATAAGCATATGCAAGTAGATCGTTACCGCGATAAAACGCAACGTTCTATGTAATTCGTATTCGCTTCAAAATAATTCTGCGATCACGACTACAATTTTACAAATGTAAGATATCTTGATACATATTCAAGCCATAGTTTAAAAGCAAAACTATTAAAAACAAGTAAGAAAGTATAGTCAGTCAAGCTCCACCATATGATACCCTACACCTACACCAAATAGGGAGCAATGGGCAAACATGGAGCCGCCAGAACAAAATTATATTATGAGGTTAATATAATTTAGATATTCTCATCTACATGAGATTTCTTTTGCCTTTTAGAGATTTTAGGAGGGGGGATTATAAGGGACCTTTGGTTTATTTTGGCCCCACCAACACAATATTTTGGTATGACATAATAACTATCGTTAAAGTTATCTATTCTTTTTATGTAAATAACATTTATAAGGAAGTTATGGCTTTTAAAGCTATTTTTGGGAATTGTATTTGTATGGGCGCTGTTGATAAATATGGACTGATTCGAATTAAATTGTTTAAGCTGATTTGGCTTTTAATAAAATAAGTTTTGGCCAAATTTAATTTAAATATATTTATGTGACCTTCTCCGAGAAAAGGGACCTAGTGTGTGTGAAAATGAAGTTTTGAGAAAAACGCATTTAAAGTTTCATAACTCATTATCGCTGTTAACAAACCTTCAGTTGGGAGATGCGATTTGGTATTATCAGAAAACAAACTCATTTCATCTTATTCTACACCCTTTAAGATACCAGAATCCACTCTTAAGTCCAAACCCGTTTTTTGACACAGGGACCTAGCCTTTTCTCGAGAGAAGGTCGCATATAATAACATGATTTATGGGCACAAAGACTCTACTTCGGAAAGAAGCTTGTATTGGGACGATGTGAAATTATGGACTGTGACATATGGATGTGTCCGAAGCTTAAAGGCATACCTTCACAAAATAAAAAGTAGCGTGAGGTTTCAAAAATTGATTTTCAAGATTTAAAATACTTTAAAAAGGAAGTTTCCGAACACGTGAAGCGTGGTAATTCATATTACAGAAATATATTATGGCCTTATTTTGTTATGTGTATTTTCCTATTATCTGGCTGGTAGCTTCGAAAAAATAATAAATAAGATTCAAAGCTTATGCCGTTTTTCATATTTTTTAAATAGTAAACCCCCTTAAAAACCCCCAAATATAAATTTATGCCCCCTAAATTTTCCCCCTAAGAGTTTGTACCTCCTAAATTTGCCCCTAAATGAAATAAAAACCCCTAAATCTGGGGAAAACCCTAACCTGGCCACTCTGGTCTTGATAGGTGGTCAGTTGTTGACCAAAACTGTTGTTCATTTAACCAATTTTTGCATACGCAGGTAACTTCTAATTGGTCTTAGGTATTAAAATGAAAAATAATTCGTCACCTAAACCTGATATACATCGTTTTGAAAACTATATGAACAAATAAAGTTGCTACGTTGTTTTGTAATAAAAAGTTAAAATTGTTCTGTTTTAAAATGGGTATACATAATATGGCCTTATTTTTTCCAATCATAACTTTAAACTCACTATTAACAAAACGCGAATAGCTTTAACCGGTTTGAAAATCCTTATTTAATCGACAGTTTTGTGTTTCATATAAATAGTCACACTGTATTGTACACTAGAGATAACTTTTATATATGTATGTAAGTAAGTGTGGAGAGTCGGTTCTTAGGTATTAATATAAATGTCTTTTATATGGCCAAAGTTCTTAATGGTTTCATAACTTTTTTGGCACATAACAATATCCCTACTTGTTTCAAATAAACGACTCTTTAATATTCTAAAAATGTACGTAAATACACCAACATACACACCCAAGCACACACACATACATTTAACTAACAACAACAACCACAAACCAAATAATACACATACTCATAGATATTCGTAAGTACAAACACGCGTTTAGTTTAAAATATTTTGTTGTATTTGTTTGTGGGTTTGTTTGATGGCTGCTGGCAGCTTGACTTAATGCCTTAATATCCTTAAATAGTCCCGTGTATTTAACGAACCAGCAAAACAATAAAGTATAGCAGTTGTAGTTACAAAGACTAAATAAAAAAAGGAAAGATGAGACGAAAAAGAGCAACTATACATAATAAATGAAATAGAGGAGGATGTATTCCTTCCGCTATTAAGAATGAAAAAAAAATACAAGTAAGTAGCGGTAGAGGTAGCGAAAAAATCGCATTAATCTTAGCAATTGATTTTATACCTACCAAAGGAATTAAAAAAGTACCCTGGGAAGTTTCGTTTCGTGGTAGATTTTTTCAAAATTTTACTTTAAGGTATTTAAGATAGTCTTATCCTTGTTTATGCAATTCGAACGCACTCTGCTCTTAAGCAATGCTCTTAAACGCTGTTCCGAAATAATCAGACATAAACTACAAATATTTACAAGCCGTTGCATCGCTATGTGTGCCAAATATTCTAAAAACTGGAGACCGATAGTTACTACAAATGAACGACTTCTTCAACTCGCTGGTAAACACAATATAAATACGCAAATAAAAATAATAAAATACAAATGGTTTGGATACACGTTAAGAAGCCCCAAGGTTCAAGAAAACGAGAAGACCGAAAACTACACGAAGGCGCACAGTCTTTAATGAGATTGGAAAATCATGCAATGAACTTCCTTCGCTTTATTGCAAAAAAAAAAAAGAGAAAAATATGGAGATTCTTTGTAGACAGCCTGTGTTCCTAATGGCTATAGCAAACATATTCAAACTAAGACAGCCAACAAATTTGATCAAAGGATTTGTAATTGTGAGCGGGGTATGCTGCTGAAAATAAACATTTTATGTTATAATTTCAAAAGATTTTGTTATTCGTGCTTAATTCCCAGTTTTTATTATTGATAAAAACACTTGAAATTTATTGTTGATGGGATAAGCTATTCCTATGCATTTCACTGGTTGCTTAGGCCAGATCATCAGGAAACTTCATCCATAAAGGTTTTAGACAAACTAAAGATATTAAACCAAATAAAACTGTTAAACGTATAAGAATTATAGCAACAGTTCTACTTGTAACAATATCAAAGTTTAAACAAAACACATCAACAATAAACAACAGTGGGTTCATCTCATCTTACATTTCCCCACTACAATTAGTTGAAATTCTCTCAACATTAATTGTAGTTGTAAGTAGGTTAAGAAAAACAAAATGAAAAAAAAAAACAACAACTTACAAAAGATGTTGTCAATTAAGTGTTTTTTAGGCCGTGCACTGCCTGTTTATTATCAAAAAGTAATTTCAATTTTTGGGAATACAAAATTTTAATTTCAAAAGATTTTGTTATTCGTGCTTAATTCCCAGTTTTTATTATTGATAAAAACACTTGAAATTTATTGTTGATGGGATAAGCTATTCCTATGCATTTCACTGGTTGCTTAGGCCAGATCATCAGGAAACTTCATCCATAAAGGTTTTAGACAAACTAAAGATATTAAACCAAATAAAACTGTTAAACGTATAAGAATTATAGCAACAGTTCTACAACAACAGTTTATGGATGAAGTTTCCTGATGATCTGGCCTAAGCAACCAGTGAAATGCATAGGAATAGCTAATCCCACCAACAATAAATTTCAAGTGTTTTTATCAATAATAAAAACTGGGAATTAAGCACGAATAACAAAATCTTTTGAAATTAAAATTTTGTATTCCCAAAAATTGAAATTACTTTTTGATAACATTTTATGTTATTTTAGAAAAAATTTAATTTTTGTAAATTTGATCCATCGTAGAAATAAGTTCAAGGTATAGTCATTAGAAATTTTGTTCTCAATTTTAAAACCCATATAACGTTAAACAAAAGAAAATAAGGAAAAAAATAAATAAAACAAGCGTCAAAAATCAAATAAAATAATTTGACATTTCACGGGTAAATAACGACAACTCTCCCTGGTACTTATTCTACCATGATTTGATCTTAATTTAATTATCATTTCTTGCAATAATAGGTTGACATTTCTTTTGTTATATTGGCAGAAAAGTCGCCTTTAAGGAGTGTGATTTTCTGTATTACTGTTCTGGCTATACCTGTCGTGTTATCATATGTTTCCTCAGAAACTTCATTTTAGTCAAATTGTAATTTCAAGGAATACAACTTTTCAAGGTTAGAAGGAGTTAAAGAGATTTTACTACCAGCAGAAAGCTGAATATGTCTTCTCAAGCCCCATACATTCTTTTGTACCTAATTGGACCCGTCTAAAGAATACTTTTATCATTTGAATGAATTAACTATTGTAATTTACGTTTGTGATGATGTGTGTAGTACAGAGAACTGCAAAAATCACTATTTTTCTTGATTTATTCATACGCTCAAATTTACATTCGCTCTTTGTCTGCAAAACAAAGTTCAACGTTGGTAAGTTTTACATCGTTTCGTACACATTTGATTTTTGCATGTGTTCGTTTTTATTGAAAGTGCTTTGTTTGCATGTAAAGTCAAAAGGCACACACAGAAAACAAATTGGTTGGGAAACGGTTGCAGTAATAAAATATTGATCAAGTAACATGATTTATTATTGCAACTATTAAAAATGTATAGTTCTAACTGATTTTTAATTCTCTTGATTATAAAAATGATGTTCCAACTGAAATATGATTCCTTCAATTCTTTTATTAGTTATGATAACTAATTTAATTAAGTTCTAAAAATTAGTACAAATGGTTACAATCACAACCGAATTTAATACAGGGCAATACTGAATATTGGACATTGCAATCAATAATTTGCTTTCGTCAATAAATTTTGTAATATCCCAATAAACCATAGAACGATATGATAGCGAAAACGATATTATATTTTATAGCGTGTATAATAGTATATACTAATATTTAAAACGATATCGTTACGACATCATTTTATCAAAATATTTTTTTCCAATTTAAAAACAAACATTTGAAAAAAACCTCAAATATTTTTAAACATAATAAATTATTTAAACAAAGATTAATATAAAAATTAAAAACAAAGTTTTTATTAAAATATGTATGAACATTGTGATCGAATTATCCTATAAATATTACAAAAAACTGTAAGTATTAACTATTATATTTTAAGAAATTTTCTTTCATTTAAAAAAAAAATGAATTTTACCTTGTTATTAGATACATATAATATCATTATTAGTATATTAAAACGATAGTTTTTCGAAAAATTTAAAAATGCGATTTCGCTATCGTTAATATTAGAAATTATGATATCGAAAACGATATAATTTTATGGAAAAACGATATTATAAGGTAAGGTACAATTTAGTCCGTAAAAACTATCGTTTTCGATTCGTAAACGATTATCACTTGTGATACTTTCTATCACCTATATGATATCATTTCGATATCGTTACAATATCGCTTGGTTTACTGGGATAAATGGTTATTCATTTATTGCAGCTAATTATTGATTGTTGGAATAGATTCAATTCGAATACAACAAATGAAAATATAATTATTCGGAATTCACAACCAAAAAATAGTTAAAAGCCAATTGCTTGCTCAATTTTCTGTCAAAACATTTGATAGATTAAATTAATTTTTAATATTATATTTAAAAAATATATTTGCGGTCAAAAATGGAAAATGTGAAAAACTTAATAAAAAGGGGTAAGTAATTTACTTATTCTTATAGGTATGAACATATACACATATGTATGTATGAATGAATGTATTATTTTTTATACCCTGCAAATTATATTGGACTTCTTGATCCATTTTGATCCTTGACTGGTCCAATGTAGTGCAAGTATGGACCATGTCATTATTAAAAAGAGTTTGCAGTGAAACGACATGTCTTCGTTTTTTAACGACATGTTTTCGTTTTGAAATGATTTCAAAGCTAATCCTCTGGAGTATACCATGGAGAAGTTTTAAGACTTCCCCTTTGTAATGCAAGCTGGGTTATATGGTCCTGCCCTAGGACATCGTACTGTAAAATAACCCATTTTTCCATTCATTGAGATTACCTTTGGACAAGTCCTTGCCCCTTATAGGCTCCATTTGACCGGTTAAAAAAAATATATTGATAACGACAATCAAATCTCTTGCTATGAATACCAATTATGTGTTAATTCAGTTGCACCTATCACTTACTCGGGTATAAGCACAATTTTGTTTCTAATAATCATACTACAGTAGTTTTGACTTAACTGCCACTCTTTTAGCTGCCAATTTGAGATACCTGCCAAAAACCACAAAATTTCACTCATTTCTTCAATTTCGTATGAAATGTACTTGTTTAAGTGCCAATTTCATAAGTGCCAATTTAAGTTAGCTGCCACAAATATTTGAAATTATTATCCCATACTCATTGATAATTTTTCATTTAATTGCCAGAAATTTAAACTTTAGCTGCTTTAACTGAAAGAGACCTTATCATTCAAGATACAGACTTTCTAGAACTGATACCAAATTATTCAGACTATATTAACTGTGACGCCAATGTTGATTGTTACGGAGAGTTATCGAATAACGAAATTCTCGTGCCTATTACAGAAACTACTCCTACTGAGGATGAAGACATTGAAGATGAAGAAGACAATGAAGAAAATAACGTCTCATTCAAAATTCCATCGACTAAGAAGGCATTAGAAGCTTTGAATGTCCTCCAAAAATATTGTATGCACCACAAGATTGATATAATTCCAGAAACTATTGAGGATCATATCCTAAAAGGGTCTATAAAAGCTTTTAAGCAAACTTCAATTACTGAATATTTTTCTTAAATGCTATGTACTTTTTAAGTACCTTTTACTTATTTGCAAAGACTGAAATAATTTGTTCCTTTTAATTTATATTATTTTTCCTGAAGTACCTTTATGTTGTTTTATTAATAGCTAATAAATGAAAATAAAATTTTTATTTTTTTTTAATTTTGGTTGTAAAAATAGGGAATTGTGTGAATCGCACTTATGGGCCACTTCTGTGGCTAGTAAACGAATCAGACAACTGCCAATTTTTGGCAGTTAAAAAATTTAACTTAAGTGCCATTTTGACTTACCTGACACAAAATGCGTGCAAAACACGGTGTGGCAGTTAAGTCAAAAGTACTGTAACAACTAACAATATCTATTGTTATAACTGATAGTGTACTAAAATTTAAATGTTGCTATCAAACCTATTATGCTAAGCAACGAAATTTTCAGTAATTGGAACCGAATTGTGTGATAGTACAAGCAACCGACGAAATTCGATTGGCGCCAAATTCGGTTGTGATCACGAATCTGTTTTCTCTGTGCACACATTCTTATACTTTTGCATTCAAGTAGTCATTGTCCACTCGATGAGACGCTTTGTTAAAATTAACAACAATAAAAACAACAATAGCAAGAATACATTGTACATACGGAACTGTACTTTTTAAGAAATTATAAAAAAAGCCTTCTGTTTCTATGGAAATTGTTTATACCTACATATCGTTACTTTAATATACAAAAGCCCTAACTAAAGTTTTTCTTACTTTACAGGAGAAGGAAAAAACTTAATAAAAATTATAGTCTTGTAGTCGTGATTTTTTTTAAACGCAGTTTTTTATTAAATTCTCTAAACAGTTTAATAAAAAGCTGTGTTAAAAAAAATCGCAACTACAAGACTACAATTTTTATTAAGTTTTTGCCTTTTCCAGTAAAGTAAGGAACATGTTAGTTAGGGCTTTTCTATATTAAAGTAACGATATGTGCGTTTAGTTTCATTTAAATTTTTTTTTCTTGTACTACACAGTAACTGCTGAATGCCTAGACCCCTTTCAGACTCGACAAGTTACTTGCGCAAGTTTCTTGCGCAACCCTTGGTTTGTAGATGTTAGCGGTAAGGTCGGGGTAAGGAAAAACAATTTTGTACAGACTTAGTTGTTGTCGGCAAGTAACTTGCCGAGTGTGAAAGGGGTCCTACATGAGTAATATTTGCTTGATTTCTGGCTTTTTTGTTTGTATTTTCTTTTCTTTGCCAAAACAATCATTATCGGTCCAAACACACAAACATCTTAATTGACAACAAAGCTAAACGATGGAATAAATAACAAAGCACGATGTGCATTTTTTTAATGATAAAAACATCAGACGATCATCAGTCTCTGCGACCGCACACAAGTACATATTATCTTTGTGTGCGTGAGTTCGGGGCTTGGTTATCACTGGTATTAAGACACGTTAAAATTAAAATATGCGGTCAACATTTATTTTTTGTGCCGAATACTATCTAGTTATCAACAAATATATGTGTTGTTTTCGTCTTATGTTGTTTTCGTCCTATGGTCAGTCTTGGACCTACCAGTACAAAGTTTCGCCACGTCATAGTAGCTTTTATAAAAGTTATCGCTGCCAAATTTTATATCAATATATGAACCTTTATAAGGAAGTAATTTCACTTAAATTTATTTTCGGAAGTTGCGTCTGTATGAGAGCTATTCCGATTAATGTTGATAGGATGATTTAGGTTGTTATAATATATATTTCTGATCCAAATTTAGTCTTAACACCAATATAATAAGATGGTATATGGGCACAGAGACTCTTTCCCAAAAGAAGTTTGTTTGGGGGATATGTAAAATTTTAGAACGATTTTGACCATTTTCAATAGGCTTGGTCCTTGTAACAATTAGAATCCAGATGCTAAATTTCATCAAATTATATGTAAACGTGAGCAGGTTTACATAGACAGCAAGCCAGAATGACGTAACGGGGGTATAGAAACAATATTTTTAATTGCTACGAATGTTAGCACAAATGTATAATATCGCCTCCATTACGGCTGTGTGGGTTTTAAAACAAAAATAGCCTGCACTTTCTTACTAAATGCTAAAAAAAAGTTCGACTTGGACCTTAAATTTCCCAACAACTGTTTCTGATTTTAATGAAATTATAACTGGAAAAAATTCAAGAAATGTTCTTTTCGTCGAATATTCTAAAATAAATCTTTTGGTTAAATAAATTCTTTGGTGCGTCGCAGTGTGGGTTGTATTTAGCTTTTACTACAGTGCAATGTGTTCTGATGAAATAAAGGATCTGGTTCCCGAAACTCATACGTTTGTTCGTAATACGCGTTTTTTATCATAGGTCCATCATTTTCGATTGGCCAGTGCATCGTACAACGCACTACAGGGAAAATTCGTTCTTTGACCCGACTGGTCGTATGTGGAATGACATTCCTGCGAAAGTCTTTACTCTCACTTTAAACACAAATATGCTCAATTCGAAAGTCCACAAGCTCTACTCTTTCTATTTTCCCATGGCATTTTTCCTAGTTGCAACGCAATGCATTAGACGAGGTAATTTCCTCAATGCTGTTCCTAACAACAACAAAAAAATATAACTATTGTTTATTTTTTCAAAAAATCTTGGGGTTTAATAACATCTATTTATTTATGGTGCATTTCCCGCAACTCTACGCTTGTCTGCAGGAAGGAAAACAAAGTCTCTGCCGGGAATCGAAACCGCAACCCCGGCGCTGATAGACTAGCTCACTACCAGCTGGCCTACCGGGGCACTCAACATGTAATTGTATTTAAAATGTAATTAAGATCAATTGTGACTGCCAAGCTGAATTAAATAAAACAAAAGCTTTAAAGTAATTGAATGGCTTAGTGCAGAAAGGGAACTACTTCGAAACGTTTATTTTGCGATAATCAATTAAAACAGTGTAGTTTATAATAATAAATGCAAGTTTTATGTTCTTAGCTGGTAGAGGGAAGACGTGACTTTTATTTGAAGTTGTCTTAGATAACACTTTTAACACTGGTGTCTACTTAGAAATACGCAAACTACGATAAGAATTTTATTAATTTTCTATTACTATCGACTAAAGTACATTTCGCACCTGATCGAAAAGATGGTATTAACTCAAAATGTATAAATTTTCAGTAGAAGTAAAACAATTATTAATTTAACATTAAGGCCATATCGCACACTAAATCATAAACAGGCATACCACAAAATTTAACAAAATCGTTTTTTGACTTAGTGATTCAATTGTGTATTGCTTTATTAAAATTATTTGAAATTTTAGTTAAATTTTACATTAAATTTGATATTCTTTGACTTCATTTATAAATGACATTCTAAATGTCATTAAAATCGATTCAAACGGATAAGATTCTTTCCAAGTGCTTATTTAATGGAGGTTCATTTATTAAAAATATTTACGTCCTGGCAATGCCGGGCGAGAATTCTCCTCATCACGGTTTCCGTCCGCATAAGCGCTCTTTTAATCGCATAAATACGGATATGATAATAAAAAAATATTGTACTTTTTCTTTGATAACGGCACCAAAAATTAGTACATAGTACTGTTTCAACATTATCATCACTGTCAAATACGTAGTCGTAGCTATTTGTATGTAAAGTTATATTGAATTTTAAATAATATTTTCTTTAACTTAATTTACGTATTTCCGATATCATATTTTTCCCTTCCTTGGTTTTCCTCCATTATTTTTTCCTTTGTATTTTTCTTTTGTAGCTGTAGAACATTCTTCTGTAGGAGCCTTTTTTCCCACTACTACATATATTCATATCCTTTTCATGTTATCCTTCTTTATTGAACATTGTAGTACAAGTAAAGTTATTTATCTAATTTATTTTGTTGTTCTTTATCGTTATCTTCATCATAAGCTGATTTGCATTTTTCTCATTTCAATTTCCACTCCTTGTTAATTTCAAAAGTACAGAATACAAAATGAACAAAACGAAATTGTATTACATTCCAACATTCTGTCGATACATTTTTCGTTACATGATGGAATGTTGTTGTTAAAGATAAAATTAAAATTTACAACAACAACAAACTAAATAATGTTATATATATAGTATATTTGGTTGTTGTCGTTGTTTTTTCGTTTCGCGTTGTTGACTTGAAAACATTATTATCATTATAAATTTACTTCGACGTTCTGCTTCATGTCATTTAGTATTCATTTTTTTAATGATTATTCTTAAACAAATTTTATGCTTTATTTAATTTATGAATTTTAATGAAAAATTATTGGATAAAGTCAAAAATAATTTATGGAAACAAGAAGTAGTAACTTGTTGACTGGCTTCGGATCTAATTTTCTAATGTTTCACAGTGATAATCGGATTGTGTAGGTCATTTTCATAAATAAAAAGTTTTGTTTTGTAATAAATTTTGCAAAATTAACCCCCATATTCATAAAAAAATATTTTTGATTTATAAAGGTTTATTGCACAAATTATCATGGGGAAATTCCCATTAAATAAACTTTTTTTTAATCAAAAATATTTTTTATGAAAATTGGGGTTAATCTTTAAATTTAAACTTATGTTGTATATAGTTAGTAGGAAGATCGATCCAATAGTATTCGACCGGCTTAAACCGTTTATATCCACTTTTCGAATATCAAATAAACCGGTTATTTAAAATAAATCCCCCGGTTATTTTTATAATGTGTAATTTGTATACGTTTTCCTTACTTTTGGTGTACCTGCACCCGTAATTAAAGTATTTTTCTACTTTAAGCTGTCAGCGCAAAAGTGGATTTATCTACGCCAAATTGATTAAAACTGCGAAAATAAAATAAGAAACTAGTTTATCTCTTGTTTTTGCCAACCTCTAACAGAAAGCGCTGCAAAAGTTTTGTGTTGCATTTATTTATTTTTGCTATACTTAAAATACAAAAGTAGACATAAGCCACACAAATATACTAAATTGCAAATAATACTTAACCAAAATATGCTGCCAAAAATGAATGAAAAACTCTTAAGTAGTTTTAGCATATCTTCATGCTGAAAACTACAACATTCCGGGGGAATTAACGATATGGGAAAATTCATCAGTTTTATTCATTAAAACACCAAGAACTTAAAACAAAATTGAAGGAATCAAACAATGTCATGGAAGATTTTAAATTGTAATCGACGAATTGACAGATATTTCAAAAAAACATGTTCATAATACTATGCGCTTCTATAATGCTGAAACAAAATAATTTGAAATAAAAAATCCTGGCTAAGAGGTTTTGTCTACTGATTCATATAGACATGCTTAGCCACCAACAAATTAAAACTCATTTAAAATAAATTTTTTGAGAATATCTTAGATTATAAATTTATTAAATTCCTATAATTTTTTAAAACCAAAGTTTTTAAAAATTCTAAAGCTATGTTCACACCTATTTGACGTCTTACACGTAACCACTAGTTTTCTTAAAGAACGGTTTGCTTTTGCAAAAAAGTTGTCTACAGCAACAATTATTATACAGTTTCTAAATTACATTATACAACTATGATCTTAGGAATTATAAAAAATAAATCTTAAATTTAATCAATTTACTTGTCACGCTTTTTTGGATTCTATCGTGTTTAATGTGTAATTAAATTTACTGAAAATGCTGTTGAATAGCCTTTTGTGTTTTCAATGATAATTTTTGTTTTTACTTATATATTGTATTTAATAATATATATCTGTGGTAGGGATGGGCAAGTTGAAAAAATATATCGATATATATCGAATCGATATTATATATTATATATATTATTTCAAAAATATCGATGTAGCAAACGTTTATTGCTGGAACTATTACCAAATTAAGAAATTTAATATATATGTATATATACATATATGGGTAGTTCCAGCGAAAAGTCTTCTTTTCGTAACGTAACGCCAGAAGTAATTTTATTTGTTTCTCAAGAAATTTTGTATGTATAGTTTACTTTTTTATATTTTGGTCTAAAGCACAACTACCCAGCGGGAAAACTCAGAAGATCTTCTTACTTCAGGCCTTTTTAAAGGCCTGCTTAAAAAATTTTTTGATTTAATTACTATTCTTACGTAACTGCTAAAAAATGCCTCATAGAAGGCCTCGGCTCTTTGGTATAAAAGATAAGATACTCCTTCCACACTCGCTTCTATGAGAAGCGAGAAAAGAAGGAGTAAAATGTTTTGTTTTGTTTTTTGTACAAGCAAAAGCAACAGAATTCAGATCCCTTTACAAAACAAAGTAACATATGTTGTAAATCATTTTAGTTGAAGTTGAAAAGAGAAAGAGTAAAATTTTTTGTTTTGCGAAAGAATTCAGATCCCGTTATAAAAATAAAGTAACAAAGTAGGTACATATGTATTAAAATACAAAATGAAAACAATAATGTAAATCATTTTAGTTGAGTTTTGTTCATAAGGAAGATAGGTACTTGTGCTTAAAAGTTTTTTTTTATGATATACTTTTATTTACAAGCTATTTTACAATATTTAGCAAATTTGATTATTTCAATAAAACAATATCACATGTGTTATTAAACTACAATAATTTTAATAAAATACCCTGTAGGAAGTCAAACACATTTATAACTAACTTCAAACTGGTTTTTTTATAACCACATCTAGTTGATTAAGTGACTTTTTTCCTTGTCGACGACTCACTATTTTAACATAGGCATGTCATAGGCAGTAGTCAATTGGCCATCTTTGCATGACTTTTTAACTGACTACTAACTACTTATTTTTCAACCTTTTTGTAATTAATTAAAAGTATTGTCAGTTTATAAAAAATTATTTAAATTTTAAATAATTTTTGTCAAAAAAATATATGTACATATGAACATGCATACATATGTACATATGTATGTATATCTTTATATATTTTGATATAGAAATAATTATTTATGAAAATTTTGCGTGAAACTGCCCAAAATGATGATGTATAGTAGTCCTGAAATAAATGCGCCACATAATTGCTAGTACATAAACAGATTTGTATTGATTTAATTTTTAATTATTTTAAAATGTTTGTATATATTTTTTTCATTTGACTTCATGGCATGCTTGTTTTACTTATTTGGCTTTTATTTGTGTTTTACGTGTGCCTTTTTGGTTGATATCTGCATGAGATTTAAACCAATTTGTAGTGATTTAAAAAAAAGTTAATTTATAGTTAGTGTTTTTTGCAACTGACTATTTAATTTACTACAGGGTATATAAACATACATACATATGTTTGTAAAATAGGTATATATAGAAAGATAAGTGTTGTTTTATGTTCTATATTGGAGATCTAATATGTACATGAAACCTATTCAGTCTTCTAATTTTATTTGTTAGGAATATATTAAGGAATATTCAGACTGATAGCCCTTCAATATGACCTTTAATCAAAAACATTTGTAGAAGGATGGTCTGAAAGGCCTTTTAAGAGCCCTTAATTGAAAGGCCTTTTAACATACCTTTCTTAAAAACCTTTTAAGATAACCTTTTTTTCTAAGGCCTTTTGACACTCATTCTCTGGAAAGCCTTCTAAGAGCCATTTATTTGAATGCCTTTAAGAAGCTCTGGCGAAAGAAAGGAAAGCGCAAGGCCTTCTCCGCAATGACAACGCGTGTAAAAAATATATGAGTATGGAATTGAGCGAGAAGGCCTTGTTTATCCAAAAGAAGGAGTACAGAGGCCTTCTTTTTCCCGCTGGGTAGCTCTACATTTAGTAACAAAAGGGATAACGGTTGAACAACATGGTCTCTAAATACAACCTTATTTGCATTCTGGCGTTGCATTAAAAAAAAAGTAGACGTTTCGCTGAAAATGCCAATATGTTCCTTTAAAGAGCAAAGATTTTTAAATTTTATAACTTGGAAAATAAATCTATATAAGTCCAAAGTTTACTAAAAAAGGTTTTATACAAAACATCTTGCTCAATTCTTATTCAGTTTTGTAATTTAAGCCGAAATCCACTTCCTTTTTTTTAACGTCACGCCAGCGCAAATTTTTGCTTATATCTGCAAATCCTTAACGCCGATTGCTGTAATTTTTGTATATATAAAAACCCTTTTTACAAATTTGACTTCTTCATATAATTTTTTTAGATTTTGTGGAACGAATATCACGACACGTCAAAATGGAAATGTCCATATGCACAAATCTTATTTATTCCAAATATATATGGGCACATATATTGTTACAAAACCGCATAAAATAAATGTTTTCAAGTTGGTTTGACTTTACTATTTTAATTAGAAATCTGCAATGTGAAAACCCCGCTTTTTTCTTAATTCTTCTTCTTATAAATGCCAATAATTTTAGATCTTCATATTAATTTAAAAAAAACATATGATGCATGCAGTGATGGTAATTCTTTAATAAAAACATATTGTTTGAAAAACGGCTAAAATTTTGAATTTTTAATGAAGACTGACTTGAAAAAAATATCGAATTCAATAGTCGTATTTCAATATCGATATATCGACATATCGGAATTCTAAATATCGGCGATATATATCGATTATTTTTTTTTTAATCGATATTTTGATATATCGATATTTTTTGCCCATTCCTAATCTGTGGCAATAAATGAGCCGTTTATTTTGAAAGTGGCATAAGTCATTTCGGTTTTTAAGTCGAGATATTTAAGGGTTTGCGTTTTAACACGTTTAAAAATATGGATGCTAACTTTCGAGAAGATTCACTTGTATTTGATACATCATAATAATGATATTTTTCTCAGTATTATTATTATTATTTATTATTATTATTTATTATTAACTCGATTTTTTTTGAAAAAGCGACTAATGCCACTTTCAAAATAAACGGCTCAAATAATAATGGCTTATGTTGACTTAAGTGCTTTTTAATTTTATTACATATTCTTATTATCTTCTCCAATATCTATGACGCAGCTAAATTTCAAGTAAAAAATGTCATTATTAATAAAACTATACGCATTTATATTTTAACTTACACAATTCATTTTAGACAAAAACCTTAATATCTCAAAACACGAAATTTCGACTTAAGCCATTATTATTTATTGCCACAGATATGTATGTATATCGTTACCTAAAACGCAAAAAACCCTATCTTAGATCTTGAAAATTTTACAAAAAACCTATTTAAAATTATAAATTTATTAATCGCTTTAAACTGTTTATAATTTATTTTTCTTCTACTTTTCTTGTAAAACCTAATGGCCCAACCATAATATGCATAGCCTTGCTTAACCTACTGTCAAAAATTAACAAAAAGTCTCTCAATTGTATTTAAAAAAAAAAAAACAAAAACGAACTCAAAAAACATTTGATTCCGTACGGAATGTGCGATCAGTTTCGCACTTTGCTTAAGCAAATGACAGTTTCGTAAAACTTAAAAAAAATGTTCTTTAAGTTCAATATGGTTTGCCTCATATTATTTACATGTATTCGCATATTTGCTTAAACCAACTTAAACCTTAACAGTTTTTTTTGACTGTTGTAGGTTAGGGCTTTAAGCGTTTATCATGTAATATTTTGTAGATAGGGCCTTTTGTTTTTTTGGTGAGAAAATCGATAACTTTTGTCAAACTACTGAATTGTTATTATTTAATATGTATATCTATCTATATATATAAAAATGAAAAATGTTTGTATGAGTAGGAGCAGTACCCCTCATATATAGAAATATTAATAAGAGCCGCTGCACGCATTTTGTTGAACTTTTGGTAGCAAGATCTTCTGAGCGCAAAAAATTCAAATGATATAGCAGCGGGGGAAGTGGTACCCCCCATAGAACGACGATGTTTAATATCTCTTATCTTAAGAACTGTTATAGTAAGAATGTTCAAACTTTGTAGAAGTCACTCTTATGGTATACTACACTTTTGAAAATAAAAATAAATATCTCTACTGAAGAACTATTAAAGGGAGAGTCTTCAAAGTTGGCTAAAGCATTGTAGCGAAGCGCAACGGGTTAAGCTAGTATATGTATATAATTTTTTTTTTATAAACTTCATTCTATTTTAAAGAAATATAATATTTTCAGGTAAATTAATGTATAATTCATTTCTTATAATGATACAATTATTTAACAATATTTAGCATTTTTTTAGCATTTTGAAATTTTATTTAAGCATTTTTAGCACTGTTTTAATCCCCATTTAGCATCCAATTTTTTTTTAGTTGTGGTCACACTGACCAGCGTTCATCACAAAGAGAGAGACAGTTAAAAATGTGTACAGTGATGTTAACCGTACGGTAATTACCCTTTTTTGCGGTAATTTTGAGCCCCAAAAGGTAGCAAGGTAATTTCATTTAACATACGGTAATATCAAGATTTGGGTTTTTAGTATTCATATACATACCTACAAACTTACATATGAAGCCTATGATTTTAACTTTTGAGAGGTTATTTTCAACGGCAATTTTAAAAATAGGTGAATGTTATACAAAAAATCAAGAATGTTTATATTTTTGCAAATACTAAGGTTACAGTGATAAGTGTAAAATATGAAAAATTAAATAACTCATTGTATATTATTAATTTTATTTTAAACTTTTTGTTTGTTTCAAAATTAAAAACTTTTTAGGCATTTAAAATAGCTATAATGTGATGCATTTAACTATAGTAAATATTAAAACTTTTCAGTGGAAGCAAAACTATTACATATTAATTTTGTATTTAAGGCGTATGAAAAAGTACTTTTAAACCAATGAAGAAGATGACAAAATAGCGCTTTATTTTACAGCGGGTAGATATGAATATTTCGTGTAAATTTTTTTCAAAACGAGAGACCAACCTCCGGTCCAAATTTAAACTTTTTAGCTTCAGTCGTTTAGTCTGTGCGATGATGAATCAGTCTGAAAGGAACGTTAGAATTTTATTTATATGATAGTTTTTACTTTCGTATTGATAAAAATACAATAATTTTGGTTTAAAATGTATTTTAAAACAAAGATTTTCATTAACATTTTTCATAAAACACATTTTAAATTTAAGTAAATTATTTTTGAATACTGCTGTGAATGTTTAAATTAAAAAACCTTTGCGTACGGTAATTTCTTCTCAAAAACGGTAATTTTTAGAGGACCGTACGGTAATGAAAAAATAAAAGTTAACATCACTGAATGTGTATGTAGTGGTGAGTGCAAAGAGAGGAAAATAAATTTACTCGTTTGCACTGTTGCCAACTTTTTTTGAACACTTCCCGCCAAATCGGACTTCAAATCGGTAGAAACCGCTAAATATTTAATTTAGCGGGAATTCTCTTAACAATACCGCCAAAACCTTAACATTTTTAAGTTTTATATAAATCTAGATATGTGTTCCCTCGCCTGGGTAACAATCTTGTCGAGATGCGAGGGCTTAAGTGCACTCTACGGTTCTGATCTCTTGGGATGATGTATGTGATGAATGCGTCTTCGCGGGAGGTCGTGAACACTGAAGGGGTGTGCAACTAAAGGTTACTCATCTTGTCAAGATAATGAGGCGGTGGTGAATGGTATACTTCCGGTCCATTATCAGTACATATAGCATGGCGTGCCAACCCATGAGTTCGCTCCTTGCAAGGTGGGGGCTTTACCAGTGGTTGGGGCGCGAAATATGCACTTTTAAGGACAACGTGGTTGGTAGCAGTGCCAAGGTCCTGTGTGGCTAGTTAGTGCGTAAAGAAACTAGTCGTTAACAGCTCCCCTCAGCGTCAGGGCAAAGCGCTGTTGTATGTTAGTTGCCTAGTCCACGCACGCCGTCACTGCGTGGTACGGTCCGTCTGAACGAGCCTACTCGTGGGAACAAAAATGAAGCCAATTTTAAAAACAAAAACTATAACAAGCATAAATAAAACGGAAAATGAGGACACGACGGACGAGATTGACCAGGGTCAGTCGGACGTCACGGTCTCTGAGTCGGAGAGTACCCTCTTGACTGTTCATGAGAACATAATTGAGCAGGAGAGACAGGTACTGACCGACCTATATGTGGATAGTCTTCTGGTACTATCGGGTGACTCCTGTGGTGAAACCGGGGCTACTCAGGGGTTAGAGAGGTTGACTCTGCTCTCTGACACGGAGCTTGATATTGATATATCAGCTCACAGTCAGACTGCAGAGCCTGCCACTCTTATCTGTGAGGCCAGGGGACATCAGAGGGGGCACTCGGGAGAAGATTGTCCACAAATTGTTCGGCAGGACGCCGTGGAGGACGAGCCAAGCGCCCCTCCACGAGATATTAAGAACTCCAGCCGAACGAAGGAGGAGAAGGCGCAGAACGGAACAAGGAGCTCTCTTGCATATCTGAACAAGATGGCGAAGAGAGATCCTTCAACGTTCTCCGCGAGGGATAGGCACCTTCTGAGAAGGCACCGACAAGGCGTCGCTAAATTCGAAAGAATTTACGGCCCTGTCAGTACCGTGCTCGGTTGGCCCTATCCTTGGAGAAAGCAGGTGAACGAGGTCGCCTACCCGGAAACTACTCAAAAGAGTACAGGGCCGGTGGCGTCGTCAACCTGCCGTGGAGAGATAGAGGAAGGAGGGGTTGCCCCGGTGACCAAAGCGCTCATGTCTTCGGAACGAGCTGCGGAGGATAAGGGGGCGATACCTAAGAAAGGAAGCAAAGTGGCTAAGGCAGCGAACACGGGGAAGAAGGCTAATCCTCCGTCCGACTTCTCTAGTGGCTCTCGTAAGGGGGTCACTAGGGGAAAAGGTGCGGGCAGGAACGGGCCTTCAAAACCAGTCGTACCGAAGTCACCGAGCACAGTGAAGAGGGCTGGTACATCTCCGGCTGAAGCTCCTAAGGGCTCCAATAAAGAAACCATTAAGAGGGTCAGATCTGGGGATGATCAGCCTTCCTCATTGAATAAAAGAATGAAGAAGTCGACGAGCCTGGAAGGTCATCTGCAGGTGGCTGTCATAGATCGGAATGATCCGGATGGGAGGATCAGTGCCGAGCTATGGCAGCTAGTAGAGGCTAGGCTTATCGACGAGCTGGCAGTTTTTAAAGGCAAGGAGGAGGACGTATCCTTCAATGGTGCGGACTGGGTTAAAGGAGTCAAGGTTGTCAACTGTGGTAACAATAATTCATTGGAATTCTTAAGAACCACAATTGGCAAATGCGGCGACATTAACCCGGGGGCAAGGTTTGAAGTCATACAAGCCTCCGACTTGCCAATTAGGTCCATAGTGACAGTGTGGATTCCACCTCCCGTACGCAAGGTGGAAACTATACTGGCAGTATTGGGCAACCAAAATAGTAGGTTTCTTACTGACCAATGGAGGCTAGTGACCTCACTGGTGTGTAAGGAGAATACCGGCAAGGACTTCCGTTTCGCAATCGATCGGAAGTCCATGGAATTCTTGGAGGAGGTGGGGGGGGGGTTGTTAGGTTCGGTTTAGGTAACGTTAGGTTTCGGTATCCGAAGCATGACAGGACCAAAGAGGCTGTTAGTGGTGCAGATAAACCTGCACCATTGTGAATCAGCCTCGGCCGAACTTGTAACCTTCCTCTCCAGTACTCGGACGGACGTAGCCCTTATCCAAGAACCTTGGATAAATAAAATAATATTTGCGGTTTAAGGGTTGCGGGATACACTCTGTTTGTCCCGTCCACAGAGGACAAGGTAAGAACGTGTATACTAGCGAGAAGTGAATTGAATTTTCTCATATCTCACTCTTTCAGGTGCGGTGACTTGACCGTTATAAATGGAGAGGCCAAAGGGAAGCGTACGCTTATACTGGCCTCGGTGTTTATGCCATATGAGGGGTTGGACCCTCCGGGTACAGAGGTGCGGCAACTCAAGGCATATGCAAGGAGGAGAGGTGCAATCCTTGTGTTGGGCTGCGATGCCAATGCTCATCACAGCCAATGGAGGAGTGCCGATATTAATAAAAGAGGTGAGTTAATGTTTAATTTTATAACTACTAACAATCTTATTATCTGTAATATGGGTAACACGCCGACGTTCAGAAATAAAGATAGGCAGGCAGTGATAGATCTGACATTAGTAAACCGTGACGAGCAAATTGTTGTTGATTGGAGGGTGGCAACGGACTGTACTTTTTCAGACCATAGTCGTATTACCTTCACACTGAATTTTGACCTACCTAGGGCTCCTCCATTCAGGAACCCGAGGGGGACAAAATGGGACTCCTTCAAGGAAGGGGTCCGAACTGGGTTGGCGCATCAGGCCTTGGGCGACTTGCTGCCGACGGATCTGGAGGGGGTGGTGAATAGGTTCACTCATCTTCTAAGGGAAAGCTATGAGCAGTCCTGCCCGGTTACGTTTCCGGGTAGGCGAAAACAGCCTAAATGGTGGACCAGGGAACTTCATGTTCAAAGGTCTACGGTGAGGGGACTGTTTAATAGGGCCAAGCTTACGAGAGCACCAGAGGATTGGAACAATCACAGGGTGCAGTTCAACAGGTATAAGGCGGATCTGAAGAGAGCAAAGCGACTATCGTGGAGGCAATTTTGTGCGTCCATCGATAATGTCAACGAGCTGTCAAGATTCCGACGGATTTTATCTAAGGACCCTAAGGCCCTGGGTTACATCCAAAGGAATGACGGCTCATGGACTGAGTCTAGCTCTGAGACCCTAACCTTACTTATGGAGACGCACTTTCCCGGGTGCAGGGAAACCGGTGGTATGGAGGACGGTCAGTGGGACGTCATGTCCGTGACATCGGATCATACTTTCGACCCATATAAATCACCGGGTCCGGATGGTATTTTTCCGGCTATGCTTTGCAACATCCCGGACGATGCATCATTTCTGCTGGTGGATATATTTAGGAAATGCCTCAGTAGGAGGTATCTGCCTAGGGGGTGGAGAGAGGTCAGGGTGATTTTCATACCCAAGGCTGGTAAAGCAGGCCACTCGAAACCGGGGGATTTTAGACCTATTAGTTTGTCTTCATTTTTGTTGAAGACTCTTGAGAGGCTAATAGATTTCTATCTCAGGAGTAATATTGAGACCTGCCTTATTAGCAGCGCTCAACATGCTTACCTGAAGGGTAAATCTGTGGAGAGCGCGTTACATGAGGTGGTGGGTTGTATTGAGCACGGTCTGAGGCATAAGGAGTATACTCTCGCCGCGTTTCTGGATATAGAGGGAGCCTTTAATAACATTAGGATAGAGGCGATTAGGGATTCCTTGTTGGAGTTGGGAGTTGAGGACTTTCTGGTGGAGTGGATAATCTGCATGCTTGGCAGTAGGATTATAAACTCGAGCCTGGGGGATCATGTGATAAGGAGGAGGGTTACCAGGGGGACACCACAAGGGGGGGGGGGGTATTATCGCCTCTACTGTGGTTGCTTGCGGTTAACGGGATTCTTAGGTCATTTGATTCCATGGGCAGGAAAGTTGTTGCCTATGCGGACGACATAGTTTTGCTGGTCAGGGGAAAATTTCTGTCCACGATCGGGGAAATTATGCAGGTGATGCTAGGTGAACTCTCGGCATGGGCAAAGGATAGGGGACTGGGTGTTAACCCTGCGAAGACTGAGCTGGTGCTATTCACCAGAAGGTATAGGATAGAGGGATTTAGGGGGCCAGTGCTAGATGGCGTCGAGTTGCCTCTATCGGACGGAGCAAAGTACTTGGGTAACTTTCTGGACTGCAAACTGTCTTGGAAGAGAAATACTCAGGAGAGGATGAGAAGGGGACTCAATGCATACTACACATGCAGGAACTCCATTGGTAAGAACTGGGGTCTTAGGCCTGATATGGTAAACTGGATTTACACATCGGTTGTTAGGCCTATACTTACCTATGGATGCACTGTTTGGTGGGGTGCGTTGGGAGTGGATAGCTATAGGAAGATGCTCAGCAAGGTTCAAAGAAGTGCATCTCTTGGTATCACATGCGCAAGGAGAAGCACTCCGCATGCAGCGCTGGACATCCTACTATATCTATCCCCTATCGAGCATTATGTGAGGAGTGTGGCGGCTAGGAACCTACTTAGACTTTACGAGTCTTCTTTAGTTAGACCTAGGCGGGACGATCACATGAGAATTTTGTACGAGATGGGTCTGCTTGATCAGGGTATTATTCTCGAGGGAATTTCGGATCACAAGACTATGACCCTGGACTTCGGTGCAACACCACCAGTAGAGTTCCCGGATAGGGAAAATTGGAGTGGATCCAATGGACTGTTTGAGGGGTGGGCAGTATTTACGGATGGATCCAAGATGGAAACCGGCACTGGTGCCGGTGTTTATATCGCGGACACCGAGGGGGTTCGGGTCTCGACTTAGTGGTGGGGGACAGGGGGTAAAACCCCCCTATGCTACTACTATGGGGTGATACGGGAGAAATTCCGTTAACCGATCCTGGAGGGGCAGAATGGATTGCAGGGTGTCTAGGGCACTATGGCCCAAATTGGACGCGGGGGCAACCAGGGTTCTACTGGGATTGGATAGGGGTAGTCTCAGAACACTTATAGGGTTCTTGACGGGTCATTGTCCTGTCAGGGCTTTTGCGGGCAGATGGGACAACGCCATACCGGACTTCTGCAGGCTATGCGAGGATTCGGAAGAGCTAGAGACGATCGAGCATGTACTGTGCCATTGTCCTAGGATGCAGGGTCTCAGACTGAAGTAGCTAGGAGATAGGTTTCATGACGAACTGGGGTGCATAGCTGGATGTAATCCGGCCAATATACTGGGGTTTATCAGGGAAATAACGCGGCTGTTTCTGTTGAGGGGACTGTAAGGGGGGTATTGTTCCTACTTTCTAATTTTCTGTCTATATCTTACTTCCTTTTCTCTATTTTTCACTTCCTCTTATCTCTATCTCTTACTTCATATTTTCATTGAAGGGAATCACAATGGATCGTATTCGGTCTCCGAGTGGAGGTGTGCCTGTGGGCACACAACCCTTCTTAACCTTAACCTAACCTAACCTAGATATGTGTTGCTTTTTCAAAGGTATGTATTTGACTCTCAAACTACGTTTCTAACTTCCCTATCTATTTTATTTCCAAAAAAAGGTTATAGTGAAATATTCGGTATATCGAATCTTTGATACCCTACACATACAGTTAGAACATTGCCGGAGTGGTCTTTATATGGGACATATGGTAAATTATGAAAGGTTATTTATAGTCTTATTAAACTATGACTGATCAAATGTTATTAGAATAGAACACAAATTGAGAGAGTAAAGGTTTTACGCGTACTAAAGCTTTTTCCGAGAGTGGGCTTTATATGAGGCTAATGGTAAGTTGTGGACCGATCTGCACGAAAGTTGGCGGTGTAATTTACTGTCATACAAATTTGTGACAGACCAAAAATTATTACAATAGCAATATTTGTTGCCGTTTTAGGCGTACTAAAGTGTTTTACGATAGTGGGCTTTATATGAGGCCTATCGTAAATTAAAGACCGATCTTGACGAAAATTAACAGTATGATTTTTAGTCATATTTGTGCAAAATCTTATATCAATATTGGCATTCCGCCACTATTTATGCTAGTTTTTATAATAAAATGATAATATTTTTATGGTGGTTTTTCCACATTTAGATTCATAACTCTTTTCCTACTGAACCGATTTTGCTGGATTTCAATCCCAAACTGCTTAGGAGAACTAGAAACAAATTGATACCAATATTTATTATTTTTTTTCGACAAACGGACATGGCTTAATGGACTTAGAGTTACTCAAGGACCCAGAATATATGTACTTTATGGGGTCTTAGATGAATATTAAACAGTTTCACCCGGAATGACAAACTTAGTATACCCTTATCACAACTAGTTGTGGTGGAGGATAAACCAATTTCTTTATAAAAACGCGTTTTAAGCAATTAGATAAAATTTAGTGAATTATATTGCTTGGGATATATCGAGACAATTTAGATCAATACCTTACCTTTTGTTTCAAAATTTTAAGCAAGCTTAAAGTTGCGAATTGTCACATACAGCCCTAACAAAATACTAACTGAAAATCTAAAAAAAATGTCACACACAATCTTCAGTTCACTAAACTTACAAAAGTACGTAAACCCCTGAACTTTAACAAGTAGTTTTTAGACAGAAAAACAAAAAAACTTAATAAGAAAAATTATAAAATCATTAGTATTGTGGTTATTTTGTTGAACTATTTATGGTTTTTAATCCAAATTTTTAATATTTTAATTAGGCTTAAGTTCATCAAATTTAATTTTCATTAAATTATTTTTATGAAGAAAGGAATTTTACAACATGAAAATTAATTAAAATTTTCTGATAATTTTTCATTCTTGACTCAATCTGGCTTCGAACCCAGGCGTTTTTACGGACAGGTTACCCTGACATGTTTCGATTGCAACCACTCAATCTCCTCAGAGGGCTTGCCGTTTAACACTCGCAGCCATCGACGACTGCTGACGTCATTAGTCAAACATCAATCCTTAAACCAAATTGTATTTAACCTTTAGTAGATCGAAATTTGCTTTGAATGATTATCTATTTAATTTATTTTACATGTTCTTCCTTTACTTCTGTTTTTTTTCGTACTTTTGTCAAGAATTCTTCTTGAAGTTCAAAGTACATATTTTGTTTTGTTTTTTTCATTTTCTTGTCTTTCTTTCTTTCTTTTGCAAGTTTGTTTTCCAAGTGAGCATTGTTACATAAAATCTTGGGCGCCATTTTATGTAACAATGCTCACTAGAAAAGCAATAATTTGGTTTTGTTTTTCTTTTTTTCGTTTTTTTTTTCAAAACCTTGATAAGAGTTTGAGGAGGAAAACTTAAATCAGAGCTTACTAATAGAAAGACCGCGGGAGCCATTTTGGACTAGCTTCATTCGGATCGGGGAGGTTCGTGTCTCTCTATAGAAAGTCCAGTTTTACATAAAAAAAAATTTTATTAAAGACTCCCTGGTAAAATAATATATATATTTATATAAAGGCCTAAGTAACCATAATCAAATAAAGCCCCATTATGGTGATGTTTGAGATTCAAATTAAAGAAACGGTATTGAATATATCGCCCATAAGATTCCTGATGTTAAAGGGAATCTGTGCCTCTTGACCCACCCATTCCGTTATCCTGCTGGCACATAATCGTCATTGCAAGATCCCACTGAGGATATCAACCTAACCCAACATACCACGAAAGAGAACCTCTAAAAACCTCATTATTAATACTTCAATATTTATTCATCCCATAAACTTTCATACAAATAGTGCAATTCTAGCTCTAAGATAAATTATAAATTGTAGGCATCAATATCTAGTTAAGTTATATAATTAGGTACTTTATTTAATTCTATTTTTTTTTTTCTAATTAATGTAATTTAATTTTTATGTATGTTTAAATGTTTGCATATAAAAAGTAACCCTAGTTTATCCAACAAAAAATATATAATTAGTAGAAATAAAAAAAATCAATAAGCAATAGCAACATTATTTGGAAAACAAAAGTTGCAGAGACACACAAATATAAGAAACAAAATGTTTAAAAAAATAAAAATAAATGTACAACATTGTTGTGGCTAAAATTTGCAAACGGTTACTTGATGCAAAACGTGTGTAGTTACAAAATAAATTGTTGCTCTATTATGAACACCAAGTGAAAATGTTTTTTTGATTGTGAACGATGCTTAATGCGTAATATTTGTAGTATTTAGTAAATTACAACTGTTGGGTTTCCCTTAACCTAGTAAATTCGTATTTTGGAATTCCCTGTGTTGTTTTTTTCTTTTTTCTTTTTGAAAGTGCAACAAGCAGGACATATTTTAATAAATAAGTAAAATATTAAAGTGAAATTGATTATTATTTAGTGTTTACAAGCATTGCATGAGCTATTAAAGACCTGATCGACAATTTATGTATAAGATCAGGGAAAGTCGTACCTCAATTTAGCGGGCCATTGGTAAATCGACTCAGAAATTCACATTAAGTCGATCGGTATACTAAAAGTTGGGTCTAGGACCAGTATATTCTAGTGTTACACATATCAGCACAAACCTTTTCCACTATTGTGGTGTGGGCAGACAAAGTGAAGACGCTTCTCATCAAAGTTTTTCTTGGGATTCAAAAATTAATCATCAAGGTTTCGTTATAATGTGCTAAATTCCTATTTCATACTATTAACAAACTGAAGTTTATTGTTGATGGGATAAGCTATTCCTATGCGCATTTCGCTGGTTGCTTAGGTCAGATCGTCAGGAAACTTCATCCAAAGATTTTAGAAAAACTAAAGATATTATACAAATAAAACTGTTAAGCGAATAAGAATTATAAGCCCCCAGTTTTACTTGTAACAATATCAAAGCTTAAACAAAAACAACAACAATAAACAGTGAGTTTATCTTTTCTTACAATGCCGACCACAATTGGTTGATTTTTTGTCAACTCTAAATGTAGTTGTAAGTGGGTAAAGAAAAAACAAAAATAAAACAAATTTCTTTATATTATTTTCCCAGTTCAGTTTAATTTACACAGCCACATGTATACGGGCAAATCCTGCGTGACGAACGCTACATTCGCACTCGTTTTTTGATTGAAATATAAACGTTTTTTGGTCTTTCAAAAAAGATAGCTTCAACTTATATATAGTATTTAGTGACATTAATATGTACTTACGAATGGCATATATCATAATTTCTTAGCAAGTATTTGTGGCGAAATAATTGATCATAAAGATTTGTGACGCACGCTACAAAAAGTGGAAGTAACTTCAAAGGTTGAAGTACGTTTTCCTAATTTTTAGCGAATTTGGCATGATAAGGTATACAAAATCTAATTCCTAAAAGAAAGATGATTATAAGAGAATTCTAAACGCACTAATTCGCAGCCAAAAAATTTTGTGATTTTTTGACAAAATCCGTGGACTCTTTGTGACGCACGCTACAGTTTTTCCAGTAGTATTCCATTATTATATTTTATTTATTTTAACAAAACAAATTTTATTTTTATGAATTGCATTTTTTAAACTAATTTCTTAACTAATGAATATCTAATATATATAAGTCTGCTGTAAGTGCTATTTTAATCACCTAACATAATTCTAAATTCACGTATAACATTAAGAAATCAGCAGTGAAATTATACATCTAGATTTATATTCCATTAAAAAAAAATTCATTTGAAAAATTTTTGATTAGTGGACTGTTTCTGGGATTTGCCCACATTAGTTATCAAAGTTTTTCTTGGAATTCAAAAATTAATCATCAAGGTTTCGTTATAATGTGCTTAATTCCCATATCACACTATGTATATTATTCGTTGACAGTGTCGCCAAAATAATCGACAAAAGTTGCGACTTGTTAGGACTTGATCGCAGGCTCTTACAGGGATACGAGTACAAATACTTATGTATATTTGTCCTGAATTTTTGGTATATCATGAACATAAATAATGTAATTTTTGGTAGGGCTGGAGATAAGTTATCAGAAGTTTTATTATTAAAAAAAAAGTTACTTAATCCACTTAAAAGAAATGATAAATTTCGTTGGTATTTGTTTTCTTTTTTTAATTGTACCAAAAAAGGATGAATTGTACCAGTGTACCAACAAAGTTTCACTTGTACCAAATTTGGTACAATTGTACCACAAATCCATCAGTGATTCTAGCAACTTAATTATAACTTAACCTAACTTAACTTAACGAATATTACAATGTTGTATTGTAGTTGGCAGCGATGGCACTATACCTCCCTTTTTATAGAAAATTTTAAAATTTTTATATTTTAAAATTAAGGTAGATTTTTCCATTTATTTTCTTGTTTTTATATTATACATTCCTCCTTTCTTTTTGTAAAAAAAAAAAAAAAAAAATTATGAAATAAACAAGGTGTTTACTTCATGATTTTTTTTAGTGTAATATAAAATTATTTTGTACTTTAAATTTCAATAATTTCTTAATGTTAGGGTATTATAAACGAGTATTTTTTTTATTTTTTTATTTTAAATTGTAAATTGTTTTTTTCCATTTACAGTATCGGTACAAAATTTAATGTAATAAAAAAGTTATGTTACTTATTTGTGTATATAAAAATTTTTATACATAAAATTCAAATGTTTTTTCATAATTTTCGTATTCTATTTTTGTGTACTGTTTTTTCTTTATTTGTTCAATTATTATGAATTGTAATATTAACACCATCTAGATGTTTTACAATGAAAGGACCATCATAAATACTACTAAATTTATCATACGGTTCCTTCCGTAATAGGACTTTATCGTTAATTTGTTAATTTTGTGTTTTTCAATTAAATTTTTTGCTAAAATGTGAGTATTTTGTAGTATATATTTCACTTCTTTACAATAATTATCAATGTTGTATATTGGATTTAAGTTGAAATTGGTATCATTCAACATTGTCGCATTTTTATCAAAAACTATTTCAAAAGGCGTGAATTTGTTATCAAAAACTGTTTGTGTTGACGTGTTATGATAAAAGTTAAAATACCTCAGGTAAGTATCCCAATCGGCCATGTTATCACCGATGTATGCTCGAATATATTCATTGAGAACTCTATGGTTGCGTTCAACCGTTCCTAACGTTTGATGGTGGTAACACGTTGAAACTTTTAATTTCAATTTTCAAAAATTTGCAAAGTTCGGACATAATTTCGTTGTTAAATTCCGTTCCTACATCAGATTTTATAATCCTCATCTTCCCATAAACTAAAAAAAAAATTTCAAATATCGCACGAGCCACGATTTTTGCAGATTTGTCTGGTATGGATATTGTCACCAAGTATTTAGAAAGGTCACACATTAGTGTTTACGCATATTTGTTTCCATAGTAAGATTGTGGTAATGGGCCAATAGTGTCTAATCACGCAAAGAAAAAACATGGTTGTGGTAAACATATTATAAAAGAAACATATTATGATAAGATTCATGATTGTGGTCACCATATTAAGATTATTATTGAATCATATTATGGCTAAATATACTCGTACTATTACATCATAACATTTCTTCCTTAATCATATTGTTATTCTGTTAATCATACTAAGTTAGAAAGTAATCAAATTATTGTCATGCTAATCATAATAAGTTAAGAACTAATCATATTATTGTTATGCTAATCATAATAAGCTAAGAAATTAACCATATTATTGTCATGTTAATCATAATAAGCTAAGAACTAACCATATTATTGTAATGCTAATCACAATAAGGTAAAAAATTAATCATATTATTGTCATGTTAATCATAATTAGCTAAGAACTAACCATATTATTGTCATGCTAATCATAATAAGGTAAGAAATTAAACATATTATTGTCATGTTGATCATAATAAGCTAAGAACTAATCATATTATTGTCATGCTAATCATAATAAGGTAAGAAATTAATCATATTATTGTCATTTTAATCATAATAAGCTAAGAAGTAATCATATTATCATCATGTTTATCATAGTAAATTTAGAAGCAATCATATTATGATACAGCACCTTTCATAACTGTCATAAATGCCGTAACCATGCTCAACCATATTTTTTCTCTGCATGATACGACAATATCAAATGGCCTAGCAGGAGTTGGCGTCAAAACAAGTTTCTCAATATTTGAGGGTTTTACCTTGTTCAAATTTCATTTAGAACAGTGCCTTACGAATTTCGCTCTATCTCGCGTCATTTTCCTCGAGTAATATTTAGTCCTAATCTTCGCATAAAGCCTCTTCTGTCCACAATGCCCACCGATTATAGGGTCTTTATGATAAATTGTCATTATCTTCTCTTTATCCTCTTCGTTTGTTATTGTTTCAATGGGTTCCGTAAGAATAATTGTAAAGTTTTTTAATAGTTCTAAACTGTGTTCTTTTAATGTTTGTACTGTAAAAATTGTAAAAAATAAATCATTTTTCGGCCATTCTGCCCTACATATTCCGACATTGTTGGCTTCGGTTTGCAGCCTCGAAAGCAAGTATTCTAGATTAATAGTTTCGTTAACAATTTCGAATTCAATAGATAGCAGTCCGAAGATTGCAGGTTCGGGTCCTGTCGCGGTCGCCATGTCGAGCCGATATTAATAAAAAGTCATGTTTAGTTCAAGTGTTTTGTATCGACTGCTCTATTCTCGCAGCTTCCTCTTTATTTATATAATTCTAGCTACTTAATTATAACTTAACCTAACTTAACTTAACGAATATTACAATGTTGTATTGTAGTTGGCAGGGATGGCAATATAGTCGATTAAACCCGACTTTATGATGTCCTACACCACATTAGAACCTTTGTACCAAATTTTATCAAATAATCTCTAAATTGCGACCTGTACTTTGCGCACAAGGTTTGCATGGACAGCCAGCCAGCCAGACAAACCTCGTTAATTCGACTCAGAAAGTGATTCTAAGTCAATCGGTATACCTAAAGGTGGGCTAAGGACCAATATGTTAAAGTGTTACAGACATCAGCACAAACGCATAGTACCATATCCACTATTGTGTTGGTGGTATAAATATTGTATTGTTATAGTAAAAATATTTACCTAATTGATAAAATCGAATTAACGGTTGCTTAATGTAACCTTTTTCTCAAATTACTTTTAACTATATTTACTCTCTTATACAGCAATACACTATGGCTCTCCGCAACTTTATAGTCTAGTCTGAAATTTCTAAAACAATTGTTACAGCCTGCAACCCGAAAGAAACAACGATGTTTGTGTTGATCCATTTTATAAATTTAATAGTGGAATACTGTTCCATTATTTTGAAAGATGTTTCAGCGTCAAAGTTTATAGCGATTTTCAACATTTCTAAAAGTTGTGATTAAAATTTAAGGCGTTTTAAATATTCAAAATGTTTATTTTACTTTTATAAATTTTTATAATAAAATAAAAATTATTCTTTTAACAGAAAAATGGCAAAACAATTTTATGGCTAAACAAGTTGAAAAATGGCTAAAAAAAAATGGCTAATGGCTAAATTCATTTTTTAATGGCTAAACAGGGTGAAAAATGGCTAAATCTAGCCACTAAATGGCTTATTTGGCAACACTGATGGCAACTGAACTTTAGTTGATAATTACTTAAGTACGCCTAAACCGAAACAAATATTGATATTTAACATGACTGAAAACAATATCACAAATTTTTGTGATATTCGGCCCATAATTTACCATAGATCCCAAAGCTAAGATTTTATAAAGATTGGTTTTATAATTCATTATAAATTTTATAACAAGTCCACTCCTGAAAAGTTCTTGGTAGAGGGTGTCAACGATCAACCCAGATACGATTCTGTCCACCCCAGACTTTAAAATTAAAAAAAAAAAGTTAAAAATTACGCTGTAATTAAAAGTGGTCTTGAAGAGGAAATAAGCCAAATAAGCCAAGCAAGCCAAAGACAAAAATTCGGTAGAGGTTCTTGGAATATTGACTTAATTTTAGAAACCTGATTTCGTTTTGAATTTGTTTATCTTTAATTTTGTCCTTCAAACGAAAAATTTAACAAATATTTTCAAACGGAAAATTCGATACTTACCCCCGTTTACACATGCAACTGCAAGTTCAAAAAACTCAATACACTCACACTTTGTCACTAACATTCACACAATTTTTGTACTTTCTGCCAATTGGCTGTTTCCTCGATTTTTCATTGATAATACGCATACACTACTTGCAAGTAATGACTTGCATGCGGAAACGTAGGACTAGATAAGAGCATGATACAAATACCGCTACCATTGAAATATTTAAAGACGTTCGAAATAAGCTTGATGAAGTTTGGAGCGATATTAAAAACTTTTAAAAGGAAAATACTGTATCATTGGACGTAATAAAAGTGTCAGAAAGAGGAAAAGAAAACGCTTTTAATTATGGTTTTTATATAGAATCAACTTTAGTTAAAAGCGAATATCTGGATCTGCCTAATGATATTCCTTCATTTGATAATTCCAGTCATTGACAACATAAACAGCTAAATCTGTTAACAATTTCTTTAAATTCGATTTAAAAGGGTGGACGAACTCATAATTAATTTAAAAAAGGTTTTGCAAATCGGTTGTGATTACATGAAAGGTACAGCACTAGTAAACATATCGATCGAAAAACAATTAACAAAATTACAAAATTGAAAAGAATTTCTATCCGAACATTTTCCAATCTTTAACAGGTGGTAAAAAGCCTTCCTATTAATTCTGCCAGTTGAGAAAGAAGTTTCTCAGCTATGCGTAGCGTTAACATACAAACAGCAGCTTTAAATATATTAAAAATGAAATTGTCGAATACAAAATCACGCCAGAAGAGGCATTAAATATATTTTGTAAAAATAACATTCATAAGTTCAACACTCTGGCCAAAGGAACAACTACAACAATTTAGAATAGAATAACTTTTTCAATTATAAATTAATATTTTTATAATTCCTATATTTTTATCTTGAAAACACTAGTTACACCTGTCATTTTTTTTTGTTACATTCATTGCAAACTTATTTTTTGTCATAAATTTTTCAGTTATGTTTCAATAATTTATTAAAATAAAATAATTTATCTTTTTGGGAATGGGGTGCACTTGGCAACCAGAATTATAGTCTAGCTACGCTTATGCATGCAAGTTCGAACAACTCAATACACTCAAATTTTTTTACTAACACCATAAAATTTTTCATACTTGCAGACAACTTGCAAGACAATTCTGAAGATAGTAATTTTATGATATTTGCAGCAAGTTAATGTCAAAACCAAAAACAGTGTTACCAAATTTACTTGATTACGGAAACCATTTAAAGATTTTACTTTTTTAAAGTATATATTGAGGGGTATAGATTCAAAGACTGCAAAGTCCACATTAATTGTTTTCGTAATAAATAGTAAAAACCTCTAGCTCAAAGTATATTCATATTTATGTATTGTATATCTGATATTCAGTAAATAAGAATATGATGGAGATATGACGCAAGTTTCAACCAAATCGATATAGCGGTTTGCTGGCTGGCATGCTTTTTTAGCATGGGCAAGTACTTAAAAAAATCAGTAGCTATAAAATTATTAAACTTAACAAAGGCTTAGTTTTTTCTTGATTGATTAGGAGGAACTTCATAACAACTTAGCTCCACAATTACGACTAAAGACAAAGTTATAAAATGAACAATAAAACAAACTGCTTCATATAAAAAAAAATTTGTTATATTTTTAATTTCTTTTTAGTTTTGCTTGCAAAAAGGAAAAAAATAAAAAAAAAATAGCCTGCATTTTCGAAAATAGTTGAGGAAAAATGTCCAATGGACATTGCCGTTTTTACATCAATTCTTAATTTTTGAACATACTTTTTTATGGGATAAAAGTGTTTCTGGTAATGTAATATTCACTAATTGGAAGCATTCAATAAATACAACTAAGGCCCGTTTTCACAACTTACCGATAGCTAAAGGTAGGATTTTATCGGCCGTATAAAAAGTGTTCTATTATTACAACATTACTTTAACCTACCAGGTAGGATGAACCTTAATTTACTTTACCGCTCACTTTGGGTTAAAGTTAAGTTTTAATAAAGGAACACTTTTTATAAGGCCGGTTAAAGTCTACTTTAAGCTATCGGTAAGTTGTGAAAACGGGCCTAAGAGGTATTATTAGTTACGTTTGTGAAAAAGTGGACTTTCTTGTTATGTTGTGTTTGCTATTGTTTTTCTTATAGTTGCACTTTTTTAAAGCGTCCAAAAATAGACTGTGTATGTTTTTTGTTGTTGTTCTTATATTTCACATAAAGAAGTGTTGCTTACGATCAAATAAAAAAATGCAAAAAGACGACAACATTAAAGAGCGTTAAATATTTCATACAAAATTATGAAAACTTGACACCAATAACGCGTTTATTATATTTTTAAAGAGTTGTCCACATTTTTGTTGGTTAAATAAAAATCAAACAAAAATATTGTTTGAATCAGTAAAAAAATTTATAGAAATTAAAAAAATTTTCAAACAAGCGTTTGTTTGAAAATAATTCGGCAATAATTTTTTCTGTGTATACGTAAAGTAGACAACTGAATTAATTTTTAAATATTGTTACGAAAGTAACATTAGATAAGAATTAGGTAATTTATTAATAATCTTGTATTTATTAGTTATTTTGTATTTCTTATTTATTTTATTAGTTTAAATTGCAATTGCATTAGCAATGCATATTTTTAGTGCAGAACCACTTGATGGCACAATCCTGATGGTATTGTGTATGGGCCCTATAATTCTCAATGAAAATATTTGGTAAAAAACAATAACGTTGAACTTGGGAATTCACAGTTTAACCAACGCACAGTAGCGCCCGTAGAGCAAACGAGGTTGCAAAAATCAAAATTTTCATGAGCACCGACGAAGTTTTGAATAAACTCATGTTATAGGAAACTTTTCAACGATTTCAAATCTGCCACTCTTAATAATATCACATTTTTAGTTTAGAAGATATAGCCGTTCAAAGTTGACCGACTTTCGGTTTTCAAAAAAACACACAATTTTTAGTAAATTTGTTGCGATTTCAGGTGTAATATCACGAAAAATAGGTAACGAATCGCCTTATTTTTTGTTTGTATTGATTGATGCATTTATTAAATGTGTAATGATAAAAAAAAAATGAACTGTTTGCTTTGTGTTTCTCCTGGTAAATCACTATTTAAAAACTATCCGTTTTTTCACTATTTTTCAACTTTGACGGAAAATAACAAAAATCTATATTTTTCTATATTTGCCATATTTGCAAAATCTGTTCTTTGATTATTTCTTTACATAATTCAAAAATTTTATCTGCCCGTACGTGCCCGTTTGGCTTCTAGAGGTAAAAAAGGTTAAAAAGACATGGTTGCCATACTAATATTGCGGTTTAATAAAATTCTTTAATTTGGCCCCTACAGCGCGTAGGATGCTCCTAGATGGGTCAAATGTATGACCAACCCCACTTTATTATTTATTGCCGAATTTCGGTTTTTTTAGTTATTTCAATAAACTAAACCATTTTTGAGTTACGCGAATATATGCTGTGCAGCGCCTTACATTTTCGAAATAACGGTATATCTTGAAAACAAGAGCTAATTTAAAAAAACGGTTAGCACCACTGAATTCAGCGTCCCCAATTAGGGTGAAATGCCAGGTGCGCGGCATTCGAGTTATCGAGTATTCGAGTTATTCGAGTTATTGAAGAAATAAGCTCAACACATTCGGCTAATTCGGCGAAATTATGACATTTTGAGTATGACATAACTTTTGAAAAAAAAATTTTAAAATTTTTTTTCGTTCATATATGTTCCTTATAAGATAAAAGGAACATTCTCACCAAATTTCATTAAAATCGGAAGGGGTCGTGTCCCACTCTTGGTCGTTTTGACATGGAATTACCCATATACCGAAAATACAGAAAATTGAAAAAATAAATTTAAAAAAAAAAAATTTTTTTTTTTAATTTGTTGGGTAATAATTTAGAACCCTAAAGAAAAAAAAAATAAAAACAATCTAAAAATGTAAAAATAATTTTTTTTTAGGTACCATAAAATTGATTTTTCTACTAATTTTAACTTTGATAACCCATAAGTAGGCCCCTACACAGCGTAGCACCCTTTTCAAATGCACATTTCATAGGCTGAACAGTTATCTATCATATGCTGTTTAAACTGTTCAATTACCTTATTCGGTTCAAAAGATATGATTTTTGCAACGAAAAAACTCAAATGGCGCCACTGTGCAACGTTAAAAAGTTTGTTTTTTTATGCAAGAGTGGTGAGTTGTATAAAATGTGTCTTTTATTATTCAAAACGATTCTTTTAAGGACCTTTTAAATGAGTTCAAAGACCTCACTTAAGTTAGTTCGCCTACAAAACCCATATTTAACGCACCATATTAAAATGAAAAGTTTGCTAAACCAAGAAGCCTATGCCCCGAAAAGTTGACAGTGGTCAAATTCGAAATACAAACCCTTATGGATCTGGGTATATACCGCCCTTCACGAAGTCCTTGGGCCTCACCTTTACACATAGCTCAAAAAAAGAATGGAGAGTGGAGCCCGTGTGTCAATTTCCTGCCGGCTTAATAGTATAACGGAGCCCAATCGCTATCCAATTCCTCACATTCAGGATTTTACACATTATATATTTACATGGCGGTGAAATTTTTCCACCATTGCCCTACGCAGAGCGTATCACCCGATAACCGTAGAGCCCAGGAACGTACCCAAAACGACCCCGTTTGGGTTATTTGAGTTAACTTATATGTGTATCGGCCTATGTAACGCCGGAAAAATATTTCAACGTTTCATGGACATATCCTATGTGGACTAGATTTTGCCTGGCCTTATTTAGATGAAATTTTGGTAGTTTCCAAGAACATAGAGGAGCATCGTGAACACCTTCCTAAAGCTTCGTGAATACAGCGTGATAATATATCCATAAAAATGTTTTTTTCGGACAACAAGAGGTGCAATTTTTAGGATTTTTGGTAAATAAAAACGACGGTCGGATCCATCTGATCGTATTAAGGCCTTGGTCGAGTACTAACTACCGGAACATGTTTGTAATCTAGAGATTATATCTCGGTATGATGAATTTTTTTTTGCCGATTTTTGCCTGAAGCAGCCGAGCACCAAACCCCCTTGTGTCAAAGGGGAAAACTGTAAAACTTCTCTTTGTGAGGCAACGTTTATAGTGTTCCCGAAACCCAATGCAGCATGCACCGCCAAGGTCGCAACTTTTCAGCAAATCGACAACAACATATAACAGCCCTTAGGTTTCTATTCTCTAAACCCAGTACAATAAAAATATATATGTAACACCTATGTATGATAGGGAACTGCTGGGGATCTATTAGCTTTTAAGTATTTTCGTCACATCGTGGAGGTTTAAAATATCTGTATTTTTAGCGATCATAAGCCCTTGCAATACGCCTTCTAACAAAACTTAGAAAAAGCAACACCACGACAAGTCTGCTATCTCGATTTTTTGGGTCTGATTACGACAGACATCCGTTACATACCGGTCATGGAAATCATTATAGCCGATGCCCTCGCGATACAAAGCTTTGCACAACAACATCGAATATTGACTACGCTGAACTTTCGAAAGGTCAAATAAACGACGAGGAGCTGAAACATTTTTTAGAAGACTACTCAAAAATATCAAAATTCCTGGCACGCAGATGCAAATATTTTGTTATGTTTCGACCGATAAAGCACACACATTTAACATCACCTTTTTGTAAAATTTAATGCACAACACTATTCAACACACGCAGAGAAAAAATATGGTTGGGTATGGTTACGGCAACAACACTATTTTCATTGTAACAATATATTGTTGTCATACACAAATAATAGTTATTTTTATTTAATATCAACAATATTAGAGTTACTGTAAACATATCAATGTTTATCGCAATTATAAATTTGAGTATTGTTGACCGAAAAATAATTATTTTTCTAACAACTAAATTATGATAACTTTCAAAACATATTATACTACCCACAACCATATCATGATATTTAAAAGCCATCACATGATAACTTTCTATACATTTATCATATTATGTTTAAGATGCAATCAAACTATTTTTACTCTAACAATATTATGCTAGCGCCATTTGTAAAATAATTTTGAATCAGTTGTGTCGTTTGTGTTATATGTGAGCGGTTAAACAAAATAAATTACCATAAAAAATAATAAATTTAAAGAAATTAAAATAATTAATAATTAATAGTGCAAAATATCGTAATAAAATCCAACAACAAATATTGAACTCCGCTATTTTATTTATGCAAAGAAAAATTTTAAAAAGTCACAAAATAAAAAAATCGATACATAAAAATTTCAATTTATTTTGTATTTTTATGACAGTTATGAAAGGTGCTGTATCATAATATAATTGATTCTAAATTAATTATGATTAACATGATGATTATATGATTACTTCTTAGCTTATTATGATTAACAGAATAATAATATGATTTCTTCTTAACTTATTATGATTCACATGACAATAATATGATTCCTTCTTAACTTATTATGATTAACAGAATAATAATATGATTAAGGGAAAAATATTATGATGTAATATTACGAGTATATTTAGTCATAATATGATTCAATAATAATCTTAATATGGTGACTACAATCATGAATCTTATCATAATATGTTTTTGAATAAAACGCAAACTATTTAGGAAATTATTGTAATTTTATTTTATTATGATATATTGGTATTACTCAATTATGTATGGAACAAAATATCGGCCAAATGGGCGCCGCGACCACGGCGGCACACCTCCATCCGATGGTCCAAATTTTCGATGACCCCGAGGCATAATGGAGGTTCTATGCCGTTAATGTGCCGAATTATCTCATCCTTTATATCTTGAATTGTTGCTGGCTTATCGACGTACACCTTTTCTTTCAAATTACCCCAAAGAAAAAAGTCCAACGGTGTCAAATCACATGATCTTGGCGGCCAATTGACATCGCCATTACGTGAGATAACACGGCCATTGAATTTGTTGCGCAAAAGAGCCATTGTTTCGTTAGCTGTGTGGCAAGTGGCACCGTCCTGCTGAAACCACATATCGTCCACATCCATATCTTCCAATTCGGGCCATAAAAAGTTCGTTATCATCTCACGATAGCGAACACCATTCACAGTAACTGCCTGACCGGCCTCATTATGGAAAAAATGATGATGCCGCCAGCCCATAAACCGCACCAAACAGTCACTCTTTGTGGGTGCATTGGTTTTTCGACAATCGCTCTTGGATTCTCATTCGCCCAAATGCGGCAATTCTGTTTATTGACGAATCCACTGAGGTGAAAATGTGCCTCATCACTGAAGATGATTTTCTTCGAAAATTGATCATCATTTTCATAATAAGTCTGGATAACTTTAACACGTTGTTGGATTGTGTATCTCTCCATGGATCAAATTGAGTAAGTCTGAAATAGAGAAATGTCAAATAAAAAAAAAATAAAATATATTGAATTTTTAAATTTTAAACGCTGCATATACAGAAAAAGTTATTTTTCCAACTCAAACAAAAAATTTGTAGAATCAAAAATTTTTTTGTCTGAAATCGGTCCTATAAACAAATTCGCATATTCAAACAATTTATTTGTTGAAAAAAACACTGATTTTTTTAAACAAATAATTTAACTGAATCAAACAAAAAGTTTACTGAAATTCATATACCTACATACTAAATTTTAAAATAAAAAAAAAAAAAGCTTTTGCACAAGCAACGATGCGCACACAAGCAAGCACTGTATTAGAAGATGAAGGCAGAGAGCATAGCGGCCGTCTGGCTTTGAGACATATTTTTTTGTTGGAATAATTTTTGAACGAAGTCTTATTTTATACACACAATATTTTTCTTCATCACTCACTGTTGCTGTATCCCAGAAAAGCAAGCCGATCAATTTTTATCGGCGGCGGCTGAAAGTGTAAAATTAAGCGGCGGCGGCGTTTCGGCTTAACGCCGACAATTTTTCGGCTTGCACTTTTTTTCGGTTGCGCCGAAATATGTTATCTATATATATAAAAATTAAAAATGTTTGTATGTTTGTTTGTTTGTATGTTGGCTTATAGACTCCTAAACTACTGAGCCGATCTTCCTGATTTTTTACAGTAGCATCACGTGAGCCCTAAAAATAAAATAGGCTACTTATTTTTTCGATAGGGGCAGGGGAATTGGTACCCCCATTGGATGCCAATATTAAATATCGCATATCTTAAGAGCCGCTTCACGCATTTTGTTGAACTTTTGGTAGTAATATCTTCTGAGCCCCAAAATTGAAATAAAATAGCAGCGGGGGAAGTGGTTTCCCTCATAGGACGCCAATGTTTAATATCGCATATCTTAAGAAATGTTTTAGTGAGAATGTTCAAAATTTGTAGAAGTCACTCTTATGGTATACTACACTATTGAAAATAAAAATAAAGCGGGTAGGCGCAGGGGGGAAGTACCTCTCATAGGATGAATATATTAAATATCACTCAACTGAAGAACTATTAAAGGGAGAGTCTTCAAACGTGGTTAAAGCTACTATTATAGCAAACTTTAAAAGGAGGAGCAGTTCCCCTCATAGATAGAAATATTATTAAGAGCCGCTGCACGCATTTTGTTTAACTTTTGGCAGAAGGATCTTCTGAGCCCCAAAATTGAAATAAAGTAGCAGGGGGGGAAGTGTTACCCACCATAGGACGCCAATGTTAAATATCGCATAACTTAGAACTGTTATAGTGAGAATGTTCAAAATTTGCAGAAGTCAGTCTTATGGTATACTACACTTTTGAAAATAGAAATAAAGCGGGTAGGCTCAAGAGGGGAAATACCTCCCATAGGATCCATATATTAAATATCGATCAACTGAAGAACTATTAAAGGGATAGTCTTCAAACGCGGTTAAAGCTACTATTATGGTAAACTATAAATTTCAATATAGAAATGGGCAGGGTAGCCAGAGGAGGAGCAGTACCCCTCATAGATAGATATATTAAAAAGAGCCGCTGCAAGCAATTTGTTGAACTTTTGGTAGTAGGATCTTCTGAGCCCCAAAATTTAAACAAAATAGCAGCGGCGGAAGTGTTACCCCCAATAGGACGCTAATGTTTAATATCGCATATCTTAAGAACTGTTATAGGGAGAATGTACTACACTATTGAAAATTAAAATAAAGCGGGAAGGCGCAGGGGGGGAAAAACCTCCCGTAGGATGCATATATAAAATAAAGCTCAAATAAAGAACTAGTAAGAGGAATTTCTTCAAACGTGGTTAAAGCTACTATTATGGCAAACTTTAAATTTGAATATAGAAATGGGCGGCGTAGACAGAGGAGGAGCAGTACCCCTCATAGACAGAAATATAATTTTGAGCCGCTGCACTCATTGTATTGAGCTTTTTGTAGTAGGATCTCCTGAGCCCCAAAGTTGAAATAAAATAGAAGCGGGGGAAGTGATACCCACCATAGGACACCAATGTTTAATATCGCATATCTTAAGAACTGTTGTAGTGAGAATGTTCAAACTTTGTTGAAGTCAGTCTAGTGGTATACTACACTTTTGAAATAAAAATAAAGCGGGAAGGCGCAGGAGGGAAAAACCTTCCATAGGATGCATATATTAAATATTTCTCAACTGAAGAAGTGGTTAAAGCAGTGTAGCGAAGCACACCGGGTTAAGCTAGTAAGTATATAAATACTTCTTTATAATACATTTTATAACGTAAAAACAATTGAATTTATTATAAAACATATTAAATATTATAATTTTGTTGTTTTTGGAAGTAATAAACAATATAAAAAACGGAAGATTTTATACATATAAACTGCATTAAAAATATAAAAAAACCGTCGACGAGCGTGGTATAGTTTGTAAAAATTTCAGAACACTTTGGGTACGTACGTTAATGCATGAAAACTATTCATCAATAATAAAAATGTTATCAACAATAACGAAGTAAAATTTTATTAAAAATATTGAACCAACAACTGACAGTTGTCTTATAAATGACAAGAAAAAGCATTCAAATTTTTTACCTAAATAGATATGGATAAAGTATTTTGCAACTTTTACGACCTATAACTCCTTTACTAGGAGCGTTGGGGCGAACAACATGTTCCTATAGAACTTCTTTCAAGAATACTAAAAATTTATATAAATACCAATTTGGTGTTGAGTCGAGTTAATATTCTTGTTTCAATCCGATTCTTTTCTGTTAAACAAAACAAAAAAAAAATTTTTTTTATCTATTTATTTAATTGAACTGCTCCACACAAGACTTACGAGACTTATTTTGCAGTATGGAACTGAGAATGTGTATAATTATAAATCATTAATTAATTAACAACTTAATAACTAATTACAGTTAAATATATATAAAGCAAAATCAATTAAAATCAAACAATATTTAAATAATTTAATTATTTGTACTTTAATCTCAAATAATTATGTTTCAAATTGTTATGTTGAAAACAGTTTAAAAATATTTTCCTTTAATTTTCGTGCGTTACTTAAAAGTTGAAAACCATGGGGTATAGAATTCCACAGAGACATTGAGAATATGCAGAAATGCCACTCCGAAATTTAACTTTTGTATTCAAACGATCTAATTCTTTTTCCCCTGCTTATATCTGGAATACAAAGTTTGCCGTACAGATGATCAGGTTTGTGGGTATATATTATCTTATGTAAAAAAATTAAAACTCTCATGTTCAGTATATTATCTAAAAAAAGGCCATATAGCCGAGGTGAAAACAAAGATATACTAGAACGCCTATTAAGTCCATACACGTAACGGACTATGTTATTAAATGCAACTTTTAATTTTGCTTTACTAATTGTATCACATTTAGCAAATAGCTCACAACCATATAATAAAATGGGCATCAGATAAGTTTTGGCAAGCAGTATTCTTATTTTTAAAGGTGTACAATGCTGGGTCCGCCAAAGAGTTCTAATCATAGAAAAGGTGCGACCACAAGCATAACTAATGTGGTTCGACCACGTAAGAGTGTCATTAAAAGCACTCATTCTTTAAATATTTTTTTTTATTAGCTACACCTTTTCCGTTTTGTAGTGCACAAAAATAGAAATTAGTTTAATTTGACTACAACGACAAACTAAGCACAGACAACAATCTGCAGCCATGTAGCCGTCACGTCGTGCAAATAATCATTGCCATGTATTCTATTTTTGACATATTGAAGTCGGTAGCTTGCTGTCTCGGATGTGTTTAAAGCATAAGAAGTGTTGCTTACGATCAAATAAAAACATGCAAAAAGACGACAACATTAAAATGCGTAAAAATATTTCACACAAAACTATGAAAACTTGAAACCAATAACGCGTATATTATATTTTTGAATAGTTGTCAACATTTTTGTTGGTTAAATAAAAATCAAACAAAAATATTAATTGAATTAGTAGAACAATTTGTAGAAATTAAAAAAATTTTCAAACAAGCGTTTGTTTGAAAATATTTCAGCAATACATAATTTTTTCTGTGTATCTTGTGGCGTTGATAATTTTAAAACGCAATATGTATTTCTGTAGAAAGCAACAACAAAATTTTGACAGTTTTGTCATTGTTTTTGCTTTCAATGTTATTTTTGGTTAGTCACTTTAACAACCGTTATTTACAGCATTTATTCACAAACACTATTGTGATCAAAACACTTCAATGTTCAGGCGGTCAAATGCCCATGGAACATTCGAACATTCGTCTAGATGGTTCTAGAACGTACGAACCCTAACGTCTATTTTGTTAATTAAGCTTTTGCAACTATAGTTATTAACATTCTGCATTTACTATATGGTTGAATAAAATTGAGTTACTATGCATAATAAACTAAGGCATACTTTTAGGTGTTACAGCAAATTAAGGGGGGTGTGCTGGAAATCGCAAACGCAAAACGCAAGAATTTGGAGGCTGTTTAAATTCAACTTTTAATCAAATTTTTATAATTTTTGTTATAAAATTCTGTTTAATAGAAAAATGTTTGTATAATATTTGTCATAAAATTCTTTTATTACAGAAATCTTAATAAAAAACGACTTTTAAAATTCTTGCGTTTTGCGTTTGCGATTTCCAGCACACCCCTGTAAGATAACTTAATAACGAAAATTCTAGTATTTACAGTGACGTTGAAGTACAATTATGCACAACAATTTTAAAATTACATCTGTACCAGAGAACGACTTTGTGCGATTGCAAAAAAATCGCAGTAAATGAACACCAACAAATATACTCGCTTGCGGTCATACAATCAAACTTGGGAAACCGCAAACATTCGCTGCAGGTTTGCAGTCATTCAAATAATGCACATCGTGCTTTGTTATTTCTTTAATCGTTTAGCTTCGTTTGTCAATTAAGATGTTTGTGTGTTTGGTCCGCAATGATTGTTTTGGCAAAGAAAAAAAAAAAAATACAAATAAAAAAGCCAGAAATCAAGCAATTATTACTCATGTACCCATTCAGCAGTTACTATGTAGTACAAGAAAAAAAAAAATTGAAATGAAACTAAACGCACATATCGCACCCTTAATACTAAAGGGTCACAACCAGGGGTGCCAGATAATTTTGATAAAAAATCTGCATATTTAAAAAAAAAAATCGACATTATCGGCACTTTAATAAAAAAAAATCGGCAAAAAAAAAATACCTATTTTAAATACAATAAAACCTATTCTTACTTACAAATAAGAACAATTCAGAATTTTCTAATGTTTATAACTTATGAAATTTCAAAAGAATCAATCAAAATAAACGTTTTACAAAGAAATTGTAGTTAAATATAAAGTTTTTCTTAACTTTCTTATAATTAAGTATATTCCATATACAAATATTTGACTTTAACATTTTTATTAAATCCGTTTTAATATTAATATCAAAACAGTTTAAATTATTAATTTTTAAATAATCTTTAAAAAACGAATAACTTGCAAAGATAAAATAATAACTTGCAAAAATAAAATCTGAAATTTTTTGCCAAAAAGTTTGCAAATTTATTTGATTTATTGTCCTCAATTGCGTTATAATCTTAAAAAAAATTATTTAATTATCAAATTAATTATTATTTAAATTATATTCATTGATAGTGAATATTCAAGATGATATTCAAGAAAAGGAAAAAGAAAAACTCTTTTGCGTCGTATGTAACAAATACGGACACCCAGCATCCTATAAAGGATGTGAAAAGTATAAGGAGCCACAACAAAAAATTCGTGCAAAAAGACAAAACTTAAGTCAAAAGAGATCGTTTAATAACATATTTAACTCGGATAATGCTGCAAGTTTCGCTAATATTGTAAAAAACAACACACCCATAGAAAATATCAATAGTTCAATAAACAAGGTTTTAGAACAACTTAATAATTCCATGCAAAACCTGACAAATCAATAACCTCAATAAACAACTTCAAATACAAACGTCTAGGATAGACACAATTTTTTCGATGATGGAATCGTAATTCGTAGCAATGGAGGGAACAGTAGAAAAAACTCTTAATATTATTCATATAAACGTTAATTCACTAATAAAATTAAGTAGAAGATATGATCTTAATACATTTATAGCTTATAACAATCCCGATTTAGTTTAACTTAATGAAACTAAACTTAACAAAGTTCATAAAATAAGTTTTCAAAACTATATTCTAGTAAGAAAATATAGAAAAGATGCAAAAAATGGCGGTGGAACCGGAATATTGATTAAAAATAGCTTAAAATATAGTAGTTATACTAATAATATTATAAATAATTTCATCGATTTAGAAACTTGTATTATAAAATTACCGTTATTAGCAAATAAAATATTATTTGTTATACTGGCTTACTTCTCCTCGGGGAAAAATTGTAGCATTTTGTATTCGGAACTATCGCAGCTTTTTCATTCATTAAAGTTAGAAAATAGTAATCATTAGTATGTCATAGCGGGCGATTTAAACTCTAAACACGAAGATTGGGGTAATAATTCTAATAATTTTTGGATTTATGTATTATAGATGCAAGATTAACAATAAATAAATTAAATCATACCTTGAATTGTCTTCAAACTATAGATTATGACAGCGATCATAATGCAGTAAAAATAGATGTTTTAAAAGTAGACCAGGACCATCCATTAGTTCTATTGAAAGAATCAGCCGATTTAAAACTTAACTATAAAAACGTTAATTGGAGTAAATTTAGAAACGATTTAAGTAATGGTGATCCAACACCTAATGACAGAAACCTCACAAACTCAGAAATTGATTTTTATTTACTTAAATTAAACCAATTAACATTAAACGCAATAGACAATCCCGTCCCAAAATTCAAAAATAGCAATCATACTGACAAATTTCTCAACACTACCATAAAAAAGTTAAACGCTGAAAAGAGCAAAATAGTAACCATAATTAAGAAACATAACAGATTGGAGATAATATTATCCCAAACAAATAAAAACTTGCTTAAGACTTAGCTAAAGCTTATTAGAAAACTCATAAATGATAATTTTAGTGTAGCGGTGAACAAACATTACCATGAGAAACTAGGAAATATTAGTCACAACAATCAATCTGAAATGTTTAGCGAAGTTAAAAAACAATTCAAACACACGGAGCCATTAAAAATGGATGTCATTAAAGTATCTCTTGGTGATGAAATTGTTATTAGCAGGGAAACCAGAAATATGCAATTGCATGTTTTTCCTTCTGCAACCAATGAAGGCAGAAACAATATATTTATCCGTTTTAGAGCTTTTTATGAATTTTGGCATCGATTTGTTAGTGCATATTTTTGCATATTTTACCATTTGCAGCATATATTAGTTAAAATAGCCTTTTTGTAGCATGTTTTAGGTTTATAGCGCATATTTTGCCTTTTTAATGCATATTTTGATAAATATTCATTTTGTTAAATGCCTACAATAGCTTTCGCAGCATATAAAATTTTTTTTTTTCGAAAATCTGTTACTTTAATTTCGACATCTACATTGAATTTTTACTCTTAAATTGCAAGACAAATGGCTTACAACAGGGCACTGTAAATGCACCAATTCTTTTTAATTTATACATATATGAACTTTTAAGCAAGGTGGAGAATATCATTGGGTTCGGTGATGATATAATAATATATCACGCTGATGACAAAATTGAAAAAAATTAATGATAAACTGCAAAAATATTTTTATATCGTAGAAAAATACACTATAGATTGGCAAATGAAAATCAATGTTAATAAATGCGAAACGATATTTTCGATCCCCTGTGGGAAAATGCAACAGTAATATAAAACGCAAATGGAAATCATTTAATGTGAAATCAATGGACAATATTAGCATCCCAAACAGGGAAGTTGTTAAATATCTAGGTATTAATTTAGACAAGTTCTTATATTTTAATGAACACATCAAACTCCAAATTTCAAAAGCTCGTAACGCATTCTTTATGTACAAAAAACTATTCTTTTCCAAATACATAAAATCAAAAGTTAAGATAATGATGTATCAGTCCTTAATAAGGCCAATCATAACATATGGTTGTCAAATTTGGTTTAACCTATTTAAAATTAGGTCTTTTCGAAAGAAAATGTTTAAGATCTTGCACATCATTATTCCGATCTTCAAATAGTAATTACAAAAAATATATTTCTAATAAAAGGCTGTATAATGAAGCTAAAATTAGTAGAATAGATAATTTTATTATACATCTCATAAGAAATCATGTTCTCAAATGCAATGAATGTAGCGAAAACAACTTAATTCTAGCTCCTTATCACGTTAATGACGAATATATAGCTCAAATCCTGCCGAAAGGTTTTGTACCACCAGAAGCATTTATTTTTCTAGACAAAAACGGATTTATCCAAAATGAGACAGGCATACCTATAATTTATCATATCTATAGAAGAGCCAGCAATAAATCGATAACAAGCAATCAACTAACTAATACAAATGGTAGATTTGATACAAGTATTTATCAATTCGATAAAAACATTCAAAGTAACAAAAACAAGAAAAAATATTGGTGGCTAAACAACTAATATTTATCTTTTTATTACCTGACCTTACCCCTTTTTTCAAAAACTATAGTGAGATTTTTTCCTTTTTTTACTCGCATTTTAAAATAAAATATTATATTATTTTAATACAGTACAATACGCATGTAAGAAAGCCTAAAAATGCACCGATTTTCTTTCTTATATGCAAGCTTTCTTATAAAGAAAACACGCATATAAGAAAGATATTTTCTTATATGTATCTGTTACACGCATATAAGAAGGATATTTTCTTATATACATCAGTAACAGAATTTAAAAAATTTCCTATAGAAATATATAATTGAAACAAAACTGTTTAATACTAATACATACTACACATCATTTTGTACTAAATTTCGTTTATTTGTCGTACAAATATAAGTAAATATATAAGTACACAATTAAAGATAGAAACATAACAAAAACAAAACAGGTGATTGCACTTCACTTAAAATCACATTTGATAAAAAAAGTAATTTGGTTAAAAAAAATATTAATTCATCATCACTAAGAAGAATGAATACATAGCTTCAAAACATGTGTTTACTTAAAAAATACTATTAAGTAACACTGAAAAAATCTTAAATTTTCTTTTGGACGAGCTCCTTTTCATGGGTTCTAAAGAGAATATCTTCTAATTTACAAATAGTATCGTTGCCTTCGTCAACGTCTAGATATTCTTTGAAAAATAAAAATCAATTTTAACCGAGGTTAAAAAAAAATTCAATTGTGAGAATATGTACTACTTTCTTATACACGTACCATTTTCTATGGAATGAGCATAATTTTCTTTAGAATTTGTTTCTTATAGAAGAGTTTTTCTTATAAGCGAGTTTCTTATATGAGATTTATTTAGCACGCAGATATATACAAATGTGCATGGTGTCTGAAGATATCTTTCTTATAACCAAGTTTTTCTTATAAGCGAGTTTCTTATATGCGTATTGTACTGTAACTAACACCTAATTTTTACGATGATTTAAAAGACATGTCTTTTTTGTAGTTCATTTTTAAAGAAACTTCCAAAAACATGTTAAATTTTCACAATGTTTCTTATTGTGTTTGATTTTTTTTGTTTTCGTTAAATATGAATGTATGTATTGAATTTTTTTAAATTAAATTTGTTTATTTTTTTATATTTTAAAAAACAATTGTAATTTTGAAATAGAAATACAACATAAATTAAAAAACAAAATTAAGTACAAAGAGGAATGTCAAAAAAATCACAGAAAATACGATTCATGTCTTTTTTTCTACCCTGCTTACTTCTCTCCCCCGCTCGCTATCAAACTAAAAAAGACATGTTTCAAAAATAGGGGAAAAAATCATCATGAAAATTGGGTGTTAAATATAACAACTTATTTCAATTAAAAAATTACAAAAAATGTTTTTACATATAATAAGTAGAATATGTACTTGAGAGCCCGTTAGTAGGGACAGTGTATAAAACAAGTTATAATTACTATTTGTTTATTAATAGTTAAAATTATTGTTAAACATGTAATTTGAATTAAATAAATGTTAAAAAAAAATATATAAGGGGCTACTATTTAAATGCCTTTTTACTTGCTTTTAAATAACGCTGTGCACATTGTCTCCTTCGTTTTGGGAGTGACCTTTAATAAGATACTTATGCGTAATACTTCGTAGATTATACTTATGTACTGCATATGCATACATTGAAATCATGTACTTATTTTTGTTGTTGTCCACAGCAGTTGTCAGAATAGAAAAAAAAGTCTAAATCTTGAACATTTTTTGCCTTTTGTACAAGATTTTGAATATATAAAAGCACACAGGTTCCGATCTCATTACTCCCGCGATTTCCATCTACTTCAGTCCAAAAAAAGCATTCTACGTACTTGGCGCTGAGATCACTAACTGTAAAATTGTAACAGTTAATATTTTTCTCTTCTGCATAGCTCCTTTTCTTCTTGATGTGTAGTGTAATTTTCCATCAAATTTTGTTTTTCATTTTCATTTGCATTTAGGAAAGATTCGCAGAGATCACACTGATCTTTTTTGGTTTGAAAAAGCCAATGTTAATTTTCTGTGCCAAATATTCTATAAAACAGAATTTTACTCCCAAACTGTAAATCTGCAATACTTTTACTGTTTTCAATGAATTCTCGTGAAGTTTTAGCACGTAAGTAATGAGACTCGATTCTTGGAATATTTTTAATAAATTCTATCATACTGTTTTTGATTTCAGAGCTTATTGTAGGATGATTGTCATGTTTTCTACGAAAGTCAAGCTCAACGAAACCTTCTTTGTTCTTTTTTTAATTACTGTTCCTATTACTTTGTCATTTATATCATATCATGCTTTAAAAAAAGTCTTACACACTCTAATAAGCTCTGAGTTGACCTCAAAGAAAAAAGCATTATTAAGATTTCGAAGCCCACCTGTGCAGGAGCATCTGTATTTTGGTTTAATTGCTTTCATATGGCTAGCTAAAAACTCTCGCTGTTTTTGCAAGTCACTGTAATCCCAATATTCTTTAAAGATTTTATGACGCGATGATTCAGAAATAAGTTCAGTGCATCGAAACCGACACTTTGCTCCGCAAGGTAGCCGTATACACCTAGCCCTTATTTTTTTTTTTTTTACTTTGAAAGTGATGTCTAAGAGAGTCCGGCGTTTCTTAAAGATTTTTGTTTCTGTTGTTTCTTGTTTTGAAATCTAATCTTTGTTCGCCTTCTTTTTGTGAGCATTCTTCCGAGGTGCTACTTTCAGTTGTTTCGGTCACACAAAATTCACTCTCAGAGGAAAAAAATGCATCTGTACTACTATCGCCCATCTCTCTAGGTATGCTGAAATCAGTTTCCATTGTATCTGAAAATTTTTCGTGGTTTGGGCACGACATGCTTGAATCAGTCTCCATTGCAGTTGAATAATGTTCAAGGTTTGGGCACGTCATTTTCATCTAAAAGGTCGCAACTGGAAAATTAAATTTTGCATTGAAAATAATGCAAGTTTTTACAAAAGGAATTCGCAATAGGCAAACAAACAAATGGCTAATCCCAATATAATTAACATTTCATTTGTTTTCTAATTTAAAATATGACAATTTTTGATAAAGCTTTCGATAATCGCGATTATTTCATCAAAAAAGACGCATACAAAATACTACATTCAACTGAACTCACCTTTTTCAATTAAAGAAGCGCAATGCAAAATAATGCACCACAAAATTTATCGCTTTTTACAACAATAGGGGCGAAACTCAAAATAACTCCCTTTATGCGTAACAAAAGTAATCAGTTGTGCTTAAGCAGATTGACTCAACTAAAAATAATTCTCTTAAGTTAATCGTGCAAAAGCAATGCAATTAACATAAAAACAGACATAACGGGATTTTTCCAGTTAAAAAAGATAATGATGAGAATGAAATTTTGTAAGTGGCTAGAGATGTGAAATGAGAATTAATTTATGAAAAAAAGCAATTTTTGAAAAATTTTGAGTTGTGACCCTTTAGTATTTAGGGTGCGGTATGTAGGTACAAGCAATTTCAATAGAAACAGAAGACTTTTTTATCATTTCTTACAAAATACAGTAGTTCTGTATGTACATTGTATTCTTGTTATTGTTGTTAATGGTAACAAAGCATCTCATCGAGTAGTTTATTGTTGTTAATGTTAACAAAGCGTCTCATCGAGTGGACAATGACTACTTGAATGCAAAAGTATAAGAAAGTGTGTCTTTTGACTTTACATGCAAACAAAGCACTTTCAATAAAAACGCACACATGCAAAAATCAAATGTGTACGAAACGATGTAAAACTTACCGACGTCCCAACTCGGAGGTTTGATTTCAAATTGAAAATGATTTGAAATCAAACGTTTTCTCAAACGACAAACGTTTGATAATGATTTGTAAATCATTTGAAAATCATAGTGTTCTTAACAAAAAGGCGAAATTATTTTCAAATTGAAAAATCAACTTGTTTTCAAACGTCGTTCTCAAATGTTTTTCAAATGTGGATTATAATACAATGTGGAATATAAATAAAAATATTTTATTTTTTTTAATTTAAATTTATTATTTATTTAAATAAACTGTGTGATAAACAGTTGGCACCATAGCTAAAAGATGAAATAATGTTCTTTCCGTCCTCTAATTCTTGGAAAGACAAACTACTTGGCTCTATTTTATTTTGAGGATTGTATCACCGCGATCGTTCAACAAACTTTCTTCACTTTCCCGTTTTATTTTCCTTTTTTTCGTATTTTTAATCATTGTAATTACTCACAAATAATTTTTATTTTTCACAAGAAATAGGCTGTTAACTTTATATTAAAATTTATTTTTAATAGTAAAACACAAAGTAAAAAATGTAACTTTAATCGCCATTTTTAATGATTAGATTTATTTTTCGCTTTAGTATTGCCAAGTTTATTTTTGATTTGAATTTAACATTTGATAAACATTTGACATCAAATTGATAAAACATTTGATATCAAATGTTGAATTTTAAATCATTATCAATGTGAATTTAAATGATAAAGTCATTTCATATCAATGGTTTGACTTCGGGTTTGTTGGGGTTGAACCTTGTTTTGCAGGCAAAGGGTGAATGTAGGTTTGAGCGTATGAATAAATCAAGAAAAATAGCGATTTTTGCAGTTCTCTGATATGTACATTAATTTTTACACTAGAAGTGTGCATAACTAATACAATAACAATTTAAACTGATAAAATAACTTACAAATACTAAATAACTAATCAATACAAGATAACTAATAAATTAATCTAATTCTTAGCTAAAGTAACTTTCGTAACAATATTATTAACTAATGCATTTCTTTACCAAAATCAGTGAACTGTTAAACTAATATTGGTACAAATAAAATATTATGACACATAAATATTTTGGAAAACAAGCAAGAGATAAGATATGGTTATGTTTTAACTTACAATAAAGTACAGGGTGGCACATAAAGAAAAACAAAGTTGTTAAATTTTATTTTGAAAGTCAGCGTTCGATTATTTGAATTCAAAAATTGTATCGAATAATGAGCGACGATGCCTATATTCTCAAAATAAGTGTCCAAAGTCAAACTCATCGTGTATTTCTTCCATTTTATTACATAATCGTCCTTCAGAGCGGCTAACCCGAAGAAAAATATATCGTTTTCGGACCACATTTTCTGTAACTGACAATGTGCATCCCGTGAGACGCCGAACAGTGGTCAATGAAGAAGCTATAGCCGCTGTGAAGGAAAGCATTGAAGATGATCCTAATCTATCAATACGTCGCACATAGTTTAAAGATTGTCCGAAATTCATTTTTTTTATGTTCGCCGATTGGAATAATTTGTAGGTATTTTGTTTTCAGTTATCTGAATATTATGATTCCGTAATATATGGCTGATATATTTATTATTTGGATAGACACGCTCAAAGTTCATATATGTATGTTCGCTTGTTTTAAATGGCATGCACATTTACTGTATACATATTTAATCTTTTGGTACAATCACAGTAAACTTATCATTTGACTTTGTTGTATATTTTCGTAAATGGCAATGGCCATAGATGAGATTTGCATTAAAAAAAGTTGGAAAAAGTGCCATTTTAAACAATTTCGTATAACAAAATAAAAGCAACATCAAAATTTTAATGTTCATCAACTTCAGTGGACTGCAGCTTTTTAGCGCTGTGGAGCGCTGTTTAACGAAAGATGTCAAATTACAGCTTGAAGTCTCAGCTAAAGTAACAAAACATGAATTTTCGTTCATGCTTGTTGTTGTTGCCACAATTCTTTACTGTATAAAATTATTACATAATGTTATATACATACTAGTCAATAGTGTTAATTGTTATATATTTAATTGTTGAAAAAAGCATAAGCTTCAATTGAATTTGTTGTTTACTGATACTGATTGATAACAACAATAGAAGATCAAGTACGATTATATGCGATACACTATTAGGTGCTGTGTTATCATTAATTTTTGTTGTTGCATGCAATAACAACTACACATTATGCGAAGAATTGGAAGTTTAGCCACTAATGAAGACGTTATGCATAATCTTTTATAGTCTTTAGAACCATTTATAAATAGATTTCGCTCAAAGCTGCAAATCAAAAAATTGGAGTACGATAATGATGTTAAAAAATTATTAAAAGACTATTCACTTGTGCAGGAATTAAAGCCAAACGACCATCGTATGCGCCGCCTATGGACTGAAGCACAAATTAGTTTTGAGTTTTCATTAAAAATTTTATTTTGCGATGAAGACCATTCCTGGTTGAATGGGTACGTGAATAAACAGAATTGTCGCATTTGAAGTGAGGAGAATCCACAAGCTTTTGTCGAAACACCATTCCATCCACAGTCATTAGCCCATATATCTTCAAAAACGATGATGGTCAGAATTCGTACCTCAATTACGTGGCATTAATCTTGCTGATATGTGGTTCCAACAGGACGAAGCCACTTGCCACTCAAACAAACTTTTGATGAAAACAAATTTCACGTAATGGTCCAATTAATTGGCCACCAAGATCGTGTGATTTAACCCAATTGGACAATTTTCTTTGGGGTTATGTTAAGTCACTTGTCTACGTCGATAAACCACAAATTAACCACCTGGAAATCAACATTCGAAGAGTTATCGGCGAAATACGGCCGCAAATGCTGCGAAAAGTTGTTAAAAAATGGTGTCACAGATTGCGTCTTCTATGCGCCAGTGTGACAACTTCAGGAAAGATCATTAGACCATAAATTTTCAAAAAAAAAAAAATACGAAAAAGTTGCGGTTAATGTAAATGACACTCAATACCAGGCAATGCCTGAAAAATTTTTAAGGACAGAAGTGGAGAACAATCCAGAAATTTGGTTCCAACAAGATAAAGCCACAACTCGTCCAACTATGTCTTTTTTTTTTTTGGTGATCATATCGTAACTTAGCTTATCCACCTCCCTCTAGTATCAAATAATAAGAACAATACATAAATAGAATTATGACAAATTTGTAATTAATTTTCATTGCTTAACAAGTTGGAAACTAAATAATTGATTAACTATTATTTCAAATTATCTTCTCAAAGACTAAAGAAGGTGATTTGATAATCATTGAAATAACTTCTCCGATATTTCGAAAGTAAACTATGAGAGAAATAATTAAAGGCTGGCAACCGGTATTTGTGTATAAGAAAAGCATGCATTAAAAAAGGCACAAACGTGTCTTTGACTTCTTAAATGACTACAGCTACCTGAGAATCTAATGGCTTGAAGACTCCTCACTGACTTATCCAAACTGGGTCTGAAAGCAAAATTGCTACATAAAGTAAATCAATATCCTGCTATGCTACGCCAGCGGAATAACAAGGAGGATACACAATATAATGTTGCTTTTTATTCGAGTCAGAGAGCAGAGCAAAAGCGTGTTAATTTAGAAGAAATTGGCCCTTAAGATCACATGTGATTCCGGATTGCAAATAGACCTTAAGTTGACAGGCAAAAATATTTTTGCCGCCACAACACATCAAATAAGGCTTGATAAAAAATTTGAAAAAACCTATCAAGGCACAGATAAAATGTTCACAAAATGTTTTTCTATTAAATCAAGCAAAGATGTTTCAAATCATTTTCTAAATTGTTCCAATTAATTTGCCTTAATAGAAAATAAAAATTTTAGTATATTTTCAAATATTAAAAATTGGGAATTAATTAATTAATTATACCGTATACGGAGAAATTATTATTTATAATAAATTTTGTATTCCCAAAAATAACTTGGATAATATACTTTTTTTTGTTGTTTTCTTTCAAAAACAATGAAATGGAGCAATTTGTATTTTCTTTTTACCTACTTACAACTACAATTCGAGTCGGAAGAAAACAAACCAATTGTAGGGGAATGTAAGAAAAGATAGGCCCCGTGTTTATTGTTGGTGTTTTATTTAAGCTTTGATATTGTTACAAGTAAGACTTTGAGTGTCTTTAATTCTTATTCGCTTTAAAGTTGTATTTGTATAATATTTTTAGCTTTTCTAAAATCTTTGGAATAGGTTTCATGATGATCTGGCCTAAGCAACCAGTAAAATGCGCATAGAAGCTAGCTTTTTCTCAACAATAAATTTCTGTAAATTTATCATATATGAAACACGTCATACGGAAATCTTATTAATAAAAAATTATAAGGTTTGTGTATATAAAGGGTGGTTAAATTTCAAGGGCCGATGTTGATTTTGAATAAAACACAAACTATTTAGGAAATTATTGTAATTTTATTTTATTATGATATATTGGTATTATTCAATTATGTATGGAACAAAATATCGGCCAAATGGGCGCCGCGACCACGGCGGCACACCTCCATCCGATGGTCCAAATTTTCGAAGACCCTGAGGCATAATGGAGGTTCTATGCCGTTAATGTGCCGAATTATCTCATCCTTTAGCTCTTGAATTGTTGCTGGCTTATCGACGTACACCTTTTCTTTCAAATAACCCCAAAGAAAAACGTCCAACGGTGTCAAATCACATGATCTTGGCGGCCAATTGACATCGCCATTACGTGAGAAACACGGCCATTGAATTTGTTGCGCAAAAGAGCCATTGTTTCGTTAGCTGTGTGGCAAGTGGTACCGTCCTGCTGAAACCACATATCGTCCACATCCATATCTTCCAATTCGGTCCATAAAAAGTTCGTTATCATCTCACGATAGCGAACACCATTCACAGTAACTGCCTGACCGGCCTCATTTTGGAAAAAATACGGCCCGATGATGCCGCCAGCCCATAAACCGCACCAAACATTCACTCTTTGTGGGTGCATTGGTTTTTCGACAATCACTCTTGGATTCTCATTCGCCAAAATGCGGCAATTCAATTTATTGACGTATCCACTGAGGTGAAATTGTTTCTCATCACTCATCGCGAAGTGCACGATATGCATTTTGATTTGAATGCCCATTTTCATAATAAGCCTGAATAACTTTAACGCGTTGCTCGATTGTGTATCTTCCATGGTTCAAATTGAGTAAGTCTGAAATAGAGAAATGTCAAATAAAATTCGGAAAAAACTTGGCGTTTAGGTGTGGTTCACATTCAACATCGGCCCTTACAATTTAACCACCCTATATTTGTAAAATTAAAAGCATATACACAAACTTCAGAACATTTTAAAGTTTCAAACAATTTTTTAATTGTTTCAATTTCCTGTGTTGATTAAAAAAATATTTTGTTTTGTGTTTACGTTAAATATAGCCTCTCTTGCTAATGGTCAGATTTCAATTAACCTATTAATTAAAACTCAACAGCAAAAAAAAAGCTCAAAAATACCAATATTTAAATTGATATGATTAATTTGTTTGCAGGCGGAAAATCAGTACGGAATTTAATTAATAGTACACATTTCTAACTAACATGTTAATTGAAGTTGGTTTTTAATTTTTTCTGCGCAGAGATGGAACAGCATTTAGATAATTGAAAGGTTTAATCCTCTCGTAAGTGAGGTTCACTTTTAAGGAACGCATTTTTTTGGTTTACAAATAAAACAAATCATTCAAACCTAAGTTGGTTAATAAAGAATTCTGCAAATAACGGAGAACTGGTACAATATCTTCTTTTTTCATATCAACAACTCGAATGCAACATGTCATTGAAAATACACTTCTTGTACTCGCATTTATATTTTTTTCCAAAAAAAATATTGTTGCCATGCCTGATGAGCACATGGAAAAAATGTAATTTTTTCGTGATTGGGCTGATATTTATTTATTGATTTGTGATATAAGACTTATGACCAATTTTCAGGATTTTTATAAATAAAATATTTAAATAAAAGTTAAATTATGTTAATTTTCATATAAACTAAAATCGTATTTATTATTTACAGGTTGATTTTTCGAGTTTTATTTGAAAAGTCTTATTTAATAAGGATAAAAGTATGGTAGCACTACTAAATAATAAAAAAATTACATAAAAATGTATTTTTTACAAGGTGGCCTCAAAAAACAGCTGACTGTTATTGCGTTGCCTTTTGTTGTTGTATTGTTATGATATTGAGGCCACCTTGCTGAGTTATACAATGGAAACTTTATTTGAAGTTATGTAAATTTACCACATCGGGGAATTAAGTTTCATTTAAGTGTTTAATGAAGAAGAGATTTTTAAACAGAAATGTGCTTTAATAACAATCCTGAAAATTGGCCATTAAAGTTAAATACATGAAGGAATAATATTGGGGGGAAATTAGCACTGTCTGCCAGGGCTACAGCTGATGGACTGATAATTAAAATAGCGATATGTAACGAAATAACAAATACATTAATACCAATACCGAAATTAGTTTCGGTTGCCAACCTTGCTTTAATTGATAAGATTTAAAGATAGAGAAGCCCTACCAGAAATATACTAGTAAAGTTTACCATTAATAATAAGTTAAAATTTAAACGAGCTTAAGGCGGTAAAAACTTTAAGCAACTGGAGAGAGAACTTAAACCCTTTTGAAGGTTAACATCTGTACTTGAAGTGTAAATTCTTACTGCCCTCGATTTTAAACGTTCGCTTAACTTACATTTAAAGTAAAAATAAATTTTTAAAAGTTAAATCGAAGGAGAAGCAGTTACATTTACAACGATACACCTAGAGAATATATTTCCGTCACAAGCCAAACAATAAATTAACCCATTAATTACCATAAATTTAAACGTTGAAACTTGTTGATGAAAATTTCAGGAACGTCTTATAAAACCATTATAAAAATTTTCTAAAAAAAAATTTTTTTTTTCGACGAGTTGTTTTTGTGAAAATTGTCGTGTGTTTGACACAGGCTGGTACCGTAAATTGTTTTGCAATCTTTTGTTGTGTACAATTTTTTTTAGTTATTTTTGTTGTTTCTGTTAAGTATTGTTTGAACGTGTGGCGCGGCGTTATAAAGAAAATTGTTTGTCTTCGTGGAACAATTTGAAACAACTTCTTACACTAAAATATGGTGACTTCTGGTGTACAGTATACTCAAAATGCTACGGCGACAACTGGTGCTTTTCAAAGGAATGTGCAAGCCGTCTACCCTCGGAAAGTTTTGTTGCTTATAATAAGTGTCTGAATCCTCTGTAGACGAAGGTTCGATTCCACTTATTGCATTCTTCGACGAAAGCAGCAGAGACTTAGACACCGATTTTTTAAAGTCAAACTGTGAGATAGGATTTTTTGCGATTTGCGAAGCTGCTATGAAGAAATGCACTTTCCGTGTACTACCACTTTTTGCCACGAATGCCGATAGAATAATAGGCAACCCCATTAGCATGGCACTCCATGCCCCCCATATATCCGTTGCAATTTTTGATGGTGAGGGGCGGTTGAGCACGAACTTGTTTCTTCTTCTCCTTGATGTACCGCTGCAGTATTACCATTGTATCGATTGCGTCGTAATTATTTGCAAGAGTAACTTTAGAATTGTCCTTCCAACGAATTATCATAACGTTATTTCTTATATCGAATGCAAAGTCGGTATTGTTCTTTTTCAAGGCTTTTTTTACTAGTTTTTGAAGGGGCGCCGGTACACTGATTGGGTTGAACATGCCGCTTGTGCCGAATCCTCTCCCTTTCAACCAGCACAGAAGGTAATAGGAGGTAAAAAAATTATCAAATTAACAGGGCATGCTAATTCAAGCATTGTCAAACAAACAATGAACCAGATAAAAATATGTTTTTGGAACGCCAATGGCCTCAGCCAACATAAACAAGAAGTAGAACACTTCTTGAGTTCCCAAGAAATTGACATACTGCTAATATCTGAGACACATTTTACTGTTAAAAACTGTTTTAGAATCAAAGGATATTCAATATACGATACTAAACACCCCAGTGGAAAAGCGTGTGGTGGCTCCGCCATAATTATAAAAGAAAAACTGAGTCATTTTCCATTGAACGAATATAAAACAGAACACATCCAAGCAACTTCCATTACCCTTATGGCAGAAAATCTAACAATTTCTTCTGTTTATTGTCCTCCTAAACATAGCATACCGGAATCCCAATACACCCATTACTACAAAACCTTAGGTACCAAATTTATTGCAGCTGGGGATTACAACGCAAAGCACACGCACTGGGGTTCTCGACTCAATAACACTAAAGGGAGACAGCTTTTAAAATCGCTAGTCGCATGCAAACTAGATGTTATCTCTGGTGGTCAGCCAACTCATTGGCCATCAGACCCAAACAAGATTTCAGATATTCTCGACTTTGCGGTATTAAAGAACATTAAACGTGAACACATTTCTATCACATCTGTCACATCTCTAGATCTCTCGTCCGACCATTCGCCTTCAATATTGACAGGAACATCCGATCCCCAAGCACCGGTATTTCCCAAACAGGATGACTAATTGGCATAAATATAAAAAGTATATAAGTTCACACTTACCCTCTAATATCTCATTGAAAAATGAAGAAGAAGTGCAAGAAGCAATAAGCATGTTTACAGATACAATTTATATCGCAGCAAATGTTTCTACACCGACTATAAATCAGACTACGAAAAAAGCACAATGCCCATAAAATGTTCAAACTCTGATCAGAGAAAAAAGAAACCTTAGAAGATTATGGCAGCAACATAGATCTCCAGCTTTAAAACTCCAACTTAACCAATGTCAAAGAACACTCCGCAAAGTTCTCCAGGAAAACAAAGTATCGTCCCTCCAAAGATATCTACAAAACCTTGATCCAACAGAAAGAACTAACTACAGCCTATGGAAAGCCACTAAAAACCTAAACTGTCCAATAAGTTACGAGTCTCCAGTTCGCCTTATTGACGGCAGTTGGGCCAGAAGTCCAAATGGCAAATCTAAAGCCTTTGCGACCACCTAGAACAGGTGTTCACACCCAATAACAACAACTCCGACATAATTGTCCCACAGATAAATGAGAAAGTAGTTTCACCCATGAAACTTCGATTTCCTAACATAATAACAGCTGTTCGAAATCTTAACACAAAGAAATCTCCTGGTCAAGACAAAATTACAGCAAAAATGTTATGTGAACTAACTAGCAATGCCCTAAGACTTATGCTTTATATATTTAACGCAATCCTGCGTATAGGCTTTTACCCTTCCTCTTGGAAAATATACGAGATTATTATGATTCCAAAGCCAGGAAAAGATCCCAGTCAAGTAAGCTCATACAGTCCAATAAGTCTTCTCTCTATTTTATCAAAGCTTTTTGAAAAATTATTTCTAAATGCACTAACTCCATTCCTTAACGATCACCAAATCATCCCCGCTCACCAATTTGGGTTCCGAAAAGACCACAGTACGGTAGAACAAATTCATCGAATAGTGACTCTTATCAGAAGAACATTTGAGGAAAAGCTATATTGCACTTCATTATTTGTTGATATTTCTCAAGCCTTTGACATAGTCTGGCACAAAGGGTTAATATATAAAATAGTTTTGCTGTTACCCTAAAATACACACAAACTTCTAAAAAGTTACTTAACCGACAGAACATTCGTGGTCAAGGTCAAAGACATAATCTCAAGCCCCAGACAAATTTCGGCTGGTGTTCCCCAAGGCAGAATTCTTGGTCCCCTTATTTATATTCTATACACTGCAGATATGCCCACAAGTGCCCTTACACATACTGCAACCTTCGCAAACGACACGGCATTTCTTTGCATAGATTAAAATCCTAATAGTGCTTCTTACAACTTGCAAACTCACATTTATGAAGTTGAAAAATGGCTTACTAAATGGAAAATAATGAAATGTGCCCAGGATACATTTACCTTCAGAAGGGAAAACTGCCCTAATATAACAATAAACAATGTCAATGTCCCTGAGAAGTCGCATATAAAATATCTGGGAATTCACCTCGACCGACGTATCACTTGGTCTCAACATATTGACTCAAAATGTACTAACTAAAAACTTAAAACTTCTCAGTTGCTCTGGCTCCTAAACTCTCACTCCACCCTCAATCTTGAATTTAAGGTCCTATTATACAAAGCCATTCTCAAGCCAATCTGGACTTATGGAATACAACTATGGGGAACTGCATCAGTATCCAATGTTGAAAAATTGCAAAGAAGGCAATCCAAAATATTACGCCTTATAACTGGCAGCCCGTGGTTTGTACGCAACGAAAACATACACAAAGATCTTAGCATCCCATACATCCGTGAAGAAATACAGAAATATCGTTCCAAATACGTGCGTAAATTGTCAACACGCCCAAACCCCTTAGCACAGACCCTACTCCTATTTAGAGGACATAGTCGTTTAAATAGAGTAGATACATTGGCTATAGCTCACCAGTAAAGAAACGCAAAACCTGTTAACACTCATTGGTCACTTTTGCGCTGGCATCAGGGCCACAATATACATTTAGTTTAAGATATTAATACTTATTGTTATTTTTCTCAAAGAAAAGATCCAATAAACAAAATAAGAAAGCTTTTTAAAAAAAAAAAAATTATCACTGGTTGCTTAGGCCAGATCGCCAGATAAGCTATACATATGCGATCTGGCCTCACTGTTTATTGTTGTTGTTTTTGTTAAGGCTTTGATATGGTTACAAGTAAGACTTTTGCTTAAGGTAATTCTTATTCGCTTAACAGTTTTTACTAGTTTAATAACTTTAGCTTTTCTAAAATCATTGGATGAAGTTTCCTGACGATCTGGCCTAAGCAACCTGTGAAATGCGCATAGGAATAGTTTATCCCTTCAACAATAAATTTTAGTCTTTTTATCAATAATAAAAATTGGGAATTAAGCACGACTAACAATGTGTTGTAAATTTTTTATTCCCAAAAATTACTTTGATAAATATTTTTTTTGTTGGTAATAGACCAAACTTTAATATAAACGCCACATACATTTAGATTTTATATTTATCTGCGATTTATATTTACTTAAAGTTAAGATATGATAAACGTGTGTTCAAAAACACGGCGGTAAGAAATGGGTTAAGGCTCCTCCCACCATAAAATATATAAATAATATCAAAATAAAATGGCTTTTTTCCGATAAAAGGGTTTCATAAATTATCAATATATGTACATTAGGGATATAACTTTTTAACAATTTTTTAAAATATCAAAATTGGCATAGCACAGTCCGATAGAGCATAAACAACTTTTCGGAAACGTATATTTATTTTTTCGCTAAGGTCAAAAAAGTTCACGCACCAACCGCGATGAAGTTTTGAAAATTTTTAATTTTAATTTTTGATATTATTTAATTAGGCTTGAGTTCATCAAATTTAATTTTCATTAAATTATTTTCACTGAGGGAAGGAATTTTACAACTTCGAACTTGTTTATTAAAATTTATTGATAATTTTTTCTGGCTGAGCTGGGATTTGAACCCGGGTTGATCTTTACATGTTTCAAGAAACACCACTTTCTATCGTCAGAAGATATTTGTGTTCTACCCACTGCACCACTGCGGTGCCCGTTAGCCAACAGTCAAACATCAATCTTTAATCAGTAGTACTAGTGGTTCGAAATTTGCTGTTATTATCACTTAAATTTCAAATTACATGTTGCCTCCTTTTTCCTCTGTTTTTCGTATTCTTTCTGTCAAGACTTTGTCTTGAAAACCTGAATACATTTGTTTATTATGTTTTTTTTTTGTCCACTTTCGTCGACATTTTTATTTGTATAAATTAAAGTACAAATGTAAACATTAGAGCTTGTGCCATATCTATTTCTAAGAACAATTTTTGATTTTTAGTTGAACTGTTAATTTTTAATTTTTGATATTTTTTAATTAGGCTTGAGTTCATCAAATTTAATTTTCATTAAATTATTTTCACAGATTGATGTTTGACTGTTGGCTAACGGGCACCGCAGTGGTGCAGTGGGTAGAACACAAAGATCTTCTGACGATAGAAAGTGGTGTTTCTTGAAACATGTAAAAATCAACCCGGGTTCAAATCCCAGCTCAGCCAGGAAAAATTATCAATAAATTTTAATAAAAAAGTTCCAAGTTGTGGAATTCCTTCCCTCAGTGAAAATAATTTAATGAAAATTAAATTTGATGAACTCAAGCTTAATTAAAGAATATCAAAAAATAAAAATTAACAGTTCAACTAAAAATCAAAAATTTATTTTTAATTTTCTTTTTGGTTAAGAAAAATTAATAATATGTTTATTTAAAACAAAAAATAGCTCAAGTATGAAATTTCATTAATATTTGGAGATGGTAAGAGATTTTTTCGCAAACTAAAACGTAACCTTGTTTAACAAAAAAAAAAAATTAAAAAAGAATAAAAAACACCGTATAAAATTATGAATATTCAATATTACAAAAGATTATGATTTTCGTGGTTACTAGGAGATGGTTGACCTCATGGTACTATGCCAAAAAATTGGTTATATCCCTAATGCACTAATTTCTTATAACAAATACCTTATCAATTTCATTTTCTACTATTTTTTGAGAACCCAATAATAAATAAAAATCTTAACGAGAGTATTTGGCAAAAAACATTGAGTATGTATTTTAGATATTTTTGAAGAGTTACGTTAACAGGTGTTTAATTAAACTAGAGCAAATTTCAAATTATATTTAAAAACCCCAAACTTTAATTTAATCAGTACGAATACGATAGAGCTCCGGAAGAGTAGCAAACGGTTAGAACAAAAAAAAAAAAAAAAGCAAGTAACAGTGCTATATGCGGCTGTGGTGAATCTTATAGACCCTTCACCATTGCGCGAGCAAAATACAGAGCAACCAGTCAACAACTAAGTAATTTTTATATATACATACATACATACATATTTAAATTTAAAAAGCAAAAACTGGTAAATATTTTTTTTAATCGTTTTTATAACAATAGCAAACTTAAACGGAGTATATGTGACATAAATATATGACAAACTAGTAAAAGTGTTATATTCAGCTGTGCCGAACCTTCCCAATAAAAAATTTCATCATTTTGCGAAGCACTAATGGTACATTTAAAAAAATAAGCGCATGATTATGCGCTACGCAATAAGACATACAGAAATGCAGTAAAGTAAGTGAAAGAACTCTCAACAACTTTTATAAAAAAAAAATAACATTTCATGTGCTACGGCATTCCCTTACTAAGAAGCAGGTTTGTAAGGGAGAGTACTAAACAATAACTGTATAAAAACATTTCGTGCGTAAGGCTGATCGTTACATACAACAATTTGTATATGCGCTGAATAAAGCGCTTTATGTGTCAAAAATGTATTGCTTCAAAGTGGGAACTCGCCATATAAAATTCATGCCTTCCGTAAGCGCAATGGTAAGCGAAACGTTTATGTTTCTCCCTTACAAACCTGCTTCGTCGGAAGCTCCATTTTTCTTGGGTTATAACCCTTAACATTGTTGGAAAAGAACAGAAAATTATATCTATTTGAAATGTGTTCATAATCCTATTGAACTCTCATACACTTGCAGTATGAAATTTGGAATAAGTTAGTGCAATAAATTTTTAAGTTTCGTTATTTCTTAAATACTTTTACCTATTTATAAGTAAATGTAAAGTTTTATATGTGCTATTTTTTAAATTTATTTTACATTTGTGTTGATGGTTTACAGCAGAATCAATGGAAAAGTTGATGTTCAAATTTTTGGTTTTGATTTGGTACCCCTTCCCTGTAGTGAAGGGCATAAAAATAACAGGAACTTTTCAATTTTGTTACCTTTTGCTAACCCAAATATTTTTTTAATATTTGGTAAAGGCTCCATTCATTTTAATTAATTCTTCGCATCTCCGGTTCATACAATTTTACGAGAATGGCAGAGGTATCTGGGGAAATTGAGTACCAAGCTACTTCAACTTTTTGCCACATTACCTGCTTATTTGTCGATTCCCAGATGTTGTATATAAAGAATTTTACAGTTAGTTTCTTCAAAAAAGTTCAATGCAAAATGTTCTACATGTTATTTAAAAGGAAGAAATCATCTTAATTTTTTTTCCGACAATTTAAAATTGAACAAGGTTTGTAAGAAAAAATAAATAGACTGGACTCTTAGCGAAATTTGTAATATTAATCTGGAACGTGAGAATTAGGAAAACCTTTTGAAATTAAAAAGTCTTCCCTAATCGCGAAACTAGACAGTGAAAACTCTGCCCTTGAGCAGAAAGATAAATTAATTATTACATTTTTTTGTTTAGGAGTTCTTAAAAAGGGTACAAATCAAAACTAATAAATTATTTATTTAAATAGTAAACATGAAACGCTGAGAACTGTTGAACTGTTCGGTCATAAAAAAAAGTCTGAACAGAGAGTAAAATTCACTCATAGACTTTTGGCTGAATAATAATAAACAATCTGGCAACTCTGTAGTCTTGTCTCCTGCAATAATTGAAAATAACAGTTATATAAATCTTACCGTCAACTTATAGTCCAGCAGCTTATACCTATTTCATATTTTGTAGTTAGATGATTTTATTAAAATACGTTAGTTGATTATTAAATTGTCGTATGTGGATACAAATTACATACGACATACCGTCAGCACAGAATTGGTTTGACCTACCGACCATTTAAAAAAAAAATTAAGTTAGGTATGGGGTGCATATATTTTGAATACCCACTTTTTGAATCCAAAATCTGTTTCTCCAAATTTTTTGTGGTTTCTGAGATATAAAGCATTCATTCAGGACATTGCATGTTGAATTTATGTTTTGAGGTCAAATATTAACGCTAATTAAAAAGTACCAGTTGTAGAACCAAAAGCTGAAGAAAGATATTAGATTTCCCGTATTTCCCATTTTGGTACTATTTTTTCCCTCCATTATAGTATCAAAAATTGCAAAATGTTTTGTCAAAAAGTACCAAAAATAGTTACGATTTTCACCCCTTAAACGTTCGAATTTCGAAAAAGTACCAAACTAATATTCGTATTTTTTTGATAAGTTTCGAATGTGGTATAAACTTTATTTCTAGGTTTATTGGATCTGGAGATAGATGGGCTGACAAAAACGTACTAAAGATCAGGTTTTACCCGTTTTCACCCTTAAATAGCCGAGTTTCAAAAAATTACCACACACCTGTCCACTTATTTTTCAAAAGAACAACGATATCTTTAAGTTTTGGAGATAAAAGGTTTCCGAATTTACCCTTTTTTACACCCTAAACATTCGAATTTTTAAAAATCGATTTGGGGAGAGATCCACCTCCGGTCCAAATTTCAAGTCTTTAGCTTCAGGCGTTTAGACTGTACGATGATGAATGGGTCAGTCACTCACGCAATAAGTATACATATGCAGCACAAAAAGCCACTTTTATAACATTTTTTTTTAGAAAAGTGGCGTATGCGCACAAAACAATATTTTTTCATTTTCAAAAAAACACTATTAAATTCTAAATTTATTCATGAAAGTGCGCAAAAATTTACATTTTTCTTCAAAACATATATAAAAAAATTTTATCGGGTATATTTTGAGAAATCTTCATGTAAATCTTCTTTGTCGTTTTTCTCCACTCCGACTTTTTGGCAAATGCGCCAAACCAATTCTGAGCTGACGATATGACAATTAAACAATCAACCGACGAAATGTACTATTAAAAAATACATTGTATACACAGGACCACTTTTTCTAAATTTTCACCTTAAAAAACAGGCGCCCATCAATTCGTACTGCTTTCAAATTAATAAGAGAAGCAAAAAACAAGGTCGTTTATTTTATTTTTTTATTTTATTTCTTATAATTTTTATTTACTCTTCATATTTCCAGTTAAAAAATAACCAAAAGGAACATTTCAAAATGTCAGCTAAAAATTAAATACCATATCTGCAACATGACGGATTCAGATGTTGATTTAGAACTACTACTGGATGATGGACCGCAAAATTCCGATAGCGCTATAACCTACAGCAGCAGCGGCTACAAGAAGAAAAAACGTAATAAACTCTGCGAAGATATTAATCGGAATGTGGTGCATGAGCGTCGTTCAACCTTTAGTAGGAAACCGTTTAAATTGCGTTACTTGTGCAAACGTAAACCCCTCGTCTGCCTGACAGCAATACTATTGTTAATATTTTTAGTTAATTTAACCATTAATCGTGATGTCGATGGGCGGGAAGATGACAGTTTATACTTTAAAAGCAATTTACACTCCCATGTGCCAGGGATGAAGGGTATGTATGAGGAATTGAACAGTTGGCATAAGATTTTCTGCATTGAAACATTTGATTTTTTTTTTTTATATTGTTAATTTGTATTTGTTTCTTTATATTTTTTTTTTTATAAATATTATTTGCATACCAATGAACAAAAATCGAAAAACAAAACATTTAAGATTTTGTTTTCGATAAAAGTTGTTTCTAAAATTTTAATTATTTTTAAACATTATACATGGACTAATTTATAAATGACTCATTTCCGTGACTAATTCATAATTTTTTTGTTCGATTTATAAAAAAAAATATGTTAAGATATCACTCGCTTATAATCCTGTATATAGAAAATTTAGATTAAAAACCATAAATAGTTCAACAAAATTACCACAATACTAAGAATTTCTTTTCGTTTGCCAAATTTTATTTCAATATTTTCACTTGCCCAATTTTAAGAACTTTAATTAAAGCCAAGATGAAAATATAAACAATTTTGAAAGTTAAGGCCCAACCATACAGCCATGTCACAGAGTACAATTCCGTTCGGAAACGGAATTCATTCCGTATTTTGGTGCTTCCGAAAATGACGAAAAAATGTTTCGGAATGAAACCATTTTTGTTTTCATGAACGGTATGGGAGTTGTCTGTATCTGAAAGGCCATAAAACTATCAAAATACACTTTCCATCAACAAACAAATATGTTTTCTTCAATTCCGAACGGAATTGTACTCTGCGACATGGCCCATAATATGCATAGCCGTGCTTAACCTACTGTCAAAAATTACCAAAAAGTCTCTCAAATGTATTTAACAAAACAATAACAAAATCAAAAAACATTTGATTCCGTACGGAATGTGCGATCAGTTTCGCACTTTCCAACGAAACGTAGGATGAACATATAAATAAATAATCCCTTATTTGAATACAAATGACCTTGAAAGCATGTTTAGATAAATTCTAAGAAAATAATAACAAATTCAAGAAAAAGGTCGATTAATAAGTGATATTAATAAACATTAAAGAAAATGTCCCGGGATTCCCAGGAATTCTTTCTTGCGTAGAAACACTAGTATTCGCACATTTGCTTAATCCAACTTAAGCTCATTATGGTTAGGCTTTTATGCCCGTAATTTCTACAAAAATGAAGCTGGTCGCGTTCGTAGCTAACAGTTTAATAATGGCCAAAGTGTTTTATCCTTCAGTTTTCTATTCAGATTTCTATACACAGTTTGATTCCTTTTTGTAGAAATTACGGGCATTAGTGTTCGAATTGCCAATTCGCTTTTGTACAGCTGATGATGACGTAAAGAGGTCTGTAGACGGTCCAGCATTTCTCATCAAGCGCTATGGTAGTATTAGTGACAATGTGTTAACGACGATGATTGATGGAAAATCAAAAAATTTAGTTATGGCGTCAAATATTACGTCCAGCACGAGTGAATTCGCCGTGACGTCAAGCATATCGATCGCTATATCAAAATTTAGGCTAACGAGGCCACCTAGTATTCAATTCGCCTTGTCTATAGCCTTAACTATAATTGTATCAATAATATTCTCTTATACGGTCTTATTTACATATAAAACAAATAAAACAGGAACATGAAACGCATTTTCTATGAAAATTTGATTTATTGGCCCTTTAAAACCGGTTTTATTATTTTTTTTAATAATTTGAAAAAAAACTTCAGTTGATTCAAAATTTGAAAGTTTTTTTAAGTTTTAATATTTTCATCCCTTCTATGGCGAATTCAACTTTAAGGTCAAAGTTTTGTTTATGTTTACAAAAAGTGCTGTGAATATTGTATTCAATTAAAGTTTTTGATCATTTTAAATTACAATTAATAAGATACTGACCATAATTAAATAAAAATTGGCTATTTCATCACGTTCAGCGGCACGCTTTGATTTTGTTTAAAATATTTTTTGTCGTAAGCTGGGATCTAATTTCCATTTTTGTTGTATTTGTTGCATTAACGATGCCACCTGCTTATTTAACCATGCCGTCACTGATTACATTAATTCACCTTGATCCATTCATTTGAAATTTATTTAATATAATTTTTGCTTTTTATCTCCCTCTATTAAGACCCCTTTTACAATGTGGCAAGTGGAAGGCAGACATACGAAGTTTGTTGGTGAGAGGTTGTAGAGGTAGAGTGTGTAGTACATGCCTATTTGTACTGGACATTTTTTGGTTATCTTTTACACTTTTCGGCATTTTCATGTTGTTGTTTCATATAATTTTTCTCACACCAATGTAATTATAGTATCAATGCTCTTCGTCAACAGCGAAAAGAACGAAAAAAGGAAAACAATAATTTCTGTCTGTCTATTCATTTCGCGATTGTGAAAGGTTTAGGCAAGTTCAAAAGAGAATAAGAAAAATGTCTGCCTTTCAATTTCAACGTTGTAAATTGGGACTAACTGAAACTTTTTTCTTTTCTACTTTTTTCTTTGTATGTTGTTGTTGTTTTTGACTTGTATTGCCCTGAAATAAAATTTTATTAAATGTATCTCTTAATGTTGACGTTTGCCTACAAATAAATTTATTTCACCAAGAACAGTGTTTAAACATTTAACTTCACTTCGTAAAATTATAAGCTCTGCCCCCTTATTCGTGAACGATTATAAGATTAAGAAACGTTTATTAAGGATAACTTTTATAGTAAATTTGTTCTTTAAACTTTTTTTATATGGGACCCGGTCTATGAAAAGGTGGCTTATGACTCAAAAACAAAATTTCGAAAAATCAGCTGTTAAAGATAAACAATGCAGTTTCTCGGTAAAAAATGAAAAATAATTTTTTGATTCATAAGCATGTATGCAGGATTACCGAAAAAGGGGTCAAAAAAGGGTATTTCAATAAAAAAAAGGGTCAAGTTTCTTATTAACAGTATTTCCCATTTTAATGAACATAATAAGACCAAGTTTTTTTTATAAGAAAACAAAAAAATAATATTTCAGGTAGGAAGAGCTCAAAAAACCTAATTTTTTTTTATGGAATGCTCTGTCCTGTATTAAACACCTGACAAAAAGTTTATTCTTTATCATTATAGCTAATTTGTTCATACTTTTTATGTAATTTTCCGATTTAGCGATGTCAAATAAATTTTAGTGTTTGTTTTAAATTTTGCTATCGTTCGCGAATTGTAACCATTTTCTCGTTCAAAGCGATTTTTTCCTGTAAGTGTCAGATTTTTTAAAGCTTTTACGATTTTTAATAAATATAAGATTTTGCTATTATACCGCTTTTACCAAATATTTGGGAATTTCCGCTAATTGAGCAATTTTTACCTCTTGTTTTCATTCCTGTTAGGGCACTCTCAACACTGTCGATTCAAAAGGGGGCGAAAAGTTCAATACCTTTTGCCATTATTAAGCGCGAATTTTTTTCAATAAAACATGCTACTGTTTAAGAGAGCAAAACACCAAATTGCAATTTTTAAATAAAATGTAAAATTTTTGTTTTAAAAAGAAATCACCGTAAAATATAACAAATATTCATATGAGTTATGTTTGCTTTTAGGAAAATTGTACTTTTCTATCAAAAATCAAGGAGAAGAAAGCATGGAATTGTAAGTTTATACTTTGAGTCTGTTCCATATCAAGCAATGCTTATTTCGAAAACATTTGTTTAGCACTTCTGTTCCGCAGTGTTGACAAAAAACAAAATGTCAGAGCTATTTCCAAAAAAGGGTCAAAAAGTGTCACACAATAGGTGATAATGATACAAAAGTATAATTTAAAAAAAGGGTCATAAAAGGTATCAACACCGTCGAAAAAGGATCAAATGGATACTTTAGTATCACAACGGTAACGCTGCATGTATGGGCAAATGCAAAAAAAACGCGAACGAAAGAGCAAACGATGTGTAGATACACACAGGCTTGCCAGTTTAGCACTTTTAGTGCTAGATTTAGCACTTTTTTGATTTAGCACTAAGAATTTCAAAAAAAGTGCTAAGTGCTAGTTTAGCACTTTTTTATAATTATTTATCATTTTTAGCACTTTTTATATATCCCACAACTACTTAAGAACTCACATAATTAATTCAAGTAAAGTATCAATTCTCTAAGTGCATCACGAAAAATCAATACGTTTATGCTACCTTTTTTGCAACTTTAGCGCATACTGTTTTTGCATCTTTGTAATACGAAAAAGAAAACAAAGAAGAAACAAATACGGTTACTTTTTTTCTTATACTACATTTACATTAGGCCGAAATCTTGTAGATTTGATTTAAAATTATCTTCGAAATCTAGTGCGTTTACATTATACTTTTTTGACATTAGCGAGATTTTGTTTTTATAACAAAACAACTGACTAAAAGTATGTATACATTTTTTAAAAGAGCTGGTCAGTGAACTGAAATCTCGGCTTCCCAAAAATATAACTATTTTGAAAAAAATTCTCTGAAACAAATAAAGGACCCCATTATTGAAATTTTTAATGAAATGAATTTTTGCGCTGGTGAAATAGAAATAATTCAAAGTCAGTGGAGCTATATAACTGAACAGGTATGGGATACAAAAATGAATACCACCGAATTCTGGATTCAAGTACATAATTTTAAAAACTCCATTAATGAAAATCCCTTTATAAATTTGTCAAGCTTTGTACAGTCCCTTTTAGTTTTGCCATTTTCAAACGCAGAAGTAGAGCGTTTATTTAGTTTATTGGGCTCAATAAAAAGTAAACTTAGAACAAGAATGAAAACAGAACTGTTATGTTCAGTTATACGCATAAAAGAAGGCGTAAAATTAGATAACGTTTGTTGCCACACTTTAATCATATCGGACGATATTGTGAAAAAAATCGGTTTATCAGAAAAGTACCAAAATGAGTTAGTATATGAGGAAGACGTAATGAAATGTTAAATAGTTGTGACAACTTAATTTAAAATATATTTATTATATAATAACATTAAAATAAGTGTTTATATTAATGTAAATTGTTTACTATATTAATGAAAATCAATGTAACAAAACTAGCACTTTTATTTCTTATTGTAGAACAATTTAGCACTTTTTTTTTGTCGATTTAGCACTTTTAATTTGAATTCTTCTGGCAAGCCTAGATACCAGAGTTGCCAATTTAGCGCCTTTGGCGCTAGATTTAGCGCTTTTTAACTGTCGAAAAGGCGCATATTTTTTCCTTAGCGCTTTTTTAAAAAAGAGCGCTAAATTAGCGCTTTTATTGATACCCAAAATTTTTGTACTTTTATTTGCAAACATTTAAATCAGGACACAAAAAACCAAAATTTGTTTCCGTTTTTTAAATACATATACTTTACTCTGAAATGCATACTATACAGTTTATTTTCTAAAGTAATCCATTAACTTTTTTTGTTTGTATTAAGTAATACTTTCTTTAATAAAGAAACATTTTGTCATGCTCAAAAGTTCATGTCTTTGGTATATGATCAAAAACTGCATTCAGCATTTATTTAATATTAGTCTCATTTTTGATATTTTAATAGGATCGAATTTCTTGCATCAAGAAACAAATGCTACCGATTTCTTTAAACTTTTCAGAAAATGCTCAAGAAAACTTGGTTTGATTCAATTAATTTTTATTTAGATCGACATGTTAACATATCAACCAAAAAATTTTCTCATTTTTTTATTAAGTTTTCTTAAACTACACTTTTTTATGAAAAATTTCAGGCTTACAATAAGAAATTTTTGGCTTGACGAGAATGGTGCAAAATTTTCTTGGTTCAAGAGATATTTTTTTTTGGTGATTTAGTAAATAATTTTTTTAGGGTATATTTGAAATTATATTACTTTACTCTTCCTGAAATATCAGAAAAGCCTTTTTAAAAATGTTAATGTTTTATTAACACTGCACTGCAAAAAAACAAAAAAAGTCGGGGTAGAGAACTTGATTATGCGATTTTAATTGAATTTAGCGTGCTGATTTTACTGATCTTCATGATTTCTCGCCTTATTGTATTCATAATATACCTAGATTTCTGATAATTGATAAAAAAAGTGTACATACTAATTTGCATGAAAAAATGGTCGCCATATGGTCAAAAATAATCATTGTAAAAGATAAAAATCGCACAAATCTTATTTTATATATTTTTATTTCGAACGTTTTTTTTTGACGGCCAGTGTAATTAATTAAACTTGTTTCTTAAACATTTCATTAAGTTTTTTATTTAAATTTTATTTAGCGCTTTTTGATTGGGGCCACGGCGCTTTTTAATTAGAAATAGTTCACAACCCTGCTAGATACACAACATTTTTTTCAAAGCAAAGAGCATACAACCAACAAATGCAAACCCAGCGGGAAAACTCAGAAGACCTTCTGAGTTCACCCCTTTTTAAAGGCCTGCTTAAAAAATTTTTTGATTTAATTACTATTCTTATGTAACTGCTAAAGAATGCCTCATAGAAGACCTCGGATCTTTGGTATGAGAAGCGAGTAAAAGCAAAAGAATTCAGATTCTTTTACAAAAACAAAGTAACATATGTTGTAAATCATTTTAGTTGAAGTGGAAAAGAGAAAGAGTAAAATTTTTTTGTTTTGTTTTTTTTTTTCGCCAAAGCGAAAGAATTCAGTAGCTAGTTTCTGTATTTCTCGCATCGTAAAATTTCTTGCATGAAGTGTAAAACAAAAAATTCCATCGTTTCTCGATTTATGGGATAAAAGTGTTTCTGTACTTGAATGCGAAAACAGACACAACATATTCTGTTTATACTGGAATATTTCCAGTAATGAAGTGTCAAATAAAAGCGAAACGTCAACAAAAGAAATAAATATAATAAAAACAGGGCTGCCAGATTTGACGAGTTATCGTCATCTTGACGATTTTTTGTTCCGATATTAACAAAGTGACGTTTTGATGATTTTTTCTAAAAAAGTGACGAAAGCAAAAACAAAATCAAAAATATTTTATAATTTTGTTGTTACTTTCTATAGAAATTCATCTTGAATTTTTAAATTTCAAACACTTCTATTTTGTGGCGTTAAAAATTGAAAAAAAAAAATAATATGAATGTCTGTAGAAAGCAACAACAAATTTATATAATATTTTTGATTTTGTTTTTGCTTTTAATGAAATTGTTGGCGTTGCGTTTTACACTTAGTCTTCGAAACAAGATAATTGTAAATATTTTTATATGTTTGTTTATTAGAAAAAAAGATATCTTTAGAAACAAGGGTTAAATTTTTATATTTATCCCTATTGTGAAAATTGTCTCTTCCCTAAAAAATGTATCGGCAAAAGCAAAATTTCGAGGGAAAGTAATGGACCGACTTTGCTTATTTTGAAGATTTAATACTTCTTATATACATATACAAAATATGATTGATATTTGATATTCTTATCTTATATGTACATTTTTGTGCCAAAACCATTATTTCGGCAAGAAAAATTCATTCGTTGTAAAATTCATTCGTTTTTCAGTAGAATTGTATGTAGTGCTTTTATGTGTTTCTGATTACTTAACATATTTTTTGTAGGCGAAGATTTTACTGGGTCTTTAACCCGTTTATTTATGAACCGATTTTTTTAATTTTAACTACCAGTACCTCAATTCTGTAACTTTTTGAATTTAACTACCGATATCGTTAATTAACGAGAAATCTCGGTTACTTTAACGAATTTGTTATTCTGTATTCTAAATAAACAAATATTTTTGTTAAGAAATATTGACGACAAATATCGGTAAAAATATACATAAGAACGTCAAAGTAAAAATATTTTAAAATTAATAAAAAATACAAAATAAATTTGCTTTATTACATTTATTTTAACAAAACATGAATGAAAACGTGTAAATATTGATTATATTCCTAAACAAATATGTTGGTGTTAAATCTTTTTATACATAGGGAAAATTTTCCACGTGACTGAGCCACTCTAGCACAACATCTGCTCTTACTTTTTATACCTACACTACTGTATGTGAAGAGGATAATATGTGTTTGTACGAATGTGTTTAACACATTTAAATAAAGGTTCTGGGCCTGACTTTTAGTATACCGATTAACTCAGAATCAATGTCAGAATCCATTTAACGAAGCCCTACCTTCTTTCAGGATGGCTGGTTGTCTGTACAAGATAATCTTTTGCGCAAATTACAGGAAGCAATTTTAAAAATAATTTTATAAAATTTGGCACATATGCGTTTATTGTCACAAGGTCGAAGCCTTTTTATAATGGTGAGAAGCATTTATTTAATTTTATAGCCCACATGAAAACTTCTTTCCGGAATAGGGTTTTGTGCCTATTAATAGCCATCTTGTTTTATAGACATTTGAGTTGAATAAGACCCAAAAATATTTTGTCGCAACCTACATAAATTTCCAGAACAAATTTTTTTAGTATCGGTCCATATTTGACCACAGCTCCCATACAAATACACTAATAATGGTAGTAGATACTTAGATAATATTTGGCACAAAAATGTCTTATGTTTATATTAACCTCACAACATACTATTTTTGGCGGAAACAATGTAGAGTCGGACTTGATCGACTATACTTTCTTACTTTTTTTGTGTTAAAAATTGGCTACTTTCTCTATATTTTTAATCTGTTAAAAGTACATTTATTGTCGTTATTATTTTACAAGAACTTTTTTTGTGTCGTTAGCTACCGACATTTTTTGCCGATAAAAATTGTTAAAATTTCATTACAGAATAGCTCTTAACGACAACTTTCGTTAGCTAACGAATTTTGACTACTCAACGACAATTTTTTGTCGTTAAAAAGTTACAGAATTTCAGTACAGGTATTCTACTAAGTCTATTTCAGGTAAAAAAGAAAAAGATTATAGGAATAGGTAAATTAAAGATTTATATCTCAGCCATTTGTAAACCGATATAGTTAAATTTCAATAAAAGACTATTTCGGACTACATACGATATAAATATAAAACAACGTTGTCACTATCAATTCCATAAAAACCCAGAATATTTATAATACTGTTATAAAAGCTGATTTAATTTAAAAATTTTCCATTTTGATCTCGGTTTTTGTAAATATGTTTATATCTATTTTAAAAAAGAATTTATGTTTATTTGATTAAGCTTGGTTTCTTTTTGCTTTTGTAAAATTTTTTATTTTATTTTTTGTTTAAAATGATATTTTCTCATGCCTTTGTGTAACTTCTCCAGGGGAAAATAACAATTTTAAATTGTTATCGGATTAAAGAAAATAAATAATTTTTTAAAAAATAATCCTCCAGCTTAACAAAATAAATATAAATTTAATGAAATTATTAAATACCCATGAACTTTAACTATGTTTTTGTTTGATTATTTTTTAATAAAAGTCGAAACAAATTTGTTTGTTTTTATTTTTTTCTCAGGTAATTGACGACTTTGACACAAATTTATCTGGCAACACTGAATAAAACCAAAACAAGAAAAGGCTAAAAAAAATTTAAAATAACAAAATATAACAATTGTTTTTTGTTTACTTTCATCATATAAATTTTGCATTCATCATTTATATTCCTTCTATTTTTTTATTTATTTTAAATTCAAAATATCTACATTTTGTTTTTCTCGCCACCAATTTCAAATGTGACTTATTTTGACAGTTCTTGAACTAAACTTTTCGCAAAATATTGTTATAGAAACACTTTTTCTCGCATCCTTCCAATAATTGCTGGAAAATTATTTAAATGACATATAATTCTCGCAAAAAAAAGATACAGAAACACTTGTGTGAGAAAACCCATTTTTGTTTAATTTCACACTATTTTTGTTGCAATTCACACGTTTCATGCGAAAAGTTTTACGATGTGAGAAATACAGAAACGGGCTACAGATCCCATTATAAAAACAAAGTAACAAAGTAGGTGCATATTAAAATACAAAATAAAAACAATAATGTAAATCATTTTAGTTGAGTTTTGTCCATTAAGGAAGATAGGTACTTGTGCTTAAAAGTTTTTTTTTTTATTATAGGTATACTTTTATTTACAATATTTAGCAAATTTGATTATTTCAATAAAAAAAATAGGTATCACATGTGTTATTAAACCACAATAAGTTTAATAAAATATATAAACATACGTTTGTAAAATAGGTATACATATATAAAAAGTTAAGTGTTGTTTCATTTTCTATATTGGAGATCTGATATGTACATGAAGCCTATTCAGTCTTCTAATTTCATTTGTAAGGAAATATTCCTTAATGTTTTAGACTGATAGCCCTTCAATATGACCTTTAATGCATTTGTAGAAGGATGGTCTGAAAGGCCTTTAAGAGCCATTAATTGAAAGGCCTTTTAACATACCTTTCTTAAAAACCCTTCAAGATAACCTTTTTGCTAAGGCCTTTTGAAAGTCATTCTCTGGAAAGCCTTCTAAGATCCATTTATTTGAAGGCCTTTAAGAAGCTCTGGGGAGGAAAGGAAAGCGAAAGGCCTTCTCCGCAATGACAAAGCGTGTAAAAAAGATATGAGTATGGAATGGAGCGAGAAGGCCTTGTTTATCCAAAAGAAGGGGTACAGAGGCCTTCTGGAAGGCCTCCGGACTCCTTCTTTCTGGAAGGCCTCCGTACTCCTTCTTTTTCCCGCTGGGAACGTAAACAAACCAATACAATGCCACACATGCAAAGCTTTCAATGTAGTGGTGCCCATACCTGGTCATAAGCCACCTTTTCATAGACCGGGTCACATACTTATTTTAAAAATTTTTATGAATACAGGCACTGGTCTCTCACCTCAGCTTAAAAGATTGATGTAAAATACTTAAGAAATTATTGAAAACTAACATAATAATCCATTTTATTAAATTCTGAAATTAATTTTTTCCTCTCTTCACAAACTCATACTGCTACGCTTTTGGAATTGTTTAATGAAACCGTACCAAAACCACCACTTGCAGGCTATTTAGTATGGAGTGAGTATTGTAAAATGCCGAATCTAGATCCTTATCTACCGGAGGTTATGAACAATTTTAGACGCGAAAAATTTAAACCCTGCAAGCTGGTCTCTCCTTTGACTCGAGTAGAGTTCAATAGAACAACACAGCGTTATACACTTTCTGTTGATCGGGATGTGATACCTTCGTATCGTAAGACGGGCAAATGGGATTGCTGTTATCAGTCAATAGTACGTAATGGCACCGGCGAAAAATCCGATACAGATGTAAGGTAAGGGGTTTTTTTGTTGTTATTTAATTTTATATTTTATTTATAATGCCATTTTTCTTGAGATCTTTGCCCACTGACATTATTTTCTTTTTAATCATTTTAATCATTAAGCCTTTCTGAATGCAAGGGATTTATTGATAAAACGTTTTTATCTTCGACAATTGACAATATTTTGGTACGTTGTCGTTCCAAATACCGCCGGGCTTACATAAATGGTTATCCGTTAATGCCCGAACGCAAAGAAATTCGCCATCGTTTGGAGACTTGGAAAAAGTATGATGCTAAATTAAATAAGAAAGAAAAGGCCCCCAGTGTTCTAATGTTGGGCATAGACAGTATATCGAGAGTGAATCTAGTGAGAGCCATGCCAATGACAGCGAAATATTTGTACGACAATGAGTGGTTTGAAATGAGCGGGTTTAACAAGGTAATTGCTTAGCTTTAGTTATTGATCTATAAGGTATACTAATCTATAATTTAAAAAATGTTGTCTATTAAGTCCGGGTTCACACTATGAACGTTTTCCTTCAGAAAGTCTGAGCTTGATGAAGAGAGGGGAGAGAAAAGTGGCATATTTTCTTCCCCTCTCACCAATAAAACTCAGCCGTTACGGCCATGGTGGAATAAGCAGGTGGCATATTTACGGCAACAAATACAACATTACAACAAAAATGGAAATTATATTACCGTTTACGTCAAAAAATGCTTTAAACAAAAATCAAAGCGTGCCGCTGAATGTGATGAAATTGAAAAATTTTTGGCCAATATTTATTTAATTATGTTCAATGTCTTATTTATTTCAATTTAAAATCAAGAATGAAAGATTATCAATAACAATTTTAATTAATTTTCATGTTGTAAAATTCCTTTCTTCATAAAAATAGTTTAATGAAAAATTAAATTTCATGAACTTAAGCCTAATTAAAAATATTAAAAATTTGGATTAAAAACCATAAATAGTTCAACAAAATAACCACAATACTAATTATTGTTAAAGCTAAGGCACGAGCTCTATGTGTACATTTGTCCTTCAAGTTGTGCTGAAAAAGGTCAACAGAAAAGAAAAAGACAAAATGAAAAAACAAAAAATGTACTTGGACTTCAAGAAAAATTCTTGACAAAAGTACGAAAAAACAGAAGTAAGGAAAAAAAACATGTAAAATCAATTAAAATGGATAATCATTCAGGAAAGCAAATTTCGATCTACCAAATGTTAGAATACAATTTGGTTTAAGGATTGATGTTTGACTATTGACGTCAGCAGTCGTCGATGGCTGCGAATGTAAGACGGCAAATCCATCTGAGGAGATTGAGTGGTTGCAATCGAAACATGTCATGGTAACCTGCCTGCCGGGGTTCGAGCCCCAGCCACGTCAAGAATGAAAGATTATCAACAACCATTTTAATTAATTTTCATGTTGTAAAATTCCTTTCTTCATAAAAATAATTTAATGAAAAATTAAATTTCATGAACTTAAGCCTAATTATTGGAAGGAGACCACGAGTTACCTTGGAGGAGGACGGCTGGTTGGCAGGATTCCGATCCGACCATGGGACCTTTCTACACTGACGGTTCCAAAATGGAGGACGGAGTTGGAGCTGCAGTCTTCTGCCGGGAACTGGGCATTCGGGAATCTTACAAGCTTCCCGATTACTGCAGCATATTCCAGGCGGAGATATTTGCGGCCAAAATGGCTGCTGATTTGGCACGTAATTCAATTACTGGGAACTCGCACGTAAATTTTTACATCGATAGTCAGGCGGCGACCAGGGCGATAACCGCTGACTATTCATACTCTTCGATCGTCCAGGAGTGTAGGGACTCTGTGCGAATAATAGAGTTCACATATATTGGGTTCGTGGCCACCAGGGCATAGAAGGCAACGAGGAGGCGGACGAATTGGCGAAACGGGGGGTCCATTTACCATACGATAGGGTGATGGCCATTCCGGCTCCGATTCAGAACATAAGGAGGGATACGGACTCTGCTATACGGAGGAGATCAGAGGCGATTTGGGATAGCACCAGAACGTGCAGGATCTCCAGGGTAATGTGGGGATCCTATGATCCAGTGTCGACGAAAATTCTTCTGTCATTGCCGAGAAGGGACTGTAGACTTCTGGTAGGCTTTTTGACGGGTCATTGTTGGACTGCGGTTGAACAGTGACAACTGTAGATTCTGTGGGGTACCAGGGGAAAAGGAGACAGTGCAGCATTTAGTCTGCTACTGTCCGGCACCCCAAGGTCTTGGGGAAGTCTCCGGAATTGGGTTAATGAGACTCCTGGCATTCGTCAAGAGAGTGTGGGGTACTCTGAGTACCATTACATCGGAATGACCTTTTTCTAATATTCTTCTGTGGACTATCGCACAGCGTGGTAACGCTAAGGACCTATTTGGTCTATGCGGGGTCTTTGTGACCGGCCACTTTAACCTAACCTAACCTAACCTAAGCCTAATTAAGAATATTAAAAATTTGGATTAATTATCAAAAACTTTAATAAAATACAATATTCACAGCACAAAACGTGGACTTGTTGTAAACATAAACAAAACTCTGACATAAACCTAGTCACGAAAGTTTTTACTATTTTTTACTGAACTTTACTGCATTTTACGAAATTGCGTTGGAGTACACAAAATACAGTAAATGAGAACACAAATTGAGAGCGTAAAGTGACAGTTCTTGTCTGAGTGTTTACAAATTTTTACTGCAGAAATTTTTGCAGTAAAATTTAGTAAATCAAAAAAAAAAAACATATGTTGCAAAAGGTAAACAAACAAAAGTAAAAAATAAAAAGCATATAAATTGTGAAAAATTTGTTAAATAAAAGAAAAGTTGAAATAAAAATTAAACCAAAACAAAAAGTGAATAAATATTAATTAATTAAACTTGTTTGTGAAGCATTTATTTGGATAAATACAAACTTTTAAAAATTGTTTGTTATGTTAATATTTTAGAGTTGTTTGGGTACTTAAGTAATCAATAGCAAACAAATTATTCATGTTCTTTTAAAGAATTTAACGCGCTACAAATTAGTAAAATCAAAAAAAAAAAAAAAAAAAAACAAATATTAAAGACAACATAAAATAGTTTGTTTGTATTTTCCAAAGTTTTCGTGTTATAAAAAGTATTTAATCGAGTACCGATTAGAATACGAGTTAAGTGGTAAAAATGTAAAAAATTTTCAACACTTCAATTATTTGCCATCAGCTGTTGCCTTTATGTTACGAATTTTTATAAATTTTGCGTTTGCGTACTTTTTGGAAAACAGCTTTTTGCGAGAGCAAATTTTTCAGTTTACTCATTTACTGCATTTTACTGTAAAAGTACTCAAACGCACCTAATGAAAAAGCAAAAAATCATCATCTGGCGTAGTGCTGCCACCTGTTTATTTCACCATGGTTACGGCGTGTTTCTAGAAAAGTGAGAAATTATATGGAAAACAAAAACAATTTTTCGTTTTGTATTGTTGTTGTCACTCACTCGCTTGATTTCATTTTCTAAAAACAGGCAGTAACTTGACTACGTTGTTGTCTTCACTAAAGTGTCGTCTATAACCATTTCTCTAGTTTTGTCTACACCTTTTCCAGTTGTAATTCAGAAAGCGTCAATTGTAATTCAGATTAATCAACTGTAATTCAGAACGCGTCAATTGTAATTCAGATTAGTCAGTTGTAATTCAGAAAGAGTCAACTGTAATTCAGATTAGTCAATTGTAATTCAGAAAGCGTCAATTGCAATTCAGAAATTGTCAATTGTAATTCAGAAAGCGTCAATTGTAATTCAGAATATGATAAAAATACAACAAAATATATACGAATATATATTAATATATTTAGCTCTTTGGTGCACATTTTTTTATTTTTTTGTTGTAATAAAATTTGTAATAAATTTTCTTTGCTTTCTGAATTACAATTGACAATTTCTGATTTACAATTGACGCTTTCTGAATTACAATTGACTAATCTGAATTACAATTGACCCTTTCTGAATTACAGTTGACTAATCTGAATTACAATTGACGCTTTCTGAATTACAATTGACTAATCTCAATTACAATTGACGTTTTCTGAATTACAATTGACAATTTCTGATTTACAATTGACGCTTTCTGAATTACATTTGACTAATCTGAATTACAATTGACGCTTTCTGAATTACAATTGACACATCTGAATTACAATTGACGCTTTCTGAATTACAATTAACGCTTTCTGAATTACAATTGGAAAAGGTGTAGTTGTCAATTTGGATTTACTGCAAGTATTTAAATAAACAACAATATTCGGGTTGTTCACGGAATGGGGATTATTAGGATATATGGTTATGTAGTTCTTTAAACGCAACAAAATATTTTAAAATTACGTTATTCTTTATATGAATAGTGTTTTTTTTTACAATTGACTATAATATAGGCTAGAGCGCTCGGTCTGAACTATTTATTACCTTGTTAGGAATCTTGCATATCGAGCCCTAACAGCGAAAATAATGTAAGCGCCAAAAATCAAATTTTACAGGAGAGAGCTTTTTTGTTTTATTACATATTAAATTTTGTATGAAATTTGTCGCTTACACTAAAATTGTTTTGGCTATAAAATCGTAACGGTACATTATATGACCTTGATATTTTAGGAGATGATGCAAGTGTTGCCAATAAAGTAATTTATCAAAAAAAACGAAAATTGAAAATCATGTCGCTTACACTATTTTCGCTGTTAGGGCTCGATATATTCTAAACTATTATCTTCTACTGAGCAAAAGATTCACATACCTATTTTTAAATTTGCAGATTGAAGACAATACATTCCCTAATTTAATGGCCGTCCTAACCGGTATGAACCAATCCGTTGTAATGGAAAAATGTTCACCCTATACACTAAGTGCTTTAGACAATTGTGATTTCATATGGAAAACATTTCGTGAGCACGGCTATGTAACGGCTTATGCCGAAGATGAAGCGAGTTTAAATACGTTCAACTACCTAAAATTGGGTTTTACACAGCCACCAGTTGACTATTATCTACGACCGTTTCTATTGGCGGCCGAGAAGCATTTGGACACTAGACTTAAATCAGGTTTAACCGATTGTTTGGGCTTTAAACATTCAGCCGATTTTGTTTTTGATTATGCCGTTGAATTGGCTAAGAGATATCGAAATGATTCATTCTTTGGTCTCTTTTGGGCTAATACATTTAGTCACAATGACATAAGTGACTGTTCGGCGATGGATGAGCATATAAGAGATTACTTAAAGAAATTTAAAGATATGGGCACATTGGACAACACTGTAGTTGTGTTTTTTAGTGATCACGGTATGCGTTTTGGTCCCATACGTAAAACATACTCAGGTCATTTGGAAGAGAGATTGCCTTTCGTATTTTTATGGTTGCCGCCAAATCTGAAACAAAATTATCCAAGTTTTGTTAATGCGTTAAATGTGAACAAGAATCGTTTGACTAATCCCTATGACATGCACATGACTCTTAAACACATTTTAGGATTAACGGGCCGAGTTCAAAATGCGTCTTATTTAGGTAGAGCAGATGCCTGCCCCAATTGTCAATCTTTACTAAAGCCAGTACCTCAAAATCGTTCCTGCCAAGATGCTGCCATTGAACCTCATTGGTGCACTTGCCTGTTGTACAAAGAAATTAATAGAAATTCCAAAACGGTGGTAAATCTAACAAATCTGCTTATCGATTATATCAATGATTATGTGGCCACATATCATAACCGCACACTGGCCAGCTTATGTGTGCCCTTAGGGTATGACAGTGTGGATAGTGCCTATCGAACTACTCAATTGCAGACCAGTGATGACGGCAAAACCACAAGCACCATAAGCATTTATCGCGTAACATTTTACACGAAACCCAATAGGGGACTGTTCGAGGCCACTGCCATTTATGATCCTTTGACAAACTATTTTAAAGTTACGGGAGAAATAAGTCGTCTTGATAGCTATAGTGCAGATTCTGAATGTGTTTCGGATAATGATGCCAAAAAGTATTGCTCTTGTCGAATTTTTCTAGCATAAAACCACTGAAACACATAAAGTAGTTGTGAAATTAGGTAAAAAGTTAAAGAAGAAAAATTGAGAAAATCATTATATTAATAATAAAAATTATATTTTTTTACTGTAAGTATTTATAAATTTGATATTTAAGTTGTTAAGATTCCTAATAGAAGCTGATTTTAGTTAATTTTTTCCTTAAAAGTGTACAAAATTTAAAAGTTTTATTTTAATGTTATAACAGGGAGAAGTAAAATTGGCGTTTTTCAATAAACCGACTGTTTACGCTTGTTCGTTTAAACCAGTGTTAGAAAATAAACAGCACATTGTTTAGCGTTCGGCTCACACACCCAAGAACGATTTCTATTTTTTTTAGTGATTGTGCAGACGAACACAACCCGTAATACCGTTCGTAACTATTTTCAAGAAAGAGCCGAACATTATATATTGTTTTGTTCTTCGTCAAAAAACAGAACAATTGTAGAGATACTGTAGACAAACATTATATTTTAATGTTCCATAATGTTTCTTTTTTTACATTGATAAAGAAATGAACAAACTAAAAATGTAAGCAACGACCGCTCCACGAACAGCTTGTGTGTGTATTGTGTATATGTTTTGTTTGTTTAAAATTATTCTGCTGGCTTTTTGTTTTTTTTTTGTATGTGTATGTGGTTTTTGTAAAAAATGTTTGCTTTTCTTACCAGCTAAACGGGACGAACATTAATGAGCCGAACCGAACACAACAAAGTTTGTGGATTTAAAAACAGCCGAACGGATTTTAATGTTCTCATCTTTTGTTGAGTTTGATAAAAACAATATTATTTTTGTGTTCAAAAGATGACTAACAGGGAATCGTTATTTGTTTTAATTATTTTCTAACAAACACTATAAGCGTTTAAAAGGAGTTTTGTTTAAAATTGTATTGTTTTTTTGAAACTGTTTAATGAAAGTTTCTCTCCTCCAAAAGGCCCTTTTATAAAAAGGATACTACATAAAATACTGATTGAATTTTTACTTTACTTTAAACAAGAACACAAATCTCAATTTAAAACGCTTATATAATGTATAAATAATTCTACAATATTTCTTTTTTTATTTAAATCTTTTAGGGCCATTATTATAACTTGGCGTTAGCTGTTATCCGACAGTTAACATACGCTTTTTGACAGATAACACATTATTATCTGTCAATTTAATCTTAACTTGAGCTGACTTCAAGTTGTAATAATGGCCCTTACAGTCTCATTTATAAAAAATAAAACGGGCTAATTATGGCAGTCGTGATCGAATACTTTTTCGATTCGAAAGCAATTTTATTTCAGCCGATACTGAACGAATCGAAAATATTTTTTCAATGTTGTGAAAACTCAAAAAATGCTTTACAGCACTGAAAAAATAATTTCGACAAAAAGAATTAGAAATAAAATTGCTTTCGAATCGAAAAAGTATTCGATCACGACTGCAATAATTAGCCCCCAGGCTTATGAAACGGATTTTCTATCAAAATTCGATTAATATATAAAAATATGTATAAATATAAATATAATATAAATATGTATATATATGTATATATATGTATATATACATATAATAATATAATAATTTCTTTTGTTCCAAAATAAAAAATATCACGAAGTTTTCGTTAATTTCATAATCCCTAATGTGTATAATTCGAATCCTTTACACACCGACCTGACCATCCATTGTTTTGTGTGCACGAGAACAAAACAGAATTACAGACATGATATTCATGTTCATCCAGACACGAATTCAACTAGTGTAGACTGTTCATGATCATATTTCGATAAGAGCCTCTTTTAAGATTCATTATAAAATACGTCTTTCATTTGCAAATTTTTAAATAATCCATTTTAAATGTTGTGTTTTCGTAATAGGTACATACACAGAAAAAATTATTGGCAGTTTTTTTCAATTAATAGTGATTTTTGAATTTTAAAATAAATTTGATTACGTTATTAATTGATTGAATTAAAAAATTTTCAATTCAATTAAAATTTACTTGATTTTAAGCTTAATTTTAATTATTAGTTTAATTGAATCAATCAACTCGGTTGTTTGATTTGAACACCTTGAAGCTTTCTCCTTGCTTTCCTCCCTCATCAACAGTTTGAGAAAAATGTTACAAGTGCAACCAACATCTTTATAAATTTATTGCCTTTGCACTTACATGTACATACACACAAAAACACACATGTTTTTGTCATCAAGAAGAACAATAAGCGTCGCCTGCCAAAAAAAAAAAAACTATCAATAAGTAAAAAATGAACTGAGATTTGTTATAGACGAATTACAATTATGACCACCACCAATGTCAATAAAATCGCCTTGTGGCTGACCACATTGTTGACGGTGGTTATGGTCGCAATCGAAATTTGGTGTTTATTTTCTTTGTTTGTTAATTTTTGAATTATTTTTGGCGTCATTTCATGTTTTGCGTTTAAAGTGAACAGGTTAAAAAGTACAGCCAAATTACACAACAAAAACAATTTTTTGTTTTCAATCTTGAATATCCTGAAGAATCAGAGTTATTCTACAATTTTATATAATGAAATTCCTTTGTCAAAAAAATCTTCCAAAATTTGTACAATTAATCATAAGCTATTACAATTAAACCAATAAAACAAGTTATTTTTAAACCATATTTACATAAAACATATATTTTAAATATTATTATTCTGCTTCATTTACACATCAACTGAATTGATTTAACAAACTTATTCAATTAATAATTTGTTTGATTGAATAATTTGCGTAATTGAATTTAGATTGCATTTCAAATACACTGTTTAATTTATTCAATTAAAAATTTAATCGATTTAATGCAAAGATTCAAACACTGTTTTAATCAATACAATTATTAAAATAATTAAATTTCCGTATTGTAATCAATTACGTTAGTAATTCATTCAATTAAAATATTGATTTTTTTTTTATTAATTTGTTAATTCATTCAATTAAAATACATATTGTTTAATATTAATAATTTTTTCAATTATTTTTGTAATTAAAATGTAAAAAATCCTTGTTTTGCAATTTTTGCAAATTTGAGTAATTGGTTAATCATTTAGGTGATAGGTGCAAAATTAAACAATTTTTTGCTTGTTTCAATTATTTTGGTGATCAAAACCTTTTTTTACTTTTTTCTGTGTATTTGCTTATAAATACATACACGCAAAGAAAAAACATGGTTGTGGTAAACATATTCTAAGAGCAACATATTATGATACGATTCATGATTGTAGTCACCGTATTAAGATTATTATTGAATCATAGTATGACTAAATATACTCGTAATATTACAACATAATATTTTTCCCTTAATCATATTATTATTCTGTTAATCATATTATTATTGTCATGTTAATCATTATAAGCTAAGAAGTAATCATATTATCATCATGGTAATCATAATAAATTTAGAAGCAATCATATTATGATACAGCCCCTTTCATAACTGTCATAAAAATACAAAATAAATAAAAATTTTTTTGCATTGATTTTTTATTTTGTGGCTTTTTACAATTTTTCTTAATGTAAAACAAATAGCTGAGTTCAATAGAAGGCTTGCAAAAGAGCAAATGCAAAATCTGTGGTTTTCATGGGCAACCGCATATGCCCATTTTGCCGATTTTGAGATGTTGATGCCATATTGCCTAATTTTAAACGCTCTTTATATGTTTCATAACATTTTTGAAAAAAGATGGATCAATTCCGATTTTTTAACGTAATGACAAAGTATAAAAAGTGCAATACCAAGCCCATTTGATCTTGAATGGTTTTTCGTCTTTCCTGAAACATTTGTTTTAAGACATACGCCGTTGCGCATGAAAACCACAGAAATATCGTATAATTTTAATAAAATATAACGAAATCTCTGTGTGTTTTGTTGTTTGATTTTACAAAAAAACTACGATATTTTACATTTGCGCTATTACATCACTAATACCGAATGAAAATGAATTTAAAATGTTTAAACTTATTTTTTTATGGGAATTTAGCTTTAAATTGTTTTTCCGCTCACATATAAAATAAACGACTTCACTGATTCAAAATTATTTTACAAATGGAGCTAACATAATATTATTAGCGTAAAAATAGTTTGATGTCATCTTAAACACAATATGATTAATGTATAGAAAGTTATCATGTTATGGCTATTAAATTTCATGTTATGGCTATTAAATATCATGATATGGTTGTGAGTAATATAATATGTTTTATAAGTTATCATAATTTAGTTGTTAGAAAAATAATTATTTTTCGGTCAACAGTACTAAAATTTATAATTGCGATAAACATTGATATTTGTACAGTAACTATAATATTGTTGATATTAAATAAAAATAACAATTATTTGTGTACGACAACAATATATTGTTACATTAAACATAGTGTTGTTGCCGTAACAATGCACAACCATATTTTTTCTCTGCGTGTACCTATAAAAATAATCAAAAAGTAGCTTTATGTGTAGTTTATAGAACACGAGCGCCTTACTCGCCCGTTCAACTTACATTTAAAACAAAAACAAATTTCGAAATTTTGTTTTAAATGTAAGTTGAACGGACGAGTAACTGAGCTACCTAAATAAGAGCGGAAGCGTTTTCTGTGTGTCAAAACTTGTCATTTGCATACAATTTTTACGAAACAAACCATTAGAATGCGAATTAGAAACCACCCGGCTGATAAATCTTATTTGACAGATCGCTATGTCGGTTTGTTTTATTGAAATTGTATTTAAATATAATTTTCATGTTTAAAAAAACGCTTGCCGCTTTTGTTTAGGTTGTTCAGTAAGGCGCTCGTGTTCTATAAACACCACATTATTTTCTTATTCTTACTTAATAATACCAAGGACCCTAAATAATAATTATGCTAATTTTTCAGGTACCAAAAAATTTACCACTTTTAAGAAATATGTATTCTAAAAAATTGCTCATAATTATTATGTATAATGAAAATAAATATTTGTTAAACATAACTATTATATCCAATTAATATCTTTTTACATTGGCTCATAACTATTATGATCGATAAATATTTATTTCTCTTACAGATAACTATTACTTAAGATTTTTATTGTTTTTATTTACGATAATAATTATTTTGAGAATTTTCTTGATATTAATTGTTTTATTTTTGCAGATTATGCATGTGCATATATACATTTTTTTTTTTTTTTAATTCACTTTATTCAGTTTATTATTACTTATTCAGTGTTAGTATAACCTTGCGAAGCCGTTATGGCTTATCTGCAGGTGGGTATAGTAAACATCGAATATACAAAAGAAGTTTTAATACTTATTTTAATATCTTATTAATATTTTTAATAAAATTTATTTTTTATTGTTTTAATTCATTTCTTCATTGCGTATTAATAAAATGTGTTTTAAGGACTTTGTTTCTGGCTCTCTTGTTGTTGCTTCTAGAAAGAACATCATTGGGTATTGTATTGAAGATTGTTGGTAACATTACGGGTAGGGTGCTTCTACTATATTCCTTACGGAATTGTTGGACTTTGAACTTTCCTTGAATGTTGCTTCGTGTTTGGTGGTTGTGGTCAATTTTGTATAGGAATCTGGTGTCATTATAGAATTCAATTGCAAGTGTTGTTCGATATATATTGAAGACGTTTAAAACGTTACGATCTTTAGCATAGTTGTTATTTTGGCTTCTTGGCATGGTGCTGTGCGTTTGTTGTGGTTGTGTAGAGTTATTGACGACTGTAGATGGTTTTAATAGTTTGAGTATTTTATTTTGAATTTGCTGAAGTTTACTGCAGTATGATGAGTTTCCCCATGCTGTGATGCCATGACGTATATGTGACTCTACAAATGAGAAGTAAGCTTGCCTCATTACTTTGTCATTGGAGCAGTTGCTTAACTGATACATCATATAAGAAGATTTTCGAAGTTTCTTGTGTACTTCTTGGATGTGAGTTTTCCATTTAAAATTATGGTCGATATATATACCGAGATATTTGTAGGTGTTTACGATTTCAATCTCAGTACTGCACTGATCGATGTCATAATTGAAGTTTTGAGTTCCGGTTCTATGTAGACATTGAACATCATGAAATTTTATCTTTATATCGTGGTACCTGATATATGGTGATTTGATGTGCATCAGTTTTGTTTTTGTAGCGTTGATAATAAGTCCATTATCATGGCACCATTTTGCTGCAATATCCAGTTGTGATTGCATTATTTTTACTGCATCGTCTAAGTTCTTATGTGCTACTACTAAAGCCGTGTCATCTGCATAAGAGAATGTCTCACAAGTAGTTAACAAACTGGTTAGTTCATTTGTGTATAATATATACAGTACCGGACTTAATTGCGAACCTTGAGGTACTCCATTGTCTGAATTGGCTGCTTTGCTGAGAATATTGCCAACCTTAACGTAAAATTTCCTACAACTAAGATAGCTTTCAAAAAGTTTTAGACAGTGGCCTCTTACACAAAGACGTTCTAGCGTTGTAAGAAGATTTTTATGTGAAAGAGTGTCAAATGCCTTGGTAAAGTCTATAAAGAGTGTAAGGCAATCGTGGTTTTTACCTAGATTTCTGTTTATATAATTTGAGAAGCTTCCTAATAATTTGTTAATATTTTTCCCTTTTTGAAATCCGTATTGATTAGAATTAATGATTCTGTGTTTTTCGGTGTATTTTGTTAGTCTTTTACAAATAATTTCTTCTTACACTTTTTCTATTACGGACAAAATAGAGATTGGGCGGTAATTATTAAAATCAGATTTGGCTCCACTTTTGTATATAGGCCTTACGTACGATATTTTTAAAATTTCCGGTATAACCGATGTATCTATAATAAGGTTTATTTATTTTGTTAATATTGGAGTCATTATTATTGAGTTATTTTTTAAGTCTATGGATCTGATTTCATCAAATCCAGCACTTTTTCTAATATTTAAAGAGTTGAGTATATTAAATATTTCTTCATTGAAAGTATTACTAAGAAAGAGTGAATTTTAAACCGAGTTATAAGATTGGTTACTAGTTTTTACAACACATTTATGCAACGTATTATCAACGTTCTTAGTAAAGTTCTGCGCGAAGTTATCACAAATTTCATTTAAGTTCATACTGTTGAAATTTTTTATGATAATTTCATCAATACTTTTTGATTTTACACCAATAATTTCATTCATTATTTGCCATGTCACACGCATATTATTTTTATTTTCAATAAATTTGTTTTTATAATAATAATTTTTAGCATATCTTATTCTTTTATTTAATGCATTACGATATATTTTATAATTGTTTTCTAATGTTCTGTTGTTTTTATTTTTGCGCCATTTAATATAAAGTTTATCCCTTATTTCACATTCTTTAATTAACGTTTCTGTTATCCACGGTTTAGATATTCTATTTTTCTTTTTTCTTATTATTGTAGCTGAATTATATATAGTTTTAAATTTCCTTTGTAATGCGTTGAACATGTCGACTGGGTTTGTAAGATCTGTTACTTTTTTCCATTTACGATAATAATTATTTTGACTATTTTCTTGATATAATTTGTTCTATTTTTGCAGATTATACATGTGCATATATAAATACACATTAAAATTAGTTATAACTGTTATGTTATTTCTTATTCATAACTATTAAAAATAATTATTAATATATCTATCGAATAGTAATAGTTATGTTTGAGAACTACTTTTATTTGATACCCATAATAGTTATCATAATTTTTTAAGAATAAAAATTGGAAATAATAATTATTCTTAATAAATAAAATATAAATTTATTCGTACTTATTATTCGCAATTTTTATCGAATAAAAGTTATAACTATTAAGTCCTTGAATAATACACACAGAAAAAAATTAAGTTAAAAACGTCATAAACAAGGTTGATTTAAAATTGTTCGGTGGTGATTTTGCTTCATACGTTTTTCATGTTAATTTAACCTGATTTTACAGTAACTTGCGAACAGCATTTTTTGCTTTTAAAATAACTATAATTCAAGTTAATTTAACATTGCAGTAAAGTTAGAGCAACATGATATTCATAGTGAAATAACAATCCGAATCACGTTGAATAAAAGTTATTTCAAGTTGAAACAACGTGAATTTCATATATAATCAAATTGGTTTGAGTGTGATGTAACAGTTTGAAGAAGCTTCAGAGACAACATATGCATATTAAGAATAATCAAAACACTTACCCCTGTTACACTGATAAATCATACCGCCCAATTGCAATATTGTAATAAGTTGTTATTTTAATGAGCACTCTTTGTTCAATGAACGGCAATCTGGGTTGAGGCCAAAACATAGCTGTTTGACTTACTTCTCTTATTGATGTTTCTGTGGAAAATAAGTTGCCAAATTGATAAACCTAAAATAATATCTTTCCTTATTTAAAGTGGAAAAGAATGTACAATTTTTCTGAAACTGCGTTAAAGCTTTTATCATCATACTTAAGTAATAGAAGTCAAAGTTTTTGTTCCGGTGAAAATATATCCACAAGCTGCTTGATGCCAAGAGGTGTGCCACAGGGCTCTATACTTGGGCCGCTTTTATACTCCATTTACGCCAATGATCTCCCGTTGCAGGTTACACATTGTAAAATACAAATGTACGCTGATGATGTCCAATTGTATACAAGTTGAAGCAAATCAGATGTATCTAACTCTGTTGGGCTAATAAACCAAGATTTACGAAGAATATTTTTATGGGCATCTGCAAATGGTTTAAGCCTTAACCCAAGAAAATTAGTGTGCTTAGTAATTGGATCACCAAGGACTAATATTCCAACTATTCCACCACTACATTTGAATAATGCGCCGATTAATGTTGTAGAAAATGCAAAAAACCTTGGGGTTATATTTAACAATGAGCTAAGCTGGTCAGATCACATCAGAGCAAACTGCTGGAAAACATTTTATATATTGAGATCTATGGACATCGCAGTATTATACGCCATTACACATCCGAATGCTGCTTGCAAAAACTTATCTGTTACCAACCCTCTTATATGGCTGTGAGTTATTTGCAAGTTGTGATGCTGAAAGTAGGCGACAACTGAATGTGATAGATAATAATGTTGCTGGATATGTATTTGGCGTGAAAAGGAGCAATAGCATCTCACTATTTGCTAAGCAAATATATAATCTTACCCTCGATAATTTATTAAAATGCCGAACACTTGTCTTCTTGCACAAAATTATCTATGACAGACAATCAAATTATCTATTCAGAAGATTAATATTTTCTAGATCCAACAGAGATCAAAAGATCAACAATATAAAATTTACAAGAGCTATCTCATCGCAGCAATTTTTCATAAATTCTATTCGCTTATGGAGCCAACAACCCTCTTATATTCAAATTATACGCAATGCAAGTCATGTTAAAACTCCCATATTTGAACAATTTTGTGACTAATAAATAGTATTGTAATGTTAAATTATGTATGCATGTAATATTTATGATTAATTTTTATATTGTATTCTTCCTTATGCCAGTTTTTCTACCCAATACTTTAATATAAGATATTTTCTTGTTGTATTGTATTAACTGATATGTAAATAAATAAAATAAATAACACATGTGTCAATTATTTTGTATTTTCCTTTGTTAACAGAAGCATCAGCAGAATCGCTCGATATGGTTTTCGTCATCATTCTTCTTTGAAAACTTGATGTACTATTTAACTTAATAATTTTAATTAAAAGAATACGGGAATTGTCTTCTTTTTATAACATATTTTAAATATGAAATTAAAAAAATGTACATACATCACCCATTTTGTACAAGCGGTCGAGATGTCGACCACAAACTTTTGCCATTTTTCATTAAATAATGTAAAATATTAGGTAGTGTAATTAACTTAATTTTTATTTATAATTAATTTAGTTTGGCTTGTTGGCTTTCTGAACAGGACTTTTATTTACCAAACCTCTCCCCCTTTAAGAACCCTTCTGGGGTGCACAAAAATAGGCAATTTTTAAACCAATTGAAACGACTTATATAAAATTGAAAAATAAAAAAAAATTATTGCTTTAAATAGCCAACAATTCAAATAAATTTTAATGTAAAAATTAATATTGACTTGCTTACCTGCTGGCCGCCAGACAGCCTTGAACATATTTTTTTTATTATTATCTATTATTTTTTTGATTACTTGTTGAAAAAATGAGCTAATATCAACTGTAGCACTTTTTTAATGCGAATATTAAATATCAACACTGTTCACATTAGAGTTGGGTCGAACAAGTCTATGCAAAAGCTGCTGTTCGATCTTTTGAATACGCTGTTCTATTGATGAGCAAATGGTACCATATTTTGGTCGTCATAGCTGCAAGATGTTTATCAGGGGGAAACCAGTTCGCTTCAGATACAAAAATTGGTGTTTATGTTCTTCCAAAGGATATCTTTTCCAATTTCAACCATATGCTGGATCATCGGATACCTATGATAAGCAACTGGGCCTTGCTGCTAGCGTAGTTATGAGTCTGATGTCGATTTGTGAGAATCCATGGCAACATAGCGTTAATTTTGACTATTTTTTTTGCCGCATACAATTTGCTTTGCCTTCTAAAAGAAAAAGGTTTTCGTGCAACTGGTACAATCCGCGCGAACAGATTGGTAGGCGCAAGCCTGAAAATTTGCATTGGTTCGATGCAGAGATAATGCAGAGGTCACTTTGGCTAAAAATTGCGATCATATCGATCTGATAAAAAAATTTAATGCGATTCGACAGAAAACTAAAAAAACGGGCCCCTGTGCCCAAGTCAACCTTATTGCCTACTATAATAATTATATGAGAGGCGTTGACTAACATGATAATATTATAGTTAATTATCGGATTAAATAAAAGGCAAGATGTGCTGGTGGCCACTTTGGGTTACTTGCTTGGACAGCGTCTGTGTAAATGCATGGTAATTGCATTGCATGATTACTGACAAAAACCAACCAGAAGCCCATGAGTCAAATTGATTTTAAAAATACAATAACAAACACGCTATTGCTTTCCGCCGAATCAACAAACAATGAAATATCTTCGGCCAGTGCAGAAATCGAAAGTGAAGAAGGGTTCATAAGCCGCCCTGTTTCACTGCCCAAAGTAAATTGTATGCACATGTCTGTATGTGTAGAGCGCTGCTATCGCCGATATCGGAAATTGCTTCGAGACTTGCCACAAAAATTAAAAATAACTTGTTTATTCAATAAATTAAAATATTTAATAAATTGTTCAATCTTTTTATATTTCTTTAGGCTCTCACTCATAAAAAAACTGACCCATTCGTACTTAAATTTTGAAGTTTGGTTTTGACTATCTATCAGTGGAGTTTTTATATTTGCCTATTTTAGGTAATCCCCTTTCATTACGTGATCATTTTATTTCTTATCACAATATATGATGTCACACAGAAAATTTGTTGCTCTAATTATCCCAGTGGTCGAGATCTCGACCAGCAGTTTTCACAGGGAGTCCTCGGCAAAAAAAAAAAAAAGTTATAGAAGTTATTTTTGGCCAATTTCATTAGAATATTCAACCATTTATGTAGCTTGGTACAATATGGGTTAACTTGTTAATTTAACAAGATAAACTTTTGATTTTAATACAAAACAGGTTTTTATGGAGTCAATATTGAACAATGTTATTTTAACAGTGAATAATTTTAAATTATAGTGATCTAAGGTTATTTTAATATTAAATTAAAATAATTCTCAATCAACATTTCGCCATGTTAATTTTACATTGGTATTTTTTCTGTGTGTAAACAATATAATAATTTTTTTATAATAAATGAACATGTTTTATTATTAAGTTTTTAATAACGAGGGATGAGATTTTTATGCACTAAAAAATCCAAAATATGCGCATAAGATATGCACTAAAAACCCCAAAATATGTATTTAAAAAACAAACAAATTTGCTTTGAAATTGTTTTATTTTTAATTTTATTTAAAACAAAATATGTATATAAAAAATTCGGTCTATTGTTATTCAAAGGTACACTCACTCAATATTCTGTACATAAAATTAACTGAAATTGTAATACAAAATAAATGAAAATTCAATTAAAAACCGGTCTACTTATTTTTCATTTATTTTTAACAAAAATTTCATTTAATTTTTACTGTCAAAAATTCAACACCATATTCCGTAAAAACAATTAAATTTTCAGTTATTTTCAAAAGATTTTGTTATTCGTGCTTAATTCCCAGTTTTTATTATTGATAAAAACACTTAAGATAAACAAAATCAAAAAACATTTGATTCCGTACGGAATGTGCGATCAGTTTCGCACTTTGCTTAAGCAAATGACAGTTTCATAAAACTTAAAAAAATGTTCTGTAAGTTCAATATGGTTTGCCTCATATGACATGTATTTGCACATTTGCTTAAGCCAATTTAAGCACATTATGGTTGCGCCTTAACTGTTTTTTTTTGACAGTTGACAATGTTGCATATTTTGCAAACGGTAGATTAGGGCTTTAAGCGTTATCATGTAATATTTTGTAGATAGGGCCTTTTGTTTTTTTTGAGTTAATAAATCGCTAAATTTTATCGAACTATTGAATTTTTTTTTTTTTTATTTAATAAATCTATGTATGTATACAATTTTTTTTGACAGGCGAAATAGTTAGCACTTTCACTCAATTTGTACCAGGGTCTACTGATGTGGCATTCAAATCATACCTAAATCTTTCCCTAGACAACAATATCTAGTGTTAACACTTTAAAATGGGTACCCACTTTTCGCTAGCTAATTCTATAGCTCCAAGTAATGCAGAAAACAATTTTTTTTCAACGACAACACTGAAAAATGTGTATCCGAAATAGATCCCCTTATTAGAACAATAACAAAATCGCTTGCTTTTTGCTAGCACACTTTGAAGATATAAGTAGCTAACCCTTATGGTAGGTAGAGATTATGCAGAGAGGGATCCATCGCCACCTCGTAGGACATCCCCGTGTTAAATTCGCCACTCAAAAGCATGTGAAGTAGATTGTAGTGGGACTAGCGGTAGTTTTTAATGAGCTAGCGAATATACACGTTCGGAGCTAGTACGCCATACCACTGGGTAAACTTGCATTTTATTTTAAAGAAATATAATATTTTCAGGTTAATTAATGTATAATTCATTCATTAAAGTGGTACAATTATTTAAGAAAATTTAGCATTTTTTTAGCATTTTCAAATATTATTTTTAGCATTTTTAGCATTATTTTAATCCCCATTTAGCATCCAATTTTTTCTGATTTGTGGTCACACTGCCTGTTACACACGTTTGTTTTACTTTTGTTGTACTGACCACGTTGTTTACAGAAGAACTCTCAATTATGGCTTCGCAATTATTTTACTTTTAAAATTTGATGTATTTAGCTAAATTATATTAACAAATGGAAAATGGGAATTGCTTACACAAAACAAGCAATTAATTTTTTATAGATAAGTAAAAATTAATTTTTGGTAGCTAAATTATATAAAATAACTGAATATTTAATTGTTTTTAGTGAATATGGTGTTGAATTTTTGACAGTAAAATTTTATAAAATAACTGCATATTTATTTGTATTTACGGAATATGTAGTTAATTTTTTGACAATTAATTTAGATAAGATAACTGAAAATTCATTTGGTTTTACGGAATTCATGGTTGCATTTTTGACAGTAAAAATTAAATGAACTTTTCGTTACTTTAAATTACATTTTTATTTAATTTAACAGAAAGAAGAATTTAACTCAATCAACGGACAATATTAACTGCAACTGAAATTCCGTATTAATATGCACTTAGTTTTTTGAATAGCTGTTAGAATCAGTTAAAAATAAATTTGCTTGGAATATTAAATGTTTATTTATTTAAAAATAACTGAACGGAATATTTCTTAAATAAACTACAGTCCGTTACTGTAATAATTTTGTGAGTGTACAATATGTTTCAAAGCTTTTAAATTTTTGTTTGTATAAACAAAAAAATACTGTTTTATATCAAAAGTTAACATGAGTTGTGCATCGAAAATTATGTCTCAACGTTAACCGAAGTTATAGTGGCATACTTGAAGAATGTAAATTCATTTGTACCTGTAGAATATTCATTTTTTATTCAGATCTCACATTTGATTCAAGATCATTTTTTATTTCTTGTGTAGTTTTTCCTTCCACATTGGTTATTTAACTTTCTACAGTACAGTATTTATCGGATATAAGAAACTTAAAAGATCCAGGAAAAAAGTTTCTTATAAGCGTTTCTTTCTTATATACAACTATTTTATATAAGAAACTTATTTCTTTTATAAGTAGCTATGGTCATAACACTTAAATATTTTGGTTTTCTGTCTCTTTTTTTTGTTACATAGGGTCATCACCTGACAATTTTTTGTTATTATAAACGTCAAACTTCATATAAAAAAAAAACGTTAACAAAAACTTTAAAGTTTTTTCTATATGGACTTTGACGTTTGGTATGACAAAAAATTGTCAGGTGAAGACCCCAGTAAACGTTTCTAACTTCTAAATAATTATTGTCTATGTCTTTTGAGTTTTTCACTATTTTAGATAACGTTGAAAGTCCAATATTATATTGTTTTGCAATTTCGCTTCTTTTTATACCGTTTTTTATTTCTTTTAAAATTTTCACTTTTGTTTTTATTGACAAAAAACACAAAGCTTCATATGAGTACCAGCTCGCTCATCTAAAACTAAAGCTGGAGGTCCATAACACGCGTTTCCGCCTCCACGCAGCGCATGCTTTTATAACCTTACTTGCGTTCTACGTTTCAAGTTACATGCAACGCTTTTTATGCAGCAGCAGCACAAGTAAAAATAAAATTTAATTTGTCAAAATGAGCTGATTTGTTCGAACGCTGCTTGTGACGCTTTCAAAAGTAGAAAGTAAACCTACTTTTCGCCTCAAGGCATCTACGCTTTTGTGCATGTAAATTACTACGTATAACTACACAGATTCTACTTTTTTGGCTGCTGCGTATGCTGCGAAAAAGCGAGTAACGCGTGTTGTGGACCTCCAGCTTAGCCTCTTAAGACCCGAGCATTAACGCATTGAATTTTAACATTTCTTATATATTGTTTACACCTTTTGGGGAGGAAATAAGAAAACTGCATATTTTTTTTTTAATTTTATTTGAATTCTTAGAAATTAAGGGGGCACATATGTGTACCTCAGGTCTTAAAATATGAAAAATTTTAACGTAAATTCTTAATTTCTTAAGATCAGAACTGAACCGATTAAGTAAAGGGCTTATTAACTATTTGTTTTATCCTTATGAGGTGTTATTTAAATTTCGGTTTTTATTATTTTTTTAATTTTTTTTTTTTAAACTGGTAGAAAAAGAGGTGCACATATGTGTACTTCAGGTCTTAGCGATTAGTTATTGAGAAAAAATATCCCAACAGTATGGTTTTTTCAAACAGTTAAATTCAGATGTAAAAATAATGGCTAAAACTTCTAAACACTGACATCTTCTGATATTGTTTTGAAGCGCAGCAGCTTAAAGCAAGTAATTAAACTGTTTCTATTGGTCACACGATGTCGCTAGTCTTTAAAACTTGTAATATTTTAAGGTGCACATATGTGTACCCATGGTCTGAAGAGGTTAAAAGTAAAAAAAAAACTTTGTTCTTGTTGTAAAACTGTCAGAAAACAGAGTTGTCCATGCAAACTACATAAATTCTGTGTTGCCGTTGGAAGTTTCTTATATAAATTCTTTTTCTATACATTTTGTGATTTTGGTGTTGAAGAAAAATGTTTTTGTATCAGTTTTTTTCTAATAAACGTTTTTCTTATATGAAACCTTTTTTGTTAGAAAAATCGCAAAAAAGACATGGTGTTTTTGAAAATGTTTCTTATAAGCGTTTTGTTCTTATATGAGATGTTCTTATATTCGAATAATACTGTATCCATTAATTTGAGCTGACTATAAGGTGAACTTAATCCCTCCAATTTATTTATTGTTCCACCAATTTGAAAAATTTGTATTTGAAAAAAAACAAATGCTAAACGACTTTCGATGATATTTAAATTTAATATTTCGTTTACTTTTTTTAATTGCATTAGCTGCAAGTTTATTGAATAGCATTCTATAGCATCTGGCAAGGTTTCCCATCTTGTTAAAACTGGCTGAGGTGGTAAAGGTGCCAAAGGATACATTTTTATTGTTGTAAAAAATTGCAACTATGAAACCAATAAACCAATTTTATCAAATTGGCTTCTAGTTTCCTCTGCAACTCGGTGTAACCCATGTGCCAAGAAAGAAACTAACATGTAACAGTTTTGGATAAAACATTTTAAGCCCATTGGCAGCCTTAACCATGTAAGGTGCTGCGTCGGTTAAAAAGAAAAGGATCCTTGGTTTAAAAAAGCTTGTATTTTAAGAAGAGCTCCAAGAAAATTTATTTAATGATTTAAAATTTTTGGTGTTGAATTTTTTTTTTTTTTGTGAAGAACTCTTTTTACATAATATGGTTGTTTAAAAGTATATCACTCAAAAATGGTACTACTGGGCTAAAATGTCACATGCATTTATTCGTGGTCTTAAACCTCAATACTAATTTTACTCCTGTAGGTTCATATTCGATCATAGCTTCTTTATTAGTCTAACTTTCGAAAAACGTTTTTAAACCGAAACATTTGTAATTGATGATGTTATTGGCAAGAAATATGTCGCATATTAAAGGACTATAAGGTCCAAATAGCTCTTGGGTTTCTAAAAGCTACTAAACTTCAATGTTATAATTTTTATTAAAAATAAATACATGTTTCTTATTCATTTATGTATCTTTAAAACTTAATGACATTTGACTAGCATTTAAAACATGTCATTAACAACATCAGCACATTCTGCCAGATATTAATTCATGCAGCATTATTTTTTAATACATTAAATAAAAGTCACTTAAACAGACACCCTTCTTCCTTACAACAATTTAACCCAAAAAAAATTCAGGGGCAAATCAAATTTTATATGCAGAATTAAATACACATGAGTGAGTTTGGTCGTCCTTAAAACACTGGGTAACTCATCTATATTTTTTTATTATGCTAATAATACGCATAAAATGGGTATTAACTATTATGGCCACACAAGAAAAAAAGTTATTGTTATTACTATTATTATCATTGCATTTAAAATAATATATACTAAAATATCCACACACATGTATGTACACATATGTATATGTGGGATTGTTTGATGTAAATAAATACATACATATTTTTGTATAAAATATGAAAGAATGTTGAATGTGGGTGGTTTTTTTTTATTAAATCTCATAAATGTTAATGGCGTTACACTAGTCTTGTTGTATTTTACCAAAAAAAAAAATAAAAAAGAAATGCCTAAATGTATACTGTGATTTCTTTTAATATTTTCTATGATTTGTGTATTTGTTTGCTGTATGGTCATGAGTATTTTTATGGTCAACACGTATAAACAATTTAGGATGTTGGTGGCTTCGAAAAATGTTCGGTAATTTTGTAAAAACATACTAAATTTTAAAGGAAATTTAGTTTTATGAATTATATTAAAAGTAATGACATATTGATTTTAATTTGTTACTTTATTCTTCCCTTATTCGTATAAGGAATAAAATAAAAATGTTTCCCAATATACTTTTATTTCCTTATACATAAATAAGTCAGAACTTTCATATGTTGGAAATATTTTTCGTGTAATAATTCTCTTGTAATCTTAATCGAATCGCAATAAAATATGTTTTATATGATTAGAAGAACTTTTAAAGGCGATTTTTTTTTGCAAATTAAGAATTTTGAAAAAATGCATAAAACATATTGTGCTCGATTAAATGAATAAATCAGTTAAATATTTTTTGATTGTACAATGTTATGCCATTCTTGAGTAATAACTCAGCAGTTGAAATATTGAAACCAACTACTATATTTTTGAAGTTATAAAAATTATGGAAAAATATGGAAAAGGAACTAAAAGCTTTTTTTTAAGGTTAATAAACAAATATGAATTTTTAAGCAGATAAAAAAAACACCTCATTGTTTTCTTTTATGCCACGTTCAACATTGGTATTGACCAAGACCTAAACATAAAATTGCAAGTCTTAATTATGTTTCAGCCAATTCACATGGGGGCTTTTACGACGTCGCACAGTGGCTGAATTTTTTTTTTGCAGGAGAGAAGACTTCTTGAACTTTTTTACAGTTTTAATTTTGTTAAAATGCGTTCAGTAGTTGTTGAGAAATACAAGGTCAAAGTTGAACTTTTGGTGTTTTTTAGCATTTAGTATGAAAATGCTAATGATTGAGATTGAGAATTATGGTATTTTTTTATTCAAAAAGTGGGGTTGTTTTTCAGCCCACTGTTTTAAGAACTTTTTAATCTACATAACTGCCAAATTTCATTACTATATCTTTGTTCATGGGCAAACGATTGTTTTGCCCACTTTTTTGACCATGGAAAATACCCTTTTTTACAAGAATAAATGAAAGCAAGAGGTACGTTTAGGTTAGCCTCTGCCAAGAACAAAAAAACCACCGTAAAACCTTATCGCTTATATATGTTGAAGCTTGAATATGTATCCTATTATTCCATTAACAAACATTTGGATTTTGGGCAACTTTAAATTTCTGCCTTTGGTTTAAAAATTTTCGGATTAGCCCATATGTAAAAATTATTTAGTTGCTCTCTATTCTACTCGCACAATGGTGAAGGGTATATAAGATTCGGCACAGCGGAATATAGCACTCTTACTTGTTTTTTGTTAAAAATGTTATTACATATTAGAATAAAAGTCGATTCGTTTTACTTTCACCAACCCATAGCGAATAAAAACATGTGGATGTGAAATACAGAACACCAAAAATTCTAAAGTAATCCACTTTCGAGTGGATTCGAATTTTAGAACACACCCGGTCGTTTGCAATATCTTTCAACATAAAAAATATTCTGTTTAAAAAAAAAAATATTTAAAATGATTTTTATTAAGAAATTCTTCTAAACGGCAATAATGTTTTTACCTTCACAAAATATTCAAAATCTTGAATCTTAAAATAATAAAGTAAAAGTATGTATGTATGTAGTACAGAGTATGAACATTAGGGATATAACTTTTTGCAATTTTTGCAAATATCAAAAATACCACCTTATATCCGTGTGGGGCATGGAAAAATATAAAAAAATATGGTGTCACTTTTCGTCTTTCGTGAAAAAAGTTTCCGCACCGAAAGCGTTGAAGTTTTGTTTTTATTTATTTAGTTTCATCATTAAATCACTTACTCTTGTCTTAGATAAGTTCGTTTTTGTTTAAATTCATATATAATCTTCAACATTAAACCATTTTTCATATTTCTAATGCAAAATCAAATGGGTTTCAATTTCCAAAAATAAAATACACACATAATAAGGAGTTTTAGGAATCGCTTACGGTGCGGAAACTTTTTTCACCGAATCAGCTTAAAAAACAGTTTTTTATTATCAGAACAAAATTCCCCACATGGTGCTGGATTGGTATTTTGCACTCAAAAAAAAGTTATAACCCTAATGAACATACTGGTATAAACTTTTATAAAAAATTAATTTCTTATAAAAAGTAATTCTGTGGCATTTTGACAAAACATCTTGAGTCGCGATAATAAAGTAAAAACGTTTTAAAAAACTCGGTGAAAAAATCATTTTTGTCAAATAAAAAATAAAAACCAAAATTAAAGAAATGCCACAAAACTGTATTCAAGAATACAATAATATGCTTATAAGCAGGAAAACCAGATATATGCAATTGCATGTTCTTCCTTGTGCGACTAATGAAGGCAGAAACAATATATTTATCCGTTTAAGAGCTTTTTATGAATTTTGGCATCGATTTGTTAGTGCATATTTTTGCATATTTTACCGATTGCAGCATTTTTTGGCATATTTTAGTAAAAAAGAGCATTTTTGCAGCATTTTTTCGGTTTATAGCGCATATTTTGCCATTTTAATGCATATTTTGATGCCTACAATAGCTTTCTCAGCATATAAAAAATTATTTTTTTCAAAAATTTGTTACTTAAATTTCGACATCTACATTTTATTTTTACTCTAAAATTTTAAGACAAAGCAGGTTGTCATTAAAAATGAATGTTATGCGATTTGTATCTAGACCAATCTTTCAGTATTCTGATCGACTCGGAATCACTTTTTAAAGTGATCTAACGATGTCCATCCATCCGCCTGGCTGGTTGTCTGTCAATGTTAGCCTTGTGCGCAGAGTACAAGTTCCAATTTTGTTGATAATTTGATCAAATATGGACGAAGTCTATGCAAATGGTGAGAGTCGGTCTATAATTTCACATCCAAATTAGACTCTTTGTGTCCGCAAGCTATCTAATTACGATGGTATTAAAATTAAATTCGTGCCAAAAATATTTAACTTCAAATTAAATTATTTTCGAAATAAATCTTTAAATTCCTTTTAAATGTTAACATTTGTTAACAATTTATCGACCGTACCTAAAATCCCTTTAAGACAAAAACCCATATGGATGTTAATATCTAGATAATATTTAGAGCAAACATTTCTTATATGAATTTTAACCTTGTTTAGGTTTTTTTTTAAATTTTGTTATCAAATTGTTGAATATTGTGCCTTCAAATGAGCAATTTTTAATTTTTTGGGCATATTTTTAAAAATGTTCAGGGCATATTTTCCAGTTTTTACTGCATATTTAATGCGCATAAAACGTGTTTTTTACAGCATATTTCTGGTTTCCCTGTTTATAAGAAACATATTCCTGAAATTTGAAGATTTTCTTATATCAGTTGTGTACTGTTATTTTTAATTAAAAATTTCTTGTGAGAATTAATATTAAAAATAGCAATAAAATACGAAAATTTAAAAATAATTGCAGCTAAAATAAATTAACTGGACAATTTTTTTTTGTAAAAATTTTTACATTTGGAGAATCTTAAAGTTGAAGTGAAACACTAAGAACCACCAATTTTACGTAGAATTAGGTTCTGTGTAAGAATTTTAGCCAGTCGTGGTATTTTGCTCGTATGGCAGCTATTTATAAATCGTTCTTGCTGTACTCTTAGAACTGATTAACATAGTAGTCTACCGAATTTTGTGGTGATCGGTTCATAATTTACCATATGCCTAAAACCGCAACGAATTATAATACTCTGAGGTCAGTTCTTTTAAAGATTGGATAATAAGTTAAAGAACCCATCCAGTGTTGCAAAATTGAAATTTTGAAATGGTACTAAACTTCAACTAAAAGAGTACTTTTTTCTACCAAATCGTACTTTTTTATACCCTCCACCACAATTAGTTGTGAAGAGGGTATACTAGGTTTGTGATTCCGTTTGAACCTTTTTTTTTTATTCATCTCAGACCCCATAAAGTATTTATATTCTGCCTCCTTGAGTAACTCTAAGTAAATTTAGCCATGTCCGTCTGCTGAAAACACGCTCACTTTCCAAAAACTGAAAAGAAATGAACAAACTTGGTGTCAAATTGCTTGTAGTTATCCTAAGCAAATTGGGCTTGAAATCCAGCAAAATTGGTTCAGTAGGATCAGAACTATGAATCAAAATGTGGAACCACTAATTCAAAAAATTGATAATTTTGTGAGAAATAACTTACATAAATGGTGGAACAATGCACGGAATGATATCAAATTTTTTTTATACGACTGGAAATCACACTGATAAATTTCGTGAAGATCGGTAAAACCGTAGCAGATATAGATATTGCCGTAAAATTTCTTCCAACTTAGCTTTATATGGCCTGACAAAATGTCATGCAATTTTGTTTTGCAATTTACTTTAGATCCCATATTTAGTAGCTTAAACGCTTAAACTAATTTCACCACTGTATTGAAATTTATGTTTTTAATAACAGAACTCACTCTGCAGAATTTTGGAATGATTGGTTTATAACTTACCATGGCTCCAATATAAATTCCCCTCCTGAAAATCATTTAAATTCGGATTAAACTGTTACGAATCATGATATTTTACTCAAGCTAGTTAAAATTGCTAAAAAATCATTAAACTTTCTGATTGTCGGTCAATAATTTTTATAGGTAGTTTATACCAATTTTAATGCTGATGTCTGCAATAAAGATAAAGATATCATAAATTGACATCATATAGATTTCACTCCCGAAATATTCAAACTGTCGGCGGAGGGTATCAAAGATTCGGAACAGCCGAATATAGCACTCTAACTTTTTTTTAAATAAACTTGCAAATTAGGGTTATGTGTAATTTTTTACAAAAATGTACCCATCACTACGTGTCGGAAAAAACCTTCCGCAACAAATGCAATTTCTAAAAATTTAGACATATTTTTTTTTATGGGTACATTAACAAAATCGTAGGTCTTATGTTCAATCTAACAACAACATACAAAGAGTTACCGTTAAATTCCTTGAAAAAGCTACGATATTCTTTAGCCGTTTAACATTGTGACAATGGTAAATTGAATAGTTTACTTTTTTTTTAAATAAATAGAACAAATTTCAAATCGTTTGGTGCGCGAACTTTTTTGAAAGCAGTGAAAAAGAAAGATGTCGTTTCTTAATATTTTTTATGGACCCTTGTGCACATGTAAATAATATTTATGTTTTACATAAGAGTGCGGTACGTTTTTGTAAAAATTTTATTTTTGTACACAGAAATTTACACTGGTCACACTTATCAGGTATGTGATGGAAATCGATATTAAAAACGAAACGATTTGAAAACGAAAATATCGTTGCAGTAAGTATCTTTTAAAATGGATTTTAAATGGATATTCTTTTATTTTTAGTTTTATTCTTTTACATTTTATATTATATACGTTAACTGAAGTGTATTCTGAAAGAAAATTTAAGACTATAATTCAGAAATGGATTTTAAAATACTTTGAAATTCATCACACCTTTTAAAAACGTTCGTTTTAAAATCGATCGATTTTCATCACATACCTGTATGTTTAAATTGTTGCAAAGTTACATTATTTAGACTTAACATATATCGCATACTTAGAACTTAGTTCTAAAATAAAGCTTAAGCCTTTATGTTTTAAAGTAAAGCTTTTATTAATTCAGTGTTAAAAGATATAAATAAAATTACAATATTAATAATAACTAAAATTCTATGCTAAAATGTGCTTGTTAATCTATAGTTACAATTTTATTACTAAATGTAATTAAATTAGGTTTCCGTCCGTCTAGACCTGCGTCAGCAATTTCCAATAACCAACGTTATTGGCTGGAAGTTCAACAAACTGCATTACACTATTCTTACATTTTTGTTTTAGCGTTTTTAATATTAACATATATCTTTTGAATATCTTTTACTGTCTTTTTTAGTTATATTTTTTTTACTATGTATAACCAATGCTTCTTAATTGTATACTCAGCAAACCGGGGACAAATGCTTTTAATATGCTAACGCATTGATCATTTTTCCAGATTAAACCAAATCCATGAAAATGCAAGTTTATTGCATTACCACTAGGATGTTCAACCGTTTAATTCTTGTTCGATTAATCTTGCTTATAATTCTTATACGCTTAACAGTTTTATTTGCTTTAATATCTTTAGTTTTTCTAAAAATGTTTGGATGAAGTTTCCTGACGATCTGGCCTAAGCAACCAGTGAAATGCGCATAGGAATAGCTAATCCCATTAACAATAAATTTCAGTGTTTTTATCAAGAATAAAACTTGGGAATTAAGCACGAATAACAAAATATTTCTAATAATTTATTTTTTAACAAAATAGTTCATGCGTTTCTCTATATAGTAGGGCTGGGATATTTATCGATAGTTAAGATTTCACTATCGATATTACTATCGACTAAATGTTTGAACTTAAGTAGGAAAACTTAAACTAGTTTTTTTTCAGGCTAGAATTCGTTGTTTTTATCACTTTATTGAACGTAAGAGACGTTTGAATGTACACACGTTAGTTTAGATTACAGTTTTTAAAAATTGTGATGCTGATAAGCACCTTTTTGAAGGAACCAAAGTAACAGGTACTTTAAGATATTTTATTGCAACTTAAGATAATGTTCTAAATTGGATTTGATTCTCAACCCAAAAGGTTATCAATCTAGCGGACTTTTCCTCTAATAGTCGTTCATTGTTTTATCCTATGCGCGCAATTGCAATTGCATTTTTATTTGATTTTTTTTACAACATCATGAATATATACGTACATAAGCATATTATTTCGTGTAAAATCAGATGACATAAGTCCGGCGATGTTAATGTGTAAAGACAATGCGAATTTTTAAGTTATAATTTGTGAATAAAATTCCTACTAATGAATCTTTTTCCAAACGTGTTTTCCATGAATGGTTGATATATTTCGCTTATCAATGCAAAAAGTGGAAATAGTACAAACATAAGTGACAATGTTAAGAAGTTTCCACAGAGCTAAAAAATCTGCATCTGCACAGAGCTAAAAAATCTGCATTTAAGCAATTTTGAGGTATAAAATCTGCACTTTATTATTTTTATTTTAAATAAAAATAACATCGATATTGATATTTTTCTTAATAATTAAAGAATATGCTCCACCAACGACAGCGAAGGAAGCTGCGAGTGGTCCAATGAATAAATATTTTAAATAAGATACTTCGATCATAAGATGGAATGTCCGTAAAAGGTTTCAAAAAATCCAAAGTTATATTGACTATTTTAAAATCTAAGGGCTTAAATATGACCGAAAGTGAAGCAACAATTTGGAACTACATTTACAAGTTTTATTTACAATAGAAAGAAATGGACGCTATTAAATTCTTAATCAACAGTTTGGTAAAGAAAAATAATTATTTTGCAAATGATTTGATTGAAAGACTTAAGTATCGTTTAAATCAGTGATAAACAAGCCCCGAACTAAAAAAAAGCCCCGAACGCACGCACACAAAGATATTATGTGCTTGTGTGCAGTCGCAGAGACTGATGATAGTCTGATGTTTTGAAACGAACAAAGTTGTAATATACATGTGAATTGCCGACCGTGTCTGTGTGAAAAATACGATTATTGACTGGCTCGCGAGTCTATGGAGTGGTTATCACTGGTTTAAATGATCGAAGAACAAAAGTGCTGAATATACTTATTTTGTAACTTAATTCGGGATCAATTCCTACTGGTGATAGATTTTTTAAAAATTGTTCAAAATTGTTCTGAAACTAAAGAATTCGGGAATGAATTTTGAATGAATGTTTACCAGACTCTTTGTCATTGAATCTAATGAAGTTATTTTGAATGTATCGAATGTATCATATGATACCTTTATAGATGAAACAGTTGATAATTCAAGTCAAGACACTCTGATAGCAGAGTTAAACAAAACTATTAACTGCGTCCAAAATTTTAAAAAATCAATAAAAGACTTAAATAATATAATCGACGATTTTATCTATTTAGAAAAAACAAAGAAGAGACATGAAAAACTTGACATGCATTTTAATGCACCACTTTCGATATCACTAACTTCTACAATAAGCGAGAGAGTTTTCTTTAAGTCTTGCCTTTATAAAAACAAAAGAAAAAAAAATCGTCTTAAAGCAAAACATTTAAACATATTGTTTGTACTAGGGAATGGTAAATCGATTTCGATTCCAATCGAAAATCGATTTTGTGGTAAAAAAAATCGATCTTTTGCAATCGAATTTACGTATGCGATTTTATACTGAAATCGATTATTGGGCTTTTAAAATCGATTTTTTTATTTTTATTTAAATTTTGGAAATTTTTAATGCTAATCTTAATTAAATCGATAAATTATGTGCATACACAATAAAACTTTAACTTTTGTGCGTACATACGTCTGTAGGTATACTTATGCAGTTTTACGTATTTATCTATTAGTACCCTTGGTATACTGCCAACTAGAGGTCTGCATGTGTGCGATTAAACGACACATGAATTCACATATCAAACTAGCAAGTAGTGTGTTGTGTGTGATTTTAGAATCATACACAATTAATTGTGTGTAAGTAATAGCCTATGTGTGCAAAGCGTTCAATTATTTATGTGAGTGTTGTGAGAGAAATATTTGATACAGGTATAAATAACAAATTTACTGTTTAATTCGAGTATATACACTTGTGTGACGATGTACATATTGTGTTTTATAAACACAACATGTGTTTTGTGTTTTAACATTTTTTTTTATCGTATTGAAAACAAAATATTAGTAAAAAGATGTTGCATTAAAAAGTGATACAGACTTTTTAGAAGCAAAAAGTAGTAGTTTTAAATATATATTTTAACAAATGGAATTTTTATTAATTTGTTATTAATTTAGCACTCTTACTTGTTTTTTTTAATTATGTCACACAGTTGACAATAATTACTATATCTACCGAATTTAATCGTAAACAAGTTAAAAAAAGTTACAACTGGCTACTTTTGTATACTTTGGCAGGTCAGTCTATACTAAAATACACACTTAAAAGCAGATTTATAATTTTTAATTAAAATAATTTTTATTTAAACAAATTAAATGTGTTTTCAATAAATAAAGTTAAAATATAAATAAATTCAATACCTACATTGACAATAATAATAAGGAACTAGGTACCTACATATTTCAGACTTTTTTTTTATAAAAGACGGACTAATATTAAATTAAATAATTAATGAAGAACATATGTATATCATGAGGAAAACATAGAAATTATTTTTGTAAAATATTAAGTCATGAAAATTAACATTTATTCCGTTTGTGCATTGATTTCAGTTTCTAATTCATGCTTTGGAATATTATAATGCAAAAACATAATTTTATTTACACTGTCTTCATTTAATGCAATACTGCATCTTTTTTCTGTAATTAAATTGCGTTCTTTTTATGCGTTGAGCATATGCGTGCGCGAAATTCTGTTTAAAATAGCAACTCAAAAATTTTCGTTAAACCGTTATGACAAAACATTTTTCATTCATTGAACTGAAATAGAATTGATGGAATGAAACGGTAAGTGTTAGAAAGAGTAAACTATAAAAAATGTAAACATAGTTTTTTAGTTTTTTTTTTTAAACTGTTTTGTTTATTTTATTAAATGTTGTCAACGTTTTGTTTATGAGAAACACAAAAATAAAACAAAGAAAAAAGCGGTAAGTCGCTGAATTTGCCCATAAACCACTGATTCAGCAACACTTTTAATATATTAAGCTTTAAATGTCAATTTTAAGTTGAACAATTTTACTTATTTTTTTTGACATTTACTGTTTTTTTCTATATATTCTATATCATCAACGAATAAAAATATAGTGTATTAAGTGCTTAATAATTATTGCCTTTGTATACTGGTTTTGTCATATTTTAAAATATTTTTTTTTATAATATTATTATTGTTATTGCATATAAAAAATACATTTATTACAACCATTTCATTTTATTAGTTCTTTTGTTAAAATTTTAACTCTCCTCTTAACAAAATAAGAAAGTCAAGAAATGATTAGTGTGATTTTGAACTTCGCTCAGGTTTTTTTATTGTAATATGTATGAATTTGAGTTTATCAAACAATCTATATATATAAAATTGTAACGTTACTGACTGACTCACTGACTCACTGATTCATCATCGCACAGCCTAAACGCCTGAAGCTAGACACTTGAAATTTGGACCAGAGATTGGTCACTCCCCAAATCGATCCACTAAGACGGGATTTTTGGAAATTCGAATGTTTAGGGGGTAAAAAAGGGTAAAAACGGGAAAATTCGGTAATCTTATATCTCCAAAACTAAAAGAGATACAAAAAAAATTTTATACCTATCGTTGTTCTTTAGAAAAAAAAGCGGACAGGTGTCTGGTACTTTTTTGAAATTCGGCCCTATTTGGGAGTAAACGGGTAATATCTGAATTTTAGTACTTTTTTGACACCCCATCTATCTTTTGAACCAATAAACATAGAAACAAAGTTAATACCACATTCGAAACCTAACAAAAATATACGAATTTAAATTTGGTACTTTTTCGAAATTCGAACATTTAAGGGGTAAAAATCGTAACTATTTTTGGTACTTGTGGTACTTGTGGAGGTTCTGCCATCTTAATAAAAACTCGAGTCAAACACTACATTATGTGTGATCACCGTGAAGACTATCTGCAAGCAACGACTATTTGTGTTGAGGAGCTAAATCGAAACATAGTAATTTCTTCTTTATACTCTCCACCTAGATTTTCCATATCAGAAGGCCAATATTATAAATATTATAAATCATTAGGACCCTGTTTTCTGGCCGCTGGCGATTATAACGCTAAACATACCTTCTGGGGGTCACGACTTATAACACCAAAAGGTCGTGTTTTGTTTAACACAATCTCTAAAATGGGTTTAAATGTGGTCGCGAGCGGGCAACCAACATATTGGCCTACTGATCAGCAAAAAATTCCAGATGTTATCGACTTTGGCGTGGTTAAAAACATCCCCACAGAAACGATTCATGTTGAAGCTTCCCTAGAATTATCATCCGACCACACACCTACAATTGTTACTATATCGAACCCAAATAGAATTGTATTTCCGTCAGGTTACTTAGCGACGCCAGCCACACAAATAAATTGGTTAAAATATAAAAAATTTCTCAGTGCCCATTGCACAGAAAATATTCCGCTTAGTACACCGGAGAATGTGGATCTCTCTCTTGTTAACTTTGACAGTTATCTTAAACTAGCTGTTCAACACTCCAGCGTTACCCTCAAAAAAATTAAAAATAATAAAATATGTTCTTCAGATGTCGAGCGGCTCTTGACTGAAAAAAGGAGAGTTCGAAGAGAGTGGCAACTTTACAGATCCCCGCAACTTAAGATTTTATTAAAAGAATGCACAAAAAGGCTAAGAAAGTTGCTACAGAATCAGAAAACGGCTTCTCTAGAAAAATATCTTAAGGAACTTGATGCAACTCCACAATCTGACTACTCATTATGGCGTGCAGCTAGAAATCTAAAAAGGCCAGTTATATCTAAGCCACCATTAAGAAACTTGAATGGTAGTTGGGCAAGAAATGATAATGAAAAAGGAAACCTGTTTGTAAATCATTTGAAAAACGTATTTACACCAAATATATCTCACAATATTGTGGTCGAGTTACCACCTGTTGATGCTAGAGCAGCTATTCCCCTCAGATTTGAGATAAGAGAAATCGAAAAGGCTATTTGTGACTTAAACACTAAGAAGGCACCTGGTATTGATAAAATCAGTAATAAAATGCTTTTGGAGCTACCTCGCATAGCAAAGAAAATTATTCTTTTTATTTTTAATGCTATTTTACGCCTTGAATACTATCCTGAAAAATGGAAGGTTTCCTTAGTAACCATGATACCAGAGCCAGGTAAAGATCATACAAAAGTTGAGTCTTATAGGCCTATTAGCATATTTTCAAATATGTCAAAGCTGTTTGAGAAATTATTAGTTTCAAAATTAACACCAATTTTAAGTGAAAATAGATGTATTCCAAGCCATCAGTTCGGACTTAGAAGAAAACACAGCACAATCGAACAGACTCATCGAATAGTAAATGTCATAAGAAAAGCATTTGAAGAAAAGAAATATTGCTCAGCACTCTTCATCGATGTTTCGCAAGCTTTTGACAAAGTCTGGCATGAAGGCTTATTACACAAATTGAAGCAAAATTTACCAGCAAACACACACAAGCTGCTAGAAAGCTACTTAGTCGGTCGTCAATTTATTATTAAAGAAGGAAATTTCTTAAGTTCACCCCAGCCCATTGCCGCTGGAGTCCCACAAGGCAGCATCCTGGGCCCCCTATTATACTTAATTTATACTTCGGACATGCCAACAAGCAACTACACACAAACTTCAACATTTGCAGACGATACAGCTTTTCTAAGCGTCCACGAAAATCGTTATGAAGCATCGCGTTACTTACAGCATCATATATTTCAACTAGAAATATGGTTAAGACAATGGAGGATAATGGTCAATGAGCAAAAATGTGTACATATAACATTCACTTTGCGCCGGGAATCTTGCCCCCCTATTACAATCAATAATCAAATAATTCCTCAACATTCGCATGTTAAATATCTCGGTATACATCTGGATCGGCGATTAACGTGGAAATGCCATATAGAGGCAAAATTAACTCAAATGAAACTAAAAGCCATTCAAATTCATTGGCTTATTGGAAGAAATTCTGTCCTTAGTCTCGATTGCAAGCTTCTACTTTACAACTCTATCTTAAAGCCTATCTGGTGCTACGGTATTCAACTATGGGGCACTGCCTCGGCCTCTAATATCGACAAAATTCAAAGGCGCCAAAATAAACTTCTTCGAATAATCACAGCCGCTCCCTGGTATGTTAAAAACTCAAACATTCATAAGGATCTCAATGTGCCATTAGTGAAATCTATGATTACAAAATATGCAATAAAATATTTAAAAAGGCTTGAACAACACCCAAATCCACTAGCTCGAAATATTTTAAATCATGGCGGCCACACTCGCTTAAGAAGAAGAGACACTGCAGCACTTACCCAATTAGATGAGCGATAAACACCTATAAAAGTGAACATAACCCGTGATGAAGAAAATTTTGTCTGGCACTGGCAGGAGATAAAATAACGTATTAGGTTAAGATTTGATTAATTATTGTTAGTTCATATTTAATATATGAAGATTCAATAAAAAATAATGACAAAAAAAAAAAAATTTTTGGTACTTTTTTTAAAAAACATTTTTCTCCATTTATTGAAATATTCGTACTAAATTATGGGCTGCCACTATTATACTGAAATTTTTTATACTTTAATGGGGGGAAAATAGTACCAAAAAGGGGAAATACGAGAAATTTGATATTTTACTTAACTTTTTGGTTCTACAACTGGTATTTTTTAAATTATCGTTTATGTTGGACCTAAAAACATAAGATTCATCATGCAATGTCCGGAATGGATAAGAATCCATAAGGGGCAGTTTTTGGTACTTTTCTGTTAATTAACTGGTACTTTTTGAATTTCCGTTAGTATTGGACCTATAAAAATAAAATTAAACATGCAATGTCCCGAATGGATGAGAATCTATAAGAGGGAACTTTTTGGTACTTTTTTGTTCATTAACTGGTACTTTTTGAATTTACGTTAATATTGGACTTAGAAACATAAAATTCAAAATGAAATGTCCTGAGTGGTTAAGAATCCATAAGGGGATGTTTTTGGTACTTTTCTGTTAATTAACTGGTACTTTTTGAATTTCCGTTAGTATTGGACCTATAAAAATAAAATTAAACATGCAATGTCCTGAATGGATGAAAATCTATAAGAGGGAACTTTTTGGTACTTTTTTGCTCATTAACTGGTACTTTTTGAATTTCTGTTAGTATTGGACCTAGAAACATACAATTCAATATGCAATGCCCTGGATAGATGAGAATCTATAAGAGTGAACTTATTGGTACATTTTAATCTTGGACTGGTACTTTTTGAATTTCCGTTGGTATTGGACATAGACAGATAAAATTAAACATGCAAGGTCCAGGATGGATAAGAATCTAAGAGGAAAGTTTTTGGTACTTTTTTGTTCATTTACTGGTACTTTTTGCATTTCCGTCAGTATTGGACCTAGAAACATAAAATTAAACATGCACGATACTGTGTAAATGAGAATCTTTAAGTGGGATCTTATTGGTACTTTTTTATTCGTTAGCTGGTACTTTTTGAATTTCCGTTAGTATTGGACCCAGAAACATGCAATTAAACATGGAAGGTCTTGAGTGAATGACAATCTGTTAGAGAGATCTTTTTGGTGCTTTGTCGTTTTTTAACTGGTCCTTTTTTTAAATTTTCGCTAATGTTGGTCTAATGAAAATAAAATTAAACGTGCATGGTCCTGAGTGAATGAGAATCTCTAAAAGCGCTTATAGGTACTTTTTAGTTATTAAACTGGTACTTTTTGAATATCCGTTATTATTGGACTTAGAAACATAAAATTCAAGATGCAATGCCCTAAGTGGATAAGAATATATAAGAGGGAAGTTTTTGGTACTTATTTGTTCTTTAACTGGTACTTTTTGAATTTCCGTTAGTATTGGACCTAGAAACATAAAATTAAACATGAAAGGTCCTGAGTGAATGAAAATCTGTAAGAGGGCTTTTGGTATTATTTTGTTCTTTAACTGGTACCTTTTATATATCCGTATTTATTGGATCTAGAAACATAAAATTAAACATGCAAGCTCCTGAGTGAATGAGAATCTGTAAGAGGAATTTTTTTTTAAATAAACTGGTAATTTTTTTAATTTAATATTTATTTTTGTGCATTAAATAAAAAAGCAAATTGGTGTCTGGTACTTTAACGAAATTCGGTCGTTTTAGGTAGTAATTCTAGCTTTTAAGACAATACGTATAGAAATAAAAATTAAATAACATTTGTTACTTATCTAAAAAATACAAATGCGAATTTGGTACTTTTTCGAAATTCGAACGTTTCAGGGGTGAAAATTGTACCTATGTATATCGATCCCGCGAACCTCATACCTCCTAAGCTAAAAGAGATAAAAAACATCAGCAATTCACTAACCGTATATTTCCTAAACAAAAAGAGATACAAAAAATTTAATACTAATTATTGTTCATTAAAAAAAATAAACGGAGAGGTATCTGGTACTTTTTTGAAGGAAGACCTTTTTGGGGTGTAAAAGGGTAAATAAATATTGTATCACATTTTTAGCTTATCTAAAAAATACAAAACAGGTTTGCCCCTTTTTTTGAAATTCAAACGTTTAAGGTGTGAAAATCGTTCCTAATTTTGTTACTGTTTTCTCAACATTTTTCTCCATCTCTATATAATATAAATTTGTAAAGTAACTGACGGATTCATCATCGCACATCCTAAACTCTTGAAGCTAAAAAGCTGACTTTTGGACCGAAGGTTGTCCTCTCGCCAAATCGATTCCGCTAACCAAAAAAATCCAAAATTAAAGAGATCCAAAAAATTTAACACTTATTGTTGTTCGTTAAAAAAAATAAGGGGACAGGTGCCTGGTACTTTTTTGAAAATAAACTTTGGCATACAAATATGTCCACGAAGAAAAAGGAGACGCTAACGAAGTAGCGGGTTAAATGCTAGTAAACAATAATAGAGAAACACACCCAATTAGTGTAAGTGTGTGTGGCTAACTTTTTAATGAACGGTGTTGTGTTGATCTCTCATTTAACATGATTGAGCGTGAATGACTCGCTCTCATTTTTTTACACATTTGATAAGCATATCAAATACACACACAGCATTCATTTGGCTACCAAATCATTTGTGCAGACCTCTACTGCCAACTTTAATATAAGGGCTCTTGTTCTTCAGAAATTAAAGTCATCAATGGACAGTGAACAAAACAGTCCTAAAAATATCGTACCGAACCAAACACTGAAAGTCAGCTTCGTGAAAATGAACATATTATAGAAACACAACAGATGAATTAAGCCATGGCATTCCTTTGGAAATATGATAATATTCGAACAGACTAGTGTGTGAGCGATATTTAAATCTAGTTATAAGTAGAGTGAAAAAACATTAAGTATGTAATTTATCCTATCAAAAACAAAATTACAAGGAAATATCTCTGCATCTTTCTGACATCAACGACATGCAAACATTTGGTTTCTAAAACTAAATAGTAACATAGCAAATAAACAGTCGCAACCGATCAGGAACTATTGTCATAATACTTTGAAATACTATCCATACATTCAGACTTGCCACAGAAATCAATTCCTATCAAAATTGATTTCGTTTTATGTGAAGCAAGATACGAAATCAATTCCACTTTCGATCGGAATTAATTTATGTGACAGGCCTGACTGACTATACAAGAATACAATTTTAATATGTGAAATGTACATGCACTTGTTTCTCTAAAGGACATATCAAAATTTGCACATTTTCACCCTACCTGTCTACCCACTGTCAAAATCTCAGTTCAATTTCTCTAGTAGTTTGCCATAAAAATGCTGGTGTATCCCCCTTTGTGATATTAGGTATAAGTTTGCAAATTAATCTTAAACGATTTTGAAATCGATTTTAAAATCGATTTTGAGCTTCGATAAATCGATTTCAAAAACCGAAATAAAAAAAGTCGATCGAAAAATCGATTTTGGAATTCATTTACCATTCCCTAGTTTGTACATATGAAATTATATGATCTCAATACATGTTTTATTTATTTTTTTCGTTTTAAACGTTTTATGAATTGTTACGTTTGTTTTGTTTTTTTTGTTAATAAAGTTTTAAAATACTTATAATTAACAATGTTTATTTACTTAAGTGCCAATTTTTTCTAACATTATCGAAACAAAATCTCGTAATTTATAAAATTTCTGGATTTGGAATTATTCGATTATTCGATTAATTCTAAACTTTTATTCGTTTAATCGAATAAGTCAAAAATGCCAAATATCGATTAAACGTTTCGTCGAACAAAAAAAAAACCCGTTTAATTGAGCACCCTTATTACCACTAACATTAAATGAATTTTTAATACCACTGAAGTTGATGACTGAAACACATTGTGAACAACACTCTAAAAAAAACTTGAACATTTTTTGATCAGATAACACAAATAAGCCGAGGCCCAGGTCTAATATTTAACAGTAGCATACGAAATTTAAAACTCTGCTACATTAAAAATGTATCTCTCTGCTGCGACTGAAAGTTTTGCTAAGAAAATGTCAAGGTATATTTATAGCAGGTAGCCGCGAGATTACAACAATTGTACAATAAAACAAACAACAGGGCTTTTAATTGTTGTTTTGTGATACGAACTGTCAAATAGCAAAGCGGTTGAAAAGAGACAAAAAAGACAAAAGATAAAGATAAAAAACTTTGTTTACTTGTTTACTATACAACATTTGACAGTTTGTATCGGAAAACAAGCAAATAAAAAATAACCAGCTGGCTTTCCGAGACTACCTGCTATAAATATACCTTGGAAAATGTAAATATGGATCCAAGTTCCTCATATTTGTTACTAGACTATTTAGCATACTTTAGAAGCTACTGCTACGTAAAGTCTTGTTTTTCACACACTGCCTCTTATACAGCTCTTAGATTTTTGTTTTATCCACTCCAAATTTTTTTTATGAAATCCATTTTTTTTGACATCATTAAAGCGGCAGATAAGAATTTCAACCGGCGAATATCGCATAGAAGGTAATTAATGGTAAAAGTAGCTTTGAGGCCCATCCGTTTATTAACAATAAAGTTTCTTAAATAGACTGAACCTTAAATCTTATAAATGTCTACCTTTAAATGTATTTAAAGGTATAAATTGACAAGAACTAAATAAATTTTGACACAAAACGCAGTGCGAAACTATAAATCATAAATTATTTTAGTTTATGACCGCATTCTTCTTTTGAAAGGAGTTCGGTCATATTAATTCTGCGCCTTTACAAATGTTGTTTATACATAAAAAGGAATCTTTCATGTTGCAGTTGGTTAAGAGTTATTTATTTTTATATTTTAAAACACTCACATAAATATGTTTGATTGTATTGGGCTAGTGTCCATGTCTCCGCGTGTCCATACATTTGTGGGTTAAATTAAAATAAATGTATAATCATCACGTTTCATTTGATCATGATATATGTTCTGTTCATTACAATTCTTTGCTCATGTAAGATAATCAAAACATTAATTTTAACAAAAAGTAACCCTTTTTACACCTCAACTTACGAAAGTGTTTGTCTTATTGCCCAGTTGTGTTGTTTTTCAGTTAAGGCCATGATTCAAATGATGATGATGAAGATGATGGCAAAGTGGAAGATGAGGTGCGACTGGTTGCAATAACGACAAGCGAGACAGGAGATTCATTGACTACAAGAACAAGCCCGTAAAACAAGACCCGACCCTCTGGAGTTGTAGATGGGATTTTAGTTAATTCGATTTAGGAAAACATGCAAGTATGTATTTTTAAGTAGATATATTTACAATGCAATAACTAAATGCACATTTATCAACAGTAAAATCTGCTATAAGCGAAAATGCACTTTAATTCAATAAATATTATTAGGGCAAGATTTTATTTGTTAAAAAATTTAATTAATTGAAGAAGTTAATGTTGTTAATAAATTTTGTTTAAGTTTTTTATAGAACTTGAGAAAAAATTTCACACATCCTAATGTATCGAAAATATTTGCTAAGTCTTTTGTATTCATTTCTTTTATACTTCCACTCCCCAAAATATGCATTAATATACGCTTAAAATATATTTTCAACTATTTCTGTGAAATGTGAAGAAACTTTTAAGAAAAAAGCTTTAAAAACTTGCCATGTTTATTACCCATATTACCTCCATATGTATCTTAACTTATAATTATCTTTCTTCAAATTTACATCTATACAAGATTTATCTATTTATTATTTTATAAATATTATTTCCATTTTAAGGAGTTTTCACTGTGGATATAAGCCGTGGTGTTAGCAGAATTTAGAGCCCTTGTATTTTGTTAATTTTAATCATAGTTCAGTGTAAAATAGTTTATTCTTGTGTTTGCACACGTAAAACTAAATACCCGACCCGAATGGATACAGACTCAAATGTTGCAGGGCTTTCTACACAAGCATCAAAGGGAATTATATGTTTTAGGTTTTGTAAAATAAGTTTTGGGAATATCAAATTTGCTCCTTTTTATGAGAAGACAAAAGTCCTATGGCCGTTTTCTCAATTCATTGACAAACTGCCTGTAAATAAAGTTGTCATACATTTAAGAATAATAAACTGTCCGTTAACGATTTTGATTTTCTCAATACACCGACAAAAACATTGCTTTCATTTGGCAACACCTTGCAAAATACATGTAACAGTCGGGAGTCAGCTGATTGAATTTATCTGTAAAGCAAATAACTAATTGGCAGATGAGTGCAGGTTATAATGCTGCGAGCGAGAGGTCATTTCCTACTCTTCATCGAATAAAAACATGGCTCAGATCAACAATGACAGAAGATAGAATGTGTACTATCTAAATTTGCCTCACAAGAAAATCATAAATTGCTTATTTAAAAAGATTAATTTATTTTAATTTATTTTGAACTGATCTTATATATTATTAAACCTTATTGTTCAGTTTTTTTTTTAAATAAAATGTACACATATTGTTTTAAAATCAAATTAAGGCTCAAGCTGGATCCGCGCCTGCTGTGTTATTAGATAAATTTTTTACTTAGAGAGATAGAGAGAGAACAAAACTATGATTAATAAATTAGCACCAAAAGAAAATCTCCTAATCCAGGATAAGACAGTACTTAAAAATGATTCATTAATGTAACCTGAAAATCTTATATTCTGAATACTGAACTTACAAATTGATGAAAGGTTAAAGTTTTACAGAAAAACCAGAAGATATTTAATCCGTATTTGTTATGCGGTTATTTCTTAATAGTCAGTTTTTTTATAATGGATTTACCGGCTTTGAATTTTCTTTCAGTTCTTGAATTATATTTTTATATAGTGATGTTACGCGCATTCGTATCACCGACTATTCACCTATTTTATTACATTCGTACTCGCACTCGCCAACCAGTGCTCTCGTGTTAAGCAGTGTTGTGTTTGAGTCGTCTTTATAGCCATAAAACATACAAAGAAATATGCAAAAATTAAATGAACACAATAAAAAAGACAAATTTCTTTTAGATATGCAAATTATATTTGACACAAATTTACTTTTATATAAAATTGTTATTGATCATGTTGTAAAAATTCCTTTCTTCATAAAAATAATTTAATGAAAATTAAATTTCATGAACTTAAGCCTAATTAAAATATTAAAAAATTTGGATTTAAAACCATAAATAGTTCAACAAAATAACCACAATACTAATTATTTTATATTAAATTTAACCTTATACAATATGTTCGCTCAAGTGGGTTAATGACTGCCAATGGATCCTAAGCAAAGAATACTTTAAACCCAATTTAATTTAATTAATACTGTGTTGTAGGGTACAAGATGGTCGGGCTTGCCGCAATAGTGTTCTGATGGGTGTAACACCTTCAAAAAATGGTCGTAAGCCCACCTTTAACTATACCGATAGACACGAATTACTTTTTTATTCGATTTAGCGGTGCCCGTACGTCCGCTTTGCTTTCGATTTAAACCTTGAAAAAATAGTGCCAAGAAAGAAGAAAATGTGAGAATCGGTCCATACTTTCACATAGCCATAAGCCAACTTAATATGTTGTTATTTGGATTAAATTTTGTAAAAAATATAATATTGCAACATAAATCGACTTACCAAATTTATTTTTTTTAAATCGGTCCATATTTGACCATAGCGCTCATGCAAATACCAATCCCGAAAATAGCTTTTAATGCTAAAAGAACACATTTTTTTAAAGGAATTTGTGAAATGAATTAGAAGGCAAGCAGGTAGATATATGTATATAAAGTTTGTGAAGTGCATAAATTAGGTCCCATCGGTCAATTATTTTATTTCGCAAGATAAGGTTTGTGCTTTGTTGTGATACAGACGTGTATTTTTAAGCCCGCATACGATTTGAACTATTAATTAAAACACATTTGATTTTGACATATATCAGCAGCGAATGGACGCTTAAAAATAAATGATATATTTTGTTATTTAAATTATTTAACTTAATAGTGAACAATTAAAACGATGAAATTAAATAAAATAAAAAAGTAAAAATATAGATGTGGTTATAAAAAAACCAGTTTAAAGTTAGTTATAAATGTGTTTGTCTTCCTACAGGGGTGCATACATACATACATGTATGAACATTCATACGTATGTATGTATGTATGCACCCCTGTAGGAAGACAAACACATTTATAACTAACTTTAAACTGGTTTTTTTATAACCACATCTAGTTGATTAAGTGACTTTTTTCCTTGTCGACGACTCATTATTTTAACATGGGCATGTCATAGGCAGTAGTCAATTGGCCATCTTTGCATGACTTTTAAATTGACTACTAACTACTTATTTTTCAACCAGTTTGTAGTCAATTAATAATATAGTCGGTTTATAATAAATTATTTAAATTTAAAAAATTGTTCGTCAAAAAAATATATGTACATATAAACATTCATACATATGAATGTATATTTTTATATATGTATGTGTATGTATACATATATAGAAATAATTATTTAAGCTAATTTTGATCAAATTGCTTTAAATGATGATGTATATATTTTTTTTTCATTTGACTTCATGGCATGCTTGTTTTACTTATTTTGCTTTTATTTGTGTTTTACGTGTGCCCCTATGCAATATGTTTGGTTGATATCTGCATGAGATCTAAACCAATTTGTAGTCATTTGAAAAATAGTTAATTTATAGTTAGTGTTTTTTCCTCAAATAAAAACGTTATATAATTGCTTGTACATAAACAGATTTGTATTGATCAAATTTTAAATTATTTTTAATTATTTAAATATTTTTGTAATATTTTTTTTTTCATTTGACTTCATGGCATGCTTGTTTTACTTATTTTGCTTTTATTTGTGTTTTACGTGTGCCCCTATGCAATATGTTTGGTTGATATCTGCATGAGATCTAAACCAATTTGTAGTCATTTGAAAAATAGTTAATTTATAGTTAGTGTTTTTTGCAACTGACTATTTTATTTACTACAGGGACATTGTGAACAAAAACATTTAAGTTTAAATTCCTTATTTTTTTTGTGTTGTTGTAATACAATAAATAATAAAAATATTAAAAGCAAAGCAAAACGATGAAAAACAAAAACAACTCTTTGCATGAGTCCGAACAGTGAAACAACACAAAGAAACGTTTACGTTTTAGTTCATGCAAATGAAAATAATGCAGAAATAAATAAAACAAAACAAAACAATATTAACTACCTATCGGCTAAGCCAATTATTCGTACACGTTCCCTCTCACCCTCGGTATTTACACAACCGGTGGATAGTGACTACTACAAACTTGATTTGGTGACAAGTGTTGCCAGGCAGCAAGTATTGCCGTGACGTCAAAAACAAATTAAGTGGGAAACGATACTATGAACTTAAACACAAATGCAATGGAAAACCCCAATGTAAAAAGTTGTCAAAAGCCTACAGTACAAGTTGGTATGAACAGGTACATAACAGTGCTTAAACGGGGACGCAGCCCTACCACTGCAGCAGTTGCTTCAAAATTACCATCTTCTGATCAAATAAATTCTCAAAATCGTTTTGCAGTTCTGGAGGGTGAATCCTCTGAAGCACCAAACCTCATAAAATCGTCCAAGCCTCCCCCGATATATCTTAGGGAGCAAAATTCAAATGAGCTCATAAAGAGTTTGATATCGGTGATAGGTGAAAATTCGTTCTACGTAGCGGCTTTCAAGCGTGGAAGTATGAACGAGACAAAAGTACAAGTCAATCATGAGAATGATTTTCGTAAAATAATAAACAACTTTGAAACACTTAAAAAAAAAACTTTTATACCTACCAACTGAAAAGCAGTAAAGGTCTACAGGTAGTGATTAAGGGTATTGACTCATGTGTGGACCCAGAAGAGGTAAAAACATTCCTAGAAAAAAAGGCTTTATGTAGTAAATATTAAAAATAGAGAAAAAATTCGCTAACCACTTTTCGAGTGGAGTTTGAGCCAGACGACGTAAAACTTTAAAAAAACGAAACACATCCTATTTACAATTTAAAATATATTCTCTACAGAAGAATAACTATAGAAGAGCCGCACAAAAGAAATGGTCCCGTTCAATGTTTAAACTGTCAAGAGTATGGTCATACTAAGGTATACTGCTATTTACCCCCTGTTTGCGTTGTTTGTGTTGAATTACATGGCACAGTTCTTTGCGATAAGTCTAAAACCGAACCCAACGTAAAAAAATGTAGCAACTGTGGCGGTAATCACACTGCCAATTATAGAGGATGCCCCGTATATAATATCGTCAAGCAGTCGGTTGAACCGAAAACAAATACCCCTCAAATGCAGGTAACAAATCAAGTAACCACAAATGACATACAGGCTCCACAGCCTGGTAATAACAGAACCTCTTATGCTAACGTCCTAAAATCAAACCATGTGCCAATGCAAGGTGTCTCGCCAAGTAATGATGAAACTCCGGTTTCTAATTTAAGTCGTCTAGAAAAAACCATGGAAATATTAGTCCAAACAGTAAATAATTTTACAAACACAATGGGTAATATGATGCAGGAAATTCTTAGAATGCAATCGATGTTATTGCAAGCTGTACTTAACAAACCATGAACTATTTAAAAATTTGTTTTTGGAATGCAAACGACATCCGCCAACATAAAAATGAACTAGAATACTTTCTTAAAAATAAACAAATTGATGTTATGATAGTTTCTGAAACTCATCTGACCTCAAGAAACACATTTAAAATTAATGGTTACATACTACACCGTGAAGACTATCTGCAAGCAACGACCATTTGTATTGAAGAGCTAAATCGAAACATAGTAATTTTTTCTTTATACTCTCCACCTAGATTTTCCATATCAGAAGGCCAATATTATAAATCATTAGGACCCTGTTTCCTGGCCGCTGGCGATTATAACGCTAAACATACCTTCTGGGGGTCACGACTTATAACACCAAAAGGTCGTGTTTTGTTTAACACAATCTCTAAAAGCGGGCAACCAACATATTGGCCTACTGATCAGCAAAAAATTCCAGATGTTATCGACTTTGGCGTGGTTAAAAACATCCCCACAGAAACGATTCATGTTGAAGCTTCCTTAGAATTATCATCCGACCACACACCTGTAATTGTTACTATATCGAATCCAAATAGAATTGTATTTCCGTCAGGTTACTTAGCGACGCCAGCCACACAAATAAATTGGTTAAAATATAAAAAATTTCTCAGTGCCCATTGCACAGAAAATATTCCGCTTAGTACACCGTAGAATGTGGAAATGTCTATTGTTAACTTTGACAGTTATCTTAAACTAGCTGTTCAACATTCCAGTGTTACCCCCAAAAAAATTAAAAATAATAAAATATATTCTTCAGATGTCGAGCGGCTCTTGACTGAAAAAATGAGAGTTCGAAGAGAGTGGCAACTTTACAGATCCCCGCAACTTAAGATTTTATTGAGAGTGTACAAAAAGGCTAAGAAAGTTACAGCAGAATCAGAAAACGGCTTCTCTAGAAAAATATCTTAAGGAAATTAATGCAACTCCACAATCTGACTACTCATTATGGCGTGCAGCTAGAAATCTAAAAAGGCCAGTTAATTCTAAGCCACCATTAAGAAACTTGAATGGTAGTTGGGCAAGAAACGATATTGAAAAAGGAAATCTGTTTGTTAGTCACTTGAAAGACGTATTTACACCAAATATATCTCACAATATTGTGGTCGAGTTCCCACCTGTTGCTGCTAGAGCAGCTATTCCCCTCAGATTTGAGATAAGAGAAATCGAAAAGGCTATTTGTGACTTAAACACTAAGAAGGCACCTGGTATTGATAAAACCAGTAATATAATGCTATTGGAGCTACCTCGCATAGCAAAGAAAATTATTATTTTTATTTGTAATGCTATTTTACGCCTTGAATACTATCCTCAAAAATTGAAGGTTTCCTTAGTAACCATGATACCAGAGCCAGGTAAAGATCATACAAAAGTTGAGTCTTATAGGCCTATTAGCATATTTTCAAATATGTCAAAGCTGTTTGAGAAATTATTAGTTTCAAAATTAACACCAATTTTAAGTGAAAATAGATGTATTCCAAGCCATCAGTTCGGACTTAGAAGAAAACACAGCACAATCGAACAGACTCATCGAATAGTAAATGTCATAAGAAAAGCATTTGAAGAAAAGAAATATTGCTCAGCACTCTTCATCGATGTTTCGCAAGCTTTTGATAAAGTCTGGCATGAAGGCTTATTACATAAATTGAAGCAAAATTTACCAGCAAACCACACAAGCTGCTAGAAAGCTACTTAGTCGGTCGTCAATTTATTATTAAAGAAGGAAGTTTCTTAAGTTCACCTCAGCCCATTGCCGCTGGAGTCCCTCAAGGCAGCATCCTGGGCCAGCGTTACCGTTGTGATACTAAAGTATCAATTTGACCCTTTTTCGACGGTCTTGATACCCTTTTTGACCCTTGTTTTGATTTACCCTTTTGTATCATTTTTAACTATTTTGTGCCACTTTTTGACCCTCACTCACTCACATTTTGTTTAAAACTAAACTTTTTAACATACTCAAAGTAGAAACTTAAAATTCTATGCTTTCTTCTCACAATTTTTTTAAAGCGGAGATGGAGGAATGTACTTCAAGTGAAGATTTAATAACAAAATATCCCAGGAAAAACTTTTTGATTTTTAGTAATAGGTGGTAGTTATTTCAGACATTACCTGGTAAGTAGTTGTCATTACAATTGTCATTATTCTGAAAACTTCAATAAGTACTTATTAGTAATGACCTCAGCAACTACTTATTACTTCTGTTATTTTCACTACTGGTTTTTGCTTACTGGTAACGTACTCAATAACTACTTATTAGGTCTATTAACTAGTGATTTTTTGGCTTCTGGTAAGTTTATTGTAAGTACTTACAATTCAACTTACTAGTAGTTAAATAATAACTAGGTATTTTTTGACTTCTAGTAAGTGTATTTTGTAAGTACTGAATTCTTTGGACACCTTAAACAAAAATAAGTAGTTATTCAGCCGAAAAATAAGTAGTGTTTATTTTCTCCAACATTATTTGCTAACTTACCAGGTAAGTAAAGTTTTTGCTGGGATAGCACGCACATTCCTAAAAAGAAGTTAGTGTTCGTAATAAGTTTGTGTTAAAGCGTTTTTAACGACTTCTAAATTAGATTTTCTATAGAAAAGTACAAATTAATTATAATTTATCTTATAGTAAAAGGAACTCATTTATATTAATTTTTTTATTAATGTGAAATTTTATTTAAAATTCGATTTAGTGCTCGTAGCTCGTAGGGTAGCATGTTTTATTCTAAAAAATTCAGCCTTTCTAATCGCATTAGGCATTGAACTATTGCCGCGTATAAATCGACAGTGTTGAAAGTGCGGCTATTTTTAAAACGGCGACGATTGCCTCAAAGAGCAAAAAAGCTACGCAAAAATTTACAAATTTAAAGTTTACAACTTTTAGCGAAAATTTTTTATATATTTTAAACAAGCGATAAAATTGGTTAAAAGTCCCTACACCTAAAAGGAATGGAAAAAGTTCGGAAAAAATTCCAAAATTAGCGATAATTCCCAAAAATTTGGTAGCAGTGCACTATGGGTAATTTATCCAATTTTTTTGGCCAAAATTGATAACAGGCGGACAGAATTTTAACAAATCTGGATATGAATTTTTTGATTAACTTTTTAACTTATTAACTCTAAAACTAAGAATAAACTTGGAATTTCTAAATATCGCATTCTTATGAAAAGATACGCGTTAGAACAAAATTTTAAAAATTTCTTTTTGTCACTTTTGGTATATCTTATTAATTTTCTAATTTAATATCATCCAAATCATTTGTGTAAATTGTGTATGTTAACATATTGACATCATTTGCGCACTCATCGTTTTCACTGGCGCTAAGATCCTCAGTGTTTTCAGAGCTTGAGCGAAATAGAGGTTGCCTGCAAAAAATGGGATATCTCAAAAAACGCAAAAAAACGCAGCATGAAATTGATTATACAATCTCAAAATCAAATACTTATCAAGACCTTATTACTATTAGCTTTAAAACATTTTAAACTTTTTTTAAAAGCTTCTCCAAAGTTGTATACAACTTTTATTTTTTTTTTTTTTATTGAGATAAGATCAAAAGATTGATTTTTTTCACCAATAAACTATTTTATTTTAAACAACGATTATGTATTTATTAAGCACTTACTATTAAATTGTTTTCCATATTTTATTGTATTTTTCATTTGTTTTTTTTATTAAAAACTAGTGTCAGGTATTGTAATAAAAAATAACACGAAGCGCGCCCCACTTAAACTGTTGATTGTATGCATTGACTTTAAGAGTCGGGCGATGAACGGGTTTTTGTTATTTATAAAATAAAAATTCACTTCTATTTGCTTTGAAGTATTCTTTATTACATTACAACAAAAAAAACTACTTTTTCTAAAGTGCAGATTTTGAATTTTGGCCAACAATATAGGCCAAATTACCTACTGTGCAGTGGTATGATAGCAAAGCCTTATTTTTATTAAAAATCGTAAAAGTTGTAAGGAATTAGAAAACTTACAGGAAAAAATCGCTTATATCGCGAATATGGCTTAAATTCGGGAACAATTGGAAACAACCCATAAAATTAATTTAAAATCGGTAAAAAAAAGAAAACGTCGGAATATAACGTAAAAAGCATTAAGAAATTAGCTATATAATGAAGAACAAAGTTGTTGTCAGCACTTCCTACCTGAAAGCAATAATTTTTTGTTCGTATAAAAAAAACTTGGTCTTATTATTTTTTTTAAAATAGGAAATACTACTTATAAAAAACTTGACCCTTTTTTAATTGAAATACCCTTTTATTGACCCCTTTTTCTGGAAAATCCCCTTTTCGAAAATTTCCAACGGTAACCCTGTCCTGGGCCCCCTATTATACTTAATTTATACTTCGGACATGCCAACAAGCAACTACACACAAACTTCAACATTTACAGAATCGTTATGAAGCATCGCGTTACTTACAGCTTCATATATTTCAACTAGAAATATGGTTAAGACAATGGAGGATAATGGTCAATGAGCAAAAATGCGTACATATAACATTCACTTTGCGCCGGGAATCTTGCCCCCCTATTACAATCAATAATCAAATAATTCCTCAAGATTCGCATGTAAAATATCTCGGTAAACATCTGGACCGGCGATTAACGTGGATATGCCATATAGAGGCAAAATTAACTAAAATGAAACTAAAAGCCATTCAAATTCATTGGCTTATTGGAAGAAATTCTGTCCTTAGTCTTGATTGCAAGCTTCTACTTTAAAACTCTATTTTAAAGCCTATCTGGTGCTACGGTATTCAACTATGGGGCACTGCCTCGGCCTCTAATATCGACAAAATTCAGCTCCCTGGTATGTTAAAAACTCAAACATTCATAAAGATCTCAATGTGCCATTAGTTAAAACTATGATTACAAAATATGCAATAAAATATTTAAAAAGGCTTGAATAACACCCAAATCCACTAGCTCGAAATATTTTAAATCATGGCGGCCACACTCGCTTAAGATTCATTTGAAATGAAGAAGAGACACTGCAGCACTTACCCAATTAGATGAGCGATAAACACCTATATAAGTGAACAGAACCCGTGATGAAGAAAATTTTGTCTGGCACTGGCAGGACATAAAATAACGTATTAGGTTAAGATTTTATTAATTATTGTTAGTTCATATTTAATATATGAAGATTCAATCAAAAATAATGAAAAAAAAAAAAATAACGAAATGATCGGGATACACCATGCACATATAAGTAAGTATATAAAGAGGCTTGCCAACGGCATTTTGTTATTTATTTGTTATACTGTCATATTATTAATTTTAATTTTATATTAAGTAAACAATCACACAGGCGAACAAATGCTTATCTCAGAAACAACAGTTTACATTTCTGACGGTTATCCTCGCCTAACATATAAAAACCCCAGATTTTTGCTATATTTAAGACGTATGTATACATATACGTTGTTATAATAACTGCGCGAATTAATCTTTTTTTGTAAAACCTGTTATGAAGTCTGAAAGTAAACAGAAAAAATTATTTTTCCAATTCAAACAAAAAATTTGTAGAATCAAAAAATTTTTTGTCTAAAATCGGTCCTACAAACAAATTCGCATATTCAAACAATTTATTTGCATTTTGTTTATTGAAAAAAACGCCGATTTTTTCAAACACATAATTTTACAGAATCAAACAAAAAGTTTACTGAAATTCATATAAATTTCAAACAAATATTTTTGCTGAATCAAACAAAAAAGTTTTGGCACAAGCAATGACGCGCACACAAGCAAGCACTGTTGGCAGAGCGGCCCGGCTGGCTTTGAGACACATTTTTTTGTTGGAATAATTTTTGAACGAAGTCATATTTATACTCACAGTGTTTTTCTTTATCACTCACTGTTGCTTTATCCTTTCCTTTGCTAACGAAGAAGAAATGTAACCAAAAACGGCGGCAGACCGACTCGATATGTTTTCCGCCATCATTCTATTTTTGTATTTGATGTATTTAAACAAACTGTTTGAAAAAATTGAATACGGGATTTTGTTTTTTTTTTACCAACTTTGAAACCAACCAAAAATTTATTTTGTTTCTTATAATGTGTTTTTTCTGTTGTTTAAAAAAAAATGAAACGTTTTTTTTACCTGCTATTGCTTTTGTTGTTTTTTTTACTACAAACCTCGTCACGCTATTTTATAATTTTTCTTATTGCTGTACTTTTTTAAAGCGTCCAAAAATAGAATGCATGTGTTTTTTGTTGTAGTTCTTATATTTATCATAAAGAAGTGTTGCTTACAATCAATAAAAAAAATGCAAAAAGACGACAACATTAAAGAGCGTTAAATATTTCATACAAAAATAATGAAAACTTCAAACCAATAGCGCGTTTATTAAATTTTTGAATAGTTGTCCACATTTTTGTTGGTTTAATAAAAATCAAACAAAAATATTGATTGAATCAGTAAAAAAATTTGTAGAAATCAAAAAAATTTTCAAACAAGCGTTTGTTTGAAAATAATACGGCAATAATTTTTTCTGTGTAGGGCAGGTTTTATAAGTCAAAATTAATACAGAGGTTTTTAAAATTTAAGCGAAGATATCGCGAAAACCTGATGTGATTGAGAAATTCAATTAAAGATAAGATAACAATTCGATTTAAGAAATTAAAGTTTTCTTATTACTCACTTTAATGAATATAATCACGAAATTATGTATATAAAATTATTTTAAACAGTCTTTTATTTTTAGTTGTGTGCACTATTTTTGATCTTTTTTATCGTTATCAGTTTTCCTTACTGGCCTGTCTAAATGATCTTTCTTCATTTAGATTTTGGTTTAATTTTTAGTTTTTTATTAAAATGTTTATAAGTTTACAAAATTATAGGCAAAACTAAAAAAAGCACTTGCAGCCAGACACTTTTATTAATAAAAGTTCAGTTATGACCAGGGCGAGTTAAAAATGAGAAGAAAATTGCTGGCAAAATGGCACGAGAAGGTATACAAAATGGCATGAAAAATTGCACTAAACGGCAGAAGTGCCAAAAATAAATATGTTGTTAATTAAGAAGCATTTATTTTATTTAGTTTTGATTGTATAGTTCAATAGCATGTTTCTTCAAATCGTCAAAAGTAAATAATCTCTTGTTATCGCATTAAACAGTTTAATAAATGGAAAACACACTTTCAATATTGCAAGATGTAACTGGAGCATATTTGAAGGCTAAAAGTTCAGATGGAGAAAGGTTATCAATAAATTCATCCGTTTCAATTGTACTATATGATATTCACCACTATTGTAGCGATTTTCAACATTAAATTTGCTTTGAATTTCAATTAGCGTTACCAGCACCGATTTTCAACATTTAAAGTCAGCTGTTGTCAGGCTTGCCAGAAAATTTTTTATTAAAAGTGCGAAATCGACAAAAAAAAGTGCTAAATTGTTCTACAGTGAAAAACAAAAGTGATAGTTTTGTAACATAGATTTTTATGAATATAACTAGCTGACCCGGTCCGCGTTGCTGGCCCTAAGCAAACATTAGTGTTGTATTACCAGACGATTTAAATTGAGCTGTAAACGAAATTTACGGCCTTTAAAATTTTCCTTCCGTAAAAAACTAAGTTGGACCATGGCGATGATTTTGAAGAAAAAATCGTCCAAATCGGTCAAGCCATTCTTAAGTTATGCGCTTAATAGAAAAAGTGGGCGTAAAAGTAGGCATGATACATTTTTCTTTCGATGAAAACGTAAATTGGATTAATACGAACATTTAAAAGAATAATTAGTCAAATCGAAGATGCCGTTTTTTAATTTTAGGTAAATCGAAAAAAGTGGGCGGGGCAAAATTTTCTTTCCGTGAAAACCTAAGTTGGACCATGGCAATCATTTTAAAGAAAAAATCGTTTGAATTGGTCAAGCCGTTCTCAACTTATGCGCTTAATAGAAAAAGTGGGCGTAAAAGTAGGCGTGGTAAATTTTTCTTTCGATGAAAACTTAAAATGGATTAATACGAACATTTATAAGAAAAATTCGTTTTTCTGATTTTAGATAATTCGAAAAAGGTGGGCGTAAAAGTGGGCGGGGCAAAATTTTCTTTTCGTATAAATCTAAGTTGGACCATGCGTCACCCGCCTGAATATTCTAAAGATTCCCTGAAAATTTCATCAAAATCGGACCAGCCGTTTTTGAGTCCAAACGTTACATACACACATACATACATACATACTATTTTATACATATAGATAGAAGATAGAGATAGATAAGAAATAATAATAAAATAATTTATATTTGAAATTTTTTTAATAATAATAATAATATGTTTTATGACGATTTATTTTCGGAGGTATATGTTGCATTAGGGTGACCGTTTAAATCAAAAGTCGGATTTATTTAGGTCTCACCCCCCAATTCGGTGGGTATTGATAGAACAGCAACTCAAAAATTTTTTAGGACGATCGGCGAAGGCTAAGCCGTCCCTCAAGCCCGCCAAAGTTTGAGAAAAATCGTAAAGTCCGACTTGTATGACTTATATTTGGAAAAAATTAATCTATATATATAAAAATAAGTCCGTATATGTACGTCGCCGAACTACTCATAAACGCGTCGTGCGTAGGCAGTGGCCCATATATGGATTATATGAAGTTTGGTTGAAATCCGATAACGCATGTGTGTGCGGGGCGTATGTGAAGTGAGTGTGTTTTTGCCGCAGGAAAACCAACTTTATTAATAACAAGTGTGTTTCTTTTCTTATTTTGTTTTGCCGTGCGAAGCAGGCAACGGGCCCGCTAGTTTTACATAAAAATCGTTTTCTAAGAAGTTGTTGTTAGTAAAGTTTCCAACAACTTTTAGCTTAACAAGTTTTCTCTAAAACTCATATTGAACAAAACCTAATTAAAATAAAAAGTAAACAGCAGCATTGATGCGAATTTTTTCTTTAGAACTGTTTTTTCTTAAACACGTCAATTCAGCTTTAATATTTGTGTTTGTGTGCGTTTGCTTAAAAAAAAAAATAGTCAAACGCATATCATTTGTTTCCAACGTACCACGGTTGATAAAGTTGGTGCAATTGTACTTTTTTGATACAATTCAAAGCCAAAAAGTACGGTGGTACCCCCGTACTCATTTGGTACTATTTCAAAATTGTTCAAACCTAAATATTTATAATTGATATTAAATGGCAACTCGTATTTACTGTCCAATGAATATAAACGAATTTCAGTGTTTGGTGCAAATGGTTTTGCCAAAGTGCAAATGCAGAATTTCGTAGCGTTTTTATGAAATCTAAAGGAAACTCTGTGTATTTTGTTGTTGGATTTAACAAAGCAGCTATGATATTTTACATTTTCTCTTTGCAAGACCATTTGCACCAAACACTAAACTTCGCTATTGAGAACAGATTTTTGCACTTGATCATTGGACGATTGCAAATGCCACATTCTAAATCAAGTATCAGCGGCAGCCTTCATGCCAAAATATTATAAAAACCAAAGGAACGAAATATACCGTATGTACCAATGGTTTCAAGTGTAACCGAATCAAGTCTTTTTCTTTTAGAAAACAAAATTATTTATTACTATTGGGGTCGAAAAAGTACGATTTTAGAAGTTCGTACGTACGATTTTGGTTTTCTCATTTATCATCCCTGTAACATACCTGCACGCTTTCTTCATTCTTTAAGGGGGCTCTCATATAAAATTGTCAACACAGACTAGAAATATATTGAAGAAAAAGCCAAGAAATCGCCCCAAGGGGGATTAAATATATGACGGCCCTTCATTAGTTTTTTGTGCTAAACATTTTCTTAAAACATACTTGCCTTATATCTTCACGCTTTAGGGCGGCTCCCATACAAATATGCCGGTTTAATATAATTCTTAAATTTGGCCACTGCAGCGCCAAGATTGCCCTTAGTTGGGTCAAATGTATGACCAACCTCACATAATTTGTTTTAACCCCATTGGCAGAAAAAATTGGTTTCTAAAACGACTACGCATATTAGAAAAACCTATAACAATTGTTAAAGGTATTATTGTGGAATTTCGTTTTTTTTTAGTTTATTTTATAAACTAACCCGTTTTTGAGTTACGATGTGCAACCTTCTCCGTTTTCGAAATTTTGAAAACAAGAGCTAACCTAAAAAACGGTTAGCACCACTGAATTCAGCGTACCCGAATTAGGGTAAAACGCCAGGTGTCCGGCTGGTCGGTTTTTTTTTTAAATAAATAATAAAAATATTTTTCAACAAAACTAATTCATAGAAAATAAGAGATAAAGAAAAACTTGTTAACTAATTTTCTACAAAATGAATATTTTCTAAGTTATCTATCTACATATATGTATATATAAAAATGAAAAATGTTTGTGTGGTTGTTCGTTTGTTTGTATGTTGGCTTATAGACTCCTAAACTACTGAACCGATTTTCCAGAAATTTTTACAGTAGCATCTTTGAGCCCTAAAAATAAAATAGGCTACTTAGTTTAGGGGGCAGGGGAATTGGTACCCCCATTGGATGCCAATGTTTAATATCGCATATCTTAAGAACTGTTATAGTGAGAATGTCCAAACTTTGTAGAAGTCACTCTTATGGTAAACTTCACTTTTGAAAATAAAAATAAAGCGGGTAGGCGCTGGGGGGGAAATACCTCTCATAGGATGCACATATTTAATATCGCTCAACTGAAGAATTATTAAAGGGAGAGTCATCAAACGTGGTTAAAGCTACTATTATGGCAAACTTTAAATTTCAATATAGTAATGGGCGGGGTAGACAGAGGAGGAGCAGTCCCCCTCATAGATTGAAATTTTAAAAGGAGCCGCTGCACGTATTTTGTTGAACTTTTAGTAGTAGGATCCTCTGAGCCAAAAAAAATTTATATAAAATAGAAGCGGGGGAAGTGTTACCCCCCATAGGACGCCAATGTTTAATATCGGATATCTTAAAACTGTTATAGTGAGAAAATTTAAACTTTGTAGTGACTTCTACTTCTACTTCTACTTGACTTCTTATGGTATACTTCACTTTTGAAAATAAAAATAAAGCGGGTAGGCGCAGGGGGAAATACCTTCCATAGGATGCATATATTAAATATCGCTCAACTGAAGAACTATTTAAGAGATAGTATTCAACCGTGGTTAAAGCTACTATTATGGTAAACTATAAATTTCAATATAGAAATGGGCGTTGTAGCCAGAGGAGGAGCAGTAACCCTCATAGATAGAAATATTAATAAGAGCCGCTGCAAGCAATTTGTTGAACTTTTGGTAGTAGGATCTTCTGAGTCCCAAAATTGAAACAAAATAGCAGCGGGGGAAGTGGTTCCCCCCATAGGACGCCAATGTTTTATCGCAAACCTTGAGAACTGTTATAGTGAGAATGTTCAAACTTTGTAGAAGTCACTCTTATGGTATACTACACTACTGAAAATAAAAATAAAGCGGGCATGCGCAGGGGTGGAAATACCTCCCATAGGATGCATATATTAAATGTCGCTCAAATGAAGAACTATTAAAGGGAGAGTCTTCAAACGTGGTTAAAGCTTCTATTATGGTAAACTATAAATCTATATATATAAAAATGAAAAATGTTTGTGTGTTTGTTTGTTTGTATGTTGGCTTAGAGAGTATTAAACTACTGAACCGATTTTCCTGAAATTTTTACAGTAGCATCACGTGAGCCCTAAAAATAAAATAGGCTACCCCTATTGGAATGCAATATTAAATATCGCATATCTTAAGAGCCGCTTCACGCATTTTGTTGAACTTTTGGTAGTAAAATCTTCTGAGACCCAAAAATGAAATAAAGTAGCAGCGGGGGAAGTGGTTTCCCCCATAGGACGCCAATGTTTAATATCGCATATCTTAAGAACTGTTATAGTGAGAATGTTCAAACTTTGTAGAAGTCACTCGTATGGTATACTACACTATTGAAAATAAAAATAAAGCGGGTAGGCGCAGGGGGGGAAATACCTCTCATAGGATGCATATATTAAATATCGCTCAACTGAAGAACTATTAAAGGGAGAGTCTTCAAACGTGGTTAAAGCTACTATTATAGCAAACTTTAAATTTCAATATAATAATGGGCGGGGTGGACAGAGGAGGAGCAGTTCCGCTCATAGATAAAAATATTAATAAGAGCCGCTGCAAGCAATTTGTTGAACTTTTGGTAGTATGATATTCTGAGCCCAAAAATTCAAATAAAATAGCAGCGGGGAAATGTTACCCCCCATAGGACGCCAATGTTTAATATCGCATATTTTAAGAACTGTTATAGTAAGAATGTTAGTAGAAGTCACTCCTATGGTATACTACACTTTTGAAAATAGAAATAAAGCGGAAAGGCGCATGGTGGAAAAACCTTCCATAGGATGCATATATTAAATATCTCTCAACTGAAGAAGTGGTTAAAGCAGTGTAGCGAAGCACACCGGATTAAGCTAGTCTATATATATAAAATAGGATGTGTGTATGTATGAATGCATGTATGCATGTATGTAACGTATGGACTCCAAAACGGCTGGACCGATTTTAGTGAAATTTGCAGGGAATCTTCAGAATATTCCGGCGGGTGACACTGTGAAGTCTGATTTTTGATTTTCGGTCTGCGGGCGGAGGGGCGTGGCAAAATCCAATTTTCATATTGCACCACCAATCCCATCTAAATAATTTGGATGATTTTTTCTTTAAAATGATCGCCATGGTCCAACTTAGATTTATACGAAAAGCTAATTTTGCCCGGTCCACTTTTACGCCGACTTTTTTTGAATTACCTTAAATCAGAAAACGGCTCCATCGATTTGACAAATTTTTCTTTCAAATGTCTACTTTTACGGCCACTTTTTCTATTAAGCGCATAACTTGAGAACGGCTTGACCGTTTTGGACTTTTTTAAAATGATTGCCATGGTCCAACTTAGGTTTTTACGGAAAGAAAATTTTGCCCCGTCCACTTTAACGCCCACTTTTTTCGATTTACCTAAAATCAGAAAACGGCTCCATCGATTTGACTAATTTTTCTTTCAAATGTTCGTATCTTTTTAACGGATTTTAAAAATCTAACGCAAACATTTTTCCTTATTTGGACAGGACAACGTCTGTCGGGTCAGCTAGTTATTAAATAAAAGTAAATCAAACAAAAAACAAAAAGATTTTTATCGATCACAATATAACACAAATTGTACGCAAACACCAGAAAAAAGTTGATAAGAAATATACTTGCTTGCATAAAAAAGAACTTAACGCAGATGCACTCAATTATGACTGGGGGTAAGAAATGGAACAAATTTGCTATTTATGTCTGTGCCGGTTCACACACGTCAAGATTAACTCTTGAAGTCTTGATCTACTAAAGACTAAAGACTTGACAAGTCAAACTTGACGTGTGGGATCCGGCACTTTGCAACATATTTAGAAAGGAAAACGACAACTTCTCACATTTTTGCATATTTTTTTTAGAATAGAACAAAAACCCGCGCGAATGGTTGCATACATGGAACATAATTGTCAGAAAAAAAACACCATAAGTCAGTCAATTTTCACAACAGCCATTTAGCATTTGGAATAGATTCTTCCTTATATTCGCCAAGCTTTTTTAAAAATTTATTCTAGGTTGCAAAAAAGGTAGGACCAAAAATGGATTTCTAACTTGGTGACCACACGATCAAATTTCGACTTTCAATTTACAAAACACTCTCATTTACAAACTTGACGTGACCAATAGATTGCTTTCAATTTCCATTTGCTTGGCAAATTTACTTTCAGTTTAACAGCTGAGTACAAGTTTGTTCTTATAAATTGTGATCTTGTTGACATCTTGAAAGTAAATTGCTTTTAAATTTAGTGCAGACTACGCCACAGCTATCAATTTATGTAAGTTTTGACAAGCAGTATATGTAAAAGACTATCAAGGAAAAGTTGATCGTGTGGCCGCAGGGTAACGAAATAATTGAAGAAAAGTAAACCGGTGTTATTCAAATTCTTTCAAAATTTAAAATTATGCCAGTTTAGAAATTTATATAATAAATCGACTGTTTATTTCCGCAGATCTAATGTTTATAAATGGATTCTGATTTGATTGTTTTTTGAAGTAAAAGTTCATTACTGAATTTTTTTCAAAAGGTTTCACAAACTCTCTTTTGACATTCTTAGGAAATCGAATCAAAAATTAAAGGCGAAGTAACACAAAAAGCAAAAATATAACTAATTTCTGCCAAAAAAAGAACAAAACTAAAAAAAACATTTTGTTTGGCATATTGATTTTTTTTTTTCAACCACAGGATGTTGCTTTTGGAAAACAGAAAAATAATATTGTTTATTAAAAACCAAACCATTTTTTGTGATAAACAATTTACTCTCGTATTTTTCTGGGATCTTGATGAAGGACTAAATTAACCGTTATATGATTGACAGTCAAAATATTGTGTTTTATTAACCATACAATTTTTGAAAATTTTCATTAAAAAAAAGTTTTTTTGAAGTGAGCATATTGAAAAATATTTTTTCTCAGCGTGTAACAATAAAAATATTAAGTACTTTTTAAATTAACTGTTTTGAGAGGTCCTTGAATTCCTAAAATTTGGTAAGGTATTTGGGGGAAACCCTATCTACATTCATTTAACTTTACCATACAGCCGACTACGTACGAGCGTAGGGAAATTTTTGTGTTTAAATAATTATTCGTTGTTTATACTTTCAGCAGGTTATCCAGGGCCGTTTATTATCAACTGTGACCAAGTTATTTAGAACACATGTGTATCTGTTAAGCAATTTAAAAATATATACTTGAGAACCTCAGACATACATATACAAACATAAATATGTACATACATGCATATGAAGATATAAAATAGTGTGTGTATAAAAATTACATGCATGTGGGCAATAAGTGAAAGAGAAATCGCCAAATTTTTTTTAAACCTTTTATCGTGTTACTGATATTGTCCATCTTTAATCTTAAAGTTATTGAATTTTAAATATTGTTGTGAAACTTCGACGCAACTTCACACACATCTAAGATAAAGCAAAATGTCAAGTTATTTATGTTTTAGCACTATAATTTTTTTTTATAACTTAAGATTCCATTAAACAGTGTATCAATTTTTTTTGTAGAAAATACTTATTGTGGACTTAAATAAAAAAATTATGTTTAACAAAATTATATCTGCTTAAGATTCGATTTTACAAAGTATTGTTGATATGAATATACCTTCGCTATAAAGTGCTACACTGAAAGAATTTTCTTCGCAATACTAACGAATTTTGACATTAATCCCATGAAAAATTGCATTATAAAGGAACCTATGCAGCGCTTCGTTGGATCAATGAAACCTGTTTCATTAAAAGGACTTAATGAAACATTACATTAAATCCATGAATATTATTCATTGGATGAATACTTTCAATAAAGTAAAATTTTTTTTTTTTTTATTTTTTTTTTTATTTATTTTTTTTTCTTATTTTATTTTACTTTATTTTATTTTTATTTTTTTTCTGTCTCTGGTGGGATTCGAACATGTAACCTCGGTGCTGATAGACTAGCTCACTACCAGCTAGTCTACCGGGGCAGTGTAGTTTTTGTATAAAAAAACTATGTTTTTTTCTCAATTAAGACCGTAAATATGAGATTAAATTGTCCATAATAACAATAACAACGTTGGTTGAAAGTGGATTGAAAGTTTTTGTTTCATTACTATAATGACATTTTTATTGTCATAATGAAAATTTAAATTTATGAAGGCAATTATTGAAATATGTTGCTTTTATAAAAAATTTTTTGATTTCATAAATTTAATGGCATACATGTAACATTCGATGCATGAAATTATTAAATCTTACATTTTTTAATTAACAATTAAACATTTTTTTAAGGAAACTATAATTTTGTATTAATTTATGAATATAGTTATGTTTGTATATTGTTTTTTTAAGTTCCCAATTAAAATTTTTTGTTTAACTTGGACAAACTTAAGTTTTCATATATCCAATGAAAATTTTTAACGTAATTACGAAATCTAATGAGGCGATTTTAACGAAAATACTTCATCAAACCTATGAAATTCCATTTAGACAATGAAAATTTTCATTTACCCAAGGAAAACTTTTTGATGAAAATGATTCATTAAATATATGAAGCATTTTTCTTTCAGTGTGCAGTACACATGTTGACTTAAATACAGGTAATTAAATATGAATTTATTGGAATTGTTAAAAATAAAAATCAAACAAATATCTTCTATTATTCTTGCTTTAACAAATTTAAGAATATTATATTTTATATCCCAGGTTATTCTTTTCATTTTACCAATCATCCTGACGGCAAGAGGCATGGTGGTAGAGGTATACCAATCAGAAATGCTTTGATGGTAATTTAACTTTAATCTCGATTTACTGACCCCCATTATTTTCAATCGACAAAGATAAGTTAGAAGAATTCTTAAGTGCTAGGATATCGTTTTCTGCGTTCTCGTCTAATAAGTACCAGAGGAAAGCAGCTTTTAAATCTTTTTGCAGATCGCAAAAATAGTCTTGATTTCGTATCCCCTTAACATTCAACTTATTGGCCGAAGCACAGTGCATTGTGCCATAACCAAACCTCATCACTGATTACGGGTTTTGAAAAAATATATACGTATTTTTCGCTTATAAGTAGTCACATCATTTAGTTGCGGACGGATCGTGGGCTACATCACTAATGAGACTATAAACCTAATTTACTATATGCCTCTATGGGAAATATAACCGAATTCGAATATAATAAATTTTTCTGAATATTGAACTTGAAAGCGTCACATTTATGAAACCGACTGAAGACTTATTATAAACGTTAAACTTATAAAAAGTGTTATCCCTGATACCAAATACAAAAATAAATTTTTTCGAGTGGATGTTTGATGACAAATAATAAACGACTTAATTCTAAAGTTTAGTAAAGACGATGGTCAGATCTTACAATGTTGTCATTTTTCTGACAATGGTGCCATTGTCAGGTGCATTAATTTTACACATCTGCCATATGAAAATGAGCTTACAATGTTCAAACAGTTGCAAGATATTTTTGGGCAATTTTAATGACAACATTATATGATCTGACCATCGTCTGTACGAAGCTTAAGTTCTTTTATATGGTTTGTGGCTTCCCAAACTAAAAGGAACTTAGTACATTTTGCTAATGTGACCATAACTCTAATAATTGGCTATACTTTTGGCTTTGCCATCGCTCATAGATGAAATATATCGTCGGCATAATATGCAAACCGGCTAACTCCCTTTCGGCACATTTCACAGGAGAAACAAAATACTTCATATATTTCATATTTAGATGGAAACCAAAAATATCGTTGGTTTACACACTAAAAGACACAATTTGAAGAAAAACTAAGTACTGTACGACGAGGCGTATCTTTCTCTTTCACACGGCATCAAAATCTCAATTTACTTAAAAAGTGGTTTTAGCAGGTTTTCATATTAAGCCGACGATATGGTAAATGTGCTTATATCGCTAAATGGAGTATAACATATACTTTCTATTAGCTTTACTTTAAGCGTCAGAAAATGGACTATATCGTTAATGTGACTAAAAACCGTCCCTGCAAAGAAGATTGGAAAACAACGTTACTACAAGTGTGTTTATTTTATAAATGCAAAACGACGTAATTACACATTTTCTTTCTAACAAAATATAATGAAATGGTTTTCTTTGAAAATTGTTTTTAGAATTCCATGACGACTAATCAATGAATGTTTTTCTGACACCTCTACGGCCAGAAAATGAAAAATGAGCAATGTTGAATATAATATAAAGTAACCTTCGGAAGGAAATAATTCCCAGTTTCTATTTGTTAAAATAGTTGAGTTAAATACATTCAATTTATAAAGTAACACTATCCAGTTAGACACAAAGAATGCTGACGAAGGCCGTAGCGGGCCAGAAAATGCATTACATTCTGCTGGTGTCTAATAATTGTAAATTTTTCTGTACATTCAATATACCAAATTGCTTTCCAAAGGAAGGATAAGGTAAAATGTAAAAAGAAAATACAATATAATAGTCTGGTAGTGTATAAAGTCATTTCTGAAAAAAATAAGGGAATAGAACTATTACAAAAAAGCTTTATAAAATACATAACTGAAATTTAGCTCATAGAATAAATTCGAAAAATGAAAAATGTTGAATATTTTTATACATATTTATATTTTTGTTAGTTACGCGTTTTTGCATTTAAGCTAACGATATGGTTAATTCAATATAAAGTCTGAATTATATTTAAATAATTTGTAATTCTTAATTCATTGGATGCGCATTTGCTTGCATAAAATATTTTCAATTTGATTTTAATTAAAACTGTTAAGTTTCAAAAATAAAATCTAATTTCCGACTTTTTAAATTGAAATTTTTTGCGAATATAAATATGTAGTTTTACATAATGATTAATTTATTTATTTTTAGTTTTCAATCCTTAAGATCGTAAGAAATGAATAAATAGAAAAATAAATGTGAAATAGAAATTCTGTTTCAAAAGCTTTTTTAAACATTTATCATACTAATTACTCTCCGTCGCTGCAAAAAGTGTTCTAATTGAAAAACTAGCAAGAGTGACTTATTCGACTTTGCCGAATCTCATACACCCTTCACCATACTGTTAAAAATCGTACCAAAACCCTAAATGCGGGAGGACACATGCCTGTGATACAGGTTTGGCTCATTTTCCAAATTAAATATTTCTTTGTCATATTTAAGAAATATCTGAGCCAAATTTGGGCCTCCTTATGCATAAGGTAGTGGTGCTATTGTACGAAACCCATTATCTTAGAAAGAAAACGGAGTTATTTCTCTATAACTTGGTCATTTATAAACCAACTAGCTTACCCGGCAAACTCTGTTTTGCAATATAACTTATTTCTTTCATATGTTACAGTGTCTGCATGCCAAATTTTAAGAAAACCGGTTGACTAGTTAAGAAGATAATTTAAATTATAGGCTATAGTTCTTTCCAGATATTCCACTATTGGCCTGCCAAATTTCAAGAAAATCAGTTGATTAGTTATTAAGGTATAGGGAGGAGGAGCTTATAGCCGTCTTGCCCTGTTTCATACTCTGTTCTCTTTCAAATGTTACAGTGTCCGCATCCCAAATTTTAAGAAAACCGGTTTATTAGTTAAGAAGAGATAGGTTGGGGAAGCTTTTGCCCCTCTTGTTTTATTTAACGCCCTAAATAATAAAACCTATAGGCTATAGTTCTTTCAAGTTGTAAAACTATTTGCCTGCCAAATTTCATCAGTTGATTAGTTAAGAAGATGTAGGAAAAGGGAGCTTTTACCACTATTGCGATATCTCACGCCCTATTCCGTATTTCCTTTCAGATGGTACAGTGTCTGCTTTCCAAATTTTGAGAAATTCTATTGATTAGTTTAGAACCTTGGGTAGGGGGAGCTATAACCCCTATTTCCCTATTTCACGCCCTTAATAACAAAACATGGGCAATAGTTCCTTTCAGATGTTATACTATTTGCCAGCACAATTTCAATAAATCGATTAATAAGTTAAGAATATATAGGGTGGGGAAGCTTTAACCCCTCTTGCCCTATTTTACGCCCTATTCTCTATTTTATTTATGATGTAACAGTGCCTTAGAGTGTTTCGATCATAACATTTTGTATATCGGTGTTCATGGCTCTGTAAGGGCTACATTTCTGTCTTTAATAGTTTTTTTGTGAACAAAAATCTAAAAGGGCGGTATTTCTAGGCGTGGCAAAAAAATTAAAAAATAATTTTTGGAATTGTTTTCACATTATCTTTAATCCTAGGGGGGGATTTTTTCGAACCACTCTATAGTGCCCGCATGCCAAATTTTAGGAAATCCGGTTGATTAGTTATGAATATATAGGAAGGGGGAACTTTTGCCCCTCTTGCCTTATTTTGCGCCCTCTAGCGATATAAAATTAGCTTTACGAACTATTCACATACCTAACAAATAAAAATCGTTCAAGCCTTTTAATAAGAGTTCAAAATAGAGTGCATTTTATTGATATTTGTATGGAAATATGTATATAGGAAAATCTAAGTGAAGAAAAATTCCGTTACAGTATTATCAGCAATGTCACAGAGTACAATTCCGTTCGGAATCGAAGAACACATATTTGCTTATTGATAGAAAGTGTATTTTAATATTTTTTTGGTCTTTCAGATACAGAAAACTCTAATTCCGTTCATGGAAACAAAAATGGTTTCATTCCGAAAAATTTTTTCGTCATTTTTTGAAGCACTAAAATACATGCAAAAAAATACATGCTTCGGAATGAATGCAGTGTACATTAAAATGGCTATAACTCATGAACCAATACACATTTGAAGACTGTGATACATTAAAACCTTGGTATTGACGTAGCCTTTCACGTGAAACAAAATCGGTTCACGCATTACAAAGAACATCAATTACTAACACAATGAAAATTTTTTTTATATATATAGATAGAAGATTTCGCTATCAGTTTTCTTATAAACTTATTGATTTTTAAAATTCAGGAATCTAGTTCGTCAATTACATAAGGACTTCATTAAATTAATGGTGGTTTCTTTTCTACAAAAAAATGTGTCATTTTATTTAAAAAAATGCAATTTTTAAGAATCAGACACCAAATTGCATTTTTTTTAAATAAAATGTCACACTTTTTGTAGAAAAGAAAACATCATAAGTTTCTTGAGGCAATTGTGTTTTTTAGCTTACATCTCGGCTATCTATGGGCCGATCTGACTAAATTTAAATAGCATTCATTTCAAACTATATGTGATATAAATATATAATAACCTAAGTCGTCTCATAAAATCTTGGGTCTTCGGAAGGAAGATTTCAACATACACGGGGGCAGCTATGTATCGTTAAATCACCTCCGCTACTCATAAGAACTTTATATCATCTACAGCTTAAATCGATATTCTAGAATATACAAGCAAAGTGACAAACTTTTTTTTATCCACCTGTTGCGAAGGGTATAATACAGAATTGAAAAGGCGCCGAACAGCATTTTGCCATCTACACAAGGAAAACTATTCAATACCAAACTCAAGCCAACAGAAAAAACCAAACAGAATTCTGTTCCAAGCGATTTGACAGATGTGCATCAATTATAATGAATAACGTGTCTGGTCGTTAACTCTTATTAATAGACGTGTAAATATTCAAAAAAGCAGAAAAAACCTACTGAATGCAACTTTTTTAATTCAGGGATAAAAAGAAAATTTAACTGGATCGTGTTCATTTAGAATGTCTTTTGATTTTTCATTTTAAACTATGAAACTAAAACGGTTTTTTCGCAATTCTCTTTATTGTTATTGCTTCATTTTGATGTAAAATGTTGATGACATTAATGTACGTCATGGTCGCAGAGGAGCGCATCCAGCCGGTTTTAGTTCATTTATTTCTTAACTGACGTAAGGAAACCCATTAGAACACCTTCTGATAATCTAATGCAGTTAGTCACTTTGTTTCTTTTTAACATCTTTTCAGTTCAGGTGGTTGTTGCACAGAGACATCATTGCAGTTCCTGTGCACGCAGGCACTTTCAGTAGAATGTTCTTACTAAGGGAGACACATCATGATTGCGATTACGATTATGATAATGGCAAAAACAATTTACACTAAACAGATTATGAATATTTTAACAAGCGCAATTACATGTTGCGACTAACTTTGTGTGTAAACTTGAAACATTGTTATTTACTCGAATAGATGATGTCTGGCCTTTAAGATATTTGTAAGCTTTATTTTCTTTAATGTGTTTAACATACATATTGTATATATGCATGTAATTGTAATATTTTTCAACTTACACCCAATTCATACGAGGACTTTAAAGACGCCGTTTTTTTCTTAATACCCTTTTTAAAATAACTTCCAAAAATACCCTGCATTCATATCTACAATGATTTGAGTTGCATTTCTTTTTTTATGAACAGTGGCTCCTTGATTATTCGTAATTCGATTAACCGGCAACATCAATTACCCGGGAAATTAAAAGAATTTTTTTTTCATCATTTAATTTTTTTTGCAACGATTTCTCTATTTTCCTAGATTATCTAATTTATCAGAAATTAGAAAAAAAAAAAATATTTTTTTTGGGTTAACTTTTGAACAATCAAAAAAAATGTGAATAAACGAAGAAGGGGAACTCCCTCGCAACACACTGGAAGCATGCTCCTCCAAAATTACCCTTTTTCTCATATTATTTAAACATTTACATTCATACAAAAGTCTGTACATAAAATCCTTGAATAATTTTCTTATTATTATATGTACAGTGAGCGTCAAAATAAAAGGGTACAGATTGCTTTCCAATATAAAAAGTGTTATGTAAGTTATAAATAGTTAAATTTCTACTTTGCCGGATTTGATCAGACTTTAAACTTGCTGTCATCTGTAAAAAATACGTTGCTCCAAAATTTGGCGAAAGAAAGTGGTACAAAAAAAAAAAAAAAAACGTGATAAAAGGTAGAAATTAGAAATTCAACGAAAAAAATACAGTATCTATAATGAAGCGTGATAGGGTTGGCTTTTGTAATACGTCCTAAAACAGAAGAATCAGCACCATAGTCGCTCGATATAAACTCAACTAAACATCCGGGAGCATTTGGACGGACAAATTAAAAATATATAAGCAGCAAGCACTCTCTGAAAAAAATTCTGTAGGAAGAGTGGCCAAATTTTCTACTGAGCTAACTTTAAAATGCGTGGAATCGATGCCAAAGAGACTAGAAGCCGTCCTATAAGCAAAAAAAAAAAAAATCAAACAAAGTATTAGCCAATTCGCAAAAATAATAATAATTATAAGCCTTGTTCTTGATGTTGAAAGAACTGCTTCTATACTGGGCATAGGCCGTCTATAAATATCTTCCATCTTTCTCTTCTAGACGCTGCTTCTCGAAGTTCTCCTATGTTTTTGTAGTTTCTATCTTCGGATGTACTATTAATCTCATTAAGTGTCGACCTTCTCCAGGTTGTTTTTGGGCGACCAGGTCTTCTTGAACCTTGGGGGTTGTAGGAGAGAGCTTGGTGACATATTTCCGTGGGTGGTTTTCGTAGCGTATGGCCAATCCATCCGAACTTTCTTCGGCGTATCTCGATGTTGACGTCTCTAAAATTTGAGCGGTTCCATAGCTCTACATTGGAAATAAAATTTTCAAAATTCTTCGAAGACACCGATTGACAAAAACTCGGAGTTTGTTTTGTATTTCATCTACTACGTACCAAGTTTCGCAACCATACAGTAGAACTGACAGTACACATGATTTAAAAACCTTGATTTTTGTTGACGTGCTGTACATATTGTTATTCCAAACTCTATGCAGTGTTGTGTATGCTCCCAGTGCTTTTCTTGTTCGGACATCTACATCCTTCTCTGTGCCTCCTCCTTCAGTAACTATGCTGCCCAGGTACTGGTATTCTTGTACTTTTTCTATTTCGGTTCCATGGAGTGTAAGGGGTTCATTGGTGTTTACGTTTATTCTCATGTCTTTAGTTTTAGAAATGTTGATCTTAAGTCCAACTTTTGAAGATTCAGCCGCCAGATCGTTTAGCTTTTCTTGCATATCACTACGCCTATGTGCGAGTTCGCATTTGTCGTCTGCGTAGTCGAGTAACTCTAACCTTTCGTTTGGGTTAACTGGGTTCCAAATAATACCACGAGGTTTACTTTCTGTTGCGCGCCTTGAAACCGCATCTATTGCAATCAGAAATAGTAGGGGTGAAAGCAAACATCCTTGCCTGACACCAGATAAGGATTGAAATGGCAAAGACATTTTACCGCAGTGAAAAACACAACTTTGAAAACCAGCATAACTACCGCGAATTAGTGAAATGATTTTTTCTGGCACACCGATGTTTCGTAGTTCTGCCCATATACATTCTCTACTTATTGAGTTAAAGGCTTTTTCATAGTCAACAAATAGTGTATATAACGGGGATCTCATTTCCAAGGACTGTTCGATTATTATTCTAAGCGTGTTTATTTGGTCGACGCATGATCGGTTTGCACGAAAACCAGCTTGTTCACGACGTAGCTTTTCATCAATATGTATCACCATCCGTTCCAGTATAACCTTCATAAAAATTTTCATAACAGACGAGAGTATAGTAATGCCTCTCCAGTTATTGCAATCTGTGGCATCGCCTTTTTTATACAACTTTACGATTGTTCCTTGTAACCAATCCGAAGGAAAAGTTTGAGATATCCAAATTTTACAAAACAAAGGATGAAGAATGGTGGCAAACTGTTCAGGGTTACACTTTAGAACTTCTTCTGGGATATTATCACTACCTGCTGCCTTTCCATTTTTCATACTCTTAATAGCGTCAATTATTTCGATTGCAGATGGTGTATCTGTTCTTATTTGCAGAAGGTTAACATTTGTTTTGTGTGTTGGGCAAACTTCTTGTCGTTCTATGTTAAGGACACTCTCGAAATGCTCCTTCCAACGCTTCAGTTGGTCGTCAACATTTGTTAACAATCCACCGTTTAAATATTTTACTGGCTTGTTTTTTCTGCTAGCTACTCCCGCAATTTTCTTGGTTAAAGTAAAAAGGTCTTTCATATTAGATAGAGCGGCCGCGTTTTCTGCCTGTGCTGCCATATTATCCACATACATTTTTTTATCGTCTATTATTGCTCGTTTAATCTGTTTATCTAGTTGACTATATTCGCTTTTCAGTCTTCTTCTATCAGTTTCTATTTTGCTTGCAGTTAGGCGGTTCCTTAGTATTGCTCTATTATCTATTAGACTCCAAGTTTGAGCAGATATAAAGTCATCGTTTCCAAGATTTTGTAGGCATGTATCATTTACTGTTGTTTTTATCACATTCCAACTGTGTTGTACGTCATTGTAGTTAAGAGTATTTCTCGTTGTACGGGGTCTTTTAGTTTGTTTATCTTGTACTTTACTCTATTGTGATTATTTGATTTTTTCATAATCTTAACACCAAGGCGTATTTTACCAATGAGCAAGTAGTGATCCGATCCTATATCTGCACCTCTTTTACTTCGAACATCACATATTAGATTACTCCACTTTGCACTGACACAAATGTGGTCAATTTGATTTTCCGTTTTAGTGTCGGGGGAAATCCACGTTACTTTGTGCCCCTTTTTGTGTGGGAATAGAGTACCTCCAATTTTTAGTTCATTGATGCTACATAACTCCGTTAATCGCTGCCCGTTGTCATTCATGATGTCTGTACCATGCTTTCCCATTATGTGTTCCAATACAGCATTATCGTCAAGAGTTCTATTTAACATATCATAGAACGAGTCCTTAATTCCATCATCAATGTTTTCCGTAGGTGCATAACACTGCACTACACTTAGATTTCGCACACGACATCTGAATCTTACCACCATCATACGTTCATTTATAAATTTACAATCAATAACCGAGTTACGCCATCTATAATGAATTAGCATTCCCACACCGTATTGATGAATATCATTTTCGTGTGGCATGCCAGACCAAAACAAATCATGTCCTTCAGCGGTTGTTAGCTGACCATACACATTTCTTCTAACCTCGCTCATGCCCATAAAGGACAAATTGTACTTGTTAAGTATACTGCAAGCCTGTTCTAATTTGCCGTCTTGGTATAGCGTCATTACGTTCCATGTTCCGAATCGTACTCCTTTTACATTGCCAAAATTCGTCATCGTATTATCATTTAGTTTTTTCTTTATATTTATAGACTTTCTGGGAATAATATAGTTTCAGGTAGTGACGGGTTATTAGCCTATCAAACTCAATCCTGACAGTGGGGCTGCCACCTTTGCCATCAGGCTGACAATTAACTGATTCTACTTAGCGGTTTTATGTACACACTTACCCCCCGAGACGTCCCTATTTTTTTTTTTTTTTAATTGGAACCATTCGGAATAGATATCAGCCCTTTTACTGAGGATCGGTTAATCCTTTGCCTCAGACCCTCGCCGTTTTATCCGGGCTTAGGACCGGCTGACTCGGGACATGACCAAGATTCATAAGCAAAGCACCAGAAGAAAAACTGGGATATACTTAAGAACACAGACAAGTCACAAGCCAGGCAGGATTTCATAGTATTTTAAAACTGTACACTTTTTTTGACGCGTTAAAAAAAGGAGTAAATTTGTTTTTTACTGTACTGTTTTTGTTGTTTTTGAAGTACATATTTAAAATTTTTAATTTTAAATTGTAATAACATTGTCCAAAGTTTTGTATATGATAATAAACTTCTTAAAATAGATAGATACAACAATATTGGTTGAAAATTAAATAAGAAAGAAAAAAAGCTTCTCAAAATTGATTATCTAGAATGCTGCTGTCTTTAACCAATATTCGAGGTCTCATTGTATTTTCAACCTAAGACATCAAAGTAAGAAAAAAAAAAAGAAAACGTAACACAAGATAATCGAGCTTTTTTGTTTGAACAATTTTCTTCTCTACTTGTTAAGTATACTGCAAGCCTGTTCTAATTTGCCGTCTTGGTATAGCGTCATTACGTTCCATGTTCCGAATCGTACTCCTTTTACATTGCCAAAATTCGTCATCGTATTATCATTTAGTTTTTTCTTTATATTTATAGACTTTCTGGGAATAATATAGTTTCAGGTAGTGACGGGTTATTAGCCTATCAAACTCAATCCTGACAGTGGGGCTGCCACCTTTGCCATCAGGCTGACAATTAACTGATTCTACTTAGCGGTTTTATGTACACACTTACCCCCCGAGACGTCCCTATTTTTTTTTTTTTTTAATTGGAACCATTCGGAATAGATATCAGCCCTTTTACTGAGGATCGGTTAATCCTTTGCCTCAGACCCTCGCCGTTTTATCCGGGCTTAGGACCGGCTGACTCGGGACATGACCAAGATTCATAAGCAAAGCACCAGAAGAAAAACTGGGATATACTTAAGAACACAGACAAGTCACAAGCCAGGCAGGATTTCATAGTATTTTAAAACTGTACACTTTTTTTGACGCGTTAAAAAAAGGAGTAAATTTGTTTTTTACTGTACTGTTTTTGTTGTTTTTGAAGTACATATTTAAAATTTTTAATTTTAAATTGTAATAACATTGTCCAAAGTTTTGTATATGATAATAAACTTCTTAAAATAGATAGATACAACAATATTGGTTGAAAATTAAATAAGAAAGAAAAAAAGCTTCTCAAAATTGATTATCTAGAATGCTGCTGTCTTTAACCAATATTCGAGGTCTCATTGTATTTTCAACCTAAGACATCAAAGTAAGAAAAAAAAAAAGAAAACGTAACACAAGATAATCGAGCTTTTTTGTTTGAACAATTTTCTTCTCTACATTGTTTGCCAGCAAACAAAAAGATACGTCGAAAAAGAGATGTCATAAAAGTCCCCGTGTGAATTGGCTGTAATGCCTTGTATCCAGTTTTCCCCTGCAAATAAAATTGGACCACCTGATCTATTTTGATAAAATACTCCATGGACTACTTCATGGACTGGTCCGATGTAATGCAAGCATGGACCATGTCATTGTTTAAAAGTGTTTGTAGTGAGACGACATGTCTACTTTTTTTAACGACATGCTTTCGTTTTTAAACGGCTTCAAAACTAATCCTCTTGAGTATACCATGGAGTAGTTTTAAAACTACTCCTTAGTAGTCCAAAGGTGGGTTATATGGTCCTCTCGTAGGACATCGTAATGTTAAATAGACCATTTTTTTCCATACGTTTGGGTTAGTTTTGGACTAATCCTGGTCCCTTGTGGACTACTCTTTACACGCGTGTTTGGACTGGTCCTATTATTTGCAGGGTCGGTATACATTTAACGTCAAATACATATGTAAAAAAGATTAGATTGGCAATATACAGGCGCTGACAAAAAGGGATGATAAATCGGTGATAATCACCTACAAGCAATTTAATCGCATATATTTGACAGGATTTTAAGATATTCTAAAAAAAACTTTAATATTTTGCTCAACTTTTATATCTAATAAAATATATTTTTAGTTAGTTTTTGCATCAATGCCGACTTAAATTATAATTAATTTTTTTTAACTTTATTAATCATTTTCAAATAATTTAAAAAAATCTTTTACCGCAAAAACATAGAAAGCCGTATAAATTACTAATTTTTTGTGAAATAGTATCAAAACTCACTAAAATTTTAAAAGTTATTTTTAGCGAGGTTTTCGAGATTTCTTTATTGTTTCCTCACAAAACGAGTTTCTAACATAACTTCTTCGAAATTCATAGCTGTAGAAAATTGGCGTGGTTTATGATGTTACTAACAAAATTAATTATAGCTTAAATCAGAAATTAGTGGAAAACAGCTATACAACTTTTAGGAGATGTCAGATGGGTTATACTTATTTGGAATACATAATAGGAAAAACCCACTTAGAACCAATTTTTCAATTTTGGTGACATGAGTAAAAGAAATTAACATATGGGTTACTCTCATTTCAAGTTAAAATATTTTATTTTTTTTTTAACTATACCCAATAAAGTTTTCACCTTATTCAATTGAACCAAAAATAAATGTTAAAATAAAACATTTTGTATCTTGAGCGTTACATTTGCCTGCTGTTCTGGGAAAGATTTTTGCAAAAAGTGAGTATGGGATTTTAAAGCACTATATATCTACTCTTTAAAAAAAATAATCGTTGGTGGATGTTAAAAATTATGACCATATATTTAATTTTGACCTGGGATACAACGGAAAAGTTCAAAATAAGATTTTTTTTAATTATTCTCTCAGAAAATTGATACATAGCCAAATATTCTCTCAAATAAAACTAATTGTATTAAAATCGGCTGACAATTTTTATTTCAATACCAGCCCCTATAAGGAAGTTATGGCATTAAAAGATATTTTCGAAAGTACACGCAAAGAAAAAACATGGTTGTGGTAGACATATTCTAAGAGCAACATATTATGATAAGATTCATGATTGTAGTCACCATATTAAGATTATCATTGAATCCTATTATGACTAAATATACTCTAAATATTACATCATAACATTTTTCCCTTAATCATATTATTATTCTGTTAATCATACTAAGCTAAGAAGTAATCAAATTATTGTCATGTTAATCATAATAAGTTAAGAAGCAATCATATCGACCCCTAACAGCGAAAATAATGTAAGCGCCAAAAATCAAATTTTACAGGAGAGAGCTTTTTTTGTTTTATTTCATATTAATTTTGTATGAAATTTGTCGCTTACACTAAAATTGTTTTTGCTATAAAATCGTAACGGTACAATATGTGACCATGATGTTTTAGGAGATGATGCAAGTGTTGCCAATAAAGTCATTTATTTAAAAAAACGAAAATTGAAAATCATGTCGCTTACATTATTTTCGCTGTTAGGGCTCGATATTATCATCATATTAATCATAATAAATTTAGAAGCAATCATATTATGATACAGCACCTTTCACAACTGTCATAAAAATACAAAATAAATTAAAATTTTTTTTGCATTGATTTTTTATTTTGTGGCTTTTTACAATTTTTCTTAATGTAAATCAAATAGCGGAGTTCAATATAAGGCTTGCAAAAGAGCAAGTGCAAAATCTTTGGTTTTCATGGGTCACCGCGTATGCCCATTTTTCCAATTTTGAGATTTTGATGCCTAATTTTAAACGCTCTTTACATGTTTCTAAAAATTTTTGAAAAAAGAAGTACCAATTCCGATTTTAAAAAGTGCAATACCTAGCCCATAGTTTGATATATAATGATTCGAAAAACCACATGAAAACCACAGAAATATCGTAGCACTTTTATAAAATATAATGAAATCTCTGTTTGTTTTGTTGTTGGATTTTGCAAAAAAACTATGATATTTTGCATTTGCACTATTACATCACTAATACTTGAATGAAGGCTGTAGGAAATATCGCCCAAAAAAAAATGGCCCAAAAAAAAAAAAATGAAAAATCGCCCAAATGAAGAATCGCCCAAGCGAACATGAAAAATGAAATATCGCCCAAAGAAAAAGGGCCCAAAAAGAAAATGAAAAATGACCCAAAAAGCAAAAACGAATTTTTTCCAAAAAAAAAAAAAAAAAAATTACTCAATTTGCAAAAAAGTGTTTGTTAATCATATAAATTTGGGTGACATGTCATAGCGTCCAGTGTCGTAGTGTCCTTGAGCTTTATGACACTTTTAAAAGTGTCATAATGTCCATCGAAGGATTGTCATAACGTCCGCAACTTAACTTATAATCAAAAATGTGTAATTTTTTTTTAAAATACCGTTAAAATTTCAAGTGATTTTTTTAAAGATACTAACACAGTACAACATTTTTCAGTTAATTGATTGCCAACTCAATTCTGTGAACTGTATGTGAAATTAGACCCAAAAAGAAGAATTTCTGCATCATTCGTTTTGTCTTCTTACCTGCGATTTGAAGTTAGTATCGATTTGAAGTTAGTACTATCGTATAGGGGAATTTATCACGTTTTAGGCCCTGTTGTTTGACATAGCTCGACAACCACTAGCCCAATTTAGTTGAAATAAATTTTAAAAAATTAAGAATTACAATTCCCTTAATCTGTTCATATATTGTTTTCCTATACAAGTAACACTTTCGAAGTTAAAAATGAATGTATGAAGGGAAAAAATTATTTTTTGCCTAAAAATTTAAATTTTTTTTTTTTTAAATACATAAAAAATCCAAAATGGAAAAAAGTTTCAAGTCTAGTTGTTTTTTCGCAAAGTCACATAACCTATGAGCAAAATGAGACAAAGATCATAAAAATCGATGCAAGCGTTTCGCTTTTATTCGCAATTGAGTAAAGGTATGAATTTCAAAAATCAGTTATAGCCACCACCCTTAAAATAAAAATAAAAATATAAATTAAAAAATTATCATGCAAAAAAAAACTTTATTTATAAAAACTTTATGAAAATAAAATAATATGCAATTAATACGCAATTATAATATGCATAAAAACAAAATTTAGAAAATTTTTTCAATTATTGGCAATATCCATCCTTGTAGAAGTTGACGCTTTTGGTTCTGATGATCTTGTTTTCTTCGTAGGTTGTTCATATTCATGGTCTGAGTCTGTATCGTCATCCGAGATACACATACTATTCAAGGGCGTGTTTCTTTTACTGTGTCCACCAATTTCAATGTCTTCATCTTCGGTGCTTTCTTCAAACTGCATAATTGTGGAACTCCACCAACAAACCTCCGCAAGCAATGCATCCAATTTTTTGCTTTTGAACCGCTTTTCAAATGGCATGGTCACCTGGTGGAACCTCTCTCCTTGTTCGTCTGATTCCTGAGGTGATTGTGCCAAAAATGTATCGAGGTGGTGGTGCAAGAAATGCAATTTCAGCGTCATGGATGCACCGATTTTTTCGAAATAAAACAGCAACCTGTCCACTCGTTGCTGTATCTCTACTCGCTGGACACGGTTCTTTCCTAGAACGCCTTCTATTACTTCTTTCAATGCGTTCCATGCATGTTGGTGGTCGTGATGCTCTGAAAGCAAATGTGTGAAAGAATCACTTTTGATCAATTTCCGAATATCAGGTCCATTGAGAATACCTGTTTTAAATACATAAGAAAAACGAAAAAATTATTGGTAATGCGAATGTATAGAAATTAACAAATTTAGATATGACAATATTGAAATACAGAGTACGATACGTACCGTTTTTAATTTTCTCATCACTGAGTTTCGGAAAGATGGATTTCAAACAGTCAAAGGCGCCGTTAACTTTTTTGACCACCACTTCAACGAATTTCCCAGCTATTCCCAGTTTCATGTGGAGCGGTGGCAACAAAATATCATCCAGGTCCTTTATCATAGGTTCATTGCGTAATTTTAATTGTTTGTTGAGCTCGGGAGTTCTTCCTTTCCAATCTTTACATTGATATTGATTTCCTTTGTATCGTGAATCCCAATTACAAAGGAAGCAGAAGTATTTTGGATATCCGCCCTTTTCTATAATCCCTTGTAGTATGTTGACCACCTTCAGATCGCAACAAATGTTATATTTGTGTTCATCGTATTTGATTTTCTTCAAAATTTCGCCCAATGCTTCATACGTTTCCTTCATAGTTGTGCTGAATCCCAATGGAATGCATGGTTTTTTATTTTTTTTGTGCAGCAGCACAGCCTTCAAACTAGTAACTGAACCATCGATGAATAAACGCCAGTCGCCAGCGATATAATCCATTCCCAATTTTTTCACTAAACCTGGGATGTCATGGCAGTACGTGAACGTATTTGCTTCGTCAACGGAATAAAATTTCTGAAAATCAGCTTGGCGTTGTCGGTATGATGTTGCGCTGACATTTTGCTGTGTGAGTTTTCATCTCTTCAAAAATGATGTCAGCCATTCGGAGTCGTGTTGTGATAGTCCCAGCTTGGCCACAATGTAATCTATTTCGATTTGTGGTAGCGGTTGTGGTGCACTATTTTCAATATCGGGTATCCAATCAGCATCATCCAAATAGGTCGGATTGGTGAAAACGGTTTCGGCTAGCAGGGACACAGTATCCGCACTCGGAGGTTTAGGTGCATCGGTATCAGCAGGGATTTGCACTGGAAGTGTGGCAGTAAATGCAGCAGTGTATACTTTTGTTTTCAATTGTTGTCTGTTTAATCCAGGACGAAAATTTATGCATGCATAGCACCTGGATTCATCATGTCCAGTTGTGTCTTCCACCCAAATTACTGGCTTCATAAAAGATAACTTTCTACTTTTTCCGTGAATCCATTTTAGAAGGGTAGTATAACAACTGTTGCACACTGTGTTCGGCGTAAAATTTGCACCACTTAAATCTGCTTCATCGAAATAATTACAATACGCGGTTTTGAATTGCTCAGTAAACAAATTTTTTCGATCTTTTTTCTGTATTTTTCGGACGATATGACCACAAACGTAACAATATTCATCCAAATATGGGCACTTGTTGTTTTCCATTTTGATATATTTTATGTTTTGTTGTTATTCACTTTTAAAAAACTGGAGAAAAATCACTTTTACTGTTCGCGTTCGTCGGCACTGGCTAAATGCCAAAAATCGATCAATGCACACCTATATATACTACGTATTTTTGAATATTTTACTGCCAGGTACTTATAAATGGGCGCATATTTTAAGGGCGGCTGGCTATATACCTGATTCAGCACTTGTACGTTTCAAACTGTGCAAAACTTTCCAAATAATGACCACCCTTAAATGTGGGTGCAATTTCTGTAAAAAAATCATATAGGTAGCCACCGGAAAACCCCAAATAATAAAAAGGTCCACTTTCCGTTTAATTGTCCACGTACATTTATTACCGCAATCATAAAAATCAAATAACCTTTTGTTTATTCCTTTTTTTTTTAATTCTCAGAATCATGAAAAAGGTGTCAATGTTTTCACCAAATAATGTTGTGCATATCTCGAGCAAATTTTTGAAATTCATACATTTACTTAATTGTGAATAAATGACAAACATCGATTTTTATGATCTTTGTCTCATTTTGCTCATAGGTTATGTGACTTTGCGAAAAAATAACTAGACTTGAAACTTTTTTCCATTTTGGATTTTTTATGTATTTTTAAAAAAAAAAAATTAAATTTTTAGGCAAAAAATAATTTTTTCCCTTCATACATTCATTTTTAACTTCGAAAGTGTTACTTGTATAGGAAAACAATATATGAACAGATTAAGGGAATTGTAATTCTTAATTTTTTAAAATTTATTTCAACTAAATTGGGCTAGTGGTTGTCGAGCTATGTCAAACAACAGGGCCTAAAACGTGATAAATTCCCCTATACGATAGTACTAACTTCAAATCGATACTAACTTCAAATCGCAGGTAAGAAGACAAAATGAATGATGCAGAAATTCTTCTTTTTGGGTCTAATTTCACATACAGTTCACAGAATTGAGTTGGCAAATCATGTGTTGTACTGTGTAATTTAACCATAATATGGTTGTCGGTGACAATGATTTGGTTAAAGTAAACATAATATGGATAAAATATTTTTTTAGCTTTTACTCCGGGTGTATATATTAAATATATATATCGAAAATAAGGATTTTCGCTTCTATTGTATAACAAATACTGGCTTCGCTAACTAAAGCTGCTCTGTATAGCCGGCCTTCGGCCGGGCGCAAGGATTTTCTCCTCTATGGTATAACAAAGACCGGCTTCGCTAACTAAAGCTTTTCTGTATAGAAGGCCTTCGGCCGGGCGCAAGGTTTTTCTCCTTTATGGTCTAACAAAAACCGGTTTCGCTAAGTAAAGCTTTGAAAAACTGCCTTGTTTCCGAACAAGGCCGACTACGCAGAGAAGCTTTAGTTAGCGAAGCCGGTGTTTGTTATACCATAGAGGAGAAAATCCTTGCGCCCGGCCGAAGGCCGGCTATACAGAGCAGCTTTAGTTAGCGAAGCCAGTATTTGTTATACCATAGAAGCGAAAATCCTTATTTTCGATATATATATATTTAATATATACACCCAGAGAAAAAGCTACAAAACCATTTTTAAACAAATTCTACCCATATTATGTTTAATTTAACCAAATCATTGTCGCCGACAACCATATTATGGTTAAATTAGTTTCTTGAAAAATAGTTTTGTTGTTTGCAACCATAATAAAACATAGTTTTCTCTGCTATGTAAGATTATGGTAGAATTTTAAAAATGAAAAATGGCCCAAAAAAATGGGCTATTTTTCATACAACATTTTTATTAAAACGATAAACGAAAAATCACCCAACAATAACGAAAAATAGCCCAAACATTTTGGGCCATTTTTCATATGAAATCAAACCCAATTTTACATGCAATTTTTTTGGGCGATTTTTCTTTGGGCGATATTTCCTACAGCCTTGAATGAACTCCGCTAATATTTTAATTTTTTAATTTCTTTAAACTTATTTTTTTTATGGAATTTTATCTTTAAATTGTTTAACCGCTCACAAATAAAAAAAAACGATACAGCTGCTTCAAAATGATTTTACAAATGGCGCTAACATAATATGATTAGAGTAAAAATAGTTTGATTGCATCTTTAACATAATTTGATAAATAGATAAATAAATAGATAAATAGTATAGAAAGTTATCATGTTATGGCTATTAAATATCATTATATGGTTGTGAGAAATATAATATGTTTAGAAAGTAATCATAATTAAGTTGTTAGAAAAATTATAGGGTTGCAATTACTAAATAGTTACAGTGATACTGGTTTTGATATGTGTTTAACTTTAAATTTATGTTTAATGTTTATATGTTTAATGTTACATGTAAAAGGAGAAATTTAATTTAATGTGAAAAGCTCATATTACGCTCCCTTGAAAATGTCGACAAAAAAATCAACGAAACGTCGGGAAAACTGTAATAAAAAATTACTTTTTATTTACATTAATTAACCTTAGGCCCTATTAGCTTAAATAAAAAACAAAAAAAAAAAAAACAAATCAATTGCTTCTAAATTTATTATGATTAACATGATGATAATATGATTACTTCTTAGCTTATTATGATTAACATGATAATAATATGATTAATTTCTTAGCTTATTATGATTAACAGAATAATATGATTATGATGTAATAGTACGAGTATATTTAGTCATAATATGATTCAATAATAATCTTAATATGGTGACTACAATCATAATTCTTATCATAATATGGTGCTCTTAGAATATGTTTACCACAACCATGTTTTTTCTTTGCGTGTAGCTATTAGTTCTGGGAAACTATCGATACTATCGATGGTCTTAAAATATCGATGGGGAAATTATCGATATCGATATTATTATTTAAAATACAGCTGTGAAAAAATGTAACTGCAGCTATAATCACAGTTTTTCGTCGCAAGTTTACTAATAATTCGCGCTGAATTACAGTAATGTTTACAAACAAGAAGAATAGCAGGGCGTATCGATAGCTCTGCTGTGTTTCTTGTACTGCTAATCAGTGGCCCTTTTGTCAAAATTTGTATATGTTTACATATGGACTGAAATGTTAAATGGTTTGTCATGCAATTGCGAGCATAAGGCATTACAATGAACGACCGTTAGAGGAAAAGTTGTCTAGACCGATTACCTTTAGAGAGAATAATCAAAACCAATTTAGAACAAATCTAAAGTTGCTATAAAATATGTTATAGTCTCTGCTACTTTGTTCAGTTCAAAAAGGTGCTTTTTAACTGCCTTAAACCAAAAAAGGTGGACATGCTTGTGTTTGTAAAAAAAATTTTTTTCTTACTTAACTTGAGGGTTACACGATCAAGTTTTGCCTTTCAAGTTTTAATACACTCACACTTTTTTACTAATACACTCATACTTTTAAAAATTGATACAAACTTGCCTTTAAAATTCTCTTTCCAGTGAGTGTTTCAATTTACGTTTAAGAGAAGAGCTGATTTCAAATAAATTGTTTTCTTGATGACATCTTAAAAGTAAATTGCTCAAAAATTGAATGCGGCCTACGTCAGAGCTTTCAATTTATGTAAATTTTGACAAGCAGTATATGTAAAAGACTATGAAGAACAACTTGACCGTGTGGCCGCAGGGTAAGATCAGACATTCAGTCGATAGTAATATCGATAGTGAAATCTGAACTATCGATAAATATCGGTTGTATTCCAGCACTACTAGCTATGCTCAAGTATAGACTGATTCCAAAAAAATTTGGTTATGCTATGTTCATACGACGACAAAAACCACTCGTTTCGCTCTCTGAAACTAGATTGCCAAACATGCTGTTCATACGATTCATTCTTGTTACATTTTGACATTTTTTTTGTGTTGTTAGTGTGATTTTATTTAAAACAGATAAAAAAAAGTAATTAAAAGTTAAAAATATATTATTTAATACTTTTATCAATATTAATTTTTGATAATTATCACTTTATTTAATAAAACATCAATTTTTATTTTGTTCAGATAAACTAACGATAATTGTTATCAAAATTAGAGATGATAGTACATTTCTACTGTTTCGCAGCCTGTTTCAAAATGAAACGACCTGTTTCGCTCACAAAATTTTGTATGGGGAAACAAGTCGTTTCAGTCATGTTTGGGGCGCGAAACAGGAATAAGAGAGCGAAACACAAATATTGCTGTCCGTGTGAACATGGTATTAGATGATTTCGATTGCAGCGAAAAAAGTTTCGACCAAATTTAATCGAAATACCCGATTAATAAGATCAAGACTCTATTCCGCATACTAAAAATAATAACACTTAAGACAAAGAACTGCGGATAACAATTAATAATTAAAATAAGTATTATTTTCCGTATATGTATTTGATATGTAAAATAATAAATTAAGTCTCATACTTTGTGAAATTCATTAATTCTTACTGCCGTATTAATAAAAAATTAAAATAGATTTGAAATGTATTTTAAGAAAAATTTGGATAAAAATGTTGCCTTAAAACACATTTCAAACTTGTTTTATTTTTTATGAATACGGCAGTTAATGTGCAACAGTGACAGGAAGCAAAAAGGACACGTCATTTTACATGAAGAGTGTAAAACTAGTGTTTTCGTTATTTGTTTTTAACACAAAATGGACAGTCTTATTTACATTTATTTATAAAATTTCAAATCACTCTAAAGCAGATTTAATTTAAAAATTTATGTGTTTATTTTATGAAATATTTTATCAAACTTCAAAACGGACACAAAAAAAGAGCATCTCAAAAGAGAATAACCCATATGCATAAGCGTATATTAGTGCTGAGAAACTATCGATAGTACAATCGATATTATCAATTGTCTTAAAATATCGAAAATATCGATAGGAAAAATATCAATATCGATATTATTATTATTTAAAATATAGCTATGTAGACATGTAGCTTTACACACACAGTTTTTTGCCGCAAATTTTTACTTGCTATTTCGAAATCGCGCTGAATTCAAGCAATGAATACAAACAACCAGAATGGCAAGTGGTATGGATTGTTATCTGTCAAAAAGCGCCTGTTAACTGTCGGATAACAGCTAACGCCAAGTTGTTATAAGAGTTATAAACGTGTGGCCACTAACGTTCGCAAAATATAAGTCAACTTTTGATTGTAATTGAGAGATTATGAAGAAAGAGTGTAAACATATCATATTTTTTGCATGTAAAATAAGTATATAAAAATGTCTTTAGAAGTAGAAAATACAGGAAATTAGAAAATTTCCCAGTTTCCAGCCCAATTTCCTCAAGTAAAACAGCTCAGATATGCTAGGAAACCATTCTTTTACAAGAACATAGACTTTATTTCTAATAATAAACAATAAAAGACAATGATAATAAACCTTTTATTTTTTTTCCTGGTAGACCATTTTGGGGAAATGCCCATATACAATTTGTCCAATGACGATCATCAATGTTCTATTTTTAAAGGATATTCTGTAAAAAAGAATGGCTTTTGAATTTTTTGTTCGGGATTGTTTATAATAAAAATGCCAAATTAACATATTTAAATCTTTAGTCGATTTAATTAAATACGGATCTCAGCTTTTTTTGAAATTCGTGCTAGTTCGCGTTTTGACAAAAATGCAAAGGGGTGGTAGCCCTTCGTTTTAAATTAGGCAATATGGGTATCAAATGTTTTCTTTTGCCAAGTACATGATCTTTGTATGTAAATAATTAAGATTTTTGCAAATTAAATGCATTTTACACGGTTCTCTGGAATATATATAAATGCAATTTTGTGGTAACTCTAATATGATAGCGGATTTAGCCAAGATCATGTATGGATGAAAATAGGACTAAAGAAGAAAAAAAGAAATGATCCACGACTTTTTGGCGGCAATTTTTTCTTTTTTTTTGCAAAAATTGTCGTGGAGTATTTCTTTTTTACTTTCTTTAGTCCTATTTTCATCCTTACATGATCTAGGTCCGCTAAATTGATTACCTTTTTGGGTTGAGAATCAAAACCAATTTTGAAAATTATTTAAAGTTGCAATAGAATATCTCATACTTCGGTTCCTTCAGAAAGGTACTTATCAATTTTTAAAAAACTGTCATCTAAAATAACGTGCGTACATACACACACGTCTCATATGTTCAAAAAAGTGATAAAAACAACGAACTGTAGCCTGATAAAAAACTAGTTAAACTTTTCCTGCAAAAGTACAAACATTCAGTCGATAGTAATATCGATATATCGATAGTGAAATCTGGACTATCGATAAATATCGATAGTAAAAATTATCGATAGTATCCCAGCACTAGTGTATTTATGTTCTGTTCTTACAATAAGCCTTCAATTGATATGTTCTGATTTTTTTTTTTTTTTGGCAAAAATAATTGTTATTTTTGATTTAAATTTGTTTTGTGGCAGACAAAATGGTTATTTTCTAACTTTCTTTTTCCCAGGAATAAAAGTTTAATTTTTCACAATGTTTTTGCAATCCATCTGTGACATTCTAAGGTCATCAAATAAATGAAAATAAAAAAGCACGATATTTTTACAGCGGTTTGATATGAATATTACTTGTCGTATTTTTCCAAAAAGTGAAATATGTAGTTGAACAATTGAGTTTATAGAAATATATATGCGTAAGATATATTTTTGTGGTTGATATATTTTCGGAATTTTATTGCTGATTTTTTGTTTTTTTTTAATAATTATACGAAATATAAATAAACTGCTTAAAACAAAAAATTTCTAAAAGTAGTTATTAAAATGCATATGTGTTTGATTGGAGTCTCTTATCGACGACTCTTTAATATCCCTAGAGGGAAGCGAACTGACATCAAAGTAGTCCTGTGATAGGTATTTGGTGGTTGAGACCGGTTCTACTTTTAACACTTTCTATGAATAAGACCTATCACTTTTGCATGGGGTTGTCATTGGAGGGGGTCAATTGACACAATTTGACCAGTCACAAGTTTATTCTCAATGGACGTGTTTAGTGACAGTTACTAAAATGTAGTATTATATCAATACGATGTAGTATTATTTCAATAAAACAAGTCCTAGAATTTAATTCAAGAGCCAAATTTTAGAAAGACCCAATAAAATGTATCACACCACCGGTGAAGACCGTACTGTAATTCATTACTTTTTCTACCTTTTTGTTCTCCATAAACCAGTTACATGATTGGTTCTCCTTTCACTGGTCATGAGTTCTTTCTTTTTGTACCTGTTCTATTTTCACAACTCCCAGGACCAGTCTGTGGGACCAATTGACACAATTGATCCCGCAGGGATTATATTGAATATCCATCTAAGGCTATCGATCTTTTACGTTTAGTTCTGCTTGACATGATTAAGAGCAGGGACAGTCTAAATATTCTAAAAGGTAAAAAAAGTTCACTGTCTGTATTAAGACTCTCTATTTGACAATCTCGCTTAAAGAAAATAAGTGAACTAGATTTAAAAACAACGGAAATATATTTTGTAGCAAACGAGTGAATCCGCCTTAAGTGACGAATGTTTGAGCAGGAGTATGAGTGTAACCGGCAACAACACTAGTTCAATGTATGCAAGGCAATTTTATTTCAAAGTTGAAGTGAAGTTATAAAATCTAGTCTAAAGCTATGATCACACTTGGCAAATATTTCACGAACAAACGTGACCAACAGATAACTAAAATATAATCCCTTGATTGTGATAGAGCATCTTACCAAAAAAAATTTTTAAAAAAGTTTTTTTCTATGCCTAGCGGTACAATAAGTTTTGTTTTGTGATCATGAACATATTAAATCACAATAACTGTTTACAAAAGCAGTGGTTAGGGCCAGCGATTAAAAAACTGCAGTCAAAGTAGAAAAACTGGCATTTCTTCAACTTCTACATTTGTCATTGGCCAATAAAAAAACTGTTGCTTTTACTTTTGATTCATTATATGTAAACAGTCGCTATTCAAACCAACTCAAAAATCGAAAATTGTACACACATTTTCGTTTATTGTTCGACAATTTTTGGTTTCGACTGCAGTTTTTTAAACCCTGGTTAGGCCTATTTGGTCAAATATATATTAAGTGTGACCTTAGCTTAAGACTAACTAAAAAGAAAATATTTACTAAAAACATTTGAATTCTCTAAGCAGTATTCATCATCTTCCAAGACATATATTGGGTAATGGTTTACTTAAGTTTCTTTTATAAACAAAAAAATTATATTCTTCTGTTTTGGATATTTAAGAGATAAACAATTTTGTTTGTAGTCTAGGTAGACGTATAATCGCTCTTTTGCTGTTTCCTCAGCTTTTAGAATTTTAACTGCAGAAGGTTCAGTAACGCAAAATCGTTTTAAGATAATGGTACACCAATCAGTGGTCTTAAGCTAACTTTTATTTTGTTTTGTAAAATATCTTATCGATTTTGGGCTACAAAAATAAATTAAGCGTCTCTTAAAAATTTAAGCATTTATTACATGTTTCTTGCAAAGAAATCAAAAGATCTCCCTACTCCACGATACCCCTGTCTAATATGTAAGAATTGTTCCGGACATTTTAGTAATTTGTAATGCAAATTCACCATAACAATTTTAATGTTCCCTTCTAAATCTCGATTTGTTCCAACAAACTGCCTACTGCTCTAAATGCACTCATCTTAAATAAGTTCAGTGCGTTAAGTAGCCACAGCTAATATCCATGTAATGTGGTGGTGGGCTACTATAATGGGATTTAAATTCAACTAATATTTGTTTGTATAGCTGGGTGTAGGGTATAATAAATATAATTTTTATCATATCAAAAAATGGATCTTTAAATTGTATAAAAGTTTAAGAACGTTCACAGTCTTTAGGAAAGCTTAACTTACAACAACAACGATATTAAAAACAACTGCAAGTTGTTTTCATTTATAGAGATACTACTTTTTCAATTAAAAACAAAAATGGGAAAAAACGTAGAAACAGTCAAGAATTTTACTGGTCTCCGTAGATCGCCACTTGCACTCTCTTTCTCTTTAATAGAAGTTGTTGCCAGTTGTTTATCTTGTTTTCATTTTTCCTTCCTTCCTTCATTTTCTCCAAAGTGTCCATCGAATTTTCAAGCTGGAGTAAAATAAAAAAAAAAATTATATGAGAAAAACGTAATTTTTTTTATTGCATCCCATTACGAAAAGTGTACATACATGGCGTTACGAGTACGTGGGTGATTTAATAAGTTTGCATCTACATATGCAGTTTTTCCTTCAATGAAAAAGGAAAGAAATGAGGGAAGCTCTGTGTTCCCTTTTAGGGACGATTAATTTAAACACAATTTAAAGCGCTTTAAATTTACAATTTTCGAAGAACTCTTTGTGTTGCGATATATTTGATCTATTAATTGCTCTCAAACGAACTTATTCCAAATTGTGTGTATTAAATTTAAAATGTCATATATGAATGTAAGTGATGTACGGCAGATTAACAAGAAAAATTAATACAGGACAAATACATAGTAAAGAATAATGGTAGGATCAAAAATAAGTCTAGCTTAGCCTCTTTCTACTGATTTTATTAATGTTTCTCTTTGTAAAACAAAACTCATGTTAACATAAAGTGTTTTCGTTATAAGATTTTTGCTCGGATGAAGAGGCAAACTTTGAATTTTTGTTGACGAATAAGTTGGCAGATAAGCCTATTTATACTTTAAGCTTGCAAAGGTCAACGAAATGCCTGTTGCCACAAACAAAAATATTTTTCTTGAACTTTTTCTTCAGTCCCCCCCGGGGGCGTAGGTACCATATTAAAGATTTTTCACTTTTTGGTGTAACATACTTTGCAGCATAATCAAAGGCATCTATTAGCTGCGCCTGTGGTCTGTAAATCTCGCGTCGAGAAACTTTTCGATTGAAATGTGAGAAATCAAACAAAAATGCCATAAATTGAAACAGACAACTCTTTTTCTCACTTAAATGCGTCTGTAACATTTTTGGCTAGTACTAGCTGTCACGTAAGGAAATAAATCGCCAATTTAATGAAATGTAAGAAATTTCCCGCTTTGAACAATCGAATAAACTCACGAACAAAAACGGGGCGAGACAAAATTTTAAGATTAAAAAACAATTAAAAATGCAAAAATTAAAGAATATGTACAGTACTTTTCGCTTTTAGCCTCATCCTTTAGCTGCAGACAAAACTTGGACTATATCGCTTATGTGACTATAAGTCTAATTCACATATATGCCACTATGAGGCATATAACCGAATTTGAATACAATCAAGTTATGTGAATATAGAAAATAAAAAAATTCATATAAATTACAACGACAACATTCTGTGTATGGATTGTGGTTTCGAAAACTAAAAAGAACTTAGCAAAAATTGCTTATCTGACTATAACGCCATTAATTTGCTTTACTTTTCCATTTGATGGTTGTTGATATATGGCATATATTGCAAATGTGCTTATATCGCTAAATGGACTAAAACGTTTATACTTTAAATTAAATTAACTTATAGCGGGAAAATAAACTGATAAAATGGACTATATCGCTAATGTGACTATAAACGGTAGTGACTATAAACGAAAAGTACTGTAATAATAATAATATTTTGTTCTTCGCACATTTTTTTATTGTTTAATTATTTTGCTTTCAAAATTTTTTAAAATATACGAATTTTTTTTAAAGCTCGTTTGCAAACTACCATACAACCACGATTGATTGCCTTAATTTTATAAACAAAACTTAATTTTTAAGTCCCTATATAATTTACTGGCTTTGTTGTTTTAATAAAAAAAAATAAATAAATTTTACCGACAACATTTCATAAATAGCCGAAATATTAAAAAATAATTGAATTTTTCACCGCAAAATTAAGGCTTTAGTGTAATAACATCTGCACTATGTTAGCTACATTGACAAAATTTGGTAAAAACAAGTAAGAGTGCTATATTCGGCTGTGCCGAATCATATATACCCTTCACCATTGTGCGAGCAGAATACAGAGCAACTAGACAAAAACTAAATAATTGTTACATATACATACATGTTTACAATACTTAAAACTTCATTATAAATAAAATTTAAAAAGCAAAAAATGGTAAATTTTTTTTTAAATCGTTTTTAGAACATAAAAAAATAAAAATATATAAAAAAAAAAAATTTTCTTTTGAAAAAACCAAGATTCGATCAGGGAACTCTCAGTTTCTAACTTAACACACCCCCTAGATAACTAAACCATGAAGGAACGTTAATCGAATATCATTAAAATGAAATATGGCACGTTTACTGTTCACAAAATTCAACACAGTTGAGTTGAAATTCCTTTTGTTGTTATTGTTCATTTTGTTATTCGGTTATTTAGTAGAGGGACATCACATGGTTAAATCAAGTTCTCTCCTCATAAGGAGCCAGAATTTATATACTTTATAGGGTCTTAGATATATAGTATATATATACCCTTTTCCACCTGAGGTGAAGGGTATAAAAAGAGTAATTTTTGGGATTTCAGTATTTTGATTTTAACTCAGCCATTTTTTAACCGATTTGACAGATTTATATACCGAAGTGTTTAAAAAGAAATTTGCCAGTTAGTTAGTTGGGCTATAAAACTTGGACTCGGCAAGATCTATGGTTCCCGAAAATTGGTATTTTTCAAAAAAAAGTTAATATTTTGGTCATAACTTTTTCGTATCTGAACCGATTTTCTCGAGTTTTTCAGAAAATATTTATATATAAGGCGTGACCATAGGTCATATTACAGTCAAAAAATTCAGGTTATTATACAATTTTTGAAATTTTTTGTATGGGGGGTACCACGCCCACTTCTCCAACATCGCCCACATTTTGTGTGTTGGTTTGTATTTATAACCTGAATGTTTGCACCTAATTTGGAAACTTTGGCACTTGCCGTTCTCCAGATATACAGAAAAAAGCAATAAAAATACAACAACAAGGGCTTTTTGGAAAAAATTAAAGGCAGTCGTGGGTTTTGGTCATATCTCAGCCATTTGTGGACCGCTCTTGCTGAATTTCAATAGCATGAAATGGTGGACTATATGTGACATAAATGTGAAACAACCTAGCCGCTATCATGTCTGGAGTCTCCGGAAAACACATATCAAACGTAAGACGGACAGACGGACGGGCATCGTTAAATCAAGTTCACTCCTCATAAGGGCCCAGAATATATGTACTTTATAGGGTTTTAGATCAATATTGCAGAAATTACAAATGGAATGACAAACTTATATATACCCTTTTCCACCTGAGGTGAAGGGTATAAATATGTCCCTGCGGGAAATTTGTGCCAATTATTCCAGCTGACTGGTCTTGGATTTGTGAAAATAGAACAAGTACAAAAAGAAAGAACTCATGACCAGTGGAAGGAAAACCAATCATTTTACTGGTATATGATTAACAGAAAAGCAGAAAAAGTAATGAATTCTTCACCGGTGATGTGACACTTTTTTTTGGGACTTTCAAAAATGTTGTTCTTAAATTTAGTTCTACGACTTCTTTTATTGAAATAATACTACATTAGGTGCGTTTGAGTACTTTTACAATAAAAAGCAGTAAATGAGTAAACTGAAAAATTTGCTCTCACAAAAAGCTGTTGTCCAAAAAAGTACGCGAACGCAAAATTTGTTAAAATTCGTAAGATAAAGGCAACAGCTGATGGCAAATAATTGAAGTGTTGAAAAATATTGACACTTTTGACTACTAAACTCGTTTTCTTATCGGTACTCGATTAAATACTTTTTATAACACGAACATTTTTGGAAAATACAAACAAATTGTTTTATGTAATCTTTCAGATTTGTTTGTATTTTATTCTATTTGATTTTGCTAATTTGTAGCGGGTTAAATTATTTAAAAGAACATGAATAATTTTTTTGCTATTGATTACTTAAGTACCCAAATACTTCACACTTTTACAACTCTAAAAAAATTAACATAACAAAAAAAATTTTAAAAGTTTGTATTTAGCCAAATAAATGCTTCACAAACAAGTTTAATTAATTAATATTTATTCACTTTTTGTTTTGGTTTAATGTTTATTTGAACTTTTCTTTTATTTAACAATTTTTTCACAATTAATATGCTTTTTACTTGTTACTTTTGTTTGTTTACCTTTTGAAACATATGTTTTTTTGATTTACTAAATTTTACTGCAAAAATTTCTGCAATAAAAATTTGTAAATAGTCAGGCAAGAACTGTCACTTTTCGCTCTCAATTTATGTTCTCATTAGTACACAAAATGCAGTAAAGTTTTGTAAAAAATAGTAAAAACTTTTGTGTTCTCGAACGAAACTATTGTATGGAAATAATACTTGTCAAATGGTGGCCAGTGCTGTCAGATATGGCGATTTCTCGCCAAACGTGGCGATTTTGAAACGTGTTTGGGTGTGGGATTTTCCAATTGGCGACTGACGCCTTTTTTTTGACAATTTTTAATAAGCCCGGCGATTTACTTGGCTATTTTTCCTATATATATTATTTCAGCGATTTTTTTTAACAGTTTGTGATTTTTTGTTATCATTAGTAACTTTAAAAAAATCTTACAACTTTTTTTTCACATAATTTTGTTTTGTTATCATTATACCCACACCACAATAGTGGAGAGGGCATTATGTATTTGGGCTGATGTGTGTAACACCTTAAAATAGTGGTCCTAGACTCACCTTAAAGTATACCGATCTACTCAGAATCAGTTTCTGAGTCGAACTAACGATGTCCGTCCGGCTGGCTGGCAGGCTGGCTTTCCATGTTACAGTGAGGGAAGATAGGGGGTAATTTCTTCCTCTCAGAAACTATCAAACCGATCAATGAAATTTAAAACATAGATAGAACCATATCTATATGGACACAAAATGCATGCATTTTTTAAAAAAATAGGACCACGAGGGGAGATAGGGGCAGTTTCTGCCTCTCAAACCGATTATAATGAAATTTAAAACATAGATAGATCCATATCTATATGGACACATTAGCTATACAGTTTTACAAAAATAGGACCACAAGGTGAGGTAGGGGGCAAATTCTGCCTCTCACAAACTTTCAAACCGATTTTCATGAAGTTTATAAAAATAGATAAATCCATGATTACATGGACACATAAGCATGATGTGTTTTTAAATACTGTGGTGTAGGGTATCATATGGTCGGGCTTGACCGACTATACTTTCTTACTTGTTTTAATTGAATTCTATATTCAGTCACTATTTAATTTTTATAGTATGTTTGCAGGTCAAAACACCAATAATAAAATCGATGAGGCTGAAGTGTACGATCGTATAGACTTGTGTACTTAATTTAGTTTTTTTTAACTGAATATATGATTTCCATTTAATGTTATTTCAAAGAAATAACAGTAACTAAACAAAATTTACTTTCGACGAATTTTTTTTATTTTTTCTCCGTTTTTGGCGATTTTTGACTGAAATATTATACTAGCTTTTGTTGTATGCAAAATTTAATTTAAAAAAAAAATGTTACGAAAACTTAACAAAATTGACGTTTGCGATTTCTGACAACCGGTTTGGCGACGTAGCTCAAGAAAATCTGACAACCCTGATGGTGGCTGTTAGGTGTCAATTGATTCCCTCCAATGACAACCCCATGTAAAAGTCATAGGTCCCATTCATAAAAAGCTTTAGAACTAGAACCAGTCTTTACTACCAAAGACCTATCACGGGATTAATTTGGTGTCAGTTCGCTTTAGGGGTATTCGTTATATTATTTTATATGACTTCCATACAAATGTCGACCGAAGAAAAGGATTGTTGCACGATTTTCGGTTGAATATTCTTTATATGTAAATGTTGTTTAATACTGAAAATGACCAAGCTGACAAATAACTTAGCCTAATGCAAATACAAATACCAGGAAATAAATTATTTCAGTACCCCTAAAAGGCCCATTATTTTATCTAGTCCCCATATTTTTGTTATATTAAAATATAATTTTTTTGTTTAATAAAATTACGTAAAGGAGTTCCTGAAGAATTCATTTGTGTTCGATTGTATAAAAGTATTTACCAAGTTATAAAAATGCATTTCACAGAGGAAGCAATAACCTGAAAGTTGTTATTTAATAGAATTTTTAAGCTTCAAATATGCCTTTAAAAACATTCTTGACTAATTTACGATCCCATTTTAGAAGAGCTGTAATGGTAAATGGCATTATAAGATTCGCAAATTGCCTAAACTTGCTCAATTCGTTTCGCATTATCTTTAATTAAAGTAATTTTTTTATATAAATTAAATATTCAAGCTTAAATGTCTTATTGTTTTATATAAAAAACTTTTTTTTTAAATTAAGACCGCATTTAGATCTATGCAATTAACGCCAAGTTTTTTTCTATTTTTTTTTAAAGTAGTTTCTACGAAACTTTTTTCACATTTACATTTACATTTTTTTTCAAGCATTTTTCAACTCTGATTTCTTCCCTACACCTCTTGCTAACAAACAAAAAGTTGCATGCGAAAGTTGCGGCGTTAATTGCATAATGTTAATATGTTCTTCCTTTGAGTGCCGAAATATTGGTGTGAATAAATTTATAATATATATTTTTTTAATGTATATACAATTAATTAATTATATCAATATTTCCATTCGGTCCTTTTTAACAGAGCTCCAACCGTTTATAATTTTGCAGACCCCGACCCGCAATTTCGTTAGTGAATACGTTAAATTTAATGTTTGAACGATCGTTTAATTCATCGTTTCTTACTGTTAGACTGCAGAATTAAGGTAAGGTGACCATACGTACTCTTTTTTAGAGGAAAGTCCTCTTTTTTAACTGGCTGTCCTCTATAAAATTTGTGTCCTCTTTTATCATCTTTTTTTCATTATCTGTCATCTTTGTCCTCTTTATTTTTAAAAGCATGACCAATATTTGCTTTTATTTTTATAAATTAAAATAAAAATTTTATTTCACTGTGATCAACGGGTTTTTCTATGCAATCGTATGGAAAATGTTGTGCCATGCTTGTTCTGTTCATTCTCCTACTGGACTCTCATACACTTGCAGTATAAAATTTTGAATAATTTTTTGCAATGATTATTAAAGCTTAGTTGTTTTTTTTTTTGTAACTAATTTTACTAAAGTAAATGTAAATTTTTATACATCGTCAGCTTAAAATGCAAACCTGCTAACTCCCTTTCAACAAATTCTACAGGAAAAACTTTTTATTTTTCCTATTTACTGCTTGAGAGGAGAACCAAAAATATACTTGATTTGACACACTTCAAGACTCAAATTGAAGAATAACTACATGCTGGTCGACGAGGCATATATTTCTCTACCACACGGCATCAAATCTCAATTTACTAAAAAAGTGGATTTCGCAGGTCTGCGTATTAAGCCGACGATATGTAATTCTTTTAAAATTTTCTTTACATTTATTAATATGGGAATGTAAATTTGTCTGTAAAATATTTAAAAAAATCTTGAAGTCAAAAAATTTTTTTACTTTTTTTCTTTATGTCCTCTATTTTTATTTTCAAAATCTGGTCGCCTTAATAAAGGTCACAATTACACGATCAATTTAAAAAGCAGTAAAAACATAAACTATAGCAGATCTTGCTTATCGGATATATATCATCCACCTCTAGTTTAAAATGATTCTCTCGAGACAAAAAGGGTTCGACAACGTTGAAAGTTTCGACTTAACTTTTAAATTCAAATGCCTTGGGTGCTACTGGGGAAAATGGAACAACAAACAGCTAAGGAAGTATTGATTTTGGAGCCCAACCGAATATTCCCATCAGCTTAAAAAGTCTTGGTATGACAATCAAAACGCATATATTAAATTATCTCTATAATTGCGACCTGTTTTTTGTGCACAGGTTTAACTGGCCAGCCGGATGAACGGACAACATTAAATTGACTAAGAAAGTGATTTTGTGTTGATCGAATTCTTAAAGAAGGGTCTAGGACCAATATTTTAAGGTGTTACAAACATCACCACAAACGCATAATGCCACCTCCAACATTGTGGTTCGGGTAGACATAATTATATTCTTACTTTATTCTCTGAGCAACGGTTACTTGGTCCTTTAGTCCGAGGTACTGAAACTTACTATTGTTTTTAGCGGGAATCGAACCCGAAACCCTAGCACTGATAAATTATCTCACCATCAAATAGCCTACCAGGACACCTAAGATACTTTTTTATGAAGATTTTATGAAAACGTTAAAAAATCAACAAAAATAATTGCCGCTAGGGTCCGCTAGCCCCTTATTGGAGCACCGAGGCTTTATATAACCTAAACATAAGTTTATTATAAAATTTTTGGAATATCTGATACTAAAAGAATTGATTTTGCTTGAATAAATATACATTTGTATATAATCGGGGAATAAATTATTAAAGCAGACAATATTGGGAACCTCCAACTTTAAACTTCAAATAAAAAAACCGGTCAAGGTTTAATTTATCAAACAACCTACGTACATTTTGTACATATTGGACTTACCATAGAAGAATGAATTTATGTTGGCAGATTCGTTTGAAAGCTGTACTTGTATGTTTGAAGTATTTAAGAAATGAAAAAATGAACAACAAACAAAAAACTAAGCAAGAAAAGCACCACCAACAACAATAACAACAATGGGGCATACATAGAATGAAAACCAGTGTAAATGGACACACAATCATGTTTTGCCACATGCTGCAATATTCCATTCGTATGTTGTTTGTTAGTTCTTGTTTGTTGTCGTTGTCGTCTCCATTGCTGCTGTTGCTGTTGGTGTTTTTGTTGCTGCTGCTGTTGAAGGTAGGCTGTCTGTCATGCGGCATGATACACCGATATCATATACATTCTGTTTGTTGTTATTTTAGGTGAGCGCACCGCGCGTAAAGTGCTCCATTAAAAGTCCAGACTTAAAGCCACAACAAAACGATTGTGAGCATGACAAAAACAGTGCAAAATTAATACTCAACGCGAATAGATTGAGTTGACTCCTGCAACGCGCGCAAACGCATTTAACGAACTGCAACCCAAAAGTACAACATGAAACGAGTGCAACGTTTTCAGACAACAAAAATAAAAAAAAAAAAAAAAAATAATGAAAATATGAACATCACATGCATTGCATGTCGTCCATTCGCTTAAATTAATTTTAAAAGAAAAAATCATCGTTTAGACATTGGTATCGATTTATATTATTCGGTAGAATCGATGCAACAAAAATGCTCTGAATTTTGGCATTCCTTAGCCAGTAGATAGTCATTCACACACCCATGAATACTTCTACAAGTGTAGTGAAAGAAGGGCAACATAAACGAAAAGATCCTTATTTAACCCGCAGTGAAAAGTGCTCAAGTGTTCAGTGAAGCAAACAGCCTGGCTCAGCCCCAGCCAGCCCATTGCGGACGGCACTGCAACTGTGTGTCTGAATGTTCAGTGTCTTATCGCTTAATAAACGAATTAAAACCAAAACAAAGTTAAGAAAATTAAAAATTAAGATAAAAAATAAATTTACATTGAATTGAAGCCCACTGCTGCGAAAGTGCGAGCGAGTATCAGTACGGAATATATCGGCTGACAGCCTGTCTCCCCATTTGTGTTCGTATGTTTATCATCAGTGCATATGGAGAGCAGAGTAGTGCGAGTGAATAGTGTTTTAATTTTTGTTGTGATATATGCTGTTGCCCTAAAGGGTTCATAAATTACTTAAAACCCTAAAAAGAGAAATAAAAAACCAAAACAAAAAACCTAAATGGGATACATTTATTACGTTATGAAACGACTCGCGTACCTCAGGTTCAAGTAGTTGCACACAATCGCACAGTTGCAATTTCGATAAACAACAATAACAACGAAATCCCACTTTCGCGTTGCATAAGGCAATGACGACGTCGACGACGACTACTACTAATCTGAGTTATCCAACAAGGGAACCAAATGCAGCATTAACCGAACGGTAGGCTGTTGAATTCTCTGCATTTTTTTGTTTTTCATTTAGTATTTGCCTTTTGGTGAGATGTGAGAATATTAAAAACCAGGTAAATAATTACAAATACGTTGTATTGTTACAAGAGCGTACAATACACCGGACGTATAAAACGCTTGCAAACTTTTGTACCGCCTTCGCCACTTCATTTTAATCATTCTTCTACTGTGCGAAATATGGCGGCGCTTAAGAATCGGTACGTTGCTAAAGGCAAGTTATTTTTAAATATCATACATTTGGCAGAGCTGCCATTTAGCGGAAATGTGTGTATTCTATTAGTTTTAAAAAGCAGGTCAAATGCATCATTTTATATGTATATTTCCTAAGGAAGTAATTTTTGAACCTTTTATAACAAATTCAGTTGTTGTGCCAAACAAACTTCAGATTTACAATTTCTGACATTCTGGTAGCATTTAAAATTTCTCAGATTATTTTAATTTTTTCATTTAAACTACATGCTATTTGCATTTTTTCCCCGTCTATTGAATGGTAATTAATGATAAGTCCCAATTTACACTGTGGGCATTTCTTGCCGGACAGAAAAAGTTTGTTGGCGTGAGAGGCAAGAAGTAAAGTAGGTCACGCATACAGTGTCGCCCTCTTACCAACAAACTTTTTCTGTCCGGCAAGAAATGTCCATAGTGTAAATTGCGACTAAGTTCCTTTTTTAAAATATTATTCGTATCTCTTGTTGACTTATACTAACATAACAATTCATAGAATAAGACGTAATGGAAACATAAGGTATCAATTGTGGCACATGTATTTATAGTTGTTGTACCACTCCTCAATAGTGGTGAATAAGGGCATACTAAGCTTGGCTTTCCGTGTGAAACTTTTTCATAATGATCAGTTAATAACCATAGACCCCATATAAAGCCCACTCTCAGGAAACACTAACAAAAACTGTTACAAATCATGATATTGTAGCGAAATTTGATCTTTCATACTTTCAAAAGGCTAGAAGTTAGACTTGCTGCATGAGAACTATCGATTTTGATAACTATGGCTTGATAGCTGAGAATGTCAAACTGTGCGACAGGCTTGGCAAGTCATCACGAATCGTTAAACGCTAGAACAACGCTTCCAAATTATGGGAATTTAATTTTAAAAAAATCTGTTTGCGAAGTTCATAGAACACTTCGTGTTAAGTGATGAAGCTTATTTCTTGTTTAATGCACCGAAGCCAATTAAGCGCTTTTAATTTAAATTGCCGCGTTTTTATCAAAATAAATACGAACGCTTACATTCAACATTTGCTTTTTTTTTTATCAGTAAAAGAATATAAATAAAACTAAATTGTTTTGGATTATGGTCCAGAGTTTTAAAAATTCTTTTATTAAGCTGACTTCATTCATTATAAACTTTTTGAATTTTTTCTAATACCCATATGTATCGAATTTTATTCCAAATAAATTTGGCTCGCTAAAAATAGCGCGTTTTGGTCATAAATATAGAAGGGAAAAATCTCGTTTTGGTTATAAAATGTTGACAATGCTGGTTAAATGGCTACGTCAATAAGCAAAATTGCCGTATTCGAGTAAAGGCAATCCTCAGTCCATTAATGAATTACCATTAGATCCATTAAAATTTACTGTTAAGTGCAGTTTACACGCTGTTTTAAAATAAGCAGGGAGCTGCTGTTAAGGTGAGTGGCGAGCGCGAGTCATCCTGACTAAATTTTTGACTGAATTTCCAAAAATCATTTGGTTCAAACTAGACTTGCCATACAGCGCGCTTAACAATCAGTTTATTGCAAAATCAAAAAATTAGTAAAAAATTGGACCAATAGAGTGGAACATTAAACCCTGCCGGAAATCATATTTCAAAAATAAATGCCATGAAATTATTTACCAGATTAATAAAAAAGATTTCAATTCAAAATATTTCCGTCTTGTAATATCTTTTCTAGGTTCGCATGAAGATAAAACACGCTTTTACTTCTTCATTAGGCCCTCTATTTCCAGAAGTGGTGAATGAGGGTATATTAAGTTTGTCATATTATGTGTATCACCCAGAAATACTGTCTACGACACCATACGTTGCATATATATACCTATATATTCTGGGTTCCAGAATAATTCTTTTCAATTTTTTTATTCAATATTTATGTAAAAAGTCTTCAATCGCACTGGATCTTCTTAGGAAGTCAACTCAAAACTGACGCATTTTCACTTTTTGCAAGAATCCGATAAACAGTGGTCATATCAACCCACTGTTAAAATCTAACATCAATTTCTCTAGTATTTTGCGATTTAAGAATATTTATAAAAAATAGTTTTTTGTATCTACTAAAAATTTAAAAAAATTTGGAGTTAATCCCCTTTAGAAGAACCGGTGCAGTATCTTAAATATAAACTAACAATAAAAATGTCCTAGTTCAAAAAACAGACAAGCCTGGCGTTTTAACTTTTTTCGGGTACGCCGAATCCAATAGATTAGCTCTTGTTTCCAAGATATATCGTTATTTCGAAAATGGAAGGGGTTTACAACATAAAATTATTAACAAAAAACAAATCAAAACTTAGCAATAAAATTACTTTAAGGTTTATTTAAACTTAAAATAATTTTTAAGCAACATTTAGAAATTCATGTGTGTTAAAAATTCATTGGAAAATACAGCTATGCTTCTAACCCTTTACGGCGTCATGTTGTATTTCTGCAACATACCCTTAAAGTTAGTGTAAAAATATTATATATGGCAACATAGCATTCTTGCGGTTAAAAAACTATAAGCTTTCTAGACAGCAACAAGTTTGCATTTATTTCAATCAAGTGGCACGTCTGTTGTGCACTCTTTGAATTAATTTTCAAAAAAATATTTTTTTAAGTAATAGTGATATTTGGCTATTGAAATTTGTTTGAGTGACAGGTAACAGGATATATTTCAATAATCAATTACATATTTTTTTCGCAAACCCAATTTCGTTTACGTTTTATACTGATTTTGGTTTGTTTTATATATGCAACATTGCCTATTCAGGCAATATATTTATATTTAACTATGTATTATTCAAAATAAAAAGAAGAAAGTGCCGGCTCAACACGTTCCACCGAAAGATGCCAGGTTTGCACTGGCCAGTTTGGGTCGATAAGCGCATGAGATGCAAATTTCCAGAATGCAAAGGCTTTACGCATACATCTTGCGAAAAATGCGTGGTAAGTCTGTGCTACAATAAGTAAAAATTAAAAATGTTCATATATTTTAATATAATTTATTAAGCTTGAGGTTTTTCTTTTTTTATATAAAAAATTTTATAACATTTATTTTTTAACTCCAATATTTCGATACAGCAATGTGTATCATCGTCAGGGAAATAATTAAACAATTAAAATAACTTTTATAAAATAATGAAAAAATAATAACAATTGTCAAATAGAAAAAATTATTTACAATTAAAAAAATTTTTAATACAAATAATCTATTACATTCTAAAAAATTTTTTTTTTTTTTTTTTTTTTTTTTTTTTTTAATTTCCTGTTTTGTTTTTAAAAACTAAATGTCTATAATTTTGTGCTACATTTTCCGTGTCAGATTTAAAATTAATTCTAAACAATTCTGGTACTTTAATGATTTGTAACATTTCTAGCATTAAACGTCGCTTATAATTTTTTTCTGTGTTTAAAACTGATACATTCTCAAAGTCCGGAGAGTGATTTAAACTGGCACAGTGGGCTGTTAATGCGGTTTTTTGTGATGAAATATCCCTAAACTTTTGATTTGATTTGTGACCCGATATTCTAGTTTTTAGTTTATTCTTTGTCGTACCTACATACACTTTGTTGCATTGTCCATTATCATTTCCCTTACAAGGTATTTTATAAACTACATTCGACATTTCTAACTTATGTACTTTATCTTTAGTTCTAGTAAATAATTTACCAACTGTATTATATGATTTATGTGCTATTTTACATATCCTTGTGTCGAATATTTTCGACTTTTCTAAACGTTCCGATATTTTAGGAATATATGTAAGTGATTTGTAAATTTTTGGCTCTACAATTCTATTCGAGTTGTTTACTCTATGGTTATTGCATTGTCTTATTAAATTTGATATCAGTTCAATTGGAAAACAATTATCTTTCAAAATATCCCTAATTCTTTTTAAATTCTTGTTATGAAATTCTAAATCACTTATTCTCAGTATTAAAAAAATTAAAAAAAAAAAAAAAAAAAAAAAAAAAAAAATTTTTTAGAATGTAATAGATTATTTGTATTAAAAATTTTTTTAATTGTAAATAATTTTTTCTATTTGACAATTGTTATTATTTTTTCATCTATATATATAAAAAGAAGTGTACATTTTGATTGTCACTCCATAACTCGAGAACGGCTCGACCGATTGCCATACAATTTTTAGGGAAGGTACAGGGAGGAGTGATGATGGTTAGTTGATTTTGAAATCCAAAATCGGTCTATCTGGGGGCGGAGGGGCGTGGCAAAATCCATAACTTGAGAACGGCTTGACCGATTTGAACGATTTTTTCTTTAAAATGATCGCCATGGTCCAACTTAGGTTTTTGCGGAAAGAAAATTTTGCCCCGCCTACTTTTACGCCCACTTTTTTCAATTTACCTAAAATCAGAAAACGGCTCCATCGAGTTGACTAATTTTTCTTTCAAATGTTCGTAGTAATCAACTTTAACTTTTCATCGAAAGAAAAATTTACCACGCCTACTTTTACGCCCACTTTTTCTATTAAGCGCATTACTGGCGAACGGCTTGACCGATTTGAACGATTTTTTCTTTAAAACTATCGCTATGGTCTAACTAAGGTTTTGCGGAAAGAAAATGTTGCCCCGCCCACTTTTACGCCCACTTTTTTCGAATTACCTTAAATCAGAAAACGGCTCCATCGATTTGACAAATTTTTCTTTCAAATGTTCGCATTAATCCATTTTAAGTTTTAATCGAAAGAAAAATTTATCACGCCTTCTTTTACGCCCACTTTTTCTATTAGGCGCATAAGTTGAGAACGGCTTGACCGATTTAAACGATTTTTTCTTTAAAATGATTACCATGGTTCAACTTAGGTTTTTACGGAAAGAAAAGTTTGCCCCGCACACTTTTTTCGATTTACCTGAAATCAAAAACCGGCTCCATCGATTTGACAAATTTTTCTTTTAAATGTTCGTATTACTCCATTTTACGTTTTCATCGAAAGAAAAATGTATCACGCCTATTTTTACGCCCACTTTTTCTATTAAGCGCATAACTTGAGAACGGCTTGACCGATTTGGATGATTTTTTCTTTAAAATCGTCTCTTAGGTTTTTACGGAAGGAAAATTTTAAAGGCCGTAAATTTCGTTTAAAGCTAAAATTAAATCGTCTGGTAATAATGTTTGCTTAGGGCCAGCAACGCGGACCGGCTCAGCTAGTTATTTTATAAAAGTTATTTTAATTGTTTAATTATTTCCCTGACGATGATACACATTGCTGTATCGAAATATTGGAGTTATAAAATAAATGTTATAAAATTTTTTATATAAAAAAAGAAAAACCTCAAGCTTAATAAATTATATTAAAATTAAATAAATAAAGGTTAAATAAAATAAAATTTATGTTCATATATTTTTTTTCAATAAATAAGATCTTAAATATGAATAATATTTTTTTTTATTAAATTTTCCATTAATAGTAGACTACATATTAACCAAAAACTAACGAAATTGGCGTTCTTGCGCCGTAAAGAACTAATTTTTTCCGGACATATAAAAAACGAAGTTGCCATAAATGATTAAAATCCATTAACAAGTTTTAATTTTATTAATTAATTTAAGAATTTCATAAAACGCAATATTTGTATGGGAGCCCACCTGAGAAGTTGTATGTAAATAAGTAAGTAAGTATGTCTCGAGAAAATGTTAAGGACAAAAAACTAATTATGGTCAGTCATACATTATATCCCCCTAGAGGCGACTTCTGGGCAGTTATGGGACCCTTTTCTTCAATTTATTTTTAGTCTGTATTGAACATTTTGTATGGTTTCCCCTTAAGGAATGGAGATAGCGGGTAGGTATGTTAGAAATAAATGATTGAGATGCAAAATAAAGTGTGGTTGGTCACACATTTGAACCATCTAGGGATCTTTTCAACAAAATGTTGTGCCTGTGACTGCCACAATTCTCCGTTTATGCAGTGGTTTAATTAATTTGATGAAGTTATTGAATTTATATTCTCCGTTGGCGATTTAAAATATATTTTTGTTCTGTGTGTAAGTAGAACTTTTCACTTGTTACATGTGTTACGGTTATATTTTTTGGCTTAAGGTCTGTTTCATAAAATAGAAGAAAAACAAGTTAGAAAGTATAGTCGGTCAAGCCCGACCATATGATACCCTACACCACAGTATTTAAAAACACATCATGCTTATGTGTCCATGTAATTATGGATTTATCTATGTTTATAAACTTCATTAAAATCGGTTTGATAGTTTCTGAGATGCAGAAATGTCCCCTATATTCCCTCTTGGTCCTATGATTCGGACCATTTTCAATAGGCTTGGTCCTTGTGCCAATAAGAATCTGTGACCCAAATTTGATCAGATTATGTCCAAAATTGCGCACAAGGTTACATGGACAGCCATCGTTAGTTCGACTCTGAAAGTGATTCTAAGTTGATCGGTGTACTTTAAGGTGGGTCTAGGACCAATATTTTAAGGAGTTACACACATTAGCACAAATGCATAATACGCTTTTCACTAAGATTGCAAAATTATCAACAAATTTTAATTAATTTCATGTTGATAAATTTCATTCTTCATAAAAATAAATTAATGAAAATTTAAATTTAGACTGATTATAAAATGAAAAATTTTATTTAAACCCCTAAACAGTCCAATAATATCGAGCCCTAATAGTAACAAGTAAGAAAATATAGTCGGTCAAGCCCGACCATATGATACTCTACACCACAGTATTTCAAAACACATCATGCTTATGTGTCCATGTAATTATGGATTTATCTATTTTTATAAACTTCATGAAAATCGGTTTGATAGTTTCTGAGAGGAAGAAATTTCCCCCTATCTTCTTTCGTGGTCCTACGATTCGGCCCATTTTCAATAGGCTTGGTGCTTGTGCCAACGAGAACCTATGACCCAAATTTCATCAAATTATCTTCATAATTGCGACCTGTACTTTGCGCACAAGGATACATGGACAGCCAGCCAGCCAGCCTGCCAGCCGGACGGACATCGTTAGTTCGACTCAGAAAGTGATTCTGAGTAGATCGGTATTCTTTAAGGTGGGTCTAGGACCACTATTTTAAGGCGTTACACACATCAGCACAAATGCATAATACCCTCTCCACTATTGTGGTGTGGGTATAACAATTTTTATCATTTTTTATCATTAATGATGTAACCAACAACATTTTAGATTTTTGTTTTTTGATGAAAATCGATAATATATGACCATTTGCATCATCTCTAAAAATCTCATATCTCTGGGAAGTACGGTTACGAAATAAGAGCAAAAGCAATTTCAAACGAAACCCTAGACTTGAAGCCAAAATATTTAAAAAAAACCTTCTCCTGTAAAATTTTATTTTTGTTGGTTACATCATTTTTGCTATTAGGGCTCGATATCAGTGTTTAAAAATGCTTGACTATTTTTAATGCTTTTGTAATTGCTTAACTTAACTGAAGAAAAAGAACACAGTAAAAGCAAAAAGCAAAAGCAGAAAAAGTGAGAGTTAATAATGTATTTACTGTCACTATGTGTATGTTCTCAGCTTAAAGTTTAAACATTCAGTCAAGCAACCACTAAAAAAAATGCTGTTGCTGTAAGTAATATGTTTTTGTTTTTTTTTTATGTAGTTGCTTGGCTGGCTGTTTAACATTTTTTTGACTTGATCGCTGTTGCTTGCTGTTGCAGAAATTTGTTTTGAAAAAATCTTTGACGGTAAGAACTAAGAATTATGGCGCCGCGTGTAAAACGAAGAATAATTGAAACATATTTTGATTTTGATAATGACCAAGCTATGTGTAAAATTTGCTCACATACATAGGTATGTTTAAAAGTGATAGAGTTTTTAATCTAACATGTGAAGTTTTATTTATTTTCATATCGAGCCTTTGGTGCAATACCGTAGTACATAATTCAAAAAATCGTGAACTGAGAAAAATGCATTTGAAGTTTTCAGCCATCTTTTTAATAGTAGTTCCGTTTACTTAAGTTATTTTTTTACAAGTTTTTTAATAAAGAGGAATGTTTTGTAATTAAAAAAAGGTGAAAAATTATTAATAATATTAAATATTTTTTTTATATTAATATAAATATGGTCGAAAATAGCTAGAGGTAATAAAAACATTTTTAGCTGTAAAATCTGAACAGTTAGAGATAGAACCATAATCTTTTTTTCTTTAGATAGATATTTTCCCAAAGATCATTTCTGCATACCCAGTTCATTCAAATTTTGAGTTACTACGATCTTGCACCAAAGGCTCGATATGTATTTTTGTATTTATTGAGAAAACATACTAAAAACATTAAAGAAATAGGTACCTAAAAATATGGTTTTGCGTAACTCACTAAATAAAAGAACAAAAATTAGTTTTTTCGCAAAAAAAAAACATCTAACGGTAATGATCTTTAAACATTCTTTCTGCAAAAATACTAAGAAATTCAAAATATTCAAAATATATGTATGAAGTGCCAGCCAGCAACAGCAAAGTAGTTAACTTGCTGACTTTAAGCGCATGAAAAGCCAAAAAAAAACTTGAACAAAATGTATTACTTACTTAAAGGCGCAACCATAATGTGCTTAAGTTGGCTTAAGCAAATGTGCGAATACATGTAAATCATATGAGGCAAACCATATTGAACTTAAAGAAAATTTTTGTTAAGTTTTATGAAACTGTCATTTGCTTAAGCAAAGTGCGAAACTGATCGCACATTCCGTACGGAATCAAATGTTTTTTGATTTTGTTTTTACTTTTTAAATACATTTGAGAGGCTTTTTATTAAATTTTGACAGTAGGTTAAGCAAGACTATGCATATTATGGTTGGCCCTTAAGTTGTTGCGTTGCTGACTGATTAAGCAAAGAGCATACACATAGCGAGACTCAAAAAATTATTTACTCTCTCTCTTTCTGCTTTTGCTTTTTTGCTTTTGCTTACTCTCTATCAAAGTAATAAAAGGCATCGAAAAATACAGTTTTTTAATTTGCAGCAAAAAATGTAAACAAAGCAAAAATTTTGGTGCTGTTGCTATTTTAAAGCAAGCAATTTAAACACTGCTCGATATAACCACAAAAGTAATTATTGTTAAACAGCAAGGGCACAAATGTTATGTTTTCATTTGTCCTTAAAGTTGTGCTGAAAAAGGTCTACGAGAAAAAGAAAGACAAAAACATGAAAAACAGAAGAATGTTCTTTGGACTTCAAGAAGAATTCTTGACAACAAGTATGCAGAACAGAGTTTAGGAAGAACATGAAAATCAATTAAAATAAATAATCATTCAAAGCTATTTTCGATCAACCAAAATAAGAATACCATTTGGTTTAAAGATTGATGTTTGACAATTGACTGCCAGCTGTCGTCAAAGGCGGTGAGTGTTTAGCTGAAGAGAAAGTGTGGTTACTATCGAAACTTGTCAAATCAACCTGTCCGTGGGCGTGGGTTCAATTCTTCGGTCAGTGAAAAATGATCCATAAATTTTAATTCATTTCATGTTGTAAAATTTATTTTTTCCTAAAAAAAATTTAATGAATTATTATTTTTAATGAACTTCAGACTGATTAAAATATGATAATTCGGATTAATTAAAATTTTTCGTTTTTTGCGAATAAAATCAAAAGTTGTTAATAGATTTTAATTATTTATGGCTTGTTTGCGACTTTGTTTTTTATATATCAGGAAAAAACTAAAAGCATAGTTTCCAATTTTTTATGAATTTTTAACAAACAAAAATTTTGAAATGTAGGTAAAAAATTATTTTTATATTACTTATTTTGCAAAAAAAAAAAAAAAAAAAAAAAAATAATACCACTACGTATATTAGAAAAGAGTTAAATAACTTTGCTTAAATGTAATTTTATTAAGGAATTTCGGGTTTTGTTTAGTAATTTCAGTAAACTATTAGTTTACATGAAAATAATTCACACTACTATAACTTTATAAGGATCGGAATATAATTTGCTCTACACTGAAAACATTTTCTTCACAGATCCAATGAAATTTACATTAAAATTCAACCTATGTAACCCTTCATTGGATTAATGAAATGTTTCATAAAATCAATGAAAATTTTGCATTAGTTTAATGACAAACGTTTATTTTATCCATTTTTTCAATGAGGATTCATAAAATCAATGAAAATTTTGTCATTGATTTTATTAATCCTTCATTAATCCAATGTTACATAGGTTGAATTTTAATGTAAATTTCATTGGATCTGTGAAGAAAATTTTTTCAGTGTATGTATATAAAATTAGCTGAAATGTTAAACAACACAATTTTGCCGCACTCTTTTTCTTGTAATTCTCCGCCTGTAGTCCAAAAATCTTAGATCTGACTACTTCAGGCTATGTAAGGACTTTAATTTAAGCTAAAATGTAAAAATGCTAAAAATAATTTTGGAACGCTCCTTTTGCTCTTAATTCTCCGCCCACAGGCCGCCACAAAAATCCTGCTACGTTAGGATTTTACATATGTAGGTGCTTTAGGACGAAAAAGAGGAAATACAAATGAGGAAATTATGTATATAAATCGAAACATAGCAATATAAGACTTTAGTGTGAGGTTCTGTACGTATGTTACAATGAGATATGACAGTTTTTCATGACTAATAGTTAGGACATATAATTAGTTATATGTAGCTCCAATATAAATTCTACTCTCGAAATTCAACTTCGTATATACGTTTAAAAAACGTTGCAGTGTATAAAATCGTAATGAGTAAAACAACTATGGATTATAACTAGATGTGAAACTTGATGGTCAAAATCTTAAGTTTGTTGTCAAAAAAAATAAAACTACCCAGCAAAAACTTTACTTACAATCCTACTTGACTTCAAGAATTCATTACTTTGTAGCTTTATTCGCCACTTTTTAATACTTTTATAAGGAAATTTCCCCCCCGTAAATTATAAAAATATGTTTTGTTAATTTCGATAATACAAGAATTCCCAATAATAATAATTTTTTAATGTACACAATTTTTGAAAATCCCAGCAAGGTTTTTTTTGTTTTTTTTATGGAATCTCTAACGAAATTTTCAATAAGTATCCATATCTTAAACAAAATAGTTATTTATTAGATATTTCCAAATAATCATCTTGTTTACCGTATTCAATTACTTATTATTCTACATTCAATCCCAGCAGGTGCCATCTATATCCAAAGCCTTAACGTTTGACTTGATAATGCGTGCGGTTGAATTATTAAAAAGCCTTGCAATATTTATGTTCATATATATTTATGTGTTATATGAATCAAAATTCTTTTCGATAATTTTTGACGAAAGCACGGATTTGTCGGGGAAAAGCCAGATTTCCTTATCTTTAAGATATTTCAACATACAACAAAAAGTTTTTAGGGAAGAATTTATTGGCTTTGTTGTAAACGCATATAAAGAGGCTTCAAAAGATATTGATGACGTTGATGTGTCAATTGTGGCGAAGGCACTTTCATCAATAGTTCTTAAACCTTTGACAAATTTTGGTCTTGACCTAAAAAATTGTGTAGGAGATGGAACAGATGGGTGTCCTCTGGAAAAGCGACAAATGTGAAACAAACGCCTTGCTACTCCCATAAATCGAACAACTCAATTTCTTAAAGCAATAAAGTGCCATTAATACAAAAAGTTGTATCATTTGTTAAAGAAACGACAAAAAGTTTTAAATATAATCATCCCAAGCGAAAAATAGTTTTAGCAAAGTATTTGGGAGCCAAACTCTCTTCATTATGTGTCTTTGCAACAAGTGTACATCATATAGAAGAAGCTTTGGAAAAAATATCTGAATGGAGAGGTAGTATCTCTACCTTTATATTAAGGAACTCACTTAGTACTTTTAAATTTATTTGCGGAATATACATATTAAGTGTGATACCTATTGTAACACAGCCACCTAGTATCATTTTACAAAAAGGATCAAGCCTTATCAAAATTTTAATCATGTGAAGAAAAAAAAATAAAGCCGAAGAACAATTTAAAGCGATTTATGAAAAAGTTAAAGTTTTTAGCAAAAAGACAAGATTTGAACGAAATAATCACATCTAAAATGTGAAGATTACTACCGAGTTGTAGGTTGCATTCCTCTTATTGAATTTATTTTAGAAGATCTCAAAACACCTTTCCCTATAGATATCCTAAATGTATTGAAGATACCTAAACTTCTACCTCAAAGTGTAATCAAGTCATATACAGAAACAAAACTGTTAAAACCACAACTAGCTGTTGAGCTAGTTGTAGATGCTTAAATAAACTGTGATGAATATATCTACCCAAATCTAAGAAAAATATTTAAAATTTTCGTTTCAATGCTCGTCAGTAAAGCTACGAGCGGGAGGTCATTTCCTACCCTTCGTCGAATTAAAACATGGCTCAGATCAACAATGACAGAAGATATACTGTACTGTCTAAATATGCCTCACAAGGAAATCATAAATTGCTTATTTAAAAAGATTAATGTTTATTGAACTGATCTTATATATGTTATTTAACCTTTTTGTTGAGTTTTTTTAACTAGGGTAATGACTTTTTTGGACAAAATTTCTTCATCCCAACACGAAAATATTAGAAAATACTTAAAATTTCGCGAAAAAGTAATACATAATTTCTTAATATTCTTTCACGGTCTATACGGCTATGCGATGAAGAATTTGATATTCACAAAAATTGCAAAAAGTACTTACCCTAATACACATATTGTTTTTAATAAACTTTTAAAAACAAATTTTTTACTCTTTTGTATCATACAAAATTTCCCCCCCCCCCCTAAGGCTCAAGCTGGATCCGCGCCTGGTTATATATTATATATTAACTTTATTATTAAATCTTAAATATACAAAACAAAAAAAAAATGAATATTATTATACGATTTTAAATAAATATCTAAGTCAATTTGCAGTATATTCCGTTAATATTTGTTAGACATTTGATAATACTATATAATTTTTTTAACAATAATTTTGATGTTAAATCCATGGAAAATCTAAAAATCAATCAAATGTGTGTAACTATATACATAAATGTGTTCCAAAATTACCGTCACAATATTTTTTTGTTATTAGAACACTAGTAGTTATATCGTTCTAATGAAAACGATGTATTTTATACAACATAACATTTATATTACACGTATTTCTATTACAGTGTTGGAGTTATAAATGATTTTGTGCAGCAAAACACTCCTTATTAAATGTTTTCTTACATTTCGAAAAATTTATACTTGTGTACACTTTCATGCATATTAATAAGTGTGTTTTATCATTTTTGAATTAAATAGCAATAACTTATTTTTGGCCTCTTTTTGAAACTATATATTTTTATAAAAATTTTAAGTATAAAAAAAACATATTCTTTTTTAGGTTATAATAGGCCAAATTATAAAGGATTACTTTTGGGACATCTCGAACAAAAATTAGTACTTTTTCTAGTAGAAAAGTAAGTAGTCGGCTCGTCAAATTCTCATTATTTTTCTGCTTATTTTGTAAGCAAAGTTTTTGCTGGGTAAGTCTAGAAATGTGCAAGTAAACAAATTTCATAAGTACATAAAGAAATAAACTTCCACGCATTCCCATCAAAGACAAATTAAGCGTTCTGGGACAAAAATAAAGATACCTTAATTATTATTCAACTGTTTTCTGGCGATGGGTTTTAAATAATTTTTAATTTGATATTAAACTTTTATGTTTGCTGGACATTGTTTACCACTTTATTTACATAAATTAAAGTCAGATTTAAGAAATGTATAGATTTTTGGTGTAATTTTAAATGTGTTTTTTTCATAGCAACCTTAAATAGAACTTGTTTATTTTTTATCATAAAAGACGAATATGTATAGGCCGTAACAATAATGACATTTTTAATAGTTGTGCAAACGTTAATTAATACGAGAGGTTAACTGTTAACAAAGTAATTTTCTCAAAAGAATATTATATCGATCAATTTAAAAAAAAAAATGAAACGGCACATTCAATAATTTTTTAATACTTTCTGAGTTGTTTTAATGATAATGAAATAATAATGCACTTTTCATGATAAGTTCAATTGATAATGCAAGGGAGTATAAATTGGCACACACTTTAATGATACAGTAAACGCTCGCAAATTCGAACCACTTTGTTTTAAGGGCGATTCGAATTTCCGAATTCTTCGAATTTCTGGACGGTTTTTTTATAAAAAAATTTAGGTAAATTTGACCGTAAAGATATAAATAACTATGTTATTTTTTCAATTAAGTTTATTTAACATAAAAACTATAAAAAAAATCTTAACGAAATATAACAAAAAATAACAAATCAGTAGTTGTTTAATATAAATAGTATTTTTAAGAAAAGTTTTTTAACTTTGCATATCTTGAATTCTCACTCAGTCGTTGTTAATCATATAATCAGTAATATTAGTCTGTTTTTAAGGTTTTTGCATTTACGACAAAACAATATCATTACGGAGATCTAAAAGATTTGACAAGTGCTTAGTGGAAAATAATTCACTGCTTTTGCACCACTGTATTCAATTATTTACACTTGCAGTAGCTTCGGAATAAGAAATATAAGGTGGAACTTCCACATCGTCATCATTGTCTAAAGACAAAGTTTCGCTGAAAAATATACGGAAAGGTTCATTCTCAAAGGTATCTTCATTCCATCTTTCGATTTCTCTTGCAGATATGGAATTATTCGGATCAATTCGAGTCAAAAGGTTTTGATTTATTTGGACAACGTCATTATAGTCCTGATCTTTTTCCAGCAACCGTCATAGAGGCACATCATGACCACTATCGTATTCGTCAGAGTCCCGATTGAACAACTTTGACCAAGATGCTTGACCTTATCCCAAGCTTTCTTTAACAACATAACTACATCTTTGATTGAATGAGATTTTAAGATTTTCGGAAGCTGAATCGTATGTTCTATCTGGCAGGCAGCGGTAATATAGCCCAGTTTCGTCGACATTATATATTTGAGGTTCCACTAGGCCCATTTTTGCGATTTTAGCACGAAGTCTATGAATGAAAAGTGTGACTGAATTAATGTCGCTGGATAAAATCTCGCCACTAATTTTTAAAAGGCGAATTCCATGCCGCTTTTTAAATTTGGTAAACCATCCATCGCTTGCCCGAAAGTCATTCTCAGTTCTATCGGGATATTATTGCCTGAAAATTACTTTAGCTTTCTCCTTTCCCATTCATTTCCGTCTTTTTCACGTTGATTACGAAACAACTCAGGGACGACTTTCCATTTTCGGATATTTAGCACTATGTCAATTTTTATTGGATACGTGTTGGCAACAGCATGTAATATTGATTTTCTATTCGATTTCATATACCCAGTAAAAACTTCATTCCATCTTTCGATTTCTCTTGCAGATATGGAATTATTCGGATCAATTCGAGTCAAAAGATTTTGATTTATTTGGACAACGTCATTATAGTCCTGATCTTTTTCCAGCAACCGTCATAGAGGCACATCATGACCACTATCGTATTCGTCAGAGTCCTGATTGAACAACTTTGACCAAGATGCTTGACCTTATCCCAAGCTTTCTTTAACAACATAACTACATCTTTGATTGAATGAGATTTTAAGATTTTCGGAAGCTGAAACGTATGTTCTATCTGGCAGGCAGCGGTAATATAGCCCAGTTTCGTCGACATTATATATTTGAGGTTCCACTAGGCCCATTTTTGCGATTTTAGCACGAAGTCTATGAATGAAAGGTGTGACTGAATTAGTGTCGCTGGATAAAATCTCGCCACTAATTTTTAAAAGGCGAATTCCATGCCGCTTTTTAAATTTGGTAAACCATCCATCGCTTGCCCGAAAGTCATTCTCAGTTCTATCGGGATATTATTGCCTGAAAATTACTTTAGCTTTCTCCTTTCCCATTCAATTCCGTCTTTTTTCACGTTGATTAAGAAACAACTCAGGGACGACTCTCCATTTTCGGATATTTAGCACTATGTAAAGTTTTATTGGATACGTGTTGGCAACAGCATGTAATATTGATTTTCTATTCGATTTCATATATCTAATGGTAAAAGTAGTTACATTAGAGTCCAGTGCTTAATGCTTTCATTGATCGATTTGTCAATCTTTTCCAATATTTTTAATTTGACAAAGTATTTTCTTACGTTTGTTTGGCATTTCTAGTCCACTATCTTATTTAAAAAAATGCTAAACCGTATACATATACTAACACCAAAAAACTGACTTTAAAACTCTAACAACATCAAAAAGATCTTTAAATCATCTATTTAAATGGGGTTCCCCTTTTAACTTTGTGTTTGGCTAAACTAATTTGTCAAAATTTCAGTGTTTACAATAAAAAAGAAAAACCCCCTCGGAAATTCGAATTTAGGATTCTAATTTTAGAGCGCCAAATGTAATGAAATTACTGATTCGAATTAACTGTTATAAAAAAATTATGCAGTTCTATAATAAGAAAATAATGTATTGCAAAAAATAATACATTAAAATGGTTAAAGTTAATGGTAAAACAATAAATTTGCACTTAAATATATTTTGATCAATTTAGTGGTAATGCAAAAGTAGTGCAAATGGCCCAGGTCTGCTCGTAATAAATAAAGTGTTTGTAGATTTCAAATTCAAAATCCAAAATATATTAATTTTGTAGAACCTCCGACATTTACTCCAGTGTGTTACCAGGGTATTGATTTAAAAAATAAAATTTGAAAGGCTTAAGCAAATGTAAAAAATTAATTGGCAACCCTTCAAAAAGTGTAAATTACCGAAGAGAATTAAAACAAAGAAACATTAAACAATTTGTTGCATTTGTTTTAATGTTCATGTAGAGTCTTCTGAATTCTAGGATTTCATTTTAATTCTCAACAATAGTAGAGTTGTAACATTGTCCGGCGATGATCAAACTACAATTTTTTACATGTGGTCGTATTACCGACAACAGGGAAATTTAAGTATATTTGTTTGTAGTGTGTGCGATATTCATCTATGTTGTATGTATTGTAGACAAGCCACATTGCCATTGTGACCGTGGTAATTAAAGCGTGAAAATCACAGTTTAAATTGTCATAAATTTGTGGTATTTAGAGTCTTCTTTATTCTCTCAGTTGTGGCAACTGGCATTTACGTCCAAGTCACTAGCGGCCGTAATTTGTAACTACATGCAATTTAAACAAAGTGGCTAGATACATTCGGTTATTGTTTGTTTGTGCCATTCTTCGGAAGCTACAATTACACATGGTGCAGATTCATAGTTGGTGGCCATTATCGTCATAAAAGCGTTTATGTTTTCTTCGACAAATTGTTTCAAGGTAAATTGAGATTATTTTATTCGCCTTTTCCTTTCATTTTCAGTTTTTTGTCTCTTTTTTTTTATTTTTTAATGATTTTTAAATGAATTTAATTAAATAAAGATTACAAATATTTTTAAATTGATGTTGCGAATTTTAGCTTTTCTTTTTAACAATGTTGCAATGTCGTCTCTACTTTTATGTCAATCCACGCCGATAAATATTTTTTCTTATACTTCAATATTTTTTTTACTGAATCTGCTTTATTATGCCCAACAGTAAGTACCCAGTAAAAACTTCGCTGAAAGAACCAATGAATTTTACAAGGGATGTCCCAAAATGAACGCATTCAAAAGTAAGTCATTATTTTTTTACCTTCATATATCCAGAAATAAGAAGTTATAGAAGCAGTAATAGAAGAAAGCTACTAAATAATGAGTGAGAGAAGCTATTCATTTTGTAAAATTAATCGAAATTTTTACTGGGCAGTACAATCTTTAAACTTAAAATTAAAAATTTGTTCCACTTTAGAAAAGTATTAATGTTTAGCAGGGCCTCGGCTCTTTGAAGCCTTGTTCGTCTTTGGATTTGAGAAAGATGCCTTGCAAGCGGATTTGCGTGATTTTCCAGTTTTACAATATATTTTTCATGGGTTTTGCAAAACAGTTAAAGATTGACAAGTGAAATTCCTAATTACCTACACCCAGAGAAAAACATAATTAAATATGGTCACCTCCAAAAAAAAATTTTTTTTGCCATGTTTATTTTTAAACATATTTTGTTTATCAAAGTTTATCTTCTTCAACCTTTCGAATTTTGAATAAGTAAAATTTTGTTTAATTTAACCATATGATTTTCACCGACAACCATATTATGGTTAAATTAGTCCTTCATCAAGAAGCCAAAAAATAAATAAATAAATAAATGAATAAAAAAATAATATGTTTGAGATTGTCTTTAAAAATAGTTTTGTTGGAGGTGACCATATTTCAACATTGTTTTTTCTCTGCGTGAAGGATGTCATCATTTCGTATATACCAAGGCACTCCAGTCATAATCCTTTTCGACTTCTTCCCCCAGGGTTGTGTTTTGTGTTGTGACAATTTGAATTGAAGTACCTTTTAGGAAATTTTCGATAGAGTAATATAAAAGATATATAAGAAGATGGTGTAGTTCAATCCTTGCTTCGGTATTTGTGATGTAAAATCCTAATAAAAAGATCGCATTAAATAAAAAAACTTTGTTTATTTATGGCCACGTTATGTAGGTTCTTAATCATGGATGGTGATATCGAGTCATATCCCGCAGATTTTCTAGTAAATGATTGTTGATCATCATTTTAATGTGTTGCGAATCAATACTTATCTCTGCATTTATTGGAGCAGTTGGGAAATTCCTTATCCAGACCAAAAATATTTATTTGACGGCTTAACTTTAATGCTCTGCATAAACTACAGTCTTCTCTGCAGCACTGTGTGCCCAGGTTTCATCAGATGTCTTTAAAGGACCTTGTGCCTTTACAGGTTAATTAATGTTTCTTGTATAATTCTTAAGGGAAAAGTTTATGTGTCTTGTTTTCTTGTAAGACTTTGAATAATTTCTTTTTAATTATGCGATCCTCTTCTGTGTGAAAAAGATTGCGGACAGTCTTTGCTTTTCAGTAGGTGATCTATTTTGTTACCTCTCTCTTCTGAGGTGTCTATTTTAAAGAACAAGTTGCTCAATGTTTGAATTAGAAACGAATATAGCAGAATTAAAAAATTTTCTTTATAACATGCAAAGAAAAAAAAAAGTCATGTTCAACAAATGAAGCACAGCCGCGAATAACGTTGTAAACGCCACATTTTGCAATAAGTGTTTTTTTGCATATAACCGTTGACCTTACTCGCTTACACAGTTTAAACATCAAATCAACCAAAACTGTGCACATTAACGCCTTCAAAATGGCGTACAAAGTGTCAGCCAGTGGAAGAACATTGCAAGTTACTAACAAAATGACGAAACCGAAATGGTTTTGCAGTGCGGAATAATGTTTTAAAAGCCTTTTGCGTAAAAGTTTTTATTATCATTATTTTTAATAATAGAAATAAAAATTTTTAAAACAAATATTGCTGTCTGTCAAAAAACGTTTTCTTGCTCTCCTGAAAAATTATTATTTTGTAACTTAAAACGTTATTCGCGGCTGTGCTTCAAATAATGAAACCTTTTTTTCGAAATGGGTTTATTTCATTCACTTTGTTTCCCATTAAAGTGCATGAATGTCTTTTGTGTTGTTGCAGGCAGTGATGCCAGGAAAAATTTTTAAAAAATCCCTACGTGTGTCCAAAAAAATCCCTTTTTTCCCTACAACCAAAAAAAAATGTCCCTTCACTTTTCCCTACGTTAAAAATTTATTGTTGTTAGCGACAAGCAAACAAATACATACATATTTATTTTGTTAACATTTTGTACACACATATGTATCTTCTATAATATAGAAGTAGTCTTCTATATAGAATCTATATACATATATAAAAGAAAGTGGCGTTAGTTACTTCGTTTATAACTAAAGAACGGCTGAACCGATTTCGATGATTCGTACCAATTCGGAATGGTCTCTGACCAAGTAAGAAGAATAAAAAAAAAAATAGGTGGCGCCATTGAAAATTACTCAGTATGAATTAAATCGTAAACTCTGCATTTGACGATGCTATGATCTTTAGCATGAGCCGGCGAAGGTTTATAAGTTGATATGATATGATTCAGACAGGTAACGCCACTGAAAATGACTCGAAATTAGTTAAATCATAAACTGTGCATTTGATCATGCTATGATCTTTAGCACAGCTGTTGAGCGTTACCATACAAAGGTTTCTATTGTGGTATGACCAATTTCCGATAGGCGGCACCATTGAAAATTACTCAAAATAAATTATATCATTTGATCACCTAAAACTAAAGAACCGCTGGACCGATTGGTACCAAGCTTGGAAATTAAATTTGTTTGGTCCGGAGCCAGGTTTATTTGAAGATTTTTAATTTATGGTACGATTTGGCTGAAACTCACAAAATAAAACAAAATTTTAAAAACCTGGTTGACACAGTAGATAGTGCTGGGGCCAAGTCATTAAAACAATTCTCCAGTATTTAATTTTTTATTTTTATTTGGAAAATCCCGAGCAGTGCCGGGGCTAAGTAGCTAGTTTATTAAAATAAAAATTATTAATTAAAAAAAAACAATTAATTTTAAAAATAACACTGTGTGACAAATTTAATTTTTTTCTTTTTGACAAAAACGCCTCTATAAATCCTTTAATCTAGAACAAAACAGATTCAAACTTTGTATTTGATTTATCATTTCCTCATCTTTTGTTAATTTTTTAAGAGCTTAATAGTTTTCAAGAATACTTATTTTTAATAATTTTTTTAACATAAGTATCAATAACAATTTTAATTAATTTTCATGTTGTAAAATTCCTTTCTTCATAAAAATAATTTAATGAGTAATTAAATTTCATGAACTTAAGCCTAATTAAAAGTATTAAAAATTTGGATTAAAAACCATAAACAGTTCAACAAAATAACCACAATACTAATTATAAGTATCTAATAATTTTTAACAAACTTGGTACCAAATGAAAGGGGGCTCTGTAAAATTAAAAAAAAAAAAATTTCTTCAGTTCCCCTGGACTTTAATATAAAAAAAAGGTTCTTTTAAAAGTAAATCATTTCATATTCTTAAAAGTTCTCATATAAAATTTTTTAAAAATTTTAAATTCTGTATTATTATTTCTCTTAGCTTAGGTTTGATTGTGTTTATACAAATAAATTTCTACGGCGAAATTTCATTTATTAGATATTCGCTTTTAATATTCGCATACATTTTAGAGAATGTGAGTGCGAGTGCAAATAGCAAAAATAAGAAAATAGTTCGCAATGTATACGTTCGAAGAATATTCGGGTAGATGGTTTTAATATAAGAATTACAAGGCTGTTAGGACTCATAGTATATGGTTTCTTTTAAAAATACTACATTTGTAATAAAATGCTATTGTATATGAAAAATTTTAATTTTTAAATGAAAATTAGATAAATATTTACTTATTTTTAGATAATATATTGAAAATGAGATATAATTTTGAAAATTCCCTACATTTGCCTTAAAATAAAAAATCTGTCCTTTTTCCCCTACGCTTGAAATTTTTCGAAAAAATCCCTACAAAAAGGGAAAATTCCCTACACTTGGCATCACTGGTTGCAGGAGTCCATGGATCCAAATAAAAAAAAAATTATTTTTTGTTTCTTAATTTTCTTATCGCTGATCAAGTGCCAACACTTTATAACAACTGTCGATTTTTCTGTTGCTGTTCCGCCAATCCAAACAGTTAAATTACATGCAAATCCAATTAAGTTGTTAACTTTACTCTTTCGTACATTTCTTTTGTAGTTTTCATCTTACATTGTTTTCCTGCTGGTGTTGTCGATTCTCAAATACAAATGTGCTGAATGAGAATATTTTGCATTGATTTTGAACCAAATTGTGTTAAATGTACAGTGAGTAAAGAATGTATGTGATGGTTTCATAGGCATATAAATTAATTAAACGGAATTATTTACTAATAACTTAATGTTGACTGACGTTTCTTATTTTATAACTTTGCTTTTATATAGTTAAATTTTAACTGAAGTTTCATAGCCTTGTTAAAATTGTTATGGTGTATGGTATATTGATATCTCAGAAATGGCGCATCCTATTTATATCCTACACCACGATTTGTGTAGAGAATACTATAAGATTGTTCTGATGTATGTGTGGCCGAGAAATAATATTTTAAGGAAATTTAGCACATATGAGGGGTACACAAACAAAGGTGGCATTAGTTTCTCAAATAAAAGCCCAACACGTTTATCTTCATAGATATTTGCATTGGTAATATGATGTTTTACAAACTAATTAGAAGAATATATAAAGCAAGTTTAAACCAAATCCACTCCAGGGTTAAGGAATAAATGTAATATGAAAATTGGAGATTCTTGTGTTCGTTTGATTCAAATGGGGCATTATTACTACATTTGACATAATCGGATAAGAATACGGAATATACTTTTTTGTTGAAGTTTTTTTTCTCAATTCGTGTTCTGATTGTCAGTTACTCTACAAACAATTTGCTTAACAATTAAAAAATTAACGAAAAATAATGTAAATTCAAGCGACCACTAAGAAGGAATATTCATCTTTTAATATTTATGATCAAATATTATTTTTTTCTTCATTTAGTTTAATTTTTTCTTGCAAAAATAAAAAAGCCTGAAAATTTTCGGAAAATGTGCAAAAATAGCTTGCATTTTAGTATGAGAGCATAGCAAAAATGACAATCACCAAAGGAGATTAATATCTCTGTTTCAATCAGTACTTTTTACTATGGATTTAAAGATGTTAATTGTAAGTCACACCTTAACGTCAAGTTTTTTGTCCAAATTAATGTGACACTTCTTTGTTTGAGTGTTTGACAAATTTAACCATGGAGAGGTACACAATCGAGCAGCGCGTTAAGATTGTTGAAGCCTTTTACGAAAATGGGCGTTCAAATCAAAATGTATTACGTGCACTTCGTGATTTTTTTGGTCAGCATAATCGACCAAATGTGTCCACAATCGGAAGAATTGTGCGCAAATTGTAGGAAATGGAATCCACAAAAAGTGACTGTTTGGTGCGGTTAATGGGCTGGCGGCATCATCGGGCCGTAGTACTTCGAAAATGAGTGAATGGTTTTCGCAATCGCGAGATGATAACAGACTTCTTGTGGCCAGAAATTGAGGATATGGACCTGAACGATATGTGTTTCCAACAGGATGGTGCCACACAGCCGAAGAAACAATGGCTCTATTGCACGGAAAATTCAATAGCCGTGTTGTCTTCCGTCGTAGCGATGTAAATTGTCCGTCACGATCATATGATTTGACACCGTCGGACTTCTTTCTTTGGGAATATTAAAAAAAAAGAGTTCGTCAATAAGCCAAGAACAATTCAAAAGCTAAAGGATGACCCATTAACGCCATTGAACCTCAATTATGGCTCAGAGTCATTGAATATACTATCGGATAGAGATATGCCACCGAAGCCGTGGCGAGCATTTGACCGGTATTTTGTTTCACTTATAATTGTCATAGATAGTCCATAATAAAATTCAAGTCAAAAAAGCTCACCGGCTCTTAAATTATGAACTTCTTTTTTATGTTCAGTTTCACACTGCTTTTTTGCATACTGACCAAAGCTGAATAATGTCATCGCAACGTTAAACTTGCCTTTACCATTTTAAAGCAAATTTGTGTAATGAATTGGCCACTGGTAAGGGATTTTATCAGACGGTTTTAATGACATATTTTGGGCAGCTTTTATTGCAACAATTTATTGTAATCGTCCATTTAATATTTTGGCTCACTGTGACGAGTTTTCAGTATAATTTTAAAGTGACTTTAAGAGAGCTTGTTTTTTTTTTTGTTAATTTATTAAAATGAATTTGGTTTCTTTCTGACTGTGAAACAGAAAGAACAGCACAATTACTGAAGTGTTCGTTTTTTCTTGTCCTCATGCTTATCAATCTGGCAAAAGGGTCAATATGGTAGTAGACCAGATGTAATGCGTTTAAAATGTTTAATCATTAAGCTTGCATAATTGTCATTATTCACATGCAACACACAACTGGCAACAGTTGGCTTTGGCAATGAGTATTTATGCCGGCTTGAATACTTGATGGATTGATAAAAGTTTTTCACAGAGAATTTCTTATTTAGACCATGAAAATTTCAACTCAAAAGTTTAGACATGAAAAAAATTTAAAATATTTCAAAAAGCCAATATTTTATTTTAAAGATTCTGTGGGTCTTGGCAAATACAATTTAGCAGAAGTTTGTCGTACAATACAAAGGAAACATAAATATTTGACGATTAACAAGTAATGTTCCTTTTTATAATAAGCGGTCCCTATTAGCCCTAATTGCCGCAATACTCCGTGTGCTTGTTTTGCTTGAACATGTCCATTGAATTAAAAAAAAAAAAAAATAGCAGTATTCAGCTGTGCCGAATCTTTGAAACACTTCACAAAAAATTAAAATTTTTTGAATTTCCTGGGAGTTGAAGGTGTATGGATACATTTTTGTTTTGAAAATGGGCTTTACTTGGGAACTATAGGCAACAGTAAAATCATATTCACAAGATTTGATAGTAAGAAATTTATTCCTATAAAAATTAGTTTGACGAAATTTTTCAAAAAAGCGGTAATTATTATGGTTTAATTAATGCGTATCAATGTTTTGAAGGTTGTAATTTTAAGGGAGCTTTAATAAATTGTGGAGCGTTTTGCATTATAGTAAATTATTTTTAGGTAAATAAAACAAATTTTAGCCAAATTTCAATGGAAAACTGACATTCCGCCAACGATTGTATTTCTAATTTTGGTAGTTTGTCGCGTAAAAATATTATGGCTAGGATCTTGTTATGTATCATCACATCTAAGTGAGCGGGTAAGTTTTTTTTTTTATCAAATGATAATATATTATTTGAATACATTAAAAAAAAAAATTAATTGCTGTTGGTTCGAAACAGTACTTTTTAAATAGATCAGGAATGCTACTGTTTTAGGGCTAAAAATTCATTTCCTACTCAACCGATTGTGGTGGATTTATATCCCAATGGAAAACCATAAATACTTTGACAGAAGTAAGCATGTTTTAGATATATATACATATAGCATGTTTTCAATTGACACCAATTGCTTGATCAACTTGAAATATCTCATGGCCCCAGAACATATAGAGCCCTATTTGTGATTATATAGTAAGCGACAAAAGGCAAATTTTACAGAATAGGGGTTTCTTTATATCTTTTAAGAAATGCAGCGCTTTATTTTGTTTCATGTTATTGATTTATTAATTTTTAAACCTTTAATGGCGCATTCGATAGTTTTCAAGAACATGCTGAAATTCAATTGATCATACTGCCTGTCGTTTACGATTGTTTTAATGATGTCGCTTACGATATAATCGCAAAAAGGTCTCGATATGTTTATACTTTATGGGGTCTTAGATGAATATTTCTTGGTGTTCCATACAAAGTGACTAACAAATACCACTCAGGGTGGTGGAGGGTATTCAAATATATAAACGCATTCTCATGTACGCAGTATTTACTTGGTAACAGTGTTGCAAAATTGAAATTTTGATATGGTACTGAACTTCAACTAAAAGAGTATTTTTCCCACCAAATGGTACTTTTTGTAAAAAAAAACAATAATTTATGAAATTAAATGGAACAAAAATATTTTATTGGAATTTGTTTATCTTAAGCGGCCCATACACCTTCCATATTATTGCATATGATATTCGACATATTATTTCCATTTTGTCCTATATTATGCAATAAGTCGCACAATGGTTTCAATCATTCAATAAAAAGGTAAACATAACCTTGGGAATAACATGAACAGCATTGTACAATATTGCCAACACACATCACTTTCTTTTCGTTGTGCAATAAAAATCAAACGTCTTTTGATTGTTGCCAATATATTGTGCTATCATCGAATATTACATACACATTAGCGATATAATTGTACTATACGTAAAATTGAACACTTTTATTGCAAGTGTATGAGCCGCTTTAGTATTTAATTGCGATAAATACTGTTAAGGTACACATGTAAATAATATTTCTTTTAATTATTATTATTGTATATATTATTCGCCAAATTAATTCTATATGCCCCATATTATTCAATAAGTGGCAAAATAATATATAAAAAAACTCAACCTTTAAAGCAAAACAACATAGTACAGTGTTGCAAACACATTTCACAATACAGTCAAAGCCCGGTATAACGAATACGCAGTTTAACGAATACCCGATATAACGAATGGCCAAATTTTTACATTAACTTCCTTATATAGCGAATGGCAAAATAAAATAATTCCGATATAACGAATAAAAAAGCAAAATAAAAAAAAAAAATCGCTACAGAACCGTTAGATTTTTGTGTGTGTTTTTGGCTTATTTGCTTTTTATTGAAAGAACACGAGTGATGCGTTGCTTTTCTACGTTAAAGTTTTAGTAGTTTTGTTTGGTTCATTGTGAAAACGAGATGTCAAATAGAAAAAAATCTCTTTTGATAAAAAATTAAAGATTTTAGAAGAGTGTAAGAAAGGTGTTAATCTTTCAGTAATATCCCAAAAGTATGGAATGCCAAAATCTTTAATATGTATCTTATACACGCAAGTGATTGCTGGCTATCATGTTTTAAGAAAAGATATGGAATCAGGTTGTTAAAGCAAACCGGCGAAAAACTTTCAGCTCGACAAGATTTAGTGGAGCCTTTTAAAAATCATTTCCATAACTTAGTAAGAGAACAGAATTTAACAAGAAATGAAATTTTATGATTTTTAATGAAATTAATTATTAGAAATAAAAAAAATTCTTAAATAAACGTGAAAATATCAATTAAAATTTTATTTCTATACTAAATTATAAAAACAATTAAATTTTGATGGTTTTCAAATTGTGGACCACCGTTTTTTTTATAAACTTTTAAGGTAAAAAATTACTGATCGATATAACGAATATCTCGGTATAACGAAAGGTCTGAACATTATATCATTCGATAAACCGGGCTTTGACAGTTATATTGAAAGTGTAAGCGCCGTTTAAGGTACGTTTTTTCAGTATTTAAAAAAAAAATATTTGAAATAGTTAAAATAATGCTGGTATGTATTTATGTTTATATTTTAACTTTTGCAAAAATAATTCAGACTTTTAAATAATAACTGCCGTATTCATAAAAAATAAAACAAGTTTGAAATGTGTTTTAAGGCAAAATTTTAATACAAATTTTTCTTAAAATACATAACCAATACAACAACATAAATTTTGCAACAAACACATGATAACCTAAGCCTGCTATCGTAATGATCACATCACCTTAAAAAAGCTTACAGGACAAAAAAAGTACTGAAAACAACGCGGGGGTACTGCGGTATTTTTAATATGAAAAAGTACTGAAAAAAGTACCAAAGAACTGAATTTTTCAACACTGCTTGGTAATATGAAGACTTTTTGACTTGATTTGTGTCTTACCTTAATTTCTTGCCCGTAGACATAAAAAACGAACATACGCTTGGTTTGTTATTTTATAAAAATCATTTTGATTGAATTCAAATCAAACATTTAGCTGCTAAGGTTGAGGTCTAATAATGCTTCTGCTGTTGTGTTATTGTGACAAAAAAACTCTTGAAGAAGATTCAATTCTCCATAAAAATAAATGGAAGCATACAACATTAGTGAAATTTCTTTGCAAATGCATTTTCAGCAGGTCACAATCTGTGCCCAATTTATCTTTATTAAACAAGCAACGTACACAGAACAAGTTTTCAGTAGTTTTTATCAATTAAATGCAATGTTTGAAAAGTATAATAATTTAATTAATGTGCTTATTGCATCAATAATTTTTTTATTGAACAGTTACTAAAAATATATATATATATATTGTTCAATTAATATTTTAACGCCCGTATTTAATTTAATAATCGTTTATAAATACGGGGGTAATTGTGAGTTTTTGACCCGAAAAAAATGAACTTCGATGAATCCTTTTCGAACTATTAGGGGGAGTCGCCTGAGTGCGAAAGTACATTTGGAAGTGTCAGTTTTTTGAGAAATCGGTATATGTCCATTTTTAATGGATATAGCTAAGTCGGCGCTATTTAAAAATTTATTTATTCGACTGTATTAGTTTTTTTTGCCTTTTTTTCAAAATTTCACGTAATTTAATCTATTAATGTTGATCAAAAGTAATGATTTTTTACCATTTTAGCCATGGGTATAGCTAAGTCTGCGCACATCTGGTGTCTATTTTTGTCCTTCTTATAAGTTGTTCCAAGAACAAATACTCAAAATTTTAAAATAACCGTTACATATCATGCTAATCTTCATCATCCAACTCGTATTGCAAATTCCAGCAAAGGTCTGCTAAAACAGAATTTAATCTTTTTCCACTATACCAATGCTCTAACTGAGCTGAAACTTGATGAAATCGTCATTATTTATTTAAACATATAAATATTAACGTTATTGTACAAAGGTATTTTATTTAACTTGAGGTCTATGTTAGGAAAATCTTTATAAGATGGCTAAAAAACCTGAAAAATTGTCAAAAATCGTTACTTTTGATCGACATTAATGGTTTGAATTACGTGAAATTTTGAAAAAAAGTCAAAACATTCCGTAAAAGAAAGTTAATAAGGCAAAAAAACTAATACAGTCGAATAAAATTTTTTAAATAGCGCAGACTTAGCTATATCCATGAAAAATCGATATATACCGATTTCTCAAAAACTGGAGCCAAAATCTGACACTTCCAAATGTACTTTCGCACTCAGGGGACTCCCCCCTAATAGTTCGAAAAGGATTCATCGAAGTTAATTTTTTGAAATATAAATATTAATTAATAAATAAAATAAAATAATTTAATCTTGTAAAATTGATTTTTATTTATTTTGGAAAATGTCAAACCTGAGCTTCATTTGTCAAAAGTAATTTTTATTTAAATACTAAATATTAATAGAATTTTCGGTCTAAGGTTTAAAAATTTATGTCATCGTACATATGTCCTTATTTAGATCGAAGACATTGCAAATAAAGCTTTCAGATAAAAAAGGTATAATTAAAACGTTAAAAAATTAAATTAAATTACTTATTTCTATTGAATCTAGGATATAAAATTAGTTAATTAGTTTTAAATTAAAATTTTAATCATTCGCATTTATTTATTTAATAAAAGTTTTAATTGATTTTAACAAATAATTCGATAACTAGTCGATTCAATTACCATCATGATTATTCACTATATATTACTGATATAACAATTAACTGAGAAAATTGAATAAAATGTAGATTTTTTGTTAATTATTTTTTAATTGAATCAATAAAAACACATTGTTTAAAATCGTAAGTTTTTTAAATCATAGTTTTATTTAAAACTGAAAATAACATTTATTGAAGAAGTTCACAATTTTTAATTTTTTCATTTTAAGTAATCAATATAATAATTTTGCTATTAGGTGAAAAATTAGGGTAGCCAGATTTTAAATTCGGAAAAACAGTACATTGTTTAAAAAATAGTACAATCAAGAAAAAAAAGTAAATTTTTTGGCGAATGTATAACTATTTATCAAATATTCTAAACTCTTGATCGATAAGAATATAAAAAATACACTTAAAAGATATAAAGTCAAGGGAAAGCTTTACATATAATATCATTTCATATTCGAAATGACACCATTATATATTACCATTATATAATATTTTTATTTGTTTTGGTCTTTCTCAGGTGTATTAAATTCATACAATTTTAATATCCTGATATATGGAAATACTATTGGGGGATTTGAACGGTAGTCGTCTGTCGTAAAATAATAACACGAACAAATATGACTGCTGTGAGCATTCCCTCATAATTAAGATTTCTTCTGTGTTTTAAGACAAAGCAATAAACGCAGCACAAAAAGTCATATTATTCAAGAAGTTTTTTGTTTAGAACACAACAACAATTTCTTTAAAATATATATTGTCAAATATTAGGATGTTAAGATTATATGACTTAATAGCATACTGTTAAAAAATCCCAAATGTGCTTTAGTTTAACAGAGTTGTTCTTAGTATCATTGTTTTTTGGAGACTTAACCAAAAAACAGTACAAAAACAGTATACAGTGTTAAAACAGTACATTTTCGTACTGTTTAGGGTATTATGCATAAAACAGTTCAATTGGTACCTCTATGCAAAATCAATTAAATTAAAGTGTCTCTCGGGACATGTACTTCAGTATCATGGTTTTTTTATTTCTGTAGGCTGTGGTGATGAATTACTATGGCTGATTTTATAAATTCCCTTGAATAGGGTGTGCCATTAGTTTCAATAGAAAGTCAATATCTCTCCAGTTTTCACATTATTTAAAAGCAACAAATACCTGATTGTTTAAGAAAATTGTTTAAATTCATAATATGGGGCATTATTTGTAGGGCTGACAACCCAATAAAAAAATTTTGATGGAATGCCTTTATATGTATTTTGCATAATTCTAGTAGATATGAATAATTGTGCGAATTAATTATTTTTTTTCTATGATGTTCCTTTGTTGAGTTACGGGGTGGTAAAGTGTTGCCGTTTTCAAAAAAACGTTTTTTTTTTTTAAATATATTTTCGAACCAAAAATTAATCAAACAAAAAAAAAATTGAAGTAATTTTAATAGAAAATGAAATAATAAAAAATCAATTTGAAAAAAAAAATTGTTCATCTGCAAAACCGGCAATTACCAATTTAAATCAAAATTTTTCTAACTTAGTCCTGATTGTAAAACTTTTATTATGTGCTCTTCATAAGTTTAAAAGCTATGCAAATAATGATTTTAGGCACTTGATTATGTAGGCTGGTAAGTTAAGTTTATAAATTTATACAATTATTATACTTAAAATTTATAAGTCCCCCCCTAATAAAATCTGAATTAAATAAAATAGCACATGTTATTTTTTGTATTCTTTAATATAAGTATATGTTAATACATTTATCTGCTTATGAAGATAATCGTTTTATTTTACAATTTTCGAACAGTGTCTATCATAGAACTAGTGCTTTTTTCAAATTAATTTTTTTTATTTAAAGATCAAATTCTATAAGAATCACTTATAAAATGTTTTTTGTTTGATTAACGGCAACACTTTACCACCCCTTAACTCGACAAATAAACATCATAAAAAAAAATATTTTGCACACTTATTCAAATCGTCTACTATAGTTCTACTGAACTTGGTGAAATTGGGCATTAAACGGTTAAGAACATGAGAATTTTAAAAAAATATTTAGAATATACAGTACTTTTCGCTTACAGTCCATTTCGCTTAAAGGCCAAAAACGGATTAAAGCCAAAACTGTCATATTCACTTGCACATTTTTTCAAATTTCATACAAATTATTTGTTCTAAGGTCCATTTCGCTTGTAGTCCATTTTCGTTTAAAAGCCACATTTTCTCAGCACGCATTTATAATTCATTATGCAAAAATGGTCGCTTAAAGTCTACTCTGTTTTTGATATTTTTTAATCAACAGGCAACATGTTTTTATGTACCTTTCTCGCAACTATTATTTTTAACAATTTATTTCAATTAAATCAATATTTGGTTATGTTTTAAATAAACTTTTTTTTTCTTTAAAAATAATGGTTTTATTGAAGAAAATAATATTTATATAGTCCAAAATGTGGATTATAATAGATTTCACTTATTATCCATAAAATGGCTTATAAAAAAAAAAAAACGGTTATAGTCCAAATTCGCTTATAGTCCACAAAAGTTGTGCAACTGGAGTAGTGGACTATAAGCGAAAAGTACTGTAAAATGTTCCGTTAATGCCTTTTCAATAACGTCTTTGTTTTATGTCATTTTTAAAAAAACTCCTGAGTTCTTTAAATTCCAAATAAAAATAAAGGAAACACAATGAAAAATACTTATTCCGTTCACAATTTTTATTAAGTACTTTATCACTTTACAGCTTTTATTCACAGCTTGCTGTGGTGATCTCTATTGATCATTTTTATTTTAAATCAATAAATAAAATATAATACATAAACACATGTATATATTATTAATAAACTACATCACATATATATATATATACACACAAAAAAATTCATAGGTAAAATTACCTAAAAACATGATATAAATTTAACTAACCGCAAGGGTAGCATGGCAGTATCTAAGTATCTAAGGTAATATAACTATTAACTTAGGTAATTTCCATGTTCGAAAAAAGTTCTAAGTATTTTGTTAAAATTACTTAAAAATGTTGAAAAACTACCAATGATAACAAGGTAAATTTATAATTTTATTTTTGGTTATATATCCAAAATTAAAGGTATTTTATATATTTTTAAAATTACCTGAATTAAATTTTCTATAAGAACAAAGATTTTTGATAAATTGGCAATATATTTACTAATAAGTTTTATATATTTTCTTTTACATAAATTCAAAATTATGAAACGATTATGTACACCTTTGACACTTTTAAGTTTATTTGAAATTTTTTTTAACTCTTTTCAGCTTGAAAAAGGTATCTTCAAGTAGAGAAAAATTTCACTTTTTATCCTAAAAAATTCATGAACTTTGAAGGCAAACACGAAGTTAGTATCGCCATGAATTGAATTGATCTTTTTCGCTAGTAAATGTAGTATTATCTCCAACTCCTTGATTTGTAGTACTCTAGAAAATGGAAAATACATGAAAAGGAATGTGAATTATGGATAATACAATAAATTATCTTCCTTTAATTTTCCAAATTGAGTGGCGTTTGAAACGTTTGAAGAAGATCCTCTCTAAATGATATCTCCGCCACAACTGGAATCCCCGTGTACGTGGTAAATACACACGGCCGCCGTGGTCGCGCTGTCGTTGTATCCAAGAAGTATATTCTATATTTTTTCTTTTTTGGGTTATTTTGTGTTTTTTTTTAATTTTTTTTTAGTTCTAGTTGTATTTTTTGCAGCTGGAATTGGGAATTTTGAAACATTTAAGAAAACAACAAATTTTATAATAATTTAATAGTGTAAATAAAAGTAAGCGATAATTGCGATTTTTTACGTTTTTTCAAAAAATAAAATATTTTCAATTGACAATTAACTTCTATCGAAGAAGATACCTAACACAATTAGTAATATTAACAAAAATAGAAACTGGGAATTATTTCCTTCCGAAGGTAACTTTATATTATATTCAAAATTTTTAATTTTTCGAATTTATTCTATGAGCTAAATTTCAGTTATGTATTTTATAAAGCTTTTTTGTAATAGTTCTATTCCTACAATTTTTCAGAAATGACTTTATACACTACCAGACTATTATAATGTACCTTCTTGTTACATTTTACCTTAGCTTTCCTTTGGAAAGCAATGAGGTATATTGAATGTTCAGAAAAATTTACAATTATTAGACACCAGCAGAATGTAATGCATTTTCTGGCCCGCTACGGCCGTCGTCAGCATTCTTTGTGTCTCACTGGATAGTGTTACTTTATAAATTGAATGTATTTAACTCAACTATTTTAACAAATAGAAACTGGGAATTATTTCCTTCCGAAGGCAACTTTATATTATATTCAACATTTTTCATTTTTCGAATTTATTCTATGAGTTTAATTTCAGTTATGAATTTTATAAAGCTTTTTTGTAATAGTTCTATTCCTACAATTTTTCAGAAATGACTTTATACACTACCAGACTATTATAATGTACCTTCTTGTTACATTTTACCTTAGCTTTCCTTTGGAAAGCAATGAGGTATATTGAATGTTCAGAAAAATTTACAATTATTAGACACCAGCAGAATGTAATGCATTTTCTGGCCCGCTACGGCCGTCGTCAGCATTCTTTGTGTCTCACTGGATAGTGTTACTTTATAAATTGAATGTATTTAACTCAACTATTTTAACAAATAGAAACTGGGAATTATTTCCTTCCGAAGGTAACTTTATATTATATTCAACATTTTTCATTTTTCGAATTTATTCTATGATTTTAATTTCAGTTATGAATTTTATAAAGCTTTTTTGTAATAGTTCTATTCCTACAATTTTTCAGAAATGACTTTATACACTACCAGACTATTATAATGTACCTTCTTGTTACATTTTACCTTAGCTTTCCTTTGGAAAGCAATGAGGTATATTGAATGTTCAGAAAAATTTACAATTATTAGACACCAGAAGAATGTAATGCATTTTCTGGCCCGCTACGGCCGTCGTCAGCATTCTTTGTGTCTCACTGGATAGTGTTACTTTATAAATTGAATGTATTTAACTCAACTATTTTAACAAATAGAAACTGGGAATTATTTCCTTCCGAAGGTAACTTTATATTATATTCAACATTTTTCATTTTTCGAATTTATTCTATGAGTTTAATTTCAGTTATGAATTTTATAAAGCTTTTTTGTAATAGTTCTATTCCTACAATTTTTCAGAAATGACTTTATACACTACCAGACTATTATAATGTACCTTCTTGTTACATTTTACCTTAGCTTTCCTTTGGAAAGCTATGAGGTATATTGAATGTTCAGAAAAATTTACAATTATTAGACACTAGCAGAATGTAATGCATTTTCTGGCCCGCTACGGCCGTCGTCAGCATTCTTTGTGTCTCACTGGATAGTGTTACTTTATAAATTGAATGTATTTAACTCAACTATTTTAACAAATAGAAACTGGGAATTATTTCCTTCCGAAGGTAACTTTATATTATATTCAACATTTTTCATTTTTCGAATTTATTCTATGAGTTTAATTTCAGTTATGAATTTTATAAAGCTTTTTTGTAATAGTTCTATTCCTACAATTTTTCAGAAATGACTTTATACACTACCAGACTATTATAATGTACCTTCTTGTTACATTTTACCTTAGCTTTCCTTTGGAAAGCAATGAGGTATATTGAATGTTCAGAAAAATTTACAATTATTAGACACCAGCAGAATGTAATGCATTTTCTGGCCCGCTACGGCCGTCGTCAGCATTCTTTGTGTCTCACTGGATAGTGTTACTTTATAAATTGAATGTATTTAACTCAACTATTTTAACAAATAGAAACTGGGAATTATTTCCTTCCGAAGGTAACTTTATATTATATTCAACATTTTTCATTTTTCGAATTTATTCTATGAGTTTAATTTCAGTTATGAATTTTATAAAGCTTTTTTGTAATAGTTCTATTCCTACAATTTTTCAGAAATGACTTTATACACTACCAGACTATTATAATGTACCTTCTTGTTACATTTTACCTTAGCTTTCCTTTGGAAAGCAATGAGGTATATTGAATGTTCAGAAAAATTTACAATTATTAGACACCAGCAGAATGTAATGCATTTTCTGGCCCGCTACGGCCGTCGTCAGCATTCTTTGTGTCTCACTGGATAGTGTTACTTTATAAATTGAATGTATTTAACTCAACTATTTTAACAAATAGAAACTGGGAATTATTTCCTTCCGAAGGTAACTTTATATTATATTCAACATTTTTCATTTTTCGAATTTATTCTATGAGTTTAATTTCAGTTATGTATTTTATAAAGCTTTTTTGTAATAGTTCTATTCCTACAATTTTTCAGAAATGACTTTATACACTACCAGACTATTATATTGTATTTTCTTTTTACATTTTACCTTAGCCTTCCGTTGGAAAGCAATGAGGTATATTGAATGTACAGAAAAATTTACAATTCTTAGACACCAGCAGAATGTTTATATATAATTTTTTGTTCTTATATAAAAATAAATTACCTATGCACCATTTGATAAAATTACCTAGATTATTTTTTTGTGTGTATGTATATATAAATATATTTTTCTCTTTAAACATTTGATTTTTTTGGTGCATTTAATTGTGATGCCAATATATGCCGTTATAGTAGTTGCTATACATGTATACCAATACCGATACCGAAATAAAGAAAAGTTTAATACCGCACGCAGAGAAAAAACATGTTAAAAAATGGTCACCTCCAACAAAACTATTATTAAAGGTAATTTTAAACATATTATGATTAATTTAACCATATTATTGTCAGCGACAACCATATTATGGTTGAATTAGCCCTCAATCAAGAAACCACAATCATATTATGGTTGCCTATAAACAAGTTATGGTTAAATATAACAATAGTTTGTTTAAAAATTAACAATAGTATTTTCCTCTTTTCCAAGAGCAACATGCTGTGGTTGAAAACCAACCATGCTATTATAAGTGTTAGGCATATTTTAGTTATTTTTAACCATAACATGTTCGGAGACAACCATAGTATGGTTGTGGCTTCTTAATGGAGGACTAGTTTAACCATAATTTGGTTGCCGATGACAATAATATGGTTAAATTAAACATAATATGTTTAAAATTTCCTTTAACCATAGTTTTGTTGGAGGCGACCATATTTAATCATGTTTTTTCTCTGGGTGCGATATCGAAATTTGTTTCGGTATTAAACCTTGCTTGATACTATGTTAGTACACGCAGCGAAAAAATATGGTTGGGCATGGTTACGGCAACAACAATATGTTTAATGTAACAATATATTGTTGTCGTACACAAGTAATTGACCGAAAAATAATTATTTTTCTAACAACTTAATTATGATAACTTTTTAAACATATTATATTACTCACAACCATATCATGATTTTTAATAGCCATAACATGATAACTTTCTATAAATTAATCATATTATGTTAAAGATGTAATCAAACCATTTTTACTCTAATAATATTATGTTAGCGCCATTTGTAAAATAATTTTGAATCAGTTGCGCCGTTTATTTCATATGTGAGCAGTTAAACAATTTAAAGATAAATTCCCATAAAAACAATTTTGAAGAAATTATAAAAATTTAAATATTAGCGGAGTTCATTCAGTATTACTGATGTAATAGTGCAAATGTAAATATAGTGGTTTTTTCGTAAAATCCAACAACAAAACACACTGAGATTTCGTTATATTTTATAAAAGTGCTACGATATTTCTGGGGTTTTCATGGGCAACCGCTTATGTCTTAAAACTAATTTTTCAGGAAAGTCGAAAAACCATTCTAGATCAAACTGTGGGCAATGTATTGCACTTTTTAAACTTTGTCATTACGTTAAAAAATCGGAATTGATCCATCTTTTTTCAAAAAAATGTAAAGAGCGTTTAAAATTAGGCAATATGGCATCAACATCTCAAAATCGGAACAATGGACAAACGCGGTTGCCCATGAAAACCACAGATTTTTCATTTGCTCTTTTGCAAGCCTTATATTTAACTCCGCTATTGATTAACATTAAGAAAAATTGTAAAAGGCCACAAAATAAAAAATCGATGCAAAAAATTTCAATTTATTTTATATTATTATGCAGGTTTGAAAGGTTTATTATGATTAACATGATGATAATATGATTACTTCTTAGCTTATTATGATAAACATGACAATAATATGATTAATTTCTTAGCTTATTATGATTAAAATGACAATAATAGGATTACTTCTTAACTTAGTATGATTAACAGAATAATAATAAGATTAAGGGAAAAATATTATGATGTAGTACAGTATTTTTCGTTTAGCTGCACATTCAAGTTTGCACGAAAATTCGTGCAGGTAAGCAAAATATTCTCTTATGCAGTATTCACTTAGCAGCATAAATAATGCTGCTCAGGGAATTAACTTACCTGAATATATGTGCCCTTATGTAAAATTTTTTTCTTATTACAAAAATAGATTTAGTCATGCATTCATTATTTTCAACAAATTTTTTTAATACAGTTTTAAATTTAATATTACTATATGTATATAAAACAGTTCATTTAAAAACAATTTAGAGTGCTATATTCAGCTGTGCCAAATCATTGACACCCTTCACCGACAGTTAGCTGCCAGATCAACTGTATTTTCAATTTAAATTTTTTGCCTTTCTTTTTCATATAATAGGGATATGATTCATTATTTTTTTTATGAGGCACTTAAAAATAATATTTTGTATTAAAAATAAACATTGTTGACCAAAAATCGAATGCTGTTATCCAAAATATGCACTTAAGCAAAATGCACGTACACCATTTTTTTTCTAACAAAATTTAGCCATCATACACAATGCTTTGTATTTTGTGCAGATAGGCAAAATATGCAGTTAAGTGAAATGCAGTTAAACGAAAAATACTGTATTACGAATATATTTAGCCATAATATGATTCAATAATAACCTTAATATGGTGACTACAATCATGAATCTTATCATAATATGTTGCTCTTAGAATATGTTTACCACAACCATGTTTTTTCTTTGCGTGTATTAAACATGTTGAAATGTTACATTCGGCGTTGCCGGATCTTTTATACTCTTCAGATAAAATAAAAGGACGATTTAGGTCATTTTCAATATTTAATATAATAAATATTAGAACCAAATTTGTCTCAGGGAGAAAAATATTAATGTTTTTCTACAACAAGGTAATTTCATCGGTCTCATGTAGAAAGGACATAACTCGATTTTTTTCGAAATTGAGTTTTTTAATGATTCATATACATTTCGCACAAATACACTTCGTCGAAAAAATTTAATACAATAGATTCAAAAATATCAGTTTAACAAACAATTCAAACAGTTTCTATTATGTTTTTGCCTTCTCCTATAAAGTTGCATTTATGTAAGTTAGGGCCTTTCTACATGAGACTAACGATTTATAAAAATGAGAAATGAAATTTCATAAATTTAAAGAAATTTCATAAATTTAAAGAAGACTATTGCGGAGTCCGTACCATATGGGCATTTCCATTTTGACGTGACGTGATATTTGTACGACAAAATTTAAAAAAATTAAATGAACAAGTCCAATTTGTAAAAAGGGTTTTTATATATGCAAAGTAAAACAGTTGCACTATATTCAGAAAAAAACATAACAACAATCGACGCTAAGGATTTGCAGATATAAGCAAAAATATGCGCTGGCGTGACGTTAAAAAACCCAGAAGTGGATTTTGACTTGTATTACAAAACTGAAACAGACTGCGAATTGTGCAAAAGGTTTTGTATAAAACCTTTTTGAAAAGCTTTGGACTTATATAAATTTATTTTTCAAGCTATCAAATTTAAAAATCTTTGCTCGTAGAAAGGTACATATGAACGTTTTCAGCGAAAAGTCTACCTTTTTTAATCTAACGCCAGAATGCAAATAAGCTTGTATTTTATGACCATGTTGTTTAACCGTTATCCCTCTTGTTACTTAATGTAGAGTTAATTGCGCTTTATACTAATATATAAAAAAGTAAACTATACACATACAATTTTTGAGAAACAATTTAAATTACGTAACAAAAAGTAGACTTGTCGCTGGAACTGCCCATATGTAAAATAAATATATATATAAAAACCTGATCCCCATCGTACCGCTGATGGACGGCCATACGGACATCGGTTATTCAACTCCGCTACTCATAAGGATCCTGTTTTTATTATGTATTTTCGACCAGCTGACATTTGCAGTGATGCCATAATAAGCTTTTGCGAACACGCTGCGCATTAAGTGCAGCGTCGTGATGTATTTCCGAATGGCACTTTCTATAAAAACTACTTTAGAAATCTTGACAGTGGCCCAAATTTTTAATATAACGCATTTGTTTTCTTGACGATATAAGAAGCAAGTTGTGTGAGACATAGGCAATAATTGTGGAAATAACTTTGTTGGGCGAAGCAACCCAAACTCCTGGTACCAATAAAGATTGTTAACACCCAACTGAGTTTTAGATCAACTTTACAATTACATCAATTCAATTACACATACTCTTATTTTCACAAATCTTTACAAATGGCGTTGAAATTCCTAGATAAATATAACACAAATCAAAGTTTACAAATATGGTTACTTAAATTCAAAATTACTAACTTTTTTAAGCTGGAGGTCCATACCACGCGTTTTCGCCTCCACGCAGCGCATGCTTTTATAAGCTTACTTGCGTTTTACGTTTGAAGTTACATGCAACGCTTTTTATGCAGCACAAGTAAAACTAAAATTTAATTTGTCAAAATCAGCTGATTTGTTCGAACGCTGCTTTTGACGCTTATAAAAGTAGAAAGTAAACCTACTTTTCGCCTCAAGGCATCTACGCTTTTGTGCATGTAACTTACTACGTATAACTACACAGATTCTTCTTTTTTGACAGCTGCGTATGCTACGAAAAAGCGAGTAACGCGTGGTGTGGACCTCCAGCTTTAGTTTGGCCTCGGAGCAAGCTTCTTAACTTCCTTTTCTTATTAAAATAGGTTAAACATACTATATACAGTACAAATGTGAATACAAATTGAAATTGAAACTACAGAAAAAATATGTCTTCTTTAGCAATAATTACTTTTCCCGCTTGGAAAACAATCTTTGACATTTTACTATTTTGACAAAATAAGTGTTGCCACTTCAACAAAAGTTTAATAACGAGGTGCGGCAGTGGCGGTAACAAACATTTCAATTACTCAATAAATTAAATTGAATAAAAAACCGCATGCATTATAGTTTTGAACTTCCGTTTTGCACGTAATTGTAAGGTTTGTTACAAGACAATGATGTGATAATGCCACTAATCGCGATAGATCGAATAGAAGGTTGTTGTGTTTCAATAATTTTACTATTCACCGTAGGTATGTATATATAAGATTGTCATTCCATTTGTAATTTCTACAATATTGATATTAGACCCTATAAAGTATATATATTCTAGGTCCCTATGAGTAGCGAAGTTGATTTAACGATGTCCGTCTGTCTGTCCATTAAAATGGGCTTTCCGAAGACCGCAGATATGATGGGAATTGTTTGCTATTGGAATTCAGTCGGATCGTTCCACAAATGGCTCAGATTTGAACACAAAACAACGACTGCCTCTTATTTTAAGCAAAAAGCTTTTTAATTTTAATTTCAATTTTATATTTATTTTTATTAAAATCTGAAGAACGGCAAGATCCAAAGTTTCCAAATTAGGTCAAGCATCCTGCTTATCAATTCACAACATCCGGCAAAATGTGGGCGGGATTGGACAAGTGGGTGTAGCACGAAGTTGAATTATTTATATTTAAAGAACGGGCTTACATAGCTTTCTGTTATTTTCGCACCACGGTGAAAGCGTATATAAGATTCGTCATAGCCGAATATAGCCCTCTTACTTGTTTTTTAGTAAAGTTCGGACAACTAAGATGAAAATTAGACCCCGCTCATCAAATATTAAAAAGAGAAAATATTATTTTATTTAAAATATATATATCGTTACCCCAAATGAAAAGGCCCTAACTAACCATCTTGACCGTTGTATACGACGATATGTATTTATATATTTTACTAAAAATGATACTGATATTTGGAAATCTCTGGTTTAAGATCAACACAGCACTGCCAGTAGAAAAGAGTTTATCATTAAAAAAAACTACATGTTAAAGAATGTCAAAGTCATTTCAACAGGTTTTTAATGTTGATTTAGCCCAAACTCACAGACTTAAAACCCAACTAACACATGTGCGATGACAATTCGAAAAAAAAGATGAACAAGACTTTTATGCTGCCTGCCAAACGCAAAAAAGTATCTTTTTATGGTATTTCATGGTCTTAATGAAAGAGGAAAATAATAAAAATAAGAATACAAAAATGCCGTACGAACAAAAAGTGGACACTTGAGGAGGATAAATGGTGTTTAGAAATGAAGTAAGCGAAAAAAAACGACAGACAAATGAAAAAAGTTGTAAAAGATCAGAAAATACAGTCGTAGCCTGGAAATGGGACTAACGAACTCGTACACAACAACTTGTCTTTAGGAATGAAATACTGCAAACGAAGCAAAACAATAAAAACAGACAAGTTTATAAATAATAATATAATAATGTGTCAAAATCGACTATATAATTCTCTACGACTTCAATTTGGATCAATATTATTTCGATATGGTTTTCAACACTTTTTACAGTTATAAAAATGTTTGATTTAGTTCAAGACAAATTCATATAAATTACTGCAGAGAGAGCTTTGAAGAGTTTTTCTGGCTGTAAATTTTTTTGGTATGGAGTTTACCATTTAATACCAACAATGTAGGTGCTACATACAAACAATTGAAGGTTAACCAGTGCTACCATCAGACAAATTCACAATTACACTTAAACGAAGCAAAATTACTCGATTAAAATGAAATTACACCTAATATTTAATTAAAATTTCATTTTAAAACAAAGTTCACAAAAAACAAGCAAGAAAATATTTACAGCCAAAATTTCAAGTGTGTTCCTAAAGGCAGTTTCACACTATAATGCAAATCTTAAGTATTTTGAGGAAAATATAACCCTGACATGATAATTTGTTATAGGTTTTATTTAATTTGCAAGTAATGATTAGATAAGGGAATAATTTTTGTCAACATCCTTTAGACTTGTATTATAGTCAAAACGGTCCTTAGTTTTGACCCATAGGCAATTTAAGCACAGCCGCGAATAACGTTTTAAGTTAAAAAATATTTTTTTTTTAGGAGAGAAAAAAAACGTTTTTAACAGGCAAGATTATTAATTTTTTTTTTTTTTTTTTGAATAACAAAAAATAATTATAATAAAAATTTTTATGCAAAATATCAACAAATTTAAAACTTAAATAACATGCAAATTTACAGTTTATAACTTTTATTTTAGTGGAAAAACGTTTCATATCCACAATCACGATGTCATTTAAAACGTTCTTCCACTACGCAAAGCATCATGACTGATGGCTTTTAAAACGTTATTTCACGTTTAAAACCATTTACTTTGCATAATTTTTAAGTAACTTACAACGTTATTCCACCAGCTGACTCCTTGTATGTCCTTTTTAAAGGCTTTAAGGTGCATAATTTTGGGTGGTTTGAGGTTCAAACAGTGTACGAGAGTAATGTTAACGGTTATCTGCAAAAAAACAATTTTTGCAACAAGTGGCTTTTACAACGTTATTCGCAGCTGTGCTTCAATTATATACCTGCCAAAACAAAGATTAACTTAAGAATTCCTTACGCCCAATATCGTCTAGATATATCATCTATGCAAGATTTTTCGCCTTAAAGTGATTTTAGGGAGGGTCATGCAAACCACGTGTACAAGACAACCAGTCAGACGGATGATCGGACATACATATGTAGTTAGAAAGACTAAGAATGTTTTACACACAGTAGCACAAACGCATAATATCCTCTTCACTATATATATTCCCCTCGATCCTATAAGGAGCATAGGGCCTCAACCTCCTACTATGGTAGTTTGAATTTAAGAACTAAAAAAAACTAAAAAGAGATCAATACTATTATATCGAGCCCTAACCGCGAAAATAACGTAAGCGACATGATTTTCAATTTTCGTTTTTTTTTAATAAATGCCTTTATTGGCAACACTTGCATCATCTCCTAAAATGTCATGTTTTCAAAAGATACCGTCACGATTTTATGGCAAAAACAATTTTATTGTAAGCGACAAATTTCGTACAAAATTTATATGAAATAAAATAAAAAAGCTCTCTCCTGTAAACTTTGATTTTTGGCGCTTACGTTATTTTCGCTGTTAGGGGTCGATATAAATCGGCTAAGGCTAAACAGTTAAGAACACTTTCCTCCTCTGTTTGTCAACCGATTTGAACAAAATATTCACTATTTGAAAGATATTTACTTACCTGTTCAATAATTTCAGAGTTATAAGCGTTCAAATTTGCTACTAACACAAATACAAAAAATTTGTTTTTTTTTAATTATAAAATAATAAAAAATAGGGTTGTCGATTATTTTACATTTTTTAGAAACCGGTTTTCTAATATTTCGACTATATAAATTCGGAAAATTTAATTTTCTATAATACTTGCTGAACGTTGTTTTGCCTTATAACTTTTTTCTATCAGATTCTACATTGTCTGCATGCCAATTTTTAGAAACCCGGGGTCTAATCACCGCATTCGATACTATCGTATCGAATAAACTATCGAATGTTTTTTTCATACGATAGACACTGACGTATCGAATGAAAACTCGAGAAATGTAATGTTGAGTTACTCGATAACGAATGCTATTATTTCAAATTTAATACATTTCATTCGATATCGAGTTTCATAATACCAAAATAAGTAATTTCGATAAATTTTGTTCGATATCGTACCCCCGGTTGATTAGTTTAAAAGATTGGGGAGGGGGAGCTTTTCTCTCTATTTCACGCCCTATTTCCTATTTTCTTTCAGATGTTACAGTGTCTGCAAGTAGAATTTTAAGAAACCCGGTTGATTAGCTAAGAAGATAAAGGGAGGGGAAGCTTACGCCCTATTATCGCTATTTTTAGCAATATAAAATATACTCTACGACCTAAACCTAACAAATACACATTCAAAATTTCATCAAAATCAGTAAAGCCGTTTCGGAGTAGTTCAAATGGAGGGCATTTTGTTGATATTTGTATGGGAATAATATATAGAAGAATCTTAATACCACAGCTCCGGAACCACTTGGCCTATTTCGTCCAAACTTCACATAAAGCATTTTAACAAAAAAAAAAAAAAAACATTCAAAATCGAATAATAATTAAAATAATGAGTTCTTTTCCACGTTTGTTTAAATTTATCAGGAGATAGTACAAAATGTATATTGTAGTACCTTGGCATTCTCTATTTAGTAAATAAAATCCTCTTATGATTTCAGACGACAGACTGTTTCTCAAATCAGTTTTACAAATTATAAGGCCGCTGAAATCAAATCCTTTTATTATTTGTTTTAAAACTGAAGGATTTTAAATTACAGTCGATCTAACACCAAAGAAAAAATTGCTCAAGCTTACCTCGACAATAAAAGTACTATCCCGATTTGTATAATGAACCACAAAGTGGCAACACTGCAGCTAACATAGTTCCCTCTTCCTCTGATGCGGTAACCTGTATACAGTGTTGGCATATCGTAAGATAGATCTTATTTCGCAAGTTTTTTTTTAAGATTTTTTCTAAAAAAAGTTTTTCTGAAATTTAACTAATTTCCATAAGTTTGTTATAATTTACACAGAATAAATCTTCACTCATTTTAGTTTATTTAAAAATATAAGGATTAAATACGTGATACAAAACCAATCGTCGCACGCAATTTTTGTTTATATCTATTATATAAAAATAAGTCGGGTTTTCCTTCCTGACGCTATAACTCCAAAACGCACAAACCGATTTCCACGGTTTTGCATTCGTTGGAAAGGTCTCGGGCTCCGTGAGGTTTATAGCATAGTTAAATATAAACTAAGATATTTAAACATTATACATTGGAAAATGATACAATGGCCAAATGCTTCGTTTGTGGTGTATGCTTTATAAACGCAAATGGTGTGATTTTGTATATAAAATACCATTAAATGTAAATCTTTCCTTTGATGTTGATGTTTGAAGTCTATTTCTTTATATTATTGGTGTTCAAGAGTTGTAAATATTTAGTTATGGTTTCGTAAAAAAATTTACTGTTTTTTTCTTGAATGTACTGTTTTTTCATAACCAATGTACTGTTTTTCCGAATTCAAAATCTGGCTACCCTACATATAAATTAATACTTTTACATTAAATTATATAGTTTCACTATGATTAATATAGAAAATCATATTTTCATATACCCACACCACAAAAGTGAAGAGTATATTAGATATACGTTAATACTGATCCTAGTTACCTTTTGATATACTAAATCAACTTATTTACTTAGAATTACTTTTTAAATCAATTTAAACATGAACCAATCCGACTAGTTGGTGGGCTGTTCATATAAAACTAAAAATAAAATTTAATTTTTAGGTTTACATGCACAGCTAGCTGTTTATGTAAACGATCTCCGTCCATCGTTAACATATGTGTGGTTTATAGAACACAAACGCAAAACTCATCAGTTCAACTTTCATTTAAAACAAAATTTGTTTCAGTTTGATGATTATGATAATAGAATTTGGTTTTAATGAGAAAAGAATATAACTAATCTCAATTATGATGATTATGATAATGAGTATAATGATAATGAAAAGGTTGAAATAACTAATATAAAAATTTTCAAATCAAACAAGTTTAAAATGAAGGAGAAATCCTAAATCATATGTATCTCCTAATAAGTTAACGTGTCATTGAACGTTATACCCAAGTTCTTCACTTTTCGGACGACTTCAATTTGTTGGCCGTCAATGTAGAGTCTCGGTCCTTCAAATTTGCGATACGACCTTTTATGAAGCAACATACATTTTGATTTTTTTGGGTTTAGGCTAAGACCATTGATAGCAGCCCATACCGCAACTCGTTCTTAGTCTGCATTAAGCTTATGTTCAAATCCGTTTGTTCTGCTACTTATATATAGTTGCACGTCATCCGCATACATCCTAATACGACTGTGCATTAGCTGACTGGGCAAGTCGTTCACGTATATAGAAAAAAGTAGGGGTCCAAGAATTGAACCTTGTGGTACGCCTTTGGTAACAGGAAGGAAAGTTGACACTGTTGATGAGTTAACTTCTACATACTGCTCTCTGCCAGTGAGATACGACTGCATCAATTTGCAGGATGTTGTTGAGAAATACATCATTCTTTTCAATTTCTGAATAATAATGGTGTAGTCGACAGTATCGAATGCCTTGGAATGATCCAAAAGAACTAATATTGCCATGTGCCCGTCATCTAATTCTCCCCTTAGGTCTTCGGCAATGTCGGCAAGAGCAGTGACACAACTGTGATTAGCGCGAAAACCAGATTGTTTTGACGTTAATAAGTTATTGTCTTCGAGGTGTTTGGTTATCTGCTGATGAAGAATTTTTTCAAAAACTTTCGACAGGTATGGCAAAATCGCGATAGGCCGATATTCTGATGTTGATTTTGGGATAGGGTATACTTTTGCTTGTTTCCAACGTGTTGGATAGATGCTAGATGTAATGATGGAATTGAAAAAATATGTTATAATCGGCAGTAAAAAAGGAAGGACCATTTTGAGAAAAAGTGGGTGGATTTCATCGACTCCAACGGCTTTAGATTTAATGCTGAGGCAGCCCATCATCCCCGCCCACTTTTACGCCCACTTTTTATATTAAGCACATAACTTGAGGACGGCTTGACAAATTTGGACGATTTTTTCTTTAAAGTGATCGCCATGGTCCAACTTAGGTTAATACGGAAAGAAAATTGTTCCCCGCCCACTTTTACGCCCACTTTTTTCGATTTACCTAAAATCAGAAAACGGCTCCATCGATTTGACTAATTTTTCTTTCAAATGTTCGTATCAATGCATTTTAAGTTTCCATCGAAAAAAAACTTTACCACGCCTACTTTTACGCCCACTTTTTCTATTAAGCACATAACTTGAGGATCGCTTGAGCGATTTGGACGATTTCTTCTTTAAAGTGATCGCCATGGTCCAACTTAGGTTTATACGGAAAGAAAATTGTTCCCCGCCCACTTTTTTCGATTTACCTAAAATCAGAAAACGGCTCCATCGATTTGACTAATTTTTTTTTCAAAAGTTTGTATTATTCCATTTTAAGTTTTCATCGAAAAAAAATTTACCACGCCTACTTTTACGCCTACTACGAAACAATCAAAGCCGATTTGGAGGTACGATGATTTGTTGGCAGGTGATTTTTGGCAAACACTTCCAGTGATACCACGATCAACGCCCACCGATGAATTAAATGCATGTTTGAAGTCGTCTGCTTTGTGGAAACACGTTAGGAAGCTCAAATTGACTCTGAAAATGCGAGTCGAGCTGCAAAACAATCAATCTTGAGACGTATTTTCCAAACAATTCCTGGACATAGGAAACGACAAAATCCCGGTGGATATTTCAATTTCTGCCTGTTCACCGAATCAAAGTCCGAACTCATCCGAAAGGCGTTTTCAAACATTACACAAAATTACAGAAATCATGATTTGTTGAGCGAACGTGCTATATTAGCTACGTTGATGTCGACGAACTGAATTTTAAGATTTAAAGTGGAATCGCTGGCAAATTGGAGACGTACAAATCGGTAGATTCCATTACTTCTCAGAACGATGTCGTCAACTATCCAATCGAACTCCCTGTCTTTGTAATGGCACCCGACTTACGGTAAAAAAAAAAAACTGATGAATAACGTCATCGAAGCAACAATGCTTAAAGGAAAGTACAAGGGAGAAAATGTTTTGATACCTCGGATCCCAATGATTCCAACCGACATGGCATTAATTTTAACGCCATTTACTTAGAGAAGTTCAACTTAATAACACTTCATTTTTGTAATCGAAATGAATTCATTACTGTTGTGAAATGAATTCATTACTGTTGTGAAATGAAATAAAATTTTTCCTTTTCAAATATAAAACAAAAAAAAAATTTTTCTTCATCTTTTAATCATCAAACGAAATGTTACATAAAACGAAGCCATCTGGTGGCGAAACGGAGTTCGCCGGGTTTGCTAGTATTTTATAGATATTTTTAAGTCAATACATATTATTACAGGTTATTGTTTTTAATAAATAGAAATTCGCATGCAGTTCTAGTGAATTTTTTATCGATTTTTTAGAAATAAAGAGATTTTTGAAAAAAAAAATATGACAACACTGCCTGTATGAATTCGCCATAATATAGTGTAGTAAAAAAAGTTGGAACATTTATAATTCATTTTTTAAATTCCGGGGTCTAGCGAAAAAAGAAAAATATTGAAAAAAAAGAAATTTATTTTATAATAATGGGGATGTCATAAATCTTAAGATAATATTTACACTGTAACTTCTTGTACATGCGTAGGGTACAAAATGAAATATTCTTTAAATTATCAAGCAAATGTAACGTTTTTAATCAATCATGACTATTGAGTGTATTATTTCAATTATTTTATGATTGATGAGACTGATAATGAATTTGTTCTGTTTACTTACACAGCCCGACAAAATTAAAAAAGAGTTTTGCTTCTTTGCAATACCTAAAACAGTAAATAAAAAATTTTGATAAAAATAAAATTTTGGAAAAAATTTTTTTTGGGTAATTGGTAATTGGAGGTCATAAGTGGAGGGTATAAAAAAGCTATATCAAGAAAACTAGAGCTGATAGAGACAAACTGATTACAGTTTTGAATTCAGTGCACCCAAATTAACTAGAATCAGTTGATAAATTCAAAGAAGCAAATTGAGTGTTGGCCTGTGTTATAAAAGAAAATTATAACAAAAATAAAAATGTCGGCCGAAAGCTCCCATAACCCACCCTTCCCCACCACAGAGTGCATATGTAAATGCCATATCGAGCCCTTACTGCAAAAAAAGCGTAAGCGACAAAAACACTATTATGGAGGAGACGGCTTTTTTAATGGTATTTCAAAAAAATTTTGTAGTAAGGTTGTCGCTTAAGCTAAAATTGTTTATGCTACAAAATCGTAACGGTACCTTATGTGACTATGACATTTTAGGAGATGATGCAAGTGTTTCCAATAAATTAATTTATTTAAAAAAAGCTAAAATTGAAATCTGTGGCATTTTGACAAAACATCTTAAGTCGAGATAAGAGCACAAAAGTTTTTAAAAATAACTCGGTGAAAAAATTATTTTTATCAAATAATAAAATAAACCGAAATTAAAGAAAATTTTCGTTTATAATACAAAATTTTAAAAACGGAAGCAAAAATGTTTTTTGAATGAAAATTCGTAAGATTAACAACATTTTTTTCAACTTTTTAAATTTGACTTAAGATGTTTTCTCAAAATGCAACAGAAATGATGTCGCTTGAGCTATTTTTGGAGTAAGGGCAAGAAACATACAGAGGTAAGAGAAACTAAAGGCCAGTTTCACGATGTCGAGATAAGGTTTTTTTAGATTTTGTTTTAAATTAAGTTGTGCGAAAAAAGAGTTCTCTCGCATTTTATAAAATAGGTAGTAAAGATCTTTGTAATACATATAACGTTCTACCTGCATATTTTCCAAAAAAAAAATATTATGCTTAACTATCAAAGAAATTTTTGGGAATACAAAATTTTAATTTAAAAGATTTTGTTATTCGTGCTTAATTCCCAATTAAATCCCATCAACAATAAATTTCAGTGATTTTATAAAGAATAAAAATTGGGAATTCAGCACGAATAACAAAATCTTTTAAATTAAAATTTTTTATTCCCAAAATTTTCTTTGATAATAAACAGGCAAGTGCACGGCTTAAAAAAAAACGTAAACTGGCAACATGCTTTTGTAAGTTGTTTTTGTTTTCATTTTGTTTTTTCTTAACCTACTTAGAACTACAATTAGTGTTGGAAGAATTCCAATCAATTGTAGTTGGGAATGTAAGAAGAGATAAACTCACTGTTTATTGTTGATGTTTTTGTTTAAACTTTGATATTGTTACAAGTAGAACTGTTGCTTATAATTTTTACACGTTTAACAGTTTTATTTGGTTGATTATCTTTAGTTTTTCTAAAATCTTTATGGATGAAGTTTCCTGACGATCTGGCCAAAGCACCCAGTGAAATGCGCATAGGAATAGCTTATCCCATCAACAACAAATTTTAATGTTTTTATCAAGAATAAAAATTGGGAATTAAGCACGAATAACAAAATCTTTTATATTATGCTTAACTTTTCAGAGTAAATTCATACATCTATTGCAATAAATTTTAACTGGGGTTTTTTATAGCGATTGTAATTAAAAAACATTCCTTTAATTCCGATTCTTTACTAATTGCATTTTTAAGGCTCCTACTAATAACAACACTGTGATAGAAATTGCACATATTTTTTGTTTTTTGGAAAAAAAATAATTTTTTTTATAAGAATTTCAAAATTTTTGTTTTTTAAAATTCATAAAAAATTGGAAAATCCAGCAAGGCTTTTAATTTCTTCCAGACGTATAAAAAATGAAAAAGAAAATAAAACAAGCCAACTTTTGATTTTATTTACAAAAGTCGAAAAATTTTAATTAATATAAAAATTTCATAAAACGCAATATTTGTATGGGAGCCCCCTAAGAAGTGGTGATAAGGTGCAAGTATGTCTCGAAAATTTTATGAATTTTTAAGAAACAAAAATTTCGAAAATTTTATACAAAATAATTTTTTTTCCAAAAAAAAAAAAAATCATGTTACGTGAGTTAGCACCATTAGATTCAGCGTACCCGAATTATGTTAAAATGCCATGTGCCCGGGCATGTCTATTTTTTCAACTAGCACAAATTTTTCAAAATTGTACATATCGTCGGTTGATTATTTAATTGTCGTATGTCGGATGTAATTTGTATCCACATAAATATTAGAAAATCGTCCATTCCTAAACAACGTCGACACCATGTATATAAATATATTTCCATGAATTGTGGAAATGTAAAATGTTCAATAAGTGGTCCGGTCCCCACACAAAAAAAAGTCAGCCCCTTGAATTAAAGATTAGTTGAAAAGAATCCCAGAATTTTTTTTTTAATTTTTGCCACGCCTCTGAATACCGCTCTTTTAGTTTTTTGTATGCTGCGTCGCGATATAAAGTCCGATCATCACATATTGCATATCGTTATTCATGGCTTGTCTATGGCTTAATTTTTGTTTTTGGTGACTTTGGTGACTCTGGGCGCCACTTATGCCATCTCTAAGTTTCGCAGAAGTCTTGCAGAAGCAAAAATAAAGTAACGTTCAAGCCATAAACAACAATATGCGATACGGACTTCAAAAGACGGTTTATATAAAAACCAAGAAGTACTGCTTTTTTTTTGCTATTCTAGATATTGATCGTATCATATCATATCATATCATTGATATCCAATTTCATTCTGACTGATGCAGTATTTTTTGTGTTTGTATGTTCATCTAACTGGCTCAATATAATATTTATGTGCAAAAAAGAAATGGGCCGTTGGTTTGGGGCGTGGCATAAAAGTAAGCAAATTAAAACCTAGTCATACAAAGTTTCACAAGGACTTTCTTGCCACGTGCAAAAATTTGGACATGATCCGAGATGGCGCCCAGAATTTGATGTCGGATTAAAAAGTCACCAAAGGCAAAAAAGACAACTAATCTTCCTTCCTTTAATGTACAACCAAAGAAAAAATGAGCGATATCAGGAAATATAGAAGAACTATCTTTAGTCAAAACAAGACCAAGCTTTTTTGGGATTTTGAATCTATTGGCATATTAAAAGTCTGTTTTGAGAAAATTATTTCAGCATGTTGAAAAAAGGGAAGAAAAAATAAGTTGTTTATGTTTTCTGGATATTGAATTTTGCGTAATCTCTCAGTTGGACTTCCTGTTTTTGAATTATAAAATTTTTATGATTTGGACATTAAATCGTTATGGATAATACTAAAATTATTATTTTAATACTTAAATTTCGTTTCATTCAAAACACTCCATATGCCGGTTTATAAAAAAAACTTATCTGTATTGTAATCTTCTTTCTAATATTGCAAGCAATTTTCTTCTTCACTGATACCAGTTTAAATATATTCCATGGATAAAATCGAACATCTTGTATCTTTGTATAATATTAAATGCAATTTATGAGATCACTTCTTTACAAATGCTATTGTGCAACAAAAAACACACAAAAGGATTACAAAGTTTTTTGTTACTTTTTGGCTTTTAATGCTGCCAAAAACAATAAACAACCGAAAAAGTTTTTACAACAAAAGTATGAAAATGGAAATGGAAATGCTTAACAAAAGCCACAAAATTATTGCACATTCAGGCATTTAATGGGAGTAGTTGGCTTCTGCATTCGAATGAAACTTAAGGATGGGGTGGGGTGGTGCACAAAAAACATGTTGACATTGAAAAGGATATTTCTTTTGCGAAATTTAGGAGAAAGAGGTAATTTTCTTTTTAATAAAAAATAATTCAAATGTTGCATATTTATGTGGTAGAAATGGAAAAAAACCCTGTATTATATTCAGAGGTCCGCAAACAATTTTAAACATGTGTGCCAAGTAAAATAACACATTCATATAATATTTAACATCCAAGCCAAAATAAACTTTGAAACAGAGAAGGTTGTACAGCAGATGTGTAAAAGTTTCTCTGCTGTCTTGCTAAAGCAAAGCTTTTAATTTTTTTTTGGCGAGTTCTGACTCTTAAGCAATACATTTTTGCCACAAAAAGCTCTTCCTTAAAAACCATGGAAAAATATGGTAATAAATAACGGCGGCACGAAATAACACCCAATGAAATAAGGCCCAATTAGAAAAATTAAATAAACCCCAATAAAATGAAGTAACAGCCAAGTTAAAAATAAGGCTCCGTGCAATAACTCACAGGTGCAATATGTCCCAAGAAAAAAATGAAATTAGACCCAAAAATTTTTCATACAAATGTGGGAGTAATTTCATTATGAAATAGCTCCCAGCCCTCTCGGTTTTATTTCATTTTTTTGGAAGTTATTTAATTTTTTTCCCGGGAGTTATTTCATAATGAAAAAAAATCCAAATGAAATAAGTCCCCGAAAAAATTAACGTGGAAGTTATTTCATTTTATTTTGGTTTTCGGTGTTATTTCATTTGCTGTAGGAGTTATTTCATTTTTTGTGGGAGTTTTTTCATTTTCAATTATTTGCAATTTATTAAAATTGTTTAAAATTTTAAACGGTATTTATAACAGGATATTTCAAACTATTTGAATACAATGACTTAAGTTTATCAAAGAAGAAAATTTTGCTAATTGCAATTGCAGTGTCTTATGGTTATCGGCTATGCAGTGAAGCTTTAGTTAGCGAAGCCGGTGTTTGTTATACCATAGAGTATGAAATCCTTGCGCCCGGCTGAAGGCCGGCTATGCAGAAAAGCTTTAGTTAGCGAAGCCGGTGTTTGTTATACCATAGAGTATAAAATCCTTGCGCCCGGCCGAAGGCCGGCTATGCAGAGAAGCTTTAGTTAGCGAGAGTGTTTGCTTTAGTTAGCGAAGCCGATGTTTGTTATACCATAGAGGAGGTAATCCTTGTACCCGGCGTGCTTAAACTGCAGGCAGTTGCCATTGCAGGAGGTCAGGATATAATAAAATGCCCCATTTGTTGTCAAAATGTCGAGGACTCAATGTTAGTTTTTTGGTAACCTTATATGTAAATATTCAAGTAAAACGAATACATATATAATTAATTTCTTTGGAAGTTGTTTTATTTTTTTGGGTCTTATTTCTTTTTTTTTTGATGGACGTTTTTGGAAGTTATTTCATTAATGTCTTTAGGAGTTATTTCATTATGAAATAACTCCCAAAAGTTGGGGTTTGTTTCATTTAAGACTTGGAAATTATTTCATTTTTTCTGGGATTTATTTCTTTTTTTCAGTTTGGGACTTATTTCATTTATTTTGGGATTTAATTCATTGGGAGTTATTGCACTGGGACTTATTGCACCTGGGAGTTATTGCACGGAGCCAAAAATAATAAAGAAATGCCCAATTTTCACGAAATAATCCCCAATTTAAAAATAAAAAAAATTTTGCTATTTGGGACTTATTTCATAATGAAATAATACCCAAGGAAATAATAAAAAAAACTTCCAATGAAATAACTCCCAAAAAAATGAAATAAGACCCAAATTTTGTATGTTTTATGGAATCCAGTAATTTTCTTGAAATTCAATGATTTGTTTTAATGAAACAACTTGGGTGCTTGCATGGCAAAAAAAAAGTAGTTGATTCACTACCCATTAGTGCTGGGATACTATCGATATTTTCTACTATCGATATTTATGGATAGTTCAGATTTCACTACCGATATATCGATATTACTATCGACTGAATGTTTGTACTTGTGCAGGAAAACTTTAATTATTTTTTTATAAGACTACAGTCCGTTGTTTTTATCGCTTTATTAAATGTATGAGACGTTTGTATATACGGACGTTATTTTAGATGGAAGGTTTTTAAAAATGCATAAGTACCTTTCTGAAAGAACCGAATTAACAGGGACTATAAGATATTCCATTGCAACTTTAAAAAATTTTCTAAATTCTAAACCCATTAGAGGACTTATCCTCTAATGGTCGTTCATTGTTTTTTTCCATGCTCGCAATTGCAAATGCAATTGCAATTGCATTTACATTAGCATTTTTTTTACAACATTACAAAAATATTTGACATTTCAGTCCCTATATAAACATGTACAAATTTCGATTTAAAGGCCTTTAATTAGCAGTAAAAAGCACTACTAAGCAATCCATACCACTTGCCATTCTTGTTGTTTGTATTCATTTCTGTAATTCAGCGCGAATTAATAAAAACAAGTAAAAATTTGCGTCAAAAAAATTTGTGTGTATACTGCTGTTAGATGTCTTCATAGCTGTATTTTAAATAATATTGATATTTTGTCTATCGATATTTTCGATATTTTAAGACTATCGATAATATCGATAGTCGATCGATAGTTTCCCAGCACTACAACCCATACATATGGCACAATCGTTTGTACAAGGATTATCTCCTCTATGATATAACAAACACCGGCTTCGCTGACTAAGGGCTAAAAAATCAGAGCAAGTTAAACTCTCTTTTTGGTTTAAAATGTGTTTAACCCTTTCGGGACTACTGGGATAATACATCCCACTAATTTTCAAACTTACGTATTTTTTTCATTTTTAATGCTATTTCTAATTTAAATAGTCCCAAAAACAGGTTTAAGTGTTTCTTATTAAATGTAAATAAAAACATAACGGTACATGTCAGCATTTGCATTACACTTGAGGCTGAATATCACAACATCGTAGAAATTTCAACAGTCTGGATCGTTAATTTGCTGAAAGTGGCTGCACAAACAGCGTAATTTAGTAAAGTTGTGTTTATTTTTATAGAAAAGTGTTTGATTTATTGAATTTAATTATTTCATTGTCTTTTACATTAATAAGAGGTAAGTTCTGGTAGATTTTATAAAATTGGGATATATAATCCCAATACGTTTTTTGAGTGGGATTAATTGTCCCAATACGCATTTTAGATGTCAAAAAGGAAGCTTACTCTTGAAGATCTTGAGCGTATTGTATGCGAAGATTCAGACTCTGATGGCGATTTTGAGGACTCTGGCAGTGAGTATTTGGCTGAGAGTTCTGACGAGACCGAATCTTGCTCGGAAATTGGCGATAATCTTGATGTGCCCGTTAATATCGAAGAAAAAAAATGATGAGTCACAGCCAGTTGTCCATTGGGTAAATGTTAGCCCCGATGGCTGCCAGGACTTCCAGCCCAAGTTCGAACTCCCGTCAGAACGAGACTGCAAAATCCTTCTAAATCTTACTGACCAACAAATCTATAAAACACTAAACATATAAACCATCTTTAAACGCATAAAATTGGGCGTTTAAACTACCAACACAGACCATATGAATTTGATAAGATTTATCGTAGTGCTGCCACATGTTATTTTTTTAAACACATATAATACATGGGACACTGATTTACAGTTTTTGAGTTTAAACTATATATAAATTCAAGTTTAGTTCAACTAAACCAGCTTTTAAACCATCAGTGATTTATTAGCCATAAAGCTTCTTTGTATATCCATTCTTCAGCCGGTTGCAATGAAATAAAGCCCAAAAAATATGAAATAAGGCCCCAAAAAAATTTTATGTGAAATAAAATCCAATTAAATAATTTGAGGATTACTTTTTTTGGGCTTTTTTTTCATACTGAAATTACCCACAATTTAAATATGAAATAAAACCCAAAAAAAAAAAAGAAAATAACACAGTGCAATATTTTTTTTAGGTCATCGGGTGCAAACTCCTTCTCGTTTGGAATTTTTCGAACTACTTATCAAAAAAAAACAAAACTCATTTGGGTTTTACTAGTAAAGAAAGCTCTTGTCCAGATTTCAAGCCTCGTGCATGTTTTGGCTAAAAGTTGATTTTTTTAAGAACGTGTGATTTTTATCTGAAACCAATTGGAATTTTGTAGGTAAATAAAAAAGACCTGTAGTGTGATTCTATATTCAATTTTAACATAATTTAAATTATTAAAAATATTTAACAGCCAAGTTAACGTAAATTTTATTCAGTAACTTTTTTAACAATAAAGTTTACTGCTAGTTCTATCTAAACGTCAGGCATTTAAGTTATCTTAACGGCAAAATATTTTTCATTGTTTTTTTTAAATTCGTAATTATTTTTCAAAAAAAGAGAAAAAAAAACAACCAAACAAATATTTTGGCAAATAAAGCCACATTAACATTTTTAAAATTCACGTTATTTTCATACATTTTGCAAAAATAAAATTAAAAAATTGGTTTTTTGGGAATTTATAAATATCATTAAAAATATTACATTTTAGATGCAGCTTATGGAAATCACTTATATTGTTTTCTTTTCTACACAAAAAATAAGTGGTAGACTTTCCAATCATGCTGCTGTTAGCAATTTTTGCGAATTTCCCCTAATTTAGCAATTTTTAGCGAATTTTTGCCATTCCTTATAGTGTTAGTGGCTTCAATTCAATTTTATGGTTTGTTCAAAATATTAAACAATATCTCGAATTTTCGCAATTTTTGCAAAAAAAAAAAAAAAAAAAAAATTATATAGTCCGACAATTTGTTTTTTTAAGCGATTTACCGATTTCAAATAAATTTTACTTTTTTTGCAAGTTTGCAATTTTCCGCGAATTTTAGCCATGTTAGTGATACAAGCGATTTTTTCCTGTGGTTTTTTAAAGCCTTAACGATTGTTAATAAATAGCCACTGTTTGCAAATTTTTGCGAATTAAAGCTAATTTAACAATTTTTACCGAAACTTTACAATTCCTTATAATTTTAGCGACTTTTAATCAATTTTATAACTTGTTTGAGTTATTAAAAATTTTCGCTATTTTTGCAAATTTTCAGAATTTTTGCAATTTTCGCTAGACTAGCAAAACCCAAATGGGGTTTTGTTAGTTTCGAAAGTACTTTAAGTCGTTCCACACGATAAATAGTTTGCCCTCGATGACAGTGCTCGTTAAATATACTAATTAATTAACAAAGATGTCACTTGATTGAAATTTTGACCCATGTTGTTAAAATTGAGTTACTGAATTGCTGTATTGTTACCGTAAGCAATGAACTATGCCGGTAAAATTAACGTTAACGGTAATCGTTGAAAGTTAGAGAATTCCACTACTGATTTGATTAATTCGAGTTTTTTGCATTTGCTACATGTTTTCATACATGTATAGAATTTTCGATGTAAAACACATTTGATATAATTTTCCGAGGAATATTTTATGGAATTTTTTTTACTAAATTCTCTACAGTTTGGCAGCTGGGCCAAAAACTGTAAAAAAATATATAAAAATTTTTTCGACAATTTTGCAATTTTGATGAACTAGATTAATTTTTTCTTTATTCTAGTCTTGTAATATTGGCGTGAGAAAAATTTCATGTTCTTCGGAAAAATCTAGTTTTAGCCAAAAATACACCAAGCCAAAAAAATCGAACTGTTTAATAATCATTAAGCGCTCCTCAAATTGCTTTTTGTATGAAAAATAAAAAAATAAAAATTATTTCGATTAAAAAATTTGTGATATTTATTTAAAAAATTATTTAATTTGCAATATATCTATTACACGTTAATTTCACTTGATTAAACGTTTAATTCACTTGATTAAATTTTTAATTAAAACTAATTTTATTTATGCTTTAATTGGTTAACAATTTTGGAGAATTTTTTCTGTGTATATTTAAACATTGAAAAACTCTTTCACACAAGCGCTTAGTGCTGAGTGAAATAAGTCTTCGTGTGAAGCATGTCTGTCCCACTGTCTATCCATTTAAAGCTTTTGATCAGGTTGCCGTCTTAAAAATAATTTGATAAAATTTGATACTTGAACTTTTTTGGCTTAAAGAGTAAGCATACTGAAATTCTTAAAGTTGAGTTTTGTTTTGACCAGCCCACAATCTTGTGATCAATATACATGTTCTAATTTTAAATGTGATTAAATAAAATTGGATACATACGCATTTTTTCGGTCTAAAGACCGAGCCTCACTACGCTTAAGGAATTTGGTAAATGATTTCGCCTTGCCCCAATACAAAAGTTTTCTCTTACTTGGCTTTAATAAGACTTAAAAGGTTAAGAACAAGAAAAATGTAAAAAAATATTTTTGAGAAGTACCTTCTGTTTATTGTTCCGTAACTGTCTTTTAAATTTTTTAGTTTATGTTCTTTTTAATAAACCTCTTGAGTTCTTTTAATTGCAAATAAAAATAATGTAAGCACAATGAAAAATACGGGCCCGTGCAATAAAGCCATAGGAAATAAAGCCATATGGCCTCATTTCTCAATGAATTGAGAAATAAATGTATTGAGATATAAAGCCATATGGCTTTATTACCACCATCCAAGTGCAATAACACCATAATCGCTTATTAACCAAAGAGGAAATAACGCCATACCAGTGTAATTGTTATGGTTACAAATTGCCAAAAGAATGAGTTGCCATGGTCAAGTGTTTGCAAACTCCAAAGCATAGACGGCCTTCGGCCGGGCGCTAGGATTTTCTCCTCGTTCACAACTTTAATTTAGAAATTTGCCACTTTCAAAACCGTTTTTTGAAGCTTTTGTTAACTATTGTGAGCTTTATACTTTAATGTTTGCTCAACGCATCCATTATCCTCCTGTCGAAACGTCGAGATGGCCCTAATTAATCGAGCCTTAACGTCTACACAGAAAAAATTATTGCCGAATTATTTTCAAACAAACGCTTGTTTGAAAATCCTTTTAATTTCTGTAAATTTTTTTACTGACTCAAACAATATTTTTGTTTGATTTTTATTTAACCAACAAAAATGTGGACAACTCTTCAAAAATATAATAAACACGTTATTGGTATCAAGTTTTCATAATTTTGTATGAAATATTTAACACTATTTAATGTTGTCGTCTTTTTGCATTTTTTTATTTGATCGTAAGCAACACTTCTTTATGTGAAATATAAGAACAACAACTAAAAACACACACAGTTTATTTTTGGACGCTTTAAAAAAGTGCAACTATAAGAAAAACAATAGCAGAAACAACATTATAATGCTGGGTACACACAGTGCAATCCACATGCAATCCGTTTCAATGCAACCTGAAAATATCAAAGCGTTTTGATGTTGATGCAATCTGGAATGAATGAAAATGAATTTAATTCACTAGAATTATGAATGCGCTGCATAGTGTGTACCCAGCATAAGAAACAAAATCCCGTATTCAATTTTTTAAAACTATTTGGTTAAATACATCAAATACAAAAATAGAATGATGACGAAAAACATATCAAGTCGGTCTGCTGTCGTTTTTGGTTACATTTCTTCTTTAGCAAAGGAAAGGATACAGCAACAGAGAGTGATAAAGAAAAACATTGTGTTGTGTGAATAAATAAGACTTCGTTCGTCTCAAAGCCAGCCGGCGGCTCTGCCGTCATCTTCTCATACAGTCAAAATTTTCAAAAAGGGGCACAAAAAGGGGATTTCCAAAAAAAAGTGTCACAAAAAGGGGAATTCTGAGAAAAAAAGGGGCAACAACAAAAACGTACAAAGCAAATTCAAACAAGTTTGGATATAAATTGTCACGCAGTTTTTTAAATTGCCAATTTCGAACCAAAATGTTTGAGACTAAAATATTTTTAAAATTGCTTCATAGCTTTTATCGTTTGATCTGTTTTCTGAAAGTTATCAAAAATTATTTTTAATTTTTGGGAATACAAAATTTTAATTTCAAAAGATTTTGCTATTCGTGCTTAATTCCCATTTTTTATTCTTGACAAAGACACTTGAAATTTATTGTTGATGGGATAAGCTATTCCTATGCATTTCACTGGTTGCTAAGGCCAGATCATCAGGAAACTTCATCCATAAAGATTTTAGACAAACTAAAGATATTAAACCAAATAAAACTGTTAAACGTATAAGAATTATTGCAACAGTTCTACTTGTAACAATATCAAAGCTTAAACAAAACACATCAATAATAAACAACAGTGGGTTTATCTCATCTTACATTCCCCACTACAATTAGTTGAAATTCTCTCAACATTAATTGTAGTTGTAAGTAGGTTAAGAAAAACAAAATAAAAACAACAACAACTTACAAAAGATGTTGTCAATTAAGTGTTTTTTAGGCCGTGCACTTGCCTGTTTATTATCAAAAAGTAATTTCAATTTTTGGGAATACAAAATTTTAATTTCAAAAGATTTTGCTATTCGTGCTTAATTCCCAGTTTTTATTCTTGACAAAAACACTTTAAATTTATTGTTGATGGGATAAGCTATTCCTATGCATTTCATTGTTTAAACTCTTTTACAAAATCCTCTGGGTTAGTAATTATATCAATAAAAACTGACACAAAAGTAATTTATGTCTTCAGCTGAATTAATAAATACTGGATCTAAAACCTTTAATGAACTCAGTCTCTTATCGCTAATATTAAAAGGGGCAAAAGGGGCAAAAGGGGCACAAAAAACTACAAAATGATACAAAAAGGGATTTAAAACAAAGGGGCCAAAAAAGTGGCACGGCAGTCAAAAAGGGGCAAAAATGCGACTTTAGTCGCATTACGGTAACGCTGCATGCAGTGCGCTTCATTGCTTGTGCAAAATTTTTTTTTTATTTTTTTTGAAATTTAGTATATGAATTTTAGTAAACTTTTTGTTTGATTCAGTTAAATTTTTTGTTAGAAAAAATCAGTGTTTTTTTTAATAAACAAAATGCAAATAAATTGTTTGATTCTACAAATTTTTTGTTTGAATTGGAAAAATAATTTTTTCTGTGTATAATATTGTTTAAAATTATGCAACTATGGCAATCTACCTTAACATTATTTAATATTGAAGCTGTATTTTAATCGGAGTTCGAAAATAAATAGTACAATATTCAACGTTCGGCTAACACACCAAAAAACGATATATATTTTGTTAGTGATTGTGTAGACGAACACAACCCTTAATAACGTTAGTAATCATTTTCAAGAAAGCCGAGCATTATATAATGTTATGTTCTTCGTTCAAAACAGAACAATTGTAGTGATACTGTAGACAGACATTATATTTTAATGTTCTTTAATGTTTCTTTTTTACATTGACAAAGAAATTAACAACAATCGAAAAATTTTAGCAACGACCGCAGCACGAACAGCTTGTGTGTGTATATGTTTTGTTTGTGTAAAATTATTTTGCTGGCTTTGTGTTTTTTTCGTATGTGTATTTTGTTTTTATAAAAAATGTTTGGTGTTTTTTATCAACCAAAAGCGACGAACATTAATGAACCGAACCGAACACAATGAAGTTTGTGGTTAAAAAAAAACCGAACGGAATTAAATGTTCTTATCTTTTGTTGAGTTAAATAAAAACGGTATTATTTTTGTGTGCGAAAGATGACAAACAGGGAAACGTTATTTTTTTTTTAATGATTTTCTACACAAACACTATAAGCGTTTGTCTTTTCTACAAATCTACCGAACCCAACACTAAAGGTGCAGTGTAGACGACATATTTTTTACATCTGACTTGTCAACTTTTCAAGTCACATGTAATTGTGCATGTCTGTCAGAATGGCTGTTTTACAGAAGGTTTATAACATTCGGTCACAAACGTACATGTAATTTGCTTCTGACATTGTCTCTGTTTTTTTCCCATAGTTGTTGCAAAACCAGAACAAAAATGCCGCCACGAAAATTTTTATTTACGCCGTAAATTAATTGAGCCATCTTAACATACTTTTCGTTTAATTCAAAGATACCATCTTAACATACTTTTCGTTTAATTCAAAGATACCAATTTAGGATATTATAATGAAACGGTTTTTATATAAATTTACACAAATTCTATTCAATAGTGGGATGATCATACATATCTCGGTATTGTAAAATATAAACTTCAGCCGGCTAATGATTTCGTCAATAGTGGACGCCGCTGCCGGTTTCCTAGCGGCATAGATTTCTGATGTCAGATGGTTTGTCAGAAGAAAATAGAGCATGTTCTAATTGAAATTTTGTCAGATGACTTTGCATCTGACTTTTACAGAAGCAAAGTTAAAAAGGTAACACACGACATGTATGTATTTTGCAGTGGGAAATTTGACATGTCAGATGACAAAAACATGTCGTGTACGGTCGCCTTAAGGAGCGATATTTAGTGTTTATTTTCGAACACTGTCGCATTGACGATTGTGTTTTGTTTGTGTAAAATTATTAAGCTGGCTTTTTGTTTTTTTCGTATGTGTATTTCGTTTTTGTAAAAAATGTTTGCGTTTGTATTTTCCACAAATCTACTGAACCGAACACTAAAGGCGTATCAACTATCTGACTAGTCGAAAGTCCGATACAGTATACAGTAGGATTGATATACAATTATGCGTAACAATTTTAATATTACAATTGTACTAGAAAATTCTATACAGCGATTTTTACATTAGAAATTTGCATAACTAATACAGTAACAATTTAAACTAAGAAATACAAAATAACTAATAAATAAAACTAATTCTTAACTTAAGTAACTTTTGTAATAATATGTATATAAAATTCCGTCTTAATAGGCTTAAAATTGATAGAAGCTCCCGGATATCGCTTTAAACTACTTTAGCCCTAGCAATTGCTTAAGCGCACTTAAGTGTTGGTATCTAGAAACAAATTTACAAAAATAATTTTCATGCAAATAAGACTAATTTCTCCAAATTTCGTGGGGATAATAAGCTGTATCTCCTATACCCTTTTTAAAAATCGGTTTAGCTCACATAAATCGGTGAAAAAAATTGATAATAATATAAACTTCGGTTAAGAACTATCTCTGAACTTTCTGAGCACATCTAAACTGCTTTATGTTTTCTTTTAAAGTTGAAAATTATATTGAGAATTCATAATTTGTGCCTCTTATTGGACATTTAAGAGCCCTATAATGAAGTTTATTTCTGCCTATACCTAGACAAACTTATTTAGTATTCGGCACTTTATAAACATAAAAGTAATATAAAATTTCACATATACACCAATAATCCCCATTTTTTTGAAACCTTAAAAGAGGATTAAAATCTTAAGATTTAAAATTTATTTAGTCGTTCGGCTACAAAATTCTACAAAACATTCTTAGTTTATTTTGCAATAAAAAACCACTACTCATACATTAAAGTTACTTGTTTTTTTCTCCTAATATTTTTGCACAAAGTCCTTTAAAATTAATTTCTATACAATTTAAACAATTTGCAATCACATTTTTTACGATAAAGAAATGAAACAAGTTTATATCCCTTTTAAAAGAAACCCCAAACATTATGCAACGGATCATTGACTCTCTACAATGTACTCATATTCCATATAGTGGTAGAAAATTACGTGTTTTAAGACAGATTTCTGTATTGTTTCCATTTAACAAGCTGTTTTCAATGTTGGCTAATAAAATGTTAATAAAACTGTTGAAGAACGAGGACAAAAAGTATGAATGAATTTCATGTGTTCGATACAAAATCACCTTTTCGAAAGTTTTCAACTTAATATTGACAGTAAATGGCAATTCGAAGGAATCAACAAATAAATTTTAAGGGTAGTGAGGCAAATTGTCATGCTCGCAATCACCATCACTCATTAAAGTCATTCACCCCTCACACAAGCTTCGATTTCACCCACCAACACTTTTGTTTGTTACTGGCCGGATTTTCTATAAAATTATTGTACTTTTGTAGCACTTGTGCAAGAAGATCCATCCCTTTTTTTTCTTTTTTGCGATTTTGTTCACTTAAAGACATTTAAAATCATAATAAAATAAGAAAAAATGTTGTTAAATTTTTGTCTAGGAGACTTTTTGTAAATGTCCTGCAGGGGGAAAAAATAATTGTTCGGTTTATTACAAGATTTTATCTTTTTTTTTTTTTTTTTTGATTTGATGGTTTTTATTTAAATTGTGTTCAGTTGTTGTGTATTGAAAATGGAAGTGAAATTAAAGTTAATTAATGCTTATCTTTATAGCAGTTTATTAAGTCAAAATTTATTTGTAAGTTTAATTACAAGGACCTTTTAATGAAATTAAGTTCAGAAGGTTTCGATTTATTTTTAAAGCGTATTTGTATAATACTATTTTTATATTCTACAGCCAGCCAGAGCTAGAAAAGAATTAATTCACTAACAGTTTCAGTTTGATCTTCTTAAGCAATTCATGTGTCGTTTTTCCCAATTTTTCATCAAAAAATAAAAGTGGATGGAAAACTTTTTAGATGATAATTCACCGAAGGGAAAACAGTATATCGTTAGTCTCGTGTAGAAAGGCCCTAACTCACATAAACGCAACTTTACAGGAGAAGGCAAAAACATAATAGAAACTGTATGTATCATAATGTAAAATGGCTTCTTCAATTGCTTGTTAAACTGATATTTTTGATGCTATTGTATTTAAATTTTGCGACATGGTGTATTTGTGGGAAATGTATTAGTATCACTAAAAAACTAAATTTCGAAAAAATCGAGTTAGGGCCTTTCCACATGAGACCGACGATATACAAGTTTGTCATTCCGTTTGTAATTTCTACAATATTGATATTCTGGGTCATTGTTGGTTTAACGATGACCGCCTTTCAGTCTGTCCGTATGTCCGCTAAAAGTAGTTTTCCGAAGACTCAAGATATGATGGGGAGGGACTTGAGTTATTTATTTTATCACATAAAGTTCGGAATTGTAATAATTTTACCTATAAAATCTTTATAATTTTTAATCATTACATCCCTTGCTGTCCTTTTTTAAAAATTTAAAATCGGGGAAAAAGTGAATAAGATATGTTTTTGCTCGAAAACTTCCAGAACAAAAAAAAAAAAAGATAACTTTAGTTTGTAAGGGTGTAATCGGCATGTTAAAACATTGTTACGAAAGTAACATTAGTTAAGAATTAGTTGTAATTATTGGTTAAGAATTAGATTACAGTGGTATCCCGGTTTAACGTATACTCAGTTTAACGAATTCGCGATTTAACGTACGGTCATATTTTTTCCATTGAGTAAATTATATTATGTTAAAACTGTTGTGCGTAATTGTACTTCAACCCCACTGTAAATACTCGAATGTTCGTTATTATGTTATCTCAATTTATGCTAACGCCTAAAAGTATGCCTTAGCTTATGATAATAACTAAATTAATTCAGCCATATAGATAGTAACTATAGATGAGTAAGTTACAGTTATGCGGCGAACTTTCTACAGCCATCTAGACGTTACTAGTATCATCTACACGTCTGGGCTAGAGTATAAATACTTGCGGCGGCTAGCATAATGAGATCATTCTAAGTTCAGACTTTGTCAATAACGTATAACGCTGAGAAAATTATAGTTGGTTGTGAATAAAAGCTATAAATTAAGGTAGAAGTACATAGCACGCGTTAGTGCGCGCGCGCTCTGTCGTCTTCTGTCAAAAACAGTTAAACTAGTGTATTTTCATAGAACAAGCTACATGCAAAATATTTTGACGCGTTTGCGCCAGAAAGTTGGTTAACTTTGAACTTTTTAACGCGTTGTGTATTTTTGACAAGTAATCAGCTTACAATAAAAAGAATAATTTAACAAATTTGTGAATCATAAAAGAAAAACTTATTGAAGAGCTTAAAAAACATACAATATTTATATAAAAAGAATAAATTCCATAAAATAACAAAATCTTGATATACTTTCGGACCCGTTTTTAATGCACAAATAAGTAAACAAATAAAAAACAGCTGACAGGAATGGTTTTTGTAACGCGTGTTGTGTAACTTGCAATTTTTACGCGCTAAAGTTTTAACACGCACGATACTCGTCGACGAACTAACGCGTGTTATGTACTTCCACCCTTACAGTTGTTAAAGTGACTAAGTACTTAATAAAGTTGTGTAAATTATAAACAGTGTTTAAAGTGTTGTGATTATTTAGTTTTATTTAAAGTGCAATAAAGAACTCGAAACGGTTTATTATAAAAGAAATAAACCAAAACGTTATTGAAAGGCAGTAACGTAACAAAATAATCCTCTGAGATTTACTCAACTCAATTGATTCCAGGCCTGCGACCTATGAATACATCTTACGGATATTTCATCACTTGGCGTTACATCCTCCGGGAGTACAGGTGCAGCGAGTACCCGTTATACAGCAGTACGCCAATACCCATTACTTGACATGTCTTTTTAATACGATATGCCGGATTTCGGTCCTGGACTGGTTATTAATGAACCTCCTTTGGAAATATAGTGGTGGCTTTTACTCAAACTCGCGGGAAGGGATTAAAAAAAAAGCATTTTTGAGGGCTTATTTTTTGCGCTATTGGGTGGAAGTTCGGCCTAATATCTGGTCCCCATAGTTACAGCTATTTATCATCAGAAGCTGCTGTATTTTAGCAGTAGGGATTATATAGCTCAAGCTCTCAAGAAAAAGGCGGTTGTTTAGCTCTGCCGGATCATACAATTAACTATAGAAATTTTGGTAGATGCATTGTGCCCTCCCAGTACGGGATTATGCCACTACGACAGGTGCTCATGTTAATCATAAATCAACTGCCACACTGTGTTGTTAAAAATAAATATAACTTGTTGAATTTGAATAGCCCGTTATAGTGTGTAAAGAGCCTAAAAATCTACTACATTTTTTACTTTAGGACCTGTGGATGTTAAGAGAAATATTTAGTGCGCCTGTCCGTTTACAACATTTAAAACAAACAAGCCAATTTCGAACACTTTAACTCTCGAGCATTTAATTGTTTACATTTATTCTATGAATGAAATAAAAATTCCACCACTTGTTCAAATGAAAATAACACTGAACTCAGCAACTTGTGTGTGTGCGTGTATGCTCATCACAACCATCGTCAGCAACGTACATATTTGTGGGAGGATTACAAGTATTCGTGTGTATGAGAGTGAAGCTTAAGGTATGGACTTTTCCGCACACAGACTACATGTCTCCTTTGGGACTGTTGTCAAACATCGTCATCAAAACTCTTGCCGCATCCTTCAGCTGCTCGTTGAGTTTTCCAAATCAGTTGCGGTTGGAACGTAAAACATTGCGTTACGTTAGTGCGGAAACTCTATTTTGTTGTGTATTTGCCGATTTTTTCCTTAAATTCTATTTGATTAAATTGCAGTCTGCTGCTTGTTATTTCAAAATTATTAAGTCGTCATAAATTTATCTAAGTACACACGTGAATACAGCTGTGCATTGTATTGTTTGCTTGAAACAAAATAAATTTACAAAAAATAATAAGAAAGTGCTTTTCAAATATTTATCACGCTTGCTTGTTTGTTTGTCTTCCTTTTCTTTCTCAAATCCTTTGTGCACGTGTTCGTTTAAGTTGTATGTTTCTTGTTTTCAAAAAAAAAGTGAAGCAGAAAGTTTAATTACTTTGATTAAAGAAAATATTTATGAAGAAATAATACTTTAAATTTTATTTGAAAGCTACTTAAGAAAAAAGAAAAATATTACAAAATAATTGTGGTGTGACGAGTTCATATTAAATTTTATATTTTCTTTGGAAAATCGCCTTCTGTGGATTACTAAATACTTGATTATAATTTTATTTGGGATTTTATGGAATGGTAAGTGAGAGATAATAAATATAATTTTTTTTATTTACCATATTGGCACGTTATAAGAAGTTTTTAGTAGAGAAACAGATTTTCCACTTTTCAAGCTAAACTTTGACAATTTCTTTATAAAGTTGCTTAAATATACTAACGGTATACAGTGATCAGAAAGAGGTCTGAATAACAGTTTGATAGTTGAAAGAAAGAGAAGCGGAATTTAAAATAAAAATGTATTTATGTTTTAGGAAGCTTATAATATAAGTTCTAATCAAAGTAAAATCATGATGTTGCCACGAGTTTAAGCTTGTTTACATTACACTCAAATCTAGTAATTATGTCGGTCATACACTACACAAGTTCAGTTTGTGTAGTGATTGCCGGTGCTTTGTCTATTCACCATAATTAGGCGTGCTGCAGTAAAAAATAAAATACATTAAAAAATTCAAGTTTACCAAATTTAAGTTCGAGTTAATTAAAATGTACTTTTTTCCGGATGTGGATATGAGGACTTAATTACTCAAAGATGATGTTTGTTATATTTTAGCATTTAATTTAATACAATTAGCCATTTTGTCTTGCATGGGTTAAATTACCCCTTTACTTGACTTCTTAGCCAAACAAATCTTAAAACAAACATTTCCAAACGAATATAGCATCTTCGATTAATGACAAACAATCAAATTTCAGATAATGTTGAGGTTTTTGTATTTGCTAAAACTGCATCGAGCACCGGGAGATTTAATATGGTTGCGCTTGTTTGGATTTCGGGGGGTGGGGGGGGGGGGGGGGGAGAATAAGGAATTTTCCCCTCGTAAATTATAAAAATATGTTTTGTAAATTTCGATAATACAAGAATTCCCAATAATAATATTTTTTTTTAAATGTACAAAATTTTTGGAAATCCCAGCAAGGTTTTTCTTATGGAATCTCTAACGAAATTTTCAACAAGTATTTTTTACTTTTTTTATTGAATCTCTAACGATTTTCAATAAGTATCCATATCTTAATCCTAATAGTTATTTATTAGACATTTCCAAAGAAGCATCTATATCCAAAGACTAAACGTTTGACTTGATAATGCGTGCGGTTGAATTATTAAAAAGCCTTAGTATTTGCAATATTTATGTTTATATTTATGTGTTACATGAATCAAAATTCTATTCGATAATTTTTGACGAAAGCACGGATTTGTCGGGGAAAATCTAGATTTCCTTATATTTAAGATATTTCAACATACAACAAAAAGTCTTTAGGGAAGAATTTATTGGCTTTGTTGTAAACGATTTTGAAGAGGCTTCAAAAGATATTGATGACGTTGATGTATCAATTGATGCGAAGGCACTATCATAAATAGTTCTTAAAGCTTTGACAAATTTTGGTCCTGACCTAAAAAATTGTGTAGGAGATGGAACAGACGGGTGTCCTCTGATGTCAGCAGAAAATGGAGCTGTTCAAAATGTCTGGAAAAGCGACAAATGCTATTCCCATAAATCAAACAAATCAATTTCGAAGAGAAATAAATTGCCATTAATACAAAAAGTTGTATCATTTGTTAAAGAAACGACAAATTTTTTTAAATTTAATCATCCCAGGCAAAACACAGTCTTAGTAAAGTATTTGGGAGCCAAACTCTCTTCATTGTGCGTCTTTGCAACAAGTGTATATCAGATAGTAGAAGCTTTGGAAAAAATATCTGAGTGGAAAGGTAGTATCTCTACCTTTATATTAAGGAACTCACTTAGTATTTATTTATTTGCGGAATATACATATTAAGTGCGATACCTATTGTAACACACCCACTTAGTATCATTTTACAAAAGTAAGATATAGATCTTCAAAGCCTTATCAAAATTTTAATCATGTGAAGAAAAAAGAAATAAAGCCGAAGAACAATTTAAAGCGATTTATGAAAAAGTTAAAGTTATTTGCGTTCAAATCGAGGTTTCTAGCAAAAAGACAAGATTTGAACGAAATAATCACATCCAAAATGTGAAGATTACTACCGAGTTGTAGGTTACATTCCTCTTATTGAATTTACTTTAGAAGATCACATAACAACTTTCCCAATTAATATCCCAAATGTATTGAACATACCTTAACTCTACCTCAAAGTGTAATCAAGTCATATACAGATACAAAACTGTTAAAACCACAACAAGCTGATGAGCTGATTATATTTGATAAAAGACATAAACACCTACTAAGATCTAAACTTGAGCCTGATCCCCAGCAAAAACTTTGCTTACAAAATAAGCAGAAATTTTTTTTTTTAAATTTTATTTTATTTTTTTTTCTTATTTTATTTTTTATTTCTTTTTCTGTCTCTGGCGGGATTCGATCGCGCAACCTCGGTACTGATAGACTAGATCGCTACCAGCTAGTCTACCGGGGCAGTGTAGTTTTTGTATTAAAAAACTATGCTTTTGACTATAATGACATTTTTATTGTCATAATGAAAATTTAAAATTTTCTGTATATTTAAGATATAATAATAAAGTTATTATTTTATATATAACTATTAATCCAAAAAGTGGCGAATAAAGCTACAAAGTAATGAATTCTTGAAGTCATTAAAAGTAGGATTGTAAGTAAAGTGTTTGCTGGGTCTATCAGATAACGTTGTAGATGCTTTAGTAAACTGTCGTGAAGATATCTATCCAAATCTAAGAAAAATATTTCAATATTTTCGTTTCAATGCTCGTCAGTAAAGCTACGAGCGGGAGGTCATTTCCTACCCTTCGTCGAATTAAAACATGGCTCAGATCAACAATGACAGAAGATAGACTGTACTGTCTAAATTTGCCTCACAAGGAAATCATAAATTGCTTATTTAAAAAGATTAATGTATATTGAACTGATCTTATATTTCATTTAACCTTTTTGTTGAGTTTTTTTAATTACACAGAAAAAATTAAAAATTGTCTCTAATCACCAAATTTGTTCCAAATTCATATAAAAAAGCAATCCATTTGTTGACTTTGCACCTATTATCAAACTGATTATATTGATTACTTAAAATTGTAAATATTTTGAATATTTTTTTCTCAATAAATAATATTTTTAAATTTAATTAAAAAAATGTTAAAAAAAACTTTGCCGTTTCAAACAATGTGTTGATTGATTTCGACATTTTCCAACAACAATTTCACAAGTTTGAATTACTTTTTTTTTAAACGAAATAATTTTTTGTTATTTAATTAATTTTTTAATTCAAAATTTATTTAAAAACAACTAAAATGTTAACTTAATCAAAATTATATTTTTAATTTTCATTCAACAAAAAAAATAATTGATTCAATTATCACAATAATTAAATTTAAATACTTTTTAAATAATTTTTTTGATTGATAAAAAACTACTAATAATTTTTTCTGTGTAGGGTAATGACTTTTTTTGGAAAAAATTTCTTCATCCCACCACGCGATGGGCAATTTCCCTGCGGGAAATTAGTGTCAATTGGTCCCACAGACTGGTCCTGGGAGTTGTGAAAATAGAACAGGTACAAAAAGAAAGAACTCATGACCAGTGAAAGGAGAACCAATCATGTAACTGGTTTACGAAGAACAAAAAGGTAGAAAAAGTAGTGAATTACAGTACAGTCTTCACCGGTGGTGTGATACATTTTTTTGGGGCTTTCTAAAATTTGGCTCTTGAATTTAATTCTAGGACTTGTTTTATTGAAATAATACTACATCGTATTGAAATAATACTACATTTTAGTAACTGTCACTAAACATGTCCGTTGAGAACAGATTTGAGACTGGTCAAATGGTGTCAATTGACCCCCTCCAATGACAACCCCATGTAAAAGTGATAGGTCTTATTCATAGAAAGTGCTCAAACTAGAACCGGTCTCTACCACCAAAGACCTATCACGGGACTACTTTGGTGTCAGTTCGCTTCCCTCTAGGGTTAGTATTGATAATGAAAATACCCAGGCAGAAATTACGACTCTTCTAAATATTATGTACCGCCACAACCCTACCCTGTTAATACAAAATTGTGACTCTACCAAAAATATGGTACCATCACAATACTGTAGATACAAAATTACAACCTTAGTTTTTTAATACCCTTTTTAATTAAGATTCAACACCGGTACAACACCCTAAATACGTATTTACCGTATTTACCATAAAACTACACCACTACAACACTGTATATACAAGAATTAATCCTAAAATTTCTAATACCCTGTTTATAATAATTCTATACCGCTTTAACGCTGTATGTACAAAAATTTAGTCTTATTAATTTAATAGTGTCGTATTTAAATGAAAACACAAAAACTATTTAAGGTTAGAAAATATACAAATTTTTGCTTGTTTATATTGAAAATAAGAGTCGGGAGACAGTTGTGACTACGTTGTAAATTCGTGAATCCAACATTGTAAATTTACAGTACTGTGACAACACTAAAAAGAAGAGTCGGAAGACGCACATTTGGCGTTATCATTTTAATATTGTAAACAGTACGTTGTATTGATGTTGATCGTACCCCCTGCAACGTCGGCACAGCGTCGTGGTGATTGTCTTTTTCTGCCTGGGTATTTTTTTAGGCCATTTTGGCCAAAAAAGTTTCCGCAGCAAATGCTATTTCTAAAGCTCCTCAAAAAAAATTTTTTTTTTAATCCATACACATTATATATGGTACATTTATTGTTTATATATGCTATATATTTTATTCATAAATGATTATAAAATTTAATAAACGTTTATTAAGGAAAATTTTCATAGAAAATTTGGATTTCAAGCCTTTATTAAATACATAAAATAAGCAACTGTATAACAAAAATGTAAAGCTATTTTTTGGGTTTAATGAAATAAGTTTTGAGTTTAAAGTGCGAGTTGAGATACACAATGGAAAAATATCTTGTGCAACTTTAATAGCTCGTTCCGCGCATATATTACTACGCTGCTGAAAATTATCACTGTTTCATATATCCGCCAAACAACTCATCTATCACAACATCCATCATTTGCCATTAAAATTTAGTTTATTAAAAAAAAAGCGCGAAATAGAGTCGCTATTTTTTTGCGCCCTTCTTCCGTACAAATGGTAAGATCTTGTTATATTCATGAAATTATTTGAAAATACTTTAAATTTTGTAATTAAATGTTAATTTTGTATAGTAAGGAGAAAAATTGAAATTCAAAACTTTATGGCGTTTGGTGCGGAAACTTTCTTCACGATCGCGAAAAAGAAATACATCATTTCTTAATATTTTTTTCACGGTCTATACGGCTATGCGATAAAGAATTTGATATTCGGAAAAATTGCAAAAAGTACTTACCCTAACACACATATTGTTTCCCCCCCCCCCCCCCCCCCCCTAAGGCTCAAACTGGATCCCCGCCTGATTGTTGTCGAACACAAATAATTGTTATTTTTATTTAATATCAGCCATATTATAGTTACTGTAAACACATCAGTATTTATCGCAAATTTAAATTTGAGTATTGTTGACTAAGGAATAATGGGTTTTCTTACACATACCATACCATATAGTCACCTAAAATGCAAAAGGCCGTAACTACACTTTATGGTTTTTTACAGGAGAGGGAATAAACGTTATAAATTAAAGACTACTTAAAACTTAATATCCAAATTTTAGATTCAAGCTTAGAAAACAAAGACGGATTTGTTTCTAAAAAAGAAATTAATGGAAAAAAGTACTTTTTAAGAAATGTTAGTTACGGCCTTTTATACTCTATTTTTCTGAAACCAAAAAGCCGTAACTACAAGAATAAAATTGTGCATAAAATAAAACAAATGGTTAAGATAAGAAAATATTGCTTTAAGGACGTAACTAAAAAGTTTTTAGTATTTTAAAACAAAACACAAAATTCCGCATAACTATTAAAAAAATTTATTTAATTTATAAATTTAATTCGAGAAAATAAAATCAAATTAAAGTGGTTAAGAAAAATAATAACGCAATAACACACATTGAAAGAGAATCAAAGGCAACTTTGTTTTGATTTTTTTCTTGTTTTTTTTTTTTTTGGAAAACTGTAGTTACGGCTTTTTGGTTTATGAAATTGTTAACGTTGCAGTTACGGCCTTTTGTTTTTCGGAAATAAAGTCGTTATTTTTGGACGTATACATGTAAGATTTTCTGTGCAGATGTGTTTCGGTTAAGTACGTCATAATCAATCAAAAAGTAAAATTTGAATTTTTGAGCAGTTACGGCCTTTTGCATTTTAGGTAACGATATCATGATATTTAATAGACATAGGCCCGTTTTCACAACTTACCAATAGCTAAAGGTAGGATTTTATCTGCCGTATAAAAAGTGTTTCACTTTTGCAACTTTACTTTAACCTACCAGGTAGGATGAACCTTAATTTACTTTATCGCTCACTTAAGGTTAAAGTAAAGTTTTAATAATGGAACACTTTTTATAAGGCCATTTAAAGTCTACTTTTAGCTATCGGAAAGTTGTGAAAACGGGCCATAACATGATACATTTCTATACATTTATCATAAAATGTTTAAGATGCAATCAAAATATTTTTACTCTAACAATATTTTGTTAGCGCCATTTGTAAAATAATTTTCCATTAGTTGTGTCGTTTGTTTTACATATGCCTATTGAATTATTTGTTCGTGAGTGGTTCAAAAATTAAAAAAAAATATAAATTTAAAAACAACTTAAAAAAAAATTAAATAAATAACGAAATTGTATTAACATTAAAAAAGTTGTGAAGTGCCACAAAGTAAAAAATCGATGCAAAAAAATTATATTTTTTTTAATTGTTGTGACAGCACCACTGCATCATTATATGATTACTTCTCAATTTGTTATGATTAACATGACAATAATATGATTACTTCCTAACTTAGTCTGATTAGCAGGACAACAATATGATTAAGGGAAAAATATTATGGTGTAATATTTCGAATATATTTGGTCATAATATGATTCAATAACAATCGTAATATGGTGACTACAATCATGAATAATATGTTGCTCTTAGAATATGTTTACCACAATCATGTTCAAATACATATTTTTAGCAGCCGTTTTTTTCTACCGAAACAATAACATTTGCTGGCCCAGAAGTAGTTAAAAATTCAAAAACCATTGGGCAGACATAAATCAAGACCAATATTCAACGGGATTAACAATTCCTCGGATGAGGAAAATAAAAGGTGATGATGCTGATCTATTACAATTTGCTTAAAAAAAATAAATGTTAAGGAGGAAAGTACCAGCGTTTAAAAAACTGCAGTCACAATAGAAAAACTGTAATTTCTTCCAATTCTTTATTTGGCATTGGCAAAAAAAAAAACAGTTTCGTTTACTTTTTATTAATTAAATGTAAACAGTCGCTATCAAACCAACTCAAAACGCGAAAAGTTGTACACAAATTTTCGTTTTTTGTTGGACAGTTTTTCGTTTCGACTGCAGTTTTTTAAACCCTGGAAAGAACTAACGGGAGTTTTTAGAATTTTTTACTATATTTCTTGGTAATACTCCAGTAAAAGACTTAAATATTTCTCTTTAAACTTAGCCAGATGGAAGGTGAAGGGATATACTTCCTGGAAATTATGTATTAAGAGAGCAGTTTCGTGAAGTACCTGGTTTCGAGATAAAAGGTCTAGTCGTATTTGCTGGCTTCTTTTTTAATTGTTACGCATTTTCCTGGTTCAATAACTATAAAGCTTGGCTTGTTCCCTTAAACGACTTCGAATTTTTGAGAAGATTGGAGAATTAATAAACTGGGGGCTAATTCTGGCAGTCGTGATCGAATAGATTTTAGATTCGAAAGCAATTTCATTTCTAATGATTATAGTCGATACTGAACGAATCGAAATGGTTTTTTCAGTGTTGTGAAAACTCAAACAAATGCTTTTCAACGCTGAAAAAATTATTTCGGTTCGTTCAGTATCGACTAAAAGAATTAGAAATATTATTGTTTTCGAAGCGAGACCCAAAAAAAAATTTTATCATTTTGCGAAGCACCGTAAGGGAGATGGTAAGCAAAACTCTTACATTTCTCCCTTCTAAGCCTGCTTCGTTTAAAACACAATTTTTTTATTGGGGAAAGCATTCGATCACGACCAGCGTTGCCAGAAGATTTGGAAGGAAAATCTTCTTTTGGCGAAAAAAAATCTTATTTTGAAGAGAAAAATCTTGAAATTTTTTATAGCAAAGGCAAAGGCAAAAAAGTAAAAATTATTAATTTTTTAAGAGAAACTACTTTTTAGTATAGAAACTACATATTTAAATTAAAATACGTAATTGCGGTATTTATCCAAAATTAAATTGTAGGTTTAAAATTGTGTTTTAGTTATATTTCCCAAAAAAATACATTTTAAATGCACTTAATTTCTAATAAATAACAACGTAAAAAAGTCCATCTATATAAAGAAGTTTCATCGAAGGTAATTAAATTCTTATATTAAAGATGTATACATTTTGGGCAAAAAAATTTTGGTTTGGGAGTTATGAAGCTCATACATCATATGAAATCTTGAGGGTTCTCAATTGAATATTATATTTTTTGATACCGTTGTTATATAGAAGGAATTTAAAAAAAGCTCACTGAAAACTATAGATTTTCCTAAATATATCCCTAATGAACTTTTATTAAAATAATGTTGGTACACGTTTAAACAGATATTCTTAAGCACGTATGTATAAATACTTTGTTTACAAATTAACATAAACATGGAATGTGGTATTTTCAAACCAAAAGCTTCATAACCCTTAACTGTAACTTTTTACCACTTCTCTTGGTCTAGGCAGAGCACAATTAGAACAGCTAAAAAACCCAAGTTAATAAATATATTTTTTTTATTGAACGTATGTTATTTGCTAGATTATACGAAATTATTATATATTTTTATTATTTTATTTTACATGCAAGTCATCGAATATGTAGTCCTTAATTTTGCACATTGCTTTTTCTCATCTACCACACACACATTTGATTCAAACTTTATTCATTCAATTCAGAACATATCATTTATAGAATTCACTTTTCTGTTTTTTTTTTGATATTTTTTCCTAATTTCACCCCACTAGTTTGCTTCAATCGAATCCAAATTAGTTTCATTCGGTTCAGCACGTATCATTATAGAACTCACGCCCCTGTTTTTTTGTTATGTTCGAAAAATATTGCAAGGAAAACACAAATTTGGTCTGGCCCGACCAAGACGGTAATCCTAGGGCTTAGTTCCATTAGTTTTACCTTTTGATTCTAGGACATAGTAACTAAATACATAAACTTTTTTGTTCTTTATTAAATTACTCTTTCAATATATACAATACATTTTTTCTTTTCACAATTAATTTTTTTATCAATATTCCCGAAATGAACAACCGCGAATCTATGATGCTTTTCTAATGTTTTGTATGCCCAAAAATAATGATGCATCATAAAAAAATTTATCATTTTGCGAAGCACTAAAGGTACATTTAAAAAAATAAGCGCACAATTATGCGCTACGGAATAAGACATACAGAAATGCAGTAAAGTAAGTGAAATAACTCTCAACAATTTTTATAAAAAATAAATAAAATTTCAAGTGCTACGGCATTCCCTTACTACGAAGCAGGTTTGTAAGGGAGAATACTAAAAAATAACTGTAAAAAAACATTCAGTGTGTGCAGCTGTTCGTTACATCAAACAATTTTTTTATGCGCTGAATAATGCGCTTTATGTGTCAAAAATGTATTGCTTCAAAGTGGGAACTCGCCATATAAAATTCATGTCTTCCGTAAGCGCAATGGTAAGCGAAACTCTTACATTTCTCCCTTACAAACCTGCTTCGCTCGAAGCTCAATTTTTTATTGGGATGTTAGTACAAAAGTACAAAAGTGTGCAAAACCAATAGACAACAAGCTGATATTAAACCTCATTGTTTTAAAAATTTACTGTTTAAAATACTGTAAAAGAAAATTATGTATGTTGTACAAACTTAAAGTTGAAAATCTTTATATCTAAAAATAAAAAATCTTAATTTGAGAAAAAAAATCTTTAAATCTTATTTTGTTCAAAAAATCTTGAAAAATAAGATAAAATATTAATTCTGGCAACGCTGATCACGACTGCCAAATACAGCCCTCTCTTAATTTTAGAGTCTATTTCCGATGTGCAAAAGAGTTCTTTCTTTCCAACAATTACATTTAAAACAAAAACAAATTCTAAAAACTTTGTTTTTGTTTTCATTGTAGTTGTACAAAAGGAAGAATTCTTTCGCACATTGAAAATAGGCTCTAAAATTAAGTCGCAGGAAAAGTTTATGATCAATGTTGTATTTATTGTTATTATTATTGAGATGTGTGTCTTACGGGCAATTTTTGATCAATGATTTTTTTAATAAATGTAAATCAAAAACATTTTTTGGTTTTTATTTGTTTAACCGACATAGTTTCGTTGGATTTTTCGAACTTCTTCAGGAGTACTTTTTGCCATAAAAACGAGTTTACAACTGCACTTGCTCAATTATTTTATATTAAAAACTGGACTCCACAACACATAAAATTAATAATAAAATTGGTATTAAATAAATTCAAAACAACGAAAAATCATAAAACTATAACTGATTTATACAATCTCGGAAAATAGTTTTCTCTTAATAAAAGCCATCATTGAATTTGATTTTTTTTGGTTGTGGCTGTGCAAGTTAAAGTAAAATGAGTTTAATTAAAAAAAAAAAAAAAAAATTTCACAGCCTTGAAAGTTCTTTATTAAAAATTTCTATTGCAAAAGTTTTATCAGTAACACCAATCGACTTTATCGGCACAACTTATTCCTTTTCTGTTAATTCTTTTGGTTTCTGGCCTTTTGCCGTTATTACTTTTCCTTTTTTTTTTTATTGATCAATTACTTTTGCGAATATAAAAACATACATAATAAACATTTTCCCACTGAGTTGCACAATTATTTGGGGACCCCATATCTAGAATATTGTGCTCTGTCAGGGGCTTTTTCTTTGATATGCCTCTACTTAAGCTTAAACAATATCTTACATTCATTTAGGAATCGATAAGCTTCAATTCAATATAAGAACTAAAACAAAAGTTCTCACAAATCGGGCATGTTCGGGAAATCGAAATTAAACGAGATTTTAAGTTCAATTATTAACAAAATATCCGCAGTTTTTCCTGGTTTTAAGACTTATTCTTGAAAAGCTAATTGGTATTCAAAAAATGAAGTAGATAAAAAGGAATATTTTTATGAACTTGGTTTACAGGTTCGTTTTTAAAATTTGGTCGATTTTAAATCCACTTCGTTTCAATCTTTCATTTCTTTTATAGAGTTGAAAATTTAATACTTTTAAGGGCCAAATACCTGTTTATGTGACACCGACGATAGAAAATCAAACATTTGAGATTTTAACGTTAAGCGGACTCGAGCTTAATGTCAAGCATTTGACAAATGTATGTATATGTGTATATTGCTCTTTAGGCTTAAAATGTTATTGTCTCCAATATGAATTTTTGCTTTACTACTTAACAACTAAAATATTTTTACATTCTTACTGCCGTATTCATAAAAAAACAAAAAATAAGTTAAAAAATTGTGTTTTAGGTCAAAATTTTCATACAAATTTTTCTTTAAATACATTTCAAGTCCATTTTAATTTTTTTTATGATTACGTTAGTTTAAATTTAACTTTGCGTATGTACCCTAGAGGGAAGCGCACTGACACCAAAGTAGTCCTGTGATAGGTCTTTGATGGTAGAGACCGGTTCTAGTTTTAACACTTTCTATGAATAAGACCTGTCACTTTTACATGGGGTTGTCATTGGAGGGGGTTAATTGACACCATTTGACCTGTCACAAATCTATTCTCAATGGACGTGTTTAGTGACAGTTACTAAAATGTAGTATTATTTCAATACGATGTAGTATTATTTCAATTAAACAAGTCCTACAATTAAATTCAAGAGCCAAATTTTAGAAAGTCCCAAAAAAATTTATCACAGCACCGGTGAAGTCTGTACTGTAATTCAGTACTTTTTCTACTTGTTTGTTCTTCATAAACCAGTTCCATGATTGGTTCTCCTTTCACTGGTCATGAGTTCTTTCTTTTTGTACCTGTTCTATTTTCACAACTCCCAGAACCAGTCTGTGGGACCAATTGACAGAAATTTCCCGCAGGGTATGTATGGATACATAGTAAGTACGTTAAATGAATATGTGTGTTAAAAAATTGTAATAGAGATTTTAGAATTATAAATCCAAAAAGCCAAAGAAAAACCATAAGTGGCACTATGAATATTAATTTTCTAATTTAAACTATAAAAAATAATACTTCCTATTACTTTTTTCTCTCAACGAAACCAAAATTGAAGTAATAAATTATAAAATTTAATTAAATGACAACGACAGTGTCATACAATATTACAACTACAGGCTCCTAAGATACACATCTACACTCACACATACACACAGGTATGTAGACATATTTAGCAGTTTGTTTTTATGTGCGGTTACTTTAACATAAATATGCGAGTAACAAACTGGTGAAGAAGTTCAAAAGGATAATAATGGGCTAATAACTGAAATCTCAGTGAAAAAAACTTAAAAAATATGAACGACAATTTCATTAAACATATAGAGGAAGATGTAAAAAGTATGTTAGAGCATGCATGCATTGTAAAGAAACACACTCACTCACGCACATGTTACACAGTTTATAAACAAATAACCGCGTTAGAGTGGGTGTAAGAGTTTTTGTGTGTTGAGATAATTAGGAATTTAATTATTTATAACAACAATACACACTCACATACTAGCATAGCTGTACATTAGGGTGTCCCAAAAAATTTTTTCTTTCTGATTTTCATAGGTGCTCAATTAAAATTTGAAAGCTTATAGGGTAAAGTATTTTTGGTTTTTTTTTAAGAATTTTCGGAATAGGTTTAGAGGTCGCGCAAGTGGAGTTTTCATAAAAAACCGAGCTTTCGGCCTTTTTTTAACTTTACTCATAACTTGGTTAATACCAACGAGTTTCTTCACTCCCGAGGAAACAGTTTTAAAGAAAAATATCCAAGCTTTATTCCTGTGTGAAAAAATTATAAGTTTTGGTGATGAGTTTACTCATTTAGATACCCTTAATTACAATTTTTCGTAATTTCTTAAAAAATTTTGTAATAACGCTGTACAACTTTTAAAGTTTAAATAAAAACGAAAAGAACTAATGATGCAGTTTGAAAGACAAATTAATTCTTATTAATATGAATAAACAATTTTTAAATTTGTTCCTACCGTTCCTGAGTTATACCCGTTTTTATCTTTATACCCAGTATATGTTATTCTAAGCTGTTTGCCAGTTCACCAATCTTACCCAATCAACAAAAAAAAAAAACTTTTCTTTCGCTCTGTGAAAAATCATTTATTGCGGTTCTTGCGATGTAGTTCTATACCTTGCAATAAATTCTGGTAATCAGTTTCAGAAGTTGTGACATTAATAGTATTAGCCAAAACCACACACCTTGTTCTGCCACATCATTTACTACTTGTAATTGTTGAACTTTTTTCTTTGCCTCTTGAAATGACTTGTTGGCTTTCCAATTCTGTGGATCCATTTTTAAAAAATCGATTGAAATATTGCAAGCTTAAAAAGAAAGTTAGACTGGCTTTTGAAATGAATAGTTGAATTTCTTTATTTCTAAAGTTTTCTTCTGTTAAAGTTACATTTGCTACTTCATAATCGCTCCATGGAGTATCTGCAAGTTTTTTTTGTCATTAAGTGCTAAGTTTTGGTGTCGATACGTTCATCAAAAAACGCTGGGGCAGCAAATTTCGGAGTTAAGTACCACTGATGCCCTAGAAAAGTTAAAGCGAGGCTTTTGCAACTGCTTTATTAATAATTTTATAACTATTCAATTCCTTTAAAAGGCTCAGATCATTGAGAGGAGCTTATCGAGGGCACTGGCAGAGGTACCAATATTTGATATTTATTCTTAAAATAAATGAACTAAATTCAAGCAAGGCATTCACGTTTGATTTGTCTATATAAGAATGCAACTGGTTTCGGAAAATGCATATTTTCAAAAAATAGATAATTTTCATTATCCAGCGAGCCCGATTGTTAGCTCCTGGAGCACACATAAAATAAAAAGTGAAAGCGTGTAATGATTTATATCAATAAATGTCAGAAGTTAATGACAGTTAAAACGTAACTATAAAAATTAATGGAAATATACAATAATTATAACGAAAAAAGTATCACCATTTTTAAGGTACAAACTATAAAAATAGTGTAAATAGGAAACTGTAGGACAAAATTCTATTTTTGTTTTCCTCAATTGTTTAGAACTTATCGGTATTCAAAATCGCGGCACTAGTTTTTATAACTTTCATATAAATTTGAAAAGTAATAAACCGTTTTTTACAGAATTTGTTTAAAAATTACAAAAGAACTTAATATGTGGAATCGTAATGGACAAAAATATTGCCGGAACTTCAAGTTTTTGCATATGGAAATAAAGTTTGGGAAACTTTCTTTAGAAATATTCGGTCAAAAAATTAAATGAACGTGGTTATTGACAAAGTTATGGGTCAAGTTTGAAAAAAGGCCGAAAAATCAGATTTTTAACAAAGACTTGATTTGCGCGACCTCTAAACCTCTTCCTACAAAACGAAAAAAAAAAATCAAAAATACTGGAACATATAAGCTTTCAAATTATGCTTGAGCCTCTGACAAAAGAAAATTTTGGGACACCCTACTGTACATAAGAGTACCTAGTAATCATTTTTGCCGAGTTTGCGATTTCGCATTAATTATCCGTTCAAAAATGTACCGATTATTGTTGTTTGAGAAAACAAAGAAAAATTGTAAAGGAATTCGTAATACAAAATTAAAACACTCAACAAAAATAAATAACAAATAAATCTTCAAGCTCGAGGCCCTTGAAGATTTATTTGTTATTTATATTAATAAAAAAGTCGAAAAACAACTTCATATACTCAACAAAAAGATAACATTTCAGAGACAAATTTAATTTCCCCCCATGAAGTGCAGAAATAAATTTTCCCTTTAGACAATATTTAGACAATCCGGAAATATTTCGGATTGCCAGCAAAATGGTCCAAAGAAAAATTGTCCAAAGCAATGTCTAAAAAATCGCCTCAAAACTTTTAATACAAATTTGGATGATTTTGGATTAGAAATATAACATTTTTTTTGCGATCTTTCGTAATTTTTGGGTAAAAATAAATAAAATAAAGTAAAAAAAGAAACCAACCTTAGCTATAATTAAGAAACCTTTTTTGGTCTATTATTCGTTTTCCTATTTTGACACATTTTTCAACGAGGTAGTAAAAAATAACGGCCTTAAGATCTAGTAAAATATCTTTTATATTCTGTTACTGATCCCGAATTTGAATTCTCTGCATAGCCGGCCATTGACCGGTTGCAAGGATTTTCTTTTCTATCTTATAACAAAAACCTGTTTCGCTAACTAAACAAAAGCTCTATGGTATAACAAACACCGGCTTTGCATAGAAGCCTTAGTTAGCAATTCGGAATTTCAAAGTTCGGGATTTTCGAATCCGGCATTCAAGTTTCGGGCATATGATTCCAACCCAAATAAGTATTCACGTTTATATTACTTTGTGAAAATTATTAGGCATTTTTATGCCTTTTCCACCATTTTTAGATTGAACTCCAATTTTTTTTGCGCCATTTTTCGATTGCGTTGGGCGATTTAGTATGATCGATTTTTCAAACATTGATTTACGTTTTTTAATTGTTATTTTGCTGGCGGACTCATTAGCCTTTTAAAACATCAGAATATGTTCAAAAACTCCTAACGTTAAAATTTTAGGACATATTTGTAAATCTATTAATAAAATTAAGTTATTTCGGGTTATTTTCCAATAATATGTCGGATTTTCTTCTAGCGTCAGACAAGTTGACAAAAATTGTTTACTGGGTATGAACATGTGCACAAATGCATGTTAGCATACACATGAAAAGAATGTCTAACAATGAAGATGATGAAATTTTAAATAAATTAATATGAGGCTGAGGATACAAAACACCTTTTGTTTCATTTCTATAAGAACTCTTAGAAGTTCAAACATCGAGATAAAATACTTAGTTATTTTGTATAGCTTTCCTTTTAAAAGTGCGAGTATGAAGATTCTTAAAAGATTATTTATTTTTAAAAACAATGATAATCTCAAATTATCATAAATGTTTATGATGTCAAAGAAGCAACACAACAATTTAATAAAAATAATAATATGATTGAGTTTAATTAAAATAAACGGCTGAAAGTCTTTGTAAAAAAAAACTTAAATTTAGGTACAGGTTCGATTTATTGCCAAATAAACTACACAAGCAGTTTGACACACAAACATGCTTCATACTTTTTCATTTGTTTCATCTTTTGTGTGGTTTATTTGGCCCTTTAAAAAAAATCAGCTTTAATACCTTAGCTTCGTACAGACGGTGGTTATTTCTTACAATAATGTAGGATGTGCCAATGTGTTGACAAAACTGTCAAACGATTTTGCTGTTATAATAGACTGTCAATGCTGTTTCCGATAACTTTGTTAAACAAAAATTTCCCTTTCAGACGGGTTTTAAACATTTTAAACAAATTTTACTGACAATATTGTTAGATCTGACCACAGTCATTAGATATGTACGTACCTACATCCGCTTACAATATTATGCCTCCTTAAAATATGCTTTACTTTTACTTTGCAAACTGATGATACGAAAGAAAATTTTTGATTAGTTATGGCCTGTTCATAGATTTCAGACGAAGACTTTGTTCGCTTAACTTACATATAAAACAAAAACAATATTATATAATTTGTTTTTGTTTTAAATATAAGTTACGCGAACGAAAATAGATGAACAGGCTGTTAATCTTTTGAATAAGAAGTGAAGTTCTGTGCCCATATTCAGTAACCATCGCGTCGAGAAACTTTTCGATTGAAATGTTAGAAATTAAACGAAAATGCAAACTGCATTACTTTTTTTTAACATTTTTGCTGTTACGCAAGGAAATTACTCGCCAATTTACAGAAAAACTGTGTCTGTAAAATGTTTGTGATAAAGTTCCTGCTTTGGGCCGTCAAATAAACTCACAAATAAAAATGAGGTGAGCAGAAAATTTAACACTTATAATAACACGGAAGAGGTAATTATTTTGTTCTTTGCAGATTTTTTATAGTTCAATTATTTTGCTTTTAACGTTTTATTAAGATAAGTATACGAATGTTTGAAAGCTTTTTTGTAGAAACAAACATTAAAATCGCACTTAATACCATTTGGTATAGCCGTCGGTTGTATTTTCGTCGCCGTCGTTGAGAAAATGTCAATTCGATGAAATTTTGGCACACGCCAACGATATGTGTAATTGGCGTTCTCAACGTCTGCAATTTAACATTGGCTTTGATTGTAATATTAGACATTTATAACTTAACGACGTAATCTGTTTTGATAGGATTCGAACAATTTGTACTGTGTATTACGATTTTCGTAATCGTTTGAAACGATGACAGGGGTTGTATTTTTTAGTAAATCGGAAATTTGATGAACAATTTTTGTTCGTAATAGAGAGTGGCTTTTAAGAAAGTGATTTTTCGTTTTCAATAAAGTATGAAAAACGTCCGTTTATTCGAAACAAATATTACGAAAATCGTAATACACAGTACAAATTGTTCGAATCCGTAAATGATTTCTTTCGAATCGAAATACGCGGTAACCCCCCTGAATCCCTATTCGTAGGGATTTCTTCTAATAAAGGGTCGTAGGGAAAAAAGGACAGATTTTTTGAAATCATTAAATGTAGGGAATTTTGCGTAATGTTGGAAAACTGTATACTATACTGATAAAACTGTTAAATTCCTTTGAGTCATAGTTTGCCGTCATTACAGCTTTTATTTTAACGCAGATGGGTGATAATCTCTTTTACAAGAATGGAGTTCTTTTGAACTTAATTTTACAGACCATCATAAATGACACTCTTCTTGTCATAAAAGGGAATCCTACCGAATATTCATCTCAAAGAATAATTTGTAATACAATTTAATGTTAGTTTTTATAATCATTTTTAAGTATTTTCCTTCTAATTTTTCAATAGTAAATTATATAGTTTTTGATTTTATTTTATATAATATTTTTATCGTCATGTTTTGAATTTGTTCTCCATAAAGCAGCAAAAGCAAAAACCAAAGTTTTCGGGTTCCCGGAAAGAAAAGAAGAAACCACACGCAATTTCATTAATTGACAAAAGTTTTTGGGATATTTTTAGCCAATCTTTTTATTACTTCGGCAATAAACTTTAATGATAATAATTTGCAACCGCTAAAGTGATAAATTAAAACAAATCAGCAAAAGTGATCTGAAAAGACCCATTTAGGAGAGTTTTGCATAAAATGATTAACCAAATGCAGCCTGGGAATAACTTTAAATACAATTTATTTGTATTGAAATTTTATTATTTAAAAGTTGTTGTAAATATGTTTATAAAAAAACAACCTTGGCAAAACGAAATCTATCATACGGAAATATTTATCGATAACATTGAAAATAATATTTCATTTGTCATACTTGGATATCAAAACCCACTTACCTTTTTTTAACACGAATGCGATCCATACAAAAGTACAAAATTTCTGTGTCACATACAACTACCATTCCACTTTTTTGTGGACTTCCAGCTGATAGTGCGATAGTGCTGTTAAAGTAGGATCTTCATTATGGACTTACCAACACAAAAAGTTGTTGGGAGGTTTTGACACTTATGAGAATTGTTTGCACTAAATTATATTGAAAAGGTAATATTTTGTAAATCAATGGCACTAAGTGCTAGTTAAGATGCCTCCCAATGTTTTGGCTTGCAAAATAAATTTAAACCTTATTTTAAATAAATACTTTTTCAGATTTATGGCTAGGAAAATGGTAGCTTGGGTAGAGTAATAATTAATTCCAAAGTTTATTTATTTATATTTAATTTTAAAATATAATAATAGCGATCATCATGGTCAAACTTAAATAAAATATTTGAAAATCGTTTAATATTTTGTCATAACCCTTATATAACAACTATACCCAAAGAATACATAAATTCATAAAAAAATAAACTTATTTTCATGAAATTTGGCACAAGTAATTTATTTTATTCCGTATGGCGCCCTATGCTACAGTGGGAGTTAGAGGAATATATCGTTAGCTAAAATGCAAAAGGACGTAACTAACAAAAATATAATTTTACAGGAGAAGCAAAAAACTTAACTAAATGAAAACTATAAACATGTCAGAAAACATGCGTTAATGAGTCATCCATGGAATTCTTTCAACAGTTTCCAAAGGAAACCATTTCATTATATTTTGTTGAAAAAAAAAATGAGTAATTACGTAATTTTTCATTTATAAAGTAAACACACTTGTAGTTACGTCCCTTTGTTTTTTGTTAATAAAAGCGCAATTTTTGATCGCAGAAGTGTTAAATTTTGTGAAGACATTAAGTTCAATGGCATTTATAATAATCAATCAAAAACACGATTTTGAATTTTTTGTTAGTTACGTCTTTTTGCATTTTAGCTAACGATATATGGCTTTGACTCGTCATAGGTTCTATTACAGAAAACATTATCATTTCCTAAATTTACCTCAACGCAGATAAAATCATACCGAATAAATTTATTGAACATGGATACACAGACGAAAAAGTATGTTAAAATCGACTAAAAAAATTATCATTGGCGAAAGGAGGCGGTTAATTAGTGTGCTTGTTAAGTCTTAAATTAATAAAAATTGTATTTTTGTAAACAAACTTACCAATATATATCTGTAGAATAAGATTTTAATATAAATCATAACGTAGCGTTTGCCCAATTATTTCTACCAGTTCTCAAATATTACAACTTGCCTGTCGTTAGTTAACGGTAGGACCTTCCCGATAGGACAAAGTTGCCTATAACATATTGCCCACTTTAGTTCAAAGTAAAGTTTCAATAGTGAAAAGCCTTTTATACGTGGGACAAACCCCTATCTTTAAATAACGGCAAGTTTTAATAATGGCCCTGAAACAATCGAAGGAAATTATTTGGGGCAATTTTGCATAGCATAAAGTACATGCCGGGGGTATTTGTATTGGGGTTCTATGTAATACTGGGCTTATATATTTTAGTTTTAAACATCAGACTTCTTCATAATTAATAAAAAATATTTTAAAAAGTTTCCATCTCTCTACACGGAAGAAGTGTATTTTCTAAAGTTATCAATTCCGTTTTTTAAAGCAAGAAAATCCAAAATTCAAAAATAATTTCTTGCTTTTAACTTATTTGCTTGTATTTAGTAAAATTTTCTTAGATAAAGAAACATTTTCTCATGACAAAAAAATTCACGTTTTTGTTATATGAAATAAGAAATTCAAAAGTTGCTTGTTTTTATCAAAAATAAGAAAGATATTTCTGAAATCAAGCTGTATTTATTCAACATTAGTCTGCTTTTCTTGATTTTTAAATAGATCCGAATTTCTTGCATTAAGAAACAAGTGCCAGGGATTTCTTTAAATTTTTCAGAAAATGCTCAAGAATACGTTGTTTAGTTTAATTAATTTTTATTTGAATTGAGATGTTAAGCAAATCAATAAAAAGTTTCTGATTTAATTATTAAGTTTTCTTAAACTAACTAATGCTATAAAAATTCAGGGGTTTCTTCGTATTTTGTAAAATATGAATGGCCGATTTCACCAATTTATTTAAATACCAATTTAATGTTGTTTAAAATTCGATTTTTATGTCAAGTAAAAATAGAATTATATGACAAAATATATTTAAATATGAATTGATATTCAAATAGAATTGGTAAAATTGTCCATTAGCAACGATAACTTGATTTAAGTAAGAATTAAAATAATTATCAAAGTAGTTTTTGGGAATACAAAATTTACAAGATTTTGTAATCTGCCAGATCGTCAGGAAACTTCATCCAAAGATTTAAGAAAAGCTAAAGATATTAAGCAAGTAAAACTGTTAAGCGAATAAGAATTACTACACACCGAAAAAATCAAGTTAAAAACGGCGAAAACAAGGTTGATTTAAAATTTTTCGGTGGTGATTTTGTTTCATACGTTTTTCATGTTAATTCAACCTGATTTTACAATAACTTACGAACAACATTTTTTTCTTTTAAAATAACTATAATTCATGTTAATTTAAGTTTGCAGTAAAGTTAGAGCAAAATGTCATTATATTGAAATAACAATCTGAATCACGTTGAATAAATAGAATAGTAGAATAAAATTGATTGGAGTATGATATAACAGTGTGAAGAAGTTTCAGAGACAACATATGCATTTATTTAAGAATAATTCAAAACACTTACCCCTGTAACACATGTTTCACTTATTTTGTATTCTCCTTTGTTAACAGCAGCATCAGCAGAATCGCCCGATATGGTTTTCGTCATCATTCTACTTTGAAATGTATGTACTATTTAACTAAATAATTTTAATTAAAAGAATACGGGAATTGTCTTCTTTTTATAACATATTTTAAATATGAAAATAAAAAAATGTACATACTTAAGTATGAATGCATGTTAGTTTAACAAGATAAACTTTTGATTTTAATATAAAACAGGTTTTAATAGATTCAATATTGAACAATGTTATTTTAACAGTGAATATTATTAAATAAACGTGATTTAAGGTTATTTTAAAATTCTTCATTTTAAATTAATATGAAATAATGATAAATTGAAATAATTCTCAATCAACATTTCGCCATGTTAATTTAACATTGCTATTTTTTTCTGTGTGTATAAGCAAAATTCTTACTTGTAACCACCCTGCAAGTAACTCAGTTAACTCTAAGCTAACTTTAAGTTAACTTTTTTTAAAGCTAGTTGTGATTGATGCCTGGATTATTTTTAATGGAGCCAACTGACTATTTGAACATTGGCATGTCATAGGAAGTAGTCAATTGTCCGACTCTGCATGGCTTTTCAACTAACTTAAAGTTAGCTACTTATTAGTTAGCTTAAAGTGAGTTAGATAGAAGTTAGCAATAATAACCTCCAAGTTGAGCAAATATTTCAGGATTTAAGCCAATCTTTATAAAACATGACCCCACGAAATTATAGTTCGATGGCTAATTTATAGAAAATATCCTAAAACCGCTTTATATGGCAGCTATGGTAAATTAGGGAACGATTATCACAAAATTACATGGTGCTATTTTAGCCATATAATTCTAAATTTGATCAAATTTGACCACAATATCTGTATATTTTATGGCTTTAGTCGTATGTAAATGATTTCCATGCGTGTGCTTTTTATTGGACCTTTATTAAATTATGGACGGATCTTTTCTTAGATTTTTAATCATATAAAACAAATTTGTTTAAAATTTAATGAGAATCGGTCATTCTGCCATCATTTTTTGTAACAAAATTATAAATTTTTTACGGTGGTTGTTCCACATTTGGATTTATAAATTTTTTCTTAATGAACAGATTTTGCTGGATTTCAATCCCAAACTGAAGAATATTGTCAACAGACGGACATGGCTAAATCGACTTAGAATTATTAAAGGACCCAGAATATACACACATAGTTTTTGGGTCTTGGATAAATATTAAAAAACCTTCAACACGGAATGACAAAATTAAACTACCGTCATTCACCACTAGTGGTGGAGGATATAAAAAGACGAAAAACATTACAATCGTCTAAATGGTAATACTATTTTTTGGTTTGTTGAACTTTTAAGTTAAAACAATTCAAACCCAAATCGAAAAATTAAAATTAATATATGCTTTATTTACACTATTGCAAAGTAAGAAATTAAAGTTTGACCAAATTCATTTGTTTATTTGTGACATTTTATTTTTAGCTTTTGATGTGATCTCTGTTTTGTTTTGTGCACAAATTACAAGCATAAGTATTTAAATCATTTATCAAATGTTTATACGGTACTTCATGGTTACAGTTATAAAATAGACGCTTCCATAACCGGATAACAAAGTGGATTAACTAAATTGTAGTTTGATTTTTAAAATGTTTTTTTATTCAATTGGGTATTAACTATTTGTGGTAATACTGCATTAAACATGATTTAACTGTTTATATGTTTTTCTTTACTTTTGGTTTGAAATTATTAAAAAAGAAGGCTTGCAATAATTCCACATAAGAGTTGTAATAGTGTTAATATATCGCGTATATATTTTTTAGGCTTGTTTGTTAAGTCACCATATTTATTAGATAAATATTTTAATACGATTAACAGTAATAATTCCAGCTATTAAACTTTTTAGGTATTGTAGTTAATATTTTATATTTGGCTATGCTTAATCTTATATAGACTAGTATTAACAAGCTTATTGGTCTCTAGCTCATGTAAAAAGGGCGCTATCGTGTCGAAATCCCTTTTCCGGAAGCATTTTTCTATTGTCGCTAGATGAAATAATGTAACGATTTCGACGATTTTTTAAATTACACAAATCTCATATATAATGGGTAATCCAATTTTTTTGGTTTCAAAAATAATTTAAATATAACGCTATTATTTCAATAAAACTTTTATTTCATTATAATGTTTGGACCTTGCCATTACGTAAGAAAAACAATGTCATTTAAATAACCTCTTGATTGGTGGCAACAGTCGATCCTTTAAAGGTAGTTGTCGACCATTTTTTCTTGAACCTATGTGGGCTTTGTAAAGTGACAAATTGTTTGCTAGCAGGAAGTTAAAAATCAATTATATATTTTTTTCAAAGCACAAGCACAAGCAATTAATTACTACCAACAATAAAAGTTTTTCCGAACCGACGAAAAATGATAAAATTTATAAAAAAAACATGTTAAAGTGTTATATTCGTATGTGCCGAATCTTTGATACCTTCCACTTAGATTTAAAATATTTTAGGAGTGAATTTTAAACAGGATCTTTAAATTATGAACCAAGCTTTATAAAAACTGACTTAAAAGTATTATAATTCGTTGCGGTTTTGGCGGATTAAAGTGTGGCTGTAGGAAATATCGCCCAAAGAAAAATGGGCCAAAAAAAAAAATGAAAAATCGCCCAAATGAAGAATCGCCCAAAAGAACATGAAAAATGACCCAAAAAGTTATATATGAAATTTTGCCCAACAAAAACGAAAAAGGGCCCAAAAAAAATGAAAAATGACCCAAAAAGCAAAAACGAATTTTTCCGAAAAAAAATTAAAAATTACCCAATTTGCAACAAAGTGGTTATTATTCATATAAATTTAGTTCCATACAAGTGTAAGTTTTATGTAAAAAATTGCATTCTATCTTCAACAGCTGCTCGGCAGTAAGGACAGTAATACCGGCTGCGCAAACTTCGCTAAGCTGCTCTGCATAGCCGGCCTTCGGCCGGTCGCAAGGATTTTCTCCTCTATGGTATAGCAAACACCGGCTTCGCTAACTAAAGCTTCTCTGTATAGCCGGCCTTCGGCCGGGCGAAAGGATTTTCTCCTCTATGGTAGAACAAGTACCGGTTTCGCTAAGTAAAGCTTCTTAAATCTGCCTTGTTTTCGAACGAAGGCCATATACGCAGAGAAGCTTTAGTTAGCGAAGCCGGTGTTTGTTATACCATATAGGGGAAATCCTTGCGCCCGGCCGAAGGTCGGCTATACACAGAAGCTTTAGTTAGCGAAGCCGGTGTTTGTTATACCATAGAGGAGAAAATCCATGCGCCCGGCCGAAGGCCGGCTTTGCAGAGAAGCTTTAGTTAGCGCAGCCGGTATATATTATATCCTTGAGGAGAAAATCCTTGCGCCCAAAAGTGTTTTCGTTATATATTTAATATAAACACCCAGAGAAAAAACAACAAACTTATTTTTAAATAAATTACAATTATATTAAATAAAGATGGCCCGAAAAAATGGGCTATTTTTCATATAATATTTTTCGTTATGAAAAATCACCCAATTTAAAAAACGAAAAATCACCCAATAATAACGAAAAAAAGCCCAAAAATTGTGGGTCACTTTTCATATGAATTAAGGCCCAATTTTACATGGAATTTTTTTGGGTGATTTTTAATTTTTTTTTTTGGGCCATTTTTCTTTGGGCGATATTTCCTACAGCCTTAAAGTGTATTCATTTGGTTAATTATGATCGGAGTGTGATTTTAAGTAACTATGAATGACCATAATTTGCTACAATATCACAATTGTCATGCATTACGTTTTAGCCATACAAAAGTGTTTTTCGAGTGTTCTTTATATGGGAACTATTTTAAATTATCAAACTATCTTCGCGAAATTCTGTGGCCTTATTTTAAAGCAATCGGTTTTTTTCGTCACAAATTTTTGTAAGTTTTTTCAATATTTAAAATTATTAAGAACCGAAAACTTAAAATTTCAGTTTTTCATTTGAAACAGTCAAAACTCATGCATATAAAATAATTATTTTTTTCTATCAGTTAAAAAAAATAGGAAACACAAAAAAAGATATTTATTTTTGAAGTACCCTGCAAATAATAGGTACAGTCCAAACACGAGTGTAAAGAGTAACCCACAAGGGACCAGGACTAGTCCAAAAGTAATCCAAACGTATGAAAAAAGTCATTGTCTATTTAACATTACGATGTCCTAGGGGAGGATCATATAACCCACTTTTGGACTACTAAGGAGTAGTTTTAAAACTACTCCATGGTATACAAAAGAGGATTAGTTTTGAAGTCGTTTAAAAACGAAGACATGTTGTCTCACTAAAAACACTTTTTAACAATGACATGGTCCATGCTTGCATTACAACGGACCAGCCAATGGAGTGGTCCATTTTATCAAAACGGATCAGGTGGTCCAATATTATTTGCAGGGTACAATATGTATTTTGTGCATGAAAAAATATTTATCATTGGTGTTCAAGAAATATTTTCATCCGTACAAAAACAAAATATATTTTGTTTGAATAAAAGAAAATAATTGTTTGAATTGTTCTTTAAAGTGTAAAACAATAAAGTTTTTGGAAAAATGTTTGGAAGAAAAATATTTTTTTTTGTTTTTAGAAACTTACTTAACTCTTAAATTTATTTAAAATCGCTAAATCGGTTAAAAAAAACAATAAAAATAGTTTCGTAGCGTAAAAAAATAATAGACTAATCTTAATAACCTTATCTCATAATTTTTTATCTTTGTCATGTTAAATTTTAAGTTTTTGGTTCTTTTTTTCTTTTCATATACTAAATATTGTACTGAAAAAAAAAAATACATTTTTTTGTGTTTGTTTTTTATTTTTTTTAAAACCCCCATACAAAGTATTTATTAATTTTTTTATATCTGCAGAACTACAATAGTGAGGCACGGGTACCCAGCATACAAAAAATTATTAAATAATTAATAAAATTGATTTTCAAATAACGCTTGCTTCCACTGAATTGCCATCCATTGAATGAGTTCGGATACGAATTATAATTTAATTTTTTTTATAAGGTTAAGTTGTTTCGTGAGTGCGTTTGTAGAGTTTAAATCGTTATAAAATATAAATTTAACCACAGTCACGCGTGAATTGCGCGTAACAAATCAAGCCAATTGCACATCTCTAATAAAAACCAATAAAACATTGACAACAACAACAGCAATTAAAGTTATAGCAGAAGTCGTGAAGCGCTTTTTGTTGGTAAACTCGACGCGTGTTCCTACTAATTCGTACATAAGTATAATTTTTTCTAAATTGACGCTGATTTGTTTTAAACTTTCAAAATAAAGTTAAAATCTCTTCTCAACTGATAACTTTATGTCAACTTAAACTGAAAAAAAATCCATTTTTTATTTGCATTTCCCATATAAACTTAAAAAATATAAGAACTTCCAAAAATAATTTTTTTTTTACAAATTTAAGCAAAACATTTTAATAAATAGCTCAGCTTGATGGTTGCATATTTGTTACTTTTTTAAAATAACATTCGGTAAATCGGATTTAATTACAAAACGTTTTTAGCTTTTTTCACATTTTTCTCACTTGAATTTTTTTCTAATTAATCCGTGAAATCACCACCTTTGGGCCCTGTGTGCGCTGTAGAAATAATTTTTGTTTTTGTTAAGTGGTACTACAGATTTATTAGAGACAAAAATGGTCCAAATAAATGTTTAAAGTTGCATTGAAATAATGGCCCGCTCTTTTTTTAACATAAAAAACTCCTTATACAGACAAAAATGTGGACCGTATTCGATCCCCCTAGCTCATATGGGCGCTTTTATGGCAAACTCTGGATGAAAAAAAAATAGTTATTTTCTATAACTCGGTCATTTATGAATCGATTTTGTTAATTTTCACCATTTCAATATTTTGGAAGTTACAAACGGAATGACACATTAATATTTAAACGAACTTCTATATTTTGATTCTGATCTCGGTATAAATATATGTGTTCATTAAATAAGAGCCTACCTAGCTAACATAGAAGTGTTTATCATGCAAGTCTTAAGAAAATCCTTACATGATTACTTCCAAAGTACAAAAACAACAAAGTTACACTTTGTTTATCTTTCGGTAAATCATCATATAATGAACCTTTGCGACTCTCTGTATAAATCATATTTTTCACAATTATACGGCGGGCATTTCATGAGTTGTAAGATAAAATCCACATGATTCTCATACGATTCTTGACATGCTTTTTGAAACACTCGTTTGATAATCTTAACCCACATCTTAAAATATTCTCACAACGATTAAAGAAAACATCTTTATAGTTTGTTACAGTTTCTTCCATGTAAGTCATCTTCTACGATTAAAAAATGCGCTTGTCGACGATAAAAAACGGCCTTCATGAGACTTTCTGTAGCTCTTATACAATACAAAGTGCTATCTGGGTATAAAGTGTTTTTGTTTGATTGTTTTTTTTTATAAAACTCGACAAAGTTAAAATCGAACAAAAATTGTTTAAGAAACTAAACTTAAGGTTGTCCGATTTTTGAAGATTTTTTAAAAGGTGAAAGACGATTTTTTTTATATTTTCTCAGGAAATCTACGATTTTTTTACAAATTTGTCTGGCAGCCCTGTGTCCTTAGAGTCTGAACACAATGTAACGATAATTTATTGCGGTGCGGTTTTTCATACGATTTTTAAGTTAAAAACCGCAGTGCGGAACGACATAAAATGAAAATCTATTTTATTTTCATTGCGGACTTTCTTTCTCTCTCAATTTTTGATACTCATTCTCTTTCTGATGTTGCCATAGTTTTTGAATAACTGGCGATGTTCACAACATTATTGTATACAAAACACATGATAAAAATGTATGCACAAAGAAATTAATAAAAATGTAAACAAACAATGTCAACTATTGCCTTCGCCGTCTTCCGTTGTATTGTGTTTATTATTCTCTCCCGCAACGAAAAATCGCACCGTACCGTAAACATTGTGTTTATATTCTAAATCAGAAAATCAAAGCTGGCTGCAAATCATTTAACTTTTGCTAATGAAGTAATTAACAAAAATAATTAAAATTATTTAAGAGTTTTATATTCGGCTAGGCCGAATCTTTTTCACGCGTACTAGTTTTGCAAGAGCGGGCTTAATTTAGGGCCTATGCCAAATTATTTAATTACAAAAAAGAAAAATAATGATTTCTTGAAAGTTTTGATCTTCTCGCAACGAAAATATTGATATATCATACTTTAATGACCGACTGTAAATGCCGAAGATCCTATTCCCTCAATATTTTACATACTTTTTTGTTTATGTCGTTAACATTGAAGCTAAATATACATATCGCGGCCTAATCGCGAAAAGAACGTAAGCGCCAAAAATCCAATTTTAAAGGAGAGAGTTAGTTTTATTTTATTTCAAATAAATTTTGTATGAAATTTGACGCTTACGATAAAATTGTTCTTGCTATTAAATCGTAACGGTACCTTATGTGGCCATGACGTTTTCGGAGTGATGAAAGTGTTGCCAATAAAGTCTTTTATTAAAAAAAAACGAAGTTGAAAATGATGTCGCATACGTTATTTTCGCGGTTAGAGCTCGATATGTATGTACATTTACTAAGGAATGATCCTATACACTACCGGACTAAATATCTTGTATCTTCATGTTTTACTTTAGCTATCCTTTGGTTAGCAATGAACAAAATTTTTTATGAACAGAAAATTTTACAATTGAAGCACAGCAGCGAATAACGTTTTAAGTTACAAAATAATAATTTTTCAGGAGAGCAAAAAAACGTTTTTTGACAGGCAGCATTATTAGTTTTAAAATTTTTTTTTTATTATTAAAAATAATGATAATAAAAACTTTTATGCAAAATGCTTTTAAAACATTATCCCGCACTGCAAAACCATTTCGGTTTCATCATTTTGTTAGTCACTTGCAATGTTCTTCCACTGGCTGACACTTTGTATGCCCGTTTGTAGGCGTTAAGGTGAATAGTTTTGGTTGATTTGATGTTTAAACTGTGTTAGAGAGTAAGGCCAACGGTTATCTGCAAAAAAACAGTTTTTGCAAAATGTGGCGTTTACAACGTTATTCGCGGCTGTGCTTCAATTATCAGATACCTGCAGAATGCAATGCATTTTCTGGCCCGCTACAGCCTTCGTCAGCATTCTATGTGTTACTTAGTGATACTTTATAAATTTTATTATGCATTTATTTAACTAAACAATTTTAACAAATAGAATGTGAGAATTATTTATTTTTTTTAAGTTATTTTTTCCGAATGTGCTCAATGAATCAAATTTAAATTTGTAAATGCAAAAAAACTATTTTCGAATCCGCCTTGCAAAAATATTTTATATTAAGAGGCGTACGGGAATTTGTTTTGAGGTGCGGTCTAATGTACATATGTGTAAAAAAAATTAACGTACATGCATTATCAAGTCAAGCATTGTTTACTTTATACACAAAAAAATATTTAATATGCATACGAAAAAGCTCAAATATAAAAGAATATGCTTCAGATATGTAGGCAAACAACTAAAGGTGCTTTTACACGATATGTTTTTTGCAGTGGTCTTGTCAGATGTAAAATCCCTATGTAATTGCATATGTCTGTCAAAATTTGCAAATACAGAAGGTTTATAATTTTTGCTTTCACACGTTCGTTTTAGGTTTCATCTGACATAAACTAAATTCACCCATAACAGCAAATTATTTACATATTTATATTTTTATTTACTTTTAATTTTATTTCAGTTAATAAAAAATTTTGTTTTTTTAAAGAATATGTAAAAATAAACAAATAATGATAGGTTTATACCGCCACAAGCAAGTTAATTGCAAAACAGCTGGTGTCAGATGGTTTGTAATAGAACATGCTCTTATTGAAAGATTTTACACTGCTAATTCGATTTAAAGAAGAATTTTTTATTTTTCGTTTACACGACATGCATTTTGCAATGGGAAATTTGACAAAAACACTGCCACATACGTATCATGTAAAACCACCTTAACCCTAATGTGAATGGCAAGGTCCCCAGGTACCTTTGGCATTTTCAACTTAATTTTTTTTAAATAAAAAGATGGTCCACATATCTAAAACTTCTTGAGAACTCCTAACTATTAATAAATTTTAAATTATAATTATTTTTTAGCTTTAAAATTATTTTGAAAAGGCGTGGTGAAGCAGTTTTTATCTTACACCTTTAACGTTATGACAAGGTACCCGGGTATCTTCATACATTAAATGTTACCTGTACTCGGTCAAAATCTAAGATACACTAAAACAATACACATAAAAACATTCAACTACTGCATCTTTGCAATAAGGGAAATCAACTGAGTGATATTTACAAGTTTTTTATTTCACATTTGCTAACTTTTAATAAATTTCCAACTTGCATTTCTTAGCAGTAATACACTGAAAGAAAAATGCTTCATATATTTAATGAATCATTTTCATAAAAAAGTTTTCCTTGGGTAAATGAAAATTTTCATTGTCTAAATGGAATTTCATAGGTTTGATGAAGTATTTTCGTTAAAATCGCTTCATTAGATTTCGTAATTACGTTAAAAATTTTCATTGGATATATGAAAACTTAAGTTTGTCCAAGTTAAACAAAAAATTTTAATTGGGAACTTAAAAAAACAATATACAAACATAACTATATTCATAAATTAATACAAAATTATAGTTTCCTTAAAAAAATGTTTAATTGTTATTTAAAAAATGTAAGATTTAATAACTTCATACATCTAATGTTACATGTATGCCATTAAATTTATGAAATCAAAAATTTTTTTTATAAAAGCAACATATTTCAATAATTTTCATAAATTTAAATTTTCATTATGACAATAAAAATGTCATTATAGTAATGAAACAAAAACTTTCAATCCACTTTCAATCAACGTTGTTATTGTTATTATGGACAATTTAATCTCATATTTACGGTCTTAATTGAGAAAAAAACATAGTTTTTTTATACAAAAACTACACTGCCCCGGTAGACTAGCTGGTAGTGAGCTAGTCTATCAGCACCGAGGTTACATGTTCGAATCCCACCAGAGACAGAAAAAAAATAAAAAATAAAATAAAGTAAAATAAAATAAGGAAAAAGAAAAAAAAATAAATAAAAAAAAAAAAAAAATTTTTACTTTATTGAAAGTATTCATCCAATGAATAATATAAATGGATCTAATGTAATGTTTCATTAAGTCCTTTTAATGAAACAGGTTTCATTGATCCAACGAAGCGCTGCATAGGTTCCTTTATAATGCAATTTTTCATGGGATTAATGTCAAAATTCGTTAGTATTGCGAAGAAAATTCTTTCAGTGTACGTTGCATAGCCCAGCGCGTTATTTTCTGTGATTCACATAATTTCGACAAACAATTTTAGTTTCCAATACTAATTCCATATGGAGGGGTGCTTTAAAACCATTGTAGATAAGGCCATGATGGCATTATTGCTCAATTGAATGGGAGATAAAGCCATAATGGCCTTATTGCTCAATCATTGAGAGGTAAGGTCATATTTAAAATTTTGCGAAATCATGAGATTTCAATACTTAACTTTAGTGTCTTCGGAACTGAAATGAGAGATAAAAACATTTTCTAATATTGCTAAGGCCATGATGGCTTTATCTCCCATTCAAATGAAAAAAAAAACAAAAAAGGCTTTATCTCCCTATTGAATGAGAGATAAAGCCATCATGGCCTTATCTACCATGGTATTAAAGCACCCCCCTTCCATAGGGTACTTGCAATGCTGTTAAAGGTGTTTTTTTTTTGCCATTCACATAAGAGTTAAGAGAAAATGTTGTTATTGCTATTTAATTAATTAATTATACATGTATTATTTTTATTCTTTTTATACTTTTAATACAACTTATCAGTTACCATACACCCTTCACCTAATTTTAGAAGGTATACAACTAAAGCTTTTTATTGAAAATTTGCTGCTAAATTGCATAAATAAGTATGCATATATTTTACAAGCTGAAAACCTTGCCCTGTTCACAGTATTCCCCACACCTGTCATTGTATGGTGGAAAGGCGTGTTTTTGTTTTGTCTTAAATTAAGATTTAAAAGATAATTAAAAAGTTTGTTTTAGTTCACAGATTAGATTTTCGTCTGTCGATGATTTTTTTGTTTTGTTTTTTGAACCAAAATATTTGACTTTTGATTCAAATGAACAACTCTTAAAAAATTAAAAAGTTAGGAAACCAAAAAACTCAAAGAAATTGCTGCGGCTGGCCTGTCATGTGCATACCACGTAGTTAAAAATGTGTATTCGCCATGACTAATTAAAAGAAAATTCAGTGCCTTTGTGTCAACGCGACAATTTTTCAAAATTATATCATGCTTTGAAAGAAAAAATAAAACCATATTTTAAAAATTTTACATTTTAAGCGAATTACTTACATCATAAGGGCAACTATGATTTACATTTGAATATTTGGTTGCACCGAAAAACTGGTAAAATATTTCTGCGAAAGAATTTCGGCGCTTATTTTCCAAAAATTTACATCCATCTATACGGTACTGATAAAGAGCCTTATCGTCGCCACGTCGTCTAAAACTACCTTTTACCTGAAATTTCAATTTTATATTTTGATTAACATTATTGAATTCCTTCCTTTTCTTTCTATCTAATTTCAAATAAAAATAACTACCGCAATCTTGTAAATGGGCTTTAATATCAATCTTGCGTAAATGGAAATTTCAGCCAAATCCCTTTTTATGGCTTTAAGGGAACACTGGCGAAATTCTGTAATTTTCTCATCCAATGATTCGCACCGAAGGTTCGTCAATTTAATATTGATGCGCTGTTTTCATATGAAATAAAATGAACGGCTGGTTTAATTTAAATTCTATGATTTCGATTATTTGGAAAAAAACTTACACAATAAACCGAGTTTGAAAAAAATAAAATAACTATTAATGTTATTTTTGTAATGACCGGCTTATTCATATTGCGATTTAATTCAAATTTGATTGAAAGTGTCTGAACAAAATATTAAACTTATATTATGGGAATTTAATGGTAAATTTGAATTTGACTTAATTAATTGCTATTTAAACGCTCAACTTACTGTAGATTAATTATGCATAACCCACCATCTAATTTAGTTTATATTTTTCTCCCGTCCACCATCAGAAAAGTACCCAAAGTGCTGGGAAATACAAATCGACTTAGAATATCTTTCTGAGTATATGGGAGCCGCTTTGGTGTGTGTCTTTGTAAATCCATACAGTCATCAATAACATACAGGTCGCAATTTTAAAAATACACATATGAACGAAATTTGGACGAAGCTTATGCAAACTTATGAAAATCAGGCCATGGTTTAAACTAACCTCTACAGAAAAAACGCTTTGCATAAAGAATTTTATTATTGTTAATTAAACCACTTTTTATGCAGAAATTTATAAAAAAATAGTCTTAAATAAGTGAAATATAAACGTTTAAGGTATGCATCACAAACATTGGTGGTCATAGATCTATATAAATATTTACTATATAATCGAGCAACGCGGTAAAGTTATTCGGGCTCATTATGAAAATGGGCGTTAAAATCAAAATGCCTATCGTGAACTTCGTGATTTATTCGGGCAATTTAACCATCCAAATGTGCGTACAATCGGAAAAATTGTGGAAAAATTTGAGCAAACCGGGTCTGTAGGAGATGTGAAAACATCAGTGCATGCTCGTACTGCAGAAAATATTGCTGCTGTTCGCGATGGTGTTGCTGAAGAGCCGTCCACCTTAACTCGTCGTCGTGCCCAAAAATTGCACTTTTTACGCTCGTCGATGATGAACATTATGCATAAAGACTTGCATATACATGTTTACAAGGAGCAATTGATTCAAGAACTAAGGCCTCTTGACCATTCCAAACGTCGTCAATGGTCAGAATGGTGGCAAGAAATGTCAAATGCGGATGATCAATTTTCGAAGATGTTGAGACACATTTTCACATCAGTAGATTTGTTCAGTGTTGTAAAGCATTCATTTGAGTTTCACAATACTGAAAAAATAATTTCGATTCGTTCAGTATCGACTGAAAGAATCAAAAATATAATTGCTTTTGAATCGAGAAAGAACTCGATCACGACTGCAAGAATTAGGCCCCTGGTCACCACAAGCTGCATTACACGGCTCGCATCGTTACAAGGCAACTGACCTCACGCAGTTGTTAAAACTTTAAGTTTCGTGGAGGTAGTTGGTCATGGCCTTTGCGGGCCTTATTGATAGGGTTCTCAACATCCTCTTTGGATACTCCGATTGTTCTGATTGTACTTTCCCGGTAGTAAAAAAGAACGCACGTTTTTAATCTGCTGTTGCTGCACTGTGAAGCTATCTATATTTTCAGTGTAAATTCTCATGGCCTTGGTCTGGGGTATGTTAATCCCAAGATATACATAGTGCTGCTTCGGATAAAATTTCTCTCAGTTTCAAAAAGCCTTCTAGACGTCCATTTAAACGCCAGATTATGCATTTTGCTCTCGATGTTACATTCGCCATGACGTCGTTAATGACTGCGTTGAAGGGTAAAGGCGGTAGTAGGCATTCTTGGCGATCTATTCAAAGCCGCCGTAATAAAACTCGGCACAAAAATATTTGTACCTATAAACTTCAACACAAAAACCTTCAATGTAAGTCAAGACCACAGAATTTTGGATAAGTATTTTCATACAGTTCTATAAACCAAGAAAACATTAACCGCCAAAATATCACAACACTGTCAGCATTAAGACACAATTGAACTAATGCTTTCATTTCAGTAGCCTGCGGGAAATTTGTCTCAATTGGTTTCAAAGCACTTTTCCCTTGACGAGTGAATACAGTATTATAATGAAAATGAAGGAATTGTGATAGGAGAGAACAGAACATATCACTTAACTGATGATAGTGTGTTAAAAGAGTTGTTACTCCAGAAGAAACTGGATTTTATTTTATTTATTTATTTAATGCGAAGATCACATACAACAAGATATACAATTTGTAAGGGTAGTGGCTGAATATTTATAAGGTTTCACATGGAATCACAATCACCCATCACTCATAGTGTAGGGTGTGAACAATCGTTAACAGATACTTTCGTGGCGTTTATTGTTTATCTTGCCGATTTTAATAATCGACATTGTGTTAATACTTTGTTTTTTTTTTTTTTAAGAGAACAAACTAGAACATTTTTTCATTTAAGTTTTATTTTTACAGAGTGTAAATTATTTTAGTACTTTTATGTTGACGGTTGTTACATTTCTAAATCTTTTTTCTTTCTTATTTTTTAGCGCCTGAATTCAAAGATTTAATGGCGTCATTTTGTACGCCATATTGCCGTTATTAAAAGTATCTGGCGGTAACAGTTTTTCTCATTGTTGTGTGCTCGAATAATTGTTACGTTTGCAGTCAGATCTTGTACCTCCCATGGTGGTTGTTTTCAATGATTTCTTTTTTGTTCGTTACATTTTGAGGTTGTGACAATGAAAGTAACGTGTAAAACACGTGTAACATTCTTTCTTGTAGTTTTTTTTACCCGGTGCTCGTACAAATACATTTAACTGCTTGTAGCGAGTGTGTAAATGCTTGAAAGAAGGAAGGGATGGAAGTCCATGTTTAAGCTGGAATACTTATTGTATGTATAAAGTTGGTTTTTGTGTAGTTTAGTGAAGTTAAGTCGATGGTTAAATGTACGAGTAAGTACTACAATATTACTTTTGTTTATAAACGTTGTTTAACGGCAATTTTGAATAGAAATGCGACAACAATAACAAGAAAAAAAGATGAAATTGAAAAAAATCTTAGCATATGTCTGAATGAACGTATGGATGATTGTTTGGACGAAGCACTTGTTTAACAAAATATTCCAAAGTTTTGTTTTTCTTCATACTCCAAAAACCAAACAAGAACAACAAAAATCACAATAGAAAAAAGAAAGAAAAAACTCTGTTGTTCGCATTCGCAAATTGCCTTTGCTGTACAACTGGCAACAACAATGAATGTTGTTAGCGATGTTGATGTTGGTGATAAAGATGATGGTGATGGTTTAAATTTTGTACATGTTGTTTTGTGGAGTTTGTTATTGTTTTTATATTTTTCTTGTATAATAGGAACTACACTCATGGGAATATGCATAAAAGCACATACAAACATATTAATCTTATGTGGGTACATATAATTATTTAAACTGCTTAACTATGTTATGTTTGTTTTGCCTTTTATTTTATATGTATGTTTCCCTAGTCTGTTATGTCTTAAAGCCACTTTTTTAATTTGCTGGTTAATTATTGACAAATCACCATTTGAAGTATAAATTTGAACCACTGAATGTCGCTTACGTATTAATAAAGCTTATTATATTTAAATTATCAAAGCGATTTGATTTATATTTTACATACCTATAAAAATCAATTTTTATTTATTTTTTTAACATATTTATTTAACATATAAAAATCCAAATATAGTTGCCATTAAACGTCAATGTTTTGCGCATTTTTAGTAACTGAGGCTACAATGGTCATAAAATACATTGGAACTGTAAGTAGGTTATGGAAAGTTATTAAAAACATTTGATTTTAATAAACTAACAAACAGAAAAAACACATTTCACGATATGGTCACCTCGAACAAAACTACTTTTAACGAAAAATTTAACTTTCACCATATTATAATAAATCACAATCATATTATGGATAATTTAGTTCTTCATAAAGAAGCCACAACCATATAATATTTGCATCCGACTATGTTATGGTTAATAATAACAGTTATATGCTTGCTTTTATTTATGGAAGCTGTTTTTAGTCACAACATGTTGCTCTTGGAAATTAGGAAAAGGTTAATTTTTTTTAAACCATACAATTTTTGGTTGTAAACAAATTGTGAATATTAACAAACATAAAAGTTCGGTTGGAACCATATTATGGTTGGGGCTTCTTGATAGAGGACTTATTTAACCATAATATGGTTGCCTTTGACTGTAATTAACCTTAACATGTTTCAAAATTTGTCATTAAAAATGGTTTTGTTGTATCGAAAAGTGTGTTTTTTCAGTGTGTACAGTAAAATGACAAAAAAAAAAACCAAAAAATAGAGTGGCACCCCTAAATAAATTACACTGGTTCACAAATTTCCAACAAAGTCGTGACCAAATGAATCTGAGACCTTATCTTTATGGTAAATTGTCCGCTGAATCCGAATATGAAGAAAAATAACTTGAAAATAGAAAAATTGCAAAAAATCATCATATTTATAATGAAGTTTGAAATTTTTTTTTATTTATTTATTTATTAACTGCCTGTTTAACGATGTCGAACGTCAACGTTCGCATAGAAAACTACATTTAAAACAAAAACAAATTTTCGAATATTGTTTTTGTTTTACATATAATTTTCTATGCGAACGTTAACGTTCGAAATCGATGAACTGGATGTAAGTTTGCAATTTCGGATACAACAAGATATATAAGGCCATGTCACAGAGTACAAATCCTTTCGGAATGATTCCGTTCGGAATTGAAGAAAACATATTTGTTTGTTGATGAAAAGTGTATTTTGATAGTTTTGTGGCCTTTCAGATACAGACAACTCCCATACCGTTCATGAAAACAAAAATGGTTTCATTCCGAAAAATTTTTTCGTCATTTTCTGAAGCACCAAAATACGGAATGAATTCCGTTTCCGAATGGAATTGTACTCTGTGACATGGCTGATAATATCTTATAATTTACAGTATCAGAATCCGAAAGTTATATCAAAAAAAATTTCGTAGGTTTAAACGTTATGTTGATAAAATATTATAATTATATGAAATTTAATAATGTAAGATAGAGGGAAAAAAGAAACATAAATAAATAAAAATAGATGAAAAAGAAACATAAGCAAAAATATTGTGAGATGTTCATACACTCAAAATATTATGTAGTTAAATTCAAACGAAAATTAATTTTAAACAACTTAAAATTCACTTAAAAAACGGATCATTTACATTTCATTTAAAACAAATGATTTTAACATTCATTTTTAAGTAGTGTTAGAAAGGACTTTAGTTCGAAGTTTTAACGCGTCCTGGTACTTTGGCATGTGAAGACAAATATTCTTCTGCAAGATTGTTCTCTTGGAATGAATTCTGAAATTTCTAGCAAAATTATTATCTTCGATTTTTCGCCATGACACTGACATTAATATCTTAGTAACAGAAATCGTCGAAGTACGTCCCACAAGCGTTTTCGCAAATAAACATTCAACGTTTCTATGGGTAAAACATCATTAACCACCGGTAAATAAAAGGGGAACGATTGCCGAAAAATGCAGAAATACTCACCTTCAACATTTTTTTAGCTCATAGAATAAATTCGAAAAATAAAAAAATGTGGAATATAATATAAAGTAACCTTCGGAAGGAAATAATTCCCAGTTTCTATTTGTTAAAATAGTTGAGTTAAAAACATTCAATTTATAAAGTATCACTATCCAGTGTGACACAAAGAATGCTGACGAAGGCCGTAGCGGGTCAGAAAATGCATTACATTCTGCTGGTGTCTAATAATTGTAAATTTTTCTGTACATTCAATATACCTCATTGCTTCCAAAGGAAGGCTAAGGTAAAATGTAAAAAGAAAATACAATATAATAGTCTGGTAGTGTATAAAGTCATTTCTGAAAAAAATGAAGGAATAGAACTATTACAAAAAAGCATTATAAAATACATAACTGAAATTTAGCTCACAGAATAAATTCGAAAAATAAAAAAATGTTGAATATAATATAAAGTAACCTTCGGAAGGAAATAATTCCCAGTTTCTATTTGTTAGAAATACTTACCATAAAGATTTGAGGGTGTGAAGTAAGAAAATTAAGATTATTAAGTGGATATTTCTTAAAACGTGAATTCATTCACAAATTGCGTGAGGTGGCTGTGCACCGCGGAGATTTTAACGTTTTGGCCTTCTTTTGTTGTATAACGAAGCCGATAAGAGTTGAAGGTAACGATATAAAATCAAAAGGCATGTGACGTAAACTTTGCTTGTCACGCGTTGATTACTAGCGATTGTGATTAATTAGTCCATTAATCACGCGTGTAAGAGTAAGCGTGATTGCAAATTAAATTTAAGTGCGTGATCGCAGATATTTAATTAAAATTATTTAAAAAAAAGAATCTGTGAAATAATACGAAAATATGAAATATTATTTAAACAAATTAAAACAAATTAAGCTTTGCGTTGCTTTTAAAAAGTTCTTCATTTTATTAATATAGTTTGTAAGTATGTGTGATTGAGAGACTGGGGGAATTATTTGTGAGCCCGCGCAAATTTTTATCATACGAAGGCGTGCGTGATTAAATTTGATTTCCTTCTAAGCGTGCGTAATTGTGACTCACGCGCACAGTTCTAGCTAAAAATAGATATATATCTTCTAATTTCTAAAACTTTCGTCACACTTAACAAATATTTGGCCTCCCACATGTAACCACTAGTTTTATTGAACTTTTGTTTGATTTTGCAAAACGTTTCTAAGTTCCAACTTCGATCTTATCACAGCTTAAGTTTAGTAAATCAAAACAAAAGTTGTTAAAAAGAAAGCTAAAGTTTTTTTCCATTTAGTGGTCACGCTTTTTATGCATTTCTTCGGTTAATTCGTTGTAAAGTCTGAACATACCTTAAACCTCAAAAGAAAATAGGCAAAAATACAAAAATTCAAACAACTTTTGTTGCAATTGGAATTTGAAAATTAATTCGAATGGAACTAAAAAATATATATGCGCTATCTTTATACCCTCCACCACCACTAGTGATGAATGATGGTATACTAAGTTTGTCATTTCGGGTTGCACTATTTAGCTAAGACTCCATAAAGCATATATATTCTGGGTGCTTGAGTAATTCCAAGATTTATCCATGTCCGTCCGTCCGCCTTAATTGAAAAGAACAAAATCGGCGTCAAACTCGTTTAAGTTCTTCCAGCAAAATCGGATCAGAAAAGAACAGTAATAAATCCGAATATGGAGCAACCTCCCCTAAAACATTTATATCTTGGGTACAAAAATTGGCATAATTTGGTGACATGGTGCAACTTTGTTTTATATGACAGGAAATTATACAATTACAAATTTTGGGAAGATCCTAATTTCCCTTAGGCCCCATAAAAAGCCCACTTTCGGAAAGCTATAAACTATAATGTGTATAAGCTGGCTTAAGCAACTGTGAGAATACATGTAAATCATATGTGTCATACCAAATTATGTTTTATGAAATTGTCAATTGCTTAAGAAAATTGCGAAACTGATCGCACATTCCGTACGGAATCAAATGTTTTTTGAATTTGTTTATTTTTTAATGCGCTTGTTTTGTAAACTTTTGACAGTGGCTTAAGCAAGTTCATGCATATTGTAGTTAGGCCTTAAAACCGTTATAAATCATGTTATTGCAGTAAAAGTTGGTCTGTTATGATTTCATACGATTAAAAACCTCTTCGCCATTTTGAAGTTCGATCTATAATTTTCCATATGCTCATATAAAGCTCACTTTCGGAAAACACTTTAGTACGCCTAAGACCGTAATGAATAATGGCAGTAGAGTAAAATTTAGTCTGACATAGAATACTTCGATTGAAAAGAACTCCGCAAAATTTCGTAAAGATCGATCCACAATTTACTATAGTCCCCAGATGAAGGCCACTCCTGGAAAACACTTTCACTTTAGTACGCTTTAAACAGTTGCGAATAATGCTATTGAAGTAAAATTTGATCTGTTGAAGTTTCATAGGATTAGGTAAGAATTGCATTGGGCAGAGTGGCCCAATTTCGTAAAAATCGGGCTACTATTTACCATATTCCTCATACAATGTCTATTCTGGGAAATTATTTTAATACGCCTTAAATCGTAGCAGATATAGATATTGTGGTTTAGTTTGGTCCAAATTAGGCATATATGGCTAAAAAATGCATCATGTAATTTTGTGATAATAGGCCCCCATAGTTTATCAAACGGTCTTCTGTAAAGCAATTGAAGAAGCATTAAATTCTTAAAAAATTGTACAGTGTTTTCGGTTGCAACGAAATCATTCAGTATAACTATCTATGTAAAAATATCCGTTTAGTTGAGTTCCGTTTAATTGCGTCACCTGCTTAATTATTTCGCAAATTAAGACCGCATTGCGAAAAAAACAAATGTTTCGGTCTATTAATGTGTTTTTGCTCCACAAAAGTAAAAAAAAATATTTTGCAGCAAGAAAGATTGTGTGATGAACGTACCAGATTTTTATTTTGTTTTAAAAAACCTAAACCATTTTTTGAGTTTAATTTTCTATCTACACATGGGTGTTTCGCTTTATTGCACATCTTGCTCAATTAAGAGATTTTCGTTTAAATTGCGTCGGCGATTCAATTAACCAAGTACTGCTTAATTGAGTTCCCGTTGAACTGAGTCAAAAGTCGTGCATTTTTAGAAACTCAATTAAGCGGAAATAATGTATCACCGTATTGAAATTTTGCCGAATATAAGTTTCTTTCGAAATCTCGGTGAAGGGAATTTAACACTTACTTGTTAAATCTTGCCTTGCCCTTTTAAAAATGTTCTACACTATAAAGTCACTCACCAAATTAATAAAAAAATGTATTCGGTACGTTCAAGCGCTAAATGTTTGTTTTTTTTTAAATTACAGAAATATCAAAATACGTGTAATTTTTTTTCTTCATATAACAATTGTCAAATGTTGAAACCATTTTTTGAGTTTAATTTTCTATCTACACATGGGTGTTTCGCTTTATTGCACATCTTGCTCAATTAAGAGATTTTCGTTTTAATTGCGTCGGCGATTCAATTAACCAAGTACTGCTTAATTGAGTTCCCGTTGAACTGAGTCAAAAGTCGTGCATTTTTAGAAACTCAATTAAGCGGAAATAATGTATCACCGTATTGAAATTTTGCCGAATTTAAGTTTCTTTCGAAATCTCGGTGGAGGGAATTTAACACTTACTTGTTAAATCTTGCCTTGCCCTTTTAAAAATGTTCTACACTATAAAGTCACTCACCAAATTAATAAAAAAATGTATTCGGTACGTTCAAGCGCTAAATGTTTGTTTTTTTTTTAAATTACAGAAATATCAAAATACGTGTAATTTTTTTTCTTCATATAACAATTGTCAAATGTTGATGTTCTTCTGTCTGTCGTATTGTATATCTGTCTTGTTTTCCACTAAGAAAAGATTTAATGAAAAGAACTTTTCATATATTTTCCACTTTCGTGTTTCGTCCCCACTCATCATTCACTTGCAAAGATTCCAAATTCAATTCGAGTCCTTTTTTCCCTTTTGCAAAACTTTAGTCTTGTTTGCTTCAAAGTTTTTTTTTCAGTTGTTGTCGACTTTTTTAGCTTCTAATTGAAATACTTTTAATGTTTATTTATTTAATTAATTGTAAGTAAAAAGTTGCGACGTGATTTCGTTTTACAAGCCCATAATTAGTTTAATTAATTATCAACACCTCTCGAGAAACAAATCTTATACCAGAGAAAATAATATTTAGTTGTGTTGTTGGTGCTTTTAGCCAAAAAGAGTAGAATATCCTTTTTAAATGTATCCATATCAATTTGTTTTATGCTTTTTATTCTTGCAGATAAAATGACTGTTGAACCATTTTTGCAAAGTAGACGAAACTTTTTTTTATTCGATGTAAGTTAAACGAAATTTTTTTTTTAAATCTTTGTTTAAAACTTTTGTTAAAGTTACTAAAAGTAAATTTTATTAATTTATTATAAACTTTGCTGTTAAAATGTAAGATTTAATTTGATAATTTTTTTTTGATTTTAGACAAAATTCTTTGAACACAAATAAATCGTATGAAATATAAGAACTTTTTTGTTCCCTTTTTATACTTTATCATTTCGTGTGATCGCTATTGTGCCAAAATCTTAATCACCACAATTCGTGCCAAATCCCAGGTGCCTGGAAGATGTTTTTAGAGGGTTGTTTGAAATAATAATTTGGCTCATAAATGAAATCTGCTGGTCAGTGCTAATAATATTTCTTCTTCTTCTATACATAAAAAAGGGAAATTTGTTTGTTTGTTCCTGCAAGTGGGCAGGTGGCACCTTTCATACAAAGACAGCAAAAATTCCACACACAAAATTATGAAAAACCCAGACCTTGGCAGCACTGAAAACCGCACAATACAGCAACACTCCGGTCTGCGTCGCTAATTGAGGCCGGAAAATCGCGCAACGACGCAAACCGAAGCACCATTTTCCATACATTAGTAATGATTTTCATTAAATTGGTTTCAAATTCATAATTTGACCGGAAGAAATAAATTTTGACTTGATAGACTTAATAACGGGCAACTTTCTTTTAGATCATCGAATAAATTAAAAACTTTCTTTTGAATTACTATTTATTTTATGGACATTCTTCGCAGGTTTCGACCTTAACTCCAAATAGTGTTGCGGTTTCAACAATTTTTTTTTATTTTATTAGAGTCTCTGCAACAACAAATGGATTTTATTGTAGACTTTGCTAGTCTAAGGTTTCTTCTTAAATAAACAGCCTTTTCCTCCGACTTAGAACTTTTAAATATTTCCAAGTTTTGTTCTAAGCTTATTTGCTTCCTTTTACAAACTCATTGTTGCAAAATATTTAGATTTAACTTCAATTCAGCAAATGTAATTTTAAAGTAGTATCGACCATCAACTTGCAACCTTTACATACATATTTGCATTAGACTTAAATGAAACATGCACTTTTTTTGTTCAATAATTTTTACGATGCAACTTCAAAGCCATGGGACCCAAAGTGATACAAAAAAGTCGCAACTTCGAAACGAAGCAAGCCAAGGTATTGGTTTATTTAAAATATTGCCAAATGTAAACATGCCTCTTGTCCCCTGGCTGTTAACAATAATAAGTATTGTGGTAAATTTATTGAACTGTTTATGGGTTTTAATCCAAATTTTGATATTTTTAATCAGCAGGAAAACCAAAAATATGCTCTAAAAAACACGTTTTATGCGCATTAAATATGCAGTAAAAACTGGAAAATATGCCATGAAAAATGTTAAAAATATGCCCTAAAAAAATCAAAAATTCCAAATTTTGAAAACAAAATATAACAATTTAATAACCAAATTAAAAAAAAAAACCTACAAATATTATCGCTTAAGCCCATATTAGATTAAAATTCATATCAGAGTTATTTGTGCCGAATATTATCTAGATATTAACATCCATATGGGTTTTCGTCTTAAAGGGATTTTAGGTACGGCCGCTAAATTGTTAACAAACGTTAACATTTAAAGGAAGTTAAAGCTATTTAAGGATGTTAGCTTTGGGCAAATGTGAAACGATTCGAAAATAATTTAATTTGCAGTCAAATATTTTTGGGGCGAATTTAATTTAAATACCATCATAATAAAATGGCTTACTGAAACAAAGAGTCTTATTTGGAAAGAAGTTTTAATGGGGAATATGTGAAATTATAGACCGATTCTCACCATTTACACAGACCTCGTCCATATTTGATCAAACTATCTGAAAAAATGGGAACTTGTACTTTGCTCACAAGGTTAACGTGGGCACACAACCAGCCAGGCAGACAGATGGACATCTTTAGATCACTTTAAAAAGTGATTTTGAGTCGATCGGTATACTAAAATATTGGTCTACATTTCTATGTATTTGAGAGTAAAAATGAAATGTAGATGGCGAAATTGAACAGAATTAAAAAAAAAAAAAAAAAAAACAATTTCTGCGAAAACCCTATAAGCATCTAAAAAAATGTATCATGTATCAAAATATGCTTAAAAAAGGCAAAATATGCGCTATAAACTTACAAAATGCTGCATAAAAGCTCGTTTAACTAAATTATGCACAAAAATGCTGCAAACGGTAAAATATGCAAAAATATGCACTAACAAATCGATGCCAAAATTCATAAAAGGATCTTAAACGGATGAATATGTTGTTTGTGCCTTTATTGGTTGCACAAGGAAAAACATGCAATTGCATATTTATGGTTTCCCTGTTAATCAGGCTAATGAACTGAATTTAATTTTCATTAAATTATTTTTATGAAGAAAGGAATTTTACAACATGAAATGAATTAAAATGTATTGATAATATTTCATTCTCGACTGAACTAGGAATCGAACCCAGGTTTTTACGGACAGGTCACCCTTACATGTTTCAATTGCAACCACTCAATCTCCTCAGAGGGGTTTGCCGTTTAACAGTCACGAAAGATATTTAAGATTTGTGTAATGATTTCCAACAAGGAATTTCCTATGAATTTTTTTTTTTAATAAATCTTTTATAAATCAAAAATATTTTTATGAATATGGGGGGCTAGTTTTATTTATATTTTAATGCTTTATTAAAAAAAGACAAATTTAAGCGCTATTTTTTTATAACTTTTTTCAAATATTTTGCTGTTTTGGTACACTGGCCTGGGTTTGTGACTTTAAGGAGATTGGCGGATTGCGGCTTATTTGGATCTGAGAAAACTTCTTCTTCTATATAACCTTTTTTTCTTCAGCGAGAGTTAACTAAATCCACAAAATCCTTAAAAATAACAAGAAGGATATTAAAGTCGGTCTAGCCAGGCCATTTAATACGCTACAGAATAGAATACTTTGTGCCGAATTCAATCTAGATATAAATATCAACATATAGGCTTTGGACCAAATACTCTAAACACCACCATCGCAAGACAATTTATGGACACTGAGAAATTTTCGACCGATTCTTACCATTTTCAATAGGCGTCGTCCTTATGGCAACCTTAAAGTATGTCGCCAATTTCATCTTAAAAAATGCAACCTGTACTTTCGCAGAGATTCACATGGGTAAACAACTGAAGCACAGCCGCGAAAAACGTTGTAAACGCCACATTTTGCAAAAACTGTTTTTTTTGCAGATAAACGTTGACTTTACTCTCTTACACAGTTTAAACATCAAATCAACCAAAACTATGCACCTTAACGCCTTCTAAATGGCGTACAAAGTGTCAGCCAGTGGAAGAACATTGCAAGTTACTAACATAATGATGAAACAGAAATGGTTTTGCAGTGCGGAATAATGTTTTAAAAGCCTTTTGCATTAAAGTTTTTATTATCACTATTTTAAATAATAGAAAAAAAAATTTTTAAAACAAATAATGCTGCTTGTCAAAAAACGTTTTTTTGCTCTCCTGAAAAATTATTATTTTGTAACTTAAAACGTTATTCGCGGCTGTGCTTCAACTATCCAGCCGGACTTCGTTAAATCGACCCAGTAAGTGATTTTGAGTCGATTGGTAAACTAAACGGTGGGTTTTTATGTCTTAGAGGGAGTTTACACGGTGAATATTCAGACATGTTTAACAAAAACGTTTGTTTTGTTTGTAGGCGATCGGTGAAGAGAAGAAAGAGGGGTTGCCAAACAGACAGTAAACGAGTTTTCATGTTTGTATATAAGAAATTTCGTGTTTTTAATTTGTATGTGTGTTTATATTAGACTACACTGAAAAAATTTTCTTCACAGATCCAATGAAATTTACATTAAAATTCAACCTATGTAACCCTTCATTGGATTAATTAAATGTTTTATAAAATCAATGAAAATTTTGCATTAGTTTAATGACAAACGTTTATTTTATCCATTTTTTCAATGAGGATTCATAAAATCAATGAAAATTTTGTCATTGATTTTATTAATCCTTCATTAATCCAATGAAGGGTTACATAGGTTGAATGTTTATGTAAATTTCATTGGATCTGTGAAGAAAATTTTTTCAGTGTATTAGACATGAAAACAGACATGTTTGGAAAGACATCGTGAAAAGACAATAGGTTTTTGGAAGCATGTTCAAAAGAGTATGTCGAAAACAGACAAGTCTGAAAAGACTCTGTGTAAACTCCCTCTTACACACATAAACACAAACGCATAATACGCTCCCCATTATTTTGGTGAAGTTATAAAAAGCATACATGGGGCTTGCAATGTAATTCATAGAGATTGGTTATTTCGATCTGAACCACAAGCCTTTGACGGTTATGTCTTCAGTATTCTAATATGGAATTCTGGTTGCCACTTTTATTTTTTTTATTTTTATTTTATTTTATTTTGCTTGAACTAGCATTCTTTGGTCGTATAAATGTTGGTAAAATGTTTACAGAATCGGTCTTCTGGAATGTGTACTGTTAGTGCAAATCGAATTTTGGTGATAAATTTAATTCATCAAAATACGCTTAATCGTGTAACCACTGAAATTTGAAGCATAAGTTGATAAGTCGTTTTGTTAGGACTGTCAGCTTAAGCCTAATCCAGCCAGAATACCTGTTAAAATATTAGCATGTCTTTATGTAATTATTTCAATTAACTAGATTTTCTTTCACAAACTCTTCAAATCTTAAACGTTATAAAGACTACAAATCTCTAATACACAAATACCAACTTAATAGACACTTCCAAACATAAACTGTAAAAAATCAAGTTTTTTTTTGCATGGGAGAAAACTTATTGATCTACATTTATATTTTACAATAGTTGTGGAAAATTATTGAAATATATTTTATGTTTTTATAAATTAAAAAATTCTTATGAATCAAATGTTCATTAAGTCAGTTCCTATTCAAGTCCAGCGATTCAAATTCATGTGCTTGTATGCGTTTGTGAGTGAGTACATGATTCTATTGCGATTATCACCTGCCGGTGAAAATCATAAATCCATTCACAATAATTGACAGACATTGACACATATAATTTTCTCAATAAATCGGTCAATTAAAAGGCAAAACGATAAAAAAGACGTAGAAATGCTTTTGTTGTGCCAGAAGTCCCCCAAAGGTATTTAACTTTATTTGCGGCAACTGCAATAAAGTCATGAGAAGAAAATAAAGAAAATATAGCAAGAAAATATTTTCAATTGAAAAGTTTAGTAATAATAAATCCATAATTTAATGATTTCACTCAATACACTATGGGAGTTGAGTGACTAAGACTGGTTTTTACTCAACAGGGTTGCCAAACAATGCAGAATATTAGGATTATTTTAAGAATCAAAAGTTTAGTTTCAAAATGAATGATAAAAAGGTAGGTATAGTTACATATCGTCGGTTGATTATATAATTGTCGTTCGTGGATACAAATTACATACGACACACGACAATCAAATAATTAACCGACGATATGTGTGTCAAATCACCTCGCATTTTGAAATGCATTCAACAATGCACTACTGTATATCGTTAAAATTGATGATACATTTTTAACTTTGACTGCAAAGTACTATGATGTTTTGGAACTCAGCCTATATGTATCTCGGAATTGCTTTATCAAAAATGTTAAATTTTTTGATAAGGATTTTTTTGTGTAAATAAAAAATATTCTTTTCTAAATTCGTATGAAAAGAGTTTCAGCCATACCTAAACATGAGGGGAAAACGGACCGTTTTATTTCGCTTAGCTTTAACGCTGATATGCCATAACTAAACAAGAGCGTAATAAATACTAAATAACTAATCAATGCAAGATAACTAATAAATTAATCTAATTCATAACAAAAGTTACTTTCGTAACAATATATGGGCATTTCCTGGGGTCACGAACGTACGTTCGTACGCTTTTTATGTACAAATAATATAGAAAACAAAACTTTTGCCAGCACTTTTTTGCGATTCGATAGCATTTGGGTAGCTCTTGTAAGTGCAAAAGATGGATTTCATCGATTTTAAGTTTTCATAATAATAGCTATAAACATGTGGTCACGAACGTACGCAAAATAGAAGTCAACTTTGGCTGACAGTAGTGAAATCTAAAATTCTGGAAAATGGAACGAAATATTCAAAAGTGTTTAATTTATTTTAAAATTGTATTAATGTAGGTCTCCTTCTAGTATTTACAAAATAAAATATCTCTCTTGGTTTTTGTTTAATTGGCTTATTTACCGGTCGCGAACGTACGGATCGCGAACGTACGATTTTTCCATATGTTATTATTATTACCACGCATTTTCCCATAAATGTCTTACAATTTGCTTAACAAAAAAACTTAATACTCCTTTTACAATTGAAGCATAGCCGCGAAAAACGTTGCAAACGCCACATTTTGCAAAAACTGTTTTTTTGCAGATAAACGTTGACTTTACTCTCTTACACAGTTTAAACATCAAATCAACCAAAACTATGCACCTTAACGCCTTCAAAATGGCGTACAAAGTGTCAGCCAGTGGAAGAACATTGCAAGTTACGAACATAATGATGAAACCGAAATGGTTTTGCAGTGCGGAATAATGTTTTAAAAGCCTTTTGCATTAAAGTTTTTATTATCATTATTTTAAATAATAGAAAAAAAAATTTTTAAAACAAATAATGCTGCCTGTCAAAAAAAGTTTTTTTGCTCTCCTGAAAAATTATTATTTTGTAACTTAAAACGTTATTCGCGGCTGTGCTTCAATTGATTGTAATGGAGAGATTATGAAGAAAGAGTGTAAACATAACATATTTCTTGCATGTAAAATAAGTATATAAAAATGTCTTTAAAAGTAGAAAATACAGAAAAATATAAAATTTTCCAGTTTCCAGCCCAATTTGCTCAAGTAAAACAGCTCAGATATGCTCGGAAACCATTATTTTATAAGAACATATAATTTTTTCTAATAATAAACAATAAAAGACGATGATAATCAACATTTTATTTTTCATCCTGGTAGACCATTCTGGGGAAATGCCCATATATATAATTTTATATAATTGCCAACAAAACTATGTTGCCGAATGTTATTTTAGAACATACCATTTATTATCCAATTATGGTCTTCTGATCATAATTTTGTGTAAGGATTCGATTCGCACCAGAAAATATGGTCTGTTTCACTGCAATATGCTTAAAGTCTACGTAGCGAATAATCGTTAAATAAAATTGAAAGAAAATTGTTTTTATTTGTGGCATACGACAAAGAAATATGTACATCAGTGATGAAAAATTCCGTACTATGGTACAATGTTCAGTACTTTTTCCTTTCAAAAATACCACGGTACCCCCACGACCGTTTTAGTTCTCTTTTTGTTGTGCTTCGATGTTTAGAAATTTAGCTTTAAATTTAACTCCGGTTCCTAATCTAATCTTAATGTTAAATATTATTTGACTTTAAACTCTTTTTTTTAATGCAGTACGTTTTAAATGGTTAAATATAGCAAGAAAAAGATTGAGTAAAAATTTCGTATTAATATTTTTAATATTGATTTGCCAATATCGAAGTATTTTTATTTTGGAAATTATTAGAATAATTTTTTAAATTTTTTGTGGGTACTACGACTTCGACTCAGGTGAAAAAACCTTAACTCCGACTCTACAACTCCGTCTCCACAGCACTGTTAACAACATTGCGTTAACAAAAGTTTATTACTATCAAAAGGTTATGACAGCACTGCTTGTTGGTATATTTTTATATTAAATATCCTCATCAGAATTTTGCTGTTCAAATTAAGTCAACTCGGTCCATAAATGGCTGAGATATAAGCAAAAAAAAGTTTATTTTCCAAAAACAAAAGTACCAAAATGTTAAAAAAGTACTGTTTTGATTGGAGGTCAGTACCATATAAATATTTTAATTTTCCTTCACTGATGTACATACATATCGCACACTTAATCACAAACAGGCACAGTTTAAAATTTATCAAAATATTTATTTTTAAACCAGTTCACAAATCAAATCTATATCGGCCACGAAATTTTCTTTGCACACTGGCTCTTTTGACTTTTCTTCTTTAACATTGTGGTTAAAAAATTGCAGCCATGTTTTTAAAGCCAGTTTTTTGCCTCACCTAAACATTTTTGAGCTTTAGTAGTGCCTGTTTATGATTTATGGGTCGATTACGGACGGCAACGGAACTTAAATTGAGTTGCCAGCAGCAAAATTAGGTGTTGCTCATGTTGAAATAAATAATAAAAACAAGTTTTTGTATAATTTAACATGAGCGGCGTTGCCTGATAAAGCAATGATTACATTTTCCTGGTGTAAAAAAGTACAAAAAGGTTTATGTTCAAGCTTAAGGAACATAAACTCTAAAAATATGTTTTAAATTGTTGTAATTGTATACTGTATTGCCCACTTAACAGTCTGAAAATAAATTGAAGAAATATTTCTGCGGCTATAAGAAAAAGTGCTGAAGTCTATTCTTTAGTTTTGCTCCAAATCTATTTAAAATTTTAAAGGTTCCCAGGAAAAACTTTTTGATTTTTAGTAATAGATGGTAGTTATTTCATAAGTTACCTGGTAAGTAGTTATCATTACAATTGTCATTATTCTGAAAACTTCAATAAGTACTTACTAGTAATGAACTCAGCAACTACTTAAGGTGTTATGATACTTGCTATTTTTTGTATTGGATTTTTTTAGGATTGACTGAATGAAACAACAAATGCGAGAAAGAAAAATAAATACAATATGTAAACAAACCTTTTTTCTGATTGACATTTCTCATGTAAAATTTTTTCTTTGACTAAAACAAAAAAAAAAAAAAAAATGGCAAAAGCTTGGGCAGATGAAACTATTTTGTTTTTGATAAACGAAATGGAGCACGTGCCCTTCATATGGGATTTCAAATCATAAATTTTTCAATTAAAGAATATACCACGATGTAATTCGTAATATTTTTCATTATTTGCATTAAATTTTATTGTATTTAAAAAAAAATTGTTTGTGATTCCAAAGTAAAATGTAAACAAAACAAACAATATTGCCCACGTTTTTTTCTCACAAAAACCCGTCAAAAAAGCTAAAAATCGCAAAAAAAAAGTTAAAAACCGCTACTTTTGATCAAAAACTAAAAAAAAATGGCAACAGTGCTAACGTTTAATCTGGAAATGTCAATTTTAAGTTAAAAATTTTTATATTTTTTTTGACAGTCTTAGATTATTTATCGATAACACATGTATATTTGTTTGACATTTCAAGATTTATTATGATATAATCATACTCTTTACACTTATAGTATGTTCACATTTGGCTTCTTAAACGCGTTTAAGCAGTTCGAACGTGATTAAGCTCTAATCACTTCAAAATCGAGATGATTACCCATACATTGAAGTGATTTGTTAATCACTTCAAATCGACATGATTACAACTAAATCACTTCATAAACCACATAGAATCCACTGAACATACCCTAATAATGTACAATCGCTAGATTGTGTACAACCGGCCAAGATGTCTGCTTAATGTTTTTATTTTTTTTCCTTAAATAATTCATTAATTTTCACAATTTCATCATTAAATTGATTAAAATAATCTTCTGATAACTTTATAAAAGTGTTTTTATCCAATTTTAATACTTTAAAGAAATTTAAATTTGTTTGTTGTTTTTTTGTGTGCTTGTGTGTGTGTTTTTTCTTAATCATCTGTCATCTTAATCATCTCAAATGTAATGTGAACGGCTTTGATTAGCTAAATCAACATTTTGCTTAAACGCGTTTAAAACCCCAAATGTGAACATACTATTAGACAGTTTTCCTATGCAAATATATTTGCACTGTTCTCCAATATAGAAAAAATACAAAAAATAGCAAGTATCATAACACCTTTAATACTTCTATTATTTTCACTACAGAATATTTGCGTACTAATAATCAGCTCAATAACTACTTATTAGTTGTGTTGTTTTCACTACTTAATATTTGCTTACTGGTTGGTAACGTTCTCAATAACTACTTATTAGGTCTGTTAACTAGAGATTTTTTGACTTCTACTAAGTGGATTGTAAGTACTGAAATCTGTGGACACCTCGAACAAAAATAAGTAGTCATTTTCCCGAAAAATAAGTAGTGTTTATTTTTCTTCAACATTACTTGCTAGCGTACCAGGTAAGTAAAGGTTTTGCTCAGTTATTTTGGTTGAAAATATGCATACATACATATGCATGTATTATGTATCTAATAAAATCATCATCAATAATTTAAGTTGTTATACCCTTCACCCAAGGTAAAAGGGTATACATATATAACTTTGTTTCCGTTTGTAATTTCTACAATATTGATCTTAGACATTACAAAGTATATTTATTCTGGATCCCTATGAGAAGGGAAGTTCAAATACGGTTGTCCGTCTGTCTATTGAAAGGGGTTTTTCGAAGCCCCCAGATATGATGGGGGCTTGGTTGGTATATATTTATGTCAGGTATTGAAATTTAGCCAGATCGGCCCAAAAATGGCTGAGATATGAGCAAAAAACCACGACTATCTCTAATTTTTTCCAAAAATCCCTTTTTGTTCTTTTATTATTATTCCTTTTTTATGCATATCTGGAGAACATTTAGGTTATCATTACACAGAATCCAACAAAATGTGGGATGGATTGGATAAGTGGGCGAGGTACCTCCAGTACAGAAAATATTTTTTCTTTAATAGAAAATATTTTCTGAAAAACTCGGAAAAATCGTTTAGAATACAAAAAAGTTATGACCAAAAGACAAATTTTTTTGAAAAATACCCATTTTCAGGAACCCAGTAAATGGTATTATTCTGTCAAATCGACATGTGCAAAGAATTAAATACAATTAAGCGAATAATACACATATACAAATTTACATATATTTAGATACACGTATATAAAAACTTCTGTTCTTTCCCAACCATGGTGAAGGGCATTTAAGATTCGGCATAGCCGAATAAAGCACTCTTACTTGTTATTTCTAAATTTTCCTGACGTCACAGATCAGTCGTTAAATTAAACTTTTGAGTTGACTGTTATTTTATATTGAAAAAAATAAGCAAAAAGTAAATTATCTATAGAATGTACATTCGGCAGTTTATGTTAAACATAATTTCTTCAAACATTTTCGAAAACATTGTCAAAACTTAACAAAACAAAAAAATAAAGAATACAAAATAAAATTATGTACACACATGTTACACATGAAACAAATTACACATGGGCTGCACATGCAAGTAGAAGTTACAAACAATATGTGTAACTACACATGGATTGGCAACACTGCTTTGAATTTTAAGGTTTGAAATTCATTCAAACTTTGAATGAACATATTATAGGTGCATAGAAAGAATTTCTGGAGATTTCAAAGTGAGTAAATACTCAAGTTGTTCGAACAAATACTCGGAGAGTATTTAACTATTTGGGAGCGCGAGCTAACAGAACAATAACAACAACAAATAGCAGACTAGCAAAATGCAAACCGGTGTTTGATCAAACAACTCAGACAAAAAAATTCACCCAACTATTTTACATGATTCGCAGAGCTGTTGTTGGTGGTTGTAGAAGTATCTTGTGGATGTTTTTGGTTGTTAACTTTCTTTCGTAAGTTCGTAAGACTTTTTGCTTCTTTTCTCATTTTGGTTTAATAAAGTAAACAAACATCAGTTCCAGCTCCGATCTTAATGATCGTGTACAAATGATCAACAACAAGTAATTTCGAGTGTTTATGTTTTTCTTGTTTATTTTTGTAATTTAGTTTTTAGTCAAACATTGACGTGAACGGTTGTTTTTCTCGTACGGATAGAAGTTTGTTAATTTAAAAGTTAAGTTTTGATCGTGTTTTTGTTTTTATTTAAACGTGTTTAAAACTTTTGTGTTCGACTATTGTTTTGGGCATGTCTTGATGCCAATACGCATAACCGGTGCATACAAATGTGACGTTGACTCAGACAATTAAAGTTTTTTTTGTCGTTTTTTTGGTTTAATTCCGCGAAGCAATTTGTTTTCTGTTTTACCATTCTTGTGTGGAAAATAATTAAATGATTAGATACGTATAGAGATAAGGATTGGCAAAACTAAAAGCTTCAAAACCCACTGCCAAACATTAGCAAAAACCAATGTTGATCACGTACTTACATGTGTATGTAGAACAAACGAGCTACATTAATGCAAGCACATTTGTAACAAAATAAAAAAAAAAACTGGCATATAAATATGCAATTACAGTAAATATTACCAAGTTACCACTCACTCACCTGTCGACGACATCGTTAATAAAGTCCCTAATAGAGTAAAAAAGTGTGCTAAATTTGATTCAATCAGTTATATGCGATTAAATGAAGTTGTATACGATTGAATGTTAATTAGTTTCAAACAAGTGTGTTGTCTTCATTCAAACCAAATAAACCATATGAATTCATAAAGTGCGTCAAACAACTACAAGAATAAGGTAAGAAAAAATTAAAATAGGATACATAAATAAATATGACAAATTGTGATAAATCAGCTCCTACTACCAAAACTACTTTGGGAAAACGTGCAGCTAAGAAATTATGGAAATTATTAGCAATTTATCCCAACACTAATAGTACTACTACCATCTCTCTAAATTCCTCGCCATTAGAAGACAGCTCGAAGTCATGTCGTGACATGACAACGCAAGAATCCTATCTAAATGATAAAGCCTCAACAATATCTATTATTTCTACAAAATATTCTACAACCAACTCAACGGTGGATTCAAATTCTCAAAAATCCTCATCATGTGCACTTAATGAGGTAGCAAAATTATTTCCACGCAATATGCCAAGCATCAGACGCAGCCGCCGAAGTTTGCAGCAACATGGCAACACACAACGTAGCCGAGAATCATCGGCAACTACTGGTGTCTTGAATACGTCACATAAAAGTGCCTTCGCCAGAGTTGCACCAACTCGTAGTCTTCAGGAAGCAAACGATGTACAAGAAAAACCCAAAAAATTATGCAGCAAAACCAAAATGACACCGAAAAAGTTAAAAGCAAATTGTTCAAAAAATCGTCTCAAATCACCTACAATGCAAACAAGCAAAAACAGGAACTGTGGCAAAACTAGTCAACAACAAGTGTTGGATGCCAATAAGAATGCTGCAGTCCCATCAGCAACACTAACTAAACCAAAAAAAACAACATCTTCATCATCATCGAACTCACTTAGTTTTGTTCAGCAACAACACAGACGACATTCTCAAGATCTTTCACAGCAATCCAGTCTCATCAGTTATGATTTAAGTTGTGCTACCAGCCAGCAAAGCCTGCAACAGACACAAGTGGCCATTATAGCAAATGACAATATCAAATACCCAGTTGGTCAAAACATGACAGATGACACATTTCTATCATCTGGCATTTCGTGTCCCAGTGAAACACACTCCGAAGCCAGTGCCACAAATTCACCAACATTTTATCAAACATCCATTATACGCCAGACAATTGGCAAAGCTTTTCAATACACAAATGTCAGCAGTAGTAACAGTAGTAGAGCAGGTTGTTGCAACTACAACAAGATTCATGTTCCAAATGATAAGAATAGTAATAATGAGATTGTTAAACATACAAACAATAATGCGAACAATAATGGTGAGGATGACGAAGATGAGGAAGATATTTTGATTTCAATGGAACTGGCTATGATAAATGATGGTGTAAGTGGTGATGGCAACAAAAGTGTAACAAATTCTTTTGAAGCAAACACATTTAATAAGACCACTAAGCAACGCACCAACCCTGCATTGGAACCGTTGGCCGTTAGAGATCTACATAATTTAAATAAATGCCGAAATCGTAATGCTGTTTGGATGCATGCCACACACGATGATCATCAGCTGTCTGATATTGAGGAGCAATTACACAAAATTGAAATGACAGCAACAACGACGTCAATTACCACGTTATCGTTAACTATTCAAAATGCCGAAAAAAATAGCTCTGCTGCTTCTCTACAATCGCTTCTCACAAAGTGAGTTCAAATTGTTTTTTTTTTTTAATGATTTTAATTATCTCGATTAGGTCGATTTCTGTTAAAGAAATCTACTCCGATTTAGTAATTTTATTCAATGCATAAAAAGCAGTTCATATAATTTGAATTTGTCGTTTGTTTATTGATTAAAAGATTAAAAGATTTGTTTGTTGTTAATAGTCTTCATCGTTATGAAGGTTATTCTAATGTAAGATTATGTAAGGTCTTCTTAGTGGTTTACATCAGCTCATAAATGTGTAAGAAGTTATGTATAAAATGTTTTATTTTCAAATATTTATGACGTTAAACAATATTTCTCAAAATCGTTATTTTATTGTCATTTAACTTTTTAGGCTGTTTGACCTGAGAACTTCTTCTGTTTTGAAGATTTTGTAATTAAATGCCTTAATGAAAAAAAAGTTTTTGTGATTAAAAAAATGTAACGGACATAAAATTGATTTTATGGCATTTTCTTAATTAGGACTTTTTAATAATTTAAATTTTTAAATTGAAAAAGAGGTTTTGCATAGAAATCTTGTTTAACAGCCTTTTGATAAAGAAAAAAGTTAGTTTGTACAACCCGACAAGTTCGACCATTTTATGCTTCTTTTTAACTTTCTAGTATGAGCATAAAAGCTTCCTCTTTCCCTGTGTCCTTAAGCCGATTTTTCTTTAACATGGAGTTTTTAATTTACGGAAAGGATCTTCGCAGACAAAGATTTCCTCTTATAAAAGTTTTCACTGTAGAAAATGAGTCGTACTATGTAACATTTTGATAGCCAATTTACACCACAACGAAATCTAGTACTGACGAGATTGTGAGCCAAATTTAATTGTTTTTGACTAGATTCTACTCCGTGACCGGATTTCGACGAAATCTACTTAAAATGTAGAAGTACTTAGTGATGCAACTATGGGTTTTTCCGTATTTTTAATTTCCATATAGCAGAGCTGTAAATGAATCATTTATTTTTGAATTAATTCGCGAATCATTCATGCACTGAATAAGCAAATTTTGAATTGATTGTTTTCACACTAAAAAATGTATTGAATAAAGTTTGAATCAATTCAAATGAATTTGTTAAAAATGTATTATTTAACATTTTTAATTTTTCGAATTTATTCTATGAGCTAAATTTCATTTATGTATTTTATAAAGCTTTTTGTAATAGTTCTATTCCTTCAATTTTTCAGAAATGACTTTATACACTACCAGACTATTATATTGTATTTTCTTTTTACATTTTACCTTAGCCTTCCTTTGGAAAGCAATGAGGTATATTGAATGTACAGAAAAATTTACAATTATTAGACACCAGCAGAATGTAATGCATTTTCTGGCCCGCTACGGGCTTCGTCAGCATTCTTTGTGTCTCACTGGATAGTGTTACTTTAGAAATTGAATGTATTTAACTCAACTATTTTAACAAATAGAAACTGGGAATTAAAAATGTTAAATATAATATAAAGTAACCTTCGGAAGGAAATAATTCCCAGTTTCTATTTGTTAAACATGTATTGCAATTTATTTCCAATTCAAACGAATTAGGCAAAAATTTTTTTCAATTCGTTTCCAAATAAAATTAATTTGTAGAATGAATTGCAATTCGTTTCTAATTCAAATGAATTTCTAAAAGTGAATTGCGATTCATTCCAAATTCATTTGAATTGAATTGATTTTGAGTTAATTGAAATTTGATTTGATTTTGTATTGGAATAGAATTGTCAGAAAGCGGCAGAATAGGAATTAAATTATAAGGTTTAGGCGAAAACCCTATCAAAATGAAAAAATTATGTTTATTTGCTTAAAGAAACTTAAATTTTTATTTTTATCAAATAGTGTGAAAATATTAACAAAAGTGTGTTTAACAAACATTTTTTTGTTTAAATAATCTCATACCTGTACATATAATGCGGAATTTTTTTTTTTTTTTTTATTTTTCAATCGAATTTTAAGGGTTTTAGCAACTTTGAATCTCAACAACTTTTTTTCTGTCAAAGCTTTTTACTTATTTTATTTCAATTGGAAAAACTGTCTACTTTTTGTTTTGAAAACTTCCAACTGTAATAAAAATAGTAAATTGTAGTAATTCCCCCTAATTCCATAATTTATAATGTAAAGCATTTAATAAACATTGCATAATTTGATAATTGAAAAAATCCAAGATTTTTACACATTTTTTAATCAACTTTATAAAACAAATAGTTTTTGGGACTCTTCTTGTTTATAAGACCAGTTAAAAATTATTGTCATGCGTACTGATCTTTTCAAGTGATTCAAGCCGATAAAAGTGGTTTTTGAAAATAGTCAGTTTTTGGGTTACTGCAACAAAGTTTGTATAGTAAGGAAAAACAATATATAGATTACTCCACGCAAAATCAGACGTTTTGAATCATTTTTGTTTTATTTTCCCAATATTGTGAAGTTTTTTTTTAGTTTTCTTCAGAAGATTTATTTGACTAGGCAGTAGCTTGATGTTGCACAGCACGACCGCAATCACCCTCAGTTATGGTATTTGCTGTATGGTCTATAATATCTTCCAAGAAGATCTATTTTTGTTCTATCACGCCAGGACCTGCAACGTTTGGAACAAAAAAGTTGCTTTTGGCAAAGGCTTTAAAATCAGACCATATATTCTCAATGGGACTTAGCACCGAAGAATAGGGTCCTAGCCGTAAAAGAGAGGGTGACATATCATAAATGACTTTATCTATATAGCTTTAAATGACAAGGTGCGTTGTTCGCAACAATCCGCAAATCTTCTAGTTGATTTCCAATATCTTTCCACTTTTGCATCCTTCTCCGTCTATAAATACGATTCATGTAGTTAATATTGTTCCAATTAAACGAATGTTAGGACCTCTTGATTCTGGAAGGAGTTGTGCTGCTTTATTTCCAACTATTGCACGTCTCTTGTGAAATAAATTTAGGTATGACAGCAATCGTATTACTGGATTCCAATATTTCGTTTTGCAGTGTTCCAAATTTTACATTACTGTGTTTAATTTTTATACAAATGAATTCAGACTTTTTAACTGAAAAACACTTACGGGTTACCATGTATATAATATATGTACCATGTATATACGAGACCTAACCACTATTAATTCGTACACTGACCATTTTGTTACATGCGATATTAAAGTAGGAATATTTTCCTAATTATACTGACTACACCAGAAAGTAAATATTTTTTCTTAAATACAATTTTATTGTATTTAAATATACATTGATCAAGTAAGATATTTGAAAAAAATTCTTTTAAATATATGAACTAAAACGAAAGCCTATCAATAAATTGACCACTTTTAATTCATACAGTCACTTTGAACTGTGTTACATCTCCCCTGTTTTTTAAAACGGATTGGACTCGCTTTGACATGATACTTATTAGTTTCTGACAATCTTCAGGGATATTTGAGTCCCATATTTCTTGAATTTTGGATCTTAACCCGTCAAGAGTCCGTTGAGGATTGTTGCGAAGCTTTCTTTTCATAAGAGCCCACATATTTTCTATTGGATTGAGGTCTGGACTAGATGATGGCCAATCAACAACCTCTATACCGTTTTCTTGTAGCCATTTTTTAGTTTTTTTAGCTGTATGAGATGATGCACCATCTTGTTGAAAATTATATTCACCGCAGTCGGCTAGCTTTGGTACCGATGGTATCAGATTTTCCTCTAATATTTTTACGTATTTTTCTGCGTTTACGGTTCCATCAATGAAGTGAAGCGTTCCGACACCCTTTGAGGACATACATCCCCATACCATGAGGCTAGCTGGAAACTTGACTGTGCGTTTCAAGCAGTCTTTATTGTAAGCTTCTGTGCTTTTACGTATCACCGTTTTTCTGGCATCACCAACACAAACATCAAACTTGGATTCGTCACTAAAAATAATGCTTTCCCATTGCCTTTGTACCCAATAACGTCTCTCTTTACACCATAACAAACGTTTTTTCTTTTGTAATGCGGTAAGCAATGGTTTTTCCTTAGCCTAAAAAAGTTTATAATATTCTAAACTGATTTCGACATACCGAGTAAATTTTTAACTTACTTTTTAAAAATTATACCCAATGCTTTTCATTTGCTGGCGGGTTCATTCACGTTTTACGGGCTTTCCAATAGCATCAGACCACTTCGAAGCTATGTCACGAACAGTGCTTCGACGATTTTGCTTAATGATATTTGCTAAAGCTCTTTTATCTCGAAGCGTTATTTTTGAGGTCCGGCCTCTTTTTGATACTTCATTGCTGTAGTTTCCACTTAATCTGTTTTTTTTTAACAATGCTTTGTATTGTTGATCTTGGGAGTTTAAGATCAGTAGATATTTGCCCATATGTCTTTCCAGATTTAAATTTTTCAATGATTAAAATTCGAGTTTCTTCACAAATAGGCTTACCGCGTGCCATTTTTCGAAAATAATAATCTATATATATAAAAGAAAGTCGTGTTAGTTACACCACTTATAACTCAAGAACGGCAGAACAGATTTGGCTGAAAATTGGTAGGGAGGTAGCTTAGAGCCAGGAGACGGACATAGGATACTTTTGCCCCGACCACTTTCACGCCCACTTTTTTCGATTTACCTAAAATCAGAAAATGGCTCCATCGAGTTGACTAATTTTTCTTTCAAATCTTCGTATTAATCCATTTTAAGTTTTCATCGATAGAAAAATTTACCACGCCTACTTTTACGCCCACTTTTTCTATTAAGCGCATAACTGGAGAACGACTTGACCGATTTGGACGATTTTGATTTGACTAATTTATCTTTCAAATGTTCGTATTAATCCATTTTAAGTTTTCATCGATAGAAAAATTTACCACGCCTACTTTTACGCCCACTTTTTCTATTAAGCGCATAACTGGAGAACGACTTGACCGATTTGGACGATTTTTTCTTCAAAATGATCGCCATGGCTTAACTTAGGTTTTTACGGAAAGAAACTTTTGCCCCGCCCACTTTTTTCGATTTACCTAAAACCAAAAAACTGCTCCATCGATTTGACTAATTTTTCTTTTAACTGTTCATATTAATTTATTTTACGTTTTCATCGAAAGAAAAAATTACCACGCCTACTTTTACGCCCACTTTTTCTATTAAGAGCATGATTTGAGAACGGCTTGACCGATTTGGACGATTTTTTCTTTAAAATTAGCGCCATGGTCCAACTTATTCTTTTTTGATTGAGCCCATATCCACACCATATGTAAGTTATTTTTTAAAAAAAATTTATGATAGGTATTCCATGGATTTTTATTTTAAAGGCCGTAAATTTCGTTAAATGCTCAATTTAAATCGTGTGGTAATACAAAACTAATGTTTACTTAGGGCCAGCAACGTAGACCGGGTCAGCTAGTAATTTAAATAAAAGAAAGTAAAAAAGTTCTCTTTTTTGCTCCCTTGCATTATTTTCCTTTTTTTGTAACGGTATATTTGCAATTTTTGTTTACATTTTGATCTTTTTTGTCATCTTGAGCCGAGTTTATACACTGTACGAATTAATAGTGGTCAAATTAATTTCAGTAAACAATAATGATTTTTTTAGTTTATGCATTTTATTAATATTTTCGTACAATATTAAATTATTTTTATAAATAAATTTAAAGGAAACAAAGCAACCATTCAGAAAAGTACAAGCGTGTAAGTATAGTTAACTTAATTTAATTTTTTTTCTGGTGTTTAATGTTAGACAGTAAAAAAATATTTGGTGTACGAATAAATAGTGGTTAGGGCTCGTAATATACATACATATGTAAAATTAGCTTTACCTGATATTTCTTTTATTACATTCGATATTACAGTTGAGTAATATGAATTTCAAATGATGCATTCTGAATTCAACTGGAAAAGATGTAGTTCTAAATAAAAACATTTAGAATTGGTGCTCAATTATTAAAATGTTGTGTAAAATATTGTTCGCTCTCATAAATATTAACCAAAACGGGTTTGGCTTAATGTTGAGAGACAACTGATGAAATGAAATGCTATTAACTCGCACTCATACTGTGCTTAGTTCCCAACTCTCTACCTGAGAGCTTATGTTAACTACTCATTGAGAACGCATGTTTAGTTAAGAACGGCCAGATCAAAGACGAAATTTTGGTTCGTCAAAGTACATATTTCTTAAAATTAGGCAAACTAGTTCTGTTTTCTTTTTGCAAAATTTCGAAAGGATTCTTTGTTTTCATTTTTAAAGTTAAATGTAATTTTTTTTGACATCCAAATATACGATTTTTTAACACACCTTAAAAAAAATATATACATATAGAATCTATTAAAGATTTTAAAACCAACTTCCCCATTTCCATTCCAGTCATTAATCGTATTTGTTATTAGATAAGCACAAATGCAACATGTTTCTCACCTATTAAGTCAACGATATGCAATCAACTGTTTACGTTAGTCAATAAATGCAATTTACTTTCAATTTTGTTTCTTAAGTTTTTAATCTTTAATCTGTAACGTATATAAAACAAAAAATATTTCGCTAAAAAAATTAAAAACAGAACGGTGGCAGACATTCATACATGCGAGATTGAATACACTTGATACAAGACAAGACTTCGATGGATTTATTCATTTAACTCCAAACATTTTCAGGAAGTTGTTTTGTTGTCTTCATAATGGAATGATGTGATTTTTATGAGGCTGACATGCCTGATTTAATTATTTAGATTATAACAGAAACGCAATATAAACAAAACATACGCACAAATCAGATCATTTATCAATACTTTTATACCCTCCACCATGAGAATTGTGGGTAAACTAAATTTAGCATTCCGTGTGAAGCATTTAAAGTATTTATGTATCTATGACCCCAAATGATCTTGCGTTACTCTAAGATGATTTAGTAATATCAATCTGTCCGTTTGTTCAAAATACGTTTGGTTTGGAATTCTCTCTACTTATCCTTCATATTAAAGTCCAGTACAATCGGCTTAGTAGTAAAAGAGTTATGGGCCCAAATGTGAACCAACTTCTCAAACAAATTGATATTTTTTTTACTGCACAGTGTTTGCTATTTGAAACCAACTTTATTACATTTTCTGTTGTATTCTTCCGATATATTGTAGATATGGGGGAGCCACATTACATAAATCTTTATCAATTGTCTTAATGCGATTCAAATGCTAAAAAATAACTTAAATTACTTGGCATACTTCGCTGATTGTCATTCAATTTGGCACGAATTATTTTAATATGATTGAAGATCAGTCTGTACTTTATCGAATTCTCCCGGGAATATGCTGCACCCTTCAATAGGTGCAGTAAACCATCTTATGGATTCTGAACCTCTTGATGATACATGCACTAGGAAAAACAGGGGTCTAATCACCGCATTCGATACTATCGTATCGAATAAACTATCGGAAGTTTTTGCATACGATAGACACTGACGTATCGAATGAAAACTCGATAAATATAATGTCGAGTTACTCGATAACGAATGCTTTTATTTCAAGTTCAATACATTTTATTCGATATCGAGATTCATGATACCAAAATAAATAATTTCGATAAATTTTGATCGATATCGTATGCGGTGATTAGAGCCCAGTTGTAACCAGCCTGGAATTCGGTAAAAAGTCAATATCATGCCTCCTGATGTCGGGTTTCTAGTGACCGAATTCTTTTCAGAGTTTCTGTCTCACCTGGTGCTACGGGAGTCTGTAGCTCCTGCTGGCACGGCACCGTTCTGATTATTGGTTGAGGCTCCCGACGGTTTTTTCTCTTTTGTAAAGGAATGCTTTTTTTAACAACAAAATGGCTTTTACGGTTTGAGTATTTCTCTTGAAATAAGAAGTCTTTGCCTTTGAGGTAAGTTTTGTGATAAATACGCTATGTGTTGTAGTGAATAGTGATGCTGGTGGTGAAGATATTAATTGGTTAGTTAATTGAAGGGCCTGAATTTCGAACGCGGATGGAGGATGAGGTACCGGATGAGGGTGTTTTGGTGGAGTATAGTGAAGATTGAGTAGTCTGTTTTTTAAAGTAGCAGGTTCGAGGAACAGGCTGAGACCAGTGACGATGCTGTAGTAGAAGGTAAATGAAAGCTTGAGGTTAAGTGATGTGAAGTGAGTTGGATGGTGGGCAGACTTAGATTTTGAAGTGATAAAGAGTCAAGAGTCTGGAGGATGAAGTGGGTGACTACTCCTACAGAATGTATTTTTCACAGAACGATACTTATTGTCAAAGAGTGCTTTTCGCAAGGGAATCTGCTTTAGGGGACCACGTGGTGACGGTGTTAGAAACACAAATTCCACCGAGAGAGAGCGTTCCTGAAATGAAATTGAGAGCTTATGGAGGTTTGGAGTTGTGAGGACTGTTCCCCTCTTTATATTATTGCTATTCAACATGCTGCTGGCTATGCCTTATGTAGCAGAGGCTATATAGCTCCAGGTCTTAAGCAAGGGATGCAGTGTATAATTTTTACCGAAATTTAAACTTAACTGCTACCTGTGTATGTGCTAGCCAAAGCACACATGGGTGCGTTTGGTAAATGAATAGTTTGTCACCGAGTGGCTAAGACCCAACATGAGATTAGGCCATATGACAGGTACTCGTGTAAATAAATGTCATATATTTTTCGGGGAAAAAAGCTGGCCAAAACCGTTACGCATATAGTGGTTAAGGTAAATATTAAAAAAACTGGGGTTTTATTTGTATAATATCCTTAGTTTTTCTAAAATCTTTGGATAAGGCGTCCTGACGATCTGGCCTAAGCAACCGGTGAAATGCGCATAGGAATAACTTATCCCATCAACAATAAATTTCAGTTTATCAATAGTATGAAATGGGAATTTAGCACATTTAAACGAAACCTTGTTAATTAATTTTTTGAATCCTAAGAAAAACTTTGATAAAAATTGGTCCATTAAAGTTTTGTAAGAGAAGAAACTACACTACGTTTAAGCGTGACGAGCGATCCGGTATACATTTGGTTCAATTTAGTTTCATAAAAATAGAAATCACACTATTAAATTTTGGATGATCTATTCATAATTCACCCCTTCCCTAAAATTACTTTAATTAAAGCGGAAACGAATTGTTATTTTGTGGTGAAATTTAGTCTGAGTTAGGTTTTTAAGGTTAGAAGTAAAGTAAGCCATACAACTTGGTGGTAATTGGCACATAAATACCCAACAAACACAAGGTCAAACCTTTGATATGAAATGACTTTACCTTTTGACATCTAACCCAATTCGCAAACATTTTCAAATGCTTGATTTCAACATTTAAATTCAAATTAATAATGATTTGAAAATAAACATTTGACACCAAATATTTAATCAATTTGATGCCAAATTTGTATCAAATGTTAAATTCAAATCAAAACTAAACTTAGCAATACTAAAGCGAAAAAAAATTTAAACATTCGAAATGGCGATTAAAGTTAAATTTTTACTTCGTGGTTAAATTTGTTTTACAAGTGAACGATTTATTTCCTGTGAAAAATAAAAATTATTTCTGAGTTATTACAATGATTAAGAATACGAATTAAAAAAAAAAATAAAACGGGAAAGTGAAGAAAATATAATGGCCGTTTTCTCATTATGCGATTATCTTTTTACCCAACGAAAAACTGCACATTAAAGAAATTTGGTTTTCTCAATGTCTCATTTGCTTCTATTCGGTCGCAAAACTAACCAACACTCATCTGCCAATTATTTACTTTCCTTTTATTTGCCGCACAGATAAATCCAATCAGCTGACTCCCAACTTTTACATGTTTTTTGAGTGGTGCAGCCAACTGAAAACAATGTTTTTTGTCGGTATATTGAGAAACCCAAAATTGTTAACGGACAGTTTATCGGTCTAATAAATTTATGTTGACATTAAGAAACAGACAGTTTGTCGATACATTGAGAAAATGGCCATAAGTCTGTTAAATGATCGCCGTGCTCCTCTTCAAAATAAAAGGAAGCCAATGGGTCCGAATGTTTATCTCACAGTTTATTTAAATAAATAATGAATTTAAATTAAAACAAGTTAGAGTGCTATATTCGGCTGTGCCGAATCTTTGATACCCTCCACCGACAGTTCGAATGTTTAAGGAGTACTATTTGTATGATGTTATTATTATCTTAAACTTGACTGTTTTCCGGTAGTAGGGTTTATATGGGGCCTAGGGTAAATTATGGACCGATCTTCACGAAATTTCACAGTCTTTTTTCCAGTTCTACAAAACTTTGATGTACCAAATTTTGTTATGATAGCATTATTTTTTACGGATTTAGGCGTACTAAACTGTTTTCCGGGAGTAAGGTTTATATGGGGCCCAGGGTAAGTTATGGACCGATCTTCACGAAATAACACAATTTTATTTCTTGTCCAATAAAACTTTGATGTACCAAATTTTGTTATGATAGCATTATTTTTTTACGTTTTTAGGTGTACTAAGTTGTTTTCCGGGAGTAGGTTTTATATGGGGCCTATGGTAAATTATGAACCGATCTTCACGAAATTTCAAAGATTTATTTTTAGTTCTATAAAACTTTGATGTACCAAATTTTGTTATGATACCATTATTTGTTACGTTTTTAGGCGTACTTAGTTGTTTTCCGGAAGTAGGTTTTATATGGGGCCTATGGTAAATTATGGACCGATCTTCACGAAACTTAACAGTTTAATTTCTAGTCCTATGTTACTGTGACTTGACAAAATTTGTAATGATAGCATTGTTAGTTAGGGTTTTAGGCTTAATATACTGTTCTCCGGGAGTAGGGCTTATATGGGGCCTAGGGTAAATTATTGACGGATCTTCACGAAATTTCACAGCGTGATTTCCAGTTAAATAAAACGAATTGTTGCGAAATCTTATATCATTCTGTGCATTTTTCCACCATTTATGTTAGTTTTTGTAACAAAATTATCAATTTTTTTTAGGTGGTGGTTCCACATTTTGATTCATAGCTCAGATCCTATTGAACCGATTTTGCTGAATTTCAATCCCAAACTGCTTAGGATAACTACAAGCAATTTGACACCAAGTTTGTTGATTTCTTTTGAGTTTTTCGAAAGTGAGCGTGTTTTCAACAGACGGACAGACGGACAGACAGACGGACATGGCTAAATCGATTTAAAATTACTCAAGGACCCACAATATATATACTTTATAGGGTCTAAGATGAATAGTAAAAAAGTTTCACACGGAATGACAAACTGAATTGTGGTGGAGGGTATAAAAATTAAATATTTTTATTTATGTTCCACTTTTTTATAATCTTCAATTGAAAAACATGAGAATTACATTACGAAGGAAAGTTGAATATAAAGGCATTTTTCAACTTGAAAATAATTTCCCCTTCCCAACAAACACGGAGCTTTGATTTCAAATCATTTTCAATTTGAAATCAAACCTCCGTGCTTATTGGGTAACACTGATCGAGACAAATAAAAAAACTGTTATGACATTTTAAATAAAAAAACTCTTATAGAAGGTGAAGGGTTTCTAAGGTTTTCTCAAACGTCAAACGTTTGATAACGATTTGAAAATCAACAAAAAGGAGATATTATTATCAAGTTGAAAAATGCTTTTATTTTCAACTTGTTTTCAAACGTAATCCTCAAATGTTTTTCAAATGTTGATAATTACACAATGTGCAACATATATACAAATATTTTATTTTTTAAATTTAAATTAATTTTTTATTTAAATAAACATTCGGCAACATAGCGAAAAGATGAAATAATGTTCTTTCCGTCCTCTAATTCTTGCAAAGACGAAATATTTTGAGGATTGTAGCACCGCGATCGTTCAACAAACTTTCTTCACTTTCACGTTTTATTTTCCTTTTTTTCGTATTCTTAATCATTGGAATTACTCCCAAATAAATGTTATTTTCCACAAGAAATAAACTGTTCACTTTATATTAAAATTTATTTTTAATAGTAAAACACATGTAACCACAAAGCAAAAGATTTAACTTTAATCGCCATTTTTAATGATTACATTTATTTTTCGCTTTAGTGTTGCCAAGTTTATTTTTGTTTTGAATTTGACAAACATTTAACATCAAATTGATAAAACATTTGAAGTCAAATTTTTATTTTGAAATCATTATTGATTTGAATTTAAATGTTAAATCAAACAATTGAAAAACGTTTGAGAATTGTGTTTGATTTCAAAAGGTAAAGTCATTTCATATCAAAGGTTTGACTTCGTGTTAGTTGGGTTTTTGTTGAGAACGCTATGATTTTCAAATCATTATCAAACGTTTTCTGGTTCAGAAATCGTTTGATTTCAAATCATTTTTAATTTGAAATCAAACCTCCGTGCTTATTGGGTAACACTGATCAAGACAAATAAAAAAATTTTTATGACATTTTAAATGAAGACAGGTTAAAAAGCAACTACAGATTTCAAAAAAGAAAAATCTACTGCTGAAAAACTCTTTTAGAAGGTGAAGGGTTTCTAAGACTCAACACAGTCGGTTATATAATTGTTATTTTTTTTATTTTTTTTTATCTGAAAGTATGTAAATTTCAACATTGAAGTTTTGCAATTCAGAAATAAAACCTAATTCGATACACAAAAAAAAAAAGAAGAACAATACAAGACATCATGAAACACAAAGATATTATCAAGATAATAACAATGATAGATTACTTTATTAAGATTATATGAATAACTTATTTAAATAACAATTAAAGTTAACTACTTTTAAAATTTCGATAATAAGAGATTGTTTTTAAAAAGCCAAAAACATCCAACAAACCATCGCGCCAACTCCTCCCCACCATGCCTGTCAGCTAACAAACAAAGGTGTAAACTAATTTTATTGACCATTTACTGGTGCTCACTTGATTTTACCTTTGCTTTTTGAATATTTTTTTGTAAAAAGTATGAAAACATAAGAGAGAAAGATATTCGTAATTTATTAGTTATAAAAGGTAACACTCAAGTAAGCACATTATAATTTAATAATATCAATATATTTCTTGCCCACTTTTATGGGACTTGGTCAAAGCCACCAAGACAAGAGAAGGCCACAAACGGTGTGTTGAAGTCTACACACTGTGAGTTTTTAAATGCCAGTGAACAAGTTGAGCAGAGTGGAGCTGAACACGATGTTTGTACGTTTAGGCATGACATAGAGTCCTTTTTCTGGTATGTTTGTTGTTGTTGCTCATATTTCAATTTAATGTGTCCCCTCATATTAAATGCAACACATTTAAGTGTCATGATGCAGTCAGTGTCTTATGACAATAACAAAATATGCATATATTTTATACAGCTAAATATTTTAATGCCCAATAAACAAGTTTGTACTAATTTTGATGTACTGAAAAATTTTAACTTTAGCCGCGCGCGTAAATGCTTTTTGAATCACGATCACGCACGCTCACTAGGAAGCGAAATGTAATGCCGCTTACTCTCCAATGCGTTATTAATACTTTAAGTCAGTGGTTTTCAACCTTTTTGAAGCCGCGGCCCCAAAATGATTTTCATAAAATCTGGCGACCCCTTAACGTTTTTGCTCTCAAAGGTTAAAAATAAAAATATAAAAAAAGAAAATTCAATGAAAACAAAGCAAAAACATGACATTTCTTGTTTCCTATTCATTAAGGTAATTTAGACGAGATTAATTTTTAGTCACCTGCAGTGAGTCTCATAACTATTTTGCATATAAGAAAAATAAGAAGAAACGTGATTGAGATCCATTTATTTATTATATTAAACACGAATTTCCTTTTACTAACGTGTTAGGAGAAAGACAAAGAATTAAATTATAAAAAAAAAATTAGAACATCTTAATTATTATACTCTTTATACGAGATTTTAGAAGAATATAGTGCATTTTTAAGGTCACAAAAGTGTTTTGCTTTAAAAAAAATATCACGTACTTTAACCGTATAACAATGGGTATGTCACAGTTAATACTTTGTGGCATATCCGTTGTTTCTAGAAACTGCAGCTAATCGTCGTGGTATAGACTCCACCAAATTTTGTCAGTTTCCTTGAGAAATTTTTCCATATTTTTGTATGGCGTTGACGAACCTTTTCGTCCAAATACGCCCATTAATTTTCTATTGGGTTCAAGCCCGGGTTTTGAGGAGGCATTGGCAAATGTTTGGTGTTATAAAGAATTCACAGTTTAAAATCTAACTGCCTGTTTGTAGAACGCGAGCACAAAAGTGACTCGTTCAACTTACATTTAAAACAAAAACAAAATTTGTTTGTTTGGTATCGTTGTCCTGTTGAAAATAAAAACCTCTTGCTGGAAGTCCCATTTTATCAACACTCGCGTTAAGGTTTTCTTAAGGAATTAACTGATACACATGTCTGTCCATAATTTTAATTAGATAAATAATATCAAAATACCTTGAGAATATTATCTTATTCGTGCGAAAATATGATTGAAACGTATAAACGAAGCAAGCCCATATAAAATGTAAAAAATTTATAACAATATTTGCAAAATACTTTTGTGAGTATTAATTTAGGGTCAAAATAGTTTTAATGTCAGAAAAAGGGCACGAAATTACAAGCATTTGTAATTTTGTTATCATATTTACTTTGTAACACCTACGTAATAAATGGACTATTTTCTCAAAAATTTAACAACTTGTACTCCATTTTGAGGAATGTATTAAATCTTTATGGAGTAAAAAAATAAGCAAAATATTTATGAGACTCACTTAATATTAAAATTTGTTTAATAATCCTAAATATATATATAAATAAAAAATTTAAATGCGGTCAAAATCTTTGCAACAACTACAATTTGATTCTTTCAGCAGCTTTGAAAGTGTTGCAACAGAAATTCCTTCGATGAATTGGTGAGCGATTTTATTCTTACCATGATAGAAGCGTTGCAAAATTTAAAAAAGGAACTACCTATGCCGCTATTTTCCAAAAGAGCTGCAGGAAGATAATGGTGATTGTTGGGTATTAAATCCATTCATAATAAACTGCGTTAACTTAGCCGATCTTGCCAATAATTTGAAAGAACATTTATGTGAGCTGGCAGCGGACAGTATGCGCAACATGGAATATTTATCTCAAAATAATTCTTCATTTTGGCTAAAGCGTAAGGCAAAATACCCCTAGCTAGCTAAAAAGCTCAATTTTCAACATATTATCTGTGCGAAATGACTTTTTTTACAAATGGTGAACATTAAAACAAAAAAAAAAAAAAAAAAAATAAATTAAATTTTGCAAATGAGTTGATTGTTTAGGTGTCACAATTGCAACCACGTTTCCGCTAAAAATAAGCAAGCCCAGCGTTCGCATTAATATCAGTTCTTTTGTGTTTTTGAATTAAATTTTTTTTTATGTTTTTGAATTAAAATTAAATACATAAAAATCGATGTATTTTATTTAGATCAGCTCGCGACCCCCTAGAAAGGCGGCCGCGACCCACCGGTTGAAAAACATTGCTTTAAGTAATCATAAATTTTATCGTATAACATTTTACGTTTTGCATACAAACTTAACTATCTTGCGAAGAGGAATGTGAATTTTTTTTCTTTGGGCCCTTGAGTTTAAAATTATCGAGAGCCTACTGTAGCGTTCATGTACTAAAGGCCAATTTCACAAATTTACTTAAATATCAATTAATTTTTAAAATTCGATTTCCTTTTTGTAACAGTTTGTTAACTGGGTTATTCTCCATATGTTATCATTGAAAGAAGACTAGCACTGGTGCATACATATATTATGAATATTGACGACACACATATAATAAACTACAAAGAAATAAATACAGTAGAACAAATTTCCAATGCTCGTTTATAATAAAATATTAAGAAGATCTTCCTTGCCTGTATATGCATTTGATATCTTTGTTGATAAATCATATTGCTGCCTTAACTCATGGCAAATAATCGGCCCATTGTGGGTTACTGTTGTTGTTCATCTTCTTATTGTTGGTTTTGTGTGTATGCATATGTTTTTTAAGCCTACTGTTTGGCGGTATTATCAAAATGCTCTAAGGCACAAGCCAGCCAGACAGTCAGCCTGGTGAGCTGCATACCCGTACAAATAACACTGACGGCCAAAATGAAATATCATGTGTTTGGGTTCGATATAAAGTACTTTCTATATGAATATATTTGTGTTACTTTGGAAAAGAGTTGATTGGTTGCCTGTATGTATTTGCATTGATTTTATTTTCAGTTCTCATCTGGATTCTACAATATTATTATTATTGTTGTTGTTGATGTTGTTGCTTTCGTCTTGATCTTAAGATGTGAAACTCATTTTTATCGTTATATTTGCATGATTTTTCAAGTGTAAACACACTTGCCAAGGTCCAGGGTGCACCCAAAAGCGGACGGACGTTTGGCAACCAACAAACAACTGATTTAACAAATTTGTTTTAGAGGGTGTTCTCTCAGTGGCCGTATAAAAAATTTTTTGTTTGCATGTTAACAAGTAATTTTGTCTGCTCGTTTATTTGTTTAACTTCTTGCAGTAGCAAGTTTCATTGTTTATGGGTATCTTTTACAACCCATTAAGATATAGAAGGTAATTAATGAAATTTGTTACTCAAAATACAAAAGATTATTATTTCGTTATTATCAATCTTAAATATATTAAACAAAAATAATGATTGATATTAAAAAATCTTGATATGAATAATATGAAATTGTTTTTTTTTATAACGACTCGCAGTGGTATAAATTATTTCTTGAATGTCAATTGGTATGAATTATATTGTTATTAATTTTTCTTTGTTTCTGCTTTGGTGCACAATAATGACAAAAGTATGATCATAATTACGAGGCGCGCTCTGTGCAAACTATTAAATGTCTTAAAATTTTTATAATTTAAATTCATTTAAATGTTTATAACTATTGTTAACATTACTTTTTTCTTGTAAATGTTACACTAACCGTAAATAAATTGTTGGCATAATATTTCCTTTCTGATTATTTTGTCACTTAAGCCTTTGCTTTTATGTACATTATAGATCTTTGTCAAATGAAATGACTTTAAAATTTTTGGATTGATTTTGATGAAACAATATCTTATGACCGATTTAATTGGCTCTACGTTGGCCTATGTTATTTTAATTTAGATGCCTGCTGGTACTACAGGGCTTTTTAAAATTTACAAAGTATTGAAATTAGCAAACAATTTTCACTCAAATTCCATTTAAAATAGGTTCATATTCCAATTCGTTATTACTATAAAAGTAACACTTTTTACATTTGCAGCCAAATTTCAAGGAATAAATTCAATTAGGGACAACATCTTTAAAACATGTTTGAAACTTGTAGATTTATAACCTGGGGTTTTTATTAGGGAGATCGAACGGTTAGTATTCGACCGGTTCCAGCCGGTTATTTTAGTTTATCCCAAGTCGGATATTTTAAAATGTCCAATTTTTGAATATCGAATAAACCGGTTATTTTGGTTAAAAACCGGTTTGTAATGTGTAATTTATATACTTTTTCCTTACTTTTGTTACAAATGTACCCGTAATCTAATTTTTCTTATAGAACTTTGGGCAAACTTGAACTTTTTATGAAGAATTTCAAAACAAAATGTTACAAAAGTCAAGAAACATTTTGAGCAATGTAAATACAAATGGCTTATAGAAGCGTGTGTTCTTATGACAAAAACCGAATAAAATTTAAAATACAGTAAAAATTCAATAATCCGGATAATTGATTGCAGACCCCAATCCGGAGTAGCGAATTATCCGGATTACCGAATTTTTACTGTAAATGCATATTAACAATACTAAAAACTTCATATTTGTCAGCCAACACCCTTCCACTCATAACTTTACTAAGTTTTTTAAACAATTTTTACTTTATCTAAAATAGATAAATTCTTGTGTGCTCTCTTCACTGAAGGCATCTTGCATCAATACTTAACTAAAAACGCATGTGCAAACATACTCATACCACACTACTCTAACTGTATTTTTCAAAGCATGCTGTGATTTGAATAAAAAAATAAATTAAAACGGGTGTTATTCAATCCGGACTATAGAGTTGCAATCAATCCGGATTATAGAATACGCAATGAGCTGCAAAATTCTGTCCGGATTACCGAATAATCCGGATTAGTGGAGTCCGGATTATCGAATTTACACTGTACTACAAAAAAAAATTTTCTTCTTAGGAAGTAATTAGCAATTTGACAGTATTCCAAATATTATATATATTTTTATAAAGATGTCATCTCTTGTGATATTTCGAACTGATTTAAAACACAATAAGGCTTAAAGGGTCCGAAAATGAAAAGTTACAAAGGTTCTTCCACGTCACGACTTATAAATCACCTTTAATTAGTACACAAGCTTGACATTAATATACTTGACTCTGTTTCAAGTAGTTCTTAAGAGACTGCAAATAGCACTTTACTAAAATATGCTGCCAAAAATTAATCATTGGGTGAAATATTAGCCTGTTGTGTTGCCGAGGACGGAATGCCCGAAAGGCACTTAAAACTCTTAAGTAGTTCTATAATTTCTTCATGCTTAAAACTACAGTATAAAAGCGGAATCAACGATGTGGGAAAATTCATCAGTTTTATTAAAACCACCAAGAATTTAAAACAAAATTGAAATATATAATCCTGGCTAAGAGGTTTTGTTTGCAACTTTTTAATATTATGACTTAAGTCTACTGATTCATATAGACATGTTTAACCACCATCAAATTAAAACTCATTTAAAATTAATTTTTGAAAGTATATGAAATAATAAATTTATTAAATTCCTACATTCTAAAGCAATGTCCACATCTATTTAATATTTGACGTCCTACACGTAACCATTAGTTTTCCTTAACAATTGCTTGCTTTTGCAAAGCGTTTGGCTAGAGAAAACATTATTTAACAGTTTCTTAATAACCTTATTCAACTATCATCATAGAAATCAAGTTAAGTAAATATATACAAATTGTTAAAAATAAAGCTAAAGTTTGATCATTTTACGTTTTTTTTTTTTTTTATTTTATCGTCAAATATTTGTTATGTCTGAACATACCTAATGTCATATCTATGTATTTTGTTGGTTCCTTACCTTCGTGAATTGTTTTGTTTTTATTCAAATAAACTTTTTATTACAAAAACTAATTTTATTTTTGTATTTTGGGGAATTCGAATAAAAACCGGTTAACCGATTACTTTAAAAATGCTTAACCGAAAACCGGGTTTTTAAAATAGCAGCTACTCGGAATATTCGAAACCCGGTTTTTGAAAAAAGTCGAAAAATCGATCTCCCTAGTTTTTATAAATGGGCTTCGGGTAGCAATTGTGCAGACTATTCTATAAGATTTGGCATGTAACGCTTTTTTGGTCTGGGACAATGCCTATTGAATTTGTGTTATAACAATTTCTGAATAAATTAAAAATTCTCTAAAAAGTTCTTAAAATGAAAATACACAATTCTTGAATAAGTCATATCTAGGAGCATTTAGTTTGTTTCTGAGATATTGATTTCCAAACCTTTAAAAAATCTCGCAAAAGTGTTATATTCTTATGCAAGCCAAAATCTTGTCACAAAATTTTTGATTCGTAACTCTACAATAGAATTTGATCTATTAAGGTCGGGGTTTTCAGAGGTGGACTTAGTTTAAAGTTGTCTGAAACATGGGCTTTTCTGGAGAAATGTGATTTTTTAATTATTTCATTAAATACCATTAGCGTAGATGGGATGGGCAAAAGCACCCCAGACCCGATTCTGCCCACCCCAGACTTATTCTATCATTGCTTTTAATTACTGTTTTTGTTTAACATTTTTTTAATTGATTTTTAAACGGCCGATTAAATATTCCTTAATTCTTTTACATAAGCGTTTACTTTGCATTTAACGAAAATATAAAAAAATTAAGAGGAAAACAAAGTTAACAAAAAAAACCAATAAACTTAAATTCTTCAAACCCTTATACATACACTTTTCGAAACCAGTAAATCATAATAGTTTTAAAAAGAATAATGGCCGATTTCACCAGCTTATATATTTTAAATTTGTTTTTCATGTCAACTAAAAATTAAATTAGATATATGAAAAACTATATTTAAATATGATTTGATATTTAAATAGAATTGGTGGGTGAAGTTGGTTATAAGCCAAGCTATTTAAATTAAACATTATGAAATAAACAGTCTTAGAACAACTGGATGGAGTTGTAGATATGAGAATTGCAAGTGTATTATTAAAAATAATACTGTGATTAAAAAAGAAACCTGATTTCATTATGAATTTGTTGTTCATTAAATTTGCTCTTCAAATCATAAACCTTTTGAAAATTTTTTTTCAAACGGAAAATTCGACACTTGGAATATTTAACTCAATTGGAATATTAAAAGAGAGTCGTAATAAGTTAAATGAAATTTGCAGCGATACAGAAAACTTCTCAAAGGAAAATCATATGTACATATATCGTTGAAAGCAATGTAAATTACAAAAAGAAAAAAAAGGAAACACTTTTCTTAAAGATTTTTATATGCAAAAATTTTTAGGTAAAATCAATTTTCTGGATCAGTAGTCCGTTTCTGTATTTCTCATATCGTAAAACTTTTCGCATGAAACGTGTGAATTGCGACAAAAATAGTGTGAAATGAAACAAAAAATGGTTTTTCTCACACAAGTGTTTCTGTATCTTTTTTTTGCGAGAATTATCTGTCATTTAAATAATTTTCCAGCAATTATTGGAAGGATGCGAGAAAAAGTGTTACTATAACAATATTTTGCGAAAAGTTTCTTTCAACAACTGTCAAAATTAGCCACATTTGAAATTGGTGGCGAGAAAAACAAAATGTAGATATTTTGAATTTAAAATATGTTTAAATACTATTTTTTTTAAATAAATAAAAAAATAGAAGGAATATAAATGATGAATGCATAATTTATATGATGAAAATAAACAAAAAACAATTGTTATATTTTGTTATTTTAAATTTTTTTTAGCCTTTTCTTGTTTTGGTGCTGCCAGATAAATTTGTGTCAAAATCGTCAATTTCCTGAGAAAAAAATAAAAAAGATCGTATTTTTTGTTTTAAAAATCGTGCAATTTAAAATAAATTTTAAACAAATTTGTTTCGACTTTTATTAAAAAATAATCAAACAAAAACATAGTTAAAGTTCATGGGTATTTAATAATTTCATTAAATTTATATTTATTTTGTTAAGCTGGAGGATTATTTTTTAAAAAATTATTTATTTTCTTTAATCCGATAAAATTTAAAATTGTTATTTTCCCCTGGAGAAGTTACACAAAGGCATGAGAAAATATCATTTTAAACAAAAAATAAAATAAATAATTTTACAAAAGCAAAAAGAAACCAAGCTTAATCAAATAAACATAAATTCTTTTTTAAAATAGATATAAACATATTTACAAAAACCGAGATCAAAATGGAAAATTTTTAAATTAAATCAGCTTTTATAACAGTATTATAAATATTCTGGGTTTTTATGGAATTGATAGTGACAACATTGTTTTATATTTATATCGTATGTAGTCCGAAATAGTCTATTATTGAAATTTAACTATATCGGTTTACAAATGGCTGAGATATTAATCTTTAATTTACCTATTCCTATAATCTTTATCTTTTTTACCTGAAAAAGACTTAGTAGAATACCAAAATTAGAAAAATCGGTTCATAAATAAACGGGTTAAAGACCCACCCAGTAAAAAAAATTTGGGTTTTTTGAAGCACTACAGAGAAAAAGCGCATACTCAAGCGCTTCAATTAGAGAGCTCTTATAAAGCAGTAAATGATAACGAATAAAACATACAAAATAGCTGATATTTTAGTGCTGACAACGAAGACGGTTTTAAAGCGAAAAAAATATATTATGGTTTACGAAAATGATTGAAAAAAGGCATTTAAACAAGTAAAAGCAAAACATTAATGAATATGTTAATATAGTTAGCCCTTAGAAAAGCACTCTAGGAGCGCTTTGTTTGCATGTTAAAAGAAGCGCTTATTTACAGTAGAAAATAGTCCTCCCAACCGGGAACACTTCATACAAAAATCAGGCATCCCATCAGCAAGTTTGAAGCGATTTGAGGTATGAATTCATACAAAAAACCTGATCCTTTTGGAGCACGTTTTTTACTGGGCAGTAAAATCTTCGCCCAACAAATTAAGTCATTTTTTTAATATCGGAACAAAAAATCGTCAAGATGACGATAACTCGTCAAATCTGGTCGCCCTGTTTTTATTATATTTATTTCTTTTGTTGACGTTTCGCTTTTATTTGACACTTAATTACTGGAAATATTCCAGCATAAACAGAATTTGTTGTGTCTGTTTTCGCATTCAAATACAGAAACACTTTTATCTCATAAATCGAGAAACGATGGAATTTTTTGTTTCACACTTCATGTAAGAAATTTTACGATGCGAGAAATACAGAAACGAGCTACTGGCTGATGATATTCCTTCAGTTGATTATTGGAAGTTAAATATATCTATATCATCCTATAATCAATACTATTATTTCTAATATCCAATACCGATTCGAAAACCTTCCATTAGCTAAGGCTGCTAACAATTTCTTTAAATTCGATATAAATTCCAGCGAAAAACAAGTAAACAATCCGACCATTAACCAGTTTTATAAGTGACAATAAGCCGTCATATCAGTTCTTTAAGTTGCGAAAGAACTTTTTCATGCGTAGAATAAAAAAAGATACGCAGTGCAATGTTTCATGAACGATTTTCAAACTTAGCAATTTTAGGTTTTGAAAATGAAATAGTCAAATACAAAATAGCTTCAGAAGAAGCATTAAACATAATTTGTAAAAGAAAAAAATAGAAACAGAACGTTCGAATAACCTTTTAAATCATAAATTGATTTAAATATAATTATTAAGGGTAATTACGATGGTCATTGTGCAAATTTGCAATTTTTCAATTTGCAGTGCATATTATGATTGATCGTAAGCATACCACTTTTATTTTTTGTGCAAATATCGACCCTTTTGCGCGAAATGATCGTATATGCCAATTTTTTTGAAATTGAGTTTTTGATGCAATCTTGTTCTAGATTCAAAGAGACGTCACCTGACAAAATATTGTAGGCGAATTCCACTTCGTTGCTCCAAAAATTTAATGTATATTTTCATTTTTATATTGCAAGTGATAGCAGAGAAAAGTAGAGAAATGGCTCTCCTGTAATAATTTCGCGCAAAGGGGTCGATATTCTATTCTTCTAAAAATTTATTCTGGCAACACTAAAAACTTCCGGCAGCACTGTAAAAATCTGCATTTGCTTACAATTGTACACAAGCAAATTAAAAGAAATTTTTTCTTTTTAAATTATTTAAATTTAATTCTCTATTTTATATTAAAACCCACGAAAATATTAAATATGTAAGGTTCCTTAAAAACAGTATGACGCTTAATATGTCAAATGTTATTGTTAACATTTGTTTGCAACTGAGCAAATACATATGGGTAATTCCAAAGTGTTGAATGTGACAGTCGTACGAATCACAAATGCAATAACATTTTAAGCAACAAATATTTTTACGTTCTCTTTACCCTTAAATTATAGCACTAAGGAAGCATTGTTATCTATGCTAAAGTTTATGGAGGGTGCGATTCTAGGTCAAAGATAATGGTAAAAGAAGTAGCGGTTCGAACGTGAACAAAATAGAAGTAGTTTTTGTGGCCATGTATAAAAAGGCGTAATTCAGCAATTTTTTAGTCAAACTACTTTCAGAATTTTACGTAGCAATGTAACATTAAAATGTCTTTGGTTTGATTCCAAAATCTTCTGTATTTTCTTTTTTTAAGCCAAAATCTGGGTCGATACGTGACATTTCGAACGTGAAATTTTTTCCATAATAATTTAACTGAATAATGATTAAAAAAAAATAAAAATTTACCGTTAATCCTTATAACATATTTCTCTTCGAACTCTTCCTTAGATTACGGACCATGTAAGAAAATTTTTTGGAATAATTTTTTATCAAATATCACCTCTTTTAAGGGAGATAAATATTAAAGAAAACATACAATAAACATTCTCACAAAAAGAAATTACGTTTGCACAACTTCGCAGTCTGAATATTCATCTAAGTAAACAAATTTAAGGGTAAATTTATAAAATACGTTAAATCTTAATATTTCTCTATAACAATATCGTAAAATAATCAGCTTTTAATAACTTTTAAATTTTCGGTCACGGTGGACCTTTTGACGGAAATGCCCACTAATGCACTTCTAATTTTGTTCATGGTTTTTTTTAGTGGAAACGAAGTGAAATATAGCAAATTGCAAATACGACTTTTTATTGTTGTGTTGTTCAAATGTGTGTATTTTTGCACGCATTTGCATCGTTTGCACGCTTTGCACTACCCATCGCGATTTCCCTTATTGTTTATATGTTTTAAACTCGCAAATACTAGTTACCTTTTATTTTTTAAATACTTTTTGTGATATATTTTTTAATTGCGTTTTAATAAAAAATGCACTTGCCTACCCCAGAATAACAGTCTAGCTCCGCTTATATTAAAGACCAACATTTTAAGCAAAATTAAGCTGTTCCGTCAACGTGTTTTATACAAACTTGGTAATGGCGGCACAAATCTGTTTTTAAATAATCTAAACCTAGTTTAAGTGACATCTTAAAAACCCACCCTAAGGCATTATTTTTTAAGAAAATGTTATTTAAGCTACCCAAATTAATCACTATTAACGCTAAAAACCATAAGTGACGTTAATATCAAGACAATACAAGTCTTTGGTCCGGCGAAGTTTAACAAAACTTATTAGAAACAAATCTTGTATTAAACCTCTTTCACATTTTGCTACGTAGAATTTATATTTTTCCGTTTTCCAAAAGCCTTAACATTCTCTGTATTTAAGATTTTACAATTATCAATCTACTTCGATTTGAAAGCTAAAAAATATACTTTTCGACTCAAGGACAAACATTATATGAAGAGCTTCATAACAAAACGGAAGTATCCGCTTTTACTATTTTTAGATAAATGAACAAAAAAAAAATGAATTTAAGTCAGCACGATGTATGTTCTTATGTATGTGAAATAGTTGCGTTTTGATCAGCTTCAAAGTAAATAAATTCGTTATAACAATGACTATAAGGATTTAAGTATGTACAATACTATTCAGTTAAAAAAAAAATTAAACTTAAAATGTGGAACTGTAGCGTTTTGTTATGGACCTCCTCATATTTAATCGATAAAAAATAATAATGAAATCTAAGAACCTAAACTTCTTCAATTACATTTAATGTAACTTAACAAACCTCTCTTTTTGCCGCCAATGTACTTGTCTTATCTGCTGATAACTGGCAAAAGCAAAATCACTTAAGACCCAACTGGATTGTGATTTCGTCCAGCACAAAAGGTTCCGCTTAACATCAATTTTAATCTTACGACAGTTTTGTAAAGTTTTCATACTTTGCTGGCATAAATTTCATATTTATTTACATTTTTGTTTTTATTAAATTTCATACTTATTGATCAGCAACAACATCAACAAAGTCATTTGCATCAGTTAAATCAATTGGTCGTAAATAATTATCAAAAATGTTAAATACACTCTAAAAACCTTAAACAAACGAGTACGGTGGAATGCGAGATACTTTCATAATCAATGAATAAAAAGGGAACACAAAAAAAAAACTCCTTTCCGCTTTTATGGTTTTTATTTTAAGAGTAAAATTTCAACTTGTATGCAAAAATGTTAATGTGTTCTATAGGTTTTGCTTGGTTTGAGTAAAAGTATTTCGAATTGTTTGTGGAAGAAGAAAAAAAACTAATTAAAACTGGCATTGAAGCTCGAGACATAAGTAAACTTGGGTGGTCGCATATCTTTTTGATAAAAAAAATATGCTGTATTTTTTGTGTTTTGGTTTAGAATGTCGCTAAAATAAGTCGGTCTGCTGTTCGCTGCCAGTCTCACCGACGAGACAGCCTACTCTACCTCTTAAACCCTGCATTGGGTCTGCCTACCAAGAGAAAATATTTACGCATCACAAAACCAAAGTCTGGCATCAGACATCTTCTTCGCATTAAGTTTTCAATTTTTATTTGTTTTTGCGCTGATAATTTCAGTTGAAAATGCACTGAATTGTAGATGATTTTAATTAAAAGTGAAATGACTTTAACGTTTGTTTTATGTTTTAAAGATTTTAATTTTTTGCAAACTTCTACCAACATTTATTCATACATTTTTATTTACCAGAAGTATCAAAATAAACTTTTATTACCAAGAAATTGAAAAAAAATTTACTTAATTTCCATTGTGGTCTGCTAATGGAAAGTATTTTTTTTTTTTTAAGGGAAATTTACAAAAATCAACATTCACTTGTACATAAAAATATACTTTTAGAATCTGGCTTAAAAAAACTTCAAAATTTTCAATAGAAAGTCTTGTATTTATGAGATACACAGTTTATCTTCAAACTTGTACGACTATAAAACAAAATTTCTTTAATACTTAAGTATAAAGTTTTTAAATTTTTTTATTTAGAAAAAGTTTCGCTGTTTCTTTTTTAACAGCAAAAATTATTGCACGCTGTCTTAACTCTTTTTTGAAGAAAAAGTTATTGTTTTTTGTAACTATAATAACTATTTGCAACTTTTGTTGTCGTTGTTTCTAACAAAGTTATCGGTGTTTTTAAAAGTTTCTATAGAAAAAGTTATCAGTGTTTTTAAATTTTTCTATAGAAAAAGTTACCAGTGTTTTTAAATTTTTCTATAGAAAAAGTTATCGGTGCTTTTTAATTTTTTATATAGAAAAAGTTTTCGGTGTTTTTAAAATTTTCTATAGAAAAAGTTATCGGTGCTTTTTAATTTTTTCTGTAGAAAAAGTTATCGGTGTTTTTAAAATTTTCTATACAAATAGTTATCGGTGGTTTTTAATTTTTCTATAGAAAAAGTTATCGGTGTTTTTAAAATTTTCTATAGAAAAAGTTATCGGTGCATTTTAATTTTTTATATAGAAAAAGTTATCGGTGTTTTTAAAATTTTCTATAGAAATAGTTATCGGTGTTTTTTAATTTTTCTATAGAAAAAGTTATCGGTGTTTTTTTAGCTATTCTTTAGAAAAAGTTATCGGTATTTTTAAAATTTTCTATAGAAAAAGTTATCGGTGCTTTTTAATTTTCCTATAGAAAAAAATATCGGTGTTTTTAAAATTTTCTATAGAAAAATTTATCAGTGTTTTTAAATTTGTCTATAGAAAAAGTTATCGGTGCTTTTAAATTTTTTTTATGGAAAAAGTTTTCGGTGATTTTTAATTTTTCTATAGAAAAAGTTATCGGTGTTTTTAAAATTTTCTATAGAAGAAGTAATCAGTGTTTATAATTTTTCTATAGAAAAAGTTATCGGTGTGTTAAAATTTTTTTTATAGAAATAGTTATCGGTGTTCTTAAAATTTTCTATATAAAAAGTTATCAGTGTTTATAATTTTTCTATAGAAAAAAATATCGGTGTTTTTAAAATTTTCTATAGAAAAAGATATCTGTGTTTTTTTTAGCTATTCTTTAGAAAAAGTTATCGGTCTTTTTAAAATTTTCTATAGAAAAAGTTATCACTGTTTATAATTTCGGTTTGTGCTTTGTTGTGATACAGACGTGTATTTTTAGCCCCGCATACGATTTGAACTATTAATTAATCACATTTGATTTTGTAATACATACATAAATATAAGCAGCGAATGGACGCTTAAAAAAAAAAAAATAATATATTTTGTTATTTAAATTACTTAACATAATAGTGAACAATTTAAAACGATAAAATTAAATAAAACAGTAAAAATATATATGTATGTACGTATGAATGTTCATACATGTGTAAACATATTCTGAACAAAACATTTAAATTCTGGTTTTTTCTTTTGTTGTTGTAAAATACAATAAATAATAAAAATATTAAAGCAAAACGGTGAAAAACAAAAACAACTCTTTGCATGAGTACAAACAGTGAAACAACACTAAGACAAAATGAAAGAAACGTTTACGTTTTAGTTAATGCAAATGAAAATAATGCAGAAATAAATAAAACAAAACAAAACAATATAAACTACCTAACGGCTAAGCCAATTACTCGAACACGTTCCCTCTCACCCTCGGTATTTACACAAACGGTGGATAGTGACTCATTAAAAAAACTACAACAAGATTTGGTGACAAGTGTTGCCAGGCCAGCAAGTATTGCCGTGACGTCAAAAACAAATTTAGTGGGAAATGATACCATGAACTCAAACACAAATGCAATGGAAAACCCCCCTGTAAAAAGTTGTCAAAAGCCTACAGTACAAGTTGGTATGGACAGGTACATAACAGTGCTTAAACGGGGACGCAGCCCTACCTCTGCAGCAGTTGCTTCGGCCTCAAAAGTACCATCTTTTGATAAAATAAATACTCAAAATCGTTTTGCAATTCTGGAGGATGAATCCCCTGAAGCACCAAACGTCATTAAACCATCCAAGCCTCCCCCGATATATCTAAGGGAGCAAAATTCAAATGAGCTCATAAAGAGTTTGATATCGGTGATAGGTGAAAATTCGTTTTACGTAGCGGCTATAAAGCGTGGAAGTATAAACGAGACAAAAATACAAGTCAATAATGAGAATGATTTTCGCAAAATAGTAAACAACTTTGAAACGCTTAAAAAAAACTTTTATACCTACCAACTGAAAAGCAGTAAAGGTCTACAGGTAGTGATTAAGGGTATTGACTCATGTGTGGACCCAGAAGAGGTTAAAACATTCCTAGAAGAAAAAGGCTTCAAGGTAAAACATGTAGTAAATATTAAAAATAGAGAAAAAATTCCCCAACCACTTTTTCGAGTGGAGTTTGAACCCGGCGACGTAAAACTTAAAAAAAACGAAACACATCCTATTTACAATTTAAAATATATTCTCTACAGAAGAATAACTATAGAAGAGCCGCACAAAAAAAATGGACCTGTTCAGTGCTTAAACTGCCAAGAATTTGGCCATACCAAGGCATACTGCTACTTACCCCCTGTCTGCGTAGTATGTGGTGAACTACACGGTACAGTTTCTTGCGATAAGTCTAAAACCGACCCCAACGTAAAAAAATGTAGCAACTGTGGCGGTAATCACACTGCCAATTATAGAGGATGCCCAGTATATAATATTGTCAAGCAGACGGTTGGACCGAAAACAAATACCCCTCAAATGCAGGTTGCAAATCAGGTAAACACAAATGCAATTCAAGCCCCCCAGCCTAGTAATAACAGAACCTCTTACGCTAACGTCCTAAAATCAAACCATCAGCCAATGCAAGGTGCCTCGCCAAGTAATGATGAAACTCCGGTTTCTAATTTAAGTCGTTTAGAAAAAACCATGGAAACATTAGTGCAAACAGTAAATAATTTTACGAACACAATGGGTAATATGATGCAGGAAATGCTTAGAATGCAATCGATGTTATTGCAAGCTGTACTTAACAAACCATGAACTGTTTAAAAATTTGTTTTTGGAACGCAAACGGCATCCGCCAACATAAAAATGAATTAGAATACTTTCTTAAAAATAAACAAATTGATGTCATGATGATTTCTGAAACTCATTTGACCTCAAGAAATACGTTTAAAATCAATGGTTATATACTATATGATACCAAGGACCCTCGAGATAGAGCTTGTGGAGGTTCTGCCATCTTAATAAAAACTCGAGTCAAACACTACATTATGTGTGATCACCGTGAAGACTATCTGCAAGCAACGACTATTTGTGTTGAGGAGCTAAATCGAAACATAGTAATTTCTTCTTTATACTCTCCACCTAGATTTTCCATATCAGAAGGCCAATATTATAAATATTATAAATCATTAGGACCCTGTTTTCTGGCCGCTGGCGATTATAACGCTAAACATACCTTCTGGGGGTCACGACTTATAACACCAAAAGGTCGTGTTTTGTTTAACACAATCTCTAAAATGGGTTTAAATGTGGTCGCGAGCGGGCAACCAACATATTGGCCTACTGATCAGCAAAAAATTCCAGATGTTATCGACTTTGGCGTGGTTAAAAACATCCCCACAGAAACGATTCATGTTGAAGCTTCCCTAGAATTATCATCCGACCACACACCTACAATTGTTACTATATCGAACCCAAATAGAATTGTATTTCCGTCAGGTTACTTAGCGACGCCAGCCACACAAATAAATTGGTTAAAATATAAAAAATTTCTCAGTGCCCATTGCACAGAAAATATTCCGCTTAGTACACCGGAGAATGTGGATCTCTCTCTTGATAACTTTGACAGTTATCTTAAACTAGCTGTTCAACACTCCAGCGTTACCCTCAAAAAAATTAAAAATAATAAAATATGTTCTTCAGATGTCGAGCGGCTCTTGACTGAAAAAAGGAGAGTTCGAAGAGAGTGGCAACTTTACAGATCCCCGCAACTTAAGATTTTATTAAAAGAATGCACAAAAAGGCTAAGAAAGTTGCTACAGAATCAGAAAACGGCTTCTCTAGAAAAATATCTTAAGGAACTTGATGCAACTCCACAATCTGACTACTCATTATGGCGTGCAGCTAGAAATCTAAAAAGGCCAGTTATATCTAAGCCACCATTAAGAAACTTGAATGGTAGTTGGGCAAGAAATGATAATGAAAAAGGAAACCTGTTTGTAAATCATTTGAAAAACGTATTTACACCAAATATATCTCACAATATTGCGGTCGAGTTACCACCTGTTGATGCTAGAGCAGCTATTCCCCTCAGATTTGAGATAAGAGAAATCGAGAAGGCTATTTGTGACTTAAACACTAAGAAGGCACCTGGTATTGATAAAATCAGTAATAAAATGCTTTTGGAGCTACCTCGCATAGCAAAGAAAATTATTCTTTTTATTTTTAATGCTATTTTACGCCTTGAATACTATCCTGAAAAATGGAAGGTTTCCTTAGTTACCATGATACCAAAGCCAGGTAAAGATCATACAAAAGTTGAGTCTTATAGACCTATTAGCTTATTATCAAATATGTCAAAGCTGTTTGAGAAATTATTAGTTTCAAAATTAACACCAATTTTAAGTGAAAATAGATGTATTCCAAACCATCAGTTCGGATTTAGAAGAAAACACAGCACAATCGAGCAGACTCATCGAATAGTAAATGTCATAAGAAAAGCATTTGAAGAAAAGAAATATTGCTCAGCACTCTTCATCGATGTTTCGCAAGCTTTTGACAAAGTCTGGCATGAAGGCTTATTACACAAATTGAAGCAAAATTTACCAGCAAACACACACAAGCTGCTAGAAAGCTACTTAGTCGGTCGTCAATTTATTATTAAAGAAGGAAATTTCTTAAGTTCACCTCAGCCCATTGCCGCTGGAGTCCCACAAGGCAGCATCCTGGGCCCCCTATTATACTTAATTTATACTTCGGACATGCCAACAAGCAACTACACACAAACTTCAACATTTGCAGACGATACAGCTTTTCTAAGCGTCCACGAAAATCGTTATGAAGCATCGCGTTACTTACAGCATCATATATTTCAACTAGAAATATGGTTAAGACAATGGAGGATAATGGTCAATGAGCAAAAATGTGTACATATAACATTCACTTTGCGTCGGGAATCTTGCCCCCCTATTACAATCAATAATCAAATAATTCCTCAACATTCGCATGTTAAATATCTCGGTATACATCTGGATCGGCGATTAACGTGGAAATGCCATATAGAGGCAAAATTAACTCAAATGAAACTAAAAGCCATTCAAATTCATTGGCTTATTGGAAGAAATTCTGTCCTTAGTCTCGATTGCAAGCTTCTACTTTACAACTCTATCTTAAAGCCTATCTGGTGCTACGGTATTGAACTATGGGGCACTGCCTCGGCCTCTAATATCGACAAAATTCAAAGGCGCCAAAATAAACTTCTTAGAATAATCACAGCCGCTCCCTGGTATGTTAAAAACTCAAACATTCATAAGGATCTCAATGTGCCATTAGTGAAATCTATGATTACAAAATATGCAATAAAATATTTAAAAAGGCTTGAACAACACCCAAATCCACTAGCTCGAAATATTTTAAATCATGGCGGCCACACTCGCTTAAGAAGAAGAGACACTGCAGCACTTACCCAATTAGATGAGCGATAAACACCTATAAAAGTGAACATAACCCGTGATGAAGAAAATTTTGTCTGGCACTGGCAGGAGATAAAATAACGTATTAGGTTAAGATTTGATTAATTATTGTTAGTTCATATTTAATATATGAAGATTCAATAAAAAAATAATGACAAAAAAAAAAAAAAAAAAAAAACTGTTTATAATTTTTCTATAGAAAAAGTTATCGGTGTTTTAAAATTTTTTTTATAGAAATACTTGTCGTTGTTTTTAAAATTTTCTATAGAAAAAGTAATCGGTGTTCTTAAAATTTTCTATGGAAAAAGTTATCAGTGTATATAATTTTGCTATTTAAAAAGTTATCGGTGTTTTAAAATTTATTTTATAGAAATAGTTATCGGTTTTTTTTAAATTTTCTATAGAAAAAGTTATCAGTGTTTTTAATATTTCTATTGAAAAAGTTATCGGTGTTTAAAATTTTTTTAAAGAAATAGTTATCGGTTTTTTTAAATTTTCTATAGAAAAAGTAATAGGTGTTTTTTATATTTTCTATAGAAAAAGCTTTCAGTGTTTTTAATTTTTCTATAGAAAAAGTTATCGTTGTTTTTAAAATTTTCTATAGAAAAAGTTATCGGTGTTTTTAATATTTTCTATACGAAAAGTTATCGGTGTTTTTCAATTTTTCTATAGAAAATGTAATCGGTGTTTTTAAATTTTTTTATGGAAAAAGTTTTCGGTGTTTTTTAATTTTTCTATAGAAAAAGTTATCGGTTTTTTTTAAATGGTCTATAGAAAGAATTATCTGTGTTTTTAACGATGTTAATTGTAATTAAAACAAAAATTTTTCAAAGTATTATCTTAACATTTTTAATTATTATAAAAATATCGACAAATGCTCGTCACGGCTTCGTTGGCATACCTCTATCCGATGATCTATATTTATGTGAGGTTCAATGTCTCATCCTTAAGCTTTTGAATTGTCCTTGGTTTATTCACACTTATTCATTTAAATATACCCAAATAAAGAAGTCCAACGGTTTAAAAACACATGATAGTGGCGGCCAATTAGCATTGCCACGACGTGAGATAACATGGCCATTGAATTTCTCGCGCAAAAGAGCTGTTGTTTCGATGGCTGTTGGAACCACATAACCAGGTCCATATCCTCAATTTCTGGTTAAAAGAAGCGCGTTATCATCTCGCGATAGCAAACACAATTAACGGTCACTGCTTGGCTGACCTTATTTTCGAAAAAGTACGGCCCGATGAAGCCGCCAGCCCATAAATCGCACCAAACAGTCACTCTTTTTGGATGCATCGGCTTTCTGCTTGTTAACGAATCCTCTGAGGTGACCAGAACAAACACAAAGTGCTCGAAATGCATTTTTATTTGAACGTCATTTTTTGTAAAATGCTACAACAATCTTAACTAAATTGTGTACTAAAGTGGGTAGAAAAAAAGTGGAGCCAGCCACTCCCTAGATTGAAAAATATGCTACGCCCCAAAATACAGCCAGCCCTTTTGGTTTTTTTTATGAAGCGCTGCCATTTAAAGTCCGATCTCATCATATCGCATATCGTTGTTCATGGCTTTATTTTCCTTGGGTGACATTTTAATCTGACCTCAAATTCTGAGCGCCACTTGTGCCATCTCGAATCCTTCCCCCAAACGTTCAATTTTTTCACGAGACAAGAAAGTCCATCTAAAACTAAGTGTGTATAGCTTTTAATATGCTCACTTTTTTGACATGCCTAATTAAGCCCCTTTTTTCTTTTTGACAGGTAAAATCCAATCCAAATAAAAAAAATTTTCAGCAGTCACTCACTAGAATAAAAGGTATATTTATTAAGTTTGAAGAACTTTAAAAATATTGTTATTGACAAGCCCTAAATTACAGCGCTTTTTATTTTATATATACATATAACATCGCCATTTAAAGTGCAATTCCATCGTATCGTATATCATTGTTTACGGCTAGAATATGGCTTTAATATGGCTTTATTTTTTTATAATTTTAGATGGCATTTATGATATCTCGGATCCATTATCTCTAATGTCCAAATATTTCCACGTGGCAAGAAAGTCGTTCTTAAGCTTAGTATATCTAGCTTTTAATATACTCGCCGCTCTCCAATTTAATTTATAGAATTTCCGTGCATTTTTGTGCACTTGAGGTTAAGGTGTGACTCACAATAAATATCTTGAATTATGGTTGGACCACCCTTTTTGAATTAAGATTTACATATATATTTTCGTTAAAAAACTAGTTATAATTTTTGTTTGCTACCTTTTATTGAAAAACTTATCGATATCTTTATTTAAAGGTATAATAAAGTTTAATAGCTAAAAGTGAGAGCCTCATTACAAAAAATAATTGAAAATTTCTTGATAGACGTTATCAATGTTTTGCGTTGGGTTTATTTGTGGTCATTTGGAATTTATTAACTCATTTTTGCCTTCTTTACCATTCAATAAACCATTTAAAAAAATATTCTTAAACCATCATACGTTGAGCATAAGAGTTTCACGTACAAAAAGCAATCACGAAAGACGTTCTTATATCAGGTCAACTTTACTTACAAAGTTAAAACGTAATCAAAATCCATCTACAAAGAAAAGGACGAAAATTTTATTTTTGGCAAAACAGAATTAAAGAAAAAACTTAATTGGTAACGCCTTGACTTTTAAAAATAAATATTATTGCAAACAGATTGGACCTTAAGGTCCCTGAAGTGCACTTATTTTGAAAGACACATTCTCACGCACAATCGTATAGACAGTCGCAAATAAAACTTTTATTTTTCTTTAACCACTTACCAACTTTTTTATTTTTATTTTTAATAATTTTATTTTAGTACTTTTTTTCTGAAAAGTCTTTTTTATATTTTATACCATACAATGACCAAGATTAGGTGCCAATGCTATCACTGCCAAGGTTTAAACCATAATTTGCCATAATTTTAGCCATTAACAACTGACTTTAATGTGCGAGTAACATAAAAGATCTTTAACAATTTTCACATGTTATTTAAACCTTGAACTTTGATTAAGTTTTTTTTTTACATCCAATGAAAAAATAAAAAAATTGGTGAAACATCCATTTAACCCACGCACGTATCTGTACTGCGATGGGAATTGAGGTAATTGGCTAAACGAAGTTGTTATGGGATGAAAATATGTGTAATTTTATTGAGAATTAGTTTTTTCTGATTTTTTTCAAGTTAAACAAGTCAGTATATATGCGACTGTACCAAATCCATCCTTGATACCCTCCACGATCATTTAAAATAGTTTGGTAATGTATTTTTATAGGATCTGCTATAAATTATGAATTGTGTAATATTGCAGAAATTCAACATCACAATTTTTCGTTTTATAAAATGTTAACATTTGTCCTTGAAGTTGTGCTGAAAAAGGTCAACAAGCAAATGAAAGACAAAAACATGAAAAACGGAAAAATGTACTTTGGACTTCAAGAAGAATTCTTCACAAAAAGTATGAAAATCGTAAGTATGGATGAACATGTAAATTAATTAAAGCTATAAAGATTTCTGAAGAAATTGAGTGGTTGCAATCGAAACATGTCAAAGCAGCCTGTCCGTGAACGTGGGTTCAATTCCCCGGTCAGGCAGGAATGAAAAATTATCAATAAATTTTAATTCACTTCATGTTGTAAATTTCCTTACTTCATAAAAATAATTTAATGAAAATAAAATTTAATGAATTTTAGCCTGATAAAAATATCAAAATTTGGATTTGAAACAGTCCCGAAGCGTTATTATTCGTTTCGACTAATTGAAGAGCATTCTGTGAGTGGCCTATACATAAGGCACTTACGGAAAATTTAACTAAATTGGATTTAATTATAATTACTAATGACGTGCTTAACTCCAAATTTTTATTTTTGATAAATACACTGAAATTTATTGTGGTTGCTTAGGCCAGAGCATCAGGAAACCTTTGTCCAAAGATTTTACAAAAGCTAAAAATATTATACAAACAAAACTTTAAAGCGAATAAGAATTATAAACACTAAAATTTTACTTGTTACAATATCCAAGCTTAAATAAAACACCAACAATAAACAGTGAGTCAATCTTTTCTTACATTTAGTTTGACGAATCGTTTTATTCGTAAAGTGTTTTGGCATATGAATATGTTTTTCGTTAAGGGGCTTTATGTGGAACTTATGATAAGTTATGGACCGAAAATTCAAATTTTTAGCTGGGTAAGTTCTAGTCTTTTAGAACTAAATTGGATCAAATTGGCAGCGTTTTAGGGGAATAGAAGTGATTTCCGGGAGTGGAACTTATATTGTTTTTTATCAAGTAAATACAAACGCGTATGGAAATAATATAAATGCTTTGTAGCGCCCACTTAATTAGGAGAGTCGAAGGCACACTTGCGTATAATGTGATTAACGGTTGTAACGATTTCGTTTAAAATAGTTTTCAATAATTTCGTCTAAAACAGAAATTAATCTGGGGAAAAGCTATCTCAGATTATTTTCTGTTTTGTTGAAAAACTAATATTTTATAAATACGGCAGATATTCTTTATACTAATTTTGACATTCAGACAATAGCGAACGAAGCTCAGTGTTTTGGCAAATGGTCTTGCAAGAGAGCAAATTCAAAATATTGAAGCTCTTTTGTTAAATCCAATAAAAAAAACTACCCAGAGTTTCCGTCGGATTTTATTTAATAGCTACGATATTTTTCATTTTCAAGAAAATTTGCACAAACCGATTAACTTCCCTAATGTATTCCTGTTAAAAAAAAATTAAAAACCTTTTTTTTTTAAAAATTCCAAGTTGTTAAATTTAAAAAAAAAATAAATTTCTTTATTTTATCTTTATATTCCTTTACCGACGATTTCGAGAATCGTTGTGTAAAATGGTCAGATGCATTACTATACAGTGGGCTTATATGTCTTCTCGAGTGATTTGATATCCCAAAGTTTGTTTAATTATTGTGTGAAACGTTTAAATGATCATCAAAAGCATATTACGAATTATAATAAAAACGTTTATGTTTTTTTAAATTTTTGGTCTTTGAAGCAAGTTGTTGATTTTCTTTCAAACAAATTAAATTTTATTGTTATATCTTCCTCTTGTGACTTAACACAATGATTTATATTCCATAAAAAATTACTTGTCACTTCACCAAATGTCTTGCTGATTCCGCCTGATCAGATAATGGAACTTAAAACTATTGTCATTATGATAAAATAAATTAACAAATTGTTTACAAAATCGATTCAGTAAAAATTTAAATAAGCAAAAACTAAACGCAGATATAATAAACATAACTTTACTCTTGTATAAGTTTATGCAGATGTTTAACCTTTTGCTTTTTAGTTGTTTTAATTTGTTTTTTTTAGTTTGTTAATTCAATCACTAGTCCAGTCCATAAACATACATATGTAGAGAGAAACTAACAATTCATCTTTCTTTCTTACAGATTAACTTTCATTTTATTAGGAAGTAAGTAATCTGCTTAAAGTTTAGAGCCAGCTGAAAAAAATATACAAATGCTGAGAAATTAAGATAAAAAGTTATTAACAAATATTTGTCTTAACCATTTCTTATAAACTATACAAAATGAGCTACAGTAAAGGCGAAAATAATAGCAAATTTGTTTAAGTTGTAAAGAGCTTAATCAAAAGTGGTTTTGTATTAAGCCAAGTTTGATATAAAATCGATATGTAAAGGGCCAAATAAACCACACAAATTGCTTGTCAAGCACACACTTTGTTTCGATTTTGTGTTCGCTAATAAAAAACAACTTTTCACTTTTGTTTTCAGTGAATGCAGACGCCGATAGTGCTGCGGCAGTTTTGCTCGCTATTTGCTTTAAAAGGTGGCTTTGGTGGTTGGTAATGGTCAAACTACAAAGAGCTCTAATAATGAAAACATGGTTGTTCTCGAAACAGCTGTAAGTTTGACTCGCGTTTAACACCCCGTTCAGTAACTAATAAAAAATTATAAATAAATTCAAATTCATTTGATGTTTTAAAATTAATTTTTTCATTAAAAAGATTGACTGAAAATTAAATTTGACGAGCTTCAGCCTGATTTAAAATAAAATTAAATTTGGAGTAAAGAGTTGTTTAAGAAACGAGCTGTTTTGGGGCAAACAATACTACTGAAATTAGTATTTGCGGATGAAAGTGATTTCAATGCTTCTGCTACTTCTTTGGTCTGCAAAGTTTTTGCTGAAATGATTTCATTTTGCGCTCGACACCAAAGTTTGACAAATATTTAACATGTCTGCCAAACATTCAAAATTTTTAATATACAAACAATGTACAAACAGTAAATATCCCAATAAGCAACTCAAAACATTTGTACAAACGTAAAATTGTCACATGTTTACCAAGCAATTTGTGTGGTTTATTTTGACCTTAAGGAAGTTCTGAATATACGAAAAATAAATGTACAGTTTCCACTCTGTGAAATCAAACTGATATGCAAAATAAAGTATTTTTGGCATTTTTTTTATTTTCTAAACAAACAAAATTTGTATATGTTGGAGGGAATGAAAACTTTTAAAAAAATGTACTTAAAAAAGTACAAAAAGTACTTAAAAACAGGGTTTAAAAACTGCAGTTGAAACCAAAAACTGTCGAACAACTTGTGTACAACTTTTCGCTTTTTGAGTTGGTATGACAGCGACTGTTTACATTTAACGAATCTTAAGTAAAAGCAAACAGTTTTTTTTTTTTTGGACAGTGACAAATAAAGATATGAAAGAAATGGCAGTTTTTCAAACGCTGCTTTAACATGTTTTTGCTGCATTGTTTAACAAGTTTTTTCTCTGCGTGTAATCTTTGGTAAAAGGCTAATATGATTGAAACATAGTAAAAATTTTTTTTTTTAATATTTTTCGATAACTTGAAATCGTGAAGCCTTCAAGTTATCAAGTTTTGCTTTTAATTTGCAATACACTCTCACTTTTTTTACCTACACGCTCACACTTTTTAAATTGACCACGAGATTGCTTTCAATTTTATCTTTCCATAAGCTTGGCAATTTTACGTAAAATTTTTTGTATGTTTTTATAAATTGTTTTCTTGATGACATCTTGAAAGTAAATTGCCTACAGCCTATGCAAAGCTTTCAGTTTATGTAAATTTTGACAAAAAGTATATGTAAAAGACTATCAAATTTGATCGTGTGGCTGCAGGGTAATATATTTTTAAAATGTTGCTTAATCTAAAATTGTTAAAATCCACCTGTAAAGCCTCACAGCTTCTCTATCGGTGCAAAAATAACTTAGTTAAACATTTTTAAGTCCCAAAACCCCGCTTTTTTATTGTTAACTTTCGATGAACGAATGACAAAGTCGGCCTAAAACTTACAAAAGGGCATTTTCACCGTCACAATGTGTTTTTAGAGCATCTTTGAATTTTTTGTAGCATTCTTTGTATGTCATTACATTCTTCAATAATAAATGCATTAAAATTCGTCATGACTATGGACTTTATATAGAATATTTACAAGATATTTTCTTATTTGCATACTTAGATTTCACTACAGCCTGTTGCCAGTTTTGGCCTGCTTAAAAATTGTTCTCTATCCACTTGGATCTTTTGTGTGTTGTCTCCAGTTCGATTCACCAAGTATTTTTAAGTCATCTTATACTCTGCCCTTCCACCGGAGTTTCAGTTTTCCCCGCTTAAGCTTTCTTTCCTATAGATTCTGGAATGCATACGACACGCCGTTGTATCTTGATGCGTCTCACTATGTTCACTTGGGAGTAAATCGCGCACAGCTCATGGTTCATTCGTCGTCTACTCTTACTCAACGCATGTAAACACATATATTTTACGAAGTAAAGGGTGTCCCAAAATCAATGCAAGAGAGGAAAAAGACTAAAAACTGTGTTTCTATTTCATTCAAATCTTGCGTTAATTTTGGGGCATCCTTTATTTATAATTTTCTCTTGCAGCGCACATATTCATTTTCCTTTTCTATCTAATATAGATACTATAAACGAAAACATTTGGGAACCAAATAACTCGGGTTCCAAAAATCGAAGTTACAATAATTTTATCTATTTTTTCCTTTCTATTTCCCAGCGAATAAATAGTAGCATTAATCTTTTGAAGATTCTTAAAATCTTTTATTGCTTGAAACTAAAATAGAAAGCATTTTTATATGTTGCTATTTTGGAAGGCACAACTATTTAGTAATATTTAAATGAATTGATCATTGGGCTGAAGCAACATCATTCAAGACTTTAAAATACATGTGCAAAAAACAAACATTCATTGGTAACGCAAAACCAAAACAGAAAAATAATAATAAAAAAAATAAAATGAAAAGAATTTTAACTCTCTGTGCAAATTTGTGAAAGTGTAAAGAAAAAGCTCATATAAACAAACATTCAGGTGTGAGTTTAAGAAAAAATTATTAAAATATTTCTGTACAACTATTTGTACATACAAGTAAGAGTTTGTGGTATGATATAGAGGAGATAAAAAAAAAACAAGTAAAACACTATGGACCTACTTTTAACATACTTTCGATACATGTGTCGTCTCTGTTTCTGTTTATGGATTTTGTTTTTGCTGGTTATCTTCTGAACATTTTGTTTTCTTTAACTTCAATGATTTAAGATTTGTCACGATGTAATTTTTTTTTATAATTCCTTATTTGTGACAAATTTAGACCGAAAAATTAAGGTCAGTAAAGAAAAAAAAAAGTTTTTTAAAGTAAATTAGAAACGCAAAAGCACTTTAGACAAAGTCTTATTTAATTAAACAAATTCCCTTTTAATGAAATCAATTGCAAAAAGTTCTTACAAAAATACAATGAAATAATAGATATTTGACGTTTTCGTGTTTGATTAACAAACTAAAAACTTCTTGGGAAGATTAAAAAGGTTTTTCCATAAAATTTTGTTGTATTCATCCAACCATTACATTTATTTTTGAAAGGGAATTCGCTTTTAAGTATTTTACCTTTTTGTTCTTTCCCTCATTTTTTATAAGCTTTTAGCTGAAATTAATTTAATGCATTGTTTAACAGAACATCAGCACAAAAAACATTTTACAGTGACAACAGAAATGGCAAAACTAACAAAATGAAGAATTTTTAAATCGACATTTATACGTACAGACTGTTACAAGTGGTTAGTGGTTGGTTGGTTGGATCTGTTAGAACGTGGGAATTTTTTTTTTTTTTGTACATTTTATAATTTTGTATTCAATTTATTTTGTCATCTTCTTTTTGTCTTGATCACACGGAAGTTACACAATATTCGTAGGTTTGTATTATTAGAAATTAAATTAAACCAAGGTTGGAAACCGATACCGCTTTAATACCGTATGAAAAAGAATAGCAGTTTTGATTCTAGGATTGCCAGAAAACAAATTCAAATAACTGGAAAATAAAATTTTTTTTAATATTTTTATAATTAGGCTTAAGTTCATGAAATTTAATTTCCATTAAATTATTTTTATGAAGAAAGGAATTTTACAACATGAAAATTAATTAAAATTGTTATTGAAAATATTTCATTCTTGATGTGGCTGGGGCTGGAACCCTGGCCGGCAGGTTACCATGACATGTTTCAATCGCAACCACTCAATCTCCTCAGATGGATTTGCCGTCTTACACTCGCAACCATCGACGACTGCTGACGTCAATAGTCAAACATCAATCCTTAAACCAAATTGTATTTTAACCTTTGGTAGATCGAAATTTGCTTTTCTGAGTGATTATCCATTTTTAATTGATTTAACGTTTTTTTCCTTACTTCTGTTTTGTCGTACTTTTGTCAAGAAATCTTCTTGAAGTCGAAAGTACACTTTTTTTTGTTTTTTAATTTTTGTCGTTCTTTTTTCTGTTGACCTTTTTCAGCACAACTTGAAGGACAAATGTACACAAAGAGCTCGTGCCTTAGCTTTAACAATAATCAGCATTGTGGTTATTTTGTTGAACTATTTATGGTTTTTAATAAAAATGTAAAAAATTCACCTGGATTTCTTAAAATTAAAAATCAGTCTTACATCATAATACTAATCGTCACCTAAAATCCAAAATGCCATAAGTAACAGTATATTTAGGATTTAAATAATAAAAAAATTTTTTTTATATTAAAGAAATACTTTTTTAAATGCAAAAATTTTATTTGAGCTGGTAACCTGACATGACAAAAAATAACTGGACAATCCAGGCCATTCCATGTCGTCTGGCAACCTTAGTTGATACCGATATAACAAGTACGTTAATACTGGTACTGATACCGAAATTAGTTACGGTTTTCAGCAAACCTATTTCCTATTAGCACAAGTGTTGAAAATTTTAAATTGTTTTTACTCCGCAATAAGATCATCATTTGTTTAATATTTAGAAAATAAAATCCATCTGGCGTTTGTCACCCTGTAAATAATATGTCAGATAGACACCTTCTTTATTGTTTTGTAACATTTTTGTTTGGTTTGGTAGATAAAAATGTAAAACCGATATACCTATACCGTTATACAGATTTTCGAACGGGTATGCCGATAACAATATAATTAATACCGATACCGAAATAACAAATAGTTTAATAACGATTTCGGTTGCCAACCTTGAATTAAACACACACAGATAATGAACATTTATAAATATTTAATGAAATTTCTTACATTTAATAGCGGCAGTCATAAAGAAATGTAACTGATCTCTAAGCACCTCATTAGCAATTGTTCTCTTTTATCTTTTTGTAATGATCATGTGACTTCAACCCCTATTTACATGTTGCTTCTGAATTACTATCTTTAAGACGGTTGTTGCCTTATAACAATTTTCCCTTAATTTAAGTCTTTATTATTAATTATCATTTTTTTTTACCGAAAACTATGAAACTGTGAAAATATAAGAAATTCTGATATTTGTAAACAAAATGCATTGCCATAAATATTTACGCTTCATGTCATTTAACTTGACTCAGGGGTTGTCTTGTAGTTAATAAGTTAATGTGTGTAATTTAATTTGAATACACTTGAAAAATAAAACAAATAAAATGTAAGAAAAAATAAGTAAGAAAGTATAGTCGGTCAAGCACGACCATATGATACCCTACACCACAGTCTTTAAAAACTAATTTTCGAGTTTTTATGTTTTAAATTTCATTAAAATCGGTTTGACAGTTTCTGAGAGGCAAAAATGTCCTCCATCTCCCCTCGTGGTCCTATCTTTTTTAAATGCATAACTTATGTGTCCGTACAAATATGAATCTATCTACGTTTTAAATTTTATTAAAATCGGTTTCATATTTTCTGAGAGGCAAATATTTGCCCCAATCTCCCCTCGTGGTCCTATTTTTTTAAGAATACATAGCTTATGTGTCCGTACTAATATAAATCTATCTACACTTAAAATTTCATTAAAATCGGTTTGATAGTTTCTGAGGGACAGAAATCGCCACCTATCTCCCCTCGTGGTCCTACGATGTGGCCCATTTTCAAAAGGCTTGGTCCTTGTGCCAATAAGAATCCATGTCCCAAATTGTATCAAATTATCTCCAAAATTGCGCACTTTGCGGACAAGGTTACATGGACAGCCAGCCAGCCAGCCAGGGGAGACAGGTTTTTAAAGCTCTGAAGGTATGCGAAAGATTTACAAATTGTATCGCTTGTTGTTGTCCCTGTTTAAAGAGTAAAAAAATAGTGGTATAAATTTTTTGAATATTGAGTTTTTGCTTTCTTTTTTTGAGAATTAGGTAAAAAGTAATTTTTCCTGAATGTGCCCCATACCGGGGTAGCTTTGACATTCGACATGGCACATTCTTCGATAATATTCTTTAAGGCAATTGTTTGTTTAAAATTCCTTTAAATATTTAATACGATGCTAGTTTTGAACCAATTAAGTATTTTCTTATTAGATCGATAAAGTTAATAAAAACTAAACATTTTTCTTGACTTGGTAACTTAAGTTCTATTTCGCCCTCAGAACTAGTGAAGTACAGTAGAATTCCGATAATTCATATCCGAAGGGACTAAATGCTTTTAACGAATTAAAGGAGTTTTTAAAATAAAGAGATTTCGGTTTTACGAGGCTAAAATAAAAAAAACACCATTTAAAGGGGATTTAGTTTAATGAGGGTTAACTCAATTTAATTTTCTTTGCTCCATTGTCAAAAATAAAATTTCAAGTGCTAAAAATTTAACTGGAAATAAACTTGAGTTCAAATGTATTTTTAAATGCTCTTCAAGTTTCAAAATATTTTACAAATATTCACTTGATTTCCTATTTTACTGGAGATGCAATTAAAAAGGCCGTAACAAAAGTATATCTCAATCCTTAAAACTTGAATACCAAGTGTTTTGCACTTGATTTCCAGCTAAATTGCTTATTGGGTTGTTTGTACTACGAATTATATGCGATTATTTACGAGTAATTAGAGAGGTCACCTCAAACTTTGAATTATACAAAACAAACGAATTGACGAGGGGACCAAAATTAATGTAATTTCTGCGAATTAAAGAGTTTTTCTCAATTTTGAATTGTTGAGGTTTTCTAATTAACGGGTTTCGAGTTATCGCGGTTTGACTGTAATTGAGTTGAGCAAATTAGTAATATAATTTGCTAAATTCAGTTTAAACTTTAATGAATGTACAGTTAAAATGTACAGTTAAAATTTTAAATCAAAACGCAGTATTGAGTTTTGTAAATTCTCAGAAACCACTTCTTAAAATGCTTTTATAAGTTTTTAATAGTTTAATAACTGTCCAATGCAGTGATGACAGGAGAAATTTCAAAAAATCCCTACGTGTCTCAAAAAATCCCTTTTTCTCATTACAAAATAAAACATTTTCCCTACACTTTTCCCTACATTTAAAATTTATTGTTTTTAGCAACAGGCAAGCAGATACATGTTTTGTTAACATTTTGTAATTATTATAATAAAAGGGTTTTTTAACAACAAGATAAAAACGAAAATAAATATGTAAATGGCATACACGTACATATAAAAATTGAATTTCACAAATAACACTGTGTAACAAATTGAATTTATTTCTTTTTGGCAGAAACACATCTATATATCCTTTAATCTAGAGGCAAAAGATAGTCAAACCTCAAATTTGATTTTTATTTCCTCATCTTTTGTCCTTTAATTTTTTTTTAATATTTTTCAAGAAAACTTATATAAAATTTTTCTCTTAATACAATTAGATATGTTTCTAATTATGTTTAGCAAACTTGGTACAAAATAAATATGTAGAAAATTAAAAAAAAAATATTTTCTTCAGTTCCCCTCAACTAAAATATAAAAAAAATTTCGTCTTAAAAATATATCCTTCTTTTTCCTTAAAAGTTTTCATTACGAATTTTTTAAAAATTCGAAATTGTATTGTTTTAATTCTTTTCGTTTAGAAGGTGTGATCGTTTTTTTTACAAATTAATTTCTATGTAGAAATTTCGGCCCATAGTACGGTTCACAACAATAAAACAACTGGTTGTGTTGACTTGTAATTTTATTAAGTTTTTGTTTGCCTTAATATGGCAAAGTTGTAAACCATAATACAAAAATTAAAAAATTACAACTAAACTTAGTTGAGTTGTGAACCGTAATTGGGGCCTTCATTCATTAGATATTCGCTTTTAATGCTCGCATACATTTTAGCGAACGTGGGTGCGAATGCAGATATCAGAAATCAGAGCATAGTTAGTAAATGCGAACGCGAATATTCCGATCGAAAGTGATTTCGTTTTATGTGAAGCAAGAGAAGAACTAACTTCCACTTTCGATCGGAATTGATTTCTGTGACAGCCTAATATATTGAAAATTCCCTACATTTGCCTTAAAATAAAAAAAATTTACCTTTTTTCTCTACGCTTGAAATTTTCCGAAAAAAAATCCCTACAAAAATAGGAAGCACCCTACTGTTGGGATCACTGGTCCAACGATACAATATTGTTAAATATATATTGTACTAGCTTAACCCGTTGCGCTTCGCTACACTGCTTTAACCACCTTTAAAGACTCTCTCTTTAATAGTTCTTCAGTAGAGAGATATTTATTTTTATTTTCAAAAGTGTAGTATGCCATAAGAGTGACTTCTACAAAGTTTGAATATTCATACTATAACAGTTCTTGAGATAAGAGATATTAAACATCGTCGTTCTATGGGGGGTACCACTTTTGTATTGAAATTTATAGTTTACCATAATAGAAACTTTAACCACGTTTGAAGACTCTCCCTTTAATATTTCTTCCGTTGAGCAATATTTAATACATCTTCGTACGGGAGGTGTTTCCCCCTGCGCCTTCCCGCTTTATTTTTATTTTCAAAAGTGTAGTACACCATAAGAGTGACTTCCACAAAGTTTGAACATTCTCACTACAACAGTTCTTAAGATATGCGATATTAAACATTGCCGCCTTATGATGGGTACCACTTCCCCCGCTGCTGTTTTGTTAAAATTTTGGGGTTCTGAACCCCATACTACCAAAGGTCCAACAAAATGCGTGCAGTGGCTCTTATTAATATTTCTATCTATGAGGGGTACTGCTCCTCCCCTGTCTACCCCGCCTATTTTTATATTGAAATTTATAGTTTACCCTAATAGAAGCTCTAACCACGTTTGAAGACTTTCTCTTTAATAGTTCTTCAGTTGAGCGATATTTAATGTATGCATCCTATGGGAGGTATTTCCCCCCTGCGCCTTCCCGCTTTATTTTTATTTTCAAAAGTGTAGTATACCATAAGAGTGACTTCTAGAAAGTTTGAACATTCTCACTACTACAGTTCTTAAGATATGCGATGTTAAACATTGGCGTCCTATGGGGAAAACCACTTCCCCCGCTGCTACTTTCTTTCAATTTCGGGGCTCAGAAGATCGTACTACCAAAAGTTCAACAAAATTCGTTCAGTGGCTGTTATTAATATTTCTATCTATGAGGGCCACTGCTCCTCACCTGTCTCTCCCGCCCATTTTTATATTGAAATTTATAGTTTACTATAATAGTAGCTTTAACCACGTTTTAAGACTCTCCCTTTAAAAGTTCTTCAGTTGAGCGATATTTAATGTATGCATCCTCTGGGAGGTATTTCCCCCTGCGCCTACCCGCTTTATTTTTATTTTCAAAAGTGTAGTATACCATAAGAGTGACTTCTAGAAAGTTTGAACATTCTCACTACTACAGTTCTTAAGATATGCGATGTTAAACATTGGCGCCCTATGATGGGTACCACTTCCCCCGCTGCTGTTTTGTTTAAATTTTGGGGTTCAGAAGATCATACTTCCAAAGGTCCAACAAAATGCGTGCAGTGGCTCTTATTAATATTTCTATCTATGAGGGGTACTGCTCCTCCCCTGTCTACCCCGCCTATTTTTATATTGAAATTTATAGTTTACCCTAATAGAAGCTCTAACCACGTTTGAAGACTTTCTCTTTAATAGTTCTTCAGTTGAGCGATATTTAATATATGCATACTATGGGAGGTGTTTCCCCCATGCGCCTACCCGCTTTATTTTTATTTTCAAAAGTGTAGTATACCATAAGAGTGACTTCCACAAAGTTTGAACATTCTCACTACAACAGTTCTTAAGATATGCGATATTAAACATTGGCGTCCTATGGGGGATTCCACTTCCCCCGCTGCTATTTTATTTCAATTTTGGGGCTCAGAAGATCCTACTACCAAAAGTTCAGCAAAATGGGTGCAGCGGCTCTTAAGATATACGATAATTAATATTGGCATCCTATGGGGGATACCAATTCCCCTGCCCCTATCGAAAAAATAAGTAGCCTATTTTATTTTTAGGGCTCACCTGATGTTACTGTAAAAATTTTAGGAAAATCGGTTCAGTAGTTTAGGAGTCTATAAGCCAACAAACAAACAAACAAACAAACATACATACAAAAATTTTTCATTTATATATATATAGATATAGCTCTATTACCGCCATTGGTATATGATTATCGACTTAAACCGTAATAAGCACAAATCCGTTCAAATTTAAATTCTATTAAAATAACTGTAAATGTTATGTGGGTCAGAATATGTACAGGTTTTAAACTATTTTACTTCCATTTTTTTGCGGTCAGCCTTTAGCAGTTTTGGCTGCGCAATGATGAATCAGTCACTTGACTAAATTATAAATTTAATTCAATATTTGTGTCATATGGCGGTACTGCTTCCCTGTCTGTATCGACAAAAGAAGTGCTTTATTTTATTTTTGGATGCTTTTGTAACAATGTATTGCTACCCCTGCACCTACCCCCTTTATATTTGTTTTAAAAGTTGTCCTGTAAAGGTTGATAGCTCTTGTGTTCAGATATATGGTATTTAATATGTCTTCTATGAGGGGTACTGCTCCTCCCCTGTCTACCCCGCACATTTTTATATTGAAATTTATAGTTTACTATAATAGTAGCTTTAACCACGTTTGAAGACTCTCCCTTTAATAGTTCTTCAGTTGAGCGATATTTAATGTATGCATCCTATGGGAGGTATTTCCCCCCTGCGCCTACCCGCTTTATTTTTATTTTCAAAAGTGTAGTATACCATAAGAGTGACTTCTAGAAAGTTTGAACATTCTCACTATTACAGTTCTTAAGATATGCGATGTTAAACATTGGCGTCCTATGGGGAAAACCACTTCCCCTGCTGCTACTTTATTTCAATTTCGGGGCTCAGAAGATCGTACTACCAAAAGTTCAACAAAATGCGTTCAGTGGCTCTTATTAATATTTCTATCTATGAGGGCCACTGCTCCTCCCCTGTCTCTCCCGCCCATTTTTATATTGAAATTTATAGTTTACTTTAATAGAAGCTTTAACCACGTTTTAAGACTCTCCCTTTAAAAGTTCTTCAGTTGAGCGGTATTTAATGTATGCATCCTCTGGGAGGTATTTCCCCCCTGCGCCTACCCGCTTTATTTTTATTTTCAAAAGTGTAGTATACCATAAGAGTGACTTCTAGAAAGTTTGAACATTCTCACTATTACAATTCTTAAGATATGATATGTTAAACATTTGCGTCCTATGGGGGATTCCAATACCCCCGCTGCTATTTTATTTCAATTTCGGGGCTGAGAAGATCCTACTACAAAAAGTTCAGCAAAATGCGTCCAGCGGCTCTTAAGATATGCGATAATTAATATTGGCATCCTATGGAGGGTACCAATTCCCCTGCCCCTATCGAAAAAATAAGTAGCCTATTTTATTTTTAGGGTTCACGTGATGTTACTGTAAAAAATCGGTTCAGTAGTTTCGGAGTCTATAAGCCGACAAACAAACAAACAAACAAACAAACATACAAATATTTTTCATTTTTATATATATAGAAGAAGAAGATATCATCAGTTAATTTCGCAAATCGAAAATATGCAAATAAAAATTCAAGTTAGAATTCGAAAGCAGTTACACAATTTCTATGAACTTATAATTCGAAAACAATTAACATAAGATATTTTTTAAGTGTTTTTCCATTTAAATTTGTGTCAGTTGTGTTCTTATGCCCTTTTCTTATTAAACCGAAAACTCGCCAGACCATTACGAACAATTTTTTTTAAGAAAACAGGTTCTATTCTTGTTGATTTAGGGTTTAAATTTTTAATTTGTTTTTATTGTATTTTATGGCTGGGTTTCTTCTTGTTTTTTTAAGCAAAATAAATTAACGTTCGTATCCACGAATCTTCATTTGTTTAAAATTTTCAAAGTATATATTAAGTATGTTACACTTGTTGCATTGTGATTGTTGCAAATAGATTAAATGTTTTGTTGAATTTATGTTTTATTTTCTTGTTAAATGTTGGATTTTGATGGAAGAAAATTGATAAAAAAAGGAAACACAAAACTAAAAATTGTTGAAATTTAAAACAGAAATAAATAAAAACCCGTAAGAAATAAATTACTTTTTTTTGGAGAAAAAAAAAAAACAATAATGAACATGCCTGTTAACAAATTAAAAGAAATGATTCTTATGTTATACTAATAGCACAAATTTAAGGTCACGATTTAAAGTCCGATATTTTCGTGCAAAAAAAAAAAGGGAAAAACTAATGCTTTAAATTGTATACTATACATATTTTAGTATAAAACTATCAAATAGAAGATCATCGTATGAAAAAGTCTATACAACCTATAAAAGAGACAGTCGAATAGGCGTGGTCGCAAAAAGCTAATTAAGAATCGTCTAAGTAGTCTTTTATCACCATATTATGATATAAATTATTTTAAAACTTGTTCATAATCATTATTAGAAACAGTCCTCTTTTTTTTATGAAGGTCAGAAAAATGTTTATTTTAATATTTTTATTATTTTTGTGATCTTATAATTTTATGAAAATTAATGGGGACTATGATAAAGTTAACAATTATATTAGAGAGATTATAAAATCTTTTGCGCTAAAAAATAGTATCAATACTCAAATTGCAGAAAAACTACATGCCGGTGGACGTGGCGTATCTTTCTCTACCACACGGCATCAAAATCTCAACTTACCTAAAAAGTGGATTTAGCAGGTTTGCTTATTAAGCCGACGATATGGCATAAAGGTCTGCTTTTGAAAATGAAATGTCTGCTGTCCCCAAGCGCCCACAAATTACTAGAGAGTAATCTATTAGAGAGTTTGTTAAGTGTACGAAATAAGGAATATGTGACAAGAAAATATAAGATTAGAGATAGTGGTCCACAGAAAAAACGTTTTTGGTCCTACTGCACTCCTCTGATTATTCGAAATGCGACAAAATGCCCATTACCACATTTGCAGATTACATACCTACTAATTCTTTGTTCGCATGTGTATTCTTGTTATCTTAATGACTGGCCTCAGTTAAGTAAAAACTTGGTTGAGGAACTAGGCGAATTCGAGTAAACGACTTCAAAAGTAAAGCCGTTACGTTGTACTCGGGAGAGCAAATTGTCCACCTGTCACACGTAATAATGTGAAAGCCCCCAGTCTGATTTTGATGGATAGACGATTTACTTGGTGCCTTCACTTGAAGTTAAGAGCCCCTAAACTTCACTGGTTAATTAGTGACAAATCTAAACTTAGCCTGGACTATAAAGTCATCCTATAAAAGAACGTTTTGAAACTGATTTGGACATTCTATATATGTAAATATATGTACTTACCCTGCAAATAATAGGACCAGTCCAAACACGCGTGTAAAGAGTAGCCCACAAGGGACCAGGACTAGTCCAAAAGTAACCCAAACGTATGGAAAAAACATGATCTATTTAACATTACCTTCGGACTACTAAGGAGTAGTTTTAAAACTACTCCATCGTATACTCAAGAGGATTAGTTTTGAAGTCGTTTAAAAACGAAAGCATGTCGTTAAAAAACGAAGACATGTCGTCTCACTACAAACACTTTTTAACAATGACATGGTCCATGCTTGCATTACATCGTACCAGCCAATGGAGTTGTTCATTTTATCAAAATGAATCAGGTGGTCCAATTTTATTTGCAGGGTATATACATATTTGGTCCTTTTGTTCCCAGTGGAACATTCCGCTAACAAAAATTACTTTCAGCTACATATACCATTTGTCGATGTTATCATTTCCCTCGAAGATGCATCATGTTATTGTAGCTCCGCCTCTATTTAACGTCTCGAAGTGTTGGCGAGCTTACATCGTCTTCTGGAGTTTTAGGGGGTTCACTGCCGCGGAAAATCAACTGCACCCTTATCGTGTTCCCCAGCCATTAAAATTTTCGAGGACGTATATCCGCATGCAGTGGAGTTTGATTTCATAGCTCTGGATTGAAAATAGTTACTGGACACTTTTTCGCAATATGCGCCGGAAACTTCGATTTATAAACGCACGCAAATTTTTCATTTTACGCTTGAAGATTTTCTTCGTTTAGCAGCCCCAGTATAGCACAGATTTAAAGTTAGAGTTGAACACTTTTACTTTGGAGCAGATTGTGCTGTTTCGGAATCTCCAGAGTTTGTTTAGGATGCCACACGACGGATTATGGTATCCAATTATGGGGAACGGCATCCCCATCATTGAGCTTAAACAGAAGGCGCAATTAAAAATGTTTAGAGCTATCGCGGCACTCCGGCTGGTACATAACAAATAAGAACATTCATAGGAACTTAGAGATTCCACTAGTAAAAGAAATGTTATAAAGTCCATGGAAAATATAAACAGCCCAATTATGAATAAAAAGTCCCCGGGAGTTTTTCCCTTCTCTCATTATTCCTATTTAAATTAAATAAAAAAAAAAATGGGAAAAACTCATAATTAGGCTGATTTTTAAATTGAAATCATTAAATCGGCTTGCAGGTCACCTTTTTCGACTCCAAAGACTTCGAAGAGCTAATAGCCGATCTTTCATTCCGGTAGGATGGGGACCGTCTAAACAGTACACAGAAAATAAAAAAATTAGTATGGATTAAAAAATGTATGATATTAATTAAAAAATTAAATTTGCACCAGTCAACAAATAAGTAGTATCAATTAAATATTTATGTTGTTGATATAAGCAGGGTTTAACAAACTGCAACCAAAACTAAAAACTGTCCAACAAAAAACGAAAATTTGTCTACAATTTTTCGCTTTTTGATTTGGTTTGACAGCGAATGTTTACATTTACTAAATCTGAAGAAAAAGCAAAAGTTTTTTTGGCCAATGACAAATGAGGAAGTGGAAGAAATGGTAGTTTTCCTACTATGACTGCAGTTTTTTTAAACACTGGATATAAGTGAACGTTTTATTCACTTGATAAAGTTTTTAACTAAAACTGATTTTATTTTTGATTCATATTTTTTTCTTTTTCGCTAAACTAATCCCGCGAAGCAATACGTTTGTCTGCATAAGACCAGGGGGCAAATCGCGACATTCGATCGAAATTCCCATGTAAATTGTATTGCAATTTCGATCGATATCGAATGTCGCGATTTGCCCCCAGAGTCTTTGGCGAGAATTTTTTCTGAATAATATTTTAGCTGGTGGAAGACTTATTTTTAAATTTCATATTTTAAGATTTTACTACGTCGCTTAGGCCTACATTAAGCAGATCTGTAAATAAAGCAAATAAAATAAATAAAAAGTATTTTATGCAAATATATCATACATATTAAGGCATAGCAAAGTCATTAACGCATTTCAAATATCTTAGACATTTAATAGACTCCATTTGCGTAAATGTCTTTATAACTGTTTTTTCAACGAATTACTTAGCAAATAAAGTTAATGGTTAAATCTATTTTCTAAAAATAAAAGAAATGTTTATGCAAATGCACTCACACGTTTGAATTGCAAACTTAGAACGAATTTACACTTCTTGCCCCAAATAAGTCAATCAGTAAGTTAATACTTTTTAAAATGTGTATTTATTCTACAAAGAGCAATAAAATCTTATCTAGTGGATTTGGCCACCATTAATAAGATTTTTGCCAACAAATAATACTTATTTTTTTTGCCGCTAATCAACTCATTTTCTTTTAATGATGACATTTCTCTCTGAGGCCATTTGAGATGCTTCTTATCCCAACATTACACTCTTCAACATGTCTAATCCAATTTCCATCAAAAAGATGCCAGTAGAGATCTATATTAAATCCGAAAGCAGCATTAGAACAAAAGTTATGACTGTGGCAAGTGGGCTGTGGTGTGTGCTGCATGTGAGGTGCATAGATCTGGCTAAAAGGAAACAAATTGTATCAGCAAATCCCAAAGTAGTGTGTTTATGATTTTATGCTTAAAACAAAATAAACATGAAAAATGATTAAAATGGAAACTGGAATTATGTACGAAAACAATTTTACTTAAAGACTTTTACAGTTGGGCTTAAATCAACAGCATATTAAAATCGGTTGCCCAATAAGAGGATGAAGAGTTAGGAATAGGTCTCTTTTACTCACAAGCAGACTATTTTTTCCACTTCAACTGCTGGTAATTTTTCATCACATGTGTTATTAAGTTCTTTTTATTTCTCTTTCAAACCTGCTTTGTGGCTCTAACTACCCGAATGATGCTTGAGGTTGTTTATTTTTTTCACATCATGTTCAAGCCTCTGTGCTCCTTTTTTGTTTGCTGCACTTGAATCAGTTAAAGATCGAATTTTATATTGTTTTTTGTTAAAGTTTTGTGGCCAACACGTTTCATGTCACAAGAAAACAAACTCTTACTTTGAAAAATTTGTGTAAAACTCGTTCTGACAAGGATTTCTAACATTTGACTGGTTGGCTGGATGGCTGGCTGGCTGGCTGCCTGGCATGTTGTAAAAAGCGTTTTTCCAAACAAACACACGCACTCACTCATACCCAGTATTTTGTCAGAGACAACATTTTAACCGTTATAACAACAGGTTTAGACTCCACTAGCAAAATAGAAGCTAAATTCTAATTATCATGATCGTTTAATTACCTTAAAATTATAAAATGGTCTCAAGAAGCAAACAGACACGACAAAATCACAAATCACTTGCAATTAAGAACAATTTCAAAAGTTGCGTTGCATTTCAGAAGAAAACTTCTTTAAAGACTGTCATTTAATTTTGCATAATAGGAAAGTTTATGGAAATTCTTTTAAGCAAATTGTAAATATGCCACAATTGAAAACAATTTTGGCTTAAGCAATTTTTAGTATTTATTTACTTGTTTTTTTTTTTTGTCAAAGCAAATTTAAATATTTGAAATGGTGGCCATTAATAAAGTTAAAATTTATATTCGGTGTAAATGGGTAAATATGCTTTTAGTCTTCACTGTCAGGACTAGGCCAGGATAAAAAGTATGTTCATGACATTTAAATTTTTTTTTTTATCATAGATTTAGGGTTGTCCCGTAATATCTGTCCTTGTATTTCCCATAAATTACAGTTGTTTTTAACTCCTTTTTTCCTAGGAGTTAAATGCGGGGTTTCCGGAACTTTTTTTTAAGCAAAATGTAGGACAATTAGCAAACCAGTAAAAGTGCCATATTCAGCTTTGCCAAACCCTTCGCATTGTAAATTTTAAGGAACAAAATTTTCTGTATGCGTTTTTTGACAACATCTTTGAGATTGATTAACAGCGATTTTAAAAATGTTTTTTTTTTTCTTGGGAAAAACACTTTCTAGATATTCAAAGACAAAATCCCTTATATAGACATTCCTGTACGTCGATTTTTTTTAATAAATCAATATAATCAAGGACGTTTGTAAATGGGCTTGATACAATAATGGGCCCATTGTAGTTACCAAATCAGTCATAAATAGAGAAAAAGTTATAATTATTCCTTTTCGTGTTATTCAGGAACTCTTCTTGTACACGCAGAAAAAAATATGGTTAGAGGAAACCATATTGCAAGAGCAACATACTATGGTAAGATTTTAACAATGTTTATGTATGCAGGTTGTTTTACCCGAAATTAACCATAATTTGCTCAAAAAGTAACAATTTGTTGGTCAATATTAACCATAGTGATGGGCAAAATCAACCATATCATGTTCAAAATTAACCATTATATGGTCCCAGAATTTGGATAAAAGTAGCCATATTATTGTCAGAATTAACATTAAATGGTCAATGTTAACCATCATATGGTTATTTATTTCATCTATTTGTCCAATTTGTTTACTAAGTGTCAAGTTATAATTTATTTTACACTTATAAACAATTCCATAAAACCATTTTTCAGACTTTAAAGACACCTTCTGTTTTACATTAATACTACTACGTAAGTTTATATATTCTTTTTAATATTTGAAATAAACTAAATGAGAATTTAAAGCAAGACAAGCAAGTATGTAATTGGAAAGCATTCAACTCGTTTATAGAGCAAAACTACCATAATTTTGTTATTTTAAACATATTTTTTTAAATTTAAAATTATGCATTCAATGTTTTTAAATATTATAATTTCAAACATATTATTGTTATTATTAACCACAACATGTTTGGAGACAACCATAATATGGTTAGGCTTTTGAATGGAAGAATTAAACCGGTTATATGGTTACCGCTGACAATAATACGGTTAATGTTACCAAAATTTGTTTAAGTGTAGGGTTGTTGCTTCATTTTATTGAAACATTATATTGTTAAATTCAACCATATTTGAAGTTTCAAATGAGGTTAACACTTTATTATTAAATATAAACAAAATGTTTTCTATCGTGAAAAAAGTAATGTTAAAAACAAGAATAGTTCGTTTGTTGCCATTGTTGTTACCATAATATGTTTCTTTTAACCATACCTCAACCATATTTTTTCTCTGCGAGTACATTTGCATGTCGACTACGTGGAATAATAGGTCGATTTTTCTCCCTTATTTTAATATAAAGCAAAGTTTACATATTAAGAATTTTTAAACCGAACTTATAGATTTTATCATTTCCAAATGACATTTGTGAACTGATGTAACGATATGGTAACTTTTTAGCACCAGAACGTTGTTTTAGCCAAATTTTGTTATCCTTAACTACATTGCGTAGACGCCGTTTCGCTAGATCCTTTATTTCGCAAGGAAAAAGGACGTTATTTGTCTATATCTCGAATATTTCGAACCCTAAATACTTAAGGGTCACAAATCAAAATTCTTAAATTTTCAGCAGAGCCAAAAAACTGTTTATGTAAAAAATTTGAAGAAAGTTAAAAAATTATATAGGAAATTTAAAACAAAATTTAAGTTTTGTGTGTAAAACTTTAAGGCAATCGTTTATGGATCGATCGGACCAAGTTGAATTAAAAATCTATTCCAGACTATTTGCGATTTAAATATCTGAAACAAAATAAGCCTAATTTACGATAAGTGGGATCTTTGGAAAGTTGATTTTAACACACAGACGGACTGACGGACAGACGAACATTATAAAAACAACTCTGCTTATAAGGACCCAGAATAGAGATATATGCATACTTTTGAGTCCAAGGTCAATAATGTAGAAACTACAAATGGAATGACATTATTTGTAAGTTTAGTGGTCTTGCCTTTCAGCTCAAGATTTACAATAGAACATACTATGCGAACGACTACGATTCGCTTAAAGTTTTCTCTTTTTTCTCTAATAAAGCAAAAAATTCAAAAATTAACCAGAAAAATTTGGGTTGGCAAAAATAAATGGTACCATAAAATGAAATTCAAAGCATCAATTCAATGAGTAACTTATCCATAGTTTCTTTTCTGTACAATTGTAAGTTTTGAAATGCCATTTTTGATTAATGGCTTTCTTGAAATATTAAAATCGTTATAATTAAATTTTAACTTGAGCAAAGCAAAATAAAAAAAAAAAAAAGCAAAACAAAATGTAAAAGTACAATATATTATTATTTAAAAGAAAAGGGCTGGTTTTTGGTAAATTTTGGACTGAAAAAATTAACAAAGTTTAAAAGTTGAGATACGAATAGAAGAAAAACATTCGTAGCCAAAGTTCACATAAAAGATTTAACACAAAGACTACAAAGGCCCTGTACGTGAAGTACGACTTCGTTCTGCATACAAAACAGTCTTTTTCATTTAGATAAAGAATTAAAACAACCTCCAAGACATTTTTAAGTGGGCAAAAGGTACCACAAGAAATGACTGTCATTTGTAGTTCAGCTTTATTTTAATTTTGTAAATGGAATTCCTAACAATTCATATTTAAATTTTATTCCAAGAAATTTCAATTTACATTAATTATAATTGCTTTGTTGAAATGTCATCTAAATTACACTCACTAGCATAAACGTTCATGTTTTAATTTTTTTATTATCTTTTTTTATTAAATTCGGGCGTACATACAATTGATTATAAAAATAAAAAAAATTCAAAATTCAAGCACTCACTGCACAACGATTATCATTTATTTCAATCACCAACATACAATGAATATTTTAATGCAGCCCACGTACTTGTCGTACATCGTACAACCGACATTAAAATGCATAAACAAACATTTATGCATTTGTTTTTCAACACAAAATTAAACGCTCTTTTTCTTTTCTGAAATTTTTCTTTATTTTTTCCATCTGAAATGCACGTCTTATTTTGAAATCTTTGTGCGATTTAGGAGACAACTAACAACTAGAAAAGAAATTCGTTTAAAGGTTTTTAAATGTTGCCAGGAACAGGAACAGGAATATTTAAAATTTATCTCATTTATCTACAGAGAGTGCACAAATAGATACATACGAAAAAGTTTCGGAACATTGCATGGAGTGTGTTAATTCATGACCTTCCATAACACTTGAATATCTTGTTGTCATTTTCTATAGGCCCACTTAATAAATCATGGTAATATGAGTGAAAGATTAGAACAGCAATTAAACCTAAATTGTCTTTTGCATCTGTTACTTATAAGACAAAATGTACGTACTTACCACTTAATCGGTTTGTTCAATTTGACGTTCATAAAAGATCGTTCTTCACAGCGTCTCTTATTTAAATTGAACGAAAACAAGTTGCGAAAACCCTGCCATATGCCACAGGTTTTTGTTGGAATTTTCAAGAGTTACCATACGGCCTTAAATGATCACGATTGTAATGTGATCTTTTGAAGTTGCAAATTCACTTTGTTAAGCTGGAGAAAAAACGGCGGCCGATACCGGACGAAATTTTAATAAAATTTTAACAAAAACTTTGATCGATATAGAATGCGTTTATTTTCTCCCGGATTTTTATCTCATAGTTTTAGTTAAGATTTCACAATTTTCAAAATAATTAAACTGATAGAGTGTATCTTCCACGAACATCTTGTTAGAAGGGAATTATGCGTTTATAAAGATATCTTTATGTAGCGATCGACTTAGAATCATTTTGTAAATCAATATAACGATGTGCACTAGAAGACATCTAGAAAAGTTAATCAATCTTTAGTTTAAAAGTATTAAATTTTACACATCAAAAGCGGAGGTGTAATCGAGCCCAAGAGAAGCTCCGCCTCGAAGTAGGACTCCTTGGAATAAACAGAATTAAAAACGACCATACTTCCTCTTTTTGGGCCCGATTTAAAATATCGTACTACAAATAAAATCTGCTTGTCAAGATCTAAAAGAGAATTTGTAGGATATTTATTTTAGTTTAGAATAGTTTAAAAAGTTAAAAGAAAAAATTTCTTATCAATTTTGTTTCCATATTTTGGTAACTGAAAATATAAATCACTATACCCACAATACAATAGTGGAGAGGGTATTATACCACCTTAAAATATTAGTCCTAGGTCTACCTTGAAGTATATCGTTCGACACAGATTCACTTTCTAAATCGAACTAACGATGTCCGTCCGTCTAGCTGGCAGTAAGGCTGGCTCGCTGACAAGTCACACAAGTCTCTTTAAGGAATAGGGTCTTTGTGTCTATAAACCATCTTATTATGTTGGCATTTAGATTAAATTTGGTTCAAACTTATTTCATTGCAATCTTAATAATCCTACCATATTTCATTGAAATCGGTTCGTATTTGACCATAGCTCCTATACAAATACTACTGCCGAAAATAGCTTTTAATGCCATAATTTTACGCACAGCAACAACGGCAAGCCCTCACAAATAGAAATACCGGTTTTGCCGGTTTTTTTGAATAAGAATCGTTTTCTAAATTCAGATAAAAAAGTGCGGCTGGCTACCACTATATCTTTTTTAAAATTGTGCGCAAAGTGCAGGTCACGATTTTAGTGTTAATTTAATGGAATGTGGCACAAGCGTTTAAATTGTCATAAGAACGAAGTCTATTGTTAAGAAAATTTTGTGAACCATAGAAACTTCTTTGCTTAATTTGAAATCTAAATCACCTTAACAAATTTTATTGAAATATGTCTAAAATTTACTTCCGAAAAAAGCTTCTAAGGATATACTAATTTGGCGACCATTATTTATGACTTTGTTTTTGCTTTCAATGTAATTCTTTGGCGTTGCGTTGCGTTTTGTATATTTAGAGCCTAAGTGTTTATTACCGAACACTGATTGTAAGGCTTGAGCCACTACATATTCATATTAGTTCTTATCTATTTTTTTTGTTGGAATTTTGCGACTTTACTTGAACATCAACATTCGTTTTAAATGCAAGAATGTACAACCATTAATGGCTGAGGGATAATTTTAAAATATTCTTATTTAAAGGATTAACTTTTTAAAAGCCGTAACGCGGCTTAATTCATTTCCAATTTCTGCTTTATATCAATAATTTTTTCCTTTTTGATTTCTTAGACTTAATAGCAATAATTTCAATACGGAAGCGATCATTTATCACTTTCATAATATTCTAAAGGCTGAAGTAGATAAACTAAAGCGAATCGTACATTTTCAATTTCTTTTTAACAATATTTCCAAATCGATGCACACGGTCATTATTATTACAACGAGTTTCTCATTGATAATGATTGAGAAAGTTTAACATCAACAATTTTATAAAGATAATAATCTAAATGGAAGTTGCATGTTAAAGAACATTTTATCAAATTTTCCACACGAATAATAAAAATATTTATATGCAGATGGAAATGGAAATGCACGTCAAAAAAGCGAACAGAAAGTTGTTTAATCTGGTATTTAAAGAAAATATCAAATAAAAATGTCAACAATTATAACATTTTTTATAAATTTTTCAATATGAATTAAAATTATTAAAGAAAAACTAATATTAAGAACAATTTTGATTTTTCAGTTGAACTGTTAATTTTTAATTTTTAACATTCTTTAATTAGGCTTGAGTTCATCAAATTTAATTTTCATTGAATTATTTTCACTGAGGGAAGGAATTTTACAACTTGGAATTTTTATTAAAATTTATTGATAATTTTTCCTGGCTGAGCTGAGATTTGAACCCGGGTTGATCTTTACATGTTTCAAGAATAACCACATTCTATCGTCGGAAGATCTTTGAGTTCTACCCACTGCACCACTGCGGTGCCCATTAGCGAACAGTCAAACATCAATCTTTAACCAGTAGTACTGGTGTTTCGAAATTTGCTGTTATTATCACTTAAATTTCCAATTACATGTTGCCTCCTTTCCTCCGTTTTTTCGCATTCTTTCTGTCAAGACTTTGACTTGAAAACCTGAATACATTTGTTTATTATGTTTTTTGTCCACTTTCGTCGACATTTTATTTGTACAAATTAAAGTACAAATGTACACATTAGAGCTTGTGCCATAGCTATTTTTAAGAACAATTTTGTTTTTTCAGTTGAACTGTTAATTTTTGATAAATATTTTAAATTAAAACGAAAAATATGGATCAGTTCATTGATAATAAATAAGTATCGAGGCAAATCACGGTATTCACAAACAATTAAATTTAACAAAGGCTTGTTAAGTAAAATGTAAATCATTGGATTCCGCGGGATTAATTCTTTACCGAAAAGCGTTCTCGAACTTGAAAATGTTAATAGTAGGGTGTTCAATTAATCGGGTTTTATTTTTGTTCGATTAAACGACGATATTTGGCATTGTAAACTTATTCGATTAAACGAATAAAATTTTAAAATTAACCGATTAATCTAATAATTCGAAATCCAGAAATTTTACAAATTTCGAGATTCTTTTTCGTTAAATAACGATTTTTATTTCAATAAAACTTGTCAATTAAGATCAAAATTGTTGCTTCACTTTAAGCATATTTCAGCCCATACATTTCAAAAGAGTCAATATAACTTGGGATTTTTTGCAACTTTTCACGGACCAGGCGCCGATCCAGCTTGAGCCTTACGGGTGGGGGTGGAGGGGGGGGGGGAAATTTTGTATGATACAAAAAAGTAAAAAATTTGTTTTTAAAAGTTTATTAAAAATAATGGCCCATATTCATAGTCAAAAATGAAGTAGACTTCAATGTTATTGAAATCCATTTAAAGCCGGTTTTAACTTAAAGTCTATTTTATTTTTGACTATGAATATGGGCCAATATGTGTGTATATTATATTAAAAAAAACTCAACAAAAAGGTTAAATAAAATATAAGATCAGTTCAATATAAATTCAGATAAATTAATCTTTTTAAATAAGCAATTTATGATTTCCTTGTGAGGAAAATTTAGACAGTACAGTCTAGTTTCCGTCATTGTTGATCTGAGCCATGTTTTTATTCGACGAAGAGTAGGAAATGACCATTGAAGCATTGAAACGAAAATTTGAAATATTTTTTTTAGATTTGGGTAGATATCTTCATCACAGTTTATTAAAGGATCTACAACATTTTGGATGTGATTATTTCGTTCACATCTTGTCTTTTCGATTGGAACCTCGATTTGAACGCATATAACTTTTTCAAAAATCGCTTTAAATTGTTTTGATAAGGCTTAATGCTTTTTGCAGATCTTTATCTTTGTTTTATAAAATGATACTAAGTGGCTGTGTTACAATAAGTATCTAAATGTATATTCCGCAAATAAACTCAAAAGTACCAAGTGAGTTCCTTAATATCCACTCAGATATTTTTTCCAAAGCTTCTTCTATATGATGTACACTTGTTGCAAAGTGTAAAATTGAGTCGTGACGGTCCACCCATTTTGTTTCGCATAATGTAGAGAGTTTGGCTCCCAAATACTTTGTTAAAACTGTGTTTCGCTTGGGATGATTATATTTAAAAAATTTTGTAATTTCTTTCACAAATGATAGGCGGGCATTACAGCTGTCCAGACATCATTTTAGAAACCTGATTGCGGTTATAACCGGCCATTGGCCCATTGGGAGGCACGCCCAGAGGCTGGGGCTCCCTTACAATGACTTATGTAGAAGTTGCGGCGAGGAGGAGGAGGAAGAGTCAACGGAACATCTTCTCTGTAATTGCCCGGCATTCGGAGATCTAAGACTCAAAATGTTTGGTCGAAGAGCCCTTGGAGACAAAACTTGTCTCTCTGATGTTGATGTAAACAGGATCCACTCCTTTACTGAATCGACCGGATGGCTGTGTGGGAGCACTAGCAGCCAGACAACATAGGACCCATGGGAGACGGTGTGACATGGTAACACAACGGGAACTAATTAATGGACCCACGTGAGCTGTGCTTGATCACGGCTGCCAATGGAACCTAACCTAACCTTCACAAATGATACAACTTTTTGTATTAATGGCACTTTATTGCTTTTAGAAAATGAGTTGTTTTCTGCTGACATCAGAGGACACCCATCTGTTCCATCTCCTACATAATTTTTTAGGTGAAGTCCAAAATTTGTCAAAGCTTTAAGAACTACTAATGGTAGTGCCTTCGCATCAATTGACAAATCAACGTCATCAATATCCTTTGAAGCCTCTTCAAATGCGTTTACAATAAAGCCAATAAATTCTTCCTTAAAAAACTTTTTTTGCATGTTGAAATATCATTAAGATAAGGAAATCTGGCTTTTCCCCGACAAATCAGTGCTTTCGTCAAAAATTGTCGAAAATAATTTTGATTCATATAACACATACATACAAAAATATTGGTTTTACTAAGGCTTTTTAACAATTCAACCGCACGCATTATCAAGTCAAACGTTTAGTCTTTGGATATAGATGGCACCTGCTGGGATTGAAAGCAGAATAATAAGTATTTGAATACGGCAAACTAGCTGTTTCATTAAAAATATCTAATAAATAACAAGGATTATGATTTGGATACTTATTGAAAATTTCGTTAGAGATTCCATAAAAAACAAAAAAAAACTTATTGAAAATTTCGTTAGAGATTCAATAAAAAAAAACCTTGCTGGGGTTTCCAAAAAATTTGTACATTTAAAAAAAATATTATTATTGGGAATTCTTGTATTATCGAAATTAACAAAGCATATTTTTATAATTTAGGGGGGAAATAAGGAAATTCCCCCCCCCCCCCTGAATCCGCGCCTGACACGGACATTCCATCCTCTATTATACTTCTGAAAATAATTTTCTGTAGAGAATTGATCGAGGTATCTTGTTTTATTGGACCTTTTGATTTTGTTGGTGCAGCATCTTCTTCAAGTACTATGTTATAGTCACTGTGTAAGTGGCAAATTAGTGAAGCTGTTAACCCTTTGAGGACCAGACTTTTTCTGCCGAAGCGATTTTGAATTTTTTTCTTATTTTCATAATATGTGGCCCAATATAGTTGCCTATGGGCCGAAAGATAATTTTTTTATCCAAAAAATTAAATCGAAAAATATAATGTTTTATAAATTTTGTATTTATTTAAACTATTTAAAAAGTAATTTATAAAACCCTAACAATTTAAGATAAGTCCTATACGTGGTATTTGCCAAAACAGTCACGTGATGTAAAGCAAAGAAACACATTGCATATAGTACAAAATACATTTGTGAGGCTATATTTGCCATAGCTGGCACAACGAAAGCATCGTTTCCAATTTTCACGTTTTTCCATTTTATGGAAAGAATTCGGCTTTTTTAGAGAGAAACTTCCAATTCTGGTTGCTTCCGGGAATCTGCGGGAAGCTGTTAGCCAACATGAGTTTGCTATATCACGTTGTTATTATGGACGCATATTTTGAAGAGATCAAAGAACAATCGAATATAAAACCGACATTTGCTTCTGCGATAATCCTCATAACCTTTTTTTGGTCCATGAGATCGACACCTCCCTTGTTGTAGTGCTGGACAACCAACTGCTTGTCCTGCAACACGCCGCTTCACTTAGCACACCACAGTTGGGTTGGACTGCTGCACTATCATTATGCACAAATCTGAAAACAAAAAAGTATAGAAAAATAGTAACTACTATTGCAATATAAAAACTTGAAATTATAAAAACTTACCTTGAAAATTACAAACAGCATTGAACACATCATACGCTTGCGGCATTTCCACATGTGCATTTACAATGGGTTTTAGAACTTGCGAATGTTCATATATGCAATTCTCCTGAAATCCGGTGAAAACGGGGTTTTTATAGGCAAGCGTCTCTCTGAACCAGAAAGTCTTCTCTGGTGGTATAAAAAGTGCCGGCTTTTCTGGTATAACTGCAGCATTTGAAGTCGATGCAATTGGCTCATCCTCTACAGCAACTTTTACCGCTTTACGACCAACGCGAGCCTTTTTAATTACAGGAGATTCTATAGGATTAGTTCCTTCACTAACAACTTCTATGGGCTCATTCTCTTGGATTTTCAAAGCGTAATTTTCTGGAAAAACGATGTCCTCTTCATCCAGCATTCAAGCAGCAGCTTCTTCCTCCAAAGTTGCTCAATTTCGTTCGGATTTAGGAAAAGAAAACGATCACGGACTGATCCACTCATTTAAATTTTTTTATTTATAATAACCAAATAATAATACACTGTTTGATTAAAAATAACACTCGAAATACAACAATAATACACTTTCAAATAGTAATGCACGAAATTGGTATGCTCTGATTGATTTCGAATAATAAATGAATAAAAACAAACAAACAATTAGCGCAAAAAAAACTTTGAACTTTTAGCAAGACAAGATGCGTTTTCTTCAATTGACTTTAAAAGAAACAACGTAAAACTATGTATATACACATATACATACAATGATGAAAATATAAAAAAATACATATTAAGATTATTTTTAGGTGCGTTTTTTTCCGTTTCAACCCACAGGCAAACATACTTGCCAAACATATTTGGGGTAAATGTTGGCAGGTTGAAATTAACACATACTTCCCCCATATATATTTTGAAAGGTAAGAGGTGCCTACAGAACATACCCGAGTTTTAGTCAGGTGCGCCCTACGCTCTCCCCACAGCACCCCCTGAAGTAAGATAACTTTTTGGCCAAATTTGAGGCCTCCTAGCGGTCAAATGGGGCCAGATAGGCTCCTACCACCTGCCACATTTTTGTTGCCCTAACCCTCCGCTACAAATCCGTTTTGAACATATTTACTCTATCTCTTACGTAAACAATTATATGATGCAAAATCCCGTGGGCAAGTAACTTTGCCTATGGTCGTCAAAGGGTTAAAGAACATTTACGTCAATAAATTTTTGGACACCTGTTTGGACATTGTTACAAAAAAAAAAAAACATTGAAAGCAAAAACAATGTCAAAAATTTGTCAACTTTTTGTTGTTGCTTTCTACAGAAATACATATTGCGTTTTAAAATTACCAACGCCACAAGATATGCAGCTTTTAAAATTTAAAAATTCAATAAACATTTCTATAGAAAACAACAACAAAATTATGAAATATTTTCGATTTTGTTTTTGCTTTTTTATTAGGGCCTAAATAATTCTAAGGAGAGGAACGCATGACCTATTTTGTTAAAACATAGGTTCGTATTCTAGAAACTGAAATTAAGTGGATTTAAAATCGAGTAAATTATGAAAGTTCATTAAAATATTCCATATTCTTCATTCTTTAAGCATCTATTTTTTTTGCAAGAACAACACCTAAAACCACGAAAAACTACGATCATTTTGTAAATAATTGAATTTAAATTATTGTTCGCTTTTAATTCCACTTCATTTCGAATTCAAGAACATACCCGATATATTAATATAAATCTTTAGGTTAACATACCTTTTCTTAGAGAAATGAATTATTTAATTGTGTTGAAAAAATTTAACAAAAATAAAATCTTAATCAGTGTTCGAAAATAAAAACTAAATATCGTTTTTTAATGTTCGGTTCGGTAGATTTGTGGAAGACATAAAAAAATAAAGTTTCCCTGTTAGTCATCTTCCGAACACAAAAATATTACTGTTTTAATCAAACTCAACAAAAGATGTGAACATTTAATTCCGTTCGGTTTTTTTTGAAAATCCACAAACTTCAATGTGTTCGGTTCGGCTCGCTAATGTTCGTCCCTTTTGGCTGGTAAAAAAACATTTTTTACAAAAAACAAAATACACACACGAAAAAAACATTATAGAACATTAAAATATAATGGTTGTCTACAGTATCACTAAAATTGTTCTGTTTTTTTTACGTTCGGTTCTTTCTTGTAAATAGTTACGAACGGTATTAAGGGTTGTGTATGTCTACACAGTCACTTAAAAAAATAGATATCGTTCCTGGGTGTGTGAGCCGAACGTTAAATAATGTACTGTTTATTTTCGAACACTGATCTAAATTACTCACTAAAACATGACTTTTTTTTTAATTCCAACGGACACATACTTTCGGTTTGTTTATTTGACTTGAAACTTTAAATAAACTATACATTTGACAGAAATACTATATATTATTATTATTCGATTAATCGGTATAAAGTCTTCGTTTAATCCTTTAAGCGAAATTATCAATGTTAAATTATTCGAACAATTAATCGTATAAAATCGAACAAGAATTAATCGACAGAACACTAGACTGGTCTCATCTTGTATGGGATTTTTTTTAATTTAATTGTTTGCGCTGCTTAAAATATGAGGTTTGGTGTAAGAAATCATGATCTAATTTTTCAGGTCAATCCGACGGTGCCTAGCCGTGCCGGGTGGGGCACAAAGTTCCCCATATTATAAAAAAACATCTCTTCTATCAGATCTTTATAGTTATACTAGTTGAAAAGCCGAAAATCAAAAATATAGCTTCGTTACGATCTTCCGCAGAGAAAGTACTTCAAGTGTGCCAAATTTCAGCTTCCTATGTCATCAGATGGCTTCAGAAAAAAATGCGGAAAGAATAGGACATACATGCAAACATCCTGACATACTAAAAAAATATTAATTATTGTATAGATAGATTAACATATGTTCGCGCTACTCAAAAACGCTTTAGCTTATTGAAAAACTAAAAAAAAACTGAAATTTCGCAATAAAATATACTTTAAGAAAGATAAAACGTTTTTCTTATATGCGCTGTCGTTTTAGAAACATAATTTTTGTTTTGGAAAAAAAAAAATAGTTTTTTTATTAAAATTTCGGAATTTTTGTTTTTAAAAATTCATAAAAAATTGAAAAATGCAGCTATGCTTCTAATTTTATGCAGACATATAAAAAATAGCATTGCAAACAAAACAAGCTATAAATGATTAAAATCTGTAAACAACTTTTGATTTTATGTACTCACAAAAGATGTGGCGGTTTAATAAAATTCTTAAATTAATTAAAATTTTTCGTCTTTTGTGAATACATAAAATCAAAAGTTGTTAACAGATTTTAATTATTTCTAGCTTGTTTGTAATGCAAATGTGTAAATAAAATCAGTTTGGAGAGCACAAGATTCTTCTTATTGCACAAATCAACCTTGTCTTTGGGTCAATTTGGCAAATTGTGAAACAATCAGCTTTTTCAAAAAAAAAAAAAAAAAAAAAAAAAAAACAAGTAAGAGTGCTATATTCGGCTATGCCGAATCTTATATACCCTTCACCATGGTTTGGAAAGAACAGAAGTTTATATATATATTTAAATACATGTATATATACATGTATATTTATAAAATATATATCGTTTAGTTTTATTTAATTATTTGCACATGATTGCGTGCTATTAAATATATTAAAAGTTTAATTAATATATAGCACGTTAAGTTTTGATCGAATTTCAGTATTTGGTCATGCCGACATCTTAAAGTATAAAATTACCATTTACTTTGGTGATAAAACTTGTAGTCGGGAAGTTCTATGGTTCACGAAAATAGGTATTAAAAAAAAACTATATTTTTGACATTACTTTTTTTTTTACCGATATTCCGAGTTTTTCTAAAGATTTCCGATATTTTGATATCTAAAACGTATGAATAGGTCATAATACAGCTCTAAAATTTTAGTTTTTATAAAAATGTTAATGTTTTTAGTCCTTTTTTGGAGTATTTTGCACATAACTTAACCATTTTTAACCGATTTGGCAGATTTATATACCAACGTGCTTAAAAATAACATTTCCATTAAATTGGCTTTTAGGCATATATATATATATGTATATATATATATATATACCTACATATGTGTACATATATTTAAGCAAACTTAATTATAAAAAAAACAAACTTAATTATAAAAAAGAGTAACTTTTGGGATTTCAGTATTTTGATTATAACTCAGCCATTTTTTAACCGATTTGACAGATTTATATACCGACGTGTTGAGCAAGAAATTTACCATTTATTTGTGTTATAAAACTTGGACTCGGGAAGATCCATGGTTACCGAAAATTGGTATTTAAAAAAAAAAAAAATAATTTTGGTCATAACTTTTTTGTATCTGAACCGATTTTCCCGAGTTCTGTATAAAATATGTTCTACTAAAAATGTCCGATATTTTGGTATATAAGTCATATCCATAGGACATATGACAGCCCTAAAATTAAGGTTTTTATACAATTTTTACTTTTTTTTGTACGGGAGGTACCACGCCCACTTCTCCCATCCCGCCCACATTTTGTAGGGTGGTGTGTATTGACAACCAAAATGTTTGTACCCAATTTGGAAACTTTGGCTCTTACCGTTCTCCAGATATACAGAAAAAAGCAATAAAAATACAACAACAACAAGGGATTTTTGGAAAAAATTAGAGGCAGTCGTGGTTTTTTGATCATATCTCAGCCATTTGTGGACCGATCTTGCTGAATTTCAATAGCAAAAAATGGTGGACTATATGTGACATAAATGTAAAACAACCTAGCCGCTATCATGTCTGGATTATCCGGAAAACACATATCAAACGTAAGACGGACAGACGGACAGACGGACAGATGGACAAACGGACATCGTTAAATCAACTTCTCTTCTCATATGGACCCAGAATATATATACTTTATGGGGTCTAAAATCAATATTGTGGAAATTACAAACGTTATGACAAACTTATATATACCCTTTTACACCTGTGGTGAAGGGTATAAAAAAAAGAATGACATCGAAAGAAAAGACTGACTAGAACAGAAAAAAAGAGAGAACAAAACGTTATTCAGTTACCATAATTCATGATTGTGCCAGATTGCTACTTTATACATGCAGAATTTTTAAAGATCATTTCACCCACATCACAATAGGGGAAAGGGTATTATGCTTATGTGCTGATGCTTGTAACAACAGAACCACTTTCTGAATTGATCTAACGATGTCTGGCTGGCTGAATGTCCATGTAAAATTTTTGGGCAAAGTACAGGTCGTAATTTCGGAGATAAATTGATGAAATTGGTACATAGGCTATAATTGGCACAAGTTGCTACACGCAGAGAAAAAACATGTTTAAATATGGTCACCTCTAACAATACTATGTTTAAAGAAAATTTTAACCATATAATGTTTAATTTAACCATATTTTTTCACCTACAACCATGTTATGGTTAAATGAGTCCCCTATCAAGAAGCCACAACCATATTATGGTTGCAACCAAACATGTTATGGTTAAATATGACAATAATTTGTTTTTAAATTGACAATAGTATTTTCCTCTTTTTCAAGAGCAACATGCTATGGTTGAAAACCAACCATACTATTATAAGTGTTAAACATATTTTAGTTATTATTAACCATAATGTGTTCGGAGGAAACCATATAATGGTTGTGGCTTCTTGATGGATGACTGTTTTTACCATAATATGGTTGTCGTTGGCAATAATATGGTTAAATTAATTATTATATGGTTAAAATTTTCTTTAAACATAGTATTATTGGAGGTGACCATATTTAAACATGTTTTTTCTTTGGGTGTATTAACATAAAAATTGGCGACAATAACTTTGAGGATAGCTGCTATGTCATTACAAGATGTTGTGCTGGTATATCCACAATTAACCAAAGGTCAAATAGAAAACCCCATCCTAAAATCACTTTAAGGCAAACAAATCTCATGTAGATGAAGATAAATAAATAATATTCGGTTCAAAGAACGTTTACATACATCTTAACCTTAAAACATATGGTCTTTTCTTTTCTACAAAAAAAAAAAAAAAAAATACCACATTTTAAAAGGTGCATGCATAAAATGTCTTGCTGAACATGTAATACTGCAATTTTTTATTTGACGAGAACGAAACACAAAATTGGATCGCCCTGTTTTTAACAGCTGACAAAAAGTTTGTTCTTCAAAATATACAAAAAAAAAAAAATACATAAGCCCAAATTTGTTAATAGATTGATATATTGAATGACCAAATTCCACAACCTAACATTAACAATGTTATGCTTTCTGTTGTTTTTACTATAAAATATTAGAAAAAATAACTATTAAAACAGAAGTAAAGGAAAAAACATGTAAAGTCAATTAAAGTGGATAATCATTCAGGAAAGCAAATTTCGATCTACCAAATGTTAAAAATACAATTTGGTTTAAGGATTGATGTTTGACTAGTGACGTCAGCAGTCGTCGAATGAAAGATTATCAATAACAATTTTAATTAATTTTCATGTTGTAAAATTCCTTTCTTCACAAAAAATAATTTAATAAAAATTAAATTTCATGAACTTAAGCCTAATTAAAAATATTACAAATTTGGATTAAAAACCATAAATAGTTCAACAAAATAACCACAATACTAATTAACTATTAAAACTTAAAATTTTTATTGTCCTGATTAGAGGCGATTTTTCCCCAACTTAGTCTGGTAACCCTATACATAAACAGAAGCCATCTTTTTACATTGACCCACGGTACTTTCTTTTTTTTAATTAATTTTAGAAGTTGCTGTTCAAGTCAATCTTCTATTGACATTGATATCATTCTACACAAAAATATTTGTAAAAAGTCTGGGGACTTAATTTGTGATAAAAGATTTGGTTTTTATCCTCCCGTTCGTTTGCTAAACTTTATCAGAATAGTAAAGAAATAAACCTTTTTTAAATTGAGAAAATATTTTTTTTGAATAGTAAGTGCTGGTTCACACTCTTCAAGTCAAGTCTCGAGTTTTTGGGAGAGAAGGCAAAAGAAAATGGCATTTCTTTGCTTTTCGAGACTTGACGACTAAAACTTGAAGAGTGTGAACCAGCACTTACAGAAAAACAAAGAATACTCTCAAAAAAAAAATGCAACATATTCCAGGTTTAAATATGCACAGAAAACCTATTATTCATATGGATCCGCTAATAATATAAATTTTAACGACAAACAGAGAATGAAAACTTCAACCATGATATTATCACAGGTAAACATTTTATGAATAAATCAGTCCTCCATAAGCAAGACACAACTACATTATATTTATCTACGATCTTTTTATGGTTCAATTATTACACTATTGTAAACTATAACATTGTCGGAAGAAACCATAGTATGGTTGTGGAGTTCGTTTAGCGGATTGTTTTATCCATAATTTGACTTTCCGTGAAAACATTGTTATAGTAAACATAATATTTAAAAATTGGTTCGTTAAAAATAGTTTTGTTAGTCATTTCATTAAGTTTAATTTGTTGACAGTCGTTTATGATTTCCAACTCGATTCTGTTTTCCTTGTTTTTTTCTTTAATTGTTTAATATTTTCATTTGTTGCATTCTGCTTGGATTTTCTTTTTTTGGAATCCAATTTTCTGGCTTTTGCTACTTTTACTATTTAAGATCTATTCCCACAGCTGTAAGAAAAAGCTCAGTGAATAAGACCGAATAGATTTCTTTATTAATTATTTTTTTTATCTTCAAATCGTTAAAATTATAAACTAGCTGAAGAGATTATTAACCACAGAAAAAAAAAAACATAAATCAAAGGAAATACATGCTTTAACTGTTTCTTAACTGATTGAATTGCAGGTTAAGCAGAGTTTTAACTTTTTTTTCATTGGCAAAACAGAAAAACTAAAAGAAATTATTTCGTGCAGGTTGAAATTCTAGTCTTGATTAGTTCTGCTGTAGAATTGAATCGTTTTAAGACTCAAAGCACAGCCAACAACAACAACTGGTATAAAGATGTTACCAATACTATTAAAAAAAAGTGAAAAAATACTTAGCAGAAATATTCGAAATATGTATTAACCTCAAAATGCATGATGTTAGTAATTTTGTTTACACTGTTTTACACTAAAGACAACATATTATTTCATTAAAAACAATTTTGATTTTAAAACTAGTGAAGAAATTTGTTCATCCGCTTAGTTTTTAAAACAACATAATTTTTCGGAATGTATTTTAGAGCTACTCTGCCGGTTCAGATCATTGATCTGCTATTGGCGACAGAATAGGTCAAACTAAATTCAAGGAAATATAACTAAATTAGCTTAGGGTTGGCGTTCTTGCTTAATTTAAAACAAATACATTTTCTTTATTAGGCAAACGGTAATCTTACTGGCTTCTTTGATATTGCTCATCCCAAAAAAAATGTCATTTTACAAAGTAACGCGTATTGTAATGAAGCCAAAAATTTTCGAGAAATTTCATTAGTCCGCACGCATATTATGGTTAATATAACCATATTATTGTCATCTACAACCATATTATGGTTGAATTGGTTCTCCATTAAGAAGCTACAACCATATTATGGTTGCCTCTAAACATGTTATGGTTGAAAATGAAAATAATTTGTTTTAAAATTAACCATAGTATTTTCCTCTTTTCCAAGAGCAACATGCTATGGTTGAAAACCAACCATGCTATTATAAGTGTTAAACATGTATTAGTTATTTTTGGCCATAACATTTTCGGAGGCAACCATTATATGGTTGTGGCTTCTTGATGGAGGACTAATACAACCATAATATGGTTGTCGGTGACAATAATATTGTTAATTAAATTATTATATGTTTAAAATTTTCTTTAAAAATAGTGTTGTTGGAGTTGACCATATTTAAACATGTTTTTTCTCTGGGTGCGGGTTCACGCTATGAGGGGTTTCCTTCAGAAAATATGAGTTTGTTGGAGAGAGGCGAGAGAAAAGTAGCATATTCTCTTCCCCTCTTTGCATATTCTCGGACTTTCTAAAAAAAACTTTCATAGCGTGAACCCAGACGTAAACCTAACAGCCATACCTAACCAAGAGCGGAAAGTGTTTTCTAGCTGTCAAAAATTCTCATGCCCATACAATTTGTATGAAGCATCCCTAGATAGCGCGGCGTCAACGCTTTACAATTGGAAAATCCGATTTTGACAGCGCGTTTAATAGTGAAGTTGGCCGCTATTGTTAATAAATGATGGCAATTTAGCTATTTTTTCAATCTAGTGGGTTTTATTAAACAAGAAACTTTACACTTTTGTTTGTGGCACAACGTTTACGCTCTTGTTTAGGTATGTCATATCAGCGTAAAAGCTAAGCGGAAGAAAACGTTCCGCCTTCCGCTCTTGTTTAGGTACGGCTGCAACTTACTTTTTCAGTACAATAATTTTTTAACAAGGGATGTCCCCATTTGAATGCATTTATATTTTACTACAGAGCACATATATTGAAGTAGAAATAATTTGGCAGATGAACGAGCTCAGGCTGTCTCAAAAAAGGCAGAGTTGGAGATTTTGGAAAAAATTGAAAATAATTCTGAGGGCAAATTACGGCATTCGTTATCGATCAAAAGAACAAAACAATTTAAAGGGAAATATTGAATGCCGCAGTTCGCCCACCTGATTTTGTAAACGATAAGGCCGGCAATATTTATATATACTTGTAGTAACATTGTCCGAGAAGCCAATAGCAGAGTTAGTGGAAGAGAAGGATGACAGAAGAAGTCCCATTGAATAAAATTTCAGGCAGTTGTATTAGAGCTTAAGTTTTGTATTTAGAGTCTACGGACGTATTAAGAGGCGTGCCATAGGTTCCCAAATAAGGTCTCCTCGGTTAGTGCAAAAATTAAGAACGAAATATAGTTCTTAAATGTTAATCACTGGAATGTACTAGTCGTGTTTTATTCAAAGTCCTCAAGCCAGGTCCAAAAATATAAAACGACGTAGTTCCTTGCGACCTAGATGAAATAGTAAACCGATTTGACAAATTTTTAGTACTTAGAGCAATCTTTGTAACACAAGCTGTTTGTTCGAAATCTTCAGTTAAATTTACTATTATTTTAATGATAATTAGTATAGTGGTTATTTTGTTGAAGTGTTTATGTTTTTTAGTCCAAATTTTGATATTTTAATTAGGCTAAAGTTCATCAAATTTAATTTTTATTAAATTATTTTTATGCAGAAAGAAATTTTACAACATGAGATTAATTAAAATTTATTGATAATTTTTTATTCTTGACTGAACTGGGAACCGAACCCAGGTTTTCACGGGCAGATTACCCTTACATGTTTCGATTGCAACCTCTCAATCTCTTCAGAGGGGTTTGCCGTTTAACAAGCAGTCATAGTCAAACATCAATCTTTAAACCAAATTGTATTCAACCTTTGGTAGATCGAAATTTGCTTTGAATGATTATCTACTTTAATTGATTTGCATGTTCTTCCATACTTCTGTTTTTTCGTACTTTTTGTCAACAATTATTCTGGAAGTACATTTTTCTGTTTTTCATTACTATTATTTTATTTCGAGTGTAAGTGTAAACCAAATAATTAACACTGTCAAGATAAAAGCAAAACTAACACAAATCATAAATATTTATTGGTTTGAACACAAAAATAAATTTAATATTAAATGTTTTGCGTAGTAAATTGAAAACAATTTCAGCATTTACATTTAAATAAAATAAATAATAATTCGCATGTGGCAATGAATTCTTCAATAATAAAATTAAATTTATTTAGTCACGTAGATGAAGAAACCTCCAGAAAGACGAAAGAAAATTTATTCTTTAAAAGTCTGGGAATAATTTCTTTATAGAGATTATAATGATGGTTTCGTTGGATGGTAAATGGTGGATGGTTCCTTTCAGTTGTATGGTGGAAACAGCAGCAAGTGATTTAGTACTCATACACCGTTATTTTCAATTCTACTGATAAGCAGCAAACAAGTTTGCAACATAAGTTGCAAGATGTAGATCAACTACCAACTTAACTATTTATTGTTGTTCTGGTGGTGATGCACCTCTTTTTTATAATTCAACTTGTTCTCAATGAATTCCATAATCAAAAATGAAAAAAAAAAAACAAGAGAGAGAAACATTAGAGTAGAGAAGATCCATAAACCAAAATGCATAATTAATAGTTAAACTTGCACTCCAGACAGGGATGTCAGATGTGACGATTTTACGTCATTTTGACGATTTTTTTCGCTGAATTTACCAAAATGACGATTGACGATTTTGAATGTAGAGTTACTTAGGTGTTGACGATTTAATCCCGTCAATAAATTAAGTTTAAACTTTAATCTTCCATCAAATCTTTAACACTTTAATCTGTCAAGTAAAGTTTTTTTCTTACCGAACGTTTCCACATGCAAGTAATTACTTGCAAATAGTGTATACGTATTATCAACAAAAAATCGAGGAAACAGCCGATTGGCTGAATGAACAAAAATTGTGTGAATGTTAGTGAAAAAGTGTCAGTGTATTGAGTTTTTCGAACTTGCACTTGCATGTGGAAACGGGGGGTTAGTTAATATATGTATATAGAGGCGAATATATATTTATATCTACTAGCGGACTCGACGAACTTCGCCTCGTCCCAATTTTAAGCCTTCAGACAAACTTTAGAGTAATAATAGAACACAAATATTAAAATTGTTAATATGATTTATTTGAATGGAACCAGTAGAGAGCGAATTGATGTACAAAAATCTATAAATCACTAAATATATAAACCATCTTTAAACGCATAAAATTCGGCGTTTAAACTACCAACACAGACCATACAAATTTATCGTAGTGCTGTCACATGTTATTTTTTTACCACATATAACACATGGGTCAGTTCGGTTTGTGCTTTGTTGTGATACAGACGTGTATTTAAGCCCCGCATACAATTTAAACTATTAATTAATCACATTTGATTTTGTAATCTAAGCAGCGAATTAACGCTTAAAAAAAAAACAAAATAATATATTTTGTTAATTAAATTATTTAACATAATAGTGAACAATTTAAAACGATCAAATTAAATAAAATAAATCAGTAAAAATATATATGTACGTATGAATGTTCATACATGTGTATACATATTCTGAAAAAAAAACATTTAAATTCTGGTTTTTCTTTTGTTGTTGTAAAATACAATAAATAATAAAAATATTAAAGCAAAGCAAAACGGTGAAAAACAAAAACAACTCTTTGCATGAGTACAAACAGTGAAACAACACTAAGACAAAATGAAAGAAACGTTTACGTTTTAGTTAATGCAAATGAAAATAATGCAGAAATAAATAAAACAAAACAAAACAATATTAACTACCTAACGGCTAAGCCAATTACTCGAACACGTTCCCTCTCACCCTCGGTATTTACACAAACGGTGGATAGTGACTCATTAAAAAAACAACAACAAGATTTGGTGACAAGTGTTGCCAGGCCAGCAAGTATTGCCGTGACGTCAAAAACAAATTTAGTGGGCAATGATACCATGAACTTAAACACAAATGCAATGGAAAACCCCCCTGTAAAAAGTTGTCAAAAGCCTACAGTACAAGTTGGTATGGACAGGTACATAACAGTGCTTAAACGGGGACGCAGCCCTACCTCTGCAGCAGTTGCTTCGGCCTCAAAAGTACCATCTTTTGATAAAATAAATACACAAAATCGTTTCGCGATTCTGGAGGATGAATCCTCTGAAGCACCAAACGTCATTAAATCGTCTAAGCCACCCCCGATATACCTTAGAGAGCAAAACTCTAATGAGTTAATAAAAAGTTTAATTTCGGTGATTGGTGAAAATTCCTTATATGTAGCTGCAATAAAGCGCGGTATCATTAACGAGACTAAAATACAGGTTAATCACGAGGATGATTTTCGAAAGGTAATTACAAGATTTGAGACTCTGAATAAAAACTTTTATACGTATCAACTGAAGAGCAGTAAAGGTCTTCAGGTAGTAATCAAGGGCATAGACTCATGCGTAGACCCAGGGGAAATTAAAGCTTTTTTGGAAGAGAAGGGCTTTAAAATCAAAAACGTAACAAATATCAAAAATAGGGATAAAAATCCCCAACCACTATTTCGAGTGGAGCTTGAACCCGGCGACGTTAAGCTCAAAAAAAATGAAACGCATCCAATTTATAATTTGAAATATATTCTGTACAGAAGGGTAACTATTGAGGAGCCGCACAAAAGAAATGGTCCTGTTCAATGTCTAAACTGCCAGGAATTTGGCCATACTAAGGCATACTGCTACTTACCCCCTGTTTGCGTAGTATGTGGTGAATTACATGGAACAGTTCTTTGCGACAAGTCTAAAACCGACCCCAACGTAAAAAAATGTAGCAACTGTGGCGGTAATCACACTGCCAATTATAGAGGATGCCCTGTATATACTATCGTCAAGCAGTCGGTCGGACCGAAAACTAATCCCCCTCAAATGCAGGTAACAAATCAGGTTAACACAAATGCAATTCACGCCCCCCAGCCTAGTAATAACAGAACCTCTTACGCTAACGTCCTAAAATCAAACCATGAGCCAATGCAAGGTGCCTCGCCAAGTAATGATGAAACTCAATTTTCTAATTTAAGTCGTTTAGAAAAAACCATGGAAACATTAGTGCAAACAGTAAATAATTTTACGAACACAATGGGTAATATGATGCAGGAAATGCTTAGAATGCAATCGATGTTATTGCAAGCTGTAATTAACAAACCATGAACTGTTTAAAAATTTGTTTTTGGAACGCAAACGGCATCCGCCAACATAAAAATGAATTAGAATACTTTCTTAAAAATAAACAAATTGATGTCATGATGATTTCTGAAACTCATTTGACCTCAAGAAGTACGTTTAAAATAAATGGTTATATACTATATGATACCAAGGACCCTCGAGATAGAGCTTGTGGAGGTTCTGCCATTTTAATAAAGGCCCGAGTCAAACACTACCTAATGTGTGATCATCGTGAAGATTATCTCCAGGCAACGAACATTTGCGTTGAGGAATTAAATAGAAACCTAATAATTTCATCGTTATCATCATTACTATAATGAACCCCAATAGAATTGTTCCTCCGACGACAGCTACGCAAATTAATTGGTTGAAATATAAAAAATATCTCAGTACCCATTGCACAGAAAATATTCCGCTCAGTACACCGGATTATGTAGATCGCTCTATTGACAATTTTGACAGTTTTCTGAAACTAGCTGTTCAACATTCCAATATTGCCCCCAAAAAAACAAAAACTATTAAAATATATTCCACAGATGTCGAGCATCTTTTGTCTGAAAAAAGGAGGGCTCGAAGAGAGTGGCAATTGCACAGATCCCCTCAACTTAAGAACTTACTTAAAGAGTGTACAAAAAGACTAAGAAAGTTACTGCAGACTAAGAAAACGGCTTCTCTGGAAAAATATCTTAAGGAACTTGATGCAACCCCACAATCAGACTACTCATTATGGCGTGCAGCTAGAAATCTCAAAAGGCCAGTTGTCTCTAAACCACCATTAAGAAACTTGAATGGAAGTTGGGCAAGAAATGATGTTGAAAAAGGAAATCTGTTTGTCAATCATTTAAAAAACGTATTTACCCCAAATATATCTCACGATATTGCGGTCGAGTTACCACCTGTTGCTGCTAGAGCAGCTGTTCCGCTAAGATTTGAGATAAGAGAAATCGAAAAGGCTATTTGTGATTTAAACCCCAAGAAGGCTCCTGGGTTTGACAAGATCAGCAACAAAATGCTTTTGGAGCTACCCAGCATAGCAAAGAAAATTATTCTTTTAATTTTTAATGCTATTTTACGCCTTGAATACTATCCTCAAAAGTGGAAGGTCTCCTTAGTCACCATGATACCTAAACCTGGAAAGGATCACACAAAAGTTGAGTCATATAGGCCTATAAGCTTACTTTCTAATATATCAAAGCTGTTTGAGAAGCTGTTAGCGTCAAAATTAACCCCAATTTTAAATGATAATAGATGTATTCCTAACCACCAATTCGGCTTTAGAAGAGAACACAGCACAATTGAGCAAACCCATCGTATAGTAAACGCAATAAGAAAAGCCTTTGAAGAAAAAAAATATTGTTCCGCTCTCTTCATCGATGTTTCTCAAGCTTTCGATAAAGTCTGGCATGAAGGCTTATTACATAAATTGAAGCTAAACTTACCAGTAAACATACACAAGCTGTTAGAAAGCTACTTAGTCGGTCGAAAGTTTATTATTAAAGAAGGTGATTATTTAAGCTCTCCTCAGCAAATTGACGCTGGAGTCCCTCAGGGAAGCATCCTGGGCCCACTTTTATACTTAATATATACCTCGGATATGCCAACAAACAACTACACACAAACTTCAACATTTGCTGATGATACAGCTTTTTTGAGCGTGTACGAAAACAGTCAAGAAGCATCTCGATACCTACAGGATCATATATTTCAACTCGAACTATGGTTAAAGCAATGGAGGATAGAGGTCAATGAGCAAAAATGCGTACATATAACATTCACCTTGCGTCGGGAATCATGCCCCCCTATTAAAATCAATAATCAAATAATACCTCAAAATTCGCATGTAAAATACCTCGGTATTCATCTAGATCGCCGTTTAACGTGGAAAAGCCATATAGAGGCAAAATTAACTCAAATGAAACTAAAAGCCATCCAAATTCATTGGCTTATTGGAAGAAACTCTGTCCTTAGTCTCGACTGCAAATTTCTTCTTTACAACTCCATCTTAAAGCCAATCTGGTGCTATGGCATTCAGTTATGGGGCACTGCCTCGGCCTCTAATATCGAAAAAATTCAAAGGCGCCAAAATAAACTACTTCGAATAATCACAGCTGCCCCTTGGTATGTTAAAAACTCAAATATTCACAAGGATCTCAATGTTCCATTAGTTAAAACTATGATTACGAAATATGCAGTAAAATACTTAAAAAGGCTCGAATTGCACCCGAACCCACTAGCACGAAATATTTTAAATGATAGCGGCCACACTCGCTTAAGAAGAAGAGACACTGCGGCACTTGTCCAATTAGATGAGCGATAAACACCTATAAAAGTGAACAGAACCCGCGATGAACAAAATTTTTGTCTGGCACTGGCAGGACAAAAAATAATATTAGGTTAAGATTTGATTAATTATTGTTAGTTCATATTTAATATATGAAGATTCAATAAATAAATAATGAAGAAAAAAAAAAAAAAAAAAAAAAAAAAAAAAATATAACACATGGGAGAATGATTTATAGTTGCTGAGTTTAAACTACATATAAATTCAAGTTTAGTTCAACTAAACCAGCGTATAAACCATCAGTGGTTTATTAGCCATTATTGTACAAGTTTTTTTTTAGAAAAACTAAAAAACAACTAGTTAATATTAGTCAGGGCCATTTTTTGATGTTTTTTTTTATATTGGCAGGACGATTTTTCGAAAAAAAAATAATCTGACAGCACTATTTCACTTGTTTGTTTTATTTGAGTACAATAACTGCCTGCTTTTAAAACACGAGTGCAAAACTCCTTCGAATTACTGCCTGCTTTTAGATCGCGAGCACAAAAGTGACTCGTTTAACTAATATTTAAAACAAAATTTAAAACTGTCCATTCCTTAAGGGGTTCCCATACAAAAAGTTTAATACAGACTAGAAATATATTGAAGAAAACGTACCATAACAGCCAAGGAGTCTCCTTAACAATTTTTCGAGACATACTTGCCCCTTATCACCACTTCTTAAGGGGGCTCCCATACAAATATTGCGATTTATGAAATTTTTAAATTAATTAAAATTTTTTGACTTATGTGAATAAAATCAAAAGTTGTTAACAGATTTTAATCATTTATAGCTGTAATTTTTAATAGATTTTTAACAAACAAAAATTTCGAAATGTTGATTAAAAATTATATTTGTTGCCAAAAAAAAAAAAAAAAAATATGTTTCTAAAACGACAGCGCATGTTAGAAAAAAATTTAACGTTTAAAGGAAATTTTATTGCGGATTTTCGTTTTTTTTAGTATGTATTGGATTCAGCGTACCCGAAAAAGGTTTAAGCGCCAGTTGCCAAATTCTAGCACAGTGTAATTGTTTGATAAAACTTGCGAAAAGCAATAAAAAACATTTTTAAATATAACAATAAAAATTAATTAATTGTACTTTATATTTATACTGTGTACTTTTTTTCTTAACCTTTAATAATCAATGTACTTTAATTGCAACAAAAAAAGTTGGGAACCCTATATGTAGTTGTCCTGCGATTTAACTTTGAATAATTAAGTTTAAGTTATCGACGTCCTTATTATTCGCTGCTATTTTTGCCCGTTCACCAATCCAATCGAGATTTTTGTAGTTTTGTGCAATGTCGGGGAACACTTTGCTGATGAGCTTCTCCTTGGACGATGTGAATTCACAAAAAATTTCAGGGAACGATATCAATCCATTCGAAACATCAATAGGAATTTGGCCGTTGCCAAGCTCCAGCAGTTGTCTCGAGAATTCAGCAGCCGATGGGTCGTTCTGCAACACGACTCTAATGTTTGCGGTCAATTGCAACTTCTGAACATGCCTCCACAAAGACGACGATTTCAGGCAGGCATTAAGTTCATCTGCAGCAGAAGATTTGGGGATGACGGGAATTGTTTGACGAAAATCTCCGGAGAGCAATATCAAAGCCGCACCAAATCGTCTTTTTGGTTTTGTATGATTTTATACTTAATATTTTTTTATGTTTTAATAGAGTGATATATCCGTGTTTATAAAAAAACGATTTTTTTTTGACGGTTTTTTTCAAAACTACTGACGATTTTGACGATTTTTTTTTTTAATTTTGACGATATTTCGAAAAAAACATCTAACATCACTGACTCCAGATTGCAAAGGAACAAAGAGTGTTTGTTTGGCTGAGTACAAGAGTGTAGTTGCAACGAATAGCATTATTAACTGCCACAAACGTGAATTTGTTGTAATTACTGATTCCGTTTAAAATATTTTTTGTTATGGTTTCTCATTTGTCTATGTTGAATAAGTGTTTGCGCCAGCCAGAGTAAAAGGCGAAGATGATGGTTGCAAGTCTGTCTTAGATATGTGAACTGAACGCCAGCCTGACTGAGGGGCCAGTTTACGTGCATCTGGCATGCACGCCCAATCTATTTAAGCAGTGTCGATTTTATGTCTATGTTTACTCGTACTATATTGAAGATTTCAAATACAATATTTTTTTTACACTCGAATATACAGACTCTCAAACTAACATTAAATTGCCTACTTGTACTTAAATATTGAATTTATGTTCTTTTTTTTGCGCATGTTTTTCTTAAGACTTTGTAGCAATTTTATGCTTTCTGTTACTCCTGTTGTTGTTTTTATACTCATCATCATTATTATAGTTAATAATAATAGCAATAAAAATAATAATAATAATGGTAGTATGTGGCATGTAGCTGGTACTTGTGGTACGTACTAAAGTACTTTAGTTGTAGAGCAACAAGTTGTCTTTATTATCTTTGTTCTATTAACATGTTGTTGTTAACAGTTTTTATCTATTGGTTTCTAAAAATCGTGTCTCTACCCTGCCCACCAATATAAATAATTTAAATTTGGTTTAGGAATTTTATTTAGGATACACAGATAATTCAGATACTATTCATTTAACTATTTTACGTGCATGTATTCTTAGATTGTTTTAGATGTTTTGGGAAATTAATTTTTGCTTTTTTCGTCATTCATTATAATCCATAATGATTGACCAGTACAAGGTCGTTTTAGAATTACATGGGTTGATCAAAAAAATATTGTATTATTTTGGCATTATTAATAAAGTTGGAAATACAAGATAAATGTTTATAATTAGTATTGTGGTTATTTTTGTTTAACTGTTTATGGTTTTTAATCCAAATTTTTATGTTTTTAATTGGGCTAAAGCTCATCAAATTTAATTCTCATAAAATTATTTTTATGATGAAAGGAATTTGACAACATGAAATCAATTAAAATTTATTGATTAATATTTAATATTCATATCTTCTATATAATAAAAATGAAATGTTGTCTGTTGCTGATGGCATAACTTAAGAAACGCTTGACCGATTTGGACGATTTTTTCTTTAAAATGATCGCCATGGTCCAACTCAGGTTTTTACGGAAAGAAACTTTCGCCCCGCCCACTTTTTTCGATTTACCTAAAATCAGAAAACGGCTCCACCGATCATTAGTAATCAGCTACCGAGCGAAGCCGGGGCGACCAGCTAGTATTTAATACTTTATATGCTGGTAAAAATCAAAAAATTTACTTCAATCTTAAAAATTGGTAAGTAAAGAGTTCGGCAAACTTATAACTTATATGATCGACATTCATTTTACTTATTTTTGCGCGATCGACCTCAAAAAATGGATTAAACTAAGCGCAAATACTAGTTTAATAAGGATCTTTATTTGAAATAACATGCCCCATACATTGTATTCACTATTTTGTGCAATATACTCTGGTAAGAAATAGTTTTCATTGACATTCCATTTTATCAATTAGGCCTCAAAAGTGAGCCACATTTGAATAAATGCCATTAAGTGGTCATCAGAGAACTCCTAAATTCCAATATGATGTTTTTCATTTGAAAAAACGCTGCTTCACAAAGATAAGTGGAATCAAGAAATGCAAATAATCTCATTGCCACCGATCTGGCAACAAATTCCAATCCCAATTTGCATATGCACTTGCTTTAAGAATTACTGTATTGTTGAAATTTTTAACTCTAGATCCGATGTATTTAACTGAAAATTGTGGGCAAGGTTTTATGAAATATCTTTGTTATCGAAATCTCCAAAAGGAAATGAAATAAATTCAAAAATCGGGTGAAGATATTTGAGATTTGCCAATCGGTTCTCAAAGTCTCGTTAAAAATTTCTGAGTTCTTCACAAAACAGTTCGATTCTACCTTCACCAGCAAGTTCAATATATTTTTTCAAATATGGGAAATATTTAAAATTTTGCCTATTTAAGTGAAGATGAAAGCTTGAGAAGTTTTCATCGCACTCAACAATTAGAAAACAATTTTCCTTTTTTCTTTTCCTAAAATTAAGGGAGTTTTGGTGGCCTATAATATCCGAAAGAAATGTTTTTATCTAATCTGCCCTAAAATGCAATAATTTAGAAAGAATATTTAGAAGTCTTGCTTCCTCGGTTGAACAACCTAAAATGGCAAAAAAGAAGTAAATCTTCATATTCCGAGCCATATTCCAGTTGACTTCGAAATTTATGCCTCCTTAAACTTCACGCTCTTATGGAATGATCTTTTCCCCTAAAAATTTGACACTTTTTTAAATTTATAATCAAAAGATTTGATACTAGTCTAGAAAATTATACCTGCGATTGACTGTCGAACTGTTCGCGATCTGCCGTTCGATCGCAGTTAACCGTTTGCCCATTCCTGGTTTATACCAACTAGCAATAAATTGACACAATAAGTGCTTTATTTTATGCAAAACAACGAATGAAGACTAGTGGTTCCGATTATTTTTCTTAATGGAGCTCCTAAAAGATTCTACTTTTTGCAAGAATTCTTTCCTCCTGTGCTGAAAGGTATAAAAAGACCTTGAATATTCAAATTCGTTCTCATATATTCTGTCTATATATGGTTTTTGCAATGGACCCCATATATCTTTTTTAGTTTAAGAACAGTTGCAATAGTCCCAATTTTTACCCAGTGGAAACTTTGCTTACTTTTTCAAAACTAATAGCTTCTTGCACTCTATTTGCACATGCTACTTCACTACTTCTTATAAAGTATTAAATAGGTCATTATCATAATGAATAAAATAACCACTTTCAACATAATGAATTACAAAAGTGATTCCAAAAACAAAAGTACTGACAAGTTTATACAACTTTTTATTAATTTTCTTATTTTTACATCCATATTTATTTGTTTTTTTTTTTTTGGTAAAGATTGCGCTTCTTGTAAGAGCTTTGGTAATTAGTTAAGGTGCATGTAGACGTCATGTTTTTTTACATCTGGCTTGTCAACTTTTAAAGTCACATGTAATTGTGCATGTCTGTCAAAATTGCTGTTTTGCAGAAGGTTTATAATATTAGGTCTCAAACGTACATGTAATTTGCTTACATTGTCTCTGTTTTTTTTCGCATAGTTATTGCAAAAACCCAAATAAAAATGACTCCACGAAAATTTTTATTTACGCCGTAAAAAAGTTTAGCCATCTTAACATATTTTTCTTTTAATTCAAAGATACCAATTAAGGACATTATAATGAAACGGTTTTACATAAACTCTATTCAATGATCTATTGAGGATCTCGGTACTGTAAAATATTAATTGCAGCCGGCTAATGATTCCGTCAATAGAAGACGCCACTGCCGGTTTCTTCTCGGCATAGATTTCTGATGCCAGATGGTTTGTCAGAAGAATATAGAATACGCTCTAATTGAAATTTTGTCAGATGACTTTGCATCTGACTTTTACAGAAGCAAAGTTAAAAAGTAACACACGACATGTTTGTATGTATTTTGCAGTGCAGTGGGAAATTTGACATGTCAGATGACAAAATATGTCGTGTACCGTCGCCTTTACCCTCTAAATGCTCTAAACTTAAATTTCAACTAGTGACATTTAAACTTTTTGGAAGGTACAAAATTATTTTTGGACTTTTTATAACTATGCATATACATACTTTTTGAATGAATGTAGGCTTAAAAATGATTACTTACTTCTCAAGTACCATTCAGTTAAATGGGAATGCGTTCATTTTAAGAGATCCCTGGTAAAATTCACTGGTTCTTTTAGTAGAATTGTAAGCAGAATTTTTGTTTTTTTCTGATTACTCAACACATTATTTTAAAATCGAAGTTTTACAGCGGTGCAAAAGGTCTATTTTACTGTAAATTAAAACTAAGCGAATTTAATTCTCTTCGACATATTTAATTTGGCAAGCACATTTTTCCACGTATACGATTTAACTCGACAACGCAATCGAATTATTTCTTAATATAAAATTATGAAAGGTGCCTTATAATTTTCTTGCAGTTTCTTTGATAGCGTACTAATTTCTGCAGTATTGAAACAAAAATCCAAAATTAACCTAATTTGATTGTTTTTCAATTGCAATTTCCTTATTACAACTAAAAGTAGACTAATGTCTCCAATAAATTACATAACAGCATCCCAATCTGCTTAAAATCAATTAATTGAACAGAAAAACTCAAAAAACCAGACAATAAGTCTAAACAATTTCGCAGTTTTTAAACTACTTTTCTTGATATTTATTCATTTCGTATATTAAGTGGTTTTTTTCTTGTAGTCAAGCAATTTCTAAAGTGCACCCAGAGCAACAAATGCTTCACCATTTGAATTTGTTACATTTTGTAAAAATGCATTTTAGTTTTTTTTTTTAAGTTTTGAACAGTTTTATTGAAGCGATTGAATTAAAATTTATTTGAATGCACTTCACTTTTAGTCAAAACGTATCAAATAGACAAAAAAGAAAAACTAGTCTTAATTAATTGGATTTTATTAATCTTAATTTAAAATCTTTTGCTAATTTATTGGTGGCAATACGATATGAAAAACTTATAAGCGAGTTATTATTTTTAAAAAACATTTTGTCAAATAAAAAATGTTCATTAATACATTTTCGAAAAAAAAAAAAAAAAAAATTTTTGTATAACAAGCGCAAACTTAATGCACTACACAAAATTGTAAGTCAATTTAATATTTTCTCATATAAAAACTTTTTAGATTGAAAACTTTCAATTTCATCTTACGCTGAATTTTAGTAGCAAATTTATCTAGAATATTTGATTCGTATATAAATTTTGCACATAAAAAGCAGGGTCCAAATCGTTGAATACATGAACGTACAGCTCGTAACGTAAAAATATATTTTTCGGGTTATGACATACATACGTGATCGTATAACTGAACGTAAGATTTAACAAAATTAAATACGATAGATAAACATTTTTTTTTCAATTTCATAAATAATGTAAGATTTCAACGAATAAGTTATATTTTTATAACATTATAAAGTTTCAAGGACTTAAATCCAGGGACCGTAACAGTTATGCCTTTTTTCATAAAAGTCAGATGAAAACAGTTATTTTTTGATTTTGATTTTTTTGAGCAAAAATAACAGTTATTTTTTGATTTTTATTTTTTTGAACAAAAATAACTGTTATTTTTTTATTTTTATTTTTACGATCAAAAATAACAGTTATTTTTTGATTTTTATATTTTTGAACAAATATTACAGTTATATATTGATTTTTATTTTTTCGAGCCAAAAATAAAAGTTATTCTCTAAATAAATATACGTGTTTTAATAATTTAGACGACTTTAATAATTATTTTAATGTGCATAAGGAATTCCAATGATAATTACACACTAAAATAAAAATTTTAAGTCAACTAAATTATTAAATCACGTACATTTATTTAGAGAATAACTTTTATTTTTGCTCGAAAAAATAAAAATCAAAAAATAACTGTTATTTTTGTTCAAAAAAATAAAAATCAAAAAAATAGCTGTTATTTTTGATCGAAAAAATAAAAATCAAAAAATAACAGTTATTTTTGTTCAAAAAAATAAAAATCAAAAAATAACTGTTAAGTTTGATCGAAAATATAAAAATCAAAATTATAAAAATCAATATATTTTATCATTGACAAGTGCATGAGGAACAATATGGTATACTTGAATCAGTTTTTCGACATTTAATTCTATATGCTTTTTTTGTTTTAAAATTCGAATATAACTGTTATTTTCGGTCCCTGCTTAAATCTCTATATAAATCGGCAAAGGCAAAACAGTTAAGAACACTTTCCTTCTCTGCATGTCAACCGATTTGAACAAAAAATATACAATTTGAAAGGTATTTACTGCCAGAAGTGCACAGTATCTATTTCATTTTAATATGTTTAATAATTTCAGAGTTATAAGCGTTCAAATTTCTTTAGAAAACAACAGCAAAATAATAAAATTTTTTTGAATTTGTTTATGCTTTCAATGAAGTTTTTGAAGGAGATTAAATCGATCTACTAAGACGGAAAGAATAAATGCTCGAAACATCCCAGTAAAACTTCGCCTACTTTTTTAAATTAATAGCTTCTTTAACTCATTATTTAGTAGCTTTTCATATATTTTGTGGATGTGAAACTTAAAAATTATTCATAAACATAAAAAAGAAATAGACGATGATGATACAAATATAAGCTGATGCAGCTTTGAGGTATAAAAACGTCCATTTGAAATTTATGAGCCCACAATGATGTTGTTGATTGGGATGTGGATCAGCTTAACGAAGAAACCCATAATACAAAAGCCAATAGCGGTGGCAAGGGCAATCTTTTGGAATTCTTTGCGATCGGGCTTGGTGCAACGTTTTACCAGACGGATGGAGTCCTTGGCGAAAGCACGACCAGGTTCACAGAACTTAACAACTTTATCCATGGCGGGTTTTTGTTAATGAAATTTTTAATTTTCGTTTCAGTAAATTTAGCACGAATGAAAGCTTACTTCTACATAAACATTTATTGGTTCTTTCAGTAGAATTGGAAAAAGTATTTTTATTTTTTTTTTTTTTTTTTATTACTTTACACATTATTTTGTAGGGGAAGTTTTACTGGGATGAAAATTCATTTGTATAATGCTTAGACGAACTATGTTTTCTTCATCGAAGTCAAATTTTGACTATTAGGCGAACACTAGTTAAAATAAATTGAACCCACGACAAAAAGAAGTAATGGCAGAGTTATTGAAGAAACATCAAAGCTTGGCAAAGGCTGCAATGAAGAGTTTGTGGATAAACGTTGCAGAACGCACTTTAAGGTCCTTCTCCGTGTTCGACAGTAACAATGGATTACTCCGATCTCTTATCTGCCTCCGTATCAGTATCTCCGTATCACGTTTGTAAACTCCAATTATATATTTTTTTTTATATTATTTTGACAGTTCTATTATCTATTGTGAATTGAGTTTTCTAAACAAAGGGATGTGGAAGTTAAAAGCTATTGTGAATTTTAAGGAAAACTACGAACTGTTTGTAAACGTTTGTCATGATGCCACTCAATTCATACGATTGTCGTATCGATCACGAATGTGACGATTCGAGCCCAGGACTACTTCATAAAATCTACTTTCACTGAAACAAAAACAGGCATCTCGATGCATCGTTAAGACAAGTTAAACAAGAAAATACATATGTATAGCTATAGGGTTTTTCAATGAGAGCGACGCATTTTGTTTTTTTTTTTGTTATGAAATAATTTTTATTTCAAACGAAAGTACAATTAATGTCATTATTTATGGAATACGACATGGTTTAAATTTACCCGCGCGAAAGCGTTGGCAAGAGAGAATACGCTTAACCCAAATTTTCATGACTCGAGCGCATAAGTCGGCCAAAAAACAGGAATTTTCCCTTTGATGTTGGCTTGCAACTCTTGTAACATTCTTGCTTTGGCAATAAGGTTGTAACCAGTGAATGAAATAGAATTAGAACTTATTTGACGAACGGTACAGATACGCTTTTACGTTTGCACCAGCTATTGTGTGGCTTTGCATAAATATTATGCGGTTTATTTTGGCAACGTGTTTACATCGTACGTTCATACGGTGCATTTGTGATTATACGTTAAATTATTTGCATATATTGCGGGTCCATTAAACAAACAAGACCTTTGTGCTGAAATTTAGTTAAAACTACTTTTTTTAACAATCCAAAACTAACACATTAACGTGCGCTTTCACCAAGTTCAGTAATAATTAACTATTTCTATAACGGCCAGTTAACAATATGTTTTACTGAACTCGATAAAATTGTTCGTAAGCTTCTCAAAATTTAGCTTTTCAAAACTTTATCGTAGAATATATTTATTACTTATTTTCTATAAAATTTTCAATTCGTTTGATTTTTAATCCTTCTGAATAAATTTTATATCATAATCCGCATTTTATTTAGAGTATTACAAATTCGTTTGCAGTCTACAACAAGTTTAAGTATTTTTGTAACAAAATCGTTACTACGTCTACGAATTAGTTCATTAAACTGACAAAATCATATTAAAGTCATAAAATTATATAAACAATAATTACAGTAAATGTCGTAACTCAAAGACTGGGGTATTTATCGCTTAAAAGGTATTTTGTGACAACCATTAAATGATTTGTCAATTTTTTGTATTTTATTGACAAACGTGAGAATTACATGATTTCAAACTTTTTTCTTTCTCAAATTTAGAAAAAAAGTTGCCAAAAGAGACAAAAATAAACAGAAGATAAGATTAACAAAAACTCAGTCATTGAACGAATGAATGAAAAAGTTAAGGCAAATACAAAATTGTACAACATTTTACAGAAAGCGAAAGGCAGCCTTTTGAACTCTTTTGACCGAAAACGTTTCGTATCTCAACCCAGACACAATCAATTACGAAACAATCGTTAGAAACGAAAAAAAGCCATTTTAAATAAACATGAAACCCAAAACCAATGAATGAAAAGTTTTATATGTAATATTTCGTTAGTGTGACCAGTTCAACTTTTATGACGTCTCAAAGCAACAAATTGACCAAAAATTTTTAATTGTAAAACATGATATATAAATTTGAATTTTGTTGTCATCATTCATTTGGTAGCTGCTTTTCGGTGCTATTGTTAAATTTCACATTTCCACTTAATATAAAAATTATAAGTTCAAATATTATAAGAGAAAGTTGAGGAAAAGTATTGTAAGACTTACTAGAAATTACATTACAGTGGTTTGTTAAAAATGTTAGAGTCATGTTATTTGTTTGTACATACACAAGTCATAAAATGAATTTGTTGTCTAATGGTTAGTGGTCTAGATACAAATAACAAAAAAGAGTTTAAATTGAATTCGTCTATTTGGGTGCCTGTAAAAACTCACCTGAGTTGCAACTGAACATTAACAAATCATCATTTTATTAAAACCTCAAATATTGTTTACGGTTGTTTGTAATTCGTGTGTTTAGGAAAGCAACAACAAAAAATTGATAATGGAAAACATAAAATAAAACCAGGCATGCGCGTAGTTTTTTTTCAGTTTCTTTGCATATTTTTTGTTTAAATTTCAAATGCATTCTATTCAAAATTGTATCTAAATATATATTTGCATCTGTCGGTTAAGTATTTTTTTTAACACTGTGAGGAATTAGTTTAAGATCACTTTCAAATTTTGCTGTGCACTTGATCTTAATGGTCACGAGGGATATAATATTTTCCAAATTTTATATAATTTCTTACCTTTTTCTAACAGATTATTAGGCTCGCTATATAATCCCATGTTGAGTCTCAACCACATGGTGAGTTAATATATGCACTTACCAAATGCCCATGTGTGTGCCAAGACAATTTCCACAGACAGGTTATAATTCGAGCGTACAATACGACAAAAATTATACTCTCGAATCTTGTTTCAGAATCGGAGCTATCTAACCTCCACTGTTATAAATAATCCACCAAATTCTGTTGAATAGCAACATCACCAAAGGCTGATCTTTCCCACTAGGGTGAAATGTCAGCCTTGCTAAAAAAGGACCTCGTTGCGATTAAAGGCAAAAACCACAGCCACTACGTGACTCCGAAATTACCCCTTTAAAGAAGAGCAAGGCTTCCGCAAAACAATCTTCCTGCAACAGGAAGCATTTCTTGCAAGAAGCATACTAATGCAAGCCTCAGCCAATAGTCGGACCAGTACCTGAGTTTCAGAGGCTAGTGACTCCGTAGTGTCCGATGGCATCGGTGAGTACCCCGAACTCAAGAAATTCGAAAACTTTAAGAGCCCTGTAATTTTGGATGCTTTTCGCATAGATTTTAAATGTCCGAGGAGAGAATATAGACACAACAGAACTGTCACGCACCTCTAGGCCGCCATAATATCACAGTTCTAAAAGGACTCCATAGAAGTATGGCAATAAAAGGAAAAAGATACATTTTCCGATACCTCTCAACAGCTGCTCTGTATGTGTACCATACATCCTGTTACCAGGCACCTCGGTCACTTTTGATTCATTTCGGATTCCAAGCATTAACCATACCAGTCTTGTCTGCGAGGATGTGGCCTGGCTATTATGTGGGGAAACCCCGCATGCTACTTGGGTTTGGTTGGGTAATTACGGGTCACTAATTGATAGAGATCCATGCGGTGAGGATGAGTCTAGGTTACAATAACTACTGCAGAAGTTGTCATGATGACGAGGGAGGAGGAAACAGTTTCTTTCTTTATTTTCCAATGCCCCAGGCTCGAAGTTATTAGAATGGGTCAATTTGGTAGACCAGAATTGCCATGCTTGAATGTCATATCTTATGTGGGACTAAGGTCAATTTCTCTTTTCTTTAGAGAATCTTAATAGTTCGAAGTTGCAGTGATGTCTGGAGAATAATCGGGTGAACACTGATTGACTCTGGACACTGGCTTAGGGTATCACAAAGGGGCCGCTATAAGGATCCAAGTGAGGTGTCCCTGTGTCGACTGCCTATTGAACCCATCCTAACGTTATACATGCATAAATGTAGTTTAAATAAGTTTTGGATGTGGTAAAAGAAAAATACGATAAAAGTGAATCTTTAGTAATTCGAATTGATGTTTCAAAATGCAGTCTTAGTTTAATGCAAATCGATTCCTGACAAAATGTCTTAAATTTTAATATATTCTTGAGAGTTATTTATTCAAATTGTATACAAATGTTGGTGTAAATATAAGTGGTGTATTTTTTACTTCTTGGGTACAGTAAAAGCAAATGCCTTCTAAAAAACTCTCAAAAATGAACAAACGTTAAGGAACGAAAAATCATATTTGAAGAAAAAAATAAATCATTTCGACAAACTTCTCGATTTTTGAGAAATATTTATGTTTTGGTGCATTATCGCAAACGTAATGTATACATTCTTGAAAGTAAATAAATATAAATTTAAATGAGGCAGGATTTAATAAAATTAAATATAATTTACTGTACTTAAATACCTTAAAGACGTCTTCAAATTTCTAAGTTTCTAATTAAAATTTTATTGCAGTTAAATTTTAAACGTAAAAAAAACAGCTGATCTATTCATGCTTTACCAGCGACGTATAAAGTACAAGGAGTTCTATGTGATTCGGCCTTAAGGAGCACTATGGGTTTTCATTTACATATGTAAACTTTTTGTTATTATTTTGTTGGTAATTCAAATTTCCTAAATCTGTATTTTTAATGCCTCTTAACATATACCCTCTACTAACGTGAGTGCGCCACCCATTCTAGACTACTTTACACTGATATGTACCCCAAATCATGGTGCATTGGAATTTTAGCTTCATGACTTTTACAAAGTGTAATCAAAAAACCATAAAACCAGAAATTTTCATTTGCATGATTATAGTTACCACCACATACTACAGCACTCTCTTGCTACATGCTGCATGAAGTTAAATAAAGAAAGAAATAATACAAAAAAAAAGGAATAAGACGAAATCAACTAAAATCATATTTAAGTAATTAGTATGTTACACTTAAAAGACCATGGAACTGAAATTGTTGGTAGATGAATACAAACAGACAGTCATTCCCATTCTTGGAAGCTTAACCAATGCGAAAATATATTCTTATTTTGTTTATGCAACTGCAACAATATGAAGGATCGTTAAAATACAATTTACACAAACAAACTAACAAACAAGTTGTTTCAAATGAACAACAACAATTACAGCAAATAAAAACTGAATTAAATTGATGTAATTTATTCTGACAACGAAAAAAAACTCTAAATATATATTAAGACACAGTTTCAGAGTCAGTGTCAGGAGAAGATTTACTTAAATATCGGTTTAAGGCAGAGCAGGCTTGTTAAAGTTTATGTGGGAAGTTTTAGTTTAAATAGTTTTAATCTTGGGATTATTCCTATTCCAAAAAAAAAAAACAGCTTCATTTTAATGTTATTCCTTCTTTTTATATTTATTGCAGTGAACCAAACACATTAACAGCAGGCACAGCAAAGGAATCGTGTGCCACAGCAAACATACAGGCATCATCATTATTGACAGCCGCAAGAACAACAGCCATAAGTAAAAAAGCTCATCACGAGTTGTTGGCCGAGGTCATTATGCAACAACCAAGTGATTATTATACACAAACGGAAAGTGAACTTTTACAATTGGAGGCAGCTGGAGTACATTTACCAGCCTATCAATTACAAGCCGACTCCTTAGCCAAACAAACCCAGCAACAACAACAGCAGCAACATCAACATTACCACCATCACCAGCATCCTTCGTCATCGTCAAATAATAACGATCGTTCAACCCCTACTTCATCATCGAATGCCACACCTACACCCATTGCCACAAGTCACATTGATCCAGCGTCAAGTAGCAGCAATGGTGCAAGCAGCCATACCGCCACATCAATTCATTTTGTGGCCACACCACATCCGCAACCATTAGCAATACAGCGTCGCCACTGTCAGCCACCCTCGAATCTACCACTCAGTTCGATCACATCACCCCTGCGAGCCAACTACAAGACTTCAGCATATTTACACAGTCATCATCAGCAATTAGAATTTCAACGAAATTCACAGTCCGACGATGACAGTGGCTGCGCATTGGAGGAATACACCTGGGTGCCTCCGGGCCTAAGACCTGATCAAGTAAGTTTAAAAAAAGAATTTGTTTACTTTCTTTTTAAAATGTCGAATGTTTTTTTTTTTTTTGCCTAATGCTTAAAAATATAGCTAAAATCACTGTTGGATGTCAAAATTTTGTTTATTCTCTTTTATTATCTTTGTTTCTGTTTTGTTTTATTTCTGTTTTTGACATTGTACAATGATTTTACAAAAACAAATTGCTTGTGGTTTTTGTACGAGTTGTACTTGTTGTAGTACCGAGATTACCTGGGATGAATTCGCCTTGTACGGGACGGAAATTATTTAAATTGGTTAAAAAATCGTTTGATTTGTTTCTTGAAATACACTTAATATGAGTTTCCATGTATTAAGAAATAAGAAGAACATTTGTAGATGAAAACGCCATACTAATACACTTATAGATACATAGGAATCCATATACAACTTTATTCCGTAATATAACAGAGACGTTTGGTAATATCTCCATGGACTTTGCTCTTAAAAATCACTTGCATTAAGTGCATTTTATACGGGATTATCCGAAAAAAAATCGCGGTATCCCGCAAATTCTTCAGGAAAAATCTCTAGAAATGTTTGCGTTAGTACTTTTTATTTAAGAGATGTTGCCGAAAGTAAACTTTTCACATTTCGGGACATTTTGAAAGCAGCATTTAGTAAAGAAAACGCTGATTCGATTCCAAAAAAAACTTTTTTTTTTAATTTCAAGTTTTTGAAGGAAGTGGGGAAAAATGTAAAGTCTCCAGAGATAATATTATGCTCTTTGGGCTATAAAGGCAAACGTCAGAAAGTGAACGTGTTACTCATTGACAGCTCCCTCCTTAAATAAAGTAAGAAATAGGCTGTCAAGCGATTCTGTAAATGCTTATTCCGTAATAAAATCATATTTTCAAAGAACTATTTTGTTTTTCCAATTTAACCTTTTTTGGTTTTGTTTCAATGCTGTTGTTGGATTTGCATTAAATGAACTAAATATATTATTAAATAGATCTATTGAACTCTTGCTATTTTGATGTTTTATTTAATTATATGAAATAACATTTTGCATCGTTTTGTAGTGGGCGGGAATTCCCGGGATTTCCCGAAAAATTAAAAAAAAAATAAGTTAGAGTGTTATATTCTGCAATGCAGAATCTTTGATACCCTTCACCGACAGTTCGAATGTTTTGCACCAAGTTTGTTTATTTCTTTTGAGTTTTTCGAAAGTGAGCGTGTTTTCAACATACGGACATGGCTAAATCGACTTAGAATTACTCAAGGACCTTTATGGGGTCTGAGATGAATAATAAAAAAGTTTCACACGGAATGACAAACTTAGTATTCCCTCTTCAGAACCAATCTTGGTGGACGGTATAATAAGGGAAAAGAAGAACTCAACTTTAACTTGAAAAGAATGTTGTAAAAATATCAATATCAAAATTATTAAATTCGTGCAAATTGTAAAACATTTTGTTAACAATTTTAATTAAAAAAAAAAAGAAAAGAATTTAGTACAATTTTGGCTATAAATATTATAAATATTTTCGTTTATTAAATTTTAAAAAATCTTAACCAAAATTTTTTATTTTTCGAATGTATTCCATGAGCTTAATTTAAGTTATGTATTTTATAAAGCTTTTTTGTAATAGTCCTATGGCTTCAATTTTTAGAAATGACTTTATACACTACCAGACTATTATAATGTACCTTCTTGTTACATTTTACCTTAGCTTTCCTTTGGACAACAATGCAGTATATTGTATGTACAGAAAACAGACATCAGCAGAATGTAATGCATTTTCTGGCCCGCTACAGCCTTCGTCAGCATTCTTTGTGTCACACTGGATAGTGATACTTTATAAATTGAATGTATTTAACTCAACAATTTTAACAAATAGAAACTGGTAGTCTGGTAGTGTATACAGGCATTTCTGAAAATTGAAGGAATAGGACTAGTACTATTAGCTCATAGAATAAATTCGACAAATAAAAAAATGTTGAAAATAATATAAAGTAACCTTCGAAAGGAAATAATTCCCAGTTTCTATTTGTGAAAATTTTTAACTAAATACAGTTTTTTTAAAAAGCTAAAAATTAGATGTGTTACCTTAAAAAAAAAGTTTATTTACTTTGAATCGAAATTAAGAATGTGATATGAATTAAGTACTTAAACGTGGAAATCAAAATATTCAAAGTCAACCCAACCAGCAAAATCAGCATCAGCTTTGGGCTAATGAAAACTTATGTAACAAGTTTGATTGAATTATCTTCATTATTCCGTCCTACACTTTCTACATAAAGTGGGAAAAAGCACTTTTTGAGCCCAATATTTTAATGTACTTGATAGTATTAAGGGGAAAAGGAGTATTAATGGATACATTAGATTTTGCGCACAATTGACCATGTAGTACTGCGCTCCCACTGACGCCCGTTGTTGGAATCTTCCTGGCTTTAAGATTAAGGCCCGTTTTCACGACTTAACGATAGCTAAATGTAGAAAGTTATCGAACAGATAATGAGTTTTTAATTATCACAAGTTCCCTTTAACCTAAAAGTGAAGGATAAGATAAAGAGAGGAACGTTCTACCTTTAACTTTTGTCGTAAGGTTTAGATTTGAGATTGCCATATTATATTCACATATTTTTTATACATGGCAACTCCAAGTATACGTATATTTTGTAAATTAATAACAAACTCGTATTTTGGCAAAAAAGTTACAAAAGGTTAAATTCGCGTGTACGCGGTACTTCATTAATATTTTCCATTATTAAAAAATATTTGTGGACACAAAAATTTAATATAAGTGCCGGTTCACACACGTCAAGTTTGACTGTTCAAGTCTTGAGTTTTTAGGAGAGAAGGGAAAAGAGAATGCCATTTATTTTCCCCTCTCTCCTAAAAACTCAAGACTTGACGAGTCAAACTTGACGTGTGTGAACCGGCACTAAGAAAAGTAAAAGATAGTACGTAGTTGCCAGTTCGTATTTTTACTTTGGCAAAAATAATCGGTATTTACTTTAGTATTGCCACATTTTTAAAAATGTTAAGTTTATTTTATACAGAAGTTGTGAAAACGAAAAATAGTTGAAGGTAACTTTATTCCTCACTAGTGCTAAAGGTACCATTAACTATTTCGATCTTTAAAGGTTAGTCGTGAAAACGGGCCTAAGATATGTTGGAAAAAACTCTTAAAAAAGTATCGTCGTATCGACAGTAAAATATGTGCGATACCGATACATCGGCCAATTTAAACTATCGCCGATATATCGATTTCGGTTACATCCCTGGTAAAATTTTAGCCCGCAAATAATGTTGTTGGACTAATGGACATACAGACGGCCAACCAATCAGACGAACCTGATCTAAAATCTTCTAAGCGTTACAAACTTAAGCACAATCGCATAATACCCTCCCTACCTACATAAATAGTGTTGAATTTCCAAAGGTTACACATGATTACCCACTACATTTCTGCAACATTCCACAAAATGGAAAAAATAGTAAAAATCGTACTGCATGACATAAACAACTGTCATTATCTAAACATTGTTGTTATTATCATTAACATCATCGCCGCTGTCATCGCCACCGCACATCCACTCGCACATAAATAAAACAACCATTCCATTCATCAGCCAAAATGAAGCTTAACGATGACTTCCAAAACAATTGACCATAAATTGAAAGTTTTACTTGACTAAACACATTCATGCACATTCGTTCATATAATTCGCACTGAGTTGCAGAAGTCGCCAGTTAGCAATACGCAGTTCAAGTTTTTTCTCTCAAATATTTTATTTAACATTTTTTTTTGTCGTTGTAATTTTTGGTCAAGCCACTGTCTCAAATAACTTTCCGCTGCTTACCGCTTCCATAACCACACATTTTCATTGTTCCCCGAAGAAAACTTTTACATTATCCGTTCATTCATGTCTATCCAAGCATTCACTTGGTCTAACGCCATCAACACAAAACACCTGTTTTTTTTTTCCTCAATCAAAATTCAAAATATTTGATTTCGCTGTTTTGTATTTAGTTTCTTTATGGCTGATTTGCTTCCATAGACGTGTAAAAATCTTTGTTCATTAGAGACAAATTAAAATTGTAACTAATCGATGTTCATGTTAAATATTTGAGGTTTTATTAAATAATGCTTTAACAAAAAAATATTAAATAACTGTATCTTTTTCGATACGCACATACATTTTTCAAATCACCTAAATAAGATGGATGTTATTTATGACAATTTATTAATGAGTTGCAGTTCGAAATCAGAGTTAATTGCATTTTAATTTTTAATGGAAAAATATTATTTTAAAGAAATATATAATGTTGACTATTCGTGAAGTCATATTAATATTACATCATTCAAATGCATTCCAAATTTGTATTACAATTAGATTTGGTTAAATCACTTCATTAAAATCATAATTAGTCTTTAATATTCTTAATTTGAACTAAGTCTAGTTTTTTACTTAAAGATCTTCAGCATCTTGAATTATTTCCAATGGTTCTCGATAGTGAATCTTGTATAAGAACTAGATTTTAAAACAACTAAGAAAGTATAGTCGAACTAAACTGGCAATATAATGCCCTACACGTTTAGCGGGTATATAAAGAATGTTAAGGTAGATCCTTTATGGAATCTATGAGAGACCTACAACAAAAGTTAAGTGTAATTCAAAAATGAAAAATGAAAATAATGATGAATGATTGAGTGTGCCTCGCCAGAAAGAACCATGTAAGAATGAAGAATTCCGCCCGGTCCATGTATGATGAATGAAGAGTGAATGATTGGATGATTAAGATGATGAAGGATGATGTTGTTGTGGTGGAGGTTTGACTGTTCTTGGGTGGTTTCTTTCGGTCTGTGGATGGATCGCTAGGTGCTGTTGCTATTCAACAGAAGCTGCTGGAATTGATAAAAAGCAGTGGAGAATAGATAGCTTCGGCTTTCAAGAAAGGGGTGGGTATATAATTTTTGGTGGATTATACATTCGAAGTACTACACAAAGAAAAAAATCAAGTTAAAAACGTCGAAAACAAGGTTGATTTAAATTTTTTCGGTGGTGATTTTGCTTCATACGGGTTTCATGTTAATTCAACCTGATTTTACAATAACTGCGAACAACATTTTTTTCTTTTGATATAACTATAATTCATGTTAATTTAACATTGCAGTAAAGTTAGAGCAAAATGTAATTTATATTGAAATAACAATCGGAATCACGTTGAATGAAAGTTATTTCCAGTTGAAACAACGTGAATTTCATGTAGAATCAAATGGGTTTGAGTGTTTTTTAACAGTGTGAAGAAGCTTCAGACAACATTTGCATTTATGTAAGAATAATTCAAAACCCTGTAACACATGTTTCACTTATTTTGTATTTTCCTTTGTTAACAGAAGCATCAGCAGAATCGCCCGATATGGTCATCATTCTACTTTGAAAACTTGATGTACTATTTAAATAAACAATTTTAATTAAAAGAATACGGGAATTATCTTCTTTTTATAACATATTTTAAAAGTGAAAATAAAAAATGTACATAATTAAGTAGGTATGCATGTTAATTTAACAAGATAAACTTTTGATTTTAATACAAAACAGGTTTTTATGGGTTCAATATTGAATCCAGATTTATTTATATTTTAATATTTTTTTATTTTTTTAACAGGGAATAATATTAAATAAACGTAATTTAAGGTTATTTTGATATTTTTTATTAAAAATTAATATGAAATAATGATAAATTTAAGTAAAGGGCATAATTTTTCTGAAATTTAACATGATTCTCAATCAACATTTTTCCATGCTAATTTTACATGGGTATTTTTTTCTGTGTGTACAAATGTTCCCTAACTCATCCAGGGGCATTTGGTATCATTTACTAACCATTAGGTTGAGATCCACCGTGATGTAAAGTCACAAGACCGATATTCAAATCAACATTACAACTGTATCCAAACCATGATGTCTAGAAGTAAAAGGTAGTCTGTAGCTAGGTCGTTATTTTAGCTCAAAAAAAATGTATATTTTGGTCATAACTTTTGGTATCTGAACCGATTTTCCGAGTTTTTCAGAAAATAGATTTTACTAAAGATTTCTGATCTTTTGATATATAATACCCCTGACAGACATAGGATTTCTATACTATACTAGCATGGTATACTACATGTGTTTCAACCTAAACTACAATTAAACCATGCAACAAAGTGGTATATTTCTGGTTTATATACATACAACGAAAATGTACGTAGTATAAATGTGGTATCTTATTTAAAGTAAACGTACTACAAGTCTGCCAATATAATATAGAATATAAAACCGTAGTATACATACCATGGTATGTAAACTATTTGTCTGTCAGGGGTATAAGACGTATCCATAGGACATATGATAGCCCTAAAATTTATAATAATTTTGATGTTTTTAGCCCATTTTATGAGTATTTTACTCAGAACTTGCCTATTTCTTAACCGATTTGACAGATTTATATACCGATGTGTTTTCCATATACTTGGGCTATTAAACTTGAACTCAGGAAGATCTATGGTTCCCGATAATGGGTATTTTTCAAAAAAAAAATTATTTTGGTCATACACTCACAATATTATTACAGTAACGGACTGTAGTTTGTTTAAGAAATATTCCGTTCAGTCATTTTTAAATAAAAAAACATTTAAAATTCCAAGCAAATTTATTTTTAACTGATTCTAACAGTTATTCAAAACACTAAGTGCATATTAATACGGATTTTCAGTTGCAGTTAATATTGTCCGTTGATTGAGTTAAATTCTTCTTTATGTTAAATTAAATAAAAATGTAATTTAAAGCAACGAAAAGTTAATTTAATTTTTACTGTCAAAAATTCAACCGCGAATTCCGTAAAAACAAATCAATATTCTGTTATCTTATATAAATTAATTGTCAAAAAATTAACTACATATTCCGTAAATACAAATAAATATGCAGTTATTTTATAAAATTTTACTGTCAAAAATTCAACACCATATTCAGTAAAAAAAATTAAATATTCAGTTATTTTATATCATTTAACTACCAAAAATTAATTTTTACTTATCTATAAAAAATGAATTGCTTGTTTTGTGTAAGCAATACCCATTTTCTATTTGTTAATATAATTTAGTTAAATACATCAAATTTTAAAAGTAAAATAATTGCGAAGCCATATCGGTCATGCTGCTGGAGTCTTATAATTGAGAGTTCTTCTGTAAACAACGTGGTCAGTATAACAAAAGTAAAACAAACGTGTGTAACAGGGTAAGTAAATAATAATATTCTCCCTCTCTCGCTTATAAGAAAAACAAGCGGACAGGTGTCTGTCTGGTATTTGTGGAGTAAACGAAGATTACTGAATTTAATAAAATAACTGAATATTTAATTGTTTTTACTGAATATGGGGTCAATTTTTTGACGGTAAAATTTTAAAAAATAACTGAATATTTTATTGTTTTTGCTGAAAATGGTGTTGAATTTTTGACAGTAAAATTTTAAAAAATAACTGAATATTTAATTGTTTTTACGGAATATGGTGTTGAATTTTTGACAGTAAAAATTAAATGAAATTTTTGTTAAAAATAAATGAAAAATAAGTAGACCGGTTTTTAATTGAATTTTCAGTTATTTTATATTACAATTTCAGTTAATTTTACGTACAGAATATTGTGAGTGTAACTTTTTCCTATCTGAACCGATTTTTCCGAGTTTTTCAGAAAATACATTCTACTAAAGATTTTCGATCTTTTGTTATAAAAGGCGTAACCATAGGTTATAAGACAGCCCAAAAATTCAGGGTTTTATACAATTTTGGTATTTTCCACGCCCACTTCTACAATCCCGCCAACATTTTGTGGGATGCTGTGTATTGATGACCTTAATGCTTGTACCTAATTTGGAAACTTTGGCTCTTGCCATTCTCCAAATATACAGAAAAAAGTAATAAAAATACAACAACAAGGGATTTTTTTGGAAAAATCTCAGCCATTTTTGGACCGATCTGGCTGTATTTCAATAGCAATACCTGACAAAAATATATGCGAACCAAGCCCACATCATATCTGGGGGTTTCGGAAAATCCATTTCAAGAGACAGACTGATAACCGGATTTGAACTTCCCTTCTCATCATGATCTAGAATATATATAATTTATAGGGTCTAAGATCAATATTCAAAACGGGATAATAAAGTTATGTATACCCTTTTACCTTCAGTGAAGGGTATAAAACCAATAACAACTCGTCAGGGATGCATTTTCCCCAAAATACTTACGACTTGTGTTATAGTGTAAAACTGCCATTAGTGGCTAGATTAAGCCATTTTTCATCCCCTTTAGTATTGAAAAAACAATCGATTTTTTAGCCATTTTTATTCAGCCAAAATTCCTTAAAACTTTTTTTAATTTTCCAACAAAAACTATTATAAATGCTGCATTAGTTGTGTTGTAACGTTGAACTTTTCTAAATAGTTGACGCAAATGACTTTTACAATAAAAAATTGTTCGATAATTTGAGACTTTCGGTTTTCAACGATATTTCTTTTGTTTCTTTTATTATTACTGAGCAATTAAAGTATAATAAATAAATGTTCTTACATTTTTGTTAATATTGATGCATAATAAAATCTTGCTTTACCATATTTTAACCACTATTTAGCCATATTTTACAAAAAATTTTGCCATTTTTAGTGGTGTGCAATTGACAACACTGATCCGTGTAAGCCAACATCTTTCAAGTATGTAACTTTATTTGAAAATCTTAAAATCTTTTCTTCAAAAGGGAATGCAATAAATTATTCATTTTAATTATTTTTGCCAACAAGATTTAAAATGACAGTTTTTCGACGGGAAAAATTCTGTTATTTTTGTTAAGTTTTTTTAAGATTTAAGAGGTACAGCCCCAGCAATTTTTCATTGTAAATAATTGTGGCCAGTATAGATTAGCGGGCGGATAAAAATTTACTTAAATACCCTAAAAAATTTCAAAAATTTATTGTTGTGTTTAATCACCAGACCCACCCATATACCACATTTACGATGGATGATTGCTGTACTCGTATATTGGAACTCTGTATATTGGAAGCTTGTAAACAGCTCATGTTGTTCAAACATTTTATAACAACAAAATTTAATACAAATGTGGATGTTTTTGAGTGTTTTCATTTTATCTACCACATGACCAAAAATAAAATAAAAGATACATGAAAACATAAAACCGAAAAAAAAGAAAACAGTTTCTAACATTTAATAGCAAGTGCAATTAATAATGTGAAACCGACTCCCTCTTTGTAAACTACTAGCGTTCAAACAACAACAATAACTAATCGCCCAACTCACTCTCTTTCACCAAACTTGATTTCAGTTGACCAGACCAAAGCACTTGTAATAAATTTTCAATACAACACAATCTGGTATTTAGATGGGAATAGATTTTTTTGGTACAAATAAATTCAAAATTGTTTGGCCAAGTCACCATAAATGGCCAACAAATAAGCGAACGTACACATTTGTATTGTAGAGCGTATGAGATTTTCAGAGTACATGGTTGTATATTGTGAACTAATTGAACCCCGTTCTGTGTAAAATTGATGCACTCAGCATGGGACCTATTCGATACAAGCGACAACGTTTCAACTTGTTGTGGTGGTAGTTGCAAAAAGAAGTAAGAGGGATCTGCATCGTATGGACTGAATAGAAAAAAAACTTTTTTTTTACAACAAATGCCGCAGGCCACTTAATAGTGTAACAATATAACGGCAATTGTGGCTAGTAATATTGTATGTGTGTGTGTCTACAGAGAAATGATGATGTCGTCGATAAAACAGGCAACGGAAGGAGCAACCATTTGGGTGCATCAAAGTGTTGTTTGTATTTGTAGTACTACAAATGATGCATGGCACGTCATTATTTTTAATCGAAATTGACCAAATTGTCATGATGGTGGTAAGAGTGAAAGTAATTTTTCTGATTAATATCACAAAGACTCTGAGAGAATAGTTTTTTTTTCCAAAAGCATTCACATACACAAGTACAAACCCCTTAAAGTGGTTATCATAAATACTTTTCGTTGAATGTGTCTGTACAGAGAATTGTTTACATGTGTGCTATGATAAATTGATTTATTGTCAATTTATATTGATTTGGACCAAAAAGCGTTTTAATACAAATGATTATATTGCAAAAAAAATATTAACTTGATTGAATTTTAAATTAATTATGATAACGTTTATTTTCACTTTCAGGTACGTTTATATTTTTCACAACTGCCTGATGATAAGGTGCCATATGTGAATAGTCCTGGAGAAAAGTATCGTATAAAACAATTGTTGCATCAATTGCCGCCACAAGATAATGAAGTAAGTATGAATAATTTAAAACAACGTAAGCCTATCTTTACGAAATTTAATTTCTTGTCTTAGCAAACTGTAGTGGGCTAAATTTTGCAACAATAATATAAAATTATTCGATGAAGGGCGTAATAAAGTGTTTTCCGAGATTGTGTCTTATATGTGTCATTTCGAGTGATTTAGAGTCTTATGAAAGTAATTAGAATGTGCTTAATTGCACCACAAAAGTAGTATTTATAACGCTTAAGCCATATCTACATAATTTCCGAGATTGGTCTTACAATGGGGCCGCACAGTGGCTGGAAATAGTTTTTCATTGGCCAAAAATGTAACTTTTGAACCGAAGGAGATATTTTAGTGAATTTTTTTTTTAATCGACAGACAGATTCTTAAACCTTTCTCCACTTTAAATTTCATTAAAATCGGTTGAGTAGTTATTGGGGAATTTAAGGGCAAAGTGGCACTTTAGATTTTTTTTTAACTTTAGCGTGAAATATGTTTTTTTTTATTTTTTTTAACTATTTAAAAATGTAATTTTTTGTAATAATGGGATACTCTAAAAAATTAAATGTTTACACTATAAAAAAATTTTAACATTAAAAAAAATACAGTATTCCACGGATAATTACCTCGACAAAAATGCCAATATTTTTGGGTAATTATGCGGGGTAAGCATTTAAGCGAATACGCTTAACTACCTCGTTGAGGTAATAATAAGAATACGTTTAACTACCTCATTGAGGTAATTAACCGAATTCGTTTAAATACCTCATGAGGTAATTAGACGTATTTATTTACAAGATAACTTAACTTTGATGTATGAAAAAATTTAAGAAAGGAATTTTTACACGTACCAGCTAAATCTTAAGAGATAGCAATAAATAACAATGGGATTTGTTGTCTTAAATTTTATCTGTAGTGCTTGTTGAGATGTCCTGTCATATCCTACTACTACTCATGGAAGCCGTAAATATGCAATTGCATGGTTTTTCTTGTGCGACCAATGAATGCAGAAACAATATATTTATGCGTTAAGAGCTTTTAATGAATTTTGGTATCGATTCGTTTGTAAATAATTTCCATATTTTAGCCATTGCTGCATTTTTATTGCACACATATTTTAAGTTTTTAATACATGTTAAGCAGAAAAAAAAAAATTGCGTAAAATTCTGTTTAACAGATGAATTTTCTGTTGCTTTAATTTCGCCACCTACATTAAATTTTCACTGTACAATTTTAAGCCAAAGCAAGTTTTTGTTGAAGATAAATGCTTTTCGCAACTTATAACATAGAAACCTAGACGCATCGTTTAGTAAACGATCGAATCAGAAACACTTGTTAAAGTAATCTTTTCGTGTCCGTCCGTCCGTCCATCTTGCTGGTTGTATGTCCATGTAAACCTTGTGCTAAAAGTAAAGGTAGCAGTTTTCAGATAATATGATAAAATTAGGTAAATACGTTTAATTGTCATAAGAACGAAACCTATGTAAATTGTAAGAATCGGTCTATAATATCACATAGTCCCCATGCAAACTTCAAACTTTAATCTCTTTAAGACAAAATATCTCATAAATTTGGTGTGTCTAGATAATATATAACTCATATTTTAAAAAAAAAAATTTTAGTGCATATTTTCAAATTATTAACATGTAAAACTTGGTTGCCTTACTTGCTGTGTTTTTGTCAAATAGTACTGAGGCAATTAAACGAATGAAATTTAGGTATAATTTTGTTTTGGGAGTTAAATTTTTAAGGCAATTATCCGAATCGGGTAATTAAGCGTATGGCAATTAAACGTGGATTTTTGTTTAAAAAAGGGAAGAAAAAAAACGGGGACTTAAAACTGGAGGTAAATAAGCGTGAAAGGCATTTAAGCGTGGGGTAATTAACCGGGTTATACTGTAGTAAAATCAACTGGATATTTTGATAATTTTACTGAAAAATTAACAATTTTTTGCTCTCAAATTTGTTTACACTTAAAAAAACTTTAGAAATATTATCTAAAATCTTGCTATTACTACAGAAGAATCTATTATTTTTTGCTGTAAAATTTGTTAATATTAGCAAAATAAATCCGCTGAATTCTGAATTTTTTTTTAATTTTGATACGAAAATGTAGGTATTTATTTTTTGAATCGTTGAATTGTTTATATATACTACCTGTATTCTGTTCGATCACGATCAATTTTTCATATATCATAAAATCAAAAAGTAATTTCAATTTTTGGGAATACAAAATTTTAATTTTAATTTCAAAAGATTTTGTTATTCGTGCTTAATTCCCAGTTTTTATTCTTGATAAAAACACTTGAAATTTATTGTTGATGGGATAAGCTATTCCTATGCATTTCACTGGTTGCTTAGGCCAGATCATCAGGAACCTTCATCCATAAAGATTTTAGAAAAACTAAAGATATTAAACTATAAAATTTTTTTTGATTTCTGTTACTTGTGCAAAATTTAAAAAAAAATTTTTTTTTGTAATTTTATTAAAATCAAAAAAGTGTTAAACAGACGGGACCAAACGCGTACAAGAGTATATACAGGGTTAAAGAAAACACATTCACCTTTCTATCAGTGGTTTTACCTTCTTAATCCCTTTTGGTCCGCAAAAGTTCTATTCTACTAAAGTTGAAATTTGACAAAAATATAGTAATTTAGAAAATATGTCCCAACATCTCAAATATAAATAACACAACAGTCGCAAATATTACTTTTTTAAAGATAACAAGACTACCACCAACCTAACAAAAAAGCTAGCAGGTCATTATCGCTGATTGTTTTTGTGCAATGATAATTTCTTTCGGATTAAATCTTAAAAAAAAAAAAACACTTTTTTCTGAATTAAAAAAAAAGTTGTGTTTAACAACATGGCACAGCCACAATTACCAATATTTTGACCTAATTTTTGGCTACCTTAGTTTTAATATGTTTACTATTAAATAAAATTAAAATTTTTGAAATCGGTGACAAACAAAAATTGGACTTTTGGCCAATGAAATAAAATTTTCAGCCACTGTGGGCCGTAGGTAAATTATGGACCGACCTTCAAAAAATTTTGTGACTATAAAACTAATTTGTTGAAATTTAATAACAACCGGTGCATTCCGCCATAAATATAACAAAATATGTTATTAAATATATTAAAACTTACGAAAAACAGAAGCAAGGAAGAACACGTAAATTAAAATAGATAATCATGCAACCTGTCCGTGAAAACCTGAGTTCAATTCCCAGCTCAGTCAAAAATGAAAAATTATCAATGAATTTAAATTCATGTCATGTTGTAAAATTCTATTCTTCATAAAAATACTTTAATGAAAATTTAATTCAATTAACTTAAGCCTGATTAAAATATCAAAATTTGGATTAAAAATCATAAACAGTTCAATAAAACAACCACAACACTAATTATAATAGTAAATTTAATTTCTCCTTCATGCTGAGTTTGTATCAGATTTCCTTCTTCGTAGTGTTGATCTTTCAGTTCCTTTCATCCATCCAGAAGTTATATTCCCCTTAGACTTCAATACTTTAATTAATTATTATTAATTGTTCAAATAAACTCTGAACTTGAAAGTGCTTATACGTTTATTGGTTTCTAAGATCCTATGGGCATCATAAATTACCTCTTTCTTAAGTGTCTTAAAATAACTTTATTTTATTTTTATTTTTTTTACATAAAGTATAGTAGATTCAATTATTTTAAGCATACAATTCAGAAAGAAATTTTAGTTTCATTTAAGAAATAAGTAAATAAATAAATTAAAAATTGGAATATGATTTTTATTTCCCGCCTTCCCCGGAATTCAAACAGTGTGGGAAAAAACTTTAAATGCATACAAAAATAAAATTCAACACATATTTATTATAAATAGTGATGCAGTTGTGGATTAAGGAGAAGGAAATTGGATAGTCACTAACATCCCCGTCCCCCAAACTAAACAAATTTAACCCATTTCTATGGAGTTTATAAAATAAATTTTGCAAAATAGAATGTTTTAGTTGAAGGTTTCTTCAAAGAAACAAGTTCATTATTTAGTAAAAATAAGCATTGAAAATTAAATTGTTTGTTGAAAAAATGTAAGAAGAAACGCCATATCAACAGTTAAATATCCCCTATACCGATATGCCGTCAAAATTGAAATTGTCGATATATAGTTATCGGTAACTTCCCTAGTCTGTATACAGTGGGGAATGTTTACTGTTGATGTTTTTGTTTAAACTTTGATATTGTTACAAGTAGAACTGTTGCTTATAATTCTTATACGTTTAACAGTTTTATTTGGTTTAATATCTTTAGTTTTTCTAAAATCTTTATGGATGAAGTTTCCTGATGATCTGGCCTAAGCAACCAGTGAAATGCGCATAGGAATAGCTTATCCCATTAACAATAAATTTTAGTGTTTTTATCAAGACTAAAAACTGGGAATTAAGCACGAATAACAAAACCTTTTAAATTAATATAATAAATTTAAAAAATAGTTTTAAATATTTTTCTTAACATTTATTTTTAGGTCCGCTACTGTCACTCTTTAAGTGATGAAGAGCGCAAAGAGTTGCGTATATTTTCAGCACAACGAAAACGTGAAGCTTTGGGACGTGGTGCAGTTCGTCTTGTATCCGATGAACGTCCTTGTCAAAATGTAAGTACATATTTAAAAAGTATTAATTAAAAGTACTACTACGAAGACATGTAGTTAAATATTCATATTTAGTTTTAAAATAGTTTCAACCAAATAAATCAAATACTTTGACAACAAAAACGCCCAGACTCATACATAAAATCCTGCAGATACAAATGATCTAGCAACGAACAACTTTAAAGTTTTCCTAACTGTTAAAGTAGCAAAGTTTTCATAAATTTTATTTTTCGTGCAATTTTTCATCTGCCATTTATTTTATTTTGGTTGTTTTATTTTTTCCCCCCCCCCCCCCCCCCCCCTTTGTTAATACATATTTAAACTAGACTAAAGGAAATCATAAAACGCAACACTTTTGCTACTTGCCACCACTTTCTGTTATTGGTATTTTTTAAGTTTTTTTTTAACTTTCTTATTTTTTGTGTTCGTCATTTTCATCTGCCATTTGCAGTGATTATGAACGGTGGTGCCACTGTCATTACTCCAACTTAAACACAAGTTGCAACTTTCAGTGTTAGTTTAAGGGGTTTCAAAGAATGGGAAGTGGATCGAAAAACTTGGTCTTTACAAACTTAACAATCAGCCACATTTACTGTTAAAAGTTTGTAACAGATGACAAAAAGATTTCATTAAGTCTACATAAAAACTGAACTGAAAGAGTAAAAAATACTTATTCACTGACAAAAATGAACAAAATAATGTGTACGAAACAAAACAATATTCATAAAAAAATGGACAAACAATTGAAAAGACGTTGTTTCATTTTTTATGTTGCAAATAGAAAAAAAATTCAGGAAAAAAACAAAAAGAAGTTGACAAAATGTGTCTTAAACAGTTGTTTTGTTAAAAATAAATTTAAAAAGTATCACGTAGTGAATGAAAAAGACTATTATGTGTATTTTAGTTTACTTTGTTTTGAATTGGACAGGATACTTAGTTCGTTGTATGGTTTGTAACATGCACAGAAGAAAAAAATGTTCACCGGTTAAAGCATTTATTAAAAATAAAATCAGTTTTAACTAAAAATTTAAGCAAGTGAATTAAACGTTTTATCAAGTGAGTTAAACGTTTAATCAAGTAAATTAAACGCTTAATTGATATTGCACCAGTAAACAACTTAATATTATCACTTAAACGTTTAATCCACTTGATTAAAGGTTTAATTCACTTGATAAAAGGTTTAATTCACTTGATTAAAGGTTTAATTCACTTTATTAAACGTTAAATTAACTTGATTACATTTTTAATAAAATGTTGATACTTTTGATTATTGCTTCTTTAATTGCTGGAACATTCATTCTGAGTATTCATAATCGGAAAGACCATTTTCTATTTATTTTTTTACAAATTAACTTATGATTAAAATTATTAGCTACACAGAGAGAAAAAACTCGTACTAAATTTTAGTTTTTTCTACTTCCTTTATGCACGAGTTGTATTTAAAAATGTAAGTAAGAATAACACTGAAAATACTTAAAACAATGCAAAATGGAATAAGTTTCCAAAATCAATATGCGTGCATACGCATGTGTTTCTAAAAGTTGGTTGTAGAAACTAGCGATGTTACGAATATCAATTTTTAATATTCGCGAATACGAATGCGAATACGAATGCGAATACGAATATATGCGCCAATATTTGCCGAATGCGAATATACAATTTGAAATTTAGCGCCACACGATATTTCAAATGCGATTAAAAAATATCTTATTCTCATCCTAAACAATAAATAAGAAAAAAGTGGCGCAATACCAAAAGTATTTAACATTATTATGACATTTCCGATGACTGAATTTGAAATCAAGTTCGCACTCAAGTTCCACTACTGAATATATCGAAAAGCTTATACTAACATTATTATTATTATATAAAAGCCATAAGCACCGTGACCAAAAGGGTCTAATATTTTGCCCGACTGTTCACTAAAGCAGATTAATGTGTTGTTTCCAGGTGACAAGCAACTGATTGTGTAGTTAAATTTATATGAAAAGCACTCAAGAAACTGATTGATTTTCATATAAATTTTTCTCCACTATCAATTGCCTGTCACCTGGAAACAGCACACAAGTCAACAAATAAAACACGGCTGGAGATTGTATCTATATTTTACATGAAGTCATTAAGATAACAAAAAGGAACTGTTTCCATACTTATCAGTGTGACCAGATCTTTAAATTGTTTACAGCTAAATCTTTCATTAGATAACACAATTTATTAACAGTATGAAATTTTTTTAAAAATTACATAAATTAAAGGAACTCATTTTACACAATTAAAAAATTGGTAACATTTTAACAAATTTAGGCGGCCCGCAAAACTCTGAGGTAAGCAAAATACATGCGATTTTTTTTCTACGCTTTGCTCTAATTTAAAAGATTCTATAAACAATATTCCATGCTTATAACAGGTTTACAAGACGAATTTTATATGAAAAGTTGTTTAATTAACCTTTAATAAAACTGAAAAATTTTTTACGAATAAGGGGGTGAGTTTTTCTCACTATTTTTGCCCTTTTACTTAGTAATTCACAGACCTATTTCGGTGGTTTTTCACACATTTAATTTGGGCTTTTTCTACATTTTTCTTAACTTTATTTTGCGTTACTTTGTTTCCACCAGTGTTACGTAATGCATACCAAACTGTTTATCTTCCCACTTATAACTTATGTACAATAAGCAGTACATAAGATCTCTCCGAGCTTCTTTAAATGTTAAATGTCAATCCACCGCAGTGAACGAATTTCTAATTTGTGTTATGGGATCGGAATTATCTTGACATTTCATTGATCCGTTCCAGTTGTTTATAATTTTCGTACGATAATTAGACAATTGCTGCCTGCAAAAGATAGTTTTTCTAGGAATGCTTAAAATCAACTTGAGTAAATTTCATAAATTCTTTTTGTGGCGGCACAATACTTCTATTGTTTATTTGTTTTTTTTTTTTAATTTACTAAAAGAAGATTTTATTTTGCGTTAAAGACAAATGGTTTTTTTGAATAAAATTAAATATTTATTGTTTCCAAAGTTTTTCTTGGGATTAATAATATTAATTGACAAGGTTTCGTTTAAATGTGCAAAATTCCCATTTCGTACTATTGATAAACTGAAATTTATTGTTGATGGGATAAACTATTCCAATGCGCATTTCACTGGTTGCTAAGGCCAGATCGTCAGGAAACTTCATCCAAGGATTTTAGAAAAATTAAAGATATTACACAAATAAAACTGTTAAGCGAATACGAATTGTAAGCCCCAGTTTTACCTGTAACAATATTAAACCTTAAACAGAAACAACACCAATTAACTGTGAGTTTAACATAATAATCGTGAAATATTCGCTTGAAGTTGGCGAATACGAATTTCTTAAAATAGGCGAATTCGGCATGTTATATACGAATATTCGTTACATCACTAGTAGAAACAACAACACTACAAAAGAAGTTAAAAAACGATTTGTTTTGTGTAACAAGAACACTACAAAAAGCAAAACATAAGTATATCATTTCCATGTTAAAAAAGTAAAATAAAGTGAAAAGCTTCCCAAATTCCCTTTGTTAACATTATTTACGAAAACCATGCCGCTTTTGTCTTTTAATGGAGAGTTCTTCTGTTATAGAAACATGTGTAACGGTTAAGTTTATATTAATATTCTCTCTATCTCTGATTTTCCTATGATAAGTGTTTAGGTTAGAACCATTCTCACATTCGGATTGTTTGAAGTACGTATTCGGGATAAAACCAACTTAGAAATTATTGATTCTCAAGCTCAGTTTGTGATATTTAATTTTATCTCAGTTTAACTTAAGTCAATACCGTTTTCGGATTATTTTAAGTGCGGGGCATTTCAATAATTCGTTGTTGAATTAAACCTTTTGTAACTACTCTATTTAAGGATAACATACATATATTCGCGTAACTCAAAAAAAGCTTAGTTTATTTAATAAACTAAAAAACCTCCTTAATTCTGCAAAAAAAACTTAAACATAAACCATTCATTGCACTCAGACGACTCATTTGGTACAGACTTAATTTATTGCGCACATAATTTGCTTTCCATGCCTTCCAGAAGCGTCAAAGTTAATTTACAAAAAGTTCTCCGGCTCATTCAAAGAAGGAAGTGACTTCCCATTGAGTGTTGGCAACCACCCATTGCCAAAATAGATAAAGCGGTCGCCAATTGTAGTTCTAGAAAAACGGATACATTTTACGAAGCGGATTTTTTTTTAATCTAAAGCCTTGTTCGCCGTGCGAATGGATTGCTCCGATCCCTAAGCTGCCTCCGTGTTATTCTTTCATCTTCTTCGATATCCCTCGAACTTTAATTAAATAAGAACGCCAGTTACATATTAACGTTTTTAAATTCCAATTATAATATCAATTTATTTTGATAGGTGTACATTAGGGCGTCTCGAAAAAAAAAAGTTCGCCGTACACCACAGAATATAAAGTATTGTTGCAAGGCAGTTTTGAAAAAAAATTTTTTAATTTTTTTTGCCGAAAGTAGGGGTCGCCAAACCACATTTTTCGTTATATCTTCGACATTTATAGTCCTATCTCAAAGTGTGATATATCGATGTTTTCGTCTTGAGGAGGCCAATATTTTGATTTAATAGTCATTAACCTCAAATATCTCATTCTAGTATTTACCTACCAGATCTCAGTTTCTACCACCCTAATGTACCACCCTATTGTCAGAAAATTAAAGCCCCCAAAAAATCATTAAACTTTTGTTAAAGAAGTTTTTCGATATTTCCAACAGAACTGTTAAAAAATACAATTTATGTTTTTTGCCGAATGTAGGGGTTACCTTTTTGAGTATTTTTGTCAGATTTTCTGTATTTACTGTCGGATCTCACAGTGCGATATATCGATGTTTTTGTCTCGAGGAGGCCAATGGTCATCTTTAATATTCATTGACCTCAATATAACCGTTCTAATAGTTAAGGCTGTTCTTATGAAATATTTCCATAATTCCGGTAGATCTATAAGAAAAAAATTCATGTTTTTTGTCGAGCCTAGGAAATGTGATTTTAAATTGATTTGAAATTGATTAACGGGAGATTAAGTAAATTCGAGTTAGTTTAAATCCTCTAATAATGGAAGTAGTACCGTTATTACTCTCATAGTTTATTTATTTTTGTATTATCCATGAAATATCTGTTGGAATTATCAATATTTAATCGTGTCGTGTCAAGAATTAATTTAAATAAACTAAAAAATGTCTTTTACTATCAGTGAATTAAACAACACTAAATTACCAACTAAGGGTGATGTTATTAATTTCTTTTTACATCTTCGGCATAACGCTAGTAGAATTCGAAAGCTGGGTGCTTTTAAACAAGAAGTTTTGAGAGGTATCATCATTTTGTGGCAGCGCGCAGGCATTCCAGTAATGTCGGTAAGTGGTGTTCGTAAAAGTTTGGATAAGCTTCTGAATGATTACTACAAAATGGTAAAATATAAATTCGAATACAATGTAAATGAGTGGAATAGATTGTTCTTAATTTCGCGTTGTAAGTGCGGTATTGAAAGAAATATTGCATGCAATTGCACAGCCTCTGATAAAATTCCAGACCACGCAAAAGAGTTTTTCATCGATCAGTGCGGTCCACGATTGTTGACTATAGATTATGTTGCTGATATGATGTCGACGAGTAGCAACGGTGAAGAAATGTCGAAGACTGTTGAATCATCTTATGGGTTGCGTGACGAATTTGTCAGCGTTGGGTATAATGTAGACAGTGAAGAAGAGCAGGAGTTTGAGGAAAATGTTAACGATGTATCACAGACTTTAAAAAAAATTGTAGTGGCTGACATTTCATTGCATAATTTTAGTTCAGCTTTGGATCGCAGCGACACATCAGTTCGATACGGTGCCTTACTTGCGACCATGTTAATTAAAGATTTAAAGTTGTCGATTACCGCATTGGTACAGATATTATGGTAAGTTCGAAAAGAGTGTATCACTATTTAAAAAAGAAGATACTAGGCAAAAACATCGATATATAATACTATAAAATCCGACTGTGAATACCGAATATATGATAACTGTTTAAAAAGTCAACCCCTACATTCGGCAAAAAACATAAATTGTATTTTTTAACAGTTCTGTTGGAAATATCGAAAAACTTCTTTAACAAAAGTTTAATGATTTTTTGCGGGCTTTAATTTTCTGCTATTAGGGTGGTACATTAGGGTGGTAGAAAATGAGATCTGGTGGGTAAATACTAGAACGGGATACAAAATACCATTGACTATTAAAGCAAAACATTGGTCTCTTTGAGACAAAAACATCGATATATCACACTTTGAGATCCGACTGTAAATGCCGAAGATATAACGAAAAATGTATTTTGGCGACCCCTACTTTCGGCAAAAAAAATTAAAAAATTTTTTTTTGAAAATGTCTTACAACATTACTTCGTATTCGGTGGTGTACGGCGAACTTTTTTTTTCTTGCCTATATGGCGAGACGCTCTAGTGTACATCTATTGTGAATTTATTGTTCATATCAAAGTGTTTTGGAAGCTAAAAACAAAATGTTGTGAATTTTAGTTCCCGGTCTATAACCGACATGATTTGCTGTTATAACATGATATTATTAAAGCGTTGTTAAAACATATGCATTAACAACCGTGCTATAACATGACAAAACCTCTAACATGATGTATCTATACTTAATTCTAACATCATATAAGTGTTAATGTTAAGCATTTCATGTCTGTTGTAGACTGTGTGCAAGGAAAATTAAAATCTGCTTGCAATCGTATGCCATTATGCCACTCCGTTCATATATCGTACAATTATCAATACGATCATGAATGTGACTATGCGAGACCAGTTTTTAAAATAGTGTTGTAGGCGCATTTTAATAACAACCTTCACAAGCTTAAGCATATACATATTTGTTCTGATAAACTTATTTATTCCAAGTTTTTTCTACTTTTGCTTCTACTGGGTTTCAACGTGATACATATATATGTTCCCTTCGATCCTTTAATGAGCATAGGGCCTTAATAAATTAGTTAAACATATTCCTTCTTATGCTAACGCTCTCACTTCACTCCAGATTTTACCAACGTCAGCTTTTTCAGCATCGATTTGCCTTTTTCACGTATGAATAGGACGCCCATCCTCTTCTTCTGCTGCCCTTCGGGTTCCACTCTATGGCATTTCTAGTAATGTCGTTCTACGACCTTATAAAATTGTGGCCAGTCTACCGCCATTTACGTTTTTTTATTCTTGTGGCTTTAGGCTGTTAATTGGATTGGTCTCGCAGCCGGTTAATTCAATTTTACTATAATATAAAAATCTTTAACCTATTTGCAAAAAACTGTAACGTATCTTTGCAATTCGGTATTGGTCAGTCAAAATTTATTAACCTGTTTTTCATTCAAATTATGTAAAAATCCATAACAAAAACTTAATGAAAAGTGAATGGTAAAAAAATTGCAAATAATACTGCTCGACTAACAACAACAGCAGCAACAAAAACTTAAACTGACAATGAGGAAAAATACACGTAAAAACCTCTACAGTTGAGTTTTGTTTTGTTTTTGCATTTTTTACGATTTTCTTAAGATTTTCCAAAGAAATTGTTGGACTCTTTGTTTAAATTTGCATCATCATTATTGGCTGCCAGACAACGACTAGAAACCCCTGCAACCAGTGAAATATAAAAGAATTTCGGACAGACATTTCATAAAGTTTTCTTCAATACTTCAGCTTCTACTTTCTTCGAATTAAAGAAAGTCTTTGGTCCTGTTACACACCAAAATACTCGTAGCAACAGCTGAACAATGAATGCACTTTCATTTTATTTAAGTACCCGTATTTTCCAAACACCATTCCATTGTTCTCCAAATTTTCCCATTTTTATTAAAAGATCTCTCGCAAAAGTCCTTAAAGTTATTTAGAGAAAGAGTAAAAACATTTTTATGCAAAAGAACCCAGTCATTCATATTCGGAAGCGTTTGTGCACACACAGAAGAAATATCTACAACCAAACACTCATCCAAACATGAAGAACACACAGTCAATAATGGATATTTGTTGTAAAAAGTTTTTTACTTGGAATAGTCGTGCTTTTGTTTTGCTCCTCCCTTTCCAAGTTCCATCATTTATGTGTGTGCACTTTTCATTGAAAAGGGATTTATTAAGTAAAAAAATAAAAATAGTGTCTTGAGTTTACTTTTATCCCCGATTTTATTACTCTGCTGCATCTCTTTCATCTTTTTGTTGGTTTTTCTTTTCTTTAACAACGTTTTTTTTTTTTTTTTGCTGATATTTTCCTAATAAAAACTCGAATTTATGAAAAGTGTTTGAAAAGAAAATCTTTTTAATGGTATTTGAAATTGTTAAAGGATTCTGTAAGAGAATGAACAAAGAATATAATGGGATTTATTAAAAAACGTTTGATTAAAAAAATTAAAAATTAATTAATTTTATTTTAATTTAATAGAATTTAATTTAACTATTTTAACTTATTAAAGCTCATGGATAAGGACTTAACGGAAATCTATTATACATTTTCCGTTATTTTTTACTTTAAAAATTGTTTTAAATATTTTTTTAACATTTATGGTATGAAAGCTCCGACCTTAAAATTAAATTCGTTTATTATGCAATTCTTAGAAACATACATGGGGGTACACAAAGAAGAAATATGTTTGAAAAATATTAATAGCTAGGGCAATAATGTATATGGTTGTCGACAACAATGTTGCTTCAGAAACTAGTGCAATTATTATAAAGTGTTAGTAACAAAACTTGATAAAAAAAAAACCTTATTATATGTTTAAAATACATTACACCTAATTCTGTTTTTATGCGATAGATACGTTCCTCGAAAACTCGCGCAAAAACAAATCACGTAAAAAAAGGTAGAGTATCCATATTAAATTAGGGAATTGGTTCCACGTATGAAATATCAGTTAAAATAAGATAAATAATTCAAATTTTACACAAACATATTTTATTTAAACAAAAAACAATTGAAAAGTGAGTTCCTTTAGAAAAGTAATCACAAAAAACTATAAAACTTTAAAATAAATATTTATGTTATATAAATATTATATAGTATATTTTTTTAATCAGTATCACTTTCTGATAATCGCATTCGTTTACGAAAGATATCACTTTCATCGCTAGAAATATTTTCGAAATCATGCTCAGTTGCTGGTGATGGTTCAGTGATTTTGGTCACAAATTCCGTTTTTAATCGTTGACTTCCAGTTTTTATAAGACTGTTATGTAATTCACGATAACTACCCATTAACAACTTCAGTTCGTCCTCACTAATTTCTTTGGTTTCAGCTGTCTCAAGCGCAAAACCAATAATTTCATCATCATCGCTCAGTGCCTTATCTAACAATAATTCGTCAATATCTGCAGACGATAAATCATCAAAGCCTTCTCCTCCAACTTCTTGAGCTATTGCTATGATGCTGGAATACTCAACCGTATTAGAAGACACTGGGCTGCAACTTTTAACACAATCCGGCCAAGGTACTCTCCAACATGCGTTTAAGGTTGATTCTTTTAATTCTGATAGCGCTTATCCAGCATGTTTAATACAGTCCATAATAGAAAATTTCTTCCACGCGTCTGTAACTTTTAAATTGTTATCATTCGTTAATTTATCTAAAATGTATCTGAATGTTTGCTTCACATAGTAGATCTTAAATGTTGCAATAATTCCTTGATCAAGCGGCTGTATTAGCGATGTTGTATTTGGGGGAAGAAAGCAAAACTGCACATTCGGATGCTCTAAATGTGGATGACCTGGTGCATTGTCTATTATCAACAGAACTTTAAAATCAATGCCTCTTTCGCCGAACTTCAGGTACAAAATATTTATGAAACCATTCGGTAAAAAGCTCAGTTGTTACCCAGGCTTTTTTATTAGCTGCCCAGTGAACGGGTAATGAGTCCATATTTACGCCTTTCATCGACCGTGGCTTTAGAGCTCGATTTACAAGTAAGGGTTTTAACAATCGATTTCCTGAAGCGTTTGAGCAGAATAAAAATGTCACACGATCTTTGGCTACTTTAAAACCACTAGCAGTTTTCTGGGTCTTAGCTACATATGTTCGGCTTGGCATTCGTTTCCAAAAAAGGCCTGTTTCATCCGCATTCCATACTTGATCCGGAGTGTAACCACCATCTTCGATTATTTTAGCCAGTTTTGCGGTAAAATCATTAGCTGCCGGCTCATCAGCAGACGCTATTTCACCCTTAATTTTAATATTATGAAGTGCGTTTCTTTGAAGAAACCCTGTCATCCAACCTGTACTGGCAGAAAATTCAAATTTCTTATCTTTCTGGACTGATATTTGCGGTTCCTTCTCTTTTATCTGGTTATAAAATCTTAATGCCATCTGCATTATAGTATTTCCGTCAACTGGTATTCGTTTTTGTGAGCTATCCTCAATCCATATTACAAGAGCCTTCTCCATTTTCTCTTTTACGATGTCTCTTGTGTATGATGATGTATGAGCACTTTATTTTGTTCCAGCAATCACAGATTGTCTAATTAATTCTTCATTTTTTTATCGTCCTTATGGTAGATTCGTTCAAACTAAAATGTTTCCCTACTGAGGTTGCACCTTCTACAGCGGCTAGACGATCTAAAATTTTGATTTTATCTTCCAAAGAAATAGCTTTTCTTTTAGTCTGTTTCGTAGTGGACATTCTAAACTATAATTGGTCAGCATATAAAAATAATTAATACGCATGTAATATATGAATGCATAGACAAAATTTTATTAATTACCGTTTATTAAATTCAGAACTATTTATGTACATATGTATGTCTATGCGAATATTTTTTATATTAGATTTTTTTAATATAGTTATGTACATATACTATGTCTTTTCGCCTTTAACACTTAAATTTGACTTCATTCTTACACTTTCAACTTAATTTATTTGAAATAAACAAGGGAAATCCCCTGTTTCGATTGTGTTGTTTTTCGTACCAGATGATTTATAGTGCTGCCAACTATGTGTTTAATTTAAAATCCTCCAAATCCAGTGCAAACAACGTTTTTTCTGGTAAAATTACATACTTTTTTAAATCGCGTTAAATCAAATCTAGTCGCGTAAAAACAGAATGAAATATTTATTTGGAACCGCGTTAAATCAAATTCGCGTACAAAAAGCTCGCGTAAAAACAGAATTAGGTGTATTTCGTATTTAATAGGCATATGGAATGAAGAAATCTGACACACTTCTATCAGCCATACCTAAACAAGAACTGTTACGCTATACCTAAGCCAGAGCGTCAACGTTATGTCACGAACAGAAGTGTTTACTTTCCACATAATAAAAATGAAAAAAGGAAATTATAATATTATTAATAAGCAGTTTACTGTGTAGTTTTTTTTTCGATTATAGTGACCACATTATTGTTAGTTCGGATTATTCGGATAAATGTTAATAGAGGTTAAGGGAGTATGTAATTTCCTCTCCATACCGAAGCAGTAAAGAGGGTACTATATAGGCTAGCCAAGTCGAAATTGGCAAAAAGCTTGACATTGAAAAGACAAAGCTTGGTTTTTCTTGACAATGAAAAATTCAAAGTAATGAAAAAAAAATTTTATTTTAAATGCTGATGTTGTTAAACCTACGTAGCGAAGCTTATTTAACGATCAAAAACGAGCATTAAAAAAATATTATTTACTAAAACTACCTACAAATCGAACATTTTTCCTACGCCAATAAATCAACGGTCTTTTAAATTGCTGATAAAATGTCTAAAAAGCTTCTTGAAGTAGAAAATGAATCCGAAATTGATTTCTAAAGCTAGGGTAGCCAGATTTTAAATTCGGAAAAACAGTACATTGAACACAAAAAAACAGTACAATCAAGAAAAAAACAGTACATTTTTTTGACGAAAAAAATTACTCCATTTGCGTTTAAAAAGGAAACACCACAAACGAAGCATTTGGCCAGGCAAACCATAACATTGCTGTGAGCCATATACAGGGTTGTCAGATTTTTTTGAGCTCCATCGCCAAACCGGATGTCAGAAATCGCCAAAGTCGATTTTGTTCAGTTTTTGTAAATTTTTTTTTTTTAAATTTTATTTGCATACAAAAAACGCTAGTATAATTTTTCAGTCAAAAGTCGCCAAAAATTTAGAAAAAATACAAAAAAGTCGCCGAAGTAAATTTTGTTTTGTTTCTGTAATTTTGTTTTTAATAACATAAAATGGAGATCATATATGTATTCAGTTAAACACTTAAATTAAGTACACAAGTCTATAAGATTGTACACTTCAGCCTCACCGATTTCATTACTGGAGTTTTGACCTACATACTATTAGAATTACATATGTACATACTGAATATAAAATTCACTTAATATGTTTTTTTTTATATTAGTACAGTACTTTTCGTTTATAGTCACTACCGCTTATAGTCACATTAGTGATATAGTCCATATAATCTGTTTATTTTGCCCCTATAAGTTAATTCAATAAAACGTATTAACGTTATAGTCCATCTAGCGATATAAGCACATTTGCCATATATGCCATCTATCAACAGTCATCAAAGGGATAACTAAAGCAAATTAATGGCGTTATAGTCACATTAGCAATATTTACTAAGTTCTTTTTAGTTTTCGAAACCACAATCCGTTCAAAGGTAGAAAGAATTAAATTGTTTGATTTTGGTCATCAACTCTACTCTTAAAAAATTAGTTCCTGAATTTGGTATCAGTTATGAAATATCTTGTTATAATTTTAACAATTTTTTAGACAGTATGTCGGTGTAATTTATATGAATTTTTTATTTTCTTTATTCACATAACTTGATTAAATTCGAATTAGGTTATATGCCTCATTGTGGCATATATGTGAATTAGCCTTATGGTCACATTAGCGATATAGTCCACGTTTTGTCTGCAACTAAAGGATGTGACTATAAGCGAAAAGTACTGTAATGATAACAAAAAATGACGAGTTCTTAAACAAAATCGCCGAAATAATATAGATGGTAAAAATAGCCAAGTTATCGCCAGTTATATCAGAAATCGCCAAATGGGAAATCCCATCGCCAAACACGTTTCAAAATCGCCACGTTTGGCGAGAAATCGCCATATCTGACAGCCCTGCATATAAGAAAGGAGAACAGCCGAACTTAGCTTGAAACAATTAACTCATTGATTGTGATACATAGTACGATTTTCTTTCATTTTCGTATTTAAAGCAATTTTCACCACACACATAGTTGCACAAATCATATATAATTTGAGAAAATGTTTGTTTCCTAAATTAATTTTCCAATTTCACCCAGTTCGGCTAAAATTAACTATTACTAAAACAATAGATTTTTTGACATTTATAATGATAGTTAATTATACCTGAACTTGGTGAAATTGGCCATTAATCTATAACAAAATCTGAAAATATTAAAATAGTAAATACAAGTTTCAATAAAATTTAAAACAAAAATTTTTGTCTGTAAAAAAATCAAGTGCAATTGAAAACGATGAATATTTTCAATAAAATTTTTGTAAAAATTAATTTATCTTTTTCTTATTTCAGTAGTTTAGGTAAAGAAAAGTGGTCCTCAGAGGTATTAGGTATTTTAATCAATTTTGAACACGGAGAATTTTCCAAATTTGTTCGTTTTCAATTTCACGTGAGTTCCATATCCAGAACATGGCCGAAAATTAAAAAAGTTCTAAAAATTTAATATAATTGTGTTGGAATAAGTATGTATTTATTTATGCCTGTATTCATAAAAAATTTTTAAATTTAATAAAGGTTTAAAGAACAAATTTACTATGAAAATTATCCTTAATAAACGTTTGTTAAATTTAATAATGGTTTATGAATTCGAGGGTAAGTATTTAAAATTTTTTTTTTGATTTTGTTTTCTCAGGTGTGGAAAGGGAAATAATTACTATTGGAAGAGGTAGCCATAAAATCATACATACATAGTACATATGTCTTAAAAATAACAATATGAGAATATACTACTGCTGCGAGCCACTCATTATAATTTAGATTTCTACTGTGTATTTATGAGAAAACAATGACCACAGCGTAAAAATTCGTATTATTTTAGAACTTTTTTGTTTGGAACACAAAAAAATTTTTTAAGCTATGTACTGTTAAATATTAGGATATCATAAAAATGTATTTTTAGTAGGGTTTTTCTTAATATCTTGGTTTTTTGTACACTGAACAAAAAAAAAGTACAAAAAACTGTATAAAGTGTAAAAAACAGTACATTTGCGTACTGTTTTAGGAGTTGTGCATAAAAAAGTACAATTGCAAAAAATCAGTACATGTACTGCTTAAAACAGTACGTATGGCAACCCTATCTAAAGCTAAAAGGAAAAATGAAATTAATGGATTAGAGAGGAAATGAAAAACAAATCAGACTTTGTCAACTTTCTGCTATACATTATTTTACTATTCTTTGGGATACAAATTCCCATAGTTCTTTCCGACAATTAATTCCCAGTAAAAACTTCGCTTACTTTTTCAAAATGAATAGCTTCTCTCACTCATTATTTAGTAGCTTTCTTCTTTAACTTCTTCTAAAACAACTTCTATAACTACTTATTTCTGAATGTATTTAAGTAAAAAAAATAATGACATACTTTTGAATGCGTTCATTTTGGGACATCCCTTGTAAAATTCATTGGTTCTTTCAGTAGAATTGTAAGTAGTGCTTTAAAGTTTTTCCGATTACTTAACACATTATTTTGTAGGCGAAGTTTTTACTGGGTTTCTACTGCGGACAAAAAATATAAAAAGCACGATCTATAACACTGCTTTACAAATTTTTAATTTGGAAAAATACCAAGAACATCACATGCCTAGATAAGTTAATTGGGACCTCCTGAACACGAAAATCGATGTAATTTTTTTTCCTAAGTACCGTTTTTTAGATAACGGTACTTTTGCGTTTTTCGGTGTATGGTCCCACTCAAACCCTTGTGGAGCCCAACCAAAAAGTCCGGTCGAAATAAATGGCATATAGTTAGAAAGGTTTTTTAAATACGTTAAAACTGATGGATTTAAAAAACACGGAATTTTATATGAGATGAAAATATTGTCGTTCCACAAAATCCTTAATAACACCTTTATTTTTCATCCGATTTTTTTTCAAATTACGCTTAAAATGTTGGTAATTAAATATACTATTTGGTAAAGAAATAAAACATTCCAGATATTTAATATAACGTAGTAAGAAAACGAAATAAAAATGAAAAATTTTGAAAAAAACGTAAAAAATAAACATTTTTTGAAATTTGAGGTGCCATTTCTTATCAGATAGAAATTTGTAGCATATCGATGGAAAAGACATTCGATTAGCTTTCTAACGATATGCCATTTTTTCGACCGGACTTTTTGGTTGGGCTCCACAAGGGTTTGAGTGGGACCATACACCGAAAAATGCAAAAGTACCGTTATCTAAAAAACGGTACTTAGGAAAAAAAAATTACAGCGATTTTCGTGTTCAGGAGGTCTCAATTAACTTATCTAGGCATGTGGTATTCTTGGTATTTTTTGGCTGTAAACCAGTGTAATGGTTACTTTTTCTTGACTATTCTTGACAATTTAATGGAAACTTTAAAAAAATTCCGATTTAGCTTAGCAATTAAAACATTTGTTCTTGATTCTTGACACATACTTAAAAAGCTTGACAATCAAGCCAAATCAAGCCCGTCTGGCAACCCTACTTCTATAAACTTTAGCTGATGTTTAAAACGCCTTTAAATAAATTTTAGTGTGAATTTCAATAGTATACCGAACGACCCAGAATCAGATTTTGAGTCGATCTAACGATTTCCCCTCATCAAGCTCGCTGGCTGCTTATGTTAACATTGTGCGCAAAGTATATTTTTTTAATTAATTTTTCACAAATTGGTACAAAATTATCTGCAGTAATGTTGTTGATATAAGAAAACGTTTACTCCACCTAATAAAATTTTATATTAAAACTGATTTTTTGTTTTGATTAATTTTAATTTAATTGAAAAAAATATTGACGAGAATTTCTTCTGTGCAGAAAGATATCCTACAAAATGGGCGGATATCAACTCTGAAAATGATTATAGGTCAAGGGTGGGTCTAGCTCTAGCATTTGCAAGCGTTTTAAACCTTAGCACAAACTCATAATAGTGTAGAGTATAAAAACCAATTTACACAAGTTAAACGGCATAAAAAGAAAATTTTTAGCATTATCCTCAACAAACTCATGTAAACAAGTATGTACAGATGAATATGAAAATTGTAATTTAAATTTTAACTTCTACTCATATCCTTGAATGCATATGAGTATTTTATTATGGCTTTAAGGATATTTTCTGCTTTGTTAGACTTTGTTAAACAAACAACAACTTAATTGTCTCAACAATTCAAAGTTATTTCCAACAAAAGAAACCGCAAAGAAGAAACATACTCCCACTTGAGAATAATGAGGACTTGGTGGAAAATATCTTAACATACTTTTTTTTAAGTTGTGTAAAGTTTTTTAAACATAACGCCTATTCACCTTAACAACGTCATAAGTCGAAATTTGGATTTGGAATAAAACATTAAAGAACTTTTTTCCACGTCATAGTTTAAACTGTGTATAAATTGCATCTTTATGTCTCGTAAACGGTCCATCTTTGAATTTGTTTTTGGAAATCTAGATTTTGATGTTGAAGGCAAACAAATTTTTTGAGTTAAGACGTTGTTTAAGTAAGTGAACATTATTTATGTACTTTATAAAAAACTTGAGGCCTTTTCCATTTGAAGAAACAATGTAAAATGTAATAATTATTTTTGAAAGAACTGAAACAAGTATTATAATACTTTGCAGAACCTAAGCCACACCACCGCATTCCTTTGTTTCCCAAAAACATTATTTTCAAGCCATTAACAGTCGCGTTCCCCGGCACCAAAAAAAAAAACACAGAACACATTCTTAAAATGTTCAATTTAATGAAACTTTAGGCAACTTAGTAGCGAGTATGAGAACTTCGTCGCATTTCGGTAATTGAAATAACAAAACAAAGTTTTTGTGTGTAAATGACATTAATTAGGCAGGCAACTTCAAAACAATGTGGTAAACGAATTGTTAGGAAAGAAACTTCTGTTCATAGTATTTGTATGCCTACTCTTGACACACAGCAACATACGAACTCTCATGTACCCAACTGCAAAACAAATTTAAACTAAATCTGAACTTCTAGTCCTGTAAATAATTAAGCAAGAGAGTAAAAACATTTTAGATTTTAGTTATTTAAATGACCGGAAAACGGAAGTTGAACAAAGTACTTAGAGAAAATTGAGCTTAAAAGGTTTTTTTTATTTTTTCTATTGTAATTTTAAGTAGAAATGTACCCAAAACAGGTGTATTTTTGCAAGTTTTTTTATATTATTTTTTTTTTTTTACCAAAATTGGGGATTTATCGTTTGGTTTGTGCTTAATGTCATGTTAATAATTGTAATCTTTTTCCATTAATCTTATCAATCCAATTAATCCATTTCTTAGCAATTTTCTTTATTGATGCTTTCTTTTCTTTATGTCTGCGTCCTTATTTCATCCTTTCTGTCAACAAGTCTGTTGATTTCTATTGTCTTTTTTTTAATTTCATGCCAGGTTTGCTAGTACATTGAAGAAGATGAAATGACAAACGAAGCAATAATTATTGTGACAAATTGTCACTGGGTACATTTCTTTTGTATGTCTGTTAGTAATGTCAAGAAAAGGTCATTGGTCTTAATACAATGTCGGTATACTCTGCTCATTTCCTTTTGTACCAAAAATTTAAAAACAATATATGTATATTTAAGTATTTAACAACAAACTTTAACTAAAATTCATTTTGTTGAACACAAAATTCATAAATTTTTGTTTTTCTCTTTGCCAGGCACGAACGATGGTAAAGTTTGTCCGGAACCGGAATTATTAATGGGCCTTGTTATCGTGCCTTTTTCACTACATAAACTTTATTTTTTTTTTTTTTTTGTTTTTGTTGCACTAGTTGTGCTTTACAAAAAATGTAAAAAGGAGGAAAATTTTGAACAATAAGAGGTTGTGATTTTGTTTCTTTAATTTCAACTATTTGTCGACTCATTATGGATTAGATGGATAAAGATTTTAAAGGCCTTTGGGTGACTACTTTTACTTAAAACCATACAATCTTAAGCACCCTACACTAGTAAACGAGTTCATGAGATTTGTTTGCTCTCTTTAACACACGTTTTTCATCTAAAGTAATTATTCTCTAAGCATTGTAAACTAAGTTATTAACAATTTTAGAACTGAAATTATTTCGTTCCGTAATTAATTTTCCATTTTATAAAAAAATTCAAAATATTAGTAGTTGGTGGTCCGTCCTTTGTAAAATGAAACTTCACAGATCCTTTTAGAAATATACGTGCGTCTATGCTAGTTCTAGGTGAATTAAGCTCCAGGCTAGTTTGATGACTTTAGTAAGTTCAGGAATAGTTGTGTACAGCTAGGGCACAAGGACCACGAGTAAAGGAAAGGCAACAACATGAAATACAGAAAAATGTGTTTCAGACTTTAAGAAGAATTCTTGACAAAAAGTATGAAAAAAGAAGTAAGAAAGAACATCTACATTAGGGCTATAACATTTTCACACTTTTTGCGAATCTCAACAACGGCATAGTACAGTCGTGCAGAACATTAAAAGTTTTTAATAAAAAATATGATAATTTTTTCGGATTGTTAAAAAAGTTCACGCAGGGATCGGGTTGAAGTTTGAAAAAAACCAATTTTATTTCACGAAAATTTTAAAATATATACACCTGATATTTGTATATATTCCTATAAGTATCACTTAAATGCTATTTTGAAATTTATCCACTGCTTTAGATTTAAAAATTTTCCTACGGTTTACAATTCATCGCGGTTCAAAATTTCTTGCAAGGTTTTAGAAATTTGCTTCCCTGGGTGAGGCTTTTTTTTCGCAAAACGACGGGAGACAGGAGTTTTCATTACTAAAACATTCTTTGCCACTCCGTGGTACTATGTCAAAAATTTAATTACCGCCCTAATGTACATAAATCAATTAAAATAGATAATCATTCAAAGCAAATTTCGGTGAACCAAATTAAAAACAAAAAAATTAAATACCATTTGGTTTAAAGATTAATGTTTGACTATTCGCTGTCATCCGTCGTCAATGGCGGTGAGTGTTAACCGACAAAGGTTTTTGAACAGATAGTGTGGTTACTATCGAAACGTGTCAAATCAACCTGTCCGTGAACGTGGGTTCAATTCCCCGGTCAGTCAAGAATAAAAAAATATCAATAAATTTTAGTTAATTTCATGTTGTGAAATTCCATTCTTCATAAAAATAAAGTTTAATGAACTTTAGTCTGATTAAAATATGAAAGTTGGATAAAAAAGAATATGGATATCTCTATATCAGCAGAACGGCAAGAGCCAAGGTAACCAATCCGACAAGATTTGGGCGTTGTTGGAGAAGTGGGCTGGCATAAAATAGATTTATTAATATCTTAAGAACAGTAAGAGAGAAATCAGTACGAAACATCTGTCAAAAATAAGGTGTGAGTATATAAGTGGGCGTGGTACCTTGCATTAAAAGGTATAAAGTTTCCAAAGTTGGTACACATATCTTGTTAGTTAATACGCAACATTAGTCAAAAAGTGGGCGCCACTTGAAAAGTGGTCGCGATTTGATATGTGGGCGTGACACAAAATTGAATGCCGTATATATGAAGAACGGTAAGTGTAAAATTGCCCAAATATTGGTACAATTAGATTGGTTATCAATATACAGATAGCATCTGTAAGAAATATGCCGGATTGGAGAAGTGGGCGTGCCGCTAACTAGATTTCTGTATATCTAGAGAACGGCCACAGCTACAATTTACAAATTTGGAACTACTAGGTTGGTTATAAATAAACAATTTCTGTAAACTGTACTCAGATGTAATATGTAAAAATGAGCAAAATCGGTCCACGGGTTCAAAGATTATGATCACATTTCTTAAATTTTAATACAATTTCGTATAATATTATTATTATAGAGCAAAAATATATGAAATTGAATTTAGCTCATTGTTTAACCTTTACATCTGAGAGCAGTACGAAGTATTCAAGCAAAAAATCTGGCATCTGGATCAACTTGTGTGGGTGTTAGCGAAACTTCTCCAAGTGATAGAGACAGGTTGACTTACATTAAAAATTGAATTGCGCGTAAAAACGCGAAATGCATTGATCTAGAAATACAGAGAGACACATACAGTTTTTTAAAGGTATATTTTCAGAAACCGGTCAGTTTGATCATGGGTTAAAAATCGTGTCATTTTAAAAAAGTTCTATGTCTTGACTCTGTATATAAACGTTCACAATATGAGCATTAATAATAGTAGGGAATATTAAAAAAAAAAAAAATTAAATCAGCCGATTTTTTTATATTACTTACTTAAAAACCTTAAACATAAAAGTTGAAAGAAATTTGGGCGACTCAAAGATGATTTCTTTGATATGTCGTAGTGAAACTTTCTTGTCCTTACAAATCGGCCCACCCTTATGGATATACATAGGTATTAACATGTAGATTTCAAATATAATTTAAACTTGAATAATTGGTTATGACTGCCAGTTCCGAAGTGACTTCATATTTTCTTACAGTCTGCATGATTTAAAATATAAAAAGAAGAGAATTTAAAGGCCGTCTATTATCGACCCAAATATTTTTCTCCATTAATTTTCATTTTCGTTAGCGTCGTAATCTGAACTCTATTTTAAGTCTTGCCTTTTCTTCATTTATTCTTTTTGAATGCACATCAATGATTTTTTTCATTATTCTTTTTTACATCCTTTTTAACATTTTTGTTCATTCTATTTTCGCCTGTCATATCCTTGTCTTCAAAGTTATTGTTTGCCTTTTGAAAAAAAGAAAAAAAATACGACATCCATCCTTTTTTTCTTCTTTTAAATGAACATCTTTTGATATTGAAAAATGCGTTAATATTTGTGTTAGGCGTAGTTTGGTTCGATGAATTGGAATATTTCCTCATTTTGTGTGTTTTTTTTTCTAGACCATTGAATATTTTGAAATTTGTTTCATTAAGTATTTTTTAACAAGTCAAAGGAAAAAATGGGTAACATTCTTAGAATGATCTATCTCAATTTAATCATTATCAACTGTGAATTTTTTAAAATGAGAAGAATGTTTGGTAAATTTTAGTACTTTAAAAATTATATTACAGTACTTTTCGTTTATAGTCACAACGCTTATAGTCACATTAGCGATATAGTCCATATTATCTGTTTATTTTGCCGCTATAAGTTAATTTAATTTAAAGTATTAACGTTATAGTCCATTTAGCGATATAAGCACATTTGCCATCTATCAACAGTCATCAAAGGGAAAAGTAAAGCAAATTAATGGCGTTATAGTCGCATTAGCAAAATTTACTAAGTTCTTTTTAGTTTTCGAATCAAAAAGCCATCCAAAGAAAGAATAAATTTAATCATTTAATTTTTGTCATCAACTCTCTACTCGTAAAAAATTTCTTTTTGCCTTTGGTATCAGTTATGAAATATATTGTTATTATTTTAACTATTTTTTATACAGTATGTAACTCAGTTGTAAAACCATAAACCTGATGTCGGTAAAGTTTATATGCATTTTTAACTTCCTTTATTATATTCTAATGCGGTTATTTGCGTCATAGTGACAAATATGTGAATTAGCCTTATAGTCACATTAGCGATATAGTCCACGTTATGGTTGCAACTAAAGGATGTGACTATAAGCGAAAAGAACTGTAATAAAAAAACAAAGCCACTAAATTATATTACAAAAAAGGACAAGGTTAACAATACATTTTTATACTTTGCCTTATTTTATTGTAAATTAAAGTGTTTTCTCTGTGAAAATAGACTTAGTTTGTCCTAATTTTTACTAAAAGCTGACCAAAATCTCAAAATTTGTACAATTTCAATATGTCATTAATCATTAATCTAAAATAAAATCAGCGTTAATTAAAAACTTAAGCAAGTAAATTAAACGTTTACTTATAACAACAACATTACTGCGGAAAATGTTGTTAGTATCAAAAAATATTTCATTAATACCATTAATTTGCTTACTGGTGCAAATTTAATTAATGTCAAAAATGTTCAAAATTTTTAGTCTTGCAAGAATGCGAAAATGCAAATATTTTTTGAAAAATAACAACAACTTTGTAGAAATTAATTTCTCACTGACTCTTGCACCTCGAACTTCCCTAGAGCAAGTGCGAAAAATCAGTGCAAGTTCTTGCACAAAATATATGTTCAACGTCAATTAAATGGCGTTGCTTATCTCATAAAATATAGCTATTTTATAAAAAATGGTACTAAAAAGAGCAACTATTAACCATAAAATTTTTTTGTGTAACAAGCCAAAATTAGACAAACCTTTTTTTAATTTAATCAAAATGAATGCTGCAAAATATAAAACAATTAAAATTCAAGAAAAACTGGACAAATTTCGAAATTCAAAAAATAATGGATTATTTAGCAGACAATCGAAAATAAACGCTAATAAAAGAGGGTGACTACCCGTTAATCGTTCGAATTTCGTAAAAGTACCATATATGCATTTGTACTTTTTTGATAAGTTACAAATGTTATATAATTTTTATTTCTATGCGTATTGGTTTAAAAGCTAGAAGGTGGACAAAAAGTTTCCAAAATACAGGTTTTACCCGTTTATTACGTAAAAGGGGCCGAATTTCAAGAAAGTACCGGCCACATGCTTGCTTTTTTTTATTTAATGAACAACACTTAGTATTAAATTAAAAAAAGGACCAGTTTAATTTAAAAAAAAAAATAGCAGTTAGAGAACAAAAAAGTAGCACAAAATCCTTCTTACAGATTCTCATTCACTCAGGACCTTGCATGTTTAATTTTATGTTTCTAGGTCCAATATTAACGATAATTTTAAAAATGCCAGTTGCAGAACCAAAATTCTGAAGAAAAATATTAAATTTCCCGTATTTCCCAATTTGGACTAATTTTTCCCCCATTAAAGTATCAAAAATTGCAGTATTGTAGTGGGGCCCATAAAAAAAATGTTTTGTGAAAAAAGTACCAAAAATAGTTACGATTTTCACCCCTTAAACGTTCGAATTTCAAAAAAGTACCACATTCATACTCGTAGTTTTTTATAAGTTTTGAATGTGTTATAAACTTTATTTCTAGGTTTATTGGTTCAAAAGATAGATGGGGTGACAAAAAAGTAACAAAATTCAGGTTTTACCCGTTTTCTCCCTAAAAAAGCCGAATTTCAAAAAAGTACCAGACACCTGTCCGCTTATTTTTCTAAAGTACAACGATAAGTATTACAGTTTTTTTATCTCTTTTAGTTTTTGAGATATAAGGCTACCAAATTAACCCGTTTTTACACTTTATTACCCCCTAAACATTCGAATTTCCAAAAATCCCGTCTTAGTGGATCGATTTGGGAAAAGACCCACCTCCGGCCCAAATTTCAAGTTTTTGTCTTCATGCGTTTAGGCTGTGCGATTATTCATCAGTCTGTGAGTCAGTAACGTTAAAAATTTATATATATATATTAAATCTGTGGCTTGGAGCTAAAAGGGCCAATGTCAAAATATTCATTTTTGAGAAAACTGGTATTGAAGGTTTTACAAAAAACTTTTATAGATGCTTTCATTGTGACATTGGCCAGCATTTTATTTATGAAGCTGTTCTGGGTTAAGTATGCCTTTAGCTGTTTTACCATAATGCAATGATTAACTCAAAAGAGCAAAAAAGTGACCTTGGCCCTTTTAGCTCCAAGCCACAGAAATAAGCTACATTCATCATATCTGGATCACTGGAAATTTTGGAGCAAAAAATGTTTTTATAGATGCAGAAAAAAGGGTTAAAAGAAAACTGGAAAGTTTTTAGACGCAATTTGTTAATAAATATTTCAAAAATAGCAATTCATTCTGAAAAAAGGTCAATCGGATAAAAAAAAATATAATTTAAAAATAAGATTCGTTCATTTTTTAAACTGAATTAGGATCATAATCCGTCATAGTTCCATGATCAAACTTTGGACGATAAACAGTTATACAAATTAACTGAAAATTCGATTTAATTCGCTTCAGTAGAATATTTCAAAATGTTTTAGACTGATGGATGTTTTTTTAAGTCTTATGTAAATAATAATGATAAAACTTTTTTAGCGCTTATTTTAGAAAGTTTTATCATTAAAAATCATATTTGTGCTTTTTGGTTGTATTGGGTGGTCCAAACATATTGCACGACGATAATTGTGTGTTACACGTTTACGTCAAGTTTTTAGTCCAACTTAATTTTTTCTTTGTTTCGGTGTTTGACAAATTCAACTCAGTTAATTTTAAGCATCGTCAATACGCCGAATGGTTGGTTACACAGACAGAAGTGAATGACTTTACTAAGAAAATCATATTCAGCGGCGAGCACTGTTGCCAATTTAGAGATTTTCCCGCTTAATCTAGCATTTTTAAAATGTCAATCGCGTGAAGAGGGAAATTTACCGATTTTCATCTCTTAGTGGCTCATTTCCGCTACAAAAACATTTCTCAATATTAAAATTTACAAATTTTATACTTTTTCTTATTAAATTTTTGTTTTTCTGTGCCCATGTTCTGTAACTCTCGCGTCGAGAAAGTTTTCGATTGAAATGCGTAAAATGAAACAAAAATGTCATAAAATGAAACAAACAGCTGTTTTTCTCACTTAACTGTGTCTGTTACTTTTTTTGGCGAGTACAAGCTGTCACGTAAGGAAATTACTAGCCAATTTACAGAAAACGTGTGTCTGTAACATTTTGGTGAGAAAAGTTCCCGCTTTGAACTGTCAAATAAACTCACGAATAAAAATGGGGCGAGAAAAAATTTTAACACTTAAAAACAATTAAAAATGCAAAATGCAAAGAATAATAATAATAATATTTTATTCTTGGCACATTTTTCATTGTTTTATTATTTAGCTTTTAATATTTTTATAAAATATACGAATTTTTTCAAAACTCGTTTGCAAGCAACAAACATTAAAGTCACACTTTACACAATTTGGTATAGCCGACGGTTGTGTTTTCGCCGCCGTCGTTGAAAAAATTTCAATTTAAGTAAATTTTGGTCGCCGTCAACGATATGTGTTACTGGCGTTCTGAACGTCGCATCGGCTTCGAGTGCAATATAATGACATTTATAACGTAACGACGTAATCTCTTTTGATAGTTTTCGACATGAGTTACAGACCCACATTTTTCTCACTTTTCGAGAAACGATGGAATATTTTGTTTCACATCTTTTCGATGCAAGAAGTTCTCACTAAAGTTACAGAACATTTGTACTGGTTACAAACTACTAACTTATTCCAAAGCTTTACTTACTTTTGTAGTTTTAGTTAACAAAGGATTGTATGTGACCTTTTTTATTTTATTTTCAGTAAGTATTTTGTTAGGGCTGTATGTAAAAATTATCAACTTTAAGCCTGTTAAAAATTTTGAAACAAAAGGTATGGAATTGATCTTAATTGTCTCGATAGATACCAAGCAATATGATTCACTAACTTTCCTCTAATTTATTTTGTCTAATTGCTTTAAACGGCAGCAATGGGTAATCTAAGTGGAATTAGCCATGTCCGTCTTTCTATCCGTCTGTTGAAATCGCGCTCACTTTTAAACGACTTAAAAAAAAAGAAAATATTGGTATCAAATTATTTTAAGTTCTCCTAAGCAGTTAAATATTGAAATCAAGCAAAAGGGGTTCAGTATTAAAAGAGCTATGAATTGAAATGTGGAAGAACCACCCTCAAAAATTTATCATTTGTTACAAAAACTAGCATAATTAGTTGCGGAATGCACATGTTGATATAAGATTTTGCACAAATTCGTTCAATATAACTAAAAATCATACTATTATTTCGTGCAGATTGGTCCATAATTAACGATAAGCCCCATGTAAAGAACACTCGTAAAATCGTATAGCCCTCAATCTGTGTTCTATAATAATAAAATTTAGTCAATACCATTCCTGAAATATTCTAACTGTAGGTGGAGAGTATAAAAGATTCGGCACAGCTGAATACATTGTTGTTAAATATCTAGGGAAGTTGGAAACCTTAGTATGTAACGTAATTTGAGAGTCATATTGTCAGCTCAGAGTTGGTTTGGCGCATATGCCAAAAAGTCGGAGTGGAGAAAAACGACAGAGAAGATTTACATGAAGATTTCTCAAAATGTACCCGATAGAATTTTTTATATTTTTACCACTGCTTCTGGTATATGTTTTGAAGAAAAATGTTAATTTTTGCACACTTTCATGAATAAAGTTAGAATTTAATAGTATTTTTTTGAAAATGAAATATATTGTTTTGTGCCGCATACGCCACTTAAAGAAAAAAATAAAAAAGTGGCTTTTTGTGCTGCATACGTACGCCTTAACGCCTGAAGCTAAAGCCTTGAAGTTTGGACCGGAGGTGGATCTCTCCCCAAATCGATCCACTAAGACGGGATTTTTAAAAATTCGAATGTTTAGTGGGTAAAAAAGGGTAAATTCGGAAACCTTTTATCTCCAAAACTAACAGAGATACAAAAAAACTGTAACACTTATCGTTGTACTTTTGAAAAATAAGTGGACAGGTGTGTGGTACTTTTTTGAAATTCGCCTCTTTTAGGGTGAAAACTGGTAAAACATGAATTTTGGTACGTTGTTGTCAGCCCATCTATCTTTTGATCCAATTAACCTAGAAATAAAGCTTATACCACATTCGAAACTTATTAAAAAACAAGTAAGAGTGCTATATTCGGCTATGCCGAATCTTATATACCCTTCACCATGGTTTGGAAAGAACAGAAGTTTATATATATATTTAAATATATGTATATATATATATGCATATTAATAAAATATATATAGTTTAGTTTTATTTAATTATTTGCACATGATTGCGTGCTATTAAATATATTAAAAGTTTAATTAATATATAGCACGTTAAGTTTTGATCGAATTTCAGTATTTGGTCATACCGACATCTTAAAGTATAAAATTACCATTTACTTTGGTGATAAAACTTGTAGTCGGGAAGTTCTATGGTTCACGAAAATAGGTATTAAAAAAAAACTATATTTTTGACATTACTTTTTTTCTAAGTTTCCGAGTTTTTCTAAAGATTTCCGATATTTTGATATCTAAAACGTATGAATAGGTCATAATACAGCTCTAAAATTTTAGCTTTTATAAAAATGTTAATGTTTTTAGTCCTTTTTTGGAGTATTTTGCACATAACTTAACCATTTTTAACCGATTTGGCAGATTTATATACCAACGTGTGCTTAAAAATAATATTTCCATTAAATTGGCTTTTAGGCATATATATATATACCTACATATGTGTACATATATTTAAGCAAACTTAATTATAAAAAAAAACAAACTTAATTATAAAAAGAGTAACTTTTGGGATTTCAGTATTTGGATTATAACTCAGCCATTTTTTAACCGATTTGACAGATTTATATACCGACGTGTTTAGCAAGAAATTTACCATTTATTTGTGTTATAAAACTTAATTTTGGTCATAACTTTTTTGTATCTGAAACAATTTTCCCGAGTTCTTTATAAAATATGTTCTACTAAAAATTTCCGATATTTTGGTATATAAGTCATATCCATAGGACATATGACAGCCCTAAAATTTAGGTTTTTATACAATTTTTAATTTTTTTTGTACGGGAGGTACCACGCCCACTTCTCCAATCCCGCCCACATTTTGTAGGGTGGTGTGTATTGACAATCTAAATGCGTGTACCTAATTTGGAAACTTTGGCTCTTACCGTTCTCCAGATATACAGAAAAAAAGCAATAAAAATACAACAACAACAAGGGATTTTTGGAAAAAATTAGAGGCAGTCGTGGTTTTTTGATCATATCTCAGCCATTTGTGGACCGATCTTGCTGAATTTCAATAGCACGAAATGGTGGACTATATGTCACATAAATGTAAAACAACCTAGCCGCTATCATGTCTGGTTTTCCCGGAAAACACATATCAAGCGTAAGACGGACAGACAGACGGACAGACGGACGGATATCGTTAAATCAACTTCTCTCCTCATAAGGACCCAGAATATATATACTTTATAGGGTCTAAGATCAATATTGTAGAAATTACAAACGGAATGACAAACTTATATATACCCTTTTCCACCTGTGGTGAAGGGTATAAAAATACGAATACAAGTTTGGCACTTTTTCGAAATTCGAACGTTGAAGGGGTTAAAATCGTAACTGTTTTTGATACTATTTTACAAAACATTTTTCATTTTGCAATTTTTGATACTATAATGGGGGGAAAAAATAGTACCCAAATGGGAAATACGGGAAATTTTATATCTTTCTTCAGCTTTTTGGTTCTACAACTGTAATTTTTTAATTTTCGTTAATATTTGACCTCAAAACATAAAATTCAACATGCAATGTCCTGAATGAATGCTTTATATGTATATCAGAAACCACAAAAAATTTCGAGAAACAGATTTTGGATTCAAAAAGGGGGTATTCAAAATATATATACCCCATATCTAACTAAATTTTTTTAAAAATGGTCGGTAGGTCAAACCAATTCTGAGCTGACGATATACCTTTGAAAAACATCCTATATCTAGATTTACATAAAACTGTTAAGAATTTGTTGGTTATAGCGGTAGTTTTTAAATATTTAGCGGTTTCTAGCGGTTTTGAAGTCCGATTTGGCGGGAAATGTTCAAAAAAGTTGGCAACAGTGGCGACGAGGCACACTTTCACCTCAGTGTATTTGTTAACAAACCGCGTTTGGGCAAATGAGAATCCACGAGTGATTATTGAAAAGCCGATGCATCCACAAAGAATGACCGTTTGGTGCGGCTCATGGGCTGGTGGCGTCATCGGGCCGTACTACTTCGAAAATGAGGTCGTGGCGATGTTAATTGGCCGCCACGATCATTTTATTTGATACTGTTGGACTTCTTTGTTTGGGGTTATTTAAAGCCAAGAACAATTCAAGAGCTAAAGCTTGAGATAATTCGGCTCATTAACCACATTGAACCTCAATTATGTCTCAGGTACTTTTTATCCTTGTCCCCAATAAATTTAAAAAAAAAATCCCCAAAAATCCCCAAATTAAAAAACAAAACCTTAAAAAGTAAAATTTTTTTTTCCTGACCAAATGTTAAAATTTTTCTGAGCAAATTTTAAATTTTTTTAAAAAAAGTAAGAAAAATTTTAATAAGAAATCCCCAAAATTCCCCAAATTAAAATTTTTAGTAAAAAAATTATTTTATTTTGTTTGTAGCGACTTGTTTGGGCATGTTTTAAAATCCCTTTTATGCGATTTCACTGAGCAATTACAAGAAGAACAATATGCTGTTTTTAAAGACGAATAAGCCAATTAATATGAATTTGGAGCTTGTTCAAACGGCTTTAGCCATCCTTGAAACCAACAATAAAAATAAGTACATATGTATATCCGTTATTTCTTTAAAACTTCAATGCATCATAAGTACTTACCAATAGCCCAGCAATCTTTTTCCCAAGCTTTATTATATTGTCTTTCATATTTACTTATTTGCTTGAAAATTGTCTTAAAAAAGTCAAAAATTGTATGTGTTGTCAACGGTTTTTGATTCTTTTTTTAAATTCGTCCATTTTAAAACATTTGACATGATTCTTCCTTTTTCTTCTTTGAACATGAATTGGCGTTTAAATGATTCATGTCATGTTGACGAAATGGTTTTTATTTTGTATAGTCGTGCGTATGCATGTGTGCATTTTTGATATTAAAAACAAAAGAAAATTGAAGCAACGAATAAGAAATCAAAGCGTACTGACAGTGCATGCATCTGTGTACTCGTTTCTTCTCCCCTCGCGCCATTAAAGTAGCAATCATGTCATTTAAACTTGAGCCATTTGAACACAGACTAAATTAATTAAGTATCTTTTACACACTTAACAATAATGGTAATCTTAATTAGGACCCTTCACACCGTATCAGTTGTTAATAAGAGTAATTTAAAAGTTTTGGGACTTATTTAAATTATAAAAGAAGGAAAAATATATTAAAAATGTGTAAAATCCCCAAAAAATCCCCGAATTTTATTTTTAAATCCCCAAAAAAATCCCTAATCCCCAAATGACTTTCTTTGTCCGTTTTGCTCGTATTAAATCCCCAACTTAGGGGATAAATCCCCAAGTCTGGCAGCCCTGAATATAGACATCGGAATGAGGTATGCCACTGAAGCCGTAGCGAGGTTTTGGCAGATCATTTGATTTACACATAACTGTCTTAGATCCTTCTATCATAATAAAAAATGTTAAGATAATTCTAAGAAAATTTTTTGTTTTATTAGTAATTAACATTGTTTGTGAACTTCTTCCTTCCTTAACTCTAAAAAAAACATAGTTTATTGGAAAAAAAAATTATTTAAATTGCAACAAAATAAGTTTTTCTCAATTAAATCGTAATACCAACGTAATATAATTATTTATGAGCATAAAGATTATATTCCCGAAAGAAGCTTGTATAAGAGCTATGTGAAATTATGGATCGATTCTAAACTTTTTTAATTGACTTTGGTCCTTGTCAAACTAACTCAAAAATGGCGACTTGTACCTTGTGCACAAGGTAACATGGACAGACAACCAGCCAGCCATTAGACTCAGGAATTAATTAACTGTCTTATGCAAAAAAAATAACAGCACAAACGCATTAAACAATTTCCACTCTTGTTGTGTGAGTATAACAACTTGTTGGTTGTTTCGAAATTGTTGGGGGTCTTTTATGCAACATAATCGGTAAACTGTTTTGGTTTCGGTTATAAATACTCCAGGATAAGCCTTAAATAGTTTCTAAGTCTGCCTTTCTGAACTTTTCGAAATTTACTACATAAATATTTGGCAATTCACAAAGTGCCCTATTGTGTCATATTGGTTGTGTTTGCCATAATTATTATGAATGTCACATTCATCAAGCTTTCAAATAATTTTTATATAATTTTTTTTGATTAAAATCATAAAAACAGTAGCAAAGGAAACATATCGGCACACCTTTTAAATACAAATTACTGGTGAACATAAACCGGTTGTAATTTTAAATCAACCAGTCAAAAAAACACAAACAACCTTTAAAACAAAATTGGTAACTTTTATTTACAGTTAAAAGTACTCGTATCTAAATGTTCGAATGGGACAAATTTTAAATATACAATAAAACAATTCCTATATAATTTGTACTTAAATAACATTTAAAAGAATTGAGCTTTTAAATAATTCAATTATATTTTTATAGCCAACAGACAAAAACAACAATTATAATGCCCACGCTTAAAAATTATTTCGGTCAAAACAAATTAAATAAACACACAAAACAACAACAACAACAATAAAAAAAACACAAATAAACGAAAAACCCACAAAATTCTATTAGTTCATAACAGAGTTGAAATACAGCCTAATTTCACAAAATACGCCTTAAAAAAGAGAAATGGAAAACCCTCTAGGGAACACTTTCACTAAATAGGAAAACTCAAATAAACCAACAACCATCGAAGCAAGTCATTGCTTAATTTAAACAAATAATAGAAGTTTAAACATTAAATGGTTTCAACATTTACAAGGTTTGTGAACCCTTTTACCGCATTTTTTCTTTCTTTCTTTCTTTGATTTAAAGTGGCTCTTTTAAATGGAACGAATTAGGAAGAGCCAGAGTAAAGAATGAGAAAAACTAAACGAAGGATGCTCAAAACTTTAATTTCATGATGTGTCCTTAAGGCGCAATTGCCATTTCTTTTTTAACTAAAATATACATATTTATATTTAGCATGGAGTGCTTTTAAAGAGACTACTTTATGTTTATTGTGAAATAAAAATGCTAAAGATTTTTATCAATAGAAAAAAGTTTATAGCATTTAAAATATGCTTCCTTTTTTGTTTGGAAAATCTTTAATCATTTCTTCGGGTTGTACTGAAACAAATTCTTAATTTTCTTTAATGTGTTTATGCAACATAAAGATTCGCACAAATCCTCTGCAAAATTTTGTAAACTCTCATATTTATTATTAACATTAAAAAAATTTTTCTCTTAACGTCATCATTTCTTGGCTTAAAATGGAAATTTCTTTCTTATATGTTTCTTTTTGTTTTTATTTTAGTGCAACGAACAACTTTCCTCTGGTGACATTGTGGTCTTTGCACAACGTCTTGGCGCTCAGGTCTGTTGGCATCCTGCCTGTTTTGTTTGTTGTGTTTGCAAGGAATTACTAGTCGACTTAATATACTTTCATCGTGATGGCAACCTTCATTGTGGACGTCATCATGCTGAAACCCAAAAGCCACGTTGTTCGGCATGTGATGAGGTAAGTAACATGTTTACAGCCATAAATATTTTTGTATACAATTATTTAGACTATAAAAATACAAAAACATAGTTCAACACCTAAACGAACAAGCAACAAACAACTTGCGACTTTGACATCAAGTCTTTAGGGAATATTTTTTGTTGCAGCAGCGAACAGATAAACAAACAAAAATTTAGTACAGGTATCGCTTGTTTAGCCCGGTGAATTAACTCGAAATGATTGGGTTTGTAGTAAAAAAATACATTATTCAATCCGAATGTTCTGAAACAAGGTTCGGGGCATAAAATTGTGCTAGTTAACTAGATTAGTTCATAAATATGAGATTCTAAGTGAAGCAGACTAGACTAATTATGTATAATAAGAACGGGGCCAGTACACATCAAGTCTTTAATTTGTCTCGATTTCGGTAGTGCTAGAGGTTGGAATGAGGCAGAGTTTGTTCACGACGTGCTTGTTCAAGACTTATTGAGATTAATTATTTCGTTTTACATTGCATGGAGACTGGGCGGAAGATTATTCTTGTTTAAAGCTTTTCACACCCGTTCAGAAATCTTGGATTTGTTGCGAATCCCTAAACGCAGTTTAGTAATGTACGCTTAAGAATTAATGTAATTTTAAATTAAAAAGTTTGCATTGTTTGTCCTATTTGGCTATAAAAGTTTAAAGATGTATAATTAAAGTCATTATTACTCCCTAAAGATCCTTGTCATATGCAATAAGAACCTAATGTAATTTGAAATAACACAACCGACAATATCCAACCCGATTATGGTTGGCGTATTCGAGTAGTATTTGAGCCGGTTTTTAAAAATGGTATTGCCATCGGCGAAAACGACTAAAGCACACCACTGTTATCAATTCTATTACAATTCACGGTACCGTACAAGGCGAATTCGTGTGTCAAATGGTGTAATTTTGTTCGTTGTACATTTTGTTCACGCCATTTGCCATCAAAAATAAAGAAACTTAGAAAACGGGGTTGCGCAACTTTTTTATTTTAATTCAAAAAACCTGAATTTAGTTTAGATTACAGTACTAAATTTAAACAAAATTAACGATAATACAAAATGCACTTTGATTATTTAAAATCTGATTAATCGAACTATGTATTTCGTCAGTCAATAAATAAAAAAGTAAGATAAAGTTTTATTGCCTGTTCATCGATTTCGAGCGAAGACTTCGTTCGCTTAACTTGCATGTAAAACAACAACAATATTTTATAAGTTAAGCGAACGAAGTCATCGTTTGGAAATAGATAAGCAGGTAGTTAGTTTTACAACACTTTTCTTAGAATCAATCTATTACAAAAAAAAATTTACTTTCAAAATATCAAAAAATATTATAATCGACTTCAACTATGACTGCTGTCGAACTGCGACAACCGTAATCAGACTGATCGTTCCATTGATTTCATAAAAACATGAACTGAAGGCAAGAGACATGGAATATCAAAATTCTGGTTTAGGGCTGCAAATAAAACAGGACATGGGATAAATTATACCCTTCTCCTTATAGCTCAGAAATTTCTTTTCTTCTGACTATTTGCGTCGATCGAACTTTAGTGAGAACTTCTTGCATCGAAAACATGTGGAACAAAAAATGCCATCGTTTCTCGAAAAGTAAGAAAAAAGTTTATCTGTTACTCATGTCGAAAACTATCAATGTCTGTGTTCATACGGCTCATGTCTTATTGACAAAATTGCTACTTTATAGGCGAGCGGGACGAGGGGACAAAAACGAGTACACAGATGCATGGACTGTCTTTACTGACGAATAAACAAAGCAATGTTTAGGGAACTGTTAGGGTTCGCTATATCAAAAATTAATGATAAATTTAAAAACAGTTCCCTTTTATTACATAGAATTGATTTATAACTCAATTTTTGTTAAAATATGCCATGCGGCATACCAATAATCAACGAACGATATGGCATTTTTGTTTAATTTCTCACATTTCAATCGAAAAGCTTTTTGGCGTGAGAGTTACAGAACATGGGCGCTGATCACAATACGATCTGAAAAAATATTCAGCCCTATCGTGAATAACAAGTGGAATTTTTGTTCCCATGAAATTTTCATTCCCCTCGAAGGGAAAAAAGCAATCGTGAATCTCATGTGAAAAATTTTTCACGCTATCAGATCCAGTGAATGTAAAAAAAAGAAGGAAGATTAAAAAAATTTTAAATCAATGAAATTTTTGTTCAAAAATATACAAGTATATATTTTAAAGAAAAGTTAAAATAATAAAATAAAAAATTTTAAGTATTGGAGGGATAGTTTGATTAAAACGTTAGTTTTTTGCACTTTTTTAATTTAATGTAGTAAAATATTTTCCAAAATTCTGGCACCAAGTCAATCGAAAGCTTCACAAATCCGTAGGCAATCGTCCTGTTGTTTTGCATTTTGTTGAGCAATATATCGGTTTGTGCCTTATTAACTTTATTAACGGTTAATATTCGATTTATAGGAGAAGCTACTTACATACATGTTCTGTTCCCTAGCAAAAATAAAATGAGAAAATCTAAGGGAAATGTGAACAAATTACGAGCGAACAAATTTTTCACGATAAGGGGAATTTTTCACGTGAACATTTTTTCACGTTATTATTCTTCTTTGAATTACATTTTTTCATGGGAGTTGTTCATGATCGCAAATATGTGAAAAGGGGAAAAATTACTAGGGAAAAATGATTCACGATAGGGGTGAATGTTACGAAATTAGATTTATCTAAGAATTATTTATAGTTTTAGTTTTAAGTTATCTTGCAAATTATAATTTATGTCGTATTAGTTTAAATTGTTATTTGCTCCACTGTATTGTAGACTTAAGATTTCGAATTCGAACAGAATATTCTGGAATCGACTAGAAGGTTCTTGAATCTACAAATCTACAACCACAGCCGGATGTGAACTATAAATACCGGCTGACTAGTAAGGTTTTGTTTAGTTTGTTTTAAGGCATTAAATGGTTCAGTTAGTAACTAAGAATCTTGGATAATTTTGTGATAATTGTAATAAAGTGTTTTATTCGATTTGCAGTTAAAAGAACACAAACGCGTTTATTTAAGGAAAAACGTAATAATATTAAATATTTTAACAAACATACTACAGACCAGACCCCTAAACTATGCGACATATACACGTTATATACAATTATTTTATTTCATCTATTGTCTTGACTTATAAACAAACCCCTAATGTTAAAATTATATTTATATCCCAAGTCGACTTGTTCTATTTACTTTTAATTTTTTCACAAAGCTCTTAAAACGTCTACCGTTTCGTTCGAGGAACGTCTGTGAATATAAATATTTAGTTAAAAGCTAAGTTGATTCTTATGAGTAACAAAATTTAATACACATTATCTGCATTTATCTCTAATTTTATATAAACATATAAAACATTTAAAAGCAGATTTGTTGCACTATTTCCCTGTTACTTCTTAAAGTGAAATGCTATAAAACTAACGCAACTCCAGTGATTATATATTAGGGGGTTTCGAATGTTTGTTAAGAGAGAGCGATTGGAAAAACGAATAATCAAATTTTATTTTTGCGAATGTGAATACAACTTACATTATTTTTTAAATGCATATACAAATAGAATAAAAACACATACTATGTAATGCACAGTTTGGCATCGATTATAAGGGATGGTCGGGATAATCGATTTTACTGGTTAATTGAGGTCAAATTTTGCACTTGTTCTTAAATAAATGTTTGGTTTTTTTAATGAATATACACACAAAATATATACTAATACATTTTAATTATTACTTGTGTAATGAGTAAAACAATCATTTTATGAGGTTTGTTTATTCTTCTTAACCTGTATTTTTTCGGACAAAACCTTTTCATGGACAAGACTCTGAAATGTTGGAAAATGCAGAATTTTCAAAAATGTTTAGCCAGGTGCTGGATGCATTTAAAGCATAAATCGCCAAAATAGCTACGTGTTTTGCAATCCCCGATAATCGAGTTAATCATTGATTGACAAAAATGTTATTTTCTTTGTTGATTCCGGATAATTGTTATTCCCGGTTTATTGAATCACGAATAATCGATGCTCAAATGTGTGAATATAAAGAGATTATATAAAATATCTTCATTATTGACATACGTAAATCGTTTTGAAGAGCAAAAGTGTGTTCTAAAATAGAAATAGCTTAAATACTTACCTAAATCCTTTAACTTAATTTAAATTTAAGGAATTGTACAAGGCAAGAAATGCAATGTCATTTAAATGACCGCCTCTATATTGGTTGCAGCACTCCATCCTTTCGAGGTAGTTTTCAACCACTTTCTGGCACATTTCGAGCGGTATTCTGGCGATAACTTGACGAATGTTGGTTTTCAAATGCTCCAACGCTTTAGATTATCCGCGTTTAAAGGTTTTTGACGTAAGCCACAAAAAAAAAATATAATCGCATGGCATGATGTACTCAAAACGTGAAATTACGCATTTTTATCATGTTGGATGGCTCATGGCACCATCTAGTTGGTACAACATATCGTTCATTTCACAATCTTCAATTGCGGCCAAAAAAAAATTTGTTATCAAACGGACATATTGCTCCGAGCCGTGGAATCCAAAAATTTATATTATCCGCCACACAGCTGACGTGATATTTTTGGCAGTGCGTTTATTGCGATGATGCACTGGTGTGACCAGCTTTATCAGTAGCGCTTTGAGAATCGTAGTTGAACGCAACTTTAATTAGCTTTTAAATGATTTCTTCATAGTATTTTCGTGGTTTCGACGTTTGTTACAAGTTTTTATGTAAAAAAGCTGCCAGATGTTATGAATATTGCCATCTCAGATATTCGCTTCAAATATTGTAGCGAATGCGAAGGCAAGGCGAATGCAAAAAAGCATAACTAAGTGATGTTTTCCACTCTTTAAGTAAGAGCCATCAAGTCTTGAGCTTGTATAAAAGAAGGATAAAGAGAATGCCATTTTTTTCTTTCGCTCCTAAAAACTCAAGACTTGACAACTAAAACTTAAAGAGTGTGAACCTGCACTAAGCAATCAATTCGCTAAAGCGAATGCGAAACAAAGGATTCGCAGTCCACTTACTATATCTATACATATGAACGCAATTAAAAACTAGAGTCACAAAAGTAAATTTCTAAATTGGGAAATTCAATTTAATACCCCAACAAAAGTAACCGTAATAAAAAATGTTTTAAATTTTTAAACAATTTTTGCAAAAGCTTGACTGAATAACTGCCATATATGAAATTTGAATATGTTTGCATTAATTATAAACTTTTGCTTTTTTAATACAACATGATTTGGTGGTTAACAACTAAAAAGGCAGATAATTAAGTGCAACACAAATTAATTAATTTCCTAAAGTTATTTCAAAACCAGTCGAAATGAGTTTGACTATAAACTGAACATTTTGTATTCGCAAAAACTTCGTTTGTAAATAATTAAGAATTAAAAAAAAAATTTATGTTTTTGGAGTTTTGATTAATATGACTACTTTGTTTTTGCTTTGCAGATTATATTCTCCGACGAATGTACCGAAGCGGAGGGACGTACTTGGCATATGAAACATTTTGCTTGCTTTGAATGTGATCTTCAGCTGGGTGGTCAGCGATATATAATGCGTGATGGCAAACCCTATTGTTTAAGTTGCTTCGATACCATGTTTGCCGAATATTGCGATTATTGTGGTGATGTCATTGGTGTGGATCAAGGTCAAATGTCTCATGATGGCCAACATTGGCATGCCACCGATCAATGTTTTTCTTGTTGCACATGTCGTTGCTCTCTGCTGGGTAGACCGTTTTTGCCTCGTCGTGGCACAATTTACTGTTCTATAGCCTGTAGCAAGGGCGAACCACCAACACCATCTGATACCAGTTCGGGACCTCAACTACGACCTACACACCGAGCCAGCACCACAAGTCAAATAGCAAGATCTCCACGACCAGGCAAAAGTGGAAATAACAAAGACCGCCATACTAATAAAAGCTCCGGCAGCGCAGGAGATTTACTTGAAAGACAAGAACGCCAAAGAAGGGAAGATTTAGGTCGTTTGATGTTGGCAAGAAATCTAGACAACGTTGTGGCTCCTGGTATACCACGACCAGCCCATCCACCTCCTATAGATCTAACTGAATTGGGCATCAGCTTGGATAATATATGTTCTGGTGATAAAACTATATTTGGTGATCCCAATATCACAGCTTCCCTGCCCGATATGCTGGTTTCCAAGGCTGATGATTCCCATAGTTATCAAAGTATAGATAAAATCAATATTAATTCGCCCAGCAACTCGGACATGACTGAAAGTACCCAAGAGATCACAAATGAACTGGAGCTGGATGAAGAAAATGACAATGAGGGCCACACTTATTTGCCTCATGACAACTACGAACGTATTAAAAACGATGTAGATGACGATGATGATGAAGATGGCGAAGATGAGGAAAACAATCGTCATGCTACTAAAGAAGTAAGATTTCACAGTATTCATGATACCATGTCACGTTCTAAGAGCTACACAGATAATTCAAATGCCCGACGCCGTCGACGCAGACGCAATCAATCTCGTAGCAATTCCGAAATGCAAATCAATCAAACCAACCTAAGACTGCATAACGCTCAAACACAAGCCGGTTCAAGTACTGTGAAAAATCTGGACAATTGTGATGCAGCCAGCATTTGCTCTACTTGTTCGTCTAGTTCGTCCAGTGATATGGACGATTATGTTTATCGTTTGCCTGCACGTAAACACTATGGCGGAGTGCGTGTCTCGTATGTACCCAACGATGCAATTGCATATGAGAAAAAGCTCAAGAAACAGGCAATTTTGGAACAAGCAAACAATGCCATGAACAGCTTTGGTGCTGGTCAATCCATGCTTAATAGTAATCACTCATCTAATGCAGCTGCATCAGCAGCAGCGACGTCAGCGGGTTCTGCAGCGACTACAACGTCAGCAATTGGTAGTGATAGCAAGAATTGCACAATATCATGACAACCTCCAATACTACCACCACCACCGCTCAATTTGAGTAGCTACTATATTTTGGATACCATTCTCGAGGAGGAGAGATATGTGGCTATCGAAAAGAAGCCCGGTTGCTTTAGACGTTTTTGGAATCTCTTTGGTTCGCGAAAAGCCAAATACTCAAATCAATATTTGCAAAATGTTTAGGCGATTTAAATGTGTGAAACACTTTTTAACTTTCCTATACCCGCGCGGATTTTTGTAGCACAAATATATACCCGCGCGCGGCCACAAACTATTTCATAGTTTTTTGAAATAAGACTTTTAAAAAAATGTATTTTCGATGGTATTTTCTAAAATACTACAAAAACAAAACTATAAATTAAATTAAAAAAAATTTACTTTTGCAATCTTCAAAACACTTCATAAGAATACATAAATCACGGGTTGAAAGCATCAAAATAAGTTTAAGGACATACAGCAACCGACCCGTGTCGGTCTCAAAGACCGAATGTTACTGAATTTACCAATAAACCTCGTAGAAAGCCGTTGTATTAAAAGAAAGCTTGTAATAAATCCGGCAGCTAACAGACCAACGCCGCACAGTAGCGCCCGTAGAGCAAACGAGGTTGCAAAAATCAAAATTTTCATGAGCACCGACGAAGTTTTGAATAAACTCATGTTATAGGAAACTTTTCAACGATTTCAAATCTGCCACTCTTAATAATATCACATTTTTAGTTTAGAAGATATAGCCGTTCAAAGTTGACCGACTTTCGGTTTTCAAAAAAACACACAATTTTTAGTAAATTTGTTGCGATTTCAGGTGTAATATCACGAAAAATAGGTAACGAATCGCCTTATTTTTTGTTTGTATTGATTGATGCATTTATTAAATGTGTAATGATAAAAAAAAATGAACTGTTTGCTTTGTGTTTCTCCTGGTAAATCACTATTTAAAAACTATCCGTTTTTTCACTATTTTTCAACTTTGACGGAAAATAACAAAAATCTATATTTTTCTATATTTGCCATATTTGCAAAATCTGTTCTTTGATTATTTCTTTACATAATTCAAAAATTTTATCTGCCCGTACGTGCCCGTTTGGCTTCTAGAGGTAAAAAAGGTTAAAAAGACATGGTTGCCATACTAATATTGCGGTTTAATAAAATTCTTTAATTTGGCCCCTACAGCGCGTAGGATGCTCCTAGATGGGTCAAATGTATGACCAACCCCACTTTATTATTTATTGCCGAATTTCGGTTTTTTTAGTTATTTCAATAAACTAAACCATTTTTGAGTTACGCGAATATATGCTGTGCAGCGCCTTACATTTTCGAAATAACGGTATATCTTGAAAACAAGAGCTAATTTAAAAAAACGGTTAGCACCACTGAATTCAGCGTCCCCAATTAGGGTGAAATGCCAGGTGCGCGGCATTCGAGTTATCGAGTATTCGAGTTATTCGAGTTATTGAAGAAATAAGCTCAACACATTCGGCTAATTCGGCGAAATTATGACATTTTGAGTATGACATAACTTTTGAAAAAAAAATTTTAAAATTTTTTTTCGTTCATATATGTTCCTTATAAGATAAAAGGAACATTCTCACCAAATTTCATTAAAATCGGAAGGGGTCGTGTCCCACTCTTGGTCGTTTTGACATGGAATTACCCATATACCGAAAATACAGAAAATTGAAAAAATAAATTTAAAAAAAAAAAATTTTTTTTTTTAATTTGTTGGGTAATAATTTAGAACCCTAAAGAAAAAAAAATAAAAACAATCTAAAAATGTAAAAATAATTTTTTTTTAGGTACCATAAAATTGATTTTTGTACTAATTTTAACTTTGATAACCCATAAGTAGGCCCCTACACAGCGTAGCACCCTTTTCAAATGCACATTTCATAGGCTGAACAGTTATCTATCATATGCTGTTTAAACTGTTCAATTACCTTATTCGGTTCAAAAGATATGATTTTTGCAACGAAAAAACTCAAATGGCGCCACTGTGCGCCGGTGTATAGGAAGGTTAAGGAAGTTCAGTTCATGTTAAACTGTTACAGTCTTCAGCATAATTAACTAAAAATTAATTTTAGACTTAAAAAAATCGATCGGTTTATTTTGAATCATTGAAATAAAAAAAAAATAATATTAGTCGTATAAAACTAAAGAGTAGTTTATTTTTATTTTGAATTGGGTAAAAACTTTGGAGATCCTTTTTAAATCTAGAAAAATTTAATTTCTTTATTTGAAAACGGTTAAATTAATCGGATGATAACGAACCGACTTCAAAATTCATTTAAAAAACTAAGAAAAAAAGAAAATTTTGACCGAGTAAAAATAAAAACGATTAATTCAAAAATCGGGAAAACTTAACCAATATATTCGCGATATTATTTAAAACGATTAAAATATGATTTCATATAAATGAACGAACTGGAATTAAAAACCATGTAGACGTTAGTTTCAATTTAAATAAAAAGTGAGAGACTTAAATAAAACAACTTCTTTTGAAGTTGGAAGTAATAATATAACTTGTTCTTTTAGTATTGAGTCAAATATCGCCAATCCAGTCGGAATTAATTATTGTTTTATTTTAAATCGAATAAAAAAATTGATTTCTGCCCTAAAATATGTTTATAACTTGACTTTAAAATTCCAAATCGTTTAAAAATTAAGAAAAATTGTGATTAATTCAGAAAAAAACTCAATTAATTCACTTCACATCTAATGAAATGTTTGAGCTGAAAATTTCAAATCGATGAAACAATTCATTTATTTGTAATGTGCTCAACATTAAACGATTTACTTCAAATCGGTACTTATTAAAAGTCGAAGCTGTATAATTAATAACGATGTCTTTTCTGAGTAAAATATTTTACATTATATACATACATAACCCACTTTTTAATGTAAACTTTAATCACTCCAATTATTACAATCGAACAAAATCAGCTGCTTTTTTTACACTTTTATCTTTAATGTACATACTTCATTAGCGATTTTTAAAACTTTTTGAATTTGGAACCAACATTGACACCACTAATAACGTGCAAAAAATGAAAACAAAAACAAAATACATAGTTTTATTTAAGGCCATTTTACATTATCACACAAGTCTTACGTTTTTCGACGAAAATGTATCTCTGATCTGTAATTATTGTTTGAAAATTTTCAAAAACAATAACAACTTTTCATGACAGGATTGTTTTTTTTTTTTTTTTGTAAACGTAATACTTGTGTGATAGTGTAAAGCAGCTATTACTCATATTTCCTCTTAATATGTAGTAATGTTTATATTTTGTGTTAAAGCAATATTTTTGCGAAATTTTGGGCGGTTGTACAAATAATAGCGGTATTCAGTGTTTGGTGCATTTTAGGTGGCAACTGTTTCTTATTGCAATAATTTTGTCATTGGCAGTGAGAGATATGTTAAGCATCTTTGCAAAGCTAGATGCAAATACGATAACAGCTGATATATAGAATTATTGGTCGTGAAAATTTACAAAAAGATGTTTGATATTTTTGTAAAATTGTTTTAAAATGCCACAAAAAAAAACAAAACTTACAAAAACTGCTTGTACACGAAGCAAAGTGCACTATTCCATACGTCTTCCATTTTCACTATCAAACTTAAATGTTTCGCAGCAATTGTTTCGTAATATTAACGGGGACTTACAAATGTCAGCAGTTCGAGTATCAGGAATGCAAACGGAATATACGTAGCAAATAAAGCTATACAGTTTTGGTATTGCGCAAAAGCAATGATGTGACAATTGAAATACTGTGTATTTTGTTGTTCGATTCAGTTTTCGAAAATAAACACTAAATATCGCTCCTTAGTGTTCGGTTCGGTAGATTTGTGGACAACACAAACGCTAAATGTGTTTGTGCAGAAAATCATTAAAAAATAACGTTCTTTCGAACACAAAACTAATACTGTTTTTATCTTACCCAACAAAACATGAGAACAATTAATTCCGTTCGGTTTAAAAAAAAACCACAAACTTCATATTGTGTTCGGTTTGGTTCATTAATGTTCGTCGCTTTGTCTGGTAAAAAAATGTTTGGTTTTTTTTAACAAAAACAAAATACACATACAAAAAAAAAACAAATAAAAAGCCAGCAAAATAATTTTACACAAACATAACATATACACAATACACACACAAGCTTTTCGTGCTGTGGTCGTTGCTAAAATTTTTTGTTTGTTCATTTCTGTAACAATGTAAAAAAAGAAACATTATAGAACTTTAAAATATAATGTTTGTCTACAGTATCACTACAAATGTTCTGTTTTTTACGAAGAACAGAACACAACATAATTTTCGGCTCTTTTTTGAAAAAAGTATTATATGCGAATGGTATTAAGGGTTGTGTTCGTATACACAATCACTAAAAAAATACATATCGTTCTTGGGTGTGTGAGCCGAACGCTAAATAATGTACAGTTTATTTTCGAACACTGTTAGATCGCATACAAAAGCAACAATATTTTGGATTGGCACGTCTACAAGACCATTTAGATCGAACACTGAACTCCGTTAACAGTGATGCCAACTTAGTGCTTTTGGCACTTGGTGCTTTTTGACGCCTAAAAAGGCCAAAAGTTATCCATAGTGCCAAACTAAAGCACTAACTTGGTGCTTTTTCAATTTTTCGTTAGTGCTTTTTACAATTGTTATTTTTTTCTACCATTTTTGAAACTACGATTATATAGAGGATGATTTAGTTGACTTTGCTATTTGGGGTACAATTTTGAGAAGGCTTGTAAAGATTTCAAATGATAAAAAAGTGATAAAAGAAAGTTACATTCGTTTTACCAAAAACTTTGTTTACGAGGTTAGAGCTATGCTTCCTAGCAATTTGGAAATTTTACGAAACGTTGCAGTTTTTAGAGTTCACAACATTTTTAGTAATCGTAAGAAAAACGATGTATTTCGGTAACCATTTTTAAAGATGTAGACACTGTTTCCAAAATAGGATATGGATTCGAAAATATTAAAATTGTAAAAAACATGCAGTCGGAAACCGTAACAAAACGCAAAGACTTTAAAAACAAAAAAGAACCGTAGCTTGGTATATGCAAAGTGTTAAATAAATTAAAAACAGCTGACGGAAAATACTTTTATAACGAGCGTTGTGTTTGTCACGTGTTGTAACTTCTACCTGTAGTGCTATTGAAAAAAGGGTTGACTGAGTATGCAAACATACATGTTTTTTCTATATTATCTATATTATTTTCATTGAAGATAATAATAATACATTTAAAAATGTTTATATACAAATGTAAATATATTTACTATTTAATCATAAATGAAAATGGTCCCCATCAACGCCGTCGCTTTTTTTTAATAATTAGTGGCATAGTGCTTTTTACGCTTTTTTTTTGCTCGAAATAGTGCTTTTTAGTGCTTTTTTAAAATTTAAAGTGCTTTTTGCTCTCAAAAAGTTGACATCACTGTCCGTTAATGTATTAGGTTACTCAGTTGAAAAAAAGGGCAGTATGAGCACATTCAATTTAAGTGAGGGTAACATTTGCAACATGTTTACATATTTTATATGCAACATATTCATAAAAATTTTTCACACGGATGTTATTATTTTTTGTACAAATGAACCCAAAAATGTAGAACGTGTAACATATCGAATTTGATTTTTTCTCTTTTTCACAAAAAATCTATACGTAATATTCATATCTATCCGCTGCTTTAATAGCGTGCTATTTTTTTTACTTCTTAATAGAGAAACGATTGGTTTTAAAAATATTTTTCATATGCCTTTAATGCAAAATTAAAAATTCGTTTACTTCTACTAAACGTTTTTAAATTTTGAGTTAATACCCTTTTTATGATCAAGTGCGTTATATGCAACATATTTTTCATAAAAGAAACAGCCATGATTTTCAAATTAAAAAGACATATGAGGAAAATTTTGTAGTGAGTCCTCTTTTATACCCTTCACCGAAGGTAGAAAAGTGCTTTTATATAACTGGGTATATAACTTTGTCATTCCGTTTGTAATTTCTACAATATTGATCCTACACCCTATAAAGTATATATATTCTGGGTCCTTATGAAAAGCGAAGTTCAAAACCGGTTGTCCGTCTGTCTGTTGAAATGGGTTTTCCGAAGCCCCCAGATATAATGGGGGCTTCGTTGGGGTATCTTTATGTCAGGTATTCTTATTATAATTTTGCTATTGAAATTCAGCCAGATCGGTCCACAAATGGCTGAGATATAAGCAAAAAACCACAACTACCTCTAATTTTTTACAAAAATCCCTTGTGTTTGTTGAATTTTTATTACTTTTTGCTGTATATCTGGGGAACGGCAAAAGCCAAAGTTTCCAAATTAGGTACACACATTAAGGTTGCCAATACACACCATCCTACAAAATGTGGGCGGAATTGGAGAAGTGGGCGTGGTACCTCCCGTACAAAAAAGTTAAAAATTGTATAAAAACCTAAATTTTACGGCTGCCATATGTCCTATGGATATGACGTATATACCAAAATATCGGAAATTTTTAGTTGAACATAAAAGTACAAAAAAGTTATGACCAAAATTAAATTTTTTTTTTAAATACCCACTTTCGGGAACCATAGATCACCCGAGTCCAAGCTTTATAACTAAAATAAATGGTCAATTTCTTCTTTAACACGTCGGTATATAAATCTGTCAAATCGGTTAAAAAATGGCTGAGTTATAACCGAAATACTGAATTCCCAAAAATTACTCTTCTTATACCCTTCACCGAAGGTAAAAAGGGTATATGTATATAACTTTGTCATTCCGTTTGTAATTTCTACAATATTGATCCTACACCCTATAAAGTATATATATTCTGGGTGCTTGTGAAAAGCGAAGTTCAAAACCGGTTGTCTCCTTTTCGGGCCATATTTCATTTTAATGATATTCAAACCACGTTCGTTTATGGTTCAGTCGTCTAGGGGGTTGAGCTTAGAAACTGTTAGTCCTCTGGTTCAATTTTTCAAAGAGACTTTTTCTTTTAATTTGTATGTTCTAAAAACGATTTTAAAAAAATATTTTCCAGTTTTATTTAGTTTTTGTCTAGTTGCTCTGTATTCTGCTCGCACAATGGTGAAGGGTATATATGATTCGGCACAGCCGAATATAGCACTCTTACTTGTTATAATTTATATCATATCAAAATAATTCACTAAAAACATTTTGTAAAATATAAATAAAATTAAATTTAACCGTTAAAGTCCTGCCAATGTATTTAAAATTATATATTATCAAAAATTTTATTGAATTAAAATTGTAAATATTTTATTGATAAAAAACGAAAAATTGTGAAATACATATGAAAAGAAACTTCCATATCGCATTTAATTATAAAATTTAGTTGTTGTTAGTTTTACTTAAAGAAAATAACAATAAAAACCCCCAAAAAATTAACTCTAAAATATACAAAATCATATTGCGAAACTTGTACAAACTTTAATAATTACAGAAAAAAAAAACGAAATCTATATAAATATTTAAATAAAAGACAAAATTAATAATCACACAAAATTATTTTTAATTATGATTTTGACTAGACAGTAGTAAAACTAATATCGTAATAATAATTATACAATATAAATATAAACAAAATAATTTGAAACAAAGAAATTTCTGAAACAACGATGAACAATAATAAAAAATAATAATCAAAACTCTTCTACTATAAAAATGAATTTCCAAAAAAAAAGCTCCAAAAATACTCAAAATAATACAATGGAAAGTTAAGACAACGAATTTTATTTGCGGTGGCCATAAATGATCAAAAACAAAAACGAAAGTTGTTCATTGCCAAAATGAATAAAATTTGAAAACAATAACCCGGCTTTTAAAAATAAAAATCGTAAAAAACCCATTAAGAAATAAATGGTTTCTTTATAAACAAATTAAAGTTTAGTTTTTTTTCTCTTGGTTTCGATATTTATTTATTTGTTTTTTTATTTTTATTTTATTTTTGATGGTGTTTTTCGTGTATCTTGTTAATTAATCTCTTTAATGATGTGCAAAAATCGTACTTTTGTTTATTACAAAAGAATTGTTTTATATAACTTTTTTTTGTTGTTATATTGACATCACATAAACAAAAAACGTAGACATCTTCGCCATTCACATCCGTATTTGTATTAGCATTATAATAGATATTATATTAGTTCTTCCATATCGTTGTTATTGAGTTGTGATGAATAATAAAAAACTTTCCATTCATATAAAAGTGAAATTAATTCAAAAGCACATGCCTTACAGACCAACCCAAATCAGAGCGTCAAGGCTCAGTTAGGCGAACGTTGCTGTACCCGTAATGTACCGCACCGTACTGTAAGTACGTTGGTGCACTTATAGAACGTTTAAAAACGTGTCATATGTTTTCCCATACATAAACAAAAAGCACGAGTATACATAAAACAAAACACACAGTGATGGGAATCAAAAATGTTCAAATTGTGACCGTTGTGCAGAAAAGGTACCACGTGATTTAAATGGTATTAAACCAGTATTTTGTGTATGTAAAAAATTTTAATTATTTAATATTTTTATTATAGATTTAAAATAAATAAATTTGTATTTTAGCATATATAAATTTTTAGCATACATATATTGTAAATGTGCATACACCAAACAAGGTTTTGATACCATTTAAAGTCTTTTATATGTTTCACATTTCCATTGTATGTGTATATGCATTTGCTTATTTTAAACATCTAAACATATGTATATTTGGAAATATGTTGTATTGTAAGTTGTTTTGTCGCAATTCCATAGATATACTGAAAAAAGTACCAACAAAAAAGTGCAAAATTACCCGCATTCAATATAACATACTAGCCGCCCATCACTGTCTTACAAATGTCACGTAACAACGGCATGAAATTCTATTTTATACAGATTGGTACGTTGCAACTACGGTACATTTTTCGGTAAGCTTTTGTATTGGTTTTCATATAACAAAAAGCGAACAGCTGATGGATACAGTACAGATACGGTACAGCAACGTTCGCCTAACTGAGCCTTTAAGTGCACCGAGCATCAACGTTGTTTCGTGAACAGCAATGCTAACTTGTCCTGTTTAATAAAATCTACAAAACAGAAATGTGAAATGGAAATAAAACCGTAAAAATATAGGTAAATTATTAGCAATTGCGAGCAACTCCACTGCTCAACGCAATGTCAAAAGCGGGTTTTCATATATTGCAAAACGTTAATGCGGCGCTAATTGGGTTTGCTTAAAATGCTCTTAAGCGGCCCATACAATTGCAATATTATTGTATATGATATTCACCATATAATTTCCATTTTGTTCTATATAATGAAAAAGTCTTTTGATTGTTGCCAATATATTGTGTCGCCTTCGAATATCACATACACATTGGCGATATAATTGTACAATACGTAAAATTGAACAATTTTATTGCAAGTGTATGAGCCGCTTTAGAACACAACTTGGACGAAAGACGAATCTGTCGGCAAACATGCGCCGCGTAATTCATCGTATGAAGTAGAGGCTACCACATTTTTTTTTGAACACACATTTAAATCATTGAAACATTTTTAAACTCTATACCTTTATAGGTAATATCGTGATTCTGTCGCAATCAAATACTGAAGAAGAGAGTATACGACTAATTTACGTAATTGTGTGGCCATTTAGAAGCATAAAAGAAATGCTGCACTAAAGTGAAAGTGCGGATACAAAAAATACCTTCAAAAATTAGCAAGGGAATGCAATACACAAGCAGCAATGAGAGTGGAAACAAAAAACAAATATGTACATAATTTTTTTAATTCAAGCTTGCGATGTGTTTGTATTCAATGCTTTGCAAGGTCCGATCCATTGAGTAGGTCTTCGCAACTCTTTAACAATACAAAAAAAAAAAACAACAGTAATTTTCTTTGTGTATAAATTCTTTGTTTTTTGTCAGAATCTAACTACACCATTAAAAAAACATAAAGAAAAAATAAAGTAAACGAAAATATTCCTGAATTAGCAAATTGTAAACAATTTTGACAGCTTTAAAAATTAACAAAATTTTCATCTGGTCACTTTTACAGAAATGCTTTTATCGACCTTGATGTTTTGTATGTTCATTTCTTCAATAAAATTGCAACAAAATTTTTTGCAGAAACAATCTTTTGTATGCGTACGCCACAAGTAAATATTGCAAATTTTCGCAGTCTGCGCGATGGAATTTTCAAATATAGCAACTTAGGCAAACATTTTGTTACTTTATTTAAAGGTTTTGAAAAACAACAAGTACTGTCTGTGGTGTACTTCTTTACATTTTTGTGCCCTTACGACACTATTTAAACTGTGCGACGAACAGTATCGCATAGCACTTGTCATTGCTGTTGTACAGAAACATTTTGTACACACATTTAATTTTTGTGGTGTTCGATTTTTAAATAGTAAATTTATGCAGCCCTTTAGTTTGGAGAACAATAACTACGAACAAAATAGAGAAAACTGCTGTTCAAAATGAAAAAAAATTTAATGAAAAATTAACCAAAACACAACTTAAATCTATTTTTGTAGTTAACTTTTTTGTATTTTTATTTCAAATGCTATAAATTACAAAACAAAAGTAAATGGTACCTTTATTAACTACAACACTTGAAAACTAAAACCAAACGCAGTCAACTAACACTGATTTGTTAGTCGTTCACTGGCGTAAGAAATAGAAATCAATCTGTGTAGAGTTCGCCGCATTTTTTGAATTTCAGCCGACGCCATGATTGTGTGTATTTTGATATACTCAAATAAATATGTCGTCAGCTCATTATAAATTTGACCTACCACCATTTCAAAAAAAATTAGTTTGGTATGGTATGTTTTAAATTCCCCTTTCTAAATCCAAGAACTGTTTCACGAAATTCTAAATGGTTTGTGAGATATTAAGCATTTCTTTTGCTCCATATTAACTATTTAAAGTTTATTAAGTATTGTTTTGCTCTATACGTCACTGTTTGGCGAATGTTGCAAATTCCTCATATAAAAACGTAAAACATTAATTTCATTCTTGCTTTGCTTCATTGCCTACGATGTGTTTTTTTTTGGCAACGAATAATCGCGGCCAAATATATGTCGTTCGTCCCAGTTGTGTTCGTATCATAATATATTTTGTATAAGCAAGTAGTTTACCAGTTAGCAAACGCTCGAATTCCTGGTTAAGATTGCTCTAATAGAAATATGGTATATTTCCGCCAAAACGTTATAATTTTGTTATAAGATTAACATATTAAGATATTGACAGAAATGTTTGGTGTATCAGAATTATTAACCCGTTAAGTTGCATGTGCGTATTGAAATTATTCTAAAAGTTTAATATCAATATTGTAATAAAGAAATTAATGTTGTAATATTATCATAATTATATTATTTTTAATCTATAAATTGTATCTATATGAGTTTAAGAAAAAAATATTTAAGTTTATCAATCATTAATCATACGTACAATATGTATAACATTTTAGTTTACAACATGTATATTTAATGAGTAATTAATTATACATTAACTTAAGGTAAAGAATAAAATAAAAAATCTAAAAATAACTAAAATAACTAAAATCAAACCAATAAAATTAAAAATATGTTACAAACTGTAATCGTTTGTCTTTTATTCCAAATAAAAAAAGGTTAAGAGAAATTTATTGCTTCAGTTTTTTCAATCAATTATATTATTTGGAAATGTGTGTGTGTGAAATATCAGGTGAGAAGTTTTTATTTTAATTAGTATTAAAAAATACTTCAAAAACATGAAGTATGCGCAATAAACTTAAAAGATTCGGCAAAAATGCTTTTTTAACTAAAATATTCAAAAAATACTGGAAAGGGTAAAATATGTAAAAATATGCACTAAAAAAATCAATGCCATGATAATAACACTGAAACAAAATAACATATGTTTTGCGTATAAGCCTAACAAAACAACAAATGCAATATTCACTAAAATAAAGGCGCCAGTAGAAAAACAACAACAAAATAACGTTGTTTATGAAATAAGATGTAAAGGAAACAACGAAGAACTCTGTGATCAGGTGTATATAGGAACAACAAAGAGAGCTTTATCAACAAGGATAGGAGAACACAAGATGGATATAACGCGGCAGAAAGAAACAACAGCACTAGCAATGCATATGATTAGTTCACACCATGCACCAGATTTTCAACGTATTAGAATATTAGACAAGGAGGAAAATATGAGAAAGAGATTTGCGAAGGAGAGCTTGAGAATTCAGCAAAACATAAAAAAGACAATGAATTTGAAAGAAGACACCAACAACATATGTGCAAGTTATAGAGTAGCCATCAAATAAACTTGTATCACAGTTGTTAAATATTATGTGTTTAAAAATAATTCGAAGTTTTTATGTTTTTTGTATTATATATGTTAAATGTAAAAAATTTTTGTTTTTAAAGTTTGTTTTTTAATGTAATAAAATATAAAAAAATGTAAGTTCTAAATGTTATTTGGTAAATAATTGTTAATTAATGTCATTCTTTAATTAAATAGACGATTGCCAGAAGAAGTCGACAAAAAATCGACGAAACGTCGGAAAAAAAATGTATTAAAATTGTGTTTTTAATTACATTAAATATTATAGGCCGTATTAGCTTAAGAAGGAAATACAAACAAATGCCAAAGCATATTTATTGTACCAAATTTGGTCAAATTAACTACAAAATTGCAACCAGTACTTTCCGCACCTGGCTTATAGGCAGACAACCAACCAGCCAGACTGAGAAGGTTGCACTAACACAAAAGTACAATACCATACCGTCTTTTCTAGTAACTGCCTACAGTAAACGGATCATATGTCCTATGGCTTATTAAAAAAACAATCTATCGACAAAAAAATGTTTTTATACCCATAACCACAGGTGGTGAAGTTTGTCGTTCCGTTTGTAATTTATTTAATATTGATGTTAGACCCTATAAAGTATATATGCTCTGGGTCCTTATGAGGAGCGAAGTTGATTTAACGATGTCCGTCTGTCCGTTGTAATGGATTTTCCGAAGACCCCATATATGGTGGGTTATTATACATTTATGTCACATCCAGTCCGGAATTGTTTGCTATAGTACTTTTCGCTTATATTCCACTACTCTAGTTGCACAACTTTTGTGGACTATAAGCGAATTTGGACTATAACCGATTTTGTTTTATAAGCCATTTTATGGATAGTTATTGAAATCTATTATAATCCACATTTTGGACTATATAAATATGATTTTCTTCAATAAAACCATTATTTTTAAACAAAAGAAAAGTTTATTTAAAACATAACCAAATATTGATTTAATTGAAACAAATTGTTAAAAATAATAGTTGCGAGAAAGGTAAATAAAAACATGTTGCCTGTTGTTTAAAAAATATAAAAAACAGAGTGGACTATAAGCGACAATTTTTGCATAAAGAATTATAAATGCGTGCTACGAAAATGTGGCTTTTAAACGAAAATGGACTACAAGCGAAATGGACCTTAGAACAAATAATTTGTATGAAATTCGAAAAAATGTGCAAGTGAATATGACAGTTTTTGCTTTAATCCGTTTTTGGCCTTTAAGCGGAATGGACTATAAGCGAAAAGTACTGTATTGAAATTCAGCAAGATCGGGCCACAAATGGCTGAGATATGAGTAAAAAACCACGACTGCCTCAAATTTTTTCCTTTAAAGGTCCAATTAGAAGTGACATTACCATACCAACACTGTATTACCAAAACGAAATTAACATACCATACAAACCCATACAATTTTGGTTTCTACGGTCATACAGTAGCTATGGTAATACAGTGTTGGTAATGTGTTTTTTTTTTTTTTTTTGTTTTTTTATACCCTTCACTACAAGTGGTGAATTTTATTTGTAATGTGTTTAATTTTACGCATACACATACACATTAATGCATGTATATGATATGCCGCTCAAATAAAGAAACAAACTCATAGACTCAATATATTTTAATTTAACGCTTCTTCAGTAAAAGTATTCGAAACCGAGTTGTTAAGTTCTCTCCTGAGACCGATGATGTTGCCAGTTCGAATCCCAAAAAGAATTTTTTTTCATTTTTTTATGTTCTAAAAAACGATTTTAAGATTGTAAAACGAATTTCAAACATCAACTTTGGTAAAAGAGGAAACGGGCTTAGGTGCATATATAAATTTTTTGTTTTTTATATTCTTCGGCATGACGAAATGAAAAGTTGGTGTGGCTCAATTAATATTTATTTATATCTATCTAAAGAACGTTATTTATGTTTATAACTTTTTGTTCTTATCTCATCATGATGAAGGGTATATAAGATTCGGCATAGCCGAATATAGCGCTCTTACTTGTTTTTTTTTTTGAATTTTAAAACACTCTTTCAAAAGTATTTGGTTGTATATCAATAAATCCAAACTCAGAATATAGAGTGTCATAGTGTTGCCCTCCACCGACAGTAAGAATATTTCAGGTCACGACTATGACTGACCAAATGCTATTACAATTGCTTTCATCGTTACGGTTTTACGCGCACTAAAAAGTTAAAGTAAATTATGGCCCTTTACGAAATTTACCAATATGATTTCTATGACTAGAACGAATTTGTGCCAAATCTTATATCAATCCGTACATTATACAACTATAATGTTAGTTTTTATAAACAAATTATCAATTTTTTAGAGTGGTTGTTCCATATTTTGATTCATAACTCTAATCCCAGTAAAAAACGTCTCCAAAAGGAGCAGGTTTTTTGTATGAATTCATACCTCAAATCGCTTCAAACCTGCTGATGGGATGCCTGATTTTTGTATGGGGTGTTCCCGGTTTGGAGGACTATTTTCTGCTGACAATAAGCGCTTCTTTTAACATGCAAACAAAGCGCTCCTAGAGTGCTTTTTTAAGAGCTAACTATATTAACATATTCATTAATGTTTTGCTTTTACTTGTTTAAATGCCTTTTTTCAATCATTTTCGTAAACCATAATATATTTTTTTTCGCTTAAAACCCGTCTTCGTTGTCAGCACTAAAATAGCAGCTTTTTTTTTATGTTTTATTCGTTATCATTTACTGCTTTATAAGAGCTCTCTAAGTGAAGCGAATAACCCAATTTTTTTACTGTGATCCTACTAAGCCTATTTTACGGGATTAAAATACCAAATTGCTCAGTAAAAAAAATAAACAATATGACAACAATATTCTTCTTTTAATTTGAGTTTTTCGAAAGGGGCATGTTTGAGACAGATAGACAGACAAACAGATGGACAGATAGACATGGCTCCATTGACTTGAAATAACTCAAGGAACTAGAATATATACTATATGAGGTCTAAGATGAATATTAAAAGTTGAACGCTGAATGACAAACTTAGTATACGCTCTTTACAAGTAGTTGTAGAGGGTAGGGTTAAAAAAACAATTAGTTTGCATATCTCGTTTTTATGGATTATTAAATATAAATTTATAATAATAATTTTTTTTTAGTTTTAATCATTTGTCATCATTTACGGTATTAACATAAAAAAGATTAGCCAAACAATAGTTGTTAATTATAATTATTTTTTAATTCATGGGATTTTTCGAATAGCTGAGCCATGCACACTCACATAGAAAGTATATTTTTATCTAATTATAAACTGTTTTTAATACAGTACTTTTCGCTTATAGTCACATCCCTTAGTTGCAGACAAATCGCTAATGTGACTATACGGCTAATTCACATATATGCCACTATGAGGCATATAACCGAATTCGAATATAATCAAGTTCTGTGAATATAGAAAATAAATCATTCATATAAATTACCCCAACATCAGGGTTATGGCTTTGCAACAGAGTTGCATACAGTATACAAACTAGTTAAAATAATTACAATATATTTCATAACTGATACCAACGGCAAAACCTAATTTTGTACGAGTAGAGAGTTGATGGCAAAAATTAAACGATTTAATTCTTTCTTTGGATCGATTGCGGTTTCGAAAACTAAAAACAACTAAGTAAATAATGCTTATGTGACTATAACGCCATTAATTTGCTTTACTTTTCCCTTTGATCACTGTTGATAGATGGCATATATGGCAAATATGCTTACATCGCTAAATGGACTATAACGGAACTACTTTATAAAAAATTAACTTAAAGAAGCAAAATAAAAAGATAAAAAGGACTATATAGCTAACATGTCTGACTATAAGCGGTAGTGACTATAAACGAAAAGTACTGTAGTTCGTTCACAAATATGTTAGCACATAGCTACACGTTTAACAATAGAATGTTAGAGGTCATAGTCATTGTATGGCCCTACTACGTTTTGCACAGAAAAAAGAAAATCAATCCATTCGTACTTCAATCAAGCCAAAAAATTAAGTACAAAATGTTTGATTAAAGTACGGATTATTCAATTGCCCCGTATTAAAATAATCCGGGATTGACTTTTCTTAAAGTGAGATTAAAGAAAATCTCAACCTGTGCTTGATTCAAAAATTTCTAAGTTTGCTTAATTATGCTTCACATAATCCGAATATGAGATTAGATTGATTGTAACATCCTAAACACTAACTGAATACTTACATCGCAGAGAATCAGAGATAAAAAGAATGTTACAGTTTACTTACCTGTAATATATGTTTGTTTCGCAACTATAAGATACTAGCAGAATGTCCGATATGGCTTTCGTTATCATTCTTCTTTGAAATATTGATGTATTTAACTTAATCATTTTAACAAGTAGAATTTGGGAATTGTTGCTTCTTTTTTTACTTTTTAGACATATAAATAATCTATAATTTCCCAACAAACACAAATCGAACCTTTTCTCAAACGACAAACGTTTGATAATAATTTAAAAATAGTAGCATTCTTAACAAAAAGGGGAAATTATTTTTAAATTGAGAAATGCATTTTTTTTTTTCAACTTGCTTCCAAACGTTATTCTAAAATGTTTTTCAAATGTGGGTTTTAATGCAATGTGGAATATAAATAAACATATTATTTTTTAATTTCAATTCATTATTTATTTAATTTTTTTTTTGATTGGTTGATTCTTTATTAGATAAGACAGTACAACAAGAACTGTGTCTTATATTACAGTACTATAGAATTAATGTTATATGTGGCACAATAAAATAAATAAAATGAAAATTAAGCACATAAATAAATAATAATTAATACAAATAAGTAAACAAATTCGGTATCATATCAAAAAGATTTAATAGTTTTCTTTCCGTCCTCTAATTTTTGGAAAGACAAACTACTTGGCTCCTTTTTGTTTTGATGATTGTCCTTACGTAGCACCGCGATCGTACAACAAACATTTATTTTCTTCACTTTCACGTTTTATTTTTATTCACATTCTTTCACAATGACATTGCCCACAGAGATCTTAACATCGCTACCATCCAGGAAGAAATTAAAAAGTATTCAGTCAAGTACATAGATAAACTAATGGTCCATCCCAACTACCTCGCTCGGGATCTAATAAAGTTCGAAGGTCACCGGAGGCTGAAAAGATCCGACACTTTAAGCCTAATAATTTATATTTTCTTACAAAAAATCAAGGGTTTTTAAAGGCGAATTATCTTTACGTAATATGTAACTTTTCTTTAATTGTGCAACACATTTAACTTTAATCGCCAGTTTTTAGTGCTTACATTAATTTTCTCTTAGTGCTACCAAGCTACCTTTTGATTTAAGAATAACATTTGAAAACAATTTGACATCTAATTGATAAAACATTGTATGTTAACTGATTACATTTATTTGATTATCAATTTGAATTCAAATGTTAAAATCAAACAATTAGAAAAGGTTTAAAAATTGTGTTTGATGTCAAATGACAAATTCATTTCATAGAACAAAAAAAAGGTTCATCCAAATAATTTGTATCGATAGTTTCCCAGCACAAGTAGATATACAGTCTGGGCTGCGAAGTGGATCGATAACTTAAGTGAGCGACAACAAGTCACTCATTGTAGTTCTCTTAAGTCTGGGATCACACTATGAAAGTTTTCTTTCAGAAAGTCTGAGTTTATGGGTAAGAGAGGAAAAAGGAAAAGCATGTTGTCTTCCCCTCTCACCAATAAACTCAGACCTTCTGAAAGAAAACTTTCATAGTGTGAACCCACACTAACTATCGACTTGCCGGTCGTCAGACTTTACGTTTTTAACGTTATCCATTTATTCATTCTCAAATCACTATCTGCAACAACAACTTTTCCACAGTTTTAAAACAAAAATCGTCAAAACATCTTAATTAAGCCATCAAAATACAACTCTGTATTATTTGATTTGTTGCAAATAACAGTAAGGCAGTTAAGAGAAACCAGCTGTTTTCAACGCAAATTTGTATGAACACTATTACGTTATCGCTCGCTTGCATTGTCGATCGACTTGCCGTGCTAAAAATTTTACACGGGGTACAAATCAGCTGCTTTTTGTTAATAACGCAAGTGAGCGATAGCGGTCGACATCGTGGGCCAGGCTGTTAATAATTTATTTTGAATTTACTTTTAAAAAGAGTCATAAATCAAATGTTTGTTCGCCTTTTTAAAAAAATCAAACAATTTTCAGATTTTGGTATAACAACAAAAAGTTTTCTCTAAAGAATAAAAATCTTATTTAAATATTCTAAAATTAATTAAAATATTCTGATATAAAAGATCTTGTTTTCAAAACTTACAAATTCTTTTCTTTATTTTGCTCAGTAATAATGACGATAATGTTGAGTAATAGACAAAAGATCTTTAGGGCAAATTATTTGTTGAAAAAAGTTTCAGAAAAAAAGACAAAAATTTGAATATCAAGTATCATGCGTTTCAACATTTCTCTTGTGGATCTTCTTTCTATTCATTCATTGAACAATGTTTGTCTATATGTGAAGATAACACTGTGCTACACAAGAAAAATGCATGATTTATCATGCAGTAATTCTGTTTTTAATAAATTCAATAGGTTATACAAATACTTTCTTCAATGGCTACGCTTAAGTTTGTTTTAAGTGAAACAACGTCGCTTATTTAAGAGATTATAAAGTTTTTATTCGGTACTCCTTTATAAAATTAATATTTTTTAAAGAAGTTCAGTTTTTTTAGTGTAAAGAGTTTGGAAAATAGCTGAAAAATAAGGGGTATAAATGCTTTCTAGAAGGCCTCTGTACTCCGGGTGCCTTCTAGAAGGCCTCTGTACTCCTACTTTTGGATATACAAGGCCTGTTTGCTCCATTCAATACACATATATTTCTTACACACGTTCTCATTGCGGAGAAGGCCTTTTGCTCTCGCTTCTTTAGCGGGCACATAAGAATGATAACGGGATTAAAAAAAATTATAATTTTGCTTTTGCTTGTGCAAAAAAAAAACAATACAAAAAATGTTACTCATTCTCTACTCCCTTCCCATAATATCGAATGTGTATCTTATCTTTTATACAAAAGAGTCGAGGCCGTTTATTAGGCTTTTTTAGCCTAATTTTTTTTTCGATAAGAATAGTAATTGAATCAAAAAATTGTTAAGCAGGCCTTTTAAAAGGCCTGAAGTAGAAGGTCTTCTGAGTTTTCCCGCTGGGATATAGCTACTTTATTAACAGACATATACTTTAAACACGAATGTGTACAAGTGTAAACTCTGTTTCCTTTTATCGCAAAAGTGAGTATAAATCATAAATTTTATAACCGATTTATACATACTTATAACTAGGGATGAGATTTTCATGCACTTAAAAAATCTAAAATATGCGCATACAATATGCACTAAAGACTCCAAAATATGCATTAAAAAAATAAAAATTATGCACAAAAAACTTGAACATTTTCAATAAAAAACTTTTTTTGTTCAATTTTATTAAATTGGGGGTTGCTCAAACATTTTACATCTCTAGGGTTGACTCCTCAGTAGTTACGGGCGTTTTTCTCTCCGTTTAGCCCGAATTTCAATTTTCACCCGATCGAGCTCATATTTTTACCTTTACCAAATTTTTTTTTAACCCTAACCTAACACAAGACTTTTTGGAAAATAGAAAAAACATTTTGGACCACCCTTATCATCAAAAATTGCAACTCGTGAAGGAATCTTTAAAAATTGTTGTCCCCGTTTGAAACCAATAAAATCGAATTGGCTTCTACAATTCGGTGTAATCCATGTGTCAAGCAAGTAACATGTAACCGTTTTGGATTAACTGCTTTAAGCCAATTAGCAGCCTTAACCATGTTAGGTGCTGCATCGGTTTAAAATGTAAGGATCTTTTGTCTTGAAAATCTTGTATTTTAAGAAGAGCTGCAATAAATTTATTTATTGATTTAAAAAAATTTTTTAGGAAGATTTTTTTTTTGTATACAATTAAGAAATTTTTTAACAACTTTTTTTATAATATTTAAAATATATCACTCAAAATGTTAAAATAAGCAAAAATTTTGCATTTAAAATCAAAATATGCATAAATATGCATTTTCACTAAAATATGCAACAATATGCAAAAACAATGATTCGGAAAGATAATTGGTCGACATTGATCTTAGACTATCGACAAAAAACATGCATTTGCATGGAAATCGCATCCCTACTTATAACTTATGCGGATTTACAACAGATGTTTATTTTACAAATGGTTTGTGCCTTTAATAACTTATATGGCATTTTGGAGAGTAATGTTACTTCATGCTTTCAATACTTATATCGTCATATTAAATTCAAACGGACGTAACTATATAAAATTTCGAAATTGAGTTTTTTTTATCGATTATGGTTCGTGCAAAATTTTAGATTCCTACGATCAAAAATGGCGATTTTACGAACGCCATAATGTGGGTGTGGACCTCAAGCTATATTCTCAAAAAGGCATAAAAACAAGTAAAATTTGCAACGACTCATTTACTAAGACAATCCGAAGTCTCAGAAATCATATGTAAATCAAAGCCAATCAGTAAAATCAACGCCTAAGTGGAATATACATCAGGGTGTCCCAAATTTTTTTTGTCAGATTCTCAAGTAAGTAAGTAAGTAAGTAATTTGTTTTATTGAGTCTTATTTTGGTTCAATTACAATGAGATACTTTTTTTTACTTATCGATAGAATAATATTATTCTTAGAACTATTTACATCTTGTTCTAATAAAAAGTTAATATGAATAAGCAACTTGCTAAAAAGACAGTACAATAGTATAAGGTATTTTTGACATTTGTTCGTAAAAAAAAAAATGCTTGCTCCCGGCATTAACAGAGAATGATTCTGTAAAGGTACTTAAAAATAGATAACGCTTAAAGGCAGAGTTAGCCGAACGTTCACGTCCCCTAATGGAACGTCTGGTTCGTTTTGTCATTTGCAAACAATGCAAATGCTTACTGAATTTAAATGTCACGTTGACGGAACGTCTCGATCTGTATTAAACAGATTTTTATGCCGTTGTTACGTGACAGTTGTAAAGCAGTGATGGGCTGCTTGTATGTTAAATTGAATGCGGGTATTTTTGCGCGTTTTTGGTACTTTTTTCAGTTAAGCTATGGAATTGAGACAAAACAACTATACAACATATTTCCATATAAACAAATATATTTATGTTTAGATGTACAATACATATAAACAAATGCATATACACATACAATGGAAATGTGATACGAATAAAAGGCTTTAAATGGTAGCAAACCCTTGTTTGGTGCATACACCACAATACAATATATCTATTGTTATAATATATATGCTAAAATACAAATTTGTTTATTGAAAATCTATAATAAAAACATTTAACTATTAACGTTTTTTACATACACAAAATACTTTTTTAATACCATTTAAATCACTTGGTACTTTTTAAAACATTTTTGATTCCCATCACTGTGTGATTTGCTTTATGTATACTATTGTTTTTTGTTTATGTATAGAAAAAACATAAACCACGTTTTTAAATGTTCTATAAGTGCACCAACGTGCTTACAGTACGGTGCGGTACATTACGGGTACAGCAACGTTCGCCTAACTAGGCCTTAATACTAAATAAACGAAACAAAATGTTAACTAACAGTATCTTAACAGGTTATCACAGAAATGTTCTAAATAAAAACGAACTGTTCAAATTATATCTAAGAACAAAGATAATGAAATGTTAATTTATAAAGTGAATTTCAGTTGGGTTTAAAAATCAAACTGACAGTGCAATATGCGTAGGTTTTTTTTTCTCTTATAAAAAAAAAATATTAACGTTATATAACATTTATATAAAATAGCAATTTTACAAAAAAAATTAATTGTATAAACATAATTTCTATATAATATAATTGTACAAAATCATGAACAATGTCAATAAAAAATAAATAAAAAAAAAAAAAAAAAGTAATGTACAGAGAAAATAAAATAGTGCACATATACAGTCCTGCATTAAATGGTCATAATTTGCAAGAGTGGTTTTCTTTAAAAATGTTGATATTTTTCCTATAATTGTTTATTTTTTCATTGCAGCTAACCTCTATGTGACCCAGAAAGTGTTTCTTTGTAGAACTCCGGGGTAATGTAGGGATTTTCCTCTATAACGGATTCACACATGATGCCAACGGGGGACAAGTAAGAATATGTTGACCAATCAGTATCTCGTTCATATTCGTAGATTTGGTTCATTAATGTGTTGTCATGATTGACCAGATTTTGCACAAATCTTTTTTGTAGAGACATTGCATAGTAACAAAAGGGTTTGACAACGGATTGTTCGTAAATATATGTGTTGGAGTAACGTTTTGTGAAGTCTGCGTAGTTTTTATTTACGCATTTTCGCAGGATCTTCCTCTCGAATATTTCCAATTCCTTTGCCACTATTGGAGAAATAGTAAACCAGATTGGAAAGGCGTATATAAGTGCTGATCTGATTGCAACTTTGTATAGTAGGAGCTTTGTCATTTGAGGAAGGTATTTATTATTCAATAGCTGATCGTTTAGCTTTTGTTAACAGGATTCTGCCGTGATTGTTGAATTTTAGCATTTTATCAAAGTTTACTCCGAGGTATTTAATGGTGGATTTGAAGGGGATTTCAGCTCCGTCTAGGTGTAGTTTTAACAGCTTGCTCTCAGGTACCACGTATTTAGAGCATTTCCCGGAAGCATTTCTGATGTAAATGGCTTCAGATTTGGAGGCGTTTATTTTAATTCCCCAAGTTTTGTAAAAGTTGTAAATTTTGCCAAGATGCGAGGCTGCCTTCAGAAGTGCACGGTGTGGAGATTCATCGTGAGAGTATATCATACAATCATCTGCGTACAAAATTGCTTTGGACTCACTTGTCGTGTGAGGGAAGTCATGAAGAAAGAGGTTAAATAAAAATGGTGCCAAAACGCTCCCCTGTGGGACACCGCTGTCAACAAATCCGCTATTTGAAATGCAATCATTTATTTGAACTTTAAATGATCGATTTGAAAAGTAATTTTGGAGCATTTTTACCAAAAAAGGATCCACTTGTAGGTTTATTAGCTTGTATAAGATACCTTTGTGGAAAGCGGAGTCAAACGCCTTTTCAATATCTAGGGATATGGCTACCGTACAGACTCTTTCACGAAGATGGTGAACAACGTCAGTGTGAAACTTTAAAAGTGCATGCTGAGTTGAGTGGTAACGTTTTAAACCAAACTGGAATGAGGAAATCGGGTTAATGATAAATTTGTTTTCAAGTTTTGTTTTTAAAACATGTTCAAAAAGTTTGCCAATATTAGATAATAGTGAGATGGGGCGGAAATCTTCCATACTGGTACTATTTGACTTCTTCTTTAAAGGTATGATTTTTGCAGATTTCCACGCTGTTGGAAAATAACAATTGTTGAGGCAATTATTAAAAAGTATGGCGAAAAGTTGTAGTGTTGCATCAGGAAACTTTCTAATCAAAAAATTTGATATTCCATCGAAACTGCTGGAGTTTTTGTTGTTTATATTGCTTATTATACCTTTAATAGATTTAACGTCCGTAAAGTGGTAATCATCATTATTGTCGAAAGAAGGAAACGTATTATCAAATGTATAAATTTGTTGAGGTATTACACTTACACATGATGAGATTTGTGAATCCAAATCGTTGACTGGAATTTCAGGAATACATTCACTGTACACGCCAGTGTAATAATTTCTAAAATGTTCAGAAATTTCAGTACCATTTGTAATATTATGATTGTTCACAAAAATCTGTTGGCAGAAGGGCTCATTCTCAAGCATAATTTGAAAGCTTATAGGGTCCAGTATTTTTGGTTTTTTTTTAGATTTTTAGGAAGAGGTTTAGAGGTCGCGCAAATCAAGTCTTTGTTAAAAATCTGGTTTTTCTGCCTTTTTTCAAACTTGTCAATAACCACGTTCATTTCATTTTTTGACCGTATATTTCTAAAGAAAATTTCCCAAACTTTATTGCCATATGCAAATACTTTAAGTTCCGGCAACATTTTTGTCCATTACGATTCCACATATTAAGTTCTTTTGTAATTTTTTAACAAATTCTGTAAAAAACGGTTTATTACTTTTCAAATTTATATAAAAGGTTTAAAAACTAGTGCCGCGATTTTGAATACCGATAAGTTCTAAACAATTGCGGAAAACAAAAATGGAATTTTGTCCTCCAGTTTCCGAGTTACACTATTTTTATAGTTTGTACCTTAAAAATGGTGATACTTTTTTCGTTATAATTATTGTATATTTCCATTAATTTTTATAGTTACGTTTTAACTGTCATTAACTTCTGACATTTATTGATATAAATCGTTACACGCTTTCACTTTCTATTTTATGTGTGCTCCAGGAGCTAACAATCGGGCTCGCTGGATAATGAAAATTATCTATTCTTTGAAAATATGCATTTTCCGAAACCAGTTGCATTCTTATATAGACAAATCAACAGTGAATTCCTTGCTTGAATTTAGTTCATTTATTCTAAGCATAAATATCAAATATTGGTACCTCTGCCAGTGCCCTCGATACGCTCCTCTCAATGATCTGAGCCTATTAAAGGAATTGGATAGTTATAAAATTATTAATAAAGCAGTTGCAAAAGCCTCGCTTTAACTTTTCTAGGGCATCAGTGGTACTTAACTCCGAAATTTGCTGCCCCAGCGTTTTTTGATGAACGTATCGACACCAAAACTTAGCACTTAATGACAAAAAAAACTTGCAGATACTCCATGCAGCGATTATGAAGTAGCAAATGTAACTTTAACAGAAAAAAACTTTAGAAATAAAGAAATTCAACAATTCATTTCAAAAGCCAGTCTAACTTTTTTTTAAGCTTGCAATATTTCAATCGATTTTTTAAAAATGGATCCACAGAATTGGAAAGCCAACAAGTAATTTCAAGAGGCAAAGAAAAAAGTTCAACAATTACAAGTGGTAAATGATGTGGCAGAACGAGGTGTGGCTTTGGCTAATACTGATATTAATGTCACAACTTCTGAAACTGATTACCAGAATTTATTGCAGGGTATAGAACTACATCGCAAGAACCGCAATAAATGATTTTTCACAGAGCAAAAGAAAAGTTTTTTTTTTGTTTTTTGTTGATTGGGTAAAATTTGTGAACTGGCAAACAGCTTAGAATAACATATACTGGGTATAAAGATAAAAACGGGTATAACTCAGGAACGGTAGGAACAAATTTAAAAATTGTTTATTCATATTAATAAGAATTAATTTGTCTTTCAAACTGCATCATTAGTTTTTTTTCGTTTTTATTTAAACTTTAAAAGTTGTAAAGCGTTATTACAAAATTTTTTAAAAAATTACGAAAAATTGTAATTAAGGGTATCTAAATGAGTAAACTCATCACCAAAACTTATAATCTTTTCACACAGGAATAAAACTTGGATACTTTTTATTAAAACTGTTTCCTCGGGAGTGAAGAAAGTCGTGGTATTAACCAAGTTATGAGTAAAGTTAAAAAAGGCCGAAAACTCGGTTTTTTATGAAAACTCCATTTGCGCGACCTCTTAACCTATTCCGAAAATTCTTAAAAAAAAATCATAAATACTTTACCTATAGGGTAAAGCTTTTAAATTTTAATTGACACCCTAAAATACATGGCACCAAAGCTATTTTTTGTATTTGTAGGACCAGGTGAGCCCGATTTATTAAAAAGTGCTTAATTCAGGCCAGCTGAGAACAGGGGATCTGTAGCGTTTACAATTGATTCGCATTAAGCTAAATAGCAGTGGCATTAGCACAGCTCTTAGCCACATTTTGCAAAACCCACCTTACAATTGAGACCCTCACAGAAAAAATTATTTTTTCAATTCAAACAAAAAATTTGTAGAATCAAAAAATTTTTTGTCTGAAATCGGTCCTACAAACAAATTCGCATATTCAAACAATTTATTTGCATTTTGTTTATTGAAAAAAACGCCGATTTTTTCAAACAAATAATTTTACAGAATCAAACAAAATGTTTACTGAAATTCATATAAATTTTATGGCGATTTCTTTTCTGAGAAAAATGTTGCATTAATGTTACATGTTCTACATTTTTGTGTTCGTTTGTACATAAAATACAACTGTGGGAAAAATTTTCAAGTTCTTTTATGAATATGTTGATAAAAAACATGCAAAACATGTTGCATGTTTTACCCTTACTTTTACCTAAGGTGTTCATACTGCCCTGTCTTACAACTTTGGTACTTACTACTTTGTTTGTACAACCAATGTTTTATTTTGCTTGTCATAACTCATACAGCTCATAATTTTGTAAAAAAAATTATTTTAAAAGAAAATATAAATATACTTACACATTAAAATCAAAAAAAGTCTATTTATATTATAATCGTTTAAATTTTTCTAAGCCATTAGTGATGTCAATATTTGTTTTCAAGCCATAATTGCGTTCAGAAACCGCTCAAATAGCATTAAAAATCGCTCATGAAGTACATTTATTATGAAAGTGTAATAGTTGTAAATAAAAGCAGCTAATTGTGTTCTATTAAAATTGCACAACATGTAACACTTCCAGTGATTATAGGTAACATTAGAAAATGTTACATGTATATACTCTAGCATATTGTTTTCAGAAAAGAAATCGCCATTAAACAAATAATTTTGCTGAATCAAACAAAAAAGTTTTAGCACAAGCAATAACGCGCACACAAGCAAGCACTGTTGGTGAAGATGAAGCAGAGCAGAGCGGCCGGCTGGCTTTGAGACACATTTTTTTGTTGGAATAATTTTTGAACGAAGTCTTATTTATACACAATGTTTTTCTTCGTCACTCACTTTTGCTGCATCCTTTCCTTTGCTAATGAAGAAGAAATGTAACCAAAAACGGCGGCAGACCGACTCGATATGTTTTTCGTCATCATTCTATTTTTGTATTTGATGTATTTAAACAAACTGTTTGAAAAAATTGAATACGGGATTTTGTTTTTTTTTTACCAACTTTGAAACCAACCAAAAATTTATTTTGTTTCTTATAATGTTGTCATTTCTGTTGTTTAAAAAAAATGAAACGTTTTTTTTACCTGCTATTGTTTTTGTTGTTTTTTTACTACAAACCTCGTCACGCTATTTTATCATTTTTCTTATTGCTGTACTTTTTTAAAGCGTCCAAAAATAGACTGCATGTGTTTTTTGTTGTAGTTCTTATATTTATCATAAAGAAGTGTTGCTTACAATCAATAAAAAAAAAATGCGACAACATTAAAGAGCATTAAATATTTCATACAAAATTATGAAAACTTGAAACCAATAGCGCGTTTATTATATTTTTGAAGAGTTGTCCACATTTTTGTTGGTTAAATAAAAATCAAACAAAAATATTGATTGATTCAGTAAAAAAATTTGTAGAAATCAAAAAAAAAATTCAAACAAGCGTTTGTTTGAAAATAATTCGGCAATAATTTTTTCTGTGTTCCAATGTCAGACAACCATTTGTTTTGATTAATGGAACACACTCCACCTTAGAACAGGGTGTCCGAAATTGACTTGACTCATTCTTGTCTTTTAGCACAGAATTCAATGTCGTCAAACATAAATTGGAAATTATTAATACGATATCCGTATGACGTGCTAAATTCCCAATTTTTCATATTTGATAAGTACACTGAAATTTATTGCTGAGGGCAAGCTAGCTTCTATGCGCATTTCACTGGTTGCTAAGGCCAGCTCATCAGGAAACCTTTTCCAAAGATTTTAGAAAAGCCAAATTATATTAAACAAATAAAACCCTCAAGTGAATAAGAATTATAAACACTCTTAAGTCTTACTTGTATCAGTTGTTTTCAAAAGTTAAATTAGTTTTTGAAACTAAACGGCCGTAATAAAACAAATTTATTTAGAAAAGAAAAGCTGACTTGTTTAAAATACAGAACAAAGTTTTGAAATTTCTTTTTCAACAACAAAGTATTTTTTTTTTGTTTGTTTTAATTTGTAATTTTAAGATTACAATTATTTCGCAGAACCGAAGCGATCGAGAAAAATTTTAGGTATCTTTCTTATTTTTTAATATCGTTCTTTAATGTTCGGTTAGGTAGATTTGTGGAAAACACAAACGCTAATAGTGTTTGTGTAGAAAATCATTAAAAAAGTAAGGTTTCTTTCGAACACAAAAATATTACTGTTTTTATCAAACTCAAAAAAAGATGTGAACATTTAATTCCGTTCGGTTTTTCTTGAAAATCCACAAACTTCGGTTCGGCTCGTTAATGTTCGTCCCTTTTGGCTGGTAAAAAAAACAATTTTACAAAAACAAAATACACACATGAAAAAAACATTAAGATATAATGTTTGTCTACAGTATCACTACAATTGTTCTGTGTTTTAACGAAGAACCGAACAACAATGTTCGGTTCTTTCTTGAAATTAGTTACGAACGGTATTAAGGGTTGTGTATGTCTATGCAATCACTAAAAAAATAGATATCGTTCCTGGGTGTGTGAGCCGAACGTTAAATAACGTACTGCTTATTTTCGAACACTGCTTTATATTTGTATATTAAGCTTGTCATTCCGATTGAAACTTTTTTAATATTTATCGAAGATCCCATGAAGTATACTTATATACATTTTAAGTGCTTGAGTAACTCTAAGTCGATTTAGTCATGTTTGCAGTTTTTCTGTCTGTCTGTCAGTTTGTTAAAAACACGCTAATTCTCGAGCAACTCACAAGAACACAGAAAACAATAAAAATTGATTTGCATTAAAAATTTTGTTATATAAATTAAAAAAATTAATTAAATTTGCACCAGTTAACAAAAAAATAGTATAGATTCAATATTTTTAATATTAACAAAATTTTCTGCAGTAATATTGTCGATAGTTAACGTTTAATTCCCTTGATTAAATATTTAATTGACACTGATTTGATTAATAGTTTAATTGAAAACAGATTGGCGCGATTTTTTTCTGTAACAATACACATTCGTGTCAAATTGTTTCTACTTATTCAGTTTGGAATCCAAATGTGGAAAAATATAGTTCTGTTACAAACACTAATTGGTGGTATATTGCAATGATTGTTATCAAATTTTGCACAAAGTCATTCTATAAGACCAGAAATCACTTTCGTAAAGATTAGTCTGTAATTTACTATAGGCTCAATATAAAGCCCATTCTCGGAAACCATTTTATTACACCTGAACTTTAACAAATAGTTACTATAAAAATTATTGCAATGCAGTTAGGTCTACCATAGTTCTCAAACTTCAAATTACCCTTTAAAATTTCGTGAAGATCGGTTATAATTTACCACAGGCTTCATATTCACCTAATTCTGGAAAAACTCTTTAATACGACTAAAACTACGGTAGCAATCAATATTTTTGTGAAATTTTGTCTAACTTAGCCTCCAGATATATAGAAATCACTCTACCGAGTTTCGCGATAACCAGTCCATAATTTCTCAAAGGTCCAATATAATAAAACCTCCTCCTTAATATCACTCTATTACGTCTAAGACCGAAATGAATAGTTAATGTCCACGTAAGTTTTATAGACTTGAAACAAAATCATAAGTCCTTGTGATGATCGGCCTATACTTTATTATAAAACCTCTGCTCATGATATATTTCCAGTGGTGGTGTAGGAAAACAAAGTTTCGGCACGACCGCATATAGCATGTTTAATTGTTTTATTATTTTTTGTATTACCGTAAAATGTTTTCCATTTTTCTTTTTATATTTTTACATCTTTGTACATAAATAAAGTGTCAATAAATTGCATTTACTCCATGACTTTAAGAATGATGAACAACCAACTCAACTCTGGTCTGTTAGCCAGTTTACGTATTCACGCAGGATCTACGACAAGCGGTTGGGAGTTTGTGCTTGTGAATTTTTATGCCAAAAAAGTTTATTCAACCGCCATAAAATTAAAAGAATAAATATAAAAAAAGTTTAATAAAAGATTTCTCTACTTTATCAGACTTTAGCCAGTTGAGTTAACAAATACCCCCATACACAGATTTATAAACTTTCGCATAAGAGTATGTGAATATATGCGCTTACTTTTTACACATATGTTGACTTACTGACTCACACTTTTGCTTAATAAACTTCCATTTTGTTCACTTAGAGCTAGTTTAATAAAAACACATGATTTTTTGTTTCGGCAGTGGTTCCCAATTATTTCTACTCTTATTTTCTCCGTATATCTTGAGTTTATAAAAGTTCCATTGTTATAGGATATGATGTCAAAAATATGTTCCCTTCCCTGCAAATAATATTGGACCACCTGTTCCGTTTTGATAAAATGGACTACTGCATGGAATGATCCGATGTAATATAAGCATGGACCATGTCATTGTTAAAAAGTGTTTGTAGTGAGACAAAAATCCAAAAACTAATCCGCTTGAGTATACCAAGATCGTCAAAAACTTAAAAAAAAAATCGTTAAAATCGTCACAAACAATAGAGAAAATCGTCATATATATACAAGTTACAAATCATAGGCAATTAAATTTTTTGTTAAAAATAAAATTTTGTATTGTACAAAAAAAGCAGTTTAACAGTTTTTATTCAAACAAAACAATTAAAAAAAAACTTTGAATTAGAAGTAAGTTTAATTGATAAGTTTTTGAAAAATATATCGATGCCTTACTTTCTCAACCTCGTATCTTAAAAAAATACAACGTTTTAGGAGAGAAAGAAAACGTTTTATCTTTGTATACTTCGGTGTTTGCGTTAAAGTTAAAATGGAATTATTAAAGAATTGATTACATCTATGTAAATTGTATTGAAATAATAAGTTGTTGCATAGTTAGACCACAAAAATAGGAGTCGTTTGTATGAAAAAGTCAAAACCGTATTTTTAAGAAACGAGGTTGAGAAAGTAAGGCATCGATATGCAATAAACATACTACGTACATATAAACCAATACCCCAGTTTGAGTCGCTATTTCGGACCGGGAAAATGCGACGCAAACCGAAATACGATACATTTGTATTAAGGACATACATAAATTTTGACTTGATAAACTTGACAAGGGATACATTTCTTTTAGATCTTCAATTTCTTTTGAATAACCATTTGTTTAAAGCGCATTCTTTGCTGATTTTAATCTTCAATCCAAATGATAAGAAGTAGCTTCATTACAAAACGTTTCAAAATGCCTCGCTTTAGTTCTTAGCTGTTTTGCTTTTTTGTTGACTCATTGTTGCAAAATATTTTAATTTAACTGCACTTCAGCAAATGTAATTTGAAAATACTAACGATCTTCCTTTTACTGTTTAAGCCTCCTACAAACATTTTGATATAAACGACGCAATTCGAACTACTAACGACGCAACTTCAAAATCACAGAAATATTTTAAAGACGCAACTGTAAAACGACGCAAGCCGGGTTATTGATGTATATTTAAAATGTATAATTATGATTAAGCAATATAGTTTTAGTCGTATCCTATTCGTACAAGCTATCTGCTCTGTGTTTATTAAGCAAACTTTTTGTAATATCTGAACTGCAGCAATCTGAAGAATTCATTTTCAAATAATCCTTTGCAAACAAAATTTCTGATTTTATTTTTTTTTTTTTAAATTAAAAATTCGTATACCGTTAGCTGACGAATTTGGTTAAACAATTAAGTCATTAATAAAACTATATAAGTTAGGGAATGCATTATTATTGTTTAACGACTTAATTTTTTTTTTTTTTTTTTTTTTTCATTATTTATTTATTGAATCTTCATATAAATTATATATGAACTAACAATAATTAATCAAATCTTAACCTAATGCTTTATTTTATGTCCTGCCAGTGCCAGACAAAAATTTTCTTCATCACGGGTTCTGTTCACATATGTAGGTGTTTATCGCTCATCTTAATGGGTAAGTGCTGCAGTGTCTCTACTTCTTAGGCGAGAGTGGCCGCTATCATTTAAAATATTTCGTGCTAGTGGATTTGGGTGCAACTCTAGCCTTTTCAAATATTTTACCGCATACTTCGTAATAATAGTCCTTACCAGTGGCACATTGAGATCCTTGTGGATATTTGAGTTTTTAACATACCAAGGGGCAGCTGTAATTATTCGAAGAAGTTTATTTTGGCGCCTTTGAATTTTTTCGATATTTGAGGCCGAGGCAGTGCCCCATAGTTGAATTCCGTAGCACCATATTGGCTTTAAAATAGCGTTGTAAAGTAGTAGTTTGCAGTCGAGACTAAGAACAGAATTTCTTCCAATAAGCCAGTTAATTTGAATTGCTTTTAGTTTCATTTGGGTTAATTTTGCTTCTTTATGGCATTTCCATGTTAAACGCCGATCTAGATGAATACCGAGATATTTGACATGCGATTGTTGAGGCACTAGTTGATTATTGATTTTAATAGGGGGACATGTTTTCCGACGCAAGGTAAATGTTATATGTACGCATTTTTGCTCATTGACCTTTATTCTCCATTGTTTAAACCACATTTCTAGTTGAAATATATGATTCTGCAGGTATCGAGATGCTTCACGACTGTTCTCGTGTACGCTTAGAAAAGCTGTATCATCAGCAAAAGTTGAGGTTAGGGTGTGATTGTTTGTTGGCATGTCCGAGGTATATATAAGGTAAAAAAGTGGGCCCAGGATGCTTCCTTGAGGGACTCCAGCTTCAATTTGACGACTTAATTGCTTTGATTTTTTTTCCAAAGGATATTGATATCAAAATATTTAAATGTTTACTATCTTATATCCCTTTCTATTAACTGAAATCTCTCTTCAGATAAAAAAATAAGTAAAACTTAGCAAAGAAGTCAAGAAGTTTTTATGTTTAAAATAATATATGGAGTTATTAACATTAAATTATTAGTAACAGAATTTTCGAAATTAAATCTTTTTTGATTGGAATGCATTATTCAACATAAAATGGCACACAATTATCATCAATAAATTATAAGCTTCAACATTATTTGGAAACTGAGAAAATTTTATCGTTAACACAAACTCCAAGGTAAACTTCTTCCCTATAGGACGAGTCGTTCCGTTAAGGGAAGCAGCCGATCGGCTAACTCCACCTTAACACGGAGAAAACTGTTGTGCATTATTTATGCACTAGCTGTTCATAACTATAAAATGTTTAGGTACAATTTGGAATATGCAACTTTGCGCATAAATTATGCCTAATAATCATAAACCCTGCACAATCTTTCAAAATTGTGCATAAGTTATACACAGAAAAATGTGCACAGTTTGTGAACATTGTTAATAGCTTATAGGGCCCATACACAATACCATCATAATTGTGCAATCAAGTGATTGTGCAATTAAGCTTGAAGCATACAATACACAAGCATGCTGGTACAAAATTCATTTTTTACTAAAAATTGTGTGGAAAAGGTCGTAATAAATGACGACAACATTTTCTATCATTTTATTGTAGCATTGGTTTTTTAATCCACATTTGCAGTATTCCGTACTTTTAACTTTCCATAGGAAAGGCATTGTTTTATAAAGTGCTAGAATTTCTCCCCAAAACATTTTTTTTGGCATTCATATTTAAAATTTTGTATTTTTTGATGTTTATGCCTTGACGAATTAACTTTTATGAGCTAACTTTACAACACACGATTCAATCATGCTGGTGCAATCAAAAAAATATCAAACTATTTCTGATAAAGCACCAGCAGCTGGTACAATCACACCACAAGCTCATACACGGTCAATCAGCTGGAACAATCACTTGATTGCACAGTCATGATGGTGTTGTGTATGCGCCCTATTAGTTATTTGAAAATTAAACACAATTGATCATAATATATGAACATTGTGCATGAACGAGTATAAACACTTATTGTTCATAAGTTGTTATTACTTGTGCATAGATTTTACCCAACATTTTGATATGTGTTTATCTTGTTCATAAGTTGTGCCCATTTAGGTATGCATAGATTATGAACATTGCTTATACATTAATAGGCTTTTTACACTGATCAACATCTAGCATCTACCATCAAAGATGTAGAAAATGTGAAACACTCGTTTACATTGCTCACATCTAACATCTACCATCAATCAAAAATGTCACCATTTTTGAAAAAAAATGTTTTTAAATTAAAAATGTTTTTTTCTCACAAAAGTGCCAAAATTTAAAAAGAAAACTTAAAAATGTATTTGAAATTCAATTTGTTTAAAAATATAAAAAATACTTAACAAAAAAAAAAACATTACAATAAAAGATAAAACTTGACAAATGGTAACGCTGCTTTCAAAACAAACTTCTTTTTGCCAGTGATGCCACAATAATAATAGAACTTATTGCCACTTTTCTAGTGATGACACTAAAATAATCGAAAGATGTAGAATGGAATAAAATGAGATAGGAACATCTGTTAAAGATGTTGAAAGATGTTGGTTTTAAGCCCTATGTATGTCTTATGGAAAGATGTTAACATCTTCGCAAATGGTGGCAAATTGATGGTAGATGTTAGATGTTGATTAGTGTAAAAAGGCTATAATATGCGTATACATAATGAGTATGCATTAATTGCAAGTTATTTAGTTTCACTTATGTTCTTTGTTTTAAGAGAACCGGTTGTGTTTAGAAGCGACAGGAGTTGAAGTGAAGTGAATATTATTTAGAAATATATAATTGTGCAAATTAAGAAAACCAGAGGTAAGTATTGAGTTATTATCATATATTTATCACAGAACAAAGGGAACTGATACAGCCAATTGGTTTTTCTGACTGGGTAGTTGCTTGACGAACTATTTATGGCGTTCTGCTTCTGCTGATTGTGCTTACTTTTTGTGCACACAATTCTCTCCGTAAAGTTATAATACAGATCCATATAAGCAGTTTTGCCATAAATCTTTTATTGTAATACTAAATTGTTACAAAATTCTTTAAAAAAATGGTAAAAGAAAATAAAAAAGTTTAAAATGCACTTCCCAAATGGGGCTCTGCTGATCGCTTGGATCCCAAGATTAGAGATTTTATAGATTGTGTTTTCATTAGCACGGTGAATTCGATTTGCCGAGCTCTGTTTTAAGCTTTTATGTATGTATGTACTTTAGAGCGACTCAAGTTGTATAGAAGCAAAATTCGTGCTCGATGTACCCTCCTAAAAATGAACCTTGGACTTTTTTAAGATGACATTTTAAATATTTCGGCTCCAGTTTTGACCTCTCGTGAGCTGGACCAGTTTGAAAAAGGGTATATTTTTGCATGTTTTGTTAATTTGTGAATCTGTTCCCTTACCAACATATATAAATTGGGTATCGTAAGAAAGGTTTTTTTAAGGCGCGTCCAACTGTATATACAATTTGTCCAAGGACGATCATCCATGTCCTTTTATTAAACGATTTTCTGTAAAAATAACGGTTTTTGAATTTTTTGTTCGGGGTTGTTTGAAATAAAAGTGCCAAATTAACATATTTTATTCTGTAGTCGGTTTAATTAAATACGTGTCTCAGCTTTTTTTGAAATTCGTGCTAGTTCGCGTTTTGACAAAAATGCAATAGGGTGATAACCCTTCGTTTTATATAGGGCAATATGGGTATCAAATTTTTTCTTTTGCCAAGTACATCATCTTTGTATGTAAATAATTAAGATTTTTGCAAATTCGATGCATTTTACACGGTGCTCTGGAATATATATAAATGCAATTTTGTAGTAACGATAATATGATAGCGGACTTAGTTTCTAGACCATGTATGGATGAAAATGGGACTTAAGAAAGAAAAAAAGAAAGGATTTACGACTAGAATTTTTTTAATTTGCGAAAAAATATGCCGCAAAAAAGTCGTAGATCATTTCTTTTTTTCTTTGTTTAGTCCTATTTTCATCCATACATGATCTAGAAACTAAATCCGGTATCATATTAAAGTTACTACAAAATTGTATTTATATATATTCCAGAGCACCGTGTAAAATGCATCCAATTTGCAAAAATCTAAACTATTTACATACAAAGATGATATGCTTGCCAAAAGATAAAATTTGATACCCATATTGCCCTATTTTAAACGAAGGGTTGTCACACCGTTGCATTTTTGCAAAAACGCGAACTAGCACGATTTTCAAAAAAAGCTGAGACACGTATTTAATTAAATCGACTAAAGATTAAAATATGTTAATTTGGCACTTTTATTACAAACAACCCCGAACAAAAAATTCAAAAACGTTTTTTTTTAGAGAAAATCCTTAAAAAAAAAGGACATGGATGATCGTCCTTGGACAAATTGTATACACAGTTGGACGCGCCTTAAAAAATCCTTTCTTACCATACCCAGTTTGTATATGTTGGTAAGGAAACAGATTCTTAAATTAACAAAACATGCAAAAATAGACCCTTTTTCAAACTGGTCCAGCTCACGAGAGGTTAAAACTGGAGCCAAAATATTTAAAATGTCATCTTAAAAAAGTTCAAGGTTCATTTTTAGGAGGGTACATCGAGCACTTTTTTTGGTGAGTCGCTCTAATGTACTTATATCCTTAAGGATTACACAAAAAAAGTATTTTAGAAGTTTCAGAAATTCTGACTTATTGTAAAATTTTAATACTTTTTTATATTAAGATTCTTAGTGTGTATTTGGTAGTAAATTTTCTCTGTAAGAATGCTTAAGAAAACTTGTAAATTTTATTTTACTATTAAATCTTTTCCCCCATTGTTTAACTCGTACATGTATTAGTCTGCTCGCACACACTTGCAAACAATGCAAAAGTAAAATTCAATTTTATAGTCAGTCGAGTTTTTTCTTGGCTGGCTTTTACACACTTTTTGGGTAAATTTTTATTACATTTTAAGTAGTCATAAACTGAAACACTTGATGAGACATTAATCGACGTTTATTTTATACTGTTGCCAATACATATATGAAATACACACACACACGCATATCCTTTTTATTGTGAATGAAGTTTAAATAGCTGATTTTCCTTTTTAAAGCTATCAAAAAAAGTGTCCGTTTCGATTTGTTAACATGTGTGAAAGTATTTCACTTTCCTAAAGTTTTCAACACAATGCATGAACTTAATTTTCATTGATGTAAATATTTGCCAATTTTGTCCACACAAAAAATAATTTAATGAGCAAAATACGAAATACGTTTAGAACATTTAGGAATGAAATGAACCCTACTCCACCGTAGACGGCTTATGTATTTGGTTTGACAAACATAATAATCAACTCCCACTTTCTTTTTCGTCTTTTTTCGCCTTTCTGTAAATGTTGGAGGAATTTATAGTAGAACTCAATTTTAAAGATTTCTGTCTAAAAATTTCCCTTACAAAAATTTTCGCCTTATGAAGCCAATTTTAAATGATGATAATCAATTCATTGCACCAGTATAATTGTATGAATAGAATAGAATTCTAAATACGCAGAAATACAATATAAACGACTTCACAAAATCTATACTAATCCGCAGCTGTATTCTGTAATTCGCTTAGCTAGACCTTAATCTCGATCGCTAAAATTCCTTAGTGCCAATTCACACGTTGCAAGTCTTATTGATCAGCTTGCTACCTTATAGGCGAGATAAAGTGAGAGAGAAACGTTTATTTTCCTCTCTTCACTCTCGTTATAAAGTAGCAAGCTGATCAATAAGATTGGGACTTAGAGAATACAAAAGTTAAAATTTTAGCGATGACATTAAAAACTTAAATTGCGGCGAATTAGATTTTCATGGCATTGCAAAATTTAGCAATGCACGTTACAGAATAGCATTCGTAGCCAAAAATCACTAAATCAGCTTTAAAGATTTTTAGGGATATAGAGATTTAGCTTAAGCGAATTACAGAATACGGCTGCTGGACTCTCTTATACACTCTGCATGAAATCAGAAAATCACCCTTAATGCACATATTAAATAATTTGTAGCCTGTTTTACAATAACAAACTTTAGCAACCGTATAGAAATTTCTTATGAAAATCAGTGTTAAAAAAACCAGACTACAAGAACAAATACAGTAGTTTTGACTTAACTGCCTTTTGTTTACGTGCACTTTTGACTTAACTGCACAAAATTGATAATTTTTGGAATTATTCTTTCTAATTCCATACAAATGTATTTTTTAAGTGCACTTTCTATACCTGCACATTTAAGATATATGCACAAAATTTTTGGCATTTTAAAATTATTTTCATACAAAAAATCAAAGTTAGCTGCACTTTGACTTAACTGCCCAAAATAAATATTTTCTGGAATTATTCTTCAAAATCCTTGTTTACGTGCATTTTGTATACCTGCACATTTTTCATATTTTTGGGCAGCTTTAAAATATTTTCATACAAAACATCAAAGTTAGCTGCACACATAAAAATATATGGTGGCCACTTTTTCACATAAATATCCAATTTAAGCTGTTTATAAAAATATAAATCGGAATTATTTTGTTTTTTTCCATACATTTTTATGTTCTTTGTGAATTCATTGTTTTTGTTAATGTTTCTTTTATATTTAATAAACATACAAACATGTATAAAATGATCTGTTATTTCCCAGCAAGCATAGGCTGTTTGTTAGACGATTATGTTTAATATACAACTCCTAAAAGAATCTTCTGGTGATTATCTGACGAGTAACAAAAACATCTAAATCTTTTTTTAATTTATTATATTTTAAATTATTTTTTGACACGCTCGTCTTTAAATCTTAGAATGAACCTTTTGGTACTCTCTGTAAGAGTCGTATAACAATTACTGTGCTACCTAAATGAGTCCGTTTCTGAAGTATGAAAATGCTATTGCCAATACAATTTTAATAAAACAAACCGGCCTAAGGATCTGTAAAAAAGGATTTTCCGACAGGATGGTGTTGATTTTGCGACTTTAAGGTTTGTTTTATAGAAATTTTATGAAAATTAGAAGTTTTGGCATGAAAAATACGCCTGATGCCCTTATTAAGGTAGCTCAATCATACGGCTGAGCATTTGACGAGTTGTAAAATAATACCTACATGAGTTTTATGCGACTCTTGGCATGCGTTTTGAAAGACTCCTTAGATAATCTCAACATACATCATAAACAGCTATCAGGGTTGTCAGATTGATTTTGACCTTTTTCGCCAAATTCAATGTCAAAAATCGCCAAAATCGCCAAAGCCTTTAATTTCAAGTTTTTGGCAGTAAAATACCTATTTTTTAATTTATTAAAAATATTTTTTATAAATCCTAAAAAATAAATTTGTTCCGTATCGCTAAAATACGCCAAAAATTCAAAAAAAGTCGCCATGTGTATATTTCGCTTAATTTTTATTTAGAAAAAAGTAAAAATAGTTAGTGAACACAAAAATGGTACAATGTTTACTGTAAAATAGTTTAAAGCAGTCTATTTAAAGCAACAAAAAAAATTTTTTTGCAGCTAGTATTAAACAAATATAATTGAGGTTCTATCTCATCCTTTAGCTCTTGAATTGTTGCTGGCTTATCGACGTACACCTTTTCTTTCAAATAACCCCAAAGAAAGAAGTCCAACCGTGTCAAATTCTTGGCGGCTAATTGACATCGCCACCACGTGAGATAACACGGCTATTGAATTTGTCGCGCAAAAGAGCCCTTGTTTAGTTAGCGGTGTGGCAAGTGGCACCGTCCTGTTGACACCCCAAATCGGCCACATCCTATCTTCCAATTCGGACCACAAAAAGATTGTTATCATCTCTCGATAGCGAACACTATGCACATTAACTGCCTGACCGGCCTAATTTTCGAAAAAATACGGCCCGATGATGCCGCCAGCACATTAACCGCACCAAACAGTCACTCTTTGTGGGTGCATTGGTTTTTCGACAACCACTCTTGGATTGTCATTCGCCCAAATGAGACAATTCTGCTTGTTGACGAATCCACTGAGGGGAAATGTGCCTCACACTGAATCACGAAGTGCACGAAATGCATTTTGATTTGAACGCTCATTATCATAATAAGCCTAAATAACTTTAACGCGTTGCTCGATTGTATATCTTTCCATGGTTCAAATTGAGTTAGTCTGAAATTGAGAAATGTCAAATGAAGTGCAAAAAAAACTTGACGTTTAAGTGTGGTTCACATTCAACATCGGCCCTTAAAATTTAACCACCATTTACATTTTTATATATGTAGTTGCAGCTTTATTATGTATCTAAAACGCTTCACCGACAAAGCTCCCTACTTGTCTTCTTTTTTTGGAATACATTGTAAGGGTATTGCATTTATTCAACGATGGTACAAAAGAAGTGCAACTTGTAACACGTAATAACGCGTCTAGAAGTTCGTAATGTATTCTACTTCGAAGGCGTGTTTAAGTAAAGTTCATAGCTTAAACACAGGCATTACTAGTAATAATTACAAGCAAATAAAGAACAGTCAAAGTAAGTTTCTTAAAATACGTACCTTCCGTACCGTTTCAGCTTTAAAGTTTTGGAATAAACTTGTTTATCTTTCCAATTAACTAACGCTAATTTTTTCATTGTGTTTCAAAAATGTCCAAATGTGTGTAAGAGTTCATAAAAATATCACTAACAACAACGTATTGTATCGGTGATAACAAATTACTACATACATATAATGAAAAAAATGTTCATAAACTTTAAATATACAGTAGAATCCCGATAATTCGTAATAGCAAGGGACCGGCTATTTCTTACGAATTATAGGGGTTTTCGATTTAGCGAGGTTTCGATTTATCGGGGTTAAAACAAAATAAATACGAATAATCGGGGTTTTTCAATTTATTTACTAAAACGATAAAAAAAAACATAAAAAACAATTGTTAAAAATAAAATATACAAAAATTATTCATGTTACAAACTGATCAAAGTGATCTTAAGAAAATAAACCCCATACAAAAGCAAAAACCCGCGCAAAAATAAAATAATGGTAAACAAAAAATCATTCTTTCCATGTTTCTGTTGTTTTTATTACAAATTATAAGTGGTAGTTAGCAAACAATTACGATTTATAAGAGGTAAAGATTTTATTTGAAAAAAAATTACGAATTAGCGAGGGGACCAAAATGTATGGAAATTTTACGAATTAACGAGACTTTTTCAAGGGACCGGCAGTTTATTACGAATTATCGGGAATTACGATTTAACAGGGTACGAATTATCGGGATTTGACTGTATTTTTGTTTAATTCTATTTATTGATTTTTTCCAAAGCACTTTATTTTCTCGGAGATATTCATTATCTTCATCAGCCATTTGAACATACGTTCAAATACTGACCATACTTCATATGAATGCCTCAAATTTCATACATAAAAATACTATAAGTATAATAAAAATAATATTATTTCTCAGTATTGAATTTAACGAATTTTAAAACAAATGCATTTCTCATCAAAAATAGCCAACAAAATGGCCAACTTTTTTGTTAAATCGCCAAAAAATCGCCATGTCGCCAAATCAAAAATTAGGTCGCCAAGCAATTTTGAAAATCGCCACGTTTGGCGAGAAATCGCCACATCTGACAACCCTGACAGCTATGAGCAAATGCAAAAAGCAGTGATGCCAACTTTTTGAGAGCAAAAAGCACTTTAAAATTTAAAAAAAGCACTAAAAAGCACTATTTCGAGCAAAAAGAAGCGTAAAAAAGCACTAAGCCATTTTTACAATTTAATGAAACACAAAACAAGATGCATTCGGCTGTGCCGAATATTATATACCTCCAAAATTTAAAAGAAGGCGACCGCGTTGATGGGGACCATTTGCATTTAAGATTAAATAATAAATATATTAACACTTGTATAAACATTTTTAAATGTATTATTATTATGTTCAACAAAAATAATATCATCCAAATCATTTGGAGTTTAAATTGGTCATAAAACAGTTTTAAAGTAATACAGTGCGAGCTCGATTTTCGTAACTCGAAAAAATCTGGCCTGTTGCAATTTCCGAAAATTTGCAATGGCCGACCATTGTTTATAAAACTTAAGGACTGCATAAATTAAAAAAAAAAGTGCATAACACATGGAAAACTAAAGCGCATGAAAACTTACAGGTTATACAACGCTCGATATAAAAGTATTTTCTGTCAGCTGTTTTTAATTTATTTAACACTTTGCTTATACCAAGCTACGGCTCTTTTTTTGTTTTTAAAGTCTTTGCGTTTTTTTGTACGGTTTCCGACTGCATGTTTTTTAACAAATCCTAATATTTTCCAAGACATATTCTATTTTTGAAACAGTGTCTACAAAATGTTTACCGAAATACATAGTCTTTATAACGATTACTAAACATGTTGTCAACGCTAAAAAGTTCAACGTTTCGTAAAATTTCCAAATTTCTAGGAGGCCTAGCTCAAACCTCGTAAATAAAGTTTTTGGTTAAACGAATGTAACTTTCTTTTATCACTTATTTATGATTTGATTATTTAAAATCTTTACAAGTGTTCTCAAAATTATACCCCAAATAGCAAAGTTCAACTAAATCATCCTCTATATAATCGTAGTTTTAAAAAATGGTAGAAAAAAAATAAAAGTTGTAAAAAGCACTAAAGGCACTAACGAAAAATTCAAAAGGCACCAAGTTAGTGCTTTTTTTTAGTTTGGCACTATGGATAAAATTTTGGCGTTTTGAGGCATCAAAAAGCACCATAAATAGTGCCAAAAGCACTAAGTTGGCATCACTGGCAAAAAGAGCGAACGATGTGTATACATACACAAAAAACAAAGAGCAAAAGAGCATAAAACCAACAAATGCAAACGTAAACAAACCAATACAATGCCACACATGCAAAGCTTTCAATGTAGTGGTTGGTGCCCATACTTGATCATAAACGATTCCCTTTACGATTAATATAAGCGTTTTTCGCTGCGTTATGGCAGAATCTCTCATACGAATCAGCACTTGTAACAGTTTCTCCCGTGCGAGAAATTGTCTACAATTAAAACATGAGCTCTTCGACGATCAAAAAGACTCTTTGTGAGATTCCCAGTAAGCTCCTAGACGATTGAAAATGCTAGCTGGATTAAAATAAAATATAAATTTATGTATTAATAAAATAAGTTTTTTATTCTACATACTTTTAAATCAAACACTTTACTTTAGCTGCACTTTTGTGCAGGTAACCACAACTGTGTACCTGGACAGTTAGGGAGGTAAATGCATTTAAGATAACTGCATTTTTGATTTACCTGCACAAAAAATCGTGCAAAGGAGATTGTGCAGCTAAGTCAAAACTACTGTAGTAACAAAAAATTTGTTAGAAACAGATATGCCTTAACAATTAAATGTTATCTTTAATGTATTTGTGTCTAAGCTACTATCCGATAGGACTTATCTTAGTGCAATTTCATCCAAATCGAAAGACATCGATTTCAAAAATTGGGTCACTTGACATTTAATCCCCCATATCTTTAAAAACAACAACAATGGATTCATGGGCAAAATTAGAGCAAGTACTGTTTTTGTTGCTCATATCTCAACCATTTGCAGACCCATATGGTTGAATTTCAAGAGCAAACTATTTTGGAGTATATTTATGGTTTTCTTCCGCAACCACGTAACTCCATTTTTTCCGATTTTTTGTTTTAACCGGAAAAGTAATCAGTAAATACCACCTTACATTTTTGCAATTGTTTTGTTTGGCGGAATATCGGACTTTTTCATAATTCTTGGATTATATAAGAATATATATCAAAAAATTTCAAATATTTGGTAAAAAAAAAAGTATTTTGTCCTTCCTGAAAAGTAGTTGTTTTTGAGTTACGAGGTTGCGAAAGAAAACCATCGATATGTAGCATGGATGTATTACTACCTAGACCCCTTCATAATTATCTAGGGGCTTTGGAAAAACCATTTCATAGGGCACAAGGATAGACGGACGGACATCGTGATTAAAAATTTTCTTTTCATAAGGATCGAAAATATGTATACCTTCTATAGGGTATATATCCACTAGCGTCATTCCGAGTGAAACTTTTAAGTAATTTTAAGTCGATTTAGCCATGTTCGGCTATCTGTCCGCTTGTTGAAATCACGCTCATGTTTGAACTACTCAAAGGAATTATAAATTTAATTTGACTAAAGCCCGTTTTCACAACTTACCGATAGTTAAAGGTAGATTTGGGGAAAACACAAACGCTAATAGTGTTTGTGCAGTAAATCATTAAAAAAGTAATGTTTCCCTGTTTGTCATCTTTCGAGCACAAAAATAATACTGTTCTTATCCAAATGAACAAAATATTGAGAACATCTAATTCCGTTCGGGGTTTTATAAAAACCACAAGCTTCATTGTGTTCGGTTCAGCTCAATAATGTTCGTTCGTTTCTATTGTGCCAAGCGCTTTTTGACTGGTAAAAAACCAAATATTTTTTACAAAATACACATATGTACGAAAAGAAAAAACCAACAAAATAATTTTACACAAACAAAACATATACACAATACACACATAAGCTGTTCATCGTTGCTAAAATGTTTTACTTATTTATTTCTTTACCAATGAAAAAAAGAAACATTATAGAACATTAAAACATAATGTTTGTCTACAGTATCACTACAAATGTTCTGTTTTTATCGAAGAGCAGAACACTATTTAAATTTCGACTCTTTCTTGAAAATAGTAACGAACGGTATTAAGGGTTGTGTTCGTCTACACAAACACTAAAAAAATCGTACCTGTGTCTGCGAGCCGAACGCTTAATAATGTTCTGTTTACTGGCTAGAAGATGAAATAGACTTCCGCGACAACTCAAAACTTTTAGTTATACAATATCAACCATACGACCTAAATTTTTTAGAATATGTACTTTAAGAATTCATTAGCAGCCTGTTCATCGATTTCGAACGATAACGTTCGCATAGAAAATTACATTTAAAGTAAACCCACATTTTAGAATTTTGCTTTAAATATAATTTTCTATGCGAACGTCGACGTTTGAAATCGATAAACAGGCAGTAGGAATAAAAATTTAATTTACTTATTCTTAAAAAATTCAAATCTTTATCTACAAATTAATATAAGTTGATCATAATAAGGGATGAGATTTTCATGTACTAAAAATAATATTCCCTTAAAATATGCGCTAAAATACCAAAATATGCAGTAAAAAATAAAAATATGCACTAAAACGTAAAAAATTGTCTTTTAATTTAACTAAAAAAAAATATATAAAATTCAGTCTTTTGTTAGACTTATACCTAACAAATGTTTGACTAGAAAGTCCAAAAAAGAGCGTGACCAGTAAATTGATCAAACTTTAGCTTTATTTTTAGCTATTTCTGTTGATTTACTAAAATTATTTGTAAGAAGATAATTTTATAATAGTGGTATTCACACCGAGCTTGTTACAGTACTTTTCGCTTATAGTCCATTTCGCTTAAAGGCCAAAAACGGATTAAAGCCAAAACTGTCATATTCACTTGCACATTTTTTCGAATTTCATACAAATTATTTGTTCAAAGGTCCATTTCGCTTGTAGTCCATTTTCGTTTAAAAGCCACATTTTCTTAGCACGCATTTATAATTCTTTATGCAAAAATGGTCGCTTATAGTCCACTCTGTTTTTTATATTTTTTAATCAACAGGCAAAATGTTTTTATTTACCTTTCTCGCAACTATTATTTTTAACAATTTATTTCAATTAAATCAATATTTGGTTATGTTTTAAATAAACTTTTCTTTTGTTTAAAAAAATTGGTTTTATTGAAGAAAATAATATTTATATAGTCCAAATGTGGATTATAATAGATTTCATTTGTTATCCATAAAATGGCTTATAGTCCAAATTCGCTTATAGTCCACAAAAGTTGTGCAACTAGAGTAGTGGACTATAATGGAAAAGTACTGTAGTTTGTAAAGGCCCAAATACACTTGTCAAATGCTTGTCCAGCCGGCGAATCCATCGTATACGTGTGCTTGACGTAATATTCGCCGTCATATCTAAATTTTTTGATTTTCCATCCAGCATCGCCGGTGTGACACATACAAACACATTTTTACTAATACTACCACAATGCTTGATGAGTACTTTGATCAATGTATTTGGGCCTTTAGTCGTTAGTCGTTACTTTTTTACACGCATTTGGTTTTTGTTTATTTAACGCGCTACCGGATTAACATTTAAAAAATTATCGACACGGCACGCCTGATAAAATAGTTGTTAGTTGGTAACTCACAATCAGCTGTTGCAGTTTCTAAATAAAAGTATAATAAAAAAGTAATTTGTGATACATTTCTAAAAAAATATTTGTAATTTGGCAATTTTAAAATTGAGAGTAGTTATGTAATTAAATGAATAAATCAGCTGTTTTACAACGAAAGTTACCAGACGAACAAAGTTTTAAAAAGGGGTGTCGTTCACAGTTGGTAACTTTAATAAACTACCAAGTAACAAATTAACAAGTTCGGTGTGAATACCACTAATGTAATATAGAAACTGTTAAATAATGTTTGATCTAGCCAAACGTTTTGCAAAAGCAAATAATTTTTTAATGGTTACGTATAGGACGTTAAGTATTTAATAGCTGTGAACATAGCTTTACTAATTTAAATGTTTGTTTGTTTGTTTAAATAATTAAGTACTGTTTTATTTAAAGAAGAATGCCAATGCATTTTTAAAAATTTATTTTCAGATCCAACTTTGATTCCAGATTAGATCAAAAATATTTTTAATTTGTCGGGCTATTCTTTCTTCCACATTGTTAATTTTTCTTTATGCAATAGCAATTAGTTTGACTTGAGCATTATGGAACTAAGTCAATCCGTCCTTATTAGTTATTTTTCACCAATGAATCCGTAATTGGAAAATACAAATGCTAAATGACTTCTGACGTTATTTAAATATAATGTCTCTTTTACCTCTTTAACTGCATAATCATCGGTATCAACAAGCTCTTCTAACATTCTTAAATTACTCAAAGGGCATGCAAGGGATAGGGATGAAACGATAGGAGTAAATACAAGTACATATTCGATACTTTTATATAAGTACCAAGTATTTTTGTAATCGCTACTTAGCAATCGAGTACCAAGTAGTATCGGTAAAAAAATTCTCGTTTCACTTTGGTATTGAAATTAATCTTAAATTTTGGATTATTTTCCAAAGCTGGAGCAGCAGTATCGGTATCAAGAAATCGTTTGGCCTATAAACCATATATCGTCTAGGTCCATATCCTCAATTTCTGGCTATAGGAAGTCCGTTATCATCTCGTGATAGCGAACACCATTTACGGTAATTGCTTGGCCGACCTCATTTTCGAAGAAGTACGGCCCGATAACGCCGCCAGCCGCAGAACTAACTGGGGGAGCATACACATATGTTTTCCCATTTCTTGCAGACCTGGTTTGCTGAAATTTGCGCACAATACTCCCGATTGTTGAAACATTTTGTCGATTATGCTGACCAAAACAATCACGATGTGCACGAAATGCATTTTGATTGAACGCTTATTTTCGTAAAAGGCTTTAACAATCTTGCGCTTAAGTTGCGCAAAAAACTTGACTCACAATTATCGTGGATTATAGTTTTACCACCCTTTATTATATATTTATCAATTTAAAAATAAAATTTTCATGTTGTAAAATTCCTTTCTTCATAAAAATAATTTAATGAAAAATTAAATTTCATGAACTTAAGCCTAATTAAAAATATTAAAAAAATTTGGATTAAAAACCATAAATAGTTCAACAAAATAACCACAATACTAATTATTGTTAAAGCTAGGGCACGAGCTCTATGTGTACATTTGTCCTTCAAGTTGTGCTGAAAAAGGTCAACAGAAAAGAAAAAGACAAAGTGAAACAACAACAAAAGGTACTTGGACTTCAAGAAAAATTCTTGACAAAAGTACGAAAAACAGAAGTAAGGAAAAAACATGTAAAATCAATTAAAATGGATAATCATTCAGGAAAGCAAATTTCGATCTACCAAATGTTAGAATACAGTTTGGTTTAAGGATTTACTAATGTTGTAAAATTCCTTTCTTCATAAAAATAATTAATTGAAAAACTAAATTTCATGAACTTAAGCCTAATTAAAAATATTAAAAATTTGGATTAAAAACCATAAATAGTTCAACAAAATAACCACAATACTAATTATTTATATTTTAATTTAAATATAAAACTTCTTTTTTATTTTGTATATTTTAACTTAAAAAAAAACAACAAAAACATAAATATGCTAAAACAAAAAAAAGTTGTACAGGACAAAAAACTTAACGCAACTTAAAAAAAGATTAAAATATTTAGGGTTTGTATGGTGTCCTTTATCTTCACAGAAAAAATTATTTTTCCAATTCAAACAAAAAATTTGTAGAATCAAACAATTTTTTGTCTGAAATCGGTCCTACAAACAAATTCGCATATTCAAACAATTTATTTGCATTTTGTTTATTGAAAAAAAAACACTGATTTTTTCAAACAAATAATTTAACTGAATCAAACAAAAAGTTTACTGAAATTCATATACTAAATTTCAAAATCAAAAAAAAAACAGGTTTTTGCACAAACAATGATGCGCACACAAGCAGTCAAGTATTAGAAGATGATGGTAGAGAGAGCAGAGCGGCGGCTGGCTTTGATACACATTTTTTTGTTGGAATAATTTTTGAACGAAGTTCTTTTTTTACACACACAATGTTTTTCGTCATCACTCACTGTTGCTGTATCCTTTCCTTTGCTAATGAAGAAGAAATGTAACCCAAAAACGGCGACAGACCATCATTATATTTTTGTATTTGATGTATTTAAGCAAACAGTTTGAAAAAATTGAATACGGGATTTTGGTTTTTTTTAACCAACTTTGAAACCAACCAAAAATTAAGTTTGTTTCTTATAATGTTGTTGTTGTTTCTGTTGTTTAAAGAGAGTGAAACGTTTTTTTACCTGCTATTTTTTTTGTTTTTTACTTCAAACCTCTTCATCTTTCTTACTGTTGTACTTTTTTAAAGTGTCCAAAAATAGACTGTATGTGTTTTTTGTTGTAGTTCTTATATTTCACATTAGGAAGTGTTGCTTACGATCAAATAAAAAAATGCAAAAAGACGACAACATTAAAAAGCGATAAATATTTCATAAAAAATTATGAAAACTTGAAACCAATAACGCGTGTATTATATTTTTGAATGGTTGTCAACATTTTTGTTGGTTAAATAAAAATCAAACAAAAATTTTAATTGAATCAGTAAAAAAATTTGTAGAAATTAAAAAAATTTTCAAACAAGCGTTTGTTTGAAAATAATTCGGCAATAATTTTTTCTGTGCTCTTTAACAGAAAGAAGTCTTATTGGCATTGAATGGGCTAGATTTTTTGTAACTTCTTCGGGAATATAACTCCAGATATCTTTGAGATCGTTTTTTAAGGATTATTTTCCAGATATGTGGTAATCTCTTATCTTGCATGAAAACAAAATCATTTACTAAACCCATTTTTTGGGCGGATTATGGCAAATTATTTTTCAGGATATTTAAACAATCTATTTTATTCATGATTCTCTCGATACACCCAAAGTTACCTACTCATACACCCCCAAACCATAACATTGCCGCCACCGTGCTTAACATTATGAAAAATATTTCGTGGATTAAGTACTTCCCCTTACTTTCTCCATACAGATTTACGTCCATCACTTCCAAATATGTATTCGTAGATTAAGTGCTTCCCCTTTCTATGGTTTATTTTAATCACTGTGTTTTTATTTTAAATTAACAACTGTACAAGTTTTTTTTGCTCACTGTACATTAGGGGCATAACCAATTTTTTGGCATAGTACCATGAGGTCAACCATGTCCTAGTAACCACGAAAATCATAATCTTTTGTAATTTTTCTCAAAAAAGTTCACGCACCAATTGGTTTTTCTAAACCAATGCAATATTGAATATTTATAATTTTATACGGTGTTTTTTATTCATTTTAATTTTTTTTGTTAAAAAATATTAAAGATACGTTTTAGTTTGCGGAAAAATCTCTAACCATCTCCAAATATTAATGAAATTTCATACATGAGCTATTTTTTGTTTTAAATAAACATATTATTGATTTTTCTTAACCAAAAAGAAAATTAAAAATTTTAAAAACTTCATCGCGGTTGGTACGTGAACTTTTTTGGCCTTCGCGAAAAAATAAATATACGTTCCCTTATAGTGGTTTATGCTCTATCGGACTGTGCTATGCCAATTTTGATATTTTAAAAATTATTAAAAAGTTATTTCCCTACTGTACATACTCCGGAAAATTTCGATAAAAGTGATGAAGATAGTGGTGATGACGAGTCTTATGACATAAATAATTTGTCCTTTTGTAGGAGGCAGAAGTGCGGGCGATATTATCAACCCAGATCTGAATCAATGTGGTTGAATACAACTCAAATGACTTGCCTTTAGGTAATTCTAACGAAGCAACTTGCTTATCTGTGTTAATTCGGTCTCCACAGAAAAAAAGATGCTCAATTACAAGAAAATAGAAACGTTTAGATATACCTGAAAAGCCCGATAAAGTTGGAAGCCCACCAAATTTTTTAGAGGACAAAGCTTTTAAGTTTTTCGAGCTTTTCTTTGATGCAAATGTTTTTGAGCTTACTCGCTCTGAAACTGAAAAAATGCTATTCAAAAAGGAAATCACAATTTCAGGGTTACTATTGAGGAAATAAAGCGTTTATTTGTATTTTGTTATTGTCAGGATATATGTAATAGTGTTGCAAGATATCGAATGTAATGGGAGCAATTGTAATTGTAATTTTCAGGGTGTCGCTTCTGCTATGCCAAGAAACAAGTTTAAAGAAATGTTGCGCTATTTTCACGTTGCAGAGAATAATAATCTAGATCCCCATGACAGATTTGCCAAGGTGCGTCCCTTGTGGAACTTATGCAATGAAAGATGGCTAAAATACTACCCTTGTGATAAAAACTTAAGCATTGACGAGTCTATGATTCCATATTATGGAAGACATGGAGCAAAACAGTATATTCATGAAAAACCCATCCATTTGTACTCGTGTGGTCAACCGGATTTATGGAGAGCTTTATCAAGGAGCAAGTACAGGAAATACTCATTCAGATCTAGGTGTTGGCGACCCCGTGGTTTTAGATCTTATATCAAAACTGACGCAAGAAAATTACACTTTTTTAATGGATAATTATTTCACTTCTTTACTTTTGCGAGATGAAATAAATAAATTAGGCCATGATGGAATAAGAACTATAAGAGCAAACAGAGTAGAAAAAGCTCCGTTGAAAGAGCCAAAAGATATGAGGAAGACTCTGAGAGGATCATACGATCAGTGCACAGACATATTGTCTGGTATTACTCTTGCGCGATACAATGATAATAATATTATTACTGTTGCAGCAACCCAGTGTGGTGTGGAGCCAATTGGAAAGGTAAAACGTTATTGCGATAAGCAATACTAGTTTGTTGATCAACCTAGATGTATTGTAAACTACAATAGATGAGATGGTACTGGCCGCTGATAATGTTTCCAATTAATATAGCTATAAGCAACGCTTTTCAACTATATCAAATATCCCAACTTGCGCAAATCGATCCTACATTGTAACAACATATCTTTTGGCAAATCTTTAACTCCTAACTCGGCTTCCGCTAATAATTATGCTATTCCTTGATCTTCCTTAGCATTCATCCAAAGGGTTCCTACGACTATAAGATTGGATGGTAAGATGCATCATATAATAAAAAACAATAGTCAAAGTTGCTGTGGAAAGTGTCATAAAATTCGGCAATAAAAAATAATGTGGGGTTGGTCACACATTTGACCGATCTAGGAGCATCCTACGCGCTGTACCATACAAATATTGCGGCTTAATAAAATTCTTTAATTGGGCCCCTGCAGCGCGTAGGATGCTCCTGGTTTGTAGCCCAAAGTATTCTCTTTAAAATGACATTAAAATCGTTTTCGTATGTCAAGTAGTTTTCGAGATATTGAAGAAATAAGCTCAACACATTCGGCTAATTCGTCGAAATTTTGAATATGACACAACTTTTGAAAAAAAAATTTTAATTTTTTTTCGTTCATACAAATATTTTTCTTATAAGATAAAAGCAACCTTCTCACCAAATTTCATTACAATCTGAAGGGGTCGTGTCCCACTCTTGGTCGTTTTGACATGGAATTTCCCACATATAATTTTTAATGAACATTTCTAAATAAAACTCCATTTTTGGAACGGTATTATAACATAAATATTGGAAGACCAAATTTTTTTCAATAAATATTACTGTTTAGGAGGGTATTAACATACCATCTGAAAGTTTTTATAAAAATCTGATGACAAGAAGATCGCTTTGGATAATATGGAATTATTTTTGAAACTAGGATTTAAAGGGGGCATTGGGAGAATTCCTGACTTTCCGAAAATATCTAACCGATTTTGATGAAATTTGAATAAAAAGCTCAGCGTAAATAAAACAAACAAGGTTTATACATATATCGCACTTATGCCCGTAATTTTTACAAAAAGAAAGCTAGTTGTGTTCGTACCTAACCTTTATCTTTACCTATTTGAACGTTTATTTGGCCTTAGTGGTTTTACCTTCAGTTTTCTTTTAAAATATGGCAGCTTTTGCACAATAGATTTCCGACATAGCAAGATTTCTTTTTGTAGAAATTACGGGCTTTAATCAACAAGAGGGTATTAACTCAAAACTTAGAAGTTTTCAGTAGAAGCAACACAATTTCTTTAAAAGTTTTTCTTTTTTTTACTGAAATGTAGAGCAAAGATCATTATGTTTTTCGGAGGGTAGATATGAATGCTAGGTACCGATGTCTTCCAAAAAGTTGCATATAGCTCATTTTCCAGCCGTTCATAGCCCGAGCTGACTGAATATATTCTACGCTTTGTACGTACACACAGAAAGATGATATTGTATACTTAACGGATTTTTCATAGGGATCCAGGATGCGTAAGCATTATGGTATCTAAGATGAATATTCTAGAAATTACAAGCGGATAAACAAACTTTTATACATATATATACCCCCCCCCCCACCTGAAATTTAAATTTTCGGAAGAAAACCTATTTTTGCTGAGAAATATTCGCAAAAACCAGTAACATTCTAGTTGTGCATTTGTTTTACAAAGTAAATTTTTCACCAAAAATTTAAATCAATTTGTTTCCAATAAATATTATTTTAGCCAAAAACTTTACCTAATTTCGATTAAATTGAAAACATATGTTCTGGAAATTGAATCTCTGCACAATAAAAAAAAACTTAAAAACATAAACATTTACTATCTTCTGACATTTAAAATTACATCACGTACGTTAAACATACGTACAATGTCATACATGGTCTGTATCCTTCAGAAACAGAAGATACATAAATAGTTTACTTTGCAAAATACACGGAAGTATTTTTTTACTCCACGTCTTCTAAAAGTCGCCTTAACAAATGAAAGTCCCAAGAGATGGCTCATCATAGTTATTGTTATGGACCATCATCAGCATCTACTTCCCCATCATCGTCGTGCACAATCACTCTCTTGAATAGCTCAGCTTCATGGTAAACACAATACCCGCATGTTTTCCACCTTTTTTATTTGCCATTTATTCATTTCTTTTCTTTTTCACTTTTAGAGTCCTTCCTTAAGGATACTTTTTAGTTTTCCATAGAATCACAACCACAAACATTTCGTTTATTTTACTGCATTCTGCCTAATAAAATATTCAGTTGCTCCCATTGACATGTTTTCTACACTTCGTCTTCTTCTGCTGCTTACAATGTCCTAGTCTTTTTGAGTTTTATATGAAGTGTATCCTTTTTCTCCATCATTATTAACGAGTAGTGAATTTGTCATACTGAGTATAAAAGGTACATTTTGTTTCTTCCCCATTGTGGTTTATTTTATATGAATCTTTCAATGTTCGTTCTGCAAACATTGTGAAGAATGATGTTTGATGTTTCTTTTCGTTGGCAATAAAACATGTCAATATAAATATTTCGTCTGTTGGTGCCATATCAACACTTCTTCCTTTTGGTGGCTGTGTTGACATTAATAATTGAAAGTGTTGTATGGTAACGAAAGTTTGCCGTCATTCATTGTAATTGTAACTATTGAAGATGAATTGCAAAAGATCCAAAAGTTTCTTGGTGGTTTTGGTGGTTACATGTGATTAATAATGTAAACAGTTGTCTGAGCCTAATCTGAATACAACCATAAACAGTAGTTTTTGAATTAAATTTATAAATAAATTTTTATTTAATATTTAGATGATTTTGATTGCAATAAAATAAGTTTGGACCAAATTTAATAACCAACAAATGAAGATAGTTTACGGGCACAAAGGCTCTATTCCGAAAAGAAACCTGTATGGGAGCTATGTGAAATTATGGGAAGATTCACCCAACAGGCTTGGTCCTTGTTCCAATCAAAACCTTTGGGCCGAATCTCATAAAATTATTTTCAAAGTTGCGACCTGTATTTTGCGCACAATGTTTGACATGGAAAGCCAGCCTGTTCCTTTACTCCCAGATTAAACGCACAAATGGGTGGAGTTATTTGTACAGCATTGGAATCTTATTTACGGTTTTTCGTTTCCCGGACTTTTTCATTTCCCTGAAAAGCGGGACTGATTTACCAATTTCTCGGAAAATCCCGTAAATATCCGCCCAATACAATATTATTTAATTCAACTTATTTTAAAGAAAAGAAAAATAAAATTAATGAGATTTTAATTTCAAAAGATTTTGTTATTCGTGCTTAATTCCCAGTTTTTATTCTTGACAAAAACACTTGAAATTTATTGTTGATGGGATAAGCTATTCCTATGCATTTTACTGGTTGCTTAGGCCAGATCATCAGGAAACTTCATTCATAAAGATTTTAGAAAAACTAAAGATATTAAACCAAATAAAACTGTTAAACGTATAAGAATATTTTTTTGTTTTTTCTTAACCTACTTACAACTACAATTAATGTTGAGAGAATTTCAACTAATTGTAGTGGGGAATGTAAGATGAGATAAACCCACTGTTGTTTATTGTTGATGTGTTTTGTTTAAGCTTTGATATTGTTACAAGTAGAACTGTTGCTATAATTCTTATACGTTTAACAGTTTTATTTGGTTTAATATCTTTAGTTTTTCTAAAATTTTTATGGATGAAGTTTCCTGATGATCTGGCCTAAGCAACCAGTGAAATGCATAGGAATAGTTTATCCCATCAACAATAAATTTCAAGTGTTTTTGTCAAGAATAAAAACTGGGAATTAAGCACGAATAACAAAATCTTTTGAAATTAAAATTTTGTATTCCCAAAAATTGAAATTACTTTTATTAATGAGATTTTTTAAAGAAGTCTACACAGAAAAAATTATTTTTGCAATTCAAACAAAAAATTTGTAGAATCAAACAATTTTTTGTCTGAAATCGGTCCTACAAACAAATTCGCATATTCAAACAATTTATTTGCATTTTGTTTATTGAAAAAAACGCTGATTTTTTCAAACAAATAACTTTACAGAAGCAAACAAAATGTTTACTGAAATTCATATAAATTTTAAACAAATAATTTTGCTGAATCAAACAAAAAAGTTTTGGCACACAAGCAAGCACTGTTGGTGAAGATGAAGCAGAGCAGAGCGGCCGGCTGGCTTTGAGACACATTTTTTTGTTGGAATAATTTTTGAACGAAGTCTTATTTATACACACAATGTTTTTCTTCGTCACTCACTTTTGATGCATCCTTTCCTTTGCTAAGTTCCAATTCACACGTTGCAAGTCTTATTGATCAGCTTGCTACTTTATAACGAGAGTGACGAGAGGAAAAGAAACGTTTCTCTCTCTTACTCTCTCTCGCCTATAAGGTAGCAAGCTGATCAATAAGACTTGCAACGTCTGAATTGGCACTAATGAAGAAGAAATGTAACCAAAAACGGCGGCAGACCGACTCGATATGTTTTTCGTCATGATTCTATTTTTGTATTTGATGTATTTAAACAAACTGTTTGAAAAAATTGAATGCGGGATTTTGTTTTTTTTTTTTACCAACTTTGAAACCAATCAAAAATTAATTTTGTTTCTTATAATGTTGTCATTTCTGTTGTTTAAAAAAAAATGAAACGTTTTTTTTGCCTGCTATTGTTTTTGTTGTTTTTTTACTACAAACCTCGTCACGCTAAAAATTTCAAACAAGCGTTTGTTTGAAAATAATTCGGCAATAATTTTTTCTGTGTACAAATGCATTACACATTTATAAAGGGTGATCCAACCAAAGCGCTCGATGTTAATTGTAAATTAAATAAAAAGTTCACAGAGAATTTTTTTAATATTTTTTGTTATGATAGAAGGATCTCTCTATGACAATTATATGTGAAACAAAATATCGGCCAAATGCTCGCATGCCTCCATTCGATGATCCATATTTTTAATGAGTCTGAGACATAACTGAGGTTCAATGTCGTTAATTTGCCTAATTATCTCATCATTTAGCTTCTGAATTGTTCTTGGCTTATTGACGTACACTTTTTCTTTAAATATCCTTAAGGAAAACAGCCCAACAGTATAAAATTCCATGATCGTGGCGGCCAATTTACATCGTTTACAGATAACACAGCCATTGAATTAATCGCACAAAAAGCCATTGTTTCGTTGGCTGTGTGGCACCATACTGTGGGAACCACATATCATCTAGGTCCATATCCTTACAGCCGTATTCATAAACATCTTAAATGTCATTTCAAATCTGTTTCATAAATCGTTAAAACTGTATTCATAAGCGAATATTACCTTAAAACCCCTATTTTAAACCATGTGTAAATAAGCGAATTTTAAAATTGGTTCGACCCTTGTTTAAACCTATTTTAAAATGAAATTTTTGCTTTTTTCTGTGTGTTTATGTTAATTTTGAACATTTTTGCGAGAAATTTTCCGTCAATATATTATTATGTATTCATACATTAAAAATAAAATGAAATTCAAAACAAGTAAGAAAGTATAGTCGGTCAAGCCCGACCATATGATACCCTACACCACAGTATTTAAAAACACATCATGCTTATTTGTCCATATAAATATAGATTTATCTATGTTTATAAACTTCATGAAAATCGGTTTGAAAGTTTGTGAGAGGCAGAAATTGCCCCGTACCTCCCGTTGTGGTCCTATTTTTGAAAAACTGTATAGCTAATGTGTCCCTATAGATATGGATCTATCTATGTTTTAAATTTCATTAAAATCGGTTTGAGAGGCAGAAATTGCCCCTATCTCCCCTCGTGGTCCTACGATTCGGCCCATTTTCAATAGGCTTGCCAATAAAAACCTATGACCCAAATTTCATCAAATTATCTCCAAATTTGCGACCTGTACTTTGCGCACAAGGTTACATGGACAGCCAGCCAGCCGGACGGACATCGTTAGTTCGACTCAGAAAGTGATTCTAAGACTATACTTTAAGGTGGGTCTAGGACCAATATTTTAAGGCGTTACACACATCAGCACAAATGCATAATACCCTCTCCACTATTGTGGTGTGGGTATAAATATGTATGAATGTAAAATGAATATTATTAATATACATATTTTTCAATTTCATAAAATAAAGCTCAAAAAATTATTAATTGTTTATTATGAACTAGTGATGTGTAAACGATCAAAACAAATAAAATAAAACTCGTTATTTGAATACTTTTTGTTATCAGCAATAATGATATGTTCACATTTGGGTTTTTAAACGCGTTTAAGCAAAATGTTGATTTAGCTAATCAAAGCCGTTTACATTACATTTGAGATGATTAAGATGACAGACGATTAAGAAAAAACACACACAAAAAAACAACAAACAAATTTAAATTTCTTTAAAGTATTAAAAATGGATAAAAACACTTTTATAAAGTTATCAGAAGATTATTTTAATAATTTTAATGGTAATTGTGAAAATTTATGAATTATTTAAGAAAAAAAAAAAATAAAAACATTAAGCAGAAATCTTGGCCGGTTGTACACGGTTGTTGGCGATTCTACATTTGAGGTATGTTCCACTGATTCTATGTGGTTTATGAAGCGTTTTAGTTGTAATCATGTCAATTTGAAGTGATTAACAAATCACTTCAATGTATGGGTAATCATCTCGGTTTTGAAGTGATTTGAGCTTAATCACGTTCGAGCTGCTTAAACGCGTTTAAGAACCCAAGTGTGAACATAGTATAAAATCATTATCTAAATCAGAGATGGAGCATGCAGTACTTTGGTACTTTTTTCAGTACTTTTTCATTTCAAATATACCACGACCATTGCCGTGTGGGTACAGTTTTACAACTCTTTCCTTGTTATGTTATGGAATTACAGGCAAAATTGTAGACGTTTGGAGGAAAAACAATATTCCTCTGGAAAAAATTATTGGGCTTGCGGCTGATAATTGCAATGTAATGATGGGGCAATTTACTGGTGTTCAGGCCAGATTAAAAGAATTGTTACCAAATTTGTTCGTAAATGGCTGTGCATGCCATAATTTAAACTTAGCTTCGTCTGCAGCTTATTTATGTCTAGGAAATAATTTTTTACTTTTGTAATAGCTCAAGCCGAAAAGAAGAACTTCAAAACTTTCAAGACTATTCACGTTATTTTAAGGTACGCTCAAACTAGATGGCTTTCGAGACAGGCTGTGGTTGAGAGATTTTTGGAGTAATAGGAAGCGCTAGCGTATTTTTTTAGTTTACATAACTCTGAAAGCGGACATAAAAATGAACGTCTAAATCTTTTGGATCTTAAATTTTAAACGTTGAAACAAAGATGTATTTTTTAATTTTGTCATACAGTTTAAGAATCTATTATCAATTTCGTGCGTTACCGGATTTTCCAAAAATAAAACATTTAAAAAATTAAGATATTTCGATTTTTTGGAAAAATGTAAGCCAAACTAAGAACGAAATGGATTGCTATCGAAATATTGTCAATATCCCATTCATCAGAAGCAGCTAAGCGCACGTTTTTAATTCAAAATGATACAACAAGGAAAGAAAGAAATCGTTTGCAAGTACAAACTCTTTCAAATTTAATTAAAACTAAAGATTTAATAAAATCAGCTGATCTTTGTTGTTACAATTATAATATTACTAATGATCGCATTAAGTAAATTAAACAAAATGCCTCATAGTCTTAGTCATCGAAATGTGTGTACCTTCCCAGCTAACATTTTCAATCGTCTGGGAGTCAACTGGGAATCTCATAAAGAGTGTTTTTGATCATCGACGAACTCATTTTTTAATTGTAGACGATCCCGAAAGACGCAAAAATTAATCATAAAGGGAATTGTTTATAATGTATGTAGAGATTATCAAACGACTCTTTCAAAAAACATGCCAAGAGTCGTTAAGACTGATGTAGGAATTATTTAAGAACTCGTGAAATGCTTATCCGTATAACTGAGCTTCCTAAAGAAGGACATCAAGCGTATTTTACATACCAAAACTTCTAATTTTTATACAATCATCATCATCATCATCATCATATATATATATATATATATATATTAATAGGCAAGTTGATTTATGTTGCTCCCTTTTACGACTATACTATTCATTGGATTTTAACAAATGATACATCATTCGAAAGATATTTTTTATTAGAAAAGTAAATTTTATTAAAATCGGTTTAGTATTCAAGGAGTTATAGGCGTTAGAAAGTGTTACTAATACATAGAAAATACTCACATACATACGTGTGAGCAAAAAAAATGTAAGCAAACACAACAGAAACACAGTTACATACATATATGCTTTTTTTGTGTAAACATAGTAAAAACAGGGCTGTCAGACTTGGGGATTTATCCCCAAAGTTGGGGATTTTATGCGAGCAAAAAGGACAAAGAAAGTCATTTGGGGATTGGGGATTTTTTTAAATATATTTTCCCTTTTATTATTTATGCTTATTTTTTTTGTCTCATATTAAAAATATGAAAAAAAAGTAGCAAAGCTTTTATCTTACTCTTATCAACAACTTATACGGTGTAAAAGGTCCTTATTAAGATAATCATTTTAGTTTAAAGGTAGTGTTAAAGGTACTTTATAAATTAATGTTATTTTTCCTTCAGGGTACAAACAAAATATAATATTTTTTTTTTACAAAAAATTTTTATTTGGGGATTTTTGGGGATTTCTAATTAAAATTTTTCTTACTATTTAAAAAAAAAATTTTTAAATTTGGTCAGAAAAAAAAACAAACAGAAAAATATTTACTTATTAAGGTTTTTTTCTTAATTTGGGGATTTTTGGGGATATTTTTTTAATTTTTTGGGGACAAGGAAAAAGTACCTGGCAGCCCTGAGTAAAAAGAACAACAACATTCGATTTCTCTCCTATGCCTTAAATTGGAGAACAGTAGAAAATAAAAAAATAGAGACAGACAATTTTAACTGTTTTGTTTTCTTTTTGGAAGAGTTGTTGTTTTTAAATTTTGCCGTTGATTTCTGCATAGGAATAATTTAAAATGCTACCGTTGATTTCTAAAATGTTGTGCATATGAATAATTTCAATTTTACATTATTAGGTAACAATGTTAAAATGGGTGTATTAAATTGGTTTAAAACAATTTTTTTTTTTTTTTTTTTTTTACTGTTAGGACCAGCACTCAGGGGATGACCCCTACTAATGCATTGCATTGTGTTGGAACTAGGAAAATAGGTTATGGGAATGAGGATAGAGGGAGTAGTGTTTGTGAACATTCGATTTGAACTTAATCATGTTGTAAGTGAGAGGGAAGACTTCTGCAGGAAGGTTATTCCACATACGAACAGTCCGGGAAAAAAACGAATTCTCTATGTAATGCGTGTGACGATTCACCTGGCAATCGACCACCTAAGGATGGGCTCTTGAGGAAAAACGTGTATAACGAACAAATTTACGGGTTTCGGGAACCAGATCCCTGATTTCGTCGGAACACATCCCATTGTAGTAACGATAAAACAGGCAAATACAACCCACATTGCGACGGTGCTCAAGGGAGTCAATAGAATTGGTTACCCTACTGTCACCAATGAGAACCCTCGCCCTCTCCTGCACGCGGTCGAGAAGCTCCAAAATAGACTGAAGCACCGGCCCACACATGAGAGTTGTATTCCATACGCGGTCGGATATAGGTGGTATAAATAGTAAGGAGATCAGATGGAGTGAAGTATATCCTACACCGTCTTAGAAAACCGAGGCACTTGAATGCTTCTTTCGACCAAGCGTATCATTCATATTCTGCCTCATAGCAACGACATCGGATACGCTTGGTCTGCACTCGAATGAGTACGAATGGCAAAGGTTGCTGTCATCTGCAAAAGAGTAGATAGGGTTGGAAGTTTGACAAAGGAGGTCATTTAGAAAGATAAGAAATAGAGTAGGAGAAAGAACGGAGCCTTGCGGTACACCTGAATGAATCTTGAACTCGTTTGACGAAACCCCATCTATAACAACTCGTATAGTGCGATCTCTGAGAAAACTCGATATAAATCAAGAGAAATTATCACCGACACCAAACGCAGCAAGTTTTGACAAGAGTGCACCATGCCAGACTCTGTCAAACGCCTTGGAAATATCCAAAGCAATTACCTTACTTTCGCCAAAATGGTGAATGGAACGGCACCATTTTTCCGATAACAGAGCTAGTAAGTCTCCAGTAGAGCGACCTCTACGAAAGCCATACTGGCGGTCACTTAGTAGGTAGTTTGACTCTAAATATTTGACAAGATGGTAATTTACCATACTCTCCATAACTTTGGAAAGTGCCGAACAAATTGCAATTGGGCGGTAATTTTCAGGGTTATAAGCGGTTCCCTTTTTAGGAATTGGCGTTACATTAGCAACTTTCCAGCAGACTGGAAATTCCGCGGCACGGTACAAAGTGCTGAAAAGATTTGCTAAGGGACGAGCTAGCGTCGAAGAGCACTGCTTCAAGACCAGTGCAGGTATACCATGACAAAGTTTTATGCTGATTTACAAAAATCTAAAATTCTTAAAAAATGCCTCGCGGTGGTAACTACACGAATGGGGTTGATAGGCTTTGAAGAAAACCTTCCACAATATTACGGAATATGTAATCGGTCTTCAACAAATCGAATGATAATACTGACATCCTAGACGTTCCTTTTTAGTGTGGCTTAAACTCAATCCCACTTTATTTTCGAAATTTTTACTTCATTAAAAGCTATTTTCGGGAGTGGACAGATTTCAAGAAAATCTGGTAAGGTGAAGAGAGTTGCAATACAATAAATGTTTGTCGAATTCAATCTAAATAACAACATTATTAGACGGTACAAAACTTTAATCCAGAGAGAATTTTGTATGAGGGCTATGTGGAATTATGATCCGATTCTCACTATTTGCAATAGGCACAATTTTTTTTTTTTTTTTTATTCAGCACAAACGCATAACACCCTGCCCAACATTGGTAGTGTGGGTACAAAAACAACAACTCTGCCAAAAAGAAAACTAAATACATATTTAAAATTATTCGATTGTACTGATGTGTGTAATAAAGGCCTTTACACACTATCCCACAAAGTCTTACGTATTTTATGAAAATGCTTCCCTGATCTAATTATTGTTTATAAATTTTCATAAAACAATAACAACTTATCATGACAGGGTTGCATTTTCATAAAATACGAAAGACTTTGTGGGATAGTGTGTAACAGCTTTAAGTAAAACTATTACTCATGGAAATCACGAATTGCTGTAATGAGTTTAGGATTCATGTAAAAGTTCTCTATTCCCAATATTATCTAGGTATCTGGGGTAGCACAAAGGGACCGATAAAGGACTTAAGTGAGCTGTCTGTTGATAGCTGCCCATGGAACCTTACCTAACATATCTAGGTATCAACATCTATATGAGATTTTTTGTCTTGAAGTGATTTTAGGGAGGGTGTTCATATGGGACCAATGGTTAAAATGTATGTACCAACACGAAGTTCACATGGTAGCTGTTACAAAAGTCATCGTTGCCAAATTTTTTATTAATACCAACATTTCTAAGGAGCTTTGGTCAAATATATATCAATTCCAATAAGATTTGATAAAATTATTAAGATTACAATAAAATATTTTTTGGTAAAATTTAATGCAAATACCAATATAATAAGATTGTTAATTGGCACAAACTTATATTCCAGAAAGATTTTTGTATGAGGGGTATGTGTAATTTTGGACCAATTCATTCAATTTATAATGAACACCAATTTTGTTTAGCACAAACGAATAATAAACATTCTACCTTTGGTGGTGTGGGCAGAAAAACAAATTTTCCAAAAAGAAAATTAAAAATTATTTCAATCATTCTGTTTTAATACCCACACTATCATAGATAGAGAGGATATTATGCGATTATAATAAAGTATGTAACAGATAAAAATATTAGTTCTGGACCCCCCTTTAGTGTACCAATCAATCAAGTCCGTTTGGCTGGCTGGTATACACTAAGCAAAGTCTGTAATTCTAGATTGCAGTCGAGTGTGTCGACTGCTGGCCCATACTAGTTTATATAAAACAAACCTTAAGGTCGCGAAATCAACACTATCCAGTCGAAAAATCCTTTTCACAGATCCTTAGGCCGGGTTATTTTATTGAAATTGTATTGGCAATAGAATTTTCATATTTCAAAAATGCTCTTATTTAGGTAGCTCAGTAATTGTTATACGACTCTTACAGAGAGTCGCAAAAGGTTCATTCCAAGATAAAAAGACGAGCGTGTCAAAAAATGAATAAAAAAGTATTAAATAAAAATAAATTCAGATGTTTTTGTTTTTGTTACTAGTCAGATAATCATCAGAAGATTCTTTTAGGCTGGGTTTTTGAGATCTCAGTTAAACTAGGTTTAGTTAATCTGAAAACTGATTTGTGCCGCCAATACCAAGTTTGAAAACAAAATGTTGCCGGAACAGCGCAGTCCGGCTTAAAATGTGGGTATTTAATGAAATACTAGAAAAAAATCACATTTAACCGGAAAATCCGAGTTGCAGAGAACCTTAAACTTAGTTTAAACGTAATCTCGATCTCAAAAACCCGTCCTTAGAAGTTGTATATTAAACATAATCGTCTTACAAACAGCCTTTGCTAGCTGGGTTATATTAAATCATAAGCAAATACATAGTATGTATGTAAATATATACATATGCATTGACATAAATGTTATTTCAAAAATTAAATTATTTTTAGTTTATTAACCAAAATATTTTATATTTTTTTAATTAAAATTAATTAGTTTTTTAATTTTATGTATTTTTGTTTATTATTTTCAAGTTTGTTTTTCAATAAAAATATATTTGAAAAAAGGACCAAAATATTGACAAAAGTACTCCTTTGCTTGTTGTTCAGTACCATCTCGATTTTTCAATTTTCCATCACTGATCGTAATTGCACTTTGCTGAACTCTTTTTATTTTTATACCCACACCACAACAGGTTTTCATTGGCGCAAGGAACAAGCCTATTGAAAATTGGTCAAATCGAAGGACCAAGACGCAAGATAGGGGGAAATTTCTTTCTCTCAGAAACTTTCAAACAGATAATAATGAAATTTAAAACATAGATAGAACCATATCTCTATGGACACAAAAGGGATGCATTTTTTAAAAAATGGGACCACGAGGCGAGATAGGGGCAATTTCTGCCCCTCAAACCGATTTAAATGAAATTTTAAACATAGATGAATCCATATCTATATGGACATATAAGCTATATAGTTTTTCAAAAATAGGACCACAAGGGGAGGTAGGGGGAAATTTCTGCCTCTCACAAACTTTCAAATGGATTTTAATGAAGTTTATAAACATAGATAAGTCCATATTTATATGGACATATAAGCATGATGTGTTTTTTAATACTGTGGTGTAGGGTATCATATGGTCTGGCTTGACCGACTATACTTTCTTACTTGTTTTACACTGCAGTTACCCGCTCAAGTTTTTATTGATAGTCTTTTACATACACTGTTTGTCAAAATTTCCAAAAATTGATAGTTGTGACGTAGGCTGCATTCAATTATTGAGCAATTTACTTTCAAGATGCCTTCAAGAAAAAAATGTATAAAGAGAAACGAAAAATTTGCTCACTTACCTTGAAATCAGCTGTTTTCTTGAACGTTAATTGAAACACTCACTGGCAAGAGAATTTTAAAGGCAAGTTCGTATCAATTTTTAAAAGTATGAGTGTATTGGTAAAAAAATGTGAGTGTATTAAAACTTGATAAGCAAAACTTGATCGTGTAACCCTCAAGTTCAATATAAATGAAACTATCGTACAACTATTCATACATATATAAAAAACAATTTTTTTCTCACACACGACAAAAAAAATTTTAGATACGAGTACGAGTATTAATTACCCTGCAAATAAAATTGGACCACCTGACCCATTTTGATAAAATGGACTACTCCATGGACTAGTCCGATGTAATGCAAGCATGGACCATGCCATTGTTAAAAAGTGTTTGTAGTGAGACGACATGTCTTCGTTTTTTAACGACATGCTTTCGTGTTTAAACGACTTCAAAACTAATCCTCTTTAGTATACCATGGAGTAGTTTTAAAACTACTCCTTACTGGTCCAAAGGTGGGTTATATACCATGGAGTAGTTTTAAAACTACTCCTTAGTGGTCCAAAGGTGGGTTATATGGTCCTCTCCTAGGACATCGTAATGTTAAATAGACCAGGTTTTTTCCATACGTTTGGGTTACTTGTGGACTAGTCCTGGTCCCTTGTGGACTACTCTTTACACGCGTGTTTGGACTGGTCCTATTATTTGCAGGGTAATAACCACTGTCTTGCATCATTATGATCAAGTATGGGCAGCACTACATTGAAAGCTTTGCATGTGTGGCCAGGGCTGCCAGATATGGCGATTTCTCGCCAAACGTGGCGATTTTGAAACGTGTTTGGCGGTGGGATTTCCCATTTGGCGACTGGCGACTTTTATGGCGATTTCTGATATAACTGGCGATTAACTTGGCTATTTTTACCATTTATATTATTTCGGCAATTTTGTTTAACAACTTGTGATTTTTTTGTTATACTATTATAAAAAACATATTAAGTGAATTTTATATTCAGTCACTATTTCATTCTAATAGTATGTATGTAATTCTAATAGTATGAAGGTCAAAACTCCAGTAATGAAATCGGTGAGGCTGAAGTGTACGATCTTATAGACTTGTGTACTTAATTTAAGTTTTTAACTGAATACATATATGATCTCCATTTGCGGGATTTTTTTCGCGAAAATTCTCGGAATCGCGCAACTTTTTTCTATTGCCTTTATTTCGAAAATTATTTAGCCAGCAGGCCTTAATTGTAATCTGCTTTATGTGAGGCCTAAAGTTTTACATGGAGTTCTCCTTAGTTATTTTATACACGGAAAATGTGAGATGGCCAAGTTATATAACACTGTTGAAGAAAACTGAGTTCTGTTTTCATATACGGTTCAATTACAATTAAAACGTACACGAAGACTTTCTTCTTTCTGTCTTGAATGACACAATGCAAAAATACATGGAAAGTCACTTTTATTGAATGTATGCTTCAAATAAAACCTTTCTCTGATGTTCAAGAACTTGTTATTTAGATTACTTTTTTTCAAAAAACGTCATTTAAACAGCAAAAATTAAATTGAAGTTTAAAACTGGCGTTCAAGACATTAAACTTTTTATTTTTTTAAGAAGTTTTTTTTGCAAATGTAATAAAACCGAAAAGAAATTAATTAAAACTTATGAAGCAATGATTTTAAGCTTAAATTTTTTTAATTTATGTGTTTGCTTCTCCTAAAACTAGCATGACGTTCAAGACATTTTTACACGTACTTACCATTATATGTATACTAAAACAGACTTAAGAACCCTTCACTTAATTGTCTTTCTTTTAATTTCGTTCTTTTCTAAGAAAACACTTTCTTAGCCTAATGCACTTCAGTTCAATGCGACGAGTATATTAGTAAATATGAAAAAAAAAATAAAAAAAAGCGTGGCGTCCACATCCGCGTTGACATTGTTTTAGGAATAAAAACAGAACTAAATTTAAAAAATAATTACAGTTATTATATGTTTCCAGTTTACTTTGTTTTCAAATTTTTTACTATTGTTTATCAAAATTGTAGCTGGAGACAAGTGTTTTTATATGGCACGAGTATGAGAGAGCAATACAATACTGTTGTCAATCAATATTGAGAAAAATATTAAAAATCTGAGCAATGTTTTTCTTCTGACATATTCTTTAATGCCTACTCTCCTATTTTTTTTTTAAATTCTTGTTTTTACATCAAAACAGAGTTGAAACAGCGGGGACAGGAAAAAAACATTTAGTATTCAATCGACCCATACACGTACATATATTGACTTCATTAAGAATAACCTAAGTACCATAAAATACTATTACAGATATTTGGCAAGTTTAACCCAAACCGTACTAAGGGCCTGGGTAACCGTACGTAAGTTAAAGCCATTTTGTATAGAAAAAGTAAAGATAACAGTACGTCAGCTCATTATTGGTTTGAACCGACCATTTAACAAAAAAATGAGTTAGGTATGAGGAATAAACTTTTTTAATACCCCCTTTTAAAATCCACAACCTGTTTCGCGAAATTTTTTATGGTTTCTAAGATATTAAGCATTAATTTTGCTCCATAACAACTATTTTAAAGTTCTTTATGTAGTATTATTTTGCTCTAAACGCCACTATTTGGCTATTGCACCAAATTCTTCATATACAAACGTACAAAATAAATTTCACTCTTGCTTTGCTTCATTGCACTATACTCGAAGGGAGTTTCAATTCAGTCGTCGGCAGGGTTGTCAGATTTTTTTGAGCTCTATCGCCAAACCGGATGTCAGAAATCGCCAAAAATCGAGAAACGTCAATTTGGTTCAGTTTTAGTAATTTTTTTTTTTTTTTTTTTATTAAATTTTGCATACAAAAAACGCTAGTATAATATGTGAGTCAAAAATCGCCAAATACTAAGAAAAAATAAAAAAAATTCGCCGAAAGTAAATGTTGTTTTGTTTCTGTAATTTTTTTTTTAAATAACATAAAATGGAGATCATATATGTATTCAGTTAAAAACTTAAATTAAGTACACAAGTCTATAAGATCGTACACTTCAGCCTTATCGATTTCATTACTAGTGCTTTGACCTACGTGCATACATACTATTAGAATTAAATAGTGACTAATATAAAATTCACTTAAACTGATAACAAAGCAAAAATCATGTGAAAAAAAGTTGAAATTTTTTTTTATATAAGTAATGATAACAAAAAATGACAAGCTGTTAAACAAAATCGCCGAAATAATATAAATCGCCAGTTATATCAGAAATCGCCACAAAAGTCGCCAGTCGCCAAATAGGAAATCCCATCGCCAAACACGTTTCAAAATCGCCACGATTGAAGAGGAATCGCCATATCTGACAGCCCTGGTCGTCGGTTATCAAGCGACGAGTGCACATGCGGCGGATGCTTACGTATTTTTTTTTATTTTTATTAAGAATTCTTGTCTCTTTATTTACTTATACTAATATAAAGCAATACAACCACAATTTTCATTTTTGACATCACTGCTCCACAGCCAATCTAAACATTAAATTATAAACATTTTTAGAAAATGATTAGCTGAAGGAACTTGCTAAGCCTCAACTTTGTATCTTTTATCATTTAAGAGATATTTGACTTTAAAGTTCGTTCGGGCACCGGGGTACCCGTGTCAGGAGGTTTAGGGTTAAAGATATTAATCTACCAAAAGTGTTTTTAATATCTCATAAGATACAAACCTTGCATGGTATTAGGTGGTTTAAACGCATCCTGATTCATTTCTGACTTCAAAAGTATAGCAGGGCTTTTGGCGCAAAACCCTAATATTATTAGAAAGGTGTGAAGCATCCATAGCATATGAGATTCAAAAAGAGGAAGCAAAAGCTTTTTTATAAAAAAAAAACTATTCTGTTAAAACCGGTTATATATTTATAACAACAAAATATATTCTTATTTTTCGAAGCACTATTGGTACATTTTTAAACGTACGTAATAAGAGACCGTTTAGAAGGTTGTGTATTGAGTTCAACAAGTTATATAAATTTATTGACAATTATTCTAGTCGCACTGATATTAAAACTAAATTATTAACCTTTTTAACCCATAATTTTTGTAAGTTTTTGTTTCACATATTTTTACATTTTGTAAAATTTATTTGTATTTAATTAAGAAGTCTGTAAGGATTATATTCCATTGATAAATAAATAATTAATAATAATATCAGTAAAAAAGATACGCAGCTGCAGCGTGGTAATTGAACCAATTCTTAACAAAATTAAAAAAAGTATTTAAAGGTTCCAAATATACATTTTTAAAAAAGTGAAAATAGAAAAATTTTGAGTTAATAACCTCTTTATGATCGAGTTCGATATCTAAGTCTAAATTTACACGTTTCAACTTTTGATGCTCATCTTATGAGTATTTTTAAGAGAAAAAGAAAGTGGAGGGGGATTGATACGTAGATGTTTTTACTCGGACAGTTCGCTTTGTGATTTTATTCGTAAGTATATGCTCAACGATGGCTTTATGTAAATTCTTTATTTTGTTTTCCTCTTTGATTCGCTGTGTATAAAATTGTTGTTGTTTTGAACCGAAAAAGTTGAAACCAATAGCTGCGTGTGATCAAATTGGCAATTTTAAAAGGGAATTGAAGAGAAGTTAAGCAGTAAAAGTGGAGTCGTATAATCCTGTACCCATGTTCTGTAACTATAGTGAGAACTTCTCGCATCGAAAAGATGTGGAACTAAATATTCCATCGTTTCTGGAAAAATAATAAAAAAGTGTGTCTGAAACCCATGTCGAAAACTATCAAAAGAGATTACGTCGTTACGTTATAAATATCATAATTTGACACTCGAAGCCGATGCGACATTGCAGACGTTCAGAACGCCAGAAACACATATCGTTGACGGCGACCAAAATTTACAAAAATTGAAAATTTTTCAACGACGGCGGCGAAAATACAACCGTCGGCTATACCAAATAATGCAAAGTGCTCCTTTAATGTTTGTTGTTTGCAAACGAGCTTTGAAAACATTCGTATATTTTATAAAAATGTTAAAAGCAACATAACTAAACAATAAAATGTGTCTGGAACAGAATTTGTTTATTATTATTCTTTGTATATTGCATTTTTAATTGTTTTTTAGTGCTAAAATTTTTTCTCACCCCATTTTTATTCGTAAGTTTATTTGACAGTTCAAAGCGGGAAGTTTTCGTACAAAAATATTACAGACACCCTTTTTCTGTTAATTGGCGAGTAATTTCCTTACGTGACAGCTAGAACTAGACAAAAAAAGTTACAGACACAGTTTAGTGAGAAAAACAGCTGTTTGTTTCAATATATGGCATTTTTGTTTCATTTCACATATTTCAATCGAAAAGTCTCTCGACGCGAGAGTTACAGAACATGGGCACTGGACTAAAGCTGGGATCACACGATTGTGGCAAATGCACCAATATGACACAATTTTTATTGTGCTTTATTGACGCACAATAATGAAATTGTACCAATCAAATATTCTGAAATCACACGATTGCCCTGTTTTAAGCAAATTAAATTGCCGCTAGTTGGTACATTGCGAAATGAGTTGCATTCGAGAACACAAAAGTTTTTACTATTTTTTACTTAACTTTACTGCATTTTACGAAATTGCGTTCGAGTACACAAAATGCAGTAAATGAGAACATAAATTGAGAGCGAAAAGTGACAGTTCTTGTCTGAGTATTTACAAATTTTTACTGCAGAAATTTTTGCAGTAAAATTTAGTAAATCAAAAAAACATATGTTTTAAAAGGTAAACAAACAAAAGTAACAAATAAAAAGCATACAAATTGTGAAAAATATGCTAAATAAAAGAAAAATTGAAATAAAAATTAAACCAAAACAAGAAGTGAATAAATATTAATTAATTAAACTTGTTTGTGAAGCATTTATTTGGCTAAATACAAACTTTTGAATTTTTTTTTGTTATGTTAATTTTTTAGAGTTGTAAAAGTGTGAAGTATTTGGCTACTTAAGTAATCAATATTCATGCTCTTTTAAATAATTTAACCCGCTACAAATTAGTAAAATCAAATAAAATAAAAAACAAACAAATATGAAAGATTACATAAAATAGTTTGTTAGTATTTTCCAAAAATGTTCGTGTTATAAAAAGTATTTAATCGAGTACCTTTAAGAAAACGAGTTAAGTAGTCAAAAGTGTCAATATTTTTCAACACTTCAATTATTTGCCATCAGCTGTTGCCTTTATTTTACGAATTTTTACAAATTTTGCGTTCGCGTACTTTTTTGGACAACAGCTTTTTGTGAGAGCAAGTTTTTTAGTTTACTCATTTACTGCATTTTACTGTAAAAGTACTCAAACGCACCTATGGTTACAACAATTGCCGCAACACAGTCACACGATTGTTCTTACTTGTATTAACTGCGTAAACGGCTGTTGTGGTAGCTGTTTTATTTGTTGGAAAGTTCTTGTTGGTTTGTTCAATAAAAAAAATATTATTTAGTCTGGGTTCACACTATGAAAGTTTTCTTTCATAAAGTCTGAGTTTATTGGTGAGATGGGAAGAGAACATGCTTTTCCTTTTTCCTCTCTCACCCATAAACTCAGACTTTCTGAAAGAAAACTTTCATAGTGTGATCCCAGACTTATATCTTATACTTAAACAAATTTTTGTTGAATAGTTTTATTTAAATTTTTTAAGAAATTCCAAAATTAACACCCTGTTCAACAATTTCGAATGTTATTGTTATTAATTAAAACATTAGCACTGAACAGCTAAATAGCATGCTTGTGAACACATTTTGTTAATAGCAATAATTTAAAAAAAAATTTAAATGCATAATAAATAAATACATATTTATCTTCATTACCTACTAAAAGAAACACAAAAAAGTAATTATATTAAAAAAAGGCAAATATTGGCCCGTATACACAATACGTTTGATTGCCGCACAAGAACACAATAAATATTGGTGCATTTTTGTTATTTTTATTGACGCGCGGTTGCATAGCTAACAGTCCCACGATTGCCGCACCAGGGTTGCATTTGATTGGTAAAAGTAAGCACAATATTGTCCTCGATTGGTACATGAGCCATTTGGTTGTGCAGTCAGACGATTGGGGTATTAAAAAGTGTGAAAATTGGTGTATTGCGCCAATCGTGTGATCCCAGCTAAGTTAGAGTCTTTTCATCTGCCAAACAATATGAAAATAGTTTTACAGAAATATTGAATATTTAACCAGAACTTACACGTAGAAACAAAAAAAAAATGGCTGCTTTTTGAGAATTTTTTTTTTAGCTAAGCGGTGTTTGCAACCCTGTAAAAACTTCGACTACAAAGTAATGTGTTAAGTAATCAGGAAAAAGTAATAATACTGCTTCCGATTCTACTGAAAGACCCAATTAATTTTACAATGGATGTCCCAAAATGAACGCTTTTAAATGTAAGTCACCAATTTTAACTTATATACATCTGAAATATAAGTAGTTATAGAAGTAATTATAGTAGTTATATAGAAGAAAGCTACTAAAAAGTGAGTGAAAAAAGCTATTAATTTTGAAAAAGTAGGCGAAGTTTTTACTGGGAAGTGAAATACTCATATGAGAACAATGCTCTGTGAGTCATGCCATACGTAAGCGAGTTGGTTAGCGAAAGATTCAGTCTTCTCCCTTACGAATCGCTTTGTATGTATTGAGTGCTCTGATAGGCTTGTTTGCAGTGAGCTAGACTTTCAATGTGGAATTTGCGATTCCGATTTCCGCCAGATTCTCTTGTCTGTTTCGACTAAAACGGGCTGAAGGTAACTATTGCCCAATTAATAAAGTTAATACACAGAAAAAATTCTCCGACATTTTTCACTAATTAAAGCATTAATCAAAAATAAAATCAGTTTTAATTAAAAATTTAATTAATCAAATTAAAAGTTTAATCGAGTGAATTAAACGTTTTATCAATATAATTAAACGTATGATTGATACTATTAATTTGTTTACTGATAAAAATTAAATTAATTTTTTAATTAATATCACAAATTTTTTTAATTGAAATCTATTTTTATTTCTTTCTATGTATAAATGAATAAATGAACTTGTATGAAGAACGTTTTAATTAAAAAATGACATTCAGTATTCATTCATTCTAAACAATAAAATACTAAAGCAGTATCAATTAACTTTCTTTTTATTAAATTGTTTAACATTTTCATTGAATCAATAAATCATTTACGTAAATTGCAATAGATTTTATAGTAAATTGTTTATTGCTTTTTAAAATTTATGTTTAAACAATTATTCTTTTAATGAAAATCTCTAATTTATTGTAAGAATTTAACGGAGAAAAACGCACTGTGAATTGTTTGGTGCAAAGAATTTAAGTATTTTTTTTACATTAAACTTGTATTACAAAATTCATTTTAACTCTCACATTCCAAAGTAGAACTTGTAATCATTTCACTTACACACTTTATACATAGATACTTTACAAAGCAGCATTAAGGAACAGCCTAAATTGAACTGTCAAACTTTGTCAATTTATTGGTTTTTTTCTCAACACAACCAGCAGCAATCAAATAAAAATAAAAAAGTTTTCTTTTATTTTACAAATTCATTTTTCACTTTCCACGCATGGTGAACGCGTATTCAAACTTGTGCCAACTTTTGTTTTGTTCAAACATACGAGTGCTAAAGTTCCTAAAGTACTTAAATGGTTTTAAATAAGTGTGGAGTGGGCAAGTGAGAGTGGCAGTTTCAAACATACCACGAAAATTGCCTTTAGCGCAGATTAAGTGGTAACAATGAAGCTAGACAATAAAAACCGCCGAAAAGAAATGAATAAAGCAGTAAAAAAAATAATCCTAATACCCTGAAACACATTAAGTTCTTGTTCATAGAATTTCGGAAAAGCGGATTTGAAATATTCATTTGTATACCCTACACCGCTTTTGGAATAAGGGGTATTATGGGTTTATGCTGAAGTTTGTAACACATAAAAATATAAGTTCTAGAGCAATTTTATACACAGAAAGGAAAAACTCGTATTAAATTTAAGTTATTTTTACTTACTTTAGTTGGAGTCGTACCCAAAAAGTTACTACGACTAAAAGCTCAGTTAGCCGGGAGTGGCATTAACGTTGCAAGTCAGATGCTACATTTTGTTGTATGTAAAGCAATTAGTACGATTATAGTAAGCGGTATGATGTTACGTCTCAATCTGCAAGAAATATATTGGCCTTAATTTTTTACGATAAGGTTAAGTTACTTCTATTCCCGGCTATCTGAGCTTAACACTTAAATGTTCTTAAAATAATCCAAAATGGGATAACTTTCGAAACCCAATACACGGGTGCTTGTAAAATTAAGTGTAGAAACATCAATATCTCTAAAAGAATAAAGATTACTTTCATGTTTAAAAAGTAAAATAAGAGGCAATAATTCCCATATTCATAAAATTTTCAAAGTAGAACGATTACGAAAACCATATTTGTGTTTTATAATTGAGAATTCTTCTGCTTACAAAGAGCGTAATACAACAAAAGTCAAATAAATATTTGCAACAGGTAAGTAAAATTATGATATTCTATCTGGTTCAGTGTAGTTAGTTTGGAGGTTAGAACCAATCTAATCTCACTTTAGGGTTATTTCAAGTACGAATCGAGATTAAACCATCTTAGAAATTCTTGAATCAAGCACAGTTTGAGATAAATTTCTTGTTATCGAATAATTTTAAGAATGGTGCACTTGAATAATCCGAACTGTAATTAAGCATTCTGCACTTGATTTAAGCAAATCCGCACTTACCGTACTATTGGCACCAATGTATTTATCTGTTTTTTCAGTGTAGTATTCTTAACGACTCACAATCACTTTCTAAGTTAATTGCAGTATTTTCGTTCGTTTGGTCGGCTGCATTGATATTTGTGTTTCAATTTTTACCTTGTAAGAAAGGAATTCGATGAAATTTAGCAAATTATTTTTATTACAAAGCTTTTTTAAAGCAGTTAATAGAAATTGGTCCATGACTTCATCTCATCCCTACACAAATGTCCGCCAGAAATAGACCATAAACCATCTAATAGATACAACATTTTATGGGAATTGGTCCTTATTTGACTATAGTTCCTATACAATATACTTCATAATGTTGATAATAAGAAAAAAATTCCAAAAATAACTTTTATAGTAACAAATACGAAAGTATAGTCGGTCAAGTCCGATCATATGATACCAAACATCACAGTATTTGAGGAAAATTTTTGCCCTATTTGGAAACCATGGGCAATGACCCGCCAGAACAAAATTATTTAATGACGTTAAGATGCATATCAGAGTTCCTTGTATTAAATATTATATATCGAGCCCTAACCGCGAAAATGCATTTTACACCAGTGGTAAAAGCAGGTAAAAGTAGTTAGCAGGCCTTCTGGAAGCCCTTCGCAGGCTTGATTAGAGGCCTTCTTCAGCAGGTCTTATTGCCTACCTACTCCCTTCTACATACGTAGGACTATGTAGAAGGGAGTAGGTAGGCCTTCCATAAGACCTTCCTGAGAAGGCAAGCGAGCATGTGTACTGGATATTAAAAAATGGTCTACGAAGGTCTTAGAGAAGGACTTATAAATAAACGCCTCCAAACGTTTACCGCTGGGACCTTATGCACTATTGTAGTGCGGGTATAAAAATTGAGTGTAATAATAACCATGGAGCAGTTTTGGTATGGTATATCCAGATTGGACCACAAGTTCCACATGAACACACTCTCGAAAAGCTCATTAAAACGAATAAACCGCATATAAATTTGAGTATTTAAGTAGATAAACTCAACACAAACTTTAATATTAATCTTAGCGTCATACATTTAGACAATTTTATAGAGTATCATATGTTTGGGTTTGCCTGTCTTTATTCTCTAACATGTTTTCGTTGGTTTTAAGGCTTGCATGTTTGGCTGGATGTGTATATAGTGTGAATGTAAGAGTGCATAGAACTCGACTTTGCTAGTTGGCACGGAAATACATTAGAGCACATTATACAGACAACAAGAGTTCCAAGGGAATGTATGCATGTGCCTTGTCTCTGTGTGTGCGTTTTTTTTTTCGTCGGCAACGGAAATAGTTTTGATTTTAATGGCGGCAATTTGAGCTTAAAACAAGTGCTAATGTGCAAGATTTTTAAACAATTTAATTTCCATAAAGAACTTAACAGGATCCATTATTGTTTTCAAAAGGAAACAATTAAATGATTTTAAAAAGAAGTAAAAAGTTCATATAACACATCAGTTGAACGGCATTTTATTGTTATTTTAGTAATATTCTTTAGAATTTTGCGGTTATGTTAAACATTCAATTTAAAAAGCTGATTTTTGGAATCTTTTAGGCGCAGGAACAGGGTGACCTAAAATAAACGAAAGGATTTAATTATTTTAACATAACTGCCTTTTATTTTTTTAGATTGTTGTCAACAAGACTTTGAAAAAAAAATGCTATTGACGAGTGCTCTGAAATAATCGAAATCATACAATCTAATAATGAGTGACGAAGGTAATTTTCAATTTATACTGGTGTGTGGGTTGGACACCAGTGTAAAATAATCTTCTCCTGGATAAAGCTTTCGAGAGAAGGATTATTATGCTCCAGAGAATATAATATGGTGAGTTAATGGGAAGAAAATGAAGCCAGGTTTTTATTTTTTTTTTTTTCAGTTTATTTTAACCTTCATGGGTTGTTCCTTAAAGAAAGGTTGTAGATTGGTAATATACTTAGCAAATGTAGCTTGACTGTTGACACAAATCAAATGGCAAAGTAGATTTAATGTTAACACAACTAAATGGCATGTAACTAGATTTATTGGATGCTGCTCGTACTGCCGGGTTAATGATGTTTCTCGATCTCTTGTTGAAAAGTTAGTGTCTGCCTCCGCACAATGGTCTATCGTAGAGTAAGACCACCTCATAATTAGTTTTAACAAATGTTTGAATTTCGACAAAAAAAACTTGTATTATTTTAAAGCGAAGATCCCAAACTATAAAAATTTAAATTTTTTTCATATTTTGTTATTAGAAATAATCGAAAACTACGATCGAATTCAATTCTTTTGACTACAATGATTTATGGAAATTAAAATACCACATATTCAAAGGAATATATTAAATATGTTTTACCTTATAATATAGTGTTATACCTTTTTGAAAAGGAAATTTTATTTTATTTTATTTTTACTCTGTTGCTGATTTTTGAGTTTTTGTTAGGTTAATTGATATATGTTCATCTGAAACGTATAATGATTTGATTGAGCATGTCTAAACTTTGGCAAGGATTTTAAATCAGAGCTACACTACACGCTCATATATACATACATATTATTTAAGCCTGATTTATAACTAAACTAAGGTAATAAATAAACTAAGGTAAAAATCAGCTTCATATTCGTGCCCTAACAAATTCTACATACAAATGAGTTCAAGAGCTCAAGACTTTTGTGAAAAATTAATACCAAATAAATATATCTGAATTTTGTTTAACATTAATACAAATTCGAAATGAGAATCCATTTTTAAATAGTAAGATATGATATGAATTGTCCTTTGAATTTGTTATTACAAAAAATAAATATTTTTTGTTAAGTAGTGGATTTAACGAATTTTTTGATTTAACGAACAGGGCTGACAATCAATTGTTCGTTAAATCGGGAATCTGCTGTTGTCGACTTGTCGTCTGGCTTAGAAATAGACCCAACAAAAATGGCGTAATAAAGATTACAAAAAGTGTCCCATGCATCACTCACGAAAATGTTCACGATAAGCCACAAATGATTTTTTACACTTCCGATCCATATGTGACAACATTTCGAAACCCATACTCCAAACTTGCAAAAGACCTAGATGAAGATGCTGTAAGTCTTATAAAGTTATCACAACATATTCATACTGAAAAGTGAAAATATCATGGTTATTTAAATGCATTTAATTTCTTCTTATATTTTTAAGTTTCACATTAAAATATTTTTCATTAACTTTTTTTATTGTAACGCTTTTTTATATCGCATACACAGAGAATGTGTAAATTTTACTCATTATTTTATACGATTTATGCAAAAAATACTGTTTTTAGTTTATAATAATGCCCATTTCATGAATTATTAATTTTAGTTGTTGTAAATACAAAACTTTTTGTTGTAGATACAAGTGCAAGTCATAACTACAAAAAGGAAATAAAATTCAAGTTCATTTATATACCTGTATATTTCCATAATCCTTTTAGTGAACGCTTTATTATTTACAAATTTAGAAAGAATTCTATCTCATCAAACAAAAAAGTTACAGATTTTTGATGCGAAAAGGCCCAAAATTGACCATTGTGCTTCGCATGAACAAAAATATGAAAAAATTTAAACGCATGTAATTAACGAAAATTCGTTACAATTGACAAATGGAAACGCTACAGCGAGTGTTAACTTTATAATGCGGGCAACTTTAATTAAATTTACGATATTAGGTGTTGTAAGTAATAATAGTTCAAATTAGAATATTCAGTAAGGTTTAACTACTTTGGGTGTGTGTGAAACGGTAGCAAAGTACTCATGGAAATACATTTTTGACACTGTTGAGGTGAATAAAATTGCACTAGCCCTGGGGGCTAGTATAACTTTTGACATAAGCGTAGAAATTTTTGACAATTTTAATTCACCATAGAACTTTGCTACCGTTTCACACACCTTTTAAGAGAAACTTTTTGGGTTTGAGATTAAAGTTAATTTAATTCTATAATTAGCTAATCTAAGAATTAAGTTAATCTTGTATCTATTGAATTTAATATTTTTGGGTGGCGGCTTAAGCCATGTAGTGTTACCGTACTGAGCACAAATAAATGTCAAGTTTTTATCAAAGAAATATAAATGTTTTCAAAGAAGAAGAAGAATATGCCAAATTTAATATTGTTACCAAGGTAGACATTTTTTGCGTTTAAAGAAAAAATAGATTAGAGAAAAAATATACAAAGGAAAAATTATATAAAAGTGCTTAGCAATATATCATTTTTTAAAATTATTTTTTGTTTATATTGTTGCAACAGCTTTTTATGTTAAAAATGTCTATGTTGACAGTTTAGGTTTAAACCACCACCATCGACCGCTTAAACTAGCAACAAAAAAAAGTTAAAAATACAACTCAAAAAGTAAATACGGAGATTAAAGTTAATTAAGTCGTTAATCTCTAACCCAAAAAAAAATGGCTCTAAGCGTCTTAAGATTTATATTATTTGTAAAAATCCAATTTGTACACAATTAAACGGCTTCGTGAGTAAACAAACAGGTGTGCGTGAATTAGCTACAGAGCATATTCCATCTAAAAAAAAAAAAGAAAACGTCTTACATACAAAAAAAATCATAGGTAAAATTACCTAAATATATGGTATAAAATTAACTAAGCGCAAGGGTAGCATGGCAGTGTCAAAGTTTCTTAGGTAATGAAACTATTAACTTAGGTAATTTCTATGTTCGAAAAAGGCTGACTTCCAAAACGTACTAATACAAAGTTTGTAAACAAAACAATGCAACTATGTGTTCTGTTTATTTAAACGTTTTGAAATGTAAGTGATGCAATGCATTATATTAAAATAAATCTGTATTACGTGCCAATTAAAAAATGTTAAATATCGCAAAGCATCAACTTTAAAACCGATGCTCTGATTGCTTTTTTTCTGCGCTACTAATTCTTACCATCGATGTTTTAGAAGGGTTTGCATTGCATATACATTAGGGTGGTCGTTAACTGTGGTCGTTAACTGTATGGGAGGGCTAAGTCCTCCCTCAAGCCCGCCAAAGTTTGAGAAAAATCGTAAAGTCCGACTTGTATGACTCATATTTAGGAAAATATTAATTTTACATAAAAATCGTTTTCCAAGAAGTTGTTGTTAGTAAAGTTTCCAACAACTTTTGCCTTAACAAGTTTTCTCTAAAACTCATATTGAACAAAACCTAATTAAAATAAAAAGTAAACAGCAGCATTGATGCGAATTTTTTTACGAAATTGCGTTCGAGTACACAAAATGCAGTAAATGAGAACATGAATTGAGAGCGAAAAGTGACAGTTCTTGTCTGAGTATTTACAAATTTTTACTGCAGAAATTTTTACAGTAAAATTTAGTAAATCAAAAAAACATATGTTTCAAAAGGTAAACAAACAAAAGTAACAAATAAAAAGCATACAAATTGTGAAAAATTGTTAAATAAAAGAAAATTTGAAATAAAAATTAAACCAAAACAAGAAGTGAATAAATATTAATTAATTAAACTTGTTTGTGAAGCATTTATTTGGCTAAATACAAACTTTTGAAATTTTTTTTGTTATGTTAATTTTTTAGGGTTGTAAAAGTGTGAAGTATTTGGGTACTTAAGTAATCAATATTCATGCTCTTTTAAATAATTTAACCCGCTACAAATTAGTAAAATAAAATAAAAAACAAACAAATATGAAAGATTACATAAAATAGTTTGTTTCTATTTTCCAAAAATGTTCGTGTTATAAAAAGTATTTAATCGAGTACTGATAAGAAAACGAGTTAAGTAATCAAAAGTGTAAACATATTTCAACACTTCAATTATTTGCCATCAGCTGTTGCCAGAAGATATCAAAAGAAAATCTTCATTTGGCGAAAAAAAATCTTATTTTGAAGAGAAAAATCTTAAAATTTTTTATAACAAGTGCAAAAAAGTAAAAATGATTAATTTTTTAAAAGAAACTACTCTTTATTATGGAAACTATTCAAATTGAAATGCGTAATTGCGGTACTTATACAAAATTAGATTGTAGGTTTAAAATTGTATTTTTAGTTATATTTTCCATAAAAATACATTTTAAATGCATTTAATTTTTCTCAAAATAAAAACGTAAAAAGTCCATCTAAATAAAGAAGTTTCATCGAATGTAATTAAATTCTAATATTAGAGATGTATAAATTTGGGCAAACAAATTTTAGTTTTGGAGCAATGAAGCTCATACATCATATGAAATTTTTAGGGTTATCAATTTTTTTTGTTATATCGAAGGCATTTTGAGAAAATTGCATTTAAAAAAAGCTCATTGAAAAAATATGGATTTACCTAAATATATTCCTAATGGAATTTTTATTAAAATAATGTTGGTATGTATACATTTTAAAAGATATTCTTAAGCACTTATGTAAAAATTATCATAAACATGGAATGTGGAATTTTCAAACCAAAAGCTTCTTAATTCAAGGACTCTCGGTAACTTTTTACCACTTACTTCTCCTCTTGGTCTAGGCAGACCACAACTAGAACAGCTAAAAAACCCAAAAAAAAAAAAGGGTGTTTAAACTAGCACAAAGTATTGCTTAATTATATATTTTATAATTGCATTTTATCCATTTCATTTATATTTCTTATTAAATTGCCTTGTTTTAAAAAATTGAATTATAACAGTCACTAAATGAACGTCATAATTATTAATCATACAGTTTAAAAGCCACTGAATTGTAACAAAAACAAACTTTTAACTTATGTTATTACGCGGATAAAAAATAACATCTTCAATTGTCACTTTTACCGCCTCATAAGATAGCCATCTTTTTCTCTACCCAATTTTAGTTTGGTTGGTAATCGTTGTACTTTAACTTACTTCACTCACTCGTTTTTAACTTCTTGAACCTTAAACTACATACTTACTTGTGGTATCTTTTGCTTTTGAATTTGCATTGTAAAACTTAAATTAATCTAATTTTCACTAAGTGTATTTCATAAGAATTTAAATTAGTTATTATTAAATAAAGAACAACCGTTGTGGATTCCTACTTTAATTTCCTGCCTGGTCTTTTTATTTGCACCTATTTCGGGTTAAGCGGAAATTCTCTTCCAGTGTCAACAGTCATTCAACTCCCATCCGCGGGAATTTACTTTTTTTCCACCCTTCACCTTCCAGCCGGGATTTCTTTGCAGCTGCTCTCCCTAAGAGTGATCGTTGCGCTCGAAACCCATCATCCTCATCCTCTCACCTTTCATCCTAGCTTGGAAACACGCAAGTATACACAATCACATACATAAAATACAGTCCACTTGTTCCTCCCTGGCCACCTAACCAGTCTCTTAAGCTAATTTCATAATTCTCTATTTAACATAAATTCACATACATACAATCATTAATATTAACTCTTACATTCCCTTTATACATGGTTTCCATCCTACACACTACATTCATCCACCTAAGTACATTCATACATTTACATACATATATGCCCACGCAATCATAGTCACACAAGGGGTAGATATATTCATGGTCCTTCGAGCCGGATTTGAACCAGCGACCTATTTTTGAACAAGAACAAAAATAGTTCAATAAAGGTAGTCAGACTAAATTGTATTAACACTCGTTGCGTATTCCTACTACAACAAAGATCAGTGTCTCAAAGCATATAAAATTGAACAGTGGGGACGAACGAACAAAAAGTATATCAAAAATATTTGCAATTTTAAATTAATATTTTTTATTTGAATTAACCAATTAACACAAAATTCTAACAACAAAATTTTAATACAAAAATTCTAAATAATTATCGAATTTAATTAAAACTGAAAATTATGGCAAATTCGATAAAAACTTAGAATTTCTCGTAAATAAAATGGTTAATACAATCCCCTAGTTTCAATTCTTAAAGACAATTTCTTATTCCTAGAAATCTGTAGTTATAAAGCTTTTGTGAATTAAAATTCCAAGCTCATTTACGCGTATATTATCTCAATTACAATGCTTTTGTGAATTAAAATTCCAAGCCAGTTTCCGCCTAATTATTTGCTTGTCTTACGTGAAACAAATCTGAAAGATTCTATATTTATAATTTGAAACAGCGAATAAGTTTATTTTCGTATGTGAAAGAAAATCTTGAAAATTCTCGATCTTTATTTTTCAAAACGCTAAATATTTTCTTTTCCTCCATAAAAGAAAATATTAAAGATTTACAATCTTTATTTTTCAAAACGCTAAATATTTTCTTTTCCTCCATAAAAGAAAATATTAAAGATTTCCAATCTTTATTTTTCAAGCGCTAATTATTTTCTTTTTGTCCATAAAAGAAAAAATTAAAGATTTCCAATCTTCATTTTTCAAAACGCTAAATATTTTCTTTTCCTCCATAAAAGAAAATATTAAAGATTTCCAATCTTTATTTTTCAAACGCTAAATATTTTCTTTTCCTCCATAAGAGAAAATATTAAAGATTTCCAATCTTTAATTTTTCAAAACGCTAATTCTTTTCTTTTCATCCATAAAAGAAAATACTAAAGTTTTCAATCTTCACTTTTTTTTTGCTAAAACCGCTAATTATTTTCTTTTCCTCCATAAAAGAAAATATAACAGATGCTCGATATATTGCTTGTAAACGCTAAGAATTTCCTGTGAGTACATAAAAGGAAATAAAATAGATTCTCAATCTCCGACACAAGAGAAATTATTATAACTTTTCACTCGATATCAAACCGTTAATTATTTTTTGGTACATAAACGAAAAAAAAGTAAAAATATTCATCTTAATTAGAAATAACATTCAAATTTAAATACATAATTGTAAATATTTTCAAATCGTGATTTTCCCTTATACAAACTGAAATTTCTACACTCAAAATGGCTTCACCACAAGACAGATTTACATTCGATGCAAAAAATTTAATTGCATTTTGCAAAAGATGTGACGCGCAAGATTCTTCTGCCCAATCCGAGGCTCTTTTAGATCTCAAGATGAAAGATCTTGATATACGCTGGAATAAAGTGGAAAAGTCGTATGAGGAATTAATGCTTTCCGATCAGAGCGAGGAAATTAAAAACACAGCCCAGGAACAATACGACGCATGTGTCGATATGTATTACCTAACAGTCTCAAAGCTTCTTGATCTTATAAAACCGCAAAGGGAAAGCATTAACCCTCGTACTAGTACCACTTCCATGATTCCCAATATTCCAGAAGAAGCATTTAAAACATGCCTTAAACTGCCTCCGTGCGATACGCAAACTTTCTCGGGAAGTTATGAGGAATGGCCTGCTTTTCGTGACATGTTCACAGCGGTCTATATCAATCACCCAAGATTGACATTCGCGGAAAAACTATATCATCTCCGCAACAAAACAACAGGAACAGCAGGACAAATTGTGAATAGATTTCCCCTGACCGAAGATAATTTCAATCTGGCATGGCAAGCTCTAAAGTCCCGATATGAAAATATAAGGGTTCTGGTAGACAACCAAATACTCCTGTTGCAGTTGGCGAAGACAGTGAATCCCTACAAAGAATCCATAGTTCTGTCTCTGACTGCTTATCCATGTTGCATTCCTTCGGAGTAGCATCGGAGGGTTGGGATCCCATATTGGTTAATTTAGTTTACTCAAAACTACCTCATGACACCCTTGCTCAATGGGAACAGTCTCTAAACGCATGTAGAAACTTACCAACATGGGAACAACTAAGCAATTTTCTTCTCAAGAGATGCGAAGTAGTAGAACGCATTTCTACAATAAAACTAACAAAAACGTCATTTTCAAAAGAAGCCAAACCCCAACCCCGAATTCAAGCTTATGCTTCGCAAGAAAAACTTAACATAAGCTGTAAAATTTGCAATGATAATCACAGTTTAAGAGCATGTCCCAAATTCCGCAAATTTTCAATACAAGAACGAGTCGATTTCGTTTTCAAAAACCAATATTGCAATAATTGCCTTTCCATGGCTCATACTAAAGCTAATTGCAAAAGCAAAAACACATGTCTAAATTGTGGAAAATCACATCATACTTTGCTTCACATGAGTCTAAACAAGATCGTAAAGAAAACCGGTAATCAGTCTTTTAATAACAACAATCACATTTCCCAAAATCAAAATTCTAACAGCCAAATTCAAATCCCACAATCTCATGAATTGTCAATACAACCGTCTACATCAAAGGCGGCAAAATCGCAAACTTATTCTAACTATGCAGCAAGTCATACTAATATTCTTTTAAGAACAGCCCTCGTTCAAATCGAAAGAAGGGGAGAGTGTTTCACAATTCGTGCACTCATAGACCCAGGCTCAGAAAGAACTTTTCTTTCAGAAAAAATTCGAGCAAGGTTAAATCTCCCCTTTAGAAAATCCAAAGTTGAAATTATCGGAGTTGGCGGTCAAAGCCAAACCGCTGATAAAGAGTGTGATATAACTCTTGTGTCCCAAAAACAAAATTTCCGGCTTCAAATATCAGCGATAGTACTTCCCAAAGTTACAAATAAAATACCTGCTACTTCGTTCCAGATTACCTCTACATCTGGACTTTCAGACATTAAACTCGCTGATCCGTATTTCAATATTTCCTCTGGAATTGATCTCATTCTAGGTAATGACAGCGAACGTCATATAAATCTCGAAGGCATAAAACGAGATGTGTGTGGCTCTGCTTCAGCCTATAACACAATTTTCGGCTGGGTTCTTAAGCTAATTTCATAATTCTCTATTTAACATAAATTCACATACATACAATCATTAATATTAACTCTTACATTCCCTTTATACATGGTTTCCATCCTACACACTACATTCATCCACCTAAGTACATTCATACATTTACATACATATATGCCCACGCAATCATAGTCACACAAGGGGTAGATATATTCATGGTCCTTCGAGCCGGATTTGAACCAGCGACCTATTTTTGAACAAGAACAAAAATAGTTCAATAAAGGTAGTCAGACTAAATTGTATTAACACTCGTTGCGTATTCCTACTACAACAAAGATCAGTGTCTCAAAGCATATAAAATTGAACAGTGGGGACGAACGAACAAAAAGTATATCAAAAATATTTGCAATTTTAAATTAATATTTTTTATTTGAATTAACCAATTAACACAAAATTCTAACAACAAAATTTTAATACAAAAATTCTAAATAATTATCGAATTTAATTAAAACTGAAAATTATGGCAAATTCGATAAAAACTTAGAATTTCTCGTAAATAAAATGGTTAATACAATCCCCTAGTTTCAATTCTTAAAGACAATTTCTTATTCCTAGAAATCTGTAGTTATAAAGCTTTTGTGAATTAAAATTCCAAGCTCATTTACGCGTATATTATCTCAATTACAATGCTTTTGTGAATTAAAATTCCAAGCCAGTTTCCGCCTAATTATTTGCTTGTCTTACGTGAAACAAATCTGAAAGATTCTATATTTATAATTTGAAACAGCGAATAAGTTTATTTTCGTATGTGAAAGAAAATCTTGAAAATTCTCGATCTTTATTTTTCAAAACGCTAAATATTTTCTTTTCCTCCATAAAAGAAAATATTAAAGATTTACAATCTTTATTTTTCAAAACGCTAAATATTTTCTTTTCCTCCATAAAAGAAAATATTAAAGATTTCCAATCTTTATTTTTCAAGCGCTAATTATTTTCTTTTTGTCCATAAAAGAAAAAATTAAAGATTTCCAATCTTCATTTTTCAAAACGCTAAATATTTTCTTTTCCTCCATAAAAGAAAATATTAAAGATTTCCAATCTTTATTTTTCAAACGCTAAATATTTTCTTTTCCTCCATAAGAGAAAATATTAAAGATTTCCAATCTTTAATTTTTCAAAACGCTAATTCTTTTCTTTTCATCCATAAAAGAAAATACTAAAGTTTTCAATCTTCACTTTTTTTTTGCTAAAACCGCTAATTATTTTCTTTTCCTCCATAAAAGAAAATATAACAGATGCTCGATATATTGCTTGTAAACGCTAAGAATTTCCTGTGAGTACATAAAAGGAAATAAAATAGATTCTCAATCTCCGACACAAGAGAAATTATTATAACTTTTCACTCGATATCAAACCGTTAATTATTTTTTGGTACATAAACGAAAAAAAAAGTAAAAATATTCATCTTAATTAGAAATAACATTCAAATTTAAATACATAATTGTAAATATTTTCAAATCGTGATTTTCCCTTATACAAACTGAAATTTCTACACTCAAAATGGCTTCACCACAAGACAGATTTACATTCGATGCAAAAAATTTAATTGCATTTTGCAAAAGATGTGACGCGCAAGATTCTTCTGCCCAATCCGAGGCTCTTTTAGATCTCAAGATGAAAGATCTTGATATACGCTGGAATAAAGTGGAAAAGTCGTATGAGGAATTAATGCTTTCCGATCAGAGCGAGGAAATTAAAAACACAGCCCAGGAACAATACGACGCATGTGTCGATATGTATTACCTAACAGTCTCAAAGCTTCTTGATCTTATAAAACCGCAAAGGGAAAGCATTAACCCTCGTACTAGTACCACTTCCATGATTCCCAATATTCCAGAAGAAGCATTTAAAACATGCCTTAAACTGCCTCCGTGCGATACGCAAACTTTCTCGGGAAGTTATGAGGAATGGCCTGCTTTTCGTGACATGTTCACAGCGGTCTATATCAATCACCCAAGATTGACATTCGCGGAAAAACTATATCATCTCCGCAACAAAACAACAGGAACAGCAGGACAAATTGTGAATAGATTTCCCCTGACCGAAGATAATTTCAATCTGGCATGGCAAGCTCTAAAGTCCCGATATGAAAATATAAGGGTTCTGGTAGACAACCAAATACTCCTGTTGCAGTTGGCGAAGACAGTGAATCCCTACAAAGAATCCATAGTTCTGTCTCTGACTGCTTATCCATGTTGCATTCCTTCGGAGTAGCATCGGAGGGTTGGGATCCCATATTGGTTAATTTAGTTTACTCAAAACTACCTCATGACACCCTTGCTCAATGGGAACAGTCTCTAAACGCATGTAGAAACTTACCAACATGGGAACAACTAAGCAATTTTCTTCTCAAGAGATGCGAAGTAGTAGAACGCATTTCTACAATAAAACTAACAAAAACGTCATTTTCAAAAGAAGCCAAACCCCAACCCCGAATTCAAGCTTATGCTTCGCAAGAAAAACTTAACATAAGCTGTAAAATTTGCAATGATAATCACAGTTTAAGAGCATGTCCCAAATTCCGCAAATTTTCAATACAAGAACGAGTCGATTTCGTTTTCAAAAACCAATATTGCAATAATTGCCTTTCCATGGCTCATACTAAAGCTAATTGCAAAAGCAAAAACACATGTCTAAATTGTGGAAAATCACATCATACTTTGCTTCACATGAGTCTAAACAAGATCGTAAAGAAAACCGGTAATCAGTCTTTTAATAACAACAATCACATTTCCCAAAATCAAAATTCTAACAGCCAAATTCAAATCCCACAATCTCATGAATTGTCAATACAACCGTCTACATCAAAGGCGGCAAAATCGCAAACTTATTCTAACTATGCAGCAAGTCATACTAATATTCTTTTAAGAACAGCCCTCGTTCAAATCGAAAGAAGGGGAGAGTGTTTCACAATTCGTGCACTCATAGACCCAGGCTCAGAAAGAACTTTTCTTTCAGAAAAAATTCGAGCAAGGTTAAATCTCCCCTTTAGAAAATCCAAAGTTGAAATTATCGGAGTTGGCGGTCAAAGCCAAACCGCTGATAAAGAGTGTGATATAACTCTTGTGTCCCAAAAACAAAATTTCCGGCTTCAAATATCAGCGATAGTACTTCCCAAAGTTACAAATAAAATACCTGCTACTTCGTTCCAGATTACCTCTACATCTGGACTTTCAGACATTAAACTCGCTGATCCGTATTTCAATATTTCCTCTGGAATTGATCTCATTCTAGGTAATGACAGCGAACGTCATATAAATCTCGAAGGCATAAAACGAGATGTGTGTGGCTCTGCTTCAGCCTATAACACAATTTTCGGCTGGGTTCTTAGCGGACCTATCCCAACGCAGCCGATATTTTCATGTTCCGCTCACGTAACCCCTCCAGAACATTCACATCTTGACAATCTACTACGACAATTTTGGGAACAGGAAGAAATTCCAACATCTCACCCGATTTCTTCCGAAGATCAATATTGTGAAGAATTTTATACGCAAACGACAAAACGTCTTTCGGATGGTCGTTATATGGTACGACTACCATTTAAAAAGGAATTTCCTGAGACAAAATATCTTGGTACATCCAGATTTATAGCTCTAAGCCAATACGTGCGAATGGAGCAAACTCTCGCAAAAAATCCCCAGCTCTATTCACAATATAACGAAGTGCTCAGATAGCACTTGATCATATGGAACCAACCACCTCAATAGAATATGTCTCAGAGAATAAATGTAATTCCTTTTATCTTCCGCATCACGCAGTCGTTCGTCCAGATCATAAAACTACAAAAGTTCGTGTAGTTTTTAACGCATCTCGCATAACCAAATCTGGTCTCTCCCTTAACGACATACTATATACAGGTCCCACGTTACAAGCAGACTTGGTCACCGTGATATTAAATTGGCGTTTTTACAGATATGTCTTTAGCGGAGACATTCAAAAAATGTATAGACAAATCCTCGTAGATCCTCGCGACAGGCCCTGTCAAAGGATCCTATTTCAAAAGGCCCCCCGGGAGGCTACCAAAGATTATCAGCTCAAAACCGTGACCTTTGGCATTAATTGCGCGCCCTTCTAGCGATACGAACTTTGCTACAATTAGCCTTTGATAATCAAAACATCTTCCCAAAAGCATCTCAAATTCTACGTAATGAAACCTATGTAGACGATATTCTTGCGGGAGGACACTCTCTCGATAGTGCCGCAGAAAGTCAACAACAGCTGATTCGATCCCTCGGCTCAGCAGGTTTTCTAGTAAAAAAAATCGCATCTAATGACTCTCGATTATTAGAATCTATTCCGCAAGAAGACTTGTATGATTCCGATTTTCTTAAATTTTACGATTCAAGTGTAACTAAAACTCTCGGTATACGGTGGAACGCACTCACAGATTACTTCTCCTACTCCTTTGAACCTATCCCTGAGGTCACGAACGTCACTAAACGTAAAATATTATCTTCGGTTGCCAAATTATTTGATCCCGCCGGCTGGCTTTCCCCTGTAGTGATCAAAGGCAAAATATTAATACAACACCTTTGGCTTGATGAGTCAGTAAGTGAGGATTCTCTCCGAAGCTGGAACGAACTCATTCGAGATATGCCCTACGTCGAAAAAATACAGATTCCACGGTGGATACAATTCACTCCCGCTGACCAAATCCAAGTTCACGGATTCTGTGACGCCTCCAAAATGGCATACTGCGCAGCGATATATATTCGAGTGCAAACCTCTTCTACCGTACTTTCTAACTTACTAGTTTCTAAAAGCAAAGTTGCTCCCCTAGCAGCTATCACACTACCCAGGTTAGAGTTATCAGGTGCCTTGCTATTGGCTAAGCTCACGCTCATACGATAACTACGTTAAATTTGCAAAATTACGAAATCATTCTCTGGTGTGATTCATCCATTGTGCTGGGATGGCTAGCTAAGCCTCCAGCAACATGGAAAGAAATCTATGTCTCTAATCGTGTCTCACAAATACATCAACTTCTACCGAATGCTAAATGGCGGCATGTACCCACACATGCTAATCCTGCTGATTTAGGGTCCAGAGGTTGTAGACCTCAAGACCTACTCAACAATAGTCTTTGGTGGCAGGGACCTGCGTGGCTTACCAACCCAGCTTCTGAATGGCCAAAATGCAATAATCTAACTAGTACCAAGCTCAGCCGTATTTCGTCTCTAAACCATCCGCAAACACAAACCCTGACACAATATTATCACACCATTTGCATGTTGGGGTTAATAGAGGCCAAGCCTCTAACACTCCAATTGATATTCTTACCAATTTTTCGTCTTACCCCAGAGCGTTACGAGTCTTGGCATATGCTTTTCGCTTCATACGACGGCTTCAACCGTCCTTTGCTAACCCTAACTTTCCACTGCACTACGACAATATCGATCTTCACCATCTTGAACTAGATTCGGTTAAATCGAGACTAATATTGCTTTCCCAAAGGCAATGGTATGAAACAGAATATACCGCTCTAGCCAAGTCTGAACCAATCGCTAAAGACAGTCCGCTTTTCACCTTAAATCCGTTCTCCGATCAAAATAATATATTACGAGTCAATGGAAGATTATCGAATTCTACCTTGCCCTACAAAGAACGTTATCCAATAATTCTACCGGGCAGCTCTCAATTTTGCAATTTGTATCTCTCCCATTAACACAATTTTCTAGTTCATGGAGAATGTCAGTTAATGTGTCGTATGGCACAAACTGAGTTCTACCTACCACGTCTCAAAGTGCGTATTCGAAAGATCATTAGATATTGCAAAACTTGCATTATTTTCAAACGAAAAGCTTGCTCGCAAATTATGGCAGCCCTACCAACTGATCGATGTACCCTTTCATTACCATTCCACACGACCGGCATAGATTTCGCCGGACCATTCGAGCTAAAAACTTCAGCTCTCAAAAATTCTTCCGCGGTAAAAGCTTATGTTTGCGTATTTGTGTGTTTTGCCACGAGAGCAGTCCACCTCGAAGCTTGTTCAAATCTCTCTACCGCTGCTTTTCAAGCTACCTTCGCCAGGTTTGTTGGACGTCGTGGACTACCACGTAAAGTCGTATCAGATAACGGACGCAACTTTTTGGGCGCAAGCCGAGCCTTTCGAAAAGAATTCTCCACCTTTATAAAAACTGTTTCCCATGATATTGCGCAAAAGTATATCACCCATGGATTCGAATGGTCTTTTATTCCCCCTCATGCACCTCATATGGGCGGATTGTGGGAAGCGGCTGTCAAAAGCTTTAAGTTCCATTTAAAGCGAGTCGCGGGAGCCTACCGGTTTTCGTTCGAGGAATTTACCACCGTGTTAACCAGAATTGAAGGTGTGCTAAATTCCAGACCTATCTCTGCTCTGTCTGAAAACCCGTCAGACTTAACCGCTCTAACCCCTGGACACTTTCTCAGAGGAGGTCCCATGATGGCGCTTCCCGAGCCATCCGCCGAAAATCTTTCCGTATTAAACCGGTGGGAAAAATTAAAAGCCATCCATCACCAGTTTGCGGTGCGATGGAAGGCAGAATATCTCAAATCCCTTCAAAAGAGATATAAATGGAAATTTTCCGTCCCTAATCTCCAAATAGGCGACTTTGTTATAATCATAGATGACCTTTTGCCGCCAAATGAATGGAAACTCGGCAGAATAGAAACGGTTCACAAGGGACCTGATCAACAGATTCGAGTGGTTGAGGTGCGTACCGCAGCCGGAGTTTTAACACGTCCCATCACCAAACTGTGCCATTTGCCGTATGATCAGGATCCCAACTCAACACTGTAGATTACGTTAAACTTCACATACTTTCTTCATCACACATTTCATACCCCAAATCTTCATTTTTTTCTTATTATACTCTTTTCTTATTTTAGTTTACGTTCTCAACCACCACGCAACCCAACGATTCACCAGTGTCAGGTGTGTTTCCGTTACCACGCTCTTCGGTTCTGCACCCGATTTCTTGCCATGAACTTCATCCAACGCAGCCAAGTCGTTAGACGGAAGAAATATTGCTTTAATTGCTTAGCCCGAACCCACGATGACCGAAACTGCAACAGTCCAGATAATTGCCATGAATGTGGGTTGCCTCATCATACGCTACTGCATCCAGATCAACGTCATCGGGGACCTCAGCAAAATGTATCCGTCCGTGAGCGTCTTGGCCGACGAAACACCACAGCCAACCCGTTAAACCACCAGGGAAAAAACCGTCAACGAGACCCCATAGCCAACCAGGCTCAAACCCGTCAAAGACAACGCAAGAAGCAGAAACCTAAAACCAGTACCACTCAACCGAACCAACAGCTCCTCTCTGAGGCAATACGTTCTCTCGCAGCTATTTTATGTGCAACCCCTACCACGTCATCAGTTTCATAGCTGCAAGGAGTGGCGGCATGTTTAAACTAGCACAAAGTATTGCTTAATTATATCTTTTATAATTGCATTTTATCCATTTCATTTATATTTCTTATTAAATTGCCTTGTTTTAAAAAATTGAATTTTAACAGTCGCTAAATGAACGTCATAATTATTAATCATACAGTTTAAAAGCCACTGAATTGTAACAAAAACAAACTTTTAACTTATGTTATTACGCGGATAAAAAATAACATCTTCAATTGTCACTTTTACCGCCTCATAAGATAGCCATCTTTTTCTCTACCCAATTTTAGTTTGGTTGGTAATCGTTGTACTTTAACTTACTTCACTCACTCGTTTTTAACTTCTTGAACCTTAAACTACATACTTACTTGTGGTATCTTTTGCTTTTGAATTTGCATTGTAAAACTTAATTAATCTAATTTTCACTAAGTGTATTTCATAAGAATTTAAATTAGTTATTATTAAATAAAGAACAACCGTTGTGGATTCCTACTTTAATTTCCTGCCTGGTCTTTTTATTTGCACCTATTTCGGGTTAAGCGGAAATTCTCTTCCAGTGTCAACAGTCATTCAACTCCCATCCGCGGGAATTTACTTTTTTTCCACCCTTCACCTTCCAGCCGGGATTTCTTTGCAGCTGCTCTCCCTAAGAGTGATCGTTGCGCTCGAAACTCATCATCCTCATCCTCTCACCTTTCATCCTAGCTTGGAAACACGCAAGTATACACAATCACATACATAAAATACAGTCCACTTGTTCCTCCCTGGCCACCTAACCAGTCTCTTAAGCTAATTTCATAATTCTCTATTTAACATAAATTCACATACATACAATCATTAATATTAACTCTTACATTCCCTTTATACATGGTTTCCATCCTACACACTACATTCATCCACCTAAGTACATTCATACATTTACATACATATATGCCCACGCAATCATAGCATGAGGAATGGGATGACCGTATTGATGAGACGCCAGTGCCCTTCACTGAAGAGGAGCTAAAAACTGCTGCTAGGAGCCTTAAAAAGGGCAAAGCTCCTGGCCCAGATGGAATACCAGCAGAGGTACTCACGCTCCTGGCCGAAGAGCGGCCAGACGCGATGCTCGAGGTATACAATGCCTGCATAGCCCAGGGGATCTTTCCTAAGCCGTGGAAGATACAAAAGCTCGTGCTGATTAGCAAAGGCCGGGGTGACCCAACCCAACCGTCAGCATATCGCCCTCTCTGTATGCTGGATAGTGCCGGCAAGCTTCTAGAGAAATTATTGCAACGCCGATTAGCAGACTCCGTCGAGATGGCTGGAGGATTATCGCAGAGACAGTATGGCTTTCGGCCAGGCAAATCTACTCATGGTGCCATTGAGGATGTAGAAAGAAGCTTCGAAGCCACACAACGCCCACGATACTACCCAAAGCGTATACTCGTCTTAGCTACACTTGATGTACGCAATGCTTTTAACAGCCTACGATGGGTTGATATTATGAAGGCACTACGGGAGAGATTCAGCATCCCCGGATACCTACTGAAAATCCTTCAGAGTTACCTTAGAGATCGTAAGCTGCTCTACGATACGCCAGAAGGCCAAAGGCGCAAATCGATAACATCCGGCGCAGCTCAGGGATCAATTTTGGGTCCCGATCTTTGGAACATGAGTTATGATGAGATACTTTCGATACATATGCCACCAGACACACACCTTGTAGGATACGCAGATGATATAGCGGCCGTAATCTCAGCACGAGATACTGATGACGCGAGAAGAAAACTGAACCAAGTCATGATAAGGACGCAAATATGGCTAGAAAACCATGGGCTGGAGCTTGCTAGAAACAAGACTGAGGTAATACTGTTGACGCGAGCACACATCCCACTTGAAATTAGCATGCATATTGGTGATACTCCCTTGGTCACAAAAAAGGAGGTGAAATATTTGGGCACCAAACTTGACTGCAGGCTCACTTATTGGGCTCAAATACAACACGCGGCCACCAAGGCTGCAAAGGTTACAGGCATGCTAAGCAGGCTAATGGCGAATATCGGTGGACCAACACAGAGCAAGAGGAGACTAATTATGGCAGCAACCAATTCTATACTCTTGAGCGAAATGAAGCATGGCAATCTAGGGGAGATGTTCCTGGTATTAGTGCTGCAGAGCGGAGATCTCAAACCATCCAGCGATGGCAAAACAGATGGAGCACAGAAACGACCGGTAGATGGACGGCAAGGCTCATCCCATATATAGAAAGATGGACGCAGAGGAAATCTGGGGAGGTTAACTACTTTCTGACCCAATTTCTCTCGGGTCATGGATACTTTAAAAAGTATTTGTACCGCATGGGCAAGACGGGTGATCCTGCTTGTATCTATTGCGGCGAGGCGAACGATGATGCGGAACACACGTTCTTTAACTGTACCAGATGGTCCGCAGAAGGAAACGCACTGAGGGAGCAAATCGGCGAGTTTAATGCTGATAATATAGTTGAAAAAATGATCGAATGCGGAGACAAATGGAATGCAGTAGGACACTATGTCGAAAATGTGTTACGGACGAAGAAAAAAGACCTCGATAATTTGAGGCAACGTGAGCGCCAACGAACGGAGGATGAGCAGCAAGAGCACGCTGGCTATGAACATGATGGACCCAGACGTGGGTAAATAGAGTAGTCCTTCCGAGGACGAAGTTTCTGGGCCTTCCCGAAGTAATACGGATAGCAGTTCCGGGAAGGCACTTCACCAGAAAATGAGGAGGGATTGTTTTAGTGGAAACACCACTCGACGCAGTTGACGACGGTCACTGTAAGTGCGAAGGCATTTTTAACCCTACCTCACACATCAAAAAAAAAAAAAAAAAAAAAAAAATCATAGTCACACAAGGGGTAGATATATTCAAAGTGAATAAATATATTTTTTATTGAACGTATGCTTATTATGCTAGATTATACGAATCTATTTACATAAAAATGGTGTAAAAAATGTATAGTAATTCATAAAATAAGAACGGCTGGGCCGATTTCGTAAATTTTTTTGGCAGTTATTCGTAATTTCGAGAAGAAGGATTTACGGACGAAAATTTCGGAAAATCCCTCCGAAAAAGTCGGAAAAATCGAAAATTGATTGTTTTGTACGAAATTTTGTGTGAAAATATTTGTGTTGTATTATTAGTCTAAAGTTTGTCTGAAGGCTTAAAACTGGGGCGAGACGAAGTCCGCTAGTTTATTATATAATTTTATTATTTTATTTTACATGCAAGTCGTCGAATGTGTAGTCCTTAATTTTGCACATTGCTTTTTCGCATCTACTATACATTTGATTCAAACTTGATTCATTCAATTCAGAACATATCATTTTTTTATATTTTTTTCTTTTTTGAAAAATATTGCAAGAAAACAAGAATTCGGTCTGGCCAAAAGGGTAATTTCATAGACTTTTATATAAAAATAAAATTTCACCCCACTAGTTTGCTTCAATCGAATCCAAATTAGTTTCATTCGATTCAGCACGTATCATTTATAGAACTCACGCCCCTGTTTTTTTGTTATATCCGAAAAATATTGCAAGGAAAACACAAATTTGATCTGGCCAGACCAAGACGGTAATCCTAGGGTTAAATTCCATTAGTTTTACCTTTTGGTATTAAATACATGAACTTTTTTGTTCTTTTATAAATTAATCTTTATCTTGACAAAAGTACGAGAAAACAGAAGTAAGGAAAAACCATGTTATATCAATTAAATGGATAATCATTCAGGAAAGCAAATTTCGATCTACCAAATGTTAGAATACAGTTTGGTTTAAGGATTGATGTTTGACTATTGACGTCAGCAGTCGTCGATGGCTGCGAGTGTAAGACGGCAAATCCATCTGATGAGATCGAGTGGTTGCGATCGAAACATGTCATGGTAACCTGCCGGCCGGGGTTCGAGCCCCAGCCACGTCAAGAATGAAAGATTATCAATAACAATTTTAATTAATTTTTATGTTGTAAAATTCCTTTCTTCATAAAAATAATTTAATGAAAAATTAAATTTCATGAACTTAAGCCTAATTCAAAACATTAAAAATGTGGATTAAAAACCATAAATAGTTCAACAAATTAACCACAATACTAATTAATCTTTATAAAAATACATTTTTTCTTTTCACAAATAATTTTTTTCATCAGTATTCTAAAAATAAACAACCGCGAATCTATGATGCTTTTTAATGTTTTGTATGCTCAGACATAATGATGCATTTTTGTGTATGCTAGACAATGGGTACAAAAGTGTGCAAAACCAATAGACAACAAGCTTATATAAAACCTCATTGTTTTAAAAATTTACTGTTTAAAAAACTTTAAAAAAATTATGTACGTTGTACAAACGTAAAGTTAAAAATCTTTATTTCTAAAAATGAAAAATCTTAATTTGAGAAAAAAAAATCTTTAAATCTTATTTTGTTCAAAAAACCTTTAAAATAAGATAAAATCGTAATTCTGGCAACGCTGGTTGCCTTTATTTTACGAATTTTTACAAATTTTCCGTTCGCGTACTTTTTTGTACAACAGCTTGTTGTGAGAGCAAATTTTTTAGTTTACTCATTTACTGCATTTTACTGTAAAAGTTCTCAAACGCACCTATTTGTGTTTGTATGCGTTTGCTTAAAAAAAAAAGTAAAACGCATATCATTTGTTTCTAACGTACCACGGTTGATAAAGTTGGTGCAATTGTACTTTTTTGATACAATTCAATGCCAAAAAGTACGGTGGTACCCTAGCGTTACCGTTAAAATCAAAAGTTGCATTTATTTAGGTCTCACTCGCCAATTTGGTGGGTATTGATAAAAAACAACTCAAAAAAATTTTTAAGGCCCACCAAAGTTTGAGAAAAATTATAATTTTACATGAAATCTGACTTTTTTTATTTTGTAGAAGCAAAATAAACTGAAAATATCGAATAAGCCACTAAAAAATCTTATTTTGAATTCATTAAAGAAACGCATTTTCTATGAATTAGTTTTGTTGAAAAACATTTTTATTATTTATTTAAAAAAAAAAAACCGCCCAGCCGGGCACCTGGCGTTTTGCCCTAATTCGGGTACGCTGAATTCAGTGGTGCTAACCGTTTTTTAGGTTAGCTCTTGTTTTCAAAATTTCGAAAACGGAGGAGGTTGCACATCGTTAGTCAAAAACGGGTAAGTTTATAAAATAAACTAAAAAAAACGAAATTCCACAACAATACCTTTAACAATTGTTATAGTTTTTTCTAATATGCGTAGTCGTTTTAGAAACCAATTTTTTGGCAATGGGGATAAAACAAATATTGTGAGGTTGGTCATACCCAACGACCCAACTAAGGGCAATCTTGGCGCTGCAGTGGCCAAATTTAAGAATTATATTAAGCCGGCATATTTGTATGGGAGCCCCCCTAAAGCGTGAAGATATAAGGCAAGTATGTTTTAAGAAAATGTTTAGCACAAAAAACTAATGAAGGTCCGTCATATATTTAATCCCCCTTGGGGCGATTTCTTGGCAGTTCTAGGACTTTTGCTTCAATATATTTCTAGTCTGTGTTGACAATTTTATAAGAGAGCCCCCTTACCTAGCATTTACACGTGAAAGTAAATTTCTTGAAAGTCGCAATACACTCACACTTTTTTACTAACACACACATAATTTGGTACTTTCACCCAATCGGCTGTTTCTTAGATTTTTCGTTGATAATACGTATACTCTGCTTGCAAGAAAGTACTTTCAAGGCCAGGTTAAAGAATAAAGAAAGCATGCATGTATGATACAGGGATGATAAATGAGAAAACCAAAATCGTACTTACGAACTTCTAAAAGCGTACTTTTTCGACACCAATAGTAATAAATAATTTTTTTTTATAAAAGAAAAAGACTTTTGTTTCGGTTACACTTGAAACCATTGGTACATACGGTCTATTTCGTTCCTTTGTTTTTATAATATTTTGGCATGAAGGCTGCCGCTGATACTTGATTTAGAATGTGGCATTTGCAATCGTCCAATGATCAAGTGCAAAAATCTATTCACAAAAGTTTAGTGTTTGGTGCAAATGGTCTTGCAAAGAGCAAATGCAAAATGTCATAGCTGTTTTGTTAAATCCAACAACAAAATACACAGAGTTTCCTTAAGATTTCATGAAAACGCTACGAAATTCTGCATTTGCACTTTGGCAAAACCATTTGCACCAAACACTGAAATCCGTTTATATCCATTGGACAGTAAATACGAGTTGCCATTTTATATCAATTATAAATATTTAGGTTTGAAAAATTTTGAAATATGTAGTACCAAATGAGTTAAAGCTGAATTGACGTGTGTAAGAAAAAACAGTTCTAAGTTGTTGGAAACTTTACTAAAAACAACTTCTTAGAAAACGATTTTTATGTAAAATTAATATTTTCCTAAATATAAGACTTTACGATTTTTCTCAAACTTTGGCGGGCTTGAGGGACGGCTTAGCCTTCACCGATCGTCCTTTTGAGTTGTTTTTTTATCAATACCCACCAATTGGGTGGTGAGACCTAAATAAATTTTAACGGTCACCCTAATATTGTACTTCGGCGTAATGAAACTTTATATTTTGTTCTTACACAAAGCATTTGACGTTTTGGAAGTCAGCCAAAGTATCTTATTATATTGTTAAAATTACCTAAAAACTTTACCAATGATAGCAAAGTTATTTTATATTTTTGGAAAATTGTCTAAGTTAAATTTTGTACAAGAACATAGATTTTAGGTAAATTTACTACTTTTTTCAAAAAAGTAAGCAAATGTAAAAATTACTCTATATTTACGCATTGGCAAAATACCCTAGATGATTTTTATTTGTGGCATATCCTTCAAATGTTTTCTTACATACCACTATCGAACACATTGCCGCATTTTGGTGATTATATTTTCTCTGAACACACTAAAGGGCTAAATGGCCATGCAATGACTACACAATGAATTGCTGTTGGCACTGTAATTGTAATAGTTTTTTTAACGTTCGCCATTTCTTTAACTCAGTGGTAATTACATCGACAATTTAGTTGTCGTTCCAGCGCCCTAGCAACATTACTTGTTTACTATCGAGCAAATGATAAAATTCTCCGCGCTTGCTTGTTTAAGAATTGTATGCCTTCAGAATAAAATTGCGCCCATTCAATAGACAAAGCCCTGCAGGAAATTTGTTTACATTGGTCCTGGGTTTTGTGAAAAAAGAACAAGTACAAAAATAAAGAACTCATGACCATTGAAAGGAAAACCAATCATTTAACTAGTATATGTAGAACAAAAAAGTATAAAAAGTATTGAATTCTTCACCGGTGATGTGGCACACTTTTTTGGGACTTTCAAAAATGTTGTTCTTAAATTTAGTTCTAGGACTTGTTTTATTGAAATAATACTACATTGTATTGAAATAAAACTACATTGTAGTAAATAACACGACCAAAATTGTCTGCAAAACCTACCAAAATCCTGTGAAACCGACCAAATTTTTTAAATATTTAAAAACAATTATATTAGTGAAATGTAAAAAAAAAAAAAAATGGAACGGAATATTCAAAAGTGATTAATTTTTTTTAAAAGTTAATTAATGTAGGTCTCCATCCAGTATTTACAAAACAAAATATCTTTCATGCCTTATTTACCGGCCGCAAACGTACGGATCGCGAACGTACGATTTTTCCTTATGTTTTTTTTATTATTATCACCACGCATTTTTCCATAAATGTCTTCAAATTTTCTTAACAAAAAAACTTAATGCTCTTTTTACAATTGATTGTAATGGAGAGATTATGAAGAAAGAGTGTAAACATTACATATTTCTTGCATGTAAAATAAGTATATAAAAATATCTTTAGAAGTAGAAATACAGAAAAATATAAAATTTTCCAGTTTCCAGCCTAATTTCCTCAAGTAAAACAGCTGATATATGCTATGAAACCATTCTTTTATAAGAACAAAGATTTTTTTATAATAATAAACATTTTATTTTTTCATCCTGGTAGACCATTCTGGGGAAATGCCCATATACACATTCATTTAAAAACGCTTATAAACTAGAATTATTCATTGGTCGTATATAGACCACTAGTAAAATATAAATCAAAATTTATTAACTTAAGTTTGTACAATTTAAAAAAAAAGTATTAAACTTTATAAGACATAGGCTGACGTAAAAAATGTATCAAAGAGTTTAACAATGCATAGTTGGCTTATTGTATACGCGTTGATAACTTGCTCTGTTTTGGAACTCATCCATACTTTCTGCAAGTTCTGCGGTTCTTATACCATTGCCTTTATAAAACTATGTTTCGAAATACAGTATCAAATCATCCCACTGTTCTACGATTCTTACAACATCTTCCTTTAAGAAGTCCATCTTGTATAAGAGACACCTAATACAGAACAGAATTCCTGAAAATCTTTTATTTATGTTATTCTTTGAGGACTATGTGAAAAAACTTTAAATATTACCACAAAGAACCTTAATATTTTTTGCATTGCTAAGTAAGATTAACTGCCTGTTCATCTTTTTCTGAACGAAGACTTCGTTCGCTTAACTTACATTTAAAAGATAACAAATTATACAATATTGTCTTGGTTTTAAATGTAATTTAAGCGAACGAAGTCTACGTTCGACATCTATGAATAGGCTATAAGCTTACCAACAGTTCCAGTCATGGCGGGCGCGCCGTTTGTTGCCAATCCGATCAAAATTTGTATAGGAATATTATGTGTTGATAAAAAGTTTTTTATAAGAAGAAAAACTTAAACGGCATCTGACTTGGTAAGCTCGAATAAGATGACAAAGCTATCCATTATAAAACTAACACCGTCAAAGTAACTTGCTCCTAACGTAATATCAATGCCATTTCCATAGTTTCATCAACAATCAAAAAAAATTTTTGTGCTTGGTAAAAAAGCTATGAGATTTGTAATTGTCTGTATCCGTCCAATATTCTAAAACCAACCAAAATTAGGTTTGGCCTACCATCCGACCAAATTAGGGTAGCCAGATTTTAAATTCGGAAAAACAGTACATTGAATACATAAAAACAGTACAATCAAGAAAAAAACAGTACATTTTTTTAACGACAACATTACCATTTGTTTTAATAAGTAACCCCCAATTTCACCAAGTTCAGCTATAATTAACTATAAGTTCAAGCTGTCAAAACATATTGTAAGCTGGAAGTTAAAGTAATAGTTAGTTTTAACTTAACTTGGTGAAATTGGGGCAAATATTTTAAACTTTTGATTCATATGCAACAACAATTATATAAAGAAAGAAATACACTTAAAATGTGTAACGTCAAAGGAATTATTTCCAGTTTATGGCATTTCATAAATATATATATGAAATTACTCCATTTGCGTTTAAAAAGCAAACACTACAAACGAAGCATTTGGCCAGGAAAACCATAACATTGCTGTAAGCCATATAAGAAAGGAGAAAAGCCTTACTTAGCTCAAAACAATCAACTCATTGATTTTGAAAGTACATATTCGTATTTAAAGCAACTTTCACTACACACATAGTTGCACAAATCATATAGAATTTGAGAAAATGTTTGTTTCCTAAATTAATTTACCAATTTTAAATAATTTTTAAATTATTTACGGCTAATTTTACCAAGTTCAGCTATAATTAACTATTACTAAAACAATAGGTTTTTTGACTTTTATAATGAAAGTTAATTAAACCTGAACTTGGTGAAATTGGCCATTAATCTATAAAATCCAAAAAAAAATAGTTTGGTTTATTTTTATTTCACAAAATCTGAAAATGTTTAAAATCAAGTGCAATTGAAAACGATGAATATTTTAAAAAAAATTTTTGTAAAAATTTACTTATCTTTTTCTTATTTCAGTAGTTTAGGTAAAGAAAAGTTGTCCTCAAAGGTATTAGGTATTTTTATAAATTTTGAACACGGATAATTTTCCAAATTTGTTTGTTTTCAATTTTACGTGATTTCGGTTTCCAGAACAAGCCCGAAAATTAAAAAAGTTCTAAAAATTAACGATAACTGTTTTGGAATAAGTATTTTTTAGTACTTAAAAAAATTAAGATTTTTTTTGTCTTTCTCAGGTGTGGAAAGGGAAAGACTATTGGAAGAGGTAGCCATAAAATCATAACAACTCGAAAATATACCACTGCTACGAGCCACCCATTAAAATTTAGATTTCTACTGTGTATTTATGAGAAAACAATGAACACAGCGTAAAAACTCTTATTATTTTAGAACTTTTTTTTTAACACAACATAATTTTTTGTAAGCCAGTTCTGTTAAATATAGACTGAGCAAAAAAAAAACAGTACAAAAAACAGTACAAAGTGAAAAAAACAGTACATTTGCGTACTGTTTTAGGAGTTGTGCATAAAACAGTACAACTGCAAAAAATCAGTACATGTACTGCTTAAAACAGTACGTATGGCAACCCTAGACCAAATCAAAAATATCCGACCAAATTTGGTCGAAAAAGACCATGTTCGGCAACCCTGAATGACCTCCTCCAATGAAACCCCATGTAAAAGTGATAAGTCTTTTTCATATAAAGTATTATAAGCGGTCTCTACCACCAAAGACCACTCACGGGACTACTTTGGTGTCAGTTTGCTTCCCTCTAGGGAGATGATAAGACGTAAAACTTAAAATATATACAAATATGGTAATCGGGCTTAGGCACGTTATCCAGGAAGTCCAAAACAATTTGTAGAATAAATCTTCACATTTAGGGCGCACCATGATTTAAATCTAAGTCGGATTGGTTATCCCTTTGCAAAAATTTTTCACCCAAAATAGAAAATCATCCGCATAAACTATACTCAATTTTTTTGTCGATAACATGTCATAACGCCAGTAAAAGAGCAGATCTGCGTCTGTAGAAATATTAGAACATCTAAGGTATCTTTTGACTTCTTGTTTAACAAATTCACAGCATAAATTAGAAAGAGACTCATCCTCTTGGGATTCTCTTATATTTTTTTCAACAAACGCTTTAAAGGCCAGTTCTTTAAGATTTATTAGAACTTATACCACCTGTAGGGTGAGCGTGTTTTCAACACTTTCGTAATGCAGAGACATGTTAAGTAGCTTAATAAGAGGTTTTTCAATACGATTGAAGTCGATTGTTTTTGAAATATTCGAGCATTGTATCAATGGTCGAGAATTATAGATAAAGAATAAGTTTTATTATTTTCTTAATCCTCAAATCTTATAGCCGTTAAATTTTGGGTCATTCTCAACTTCCGTAGAATATAATTGAAGAAAGAAGGAGCTTAAAAACAGCACAAACTCTGCAAAAAACCCGTGCCTCCAAAGCTACCTTTTGACAGCAATAAAGTGCGATAGATCGCTGTGTAAAGAGAAGTGCCCGGCAAACGGAAATGGCTGTGTGATATTGCTTGCATAGCGAAAACGCATCGCACCAGTGATCTGTACGCTTATGTTAACCAACTAACATACAACCACACAGCCACAAGCACAACACAAACCAAACTATGGGTAGAGTTCTATTCAAAAATGCTTGCGCCTACTGCCCACAGAGTAAATTTCTCCTGTAGATGCTTCACAAACACTCCAAGTCCTGATATCTCAACGCAATGTCCAAATCTACTTGAGATCGTAGGAGCCACAAAGGCTCCCAAGAACAAAAAATCTCCAAGCCTTGACGGTATAGCCCCTGTTCTTCTTAAAGCTGATCCCTGTTTGCGCGCCTGCCATGTAAAACCAATTAGAGACAAGTTCTGGGAAAGTCTGACTTTGCCAGATGAAGTGAAGGAGGTCGTAATTTTAAATTGCCAGAGAAGGTTTAGTTTACAGACCATTATCACTGACATGGTAACACATTGTTGGGTATGGCGAATAAAGTAAAGCTCATATTATTACTAAACGGCTCTCTGTGGAAGTAACGCCATTACTGAGAATGGAACAGGCCGGATTCCGACCGCAGAAATCCTGTGTCGACCACGTAAACAGATTAAGAGTTTTGGTTGTACAGTGGGTGAAATGGCGGTTACCTTTATATCTCGTGTTTGTCAATTTTGAAAAGGCTTTCGACACCCTTAAAACCACACAGTATTATGAAAAGCGATTGCCTGTAAAACCCCGAAAAACTCATTCTGCTGATTAAAAGTATATACTGCAATGCAAATTGCTGAGTATTGCACGAGAAAAAGCCCAGCAGTAAGGTAAATGTACAGGAGGTTTACCTTCTTAAATTCGCCTTGAACTTATACGAGAGTGTGCTGGAAATCGTCAACGTAATATTTGTTTAATATTTGTCATAAAATTTTTTTATTAAAAAAATCTTATCAAAAAACGACTTTTAAAATTCTTGCGTTTTACGTTTCCGATTTCCAGCACACCCTCGTATAAGTTCAATGCGAATTTAAGAAGGTAAACTCAACTCGTCAACCGTTCATCAGCTGATTCCACGGCGAATTAATAAAAAATAGGGAAACGTCAAAATATAATTTTGTTTATGTTTTGCGCCAAAATAACAAAAATTTCTTAGAATAACTGCGAATAACTATAGTGAATTTAATAATCTGTTTTATAACCCAAACAAAATTTTTATTTTGTTTTTTCAATCAATTTTTGCCTTGTCAGCATTTTTGACAGCCGCCTATATACATACAAAAAAATACATCGGGCTTTTTGTAGTTGTAGAGTTGCACTTACATTGTTAAATTCGCCTTGTATAAGTTTTTGCAATAAATTTGCTCATTTAAGTGCCCTACATAACAAATTTTAGTAATTTTTTTTATACACTTTTTAAAAAACGCTTTAAAGCTTTAAAAATTTTTATGAAAATGAAAAAAAAGCGGACAATGCAGTTTGAAAGATCAATTAATTCTAAATAATTTAGAAAGAAATATTTTTGAATATGTTCTAACCATTCCTGAGTTTTTGCGGTTTTCAGGTTTGTACCCAGTTTATGATATTATGACTTATACCTAACTCAAACATTTTGATATTACTTTGTTAAATACTTATTTATTGGGCTTCTAACGGTGTAAAAGTAAGATTTAGCAGAAGCCACACCTCGTTCTGCCACAGCATTTGCCACTTGTAAATGTTGAACTTTGTTCTTTGCATCATGAATTTACCTCCTCTGGATCTGTTTAATATACTTATAATAATATAATATAATAATATATAATAATATAATATACACAGAAAAAATTAATTTTCCAATTCAAACAAAAAATTTGTAGAATCAAACAATTTTTTGTCTGAAATCGGTCCTATAAACAAATTCGCATATTCAAACAATTTATTTGCATTTTGTTTATTGAAAAAAAAACACTGATTTTTTCAAACAAATAATTAAACTGAATCAAACAAAAAGTTTACTGAAATTCATATACTAAATTTCAAAATCAAAAAAAAGGTTTTTGCACAAGCAATGATGCGCACACAAGCAGGCACTTTATTAGAAGATGTTGGCAGAGAGAGCAGAGCGGCCGGCTGGCTTTGAGACACATTTTTTTGTTGGAATAATTTTTGAACGAAGTCTTTTTTTATACACACAATGTTTTTCGTCATCACTCACTGCTGCTGTATCCTTTCCTTTGCTAATGAAGAAGAAATGTAACCCAAAAACGGCGACAGACCAACTCGATATGTTTTTCGTCATCATTATATTTTTGTATTTGATGTATTTAAGCAAACAGTTTGAAAAAATTTAATACGGGATTTTGGTTTTTTTTTAACCAACTTTGAAACCAACCAAAAATTTATTTTGTTTCTTATAATGTTGTTGTTGTTTAAAAAGAGTGAAACGTTTTTTTACCTGCTATTTTTTTTTTTTTTTTTTTTTTACTTCATCTTTCTTACTGTTGTACTTTTTTAAAGTGTCCAAAAATAGACTGTATGTGTTTTTTGTTGTAGTTCTTATATTTCACATTAGGAAGTGTTGCTTACGATCAAATAAAAAAATGCAAAAAGACGACAACATTAAAAAGCGTTCAATATTTCATACAAAATTATGAAAACTTGAAACCAATAACGCGTGTATTATATTTTTGAATGGTTGTCAACATTTTTGTTGGTTAAATAAAAATCAAACAAAAATTTTAATTGAATCAGTAAAAAAATTTGTAGAAATTAAAAAAATTTTCAAACAAGCGTTTTTTTGAAAATAATTCGGCAATAATTTTTTCTGTGTAATAATATATAATATAATAAGGGAACCACCAAATTTTATTAAAATAGAACGGGAAATTATCCAGAAAAAAACGTTTCCTTAATAAATTAAAAGTTTAATATTTTTCATCGATTAAAAAACTGCAGTCAAAGTAGAAAAACTGCCACTTCTTTATTTGCCATTGGCCAAAAAGAAAGTGTTGCTTTTACTTCTGATTCAATATATGTGAAGCGCATAGAGAAAGGGAACAGTAAAAACCAACTACACAAAACAAGAGGTAGAGAAGACCTACGCGCGTTTTCAAGGGTGACCAACAAGGTTGAGATGTGTCTTTTTCAAATGAGACCAATACCAACACGCTCAGTGATGGTACACCAAAGATACACGTATTTAAATCTTTCAAAAGGCAAAACCCTTAGGCCCTTTCTGTTTTTCGCGTCACATATGTAAATATTCGCTGTCAAACCAAATCAAAAGGCAAAAAGTTGGCACACATTTTCGTTTTTTGTTCGACAGTTTTGATTTCGACTGCAGTTTTTTAAACCCAGATTTTTTTAGTGGTTTATTCGATATTTTTGCGCTTATTTTGTTTAATAAGAGATAAAGGATTAAATTAATTAAATTAACAACTTTTCTACAAAATAAATATTTTCTAATAATAATTTTTCTCAAACTTTGGTGGGCGTGAGGGACGGCTTAGCCATCTCCGATCGCCCTTATTGTTTTTTTATCAATACCCATCAAATTGGCGGGTGAGACCTAAATAAATCCAACGGTTACCCTAACGTGCATATATGGGTTATTTTTAGCTATTATCTTTTTGGCAACACTGGTTTAAACAGCTGACGCACGTTTCGTGTTTTGTTTCACTGTCAAACATCTTCAGTTTGGTCTATAATTTAATGAATCGTCATACAAACGAACAACGCTTGCAAATTATTGAATTTTATTATCAAAGTGCGTGCTCTGTCAAGAAAGTTCATCGCGCGCATCTAGTGTTCAGCGACGAATGTCATTTTTGGCTCAATGGGTACGTTAATATGCAGAATTGTCGATTTTGGAGTGAAGATCAGCCAGAAGCATTGCAAGAGCTACCAATGCATTCTGAAAAAGTCACAGTTTGGTGCGGCTTATGGGCTGGTGGCATCATTGGACCGTATACTTCTTCAAAGATGATTCGAATCGTAACGTAACTGTGAATGGTGAGCGCTACCGTGAGATGATATCCAACTTTTTTTTTGCCCAAAATGCAAGAGCTTGACTTCCATGACATGTGGTTTAAACAATACGGTGCCACATGCCACACAGCACGCTTAACAATGGACTTATGGAAAGGCGAGTTCGGTGAACCTTTTATTTCACGTTCGGGACCGGTCAATTGGCCGCCTAGATCGTGCGATTTAACGCCTTTAGACTATCTTTTGTGGGGCTATGTTAAAGCTCATGTCTATACACACATGCCCGCTTCAATTGACGCATTGGAAGACAACATTAAAGCATTATTCATGAGATACCGGCCAAAATGTTGGAAAGAGTATGCCAAAATTAGACTAAGGGGATGGACCATTTGAGGCGCAGTCACGGTCAACATTTGCCTAAAATAATCTTCAAACATTAAATTATATGGACCGTACTATCGATTCAAATAAAGATTTCATGCATTTCTCTGAATTTTATGTGTTTTTTTTAAACTTTCCAATAGCTCTTAAAAAATCACCTGATATTATTACTTAATTCCAGGGCAAGATCTTCGACCTGTAATTAATTTTGTTTTTCAAAAGCTCTTTAAAAAGAGAAACTGTTGTTACAAAAGTGCCCAATTATAATTTAACTTGCGAAAAAAATTTACAATTCTTATTATAAATCCACAAATTATGTGTTGCACGATATTTCTGTGGAAAATGTTGTAACTTTACTTATTTTACATTCATACAAAACTTTATATTTACAAACTTTGAAGATGGGGAACTAATGGAAATTTTTACCCTTAAGCAATTGTACGCGTGTTCGACATTATTATCAAAAAACATTGATTTGTTTTTGTTTTGGTTGGGGGCCAATAATCTGGCACTGTCTAATACACATGTAACAAGACAGAATTCTATGTTCGGCAATGACGAATATTTAAATGCACTTCAACGAGCATTGAGCCTTTTTTGAGTGTTAAGTTTGTATGGGAGCTGTGATAAATAATAAATTAATTTTCATAACCTGGCATCACAATGTTCACGTCCTTACTTATCCGAATAGAAGAGCGCTAAAGATTGATTGGTTTGGCCTTGGCCGGACTTAAGTTTAAAAATAATTTAGTTAATTACACCGTGCTAGCTGATAAAACAAACAAGCCAGGCACCTGGCGTTTTAAACTTATTCGGTTACGCTGAATCTAGTGGTGCTAACCGTTATTTTAGGTTAGCTCTTGTTTTCGAGAAATACCCTTATTTCATAAAATAAAGGATGCTGCACAAGTTTATGGAAAAATCTAAAATACACCGAAATTCCACAATAATTACCTTTTACTATGGCTAAACATTTTTTTTTAAATTGTTTCAAATTTGAAAACATAATTTTTGTTGGGAAAAAAAAATAATTTTTTTTAGCAAAATTTCGAAATTTTTGTTTTTTACAAATTCATAAGAAATCGGAAAATGCAGCTATGCTGCTGGGAGCCCTCTTAAGGAATGGAGATAGCGGGTAGGAATGTTAGAATTAAATGACGGAGATGAAAATTATAGTGGGGGTGGTCATACATTTTATATGTAACTCACATCAAGTAACAAAATTTTAAAGTGTTATAATTAACTCATGTAAAGTTAAATTGGACCAAATCGTTTAATTATTCGTTACGGTTTATGGCGAATTAAGGTGATTTTCAGTATCTTGTTGTATGTTTTGGATCAAACTTGTTGAGAATTTTGCAGTGTGATTTTTATTCATGTTAAACATATTTTTAATATTTTTACGATAATGAAATTTGTGATTATGATTTTAGGCATGTTAAACTGCTTTCAGGCTGTATAATTTTTAGGACATACCCATTAAAAAATGGAGCTTCCAACGAAGCAGGTTTGTAAGGGAGAAACATAAGAGTTGCGCTTACCATTGCGCATACGGAAGACATGAATTTTATATGGCGAGTTCCCACTTTGAAGCAATACATTTTTGACATTTTCAGCGCATAAAAAAATTGTTGGATGTAACGATCAGCTTTACACACTGAATGCTTTAATACAGTTATTTTTTAGTATTCTCCCTTACAAACCTGCTGCGTAGTAAGGGAATGCCGTAGCACTTGAAATTTTATTTTTTTTTTTATAAAAGTTGTTGAGAGTTCTTTCACTTACTTTACTGCATTTCTGTATGTCTTATTGCGTAGCGCATAATTCTGCGCTTATTTTTTTAAAATGTACCATTAGTGCTTCGCAATATGATAAAATTTTTTATTGGGTATGGTTAATTATAAGTCGATCTTAACAACATTTTGACTACAATTCCAAGTTATTTACAGCAGATTTAAAAGGAAATTGTATTACAATCCTAATCATTTCAAACTATTTTTTTTGCTGATTTTAAGGTACTTTGTCGCGTATCTGCAGGAAAACAAAGGTGTTTTAGATGGGCGCTACATCATATTAGTCGTGTCAATTAATTTTTGTCCGTTGTATAAAAAAGTTGCCAAGAAGATTCATATAAAATCTGAATATTGAAATTTTGTAAATATATATTTCTCTCTTAGTTTTTCAAGATTAAGCGATCTTTTAATTCATTTTGAAAGTACATATGAATTTTTTTTAAGAGTTGGTCTATATTTAAGGTTATAACTTTTCTTTTTGTTAGTAAGGAGAACTGGTTCCAAGACGCCGGAGAGCATTAAATATTGATTTTTTTCATTTATAAGATTACGTGTTTTCAAAAGACACACGGGCAGACATAAAGACGTAGCTTAATCGGCATGGAATTTTAAAAGCAGTACATTTACTTTATGGGATCTAAGACGATGCTTCCTGGTGTTACACACGAAATGACAAACTTAATATGCATTATTCGCCACCTGTGGAGAATGTAAAACTGGGGATTTTTGAGAAACCCATACCAATTTTATTTGTTTTAAACATTTTAAAAGTCATTGTAAATCTTAACGAAAAATCTCTAGGAAAAATATAAAAGTTTTATAACTAAAATAAAAAGAAAAAAGAATAAAAAAAATCATTTCCAATCACTCCCCTAAAGACAAAATAATCTCTTGCACAAACACATTTCGACTAACAACACATGATTACTTGCCGGGGTAAGATGACAAATGGTTGGAGGAAAGGGGAATGAATGAATTATAAAATCGATAGATGGGGTAAAAAGCTTAAAATGTTCTAAGTTTTGTTTTTATTTCTTTAAAACTTTTTCTTTTCTTTTGCATCTTATCAATAGAATTTAATTTTGAATTTTTCCCTACTCTCTAATCAACTTATAAAGACGGTCGGTCAGCAGATATAAAATACTGGATGTACTAAAGACTCTGGGCATGATAAAATATTTTTAAGCTGATTTGATAGTGCTAAAGAAGAGCTTCATAATTAGTATTGTGTATTTATTGTTTTTGAAAATACAGTAGCCGCTCGGTTATAGGAATACCCAGTTATATAAACATCCAGAATAGTGAACAACAAAATTTTTACACATGAGGTTCTTAAGAGTGATTTGTTTTGTAACTGTTTGTTGTAAATGGTATTTTTTTAGAGAGTCATAACTTTGAGTTGGCATCACTGCGTTATTTGAGCACCCATTTAACTGCTGATCGCTGCTTTTTGTTTAGTTTGCTTTGAAATTTCATTATGAATCGACTTACGACTTATTATGAATCGAGCAACGCGCAAAATTGTTGAAATAGTTCGGCGAATGGGCTGATGCACAAATTGATATTGATTTTGAATAATAAAATAAAATGCCAAATTAACATATTTTAATCTTTAGTCGATTAAATTGAATACGTGTCTCAGCTTTTTTTGAAATTCGTGGTAGTTCGCGTGTTGACAAAAATGCAATGGGGTGGCAACCCTTCGTTTTAAATAGGGCAATACGGGTATACAATTTTTTATTTTGCCAAGGACATCATCTTTGTATGTAAATAGTTTAGATTTTTGCAAATTAGATGCATTTTACACGGTACTCTGGAATATATATAAATGCAATTTTGTAGTAACTCTAATATGATAGCGGATTTAGTTTCTAGATCATGAATGGATGAAAATAGGACTAAAGAAAGAAAAAAATAAATGATCCACGACTTTTCGGCGGCATTATTTTTTCGCAAATTAAAAAAAAAATTAAGTCGTGGATCATTTCTTTTTTCTTTCTTTAGTCAAAAACCTTTTTTTTTTACTTAAAAAAAGGACATGGATGATCGTCCTTGGACAAATTGTATATACAGTTGGATGCGCCTTAAAAAATCCTTTCTTACGATACCCATGTTGTGTATTTGTGTATTGTGTAAGGAAACATTAAAAAATAGAGCCTTTTTCAAACTGGTCCAGCTCACGAGAGGTCAAAGCTGGAGCCGAAATATTAAAAATGTTATCCTAAAAAAGTCCAAGGTTAATTTTTAGGAGGGTACATCGAGCACTTTTTTGGTGAGTCGCTCTAATGTACACATATTAAAAATGATTTTGAATACTTATTTTATATTGTCTCGATTATGTGAACTTTTCCATTTAGTGAACAGGCCCTGTCTGAATTAGTTTATATAAGCGATCGGCTACTGATATAAAAGTCGGATACTGCTTTGGTAGACTTATGGCAGTTTTCTCATTATACGATTATCTCTTTTCCCAACGAAAAACTGCACATTAAAGATATTTGGTTTTCTCAATGTCTAATTTGCTTCTATTCTGTCGCAAAGCTAACCAGCACTCATCTGCCAAGTAGTTATTTTCCTTTTATTTGCCGTACAGATAAATTCAATCACCTGACTCCCAGCTTTAACATGTACTTTGTGAGGTGTTGCTAGTTGAAAACAATGTTTTTTTGTTGGTATATTGAGAAACCCAAAATCGTTAACGGACAGTTTATCGCTCTAATAAATTTTTGTTGACATTAAGTAACAGCCAGTTTATCGATACATTGAGAAAATGGCCATTAGACGTAAAATCCTTTAGCAGATTCCTAAAGTATTTCACTGTAAAATTTTGGTTAAAAGGTAAAAATAATTATTAAATATAAAATTATTTTTGAAAAATGAAGTATAAAATTACTAAAATGCTATTTCGTTCTTTAATTTTGTTCACTTCAAATTGATTTAAATTGCTGATAACACGCACTTTTACAGTAAATCAACAATTCCATTAAGGTTTTTTCTCTATCTTATTTTATTCCATTTCTTTTTATTTGTTTGTTCTTTTATTTAATGCAAACATTTTTAAGGAACTCGAGCACACCCAGCAATAATTTTGCCGTAAACAAAACAAAGCATCTGTGTGAACTTGTGACTAAGTATGTGTGTATATTTCAGCTCATTAGGGCAACACATTAGATGGTATTTAAAGTTTATTCATTCTCTTTTCATTCATTTGGCAGGTTCTAATGTTCATGTTTAGTCCTCATTATGTTTTAATTAACTGACCACAACTAACAAATACTCACTCTTTTGTAATTCATAATACATAATTGTATATTTCGTTTGTTTGTTTGTTTTTGTTTCAAATATGTATAATGTGAGGCAGAAGTTTAAAGGTATAAATTATTTTTATTAAAGAAAAAACAGCTACAAGGCTAGATCTTTAGAAATATTCGTAGGATTTTCTGGAAGCTATTGCTTAATATGGAATTTACGGCGGTTGAGGACGATTTTGGGCCAAAAATGTATGCAAACAAGATAATCTGTTTCTGATTAATATGAGCTAAATTGTATTTTAGAAGTAGAGATACAGTTATTTTTGAATGCATCCTTTCAAAATTATATTTATAATTAATACGTGTAAATTTTTTTAAAATCCGGTAAAAAACTTATTCGGTACATTCAAAAAGCATTATTTGTTTTCGCATAAAAAAGTCCAAAAGTTTTTAGCAGAATTTTATTTTGGGTTGGTCTTGTTATACCAAACTTTTCCACAACTTTTTTTATACAAGTAATTAAGTCTCCAACATATCAGGGGTGCTCAAAAACTAAATTTGAATCAATATTTGAACTAACGATCATTGTTAAATTGACCTCATAAAATGAACTGATAAAGAAAATTACCATTTTGGGTCGGAAAAAATAGAATAATTTTCGAATTAAAATAAGTTTAAGCCGTTGAGTCCAACATTAGTAGGTCAACAGTAAAATAGTTTGTGGTTGACGGTTGACTGACGAAAATTAGCGGCCACATTATCAAATAAGTGAAAATTTTAGTCAATTATATTCGATGGTGTGTACTTCAGTTAAACCACACAAGCTGTAAACATGAAAAACATTAAAAAGGTATGAAACATGTTATTGTGTATAAATTTCTAATATTCACACAAACCGATTGTTGTTGATGACGTAAAACTGCTTGTGTAGTTTATTTGGCCCTTAAGAAACAATGAAGGATGTACAAGTGAGTAACGGTGTTTTTAGATCAGGCGATTCTCGCCAAAATAAAAAACAAAAAACATGTTTGGCATCCTAATTTTCTATTTGGCAAGATGGCTTACGGTTTTACGAGTGATAAAGTGTTTTTCGACAGTAGCCTTTAAAAGGGGTCTATGGTAAATTACACTGAAAGAAAAATGCTTCATATATTTAATGAATCATTTTCATAAAAAAATTTTCCTTGGGTAAATGAAAATTTTCATTGTCTAAATGGAATTTCATAGTTATAATGAAGTATTTTCGTTAAAATCGCTTCATTAGATTTCGTAATTACGTTAAAAGTTTTCATTGGATATATGAAAACTTAAGTTTGTCCAAGTTAAACAAAAAATTTTAGTTGGGAACATAAAAAAACTATATACAAACATGACTATATTCATAAATTAATAGAAAATTATAGTTTCCTTAAAAAAATGTTTAATTGCTAATTAAAAAATGTAAGATTGAATAATTTCATGCATCTAATGTTATATGTATGACCATATTTACATTATGCAATTAATGCCGCAACTTTCGTATGAAACTTTTTGTTTGTTAGCAAGAGGTGTAGGGAAGAAAACGGGGTTGAAAAAGTTGAAAAAATGCACGAAAAAAATGTAAATGTAAATGTGAAAGAGTTTCGTAGCAACTTCTTTAAAAGAAAATGGAAAAAAAACTCGGCGATAATTGCATAGTCTAAATGTGGTCTAAGTGTGCCATTAAATTTATGAAATCAAAATTTTTTTTATAAAAGCAACATATTTCAATAATTACCTTCATAATGAACCAAAAACTTTCAATCCACTTTCAATCAACGTTGTTATTGTTGTTATGGACAATTTAATCTCACATTTACGCTCTTAATTGAGTAAAAAACAAGTTTTTTTTATCCAAAAACTATACTGCACTGGCTAGCTGGTAGTGAGCTAGTCTATCAGTACCGAGGTTGCGCGATCGATTCCCGCCAGAGACAAAAAAAAAATAAAAAATCAAATAAAATAAAATAAGAAAAAAAAAAAATAATTAAAAAAAAAAAAATTTGGTTTACTTTATTGAAAGTATTCATCCAATGAATAATATTCATAGATCCAATGTAATGTTTCATTAAATCCGTTTCATTGATCCAACGAAGCGCTGCCTAGTTTCCTTTTTAATGCAATTTTTCATGGGATTAATGACAAAATTCATTGGTATTGCGAAGAAAATTCTTTCAGTGTATGGACCGTTATCCACGACATTTTGTGGTATGATTTCAAGTTATATAGAACAAAGTTGATGGGATAAGCTATTCCTATGCGCATTTCACTGGTTGCTTAGGCCAGATCGTCAGGAAACTTCAATTGTAGTGGGGAATGTAAGGAGAGATAAACTCACTGTTTATTGTTGATGTTTTTGTTTAAACTTTGATATTGTTACAGGTAGAACTGTTGCTTATAATTCTTATACGTTTAACAGTTTTATCTTTTATCTTTAGTTTTTCTAAAATCTTTATGGATGAAGTTTTCTGACGATCTGGCCTAAGCAACCAGTGAAATGCGCATAGGAATAGCTTATCCATCAACAATAAATTTCAGTGTTTTTATCAGGAATAAAAATTTGGAATTAAGCACGAATAACAAAATCTTTTAAAATGATCAATTTTTAAGGGTGTTGGTTCCACATTTGGATTAATTTCTCTTATTCTACTGAACTAATTTCGCTGGATTTTAATCCCAAACTGCTAAGGATAACTACAGGTTGGTACAAACATAGTCCGCGATGTTAATTGTGAGTGTAAGCTTAACGTCAAACTTTTTGCCCAACTTAATTTGACATTCCTTTATTTCGGTGTTTGACAAATTCAGCCATGGAGAGGTACTCAACTGAGCAGCGCGTTAAGATTGGTGAAGCCTCTTTTGAAAATGGGCGTTCAAATCAAAATGCATTTCGTGCGCTCCGTGAGTTTTTGTGGGCAAATGAGGGTCCACGAATCATTGCTGAAAAGTCGATGCAATTACAAAGAGTGTCTGTTTGGTTTAGGACTGGCGGTTTTAACGGGCCGTACTTTTTCGAAAATAAGTTCGCGAGATGATAACGGACCAGAAATTGAGGACATTTGAAAGAAAAATTGTACATCATTAAGTCAAGAATAATTGAAGAAGTAAAAGATGAGATAATTCGACATAACAAAGAAATTGAACCTCAATGTCTCAGAGCCATTGAAAATATGGACATCGGATGAGGTGTGCCACTGAAGCCTTGGCGAGAATTCGGCCGATATTTTGTTTTACACCTAATTGTCATAGATCCTGCTGTCATAATCAAAATATTAAGATAATCATCTGAAAACTGTTTGCCTTATTTCCAATTAACATCTTGCGTTTTGGTTGGACCACCCTTTAGAAACAATTTCAATCCTGTTCTTTTCTTTTGAGTTTTTATCATTTATGGGGTATTAGATGAATATTAAAAAAGTTTTACGCGGAATGACTCACTAAGTATACCCTCTGCACTAGTTGTAGAGGGCATAAAAATGTGAACCACTTTCCGATTAGGTTAATAAAAAAAAAGTGTGTATGTATATGTATAACCAAGGCCTATCCAATAGGTCTGCTTACTACTACAACAATACAACAATACAAAAAACAACAGGAATTTTGTTTGTGTAAAATTCCTCGCCGTTGTCAAAATCTTACTACTACATAGGCAAAACAAAAGGAAAAATCTTTTTTGTGTGCATGTATGTGTGGCAAAAAACCAAAAAAGTAAACAAAAATATACACGTATAAGGACAATGTAAGCAACTTTTGATATCGTTGAGGAAAAAACCAAATAAACATCTGGCTTCTTAAGCAGACCTATTGGATAGACCTTGTGTATAACTTTCTTTATTTCTTATTTGAAAACGACATGTAAGAGACAACTAGAGCAAATCGTCATTGACACTTTCAAATAAATGTCGCGTAAAGCGTGCACGACACAAAGAAAGACAGTGTCGGTCAGCCTGTCCTACACATCAACGAATGTGTGCAGGACAAGCAAGCCCTTCTACAATCCCTTCATTATCAAATTCGATCCCTTCCCAAAGAAGGGAGTAAGGAAGGTCACTGGAATTAAAAAATAAATAAAAATGAATAACTTCCGTTTTGCTTCTTAAAGAAGGGAGTAGCGAATTTGTACGGAATATTTTAGAAGGTCTTTCAAAATGAAAAGTATACCTTCTATAAGGCATTCTTCTGAAGGCAGGATATCATAGGAAGCGAATCTTTTAGAAAGGAGAATAGAGGCCTTTCAATATTTATCGCTGGGAAATATTAAAAAAATATAGCCCATATTTATAAAATCATACATTAGTCTTTGACTTCTCAGACTTGACGACTGATTTTCTTCACCTTGCTTTGGTTGTTTTTTTATTCATGTTATTATTTTACACGTATTTTTGCTTACAAGACAATGTCGCTCATATTTTCGTGCTTAGTAGTTGATAGAGGACACCTTAGAAGACAATGTCGGTCATGTTGTCGTGCATACATTTTAATACAGGACAGCTTTTAATACACTGTCGTGTATGGTTGTTGATAGAGGATACCTTACAAGACAATGTCGGCAATGTCGGTCATATTATCGTGGATAGGCTTTGAAAAAAAGATAACTTCAAAGTCGAAGACAATGTCGGTCATGTCGTTGTTTATAAGCTTCTTTAAAAGACAGTGCACTAGAAAATGTCGAGTATTTTGTCGTTCACGACATTTTCCAATGTCGTCGACGGCATTTGCGCCAACTGGGATTCTGTATCAAAAATTTTTTAAAATTTATAGGTATTCACATTGAAGTTGAATACCTTTAAAGTTCTGATGTGAGTTTTTAATTTTATCTGCCAGCACCAAGTCAAATTTCCATATGAAAACGTGTTAAAACTTTTTAGGAATTTTATATTTAATAAAACAAAAGAAGAAGCATACAAGTTGTGCTTCTAACAGCAGGTGATTAAATGGTCTTTGGGGCTTTATCATCAATTATACTCAGTAGCACATGAATATGCCATTAGTTTTATCTTAATTTCTATTTTATTTTTTTTATTTACTTTAAGTGCAAAATTTAAGTTATTAAAGTATAATCATAAGTTCTTTAGCCGTAAAAGATTTTTTGTTTAGAAAGCAATTTTTGTTAGTCGTATTTTAATTCTTATGCTAAAATGGTTTTTCCATTTAACACAAAACAAGATTTTCATTATTTTGATGTTTTCTTCTTTAGAATAAAATTTCTTTTTATATCCCTAAAAACTTAAAAAAAAAAAAAAATTCTTTTGTTAAGGGTGTTTAGTGGTTGTTAGAAACTTTACAGGAAGAAATCAATTTCTTTTATATACACCATTTTATTTCCTTTTCTTACATTTTTTTGCTCCTTATACTCCATCTATTGAAGTATGTATTAGAAAACACTTTAACCTTTCTCTTTTGTATTATTGCTAGTTCATATTAAGACACACATGAGAAAATGTTTATGTGTTTATTTGGATTTAGACTAAAAGCCCTTTTAAAAATCCATTAAAAAGCATTTCTTTTACCACATTCAAATCCTCCTGAAGCCTACTTAAACTTTTTTCTTAAATTTAGATATTTATTTACTTCATTTTTTTAAATATTTTTTTATTTATGTAAACTTCTAATGTATTTCAAAGTGCAACCATCAAGAAATAAAAGTAACATAAACCCAATACTATTAGAAATATACAATATCGTCCCTGCATGTTGTCACTAAAAGCAATCAACACATTCATCATACTAAATCTTCGTTTACTTTCAGAAATACAAAATGCATTGTCAGCTAATTGATGTTCAGAAAACACTTTTGTATTTCTGTTGTTTTAAAGTGAGGCGATTTCTTAAAGCTTTTTATAAATTATGTACATATTTTTAACTTATGTATTAATTTCTAATTAAAAAAAAAAAACTATTCTATACTATTACTCGTTTTTAAAAGCCTCATCTAAAAGTAATCGGTTGTCCTTAACCTTTGCATGTGAAGGCGAGAGCTCCACATTAATTGGGGCTCCACCATTAATCGGTCTAAGTTTTAATTGGTTCTTCACCAGTACAGCGTCTGAGTTTTATAAGGTCCTGTGGTACTCTACAACATATTTAATTTTTTTTTTTTTTTTCTTTTTGTTTTAACATTTTTTATTTAGACTTGATTTTTATGTTAAATAAACATGGCGAAATATTGATTAAGAATTGATTATTTAATATTATTCACTGTTAAAATAACATTGTACAAAATTGAATCCATAAAAACCTGTTTTATATTCAAATAAATGTGAACAGACCCCGTAATGAAGGACTGGCAGGACATAAAATAAAGAATTAGGATAAGATTTGATTAATATATATGAAGAAAAAAATTAAAATCAAAAGTTTGGCTTGTTAAATTAACATGCATACATACTTATGTATGGACATTGTTCAGTATTGAAACCATAAAACCCGGGTTTACTTGTTTTGTAATACAAAACATTTGTATATACATTTTTTTATTTTCAAATTCCCGTATTCTTTTAGTTAAAATTATTTAGTTAAATAGGACATCAAGTTTTCAAAGTAGAATAATGACGAAAACCATATCGGGCCTTTCTGCTGATGCTTCTGTTAACAAAGGGGGATACAAAATATGCGAAACATGTGTTACAGGGGTAAGTGTTTGAATTATTCTTAAATAAATGCATATGTTCTCACTGTTATATCACCCTCAAACCAATTTGATTCTACATTAAATTCGAGTTGTTTCAACTTGAAATAACTTTCATGCAACGTAATTAGGACTCTTATTTCAATATAAACGACATTTTGCTCTAACTTTACTGCAATATTAAATTAACATGAATAACAGTTATTTTAAAAGAAAAAAAAAATGTTGTTCGCAAGTAATGAATGAACCAAAATCAGTACCAAAAACGGTTTTTTTTCTGTATGCAGGAAAACAATAAATATGCAATTGCATGTTTTTCCTTGAGCGACCAATGAAGGCAAAAACAATATATTTATCCGTTACAGGGCTTTTTATGAATTTTGGCATCGATTTGTTAGTGCATACTTTAGCGTTTGCAGCATTTTTTTACAATTTAGATAAAAGAGCCTTTTGCAGCATTTTTTAAGTTTTTAGCGCATATTTTGTCTTTTTGAGGCATATTCGTATGCATATTAAATTTTGTAGATGCCTGCAAGAGCTTTCTCAGCAAGTAAAGAAATATTTGTTTGCCATCTACCATTAATTTTTACTCTTAAAATGGTGAGACAAAGATGGTTGTCATTTAAGATAAATGTTATTTTAAACTTTAAAAATTTATATATGATTAAGCAAAAGTTAAGAAAACAGCAATTATATAAGTTTTTGGCGATGTCTGCAATACAAAACTTTTTAAAGTGATTTAACTTGCAGATAAATTGAACAAAACTTCTTAAATACTTTGTAAACACTTAAGACGAAATCTATGTAAACGTTGAGAGTCGGTCTATAATTTAACATCTTCCCCTCCCCATAAATACTTCTTTCCAAATTAGACTATTTGTGTCCGTTAACCATCTTATTATGTTCGTATTTAGATTAAATTCGACCTAAAAATATTTTGCTGTAAATTAAATTATTTTTGAATCATTTCATATTTGCCCAAAGCTTCCATCTTTAAATAGTTCTAACTTCCTTTTAAAAGTTAACATTAAGATCCCTTAAAGACAACAAAATCTCATATGGATGTTAATATCTAGATAATATTCGGCATAAATAACTCTTATGTGAATTTTACCCTCCTAATCGTTTCGAAATAGGGTCTTGAAATCTCGAAAATTCGTTTGTAAATGCTATGGTGTATGGACCGATTATAATTTTAGGATTGTTTTTATTTTTAAATGGAACTGTTATTAAATTGTTGAATATTTTGTTTAAAATTAACAATTTTTTTTGGGTCACATTTCTAACAATTTTGAGGGCATATTTTTAAGTTTTTACTGCATATTTATGCTCATAAAACTGGTTTCCCTGTTCATTACTTTTATCTATTTGAATAAGGTAATACCGTGCATGAGAACTGCATTATTACTGCTTTTAAATTAATAATGTTATTGTATTGCATACTTTAGGGATCAAAAAAATGTTTGCACCTGGAATAGCGATATTAATTTAAAGCCTTTTATGTTGCGTACCACAGGGGGTAAATTTTTAGCACACATACAAATTCAAACTAATTTCAAAAGATTTTGTTATTCGTGCTTAATTCCCAGTTTTTATTCTTGATAAAAACACTTGAAATTTATTGTTGATGGGATAAGCTATTCCTATGCGCATTACACTGGTTGCTTAGGCCAGATCATCAGGCCTAATTTGTAACTTTGATATTGTTACAAGTAGAACTGTTGCTTATAAGTTTTATACGTTTAACAGTTTTATTTGGTTTAATATCTTTAGTTTTTCTAAAATCTTTATGGATGAAGTTTCCTGATGATCTGGCCTAAGCAACCAGTGAAATGCGCATAGGAATAGCTTATCCCATCAACAATAAATTTCAAGTGGTTTTATCAAGAATAAAAACTGGGAATTAAGCACGAATAACAAAATCTTTTGAATTTAAAATTTTGTATTCCCAAAAATTGAAACTACTTTTTGATAATTCAAACTAAATTTATCAGTTATCTAACCAAAAAATCTGTTTTTATTAAAACTTTAATCAAGTGAATGAAACTTTTTCTTATACATATCAACAATATTACTGCAGAAAATGTTTTAATATCAAAAACTTGTTGAAATGGGTTTTCCGAAGCCCTCAGAAGTGATGCGAGTTATACCAATTAAGCACCACATAGGAAGATATTTTCGCAAAAAATAATAATAGTTCTCAATTATGTAAACGGTTAGTCCGATTAAAATAAAATTCCAGGTGCTAATTAGGGACTTGTAATTGAATTTAGGTTTAGGAATTCGATTATTAAAAAAATTAAAAACATTTCATAATTCTTAATTTTCACCCGATTTCAAATCAGTGGAATAAACAAGTCAAACTCTACAAAAAAGTTAAACATATGCATGCTTATTTGAAAATAAAAATTAGCTATTAATCACCTAACTAAGTCTAATAATGTGCAAATATAAGATTCAAACTTGTCAGGTTTATTTATATGAATTAAAGATTCGGCACCGCCGAATATAACACTCTTTGTTTTTATTTTTATACCCTCCACCACAATTAGTTCTGAAGAGGGTATATTAAGTTTGTCATTCCGTGTGAAACTTTTTTATTATTCATCTCAGACCCCATAAAGTATATATATTCTGGGTCCTTGAGTAATTCTAAGTCGATTTAGCCATGTCCGTCTGTCTGTCCGTCTGTTGAAAACACGCAAAAGAAATGAACAAGCTTGGTGCCAAATTGATTGTAGTTACCCTAAGCAGTTTGGGATTGAAATCCAGCAAAATCGGTTCAGTAGGACCAGAGCTATGAATCAAAATGTGGAACCACCACCTAAAAAAATTGATAATTTTGTTACAAAAAATAACATAAATGCTGGAACAAGGCACGGAATGATAAGATTTTGCAAAAATTTGTTTTATTTGACTTGAAATCACGCTGTTAAATTTCGTGATGAGCCCTCCATAATCTACCCTAAGCCCCATATAAACAATACTCCCGGAAAACAGTTTAGTACGCCTAAAACCGTAAAAATAACGCTAGCGTAACAAAATTAGGTACGTCACAGTTTTTTAGGGCTAGAAATAACACTGTGAAATTGCGTGACGATCGGTCCATAATTTACCTTAGGCCCCATATAAACCCTACTACCGGAAAACAGTTTAGTACGCCTAAAACCGTAAAAAATAATGCAATCATAACAAATTTTGGCTCGTCACAGTTTTATAGGACTATAAAAAATACTGTATAGGCCCCATAGAAACCCTACTCCCGGAAACCATTTAAGTCACCTAAAACCATAATTAATAACAAATCGTCACAGTTTAAGATAATAATAACATCATACAGATATTACTCCTTAAACATTCGAACTGTCGGTGGAGGGTATCAAAGATTCGGCACAGCCGAATATAGCACTCTAACTTGTTTTTTTTTTAGTTTTATCTAAACATGTTCAAAATTTGGCCTTACTCTCGGATGTGAATTATACGTTGTTTAAGAATCACCTACAGCTTTTCAATACTTAAGTACTTGTTTTTAATGTAGTTTTTCACGATTTCCATCAAATCAATTTAAACAATTTTTAAATTGCGCATTCGATTTGCCCTATTGAAATATTTACTTTACGATATACAATTGTATCCAAACATATGACAATTTTACAATTAAAATTTGCAAGCCTGGACGATGACTAACAGAGTTGGATTGATTTAAATTGAACAATGATCCCAAAAGTATAGAAACAAATACCGTTTTGTGGTACTTACGTATTGAAATTTTCAATTGTGAATATTGCGCTAACTTTGAAAAACGGCTATGTTAAAATTTGCGTCTATCACAGTGAAATCATTATTACTGCATTCTCGTAAAAACTTTCTTCTGGATTAGGCATTTTCTATAAAAATGTTTTAATGCAACATTTATTTAGCCTAAATCCACAATAGATCCCACTACGAATATCGCTTTAACACGAATTAATTTCTTGCAAATACCTAACCTAACCGCACAATAACATAATATAGTGCCTGCCCTCACAATAAATTGGCTCATTTCTCCAATATAAAATCCACTTGCGCCTACCAGTTTTACTTGAATGGATTTCGTATCAGTACTGATCTCGTACAGGACACACTTTTTAAAATCACTTTTTCTATACTCGCACATTAAATTAACTTTGTTATATTCTTGTTTCTTAATAAAACCTTGTGCCTTTAAATAGCTCCCCAGTCTTGTTAGAATTCATATTGTGTAGGATATTGTTCTCTAACTAAAAGATTTACCACATGCATATTAAAAACAGAACAAATGAAATATCCATTTAATTTTTTTTTTACTCTAAAAAAGGCATTTTATTTTTAGTCCTGATTTACGGAGTTTGATAAAAAACAATTATTAAAAAAATATGTACCTTTATAAAAATAAAAAAAAAAAACACTCCAAATATTAAAGTGAAAAAAAATTATACATTTTTATTTACAGTGAGCATCAAGTGCTGTTATAGTCAGCGTTGCCAAATATGCAAAACAGTCTTGCAGGTTTTTACTTCAAAAAACAATTTCTTTAAATTACTGCAGTTTTTTTAAAATTATTTAAATCGTACAAAGAAGCACTTAATTATTAATATGATTAACAACAATTAGTTTAAATGCAACAATATTATAACTTGTACTCTGGTTTAAAAGAAAAAATTTACATTATATTTAGTACAAAATATTGCGAAGGTTCAGAACCATTTCCGAACTAAAAAAAAATATTTATTTATGCCATTTTGAAAAAACAAGTGCTAACAGCCAACAAAAACCAAACCAGAACAAGAAATAATAATTTAGAAATTCCTTCTCTATGTTATGTTATGTTATGTTATGTTATGTTATGTTATGTTATGTTTTGAAGACCAAAGACTTTCTAAGAAAAAATAATTTAATTTGCACAAATTTTTTCTTATCTGATATTGGTAAAAACTTAGCTAAGAAAGAAAAGTTTTTATACAAAAGTCGAATTGTTACATCAATTTTATTACAAATGGTATCAATGAGGTTAAATGTGACATCAATCCAATGACGAACAATATCATAAAATGTCGTCATATTTTATGCGTCATATATACTATAACTACAGCGACATCAATTCGATGGCACAATTTGTGTATTTTATTAACATTATTTTCATGTTTAAAAAGTAAAATAAGAAGCAAAAATTCCCATATTTTATTTGCTTAAATTATTAAGTTAAATACTCCAAATTCAGTCAAAGTAGAATGATAACGAAAAACCATATCGGGCTGCTGTTGGTGTCTTATTATTGAGAATTTTTCTGTAAACGAAGGGCAGAATACAAAAAAAGTGAAACAAACATGTGTAACGGGTAAGTAAAATAATAATATTCGTCACATTGACCTAAGCCAATCCCAATGAATCAATCTAATGACAGTTTGTCATAAAATCAACTCTAATGAGTTCTTTCTCCGATGTGACTGAGTCATCGCACTGATGACATTTTATAATAAGCCGCTTACGATTCGTCATTACACGGAAAGAATTATTAACTAAATATGGCTTGAACCAAGAAATTTTGCATGATTCTCGTCCAAGCCAAAAATTACATATTCTAAAAATATGTTTGGCTTAGTTAAGCAAAATTTTTCTTTATGTATTGAGGAAAATATTTAATACGAACAAAATAAGTAACAATTTGATCAAGTGATGTTAAGACTGACATAACAATGATGAAAAGTGTCATGGGTTCAAAAACGAAGACAATTGTCATCGTACTTATGTCAAAATACATCAGCGTTATGACGCCTTTTCCAGCTGTGTATAGTTTTTATTTTAGCTAAGCACTTTTCTAACTTAATTTTTACGCGGCACCCCTAGAGGCGGAAAACATGGGACCGAAACTTCTTAATATTTCCTTCCCGACATTTTTTCCAAACATACATACACCCTCTCACTTTTCCTTAAAGGGGTTCCAACGCAAAGTTAAAAATTTTATGAAATTGTAAAATTGGCCCCACAGCTTCTAAAAAGCCACTCTAGAGGTTAATTGTATGACCGACCCCACTTTTTTCATTCCAACCTTTGTTGCTAGCATATCAACCCCAAGCCTCCATTCCTTATTGGGTTTCCCATAAAAAAATTGCAGAACAGGCTGGAAATATATTGAAGAAAAACTTATATATCTGTCTAGAACTCCTTTTAAGCGATAAAATGTGTGTCCGTCCTACATAAGTTTTTATCCTAAATATTTTCGCAAACATAGGAGTAATTATCCACCGCTTAGGTGGTTCAATGAAATTCCTAAATTAAGCCCCTGCAGCGCCTAGAATGACCCTAGACTGGCCAAATTTAAGGGGTCCATCTTATTTTTTCCTGCAATATTTGTTTCTGACTTAGCTACCCTCTATCCCCCTTCCTGGTATGGGCTCCCATACAAAATGTTATTTTATTATTTTAAAACTTTTGAATTCATTAATTTTGCATAAATTCATAATCGTACAAACCGGCAAAACCTGGCGGATATGGGGATATAGGGTGGTAGAGGAGCTTTTGGGCTAAAATTATACAAGACTAATAATTAGTATTGTGGTAATTTTGTTGAACTATTTATGGTTTAATCCAAATTTTCAATATTTTTAATCAGGCTTAAGTTCATCAAATTTAATTTTCATTAAAATATTTTTATGAAGAAAAGAATTTTACAACATGAAAATTAATTAAAATTGTTATTCATAATCATTCATTCTTGACTGACCTGAGATTCGAACCCAGGCGGCTGGTTACCCTGACATGTTTAAATCGCTACCAGTGTAAGACGGCAAATCTCTCTGAGGAGATCGAGTGGTAGCGATCGAAACATGTCAGGGTAACCAGCCGCCTGTGTTCGAATCTCAGGTCAGTCAAGAATGAATGATTATGAATAACAATTTTAATTAATTTTCATGTTGTAAAATTCCTTTCTTCATAAAAATAATTTTATGAAAATTAAATTCGATGAACTTAAGCCTGATTAAAAATATTGATTATACAAGACTTTATTGACTGCTTTTTACGGAAAGTATAAAATATTTAAAGATTTCTAAGACACACAAAGTTACATTACACTACAAAATTTAATTTGCCTTTAAATCTTTTAAAACAAAAAAGTTATAGCCATTTAAAAATTTAAATTTACGAAGACATTTTTAATTTAATCAAAGTACTGCGAAAGTTAATTTTTAATCACCCTGTTTGCTGTGATAAAGTTGGAATAGAGCTGTTTTTTTTGGGCTCTCGAGGTTCACTGGTTTTTACTTTTAAATTAGTGATATTTCTTTTATATCGGTTACAATAAAAAAAATTATTTTTGGTCGCCTTTTCAAAACATGGTCCGCAGTGCGCCGGGTCAAATCCCACAACCGTTCTTGCCAAATTCTCCAAAAGAGTTTTCATTCTAGTTCATCTTCGCAGCATATGACGGCTGTACATTTATGAACAACAACGATGTTTAAAAAAAATTATTCTCTTGACGTACAGGAATTCGCCCGACGAGCGCTTGTATATAAAATCCCTTTAATTAACATTTTCAGAGTCACAATCGTCGGTACAAACTCTTTGTACTTTTATTATTAGAAGTAGTTAAATTAATTTTACTACTCACTGTACATTGTAGATGTGCTGGGATTTATGTTCTAGTTAATATAAATATTTCTATACATTTATTCATAAAAGGAACCATTAGCAAACGGATGTCACGTTCCTTTTTATTTTTGTTGTGCGTTTTTTTCGTACTCTGCCATGCAATAAAATTAATTGTATTTTACAATGAGGTATAAAAAATTTATGGAAAAAATGAAAATGAAATAAATAAATTGTACCACTTAAATGTTATTAAATTGAAAAATGGAAGAATTTATTTATACATTTCTATGAGTATAATTATTCATATGCTTGTTTGGGATTCAAATCATTGTACGGTCCTTTGGAATATGAGTGAAAATGTATGTGTGAGCTGACAGAAAAGGGACCTATAAAAGAACTTAAAAAAAAAGAGAAGAAGTCGCACAGTTAACTACAATTAAAACAGTATTTTTTACTGTATTAATGTGGGTACATGCTATTTATTTTAACTTTAAAATAGTTTATTAAATATTATGAATATATTTACTACGAATATTCGGATTCACATTCGCATTTGCCAACTATTCGCTTACTTTTGCTATGTGCATTTGCATTCGCCTAAATGTATGTGAATATTTAAAGCGAATTTCTAATGATGGCAATTTTTAAGGAAATAAATTGTTACAAACGTCAAAAATATAGAAAATACAAATAAGAAAGCATCAAACCCTAATTTAAGCAAATTTATTCTTAACGCACAACTCTAAAGTAAGAGTTTTAAAGCATCAAAACCTGTGTTTTGACTTGGACTTTAAGTAGCATAGACCTTATGCACAAAATTAATTTTTTGTTTTAAACATAAACATAGAACAGAATTTCTATTGGTTTTTTTCCTTAAAAATTTTGAAGAGCCAAACTTGATAAATTGGATTACACCGCACAACAAAATGGAGCTTTAAAAAAGTTTCTTAAATAAAAATTGCTGATCCTTATGTAATTTCGTCTGCTGATGACGATTGTGTTATTACTTGCTTCCTAACAGCTCTAGTTTTAAAGAAATGACTGCGAAGAAAATACTTTGTGCAAATAATTCAGACAGTCTTGTATTAATATATTCTTGCACAGTATCGTAAACCTTTACACCTGTATTTATAAAAAAATGTTCACTTTAATAAAGGTTTACAAAACAAATTTTGTATGAAAATTTTCCTAATAAACGTTTGTTAAATTTAATAATCGTTTATAAATACGGGGCTTAGACTTCGAGAAGGTTTCATATTTCAAATAATGGGTGAGTTTTTAAGAGCTATAGGAAAGTTTAAAAAAAACACATAAAATTCAGAAAAATGCATAAAATCTTTATTTGAATCGATAGTACTGTCCATATAATTTAATGTTTGAAGATTATTTCATGCAAATGTTGACCTTAACTTCGCATCAAATGGTCCATCCGCTTAGTACAATTTTGGCATACTCTTTCCAACATTTCGGCCGGTATCTCATGAATAAATGCTTCAACGTTGTCTCCCAATGCGTCAATTGAAGCGGGCATGTGTGTATAGATATGAGCTTTAACATGGCCCCAAAAAAAATAGTCTAAAGGCGTTAAATCGCACGATTTAGGCGGCCAATTGACCGGTCCCGAACGTGAAATAATGTTCACCGAACTCGCTTCTTAATAAGTCCATTGTTAAGCGTGCAGTATGGCACCGCACAGTGGTATTTTTTTTGGCAAAAAGTCTATTTTTTTACAGTTATTTTTTAGAAATCTTATGATGCAATTCTGTAGAGAAGTGTTTCATTAGTAGAAAACCATGATTTGTTTTCGAAAAAAATAAAATTTTGTATAAAAAAGAGTGTGGTAAAGTTATCTAAATATTATACAACGAAAACTGATACAAATTTTACTACATTTCAGTTGTTTATACAATAAATATGGTTTAACTACGAATAGTTTTAGAGCATTCTTATTAAAATATAGTATTTTAAATTTAATAGAAAAGAAAAATTATTTAAATTACATATATAGTTTAAGAGATCTGAGCAAATCAAAATGACTCCAAAAAATTTAGCATTTGCAGTTTTTATTAGAAAAAAAATAAGTTAGCTCGGTCTACCTCTGTGTTAGTACTACTACTAAATTAAAGTTTGGAATGTTTTCTTTCATTTTATGTAAAAAAATTCTGCGACTTTTTGCGATCGCTGAACAAACTTATAAATTTTGTGATAAAACTCACGCATTTTTTGTGAATATTTACAATAAATTGCAATGCATATTTACAGTAAAAGGTTTTGTATACTTTTAGGCTTTTACTTTTACTTTTTAATAATTGTTAGTTAGTTAGTTAGTTAACTTTATTGAGACTTCTTTTTTTTTCATATTACAAGATTTAGGAACGTTTAAAATTATTAGAAAAACTTAAAACTATAGCGTATTATTTTAATTTCATGAGCATTTATTTGGTTATGCGACTAGCTTATCAAAATTCAAGAAACCTTAATTATATATAAAATTAATTATTAATATTGAATGAAACAATGCTTGCTCCCGACATTTAGCAATACTAGTAGAGTTGTATCTACATTTTATAAACTTAATACTAAAAAATCTTAAAAGCTAAATCTTAAAACTATTTAGAACAAAAATAAAAAAAAAAAATAATAAAATGAAAAACAAAAAAGAAAATTAATTTAAAATAAAATAATAATTTTTACCCCCTATGTATTCCGGGAGTAGTATGTGAGTAGAAGTTTACACCAGGAAAATGGCTCGGTGTTTCATGTAAAATTCCAACCGCGGAAAGGTAGTTAGTGTTTGACCAACTTAATCCTTGCTCGTTTGACAGAATATCTTGCATTACATTGCCGTCAAAATAAGACAGTCTGTCAACAAAGCTTTTCATCAACTCAAGAGCATAGAAAGAAAGCGGACATATTTTGGCCTCCTCATAAATAAATTTATTTGAAAATCTTTTATGATAAGTCTTAAAATTCTTCTCTATGCACTTTCGTACAATGTGTCGTTCAAAAATTTCCATCTTTCTCATTAACGTTTTTGAAATGCTGAACCATACTGGAAATGCATAAAGAAGAATTGGTCTTATACTCACTTTATACAACAGTAATTTAGTTTTAATTGGCAAGAATTTACTATTAAATAGTTTTGAAAAGGCACCTTTAACACGATTAGCCTTCTCCAAATTAGAAACAACATGTTTATTAAACTTTAATAGTTTGTTAAAGTTTACGCCAAGATATTTAATGTTATCCATAAACGTGATTTCAGAACCATTTAATATTAATTTCAAATTCTTGCTCTCCGGAACAACAGTATATTTACATTTGCCGGAAGCATTTCTTAAACATATTGCATTGCTTTTCGAGGCATTAATTTTTATTCCCCAATGAGAATAAAATTTATCAACATATTTTAGGTGCGATGAAACACGTTGGAGAGCAATTTGAGGTGACTCGGCATGAGAATAAAGCAGAGAATCGTCGGCATAAAGTATTCCTTTGGAATCATTATATTCATGGGGAAAATCATGTATAAAAATATTATATAAATGAGGCGCCAATACAGATCCCTGCGGAACGCCACAAGAAACACAACCCTCAGATGATAACACATTATCTATCTGAACGCAAAACCTTCTGTCCTCGAAAAAACTTCGAAAAAGTTTTATAAACGATGATTCAAAACCTATCTATCATTTTGAATAAAATGCCGTCATGGTAGGCCTTATCAAAAGCCTTCTCGATGTCAAGAGAAACTGCGACGGTGCATTGGCCCTTTCTTAAATTCTGTACAACTTCAGAGTGGAATTTCAAAAGAGCATGAATAGTGGAATTACCTTTCTTAAAACCGAATTGGTTTTGGGGAATATACGCTTCATTTAGAGATATATCCATTTTCTCTCGAATTATTCTTTCAAATAACTTCCCTAGATTAGAAAGTAACGAAATTGGTCTTAAGCTGTTAACATCGCTATTACCCTTCTCTATCGGAATAGGAACGATTTTTGCAATTTTCCATACACGAGGGAAATAACAATTATTTAAACAATTATTGAACAATACTGTGAGATACTCAAAAGCCTTAACTGGAAATTTTTTAATTAAATAATTTGATATACCATCCAAACCACACGATTTCTTATTATTTACTAATTTAGAAAACTCCAAAAGAGCATTTAAATTCGTAAATTTTGGGTTGCCTACATTATTCAATGATGTTATGCCATCATTGAATGATATACAATTAGAAACTTGAGAAATAGTGTCCGTGATTGCTTCAGTTATTTCTGAAATATTTCTATTTGGAGGAGAACCTTCATAAACCGATGTAAAATGTTCCTTTAAAGCATCTAGTTTTTGATCAAACTGAATAATTTTGACACCATTGACTGAAACATCCTTAATGTGAGAACGATTTTTATTTCCTATCATTTTCAAAAATTTGTTTATAAGCCCATGGGCCAGGCTTTATTTCCCTTAATCTTTCATTAAAAAGGTTGGCCTGTTCCTTTTGGATCTGTTCCTTTATTATAATTTTAAGTAAATCTAATTGTTTCGAAATAAGCAAATATTCAGTGTGTCTCCTGTTAAATGTTCTTGTAAAAATTCTCTTCAAGTCCCTTTGCCAGTTATACTTAATCCTTAGGAACTTTTTTACTTTTTCCGAGATAATATATTTCCGATTTTTGTTTTCCATTTTTCTTGAATGAATATTCGTTATAAAACTAACAGATGTATTAAATTCTTCTATGAAGTATTCTATTTCATCGTTAGTTAAATTTCTACTGTTGGGGGGAAAGTGATTTAACAGGCTATTACTAATATCTATTTTAAATTCATTCCAATTTGTTTCCTTAAATGACACAAAATGATTTGGAGTTTCAAAAATAAGGTTGAAATCTGAAAGGTATATTTGAAGTCCTAAAGGTATATGATCCGAAAAAGTAGGAAGTGTAGATGTTTTACAATTTTGGTGGAAACTATCAATAATGTTTGTGCTTACTATGAAGTGGTCTAAATGAGAGGATCCCCCAGGGTAGGTGGGGTATGAATCACAAATTCTCGTAACCGAAATAGATTCGTCTTGAAGCCAAGTCAATAGCACTTCACCGTTGAAATTGTTATTAGCATCACCCCAGGAAATATGCTTTGCGTTCATATCACCACCTAGTATCATACCATCATAAGTGTTTGAAAGATTCAAAATTGAAGAAAGCCCTCTATAAATAGTTTGACGATTACAGTTGCATTGAAAATAAATAGAACCACAGAGAATTTTCCTAATACTACCATTTATAGATACGTTTACTTCGACAAACAAATTTGGAAACCGAAGATTAGGAATACTGATCCTTGTAAAAGATATCGAATTTTTTAAAGCTACACCTACACCTAATGAAGTATCGTCCCTCAAAACAATATAATTATCTAAATAAACATTTGTGCCCGCCGTCAAATGTATTTCTTGCAAAAAGGCAATTTCAATATTAAATTGATTAAGTAACCTGCTTAGTTCAATTTTCCTTCCTATATGAATAAGAGATCCAACATTAAATGTAACTAAATTTAGAGAATTACGGGCCATATACATTGTGAATATCTTTAATTAAACTCAAGCACTCTTTCCTTGCCTGATCTCTTGACATTGCCTTATAATTTTTCATAAAATGTTCAACTTTCTCCTCTATAGTTAGAGGCTCTGGAGCACATAACATTTTCGCTAGCTTAATAAATTCCTGAATTAGTACAGGTTTTTCCGGTTTGCCTTGTGTTGGAACCTCATTCAAAACTTTGAACAAATTCGCAAATGGTCTTTCCGCCGAAACGGCATTAGACGTATTTAATGCTCTGGCAACATTGTCAGCAGCGGACATTTTCCTATCTTTTGCCTCCTGATATGACTTCTTTTTAAATGAAATATATTTCCTGTAAGCGGGGCAGCCCCTGTAATTTGACGTATGGCCATTTTCCTTACAGTTTACACAAAATGGCGTTACATTACTTTCAGGAGTAAAAGTACATTCACCAGGGTTGTGCTTTTCGCAGCATTTTACGCAAGAAAATGGTCGACTACAATTTTTTGAGTAATGCCCCCAACGTTGGCACCTCCAACATTGTGGGATTTTTGTACTAGCTTTAGGTCTTTCCCATGAAACCACCTGATTCAAAATATACTTCAAACCGAGCAACTCATTAACTTTATGATTGGGCTTAAGAACCACTAAAAACAATCTTGTGTCTGTATCGTTCCTTCTAGAAAATTCAGTTGAAAATTTTGAAACAGACTCAATCGTATCCGGAATAATTCTATCAATTTCCGACTTAATATCGCTACTATCCGATTTGTATTATAGGCCTCTACAAACTACGCTCTGACGTTTATATTCTTTAGGAGTATATGTGTATGAAGGAATTTCCCTTTCTTTTAATAACTGCATCATTTCCGTATGTGCAGATGAATCTTTAAAATATAGTTTACTTTTGTATTTAGAATGATTTTTGACTTTAAATTCTACATTCTTAGAGTTTAACTGGTCAACAAGAGATTTAACATTCACATTCTCCAGAAATATAGGGGGGCAATATGAAATCTTATTGTTAACATGTTTTTGAGAATCATTATTATTTCTAGATTTCTTACGTTCTAAATTTGTGTTATTAATTGGCCTTTCCGCCTCTACATTCAAATCTCCTAAGAGTGAGTACCTGTTTGTACGATTAGTGCCATCAGCTACCTTATTTTTAAAATGACATTTAGTCAAATCGATTTTTACTTCACCTTGAAATTTTCGTTTTTTGTTTTTGACCGTCTTAAATTCATCTTCGTTTGAAGATATAGAGGATATTTCTTGATCCATGTAGGATTCTTCTTCCAATTGCACGTTCTGAATTAGTGTGTTCTCTAAAACTGTAACACATCTGTTGCTAGATTCCAAGGGATTTTGAAAATCATCATTCAATTGAATTGTTGTTGACTGGTTTGGAAATACAGCATCGAAAAATTGTTTACCAAGTTGGGAATTCTTAACTACATCTGCTTTTTTAACAGCTCCTGTTGATTTATTTAGCACTTGACCTCTTGATTGAGAGCCAGATGGTAATGTATTCTTTTCGTCATTGAGAATTGCTGCTGCTTCGCCATTAGTATTTTTTGAAAATTTTTGGGAATTGTCTTCCTCCAGACTGGGAAAGTAGTGGATCTCTATCCATGGAAACTGCTCAATTAACAAACTCAACAAACGTTTAAACAAAAGTTTGTTTTGCAAAAAAATTTAAAATTAAATTTTTTAATATATATTTTTTAATTTTTTTTTTTTTTGACAGAAAAAGAAAATTAAATTATTTTAAAATATTTTTCACGTCCGATACGTTTCACAGTTGACAAGAAACTCTTTTTAATAATTGATTGACAGCAATATCGAAAAAGTGCATAACAAAAAAAGAAAAACAAAACGATATGATTATTTGAAATAATAATATATGCCAAAAAAAGTTTAAGAAAACTATTAAATCTAACTAATTTTTAAAATGGGTTCCTTTTGTGTTTCATATAGTGAATTGTGCAAGGAACTTATAAATTGCAATAATAAAGTGAATTTTTTAACTGATTTCATTTTGGGTTCTATGGGCGGTGGGTGGAGGGCGTGGCTAATTTTGATTAAACTTTATATTTTTCTTAATTGAGCTAAATGAAGGCTCAGAGCAAAATTTCAAAAACTTTGGGCCAAAAAAAATTTTGGGTTCTATGGGTGGTGTGTGGAGGGCGTGGACAATTTTGATGAAACTTTATTTTTTATTTAATTGAGCTAAATAAAGGCTCAGAGCAAAATTTCAAAAACTTTGGGCCAAAAAAAAATTTTGGGTTCTATGGGCGGTGGGTGGAGGGCGTGGCGAATTTTGATGAAACTTTGTATATTTCTTAACTGAGTTAACCAAAGGCTCAGAGCAAAATTTCAACATTCTACAAGCGCTCCTTATATTTTTTGCCAAACAATGTATGGACAAATCCCTCTGTGCACCGTCTTGTTCCAACCACATGTCATGCAAGTCAAGCTCTTGCATTTTGGGCAAAAAAAAGTTGGATATCATCTCACTGTAGCGCTCACCATTCACAGTTACGTTACGATCTGCATCATCTTTGAATAAATACGGTCCAATGATGCCACCAGCCCATAAACCGCACCAAACTGTGACTTTATGTGGATGCATTGGTAGCTCTTGCAATGCTTCTGGCTGATCTTCACTCCAAAATCGACAATTCTGCATATTAACGTACACATTGAGCCAAAAATGAGCTTCACCGCTGAACACAAGAAGCGCGCGATCAACTTTCTTAACAGAGCACACATTTTGATAATAAAATTAAATAATTTGAAAGCGTTTTTCGTTTGTAAGACGATTCATGGTTAAATTATAAACCAAACTGAAGATGTGTGACAGTGAAACAAGACACGAAACGTGCGTCAGCTGTTTAAACCAGTTGCCAAAAAGATAATAGCTAAAAAATCACCCATATATTGAAATTAATATTTCCAATCAAGATAAACAATGGATGCTAAATACTTTTTGAGAAAACTGCGCAGTTTCTTAACGGCGATGGTAACATGGGAAATCACCCACTATTAAATTCGGGACAATATGCTGATTATTTTGGGTACTATTTAAAACATGTAGAAAATTTGATCACATGTCAAGATATTTTCTAAATATTTCAGGACCCTTTTAATAGGTTTACAATTTTTTTTACTAAACTTAGTTCGTTGGAATGTCTAGTTTGTACACACGTTGAAAAATTGGGGTAAACAATTAGATTTTTCAAAGTTTTAAGGAGTAATCTAAAAATACATAATTATGAGCATCCTTTCAATAAAAGTTGGATATCCTTATATACTCATTAATTTGTTTCTATTCAACTTAAAGAGATTTTTGTGTAGATAAATAAAACATTTTAAAGTTTGTAGGGTCATTCGTGAAATATTAAGCGAATAAAAAAAAAATGGTGTCAATTATGCAAATATTTAATGTTACCCAGGGGGTCGATTCTGGTTCTGTGAAACTGTGAAATGAAAAAAAACTTTTCATTTTCATTTTCAAATGAACTTTTCATATTATCATTTCACAATTACACAAATTGCGATTCCTGTTCTTTTAATGAAAAAGTGTTTCATTCCATTGTAGCAGTGAAATTTTTGCATCTATGTTAAAAGAATGTAAAAGTCAAATGCAGATGTCAAAGCTTAGCCGTTTTGAGCCGGCGCCAATCCGCAAACGATATTTTTTTTAACTGCTTGAGTCACATGCATTTATTTTTACTAAAATTTGTTTTAACCATTTTTGTCCGAATTTTTAATAAAAAAGATTTCGTATTACTGACAATGAGAATACATATAATATACGTATGCATAGAAAGGTTCACAACAGTAATTTCTTCCCTCTTTATTACATTCATGTAAAAAGCACCTTACCAACTAAAATTAAAAACCAAAAAACAAAACAAGTAAGATTGCAATTATATACCCTTCACCATCTTTAAATATATGTATTTTCGAACGGGCAAGTTGCAAACAAAAATTTGGCAGCAAGCTTAATCGATCTGCTTTTAAATTAAAGCAACAACAACCAAATGAGCTTTTTGGGACGACTCTCGCCCGCGCGAATTCTCCAAAAATATTTATGCCAGTAAACTTTGAGTAACACAATAATTTCGGCATAAAAATTACATCTACGACAAGAATGTTGTTATTGATTTAAAGTGCGTTGATTTAAAGCGTATTTAAATAAAAGCATGTTTTTAAAAAAGATTTTTTACTTTTCATTTATTTAAAACTCGCATTCGTGTTCTCTTTTATTTGATACCCATATTTTACGAATGCATTAAAAATAAGTAGACCGCCCTCTCGGGTGTGCCGCCATGTTAGATTTAGAATGGCCCGTCATAGTTAACCATGCATTGTCATCCAAAATAAAAGTGTGTACAAAATTTCAGCTCAATCAATTTAAGATATCTGTTTCAAAATTAAGTTGCAAGATTTCACCTGAACAAACATATGTATATATATATCTGTGGCATTTTGACAAAACATCTTAAGTCGAGATAAGATAGCAAACAAGTTTTTTAAAAAAAACTCGGTGATAAAATCATTTTTATTAAATAATAAAATAAACCAAAATTAAAGAAAAATTTCGTTTATAATACAAAATTTCAAAAACTTAAACAAAAATGTTTTTTGAATGAAAATTCGCATTATTAACAACATTTTTTTTTTCAACTTTTTAAATTCGACTTAAGATGTTTTGTCAAAATGCCACAGATATATATATATATATATATATATATATATATATATATATATATATATATATATATAATATATATATATATATAATTAACCCTCTTTTTTACTTTATTTTTATACCCTCCACCACAATTAGTTGTGAAGAGGGTATATTAAGTTTGTCATTCCGTGTGAAACTTTTTTATTATTCATCTCAGACCCCATAAAGTATATATATTCTGGGTCCTTGAGTAATTCCGTCTGTTGAAAACACGCTCACTTTCGAACAACTCAAAAGAAATGAACAAACTTGAGGCCAAATTGCTTGTAGTTATCCTAAGCAGTTTGGGATTGAAATCCAGCAAAATCGGTTCAGTAGGACCAGAGCTATGAATCAAAATGTGGAACCACCACCTAAAAAAATTGATAATTTTGTTACAAAAAAATAACATAAATGCTGGAACAAGGCACGGAATGAGATAAGATTTTGCAAAAATTTGTTTTAGTTGACTGGAAATCACGCTGTTAAATTTCGGGATGATCCCGCCATAATTTACCCTAAGCCCCATATAAACAATACTCCCGGAAAACAGTTTAGTACGCCTAAAATCGTAAACAAAATTTGGTACGTCACAGTTTTATAGGACTACAAATGACACTGTGAAATTTCGTGAAGATCGGTACATAATTTACCCTAGGCCCCATAGAAACCCTACTCCCGGAAAACAGTTTAGTACGCCTAAAACCGTAAAAAATAATGCAATCATAACAAATTTTGGCGGTGCGCTTCTCTACACTGCTTTAACCACTTCTTCAGTTGAGATATATTTAATATATGCATCCTATGGAAGGGGTTTCCCCCTGCGCCTTCCCGCTTTATTTTTATTTTCAAAAGTGTAGTATACCATAGGAGTGACTACTAACTAATTTTGAACATTCTTACTATAACATTTCTTAAAATATGCGATATTAAAAATTGGCATCCTATGGGGGGTAACATTTCCCCGCTGCTATTTTATTTCAATTTTAGGGCTCAGAAGATCCTACTACCAAAAGTTCAACAAAATGCGTGAAGCGGCTCTTAAGATATGCGATATTTAATATGGGCATCCAATGGAGGGTACCAATTCCCCTGCCCCTATCGAAAAAATAAGTAGCCTATTTTATTTTTAGGTCTCACGTGATGTTACTGTCAAAATTTCAGGGAAATCGGTCCAGTAGTTTAGGAGTCTATAAGCAAACATACAAACAAAAAACATAGAAACAATTTTAATTTTTATATACATATATATATATATATATGTACATACTTTGCAAGTTAAATAAAAGCTTTCAAAAACGACCATCAGCTCAAAAATAAAATTATATCATTAACAAATAAAGATTAATATTTTAAAATGTTATTAAATTATAAAACATAAAAATATTGTAGGCGGCTCTAAGTTTACTTTAATCCGTCGCTAAACTTATAAAATTCACCGCCGATGGTAATTACAAATATACTTTGTTTTCTGATCAAGTGTCAAATTATAAAAATACACAACACAAAATAATAAATTTTAATAAAATGTCGGGATTGTTAGTTTTAATTGAACTATCACAAGAAATTCGGGATGAGCAAAGGTAAGAAGAATTTATTAAAGTTTTACGTCAGTAATGTTGTGTTTATTATCCAAAATTGGCATTTTACAGGAATTTACTCAGAGTTTTGAGGCGCACATTACGCGATGGCCAAAATCCGTTCAAGGTGACGACTGAGGAGCACTTTGTTGAGTTATATCGGATTCCAAAAGTATTGTGCTTGGAGTTAATCAACGAACTAATCCCATTTTTGCCAAATTCATACCGAAAACATTCTATTTCAAGTCAGGTAATGGTATTAAGTGCTCTCCGTTTTTTTGCCACTGGTAGCTTCCAAAGAAGTGTGGGGCAAGATAGTTTATCTGCGTTGTCTCAAACGTCGGTAAGCAGATGTGTTCGTGTGGTTGCTACAGCTATTAATAAAATAGCACACAAGTACATAAAATTTCCAAAACGAGATGAGTTCCCGTCGATTAAATTGAAATTTATGGAGAAGTTTCAATTCCCTGGAATTATTGGGCTAATCGACGGCACGCACATTAAAATTTCTGCACCGAAAAATGAAATAGAGCACGTGTACTATTGCCGAAAGGGTGGACATTCAAAAAATGTTATGATAATTTGCGATGCCGATTATCTTATTCTTGCCGCAAATGCTCAATTTGGTGGAACTGCACACGACTCGTTTGTTTATCGTCGTTCTCGTGCTAACAACTTCCTAGAAGAACTTTACGAAACAGGTGAACGTAACTTTTGGCTTCTAGGAGATAGTGGCTATCCATTGCAGGTATTTCTTCAGCTTTATTTTAAGAAAAATACTATACTAATTTTTATTTTAAATAGCCTTGGTTGATGACACCTATTCAAGCAACATCAAGTGTTCCTGAAGAGCGCTATAATGTAGCTCACAAGACCACTAGAGCTCTCGTGGAAAGGTGTATAGGTATAATAAAAAGTCGATTCCGATGCCTTTCAAAGGAACGAGCACTTTTTTATAACCCTCAAAAAGCAGGACTAATAATCAATGCTTGTTTGGTATTGCATAACTTTTTAATACGCAAAAGGGTGCCATTGCCAGAAATATACGAGGACTACTTTGAGGAAACTGAAGAAAACGTTAGCTCCATTAGTGATTTTATATCGTCTACTATGCTAGGTGTTGCAAGAAGACAACGTTTGCAAATTGTGCAAGATGTATTTTCTACTAGCATCGAAACCTAATTACATTGTTCAATAATTTCGTAAATAAATATATTGCGCATGTATTTCATTTTTTATTTTTACTTTGTTTATAACAAGATCAATATAAATAATACTAAAAAATAAATAAACATTAAAAACTTAAACTGAAAATTCTAATTCATTTGTCTTAAAAAACTTATCTACACAAATTTAATTCATAACTATTTGAAAACTATTCAAAGCTAAATATTCACCAGTTTAAAAACAGTAATTTCTTATGTCCATAAAATTGTTTGCTGAAAGCAATATTGCATTAACTAAAACTCCATAAACAATGCATAAAAAATAATTTGTTAATCAGTAGAAATACCTTTTTCAAAATTATTTAAAGTAAACAAGTTTTTGAAAATTATTTTTATATCCATAGTAGTGTTTTCAATGCTTTATATTAAAAAGTTCCAGCCAATGCAATAATGTCCCTCTTAAACATTTTGTTGATAACTACATACTTAAATTTTTTCTAACATAGAAATGGATAAAGAAAACTAGTTTTAAATACGACTAAAAATATTTAAGTAAGTAGTTCTATGTTAGAAAAAATTTAAATATGTAGTTATCAACAAAATGTTTACCAGGGACATTATTGCATTAGCTAGAAGTTTTTAATATAAAACATTGAAAACACTACTATGGAAATAAAAATAATTTCCAAAAATTTGTTTACTTTAAATAATTTTGAAAAAGGCATTTCTACTGATTAACAAATTATTTTTTATGCATTGTTTAGGGAGTTTTAGTTAATGCAATGTTGCTTTCAGCAAACAATTTTATGGACATAAGAAATTAATGTTTTTATAGTTGTGAATATTTAGCTTTGAAAAGTTTTTAAATAGTAAGCAAAAAGTATATTTGAAATATGAATAAATTCAACAAGTCGTTAATGGGGCAGGATATGTGTATACACTTATGTATGTTTGTATTATTTTTTGTTTTTTTCAACTAACATAGTAACAAGCTGTTGCATTGTTTCAACGAGATTAAGTTTAACCTGCGTATTGGACTTAATTGCTTCTGTTTGCATTCTTGTTGCTTCCACTTGTTCTTTTAATATTGAAATGTGTTCGCGTCTTAAACTGTTTGCAGTTTTTAATTCGTCCAGCCTTTTTTCGTCCATTTTAAAAAACTTATCGAGTGGAAGGGACTCATGTTGCTGCTTTCTTTTTCGAGTACGCGTTGTACGAGCTGGTTGCACAGTTGAATTGCTGGCAGTGGTTAAAACATTTGCTGCATTTGAATTGCTTGCTTGCGTTGAGCAGGCTGCAAGCGTTGAAGTAGTTGCAGCGCCTCCTTCTATATTTTCGTCAATGACAATTACTTCTGCTTCTACACAACTTGCACCATCATTATTTTCAAAAAAATTATTTTCAAATCCAACTTCCGGGGTCCCATCTCCATCTACAGCTTCCACAGTGGTTATTTTTATTACGCGTTCTTCTAGAGACGAAAGTACTTTTAGACGACTTAAACCGTTAATGCCGCTTCTTTGCTCATTTTTTTTTATTTCGCAGTATTTGGCACGAGTGTTAAGCCTAGAATTAATTTAAAAACTAAATTATTTCACCCAATTGTGCAGAAAGTATACTTACTTCAAATCACTCCAATACTTCTTCCATTTTTGACCATCCTTTTGGGTACCACCAAGAGCGTTAAGGCTCGCCGCTAAGTTCTTCCACTTTTCGTCTCTATGCCTAGCCCCATCCGCAGTTACAAATCTGTAAATTTGTATGTTTTTAGAATATAATTTTTATTAATTTTTTAAATTATTACTTATCGTTGGCAATGTCCAGATTTTCCTCTAAATAATTAATTAAAAATTCTTTTTGATTTCCGCTTGCGCGCTTGCCTCTTAATACTTTCTCCATTTTGTCACCGTTAAAATGAAAGTGTAAAAAAATGTCACAAATGCTGGGGGTCGATTCTGGTTCTGTGAAACTGTGAAATGAAAACTTTTTTCACATTTTCATAGAGTTTCTGATTCTCGTTGAGTGAAAAAATCTATATAAATAAAAATCAATGTTGTTCGTTGGTAATTGCATCAGTTGAGAACGGCTGGACCGATTTGGACAGTTTTTTTTTTTCTAATGATCGTCATGGTCCAACTTAGGTTTTTACGGAAAGAAAATTGTTCCCCGCCCACTTTCACGCCCACTTTTTTCGATTTACCTAAAATCAGAAAACGGCTCCATCGATTTGACTAATTTTTCTTTCAAATGTTGGTATCAATGCATTTTAAGTTTCCATCGAAAGAAAAATTTCCCACGCCTTCTTTTACGCCCACTTTTTCTATTAAGCACATAACTTGAGGATGGCTTGACCGATTTGGACGATTTTTTCTTTAACGTGATCGCCATGGTCCAACTTAGGTTTACACGGAAAGAAAATTGTTCCCCGCCCACTTTCACGCCCACTTTTTTCGATTTACCTAAAATCAGAAAACGGCTCCATCGATTTGACTAATTTTTCTTTCAAATGTTCGTATCAATGCATTTTAAGTTTCCATTGAAAGAAAAATTTACCACGCCTACTTTTACGCCCACTTTTTCTATTAAGCACATAACTTGAGGATGGCTTGAGCGATTTGGACGATTTTTTCTTTAACGTGATCGCCATGGTCCAACTTAGGTTTACACGGAAAGAAAATTGTTCCCCGCCCACTTTTTTCGATTTACCTAAAATCAGAAAACGGCTCCATCGATTTGACTAATTTTTCTTTCAAATGTTCGTATCAATGCATTTTAAGTTTCCATCGAAAGAAAAATTTACCACACCTACTTTTACGCCCACTTTTTCTATTAAGCACATAACTTGAGGATGGCTTGACCGATTTGGACGATTTTTTCTTTAACGTGATCGCCATGGTCCAACTTAGGTTTACACGGAAACAAGATTGTTCCCCGCCCACTTTCACGCCCACTTTTTTCGATTTACCTAAAATCAGAAAACGGCTCCATCGATTTGACTAATTTTTCTTTCAAATGTTCGTATCAATGCATTTTAAGTTTCCATCGAAAGAAAAATTTACCACAACTACTTTTACGCCCACTTTTTCTATTAAGCACATAACTTGAGGATGGCTTGACCGATTTGGACGATTTTTTCTTTAACGTGATCGCCATGGTCCAACTTAGGTTTACACGGAAAGAAAATTGTTCCCCGCCCACTTTCACGCCCACTTTTTTCGATTTACCTAAAATCAGAAAACGGCTCCATTGATTTGACTAATTTTTCTTTCAAATGTTAGTAGTAATCCATTTTAAGTTTTCATCGAAAAAAAAATTTGCCACGCCTGCTTCTACGCCCACTTTTTTCGTTTTATCTAAAATCGGAAAACAGTTGCACCGATTTGGCTAATTTCTCTTTCAAATATTCGCAGCAATCCAATTTAAGTTTTCTGTAAGTTTAAGAAAATGCTTATGATATTTAAATTTTTTAATTTAACAGTTGGACTTTCTTTTTAATATTAAATTTATATGCAAACCAATGAAAATCCAACATGCAACATATCGAAGAACAGTTTGATGGCCAAAGTTTTGCAGCAAAGCAAACTGATCGTTTGGGATGAATGTACAGTGGCGCATAAAAAATCTTTGGAGGCATTAGACAAAACGTTGCAAGATTTACGAAACAATCAAAGCCGATTTGGAGGTGCGATGATTCTGTTGGCAGGTGATTTTCGGCAAACGCTGCCAGCGATACCACGTTCAACGCCAGCCGATGAACTTAATGCATGTTTGAAGTCGTCTGCTTTGTGGAAATACGTCAGGAAACTCAAACTGACTCTGAACATGCGTGTCGAGCTGCAGAACGATCAATCTCGAGACGTATTTTCCAAACAATTGCTGGACATAGGAAACGGCAAAATCCCGGTGGATATTTCGACCGGCTGTATTCAATTTCCCGTCGATTTCTGCCAGTACACCGAATCAAAGTCCGAACTCATCCGAAAGGTGTTTCCAAACATTACACAAAATTACAAAATTATATTGGCTGCGAAAAACGTTGAAGTCGAATTTTAAGATTCAAAGTGAAATCGCTGGCGAATTGAAGATGTACAAATCGGTGGAATCCGTTTCTTCTCAGAACGATGTCGTCAACTATCCAATCGAATTTTTAAACTCCCTGGAATTACCCGGATTACCGCCTCATATTCTCCGACTAAAATTTGGATCGGTAATCATAATGTTACGAAATATAAACCAACCACGTCTTTGTAATGGCACCCGACTTACGATAAAAAAGTTGATGAATAACGTCATCGAAGCAACAATACTTAAAGGAAAGTACAAAGGAGAAAATGTTTTGATACCTCGGATCCCAATGATTCCAACCGACATGCCATTCGATTTTAAGCGCTTGCAGTTTCCAGTAAGGCTTGCATATGCAATGACAATCAACAAATCTCAAGGGCAGTCATTGCGTGTTTGCGGCATTAACCTTGAGAATCCATGCTTCTCGCATGGTCAATTATATGTCGCCTGTTCCCGCGTCGGAAGTCCATTAGCATTATTTGTTTACGCACCAGACAACCAAACAAAAAATGTTGTATATCACAAAGCATTGCAATGAACATATCCTTGCAAAGCAATCGAATAACTTTTATTTTTTTTTTACTGGTCACCTGAATATTGATCTATCAATTAAAATGTAAAAAGAATACTATAAGATTCACAGCAATACATATGTATTTTCAAATCAAATGTAAATCAAACATACCCCAAATCTACACAGAAAAAACTGAAAATCGATTTCAGTAAAGAAATTCGCACAATCAAACAAATTTTTGTTTAATTTAGGTCCTATGAAGAAATTCGTAAATTCAGTAAAACATTTTCCAATATTTTATCCAAACAATTTTTTGTAAATATAAATATTTACCAAAACAAATATATTTAATTTTTACGAATTATAATGCACAAGCAGCAAGCATATTTTAATTTCCAACAATGATGCGTTGAAAATGATCAATTACTGCTAAAAACAATGGCCCATAATCATAGTCAAACGCTAAAGTCGGTTCTATTTAAAAACAACTTTAAAATAAAAACATTCTTTTAAATATTTTGCTACTATAGTCGAAACTAAAGTATGTTTTAAATTGAACCGACTTTAACTGGGTGCCACCTCAAATGTAGCAAATTTTTCATACAACATACAACAAAATATAAGCAAGTGGCAACTTTAAGCAGCCGACATTGAAAATTAAAATATAAATAAAACACTGCATATCTTGTACGGTTGAAACACGCAATATGATTTTATGTAGAAAGCAACAACAAAATTACAAAACTTTGTGTAAAACGCTAGGCAATTTTGGACTAGCGTTTTGCACAATTAGGGCCTATATATATATATTTTGTGTTTCTTTCCATAAAAGTTTTCCTGCAAATCATTAATAATTGCAAAATATCAGCCAACATCTTATAACATAAACATTTTTAACTTTTTGCAAGTACTTTTTTATTTGGCGAAAAACAGCTGATGCTGTTGTTAAATGAGTTAAACACAACTTTAGCTGGTTTTAAAATTAACATCGGGTTTAACGTGTAAAGTATGCTTTTGCTTGTCTATAGTAGATCAAAAGCATATTTTTAATAAAAGTTTACTTTAGAACTCTTAAAGTATGCTTTGTTTATGACTATAGTTATGGGCCAATATATTTATAGATAGTAAAGAACAATTTAAAACAACAGTTTATTTGAAAATATTTTGTGGATAATTTTTTCTGTGTATATGAATAAAATTTTAATTTAAAAATACTTTTTTCCTTTTTTTAACGGATATTAAAAATCGAACACAAAAATTTTTTCTAATTTGGACAGGACAACGTCTGTCGGGTCAGCTAGTGATAAATAAAATTCAATGTTTGCATATGAAAAGAACAAGTGGAATGAAACAAATTGTTTTCACAATTTCACAGTAATACGATTCTTGTTCTGTGTAAAAATGCAAAGAAGGGTCAAAAACTTTTCATTTAAGACATATTTTTACACATTCATTTTAACGGTGAAAACTCTCAATATATTCGAATAAAATGCCAATTTTTAATGATATACATTACTGACGTATAGCTATAATAAAGTTTATTAAAAATCTATTAATTTTTCAGTATTTTTCGATTACATATATGTAATTAAACGCAATATTATCGTGTTTTTAAATTCTTAATATCTCTAATTTGGCGTTAAGAATTATGTTTTATTTATTATTAAGGATTTATATCCATAAATTTAATAAAATAAATAATTAATCCTGACATTTTTTGAATTTATTAATTTTTAGTTGTGTATTTGCATAGTTTGACACTTGATTAGAAGACAAAGTAGATATGCAATTACCATCGGCGGCGAAGAATATAAGTTTAGCGGCGTCTTAAAGTAAACTTACAGCCGCCTACAATATTGTTGTTTTATAATTCAACACTATTTTAATAAATTGATCTTTATTTGGCCTTTTTTTTTTTGTTCATGATTTTACTTTTATTTATGTCAGTATTTTAGAAGTAATTTGTCAGCATCGTAAGGATAGATTCTTGTTCTTAATATTTTGAAAAAAAAAAAATTGTTTTAAAAACGACCAGAAAAACGAATAGTCACATTCTTGTCACATATGGCATGTTTATTCTAAAATTATTGTTTTACTCAATGTTAAATGCCATTAATTTATTTGGTGAATGGGCGCGGGCAGACGATCGCGCAAAAAAATTATTATCGAATAACTTCGTCACTTGCGCGAGCTTAAGCAAAAATTACTTGCAAAAGCAGGAATAACTCATTTTCTGATCGCTTTTAAATTTTTTTTGCGATATGCCCGTCCGAAAATATATTTAAAGATAGTGAAGGGTATATTAGATTCGGCACAGCCGAATCTAGCACCCTTACTTGTTTTTTCTAATTTTTCGTTGGGTGGTTTTTACATGATTTATATGAAATTTAATTTACAAAATTAATATTAAAATTAAAAGGTTTGAAAAACAAAATTACAATACGCATTTTTTGAAAATGTTCTATAATTAAAAAAATTATACAAACTTTAAAAATATTTTTTAAAAACGGAGTATATTCTGTACCGTGGATATAAAATGTACCAACAAGTACTCCCCTCTTATTGGACTTGAAATTGTTTAGGAAGTTTTATATTTCTGCTCGACCTTGTTTTAGAGTTTTGTGCGTTTTCATTGTTTAAACTTTGTTCTTGTAAATTATCATATACAAAAATTGCAGATTTGAGACGATCAATAGATATTGTTTCCCTTTTATTATTTACCAAAATTTAGTTTTCATACTAGGAAACTTCCATTGTATTTTGGTTATAGAGGTTTTGCGTAATTATCACGTCGGGTTCACCAATTATTAATGAAACAACATTTATACGAAATTAAATTTATTAAAAAAAATTAATAAAAAAAAAAATTCAAAGGTTTGATTGATTTAAAAAATCAAATTACAATACTCATGTTATGAATATTTTCTACAATTAAAAAAAATGATAAAAAATATTTTTTATAAACAAAGTATATTATGTACAGTGGATATAAAATGTATTTACAATAATATGCCTAAGTATAGTATATGCATTCTTATTGTAAGTAATACTTAATATTTTTAACTAAAAAATCGAATAAAAATGGATAAAACATGGTTAGAAAGCATTCAGCAATAAATAAATACATGCGGCTTAATCAGTCAAAAAAAAAAACTCATTTGCGGCTTACCGCCTGTTCAAATTTGCTAAGCTTCGATATCTGCATTTGACTTTTAAATTTTATTAACATAGTTACAAGAGTTTCACGGCTACAATAGAATGAAACACATTTTCATTAAAAGAACGGGAATCGCAATTTCTGTAATTGTGAAATGATAATATGAAAAGTTCTTATGAAAACGAAAATGAAAAGTTTTTTTTCATTTCACTGTTTCATAGAACCAGAATCGACCCCCAGAACTTTAAAACTAAAGCTGCTAGAAAAAAAATTATAATGGCATCGTAATCAGCATCGTAAACTGAAAACAATGGACTTTTGGTGCGTTAACCAGTATTATTGATATAATTGTAATTTAGTTTATTATTTTGCCTTGTATCTCTTTTATACAGGATCAAGCTTATTTTTCTAGCGGAGAAGTAAAAAACTCTGTGCATAAAAAATTACTTACATTTGAAAAAAAAAGATTTTTAAGAGACAAAAAAAATATATAATCACTTATTAAAACACAACAAAGGAGCGCCAACTGTTGATATACAAAAATACAAAATTTCCTTTAACGATGTCCGTCTTTCATTTGATATGTGTTTTCCGGAGACTCCAGACACGATTGCGGCTAGGTTGTTTTACATTTATGTCACATATGGTCGACCATTTCTTGCTATTGAAATTCAGCAAGATCGGTCCACAAATGGCTGAGATATGACCAAAAAACCACGACTGCCTCTAATTTTTCAAAAAAAATTCCTTGTGTTGTTGCATTTTTGTTGTTTTATTTGAATGTGCTTAATTTTACGCATACAAACACATACACATTTACATATGTATGTACATGATATGCAGCTCAAATAAAGAAACAAGCTCGTATACTCAAGGGCGCATATTCATAAATGATTACCAAGTGTTAACTTTTTTAAGTACCTATTTAAGTTATTCAGAGATGATTACTTTCAGCATAAAAAGTTTACATTATAAAAAACAGTTAAGACGTAAAAAACGCGCTAAAATCCATTTAAAATGCATTTATACTGCATCCAAAAAACATCCATACAAAAAAAAAAAATAACTTGGGGAGGTGTTCTTAGTCGATAAAATTCTATTGAATTTTTTATTTTTACAAGTCCTTATTTTAATTGATTTATATACTATTATAACCAAAAAATAACCTTTTTAGAATTTGTGTTAACACTTTAAAGAACAAAAAATGGGTTTTTAATAGTTTGATAAGCGCTTTTTAAATAATTTCAGAATGTATCGTTCAAAATATTATCGGCATTTAATTTTTTCTATATGCCAATATGCATGGTTGCATTTCTTCTATCAGCTGAGATCTGTTACTACGTTAGCTATTAATTGTGAATAAGATCTATAACTATCTATGAACTATTTTTTAGTTTCTATTTTGTTAGTTACAACTTAAGCTATGATTTCTGAATATGCGCCAATATATTTTAATTTAACGCTTCTTTAGTGAAAGCGTTCGTAGCCGAGTTGTCTAAGTTCCCGACTGAGACTCGTGAGGCTGCCAGTTCGAATATGGATTGTGTCCCAGTTTTTCAAAAAGAATTTCTTTTTACTTAATTTTGTATGTGCTTAAAACGGCTTTAAAATTATAACACGAATTTAAAACATCATCTTTGGCAAAAGAGGAAACGGACTTGGGTATATAAATTTTTTGATTTTGTCATATTCTTCGGCATGACGAAATGAAAAGTTGGCGTGGCTCAATTAATTTTTTTTTTTAAATATTTTTTCAAAAATTTATGATTTTTATTTTACTTTGTAACCAAGATTTGTCAGCAGGAATATTATTTATATCTAAAGAATGTTATTTACATAACTTTTTGTTCTTAACTCACCATGGTGAATAAAACTCGGCATAGCGAAATATAGCACTCATACTTGTTTTTGTTTATTATTGATCGAAGGGCGCTTTTAAAATTTTGTTGGTAACAACCTTATTTTTAATTGTAGTTTGTATGGAAAAATGTACATATCCAGCGGTATATATTGAAAGAACCGCAAGTGCCAGGGCTTTATTAAGGCATCTATTCCACTTTCTAGAAGATTCGTTTTTTTGAAATCCTGCCCGCAAAGATATGCCTTCTAGACGAAATAAATAACTTTTAAAATACGCATAACACATTTGCTCCTCCCATCTTTAAGAAAGGAGAAACGAAGTCATTCAGTTTTAATTTTTTTTTTTTTTTGTTTTTATACCCTTCACCTCAGGTGGAAAAGGGTATATATAAGTTTGTCACTCCGTTTGTAATTTCTGCAATATTGATCTAAGACCTTATAAAGTATATATATTCCGGGTCCTTATGAGGAGAGAACTTGATTTAACCATGTCCGTCCGTCTGTCCATTCGTCCGTCTTACGTTTGATATGTGTTTTCCGGAGACTCCAGACATGATAGCGGCTAGGTTGTTTTACATTTATAGTCGTTTCACGTATAGTCCACCATTTTGTGCTATTAAAATTCAGCAAGATCGGTCCACAAATGGCTGAGATATGGTCAAAAAACCACAACTGCCTCTAATTTTTTCCAAAAATCCCTTGTTGTTGTATTTTTATTGCTTTTTTCTGTATATCTGGAGAACGGCAAGAGCCAAAGTTTCCAAATTAGGTACACACATTTAGGTTGTCAATACACACCACCCTACAAAATGTGGGCGGGTACCTCCCGTACAAAAAAGTTAAAAATTGTTTAAAAACCTAAATTTTAGGGCTGTCATATGTCCTATGGATATGACTTATATACCAAAATATCGGAAATTATTAGAACATATTTTATAAAAAACTCGGGAAAATCGGTTCAGATACAAAAAAATTATGACCAAAATAAAATTTTTTAATACCCACTTTCCGTAACCATAGGTCTCCTCGAGTCCAAGCTTTATAACTCAAGCAAATGGTAAATTTCTTCTTAAACACGTCGGTATATAAATCTGTCAAATCGGTTAAAAAATGGCTGAGTTATAATCAAAATACTGAAATCCCAAAAATTACTCTTTTTATACCCTTCACCTCAGGTGGAAAAGGGTATATATAAGTTTATCATTCCGTTTGTAATTTCTGCAATATTGATCTAAGACCCTATAAAGTATATATATTCCGGGTCCTTATGAGGAGAGAACTTGATTTAACCATATGATGTCCCTCTAATGCCTCTAATTTTAAAAATAAAAAAATGTGTTCCTTTAACTGAAACCCTCTTGTTGATCTAGCGCGATATAATTAAAAAAAAAATTTATTTATTTAGAAATTATTTTTACTGTGTAAATTTGTTCCACATATTTATGATTTTTTTGCCAGTGTATTTAAAGCAGTTGCCTTTTTATTTGAGTTGTGCTTTTAAAACGTATTTCCTGTTTTTAAAAGCCACAAAACATTGTATGCACGCTGCTGCCCGCGGTTAACATGAAATTCGTTTCAATCATATAACAGTTGTGAGTAAAAGAAGAAAATATTTTTAAAGTCAAAACACAATAAAGAACTCACAATTACACTATTCGAAGCGACGACAAGCAAAATACTTTTGAAGAGCAATTTGTTTAATTCGGAATATTTTAAGCCGCTAAATATTTCCAAAAATTAAATTTTTTTAAAGAAGCTTTTTTAGTTTATTTTATAAAAAGTTAAAAAAACATCATGGTACATTAGAATAATTTTACAAAATTTAAAATTAAACAACGCAAAAAGTAAAGATGTGTTTATACAACAATGACAAATTATTTGCAAGAGCAAAAAATTGACGCACTTGCTTTTTATGACAACTTTAATCATACAACGTATGTGGAACATATGTGCACTTTACTGTTAGTTTTTTATCAGACAATTTGTTTACAGAATAACATTTATACAATATACAAATCGAAAATTTAAATTTTTACTGCCATGTTCATAAAAAACTAAATTGGATTTGAAATCAATTTTAAAGAAAATTTGTATTGAAATTTTGATATAAAATACGTTTGATATCTTAATTATTTTTTAAAAATACGTAAGTTTTTTAATGTTTAATTCGATTACGTTTTCACCAATTTAAAGATGTTTTGGTTTACTTCTTTTAAAATAAACTATAAGTTCTTTTTATTGCAAATTAAATTGTAACTTTAATATAACAGCAACAAAATATAAGTGACTCACAGCGCTGATTATGATCTTCTAGGAGTTTCTTGAACCTACATTTGAGTTCCACTCTCTACGTTGAACTTCCATATTTACAAGGGGCAAAACAAATAGTTTTTTCAGTTTTTGGTCTAGTGTGAAGCTCTGAAGTCATCGACGTCAACAAACACCATATGAGTTGTAACAACATTCAAATTGACAGATATTTTAAATCTTAAAAAGTTTGGAGTCATTTTGACCCCCAGTGCATATAAAGGTTATATGCTATTTGTACTGTTGTGTCTTCGAATGACATTACGATATATTTTTCTTCTGTTTCATTAAAATAGGCACAAAAATATATAATATTTTACTATCTTTCATTTAGAAATTCTAAATTTTTGACTTTGGACCTTAATGATTTTAGGGTTAATATTTCCCGATTTTAGTAAAAAAAAACTTAAGAGTGTTATTCAAATTATCTGGACTATAATATTCCTATTATATTATTACTGTAATATTCATCGCAGTAAGGAAATTATGACTCATTCGGCCAAATATTGCCAAAAAATTAGGTTTTCCCGAAAATTTAAATCGCAGGTACACAAAATCTGTTGATGGTATTGACTTAATGTTTTCTTACTTTTATTCGCTATAATATTAACAATAGATCCATGCGATGATTAAAAAAATTCTTAAATTTTTAAAAATTTAAACGTGGGGTTTTGAAACTGCCGTTAACTAATTATTTCTTTTTGGTCATACCTGCGCAGACAAAAACTGACGTACAAGTAAATACGGATATATTTTAAGTAAAAATTAACTCTTATTCAAATGTTTCTTAAAATATTCTAACTTTGCTCCTACATTTCTTGCTCAAGTGGCCTGAGACACCTAAATGGCCGGCGGAAGTTTAAGTAACTTAAACGGGGGTGCTTTATAACCTTGTGAGATAAGGCCATGATGGCTTTATTGCTCTATTTAATGGGAGATAAAGCCAAAAGGCCTTATTGCTCAATCATTGAGAGGTAAGGTCATATTTAAAATTTTGCGAAATGAGAGATATAGCCATATTTTTTTCGCAAATGAGAGATAAAGTCATATTTTTCCAGAATATTGTTATGCATGGTGTTAACATTCTGTAAAAGGGAAAATCCTTAGTTATCATTGAAAAACATTTTTTTATTCTTGTGACGCACACAGGATAACTTTATTCAGCGAAGCCACCTGCCGCGTCCTACAGGAGAAAAAAAACCCTAAGCACGGCCGCAGGCCTCCACGCAGAAAAACTATAGTATGCGAAACCAGATTTCAATACTTAACTTTAGTGTCTCCGGGACTTAAATGAGAGATAAAGCCATTTTCTAATATTGCTAATGTGAGCTAAGACCATGATGGCTTTATCTCCCATTCAAATAAAAAAAGGCTTTATCTCCCTATTGAATGAGAGATAATGCCATCACGGCTTTATCTCACATGTTATTAAAGCACTCCCTCACTTAAACATTTTATAACCAAATTTTGGCTTTTATATCTCAAACGATAATTACGTACACATTTCGATTCTTTTACATATAATTGCAAAAGTAATTATTTAATGGCAAACTTTTTACAAAAGCTGAAAAAAAATGTTTCCCCCCTTGTAAATGCACCTTTAAATTTCAGAGTCGTTGTGGCACCAGTTAACGTTATCCTATTACCATAATATTTTACACAGCAGTATATACCTATCTTAACATGTCATAGAAATCTGTTGGATAGTTTCGGAGAGGTCAGAAATAGCATCCTACCTCATCTCGTGGTCCTAGTTTTGAAATAAAAAATATTGCTCAAAACCATCTTCACCAAATTGCATTTGCAATAAAACCGGCTTGGAGCACATCGGTTGGAAGGTTTCAGAGTCTGTAAATTCGTTTTCCGTACTGGTAAAATTTAATAACAATATAGTTATTTTACAAATAATTTGATTTTTTAACATTTATGTTTGTTATTCAAAAAACAAACTACCAAAAAATAATGTTTTTTCGTTTTATTTTTTTATGTAGTTTGATTTTTGTCGGTTAAAATATATTTTTTAAAAGTAAAAACTATTCAATTTTAACGAATATGCTGTTCAATAAATAATTAATTAAAAAAAGAATGTAAAAATCATTTGTTTTAAATGAAATGTAAATGATCCGTTTTCTAAATGAATTTTAATTTGTTTAAAATGAAATTTCGTTTGAATTTAATTACATAATATTTTGAGTGTATATATGGGTGGCGGCGTAGTGTAGTGATTAAAGTTCTTGGCTACAAGACCAAGCACCCGAGGATCGATCCCTGGCAGAGGACAAACAATTTAAGAAATATATAAATATATACATCAGAGCGAATTAAGAAAAAAAAAAATTATAATCTTACCCCTCTGAAAATAAAGCTTGATATGTTTTATGATGATTTCCAAAATATTTTGGTTCTAGCTTTGACCATCCGTGAGTTGGACCGTTTTTAAAAAAGGTCTTTCTTCAGTTTTTGGAATTTGTTTGTACTTTGCTCCAAGACGACATAAAAAATTAACTACCTACTAATTGAGATATTTAACTAAATACATATTTTCGTTTCGCGTTTTCATAAAAATTTTACGTATGTGGAAATATTGTTCTGCTTTTCAAACTGAATCTGTTTTAAACTAATGTTAATATATTTTTTTTTTTTTTTTAATTTTTCACATAAAACGCGAAAATCGTGATATATTTTATCTTTTTGCATATATAGGCAATATGGGTATCAAATTTTTTCATTTTTCATTTAAAATAACCTGGTGATAAACAAAAGATCCGTTTGCAAACCCTGGATGCTGTGAAAACCCGAAACGAAAATATGTATTTAGTTAAATATCTCAATTAGTAGGTCGAAAGTGGCCAAGTTTTCTATACCATTGGATGCTGCTTTAAAAACTCTTTTCGATGATACAAAATTTATTTGGAGCAATGTACAAAAAAAGTCGAAAAACTGAAAAAATACCTTTTTGAAAAATGGTCCAGCTCACGGATGGTCAACGTTAGAACCAAAATATTTTGGGAATCATCATAAAACATATCAAGCTTTATTTTGAGAGGGGTAACAAAAACGCTTTTTTCAGCTCCATGCAAGGTGAGTCGGTCTTATATACAAATACATACATATAGAAATTTTAAACATGTTTCATATTTTTTTTTAATATGAAAATGTGGATAGCAGCTTTATTGTCTATTTATTAGTTGACGAAAGAACCAATTATATAAGTTAAAGTTAACGTAATTTTTCTATGTGATTTTGCAAACGTTATTAAAAATAGTTGCTTTTTATTGTTAACTTAGATTAGCCTCACCTTACTAAAAATTAATAAAACGAACATTTAATGTTTGGTTTTAACTTCTTTTTATTAATATTTTAATTTTTATAGTTGTTTTACAACAATTAATATTTTGTATGCCCTCCCTTCGTTGTTATTATGTAATTTAATGAAATTTCAGACCAAGCCGACTTTATAGTTTCTTTTAGCTCCTCTTTTGTGCAGAATTGCCTTCCTCCTACATAAACTTTACGTGTTAGCCATCCCCAAACGTTTTCGATAATGTTTAAGTCGGGAGAATATGGTGGCCAGGATAATATTTCAACTTCCTGCTCTTGAAGCCAGCTTTTTACAATGCGAGCAGTATGGATGGGGGCGTTATCGTGTTTAAAAATTAAAGAAAGGGGGCCAAAAATATCCCTAAACTCCACAAACGCAGTTTGAAGCATGTTTTTGTAACCATCTCCAGTTATTCGCTCATTTACAAAAACTAAACTAGCTAAACTAAACTATGGTGACGACTTAAAATCTTTTCCTCCTTCCTGATATCGTGGAAATAATAATTATATCTATCTGGGCCATCAATATTAAAACGCTTTTCGTCTGAAAAAATTACTTTTTTCCAGTCGTTCTCTTGATGACCTTTTTGGACTATCCACGACATGTGGTCTTTCGAAAATTGTAATCTCTGTTGCTTATGTACGTCATTCAGTGGTGGCTTTTTTGAAGTTTTCGACGCTTCAGGTGTTCCGAGCTTTTTATTACATTATAAATTGTAGTTTTACTTACTTGGACACCGGCAGCATTTCGATTTTACTTAAGCTCATTGTTGAACTCGAAGCAACTTGGAGTATTTTGCGTTTATCCCGAGCTGAAACCTTTTTGTACATCTTTCCTTTATACCGTTTACCGTACTCCGATGGATTTTTGAGATAATTGTTTATAACTTTAGGACTTCGGTTAAGTTTTTTGGCAATAGCACGATTAGAAAGCCCTTGATCATGGTACGAGTCAATTTTTGCGATTTCCGTGGAACTAAGGGACGGCTTTTTTCCCATACTTCTTTTTTTTTTTTTAACAAATAACACGTTTATCTATCGAAACTAAATGTTATTTAATAAAATTTTTCGTAGAAATGCAACAAGAATTAAAAGTTCTGCACTGAGGCTAATCTAAGGTGACACTGAAATATTCAAATGTTTTCTGCTGCTAACGAAAGCAAAAAGAAAAGTCCCGTTAACTTTTACTGACCCATTTGGAATTTCTGTCAATATAACAACAGAGTACCCTCTTGTCAACGGCTTTAATACATATTTTCTAGTTATTAAAGAAACACCAAAATTTTTACAATTCTTTATAATTATGAATTGAGGCTATTCTATGTTAACGGAGTGTATATGTACATATACATATATACCCGCTACTTCGTTAGCATCTCCTTTTTCTTCGTGGACATATTTTTATGCCAAAGTTTATTTTTCTAGGTTTAAACTTGTTTAAATTCTAGCATTTAACCCGATACTTTAGTAGAACCAAAAAGCTAAAGAAAAATATAAAATTTCGCGTATTTCCTTTTGTGGGTACTATATTTTTCCCCCATTTAAGTATCAAAAATTTCAGTTTTGAAGTGTGAGCCCATAATTTAGTACGAATATGTCAATGAATGGAGGAAAATGTTTTGTAAAAAAAGTACCAAAAATAGTTACAATTTTCGATTTGGGGAGTGACCAATCTCTGGTCTAAATTTCAAGTTTCTAGGGTCAGCGTTTTGGGCTGGGCGATGATGAATAAGTCAGTCAGTCAGTCACTCACGCAACTCTTTTATATACATACCTACTATGTATTATATTCTTTCTAAAACAATCTGAACAGTGATACAAACTCTACAAATGTGTAGAACGTACTTATACTAATTCAAGTTACATTTTAAAATTTACTAAAAAACTTATAGCTAAATCCACAATAAATTCTTTACAAAATAAAATTTCACATTCGTAACAATTCTATTTATAGGCTTTTTTCTTCACAAAAGATCCTCTGGGTCGTGGTCCTCATGGCCTTCACTTATATATATATATATGGGATTTTTTAAGGATTTTTATTCAAATTACAACCCGTATACATTATTCCATTTCACATTTAAATGTTTTGGGAACAGATGATGCTGTGTACATGAGATGGCGTAGATGCTGTTAATGATGATACTTTCCAAGTAGATGCGTAAAGAATTATACATATGAATGAAAGAAAATATAAAGTACCCTTTAGTCCTTGCTGCAAGTATGTGTGTGTCAAGAAGATAAATTGTTTCATCACATTTCTGGCATCATGCATGACAATATGAATGTACGCGTTCATTAAATTTAAAATTTATATTCTTCAACACATTAAAAACAGAAATATACATTTTTAAAACTCTTTGTTATAACAACGTATGACATATGAAAGTGACAGTGGCTAAACACTTGTTTCTGTTGTGAATTAGATATTCTCAGCAGCCTGTCAGTCATCGTTTACTTTATTTGGCTAAGGAGAAAAGACACGTTGCAACATTTTGAGACTAAAAACATTGTTTTAACCGTTATAAATGGACGTACATTTTTTAAAGTAAATCATACTCTTCGGAAAGTCGGACAAAAAATATATTATCCGATCAGAAAATCCGTAATTTCCTTTAGTCTTAATTTTAAGATATTTAGAAAACCCCTCCCAAAAAAAAAAAAAAAAAATTGTATTACCCTTTACCGCAAGCGGAGAGTACATACGTTTGCTATTCCGACCCTTCAAAGCATATAAATACATTCTGGGTCCTTATGTGGGTATTTATACTTCTTTCTGGCATAGCCGATAAGATAAAGAGCACTCTTAGTGGATTATCAAGACCTGGATTTTCATGCAAATACAATTTGCTGTCGTCAGTCTTAGATTGCCTCATTCTAAATATCTTTGCGAATCAAGAAATTTGCAGTAAAATGGCATCGATTCGTTAGTGCATATTTTTGTATATTTTGCTTTGTATTTTGAGAAGCAAAGCTTCTTTAATTGCTTTTTTTTTGTCATGCACCGTGTTGCAGAAGAGTTAAATGACAACTTCGATAATATTTATTTATGGATTTCTTATTGAAAAAAGTCTTTTCTAACCTTGCAGCCACACGATCAAGTTGTACTTGATAGTCTTTTAGTGCCGGTTCAAGTCTTGAGTTTTTAGGAGAGAGGGGAAAAGAAATGAAATTCTCTTTTCCCTTCTCTCCTAAAATTTCAAGACTTGACGAGTCAAACTTGACGTGTGTGAACCGGCACTTACATACACTGCTTGTCAAAATTTACATAAATTGAAAGCTGGGACGTAGGCTGCACTCAATTTGTAAGCAATTTGCTTCCAAGATGTCAACAACAACACAATTTATAAAGACAAACTTGTACTCAGCTGTTAAATTGAAAGTAAAATTGCCAAACAAATGGAAAGGTGAAATTGAAAGCCATCTCGTGGTCAATTAAATAAGTGTGAGTGGGTTAGTAAAAAAGTAAGAGTGTATTACAAATTGAAAGGCAAAACTTGATTGCGTGGCCGCCAAGTAAAGCACATTCGCGTGTTGCCAAATATAAAGAGAAGTATCCCGATTAATGTCTACCTTCACAGCCTATAACAACCAGGAGGGAAACGTGGTTAACGGCAATTATGTATTATGCTAAAAACTTTTACCAATTCAAAGATGTGGTGGAAGGATTTAACAATAGTGATGCAGTGTCAATAAAAAATTTTTAATTTACCAAATATAAAAGCTCAGATAATGTTTGTGCCTTAAAATAATGGGCACTATTGTGAAATTAGATATATAAACCATAGAGATGGTTAATTGATATTGTATGCTGTGGCGGGTAACTTTAGTGAACAAATTCTAATCAAGCTTGACAAAGTTAAAACAATAAAAAAAAACTGCTGCCATATTTAATTTGAATTTTTACGAAAACAGCGAAAATAATGAAAATGAAAATACCACAAGGCAACTATCAGCATTTAATCATGCACCTATCACACCGTTTTATTTACTTTTGAAAAACAGACAGACTTTTGAAAATATTAAAACAAATTAAGTTCTTAATTCATTCCACACGCAGAGAAAAAATATGGTTGGGCATGGTTACGGCAACAACACTATGTTTAAATGCCCAAATACACTGGTCAAATTCCCATCCAGCATTATTAGTGAAAATGAGTTTGTATGTGTGACACCGACGATGCTTGATGGAAAATCAAAAAATGTAGATATTTAGCATGCTTGACGAGTGATTTTGATGAATGTATTGGCGTTACTCTTCAAGCACCCACACACTTTCAACGGGATTTCAAACTGAACAGACGCTAAAAATGTCGGATGAAAAACAAAAAAATACTTTGGAGGAAAAAAAATGTTATTTAATAATTTTCTCCTTCTTTTCTTCAATTCTGTTTTTATTTATTAAAAAGCAACACAGTTAAAAGTATACAATCACAATTAAACACTTTTTATCTATATTTTAATATTTTTTGCTCTTGCTGTTGTCACTTCAAAATAAAATGCAAAATGAATGCTTGACAGCTGATCCAGCAAATGTATGTTCTAATGTCAAGCACACGTACACGAGCTTGATGTCAAGCATTTGACAAGTGTATTTGGGCCTAAATGTAACTGTGTTGCTTTTTAATAAATAAAAAAAGAATTGAAGAAAAGAAGGAGAAAATTATTAAATAACATTGTTTTTCCTCCAAAGCATTTTTTTGTTTTTCATCCGACATTTTTAGTGTCTGTTCGGTTTGAAATCACGTTTAAAGTGTGTGGGTGCTTGAAGAGTAACGCCAATACATTCATCAAAATCACTCGTCAAGCATGCTAAATATCAAAATTTTTTGATTTTCCATCAAGCATCGTCAGTGTCACACATACAAACTCATTTTCACTAATCATCATCATATATATTATTTCTAAAGCACTTTTTTTTTTTTGTCGGTGGCAAATATCTCCCATACCACCTCATCAAATTTAATGAATGATATCTCATTTTAAAGCTTATTTCTAACACTAATGACGAAAAATAATTAGAAATTGAAAAATTAATATTTTCGTTGATAAAAATTACGGTGCGAAATATTCGCACGGGTCATCTAGAACTACCTTAATGCTGGAAGGGAATTTGAACAGTGTATTTTGGCCTTAACAATATATTGTTGTCGTACACAAAAAATTGTTATTTTTATTTAATATCAACAATATTATAGTAACTGTAAACGTATCAATGTTTATCGCAATTATAAATTTGAGTATTGTTGACCAAAAAATAATTATTTTTCTAACAACTAAATTATGATAACTTTCATAACATATTATATTACTCACAACCATATCATGATATCTAATAGCCATAACATGATAACTTTATATTATGTTTAAGATGCAATCAAATTATTTTTACTCTAACAATATTATGTTAGCGCCATTTGTAAAATAATTTTGAATCAGTTGTGTCGTTTATTTTATATGTGAGCTGTTTAACAATTTAAAGTAAATTTCCATAAAAAAAATTAGTTTAAAGAAATTTAAAAAAAAACTAAGTCTCGGTTCACACTATGAAAGTTTTCTTTCAGAAAGTCTGAGTTTATGGGTGAGAGAGGAGTGAATTAAAGCGTGTTCTCTGCCCCTCTCACCAATAAACTCAAACCTTCTGAAAGAAAACTTTCATAGTGTAATCCCAGACTAAAATATTAGCGGAGTTCATTCAGTATTCATGATTTAATAGTGCAAATGCAAAATATCGTAGTTTTTTTGAAAATCCACAAACAAATCACACAGAGATTTCGTTATATTTTATGAAAGTGTTGCGATATTTCTGAAGTTTACATGGGCAACCGCATATGTCTTAAAACAAATTTTTCAGGAGAGCCGAAAAACCATTCTAGATCAAACTATGGGCTAGGTATTGCACTTTTTAAACTCTATTATGACGCTAAAAAAATAGGAATTGATCCATATTTTTCAAAACATTTTAACATCTCAAAATCGGAAAAATTAACATAAGTGGTTGCCCATGAAAACCACAGATTTCGCATTTTCTCTTTTTCAAGCCTTTTATTGAACTCCGCTATTTGATTTACATTAAGAAAAATTTTAAAAAGCCACAAAATAAAAAATCGATGAAAAAAAAAAATTTCATTTATTTTATATTTTTATGACAGTTATGAAATGTATCATTATATGATTGCTTCTTAATTTATTATAATTAACCTGATAATAGTATGATTACTTCTTAGCTTATTATGATTAATATGACAATAATATAATACGTTCTTAACTTATTATGATTAACATGACAATAATTTGATTACTTCTTAACTTAGTATGATTTACAGAATAATAATATGATTAAGGGAAAAATATTATGATGTAATATTACGAGTATATCGATACTTTCCCGTAAGAATGTATTAAGCGACACTTTTTTCGAAAATGACTTTTTGATGTGGAACTATACTAGAAGTTAAGCGCCACATTTTGGCCTGGGTTTCGCTGCCCTATCATGGATGCAAAGGAAACTAGAGTGAAAATAAAATTGTATCAAACGTCAAGTTTTCTCAGTGGAATAATGTTGCACCCTGTAATTTTTATTATCCGCCAAAGAAATTATGCTAAGCCACATTTTTAAATATGTTTTGTATTCTGAAAATCGCTTTCCAAATATGTTTCTTTCAATAAAATCCGAAAAACAAATAACTAAATGAGACGTTTTTTTCGTTTCCTACACAATTTTAGAAATGTCGCTTAATACATTCTTACGGGAAGGTATCGATATTTAGTCATTGATTCAATAATAATATCTAACAAGTGACTTAATTTATATGATTGTTTTACTTTTGGAGTTTCTTTATATTTTTGTGTTTTACATTACGGTTTGTTTTTCTTGTTACTTTTATTTTTTTTTTTTGTCACTAATAAATGTGTAAAAAAAATCTTTAGTTAAATGCTTCTATTTTTAGCATTATTTATGCGCATAAAACGTGATTTTAACTGCGTAAAAGTCCGGGCCCTACTGATTATAAAGTAAAATGCCACAGAAGTCAGTTGTTGATTTTGATATTGATGACTTCGAATGTACAGGGACAAGTGTGAACAGATCTTAAAATTGTTTACAGCATAAAAAAACTTTGTTTTCTAACGGCCAATTTCACCACGTTCAGTTTTAACTGTCAAAAACATATTGTTAACTGAAAGTTAAAGTAGAAGTTAGTTTAAACTGAACTTGGAGAAATTTGCCGTAAGCATTTTATTTCAACGAAGAATTTTAAAAATTTATCCTGAGAACAAAAGTTTTGACATTTAATTTAAAATTATAAAAATTGATTAATTTAGTTAAAATTTTACCAAATGTTGCATTTTTAATTTGAAATTTTGATATTTACAGCCATGTCACAGAGTACACTTCCGTTCGGAAAATGCTTCAGAAAATGACGAAAAAATGTTTCGGAATGAAACCATTTTTGTTTTCATGAACTGTATGGGAGTTGTCTGTATCTGAAAGGCCATAAAACTATCAAAATACACTTTCCATCAACAAACAAATATGTTTTCTTCATTCCGAACGGAATTGTACTCTGTGGTATGGCCCTTAATTAGGCTTGAGTTCATTTTATTTAATTTTCATTAAATTATTTTTACTGATGGAAGGAATTTAACAACATGAAATTGAATGAAAATTAAAATTTTTATTTATAATTTTTATTCTTGGCTGAGCTTAGGCTCGAACTCGGGATGAATTTACGTTTCGAGAATAACCACTTTCTCATCATCAGAATTCTCTGCACCACTGCGATTCCAGCCAGCCAACAGTCAAACATCAATCTTTATTGGTGGTTCTAAATTTGATGTAAGTTGCATTTATCATATATGTAGATGAAATGGGTCTGTATCAAATAATCATTATTATGTGGATCACTTGCGAGATTTTGAAAATATTATAACGTTTTTATCAAATGAAATAAATAACAACTATCGAAATTCATACAGAAATTTTCTTATAATTGCAATTATTTTTATAAGTAAAAAACAAAAGAAAAAATTTTAAAGCCTTTGCTTCCAAATTTTCAAAATTGAGCTGAAGACCCACAAATATTTGTATTATTTACATGCGAAATGCAAAATGTTGTAACTAAATCATAATTTTAAATGTTCAATTACGCTGAAAATGCTTAAAAGGCCACACTCCTGGGAGCCAATAAGCAAACGTAAAACTATAGGCACAAATCGCCGAAGATCTACAGTAAATGCTAAAAAGAAGAACTTAACTTAGCAAATACTTAAGGATTATCACAGTCGCTTTCTTTCTATTAAAATTATTGGCAATCATTAAAAAGCAAGCAAATTAGGTAAGACATGCACTGAAATACTGGTTCTCGAAGCAATATGACATTCCTGGAATACACTTTACTTAAGCCGGCTTGTTACTCTTTTGTTGTTATAGCTAACTACTGCCCAAAGTTAGATAATGGCGCCAGTATTAAAACTGATTGCGGTTTAGACCTACATATGTTAAAATTTTGACCGACAATTGAAACCTTTATTAATAAGATTAAAACTAAATCTTAATTCCCATGAAAGGAATTTCTGGTATAAAAAAACGTAAATTAAAACAGATTTCGATATATTAGTGAAATTTGCTAGACCGTTTTAAAGTTTAAAGTTAAAGAAGGCTACTTGATATGGAACCTAAGGTAAATTATAGACCCTATTTTACAATGGACCTAAAGTAGAACGATCTTCAGGAAATTTATTGAAATTTTTTTAAGTTCTCTACAACTGTTAAGTGCCAAATTTTATTACAGTAGGAATATTTGTGACAGTTTGAGGCGTACTGAACTGTTTTCCGAGAGAAGGCTTTATATGGGCCTATGGTAAATGATGGACCGATCCGCATGAAGTTTAACAGTATGATTTCTACCATTCCATGAATTATACCAGCATGTGCTAGTTTTTGTTACAAAAATATAAATTTGTTTAGGGAGACCGTTCAACATTTGGGCTTATTACTCTTATCCCACAGAACCGATTTTGCTGGATTTCAATCCCAAGTGTTTAGGATAACGAGAAGCAATTTGACACCAATAATTTTCTTTTCTTTTGGTTTGTTCTAAAGTGAACGTGTTTTCAACAGACGTGGCTAAATCGTCTTAGAATAACTCAAGTAGCCAGAATATATACATATACTCACACGGAATGACAAACTTAGTGTATCCTCATTCACCATTAGTGGTGGTGGAGAGTATAACAAGACTTATAAGCAATATATATGCATTTTTGAGTAAAACATGACAAGAAATTCTTTATATAAAACGTATGCAAAAGTATTTTCAAATCGATGCCATTTTTCAGACAATATCAGGTTTTTTTCCTTAAAAACTTGAGTTCTCTTATTGCAATTAAAACTAAACACAATTATTTACTTTAACAACCTTAATTGTGATTCATTTAATAACACAGTTTTCGGTGTTAATCCTAACAATTTATTTACGCATAACATTCTTAAGCTAATACAACTTACAATTTACACTTATAAGATGCCTTACAGATTCATAGAACTACAATGCGCTGATGGCAACTAAGCCTTTTTCGGGCCAGATTTTGGCCCTTTTTAAGTGCATACTTGAAACGCAACAAAAGTTTTTCTTCCTAAAGTGAGAAATTGCATTCTCTTTTCCCTTCTTTCCTAAAAGCTCAAGACTTGACGAGTAAAACTTGACGTGTGTGAACCGGCACAAGCTACTAAACTCTCAAATTCAGCTCTTTTTTTTTGGTTCGGAATGATTACATTTTTTGCTTTTCAAACATGCGGTCTCCACGTATTAAGGCAATTTCGATTGCCATGAGCGGCAATCCATTGCGTAATCTGCTCTCAATTTAAGGGTCATTTATCAGACAATTAATTTCTCTGTGCGTTCGTTTGTCATATGTGTATTTTATTTAAAGAAATTGAAAATATTCTTTAACATAAAACATAGAAAGTCCGCCAAAGTATAAACGTATAATAAATAGTTGTATTATTTGCACTTTATTTGGGTCGGTAAGCTTCTTACGGTAAAATTTAATCTTTATGGCGAAGAAGTTTTACGTGTTCTCAAGCAATATAAACAGCAATTATTGCGTCATTCTTCTGCTAGCGTTTTATCTTGGGCTCAGCAATTAAAATTGCTACGTGGAGACGCAGAGTGACAATATAAAATTATATTTATTACTTTCAGCATTGGCATTTTTTTTAAGTATAAGTATGGCAGTTTTAAGCCAATGTCAAAAATTTTCATCAAATTATTGCTCGTAAGGTGAAAAATAAGAAGAACAATTTTGTATTTAGCCGTGTGCGAAACAGCAGCAAAGTATTATGGTAAAAAATATTTTCCTGTGGGGAAAAATTTCATGTTTGTGATGTGTGAAATGATTTTGACGATATAAAATTTTGACTTCTGTAAAAAATAATTAAAAAATATTTATAAAAGAATGAAAAATTTTAGAAAATAAATACCGATGGCTCTATTTGCATTTTATTTGTTATTTATTTTGAATTCATAAAATTTTCTAAAGATTTTATTTTTTATTTTTTTAATTTAAATTTCTAAGCACCAAAGCAAGGCGAAGTTACACAAGGTGAACTTATCTTGCTACGTAGGCAACAGCTGATTACTAACCTTGTGTCAAAATGGTTTACCGTCCTGTTGGTTCTGGGGAATCTTAACAAAACACAATTTAGTATAAAAACAAAATCAAATATTTGTTTGAAGTTTTGACACAACGTTAAAATCCTTTACAGTGTTGTAAAACGTTTTCAAAATAAGACCACCTTGTATGAATTCGCCTTGCACCAAAGTTTGTCAGAAATTTTGTTGGTTGTGTCAAAAATTCTGCTAGCCCCCAGGTCTAGTGGAATTTAATTCACCTCAAAAGTGTCAAAATTTTACTTTCATGTCCTGTGTTAAAAATTTTATATTTTAATACCAAGAGTAGGTAAATAAAAAAAAGAATAAAACGATCAAGCAAAAGTTTGTCTAACGAGGTGGAATATTTAATCAAACTTGTTGAATGTTTAAACAAACGGAATTTTTTTTTAACAACATCTTTGTTTTAAAGTAATTAAAATGATTGGGTGTATTTCTTCCGCTCTTAGTTTTTAATTTAATTAATTGTCGTATTTTAATGTTCAAATAAATATTTTAAAATCTTTTGATCACTTAAGAAGTCCATTTTAATAATTTTTTACAATAGTTTTTTATATTTCTGTGGCTTGGTGCTAAAAGGGCCAATGTCAAAATATTTACTTTTGAGAAAATTTAAATAAAATTGTTTTTAGAGAAGAGTTCTTACTGAAATTTGCTAGCAAAACCCTTATGAAGCTGTTCTGTTCAGAAAAATATTGACATCGGCCCTTTTAGCACCAAGCCACAGATTTATAAGAAATATTTTTTTTCAGCCGTTCGTATTTTTAACACTTCTGACAAAACCCTGCGGGAAATTTGTGTCAATTGGTCCCACAGACTGGTCCTGGGAGTTGTGAAAATAGAACAGGTACAAAAAGAAAGAACTCATGACCAGTGAAAGGAGAACCAATCATGTAACTGGTTTATGGAGAACAAAAAGTTAGAAAATGTAATGAATTACAGTACAGTCTTCACCGGTGGTGTGATACATTTTTTAGGGACTTTCTAAAATTTGGCTCTTGAATTTAATTGTAGGACTTATTGTATTGAAATAATACTACATCGTATTGAAATAATACTACATTTTAGTAACTGTCACTAAACACGTCCATTGAGAATAGATTTGTGACTGGTCAAATGGTGTCAATTGACACCCTCCAAAGACAACCCCATGTAAAAGTGATAGGTCTTATTCATAGGAAGTGTTAAAACTAGAACCGGTCTCTTCCACCAAAGGCCTATCACTGGACTACTTTGGTGTCAGTTCGCTTCCCTCTAGGGAAGCTAAAAGCACTAACTTTGTGCGTTTAAACTAGCAAACAAAATGAAATAAACCAACTTCAGAGATTAATTTTTATTTAATCGCTAATCTTTATGTTAAAAACAGGCTCTTAGAATTAAAAAAAAAAAAAAACATTGAAGTAGGGAACAATTAATCAATGTATTCAAAGTTTAGGGTGAAGAACTTATTTAAAAAATTAAATGCCGTTGAATAAATATAATTCAAAATGATTTAACGTGATCATTCATGATCGTTGTTTTTCAATCTACAAAGTACCTGAAGAGTTTATGTGATATAGCTTGAGATTTATGAAATGGAGACGAGGATGTCCTCTAACTGCAAATTTTATTTAGCAATGACCAATTTTAACCCAAGGAAGGTAACAGTAGCCAACAAGGTTCTGGACGGGAGCAACCAAATATCTTTCCTAGGGTAATATGGTGGGCTTAAATCGAATCTGTAATTGGTTTTTCTCTATCACAAAAATGTTTTAATTATTTTCTTACATAAAAAATCACTAGTAATCATAAGTTAATGGCGTTATTTGAACGTCGTTTGTATTTTGTTGTTTCGGTTTCACGTATCAGAGTCCATCAATAGTCTCCCAGCAGGCGTTTGTCTCAAAATCCTTAATAAATTCTTTCAATTTACATTAAAGTTTGTTGAGCTCCCCTTGTTCGCGCTCACTGCACGTAGTTTTTTTTTTGGAAAAAAATCTCAATGCGAATGAAAATATGCAAATTATTGTCGGTGTCCACGGTTTGTCCAAGCAAAACCAAAATAATGTAAATATGCATATTTTAATGATTTTGATATTGCATATCCTTTTTTTTCAACTAAATATTCACCACGCACAAAGCAAAAATAGCTTGAATCAGTATTATGAAGATTTAGAATGAATATGGGCTTCTGTCAAATAAATAATTGTGAAATTGTAGTGTCAGTATTGACTGGTTTACACAGAAGACGTGATAGTCCAAAAAACATGCTTCGTTTCTGCAGAAATTTTTTTTTCCAAATTTGCAGACCAGTGTTATCTACGTAAATTTTACGTATGCTCTTCCGAAGTAGGTTTAAATAATGCGCCAGTTTTACGTGTGATTATCTTTAGTGTATGTCATGATAGGATTATCTTTTTAGGGTTAAAAGGATATAAACGCTACTAAACAGTTGTATCTTGATTCAATTCAATGTTAAATGGTCTCATACAAAATATTATTTTTTAACAAATTGTTTAGTTTAATACTTTAGTGCTTTACGTTAAAAATATATTTTAGCCCTTTTTGCAATTTAAAAAAATGTCATATTTTTGTACTTAAACTGTTTTATGCTCAATTTAGCACTTTTACACCGTTTTCCAAATGCCTTTACGTGTTAAGTATCCCAAGAGTTCGATTAAATTCCGTTCATATAAGGTCAGTCCCTATTTTGTTCATATTTTTTTTTTTGTCTTAAATCGATTTTAATTTTATTGACACCAAAATTATCATTTTCGCTTGAGTGTTTCGTTTTTAATAGACATTTTTAGCAGGCGAACGGACTGACAAAAAAATTTCATAATTTTTATGGGGTCTTAGAAAAATATTTCCTCATAGATCTCTATATACATATATTAACAACTTGTGATGGAGCGTATAACAAGAGTTTGATGTACACTAAATGATTTTAGCAGCATGTTCTTAAATTGTACAGTATACAATTAGGCGTTACTGTGAAAATGAATATTCAACATTATACGCACAATATCATTGCCTTCTTTTAGTTGCGATTTTAATGCATGAATTTCGTATCGTTAAGTTGGAACTATTTCAAGTGGAATTAGTGCTTGTGAGTATGTTTAGCTTGTATTTCAATTGTGAAATGAGCTTATTATGTTTTCTGAATAAATAATGTCTTGAGGCAAAACACAAAAGAACTTCATCTTTAATGTTCAAATACTTCAAGACACTTTCGGAGTAACTTGCATACAGCATGCGTATTAGTGTTTGTTCGTTCCATTGTGGTGTGAAATATTCCCTAAAGTGTAAATAAAACTATAAATGTTTCATTATTTCACTTAAAATGGAGCAGAGGCAGTTTGAAAATATTATTAAATTTCCATAAAGCGGCGGGGTTAAAAAGCTGTATTTATATGAACAGCAATTAAATTTTCTTTCCGAGTACACTTTTACCAATTACTTAATGCATTTTAAATTTGTTCTCAGAAAAATGTCAATGCTAAATTTGTTTTTGTAGTCAGCAATAATTTAGTAATTACTAGGGTATTCATTTAATCGGGCTTTTTCTTTAATCGGTTAATCGCTCGATTTATTAACCAAGGTTTTGGTTTAATCGGTTAATAGTCGGTTAATTTTGTTATTCATCTGTTAAGCGATTAACAAAGTTTTTTATTTAATTAAAGTAACTTCAATAAATAAAAATGCGTAAATTATTTATTATATGGTGTTTTCTATTAAAAAAAACAATAACATAACAAATATAACAATTCTTGAACTAAAACGAGCAAACAAAAGTTTATTTTTTCATGATATTAATGTTCTTAGATGAATACACATTTACTCATGATCAAAAAATTCACGGTTTGGGTATATGTATTTTCAAAAATTTCTTAAAACAAGAAATACAAAAGTAGCTTGTTTTTATTAAGAACAAGAAATTTATTTCTGAAATCTAACTGCGTTTATTAAATATAAGTCTGTTGTTCTTGATTTTTAAATAGAATCGAATTTCTTGCCTCAAGTAATAAATGCTAGGAATTTTTAAGAAAATGCTTAAGAAAACTAAGTTTAATTCAATAAATTTTTATTTGAGTTTCTTATTTTAAATTAAGTTTTCTTAAACTAACTAATGCGACATGTTTTTATGTAAAACATTCAGTCTTTTCTTCGTATTTTCTAAAATATTAATGGCCGATTTCACCAATTTATTTAAATACTTTTTATGTTTAAAATTAGCTTTTCATGTCAAATAAAAATAAAATTATATGAAAAACTGTATTTAAGTATGAATTGGTACTAAAATAGAATTAGTGGAATTGGCCATAAGTAACGAAAACTTGATTTATGTAACTATTGAATTAAAAAAATTTTTTAGCTATACTCAAGTAACTTTTAGTTCGCGTTAATTCACAACTTTTTGCTTAAAACAAGCCACAAATATGTTTACAGTAAAAAAAATTTTGGCTTTGACGAGAATGGTGCAAAATTTTCTTAGTTCAAGCCATATTTTCTGGTGCTTTAGTAAATAATTATTTCCGGGTACATATTTTTTTTAATTAACTTAATTAGTTTTTATTAAAAAATTAAACTGTGAGATCATTCGTAGATGTTGGAGACTAATTTCTCAGCCTTTTTTTTGATTTCTCTAAACATTTAAAACCTTCCACTATGCCATAAGAGTCCTGTTTTAATTTTTTAAAATTTTAACACTTCTTATTGTGTCGGTTAATTCTTTTAAAAGATTGTTTGTGTTACTATTAGAGTTTTTTTTTCCCGGAGTTTTTCGATTCCCGGGAAAGCGGGAAATTTTTTGGAATTTCCCGGGATCCCGCTCCATATTAATAATACACAGTAACATAGCGTTTACATTTGCCAGTACTGGCAAGACAGTAGCAATTTATTCAAACTTTTTCACTAATACATAAACACTTTTACAGCTATTTTGTTTTTGCATTGTTTTGCCAACTAATATGTATGCTTACTGTCTTGCCAGTACTGGCAAATGTAAACGCTGTGTTAATTTGTTTTTAAATAAAACAAACTTTTATAAAAAAAACGCAGGGTAACTTGGTTTCAAAGTAAATAAAAGAAATCCTTAAATACTACATAATTAAATGAAGATTAAAAGAGGAACTTGAATTATTATTACCTTACGGTTTTATATGTAAATTCCGTATTATTATTATCATGCTCTAGATACAAGATAACAAATTAAGATAAACATAACAATTTAATTTATAAAACAATAATAAAAACAAACACAAATTGAGGTACTCAAGATATGAGATCAAAAAGTTAATTCATAAAATAGATAAAATATTTTAAATAAATATATTAACATTTTTTAACGGCTTAGGAACTAACTTTCTGACACACTCAAAGCGCTTAGTAAGTCGTCAAAAAGTAGATTGATTATTTTATTTACTAATTACCATTTTTCCGAAAAATTTCGTTAATTTTTTTTACCGAGGTCGGATAAATAGTTAAAAGTGCACCGTTGTAGAAAGCTTTTGATTCACAATAAGAAGCATTTTTTTATAAACAACGTCTATATCAGTCAAATGTATGTCAAGGTTCATAGCATCAACCTCTTACAAACCTTTTCATTTCATTAGGTCTATCTGTAATCTTTAGGACAATGTGTTTTTCAAATTGTATGTTGTAGTATATTACACGAGTTTCCAAATTTTTTTTTTATTTCGGTTTCCCTGCTCTTCAAGGGTATATAAACCAACACAAATTGAAAAAAATTTGTATTTATCACCTAATTAACATATCGCTCCTTCATTGCAACATAGTCATATCTCAAAAAATTAAAAATTTTAAGTTATTTAAGCAAGGTGTTCCTTCATGCCTTCTCGTATTTTATCTCAAACTGAACCGAAGTTATACCAAAATATATCTTTAAATCGGTACATTTTGAAAACTTTAATCGCATTTTGCCAAGTTCATTTGTTTTTGTAGATATGACTATGTTACAATAAAGGAGCTATATGCTTAGGTATCTGCTATTTTAAAGACTTGTCCATGGACAATTAAACTTTACTACCTGTATCTTATTTTGAATTAATGTTCTTTATTAACTTTTCACTTCACTAAATTTACTGCCTATTCTGCTTTAAGTAGATTTATTGCATCAGAAGACATTGATTTACGTATTTACTAGAGTTGTCAACCGATTAAGAATAAATCGATTAATCGATCAAACAAAAACATACCCTTGTTCGAATAATTTTGAACTGGCGATTTTCGAATAACGAATAAATCGATTAAATTATGACGATTAATCGAATAATTTTTTTTTTTTTAAATAATTTAATAATAAAAGACTAATAAGAAATAAAAGCTTAGAATTTGAGTTATTCTCATACGTTTTTTTTTTAGCGATTTTATACAAAATGTAGCAAAGGTAAAACATATTGTAGCTTTAACCCTGATTGTTATTAATCTCAATGTTTAGTCAGCAAAAACCGTGTTGAATATTCATAGCATTTCACAAATGTATTTTATGTTCTTATTAAACAAATCTTTGACAAACGATTGTAACAGCAGTTTTCTTTTTAAATCAAACGTTAGCAATTTTCAAGAAACTTAGAAATAAACACAAAGCTTAAAAATAAAGAATTGATTTATAGAAATTATATAATGAAAGTAGAAAATATTGGCATTATACATATATACATATGGGGGATTTCATGTCAAGTGACCCAATTTTGAAATCGATGTCTTCCGATTTGGATGAAATTTGCACCAAGGTTAGTCCTATTGGATAGTAGTTAAGACACAAATTTTCAACAAGATCGGTCTAAAAGTTTCTGAGTTAGTGGGGGTCAAAATTTGACATTTTGGCCATACAGGTGTTCTTTCTTATCCATGTAACTTATAACCTATTGGTGTTAGCAAAATTTGTCCCAAGTAGCTTCGATAGCTATTTGATCCATCTTTTGAAATTTTTTTTTTGTTTTTTAAAAAATTTTTTTTTATTTTTTTTTTTTAAATTTAAAAACATTTTTTATTTTTTTTTTAACGGGAATGTTTTTTTTTTTTTTTTTGTTCAAAAGAAAGCTTATGTCTTTTCCTTTAAGGTAGTTTGGTCGCTTTTTGGGATGCGAGTGGCTTATGTATAAAAAAAATAATTTCTAACTCTAGACGAGGGTTTTTCAATTTTTAGCATATGCACTATTTTGAATTTTTTCCTATTTGTGTTTAAGTGTTTCCAATATGTTAATCCCAGGAATAAAATCACTTTTTTTCTGTAGAAATGTTGACAAATTAAATTCTTTTTTATTAATTTGTAATAATAATTAAATTAATATAGAATTATAATAATAATAATTTCTAATAATAATAATAAAAAGATAAATAATTTAATAAAATTTTATCTTAATCACATTAGATCCTTTTATATCCTAATTTTTTTTACATTTAATTTGTTATAGCTGATGAAGTGTTTAAGTTTGCAAATTTTCAAATACCCAGTCTTTCACCCTCCCTATGTATCGCCCTTATTTTCTGCTTTTTTTGCCAATCGTTTGTTGGAGTAACTTCGTTTAGCTGTTGATAAATAGTTTTTAGTAGCAAAGAGGATCAAGCGGAAACATTGAAAACACTGAAAACAGATTCGATGCCGCTGGAACAATCGACGGCACCGCTCAATACCATGCTTTTATACCGCTTGCCGATGGAAGACTCAAGTTGAAAAAGTTTTCTGCCTCTACTCAATGCGATTTCTTTCCAAAACCAGGAGCGAAATCAACAGCTAAACGAAGTAACTCCAACAAACGATTGGCAAAAAAAAGCAGAAAATAAGGGCGATACATAGGGAGGGTGAAAGACTGGGTATTTGAAAATTTGCAAACTTAAACACTTCATCAGCTATAACAAATTAAATGTAAAAAAAATTAGGATATAAAAGGATCTAATGTGATTAAGATAAAATTTTATTAAATTATTTATCTTTTTATTATTATTATTAGAAATTATTATTATTATAATTATATATTAATTTAATTATTATTACAAATGAATAAAAAGAATTTAATTTGTCAACATTTCTACAGAAAAAAAGTGATTTTATTCCTGGGGATTAACATATTGGAAACACTTAAACACAAATAGGAAAAAATTCAAAATAGTGCATATGCTAAAAATTTAAAAACCCTCGTCTAGAGTTAGAAATAATTTTTTTATACATAAGCCACTCGCATCCCAAAAAGCGACCAAAACTACCTTAAAGGAAAAGACATAAGCTTTCTTTTGAACAAAAAAAAAAAAAAAAAAAAACATTCCCGCTAAAAAAAAATAAAAAAAAGTTTTAAATTTAAAAAAAAAAAATAAAAAAAAATTTTTTAAAAATACAAAAAAAATTGTTTCCAAAAGATGGATCAAATAGCTATCGAAGCTACTTGGGACAACTTTTGCTAACACCAATAGGTAATAAGTTACATGGATAAGAAAGAACACCTGTATGGCCAAAATGTCAAAATTTGACCCCCACTAACTCAGAAACTTTTAGACCGATCTTGTTGAAAATTTGTGTCTAAACTACTATCCAATAGGACTAACCTCGGTGCAAACTGGAAGACATCGATTTCAAAATTGGGTCACTTGACATGAAATCCCCCATTTATATTTTAATATATGAGCCGTTTATTTTGAAAGTGGCATTAGTCACTTTTTCAAAAAAAATCGAGTTAATAATAAATAATAATAATAAATAATAATAATAAATAATAAAAATAAAAATACTGAGAAAAATATCATTATCATGATGTATCAAATACAAATGAATCTTCTCGAAAGTTAGCATCCATATTTTTAAACGTGTTAAAACGCAAACCCTTAAATATCTCGACTTAAAAACCGAAATGCCTTATGCCACTTTCAAAATAAACGGCTCATATATATTTTAAAAGATATATATATATATCTTTGCCATTTGCGTAATGCTATGTTCACACTTGGGTTTTTAAATGTTGATTAAGTTAATCAAAGCCGTTCACATTAAATTTGAGATGATTAAGATGACAGTTGATTAAGAAAAAAACTATATATTCTATATTATACTCAGTTTGAGGTATATTCAGAGGATTCGATGTGTTTAATGAAGTTATTTAAGGGCATAATAAACCACACAAAATGCTTGGCAAACACACGCATTGTTTCCGTTTGGGGTTTGCCAATTAACAACACAAATTTTCTCCGTACAAACATTAATTTTCATTTTTGTTTTGTTTTCAATGAATGCAGATTCCAATAGTGCTGCGGCAATTTTGTTGCTTTTTGCTTAAAACGGAGAAGAAATTATAAAATAAAGTAACAAATTTAAAGTAAAATGTGATTTAAACAACGAGCTATTTTCTGGCAAGCAATACTACTAAAAAATTTAATTTTATATTAAAAATTAATTGAATTGAATACATTTAGCATTAGACGTCACAAAAAGTTTGACAAATATCCAACATGTTTGCCAAATATTAAAAAATTTAAATATTTCTGCAAACTTCAAATGTTTGTTCAAACAGCAAACACCCCAATTAACAACACAAAATGTTTGTACAAACGTGAAATTTTGACATGTTAGTCTGTGTTCATACGGCTCCTGTCTTATTGACATGATTACTACTTTATAGGCGTGAGGTACGAGGAGAAAATAAACGAGTACACAGATGCATGTTCTGTCTTTACGTTTTGCTTTTTCATTCGTTGTTTAATTTTGTTATTGTTTTCAATATCAATAAAGCACACATGCATACGCACGACTATACAAAATAAAAAACATGTCGTCAACATGACATGAATCATTTGAACGCCAATTCATGTTCAAAGAAGAAACAGGAAGAATCTTGTCAATAAGACATTGTAATCATGTCAATTTGAAGTGATTAACAAATCACTTCAATATACTTATGTACACAGCTTAAAATCACGTTCGAGTTGCTTAAGGAACCCAAGTGTGAACATAGTATATGTGTCACAATATTACCATTGAAAACGATGTAGTAGAAGATAATCCAACGACATAAAAAAATGCCGAACTTGTTCCAATGGAAAAATACATAAAGAGGGACAGCGGTTGTTCCATAGGCGGAATTGTACGCAGAAGATTGGCTGAAGATGGAAGGTCTGCAAACGCCTTTCGAAAATCCAAAGTTTTATCAGATTATTTAAGAATTAGGGATTTTAAGATTCCTTAAAGTAATACAACGATATGGAGTTAAGATGAAAAGTTGTACGCATCAAAAAAAAAAAAAGAAGAAGTTATACAGTACTTTTCGCTTATAGTCCATTTCGCTAAAAGGCCATAAACGGATTAAAGCCAAAACTGTCATATTTACTTGCACATTTTTTCGAATTTCATACAAATTATTTGTTCTTAGGTCCATTTCGCTTGTAGTCCATTTTCGTTTAAAAGCCACATTTTCTTAGCACGCATTTATAATTCTTTATGCAAAAATGGTCGCTTAAAGTCCACTCTGCTTTTTATATTTTTTAATCAACAGGCAACATGTTTTTATTTAACTTTCTCGCAACTATTATTTTTAACAATTTATTTCAATTAAATCAATTTTTGGTTATGTTTTAAATAAACTTTTCTTTTGCTTAAAAATAATGGTTTTATTGAAGAAAATAATATCTATATAGTCCAAAATGTGGATTATAATAGATTTCACTTATTATCCATAAAATGGCTTATAAAAAAAATCGGTTATAGTCCAAATTCGCTTATAGTCCACAAAAGTTGTGCAACTAGAGTAGTGGACTATAAGCGAAAAGAACTGTAGTGGATTTGAGAAAAAATAAAGAAGGAAATGGAAGATTTTTTATAGTTGTAAATTAATGAACGAATGTATCTTATTTAAAATATGTTTTTTTTTTTAAATAATTTTTTATTCGTTATTCTCATCGACTAATCGAATAATTTAAGAGATTCAATCGTTTGATCGAACGAACAAAAGCAATTATTTGACTTATTCGAACAAAGCTGAAAGGCGAATAATTGACAACTCTAGTATTTACTCACTTCTTGTAATTGATCTAATCGACAACCCATCCGCAGATGCTTATTTTAAGAGAATAGAAAACTAAATTTCAAAGTATAAATAGCTGTTTTCTTAAACTATGAGGAATTTTTTATTTCCCGGGATCCCGCATGAAAAATCCCGGGAAAGCGGGAAATATAATTATTGAAATTCCCGGGAAATCCCGGGAAAAAATCCTAGTTACTATCGAGAGTTCTTCTGTTTTTAGGTTTTCATCGGACTCACCTTGGCAAAACTCAGCACTAAACATTCTGCAAAAAAGTTTATATCCGAATCCTTAGTTTTTGTACTGTATTTTAAGAATGTATTACTAAACGGAAATATATTGTATGCAAAAATATTTTCTAAACGCATACCTTTTGTATGTGAGACGAAACAAATAATTATAAACCCAAAAAAATATGTTAAAATACCACAAAAAATTCAAAATTTTGCTACATCGGTTAATCGATTAATCAACTGAAATAAACCGGTTTGATCGTTAATCGATAATAGCAAATTTTAAATTAACCGATCAGTTAATCGGGTAGAAATTAATCGGCTAATCGATTAACGGTTAACCGAATGAATACCCCAGTTTTACCTCAATAGTTCGAAATATAGGATCTACATCCGGAGTTAAACAAAGGTATAATGAAAGATTATATACAGTTATCGGTGAAATACCCATTTAAAAGTGAAATATATATACGTTGAAGGCGAAATTAAGGAACATAAACATTTCTGAAGTACACAACTGGGAACTTCATCAGAGGCATAACTTTTAGAGTATTTAATTCCTTTGACAGCATCCAAAAAGTTGTTTCATGTAATATTCGATATGGATAATCTAATGAAAGATTGATTTCCTTATTGGAATAGGAGGAGGAAAAAAATTTAGTAAATATGTCACATTAGGTATGAATAAGCACGACTTTTTGATTTCGATACGATAGGACCCCCAATTTTGTGAAGTTTGTAAAAAAAACGCATGAGCCAAACAATTAGGGGGTGGCAGGGGTAAATGGCTCCTCATCGGGGTCAAAGTTAGGGGAAAACGATACAAAAGTCAAAAAAAGCTTTTCAACTGTCCCTGAGTCGCTCCTAGAGGGGTAAAATATTAGACTGACTCCCACTAATATTTCCCCACTTAAAGTTTTTCTTATCATACTAACCCCCTATCTGTGCTCCTTAAGGGGGCTCCCATACTAAATATTGTTTTTTATAAAATTACACGCCGCCGACCTAACTAGCCCCAGAGTGGCCCTAGAGGAGTCAATTATATGACGGACCTCCAATATTTTTGCTACCTGAGCATTTTTTCAGAACATACCTAGTCTCCATCTTTAATCATTAGGGTGGTCCCCATACAAAAATGGCGAAGTTGCACAGCATATGTTCGCAAAACTCAAAAATGATTTAGCTTATTGAAAAAACCAAAAAATCGAAACTCCGCAATCAAATTTCCTTTAAGAAAAGTAATTTTTTTTCAAATATGCACAGTCGTTTTTGAAACAATATTTTTTTGGGAATACAAATTATTTTTTTATTAAAATTTCCAAATTTTTGGTTTTTTAAAAATACATGAACAATTTTTTCCAAACGTTTAAAAAACTAATGTGGTGTTTATAGAAAACGAGCGCCTAACCCGTCCGTTCAACTTACATTTAAAACAAAAACAAAATTTGTTTTTGTTTGAACGGACGAGTAAGGCGCTCGTGTTGTATAAACTACACATTAATTACAAACAAACCCAGTAAAAACTTCGCCTATTTTTTCAAAATGAATAGCTTCTTTAACTCATTATTTATGCCCGTAATTTCTACAAATAGATATCTAGCTGTGTATAGATATCTATGGTGTAACGAATTTTTCATAATTTTAATACGTATGTCTTATCTACCGATTAAACTGTAGTGTATTTTACACCATCCATTTTTGACAGTTAATTCAAAAAATTAATAAAAACACAAATGTTGCCATATTTTTAAAGAAAATTTAAAGGAAAAAACACGTAGGTAAATTTAACGTTGAAATTACCAAACTTGTTTTACCGCATAGGTAAATATAACTGTTAGGTACGAACACGACCAGATATCTGTTTGTTGAAATTACGGGCATTAGTAGCTTTCTTCTATAACTATATGTATAACAACTTCTATAACTACTTTTTTCTGGATATATTTAAGTAAAAAAATAACGACTTACTTTTAAATGAGTTCATTTTGGGACATGCCTTGTAAAATTCATTGGTTCTTTCAGTAGAATTGTAAGTAGTGCTCTTATGTTTTTCTGATTACTCAACACACTATTTTGTAGGCGAAGTTTTTACTGGGAAACAAGCCATAAATTATTAAAATCTGTTAGCAACTTTTAATTTTATTCACAAAAGTCGAAGTCTCATCATTGAAGGATAACCATATACTCGTCGCTTTGAATTCACAAAATTATAAAAAGATCTTGAATCGCTTCTTAAGTTTTTCTTAATTTTAGAGAGATAATAATTGTAGCACTGGATATTTGCTAAATTGCCAGCTGATCTTGTCGTTTCGTAAAGATATTAATCGATTTTTTAATTTAAAAATTTCTCGATTAATCGAATAAAGGTTTTAAATCAGTGTTCGAAAATAAACACTAAATATCGTTTTTTAATGTTCGGTTCGGTAGATTTGTGGAAAACACAAACGCTTATAGTGTTTGTGTAGAAAATCATTAAAAAAATAACGTTTCCCTGTAAGTCATCTTTCGAACACAAAAATATTACTTTTTTTTATCAGACTCAACAAAAGATGTCAACATTTAATTCCGTTCGGGTTTTTTTTTTTGAAAATCCACAAACTTCAATGTGTTCGGTTTGGCTCGTTAATGTTCATCCCTTTTACCTGGTAAAAAAAACATTTTTACAAAAACAAAATACACACACGAAAAAACATTATAGAACATTAAAATATAATGTTTGTCTACAGTATTACTACAATTGTTCTGTTTTTTTAACGAAGAACCGAACATTATATAATGTTCGGTTCTTTCTTGAAAATAGTTACGAACGGTATTAAGGGTTGTGTATGTCTACACAATCACTAAAAAAATAGATATCGTTCCTGGGTGTGTGAGCCGACCGTTAAATAATGTACTGTTTATTTTCGAACACTGTTTTAAATTGTTTGAATTACTCGATTAACTCGAAAAAATTTTAAACAATTTAATCCAATGGGAAAACCAAACATCTCTATTTGAACTCATACTTTTATTTTATTAATAAACCGAAAAAGAGAGTTGCCAGCCAGTTAAAAAAAACATTTAAAACCAATTTATTATTTCTTAAATCGAGTGAAATTTAAATCAACGTAGATTCTCCGTTAAATTTTTTTTAAAAATCACCGCAGTTTTTCCTGATTCCTGAAGAGAAGTTCTGGTAAAGAGAAAAAAAATGATTTTTTTATAAACTTTTAAATTTCCATTATTTAAAAACTCTACTCTATAGGTTTCGTTAATTTATTTTTTATTACTATTCCCCGACAAAAATCTGACACTTCGTTTTCAAATAAGGACACTTAGGTTTTTAATACCGATCTAATGATATCTGAAATGTCAGTGTCCAGCCGATAAGAAGAAACGAGGTAATACAAAAATTTACGGTCGGGTAATAACAGGTAACCCATAATCTGACTGTACATGGTTTACACATTTTTAACTGCTGGTGAATTTTTTACGAATTTGACGTTTAAAACTGCAGTCAAAGTAGAAAACTGCCACTTCTTCATTTGTCATTGGCAAAAAAAAAAAAACTTTTGCCATTCCTTCTGATTTATTAAATGTAAACAGTCGCTACCAAACCAACTCAAAAAGCAAACAGTTGTTTAAAAATTTTCGTTTTTTGTTCGACAGTTTTTGGTTTCGTCTGCAGTTTGTTAAACCTTGTTAATAGTGAATTACATCTCACGCGCGCTCAAATCTAAAAATGTACTAAAATTTGTTTAGAAGTATGAGTAACGAAAATAAATGCAAAAGGTAACAACATGTAATTTAATTTTAAGGTTAGAAATCTTAACAAAATATTTTACATTAAAAAACTAGAATTTTCTAAGAAATTAATTTTAATCGATTATTTGACATAAATCGTTCGAGTTATTCGTCATTCGAAATATTTTAATTATTCTTCGAAAACTTTATTTTCCCCTTGCCTTTGCTTGAGTACATACAACCTTTTTATATTGAGCCAGCGAAATGTGTATGAAAAATTTCTAAATGCAAAGTGAAGGAACATACAAAATAACCCCATAAATCGTATTTAATACTCCCTCAATAACATAACATGAGGTATTATATTATCAAATTTCCTTTTGAGATTGCCCTCGTATTGTAAATGTATATACAAACATATGTATATAAAATTTACAAACAAAAGCATCTTTATTTGAAAATTAAAATTTGCGTATTTGTTAAGGGCTTTGTGCTGGAAAAACGTCTTGATATTTTATCTTTTTTTTGTTTTGTTTACTTTCATCAGAGTTTTCCCTAAAGTTTCATCATCGGAATACAACCAGATGATTGATGCGGTTAAAAATTTTAGTTGTCTGGTAAAATTGAGTTCATTTTTATTTACAATAGTGGTATTCACACCGAACTTGTTAATTTGTTACTCGGTAGTTTGTTAATTTGTTAAAGTTACCAACTGTGAACGACCCCCTTTTTAAAACTTTGTTAGTCTGGTATTTTTCGTAGTAAAACAACTGATTTATTATTCTGACACAATTTATTATTCTGAAAAAAATAAAACATGCCACGATAAAGTGTAAAAAAAAAAACAATTGTCAACCATTTAATTACTCATGCTTTGACAGAAATAACGTTTGCTGACGGTAAGTAGTGTGTTAACAACTAACAACTATTTTATCAGGGGTGCCGTGTCGTTAATTTGTTAAATGTTAATACGGTAGCGCGTTAAATATACAAAAACAAAATGCGTGTAAAAAAGTAACGATTAACGACTAACAAACTAACAAGCTCGGTGTGAATTCCGCTAATCTTAAAGTTTTGTATGCAAAAGTTTTATGTTGAGTAAATAGAACACAATTTCTGTTTTTTTTTTTGAATTTATTTAAAATTTAATACCTCTTAATTGTTAAAAGCTATACAAATTAAATTATTAAGTAATAATACCAATATTTTAGAAAACGAAAGTTTAGAAAAGACAACATTTGTTGTTATGCAGAAAAAGATAGATTTGAAGATTTTCGTATAAGAAATTATATTGAACACAAAAAGAAATTTTCGTATTTTATTGTTGTTTTTAATATAATTTCTCACATTTATATTTATTTTCTAAAAACCGGCGGTTAAGTGTAATTTATGCTACCGAATTGTTGTTACAGTTTTGTTGCGGTTGCGATTGTTATTGCTGTGTAATTACGAAAGATCCAGCTACCACGAAGCTGAAAATTGGACTGTTACCATTATCCAGAAATCTAAACTGTCTTTGTTTGTACAATTTTTTAAATTTGCAGCGAATAGTTGGCTTTTCTTCACAAAATATCTGTCAAAAAGGCGGCTGGATTGGAGAAATGGTCATGACACCTTCAATATAAGCACTCCATAGGTTTCTGTATATCAGTAGAACGGTAATAGTAAAAGTATCTAAATTTGGTACTATTTGCTCCGTTATCGATATATGTACAAGATTTGTTTTAAATTTTTTTTACTAATTTTATCTCAATGGGGGAAGCGAAGCGCACCGGATAAAGCCAGTGACATATATTTTGAATTTATTTGCGAGCGATGCCACACTTGATGACGTTGTGAACGATCAGATTTTGTTTGTCGTGCTTCATTACCAATTTTTATTCTTGATTAATACACTGAAATTTATTGTTAGAGAATGAGCTAGTTACTTTGCTCATATTACTGGTTGCTTAGGCCAGATCATCAGAACAAATTCGCTAAAAAAAAATTAAGAAAAGCGAAAGATATTAGCAAACAAAACTGCAGAGTGAATGAGAATTATAAATCCTCAAAATGTTTTATCTGCTTAAACAAAATACAAAAAATAAACAAACATATTATGATTAGATTCCTGATTGTAGTAAACATATTACGATTATTAAAATATACTCGTAATATTACATCATAATATTTTTCCCTTAATCATATTATTAGCCTTTTAATCATAACAAGTTAAGAAGTAATCATATTATTGTCATGTCAATCATAACAAATTTAGAAGTAATGCCTTTATGATACAGTGGTCCTATCACAACAAGAAACAAAATTTTAATTTTTTGCATCGATTTTTTTATTTTGTAGCACTTTAAAATTTTTTTAAAGTAAATACAATTTTTTTTTTTTTTTTTATTTTTTAAGCGGGTTTTTTTTAATGGATATTTTTTTTATTGTTGAACCTCTCACTAACAAATAATTCGATAGGCATAGGTAAAACAAGCGACACAACTGATGCGAAATTATTTTACAAATGGCGGTAACAAAATTTTATAAGAGCAAAGAAATGTATCATGATATGGTTATAAGCAGCGAAATCATAAATATGCAATTGCATATTTTTCCTGGTGCGAGCAATGAAAGCAGAAACTATATATTTATCCGTTTTAAAGCTTTTTATGAATTTTGGCATCGTTTTGTTAGTGCATCTTTTACCGTTTGCAGCATTTTTTTTTGCATAATTTAGTTAAAAGAGCTTTTTTGCATAATTTTTTTTAAGTTTATAGCGCATATTTTGCCTTTTTAAGGCATATTTTGATATATTTTAGAGTTTTTTGTGCCTACAATAAATAAATAAAAAAATTTTATTTGCGAAATTCTGTTTTAAATATCTATCTGTAACCCAACGTGTTGCTTTAATTCCTCCAACACTTTTTAAAGTGATCTAACGATGTCCATCTGTTCGTCTGGCTGGTTATCTGACCATGTTAACCTTGTGCGCAAAGTACAAAATTTGGAAAATACATTTTAATTGTACTTAGGACGAAGTCTATGTTAATGGTGAGAATCGGTCTATAATTTAACATATTTCCCATAAAAACTTAATTCTAAATAAGACTCTTTCTGTCCGTTAACCTTCTTATTAAGTTGGTATTTAGATTGAATTCGCCCTGTAAATACTATGGTCTTTAGGCTTTTTTTTATTAAATAGACCTGTTAATACATTCTTGAATATTTTGTTTTTTATTTTTTGGTGTTAACAGTTTTCAGGGCATATTTTTAAGTTTTTCCTGCATATTTCATGCTCATAAAACGCTGTTTTTAGAGCATATTTCTGGTTTCCCTGGTTATAAGTAATATTATATGTTTTAAAAGTTATCATTATTAATCATTATTAAGTTGTTAAAAAAATGATTGTTTTTCGGTCAACAATACTCAAATTTATAATTGCGATAATCATTGAAATGTTAACAGCAACTATAATATTGCTGATATTAAATAACAATAACAATTATTTGTGTACGACAACAATATATTGTTACAATAAACATAGTGTAGTTGCCGTACCATGTCCAACAGTATTTTTTCTCTGCGCGTGTTTCTTTCTTCAATATAATTTATTGTTACGTTACTGCCTTTCAATAACGTTTTGGTTTAATTCCTTTATAATAAACCGTTTTGAGTTCTTTTATTGCAATTCAAATAAATTCAAATAAAACAAATAAACACAACACTTTAATGTATAACACTTATTTATTAAGAACTTAGTCACTTTAACAACCGTAATTTATAGCTTTTATTTACAACTCACTATTGTAATCAACACACCTCAAACGTTTATAGCTTTCTCCGAGTGATGCGCTCTTAACTTGACAAAGTCTGAACTAAAACTGTTTTTTGATGCTAGCCGCCGCAAGTATTTATACTGTAATTCAGCCATCTAGAACATTCGAAATGTTTCTCTAAGGTTCGAGGCTTTACTTATTCACCTCTCTATCGTCAATTATGATTTATGGCGGCACTTATGTTTACATAATTTCACCACTTATACTAAAGCTTTTTTAACCTTCATTTCTAGGGCTTTCTGCACATTGGGATTGAAGTGTACTAAATTATAACAATCTTTAATAACAATGTAAACTAATAAAATAACTAACAAATACTTAATAACTAATCAATAGAAGATAAATAATAATTACAACTAATTCTTAAACAATAATTACAACTAACAAAAGTTACTTTCGTAACAATATATATCAATATATCGTCACAGGAATTAGTATTCGCTGAACAAACGTTTTTGTTTTTAATATATTTATAAATTGAAATTTCATTAGAATGTGCTAGATAGTTTCAAAGAGACATAAATATCCCCCATACCTCCTCTCGTGGTCCTGTATTTTTTTTTAAATGTATTGCTAATGTGTCCATTGAAGTAGGGATCTTTCTATATTTGAAATTTCATTAAAATGTTTGAGGTAGTTTCGGAGAGGCAGCAATTGATCCCTACTTCCCTTCGTGATCCTAGTCTTCACCTCCCCTAGCCGTCCTTTATATATTGTGTCCATATAAATAGGGATCTATCTATGTTTTTAATTACACTAAAGTCTGTGAGGCAGCTTCGGAGAGGCAGAAATTGTCACAAACTCTTCTCGTGGTCCTACACGCAAAGAAAAAACATGGTTGTGTCAAACATATTCTAGGAGCAACATATTATGATAAGTTTCATGATTGTAGTCACCATATTAAGATTGTTATTGAATCATATTATGACTAAATATACTCGCAATATGACATCATAATATTTTTCCCTTAATCATATTATTATTCTGTTAATCATACTAAGTTAAGAAGTAATCAAATTATTGTCATGTTAATCATAATAAGCTAAGAAGTAATCATATTATCATCAGGTTAATCATAATAAATTGAGAAGCAATCGAACTGTCAAAAAAATATAAAATAAATAAAAAATTTAGCGTAGTGACAAAGTTTACAAAGTGCAATATCTAGCCCATAGTTTGATCTAGAATGATTTTTCGGCTCTCCTGAAAAATTTGTTTTAAGACATAGACCACAGAAATATCGTATCACTTTTATAAAATATAACGAAATCTCTGTGTGTTTTGTGGTTGGATTTTACAAATAACGACTAATACTGAATGAACTCCGCTAATATTTTAATATTTTTAGTTTCTTTAAACTTATTTTTTTATAGGAATTTATCTTTAAATTAATAGACCGCTCACATATAAAATAAACGACACAACTGATTCCAAATTAATTTAAAATGGCGCTAACATAATATTATTAGAGTAAAAGTAGTTTGATTGCATCTTAAACATAATATGATAAATGTATAGAAAAATATCATGTTATGGCTATTATATATCATGATATGATTGTGAGTAATATAATAAGTTTTGAAAGTTATCATAATTTAGTTGTTAGAAAAATAATTATTTTTCGATCAACAATACTCAAATTTATAATTGCGATCAGCATTTATATGTTTACAGTAACTATAATATTGTTGATATTAAATAAAAATAACAATTATTTGTGTACGACAACAATATACTGTTACATTAAAAATAGTGTTGTTGCCCTAACCATGTCCAACCCTATTTTTTCTCTGCGTGTACGTTTAAAAAATTTATAACCCAAAACCATGCTTGGAAAAGGTAATTTTCATATGACTCATCGGCTGACTGGTTTCGGATTCTATAAAGAACATAGAAACATTTTTTGTTTTTATAAATATTTATGAATTGATATTCAAATAGAATTAGTGAAATTGGCCATTAGAGGTCCTTTCAGAGAGCTTTACTGATGAGATATTGATTAAATATATATTTTACCATGTTTTGTTTCGTGTTGGAAATGTGGCAGTTTCATCCCACATTCCGTTAACTGCCGAGGATAAAAATCATCATCATTGTAAATATTGGAAAAAAATCTAAATGTTTAATTAAATTTAAATGCAGTTTAGCAAAAAAATATTTTTAGTACAACTCATTATAATTTAACTTAATCATAATTAGTATTGTCTAGTGTAAACTATTGCTTTGGTTTCTGTAACCCTCAATTTGTGATAAGTGGGTGTCTGTCTATCAGTCTATTAGCAAACAATCTAATGACAGCTGATACGTCAACAATTTTCATACGGCAGCTTTTTTAATAGCAATTTCAGCCAATTTGTTGGTTATAAAATAAAATTAGTTAAGCGGCATTTACTCAAATAGAAATTTGCAATCTTTGTAAAAACAGTCATTAAAAATCATAAATTTAATTTATGCTTTTTGCAATTGAAAACGATTAACGTTTGTATGCAAATATTTTCTATAACAAAATATCGATAAAAACATTCAAATACATATTTTCGATCAATGTATTTAAGTTTAATTTGTTTATTATCATAACATGCCTACAACTTCTGTATATTTAATGTAATTTTTTTTATGTCATTTCATAAATACGAGTTAACCTTGCATTACACAACAACATTGACAGTAACAATGACAACAAAACTACAACATTTTTACAACTATTTCATTGATATCGGAAAATTTACATTTCTCCGTTGTCAGTTTGGAGTTTTTTGTCTTCCTCTTCTGATGAAATATATTTGAAATATTTTAAAATGTAAATTTCGTTCTTTCTTTCAGTTGAAAAAAGTCAATGGCAAAAACAATAATACATACGTATGTATGTATGTAGTTACAAATATGTACATATGTTAGTATTTATGTATGTAGTTTTTTGGTGCCTCTTCACTTTTGAGATGTAAAAGGAAAAACAAGGCTATATTCGTCTATGCCGAATCTTTGATACCCATTTCTTTTCCCGTTTGACAGTTAGTCCGTTCTAAATTATACCAACAAAGCAGAAAAATGTGCGTAGCTAGGTACATTTTTATCCTCGTAGCTTATCTCATGGAGCGTTGCAAAACCCCTCATGTAGGGTTAATATCTAAATAAGGACAAGAAGATTGATTTGGTGCATTTGGAACAGAAAACGGTCTTTAATTATAAAAAATATTACCTTATTAGTGATTCGCGGAACATAGAGACATTAGGGCGATTTTCTACATAAACAATTATCTTTAATTTTCATTATGAAGTAATCCATGTATATACAAAGTATTAAGGTCGTCTTACAATAGAGGTGGGATGCTAGATGAGATATCTGATTAATTTGTATTCAACATTAACATTCTTTTTATTTAAATTTCGTTTTTCTTGTTCGAGTTATGTGGACACTAAAGCCTGGTACTCTGTTCAACATTTCACGTGAAATGCTGTCAAAACGCATATGAAAAAACTTTGTGCGGAATATCTATGAAATAATGTTGATAGAATTGTACTCTGTTCATTTTGTGAAAAAGTTCCGAAATGTTTCTGGCAACTTTTTTTTACAACTGCGAAATAAAGTAAGCTGCACTTATTTCACGTGGAATTTTAAGAAAAAGCAAAAAGGATGAACTGATTATTTAATAAGAAATAAAAAATTAATATAACACAACCGGTAACAGTTTTTTATCCATATTTACATTCTTTTTTATTAAAAAAAATTATTTTTAGTAAAATACATGTGGGGTTTGTTAACATACTCAAAACAATTTCGCATACTTTGCAGGAATAAAATCGGCAAATTGTACAAACTCGCATGATAGGTAACATCGATGCATGTCAAAATTTTCGTCTGAAATAATAAATGTTGCTCAACATTTTTCACAAATTTGAACAGATTACACTGAAAGAAAAATGCTTCATATATTTAATGAATCATTTTCATAAAAAAGTTTTCCTTGGGTAAATGAAAATTTTCATTGTCTAAATGGAATTTCATAGGTTTGATGAAGTATTTTCGTTAAAATCGCTTCATTAGATTTCGTAATTACGTTAAAAATTTTCATTGGATATATGAAAACTTAAGTTTGTCCAAGTTAAACAAAAAATTTTAATTGGGAACTTAAAAAAACAATATACAAACATAACTATATTCATAAATTAATACAAAATTATAGTTTCCTTAAAAAAATGTTTAATTGTTATTTAAAAAATGTAAGATTTAATAACTTCATACATCTAATGTTACATGTATGCCATTAAAGTTATGAAATCAAAAAATTTTTTTATAAAAGCAACATATTTCAATAATTGCCTTCATAAATTTAAATTTTCATTATGACAATAAAAATGTCATTATAGTAATGAAACAAAAACTTTCAATCCACTTTCAATCACCGTTGTTATTGTTATTATGGACAATTTAATCTCATATTTACGGTCTTAATTGAGAAAAAAACATAGTTTTTTTATACAAAAACTACACTGCCCCGGTAGACTAGCTGGTAGTGAGCTAGTCTATCAGCACCGAGGTTACATGTTCGAATCCCACCAGAGACAGAAAAAAATAAAAAATAAAGTAAAATAAAATAAGAAAAAAGAAAAAAAAATAAATAAAAAAAAAAAACTTTTACTTTATTGAAAGTATTCATCCAATGAATAATATTCATGGATCTAATGTAATGTTTCATTAAGTCCTTTTAATGAAACAGGTTTCATTGATCCAACGAAGCGCTGCATAGGTTCCTTTAAAATGCAATTTTTCATGGGATTAATGTCAAAATTCGTTAGTATTGCGAAGAAAATTCTTTCAGTGTACTAGGCTAAATGGGTCAACAAAGTTGAATCTGTACTAGATTAAATGCATATTAGCAAGATTTTATCATTTAAAACGAATCTGCAATACACTTTTCCAAATTTGTCGCCCGGTAGGCTAGCTGGTAGTGAGCTAGTCTATCAACTTCAGGGTTGCGGGTTAGCTTTCCGCCAAAGGCTGGTTTCTTTCCTGCAGACAAGCGTTTAGGTTCGCGGGATTAGCTTAGAGAATTATAAAAAAAGAAATTCGTTTAAAATCAATAGATGAATTCTTTATGATACCACGGAAACTCGAATTAGCAATTTCTTAATGTGTGATCTTCGTAAAGACTGCCTTCAAGCGACAAACACTTGCATAAGAAGTAATTCGATAACCTAATAATTTCAACACACTGATCGCCGCAAACTTATTACTTTAGAAGGGGTTTTATAATTTTCCTAATATTACTTCATATCATAACACCTTCTCAACGAGTGAAAAACTCCACTATTCACAAAAATCCATATGCCATCAGTTATAACTGAATATTCAACAAAATATTTTCAGAGACTCTAATTTCACTTACATCTTCTAGCTTTAAATATTTCGACTTATTCGATCAGAAGAGCGTTAAGCACCTCTTTAAATGATCAGTGGAACTGTAGTTAGGTGATTTTTTATCCAGTCAAGTCCAGCCAAGGACGAAAAATTAAGTAATTCATCAAAGTTATTAACGGGAATACAAAATTTACTATTAAGATTAAGAATTCATGTTTAAATATACAAATGAAGCTTCAACAAATAGACGTAGAAAAGAAAAAAAAGGATGAAACTTGCCTAGTATTGTAGGGTATATAAACTAATCTTAACTTTGATTTGTGTGTTTAACTAATAGCAGAGATACATATGAGGTTGGCACATGCCCCGTTTTGTTGCTACTTGGGAATACATAAAAGTACAATATAACAACGGATGTTGCAATAATGTGCCATGCAAGTCTAACCACGTACTTACATCCATACATACGTACATACTTATGTTTGTATCTATGTATGCATTTGGTGTATACGACATGAAAAGAAAACAGTGCAACATAAAATATTGTACGACAAGTATGCAAATGCATCTGTCATTGGCAACATCAATCGATCGTACGTTCATTCGTTCACAATGTCAACACAAGACATCAAACATGGCAACATGTCAAATGTTTTTTGTTTGTTTTTGAACGTCATTGGTTAAAGTTTTGTTTGGGATTTTCACAGGCTTTCTAGATTTAAAATTTTGTACACACTCGATCAATAAAATAAATAAATGTCTGTTACCAAATACTATTAACAACTTTATAACACAAAATCGAATGTTTAATATGTATTCAATTTTTTTCGAATATATTTATGTCACTATTATCAAATGAGAAAGTTTTATCTTTTATAAATCATTACAGAAAGTTTGATAAAACTTTTTAGTATTAAATAATATTTGTGGATGAATCTTAAGGCAGCTGCCTATTGTATTGTAAGAGGAATAGATGATCCTGTCTGCCTACTTTCGATCTTATTTAAAACTTTGATAAAACCTTCCTTTCTTAATCGAAAATATTGCATGAATCTCAAGAATAAATGTGTACAAATTAGAATTGTCAATTATTCGCCTTTCACCTTTGTTCGAATAATCCAAATAATTGTTTTTGCTCGTTCGATCAAACGATTAAATCTAAAATATTTTTCGATTAAACGATAAGAATAACGAATAAAAAAAAAATATTAAAAAAAAAAATGTATGAAAAAAATAAGCAATTGATACAAAAAATTTAAAAATAAAGTAGCTTATATTTAGCTTATACATTAAAAAACTTAAAAATTTAATAACTGAGATCACTTTTAACTGATGTATCATCCGTTTAGAATTGGTTTGGCGCATATGCCAAAAAGTGGGAGTGGAGAAAAACGACAAAGAAGATTTACATGAAGATTTCTCAAAATGTACCCGACAGAATTTTTTTGTATTTTTACCACTGCTTCCGGTATATGTTATAAAGAAAAATGAATAAAGTTAGAACTTAATAGTATTTTTTGAAGAAAAAAAAAATGGCTTTTTGTGCTGCATACGTATACTTATTGCGTGAGTCACTGACTCATTCATCATCGTACAGCCTAAACGCCTGAAGCTGAAGACTTGAAATTTAGACCGGAGGTGGATCTCTCCCCAAATCGGTCCACTAAACGGGGATTTTTAAAAATTCGAATGTTTAGGGGGTAAAAAAGGGTAAATTCGGAAACCTGTTATCCCCAAAACTAAAAGAGATACAAAAAACCTGTAATACATATCTTTTTGTTAAAAATTAGTGGACAGGTGTGTGATACTTTTTGGAAATTCGGCTCTTTTAGGGTGAAAACGGGTAAAACCTGAATTTTGGTACGTTTTTGTCAGCACATCTATGTATCTCCTGATCCAATAAACCTAGAAATAAAGATTATACCACATTTGAAACTTATCAAAAAATACGAATACTAGTTTGGTACTTTTTCGAAATTCGAACGTTTAAGGTGTGAGAATCGTAACTATTTTTGGTACTTTTTTACAAAACATTTTGCATTTTGCTATTTTTGATACTATAATGGGGGGAAAAAATAGTACCAAAATGGGAAATACGGGAAATTTAATATCTTACTTCAGCTTTTTGGTTCTACAACTGGTATTTTTTAATTATCGTTAATATTTGACCTCAAAACATAAAATTCAACATGCAATGTCCTGAATAAATTCTTTATATCTCAGAAACCACAAACAATTTCGCGAAACAGATTTTGGATTCAAAAAGGGGGTATTCAAAATATATATACCCCATATCTAACTCTAAAAAAAAAATGGTCGGTAGGTCAAACCAATTCTGAGCTGACGGTATGTCGATTTTAATACTTGTAGAGAAATAGTTCAAAAACACATGTTTTGTTCAGCCCAAATATATCAAATGATTTTGTTATTAAGAATAATCTTTTAAAAATAAAGGTTGACTAAATTTTCTTGCTTTCAAACGATTTTTGATTTTTGTTTTTAATAAATTAGATTTATAAAAAACTTTCATTAATTACACTGGTTTACAGCCAAAAAATACCAAGAACGCCTCATGACTACATAAGTTAATTGGGACCTCCTGAACACGAAAAACGCTGTAATTTTTTTTTCTAAGTACCGTTTTTTAGATAACGGTACTTTTGTGTTTTTCGGTGTATGGTCCCACTCAAACCCTTGTGGAGCCCAACCGAAAAGTCCGATCGAAACAAGTGGCACATTTTTGGAAAGGTAATTGAATGCCTTTTCCGTCGATATGCTGAAAATTTCTATCTGATAAGAAATGTGCGCATATTTTAATATTGATATTTTATTTGTGTTTTTGACAAGGTTTACAAATTGTTGACTAAACCAAACTTTTAATTGGTTAGCGTGGTAATTAAATAAGTTTTAAAATTTTTATAAAATTTGTTTTAAAAAATTTGACTATCGGCTAATGTGGAATAACTGAAGGCGGTTGTTGTTGAAATCTACTCCAGCAATAGCCATGAAGGCTGAGAAATAATTTTAAATGGAATTTTTTTTTTTAAGCAACAAGTTTTGCCAAGAAGATCATAAGACTTCCGTTTTTCCATATTACCCTCCAATTTTTAAATCACTGTTTTTGAGGTAAGTCAGATTTTGCATTTAAAGCTTTTTTTAGTATTAAGAAAATATTATTTTTGTGATGAACTTAGTTAGGCAATCGATTTAGAAACATATTCCAATTAGTCCGATGAAGAGTTTGCTTATACTTTTTTAAAAATCGCCAAAACAAAAATACGGTAACAGGAAAGTTATTCCACATACAAATAATACTGCCAAAAAAACGAATTTTTCCTGTAATGCGTCGTACATTGCACCGGCCAATCGACCGCCAAAGGATGGGCTCTAGAGGAAAGCCTGCATCACGAACAAATGTAGTGGTTTCGGGAACCAGATCCCGAATTTTATCAGAAAACCTTCCATTGTCGTAACGATAAAAGAGGCAAATACAATACACATTGCGACGGTGCTCAAGGGAGTCCATAGAATTGGATACCCCTCTGTCACCAATTATAACTTTCGCCCTCTCCAGAACATTATCGAGAAGCCCCAAAATTTACTTTAAAGCACCGGCCGACATATGACAGTTATATTCTATTTGCGGTCAGATATATGTGGTATGAATAGTAAGGAGTTCAGATGGAGTGAAGTAAATTTTACACCTTTTTAAAATCCTAGACACTTGATGCTTCTTTCGACATCTTGAATATATATTCTGTACATCGAACATTACATTGTATATTCATGCCCAGAACATCCTGTCTTGAAACGTTTCGAGGTTCGGAAAAAAGAGGCGGAAACGGAACTTCAACTTCGTACTTTTGCGGGTGCAAAGAGAGTAAGGGGTCAAGGGTATTGTAGTCATGCCCATCACCACATGGAATATATGTTGGTTCATTCACTAGTTGCACGAGGTGGCTGCACGTAGAAAATATGTCAACATATTGGCCTTCACAAGTTGTACGGCCTGAGTGGTGAAACCAAGAAGAATTGTGGTCATTGAAATTAACAGCAACAACGACTTCACTGTCCGAACAACTGTATTGTAAACGATATTGAGTCGGAAGGGTAGTCGAGGCCCGATAAAGCTATATCCTTCACGCACTTCTTTAAAGAAACCCGAAATGCAAACACAAAGTGTGCATTGTTTTTGAATTTTACCCAAAGACACTTAAATACGGCATGAAACATACCAATTGATTGCTGACATTGATATACAACTTCATTACGTTAAAAAGGGATTAAGTCGATCAGAATTTTCCGATACCTGAGTTTCAAACCAAGGTCAAGCTTTACAGCAATCACCTATAACTAGTGTAACGCCGTTTACTTTCCCTGCTGAAGTATGACTCAGTCTGTCCAGGGTCAGTTGTGCCACATATGTATAACTTTAATTCTACAGTACTGTTATATAAGACACCGTTCTTGTTTTCGTGTATGTTCGCTTACAATAATTTTAACAAAGCTTTATTTACGAAATCTAAATCTACGCTAAATACTTAGAACTAAGACGCCTTTCGGCTGATTCGGCGTGGCTGTAGACAGAAACGGGTGCTGAGGCAGCGTGATTCCGTGCACGTACGGCTGATGACGTTAGGAAACGGATAGATGTTGTTAGCAGTAGGCGCGTACGGTAGCGTTCCGGGGGGCAGCGTTAAGTTACTGAGGATTCGATCTGGCAGAGAAGATAACAAACGGGTTTCGGTTACAGGTTGTTAGTATCTACATCTACGATCGAAACTATGCCGAGTACGGAGCATTCGGTGCGCCCCGTAGTTGGCTGTACACATGAATAGCTACTTCGAATAGTTGGGCCGAGCGCTTCGAACACAGGAGGATCTCCCAACCTCGGGTGTCCGGCTAACTCGGATAAGTCGGTGGTTGACGGTGCGCCCCGTAGTTGGCTGTACACATGAATAACTACTTCGAATAGTTGGGCCGAGCGCTTCGAACACAGGAGGATCTCCCAACCTCGGGTGTCCGGCTAACTCGGTGGTTGACGGTTGTCCGGCCATGGTGTGACTAACTACGGTCTTAAATACTAGAAATGACTTAAAAATACTTCGGACACCACGAGAATTCGGAAACCGTGGCGTTCGGCTAAATACGGTTCGGTTAAATACAAGTTACTTAATCAGGTTCGGTTAAATACGGGTTACTTAATCAGGTTCGGTTAAATACGGGTTACTAAATCAGGTTCGGTTAAATACGGTTTGGTTAGATACCGGGTAGAGTAGTTCGGGCACCATACTAAATACGGTTCTGGTTAATCAGGTTCGGTTAAATACGGTTTGGTTAAATACAAGTTACGTAATCAGGTTCGGTTAAATACGGGTTACTAAATCAGGTTCGGTTTAATACGGGTTACTTAATCAGGTTCGGTTAAATACGGTTTGTATTCAGTCGGCTACCGAATGAAATTCGGAGGCACCGGCAGTCGGCTAAACACCACTAATTACGGGTTGAGTGCTGGTTCGTATTCACTACTGATTAGAACACGTGGACTACTGCTTTGTATTCAGTCGGCTACCGAATGAAATTCGGAGGCACCGGCAGTCGGCTGAACATGACTAATAATACGTTAAATACGGGTTTGTATTTAGTCGGCTAAATACGGTTTGGGTTAATCAGGTTCGGTTAAAAACAGTTTAGGTAAATACGTGTAAAATACTTCGGACACCAAGAGAATTCGGAAGCCTTGGCGTTCGGCTAACTACTTCGGACACCAAGAGAATTCGGGAGCCTTGGCATTCGGCTAACTACTTCGTAAATACTTCTTACACCAAGAGAATTCAAGAGCCTTGGCGTTCGGCTAACTACTTCGGCTAAATACTTCGGCAACCAAGAGAATTCGGGAGCCTTGGCGTTCGGCTAACTACTTCGTAAACAAAAACTTCGGACACAAAGAGAATTCGGGAGCCCTGGCGTTCGGCTAAATACTTCGTAAATATTTCGGACACCACGAGAATTCGGAAGCCGTGATGTTCGACTAACTACCAGTGTTGCCACTTTGGGGGTAATTACCCGAATTTGGTATAATTTTTACGGTTGTGGGTAATATCTCTTAGGTGTAGTTCAGGTGTAGTTCTTACTTCAGATACCCAAATAAAATTAAGATTAGATTTCAATGATGATATTTATTTCTTTTTAAATATTTTTGCTAAAAAATGCACAGCCTGCTAAACCAAAGTCTCGGTTTCTTTTTAAGAAACGGCTTCAATAATTAAACACACATATATTTTTAAATGTTTGGTAATGAATGACGCAAGATGGACCTTTAAATTTGGATAAAGATTCCTATCATAGTGATTTAGAACCTGAAGTTTATTAAAAAAAGTTATTCAAACTAAAAACTTGCCTGGGGGAAGATATGTTTCCAATATTGCAACATTTATTTTATTTATTTATTTATTTCTAGCTTGCTACTTTTTAATGCTTAATTTGAAGAATATTTAACGCCCTTTACAGTTGTAAAACTGAATTACGAAAGGGACTGTTGTATAAAACATTGCAGGCATTTTGTTTACTAAATAAGGTATAAAGGGTATTTTTTAAGACCATGAAACTTAAAATGGTAGACAACACAACAAAAAAAGTTAATTTGAATCCAAGATTGATACACGGCATTACCATTTGAAACTGATATAAAACAAATAGGCACCGCACCGCGCCTGTCCTTGACGAAACGCATTGCAGACGTCCAATTTTGTTTCTCTTTTTCGAATAAAATGAACAATGTTGACCTCCAAGACACCGATTGTAGCTGGTTTATCAGCATTAACCAGTGACTTCACAGCCCTACGGCAAACAATCAATAAGTGTCACATCGCACGGCCTTGAAGTCTAATTGACAGTTTATTTTCTCTAAATCAACACATTGCCTTCATTTGTGGAAAAAAGTTGCGTCATTTAAATCATGAAGCCACCTTTAAGTTTCGAAAATCGATGGCTGATTTTCAAAGTATATTTGGATGATTTGGTGGCGTTGTTCAAGCATGAATCTATTCATGATAATGTGCCCGATCAAAAAGTGAAAAAAGTATGACAGTTCGTTTGACAGCTAACTTTTCGTAACCTAACCTTCTATTCCCTAGATATATGCAACCATTTTAGCAGTTTTATTTTATGTTTTTTAATTTTTTTTAAGTCTTTCATGTTAATTTTGTTAATATAAATAAAATTAACAGTTTGACTAATATTGATCTTCTTTGAATGAGTTATTTGTGTTTTTGCTTCTTTGTAAATGTCTTTTTATTAAATAAAACTTCAATTTTATATCAGGTGTAATTTTATTTAAATCGGGTAATTTTGCTTCATCTCAAGTGTAATTTTGAATCTTGCTGGTGGTAACACTGCTAACTACTAACCACAGAGCATACAGAGACGTCACGAGACAGATAATATTGTGTTTTTTCTGTCTTTTTCTTCGAAAGCTGCCCTTTTTGCATTTTTTGTTTTGATTACGCAATTCGTGTTGATAGTAGCGGCCTGTTTTTACACATTGCAACTTTACAATAAAAAAACATTTTCTTTCTCTTTCTTCGAAAGCTGCCCTCACAAATTATTTGGGCATTTTTTATACGTCACTTTTTTCATCTCTGTATGCTTTGTGCTACTAACTACGATCTACTTACTAACTAGCGAGAGTAAATACTGGTGTTGAGGGCACAAAGCATACAGAGATGAAAAAAGTGAAGTTTGAAAAATGCCCAAATCATTTACGAGGGCAGCTTTCGAAGAAAGAGAAAGACAATGTTTTTTGGTAGTGAAGTGGCAATGTGTAAAAACAGGCCGCCACTATCAACACGAATTGCGTAGTCAAAACAAAAAATGCAAAAAGGGCAGCTTTCGAAGAAAAAAAACACAATATTTTCTGTCTCGTGACGCCTCTGTGTGCTCTGTAGTTGAGGGCAATATCTACTCTCCTTGTTCTGAGCAGAACCTTGTCTATTTATTAAAAAAAAAAAAAAAAAAATAAATGAGATTTATACATTGAAAAAGTTGGTTAGGTAAACAGTAGGTGTATTCAAAGTAGTAGGTAAAATAGTAAGGGTATTCAAGGTTATTATAATTTATGATGTTACTTATAATTTATAATGTTAGTATTAAATGTAAATGAAGGGTTAATTTGTAACGTCACGTTACACTAGCTGCTCACGTTGCAATTTAAGTTGTTGTTTTATGTAGAGTCCGTAAAATAACAAGTAAGTCTTAAAGTTTTACTCATTTTTCTTCTTCTATTAATGGCCGATTAGGGTGTTAATCAGGGCTGTCAGACTTGGGGATTTATCCCCAAAGTTGGGGATTTTATGCGAGCAAAAAGGACAAAGAAAGTCATTTGGGGATTGGGGATTTTTTTGGGGATTTAAAAAAAGAATTCGGGGATTTTTTGGGGATTTTACACTCTTTTAATATATTTTCCCTTTTATTATTTATGCTTATTTTTCATTGTCTCGTATTAAAAATATGAAAAAAAGTAGCAAAACTTTTATCTTACTCTTATCAACAACTTATACGGTGTAAAAGGTCCTTATTAAGATTATCATTTTAGTTAAAGGGTAGTGTTACAGGTACTTTATAAATTTATGTTATTTTTCCTTCAGGGTACAAACAAAATAAAATAATTTGTTTTACAAAAAATTTTTATTTTGGGATTTTTGGGGATTTCTAATTAAAATTTTTCTTACTATTTTTACTTTAAAAAAAAAAAAATTTAAATTCGGTCAGAAAAAAAAACAAACAGAAAAATATTTACTTATTAAGGTTTTTTTTCTTAATTTGGGGATTTTTGGGGATATTTTTTTAATTGTTTGGGGACAAGAAGAAAAGGTACCCTGGTGTTAATTGCAAACTTCTTTATATTTTAAGAGTTACTCTATCATTAAAATTCTGGAGTTCTAGCGCGTAGGAACATCTCACGAAGGTTTGCTTAGTTTAAGCATTTGTAAAACTTGCCTAAGCAAACAAAAATGTATGCCTAAATTAAAGCTTTTTGCAGATTTTTAAAGCCCTCATGATTTATTTTCACTTACCTGCACTTCGCCGTTCTTAAAGTTTTAGCAACCTGTATGGCTTTTTTTGCAAGGTGTGAGCTGCACACTTAACTGAAAAAATATTTCGATGTTCTTCGTTGAAAGTATTCTGAAACTCTTCAAAGTTGAATACTGATTTCTCGAAGTCACTTTGGGCAAAATTCTCTTCATGCGCAGTTTCTGCAAGTGGTTGTTTTTTTATCTATGTATATTGAGTTTACTTAAAAAGCAGAAGTTAAAGCTCTGCTTTTAAGATTACATCAGTCTGTATACAAATCTCTTTCAAGGACAAAGCTTCAACTTTAAGTTTTTCTATTATTTGCGCATTAACACCAAAAACTGAACGGTTGTGGCGAGTAGCGTTACCAATTTTAAGCTATAGTTTTTTTCTTGTTCGTTTCTTCTTTTTAAGTCTTTTCAATCTGAATTCTTCTTCTAACATTAGTAAGTCATGATATTTTGCGACGTAATCGTATTCATTTTTATGGCCCAGTTACACGAACGATGCTGTACCCGTAATGTACCGCACCGTACTGTAAGCACGTTGGTGCACTTATAGAACATTTAAAAACGTGTCATATGTTTTTCCATACATAAACGAAAAGCAATAATATACATTAGGATATTCATTCGGTTAACCGATTAATTACTACCCGATTAACTGATCGGTTAATTTAAAATTGGCTACTTTCGGTTAATGATTTAACCGCTTAATTTCAGTCGATTTACCGATTAACCGTTGCAACAAAATGTTTAATTTGTTGTAGTATTATAACATATTTTTTCTGTTTTTAATTAATTGTTTGGTATCATATCTGTGGCCGTGTGAAAAAACTAGTTAACTCCACTTTTTGCGAAAACTGAGATAACTCTAAAAATAGAAAGCGTGTTTCATGTTTCGCAACTTTAATATAGTTTCTAATTGAAAAGTTTTTTGAAAAACAAAAATCAGAAAAATTCCAATTTTTATGTAAAAACTTGATAACTCCATACATTTTTTGAACTCCATTGTGTCTTACAAAAACAGAAAAATTAGAAGTCGAAGACGACTTTACTCGAAAAACAAAAAGAGAAAGAGCAAAATATAACAAATTCGAGTCACAAGCTCTTTCGGTCAAAAAAAATCACAAAAAATGGCGCAAAAACGCAGAACGTTTTTTTTTAAGGTAGAGATTTCAAACTTTATTGGGATATATACAATTTTTAGAAATACATACAACTAAATTCACTTTCAAAAACCTTTTTTTTTTTTTTTTTTCACAAAAAATTCGTTTTTTTTAATTTCGAACGAATTTTTTTATCATAAAATTTTAAAATAAAATTTTTCTAAAAATTCTTATTAGTAGCTGCTAATATAGTCTTTGACAGAAAAAAAATATTTATTCGTTTACCCACAAATAAATATATTGTAAACCTTCAATTATAATTATAATTTTAATGTGAATAATTGATAATTGAGCTTAACTCAAGGTCAGTTTTTTTATTTTTTTTAGTTATTTAAAAAATGTTTCCAATATTTCGAAATCCACTGGATTTCATCTTTAGGGTAAAGAGAAACAATAATAAAAAACACGTCACACACGGTTTTACATTCAAAATTCATTTAAACCTCTAAAAACCCGTAGAGTGTCAATTAATACGCATGCAATTTACGCAACGTTCGTAACTTTAACAGTGTGCCAAAACCACAAATCTCAAGCAAAAGTCTTGAAAATTCACTATACGATGAGCTTTTACATTTTGTAAATTGTTGCCTTACCCTGCCTTTACACATGCAAGTAATTACTTGCAAGTAGTATATACGTATTATCAACGAAAAAGTCGAAGAAAAAGCCGAAAGTCTTGCAAGTAGCTTGAGTGTTTACACAGTCAGTTGTAAGTTCATTTTTCAAATGCTCTCGAAGCGAAAACATCCTATAAAAAAAACTTTGTTTTTCGGTTTAACAACATCACCATGCTTAAAATATTAACAAGTTATAACAAAATAAATTTAATAATTCCTTCTTTATTTAATTTTCGGTCCATCTTGATGAAAAAATTATGTTTATTTATAAAATTTATAAAATATCTGACTCCAGTATTGCCGTAGTGGCGATTTCATAATATTACTGAGAAAATATTTTGATTAACAATTTTTTTTTTCAAAATGATTAAAATTTATGATAAAATTACCATTGAGATGGATTTTGTATTGTTGTTCTCTTTTTTACGTGGTATTTTTTATAAATACACAGAAAATCCGCTATAAACATAACTTTTATATTACCAAGAACTAGTAAATTTATACAAAAGTCATCCATGGTAACACTGTTTCTTCATTTATCATTTTACTTGCAGCAAGTGTCAAAAATTTACTTGCAAGCAAATTCTCTTGCAAGTTGGGCTGCAAGTACGAAAAATGTGATGGTGTTAGTAAAAATGTGCGATTGTATTGAGTTTTTCGAACTTGCACTTGCAAGTGTAAACCCTAGGTAATGTTCGGCTAGATTGACAAAAAACTTCTATGTGCGCTGGGCAAAGTTATAATGTAATATTTTATATTTATTGAAATGGAATTATGTTATTGATTTTAAAATACCCATTAGTTGAAGAGGTTATCTTTTTATTTTATCTTCAATTATACTTATTATTCAACCAAACTTTAAATAAAAAACTGTTTTATAAATTTTTTGATTCTAAAACAACAATTATATAAAATAAATGCACATAAAAGCCAAAGCCCTTTTAAAATTTATGTATAAAAATTTTGTTCAGTTTTACTGAATAACTTTAAGAGATTTGCCAACTTCAGTGAAGGCTGCAATAGCATGATCAATGTCGTCTTTAGTGTGGGCTGCAGAAACTTGAACTCGAATCCGAGCCTTTCCCTTGGGTACTACTGGAAAACTGAAACCGATCACATAAATGCCACGTTCTGCAACAATAAAAATAAATACAAGTTACATATCCCAAGTATTTAAAAAAAAGATATATTTCTTAAACTTACTTAACATTTCATCAGCAAATATCGAAGCCAAACGGGCATCACCCAACATGACTGGACAAATGGGATGATTTTCACCAGCAATGGTAAAACCTGCTTTTGTCATGGCATCTCGAAAATGTTTGGTATTTGTCTGGACCTTGGCTGTCAGTTCATTGGACGACAACAACATATCGATGACCTTAGTTCCGGTAGCGACAACAGCTGGTGGTAGTGTATTGGAAAAAAGATATGGACGCGATTTTTGTCTTAGGAAAGTTATAAGTTCCTTGGGACCAGTTGTGTAGCCACCTGCGGCACCACCCAAAGCTTTACCCAAAGTAGAGTTGATTATATCAACACTGCCTAATATATCATAGTAATCCTCAGTACCACGGCCGGTTTTACCAAAGAACCCAGTAGCATGACATTCATCAATAAAAGTTAAGGCATTATATTGTTTGGCCAGAGCCACAATGTCTTTAAGGGGAGCGATGTTGCCATCCATAGAGAAAACACCATCGGTAACGATTAATTTAATGCGAGCATTGGATGATTTCAATTTGCTTTCCAAATCTACAAAAAAGAAACATAGAAATGTATAATAACTTCAAATCTTTATATCAAAACTTATAATAAAGTCGTGTGTTTTAGTTATTTTTTTTTTAAATTATTCATAAGTAATTGGCTTAAATACTTATATTCAACATCAGCTTTTAAATTTTGATTTCATAATTTATATTTTGCCGCAAAAGAAAACCTTTCAAAACTTACCGCTCAAATCACGATGCTTGTAACGACTTTTCTGGGCCTTGCACAAACGGATACCATCGATAATGGAGGCATGATTTAATTCATCGGAAAATACAGCATCTTCGGGTGTCAAAATAGCCTCAAAGAGGCCAGCATTAGCATCGAAGCATGAGGCATACAGAATTGTATCTTCGCGACCATGGAACTGGGCCAATTTCTTTTCCAAATTCTTATGGATGTCTTGAGTGCCACAAATGAAACGTACGGAACTTAAACCGGCGCCATATTTTTCAGTTATTTCGCATGAATAATTTACGACCTCAGGGTGGTTCTACAAGTAAAAAATTAAATTTATAAAATCTTACTCGATCATGCTGCAGCAAACATAAATAGAGCGAAAAAATGCATTTAAAAATTGTCAGCCAATAGTATTAAAACGGAAACGAAGTGTTGACCATATTTCGACAACATTAGTTGTGAAATATGTAACATAACGTTGTCGAATGGGAACAAAATATAGATAACATGCGGTTGTCATTATTACATACTTCTACTGTAAAATTCACTCATTGCTAGCAGTTAAACAAATAAATAAAAGCAAATTATTAATGAGTGAATAAATAAAAACAAAAGACATGGATATGTTCTACTTTGGCAAAGAATTTTTTTTAACAAAATTAAAATGTCGATGTAACAAAACAGTAAGAAGATAAGGAACTAAAAAATTCATTGTATCCATAAACAGGCAAAGTATTTATGATTACACTGTGCTAGAATTTGACAATTTCTTTCTTACAAGCGGTGCAGCTGGCGCGTTAACCTAATTCGGATAGGCTGAATTAAGTGGCGCTAACCGTTTTTTTAAGCTTTTGTTTTCGAGATATACCGTTATTTCGAAATTGGAGAAGGTTGCACAACGTATGTTAGCGTAACGGTTTAGTTTATTAAATAAACCGTTGCCGTTGCGATATGTATAAGTATTGTTACGAACGACTCTTTAGATTATAATAAGTTTTAATTTTTAATTAGTTGTATTAATTAAATGTCTTGTATTTATAAGTACTTTTATTAGTTTTCATTGTTAGTGAAAAAATTGATATACATCAACCCCAATGTGCAGAATGCTCTAGTATAAAAGTAATTTAATGTTAAAAAGTCCGTTTAAAAAGCTATAGTATAAGTGATGCGACTTAATATGTAACCATAGATGGTGCTATATACGTTAAATTTAAAATTCATAAAATAGTTGATGTATTAATCGTTAAAGTAAAGCCTCGAACCTTCGAACAATATTACGAATGTTTTAGGCACCTATTACGGTTTATAACTCAACTCAGTTGAGTTGTAATTATGTTATGTTTTTGCAATATAGCGAAGTTGAAAAACATAATACAAAAATTAAGAAATTAAAACTCAACTGAGTTGAGTTGTAAACCGTAATAGGGGCCTTAAGCAGCCCATACACTTGCAACATTGTTGTATATGATACAGTACAATACGCATATAAGAAACTCGCTTATAAGAAAAACTTGCTTATAAGAAAGACATCTTCAGACACCATGCACATTTGTATATATCTGCGTGCTAAATAAATCTCATATAAGAAACTCGCTTATAAGAAAAACTCTTCTATAAGAAACAAATTCTAAAGAAAATTATGCTCATTCCATAGAAAATGGTACGTGTATAAGAAAGTAGTATGTACATATTCTTACAATTGAATTTTTTTTAACCGCAATTAAAATTGATTTTTATTTTTCAAAGAGTATCTAGACGTTGACGAAGGCAACGATACTATTTGTAAATTAGAAGATATTCTCTTTAGAACACATGAAAAGGAGCTCGTCCAAAAGAAAATTTAAGATTTTTTTCAGTGTTACTTAATAGTATTTTTTAAGTAAACACATGTTTTTAAGCTATGTATTCATTCTTCTTAGTGATGATGAATTAATATTTTTTTTAACCAAATTACTTTTTTTATCAAATGTGATTTTAAGTGAAGTGCAATCACCTGTTTTGTTTTTGTTATGTTTCTATCTTTAATTGTGTACTTATATATTTACTTATATTTGTACGACAAATAAACGAAATTTAGTACAAAATGATGTGTAGTATGTATTAGTATTAAACAGTTTTGTTTCAATTATATATTTCTATAGGAAATTTTTTAAATTCTGTTACTGATGTATATAAGAAAATATCCTTCTTATATGCGTGTAACAGATACATATAAGAAAAATATCTTTCTTATATGCGTGTTACAGATATAAAAAAGTATCTTTCTTATATGCTTGTTTTCTTTATAAGAAAGCTTGCATATAAGAAAGAAAATCGGTGCATTTTTAGGCTTTCTTATATGCGTATTGTACTGTATTCGCAATATTATTTGCATTTTCTCCTATATTATGCAATAAGTCGCACAAAGGTTTCATTCATTCAATAAAAAGGTGAACATAACCTACAGGAATAACATAAACAGCATTGTACAATGCTGCCAACAAACTTCGCTTTCTTTTCGTTGTTGAATAAAAATCAAAAGTGTTTTGATTGTTGCCAATATATTGTGCCAGCGTCGAATATTACATACACATTGGCGATATAATTGTAGAATACGTAAAATTAAACAACTTTATTGCAAGTGTATGAGCCGCTTTAGGCGGCCGAATTACAGTATAAATCAGTGATTACCAAGCTTGTGTGCGGTCGCAGAGACTGATGATAGTCTGATGTTTTGAAACGAACAAAGTTGTTGTATACATGTGAATTGCGGACCGTGTCTGTATGAAAAATACGATTATTGACTGCCTCGCGAGGCTATGGAATGGCTATCACTGGTATAAATACTTGCGGAGGCTTGCATCAAAGAGGAGTATTAGTTCCGACTTTGTGAAGATATGATCGCATCTCGCGGAAAATAGTAAGCTTTAAATACAAAGTGGTACTTAAATACAGATTGTGAAATTGAACAAGGTGTAATTTATTAAGCTTTAATAAATACGTGTTATAAATTAAAGTGTTGTGTTTGTTTTATTTGAATTGCAATTAACGAACTCGAAACGTTTAATTATAAAGGAAATAAACCAAAACGCCATTGACAGTAACGTAACAGTATTTCATAATATATTTTGGTGTTAAGGGCTCTTCCTTGTGTGGCTAAGCTGATGATCCGATATTTCCCTTTGACCGATAATATTAAGATAATCTGAGAAGGGCATAATACAATTCCTTGTTTTTTCCTTCTTTCGTCGATGGTTGATGCATTAAAAGAATAATTAAGATGATGAATTTGTGATTTAGTTGTAGAGCCAGAAAAACTACCATATATGCGCTCTAAGTCCTATTAACTTGATTCTGATGGTGAGCAGAAACCACTGTGATTTCGTGATACTCATCAGAGTCAGGAGACAAAGCTTTTTCTGGGTCAGGCGCACGAAAAGAAATTACCTCAACAATTCCATTAAAACGTTCATGTAGGTTAAATAAATCTGTACACTCAAAAGAAAAATCAATCCATCCGTACTCAAATCTATCCGAAGCGCTATCAATAGTTAGGTGAGTATGGATTTTCTTGAATCAAGTACAGAAAGATTGATTCAAGTACGGATTTTCAATCGCAAAATAATTTTTTTTTTAATTCCCTGAGCTCATCCCTGCGAAGCTCTACGCTTGTCTGCAGAAAAGAAACCAGGAAAGAAACCCCGGGGCTGATAGCACACTTCCAGCTAGCCTACAGGGGCACTTAAATTATCCTTATTCAATCCCGAAATAATCCGAAAATGAGATCGATTTAATTAAAACTAAAGCGGAAGGTCCACACCATGCGTTCATCCATAGATGCGTATGATACTTTTTGTGCATTTTATGCGTTTCTAAATTCAAGTTACATGCAATGCGTTTTATGCGCCAAATTAGTTTTTTTTTATCAGCTGGGTTTAACAATTAAAAACAATTTCGCATAAAATTGAGAGTGTAATTGTTATTTTAATAGAATTTATTAAATAGAATTCATAGAGGAGTAAGCTGATTTTTTACGGTATCAATAAGTTTCCAATTCATGGCATTTGTTAAAAAAAAATAATAAACACCACAAAGATGACATTCAGAAGATAAAAGCAATCGATAACTAGAATGGCAAATTTTGGTCGTGGTAAAATTGTGCTAAAAATTATTTTCAATGTATTTTATTCTTTAAAGCTTATACAATATTTATTACGAAAGATTTTTCTGTTATTAAAACCATTTTTTAATGCACAAAAAATATTAAAAAGTAATCCACCACACAAACATATTTATCGATAACATTGAAAATAAAATATGATTTGTCATACATTGCCATCAATAACAGATGACCTTTTTTCACCACACATGCGACGGATACAAAAGTAGAAAGTAAACCCACTTTCATGCGTTGATGCGTGTATGCATTCTCTGCATTTTGGTGCGTAACTTGTCATATACAATTACACTGATTCAACTTTTTTGTCAAATGCGTTAAAAGGACAGACGCATAAACGCATGGTGTGGATCAATCTCAAAATGCGCTTGATTCGAGAATTATAAAGTTGATTTTATCCTTAATTCGTGCTTGAAAAAAAAACAAAAAAGAAATTAGAAAGAAAAAATTATTATGATTGATTTACTAACCCGTTTTACACCTTACAGAAATATAAAACACCAACATCATGCCCGATATGGTTTTTACTTTAGAAATCTTGTATACATATTTAGCCAAAAATATTAACTAAATGGGAAGCAAGAGTTCAAATTTACTTTTTAACCCTTCCTGATACACATGAGTCTGGCCAGACCTTTTTTCAATGTGTATAGAAAACCAAAACATGCGCAAGCCAGAGAGATTAAACAAAAAGTTTAATCTTTTTTTTACTTAATTTAAAAATGTTACATATACTTATTTCAAGAAATTCCGGGACTGATTTCGAAAGTAATCCCATTTAGGATTTGAGTACGTTTAATTATAGGTATTATTCGTACTTGAATTTTGGTAAGTAAAATTGAAAACATGGTTGAAGAATGATTAAAAAATCATAAAATGTTACCCGCCGCAAACAAACTATTGTTTTACAACTTCTATTGCCACGATTAACTATATTTTGTTTTTATTTAACGATAAAATGTTCACCCCTCTTAAAATTACAAATATGGTCAGAGTTTACAATATGATGTTTAAATAAAACTTAGCTACAACCATAGGCATAAACAATGCAACAAGAATATATTGTTTTTAAATATTGTATGTTAAATTTTCAAAATACCATCTTTGAAAGAAACAAAATTTTTGTTGTTTTTTTCTCTGCAGTATTTGAATGCTTTTAAATTATCTGCTTGATTTGTTTTCAATTCTCACATTATTTATTGATTTAAATCATGAAATTTTCGAAGCAGAACAAGCCAGAAAATTAAAAAAAGTATCCTGATGAAGTTTCTCACGGGCTGGAAAATGATCTATATATGAAAGTTGTACATAACCAACCCTATAACAGGAATAAAAACCCCGAAATAAAATTTATAAATTAAAGTGGCTAAAATAAATGCCAAAAAATATGGTTGGTATAGAGCATATTACTATTTATTTTGACCAAATTATAGTTATTTATATCTCATTTTGATAAAGATAAAATTAATTTAGCAATATTATTTTCATAATAAACAAATATATTACCTACAAATACTAGCATTGCTAAAATCCAAGCGTAGTATGCTGCTCTTAGGATAAAATTACCTCCAACCATATTTGTTGCTGCATGTAATTTTACATCATTAATCAAAAAATTAGATGTCAAATGTAGAACGGTGCCTTTGTTCTGATGCGTTGAAATGTGAAAAAATAGGCAAAAAAGCTAATTAAATCCGATTAACAACAAGTTATTTCGGCAAAGTAATAAGTCTAACCATGCAACCACCAAGTTCAGGAATTTATCCAAATGTTTTGCTTGAATTTGTAAAAAAAGTTATATGTGGAAGTGCTTTTGTCATTCAAGTTTATATGGAAAGGGCAAAAAATATGGATTTTCTCAGTTTAAGTGGACAAAAAGTTATTAATTGGGCTCAATTAAGCAGAGAATGAGCGCGATTTTAGAAAAATGTATGCTGCTCATCGGTGCGCCTTAAGCGACGATCACACGATCGCCGCAATGCACCAATTTTTACACTTTTTAATAACCCCAATCGTGTGACTGCACAACCAAATGGCTCATGTACCAATAGAGGACAATATTATGCTTACTTTTACCAATAAAATGCAACCCTGGTGAAGTTATCGTTTGAATACTGGATATGCAACCGCGCATCAATAAAATTGCACCAATATTAATTGTGTTCCTATGCGTTAATCAAACAACACACACAATACACGCCAATATTTAGCTTGTTTTTAATAAATTAACGTTTTCGTGTCTTTTTTATCAAATAATGAAGATAAAGATGTATTTATTTATTATCAGGGAAACCAAAAATATGCAATTGCATGTTTTTCCTTGTGCGACCAATGAAGGCATGAACAATATATTTATCCGTTTTAGAACTTTTTATGAATTTTGGCATCGATTTGTTAGTGCATATTTTTGCATATTTTATCGTTTGCGGCATTTTTTTGCATTATTTAGTTAAAAGAGCCTTTTTGCAGCATATTTTAGGTTTATAGCGCATATTTTGCTTTTTAAGGCATATTTTGATACATATTAAATTTTTTTAGATGCCTACAATAACTTTCGCAGCAAATAAATAATTTTTTTTTTTTCGAAAATTTGTTACTTCAATTTCGACATCTACATTTAATTATTATTCTAAAATTGTAAGACAAAGCAGGTTGTCATTAAGGACAAATGTTATGCGACTTGTATCTGACCAATCTTTTAGTATTCCGATCGACTCAGAATCACTTTTAAAAGTGATCTAACGATGTACATCCGTCCGTCTGGTTGGGTATCTGTCCTTGTGCGCAAAGAACAAGTTCCAATTTTGTATATAATTTGATCAAACATGGACGAAGTCTATGCAAATGGTAAGAATCGGTCTATAATTGCACATCCAAATTAGACTCTTTGTGTCTAAAACTATCTAATTATGATGGTATTTAAATTAAATTCGTCCTAAAAATATTTTACTGCAATTTAAATTATTTTCGAATCGGTTCACATTTGCTCAAAGCTCTCATCCTTAAATAGCTTTAACTTCCTTTTAAATGTTAACATTTGTTAACAATTTAGCGACCGTACCCAACATCCCTTTAAGACAAAAACCTATATGGATGTTAATATCTAGATAATATTCGGCGCAAACAGCTCTTATATGAATTTTAACCTAATATGGGCTTAATCGATAATATTTTTAGTTTTTTTTTTAAATTTTGTTATTAATTTGTTGAATATTGTGTCTTCAAATGAGCAATTTTTAATTTTTAGGGCATATTTTTAGCATTTTTCAGGGCATATTTTCCAGTTTTTACTGCATATTTAATGCGCATAAAACGCGTTTCTTAGAGCATATTTCTGGTTTCCGTGTTTATTATGCATTTAAATTTTTTTATATATCTGTGGCATTTTGACAAAACATCTTAACTCAAATTTAAAAAGTTGAAAAAAATGTTGTTAATCATACGAATTTTAATTCAAAAAACCCTTTTGTTTACGTTTTTAAAATTTTGTATTATTAACGAAATTTTTCTTTAATTTTGGTTTATTTTATTATTTGGTAAAAGTGATGTTTTCACCGAGTTTTTTTTTAAACTTTTTTGCTATCTTATCTCGACTTAAGATGTTTTGTCAAAATGCCACAGATATGTATTAGAGTTTATACGCGGAAAAGAATTCCCGGGAATTCCGGGACACTTTGTTTTAATTAATCCCGGGAAATTGTTTTCCGGGAATTTTCGAGAATTTTAAATTAAATTTTTTGAAATTTTAATTTGTTAAGGCAGAATTAGTCTTTACTTTCTGTTCTGTTACGAATCAGCTGATTTGTTTTTGTTATTAAAAAACCCATGAAATTGATTAGTTTTTCTGTTCTGTTGCGGTTCAGTTGTTTAAATTAAAAAATTGTTAAGAATTTGTAAGTGACAGCAAAATAAATAATAAGAAATACATATTTATGTTGAAATAAACTGTGTTTTGATTTTAAGAATTCATAAAATTTAATTTCTTGAAATTCTAATGCACATTATTATTATTGAAATTATTGAAATAAACAATGAACGGTGCAAAACTAATAAATTTGTCATAAATGGCTGATAAGTTACTACAGAAAAAGTAACTACTACAATTTCGTAACAGAACAGAAACAGAAAGTAAAGACTAACTGAGCCTTTAGCATCGTTAAAATCAAAAACGAGCAATAAAAATATATTATTTACTAAAATTAGTAAAAACTACCTTCAAATCAAACTATTTTTCCAACGCCAATAAATCAGCCGTATTTATAATTGTTGATGAAATGTCTAAAAAGCTTCTTGAAGTAGAAAATGAAAATGTACACGATACACCATCACCAACATTAGATGAAGAACCAACTACAAATTCTAAAAAAAAGTAAACAAGCTACAAAAGCCTGAAAATATCTTGAAAAAAGACTTTGACGTCTACGAAGTCACGGGTAACAGGCCAACAAATTTAAAATCTTTGTATGATGCGCTTCTTACTATAAAACCAACGCCTGTAGAAAGCGAGAGCACGTTTTCGGTAGCAGGCAATATACATATCAACAAGGATTATAAATAGAATATCTGATGATCTTTTAAATGCTTAAATAATAAAAAAAAAAGAAAATTAATTTTACCAAGTTGCTATTAATAAAAACAACTAAATAATAAGTTTTAATAATTCGTGATCTCCCAAAAAAAAAATATATAAGTATATATATATATATAAATATATGGGCATTTCCGTCGAAAGGTCCACCGTGACCGAAAATTTAAAAGTTATTAAAAGCTGATTATTTTACGATATTGTTATAGAGAAATATTTAGATTTTACTAAGTTTATTAATTTACTCATAAATTTGTTCACTTATATATGAGAATGTCTTATTGTATCCCAATAAAAAATTTTATCATTTTGCGAAGCACTAAAGGTACATTTAAAAAAATAACAACTATGTGCTACGCAATAAGACATACTCAACAACTTTTATAAAAAAAAATAACATTTCAAGTGCTACGACATTCCCTTACTACGAAGCAGGTTTGTAAGGGGGAATACTAAAAATAACTGTATCAAAACATTCAGTGTGTAGAGATGATCGTTACATCCAACAATATTTATGTGCGCTGAATAATGCGCTTTATGTGTCAAAAATGTATTGCTTCAAAGTGGGAACTCGCCATATAAAATTCATGTCTTCCATAAGCGCAATGGTAAGCGAAACCCTTATGTTTCTCCCTTAACCTGCTTCGTTGGAAGCTCCATTTTTTATTGGGATGTTTTCTTTAATATTTATCTTTCATAAAAGAGGTGATATTTGATAAAAATTATTCCAAAAAAATGTTCTTACATGGTCTGGGGTCTAAGGATGAGTTCAAAGAGAAATATGTTATTCGGATTAACAGTAAATTTTTATTTTATTTTGATCAATATTCAGTTAAATTTATACGGAAAAAATTTCAAGTTCGAAATGTCACGTATCGACTTAGATTTTGGCTTAAAAAAAAAGAAAATACAGAAGATTTTGGAATCAAACCATGATATTTTAATTTTACATTGCTACGTAAAATTCTGAAAGTAGTTTGACTAAAAAATTATTCCACGTTTCGCTGAATTACGCCTTTTTATACATGGCCAAAAAAACTACTTCTGTTTTTTTTTCACGTTCGAACCGCTACTTCTTTTGCCATTATCTTTGACTGACTGAATAATATGCATGTATGTACGTATGAATGTAACAATTTATTTGGTTTTCTGTGGAATTAATAAAGGTAATTTTTTTTGGATATGTGTATATTCTTTTAAGAAAATAAAAACTTTTGTCTTAAACTCATTTAATGAAGTTATTGTTTTATCCAAAAAATCCCGGGGTTCCCGGGAATAAGATCTTTTTCGTTTCGTTTCCCGGGAATAGAAAAAGTCCGCGAAATAAGAAACCCTAATATGTATGTTATATTATAATGATATAAAAAAAATGGAGTGCATAAACTTAAAAATTAAATTCTCATGCACTCACGAACAATTGAAGCACAGCCGCGAATAACGTTGTAAACGCCACATTTTGCAAAAACTGTTTTTTTGCAGATAACCGTTGGCCTTACTCTCTTACACAGTTGTAACATCAAATCAACCAAAACTATGCACCTTAAAGCCTTCAAAATGGCATACAAAGTGTCAGCCAGTGGAAGAACATTGCAAGTTACTAACAAAATGATGAAACCGAAATGGTTTTGCAGTGCAGGATAATGTTATAAAAGCATTTTGCATAAAAGTTTTTATTATCATTATTTTTAATAAAAGAAAAAAATTATTTTTAAAACAAATAATGCTGCCTGTCAAAAAACGTTTTTTTGCTCTCCTGAAAAGTTATTATTTTGTAACTTAAAACGTTATTCGCGGCTGTGCTTCAATTGTAGTTTTAAAGAGATTTTGCGTGAATAAAAAAGCATGTTTAAATTTTGAAGGAGGTATCCGTCTCCCCACTTCTATACCTCAGATGTTGTTGGAATATGTAGTTTGGTCTAAAAGTTTCACATATAAAATTTCGTGTGCTTTACTATTGCAGTTATTCAGATATAATCAAAATAATAATTTAATTGTATGGGGGTACCAGTCTCTTTCATCTCCTATACTACCAAGATTTTGTTGGAACATGCAGTTTTAACTAATCACATCACATTTAGTGTGCCTCACTTTTTTAGCTGATTAGATGTGAAGTGATCCGCGAACAAAGGGCTTTTGGCCCCAGTGTGCATTGTTTGGTAACTGCTTTATTTTGTTGTGCAGGATGTTAATATACGAATTATATCCTTATATGAACATCACTCTTGATAACACCGCCTGACAGCATTTTTTTTTTGGCAGAAACTATAAGTCCATTTTTCTAAAAACAAAACTGACAATATACTGGATTTTTTATTTCCTTATCTTTTGTCCTTAGGGACTTATTAATTTTCAGTCATGCCTTTTTTATATATTTTTGTAATATGAGTATATATCTAATATTTTTTTTTGCAAACTCGATCTCAAATTAAGGGAGAGTTTTTGTAGAATTTAATAAAAATAGTTACTTTAGTTCTAATTAACAAAAATATAAAAAAAAAATCCTATTAAAAATATTTCCTTACCCATGGAGGCTCATTGCTGTGAATTTCCATTAATTTCTGGAGCCATTGACATGGGCTTATTACCGTTATCTTTGGAACAAAAAACTTTTTGATTTAGTCCGTTACAGAGCTCGATAGAATTAAACTTTGCGAAGAATTTCACACCAGTTTTGAAACACATAAATGCATTTTATTTTATGACTTTGTTCGGTTCAGCTTTGAACCCTCCATATCCTTAAAAGTTTTCATTAAAAACATTTTTAAAATTATATGCTGTAACCTAATTTAACTTTATAAGACTTTAACATTTTATGCTTTTATCTCTTTTAGTTCAAAAGGCGTGATTGTTATTTTCGCGGTTCAAAATTAATATGTTTAATACTTACAGCTAAGCCCAAGTAATTGTTGGCACAAAAGTTTAAAATCTTCTTTTTGCTTCCTTCGACTGTAATTTGCGTGCTTTGGGATGAAGTGATAATGCGTTCTGATTTAAATGTGCCAGCACCTTTAATCGATTTTATTTGATCGGAGAGAATTTCACGAAACTGTGAATGGGCGGGCGACGATGAGTAGCAACGTAAAGTGGATTTTATTAATTGAGTTTCAAAACCTATTAAGTGATAATTAATATTAAGATTAATTTACATTTTTGTTGTTGCAATAACTCCAAGTACATGTGCAAAGTTATATAAAAGTATTTCAATATTTGCATATACATATGTATTTTGCAAAAAATTTAATATATAAAACACTCTCAGTTAGTCACCTCTCAATTGTATAAGTTTCGATAAATTTGGCATATTTTGCTAAAAATATTTGACTTTTTTTTAAATGTTATGCGAAAAACTCTGTTGTCTACGAAAAAATCTCACAAGAACGACAGACACACCCTGGCGTATTTCCAGCAAAATGAAACTGAAAATCTGTTTTCATTTTGATGCCATAGAAACCCCATGTCGCAAATTGACGCTCACATTGGCCTCCCATGCTTCGTATGCGTGTGTCTAGAGACAACAGCTGATTGTTTTTTTTTTTATTTTTGTTCATTCTAATTTAAAATAAATTCTATATATTGTTCAGATGGCGCATTTATTTGTTTTCGCACACATCCAGTATGCTAGTTTGTATCGTAAAAATAATTAATAATAATTTGTTGTTGTTTATTCTATTGATGTCTGGTTTTGTATTTTACTGAACGTCGCGTTTGATTGTTTGTAAATGAACTAAAATACTATGTGTGCGAAATTTTAACTTTGAATGTGGCCGTGACAACGAAATTGAAATTGATTTAATTTAGAAAGAAATTCACTTTCATTTCGTTCATTAATAATACACTGAAAGAAATTTATTAGTTAATTAAAAACTGACATATGATTATTGTTTTCGAAAAGTTCCATACATTTACATACCTACTTGCATTGAAGAAAGAATATTAATCGCTTGTAGTATTTATACGAAATTCCAACGGTATGTCAACGAAAATAAATTCACATGAAGAATTTATTTCTAATTATAGGTCAGTTAGAGTGTAGCAATAAAATGCAAAACGATGCGTCTTCTTCTAAATACAGAAATAATACAATAAATTTCGCTCCATTGAAAGAATTGTCCCAACAATTTTTACAGTATACCCAATTGCGTATGTATGTATCTTTAAAATAAGATTTAAATAAGAAATTTTAACTTCAGTACCACAAAACTTTATAAAAATTAAAAAATTTACGGCCAATTTTAACAAGTTCAGTTTAAACTAACTATCACTTTAACTTCCAGTTAACAATATCTTTTAGACATTAAGCCCACTACTTCGTAAGCGTCTTCCTTTTTGGGAAATATTTATATGATTAACCCTTATGTGAGTGACAAAAAACATCTTTAACAGAGTGACAGGATACCAAACATTAGTGTTGTATAACCACACAATTTAAATTGAGCTTTTAACGAAATTTACGGCCTTTAAATAAAAATCCATGGAATACCTATCATAAAGTTTTTTACAGAATCACTTACATATGGTGTAGATATGGGCTCAATCAAAAAAGAAACGGATTTATTTAAGGCAAATTGGAAATTATATTTATTAATTACTTCATCTTAAGGCCAGCCGATAGACAATGTTTTTTGTTTGTTTTTTAATTTGGTGTAAAAACGTATATATTTTTTTGGCGTATATATTTTTTGGTACCCTGTCACTCACATAAGGGTTAAGTTTATGTTTCTAGCTTTTTACAAAAAAGTACCATAATTTTTCTTCTTATGGCATCTCATTCATTCAGGATCCAGCACCTATAATTATATGTTTCTTATGGAAGTTGAAGTAGTTGTTAGTTTTAACTGAACTTGGTGAAATTGGCATTAGTTCAATATTATAGGAAATTCAAAAAGGACCATATGTAAAACGAAAAAATACAAAAGAGAAATTTAATATCCCGTATTTCCCACGATTTCAAAATCGTTGGGAGGCCATTATTTAATACAATTTCCCAAAAAAGCTACGATATTCACCCCCTAAACGTTTCAAAAATGGATTTAATAATTTTTGAGATACATTACGAATGTGATACCATTTACAGGTTTTACCCGTTTTTCCCAAAAATGTTCGGATTCGAAAAAAGTACTAGTTTACCAACTTTACCGCGTTTTGTGGGTGACCTTTTTACCGCGAAAAATTAATATAATAGTTTTCAATGGACTATTTGACTATGCTAGGGCCATTTTGATATTTGCAAAAAATGGGAATAAGTTAAACCCCTAATGTATAAGGTGTCTTTGTCATCTGGAATGTCACTTTTCTACTCACATGTGATTTCATGTGTATGTCAAAATTTGAGTTTTACAAGATTTATAATTTGCATCTTTACATGTTGGTATGTAACGTACATTTGACATATTCTATCAGAAATTAATACTTTTTTGTATTTTTTGTATTATTTATTTTCATTAAACTTTTAATAAACAGAATTTAGGAATTTCTTTCTCATGGTGAGTAACATTTATTTTATTTTTGATATCCTTTGGCTAGCTAAAGTAAACCTCGTAGCAGAAATATACAAACGAAAAATTCTGATAGAGCATAGAAAATAATCCTGGAAAATATTGAATAAGCCTTATAAAGTATAAAAGTTTTTGACGATTGTAATTTGACTTAGAAAAGACATTCGAATAATATAAAAAATTAAACGTTTAATTAATTTTTGCCGCTGCAAACAATTTTGTAAATAAATAACAGCTGATGACATCGTTGCTTTGTCACTTGAAAATAGGACTCGTTCTAAATCAAAAATGCCATGTGTACTGTACACAGAGAAGTAACACATGATATTGTTTGGAGTGGTTTAGATGATATGTACAAATTTACCATGTTAAAAAGTGGCAATCCACATGACAAACACATAAAGATTTGGAGAGAGACCTGCCTCCAGCCTTAATTTCTGCGTTTAGGCATTTAGGTTGTGCAATAATAAATCATTCAGGCAGGCAGTAGATTATGATAGTTCCATTCATTTGTAGTTGGTAACTTTTAGACAAAATATCAGATTCAAAAAAAAATCTAGCTTAACTCTTACTGTCATTAACTTTACCTACTAAACACCATCATAAGTCAACGTTTATTAAAACGAATCAATAACCGAGTTCTATACAAATTATTTATGATTATACACCACTCATGTAGAAAATAATAAAACATTGTAAATATTTTTATCCTAAAGTGTCATGTCTGACAACGCAGTGTAGGCCGCTAATAGTCCATTGAACTTTCCCTTAAAGAGTATCGTCTAGTTGCTAAAGCGGGGATCGATTATTTAAGAATTTGAATTCCATTTGATCGAAAACATGATATTTCAATAAGATATATAAACAAACAGTTGGTTGCTGCACATGGAAGCGTTTATCTAACTCATTATTTCAATAACACGTACTACAAATGAAAGCCCACATGAAATTCCTTATTCCTTATTTTAATTCATTTATTTGTTTTTCTTACTTTTGTCTGTTCATTACAAACTTAAATGAATCGAAGCAGGGTTCCCAGTTTTATTTTGGGCCTTATCCCCAATTTTCGATTTTTCATTCCCAAAAATCCCTAAATTAGCTATTTTCTTATCCCCAAAAATCCCCACATTATCTTAAAAATAAAATACATAATATTATGTCAATGGAAAAATATGCATACATCGATTTATATAAATAAATCCATTTGTGTAATATAATTAAAACTATTGTTATTTATTCTTTAAGTTCTACGTATCTATGTACACATGTATAGTATGTAACAAGGGTAACGTAAAAACGCAAAAGAAAAATAATTATGCATCAGTACATATTTATCATTTCCAAAACTAGGGAATCAAAATCCTCTGATTCATCAGCCAGAGCAATTTTGTTTTACATGTTGTTTGTTTAAAAAGTGCATATGAGATGATTGAAGAAATTTGTCACAGGAAGCTGCATTATTTTAAAGTGTGTATTTATTCTTATAAATTCTAATAACTTATATTGCATTCTGTTACAAATATTGATTTTGGTTGTATTCATTACAGAAAAAGACCAGTTCAACAGAAGTAAGGCTAGTTAGTACAAGACCATATTTTTTGCAATGACAAGACCGATTTGGTCAAGATTTGGGCTCAAATTTTAGTCTTTTTTGCGGTTTAAACTTTTTCAAGAACTTGTTGAAATAGTTAAAACCGCAAAAAATACTAAAATTTGAGCCCAAATCTTGACCAAATCGGTCTTGCCATTGCAAAAAAGGAATTTATAATAATATTTTATCCCCAAAAATCCCCAGCGAAAAAAGTGATTTTCCCCAAAAAATCCCATGGGAATTTTTACGAAATTTTTATCCCCAATTACAAAAATCCCCAAAACTGGGAACACTGAATCGAAGAAGCCATGAAGTTGAGTAAAAAAATGTCCATATCAACTATGTGTGTTTTTTTTTAAAGTACACTAAAGGGCAAAACATAATGGAAATAGTTCTGTTTTGGGTTTTTTAAAAATATGAAACTTTACTCCTATTTATAGCCTCTTTCTGATGTGCGAACGAATTCTTTCTTTCTAAAAACTTTGTTTTTGTTGTAAATGTAGTTGTACGAAAGAAAGAATTCTTTCGCACATTGGAAATATGCAGGTAAATGATTCGAAAACTAGAAATATGGTTAAAACAATAGAAAATAAATGTCAATGAGCAAAAAGGAGTACATATAACATTCACTTTGCATCGGGAATCATGCCACCTATTATACAATCTCTTGTTAAGCGATGAGGAGGAGATTTGACGACACTGACAGACAAATTACACAAACGATTCAGATTTTTTCACATTAGATACTTTTGTTGCGTTAAATGTTTGTTAGTTGTCAATAACTCATTACATCTTTTATAAATTTTTTTATTGTTCTTTCGAAAAAATTCCAGAAATTCCTGAAAATAAAAGAACAATTTTTTCTCTCCTGTAAACTAAATTTGAAATAAGAAACCTTATATTAACATTATTTTATAAGAAATATTATTTCATTTCCTTATTAAGTGCATAATTCTACTTTCGACCGATACTGTGAATATTATCGTAGTATGTGTATACTCTTATCAACCGGAAAATAACGAGTAAAAAGGCATTCTAGTAGACGTTGTTGAGTATTAAGGGCCTTTTCATTTTATAATATATTGCTATAATTCCATTCTGGATTATTTTCCTTTTGCACGGTGTGCCCTTTGAGCGTGGCTGTTGTATTTGCAAAGCTTGCACTCGGAGTCTTCTCACACAAACAAATTTCAATAGTTTCTTACTAACCCTAGAAGGTTACTCTTAATGTTAGTACATTACGCTTACTCTTCGTCGAATCGACGAACTTAAAGTTAAAAATAAACACAAATCTGTTTTAGTAAAAAAAAAAATTTAATATAAAAAATAAAAATTCTTTTTCCCTATAAAATTTGATACGAATTTGAAAGCCTTTTTTTTGTTTTTATATAAACTAAGTTTGACTTCATAAACGCAGTATTGCAATGCAACACTAAATGGAATAGCTTCAAAAACTCCACAACTTTTCTGTAGACAATGCTTTGAGTTCATAATAGCATGTTAACTGTATTCACTGCACAACGGTAGCGAAATTTGTTCATTGCTTTTATTTGTAATGCCTTTTTAACGCATTTATTTTTTGTGATGATTTGCAATACTGCTTTTATGAAGTCAGCCTAAATTTTTAAAACAACAAAACCTAAAAAGGTAAAAAATAACTTTTTTCTTACTAAGCCTTTAAAGATAATCAGTTAAATAATACAAAAGTGAAAAAATATTTAGTTATATGCCTTACTTTAACCACGAGACACAAAGTTCAACTTTATATTCATAACAGGTGATTTTCTTGCATACATATATTAATTACATGTACTTTTCGTCGTTTTGCGTTTGCTATAGGGACAGAGGTGACAAACTTTACGCTCTTTTAGTCCTTTGACAGCATTTTCTCCGGATTCTTGTCGATTAGGTATTTTATTTTGAATTTTTCCCATAATTAAAGTCTGCAAGGCAGGTGTCTCGAATCTGCCTCTTAAATAGGGAGCCACGAGAGGTTAATGAAGATTTTTCAGGTACTGTCGTCGGTTTATGTAACATATTGTGAGTATATATGACGTAGTTGTTGACAAAGGCCATATTTAAAAGTCCAAAAAATAGACACCAAAACTTACTTCTTCGTCATTGTGACGAGTACACACCTCTAAATTTCTACTTAAAAAAAAACGAGAATCCAGCGTTCGTCTGCTCACTGCAAGCTTTTGGCATCAGCTAACGTTGTTGACAAAAAGGGCGTTATTTGAACACTCATAAAAAAGTTATATGATAAAAAGTAAATGAGCCTGGTCGATTCGACGAAGAGTAACCGTGCAGGGTTAATAAATAAATGGTTTATTAAAAAGTTAATGAATTTTCAAAAGTGAATGGCTTTATTTGAACGTCGTTTGTATATTGTTGGATCGGTTTCACGTATTAGACTCCAGCAATAGTCTCTAAGCATGCTTTTGTCTCAAAATCGATCAAAATACTTCCAAGGTTTCTGCTTTTGCAAACAGCAAGGTCACATGGCTTAGATATATATGTAAACACCTGCATTTGCTTTAAAGGTTATTTATTAACTTAGAATTTTTCGCAAAATTTTTTTAAAAGAGTCCTATACGATGATATTAACTATTCAATTAAGCTAGAACGTGCACTTTATCTTTCAGAAATATAAGTAAGAGCATTAAAAACCCCTTTCTTAAGAGAGCAAAATAAAATTATAATTGAATTTTTAAAAAGAAGGCATTTTAAAAAGACATACAACAGTTAAGGCCCTACGAAAGTAATGGCCCACGTTTTTCCCTCTTGGTAAAAAAGTGTATATTTGTTTGTAAATATTCTGTACAATCATTTTAACTTTATTGTACATATTAACAATTACACACACATACATATGTTTATTTACATTGCACATAACATATTATATGTACATGTGTGTGTGTTTTCATACATAAATATTCACATATATCATTCTCTAGTTAATTAGTATTAAGCAGAAATAAAAACAACAGCAACAAGTTAAAAAAAAAAAAAGAAGAATAAGGAAAACTAAATTAATATTCGTTTCTAGTTAAACAATCCCTTTTTCATTGTGTTATTGGCATATGTTGTGACCATATATGGTGGAGTTTTCTTTCCATCTAGGATCTGCAATATGTTCTTGAACTTCACAGAAAATGCAAGACGACTTCAACAACAACAAAACTTTAAAAGATTTAAAAATGAGAAACTATAGATCAGCAAAAAGAAAACAAAGTTGATGTCGGCAAATGTAGTTGTCTGTTTAAGATGTTGTATCATATGGCAATTTATTTTTTTACACAAAATTTCAAAAAATTAAACCATTTGGTGACATTAGCTCTGTTTCTTTACTCTACTTTGGGATCCCTCGGGATCCCAATTTGCACGAAAAGCGTTCCCGTACTTTTAATTTGTGCAAATGAGAGCGAATTTGAGAGAATAAATTTCTTCTTCTTCTTCTTGCACGAAACATCCCAGACTTTTTCTTCGTGCAAATTGTGTAAACTGTCAAACAGCTGTAAAACATAAACAAAACAATGAAATGCATAGGAAAAAAATCATGAACCAAATTTCGGAAAAAGTTTTGTGGAGTAAAATAATGTACTGAAATATAAAGTTTTATGTTGAAATATTAGGAAAACATAGTGTTAGGTTTTGTGAAAGTGTTTATTTTGTTTATACAGACAATATAAAATTTTTCAAAAGTGGCATAAACTTTTATTGTTTTGTGCTTAAAATTTGGTTTTTCCTGTTTCCGTACTTTTGTGTAATTTTGTCTCTTTATGAGAGAAATTTATGCTTGCTCTCATTTTCACGATCTTTACCCAAAAAGTAAAGAAACAGAGCTATTAAATATAAGCTTATGTGTAAGTAAATAACTTTTTGACATTTTAATCACACACTATTCTAAACACACACTAAGAGTTTGAAAACAAAGGTAACTCCACAGATATCCTTAGCTTAAAAATGTACAAAAAAGCATAGAAAATTACTACAGGCTCGAAAAACCTTCATCCCTAGAAAAGCATCTTAAAAAAACTTTATGCAACTACAGAATCTGCCTACTCATTATGGCGAGCAACTAAAAATACCAGTAGATAGATATGTAGAAGGCCTTAAACACTTAAACATAAGGACATTACAATTCCTATCCAATACCATACAAGGCAGCATATGATCGCCAACCAAAACAGAAGGATCATTCCCAAGTATTGAAGGATCCGCATGTAACCAACAAAGTCACCTTTCTTGAACTCAGCAATGTGGGGCATTCTGAAAGCACACCTGCAGGCCTTTCCCTTTACGGATATGTGCACTAGAGGAATGTGCAGAATATCAGGGGCTATTCTGCACAGAGAGAGAGGCAGTTCTTCATGGCGACCATGATCAATACTTAGATCAGGCGATAAGCCTTATTAAGTAATACTCTAGCTGCATAGGTCAAGATTGGTTAAACTATTGTAACAAAAGACCAGTTGATCCTTTAACACTTTAACAGCTCCCACGTCTTTCCGAAGAATCTTTGCCACGCATATATTGCCCTAGCTGGTCTTCTGGTGACATGGGATATCTGAGCGTTCCAGTTAAGTGTTATATCCAGAATGATCCCCAAATAATAATTTTTATTAAGCCTCTCTCGGCAGTTACCCAGTGTAAAATGCAGGGCCTGCTGGATCGTCAGCATAGTCATAAGTTCGGAAGCCCAAGTCGTACAGTACAATTGCACAAACTCATAGAATAATAAACGTAATAAGAATAGCCTTTGAAGAAATAAAAATATTCCTCAGCACTCTTTATTGATGTTGCTCAAGCTTTTGATAATGCCTGGAATAAATTGAGGCTAAACCCAGCGGTAGCTAGAATGAGTAAAGAGGCCTAATAGAAGGCCTTATTTAGCGGTCACAAGCAGTCAGAAGCCCTTCTCGCCGCATTCCATTTTGTTTACACAAGTTGTCATTGGACGCAAGGCCTTCCACACTTCCTTTAAAAACAACTTCGATCCCTTCCCAAAGAAGGGAGTAAGGAAGGTCACTAAAAATAAAAAGTAAATAAAACTGAACACCTTCCTTTCTCCCTTCTCAAAGAAGGGAGTAGCGAATGTGTACTGAATATTTCAGAAGGTCTTTTAAAAAGAAGTTTATGCCTTCTAGAAGGCATACTTCTGAAGGCAGGATATCATGCGAAGCGAATCTTCTAGAAAGGAGTATAGAGGCCTGCTATTTGCGGTCCTTTCAATATTTACCGCTGGGAACGTACCCGCAAACACACACCTTTCAAAAGTTATTAAGTTGAGAGAATTATTCGAGATTTATTTATAAAAAAAGGCTTGCCGGTGGTCCCTATATTGTGCCCATGGATTGATGGTTAAGATTTATGTAAGAGCAATTTCTAACAAATTTCATTTAGATATCCCTCGTCAGATAAAATATTTTTCTTGTATAATTTTCAATCGTTTTGTAAACACAATGATAAACATGATAAAATACTATTATTTTATGCAAGCGATATAATCTGAACCGATATTTATATTAAAATACTCATAAATCAAATGAAAATGAAAACATGTTTGTTATTCAAGTACTGGTTCGTCTATGTATTACTGTATGTATGCTGCATGTGTGTGTACAAGAATGTGTTCCTGATCATCAAACATTTAACTTGAACATAATTTTATTCTTTACACTGTCACATCACATCACGTAAATACTCATGTGTAAGATGAACGTGTACGAAGTAGACAGACTGCATTGTTTCACGATGGGATGCATGCACTTCATCAGACGACGCCGCACAGTGGCTCAGAAATTAATTTTATTGGACAAAAGTCCTTTTTTGGGTTATCACCGATTTTTAGAAAAAATTTGATCAGAAGGAAATTTTACTTCCTCGCATTCGATAAAAAGCTGCTGCTATATGTTATGTTATATAAAAGTAGCAGACATCAGAAGAGTAGATTAAGCCAAAAGAAAATATAACGTCGATAAATTAAAGAACCCAACAATTAAGCATAGCTACATAGATGCTCCTAACGCCTCCCTTCTAACGATTCCAAATAATACAGTGCCTAATTGGATTACTATTAAAACCTGTTTTATTAACGTAGCCGACGAATATATAGGCTATAAAGAAAATAAAAGAAAGCAATGGATCTCTGACAATACTTGGAACCTCATATATTGCCAAGAAATTAACCCAGAAATCGTGTGCTACTAACAAACCGCTTAAAAACAACAGTGGAGATTTATTCACATCCAAATGAGATCAGATGGATGTATGGGCAGAGCATTACTACTCCATGTTAGCAAACACATCGAACACTGGTCACAAACTATGTGATTGCACTGAATACAATGCTCGGTAAAATATACCCACAGACTGCCCAGAAACTCCCGAAATAATGGATGCCATAGTGACCCTGAAAAATAACAAAGCTCCTGGGCCGGATAATTTATCTCTTGAGCGGTTGAAAGCATCTCCTGAAATCAGCGACAAGTTTATCCACCACGATACAAAAAAATCTTTGGGTAACAAACTCACTGTGCGATGACTGAAAGGAAGGCCTAGTAATCAATATACCAAAAAAAGTAGACTTACAAAAACGCAAGAATTGGCGTGGCATCACCCTTATCAACATGGCAAACAAGATAATCTCTCAAGTTATCCCCAAAAGGCATTCGATCCGCTTCTCCGCAATGGGCAGGTAGGCTTCCGCCCCCGCAAATCATGCATTGACCATGTAAACAGCTTACGGATTATAAATGAGCAATCTGTTGAGTGGAGGATGCCGCTCTAACCGATATTCATCGATTTTGAGAAAGCATTCGATACGCTCTCCCATTCATCCTTATGGAGGAGTACGTTAGCATGCAAAGGTACTCCAACAAAAATAATTGATATTGTTAAAGCCCTATATCACAACGCAGACTGCCGAATTCTTCATGATGGCTGTATTAGTGACTCATTCCCGATTAAAACTGGTGTGAGACAAAGTTGTGTTCTGTTGGCCCTACTTTTTAATATTGTCCTGGACAACATAATAAGAAGAGCCACATGAGAACAGAGGGGAATAACTTGGGGATTCAACAGAAGGCTAGAAGATCTCGACTATGCCGACGACATATGTCTACCATCCCACAACTTTAATGACATGCAGGCTAAGATCAATGCTGTACAAACAGAAGCAGCCAAGGCTGGTATGAAAATAAATATTGCCAAAACTAAGGCAATGAGAATTAATGCTTCTAACAACAGAGTAATCGCAATAAACGAAAATAATCTGGATCAACGTTCTGCTATCTCGGTAGTCTTCTGACAATAACAGGTGGTTCTGCAGACGACGTAAGAAACCGAATAAAAACTGGTAAACACTGCTTTGGCATTCTAAACCCCATATGGCGATCAGCACATATCTCGAAATGAACCAAGATAAATATATTTAACTCCTGCATAAAATCATCTCTTCTCTATGGATGTGAATTGTGGAATGCAGCGCAGAAGGATGTCTTATCGTTACAGGTTTTCATAAATCGCTGCCTGCGCACAATCTTAAAAATATTCTAGCCAGTTACGATATCCAATGAAAGGCTATGGGTCCACACCTTGCAAATACCCGTAAATGTCGAGATGCGGAAAAGGAAATGGCGCTGGCTAGGCATACACTACGAAAACCCGTGGACGATGTTACAAGACAAGCTTTTGAATGGAATCCGCAAGGAAGCCGCAGAAAAATATAAAAATTTTGCTTCGTTAAAAGTAAAAGAAAAACAGTACCTACAGAGGAAATTCTAAAGACTGTTTTGGTATCCGGCGAAAGTGATTTAGATGTGAATATTCTAAAAGTGACTATGTCCCAGGTACTAACAGCGAAGAGACCAAGAAAGACACTTTTTTTGGAAAAATATAATTCTTAAGAGGGTGATCTTGGTGGATATATTGCAAAAAAAGATAATTGAATTGATGTGGAGCCCTAACAATATAATATTTTATGCAAATATTTGATAAGGAATTATTAAATATTTGAAGTCTGCAGATACTGGAAAATTAATTAGGTTATGCCAGTATCATTGTTTTAAAATTTGACACATTCAATAAAATATCTACATACATAAATGGCAATACATTTTAATAGTTTTTTTTAGATTTTTGTGTTTTTTAATCCAAATTTTTCAATATTTTTTTTTTTAATTAGGCTTAAGTTCATCAAATTTAATTTTCATTAAATTATTTTTTTATGAAGAAAGGAATTTTACAACATGAAAATTAATTAAAATTGTTATTGATAATCTTTCATTCTTGACGTGACTAGGGGTTGTAAAATTCCTTTCTTCATAAAAAAATAATTTAATGAAAATTAAATTTGATGAACTTAAGCCTAATTAAAAAAAAATATTGAAAAATTTGGATTAAAAACCATAAATAGTTCAACAAAATAACCACAATACTAATTTTTGTGTTTTATATAAAAAACAAAACTCATATATATGACACCAATTTTACTGAAAACTCTTGTCATTTATAAGTGACCTTTAAGTATGTCACAAATATATGACACACAGTTTCTGTTAAGAAAATGTTTTGCAAAACTTATGTGTGACATATTTTTTTCTAAGTTTTGACAGAAGGCGCAAAAAACTGCTGAGTGGCGAACGTGTTAAAATATTTTTTATTAAAATTTTGTTTTCCGTTAAACAAATAACGGAAAATTTTATTTAACAGAAACGGATTGATTAAAATTTAACAATAATCACAAAAGTATAAAAAATATATGAACAATTGGGAATTTAGCACGTCATACGAAAATCGTATTAATAATAAAAAACATCGTTTTATGGTACTTAAGTATTATAATTTTCAATCGCGAATACGAGCGCTAACTTTGCAATTGAATTCAGCGTACTTGAATTAAGTTGACCAGTAGAGGGCCCAGCTTGCTCCAAATTTGCGACTAGCACAGTGTAATTAAAACATCACAAGTATCAAGGGTATATTATAAGTTTGTTATTTCATTTGTTATTTTACAATATAATGCGCACAAGGCTGTTATATATTTACTTCACATATGGCTCTAAATTTTTTTCCTTTTGAAATTCAGCTAGATCGGCTTATAAATGACGGCGATATGAGGAAAAAACCACGACTGCCTCTTATTTTACCCATAAATCCCTTGATGTGTTTGTTTCTCTGTATATCTGAAGAATGGCAAGAGCCAAAGTGTCAAAATTAGGTATATATATTTATCTATCTTGAGTGAAGTAGGTGTGGCACAAGAAAACTTTATTTATATCTAAAGAACGGTACTTATATAACTTTCTGTGTTTATCGCACGATGGTGAAGAGTATATAAGATTCGGCATAGGCGAATATAATACTCTTACTTGTTTTTAAGTAAAGGAAATTCACAAAATAAAAACCAGCCTTTCCATACTAAATCCAAAAAGAAAACATCTGTGCATCAAAATTTTGGCCGTTAAGAGACGATTCTGAGCCACTGTTTGACGGTTGTTTCGCTGTTTAGTTAGCTGCTGCTTTAGCTAGTTAGACGGATAAATGGACAGTTGGATGAATGCACTCACTTACACACTCGCATTGGCTCCCCAAGATCGTTGTCGATCATTTGATGTGGATGGTTGGCTGGTTGGTAAAAGGATGTCTTTGTTCGCTGTTGTTGTTCGGATGTTGCTGTTGATGACGATGCTGCTTGTTGTTGTTATTTTCTTCTTTTGTTCTTGTTGTTGCTTAATTTTGGGGCCTGATAAAGTTAAATGTTGCAAGTGGGTATTTATTTATTTAGGCGTGTGTATACGAGTGCATATATCTGTATGAAGGGATCAACCACTCTGGTTACTTTAATGTAAAGGAAACGTGCGTGCTTGTATATGGTTTCTTGCATTTTAGTCTAATGCTGCCCTTTTGTTTCTTTGTAGGTTTTTTCCATCAAAATTCTTATTGCGAGTTATTTGGCCAGGGTTAACATGATAACTTAGAGTCATTAAATTAAATTCTCAAAAAGGAAAATAATTAAACTCGTTTGCGTGAAATAGCTTCACCTAGAGAAAACACATTTTTTGATATAATGACCTCCAAAAAAACATTTTTTATCGAAAAATTTTTAAACATAATATGGTTGCATATAGAATGTACGAACTATTTATTTTTATTGTATTTACCATTTTTATTTTTCGAATGTGTTCAAGTAATCAAATTTCAATTTAAGGAGCTTTCATATACTCTGATTATCCACCTTTCGTGAACAGCCCGTATGAGTCTTAAATGTTGTTTATATTTGCCAATTTGTCTTTTTCGGGTCTTTACATTATTACTGACTCCTTTTCGATTCAATGGTTTTCAAAAATTTCAAGTCAAAAGTGGTCTTATTATAATGTGGCCTATTGGCTATAGGAATAAATAATTCCAATATTTTATTGTATCTCAAAACAGTTCACATTCTTAATCGTGAGTTGCTTCTAGGTGATGAGCGTTACCAGGTAATTAAAAAATAGATCGCACTGTGGAAAACAAAAATTAACTTATCATATGCTTTAATTTTTGAATTTGGTAACCCTTTAAGAAAATGTAGCGTTTGTTTTATTTTCTTTTTTGATCAGCTCAGATTTTCTAGACAATTTTTTTCTTCTTCCGATGATTTTTTTTTCCTTTAACAAAAGCAACAATAATAACAGAGCAGAGCGAATACAGAAAAAAAATTGCAACATCAAAATGTTTTCTGTTTTTTGATGTGGTTCCTTATAAAATTGCTGTTTTTGTTGTCGCTTTTGCTGTGCAGCGTAGTGGTTACACTTGGCAAACAATGTGTCGTTTTTATATCAGGTTTTCCATCAACGTGTTTAGTGTGATCAGTGAAATCATTCAATCTGCAGAAGATGAAAAAATTCACTTATTTGAACGAGAATATTTAAAAACAAAAAAAAAAAACTGATGTAATACTTCTAGATAAATGAACTCATACACTTACGTTTTTTTTCTTCTTTTTTTATAGCGTAATCGTCTCCATCTCGTTTGTCCACATCTGAAGTAGTTCTTGTTGTAGTTGTCATTTATGGTTCAAAGTTCTTGTTGATAACTTTAATTGTAATTTTCTTTTTTGTAAAGCCTTCAAAATATGCAACAACATCTCATAATACACAAGGGTCTTGTACAGTGGGCACTTACAATTTTGATATGTATTACTAGACATTTAGGGGGAAAATAATGAAAATAATTTGACAAATTTTTTAAAATTTGTTGTTGTTTTACAACTTTAAAATATTAAAATATCATCTCTAATCAGTGTTATACAAACACACTATAAAACGTCTGTACTCATCTTAATATTGACAGGGACAAAACAATAAATTTGAGTAGCAAATTTTAATAAATTGGAATGGCAGAATGCAAATTGTTAAGAAATCATATTTAGATTTTTCTCTGTAGTTAGTTATTAAATTGATAGATTCATTCCAATTTAATTTAATCTTTGCCTCAAAGAATCCATTTCTTAGATCATCTAAAACTACCAGGTTAATATTGTGAGATGGGTATAAGACGCAATTTCGTCGATATTTAACCAAATTTGTTTGTTTTGTAAGGACCATGTAAAATTTCAACAAGTGTCTTTACAAATGCGAAACAAAAAATTGTTCAATAAATGTTTTCTAAAATGTTTATTCCTAAAAGAAGGTTAAGTTTTTCTATTCCTTAGAAAGTATGAAGTGTCAAATCTTCTGATTTTGAAAACCATGCAAATAATGCGACTAGTCCATGCACGCATGTAAAATGTAGCCCATAAGGGACTAGGACTTGTCCAAAGATAACCCCAATGTATGGAAAAACATGGTCTATTTAACATTACGATGTCCTAGGGCAGGACCATATAACCCAGCTTTGCATAACAAAGGAAAAGTCTTAAGACTACTCCATAGTATACTTCAGAGGATTAGTTTTGAAATCGTTTAAAAACGAAAACATGTCGTTAAAAAACGAAGACCTGTCGTTTCACTACAAACTATTTTAAACAATGACATGGTCCATGCTTGCATTACATTGGACCAGCCCAGGGATTAGTCCATTTGATAAAAATGGATCAGTTAGACCAATATTTTTTGCAGGGTAAACATTGGAACAATTATATCTCAGCTCGAAATATTTTCGAAATTAATTGTGGTCAGTTTTGTTATCATTTGTTTTCTAAAATTGTTTGTGATGCGATGAGAAGATTTGGCGACGATTCCCAGTATTTCAGAACAATCCTTTATAATGATTTGCCATTTCCGAGAATTGCAACTCATAATTTCATGTACATATGTGCCGTAAATTTTCTTTGGAAAACTAAGTTTTTTTTTTTGAAGAATATTGAAAAATAAATTTCGGTGAAAAATTATGAATTATCAAAACAAATCGAATCTGGGAATTTATTTCTCATTCTGAGTAACATTTATTATGTAAATTTTAATAGTAATCGAATGTGTATTCTAAGACAAATTGCACCATTAGAAATAAATTCCCAGATTCTATTTGTTGAAATAATTTACTTAAATACATGACGAAGGCCGTAGCGGGCGAGAAAATGTATTACATTCTGCTGTTATCTATTAGATAAATTTTCTGTACAATTTATTTATTGCTAGCCAAAGGAAAGCTGAGGTAAGGTTGGTGACAGAAATATACAAATAAAAATTCTAATAGCGCATGAAGCATTTTTCTTAGTTTAATAGACTGTACAGATATTTACTGAAATTTTCGAAGTCCGACTTCAACTCCGACTTCGTAATTTTTTCAAGTTACGTTATACGCGTTGGTATCACTGATTTAATATTCAAAATTTTTATAATTTGAATTTGTTGAATTATATTTTCAGTGTTAGGTTAGTATACCCAGCGGAAAAAAGGAGTACGGTTGCCTTCTGGGAGGCCTCTTCGCTTCTTCTTTTGGACAAGTCCTGCTCACTCCATTCCATAACAAAATCTTTTTTACAGACGTTGTCATTGCGGAGTAGGCCTTCCGCACTCGCTTCTTTAGCAGGTACATAAGAATGGAAACGGAATCAAAAAAATAATTATTTTGCTTGTGCAAAAAAACAATACAAAAATGTTACTCCTTCTATACTCTCTTCTTATAGACGCGAGTGTGGAATGTGTATCTTATATTTTATACCAAAGAGGCGAGGCCTTCCTTGAGGCTTTCTTTAGCAGTTAAATAAGAATAGTAATTGAATCAAGAAATATTTAAGCAGTCCTTAAAAAATACCTGAAGTAAGAATTTCTAATGAGTTTTCCTGCTGGGTATTTGCACTAATGCAACACTAATTTTGTGCAATGTGAAACATATTTCAGTGTCAGAGTTGCTTTTGGTAATTTCGATTTAAAATTGGTAATTTTTTCAATGTAGAGATATGAATATATTTTTCATTTTGGTTACGTTTTTCTAGAATAATAATAATACGTACGAATATGTTTTTCTTGATACATTTGCAAATTACGTTTTATAATTTTTAACATTTTATTTACATGGGGGTTACCGAATTCGATTCGAAAGAAATTATTTACGAGCTCGTAAAATTTGTACTGTGTACTACGATTTTCTCATTATTTGTTTCCAATTAACGGAAGTTTTTTATACTTTGGGTGTGTGTGAAACGTAAGCAAAGTTTTATGGTGAATTAAAACTGTCAAGAATTTCTACGCTTATGCCAACATTTAGACTTGCCTCCAGTGAAATTTTATTAGCCCCAACAGTGTCAAAATTTTACTTCCATGAGTATTTTGCTATTGTTTCACACACCCTTTATCAAAAACAAAAATCTGCTCTAGAAGAGCAACCAAATCATTTTTTAAGATTTTGGCTAAAAAAAAAATTGCCAAATGTGACTTTTATATTAGAAACGCCCAAGTTTAAAATCGAAATGAAAGAAAGTTTAATTGATGGTGATTTTCAATTAATTTATTTTTATACCCTGCACCACAATTAGTTGTGAAGAGGGTATATTAAGTTTGTCATTCCGTGTGAAACTTTTTTATTATTCATCTCAGACCCCATAAAGTATATATATTCTGGGTCCGTGAGTAATTCTAAGTCGATTTAGCTATGTCCGTCTGTCTGTCCGTCTGTCCGTCTGTTGAAAACACGCTCACTTTCGAACAACTCAAAAGAAATTAACAAACTTGGTGCCAAATTGCTTGTAGTTATCCTAAGCAGTTTGTGATTGAAATCCAGCAAAATCGGTTCCGTAAGACCAGAGCTATGAATCAAATAAAAAAATTGATAATTTTGTTACAAAAAATAACATAAATGCTGGAACAAGGCACGGAATGAGGTAAGATTTCGGAAAAATTTGTTTTGTTTAACTGGAAATCACGCTGTTAAATTTCGTGACGATCGGTCCATAATATACCTTAGGCCTCACATAAACCCTACTACCGGAAAACAGTTTAGTACGCCTAAAACCGTATAAAATAATGCAATCATAACAAATTTTGGCTTGTCACAGTTTTATAGGACTATAAATGATACTGAGAAATTTCGTGAAGATCGGTACATAATTTACCCTAAGTCCCATAGAAACCGTACTCCCGGAAAACAGTTTAGTACACCTAAAACCATAATTTATAATGCTATCATAACAGAAATGGGTACGTCACAGTTTTAAAGGACTAGAAATGACGCTGTGAAATTTCGTGATGATCGGTCCATAATTTACCCTAGGCCCCATATAAACCCTACTACCAGATAACAGTTTAGTCGTCTAAAACCATAATTAATAACAAATCGTCACAGTTTAAGATAATAATAACATCATACAGATATTACTCCTTAAACATTCGAACTGTCGGTGGAGGGTATCAAAGATTCGGCACAGCCGAATATAGCACTCTAACTTGTTTAAATAAGCGTAGTTTTTCCTGATTTTAAGAGTAGTAAAGATAAGTGGTACTTAAAGTAGAAAGTGAATAAAATCATGCGGAATCGGTTTCAGAACATAACTGAAAGAGTGCACAAAAGAAGCTTTGGTGTTTCTGACTTCTGTCCATTGTTTTTAGTAAAATTGAGTGTGCTTTCTACGATGACATCAATAGTTTTTTTTCTAACAGCTTTAGTTTTAAAGATAAAGTGACATTTAGTATTGGCATAATTAACAAAATTTTTGTATAATTAGCTTAATATTTCACGAATGACCCTGCAAAATTTAAAATATTTTCTGAACTATTAATCTAAACAAAAGTTTCTTTCATTTGAAAGATAAGTCCATTAGTCCATATGTACGAACTAGACATTCCAACGAACTTATTTTAGTAAAAAAAATGTTAAACCCATTAAAATGGTCGTGAAATATTTAGAAAACATCTTTACATTTCACCTTATTTTCTTATGTTTTAAAAAGTACCAAAAATAACAATTCAGGATGACTACGGGGATCCCTCCAGATCATTGGTGTCTCAACATGCAGCTTTCAAGAAATCTAAAGCTGCGTTCACATTATGTGTATATGTCACGTTTCCTGTGTACGTCAAAATTTGAATTTTACATAAGGTTTATAATTTACGTGTTCACATGTTGGTATGTAACTTACATTTGACATAACCTATCAAAAAATAAAAAATTACATACATAATTACCATTTTCAATAATAAATTTGTATATTTTTTGTATTATCTATTTACTATTATAATCAGAAAATACAAAAAAAAAAGCAATATTCAATACTTGTACAGCAAAAAGAAATTGATAAAACAGCAAAAAAAGCACTAAAAAATGTGTTATTCTAATGCTTCCACATCATCAAAATTATTACAATATATATCATGTGGGCTTTTATGTTTTCAAATTTAAATTTTCTACGTCAATCTGTTAGTGCAATTTTAAATTTGAGAATTGCAAATTTAAATTTGAGAATTTCTTTAGAGGACAAAGCTTTTACATATTCATCTTTTGGAACAGTACCAGACTCTAAAATATATTTTATTTCCAAAAACTGCTGATATCCGGGATTTCTTTTTAATGTTTTCTCAAATTTCTTTTTATATTATTGGTCCTCGACCTTGGATAGTCCGTCATAAACTGTCGATAAAGCATTAGTGCTGTCCAGAGAACCTCAAATCTCACTATTTTTGTGCATTTATTCATACGCTAAAATTTACAATAACTCTATACATGCAAAACAAAGTTCAACGTTGGTAATTTTTTTTTCCTTTCGTACACATTTGATATTTTCATTTATTCGTTTTTTATTGAAAGTGCTTTATTTGCATTTTTGTTGCTCACGCAATATAACACAACTGAGTAAATTCAAAAGAGCACATTCTCTATTCTTTTGTTTACATTAACAACAACAACAATAAACAACGATGAGACGCTTTTTCAAAATTAACAACAATAAAAACAACAATAACAAAAATACATTGTACCTACTACTACTACTACTGTACTTTTTGTTTCTATGGAAATTGTGTGTACCTACATAAGTATGTGTGTTTAGTTTCATTTAAATTTTTTTTTTCTTGTACTACATAGTTAATGCTGCATAAATACATGAGTAATGATTGTTTGATTTCTGGCTCTTTCGTTTGTATTTTTTGTTTCTTTACCAAACAATCATTTGCGCTCAGAACACTTAGAATCTTTATAAAAAAAAACGAAGGCAACGATTGTATAGATAACAAAGCACGATGTGCGTTATTTGAATGACTGCAAACCAGCAGCGAATATTTGCGGTTGCGCTAGTTTGACTGTATGACCCGTAAACGAGTGTATTTGTTGTCATGTATTAAATGCGATTTTTTTTCAAATGTACAAAGCCATTCTCTGGTGCTGTCTGAAATTAATAATCCCGCAGTTTGAAATTTTTTTATAGCAACCAAAATGTTTGAAAAATTGTATTTTAGATGTGCAAGTTGAGAACTTAGTTCGGAGTTTTCAAATTTGTTTGGATTGCACTATTGAGTTGGCATCTTGACTGTCAAGTTCTAAAACAACGGCTTTAACTTCTTCAAGATGTTCAGCATAGTACATTGCCGCTTCTAACGAATGAATTCACCATGTGCAAAACATGTTAACTGAAGTATTTTTGGATACATTGCCTTTAGAGAAGATATTCCACTTAGCATCCGTTACTACAAGTTACACTTTGTTATATTTTATGCCTAAATACAGAAAATTAATATCAAATCTAAACTCGATTTCTTTTCTACTTTACCATATATCCACAATATTATAAAGGATTACTTTTATTACATCTCGAACAAAAATAAGTACTTCTTCTAGTAGAAAAGTAAGTAGACGGCTCGTCAAACTCTCATTATTTTTCTGCTTATTTTGTAAGCAAAGTTTTTGCTGGGCACTTATTGGAGGAAAATTTTGAACAAGAAATTATACACTATTTTTTCCAACGACATTTTGAAACACTTTTCGGAAGTAGAATTTGACGAAATTTTGACCAGACATAAATCAACGATGGAGATTCTAAATATGCAATAAAAAAAAATAGCGTATGAGCACATACGCTTTTGTTATATTAAGAGAACGATATGTTGATCCACATTAGACTTTTTCGAACAAATTATTTTGCAGCAGCATATATTGCAAAAGAACCAATTTTCTTCAATTTTATACCATTTTTCATATGTTTTTACCACTTTTAATAATAAATTTTATTACTTTTCTCTTTCTGCATTTTTAAAACTTTTTTATTTATTTATATTTTTAACAGCCTACAATGATTTCAGTTGAAACAGAGTTGCAAAAAGGTAGTAACCAAGAGGAATTCGCCTTGGTAGTAACATACGAATTTTTTAATACAAAAATGGGAATTTTATACAAAAAAAAATCCAAAAAAAAAAAAAGAAACACCATTGTAAAAGAAGCAAAAAGCAGCAGGTTTTATAAAAAACAGCTAAAAAAAAGCATTTGCGCTTTTTATAAAACATATTTATTAAAATTTCATCTAATGTCAGATGTTTTGTCACTTGAAAATAAAGCTCTTTCTAAATCAAAAATTTCATATGTTACTGTACACAGAGAAATAACACATGATATTGTTTGAAGGGTTCAGACGATATATGGACATTTCCTGGGGTCACGAACGTACGTTCGTACGCTTTTGATGTACAAATAATATAGAAAACTAAACTTTTCCTAGCATTTCTTTTTTCGATTCGATAGCATTTTGGTAGCTCTATGTTAAGTGCAAAATATGGATTTCATCGTGTTTAAGTTTTCATAAACGTGTGGTCACGAACGTACGCAAAATAGAAGTCAACTTTGGCTGACAGTAGTGAAATGTAAAAATCTGCGCAATGGAACGGAATATTCAAAAGTGATTAATATATTTTAAAAGTGTATTAATGTAGGTCTCCATCCAGTATTTACAAAATAAAATATCTCTCTTGGTTTTTGTTAAACTGGCTTATTTACCGGTCGCGAATGTACGGGTCGCGAACGTACGATTTTTCCATATGTTTTTTTATTATTATCACAACGCATTTTCGCATAAATATCTTAAAATTTCCTATACAAAAAACTAAATACTCCTTTTACAATTGATTGTAATGGAGAGATTATGAAGAAAGAGTGTAAACATAACATATTTCTTGCTTGTAAAATAGGTATGTATATAAAAATGTCTTTAAAAGTAGAAAATACAGAAAATATAAAATTTTCCAGTTTCCAGCCCAATTTCCTCAAGTAAAACAGCTGAGATATGCTATGAAACCATTCTTTTATAAGAACAAAGACTTTTTTATAATAAAAAACAATAAAAGACGATGATAATCAACATTTTATTTTTTCATCCTGGTAGACCTTTCTGGGGAAATGCCCATACACAAATTGTAAACATGTAAAAAAGTGACAATCCATATGACAAATACTTATAAAGTGAACATAGCTTTAAGGTTCACTATAATGGGGAAGAATATATTAACACAAAAGAGTCCAGACAATTTGCACAAAGTCTCTTCTTCGTAATGGTGTAAATTGTTCAAAAAATATATGTCACTGTATCTTTAAAACTAAAGCTGTTAGGAAATATATTAAATATAATTTGTCCCAGCAAAAACTTTGCTTACAAAATAAGCAGAAAAATAATGAGAGTTTGACGAGCCGTCTACTTACTTTTCTACTAGAAAAAGTACTTATTTTTGTTCGAGATGTCCCAAAAGTAATCCTTTATAATTTAGCCCAGTGGTTTTCAACCTTTTTGAAGCCGTGGCCCCAAAATGATTTTCATAAAATCTGGCGACCCCTTAACGTTTTTGCTCTCAAACGTTAAAAATATTATTATAAAAAAAAAAGAAAATTCAATGAAAACAAAGCAAAACATTACACTGCTTGTTTGCTTTTAATTAAGGTAATTTAGACGAGATTAATTTTTAGTCACCTACATATGTATATAAAAATTTGTTTAATAATCCTAAGTGGCTTTTGAAATTCACATAAAAATTAAAAATTTAAATGCGGTCAACACTATTTGATTTTTTCACCAGCTTTGAAAGTGTTGCAGCAGAAATTTCCTACGATGAATTGGTGAGCGATTTTATTCCTACCATGATAGAAGCGTTGCAAAATTTAAAAAAGGAACTACCTATACCGCTATTTTCCAAAACAGCTGCAAGAAGATAATGGTGATTGTTGGGTATTATATCCATCTATAACTAACTACGTTGAGTTCGCCGATCTTGCCAATAATTTGAAAGAAAATTTATGTGAGCTGGTAGCGGACACTATGCTCAACATAAAATATTTATCTCAAAATAATTCTTCATTTTCGTTATGCGCAAGGCAAAATACCCTGAGCTAGCTAAAAAAGTAACTCGATTTTCAACCTATTATCTGTGCGAAATGACTATTTTAACAAATGGTGCACATTAAAAAAAAAAAAAAAAAGAAATAAATTATATTTAGCAAATGATTTGATTGTTTAGGTATCATAATTGCAACCACATTTTCGCATTTAATTTAAAAATAAGCAATCACATCGTTCGCATTATGTTTTTGAATTAAATTTTTTTTATGTTTTTGAATTAAATTTTTTTTATGTTTTTGAATTAAAAAAATTAAATTAAAAAAAAATCGATATATTTTATTTAGATTAGCTCGCGACCCCCGAGAAAGACGGCCGTGACCCACCAGGGGGTCGCGACCCACCGGTTGAAAACCATTGATTTAGCCTATTATAATCTAAAAAATAATGTTTTTTTTTTACTTAAAATTTTTATAAAAATATATAGTTCCACAAAGTCAATAAAGTAAAAATTTTTTTATTTTTTTTTAATTTTTTTTTTTTTTTTTTTTTTTTTAATTATTTTATTTTTATTTTTTCTTATTCTTTTTTATTTTATTTTTTATTTATTTTTTTTTTCTGTCTCTGGCGGGATTTGATCCCGCAACCTCGGTGCTGATAGACTAGCTCTCTACCAGCTAGTCTACCGGGGCAGTGTAGTTTTTGTATTAAAAAACTATGTTTTTTTGACTATAATGACTATAATGACATTTTTATTGTCATAATGAAAATATAAATTTTTCTGTATATTTAAGATATAATAATAAAGTTATTATTTAATATATAACTAATAATCCAAAAAGTGGCGAATAAAGCTACAAAGTAATGAATTCTTGAAGTCATTAAAAGTAGGATTGTAAGTAAAGTTTTTGCTGGGGTATTAAGAAAACATTTATGGCCTGTTCGTCGATAGCGAATGAAGACTTCGTTCGCTTAGATTGCATTTAAAACAAAAATAAATTATAAGATATTGTTTTTGTTTTATATGTAAGTTAAGCGAACGAAGTCTTCATTCGCTATCGACGAACAGGCTATTAAAAAGCTCCATTTTGTAAAGCAGTGTAGCATAAAATTTTAGAATTTATGGAAATTTCTGTAAGAAAATGGCTGTGAGTTTAAGAAATTTGAAATTTTACTATTTATAACTTGTGAGTTAATGATTTTTTAGATGATTTTTTGGCGATGTTTTTAATTTAGAAAAAAAACAACTCTGACTGTCAGTCATATACTTTTCCCCAATGAATGTACGTTCCGAGATACCAATTTATTTATATTCGCCATATTATTATACAATGATTCACAAAATATATCAAATATAACAAATTTGAAACAGTAATAATAACAATTATAAATTTTAAGTAAACTTTGCAAACAAAAGAAAAAGTTATACTCGTTTTTATAATATTTTAGATATGCATATGTAAAATAGAAAATATTTACAAAAATGCATTTTGCGTATCGCCAACTGAAAATTTCCATCGCTAAAAGTATTAAAATATCGCCACATTTAACGGCCTGCCACAAAATGGCAGCATGAAAATTTAACGTGGTTAACTCTTGAAAAAGGTGTCAAATAAACAAAAACTTTTAATTTTATTAAAATATTTCAAATTTAATTTTCATTAAATTATTTTTATGAAGAAAGGAATTTTACAACATGAAATTAATTGATAATTTTTCATTTTTGAATGCCATGGGGCTCGAACCCAGTATTTCACGAACAGGTTACCCTTACATGTTTCAATTGTTTCAAAGGTGTAATACAATTTGGTGTAAAGATTGATGTTTGACTATTGACTGCCACCAGTCGTCAATAGTTGTAAGTAAAAACTTCGCCTACAAAATAATGTGTTGACTGATCAGAAAAACACAAGAGCACTACTTACAATTCTACTGAAAGAACCAATGAATTTTACAAGGGATGTCCCTTAAAGTAAGTCACTATTTTTTTTACTTAAACACATCCAGAAAAAAGTAGTTATAGAAGTTGTTTTAGCTGTAGTTATAGAAGAAAGCTACTAAATAATGAGTTAAAGAAGCTATTCATTTTGAAAAAGTTAGCTTCTTTAACTCTTTAAGCTTTCTTCTATAACTACATGTATAACACCTTCTATAACTACTTTTTTATGGATGTATTTAGGTAAAAAAATAACGACTTACTTTTAAATGAGCTCATTTTGGGACATGCCTTGTTAAATTCATTGGTTCTTTCATTAGAATTGTAAGTAGTGCCTTCATGTTTTTCTGATTACTCAACACATTATTTTGTAGGCGAAGTTTTAACTGGGTATAAAGTGCAAATTACTTTTGTAAAATGCAAATTTTAATGTTTTTCTCAATTAACAAAAAGCATTACTAATTTGTTTATACATATTTTTTCTTATTTAACCCTACGGTCAATAACCAACAAAATATACGTTAGTCAAAAACCGGGTACCCCGGTACCCCTTTGTGGATTTTTGCACTTTTACATTACAAAATAGTGTTTTTCGTCCAATCACATATTGATAGTGTTGCAAAATAAGCCAATAATTATTTCCGTAAAAATAATCAAATTTGTAGATTTTTGTTTTAAATTGCTACTCTTCATTTTGTCTACTGTCTCAAAGCCATTTGTAGCTATCAAAGGATGTCGCTAAAGTAAACACATAGCAATTTTTTTGTTCTTCTTTGATTACGGGGCTTGATAAAATTTTTATAGCTTATAAATACTTAAAGCGTTTGCTTGTTGCTCATACATGTGCATGTAGGTCGGTTTATAGAAGACTCGCTACTACCCTTGTAATTATAATAAAGAAATAATTGAGAGAGTTTCAGCAGAACATTTTATAGTGCTTGTGGAGTTTTAATTTAAAATAAGGTAAGAGTGTTGCGTAGAGTGAAGTTTCTATCATAAAGCCAAACATTTATCAAATGAAAAGAAGCTAAATATAACTGATCTATTTTTGAGGATATCGCGGATGATGAACAGTTGTCTGAATCTGTCTAATGCTGATATTTACGATGAGTCTTCAGTTGAAAGTTATACCGAAGTAAATATTTTGCCGTGTGGCAAAAGCACATTTTGTTATCCCATCAAAACTAGAAGTCTTAATATTCTACGGCAACGTTGTGGGCCTGCACGATCAACGGAATTGCTTTCAAATGCTCAAACTTGAGAGTAGATATGGTCGACATAACGGTGCGTCAGTCAATGTTGGAACCAACCCAACAAAACCACGACTTAATTGGAAATAGGTAACAGTAAATGAAATATATGCCTTTACTGACATTTTAATAATGCAAGGTGCAAATCATTCATGTAATGATAATACGAAAGATTTATGTGCCATCACATCTTATTCTCTATGTCGAGTAACAATGGCCATTACCAGATTCTGGTCACTGCGAAGTTTTATACGATTTGACGATGTTAACATCCAGTGAATGCGAATGCGCATCAGCCAAATTAGGGATTAAAGTTCTGTGGATTTGTGATTCAAAAAACTCCTATCCGGTCGATGACCAACTATATACCGGGAAATCACCAATGGGTCCTGAGAAACGACAACAAAAAAGAGTGGTTAGGGATCTAATAGGTCCGTTCCATGATAGTTGGCGCACAATCACAATAGATAATTTTTTACCACTCTTGATTTAGCGGAACATTACAATTAGTCGCCACTATTCATCACGATCTGCTATTAAATGCTGTCAATGCAAGCCATCGCCCACAAATATAACATTTTAACAATAACAAGTTGTTAAAAAAACAAATTTATATGTTTTATCGATAAAATTCAAAATAACCGTGGTAATTTGGAAAAACAAAAAAAAAAACTTGTGGGGTACCGCGGTACCCGGTCATTGACTCGCGTAGGTGTCGAATGTTAAACGGTTTTAAACAATGATCTGGCTATATATATATATATATATATATATATATATATATATATTTTTTTTTTTCTTTTATTATCGGGCCTGTTCTGAAAATAACGTGCTTTTGAAATCACACGTGTGATTTTGTGGTGTTCTGAAAGTCATACCGTTATTGTGTTTCTCGGTGTGCTTTCGGCAATTGAAGATCACACATGTGATTTTAGAATGCACTTGTGATTTGAAATCATTATGAGTTAAAGTGATTTGCAGAACAGGCCTGTATGTTTTTTAAGTCCTAAGTAGCGACGATTTGAAGTCTCATCGCCACATCTTCATTGTGAAAGATTTGCGAGCGTTTTGAAGTTGAAAAAGTTAATCGGGTACCCGGCTATTGACCGTAGGGTTAATAACTTATCCAAAAATTCTGTTGGTCTTGGCAGCACTGTTCAGTGTTGACCGTTAAGCGATTTTTTTTATTTGCGGGAATTCCTTTTATTAACTTAGTTTAGCAGAAGTGAATGACCAGAATTTCCGCAATTCAGCCGAACGTGTTAAGCAGATATTAAACATACCACAAACCTCTTTTTTCAAATAGATTATGACCGAGTTTTAGTTCTCGCAGTGCAGTGTAGACTCTTGCCCGCACTAATAAATAATATAACACAAAAATGTATATTTTATGTTATTAATTCTTTAAATTTTTTATGAAATACCGGAAAATTTTTCAAAGGTATATTTATACCTTAAAAAAAAATTATTTTGTTTCTCGAAGCTCTAAAAGTAAATTTTAAAAATTAAAGGCACATTTATTAGCTACGTAATAAGACATACAGCCAGGGTTACCGTTGGAAATTTTCGAAAAGGGTCACAAAAAGGGGATTTTCCAGAAAAAGGGGTCAAAAAAGGGTATTTCAATAATAAAAAGGGTCAAGTTTTTTATAAGCAGTATTTCCCATTTAAATGAACATAATAAGACCAAGTTTTTTTATAAGCAAACAAAAAAATAATATTTCAGGTAGGAAGAGCTCAAAAAACTTATTTTTTTATGGAATGCTCTGTCCTGTTTTTAACACCTGACAAAAAGTTTATTCTTTATCATTATAGCTAATTTTTTAATACTTTTTATGTAATTTTCCGATTTAGCGATGTCAAATAAATGTTAATGTTTGTTTTAAATTTTGCAATCGTTCGCAAATCGATTAAAGCGATTTTTTCCTGTAAGTGTCAGATTTTTTTTAAGCTTTTACGATTTTTAATAAATATTAGACTTTACTATCATACCGCTATTACCAAATATTTGGGAGTTTCCGCTAATTAAGCAATTTTTACCCCTTGTTTTCATTCGTGTTAGGGCACTCTCAACACTGTCGATTCAAAAGGGGGCGAAAAGCTCAATACCATTTGCCATTATTAAGGGCGAATTTTTTTTGAATAAAACATGCTACTCTTTAAGAGAGCAAAACACCAAATTGCATTTTTTTAATTAAATGTCAAATTTTTGTTTTGGAAAGAAACCATCGTAAAAAATAACAAATATGTATATGAGTTATGTTTGCTTTTATCAAAAATCAAGGAGAAGAAAGCATGGAATTGTAAGTTAACACTTTGAGTCTGTTCCATATCAAGCAATGCTTATTTCGAAAACATTTGTTTAGCACTTCTGTTCCGCAGTGTTGACAAAAAACAAAATGTGAGAGATATTTCCAAAAAAGGGTCAAAAAGTGTCACAAAATGGGTGATAATGATACAAAAGTATAATTTAAAAAAAGGGTCATAAAAGGAATCAACACCGTCGAAAAAGGGTCAAATTGATACTTTAGTATCACAACGGTAACGCTGCATACAGCGATACAATAAAAAAAAAGAAAATAACATTTGAAGAGCCACGACATTCCCTTACTACAAAGCTGGTTTGTAAGGGAGCATATTAAAGAAAAACTGTTACTAATAATGCATTGTGTTAAGCTTATCGTTGCATTCAACAATTTTTCCATGCGCTGAATAAAGCGCTTCCTGTGTCAAAAATGCATTGCTTCAAAGTGGGAACTCGCTATATTAAATTCATGTCTTTCGTTAGCGAAACTGTAACGTGTCTCTCATAAAACCCTGCTTCGTTGAAGTCTTCATTTTTAATGGGTAGTAAATAAAGATATATTTAAATAAATGCATGATTAATTCTGCCAATGATTACATTTTCCCTTATAATGATTTCATTTGAATTCTTTTTTAGCCCGTTTCTTCTGTTATGAAATTCTTGATCTAAGGAATTGTTGTTATATAATGCTTTGAATTCGGATTGTATTGTATTATTTAGGGTAATCACGATGGTCATTGTGCAAATTTGCAATTTGTAAATTGGTAGTGCATATTATGATTGATCGTGAGCACACCAATTTTATTTTTTGTGCAAATGTGCTATTTTTCTAAAAATTTATTCTGGCAGCACAAAAAACTTCTGGAAGCACTGTAACAAATCTGCTTTTGTTTACAATTATACACAAGCAAATTAAAATAAATTTTTTCTTTTTAAATTATTTAAATTTAATTCTCAATTTAATATTAAAATCCACGAAAATATTCGATTTTTAAGTTTTCTAAAAACCAATATGGCGCTTAATATGACAAATTTTATTGTTTACATTACATGCAACAGAGCAAATATGCACTACTAATTTTGCAAATACGTACATTTTGTTGTTGTGTTGTGCAAATATGTGATGTGTTTTTTTGCATGCATGTGCATCGTTTGCCGTACCCATCGTGATGTCCCTTAATATTTACAGTTTTCGCCAAATACTTTTAATCAAAAATATATTTAAAAAAGCTCCATAAGTTTTCTTTTTAAAATTTGTTTATACTTGTGATAATATTTCTTGATTAAATTAAATCTATTTTCTTATAAGTATTACGTCCTCTAATTGTTTTTAACTTAATTATAAACCAATTATTACTTAATTCTGTAGAGTGATTTCTGGTATTAAAAAACCTAAATGAAAACAAATTTCGATATTGTAGTAAAATTTTTACGATTTTTAGTCGTATAGAACGTATTTGTCCATAACCGTATATCAATCCGTGCATTATACCAGAACTGAGGTTAGTTTTTGTAACAAAATACTCAATTTGTAGGGTGATGGTTCCTCATTTGGATTCATAATTCTTATCCTAATGAACCGAATTTGCTGGATTTTAATCCTAAACTGCTAGAAATAACACCAATATTGTTCTTTTCTTTGAGTGGTTCGAAATTTAACGTGTTTTCAACAGACGGACAGATGGACATGGCTAAGTCGACTTAGAATTACTCAAGTAGCCAGAATATATATACTTAATGGAATCTGATAAACCTTTAAACGAATTAAAATGTCAATAAATTCTAACACATTATTTGTTCCATTTAAATTTAAACATAGCAAGCGCTTAATGCAAGATCCTTTGCATACATGATCTAATTTTATTTCTTAAGCCTGTTACGTGTAAAGGATATCTGCATTAAAAATATTGTCACAGGATTAAATACTTACGTATGTGTTGTTAGTGCTAAAGCCTACAAATTTTACGGGCATTAGATAAAAGTAAGAAGCATTAAGAACAAGTCATATATGGTCAGTAAGCAAAATAGGAGCAGTAAGCTAGTTAGGGGCAGTAGTGCAGACTTTTACAACGTAGTATACCGATTGACTCAGAATCAATTCAAGTTACCCTTGTGCGCAAAGTACAGGTCGTAGTTTGATCTAATTTGTCACATAAGTGTTTGTTGTCACAAGGTCGAAGCCTTTTAAGAAGCGTGAGAAGGGGTTCTTAATTTTACATAGCCCATAAATCATCTTTTTTTGTAAGTATTTAAGATTAACTATGTCCAAAAATATTTTGTGACAACCTTAATCATCAGTTCAAATAGTATTAGATTCGGTCTACATTTTACCACATTCCTGAAAAAGCTTATAATAAGTAACCTTTAATAGCTTCTTTGATATCTCATAGTTGTAATCAAAGAAATAGTAGTAGATATTTTAATAATATTTGCCATTAAAACTTCTTATATGAATCTTAACCTCACAACATACTCTTGGAGGATACATGATCGTCCATGGGTTCCAGGCGCGGATCCAGCTTGAGCCTTAGGGGGGGGGGAATTTTGTATGATACAAAAAAGTAAAAAATTAGTTTTTAAAAGTTTATTAAAAACAATATGTGTATATTATATTAAAAAAAAAATCAACAAAAAGGTTAAATAAAATATAAGATCTGTTCAATATACATTAATCTTTTTAAATAAGCAATTTATGATTCTCTTTTTAGGCAAATTAAGACAGTACAGTCTATATTCTGTCATTGATAATCTGAGCCATATTTTTATTCGACGAAGGGTAGGAAATGACCTCCCGCTCGTAGCTTCACTGACGAGCATTGAAAAGAAAATTTGAAATATTTTTCTTAGATTTGGGTAGATATCTTCATCACAGTTTATTAAAGCATCTACAACGTTATCTGATAAATCAGGACAAATTAAGATGTAAGTAGGTTTTTATCTCTTTTATCAAATACAATCAGCTCATCAGCTAGTTGTGGTTTCAATAGTTTTGTATCTGTATATGTCTTGATTAAACTTTGAGGTAGAAGTTTAGGTATGTTTAATACATTAAGGATATCTATTGGGAAAGGTGTTTTGAGATCTTATAAAATAAATTCAATAAGAGGAATGGATTGGATGTGATTATTTCGTTCAAATCTTGTCTTTTCGATTGGAACCTCGATTTGAACGCAAGCAACTTTAACGTTTTCAAAAATCGCTTTAAATTGTTTTCCGGCTTTATTTCTTTTCTCTTCAAGGCACAGGATTAAGGTTTTGATAAGGCTTGATCCTTTTTGAAGATCTATATCGTGCTTTTGTAAAATGATACTAAGCGGCTGTTACAATTAGTATCACATTTAATATGTTTATTCCGCAAATAAATTCAAAAGTTCTAAGTGAGTTCCTTAATATAAAGATAGAGATACTTACTACCTTTCCACTCAGATATACTTTCCAAAGCTTCTACTATATGGTGTACACTTGTTGCAAAGTATAAAATTGAGTCGTGACGGTCAATCCATCTTGTCTCCCATAATGTAGAGAGTTTTGCTAAAACTGTGTTTCGCTTGGGATGATTACATTTAAAACATTTGTCGCTGTTTCCAGAGTTTTTTTTAACAGCTCCATTTTCTGCTGACATCTGAGGACACCCATTTGTTCCATCTGCTACACAATTTTTTAGGTCAAGACCAAAATTTGTCAAATCGTCAGCTCAGAATTGGTTTAGCGCATATGCCAAAAAGTCGGAGTGGAGAAAAACGACTAAGAAGATTTACATGAAGATTTCTCAAAATGTACCCGATAGAATTTTTTTTTATTTTTACCACTGCTTCCGGTATATGTTTTGAAGAAAAATGCAAATTTTTGCGCACTTTCATGAATAAAGTTAGAATTTAATAGTATTTTTTTGAAAATGAAAAATATTGTTTTGTGCCGCATACGCCACTTTTCTTAAAAAAAATTAAAAAAGTGGCTTTTTGTGCTGCATACGTATACTTATTGCTGTATTTTGAGTAACTTGTTGTTGAGATGAATTTTTTTTATAGTTTTTTTTATTTGATTTTACTTAACAAAAACAGAAAAAACAGTTCTACTGTTATGAAAAGTTACATAAAAAGCCACAAATTAAACAACTTAAATAAAGCAAAAGTAAAAAGAAAATTTAAAACTTAATATTGAGTAAATTTTTATAATAAGCTTTATCAACACGTGGAAGAAATATAAGCAAGTCTTTTATGTCTCTATTTTTATCGCTGGAAATAAATGATGGTTTCGATATTTTCAAAACATTCGTCAACAAATTCTCAGGAGTTTTCAAACAATTTTTTGATGCAGACTTAACCAAAATTGCATTTTTATATTTTTCCTCTTTGGTAGAAGTTTTATAATTTATACATAAATCATTATTTTAACTGTATAGAAGTACTTTAATTTTAGCAAAAGGGACTTTTCGAAAGTCCATTATATTTGCTTCCAACGAGTATGTGCGAAAATTTTTCGGAGGCATTTCCATAACTTTAAGTTTTGTTTTATTATTTGGCATTGTTTTAAGCAAATTTAGTAAATGAAGAGGACTATGAATTTCAATATTCTTTAAGTACCGGTCAATAACACCATGGACACAGTCCACTTCTTGAATTAAAGAATGTTCTGGTACTGAAGACAATCTTTTATTAATTCATTTAAAATTTTAATTAAAGCACTAGCAATGTCGTTACCACACCGACCGCTATGAGCTTCCGTCCACAAGGCACAGTAAGTAAAAGTTGGTATATTTGGCATAATAATGGTTGCTGTAAGATTAAACATATTTAATTTTCGTTTGTAGAAAAATTTTGAAGCATTTCCCTAAGGTAGGCTAAAAACACAAATAATAGCAAACCATACACTTGGTTGGGTCCATTATAAAACTATTTTTCACAAATTTATTTCCTTGTTGTCATTTTACATAACTTTTGCTTTAACTACTTTTTTTTCTTACGGCAATGCAGCAAAGCTACAGTAAAATTTATTTTGTACGTTTTTGTGTGAAGAATTTGCTGCAATCGCCAAACAATGGCTTTTAAAAAATTTTGAAACAGTTGATATGCAGCAAAATTAATGCTTTATATCTCAGAAACCATAAAAATTTTCGCGAAACAGGTTTTTGATTTAGAAAGGGGGTATTAAAAAAATATATTCTTCATACCTAACTCATTTTTTTTAAAAATGGTCGGTAGGTCAAACCAGTAATGAGCTGACGAAATGATAATAATATAATATAATAATAATAAAGTTATGGATACTTATTGAAAATTTCGTTAGAGATTCAATAAAAAATACTTATTGGAAATTTCGTTAGAGATTCAACCAAAAAAAAAAAAAAACCTTGCTGGGATTTCCAAAAATGTTGTACATTTAAATAAAATATTATTATTGGGAATTCTTCTATTATCGAAACAAATTTAGGGGGGGGGGGGGATTTCCTTATTCCCCCCTCCCCCTGAATCCGCGCCTGATGGGTTCCAAATAGTATGGTGTAGGGTCGGGCTTGGTCGACTATACATTCTTACTTTCTTTACTATATATTTTTGCTCTGTTACATTTTATTTATTATAGTTATTATTTAACAAGAACTTTTTTGCCTATACAAATTGCTAAAATTTCATTACAGAATAGCCATCAACGACAATTATCGTTTACTAAAGGTGCATGTAGACGACGTGTTTTTTACATCTGACTTGTCAACTTTTCAAGTCACATGTGATTGTGCATGTCTGTCAAAATTGCTGTTTTACAGAAGGTTTATAAAATTTGGTCATAAACTTACATGTAATTTGCTTCTGACATTGTCACTGTTTTTCTTCGCATAGTTGTTGCAAAAACCAAAATAAAAATGCCGCCACAAATATTTTCATTTACGGCGTAAAATAGTTTAGCCATCTTAACATATTTTCCTTTTAATTCAAAGATACCAATTTAGGATATTATAATGAAACGGGTTTTTATATATATTAACATAAATTCTATTCAATGGTGAGATGATCATACATATCTCGGTATTGTAAAATATTAGCTTCAGCCGGATAAAGATTCCGTCAATAGTGGACGCCGCTGTCCGCTTCTTCTCGGCATAGCTTTCTGATGTCAGATGGTTGGTTAGAAGAAAAAAGAGCACGCTCTAATTGAAATTTTGTCAGATGACTTTGCATCTGACTTTTACAGAAGCAATGTTAAAAAGGTAACACACGACATGTATGTATTTTGCAGTGGAAAATTTCACATTTCAGATCACAAAAACATGTCGCGTACGGTCGCCTTAATGAATATTGACTACTTAACGCCAAATTTTTGTCGTTAAAAAGACTAAAAATAAAAGATATAAAAATAGAGGAGAAGGCACCTAAGTAATTTCTTAGGAGGAAAACAAAATCTATAAATTTTCAATGCACAACGAAGGTTTTGCTAAGCCCAATAGAACTTACGAAAAAATTAGCTGTCAAACTGACTCTCATACTCCGCTCATTTTTTGACACAGTCATGGGAGACTTTAAGGAAATTCATCGCAAGTTTACAGAAAAAGTGTTTCTGTAAAAGCTTTGAACTGTCAAACAAACTTGAGAATAAAAGTTAGGTGAGAAAAAATATTAACACGAAAAAAAAAAAAATATTAAAAATGCAAAATGCAACGAATAATAACACAGATGAGATAAGTATTTTGTTCTTAGTTAATTTTTTAACTGCTTAATGTGGTTTTAACATTTTTGAAAACAACAAACATTTAAGTCACAATTTAAATTATTTGGTATAGCCGACGCACAGTAGCGCCCGTAGAGCAAACGAGGTTGCAAAAATCAAAATTTTCATGAGCACCGACGAAGTTTTGAATAAACTCATGTTATAGGAAACTTTTCAACGATTTCAAATCTGCCACTCTTAATAATATCACATTTTTAGTTTAGAAGATATAGCCGTTCAAAGTTGACCGACTTTCGGTTTTCAAAAAAACACACAATTTTTAGTAAATTTGTTGCGATTTCAGGTGTAATATCACGAAAAATAGGTAACGAATCGCCTTATTTTTTGTTTGTATTGATTGATGCATTTATTAAATGTGTAATGATAAAAAAAAAAATGAACTGTTTGCTTTGTGTTTCTCCTGGTAAATCACTATTTAAAAACTATCCGTTTTTTCACTATTTTTCAACTTTGACGGAAAATAACAAAAATCTATATTTTTCTATATTTGCCATATTTGCAAAATCTGTTCTTTGATTATTTCTTTACATAATTCAAAAATTTTATCTGCCCGTACGTGCCCGTTTGGCTTCTAGAGGTAAAAAAGGTTAAAAAGACATGGTTGCAGAAATTGTATGACAGTAGTTTGATCTAAAATCTAAAAAAACTACTCATTGAAATTAGCAGGTACGTACCTCACTTAAACAATACTTTGGCGTACAAATGGTCAAGAACAATATTGACTACAGGTAGGCACAAATCTTATTTGGACACGTGCATAATATCAAAATTGCATTATTCAGCCTAATTCCATTTGTATGCAGGGAACAGGTAAATTTTTCGGCATGGTAGCATAAGCCTATATATTGCAAATGGTCAAGAACAATATTGACTACAGGTAGGCACAAATCTTATTTGGACACGTGCATAATATAAAAATGCATTATTCAGCCTAAATCCATATGTATGTAGGGAACAGGTACATTTTTCGGCATGGTAGCATAAGCCTATATATTGCAAAATAAGCATAATGCCTGGATTAGTCTACGACTGAAAGTTGGCGCAACAATTACTGAAACCATTAAACAATTTAAGTACTGAAAACATGGCGTTGAACAATTTTAAATTATTTGAACTGTTTAGAAAGTCAACCACACCAAATTTTTTCACGGAAGCTGCTTTAGAAGAACTTGATAGCTTATACGGAAATATTGAGAGAAGCGAAATTATAAAAAATAATTTTTATCTGATATATGCAAATATTAAGGCAAAATGGGTGAAATCTAATCGAACCATTCAGAACTTCAACTCCAAATACGAGGACTGGCTTAATGAAGATACTATCCTGGATATATTGGCAGTAGATAAACCCACCACATCAACCAGAGGAGCATAAGGAAGGCCAAAAAAAAGTATTGAGGAGTGTTCAATTTTCACAAGAAAGAGGAAACTTGCCGATGCCACCAATGACTTGACCACGAAGCAATTATCGGAAGCGCTGTCTATTAAATTTACAAAGGATAGTGAAAGAGTTAGGTCGCACATAACCAAATCTGTTGCTGATGCAAGCCCACTGCGACTAAAAAGGATTAAGGAAAGCATTCCCACGCCCACAAACGCACACATTAAAAAGTATGGTTCCGAAGAAGCCTTGGCCTTGTTTATGGACTTAGAACTTTCCAAAGAGAAATATGAGAAACTACGGGCATCTTTAACGCGACACGGCGCTGACGTTTTACCCGGATACAAGCATATTACGCAAGCCAAAATAAATTCACGACCACTGCATACGGAATTTACGGAAGTCTCTGCGAAAGCCAATCTGCAGGATCTCATGGGCCATACAGCAAAACGGTTGTTGGAGAGTCTTCCTGAAAATGAGGTGAAAATTCTTCCTGAGAAGTTGACATTGATCAGCAAATGGGGCTGCGATGGATCATCCGGACAAAGCGTTTATAAGCAAAGGATATCTTCCGACGACGCTACAATATCGGACGGAAATATGTTTATGGCATCTGTTGTTCCTTTGCGGCTTAAATCGGATGTTTCCCTTCACTGGAAAAATCCACGTCCGTCATCAGTGCATTATTGCCGACCAATAATGTTTCAGTTTGCAAGGGAATCGGCAGAACTCATAAGGACCACGGTGAAGGACATTGAAGAACAAATAAGCAAGATTAAGCCTACAAAGCTGCAAATTGGAGAAGGAAAATATATTGAATGCAATTACGAGTTCCATCTGACCATGGTTGACGGAAAAGTCGTAAACGAACTGACAGGAACAACCTCAACAATGTCATGCCCGATTTGCAAAAAGAGTCAGAAGAACTTTGGTAATTTAAACGATTCTACAAATGAGGAGAATTACGAATATGGAATGTCACCATTGCACGCAAGGATAAGGTGTATGGAATTCTTGCTAAAACTGGCGTATACCCTACCACAAGAGGAGGAAAACTTCGATGAAAATACATCAATAAAGGATAAGGAAAAGATCAGAAAGAAGCAAATACAGGATGCTTTTTTTAAACAAGTTGGACTAAAAGTAGACTGTCCCAAGCACGGATACGGTAACTCAAACGATGGAAACACTTCTAGGAGATTTTTTGAAAATGATGAGGCAGTAACTAGAATCACTGGAATTGACAATCAAATCGTGAAAAGATTGGGAACGATCTTGGATGTTTTAAACTGCAAAGAAAATGTCAATTCTACAAAATATGGAGAATATGCGTCGAAAACTGCATCTCTTTTAGCAGAAATGTATCCACAGAAGAAGTTGACCCCGACCGTCCATAAAATATTGGCGCATGGCAAAGATATAATTGAGTACCAGTCTTTGCCAATTGGAGAGCTTTCTGAAGAAGCACAGGAGTCTCTTAACAAATTTTATAAAAAATATAGATTGCAGAACACATTCAAAGCATCAAGGGTAAGGCAAAATGAGGACCTCTTCAACATGTTGGCAGCATCTTCCGATCCACTTATATCTTCCCTGCGGCATGTGAAGTCACGAATAGAGTTAGAAAATAATTATAGTTTAGAAATGGTTAGTCTTTTAGATATACCTTCTCTTACGAACTGTGATGAATATTTTACAGAAAATTGAAAAAATAAATTTAAAAAAAAATAATTTTTTTTTTAATTTGTTGGGTAATAATTTAAAACATAAAAACCTAAAGAAAAAAAATAAAAACAATCTAAAAATGTAAAAATAATTTTTTTTAGTTACCATAAAATTGATTTTTCTACTAATTTTAACTTTGATAACCCATAATTAGGCCCCTACAGAGCGTAGCACCCTTTCCAAACGCTCATTTCATAGGCTGAACAGTTATCTATCATATGCTGTTTAAACTGTTCAATTATCTTATTCGGTTCAAAAGATATGATTTTTGCAACGAAAAAACTCAAATGGCGCCACTGTGCGACGGTTGTATTTTCGCCGCCATCGTTGAAAATTTTTAAATTTAAGTAAATTTTTGTCGCCGTCAACGATATGTATGACTGGCGCTCTCAACGTCTGCAATTTCACATCGGCTTCCAGTGAAATATTATGACATTTATAACGTAATGACGTAATCCATTTTGATAGTTTTCGACATAAGTTACAGACGAATTTTTTCTACATTTTTGAGAAACGATGGAATATTTGATATCATATCTTTTCGATGCGAAAAGTTCTTATCAAAGTTACAGAGCATGGGTACTGGCCGTATGGCGTCAATGGTAACTTAAGTATTAGTTTTCAATGCTTCAAGATGTATGACAAGTTGCGCTGTATGACAAGTTGCGCCATTTTGTCGGAAACAAATGTCGTTGATGTTTGACTGATTAATTTTTGAAACTTAAATTCAGCTCGTATGGCTCCATAGCAAACGCCATTCACCGTATTGACAGCTAATTGCTCAATTCAAAACAACGTGTAAACTGCACCAAACAGTAAATTTTAGTGAATGCAATGGTAATTCGTTAACGGCTTGAGGATTATCTTCCATCCAAATACAGCAAGTTTGCTTATTGACGTAGCCATTTAACCAGAAATGAGCTTCATAAAAACGAAGTGCTCTGAGCGAACAGATTTTTTTAAATTTTTTTTTCAAAGTAAATTTCCACAGTTTGGAAGCGTTCTAGCATTAAACGATTCATTATGACTGGGCAAACCTTACTAAACAGATATATCAACACAGTTTGAAATTTTCAGCTGTCAGTTGTCAACTCATACTTATCGATATCGAAAGTTTTCATGCAGCTAAAAAAAAGCTTTATTATTATTAATATGCTATTTATTGTTAATTATGTGTAAAAAATTTAAATAATATTTTATGAATTCAATTGATAAAATATTGATTGTCAAATACTACTTATGCAAATGGAACACATTACATATTCGCTTTCAAAAATTATTGAAATTCATATCAATAGACCAATATAAAAGTAAACCAAAAATAATATCTTTAACTTTCTCTAAACAAACTCTTAACAAATACAGGAAGAGATTGCTAGAACTTCCACGAGACTAAGAGAATAAACGCTGTTACCAATAAGAGTAAAATTATTTCAAGCCAAAAACAATTTGTTTAATGCAAACACGTTCTGAATCTTTAAAACCAAAAGTTGTCTTCTTTGTGTATCTTCTTTCACTTTAGAAATAAATATAAAAAAAAAAAAAAAAAAAATCGCAGTGTAACTGCTGAGTGCGAGAAGAACGAAATCGAGCGCACGTATCTGTGAGCAGCACAGTAAATGTGCCTGTAACTTGATTACATTGTGGAGTCAAAGATTTCTTTTATTTGTTCGATAAGGTTCTTTTTTTCTGGATACTTTAAGTCGCTGTCCACTCCAAATTATGTGCCCATGGGGTATAAATGCAAGTTACCTTTGTTATTGTCGTCAGTTGTTAAATGTTCTCTAAGTGGAGGAGTCAGCCGGACAAACTGTGTTAAGAAAAGTGTTAATAAAAAAGAAATAAAAACACAGTATAGCAATTTTATTCTTGTCGCAATGAATTGGTTAATTAGTGAGTTTATTACAAGGGAACTTTTTTTAACTTTTTTACAACTCATTTACCAATACAGATGGATTATTTTTGCTTATGCCATTACTGAGTCACTGTAATGCCAACACTATACAAGAGCGTAATTTATTTGCCACCGAACTGTTCCAAACTGTAGCCACACGAAGCCAAAATGAAAATGTCATTATTTCACCAGTTTCCGTGCAAACTGCTTTAGGGCTAGCCTACTATGGTGCTTCAGGTAAAACTGCCACCGAACTGCAGAAAAGCCTTCATGCTACTGCTCACCAAAGTAAAGACGGCCTGGCCAAGGGCTATCACAAACTTTTGCATTCATTTATCAAATCAAAAACGGTACTAGAAATTGCCAATAAAATCTTTGTTAACGATAAATTGAAAATAGCGCCGGAGTTTAGAAGTATTGCTCAAAACTACTTTGACTCGGATGCAGAGCAATTGGATTTTGCCAATGAGTCCTATTCTGTAAATCACATCAATCAGTGGCTTTCCGAAAAGACAAATGGGAAGATCGATAACGTTATACAAAGACTCGATCCCGACACCAATGTGGCCCTTATCAATGCCATTTATTTCAAGGCCAAATGGGCACGTCCTTTTATGGATGATGCCACCACTGATCGTGAATTTTGGTTAAACAGTAGACAATCGATTAAAGTACCCACCATGTTTGCCGATAACTGGTATTACTATGCCGATTATCCCGATTTAGATGCCAAAGCTTTGGAACTATTTTTTGAGAACATTGATCTTACAATGTGGTTCATATTGCCTAATAAGCGCGATGGCCTCTTCGAATTGGAACAAAAACTAAAAGGAGTTAATTTCAATGATCTCGAAGCCCTTTGGGAATGGAAGAGCACAACCGTGTATTTGCCAAAATTCAAATTTGAATTTGATACCGACCTTAAGCCCTCTCTGCAAAAGGTAATATTTATTATAGTAACGTAAACATTGTGTGGTGATGTGCAATTTCTTTTGTTCCTTTTTACATTTTAGCTTGGCATTAATACCATGTTCTCGAATGCTGCCGATTTCAGTAACATGTATGATAAACGTGCGTCCAATATGCACATTTCACAGGTACAACACAAGGCCTTCATAGATGTCAATGAAATTGGCTGTGAGGCTGCTGCCGCTAGTGGTAAGCAAAAAGCTGTTATTTTCCTTTTTTTTTGTTAGTTTTGTTCAAAGACAAAATGAAAAACAACAAATTAGCAATAATCTAACTAATCTTCCTTTTTGTTTTCCATTTGTCCGTTTAATTTATTGCAGTTGCCGTTGGTGTGCCCATGTCGTTGCCCATAGATCCCAAAACATTTGTGGCCGATCATCCATTTGTTTTCATAATACGTGACAAGACTGCTGTCTACTTCGCTGGTCATATTGTTAAATTCTGAGACACTGCTGCCACTAAGTGACATTCAAAGTATTTTCTAAGAATATTTTAGACAGGAAAAAACTTATTTATGCATTCATCATATACACAAATACATAATTCAGTAAGAACGTTTAAAAATTATACAATCACACATTCTTTAACAAAATAAATTGTAAGTTAAAAATAATTGAGAGTTTTATTCGTACCTATTTGCTAATGGAATTTCATTATTTGAGAAACCTTCAGAAAGGACAAACGAAGCAGTCAGTCTAAACCTGTTGAAGGCCAAATTATGGTATTTCATATCTATACAAATTACAATACAATTTGATTAAGAGTGTTAATCGATATCGAATGCCATAATTTGGAACCCCAAGCTTTACGTTTGATTTTTTAAACTATATTTTTACTGTGCTTATCAATTTTTAGGTTAATTTCTTTTTAAACATAAAACAAATACTATATGAAACATAAAAGTTAAATGTTGCTAACTTTGGAACTAAAACTAAAAGCCTTAAGCTTAGTCTACACGATGTGTTGAATCAGCAAATTTATGTTGAAAAATTTGCTTTCAGCGCCAACATATCGTGTAGACACCAAATTTTTTCAACAAACGTATGCTTACCAACATATGACAGACATTTCGTCAGCTCATTACTGGTTTGACCTACCGACCATATTTAAAAAAAAATGAGTTAGGTATGAGGAATATATTTTTTTAATACCCTCTTTCTAAATCAAAAACCTGTTTCGCGAAAATTTTTATGGTTTCTGAGATATAAAGCATTAATTTTGCTGCATATCAACTGTTTCAAAATTTTTTAAGTACTGTTTTGCTCTACAAGCCATTGTTTGGCGATTGCAGCAAATTCTTCATACAAAAACGTACAAAATAAATTTTACTGTTGCTTTGCTGCATTGCCGTAGGAAAAAATATAGTTAAAGCAAAAGAAAAATAAAATGACAACAAGAAAATTAGTTTGTGAAAAATAGTTTTATAAAATAATGAACCCACCCAAGTGTACGGTTTGCTATGATATGCAAAGTGTTTTTAGCCTACCTAAGGGAAATGCTTCAAAATTTTACTACAAACGAAAATTAAATATGTTTAATCTTACAGCAACCATTATTATGTCATATATACCAACTTTTACTTATTGTGCCTTGTGGACGGAAGCTCATAGCGGTCGGAGTGGTAACGACATTGCTTTAATTAAAATTTTAAATGAATTAATAAAAGATTATCCACTTATTAAAACTTTGACATTATGGAGCGATTCTTGCGTACCTCAAAATAAAAATCAAATTAACGCAACCGCAATCAAAATGTTCTTTAAACAAAATAATATTGATGCCGTAATACAAAAGTCTTCAGAACCAGAACATTCTTTAATTCAAGAAGTGGACTTTTTCCATGGTGTTATTGACCGGTACTTAAAGAATATTGAAATTCATAGTCCTCTTCATTTACTAAATTTGCTTAAAACAATGCCAAATAATAAAACAAAACTTAAAGTTATGGAAATGCCTCCGAAAAATTTTCGCACATACTCGTTGGAAGCAAATATAATGGACTTTCGAAAAGTCCCTTTTGCTAAAATTTAAGTACTTCTATACAGTTAAAATAATGATTTATGTATAAATTATAAAACTTCTACCAGAGAGGAAAAATATAAAAATGCAATTTTGGTTAAGTCTGCATCAAAAAATTATTTGAAAACTCCTGAGAATTTGTTGACGAATGTTTTGAAAATATCGAAACCAATATTTAGTTCCAGCGATAAAAATAGAGACATAAAAGACTTGCTTATATTTCTTCCACGTGTTGATAAAGCTTATTATAAAAATTTACTCAATATTAAAAGTTTTAAAATTTCTTTTTACTTTTGCATTATTTAAGTTGTTTAATTTGTGGCTTTTTATGTAACTTTTCATAACAGTAGAACTGTTTTTTCTGTTTTTGTAAAGTAAAATCAAATAAAAAAACTATAAAAAAAAATTCATCTCAACAACAAGTTACACAGCAATAAGTATACGTATGCAGCACAAAAAGCCACTTTTAAAATTTTTTTTTTAGAAAAGTGGCGTATGCGGCACAAAACAATATTTTTAATTTTCAAAAAAAATACTATTAAATTCTAACTTTATTCATGAAAGTGCGCAAAAATTTACATTTTTCTTCAAAACATATACCGGAAGCAGTGGTAAAAATAAAAAAAAATTCTATCGGGTACATTTTGAGAAATCTTCATGTAAATCTTCTTTGTCGTTTTTCTCCACTCCGACTTTTTGGCATATGCGCCAAACCAATTCTGAGCTGACGATTTGTTAACGAAGTCAGCAAACGTTTGTTCACAATTATAGCATATCGTCTAGACACAATATTTTTACTTTTCAACAAATTTTCTACGCATGTTGACAAATATGTTATTTGTTGAAAGTCGTATGCAAGCTTTTCAGCATACGGCAAATTTGGTAGCATATAAAATAGATAAAAATTGACATTTTTTCAATTACTTGTTTAAATTTGCATATAACCCCGGAACTTATCAAGATTTCTAGCTCATCGGCAAACAAAAAATTGCATTTAGAAGTGCTTTGAAAATAAAAATGTTGGTCAACGAACTTTGTTTTATAGATATATGTAGATTATAAAAGTTGAGAAATTCTTAACCAAAATCTCTTGAAGTATAAATTTGATCTCAGCAATATGGGTAGCGCTGAAGCGTGTTGCCAAATACCTTTAACTTGGTATATAAAACATGCCGAATTATTAACCCATTAAGAACCAATTTCAAAAAATATTTTTAGTTACTAATGTTATTTGTCAAAATGGCTCTTATCTCAAAATTTTGTCGGTATTAAGGTATTTTTATTTACATATAATATTTTCAAGCTTTCCTATAACATAATGATGCATGGTACAGTAACGTATAAAATTCTGAAGCTATTAAAGTTAACCATTTATATTCTAATAAATCTTTTTGTTTAATATATTAGGTTTGAGTATGACAAACATCAGCTTCGCTTAATAATTTTTTTCCTTATTGTCGGTCTTCGACTGGACATAAGGGTTCTTAATTTTATGGTATATCAAGCAACGACTTCGCTCAGCTGAGTTAATTTTCTTCTTTTAAGCCAGAACCCCAACACCCTTAAAAATGTATATTTCTGTTAAAGAAACTAACAAAAATTAGCGACAGAATGAACCGATTGCTATTTAATTTTGCAAGAACTTTCTATGACTAGATATTACACTAAGATGATCGCTCCATAATTTACCATAGGCCTCATGTTTAACCCATTCTCGGAAATACTGAAATATGCCTAAGACGTACCGAATAACGCTATTATAGTAAAATTTGGTCGGTCATCTATATATATAAAAGAAAGTCGTGTTAGTTACACCACTTATAATTCAAAAACGGCAGAACAGATTTGGCTGAAAATTGGTAGGGAGGTAGCTTAGAGCCAGGAGACGGACATAGGATACTTTTGCCCCGCCCACTTTTACGCCCACTTTTTTCGATTTACCTAAAATCAGAAAACGGCTCCATCGAGTTGACTAATTTTTCTTTCAAATCTTCGTATTAATCCATTTTAAGTTTTCATCGATAGAAAAATTTACCACGCCTTCTTTTACGCCCACTTTTTCTATTAAGCGCATAAATTGAGAACGGCTTGACCGATTTGGACGATTTTTTCTTTAAAATGATCGCCATGGTCCACCTTAGGGTTTTACGGAAAGAAAATTTTGCCCCGCCCACTTTTACGCCCACTTTTTTCGATTTGCCTAAAATCAAAAAACTGCTCCATCGATTTGACTAATTTATCTTTCAAATGTTCGTATTAATCCATTTTAAGTTTTCATCGATAGAAAAATTTACCACGCCTACTTTTACGCCCACTTTTTCTATTAAGCGCATAACTGGAGAACGACTTGACCGATTTGGACGATTTTGATTTGACTAATTTATCTTTCAAATGTTCGTATTAATCCATTTTAAGTTTTTATCGATAGAAAAATTTACCACGCCTACTTTTACGCCCACTTTTTCTATTAAGCGCATAACTGGAGAACGACTTGACCGATTTGGACGATTTTTTCTTCAAAATGATCGCCATGGTATAACTTAGGTTTTTACGGAAAGAAAATTTTGCCCCGCCCACTTTTACGCCCACTTTTTTCGATTTACCTAAAATCAAAAAACTGCTCCATCGATTTGACTAATTTTTCTTTTAACTGTTCGTATTAATTTATTTTACGTTTTCATCGAAAAAAAAAATTACCACGCCTACTTTTACGCCCACTTTTTCTATTAAGAGCATGATTTGAGAACGGCTTGACCGATTTGGACGATTTTTTCTTTAAAATTATCGCCATGGTCCAACTTATTCTTTTTTGATTGAGCCCATATCCACACCATATGTAAGTTATTTTTTAAAAAAAATTTATGATAGGTATTCCATGGATTTTTATTTTAAAGGCCGTTAATTTCGTTATATGCTCAATTTAAATCGTGTGGTAATACAAAACTAATGTTTACTTAGGGCCAGCAACGTAGACCGGGTCAGCTAGTATTTTCATAAAACTAGAAATCACACAACTAAATTTGAAGAAGATCGGCCCACAATTTACCATAGGCTCCGTATAAAGCCCACTTTGGGATATCATTTAAATACGCCAAAACCGTAAAAAATATTGATATTGTGGAAAAATATAGTCCAATTTAGCTTTAAGTGGCTAGAAATAACACCATGCAATTTTGTGATAATCGGCAAAAAAAAGACTAATTATAGCTCCCGTAGAAAGCGGGACTTTAAAACGGTTGAAACATACAAGTGTTTTGTATTGAAATTAGGTCTTATTTATGTTTTTAATACTAAAAATTACTCAACCGATTAACATTTTTAAGGGCGTTATGGTATTGGTAATATTTTTACAATAAAACTTTTTGACCCAGATTTAGTCTTAATACCAACATAGAACATGGTTTATGAGCGCAAAGACTCTTATTCGGAAAGAAGTTTTTATGGGATTTTTGAGAAATTATGGACCGTTCCTCATCGTTTAATTACAATAAATAATTAGAACCAATGTACCAAATTTCATCAAATTATTGCGACAAGTACTTTGCGCACTACAAAGTGTACAGCCAGCCAGCTGGCCGGACGGACATCCTTATATTGATTCAGATAGCGATTGAGTCGATCGGTATACTAAACGATGGTTATAGGACCAATATTTTTAGGTGTAACAGACACTATAGTGGTGTGGGTATCAAATAAATCCATAAAACATTCTGCTGGTCGGCACATAAGTTACCATAGGGGTAGAACTGCAATAAATAAATTAACTGTGAGACTTTACTAATAATTTTAAGATCAATCCAGTCCTTAAATATTTTAATTTTTTGCGGATTTGACCAAGCCCAATAAAGCACTATTACTTTTAAGTGTTAATTACACTAAAACTATTCATTTTTGCAATAAAGGCGATAATTGATAACAAATTTTTAATAAATACATTTTTAATGTGGAAAACCATTCTGTTCTGGCTAACGTGTCCAAGGTGTCATCGATTCTAGGCAATGCATTACTGTCCCTTTTCGTGACGTCATTTAGTTTCCTATAGTCTACGCAGAATCTCGTAGTTCCGTCTTTCTTTTTCACCAAAACCACTGGTAAACTCAAAGGACAATATGATTCTCCCTAAAGACCCTTACGCTGTTGGATAAATTTAAAAATCTTACAGGAACTGAGCTGTTGCTGATTTTAATGAGGGCATTCGCTGTAACTATAGCACCTGTAATAGCTGCTGGCTCTACCACCCATTAGGTGTTGTTGTCCTCACAATCTCCTTCTATTCGCGCCCATACTATCGTTTCTGTCTCCCGGGGCAATTTTTAACTTCAAGGGCGAGTAGCTGCCTTACAAGAGCCTTGTTTTCATATCCAACATCAAGGAGAATTTCAACATTACGCCAAGTCATAATTTGTTGTCCCATATCCAGGTGAATACCTAGTCTGATCATAAAATCGGAGCCAATGAACACATAAAGGGTGCTTGTTTTGGCTACAATTTAAATTTTAATTTCACACACCACTTATTGGTTCGATGGACTGTTGTATTAAATCAGGTATAATGATCGAATATGATGCCTGATTGTCCACAGTCAAAACCCCTTTTTGACCGTTTATACACCCAAAAACAGCAAGGTATCTGTTACTCTCTTGCATTACTGAGATGGAGATTGTGACGCCCTAAGATGTTGGAGCTAGCTAGCGGTTTCCTGGGCAAGGGTATATGAAACAGTCTCTGCAAATGTGAATTTTTGTGATCCACTTACCGCAAGTCTTATATCAGCATCCCCAATACCTAATACAAATGCCCAATCTGTAGTGCAAAGTCCTGTAATGTCTCATTCCCTTTAATTTCATTTTGTAGATTTATTTTTTGTGTTCACCATCATACTTAAGTTGCAGTGCAACCATTATGTCGTCGTAATTATTTCTGCAACTAGTTGGTGCACTTTCAAGTACTTCAGCCGCAGTCCCTTTTAAAGCAAGACTTTGATCGATGGCTTTTTCCTCATTGAAAACATTAAATGATGAACTGCTCTCAAAACAAAGGGCCTTAATTCTACTAGACACTTCTAGGAAAACTCGCACCGCAGCCTCATGGCATTGAATGTTTTTAACTTTGGATTCTAGATGATGTAGTTTTCCATCAAAAACCGTGACTTGTTTTTTATATCCGTGACTTATGTTTTTACATGAGACATCTTCTGATTAAATTCTATCATCATATCGCCATTTATAATAGTTAAAATCTCTTGAAGAGTAGCCTGAAGCTTCTCGTTGGTAATTCTAGAATTCTCTTACATCTCGGCCAGGATGGTTTTTTTCACTCCCATTTTTCTAGAAGTTTCATCCGAATTTTCTTTTTGTATCACCACCATGCCATGTTAGGAATTTTTCTAGAATTATCAGCAATCTTTTCTATCATAGCAGCATACATTGTGCTCAAGCCCATGTTGCTTGCTACTGCACGAATACATACCTCAATTTCTTCATTATCTTCGAATTATTGTCCATCAATATCGATATTGCGTTACTCGAATTCTCTTCTGCAGCTCTGCTTCATTGCATGTTTAAATTTATGTTTATATGTTGTTATTAACGAAAATTAATCAAAGCACCAGATGTAGAACCAAAAAGTACCAACATTTTTCAACTTATAGATTCTTGTTCACTCAGGATTCTGCACCTATAATATTATGTTTCTAAGTTCAATATTACAGGAAATACATACATTATCACATGCAGCACGCAGTAAAAGAAAGAAATTTCTCGTATTTCGCCTTTTTGATACTTTATTTACCCCAAACAGATGATGAAATCGATCTTAACCGGACTCTGAAAAATGTCGAATAACACTGGTTCACAAATTTTTAACTTTTTGCCATAACCTCAAAAATTAGATGTTTTCTAAAATAAATCAGGGCTGCTGAATACGAATATGGCATTAATTTATTTTTCTCAAGAAGTGTTTTCGTGATATACGCGAAAAACCAGTTTTTTGCAGTTCATAAGGATGTTTCCAAAAATCTTGAGAAGTAATTTTTTGAATTACGCAAATTTTACACTTTTACAAAGATATCTATTTCCTCTTTCAGCAGATATCTATACTGTGTTGTTCGGACAAAAATTCACTGCGTTACATGCCTTAAGATTGGAAAAAATTGTTATACCCACACCACAATATTGGAGAGGGTATAATGCATTTGTGCTGATGTGTGTAACGCCTTGAAATATTGGTCCTAGACCCACCTTAAAGTATACCAATCGACTCAGAATCACTTTCTGAGTCGAACTAACGATGTCCGTCCGGCTGGCTGGCTCGCTGTCCATGTAACCTTGTGCGCAAAGTACAGGTCGCACTTTTGGAGATAATTTGATAAAATTTAGGGCATAGGTTCTTATTGGCACAAGCCTGTTGAAAATGGGCCAAATCGTAGGACCACGAGGGAAGATAGGGGGAAATTTCTTCCTCTCAGAAACTAAATGAAATTTAAAACATAGATAGAACCATATCTTTATGGACACAAAAGGGATGCATTTTTTAAAAAATAGGACCACGAGAGGAGATAGGGGCGATTTCTGCTTCTCATATTTATATGGATATATAAACATGATGTGGTTTTTAATACTGTGGTGTAGGGTATCATATGGTCGGGCTTGGCCAACTATACTTTCTTACTTGTTTTTTCTACCTTTTTTTAAAATTCAACATGTTCAGTTCTTCCGTTTAAGTTTAAGTTTTCCGTGTTTTAAGACCACGTCTTAAAGACAATTTTGTTCCAAACGTAATTGAAGCAAAATGATTAACATCGGATAAAAAATCAGAAAGGTGCAATATAATTAGCAAAAACATCCAAATTTTAATTTTCAATAAAAAATGTTTGTTTCTTTGTTGTGTTGATTGGATTAGGATTAAGTGTTAAGACACAATTTAGTTTGTTTACATAATTCTATTTTTGGTCAAAAATTTTATAGTTTTCCTCTTCGATTTATTATTTTATGTTGCGATGACGTTTCACGAATTTGCATCCAGCATTATTTACCCATCATAGTCTGATCCCAATCGCGCTGATAAAGATTTTCCATTACTGCAACACCTCTGTGGAATCATTCAGCTCGTTCGTCACAATAAAACAAGCCTAAAAAGTGTTAAAGAAAACGCAGTTTCAATGACATGTGTGCTTCTGTAGTTACAGGACACCCATTTAGATTTCAAATAATACTGATTTTTTTTATTTATTTGATAAACATATACCTTTGGCATAAAAGTCTTCCATCATATTTGGAATTAGGTGACTATCGTTATGGCTTCTGTTGTTTCCTAGAAACCAACTTACTACTTTCTGAAAATAATTCCATATATCTTGGAGCGATTTCGATTTTAAAATAACGCGAATCTCTTTGTCTAAAAATCCTCTTTCTTTCAAACATGAAGCGAGTAATTTCGAGCTCTCTTTTGACAAGTTCAAGTTCATGATGTAAATCAAAAAGTGCGCTTTGAATCATAGTTTAATATTCGTATTACCTATAGAATTAAAACTCAGATTTAAATCTCTTTCTTCATTATCTAATGTTACTTTTAATGCTGGAGGTTTTCGCTTTAGGAGTGAAGATAAATTGATTTATATCCGGATAAAAAACATAACTTTTTTCCGCTGTGCACTTTGGTCATGCAGATATAGCAATCAGGCATATGATTAATTGGATCCTTACGTTCAACTAGCTCTCCGAATGATAAATAATTTTAATTGAAATTTCAGAATAAAAAACGTTTCGAGTCCTTGGCTTATTGGATTATTTTAAGTAGGAATTCGGATTAAAACAATTTTATAATTCTTGAAACAAGCGCATTTTGAGATTGATTCAATCTTAGTTTTACTTAAATCAACCTCATTTTCGGATTATTTTAAGTTCGAATTCGGGATTGAATATGGATAATTAAAGTATTTTGCGATTGAAAATCCGTACTTGAATCAATCTTTCTGTACTTGATTCAAGAAAATCCGTATTCACCGTACTATTAATACCACTTCGGATTGATTTGAGTACGGATGGATTGATTTTTCTTTCGAGTGTATACTTTATAGGTCTAAGATCAATTTTGTATAAATCACAAACGGAATGACAGACTTATATATGTATACCCATTTACCTTCGGTAAATAGACTTAAATAAAATATATATATTGTGGTCTTCTGTAAGTAAATACTTTTTTAATGGTACTTTTATGTTCAAACCGGTTGCTATAAAGGCAATTGCCTTTAATAATTTGTATATAGATGGCATGTCATAACGTCCAGTGTCACGGACACTATGACACTCCAAAAAGTGTCAAAATGTCCGCGGGCATTATGACACTTTTCAAATGGACATTATTATGACACTTTAAAAAATGTTATTAGGTCCATAATTACTAAGAAGTTATATAAAAAAAAAGATCTACAAGCACGCAGAGAAAAACTCGTTTTATTATGGTCACAACCAACAAAACTATTTTTAAAGAAACTAATTTAACCATGATATGGTTGTAATATGGTTAAAGTTTTTTTAAAACTGGTTCTGCTGCTTTTGCTCTGGGTGTATTTATTAAATATATAACGAAAACACTTTTGGGCGCAAGGACTTTCGCCTCTATGGTATTAAAAATACCGGCTTCGCTAATTAAAGCTTCTTTTCTGCTTGGATTTTCTCCTTTATGGTGTAACAAAAACCGACTTCACTAACTTAAGCATCTCTGCAAAACCGGCCTTCGGCCGGGCGCAAGGATTTTCTCCTCTATGGTATAAAAAAACCGGCAGAGAAGCTTTAGTTAGCGAAGCCAACCAATGGCAGACTAAGGATTTCTCGGTACCAATTACCACAGTCTTTATTTCTTTTTATTCAATTTCCAAACCTGCTTATCCTTTTTGAACTCTGCGTCACAGAGGTTGGCAGTAAAGGAACCAGCAGTGTCATAACGTCCGCGGACACTGCTCTGATGGATATTATGACACTTTTAAAAGTGTCATAACGTCCGCGGACCTGCTTATCTTTTTTGACCTCTGCGTCACAGAGGTTGGCAGTAAAGGAACCAGCAGTGTCATAACGTCCGCGGACACTGCTCTGATGGATATTATGACACTTTTAAAAGTGTCATAACGTCCGCGGACCTGCTTATCTTTTTTGACCTCTGCGTCACAGAGGTTGGCAGTAAAGGAACCAGCAGTGTCATAACGTCCGCGGACACTGCTCTGATGGATATTATGACACTTTTAAAAGTGTCATAAAGTCCATGGACCTGCTTATCTTTTTTGACCTCTGCGTCACAGAGGTTGGTAGTAAAGGAACCAGCAGTGTCATAACGTCCGCGGACACTGCTCTGATGGATATTATGACACTTTTAAAAGTGTCATAAAGTCCATGGACACTTTTTGGACTATTTGGACACTATGACACTGGACGTTATGACATGCCATCTATGTATATATGTATCTTAAGTTTTTGTTCAATGAAAAAAATAATTGATTCAATTAACAGATTTATTAAATTATGTTTAATACTTTTTTAGCATTGTACACGAACACCTTGGTTTTTGGAATAAAAGTATGGTAAATTTTAGTTCCTTGAATTGTGATTGCGGTATCAAACGTGGGTTGCAGAAAAATATTTTCAAGTTTAAAATTCATTTTGGAGCAGTAGTAAATTAATTTTTTTTGGTTAAAAAAGGACTAAGTTAGAAAAATTTAAACTGGTCATTTGCAGATGAAAAATTTTATTTTTTTTAATTTAAAGATCAACCGATTTCCGATAAGAATCACTTAAATTTTTTTTGTTGGATTAGTTTTTAGAGCGAAAAAATAATATAGAAAAAGTTTTTTTTTTTTGAAAACGGCAACACTTTACCTCCCCGTATGTCGACATATAAATATCATAGAAAAAATATTTCGCAAACTTATTCATATCAACTAGAACTATAGTTATGCCAAATATAAAGGAAATCCAACAAAATGTTTTTTGTCCGCTTCACATATTTATAAATGAATAAAGGATTAAGCATTTTATATTTACATTTGTTTTTAATATTTAAACTCGTGAGAATGGGTTTTCTTGGCTTTAAATGTGTTTCGATTTTTACAAAGCTTACATTTCAATCGTTTATTTTTCTTATTATGGACTAGTGTTTCTAATTAAATCTGACTTTTGTATTGCCTTCGGACATACAACAAAATGTGCACTTCATAGATTCACAGATAATGTGTCCAGTATTTTATTTTTAGTCAACCTGCCATCATACTCCAGTGGGTCTGAATATAGCGCCACAATGTTTTTGGGCACACACTGATGCTTCATCGAGTCATGAATACTTGTAATATGGACTGCATTTAAGACTTTTATGTTTCTCTTTAAAGTCGCCAAAGGCATTTGGACATCAAATTGCAAATGTGTTGTCGATGTAGTGGATGCTTTGGATTGTTTCGGTTGCAAAATTTAGACGAATTAAGTTTCCCAATTGATTTAATATTTTATGCTCATACATAATAATTAATGGGTTTACAATATTGTTGTTGCCATTATTTTTCTATTAAACAATATTAACTTGTCATTTATCATGAATATCGATACTCTGGAAATTGTAACAATTTTCAACTGCCATAAAAGCTGTGTAGTCAAGTAAAGCTAAGTTGCATGCTGCTCAGTATGAAGACCACTCTGGAAATACAAAAATATATTTGCTGCACTACAGCATGTTTCATAATTATTAGGTTAAATTTTAATTTTGTTGCTCAGAGCTGATGTATTTCAAAGATGTGTTTTTTAATGAAAGGTAAGCTTTCTTGCTCAGAATGTAATTGTTTATACATACATATATGGGGCATTCACAACGTGTCATAAAGTCATATGTCTTAAAATAATAACATGAAACAATACGACTGCTGTGAACAACCCCTCATAATTCAATGCGCTATTTTGAATTGTAATAAGCTGATTTAAAACAAATATAAAAAATAAATATTAATTTCAAAAGATTTTGTTATTCGTGCTTAATTCCCAGTTTTTATTCTTGACAAAAACACTACTTATAACTACAATTAATGTTGAGAGAATTTCAACTAATTGTAGTGGGGAATGTAAGATGAGATAAACCCACTGTTGTTTATTGTTGATGTGTTTTGTTTAAGCTTTGATATTGTTACAAGTAGAACTGTTGCTATAATTCTTATACGTTTAACAGTTTTATTTGGTTAAATATCTTTAGTTTTTCTAAAATCTTTATGTATGAAGTTTCCTGATGATCTGGCCTAAGCAACCAGTGAAATGCATAGGAATAGCTTATCCCATCAACAATAAATTTCAAGTGTTTTTGTCAAGAATGAAAACTGGGAATTAAGCACGAATAACAAAATCTTTTGAAATTAAAATTTTGTATTCCCAAAAATTTAAATTACTTTTTTTTTAAAAAATAAATATTTACCAAAAATTAAAATTCGAATCCATGAATTAATATATTAAATTAGATCTTACAATGTTTGTGTTGAGGCACGTTTTCACCTCAGTGGATTCGTCAATAAGCAGAATTGTCGCATTTGGGCGAATGATAATCCAGGAGTGATTGTCGAAAAACCAATGCACCCACAAAGAGTGACTATTGGTGACGAAAGGTGGTTTCAACAGGACGGTGCCACTTGCCACCCAGCTAACGAAACAATGGCTTTTTTGCGCGACAAATTCATTCTCGCGTGGTGGCGATACCAATTGGACGCCAAGATCATGTGATTTGACACCGTAGGACTTCTTTCTTTGGGGTTATTTGAAAGAAAAGGTCTGCGTCGATAAGCCACAACAATTTAATAGCTAAAGGATGAGATAATTCGGTAAATTAACGGCATAGGACCTCAATTATGCCTCAGCGTCATCGAAAATTTGGATCATCGGATGAAGGTGTGCCGCCGAGGTCGCGGCGGCCATTTGGTCGATATTTTGTTTCATACATAATTGAACCATACCAATATTATTATAATAAAAAGAAATGACAATAATTTCTTAATAATTTGTGTTTTATTCAAAATCAGCATCGGCCCTTAAAATTTAATGATATGGATATCTTAATTTAGTTTCTCGGGACAGATGTGGATTTACATGAGCATCTGCCGTTTGTCAAAATCATGGATCTTAACCACTGGGTGACAAACTATGCGCAAACGCATCCATGTGTAAGAGACACCATCACACACAGGTAGCAAATTTTAGTGTATGATCCGGAAAAATTATATAATTATACACTCGCCCCTTCGCTGCCCTTGGAAAATGCCAGCAGCCACAGGCCAAACATTTTCCACAAATATGCAAAATTAGCCTTTTATAAACATTAGCCACCCCGTGTTTTTCAAAAGCACACCCCAAGGGGAAAGCACTCACCACACAAGAGCACCACCCTGCGAAAACAGAGAGCAGTCGAAACCAATGCACACCATTCTTTATCCCGCACGGTGTTATTTTGCGAAGCACTAATGTGACGTGTTGCAAAAGAAGCGCAAATTTATGCGCTTAAGGCCCAAATACACTTGTCAAATGCTTGTTCAGCCGGCGAATTCATCGTGTACGTGTGCTTGACGTAATATTCGCCGTCATATCTAAATTTTTTGATTTTCCATCCAGCATCGTCGGTGTGACACATACAAACACATTTTTACTAATACTACCACAATGCTTGATGAGTACTTTGATCAATGTATTTGGGCCTTTAGGAATAAGACATACAGAGATGCAATTAGGTAAATAAACGAATGCTGAAAAAAATGAATCAAAGTAATTTTTGGAAACACAAAATTTTTAATAAATAAGATTTTGTTTGTCGTGCTTAATTCCCAGTTTTTACTGCCTGTTTTTAGAAAATGAAAACAAGTGAGAGCGTGAGAAATTACATTGAAAAAAAATTTACGACTTCTGTAAGCGAGGTGGTAAGCGAAGCTTTTACTTTTCTTAGTAAAACACCTGCTTCGTTTGAAGCTCAATTTTTTAATTTCTCAGTCTGCACTGACCCCTTCAACCCAACGCCTTACTAACAAAACTACCAGATCTTCACTACAAACAGCAAAACCACCTCAAGCATTTTAAACATCTTAAAAAAGTGCCTCCCACAGAGCATATCGCTGGTGCCTCAGTTAACAGTAAGTTCATTGCCGTGTCACCGGGGGCTACCGAATCCCGTGTTATTTGATAAGGTACTCTGGTCAGCCTTCGGTGTCAAGAAATCACGAAGAATTTAGTAGGCCTATGATATTTGAATCTTTGCTCGATTCCAGGTATATCTCCACCTGATTTGTCTTGAGGATGTAACACCAAAATGTGAAATATATAATCCGTACATCCCCGGGGGAAAATTTCCCGTACCCATACAATAGCTGAAGTAACCATAATATATCCGTAGAACAAAAATTTGTTGGCGTGTATAGTTGTAGCTTGTAAAAACTTATTTAAAAAGCTTTAAGCTTAAGATATTTTTGTAATAAACGATTGCAAGATGCAAGCTATTAAAATACTAGTTTTATCAACCTTATAATTATTCGGTGTAGTGTATATATTTCAAATTCATTCGATTGTGCAGCACAAAAATAGAAGTACTGTTCGAATGGCATGTTTATTACAATTATTATTTGATTTCATTTATATGGTTATAACAACTAAATGCAACCATTTAGGTATGATCGTGTATGTATTTATTTATGAATTCTTATATACATATGTATGTATGTATAATGTACATACGTATGTATGTGTATATGGGCATACCCAGTTGGCCACGTCTTCAAGACAACGTTGAAGACGCGTACAAGACCCATAGTAAATCCCTGACGACATGTTGGCGACAGCCCATGCAAATCGTCGACGACTTTTTCGAACAAAGGGCACTTAAGTCGTAAACGACAATGTGAGCGACATTATTATGCATATTGTCGTTAATGATCATATGGGTAACAATGTGGTTAAAGTTGTCACTGGCGACTATATAAACGACTTTTTTCTCATAAATTCGTTAATGCCCGATTAGCGACACTACCTTAATAGTGTCGTTGATGACAATATTGTTGACACTATCTACGATTTAGTCGCCGATAGGTAAGTGACAATTAGGGATTAAACGAACACCGATACTGATATATTGGTGATACTTCAGATTTGCCGATATATCCAGAATAAGGGGCACGGGTAAATGGGTATACCTCGAAGATATATTTACTAAAATCTCTTAGGGTCTTGATGGGCTGTGAATTCCAACTAGTGAATTCCAAACTAATGAAATGGCCGATGAGTTTGAGAGACTGGGCTCGAAAATAGTGGATACTGGATGTCAGACCTCCAATAGGCTTTTGATTAATAAGGGAATGGGTTCTGAGCTTAACATATCGTCTACATAATATGCAAACCTGCTAACTTCCAATAACTTTCAATGGAAACGACAAACTTTTTATATTTCATATGCGCAGCTTAAGAGAAAACCTAAAAATATAGTTGGTTAAACACATTTTAAGACTCAATTTGAAGAAAAACTACATGCTGGTCGACGAGGTGTATCTTTCTCTTCCGCACGGCATTAAAATCTCAATTTACTTAAAAAGTGGATTTAGAAGGTTTGCATATTGAGCCTACGATATGGCAATGTAGTCAGCAGGAACATTAATTTTTGTGTTTCTTGTCCTATTAATTTACGTATTCCAGTTGCACAATTGAAACAGCCGCGAATAACGTTATAAGTTACAAAATAATTATATTTAACAGGCAGGATTATTTATTTTTTTAATATTTTTTTATTATCAAAAAAAAAAAACTTCAAGGAATATTAATTTTAAATTACATACAAATTTAAAGTTTTGAATTTTTTTTAGTAGAGGACAACGTAAGCGACCATTGCATGCATTTTATCGTCAAAGTGGTTCGAAACACGACAAAATACATGCAATGGTCGCCTAAGTTGTCCTCAATAAAGTCTAATTGAAGACAAGATGAGCGACAATTGCATGCATTTTGTCGTCAGTGTGGTTTGAAACACGACAAAATGCATGCAATGGTTACTTACGTTGTTCTCAATAAATTATTATTCAAGACAAATTTAAAAAAATGTCTCCAAAAAAGTCGTAAATAAGATTTTTAACACGGCAATATTCACGTTTTCTTACTTAAGTTGTCGCCATCAATGTTATATAGGCGACAAATTCAAAAATGTTCAGAAGACATCGTTGACGACATTTGCGTCTATGACCATTTGGCCAACTGGGTATTTAAGCGTTATGTGTGTTATACTGGAATCGCACAATTTAAATATTACTTTTTTTTTTAATTTCATATTCATTTTATAGTATTTCACGTACATACATACATATGTTTAATATTATGTTATACTTTATTTTAATTTTGTTTCTTTTTTTTTATTTTAATTTTGTGTATTTTTTACACTTGACGTACATCTTGACCCAAAAAGGCAATCAGACTGAATTCATACATTAAGACCAGACGTTGGTTCAAAATAAAAACTTACAATCATACACGCATCCATATACAGAAAAACGAAAAAAAGAAAACAATAAAACAATAAAAAACTAAATGTAAGAAAAAAGAAAAATAAAATAAATTTCTATGAACGAGTACTTGCACCTGCAATAAAAAGGGAGTAATAAAATTTAAATAAATAAAACAAATCCGACGAATGAAAAAATTGTTTAAGGAAAGAACTGATATAAAATCATCGCTTTACACTTGCTGTACGTGTCTTAATAAGACAAACAATTTTTAATGTATACAATTGTGGAACTACGCCTATTTAAAATAAACAAACTACTGGAAGAAATGAAGGGAACTGTGTAATTATTTTGTTTAAAAGAAAAATTTAGCTTGTTGTTTAATTGTTGCCGATTGCAAGTTTTGTTTAGAGTTATGCTTTTGTAATCCAAATAAATGTTATTAAGATTAAGTAGCACATGAATAATTAGATTAGAAAATACCAGTTTTGTCTTGAATATAGAAATTCCCAATGCAAAAGAAGAAAAAAAAGCGATCCAAAAATTAATTTTTAAATGGAGAAGTTTTGAGTTTTTATGGCCCTCCTAAAAATTGTTGTTTCAGAAGGATTATTTTCTAGTTATGAAAAATTGGACATAAGAAGGGAAGGATCCGAGATATCATAAATGCCATCTAGAATTTTAAGTTAGATTAAAAAAGTATTAAAAACAATAATGAAGCCACTGTCAAGCCATGAACAACGAAATGATGAGATCGGACTTTAAATGGCAGCGCTACACTGAAAAAAATATCGCAGGTATCACACAGAAAAAAATCAAGTTAAAAACGTAGAAAACAAGGTTGATTTAAAATTTTTCGGTGGTGATTTTGCTTCATACGTTTTTCATGTTAATTCAACCTGATTTTACAATAACTGCGAACAACATTTTTTTCTTTTGAAATAACTATAATTCATCTTAATTTAACATTGCAGTAAACTTAGAGCAAAATGTAATTTATATTGAAATAACAATCGGAATCACGTTGAATGAAAGTTATTTCAAGTTGAAACAACGTGAATTTCATGTAGAATCAAATTGGTTTGAGTGTGTTTTAACAGTGAGAAGAAGCTTCAGAGACAACATATGCATTTATTTAAGAATAATTCAAAACACTTACCCCTGTAACACATGTTTCACTTATTTTGTATTCTCCTTTGTTAACAGAAGCATCAGCAGAATCGCCCGATATGGGTTTCGTCATCATTCTACTTTGAAAACTTGATGTACTATTTAACTAAATAATTTTAATTAAAAGAATACGGGAATTGTCTTGTTTTTATAACATATATTAAAAATGAAAATAAAAAATGTACATACTTAAGTATGTATGCATGTTAATTTAACAAGATAAACTTTTGATTTTAATATAAAACAGGTTTTTATGGATTCAATATTGAATCCATATTTATTTATATTTATTTATATTTTAATATTTTTTTTTTATTTTTTTAACAGTGAATAATATTAAATAAACGTCATTTAAGGTTATTTTAATATTTTTTATTTAAAATTAATATGAAATAATGATAAATTTCAGTAAGGGCATACTTTTGCTGAAATTTACTATGATTCTCAATCAACATTTTTCCATGTTAATTTTACATTGGTATTTTTTTCTGTGTGTAAAAATAACGAAAAAATTTAGTAAACCCTAAACGAAAAAAATAGTCAAATAAACTAAATTTTTTTTCAAATCAACTGTCAGTTTATCCATATTGAAAAATTATCTTCAAATATACATTTTTTTTTTAGCAAAAAATATATTTTAGTAAAAATAGTTTATTTGAATAAAGAGTTAAATAAAATTTCGTTAATTTTTTGGTAACGTAATTTATTTTAGTAACTATGAAAAAAATTCTTCAAACTAACAAGTGGCAAAAATAATTCAAAAAAGGCCAGCAAAATTAAACAAATTTCGTAAAATTTAACTAAATTGTTGAAGTAACTTGAAGAAAAATCTTCAAAGAAACTAATTTGATATAGTAAATATGAATAAAGGCATGTAGAACTGAAGAATTTTTTAAAGTTTTAAAAAAAGAAAATAAAAAACGGGATGACTTAATAAAAGAAGCTTTTTGGATAAGTGAGGAAAAAATAATAAGTGAAACAATTAAAAAAAAGAAATAAAATAACAAATGTAACAATTTTAAAAAACTTGTGAGAATAAAGTGTTTTATATGTGAAAACAGTTTTGTGAAAGCAGAGCGTTAACTGTGCACTTACAGGTTTACCATTCGCTTTCCTGAAATAGCACTTTCCAGTGTTGTGAGGAATCATTAAATAAAACAATGAAAGTATATATAAACTAAAATATAACTCAAGTGAATCTTATATTAAACAATTTTCAAATTCTACTACTATTAATGATGGAATATTACTACCGAAAGATGTTTTTTCAACACCTGCTGCCAATTTTAGTGCAAAAGTTAGATACAGGTACAATATAAGCACCAATTGCTATACATTTATAATATTTCATTATGGTCCATTGTGGCACCTGTGTATTTATTAAATATTTGTACATACATTTAGGTCCTCCGGAAGACAATATTGATAATGACATCGAAGCAATTCTTATGGACAACTGCTAGTGGGCGGAAAAAGCCATCGGATGAACTAAATATTTACTTTACAAAGTACACATGATATCATAAGTAAATGGCCGCGTCTTAAAAAGCCATTGGGTTTCAAGCTGGTACGTTAAGGTTAAACCTTAAACTTTTTTAAACTAATATGCATGACAATTTTTAAAATTTTTGTTCAAAAATTGACTACGGCTTTGAAGATCGTATCAGAGTCTTTTTAAAAAGTGTGCCGAAAATTGAAAGCTTAAGTGAAAGTAGGTTTTATATAATTACTGATATATTATTTATTTCAAAATTGTACTATCTCAATATTTTAATAATTTCAGATGGTCGTTGCGTTGGCTTATTTCACCTTCTACACAGTATTTCTGTAACATCAACATAAGTCTTTAATGTTGACAACGGGGAAAAATTATGAAAGTAAGATAGTATACTTGCTCTTAAATATTTTTCATATTTAACTTAGATTATCCAAAAGAAGCTATTTTAGTTTGGCCCTTATTCAGATGCAATTTTCTAATAATACAACAAATACTTATTACAGCGGTCCCCAAATAAATTCGCCTTTTTAAAATTTAAAATTATTTTATAGGACAATTTACTGCCTATTCAGAGGTTTCAAGCGTTAACGTTAGCATAGAAAATTACACTTAAAACAAATTTTTAAAATATGTTTTGGTTTTAATTGTAATTTTCTAAGCGAACATTTGCGTTTAAAATCTATGAACAGGCAGTTTATTGTCAATTTGAATTCCCTTTTATTTGTTTTAAATTTAATTAAAAACCAACGAAATTGTCTTTATTTTGAGTTATGCATATACTTATACGTAAATATATTAATATGTTTACATATATATCAATGTAAATTTTTGAGTTATAAGAGTAAAATTAAGTTATATTTCTAAATTATACGTATTAATACATTTGCATGAAATTGCCCTTATAAGTATTATTTTGTAAAAGATGTTGTCGCTTTTTTGCTGAAACCAGTAAATTAATTTTTTTGTGAAGTAAGTAATCGTAGGTTGTTTGTACAAAATTTAAAAAAAATTAATTATTTAGTTATATAAAATATAAATTATGATAAAAAATGATAAATCAATTAATCAAGATTTTTAATAAACCAAAAAAGGATTGGTTGATTAAAATTAAGCTTAAATAAAAAATTAATTGTTTAATTAAACCATTGGTTATGTATTGCATATGCATTTGCATATATAAATATTTTTTCAATAAAAAAATGTTAGTGGTAAAGATAAATTTGGTGACGTTTTTTATTCTGGTTATTGGATATAAGTATGAATAATTTCTTCCACGTTTTCGACTATGTACTGTATTGTTTTATTTAACAGATTTTTTAGGCAATATAAATAGGTTAATGTACACAAAGTAATATTTTGTAATTACATACAGAATTATTGTATGTAATTATTAAAAAAATTTTGTGTTAAATGCCTACAAATAATAATAAAAGTTATTCTTACTGTGGTTTGCTATTTAAATAAAATGAAGTAGTTAAATTAAATAATAATTCTTCAATATAAATAATAGTATTATTCAAATTAACTAAACTAAAGACTTAAATTGAATATGATTTCTTCAATATTAATAAAAAATACATTTAAATGGACTAAATTAATTAGTTAAGTTGAATAATAATCTTCAATATGAATCAGAAATTACTAAAATAATGATTAAACTTGACTAATTTCTTTATTCAAATTTACTAAAATTTCTTCATAAAGGGTGGTTAAATTGTAAGGGCCGATGTTGAAAGTGAACCACACCTAAACGCCAAGTTTTTTTCCGAATTTTATTTGACATTTCTCTATTTCTTACTCAATTTGAACCATGGAGAGATACACAATCCAACAACGTGTTAAAGTTATCCAGACTTATTATGAAAATGGGCGTTCAAATCAAAATGCATATCGTGCACTTCGTGATTTTTTTGGTCAATTTGATCGTCCAAATGTGCGTACAATCGCAAAAATCGTTGAAAAATTCGAGCAAACCGGGTCTGTAGAAGATGTGAGAACACCAGTGCATGCTCGTATAGCTCGTACTGCAGAAAATATTGCTGCTGTTCGCGATAGTGTGGCTGAAGAGCCGTCCACCTCAACTCGTTGTCGTGCCCAACAGTTGCACCTCTCACGCTCGTCGTTGATGAACATTATGCATAAAGACTTGCATTTACACGCTTACAAGGTGCAATTGGCTCAAGAACTAAAGCCTCTTGACCATTCCAAACGTCGTGAATGGGCAGAATGGTGGCAAGAAATGGCAACAGTGGATGATCAATTTTCGAAGAAAATCATCTTCAGTGATGAGGCACATTTTCACCTCAGTGGATTCGTCAATAAACAGAATTGCCGCATTTGGGCGAATGAGAATCCAAGAGTGATTGTCGAAAAACCAATGCACCCACAAAGAGTGACTGTTTGGTGCGGTTTATGGGCTGGCGGCATCATCGGGCCGTATTTTTTCCAAAATGAGGCCGGTCAGGCAGTTGCTGTGAATGCTGTTCGCTATCGTGAGATGATAACGAAGTTTTTATGGCCCGAATTGGAAGATATGGATGTGGACGATATGTGGTTTCAGCAGGACGGTGCCACTTGCCACACAGCTAACGAAACAATGGCTCTTTTGCGCAACAAATTCAATGGCCGTGTTATCTCAAGTAATGGCGATGTCAATTGGCCGCCAAGATCATGTGATTTGACACCGTTGGACTTTTTTCTTTGGGGTTATTTGAAAGAAAAGGTGTACGTCGATAAGCCAGCAACAATTCAAGAGGTCATCGAAAATTTGGACCATCGGATGGAGGTGTGCCGCCGTGGTCGCGGCGCCCATTTGGCCGATATTTTGTTCCATAAATAATTGAGTAATACCAATATATCATAATAAAATAAAATTACAATAATTTCCTAAACAGTTTGTGTTTTATTCAAAATCAACATCGGCCCTTGAAATTTAACTTTAAATTTAAATTTATTTACATCCCGTTAAATAACGAAACACAATAATCAATTTGAAGAAATTTCTTCACAATAACTAATTTACTAAATATACGAAAATCAACTGTAGTCTTGATTAATTTTTTCGTTGGCTGTATAATAACCTATTTTTCTTAAACTATACACCCCATTCAACCTTATTTAGGTAAATTTTGGGTTCAGTTTACATATAAAAAATCAAAAGGTCTGTATTTTGGGGCGTGCCAAAATTTTTTCCATTTTAAGAAACTTCATTGACATATCTTTCATTCTAGGGGGTTAGGTTAGGCCGTCACGACGACGACTCACTTGGGTTCTTATAGCGGTCCCTTTGTGATACCCCTAGCCAGTGACAAGAGCTAGGCAGTATCTACCATACTATTCCCCAGAGGTCTCTGCAACCTCGAACCACAACGACTCCCTGCAGAACAGAGAGATCGATTATAGTTCCACATTGGACATATCGTCCAGACATGGCAATTCTGGTCTCCCAAAATGTCTAAGCCGAATGCCCCTAAAACCGGGGTGACTGGCACAACTTATTTTGTATGGAGGTCGACCCTGTCTATTGCACAATTTCATTTGAACACATATTCAAATCATTGAAAATTTTTAAAACTATACTGTGGTGTCGCTAACAACTAATTAAGAGAAGTGTAGACAACGAATTATTCTAACAGCCGTACCTTAACAAGAACGTTTCTTCCGCATAGCTTTTACGCTGTTACCTAAACAAGGGCGTCAACGTTGTTTCACGAAAAGTAGTGTCAATTTTCTTGTTTGATAAAACCCACATAATAGAAATATAAAATGGAGATAAAAAGCGCTTTATTGACCAAAAAATAGCTAAAGTGCATTTGTTTATTAACAATATCGTTGCCGCCACGCTATATTTGGATGCTTCGTACAATTTGTATGAGCATCACGATTTTTGACAACTAGAAAACACTCTTGGTTTGGCATGGCTGTAAGTGTGTGGACGTGCAGTAGCAAAAAACTAATGATTTACTATAGTGAAAATGTGAGAAGAACAAATATTCTCAAAACATAACAAGTCAATGAAAGATACACGCAGCAATTCTTAAGTTGTATAACCTTCACCACATGTGGAAAGGGAATATTGTTGCTTTAATTGACAAAAGGTATGAGGTATAAAACTTGAACTTAAAGAAATGTAGGATAGGTCTTAAGAGTAGGGAAGTTGATTTAACGATGTTCTTCTGTCTGTGGAAATGGGGTTTCCGAAGACCACTGAAAATTCAGCCAGATCGGTGCATAAATGCCACAGATTTAAGCAAATAAATCACAAACTTTTCTCCGTTAGCCTAAACTTTTCGAAGTCCTCTTTTAATTCATAAACTAATTTTTTCACTTTCAATTTCATAAACAAACTTAGTTGCATATTGGCAGTGAAACTCAAACAAATCGGTCTATAAATGACGGAAACAATGTCTTAGCACAATAGGGTCCACACCATGTGGCTTAAAACATTTTTAAATGTAAGAGGTGTTAAATATTGAAATCAGCCAAATCGGTCCTTGTTTTCACCTGGCCCAAAAAGAAGTGTTGTCCCGGATTTAGGGTTTTGGTACGATAGGGTCCACTCAAAACTAGATATGTGGATAGATAAAATTCAGCTCAATTATAAACTTCTTTTTCCAACCTGGTAAAGGGCTTATAAGATTCGATATAGCCAAATATAGAATTTTACTTGAGTTAATGTGAGTTTGTACGGCTGCGTATTTTATAGGTTTATTGGCTTAATAATATCGAACATCAATTCTTTGCAAAAACAATTCTTTGTATGCGTCCCCGTCATAAGACAGGCAAGTAAACATCTCAAATTCTCTCAAAGCGCACGAGTTTATTTTCAAATACTAAAAGCATACGCAATAATAAGAAACAAGTACTGTCTTGAGTGTATTTGCTTGAATTCGTTTATGCTCAAAACATAATTTTTTTTTTTATTTATTTAATAGATACATATTTTACAAAAATTAAACTAAATTTATTTACAAAATTCATTTGACTATAGATAAATATCTATAACTGGCTTAACTTTGCAGTTGTGAGCCAGGATGGCAAAATAATTGCTGTTAAAATACATGAGAAAAATAATTAAAAAGAACTACATTACACAAATGTTATTATTTTAGGGTATCATCTAAAGCTATACAAATTCATGAAGTAACAGTTTTCTGTATTTTAAACAGGAGTCTAAATAATTCACAAGACTTTTAAAATTACAGGACTGACCATTAAGGATGCTTAAGACTTCTGATAAGTTTAGGATTTTTTTGTTGAAGTATTTACGTCTGTATCCGTTAAAGATAGGACAAATGCCAATAAAATGAAGTGTGTTTTCTGTAGCATCGAGGTTACAAAGTGTGCACAAACCGACCGTTGTACTTCTGAAAGGTCTAGAATTTATGTCTAGCAGACCTCCTCTTGCTCTTATTAGGATACTTATAGCACGAGATGATAGATTAGAGATAGCAATTTGCAATGGAGAGTAATTTAACTGTGAGTATAAGTCGTGGAATTGAGAATTTCTTGCTGCAGTGATTAAGTCTTGCTTTTCATAGGAAACAACGAGGGGAAGAATTGACTTGCAGTGTTTGCTGAGTATATCGGAAGTATTTGCCGGAACAAAGTTTATTTTACTACACAAATTCGTCCAATCTTCAGCCCAAAAAGTATGTTTATCAATTATTTTTTCCGCAAGTTGGCGAGGTAATCTACTAAAAGGCATATTCAGTACTTTGTTTAAATAATTAAAATGCAGATTTAATGTATCGACTTATAAAGAGTTTAATCCGGTTTCTAATAATAGCATGTAGTTTGGGGTATTGATAGGTAAATTTAACATTTTTTTAATGAAAAAACGAAGCAGTTTTTCAACTATGTCGTATTTTTTGTAGCCCCATATTTGGGCACCGTAAAACATAATAGAACGCGAAGCAGCACTAAAGATTTTAAGTTTATTTGTAATAGATATTTTTGGGTGTTTTATGTATTTAGACCACGAAGAACACAAAGCCATTTTTGATGTGGATAATTTGCTTGATAAATGATTATTAAATGATAAATTGTAGCTGAGTTCAATTCCAAGATACTTATATGAATTTACAATTTCCACCACATTTTCTCCAAAAGTCCAGGTTAGGGTTTCGGGTAACCTTGTTCCGCTGCGAAAAACAACTATTTTGGATTTTGTCAGATTGACTTTCAGATGCCATAAGTTACAGTACACGTAAAGAGAGTCAATCATAGTCTGCAGACCACGCGGCGAGTCAGAAAGTATGACAATGTCGTCAGCATAAAGCAAAATTTTTATCTCGATGTTGTCAACACTTATTCCACCAGGGAGTATATCGGCAAGGTCATTTAAGTATAGCGCAAACAGTATTGGGCTTAATATGCACCCTTGCCTGACACCCAGCTTAACATCAAAGGAATCAGAGAACGTATTTCCAAACAATATCTTGCTAGTAGTCTTATCATATGAGCGCTGAAGTAATCTTATTAATTTTGAGGACAATCCCATACAAGATAATTTGTAAAACAAAGAATTCCTGGGAATCGAATCAAATGCGCATGAAAAATCGACGAAGAACGCATAGGTATATTTGCCATTTAATTTGTTTAAATGAACAATATTGATAAGATTGAAAATATTGTCGATGGTAGAATATTGCTTCCTGAAACCCGCTTGGTATTCATTTAAAATATTGTTTTTATTGATCCAATCGGTAATGCGGCTCAAAAGGATGCTGTTGACGATTTTGCATAAAGTATCTATTAAAGATAATCCACGGTAGTTAGAGGGACAGTTAGGATCTCCTTTTTTTAATAATGGGATGAGAACTGCAGTTTTGAAAGTAGACGGTATATTTTCTTTAAGAAATATAACATTTAGAACATATAGCACCTCTTTAATAAAATTAACTGGAGCATATTTATAAAACTCGTAACTAATGCCATCCGAGCCAGAAGATTTGTTGTCTTTTAAGCCTTTTAAAACCGAAAAGAGTTCACATAGTTCAATTGGAGAATCAAGAAAGGCATCCGTGTTGTAAGGCATGCACCAGTGAAACGTACTTATGGAATTAGAACTTTGTAATATATTTCTAAAGTGTTGTAGAAAATCTTCAGCACACAAATCACCACGAATACAATGAGGGCAAGATTTTAGACCATTAGATAATTTCCACCACTCTTTGCTGCTTCAAAACATAATTTTTTTAAAAAACTTTTTTGTTTTTGTTCGAAGAATTAAAGGAAATTATATGAGATACTTTGGGAAGAAAGAAGAAAAAACGAAATTGTTTCTCCCATTGTGAACGAGGCATATAATCCTACAAAAAATAACTTAAATATTTTTTATAAAATGTAGTTTTGTTAACATTTATTAGGCACATTTTTATAGAATACTGCATAAAAATGCAAAGCGCTTAAAGCATTAGGGTTGCAGGAATTAAGGCGATAAGCTGAGTTATATTGAAAATGCTCTGTATTGATATAGATCAGTGACATAAGATGTCAGTGCCAAATTAGAAGTTATATCCTTAAATCTTTTGCGAATAGCAATATTATTAATTGTGTTTGGAACGATGTGCCCTTATGCTGAAAAATCAATAAGATGCTGAATTTATTTAAGATTCTTCTGAACCACTTAACAAACATACGCCCTATTTTAATTCGGTTTGTTGGATATTGACTGATTCTTTCCTTCAATTCTGCAAAAATATTTCTTCAATTCAAGTGAATTGTAACCCCGGACGTTTTTGGAATTGTCATTGACTTTAATTTAGGGTTATGGTACTTATTAAGAGTTTATCAAATACATTTGGCAATATCAAGTACGAACGATCTATACGGCTGTGCCGAATGTTTGTTACCCTTCACCGAAAAATTGAATTTCTTAGGTGTGGGATTTGAAAAGGATCTCTGATAACTTATGAAACAATCTTTAAAAAAAGTTATGATTTAATTTGTTTTTAGGCGTATTAAAGTGTTTTATGGGAGGGGATTTATATTGGACCAATGGTATATTATGAACAGATCTTCGGTGGTGTTATTTTTAGTCTTATATAACTAAACTGGACCTAATAATATCCTTCTTTATTACGTCAATAGGCGACTGAAGTATTTTCTGAAAGTGGTATTTTTATGGGACCTATTGTAAACAGCGTTGCCGTTTTGGTTACTTTTAACCAAAATTGGTTACTTTTTTTCCAATGTGTACTTGTGTACTTTTTTCCATTTTGGTTACTTTTTTCAACAAAAAAATAACCAATTTTTTGTTTTGGGACAAGAACTACCCGCTCCGCTTTTTTGACTCTTAAACTTGTGTATGGCAATTGTGCATCTAAAACCAATACTTTTTTCATCTACTTAAAAAGTATTTTTTAGAAGCTTAAGCCTTCAACAGACTATCAACTTAACCATAAAAGGTATATACCTTGAAGTGTAGATGGCCATTATCTGCTACTCTTTATACTTCATAGGTCTTACTAAAAGACTTTAATAGATAAACGATAAGATTAAAGGCCCTTCCGATCCCATCCCGTTTAGTATGATTATATTTCCACCGGGCAAAAAGCATTTATATAAGTATAAAAGCGCAATTTTGCACTTTGTTACCATTACGCACAACAAGACTTTTAAAGTTTTACATGTAAGAGCTCTTTAAAAAAGGTTGAAGTCTCTAGCTCAAAATTCTAAAATCCTTAAAATTTTGAAAAATTATATAGCCTGTTCTTCTATCCAGACCATCGGCAGAACACTGTCGAAACTTTAAAAAAATGGGTCCAGCGGCTTATAAGCTTTATAAGATACAAACAAACACTATTTCTTCTTAAGACACACAATTTTTCAACTAAAACAAAATAGTACATTTGATACAAAATAATTTTGGTTACTTTTTTTCGCTTTAGCTTATTTTACATTTGGTTATACATTTTTTTGGTCGTGGCAACGCTGATTGTAAATTATTGGGCAATCTTCAGGAAATATGGTAATGCAACTTTAAGTCATAATAAACAAATGTGTGCCAATCAACAATTGGATCATTCTGCCACCAATTTATAACTGTATATATATCAAGTTTTAGGGAGGTTGGCCCACTGTGGTGCCCATAAATCTTTTTTAGTTGATCTACTTGTATTACATTTTAATCCCAAAATGCTAAAATCCATTCGGTTCTAAAATTATTTTGTGTATTGTCGTTCGGAAATGAGACTCAGCAATTTTGGTGTCAAGCTGTTTCTTTTTATACTATGGGTTTGGTCTTAATTCTCATCCAATCGGTTGTGTGAAAGAGTTTTAATACACCAACTGTGGAACAATTATCCTACACGCAGAGAAAAAATATGGTTGGGCATTGTAACGGCAACAACACTATGTTTTATGTAACAATATATTGTTTTTGTACACAAATAATTGTTATTTTTATTTAATATCAACAATATTATAGTTACTGTAAACATATCAATGTTTATCGCAATTATAAATTTGAGTATTGTTGACCGAAAAATAAATATTTTTCTAACAACTAAATTATGATAACTTTCAAAACATATTATATTACTATCATATCATGATATATATTAGCCATAACATGATAACTTTATCATATTATGTTTTATATGCAATCAAACTATTTTTACTCTAATAATATTATGTAAGCGCCATTTGTAAAATAATTTTCAATCAGTTGTGTCGTTTATTTTATATGTGACCGGTTAAGCTATTTAAAGATAAATTCCCATAAAAAAAATAAGTTTAAAGAAATTAAAAAAATTAAAATATTAGCGGAGTTCATTCGGTATTAGTGATGCAATAGTGCAAATGCAAAATATCGTAGTTTTTTTGTAAAATCAAACAACAAAACACACAGAGATTTCTTTATACATATTTTATAAAAGTGTTACGATATTACTGTGGTTTTCATGTGCAACGGCGTATGTCTTAATACATGTTTCAGGAAGGCCGAAAAACCATTCAAGATCAAATGGGCTAGGTATTGCACTTTTTAAACTTTGTCATTACGTTAAAAAATCGGAATTGATACATCTTTTTTCAAAAATTTTATGAAACATTTAAAGACCGTTTAAAATTAGGCAATATGGCACCAACATCTCAAAATCGGCAAAATAGACATACGCGGTTGCCCATGAAAACCACAGATTTTGCATTTGATCTTTTGCAAGCCTTATATTGAACTCCGCTATTTAATTTACATTACATTTACATAAAATTGTTATAAGCCACAAAATAAAAATCGATGCAAAAAAGTTTCAATTTATTTTGTATTTTTATGACAGTTATGAAAGGGGCTGTATCATAATATGATTGCTTCTAAATTTATTATGATTAACATGATGATAATATGATAACTTCTTAGCTTATTATGATTAACATGACAATAATATGATTAGTTCTTAGCTTATTATGATTAGCATGACAATAATATGATTAATTTCTTAACTTATTGTGATTAACATGACAATAATATGATCCATCTTAACATATTATGATTAACAGAATAATAATATGATTAAGGGAAAAATATTATGTTGTAATATAACGAGTATATTTAGTCATAATATGATTCAATAATAATCTTAATATGGTGACTACAATCATGAATCTTATCATAATATGTTGCTCTTAGAATATGTTTACCACAACCATGTTTTTTCTTTGCGTGTAAAAAATTTAAATTTCAAATATTAATTGATAGAAGAATGCACCGATTCTTATTGAATTTTGCGAAAACTTTGAAAAACCTTCTGGAAATTTACCTTAGGCCCATATAAAGCCAAGCCCAGGAAATAATTTAAATATGCTTAAAATCATATCAAATATACAGATTTTTTTTTCAAATCGGTTCATAATTTGCTAGAGATGTATATTAAGAGGCCTTCCGAGAAGCAAATTAAAACGCATACCCATTAAATTATGTCCAAAACAGTTTTATGAAATTTTTTTTAAATATACTTTAATATTCTTAGAACCCCAACGAATTATATTTTTGTTTTTTTTTTGTTTAGACTGATTTCTAATTTCTAATCCCATAAAAAGCCCTCAATAATTGACATCAATGTTATTACAAATGGCATCAATGAGGCAAAAAGTGACATCAATTCAATGACAAACGTCATCATAAAATGTTGTCATATTTTATGTCTCATCTATGCTATGACTGACTACAGTGACATCAATTCGATGCCACATTTTGTGTATTATTAACATTATTTTAATGAATAGAAACTGGAAATTATTTCCCTCCGAAGGTTGCTTTTTATTATATTCAACATTTTTCATTTTTTGAATTTATTTAGTGAAATAAGGGGTAAATACATCAAAAAGTAGAATGATTACGAAAACCATATCGGGCATGCTACTGGTTAGGGTGGGTCGATTTTGCAGATTATTGTGCCATCGATTTTTCGATAGCTTTTGGCATAAGGAAAAAAAGTTCCACTTCAGCATATCAACAAAATCATTTTCGAGGCGCCCAATTTAATTTTTTACTTTTACTTTTTCCGAACTTTTATTTTTAATGTTTTTTTTTAGCAGGTAATAAAAAATCGGCTGATATTATTTTTTTCAACTATTGCCGTGCCAAGGTGAAGCAGTTCTCTAAAAACGATTGTGATAGCAGTTTTTCCAAAAAAATTTTTTTCTTGAGGTTTTGGACGAGTTTTTGTCGAATTTTTTTTGCGCGTTAATGTTTTAGGTTTTTTTAATAGGAATGTTAAAAAAACTCGTCTATTTAAATTTTTTTAACTACATATATCCTTTCCATTGTAAAATTGTACGCCTACAACGATCGCGACATAATTTTTTCGAACAAAAATGTTTTTTTTTTTTGGATTTTTAAACAAGTTTTTTGTCGAAATAACATTTTTATGCGATTTTTTTTTTGCTGTTTTTTTGTTATATTTAAGGCTCCAAACCAATTTGTATGTATTTTCTCCCGTATCAAACAGCTCATTTATAAAGAAATTCGCACGTTAAAAGCGACGGTGTTATCAGTTTTTCAAAAAAAAATAGACGTGTTTTCGGCGAATTTTTTTTAACAAACCTTGAAAATGAACACGTAAAAAAAATATTCGACAAAAACTCCTCATGCCAAAAACTATCGAAATATCGATGGCACAATATCGCAAAATGTTTGTCCTTACAAATCAGCCCACCCTACTGCTGGTGTCTTATAATTGAGAGTTCTTCTGTAAACAGCACAATAAAAGCGAAACAAACTTGTGTAAGGGTAAGTAAATAATAATATTCTCTCACTTTGATTTAAGTCAAACACAATATCTCAATTTAATGACAGTTTGTCATTTCTCCGATGCTACCGAGTCATCGCACTGATGTCATTTTTATTAAACTGACTACGATCCGTCATTTCTGTGATGGCGATGTGTCATCCCATAGCTGACATAACTTCACCTTATGACAATTTGACCAAGTGATGTTAAGGCTGACATCACAATGAAAAAAAGTGTCTTGGGGTCAAAAAACGAAGACACTTGTCATATTACTGATGTCAAAATATATCAGCGTTTTGACGCCTTTTCTATCAGTTTACAGAAATATTCGATCTCTCAGTGGAGGGAAAGGCCTGGAACAGAATAAAGAAGTTGTAGTAGTAGCTGAAGCGGACGAATGCTCTGCAGCGCATCAATGTTCAAAATTTCGAATTTTGCGCTTCAAGTGCGACGACTACTACAACTACGTATTCTGTTTAAACTTCTTTAAAACTACCGTTTTTAACTTACACGACAGATCGCAGCGCTATTCATAACGTTGTACTACAGCGACTATTCTGTTCCCCACTTAACAAACAATTTAGCTGTACAAATTTTTTAGATCTGGGCACACTAAAACGACCCAGTATTATTATGAAGAACCAGTTTTTAAGAAAAAAGTGAATATGAGTTAACATAAGAGAATGTTTAATCAAAATAAGTTCTCTTTTGCTAGATGAAAAACGAGAAATGTTTCAATGATCTCGGCAAGAGTTGAATGATTTGAAATGTTTGTTTACAAAAACTGAAAAAAGTAGCAGCAGCAGAATAAATGTTTATGTTGCCAGAGATCGACCAGTTTTATGCCATTAAAAGCAACAGATAAATTTTGTTGTTTTGTTTTTGTTTTAATTTACCAATTCGTTGTGTTGCTTTAGTCTTTAGTTTACTGTTTAAGATACAAAATCTTTACAATAAATGAACGGATAGATGAATGTATCGCATAGGTGTGGATACATGTTTGTATATTTGTTTCTTTATGTGGATGCAAAGAAAATTTTGCTTAAAGAAATACGCGCGCTTCTTTCTAACGTACGTTACGGTGTTTTAAATTAAAATCAAATTTTAAATTGAAAGATAAATTGCCAAAATTTATATTGGAAATTTCCGTTAGCAAAAAGTAATTGCAAAGTCAATTTGAAGTTCTAAAATAAGCAAGAGAAATAAATTTTCTTAAAAATTTTTTGCAATGAGAATGTGTGAGTGTTAAGTGTTTTTGTATTAGAACGTTGCCAAACAGTTTGCGTGATGTTGCGAAAAATAAATTTAGATCGTAGTTTTTTTAAAAAGAACGGCCGAGCCGATTTTCTTATTCTACAATTTGGCTTAAAATAGCCAATGTCCTCGTCTTGGGCTGTTTAATAAGCAGCAACCAGCTTCATTAAATTGTTTTAACAAAATAAAACAAAGAAAAAAAACCAAAGCAAGATATTGTGCAAAAGCTAAACTAACAACAGAAAAAATATAAGTATATTAAAAAAAATGCATTACATACATACGAATCTATGAAGCAGCAACATGTGACAACAAAATCAGCAGCACAAACGACAAAAAAAGTGCAACAACCAACAGTGGCAATTGCGGCATCATAAACCAAACACTTTGAAGGTTTTTTTGTTCTTACTGGTTTTCAGCAGATCTCTTTTGGTTTCGTTGGTACTTTGAATTCTTAAGCCTCGTTTATTTTGGTTTTGTGCAATTTAAGCCTCAAGTGGTGTTATCAAAGTTTTCTTTTTGTTGTTGTTGTTGTTGTTTTGCTTAAATAAATGTGTTCGGTTTTGTTTTGGTATGTAATTAAAGTTTTAATCAAAAAAATAAATTCTATGGAATAGATAAAATTAAAAATCTTACGCAAGCTAAAAAAAAGGACCACTTGATGCAATTAATTAATTAAATGAAGTTTGAATTAATTTAAAAAAAAAAACACAAAAATTTGTCAATATTTTAACAAACATAAAAAATTTAATTCAAAAAAGAATAAAAGCTTTACAATTTTTTAAAATAATTTCTTATAATAAAATAAGTGACCAACGGTATTTTTTTTTTACTAAAAAGCCAGATCCAATTTAGTAAAAAAGGTCATTAAATTTTAATATTTCAAGATTAAGGCCGTAATAAAAACCGATATAAAAAAAAAATTAAGCCAGAAAATAATTGTATTAAATGCCCCAAACATAATCAACCACTTAAAAATACAAAAAAGGTTATTTAAAGTTAAAGAACTTAAAAAAGTTCTTTAATACTTCAAAATAAAGTGCTTCAATATTTTTTATTAAAAAGTGGCAAAAATTGCATAAGAAGTTTGAAGTTTAAAAAAAGTGTTAAAATCTTTTAATTCCCAGAAAAAATGTTAAACCTTGAAAAAAGTGTAAAAATTTATCATTTTATTTTAAAATAATAAAACGAAATAATCACAAATATGGATACCAACTTGCATCATCCTCCAGAATTAGAAAGGTAAGTTTTGTTTTTTACCTTTAATGATCTTGTCGTTTTCTTCAGCCACCCACCACTTTTCTCCAGTGAGTGCAATTGAATTTTGGTAGTACAAGTCTTTTTTTTTTGTTGATTCGCTATAATATTGTTGTTTAAATGCATAAATATTAAATTCAATCAATTTAAAACTGAAGTTTAAATTGATAAATAATTTTAAAGATTTTAAAACGTTTAATAAATACTGCCTGTTGAACAATTTCGAACGATAGCGTTACATCGTAGTATGGGTCAGGCGGTCAATTTCCTTGGACAAAACCGTTTTTGATGTACTCTTTTTAAATGGCAATTGTAATTGCAAACCGATTAATTATATTCATTCATAAAGATAGTTTTTTTTAATAAAATTTTACAAAACAAATTTTCTATGAAAATTTGACTTAATAAACGTCTGATAAATTTAATAAACGTTTATGAATACGGAGGTAACTGTTTATAAAATATTATAATTAATAAAAAGGAGCAGGTTTTGTGTATGAATTCATACCACAAATCGCTTCAAACCTGCTGATGGGATGCCTGATTTTTGTATGGGGTGTTCCCGGTTTGGAGGACTTTATTCTGCTGACAATAAGCGCTTCTTTTAACATGCAAACAAAGCACTCCTAAAGTGCTTTTAGGGGCTTACTATATTAAAATATTGATTAATGTTTTGCTTTTTTGAAAAACACAATGCAAAAAATGTTTGTGATTTAAAAAATCTTACCGCCGATTTCACTAAATGCGAAAGAACACTTTCTTCCGCACAACTACATTTCAAACAAAATCAAATTCTAAATTATTTTTTTTTTTTGGTTTCTAATGTAATTGTGCGAAATAAGCAAATAGTGTTTTACATAACCTATAAAATCACTGTTTCTTTGACTTAACTAAGCTTTTAACCCTTATGTGAATGGCAAGGTACCCGGGTACCTTTGGGGTTTTCAGTTAATTTTTTTTATAGAAACATATGATCTATATAGCTGAAACTTCTGGAAAACTCCTAAGCGAGCTACCTAAATAAGAGCGGCAAGCGTTTGTTGTATGTCAAATCTTCTCATTTGCATACAATGTATACGAAACAATTCTTTAGAATGCGAGTTAGACATCACCCGGCTGAAAATTTTTAATTGACAGATCGATATGTCGGTTTGTTTTATTGAAATTGTACTTGAAATAGAATTTTCATGTTTAAAAAACCGCTTGCCGCTCTTGTTTAGGTAGCTCAGTAAATATTAATAAATTTTAGATTAGCATTATTTTTTAGCTTAAAAATAATTTCTAAAGGGCGTGGTGGACCAATTTTCATCGTACACCCTTACCGGTATGGCAAGGTACCCGGGTACCTTCATACGTTTAATATCAAAAAAACGATTTTTGCACGTATATTTTTAGTGAAAGCTACTTAAATCTAATTAAAGAAAGTCGTTATGGATATTTTAGATTAAAACTTTTATTTGGTAAAAGAAAAACAAACAAAATAAAATTTTTTTCTTTTAATATAATATTAAAAATTTGGATTAAAAACCATAAATAGTTCAACAAAATAACCACAATACTAATTATTGTTAAAGCTAAGGCACGACCTCTATGTGTACATTTGTCCTTCAAGTTGTGCTGAAAAAGGTCAACAGAAAAGAAAAAGACAAAATGAAAAAACAAAAAATGTACTTGGACTTCAAAAAAAATTCTTGACGAAAGTACGAAAAAACAGAAGTAAAGGAAAAAACATGTAAAATCAATTAAAATGGATAATCATTCAGGAAAGCAAATTTCGATCTACCAAATGCTAGAATACAATTTGGTTTAAGGATTGATGTTTGACTATTGACGTCAGCAGTCATCGATGGCTGCGAGTGTAAGACGGCAAATCCATCTGAGGAGATTGAGTGGTTTCAATCGAAACATGTCATGGTAACCTGCCGGCCGGGGCTCGAGCCCCAGCCACGTCAAGAATGAAAGATTATCAATAACAATTTTGGTTGATTTTCATGTTGTAAAATTCCTTTCTTCATAAAAATAATTTAATGAAAAATTAAATTTCATGAACTTAAGCCTTATTAGATATATTAAAAATTTGGATTAAAAACCATAAATAGTTCAACAAAATAACCACAAAACTAATTTTCATAAATAAAAAAAAAACAACCAGAAATGAGCCAAAGAAGGTTTCAAACTCTGATGTAATTTCTCATTCACTATTGTCTTAATATCCAAAAATAGAGTAGCAGCTTTACCAGTTTCTGCCTGTTATGAGTGGGTTTCATTATTATCAAAACATAACATAATTTTGAATCTGCAGATTCAAACTGTTATGTGTCCTCTATTTCACTTGTGGACGCCAACATCTAATTCTTCTACACGAAATGGCTCTGCCTCTGTTTGTGTTGAAGTCGTTTAATATTTTCTTCTCTTTATGGTTACATCTTTGCAATCACCGGTATAATACTTGCAACTTTTTTGTTTCACATTTATAAACTTTGATATGCATCGAGAAATATTAGAGAGAACGTTGCGTTACCCACGGCGTTTACAAAATATTGGAATTTTACTGAAAATGGACATCTATTGTAAGTCTCAGAGTTGTTTTCTGTGATAATGCACATATTTTCGGAAAAAAAATTAGTTTCCAAAGTTAATTTCATATAGGTACCCGGGTACCTTGCAAAACTGTAAAAGGTGTTTTTTTTTTGCCATTCACATAAGGGTTAAAAACGTTTTCAGCACAAGACTTCCAGAATTTGTTGAATGAGGATTATAATTCTGTTCTCGCAATTTTTTTTTCTAATTTTCGAAAACAACATCAAAATAATAAGTTTTCAAGTAATATATAAAAAAATTCGATCGAGAGAACATTTCCGAGGAATTTTGCCTATATATAACAGCCATGCCCGGATTTAATGGCAGAAAAATTACTATCCTCCCCACCCCCTCCATTCGAAAAGTTTTGTAATTTCTTACATATTTCTATTGCCTTGTGTAAAAATGTTTGGTCTTATGTGCAACCGATACACCAAAGTCATTACATTAAGCAAGATACGAAATCACTGAGTATGAAATATCTATAATAACGTTTGTGCCGCGTATGTGTTCATAAAACTCAAGAGCCGTTGGATCGGTTGACACCAATCTTGGACAATAAATTAGTTTAGTCTGGGGCCAGGTTTCTCTTAAGTTCAATCCTGATAGATGGCGCTGTTGTCGTGATATTTAACTTTTTTAATTTATGGTACGATTTGTCTTAAATTCACAAAATATATTTATCTATTAAACAAAATAAGTTTCGTGATCAAATTCAGACCCTGTAGATAGGGCTGGGCTCAAGTTATTGCAAAGTTCTCCAGTATTTAATATTTTTATTTGAAAAATTCCGAGTAGCGGCGGGACCAAACAGCTTGTTGCTTTTATAATTTTAAAAACATAAATACTGGGGGCAAATTTAATATCGATCGGAATTACAATACGATTTCAGTGAAAATTTTGATCTATGTTGAATGCCATAATTTTACTTGTAGATTTGTTACTTGTAGTCTTGAGAAACAGGGCCCCAGGAACAAAATATTTTAAAATTATATATATATTTTTTTTTTTTTGTTATTTTAAAGATTAAAATTTATGATTCAAACTTATTTTTATATACAAAATTAAAAGGATCGTAATATATCTCATTTGATTCGAAATAAACGCCAGCCAAATGCTCTGTGTTCTCGTAAAATTTTAGGAGCTTGTGGGGGGCGTTCATCTTTCTTATGACATTGCGAAAGAGCTCTAAAGTTTAAAGTTAAAGTAACGAAACTTTTAAAAAATAATATTCACACGCAGAAAAAAAATGGTTGTTGGCAACCATATTCTAAGAGCAACATACTATGGTTGGATTAAGAATAATATGGTTACCCGCAAAAATCCAACCATTGTATGTTTCTCTCAGTATTTGGTTACCTCTTACCATCTTCTTTATCGCGTGTAAATATTATAATGCTCAAAGTTAACCATTTTGTTTTCAAAATTATCCTTAATTTGTTAAAATTTTTCCAGAATTTGGACAAATATAACCTTATTATGGTCAGAATTAACAATAATATGGTCAATGTTAACCATATTATGTTTATTTATTTCAGCCATTTTTTTAATTTGCTTATTAAGTGTCAAGCTATAATTTTATTTAGATTTTTATTCCTGTTACGCGTTATGTTCCACTCTTATAAGCAATCTTTGTGAATTTATTTTCCAGACTGTGACGATCTTCATTAGCATTCATTCTGTTTTACTACCCAGCAAAAACTTGGTAATGACATGCCATTACTGAACAACTTACTTTTCAATGACTACTACATACCATATTCATTACATAGAAGTAGTTTGGTAATGACTAATTTAACTCCCTATTTGTAAGCGAGGGTGGTAAGTAGTTGCCTACAATAATTTAATCTCATATTTACGCTCTTAATTGAGTAAAACAACGTTTTTTTATACAAAAACTACACTGCCCCGGTAGACTAGCTGGTAGTGAGCTAGTCTATCAGCACCGAGGTTGCGCGATCGAATCCCACCAGAGACAAAATAAAAAATAAAACAAAGTAAAATAAAATAAGAAAAAATAGAAAAAAAAATAAAGTAAAATAAAATAAGAAAAAATAGAAAAAAAAATAATAAAAAAAAGTAACAAAAAAAAATTTTTTTTAAGTCATTCAATGTTAGTTGTAATTTTGGTGACATCGGAGTAATAACTTTTTAACTCCCTATTTGTAAGCGAGGGAGGTAAGTACTTGCCTCCAATGACATCACCGTGTTAAAATAATGAGTTAAAATGCCAATGTATAAGTAGTGAAGAGTCGTTATATTAGCTTTTTAACTCATTACTTTGCAATGTAAGTTTTTGCTGGGTAGTTTATACTACTTCGTAATTTTTTGAAATTTATTCAACAATTAAAATAAAATGATTGAGAGTTCTAAGCAAGCAAGTAATTGGAAATCTTTTAACTATTATAGAGAGCAAACAACCATAATTTTGTTGCTTTAAAACAAATTATTTTAGATATAAAATTAAATATATGTACAATGTTTTAAAATACTATAATCAAAAACATATTATTGTAATTTTTCACCATAGCATGTTTGAAAGCCGCCATATTATGGTTATGGCTTTTGCACTGATGAATGTAACCATAATATTGTTGTGGGCGACAATTATATGGCTAAAGTAACCAAAAAATATTTAAGTATGTATATGGTTGGAGCCCAGAGATGTAAATGAATCATTCATTTTTGATTTTAATTCATTACGAATTAGCTAAATTTTGAATTAATTCTTTTCACACAAAAAATGAATTGAATGAAATTTGAGTCAATTCATTTAAATTGAATTGACTTTAAATTAATTCAAATGAGTTAGAAAAAATTAATTGCAATTCATTTCCAATTCATTTGAATTGATTTTGAAAAAAGACTACTGTAAGTAAGTGTGAAGAAGCATTACTCCCGTTTTTTTAACCAACTCATTTTATTATATCAGACAACATTACATTACATTACATTCGAAAATCACGTAATCGTCGAAATTAATTTTTTCTAAGTCAATTCAATTCAAATGAATTGCAATTAATTTTGCCCAATTCCAATGAATTGACTCCAATTTCATTCAATTCATTTTTTTGTGTGAAAAGAATTAATTCAAAATTTGCTAATTCACTGCATGCATGATTCAAGAATTAATTTAAAAATGAATGATTCATTTACATCTCTGTTGGAGCCTTATTTTATTAAAACATATTGTAAAATTCACCCATATTTGAAGTTTAATGAAATGGACGGACCAAATTCCATCGAATGTTAGGTTAATTACACCACACAATGTATACATAATCAGTACCCATGTTCTGCAACTTTAGTGAGAACTCGCATCGAAAAGATCTGAAACATAATAAATATTCCATCGTTTCTCGAAACGTGAGAAAAAAGTCTGTCTGTAACTCATATGGAAAACTACCAAGAGAGATTACATCGCTACGTTATAAATGTCATAATATTTCACTTGAAGCCGATGTGACATTGCAAGCGTTGAGAACTCCAGTCACACATATCGTTGACGGCGACCAAATTTTTCCAAAATTGAAAATTTTTTAACGACGGCGGCGAAAATACAACCGTCGGCTATACTTACTAATGTTAAGTGCGACTTTAATGTTTTTTGTTTGCAAACAAGCTTTGGAAAAATTCGTATATTTTAAAAAAGTGTTAAAAGCATAACAATTAAACAATGAAAAATGTGTCAAGAACAAATATTATTATTCTTTGCATTTTGCATTTTTAATCGCTTTTTAGTGTTAAAATTATTTCTCGCGCCATTTTTTTCGTGAGTTTACACACAAAAACGTTACAGACACACTTTTTCTGTAAATTGGCGAGAAATTTCCTTACGTGACAGCTAGTAATCGCCAAAAAAGTTACAGACACAGTTTAGTGAGAAAAACAGCTGTTTGTTTCAATATACATATGTAATTTTTGTTGCATTTCACACATTTCAAACGAAAAGTTTATCGACGCGAGAGTTACAGAACATGGGAACGGGTCTAAGATCCATAGTACCACATGTGCATAGAAAGGTTATAACAATTTAATTTACCCGATTTGTTTGTTATTAAGTTAAGAGTTTTGAATCTGTCTTCACTAGAACCTGATAAAATATTATTAAAGCTATTAATTTTTTCTGTCGTTGGCAAAAATGTAATTTCATAGCCATAAATTTATGTTTCGCAACTTTGTTTAACTACGATAATACAGGATAACTGTAGGCTAAATTCCATAAGCAAAATAATGAATGATGAGATTTTAATCTAATGATGGCCATCGAATAAGATGGTTGAGCAAAATCAATTTGTTAACAAAAATATAACAGATTCTTTAGTATTTGTTTGCCGTGAATTGCATTAAATCACTTTGCCTTTGAGATAGCAGCCGTTCATACTTGTAGATAGATATACACGATCACAGTGCAAATTTTGTTGCTGACAAACATTCGATCCGTGTTGCCAAAAGTAAATCTCGCGTGTAAACAGAGCAGAAGCATCATGCTGTGAAAAGGGATAAAAAAAAGTTTTAGCATTTTATGAGACATTCGTTTGGGAAACACGAGATCGTTTACCTTCTTCTTCCTCCTGTTGTTTGTAATAATAAGTCTGTTCCCGTTCTATACATTGGGATACCATGGGATTGAACTTTGGGTAAACTAGAGCGACTTTTTTTTCATTTTGCACAAAACAGCCCACATTCTTTCTATGTGTAGATTGGGTAAATTGAAAAGGAAGAGATAAAACAGCTGTCTGAAAAATAAAGTTGTCTTGAAAAAAATTTTTAATCAAGATTTTTGGTCAAATTTGTGTCAAAAGTAAAAATACTTAAAAAACGGTTTCTTTGAGCTAGAAATAAGGTTTTAAGCGTTCCCGTAGTTTTATGCCTTTTTGTTGTTAAAGGAGAGTAATTTTTGTTTTATCTCATTTTAACAAACTTTACCCAAAAAGTAAAGAAACACACCTAATGTTTTCGAAGTTGTTTGACAATATTTTATTTTTTAACAATTCTTTATGTTGTTGTTTTTATACGAGTAACAAAATTTTGGTTGGAACTAATTCAAGAGCACTTCTTCTCATTTGCAGTTTCCTTTAAAATTTGTGACAAATCATGCAGACCATTATTTCGGCCAACAAACAAGAAATCTGATATGTGAATTAGCAATAAATTAAGGGATTTAAAATATTTATTAAATTTTTATTTTAAAGTTTTTTTTTGGTAAGGCGAGATTAATATTTTATATTGAACACAGCAGATAATTATATAATTCACCAATATTTTATTGAAGGTTAATAAATTGCAAGAAATTTATGATTTAAATTTGCTTTTTAGGCAATAATTTATTTTTACTTATACATATAAAGTATTGAAAGCCGACAAAAAGCCTAATCTCGATTAATGGCACCTTTTAAACATAATGCCACAAAAATATTTTAAATTATGTACAATAATTTTATTAAAACTTTCAACAATTTGTTTTATATACAATTTTAATGTCTGCTTGTTTGCATAAAAGTTTAGTTTTTTTCTGTTAGGACCAGCACTCAGGGGATGACCTCTACTAATGCATTGCATTGTGTTGGAACTAGGAAAATAGGTTTTGGGAAGGAGGATAGAGGGAGTAGTGCTTGTGAACATTCGATTTGAACTTAATCATGTTGTAAATGAGAGGGAAGACTTCTGCAGGAAGGTTATTCCACATACGAACTGTCCGGGAAAAAAAAAGAATTCTCTCTGTAATGCGTTGTACGATTCACCTGCCGATCGACCACGTAAGGATAGGCTCTTGAGGAAAAACGTGTATTATGAACAAATGTACGGGTTTCGGGAACCAGATCCCTAATTTCGTCAGAACACATCCCATTGTAGTAACGATAAAACAGGCAAATACAACCCACATTGCGACGGTACTCAAGGGCGTCAATAGAATTGGATACCCTACTGTCACCAGTTAGAACCTTCGCCCTCTCCTGCACGCGGTCGAGAAGCTCCAAAATAGACTTTGAAGCACCTGCCCACACTTGAGAGTTGTACTCCATACGCGGTCGGATATAGGTGGTATAAATAGTAAGGAGATCAGATGGAGTGAAGTATATCTTACACCGTCTTAGAAAACCGAGACACTTGAATGCTTCTTTCGACACCTTGAATATATGTATCTTCCATCGGACATCACATTGTATCCTCATGCCCAGAACATCAAGAGATTCTGATTCCTCAATAATTACACCACCCATATATACAGATGAGGCACCTTGATTTGCCGCGCGTTTATGCGTCAGCACGCAACATTGGGGTTTTCGGGCATTAAAATCGACCCTATTTGCACGACCCCATTCCGAGACTATGTCAAGGTCTCGGCCAAGCGTATCATTCATATTCTGCCTCATAGCACAGACATGGGATACGCTTGGTCTGCACTCGAATGAGTACGAATGGCAAAGGTTGCTGTCATCTGCAAAAGAGTAGATAGGGTTGGAAGTTTGACAAAGGAGGTCATTTAGAAAGATAAGAAATAGAGTAGGAGAAAATACGGTGCCTTCCGGCACCCCTGAATGAATCTTGAACTCGTTTGACGAAACCCCATCTATAACAACTCGAACAGTGCGATCTCTGAGAAAACTCGATATAAATCGAGAGAAATTATCACCGACACCAAATGCAGCAAGTTTTGACAAGAGTGCACTTCAGTGAACATTTTGTAGAGTTAAGAAAGAAGTAGATAAAAAAAAAATTTTAGAATTTATTATTAAAATTTTTCCTTAAAAAATTTGGGTTTGTACAAATTATATTTGTATGGCTTATTGGCAAATGAAAAATGTGTTTATTTCAAGACGTTTGTGTAGTTTATTTGTTTCTTTACCTGATTGTTAATCAAAAATCTAACAATATGACCAAGCTCATTGAGCGCCCGTTAGGCTAGCTGGTAATGAGCTAGTCTATCAGCGCCAGGGTTGCGGGTTCGATTCCCGCCAGAGACTCTGTTTTCTTTCCTGCAGACAAGCGTAGAGCTTTGCCGAATTAAAAAAAAACAAAAACAAAAAAGCATCTTCTTATCAGTATTGCGTTTAAAGTTCCTCAATTTAATCAAGGCAAGTAGTTTCTACACCTACTTACTTACCCAATTTATTTGTCGAGAAATAGACGATTTTTAAATTTTAACCGTGTCTTTTATTGCTCTGAATAAAGTAACACTTTAAAATCGTTTGGCCTCCTACTGAGAGGATTGATTCTCTAAACCTATGTTCACACCTTCTAAATATTTGACGTCCTAAACGTAACCACTAGTTTTATTAAAAAAGATTTGCTTTTTTAAAACGTTTGGCTAGATCAAACATCATTTAACAGTTTTTAAATTAAATTAAGTAAAACAATAGAAATTGATAAAATTAAAGCTAAAGTCTGGTCAATTTAATGGCCACGTTTTTTTTTAATATTTCGTCAAATATTTGTTAGGTCTGAACATATCTTAATTCAGATTTTAGTTGTTTAAAAATATCCGATTTTTTACTTCATTGATTTAACATTTTTCATTTTTCGAAGGAAATAATTCCCAGTTTCTATTCATTGATTTAAATAAATATGCATTGGTTTTTATTACTTTAACAACAATTCTGTAAATTTGTAGTTATAGTTTACAAGTATTGGTAAAATTATAATTGTAGTTTTAATAAAAAATTTAAACATTAAGAATGCGATTAATCGATAATTGTGGTTAATTTACTAAATTTGTTATCGAAATCGAAAAAAGGGAATACAAAATTGTTGTTTTTGTCATTTATGAATTCATTGTCTGTTTATCAAAGCTTGAATTCACACTAACATGTTATGGAAAATAAGGCAGTTAAATAGATTTTATGACCGCAATCAAAGTTTGTAAAAATGTTTGCGACTTCAAAATCATTTTGCATGCCAAACTTTTGATCGGTATAACATTTAAAGCGATATGTAAGAAGGTGCTGTGCAATAAAGCCATAGTAAAGAAAGCCAAATGGCTTTATTCAATCCATTGAAAAATAAGGCCATATGGCTTTATTTCCATGTAAGGTGTGATATAAAGCCATACATGGCCTTATTTCCCATTAAAATTTTTTTCTTTTAATATAATTCTAATTTATTAAAAAAAAATATTAAAAATATAACGAAAACACTTTTGGGCGCAAGTATTTTCTCTTCTATGGTATAACAAAGACCGGCTTCGCTAACTGAAGCTTCTCTGCATAGCCGGCCTTTGGCCGGGCGCAAGGATTTTCTCCTCTATGGTATAACAAACACCGGCTTCGCTAACTAAAGGGCGCAAGGATTTTTTCCTTTATGGTATAACAAGTACCGGTTTCGCTAAGTTAAACTTCTAAAATCTGCCTTTTTTCCGAACGAAGGCCGGCTATGCAGAGAAGCTTTATTTTGCCAATGGCAACTCCTTCTTTTGGCAATTTGTAACCATATTATTTACACTGTTATGGTGTTATTTCCACTTCGGTTAATAAGCGATTATAGTGTTATTGCTCTTGAATAGTGGTAATAAAGCCATATGGCTTTATTTCTCTATTCATTGACATCACATGGTTAAATCACTCTCCTCATAAGGACCCAGAATATATATACTTTATAGGGTCTTAGATCAAGATTGTAGAAATTACAAACGGAATGACAAACTTACATATGGGCATTTCCGTCAAAAGGTCCACCGTGACCAAAAATTTAAAAGTTATTAAAAGCTGATTATTTTACGATATTGTTATAAAGAAATATTTAGATTTTACTAATTTTATAAATTTACTCATAAATTTGTTCACTTAGATGAACAATCAGACTGCAAAGTTATGCAAACGTAATTTCTTATTTGTGAGAATGTTTTATGGTATGTTTTCTTTAATATTTATCTTTCTTAAAAGAGGTGATATTTGATAAAAATTATTCCAAAAAAATGTTCTTGCATAGTCTGTAATCTAAGGAATAGTTGAAAGAGAAATATGTTATTCGGATGAACGGTAAATTTTCATTTTATTTTAATCATTATTTAGTTGAATTATCACGGAAAAAAATTCAAGTTCGAAATGTCACGTATCGACCGAGATTTTGGCTTAAAAAAAAGAAAATACAGAAGATTTTGGAATCAAAATTCTGAAAGTAGTTTGACTAAAAAATTGTGCCAGGTTTCGTTGAATTACGCCTTTTTATACATGGACACAAAAACTACTTTTGTTTTTTTCACGTTCGAACCGCTACTTCTTTTGTCATTATCTTTGACCTAGAATCGCGCCCTCCATAAACTTTAGCATAGATAACAGGGCTTTCTTAGTGTTATAATTAAAGGGTTAAGAAAACATAAAAATATTTTTTGTTTAAAATGTTATTGCATTTTTGAGGCGTACGACTGTCACTTTCAACACTTTGGAATTACCCATATACCCTTTTCCACCTGAGGTGAAGGGTATAATAAAATATAAAAACCGCTTAACTAACATTTTCAATAGCGTTTTTCACCCTTTGTATTAAGTGTACAACTCTGTTTTACTTAAAACGATTTAATACTACTATTAGTATTGTAAATTAATGAAGGTGCTGAGTGAGGGAGAGAGACATATAGTTTCTTCAACTGTTTTATTCTGGGTTATTTACCAAACGTGTTAACTACAGCTTTTTGTTGGATTTTTCAACCACAGCCTAGTAATTTTTAGTCGAATACATTTTGTTGTTGCAGTGTTGTAAATCTTAGTACTTTAACTAAATCAAGGGTGAAAAGCGCTAACACAGTAGGAACATATGTTATACATATGTATATTGAAAAAATGCAATTTTAGCAATCAAATTACTAAATAAAGAAATATAAAAATTTATTAATGTATCAAAGAAGACTTTTGAACTCATATGTTCTTCAACAAAACACGTGACTACAATGAAAGCGTTTTAAGTTCTAATCTAAGAGAATTTGTTTCTTAAATGAACAATAGTTATGAACGGTTTTCTGTTTTTATTAAAAACTAGCGGATAACCGGCAAAGTCCTATTTCTGAAAAAAACATATGTAGCTTATGTGTCCACATAAACATATAATACCTTATCTGGTACACAAGCTAAAAAAAAGAATGGTGGTGCTATGCAAAGTAATACTATGTTCACACTTTAGTTCTTAAACGCGTTTAAGCAGCTCGAACGTGATTAAGCTCTAATCACTTCAAAATCGAGATGATTACCCATACATTGAAGTGATTTGTTAATCACTTCAAATCGACATGATTACAACTAAATCACTTCATAAACCACATAGAATCCGCTGAACATACCTAATAATATAGAATCGCCAACATGTCGTGTACAACCGGCCAAGATTTCTGCTTAATGTTTTTATTTTTTTCCTTAAATAATTCATAAATTTTCACAATTTCATCATTAAAGAAATATAAATTTGTTTGATTTTTTTTTTGTGTGTTTTTTTCTTAATCATCTTAATCATCTCAAATGTAATGTGAACGGCTTTGATTAGCTAAATCAACATTTTGCTTAAACGCGTTTAAAAACCCAAGTGTCAACTTAGCATAAAACAAAATTTTTCCCTCAATCTCACAAAAAATAACGGAAATTTTTAATATTTTATTTTGATTTTTATTTATAACTAGCTTAGCCCGATGCGCTTCGATACACTGCTTTAACCACTTCTTCAGTTGAGAGATATTAAATATATGCATTCTATGGGAGGTATTTCGCACTGCGCCTACCCGCTTTATTTTTATTTTCAAATGTGTAGTATACCATAAAAGTGACTTCTACAAAGTTTGAATATTCTTAGTATAACAGTTCTTAAGATATGCGATATTAAACATTGGCGTCCTATGGGGGTAACACTTCCCCCGCTGTTATTTTATATCAATTTTGGGGCTCAGAATATCCTACTACCAAAAGTTCAACAAAATGCGTGCAGCGGCTCTTATTAATATATCTATCTATGAGGGGTACTGCTCCTCCTCCTTCTGCCCCGCCCATTCCTATATTGAAATTTACAGTTTACCATAATAGTAGCTTTTACCACGTTTGAAGGCTCTCCCTTTAAAAGCTCTTCAGTTGAGCGATATTTAATATATGCATCCTATGGGAGGTATTTCCCCCCTGCGCCTACCCGCTTTATTTTAATTTTCAATAGTGTAGTGACTTCTACAAAGTTTGAACTTTCTCACTATAACAGTTCTTAAGAAAGCCCGCGTTACTATAGAAAATATCATTAATCGTTTGGAAATTAAGGACGAATTATCAACAAAAAGCTATTTTAGGAGCCCCAAGGAAGATGAACCAAATCAAGATTGAACTAAGGCTGAGTGCACCCAAACAACGGGATAGGGTCGAACAACATTATTATATAAGCTGTTACATTTCTCAAGAAAATTTTTAACTTCACAGTTTGCTTTTTTTTATTCAATGAAAAAATGTATCAAAACTGCACTTTGCAAAATAGAACTCAATAAAACATATTTATTATTTCTTCACTATCAAAAAAAAATAATAATAATTGCAAATAAGACATGAGTGTTTATAATTCTCATTTGCTTTACAGTTGTGTTTCTAACATCTAAAGTCTTTGGATAAAGGTTTCCTGATGATCTGCCCTAAACAACCAGCGAAGTGTGCATAGCATATCCCCCAACAATAAAATTTAGTGTATTTATCAAAGAATAAAAATTGGGAATTTAGCATATCATAATTAAGGAATAAATAAATAAAGATTCGAAAACATTTTATTTGATTTATTCAAAATTTTCAACAATATATTTTAAAAACTCACGTAAACCTTTTGTTCAAAAAAATTATTTTGGGCATCAACAAAATTTTTTTTATCAAAAATCGTCATCGCAGGAAATTCAAAAATGCGATTTTCGTTTTCAAATATGAAAATTATTTTTTCTCTGTGTGCCCTAAAACCACCCGAGGAATTCGTTAAAAGAATGCGTTTAATAGTAGTATTGCACGCTAGAACCCGTTTGTAAGTAAAATAAAAAGATTAGACTGCAGCTTGCACATTGCTACGCTAAAAAATAAGTCTCAGCCATCGGGTCAGATGGAAAAGTAAACGTCTGGAAAAAAACCCAGCCAAGAAGCGATTTCGAAATACTTGCGTCCGAAAGTCAAACAAGATCGTTGCAAGGCAATATTGGTAAAGTGCAGTATTTTAATCAGATCTGTGGAGTCTTCAAAAAATAGTTCTTACTCCTAGTCCGACTCCAAACGCTGACATTTTTTAAGTCCAGCTCCGCCTTCACCTCCGACTCCACGAGACTGGTCCTTTTTTGAATTTGTTCTCTTTTTTAATACAGTGCCTTTTAATAGATAAATAAAGCAAGAAAATTATTCTGTAAAAATTTCAAATCGATATTTTAAATTTGCCTTGCCAATTTCGAAGAAGTTTTATTTTAGAAAATATTAAAAAAAATATTCAACATTTTTAATTTTTCGAATTTATTCTATGAGCTAAATTTCAGTTATGTATTTTATAAAGCTTTTTTGTAATAGTTATATTCCTTTAATTTTTCAGAAATTACTTTATACACTACCAGACTATTATATTGTATTTTCTTTTTACATTTTACCTTAGCCTTCCTTTGGAAAGCAATGAGGTATATTGTATGTACAGAAAAATTTACAATTATTGGACACCAGCATGAAAAGTTTTGGAGTCGGCTTCGCGAGTTTTTGTGGATAATTCGACTCCGGTACTGCATGACAAAAACCTCAACCCCGACTCTTTAACTCCAACTTATTTTAATATATTAAAAAATAACTTTAAGCAGAGAAAAACTTGGAAGAAAAGAAATTTTTCAACTGTATTAAAACAATGATCCAAAACATACTTGTGGAAAAAAACTTTAAAGATGGCTCTTTAGGAAGAATGAGTTAAATAAGACCGGAATACACAAAAAATAAACTCTTAGAATCCATTTCAAATCGGCGTTTTTAAACCGACAAGTTATCCCACAAAAAATAAAAAATATGTAATTTTGTTTTACTATCTGTTTAATAAATGTACATTCATTTGTACGTTATTTTAAACGGACCATTTTCACACTGACATACATGTTCTTAAAGGTTGCTTCATGTAAATGTTTTGCAAAAATTTATACATTTTATAACTTTTCTTAATGTTAGTGTTTAGTTTTAAGATTTTTTTTTTATTTTAAAGCTATTTTTCACGGGTGGACCAATTTCACTGTGTCACTGTACATAAATCGAAAATAAACACGAATATAAACAATAATAAACAATAATTCTATAAAAAGTACCTAAAAAACAGAAATGCCTTAATTATAATAGAGACATAAAAATAAGTAGAGCAAGTTTGATCTATTGATGGAGAATATTTGAACATACAAAAGAAAAACCATTTATTAAAGCCATTTTATTTTGTTCAAATCAATAAATGAAATCAATGTTTATTTAATCATTTTCGCAAAGAATCAAACACTTAACTAAACATAAGCATAATTGGCAATATGACCTAAAAATATGACAGAATCCTTGTGTTTTATACAGAATACGAATGGATGATCGGCTTCGAATTTCTTTGTTCGTGAGAAGATGTTTTTAAGACCTAAAGAGAAATAAATAATTTAAACAGAAGAGATTATTAAAGTAAAAAAGCGCAACAACAAGACGCCATGTTTATTGTTAAATAATCATAAAATATGCATCTCAATTTCTTACCACCAGTTTCCAGTGGCTGTTCGTTGCCAGCCTCAGAGACTTCCACATAAGCCTTGTGATTTGCACTATTGATGTAGTGGCTGACAAACATACGATACATGTTGCCAAAGTCACCGTTGCGTGTAAACATGGTTGTGACTCCCAGCTGTGAAACAGTTTGTAAAGAATTTTATTTATTTTTATTTTTGCCATACATGTAATTTAAAATTCATAAGCATTGTGTGTGTATGCAAGTGTTTACCTGTTTAAAGGGTTCCTCCAGACTTACGCCAAAAGAGACACTGAATTTAGGTAAATATACTTCCACTTTTTGAGTGCTTAGACTTTCGTCTAATATTGCGGGCAAATTTTTACCTTTAAGACTTTGTAATAAATCACGCAAACCATCCTTGCGATTGGGCAAAATAACCACCATGGAGAATTCAGAATTTTGATAGGGTAATTCCACGATTTTGGCATCCAAATTACTGACTTCTCCATACTGGAAATTGTTCAGTGTCCACATTGTATCAACTTTAATATTTTGGCGATTGCCGGTTGAGAAGCTGCGCTTTGATGTCTTATCTGGACGGAAGGCCTTTTGCCAGGGGGCACTAAAGGTGATGCCATTGACGATAACTCCCTCGGTGAGATCAGTTAGTTGTTGGGGTGCCAAAATATCCGTGATCTTGCCATTTGTTTTAGTTTCCATTGCCTTATTGATGCGCTCAGCGGTACGTTTGTTGTAGGGTGGATGGAAGTCAGCCTTCTCAATGTTGGCCTCAAAATTTCTTTGAGCCATATCTTTGAACTTTTGCTTAAACTCAAGATTTTCATTGATGTAAATGTTATTGGCCAAACGAACATTGTTGTCCCGCCCAAAAGTCAATTGGAATTCGCCAAAACGTCTTACAACATCTTCGGCATCGCTGGAGCCCAAGCGTAAACCAGTTTGCATTTCACTGGCCGTCTTGCCCTTGGCACCATAGAAAGCCAAGGCCATAGAGGTTTGCACGGCAGCAGGGGATACCACAACATTGTCATTTAATTTTTCACTGGCCACGGCGTTGTAAAAATCGGAAGCAAATAAATTTCTCTCAACTGCTTGGGCATAATTGCTGGCCAGTTTTCCTTCTGTCGTTGATTGACTTACAACAACAATAGCGGCAATTAAAACTTAAATTGTGTACAAGATTATTATATAAGAGCAAATAAATAAATTAAAATTTATTGATTCAATTTTGTTTGTTATCAGTATTCAAAGCCACACACTTACACAATTGCCACTTCATTTTTCTGCCAAATGGATCTTTTAAATTTAAATATTTTTTTGGTTCTACACACTCGGCAATGTGTGAATTAGTACTAAATGTTTTATTTGAAAATCTTTATTATTGTACTAATGAAATGAAGAAGATCTGTTTTAGTTTATTTGCACATACACGTACATCTAAACATAAATATTTTCTAAGATAGAGAGTGAATTTGTACACTGAAAAATTAAAAATATGTGCCTACATTTTATATATAAAATTTTTTTTATAAATATAAAAAAATATAATTAATATAATGATTACGGTGTTTGTGTCCTTCTTAGAGAAAGATATAGCATTGCAGGTAGACTTTTTTGGATTTTCGCGTTATTTCAGAATGCTATATTTTCAGGACATTCAGACCAGACTTTCGTTATAAATTGAAAAAATATATGTTTAACTCGCGATAAATTTTTAGATTGTTCCTTATTAAAAATAAACTACTTAACAAAGTAGCAAATGAAAAATAACGGGACCCATACAGAATTTATCAGAACATTATAAAAGATGAACGAAATTAATTTTTGTAAATTCCATACACTTCCGTCATACACTTTGTAAGCTAGAATTCATTGAACACGAAGTGATATACACTTCATTGAAGAGATGGGATTGCTTTTGCTCTTATTTCGTAACGGTACATCCCAGAGATATGAGATTTTTAGAGATGATGCAAATGATCAAAAATTATCGATTTTCATCAAAAAACCAAAAATCTAAAATTTTGCTGGTTACATTATTTTTGCTATTAGGGCTCGATATATTTTAAGGAAAAGTTAAAAAACAAGGCAAAATATTCGAGTTATAAGAACAATTATGATTTTTAGTTGAACTGTTAAGCTTTTCACTTGGTGTTCATAATAGAGCAAAAATTTCTTTTGCAACCACACACGTTTTGCATAAAAAAACCGTTTGCTAATTTTAGCCCCAACAATATTATGCATTTATTATTATTTTTTACAACATTATGTTAAAATTTTCAATCAAAACTACTTTTACATTTTTAAAAAAATTTTAGTTACATTTTTGTTCTAAAAATGAAAGGAAAATATGAAATACTTTGGGAAGAAAAAACAAAATTGTTGCTCTGCTTGTGAACAAAGCTTTAATAGTTAATTTTTGACATTTTTTAGTTAGGTTAGAGTTCATCAAATTTAATTTTGATCAAATTACTTTTACTTAAGGAAGGAATTTTTACAACATGAAATTTTATTAAAATTTATTGATAATTTTCTTGGCTGAGCTCGCGCTCGAACCCGGGTTGAATTTACATATAGAGCTATCGAGTTATACTTTGATTGCAACGTTAGTTTTTTGCATTTTTTAAATTTAATTTTGCAAAATTCTGCCACTATGAAACCTTCACAAATTTGCAGGCAATCGACCTGTGTTTTATATTTTGTTGAGCCTTTTTAACGGATCTTGTCTTTAATATTCGAAGAAAAACTACTTAAGCCATGTTCACACCTATTAAATATTTGACGTCCTTCACGTAACCACTACTTTTATTAAAAAATTGTTTGCTTTTTCAAAATGTTTCAAATAATGTTATCAAATATTTATTTATTTACTTACAAATAAAATTAAGTAAGTAAATAAAAACTGTTAAAAATAAAGCTTAAGTTTAGGCAATTTACTGTTTATGCATTTTTTGGATTTTTTTCGTCAAATATTTTTTAGGTCTGAACATACCTTTACATACGTGCTCTGTTCCCCAGCAAAAATAAAGTCAGAAAATCAAAGCGAAAAGTGAACACATTGCAAGGGAAAGAGGGAAAATTTGTTTTATAGGAATTTTTCATGATTGTAAATACGTGAAAAAATAAAAACTTCCGAGGGAAAAATTATTCACGATACGGCCGATAATGTTCTTTTGACAATAAAGGTAAACATCCGTAGAGAGAGAACGTGTTTTCTCATTGACAGGAATCTTCCTGATTAAAATTACAAGGTCTCCATTGCTTAGCACAACAGTGATGGCAAATTCAGTACTATGGTACTTTTTTCAGTACTTTTTCCTTTCAAAAATACCACGGTACCCCCACGTCCGTTTTAGTACTCTTTTCTGGTTATGCTTCTTTGTTTAGAAATTTAGCATTGATATTTTTTAACATTAACAACTAGGACTAGGGAACTAATTAAGACTCCAACCGCTGAAATTGCAACTCCGACTTCTAATCTAACCTTAATGCGAAATGTATATATTTGACTTTAAACTCTTTTTTTAATAAAGTACCTTTTAAATGGTTAAATACAGCAAGAAAAGGATTCAGTAAAAATTTCGAATCAATATATGAATTATTGCATCGCCAATTTCGAAGTATTTTTATTTTGTAAGTTATTAGAATATTTTTTTAATTTTTCATGAGGAATCATTTTGGAGTCGGAGTCGCGAATTTTTTGTGGGTACTTCGACTCCGACTCCGGTACAAAAACCTCACCACCAACTCTACAACTCCAACTCCACAGCCGTGTTGACAACATTGCCTACACAAAATTTATTCTTATCAAACGGTTATGCAACACTGCTTGTTAGTATATTTTAGTGTCAGATATCCTCATCAGAATTTTGCTGTTGAGATTTAGCCAGCTTGGTCCATAAATAGCTTAGATATAAGCAAAAAAAAAAATATATTTATTTTAGTTTTTAATTTTTAAGTTTATTTTCCATAAAAAAAAATATGTTTGCAAAAAGTACCAAAATGTTGAAAAAGTACTCTTTTGCTTGGTGGTCAGTACCATCTAAATTTTAAAATTTTCCATCACTGAAGTACAAGCAAAAACGTCGGCAGAACAATGGGGCAATAATTGCTAATTATATTGCTGGAGAACACGTGAAATTGCTTTACCATAAAGAAACGTTCAGAGAAATGAAATGTCAGATAAATGACAGCAGATTGCTAAACAATAATTGCTCAAGCAATCAGAAGAGCAATCATTGCGCAATGGATTGCCACTCATGGCAATATGCGGTCTATACGTCGCAAATTTTATTGAGCAATCAAATTTGACGTTTGCTGCAATAAATATTGCTACGTGGAGACCAGGAATTAGAAATAGGCTGTCAAACGATTCTGTAAATTAATATTCTGAACTTTAATCATATTTTGAAAGATAGATTTAGTAAAATCTATTTGGTTAAAATAATTTAACTATTTTGTTTTAATGTCAATGCTGTTGGCTTTGCAAATAGAGAACTGCATTTTTTTTTACAAATGTTTAATGCATTAATGAACTTATTTTATAGATCTCATGAATTGTTTTGGGTTTTTGGTCAAATAAATTAAAATAAATTATAAAAAATAGATTCCACTTTTCCAGAAAAATAAAAACTCTACATTAATGTCTTCTTTAACCGAAAATTAAGGGAATGTGTTTTTTATTTTTGATTATAAAATTACAACCATGTTTTGAAAGCAATTTTTTTAAGAAAGAGTTGTAGGGTAGAATTTTACAGTTGCGACTAAGGACAGAATTTCTTCCAATAAACCAATTAATTCAAATTGCTTTTAGTTTAAGTTGAGTTTATTTTAGTTCCATATGAGTACTCCACTTGAAACGCCGTCTATACCATGATATTTGACAAACCAGTGTTGAGATATTCTTTATTCACCCATTATTGCTTATTTACCTCTATCGTTAATTACTTAAAACACATGTCCAGTTAAGATACCAGGTGTTTCTGATTTCTGGTTAAAGTGTATTTGGAGCAAAGACAATCCTCAAGTCGTTTACAAAACACCATTAAAAGTGCCTATTTGGTGTGGTGGTAGGGGGGTGGGACTTTTCGCAGAGGTGGAAAGTTCTGATTTGCCACTCACTTGGGAGTGGCCAGGACGATTCCTTTGTTGAACTGTCCAAGCAGCTAACTACTTCCGGTCTTAGACCAAGTACCCCCCGGGCAATGGCTTTGTAGCATCCGCTTTAAGGCTAGCCAGAGTTAGAAGGCGCCACAACCATGTATCCTGAATGGTCGAAAGGACGTCTCAGGAAAGTAGGCGATAACCGCTGAAACATGGTTGCATCGTAGGATTGGACACGTAGATAGCAGCCCTATCACCAATCTAGGGGACGAGGGTTAGCAGCCCACTTTCCCGAATCACAAATTGCTAACGAATCGCTATATGGCGCCCTATGCTCCAATGGGAGTTAGAGGAACACATATATATTTGGTGTGGTTTACACTCTCTTAATATGAGACCTATGAATTAGGTTAGAAGATTGGCATACTTCATAGAACCTAACGTTGCAGTATTATTATAATTCGTTGCCTTATTTAAATAAAATATTATGACTTGTTTCAAATATGTTATTAGGCGTATTAAAGTGATTTTCAGGAGAGGATTTTATATTGCACCGATCGTAAATTATTGATCGTTTATTACAAATATTAAATAACTTAAGTTGCACCAAATTTCAATACAGTATAACAATTATTTAAGGGATTCATGCTTCTGAAAATGCTTTTCGGAAGGTCGCTTTATATGGGGACTATTGTAAATTTATGACCCATTTACATAAAATTTTATTGCGTTTTCTAGTCATATTAAACGAATTTTTCATTCTGCCTTCAATTTATGTTAATTTTTGTAACAAAAATATATATTTTTAGGGAGGTTGATTCTCATTTGAGTTCTAAGCTGCTAAGGAGAACACGAAAGAATTTGACGTCAATATTGTTAATTTTGTTTTTTCTTTTAACCCACTTACAACTACAATTCGAGTCGGAAAGAACCCAACCAATTGTAGGGGGATGTAAGAAAAGATAAACTCACTGTTTATTGTTGATGTTTTGTTTAAGCTTTGATATTGTTACAAGTAAGACTTAAGAGTGTTTATTATTCTTTTTCGCTTTAGGGTTTTATTTTTTAATTATTTTTGGCTTTTCTAAAATCTTTGAAAAAGGTTTCCTGATGAGCAGGTCTAAGCAACCAGTGAAATGCGCATAGAAGCTTGCTTTCCCTCAACAATAAATTTCAGTGTATTTATCAAATATGAAAGACTGGGAATTTAGCACGTCATACGGAAAGCGTATTAATAATAAACTTTGTATTCCCGAAAATAACTTTGATAATATTGCTCTTTTCTGTTGCTCCAAAAGGCTCCATAAAATGGCTGCGCTTATATCAACAGGTGGCAACTTGACTGCTTTATCGTTAGATACAATTACAGTAAATACGGGTTTCAAATGTTAAACAAACGTTTTTTCTTTTTAATGTTTTTAATCAAGGTTAAGAGATAACTGGTCTTTCAAGATTTCTAGTTGTACACCATAATGACCAGTCTGATTGTTGAGTTGCATAAAGTCCCTTCACATATTTCATTTTATTTTAGTCACTTTAGTAAATTCTTAAGTTGGGGGATCTGTGAAATTGCCACTTTCTTTGAACTATCTTTTTTTCGATCAAGAGGGGTTCCACTTCTGTAGGATATATTTTATTACTTTTGACTCGTCTGGGGATTATGCTGGCAGTTATAAATGTCAAATTTAAAGTACAAGTGGGTACAACAAAGAGCAAACTTAAAACTCGAATTGAATAGCACAAATCAGTTATAGAAATATCTCTTCATAAAAAACATTATGTTTAAAATTTTCTTTAAAAACAGTTTTGTTGGAGGTGACCAAATTTAAACATGTTTTTCTCTGCGTGTACTCATCTACCATACCCGGCTATTTACACAGTTTTCGTAATTACTACAGAAAATAACCTATTGAACACGATTACTTTTATAACGAACTGCTTGAATGGTCAACGCTAGAAGCAGTATGTTGCAAAAAGTGTCATCTTAGACAATTTAAAATTGCAAACGCTTGACCCTCTACGAGATCAGGACGTAAAACTTGAATTTTTATTATCCATAATTAACCCTATTTTAATTGATTGAAATTAATGTTTTGAAGTAAGTTCCTTTCTGCATTAAGCTATTCAAATATTTGTTAAAAAAGTATTTTTGATCAAAAAAGAATTTTTTGTATGTGACGTTTTTTATATTGTTTTTTCATTATGCACAAAGACCTCTAAATTGTTTTGCAGGGTGCTTGGTTGTCCATAGGCTCGAAAAAGGGTGCATTCTCGAAAAATTGCATGCATTTCTATGATGCAGCAAATGGTCCGGGTTGACCGACTATACTTTCTTGCTTGTTTATTATTGGGTTTATTACTCATACATTTCTCCCAGTGTAAAATTTTGATTCACTTTATACGTCACTTACTAAATGTAGAATTTTACTATCAACTTTAAATAATTTAAATAAATAAATGTCGAAGGCTTTTAAATGTGATTGCCAAGTAACCGAAAAATTTCGAGTTTAGAGATTAAAAAAATTCTTAAAATAATTTATAAATTTGTTTCCATAAATAAAACAGAAATATATATAACTAGAATTTAAACCCCTACTTTGTTACCGTCTCTTTTTTCTTGATGGATATATCTGTTTGCCAAAGTTTATTTTTCTAGGTTTTAACTTGTTTGTTTTCTAGCATTTAACCGGCTACTTTGTAGTCGGGCCTTTTCTTTCATGAACATATTTATATGCCAAAGTTTATGTTTCTAGGTTTTAACAAAAAAGTTCCAACATTTTTCATCTCATATGTTGATATTCACCTATAATTTTGTGTTTCTAAGTTCAATATTATAGAAAATTCAAAAAGTACAACTCGTTGAACACAAAAGCAAATAAAAGAAAGTAAATTTCACTTAGTATCCTTTTTGATTATTTTTTTCTCCCCATTTCCGTGCCAAAAATTTCAATGTTGTAGTGGAATCCCATAATTTAGTGTGTAAATGTCAAAGAATGGGGAACATTTTTTGGTTTTAAAGATAGATGGCGTGACAAATATGTACAGGTTTTACGCGTTTACTTTCCAAAAGGACCAAATTTCAAAAAAGTAACAGACCTGTCCACTTTTGGGATTTTGAGGTTAGTGGGATTGATTTTGCGAGAGGCCAGCCTCGGTCAAAAAGTCAGCTTTTTAGCTTCAGGAGTTTAGGATGTTTGATGACGAATCAGTCAGTAACTCTACAATTTTATATTATATAGATAGATGCAGAAAAATGTTTGGAAAAAAGTAGCAAAGTTATGAAAAATTTTCACACCTTAAACGTTCGAATTTCGAAAAAGAACAAAATCTGCATTTGTATTTCTTAAATAAGCTACGAATGTGATACCATTTTTATTTACCCGATTACATCCCAAAAAGGCCGCACCTCAAAAAAGTACCAGACACCTGTCCGCTTTTTTAGAAAATTAAATTTTAAATTTGTTGTATCTCTTTTAGTTTATGAGGTATGAGGTAAGCGAATTCACCTGTTTAAACCGCATATTTTTCTAATGAACAACAATGTTTTGTATCTCTTTTAGTTTAGGAGCGATGAAAGATAAAAAGATGGAGAAAAATCCTTTGAAAAAATAGCAAACGTAGGTACAATTTCACTCCTTAAACGTTTGAATTTCGAAAAAATTTTATTTCTATGCGTATTGGTTTAAAAGCTAGATGGTGGACAAAAAAGTTCAAAAATACATGTTTAACCCGTTTACTACCTAAAAGGGCCTAATTTCAAAAAAGTACTGGCCACATGTTTGCTTTTTTTTATTTAATGAATTTAATTTAATTTAAAAAAGTACCTAGTAGAGAACAATAAAGTACCACAAAATCCCTCCTAGAGATTCTCATTTACTTAGGAACTTGCATGTTCAATTTTATGTTTCTAGGTCGAATAACTACGGAAATTCAGAAAGTACCAGTAAAAGAAGAAATCAAAAATATCCCTGTAATAGTTTCTCATTTACACAGGATCTTGCGTGCTTAATTGCATGTATCGAGGTCCAATACTAACGGAAATTCAAAAAGTATAAGTTAATATACAAAAAAGTACCAACAACTTTCCTCTTATAGATTATTATCCACTAAGGATTTCGCATCTTGAATTTTATGTTTCTAGGTCCAATACTAACATAAATTTAAAAAGTACCAGCAAAAGAACAAAAAATTACCAACAAACCATCTTACAGATTCTCATTCACTCAGGACCTTGCATGAATCATTTTATGTTTCTCGGACCAATACTAACGGAAATTCAAAAAGTACAAGTTAATATACAAAAAAGTACCAACAACTTTCCTCTTATAGATTATTATCCACTCAGGATTTCGCATCTTGAATTTTATGTTTCTAAGTCAAATACTTACGGATATTCAAAAAGTACCAGTTAAAGAACAAAAAAGTACCAAAAAGTTTTCTCATAGATTCGTATCCACTCAGGACATTGCATGTTCAATTTTATGTTTTAAGGTACAATATTAACGATAATTAAAAAAATACCAGTTGTAGAGCCAAAAAGCTGAAGAAAGATATTAAATTTCCCGTATTTCCCATTTTGGTACTATTTTTTCCCCCATTAAAGTATCAAACATTGCAGTATTGTAGTGGGGGCCCATAATTTACAACGAATATGTCAATGAATGGAGAAAAATGTTTTGCAAAAAAATACCAAAAATAGTTACGATTTTTACCCTTAAACGTTCGAATTTCAAAAAAGTACCAAATTTATATTCTTATTTTTTTAAGTTTCGAATGTGGTGTAAACTTCATTTCTAGGTTTATTGTTTTAAAAGATAGATGAGATGACAAAAAATTACCAAAATTCAGGTTTTACCCGTTTTTACCCTTTTTTTCCCCCTTAACATTCGAATTTCCCGTCTTAGTGATTCGATTTGGGGCGAGATCCACCTCCGCTTCAGGCGTTTGTGCTGTGCGATGATGAATCAGGCAGTGAGTCAGTAACGTACCAATTTAAAATTTTTTTAATAAAAATGATAAACGTTGGCTTAAACAAAAAAAAAGTGCTCATGACTTAAATTGTATATTAACCGATTATTTTTCGCTCCAAAATTATTCACTAATAATTACTTTTTACTTTACAAGTAATGTTTAAATTAATTTTAGTTACGAGTACAAAAAGAAATCGTATCACAATTCCAAATCGCTGAACTCGTTTTTTAATTACTCTCTGAGAAAATAATTTTTTAGCAAATCTCAATAAAGTGTTTTTGTTAATTATCACTCAAAATATTATAGAGTTGAATTGAATAAATTTAAAAGAATAATCTCAAATTAAAAAAACAAACAATTTGTTAATATACAAAACAATATCTTTAATAAAATACGAACTAGTTTTACCGTAAATTGTTAAAAAGTAAATGGTTTTCAGAAATGAGGTATAATTTTTTTTTTGTGATATTAAATATATTTTTCTTTCAGTTTATTACAAATAGGTTCCGGTTAAAAAATAAAAATCATGTCGGTCAAGTGACCTCTCTACAGGCTGGGCAGACTTTCAATCTTTTACCAAAATTCTCAATCACATTTTTCAATAAACTGTTGTCAATGGTTGATATCTGCTCGATAGTGTTGTGGGATTATTGCTGTACACTTTCGATTAAATAAAACCGCACAAAAGTCTAAAGGTGGTTGCCAATTCCCTCCTCCTCTGCAAGAATTAATGCGATTTTCGAACTTTTCTTTCAAAAGATCCATTGTTTCTTTTGCTGTGCGGCAAATGGCACCATCCTGTTGAAACAACATATCCTCTTCGTCTAAATCATCAATTTTCCGCCACAATAAGCTTCAGATCATCTCCCTGTAGCGATTTCCATTGATCGATGATACATCAAGTTAGGACACCCTATATTTTAAAAGTTAAGAGCATTTCACTTAAAATTATAAAAAAAAATTTATTTTTTTAGGTATTCGTAAATCAATAAAATGAGGAGATCGAGTGGTTGCGATCGAAACATGTCATGGTAACCTGCCGGCCAGGGTTCGAGCCCGGGCCACGTCAAGAATGAAAGATTATCAATAACAATTTTAATTAATTTTCATGTTGTAAAATTCCTTTCTTCATAAAAATAATTTAATAAAAATTAAATTTCATGAACTTAAGCCTAATTAAAAATATTAAAAATTTGGATTAAAAACCATAAATAGTTCAACAAAATAACCACAATACTAATTATTAAAATAATTTTATTTTAATATGAATATTATTTTACACATATTTTATACAATTCTTACATAATGGCCGTTCTAAATTACTTACCGCAATTTAATTGTAAATATTGTCATAGTTTATTTTATTTTTTTAAATCAGTTGAACCAGTTCCCATATTTTAATAAATGACATTGAATTGGCTTCATTCTTATCTGATTTGTTTAGAAAAACAATTGGTTTCTTAGAACATAAGCAAAATTTAAATGAAAAATAGATTAATTAAATATACAAACAAGACAAATTTTGAAATATTTATGCCCGGTACTTTTTAAATTAATTCTTAGAATTTATTAAGGAATGATTTATTTTGATTTAATGTTCACTAAAGTTAGAGGTACACACGTTTCAAGTTTCATGCAACGCTATTTCTGCGGCATCACCACAAATAAAAAATAAAATTCTTTGTGTCAAAATCATCGTATTTATTCCATCTCTGCTTGTAAGGCTTGCAAAAGTAGAAAATAAACCTACTTTTCGCATTCTACGCCTCAAGGCACCCAACGCTTTTGTGTATGTTACTTTTTACGTAAAACAACACAGATTCTACCTCCTTGCCATCTGCGTATGCATTGAAAAAGCGTAAAAAGGATGGTGTGGACCTCCAGCCTTAATTTCCAACATGATTTTTTCCTTAAATTGTGTGCTACTCGTAGATAAAGGGATACCAAATAATAAAAATCACTTCCTTTTTGATAAGGCACACTTAATCGCCATTTTCTATAATTTCTCAAATCATTCTACGTTATTTTTAAATACCTAATATTTATTATGTTGCTTAACAAATTTGTTTAAAAAAAGATATAAAGTTTTTTAGTAATTTCAATAAAATATTCTTTATTAAAAGAGTATAAACTATGTAAATCAATTTTATCTAAAATTGTACGACATGTCCTACGAAAAATGTGGTATTGGAATCACGTATTACAAATACAAACGGATGATCAGCTACAAAGTGTTTCGTGTTGACCGAGATTGAAAGCGGTACATACTTTGCCACTAAAATTAAAATTTATTTGATTTAATTAATTAAATATCTTAATATCTTAAAATCGCAGAATAATCTTTTTGTACAAACCTGTTGTAGCAGCTGCTTCTGTGCCCACCTCATTAACATTTATAAAACTTTTGTGTTTAAACTGATCGATGTTTAAAGGTTTTTGCTGGTTTTTAAAAAGATTTATGCTGCCGGCATCGTTGAATAAAGCATTAAGGCCCAACTGTGAATATAGGAAAAACATTATTATTTTTTAATAAACCAAAAATAATTGTTTTCATCGTGTTTCTATTTAGGGCTCAGTTAGCCGGGAGTAACAGTAACGTTGAAAATCAGCTGCTTTATTTTGTTGTATAAGTTATAACCAAGGAAACAAAAAATATGCAATTGCATGTTTTTCCATGTGCGACCAATGAAGGCAGAAACAATATATTTATCCGTTTTAGAGCTTTTTATGAATTTTGGCATCGATTTGTTAATGCATATTTTTGCAGATTTTACCGTTTGCAGTATTGTTCTGCATATTTTAGTTAAAATACCTTTTTTGCAGCATATTTTAAGTTTTTAGCGCATATTATGCCTTTTTGCGGCATATTTTGATACATTTTTTTAGACGCCTGCAAGAGCTTTCGCAGCAAACAAAAACATTTTTTTTTGCGAAATTTTGGCTGTCTGGCCAACGTTAATGCCTGTCCATGTTAATTTGACGAATTTGGTAAACACATTTTAATTGTTCTAAGAACGAAGTCTATGTAAATGGTGAGAATCGGTCTATAACTTTACATATTCCCCATAAAAACTTCTTTCCAAACTAGACTCTGTGTCCGTAAACCATCTTATTATGTTGGTATTAAGATTAAATTCCCAAAAATATTTTTCTGCATATTAAATTATTTTCGAATCAGTTCACATTTGCCGCCCAAAACTCCCATCTATAAAAAGCTTTAACTTCCTTTTAAATGTAAAAATTAATAAACAATTTAGGGACCGTCCCTAAAATCCCTTTAAGACAAAAAACTCTCATATGGATGTCAATATCTAGATAGTATTCGGCACAAAGAACTCTTATATGAATTTTAACCTCTTAACATAACTTTGTTTGTTTGAGCCAATGACTGCTCATCATTTCTAAATAGCATATAATCTGGAAAATTCGTTTGTAAATACTATAGTGTTTGGGCTTTACCGGTTAAAATTGTTATTATAAAATGTAACTCTTATTAATTGTTGAATATTTTGTTTTTAAAGTAGCAATTTTTGAATTTTTTGGGGCACATTTTTAACAATTTTAAGGGCATATTTTCAACTTTTTACTGCATATTTAATGCGCATAAATCGTGTTTTTTAGAGCATATTTCTGGTTTCCCTGGTTATAACTTACATATTTATCTATATAGTCTGGGAAAGTTTTCTTTCAGAAAGTCTAAGTTTATGGGTGAGAGAGGAGAGAAAAAACATGTTCTCTTCCCCTCTTACCAATAAACTCAGACTTTCTGAAAGAAAACTTTCATAGTGTGAACCCAGACATATATAAAAATGAAAAATGTTTGTATGTTTGTTTGTTTGTTTGTATGTATGTTGGCTTATAGACTCCTAAACTACAGAACAGATTTTCCTGAAATTTGTACAGAAGCATCACGTGAGCCCTTAAAAATAAAATAGTCTACTTATTTTTTCCATAGGGGCAGGGGAATTGGTGCCCCCAATGGATGCCAATATTAAATATCGCATATCTTAAGAGCCGCTTCACGCATTTCGTTGAACTTTCGGTAGTAGAATGTTCTGATAAAGTAGCAGCGGGGGAAGTGGTTTCCACCATAGGACGCCAATGTTTAATATCGCATATCTTAAGAACTGTTATAGTGAGAATGTTCAAACTTTGTAGAAGTCACTCTTATGGTATACTACACTATTGAAAACCAAAATAAAGCAGGTTGACTCTGGGGGGGCAATACCTCTCATAGGATGCATATATTAAATATCGCTCAAATGAAGAACTATTAAAGGGAGAGTCATCAAACGTGGTTAAAGCTACTATTATGGTAAACTATAAATTTCAATATAGAAATGGGCGGGGTAGCCAGAGGAGAAGCAGTACCCCTCATAGATAGAAATATTAATAAGAGCCGCTGCAAGCAATTTATTGAACTTTTGGTAGTAGGATCTTCTAGGAGCCCCAAAATTGAAATGAAATAGCAGCGGGAGAAGTGCAACCCCCCATAGGACGCCAATGTTTAATATCGCATACTTTAAGGACTGTTATAGTGAGAATGTTCAAAATTTGCAGAAGTCACTCTTATGGTATACTACACTTTTGAAAATAGAAATAAAGCGGGTAGGCTAAGGAGGGGAAATATCTCCCATAGGATCCATATATTAAATATCGCTCAACTGAAGAACAATTAAAGGGATAGTTTTCAAACGTGGTTAAAACTACTATTATGGTAAACTATGAATTTCAATATATAAATGGGCGGGGTAGCCAGAGGAGGAGCAGTACCCCTCATAGATAGAAATATTAATAAGAGCCGCTGCAAGCAATTTGTTGAACTGTTGGTAGTAGGATCTTCTAGGAGCCCCAAAATTGAAAAAAATAGCAGCGGGGGAAGTGTAACCCCTATAGGACGCCAATGTTTAATATCGGATATCTTAAAAACTGTTATAGTGAAATAAAAATAAAGCGGATAGGCGCAGGGGGGAAATACCTTCCATAGGATGCATATATTAAATATCTCTCAACCGATAAAGAGTTTAAAGCAGTGTAGCGAAGCGCACCGGGTTAAGCTAGTTATTTATAAAGTCCAATATTCCCTGTCACAATTCAATTGCTGACACATTTAACCCTTAGTTTAGGCGAGGAATTTGTTTGGCAATTATTGCCGTAGCAACTATCAAATTCTATTGCCAACACTAGATATTAACGTGTGGACTGCATAAATATGTATTTGAACCAGTGTTCGAAAATAAACACTAAATATCGTTTCTTAATGTTCAGTTCGGTAGATTTGTGGAAAACACAAACGCTTATAGTGTTTGTGTAGAAAATCATTAAAACGCAACGTTTCCCTGTTAGTCATTTTCGAACACAAAAATATTACAAGGGGGTTACCGCGTATTTCGATTCGAAAGAAATCATTTACGGATTCGAACAATTTGTACTGTGTATTACGATTTTCGTAATCGTTCGAAACGATGACAGAGGTTGTATTTTTTAAAAAATGGGAAATTTGATGAACATTTTTTGTTCGTAATAGAGAGTGGCTTTTAAGAAAGTGATTTTTTGTTTTTAATAAAGTGTGAAAAACGTCCGTTTATTCGAAACAAATATTACGAAAATCGTAATACACAGTACAAATTGTTCGAATCCGTAAATGATTTCTTTCGAATCGAAATACGCGGTAACCCCCCTGTTTTTATCAAACTCAATAAAAGATGTGAACATTTAATTGCGTTCGGTTTTTTTTTTTTAAATCCACAAACTTCATTGTGTTCGGTTCGGCTTGTTAATGTTAGTCCATTTTGGCTGGTAAAAAAACCAAAAATTTTTTACAAAAACAAAGTACACACACAAAAAAACATTATAGAACATTAAAATATAATGTTTGTCTACAGTATCACTACAATTGTTCCACATTTGTATTATATAATGTTCGGTTCTTTTTTGAAAATAGTTACGAACGGTATTAAGGGTTGTGTATATCTACACAATCACTAAAAAATAGATATCGTTCCTGGGTGTGTGAGCCGAACGTTAAATTATGTACTGTTTATTTTCGAACACTGATTTGAACACATGTTCAGCAACAAATGTTATAATATATTGCTGAGTAATTATCTTTTGACACACTGTTACTCCCGGCTAATTGAGCTTTATACACCAGCTTTTAGAATACAAATAGATTAAGAGAAACTCTCTGAGTCGATCTTATCCGATCCGGTGTTATAACCGGTGTTTTAGCAATTTTGATACGATATTTATAATTTTTATTATATCATGACAGTAGCACTTTCGTTAAATATTATTAAAATCGTTTCGCAATTATTACAATTCGTAATGATAGTTTATTTAAATAAAATATAAAATTCGATTACTTTCAGTTGAACCCGATTACTAATTGATGACGACAATAATCACGATTACTTAAAATAATCGTTCAATAGACAAAAGTAATCCTAAAAAATTGAAATGTATGCTACTGTTTAAAAAAATTATTTAGAAAATATTCACAAATAAAATACAAATTAAAATAGATCGATTATTTTTTGATTAGGTACAAAGAAGTACTTTTTTTATTATACAACGATATAATTAACTTTCTTGATTATTTTAAGATTATTTGCAAAAAGTGGCAAAAGCTCCCCCTGCCTATATCTTCTTAGCTAATCAGCCGTGTTTCTTAAAATTTGGCATGCCTACAATGTAGCATTTTTTGGAAATTCCGTCATTTAGGATGGATAAAATCTCCAATTACCCATGTCTTCTTAATTTACTATCCGATGATAGTTTCGAAATTATTTTCATAGTGGCATCAAAAAATAGCAATTACCATACATGTTCACATTCCTAACATCACTCTCTCATAATTTTAATCGCGATTTGAACACTTTTGTAGGAACATTATCCAAATAATAAGTCAGTAAGCACACAAATTTTGTCTGTGAGTATTACAGTGAACTATGCCAGAAATACGAAAGCGAGCAAATTTTAACGGTCGAACGAACAATGCAACAAACTAATTATCTTTGTTTGACTTTCATAATTCAGGATAAAAATACATCACTTTCTTATCATTAACTTTTAAATAGCAAAAAACAATAAAGATATAAATGGCCTTTTTTAATCGCCCATCATGGTATAAAGCGCTTCATTCTTCTTTCTGATATAAATCCCATCCCCGCACACTTACAATTCATTCGTTATTTTTTAATTAAAAACCAACATCTTAACTAGAAATAAGTTGTATGGCAAAACAACGTTGCCCGGGTCGGGCAGTAATAATTATAAATTCTTTCTGCACGATTGAAACAAAAAAACAAGTAAAAATGCTGATTTCGCCGAATCTTTTAGTCACCTCACTATAATATTAAAAAGCCAATTGTTCCTCAGCTTAAGTGGTCAGATATTTTTTTTCAATACTTAATATGGGCATTTGTACCACAAAATGTAAAAAAATTAAATGAAGAACTCAAATTTGTAAAAAGGGTTTTTATATATACAAAGTAATGAAGTAGAACTATATCCAGAAAAAATTTACAGCAATCGATGCTAAGGATTTGCAGGTACATATAAGCAAAAATATGTGCTGGCGTGACGTCAAAAAAAACGGCAGTGGATTTTAACTTGCATTACAAAACTGAATAAGACTGCGAATTGAGCAAGACGGTCGATGCTAAGGATTTGCAGATACATATAAGCAAAAATATGTGCTGGCGTGACGTCAAAAAAAACGGAAGTGGATTTTAACTTGCATTACAAAACTGAATAAGACTGCGAATTGAGCAAGACGGTTTGTATAAAACCTTTATTAGTAAGCTTTGGACTAACATTTATTTATTTTTCAAGCTATCAAATTTAAAAATCTTTGCTTGTTTTAAGGTACATTTGGGCATTTTCAGCGAAAAACCTATTTTTTAATGTAACGCAAATAAGGTTGTATTTTAGGACCATTTTGTTCAACCATTATCCCTTTTGTTACTTAATGTAGGGCTAGTTGCGCTTTGCATAAAAATATAAAAAAGTAAACTATACATATACAATTTTTTGAGAAACAATTAAAATTACTTCTGGCGTTACGTGACAAAAAGTAGACTATTCGCTGGAACTGCCCATATCTAGCAACGTTTCGATGGAACTGATCATATCTGGAAATAAAATCCTCCTATATTATATGGCGTGCGCGCTGCAGTACTAGAACCATGATTTCTGGAACACTACCCACAGAAAAAAATCAAGTTATAAACGCCGAAAAAAAGGTTGATTTTAAATTTGTCGGTGGTGATTTTGCTTCAAACGTTTTTCATGTTAATTCAACCTGATTTTACAATAACTTGCGAACAACATTTTTTCCTTTTAAAATAACTATAATTCATGTAAATTTAACATCGCAGTAAAATTAGAGCAAAATGTCATTTATATTGAAATAACAATCCGAATCACGTTGAATAAAAGTTATTTTAAGTTGAAACAACGTGAATTTCATGTATAATCAAATTGTTTTGAGAGATATTAAAGTGTGAAGAAGCTTCAGAGACAACATATGCATTTATTTGAGAATAGTTCAAAACACTTACCCCTGTAACACATGTTTCACTTATTTTATATTCTCCTTTGATAACAGAAGCAAAAGCAGAATCGCCCGATATGTCATCATTCTACTTTGAAAACTTGATGTACTATTTAACAAAATAATCTATCTATATATATATAAAACAGGATGTCTGTATGTAACGTATGGACTCCAAAACGGCTGGGCCGATTTTGACGAAATTTTTAGGGAATCTTCAGGATATTCAGGCTGGTGACACTGTGAATTCTAATTTTTGATTTTCGGTCTCCGGGCGGAGGGTCGTAGCAAAATCCAATTTTCATATTACAATACATCTATATAATTTGGACGATTTTTTCTTTAAAATGATCGCCATGGTCCAACTTAGATTTATACGAAAATAAAGTTTTGCCCCGCCCACTTTTACGCCCACTTTTTTCGAATTACCTAAAATCCATCGATTTGACAAATTTTTCTTTCAAATGTTCGTATTAATCCATTTTAAGTTTTTATCGAAATAAAAATTTACCACACCTACTTTTACGCCCACTTTTTCAATTTAGCGCATAACTTGAGAACGGCTTGACCGATTCGGACGATTTTTGCCCCGCCTACTTTAACGCCCACTTATTTCGATTGACCTAAAATCAGAAAACGGCTCCATCGATTTAACTAATTTTTCTTTCAAATGTTCGTATCTTTTTAACGGATTTTAAAAATCGAACGCAAACATTTTTCCTAATTTGGACAGAGCAACGTCTGTCGGGTCAGCTAGTTTTAATTAAAAGAATACAAGAATTGTCTTCTTTTTATAACATATTTTAAACATGAAAATAAAAAAATTTACATACTTAAGTATGTATGCATGTTAGTTTAACAAGATAAACTTTTGATTTGAATATAAAACATGTTTTTATGGATTCAATATTGAACAATGTTATTTCAACAGTGAAAATTATTAAATAAACGTGATTTAAGGTTATATAAATATTTTTCATTTAAAATTAGTATAAATTTTAATAATTCTCATGGCCATTTTCTCAATGTATCGCCAAACTGTCTGTTACTTAATGTCAACATAATTTTATTGGGCCGATAAACTGTTTGTTAACGGTTTTGGGTTTCTCAATATACCGACAAAAAACATTGTTTTCAGCTGGCAACGCGACTCAAAATACATGTAAAACTTGGGAGTCAGCCGATTGAATTTATCTGTACGGCAAATAAAAGGAAAGTAAATAATTGGCAGATGAGTGCCGGTTAGCTTTGCGATAAAATCGAAGCAAATGAGACACTGAAAAACCCAAATTTCTTTAATGTGCAGTTTTTCGTTGAAAAAAGATAATCGCCTAATGTGGAAATGGCCATCAATCAACATTTCGCCATGTTAATTTTACATTGGTATTTTTTTTCTGTGTGTACTAGTATTCCTATAAGAATTTTTCATGTAAGACCGCATTTACATCTATGCAATTAACGCCGAGTTTTTTTCTATTTTCTTTCAAAGTAGTTTCTACGAAACTTAAATTTACATTTTTTTCAAGCATTTTTTTAACTTTTTCAAGCCCGTTTTCTTCCCTAGACCTCTTGCTAACAAACAAAAAGTTGCATGCGAAAGTTGCGGCAAGTTGCGGCGTAAATATCATAATGTAAATATGGTCTAAATGTTAAAAAAAAAGTAAAATAAATGTTCAAGCTTAAGGTCTTATTGTTTTATATAAAAAACTTTTTTTATAAAATTTATTTTCACCAATATTTCGGCACTTTCTTTGAGTGCCTTCTTCAGGGTTTTTTTCTTTCAACAAAATTAACAATTTTAAAAAACAGAATTAACAATAAAATGACAAAAATTTAAAAATTTTTTTTGTAATTGAATATGAAAATAATTTTCAATACAAACTAGATCTATTACAATTTACATAAATTATTAACTTCCGTTTCTATTTTTATAAATTAAATGTCTATAATTTTGTGCTACATTTTCAGTATCTGACTTAAAATTAATTCTCGACACTGATGGTACTCTTATAATTTGTAACATTTCCAACATAAATCTACGTTTGTAATTATTTTCCGTGCTTAAAACTTTTGTATTATCAAAATCTGGATAATGGTTTAGATTAGCACAATGAGCTGATAAAGCTGTTTTTTGTGAAATATTTCTATACTTCTGATCTGACTTATGTCCTGCTAACCTAGTTTTCAATTTATTCTTTGTTGTACCTATGTATACCATATTACACTGTCCACTATTATTACCCTTACAAGGTATCTGATAAACAATATTAGACATTTCCATCCTCTTAATTTTGTCTTTTGTTTTTGTAAATAGTTTACCTACTGTGTTGAAAGATTTATAAGCTATTTTGTATATTTTGTTATCATATATATCTGAGTTTGCCAATCTTTCTGAAAATTTTGGAATATATGTTACTGATTTATAAATTTTCTGTTCTGTAGTACTATTCTGGTTGTTTAATCTGTAATTATTATGTTGTATTAATAAATCTGTTATTAATTGCTTAGGAAAACTATTCTCAGTTAGAATTTTTGAAATCTTCCTTTTATTATCCCTATGAAACTCTGAGTCACTTATTTTAAGAACTCTTTTTATAAAATTTTTAGCAGTATTAATTATTATTCTCCTTGGATGTTTTGAAAAATAATTGATAATTCTACCAGAAGATGTTGGTTTCTGATACCAATCTATTGATACTCCATTTCCATTTCTAATTATCAAGGTGTCTAAATATGATATTCTTGAATTAACTTCCCTTTCAATTGTAAATTTAATATCCGAATGAAATGAGTTAAAAACATCCAACATTTGATCCATTCCCGATTCCGGAATTATACAAAATAAATCATCAACATATTTGGTCAAGATTTTCGGTTTTATACCTAACTTTCCTACACATACATCTAATAATTTTTCCATAACTATATCTGCTACTATTGGAGAAGCTGGCGAACCCATAGGAAGTCCTTTCATTTGAATATATATGTGATTATCTAATTGAAAATATCTATTATCTATTATACAAAATCTTAGAATACGTAAGAATAAATCTTTTTCTATATTCGTTTGTTCTCTTATTGTATTCCATTTTTCTTCTATTATATTTAGAGCTAAATCTATTGGTATGCTTGGAAATAATGAAACTACATCAAGAGAAATTAACTTTTCATTATTAGTCAATGTAATATTTCTAATTCTGTCCTTAAATTGAAGAGAATCTTTAATATTGTATTTTGAATTTTCTGTAATTTTCTTAAGAATTCTTGTTATATATTTGCATAGTTCATATGACGGAGAATTTATCATTGAACATATGGGTCTCAATGGAAAATCTACTTTATGAATCTTTGGAACACCGTATAACCTAGGTGCTATTGCTGTGTTAGTTTTAAATTTGTTCTTCTCCATAATTGTAATTATTCCACTATTAAAAAGTTCCTGAACTAAATTATTATTTGTCTTTTCCAGTTTATTAGTAGGGTCCTTATCTAATCTCTTATAATTCGAACTATCCTTAACAATATCATTAATTCTTAACTCATAATCAACTTTATTCATTGCCACCGTTGTATTTCCTTTATCAGCATTTAAGATAACAATGTCTCTATTAGACCTCAAAAATCTATTCGTTTCCCTAACTTTGTCCAATATAAACTTATCACTATTAGTTAGTCTCATTTTATTAATGTGGTTTTCTATATTTGTAGTCAGTTTTGTCCTCGCTATTTCCTGTTCCTCTTTTTCCTTAAGTGTCTGCACTAAATCCTCTCCTTCAGTTATAATTTTCAAAATTGGAAAATGTTTCTTTTCTGTTGGTAGTATGTGTTTATGACCTAGTGAGAGAACCCATTGTGCCTCCATTGGTATATTTATGTTGGATTTGTTAACAAACCACTTATTATTTAATTTAATACCTATTTCTCTTTTCTGCAAATTAACTAGTTCTTGAAATTTCTTCTTATGTCTAAATTTTATTTTCTCACTAAAATTGTTTGCCAACTTATCTTCATATATAAGGAATCTTGTATAGCTTGTCTCATCAAAAAAAATTCTGTAGTTGTTCTTCTACTATGCTACATTCCTTTTTAACCTCTTTCAATTGCTCATGTTTGTGCCTAATTCTTATGTTGAGAATCTTGCCTTGCAATTCTTGTACATATTTTGAAGTTTTTTGACGGTATGACGGTAAATGTTCATTTTCATGTAAAATATAAGAAACGTTTTTAGTTGCATTTTTTATAAATTTTGGGATAATACCTGTATTACGGCAACGAATCAGAAAGGTTATAGTTGCTTTTATTTTAACTAATTTATCCCTTATCGTCTTATACCTATTAATGCATCTTCTGCTTCTCTGGTTATTCTTAAAAGTGTGGAAATTGATTGAAGACGTGCTCATCATTTAATTTATATAATATGTATTTTTATTCGACCTTTATTATTTTAATATGTAAAATAAATGTTCAAGCTTAAGGTCTTATTGTTTTATATAAAAAACTTTTTTTATAAAATTTATTTTCACCAATATTTCGGCACTTTCTTTGAGTGCCTTCTTCAGGGTTTTTTTCTTTCAACAAAATTAACAATTTTAAAAAACAGAATTAACAATAAAATGACAAAAATTTAAAAATTTTTTTTGTAATTGAATATGAAAATAATTTTCAATACAAACTAGATCTATTACAATTTACATAAATTATTAACTTCCGTTTCTATTTTTATAAATTAAATGTCTATAATTTTGTGCTACATTTTCAGTATCTGACTTAAAATTAATTCTCGACACTGATGGTACTCTTATAATTTGTAACATTTCCAACATAAATCTACGTTTGTAATTATTTTCCGTGCTTAAAACTTTTGTATTATCAAAATCTGGATAATGGTTTAGATTAGCACAATGAGCTGATAAAGCTGTTTTTTGTGAAATATTTCTATACTTCTGATCTGACTTATGTCCTGCTAACCTAGTTTTCAATTTATTCTTTGTTGTACCTATGTATACCATATTACACTGTCCACTATTATTACCCTTACAAGGTATCTGATAAACAATATTAGACATTTCCATCCTCTTAATTTTGTCTTTTGTTTTTGTAAATAGTTTACCTACTGTGTTGAAAGATTTATAAGCTATTTTGTATATTTTGTTATCATATATATCTGAGTTTGCCAATCTTTCTGAAAATTTTGGAATATATGTTACTGATTTATAAATTTTCTGTTCTGTAGTACTATTCTGGTTGTTTAATCTGTAATTATTATGTTGTATTAATAAATCTGTTATTAATTGCTTAGGAAAACTATTCTCAGTTAGAATTTTTGAAATCTTCCTTTTATTATTATCCCTATGAAACTCTGAGTCACTTATTTTAAGAACTCTTTTTATAAAATTTTTAGCAGTATTAATTATTATTCTCCTTGGATGTTTTGAAAAATAATTGATAATTCTACCAGAAGATGTTGGTTTCTGATACCAATCTATTGATACTCCATTTCCATTTCTAATTATCAAGGTGTCTAAATATGATAATTAGAAATGGAAATGGAGTATCAATAGATTGGTATCAGAAACCAACATCTTCTGGTAGAATTATCAATTATTTTTCAAAACATCCAAGGAGAATAATAATTAATACTGCTAAAAATTTTATAAAAAGAGTTCTTAAAATAAGTGACTCAGAGTTTCATAGGGATAATAAAAGGAAGATTTCAAAAATTCTAACTGAGAATAGTTTTCCTAAGCAATTAATAACAGATTTATTAATACAACATAATAATTACAGATTAAACAACCAGAATAGTACTACAGAACAGAAAATTTATAAATCAGTAACATATATTCCAAAATTTTCAGAAAGATTGGCAAACTCAGATATATATGATAACAAAATATACAAAATAGCTTATAAATCTTTCAACACAGTAGGTAAACTATTTACAAAAACAAAAGACAAAATTAAGAGGATGGAAATGTCTAATATTGTTTATCAGATACCTTGTAAGGGTAATAATAGTGGACAGTGTAATATGGTATACATAGGTACAACAAAGAATAAATTGAAAACTAGGTTAGCAGGACATAAGTCAGATCAGAAGTATAGAAATATTTCACAAAAAACAGCTTTATCAGCTCATTGTGCTAATCTAAACCATTATCCAGATTTTGATAATACAAAAGTTTTAAGCACGGAAAATAATTACAAACGTAGATTTATGTTGGAAATGTTACAAATTATAAGAGTACCATCAGTGTCGAGAATTAATTTTAAGTCAGATACTGAAAATGTAGCACAAAATTATAGACATTTAATTTATAAAAATAGAAACGGAAGTTAATAATTTATGTAAATTGTAATAGATCTAGTTTGTATTGAAAATTATTTTCATATTCAATTACAAAAAAAATTTTTAAATTTTTGTCATTTTATTGTTAATTCTGTTTTTTAAAATTGTTAATTTTGTTGAAAGAAAAAAACCCTGAAGAAGGCACTCAAAGAAAGTGCCGAAATATTGGTGAAAATAAATTTTATAAAAAAAGTTTTTTATATAAAACAATAAGACCTTAAGCTTGAACATTTATTTTACATATTAAAATAATAAAGGTCGAATAAAAATACATATTATATAAATTAAATGATGAGCACGTCTTCAATCAATTTCCACACTTTTAAGAATAACCAGAGATGCAGAAGATGCATTAATAGGTATAAGACGATAAGGGATAAATTAGTTAAAATAAAAGCAACTATAACCTTTCTGATTCGTTGCCGTAATACAGGTATTATCCCAAAATTTATAAAAAATGCAACTAAAAACGTTTCTTATATTTTACATGAAAATGAACATTTACCGTCATACCGTCAAAAAACTTCAAAATATGTACAAGAATTGCAAGGCAAGATTCTCAACATAAGAATTAGGCACAAACATGAGCAATTGAAAGAGGTTAAAAAGGAATGTAGCATAGTAGAAGAACAACTACAGAATTTTTTTTGATGAGACAAGCTATACAAGATTCCTTATATATGAAGATAAGTTGGCAAACAATTTTAGTGAGAAAATAAAATTTAGACATAAGAAGAAATTTCAAGAACTAGTTAATTTGCAGAAAAGAGAAATAGGTATTAAATTAAATAATAAGTGGTTTGTTAACAAATCCAACATAAATATACCAATGGAGGCACAATGGGTTCTCTCACTAGGTCATAAACACATACTACCAACAGAAAAGAAACATTTTCCAATTTTGAAAATTATAACTGAAGGAGAGGATTTAGTGCAGACACTTAAGGAAAAAGAGGAACAGGAAATAGCGAGGACAAAACTGACTACAAATATAGAAAACCACATTAATAAAATGAGACTAACTAATAGTGATAAGTTTATATTGGACAAAGTTAGGGAAACGAATAGATTTTTGAGGTCTAATAGAGACATTGTTATCTTAAATGCTGATAAAGGAAATACAACGGTGGCAATGAATAAAGTTGATTATGAGTTAAGAATTAATGATATTGTTAAGGATAGTTCGAATTATAAGAGATTAGATAAGGACCCTACTAATAAACTGGAAAAGACAAATAATAATTTAGTTCAGGAACTTTTTAATAGTGGAATAATTACAATTATGGAGAAGAACAAATTTAAAACTAACACAGCAATAGCACCTAGGTTATACGGTGTTCCAAAGATTCATAAAGTAGATTTTCCATTGAGACCCATATGTTCAATGATAAATTCTCCGTCATATGAACTATGCAAATATATAACAAGAATTCTTAAGAAAATTACAGAAAATTCAAAATACAATATTAAAGATTCTCTTCAATTTAAGGACAGAATTAGAAATATTACATTGACTAATAATGAAAAGTTAATTTCTCTTGATGTAGTTTCATCATTTCCAAGCATACCAATAGATTTAGCTCTAAATATAATAGAAGAAAAATGGAATACAATAAGAGAACAAACGAATATAGAAAAAGATTTATTCTTACGTATTCTAAGATTTTGTATAATAGATAATAGATATTTTCAATTAGATAATCACATATATATTCAAATGAAAGGACTTCCTATGGGTTCGCCAGCTTCTCCAATAGTAGCAGATATAGTTATGGAAAAATTATTAGATGTATGTGTAGGAAAGTTAGGTATAAAACCGAAAATCTTGACCAAATATGTTGATGATTTATTTTGTATAATTCCGGAATCGGGAATGGATCAAATGTTGGATGTTTTTAACTCATTTCATTCGGATATTAAATTTACAATTGAAAGGGAAGTTAATTCAAGAATATCATATTTAGACACCTTGATAATTAGGAATGGAAATGGAGTATCAATAGATTGGTATCAGAAACCAACATCTTCTGGTAGAGTTATCAATTATTTTTCAAAACATCCAAGGAGAATAATAATTAATACTGCTAAAAATTTTATAAAAAGAGTTCTTAAAATAAGTGACTCAGAGTTTCATAGGGATAATAAAAGGAAGATTTCAAAAATTCTAACTGAGAATAGTTTTCCTAAGCAATTAATAACAGATTTATTAATACAACATAATAATTACAGATTAAACAACCAGAATAGTACTACAGAACAGAAAATTTATAAATCAGTAACATATATTCCAAAATTTTCAGAAAGATTTGCAAACTCAGATATATATGATAACAAAATATACAAAATAGCTTATAAATCTTTCAACACAGTAGGTAAACTATTTACAAAAACAAAAGACAAAATTAAGAGGATGGAAATGTCTAATATTGTTTATCAGATACCTTGTAAGGGTAATAATAGTGGACAGTGTAATATGGTATACATAGGTACAACAAAGAATAAATTGAAAACTAGGTTAGCAGGACATAAGTCAGATCAGAAGTATAGAAATATTTCACAAAAAACAACTTTATCAGCTCATTGTGCTAATCTAAACCATTATCCAGATTTTGATAATACAAAAGTTTTAAGCACGGAAAATAATTACAAACGTAGATTTATGTTGGAAATGTTACAAATTATAAGAGTACCATCAGTGTCGAGAATTAATTTTAAGTCAGATACTGAAAATGTAGCACAAAATTATAGACATTTAATTTATAAAAATAGAAACGGAAGTTAATAATTTATGTAAATTGTAATAGATCTAGTTTGTATTGAAAATTATTTTCATATTCAATTACAAAAAAAATTTTTAAATTTTTGTCATTTTATTGTTAATTCTGTTTTTTAAAATTGTTAATTTTGTTGAAAGAAAAAAACCCTGAAGAAGGCACTCAAAGAAAGTGCCGAAATATTGGTGAAAATAAATTTTATAAAAAAAGTTTTTTATATAAAACAATAAGACCTTAAGCTTGAACATTTATTTTACATATTAAAATAATAAAGGTCGAATAAAAATACATATTATATAAGTTAAAAAAAAAGTTTATAAATTATACGAAGTTTGAAAAAAGTAGAGATTTATGGGTAAAAATGAGCGTTTTTGGGTAAAAAAGAGGCATGCAGTCGTGGTCATTTTCTGGTATGCCAGCCATTTCTGAACCGATCTGGCCTAACTTTAATAGCGAGCTACTCTTGACTAGAAGCGATATAAGTTTAAAACAATCTAGCCCAATCATATCTGGGGCCTTCGGAAAACCCATTTCAACATACAACATAGTCTGACAATCCGATGGACGAACTGGGGGATATTGTTGAATCAACTCCGCCGCACATAAGGACCCGCAATATATACTTTTTATAGGGCCTAAAATCAATATTGTAAAAACTACAAACTTAGTTACAAGATTTATTAATTTTTCGCGGGGGGATTGGGGTATTAAAGTCTATTTAATTACTTATTGTAATGGATAGTTTAAACGCTTGGGTTATTTCTATTATAAGCTTTTTACTTTATGTCCAATTTCACCGATTCTATTAAAATACCAATTCTTATTTTAATGAAGTTTTTCTATTTAATTTTCTTTTTATTTTACATGTAAAACGAATAAATTGATATTTAAATAAATTGATGAAGTCGGCCATAAGACTTTACCAACGACTTACCCGTTGTAGTGATTCTTTCATGTCAGTTTCAAATTCAATTTTAAATCTAGGTAATTTAACAGTCACTGTCTCCCTCTTCAGTTTCTGAGATATCGACCCAAAATCATAATCTTTCAGTTTTCTCTCCAAATCTGCCAAGCCTTCTACATCTTGAGGTAACAATAATAACATTGACAAATCCGTTGTTTTATAAGGCAACTCTACTGCAGATGCTTGTAAATCATCGAAATCGCCATAATGAAATACATCTTCGTTATACATCATCTTGACCGGAACCTTGGCTTGCCCTGTAATAAAGAAGTCTTGATTTTTGGTATCGGAAGTGGAAAATTTTGTCAGCCATTCGCTTTTAAAGTATATGGAATTCAATAATAACGCTCTGGCATCGGCAGAAATCGAAGAAGGTGTCACAATGTTTTTAATTTGATTTCGGGTTTTCTCGCTAACCCAGGAATTAATAATATTGGCTGCTTTTTTGGAGTTAGAGAACTCAATGCCTTCAAAATCAGCATCAAATGATTTTTTTATAAAATTTTGAACATTCTGATCAATTGGGCCAAAGCGGTTGTCGTAATATAATTTATTGGCCATGACAAGAGTTGTTGGCGGCGTATTTAAATAAGTCTTTCGTAAAATATTTTCAAATGTTTTGGCAACAGAGAAACGATCATTGGGTAGGGCCAATAGCTGAGCCAATTCCTCATTCAATTTGCCACCAGACATAGTGAATATGCATGCCAAAACTGTTTCCAATGAAATAGGAGAGTAAACCAGATTTTTATATTGGGATTCTGACGACATGATTTCAAAAAGTTTCGCACTTAAGGAACTCTCATTTGGAATTTTCCACTGTTTAGAAGGTTGCGTTTTTGTTGAATTTACATCAGAAAAGGGAGAATTTGTGGAAAAATGTATTACGTTGGGATTATTAACATTTGTATTTGTTTCTTCTGTATGCGAGTGGTCTTGTGCAAAAGCAGTTGTATTTCCAAATGAATCTCTTGAATTTTTATTGTACAGTTTACGACCTGGAACTTGAGGTGTATACAAGTTTGCATTGCTGTTATCAACTCCACCGGTCATGTGTGCATCACTAGTATATTCAGAATATATATTATATAATTCAAGTAGGGTTTTTTCTTTGCCACCTTCACTGTTGTTAAGTTGAACACCTTGTTGGGCATTTAACGATTGTGTCCATAGAGCCAAGATGACATCTTAAATAATAAAATTTTTTTATAGAATTTTCCATATTAAACAATGCATTTCTATTAATTAAATCTTACAGATTTTCCACATTTTTTGTTTTTACTGCAAAAGTTCGTCAACAACTATAAAAATAAAATAATTCTTTTTCTGTTGATTCCGTTTAAAAACTTGATTATCGTGAAAGCTTGAAATTAATACTGATTCAAGTTGTTTGTATACTTTTTATTTTGTATCTCAAATTACTACTCAGCTTAGCTCAGTTCTCTTTGTCTTTTTGTTAACCCCTTAACGACGGGAAATTACAAATTTAATGGATTGTCAATATCTTTTACCAAATATTTTTTTAAGATAATAACAGATACAGCTTAACATTTTAAAGATAAAAATTACGTTGTTTTTTATATCATTTAATATTTATATGTAGTTAATTAATAATAGTAATCATTCTAAAGTTTGGTGTTTAACTCCCAAAAGGGGTTAAAATGTATAGATACGTGAGATAAAACTTACAAACAAAACACTCTATCTCTAAAATATTTAAGCTCTCATGTTTAATTGCCTTGTTGCCATGTTGCCATTGTGACATATTCTGTGCAGAAAGTAGCAGATTGAATTTGTATGATGAGAAAAAGTTTTTATCATAATTCAAAAACCAGTTAAAATTAACTCTGAATAATGGAAAGACTTTTTTACTTTATATATTTTAACACTCTTTCTCTAAAATATTTAAGCTCTCATGTTTCATTGCCATGTTGCCATGTTGCCATTGTGACATATTCTGTGCAGAAAGTAGCAGATTGAATTTGTATGATGAGAAATAGTTTTTATCATAATTCAAAAACCAGTTAAAATTAACTCTGAATAATGGAAAGAGTTTTTAAATTTATATATTTAAACACTTGCAATCATTATACCTGCAGAATAATTTTTAATATTGTATACTTTTATAATCTATTGTTTTGTTTTTAATCTTAACTTTTATAATTTTAATTAAAGATATCCCACAGTCTCTATCCTCTATTCAGATCATTCTTCCCCTCATTGCTATGTAATCTGAAATATGTACCACTCACTCACAAAAAAAATACATACAGTTTGTTATGTGTCCCACAGGGATGATAATTGAAAAAACCAAAAAATAAAATTGCGCTTTTTCGGCTCCAACAGTACTAAATCATTTTTTTATAATTTATTTTTAAAAACAAAAATTTAATACAACAAAGTAAAGTATAGATGGCAAAACCAAAAAAATACATGTTCATTAATTATACATAATATAGGATGGGTCAACTTTTTTCGCGTCAAAAGCACGTCGCGATTCTTGTTCTATAAGCCATTCCAAGAAACTTTGCCAAAGAAACCATTAATTTCGAGCCCCCGGATTTTTCAATTTTCAAAGTTGGTTTTCCAAAATATTCGAGAATAGAGACAAAAAAAATTTTATTTGGTCTAGCCAGACCTGTATCATGCGGTTATTAGGGTCGAGAAATCCATTTATTTTTGATTTCCGCACATTTTAGAATTCATAGTCTTTTTTTCGTCAAACTTTAAACGAAAATAAAATTTATAAGCGGTCTAAAAATATGTGTATACGAGGATCTTCGGATTGCATTTCCAAATTTATTGTGTTTAAAATTTTCAATATGTACTGCAGAAACAAAAGGGAATAGAAAGTCCGGATAAAATAAAATTTTATTTAGAGCTTTTAAAATCTCATTCAAAATAATTTGGAGTAAAGTAATAATGGAGTGGGTTCCCTTGTTCTAAAAGTCTGTTGATTACTTCTTGATGTGACGACCATCTTGTTGACGAATATTTGAAAATATTATGAGTTCGTTCCAAAGTAATCTTGAATTAAGAGGAAGTCGTCTCTTCTACTCGAACTTTTGCAGAAGTAGTTTCCTATATCATTAAAAAAAACTTGTCAATATCATCAGAAAATGCCCGCCTATAAACTGCCGCCGATACTAAATCTAGAATGTGGCATAAGCAATCGTCCAATGAACAAGTGCAAAAATCTATTCACAATAGCGGAATTCATCAAATGGTCCTGCAAATGCAAATATTATAGCTCTTTTTTTAAATCCAACAACAAAAAATAGAGTTTCCCTTAGATTTCATAAAAATCTACGAAATTTTGCATTTTCGCAAGACTATTTGCACCAAACACTAAACTCCGCTTACATCATTGGACAGTTTATACGAGTTGCCATTTTATATCAATTATAAGTAGTTTTGAAAAATTTGGATATAATACCAAATGAGTCACGGGGGTACCATAGCGTTATTTAAAACTGTTTTAGGCGTACGGAATGACAAACTTAGTATACCCTCATTCACCACTGATGGTGGTGGAGGGTATAACAACGTTTCAAATGCACAAATTTCATTTACATACATATGTAGGAGTAAAACGGTAAATATGGAGCAAGTAAATATTTTTTAATAATTTCCTTATAACCGATTTTGCGATTTCAAATAAATTTTAGAATTTTTCGCAAATTTTTGCCATGTTTGCGATAAGAGCTATTTTTACTGTAAGTTTTCTGATTCTGTATAGCTTTACCGATTATTAATAAATATATTTGCTATCATGCCTCGCTTAGCAAATTTTTGCAAATTTCCGTTAATTTAGCAATTTTTACCAAAATTGTGCCATTCCTTTTAGTTTTAGGGACTTTTAATCAACTTCTTTGAAATATTAAAAATTTTCGCTATTTTTGGAATTTTTTTTTTTTTTATTTTCCCTCATTTTGTTTCTTTTGCCGATTTAGCGATTTCAAATAAATCGATAGAAGCGATTTTTTCCTATAAGTTTTCTGATTCTTTACAGTTTTAACGATTTTTAATAAATATTAGACTTTGCTATCATGCCACTGTTAGCAAATTTTTGCGAATTGCCGCTAATTTTGCAATTTTTACCGAATATGTGCAATTCCTTATAGTTTCAGGGACTTTTAATTCATTTTATGGCTTGTTTGAAATATTAAATATTTTCGCGAATTTTCGCTATTTTTGCAAACTTTACATTTTAAAATTTTCCGCAAAACCTTTAGTTCCATAAATTTCCAAAAACAGTTTTATTCGGAAATTTTCACATGTGGAATTCATGATAAGGGTGAGTGTAAACAAATTTGAAAGCAAAAAATTGTTTATTTTTCAGCAACAATAGCAAAATTTCCAGGGGATTTTACTATTTTTTTTAAAGTTAAAATTTTTTTATAGTGTAAACATTTAATATTTTTGAGTGTTCCATTATTACAAAAAATGTTAATGATTATTATTTTAATGAAATTTAAAGTGGAGAAAGTTTAAGAATCTGTCTGTCGATTAAAAAAAATATCACAATTTAAATTAAAAAAAAAAAATTTAACTTTTTTGTGTTTTCAAATCGAATATTAATCAATTTTAGAATTTTGTATTATTATTTGGAAAAGAAAATAGAATAACCTCCATGTTCATAAAATAATGTTTATTGAACAAATTTCCATGAAACGATTCATAATAAACCTGAAATTTTTTTATGAATATGGGAGAAAGTTTTTAAATGAATTGGGGGTAAATATAGCGTGTTTTAAGATATTTACTGCGTTACGTCCTATATTTTTACGACATACGACCCAATTGTGTTTCTAAGAACATTTTTATTAAAAATATATTATGAAAGCAAACCGTGCTGAATTTCTTAAAAACTAACTTAAGTTTATAAAAAAGGGTATTTTTTAGAAGATTTTCTGGCAACACTGTGCTTATTAATTCAGCGAACTTTCTTTAGTGAATGACTTAAGATACAAATAAGTTGCTTTAACACTAAAATTCCTGTATTTTTCTTTTACTTTTACAAAAACTTAATTATGACACAAACATGCATGAGTAGTTATTTATCGTTTTACATTGTGATGAATAGATTATTACGTTTAAGTATAAATCTTAATTATTTTTTAAGTTGCAGTTATCCGACCTTTAATACCCTTCACCGAAGGTAAAAGGGTATATACATATAAGTTTGTCATTCTGTATGTAATTTCTACAATATTGATGTTGGACCCTTCAAAGTATATAGATATATTCTGGGTCCTTATAAGTAGCGTAGTTGATTTAATAATGTCCATGTTTCCATCTGTCCTTCTGTCACATTTTTGGCAGGAGCCAAAGTTTTCAAACTAGATACAAGCAACTTGGCTATCAAAACACAGCTTCCGACAAAATGTGGATACGATTGGACAAGTGGGCGTGGCACAAAGTTGAATTATTTATGTTTAAAGAACGGTATTCATGTAATTTTCGTAATATGGTGAAGGGTATATAAGATCCGAATAAAGCACTCTTACTTGTTTTTTATAATTTATAAATTAATAATTTAGTCAAGCTCGAGGTCTGTTTTTTCTTTAAGTTCTTTATTTTTCAATATTTCGTCATCCTTTGGATATCTTCTTTAGAAATACCGAGAAACAAAAATTTACAACAATTTAGCTGAAGGTCCACATTACGCGTTTTCGCTTCCATGCATTGCATGTATTGTAATCCGGGTCGACCTCTATGCAAAAAAAAAAAAGTTGTGCCAGTCACCTCCCAGAATGAAAGATATGTATGTCAATGAAGTTTCTTAAACAGGAAAACATTTTTTTGCCACGTTCCCAAATATAGCCCTTTGGCACCATTTATGCCATCTTGGATCCTTCCCCCAAATGTCCATTTTTTTCACGTACCAAGAAACACGCCTCCAAATTAAGTCCTTTTTTCACATACATATTACCTTAAACCAGGTAGAAGCCAATAAAAAACCAAACAAAATTCCATCAATCACGCTCTAGAACAAAAGGTATATTTATTAAGTTTGAAGGACTTTAAAAAAATACAGCGCTTTTTGTTTAATGTATATAACATCGCCATTTAAAGCAATATTTCATCGTATCGTATGTCATTGTTAATGGCTAGAATGTGACTTTATTTTAATTTATTTATTTAATGCTTTTTTGATCTAACTTACAATTCTAGATGGAACTCATGATATTTCGGATCCATCCTCTCTAATGTCTGATTTTTTCACATGTCGAGAAATTCCTTCTAAAACTTAGTATATCTAGCTCTTAATATATTCACCGCGCCCTCCCAATAAACATCTTTACCATTTTGCGAAGCACTAAAGGTACATTTAAAAAAATAAGCGCACAATTATGCGCTACGCAATAAGACATACAGAAATGCAGTAAAGTAAGTGAAAGAACTCTCAACAGCTTTTATAAAAAAAGTAACATTTCAAGTGCTACGACATTCCCTTACTACGAAGCAGGTTTGTAAGGGAGAATACTAAAAAATAACTGTATCAAAACATTCAGTGTGTAAAGATGATCGTTACATCCAACAATATTTATGTGCGCTGAATAATGCGCTTTGTGTGTCAAAAATGTATTGCTTCAAGGTGGGAACTCGCCATATAAAATTCATGTCTTCCGTAAGCGCAATGGTAAGCGAAACCCTTATGTTTCTCCCTTACAAACCTGCTTTGTTGGAAGCTCCATTTTTTATTGGGCTATTACAAGATAGCCACCTTTAGTCTCGTCAAGATTTACATACACCGACTACCCAATTTATAATTTTTCGCATACACTTATATTTTTATTAAGCAGTCATTTGTAAGCATGTAATTAATTTCGTATTTTTTCAGTTTAAGAATTATGCATTTTTTCAGTTTTTTTAGTTCTTGTTTTATAACTGTACCATGGTATCGTATAATGGATATTAATTTTTTTTTTTGTATTTAATGTTTTTTTTATCTAACTTCAAATTTTAAATGGAATTTATGAAATCTCGGATCTCACAAATTTTAAAACCCTGCTTAATTCGTGACTAGTAAAGCGTATAAATAGTATATTACTAGTTGTTAAGACACTGGTTGCAAAATACTATTTTTGTACGCGTTAAAAAGTACAACAATACAGATTTCTACGTGACGACGCACAGACAGGTATTTGGCACTAAAAGTCGCTCAAACTTCCTTTTTTTATATTAGCACTACACCCTTTTTACTGTTATTTTTTAAAAGTCAATATAACCAACATGGCGCGTTTCAACCTTTCACCAGCTGCATAAAGTCAGTCGGAAGTTACCATTCGAAAAACGTGTTCGTATGATTATTTCGATACGCTCAAAACTTAAGTGTCTTCAAAAATTCATTTTATGGTGATAAAGTAGATTTTGTGTTAGTTTCTATTATGGATTGTGTTCAATCAGGTATGTGCTTTATCTAAAACTTAAGTTTTACATTGATTCTAATTATTAACTAGTTTTTTTGCCCTTTATGGTTAAGCGCTACAAATGCAAAAAACGCACACATCTTCTTATTTCACAGAGGTTTCAAACTATTTCTGTTCATTTTTGAGCTTTAAATTTGGTAGTATTTTGTAGAAAAGATCCTCCAGAAATTTAGAAAGCAAAAAACAGCCACCCCAATCCACCCCTAAATTTTTAGCGATTTTTTTAGTACATGGGTCTTAAATTCAATAAGAAGAATTTCAATAAAATTTCATTTTTTGCGAGACCAACTGGGCTTATTGTTGGACATACCTTAGGCAACACTAATGATGAGAATACTGGTGGCCGCTATTTTAAAGAACACGAAAGATCAGCAGAAATATGTATCTGGGATTGACAAAAATTTAATATACTGGTTAAAAATAATACTTGACGCCATATGCTTTGGTATTAAAATTAAGGATACTGCTGAATTGCATGGTTCCCTTTATCAATTTCACCCTGTGTCACCGACAGTTCACAGGGTGTTGCGCCATGGAGCAGCCGTAAAAAGGGAGGCAATTCTGACAATCGGTCAACTCTCTGAAGAAGCGGCAAAAGCCCGCAATAAACATGTTCACACATACAGGCTGGATTATTCTAGAAAATTTTCAAGAATTGAATGCAACCAATATGTGCTAAACAGGTTGCTTTTGACGTCAGTCCCTCTTCTGACAGGAATGAGGAAAACCAAATCGAAAAAGAAGAAACCCCTTTTGATTGAAGTCTTAAATTTACTTGAAGAAAACGGCATTTGCAACGTTAATATTGGATATGAATGCGATACTTTAGAAAATGACGAATAAAAAGATTTATAATAATGTTTTTTGCCTTTTTCTACACTGAAATACCCTAACCTACCTTTAAATCCAATAAAATACTAATATAAAATTTTAAATGAAAGAAAAAATATTTTTGAGCGACTTTTAGGGCCAAATAGTCTGTGCGACGTTGTCGAAACAACAACAACAATACTATTAAAATAGGTAAAATCGAAGAAACAACAATACTACGAGAAAAACATACATTTTAGCGTGGTTTCAGAGTTCACAAAATATTCTTTACAACTCTTTTCAATGAACAAAATAAAACAAAAGGGAACATTTTTGTGTTAAGGCAACATTTAAATAAAAAAAAATTAAAAAAGAAAGGTAAATTCCCCATTTTTTGTTACATTTTTTAAGTTAAGAAGTATATCAAATTTTCAAAGTAAAAATATGACAAAATATGCTTCTTTAAAATAACAGCTAGTTGGACTTATATGACAAGCTAATCGGTAGCTCGCTATACATACATACATATGAAAAAAGCAGATGTGCAACTGGTATGAAGTAAATAACATATAGAATATTTCTAACCAAATACTAGTTACTTTGTCTGCAGGAAAACTTAATTTGCACAGCACTACCGACAGCTAATACTTATAGATTTACCGCCTTTTGCTGGGCTAAATGTGTTGGATAACTAATGTGAACTTTAACTTCTTTTTGCAAAAGGCGGTAGATGTATAAGTATTAGCTGTCGGTAGTGCTGAATCTCAGGCCAGCCGCCTGGGTTCGAATCTCAGGTCAGTCAAGAATGAATGATTATCAATAACAATTTTAATTAATTTTCATGGTGTTAAATTCCTTTCTTCATAAAAATAATTTATTGAAAATTAAATTTGATGAACTTAAGCCTGATTAAAGATATTGAAAATTTGGATTAACGACCATAAATAGTTCAACAAAATTACCACATTACTAATTATTGTTATAAATTTAACTTTAATTTCACAAGGTAGTCATGTCATATGTCTTATGGCTAATAAATCACTGATGGCTTAAACGCTGGATTAGTTGAACTAAACTTGAATTTATATGTAGTTTAAACTCAACAACTATAGATCAGTGTCCCATGTACTAAACGGCCAACTTTTTGCGTTTTAAGATGGTTTATATGTTAAGTGATTTATATATTTGTTGGTTTAAACACATTTTAAACCAAAAAGAGAGTTTAACTTGCTCTGATTTTTTGTCCCTTAAAGTAATGACAAGAAAAAAATATGAGTCCTGTGAACAAAAAATAAACACAGCATAAAAAGTTTTATTTTTTAGAAGGTTTTTTGTATGAACACAAAAATAATTTGTTTAAACTATTGTAAAATATTAGGATTGATAGCACACCCTGTGAATATGAAATATTGCAATCATATTATTTTTAAATTGATTGACATATAGATACCATGAGCAGCAATGTGTAGCCACCTTGTACAGGAGTTATTGTAACTTATGTAAGAGCTTTTTATACCGAATGTTAGTGACACTTCGTTTTTAAAGATTTATGTGCTTTAAAGTGGTTTTCTGTAGTTGATCTTATATAAATTACATTTAATAATGGGTAGGTGCGATTTTCGGTATTATCTCCTATAAACAAGACTTTTCCCAAAGACATTACGTTTACATTTGGATTTGGTACAAATATTTTTACGGACTGACGTGGTTTTCTGAAAAGAATGGGAGCTACAGCCAGATGTGTGTTGAGTCTTGTTTACATTAATAACAGTTTTGAAAGTTGTATGCAAGTAAAACCGATACTAACACAAAGGGCTTGTAAATCAGAGGATGTAAAACTCTCTTTTTGGCATAAAATGTGTTAAAACTAGAGTTTCTACGCGGGAAAGAATTCCCGGGAATCCCGGGACACTTTTTTTAAATGAATCCCGGGAAATTGTTTGCCGGGAATTTTCGGGAATTTTAGATTAAATTTGTTGAAATTTTAATTTCTTAGCATCGTTAAAACCAAAAACGAGCAATAAAAATATGTATAATATTTACTAAAATTACTTAAAACTACCTTCAAATCGAACTATTTTTACTACACCAGTAAATCGACCGTCTTTTTAATTGCTGATGAAATGTCTAAAGAGCTTCTTGAAGTAGAAAATGAAAATGTACACGATACACCATCACCAAAACCAGATGATGAACCATCTACAAATTCTAAAAAAATAAATGTAAAGAAAATACAAAAGCCTGAAAATATCTTTAAAAAAGAATTTGACGTCTTTGAAGTCACGGGTAACAGGCCAACAAATTTAAAATCTTTGTATGATGCGCTTCTTACTATAAAACCAACGTCTGTAGAAAGCGAGAGCATTAGAAATGCTTTAATAATACTTAAAAATTTCTTAAAAGAAAATTAATTTTACCAAGTTGCTATTAATAAAACCTACTAAATATTAATAAGTTTTAATAATGCGTAATCTCCCAAAAAAAAAAAAAATATATATATATACATACATATATTTGTATATCGTTAGCTAAAATGCAAAAAGACGTAATTAACAAAAATATAATTTTACAGGAGAAGCAAAAAACTTTGTAAAGTGAAAACTATAAACATGTCAGAAAAACATGCATTGATAAGTCGTCCATGGAATTCTTCAACCAATTTTCAAAGAAAACCATTTCATTATATTTTCTTTGAAAAAAAATCAAACAAAAAAACTTGTAGTTACGTCCCTTTGTTTTTTGTTAATAAAATCGCAATTTTTGATCGCAGAAGTGTAAAATTTTGTCAAGACATGTAGTTTTATAGCATTCATAATAATCAATCAAAAACTCGATTTTGAATTTTTTGTTAGTTACGTCTTTTTGCATTTTAGCTAACGATATGTGTATATTCTTTTAAAAAAGTAAAAACTTTCGTCTTAAACTCATTTAATGAAATCATTGTTTTATGCAAAGAATCCCGGGATTCCCGGGAATACAATTTTTTTCGTTTCGTTTCCCGGGAATAGAAACAGTCCGGGAAATTAGAAACCCTAGTTAAAACCATCAATCTATAAATCAGTAAACATATAAACCATCTCTAAACTCATTAAATCTGATGTTTAAACTGCCAATACACCCCACATAAATTTACAACATATATCGTAGTGCTGCCACATGTCATTTTTTAAGTTACATATATTTAAACATAAATTTAAACTACATTTAAATTAAATATTCACTAATTTATTAGCCATAAGGTGAAATAAAGAGTTCTTTCGCACATCGGAAATAGGCTATTAGCAAATGTGCTGAGTTTTCCAATTAATTTTTATTACAAATTTCAAAGTTTGTATGAAAAATAATAATGAAACTGCTGAAATGCTAATAAAATATAATGAATAAGGCAAATTCAATGTTAAGCTTATATTCATTTCATTAATATATCTTAAGATATATTAACACATTTCAAAGCAAAAAGTTTGTTACAGTATAAATTAATATAATTTTAGTTCACATATATATATTTTATCACTAAAAAAATAGTGAGGTTTTTTTAAAAATCTTTGATTTTAATTTAATTCGAAATGGTTATATTAGTGTTAATTTAATTATTTCGGGGTTTTCCAAAGAGAGGAGCACAAATAACCTTCATATTGCTTAATGTAAATAATGGAAGCATGCATGTCGTTATTAATGCTACTTTCCAGGGCAAGTTAAAATATGCACAACAAATTTTAAATATGCACGCAAATATACACGAGAAAAAACACAAGCTTATTTTAACACTCACACCACAATAGTGGAGAGAGTATTATGCACAAGAGAGTATTAAGGCGCCCGTACACGACATGTATTTGTCATCTGACATGTCAAATTTTCAAGTCACATGTAACTGTTCATGTCTGTCAAAATTGCTGTTTTACGTAAGGTTTATAATATTCGGTCACAAACGTACATGTAATTTGCTTCTGACATTGTCTCTGTTTTTTTTAGCATTGTTATTGCAGAAACCAAAGTAGTTCTCGATTTCAAAATAGCTTGCTGCCGCCACGAAAATATTTATTTGCGCCGTAAAATAATTTAGCCATCTTAACATTTTTTTCTTTTATTATGAAGATACCAATTTAGAATTATATAATGAAACGGTTTTTATGTATATATTTACATAAATTCTTTTCAATGGTGAGATGAGCATACATATCTTATTATTGTAAAATATTAACTTCAGCCGGCTAATGATTCCGTCAATAGTTGACGCCGCTGCCAGTTTCTTCCCGGCATAGATTTCTGATGTCAGATGGTTTGTCAGAAGAAAATAGAGCACGCTCTAATAAAATTTTGTCAGATGACATTGCGTCTGACTTTTACAGAAGCAAAGTTAAAAAGGTAACACACGACATGTATGTGTTTTGCAGTGGTAAATTTGACATGTCAGATGACAAAAACATGTCGTCTATACGCTCCTTTATGCTGACGTTTGTAACACCTTAAAATATAGGTCCTTTTCACACCTGTAAGTATACCACTCAGAATCACTTAAAACAGAATTGCAACAGATTGACTTAAAAAGCAATTCTTTTTTTTTAAACAGCTGCCAAATAACGTAATATGCAAATTTAATAAGAAGTATTTTTTTTTTTTTTGGGGGGAAAACTTAAGAAATATACAAAAGCATATTTTTCACCCAAAAAATATGAAAAACTTGCCCTGCTAATTACATAAACGATCGTATTGTTAACTTCAATTAAAATTGTTGATTTGAATCAACGGTTTTTATATGGGGAACCGCAGACCCTTATTAATTTCAATATTACCCTCCATTAATACCTTTTGGGAGTGGGCTTTATATGGTATCTAAATACTGTAGCCAATCTTTATAAAGCCTGACCACACAGTATTTAAATTTTGCCCGATTCAAATAAAGTACCATGATTTGTTTCGAAAATATTATTAGGCGTATTAAAGAGATATTCAGAAGGGGATTTTATATAGGACACATCGTAAAAACCTAAATTAGAACAAATTTTAATCCAGTAATAAGAATTTTTTAGATTTTAGATTTCTTAGAATTTAAAATTATGAGCTGATTAGCACAAAATTACATGGTGTAATTTCTAATTTTTTAAAACAATGACAGACCACATTTTACTGCAATAGCATGATCCGTTACGGTTTAAAGCGTATTTAAAAAATATTTTCCAAGTGTGCACTTTGTATGGGGCATATAAACCGATCTTAACGAAATTAAACAGAGTGATTTCTAATCTTACAAACTATAACAGATTGAATTTTAGCTTGTAACTCGTTAGTTTTAGCCATTCTACATTATTATGGAAGAAACCCTTAATCAAAACGTTACCATAAGAGATCAAAGTAAAATTAAATAGAATATGTCTAGGAAATTTTTTTTTCAGATTTGTTAAATTTTAAAGTTAAACTGAACTCCAGATTTTTGGTTTGTATAAGTTTAAGATAACTATTTTGAGAATTGTGAACTTAAATGCACTACTCGGGACAATAAGGAGTTTAAGACTTTACAATTCTCCTGGCATCATACCTGGAGAACTGCAGACGGTATAGATTACAATAGCTCCTCGGCTAATGATGCTCTTTTCGGCATATCTTAGGCTTCTCTGATTTTTTTATCCCCTAAGCGGGGAAAAACACGCACGACATATAAATACTTTTGACCGATTAGTTTTTCATTATTTTTCTAAAAGAAACTGGAAAGGATAGTGAACCAGTAACTTCTGAACACAATTGAAATGGACTGAAACTATTTTGCGAGAGCGCGCCAGTTTGGTGAGTTAACTTTGGTGGCTTTCCTGGTAATCGAGGAAGCTTTCAACAACACAACTTCAGCTACTATAATTGCGATGTTGTCAAGCATTTTAGTGAAGAGTTATATGACCATAGTTCGTACAATCATGTTATACGGCATAATCGTATGGTAGCCGGTCTTGTATAGGAGCACCTACTTGTGAAGAATGAGGAAGGTACACCAGTATTACTGTTGCGCTGGATATTATCTTTCATCTACCACCCATATTTCTGGTCGCCTCAAATGAACCCAGCAATGGAGTGGAATACCTGCGGACACCGCAGCGCTATGATCACGACAATCTCAAAAGAGGAGGCGTAAACTTCTTGTCAAGAGAAGAAGCGATCTTCGGAGTTCACTCAAGAGAGCACAACTTCGATTTATCGCGAAGACTTCCGCTGTTGTCCCGCGACACTGTCTTTTGTAAGCATGCATAGCGGGAGCCGAAAAGTATGATTACTGCCGCAGCTGTGGTGACGAACGTGAGAAGTGTCGTGTACGGCGAGAAGACGACTAGTCGAAACTTGATCCTCCACTTCTGACGGATTGTACCATATCTCTGGCGTTGAACTGGAGCGCATGGGAGCGCATGGGTTCTGCGATAGGGGCTCTGTTAAGTGGAACTCCATTGTATCACAATGCATCATTGGGTCTAAGTGTGTGACATGGATACCGACTGCAATTTCTACCTAACTATTCTACCACAACACAAATATATGTACAACTTCTAAGATTTATTTAATTTAATATTTTATTCAAAGAATTTCGAATAAAATTATTACGTTTTGTTACACAGCTCCTCATAGATCATGGTACAAAAACTTTGAGGCAAGTTCATGGGGGTTTTTCAAAACTCCGATAATACAACTAGAGATCGTTGTATTTGTTAAAACTAGGGATGCCATTCCCGATCCCAAAATTTTTTTATCCCGGGATTTTCGGGATTGACCAAATAAAATAAGGTTTATTTTATTGTAATCGGTGCACAACTTTTGATTTTATTCACAATTTGGTGAGTAAACTGAATATCGATTTTCATACAAAAATAACATTTAAAATATGTGTTGTCATGAACGTTTTTTCTTTTTGTATGGAAATTGATCAGTTTTCTCACCAAATTGTGAATAAAATCAAAAGTTGTGCACCGTTTACAATAAAATAAGCCTTATTTTATTCGAAATTATTAAAGATAAATGTTTTTAGACCAAAACAGAGATTTTTGTCGCATTTTTATTTTTTATGAATTTTTACAGAACAAAAAATTTGTTTTATTTCAAAATGATCCCTTTTTTCTTTAAAAATTCAACCATATCTCTGAAACTACAGGGCAAATTTCAAAACAATGTAAGCACGGCAAAAAGATATTAGTGTTGCCGAGTTTCTGAATATGGTCAACCGTTTTCAAATTATTCCAATATATGTAGTGAAAGTGTCCTAATTTTAGACATAACGGTATATATAGGGATGAAACGATACGAGTAAATACAAGTACATATTCGATACTTTTATATAAGTACCAAGTATATTTGTAATCGATACTTAGCAGCCGAGTACCAAGTAGTATCGGTAAAACAATACTCGGTATCGATCAAAAGTAATCGTTTTACTTTGGCATTGAAATTAATCTTAAATTTTTGTTTGACCAGCAAACACTAGGGATGCCGGGATTATTCTTAAAATTTAAGTCCCGAATCCCGAGATTTTGGGCTCAGTAAAAATTTAATATTAAATCATACTGGCAATGAACCTAATTTTTAACTGGTCACAAAGAAGTCACAAGTGAAAAAATGTTACATATAATGCACGAAAACAAAATCAGAAGGTGTGGTCTTTTTTCTAAGTTAATGATAGCAGAACTGCGCACGGAAAATGAGAGTTGTGCAAAAAGGCGTTAAAAACTTTAGGGGGTTCTATCAAAGGTCTTTGGACACATATTTGTTTAAGTTTATTTTATTAAATTAATACTTGCATATATATTTGAAATAAAATAAATTAAGTATTGTCATATAGCATATATGTAGCTATTTATTTACGATACCCAGAAGTGTTGAATGCGAACATTGGTTTCGTCGCCAGCATATGTTTGCAATAAAATAAGGCATCAATTACACTGTGCAAGAAATAAACACTTTTTTTTGAGACATGCTGTTTAATAAAATTCTTAAACTTGGCCCCTGCAGCGCGTAGGGTACCCCTAGATGGGTCAAATGTATGACCGACCCCACTTAATTTTTCAGCACAATCTTTTATTTCTATCATACCTACCCGCTATCTCTATTCCTTAAGGGGGCTCCCATACAAAATGTTCAATGCAGACTAGAAATATATTGAAGAAAAATACCCATAAATGCCCAGGAGTCGGCCGTTCTGGGATATGATGTATTGCCGACCTTGGAAAGAATTAGAAAGAGGTTATTTAATAATTTTATTGCAGAATTTCGGTTTTTTTAGTTTTTTCAATAATCTAAAGCGTTTTTGAGTTATGCGAATGTATGTTGTCCCAATAAAAAATTTTATCATTTTGCGAAGCACTAAAGGTACATTTAAAAAAATAAGCGCTCAATTATGCGCTACGCAATAAGACATACAGAAATGCAGTAAAGTAAGTGAAAGAACTCTCAACAACTTAAAAAAAAAAAAAAATAACATTCCCTTACTACGAAGCAGGTTTGTAAGGGAGAATACTAAAAAATAACTGTATCAAAACATTCAGTGTGTAAAGATTTTTTTTTTTTTTTTTTTTTTTTTTCATTATTTTTTATTGAATCTTCATATATTAAATATGAACTAACAATAATTAATCAAATCTTAACCTAATACGTTATTTTATATCCTGCCAGTGCCAGACAAAATTTTCTTCATCACGGGTTATGTTCACTTTTATAGGTGTTTACCGCTCATCTAATTGGGTAAGTGCTGCAGTGTCTCTTCTTCTTAAGCGAGTGTGGCCGCCATGATTTAAAATATTTCGAGCTAGTGGATTTGGGTGTTGTTCAAGCCTTTTTAAATATTTTATTGCATATTTTGTAATCATAGATTTCACTAATGGCACATTGAGATCCTTATGAATGTTTGAGTTTTTAACATACCAGGGAGCGGCTGTGATTATTCGAAGAAGTTTATTTTGGCGCCTTTGAATTTTGTCGATATTAGAGGCCGAGGCAGTGCCCCATAGTTGAATACCGTAGCACCAGATTGGCTTTAAGATGGAGTTGTAAAGTAGAAGCTTGCAATCGAGACTAAGGACAGAATTTCTTCCAATAAGCCAATGAATTTGAATGGCTTTTAGTTTCATTTGAGTTAATTTTGCCTCTATATGGCATTTCCACGTTAATCGCCGATCCAGATGTAAACCGAGATATTTAACATGCGAATGTTGAGGAATTATTTGATTATTGATTGTAATAGGGGGGCAAGATTCCCGGCGCAAAGTGAATGTTATATGTACACATTTTTGCTCATTGACCATTATCCTCCATTGTCTTAACCATATTTCTAGTTGAAATATATGATGCTGTAAGTAACGCGATGCTTCATAACGATTTTCGTGGACGCTTAGAAAAGCTGTATCGTCTGCAAATGTTGAAGTTTGTGTGTAGTTGCTTGTTGGCATGTCCGAAGTATAAATTAAGTATAATAGGGGGCCCAGGATGCTGCCTTGTGCGACTCCAGCGGCAATGGGCTGAGGTGAACTTAAGAAATTTCCTTCTTTAATAATAAATTGACGACCGACTAAGTAGCTTTCTAGCAGCTTGTGTGTGTTTGCTGGTAAATTTTGCTATAAGTGTGTGTAAAGATGATCGTTACATCCAACAATATTTATGTGCGCTGAATAATGCGCTTTATGTGCCCTGAAGGAAACCTGGGTGCAAGTGTCTCCTCGTCACCAGTTTTGTCGGCTATATTGGTGACATTGTCAACAAAGTGTCCACACTACATTACATTTGCCACTATATTTGGCTTTAATACGAAAAAGATTTTATCAGTAACAACTGAGAAGTACAATTCTTATAAAAGTTGAAGAAATAATAAAAAAAAGTTGTTATGATTTCATATTCTTACAAAAAGTGTAGACTACTTTTACTAAAATGAACTAGCGATTCTCTGGTTCCAATGTCTACTTATGTTCCCAAAGGAACTGCCTAGTCAGTACCTAGTCTATAGTACCAACGCTAGTGGTAGATTTCCAATGACACGCACATGTTAAATGTCTATAGTAAATAACATTGCCTGGGGTATAAAAGGTCGCTAGTACTGGTGACTGTGTCAATAGTGAATCAGTACAGATTCACTAGTGACATTTCCTGCAGGGTGGCAAAAATGTATTGCTTCAAAGTGGGAACTCGCCATATAAAATTCATGTATTCCGTAAGCGCAATGGTAAGCGAAACCCTTATGTTTCTCCCTTACAAACCTGCTTCGTTGGAAGCTCCATTTTTTATTGGGGTGTAACCTCCTCCATTTTCGAAATAACGGTATATCTCTAAGACCTGAGGATTTGGTTTTTTTAAATCCCAAATTCCGGGATATGCGAAAACCAGTTCCGATTGGCATCCCTAGTTTAAGCCAAATTAAGTAAGTAAACATTGTTAAGGTATGGGCGTATTTGATCCTCTTTTTGTAGAGGACTTTGTCTTTATTCTGGGTTGAATTTAAGCAATGTGCTTTACAAAAACTCCGCTTTTAAATAAATGATAACAGGAACCCATAATTTAACTTTAAGCTACAGTAAGACGAGTAGTAAAAATCTAGAAAAATTTCGCATGTTAGGATAACAAGATATTATAAACATCAATGACCTCACGCAGAGAAAAATTGATTACTGAGTGGTCACTACGACCATTTTTATTCATATTTGCCTATTATGTTTACCCTAATAAATTTATTATAGTCCCAATATAATTTAAAAAAAATATTTTTTGTCCTTAACATTTTTAAAATCACTATAATAATGTTCTATGGTGTTTTACACCTAAAATGTTATTCTGATCTAGCTAAACATATTAAATTATGTTAAATTTTGCTACTATAATAAATATATTTTAAACTATACATTTAAAACCATTATCTTAGTTGCACACAAAAGGTATGATTAATACCATAATTATACCCTTCACCTCAGGTGGAAAAGGGTATATATAAGTTTGTCATAACGTTTGTAATTTCCACAATATTGATTTAAGACCCCATAAAGTATATATATTCTGGGACCTTATGAGGAGAGAACTTGATTTAACCATGTCCGTCTGTCCGTCTGTCCGCCTTACGTTTGATATGTGTTTTCCGGATAATCCAGACATGATAGCGGCTAGGTTGTTTTACATTTATGTTACATACAGTCCACCATTTCTTGCTATTGAAATTCAGCCAGATCGGTCCAAAAATGACGTAGATATGAGCAAAAAACCACGACTACCTCTAAATTTTTCCAAAAATCCCTTGTTGTTGTTGTATTTTTTATACCCTTCACCGAAGGTAAAAGGGTATATATAACTTTGTCATTCCGTTTGTAATTTCTACAATATTGTTCCTACACCCTATAAAGTATATATATTCTGGGTCCTTATGAAAAGCGAAGTTCAAATCCGGTTGTGCGTCTGTCCGTCTGTCCGTCTGTCCGTCTGTCTGTTGAAATGGGTTTTCCGAAGCCCCCAGATAAGATGGGGGCTTCGTTGGGGTATCTTTCTGTCAGGTATTCTTATTATAATGTTGCTATTGAAATTCAGCCAGATCCGTCCACAAATGGCTGAGATATGAGCAAAAAACCACGACTACCTCTAATTTTTTCCAAAAATCCCTTGTGGTTGTTGTATTTTTATTACTTTCTGCTGTATATCTTGGGAACGGCAAAAGCCAAAGTTTCCAAATTAGGTACACACATTAAGGTTGCCAATACACACTATCCTACAAAATGTGGGCGGGATTGGAGAAGTGGGCGTGGTACCTCCCATACAAAAAAAATTAAAAATTGTATAAAAACCTAAATTTTAAGGCTGCCATATGTCCTATGGATATGATTTATACACTAAAATATCGGAAATTTTTTGTAGAACATATTTTATAAAAAACTCGGGAAAATCGGCTCAGATACAAAAAAGTTATGACCAAAATTAAATTTTTTTTTTTTTAATACCCACTTTCGGAAACCATAGATCTCCCCGAGTCCAAGCTATATAACTAAAGTAAATGGTAAATTTCTTCTTTAACACGTCGGTATATAAATTTGTCAAATCGGTTTAAAAATGGCTGAGTTATCAGCAAAAAACAACGACTACCTCTAATTTTTTTTAAAAATCCCTTGTTGTTGTTGTATTTTTACTACCTTTTGCTGTATATCTGCTGAACGGAAAAAGCCAAATTTTCCAAATTAGGTACACACAATTAGGTTGTCAATACACACGATCCTACAAAATGTGAGCGGGATTGGAGAAGTGGGCGTGCTACCTCCCGTACAAAAAATATCAAAAACTTCATAAAAACCTGAATTTGTGCACTGTTATATGACCGATGTTTACACCTTATATATCAAAAGACCGGAAATCTTTAGTAGAAAATATTTTCTGAAAATTTCGGAAAAATCGGTTCAGATGCAAAAAAGTTATGGACAAAATAAAATTTTTTTCTATATTTCGGTTAACAACTGAAATAAGTTTTATGGTTTACAACTTTGCTATTGTGGTGAATAAAAACATCAAGAGTAATTACAACTCAACACAGTGAAAATTAAACGGGCCATATTTCATTTTAATGATATTGAAACAACGTTCCTTCATGGTTTAGTTGTCTAGCGGGTGTGTTAAGTTAGAAACTGTGAGTTCTCTGGTTCGAATCTTGTTTTTTTAAAAAGAAAATTTTTTGTTAAAATTTTTATTTGTTTTTGATGTTCTAAAAACGATTTAAAAAAAATATTTACCAGTTTTCGCTTTTTAATTTTAATTTATAATGAAGTTTAAAGTATTGTAAATATGTATGTATACATATGTAAAAATTATTTAGTTTTTGTCTAGTTGCTCTGTATTCTGCTCCCGCAATGGTGAAGGGTATATAGGATTCGGCACAGCCGAATATAGCACTCTTACTTGTTTTTGTTTGCTTTTAAACAAATTCTCTAAATGAGCAAACATATATTGTCAAAACAAGCAGTGTGTGTTTTAAAAGAAAATAAAATTTTCGACCGCGAGCGTAAGTTAATCGGGAACCATGAATGACAGCAAAATAATTAAAACATTTTTTGAGAAGAGAATGTCCATGCTGCATTGAACAATTAACAAAATAAATTATTATATATTTATTGAAACAGGTAAGTTATTTATATTATATATAATTATAAAAATACATACATAAATGTATAAATATGCAATTACATTGTCTTTCTTGAAGCACATAAACCTACAACATTAAATCCGGCATAGAAGTTTTACACCCAATTTTATCAACAATTACTGTTCAACATTATATTAACACAGCAGATCTTATACTATAAATACAAGGTAAGTTTATGTTTGAATTTAATTTAACAAGTCTTAAGTGCATGGAAAAACAAAAATTTAAAAGTAATATAAAATTTATAAATTAAAACATAAACACAAATATATATCAATGTATAAATATAATTTTATTTTTTAATATATGCTACACTGTATATTTTCTTATAAATATAATACAAAGAATTTTTAATAAAAAATAAATTTTTTAAACAAAATTTTTTATTGTGAGAACCATATAACATGTTGAAATAAACATTTTGCATGTTATTGGGAAATATAGAAACATGGTTGGAAAGGTCGTTTGCGTTTTTCTCCTGAACATAATAATATGTTTGAGACAAAAATAAGTTAAAAAAATTATGTCTGAACATATATTGTTATTTACAACGTGCTTGACACAATCATAACCACAAACATTAATGATAGTTTGAGATTGTGATTGTATCAACCATGTTTTTGCTTTACGTGCTGCAGAGGTTCAATGGAGAAGACTGTCTTTGTTTACATTGGCAATTTAATTTTGCCTTTAAAATTTAATAAAAAAGCATATTAAAAAGAATTTGGCGTTATTTTATTTTAGAATTAATTAATTTTGATTAATTGTAATCATAATAACAGGAAATTAACAGTTTTTCCACACAAGCAATTCTTTTTAAGGAGCGTATAGACGACATGTTTTTGTCATCTGACATGTCAAATTTCCCACTGAAAAACACATACATGTCGTGTGTTACCTTTTTAACTTTGCTTCTGTAAAAGTCAGAAGCAAAGTCATCTGACAAAATTTCAATTAGAGCGTGCTCTATTTTCTTCTGACAAACCATCTGACATCAGAAATCTATGCCGAGAAGAAACTGGCAGCGGCGTCAATTATTGACGGAATCATTAGCCGGCTGAAGTTAATATTTTACAATACCAAGATATGTATGCTCATCTCACCATTGAATATAATTTATGTAAATATATACATAAAAACCGTTTCATTTTAAAATTCTAAATTATTATCTTTAACATAAAAGAAAAAAATGTTAAGATGGCTAAATTATTTTACGGCGCAAATAAATATTTTCGTGACGGCAGCAAGCTATTTTGAAACCGAGAACTACTTTGGTTTCTGCAATAACAATGCGAAAAAAAACAGAGACAATGTCAGAAGCAAATTACATGTACGTTTGTGACCGAATATTATAAACCTTATGTAAAGCAGCAATTTTGACAGACATGAACAATTACATGTGACTTGAAAATTTGACATGTCAGATGACAAATACATGTCGTGTACGGGCGCCTTTAACAAATAATTTAATTGATTACTATCCGCAATCGTTATTCAACAGTTATGATTTAATTCAATTAACAAACACTTAATTAAAAAATTAATCTTTTATTTAAAATGACTTCTCAAATAACATTCTTGTGTATTTCCATTTACATAAGTAAATGCTCGCAATCATGAGCAAAAGCAACTTTAATGAAATTGTTAAAGTGGCAACTGTGGAAAGGGTTAAACGTTAATTACATGTTTACGATCTGCTTTTGTTCCTTGCCTCATTTTAACTTAATTCCAAAAAAAAAAACGCTGATGTGTGTGAAGTAGATGGGGCGTGTACAAACATATCTTTTTATCTTTTTGGTTTCGTTCTCTTAAAAACTTGAGAATTGTAAACACTTTCAAACTCTTCTTACAGTAGTTTCGGTGTTAAGTTAATTATATAATAATAAACATGATTAGGTAGAATTTAGTTAATGAGAAAAATAATTATGTGGGTTACTAATTTTTATTGGAATTGACTCTAAAATTTAATAAGACTACACGGTGCGATAAATCGCACATAGAATTTTTATTTACCCCAAGGCACATTTCTAAGGGGATGAGTTCACTATCTAAATTTTTTGTGTTTGAAGAAATGTCTAAATTATCGTCAAATAAAATAATAAAAATTAAATGCACACATGCGCAATTTTTGGCTCATGCAAACGAAATTAAAACAAATTTTGACAGGTTGATTTCGCCTTGCTCTCTCTCTCTCTCTCTAATGGATTAAGAATTTTCTTTCTAATTCTGTTATCTAAGATTATTGATCTTGTCCATTTATAAAAAAATACATTTATCGAAATTGTACATGAATCTGTTTAACCCAAAAATTTGTTTAAAAATTGCTCTGATTTGCAAAACGTGCGTTAGTAGTAAAGAGTTTTTTTTAATGGCCGACTTTCATATAAAGTTTTTATATGAGTAGGTGAGTTGCAAAACTCGTTCGTTACAAAATTGAAAAAACGAGATGACAAATGCTTCTCACAGTTCTTTTGGCGCCTTATGAAAGGAAATATACTGATAGCTTCAATGACTGTCCTTGAAAAATCATGGAAGAGGACATGCATTGATACAATTGGTATATTTCATCTCATAAAGCGCCAAAAGAACTGTGAGAATCATTTGTCATCGCGTCTTTTTCAATTTTGTATCGAACGAGTTTTTCAACTCACCAAGTCGGTCCATTACTTTCCCTCGAAATTTTGCTTTTGCCGATACATTTTTTTGGAAAGAGACAAACAATTTCGAGGACAATTTTCACAATAGGGATAAATATAAAAATGTAACCCTTGTTTTTACAAGGGTTAAATCTTCTTCTTTTCTAATAAACAAACATATAAAAATATTTACAATTATCTTATTTCGAAGACAAAAACAAAATCAAAAATATTTTATAAATTTGTTGTTACTTTCTACAGACATTCATTTGACTTTTTTTCAATTTTCAACGCCACAAAATAGAAGTGTTTGAATTTTAAAAATTTAAGATGAATTTCTATAGAAAGTAACAACAAAATTATAAAATATTTTTGATTTTGTTTTTGCTTTTGCTTTCGTCACTTTTTTAGCAAAAATCATCAAAACGTCACTTTGTTAATATCGGAACAAAAAATCGTCAATATGACGATAACTCGTCAAATCTGGCAGCCCTATTTTTATTATATTTATTTCTTTTGTTGACGTTTCGCTTTTATTTGACACTTAAATACTGGAAATATTCCAGTATAAACAGAATTTGTTGTGTCTGTTTTCGCATTCAAATACTGAAACACTTTTATCTCATAAATCGAGAAACAATGGAATTTTTTGTTTCACACTTCATGTAAGAAATTTTACGATGCGAGAAATACAGAAACGAGCTACTGAAGTACAACTGTGCCATGATTTCCATCCCTGGCTTGTTATACCATGGAGGAGAAAACCGAGAAGCTTTAGTTAGCGATGCAGGATTTCAAAAGTCGGAATGAAATACATGAGGTAGATTCAGTTAAAAATATTAAAGTTTAATTCTTTTTTAATTCTACACGAGTCTTTTTTTATAATAACAGTTGCCGCTTTCATAAATACAGTTTTTAACCAGAATTCACATCCTTTCCGTGAAGTCAGCAATTAAAAATATTTGCAAAAATTCAAAAATTCTTTGCAAAACTATTAATCTTTGAGATAAATTAAAACCACGTTTAATTAAATGAAAGGTGTTTAAAAATAAGACATACAATCATAAATACTCATTATAAAAAGTTCATCGTATACAGTGACCGCAGTCTTAAATCTCAGCACTTGAACGTTAAAATATTTTTTCAAATCTTTCTTTTTCCTTTTCGATGTACATATTTATTCTGACAAACCTGTCAACATGTTGCCAAGAACTTTTATGTATGGGGTGAATGCTTTAATGATTTTTAGGTACGAAAAAACTATTGCACTTGCAGAAACAAGAGAAAGACAGACAGACAGACAAGCGACACGACACCGCGATTCAGTCGACTCGCTTCGACTTGACTTAAAGTTGGTTAACAGTGGAGGTTTTTACATTTAACACAACGTAACCAATATTTACGCATAATTAACGTAACAACAGTTTAGTTTAAAATGCATTTATTTAAATTGTATCTATTCGTTTATTTCCAGCCTGTGGATGTTTAAACAGCAGCAACAATGTGTATTTAAACATTCTCAAACTCGTACGCGAATGACTTTGAAATTTTTTAGTTGAGATGAAGTGGCGCAGGCGCAGGCGCATTTTGTATTTAATTTTCAGTTTTTGTTCTAAAATGAATAAATTTAAGTACTATGCACATAATTTAGCACAAATACACATACATACACTTGTTTTTTTTATATATAAACGAATTTTTAAGAAGAGAACATTACCTCATATAAGTAGTGATATATACATTAACAGTGGCATTCATAAAAAGTAGTAATAATTTACTTTCAATAATACTTATGAGATAAATACAAACCATTCAAACGGAAAATGTTAACAATAATTTGCAATAAAACATGTATTTTTGTGTTGATTATAAACACACCACAATACTGGGGAGGGTATTGAGCAAAGTGTTTATCACTAAAAAATTTTAGACCCACCTTTTAGTATACCGATCGACTTAGAATCACTTTCTGAGATGATCACATGGTTAGGTATGAAACGATACGAGTAAATACAAGTACATATTCGATACTTTTATATAAGTACCAAGTATTTTTGTAATCGATACTTAGCAATCGACTACCAAGTAGTCTCGGAAAAAAAATGCTCGGTATCGGTCAAAAGTAAACGTTTAACTTTGGTATTGAAATAAATCTTCAATTTTGGATTATTTTCCAAAGCTGGATCACCAGTAACACTATCAAGAAACCGTTTGACCAGTAAACACCTATAAACTACATATCGTCTAGGTCCATTTCCTCAATTTCTGGCTATAGGAAGTCCGTTATTATGTCGCGGTAGCGAACACCATTCACGGTAATTGCTTGGCGGACCTCATTTTCGAAGAAGTACGGCCCGATAACACTGCCAGCCGCAGAACTAACTGGGCGTGCATGCACATATGTTTTCCTATTACCTACAGACCCGGTTTGCTGAAATTTGCGCACAATTCTCCTGATTGTGGAAACAAAAAAACAAAAATCACGATGCGCACGAAATGCATTTTGATTGAACGCCCATTTTCGAAAAAGGCTTTAACAATCTTAACGAGCTGCTCAATTGTGTACCTCTCAATGATAGAAGTTCTTAAATACTGAAACAAAGAAAGGTCAATTTAAGTTGCGCCATAAACTTGACGTTAAGGTGACTCACAATTATCGTGAATTATGGTTTACCACCCTTTATTATATATTTATCAATTTAAAAATAAAATACATAAGTATTTACATTGAAAATAAATTCATAGTAACATTGTTTATTTCTGGTATAAAAGGTAAATAAAAGGTTGTTATTCTGAACGTTCTATAAAATTTTGTTTCCTAAAGCCTGGTACTCTGTTCAGTATTTCGTGCGAAATGTTTTCAAACTCAATATAAAAAAAATTTCTGTGAAATACAAACGAAAAAATGTTGATAGAGTTGTACTCTGTTTATATACGAAAAACATGTGAAATGTTTCAAGCAACATTTTTATTTTTCGTGCGAAACAAGTGCAGCTCCTTTTATTTCGCACGGAATTTTAAGCAATAACTAATCATTTTTTGTAATTTTTTATTTTGTTTTTGTAAGATAAATAAGATAAAAAAGATTTTTCGAAAGGAAATTTATACTTGGTGGTAATTTAAAGGGGTCTCAAACTTTACACTTTGTGTTTTGCATAAAAAATCCTAATTCCTAATGGGTCGTAGTAAGGGTTGCCAGACGGCCTGGATTGACCATTTGTCCAGTTAAAAACTTTATTTAATTTTGAAAAAATAACTTTTTTATTTATTTTTATTATTGTTTAGAACAAAATCATATACTAAGAAAAAATTATAAGGAAACTATTTCTATTTTGTCGACAAACATTCCAATTAATAAGATAGAGGTCCAGTTTTTCATAAATGCGATAAAAATAACGTAGAAAACTTATTTAAATTGATCTCGTTTCTTAGTCATGCCATCTAGCAATACTTTTTGTGAATGCACTTGAGGTATTTCTGATAATTTTTATTCACAAAAATCCATTCATATGACCGAGTAAAGGCTACAATTTTAATACATAATACCAAATTTTTATGAAAGTTGCAAAATGTTTCCAACATTTTAGCTTACAACTAAAGTAATAGAGTTTTTAAATTCTTCAAATAACAATACAAAAAAAAAAAAAAAAAAATCGGATTCGAGTGAAAACAAAATTGAACAAACTTTAAAAACGATCCAGTGTTTAAAGTTCATTAAATAATTTTGTTTTATATACTTTATACTATGAGTACATCTTATCTTTATTAGAACTTACCTCAAAATAAAAAAACGACGGTAATTTAAACAAAAATTTAACTGGAAATCTCTATTGATTTCAATTTCACTCGATTCGTAACATGGCTATTTATGTACTTTTTTATTTGATTTAATTTAATCAAATGTCAACTATTTAAAAATAATATATTATGAAACCAAAACAAATTGGTTCGAACTGTCAAAGTCATCAGACTTCATGCTGCCACTTGTAGCAAATTCGCCCAGATTAAAATTTTGTAATCTATATAAATAAAAATCAATGTTGTTCGTTGGTAATTGCATCAGTTGAGAACGGCTGGACCGATTTGGACAGTTTTTTTTTCTAATGATCGTCATGGTCCAACTTAGGTTTTTACGGAAAGAAAATTTTGCCACGCCCACTTTCACGCCCACTTTGTCCGATTTTTCTAAAATCAGAAAACGGCTCCCTCGATTTGACTAATTTTTCTTTCAAATGTTCGTATCAATGCATTTTAAGTTTCCATCGAAAGAAAAATTTACCACGCCTACTTTTACGCCCACTTTTTCTATTAAGCACATAACTTGAGGATGGCTTGACCGATTTGGACGATTTTTTCTTTAAAGTGATCGCCATGGTCCAACTTAGGTTTATACGGAAAGAAAATTGTTCCCCGCCCACTTTTACGCCCACTTTTTTTGATTTACCTAAAATCAGAAAACGGCTCCATCGATTTGACTAATTTTTCTTTCAAATGTTCGTATCAATGCATTTTAAGTTTCCATCGAAAGAAAAATTTACCACGCCTACTTTTACGCCCACTTTTTCTATTAAGCACATAACTTGAGGATGGCTTGACCGATTTGGACGATTTTTTCTTTAAAGTGATCGCCATGGTCCAACTTAGGTTTATACGGAAAGAAAATTGTTCCCCGCCCACTTTTTTCGATTTACCTAAAATCAAAAAACGGCTCCATCGATTTGACTAATTTTTCTTTCAAATGTTCGTATCAATGCATTTTAAGTTTCCATCGAAAGAAAAATTTACCATGCCTACTTTTACGCCCACTTTTTCTATTAAGCACATAACTTGAGGATGGCTTGACCGATTTGGACGACTTCTTCTTTAAAGTGATCGCCATGGTCCAACTTAGGTTTATACGGCAAGAAAATTTTGTCCCGCCCACTTTGTACGATTTACCTAAAATCAGAAAACGGCTCCATCGATTTGACTAATTTTTCTTTCAAATGTTCGTATTATTCCATTTTAAGTTTTCATCGAAAGAAAAATTTACCACGCCTGCTTTTACGCCTACTACGAAACAATCAAAGCCGATTTGCAGGTACGATGATTTGTTGGCAGGTGATTTTTGGCAAACACTGCCAGTGATACCACGATCAACGCCCGCCGATGAATTAAATGCATGTTTGAAGTCGTCTGCTTTGTGGAACACGTTAGGAAGCTCAAATTGACTCTGAAAATGCGGGTCGTGCTGCAAAACAATCAATCTCGAGACGTATTTTCCAAACAATTGCTGGACATAGGAAACGACAAAATCCCGGTGGATATTGCAATTTCTGCCGGTTCACCGAATCAAGTCCGAACTCATCCGAAAGGTGTTTTCAAACATTATACAAAATTACAGAAATCATGATTTGTTGAGCGAACGTGCTATACTAGCTACGTTGATGTCGACGAACTGAATTTTAAGATTCAAAGTGAAATCGCTGGCAAGTTGGAGATGAACAAATCGGTAGATTCCATTACTTCTCAGATCTCCCTGGGATTACCCGGATAACCTCCTCATAAATCTATATATATAAAATAGGATGTGTGTGTATGTATGTATGTGTGTATGTAACGTATGGACTCCAAAACGGCTGGGCCGATTCTTCAGAATCTTCAGAATATTAAGGCGGGTGACACCGTGAAGTCGTGAAGATTTTCGGTCTGGGGGCGGAGGGGCGTGACAAAATCCATAACTTGAGAACGGCTTGACCGATTTGAACGAGTTTTTCTTTAAAATGATCGCAATGGTCTAACTTAGGTTTTTACGGAAAGAAAATTTTGCTCCGCCCACTTTTTTCGATTTACCTAAAATCAGAAAACGGTTCCATCGAGTTGACTAATTTTTCTTTAAAATGTTCGTATTAATCAACTTTAAGTTTTCAACGAAAAAAAAATTTACCACGCCTACTTTTACGCCCACTTTTTCTATAAAGCGCATAACTGGAGAACGGCTTGACCGATTTGGACGAATTTTCTTTAAAATGATCGCCATGGTCTAAATTAGGTTTTTCGGAAAGAAGATGTTGCCCTGCCCACTTTTACGCCCACTTTTTTGAATTACCCAAAATCAGAAAACGGCTCCATCGATTTCACTAATTTTTCTTTTAAATGTTTGTATTAATCCATTTTAAGTTTTCATCGAAAGAAAAATATACCACGCTACTTTTTCTATTTATCTAAAATCGGAAAAAAGTTGCATCGATTTTGCGGAGCCCTAAGGGAATCAGTTCGAACAAAATTTCCACTGTTGATTCGACAACAAAAATAGGCATACGAAACCCTTATGAAAGCTGTGAAAGATAAAACTGGAGGGATTTTTTTTCTAAACGCTCCCGGTGGAACTGGGAAAACTTTTTAAGTTAGCTGAATATTTTTCTTACCAACTAAAATCGTCTGGAAATACAACACTAATGTTTGCTTAGGGCCAGCAACGCGGACCGGGTCAGCTAGTATGAAATAAGACTGAATTTAAAGTGTTACGTTTCTTTGCTTTTTAAAATATTTTTTTTATTGCAAAATAAAATCTGAAGTAAGATTTTATATTTTTTTATAGTTAAGTACTTTTTCAAATTGTCCAGTTATTTTTTTAAAATCCAGGTGAATTTTTTCTATTGTTCAGTTATTTGACTTTTGATATCTGGCAACCCTAGTCGTAGTTCTTATTGTATTGTATAGCACTAAAACACGAATAAGAACATTTTTAAATGCTGCTTTCTCTTATTTTATGATACAAACCGATACAAGTAAGTATCGATACTTTTTTTCGATACTAAGTAGGTATCGATACTTTACGAGCGATACCACATCGAGTAAAAGTATCGATACCTTAGAGGTATCGTTTCATCCCTACACATGGTTGGATGAATGAAAAACAAATAAGGTTCTGATAGTCCTTCTGCTACATATTCTCCTTTCAGCAATTCAAAATCTAGTATTTCTTAAGATAAAAATTTCCATAGCTCTTTTCGGCAGTGGGTTTTCCCTATTTTTATAAAATTAATTTTAACTGCAGACCAAATATTACTTTCATGATCAATATTTGTTACTTTACCTTGATTTTTCTTAACAATTTAATGATGAAGCTTTTAAAATTCCGGTTAAGTTTGACAAATAAAATGTTTTCATGAGTTTTTAGACGCTTTGAGTTTGTCTGGCAACTTTATCTAAGACAATGGGCCCTTCAGTCTATTTAAATCACGTTTACTTCGAAACGACTCAACAGAGTCGAACTGTGTTCGGTGTTCGTATAAAATCTAGCAAAACGTATATTTTGATGAAAAGGCTATTTAAAGGACTATTTAGAACCAACGTTTATTTCTTTTTGAATGGTTTCTAACGTTATATTCACCCTTATTGTGGTTGGCGAATTCAATATACGCCTGCGACTGTTTTGAAATCGATTTAAGAGAACGTGAACTTATTTCCTTTAATCTATTACTAAACAGTCTCAGTTCGCCTACCACGATAAGGGCGATTGCTATTTAAAATTGGCCCGATCGTTCAGATGGGCCCTTCATCACAAAAACCTCGAGTTCTTATATTTACGCGATCGATGGCAGAATGATAGTATTGGCATGAAGTTTGGCATAACTTCGTTTAATATGACTAGAATTTTTATGATGAGCCGCCAACAAGTTACCAATGTCCCATATAAAGGCGACGTCCAAAAATCACGTTAATACTCCTAAACTTAGGAAATTTTGTCCAATTTTGTATAATGAGACTAGAAATCACGCTTCCAAATTTTGTGATTATCAGTTTATAATTTACCCTCAAAAAATAATGTTAATATTCCTAAACGCCAATACGTAATGACACTGTAATGAAATATCGCCCGATCTAGTTAAGTATGTCTACCATTTCTACTACCAACATGCTTTATGATCGGTCTATCGGTTGTAAACGAAGACTATTTATGAGCAAAATTGGCCAGTAAGCTTCAGAACTCTAACGACCGTACCTAAACAAGAGCGGAAAGCGTTGTCTGACTGTCAAAAATTCCCATACCCATACAATTTGTATGCAGCATCCTTAAATAGCGCAGCGTCAACGCTTTGCAATTGGAAAATCCAATTTTGACAGCGCATTTAATAATGAAGTTGGCCGCTATTGTTGACAAATAATAGCATTTTAGCTGTTTTTCCGCCTTCCGCTCTTATTTAGGTTCGGCTGTAAGTAACTTTTGGTTTTTTTAAGCGCCATTAGCAACTGCAAAAAGCTTTACATCGGTATTTTATTTTTAAAAACCTGGATTCGACTCCCAGTTCAGTCAAGAATGAAAAATTACACTTCGTGACAAAATTTCAACAAAGTCGTGACCGCTGAATCTGAATATGAAGTCAGAATTGTCAAAAGTAGAACAGTTTTTGAGATATTCCAAAATAACCGTTATTTGTGTTTTTTAAAAAGATGATGTGACTGAAATGCAAATATCTTCAAAAATTTTAAACGGGGTATGTAATTCTTTCTTTCTAGTGAAAGGTTATAAAATTTTTAAAATAACCATGGGTTGCGTGTGAAGATTGGTCAAGAAATGGCAGAGTTGCAGGGGACAAAAGTTCAAGCTTCATTGAAAATTGTATGATTTTGTTCAATTTTGCTCTATTCAAGTTATTTTGTTTAAACCAATGATTTAAAAATCCTAATGTTTTATTGCATGCGACATTAGATTGTTTTAATACGAACATTTTGAGCCCAACAAGACATAGATTGGTACAAGAAGAGCTACAGAAGATTTAGTAAATTAACCCACATAGAAATTCAATAGTTTACTTATATTTATTGTTACTAAAAATTTGGCTTTGTATATTCATTTGTTGTGGGTTAGTTCAATTAATCTTCTGAAACTTTGTCATTTTTGCACCGATCCGGATCCCATTGGGCACAAAATGTTCGTATTGAAATAGGCTAAACCTTTATTTTTTGGATATTTGCATTTCAGTCACAGCATCTTTTTTAAAAACATAAGTAACGGTTATTTTGGAATATCTCAAACACTGTTCTACTTTTGACAATTCTGACTTCAGATTCAGCGGAAAAGTTTACATAAAGATTTGGTGACAAATTCATTTGGTCAAAAAATTGTCACATAGTGTTATCAACCAATTTTAGTTAATTTCATGTTGTAAAATTCCTTTCTTCATAAAAATAATTTTATCAAAATTAAATTTGATGAGCTCAGCCTAATTAAAATATCAAAATTTTTAATGAAAACTATAAACAGTTCAACAAAAGAACCACAATACTTTTATTTTTAAAAATATATATCATTAGTTATTTAACCCACTGTAATAATATGTGAACTTGTTTGGAGTTGTTGTAAATTCGTTCGGCAAAAAGGCGTTGTAGACAGCAAAAATGCATTAAATTGCACGTTGTCGTGTTTTTTCATCATTTCTGTTCTTGTTGATTTTTCTACTAATTTGCTTTAGTCTCAACATTTTTCTCTTATTTCTCACTTTTTAAGTTGTTCTTTTTTTTATTTTCTTTTTGTTTAATTTTTTTCTTTTCGTTAAAATGTTTATAATGAATGCCAATAATCGTTGCAATAAATCAAAAATTTAACATTTTTATATCACAATATTTACACTTGTGCTTAATGTTTAACGATTTATTTTAATTAAATGCATGTTAATTATATTTTTATCAATTTATTGCTGAAACAGACAGTTATATGAAATAAATAAATAAATATATGGTTTTTTCAGCTCAGAAACTCTGAATATTTTTATATGAAACTGAATTTGGAATGCTTAGGAGAACTTAAGCATACTCATACTAATATGCGTTTTATTTTTAATTCTATTAATTTTAGTTACAAGTTAGAAAATAAAATATTTAACAGAGTCACAGCGGGAAATCAGTATTAACAGTTGGTAGCCTGAAAACGTTTTGCGTTTTTAAGCGTCATTTGTGAATTATTTGTTTTGGGTTTCGTAGCGAAAGAAACATTTAACGTACTTCACCTACATCTAATTTTTCAATGACAGCTAATAATTTTTAAATTTATTAGAAACTGAAGTCTGGAAAATTTAGATTATTACTTATTACAATTTTGATTATTTTTAATTTATAACCACACGAACAGAGTGGAGGGAATTATGCATTTGTGCTGATGTGTGTAACACTTAAAAATATTGCTACTAAATTTTAAATCAGATCTAACGATGTCCGTCCTTCCAGCTGGCTGGTTGTCCGTCCATGCAAAACTTGTGCGTAAAGTACAGGTCAAACTTTTCAAGATAATTAAATGAAACTTGGAACATTTTGATGAAGCCTATAAATTTAATCCAAATTATGTTCTGGCATCATAAATTGCTTTAACAAATTTCGTTTAAATCAGTTTGTATTTGACAACAGACAGCCTCCAACAAATATCACTACTGAAAATAGCTTTAAATGTTATTACTTTCTTATAAATATCGGTATCACTATAAAATTTCTGCAATACACCCCGTCTCGAAAATGGCTTTAGGACGAAAAATGTCACAAACATGAATATTTTTCATAATATTCGGTACAAAAAACTCCTTCATGTATACTATCCTAAAACATAATTTTGTTTTGTCGTATCCGTTATTACCCATGGCTTCTAAATAGGGTATTCTCTCGAAAAATTGTACTGGTGCCTGGGCTATTCTTAATTTGCAGATGGCGAAGGTAACTGACGCAGATGCGGGCAAAATTTGAATTTGATTATTGCTTTTTTTTTGTAAATAAAGAGACTTTATTCTGCCACCACAAAGTGCTTCGGATTCCATTTAACGAAAGGACATAAAAAAAGTAATTATAGATTAAAATATAGGGTCAGTTGCGAAGCAACTTAGGCATTTTTTTTTTTTGACAATAATGTTCCATGTCTGCTACCATTCGAGCGGGTTTTTGTTCTATTCTGAAAATATATGCAAAAATGTGAGAAATTTTCGTTTTCCTTTCTAAATATGTTGCTAAAATCAATTTGACCATATCTTACCCCCAGTAAGTGCCGGGTGACACAAGTTAAGCCTTGAGTTTTTAGAAGAGAAGGGAAAAGATAATGCCATTTCTTTCCCTCTCTCTCGTAATAACTCATGACTTGATGAGTCAAACTTGTCGTGTGTAAACCGACTCTAATAATTGAGAGTGATATAATACCCTCTTTGAATCTGTGTATTTTTCTTCTTTTTTCTTGTGTTTGTGTACAATTTGTGTTTTATTGTGATTTTTTGTTATATTGTGATGGATATAAAAACTTTTTGTTTTTCGTTTGTTTTACTTTTGTTGAATAATTTATTTATGTCGCAAAATTTTTTACAGCAGCTGACTTTAATTTTTGAAAATCATTGTTATTAACGCTTATTGGAATTCAAAGAAAATTAAATGTTGAAAGTCGCTACAACCGTGGTGAATATCGCTTATTAGCATAAACTTTGCATACAATATGTGACACGCTAAATACACATTAGTGTTGGGTGTAATGCTTCGTACATTCGGTGGTCAGATCTTACAATGTTGCCAGTAAAATGTGAAAAAATTTTCTTTCAACCGTGTGAACTGGAAGTTTTTGTTTGACAACGTTGTTAGAAAAAGCATTGTACAATATTGTTAGGTGTCTGACAGTCCTGTGAAAACTCTCGTTGCAATTACCAAATCATTATCAGACGTAGCAGGCTTATTTATTATTGGCAGATGTGCGAAGTTTATGCAGACCTTTTTCTATTGGGCACGCTGCAAATACATGCGTATCAGAGATGGAAAATGGGCTTTAGGATTTTTTACCAACTTCAATAACAAAACGTTGCTTTGAGACTATGACAGTAACAATTTAGTATTTTCTAGCTCATCTCTTGATATATATATTTATATTTTACAAACTGGGAATTATTTCCTTCCGAAGGTTACTTTATATTATATTCAACATTTTTTATTATTTCGAATTTATTCTATGAGCTAAATTTCAGTTATGTATTTTATAAAGCTTTTTTGTAATAGTTCTATTCCTTCAATACAATATAATAGTCTGGTAGTGCATAAAGTCATTTCTGAAAAATTGAAGGAATAGAACTATTACAAAAAAGCTTTATAAAATACATAACTGAAATTTAGCTCATAGAATAAATTCGAAATAATAAAAAAATGTTGAATATATTTATATTTTATTAATTATGAAATTTTTTTTAAAGATAGCCATTCAAAGTATCAAAAAAGTACAGCTGCATACCATAGTTCCCATCGCTGATATGCATAAGTGGAATGAATAAAAATAGTTTTATTTTAAAAAAATCAATGAAACCTATTTAAGGCAACATAAATAAGTAATAATCCTTGCCATTGCATTTTCCTTCAATACAATATTTCCACTTTTTCAATTTATAAAAACACACGCAATTTTAATTTTCTGATGATGTCTAAAAACAGATCTTGCAAAGTTGTCATGCAATTATCTGCCAACTGTGTGAATTGACAATTTTTGTTGGCAGTTAAATTTATTGTCAGTCAGTTGTATGCCCATCAAATTGTACGTTTTTATACCCACACCACAATAGTGGAGAGGGTATTATGTATTTGTGCTGATGTGTGTAACGCCTTAAAATAGTGGTCCTAGACCAACCTTAAAGTATACCGATCTACTCAGAATCACTTTCTGAGTCGAACTACCGATGTCCGTCCGGCTGGCTGGCAGGCTGGCTGGCTGACCATGTAACCTTGTGCGCAAAGAACAGGTCGCAATTTTGGAGGTAATTTGATAAAATTTGGTCTTATTGGCACAAGGACCAAGCCTGTTGAAATTCGGCCGAATCGTAGGACCACGAGGGAAGATAGGGGAAACTTTTTTCTTTTCAGAAACTATCAAACCGATTTTAATGAAATTTAAAACATAGATCGAACCATATCTAAATCTAATTAAATAAATTTTAATAACCATTATATTTTTAGTCTTCAGTATGAATATGTTGTGATAATTTCATATGATTTAAAGCATCTTCGTGTAGGTCTTTTGCAAGTTTGGCGTATGGTTTTCGAAAGCTTGTCACATATGGATCGGAAGTGTATAAAAGTCTGTTAAAAATATCCTCATTTGTGGCTCATCGTGAACATTTTCATGACTGATGCAAGCGATACTTTTTGCAATCTTTATTTGCGACTCTTGGGCAACCTCTGACAGCTGACCAATGGGCAATACAGTAAAATATTTTATAATACTTTCACCATGTATAAGTATTTTGTATACAGATGATGGCATACAATACCAATAATTTTTTTCTACTTACAATTTTTCCTTTTCTAGTGCATAGTTGCCAAATATTGCTAAGGGCTATTTCCAAACCAAGCTTGGACAATGATGTTAAAACTTTAACAAATGTTCCATCAACTCCAGTGATCTCCGCAGAGAGGGAAGAATTAAAGAAAAACCGGTATTGCCATCATTGCTGTTGCCACTTCCTTGTCTTGGTTTATCGATAATAAACCATAATTCTTCCCGAAAACGATAGTGTATAGAAGACTTTTCCTCCTGCTTCAATCTTTTATAATTTTCACTTTTAGCTGACCATTTCTAAAATTTTATAATATAATTAGTATTGTGGTTCTTTTGTTGAACTAGTTATGGTTTTTAATCCAAATTATAATATTTTAATTAGTCTAAAGTTTATCAAATTTAATTTTCATTAAATTATTTTTATGAAAAAAGGAATTTTACAACATGAAATTAATTAAAATTTATTGATAATTTTTCATTCTTGACTGAAAAAAGATGTATGTTGGACTTCAAGAAGAATTCTTGACAAAAGTACGAAAAAACAGAAGTTGGTTTGATGTAGAATAGCCCTAACTCGAATTTTTCGAAATTGAGTTTTTTAATGATTCGAGTACATTTGACACAAAAAAAAATAGTATAAAAAATTACAGTCTTACAGGCAATTGTACAAGAAATATTATTTTTTTTTTAATATTACTTTAACATACAGCTTCGATTATGTTTTAACCTTCTCCTTTAAAGTTCCAATTATGTGAGTTAGGGCCCTTCTACACGAAACCAACGATATGAGCAAAATATAACGGCGTTTAACAAGAAGATAACATTGCACAAAGCTAAAGAAAATAAGGAAAAATTATTGAAGCGTGCATCTTACAAGATGTAACAAATATGTATCCCCAAATATTATATTACGTGCTTATACAAATCGTCCTGCTATGCAAATTTCAAATGGCAATTTGGTCTTTGCCTATTGCCTACTTCATTCGATTAAACACATACTCATTCGTACAAGTAATCATACCTTCTCTTTTACTCGTATTTAAAACTTTAATTTATCTCAATTATAAGTCTACAATTTTAAAAGTTTTTATGTTTGAAGGTACGAGTATTTACAGCAGACCATAATAAATCGTTCATGTACTTTTTCGAAATTAACGATAGAGATCTCTTCTGTACCATGAAAGTCATGATGCCTTCGAATCTGACCGCAAATGAAACAACAATTGGGCACGCGTGTAAGATTAGGATTGAGCAAAAAACTGACGTTCTTTAAGAAAAAAATAAATAAAAAAAACGAAAAAATATTTATGATAAAACCCAAAAGAAAAAGGAAAATGAAATTTGCAGTTAAAATCATATAAAGCGATTGCATGTCTACTTAAATAGCTCCACCACAAAATTTACAACAAAAACAAATTTAGATCAATAGGAGAGAGAAAATTAACCATACACAGATAATGTTGGGTCTGCTGCATCTAATGTGGAAAATTAAAGTGAAGTAAACTTAAATATGCCCTTCGACGTAAAATATTGACATGAACTCAAATATAGATTTTCATAAGCATATGCTTCGATTCTGAGCATATCTAGAGGAAGTAAGCACAGTGGTTTATTGGAACACAAGTTTTAACGAACAAAAGACCGAAGACCCTAGAAATTATGATGACTAGGTTGTTATATATCAAAGTTTTTCTTGGGATTCAAAAATTAATTATCAAGGTTTCGTTATAATGTGCTAAATTCCCATTTCATACTATTGACAAAATTGTTGATGGGATAAGCTATTCCTATGCTTATGCTTAAGCTTTGATATTGTTTCAAGTAAAACTGGGGCTTATAATTCTTATTCGCTTAATCCCTCAAAGTCATAAGTATTTTTCAAAAATGCTTCCCTGATCTGATTATTCTTTGCACGTTTTCAAAAAACAATAACAACTTATTATGACAGGGTCGCATTTTCGTAAATTACTAAAGACTTTGTGGGATAGTGTATAACGGCCTTTAACAGTTTTATTTGTATAATATCTTTAGTTTTTCTAAAATCTTTGGATTAAGTTTCCTGACGATCTGGCCTACCAGTGAAACGCGCATAGGAATAGCTTATCCCATCAACAATAAACTTCAGTTTGTCAATAGTATGAAATGGGAATTTAGCACATTATAACGAAACCGTGGTTGTTATATATTTATGTCATATATACTTCTTTAATGTTTGCTATTAAAATTCTGCCAGATCAGTCAAAAAACCACTGAGATATAACATAAATACACGAATGCCACTAATTAAACACATAAATCCCTTGTTGTTGTGGTTTTTTGTATTCCTTTTTTCGACACTTCTGGAGAACGACGCGTCTTGGTTATCAATACTCAAAATATGGGCAGGATTGGAGAAGTAGTTTTTGGGGTGGGATTACCAAGGTGGGCGTGGCACTTCCTATATAAAACCATTATAAATTTCTGTATATCTGGAGCACGGCAAGAGCAAAAGTGCCTAGCATATCGGTATTCAATACACAATCACCCCTATTATGTAAGGCGTTGTCGACGTCGACATTAATTTTTAATTGTTGTCACATCAAGGCGACGACTACATCACTTCGACGTTAATTTGGTATTTTATAAGAATGTTGTGTCGACGTCGACTAGTTATCGAAAATTTGACAAAAAAAATCCCATCTCCAATTGTTTTTTTTTTATTTTTTGTTCGTCACTCACTTTTTAACGCTATTTATACTATTTTACGACATATTTTTTTAACCGATTTAGCTTTTTAAAATAAAGTGTAGAGTTTGTTTCCAATTTTGAATTTTTTCGCGAATTAAAATTTTTGGCATGTTTTTGATAAAAGATATTTTTACTGTAAGTTTTCTGATTCTTTATAGCTTTAACGTTTATTAATAAATACATATAAGACTTTTCTTTCATGCCGCTGTTAGCAAATTTTTGCGAATTTTCGTTAATTTAGCAATTTTCACTGAATTTTTGCCATTCCTTTCAGTTTAAGGGACTTTTCATCAATTTTATGGCTTGTTTGATATATTAAAAATATTCGCGAATTTTCGCTGTTTTTGCATAATTTTTTAATAACTTCCCGACATTTTGTTTTTTCGCCGATTTAGCGATTTCAAACCAATTTAAGGGTTTGTTTCAAAGTTTTCAATTTTTGCTTATTTTAGCCATGCTCGCGATAGCAGCGACTTTTTCCTAAAAGTTTTCTGATTCTTTACAGCTTTAACGTTTTTTAATAAATATTAGACTTTGCTATCATGTAGCTGTTAGCAATTTTTTGCGAATTTCCGCTAATTTTGCAATTTTAGCAAAATTTTTGCCATTTCTTATAGTTTTAGGGCTTTCGTTACATATTAAAAATGTTTGCAAATTTTCGCTATTTTTGCAAATGTTTCCGAATTTTCGCGTTAAATTTACCAATAAAATTTGTGCCCATAACTTCTTTTAAATTTGCATTTTTTATTTCAAACGTATTCAATAAATATGTTAACATTTCATTTAAAATTTCTTTAACTTTCATTTGAGTCGTCACAAAATTTCCTGTCGACTAAAACGGGGACAATACTACTCGACGTCGACGTAAGAGCGCCTTACAAAATATCACTTGACTGTCAAAAGTAATCGATGATTGTCAGCAACGACTCAGAAAATACCATTAATGTTCAGGTGCCGTCGACTTGTGTCGATGTCGACTTTCATAATAGGGGTGAATATACCACAAAATATGGGCTGGATGGGAGAAGTAGTCGTGGCACAAAACTTTTTTTATATCTAAAAAATGGTAAGAGAAATATTTTCAAAATTTGGTATACATAACTGAATTATTTATACACAATCTCTCGAAAAATATGGGCTAGATTGGAGAAGTGGACGTACAAAGACATTATAGTTTTTTGTATATCTGGAGAACGGCCAAAGTATCCAAATAAGGTACAAGCATATTGGTTAACCATACACAACATCCGACAAAATGTGGGGTGGGGGGGGGAAGATTAGAGAAGTGGGCATGACACAAAATTTATTTCTTTATATCATTTATATAGCTTTCTGTTCTTATCGCACTATACTGAAGGGTAAATTTGTTTCGGCATTGCCGTACACAGCACTCTTACTTGTTTATTTTGAATTTATTATAAAGGGAGTAAAAAATTGAGGTATCATTCTAATTTTAATAAAAAAGAGTTTTTTGAGATATTAAAAATATCTGTATTTTAGTTTATTACAAATACGTTCCGGTTAAAAATGAAAAAATTTAAAATTTGTGTTGAAAACACTCTGTTTTTTACATACCTATAAATTCAAATTTCTATCCGAATGATAACGTTTGAAATTGCGATCCAGCTAGTTAAAGTAAAATTGTTGAATATAATAATATTATACAACACATATGGTAATCTAAACCGACTGCAAACATACAAAAACTTTAAAAAATTAATAAGGCTGGATTTTTGAGATCTCAGTTAAACTAGTTTTAGTTAATCTGAAAGCTTAGTTATGCTTAAAATGTTGGTCTTTAATTAAATAATAAAAAAAATCACATTTTGCGAAAAATCCGACTAAATTATTAAAAAATTTTAATGGAAAATTCCATGCAGAGCCATATACTTGTGAGAAATAGAAGCGATTTGAAACATTAGAGCTTTTTAAATTATTAAAAAACGGAAGATATCAAACGCCGTTCCCAGCAAAAACTTCACTGAAGTCTTACCAATCATTTCCGAATCAACAACAAAATTATAAAATATTTTTTATTTTGTTTTTGCTTTCAATAAAATTTTAGGCGTTGCGTTGTGTTTTACGAAATAAGGCCCTTAATTAGATTTAGCATAAGTAATATTTTAATTTATTTTAAATTTTAAGCTTCGTTCGTTTTGACACATACGGATGCGTTCAGTACTGATTTAAGCCGATCGAATACTTTTCGTGCTTTATTTATGCTGCTGGAGACACCTCCAATACAACTTGTTTACTGTGAATTAAATAATACGTACATGAAGTATTGGGTAACATTCAAGTTTAAAGCCTCAGTTAGCCGGGAGTGACAGTAACGTTGTAAATAAGCTGCTTCATTGTTGTATGTAAAGCGATTAATACGATTATAGTTAGCGTAGGGAATTAAAAAAAAAAAATGCTGTATTCCTAAACTAAATTTTCTATGAAAATTTTCATGAATAAACGTTTATTAAATTTAATAATCGTCTATGAATACGGGGTTAATCTGTAGAAAATTATTCTTCTTACTTTTTTATTGTACGGTTACATTACAGCTACTGTCAGCTAATTGGGCCCTAACAATTATTAGCGTTGTTTGTGGTTCGGTTCTGTCAGAATTCTTTTTCTTTACGTAAATTGTTTACTTACAAAATAGGTGCTTTGTCGTAGAAGCAAAATGTGTTTGAATGGGAATATCTATATACATACATATATAAAAATGAAAAATGTTTGTGTGTTTGTTTGTTCGTATGTTTGTATGTTGGCTTATAGACTCCTAAACTGCTGAACCGATTTTCCTGAAATTTTTACAGTAGCATCACGTGAGCCCTTAAAATAAAATGGGCTACTTTTTTTTCGATAGGAGCAGGGGAATTGGTACCCCCATTGGATGCCATTATTAAATATCGCATATCTTAAGAGCCGCTTCACGCATTTTGTTGAACTTTTGGTAGTAAAATCTTCTGAGCCCCAAAATAGAAATAAAGTAGCAGCGGGGGAAGTGGTTTCCCCCATAGGACGCCAATGTTTAATATCGCATATCTTAAGAACCGTTATAGTGAGAATGTTCAATCTTTGTAGAAGTCACTCTTGTGGTATACTACATTATTGAAAATAAAAATAAAGCGGGTAGGCGCAGGGGGGGAAATACCTCTCATAGGATGCATATATTAAATATCGCTGAACAGAAGAACTATTAAAGGGAGAGTCTTCAAACGTGGTGAAAGCTACTATTATAGCAAACTATAAATTTCAATATAGTAATGGGCGGGTTGGACAGAGTAGGAGCAGTCCCCTCATAGATAGAAATATTAATAAGAGCCGCTGGACGCATTTTGTTGAACTTTTGGCAGTAGGATCTTCTGAGCCCCAAAATTGAAATAAAATAGCAGCGGGGGAAGTGTTAGCCACCATAGGACGCCAATGTTAAATATCGCATATCTTAAGAACTGTTATAGGGAGAATGTTCAAAATTTGCAAAAGTCACTCTTATGGTATACTACACTTTTGAAAATAGAAATAAATCGGGTAGGCTCAAGAAGGGAAATAGCTCCCATAGGATCCATATATTAAATACCGCTCAACTGAAGAACTATTTAAGGGATAGTCTTCAAACGTGGTTAAAGCTACTATTATGGTAAACTATAAATTTCAATATAGAAATGGGCGGGGTAGCCAGAGGAGGAGCAGTACCCCTCATAGATAGAAATATTAATAAGAGCCGCTGCAAGCAATTTATTGAACTTTTGATAGTAGGATCTTCTGAGCCCCAAAACTGAAACAAAATAGCAGAGGGGGAAGTGGTTCCCCCCATAGGACGCCAATCTTTAATATCGCATATCTTGAGAACTGTTATAGTGAGAAAGTTCAAACTTTGTAGAAGTCACTCTTATGGTATACTACACTACTAAAAACAAAAATAAAGGGGGCATGCGCAGGATAGGAAAAACCTCCCATAGGATGCATATATTAAATATCGCTCAACTGAAGAACTATTAAAGGGAGAGTCTTCAAACGTGGTAAAAACTTATATTATGGTAAACTATAAATATCTATATAAAAATTGGCGGGGTTGACAGAGGAGGAGCAGTACCCCTCATAGATAGAAATATAATTAAGAGCCGCTGACCGCATTTTGTTGAATTTTTGGTAGTAGGATATTCTGAGCCCAAAAGTTCAAATAAAATAGCAGCGGGGGAAGTGGTACCCACCATAGGACGCCAATGTTTAATATCGCATATCTTAAGAACTGTTATAGTGAGAATGTTCAAACTTAGTAGAAGTCACTCCTAGTGTATACTACACTTTTGAAAATAAAATAAAGCGGGAAGGCACAACGGGAAAAAACATTCTATAGGATGCATAAATTAAATATTTCTCAACTGAAGAAGTGGTTAAAGCAGTGTAGCGAAGCGCACCGGGTTAAGCTAGTCCCTTATAAAAATAATGAGTTATTGTAGTTTAAAAATAAGAAGAGAAGTTTTTGCTTTAGTCTTTGCATATCAGAAATTAAAGCCGGAAAAACACTTTCCTATTCAATCGACGAATTTGTCAAAAAAAATCTTGTGTGCTTATTAAGTATGACTGAGGGAAAGATTTTTTGGACAACTCTGTCCGAATTGTTAATGCTTATGAAAATGTTCCTCAAATGATAGATTCTATTTGCAGATACTTTTTTTGTCGGAAATAATTTTATTAAATTATCATGTGAATGGCCTTAAACGATTTATGATCATTAAAGCAATTTAAAATATTTTAAACGGATCCATAAAAGACACTTAAGCAAAATACTAAGTGTGCTAAAATAATCCTCTGCTGTATAAATCTGGACAGAATATTACATTAAAGCTATTAAGAAAGTTTAGTTTAGGACCGTAAAGGTATTAACTTTGCATACATCGTTAGTGATCATGTTTACTTTTTTGCAATTTTCTTTAATCCAGTGAATAATTTGGCAGACCTTCGTTGAGATGATTTCGATTAGTTACAAATAGTTCACCTCAGGCAGCGATAGTTTATTTGGCGAAAGAAATAAAACAAAGAGTAACAACAATGTAAAATGTTGTTATTGTTATTGGTGGCAAACCCAAAAACCAACATTAATTCCATACACATACGAGGATGAAAATAAAAATGGTAAATGCAGCAATTGTTATTTATTGTTATTTTTCATAAAGAGAAACGAAGTAAGAAGAACAAAAAATTTCTTCAAGAAATACAAGAAGTTTAACAAGTTGACCTCACCTGAATCGTAAACCATGTGCTCTAAGTAAATAGAAATAAAATGTTGAAAAGATGAATACAAACATAATCTAGAATCGAAAATATGTTTTACATATTAATGGCGCCTTACGTAATACATGTACGTAAATAAGACAATTGCCTCTTCCATATTCCTAGAGATGATACAGACGTGTGCATGTTTGGCTATTCAAATGCATTTAAAGCTTTCTCCCCTGATTATTATGCAAGAACATTTGTTGTTATTGTGTTATTATTGTTATTATGGTGGCATCATCAGAATGTGTTTAAACAAAATGATTTGAGCACGAAAATCTAATTTTCTAAAATGTTTGATTTAAAAGAACATTAAAATATTTTTGGGTTCCATGTTCTCGTAAGAAATTATGGTATTTATACAAAATAAAATTCAACTGAAAAGGACAGAAAACAAATTGTATGTGTTTTTACTAAAAGTTTAAGAGCCAGTTATCTTTTCTCAGGATTTAGGGTTTTTTTGCAAAAGTTTCCATATTTTTTTTCTATTTTATACTACTGTTAAATGTAAGGAGAAGATTTTTTGTTTTGGAAACCTGATAGGTATGGGTCGTATTAGTTATCTTGCACATCAGTTTTCATCAGAGGAAGGGAATGGCGCCTCTCATGTTAAGTCTATACACTTCAAGTCAAAAACTTAAACTCGACTACAAGTCTTTTATTGCCACCTCAATTTTTTTTTTGGAATTGGACTAACGGTTTCGAACATCCAGAATTATTTCCATATGTTTTCTAAAATCGCCCACTGTGCTGTGGTGAAGGGTACAAAAAAATCTTAAATTTATTTTTAATAAATTTTAAAAGTGTCATTACAATCGTAATTAGTGTAGGGTATTTTACGTTTTTCCATTAAGTGTTCTCGAATATTTCGAAAATATTAATTTCGTGGACAAGGAAATGTTTAATTTTGCTCTTAAACAATTATTACAACAGTAGCCCGTTTCTGTATTTCGCACATCGTAAAACATTTCGCATGAAACGCGTGAATTGCAACAATAATAGTGTGAAATGAATCAAAAAATTGTTTTTCTCACACAAGTGTTTCTGTATCTTTTTTTTGCGAGAATTATCTGTCATTTAAATAATTTTCCAGCAATTATTGGAAGGATGTGAGAAAAAGTGTTTCTGTAACAATATTTTGCGAAAAGACAAGAACTGTCCAAATAATTCACATTTGAAATTGGTGCGAGAAAAACCAAATATAGATATTTTAAATTTAAAATATGTTTATATACTATTTTTTTAAATAAATAAAAAAAAAAAAGGAAAATAGATGATGAGTGCATAATTTAAATGATGAAAATAAATAAACTCAATTGTTATATTTTGTTATTTAAAATTTTTTTAGGATTTTCTTGTTTGGGTTTTATTCAGTGCTGCCAGATAAATTTGTGTCAAAATCGTCAATTTACTGAGAAAAAAATAAAAACGATCGTCTTTTTTGTTTTAAAAAAATAAAAACATAGTTAAAGTTCATGTGTATTTAATAATTTCTTTAAATTTATATTAATTTTGTTTATTTTTATTTTTTATAAAATTTTTTATTTTCTTTAATCCGATAACAATTTAAAATTGTTGTTTTTCCCTGGAGAAGTCACACAAAAGGATGAGAAAATATCATATTAAAAAAAAAAAAAAAATTAATATTTTTACAAAAGCAAAAAGAAACCAAGCTTAATAAAATAAACATACATCCTTTTTTAAAATATACAAATACCGAGATCAAAATGAAAAATGTTAAAATTAAATCAGCTTTAATACCAGTATTAAAAATGTTCTGGGTTTTTATTTTTGCGAAAAACCTAGAATTGATAGTGACAACACTGTTTTTTATTTATATCGTATGTAGTCCGAAATAGTATATTATTGAAATTTAACTATATCGGTTTACAAATGGCTGAGATATAAATCTTTAATTTACCTATTCCTATAATAGTTTTTTTTTCTTTTTTACCTGAAATAGACTTAGTAGAATAGCTGGTAGTTAAAATTAAAAAAATCGGTTCATAAATGAACGGGTTATAGACCAACAACTTTTTTTCTTGAAGAAATAATGGTTTTGGTACAAAAGTGTCCATATAAGATAAGAATATTAATCATATTTTGTTTATGTTTATATAAGAAGTTTAAAATGTTCAAAATAACCCAATTCGGTCCATTACTTTACCTCGAAATTTTGCTTTTGCCGATACATTTTTCACGGAAGAGGCAAACAATTTCCGAAACAAAGCGATATTTTTTTAATGAATTCATTTAAACATAATAAAATATATGTTACTTGTAGCTCGTTTCTGTATTTCTTGCATCGTAAAATTTCTTATATGAAGTGTGAAACAACAAATTCCATCGTTTCTCGATTTATGAGATAAAAGTGTTTCTGTACAAGGCGAATTGACTAGAAGGTGAGGTCAACTCTACAACTACAATGCTTCTGTGGTCGGGTTGTCAAAAAATATTGCTAGTAAAAAAAACAGGTTTGTTTACATAAAAAACTAGTTTGTATACAAACTTTGACAACTCGACCACCGAAAAAAAACACCACATGTTGACTTGACCCCACCTTCTAGTCAATTCGCCTTGGTTTCTGTATTTGAATGCGAAAACAGACACAACAAATTCTGTTTATACTGGAATATTTCCAGTAATTAAGTGTCAAATAAAAGCGAAACGTCAACAAAAGATATAAATATAATAAAAACAGGGCTGCCAGATTTGACGAGTTATCGTCATCTTGACGATTTTTGTTCCGATATTTACAAAGTGACGTTTTGATGATTTTTTTCTAAAAAAGTGACGAAAGCAAAAACAAAATATTTTATAATTTTGTTGTTACTTTCTATATAAATTAATCTTTTTAATTTTTAAATTTCAAACACTTCTATTTTGTGGCGTTGAAAATTGAAAAAAAAAAAAATAATATGAATATCTGTAGAAAGCAACATCAAATTTATAAAATATTTTTGATTTAAAGTATGTCTGTTATTTTTTTGGCCAAGTTGTTTAGATATTATGTATAAGTTTTTGTTTAGCTAATTGGGCCTAATGTATTAATGTAAATAAAAAACCTTTTTTACATGTTTCTCCTAACGTTTCGTCAATTATTTGTTGACATCTTCAGGGGTTGTCTATTTAATATTTTTTTTTTTTTTTAATTTTTTATAAAAAGCAATATATTATTACAAAATTAGAAAACAACAAAATAAATAAACTTACAATTACTAAGTAGTTTTTCACATTAAATTATACATTGAATGTTACATTTATTTATTTACATTAATACATTAGGCCCAATTAGCTTAACAAAATCTTATACATTTTCGATTTTGTTTTTGCTTTTAATGAAATGGTTGGCATTGCGTTTTACACTATAAGCCCCTTAGTCTTCGAAATAAGATAATAAAACAAGGGTTACATTTTTATATTTATCCCTATTGTGAAAATTGTCCTCGAAATTGTTTTTCTCTTCCCTAAAAAATGTATCGGAAAAGCAAAATTTCGAGGGAAATAAGTCGACTTGGCTTATTTTGAACATTTAATACTTCTTATAGGGTAAGTGTTCCTAAAGTCGGCATGTCCCAGTAGTCGGCAGCTTTTGAATTAAAATGTAAATAAATAAGAATAACGGCAGTTATGTATTTAAATAACATCTAGTTTTCATTGGAAATATCGTTTTCTAACTCTATGAAATGAGTAAATTTGCGTATAATGATTTATTGCTCTGTGGTTGTCCTCATTCAGTAACAGTTTTTCAGCACGTGCGGTTGTGCCAGTTTTTTAAGTGATTTTTTAGTTTTAGTGCCAACTCAGACAAGTAAGTATTTGTGTTAAATTGAATAATTTTTTGACAATAAGTATTGTAAATGATAGAAAACCAGTGAATTATTATATTTAAAGTAAAAAATTAAATAAAAAATAATTTTTTCGACAACTTAAATTGCTGCCGACATTAGGAACAAAAATTTCTATGATTTCCAATAGTCGGCAGGGGGGTGCCGACTACTGGAATTTAAGCTTTTTGTCAGATTTAGCTCAAACTTCACAAAATTATTAGACATTAATCTGGCTTGGCACTTGTTACAAAGAAAATGAGTAAAAAGTGAGTTTACCCAGTAGTCGGCATAGATTACGTTGACAACAGTAAGACCTGCCGAGTATAGGAAATTAGTGATCTGAAGTCGGCAGCAGCTCTTTTGCATTAATATTACTGGAAATCCCAAAACAGGATAACATTTAGTGATTCAGTAGAGATAATAGGTAGATTCTTCTTGGCATTTCAGATAAAATATTTTAAATATGTCCACCAAAGGAAAAAGAGCCATGCACCAATATTCTGAAGAATCCTTGAAAAGTGCTTTAATAGAAATCAGAAAAGGCACATCTTCAATATCGGGTGCAAGCAAGAAATATGGCGTTCCGCGTTCTACAATACAAGACCGAATTCATGGCCGTGTTGCTGATGAAGCCAGAAAAATGGGTCCACATACTATTTTATTGGAGGCAGAAGAGCAACGTCTTGTAAAATGGTGCGAAGATCTCGCACGATGCGGATTTCCGTTAAAAGTTGAAGATTTGCTTAACACCGTTCAAGCAATTATAAAAGAAGATCAACGACCCACACCATTTTTAAATGGTCGTCCTGGTAGGAAGTGGTATTTGGGGTTTTTGAAAAGGAATCCCAGCATTAGCTTAAGAGAAGCGGAAGGTATTACTAAAGGGAGGGCCGTGATAACGAAAGAATATATACAAAAATGGTTCGAAGATTTAAAAAACTTCCTAAATGAACAGCACGTTTTGGACATTTTGGATGATCCACAGCGTATATTTAATGGTGATGAGACCAGTTTCAGTTTGTGTCCTAAAACCGGAAAAGTCCTGGCACCAAAGGGATATAAAAACGTGTACAATATCCAAAAAGGCAATGAAAAAGAAACAATTACTGTGCTGTTGGTTTTCTCAGCATGTGGACAGACAATCGTTCCAATGGTTGTGTTTCCGTACGTGCGACCACCTAAAGACGTAATAAATAGTGTACCGGAGAATTGGTTTTTAGGTAAATCGGAAACTGGATGGATGGTAAGCGAAACTTTTTTCGAATATATTGCCAATGGGGTTCATAGTTGGCTTAATCAACATAATGTTAAGAGACCAATTCTTTTGTTTGTTGATGGTCATAAATCCCATATGACGTTGGAATTAAGCAAATTTTGTGAGGATAATGGTATTATTCTGTATGCGCTTCCTCCAAACACCACTCACATAATGCAACCTGCTGATGTAAGTGTATTTAAACCGTTAAAATCGGAATGGAAGAAAACGGTGAGGGAATGGCAATTGAAACCGGAAAATTACAACAAAGTTATTTCTAAATTAACGTTTTGTCCATTACTCAGTACGGTTCTATCTAATCTTAGTCTGGAAGACACAATCAAAAATGGATTTAGGAAGTGTGGATTATTCCCATTTAATCCAGATAACGTTGATTACACCAAATGCGTTCAAAATCATTCAGAATTATTGGCCAAGGAGCAACACGAAACCGATTCAACACATAAGGCAACGGATTTGGATGTAGCTATCGACGTAATTAATAAAATAGCTCTAAAATTGAGCGAACGTGGCATCGATTCTGATGTTATTGTTGAAGAAATCCGTTTGATAAAGGATAAAGAAAATGACCAAACGGTTGAAATTTTAGGAGATGTCACAATTCAGTCCGGAACGTACATAATTAATGAAGAAGGAATTTTGCAACTACAAACAAGTAATATACAAGAACCAACTACATCGTCAGAGCCTCCTAGAAGTTTATCTCCAACAAATGCTAGAAATAATTCCTTTTTACCCATAAACAGTTCAAGCCCAATCCCAGCTGCTCTTCCAAACAATGTCCAAATGTTTGAATCAACTATAGACTGCCTTTCTCCTACCTCATCAATAAAAAGTCTACAAAATAACATATTGAATTCCTTAAGCAATTCCCCAAATTCAGGTAACTAAAAAATTCTATTTAATTTATGATTTTTACCAGGTATGTAGGTATAAATTTTTTATTCCTTAAATTCTATAGGCACTACTCTTACCGGAACGCAATCGATTTCCATGTCACCAACATTTGAAAAACATTTGTACTTTCCAAAGTTGTCAAAATCGTCAAGATTTGCTTCAAAACCCAAGGCTCCAAGTGCAATATCTGCTCTTGCATGGAGGAGACATGTACAATCAAAAGAAGACGAAAAAAGTGCCCAAGCTGAGGCAATAAAGAGAAGAAAACTTGAGCGCGAAAAAAAAAACTGGAAAAGAAAAACAAGCTCAAAAACGTAAAAAAAGGGAAAAAGCAACTTTGTAGCACATGTAAAGAAGATTTGGATAGTGATGCTGAGGATGACGCTTTAAAAAACATAGGATGTGATAGTTGCCCCAAATGGTTTCACATGAAATGCACTTGTTTCAAAGAAATGAAATACGAGGATGTTGTATTAATGGATTTTGTGTGCGAAGCATGTAAAACCAAGCAGACTGAAAATATATAATATTTAAACTTTTTAAAACTTTCAAGCCGTAACGATTTAATGATCTCAGTTTTGTATGTTCCTATGAATTGAATCCTTTTTATTTTTAGTTTATAGGTAATAAGCGTTATAATTAGTTTAAGGGATTAAAAAAATACCGAATAAGTGTCCTTATTTTTACATTACATATGTATATTTGTTATATTTATATATATTTTTTAGTTTTTATTATTTTATTATAAACCATTGAAACAAAAAAAAACGATCTCGTACTTTTATAAGCTTATTATTTTATTGAATTTTAATAAAAGTACTTTTAATTCTTATATGGTGTTACCTTTTCTTAAAAAAAATTTCGATGCCGACAATAGGATCGTCTTATGCCGAACTTAGGAACACACATGCCGACTATAGGGAAAAGCCATGATTTTTGAAAAACATTCAAATTACTAATAACTTAATATTTTTTTTTAAAAAAGTTAGGTATGCCTTAAAAAAAAACCAATTACAGAATTGAAATAACTAAATATCATCTCCACAGCATTTACTCATTATTAAGGGGACCAGCTTGAAAAAGAAAAAAAAGTTAAAGTGCCGACTACTGGAACACTTACCCTATACATAATATGTATTACATATACAAAATATGATTGATATTTGATATTCTTATCTTATATATATATATATGTACACTTTTGTGCCAAAACCATTATTCCGGCAAGAAAGAAATTTGTTTGTCTCCCAGTAAAAACTTTTTCAAAATGGATAGCTTCTTTTACTCGTTATTTAGTAGCTTTCTTCCATAAGAACTTCGATAACTACTTTTTTCTGGATGTATTTAGATAAAAAAATGACTTACTTTTGAATTTGTTCATTTTGGCACAAACCTTGTAAAATTCATTAGTTTTTCAGTAGAATTGTATGTAGTGCTTTTATGTGTTTCTGATTACTTAACATATTATTTTGTAGGCAGGATTTTACTGGGTCTTTAACCCGTTTATTTATGAACCGATTTTTTTAATTTTGAGTACCAGGTATTCTACTAAGTCTATTTCAGGTAAAAAAGAAAAGATTATAGGAATAGGTAAATTAAAGGGTTATATCTCAGCCATTTGTAAACCGATATAGTTATATTTCAATAATATACTATTCACTATCAATTCCATAAAAACCCAGAATATTTATAATACTGTTATCAAAGCTGATTTAATTTAAAAATTTTCCATTTTGATCTCGGTTTTTGTAAATATGTATATATCTATTTTAAAAAAGGATGTATGTTTCTTTTATTAAGCTTGGTGTCTTTTTGCATTTGTAAAAATATTTATTTATTTTTTTTTGTTTAAAATGATATTTTCTCATGCCTTTGTGTAACTTCTCCAAGGAAAAATAACAATTTTAAATTGTTATCGGATTAAAGAAAATAAATAATTTTTTAAAAAATAATCCTCCAGCATAACAAAATAAATATAAATTTAATGAAATTATTAAATACCCATGAACTTTAACTATGTTTTTGTTTGGTTATTTTATAATAAAAGTCGAAACAAATTTGTTTAAAATTGATTTTAAATTGCACGATTTTTAAAACAATAAAGACGATCTTTTTTATTTGTTTCTCAGGAAATTGACGATTTTGACACAAATTTATCTGGCAGCACTGATTAAAACCAAAACAAGAAAAGGCTAAAAAAAAATTAAAATAACAAAATATAACAATAGTTTTTTGTTAATTTTCATCATATAAATTATGCATTCATCATTTATATTGCTTCTATTTTTTTATTTATTTTAAAAAATAGTATATAAACATATTCAAATATCTACATTTTGTTTTTCTCGCCACCAATATCAAATGTGACTTATTTTGACAGTTCTTGAAAGAAACTTTTCGCAAAATATTGTTATAGAAACACTTTTTCTCGTATCCTTCCAATAATTGCTGGAAAATTATTTAAATGATAATTCTCACAAAAAAAAGATACAGTAACACTTGTGTGAGAAAAACCATTTTTTATGAAACACTATTTTTGTTGCAATTCACACGTTTCATGCGAAAAGTTTTACGATGCGAGAAATACAGAAACGGGCTACTGTTCATGTTCATATTCCGTTCATGTGCTGCCATCGTTGCCTAAAAAATTTGTCTTAGGAACTATGTTCGCCATCATGGTCGCCTTACAATTGTATTTTCTACCTTCAACCAAACGCACAACCGAAAAAAATTAACAAAGCAAGCACTTTAATAACTAAAAATCAGAACATGAACATAAACACGTTTTCGCCACATACAAGAACAAATTATTTCCGTTGTTTTGCCGGCGTTATGTTCATGTCGTATTCGAATCTATACCGCAAGGAGACGTGGTATTAAGAGCCTGAAGTACAGCCTTATCATAAGTCACTACAAACTTTTAAGGCTGATGCCCTAAAGTCGAAATTTTGGTTTAAAGTAAAATTGCAATATATGTATAAAGTTTACACTAAGCGCAAAAATATTCAAGTGATTAGATAATACGAATAAACTTAATCTTGGAAACTAACAGAGATATATCCGAATAACGATTTCGTGTGATAAATTTTATCCACGTTTTCAAGTTCTTTCGGGCTTTAAAACAGTTGTACGTAAATTGTAAAATAAATAATAAAAAATACATATTTATATTGAAATAAGCAATTTTTGATTTTAAGAATTCAAAAAATTTTATTTAATCAAATTTATGCGCATTAAAGTTATTGAAATTAAACAATGGACGGTGCAAAACTAATAAATTTGTCATAAATGGCTGATAAGTTGCTACAGAAAAAGTAACTATTACAATTTCGAAACAGAACGGCACGGAACAGAACAAAACAGAAAGTAAAGACTAATTATGCCTTTAAAGTTTAAACTAACACGATCAGTACCCATGTTCTGTAACTTTAGTGAGAACTTCTCGCATCGAACAGATGTGAAATAAAATATTCCATCGTTTCTCAGAAAAATGTGTGTCTGTAACTCATGTCGAAAACTATCAAAAAAAGATTACGTCGTTACGTTATAAATGTCATTATATTATACTCGAAGCCGATGTTCGATGATCGTTGACGGGTACCAAAATTTACTAAAATTGGAAAATTTTCAACGACGACGGCGAAAATACAACCGAAAATATACCAAATAATGTAAAGTGCGACTTTAATGTTTGTTGTTTGCAACTGAGCTTTGAAAAAATTCGTATATTTTATAAAAATGTTACAAGCAAAATATGTAATTAAACAATAAAAAAATGTGCCAAGAACAAAATGTTATAATTATTATTCTTTGAATTTTGCATTGCATAACTGTTTTTAGTGTTCAAAATTTCCCGCTCCTTTTTTATTCGTGAGTTTTTTTTGACAGTCCAAAGCGGGAACTTTTCTTACCAAAATGCTAAAGACACACTTTTTCTGTAAATTGGCGAGTAATTTCCTAACGTGACAGCTAGTACTCGCCAAAAACAGTTACAGACACAGTTTAGTGAGAAAAACAGCTGTTTGTTTCAATTCATGGCATGTTTGTTTCATTTCATACATTTCAATCGAAAAGTTGCGAGAGTTACAGAACATTGGCACAGTATTGCCAGCAGATTTTATGAAAATACCAGCGCATACTAGAACAATTCGAATTTTCCCTACACGTTGTAGAAAATTCCCCTTTTAAAATCCTTACGCATATTAAGTTCTAAAATCGAAGAAAAACAAGTTAGAGTGCTATATTCGGCTGTGCCGAATCTTTGATACCCTCCACCGACAGTTCGAATTTTTAAGGAGTAATATCTGTATGATGTTATTATTACCTTAAACTGTGACGATTTGTTATTAATTGTGGTTTAAGGCGACTAAACTGTTTTCCGGTAGTAGGGTTTATATGGGGCCTAAGGTAAGTTATGGACCGATCATCACGAAATTTCACAGCGTCATTTCTAGTCCTTTAAAACTGGGACGTACCAATTTCTGTTATGCTAGCATTATTAATTATGGTTTTAGGTGAACTAAACTGTTTTCGGGGAGTAGGGTTTCTATGGGGCCTGGGGTAAATTATGTACCGATCTTCACGAAATTCCACAGTGTTATTTCTAGTCCTAAAAAAATGTGACGTTCCAAATGTTGTTACGCTAGCGTTATTTTTTACGGTTTTAGGCGTACTAAGCTGTTTTCCGGGAGTAATGTTTATATGGGGATTACGGTAAATTATGGACGGATCTTCACGAAATTTAACAGTGTGATTTCCAGTCAAATAAAACAAATTTTTGCAAAATCTTATCTCATTCTGCGACTTGTTCCAGCATTTATATTATTTTTTGTAACAAAATTATCAATTTTTTTAGGTGGTGGTTCCACATTTCGATTCATAGCTCTGGTCCTACTGAACCGATTTTGCTGGATTTCAATCCCAAACTGCTTAGGATAACTAAAAGCAATTTGGCAGCAAGCTTGTTCATTTCTTTTGAGCTGTTCGAAAGTGAGCTTGTTTTCAACAGACGGACAGACAGGCGGACATGGCTAAATCGACTTAGAATTACTCAAGGACCCAGAATATATATACTTTATGGGGTCTGAGATGAATAATAAAAGAGTTTCACACGGAATGACAAACTTAATATACCCTCTTCAGAACTAATTGTGGTGGAGGGTATAAAAAATTGTAGCATTTGCAAAACGGTACGTTATTATCAAGGTTTAATTATAATGTGCTAAATTCCCAGGAAACTTGATCCAAAGATTTTAGAAAAACTAAAGATATTATACAAATAAAACTGTTAAGCGAATAAGAATTAAAAGCCCCAGTTTTACTTGTAACAATATCAAAGCTTAAACAAAAACAACAACAATAAACAGTGAGTTTATCTTTTCTTACAATCCCGACCACAATTGGTTGATTTTTTGTCAACTCTAAATGTAGTTGTAAGTGGGTAAAGAAAAAACAAAAATAAAACAAATTTCTTTATTTTATTTTGCCAGTTATCAAAGTTTTTCTTGGAATTCAAAAATGTATTATCAAGGTTTCGTTATAATGTGCTAAATTCCCATTTCATACTATTGACAAACTGAAGTGTATTGTTGATGGGATAAGCTATTCCTATGCGCATTTCACTGGTTGCTTACACCAACAAAGTATACAGCAATGCACTTGCTACTCTTTTGGGAATATGCAGCGCTTAAAACCAATTACTTAAAGATGGAGTTTCCGTATTAGGGGGAAAAATACCCTTCAATATAAATGCGTTTATTTGCGACGCACCAGCGAAGTCCTTTATCTGTGGCATAAAAGGTCATACGTCGTATTATGGGTGTAGCAAATGTGCACAAAAAGGCAATCGTATAGGTAACAATATCGCATTTAATACAAAGTCTGGACAAAAGATTACGGACGATGATTACATTTGTAGAACCTATGCCGAACATCACCAATTATTTTTTATTGAAAATAAATCTGTTTTAGAAGAAATAGGTATAAAAATGGTTAGTCAGTTCGCAATCGACCCCATGCATCTTATTGACCTCGGCTTAACAAGAAAAATATTGAAAATGTTGTATTTTAATGAGACAAGTTTTAAAATGAACAACGAATTACGGTTAAAACTTAATAACCAAATTTCACGAACAGTTTCAAGTATTCCAGTCGAATTTGCTAGGAAACCGCGATTGTTTAAAGATTTTAAGATGTGGAAGGCAACCGAATTTCGGTTATTTGTTTTATACACAGGTATAATAGTTTTAAAAGACATTGTGCCAGACGACTTTTACTATCATTTTCTGCTGTTAAGCTGTGGCTATAGAATTTTACTTACTAAGAAAAACTATATCGAAAATTTGGAAACTGTTCAAACAATTTTTGAGTACTTTGTTGAATGCTTTCCTTTGCTTTACGGTGAACAAAATGTGTCGTACAACGTGCACAACTTGCTCCATGTTTGCCAATCTGTACAGGAAGTAGGATTTCTTCAAGATATATCAGCATATAAATTTGAGAATTTTATGAACACTCTCAAAGGGAGTGTTAAAAACCCAAGAAATATATTGAAACAAATAAGTAACAAATATCAAAATAAAAAAATTGTTATGAAAGACAGTGAAAATACGCTTATTAGAAATAAAGCAAATGAAATTTTACAGTATCGTACCGACAGATATACTTTATCTTTGAAGCATCCTAATAATTATTGTTGTGTCAAGCCATGTTCTGCAGTTAAAATTACAAGCTTTTTTGTTAATGAGGAAAATACATTATGTTTTAAAGGAAATAGGTTCCTAGACTCTAACTGCTTTTTTGATGAGCCAATATCATCACTCAAATTAGGCATAGTTCAAACAAGTAACTCGCCACTGGAAAAGGAAGAAACTTTCTCTGTTGATGAAGTTTTATACAAATATGTTTCCTTTGTATTTAAGGATAACCTTATTTTTATACCTTTATTACACAGTTTCTAAAGACAAACAAACAAACAAAATGTTGCCTTTAAAGAAGACCTTTCAAACATCGTCATCCGAATTTGTTGATGAAGTTGGAGAAGAAGCCTTCAAAGAACGACTGATTGAAGTAGAAAAAAAACTTGACGCCGTCTTACAAAATCAAAGTAAAATCTTAACAATATTAGAAAAGCTAACAATACAAGATTTTCCGAGGAAAGTATATTTTCCTTTACAAAGCACAGAAGAATTATCAGAAGTTGAAATTGCTGTTGAAAAAGACATTAAAAAGTTTGTAAGTATAATTTCAGTGTTTTGAATAACTAATCATAAAAGTACATACAAGGCGAATTCATTACAGGCTACTACAACAAGTACAACTCGTACAATAGTCACTTTTGAGATCACCTGTAATGAATTCGCCTTGAGTACATATTAACAATTTGTTTTCTTGTATGTATTTAATTTCTAATATTTTCTATTCTGTCAGTCACAATTGTTTCAAAAATAATAATAAAAATAAAAAATATTTTATCTATTACTTTAGGTTAATGTACTTAAAAGCATAATTTACCCAAATGGCTTACCTTCAAGTTTCACAAAAATTATTGGGGATAACATAATTACAAACTATAATTATGATGGGACGAATGGAAAACTCAGTTTTAAAGAATTCAAGTCTTTAAATAGAGCAATATATGGTAAAATCTTTAACCTTAATTAAAAATAATTTAAAATACTAATAAATTGTTTAATTTCAGAGGCAAGCTCGCGTGAAGGGTATAGCGAAAAACAATATATACAAGATATTCGTAACGCTTTTCGGTCATCAAAAAATAGAATATCAAAAAGAAATTACGATAATCGGCAAAAAAATAATAAAGAAATTAAAAATCAACATGATATGTCCATTTAACAATTTCTAATAACATTATTTTATAAAAAACATACATACAATATTTTCTTTCTTTACTATGTACATATATATAAGTGAATAAATATTTTTGTTTCAAATAAACTATTTGTTATATTATAATATTTTTAGATTCATATCTTTATAGGCTTGTTTACAAAATAAGCTAGTTTAATACATTCAAATTTTGTAAACGGCTATACAAACAAATTCGATTAAGTGAATCATTTCGGTTTTAAATAATTCAAATTATCGCAAGTTACCTATAAATTTTTTTTATTTTATAACGAAAGTCTGGTTTGAAAGTATCAAAAATTCTGAAATTGCCCAACAATCTAAAAAAGCTACCTGCTTACAATGTGTGCGAAGTAGTGCGCAATATGCCTACTACTTGCCCACGAAGTAAGCAACAATGTGTATAGACTGTCTACTGTCTGCTTACAATGTGTGCGAAGCAGTGTGCAGTGCGCTTTCTACCTTCCCACGAAGTAAGCAACAATGTGTGTAGACTGTCTACTGTCTGCTTACAATGTGTGCGAAGCAGTGTGCAGTGCGCTTTCTACCTTCCCACGAAGTAAGCAACAATGTGTGTAGACTGTCTACTGTCTGCTTACAATGTGTGCGAAGCAGTGTGCAGTGCGCTTTCTACCTTCCCACGAAGTAAGCGAGATTGTGTATAGACTGTCTACTGCCTGCTTACAATGTGTGCGAAGCAGTGCGCTTTCTACCTTCCCACGAAGTAAGCGAGATTGTGTATAGACTGTCTACTGCCTGCTTACAATGTGTGTGAAGCAGTACTGAGTTTATATTTATAGAATGAACACTTCACTATGCCGCTTACTTTGTGTGCAAGTGGTAGGCGTTCACTCCACAAATGCGGCAATGCATTCGAAAAAGTGTACTAGGTTGTAATTGAGATGGTGTGCATTACTGTCTTACTCGTGTCTATCACTTCATCGCTTCTGTAATCGACAAATTCGCTCCTGGGTAGTTAATATGTATGCTATGTTCATACATTATAAATGACTCTTTTCGCTCTCTGAAACTAGATTGTCAAACATGCTGTTCATACGATTCATTCTTGTTTCAGTTTGACATTTTTTTTTGTGTTGGTTGTGTAATTTTATTTAAAACACATTAAAATGTATGCTAAAATTAAAAATATATTATTTAATACTTTTATTAATATTATTCTTTTCTAATTATCACTTTATTTTAATTAACAACAATTTGTATTTTGTTTTTGAAAGTTATTTTGATAGCTAGTTCAGATAAACTAACGATAAATGTTATCAAAATTGGAGATGATAGTAAATTTTTCCTGTTTCGCAGCATGTTTCATAATGGAACGACCTGTTTCGCTCTCAAAATTTTGTATGGCAAAACATGTCGTTTCGATCACGTTTGAGGCACGAAAAAGGAATGGGAGAGTGAAACACGAATATTGCTGCCCGTGTGAACATTATTACTCGACTTATGCAGCACTTCATTGCAAATCGACAGCTAACACTCAGTGAACCAAGTCGATTGATTTGCAAACGGTGTCTAAGAGCCATTGCTTACCTCTCACTCATACCCGCCAACGCTGTCTTTATTTTGCTCAAAAGCTCAGGCGACTAAAAAATCCGCTTGTTCTATCGCTGCCTCCGATGATAGTGTACCGGCGGTGTTTATTTTGCTGACAATAACAAAACAAAAATTAAAAAGAAAAGTAAAAATAAAAGGAAAATCAATAAAATAAAAAACGACAAAAACGGCTAAGCCCAATAAAAACTGGACAAAAGATAATTGTTCTCTGAAGATTTTCTTAGGCGGTAAAAAATAATTATTTCGTGTTTTGCAACATGCTTTGCAACCTTAACCAAAGAGGTCACTTACAATTGATAGAAAATATTTACCATTGCATAAATTTGCAATCTCAAATGCACAAGATCTTGAATTTGGGCTATTAGTTATATAACATAAATTTTATTCCCATATGTACATATATTTAAGCAAAACAAAAATAAATAGCAATAATAAAAATTGTATGTATAGTACTTTTCGTTTATAGGCACTACCGCTTATAGTCACATTAGCGAACCACTCCATTTTATCTGTTTATTTTGCCGCTATAAGTTAATTTTATATAAAGTATTAACGTTTTAGTCCATTTTGCGATGTAAGCACATTTGCCTGCCATTTATCAACAGTCGTCAAAAGGAAAAATAAAGCAAATTAATAGCGTTGTAGTCAACTTAGAACAATTTACTAAGTTCTTTTTAGTTTTTGAATCCACAATCCATCCAAAGAAAGAATGAATTAAATCGTTTCACTTTTGTCATCAACTCTCTACTCGTAAAAAATTAGATTTTGTTGTTGGTATCAGTTATAAAATATCTTGTTAAATATTATTTTAACTATTCTTTTGTACAGTATACAACTCGGTTGCAAAACCATAAGCATGATGTCGGTGTAATTTATATGAATTTTTTATTTTTTTTATTCACATTACTTGATTGTATTCGAATTCGGTTATATGCCTCATAGTGGCATATATGTGAATTAGCTTATAGTCACGTTAGCGATACCGTCCACGTTATGGCTGCAACTTAAGGATGTGACTATATGTGAAAAGTACTGTACATACTTTTGGTTAAATTCAATGCAAAGAACAAGAGGTTTTTTAAAAAGAAATATGTATTGTTTATTTGTATTAAATTTGTCAACAATAGTTTAAATTAAATTAAAAAAATTTTAAAACAAAAAGTTTTTTTTAAACCAATTAGTTATTTAAAATTTTATTTTTAATTAAATGATTTTCTTTTAGTAACATATTCTTAAACGATTTTTGGGAAAAACATTTTTTTTTTATCATTTGGAACAAGAAAATATTATTAGAAATACAATTTCATAATTGTTTTGTTTTTCATCTTAAAAGATATTTTCCCTACCTTTTGGCAACACTGAACACGGGATGGCAGAATATATTTTTAGATTTAAAGAAAAAAAAAAAAACATTTAACATCTGCAAAAATTTTACGCAATTGTAAAGGAATATACATATATTTTTAAAAAAATAACAATCTGGCTTATATCAATTATAAATATATGTTTTTTTTTTTCATTTTATTGTTTTAATTACGCCAGCGGGCGATAAAGTCAAGACATTTATAATAAAAATTACTCAGCAGAAAAGGAAAATCTTTTATGTTTGAAAAAAACAGTCATAAAATTTTTATTTGTTCTAAAACTGAATAGAATGTTTATGATTAGATCTCCCATATGTTAAGATTATAAAGAATTTCGTTTAATTAATTATTTTAAAAAGTGTATTTTTTTATTGCTACAAAAAGTAATATGTAAAAGACTTATAAAATATGATTAAGCATATTGTACAATTAATTTATAAAATAAGGTATTTTTTTAAGTTTATATACCCCCATTAATGTTTTTTAATAGACCAATAAAATGATAAAATCTAATTTTTCCACAACCGAAAACCCGTTTTGAAAAATACCCAAATTTATCACTTTTATTTAGCTGCTTAAAAGTTGCTCCACTTTAACTCCCACTGTGTTTAAACATGATATTTAAACTGGCAACGATCTTTTTGTACTTCACTATTAAAATTTTGTGTTTTATGAAAAATTGATTAGAAGTTTAGTTTCTTTAACCATTAATCCCATTGTGAAGCGAACACGATTCCAATATACTTTAGACCTTGGACATATATTAACTTTTCCACTTAATCTGTCATATTGTTGAGGTTTTGAAGAGATTTATGGAGAAAGTTCTGGCAGGCATTTGCAAGTTCGTTGTGTTTTACCTAGATCTCCTAATTTTTAAAGCATGCGGTATATATATCCTTTAAATTTGATTAACGCACTGCACCCTATACGCCAGAACAAATCTAGCACAGGGCATTCAAACAAATCCTGACTTTAGTTGTTGTTGTGAAGGACTATTAATGGCAAAGAGCCCGAAATTGATGTAGTTGCTTCAACATAATGATATCTATCTGTTAGATATGAATATATAAGACTTGTGGCAGTTGATGCAAATCTAAACATATGGTTAAGTTTAAGACACAATATATTATGGTCAACCATATGGAACGCTCTGGAATGATCCAAGAGAACTAAAAATGTAACTATCAGGTATGTGATGAAAATCGATCGATTTCAAAACGAACGTTTTTAAAAGGTGTGATGGATTTCGAAGAATTTTAAAATCCATTTCTGAAATATAGTCTAAAATTTTCGTTCAGAATACACTCCTGTACCCATGTTCTGTAACTTTAGTGAGAACTTCTTGCATCGAAAAGATGTGAAACAAAATATTCCGTCGTTTCTCGAAAAGTGAGAAAAATGTGTGTCTGTAACTCATGTCGAAAACTATGAGAAGAGATTACGTCGTTACGTTATAAATGTCATAATATTGCACTCGAAGCCGATGTGACATTGCAGACGTTCAGAACGCCAGTAACACACATCGTTGACGGCGACCAAAATTTACTAAAATTGAAAATTGTTCAACGACGGCGGCGAAAATACAGACGTCGGCTATACCAAATTGTGTAAAGAGCGACTTTAATGTTTGTTGTTTGCAAACGAGCTTTGAAGACATTCGTATATTTTATTAAAATGTTAAAAGCAAAATAATAAAACAATGAAAAATGTGCCAAGAACAAAATATTATTATTATTCTTTGCATTTTTAATGGTTTTTAGTGTTAAAATTTTTTCTCGCCCCATTTTTAATCGTGAGTTTATTTGACAGTTCAAAGCGGGAACTTTTCTCACCAAAACGTTGCAGACACACTTTTTCTGTAAATTGGCGAGTTATTTCCTTACGTGACAGCTTGTACTAGCCAAAAAAAGTTACAGACACAGTTAAGTGAGAAAAAACAGCTGTTTGTTACAATTTATGGCATTTTTGTTTCATTTCACACATTTCAATCGAAAACTTTCTCGACGCGAGAGTTACAGAACATGGGCACAGGTAACGTATATAATATAAAATTTGAAAGAATAAAGACTGAAAATAAAAGGAATATGCATTTAAAATCCATTTTAAAAGATACTGAAAACGATATTTTCGGTTTCAAATCGTTTTTAAAATCAATTTTCATCACATACCTGATTATTGCAGTCTAAGTGTTGTCTTATATCCTCAGAAACATCTATCAGGGCCGTGATACAACTGTGATTTTTACGAAAACCAGATTGCCGATCAGTGAGCATATTGTTGGTTTCAAGATCTTGTGAGACTTGGTTATGAATCAATCTTTCAAAAGCCTTAAATAAAAATGGTAACATTGCTATCGGCCTATAAACAGCATTAGTTTTCGGTATAGGAATAATCTTAGCAAGTTACCATATTTTGGGATAGCAGCTAGTTGTGAAAATCTTTTTGAAAACAAATGTTATAAATGGAAGAAGTCTTGGAATGAGAATTTTAATAAACCTAGGATCAATCCCATCCACACCAATTGCATTGGATTTTATCGACAACAGGCTGGATAAGACATCATATTGGCTTACCTTTGCAAAATTGAAACCATTGTCTAAAATGTCACTAGAGAAATGGTAGTAGCCAGAAATTGGTTGAACATTTGGAGTATTTAAAAATTGTGCATTTAAAGTGTTTCCATCGGCTGTACATTGTTCTTGAACACCAGGCTTGCGAATACCAATTTCGCGTATCGTTTGCCACTTTTCTCTTCGAGTCTATGGCAGCCGAGAACTTTAAGGCATAAAAGTCAGATTTGGCATTTTTAATTAGGCTGTTGCTAATCTTACGTGATACTCGGTATTCTTCATACAAATCTGCGAACTAAACGTTTCCACCGATCATATAGAGAATCTCTGCGACTAATCTCTTGTTCTATTTCGTGAGAAAAGCAGGGCTTATTGTGTCGATTTACAATTTTTGTTCTTAAGGGAACCGCTAGATTAAATAAATAATCTAGATTGTTTTGTAGAAATGAGAGCTGATCGTCAACAGAAATTAAATTATATGGCACGCTCCAATCAATGCTAGAGAATTCTTCTTCTAACCTACTATAATCAATGTTTTTAAAGTCCCGATATCTAATAAATCGTTAAGGTCAATTAAGCTGAAAATAATACGTAATGAAAATTAGGTCATGGCGTGAATATAGAAAATAAAAAATTCATATAAATAACACCGACATCAGGCTTATGGTTTTGCAACAGACTTGCATGCAGTATAAAAAATTAGTTAAAGTAATACCATGATATTTTATAACTGATACCGAAGGCAAAAACTAATTTTTTACGAGGAAAGCGTTGATGACAAAAATTAAACGATTTAATTCTTTCTTACTTTGGATGGATAGTGGTTTCGAAAACTAAAAGGAACTTAGTTAATATTGCTATGTGACTATAACGCCATTAATTTGATTCACTTTTTTCTTTGATGACTGTTATTGCAAATGGCATATATTGCAAATGTGCTTATATCGCTAAAATTGACTTATAGCGGCAAAATAAACAGATAAAATGGACTATATCGCTAATGTGACTATAAGCTATAGTGACTATAAACGAAAAGTACTGTATCAATACCTTCAACGAAAAAATAAAAGTTCGGATAAAATAGTTTTATTTCACTGTCATAAAATAGAACTCTTTTGCAGAGTTTTATTTTTTCCGTCTTAAATAAAACTAATTTGAGGAGTTTTATCTTGCGCATCATAAAATAAAACTCTTTTAAGGAGTTTTCATTTTTCTGTTTTAATGTTGATTTATTTAATTGCAATGCAAGCTGATTAGATTACACTGCTTTACAAATTAAACTGATTTGACCAGCGACAAGCTTTGGGCGTCCATTTACATAAAATGAGTTTTATTTAATGACATTTAATTCGACCTTATATTTTAACTTTGAAAAACATTTGAATTCATAAAATAACTGTTATAAAAGAACTTTTTAATATCACATAACAGTTACGGTCCCTGATATGATTTGATTTTAATTAATTGTTTCTGGGTTGAAATGAAAAATCGGTGAAGTTTTAATTAGTATATAACTCTAATTTGTTTTTATTTTTACTTAAATATTACAGCTTTAAAATATCGCATTTTCTACTAAAATAATTGAAACGTCAAATTAACAAACCATTGAGATAAATGTATGTTTTTAAATACATTTTATGTTTCCATTTATAAAGAAGAACATGTTCTTTAGAATGTTAACTTTCACATGGCATTATCAATTATGTGAAAATAATGATCGTTTTCTGCAAACAAAACACTAACAGTTTACTTAAGTTTTCGCACGATTTTGGTGTTATAAAGAAATACAAAAATAAATCTAAGTACAAGTCTATACAATTACGAGGACACCATTTGGACCAAAATTCAACTGGCGCATGAAAAGTTTTATTCGAAAGTAAATATTTAAGAAGATCTTTTGTTGCTTGTAGTTTTTGTATTACGGTTTTTTACTTGTTTGCATTCAACTCTAAATACACTTCTCTTCTTTTGTTTTATTTTATGTTTATTTATCTTTGAGACAAGACAACCTTTCATTAAACCGGAATTCACGTGCACTGCTGCCACATAAAATAATGATGAATTGGGGAGATTATAATAATTATTTACTTTACAAAAAAGTAACCATGAAGTAGATCTACATCTTGCACTTAAAAAGAGTCTTACGTAGATATTTTTTCACTCACTGACTACTTGATATTATGCAGGTCATATGAACCGTATGTACTTTACATATACACATACAATTTGATTTGCAGTTGAACTCGGTTATAACGAATTACAACAGTATTCTACTTCGCTTATAATCAGGGCAAGGGACTTCATGCAAATGCATGTTTGTTGTCGGTACTCTGAGACCCACCTAAAGTTAATATCTTTGCGAATCACAATATTTCCAGTAAAATGGCATCAATTTGTTAGTGCATATTTTGCTTTAAATGCATGTTTTTGCATATTTTGATATAAATGCATATTTTTGATCATATTTTGTTAAAATTCACATTTTTCGTCATATTTTGTAATATTTATAAAAAAAATTGCTCTTTTCTTAGTTTTTTGTTTAGAAATATCTTTCTGTTCATGGCGAATTCATTACAAGGTGTAGTCAGTGAATCAGCTGGTTATAGTTGTTTCAGCCCTGAAGCTGTCAAACAGTCAAAATAGTATGGGAAAATCTGCTAACTTCGACATTTTCAAGGAGCAAAAACAACATGTTGGTGTTTGGTACTGAATTACCTACATTTTATTATAAATTCACCTTGTTTCTTTTACTTTTTAAAAGTAGCACATACAAAAATTATACAATTTGTATAATTGTGCACATAATTGTAGAAGTAACAATAAAACAGTTTTTGACATTTCATTTTGTTCGCGGTTTTTTTTATTTGAAGAAGCAGCAAATAAAAATAATGTTCGGCGAAGAAAAAATGGAACTCAACATAATATTTTTGATTTACGGTGTAAGAAGTATGACCTAAAATCCAAAGAGTATTAATAAAATAAATTGTTTTTAAGAAAAAAAATGCCAAAAGAAAAAATATCAAAAAATAATCTATTAAATAAGTGTGTTTTTGAGTCTTCAAAATAGAGGGAAAAGTACTTTTTTGCAAAGTTTACAAAAAGGTGTTTCATTTCAAAATTACAAGTAAATCAGCACCTTCAAAGCCAGAAACACAAAGATTTATGATTTTTTAAAACGTTTCGCAAACTTTAATTTCAAGAAAATCAACTTTTGGGGATAAGACTAGCAAATTTAGTTTTGAATTGTATAATGCTCTGGTGTCTGCAGATATACCTCTATATTAGCTAATCAACCAAAATTATAGAATTTTTTTAAACAAATATAACAATGAAACCATTCCTACGGAAACAACTCTTATAAAAAGTTATATCGCCAAGTTGTACACTACACAACTATGTGACATTGTTGAAAGAATTAAGTTACATAATTTGTGGCTGTCTATTGACGAAGCAATGGACACTAGAGGACGTTTCGTTGTCTACGTAATTGGGATCTTGAATGCAGAAGAAGATCTTGAATGCAGAAGAAGAACAGAGTAAACACAAATTTTTGTTAAATATGGTAAAGTTGGAAAAGGTGGATCATGCTTCAATAGCTCGAACTTTCAAAGATTCAATTTCTCTTTTAGAATCTTTAATAAAAATAAAATTTTGTTCTACTTTACCTTTTTTTAAGATATCTTACTCAAAAATGTTACATGTCACATGCTAAGCTCATGCCATGCATGAAAGTTTTTAAAGTCACCTTTGCGTTTCAACCATGTATAACAAGATGGGGTACCTGGTTGCAGGCAGTTGAGTATTATGCCAAAAATTTTGAAGAATTTAAAGATGTGGTAAATCAATTTAACGAAAATAATGCAGTCGCGATAAAAAAGTAAACAATATTTTAAATGTACCTAATATAAAGGCTCAATTAGAATTTATACACTCAAACAATGGGTTTCTAGTCGAGACAATAACCGAACTTTTGGGTTTAAATCATTGAACACCTCGGTTAAACTCGTTGATGACGCTGTCATTAAAATAAGAAAAGTAGAAGGTCAAATCAGCGAAAAAATAAAAGCCAAAATTTATGCAGTTTTAAAAAAGAATGCCGGATTTAAAAAAATTAAAGAAATTGGTAATATTTTTAATTTACCTTCCAGTAAAGAAAAAATTGTAGACAATGAATATTCTACAAAGGAGTTGACCACTTTTAAATATCATATCATCGTCATACGAAGATCGTATTAATAATAAACTTTGTATTCCCGAAAATAACTTTGATAATATAATTGCATGTGCCCGTGCATAAAACTGAATTGGCAAATTGGTTTAGTTCGTTGTTTTCTTACGAAGACAATAGAATGAAGCGGCTTGTTTTTTAATTTTGTTTTTTCTTTTAACCCACTTACAACTACAATTCGAGTCGGAAAGAACCCAACCAATTGTAGGGGGATGTAAGAAAAGATAAACTCACTGTTTATTGTTGGTGTTTTGTTTAAGCTTTGATATTGTTACAGGTAATACTTAGAGTGTTTATAACTCTTATTCGCTTAAGGTTTTATTTGTTTAATATTTTTGGCTTTTCTAAAATCTTTGGAAAAGGTTTCCTGATGAGCTGGTGTAAGCAACCGGCGAAATGCGCATAGAGGCTTGCTTTCCCTCAACAATAAATTTCAGTGTATTTATCAAATATGAAAAACTGGGAATTTAGCACGTCATACGAAGATCGTATTAATAACCACCTATTACATCCGTTGATGTCGAACGAACATTTTCAATGCTTAAAACTGTTTTAAGACCAAAAACAATGAGTTTTACATTTGATAACTTAAAAAAAAAACTTATTTATTTATATATGTAAATATATCTTTATCTACCACTACTTTTTAAACTATGTTTTAAGTTTTAAAACTGAATGAAATGTATTTATGTTTTTTTTTTTTTTGTTAAATATGGTTAATAAATATATTTTTAATGCATATTTTTTACTTTTATTTTTACATATTTTACGATTTTTAGTGCATGTTTTATGCGCATATTTTGCGATTTTAAGTGCATGAACTTCCTTGCTCTGCTTATAATCAATTGTATTTTGTACCCGGCACAACTATAGGCGGGCTGATGTTTGTCCGTTACAAACGGAAAGAAATAGTCTTATAAGCCCTTTGGAAACGACCTGTACATGTCCGTCAAAAGCGTGTTCAAAACAGTTAGAAACTTTCCACTGCGATTTGTAATTTCCACAAAATTTTTATTTGATTCTAGATCTTTTCGAGTACCGGAGTTGATTTTACAACGCTCGTAGGTATGTCCAAATGAACTGGACACAAGGATATTATATTTTTCTATCACAAATGGTTCTAATAATGTTCTATTGTAACTAAGCTATAAGATAAAAACTAAAAAACTACGATTGTCTTGAATTTTTACCCACAAAAATCTAGATATTAATTTTGATTAAGCTTAAAAAAAATTAAAATAGTCTATGCCTTTCTCCCCGAAATGTAAGCTAGAAATAAATTAACTTACACGTTTTTGTGCAAAATGTATTAAAAAAACTTAAAAACTGATTTCAATCACAGACAAAAATACAACAAATCAATTGTCATATTGAATACCATATTCGTCCATACAACTATTTTTTTAATTGAAATGGCACCAACAAACCGAATTTTTAAATATAAAAAATAAGTTTGTTAATTAAAATTGTTAACATTCAACAAATATTATTAACAATGAGTTTGTAACATTAAATAGAATATTAGTTAGAAATCAAATAGAAAAATTAAATAAAAATTTGTAATTTTAACAAAATGTTTTGTTGCTATTAATTTTAAAAAAATGTATGCCAATTTAAAATAAAAAACTCATCACAAATCATATCTTTTACATAAACGCTGTTACAAGTAGACAATTTCCTCTCCTGAGGGGAAACGTAAGTTGTTTACTCGAGTACGCCAATTTTTGAACCCAACTTCTACTTGACTAAGATAGTCAGTAATAGAGTTTCCAATTATTTTAATTTTGGGTTTGTTCGGGTAGGGAATATATGGATTTTTAAACATTAATATTTCTCTATTAAACGAATAAGAATATAAATTTATTCGAAAAGTTCAAAAACTAATCGGCAGAGATGTCCCTGCCTGATTTGATACTCTTTTTATGAAATATTCGGATATTATGAATCTTATATACCCTTCACCATAGTGAAATAAGAACAGAAAGTTATATAAATATCGAGCCATTTTTGCGATTGTATCGTAAGCGACAAAAGGCAATTTTCACAGGAAAAGGGTTTTTATTATTTTTTTCTTAAGCAATGCAATGCTTTATTTGGATTTAGATGTTTTTTTTTTTAATTTATTTTTTATTATTGAATCTTTCTTATCGAAATTTACAATATGTATTCAAATCTTAATTCTACTTGTTGTTTATTAGTTGTTACCAGTGTTACCACTAACTGCTGTATTCAAATTTTAAGACTGTCTTCTAGTTAGGCTCAAAGTATCGGTTCTTTTTAGCCTCTGGTGACCTTCGAACTGAAGCAAACCCCGAGCGAGGTAGTTAGGGTGGACCATTAGTTTATCGATGTAGCTTATAGAATATTTTTTAATTTCCTCCTGGATAGTGGGGACGTTGAGATCTCTGTGGATAATATCATTACGTATATACCATGGGGCGCAGACCATTTGTCGTAATATTCTAGACTGTCTTCTTTGGAGCTTTTGGATGTTGGATGCGCATGCAGTACCCCATAATTGGATGCCCTATGTCCATATTGGTTTTATGATGGACTTGTATAGAAGAATTTTGTTGTCTAAAGATAAGTTTGAGTTTCCACCGAGAAGCCAATGTAGTTGAGCTGCTTTAAGTTTCATAGCCGTTATTTTTGCTTCGATATGACGAGACCAGGCCAAGCGTCTATCTATATGAATTCCCAAGTACTTTACATGGTTTTCTACCGGAACAGTGATGTTATTTATTTTTACTGCTGGGCACGTTTGTCTTCTGAGCGTGAAAATTAAGTGAGCACATTTAGCCGGGTTAACCTTTATTCTCCATTTTTCTAGCCATGCCTCTAGTTCATTGATGTGGGACTGCAGATTTTGCGATGCGACTTTTGGGTCATGGTTAACGCTAAAAAATGCTGTGTCGTCTGCAAATGTAGAGGTATGCGTGCTCAGGTTTGTTGGCATATCCGCTGTGTATATTATATATAGAAGCGGTCCTAATATGCTGCCTTGGGGAACACCAGCAGTAATTTTCTTGAGGGGGGAGTATTTATTTATCTTGCGACCTTACTATGAATGTTCTGCCTGTTGGATAGCTCTCCAGAAGCTTGTGAGTGTTTTGAGGAAACATTCGTGTTATTTTGATGAGTAGGATTTAGATGTGATTTTTTTCCGCATGGAAATATGATGGGATTTTTCTCCAACAAACTTATACAAGGTAAACATATAGCTTGTTACTTTCGGTGTTGGTATGAAAAACAACAACAACATGTGTCTTATGAGAAAAGTTAGATTCAGTCGTGGTTTTTTGCTTATATCTCAGCCATTTATTGACCGATCATGCTGATTTTAATAGCAAAATTTAGCGCAGAAGGTGTGATTGGAATATTTAACATCCAAGCCCGGAGATAATCTGGGGTTCTTGGTAACCCTATTCCAACACACAAACGGACATCGTTAAATCAACTTTGCTACTGATAAGCTCACAGAATTTGTATATACTTTTTTTTATATACTTGGAAATCAATATTGTAGAAATTTATATATACCCTTTTACCTTCGTTAAAGGGTAAATTAAAATAAACTTGAACAAAAAACAGTACTTCGGATTACATCCATAAGGGTATAAAGGCATCATCTTAAGGATATTTAAAATTTTCAAATAACTAGAATTCGTCAAAAATTCCAAATTTCAATGATCGCGACTGTCCAGAGATCCTATTTGGAGCCACGGGAGTCACAAGACCCGGGTTCGCAGGCACCGGACTGACTATTGTTAGAGGCCTCTGTTAATATGCTTTTTGGGGGAAATGTTTTCTGTAAATTGTCTTTGCCTAAGTTTCACTTTTCTTTTGGAAAGATACTTTCAGGGATCACGTGGTAGCTGTGGTTTACTACTCAAAGTCATGGGTAGCGGAATCCTGAAAATCGAACTAAATAGCAGATTTTTCACCACTTGTGGGAGAGTTCGGTCTGAGGCAGGATCTTCCCTGGGTTCTGTTGCTACTCAACAGAAGCTTCTGGCATATTTCCAAAGGCAGCGGAGATTAGAAGGCTGCTAAGCCAGTGTATAATTTCTGAATTATGCTTTCAAACTGCTGCATATTTTATGCAATTCATTTTATTCACATTTGTCACACATACACCCCATATCTAAAAAGGGACTAAAATATGTTTAAAAGTATGTGAAATAAAAAAAGGGCTTGTTATAAAATTTTGTTTTTGTTTTTTCATGTAAGTTAAGCCAACGAAGTCTTCATTCGTTATCGAACAGGTCAAAAATTGTACAGTTGGGTTTAGACTTGCCAACTGGCCAGTTTTCGCCGGGACTGTCCAGTTTTAGAGTGGAATGCCCCGTGTCCCGTCGATACTCTGAACGGGATGCTATTTGTCCCGTTTTTCTTTAACTAACTTTGTTATTACCTGCCATAACAAATCAAAAAAAAAAAAACGAGAGCTTAAGCACTTATTTAGTACTACAGGTAACCCTCGATTTACGCGGTCTGTTGGGACCGAAGAAAGCATGTGTAAATCAAATTCGCGTAAAACAAGGTTCAGGACTGGTACAAATTCCGTTTATGGGACCAGAAATTTAACATATCAAAACATGAGATACATACAAAATTTCATTTTGGGGCCCTAAACCCGTGTTAAATCAAGAACATAGAACTGTATATATTTTACTTTTAAAAAATTAAAGGATATTTCTTTACAACGATATGTGTAAAGCTTTGTTGTTACATCTTTATAAAATAATTGAGTTAAAAAGAATAAAAAAAATAATTGAAACATACATACGTAGTTGAATATTTAAAATCCAAAATATAAGAAAATGATGAAAATTGTAAAATAATCAAAAACAAACTAAACCAAGACAAATTGAATTAAAAACCAGTAAAATTTTACTGGTTACTGAAATAATGGCAATATTCAGTAAATTTTTACTGATTACTAAAAAAATCAGTATTCACTTTTTAAAAGAATTTTAATAAATTAAGTTATATTGTAAGCATTGTCAATTAATTTTTAGACTTTTTCATGTAAAATATTTTTGTTTGCATATGTTTCAGAAAAGGTAAATTAGCTTAGTACTGCATTATTTCAGTAACTTGTAAAAGTTTGCTGAATACTGTAATTTTTTCAGTAAACTGTAAAAATTTGCTGGTAGCTGAAAAATTGCCACCATTTTTTGAGCGTGTTTTATCAAAACGCGTAAAAAAAGCGCGTATTTCAAAAAAAGGTTACTATTATTGATCCGTGTTATATCTAAATCGCGTAAATGAAGTACCGTGTAAATCAAGGGATACCTGTACAAATTTTTTTTACCAACCAAAGCAGATATGTTTACTAGATACTCTTGATTCCACAGCAGATTACTTTTTTTATTTGTAGCTGTCAACTTTGTATCACAATACACTAGTTATATTGTGTATCACGGTGGCTTTGAACCTTTCTTAATTGAGGGGTAATGGCACATCGAATTTTTGTAAAAAATTTATTTCTGTACTTATAATATAACTGTTTTTGACAAATTCTTAATTTAGAAAAAAAAATCTGCGTGGCACTTAAAAAAATATATAACAATAATATTTCTCAATAACTAGGCAGATAATTGTAAAATAAAAACATATTTTACGAGAATACAACTCAAAAATGTAAATATACACGCAGAGAAAAAATATGGTTGGGCATGGTTACGGCAACAACACTATGTTTAATGTAACAATATATTGTTGTCGTACACAAATAATTGTTATTTTTATTTAATATCAACAATATTATAGTTACTGTAAACATATAAATGTTTATCGCAATTATGAATTTGAGTATTGTTGACCGAAAAATATTTATTTTTCTAACAACTAAATTATGATAACTTTCAAAACATATTATATTACCCACAACCATATCATGATATTTAATAGCCATAACATGATAACTTTCTATACATTTATCATATTATGTTAAAGATGCAATCAAACTATTTTTACTCTAATCATATTATGTTAGCGCCATTTGTAAAATAATTTTGAAGCAGTTGTGTCATTTTTTTATTTGTGAGCGGTTAAACAATTAAAAGATAAAATTCCATAAAAAAAATAAGTTTAAAGAAATTACAAAATTAAAATATTAGCGGCGTTCATTCAAGTATTAGTGATGTAATAGTGCAAATGCAAAATATCATAGTTTTTTTGTAAAATCCAACAAAAAAACACAGAGATTTCGTTATATTTTATTAAAGTGCTACTATATTTCTGTGGTTTTCATGGGCAATCGCGTATGTCTTAAAACAAATTGTTCAGGAAAGCCAAAAAACCATTCGAGATCAAACTATGGGCTAGGAACTGCACATTTTAAACTTTGTCATTACGTTAAAAAATCGGAATTGATCCATCTTTTTTCAAAAAAATTTAAAGAGTGTTCAAAATTAGGCAATATGGCATCAACATCTCAAAATCGAAAAAATGGACACACGCGGTTACCCATGAAAACCACAGATTTTTCATTTGCTCTTTTGCAAGCCTTATATTGAACTCCGCTATTTGATTAACATTAAGAAAAATTGTAAAAAGCCACAAAATAAAAAATCGATTCAAAAATATTTAAATTTATTTTGTATTTTTATGACAGCTATGAAAGGTGCTGTATCATAATATGATTGCTTCTAAATTTATTATGATTAACATGATGATAATATGATTACTTCTTAGCTTATTATGATTAACATAACAATAATATGATTAATTGCTTAGCTTATTATGATTAACATGACAATAATTTGATTATTTCTTAACTTAGTATGATTAACAGAATAATAATATGATTAAGGGAAAACTATTATGATGTAATATTACGAGTATATTTAGTCATAATATGATTAAATAATAATCTTAATATGGTGGCTACAATCATAATTCTTATCATAATATGTTGCTCTTAGAATATGTTTACCACAACCATGTTTTTTCTTTGCGTGTACTTGTTTAAAAACGGAATAAATAATGTAATATGAGTGTAACAACAAAATATAAGCTTTATCGATTTTGACATCATTTAATTTATTCATTCATAAGTATACATATATATACATTAAATATGTTTTGTATACATACTTTTCAAAATGTGATGATTTTTATGTAAAAATATTTCCATTTGCTTGTACTATAAATTTTCACAATTTCAAATATGCTGACTATTGTATTCTCGCACAGCTTTTAATAAATTATTACAGAAATTGGCGTTATCCTTTTTTGCTTTGTTTTTTTGCCAAGTTTTTTTGAAATCAGCATGCACAGATTCTACAGACTGTTCGCTGTAATACCCAAGAGCTCTCTTTGATTTGTTGCCAAAATATTCAATATGGTAACATACCGCATGAATATTTGGTGTAACGCTGATATTTAAGTCAAGAAAGCTTTTACGAAAATTGTTAATATGATCGGTAAATTTTGGGTCCAGAATACTCCCGAAACAAGAATGAACAACTTCGCGAAAGTCTTGAAAGCACTGAACATACTTTAGGCAGCCTAAATTTTGATAGGATCGTAAAATATCCGCTTTTTCTAATAAAGTTTTACACGCATTTCCTGCAAATGATGGACTTTTATTAAATATTTACCACCTAGTTATTGCTATGTAGAGCGTGTTTTCAGCGTCATGAAAAATAAATGGCATGATACTCGCTCTAGGATGCTTGCTCCTTTATTTAAAGCTAAGTTGTTGGTTCATTTAAATTTTAGCTTAAGATGTGTTGAGTTTGTTGAATTTATTTTTTTAAATAAAGATTTAATAAAAGCTGCTAAAATTTGAATTTTTCTATGATTTTTTAGTTGTATCCCGTTTTGGCAATTTGAAAAGGTGGTAAGCCTAGTTGGGTTAGGTAAGGTTAGGCAAGGTCGAAAGGAGGATGAAGCATCAAAAATGCAACCTCATATTAGTACGATGCACGATATACACCTAGGCCACTACCAGGCCTGTTATGCGCTACTTAAAAATTATACAGTTACAAACTCTACTTTTATATAAAAACAAGCAAGAAAGTATAGTCGGTCAAGCCCGACCATATGATACCCAACACCACAGTTTTTAAAAACACATCATGCTTACGTGTCCATGTAAATATGGATTTATCTATGTTTATAAACTTCATGAAAATCGGTTTGAAAGTTTTTGAGAGGCAGAAATTGCCGCCTGCCTCCCCTTGTGGTCCTTTTTTTAAAAAACTGTATAGCTAATGTGTCCCTATAGATATGGATCTATCTATGTTTTAAGTTTCATTAAAATCGGTTTGAGAGGCAGAAATTGCCCCTATCTCCCCTCGTGGTCCGATTTTTTTTTTTAAATTTATACATTTTGTGTCCATATAGATATGGTTCTATCTATGTTTTAAATTTCATTAACATCGGTTTGATATGTTCTCAGAGGAAGAAATTTCCTACGATTCGGCCCATTTTCCAAAGGCTTGGTCCTTGTGCCAATAAGAACATATTTCCCAAATTTTATCAAATTATCTCCAAAATTGCGACCTGTACTTTGCGCACAAGGTTACATGGACAGCCAGCCAGCCAGCCGGACGGACATCGTTAGTTCGACTCAGAAAGTGATTCGGAGTAGATCGGTATACTTTAAGGTGGGCCTAGGACCACTATTTTTAGGCGTTACACACATCAGCACAAATGCATAATACCCTCTCCACTATTGTGGTGTGAGTATAAGAAGTAGAATTTTCTAAGAAATTAACTTTGGTTTATTAATTGATATAAATTGTTCGAGTTATTTGTTATTCAGAATTGAATATTTCAATTATTCAATCAAATAATGGTGAAATATTTGTGGGATAAATCGAAAAACTAGTGGCTAATATAGTTATTAAGTTGATGAGAAGCTACTTGCGGGTTCGGCGGCATGAAATAAAAATATAAATATAACCCCCCAAAAAAATAATGAAATAACCCCCCAAAAGTTTGTACTGGGAAAAAAACGATTTTTTGGGGGTTATTTCATTTTGTTTGGGGTGTTATTCTAATTTTTTAATTGGGGTGTTATGTCATATGAAATTACCCCCCCAAAAAATCATTATGAAATAAAGCCCCAATATATTTTTTTGGGGGATTATTTCATTTTCAAATTTATCAAATGAAAAAGTTTTTGGGATTCATCCACTTTAATATGCAAAACACCGGCTTCGATAAATAAAGCAATGGTTTTCTTCTATGTGGTATACCAAACATCGGCTTCGCTAACTAAAGCTTCTCTGCGTATCCGGGTCGAGTCGGTATTTTTATACTATAGAGGAGAAAAAAATACCTGGCGCTATGCAGAGAAGCTTTAGTTAGCGAAGCCGGTGTTTGTTATACCATTGAGGAAAAAGTCATTGCGCCCGGCCGAAGGCCGGCTATGCAGAAAAGCCTTGGTTGGCGAAGCTTGTGTTTGGCATATCATGCCATGCTATCTATCGCGTGATTCTTTAAAGCAAAACTGTATAATTAATTGTATTACATATATTGGGCTCTAATTTAATTTCAGAAATTGGGGTTTTATTTCATATGAAATAAGCCCCCAACAATTAGGGAATTATTTCATTTATGTTTGGGGCGTTATTTCATTTCGTTGGGGGCTAATTCCATTTTCAAAATTGGGGCTTTCTTGCATATGAAATAAGGCCCCACGCTTTGGAGGGTTATTTCATTATTTTTTGGGGGGTTATATTTTGGGGGTTTATTTCATGCCGCCTGCGGGTTCACATGTGAACTAAGAATAGCTTTATCATCGCAAATGTTGAAAACGTCAATCGCATATGGACAGGGGTATATTAAATACCAGCTGACCCGGTCTACGTTGCTGGCCCTAAGTAAACATTAGTTTTGTATTACCACACGATTTAAATTGAGCATTTAACGAAATTTACGGCCTTTAAAATAAAAATCCATGGAATACCTATCATAAATTTTTTTTTAAAAATAACTTACATATGGTGTGGATATAAGTTGGACCATGGCGATAATTTTAAAGAAAAAATCGTCCAAATCGGTCAAGCCGTTCCCAAATCATGCTCTTAATAGAAAAAGTGGGCGTAAAAGTAGGCGTGGTAATTTTTTCTTTCGATGAAAACGTAAAATAAATTAATACGAACAGTTAAAAGAAAAATTAGTCAAATCGATGGAGCAGTTTTTTGATTTTAGGTAAATCGAAAAAAGTGGGCGTAAAAGTGGGCGGGGCAAAATTTTCTTTCCGTAAAAACCTAAGTTATACCATGGCGATCATTTTGAAGAAAAAAATCGTCTAAATCGGTCAAGTCGTTCTCCAGTTATGCGCTTAATAGAAAAAGAGGGCGTAAAAGTAGGCGTGGTAAATTTTTCTATCGATGAAAACTTAAAATGGATTAAAGACCAATCATAATAATTTTTTTCTTTCTAATTCGGGATAAAATCAACTTTATAATACTTGAATCAAGCCCATTTTGAGATTGATTCAATCTTAGTTTTACTTAAATCAATCTCATTTTCGGATTATTTTAAGTACGAATTCGGATTAAAACAGTTTTGTAATTCTTGCATCAAGCAAATTTTGAGATTAATATAATATTAGTTTATTACGAAATCGGAACTGAATGTGAATAATTAAAGTATTTTGCGATTGAAAATCCGCACTTGAATCAATCTTTCTGTACTTGACTCAAGAAAATCCGTACTCATCGTACTATTAAAACCGCTTTGGATTGATTTGAGTACGGATGGATTGATTTTTATTTTAAGTGTACTGGCGCATGCTTAAATAATAGTGGTATATATTGACACTATCTTAATGAGATAGTGTCAATATATTTATCGGCTTTGCCTTTAATTAAATATACATAGTTATATCGTCACTTTAATTAGTTTGGGACATAAAACTTAATAAAAAAGAAAATAAAAACTACAAGAAATAAAGAAAATGTCCTATATATCGTATATTTCGAAAGGCGCATCTACCTTTTCTAAATTTAATAAACGATTATATAATTTTTTAACTTGGTCAATGTTTGAAAAGCAAAGGCCCAAACGTAATGTGGCTATAAAAAGGGAGTATGGAAGGGCTTTCTGCCAATAAAAACCTGTGTCTAAAATAAATAAATATAAAACACCGCAAGGAGTGCTAGTGTCTGCTAAATAAGGCCTTTTATTAGGCCTCTTTAATCACTCTTTTTACCGCTTTATTACTACTGTTCGGTTTGTTAAATTAAAATAAAATAAGCAATTTTATTTGTTATTTTAAATACAAAATAATACGATCCTGTTGTAGGTAAAAAATGCACTGGTCAATTAAAATTCTGCGCAGGAGTCAATTTTTATTTAACAATGATAGTTCAGTGCTACTTTTTAAAATAATTGAATAAAATTTAGCATTTTCCAGAAACTGGGATTGAAGAGTATTCAAAATTGGATAATCTATATATAAATCGGCTAAGGCAAAACAGTTAAGAACACTTTACTCCTCTGTAAGTCCACCGATTTGAACAAAATATACACCATTTGAAAGATATTTACTTACAGAAGTGCACAATATATATTTTATTAAAATCTGTTCAATAATTTCAGAGTTATAAGCGTTCAAATTTGCTACTAACTCAAATACAAAAAATTTGTTTTTTTTTCAATTGAAGCACAGCCGCGAAAAACGTTGTAAACGCTACATTTTGCAAAAACTGTTTTTTTGCAGATAAACGTTGACTTTACTCTCTTACACAGTTTAAACATCAAATCAACCAAAACTATGCACCTTAACGCCTTCAAAATGGCGTACAAAGTGTCAGCCAGTGGAAGAACATTGCAAGTTACTAACATAATGATGAAACCGAAATGGTTTTGCAGTGCGGAATAATGTTTTAAAAGCCTTTTGCATTAAAGTTTTTATTATCACTATTTTAAATAATAGAAAAAAAAATTTTTTAAAACAAATAATGCTGCTTGTCAAAAAACGTTTTTTTGCTCTCCTGAAAAATTATTATTTTGTAACTTAAAACGTTATTCGCGGCTGTGCTTCAATTATCAAATAATAAAAAATAGGGTGTCCATTATTCGACATTTTTTAAAAACCGGTTTCCGAATATTTCGACTATATAAATACAGGAAAATTTAAAATGAATGGTGCAGGGTCCTGAGTGAATGAAAACCTATAAGATGAAAAACTTTGGTACTTTTTGTTTTTCCTTTGGTACGTTTTGAATTTTTGTTAATATTCGACCTATAGAGATAAAATTAAAAATGCATGGTCCTGAGTGAAAATAAACCTGGAAATTGTGCTTTTTGGTACTTTTTCGTTCAACATCTGGTTTTTTGATTGATTTTCGTTAATATTAGACAAAGAACAATTAAATTAAACATGCAATGTCCTGAGTGATAATCTATTAAGGAGATTTTTTGATACATTTTTGTTTTATCAATTCTGATTATATTGAACGTGGAAGTTAAAATATGAACCGGAGGTTGGTCCCACGCCAAATTGATCCACTAAGACGTTTTTTCCGTTTTTTGCTCGAAATATGTAAATTCATATATGTGACAGTGCATAGAGAAGGGACCAGTAAGGTAAAGGGAACAGTAAAAACCAACTACACAAAACAAGAGGTAGGGACGACCTACGCGCGTTTTCAAGGTTGACCAACATGGTTGAGATGTGTCGCTTTCAAATGAGACCAATACCAACACGCTCAGTGATGGAATACCAAAGATTCGCGTATAAAATGGCTCACCTAAACAAAACCCTTAAGTCCCTTTCTATTTTGCGCGTCACATATACATACATAAATGTACTATGTTTTCTTCATATAAACGTGAAAATTGATGGTCGAATTTTGACCATTAGGCGAACACTAGTAATAATAATTGTTTATATTAACGATTTTTTTGCGATTTGATTAATTTAAGCTGTAACTATGAAAAACTCATTGTTTAACTTAAAATAGTAATAGCAAAATTTTAAAGGACTAATTTAAGACTTTATTCGCTTACATATCTGCTTCCGAATAAGCATTATTATTTAAAAAAAACATTTTATTCAAAGCCAGCATCAACATACGAATAGTCATACATCGCTGGGAAGGTAATTTAGACAATTTATAGCAGTCAGTTAGGAAAATATACATTTAAAAAACTCTTATCCATACATTTATTGACAACAAGAAATTATGCGGCATAAAGACACATATTTATGTACATACGTATACATCACTCATACAGCAAACATTTGAAACATTCAATTGTGTTTGTTCGTTGTAAAAAGCGAATAGTTTTATCTCGCTAAACTATTGTTAAATGTCTGTCTAATAGACTCGTTCGTCTATAAACTTTTATTCGAAAATGAAGATTTTCAAATATTGTTACGTTTTTCGCAATTTTCTATATCAACTAACACTCTAAATACAAAAGCACACAGAGACACAAAAGTAGTGCAAAGTATAAAAAAAGTATTTCAGGTACTCTTGTGGCAGTGGCGGCTTTTGAGTCATTAAACCAGTTTTATTTATGCAACGCATTGAGTTTGATTACTATTCCACATGGTTTTAATCTTTCCAAATGGAATAATGGTCATGTCGGACATTTATTACTGAAGTTGGTGGTATTTTTCATTTAGTTTCTTATAAAAATGGTTCATATTAAAAACCAGAAAAAGGAAATTGACGGAATAAGGGAAGTAACTAATGGTGATTTTGTGGTATGTCTGTTTTCTGGAATATGTTATTTTAATAGCTAAATATTATATAATTACCGAATATTAAGGGCGAATTCTGCGCTAAAATATGTTTTTGAAACCCAAAATATGCTACTTTAAATCTGTGAAAATATTATTATAATTAACCATAGAACAACCATATAAAGATCAGCTTAGAAAACAACTTCCACAATCATAGATAAATCATAATTGTTGATGTCCAAACTTAATTGAATACATCTTATTTTAAAAATAACGTAACAAATAATTTTTTGGACGCGGCATTGTGGATTTTACTCTTGTTATGCCACTACAAAAACCAAACAAGAACTAAATAAATTACTCAAAACAAAACGTTTCTCTATCTGTTTTATACTCAGATGTACGATTGTAACCAGGGTTGTGAACTATTTCTAATCAAAAAGCGCCGTGCCCCCAATCAGAAAGCGCTAAAAAGCGCTAAATAAAAAAACTTAATGAAATGTTTAAGAATCAAGTTTTTTTAATTACACTGGCCGTCAAAAAAAATCGTTTTAAATTAAAATATATGAAAAACAAAAATACTACTGCGCTAAATTCAAATCCGTTTTACAAATAATTATTTTCAAAATTATTTCTTAATTAGTGGCGGCCATTTTTCCATGCAAATTAGTATTTTTTATCATTTATCAGAAATCCAGGTATATTATGAATAAAATAAGACAAGAGATCAGTAAACAAAATGTTAACTAGACGTGATTGAATAAACTATTTGGATTCAGCACGCTAAAGTGAATTAAAATCACATAATCAAGTTCTCTAGATCGATTTTTTTTTTTTTTTTTTGCCGAGCAGTGTTAATAAAACATTAATATTTTTTAAAAGCCTTTTCTGATATTTCAGGAAAATTAAAGTAATATAATTTCAAATATACACGGAACGAATTATTTACTTAATCACCAGAAAATATGTCTTGAACCACGAAAATTTTGCACTATTCTCGTCCACGCCAAAAATTTCTTATTGTATATAAACATGTGTTTGCCTGGTTTAAGCAAAAAGTTATGGCTCAAAGCGAACTAAATTTATTTTAATTCTATAGTAACTTAAATCAAGTTTTCGTTGCCTAAATTTGTTCCATAAAAACGTATAGCACAAGTTAGTTTAAAAAAAACTTAATATTAAAAACAAAGAACCTTTTGATTGATTTGTTAACATGTCGATCCAAATAAAAACTAATTGAATCAAACCAAGTTTTCTTGAGCATTTTCTGAAAAATTTAAAGAAATCGCTAGCATTTGTTTCTTGATTCTATTTTAAAATCAGACTTATATTAAATAAATGCTTCTTGAAATGTTTGATCATAGACCAAAAACGTGAATTTTTTAATCATGAAAAACTGTTTCTTTATTTAAGAAACTTTTACTTAATACGAACAAAACAAGTTAAAATCAGTTATTTATTTTTTGATTTTCTTGTTTTAAGAAACGAAATGGATTTCTTTAGAAAATAAACTTCTTTCCTTGTATAGAATGCTTTTCAGAGTAAAGTATTTACAAAACGGAAACAAATTTTGGTTTAATGTGTCTTGATTTTAATGTATGCAAATAAAAGTATGTACAAAAATCTTAGGTATCAATAAAAGCGCTTATTTAGCGCTCTTTTTAGTTAAAAGGCGCTAAATCTAGCGCCAAAGGCGCTAAATTGGCAACTCTGATTGTAACGGTAAATTAAAAAATGCAGATGAGTGGAAAGCCAATTGTTTCGATTTCTCCCATTGACACTTGAAAAGTTTTTGTTTTGGTATTTATTTTGTTATGTATTTATTTTGTTATGTAGTTTGGTTTTTGTCGGTTAAAATATATTTTTTAAAAGTTAAAACTATTCAATTTTAACGAATATGCTGTTCAATAAATAAAAAATTTTAAAATTAATGTAAAAACCATTTGTATTAAATGAATTTTAATTTGTTTAAAATTAATTTTCGTTTGAATTTAAGTTCATAATATTTTGAGTGTACCTAATTTTTACTCGCAGCTTTACATTACACCAACTAAAAAAGTGCGGCTGCCTTGATAACCAGATGCTGCTTAGCAGCGCAACAATGTCACGTATTCCAAAACGCAATCATAAAAAAAACTCTGGCAAAGTATGGCTTTCCCAAAGTCCTCGGTTTTGATTATTTAAAGTGGAAAATGACAATGCATTTGATTTGCAGTGTTGTTAAAGTACAATTGTTTGATTTAAGAATTTCTTTGACAATGCATACAGAAAATTAGTAATTCAGACTGTACTTCGCATATGAACGAAGGTCAGCGCAAAACTAAAAAATTTTACGAAAAATAAAAGATTTAGGTTCAAATATTACCTGGGGCAGTAATTTTTTTACACATATTATAATGTGTGCTGTGCATATAAAACTCTATTGTAAACCAAAGTGGAAAAAAACATTTTGAATCGATCTAACAACATCCGTCCTTCTGTCCGGCTGGTTGGCTGTCCATGTTAACTTTTTTACGCAAAGCACAGATAGTAGCTTCGGAAATAGTTTAATAAAGTTTGGTAAATAGGTTTTTGTTATCACAAGAACCAAGCCCATTCAAATATCTTCCGGAATAAAAATATTGCTACTTAGATTAAATCAAGCATATTAATAGGTTTTTACGCAAAGCACAGATAGTAGCTTCGGAAATAGTTTAATAAAGTTTGGTAAATAGGTTTTTGTTATCACAAGAACCAAGCCCATTCAAATATCTTCCGGAATAAAAATATTGCTACTTAGATTAAATCAAGCATATTTTATTGCAATCTAAATCATCTAACCAAATTTTATTGGAATCGGTCCATATTTAACCGTAGCTTTCATACAAATACAACTCACGAAAAAAGCTTATAATGGGATAACTTCCTTATAAATGTTAAGTTTTATGCCAGCTACATATTATGTCGTATTTTGTACTGGTAGGTCCAAAACTGACCATTGGTCTAAGAAAAATCCCTTTTCTAGAAGCTCCTTAAGGAGAACATATCTCATTTAGACGTTCATATTTCGATAATATTCGTTACAAAAATCTCTTAACTATATGAATCTTAACCTAATAAAATAATTTTGTTTTGCCTGGGGTATGATTTCTCATGAGTCCCACATACGGTACCTACAATTTGTCTGGATAAACTGTAGTAGATAAAAAATTTTAACATTTTACTAACATTCAACTAATGGTTCATTTAAAAAAGAAGCGCACAATTATGCGCTACGCAATGAAACATACATAGATGCAGATAAGTTAAAAAACTCTTAGCAAGTTTTATGAAAAACAGAACATTTCAGGTGCCACTACATTCCCTAACTACGAAGCAGGTTTGAGAATACTAAAAAATAACTGTAACAAAACATTCAGTGTGTAAATCGGATAGCTACACTCAACAGTTTTTATATGCGTTGAATAAAGCGCGTATTGTGTCAAAAAAGTATTGCTTCAAAGTGGGAACTCACCATATAAAATTCATGCCAAAATACCACCATAGAAAATTCATACCGACCACGATGACTATTTTTCCAAGTAAGTCCTCGTCTATATTATAAAACATTTGCTGCGAAACATTTAAGATTTATAGAGAAAAGTGAAAGACGAATGAAAGTAAGTATTTGTTATGTGCACAAGCAGTGTTCGTGTGTTTGTTGTGTAGGAGAACAAGAAGAAGCAAAGAAGGCATACAAACAATTTTAATACTGCAAGACCAAAGTTTCATTGTATAAACACAAATGCAGTTTAAAAGGAGAACTGAAGAAAGTTTCTGTAACAAATGCTTCATAATATGGACGAGGACTTAATAACTAGTAGTGACTTCAATAACTTTAAAATATTTTTTTTATTAAAAGCAAGAAAAAAACACAATTTAAAATAATGTTTTTTAGATGGCCTAGAGGCCAGTTTTTGTGTTAATGTTGTTGTATGTTTGGACATGTTTGTTGTTTTAGTTGTTTAATTTATGCTTTCAAACAACAACACGGCAACAAAACATTCACTTAAATAGATTTCATAGTTAGAAAAAAACACCAGCAACAACAAAGTGAAGCAAACATTCACATAAACAATGTGTTCAATAACCAGGTTGAATGTTTGGCTGGCTTGTTGGCTGGTCGATAAAACACCATTAACTTACTTTTCAACCGCACAAGTATTTGGCTATTGTTAAATGTGTGTGAGTGTGTATTAAATGCATGACAGTTCCAATAATAATTGAATTCATTTTGATAAGATTCTGACAAAAAAAGTTAAAATTACAATGTATCTTAATAATTGAGATAATACCTGAAAAGTGTTTTACTTCGAAATACAAAATAATTTATTATTTGGAGTAGCCGTAAACGGGCGAACTCTATTCTTAAATTTAGCCATTCAAGAAACGAAGCTTAACACTTATGAAGCAGATATACTTAAGTTAAAGTTGAAGAAGGGTTACAAAAGAACGCGAAAGGAACGGAGGGCGTGGTACTTCCCATGCAAATACAATATAAATTTCTATTTATCTGGAGAACGGTACTACTTAGTAACAATATCTAAATTAAGTACATATTGATTGGTTTTTAATGCACCAGGGGCCTGATACTGGTAGTCGTAATCGAGTACTTTTTCTGTCTAATTCTTTCAGTCAATACTGAACGAATTGGAATTATTTTTTCGGTGTTGTAAAGTATTTTTCACAATACTGAAAAATTCGTTCAGTATCGACTGAAAGTATTAGAAATAAAATGGCTTTAGAATCGAGAAAGTATTAGAATAGAATAAGGCCCTAGATCTGTTTTAAATTTTTTTGTTTTTTTGAATTTTAAGGTAGTATGTATACTAGAGTGGTTCGAAAAAAAATTTTTTTGTCAGTCCCCCCCTAGGATTAAAGATAATGTAAAAACAATTCCAAAAATTATTTTTTTATTTTTTTGCCACGCCTAGAAATACCGCCCTTTTTGTTTTTTGTTCACTGTGTCGCCATCTTTATCGGTGTTCATGGCTCTGTAAGGGCTACATTTCTGTCTTCAATAGTTTTTTTATACCACGCAAATTGTAGTCATGTCTTTCAAAAGCTCGGTTTATACCGTCCCAAACATTAAATATTCTTGAACTAAAATGAAGCTGTGTTATTTTGATACAACTTCCGTATAAAAAAACTATTAGAGACAGATATGTAGCCCTTACACAGCCATGAACACCGAAATACAAAATGTTATGACTAAAGATGGCGACAAAGTGAACAAAAAACAAAAAGGGCGGTATTTCTAGGCGTGGAAAAAAAATAAAAAAATAATTTTTGGAATTGTTTTTACATTATCTTTAATCGTAGGGGGGGGGGGGGGGGGCTGACAAAAAATTTTTTTTTTCGAACCACTCTAATGAATACTATAAGGATGAAGTAATTGTGAGCCATATGAAGGACATATAAAAACATTAAATTCGTTCAGAAGAAATGGAATTGGGACAAAAAGCATTATTTTAGATTTTTAGAATTATTAATTGAGCACGAATAGTATCTATAGGAAAACGATTGCCAGTGGCTTTACACACAAATGTATTGGTTGCTATTGCGAAATTCGAATTGGAGACTCTTAAAAAGATACTGCCGTGAACAAGTATCCTCGTAAACGTTAAAGGTGAAACTCCGGAACAAATAATGAAAATTGGCACAAAAACATTCTATAGAACCAGGAATTGAATTTTTTTTTATTATTGAATCTTTTTTTTTAGTTATTATCAATGTAACCGCTAATTTAATGTATTCAAGTTTTAAAAAAAGCCTGCTAGGCCGAAAGTGTCGTTCTTTTTAGCCTCTGAAAACCTTCGAACTGTAGCAAATCCCGGGCGAGTTAATTATTGTAATAAAATAAAATTTGTTAGAAGTAATTCACAAGTATCTTTTTTGGGGAAAAAATAAGTTTTTGATAAAAGCCTCCGGACGACCAACCACGCAGTGCATGGTGCACCATTTAGTTGCGATCAGCTCGAATTATCAAAAGTTATGGTTAAGGTGTCAAAATCATTACGCTGGGTTGGGAATGGTAGAAATGGCAGGCACTATTCATCTGACACACTTAAAACCAATGGTCCATTATGATACCATGGAATTGCAATAAACAGAACCCCACCGCAGAACCAGAAACAACTTCTAACGAAATTGTAAATGCGCTCCAGTTCAACGGCAGAGATATCGTATAATTCGTCAAAGGTGGCGGATCCAATTTTGGCCAGTCGTGTGCTAGCCAGTGCTCCTCATTATTGTCATCACAGCAGAAGCCATAAGACCGATCTGGTATTAAAAATATAGATAGCCGATCGAGGAGGGCAACTTATGTGTGCACTTATGCCCGTAATTTCTACAAAAAGAAATCCAGCTGTGTAAAGAAATTTATGGTGTAAAAGCTGCAACTGAAGGTAAAACGCGTAGGCCAAATAAACGTTGAAATAGGTAACTTTAGCTTTCTTTTTGTAGAAATTACGGGCATTATTAGAAATCTTATCTCTTTTGTGGTTAGTGATTTGTTGTCATAGTTTTATTACTTTGTATTAGTTTGCTCGCGACGAGTGCCTCCTATAGGGAGGTATTCCTTAAGGCTAGATTACACTATTATACTTTGTATTAATACATGTCAAAAACTCAAGTAATATGACAAAGTGTGATAGTGTGAATGCAATGTGTCACAAAAATGACAAGTATTATGAAAAAAGTTTGACATCCCATACGACTTCATCGTTTTTTGAAAAATTTCTAAACAATAATACTTTTCATTGGATCAGGGTTGCAATTTATTTCATGTGTAAATGTTTATACTTTGTGTGATGGTGTGAACACAAACTGTCATGTTACATTAGATTTTTTGACAGTCGCAACAAAACTCATTAGATTTCTATCTCACAAAGTATTATGGAATACGTAAGACTTGTGAGATAGTGTAATCTAGGCTTTAGAGCAGTGATAACCACTCCATAGAATCGCGAGCCAGTCAATAATCGTATTTTTCACACAGACACGGTCGGAAATTCACATGTATATTACAACTTTGTTCGTTTCAAAACATCAGACTATCATCAGTCTGTGCGACCGACCACAAGCACATAATATCTTTGTGTGCGTGCGTTCGAGGCTTTTTTAGTTCGGGGCTTGGTTATCACTGCTTTAGAGACATTTTTTACGTTCATATTTCTATCTGTATTTAAGTTAATTTTAGAAGAACTTTAAGTTCAATATATCTATCGCTCATTTACTGCAACGTCGTCATAGCTTAACAAATTAAATTTTGGAGTTAGTAATGCAGAATTGTTCGCTACTAAATATTGTGTATAAAATGAATCTTAATATTCTTTATACTTTCTCCGTTTGAAGAGAATGTGTTGTTATTTTTTCTTAGTGGTGCAAGCAATTCAAAATCTTTTAATACGTTTATTTCAACCTGTCTGATTTCAAAGTTTCACTCTTTTGGTTCGCAATGACTTTTCATACTTTTTTTTGTTAGGACTCAGCGGATGACCTCTATTAATGCATTGTATTGGGTTTGGAACTACATAGAAAAATATGTTATTGGAAGGAGGAAAGGGAAAAGAGGGAGTACCTAGTGCTTGTGAACATTCGACTTAAACTCGATTTTTCTCAATGATTACATCTACGGACTCCCCAACTATGATGAACAAGGGTTCGGACATTTCTACCTCCCTTATCATAATTCTAGGAAATGATTTTTGAAGAATTACTTTAAATACAACATTTTTATTCGCTGAAGGCACAGTCTAACAATCATACTCTTTCGGAAATTAGAGCATTGAGATCGCCTAGTGTTAACTTGCTTAGTTGAATATCCGCTAATGGCGACCTAGACAGGATGAACTTAAAGCACACAATGTTTTTCATAAAGGTACAGATGATATGGCCTAGATTTGCCATTGAATAGGAAATATTGTAATCTGTTGGTTCCAACTCGGAACAAAAGGCCATAGCGAAATTCTTCGAACGGAATCTGTTATAGCCATTTGTTTTATTTCGGACAAGGTTTTTTCTATTTTCCTTTTTGGGATTCTAATTGCCTTCTCCAGGTGTTACGGCGATACCTCTTCTCCTGCTGCCCTGAGGGTTCCAGTCAATTGCCATCTTCTATATTTCATCATGATATGGCCAACCCAGCTCCATTTCCTTTGTTGCAATTTCTATGCGGATTGATATTTCGCCTATTCTTAATCCAAAAGTCTCTATTGAAAGCTACACGCAAAGAAAAAATGGTTGTGGTAAAAATATTCTAAGAGCAACATTTTATGATAAGATTCATGATTTTAGTCCCCATATTACGATTTTTATTATAATATCGAGCCCTAATAGCAAAAATGATGTAACCAACAACATTTTAGATTTTTGTTTTTTGATGAAAATCTCTCATTTTTGATCATTTGCATCATCTCTAAAAATCTCATATCTCTGGGAAGTACCGTTACGAAATAAGAGCAAAAGCAATTTCAAACGAAACCCTAGACTTGAAGCAAAAATATTAAAAAAAAACCCTCTCCTGTAAAATTTTATTTTTGTTGGTTACATCATTTTTGCTTTAAGGGCTCGATATATTTCCCTTTATCATATTATTATCCTGTAAATAATACTAAGTTAAGAAGTTATCATATTATTGTCATGTTAATCATAACAAATTAAGAAGTAATCATATTATGAACAGTGGTGCTGTCACAATTAAAAAAAAAATTTTTTTTTTGCATCGATTTTTTATTTTGGGGCACTTTATAATTTTTTTTAATATTAATAAAATTTCTTTATTTTTTTCATTTTTTTTAAATTGTTATTTTAATTTGTATTTTTTTTTACAAATGACGCTAACAAAATATTATTAGAGTAAAAAAATATTTTGATTGCATCTTAAACATATTATAATTAAGGTATAAAAAGTTATCATGTTATGCTATTAAATTAATTAAATATGGTTGTAAGTAATATAATATGTTTTTAAAGTTATCATTATTTAGTTGTTAAAAAAATAATTATTTTTCAGTCAACAGTACTCAAAATTATAATTGCGATAAACATTGATATGTTTACAATATTGCTGATATTAAATAAAAACAACAATTATTTGTGTACGACAACAATATATTATTACAATAAACATAGTGTAGTCGCCGTAACCATGCCAAACAATATTTTTTCTCTGCGTGTACGTTCGGCCAAAAATACGCAATATTGCTATTAAAAAGTTGGAATCCAGCTATATACTGAGTACGAGGCAATAAATATTTGATGTTTCAAATACACAACCTTTAAGTTTTGTTTATCCTAAAAATTGGTAAGACATTTTTCTTTTTACTCTTATGTATAGGAAGCTGCGGAACTATCTAATTTAGGGATGGTAGGTCAGGTACAAAGTCCAATAAATAATATAACAGGCACATTTTGAATGCTTGTCACAATTGATATTTGTTAAAACTATTTATTTTTTACCTTTTTCCCATGGTGTTAATTCCGAATTATTAAAAATTTCCAACTTTTCAGTTTGATTGGGAATAAACTCCTTAAAAGACCTGATCACTTGTCAATATTGTAAACTAAAATGCAATATATAACTAGGTGCGGTATCTGGTAGTTGCAATATATTCGTTGAACCGCCACACAATAAATAGTCAATGTGATTCTGTTGATCTTATTACGAGTGCCGAGTAGTTTTAAATTGTAATATCCCTGGCAAAGTTGTCTTAAGAAATTTAGCAGTTTTTAAATTTTCATTCACTGAACAAAGCAAATGCAACAGCAACAATATCTTAAAAGTTAATACAGTTATTCGGTGCGGTTTTAATCCCTGCAGCTTTTACATTTTTTTCTTCTTTGTTCAATCGCTTGCTCATTTTTCTTTCTTTTTAGTTTTTGTTGCAAACATGTTCGTAGCTAAATGTCAAAAGTAATTGTATGACGTTTACGTTTTTTATTTTGTTGTTCATCTGTTGATTTTGAATCTGAGTGGTTGGTTGGTTGGTTACTCCCAAAGCCAAAGACCTGGGTGGATCTCAACTAAGCTCGAAGATGAAGAAGAAGAGGAAAGCAACTTAGTACGTATTTTTTTATTTATAATTATAATTCTTGTTTAGTATTTCGGTTTTCTACTACACACTAAAGTTGTTGTAATTTTATATTATAATTTGGTAGCAATTTTGTTGTTTTTAACAGTTTATTGGAGTTTTTTTTTTTTTTTTGTTCATGCAGTTGGTTGCATTAAGTGCAACTGTCAGATTTATTCCAAGGCGTTGTATTTGGACTTAATTGCCACCACAATCTCTCTGGAGATTTCGTTATAATAAATTATGTTTGCATTTGCTTAATCCCTGATCAACTTATGTTTTGCTTAATTGCTAGATATTGTTACGTTTTTGGAATTTTTCTTTTGGTTTTTTTTCTTTTTGTCAATTTTAGTCTCCAAGTAAAATTTATTAGTTTTATAACTGACTTTTAATACTCTAAGCAATTAAGTGTTATTAAAGATCTTAAACAATTTTATTATTTAGTTATAGGTATCTCTACGAGTCAATCACTGTTATTTGTGGACATTTATTTATTACAATAAAATTGTTTAATAAAATGTTCGTTAATTCAATTAATTCGGCCAGTTTGGATACGAAATAAAAGATGTGCCCTGTGTTCTGTAACTCTCGTGTCGAGAAAGTTTTCGATTGAAATGTGCAAAATGAAACAAAAATGCAATAAATTTAAACAAAAAGCTGTTTTTCTCGCTTAACTGTGTCTATAACATTTTTTGGCGAGTACAAGCTGTCACGTAAGGAAATTACTCGCCAATTTACAGAAAAGTGTGTCTGTAACATTTTGGTAAGAAAAGGTCCCGCTTTGAACTGTCAAATAAACTCACGAATAAAAATGGGTCGAGAAAAAATTTCAACACTAAAAAACCATTCAAAATGCAAAATGCGAAAAATAATAATAATAATATTTTGTTCTTGGCACATTTTTCATTGTTTTATTATTTTGCTTTTAACATTTTTATAAAATATACGAATGTCTTCAAAGCTCGACTGCAAAAAACAAACATTACAGTCGCTATTTACACAATTTGGTATACCTATAGCCGACGGTTGTATTTTCGATGTCGTTGAAAAATGTTTAGTTTTAGTAAATTTTGGTCGCCGGCAACGATATGTGTTACTGGCGTTCTCAACGTCTGCAATGTCACATCGGCTTCGAGTGCAATATTATGACATTTATAACGTAACGACGTAATCTCTTTTGATAGTTTTCGACATGAGTTACAACTTGTAACTTACAAACACACATTTTTCTCACTTTTCGAGAAACGATGGAATATTTTGTTTCACATCTTTTCGATGCAAGAAGTTCACACTAAAGTTACAGAACATGGGTATAGGCCTGTAAACATGGTATGTATTGTAATTAATTTAAACTAGGTTTTGAACTTTAAAATAAATTCGAAAAAAATATTAATTTAAAAGAATTTTGAATTATTCCTTAGAGAGGTTTAATTCTTCTCTACAATATTGTTAACAAGCAATTAAAAATTTCAAAACCTTTGCGAAAGAAAAGAACGAAAGAAACCTCCCCCGTATATACGTATTAAGAAACAGAAAATATTTTCCGTTCAACTTTAAATTCGAATATTTCCGGAGCAGTGAAAGAGAGTAAGAGAGTTTGCAGAAAACTTTAACGTTATTATGCAAACAAAAAGTTTTGGAATTAAAAGCTCAAGAAAATAATATTTTAATGAATATTAAGGACGTAAAAAGAAGTATAAACTTAGAGACCCAAAAATGTAATATTTCGTTTAAAGGAAAATAAAAAATTTTTGAATAAATTTTTAAAACCAGATGATCGCACATATATTCCCTAAAAGGTTAAATAATAAAGGTGGCATCTCTACGGCAACAAATATAACAAAAATCAAAGCGTGCTGCTGAGCGTGACGAAATAAATAAAGTCTTCGCCAATTTTTGTTTAAAAATTAAATTAAAATTATCAAAAACTTTAATAAATTACTCTAATCACAACACAAAACGTGGACTTTTTGTAAACATAAACAAAACTTTGACACAGCGTTGCCAGAATTAAGATTTTATCTTATTTTTCAAGATTTTTTGAACAAAATAAGATTTAAAGATTTTTTTTCTCAAATTAAGATTTTTTATTTTTAGATATAAAGATTTTTAACTTTAAGTTTGTACAACATACATAATTTTCTTTTACAGTTTTTTAAACAGTAAATTTTTAAAACAATGAGGTTTTATATCAGCTTGTTGTCTATTGGTTTTGCACACTTTTGTACTTTTGTACTAAAATGCATCATTATTTCTGGGCATACAAAACATTAAAAAAGCATAATAGATTCGCGGTTGTTCATTTTGGGAATCTTGATAAAAAAATTATTTGTGAAAAGAAAAAATGTTTAGTATATATTTAAAGATTAATTTATTAAAGAACAAAAAAGTTTATGTATTTAGTTACTATGTCTTAGAACCAAAAGGTAAAACTAATGGAACTAAGCCCTAGGATTACCGTCTTGGTCGGGCCAGACCAAATTTGTGTTTTCCTTGCAATATTTTTAGAATATAACAAAAAAAACAGGGGTGTGAGTTCTATAACGATACGTGCTGAATCGAATGAAACTAATTTGGATTCGATTGAAGCAAACTAGTGGGGAGAAATTTAATTTTTATATAAAAGTATTTGAAATTACCATTTTGGCCAGACCGAATTCTTGTTTTCTTGCAATATTTTTCAAATAGGAAAAAATATCAAAAAAACAGAAACGTGAATTCTATAAATGATTTGTTCTGAATTGAATGAATCAAGTTTGAATCAAATGTGTGGTAGATGCGAAAGAGAAATGTGCAAAACTAAGGACTACACATTCGACGACTTGCATGTAAAATAAAATAATAAACATATATAACAAATTCGTATAATCTAGCAAATAACATACGTTCAATAAAAAAAATATATTTATTAACTTTTTATTAAATTGGGTTTTTTAGCTGTTCTAATTGTGGTCTGCCTAGACCAAGAGGAGTGGTAAAAAGTTATAGTTAAGGATTATAAAGCTTTTGGTTTGAAAATACCACCTTCCATGTTTATGATCATTTGTAAACAAAGTATTTATAAATAAGTGCTTAAGAATATCTGTTAAAACGTGTACCAACATTATTTTAATAAAAATTCATTAGGAATATATTTAGGAAAATCCATAGTTTTCAGTGAGCTTTTTTTAAATGCAATTTTCTCAAAATTCCTTCGATATAACAACGGTATCAAAAAATATAATATTTAATTGAGAACCCTCAAGTGTTCATATGATGTATGAGCTTCTTAGCTCCCAAACCAAAATTTGTTTGCCCAAAATTTATACATCTCTAATATAAGAATTTAATTACTTTCGATGAAACTTCTTTATATAGATGAACTTTTTTACGTTCTTATTTATTAGAAATTAAGTGCATTTAAAATGTATTTTTTTTTGGAAAATATAACTAAAACACAATTTTAAACTTACAATTTAATTTTGTATAAATACCGCAATTACGTATTTTAATTTAAATATGTAGTTTCCATAATAAAAAATAGTTTCTTTTAAAAAATTAATAATTTTTACTTTTTTGCCTTTGTTATAAAGAATTTCAAGATTTTTCTCTTCAAAATAAGATTTTTTTCGCCAAAAGAAGATTTTCCTTCCAAATCTTCTGGCAACGCTGCTTTGACATAATGCTATGTTCATACGACGATATAAACCACTGGTTTCGCTCTCTGAAACTAGATTGCCAAACATGATGTTCATACGATTCGTTCTTGTTTCATTTTAACATTTTTTTGTGTTGTTAGTGTGATTGTTTTTGAAATAGATAAAAAAGTAAATAAAACTTAAAAATATATTATTTAATAGTTTTATTAATATTATTATGTTATTATTATCACTTTATTTTATTAAACATCAATTTTTGTTTTGTTTTTTTTCTTTGTTTTGATTTTTTTTGAGAGCTAGTTCAGATAAACTAACGATAACTGTTATCAAACTTGGAGATGATAGTATTTTTATCTGTTTCGCAGCCTATTTCAAAATGAAACGACCTGTTTCGCTCTCAAAATTTTGTATAGGGAAACAAGTCGTTTCAATCATGTTTGGGGCGCGAAACAGGAATAAGAGAGCGAAACACGAATATTGGTGTCCGTGTGAACATGGTATAATGCTATGTTCATACGGCGTTATAAACCACTCGTTTCGCTCTTTGAAACTAGTTTGCCAAACATGCTGTTCATACAATTCATTCTTGTTTAATTTTGACATTTTTTTTGTGTTGTTAGTGTGATTTTTTTTTTTAATAGATAAAAAAGTAAATAAAACTTAAACATTATTATGTTATAATTATCACTTTATTTTATTAAACATTAATTTTTATTTTGTTTTTTTCTTTGTTTCGATTTTTTTGAGAGCTAGTTCAGATAAACTAACGATAAATGTTATCAAAATTGGAGATGATAGTACATTTTTCCTGTTTCGCAGCCTGTTTCAAAATGAAACGACCTGTTTCGCTCTCAAAATTTTGTATGGGGAAACAAGTCGTTTCAATCATGTTTGGGGCGCTTAACAGGAATAAGAGAGCGAAACACGAATATTGGTGTCCGTCGAACATGGTTTAAGATTGGACAAACAATGCGAGAGCAAGAACTCATCATCTGGCGTAGTAATGCCACCTGTTTATTTCATCATGGGAGGTTATAGAGAATTGAATTAATCTAATAATTATTCTAGGTAAAAATTTTATCGAATAATCGAAAAATTTAATATTATTCGGTTAATCGAATAATTGTTATTTTGTCCAGTTTAATAATAATAATAAGTTTAATAATAAAACCAAAAATTATATTTTTTAACATACAAATTTTATTAAAAAAGTAACAACAATTTGACAAAGGTACTTCGTGTAATATTTTTAATAATTTTTAAATAAAAAATAGTATCAAAATTTATGCTAATCTTCTAAAATAATCTTTCAAAAACAGTATACAGTTTAAATGTTTATGTTTCAAACGATTTTTTCTTTCGTTTTGATGAAACTTGATTTATAAAAGATTCCTTCACTTCTTGTTGACGTTGGAGAGATTGAAAGAAAAGCGTTATAAAGCATATCCAATTTCTCTGTTCATTTCCTTGTATAAAAATTGGTAGCCTTCCATTATACCACTTGAAACTTTTTTGGATTTTGTAACCATTTTAATAGTCTTGTTAAGGTCTGGTAGAAGGTTGATTTCATCTAAATCATTGTGGTAAAAGTCGCGGCTTGTTTTTTACATAAAATTAAAAAACTTATACTGCGAAATAACAAATTTTCGGTTAATCGATTAATCGACATTAATAATTCGAGTTAATCGTTAATCGAAAATTAGCCATTTTAAATTATTCGAAGAGTTAATCGTCCAAAATTATCGTTGTAGGTACCTAACCTATAGCGTCAGTATTGCAAGTTCGAGACAAAAATTTCAGGAAAACGCAATATTCAGTTCCCCTTATCAACTAAAATTCTGCTTTTTTTTAAGTAATTATTTCACGCACTTCTATAGATGGGGAAGTTTTGTGCATAAGAGCTGAGGTGTGCAAACAGACCTTTTAGTACACCGATCAGCTTGAAATCCCTTTACGAGACAAGTATGTATATTTGGCACATAGGCTCTTATTGATCAGTTGATAATGTCACTTATGCCAATCCTTCTGATTTGTTTCCATAAAATTGATTACGTCGGCATTTAAATCAAACACTAGACTAAAAACGTTTTAGTTTTACCTGTATTTAATGGGAATCGGTAAATTTTTGAAAATAATTTCCAACGTCATGAATTCCGTAAACCTCAAATTTTCTGACGGTAGGTACAGACCAACAGTAAAAATAGGTATTCTTTTTAACAAACATAAAGAAGTTGATATCTAGACAAAATTCAGTACAAATGTAAAGACTCTGTGTATGATACATAATTACATAATAACAGTTTATTCTGGTGGGTACATTATAGTAGTGCTGTGATACTATCGATATTTTCTACTATTGATATTTATTGATAGTTTAGATTGTTTTTATCACTTTATCGAATGTATGAGACGTATGTATATACGCACGTTATTTTAGATGGCAGCTTTTTAAAAATTGATAAGTACCTTTCTGAAGGAATCGAAGTAACAGGGACTATAAAATATTCCATTGCAACTTTAAAAAATTTTCTAAATTCTAAACCCAAAAAGGTAATCAATCTAGCGGACTTATCCTCTAATGGTCGTTCATTGTTTTGTCTTATAATTTTTTTTGACATTACAAAAATTTTAAATTTCAGTCCCTATATAAACATGTAAAAATTTCGACTTAAAGGCCTTAAGTAAAAAGCACTGCTTAAGGCCAGTTTACACGGTAATACAATGTATTACGACTTTGTAGAATCAAAATAATATGAAATTCTCTCCGTGTTTAAAAGAAAACAATAAAAGTCTGTTGAGAGTTTACTTTATGTTTACACGGATGGTATAAGTAATAACAAAAAGCAGATGGTTGCAGTTTTAGAATTTTTAAAAAAACAACATGAAAATTTCCTGAGTTGATTTTAGTTGTTTTTGTAATTATATAAAAATGCTACCACCTTAAATATACTCCATTAAAACGCACCTCTGGTGTGATGAAAATACATAAGTTTCGAAAATGGTTTAGAAAAAAACCATTTATCTACCGCTTGTCAGATTTTGTATTCGTATTCTCTCTTACTCAATGCATTTTGCTTTTACATGATATGATTTCTCTCATTCTACATTATGTCGTAATACAATGTATTACCGTGTAAACTGGCCTTAAGCAATCCTGTTATTCAGCGCGAATTAATAATAGCAAGTAAAAATTTGCGTCAAAAAAACTGTGTGTGTATAGCTGCTGTTAGATGTCTTCAAAGCTGTATTTAAAATAATTAAAAATATCGATATTTATATTTTTCCTATCGATATTTTCGATAGGTTTAGACTATCGATAATATCGATAGTCTATCTATAGTTTCCCAGCACTACATTATAGTCCGTTGGACTTCAAAGAATGTCTCAGGAGAATTATTAAGTGCATTCAATTCAGATTACAACAAGCACAAGTAAAAACTTTAATACTTAAAGTTGCAATTTAACCAAGTGTAAACAAATCAGATTGGAAAATTACAACATTGCAAGTTTTAAAGCTTTGGCCATATAAAAACGTTAAAATAACTGAGGCTGCCACGCTAATTTAAATATTAGCGGTTTTATATAATACGCGTGAGTTTTTTTAAGTATATGTATTAAAAATAAAGAAACTGCTGAGTGAGGGAAAGAGAGAGATATAGTTTAATTCAACACACGTGTTTACAAGAGCTTTTTGTGGGATTTTTTTTGGTCTAATACATATTGTTATACAATTGAGCTTACTGAACAAACTGTTTTTTTATTCATGTTACATAAGGCTAGTTTACACTATTATACTTTGTATTATTACATGTCAAAAACGCAAGTAGTATGTAAGTCTGATAGTGAGAATGCATGTTTTTTGAAAAATGTCTAAACAATAATACTTTAAATTGCATCAGGGTTGCATTTTATATCTTGTGTGAGTGTTTATACATACATTGAGTGATGGTGTGAACACAAACTGTTATGTTAAATTAGATTTTTTGACAGTAGAAACAAAACTTATTAGATTTCTATCTCACAAACTATTATGGAATACGCAAGACTTGTGAGATAGTGTAATCTAGGCCTTACAAACACATTTTGTTTCACATCGTAAACATAGACGTTGTTCAATGAAACAACTTTTGTTTGACAGTTTTCACTCTATTTCATTTTTTTATAAACTCTCAACATCAATGTTGCCTCTTTAGTAAATTCATGTTATTTTTTCTCTTTTGTTACCTTTGAAATAATATATGTAATATGTAAAGCACTTTTATGAACTTTTCGTAGATTTATAATGTGTTTTTGATATGATACCAAAAAATTGCTTATTTTACAAACTTTCTTGCCTAGGTCTGTCTTCTAAATTGATCAGAATTTTACAGTTCGCTTATGAAAATACTGAAACCCGTATCTGGGTTGGTACCTCATTTAATCTCCAACAAATGATTGATGCTCTGTTTCCTTATTGTTCGACGTGGTGCTTGAAAGTTAACTTAAATAGATCCAAAATAGCTGAGTTCGTTCTGGTCCTAGAATTCATCAAATCTGTTCTGGAAGTTTAGCGATGACTACATCGAGATCGTCAATAGCTACAAATATCTAGGCATTGAAATTGCATATAACTTCTCCTTTAAAAAACATCTCAATAATAAATTACCTGCTTCGAAACTGGCAATAAACTCTTCATGGTCTAAATACATTTATCACCCAAAAATATCTTAACATAATAAACTTAAAATATTTCACGCTGCTTTTAGATCAATTATGTTGTACGCGGATCAAGTATGGGGCTATCAAAAATACGATGAAGTAGAGAAGCTATTAAGATTTTTTAACCACATGTTATATCTTGAAGCTGGTTTAGACTCTCTTTACATTTCAACTCTGCGACTACACTTTTGCTACATTAATGAAGCTCTAAATATGGATCGAAACCGATTACCACGTATCTTAGCTGAAAGAATCGTTGCCAAAAACGAGTTCTGGGCAAACAAATTCATTTTACTTCTTAAAATTCAAACCAACCTCTTTTTTTGTGATTGGAAACCAATAATAGCCTTGTTAATTACTAATGGCTAATAAATCACTGATGGTTTTAAAGCTGGTTTAGTTGAACTAAACTTGAATTTATATATAGTTTAATCCCAACAACTGTAAATCAGTGTCCCATGTATTATATGTGGTTAAAAAAATAACATGTGGCAGCACTACGATAAATCTTATCAAATTCATATGGTCTGTATTGGTGGTTTAAACGCCCAATTTTATGCGTTTAAAGATGGTTTATATGTTTTGTGATTTATAGATTTGTTGGTTTAAACACATTTTAAACCAAAAAGAGAGTTTAACTTGCTCTGATTTTTTAGCCCTAAGTAACGTGAAAATAATGTAGTCAAAGCAACAACCTCACAACACCACCATCTTTATTCCCAACTAAATTAAAGTGTTACACCACTTCTTGCTAGTAATTATTCGTCCCGTACAGAGAACGGCTTTGTGCGATTGCAAAAAAATCGCATTAAATGAATACACTCGCTTGCGGTCATACAATCAAACTTGCGCAACCGCAAACATTCGCTGCTGGTTTGCAGTGAACCAAGCCGAAGGCGTTTGATCGGCGGCGGCGGCGCGGGTATAATTGATCGGCGGCGGCGGCGTTTACGTTAATGAATCGGCGGCGGCTTAAATGTCGGCTTGAAATGTTTAAAATTGTTATTTAGTGCCGGTTCACACACGTCAAGTTTGACTCGTCAAGTCTTGAGTTTTTAGGAGAGAAGGGAAAAGAGAATGGCATTTCTTTTCCCTTCTCTCCTAAAAACTCAAGACTTGACGAGTCAAACTTGACGTGTGTGAACCGGCACTTAAGGAAAACTATTAATCATTTCTCTATCTATTTATACTAATGTTAAAGTACAAAACATAAAATAATTATAAAAAGATAGTGCAATTTCGTTTTTTTCTCATTACTCTTTTAAACTGATGTTATCTGTAGGACTACATATCTATTAACAAAAAGTAAAGCTTTCTGCAATAAATTATTAATAGAAATCTAAGCTTTAAATTTCAAAATTGTGCTATCCGACTTAAAGCACAAGCTGCAAATCTTGTACTTTTCTAAAAACATTTTATTGAAACAAAGAGGTGACCAAAATATTGCCAACACTCTGCACTTCCATACAGTGTGCTTGAGTTGGCTTAAGCGAATGAGCGAATACATGTAATTGAACTTAAGGAAACTTTTTGCTAAGTTTAATGAAACTGTCATTTGCTTAAGCAGGGTGCGAATCTAATCGCACATTCCGTACGGAATCAAATGTTTCTTGTTTTCTTTAATACATTTGAGTGACTTTTTGTTAATTTTTGACAGTAGGTTAAGCAAGACTATGCATGTTATGGTTGAGCCTTTAATGTGAGACACTTCTTTAATTTTTTGTTTTTTATTTAACCACTGCTGGTAATATTTTTTACTTTTTTCTGTCACATTAAAAACTTAACTATCAGAGTCAGATTCTGATTCAGAATCTAAATCATTTTGTTGTAGTTCACTTGCCTTTTTTGCGAAATATTCCTGCAGAGATTTTTGCATGTTGTTAAGTACAATGACATTTTGAAAAAATTTCAGAAAATATAACGGCACTTGAATGTTGCACATTGATGCTAAAACATACCATTTTTGACAAAGAAATTAATACATTAAAACGCAAATCTGTAAAATAAACTAAGTCATACAAATTAAGAAATTTCACCGCGCTTGGTTCTCTGCTGGTTTGCAGTCATTCAAATAACGCAAATCGTGCTTTGTTATTTATACCATCGTTAGCTTCGGTGCGACAATGATTGTTGTTTGGGACTCCCGTATTAGTAGCTTAATTATCAAAGCGAGAGGAAGGATCGGCTTGGTTCTCTGCTGGTTTGCAGTCATTTAAATAACGCAAGTCGTGCTTTGTTATTTATACCATCGTTAGCTTCGGTGCGACAATGATTGTTGTTTGGGCCTCCCGTATTACTAGCTTAATTATCAAAGCGAAAGGAAGAATGCTCGATTGAAATGCCAGATCGTTTCGTATCAACTTAATTTCGACATGCGCATTATACAACTTAGAGATAGCAGAAAATACTTGCCACTTTTTAGGCGATTGTTCAATTTATAATGGTTTTAGACTACAATACTGTGGAAAAACTCAACTTGGAATAACTGAAGTACTAAATATTTTAAATGGCTCTGACTTCAACAACACGTGTAAATACGTAGAAATCTCCTTAATATAAAGAAAATTATTAATAACTGAATTTGTAACTAATGTGCTGTTTCCAGGTGCAAGCAAATGATTGTGTAGATAAATTTATATGAAAATCACTCAGTTTTTTGAGTGCATTTTATATAATTTTTGCTACACAATATGATACCCTACACCACAGTATTAAAATACACATCATGCTTATATGTCAGTATAAATATGGATTTATCTATGTTTATAAAACTCATCTCGAATCGGGTTAAAAGTTTGTGAGGGGCAGAAATTGCCCCCTACCTCCCCTTGTGGTCCTATTTTTAAAAAACTGTATAGCTTATGTGTCCATATAGATATGGATCTATCTATGTTTTGAATTTCCTAAAAATCGGTTTGAGAGGCAGAAATTGGCCCTATCTCCCCTCGTGGTCATATTTTTTAAAAAATACATCCCTCTTGTGTCCATGAAGATATGGTTTTATGTAGGTTTTAAATTTCATTAAAATCGGTTTGATAGTTTCTGAGAGGAAGAAATTCCCCCCTATCTTCCCTCGTGGTCCTACGATTTGGCCCTTGGGCTTGGTCCTTGTGTCAATAAGAACCTATTTCCAAAATTTTATCAAATTATTTCCAAAATTGCGACCTGTACCTTGCGCACAAGGTTACATGGACATCCAGCCAGCTAGCCGGACGGACATCGTTAGTTCGACTCAGAAAGAGATTCCGAGTCGATCGATATCCTTTAGGGTGGGTCTAGGACCAATATTTTAAGGCGTTACATACATCAGCACAAATGCACAATACCCTCTCCACTATTGTGGTGTGGGTGTAAAAATATGGAAATAATAATTGTATTAATAGTAATAAATCTAGTAATCTGCCAATCTGGCTCACAAAAAAAATGTTAGCGCCAAATAAAGATATTATAATATTGTAAATAATATGAAAATGTATATACAATTTTAATACATCTATTAATAAATAATAATAACAATAATAATAGTAATAGTTTTTATCTTGCCTTCAACTAGCTATACCGTCTTTAAATCAATTTGCTTTTCGATAAACTTATTCGACATTTATTCAGTGGTTGTTTTGTTCCAGAGTTGTCTTATACAAGAGAATAGTACAAGTTAACAAACTAATTTCATTTTTCTCGTCTCTTAAATATCGAGTGGTTTTTGCTATCGTTTCATGGTTATTCATCTAACTGAATACAAACGAAACGAATACAAAATTATTATGAAGGTTTCATTAACATCATTATTAAGTTTCATGCATATGTTTATAACCTGTACATTAATAAGGTCTACAATGGTACTTTTCTACCAAGAGTGAAAACCACTATTGCTATTTTTTTACAAAAAATGTCTTCTCTTTTTAAGAGAATCAACTATGATTTCTAGAACGTTAACGTCGCTTTTCAAAAAAAAAAAATTCGAAATGAACACAATACAAAAAAATATTAAAAAAAAAACCTAAAAACAAAAGAGAAACGGGTAAAAAAAGGACAGATGCAGAAGTTAATAAAGTGCTTAGATTTTTGTCAGATAATATAAATATCGAGGCACATTTGAAAAATTAAATTTCAGGGAAAATTAATAATCCTTCTTTATTTTAGAAACCCACAGTACAGACATTTTGCTGGTTGCATTACTTTTTTTTTGACACGACAAGTGTGCACAACTTTGCAATTTCTTATTATAATAAAGACCGCTCACTTTAACATGAGTTCAATTTTCATATTTCCTTTTTTGAAACCAAAAAATATCAGAACTGAATTCCATTATTATGTTAATACCTACGACTAGTAGGTATTGCAATTTCAATATTGGGAAAAATATATATATATTTATGCTTTTTTTTAAGATTTATTGATGTGTTAGTAAGTTTTAAATATTAAAAAATATCTTTTAGAAATAAAGTTAATTTTTTTAGTTCTCCGAATACAATACGATCATTAGCGTTTGAATATTCCACACATGCTTCAAGCTTAAGTAAAACTATAAATTAAACGTGGACTAGCTTTGCTTGGCGGGACGCTTGATTCGATCTGTAGTAAATTAAAAAATGTTTTCAAAACGTTTACAGAACACCATGATTTTGTGTAAAAAATATTAATCAAAGTCTATTTAATGGATGAATAAATTCGTGCCACTTGTTAACATGATTTCACGATCAAAACAAATGCAGTTGAATTCCAAGTTTAGATTTTATGAGATATTTTCAATCAAAATTCGCGTGAAATATAAATTGTAATTCAAACACATTCACACAGATATTTAAACAAAATAACCAAGTGTTTGTATAAAATTTCAGTTAAAAAAAGATTTTTTTAATTACACTTTAATTTCAGTACCCTCGTCTGGACATTTGAATGAAATTGTGTGGGCTTCTGAAACAGCAAAACGTAACAAATAACAAACTGGCTCCACACTCCATCCAAATCTTAATGATGAAATACAACTTAAACTCGTTACATGAATACGAGCTCAACTTTTGTGATTTCAAATTTATAAGTCACTATTTCATTTTTATTTATTTAAAAATTTTTTGTTTGTTTTTTATTTTACAGGAAATCTACCACTCAGCATTTAAGCATGACTTGAGGTTTTTTTATTAGGAATAACGATTATTAGAAACATTCATAAATTTCTAGATAAAAGTGAGATAAATTTCATGGTGGCAGTCTGTGAACTGCCAAATCAGCAGAAAAAAAACGAAAATTAAAGACAGACCATTGAACACTATTTTGATTTGTTTTTTTTTTTTAAGACAGATGAATTCATTTCATTTACTCATATTCAAATTATTTTATGTGTTTAATTTGTTTTTTTTTTTATGATGAATTGCGATCTTTTTGAAAGTAAACATGTGCTACAAGTACCAGATTAATTGATGATTTTTTTCCGAATTCGTATTTAAAAAAAAAAAAAAAAAAAAATGGGTGATTTTTTAAGAGCTATAGGAAAGCTTAAAAAAAAAAAAAACACATAAAATGCATTAAATCTTTATTTAAATCGATAGTACCATATAAATTAATGTTTAAAGATTATTTCATGCAAATGTTGACCGTGACTGCGCCTCAAATGGTCCATCCGCTTAGTCCAATTTTGGCATACCCATTCCAACATTGCGGCCGGTATCTCATGAATAAATGCTTCAATGTTGTCTTCCAATGCGTCAATTGAAGCGGGCATGTGTGTATCGACATGAGCTTTAACATAGCCCCACAAAAAATAGTCTAAAGGCGTTAAATCGCACGATCAAGGCGGCCAATTGACCGGTCCCGAACGTGAAATAAAATGTTCACCGAACTCGCCTCTCAATAAGTCCATTGTTAAACGTGCTGTATGGCATGTTAAAACCACATGTCATGCAAGTCAAGCTCTTGCATTTTGGGCAAAAAAAAGTTGGATATCATCTCACGGTAGCGCTCACCATTCACAGTTACGTGACGATTCGCATCATCTTTGAAGAAGTACGGTCCAATGATGCCACCAGCCCATAAACCGCACCAAACTGTGACTTTTTCTGGATGCATTGGTAGCTCTTGCAATGCTTCTGGCTGATCTTCACTCCAAAATGAACAATTCTGCTTATTAACGTACCCATTGAGCCAAAAATGAGCTGACAATAAAATGGAAGAAGCGCGCGATGAACTTACTTAACAGATATAAATCGGAGTCTTGAAATCAAATATTGTCTCAAAATTTTTGATTATTATTTTCTTTTAAACAAAATTCTAAATGCTTCATTTTGTGGTAATCGGTCCATTAGTCTGAGTTCATACGGTCTTATTGACAAGATTCTTCTTTTTTCTTCTTTGAACATGAATGGGCGTTCAAATGATTCATGTCATGTTGACGACATGTTTTTTATTTTGTATAGTCGTGCGTATGCATGTGTGCTTTTTTGATATTGAAAACAATAACAAAATTAAACAACGAATGAAAAAGCATACCGTAAAGACAGTACATGTATCTGTGTACTCGTTTCTTTTCCCCTCGTCCCTCTCCCCTATAAAGTAGCAATCATGACAATAACACATGAGCCTTATGAACACAGACTAACAACCGGTCTCCAAAAAAAAAATTGATTGCCCTTAAAGCAGCAACGACTTATGATGTCATAGAAACATGTTTTTTGAAAATTAAAAAAATTTTACGATTACGAATTTTGAGATAATCGGCCAATAATATCAATAGATCCGATATAAAAATTATCAAAACTAACACCATTTGTTGTCAAAAATATGCAACCATGATTGTGTTCGATTTGACAGCGTATGGTCTCAACATTTTTAAGCCACCTCATTGTCATTTTGTCACCGTTTGGTCTTATTCTGGCAACAAATTGTAAACATACTTAAACCATAATGGTCTCATTTCGATAATTCGTTGTTTTCATATTGACAATAAAACGTTGGTTTATTGGCAACATTTAATTGTCACTTTGATACACTTTGTTCTCAGTTTAGTAAAGAATAACATTGTGAACCAAACAAATAAAAATAAACATGTAAAACGCTTTTTTTATTTCTTAAAATTTTACCTTATATAAAGACTTTCGACTACTGGAACAATTTAATGGCATCGTAGTGCTTTAATTTTCATTAAGCCAGTACTCTGCCTTAAGCTGGGATCACACGATTGCCTCAATGCACCAATTTTTACAATTTTAAATACCCCAACCGTGTGACTGTACATTAGGGTCATAACTTTTTGCAATTTTTGCGAATATCAAATTCTGCATCGCATAGCCGTATAGGCCATGAAAAAATATTAAAAAATGATGTTGTACTACTTTTTCCCGATCGTTTAAAAAGTTTCCGCACCAAACGCGATGAAGTTTTGAATTTCAATTTCATGTATACAAAATTAACATTTGATAACAAAATTTTAAGTATTTTCTAATAATTTCACGAATATAACATGATCTTATCATTTGTACGGGAGAAGGGCGCAAAAAATTGCGATTTTATGCCTCTTTTTCGCGGTTTTTTTTTAATAAACTAAATTGTGATGCCAAATGATAGATGTTGTGATAGATTAGTTTTTTGGCGGATATTATATGAAACAGTGATCATTTTCAGAAAAAAATACGTTTGCATAAAAGTTGCACAAGATATTTTTTCAATTGTGTAAACCAACTTGCACTTCAAACTTAAAATTTATTTCATTAAACCCAAAAAATAGCTTTACATTATTGTTATACAGTTACTTTTTTAATATATGTATTTAAAATATATATGTATCATATATAAACAAAACATGTACCATATTAGTGTGTATGGATATTAAAAAAAAAATTTTCTTTGAGGAGTTTTAGAAATTGCATTTTGTGCGGAAACTTTTTTGGCCAAAATGGCCTAAAAAAATTATTATAATTATCAATAATAATATAGACTCCCCTCCCAATGTGTAAATAAAAAAAGTAGAGACTTTTGGAAATTCAATTCATAAGGGGTTAGAAATGGGTAAAAACGGGTAAAATCAGTAACATTATATCTCGGGATCTAACAGAGGTAAACGTATAGTTCAAAAAATAGCATTATTGAATTGACAATTGCTTGGTACTTTTTTGAAATTTGGACATTTTGGGTATAAAAAATGACAAAAATATACTTTTTTTGTAAACAATTTATCTTCTTAAGTAAAGGCAGAATTAGTGTTTACTTTCTGTTTTTGTTCTGTTCCGTGCCGTTCTGTTTCGAGATTGTAATACAGTACTTTTCGCTTATAGTCACATCCTTTAGTTGCAACCATAACGTGGAATATATCGCTAATGTGACTATAAGGCTAATTCACATAAATGCCACTATGAGGTATATAACCGAATTCGAATATAATCAAGTTATATGAATAAAGGAAATAAAAAATTAATATAAATTACACCGACATCAGGCTTATGGTTTTACATCAGAGTTACATACTGTATAAAAAAAAGTAAAAATAATAACAAGATATTTCATAACTGATACCAACGGCAAAAACTTATTTTTTAAGAGTAGAGAGTTTATGGCAAAAATTAAATGATTTAATTCATTCTTTCTTTGGATGGATTTTTGATTCGAAAACTAAAAAGAACTAAGTAAATTTTGCTAATGTGACTATAACGACATTCACTTGCTTTACTTTTCCATTTGACTACTGTTGATAAATGGCATATATAGCAAATATGCTTATATCGCTAAGTGGACTATAACGTTAATACTAAAAATATGTAAAGAAAAGTTTTTTATTTACATTAAATAATATAGGCCTAATTAGCTGACTTGGTAAAATTCAAACATAAAATATTATTAAAATTTGGCCAAATAACACATTAGTATAGTTAATACTTTATACTAAATTAACTTATAGCGGCGAAATAAACAGATAAAATGGACTATATCGCTAATGTGACTATAAGCGCAAAGTACTGTAGTTACTTTTTCTGTAGCAACTTATCAGCCATTTATGAAAAATTTATTAGTTTTGCACCGTCCATTGTTTTATTTCAATAACTTTAATGCACATAAATTTGAATAAATTAAATTTTATGAATTCTTAAAATCAAAAAATAGTTTATTTCAATATAAATATGTATTTTTTATTATTTATTTTGCTGTCACTTACAATTACTTAACGATTTTCGGATTTTAACAAACTGAACCACAACAGAACAGAAAAACTAATCAATTTCACAGGTTTTTTAATAACAAAAACAAATCAGCTAATTCGTAAAAGAGCCGAAAGTAAAGACTAACTGAGCCTTAATAAAGATAAAAATAAAATTTAAATCGTGTTCGCTTCTCTTTAAAAGATCTCATATAAATTTTGGTATCTTTTTGAAATTCGAATATATAAATATCGTTGGTACTTTTTTCTATAAAGCTTTTTATACTGAATATATAACCAATATTTCAGCTATTTACTGAAAGTAATAAGGAAGCTATGAGGTTTGACCGTAATTGTGCTAGTGTGCACACTAGTCAATCCGAGTACAGGGGAAGAAACATGAATTGCTACTTATCCCAACCCACCTCAACCCCCACCCACCTTCAACAGAAAAATATATACCATTTCTGTGGTCTTTCTAAAATAAATTTTGCAAAGTGGTATGTTTCAGTTGAAGGTTCCTAAACAATTGGTAAAAGTAAGCACAATATTGTCCTCGAATTGCACATGAGCCATTTGGATGTACAGTAGGGTGATAACTTTTTTGGGCAAAATTTCTTAATACCACCAAGCGATGGGACTGGTTACGAATGGATGTTTGACTGTTGAACGTCAAAGAATTCTGATGAAAGAATAAGGTGATTCTTGCAACATGTAAATTCAACCCGAGTTCGATCCCCATCTCAGCCAAGACTAAAAATTATCAATAAATTTTAATAAAAATTCTAAGTTGTAAAATTCCTTCCTTCAGTAAAAAAATTTAATGAAAATTAAATTTGATGAACTCAAGCCTAACTTAAAATATCAAAGATCTATATATATAAAAATGAAAAATGTTTGTGTGTTTGTATGTTGGCTTATAGGCTCCTAAACTACTAAACCGATTTTCCTGAAATTTTTACCGTAACATCACGTGAGGCCTAAAAATAAAATAGGCTACTTATTTTTTCGATAGGGGAATTGGTACCCCAATTGGATGCCAATATTAAATATAGCGTATCTTAAGAGCGGCTGCACGCATTTTGTTGAACTTTTGGTGGTAGGATCTTCTAAGCCCCAAAAGAAGTGGTTACCCCCATAGGACGCCAATGTTTAATATCGCATATCTTCAGAACTGTTATAGTGAGAATGTTCAAACTTTGTAGAAGTCACTCTTATTATATACTACACTTTTGAAAATAAAAATAAAGTGGGTAGGCGCAGGGGGAGGGAAATGCCTCTCATAGGATGCATATATTTAATATCGCTCAACTGAAGAACTATTAAAGGGAGAGTCTTCAAACGTGGTTAAAGCTTCTATTATGGTAAACTAAAATTTTAATATAAAAATGGGCGGGGTTGACAGAGGAGTAGCAGTACCCCTCATAGATATAAATATAATTAAGAGCCACTGCACGCATTTTGTTGAACTTTTGGTAATAGGATCTTCTGAGCCCCAAATTTTGAATACAACAGCAGCGGGGAAGTGGTTCCCCCACATAGGACGCCAATGTTTTATATCGCATATCTTAAGAACTGTTATAGTGAGAATGTTCAAACTTTGCAGAAGTCACTCTTATGGTATGCTACACTTTTGAAAACAAAAATAAAGCGGGTAGGTACAGGGGGAATACCTTTCATAGGATGCATATATTAAATATCGCTCAACTAAAGAACTATTAAAGGGAGAGTCTTCAAACTAACCACCAAAGCTACTATTATGGTAAACTATAAAATTCAATATAAAAATGGGCGGGGTTGACAAAGGAGGAGCAGTACCCCTCATAGATAGAAATATTAATAAGAACCACTGCACGCATTTTGTTGAACTTTTGGTAGTATCGGGTGTTTTTTTCAGTGGTATAGAACTTCGAATTGAAATAAAACACAAGAAAATCGTTTTAATGACCATCAATTTGGCTTTATTGGAAGGATAATTTTATGCCATTAATGTTTAAATATGATTTCAGGCATGTGGCCGCCGCGGCTGGCTCGAATAAAGCCAATTCTACAGGTCCAATTTTCAACCACTTTTTCGAGCATATGGGGCCGTATGTCGGCAATAACGCCACGAATGTTGGCTTCCAATTCCCCTAACGTTTCTGGTTTGTTGGCGTAGACGAGCGACTTCACATATCCCCAAAGAAAATACTCCAATGGTGTCAAATCACACGATCTTGGTGGCCAATTGACAGGTCCATTCCGCGAAATTATGCGCTCATCGAATGTTTCCTTCAATAAATCGATTGTGGCGTGCGCTGTGTGGCATGTAGCGCCGTCTTGTTGGAACCACAACTCATCCACATTCATGCCATCCAATTCGGGAACAAAATAGTCGGTTATCATGGCTCTATACCGGTCTCCATTAACGGTAACTGCCTCTCCAGCATTATTTCGGAAGAAGTATGGCCCAATGACTCCACCAGCCCATAGAGCACACCAAACAGTCAGTTTTTGTGGATGTAATGGCGTCTCAAGGGTCTCATGTGGATTCTCTTCACTCCAAATGCGGCAATTTTGCTTGTTGACGTAGCCATTCAACCAAAAATGAGCCTCATCACTGAACAAAATTTTGCGATGAAAATCAGCATCGAGATCAATCTCATTTTCGGCCCATACACCAAAATCACGACGCATTGCATGGTCTCGCGGCTTTAATTCTTGCACAAGCTGGATCTTGTAAGGTCGCAAGCCAAGATCTTTGCGTAAAATCTTCCATAAAGTTGATGGACAAAGCTCCAATTGCTGTGCACGGTGGCGAATCGATTCATTCGGGTCCTCTTCAACACTTTGCTCTACAGCGGCAATTGTTTCTTCGGTGCGCACTGTTCGACGTCTCTGCGGATGCGTATTATCACATAGAGTAAACGTAGTGCGAAAACGATCCATGGTTAACCGAATTAATTGCTCTGATGGACGATTATGTCGACCATAAAATGGACGGAGCTTGCGGTAAACTTCGCGAACTGAACCGTTATTTTCGAAATAAATTTGCACGATTTGCAAGCGTTGTTCCTTTGTCAACCTGTTCATGATGAAATGGCAAACCAAACTGAACATAAATGACATTAGAGTTGCCAGATTTGACCACAAAATGCCAGTTTTATCTCTATTCGAAAAACAAACCTGTAAAAAAAACACCCATAGGATCTTCAGAGCCACAAAATTTAAATAAATTAGCAGCAGAGGAAGTGTTGCCCCATAGGATGCCAATGTTTAATATCGCATATCTTAAGAACTGTTATAGTAAGAATGTTCAAACTTTGTAGAAGTAACTTATGGTATACTTCACTTTTGAAATTAAAAATAAAGCGGGTAGGCGCAGGGGAGAAATACCTCCCATAGGATGCATATATTAAATATCTCTCAACTGAAGAATTGCAGTGTAGCGAAGCGTACCGGGTTAAGCTAGTATTTAATAAAACTGAGTATTCAGGTATGTGACGGGAATCGATTGATTTAAAAACGAACGTTTTTAAAAGGTGTGATGAATTTCTAGGGATTTTAAAATCAATTTCTGAATTATAGTCTTAAATTTTTGTTTAGAATACACTTCAGTTAACGTACCTTTATAATATAAATATAAAATACATATATATAAAATAGGATGTGTGTATGTATGTAACGTAAGGACTTCAAAACGGCTGGGCCGATTTTGATGAAATTTTCAGGGAATCTTCAGAATATTCAGGCGGGTGACACTGTGAAGTCTGATTTTTCGGTCTGCGGGTGGAGGGGCGTGGCAAAATCCAATTTTCATATTGCACCACCAATGACATCTATATAATTTGGACGATTTTTTCTTTAAAATGATCGCCATGGTCCAGCTTTGAATTTTACGAAAAGAAAATTTTACCCCGCCCACTTTTACTCGCACTTTTTCAAATTAACTAAAATCAGAAAACGGCTTCATCGATTTGACATATTTTTCTTTCAAATGTTCCTACTAATCCATTTTAAGTTTTCATCGAAAGAAAAATGTGCCACCCCTACTTTAACACCCACTTTTTCTATTAAACGCATAACTTGAGAACGGCTTGACCGATTTGTACGATTTTTTCTTCAAAATCATCGCCATGGTTTTTACCGAAAGAAAGTTGTGCCCCACCCACTTTAACGCCCACTTTTTTCGATTTACCTAAAATCAGAAAACGGCTCCATCGATTTGACTAATTTTTCTTTCAAATGTTCGTATCTTTTTAACGGATTTTAAAAATCGAACGCAAACATTTTTCCGAATTTGGACAGGACATCGTCTGTCGGGTCAGCTAGTATAATATAAAATTCAAAAGAATAAAGACTGTAACTAAAGGAAATATGTATTTAAAATCCATTTTAAAAGATACTGAAAGCGATATTTTCGGTTTCAAATCGTTTCGTTCTTAAAATCGATTTCCATCACATACCTTATAATCTCTTTTTCAATTACTTATTTATCGTTAATATTTCTTAAAGAAAATATTTGTTAACTTAAAAACGAAAATAACAAATTCGTTTAAGTAACCGAGATTTTTCTTTACTAAACGAAGTTCAATTCATAATGTGTTACTTATATTTAAATATTTTCTAAAAATTTGAATTGAAATATTCTCTATTTCTTTTTATATTTCAAAATAGAATTTAACTCTGTTTAATTTTTGGAATTTCATATATTTTTCTTAAAAATTTTCAAATAACAATATTCAACAAAAATTTGTTTAAATAAATAAAAAATTTTCTTTTTTTTAATGAACAAAAGCTACCCAAACAGCTGTTTTCACAGTTAACACAAGAATGATCAATCGTGTGACGGTGCTGCGGCAATTTTTCGTTTCGTACCAACTGGCGGCAATTAATTATTAACATATATTTTATTATTGTGCGTCAATAAAGCGCAATAAAAATTGTGTAATATTGGTACATTTGCGGTAATCGTATGATCCCAGCTTTAAATAGGGCAGACATAATTTCATCACCGATTCAAAACTGAAAACAATAGTTACAAATAATTTATTTTTATAAAATAAAAATTGCAGCTTTTAACAACTTGTGTTTTTCTATGACAATCTAAATTTTTCTTAAATTGCTAGGTATGTGCATTGTTCATGTGCATACAAAACCATGGCTGGCTCATCACAGCGGTGTGTAATAGATTTTCAGTTACTGATGCTTTAGATACTTGTAGGTGATGTTATCGTCCCAATCTGTGTTTTAATAATAAGTAATCAATTAGAAAGCGCTTGAAATGTATTTATGTTTTAATTATTAAAAACTTTATCTACGATATACTTCCCCTGTTTGTTGTTACAGATGTACGAATATCTTTCATTCTGATGATCATTCAATTGCATTGCTCAAATCAATTTTTTTTTTTTTTATCAAATTTCTTTATCTAATTTAGTCAAGCAACGATTGACTAGACAATGACGACGACGACGCACACATAAATCGAACATTCAGCATAACGATTTCTTTAGAAATGTTTCGGTTCGGTGGCATGATCGAACGAACACTCTTTACGCATGTGTAACTGCAATTCCAATTTCTAACTGCAATTTAATTCGAACGAATACAGAGATGAGAGGAAGAGATTTGAAAATAATTTTCTTTCCAACATACCAAGCTCACACTTAGCGGTAAAATTCTGTTTTTTTTTTCTTTTTATTCAATTTATTTCTTTTTCTTTCTTATGTAACGCTAATAAACAGCAAAACCACAAAGAGCACAAGAGAAAAAGTATTCTAACATTAATTGAAACTTTAATTGAAATCCAAAATTCCTTTGAGAATTACTTTCAGCTTGAGCTTCGTGGACAATGAACGTTCAAATTGATGTCTGTTGGATGGTTGGTCTATTTGCTCTGATGCTTGCGTGCATGTGAAAATAAAATTTCTTTTAGTTTTTTTGTTTCTGAAATCAACCATGGCATCTATAACTCATCCTCGTTTTCATCTCGGCGTACACCTGTCCTTTTAAACACCACGTCACTTGTGATTGGCGTCTGACGATCAATTAAGTGACGTGGAAATTATGCAATTTTTATGTAAATTTTGCTGTCAGAACCAGTTAAAGATCACGTTTTAATCAAAATTAATCATCTCTAGTACGTTGACTCTGTTTAATTTATGACATTTTGCTTAAAAATCTTATTTAAGATCGTAAATTTTATTAAAAGTTTAAAGGGGTATTTAATAACGTTACTGTATTGGAATTGTCCCTAGAACTTCTTTTATATTTCCGATTTAGATCGAATACCTACATTAGGAGTTAAAAAGCTTTAATTATTAAAATTTTTTTCTCACTTTCCAAGAGTTGGTCAGTATTGTTGGGTTTATGTTTTCTTGAATCTTCATTTTTTTGGCCAACATTTAGATTGAGTATTTTGTTTCATGAAATTATTTTAACTACGAATTAATAACACATCGTTAGTAACAAAAAAGAAAAATGTAAATTGTAACATGAACAAGTCTCAATTGCATTTAGTTGCTGTAAAGATCAATTTGATTTTCTGTATATTTTTTTAACAAACTTTTTACCAAACATTTTGGGGAAACATGTCAAGAACGATTGATGGTTAAATTGCCCAGCTAACAAAAGTTCGTTTTTTTTTACTTTTCTCTTATTTTGTCTGTAGGACTTTTATTATTTTGTTAAATTAATTTCAAGTGCAGAAAAAAAAATCAAATAACAAAGAAACATGTACCTATAAAGTTTAAGTTGCGTGTGAGAAAATGTTAAATATTTTGGCAAATAAAGTAAAATGTGAATAAAAAGTTTGTGAATGGTTTGTTGTTTTTTTGTACAATTCGTTGTTGTTTTACGGTAAAATGCTATAATTTCACTTCAATTACATTAGCAAAGGTAACGTTCTCAGAAAAAGGTAACACAAAAACTTTTAAGAAAACATCGTACAAAATATACACTTGAAGTCAAAAAGGCTCTTGGAAAGCAAAACTAGTTCTTTTAGATACAAAAAGTATGAAAAAAACAACGTAGACTTAACAACGTTTTCAGAGTCAAAAACAAAAAAAAAAAAAAAACAGCTCTCATTTTTAATAAACTTGTTTCCTTAGTGCGATTTTATTCTGTATATTTGTTTTTAACAAGCGAAAAACAACTTTACACCATTTACAAAAAACTAAAAATCTAATTTTCCTATTATTGTCAAATGCTCAAAAAAGAATTTTATTTCATATTTATTTGGCTTAACGATTAAAGTTCTATCTAGACGTGACTTAAGGCTTAGTTAGCCGTAGGGCTGGCTGCCCACTGGGTAACCCAGAAACCCCCACACGGGTTTTAATGGGTATTTTGTTTAAAAAAAGCCAAGTGGGTTTTTTTTTGTTATATTCATTTAAACAAAGATAGTATGATTTTACGTTTTATTTACAGAAAAATTAAAGAAAATAATTAAAAAATTCATACAATGTATTTTTATTCCGATTTGCGTGTATGTATGTACATTTAACGTTAGTGGGCTTTTCTCTATTTATTAATTTAAACATAGAAAGTATACTTCATACATACATATTTTTGGGAAAAGGCGTAATTTGAAGTTAAACAATTTTATTTTATATATAAAAAACACGTTCATTAAAAGTCATTTTCAATCAGTTACCACTCGGGCGGCTTAGATTGTAAGTGCCGATAAATTTTTACTAGAGCCAATGCTTTTTCTAATCCAAGAGAATTTCTAACGTTATTCCATATAAAACCATAAGATGAAGAAATCCTTTCTATTGATGCTGAACTAGCAGGGCAATTCATTAGTGAAGTGAAAAAATCGCAAAAGTTTGCTGGTAAACATTTTTCATTTTTGGCTTTTAATATTTTCCACCATTGTTTTTCATTTAATTTGGCAAGCACTTTTTCCTTAAATAAAGATTGTGTAAAATATTCTGCATCTTTAATTTTAAATGCTAAACATGGTGCAAGAAATAAGGGGTGCTTTTGACTTATCCATTCTTCTGCTATCTTTTCGTTTTCCTGACTTATTAGTTTGCCCATATATTTGGGATGCATCATATTCGCCAAATAATGAGCTGGAGTAAGTACGCTTTTCAATCGCTTTTCAACAAATTCCCGTTTTGACAATAGTATATTATCGTTCAACAAATTGCACCAAACTTCAACGGCCGTTGCAATTGTAGTGGAGTAACTTTGTAAAGCATTTAGAGCGTTTTTAACTTGGAGCAACATTTGTTGGAGATTTAAAGCTTCGTTATACAATTGAACGTTGTTTAAAATTCTATGAATGTCATTGTCAAATTCATTTAAATGTTCCGATCTTATTTGGGCATAAAGGTGGAAGTTAGAAATAAATGATGTTAAGCAATGTTCAAAAGAGTTCCAACGCACATCACTTGGCATTTGAGGCATAAGTCCTTGCTTTTCTTTTAACCATCCATGCGGTTGATGATGATTCCTAAAATATTTCTGCACGGCTAATACTTGTTTTGTTATTTGAACAGGAATAATATCTTTGTATATGCGCAATATTCAGAAGTTTTCTTTTCGGATCCAGCATCTTCAGCATTTATTAAATAACTACTAGATCCTGTATGGACAGAACATGCGATAATTGGATCATTTGAAGTATTTGACCAACCGTCTAGTATTAGTGTCAAGCTGGATTCGCCTAGCTCAGTAACGAGTTGATCGTTAATGTTTTCATTTATTTGAAAAAGTTATTTGTCAGCCAGCTGTTTTCTACTTGGTGCAACATATCCAGGTCGTAGACTTTCAACCATATCTTTAAAATATTTGTTTTCAGCCACGTTAAAAGCTATATTATTTCGTCCAATTGCTCCTTTTGACATGCGGTAGTTCTTATGGAAAACTGCTTCATGGATGCTTGTTTACAAGTTTTAATTTTCTTTCGGCATGGACTGGACGCAGCAGAAACACTTTCAATTGAACTATCAGTCTCATATACCATGTCTTCCTTAGATTGTGTGCCAATCTGGCTGCAATTAGCTAAGTGCGCTTTTATTCGCTCTATATTGTTACTTATTTTATGACCACATTTTTTACATTGTACTTTAGTAGAATTTTCGAAGCGACGATAAGCATCGTGCTTAGGTAGATATATATTTTTTATATGTATATATTGGCAAAAATTTATTTAAAAAACGTATAAAGCACAAATTACACAAATTTTGTCTGTGATATGAACAGTAGTTGAATTTGTTACATTTAAAACGGTTTTACACAGAGTTGCAACTTTATGGGTGTTTGTAGAACGTTGTCTGCCGTTATATGAATTCGCCTTGGAAGTTACTTTTAAGCAAAATGGTCAATGATATATTATATAGGGATGCCATATCTATTCTAAAAAGGGCCGAGTGACAACATTGCTTAGACAAATTATAAGATAATTACACAAAAAACAATAAAACCCAATAAAACCAAAAAAAAAACCCATGAAAAACCCCGCTGGGTTGGGTTTTTTCTAAAAAAACCGGGTTTTTGCCAGCCCTGGTTAGCCGGGAGTAACAGTTACTTAATCTTAACGTAAAAAATAAGTCCAATCTATTTCTTACAGATTGAGACGAAACATCTTACTGCTTACTTTAATCGTTATAATTGCTTTACATACAACAAAATGAAGCAGCTGATTTGCAACGGCCATAGCCGTTACGATAACCATAATTCAAATGGTTTGTATGGCCATGGTTAAGTCGTTATGGTAAAGTTTCGTACAAACGGTGGTCAGATCTTACAATGATGTCAGGTCTGGGAATTTGCTGACAATATTATGCCAAAGAAAAAGTGTCACCAAAAGTAAATCGTCCGTTCAGGCGATTGTAAGAAAACCATGGCAGACAATTGAAGCACAGCCGCGAAAAACGTTGTAAACGCCACATTTTGCAAAAACTGTTTTTTTGCAGATAAACGTTGACTTTACTCTCTTACACAGTTTAAACATCAAATCAACCAAAACTATGCACCTTAACGCCTTCAAAATGGCGTACAAAGTGTCAGCCAGTGGAAGAACATTGCAAGTTACTAACATAAAGATGAAACCGAAATGGTTTTGCAGTGCGGAATAATGTTTTAAAAGCCTTTTGCATTAAAGTTTTTATTATCACTATTTTAAATAATAGAAAAAAAAAATTTTTAAAACAAATAATGCTGCTTGTCAAAAAACGTTTTTTTGCTCTCCTGAAAAATTATTATTTTGTAACTTAAAACGTTATTCGCGGCTGTGCTTCAATTGTCTGACAAAAAATTAATCTGCCAACAATATCGTCAGTTCACACGGTTGTCAGATAATAGCAGGGTAAGAATTGCCAGATCTGTTTTTAAACATTGTACGAAAATGAAAATTGCATGTATTTTTATAAATTGGAAAAGTGGAAATATTGTTATTAAGAGGAAAAGCCATAGCAAGAATTGCATGTTATTTTAAAGAGGTTACATTGGTGTTTAATGAAATTAATTTAAAAAAAATTGAAACTTTTTTGTTTTTTTCTTTTAACTCAAGCATATCAGTGATGGAACTATGGCGCAGTTGTATTTGTTTTGATGCATAAGTGGCTATCTTTAAAAAAAATCGTAATTAATAAAAAGTCCTTTATCTAAATATTTCTATCATGAGATGAGGCAGAAAATATAAAATTGGCACCCAGTGTCTAAAAACTACGTTTTGTTATTGAAGTTGGTACAAAATCCAAAACCTCATTTTCCATCCCGGAAACGTATGTATTTGTAGCTTTGCCAATATAAAAAGGTTTCTGATAATAGCTGCTTTCGTTTACCCCAAAATTTGTACAAATTTGTACTGGATTTTACTGAAATACTTTCACATAAATTTTTAAAACTTTCATGTTACTCACGTACTTGATTTTATTGGGATTTTACTGGAAAATTAAACGAACGAACATAATGACTACATTAAACGAATGAGCTTGCAGCATATTATGACAACGTTGTCAAAGCAAAATTGCAATTTCACACGATTGCAAGACATTTTTAGCACATTTTACTGACAATATTGATAGGTCTGTCCACCGTCTGTACGAAGCTTAAGTCACACATAATCAAATCAGTGTTGACCGTTAGGTTTGTTCCAAAAACAGCTGTTTTGTATGGCTATGTATATGTGTGAAGATAAATTCGAATTAAACATACAAAGACGCAAACCGTATTTTTAACATTGCTTATTTCGCAGTTAACAGAGCAATATTAACGACTTAACAGTCATAGTAATATGTATACTACGAAGACATAAAATCATGATTTGAATGACCATTTTGGACAATTATGTAGTTGCACATATATACCATTATATAGAAATGGCAGTCCAGAGGGTCCTAAATACTAAAGCTTAAGTTAACTGCAAAATGAGCAATGTTAAAAAATATGGTTTGCGTATTTGCTATTTAAATTCGAATTTATCTTCACACACATTGGCTATGTCACGCCTAATTTGAGCTTAACTATCGCACTCGATCTTTTTTAGAATGGCGATTCATTGAGATATATGAATAATTGCAGATCACCAATTTGTCTTATGGACACCTCGTAAAGGTTACTTTCTTTATAAATTCCTAGTTTTGAAATAATTTTTACTTTAAATCATATGAATAAAGTTTTATGCATATCTTGAGAACAATAACAGGAGCAGCTTCTAAATGAAGTAAAAATATCATGATTACCAATACACAACATTTGTAAAGGCGTGGCACCTCCTATAAAAAAACTAATAAATTGCAGAATATCTGGATAATTGCTAAAGTAAAATTTTCCGAATTTGAAACAAATAAATTCGTTATCATCTGTCAAAACTTGGACTGGATTAAAAAGTGTGCGTAGCACCTCCAATACAAAGACAATACAAATTTCTGTGTATGTGTAGAACGGTAACAGCAAAAGAATTAAAATTTACTACAAATTGCTTCGTTATCAATACACGAGATCTGTTTTAAAAACTTTTATTTCGATGCGGATAGCGAAGCCAAACAACATTTTATGCTGTTAGAAGGCCTACAGGCTCTTAACAGGGACAACAGTCAGTTGACTTTCAATACTTGAACTGAATACTTTTTAATTTAATATAGCAAATGGTTTCATAATAACAAATTATGTGTTCAATTAATGTATTAATCGCTTGTTTGCACGCTGGTTATAAGCATTTAACACTATTATGAATTTCAAATTATGCAACTATAGCTTGCACTTTAAAAACGTCAAAATTGTTTTGTGCATAAACGTTTGCTTACATGCATATTACGCATTTATGTTACACAATATAATTCAATTTTAAAAATAGCTTCTAACAACTTTTCATATAGGAACCGTTCCAAACTTGAATCAATTACAAAAAAAAAAAAAAAAACTGGATACGAATCCCATCAAAATTAAGTTGGCTAAATTTAAACTAAACTTTGAAGGTAGTCATTTATTCAATTTCAGTGCAAGTAAAATAGTTTTTGTCCACGATGTTGATGAATTAAGATGATTTTTACTTTAAAGCATTGAATAGGCATATAAGCGAGGGTTTGTAATATTAATTTGTACATTAGGGCATTAACCAAATTTTTGGCATAGTACCATGGAGTGGCCAAGAATGTTTTAGTAATAAAAACACCTGTCTGCCATTGTTTTGCGAAAAAAAACATCTAAAGCTGTGGGTAAATTCAAAAAAAGCATTTAAGTAATACCTATAGGAATACATACAAATATCAGGCGCATATTTTTTCAAACTTAAACCCGATCTCTGCGTGAACTTTTTTAACAATACGAAAAAATTATCATATTTTTGATTAAAAACTTTTAATGTTCTACACGACTGTACTATGCCGTTTTTGATATTCGCAAAAAGTGTGAAAAAGTTATAGCCCTAATGTACATACATTTCTCATTTAATAGAAGCAGACTGAAATGCCTATAAGCGATAAAAAAAAGTACTTTAAATTGTTAGAATATCTGAATACTTCTTCTTGAAATCAGAATATATTTACCGAAATTAACAAATATATCTTTAAAATTTGTAAAAGTTCAAAAATCCTTTGACGAATTCCTTCTTAAAATCTAACAATGGATACGGTGTAATCATTTCTTTTTATTTGTTTTTATAATGAAACTCGTAATTCAAAGTACCATTTTAAATTATTATACGACAAAGTCTTGTAAAAACCTACACACAAAGCCCAGTTTTTTTTCTTTATGTAGTTTTTATTTCTAGCGTTTTAAAGAAAGATATGTAATTTATTTTTAGCGGAATTAAAAAATATTTAATTGTAAAGTAAAATTTTTGCTTAGATATTTGTTTATTTATTGTTAAATATTTTGTACATTTGTGTGGTTCAGTAAAGTGTTGTTTTGAGTATATTGCGTAACCAATTAAAATATTGAAAGCAAAGTTTTAAATTGTGTACATTTAATGAACTACTTGTTTTATAGGCTCTCAAATATGTAGAGGTCGTTTTAGTAAATTTCAAGATCATAACAATCCGCAAAAATATTACCAGGTAAAAAAAACATGGCTTATGCTTTTAACAAGTTTAAACTCGAATGATATGGCTTTTTATACCCTTCACCACTAGTGGTGAATGCGGCTATACTACGTTTGTAATTCCATGTGTAACTTTTCAATATTCATCGAAGACGGTATAAAGTGTGTATATTCTGGGTCCTTGAGTAATTCTAAGGTGATTAAGACATGTCCGTCGGTCTGTCTATCCGTCTGTTAAAAACACGCTCACTTTCGAAAGACTTAATAATACTACATTTACATTAGGCCGAAATCTTGTAGATTTGATAAGTTAATTGGGACCTCCTGAACACGAAAAACGCTGTATTTTTTTTTCTAAGTACCGTTTTTTAGATAACGGTACTTTTGTGTGTTTTCGGTGTATGGTTCCACTCAAACCCTTGTGGAGCCCAACCGAAAAGTCCGATGGAGAGTGGGACCATACACGAAAAAACACAAAAGTACCGTTATGAAAAAACCATAGTTGCATCATAAGGTACTACTAGATTTTGAGTAGATTTCGTCGAAATCTAGTCACGAAGTAGATTTTGATTTATATGGGAAATCTAGTCAAAAACAACTAGATTTGGCTCGAAATCTCGTAAGTACTAGATTTTGCGTAGGTGTAAATGAAGTATAAGCGAAAACCATTTGTGGGTCTCTTAAGCAATTTAGGTTTGAAATTCAGCACAATCGGTTAAGAAGAAGAATAATTATTAACCCAAATATGAAAAAACCTCCCTAAAATATTTATATTTTTGTTGCAAAAACTAACACAAACTTGTTTTAAATGATTATAAATCATACTACTAAATTTCGTAAGAATTTGTTTGCCATACACCCCATTTCAAACGTAATTTGGGAATGAACTAGAATACGCATAAAACCAATCCCAAAGTATTCTTATTCTAGATGAAGGGTAATAAATAATCGGTAAAGCCGAACATAGCATTTTTATTTGTTTTTATTAAGCTGTGTGATATTGAATGCTTTGATAGTTGAATCATCTAAATATTTAAAAAAATATATATATATTGCCGGCTTTCACTTTGTTTATAAATTGCAAAAATGTTGTATTTAATATTATCTATATTGTCTCTTTTCAGGTATGCTTCAAAACGTTTCATGTTTTCAGAAAAATAAGTATGTATGTAGTATATATTTGTATTGTTTAGCAGTAAGTTGAAAAATATATTAGACCGACTGACTGACTTTGTATGGAGAGCTAAAAAGGGATTTTGCTGCAACTCCCAAAATATTTCCACTAGAACCCCATCATGGGGTTTTTCCCTTTTACTGGCAACACTGCTCCTGACTGAGATGGCATGCAAACTTCTGGAACACTACTAACATGGCTGCCAGATTTGGGGTTCTTCCTCCAAATAAGGGGTCATTTTGTTCTTGAGAAGAAAGAATTCTTTCGCACATCGAAAATAGGCAGTAAAGTTTTCCTTTTCATATTTGAAAAATGAAATTATTAATCTCTTGATGGGATTTCTTTAACTGTCTTTGTATGAGAGTTGCCTCGCCCACTTGAAAATTTACAAATATTTATAGCCTTTGCTAAGCGCTACACAGTGGGAATCTTTGAAAAAAATATTGAAATAATTCTAGGTTTTCTAAACGGTTAGTCCGATTAAAATTTGGATTTGGGGTCTATAGAGTTATCACCATAGTGAAAAGAGTATAATGAAAAGGGATAATAGTTTGGGCTGATGTGTGTAGCACCTTAAAATGTTAACTACACTCAAAATATTATGTAGTCAAATTCAAACGAATATTCATTTCAAACAGCTTAAAATTCATTTAAAAACGGATAATTTACATTTAATTTAAAACAAATGAATTTTACATTAATTTTTAAATTTTGTATTTATTAGGGTATTCATTTAATCGACCTTTTGCTTTAATCGGTTAATCGCTCGATTAATTAACCGAGGTTTTGGATTAATCGGTTAATAATCGGTTAGTTTTGTTTGTGATCGGTTAACCGATTAATCAAGTTTTTTTTATAAATTAAGTAGTTTCAATCTATAAAAACGCATTTATTGTTTATTATTTGGAGTTTATTAGTAAAAAAAAGCAATAACATATAAAACACAACAATTCTTGAACTAAAACGAGCAAACAAAAAAAAAAAACAATTCATAAATATTTAATGTGCATTTTTCAATTAATACACAAGGTGTGCTATCAAGTCATATTGTTATAATATCCTAAATAACATTTTACAACTGCTTAAAATAAATTTTGTTGTGTTTCAAATAAAATAAAAATTGTAATGCTGTGTTCATTGGTTCTTCATAACTGTACAGTATAAAACTGAATTATATGCGGTAGCCTACAACAGTCATATCGTCGTCGGCTTAATTTGCAAACCTGCTAGAAAATTAAAAATACAGTTAGTTTTACAACCTTCAAGACTTAAATAGAAAAAAACCACATGCTCGTCGACGAGGCGTACCTTTCTCTACCACACGGCATCAAAATTTAATTTACATAAAAAGTGGATTTAGCCGGTTTGCATATTAAGCCGATCTTATAAAATAATCTTTTAGAAAAGTTATTTATTTTAAATGTTTAGGATTAAAGCTCTTCTTTTCTTTAGTTTTTCCAAAACTTGACTTGGAAAAAATTTTTTCACTTATCGTAGATCTTATTTCTCAGTCCTTTTCCAGGATTTCTTAGATTAGATTAGAGTTTTTAAAAATTTTTAACACTTCTTACTGTTTTAGTTAATTCTGTTAAAAGACTGTTATGAAAAGATATAAGCAGAAACAAACCCTGCAAATAATAGAACCAGTCCAAACACGCGTGTAAAGAGTAGTCCACAAGGGACCAGGACTAGTCCAAAACTAACCCAAACGTATGAAATAAACCTGGTCTATTTAACATTACGATGTCCTTGGATAGGACCATATAACCCACCTTTGGACCACTAAGGAGTAGTTTTAAAACTACTCCATGGTATACTAAAGAGGATTAGTTTTGAAGTCGTTTAAAAACGAAAGCATGTCGTTAAAAAACGAAGACATGTCGTCTCACAATGACATGGTCCATGCTTGCATTACATCGGACCAGGCCATGGAGTAGTCCATTTTATCAAAATAGATCTGGTGCTCCAATTTTATTTGCAGGGAATAACTAAACACATACATGAAACAGAAAAAAGGTGTTGATAATCAAAAATTTAACCCATTTTTCGCCACATTCCTGTTGATCGATGATGAAGATAAAAATCATTGTAATTTTAGTTAACGGTCGGCAGAAAATGGGTTAAAGTTAAGATCACTGAACACCTTCTTTGTTTGTATGAAAAAAATATTTTCTAAACACATACATTTTACATATGAGACGAAAAAATTTATTACATTCACAAAAAAATATGTAATAATACTACACAATATTGAAAATTTTATTACATCGGTTAATCGACTGAAATTAATCGGTTTAATCGTTAATCGAAAAAAGCCAATTTGAAATTAACCGATCAGTTAATCGGGTAGTAATTAATCGGTTAACCGATTGACGGTTAACCGAATGAATACCCTAGTATTTATTAATTGCTAGATACACAACTGTGAAGAACGACGAATTATTATTGTTGTATATGAAAGTACACACAATCATTGCGTAGACCGAAATTCGTCGTGCGTAACGAACACTGCGATAGATTTATTTCTATTTCTTACGCAGACGAACGACGAATAAATTGGGAAAGGGACAGCATTATAGCAAAGTTCAAAATTTATTAAAAATCGTGAAATCTGTAAAGAATTACAGGGACAATTCGCTTCTATTGCGAACTTAGCTAAAAGTCGCGAAAAAATTGCAAAATTTTAAACAAACGCTAAAATTTATTAGAAATCGCTAAATGAGTAAAAAAGAAAACAAAATGTCAGAAAATAACACAAAAAAAAAAATTTCCAAAAATGGCAAAAATTCGCAAAAATTTTAAAATTTTTTTTTATTTATTTTTTTTTTTTTTTTTTATTTATTTATTACTTATTTAAAATTCATAGATTCAATTGTCTCAGCGTCCTTGGGAAATTTTTGAGACGAGTTGACATTTATTATAGTTAATATGTTTATTTGTATGTAATAAATTTACTATTTACAAAAAGAAGTACATACCCAATAAAAAATGGAGCTTCCAACGAAGCAGGTTTGTAAGGGAGAAACATAAGAGTTTCGCTTACCATAGCGCTTACGGAAGACATGCATTTTATATGGCGAGTTCCCACTTTGAAGCAATACATTTTTGACACAATAAGCACATTATTCAGCGCATATAAAAATTGTTGAAGGTAACGATCAGCTTAATACACTGACTGTTTTTTTACAGTTATTTTTGATGCTCTCCTTTACAAACCTGCTTCGTAGTAAGGGAATGCCGTAGCACTTAAAATTTTATTTTTTTTTTATTAAAGTTGTTGAGAGCTCTTTCACTTACTTTGCTGCATTTCTGTATGTCTTATTGCGTAGAGCATAATTGTGCGCTTATTTTTTTAAATGTACCATTAGTGCTTCGCAAAATGATAAAAATTTTTATTGGGTATGTAGATGCAATTTAAATTTAAAAAATTAAAATTAATTAAATCAAAAGCATTTCAAGATTGCTCAGTAAAAATTCTTTTAAAGATGATTTAAAATTTGAAATAACATTAATATTTTTTAAATTTTCAGGCAAATTATTGAACATTAAACTGCCGATATATTCAACTCTTTGTTTTGTGGTTTCTAGTCTACATCTTGTTGTTCTTAAATTTGAGCTATTTCTTGTATTAAACAAAACTTGATTTCGCTGAAATTTTATGGTAGTATGTCCAATGTTATGCAGTGATTTAAATACAAAGAGAAGTAATTTCAATTTATATAATCCATTTATTGGTAAAATATTTTAAGCTTTATCTTTATACAAAGACAAGGTGGAAAACCTAATAGGCAAATTAAAAACAATTTTAAGTGCTCTGTTTTGCAACCTTTGTAAAGCTTTTAACTCCGAACTGTTTTTACAGCCGTAAATTATCACCAAGTAGTTTAGTTGACTTTGGATTAAAGCTTGATAAAGTAATAGTTTTGTTCTTTCATTAAGCTTATATCTAAATTTATATAATATTCCTATTACAGCACTTACTCTAGCCTTCAATCTATGTATATGTAAGCTCCAAGACAAATTGCTCTGCAGAAAAACTCCCAAATACTTAATGGATGGAGATTCAAAAATCTCCTCCCCGTCAACAAAAATACTAAAATTCCCAAAATCACTACTCCGATATGGTTGAAATCTAATTAATTTGGTTTTTGTTGAATTAATGACCAATTTGTTCAACCTAGCGTATTCAAAAATTAATGCAGAATCCCTTTCCATATATGCTTTTATCACCGCTGTGTTTTTAAAGGGATAAAACAGAGAAATATCATCCGCATACATAAATATCTTTCCAGTAAGTTCAATATTCATTATGTCATTTACATAAATTGTAAATAATAGAGGCCCCAGTACACTACCTTGAGGAACACCATGTTCCACATTTCCCAGATCACTCTTACAATTATTAATTTGCACAAATTGCTTTCTATTCTTCAAGTAGTTACTAAAAAGGTTTAATTCCCTGCCCATTATTCCGTAATTTCAAAAAAGCGATAAAATTTATAAAAAAAAAAATGTCCCTAAAACTATAAGGAATGGCAAAAATTCGGTAAAAATTGCAAAATTAGCGGAAAGTCGCAAAAATTTGCTAACAGCGGCATGATACCAAAGTTTATTATAAATCGTGAAAGCTGTAAAGAATTAAAAAACTTACAGGAACAAATCGCGAACATGGCTGAAATTCGCGAAAAATTGCAAAATCTGAAACAAACCCAAAAACTAATTTGAGATCGCAAAATCGAAATGCAGAAAACCAAAAATGCTGAAGAAATCATTTTCGAGTCGATACGGATTTTAGGACATACCCGATTAATAGTTTTTTAAAAATAAAAAAAATGTTAACTTCACGCACTTACTGTGTCTCACTTGACGAATTTACGCAACGAATTCTTGCCGACGAATTGGTCGTACTATGCGAAGTTCGTTGTTCGTCCCAGTTGTGTTTCTAGCATATTCCTTAAAATTGAATAGTTTTAACTTTTAAAAAATTTATTTTAACCGACATAAATAAAACTACAAAACAAAATAAATACGAAAAAGCATTATTTTTTGGAAGTTTGTTTTTGAATAACAAACATAATACCGTGTTCAGATATGCACCTTAATTGAGTTTTACGCAATAAATGCCATTATTGAGCTCAATTTTCCATACAAAATTGCAATTTAGTTATTGCTCAATTAATACGAAATTGTTATAAATATTGAGTAAAATTAAAATGCGACACTGTAACAAGTGTGTTCATAAAGCAAAACACAACTTACTAAACAGTGTTTTGACATTTGGCAATTGAAATTACAACAAAAAAAAGGCCCATTCATTTGGTCTGCGAAAAAACCATATGGTTATTCCTTAAAGATGTCAAAAGTTGTTTACATTTTCTTATACATGTACCTTTTTGTTTACGTTGAAAGTTGTATGTAGTAGTAATATAAATTGAGTTAGCTCAATTGTGTATATGTGAACAGAAAAATAATTATGTCAATTAACCGAATATTGACTCAATAAAAAAGGTATATCTGAACACGGTATTAGTGTTAAAAATAAAATTATTCGTTAAATAACTACATATTTTATTCAATTTTGACAGTACGGAAAACGAATTTAATAACACACAATCAGTTACTGTATTAATTTTATAAGTGTAGTATACTGATCAACTCAGAATTACTTTTTGAATCGATCAAACGTCTTGCCCGCTTGCTGTCCATGTAAAAATTTTCACAAGGTCTAAGCTAATTGGTCAGAATCAGACCATTATTTGGCATAGCTTGTGCCAATAAACCATATTCTTAAGTTGATATTTAGATCCAAAGTTATTTTATTGAAATCTAAATCATCTTACGAAATGTTATTGAATTCCGTGCATATTTTACCATAGCTGCCATAGAAATAAGACTACTGAAAATACACTTATAAAATTATTACAGTAACTGATTGTGGGTTATTAAATTCGTTTTCTGTTCTGTTAAAATTGAATAAAAATATAGTTATTTTTCGAATAGTTTTATTTTTTAACATTTATGTTTGTTGTTCAAAAAACAAACTACCAAAAAATAATGTTTTATCGTATTTATTTTGTTATGTAGTTTGATGTTTGTCGTTTAAAATATATTTTTTAATAGTAAAAATCATTCAATTTTAAGGAATATGCTGTTCAAAAAATAAAAAATTTGAAAATGAATGTAAAAATCATTTTTTTTAAATTAAATGTAAATGATCCGTTTTTAAGTGTATTTTAAGTGGTTTAAAATAAATTTTCGTTTGAATTTAACTACATAATATTTTGAGTGTAGCTTTTCATACAATTCGTAGACAGTAACCTTGACGATAGTTAATATATGGTGTTAGTAGGTCCAGAATTAAACATTGATCCTATATCTGTGGCCTGGAGCTAAAAAGCCAACTGTCAACATTTTTCGGTTTTGAGTTATCGTTGCATTACGTTTATTTTCTTATTCTCGAGGAGGTCTGAAGACGATGCCCAGCATTGTGGAACAAAAGGGAAGCTAAGCGACTTCGTCTGAATTCTACTGTTAAAAGTGTATTCTAAGCAACACAAACGAATTAGTTTTTACTGATTAAGCACGTTGTATCGCAGTAATTTTCCACAAATTGTGTATAATTAATTATATTTTATATACCTTTTTATATCATTCTTCACACAAAACCTGCAGGTAAAAAGCCCATTTTTAATGCTCCGGAAAATGAAAAAAAGCGGGAAACTAGAATCCCTAGGTGGAGAGTATAAAAACTTTTACTTCTAATATTTCGTTAATTCAAACGTTGAAAAATGCATAATATTTTTGTTTATAAAAAATTAAAAAAAGTTCGTCAAACCCCTCAATTGAAAGCACAAAAAATACTTAACGTTTTAAGCCCTTAAGGCACTTTTTGTACTAAAAATCGCATTCCCTTACAAACAATTTCAAATTGCATTATTTTAAGATAAAAAACATTTTACAACATTAAAAAAATTGAATAAAATTTGGAAGAAATCAAATCAAATCAAATGAAATGAACTGAATACTGAATAAATTAAATAAAAATCATTATACATCAACACATTAAAAGGAGAGCCCAATACACGTGTACACACACACACACACACACAGGAAAAACAAACCCCAAAATATTAAATCGGGTTTAAAATAATTTAATTTTACAAAACGGATGTACCGGCAATGTAGTTAGAGACTTGTGGTACACATGTTTATAACGTTATACACTTTGCAACTTTTGAAGTTGTCGAGTGGCTGCTGAGAAACAACTCCTTCCTGACACTTGTACTTACATATTTTACTTGTTTACAATTCTCTTGAAATCGAAAATAAAAACATTCGAATTTCAAAATAAGGGTTGTCAGTCAGCCAGGCAGCCTGTCTGTCTGTCTGATGTTTGAACTTTTCTATTAAACAATTGCATATTTATGAGTTTTGAAAATGTAGCATCCAACAAGATTTTATGGTTGATGTTTCATCCGAAATCTATTTTGAATTGCCCCTGTGAGCAAAAAAAAAAAAAATAAGCATGATGTCTGTTCCCCAAGGTACATCCAAGAGAGCGAGTTCAGGAAATACAAACTTTATTAACAAATGGGTGATAATGTTTTGTTGAATTGTTAAAGGATTTCATAAACATACAAATACACTGCAAATACTGTTACATTTTGTTAAATCAACGTAACCCCTTCTACAAACACACACTATTTGTTGTTATTTAAATTATGAAAATCTTTTGTAATACATTAAAATACAAATACAAATGAATATTAAATGAATATTTTTGAGATAAACGTATTTGGGTAGATTTATTTACATTAGTTTACTTATTTGTTACTGTGCTGTGTATTTGTTTGTGAGTGCGAGAGTGTGTGCAGAAGGAGATTGTATTTGTGTTTGTTAAATAAATACCAAGATTTTCGTTTTAAATTCATTTTAAACATATTTTATAGGAATTCTTAGCTTTGGGCAATTGGAAAGTTTCAAATGAAAATTTTGCTTTTGTTTGAATATTTTTCAAGACTGGGAAATATTAAACATTTTTAAAGAAGTTTTGGATTTAGATTTTTCGTATTAAAAAGTTTTTTCTTTTTATGTATATGCGATCCCATAAAGTAAGTTTGCATAAATAAATAAATTACATAAATCACGTGATTTCAAATCACGTGTTTTTGAAATCACACGTGTGATTTTCTGGTGTTCTTTTTGTGTTTCTCGGTGTGCTTTCGGCAATTGAAGATCCCACTAAAACAAACAAAAACGGGACACTAAAATATCACACGTGTGATTTTAGTACTCACATGTTATTTGAAATTTCGTAATTTGAGTAAAAGTGATTTGCAGAACAGGCCTGTATGATTCCTTTTAAAAAAAGAAACCTTGAGCGTCTGTCCAAGTTAAGCCCCCGTACACGAAATGTTTTTTACGTCTGGCTTGTTCCACTGCAAAAAACATACATGTCGGTGTAACCTTTATTACATTACTTGTGCAAAAGTCAGACCCAAAGTCGACTGACAAAATTTAAATTAAAATATCAGCTGTTTTTGTTTAGTGCTGGGATACTATCGATATTAATCGATAGTTTAGATTTCGCTATCGATATATCGATATTACTATCGACTGAATGTTTGTACTTGTGCAGGAAAACTTTAATTATTTTTTATAAGGCTACAGTCCGTTGTTTTTATCACTTTATTGAATGTACGAGACGTATGTATATGGGCATTTCCAGCGAAAAGTCTACTTTTTGCAACGTAATGCCAGATGTATTTTGAATTGTTTCTCAAAAATTGTATATGTATAGTTTACTTTCTTTTATATTGGTGTAAAGCGCAACTAGCTCTACATTTAGTAACAAATTGGATAACGATTGAACAACATGGTCCGAAAATACAACATTATTTGTAATATGGCGTTACATTAAAAAAAGTAGACTTTTCACTGAAAATGACCATATTTACCTTAAAACAAGCAAAGATTTTTAAATTTTATAGCTTGAAAAATAAATCTGAATCAGTTATTATTTTGCTTATACATATCTTCAAATCCTTAGCGACGATTACTGTAATTTTTTTTTTTGAATACAGTTTTACAAATTTGACTTCTACATTTAATTTTTTCACATTTTGTGTTACAAATATCACGACACGTCAACATGGAATTGCCAATATACGCACGTTATTTTAGATGGCAGTTTTTTAAAAATTGATAAGTACCTTTCTGAAGGAACCAAAGTAACAGGGACTATAAGATATTCCATTGCAACTTTAAAAAATTTTCTCAATTCTAAACCCAAAAAGGTAATCAATCTAGCGGACTTATCCTCTAATGGTCGTTCATTGTTTTGTCTTATACTTGCAATTGCAGTTGGATTTGCATTTTTTTTACGAATTGTCTTAATAGTTGTATTTTAAATAATAAAAATATCGATATTTATCTTTTTCCTATCGATATTTTCGATATTTTAAGACTATCGATAGTCTATCGATAGTTTCCCAGCACTATTTTTGTTATGAAAAAATATGTTGCCAGAAAACTATGCCGTGACGAAACAGCTAGCGGCGGTTCACTATTGGCAGAATCATTAGCTGGCTGAACTTGATATTTTATTAGGTCGATATATAGCAATTATAAGCATACATATTTAATTTACATTTCATTTTAATATTCTAAATTGGTATCTTCGAACTTGACGGAAAAATTTGAAAGATGAAAGTGTTCAAACAAAGATTTTTTCCGAGGCATGACGCCATTTTGAAACCGAAAACGACCTTTGCGTCTGAAAAACTATGCAAATTTAAGCGGCTGTTCATCTATTTTCAAACGAAGACTTTGTTCGCTTAACTTAAATTTAAAATAATAAAATATGGTTTTTGTTTCACATGTAAGTTAAGCGAACGAAGTCTTCGTTCGAAATCGATGAACAGGGCATATGTTTATTATTAACATGTACGTTTGTGACCGAGTGTTAGGAACCTGCTATAAACAACAATTTAGAAAGAAGTTGACAAGTCAGAGGTGAACAGCATGTCGTGTATGATGGACTTTATAAAGGATGGTGGATAAGCATCGCAATGTTTTTTTAATGATTAAATCTGTTCCTTCTGATGTTTACCTGAGTTGTAGTTTAGAAACTTATTTATACTATTTATTTAAAAGAAAATATATTTCTTAATGCGTATTGTTTACTCTGGCCTGACGTGCTTTTCCTGAGTCTTTCTCAAACCTCTTCTAATAATTGCAGGTTAACCTCGACCATTTTCCTTAAGTTGGATGGTTCTCGGCAAATGAACAATAATTCGAATAATTTTAAGCGATTAACTGTTCAAATAATTTAAAATTGGTTATTTTCGAATAATTCGAATAATTTATGTCGATTATCGAAAATTGTTTTTTTTCAGTATGTATTTGTTTTTTCTTTTAGTTTCTTAACTCAGGAACGTTTTCTTAGAGTAACAATTTTTTTAAATATGGTACAAATACTTTAAACAAGGAGTTTGGGAATACGTAGTTTTGACTTAAATGCACTTTTGACTTAACCCTAGTCCTTATACCCGGTTACAGGTGTGGACAGTATGTTTCTCCTAGACCGCTTAAGAATTTTTGCTGAAACTCCGGATTTAGGAAGGTTGTGCAAATCTTCGACGATTGACACCGCAACTACTGTCGTAGGTTAAGTTATTGATGCCTTGACCTACTATGAGCTAAGAGCCTTCAAAGTCGAGACCCCCAAGAACGTATACCCAAGGATAGTTGTACTGGTGTAATATTAATGCAAATTTCTTAATTAACTACGTAATCAAAGAATGTTTTTGTGTTAGTAATGTAAATTTTATTTATATATTACATTATAATAATAACAACATTAATATTATAATAATTATTTGTTATAATTTCTAGTATTAAAAATGTTGTCCTCTTATTGCGATTTGGTTGAAATTGTAGGGTACACATATACACGCAAAGAAAAAACATGGTTGTGGTAAACATATTCTAAGAGCAACATATTATGATAAGAATTATGATTGTAGTCACCATATTAAGATTATTATTGAATCATATTATGACTAAATATACTCGTAATATCACATCATAATATTTTTTCCTTAATCATATTATTATTCTGTTAATCATAATAAGTTAAGAAGGAATCATATTATTGTCATGTTAATCATAATAAGTTAAGAAATTAATCATATTATTGTCATGTTAATCATAATAAGCTAAGAAGGAATCATATTATTGTCATGTTAATCATAATAAATTTAGAAGCAATCATATTATGATACAGCACCTTTCATAGCTGTCATAAAAATACAAAATAAAATACAAATACAATACAAAATAAAATTTAAATATTTTTGCATCGATTTTTTATTATGTGGCTTTTTACAATTTTTCTTAATGTTAATCAAATAGCGGAGTTCAATATAAGGCTTGCAAAAGAGTAAATGAAAAATCTGTGGTTTTCATGGGCAACCGCGTGTGTCCATTTTTTCGATTTTAAGATGTTGATGAAATATCGTAGCACTTTTATAAAATATAACGAAATCTCTGTGTGTTTTGTTCTTGGATTTTACAAAAAAACTATGATATTTTGCATTTGCATTTCTACATCACTAATACCGAATGAACTCCGCTAATACTTTAATTTTTTAATATCTTTAAACTTATTTTTTTTATGGAATTTTAACTTTTAATTGTTTAACCGCTCACAAATAAAAAAAAACGACACAACTGCTTCAAAATTATTTTACAAATGGCGCTAGCATAATATGATTAGAGTAAAAATAGTTTGATTGCATCTTTAACATAATATGATAAATGTATAGAAAGTTATCATGTTATGGCTATTAAATATCATGATATGGTTGTGAGAAATATAATATGTTTAGAAAGTTATCATAATTAAGTTGTTAGAAAAATAATTATTTTTCGGTCAACAATACTCAAATTCATAATTGCGATAAACATTGATATGTTTACAGTAACTATAATATTGTTGATATTAAATAAAAATAACAATTATTTGTGTACGACAACAATATATTGTTACATTAAACATAGTGTTGTTGCCGTAACCATGCCCAACCATATTTTTTCTCTGCGTGTACAAAATAGCATTAAAACATTCCTTTTTTTTTTAAAATATAAAGGAAAACGGGAAAAATTGACAGACAACAGCTGTACCGCACTTTCTAAACTTCCACATTTTAGATAAATGCACCAAATCTTTGGCATTTTAAAATAATTTTCATACAACAAATTTAAGCAATTTGCACTTTGACGTAACTGCACAAAATGCATATTTTCTGTAATTATTTTTTATAATCATTGCTTACGTGCATTTTGTATACCTGCATATTTATCATATTTTTGTGCAGCTTTAAAATATTTTCATATAAAACATCAAAGTTAGCTGCAAGTTGGCTTGATTATAATTCATTAATTTTGTTTGCATGTACCTAGTAGAATGTAGGGCATGTTCGTTAATGCCTAACTGCGCTGCATCAGAAAAGCAAATTTTTTTATTGGCGATAAAAAAACAATTATAATTTTTTTTATTGTTTACTGTTTTTTTGTAGGGTATTTGACAGTTTTTGGTCCACATCTACTTCACTGATATGTATATAAACATTTGAAATCAATTATGCCCGTACTACCTACATTCATGCATATGGTTGTGGTTACAGCAACGCTACCACGATATATGAAAGGAATAGCAAATCTTAGGCAGAATAAAGTAGTTGTAGTAGTATCTGAAGCTGACGAGTGCTCTGTAGCGCAACATAGTTGAAAGTTTTGAATTTTGCGCTTCAACTGCAACTGCAACGACTACACTGAAAGAATTTTCTTCGCAATACTAACGAATTTTGACATTAATCCCATGAAAAATTGCATTATAAAGGAACCTATGCAGCGCTTCGTTGGATCAATGAAACCTGTTTCATTAAAAGGACTTAATGAAACATTCGATTCGAACATGTAACCTCGGTGCTGATAGACTAGCTCACTACCAGCTAGTCTACCGGGGCAGTGTAGTTTTTGTATAAAAAAACTATGTTTTTTTCTCAATTAAGACCGTAAATATGAGATTAAATTGTCCATAATAACAATAACAACGTTGATTGAAAGTGGATTGAAAGTTTTTGTTTCATTACTATAATGACATTTTTATTGTCATAATGAAAATTTAAATTTATGAAGGCAATTATTGAAATATGTTGCTTTTATAAAAAAATTTTTTGATTTCATAAATTTAATGGCATACATGTAACATTAGATGTATGAAATTATTAAATCTTACATTTTTTAAATAACAATTAAACATTTTTTTAATGAAACTATAATTTTGTATTAAGTTATGAATATAGTTATGTTTGTATATTGTTTTTTTAAGTTCCCAATTAAAATTTTTTGTTTAACTTGGACAACCTTAAGTTTTCATATATCCAATGAAAATTTTTAACGTAATTACGAAATCTAATGAAGCGATTTTAACGAAATACTTCATCAAACCTATGAAATTCCATTTAGACAATGAAAATTTTCATTAACCCAAGGAAAACTTTTTTATGAAAATGATTCATTAAATATATGAAGCATTTTTCTTTCAGTATACTACAACTACAACTACTGGTTCTGTTGTCACTACTTTGAAACTGCCGATTTTAACTTCTGACAGTTTGCCGCGCTATTCTTAACGTTGGACTACATCGGCTTTTCTGTTCCTCACTTCATTGTTACCAATTCGGCTATCTTGTTCATTATAAAAATGCATAAAAAATTACCGTCATTGTTATTATCAGGGAAACCATAAATATGCAATTGCATGTTTTTCCTTGTGCGACCAATGAAGGCAGAAACAATATATTTATCCGTTTTACAGCCTTTTATGAATTTTGGCATCGATTTGTTAGTGCATATTTTGCCGTTAGCAGCATTTTTTTGCATAATTTATTTAAAAGAGCATTTTTGTAGCATTTTTTAGATTTATAGCGCATATTTTTCCTTTTAAGGGTATATTTTGATACATGTGGAATTTTTATAGATGGCTACAAGATCTTTCGTAGCAAACAAAAAAAAACATTTTTTTTCTAAATTCTGGTTAACGGAAGATGGCTTTTCTATTTTAAACGTCTATCTATATACCCAACGTGTTGCTTCAATTTCGCCATCTACATTAAGTTTTTACTCTAAAATTGTAAGGCAAAGCAGGTTGTCATCAAAGATAAATGTTATTTAAAGATACATGTTATTTAAGTGATCTTACGATGTCCATCCTACCATCTGGTTAGTTGTCTGTCCATAATAACCTTGTGCGCAAAGTACAAGTTGCAATTTTGTAGATAATTTGACCGAGAGTCGGACTATAATTTCACATATTCACCATAAAAACTTCTTTCCAAATTAGACTCTTTGTGACCGTAAACCATCTAATTAAATAGCTTTTACTTCTTTTTAAATATTAACATTAATAAACAATTTAGCGACAGTACCTGAAATCCATTTAAGACAAAAAATTACATATGGATGTTAATATCTAGATAATATTCGGCACAAACATCTCCGAATTTTTGCCTCTTAACATAACTTTGTTTTTGTTAGTCAGTAAATACTATGGTGTATGGGCCCAGGAAAAAATGTGCTCCAAAAGGAGCAGGTTTTTTGTATGAATTCATACCTCAAATCGCTTCAAACCTGCTGATGGGATGCCTGATTTTTGTATGGGGTGTTCCCGGTTTGGAGGACTATTTTCTGCTGACAATAAGCGCTTCTTTTAACATGCATACAAAGCACTCCTAAAGTGCTTTTTTAAGGGCTAACGTAAATAACATATTCGTTAATATTTTTAATAATATAATATTTTTAATTAATATTTTTAATGCCTTTTTTCAATCATTTTAATTTTATTTTTTTCGCTTTAAAATCTTCTTCGTTGTCAGCACTTAAATAGCAGCTTTTTTGTATATTTTATTCTTTATCATTTACTGCTTCATAAGAGCTCTTTAATTGAAGCGCTTGATTATGCGCTTTTTTCTCTGTAGTGCTCCAAAAACCCCAATTTTTTTTACCGGGGGCCGATTATAATTTTAGGATTGTTTTTTTAATAAAAATTTTATTAAACTGTTAACTACCCAGTAAAAACTTCGCCTACTTTTTCGAAATGAATAACTTCTTTAACTCATTATTTTGTAGCTTTCTTCTATAACTACATGTATAACAACTTCTATAACTACTTTTTCTGGATGTATGCAGGTAAAAAAAAATAATGACTTTCTTTTTAATGCGTTCATTTTGGGACATCCCTTGTAAAATTCATTGGTTCTTTCAGTAGAATTGTAAGTAGTACCTTCATATTTTTCTGATTACTCAACACATTATTTTGTAGGCGAAGTTTTTACTGGGTATTTTGTCTTTAAATAAGAAATTTTTGATTTTTTTGAGGCATATTTTTACAATTTTCAGGGCATATTTTCAAGTTTTTACTGCATATTTAATGCGCATAAAACGCGTTTTTTAAGAGCATATTTCTGGTTTGCCTGGTTATTATCAATTTATTAATAAAAACGTTTTTATTTTTCTTTTAAGCACTTTACTTTAGCTGCACTTTTATGCAGGAAACCACAATTGCGTAGCAGCACTTTAAGGCAGATAAAAACATTTAAGATAACTGCATTTTTGATTTATCTGCACAAAAAATCGTGCAAAGGAGCAGTTATGTTAAAATTACTGTAGTTTATTTTTAAGAATATATATTACAGACTTTTACCACAATGATTCAAATGAAGAAGATGATTTTTTGGAACGAATGAAAACCACCTTCTACCAGACCTTAACAAAGACTATTAAAATTGTTAAAAATCAAACAGAGAGTCAAGTGGTGTAATGGAAGACTACCAATTTTTAGAAAAGACGATAAAAAAAGAGAAATTGGATATGCCATATAACGCTTTACATTCAATTTCTCGAACGTCAACAATAATTGTAAGAAACTTTTAAAATCAAGTTTCATCAAAACAAAAGAAAGAATTCACTTGAAACATGTACATTAAACTCTTTTTGATGCTATTTTCACCTTGGTCATTCCGGTAATTTCTACAATATTGATCTTAGACCCTATAAAGTATATATATTCTGAATCCTTATGAGAACGGTAGTTCAAATCCGGACGGACGTCTGTCTGTTTAAATGGGTTTTCCAAAGCCCCCAGATATTTATGTCAGGTACGCTTATTATAATTTTGCTATTGAAATTCAGCAGAATAATACAATACCTAGATTAATTGAATACCCTAACAAACAGCCATTACGTTGTTCCAAGAAAAAACCAGGCGCCATTCAGTTGGTCGCACGCTGTCAAAATCAGAAAAAAACAATATCAATAGCTCACGCAGGAGAGCCAAAGTTGGACAAGATGTGTGACTTATCTTGTTCGGACTAAATTTTGAAACGTTCTCTTTCTCTGGAAATTCAACTCATGAAACCTCAACTTATTCTTTGATTTCACAAAAAAATAGTCAAACAAACCTTTCTGAAGATATTCCACGCCACATAATGCATTTGAGTGGGCGAATTTGATGTTTAACAATTATTCTTGAGTTTTGAGTTGCCCGCATTCTGTAATTTTACTTATTCACCATTGACAATTGTTATGGAAAACGCTTAACCAATCGCTGTTTGTAGAAATTACGGGCATTAGTGTAAAGTATTAAATTTTTATATATACATACATTCAGATTAAAAACATGAGTGCATTTTATGGACCACTTAAAACTCTGTACTCCATTTCAACTTATTTCACATCAATGGATGACAGTCCCACTTTCGATAGAACTCTTTTTTTTTAGCACTAAACAATTTGGCCAAAACTCTACAATTACACCAGTAAAAAAGTTAAAATTTATGATTTCGTCAAAAGTAGATTGATTATTTTAGTTCAAAATGGCATTTTTAAAAAAAGAATTTTCCCAGATTGTGCAAAAACACAAAAAGTTGAATACTCAAGTTTTGAAACGAACCTCCTCAATAAATTTATTTATTTAAATGCCAGTTTTTAAAATCGTAAAACTATATTCCTCTAAATGGCATAACATTTATAAAAATAGCTGGAAAAAAACCTACGGACGAATATGAACGAAGGTGTCAGTATTAAATGATTTAATCATAAATGAAAATCGTTAAGTTAAAAGCTACTGGCAAAAGAAATTTATGATTAATATTTCCACTGCAATTATCAAATGCTTAAATGGAAGTAGTAAAATATCTATTCATAATACAAGAAAAATACACCTAAACCTTAACATTGTAAATGCGGCACCCGTGCTAAAACATTTTTACAATTTTTTCTAGCCTCAATAATGATACTTGACGCTACAAGTACAAACATCTGCCACATAATTCCGCTACAATTTTTACAAAAGTACAAAAAAAAAAAAAAATAATAATCACAAAATAGAGAGGAAAATGATTGTTGATTATAATGGATGAGGGTACACAGAGAGAATTTTTTAAAATTAGATAGTTAGAAAGCAGATTTTTTAATCAGAAATTAACCCAGTAAAAACTTCGCCTTCAAAATAATGTGTTGAGTAATCAGAAAAATATGAAGGTACTACTTACAATTCTACTGAAAGAACCAATGAATTTTACAAGGCATGTCCCAAAATGAACGCATTTAAAAGTAAGTCATTATTTTTTTAATTAAATACATCCAGCAAAATGTAGTTATAGAAGTTGTTATACTTGTAGTTATAGATGAAAGCTACTAAATAATGAGTTAAAGAAGCTCTTCGTTTTGAAAAAGTAAGCGAAGTTTTTACTGGGAAATTAAAACTAAGAAAACGGATCAGACAAGCAAAAAGTGTTAAATTTGGATATGCCAAATCTTTGATATACTCCACCGAAAATAAGAATATTTCAGAGGTGGGACTTAAGGTCCAATTATACGTGACATAACCATAATGCCACAGCCGTTACGATGACCTTAGAAACTAAAATTGAATTGGTTTGTATGGTGTGTTTATGTCGTTTTGGTAATACAGTGGTGATGGTAATACAGTTTTGCTATGTTTATTTCACGTCTAATGACATAAACATACCATACAAACCAATTCAATTTTGGTTTCTAAACTCGCCGTTACGGCTGTGGCATTATGGGTATGTCACGTTTAATTGGACCTTTAGATGGAATCTAAAGATTATTAAGAAATTTAAATGAAAACATAATTGACAGTATTTAAATCCGTTCAGGTTTCAGCCGTGTTAGTCCAAAGGTATGTTTTCGATCATTTAAATTTTCCTATGTCATTTCTAGTCTTATGAAACTATAAGAGATCAAATTTTACTATAATAGCATTATTTATTACGGTGTTAGAAGTTTTAAAATACTTTCTGAAAGTGGACTTTATATGGGGCTAATAGTACATTATAGGACGATCTTCACTAAATTTTGCGGTATAATATCCGGTTTTATTGAACTACGATTGACCAAATTTATCTACAATAGCATAACATATTTGTTACGGCTTTAAGCGTTTAAAAGTGTTTTTGTAAGGTGGGCTATGGTATATAATGGATCGATCTTCACGAAACTTTGTTGTATGATGTTAAGTGAAATAAAACGAATTTTTGCAAAATTAAATGAGAATCGGTGCATGCCGTCATCAATTTATCTTAGTTTTTGTAACAAAAATATCGATATTTTATGGAGGTTGTTCCATATTTATGTACATAAATCTTTTCCTACTCAACCGATTGTGTTTGAATTTAATCCCAACTGCATAGGAGAACTAGAAATAATGTAGCACTATACTGGTTTTGTATGTTGAGTCTTTCGAAATTTAGCGTGTTTTCAACGGACGGATATACAGACTTTACGAGGTGTTAGATGAATATTAAAAAAGTTTCAAACGGAATGACAAACTTAGTATTCCTTTATTTACCTAGTGGTGGAGGGTATACAAATTGCCAAGGAGTCAAACTGTGCCACTGTAATTTTCTCCGAGCATTATAGTTCTATTGATCGCAAATTAAAGACGGAGACTTAATCAAATTTCGCAAAACTTCCCGCTATACAACTACATAAAAGCAATGATATATTTTCACCTTACGAAATTTTGTTAAGTGTATGTACTTGGATTGCAGAGTGCATATGGAAAAAATGCATACAAAAAACACAACAAAATTTTATTCAGAAATAAAGCTTGTATTATATTTTTTAATGTTTTTATACCAAGTTACTTGAACTCTGTTTAGCATCTGGCAACAGTGCAGTTGCAATCAAGTATAAAAAAGTTGGCCACAAATAGGGAAACATATTGTACCGGCAAGTCAGACTAACGGACAGACGGACATAAATACAGAAGTTACAGTTTATTTTTAGCTACTGCTCTTGTGGCAGTTGTAGTTAAAGCGGCTGCTGGTTGTTACCCGTGATTTAACAAAACAACATCTCAACATCCCATAAACGCCTCCCCACGAATTTCAGTATGTTTAAGTTACTCGAATATTGAACGGCAACAAAAGCAATAAACACAACGGCGCATAACAAGTCCATACAAAAAAACACACATGAAAGCAAGTATGAATGTGTTGCTTTATTAAAACAAAATCCCTTTTCCCTGCATACACACACGTGCATTCCCTAATACGGCTCTGAAAAACAAATTTCTTCAAGTACAAGAAATTCTACATTCGCTGTACTTTCCTTTTGGATTTGATCTTGCAAACAATCGTTACCTTATACACATTGTTTTACCCTTTACCACGGGTGGTAGAGGCATATTTAAGTTTGTCATTCCCTTTGTAAATTTTTACGAGTATAAAATTGTTTGGATCCCTTTGAGTAGAAGAGTTTCCTTAACGCTGTCTCGCTGTTAAAATCAACATTCCGTAGGCCCCAGATGTTCTAAGAACTAAACTAAAATGTACTATATTCATATAGCATATGGTTTGAAATAGACTGTCAATAAATCCAGATATATCGGCTTAAAAATGGCTAAAAATCACGATTAACTCGAACAATTACCCACAAAATTTTACTTTTTACAACACTGTATATTTTGTGAACTTTCTTAATAAATATTTCTTTAAATATATTCATTTATGCGGATTATAAATTACCATGTTATAGTAACCCTAAAAAAGGCTTAGGAACTTGAGTAGAAAGGACCAGTAGGAGCTGCAGCTATTTAACCTCCGCTACATTTTAATAGTCGGCAGCATCTGTTCAACAGCAATAGCCCATAGTGAGATCCGCCCATGGGCCGAACTTTGCTACATGTTGTGAATCTCTCGAAGTATGCTTTTTAAGATCTCATTATCTGCGACTTTGGGTCCAAACCACAACCACCCATGATCCCCAAAGTCTAATAGTCCAGCCGCAGCCATATCACCGGCGGATACTACCTTCCGTACCACATAGGAGCTCTGGCAACCCGTAAACTTAATGGGAATATTAATTTTAAATTCTGCCGAGTTCCGGGTGTTAACAGATGATGTAACACCATAAAGTGGAATATCCTTAAAATGTTTTCTACATTGCCCTGGGCGGAGGATTAGGAACAATAGCACTCACTTCATAAAATCTTGGGAGAATAAATTTAGCGTAAAGATAATGATCCGAATCGGTTCATTTTTTCACCTGGTCTATATAAAATATTTTTTCAAAATTACAAATCGAACTAGAGTTTTTACATTTAAAGTTAACTGGTATTAAAATGCTGCAAATTTACCAACTATTTTAACTAGCGCCCATGATAATAGCTCTGACTTGATGGCGTCCAAATTAAATGAGTTGAAATAATAAAATTTCAGCTAACTGTTTTTTTATATCGAGGGTGTTTTTTCAAATAGTGCTATCTGCAAATTTTCAAAAATGAGTTTTTTATAGAAACGAGTTCACTAACTGAAGGGTCATCTGTCATTTAAATTTGGAAAAAAAAAATTTCCCCAAAACGTTTTTTTTCATATATGTATATTGTTTGTGCAATAACACACAATAAGACACAAGTGCTATCAACATAAAAAATATTTCTACATATAATAAAATGATAAAAATGGTTATTAGAAAGTAGACATATTATACATCAAAGGGTTGGGAATTGTGTCTAGATTTCATAAACTAATATAATTTTAAAATTCGTTGCAGAAATTTTGCAAAATAACTGCAACAAATTTGTTTATGAGTTTTTGTAAACAATATAAATTTTAATTAATGCACTAAAATCTTTGTTCGCTAATAATTTTTAATGAAATTTTACAAGTAAATACATTTTTTATTGCTTCATACAAACCAGCTCAAAATTTTTTTAAACTTACAAAACGAATCCCACAATTCCCAAAAAAACAGCCGAAAATTCTCTAAAATTAGTGTTTTTTAGAAATATAATGGCTACCAAGCACGGGTCTAAGTATTCGTATTCCACAATTATTATAAACATATCGGGGCATACAACTTCGAACAAATCGCCCAAAATAAGACCGTCCGAAAGGACGAATAGTTTTCATTACAGCTCATTTTCATTTTTGTTCAAATAGTTCTATCTGCTTATTTCAATGTTCAAATCGATAAAATTTTACTTGTAAATAGTGCTTTCAGACATATAAAAGCGAATATCTGGAATTAAGAAAAAAATAAAGAATAAAGTTTAGTTAATACTCTAAGGGCCATTATTACAACTTGAAGTTAGCTAAAGTTAAGATTAAATTGACAGATAATAATGTGTTATCTGCCAAAAAGCGTCTGTTAACTGTCGGATAACAGCTAACGCCAAGTTATAATAATGGCCCTTAGAGTTATCGAAAAAATCAGTTTTTTCTCTCTCCTGTAAAATTGTGATTTTGCTAATAGCAATATTTGAAAAATAACCCTCGATATATAGAGTTTATTTAATATTTAAAACAAACTTAAAAGTTGAAGATTTCATCCAACCAACGTTCCACGCAGAAAAAAGGTTTAGTCGAAATCGGGCAATCGACTAGAATTTAAGATAAAACTATGGTGAAGGGTATATAAGTTTCGTCGCTGCCGATTATATCCCCTTGGTTATTTTGTTGTTGTTTATATAAGAAATGCATTTCTTTTAATGTTTGAATTGCAGTTTCTGTATGGCTGTTTCGTAGTACTTTCTGTGGTTAAAATTCGTTTGGAACTTTATTGAAGTTGAAAGGGAGCAAAAGGAAGTGTATTGAAAGAAGATAAACTATTTTTTAATAAAAAAATAAATTAAAAACAAAACAAAAAATAAACAATAACTTGTAAACATCGTAGTACACTGAGCATAATATTAACAAGGTTCGAAAATCCTTACAGTGAATTTGAATTTATAACACTGCCTAACAAGCACAACATATGTAATAAATCCATATTTTTATTAACGATTTCGGTGTCATGCCTGAACTAATTGTAAACGTAGCATTATTCCAAAATGAGTCTATCAAATTTGCTATATTCGCCTATTAAAAAAAAAAAAAAACAATAACGATGTTCGAATGCAAAATATCGTAGCTCTTTTGTTGAATTCAACACAAAGTTTCTGTTTGATTTAATAAAAATACGATGTTTTGCATTTGTTCTTTCGTCAGACTATTTGCACTTAACTTTAAATTCCGCTAATATGTTTTACGATTTTACAAGGCTCCTAAAAGCTTTTTGGATCTCCTTTATAAACTAATTCATTCAACACAATTTTAAAGATTTCATACTATTTTGCTTTTCGAATACAGTAAATAACGGATATAAGATCATCTCATATAAGAAAAATCCGCTTTCAAGAAAGTATGACAAAAACACCGTGCAAAAGCACCAATAATAAAAATACGTGCAACAATTTGTTTTACAATAATATTGATGAAATATATGAAGTTAATTATGAATAAAATATAATGCAAATATGTATGTTTTAAAAATATTTTTTTTGTTTATTTCGGTAGCTAATGTCACATGTATCTTGATTTAAAACTTTTAAAGGGCAGTAGAACAACATTTGTTGGATATTTTTTTTTTTGTATTTGTATTTATTAAATATGATTTTCTAACACAACAAGACATAATATCTTATAAATTACAGTATTAGAATCTGAAAAGTTAACCATACATTGATTTAATTAAATTTATTTATTGCCTATTTCACGATGACACTCAAAGGTTTACGATCGCACAAATAACATATAAAACAAAAACAAATTTTTGAACTTTTGAACGTAAACACGTTCGAGTGACATCGTGAAATAGGCAGTTAATTTAAAATAATTAATAATAAATAAAAATTAAATAAATAAAAAAAAACAAAATTAAAAAATCACGTGTTAACTATTTTTTATAGAATATTGCTACATCAATAAAATTTACGAAATATGTTCTTTAAGAAATTTTCTGAAAATTATCAGGGAGTTCATTCCAGAGACGGATGCTAAGAATAAAGAACTGACATTCAGAAGCGTGGCTACGATATCTAAATTGAAAATTTCATTATAAATTTTTTTTATCTAAAATGTTTTCTTACTCTGTAAACACACAAAACAAATCGAGTTAGGCCTTTTTTATATTAAGCCATCGATATCTATGTTTGCATGTATTGCACGGTGCCGTGTAATAAAGCCAAAGGAAATAAAGCCATATGGCGCAATAATTTTCTCCTCTATGCACAGAAAAAATTCTACAACATTTTTCACCAATTAAAGCATTAATCAAAAATAAAGTCAGTTTTAATTAACAATTTAATCAAGTGAATTAAACGTTTAATCAAGTAAATTAAACGTTTAATTAATACTATTAACTGGTTTAATTGATACTATTAATTTGTTTACTGGTACAAATTTAATTAATTTTTTAATTAATATCACAAATTTTTTAATTGAAATCAATTTTTATTTTTTTTTTTGTGTGGTATAACAAATACCTGCTTCGCTAACTAAAGCTTCTCTGCATAGCCGGCCTTCGGCCGGGCGCAAGGATTTGTTCCTCTATGGTATAATAAAAACCGGCTTCGCTATCTAAAGCTTCTCTGCATAGCCGGCCTTCGGCCGGGCGCAATAGAGGAGAAAATCCTTGTGCCCAAAAGTGTCTTCGTTATATTTTTAATATATGCACCCAGAGAAAAAACAAAGTTTTAAATAAATTAGAATTATATTAAAAGAAAAAAAATTCAATGGGAAATAAGGCCATGTATGGCTTTATTTCACTCCTTAGAGGGAAATAAAGTCATGTGGCCTTATTGCTCAATGGATTGAGAAGTAAGGCCATATGGCTTTATTTCCTATGGCTTTATTGCACGTCACCGTATTGCACAAAACACTTTCAGTCAGCTGTTTTGGTTATGCAAACAAAATCTAGCTAATGTCAAAAATGAGCTATTAAGAATATCTTGTTTTGAAATAAAGTACCTGTTTTTCTTTTAATTCGATAATTTTTTTAAGTTAAAAATATCGTGTATTATTTTTAAAAAACAAATTGTTGTAAAAAAATGTTTTGCCAATCAAAAAATTTCTTGTAAGATTAAAAGGAGACAAATTTACCACCACTTCAATGACTATGTTAAAAAATTTCACCTCAGTAAAGTTGTGTTCACACTTATTTGTCATGTGGATTGTCACTGTTTTACATGTTAAATTTTTACATATCGTTAGAACCCCTCCAAACAATATCATCTGTTATTTCTCTGTGTACACATGACATTTTTGATTTAGAACGAGTTATATTTCAAAGTGACAAAGCATATGACATCAGATGCGCTTTTATTAACAAAATTGTTTGTCGCGGCAAAAATTAATTGAAATTTTAATGTACATAAATTATAAAAGTAAATCAATAATACAAAAAAAAAAAATACACAAATTTTATATTGAAAATAGTAAGTACATATTTTTTTTTGTATTTTTGTTAGGTTATGTCAGATGTACGTTACGTAAAACCCAAATTTTGACATACACATGAAATCACATGTGGGTAGAAAAGTGACAAACACACACTCACAATAATATTACAGTAAGTCCCAATTCACACGTTGCAAGTCTTATTGATCAGCTTCCCAGCGGGAAAATAAGGAATTGATTACATAAATAACTAAAAAAATACAAATTTTATATTGAAAATAGTAAGTACATATTTTTTTTTTGTATTTTTGTTAGGTTATGTCAGATGTACGTTACGTAAAACCCAAATTTTGACATACACATGAAATCACATGTGGGTAGAAAAGTGACAAACACACACTCACAATAATATTACAGTAAGTCCCAATTCACACGTTGCAAGTCTTATTGATCAGCTTCCCAGCGGGAAAATAAGGAATTGATTACATAAATAACTAAAAAAATAATGTATTTTTTTCGAAAGAATAATAATGCATTCATGGGAATCGAGAAGGTAATTTTATTGACACAATAATTATGATTTGATTACCACGTATATTCTCACATTTGCAGAACAAGGAATGTATTGTTTCTGTTCGTAAAAATGTTTCGTTCTTTTTCTTCTCTTCGTGACAATTATCTTTTTTTTTTTAATTATTTAAGTCATTCCCAGTATACATTAAAATAATTTATTACAATCCTAGGACATGGTCTGTGTTAAGAATAATTAATTCTGGAATCAAATATTATACAAGATATGTATTACTTTCTCGATTCCTATTAATTCCATTTTCCCGCTGGGTTGCTACTTTATGACGAGAGTGACGAGAGGAAAAGAAACGTTTCTCTCTCACTCTCTCTCGCCTATAAGGTAGCAAGCTTATCAATAAGACTTGCAACGTGTGAATTGGCACTAACGGACTGTAGTTTATTTAAGAAATATTCCGTTTAGTCATTTTTAAATAAATAAACATTTAAAATTCCAAGCAAATTTCTTTTTAACTGATTCTAACAGTTATTCAAAAACTAAGTGCATATTAATACGGATTTTCAGTTGCAGTTAATATTGTCCGTTGATTGAGTTAAATTCTTCTTTATGTCAAATTAAATAAAAATGTAATTTAAAGTAACGAAAAGTTCATTTAATTTTTACTGTCAAAAATTCAACCGCGAATTCCTTAAAAACAAATGAATATTCAGTTATTTAATAGAAATTAACTGTCAAAAAATTAACTAGATATTCCGTTAAAACAAATGAACATTCAGTTATTTTATATAATTTAACTACCAAAAATAAATTTTTACTTATCTTAAAAATAAATTGCTTGTTTTGTGTAAGCAATTCCCATTTTCTATTTGTTAAAATAATTTAATTAAATACATCAAATTTTCAAAGTAAAATAATTGCGAAGCCATATCTGTCATGCTGCTGGTGTCTTATAATTGAGAGTTCTTCTGTAAACAACGTGGTCAGTACAACTAAAGTAAAACAAACGTGTGTAACAGGGTAAGTAAATAATAATATTCTCCCTCTCTCGCTTATAAGAAAAACAAGCGGACAGGTGTCTGTCTGGTATTTTTTAGAAATTCGGCTCTTTTGTGGAGTAAACGAAAATTACTGAATTTAATAAAATAACTGAATATTTAATTGTTTTTACTGAATATGGTGTTGAATTTTTGACAGTAAATATTAAATGAACTTTTTGTTAAAAATAAATGAAAGATAAGTAGACCGGTTTTTAACTGAATTTTCATTTATTTTATGTCACAATTTCAGTTAATTTTACGTACAGAATATTGTGAGTGCATATAATGTGAACATAGCTTAATTAAAGTTGTATACGTATGTTTGTGTATCACAAGAAACTTTCAGTCAGCTGTTTTTGTTATGAAAAGAAAATGTCACTTATATCAGAAAAGTACAACGTGAACGTTCGAGATATTGAAAAATATTTCATATCGAATCTTGTTACTAGATTTGTTGTAATGTAAACGGGCTAAAAGTTTCCAAAAAGTACCAAGTACTTAAGTAAATTATATACTGGACTTAATACAATCGCTCTAAGTGTATAAATATACATCCACAAACACAACAATTTTTGAATACATAAACAATAAAAAACTCTTTAACAGAAACAATAAAAGCCGCACATGTGCGGATATACATGTTTATTTGTATCTTCCACTTTTTTTCGTTTTATCATTGTTGTACTTTAGTTTAGGGGCATGCATCTTTTTAATGTTAACAATAAGCAAATGCAAGTGACTAGAGAAATTAAAGTTGAGCTAAAACGAATATTTTTCATTACTGTCAGAATTTACCGAAATATCGAACTATTATTCGACAAAACTCAGAATTAATTAAAGAAATTTAAAAACTGGTATTTTTAGCGGACTATTTGTTCAACATCTCAAATATAACGAACTGAATTTTTGGAAGTTTGCAAAATATATAAAAACAAAAAGTTAATTACACTGTGCTAGAATTCGACACTTTTTTAGAAAAGCTGGGCACCTAGCGTTTTAACATAATTCGGGTACGCTGAATCCAATGGTGCTTACCGTTTCTTAAGTAAGCTCTTGTTTTCGAGATATACCGTTATTTCAAAAATGCAAGAGATTGCACAACATATATTCACGTAACTAAAAACGGCTTATTTTATTAAAATTACTAAAAAAAAACCGAAATTCTGCAATAAAATTTTTTTATACGACTGGAAAAAATTAGAAGCCAAGCTGGATTTTCCAGTTTTTTATGAATTTTTAAAAAATAAAAATTTCGAAATTTTGATAAAATAATTATTTTTTTCCAAAAAAAATATGTTTTTTAAAACGACTGTGCATATTAGAAAAAAGGTTTTCTTTTTTCTATTTATTAGGAAATTTTATTGCGGAGTCTTGGTTTTTTATTTTTTTCAATAAGCTAAAGCGTTTTTGAGTTACGCGAATATATGTTGTGCAACCTCCTCCATTTTCTAAATAACGGTATATCTCGAAAACCAGAGCTTCCTTAAAAAAAACGGCTAGCACCACTGGATTCAGCGTTCCCGAATAAGGTTAAAAAGCCTGATGTCAGGCTTCTCTTTTATTTCAACTAGCTCAACTAAATTATCAGATTCCTTAAATTATTGTTATTCTAGCTAGTACTTTATGTTTTTTCTTCTTTTTCTTGCATTAATATTTAAAATTGTTCTAAATAAATTTAAAACAATTTCTTAGATGTAATTCCCGAATTTTGAATCCATACATACTGTGGACAATCGAGGATTCATTGGATTTGAGGGTTAAAACACATTTTAAACTAAAGAGATGTTTAACTTGCTTTTTTTTATGTACCCATTTAAGTTATTCACCGTTGACTACTTTCAGCACGAAAAGTTTGCACTTTATGGGTAAAGCCGTCAGTCACATTTTCTGACGTAAATTACACGTCACTACAAAGCCACAATGGTCATTATGTTTTGTGTGATGACGTTAGAATAACGTAAGAAGCACATTCGCATGTGGCTTTTCGCATTCCGTGTACTCTAAGCATAAAGCAGTTACACTATGCCAACTAGCTAATACATTCTAAGTACAGCTGATTGATTTCAATTTAAACTTTGTTTGAAGTAAAAAACATTTGAATACCAATTTGAGTTCCTCTTAAATACGTAAAACAATTAATACTGTTACAGCTTCCTAAATAATAAAGTTACCTTCTTATATTTGAACTTTCGTTCATTTCTACCACGTCAACAAAATTAGTAAGTCTGAGTTCATACGGATCAGGTCTTATTGACAAGATTCTTCCTTTATCTTCTTTGAACATGAATTTGCGTTCAAATGATTCATGTCATGTTGACGACATGTTTTTTTATTTTGTATAGTCGTGCGTATGCATGTGTGCTTTTTTGATATTGAAAACAATAACAAAATTAAACAACGAAAAATTAAAACAATGAAAAAGCAAAACGTAAAGACAGTACATGCATCTGTGTATTCGTTTTATTTCCCCTCGTCCTTCTCCCCTATAAAGTAGCAATCATGTCAATAAGACATGAGCCGTATGAACACAGACTTAATAAAATAATCTTATTTTACAGGTCCTTATTTTAATTGATTAATATACATACATACAAAATAAATATGACCAAAAAATTTATTTTTTAGAATTTTAATGAATTTTTTAAAGATCAAAAATTTTTTGTTGTAAGCGTTTTAAGTTCCAATTCATACGATATAAGTCTTATTGATCAGCTTGATGCACTCTTCATATACGTTTTGTTTCTACTTCGTAATTTTCCGCAGGTCTATTTTGACAATTATCTTTTTAAATTTAGTTGCGCTATACAGCGTTTTTTTCGTAGCGTATGTGATCTTGCAATAATGTGTTTCATAAAGGGAAATGTCAAAATGCACATAAACTTCATACAAATAGAATAACAAAATATGCAATAAGACTCGCATTGTGTGAACGTCGAAGATAGTCCAAAGAAGAAAATGTGATAAGTTTACTATTTAACTACATTATATATCGTTTAAAATTATCGATATTTTATTTTCTCTACTTGCATTTTCTCTTAAATAATAATTGAATCAATTATTTTTTTGTTTAATGAAAATTCAAAATATAAATTTTTGATTTATGCCCGTAATTTCTACAAATAGATATCTAGCTGTGTATAGATATCAATGGTTTTCATAATTTTAAAAAGTATTTCTTACCTACGGGTAAAATTATAATGATGTTACATCATCGATTTTCGATAGTTTATTCGCGTAGGCAAAATTTACATTGAAATAAACAATATAGTGTTGCAGGATAGGTAATAGTGCTGTGATACTATCGATATTTTCTACTATCGATATTTATCGATAGTTCAGATTTCACTATCATTATTACTATCGACTGAATGTTTGTACTTGTGCAGGAAAAGTTTAACTAGTTTTTTTATCAGGCTACAGTTCGTTGTTTTTATCACTTTTTTGAACGTATGAGCCGTATGTATGTACATAGATGACAGTTTTTTAAAAATTGATAAGTACCTTTCTGAAGGAACCGAAGTAGCAGGGACTATAAGATATTATATTGCAACTTGAAATAATTTTCTAAATTGGTTTTGATTCTCAACCCAAAAAGGTAATCAATCTAGCGGACCTAAATCATGTAAGGATGAAAATAGGACTAAAGAAAGTAAAAAAGAAATACTCCACGGCTATTTTTGCAAAAAAAAAAAAAAAATATGCCGCCAAAAAGTCGTGGATCATTTTTTTTTCTTCTTCTTTAGTCCTATTTTCATCCATACATGATCTTGACTATATCCGCTATCATATTAGAGTTACCACAAAATTGCATTTATATATATTCCAGAGCACCGTGGAAAATGCATCTAATTTGCAAAAATCTAAATTATTTATATACAAAGATGATGTACCTGGCAAAAGAAAGCATTTGATACCCTTATTGCCCTATTTAAAACGAATGGCTACCACCCCATTGCATTTTTGTCAAAACGCGAATTAGCACGAATTTCAAAAAAAGCGGAGACCCGTATTTAATTAAATCGACTAAAGATTAAAATATGTTAATTTGGCATTTTTATTACAAACAAACCCGAACTAAAAATTCAAAAACCGTTATTTTTTACAGAATATTCTTAAAAAAAATGACATTGATGATCGTCCTTGAACACATTGTATATACAGTTGGACGTGCCTTAAAATTCTCCCTATCTCACATGGTCTTAAAGCAACCCCCCCCCCCCCCCCCCCTAGGTATCTGTTTGTTGAAATTACGGGCATTAATTAACATTTTATATGTTTTGAAATAAATTTTTAATTAAATAGCAAAAAATCTTAATTGCTTTATTCGTTTAAAATAAAACTATTTAAACTCGTAAAATTGTTGTTGGGAATTGTCAAAACCAGAGCTATATTTAATTAAATCAATCAACACATTATTGGAAACAGCAAAGTTTTTTGATAATTTTTTTAATTAAAATTAAAAATATAATTTATTGGAAAATAATATTCACAATTTGAAATTTTTACAATTTTTAATAATTTATATAATCATTTTGGTAATAGATGCAAAATCAACAAAATGTTTGCTTGATTCTATGAATTTGGTGATAAGAAACATATTTTAATTTCTTTTTTTTTATCTTTCATGTAAAAGTAGATCATCTTTTCTCTTCACTTATTGAAAATCTTATGTTGTGTAATTTGTAAAAGAAAATGTACCTCGAAATAGGTCTAATCAAAATAACAACTTTAGTGATTATTTTCTTTTTGCGGTTTTGTTCCACATACAGTTATAATTTAATTTTTGTAAATTATATTGCTTTTTAAAATTGCTGAAATTGTAAACTAATAGACTTCAAAATGCCTTAAGTAGGGTACTTACAAAAAACAAAAAATATATAAAAGTATTTCTGTTGCTCGCCATTCAATATGCAGCGAGTTCGTGCAAAGTTAACCTGCTCCATTATCAGGCTGAAATATAAGAAAAGAACCAAAATGCTGACATCAACCATTCAACCAACCGACCGCCACAGTCTGCTGCAGAAGCACACTGTGGCAATGAAGAAGCCGTGTTTCTTTACATTTTTATTTTGTTTATTTTCTTTTTAAACTCCTCATAGTTGCAGTTGCAGACTATAATAAACATGTGCAAGTTGCAAGTGTATGGTGCACAAAAAAAAAGAAATGAAAAGGAAACACTAGAAAGAATAACAAAAATAAATAAAAGCAAGAACGTTTTTAACAACGGAAATATTAGATGCATCATCAAAATCTTTGTGTTTATTTATTATTTGCTTTTTAGAATGTCTAAAAGGGGGAATGCAACAATAAAGAAAACAAGAATGATTGTGGTGAAAATTGAAATTCGATTTGGGTCGAACTGTATCGGCCCTTCTAAAGTTGAGACTTTGAAAACAAGTGCATAAAACAAAAGTTTATGAATGCCAAATTAGCGTTAAAATTATCTCAATTGGAGTTAATGAATGTTATACTCTTAAAGTATATCCAAGTGTGTTACATATTGTTTGGCAATCATTTAAGTGGGTCATAGCGAGATATAGTTAAAATGTCGATTTTTCATATGAACTCAAGTTTCAAACCAACAAAATTTTTCCTCAAAACTTTTCTAATTTTTCCAAATGTTACATTTACATCGATCTTCTATAGTGTGTGCGCTGCCTTAACACTTCCCATTGAAAAGGTCATAAAAAATATGCAAAATGCTAAATGATTGTAGCAAATTTTTCTCTAAATAGAAAGAGTTCTGTGATCAAAGTTCATTTGTACACGTTTAGTGTGAATAATTTTGCGCAAAACTGTTTGTTTGTGTGAAATTTACAATTTCTCAAACATTTATGAAAATCATGTGAGAAAAAATTCTGTTAGAATAGAAATTAACATTTCATTCACATGTTGTGATAATACTTAATTTTTTTATATACAAATAAAAAAAAATCAATTTATACAGTATAATCAATTCATAGCCATTCACACTTGTTTCTGTACTCTTATGGAGAATGCGTTTCTTTATGGCAACATCATTGACAACATTATTTTCTTACTCATTCACTTAAATGACAGACTTTTGACAAATGCTGTCAACTGGTATGTTTATCATTTCCTGTATAAGTTGCATTTTACTATTTTTAATTAACGATTTGGTGATAATTTAGTTATATAAATGAAAAACAAGTATATCATTAAATTGCTATTAACAACAAATTGTTATTAATTGTCTTCTTTGGCGTATGTAATTATCAACTTTAAATGGTTATTGTGCAACAATTAAATTAACTGTTATGTACTTGTTAAGTTTTAATTTAATTTTAAGCATTACATAAAATGAATTAATAAATTTGTATGTATTTATAAATTTCTCAATATAAAATTACCAACGTGGCCAATTTGTTTTACCTCGAAATAAGCGTTTTTATGTCCTCATTGAGGAAACATTTTGTTTTGGAGTTTAGATTTTTTAAATGGTATTAAGATAACATTTTTGTACTACAATACGCATTCGAAGATTAAACAATTTTTTCAAGGCACTAAGACTTGAACACATATTGTTAAATGACACAGTGCAACAAAATTGGGGTCATCGCAGCCACCCTCAACACTTGCACCGCGAAATGAAACTAGACTATTGGTAGAGCAAATCTGCCAAAGGGTTTTGAAAAGTTAGCTCGGGTACCCGAAATATGGGCCCCTAAAAGTTTTTGAATTTTTTGAAAAGGCGTTTGGTATAAGTTATAAAAAATATACCTAATGCACTTCTGAGCTAAAAAATAATTTCATATGTCTGCACTAGAATCGCTTGGCGTTTCTTTTCGTAGAGTATATTAACCCTCTAACACTAATTTTAAGGGGTAATTTTTATCCTTTTTTTAACTTCTGCACTAAAACTTATTATTGTTATAAGCACTTCCACATTCATAAAACGCTCTGCTCAGAGAAGCAGCTCGTAAGTCATTGTTAATATTTTCTTAGGGCAATCAATCTGTCCTTGTTTACCTGTCCACGCACATTTTGTTTTTATTGCGTACAAGCTTTCACCCGTGACTTAGTTCACTTGACTTAGATATAGATTTGGTTCAACATATGCGTTCTAGAGGGGTATTGCTCTCCTGCCCCTATCGACAAAATAAGTATTCTATTTTATTCTTCTGTAAAAATTTATTGCTGCCCCTGCACCTACCCTCTTTATTTTTATTTTGAAAGGTATAGTTTACTATAAGAGTGGGTCCTACAAAGCTTGAAAGCTTTTGTCTTTATGATATCGGGTGATTTTTTAAGAGCTATAGGAAAGTTTAAAAAAAACACATAAAATTCAGAAAAATGCATGAAATCTTTATTTGAATCGATAGTACGGTCCATATAATTTAATGTTTGAAGATTATTTCATGCAAATGTTGACCGTGACTGCGCCTCAAATGGTCCATCCGCTTAGTCCAATTTTGGCATACTCTTTCCAACATTTCGGTCGGTATCTCATGAATAAATGCTTCAATGTTGTCTTTCAATGCGTCAATTGAAGCGGGCATGTGTGTATAGACATGAGCTTTAACATAGCCCCACAAAAAATAGTTTAAAGGCGTTAAATCGCATGATATAGGCGGCCAATTGATTGAAATAAAATGTTCACCGAACTCGCCTCTCACTAAGTCCATTGTTATGAGTGCTGTGTGGCATGTGGCACCGTCTTGTTGAAACCACATGTCATGAAAGTCAAGCTCTTGCATTTTGGGCAAAAAAAGTTGGATATCATCTCACGGTAGCGCTCACCATTCACAGTTACGTTACGATTCGCATCATCTTTGAAGAAGTACGGTTCAGTGATGCCACCAGCCCATAAACCGCACCAAACTGTGGGCGGCATGAAATAACCCCCCAAAATATAACCCCCCGAAAAAATAATGAAATATTCCCCCAAAATTTTGTACAAAGAACAACAAAAACGATTTTTCGGGGGTTATTTCATTTTGTTTGGGGTGTTATTTCATTTTTTAATTGGGGTATTATTTCATATGAAATTATCCCCCAAAAAATCGTTATGAAATAAAGCCCCAATATATGTTTTGGGGGATTATTTCATGGTCAACTTTATAATGAAAACGTTTTGGGCGCAAGGATTTATCCACTTTGGTATACAGAACACCAGCTTCGCAATAGTTTTCTTCTATATGGTATACCAAATACAGGCTTCGCTAACTAAAGCTTCTCTGCGTAGCCGGACCGAGTCGGTATTTTTATACTATAGAGGAGAAAATCCTGGCGCTATGCAGAGAAACTTTAGCCTGCGAAGCCGGTGTTTGTTATACCATAGAGGAAAAAGTCATTGCGCCCGGCCGAAGGCTGGCTATGCAAAAAAGCCTTAGTTGGCGGAGCTTGGGCTTGGAATATCATACCATGATATATATCGCGTGATTCTTTAAAGCAAAACTGTATAATTTATTGCATTACATATATTGGGCTCTAATTTCATTTCAGAAATTGGGGTTTTATTTCATATGAAATAAGCCCCCAACAATTAGGGAATTATTTCATTTATGTTTGGGGCGTTATTTCATTTCGTTGGGGGCTAATTTCATTTTCAAAATTGGGGCTTTCTTGCATATGAAATAAGGCCCCACGCCTTGGGGGGTTATTTCACTATTTTTTTGGGGGGTTATATTTTGGGGGGTTATTTCATGCCGCCCAAACTGTGACTTTTTCTGGATGCATTGGTAGCTCTTGCAATGCTTCTGGCTGATCTTCACTCCAAAACGACAATTCTGTTTATTAACGTACCCATTGAGCCAAAAATGAGCTTCGTCGCTGAACACAAGAAGCGTGCGATGAACTTTCTTAACAGAGCACGCATTTTGATAATAATATTCAATAATTTGCAAGCGTTGTTCGTTTGTAAGACGATTCATGGTTAAATTATAGACCAAACTGAAGATGTTTGGATATATACCTTGTGGGTTCTTTAATTAATATTAAAGAGATTCACATTGAATGACACACTTCTTATAACTTCATACACCACTGCTGATTAAAGGCCGTGACAGATACAACTTCGTCGCGGTGCGGAAACTTTTTTGTCCAAAATGGCCTAAGAATATTTATTTTATTATCAATACTAAATTACCCATCGCGTGGTGGGATGAAGAAATTTTGTCCAAAAAAAGTTATTATCCTAGTGTACAACTTTTTGCTTTTTGAGTTGGTTTCCAGCGGCTTACATTTCGTCATATTAAATGCAAACGGACATTTCGACTAATTTTTGTTCGATTAATCGAAAAATTTAAGACGATTAATTGTTCGAATAATTTAAGATTGCTAATTTCGTTTGAAGGATTAATCGAAGAATTTACACCGATTAATCGAATGTTAATAATATATAATATTTCTGTTAAATGTATAATTTTTATAAAGTTTTAAGTCGAATAAACAAACAAAATGTATGTGTCCGTTGGAATTAAAAAAAAAAACAGTCATGTTTAGTGAGCAATTTAGGCCCTAATTATATAAAACGCAACGCCAAATAATTACATTGAAAGCAAAAACAAAGTCATAAATATTTTGTAATTTTGTTGTTGCTTTCTACAGAAATTTATGTACCGTTTTAAAATTTTCAACGCCACAAGTTATGAGGCGTTTGCAATTTTAAAAGGTAATGTAAATTTCTGTAAAAAGCAAAAACAAAATTAAAAAATATTAATGTAATTCATTAGCGTTGCGTTGCGATTTACATAATTTGGGCCTTAGCATATATTTTTGTTACATTTTGTCAACACAATTTAATAATTCATTTCACAAAAGAAAAATCGACAAAGATATGTTAACTCAAAGATGTATAGAAATCGAAATGAAGTGAGATTGAAATCGAAATTTAATTTAAATTCAATTATTTACGAACTGACCGTAGTTTTTTGTGGTTTGAAGTGTTGTTCCTGCAAAATAATGGATACTTTAAGTGCTTTATTTGAATTCCACTTCATTTCGATTTCTAGAACACGTCCGTATATTTAAAAAAAAAAAGATCATGCGTTTCTCTAGAGGAAATTATTTGAAGAAGCATAGCGGATAGAGGATGCAATGTCCGTGAAAAGTTTCAAAAAATCCAAAGTTATATTGACTCTCTTAAAATTTAAGTACCTGAAAGTGAAGCAAAAATTTGGAACTACATTGACAAGTTTTATTTGAACAATAATGTTTATTTACTCCATAACAAATTTTTTGAATTTCGAATTAAGAATTCGTCGATTAATCGATTAATTTTAAAATTTTATTCGTTTAATCGAATAAGTAAATTATGCCAAATATCGATTAATCGCTTAATCGAATACAAATAAAACCCGATTAATTGAACACCCTAGTAACTTATTATGATTCGTTTTATCAAAATACATGTTCGTGCAAAATTTAAGATTCCTACGATAAAAAATGGCGATTTTATTAACGAAATTCAAACGCCAATTACACCTTGTTGTTATTGAAGTTTTTTGCTTCTCCTGTAAAAAAAATAAAAAGTGTGGTAACGTCCGTTCGCATTTAATATGACGATTTAATGAATTTGAAGTAAAACCAATAGTTTTTCTGACAAATGAAGTAGTGGAAGAAATGGCGGTCTTTCTACTTTGACTGCAGTTTTTTAAACGCTGCTCTAAACCTCTTCCGAAAAATCTAAAAAATACTTTACCCTTTAAACTTTTTAATTATGCTTGAGCACCCATGAAAATCCAAAATCCATTTGGGACACACCTTTATGCACTATAAGACTTATAACCGAATTCAAGAATAAAGATTTTCTACACGCAGAAAAAAAATATTGTTGGGCATGGTTACGGCAACAACACTATGTTTTTTGTAACAATATATTGTTATCGTACACAAAAAATTGTTATTTTTATTTAATATCAACAATATTATAGTTACTATAAACATATTAATGTTTATCGCAATTATAAATTTGAGTATTGTTGACCGAAAAATAATTATTTTTCTAACAACTAAATTATGATAACTTTCAAAACATATTATATTACTCACAACCATATCATGATATTTAATAGCCATGATATGATAACTTGCTATACATTTATCCTATAATGTTAAAGATGCAATCAAACTATTCTTACTTTCGTTTATTTGTCGTTTGTTTTATATGTCAGCGGTTAAACAAGATAAATTACCTTAAAAAATAATAAATTTAAAGAAATTAAAATTATTAATATATTTGCGGAGTTCGGTATTAGTGATGTAAAAGTGCAAAATATCTTAGTAAAATCAAACACCTAAACACACAGATTTCGTTTTATTTTTAAAATATCGGAGTAAAATCCAACAACAAAACACGCAGAAATTTCGTTTTATTTTATCAAAGTGTTATGATATTTTGCATTTACTCTTTTGCAAGCCAAGTATTGAACTCCGCTATTTTATTTATATCAAGAAAAATTGTAAAAAGTTACAAAATAAAAAATCGATACATACAAATTTTAATTTATTTTGTTTTGTTATGACAGTTATTAAAGGACCTGTATCATAATATGATTGCTTCTAAATTTATTAGGATTATTATGATGATAATATGATTACTTTTTAGCTTATTATGATTAACATGACAATAATATGATTAATTTCTTAACTTATTATGATTAACATGATAATAATATGATTGCTTCTTAACTTATTATGATTAACATGACAATAATATGATTCCATCTTAACATATTATGATTAACAGAATAATAATATGATTAAGGGAAAAATATTATGATGCAATATTACGAATATATTTAGCCATAATGTGATTCAATAATAACCTTAATATGGTGACTACAATCATGAATCTTATCATAGTATGTTGCTCTTAGAATATGTTTACCACAACCATGTTTTTTCTTTGCGTGTAGAAATATGGAAAAAAAATTTTTTAAAACGGTTCTTGCGTATTGATAACAAAGAAATTAGGACCAAGTTTCAAACTTCTCCTATTTTTCTTCTCCAGATATTAGGACAATTATATTGTCCTTGTATGGAAGGTTTCACGTGTTTTTGTATTAATACATTTTTCATATATGTATGTAAAATACAGCTTAAAATTGTTTTATAATAGTTGAAATTTCAGTTAACAAATTGTTTGACCACCACTTGAATATTAAATGCACTCAGGAAATCAAAAACCATTTTACGCACATATGAAATGTATTATTTGGCATCTTTAAAAACACAACTCACGTGTAAAATGTCAACAATTGTACGCATGTTGGCCCTTCAACATCAACTGAAGATTATTTGAATGAAGTTATCGATTTAAATACTCGTTTTACCCACATTAACTTTTTCAGAGTACGCACTTTTGTAGTGAATTAGAGTTAAACGTGTCATATCACCAACTCAACAAATTAAAATAACGATCCCCACGTCTCAACGATTAGACTTGAAATCAAAGATTTGCAACCCCCATTTCGAGGGGTAAGTTTCCTTAGAACGCAATATTATTTTCAAATCGTTTATTGTAAACAAAAATAGAATTAGGAAATTGTATTGTACAAATAAAAACCAAAATCAAGTTAAAATTTACTTTTTAGTTAAATTATTTGTCCTTCGAAATTTAAGACGAACTAGAACATCAACAGGAAATAGAAGGTGGTCTAAAGGTCGGATGTGTTTTTGGTTTTTTATGGTTGTTTTGAAAGTGTGTGGTTTTAAAAAATGTTCTGAGTATTTGACATTCATTTTTAAGCAAATAGAATTAGTTGCTGCAAAACAGTAGCGGCAATAACAACAGCAACAACGGCAACATTAAAAAACAGACAGGGGTTTTCATTCAACAAACATGATGGGAAACATGAAAATTGTGTGTCGAAGCATGATGACGTTGAAGTTGTAGTTGATTACTGTATTTTTGGGGAGACTATCAGGAATTGACTGAACCAAAAAAAAAAAAAAAAAATAATAATAATAGAAAAAAACTTAAAACGTGCGTTGTATAATTATTTTCATACTTTCATTTGTTTACAATTTGTATTTTGTATCTCGTATTATTGTTGCTGTTGCTGATTGCAAACAAAAATGTGAAGGAGATATTTTATGCCTTTTGGGGATGTTTTTCCATGATTTTATTTTTTGAAAGCAAAACTTGAAAAGTTTAGTTCGTGTATTTTGCTTTTCCAAGATGTTTTCCCAATTAAAAATAAAAATTAAAGAAATGGAAAGTTTTTGTTTAATGAAGGCCCAAACTCTGTTGGAAAGGTAATGGGTTCATATTAGGGCAAATAATCAGGCGTTTGCTTTAATCGGTCGATTAATTAACCGAGGTTTTGGTTTAATCGGTAAATTTTGTTATTTTTTTTTTTTTTTTTTAATTCCCTATTAATCGGTTGAACATGGTGGAATAAGCAGGTGACATCGCTACGGCAACAAATACAATATTACAACAAAAATTTAAATTGGAAATAAATAAATTCTTAGCCAACTTTTAATTAATTATGGTCAATATCTTATTTATTTAAATTTAAAATTATCAAAAGCTTTAATAAAATGCAATAATCACAGCACAAAACGTGGACTTTTTGTAATCATAAACAAAACTTTGACATAAACCTAGATAAACAATGCAAAGCAAAAAATCGTCATCTGACGTAGTGCTGCCACCTGTTGATTTCACCATGGTTGTGAAGAGGGTATACTAAGCTTGTCTTTCCGTGTAAAACTTTTTATACCCACAAAACAATAGTGGAGAGGGTATTATAAATTTGTGCTGATGTGTGTAACATCTTTATGGTATATCGATCGATTCGGAATTACTTTCTAGTTCGATCTAACGATGTCCGTCCAGCTTGCTGGCTATCCATAGACACTTGTGCGCAAAGTACAGGTCGCAATTTTGAAGATAATTTGACGAAATTTGGTTTATAGGTCCTATTTTAAATGGGACTTATCGGTCCATAACTTCACATATCCCCCATACAAGCTTCTTTTCGGAATAGGATCTTTGTAGTTAAACTCCTAAAGTTTAGGAAATATCCGACTTTGAAATTTTTTGATCTAACTTGATCTAGTATTTTGCAAATATAAGACCCAAATTGATCATAATTTTTTTTTTCAATACATATGTATGTTTTCGTGAGTTTTTAGCAAATCGGTAAATATTTTACAGAAGGAGTTGTGAAAAAATATTTTTGCAATTAAAATGGTAGATGCATTTGGAGGTAAAATTCCGAGAAAAGTCCTTTTTTGCAATTTTTTAGTTAAAAAGGGTTTTCTTATATAAAAAAATATTGTTAGTAAACTTTTTTGTCAGACACATGCAAAATATTTTGACGCGTTTGCGCCAGAAAGTTGGTTAACTTTGAACTTTTTAACGCGTTGTGTATTTTTGACAAGTAATCAGCTGACAATAAAAAAAATAATTTAACAAGTTTGTAAATCATGAAAGAAAAACTTATTGAAGAGCTTACAGAACATACAATATTTATATAAAAAGAATAAATTCAATAAAATCTTGATATACTTTCGAACCCGTTTTCAATGCACAAATAAGTCAACAAATAAAAAACAGCTGACAGGAATGGCTTTTGTAACGCGTGTTGTGTAACTTGCAATTTTTTACACGCTAAAGTTTTAAAACTCACGATACTCGTCGACGAGCTAACGCGTGTTAAGTAATTCCACCTTTAGTAATTCGAGTTGCCAATTACCAACTATGTTGCGTGTATCCGGTAGTTAAAAACTAACTAACAACGGCTAACTCTGCTGGCAAGGTATATAAATTCCTAAAATGGGGTCTTTTGAATGAGTGAATCTATAGTCCAAGTATGTCAGTTTAAACTGAATGGTATTTTTAACATTTTAGTAAGATTTGTTCTTGGGCTTAATATGCTTATGTGCCAAATTCCCATACCAATTGCGACGTATGGCTTTTTATGTATTTAAAATTATCTTTAGTATCTGCAATTAACGCCAAGTCTCAGGGTGTTCAGAACAGCTAGTAGATATTATATCCAAACACGGCGCAGGTACCAACACACCGCTTCAACTTTTCCGAAAAATATTGTCCGAACATGAATAAGAGAGCGGAAGCAATGTAGCCTTTAATGCAAAAGCAGCTTTGGTTGAATAACAACTGAATAAAGGAACATTTGATAGCAGGACGGAATTGACTCTATATTTATACATAACATGTAAAGATAAGACATTTATCCGGCATTTTGAAGTCTCCTCTCCTGATATTTAAGCATAAGCTATTAATTGATCACTAAACTGTCATCACCAACAACTTGTCCAAGACTTTTAAATTCCTGGCTATCGGTTTTCGTGCTATTAGAGGGTGGCGCAGATTTTAAAAAGTAGTTGTAACAAGTCACTAATCAATTATAGATTAATTTCAAAATGTAACTACTATGACGTATTTATGAGTGATTTATTTATGCGAATTATGAAATTTATAAGTTATTTCTGTTTTTAAAAGATCTACTTATGCCGAAAGAAAATAATTTTCACAAGACTAGACAGAAATTTTTTTCAGTTCTATAAATAAGAATGGCAAGGGCACTAAGACAAAAATCCAGGGGTGTCCATAGATTTGAGACACAATGCTAATAGAAACCAGTAGCTCGTTTCTGCATTTCTCGCATCGTAAAATTTCTTACATGAAGTGTGAAACAAAAAATTCCATCGTTTCTCGATTTATGAGATAAAAGTGTTTCTGTATTTGAATGCGAAAACAGACACAACAAATTCTGTTTATACTGGAATATTTCCAGTAATTAAGTGTCAAATAAAAGCGAAACGTCAACAAAAGAAATAAATATAATAAAAACAGGGCTGCCAGAATGGACGAGTTATCGTCATCTTGACGATTTTTTGTTCCGATATTAACAAAGTGACGTTTTGATGATATTTTCTAAAAAAGTGACGAAAGCAAAAACAAAATCAAAAATATTTTATCATTTTGTCGTTACTTTCTATAGAAATTCATCTTGAATTTTAAAATATCAAACACTTCTATTTTGTGGCGTTGAAAACTTAAAAAAAAATAATACGAATGTCTGTAGAAAGCAACAACAAATGTATAAAATATTTTTGTTTTTGCTTTTAATGAAATTGTTGGCGTTGCGTTTTACACTATAAGCCCCTTAGTCTTCGAAATAAGATAATTGAAAATATTTTTATATGTTTGTTTATTAGAAAAAAAAAACATCTTAGAAACAAGGGTTACATTTTTATATTTATCCCTATTGTGAAAATTGTCCTCGAAATTGTTTATCTCTTCCCTAAAAAATGTATCGGCAAAAGCAAAATTTCGAGGGAAAGTAATGGACCGACTTGGCTTATTTTGAACATTTAATACTTCTTACATACCTATACAAAATATGATTGATATTTGATATTCTTATCTTATATGTACACTTTTGTGCCAAAACCATTATTCCGGCAAGAAAGAAATTTGATTGTCTCCCAGTAAAAACTTTTTCAAAATGGATAGCTTATTTCACTCGTTATTTAGTAGCTTTCTTCCATAAGAACTTCGATAACTACTGTTTTCTGGATGTATTTAGATAAAAAAAATGACTTATCTTTGAATTTGTTCATTTTGGCACAACCCTTGTAAAATTCATTAGTTTTTCAGTAGAATTGTATGTAAGATTTTACTTGGTCCTTAACCCGTTTATTTATGAACCGATTTTTTTTAATTTTAACTACCAGGTATTCTACTAAGTCTATTTCAGGTAAAAAAGATTATAGGAATAGGTAAATTAAATATTTATATCTCAGCCATTTGTAAACCGATATAGTTAAACTTCAATAATATACTATTTCGGACTACATACGGTACAAAAATAAAACAACGTTGTCACTATCAATTCCACATAAAAACCCAGAATATTTATAATACTGTTATCAAAGCTGATTTAATTTAAACATTTTTCATCTTGATCCCGGTATTTGTAAATATGTATATATCTATTTTAAAAAAGGATGTATGTTTCTTTTATTAAGCTTGGTGTCTTTTTGCTTTTGTAAAAATATTTATTTTTTTTTTTTGTTTATGTTGTCATGCCTTTGTTCAACTTCTCCAGGGAAAAATAACAATTTTAAATTGTTATCGGATTAAAGAAAATAAATAATATTAATTAGTATTGTGGTTATTTTGTTGAACTATTAATGGTTTTTAATCCAAATTTTTAATATTTTTAATTAGGCTTAAGTTCATCAAATTTAATTTTCATTAAATTATTTTTATGAAGAAAGGAATTTTTACAACATGAAAATTAATTAAAATTTACTGATAATTTTTCATTCTTGACTCAATCTGGGCTCGAACCCAGGCGTTTTTACGGACAGGTTACCCTGACATGTTTCGATTGCAACCACTCAATCTCCTCAGAGGGCTTGCCGTTTAACACTCGCAGCCATCGACGACTGCTGACGTCATTAGTCAAACATCAATCCTTAAACCAAATTGTATTTAACCTTTGGTAGATCGAAATTTGCTTTGAATGATTATCTATTTTAATTAATTTTACATGTTCTTCCTTTACTTCGGTTTTTTCGTACTTTTGTCAAGAATTCTTCTTGAAGTTCAAAGTACATATTTTGTTTTGTTTCTTCATTTTTTTTTTTTTTTTTTTGTCTTTCTTTTTCTTGCTGACCTTTTCAGCACAACTTGAAGGACAACTGCAAACATAGAGCTCGTGCCTTAGCTTTAACAATAATTAGTATTGTGGTTATTTTGTTGAACTAGTAATGGTTTTTAATCCAAATTTTTAATATTTTTAATTAGGCTTAAGTTCATCAAATTTAATTTTAATTAAATTATTTTTATGAAGAAAGGAATTTTTACAACATGAAAATTAATCAAAATTTACTGATAATTTTTCATTCTTGACTCAATCTGGGCTCGAACCCAGGCGTTTTTACGGACAGGTTACCCTGACATGTTTCAATTGCATAAATAATATTTTAAAAAATAATCCTCCAGCATAACAAAATAAATATAAATTTAATGAAATTATTAAATACCCATGAACTTTAACTATGTATTTGTTTGATTATTTTATAATAAAAGTCGAAACAAATTTGTTTAAAATTAATTTTAAATTGCACGATTTTTAAAACAATAAAGACGATCTTTTTTTATTTGTTTCTCAGGAAATTGACGATTTTGACACAAATTTATCTGGCAGCACTGATTAAAACCAAAACAAGAAAATGCTAAAAAAAATTTTAAATAACAAAATATAACAATTGTTTTTTGTTAATTTTCATCATATAAATTATGCATTCATCATTTATATTCCTTCTATTTTTTTATTTATTCTAAAAAAATAGTATATAAACATATTCAAATATCTACATTTTGTTTTTCTCGCCACCAATTTCAAATGCGACTAATTTTGACAGTTCTTGTAAGAAACTTTACGCAAAATATTGTTACAGAAACACTTTTTCTCATATCCTTCCAATAAATGCTGGAAAATAATTTAAATGACAGATAATTCTCGCAAAGAAAAGATACAGAAACACTTGTGTGAGAAAAATATTTTTTTGTTTCATTTCGCACTATTTTTGTTGCAATTCACACGTTTCATGCGAAAAGTTTTACGATGTGAGAAAAACAGAAACGGGCTACAGATATGGATATTTTCAATGAAATGTATAGGAAGACAGAAGAAGCCCGAGTCGAGTTATAAATGGTACTCCACCACAAAAACAGGTAACGCGGTACAGTTATGCGACGCCAAACTATAGTAAATGCGAGCGAAACGTTAATCGCGCGAAAGCTAGAAAGCAAGGATATTCTCATTGGTCTTAAGCGTTAATGACAATAACGTCCAAGGTTTTTAGCCGGAGCATTTTATGAATGCTGCAAATAATTATAAAGTTTAAATTCTTGAAATGAATTTTTGTAGTTTGTATTTTTTTGTGTGTAAACATAAACTTTAAAATTTACGTTTTAAATTTACAGCAATAACAAATAAGAATTTAATGCGTCGTAGATTTTCTCAATTCTTTTGTACATTGTAATTACCGTTCTAAAGATATTGCGCTTTAAAACGTGCATGCAGACCTTCGAAAGAATGAATTCTATTAAATGGTGTTGATAAAACCAAAAAGGAAAGGGCTTCCCGAATGCTAGTAATAAATTTTCCTTCTACCCAAAGACAACTCCTCATAACATGGTGGGGGAGTACGCGAAAACGCACCAAAAGCAATGGTGTAGCGAAATCTTCAGCTTACAGTGCAATTAAAAAAAAGAAGTCTATAAAATCACTGGAGAACAAACCGAACGATAAATGTGGAAAGGAGCAGCCCCCATATGCAAAGGTTGCACGGACAAATGGGGTAGAAAAGCTATTCACAAATGCCACGTTATAAGAAATTAATGCAAGCCATTGTTGAAAGGATTGTGCAGAATGTGCTGGAGTCAAGCGAAAAAGCTCTACAAATCCGCGTAAAAAGCTGTAAGTGAAACAGGAAAGTTTCACCTTTACAATTTTAAGCAGCCACCCGTGTGGAGATATTTAAGCACCTACTGACAATCACAATCCCTTGGAATAAAGGCAAACTAGGCCTTCTGAAAAATAGCTAAAGTTTCATCTCTGACCAAAATATCGTTCCTTATAAAAGGTTGGTGTAGCACACTCAAAGCAAATGCCATCTTAAAAATGTTTGGCAAACAAAATAGAGGACTAGAAGTAGAAAGATGTGAGGTCTTCTACAAAGAGGAGTCAGATGATGACACTCTCTTTGTGGCGGGTACATACAAGCCATCGACGTCCTACCTGGAGGAGAAGAAGAAGAGTACAGCCATTGTTTTTAAAATTGACATGAAAAGCATAGTGGTCTAAGCTTAAGGAATTTAGCAAATAAGTTGCTCTATTGCAATAGTTAATTGTATTTTGTAAAGAAAATTAAGGAATTCATTCTTTAGAACCTGTGGCTAAAAGTCATTCTAAATTTTGGCTTTTAAATATTTTCATTGGAAAAGTGTTTCATACAAATCTAACACAAACCCATAACACTCCACCACCAAATAAAGTGAAATAAAGTTGAATAACGAAAAAATACAAATAAAAACAGCAACTTCGTACATGTGTGTGGATGAGTTCAGATGTATTGAAATATCCATTAGGGAAATACGAAGAAGCATCAATACCATTTTTTACTCCAAATGAAAATTTATATAATGTTTTACATACGAAAACGATTAAAACTTGCTCGAACCACAATCAAGATTTCCTGCTCTCCAACGACAACATTCATGCAACGACAATGGGAATGGAAAAAAATGTAGCAACTTATTTATACCCTGATGAAGACCATTAATGGATTCCCTTGTTTTATTTTAAAGCTTCATTGTTGTAAAATGTTCGTTTAGAATATTGGTTACAGTTAGTTGTCTCCATAAATGGTTGGGATGGATGGATGGATGGTTGCATGTGTGTTTGGTTGGGTTGTTCAGTTAAATATTGTTTGTTTGCTGCTCTTCTGGTTGCGGTGTTGGTTTGTTATTGTTTCCATTTCATGCAACAAGGGTGACTTTATTTTATTTCTGTCCGTTTTTTTTTACTTTTGTTCCAAACAATCCTTACAATAATAACAACGCAATATTTGTTTTCTGTTTTGAAGCTTTTATACTTTTTAATCTACGGAAAACCACGTGGTTTTAGACTTATAAAAACTTCAAGTGTTAATGGCTAAAAAGAGGAAGAAATAGAGAGAGAGAGAGTAAGAGTAAGAGAAATTGGGAAAAAACCTTTAAGAGAACGGGCATAAAGCAGTGTGAGGTTAAAATGAAAGCAATAAGAAAAAAATTAAAATGAAAAGTGGTTATAAATGAAATTCAAGTTAACGGGCATCATGTGGCGCCATTTAACTCGCAAACAAATTTCACTTTTGCAACACTCACACCAGCAAAAGAACGCAGGCACATGTTAATAATAAAAATACAAGACTTTTGAACGTTGCATACATTTTGGCGCCTAAGGGTTGTTTGTGATTTGGATTTTGTTTGTTTGGCCTTATGAAAGTTTATTATTATGTTCGCTTTTTTATGTTTTTGTGTTGTTTGTTACATTGCTTTTGTTTTTACATTTAAAAATGCCTTAATATTTATAGGAAAGTGCGAAGGTTCGTTTAAACAAGTTAAACAATTTAAAACAAACGCATCTAAACTAAACTGTTTGTTTTGAATTGAACATGTTGAATAGAAATATTTGTTTACATAAAGATTATAAACATGTTGATTAATTTATTAAAATGTTTCGAGACATGCATATTATTTTTTGCTGTTATAATTCTGTGACATCTTAAGCCAAGTACTCTGTTCAAAGTTGTGAAAAATGGTTAGCAACATTTATTTTTTCACACGAAAATTTTGACATGTATCGATGTTACCTGTCATGCGAGCTTGTACAATTTGCCGATTTTATTCCTGCAAAGTATGCGACATTGTTTTGCTTATGTAAACAAACCCCACATATATTTAATAAAAAAGAAAGTAAATATGCATAAAAAACTGTTGTGTTATATTAATTTTTTATTCCTTATTAAATAATCAGTTCTTCCATTTTTGCTTTTGCTTAAAATTCCACGTTAAATAAGGGCAGCTTACTTTATTTCGCAGTTGTAAAAAATGTTGCCAAAAACATTTCGGAATTTTTTCACAAAATGAACAGAGTACAACTCTATCAACATTATTTCATAGATATTCCGCACAAGTTTTTTTCATATGCGTTTTGACAGCATTTCACGTGATATGTTGAACAGAGTACCAGGCTTTAAGTCGAGATAAGATAAAAAAAAAGATTTTTTTAAAAAAAAACGAGGTAAAAAAATCATGTTTATTAAATAATAAAATAAACCAAAATTAAAGAATAATTTCATTTATAATACAAAATTTTAAAAACGTAAACAAAAATATTATTTGAATGAAAATTCGAATGATGAACAACATTTTTTGATTTTAAAATTTGACTTAAGATGTTTTGCCAAAATGCCTAGTAGTACTCTGTTCACATTTCTGTGCCATTTTGACAAAAAAAATTGGCTTTTATTATTTAATATGAAAATTACAACATGTAACAAATGTAATTTATATCGCGGTTTTGCATTATTTGATGTTTTTATTTTTCAAAGTATGAGTCATTATTTTCTATATGGGCAAATCCCAGAAACTGTCCACCAACCAAAAATGTTTCAAATGAATTTTTTTTAATGGAATATAAGACTAGATGTATAAGTTCATTTTTATTTTAAAAAATATGTATTTCAATGATCATTAATGCAATAATTTTTACCAAATCCTGATTTTTTTGCTTAAAATAGCACTTACAGCAGACTTATCAAAATACAAAGCTCGTTAAAAAAAAAGTTGATATTCATTAGTTAAAAAATTAGTTTAAGAAATGCAATTCATACAAATATAATTTGTTTTGTTAAAATAAATAATATATAATAATAAAATACTACTGGAAAAACTGTAGCGTGCGTTATGTAGCGTGCGTTACAAAGGGTTCACGGCTTTTGGCAAAAAATCACAACATTTTTTTGGCTGCGAATAAGTGCGTTTAGATTTCTCTTATAGTTATCTTTCTTTTAGGAATTAGATTTTGTATACCTTATCATGCCAAATTCGCTAAAAATTATGAAAACGCACTTCAACCTTTGAAGTTACATGTACTTTTTGTAGCGTGCATCACAAAACTTTGTGATCAATTTTTTCGCAACAAATACTTGCTAAGAAATTATGATATAAGCCATTCGTAAGTACATATTAATGTCACTAAATACTTTATATAAGTTGAAGCTTTCTTTTTTGAAAGAACAAAAAATGTTTATATGTATTTCAATCAGAAAACGCGTGCGAATGTAGCTTTCGTCACGCAGGATTTGCCCATAAGTAAACAGAACCCATGTTTTATTTTATACTAGTGTACCCGCCCCGGCGTCGCACGGGTACCGCTTATTATCTGTAAGCAGATGACAGCACATGGGGGCGAACTTTGTAACTAACACGACTTTCTTTTATATATATAGATATCTGACCCGGTCCACGTTGCTGACCCTAAGCAAACAGTAGTGTTGTATTACCACACGATTTAAATTAAACATTTAACGAAATTTACGGCCTTTAAAATAAAAATCCATGGAATACCTATCATTAAGTTTTTTTTACAAAATAACTTACATATGGTGTAGATAGGGGCTCAATCAAAAAAGAAACGCATGTATTTAAGGCAAATTGGAAATTATATTTATTTATTACTTCATCTTAAGGCCAGCGCATAGACAATGTTTTTTGTTTTTTTTTTTGTATTTGGTAAAAGAGCCGTTTTCTGATTTTAGGTAAATCGGAAAAAGCGGGCGAGGCAAAATTTTCTTTCCGTAAAAACCTAAGTTAAACCATGGCGATCATTTTGAAGAAAAAATCGTCCAAATCGGTCAAGTCGTTCTTCAGTTATGCGCTTAATAGAAAAAGTGGGCGTAAAAGTAGGCGTGGTAAATTTTTCCAGCGATGAAAACTTAAAATGGATTAATACGAACATTTGAAAGATAAATTAGTCAAATCGATGGAGCAGTTTTTTGATTTTAGGTAAATCGAAAAAAGTGGGCGTAAAAGTGGGCGGGGCAGAAGTATCCTATGTCCGTCTCCTGGCTCTAAGCTACCTCCCTACCAATTTTCAGCCAAATCTGTTCTGCCGTTCTTGAGTTATAAGTGGTGTAACTAACACGACTTTCTTTTATATTTATTTTATATTGGCGTTTCGACGAAAAAGTATATTTCTAAAAAGTATTTTGTTTTTCAAAATATTACGTAGGTAAAATCAACGCAAAATGAAATATAAAACAAATGAAAATTCATTTAAAACCCGGTCAACTCATTTTTCATTAAAATCAGACTAAAAATCAGTCTATTTTTAAATGTTAAAAAATAACTCACTAATTACTATAAAAATTACTGATTCTAACTTTTTTATTTATTATAAACATTTTTTTTCATTTTTTCGAATTTATTCTATGAGTTAAATTTCAGTTATGTATTTTGTAAAGCTTTTTTGTAATAATTCTATTCCTTTAATTTTTCAGAAATGACTTCATACACTACCAGACTATTATATTGGTAGTGTATGAAGTCATTTCTGAAAAATGAAAAAAAATGTTTATAATAATATAAAGTAACCTTCACAAGGAAATAATTCCCAATTTCTAATTTTTTATTTATTTTTATTTTATTTATTAACTGATCTAGCGCAACAAGATAAAATCTTATAAATTACAGCGCTAGTGATATTATCAATATAATTTAAAAAAAAAAAGTAAAAATGTAAAATATTAAAGTACATAGATAAAAACATTTGTAAACAATACGAAAAAGTAAAAAGTAATGATTATTACAAAAATTAAGGTATAAGGTATTAACCAAGTATTTCTAATAGCTTCTTTTTAAACGTGTTTGCGTTGCTTAAGAGTTGAAAGTGGGTTGGAAGGGCGTTCCAAAGACGGATTGTAAAAACAAAAAACTGTCGTTCCGACATAAGGCTGACAAACCTGTGCTGAATTAATTTGTTTCCACGATTTGATCTGGCAAATTGCAGTTTATTATAAAGAAAGCTTGGTTCTTTGGATGTAATAATTTTATGTAAAAATAAAAGGCATCTAAATTGCAAAAGATTTTTAAAATTCATTCCATAAATTTGATATGAAAACATTGATATGCTTTCACGGCTATTTTTGTTGAATACATATCTTGCAATATTATTGTAGGTAACATTTAATTTTTGAAAGTCGACACTGTCACAATTTGCAAAAATTTCACATCTGTATAGCAGAACTGGAATCAAATACGTTTTGGCTAATAGCATTCTTATTTTAAAAGGTGTTGAATTTTTTACAACCAATAAATTTCTCAGCATTCCGTACACTTTTCCAACGACCGAGTTTAAGTGATTTGACCAAGTTAGTTTTGATTTCGAAAAAAAAAATTCAAACGTGTTAAGGTCCTAATTGTGTTAAACGCAACGCAATGCCAAAAATAACATTGAAAGCAAAATCAATGTCAAAAATTTGACAAAATTATGTTGTTGCTTTCTACAGAAATACATATTGCGTTTTAAAATTATCAACGCCACAAGATATCCAGCGTTAAAATTTAAAAATTCTATATACATTTCTATAGAAAACAACAACAAAATTATGAAATATTTTCGATTTTGTTTTTGATTTCAATATAATTTTTGGCGTTGCATTTGCGTTTTACAAAATTAAGGCCTAAATTTTTTTTAAATAACAAAAAAAAAAACAACTTATTATTTTAATTGAACGAAAATTCATATGTCTTTTGTAATTTGTTTTTTTAACAAGGTGCCTAAAAATTTACAAAATGATTTTTATACTAAAATTAATATATTTTGTTTTAAATTTAATTAAACGGAAAACTTTTAAAATAAACTACAAACAGTTACTGTAAAACTTTGTTGAGTGTATGGATGAAAAACTGTTACCAGTAGGGCTACCGTTGGAATTTTACGAAGAGGTTCACAAAAAGGGGACTTTCAAGGAAAATTACCCAAAAAAGGGCATTTCAATTAAAAAAGGGTCTAGTTTTTTACACGCAGTATTTCCTATTTTAAAGAAAATAATAAGACCAAGTTTTTTATAAATAAACAAAAAATATTAATTTCAGGTAGGAAGTGATCAAAAAGCTTGACTTTTTTTATGAAATAACCTTTCCGGTTTTAGAAACATGATAAAAAGTTTGTTCTTTATCATTAAGGCTAATTTTTTAATGCTTTTTATGTTATTTCCCGAAACTTTATTTTTTTTTTACCGATTTAGTGATTTCAAATAATTTTTAGGGCTTTTTTCCACTCTTTATGTGAAATCGAACGGAGTATCACCTACCTATGATAATTCTGATAATTCAGATTTAAATGGATGCCTATCGTTAGGTTAATTGTTCATGATCGATTAAGGGTTAGTTTGGTCAAGAACATTAGCCAGGCAATCCTAATTAGAGCACTTGTACCTTTACTGATCCACTGCGTTCAACTAATCCGTATGAAAATTTTAATTGCAGAAATATCAAACAAATCGTTAATGTTACTAGATTCCATTACTAATAATCGGTAATTACAGGTACGTTTTTTCTACTAATCAAAATTATTAAAATTGTTATTTAATAGGATGATCCCAAAAATTATTCTGTTTACAAAACATAAACCATAAGAGAGATATTAAAATGGCTCAAAGGGGACTATTTCTATACATTTCCGGGACTAGAGCCATCTGATATTACGGGCAAGTATAAAACTATATTAATTTATCTATCGCAAAAGATTGCGATTATCTCTTAGCTTTTGCCTCGATTTAAGAAATGTTAAGCATCTCGTCAGAATTTCTGTGTCCTTGAATCTCCTTGTCCCAAACAAGGGAAACCATTTTTAGGGTATTTTTTTTAATGAAGTGGCATCGTTAGGAAAATATTATTAGCCTGAGCAGCCTCACTTTGAAGCCTCCTCGGTCAAACCCCCTTAAATGTTGCAAATGTATACTTAAAACTCGATTCGACGAATAGAATATCTATTACAAAATCTATTGCTTTTTTTTTTTTGTCAAACCCGTTCACTCTCAGGTACGTGATGAAAATCGATCGATGTCAAAACGAACGTTTGTAAAAGTTGTGCTGATTTTTTTTCTTTTAAATACAGTTCAATTAAAGAATATATACAGAAAAAGAGGGATATGTATAAAAAATCAATGTTTAAAGATACTGAAAACGATATTATGGGGTTGCAAAATTACAGTTAATGCGTATTGTGCCGAAATACTTCTTTTAAACAATTTGTAAGCAAAAGTGGCTTTGCTTTATACTTAGCCGATTCAACGCTGCGAGTTATTTTATTTATTTTTATTATTTAACCTTTTGGCTGGCTTATCTTCCGAAATTTAAAATTTTATTTTAGTTACTCTATAAATTTAGTTCCAAATAATAAAATACGAACATTTCGTGAAATTGTTATAATCGCATTGTTCAAAATAGTTTAAAACAATTTTAAGAAATTTTTAGAGTCTCAGTCCAATCCGATAAAAATCGAAAATTTACATTTCTAAACTGGTGGGTTCATAGACCGGGAACAATTTTGCACTGCAGAATTTATTTAAATTATGCGGTTTTGCTGAACGGACAGTCGCTTTCGATTCTTTAAGAAGAATGTTGAACTATTTGAAATTTTTAGTTTTTTTGTAGGAAAGCATATTGACTTAAGGCTCGGAAAACTGGTACAATATTTTTGTATTACATTATTTTGATTGATATTTGCGTTGCTGGATAAATTATAAAATTGCATTATTCTTCTTAAATGTCGATTTGGGAAAGAGGCAAAACTTTTTTGTTTTTGTTTAGAAACTTTATCAATTTTTGTTTAATTATTACTTGGAACTATGTGAGTATTAAAAAACAAAAATAAAACTTTTACCCAATCCCTAAATTATATTTTGTCAATCTCGAAAATCCCAGATTTTAGTCAAAATTTTAGCCAAAATTTCTGAAACTTATATCAGTGGGCACAGACCATAACGGACTTACGCAAGCTAGGTAAAATTGAGATTCCAGTACCACCGGGTTCAGCGTGTCTAACTGAGCAACCTAAATAAGAGCGGAAGCGTTTTTTGTATGTCAAAACTTCTCATCTGCATACAAACAAACCATTAGAATGCTAATTGGAAACCACCCGGCTGATATATCTTATTTGACAGATCGCTATGTCGGATTGTTTTATTGAAATTGTATTTAAATAAAATTTTCATGTTTAAAAAAACGCTTGCCGCTTTTGTTTAGGTTGTTCAGTAAAGGGTCGATTACGAATGGAAACACATGTTCAGTTACTTTGTTAAAAAGCAGTAATGTATACATTTTTTATTGTACGACATTTATTTTAATTTTGCCTTTAAATGTTTCCACTGTCGTTGACATTTTTTTCTGTGATTTTCTGTAATACGATTCCATGTAGCTTCAGTGCTGGCTTTTGTTTCCCCCAAAAGAACGAATACAGCGAGCAATTTAACTATTGTTTTCCATTTCCTGGATTAAAAGTTCAAACTGTTCGAATTTTTACCAATTTAATATCTTAAAAATTAAATAAATGTATACTTAAACTTAAAAAACACAAACATTTTATAATAAATATACTTAAATATTAGTTCCGACTTCTTCTTTTACTTCAAAAAAATAATAGCAGTTACCACAAATTTGTGGTTGCCAATATGTGAACAATATGGCAACGGAAATAACCGGCTGTAAGTTGACAGTTTCCATACGTAATATAAATTTGACAACTGGCAAAAAGTGGCTGCCATCCGTAATCGACCCATAAATCTATTTGCTATCAATTTTTAATCTTTGTTTATTTTCTAGAACGACAATTGATACCAGTGTTCGAAAATAAACAGTACATTATTTAGCGTTCGGCTCACACACCGAAGAACGATATCTATTTTTTAGTGTTTGTGTAAACATACACAAACCTTAATACCGTTCGTAACTATTTTCAAGAAAGAACCGAACATTATATAATGTTCGGTTCTTCGTTAAAAAAACAGAACAATTGTAGTGATACTGTAGAAAAACATTATATTTTAATGTTCTATAATGTTTTTTTCGTGTGTGTATTTTGTTTTTGTAAAAAATTTTTGGTTTTTTTTTATCAGCAAAAAGCGACGAACATTAACGAGCCGAACCGAACACATTGAAGTTCGTGGATTTTCAAAAAAACCCGAACGGAATTTAATGTTCTCATCATTTGTTGAGTATGATGAAAACAGCATTATTTTTGTGTTCGAAAGATGACAAACAGGGAAACGTTATTTTTTTTAATGAATTTCTACACAAACACTATTAGCGTTTGTGTTTTCCACAAATCTACCGAACCGAACATTAAAGAACGATATTTAGTGTTTATTTTCGAACACTGATTGATACTCAAAAACTCAATAGCAACTCTTTATTTTCATTGAAGATTTGAAACTTTCAAATTCTCTCCTGAAAATGTTAAAAACTAGACTATGTTTATTATGACTTCTGACCATTGATACAAAAAAAAACTTAACTCATTGTGTTTATTTAAATATTTCTTTAGAGTATTTGCAAAATTCAATTATTCATATATTTTTCCAATGAATTTGTTTAAACTAAAGGTAAAATAAATAAAAATGTCTTAGTTTTTTCTTTATTTTTAATTAATAAATTAAAATTTGTCTACCCCGCACTAGTGGTTGACTAGTTATGTGATTTTATCACTCGCCTTTAACTGCACACATGTTCCGTTCTAAAGCTAGACATGTTAAATACTAATAAATATTCAAAAGAATCCCATAAAAATTTATGATCACTCCTTTAACACTGCATACTAATAAATACTCACACACATACACGCATTCATTTAAATACCCACACACATACAAAATGCAATTACTAGTATTTACATTTGCTTCTTCTGAGCTGTGGAAATAAATGAATGTTTTAAGCCACCTTCTGCCAAGTGAGTCACCAATCCATCCACCATCCCTGATTGTGTGTTACAAAGTGCCTTATTCCAATCAGACACCCCGCCATGTTCATGGGTATTCTCTCCCACCTTAATGTCCTTTTCAAGCGCTACTGTAGCAAGTTGAAATTGAAATACAGATTTACAGGAAACCCTCGAATAACGCATCCATTTGTTACCACAATAGATTTCGACTCGTTTTTAAGCAAAATGTATTTTCTTCATGAAATAAGGAAAGTAATCTTTCAAAGCAAACTTTTTGCTTAGTTACATATACTGAGGGCGTAGTGTTTATGAGTTCGAAAGTGCTTCTGATATGGACAGTTGGAATTGTGTTCAAGAGTGTACAACTGTATATTGCCTATATACGATTAAAGAGGACATAAGAACACTCATATGCAGTGAAGCACGTGCCTAAATTACCATGAATACAACCTTTAAGGGGTGAAATTTGAAGAATGTATAGCATTGAGTAAAAGGACTAGTGATACAAATTTGTTGTCCTGTTAATCTGAGTATAGTACTATAAGTAAATTAAAATTCGCGCTCACTAATACATAAACAGGTTTTTGTGCGTGTGTGTTTTTATGAACAAAGACTGATTTAATTTACAAAAATTCTCCGTGATTGTGAATTGAGAGATCACAAATACTTAAATATTCATTTTGTTTCGCTTATAATCATTTTGAATTCAAATGACAGTGGGACTTTTTTTTAATAAAAATATTTTATAAAGGTTATAAAGCTGACATGCATCTTTATTAAAAAAGTATAAGAGCAATTCTCTAATTGTTAAAATTACTTTTGAGTCGTGGATGCACCAAAATTTCAATTAAAAAATAATTAAATTTTTAAATTTAATATTTTCTTTTCTTTAAGATTTAATTACTAAATATTATGTCCTCAGTTTCCTTCCAAGAAAGTCCACTGAATGCAGTCCTCAAGGCAGTTGTGGAAGTGGTACCCATCTCAGCTGCCAGAAGCAACTAAAACAAATAAATGCGGATAGAACTCATTGGAATAGTTTTATTAAGACCCTTTGATCCTTCAAGGATCACCGGGCACTTTAAGATATGTGTTCTTAATTATATTTTATGCCAATTCTCAAAACTTTATGTTTTGGTGTTATAAAGAAATTTATAAAATTGGTTTCAATAAAAGAATTGTGATATTAATTGAATTATTTATTTATTTCGAAAAGGGCTCAGGTAAAAATTTTTGGAAATTGTGGTTTTTTGTTGCTTTTGGAGGTACACATACAGACTGATATACTGTGAGAATGGAAGGTTATATACCCCTTCCATAGTGGTGAAAAACAGGTGGCTTTTTAAAATAAATTTCGAAATCTTTTACAGTGAGAGCAGTGATGTTAGGAGAAATTTCAAAAAATCCCTACGTTTCTCTAAAGAAAAATTCTCTTTTTTCCCTACAACCAAAACAAAATTTCCCTACACTTTTCCCTACGTTAAAAATTTATTGTTATTAGCAACAGACAAACTAATAAATTTTTGTTAACATTTTGTAAATATTATAAGAAGAGCATTAATAACAACAAGAAAAAATCAAAATAAATATTTAAATATTTTCATTAATACGATTTCTGTATGACGTGCTAAATTCCCAATATTTCATATTTGATAAATACACTGAAATTTATTTTTGAGGGAAAGCTAGCTTTGTTTGGCAGAAACGCCTTTTTAATCATTTTATCAAGAGAAAAAACATAGTCAAACTCGTATTTGATTGATTTTAAAAAATTGTTTTTAATAATAATTTTTAGCAAACTTGGAACCGAATAAAAGATAAGGATCTGTTAAATTAAAAAAAAATATTTTCTTCAGTTCCCTTAAATTAAAATTCATCCTTAAAAGTTTCCATTTGACTTTTTTTAAAAATTCGAAATTGTATTGTTTTATTTTTCTTAGTTAAGAAAGTGTGATTATTTTTTTTACAAATTAATTTCTATGTAGAAATTTCCTTCATTAGATATTCGCTTTTAATAATCGCATACATTTTAGCGAATGTGACTGCGAATGCAAAAGGCGAAAATAAGAGATTAAATCGTCGCAACGAATTTTCGGGCACATGGTTTTGGCAACTGTTGGAGATTGCCAGGCTATTAGGACTCATAGTATAGGGTTTCTGTTAAAATATACTACTTTTTTACCAAATTGTATATGAAAAAATCAAATTTTTAAATGAAAATAAGACGAATATTTATATATTATATTTTTAGAAAATTTATTGAAAATGAGATAATATTTTGAAAATTCCTACATTTGCCTTAAAACAAAAAATCTGTCCTTTTTTCCTTACGCTTGACATTATCCGAAAAGATCCCTACAAAAAGGAAAAATTCCCTACTATTGGCATCACTGAGTGACAGCAAAGTTTGGAACATGCGGTCAATTTGTTGTAAAAACCATTTTTTATTATGCCGTCAATTTGTTTTAAAATTTTTTTTTAATTTTATTAAAAATATCTGAATATTGAACACCGTTTTAGGAGCAGTATTTAAATACTAACACAAATTAAGATTTGATATTGTTACAAGTAAAACTGTTGCTTATAATTCTTATTCGCTTAACAGTTTTATTTGTATAATATCTTTAGTTTTTTTAAATCTTCTGATGAAATTTCCTGACGATCTGGCCTAAGCAACCAGTGAAATGCGCATAAAGCTGGAGGTCCACACCATGCGTTACTCGCTTTTTCGCAGTATACGCAGCTGTCAAAAAAGTAGAATCTGTGTAGTTATACGTAGAAAAGTAGGTTTACTTGCTACTTTTGTAAGCGTCACAAGCAGCGTTCGAACAAATCAGCTGATTTTGACAAATTAAATTTTATTTTTACTTGTGCTGCTGCTGCATAAAAAGCGATGCATGTAACTTGAAACGTAGAACGCAAGTAAGGTTATAAAAGCATGCGCTGCGTGGAGGCGAAAACGCGTGTTATGGACCTCCATCTTAAGAATAGCTTATCCCATCAACAATAAATTTCAGTTTATCAATAGTATGAAATGGGAATTTAGCACATTTAAACGAAAACCTTGTTAACACAATTTTTGTTTATCTTCATTTTGAAAATGTGTAAATTCAGCTGCGCGGAAGATAACGATATCCAAATAACCGATTTCAAACATTTTTATTAAGTTATTCTGCAATGTCCAACCGACGCACATAGGGGTTTTTTGCCAATCTAGCCGGACATTACTTTTTGTTTTAGCTTATATTGCTTCTTAAAAGTTATTGAGTGCCCCTAGATCGATGAAACTTGGCAGAAATATGTGATATTGTCATAGGCAGGTAAACCTAAAAAATAAATAAAATCGGACCAAGGAGGAAAATGTTCCCCCTAGAAGAACTAATCCAACCTCTGAAAAATGCAATTTTTTTTAAACTTTTCCCATACTTTTGTTTGGCAAATGCAACTTTTAACGTCGGCGAAAGTTAAAAAACCTAAAATAAGACCCATGAGATCGTAAAATTACACTTTTCGCCCCCCGCCCCCTTTTGAGGGCGGTTACATAAAATAATATTTAAAAAAAATGTAAATATTAAAAGAAATAGATTACTAACGCCTTAATACTATAAAAATTAAATTTTTGAACTTTAATGGGTAGGGGGAGATATCCCTCCAAACACCCCCCCCCCCCCGAAACGACCCTGTAAAATTTTTTTTTTTTTTGCTAATTTCCAAAACATATTAATTTTTAAGATTTTATGTGACTTTTATATATTTTATAGTATTTAATTTATCTGAAAATAATTAATATATTCGTAATAATAACTTATTTATAATAGTAACAGCAAATTTTATTTAAAATAATAACAACTAATTTATTTAAAATAACTTCTCTTTTGCACTAAGATGATGATGAGTGCCATGGTTCTTCTTCGTCTGCTTCTTCAAAATCCTCTTCTGAATCTGAATTCTCTTCAGAGCCAAGTACAGGTGGAAGCATAAAAGAAATTGCTTCTTTCGTAAAGGGTAGTGACTTTTTTTTTGGAGTTGGTCTTATACTAGTAATCAGTGGGTCAGAACTGAGCAAAAGTCTATTTATAACATCTTTGTTACACTGAACCCTCGAAAACTTTCTAGCAAAATTCTGCCTGTAAAGCCGAAAATGTTTATTTCGTGCCTCAGACGCTTCTTCTGATAATAGCCCGATAGGCAACAATGCCTCACTCATTACAGTTGCGCCATGTACTAAAATCTTGTGCATTGTAGGTGTCATAGGATGCCAGGGATATAGAGTAACGTAAAGTTTTGCAGTGTCTAAGCAATAATTGGCAAACTCGTGCAAATGGATTTTGTGACCACTTGTAATTACTTCAATAATAACTTTGATCCGGTAGATGAAATCCAATGCAATTCCAGTTATTTCTGCAGCTAATTCAGGATTGGAAAAAAATCGTCTGCTGGTGTTACCATCGTTGCTGTTTCCAAATCCAGTCTTCGGTACATCCACTATTAGCCCTAATTCACTTCTCCAGCCATTTGGCATGCATGCTTACAAATCGATCCTTTTTTCTTTGTGCTGAATGCCAAAATATTTTAAAAAAATATTTGAATTTCTTTAAGCATTGATTTACTACTGATATGTCACTATCTCCCTGACATTTTGAAATTTCGCACAATTTTCTAACTAAAAATTGTAATTTCTCTTCAACGAGTTTAGAACTACATTCTTGTATAATTTGGAATAACTCTAAATTCGTATACACTTTTTCCATTTTACTCTCGAAGCTTCAAAATGGTTCTGATAACAATTTTATGCAAAAACCACAATATATATTTAAAAAAACTAAGTACCTAGAGCCCAGATTTGATTTTTTATTATATATTATTTTTGTTGTTAATGATTTTAAAAGTTATGCAAAACAGGTACATTTATTTTGCTCTATTAAATAACGTCCTTTAGCGGCCGCACAGGTGGTTAAAACCCGTTACTTACTGTTTCGCACATCCCTTTTTTTACACAGGTAATATTAGGCTTATATGTAATAATTTAAATAAAAACCATCTACGTACAACCAAAACATTTTATGACTGACGAAAGGGTTTCTATCATATGTACCTATGCAAGATGAGCAAAAACAGAAAAAAGGTAAAAAAATTTGTTTGCTCTATTAAATAACGTCCTTTAGCGGCCGCACATGTGGTTAAAACCCGTTACTTACTGTTTCGCACATCCCTTTTTTTACACAGGTAATATTAGGCTTATATGTAATAATTTAAATAAAAACCATCTACGTACAACCAAAACATTTTATGACTGACGAAAGGGTTTCTATCATATGTACCTATGCAAGATGAGCAAAAACAGAAAAAAGGTGAAATTTTCAAAAAATCATAAAAAAAAATGGCGCAACAACGCGCAACGTTTTTTTTTTTTGAATTTAAAAGTAGAGATTTCAAATTTTATCGTGATGTATAAAATTTTTAAGAACTCAGCGGAACTCACCTTCAAAAACCTTTTAAATTTTTTTTTTTACAAAAAAGTGAACAAAAAAATCGTTTTTTTTAATTTCGTACTAATTTTTTTATCATAAAAAATTCAAATAAAATTTTTCTAAAAATTTTCGTAATTAGCTGTTTATATAGTCTTTCACAGAAAAAAAAAATTCAATGTAAAATCTTTATTCGTTTATCTACAAAAAAATATATTGTAAACCTCCCAAAACCGTAAAAAGTCAATGAACACGCATGCAATTTAATCAACTTTCCTGGTTTTAACAGTGTCCCAAAACCACAAATCTCAAGCAAAAGACTTGAAAATTCACTATACGATGCAGAACTTTGTTGTCTGTCGAGCTGCGTACTTAAATTTTTCCATTTCTTAAAAAAAATTTTTTGCTTAATGTCCGGCTAGATTGGCAAAAAACCCCTATGTGCGACGTGTATTAACAGACACATATAGAATGAAGGAGATTTCTAATTCATACGTTTATCTTGATGAAATATGTTCGATTTTATTCTAAGAATGTATGTGTTTTATAGTTTATAATCTTAAAAAACAGATAAAAATGAAACGAAATGTTCTTCTTGTTCCTTTAAAATAAAAAGCTTTCGTTGAAAATGAAGTTTGAATAAATTGCATAGCATTTTGGTACTAAAACCACGAAAATTCAAAAATAATTTTAAAAAAGTGCTCATCTTCGGAGACTGCTATGACCATTTTCATAATATTAGTAAAAATAATTTTTTATAATAATAAACAGAGACTTACAATTTAAGGAAAAAACTCTGCTTCAAAAAGTCAAATGGCTTAAGAGATATTCAGTTTAATGTGTCTCCTGAACACATTGTATGTTTTTACCTGTACCATTTCCAAATAAATGATTCGATTAAATTTGTACCAGAAAACAAATTAATAGTATCAATTAAATATTTTTTTAAATTAACAACATTTTCTGCAGTAATGTTGTTTACATAAGTAAACGTTTAATTCACTTGATTAAATTCTTAATTAAAAATTACTTTATTTTGATAAATTTGCGAAAAAATTTTCTGTGTATGGTCAAAAATGCATTATTTGTAAAATATACAAAAACATGTACAAATAAATTGATGCCAATTTCGATAAAAATATAAGGTACAATTCCGAGGTCAAACTACGGCTTTTGATAACTATCAAAATAAATAACATGTGCCAAGAAAACCATGGATTAATAAATTATTCCCTTCCAGTTGATAAGCCTTTTATTTGAAATGCTATTTTTATGGAAAACTTGAACAAGATCATTTTTCGTTTTATATGTAAATTTGTATCAAACCATTAAACAACATGTGTTCTAAAAATTTTGGCCAATTTAACTTAGCACGTATTTCCAAAAAACTAAATAAAAATTATATAACACTGCGCAACAAAATTCTGGTCATCGCCGCCAGCCTCAACACTTGCAACGCGAAATGAAAGTAGACTACTAGCAGAGCAAATCTGCCAAAGGGTTTTGAAAAAATGGCTCTAACTCTCTAACTCTCAGTTTAAGGTGTAATTTTTGTCCTTTTTCCCAACTCTTTATAAATTTTATGATTTTGTTCAATTTTGCTCTTTTCAAGTTATTGTTTTTGACATAAGAATATTTTAATATGAACCATTTGCGCCCAACAATACAAAGATTGGTACAAAATGACAAAGCTACAATAGCTTTAAGCTATTTTCAATATTTATTTTTACGAAAAATTTAGCTTTGTATATTTGAGGCTATCAGCGCAGAAGTGGTGTAACCCCAGACTACTTATTATGGGATAATGAGGAGTTAACACTACTCTTGCACTATAGTACTTGGTTGTAGCGGTTGATAGCCTAATTTATTTGTTCGAAAGGTGGGTTAATTCAATTAATCTTCTGTAACTACACTCACAATATTATTACAGTAACGGACTGTAGTTTATTTAAGAAATATTCCGTTCAGTCATTTTTAAATAAATAAACATTTAAAATTCCAAGCAAATTTATTTTTAACTGATTCTAACAGTTATTCAAAAAACTAAGTGCATATTATTACGGATTTTCAGTTGCAGTTAATATTGTCCGTTGATTGAGTTAAATTCTTCTTTATGTTAAATTAAATAAAAATGTAATTTAAAGTAACGAAAAGTTCATTTAATTTTTACTGTCAAAAATTCAACCGCGCATTCCTTAAAAACAAATGAATATTCAGTTATTTTATATAATTTAAGTACCAAAAATTAATTTTTACGTATCTATAAAAAATTAATTGCTTGTTTTGTGTAAGCAATTCCCATTTTCTATTTGTTAAAATAATTTAGTTAAATACATCAAATTTTCAAAGTAAAATAATTGCGAAGCCATATCGGTCATGCTGCTGGTGTCTTATAATTGAGAGTTATTCTGTAAACAAAGTGGTCAGTACAACAAAAGTAAAACAAACGTGTGTAACAGGGTAAGCAAATAATAATATTCTCCCTCTCTCGCTTATAAGAAAAACAAGCGGACAGCTGTCTGTCTGGTATTTTTTAGAAATTCGGCTCTTTTGTGGAGTAAACGAAAATTAATGAATTTAATAAAACAACTGAATATTTAATTGTTTTTACTGAATATGGAGTTAATTTTACAAAATAACTGAATATTTATTTGAATTTACGGAATATGCTGTTGAATTTTTGACAGTAAAAATTAAATGAACTTTTTGTTAAAAATAAATGAAAAATAAGTCGACCGGTTTTTAATTTAATTTTCATTTATTTTATATTACAATATCAGTTAATTTTACGTAAAGAATATTGTGGGTGTATGCAATTTTTGCACCGATCTGGATCCTATTCGGCACAAAATGTTCGTATTGAAATAGTTTTATTTTTGAAAAGTTTTATTTTTTGGTTTAAAAACAATAATATCTCAAAAACTGACAATTCTGACTTCATATTCGGATTCAGGGGAAAGTTTTACATAAAGATTAGCTGTCAGAATCATTTGGTCACGACTTTATTGAAAATAAGTCACGTAGTGTAATCACCAGGCAAAGAATGCGAAGATATGTGAAAATTTTAGTGTTATTTTTATACCCTTCACCACATGTGTTAAAGGGTATATATAGTTTGTCATAACGTTTGTAATTTCCACAATATTGATTTTAGACCCCATAAAGTATATATATTCTGTGTCCATATGAGAAGAGAAGTTGATTTAACGATGTCCGTCTGTCCGTCTGACCGTCTGTCCGTCTGAGCGTCTGTCTGTCTTACGTTTGATATGTGTTTTCCGGTTAATCCAGACATGATAGCGGCTAGGTTGTTTTACATTTATGTTATATACAGTCCACCATTTCTTGCTATTGAAATTCAGCCAGATCGGTCCAAAAATGACGTAGATATGAGCAAAAAACCACGACTACCTCTAAATGTTGTTGTATTTTTTTATTTCTGTATATCTTGAGAACGGCAAGAGCCAAAATTTCCAAATTAGGCACACACATTTAGGTTGCCAATACACACCATCCTACACAATGTGGGCGGGATTGGAGAAGTGGGCGTGGTACCTCCCGTACAAAAAAATTAAAAATTTTATAAAAACCTAAATTTAAGGGCTGCCATATGTCCTATGGATATGACTTATATACCAAAATATCTGATTTCTTGTAGAACATATTTTATAAGAAACTCGGAAAAATCCGTTTAGATACAAAAAAGTTATGACCAAAATTAATTTTTTTTTTTTAAATACCCACTTTCGGGAACCATAGATCTTCCCGAGTCCAAGCTTTATAACTAAAGTAAATGGCAAATTTCTTCTTCAACACGTCGGTATATAAATCTGCCAAATCGGTTAAAAAATGGCAGAGTTATAACCGAAATACTAAATCCATAAAAATTACTCTTTTTTATAATTAACTTTGTTAAAATATATATTGACAAGTTTATATAAATGTTTATATATAAATATAACTTAAGTAAATGGTAAAATTCTTCCTTAACACGTCGGTATATAAAACTATCAAATCGGTTAGACAATGGGTAATTTATGAGCAAAATACTCAAAAAATGGGCTAAAAAACATCAAAATTTTTATAAAAACCTAAATTTTAGGGCTGCTATACGTCCTATGGATATGACTTATATATATCAAAATGTCGGAAATTTGTATGAGTTATAACAGAAATATTGGGGTCTAATCACCGCATACGATATCGAGCAAAATTCATCGAAATTATTTATTTTGGTATCTTGAAACTCGATATCGAATGAAATGTATTGAATTTGAAATAATAGCATTCGACATCGAGTAACTCGACATTACGTTTATCGAGTTTTCATTCGATACGCCAGTGTCTATCGTATGCAAAAAAATTCAATAGTTTATTCGATACGATAGTATCGAATGCAGTGATTAGAACCCTGAATTCCCGAAAATTAATCTTTTTATACCCTTCACCGAAGGTAAAAAGGTATATACAATATTGATCCTACACCCTATAAAGCACAATGGTGAAGGGTATATAAGATTCGGCACAGCCGAATATAGCACTCTTACTTGTTTAATTTGGTTTTTTCTGGATTAAATATTCATGTTAAAGAAAACTAATACAGAACAAAATTGTTCATAAGATATAGCCCTAGAATATTTGTAAATAAGGTTTTTCTCTAAAATAAATATTTCGGGAGTTATCAACAATTAAAGCGACCCATAGTGAGAAAAATAGCATATTAGCAAACTTTGTGGGCTCAAGGCACGGCTAATAACTATGCAAACGATCTAAACATTTTTATATATATTTTTTTCTAATTTGGAATCATTCTAAGGGGTTTGCCAAGTAAAACTACGTAAAAAAATTGCCCATATAACTTGCGGTCACACTAATGTTAAAATTTGTTTTTAAATACTGTGGGGAATGGTGTTATCTGGCCGGGCTTGACCAACTATACGATAGCATAATTTTAGGAACTGAAAAAACTTTAGTTTTATTTAATTTAGATAAAATATGTACATACTGTTAAATTTTGGGCTTGCACTTTGGTACCAAATCCCTAATTTTCTTCGTTATAGAAGGTATACTACTCCTAAAAGATGGCCAAGAAGTGCTACTAATATTACAACATTCTTATACCAAAAGCCCACTGTAAACTTTGTATACTTTATAATTGTATCAAATACTTAACAAAGAGAAAGAAAAGGTTGTAGTTTATTTGCCACATAAGGCAAGTACAACAACAAAAACATAATATAATTTTAACAATATGCACCGTTACGAGAATATTCTTCTTCGTTCCCAACCTCACCCTTCAAATACAAATCAGACACAAAAACATTAAAGTGCAAAAAATGTAAAAAAATAAATAAAACTGAATGAACCCTTATTTTGTTTAATAAAAAACCCATAATTTAAGTATGTGTTTTATAAAAAAACTCACACACACACACATTTACACAAACACCGGTGCCGGTAAACATGCTTCTGTGTTCGTTAACGGGTACAAACACCAACAAACAAAGAAAAACCAAACCATAACAGTAACTAAAACTCAATAGAAGACACACATGCAAACGCACAACGAAAACACTCACCACGGTCATGGACAACAAATAACAACAATAACAACGACATTGAACTGAATTGGAAAAGGGATGCAAAAAAGAACAAAATTTACCCCTGTGAATTCATTCTCTAGTCGATATTGCAGCAGAGCAAAACAAAAATGAACAAGAACACGAAAAGAGAAGCACAAGAAAAACAAACTAGAAACGCAAAAAAATCAACAACAACATCAAGGCTAAATAGCAAAAACAACAACATCAGTAGCAATGTACGAACGAATGAATAAACGTGGAAGGTTTTTCATGTGACTGACAGACACAAAGTTTGAGCCAAAACAAAAATGTTGAAAAATTTCAACGATTAGATTAAATTCGATTGCAACGTGAGCGGTACGGTTCAGATGTTCATGTGGAAATAAAAGTGGTTGATTTGACGTTTCGTGATTTCGTTTCTGGTTTTTCTGTTTCAAACAACAAATATTTGATGTGATTTACAAAACATGAATTCGGTGTAATTTTATTTTTAGACAAAAATAATTAAATTAATGTTGTTTGTGTTATTTTCAACAAATAGCAATCAAATAATTAAAATTGTGAAATAAGAAAAAAATGTGAAAAGAAAAATTCAATACTAAGCAAAAAAAAAAAAAAAAATAAAGAGAAAAGAAAGGAATCTTGTGTTTATTACCTTGAGAAAATCCAATAATAAAAGTTTAAGAAAATAAAATAAACGAAAAATGTTCCCAAGAAATGTTGCAGTATCATCACAACAAAAGTAACGTTTTTCTTTGTTTATATAATGAATGATGTTGCATAGTGTTTGGTTTTCTTTGTGCCGTTATCTTGTAAACACTTAAAGTGCATATGTGCATATGTGTGTGTGTGTAATAATTCTATGCGTGCGCATCCGCATCCGCTGTGTTTGCCTTTGTGTTGTAATTTTATAAGATTTTCTCACCAACATTCGATTTTGTTTTGATTCCCCTCTTACTTTTCTTTTTATTGTTGTTATTTACAACGGTGTAATGTTTACAAATGTCCAGCATGAATTCAGATGATAATTTCAGCTTGGCCGGCAACAATGATGAATCCGACGAAGAAGTCATCGAGAGCATGGAACTGCTCGAGGGCAATTATCAAATGATAAGACAATGGGTGCCACCAGCTCCCAATTATTGGGATGCACCACCAAAGGCTGTTATTAAATCAGCGGAAGTGAGGTAAATGAACAAAATTGCAAAAAAAAATCTAAAGCATAGAAATCGATATGAGTTTAAAACAAGCAAACATATAAACAAAGTACACACGTTTGTGTTCTGTAAACAAAAAGATCCCAGCAAGCAAAATATTTCGACGTCTTCCAGATATCTAAGAGAAATGTCGACAAAAATTCGGAATCGTATACGAATTCTGTCAGATTTCTGACTCAAAAATGCATAAAGTGGTTGTCACGAATTCTGGTAGGCATGTCGCTGAAAATTCTGCGTTTTGTTTTTGCCAGCATTTCTCGTAGATATCTGACAGAGTTCTTATGAAAGAGAGATGGAAATTCGGATATGTTAGCCGACATTCTTATTGCTTTCTGTCAGATAGCTGATCGATTTATCGGACAAATTTCTTCCAGAAAACTAAGGGATGTCTTTTAAAAATATGATCGAATGTTAAACGAGACTTTTTTAAATTGATTTTTTATTAATTTTTCTATTAAAGTACAGCCGTTTTACTTTGAAACATACATAAATAATATTTATTTGTTCCGAATTGACTGCTTTTTAGGCTCTTTAGCGTTTTTCAGTTTAACGTATTCTATTCTGTGATAAGTTGAAAAATTTTTTGTCCAAGTCATCCACGGAACAGCTTCTTGTTCTCGATCCTTTCTCCAAAGCAACATTAGAAGTAGTATAAATACTTTAAAAAATTTGTTTTAGTTGCATTAGAAAATTAATTTTTAGTACACTGATATTTTACATTACCCTGCGATTCATAGGACTGTACCACGTTATTTTATTAAATGATATTAGCTCAAATTTGATGTGATAATTTAAACATTGCAAAAAAAAAAAGTTATTGAGGTGTCCCATGAACTTATTTGAGTCTAAGACAACTCGAGTGAACTGTACCTTAAAAAAATTTTGTTGGCTATAATTTTATTGCAAACAAAAATATATAATTAAAAATTTTACATGTACGTACCATTTTTTAAGCTTTTTTTTTTTGTTTTTGAGCAAGAAAATAAAATTATAATTAGTATTGTGGTTATTTTGTTGAACTATTTTATAGTTTTTAATCCAAATTTTTAATATTTTGAATTAAAATTAAATTATTTTTATGAAGAAAGGAATTTTACAACATGAAAATTAATTCAAATGAAAATTAATTAAAATTTTTCATTCTTGAATGTAGCCAGGCTCTAACATTGGCCGGTAGGTTTCCCTGACATGGTTCGATCGTAACCACTCGATCTCCTCAAAGGGATTTGCCTTCTTACACTCGCAGCCATCGACGACTGCTGACGTCAATAGTCAAACATCAAACCTTAAACCGAATTGTATTTTAACCTTTGGTAGATCGAAATTTGCTTTTTTGAAAGATTTATCCATTTTAATTGATTTTACATGTTTTTCCTTATTTCTGTTTTTTCGTACTTTTGACAAGAATTCTTCTTGAAGTCCAAAGTATATTTTTTGTTTTTTTTTTTTCATTTTTTGTCTTTCTTTTTCTTGTTGACTTTTTCAGCACAACTTGAAGGACAAATGTACACATAGAGCTCGTGCCTAAGCTGTAACAATAATTAGTATTGTGGTTATTTTGTTAAAATTATTTTGAACTAAATGACAATTGTCATTAAAAAAAAAGAAATCGTTACATAAATTTGTCCCGATATATCCATGCGAAATCGATCAGAAAGCGGCCAGACGGTACGTACACTCAAAGTCTGAGAGAAACCTGAAGGAAGTCTCTAAGAATCAAGTCAGACATTTGCAAGAAATTTCCGATTCAGACAATGTCGGTGTAGTTTGCTGGCTGGGGAACTACTTATTTGTTGTTTTTGTATTTTATGCCCTACACTAGGTATTAGGCGTTGTAACAGATACTTACAGCTTGTGCCAAACAATTGACAAAGTTCTACCGAATGGTAATCATCTTTCTACAACGCTGAATTTAATAAAAACAGAATAGCGGAATTCATGCTTAGTCTGAGTTCATACGGCTCATGTCTTATTGACAAGATTCTTCCTTTTTCTTCTTTGAACATGAATTGGCGTTCAAATGAATCATGTCATGTTGACGACATGTTTTTTATTTGTTTTGTTTTGATATTGAAAACAAAAACATAATTAAACAACGAATAAGAAAGCAAAACGTAAAGACAGTACATGAATCTGTGTACTCGTTTCTTTTCCCCTCGCCCCTCTCGCCTACAAAGTAGCAATCTTGTCAATAAGACATGAGCCGTATGAACACAGACTTAGTAGTAAATTTAAAACCCTTTTAGATGTACAAAGCAGGGAGATAGAACGGTTATTAATCGATCGGTTTTCACCGGTTTTTTAAGGATTGCCCATGTCGATTATTTAAAAATAAACATTTTTTTGAATATCGAATAAGCCGGTTATCATAAAAATGTGTAATTAACATACGTTTTCCTTAACTTTGTTGTAAATGTACTCGTAATTTATGTATTTTTCTTACTGTTACATTGGGTAAATTTAAACTTTTTATGAAGAATGTCAAAACAAAAAGTAAGTCTGTGTTCATACGGCTCATGTCTTATTGACAAGATAACTACTTTATAGGCGAGAGGGACGAGGGGAAAAGAAAAGAGTACACAGGTGCATGTATTGTCTTTACGTATTGCTTTCTTATTCGTTGTTTAATTTTGTTTTTGTTTTCAATATCAAATAAAACAAAATAAAAAACATGTCGTCAACATGACATGATTTATTTGAACGCCAATTCATGTTCAAAGAAGAAAAAGCAAGAATCTTGTCAATAAGACATGAGCCGTATGAACTCAGACTAACAAAAATTAAAAAACATTATGAATGATGTAAATAATAATCGGATAAATAGCAATTTGTGTGAGGTATTCTAAATATTAAATATATTTTTATAGAGATGTTATCTCTGGAGATATTTGGACGGGATTAAAAAGAAAAAGTAAGGTGAAGTGCCCTAAATGATAAGTTGCAAACATTCCCCGAAGTCACGACTTCTTAATTGGTCCATTTGACCGTTCGAAGTAGCTCTAAAAAGACAGCAAATAAAAGATTACTAAAATACGCTGCCAAAAATGAATCATTGGATGTTTTTGATATTCTTTAATTAGGCTTGAGTTCATCAAATTAATTTTCATTAAATTATTTTTCACTGAGGAAGAATTTTTATAAAAATTTATTGATAATCTTTCTTTGGCTGAGCTGGGATTAGAGCCCGGGTTAATTTTTACATGTTTCAAGAATCACCACATGCTATCCTCAGAAAATCTTTGAGTTCTAACCACTGCACCACTGCGGTGCCCGCCAGCCAACAGTCAAACATCAATCCTTTAACCAGTACTGGTGGTTCGAAATTTGCTATTATTATCATCTTTAAATTTCAAATATTCTTTCTGTCAAGACTTTGTCTTGAAAACCTGAATGCATGTTTTTTTGTCCACTTTCGTCGACATTTTTTTTTTATTAGCCCGCTGTGTTGCAGAAAAAGGAGTGCCCGCTAAGGCACCTAAAACTCTTAAGTATGTAGTTTTAGCATATCTTAATCAAAACTACAACACTCCGGCGTCATCAACGATATGGAAAAATTTACCAGTTACATTTATGAAAAAGACCAAGAACTAAAAAACAAAATTGAAGAAATCAAACGATGACATAGAACAATTTAAATTGTGGTCGACGACTATACAGATATTATATAAAAAAAATGTTCATATTATTATTCGTTTCTTTAAATAATTCTTAAAAAATCATATACAGATAATCCTGGCTAAGAGGGATTGTTTGCAACTTTCCAAAAATATGTTAATAGACATCCTTAAATACCAACAATTAAAACTTATTTAAAATAAAATTGCGAATTTGTCTCAATTGATTGTCAGTTAAGTCTAAGCTTTCATTTATAGAAACCCCTTTTGTTTGTACTTTAAAGAGACTTGAGCAGATGCATTGAAAGTGCTCTTTTTTGTACACTTAGTCACTTTTTACTAGAGTTTGCTAAAAACCGTAACAATGTGAAACCGCGGTTTCGGATTTAAAATGATTAAAACCGGTCGGTTTCGGTTCGGTTTTGAAAATATCAAAGTTAAATTTCATACAATTTCAATTCAGTTACTTTTATTATCATTTAAGTGTATACCTGGACCTGGCCAGGCATTTTTTACCTTTTTCCGGTTTTTTTTTTAAATATAATTATTAGTTATATTAGAACGAAGCTTTATGTATTCCTCAATCAAAGTGTTTTTTCCAAAAAAAAAAACAAGTAAGAAAGTATAGTCGGTCAAGCCCGACCATATGATACCCAACACCACAGTATTTAAAAACACATCATGCTTATGTGTCTATGTAAATATGGATTTATCTATGTTTATAAACTTCATGGAAATCGGTTTGAAAGTTTGTGAGAGGCAGAATTTGCCCCCTACCTCCCATTGTGGTCTTATTTTTGTAAAACTGTATAGCTAATGTGTCCATATAGATATGGATCTATCTATGTTTTAAATTTCATTAAAATCGGTTTGAGAGGCAGAAATTGACCCTATCTCCCCTCGTGGTCCGATTTTTTTAAAAATGTATACATTTTGTGTCCATATAGATATGGTTCTATCTATGTTTTGAATTTCATTAAAATCGGTCTGATAGTTTCTGAGAGGAAGAAATTTCCCCCTATCTTCCCTCGTGGTCCTACGATTCGGCCCATTTTCAATAGGCTTGGTCCTTGTGCCAGTAAGAACCTATGACCCAAATTTTATCAAATTTTATCTCTACAATTGCGACCTATACTTTGCGCACAAGGTTACATGGACAGCCAGCCAGCCAGCCTGCCAGCCAGCCGGACGGACATCGTTAGTTCGACTCAGAAAGTGATTCTGAGTAGATCGGTATACTTTAATGCATAATACCCTCTCCACTATTGTGGTGTGGGTATAAAAAAAAATGAGAAAAAGTGTGAACGAGTTTTTTCTATAGCCAAAAACCTCCATACAAAATACTAGTGGTCCGAGCCAGGCCCAGGTGGTAGTTTGTGCCACACAAATAAGGTCTCTACTTAAGAATTAAAAACGTAACATTTGTTCTTAGTACTTATTTTCAATTTTAAGAATTTTTAATTACCTTGCCATTGTTGCAGGCTATTATGTATAAGTTTTTGTACATGAAGTTCGAGTATTATGTATAATTTGCAATTTCTTAAAGCATAAAAATATTTTTAAAGCAAAAGTTAAAACCGAGGTTTTTTTTGTCGGTTTTCGGTTTTTAGGCATTAAAATCCAGGGTTTCGATTTCGGTTAAAACCAACCAGCAATCCCTTCTTTTTACGTCCTATTTTTTCAACATTCATTTAGCATTTCTAATACATTCTGACTCATATTCGCTAAGCTTATTTACAAATTTCTGGTAGGTTCCAAAAAACGTATTTTTTGGCAAGCTGGCCCAAAAATGTATCTTCAACGAAATAAATGAAGAAATGGCCAAAATGGCATACGGCATAAAAAACTTACCCTGGTCATAACTATGTATTTTGTTGGTTTCTTACCATTGCGAATGGTTTTGGTTTTATTCAAATTAACTTTTTATTTCAAAATTAATGGGCCATGTCACAGAGTACAATTCCGTTCGGAATGATTCCGTTCGGAATTGAAGAAAACATATTTGTTTGTTGATGGAAAGTGTATTTTGATAGTTTTATGGCCTTTCAGATACAGGCAACTTCCATACAGTTCATGAAAACAAAAGAGGTTTCATCCCGAAAATTTTTTTCGTCATTTTCTGAAGCACCAAAATACGGAATGAATTCCGTTTCCGAACGGAATTGTACTCTGTGACATGGCTGAATATACATAATATTTTTTGTTTATTCGAAATAAAATCGGTAAGCCGGTTATTTTTTTAAAGCTCAACCGAAAACAAAATTTTTTAAAATAGCAACTATTCGGAATATTCGAAAACCGTGTTTTAAAAAAGTCGGATAATCGATCTTCCTATTACAAGGGTTTGCAACCACAATGTGAGATAATTTTTTGTCTTTTTCACCATATTATTTTTTTTTTTTTCTTAAAACAGTGAAAATAATTTTCTTTGCTTATTTATATTGCTGAAATACATTAATTCAAAACAGTTTACACCTCAAAAATGCCAAAATTATTAAAAATTTTTCACAAAACTGAAAAAGCTTGTAAATTAATGTAAAGAGCTTGCCATTGTTGTTGGTATAGTCCAGTGACCCTGCAAATAATAGGACCAGTTCAAACACGCGTGTGAAGAGTAGCCCACAAGGGACCAGGACTACTCCAAAAGTAACGCAAACGTATGGAAAAAACAAGGTGTAGTTAACATTACGATGTCCTAGGGGAGTACCATAAAACCCACCTTTGGACTACTAAGAAGTTGTTTTAAAAGTAGTTTGAAGTCGTCTAAAAACGAAAGCACGTCGTTAAAAACCGAAGACACTTCGTCTCACATCAAACACTTTTTAACAATGACCAGTCCATGGAGTAGTCCATTTTATCGAAATCAATCAGGTGGTCCAATTTTATTTTCAGGGAAAGGGCACACACATACTATCACATTTATGCTTGTGATGACGAAATAACAACAAAGCAACAGCCGACCGTACATTGTCGCAGACCACACAAATTAGTTTATAGTGTACATGAGTCGACGTCACACAAGCAGCGTTTTATTATTCCTATAAACGCGTACATAGGATTTGCCCTTCACTGGTATAGTACTTTTACAAACATGATAAATTACAGTTAAATCTATTTTGTTGTAATGATCTTGTAAGCCGTGGAATATGTACTAAAACCACAAGATCTGCTATGTCTACAATGCTAGCCTACTACAAAGCGTATATAATAACAATCCTCAAGTTTAGCATACTCCAGAAGTAAAAAGCAAGAGACAGTGGTCCATAATGACTAACTTGTCATTCGTATAAGAGCTAAGTATTTGGAGGAAAAAAAGGAAGAACGTACAGCTGAATATAGACAGTAAAAAAGTTTTTGCCACTTATTTTTATGGAAACTATAGTCAAATATTGAAACATTTCGGAGCTGGGCTTAATCTTAAATTGATATCCTTAAATTCATTACAGATTCTGTTCTGGGATGGCTTTTGTATTGGAGTTAGCAAAAATGTTAAGCCTATTCTCACTATTTTCTAAAAAGTAAAACAAAATATTTTTTTGTCTTGTATTTCGTATAAAATAAAATGGATGGGCAGGCATCGATTAATCAACTCCGGAAGCAATTCTATGTAGATCGGAATACATAAAATAATTAAATCGGTACTAAGATCTATTTTCGGGTAATACAAGTTAATTATCGATGACAACTGGGTGTAATGAAATGATACACTTTTTTCTGATAAGAAAAAAACTTATATTGAAGTAACTGAGTCTTGTAAAAAAATTAATATTAATTGAAAAATACAGAAACTATTTTGTATTAATACATGTCAAAAACCCAAGTAATATGTAAAGGGGTCAGTACAGGGTCAAATATTTCTCATGAAGCGCTATAGAAGTAGTATTAGTGAAAATATGTTTGTATATGTGACACTGACGATGCTGGATGGAAAATCAAAAAATTAAGATATGTATACAAGTATTTCCAGTCAGCATTTGATCCCCTGCGCGTTAAAATAATCATTTTTGTGCTCGTTTTTGATTCGAAAATGATACCACATTCGCGACTCTTCTGAAAGAGTATTTTTTGACTCGCGTTTCCGATCTAATGCGACTCATTTTCGATACATTTTGTTCTATTACTTATAACCAATTAAGAAACTTTTTCGAGTCATTTCAATTTAGACTCATTTTCGAGACAGTTTTTGCTACTACTTTGAAATTACTTTTTTATATAAAATTTTTAAGCTAAAGCCCAAATAAATTTAAATTTTATATCAGTTTTGTTCCTTACAGCATAAGCTGACTGACATAAATAAGCATACATTTACGAAACTCACTTGCTTCGAAATCTGTAAAAAATATGGTGCCGTTATAAACAGAAACAATACCAAAAGAAACATAATGCTTAAAACACAGTATTGCCACTTTGTGGGTAATAACCCGAATTTGGTATAATTTTTAAGGTCATGGGTAGAGCGTGGGTAATTTCTCTTAGGTGTAATTCAGGTTTAATTTGAAATTTGTACTTCAGATGCGCTAATAAAATCAAGATTCGATTTCAGTGATGATATTTATTTCTTTTTAAATATTGTTGCTAAGAAATTCACAGCCTTTTGAACCAAAGTCTCGGTTTCTTTTTAAGAAACGACTTAAATCATTGTATTCTCACCACACCAGAAGTGTATTTTAACAGAGTATATTAAAGGTGGTAGCATTTTTGTACAATTACAAAAACAACTAAAATCAACTCAGAAAATTTTCAAGTTGTTTTTATAAATATTTGAAACTGCAACCATCTGCTGTTTTGTTATTATTTTTGATTTTATTTGTACCATCCGTGTAAACATGAATAATACTTACAAAAGATTTTTATTTTTTTCTTTTAAACACGGAGATAATTTCATAATATTTTGATTAAAATTAATGCCAAATTGCAAAACATGCAGAATAAATAAGCAAAAGGTTTTTTTTCTACCAAAAAAGTTTGAAAAACTTGTCCTCAAAATTGGCATTTGATGCTTTGTAAAAAATTTTAATTTCAAAAGGAAGTTTTATTTAAGAAATTTGGATAATAGTAGTTGCTTATTAGTTCTGTAAACATTTTGTGTTGAGTTTGTTTCTATTTCAACATGTTGCGATAACTCAAGAACAACATGTTGATTGTTGGATGATATATAAAACAAGAATACATAAACAGTTTAAATGTATACAATCATATCATATTGTTTTGCTTTCACGTAGATCTTCAAAATGTATGATATATTTTTACATTTGTATGTCCAAATATATTTATCTTAACAATTGCATTCATTTTAAATTCTTCCAAATTAAAGCTAAAGATTTCCCAATGCCGGTCTAATACTACGTCCCTGGCTAGTAGTAGGAATATTATTTCTCAAAGTTTATATAAACCTACCTTAAATACATTTTATTTTACAATTTTTTTTTCTAAAAGAACATTTCCATTATTCAGATTAACCACCACCACTATTGAATACACAAGTATGTGAATATTTTTCGTTCGTAGATTAGATTTCCGGTTCAGCTTAAAAGTGCTAAAATATATTTTCGTTACTTTCATGTGTGGCACACGTTGAAGCAATAAATCAACTTTTCCAAAATGCTAATGGTTTAATCAAACCAATTTCCAATTGGGACTTGAAATCAATTATTGGGGTGGAGTTGAGAAAAAACCACAGTAGTCATTGAATAATTTGCACTACAAACATTAAAAGATGAAAATAGTAAAAGATTGAAATTAAAAGACATACGAGTGCAATTTATTTTTAGGACTCATGGTTAACTTTTGTAATCAAAGATGAAACGGAAATTTCCACTTGAATTATAAAAAACAATTGCAAACAATTTGTATTTACGAAAATAAATATCTCTACAGAAAAAGAGACAATTGTTCTCAAGATGATGTATTCAAAGCAGTTTTTTAATGAAAACTAAAGAATATGTAAAAAATACTGAATTTTGATACACAGCAGTGTATCTTGATTACAAAACAATTAAAGTGGTACAATGATGTGGCTTATAATGGTGTGATGTGGTGCGATGTGATGACAAACAATAAAAGATCAAATGACATTGTTGTCATGTTGTAAAACATTACAAAAAAACTACAAAGAATTAAGCCAGCCAAAGTGACAAGACCAATAGCAGAAATCAAGTCATTACAAACCACAAGTATTTGCAATTGTTCTCTTTTTTTTTCAATTATATACAATCAGACGAATGCCTGTTTTCATATGCAAAAAGAGTTCCGCTCAGGTATTTGTTTTGTATTAAAATTTAAAAGGAAAAGAAGAAGTTGCCACTGCTTAAAGATGTGTTTAATGCAATATTAAGTTTCTAATATGCACATGTTTTGTACTTTTTTTAAAAAGTACTTTTAAAAGAATTTTCAAAAATAAACAATCGTGTTACCAAAACATAATAATAATAAACCTATGTATGTTCTTAACCCTTATCCTATATAGAAAGTTCATCCATCATACATTTGGAGGGCGCAGAGCTAAGCCAAACCAATTCACAAAATATAATTCAGGCCCCTGCAATGCCTAGGATGCCCCTAGATGGGTCAAATGTATGACCAACACCACTTTATTTTTTATTTATTTATTTTATTTATTTCCAACATATCTACCCGCTATATTCATTCCTTAAGGGGCTCCCATGAAACAGGTTCAATGCAGACTAGAAATATATTGAAAAAAATGTCCCATAACTGCCCAGGAGTCGCCACTAGTAGGATAAAATGTATGACCGACCTCAATTAGTTTTTTGTCCTTAGCATATTTTCGAGACATAATTGCCCCTTATCACAACTTCTTAGGGGGGCTCCCATAAAAATATTGCGTTTTAAGAAATTCTGCAATTAAAAAAAAAAAAAAATCGTGTTTTGTGAATAAAATCAAAAATATTGTTAAAAGATTTTAATAATATATGGCTGGTTTTGTTTTTTATATGCACATAAAATTAGAAGCATAGCTGCCTTTTTAAATTTTTCATGAATTTTTAAGAAACAAAAATTTCGAAATGGTGCTAAAAATAAATTTTTTTTTTTCAATAAAAAAAAAAAAATCTTTCTAAAAATTTAACTTAAAGGAAATTTTTTAGGGAAATTTCGATGAACTATTTTTGAGTTACGCGAACAAATGTTGTGCAGCCTCCTCCATTTTCGAAATAACGGTGTATCTCGAATACATGAGCTTGTCTGTTTATTCAACCAGTACCAGTGCAATGAATGCAAGTTTTGGAAGGATGTTTACATAAGTTAATTACATTATGAACATCTGTTTGAACATTTTGTGTTGACTAATAGTGTTGGGCAATTTTGACCCATGTTTTAGTACAGACATTATTAAAAAGCCTTAAAATTTAATATTTTATATATAAATACTTTTCAATAGAAAAATAATTGTACATTTATTTCAAAATAATTAGCAATAAAACAGGTTTGTGCAGTTTTGAGTCATGGATACAGGACAAAGGTTAAATTATTTTAAAATTCATTAACACTCACTCTAGTTTTGTATAATAAACAGTGAATATAAATTGTGACCATGGTATAAGAATACAAGCTAGTGCCACTTTCTTTTTTTCTGACACGTTGCCTTTTGACAACTAACGTGTTTTGTGAAAACTGTTCTACCATATTTATTCTGAATAATCCCACTGTTTCATTTATTTTTCAAAACAACATTTTATTTCAAACAAATCAAGAACACAAAAAGTTTTCAAATAAAAATTTTTACAAAGAGAAAATGAGCTGCATATTCCAAGACTGCAAAAACACAAGGCCCAACTGTAAGGCCTTAGAAAATTACATGAAACTTTAATTAAAATGTGTGATTTAAGTTTAGACCATAATATTGTAGAGATTTTTAAGTGATAAAATTTTTAAAAATTGCAAGTTGAAACATGAATAATAAAACCATTTGCATGTTAAAAGTAATAAGTTAATAAAATATGTCACATAATTTTCATCACGGTTTTGAATTGAAAGTTTCACAGAATTAAAGAAACCACCAGGGTAAATAACGGTTTCTTAACCCATTAAGGACTGATGGATATTGAAATACCCAAAAACAGAGCCATCGTAGAACAATTCTGGGTAACTTCTGGTAAGAGGTTTCGAAAATTGGATTTTACAGAAAGATAAAGAAAGAATATGACTACTTAAAAAATTTTAATTTAATCACCTTTTATTGGGAAAGTTAGCGGCTTAAAAGTTAGCAATTTTTCAAATTTTGAAAAAGCGAACGACAATGGCTCTGGAAAATTCTGGGAGTAGAACATCGGAAAACCCTCTTGATGACTCTGATTTAGAAAAAAATATTAACAAGTTTGGGCCAATCACGTTGACTACAGGTTTGATTCAATGACATGGGTATTTAAATACCCACTTCGCTGTCAGAGTGTTCAAAACACACATTTATTTTTAATTTTTTGATAAGTAAAAATGCTTCGTTTTATGTAAAATTAACTAGAAATAAATATCAGAACTGTGGTTGATCATTGAGATAATTTTTTTTAAATGTTTTTTGGGACACTACCATGAAACTGTGCAAAACAAGCCTTTGGGTATAAGTTATATTTGCACTTCGTACAACCAAACTCAGTTTTACCCCCACATTGTCCACAAAGGCCCTGCTTATTAATTTGGCTTATTCACCATATCAGCATCCAAAGCATTAGTAAGTAACGGCCAGTACCACTTCTTACCACGAACTTTAATGCGGTAATTATTCATGAAATTGTCGACTAAGTCCTTTTCCAACGTTAGTTCTGTTCAATACACTTATTATTATGTTGTTGTTCTTCTCTTAACCAAAACAAAAATCACCGTATAAAGAAAAACAGGGGCCTAATTCTGGCAGTCGTGATGTAGTACTTTGTCGATTCTGAAGTAATTTTATTTATAATTCTTTCAGTCGATACTGACCGAATCAGAATTATTTTTTCTATATTGCGAAACTCAAATTAATGCTTTACAACACTGAAAAAATAATTCCGATTCGTTAAGTATTGACTGAAATAATTAGATATAAAATGGCTTTCGAATCGAGAAAGTACTCGATCACGACTGCCAGAATCAGGCCCCAGAGCAGAAAATAAACACAAACACATTTATTCAAAAACTTAAAAGTCCCAATTTGTTTTTAATAATACCCCAGCGGGAAAACTCAGGAGATCTTACTTCAGACATTATTAAAACCCTGTTAAATTTTTTTTTTTTATTCAATTACCATTCTTATCTAACTGCTAAATAATGCCTCATAGAAGGCCTCGGCTCTTTCGTTTAAAAGATAAGATACACATTCCTCGTTCCATTCTATGAGAAGGGAGAAAAGAAGGAGTAACATTTTTTGTTTTTTTGCACAAGGAAAAGCAAAATAATTATTTCTTTTTTTGTATCCCTTTACCTTTCTTATGTACCTGAGAAAGAACGAGAGCGGAAGGCCTTACAGCAGGCCTTATACATCCAAAAGAAGAAGTACAGAGGACTTCTTTCCTTTTCTCGCTGAGACCGATTCTACGTGCATAGCGAAATAAACACACAACACTCACATCAATGCCTCTAATAAATGAGTTTTTAAATTTTTTTTGTTTTCAAAAAATCATGTGTTTTAAAACTCTTTAATAGCGAAGTGGGTAGAAAATACCGATATTCTAAAGGCCAAGGTTTGTCATGTAAAAATAAAAAACAACGCAATGTTAATATAAATACCCTTAATATCAAATGTGTGAAATTTTATTTAAATCCAACCAAGAAATCGGGGTTTAGTCCTTAATGGGTTAAATATTTCGCCGTTACATATTTTTTATTCAATAAGTGCGAGATTAAGTGTCCATTTAAAATATATAATTGTATATTTTATTCGCCATATTAATTCTATATTGCCCTATTATTATTATTATTATTATTATTATTATTATTATTATTATTCAATAAGTAGCACAATGGTTTAATTAAAATTTGGCGCAACTCGTACATTGTTGCCATACGAAAATTTTAACAATTACCTTGTATTTTTATACCATGATTGTGACCACTACGAATGAACAGAAAATAAACAAGTAAGAAAGTATATTCGGTCAAGCCCGACCATATGATACCTTTCACCACAGTATTATATAAATATGGATTTATCTATGTTTATAAACTTCATTAAAATCAGTTTGAAAGTTTGTGAGAAGCAGAAATTGCCCCCTACCTCCCCTTGTGGTCCTATTTTTGAAAAACTGTATAGCTAATGTGTCCATATAGATATGCATCTATCTATCTATGTTTTAAATTTCATTAAAATCAGTTTGAAAGGCAGAAATTTCCCCTTATCTTCCCTCGTGGTCCTATGTTTAAAAAAATGCATCCCTTTTGTGTCCATAAAGATATGGATCTATCTATGTTTTAAATTTCATTAAATCGGTTTGATAGTTTCTGAGAGGAAGAAATTTCCCCTTATCTTTCCTCGTGGTTTTACAATTTTGGCTTGGTCCTTGTGCCAATAAGAATCTATGTCCCAAATTTTATCAAATTATCTCCAAAATTGCGACCTGTACTTTGCGCACAAGGTTACATGGACAGCAAGCCGGATGGACATCGTTAGTTCGACTCGGAAAGTGATCTGAGTCGAGCGGTATACCTTAAGGTAGGTCTAAGACCAATATTTTAAGGCGTTACACACATTAGCACAAATGCATAATAACCTCTCCACTATTGTGGTGTGGGTGTAAAAATTGGGAAAATAAAAAAATATCATTGGAAAAAGATTGACCTTAAAGCCCGGCCATATGATAACCCTGCACCACTGTTTGTAGAGAAAAATTGCCGAGAGTATCTGGGAAACCTAGAAAATCATGGACACTCCACGAACAAAATTTTTTTATGTGGTTAAGACTTATATAAAAGTTATTTATATAGATGTCTGCATCGTTATGAGTTTATTTTGTCATGTTGGGAGGGGGATTATTTGCAGCTATTTTCAATTCTATATCTACCAATATAAAATTTTGCCACGTCAAAGTTTCTGTCGCCAATTTTAATGAACTATTGAGTAACAACTTTTTTAAGGAAGTTTTGTCATTAAAAGCTATTTTTGGAAGTGGTATTTGTATGGGATCTGTGGTCAAATATGGGCCCATTCCAATAAAATTAATTTGGAATGAAATAAATTTGTACCTAACTAAATCTCAATACCAGCAAAACAAGATGGTTTGTGGGCACAAAGACTAAATTCCGGAATGGGAAATTAGGTTTCATGAAATTGTCTTAAAATTTCTACTTTGCATACAAGGCCAGCCAGCAGGACGGACATCGTTACATTGATTCAAAATGTGTTTCTGAGCAGATCGTTATTCTTAAAGGTGGGCTAAGGACCAATATTTTAAGGTGTTACACACATCAGCAGAAACGCATAATACCCTCACTATTGTGTTGTGGTTATAAAAACAATAAACCATTAAAACTAAAATAAATATGTAGTCTTTTATTTAAAAATAAAAAGAACCAGCCAACCCCATCCCTCAAACAATATGATATCAATTTTAAAAATTTTATTCGTAAAATTAACGCACAATTATCAGCTAATGTCGTTCAATTCATATTAATAATTTCAATCTTGCAATTTCCATCAGTTAAAATGTATCCCGATTTTAAGCTCATTCAACTGTATAGATGAGTTTTCTTCTTAATTATTTTGTAGAATTTTTTTTTATATTTCTCACCAAACTAGATTTTGTTTTATCGACATTTAACAAACGTATACTAAGGTGAAAAGGCTCAGAGAATTGCATGTAGAACGCATATTTAAACTTTATTAATTCCGTAGTAAAAATAAAATGAGATCAAAGACCTCTCTATCTCAAAAAAGGACATACCTTGTCAACGACTATTTTTAAAAAAAATTGATTTAATTCAAGAAATTATTTTAAAATTCAGAAATTGTGTTATGAATATAAACACAAAGTTGCTGTTGTTATTTAAGGCACCGCTGATAAGAAGTTTAAAAGGAAAACCCACTTGCATGTATCAGAGTTTCTTAAAATGTTTTGAAAACTAATCGATACATTTTTATTATACTGGTCAAAAAAAAAGTTGGGAGCAAGAACTTTATAAAGTTTTTTTAATTAAATTGAGCGTGCTCAATCAAAATCTGCTTTCCGTTTTTTTTTATATCACGTCTAGTTTTTTTCGCCCGATATAAGCCAAATGAATAAAATTAACATTTTGCCATCGATTTACGTGACTTACTGGGCATTTCGAAAAAATTAAAAAAAATTTAAATTGTTGTCCTTCTATCTTATTTTTATGATTAATATTTAACCAACTACAGTAGAGTCTCACAAATTCGAACCGCCCAGAAATTAGAACCGGCCATTTCAATGTATTGTGGTTCTAATTCCTGGAAATTTTGTTTTTTTGTTTTTGTTTCTACTAGAAATTTTTTTTTTTATGATTTTATTATTTTATTTTATTTTTTATACAACTTTTTCTAACAACTTAATTATGATAACTTTCTAAACATATTATATTTCTCACAACCATATCATGATATTTAATAGCCGTAACATGATCACTTTCTTTACATATATCATATTATGTTAAAGATGCAATCAAACTATTTTTACTCTAATCACATTATGTTAGCGCCATTTGTAAAATAATTTTGAATTTATTTCTGAGCGGTTAAACAATTAAAAGATAAAATTCCATAAAAAAATAAGTTTAAAGAAATTAAAAAATTAAAATATTAGCGGAGTTCATTCAAGTATTAGTGATGTAATAGTGCATATGCAAAATATCAAAGTTTTTTTTGTAAAATCCAACAACAAAACACACAGAGATTTCTTTATATTTTATGAAAGTGCTACGAGATTTCTGTGGTTTTCATGGACAACCGCATATGTCTTAAAAAAAATTGTTCAGGAAAGCCGAAAAACCATTCTATATCAAACTATGGGCTAGGTATTGCACATTTTAAACTTTGTCATTACGTTAAAAAATCGGAATTGATCCATCTTTTTTCAAAAAAATGTAAAGAGCGTCCAAAATTAGGCAATATGGCATCAACATCTTAAAATCGAAAAAATGGACTTACGCGGATGCCCATGAAAACCACAGATTTTTAATTTGCGCTTTTGCAAGCCTTATATTGAACTCCGCTATTTGATTAACATTAAGAAAAATTGTAAAAAGCAACAAAATAAAAAATCGATTCAAAAATATTTAAATTTATTTTGTATTTTTATGACAGCTATGAAAGGTGCTGTATCATAATATGATTGCTTCTAAATTTATTATGATTAACATGATGAGAATATGATTACTTCATAGCTTATTATGATTAACATGACAATAATATGATTAATTTATTAGCTTATTATGATTAACATGACAATAATTTGATTACTTCTTAACTTAATATAATTAACAGAATAATAATATGATTAAGGCAAAAATATTATGATGTAATAGTACGAGTATATTTAGTCATAATATGATTCAATAATAATCTTAATACGGTGCCTACAATCATAATTCTCATCATAATATGTTGCTCTTAGAATATGTTTACCACAACCATGTTTTTTCTTTGCGTGCAAAAAATGCTTCAAAAAGGTCGAATATTCTCTATAAACTTAAAAAAATCTGGAAAAATACTGGGTACGTTCGTAAATGCAGTTGCTGCGCATCAGTTGCGCATTAGTAAAGTTCGTAAATGCATCACTTGTAAGAAACTTGGCATTACTTTCATATGTCAAAAGTTTTTTTATGCAGTGATGCCGCAGCTCTGCAGCAAATATTGGAAATTATTGCATCAGTTAGTTTTCTGCTGCAATAACTTTTAACATAAAAGAAATTGTTTAATGTTTCTTTTTTGATGCTTTTTCATGTAATTTATAAGAAAATGATTACTTTTTGGTTAAATATTTTTAATAAAATTTGGCATCGCTATTGTTGATAAAATTTTTTTTAACTTTAAAAATATAGCTCGTGTCCAAAAATTCAAACTTTGCACAGCTGTTGTGCAGTAAAAAAGCATCAGCATCACAAGCGCAACTGGTGATCACGCACGTTCGTAAATGCATCAAAACTGTTGTATGAAAATTTCCTTAACAAAAGTTTGCTAAATTTAATATTTGATTTATAAAACGGACGCTCGACTTTATATTCATTCAAAATCTTATTTTTAATATTTTCCTGGTTTTATAATTGAAATTGCATGGTAAACAGAATAAAATGGAGGACCAGTTACAAATTCAAGCATTAAATAAAATGATTTTTGGAAAATTTTGAAGTTCTAGAACCTTAAGATGGTCTCGCAATGTTCTTCTAATAAGCTAGATGAAACTTGACCACAATATTTTTTATACGATCGTTGACTTGCTCTTTCAAATTGACCGAAAGGGTATTTAAATTAACATAGACTTTCCCCTTTTGGAATAAAAATAATGCGGAACAATGTTTAGATTTATAGATAAGTTGGTAAAAGAGTTTCAAATAAATATGTCAGGTTGTTTGGCACCGAAAAATAGTCCATGCCCAACCAAAATAATCCCTAAGCTTATTTCAAAATAACCTAAAACTCATAAAATGTAATACACAAAAGTTTATTACAGAAGACTAGGATTCCTTTATGACAAAAATTCCAGGAGTTCCCCAAATTTTAAGAAAGGAAAATTTCGCCTATTTCCTTAAAGTCTTCGACTTCAATTTAATGTTACCAATTTAAGCATAGCCGCGAATAACGTTGTAAGTTACAATAATAACACTGGTCTACAAATTTGGAAAACAATAAACTGCAGAAACGAAGCAAAATTTGGCTATCACGTCTTGTTAATTTTTTATCGCGTTCTGGCAACACTGCAAACCCGTCAATACTGACCGAAAATTTTTCACTTTTGCGGCTACCTAAACGGTGTTAAGAATCATTCCTAGGAAGTTTACTGAGATCTAAGCTACATTTTTGTAGTTAATTGTTTCTTTGAATTCGATTTTTTTTAAGTTTATTGCGATTTTGGTCTTGAAGATGAAGTTTGATTTTATATGTTCACAATTTTTGTTCTTTATGACAAGAGCTTCAACTGTGCTTCAGAGAGTATATCCAAATTCCGAACGGCTTGCAAGAAATGAGCCTGAGAAAATTATCACCTTTTTGCAAATCTTTGCGGGCACATAAAAAAGTGCATGACTTTGGGCAAAAATTTCATTACTTAAAAAATTACATTTTATAACAGTTATATTGAAATTTTAAAACAAAAAGAGCATAAATGTCGGGAAACTGATTCATGCATACCATATTGTAGTTGATTAGATAAAGTAAACAGATTTTTAAAATTTTGATTTTTTTTATCAAAATAAACAGTTATTTGTTATTTCTATTCTAGATTTTTATTTTTTAAACAAAAACATCAGTTTCTTTTTCTTTTTTGATTTTTAAATGTGTGATAACACTACGTGACAAAATTTCAACAAAGTCGTGACCAAATGAATCTGACAGCTAATCATTATGTAAAATTTTTTGAGATATTCCAAAATAACCGTTATTTGTATTTTTAAAAAAGATGATGTTACTGAAATGCAAATATCTTCAAAAATGTTAAACGGGGTATGTAATTCTTTCTTTCTAGTGAAAGGTTATAAAATTTCTAAAATAACCATGGATTGCTTGTGAAGATTGGTCCAGAAATGACAGAGTTACAAGGGACAAAAGTTCAAGCTTCATTGAAAATTTTATGATTTTGTTCAATTTTGCTCTATTCAAGTTATTTTTTTTTTAAGCCAATGATTTAAAAATCCTAATGTTTTATTGCATGCGACTTTAGATTATTTTAATATGAACATTTTGCGCCCAACATGACATAGATTGGTACAAAAATGACAAAGCTACAGAAGATTTAGTAAGTTAACCCACATAGAAATTCAATACTTTTAAGCAATTTTTAATATTTATTGTTACTAAAAATTTAGCTTTGTATATTAATTTGTTGTGGGTTAGTTCAATTAATCTTCTGTAACTTTGTAATTTTTGCACCGAGCCGGACCCTATTGGGCACAAATGTTCGTATTGAAATAGGCTAAAATTTTATTTTTTCGATATTTGCATTTCAGCCACAGCATCTTTTTTAAAAACACACATAACGGTTATTTTGGAATATCTCAAAAACTGTTCTACTTTTGACAATTCTGAGTTCATATTCAGATTCAGCGGATTTTTGCAGCGGAAATTTTACAGAAAGATTAGGTGTCATATTCATTTGGTCAAAAAATTGTCACGTAGTGTAATCATTGGGATTTCTTATTTACGTTAAAAAAAATATTTTAAAATAATAATAATAAAAAAAAACTGTTAATTTAAAAAAAAAAATAATAACTGTTTTCATCCGTCTTTTATGAAAAAAGGAATAACTGTTACGGTCACTGCTTTTAACAGTAAAGTATGTCATTAAATTTTTAGTGTTTTGTAAATTGTAAATTGAAATTTTATAAAAAAAATCTTAATACAGTTGTTTTCGGTTAATTGAGCCCCGCTTAATTGAGTTTCCCGTTTTATTGCACTAAAAATCATGGAACGAAATCATTCAGTATAACTATCTATGTAAAAATACCCTTTTAGTTGAGTTCCGTTTAATTGCGGCACTCGCTTAATTATTTCGCAAAATAAGACCGCATTGCGAAAAACAAGAGCAAATGTTTCGGTTAATTGTTTCCGTCTACTTAAGTGTTTTTGCATCCACAAACGTAAACAAATTATTTTGCGGCAAGAAAAAGATTGTATTATGAAAGAACCTGATTTTTATTTTGTTTTAAAAAACCTAAAGTATTTTTTTACTAAATAAATAAAGAAATGAGTTTTATTTTCGATCTACCCATAGGTGTTTCGCTTTATTGCACATCTTACTCAATTAAGCGATTTTCGTTTTATAAATAAACCGAGTACTGTTTAATTGAGTTCCCGTGTAATTGCGTCAAAAGTCGTGCAGTTTTAGAAACTCAATTAAGCGGAAATAACTGTATTAAAGTTTAAAAAATTACTTTTCTGGTGCATTTCTTTCCCCTTCTTTGTTAACTTGTTAAAATTGTTTGTGTTTTTACAACTATGAAAATAAACTATTAAACGCGTTGCCGATACGTTACCGCTGCGTTATTTCACTACATACAAATTGTATGGGCATGATAATTTTTGAAAGATAGAAAACGCTTTCCGCTCTTGTTTATGGCTGTTAATTACAGTGGGACTTTAATATTCAAAGTTGGAATCAAATTCAAATCACAACTTTATAAGTAAATGTATGATTATTATTTGATATTACTAACAAATAAACTTAAAAACTAATTTGGGAGTCCCTGGACTTAATACTTAGATTGCTATTATAGACAAGCAAAGAAAATTGTATGGAGTTTACACTTGTAATATTGTAACAGTGCAGTTGTAGTGGCATGTAGTACATAGTGCCGAGTATTGTAGTGTACATTAATATAAGTTGTCGACTTGTTGGTTGTCATAAATGACAAGAAGAACTGTCACTGACATAAATGTTGTCATGCATGTTGTTTTTTCATAGTATGTTGTATGTTGTCTAGTAATAGCAATTGTATGTGTATGTTATTCCTGCTTAAATATAAACTTTACAAAACCAACAGCCAGTCAGGCCTCTCAAAGTCTTGGGATGTTGTTGTATGATGTGCTTTTTCTTGAATTTTTATAATTGTCATAAATGAATACAGATATTTAACATTCTGCTTTTAGTTTAAAAAAACAAACATAATAAAAGTAGTTTTTCTTTTTATTATTGATTTAAAAAAAATAAAAAAATGCATGATTATTGTCAGCTTATTATTGTTCAGATTTTTTGTTTCTTTTTTTTTATCTCCCTCTACACAAAACGGGTGACTTAAATGCAAGTGTTACAACATTTAAATTGCTGTAAGGCTCATTTGGAAAAAACCTCATTAATATCACTGTGCTGGTTCATAATTGTAACAAGGGGTATACTTAATTCGAGGAAGCTGAATCCAGTGGTCTTACGGTTTTTTCGGTTAGCTCTTGTTTTTAAAATAATTAAGATTGAAAATTATTGTTATCGATAAAATAACACAGGGAGATATTTTCAAAACTTTTAGAAGTTTTTTTTTAACTATTCTTTTTGTGTTTTTCGCTGTAGACTTCTCTTTCAGCTGCCTTCCAAAGTCAAAGTCTGTATCAATTAAAATTAATTAAACCTTGTTTTTAATTATGTGTCGACTTTCATCGGATAAGGTAGGTAGGTCGGTAGGTAGAAAGGCTGGTGTGAAGTTTTCTTCACACCTTCACCCAGAGACCAATATGGTCCATTGTGACGCCTTATTTAGGAATAGACCAGTGAAAAAAGTAAAGTAGATGAAATCAAGAACGACAGCCTGAGATTCGAAAGATAGACAGTAAAAGATAGTAAAAAGATCAAACCAAAATTCGTCCTACGTGCGGCCAGCACCCCGTCTCCTCTCGCGCAGCCAGGTCATCCCAATTACGAATCCTATCAGACCCTCGAGTCCACACCCCAAGACATCCCCTAATTCGCCGAGGAATCTACTGCCCAGCCACCTCAGCCTGCTGCCCTGGAGCGTGGGATAGTGACACAGAATGTGCTCAACTGTCTCCAGCTCCTCCGGGTCCTCACACAACCTGCACACATCGGATAAGTCAGATCGCAAACTCACCGCCATCCTGCCTAACATACAGTGGCCCGTGATAACTCCTATCATGGTCCTAACACAGACCCTACTCCTGCCCAGCAGCGACTCCGAATCGCAATTCCTAGGCACCGGCCACAGTGCCCTTGATACCCGGTAGTCCATCCGGTTCCCCCAGGCCCGGTTGGTCGCTCCCAGAATCCATTCCCTGATCCTTCCAAAGAAGAAGCCCATTGGAGGCCTAACAGACTCCATTTAGTCCGGATCCTCCATATCCGAGCCCTGGCTTGCCAACTCATCAGCCACCTCATTGCCGGTTATGTTGGAATGACCCGGCACCTAGCACAGCCTTAACACATATTCCCCTAAGACTCCCTCCAGAGCCCTCCTACAATCATCAACCAGCTTGGAGTTCACATAACAGCCTTTTACAGCCATAAGAGCTGTCTGGCTGACCACATATACAGTGGCTTCCGAGCCCCTATCGATGTTTTCATCGGATAAAAAAAATGCCTGAATTATTTGCAGTGGTCCAAAGCAAAGATTTTATGATAATTTTAACTTTTTTCACCAATACTTGTCATTTCGGAAGATTAATAAAAAAAATCCGTACTTTAAAACAAAATTTACCCTGCAGGAAATGTCCCTAGTGAATCTGTACTGATTTACTATTGACACAGTCACCAGTACTAGTGACTTATTATACCCCAGCAATGTTATTTACAATAGACATTTCACATGTGCGTGTCATTGGAAATCTACTACTGAAGTTGGTACTACTGACTAGTTAGTTCCTTTGGGAACATATGTAGACATTGGAACCACAGAATCGCTAGTACATTTTAGTAAAAGTAGTCTAAACTTTTACAATCATAACATCTTTTTTTATTATTTCTTCAACTTTTATAGGAATTGTACTTCTCAGTTGTTATTGATAAAATCCTTTTCGTATTAAAGCCAAATATAGTGGCAAATGTAATGAAGTGTAGACACTACGTTGACAATGTCACCAATATAGTCGACAAAAGTGGTGACTTGGAGACACTTGCACCCAGGTTTCCTTCAGGGTAATTATGTAATTTCAATTGAAACAGACTTTGACTCCATAAGGCAGCTGAAAGAGAAGTCTACAGCGAAAAACACTTATGAACTGTTATCTGATATACGTGATGTGTAGGGAGAAAACTGAGTAAATATTCGGCTTAAGCATGCCAAAAAACATAAGAATCAGATGTTAATGTCGACCTACCCTAATAAAAACTGGATTCATTGCCCTCATATTGGGTATAAAAAAGCTTTTGATTCGAGCACAGTGTATCTGTTTATTTTCTTTTTTGTTTGGACCAGCACTCAGGGGATAACCCCTACTAATTGCATTGCATTGTCTTGGAACTTGGGAAGGAGGATAGAGTATTCAATTTAATGTGAATAAATAGAGATACTTGCGCTTATATATTAAAAAGCATGACTTTATGGGCCCTGCAGCCGTATTCTGTAATTCGCTTAGCTAAAGCTAAATCACGATAGCTAAAATGCATATGAGAATACAATAATAGACATAAATAAATAAAAACTATAGCGATGACATTAAAAGCTAAAATTGCGGCGAATTAAATTTTTATGGCTTTGCCAAATTTAGCAATGCACGTTGCAGAATTGCATTCTTAGACAAACATCGCTAAATCAACTTTATAGATTTTTAGCGATAGATATTTAGCTTTAGCGAATTATAGAATACGGCTGCTGGCCTAGTTGTTGGAAAGGCACGTATAGGCTGTTGTTTAAACCCAAACAGGGTCGTTTTTCGCCCGTGACACGGAAATAATTATTTACTAAATGTGGCTTAAACTAAGAAAATTTACTTATTCTTAATATAGTTGTGGCTTAATTTAAACAAAATTTTCCTTTATTTAAGAAAATTTAACTAAATACGAACAAAATAATTTAAAATCACAAAGTTATTTTTAGATTTTGGATTTTCTTGTTTTAAGAAACGATATTGATTGCTTTAGAAAATAAACTTCTTCCCGTGTTTCAAGGGTGAAATTTGGACTGGTAACGGATTTCCATGTGTGCAGAAGCTGCTTTGCAGTGGGGGTTAGATTGTTTCAGCTGTTCAGCAAGGAGTTATTTGTGTAGGTGCTAATTGCTCCCACATGAAGACGTTGGCAGTCGCATTGTTTTTCCCGGTTCTAAGATTAACGTGAATTTATTTATGAAATGACGGTTATCTTCACATATGTGTACATTTTGTGAAAATATTTAAGGTAAAAAGTTTTTCTTTACGTGTTTAAATATAAACTCAGTTTTACGTGATCTGATATTGAGCGTTATCGTTAGAGTGTTTCCAGCTTGCATGCGATTTAAAATAAAATCTGCAATTGAATCACTCTTTAAATCTGAGTTGCAAGACAGTACTTGAATATATATTGAATATATAACAATTGTAGTTTTTTTAAATCTCTAGAGATATTTATTTTTGTTTTTGCTGTGTACGCTATAGCGATACGAACAATGTTCCTTTTTTTTCTTTTGAATCTGCAGCTTAATAAAAGCAATTTTAGGTTCCAGAATAAACTATTTTTTTATAGTGTGTTTTTTACAACTGTGCATACTTTTATAAATTGTTTTTCTCAGAAAAGGAACAACGAAGTTCCTACCAACAAAAATATTTGTTCTGTCAACTTTTGGTGGTGTTTGCAAAGTTGTCGCCATCAACAAACCATGTCATAGCACTTGTTAACAAAATAATAACAAAGAAAGTACTTTCCCATTTTTTTATGAAAATTCAATTTGAAATAAACAAACAATTTTGCACCTGATACCGAAAATTGTTTTTGCATCAGACTGATTCAATTGTACAAATCTTGTTAAAAAATTTTCTTGATACTTGAACTGCATAAAAGAAAAAAAAAAACGAAAAATGTTAAACAAGTGTCATACACACTAAATGTACAACAAATGTGAACAAAACTGACAGCTTTCCATATTCTGCAATTTTTGCATACTGTATTAAATTTGTGTAAAGAAATATTCATGGTTTTCAGCCAGACTTATGAATAAAGTTTTGAGTTTTTGCAGACAAGCAATTAGATTTAAAAATGATTTTAAATCCCATACAAGACAAAATTAATTATTTATTTTCTTGCAAATCTAACGGAGTTTTTATTCAATAGATTCTTTATGAGTTTGCTTACAAAAATAACTTAAGCATTTTCCCAAAGACACAAAATTTGTAAACTATTTCTCCCGCCTGTGGTGACGCACCGGATAATGATGATTTTGTTATGATATTAAACAGGGTTTAAAAAACTGCAGTCGAAAACAAAAGCTGTCGAACAAAAAACCGAAAAAGTTTGTACAACTTTTTTAAACGCTGATATTAAAAACATCGATACACATTCATGTTTACCAAAAAAATCGCTTTTCACGCACTGTTTTTCATAAACACTCGTATCTTAATTTAAAATCTCATATAAGCAGGGTTGTCAGATTTTGTTGAGCTCCATCGCCAAACCGGATGTCAGAAATCGCCAAACGTCGATTTTGTTCAGTTTTTGTAAAATTTTCTTTTTTTTTTAAATTAAATTTTGCATACAAAAAACGCTAGTATAACTTTTCAGTCAAAAATTGCCAAAAACTGAGAAAAAATACAAAAAAGTCGCCGAAGTAAATTTTGTTTTGTTTCTGTAATTTTTTTTAAATAACATAAAATGGAGGTCATATGTATATGTATTCAGTTAAAAACTTAAATTAAGTACACAAGTCTATAAGATCGTACACTTCAGCCTCACCGATTTTATTACTGGAGTTTTGACCTACATACTATTAGAATTAAATAGTGACTGAATATAAAATTCACTTAATATGTTTTTTTTTTATAATAGTAATGATAACAAAAAATTACAAGTTGTTAAACAAAATCGCCGAAATAATATACATGGTAAAAATAGCCAAGTAAATCACCAGTTATATCAGAAATAGCCATAAAAGTCACCAGTCGCCAAATGGGAAATCCCATCGCCAAACACGTTTCAAAATCGCCACGTTTGGCGAGAAATCGCCATATCTGACAGCCCTGCATACAAGACCGACCCCCTTCTAAATAGTCCGTACATTCTAAATGACATGAAAATCTATGCTCGGCGGCTTGATCTCTTCTTTCATGTGTTGGTGGGTACAAAATTTGTCCATAGATTTCGCAATATAAAAATTTCTTTAAACAAGCAAGAGTGCTATGTTGGAATATGCCAAATCTTTGATAACCCTTACCGAGCTTTACATTTTTAAATGAGTGGGATTTTTATGGCGCCTATGGTCTATATAGACCATTCTTTACAATACACTGAAAGAATTTTCTTCGCAATACTAACGAATTTTGACATTAATCCCATGAAAAATTGCATTATAAAGTAAGGTGACCATACGTACTCTTTTTTAGAGGACAATCCTCTTTTTTAACTGGCTGTCCTCTATAAAATTTGTGTCCTCTTTTATCATCTTTTTTTCATAATCTGTCATCTTTGTCCTCTTTATTTTTAAAAGCATGACCAATATTTGCTTTTATTTTTATAAATTAAAATAAAAATTTTATTTCACGGTGATCAACGGTTTTTTCTGTGCAATCGTATGGAAAATGTTGTGCCATCTCAGTGGAATTGCGTACTAGTTCTGAACATGTATATTCGCTAGCTCATTGAAAACTACCGCTAGTCCCACTACAATCTACCTCACATGCTTTTGAGTGGCGAATTTAACACGGGGATGTCCTACGAGGTGGCGATGGATCCCTTTCTACATAATATCGGCTGAAGTGCACTTTACGGGGCGCACGAAAAAAAAATAAAAAAAATATGCTACCCGATTCAGAATAAAAAAAGAACAAAAACCATAATTAAAATTTAAGGGGGCTGAGGCCCGTGGTGCACTCTGGACCCAAACAACTGCCCCGCCCACTTTGTGATATGTGTGGGTACTCAAATTAAAGGAAATTTGCTCACGATTGCAAATATGTATTTTGTTTTTGTGTTCGCATACTATTTTCCTCTCTAGGTTAATTTAAGTATCTTTTAGGTGCAGAAAAGCTTTAGTTAGTGAAGCCGGTGTTTGTTATACCATAGAGGAGAAAATCCTTGCGCCCGGCCGAAGGCCGGCTATGCAGAGAAGCTTTAGTTAGCGAAGCCGGTGTTGTTATACCATAGAGGAGAAAATCCTTGCGCCCGGCCGAAGGCCGGCTACGCAGAAAAGAATTCTTTAGCACATCGGAAATAGGCTATTAGTTACAAAAAAAAATAATTTTTTTTTTTTTTTAAATCGAACATAAAACATTAAAAAATACAAAATATTTACAATCGTGAGCAAACTACCTTTAATTTGAGTACCTACACATAGATTTGAGTGGATGAGGGCACTTTTTTCACCCAGAGGGCCCCAAAAGTACCGCCCGCCCTAAATTTTATTATTTTCGTTTTTCTTGTACAATTACCTTTAATTTGAGTACCCACACATTCCACTAAGTGGACGGGGTGGTTTTTTGGGTCCAGAGGGCCCCACGGGCCTCAGCCTTCTTAAATTTTAATTATGGTTTTTTTCTTTTTTTATTCTGAATCGGGTAGCATATTTTTTATATTTTTTTTTCGTACGCCCCGTAAAGTGCACTTTTGCCATAATATCTACCTACCATAAGGGTTAGCTACTTATATCTTCAAAGCGTGCTAGCAAAAAGCCAGCGATTTTGTTGTTGTTCTAATAACGGGATATATTTCGGATGAAAAAAATGTTTTCTGCATTACTTGGAGCTATAGAATTTGCTAGCGAAAAGTGGGTACCTATTTTCAAATGTTAACACTAGATATTGGTGTCTAGGGAAAGATTTAGGTATGATTTGAATGCCACATCAATAGACCCTGGTACAAATTGAGTGAAAGTGCTAACTATTTCGCCCGTCATTGGTGGCGATTGCTACTTTTTTTTTCCACTGGGATGCTTGTTCTGTTCATACTCCTACTGGACTCTCATACACTTGCAGTATAAAATTTTGAATAATTTTTTGCAATGATTATTAAAGTTTAGTTGTTTTTTTTTTTTTTGTAACTAATTTTACTTAAGTAAATGTAAATTTTTATACATCGTCGGCTTAATATGCAAGCCTGCTAACTCCCTTTCAACAAATTTTACAGGAAAAACTTTTTATTTTTCCTATTTACTGCTAGAGAGGAGAACCAAAAATATAGTTGATTTGACACACTTCAAGACACAAAATGAAGAATAACTACATGCTGGTCGACGAGGCATACTTATTTCTCTACCACACGGCATCAAATCTCAATTTACTTAAAAAGTGGATTTCGCAGGTCTGCATATTAAGCCGACGATATGTAATTCTTTTTAAATTTTCTTTACATTTATTAATATGGGAATGTAAATTTGTCTGTAAAATATGTAAAAAAATCTTGAAGTCAAAAAATTTTTTTACTTTTTTTCTTTATGTCCTCTATATTAATTTTCAAAATCTGGTCGCCTTATATAAAGGCACATATGCAGCGCTTCGTTGGATCAATGAAACCTGTTTCATTAGCAGGACTTAATGAAACCTGTTTCATTAGAAGGACTTAATGAAACATTACATTAGATCCATGAATATTATTCATTGGATGAATACTTTCAATTAAGTAAAATATTTTTGTTTTTTTTTATATTTTTTTTAATTATTTTTTTTTCTTTTTTCTTATTTTATTTTACTTTATTTTATTTTTTATTTTTTTTTTCTGTCTCTGGCGGGATTCGAACATGCAACCTCGGTGCTGATAGACTAGCTCACTACCAGCTAGTCTACCGGGGCAGTGTAGTTTTTGTATAAAAAATCTATGTTTTTTTCTCAATTAAGGGCGTAAATATGAGATTAAATTGTCCATAATAACAATAACAACGTTGATTGAAAGTGGATTGAAAGTTTTTGTTTCATTACTATAATGACATTTTTATTGTCATAATGAAAATTTAAATTTATGAAGGCAATTATTGAAATATGTTGCTTTTATAAAAAAAATTTTTGATTTCATAAATTTAATGGCATACATGTAACATTAGATGTATGAAATTATTAAATCTTAAATTTTTTAAATAACAATTAAACATTTTTTTAATGAAACTATAATTTTGTATTAAGTTATGAATATAGTTATGTTTGTTTATTGTTTTTTTGTGTTCCCAATTAAAATTTTTTGTTTTACTTGGACAAACTTAAGTTTTCATATATCCAATGAAAATTTTTAACGTAATTACGAAATCTAATGAAGCGATTTTAACGAAAATACTTCATCAAACCTATGAAATTCCATTTAGACAATGAAAATTTTCATTTACCCAAGGAAAACTTTTTTATGAAAATGATTCATTAAATATATGAAGCATTTTTCTTTCAGTGTATATGTATGTATTTAATTGTCTGTGTAATGAAACTTTGTTAGACCAAATTTTACTACACTTGCATTACTCGTTACTGTTTTGGGCGCACTAAAGTAATTTTTGACGGTGGGCTTTATAAAGGGCCTATGGTAAATTATGAACCGATCTTAACGAAATGTTGTTGTATGATTTCTAATCATAAACAACGATTTTTTAAATCTTATATTTATCCGTTCATTATACCACCATTTATATTAGGTTTCGTAAAAAAATTATAAATTTATCTTGGGTGATGGTTCAAAATATGGATTCTTAAGGTATGTTCAGACCTAACAAATATTTGACGAAAAATTCCAAAAAAGCGTGGCCAGCAAATTGATCAAACTTTAGCTTTATTTTCAACTATTTCTATTGATTTTTTAAACTTGATTTCTAAGAAGATAATTGTAAAATGTAATTTAAAAACTGTTAAATGACGTTTGATCTATACAAACGTTTTATAAAAGCTAGTAATTTTTTAATAAAACTAGTGGTTACGTTTAGGACGTCAAATATTTAATAGGTGTGAACATAGCTTTAGCTATTTTCATAATCAATCGATTGTGCTAGATTTTAAGCCCGAGCTTCTTAATAAATTTGACATTAAAACCGTTTTTTTTTTTCTTCTTTTAAATTTTCCGAAAGTGAGGGTAATTTCAACAGACAGGCACGGCTTATTCGACCTGGAATTACTCAAGTAACTTTTATTTCTAAGGATTAAATTAAAATCCAGAAATATCGTTTATATATTTTAAGAATATATAAGGCAGCATTTCACTATTGACAATAATTTTAAAAACATGTTTTATTTTTAATTTAAATTTATTAGTCTTATACGCTTAACAGTTTTATTTGGTTTAATATCTTTAGTTTTTCTAAAATCTTTGGATGAAGTTTCCTGACGATCTGGCCTAAGCAACCAGTGAAATGCGCATAGGAATAGCTTATCCCATCAACAGTAAATTTCAGTTTATCAATAGTATGAAATGGGAATTTAGCACATTTAACCCTTGTGTTAATACCCGGGTACCGGGATACCCACCTAGGTATATTTACATGAAAAAAATTTATTAAGAATTCAAATTTTTAAACAAGCTTATGGATCGTTGTTATTTAACTTAAAAGAAAGCGAATTCAGATTTATTGTTTTGCTCCTTTAATACTCCAAAAAATTGGCTTGAACTTAAACCATTGCAATAAGCGCATCCGGGTACCCCGGTACCCAATACAATACAATACACCTTATGGGAGAATAAAAACACGTTTGAACTGCTCAAAAATTCAATAAACTTAATTCTGTATCATACAACTACATAACTTTAGTTTCCAAAGCGTTAGTATTATAATACGGGGAAGTGTCATTTACATATCATGTATGATCAAAAATGTTCAACTGTTATACTAAAAAATACTGTCCTGTACAAAAAGTTTAAAATTTTAGCCATTGTGCAATACAAAGTTAAAAAATCATATTTGAACATATATATAATTTATTACGCCTTTAAAAAGTTTAAAAATGTATTTTTTTTCATAAAAAATATTGATTATTAATACATTATAGTATATGGGTACCCGGGTACCCCGGGTGCTAAACAACATGGATAAAGTTGGGTATTAACACAAGGGTTAAACGAAACCTTGTTAAATAATTGGTAAGGTTGTGTTTTTTAATAAAAACTTAAAAGAAAAAAAAAATCAATGCATCTAACGGTCAGTCCATGTAACAAAGAGTTCCTTTTTGTATTCCTTATGCACGTAGGACTTCTTTTATAGTTTAAATTTGAACATAATCGTTATTTTCAGCCCCTGTTATTAATCGGCGCAAAGACTCTACATCATTTGATTATAATATAATATAATTATATACCAAGCGTATCGGGTGCTATCAAGGTGCTTCATATGTCTATTATTATTGAGGAACAGAATCTCTTGATTTTCTGGGCATGATTGACAAAACATATAGTCAAGGTGGCGAAAGAAGCATTCAAGTGCCTCGATTTTTTAAAACGGTGTAAGGTAGACTTCACTCCATCTGATTTCCTAACTATTTATACCGCCTTTATTCGATCGCGAATGGAATACAACTCTCATGTGTGGGCCGGAGCTTCAAAGTCTGTTGTGAGCTTCTCGACATGTGCAAGAGAGGACGAAGGTTATCATTGGTTTCAGCAGGGTATCAAATTCTATTGAGTCCCTAGAGCTCCGTCACAATATGACTTGTATTTGCCTGATTTATCGTTGCTATAGTGGGATGTGTTCTGATGAGATAGGGCATCTGGTTCCCATACGTTTGTTCGTTATACACGTTTTTCCTTATGACCCCATCCTTTTGTGGTCGATTGGACGGTGCATCGTGCAACGCATTAAAGAGAAAATTCGTTTTTTGCCCGAACTGTTCCTATGTGGAATAACCTTCTTGCTGAAGTCTTCCCTCTCACTTTCAACATGAATAAGTTCAATTCAAATGTTCTCAATCACTACTCCCTCTTTCTTTCTTCCCATAACCTATTTTCCTAGTTCCAAAACAATGTAATGCATTAGTAGGGTCCTTACAAAAAAAAAAAAAAAATAGGGTAATGTGAAAGTATGGACCGATGCGTCCTTTTTTTAATATTCTTGTGACAATTAGGGCTTATGTACGAAATTTCATCAAGTTATCTCTAAAAATTCGACCTGTGCTTTGCGCCCAATGTTTATAAGGACACCATAGTCATGATTCAATATTGTAGCCTGCTGTTAAGCCTTATATGAATTAGTTTTTGCAGACTTAACTTTGTATATACATACAAATTATATAAACATTTTTCAATTAATAAAACACTTTAAAAATTCTTACAAGATCCAAAATACTTATTTTTTTTCAACAATCTACAAAAATATCTTGTCGAGGGAAAAAATTATTTAGTTTACAATCAACAATAAGGCATTTGCGTCATAAAATATGAAAAAATCTTGACAGCAGTCGGACTGCAATATGTGTATAGAAAGTAAGAAAATTATTATTCAGGACTTCAAATTTCTTTTAGTTAATGAAAATTAATAAAACCTCTTTCATTTACAATTTTATTAAATGTATGTGTACCAGAGACGCCAAAACCTTAAATGCTAAATTCGTTTGAAGAAAAAAACTTTAAGTTCATTAAGAACAAATTGATAAATTATCGCAATTAATCTAATGGTACAAGTATGAAGTACGGCAATGTTGCAACTTGTGCGATCATTTACATTTTATAAGAGCAAACCAGCATTTGAAGTTGACTTTTAAGTCTGTAAATTGTTTTTCAACTGTCAACATAAAATGTAACACTGCACAACATGTTTGAACATTATTAGTTAAAGTTTTATTCAATCTTATTTTGTGACTGTTTGGCAGTGTTTTTCCAAAAATTTCTGTTCCGGTATTTCCTAGAAAATCCAAAAATCTGTTCCGCTATTCCGGGAGGATAGAAATTGCAAAAAAAAATCGTATGAACAACCAATCATTTAATGATTCTCCATTTGCTTGTTAGATTTTTACATTGAACGAAAAGTGAGAAAGTAAAATGTATGATACTTTTTGATTTTTAGTAATAGATCGTAGTTATTTCATACGTTACCTGATAAGTAAGCAAGAATAAGTGAAAATTTAGAAATAATTTTTTGGAGGAAAAAGTTAACGTTGCAATAAGATAAGTATTAAGTTTTATAAATAACACTGTGCTAGAAATTAACACCTTTTTTGAGACAAGCTCGGCACTTGTCGCCAGTGGTGCTAGCCGTTTTGTATGCCCTTCACCACAGGTGGAAAAGGGTATTTATAAGTTTGTCATTCCGTTTGTAATTTCTACAACAGTGATCTTAGACCATATAAAGTATATATATTCTGGGTCCTTATGAGGAGAGAAGTTGATTTAACGATGTCCGTCCGTCTGACGGTCTGTCCGTCTTACGTTTGATATGTTTTTTCCGGAGACTCCAGACATGAAAGCAGCTAGGTTGCTTTACATTTATGTTACATATAGTCCACCATTTCTGCCTATTGAAATTCAGCAAGATCGGTGCACAAATGGCTGCGATATGACCAAAAAACCACGACTGCCTCTAATTTTTTCCAAAAATCCCTTGTTGTTTTATTTTTATTACTTTTTTCTGTATATCTAGAGAACAGTAAGAGCCAAAGTTTCCAAATTAGGTACAAATATTCAGGATATAAATACACACCAACCCACAAAATGTGGGTGGGGTTGAAGAAGTGGGCGTGGTACCTCCCATACAAACAATTTCAAAAATTGTATAATAACCTGAATTTTTTGACTGTTTATGACCTATGGTTACGTCTTATATATCAAAAGATCAAAAGATTTTTAGCAGAAAATATTTTCTGATAAACTCGGGAAAATCGGTTCAGATACGAAAAAGTTATGACCAAAATATACATTTTTTTTGAAAAATACCCATTTTCGGGAACCATAGATCTTGCCGAGTCCAAGTTTTATAACCAAAATAACACTTCGGTATATAAATCTGTCAAATCGCAGAAATAGCAGAGTTATGACCAAAATACTGAAATCCCAAAAATTACTCTTCTGGGTCCTTATGAAAAGCGAAGTTCAAATCCGGTTGTCGTCTGTGTTGAGTTGTGAACAGTAAACGGTCCATATTTTATTTTAATGATATTTAAACAGCGTTCGTTCATGGTGCAGTTGTCTAGGGGGTGCGTTAAGTTAGAAACTGTGAGTTCCCTGGTTCGAATCTTGGTTTTTTAAAATAATTTTTATTTTTATGTTCTAAAAAAGATTTAAAAAAAATAATTACCAGTTTTCGCTTTTTTAATTTCATTTATAATGAAGTTTCACTATGATATGCGCCAAGCCAATAATGAGCTGACGATTTGTTTACAAGTTTTCTTAGCATAATTGCAAAAAATTTATAGAAACATATGGAATGAAACAATTTTTTCATAATAAAAATGAGAATCAGATAATACGTACTTATGAAAATATAAAGTGAAAAGTACCTTTGAAAACGACAATGAAAAGTTTTATTTCACTTCCATTTATCACAGAACGAGAATTAACCACCAGCTTGGAAAAAAAGCATTAAAAATTTTTTGTTGAACTGTGTAAAACATAAAAATGTCATAATATTGTAAAAATTTAAAATACGTTGCAAATGTTGGAGATATTTTTACAAATTAAGCAGTTTTGCAGAATTTTCCGTTATTGAAACCCAATAAAATTTTTATTTGCTTATTAAGAGATTTTTGTTAGTGACATGAATGAACATTAAAGAGGATGTGTGCAAAACTAAGAAATAAATTAATCATAAATTTCACACAGAAATTTTCTTATAGTGTTGTAAATAAAGTTATCAAATTTTGCTTTTAAACATAAAAAAAAATTACAGTAATCTTGAAAAAGTACAAACATGAGACTTTTTTTTTCTTTTTCAGTTAAATTTATTATTTTATCGTTTATGGTTTTTCTTAAACTATTTTAAAATAATCGAATGACGAAATTTTTTCATTTATTTAATTTATCTTATTAGAACTAAAAAGCATTTACTAGATGTATAAGAAATTTCTTAGTTATTCTAGTTTGCAGATTTTATTAAATGTTTCTTTAACCATTAAATGCATGAGGTCAGAATTGAGACCACACTACCCTTATATAATAGAGAGTGGTGAATTTGGTGTTAATTTTTCCGCGTTTCCGGAAAATTGATAAAAGTACAAAATGGTACACTATACATACTATGTATCAAGGCCCATCTATGAGGTCTGCTAAGTTGTACAAAAACAAAATACGACATGTATTATGTTTGTGTAAATTTACTTTTTAGTTGTCAAAAACTTACTACTACATATACAAAGCAAAAGGAAAAAAAAACGTGTATGTGTGGCATACCATAAACGTAAAAATTTAAATTTAAAATTTTTATAAAATTAGAAAAATGTTTTATTTCCTTTACACTTTAAATAAAAATAAAATTAAAAAAGTGAAAACAGTGCTAAATTGCAAATTAAGAAAGCTCCGGTTAATTAAAAAAAAAGAATTACAACTAGTAGTTAAAATATATAGTTTAGATGCCAAGTCTTTATTGTGTGTGTACGGGTTTATGTAAAGAAGATTTGGAAACAGTCTGTCAACGTTTCACCACATCCAAATTACGTAAATTTGAGGACTTAACAACTACAGCCACTTTTGGTTCTCGAGGTGAAGCGTTATTTTGCACAAGCCATGCTGTAGCTTATTTAACTATACATACAAACAAAAACATCCAAGGAAAAGTGTGGTTACAAGTAAGTTCATTTTACTGTTACTAAAGGCAAAATTTTTTTAATTAAAATTTTACTTAGATTTACTTATGAAGATGTCAAATTAAAAGTTCCCGCTAAACCTTGTGCCTCGACCCAGGGTACCATTATTACCATGGAAGATCTGTTTTATAATATGCCTCAACATATCTGATGTTTTTTCAAAGCATGCAGTGCACAATTCAAAAGTTGGCTTTATGTTGAAAAAATACGGCAAACAATCTTCAGTGAAAACAGCACCAACTAGGAGTTGAATTAAATTGCTAAAGAACTTATGGCTATAGAGTTAAAAGATGATGTAACTTAATTTAACATGAAGGGTTTTATTAATAAAAATATTTATAATAAAACAAAGCTTCGAATAATAATACAATAAAATCAATGGCAATTAAATTTGTGTGAGAAAAAACAATAAACGTAAACAAACATATACATGTAAACAAAATGTAAACAACTTTTGACAGCTCAAAAGAATATAAACAATGATCATTAGGCTTCTTGCACAGACCTTTTCAATGGGTCTTGGTATGTATATTAAAAAAAAAAAAATTGTCACAGCTTTTTACTTAATTTCATAATATACATACATTCATATAAATTAAAATAAAATTGAAAATTGATGACAAGAATTTTTTAAAATAAAAATTAAAAAACACATAAAGTTTTGGCAACTTTTAGATAGTGTGATTCTCAACAAAACAAATGCGTTTTTTTGTTCAAGCAGGGGAGGACATTATGCTTTTTGCACTTAAAAATTAAACGATTATTCAAATTTTTGTCTTCACTACATTTCAAATTTTTACAACAAGCTTTTATAATTCTTGAAAAAAGGATCTTCACTAGTCATTCGAACAACAGCGGAAGCCTTTACATCTGATTTGCTTCTAATGATCCTCTCCAGTATAAATACATAATCCGTTCGTATCGCAAAGGGCAAAGAATTTTAAGCTTAATTTCTTAGGCTTATTTGGGAGATATTGTTGCTACGTTCTAAGAAAACATCGCTTATTTGTTGCAACGTCGTCATAACTCAAAAATACGTTGCGAAATAAACGTGTTTAAAGTTTTTAATTTGCTCGCATTACTTAGAAAAAATAACGACACGTTATCTTCAAATGGCGATAGTATGAAAAATGTAAACATGAAGTTTATAAACAACTAGCAAACCCGGCGAACTCCGTTTCGCCACCAGATGGCTTCGTTTTATGTAACATTTCGTTTGGTGATTAAAAGATGAAGAAACATTTTTTTTTGTTTTATATTTGAAAAGGAAAATTTTTATTTCATTTCACAACAGTTATGAATTCATTTCGATTACAAAAATGAAGTGTTATTTAGTTGAACTTGTCTAAGTAAATGGCGTTAAAATTGAATGCCATGTCGGTTGGAATCATTGGGATCCGAGGTATCAAAACATTTTCTCCCTTGTACTTTCCTTAAGTAATGGAAGTAATGGAATCTACCGATTTGTACGTCTCCAATTTACCAGCGATTTCACTTTGAATCTTAAAATTCAGTTCGTCGACACCAACGTAGCTAATATAACACGTTCGCTCAACAAATCATGATTTCTGTAATTTTGTGTAATGTTTGAAAACACCTTTCGGATGAGTTCGGACTTTGATTCGGTGAACCGGCAGAAATTGAAATATCCACCGGGATTTTGTCGTTTCCTAAGTCCAGCAATTGTTTGGAAAATACGTCTCAAGATTGATTGTTTTGCAGCTCGACCCGCATTTTCAGAGTCAATTTGAGCTGCCTAACGTGTTTCCACAAAGCAGACGACTTCAAACATGCATTTAATTCATCGGCGGGCGTTGATCGTGGTATCACTGGAAGTGTTTGCCAAAAATCACCTGCCAACAAATCATCGTACCTCCAAATCGGCTTTGATTGTTTCGTAGTAGGCGTAAAAGTAGGCGTGGTAAATTTTTCTTTCGATGAAAACTTAAAATGGAATAATACGAACATTTGAAAGAAAAATTAGTCAAATCGATGGAGCCGTTTTCTGTTAGCCCTTGCTGCAGAACATTTTAAGATCTCCCTTCATGCCACCACGCGATTCTTGAAGGCTACATACTAGTGCAGGGCCAAAGTTTTCGGTGCTACTGCTCATTTTGGCCCCAGATAGGATCTCTGGTCAGCTATGATTCGCAGAAAGAGAAATCTGAAAATCTACCACTGACAAGGTGGCCCTTGGGCGTCTACCAACGACCCTGGGATTAGGCGCACACTCTTTAACTAACACATGGGTGGCAACTTCCTAGCATTAAAAGAGTATTCCCATTACAGTTACAAATGACGAATTTTTCCTATTTAAATACTAAAACATTTCTATTCCCTTGAAATCTGCTTAAGTCATTTTGTTTATATCAAAGTCATTTTGCTTAATTTTAGTTTGATACGTTTTTTTTTACCTACTGGTTAGGGCGTTTAAAAGCGATTTTTGGAAATGGCTCTAATTTGAGAGCCATGTTGAATTATGGACCTATTCAAACAAAATTTTGTAATGTTTTTTTATGCTTATATACAAATTAGTCGTGTCAAGTTTATGTAACGATTTTTTTTTTTTTTTTTTTTTTTTTTGAGAATGATATTTTTACAACGGATCAGCGTTGCCAGTAGAATTGGAAAGAAAATCTTGATTTGGCGAAAAAAAAATCTTATTTTGAAGAGAACAAACTTAAAATTTTTGATAACAAGGGCATAAAAGTAAAAATTATTAATTTTTTAAAAGAAAATACTTCTTATTATGGAAACTGTTTAAATTGAAATACGTAATTGCCGTATTTATACAAAATTAGATTTTATGTTTAAATTGTGTTTTTAATTATATTTTCCATAATATTCTTTCTAAAAAAACATTTTAAATCCATTAAATTTCTAATGAATAAGAACGTAAAAAAGTGCATCTAAATAAATAACTTTCATCGAAAGTAAATTAATTCTAATATTACACTGGTTTACAGCCAAAAAAATACCAAGAACACCACGTGCCTAGATAAGTTAATTGGGACCTCCTGAACACGAAAATCGCTGTAATTTTTTTTTCCTAAGTACCGTTTTTTAGATAACGGTACTTTTGCGTTTTTCGGTGTATGGTCCCACTCAAACCCTTGTGGAGCCCAACCAAAAAGTCCGGTCGAAATAAATGGCATATCGTTAGAAAGGTAATCGAATGCCTTGTTTTTATATGAGATGAAAATATTGTCGTTCCACAAAATCCTTAATAAAAACTTTATTTTTCATCCGATTTTTTTCAAATTACGCTTAAAATGTTGGTAATTAAATATATTATTTGGTTAAGAAATAAAACATTCCAGATATTTAATATAACGTAGTAAAAAAAACGAAATAAAAATTAAAGATTTAAAAAAAAACGTAAAAAATAGACATTTTTTGAACTTTGAGGTGCCATTACTCAGCCATTTCTTATTAGATAGAAATTTGTAGCATATCGATGGAAAAGGCATTCGATTACCTTTCTAACGATATGCCATTTATTTCGACCGAACTTTTTGGTTGGGCTCCACAAAGGTTTGAGTGGGACCATACACCGAAAAACGCAAAAGTACCGTTATCTAAAAAACGGTACTTAGGAAAAAAAATTACAGCGATTTTCGTCTTCAGGAGGTCCCAATGAACTTATCTAGGCATGTGGTGTTCTTGGTATTTTTCCAAATTAAAAATTTGTAAAGCAATGTTATAGATGTATAAATTTTGGACAAAAAATTTTAGTTAGGGTGCTATGAAGCTCATACATCATAAGGTTTCTCAATTTTCTATTATATTTTTCTATTATATATTTTGAGAAAATTACATTTAAAAAAACTTCATTGAAAAAATATGGATTTTTCTTAATATATTTTGTCCATTTTGGTATGGCCAAGAGGGTAATTTCATAGACTTTTCGTCCCACATGTTTGTCCCAATCGAATCCAAATTAGTTTCATTCGATTCCTCACGTATCATTTATAGAATTCACGCCCCGGTTTTTTTTTTTTTGTTATATTCGAAAAATATTGCAAGGAAAACCCAAATGTGGCCAGACCAAGACGGTAATCCTAGGATAAGGTTCATTAGTTTTACCTTTTGGTACTAAATACATGAACTTTTTTTGTTCTTTAATAAATAAATCTTTATATAAATAGATTTTTCTTTACACAAATTTTTTTTTATCAATATTCCCAATATGAACAACCGCTAATCTATGATGCTATTTTAATATTTTGTATGCCCAGAAAAGTGTGCAAAATCAATAGACAACAAGCTGATATAAAACCTCATTGTTTTAAAAATTTACTGTTTAAAAAACTGTAAAAAAATTATGTATGTTGTACAAACTTAAAGTTAAAAATCTTTATTTCTTAAAATAAAAAATCTTATTTTGAGAAAAAAAATCTTCATATCTTATTTTGTTCAAAAAATCTTAAAAAATAAGATAAAATCTTAATTCTGGCAACGCTGCAACGGATAAATATTTATTAAATTTCAGGGGAAAGTAAGAAGAGATAAACTCACTGTTTATTGTTGATGTTTTTGTTTAAACTTTGATATTGTTACAAGTAGAACTGTTGCTTATAAGTCTTTTACGTTTAACAGTTTTATTTGGTTTAATATCTTTAGTTTTTCTAAAATCTTTATGGATGAAGTTTCCCGATGATCTGGCCTAAGCAACCAGTGAAATGCGTATAGGAATAGCTTATCCCATCAACAACAGATTTCAGTGTTTTTATCAAGAATACAAATTGGGAATTAGTCACGAATAACAAATTTAATAACGATATCGTTGTAAATCAAGTTAAAGATACTTTTGAGAGTACATTTTATAATAGAGGGATACCATTTTTATTGTTTTTTCAGCAGTGATATTGTTATACGATATTTATTACGCCCAAATAGCTAAAAGATTTTAAAATCTTTATGGATGAAGTTTCCTGATGATCTGGCCTAAGCAACCAGTGAAATGCGCATAGGAATAGCTTATCCCATCAACAATAAATTTCAAGGGATTTTATCAAGAATAAAAACTATGAATTAAGCACGAATAACAAAATCTTTTGCCAAAGAAATTACTTTTTGATTATTAAAATCATTTAACCCATTTAAGCCCAAGCAAAAACTACCGGACAAAAAAAAATGTTTTTTTTTGGAAATTAAAGAGGTGTACCAAAATTGGCACAGTGGTCATTTAAAAAAAAACGTTTTTTGAGGTTATAGAAATGTCTGAACTTTTAATTTATCGATTATGCAAACATATCGATACTTTTTTCGAAAATGACTTTTTGATGTGGAACTATACTAGAAGTTAAGCGCCACATTTTGGCCTGGGTTTCGCTGCCCTATCATGGATGCAAAGGAAACTAGAGTGAAAATAAAATTGTATCAACCGTCAAGTTTTCTCACTGGAATAAAGTTGCACCCTGTAATTTGTTGAATAATTTCAAAAACTTTGTCCTAAGCCGCAAATAATGAAGTGTTCCCGAATTGGCTCAGCAAGCGTAAATGGGTTAATTTTAGTATAAATATATGCGTGTTCACGGAAAGTGGATTATCAGGTTATAAAGTTATATTAACAGCAACAAAATATATTTAAAAAAAGTTAAACAAAATTATTTTTTTGTTATTAATATAACTAAATAACCCTATAACCAACCGTCCTTGAACACAGTGATGTTAACTTTTATTTTTTTCATTACTGTACGGCAGTCATAACCACTCCATAGACTCGCGAGCAGTCGATAATTGTATTTTTCACACAGACACGGTCGGCAATTCACATGTATACAACAACTTTGTTCGAGCCACTCCATAGTCTCGCGAGGCAGTCAATAATCGTATTTTTTACACAGACACGGTCGGCAATTCATATATATACAACAACTTTGTTTGTTGCTTGGTTATCACTGCTGTACGGCCCTCTAAAATTTACCGTTTTTGAGAAGAAATTACCGTTCGCAAAGGTTTTTTAATTTAAACATTCACAGCAGTATTCAAAAACAATTTATTTAAACTTTAAATGTGTTTTATGAAAAATTTTAATGAAAATCTTTGTTTAAAACATATTTTAAACCAAAATTCGTATTGTATTTTTCATCAATACGAAAGTAAAACCATCATATTACTAAAAATTTAACGTTACTGACAGACTGATTCATCATCGCACAGACTAAACGACTGAAGCTAAAAAGTTTAAATTTGGACTGGAGTTGGTATCGTTCAACTAAGAAAATAAAACTCGAATATCGCAAGAGAATATTAACTCAAAAATTTTTTTTTACGTTTTGGACTTACACGCAATACCCATATCTACCCGCTGTAAAATACAGTGCTATTTTGTCATCTTCTTATGATGAAACGATTGGTTTAAAAGTTATTTTTCATATGCCCTTATTACAAAATTAAAACATAATAGTTTTGCTTCAACTGAAAAGTTTTATATTTAAGCTTCGTACAGACGGTGGTCAGATCTTACAATGTTGTCATAAAAATTGCCTAAAAAGTATTGCAACTGTGTTAACATTGAAAGCTCACTTTCATTTGGCAGATGTGTAAAATTAATGCATCTGACAATGGCATCATTGTCAGAAAAAAGACTACATTGTAAGATCTGACCACCGTATGTACGAAGCTTTACTATAGTTAAATGCATCACATTACTGCTACTTTCATTTTTTGATTTTGAAACAAACAAAAAGTTTGAAATAAAATTAATAATATAACTACAATGAGTTATTTTATTTTTCATAAAGGCCTTCATATGTAAGTATGTATAAAAATATCAAAAACCCAAATCTTGATATTACCGTATTTTAAATGAAATTACCTTGCTACCTTTTGGGGCTCAAAATTACCGTAAAAAAGGGTAACTACCGTACGGTTAACATCACTGCTTGAACAACCCAATTGAGATATTAAAAGAATTTAAGAGAAAAAATCTCTAAACTTTAGAAAAAATACACATCTGTAAACATTGTGAAGCGTTATTGTCAACAAGTGTTGTTTCAGACGCGTGAAGTTTTGTGTCGTCAAGTCTTGATTTATTTTAAGCAGGAGTCACGAGAATGAAAATGGGTATAGCCTTGATTGAACTCTTACATTTTGCAGTTTCTTTTTGTTTTTGTATTCGTAATACTCCAACTAGATGAATTTAAGATAAATATTAACGCAGTTGACGACACAAACTGATTGCGAAAACTCAGGTTTAAACTAGAATTAAAGAAAAACTGATTAGCTAAACCTGCGGTGTCTGAAATACCACTAAGTCCCATTGTTATTGTATCTTAAAAATAAATACTCATTCGAATTTCTGCCTTATCGTATTTTCAACCGATTGGCTGTCTTTAGCAATTTACTTTTGTGCTACATTTTGTGTCTCAAATTTTTTCAAACAAAAAGCTCTATAATTATCTTTTGGTCTTGTTATTTTTGACAAACCTTGTAAAATATGGTACATAACTTTGTATTCACTTGCTTGTTACTACGTACAAAAAAAAAAAACAAAACAGTCATGCATAAAAGTCGTTCTACAATTATTTGGGACTAATATTAAAAAAAACTTTAAAACAGGAATTTGCTTTTCTAAAACTTTTTATGCTTTTAACTACTCTTTGATCATTATTATTGAAATTTAAACTTCTTAAGCTGTTTGACTTTTACGTTCTAATCTCTTATTATGATTTACTTTTCATATAAGACTTGTAAATAGTTTTAATGGATCTGAAATCCATTAGAAAATCACACAAATATTTTCAACATACACTGTAAATCATGAAAATTAGCATGTAACGTGCCACAAGGTGGTAAATTAATTTTTTGTTTTACATTTGCATAATCAGCAACAGCTACAGAAGGAATACAGAAAAAACAAATAAAACGAGTGAAAACAACAACAACATTAACACAGTCCCCAGTACCAAGAGACCTCTGTCTATAGTTGTAAGTAGTATTTGTTAAATAAATTGGTTGAAGTCGGTCGTTCGTCGTCATAAATACAATTTATAACAAACACAATGGGTTACAAATATTATGTGCGCTAATTTGTTAATAATCCACACAATTTTGTTTGTCGTTATTACTTATTTCGACCATATTTTTCTTGTTGTTTTGGGGGGGTTTTTTAACCAAACAACTGTCACACTGTGAACGAAGAATTATGAAAATTGTTTTATTTCAGTTTACAAATATTAAATAAATTGAATTAAATTATGGGCCGCTAAAGTTTTTAAATGAAATTTTCGTAATTTGTTCATGTAAAATGGAATTGAAAACAAGATTACAACTGGGTCGCCGGGCGGCAAAAGTAATAAATTGAAGTTGAAAATTTAAAGCACAAAAGGGTCGCTTTTACAAAGTTGTAGTCAATTATTTTAAAATTGTTGTTTGCATAAGTTTATTAATAATTCAATCAGCGAAGACAAATTTTTGTATGTTTATTTACTGAATCTGAATGGCCGCCATCATTTGAAATGGGAATACAAAAAAGGATCGATTCATAATTGTCCAAAGGTCTCATATACCACACATTCCTGCGAAATTCTGCGAATGATAGTGTAAATTTGGTACAAATAATATTAGTTCAACAAAAAAATTATGCAACAAAGTGCAATACGGAAAGTAATAAAATGATATCAAAAAAAAGTATTATTAAAACCCTGTTTCAACAGATTGTAGGTTGTCGCCGCTATTGCAGCTACGCTTGTTATTACGTGTGTGTGACAAGTCATCGTAATTTTCATCAATATTTGTTAGAAAAAAAAAAACAAACAAACAAACAAAATTCTCATATTTTTTTAAAGAATAAAAAAAACATTTTTTAGGCTTCAACTTAATAATTCAAAAATAATTTCGGCATTTGTTTGATGTGCGTCTGCGAAAAGTATTTGACGTGCCAAAACCACACAATTCATCTGGATTTTTCTTTACGAACAACAAAAAACATAACTTGATTTAAGAAGAAGGAAATTAATGTATGTATATTTGAAAACAGAAACCGAGAAAATATGTCATCTTGGGTTGGGCCACTGTAACATTCATACATGTCAAGGTTTTCCAACAAAAATATTCGCATGAGAAATGGAAATTTCATTAAATATTTCTATAAGTCAATTTGAATTTTACAAATTTACAAACTAATAACCACACACATATACACCGAAAAAAAAACCATTATATTTTGCCCAACAAACACGAAGGTTTGATTTCAAATTGAAAATGATTTGTAATCAAACCTTTTCTCAAACGAAAAACGTTTGATAATGATCTAAAAATCATAGCATTCTCAACAAAAAGAGGGATTTTTTTTTTTAAATTGAGAAAAACCTTTATTTTCAACTTGCTTTCAGTCAGTTACAGCGTTCTTTAAATCCTGCGACGATATGGGCTTTTCCTGGGGTCACGACCGTACGTTGGTCCGCTTTTGATGTACAAATAATATAGAGAACAAAACTTTTCATAGCATTTTTTTGCGATTCAAAAGTATTTGGGTAGCTCAATGTTAAGTGCAAAAGATGGATTTCATAGAGTTTAAGTTTTCATAATGATAGTTATAAACATGTGGCCACGAACGTACGTAAAAATGTAGAAATCTGCAAAATGGAACGGAATATTCAAAAATGATTTATTAACTTAAAAAGTGTATGAATGTTATTCTCTTTCCAGTATTTATACAATAAAATATCTATATTGGTTTTTGCGTAATTGGCTTAAGTACCGGTCGCGGTCGTTCGATATTTCCATATTTTGTTTTATTATTATCACCATGCATTTTTCCATAAATATCTAAAAATTTCCTTAACCAACTTAATACTCAATTTACAATCACTCAAAATATTATGTAGTTAAATTCAAACGAAAATTAATTTTAAACAAATTAAAATTCATTTAAAAAACGGATCATTTACATTTCATTTAAAGCAAATGATTTTTTCATTAATTTTTAAATTTTTTATTTATTGAACACCATATTCCTTAAAATTGAATAGTTTTTACCAAGGCGAATTGACTTTCAGGTGGCGTTGAAAACTCAGCTGTGCTACTTTTTTTTAAAATTAGGGAGAGGAATGTCAAAAGTTACTTGTGTTCAGGGCTGTCAGATATGGCGATTTCTCGCCAAACGTGGCGATTTTGAAAAGTGTTTGGCGATGGGATTTCCCATTTGGCGACTTTTATGGCGTTTTCTGATATAACTGGCGATTAACTTGGCTATTTTTAACATTTATATTATTTCGGCAATTTTCTTTAAAAACATATTAAGTGAATTTTACATTCAGTCACTATTTAATTCTAATAGTATGTATGTAATTCTAATAGTATGTAGGTCAAAACTCCTGTAATGAAACCGGTGAGGCTGAAGTGTACGATCTTATAGACTTGTGTACTTAATTTAAGTTTTTAACTGAATACATATCGCTCATTTGCTGCAAGACCGGCATAACTCAAAAAAATCCATTTCGAGATAAACGCATGTAAAGTTTTTGATTTGATCTAACTACTTAGAAAAAAGAAGACACATTTAATACACAATATAAAGAAAAACAAAGCTAACAATTCTGCATGTCCAACTCCAAAATTTCATTCGGCAACTTTTTTGTATATTTTCTCAGTTTTTGGCGATTTTTGACTGAAAAATTATACTAGCGTTTTTTGTATGCAAAATTTAATTTAAAAAAAAGAAAATTTTACAAAAACGGAACAAAATTGACGTTTGGCGATTTTTGGCGATTTCTGACATCCGGCTTGGCGATGGAGCTCAAAAAAATCTGACAACCCAGCAGCAACAAAATACATTGTTGTGTTTTTGGTGTTGTTAATTGTTGTAGTATCGACACCACTATTTACATGAATTTGCCTTGGTTTTTACTTTTAAAAAATATATTTCAACCGACAAAAATCAAACAAATTAACAAAAAAAATACGAAAAAAACATTATTTTTTGATAGTTTGTTTTTTTAATAACAAACATAAATGGGCGATTCTATTCTGACGGGTGCAACATTTAGACGCTTTAAACGTCTTTTACTAATAGAAAGAAACACATTTGCAATTAAATTATTTCTAGAAGGGGTAACATTTTTTTATATACTATTGTTATCTATTTACAAGAATTTATATGAAACGATCAAATAGCCACGAGAGAGCTTTAAAGTGCATGACGGGTGCAACCAAATCGGCCCACTTTCATAAGATCATACCACAAAAACACAAAACTCTGATAATTTTTAAACTTTTATTGTATTTTTCTTTTTTATTGTGAAAGATGAGATATCAGACGATGATTATCAAATCAAACATCGTAGAGAAATATAATCCAATAATAAGAAATTTTCTCTTTAAGCCATGACGGGTGCAACATTTAATGAATTTTATGTTCTCGCCAAATCTATGAATCTTAATGAATCGAAGTGCACAGCAAATTTATATTTTAGCTTACGTCTAAAAAAATTATATTATTATAAAATATAGATATTTTACTTTAAATTGGCATCAAAAAGTGTCAAATAGTGTGATTTGAAAATTGATGTTAAAAGTTGTCTAGAATAGAATCGCCCAAATGTTAAAAAATAAAATTATTTGTAAAATAACTATATTTTTATTCAATTTTAACAGTACCAATAACGAATTTAATAACCTACAATCAGTTACTGTAATAATTTTATAAGTGATTGATTGTAATGGAGAGATTATGAAGAAAGTGTGCAAACATCGCATAACTTTTGCATGTAAAATAAGTATATAAAAATAGAAGTTGCCCAAAAATACAAATACAAGTACAAAAAAAAAAAAAGACGATGATTATCAACATTTAATTTTTCCATCATGGTTGAACATTCTGAGGAAATGCCGATATAATTAATGCTTAGCGCATGGTGAAGGGATTTGCAAAATAACTGTTTATATAAAGGAAACGACGAAAAAACTATTTCGTACAGTTTACGAAATTATTTCTTAAGTGCCAGAATTGTAAACAGGGTCTATAAACTGTGCATATTAAAGCCCTCGTACAGGTTTGTCTCATAAATTTGCTCTAATCAATTGTGCATTTATTAAAGCTTTAGGCATTTTTCAAATCAAATTTCACTTTTCAAACACAAACTTTTACTTTTCGTTTTGCCTTTTTTTAAAATTAATTTTTGTGTTGATTTTTTATGAAAGTAATGAAATCGTTACTTTCGAACAATTTTAAACGGTTAGAGTGAAGCTTTTTCGTATTATAAGCAAAAGTTTAGTAAAGCATCAAAAAAAATATCTGTGAAGTAAGTTTCTTTTATTAAATGTAGCTCGGAATATTTTCAGTGTATGAAATCACGAGTAAATGAGAATGTGTGCGTGTGTGTTAAAGCAAAACCATTTCCTGACACAATCTTATCCTTTAAGTTATAAACTCATACACTTATAGAATTTATAAACATTTTTATACCCAGTAAATTAATATTTCTTTTATGGAATTTTGTGTATCCATTAGAAATGATACTTTAATTCTGTTAATGGCCATTACAACTACTCTGGCCAGTGACCACAAAAAGATAGGCTGTAGCTGGTTTTCGTCATAAATCTCATCTCTTTACGGTATTTTAAGATTTAGAAGAAAGGCAAATGGAAAAAATTAAGTTTATTTTGCCTTCATTCGACTTTAAGATTTTCTATTCCAGTTTTTTTTTTTTTCATTTTAATGAGTAGAAAAATATTTATTTTTTTTTTTTGCCTAAAAGTGACGCTGTCTATGTAATCAGACATCGGATAGATTTTAAACACTTTTGTGTGCCGGTTTGACAGGTGTTAAGTTTTGTTGTAGTTGCATAATTAATATTTATTAATTGCATTTTATCATGATTTTGAAATATGTATGTATGTAGATAAACGTGTATGCAAATTTAAGATTAATATTTACATTAAATTTTTTAAATATGCTCAAACATAAATGACAAACTGACAATTTCTGCGGAATGCCTTTTTGAAATAATTTGTTTACCCTCCACCGCTAGTGTGGAATGAGGGAGGGTATACTAAGTTTGTCTAAGTTAAAAAATATATATTCTGGGTCCTTGAGTAATTCTTAGTCGATTTAGCAATGCCTGTCTGTCAGCCCGTCTGTTGAAATCACGCTTTCTTTAGAACTACTTAAACGAAAAGAGCAGTACTGGCGTCAAATTCTTTGTAGGTCTCCTAAGTAGTTTGGGATTGAAATCCAGCACAATCACTTTAGTAAGATAAAAGAAATGGGTCCAGATATGGAACAACTACCGTACAAAGTTGATCATTTTGTTACAAAAAACTAATATAAATGGTAGCAAAACGCAAGGATAGATATACAATTTTGAAGAAATTCGACTTATATGGCTAGAAATCATACTACCAAATTGTGTGAAGATAAGTCCATAATTTCTTTTAGGCCATATATAAAGAGGACTCTCGAAAAACATCTTAAGTACTTCGAAGACCGTACTGCTATTATAATGAAATTTGGCCAGTCACAGTTTTATAAGACTAGAAATCACCCTGCAAATAAAATTGGACCACCTAATCCATTTTGATCAAATGGACTACTCCATGGACTAGTCCGATGTAATGCAAGCATGGACCATGTCATTTTTAAAAAGTGTTTGTAGTGAGACGACATGTCTTCGTTTTTTAACGACATGCTTTCGTTTTTAAACGACTTCAAAACTAATCCTCTTGAGTATACCATGGAGTAGTTTTAAAACTACTCCTTAGTGGTTCAAAGGTGGGTTATATGGTCCTCTCCTAGGACATCGTAATGTTAAATAGACAAGGTTTTTCCCATACGTTTGAGTTAGTTTTGGACTAGTCCTGGTCCCTTGTGGACTACTCATTACACGCGTGTTTGGACTGGTCCTATTATTTGCAGGGCACTGTCAAATTTCGTGATAATTTAATTTACCACAGGTCGCATATAAAGACCACTCTCGAAATATTGTAATTGTCGCGATGTGGAGGATTTCAAAATTGGACTCTTACTTGTTTTATTTCAATTAAAACAAACTAAAAAAAGTTTAAATTTTTCGAAAACTAACAAAAGTTAGTGTTATTTTAAACTAATTTTTGTGACGATTTAAGTAAAGTCCCAACTTTTATGTGCATGTGCTGGCTTAAGCAAATGTGCGAAAACTTTTTATTTCTGTGTGTAAAACCATTTTGTAACAGGCATTTGCTTAAGCAAAGTACGAAGTTGGTAGCACTTCTGTACGGAATAATTTGATTTTTGATACTGTTTCTGTTTTTTAAACTGCATTGATAGGCTGTCGTTATTTTTAGACAGCAGCTTAAGCTAACTTATGCACATTATGGTTGATGTTTTGAATGTTTGGTTACGAAACTAACTTAAATAATCTAATGATATCGGACCACTTAGAGCACTTAGTTTAGTTTTATTAAAAAGAATCTTTTAGTTAAAATTATTAGCTTTACCGTTAATTTTGTTTAAAACATTAACAAACATATAAACTTGATGTACGTATGTATACAAACTCAATTGTAAAATAAAAACAAAATCATTGTTTTTTTAAATATTTTAATGGTTTGCTTTTCCGTTATTTTATATTGAAAATAAGTGAACATTTCTAAAATAAGAATATTCAAATAGTTTTATTGTTTAAAATTTGTAAGCGTCTACTGTACTTGCAATGCTAAGTTTAAAAATTAAAGATAACGATTTTATCTTTAGCATCCAAAAGATCACATTTTCATCCTTCTGAAACAAAAGTTCTTTATTTTTCCACTAACATTTAAGCAAATTCACAAACCATACAAACAAACTACATCCACAATCTATTACAAAATAGTAAAGAGAATGTATTGAATAGGAAACATGCGCTTATGCAACACAATAACAACTTCGAACATGTTTGATTTGTAATATATAAATCCACAGCATATCTTAAGGCAGTCAGTTTAAATGTAGTGTTTCGCATAAGACGACACAAAGTAGCGCCTAATAATTTTTTTTATTTATTAATTTTTTAATATTTATTTTGTTATCGACATTTCGATAAAGTTTAAAAGAGGAAAAGGTGTTCTATTAATTATACTTCACCCACCACTAGTGGTGGATTGAGAAATTTTTTGCTTTAAATAAAAAAATACACTTTCTTTGTTTTTTTAAGAGTTAAATTAAATAATTGTATGAAAAAGAATGGACTTCACCTAGAACTGCCAGTGGGTTATTTTTGTTTCTATAGTATTCTAGACATCAATATTATTTGCGCTATACTTGCTTTTCAAATATGTACATGTTAAAGCTTGTTTATAAGTATTTTATTATCCACTTTTATTATAACTATTATTATAATTCTTATTAAACCAATAATAATAGTATTAATAAAATTAGATCAAGTACATATGTATGTATGTATCACGATTTGTTATGTTTTCGTTTTTCTAACTGCCTATTTCCGATGTGCGAAAGAATTCTGTTTTTCGTACCACTGCATTTAAAGCAAAAACAAAATTTTTAGAATTATTTTTGTTTTAAATGTAATTGTTCGAAAGAAATAGGCTATAAGTATAAAAAGTTAATTTAAATTAATAAAAACAGTTATTTTTACTTACCTGCAAAATCTCCTTTGCACGATTTTTTTGAGCAGTTAAATAAAAAATGCAATTATCTGTCTTAATGTGCAGTAAAGTAAAGTGTTTAAAAGCAGAGTAAAAAACGTTTTTATTAATAAATTTATATATTATTAAATTGGAATTGATGAGAACAAGTCGAATTCATAAAGGTGACCGCACCATGAGATAGCGTTATGCTAGCTATTCCTTTCTTTTAAAACATACTATGTATTTTGTTTTTGTAAAAAGTTAGAATGAATGTCAAAATTATTGGTTGAAAATATAAAAAAGGGAATTTGTTTGTTTATGAAATACCTATACAAAATTGCTTTAGAAGGTAAATCTTTTTCCTGTATTGGAAATTTATTGTGGCTCCACTTATTCCTTTGAAATCCTCTTGTTTAGTTTTTATGTTCACTTTTTTTTTGTTTCATTACATTTAAATAAGTTTTTTTTTCTTGTATTTAGATTTTAAATTTTACAAATTTTTTCACAAAATGTAAATAACGCTTGACATTCAGTATACACACAAGGAAATAAACAATAAACAGATGACTCGAAAATATCACCTTTATGAATTCGCCTTGGATGGGAAGAAATTTTTTAATGTAAATAATTTTAAAATTCCGAAAAATTTTTATATTTATCTTAAATATGCAGGTATATAAAGTGCACTTAAAAAAAGGATTTGTATGGGATTTTAAAGAATTAATACAACAATTATTAATTTTGTGCAAATCATTGCTCTTAAGCCTATTCAGCAGTTGATATGTAGTACGTATTCGTTTTTTCGTATGCTGGATTCGGAAGAAAAAAAATTTAATTGAAACGCAAACACACATAGGTACACATACAAAAATAATATACATACAGCGTTACCATTGGTGCCACTACAAGTTATGGTAAAATGTTTTAGCAAAACCGCCTTATTTCAGGCGAAATATTTGCCCACAAATCTGTGAACAGATTTGGATTCAGTATGCTGAAGTCAATTAAAACCACATAAAAAAGCTATTGCTCCCGACTTGTTTTGGTTTAAGATTAGGTGCCACACAGTGATGCCAGGAAAAATTTCAAAAATCCCTACTTGTGTCCAAAAAAAAATGTCCCTACACTTTTCCCTACGTTAAAAATTTATTGGCTTTAGTGACAAGCAAACAAATACATATGTATTTTTTTTGATAACATTTTGTACATATTTATTATAATAAAATTTATTTATAAAAAAAACAATAACAGCCAGGCCCACGATGTCACACGTTAACGTTCGCATAGAAAATTACATTTAAAACAAAAACAAATTTTGTAAATTGTTTTTGTTTGAAATGTAATTTTCTATGCGAACGTTAACGTGTGCTATCGTGGGCCTGCCTGTTAATTTCAAAAATAACACTGTGGGACAAATTTAATTTTTTTCTTTTTGACAGAAACGCCTCTATAAATCCTTTAAACTAGAACAAAACAGAGTCAAACTTCGTATTTGATTTATCATTTCCTCATCTTTTGTTCATTTTTTAAGAGCTTAATAGTTTTCAAGAATACATTTTTTTAATAATTTTTTTTAACATAAATATCTAATAATTTTTAGCAAAATTGGTACCAAATATATTAAGTACCAAATAATTTAAGAAAAAAATATTTTCCTTTTAAAGTTTTCATTTAAAATTTTTTCAAAATTCGAAATTGTATATTTTTATTTCTCTTAGCTAAGAAGGTGTGATTGTGTTATAAATAAATTTCTATGCATAAATTTCATTTATTAGATATTCGCTTTTAATATTCGCATACATTTTAGAGAATGTGAGTGCGAATGCAAATAGCAAAAATAAGAGAATAGTTCGCATTGCGAACGCGAATTTACGGTGCCACTTAATTATATATTAGGGGGTTCGAAGAATATTCGGGAACATGGTTTTAATATATGGATTGCCAGGCTGTTAGGACTCAAAAATATGGTTTCTTTTAAAAAATACTACATTTGTACTTAAACGCAATTGTATATGAAAAATTTTCATTTTAAATGAAAATTAGATGAATATTTACTTATTTACTTAGATAATATATTGAAAATGAGATAAAATTTTTCAAATTCCCTACATTTGCCTTAAAATAAAAAATTGAAATTTTTCCAAAAAATACCTACAAAAAATAGAAAAATATATATTATTTTAATTTTTAAGATGATGTTCTCTTTCCAATTTATTAAAAACAAGTAAGAAAGTATAGTCGGTCAAGCCCGACAGTTTTCGAGCCAGCTCTTGACGAGTACGGACGTGTATCAGTGAAAAATAAAAAAAACATAAAAAAATTCGAAGTGAAAAAAAAATATATTTGTAATAGCTGAAAAAAGAACAGTAACTAAGGTGCCCGAAGAGATTTGTGATTGAGCCTCACAAATACTCCCAATAAGGAAAGTAGGCCCAGCACAAATAGCAGAAATGCGTATATTAAGGTAAGCTCCCCGAGCGTGAGCAATGAAAACATTCGACACCCAGAATTAAATAAAAAGTATTTAAGTGCAATAATTGCCAGCGCAACTGGTTTTCCATACAGCAATTTAAGTGCAAGTGTGCCCAATCTGAGCAAGTGTGTTGATCCGACCGTAAATGTGGTTCAAAGTGTGAAGTCGTCTGACCAGAGAAATAATAACGAAAAACCTGGAACATCACGATTTGCATTAATAAATACAGGAGCTGTGCCAAAAAGTACTAAAGTGCAAACAGGCATGGACAGATACATTACAATAACTAAGAGAAAGGCTAGCCCTAGGTCCACCCAACAGGAACGCATGGCCAAACATTACAAAGGCTCTAACGTAGTCTCTTTGCCAACAAATGGTAACAGATTCTCTGTACTATCCATACCTGACGATGAAGAAGCAGAATCAGCTAATGGAACAGCCACTAAAGAAGTTAAACCGCCACCTATCTATCTGCGGGAGCAAACATCAAATAGCATAGTCAACATGTTGATTCAACTGGTAGGTAAGAATAATTTCAATAAATTCAAGAAACCAAAATTCAAGCCAGTACAGAAACGAACTTTCGTATTATATCAAGACACCTGGACGCAGAAAATAAAAGTTACTATACATATCAATTAAAAAGTGCTAAGGGATTGATTATTGTCATAAAAGGCATAGATAGTTCTGTTCCTACAGAGGAAATAAAATCTGCCATAGAGGTAAAATCTGTTCATAACATTTTGAACAGGAATAAAGTTCCTCAACCAATGCACCGCGTTGAAATATCGTTTGATTCATCGGTTCTCATAACCAAAAATTCAGTTCATCCCATATACAACTTGCGCTACCTACTCAACAGAAGAATAACTGTTGAGGAGCCATTAAAACGAAAGGGTCCCTCCCAATGCACAAACTGTCAGGAATATGGGCATACAAAATCATATTGTAAATTGCCTCACGTATGTGTGGTTTGTGCCGACGCTCATAAAACCGCCGAATGTAATCGTTCTAAAGCTGACCCGAATGTAAAGAAATGCAGCAACTGTGGCGAAAATCACACGGCAAACTATAGGGGTTGTAGAGTCTTCTTGCATTTAAAAAAACCTGCTTTAGTTCAAAAATATACTCACTCCCAATATGGTCCGTCACATGCGCCCAGCCAAGCCGCTGGCTCTATTGCTAGTACTTCACAAACAAACAATCAAAACCAATCATATGCCCAAGTCTTAAAAGGAAACCCTAATGCGAAAAATCCCCCGAGTACTTCTAACGCAAAGCAACCTCCAAACGCTAATGTTCCTAGGGAAGGTCTACAAATGCCTTCTGGAAATATGCCTACCTCAATCGAAAATTTAATTCAAACTATGAATACCTTCATGGCCACTATGCAGAACATGTTTCAGGAAATGATGCGAAACCAGAACATGCTCCTGCAAGTTCTACTCAACAAAAAATGAACCAGTTAAAAATATGTTTCTGGAATGCAAACGGGTTATCCCAACATAAACACGAAGTTGCAAACTTTCTTCATAGGCATGAAATCGACGTACTTCTTGTCTCTGAAACACACTTTACTCATAAAAACTGCTTTAGGGTAAATGGATACCTTACGTATGACACAAAACATCCCAGCGGACGAGCTTGTGGTGGCACAGCCATAATTGTGCACAAACACATCAGACACTTACCATTGCCAGAGTTCGAAGAAGATTGTATACAGGCCACATCTATAAATCTTACTGATTTCAATCTAACGTTAACATCCGTTTATTGTCCCCCGAGGCACAAAATTGTAAACGATAAATTTCTCAACTTCTTCTCCACATTGGGCCAGAAATTCATTGCTGCTGGCGACTACAACGCTAAACATACATATTGGGGCTCCAGACTTATTAGTCCTAGAGGTAATCAGCTATACAATACCGTAACTGCAAATAATTTTGATGTGGTATCGAGTGGTGAGCCTACCTATTGGCCAACCGACTTCAATAAGCTACCAGACCTTATTGACTTTGCTGTAATTAAAAACATCAAGCGAGATCAGATACTAGTTAGTTCCTCCTATGATCTTTCGTCTGATCATTCACCTTCAATCCTTATTTTAAAAGGTAACTCTGACGCCGCAGCTGCAAACTTTATTTCCTATCCAAACAGAAACACAAATTGGTTAAAGTATAAAATGTATGTGAGCTCTCACCTATCACAGTGCATTCCCCTAAAAAATTCATCTGACATCCAAATAGCTGTCGACCGATTTACAGAAGTCTTGGATACTGCAGCAAGAAATGCAACCCCAATCAAGCGGACAATTAAACGTGCTCCTTACAATACATCGACGGATATAGAGACACTTATCAGAGAAAAAAGGAAGTTAAGAAGACAATGGCAAAACAGTCGTTCCCCAACCACTAAGGCCCAACTACAATTATGCCTGACCACTCTTCGCAACAAATTTGAGACAGAACCACGAGTCTGCAATAGAAGGCTATCTAAACAGCCTAGACGCCACAAAAACTCCAATTATAGCTTATGGAAGGCTGTACGGCATATGAAATGCCCTATAACCCAAGAATCTCCATTAAGACTGGAAAACCGCACTTGGGCCAAAAACACACATGAAAAATTAAACGCTTTCGCGGGCCACCTTGAGAAAGTTTTCACGCCACATGATGCACATACTTGTTCCTGTCGTCAAATCATTCCTGATAAGGTAAACCATCCATTAAAATTTAACATAACTCAAGTAAAATCTGCAATAGAAAAAGTGAATATTAGAAAATCTCTCGGACCTGACCGCATCACAGGGTCAATGATAAGAAACCTACCATCGTCTGCTTCCAGAATCTTGCTGCTCATTTTTAACGCTATATTAAGAGTCGGATACTTCCCATCCTCATGGAAGAGGTCTATAATTGTGATGATTCCCAAGCCAGGAAAAGATGCTAGCCAGGTTGCGTCGTACAGACCGATTAGCTTATTGTCAATCCTATCGAAGCTTTTCGAAAAAATATTCGTTTTAAGTATAACTCCTCATCTTAATGAACACGACATTATCCCGGATCACCAGTTCGGATTCAGAGCGAAACATGGTACAATAGAACAAGTGCATAGAATTGTCACCCTTATTAGATCGGCGTTTGAGAAAAAGCAATACTGCTCAGCACTGTTTATAGACATTTCCCAAGCTTTTGACAAAGTTTGGCATGATGGGCTACTCATCAAAATAACACGAATGCTTCCTCAAAACACTCACAAGCTTCTGGAGAGCTATCTAACAGGCAGATCATTTATAGTAAGGTCGCAAGATAAATACTCCCCCCTCAAGAAAATTACTGCTGGTGTCCCCCAAGGCAGCATATTAGGACCGCTTCTATATATAATATACACAGCGGATATGCCAACAAACCTGAGCACGCATACCTCTACATTTGCAGACGACACAGCATTTATTAGCGTTAACCATGACCCAAAAGTCGCATCGCAAAATCTGCAGTCCCACATCAATGAACTAGAGGCCTGGCTAGAAAAATGGAGAATAAAGGTTAACCCGGCTAAATGTGCTCACTTAACTTTCACGCTCAGAAGACAACGTGCCCAGCTGTAAAAATAAATAACATCACTGTTCCGGTAGAAAACCATGTTAAGTACTTGGGAACTCATATAGATAGACGCTTGACCTCAACTACATTGGCTTCTCGGTCGCAAGTCAAACTTGTCCTTAGACAACAAAATTCTCTTATACAAGTCCATCATAAAACCAATATGGACATATGGCATCCAATTATGGGGTACTGCATGCGCATCTAACATCCAAAAGCTTCAAAGAATGGTATATACGTAATGATATTATCCACAGAGATCTCAACGTCCCCACTATCCAGGAGGAAATTAAAAAATATTCAATAAGTTTCATCGATAAACTAATGGCCCACCCTAACTACCTCGCTCGGGGTCTGCTTCAGTTCGAAGGTCACCAGAGGCTAAAAAGAACCGATACTTTGAGCCTAACTAGAAGACATTTTTAAAATTTGAATACAGCAGTAAGTGGTTACACTGGTAACAACTAATAAACAACAAGTAGAATTAAGAGTTGAATACATATTGTAAATTTCGATAAGAAAGATTCAATAATAAAAATAAAAAAAAAGCCTGACCATATGATACCCTACACCACATTATTTAAAAACATTTCATGCTTATGTGTCCATATAAATTTATCTATGTTTATAAACTTCATTAAAATCGGTTTGAAAGTTTGTGATAGGCAGAAGTTGCCCCCTACATCCCCTTGTGGTCCTTTTTTTTGAATCTATCTGTGTTTTAAATTTCATTAAAATCGGTTTGATAGTTTCTGAGAGGAAGAATTTTCCCCATATCTTCCCTCGAGGTCCTACGATTCCGCCCATTTCAATAGACTTGGTCCTTGTGCCAATAAGAACATATGTCGCAAATTCAAATCAAATTATCTCCAAAACTGCGACCTGTACTTTGCGCACAAGGTTACATGAACAGCCAGCCGGACGGACATCGTAAGTTCGACTCAGAAAGTGATTCTAAGTCGATCGGTATACTTTAAGGTAGGACCAATATTTAAAGCCGTTGCACACATCAGCACAAATGCATAATACACTCTCCACTATTGTGGTGTGGGTATAAAAAAAAAACAATGATAAAAATCTAATAGATTCTTTTGAAGGCGTTATTTAAACAAATGATGTCACTTTATTGTATTTATTGTAATTACGATAATGTTCTCCAAAAAGGGTTATATTCTATCTAATGTCACCTAAAATGCCCATTGTTATATTGATAAGAATCCTTTTTTTATTTTTGCTCAAATTTCGAATGAAATTGTTAAAATTAAAATTTGTTTCAAGTCTTTACCAAATGCTTGTGTGGAGAAAAGGACACACCTGTGACTTGCCTTTTGGTATCGCACGAAATTATTAGAAACCTTTGACATGCAAAAATTAAAACAACCCTAAACTTTATTTTTATTAGTTTTGGCACAGTTAAGGGAATAAAATTGGTCATTCATTTGGAAATAAAAATATAAAAAGCTAAAAAGTCTATATTTTTTTCTAGTACTTTTTCCCATGGTTTGTTTATCATGAATTTCCCGTAAACTTTGTTTAAATGACAATTTTCTCCTCAATGTGTAAGTGTAAGTAGTTATGCAGTGATTTTTTGGCAAAAAGGTTTAGATTTCTCTTGTATAACAAACTATGCTTTAATAAAACTATTAAGGGTAAAAATAACTTAAATAATGTAAATTGTTTGAAACTTTTAAGTTGTAAAAGTTTATGCAAAATTGTAGGAAAAATGTTCTGAAAAATAATTTTGTTGTGATTATTGTGTACTTCGGTTCAAATCTAAATTCATATTTCGAAAGATCTAGAAGTTATGAATCCAAACCACCACCATAAAAAAATTGATAATTTTGTTATAACAACTTAAATAAATTGTGGAAAAATACACCCATGAATTGACACAAGATTTTGCACATTTTGCAGACCGTAACGAATAACGCTATTGCTATAAATATTTCTATGCGATTAGAAATTACAACGTTGTATTTCGTTAAGATCAAAAACCCGTAACGTATAATGCTTTTGCAGTAAAATTTGGTCTAGATAGTTTTATTAGGCAAGAAATCACATTATCAAATTTCGTGAAGAGCGGCTAATAATTAACCATAGGTCCCATATAAATCATCTATAATTCTACCAAATATAGATATTGTCGTAAACTTTTTGCAATTTAGCTTCATTTGTCCAGAAATAATGCCACGTAATTGTTTTCATTTTTTATAAAGACTGCTTAATAACGTATGTATCCCATAAAGGGCCTACTCTTGAAATATTCTAACTGTCGCTTCGACACAGCCTAACTTGTTCTTCAATTTATTTGCCGATTCGTTTTGTGTTTTTACATTTTTTGTTTATAACGTATATGCAGATAGTCATACATATTTAAACAAATTAAGAATTTAAAAATGAATACAACAAGACAACACGAAAAAACTTGTTGATATTATGCAAAAAAAAAAAAAACAACAACACATTAAATACAATTTTATACCCACACCACAATTGTGGAGAGGGAATTATGCGTTTGGTCCTAGACTTTTAGTATACCGATCGACTCAGAATCATTTTTGAGTCAATCTTACGATGTCCGTCCGTCCGTCAGGCCAGTTGGCTTTTGGAGATAATTTGATGAAATTTGGTACATAAGTTCTTATTTTGGTATTTACATACAAATTTAACAATAGTTACTAACTATGTCATAACAAAATGTTGTGCTGGATGATCTCAAATAAACCTCGATCCTAAAATCACTTAAAGGCTGAAACATCTTATGCATATGAGGACATCTCAATATTATTCGGCACAAAAAACTTTTGCATGAATCTTATGCTAAGTTCACACTTGGGTTTTTAAACGCGTTTAAGCAAAATGTTGATTTAGCTAATCAAAGCCGTTCACATTACATTTGAGATGATTAAGATGACGGATGATTAAGAAAAAAAAAAACACAAAAAAACTACAAACAAATTAATGTTTCTTTAAAGTGTTAAAAATGGATAAAAACACTTTTATAAAGTTATCAGAAGGTTATTTTTATCATTTTAATGATGAAATTGTGAAAATTTATGAATTATTTAAGGAAAAAAATAAAAACATTAAGCAGAAATCTTGGCCGGTTGTACACGATCATGTTGGCGATTCTTCATTTGAGGTATGTTCAGTGGATTCTACATGATTTATGAAGTGATTTAGTTGTAATCATGTCAATTTGAATCAAATGTATGGGTAATCATTTCGATTTTGAAGTGATAAGAGCTTAATCACGTTCGAGCTGCTTAAACGCGTTTAAGAACCCAAGTGTGAACATAGTATTAACCTCATAACACAATTTTGCTCTGGCGGATCTATTGGTATTAAATAGGGTACACTCTCGAAAACTTGTTTTTAAATACATAATGCGGTTTAGGGTATCATATGGTGGGGATTGACCGACTATACTTTCTGACTTGTTATACATAAATCTGTAGTCAGAAGCAATAACCGCCTTAATCGAAATAGTTTTTGTGCAAAGGCACTTTATATTTATGCTCGCGTTTCTGAAAAAATTAATTGCATTAAAAAAAGTAATTCAGAATCAAAGATTCTTACCTCCACAATGCTAAGAAAAAGAAAAATTATAACGAAAGTTGTTTTCATTTCAGAAATTTTTAATAAAAACAAGTATAAACTCAATTGCTTCTTAAGTCGACTTAGGCGGCTATCGCTTGTGATCACAGAAATCTGTTTTCTTTATTTTGTTTTGTAAAATTTCCGTTAAAAGTGAATTAGTTTTTTATGTACATTATTTTTTTCTAGTTTTTGTTTCTGAATTTTATTATACTGCAATTACATATGCATTCTGCACTATTTTTATTCCCTTCACCGAAGGTAAAAGGGTATATATTACTTTATCATTCCGTTTGTAATTTCTACAATATTGATCTTAGACCCTATAAAGTATATATATTCTGGATCGTTATGAGAAGGGGAATTCAAATCCAGTTGTCCGTCTGTTCGTCCGTCTGTTGAAATGGGTTTTCCGAAGCTATGATGGGGACTTGGTTGGTAAATATTTCTTTTAGGTATGGACACTGTAATTTTGCACTGTAATTCAGCCAGATTGGTCCAAAAATGGCTGAGATATGAGCAAAAAACTACGACTACCGCTAATTTTTTAAAAAATCCCTTGTTGTTTTTTTTTTTTTTTTATTTATTTTTCCTGTATAGCTGGAGAACGGCAAGAGCCAAAGTTTCCACAAAATATGGGCGGGATTGAAGAAGAGGGCGTTTGACCTCCTGTACAGAAAGCATCAAAAAATATTTTGGGCTTATTATGACCTATGGATACGGCTTGAATATCAAAATATCGGAAATCTTTAGTAGAACATATTTTCTGAAAAACTCGGAAGAACCGGTTCAAATACGGAAAAGTTATTACCAAAATATTTTTTTTTAAACACCCATTATCGGTAACCATATATCATAGATCCGAGTCCAAATTTTATCACCAAAGTCTTTTTAAATCTGTCAAATCGGCTTAAAAAAGGCTGAGTTATAACCAAAATATTTCTTTTTTTATATAAATAAGTTTGTCTTTTAATACACTTATGGCACGCAAACTTGTGCAAATAATTAAATGCAATTAAGCGATAAATACTATATAAATATACATATTTTTAAATATAATATGGTGAAGGTTATATAAGATTCGGCATAGCTGAATATAGCAGTCTTACTTGTTTATTTAAAGCTTGTACATATGTGACGCGCAAAATAGAAAGGGACCTAAGGGTTTTGTTCAGGAGAGCCATTTTAAAGATTTAAATACATGTATCTTTGATGTACCATCACTGAGCGTGTTGGTATTGGTCTCATTTGAAAGCGACACATCTCATGACGTCAGGAACGTGTTGGTCAACCTCAAAAACGCGCGTAGGCCGTCCCTACCTCTTGTTTTGTGTAGTTGGTTTTTACTGTTTCCTTTACCTTCTATGCGCTGTCACATATATCAAAATGAATTAATGTATGTTTATTTGTTTGTTTATACCTTTTAGCCGCCTAAACGGCTGAAAAAATCTTTATGAAATCTATAGGCTATATATATATTTGAAATTATAAGTGGGCGTGGCAGCCCCACACAAAGACAATGTAAATTTCTGTATATCTGGATTACGAAAAGAGCTAAAGTTTCCAAATATGGGTGGGATTGGCTAAGTGGGCATGGTACAACACATACAAAGGCAAAAGTGGTTTCTGTATTTCTAGAGAATGGTAATAGCAGAACTTTCCGCAGTTGGTACAAATAGCTTGAAAAATGTTAAGTGTAAAAGTGTCATAATTTAGTCCAATTAGAATGGTTATCAACAGGGAAACCAGAAATATGCTCTAAAAATTGCGTTTTATGCGCATTAAATATGCAGCAAAAATTCGAAAATATGCCCTCAAAATTGTTAAAAATATGCCCCAAAAAATTAAAAATTACTCATTTAAAAACAAAATATTCATCATTTCCATTAAAAGAAAAAAAAAACAATACTAAAATTATAATCTGTAAAGAATTTACTGCCTGTTTAACGATATCGAACTTCATAGTTCGCATAGAAAATTACATTTAAAACAAAAACTAAATTCGAACATTGTGCGATGTTTGTTTTTGTTTTTAATGTAATTTTCTATGCGAACGATGACCTTCGAAATCCACGAACAGGCTGTTAATCTACTGTAACATATTTTTTGGGCGCATTTAATCTAAATTCCAACATAATAAGATGGCTTACGTACACAAAGCGTCTAATATGGAAAGAAGTTTTTATGGGGAATATATTACATTAAAGACCGATTCTCACCATTAACATAGACTTCGTCCTTGGTACAATTAAAATGTTTTTACGAAATTTGATCAACTTATGTACTAAAGGTTAACATGGACAGACAACCAGCCAGACGGACGGATGGGCATCGTTAAATCACTTTTAAAATGGATTTACAGTCAATCGGTGCGCTAAAAGATTGGTTCAGATTTCTATGTACATCGCCAAAAACGTAAGTTTATAATTGTTTTTTTTCTTAATTTTTGCTTTTATATAAAATGAAAGTTTAAAATAACATTATCTTTAATGACAACCTGCTTTGTCTTCATTTTAGAGTAAACATTTTTGTGGATGGCGAAATTTAAGCAACACGTTAGGTAAACAGATAGATATTTAAAACAGAAAAGCCATCTAAATTTCGAAAAAAAAATTTTTTTGCTGCGAAAGCTTGCAAGAGGCATCTAAAAAATCGAATATGTATCAAAATATGCCTTAAAAAGGCAAAGTATGCGCTAAAAACTTAACAAATGCTGCAAAAAGGCTCTTTTAACTAAATTATGCAAAAATATGCTCCAAACGGTAAAATATGCCAATATATGCACTAACAAATCAATGCCAAAATTCATAAAAAGCTCTTAAACGGATAGATTTATTAATTCTTCCTTCATTGGTCGCACAAGGAAAAACATGCAATTGCATAATTGTGGTTTCCCTGGTTATCAATATACAGACAGGATCTGTAAGAAATGTACGGGATTTGAGAAGTGGGCGAGGATCAAACTTATTGTAGACTTAGGCGGAACAACTGTAATACAAATACCATATAGATTTCTGTGCAACTGGTGAATGGTAACAGTAAGAGAATTCAAACTTGGTACAAATTACGAGATCTTTATTTAAAAAATTACATATTTTATTTAATTGAGGGTAGCGAAGCGCACTGTGTTTAGTAAGTAGAATATACAATAAACAATTTCCGAAAAGACTATAATTTAACCCGCTACTTCGTTGGGGTCTCTAAAATTTCATTGAAAGCAAAAACAAATTCAGTTGATTTATACAGAAATTCATATTGAATTTTTAAATTTCAAACACTTCTTATATTGTCGCGTTGAAAATTTTAAAACAAAATATGAATTTCTATAAAAAGCTACAACAAAATAACAAAATAATTTTGAGTTTGTTTGTGCTTTCAATGAAATTTTTGTGCGTTGCGTTTTACGGAATAATGCCCTTAATGTTTCTAAGTTTCATAATACAAAAAATTAAAAGAAATTAAATTTCCTACATTTTTTTTAATACCTTTTTCTCCCAATTGAAGAATCAAAATGTCAGTATTGTTTTGGGAGCCCATAATTTAATACGTATTTAATACATTGATATGATTGAAGAAAAATGTTTTTTAAAAAAGTATCAAATATAGGTACCATTTTCTCCCCTTAAACGTACAAATTTCGAAGAAGTACCAAAATTGTATTTGTATTTTTAAATTTCTATGTTTGTTGGTTTAAAAGATAGAATACGCGAAAAAGTTTTTAAATACAGGTTTTACCCATTTACTCTACAAAAGAACCGGATTCCAAAAAAGTACCAGACACCTGTCTCTTTTATATTTTTTATTGAACAATTAAGTATTAAAATTTTTTTGTATCTCTTTAAGTTTAAGAGTTGTGAGGTTACCGAATTCACACTTTTTTTCCTAAACACTCGAAGTTGCAAAAATTCTGTCTGAGTGGATCAATTTGGCGAGAAACCAATCTCCGGTCCAAATTTTAACTTTTTATTTTCAGACGTTTAGTCTGTGCGGTGGTGAATCAGTCAGTAACGTCACAATTTTTAGGAATCTGGAAAATTGTTAAGGTTTGAAAAATAACTTATCACTAGTCCAAGTTTAAATTTCTTTTAATTTTGCTAAAAATTTCGGAAAAGAAAATGCATATGAAAGAAAAGGACTTGACCTGCTTATCACAGTTTCAGTGATAAAATAATGTTTAAAATAAACTTTATTTTTTATAAATTGGTAGTATAATTTAATCATATTGTGTTTTCATGTTAAACAAATATTTTAAGTTTAATAACATATTTTTGTGTTAAATTTAATGGTTTTTGTTTTCTTTTTTCATTTCAGGTAAAAACAACAATTTAATTAAAAAATTGCTTACACATTTATGTTCGAACATAAATGTGGTTGGTAAGTGACATAATAAAAATAAATCTGTTTTTTTTTCAATAAGTTTAATGATAATGCAAAAATATTTAATTAAAAATACGTATGATAATTTAAATAATTTCTTTCCTACTAAAATTGCAATACATTTTCCCTTTTGAATTGTTTCTTTTTTAGTAAGTCTCGAGCAGTTTTAATTCTGCTTAAATTTATTTGAGACTTGTGCAAAATGTGTGTAACACAGTGTTGAAACCTACATTTAACTGACCTAAAAGTTGTTGATGAGATTATAAATTCACTTGATCACATTTTAACTCACATACACACTTTTACTTGCACCATGGGAAAGTATTTGTGGTAGGGGTAAATGCATAATACAAGTGGAAAATGCTACAAAAAATCATTAATTAACCTTTACATTTCTTGCTGCAAGTAAAGTAAAACCATTAAATGATTCACATGTGCAAAAATGTATGTAAAAGCTAAAAGATGTTTGTGATATTGACCTTGAACTTGGTTGTCTCTAACTATCAACATGTTGCAGAGAACTGTAGACGTGAAGTAGAAAAGTAGAAGACTTGAAAAAAAAACATAAAAATGAATTAAATGCGATGCTTTATTCTTTTTGTTTTCATTAAAAAAACATTTTAATGATGCATAAAATTCTATGTTTGTGTTTTATGTCCGAACAGTAGACGCTGCGAAAATTATCTTCTCGCAAACATTTTTACACACATTTACGATTTACAAAAGAACTAACTTATATACACATATACATACATACATAGATATAGATATGAGTACTAAGTTTTACATGTTGTGATTTGTTTGTAGATGTTTAGTTGTAAAAATAAATTTGTAAGTAGCAAAATGCAATGAAATAGACAAAAGATAATTTACATAGACATAAAAATGATTAATGGCACATTTTTATTATGGCCCAAACAAAACGTCTACAATTATATAGTGACGAGGAATTTGGAATGTCTTTTAGTGGTTAAATATGAGTACTACACCATTTCAAACAGTATTTTACAATGTTTAAAATTAAGTTCAAAAGTTTTTAATTTTATTCATCAAAAATTTCTAATTATATTCTAGTTTATAGAATATTTATTTAAATTAATACAATTTCGAATTTCTAAAGTACTTGTGAAAAGTTTGATTTTTTTATCGTCACTCTGTTACTCTCACAAAAAACTAAATCCAGACGTACTTAAATCAATCCGAAGCGGTATCAATAGAACGGATTTTCTTGAATCAAGTATAGAAAGATTGATTCAAGTACGAGTTTTTCAAGTGCGAAATACTTAACTTACCCATATTTAATCACGAATTCGTACTTGAAATGATCCGAAAATTAGATTGATTTAAGTAAAACTAAGATGGAATCAATCTCAAAACGCGCTTGATTCAAGTATTATAAAATTGATTTAATCCCGAATTCGTACTTGAATAATCCTAAATTAAAATTTGATTGATTCTAGCCTAAAACTCTTAAGCCAGAGAAGAAGACTACAGAAGAAGAATATTATTGTGATTGATTTACTTACACAGTTTACACCTTACAGAAATAGTTTCTACTTTAAAAATTTGATGAATATATACTTAATGGGAACTTTTACTTTTTATTTAAATTTTTTTAGCTACTTGTGTGGTATTGTTGTAGTTTCTAAAACAAACGCACGCGTATGCAAGCGTATATAATGCAATGCTGAGAGATGAGACCATACATGTTAAATTCCAATTAGAATTAGCAATTGATGCAATTAGTTAATATTCTCTAATTCATCAAACAATTACCAACTTTTCGTTGGTAGAGCCGCTCTCAAAGTAAAATTACAAAGTGAGCGTTTTAACTTCATTTAACTTATTAGTCTCATCCATACATGTTAAGTAATGATTAGATAATGCTAATGATTGCTAATTAACCTTCTTTTGTGAAATTCTCTAATGCATCAAACAATTAGAATTAGTTCAACTAATTCCCGTTAGATAATTGAAATTTGTATTCCAATGGTAAAACAAATTGCAATTAGTTGCCATTAGCAAAAAAAATTGGTTTACCTTTACAATTAGAAATCTAATTGACTTCTGCTAATGCAATTATATATTCAATTAGCTCGAATTAGAATCAATTAAATATCCTAATTGAATATCGAATTGCATTATCAGAAGTCAATTAGATTTCTAATTGTAAAGGTAAACCAATTTTTTTTTTGCTAAAATGGCAACTAATTGCAATTAGTTTTACCATTGGAATAAAAATTTCAATTATCTAACGGGAATTAGTTGAACTTATTCTAATTGTTTGATGCATTAGAGAATTTCACAAAAGAAGGTTAATTAGCAATCATTAGCATTATCTTATCATTACTTAACATGTATGGATGAGACTAATAAGTTAAATGAAGTTAAAACGCTCACTTTGTAATTTTACTTTGAGAGTGGCACTACCAACGAAAAGTTCAAACTTTTTTTTTTACTTAGTCAAGGCGAATTCAACTACAGGTGGTGCCGGAACGCCATCTGATTTTGATATTTCGAACCAGTTTGCTAAGAATGGTTGACATTTCGAACCGTCAACACTAACTGTTGTTATTGGATTGTTGTAGTTCCGACACCATCTGCAGTTGAATTCGCCTTGTACTTGGTTTAAGAATTTTATAACTATTTTAAGAAATTCCGATATTGTTTTTCGAAAGTGCAAATTATGGCAGTCGTGATCGAATACTGTTTCGATTCGAAAGTAATTTTATTTTAGGCGATACTGAACGTATCGTAATTATTTTTTTAGTGTTATGAACACTAAAATAAATGCTTTACAACACTTAAGAAATAATTTCGAACCGTTCAGTATGGACAGAAAGAGTTAGAAATAAAATTGCTTTCGAATCGTAAAAGTATTCGATCACGACTGCCGTAATTTGTCCCCAGGTCTGTTTGGTAAAATTATTAGTTTGCCAAATTTGTCTTTCAGTAAATTGATTGCATCACGCGCTGTGTGAAAAATGGTGCTATTCTGCTGAAACCACATATCACTCATTTGCTGTAGCAACGTCATAATTTAGAAATCACCAATTTTAAATTAATATCATTAGTGGATAGTAAATCATTCCTAGGAGAAAGGGAACTAACACCAAACTTGTCACTTGACAGTTCTAAAGGGGTAGGGACCCGTTGTAGTTTAAACTTACTACATGAAGTGGACTGGCACCTTAACATGACAATGTTATAGGAAAGGGTTAATTGGCACCTTTTTGACACTTTGTAACAGCAGCCGTATTCTTTAATTCGCTTAGCTAAAGCTACATATGTCTCGATCGCTAAAATGCCTAAGATAACACAAAATTGAAATATTTTAGCGATGTAATTGAAAGCAAAAATTCCGGCGAATTAAATTTGTATGGCATTGCCAAATTTAGCAAGGCACGTTACAGAATTGCATTCGTAGCCAAAAACCGCAAAATCAATTTTTTAGATTTTAAGCGATAGAGATTTAGCATTAGCGAATTACAGAATACGGCTGCAGGTCGTTAAAATAACCTAAATTAACACATCCAATTTCGATTTATGTAATGTCTGTCGCAGATATTGTCCCGATTGAACCATGTTTAGATGATAGATCCTTTTTATATAAAGTAATAGAACCAGAGAGAATCAGCCAATATCCGCACAAAATCCATTCACATTACTTATACTACTTTTGTGTCAATTTCCTTTTCTCTGGCGTATCCACACTTTAAAAACATTAACATTATCACCAGTTAAGTGATATGTCTTGTCTTCACCTATCACAATTCGTTCCTTTTTATAATAATACTGTTCACTGGTCACGGGATAAGTGCTTTAGGAGAAATTGACACAAATTTCCCGCAGGGATTCTAATGAAGATATTGTTTACTCAACTCTTTCGAGAAGAATAAAATTTTCTTTTTCCATTATGTTGCTCTGTAAATTTTAAACTAAAAATACGTTTTATGTAAAACTAGCATTTTTCAGTTATGACGATGCTGTAACAAATATGCGATACGTGCAATACTAATGCCTTCCAATTGAATCATGAAAAGTAAGTGAGCATGGCTCCCGCTGCTTCGTTATCGTTTAAGACATATGGATGAATTAGTTTACTAGCCTAAACCTAACTGTGAGCCTTTTACGAATGAAATTCTTTTTTGACCATGACTGGACGATTATCATTGCTCCAAATGTAGCATTTCTTTTAATTGACTTATCCATTTATACAAAAGTGTGCTTCATCACTACATAAAATTTTCAAATAAAATTGTCGACGTAAAAATAAATAAGAACTGTTTGCAAACGTTGCATGAGTCTATTCATAATGAACTATTGAATAAGCTGATGCAGAAAACAGTGTTGCTAATTTCAAGATTTGTGCCTCCAAAAAACCCCGATATTTAACAATATGTTATGTTTCTACTCTTTAAATTAAATAATAACAATAATTTGCGATAGATCGTGAAAAAGTTGTTAAGAAGTTTGATTATTTGAAGGTACTGGAAATGACATAGCAAATCTCTGGCATTCTGTATCTAAAAAAATATTCAAAAAACAATAGTACTGAATTTTCCATCCCTGATGTAGCCATTTCTAGTGAGATAAATCTTAGGCGATCGAAAAAATATGAATGAGCAATATGTGAGTTATATTGTGGAGAGAAAATCTGCCCTTCCACAATTTTTCTAACAGTTTACTTTATTTTCATGATCTATGATTACTACACTCAGAGAAAAACATGTTTAAATATGGTCACCTCCAACAAAACAATTTTTAAAGAAAATTTTAAACATATTATGGTTAATATAACCGTATTTTTGTCCCATACAACCATATTATGGTGGAATTAGACCTCCATCCAGAAGCCACAACCATATTATGGTTGCCTCTAAACATGTTATGGTTAAATATGACAATAATTTGTTTTAAAATTAACAATAGTATTTTCCTCTGTTCCAAGAGCAACATGCTATGGTTGAGAACCAACCATGCTATTATAAGTTTTAAACATGTTTTAGTTATTTTTTACCATAACATGTTCGTAGGCAACCATAATATGGTTTTGGATTCCGGATGGAGGTCTAATTCCACCATAATATGGTTGTTGGTGACAATAATATTGTTAAATGAATCATAATATTTTTAAAATTTTCATTAAAAATAGTTTTGTTGGAGGTGACCAATTTAGACATGTTTTTCCTCTGGGTGTACCTCTGGGGAATAGTAATTTTGCGGCCTGGAACTTTATTGCAATTTGTTACTAATTTGAGGTCGCTGATTTCAAATCAAATCTCCATTTTTATCTATCAGCTCGACTTTTCGAGATATGCCGAAATTGGAATAACTTGAAAACGGTGAACCGTGAAATTTTTAGCTAAAGAAATCCGAAACTCTTAACAATTAACTTTAAGCCGAGATTACATTGTTTTTAAATTTGTGCAGTAGTTTCAGAGACATTGTTGGAGTTTTGACAAAAAATAACAATTCAAAAAAAATCATTTTTCTTTTGTTCTTTAAAAGTTCATTAGCATATTTCGAATGAAATGTGCTTTATCTAATAGCAATCGGTGCATAACTTTTGATTTTGTTCACAATTTACTGAGATATAATGAGTATCATTTTTATTCGGTTACTCAGTTCTCCCATTCATAACATTAGCATCTCTTAAGAACACATTAATCTGAACATTTATTGTATTTATATGAATTTGGCCAACAAACCCTGCCTGTAAATTGTCCAGTATGTGCAACAAACTTATTATCCACTTGTATGACGAACAATCGAAAAAAGTTTTTTTTTTTTGTTTTTAAAGATGCATCATTAAGTTTATGGTCAGCAAAACGCATTATAAACAATTTATTAAATAATTAATTCAAATTAAAATAAAATAGAAATAAGACTTGGTAATTAATGATGATACAGAGAAGAGAATATTTAAAAAGTTATTATTTTGAAAGGATGAAAAGTGAAACTGATTAAGCATTTCATGACGAAGGAATGAATAAATAGTTGGTTATTAAAAGATGTTTTTTCAGCTCAAAGAAGTCAGTTTCGAAGCTTTTTAGCAACCGTGCGTGTAAAGTATTCAAAAGGATAATTAATAAAGGCTAAGCTAGCTTTTTTAATAATTTATCTTAAAATTTAAGTTGCGCTAGAGTTAAGCAAAGTTTTATAACGTAACAAAAGGTTTTCCTAACAAACAATTTTTTTTTTAAATAAAATTAAGTAACGATATTTTGATTGAGCATTCATTAAATTGCTTGCCAAGTATATTCGTAATACTTATGCTGAATTTAAAACGTTAGACGTGAAAAGTGCTTATTCATAAAAAATATAAACAGTATAATTAGTTCTTTATAAACCAAGTATATTAAGGTAGGTATTACTGTATTTAAATAGAACCTTTAAAAAGAGGGTGTGTTTTTAAACCCAGTAATAAAATTATCAATAATCGCCATATGGGCACAGCGGTTGTTCTTGACGAAGCACATTCGGAACGTACATGTCACGAATAACACAAACGATGTCGCAATCCAAGGCATCAATTCATCAACCACTAACTTTACGTAGTGCCAATTGACAACTCCGTTTCCCGATATCATCTTATCGTCAAACTATCACACAAACAAAAAATCATTGACCATAGAGCTATAAGGATATTTATTTGTTTTTAAAGAGCTAAGAATCGATGATTTCACGAGCAAATAAACCGTAGCAAAAAAGGTTCTACTAAGGATTGGTCTCTTTCCACTTGTGGCAATTTCATGCCTTAACAAACACATAAAGCCACACATGAGCCTCAGCGCTGAGCGCAGTTTTTCGATCAACATCGATGATCGAGTTTCAAAGTAAAGCATTTGGATATTTGGAACCGTTGTTTAAGCCTGAATCTATTCATGATAATTTGCCAGAGTAAACTGATCATAAATGTCAAAAAGTGAGTGCAGTGTAGATCAACTCTTTGAAAAGGTAATCCTTTCGTAAGGTTTAACGGGCCTTAAAACCACCATTTACAAACGAAGGAAATTCGACAAAAATTCTACAAAAAGTGTTTTATATTTATTTGAGAGTGTTTAATTAAATTTAGCCTGAAACCAATGAGTAACCAAAATTTATTAGATGGTGTGGGAGGCTTAAAAAAGAAGCTTAAAGCAAAATCTAACCAGCTCTGCTCTGCGTAAATTTTAATTCATATCTAAGAAAATAATTTATAATGGAAATCAAAATATATGATTTCGTTACAATACTTTTTTATGGATATTTTATTAGTATATTTTACGAATAAAAATAAGTTTTATATGAATTTTTTCCCCATTACCCCTCTTTGGAGCATATGGCTTTCACAAAGCACCTCCTTCTTACTCGATTTGTAGTTCTTGTTTTAGTGCCTTCCTAAATAAGATTATATTGCCTCAGTTCTAGGAGTATTGTGCATCTCTAGGTGTTCTTTGGTCGTCCACGGCTTCCTGAGCCTTAATAATTTTCATCTAGCGCTATCTCTGTAATACCATCGGCCATCTTTCGAGAATCATGGCTTATCTACCTCCATTTTCTGCGTTTAATTTTGTTTCAGTTTGGGTTTCTCAATGGCTTAGTTCCAGAGATCCGTGCTGCTGATGGTGATGGGCCAGAATATCCTGCATATGATTGCGAGACACTCATTGAATACTTGTAATTTTTGAGTGATTGCGGTTGATTTAGGCAAGTTTTACTTTCGTAAAACAGAGCGAACTTTACACATGCATTAAATATTCTGAGCTTGGAGCGTTTGGATATTCGCGAGATTTTCCCTACTGATTTCAGTAGCCCAACTGATGCTGGCTCTTCGTTTAGCCTGTTGTTTGCGTCTGTTTCTGATCCGCCAAATCCTTTACCTAGAAATATTTGAGGTGATAGTGCTCACTCCTGCCTAGGGAAAAGATATACCGTAGGACTTATCCAAATAGAAGAGCGGTAAAAATCTATATATGTAAACGGAAACCGTGATGGGAAAAGTTTTAGACCGGCACTGGCATGAGCTAGGAATAAGATTTGATTGCCAATTGTGCGCTCATATTTGAGGCCGTCAGCAAGACACATTACATTTATTTAATATTTGTTTAAGTGAGGGCTACTTTTGTATTATAAGCAGAGCAAAAATAAAAAAGTGCAAGACAAACTTTTGCAACGCTCTCTGTTAATGATAAGTGAAACAAGAGATAAACTAGTGTCGGATTAAATTTTAGCAAGTTTTAATTAATTTAGCGTAGAAAAGTCAGGATATGAAAAATCAAAGCTTACACCACTTTTGCACTGACCGCCTCATTTAACATAGGGCTATCCATTTAGAGGTATCAAAACCACCAGTCGGGCAAGGCTATCAGATTTTTTATATCCGTCATTTGAAGTGTCATTTATTTAGTGAAAGGTTTGCTATTAACAAAAAAGTATCATTTTACCAGCGAAGAACTCCTTAAAATAGTTAAAACTAACCACAAAACTGGTGGTTCAAACGTGGCCACTTTTCGTGCATTATAGAGTTATGGTCGTCATCATCGACCTACTGTACAATGAATTAGCAAAAGTATAAAACAAAGAAATTTGAAGAGATTGGAAGCCACAAAACTGGTGGTTCAAACGTGGCCACTTTTCGTGCATTATAGAGTTATGGTCGTCATCATCGACCTACTGTACAATGAATTAGCAAAAGTATAAAACAAAGAAATTTGAAGAGATTGGAAGCGTTACATATGTGGTCAGGCCTGTGCATTATCGCAATGTGTGCACTGCCAAAATATCGTAAGATCTCGTCAAAGATCGTATCAACCCGGATAATCCCCAAACGTTAGAGCATTTGAAAACCAATATTCGTCAAATAATCACGTGAAATGTGCAAAAAAAGGGTTGATCCTCAAAAGGAGCGACTGCTGCAACTAATCAAGAGGCGGTCACTTAAATGACATTGTATTTCATACTTAATGACAAGGTCTAAGCATTATATTAAAATAAAAGTTTAATCAAAATCACAGCTTAATGTCTGTTTTATTTTGAAACCGAAAAAAGTATAACCCGTTATATGAAGGTCCAATAAATAAAGATTGAAAAAGGGGCATACTGCAGTTTTTCTAATGAGTCCTGCACATACGAACAACTACGGCAATAAAAAAATATTTATGACACATTCTATTCCATGCAAAACACTTATTCCGAGATTTATGTATATTAGCGGAAAAAAATAATTCAACTGATTTGGGTCATTTTCAATTTTACGCATATTTAATATTTAACTAAAATATTTTGTTTTGAAAATGTTCTAGTTTTTAACCACCCATTTCAATTACACATCTACGACTGTAATTATAGCCCATAAAGTGTTTAGTATTTCGATTGTTCAAACGTAACCGAAACCCAAACCCCCAAAATAAGAAACCAAAAAAAAAAAACGTTTCTTAACAAATGATTTTTATCTTAATTACAAAACAAATTACAAATAACATGGCAAATGATTGTAAACAAAATACTCGAAGCACATGAAAACAATAATACCGCGTTTTCTTTTCAATATTTCTCATGATCGTGAGATCTTTCAAACATGTTGCCAGTGAACATGTTGGACAGAAATAGTAATAAAAATACAATGGGCCAAGTTAAGAACTTGAAATTGAAACGGAAATGGTAAAAGAAAATAAAATTAAACATACGGGTATAAACAAGAGACACCAACAGCCAACAATGAAAGAGCGCTTTTGGGCTTTTGAATAAGTTGTAGATTGATACAATCAGTTTGAGAGCAAACGCATACGCGAACGGTTGTAACACCTGTTGAATACGCTTGTTAAACGGATCGAACAGCCATTTTGCGTTGGGGAATTTTATAAACAAAAATAAATTTTTTATTCAAAAAAAATTTTGCTTAAAACGTGAAACGGTTTTAATATTTAAAAAAAATGAAAAATAGAAGGAATAAGTTGTGAATTTTTTTAAACCAACACAAAAAATTATAAAAAATTGTTATATAATTACAAAATTTCAAAATAAAATATCTTAATTTCAACAATCAAGTGCAAACATAAAGTAAAACCTGAATAAAAATCAAGCCTTATTAAATTGGAATTTATAATATTTTTTTAAAAAATTAATACAAAAATCTTTTACAAACAAAAAAAAAAAATTAAATAAAAATTAAATCAGATTTATAAGTGGATAAATCGTCATCATCAGCAAAATCTTTATTGTAATATCGGATTATTGTGTTCCTGGTTGAAAAACTCAAAACAACGGCAAATCTTATTGACAGTCAGTCTCCTTAACAAAAAAGACGGACGGAATCAAAATCCAACAAGAAGCCAAACATTTAAAGGTGCGTTTTTTCGACTTTATTTTTGTGTGTTTTCTGTCTGTCTTTAATCCCAAAAATAAACAAACAAAAAAAAATATTGCAAGTCAGAAAACACAAAAAAGCGTCATACACACAAGTAACATTTTATAGAAATTTCTTGTCACATTGTCACCATGAGACGCTTGTACACAATAAAACTAAAATCAAAATAAAAATCATATTGGAATAAAATAAAAAAAAAAAGAAAAGATAAAAGCAATTTTATAAGAAACAGAAAAAGACCTACGATTTAATGTTTTTTATGGCCGTATTGTTGTTATTGCTGTAGTTTTCATAACGTTACGTTTGTAAGGCAGAAATTCCTTAATTTGGTATTCTGTGGGTTTAGCTTATGCGATTTTGATAGGCATCAAAATGCAAGTAATATCGTTATTTAACGCTTTATATTCTTTATTTTATTTGAGCGTACGATTAAACGAGTATTTATGTGTGAGTGTGTTTGTTTTCACCTTGGCAACTGAAAACTGTGGGTCTGGAAGAAACCCATTGTTTTCTGGGTACTCATATTTGTGTTGTACTTGTTGTTATAGCTGATCACACATACCGTACATCGCTGTCGTACGTCCATAGAAAAGAAATCAAAATAATGTGGTTGACAAAAACTTTACTTTGAAAAATTTATATAAAATTATTTATAAAAATAACAACACAATTTACATTGTTTTACTTATTGTATAAATTATGTATGGATGGAGGCACACTTTAGTTTTAATAAAAAGGGCGTGTTTATAAAATACTTATTAGTTTTTTAAATGTTTAGGGATTTTCCAGCAAAATTTAAATTGTTTTGACAGCAAGTTTTTTTCTTAAGTCTTTTGTTTTGCACTGGAGTATTGAAATAAACGCAAAGTTGAAGTAACTGGTTTTTCCGAAATTCTAGTAATTTTTTTTTAATTATTCTAACGAAAATTAATAAGGATTTCGAAAACAGATATTTCAGATAAATAAACGACGGAGAATTATCTCATAGAAAAATGCCAATTTTGTAGTAATTGCCGGCATTTTTTTGGAATTTCCTGTGATTTTTGTGATAACCAATAAGTAAAATCTCTCTACAGCCTCTAAGGCTTTACTTTAAAGCTTGGCAACAGTATTTTAGCAGTAAACCCAGCTTATCGGTAAGAAAAACATATTCCAATTTTAATTTTTAGATTTTAACAAATTTGTATCAATATAGAAAACTTAGTTTAGGAAATTGAATTTAAGTTATGTAGTTGTTTCTCAATTGAATTTAAGCAAAAAATCGATAATATGAATAAAAAAATTCTATAACAAAAAATGCGAACTCCTTCTAATTGAATCTAAGACCTCACTATATCCTTTTTCCTGATTGGGCACATTTTATTGCTTATTTATTGTGTATACACATTATTCTCTCCAAAACATTTTGGGAAATAAAAGAAATATTTTTGGACTTTAGGGAAATATAAAACTCTACTCTTTTTGCCTTTTTGCAAAGAAAACAAATTAAATTTGTTTAAGGATGGAAGAATATTTCAGGAGTGGGCTTTATTTATTACAATATTCGTTATGGTTTTACGCATATGGTAAATTATGGACCGCTCTTCACGAAATTTGACAGTGTGATTTCTAGTCATATTGAACGATTTTGTGCAAAGTTTAATATCAATCCGTGCATTATATCACAATTTACGTTAGTTTTTGTAATTATCAATATTTTAGGGTGCTGGTTCCAGATTTGGATTCAAAACTCTTATCATACTAAGCCGATGTTGCTGGATTTTAATCGCAAACTGCTTAGGATAACTAGAAGCAGTTTAAAACCAACAGGGTTCTTAAACACACACCACAATAGTGGAGAGGGTATTATGCGTTTGTTTTTATGTGTGTAAGACCTTAAAATATTGGTTCTAGAACCACCTTAAAGTATATGATGGTGCCCTACACCATCATATGGTCGGGCTTGACCTACTATGCTTTCTTGCTTGTTTTATTTGGAGGTTTTCAAAAGTAAGATTGTTTTTAACAGACGGACAGACATACGGGCATGGCTAAATAGCCTTAGAATTACTCTAGAAGCAAAAATATATATACTTTGCAGTCTGAGATGAATAATACAAAAGTTTCACACTGATTGACAAACTTAGTAAACCCTCATACACCAAAAGTGGTGGTTGAGGGTATAAAAATACCAAACTTAAACATCTTCAATCGGTTGGGCCATGAAAGCCTCAGGATTAAAAAAAACCTTCAAATATTTTCTTACTGTATTTCCTATATTTATGCAGAATATTAAAATCGAGCTCACATAACACGAATACTAAAAGAAAGTAACGTTTAAAAGAATAATTTGTTTTATTGCTCAATATTTATGCTGGCAGTTAAAAGAATTTCGTTTGAACCACCCACTTCAAAATTTGTTGATGGCGCCACCTAAACTATTTTGTTCGAATAGAGTACAACTTATGAATCATCTTTATGTGTAGCAGTTTTAAGCAATGGAAAATATTTTATATTGTGCAATAAATTAACACAATGAATATCGACGTCGAAACCAGTCGTCAACGATACAGGTTCCTACCTGTTCAGTCGACCTAACCGCTCATAAGAACTCGATGTGTCTGCCAAAGCGCCTACATGTGAGTGGGACATTTACCTACACAAATGTGTATGCAGGATACAATTTTAAGCCTATTAAAATTGATAAAGCAGTACTTTTACCCCTTGCTTAGAAGGTAAAGCTATCTGAAATCAAATGCAGAGAAGCTTCTGTTGATTAGCAATAGACCCTTGCCAAACTTCCCCACACCCAGAGAAAAAACATGTTTAAATATGTTCACCTCCAACAATTCTATGTTTAAAGAAAATTTTTACCATATTATGTTCAATTTAACCATATTATTTTCAACGACAACCATATTATGGTTAAAAAATGTCTCCATCAAGAAGCCACAACCATATTATGGTTGCCTCCGAACATATTATGGTTAATAATAACTAAAATATGTTTAACATTTATAATAGCATGGTTGGTTTTCAACCATAGCATGTTGCTCTTGAAAAAGAGGAAAATACTATTGTTAATTTAAAAACAAATTATTGTCATATTTAACCATAACATGTTTAGAGGCAACCATAATATGGTTGTGACTTCTAGATGGAGGACTATTTTAACTATAATATGGTTGTTGTTGACAATAATATAGTTAAATTAAACATAATATGGTTAAAATTTTCTTTAAACATAGTATTGTTGGAGGTGACCATATTTAAACATGTTTTTTCTCTGCGTGCACAGTTGGTAGAAATCTGTCCTTAATGCCGACATTTGAAGAACTTCTTTCACGCGTTTTTGGATATACGCCACTACCACTACGAGGGAAACTCACCAATAACCAGTCTATGACGCAAGTCCCAGGTGCTTACAGAAATCCATGTTTTCTGAGAGGATCTCTGGTCAGCCGCGAGCATCCTGCCGAAACAGGTATTGGCATCACACTTTCCCCTGAGGATATAACACCAAGTGGTGAAAAACGTAAGGATATATCCGTACATATAAAGGGGGCGTAAAAGCAATAATTATATTTTCTTAAGCGCTATGCCGACAATCAAAGACTGTTGGCAGTCACATGATATTTTCACCGCTTTTAAGTAAACAATTCGAAAACGAGCTTAGTTTGGCAAAATCTTTACATAAAACCTAAGCTTTAATTACATATTTATGTACATCATTAAAATTAAACCCCTTTATTCATAAAAAATAAATCAGGTTTACAAAAGGGTTATTAAACAAATAGAAGATTTGTTTCATAGAATTTTTATAAACTTGTTGTATTTTTTATAAATAAGGCCGTTAGTGAAGTTAAAGTTTAATCACTAAAGCTATCAGGAAGAAATACTTTACAAATAAAAAATGTTAAATAAGTTCTGTGGCATTTTGACAAAAGATCTTAAGTCCGATTTTAAAAATTAAAAAAATGTTAATCATACGAATTTTCATTCAAAAAACATTATTTGTTAACGTTTTTAAAACTTTGTTTTATAAACGAAATTTTTCTTTGATTTTGGTTTATTTTTTTATAAAAATTATTTTTTTAACCGGGCTTTTAAAAAACTTTTTTGCTATCTTATCTCGACTTAAGATGTTTTGTCAAAATGCCACGGAATCAAAAATTAAACTCAACGTTACTAAACAAATAATAAGGGATGATTTTTGTCAGATATTTGACAACTAATCAACATCGCCACACCATCCTTGAAAATAACGTCAAGTCGATGTCGACGATTTGATGTGACAACGAAAAATAAAGCTGTGGATTTTAACCTGTGATCACGAACGACCTTTCAGTTGATTCACCCAACACTGGAGTTGCTTTAGATAAAACAATACGAAGTTTGATTACAAAGATTCATACACATGCTAAATTGAATTAAGAAAGAGATAAATGAGAAATGAGTCTGTTGGTAAATCAACGACAATTACCACTCTTCATCAATATGATGTGAGGCATAAATTAACATCTATAATATTAATCATATACGAGTTATAAAAAAATTAATGAAATCCATTTACGATGATTAAGTCATATAAATACATTAGTTCTTTAAACTAAAATGGTTGTAACTCAGCCAGCTGATAACCCAATTTCTAACTTTATGCAACATTTTGAAAAAGCTTCACGCAGAAACTCTTTACCACATGCACTCTTACATTTCTTAATATTATGCAACTTAAACTGCTGTTAATGTCAAGTATTCTGTCTCATTACTATCGTGTTAATGAATTATTTTAAAGTAAACTATTTTTTTATTTCTTCTTTATACCGCTAATGTGTGTCTCAGCATTAGATGTTTTGGATTATTTTAATAAATTATATATTTAAAATATTTAAATAAAAAATAACGTCTGCTAAAGTTTAGGAAACCGTTAAATGTATCTTGCTAAATTAAACTGGTTTTAAACTGACAGATGTGTGTCAATTTTGAACAATTACATGACATCTTCTTTTTTTTTATTAAATTACTAACACAGAAAAAAACTAAATACATGGAATCACAAACAAATTCAAATGTACTGAACAGGATGAAGTCAATTACCAACCATGAGAGAAATACTGTTAGAACTAAATTTACAAGCAGCTACAAAGAGGATACTGCTTAAAGTATTCTTAGCGTAATAAAATGTGTTTTAGCGTAAAATCCCATATAAATATGTATAGCAAAAATATGTCTAGTTCGAAATTGTGTATGGTAACCAAGGAATAATTGCTTACCATAACCTTTTTAACCTTTAACTACATTTAAGCATTTTAGTGGCAAAAAGAGCAAGTTTTTAATAAAAATGTCTGCGGCCACCATCAAACTAGAGAATTATCTATCAGACCGTTTATTTAGGTGTGAAGCTGGTGTTCAGGGAAGTGTCCTTGAACCTTCTCTTTAAATATTTTATTGTCCACCAATATTGATGATTTTTTATTATTCGCATTGAAGTATTAAAAAAAGGGTTTTTAAATTGCTCGAAAAGCAAAAACAAAATGCATTTGCTCAGTAAATTATACTTTCTGTTTCGTTTTGTACTTCTAAACTTTCAAAGATACAAAATTTTTTTTTTAGCTGATAAAACACATTTTCTGTATTTATTAACAAATTCATCAGAAGAAATCATAAAAATAGCGTTGGGCAAAGAAAGTGACGGCCGGTACCATAGTGCACTGTAGATGTTGATCGTAGTCATTAGGGTATTCATTCGGTTAACCGTCAACCGGTTAGCCGATTAATTACTACCCGATTAACTGATCGGTTAATTTAAAATTGGCTTTTTTCGATTAACGATTAAACCGGTTAATTTCAGTTGATTAACCGAAGTTACAAAATTTTCAATATTTTGTAGTATTATAACATATTTTTTTTTGTGTTTTTAATTATTTGTTTCGTCTCATATACAAAATGTATTTGTTTAGAAAATATTTTTTCATACAACCAAAGAAGGTATTCAGTTATCTTTATTTTAACCCATTTTCCGCCGACCGATCACTAAAATTACAATGTTTTTTTTATCTTCATCATCGATTAGCAGGAATGTGGCAAAAAATGGGTTAAATAAATGATTGCCAACACCTTTTTTTGTTTCACGTACTTTTTATATGGATGTGTTTAGTTATTTGTTTCTTCTCATATCAGTCTTTTAACAGAATTAACCGAAACAATTAGAAGTGTTCAAAATTTAAAACAACTTTAATGGCATAATGGAGTATTTTATATGTTAAGTGAAATCCTGGAAAAGGACTGAGAAATTAGACATTCATCTACGATAAGTGAAATAATATTTTCCAAGTCAACTTTTGTTAAAGAAAAGAGTCGCTTTAATCCTAAACATTTAAAATAAATAACTTTTCTTAAAGATTATTTTATAAGAGATCCTTTAACTAATGAAATAACAAATAAAATTATCTCAGTTTATTTTTTGTATAAATATGTAAATATTTGGGGGATTCACAAGGTAGTAATGAAGTCTTATGTCTTAAAATAATTACGGGAAATATATATCGTCGGCTTAATATGCAAACCGGCTAAATCCACTTTTTTATGTAAATTTAGATTTTGATTCCGTGTGGAAGAGAAAGATACGTCTCGTCGACCAGCATCTAGTTTATCTTCTATTTGAGTCTTGAAGTTTGTACAACTAACTGTATTTTTAATTTTCTATCAAGCTTCAAATAGGAAAAATAAAAAGTTTTTTTCTCTCCTGTAAAATGTGCTCAAAGTGAATTAGCAGGTTTGTATATTAAGCTAACGATATGACTGTTGTAAGATACCGCTTATAATTTAGATTTCTACTATACAGCTATGACGAATCAATAAACACAGCATTACAATATTTATTTTGTTTGAAACACAATAATATTTACTTTAAACAATTTTAAATTTTATTTAGGATATTATAACGATATGACTTAATAACACACCTTGTGCATTAATTGGAAAATGCATGTAACATATTTATGAATTGTTTTTTTTTTGCTTGCTCGTTTTAGTTCAAGAATTGTTATGTTTGGTATGTTTTTGTTTTTTTTTACTCATAAACTTCAAATAATAAGCAAATAATGCATTTTTATATATTGAAGTTAATTAATTTATAAAAAAAACTTTATTAATCGGTTAACCGATCAAAAACTAAATTAACCGATTATTAACCGGTTAAACCAAAGCCTCGGTTAATTAATCGAGCGATTAACCGATTAAAGGAAAAGGTCGATTAAATGAATACCCTAGTAGTCATCTTTTTTAAATTTATATTTTCTGAAATACAATTTTTTTTTTAATTTCATAACAAAATGCGAATATAAGCAAATACGAAAATTCATTTGCAATTTTTTCATACCCACACCCCAACAGGAAAGAGGGTATTATGTGTTTGTGCTGAAGTGTGTAATACATAATAATATTGGTCCTAGACCCACCTTAAGTATACCGATCCCTCAGAATCACTTTTTGAGTAGATCTTACGATATCCGTCCTTTCGTGCATCTGCCTGGGTCACTAGTTGTCTGTCCATGAAAACATTATGCGCAAAGTAGAGGTTGCAATTATTTCACATGGACAACATACAATTTTTTTTCGGGAATAGAGTTTTTGTTCCCAGACTGTGTTATTGTGTTGATATTAAGATGAAATTCGGTCCAAAAATTTATGACTGCAACATAAATCGTTGACATAAAGGTCGAACCATATTTGACCGTGGCTCTTATATAAATACTACTACTTTTAAAAAAGAGCTTTGAATGCCATAGCTTCTTAATTAATGATGGAATTTATATAAAATTTTGCGAGTAAAAAAACTTTTATAAAATCTACTATGCACTGGAAAAATCTAGTACTTTTAGGTCCCAAAGAAACTACCTGCCTAAAATCTCTTTAAGAAGAAAAAATGTCTAATAGACGTTAATAACTAAATAATATGCGGCACAAAGAACTTTTTAATGAATTTAAGCCCCACAGCAGAGTTTTGCTTAGCCGGGACCATTGTTAAGAGCATACCCCTTCAATCTCGAAAAATTGTCTGTATGAACTGTGGTATTGGGTATCAAATGGTCGGAGTTGGTCGACTATATTTCCTTGTTTATTTGAAACTGTGGTGAAACGTGTTTATGTCAAGTGGGCGAATTTTGGTATACATTAGAGTCAGTCGTGGGTTTTTGCCAATAGCTCTGGCTGAATTTCTTTGCAAAATATTCTGAGAGCTGTGTGATATAAATATAGAGCAACATAGTCCGAATAATTTTTAGGTTTCGAAAACTCTATTTCAACATACAAGCGGACAGATGGACAAAGTTAAATTAACTTTGATACTCTTGAGGACACAGAATGTGTATACTTTATGTAACTAAGATCAATACTGTAGAAGTTACTAAAGGAATGACAAACTTATTTACATGCTGTGGATGAAAATAAAAAAGTAATGTGACACTTTTTGAACAATACCTGAACTTCATACTTTACCGATTTTCACTATTTAAAGCTGCGATCGGCAAAATAAGGGCGCCGCGTTTTTTCTTTTCTCTATTATTCTCCTTTTTACTCTTTTATTACGTACGTGTGCACACACATAGAACAGAATTTTACAACATTAACAACAACATATGTAAAATTCATTTAACGCATACAATCGCAAAATGTAATAGTATAGGTTGCCGATCGCAGATTTAAAGCATGTTTTAATCATAATATATTTTAACATGTCCTAGGAAAATTAGTGTCAAAGTTGAAAAAACTAAAAAAATTCCGAGATTTTCTGCATAACCCTTAATTTTTAAGGGTGTTTCAGAACTTGTAAAAACCCCTATCTGATAAGCCTCAACAACACCAGCAATCTACAATAGATCGTTTTTTAAGTATATAAAAAAATGTGTGTAGCACCATGTCGTTATTCAAATTAGAACAGCAGACACGTTTTAAGTTTTTTTCCGCAATGTAAGTTGTTCGTACAATATTCTAAATTATTTTCTCTCGCCTTTCATATTTTTTGAAATTTAATTATCTCTTTAGCCAGTAGTTAACAAGAAATAAATTTATAAACATTTATATGACGATTAGTTCTACTGTGTGATTTATTACACACAACTAATTGCCAATAAATCAATAACTCATATATTTTCATTTAGTTTTGATAACAGAATAATTAATTTAAAATTTCAGCGTCATGAGGCCAAACTTATATAGAATAGCCCAACTGAAGCATCAAACAAATGCTTTAAAAACAAAGTAAAGAGTTAACAAGTTTAAAAAACATGTTTGATACGTAACCATTAAAGACAAATTTTGTTGCTACGCCTCTGTAGCTTTCCTAGGCCAAACAACCAGAGCTCATTAATTTCTTTAAATTCTATGTGTATTTAGCAGTGAATCTAGCTAGAATAAATACTTATGCTTATATTAGTGCAAATTAACATTAACGTATCAAACCATTAACTCATCTTTTAAGAGCAGCTTGTTAAGATAAATACGGGTTTTAGTACGCAAAACTAAATAATGTAAAAATTTTGTGCACACAATTAATTTTTTTTTAATTTAACTAAAATTGTTTTTAAATAACTTTAATGTATTTTAAAGCCAATTAATTTTTACTTTAAGCAAATATTTTAAAACATTGGTTTAGAAATTTTCAAAACGTTTACTTTTACTCAATAGAAAATATTTAATAGACAATCAGTACGTATAAGGCCGCTGCTAAAGTTTAGCTTTTGCTTAGGAAAAATAAATTAAAAGCTTTTAATTTTTGCATAATTTCTCTAAAAGGAACTCATAAAAAACAAAAGACTTAAGCAACAAACTTGATTTTTATGAATATGCATAAAAACCACTCACAAGTACACATACATGCACACTTGGTTTTCTTTCTAAACTCTTGTTTTTAAGTGGAAAATGTATTCTGTTCATTTATTGCCACCGTATGGCAATGACTTACTCAATAAAAGGATGAGTGAATTTGAACATGCAGATCTGTTGCTGTTGATGCTTCGTCTGATACAAGGGAGTCCGAAGACTGGTCTCAACTGACGTGATATACAATTAAGTGAACACTATCATATCTTTTAACTTGAATGACTTGCAGCTATTTTATATTTTAATATTTTAATTTCTTCTTTTTTTTTGTTTTCTGTTGCAGTTATTTTTTTAATATTTTCTGTTGTTATCGCAGCGTTGCTATTTTTTTTTACTGTTGCTGATGTTCATCTCTGCAAAGACAACGATAAACAATCGTAAAATGTAGTCAGTAGTGCCGGTAGTTCCGTAGTAGTATTGGTAGCTACAGTAGCAGAGGTGGTAGTGACTTGAAGCATCGTAAATATATTTTAGTACGTGGTTTTGGTGAAGTGAACTACAATGACCAACCATGGGTGATGGTAAAGATAGCGAGAGTGCGAAATTGCTTATGGAAAAATCTTAATTCAATACAGCTCATGCACACAACTGACAGCCAACATTGAAAACTTAGTTTCAATCAATATCACTATCATGTAATTTTGTTTTCTTTTCATTTTGAATACAAAACAAAAATTAAACTATTTATAAAGTATAGTAGAGTAAGTCAGCTTACATTGTACTCTATAATCTTTCAGAGTATGTAGATGAATTGGTTGAATTTAGATTTAGTAAGTCGTGTGATAATAGATATTTTTAACATTCACATTCGTGAGAGTATGAATTGTCACCTCCAATAAAACTATTTTTAAAGAAAATATTAAACATATTATAGTTACCGACAACCATATTGGGGTTAAATTAGTCCTTCATCAAGAAGCCATAGCCATATTAAGGTTGCCTCCGACCATGTTATAATTAATAATAACTAAAATCAGGGTTTAAAAAACTGCAGTCGAAACCAAAAACTGTCGAACAAAAACGAAAATTTGTACACAACTTTCGTTTTTTGAGTTAGAACGACCAGTGACTGATTACAATGAATGAATCGGAAGTAAAAGCAAAAGTTTTTTTTTTTTTGCTAATGACAAATGAAGAAGTGGAAGAAATGACAATTTTCTATTTTGGCTGCAGTTTTTTAAACGCTGATTGATTTTTAACCATGGCATGTTGCTCTTGGAAAAGAGGAAAATACTATTGTAAACTTAAAAACAAGTTATTGTCATATTAAACCATAACTTGCTTAGAGGCCACCAAAATAAGGTTGTGGTTACTTGATGGAGGACTAATTTAACAATAATATGGTTGTCGGTGATAATAACATGGTTAAAACAAACATAATATGTTTAAAATTTTCTTAAAAAATAGTTTAGTTGGAGGTGACTTTAATGAAAAATATTTTTTCTCTGCCTGTCTAAATCTTATCAGCGTAATCGAATCTTCTCACCGGTTCGAAAAAGATTCAAAAAACCAATTTTGAAAGAATTAAAGGAACTTTTTCTTGAAAAACATTCAAGATGTTTCTTTCATGTTAAACATTTAATAAAGATTCTATTAAACAGTAGACCATTATACTTATTCTTGCTCAAAACTTTTTTATTTGTGTTTTTAACGTCATATTATTGATAAATGACTTTACTTCTGAATATTTGTAAAATCAGATCTAGGCGTTATCATTTCCTCTGGCCAATCTTTGGGCAATTTAAAAGCTGGTAGTTAATATCATGAAATCCTAAATGCAAGTCAAAAACTTTAAACAAATTTCCGAAAATGTATATTTAAAAATTTTCTAGGGTTTTAGAAATTTTTTCCCGGGAATTCCCCCTACTGTTTATTAACTTTTTAAATTAATTTCGACCTACAGTCAAGGTAATTTTAAGGCTGATATACAGCAGTAGATATGATTTTCATATGGTCGTCATATAGAGGGTAAGAAAATCCGGTATGTGATGAAAATCGATCGATTTTAAAATTATCATTTAAAGAATTTCAATCGATTTTTAAATTCATTTCTGAATTAAAATCCTAAAAGTTTCTTCAGAATACAGTTTAACTTACATCCAAAATTTAAAAGAGTATAGAAAGAAAATAAGAAGAAGTGTATTAGAAATAAATTTTTTTTTACCACACGGAAAATGGTATTATCGATTTCAGGTCGTTTCGTTTTCTTAAATGATTTTCCTCAATTGCCTGCAAAATATAGACAATCCTTAATAGTTTCAAGCTGTTTTTTTATTAAAGAGAATTTCTATTTTTAAATAAGCGGAACGCAAAATTGTGGAATGTATGGAATACTGTCGAAAAGTTTTAAAACCGTTTATATTTGAAGGCTCTATGCTCCTTGCAGGAGTAAAAGAAATATATTTGTATTAACACTCTTTAACACAATTATTAACATATTAAAACTCCGCTATTATTAGTTTGTGTCAGATTTAATAGTAATTTTCTCCATTTGTCAAATATCTAACCGACAATTTGACTACTTGTACTTTAATAAGTTACAATGAGAGAGGAACAAATTCTCTCATCTTCTCTGCGGCTGTCTGTCAAGATAATCTTATTATTGGGCAACTACATACTATTTAACCATGGTAAGATATCTGACGGCTAATCTTGATGGCTGGATCTTTCAAGTATACATTACAATGCACATGAAAATACGTCTGATGATAACGAACGAACCAACCAACAATTTTCAAAAGCATGATTAAAAAGATTGGCCAACTTTTGAAAATGTCCAAACGGGATATCGTCATGAAGTCATAAAAAAATCAAACAAACGTGTCAATTGTTCTTAAAGCACTTATCCCGTGACTATTAAACACAATATTATAATAAAGAGAAACGAATTGTGATAGTTGAAAACAAGACATATCACTTAACTGGTGATAATGTGATTAAAGTGTAGTTGCTTCAGAGGAAAGGCAATTGATACAGAAGTAGTTTGGTGACTGGATTTTGTGCAGGCACTGGCTGATTCTCTCTGGTTCTCTACTTCATATGAAGGGGATCTATCAAATTAAAGTGGTTCACTCGGGACAAAATCTGCGACAGACATTATTTAAATCGAAATCGAATGTGTCTATTTTGGTTATTTCAATGGCCTGTTATAAAGTGTCAAAAAGGTGCCAATTAACCCCCTACTGGGATGGCGTCATGTTAAAGTAACAAGACCCCTTCATGTAGTGTGTTAGAACTTGAACGGTCCCTACCACTTGAGAATTTTCATGTGACAAGTTTTCCCGTAGGGTATTAACGTCCCTGCGGGAAATTTGTGTCAATTGTCCCAACAGAATTGGTCCAGGGATTTGGGAAAAAAAGAAAGTAGAAAGGAGAAACAATAACTTAACTGAAATGTATTTAAATATGTATGAATATTTATGTACTTTTTTATTAAAATTTTTGAATTAGATTTTCTAATTTACTAAATTTTTAATAATTTTTTATATAAAAAATATAAAAAAAGGGATTTTAAATTTTTTTATAAGCAGTGTTTTTGTAACAGGCTCAGTGTTCACCGGTGGTGTGATACATTTCTTTGGGACTATTTAAAAATTGTGTCTTGAAATTAGTTCTAAAACTTGTTTATTGGCATTTTATTGGAACACGTTTATTGATAATAGATGTGTGACATTCATATAAAGTGTTAGAAGTAGGACCAGTCTCTACCGCCATAGAACCTATCACAGGACTACTATATTGCCAGTTCGCGTTCTTCTAAGGGTATTTTATTTATTAAAACTGCAAACCTTTTGGTTAGATTATAATTCATCACAAAAAAAAACCAAATATTTATTTAAGTTTTGCAAAACTATTAAAATATTTCAGTTTTTCTTATAAATAAGGCAGTGGTTCCATAATACGTCATTTACTTTTAATTGTATTTAAATTAATTAAAAATTGTTTACTTTGCATTTTTAAAATGATGCCATAATTTAATAAAAACTCAATCCCTGAAGAAGTTGCAAAAAATACAAACGAAATGTCGGAATATGTGTAAATAAATAATGTAATGTCATGTGTATCACAAACAAATGATTTGCAGAACAGCTGATATCACATGGCTTGTCAGTTCAAAATAGAACACGCTCTAATTGCAAATTTAACACTGCAAATCCGAGCTTTTATATTTCCAAAAGCAAATTTTTTTTTTGCGTTTACATGACATGTTTGCATTTTGCAGTGGGGTATTTAACAAATACACTGCTAAATACATGTCGTGTAAAATAGCCTTCGTGAAACATTTGCTGCAGAAAGTATTATTCTCTTTTGAAACTGCATTCGTGTCTATACTTTTCTTTTGCAACATTTTCAGTGTTGTTCTTATATAATTTGTTTCTTATTTACATTTTCTTTATCTATCAAAAACAAACTTGCAAAAACTTCTTGTAACCGAAACAAAGAACACTTTTCTATTCATCCTTCCCCTTTCACAATCAAACTCAAATGTTTCGTTCATAATATGAAGGAGGCCAAATGGGCAAAATTGATTATTATTTTGTGTGGAAATTTATAAAAAGTTAAATCAAATGGCGTCAGTTCAGAGTATCGACGGGACAGGGGAAATTCCGCTCTAATGTTTGGTTTCCACATTTCAAGTGTTTGGTCGTGTACTCAAATGAAAGGTTACTACACATTTAATCACTTGTATTGTGGAAATGGCACAAAAAACTGGCCTGTCTCGACCAAAACCAAGCCGTTGGCAAGTTACTGATCAAATTGGATGTGTTACTGATTTGTGTGTCTCGTTCAAACATATTTCGTTCCAGTTTTAACATATTTCGCTTATAAAACTTTAGAATATAATTTTTTCGGAATTCCCAAGAGTTTTTTTTTTTTCAAGAAGAAACCTCTATAGAGGCAGATTTAGCAGAAAACGTATGCTCAATATTTTGATCAATGATTTTATATGTAGAAGACTGCTGTGCATTAAATAGGCAATTAAAAGAAGTAATAAACATTAACCACCCGTTATGATGTAGGGTATTATTATAAACTTTGTTTTAAAGAATCAATGTAGTGGCATGAAATTGTACAACATGGTTTTAATTGGCGCAGCGAGCAGTGAATATTCATCGTAAATGAATAAAGCAGCACTGGATGTTGATATGGCCAGCAGAGCTGTAAAAGATTGCAAGAGCTTTCATTGCAATCACATGATTTCTCGTTAATGATTGCTAGTTTTTTGGTTGCATTTAAAATCGGAAAGTTAATTGCATGATTGCAATTTGAAATCATGAAATCAATTCGATAAAAATAAATCAACTTAAATTTGTTTAAATCAATTCCTTCATTATGTGATTGCATTTAAATTCAATTGCAATACTTTAATTGCAGTTAAATCCAGTAATCGGAATCAAAATGAAATCAGAATCAAAGCATTCTTTGATCATTTTGAGTTGCCAACAATGTCCATTTTTATTCGCAACCTCTAGATTCCAAGTAAATTTTATTTCGTTTGACTTTCACTGTAGTTGTGTAGGAATTGATTTAAATCGCATGATTTCAAAAAAAAATTTGATTGCAATCGAATTCATGGCGATTAAATTAATTGCATCCATCTAATGATTTCATAAAAAAAAATTTATCAAATATGATTTCAATCACAAAATATTGCAAGATTTTTTTTTGAATGAATGAAATCAGTTAGTTTGAAATCGTTTTGATTGATTGCAGTTTTTGACAGCTCTGATGGTTACAACTTTTTTGTTTTTTTTTTTTTTTTGATATTTTAATTAAAATTAAAGATTCGTTTGCGCTAAAAATATTAAGTAATAGACACAGCAGTGGTAGTCAGAATGTATTAGTGTACATTTAATATAAACACAAAGTTATTTTTAAATTATTGAACTACAACATTCTGGATCAATAACATTTCATGATTCTTGGATTGTGTGGCTGGTATTGTTTTGTTGCAGTTTGTGTGTGCGGCAGTTGCTGGTTAAGTTCAGTTAGTTGCAAGATCTTTATATTTTTAAGTACTAACTGTTGCATTTAATGGAATGTTGCTTACAATTAGTGTTACAAGAAATATGCAATTTTCTGCCATAATTTATGGTTCACTAGAGTATGAGTGCGAACTTGAACACAGCATAAACACAGCACCGCATTAATGAACCAATTGCTTAGAAATTTTGTTGTTGTTTTTATTTCTATAATTGTAGTTCGGTTGGTATTAATAGCAAATAAATATTTTCCTACCTCTTGGCTGGCGATCTGGTTTCTTAATTCAATGTTGCCATAAAAGAAAATAGATACTTTAAGTGAAATGATTTTCATCTTTATTTTGTCTTTCTCTTGCGGATTTAATGTATTTCATTATTTTTAGCTTTATTTTTTGTTTTGCATTTATTTCATTTGAATCAGTTATTTATGGTTGCAGTAACTTTTTGTTGCCCTGGCAGCTTTTGCTTTTACTTTTGCTGTTTGTTTGCAATTTTACTATTGTCGCCGCTGTTGTTGGTATTAATTATTTTACTTTTTAACGCCTGCTGTGTTTGTTTACTCTACATAGTTTTTGATGTTGTTGTAGTTTTTTTTTTTAGTTCAACTTCAGTTTTGTTTACTATCAGTGCCTCAATTTGTTGCAGTTATTATTATTTTTGTTGGTGGTTGTGGTAGTTACAGTTTTTGGTTATTTCTGTTAATGCCAAAAAATAGTTAATAAAAAATGTCTAAAGATTTGACATAATTGGTAGGCTGGTTTTTATTGCTGTTACGGTTGTTAAAGACAAAAACTTTCTCCTTGGAGTTTCTGTAGATTTTCTTATTTTGATTAATGTTATAATTAATTTTTCGTAGCACTGTGGCAATTAACGAAAACTAATATTGTTTGTTTGTTTTTGGAAATTTATTATTGAATGATTTTCCTCATCGCTTCATTAGTTTTAGAGCAGCTGGATTTCGCCAATTTTCTAAAAATAAAAACAATGTTATTAAATATAAAATTGAAAAATTTTAAAACTTTAAAATGTTTTGTGTTAAAGTTTGAGAGATATCAAATAAAATTTTGTTGCAAAAAAAATACATAATTATTTGCTGATTTCAAAGATTCTGATTCCAAATCTTGCCTAAAACATTATTTTTCTGCAAGATGTCACTTTAGTTCATGGTGGAACAAAGGGCCACCTAAGATGTCACTTTCACTTCTACAAATTTAATTTACAGTCTTTATCGCTTATTATCATCTCATAATTTGCATGTTTTGAGTGCTTCCAAACGAGAAATACACTGATAAAAACTCTTTTATATGCATATACTGTCCTTATCAGCCTTATTAAGGTTGTTGTTGTCGTAAGCGACTGTGTATTTTTTTTTTTTTTTTTTGTAATAGATTAAAGTAACATACAATTTAGACGTTTAGGACAACGACATCCGTTGGGTAAGGCTAGGTGGCCGGTCAGAAACACCTCGTACGATAACCCCTAATTGAAAACGGGTTGATACCCAGAGTACACCACATTCTCTTATCGATTGCTAGCTGTCTAATTCCAAAGATTTCCCCTTAATCTTGAAAGCAATGATCTCCCAGACAGTTCACTCCGGAGCTTATGAGTACCGGAAATTTGCAAAGTATGTGCTTCACCGTCTTTTTCTCTCCTAGTACCCCTAGGGAACCTACAATTGTCACTAAACAGTTGCTCGGAACTTTTGGCGTAACAACAGTGACCCGCTTAAAAACCTACCAGAAGCCTACAGTCTTTTCTTGGTAGCGATAGAAAAATTTTAATCGACTTTGGATAATAGCATCCCCACATACCTTGCACGATATGGTGTTTTCCTAAATGACCTCGGTATAGTAGAGTCTGTATCTCTCTTAGTATAACGAATTGGAATGTCAATCACTCTGTTGCATGGTAATTGAACACACGTTTCGCCAATTCATCTCCCACCTTGTTACCTTCTATGCTCTGGTGGCCGCGAACCCTGCAGATGTGTACTTTTCTTTTGGCATCAAGTCTATCTATAGAGTCCTTACACTCCTGAATGAACTAAAAGTATGTATATTCAGCGGATATCGCCCTGATTTCTGCCTGACTATCTATAAAGCGGCTTACATGTGAGTTCCTAGTATACCCAGTTTCTGACAGCTCCAACTCCCGCAGACGACAACCTCGATATGGCTGAATAAAAAAACGTCGCTTAGTTTCATCAGCATCATACCAAAAGCTGTTTTACTTGCATGAATAAATTCAAAGTTTGATCAAAATTTAGCAAAATTTGAATTGATGAAATAGAATTAAGAATTGAAGAAAAGATTTTTTCTTAATGCAATTTATTAAAATTATATTATATTGTGATGCATAAATGCGGGATATGCATATAAAGAAATGCTTATAGACGAAAGAATTTTTGATTTTTTAAATGGCAAACTGTATTGGCAAAAGTTTAGATGCAAAAAGCGTAGAACGCTTTTAATAACTGTATTCAAAAGTGGAGCTTTTAACTCTACAATAATTTCATAGGCAATGCGCTTGAAACGTTCTTGTATATAAGTTGTTTTTGCAGAGTGTTTAATATCAATGAAAGTGTTTCCTTTCCTTAAATTTAGGCTGAATTCTAGAAGTCGGTTACAAATCAACATGTTTTTTTTTTATGTATTTTTTATTGCAACGTGTAATATTGCAAAGTTATCTGTCCAAAGTGCACCAAAAAAGTAATCGATGATGAAATTTATTGAGACAATAAAACAAATTAATATTTAAAAGAAGAAAAAAAAATTACAGAATCCCTATACAACTTGAAAACTTAAACTGGCATAATCAGCCTTAAAAAATAGGAGATTTCAAAAATTTTTTTTCTACCAAGAATTTATAAGTATAAAGGTGGTCGCAGAGAGAGCTATGCAGATAGAGTTATGCTGGCTAGAAATTATTTTTTTATGGAGTTTGACATTTAGAATACAGATACCTTAAAAAAGGGACAGCTCTGTCTGTCTGATGCAGTTGCCTGTATGAATTCGCTTTGTTTTTTACATAAATTTCTTTATAAGAAGTAAAAGTTATCTAAAATATGAAGCTCGATTTTTTTATTTCAAAACTGTAGACAAATAATAATACTATCTTTGATCCTTGTTGGATTTATATTTGCTTAATAAAATTTGTGTTAAATAACATTTTTCCCAAGTTAAATTTCTACGAATCACAAATTGCGTGTGTAAAACATATTTGTTTAAACGAAACTCACTAAAACGTGAATCTAAAAATTTTTTAAACTTAAGAAACAAAATTCACTGTGAATTTCAAAACAAGTAAAAAAGTTTAAAACAGTAACACCAAAAAAAAAAATAATAATAATAAAAATAGCAAAAGACCAAAGTGAATTCATTCACAGCTTAACAAACTAAGTTCATGTCTTAACACATAAATGACATAGAGAATTATTTAGCATAACAATACTCGCACGCAGTCATAGAGTTTATTGTGATTATTTTTTTTTTTAATTTTTCTTTTCTATTACAAATCGTCCAATGGAATCCGTTGCAGACATTTGATTTTTAAAGAAAGAAGAGCTGCTGATTTCTATGAATAAAGTTATGGGTCAATAACCAAGTTATTTGGTCAGTTGTTTTGTTTTGTTCGCGGTTTTATAGGTTATCTAATGATTAAAAAAATAAAAAAACTAATGGTCAAATATTTTTGTGGTAGCTCAAAGGAATTTATGTAGAAAATATTCACTAAGTAAAAGAGAATCATTAAAATATTGGTGGAAAACAAGCATTTAATTGTTTAAAACTTGCAGTTAAGGAAACAACTAAATTGTTGATTATTGAGTAGGTAGGCTTTTCCATATCTATCTGGATAATTCAAAACATAATTCGGGGAAATACTGAAATAAATAAATCTTAAACAGCCTCTCTGCTACTTAGTTTACTCTGCAATCTCGTTTTGAAATTTACTTCATAAGTAAATTCAAAAATTTAAAAACTTTGCATAAATCGTTAGATTTAAAATGTTTCTCAAAATAATTATAGTCTTTTCAAAATATTATTTTCCATCTTGACAGCACAAATTCACACAATAACAAAAGATTTAAGCAGGCAGCTTTTTTTTGATTCTAACAAAACAGTAGTAAAATTATATTTCATGTTGTTTTGAACCGGTTAGAATTCGCAAAAACAAAATATTATTTAATATTTAAATTACAGTTCTCTTCTTAACACCTTTAAGATAACTAACCAAAAGATTTTGAAAATGTAAGAATTTCATATTTAATAGTTAAAAACGCACCGGCGATATGATACCCTATACCACTTTTAATATGTGGAGGTTTTTAACATCCAGTAAGCCTACCACCCTGTGTTATAACGTGATATATTTTTCTTGCTTTGGGGAACCGGCATGACATCGAAATAATCATTGTTATTAAATTCGTTTTCCGTAGTGTTAAAATTTTTGTCGGTTAAAATATAATTTTCAAAAGTGAAAACTATTCAATTTTAACGAATATGCTGTTTAATAAATAAAAAATTTAAAAATGAATGTAAAAATCATTTGTTTTAAATGAAATAAATGTAAATGATCCGTTTTTTAAATGAATTTTAATTTGTTTAAAATGAATTTTCGTTTGAATTTAACTACATAATATTTTGAGTGTATTTGTCGAGTTTCGGGTGTTGCCGTTTTCAAAAAAATGTTTTTTTAAATTATTTTTTCGAACCAAAAATTAAGCAAACAAAAAAAAATTAAGAGATTCTTATAGAAAATCGGTTGGTATTTTTAGTCCTAAAGGAAAGAACAAGTTTAAATTTTAATTTTTTTCAAACATATTTTTGTGAATACAGAATTTATTTAACTGCAATGAAATTTCGCAATCACAATTCCAGAAACTAAAATTTACCATGCTTTTATCTCAAAACATAAATGCATCCTTGTATGGTCTTAAAATACACTTTCACAATATACATTTAAATAAATAAAAAATAAGTTGTCTTTGGCCACTACGGACATGAATAATTTCATAAAAAAACCTAGTATTACACTGAAAGAACTTTCTTCGCAATACCAATGAATTTTGACATTAATCCCATGAAAAATTCCATTAAAAAGGAACTTATGCAGCGCTTCGTTGGATCAATGAAACCTGTTTCATTAACATATATTTAATGAAACATAACATTAGATCTATCAATATTATTCATTGGATGAATACTTTCAATAAAGTAAAAAAAATTAATTTTTTTTTTCTTATTTTATTTTTTATTTATTTTTCTGTCTCTGGCGGGAATCGATCGCGCAACCTCAGTGCTGATAGACTAACTCACTACCAGCTAGTCTACCGGGGCAGTGTAGTTTTTGGATAAAAAAACTATGTTTTCTACTCAATTAAGAGCGTAAATATGAGATTAAACTGTCCATAACAACAATAAAAACGTTGATTGAAAGTTTTTGGTTCATTACTATAATGAGATTTTTCATTGTCATGATGAAAATTTAAATTTATGAAAGCATTACTGAAATACCCAGCAAAAACTTTGCTTACAAAATAAGCAGAAAAATAATGAGAATTTGACGAGCCGACTGCTTACTTTTCTACTAGAAAAAGTACTTATTTTTGTTCGAGATATCCCAAAAGTAATCCTTTATAATTTAGCCTATTATAATCTAAAAAATAATATGTTTTTTTTTTTAACTTAAAATTTTTATTAAAATATGTAGTTACACAAAGTCAATAAAGTAAAAATTTTTTTTTTTTAATTTTTTTTTTTTTTTTTTAATTATTTTTTTTTTTATTTTTTTTTTCTGTCTCTATTGCGATTCGATCGCGCAACCTCGGTGCTGATAGACTAGCTCGCTACCAGCTAGTCTACCGGGGCAGTGTAGTTTTTGTATTAAAAAACTATGTTTTTTGACTATAATGACATTTTTATTGTCATAATGAAAATTTAAATTTTTCTGTATATTTAATATATATATATATTAATATAATATATATATAATAGTCCAAAAGTGGCGAATAAAGCTAAAAAGTAATGAATTCTTGAAGTCATTAAAAGTAGGATTGTAAGTAAAGTTTTTGCTGGGTATGTTGCTTTTATATTAAATTAATATAAAAAATTTAATATAAATTAATTGGCATATTACATTATATGTATGAAATAATTGAATCTTACATCTTTTGATTAACAATTAAACATTTTTTTAAGGAAACTATAATTTTGTATTAATTTATGAATAAAGTTACAAACATAACTTTGGTTTTTTTATGTTCCCAATTAAAATTTTTTGTTTAACTTGGACAAACTTAAGTTTTCATATATCCAATGAAAATTTTTAACGTACTTACGAAATCCAATGAAGGCATTTTAACGAAAATACTTCATTATAACTATGAAATTCTATTTAGACAATGAAAATTTTCATTTACCCAGGGAAAATTTTTTTATGAAAATGATTCATTAAATATATGAAGCATTTTTCTTTCAGTGTAGAAATGTTCTGTATTTAGCATTTGCTAAGTTAACGTTTTTATGGAATAGTTTTGTCCGTATCCCACAGGATGAAACTCTCTTTTGATAAGTGGCTGCAGAACTGGAATATATAGAAATTCATATTGGTATTTTAACCAATTTTACATCTTTAGATTACTCTCCTGTTAGTTAGAACCAGATTAGATCGCCTTCAGGGTTAAAAAACAATTATAAAAGAGCTTTGAAAAAGTATTCCACAGGTTTTCTAAATTGTCTGCTGAAAAAATAAATAAAGCTATCTTGGCTTCACGTAAGCTTTGAGATTAAGATCTTAATTAAATATTTTTTTGTTTTATTAGAGTGCTTATTTTAAATAACGCTGGAATAATTTTTTTTAAAACTTTCCCAATAAGATATGCCCTTTGCCTTAAAATTAAAATAATATAGGATCTGGGGAAGTGCTGCCCCCATAATTTGTATAAGTATTAATAGAAATACATATCAGGGATGGAAAATGGCTTTTATGTCTTGTACCAATTATGAAAACAAAGTGTACTTTTTAGAGAATGACGGTATAATTTTTTAATTTTTATTAAAAACAAAAATGTGTATGAAAATTCATACGTACACAAAAAATATAACATAAAAATAATAAATATTACATACCTACATATATTAAGGCCCGTTTTCACCAGGGTTTAAAAAACTGCAGTCGAAACCAAAAACTGTCGAACAAAAAATGAAAATTTGTGTACAACTTTAAACTTTTGAGTTGGAATGACAGCGACTCATTTAACGAATCAGAAGTAAAAGCAACAAAGCAAAAATGAAGAAGTGGCTGGTTTTCACAACTAGCTGATAGCTAAAGGTAAAATTTTGTCGGGCGTATAAAAATTGCTCCATATTAACAACTTTATTAGTTAAATTAAGTTCCACCCTACCTCTAAGGTTAAAGTAAAGTTGTAATTAAGGAATACTTTAAATCGGCCGATAATGTCTTACCTTTAGCTAGCGGTAAGTGGTGAAAACGGAGTTTAATTTATTACATAATTCCTTTATCAGTTACATATATAAAAAAATTATTTAAAAATATTTTTAGATGAATTTTCTTTTATTTAAAAATGAAAGCAACACGAATTTGTTGGCTGCAATAGAAAGATATGTAGGGGGCAATAAGGACCGCATCCCAGAGGGTCTTTTATGCAGTTAACTTTTAAAATGAGTCGAATGAATCGCTAATAATCTTGTTACTAAGAAATTCTTTATTGAATTGAATAAATCTTTTGTTTGTATCAACACAGTGTTCATTTATTTTTCTTATCAACTAAATGCATTTGGGGGATTTTCAAGGTAGTCATAAAGTTGTAAAGTCATATGTTTTAAAATAATTACAAGAAATATAAATGACTTCTGTGGGGAACCGCTTATAATGTAAATTATGTTATGTTATAGTTTGGTTTGAAACACAGCAAAATTTTCTTAAACCATTGTAAAATATTATTTAGGACGTTATGACGATATGACTTAATATCACACCTTGTGAATCCCCCAATTGTTTGAAAAGAATTATAATTTAATAAATATGTTCATTGAATCAATTATTTCTTTTTTCATTGACAAAAAACCAAGTTTATGTTGTTATACATATAGCTAAATGTTGAGATGGTTAAATTGTACCAAGTAAGCCGCAGTAGTACCACGGTACTTACAAGGTCCTAAACGCACTAAAAACATACATCTTTCAACATCACTTTCAATTTAATTTTTTTTTTTTTTTTTTTTTTTAATAAATGAATTTATTGGCAACACTTGCATCATCTCTTAAAATGTCACCGTCGCATAATTTAATAGCCAAAACAATTTTAGCTTAAGCTCCAACTTCACACAAAATTTTTATTAAATAAAATATAAAAAAAACTTTCTCCTGTAAAATTGTGTGTCGCTTAAGCTTTTTTTGCGGTAAGGGCTCGATAAATTTGATCTCTTAATTTTATATGTATGTTTAAAATTAATTAATTTTAGTCATATGTTCATATTTCAATGTAAGATTTAATTCATTTTACTATAACGAGGACAACGAGGAGCGCCGGGCTGAGCTAGTATCTATTTAAAATATGATTGCAGTTTTTCTGCTACGTATTAAAGTTACGAACTGTACCTTAAACCCGAATTCATCTAAATATTTGTAGTAGCGAAGAGAATAATAAAATTCGTTAATTAGGCAAAAACACTCTAAAAAAAGTCTATAAATTTCTATGTTAATTAAGCTTTTGTTTAGGGAATTATTTATGAGTGTGTTTCTGTAAAAATATATTTATTCATTTATTAATTTGTTTAAACATTTCACATCTTCTTAGTGTTATGACTAAATAGCTTAAAAGCTGCAGACAAAATGTCAAGATCACCACGAAGTAACAAAAATTAGCAAATCATAAAAAAACAAAGAATTTCTTGGATTTGTCTTTGGAAAATTTGTCACGAAACATAAAACAAATGTTTATATTAATTGCCAGAATAGCAAAAATTTTCTTTTTGGTTAAAAAAAAATGGATAATAAAATATCTTTTGTATACTAAAATGAAGATCTGCCTTGTTTAGTATGTTTGCTTAACGGGTTTTTTTAATAGACGTAACTGTAACTGGAATAAATCAAATATTAACTGAAATGCTAAAATTTTTAAAACTTTTAGTTTTACTTTGGGCAATTTCTTTGGCATGAAAACATAAAAACAAAAGTATTAAAACTTCAATTTTTCTTCTTCCAAGAATGTACTTCCTAGACCATCATCCACCATTTGTGTTTAATTTTCCATAAAGCAAACAAAAGTAAAGTTGTTAGCAAATATTTAATAGATTTTCTTCCTCAAATAGTTAATATTCAATGGCTTATAAAGAATTTGAGCCACGGAAAGTTACCCACATTAAACAATCAGTAATGTTTATAAGAGGGTTTTTGTAAAAACATTGGTTTAATTTAAAAGTATATGGGAAATTAACTCGTATTCAAGGTGAGATATTAACCTATGCAATATTAAATTATAAGCAGCTTTATCAAAGTTAGATTCTACTGTTTAGCAATCAAATTATGGCAATAAGTCTCGAAGCACCCAATATTTTTGTCCGGACAAAATTTGTTTTATATTGAGTTCGACTCTTACTTCTGAGAGAGAGAGAGAGAGAAATTATTTTGTTCGTCAAGTGTTTTTATGAATTGGTTTAATCTTAATTTTTGTTCAAAACAAAATAAACTGTAATGCCACTTTTTCAATTTGTACACAAAAGTTGATAGGATGGTTTTTTTGCTGAATAATTATATAAAAAAAATATAATATAATTAAAAATAATAAATCACTTTCCTTTTTTTGTCCATTTTCTTAAACACACTTTTTTGTATAATAGTTTACATCTGTTAACCATATGGTAGCTTAGTTTTCCCTGAACAATTTTCCGAAATGGGTAAATCGTTCGCATCGAAACGCATGGATGAATCCACCTTTAGAAACTACAAATTTATTAAAAAAAATCTGTTTTTCATAGCATTTATAAATGATTTAAATATCAAACAACTCGAACAAAGCAGAATCACTAGAAGCACTTTTGTGTCACCGTCTATTTTCCCATAACAATGCATTTGCATCATTAGGTTTTTTCACTTAATGTTATACAATTTTATTGACAAGAAGTCTTGAAAAAAAGTTAAATGAGTTTATTATCAAAAAAGTAATTTCAATTTTTGGGAATACAAAATTTTAATTTCAAAAGATTTTGTTATTCGTGCTTAATTCCCAGTTTTTGTTCTTGATAAAAACACTTGAAATTTATTGTTGATGGGAAAAGCTATTCCTATGCATTTCACTGGTTGCTTAGGCCAGATCATCAGGAAACTTCATCCATAAAGGTTTTAGATAAACTAAAGATATTAAACCAAATAAAACTGTTAAACGTATAAGAATTATAGCAACAGTTCTACTTGTAACAATATCAAAGTTTAAACAAAACACATCAACAATAAACAACAGTGGGTTCATCTCATCTTACATTTCCCCACTACAATTAGTTGAAATTCTCTCAACATTAATTGTAGTTGTAATTAGGTTAAGAAAAACAAAATGAAAAAAACAACAACTTACAAAAGATGTTGTCAATTAAGTGTTTTTTAGGCCGTGCACTGCCTGTTTATTATCAAAAAAGTAATTTCAATTTTTGGGAATACAAAATTTTTTTTTTTTTTTATTATTGATAAAAACACTTGAAATTTATTGTTGATGGGATAAGCTATTCCTATGCATTTCACTGGTTGCTTAGGCCAGATCATCAGGAAACTTCATCCATAAAGGTTTTAGACAAACTAAAGATATTAAACCAAATAAAACTGTTAAACGTATAAGAATTATAGCAACCGTTCTAAGCAACCAGTGAAATGCATAGGAATAGCTTATCCCATCAACAATAAATTTCAAGTGTTTTTATCAATAATAAAAACTAGGAATTAAGCACGAATAACAAAATCTTTTGAAATTAAAATTTTGTATTCCCAAAAATTGAAATTACTTTTTTGATAATAAACAGGCAGTGCACGGCCTAAAAAACACTTAATTGACAACATCTTTTGTAAGTTGTTGTTTTTTTCATTTTGTTTTTCTTAACCTAATTACAACTACAATTAATGTTGAGAGAATTTCAACTAATTGTAGTGGGGAAATGTAAGATGAGATGAACCCACTGTTGTTTATTGTTGATGTGTTTTGTTTAAACTTTGATATTGTTACAAGTAGAACTGTTGCTATAATTCTTATACGTTTAACAGTTTTATTTGGTTTAATATCTTTAGTTTGTCTAAAACCTTTATGGATGAAGTTTCCTGATGATCTGGCCTAAGCAACCAGTGAAATGCATAGGAATAGCTTATCCCATCAACAATAAATTTCAAGTGTTTTTATCAATAATAAAAACTGGGAATTAAGCACGAATAACAAAATCTTTTGAAGTTAAATGAGTTTATTAATAAATAAATGAAAATGTTTAATAAAGTGTAGCTGTTTTTGGGCAACATATCGCTCATTTGCTGCAAGACCGGCATAACTCAAAATAATCCATTTCGAGATAAACGCATTTAAAGTTTTTGATTTGCTCTAACTACTAAGAAAAAAAGAAGATACATTCTCTTCAAACTCGGAAAGTATAAAAGATATAAAAATGAATTTAATACACAATATAAAGAAAAACAAAGCGAACAATCCTGCATCTCTAACTCCAAAATTTCATTTTTTGATTTAAATTTATACATGTCGCCATTTTAAAGATGTTTCTAAGAGTCGATTCATTATTAAGCTTGTCTTCCGTAAAAGTACTCTCCCCGATTAGGCCTGTTTATTTTGTTAACGAGTTACAGGTCCCAATTCTTAATCTTTTCATCAAGATTGGTGCATGATGAGTTTTTTCACTCTAAACACTATTAAAACTGATATTAAAACTGATATGTCCATGACCAGCATTAAAAGATCTTCCGAAACAGGCTTCAACCCATATTTTTTTTCATTATTTATTTATTGTTTGTGGTTTCTAAAAGAGGATACATTTAACCAAATTATAGTTTAAAAAATCATAATATGTTGGAAAATGTTCGTTACAAATAGTTTTATTGGAAGTTATCATATCGAAAAAAAATTTTTCAACGTGTTTATAGCAGTCATTAAGTTTTATGAAATGAATGCATCCATTGTAAAACTGTATTCTTAAATTCTGTATTATTTTGTTAACCAATTATGAATACTACATGATTTCAAAACAGTTGATGATTGTTATAAAATCTAGTCTGATAAAAAACTTTAATTATTAATATGCAGGCAACAAATGTTAATCAATATTCAGTGAATGAATGTGGGTTTTAAAACAACTTTATTGAGGGGGAGTAATTGTTCTTTTATTTCAAGTATATAGACAAAACATTCAACGCTACCCAGCAAAATCTTAAAATATTATTTTCTCTTATTCTAATATAATGTTTCCAGTCTCTTACAAAAGCTAGAGAACATTCTGAAAATCAGTTTAATTTAAGTCACGGTTGGGATCTAACAATTTATAAATTGTACCGTCTCAATACCAGAATTGTACCAAAATTTCGCTATGAAATAAATACATAGCAATTCATAATCCTTTTTTATTCGGTCAATACAAAACAAGTAAAAAAAGTATACTCAGTCAAGTCCGACTACAGTACTTTTCGCTTATAGTCCACTTCTATAGTTACACAAAACAGAGTGGACTCTATGCGAACATTTTTGCATAAAACGAAATGGACCTTAGAACAAATAATTTGTATGAAATTCGAAAAAATCTGCAAGTGAATATGACAGTTTTGGCTTAAATCCATTTTGGCCAAATGGACTTTAAGCGAAAAGTACTGTATTGGATACCCAACACCACAGTATATAAAGAAAAATTCATGGACCCGCCAGAACAAAATCGGTTATATGGTTAGGATTCATGTAAACGTCCTTTGTTTTGAATATTATTTAGATGTATTCATCTATATGAGATTTGTTTGCCCTAAAGTGATTTTAAGAAGGGATCTATGGTTATTTTTGCACCTACCCGCACAACATTTTGCCATGACATAGTAGCTATCGTAAAAGTTATTGTAGCCGATTTTATGCCAAAACCAACAGTTATCGGGAAGTTTAGCATTAATGTAAAATTTTGAGGACAGTATTTAAATTAACAGCCTGTTCAACGATTTCGAACGTTAACGTTCTCATAAAAAATTACATTTAAAACAAAAACAAATTTTAGAATTTTGTTTTTGTTTTAAATGTAATTTTCAATGCGAACGTTGACATTCGACATCGTTAAACCGGCAGTAAGTTAATTTTCATTTAAACTTAAATCGTATTTAAATACAGATTGGTTTTTTTAAGTTTATTTGAAAAGTCTTTAAATAAGATAAAAGTATGGTACAAGGCGAATTCAACTAATAATAAATTCGACTTGGTATGGTAGCACTACTTAATACAAAAAAATATCATAAATTAAAGTCTAATAAATTACAAGGAGGTCTCAAAAAACACCTGATTGTTACATAGCGTCTTCACCTGACAATTTTTTGTCATACCAAACGTCAAAGTCTATATAAAAAAAAATCGAACATTTTTGTCAGCTTTTTTTTAATATGAAGTATGTTATGGCTTTGCCTGTTGTTGTTGTATTGTTTTGATATTGAGGCCATCTTGATAAGCTAATACAATGGAAACTTATTTTTCCAAGGCAGACAAAAGTGTAGACTTGCTCCCAGGCTTCCTAAGTTTAGGTTCACACTATAAAAGTTTTCTTTCAGAAAGTCTGAGTTTATGGGTGAGAGAGGAAAGAAGGAAAGCATGTTCTCTTCCCCTTCCACCAATAAACTCAGACTTTCTGAAAGAAAACTTTTATAGTGTGATCCCAGATTAAAGGGACACAAGTACACATACTTATGTACTTAACATTTTTGAAAGTTCTGGTCAGAGCTGGAGATATGTAATTAAAAATTTTTTATTGCAAAGAAAAGTGAGCTAAACCACTTCACAGAAATGACAAGCTTCGTTAGTATTTGTTTTTTTTTTTTTAATTGTACCAAAAAATTATGAATTGTACCAATGTACCAATAAAGTTTCGATTGTACCAAATTTAGTACAATTGTACCACAAATCCCAACAGTGATTCAAGTGTGCTAATCATTTTTAAATGCAATAATTAAATTTCTTTACAGCCACTTAATCATTTCCATTATCACGGGTTAATATCGTAAAATGCACATTGAAGAATTAAAGAAACATTATTTTTCCACAATAGTGAATCATGTCGAGATAAAATTATGAAGAATCACCTTAAGAAAAGAAACTACAAAATCTAACTGCAAATGACAGATAAACAGCATTCAGACAGACATAAAAAAAATAATCAGTTACACATGAATACAACAAACACATTCTCAAGAGCTTTAATTGTTAATGTGAATGTAAATAATAAAAATTATATTAAAAATTAAACTTGCAAACATTAAGAATGAAATATATTAAAATATTTTTAGGGTTTCCGGTTTTCTTTTTTCCATTTTCGAGAACATATAAAAATTCCTTTCAATCCCGGGACTTGCAATAACATATTTGTTAAAGTATTATAAAAAAGACATTTATGATTTTTAGTTGTAGTTCGAAGCAATCAAATGTCCTGGATTTGTTGTAGTTGCAAGTAATCAAATGTCCTGGATTTGAAAGTAAAAAAGGCTTTTGTATTCCTTGTTCAGACAAAAGTCTTTCAGCGTTTTTTCATCGTCATAAAATTTTGATGCTCGTTTCATTTAAGAGAAAAAAGATTTAAATATATTGTTCACGTCTGAACAGAAGGCAGCGGATTTCCCATCTCTGATGTCTATTGTGTGTGAAGGGAGTTGGCACCACTGTCATCATGTATTATATTTTAAAATTTTCTTTACTTTTTATGTATTTTTGGTTAATTTTTTATTGTTGCGACTTAAAATCGAATCGTTGTTTTGAAAGCGATCTTGGACGGCTGTATTTTTAATCGTTTTAAAATAATTAAATTGTTTTTGTGATTTAATTTTATTAATTAATTAATTAAATTGTTTGGAAATTTAATACATTGTAGTAAATTTTGTATTTTTGCACCAAATAAATAGACATTTTAAAACGCTTGAAAAACATGAAAAGTGTTTTTATATGGTTAAAAGTGCTTTCTGTTTGCTTTTTTTAACCCTTTTTCTAGCTTTTATAAAATCCCTAAGTTGTTTAAATTCTTGGTTGAGAGGTATTATAGCGCTGAATCCCGAAGCCACCCTATACACTCTATAAATCCAGAAACGCAATAGGCGTTCTCTCGGGGAATATACCAAGGTGTTTGGTTTTTACCATTAAATTCAGCCTTTTCAAAATTATAATCCAGGTTTAAGAAAACAAATTAAGAATTATCGATTTGGAAAGTAGTAAATTTGATTTAGATAATTCAAAATTTTTATTTTGAAAACTTTTATCTGAATTGGCCGAATTTAAGGATAAAAAAAATGTATTAAATGGCTTTAATCATATTTCTGACTTTTTGACATCAATTTGAAGTGATATAAAGGAACCGGTAGGAACAAAAAATAGGCTTAAAACCTGACCAAGAAACTGGAAAAATTAGAGACCAATATAGTAACAGAGATATGAACTGACTTTCTTAGTACTATGAATAAAAACATATAAGTTCACAGAATAATACTATTCCATGGACGTTGCCACAAAACTGTACACATCTCTAATCGATTATGCCCGCAATAATTTCGATCAGTATTAAGCGGCTGCTAAAAAAATATCCAAATGCTGACTACAAAGATAAGTCTTAAAGAACAAGATTTCGCACTGCACGCATCACTTTTTTTGAACGACCATCAGAAAATGTACAAGTGAATGGAAGATTAAACTTCCATGAGCGATACATCATATATCCATATCAAAAACCATGCAAATGCATACTAAAAAAGTTTAGTTTTCTTCATCAGTTTACAACAGTTGGATGTGGATTTTAAAAAAAGGGTATAAAATAAACTACGAACAACTATGTTACAAGAACGACTACTTTCTTTATCAATTATGTGCATTGAAAATTATGTTCTCCAAAAAATAGATTTTGAAAATATAATATAAGAACCAAAATAATGATACTTGAAGGGCATCCTCAAAGAAACAGATTAATGCTTTTGCTTAAATGGAATTTAGCCTATTGTTGCAATATTGAGACAACCTTCTCAAAAAAATGCACCATGAAATCTTGAAAAGACTTTAAATAAGGAGCACATGCTAATAAAGTATTGTTATTTTTTAGTATCACTTTAAAACCCTAAAAAACTTAATTTCGTATTTAAATTAGAACTACCTCGACTGCAGTTGTTTAAACCCTGCATATAAGACTTAAATACGGAATGAAAAGCTTGCCGTAAGATTAGTTAGTTTTTGTTTTCGTTCGATATAGATCAACTGGCACTTTATTTCACAAAACCCTTTATCAATTAATTTGTGGTTCTTTTTTGTCAAGAATTCTTCATGAATAACAAAGTAATTTTTTTTATTATTGTTTTTCCTTAACCCTCTTACAACTACATTTAGGTTAGGTTAGGTTCCATTGGCAGCTGTGATCAAGTACAGCTCACGTGGGTCCATTAATTAGTTCCCGTTGTGTTACCATATCACACCGTCTCCCATGGGTCCTATGAAATCTGGCTGCTAGTATTCCCATGCAGCCATCCGGTCGATTCAATAAAGGAGTGGATCCTGTTTACATCAACATCAGAGAGACAAGTTTTGTCCCTAAGTGCTCGTCGACCAAACATTTCGAGTCTTAAGTCTCCAAATGCCGGGAAATTACAGAGAAGATGTTACGTTGACTCTTCCTCCTCCTCATCGCCGCAACTTCTACACAAGTCTTTATAAGGGAGCCCCAGCCTCTGGGCGTGCCTCCCAATAGGCCAGTGGCCAGTTATAACCGCAATTAGGTTTCTTAGATGATGTCTGAAGAGCTGTAGTGCCCGCCGTGTCCTTTTTTTTTTATCTATGATGGGCCAGATTTTCCTTGTTTCCCCACAGGTGGTTTCATCGTGCCATCTCTGACTGGCGATAAGATGAAACTTGTGCGCTATTAGTTGCTTGCACCTTGGGAATGAAGCACCTACATAACATGTGGAATCGTCCCGATTCAAGGTGGTACCTGCACACACCAACGAACCCGCCATGCAGTTCCCATATATGTCCCTGAGTCCGGGGACCCAATTAAGGGTGACCAGTGAATGTCTCGCTGTCTCCTCCAGAGACATCCGGCATTCTCGGACAATTCTCGGATGCGTCTCACGGCTGTGTGGATGGCCATTATCTCGGCCTGGATGACACTGCAGTGGTCCGGCAGCCTTATAGGAATGCTCCAGTTTAGCTGCTCGGAGTATATGCCAGAACCGACACCATACTGTGTTTTAGACCGTTCGAATTCGAATTCGAATTGCATTCGCGGGAATTTGCAGGCCATCATAGTGGACCACGTTATCCAAAATGCTTACCGTGAAGCCAGGCTCAAAAACTGGCTCGGGCGTGACATAATCAACATCCATGAGCCAATCGCCACCATTCTCATTGTACGTTCAAACCTGGTTTGATGACTCTTCACCCTGAGCGCCGGCCACCAAACAGCTGCCCCGTAGAAAAGAATGGGTTTAATGACACATTCGTATAGCCAGTGTACATTCCTCGGGTTAATTCTTCAGTTTAGGCCAATGGCCCTACATTTAAAGTTGGAAAAAAAATCAACCAATTGTAGTCGGGACTGTAAGGAAAGATAAACTCACTGTTTATAGTTGTTGTTTTTTGTTTAAGCTTTGATATTGTTACTAATAAAACTGGGGTTACAATTCTTATTCGCTTAGCAGTTTTATTTTTATAATTATTAGTTTTTCTAAAATCTTTGGATGAAGTTCCCTGACGATCTGGTCTAAGCAACCAGTGAAATGCGAATAGGAATACATTATCCCATCAACAATAAATTTTAGTTTCTCAATAGTATGAAATGGGAATTTATCACATTTATAAAAAACCTTGTTAATTAATTTTTTTGACTCCCAAGAAAAGCTTTTTTGTTTGGTTTTGTTTTCCTTTTTTCGTTGACCTTTTTTTTGGACAACTTGAAGGGAAATGTTAACATAATTTAACTAAAAGACTTTGTATACATATTTTCGATATTTCTCGGGAAATAGAAAAATGTTTTGCCGAGAATTCATAAAAAAATTCAAATCGAAACCCTCATAATTACAAAAAATGAATAACTCTTTATTAAACTCATACAATATTCAGATAAACACGATGGCAGACAGGCTGCCTCAAGAAACAGATGTGAAAATAAACTGACACCAATTTTTAGTATTTTACGAGCAGTTTTTTATATAATTCTTTTTTATTTTTTTGTTGCATAAACACCAACCATCATGCAACAAACCAGAATAAAGTGTTTAAATATGGTTGTAAGTATTTGCGTTTGTTAGAATCAAAGCAACTACACACTAAGAAATTTATTTTATATTCTAGTCTAGAGTCACTTTTAAACTGTTTAATAAAATTTTTCCCGATAAGTGTTTTTCTGAGGAAGACAAAGTCGTTCACTGATTGTTAGGAAATGTTTTTCTTACACAGGCTTTTAAGTTGGATTTTCTATTGATTTAAAAATTAGCTAAGTCTGTCTGTTAGCATGTTCTACATGTCAATGAATTGAAGTGAATAAATGTGTTTTCGATAAAAAGTTTAAGCATTACAATTCGATTCACAATAAACCAGGTGCAAACTAGGTCGACATTTTACTATTCAAATTGAAATGAATGCACCGAATGTAATACTACTCATAATATTTTTTTAAAAACAAGGATGTTGAATTATATTGTAAATGTCTACCTTTATTCCACAAATAGTTCTTATGATTATAGAACATATTTTTAAGGAAGGTAAAATTTGTATCACCATTTAAAAAATCTTAGTATTTTTATAAAACTATGCCTGTCGGTTCATTAACTACTTCCACATTGTATAATAACCTGGAAAGGAGGTTTTCCAACGATACACTAAGCGGCTTGAAGACCTGCATAGCTTTTGGTGTCGCATTCATGGGGGTATATATTTGTGCAACCAATACCACTAACTCCAAGAGGTTTAAAACTGACATATCTCTCGAGATTGCGACTGACAAGAGTTCCTAACTAATAAATGAAACTTCGACTCCAGTCTGACTATTAGTTGAGGACCATTCGGGGATAAATTGGTAGTTCGGCTTAAACGCAAAATTGTGGGAAGGGCAATATTTAGAGGTCGGCCGACTACTGTAAGGGCGCTTTTTCATACAGTCCCAGCGGAATAAGGAAGCAGTACGGATGCTTTTTGGAAGGCCTTTGTACTCCTTCTTTTGGTTATATGGATACAAAACATGTATTAATAAGAGTAGTAGTTAATAATATAAATAACTTATAAATAGTTGGTTTTACAACATCTTCCTTTTTTTATGTTAAATAATATTAATTAAAATAAAAACAATATATATATATTTTTTTTTTAATGATAGTTTTATATTAATACAATTAATTTCAATCTCTTACTCTCAAAACCCAATCTCTGAGGTTTTAAAATCCTTCTTTCACATTTAGTATGAAAAATATCCGAGTTTATTTTAACATTTTACTAACTTCTGCTGTTTCAGCACTACCCAATTCTTTTTCAAACTTACTTTTTTCTTTTTCTTCCTTTTGTCCCTGTGAAATTTCAAGAATATGCTGTCTATTTCGTCTGTAGGTATCACCTTTATCTTTAATAAGATAGGATCTCGGTTCTTTGCAAAAATCGACTATTATAGCCGGTAACCATACTGACCAAGGAGTTTTCTGGAAATAAATTTGGTTACCAACTTTAATGGAACTAAATTCCTTTCCATTTTTTAATACTCTATCCTGTTGTCGTTCAGATGATTTCTGAAGCATTTTAAATCCTATTTATTTCGGTTTTAAAAACTTTGTCAATTTTTGTAATTTCGTTCTTAGAGCTTTGGACATTAGAAGTTCGGCAGGACTAGCCAAATTGTCTTTCTTTGTATCGGGTGATTTTTTAGCTATTATCTTTTTGGCAACACTGGTTTAAACAGCTGACGCACGTTTCGTGTTTTGTTTCACTGTCAAACATCTTCAGTTTGGTCTATAACTTAATCATGAATCGTCTTACAAACGAACAACGCTTGCAAATTATTGAATTTTATTATCAAAATGCGTGCTCTGCTAAGAAAGTTCATCGCGCGCTTCTTGTGTTCAGCGACGAAGCTCATTTTTGGCTCAATGGGTACGTTAATAAGCAGAATTGTCGATTTTGGAGTGAAGATCAGCCAGAAGCATTGCAAGAGCTACCAATGCACAGTTTGGTGCGGTTTATGGGCTGGTGGCATCATTGGACCGTACTTCTTCAAAGATGATGCGAATCGTAACGTAACTGTGAATGGTGAGCGCTACCGTGAGATGATATCAATTTTTTTTTTTTTTTTTTGCCCAAAATACAAGAGCTTGACTTGCATGACATGTGGTTTCAACAAGACGATGCCACATACCACACAGCTGGCTTAACAATGGACTTATTGAGAGGCGAGTTCGGTGAACATTTTATTTCACGTTCGGGACCGGTCAATTGGCCGCCTAGATCGTGCGATTTAACGCCTTTAGACTATTTTTTGTGGTGCTATGTTAAAGCTCATGTCTATACACACATGCCTGCTTCAATTGACGCCCGAAATGTTGGAAAGAGTATGCCAAAATTGGACTAAGCGGATGGACCATTTGAGGCGCAGTCACGGTCTGAACAGATGACCTATTCCCCATTCAGAGCAAAATTTTTTAAATTTTAGAGAATTAAACGGTGGACCGTTGTCCGAAATCATTACAGCAAAAATGTTTTTTAATTGAGCCATCACATAAAGACTTGAAAATCCTGTATTCAAAGAAGCAATTTCTTTATACTGAGAAAAGTAATCAACAACGAGAAGGTAATATTTTCTGTTAAATTCAAACAAGTCCATGCCTAATTTGTACCATGGAATTTTAACGACCTCGTGAATTTAAGTGATCTCTCTACAATTTGCGTTCCTATACTTAATGCAAGTTTCACACTCAGATACTATATAATTTACGTCATAATTTATATTTGGCCAAACAATAGTATCCTTTGCTAAGCTCTGACACCTCTTAATACCCAAATGACCCTCATGCAACTTAGACAACATATCCGTTCGTAAGCATTTTGGTGTCATGAGCCTATTATTTTTCATACGTAAGCCGTCTATAATATTTAAATCATATTTAACAACAATATATGGTATTAATTCTTTATCGCAGGATTTCTTATCCTTAGGCCACCCAAATTGTATATAGTTTTTTGTCTTTTGAAAAAGTTCATATTTTTCAGCAGCTATCTTAATTTTGTTTACTTCTTCTTCCGGTAATGCAATATTATTTATAATAGCATGACAATGTTAGTCGATGTACTTGCCTATTTCAGAAAGAGTGTGTCCTCTTCGCCGCATTCCATACTTATTTATTTTTTACAAAAATTGTCATTGGGAGCAAGACCTTTCACACTTCCTTTAATGACAAAATAAAGGTCACTAAAAAAAAAAAAAATAATAATAGAACTGAACAACTTCCTTCCTCACTCCTTAAAGATGGGAGTAGCGAATGTGTACTGAATATTCAGGAAGGTCTTTCAAAAAGATAATTATACCTTCTACTAAGAAGGGATACTTCAGAAGGCAGGATATTATACAAAACAAATCTTTTGGAAAGGAGTATAGAGCCCTTCAAAAAGGCCTGCCACTTGCAGTCCTTTGAATATTAACCGCTGGGACTTGTTTACCCATAATGCACTTCTGATTGAACCAATACCTTTTGGTATAATCGATTTTCATTTTTTTCCTTTTTGTATAAATTTTGTAATTGATAAAATGAAAACAATAATAACTTTACTGCCTGTTCAACAATTTCGAACGTAAACGTTCCTATAGAATTTTATATGAAAAATTATTTTAAAACTGAGTGTGTTAATTTCTGTTATATTTCCTACAATTCTTCAACGAAGTTCTTCTCTATTAAAATAAACTTAAGTAATCGAATAGAATCAATAAAATTGTTTCCCAAGCCACAAATCTTTTACAAAAATAGTTTCGCACAATTGTCTATGTTTACTTTTTCGTAAGAGTGATGTAAACATCCGGCGGAGATGAAAATAAAACTTAAATACATAATTTATCAACAAAAATCATAAATTATTGATTGATGCCTCTTGAGATAAAAGCAGCTTCAGGAACTTATAATTATGTTTGTGTTATAAAAATAATGAGCCTTTAGAAATATTTCAGTATGAAAGTAGGTTTTTATTATTAATGCATAGTACGTTCTCTTTGTGTTTTCTACCCTAGGAGGGTATTATGCTAATGTGCTGAAGTGGGAAACGTTATGAAATATTGATCTCAAATATACGTTAAACATACCGATCGAATCTAAATTACTTTTTAAGTCCATCTAAAGTTGTCCGTCTGCTTAGCTGCATGTTAATTATGTTTCGAAAGTTGTTGCAATTGGTTTGTTTCAATCTTCCATACAAAGATCACTTTCGAAAATTACGTTCAACGCCATTTCTTGGTATTAAAATAAAAATTGGCCTTAATATTATTAATACATAATATCTTATTTGTCGTCTAAGTTTCGAAATTTTTCATTAATTACCTTCCCGTGAAAATATCGTTGCTGTAGAAGAATTCAGAATAAAAAAAAAAAAACTTTATATGAGCTTCAACCTTGCAACAACTCTGGATACCATCACATCTGACTGACCTTTTTACTTTCTTCTATGGGTTATCGTACAATTGTGGTAACGCTAGGGATCTATTTGGTCTATGCGGGGTCTTTGTGACCGGCCACTCTAACCTAACCTAACCTAACCTTGCAACAAATTTTGTTAGTGCTATGTCCAGGAATCTCCATAGGTCACATATAAGATTATCCTTCGCAAGCTGTTTTTTCTACAGTAAATTTTATGTTAATATTTAAAATCTTTACCAGTATTGCCAAATCTCTAAGACCAAAAAATGGCAAAAAAAAAAATTGGCTAAAAAAGGGTCAAAACTCTTTTAAAACACATTAAAATTTAATAACAACTCAAAAATAATACATTAAAAAATTTTTGCAATAAGATTTTAAACTAAGATCAATTTGTACAATAAGAATAAACGTAATTATTTAATCATTAAAAATATAAAATCATCGATAAATTCGACGTCGTTATTGTTCATCTCATAGGAATCACTCGTGCCAGAGTTTAACATATTTTAAAGTGATTATATACCTAATCTTTTGAGTCCGAACTTACAATTAAAAAATAAAAAAAATTATCTATATACATTAGAGCGACTCACCAAAAAAAGTGCTCGATAAGGTAAGGTAAGGAAACAGATTCTTAAAGTAACAAAACATGCAAAAATATACCCTTTTTCAAACTGGTCCAGCTCACGAGAGGTTAACCCTGGTGCCGAAATATTTAAAATGTCATCTTAAAAAAGTCCAAGGTTCATTTTTAGGAGGGTACATCGAGCACGAATTTTGCTTCCATACAACTTGAGTCGCTCTAATATACATATATAAAAATGAAACGCTCCGTGTATGTAATCGCATCACGTGATTTTTTTACTCGATTCGAAATTTTCAGAAGATAGATAAAGAACAAATTTATGTTTTTAATAAATTGCCTATTTTTACTTCTCTTTTTTCTAAGTATCAGAAATTTAAGGAAAAGTCGCACAACTAAATTTTTAACACACTGCCTCCTTTTTATTTCTTATTAGTAAAGAGCTTCCGAGCGAAACCGGGGGGGGGGGGCGTTCACCTTGTAATAGATAAAAATATTAACCTAATTGATAAAATCGAATTAACGGCTGCTAACTGTAACCTATTTTTCAAATTAAATACACTCAAAATATTATGTAGTTAAATTCAAACGAAAATTCATTTGAAACAAATTAAAATTCATTTAAAAAACGGATCATTTACATTTCATTTAAAACAAATGATTTTTTCAGTAATTTCTAAGTTTTTTATTTATTGAACATCATATTCGTTAAAATTGAATAGTTTTTACTTTTAAAAAATATATTTTAACCGATAAAAATCAAACAAATTAACAAAAAAAATACGGAAAACATTATTTTTTGGTAGTTTGTTTTTTTAATAACAAACATAAATGTTGAAAAATAAATTTATTCGTAAAATAACTATATTTTTATTCAATTTTAACAGTACCGAAAACGAATTTAATAACCTCCAATCAGTTACTGTAATAATTTTATGAGTGTACTATTAACGATGCTTACTTGGCGAAATACCCTCTCTACTTCAGCATTTTACCATGGAAGTGAGAGCAACTTTATAGTAAATTCTGTGTTAACCCATTTTATAAATTTAATATTGAAATACTGTTCCTTTATTTTGAAAGATGTTTCATCATCATCGCTTATATCGATTTTCACCATATGTAAAAAAAAAAGTTAAAAGTTGTGATTTAGATTAAAGGCGTTTTAATTGTTAAAAATATTTATTTTACTTTAAGCCATTTAAGTAATTTTTATAAGAAAATTAAAATGATTTTTTTAAAAGAAAACCGGCAAAAAAAATTTGTATGGCTCCTCAGAGGGACTTGCCGTCTTACACTCGCAGCCATCGACGACTGCTGACGTCAATAGTCAAACAGCAATCCTTAAACAAAATTGTATTTTAACCTTTGGTAGATCGAAATTTGCTTTTGTGAATTATTATCCATTTAAATTGATTTTACATGTTTTTCCTTTACCTCTGTTTTTTCGTACTTTTTGTCAAGAATTCTTCTTGAAGTCCAAAGTACATTTTTTTTTTGATGTTTGTCTTTCTTTTTCTTGATGACCTTTTTCAGCACAACTTGAAGGATAAATATACACACAGAGCTCGTGCCTTAGCTTTAACAATAATTAGTATTGTGGTAATTTTGTTTGTTTTTGTTTTCTTTAAATTAATTTTATGAAGAAAGGAATTTTACAACATGAAAATTAATTAAAATTATTATTGACGTCAGCAGTCGTCGATGGCTGCGAGTGTAAGACGGCAAATCACTCTGAGGAGATCGAGTGGTAGCGATCGAAACATGTCAGGGTAACCAGCCGCCTGGGTTCGAATCTCAGGTCAGTCAAGAATGAATGAATATCAATAACAATTTTCATTAATTTTCATGTTGTAAAATTCCTTTCTTCATAAAATGAATTTAATGAAAATTAAATTTGATGAACTTAAGCCTGATTAAAAATATTGAAAATTTGGATTAAAAACCATAAATAGTTCAACAAAATTACCACAATACTAATTATAAAAAATTTTATTCAATAATGATGATAAAAATAATTTAATTATGAAGTTTTACTTATAAAATAACTTAATGATAAAAAACGAATGAGTGCATATGCTACAAATTAAAAAAAGAATTTGTTCAACAAATATCCATTCAACTTCACCACTCACTTCTTCACCTAAAAAACACTCGATTTAAAATTAGTTTTCCTTTAATTTTGATAGGAATTTCTTTTTTTTAACTGGCGTGATTATAATTTTGCATCCAAAAAAAAAAAAAAAAAACAATTCCAAATACACTAGAGAGTAGTTACATTTCTTGCATGCAACAATTTTAATTATTTCCCCGTAAAATGCGGGGAAAAAAGTAACAAATGAATATTTAATTGCTTCATTATGCTATAAAAACATTTCGAATACAAATAACAGATGATTGACTATTATGATAGAAAAATGGCTAGAAGTTTGTTTCCTAAAAGTATGAAAATAAAAGCAAAAAATTATTTTTATGAAGCACGAATTGCCTTAAAGGAATTATATTTTAGCAATAGTGTTTGTTTTGGATCTGAACTACTGTCTGTCACTTATTTTTAAAAGACTTTCACTTCAGAAATGAGTTTTTAATTTTTACTTCTGCCATTTAACAAAATAAAAATAACGCAAATAATTTTTTAGACAGATTTTGATTTATTTTGCTTCATTAGCTGTTGCCAGATTTAAATATTTCTGCATTTCTTCTTTTCAAATTCACCTCAGGTATAGTCAATCATTACGATTGATTTTTTTATTCGTTTCCTTATCAACTTTTGACTTTTGTCGACTACGTACGTACTCTTATTGCAACTTAAAAACATTTTAAATTTATTTTAGCTCTTTTGTGAGTGTGTTTTTGCAGTATTTGTCAAATATTTAAGAAACAACTGTATTTTATGTCTGCATTTAAAGGAATTTATGTTTAAATGGTATGGCTGCAAACAATAGCAACAACAACAGCAAAATGAAAACGTTATAGTTTTTTTTGTTGCATTTGTCTAACTTTTAACTATTAAGTGCTTTTATTTTGGTCAACCCATCTACACCAACTACCAACGGAACGGGGAGATTGTCAGTGTATGTATTGTTTTTGTCTTCAAACGAAAAGTGGGTCGTCTTCGCTGTTTCATTGCATGGAGCCAGTCTGTAAGTTGCATCTCGGTTATCGCTTATTTATTTTACAGTTTTCAATTATTCACGACAAAAAAAAAATAGTAAAAGATTACAATTGCAATTTAAATGGTAATAAATCGCCCAGCCATTTGTTATGACTTTGTCTAAATTGAAAAAGCAATTTAAGTTTATTTCAAAGTTTTTTATTTCAAGTGTGAATATTGGTTTAACATCAGTTAACACAGTAATGAACTGATCAATTATTGAACTGTTAGTCAGATTTATTTAAAAATATTTAACTATTTAAATGGTTTTTATGCAGTAAATCACCCGTTACAAGTTTCTTTGATGTATTCGAAAACTACACAAAAATTCTTTCTTATATATGCGCTAGTATGTTATGCCCAGAGTTGCTACAGGGTTTAAAGAGAGTTCAAAAAATATTGTTTAACCCTTCTGCACTCCTTGGGTCAATTTGACCCAATTTTGGTTTTCAAACGCAAAATTTGTCCCTTTTAATATAAGATATGGACGTGAAACTTCAATTTATCCATTACAGGGACAAAAATTATAAATTTAAATGAAAATAATAAAATTTTAGTTTTTCCTTCCCCCTCCAAAAAACACGATTTACACACATTTAATATCCTTTGGGTCAATATGACCCAACATGCGATATTGCAAGTTTAATTCCACTTTAAAAATTTGTTTTCTATTGAATTGAGTTCATCTTCATTCAGAATCATCGATCAATAATTTTTTCGGTCAAATAATCAATAGAATCGCTTTTGTTTTTATTACACTTAAATATGAAATGCTGTTAACATTTTATTGTTGGGTCATATTGACCCAAAGGATCATAGGAAGGGCACATATCCAAGGGATGCAGAAGGGTTAAAAAACTTACATTCACATCCAATTTTTAGATTTGATTCTAATTCATATTTATATTAAAAACCGTTGGTAACACAAAATTTGTTTAAACTAAACCCTTAAATGAAACTTATAGTGTTTTCTATTCTAAAAAATAATAATACCCCCTTACAAAGTGATACATTTTTTAAATTACAATGAAACAAAATAATATCTACGTTTTACACTCAACTCTAATGTGTATTTAGCGTGTCAAATATTGAGTGCAAAGTTTATACTAATACGCGATATTCATTACCATCGACATTAAATTTTCTTTGAATTCCAATAAGCGTAAACAAGACTGATTTTCAATAATAAAATTCAGCTGTTGTAAAAAATTTTGTGCAAAAAAAGTTATTAAAAAAAAGTAGACTTGCCAACTGGCCAGTTTTCGCCGGGACAGTCCAGTTTTAGAGTGGAATGCCCCGTGTCCCGTCGGTACTCTGAACGGGACGCTATTTATCCCGTTTTTCTTAAACTAACTTTTTTATTACCTGCCATAACAAATCAAAAAAATCGAGAGCTTTAGCACTTATTTAGTACTACAAATTTTTTAGCAGAACTGGATTTTTTTTATACATTATCAACTGTGCTCTGTGTTACCAACCAAAGCAGATATATTTACTAGATACTCTTGATTCCACAGCAGATTACTTTTTTTATTTGCAGCTGTCAACTTTGTATCACAATACACTAGTTATATTGCGTATGAGAAAGGCGAGAACACGTTAAGAGAATTCGCCTTGTGTTTAATAATTTGTAAATAAATTCTGTAAATAATTCTGCTTATTAGCAACACTGAAGCATTTTGATTTCCTTTTGGCATTATATATAGTGCATCAATTTCTATGACCGAAATCCCCCATTCAAATAAAATAATCCAAAAATGGTTAACATTTTTCGATAATGGGGAAAGTCCAAATTTGTTTATTATCGTGCAATATATTTTTATTGTACCACCTAGTAATTGCTATGTAGAGCGTGTTTTCAGCGTCATGAAAAATAAATGGCATGATACGCGCTCTAGGATGCTTGCTCCTTTATTTAAAGCTAAGTTGTTGGTGTGTTGAGTTTGTTGAATTTATTATTTTAAATAAAGATTTAATAAAAGCTGCTAAAATTTGAATTTTTCTATGATTTTTTAGTGGTGTCCCGTTTTGGCAATTTGAAAAGGTGATAAGCCTAAATAACAGTAAAACAAACGAAAAACAGAAAGTTTTTATATCTATCAAAATATAATCAAAAATCACAATATAACACAAATTGTACACAAGCACAAGAAAAAAAAGAGAAAAATACTTGCTTGCACAAAAAAGTACATAACACATAGTATGCAAAATAGGGAATTATCTCACTCTCAATTATAACTGGTGATAAGATATGAAACAAATTTGAAATTTATTTTTGCAACATATTTAGAGCGACAACTTTCCACATTTTTGCATATATTTTTAGAATAGAACAGAAACTTGCGCGAATGGGAGCATACATTTAACATTATTGTCAGGAAAGATTTAACACATTAATTCGCCAATCCGTTTCATTAAAATTCAATTTATGTTTCCATTGTGCAAAGCTAGGCAAGCGGCCATCAATAGCGCAACAATACAATAACAACAGGCAATGCAATAACAGTCACCTTGTATACATATTTCATTTTGTTAATTTTAATTTTGTATTTCTTTTTGCCCAATAACAACTACACTTCGAGTCGGAAAAAACCAACCAATTGTAGGGGAATGTAGGAAAAGATCAACTCACTGTTTGTTGTTTGTGTTTTATCTATTGGTATCGTTGCAAATAAGACATGCGTTCTTAAAATTCTTATTCACTGTGTCGTTTATTTGCATAATCACCCCTATCGCGAATGTTAGGGGAATATGATATATGGGATCAAACCTAAATTCCCATCCCCAACAAATCGGTATCGCAAATATTTTGGGAGTAAAAATTTCTATTGTGAATTATTTGTCAGTGCTTTGTAAACAAAAGTCGCTATTGTGAGTAACTTGTCAGTGCTTGTATTGTGAAAGAAAAATATGCAAAATAAAATACTAATAAAAATATAATAAAATAAATAATGAATAGTGTTTATCTTAATTTTCTTTATGTACACTCCTTCAATAAAAGAAAAAAGTTATTTAATTTAGTGCTACTATAGAATACAAATTAAAATTTACATGTTCCCTTCTCGTTCAGATCAACACTTGTTGGGAATTTAGTTAGTAAAAAAATTCGCGGGAGTAAACATTGGCGATACCAAATTTCTTAAGTTTGGGAATTCATTCCAAAAAAATTTGTTATGGGAATCATTCACAAAACGAAATACAAAAATATGGGAATATTTTCATGGGAGTAGTTGTTTGCGATAGGGGTGAATATCTTTAGCTTTTCTAAAGTTTTTGGGAAGAGGTTTCCTGATGATTTGGCCTAAGCAACCAGTGAAATACGCAAAGGAACAAGCTTATTCCCCAACAGTAAATTTCAGTGCATTTAATAAAGAATATTGGGAACTTAGCTTACACATAACACTGTGCAACAAAAAAAAAAAAAAACAGCCTCAACACTTGCAACGCGAAATGAAAGTAGACTACTAGTAGAGCAAATCTGCCAAAGGGTTTTGAAAAGTTAGCTCGGGCTCCCGAAATAAGGCCCCTGAAGTTTTTGAAAAGGCGTTTGGTATAATTCAAAAACAATATACTAAATGTACTTCTGAGCTAAAAGTATACTAACTTTTGTGTAAGAATTGGGAAAAAGGACATAAATAACCCCTTAAAATGTGAGTTAGAGGGTTAATCCATTCTAAGAAAAGAATTTCCATACGATTCTACTGGACATCTGGAATTATTTTTTAGATCAGAAGTACATTTAGTATATTTTTTTTTACTTATACCAAACGCCTTTCCAAAAAGTTCAAAAGCCTTTAGGGGCCCATATTTCGGGAGCCCGAGCTAACTTTTCAAAACCCTTTGGCGGATTTGCTCTACTAGTAGTCTACTATCATTTCGCGTTGCAAGTGTTGAGGCAGGCGCCGATGACCCGAATTTTGTTGCACAGTGTAATTTATGAATAGAAAATTATTTAATATAATTTCCATTTATGAATTCAGCATTATTTTTTTTTATCAATTACTAACAATTGGTAAGTCTGAGTTCATACGGCTCATGTCTTATTGACAAGATTCTTCCTTTTTCTTCTTTGAACATGAATTGGCGTTCAAATGAATCATGTCATGTTGACGACATGTTTTTTATTTTGTTTTATTTGATATTGAAAACAAAAGCAAAATTAAACAACGAATAAGAAAGCAAAACGTAAAGACAGTACATGCATCTGTGTACTCGTTTCTTTTCCCCTCGTCCCTCTCGCCTATAAAGTCAATAAGACATGAGCCGTATGAACACAGACTAATTGAATTTAACACAAACGACAACTCAATTATTTTTCATGTAGTAACAACTTTTTTGCATGATAATAACAATAATTGCCACATCCTTTTTCGAAATGAAAACAACACAAAATTATTATAATATTGAAAATTTTGAAATTTATACTCTAGTTAAATTCTCCAACACAGAAAAAAATTTAAAACTGTCTCTTATCACAAAATTCATACCAAATTCATAGAATCAAGCAAACAATTTGTTGATTTTGCACCTACATATTATCCAAATTCATTTGTATTTCCTAAAAATGGTAAAAATTTTAAATTGTGAATATTTTTTTCAATAAATGATGTTTTAAATATAAATTAAAAAAATTATGAAAAAACTTTGCTGTTTCAAACAATGTGTTGATTGATTTAATTAAATATAGCTCAGGTTTTGACAATTACCAACAACAATTCAACCAGTTTAAATTATTTTATTTAACACGAAAAATTTATTAATTAATATTGTAATTCAAAATTTATATCAAAACAACTAAAATGTTAGTTAAATCAATTATATTTTTAATTCTCCTTCAACAGAAAAAAATAATTGATTCAGTTATTACATTAATTAAATTTAAATACTGACTGAATTGTTAAACAATATTTAATAGATAAAAAACTACTGATAATTTTTTCTGTAAATATAATAATTTTAATTATTTTTTATATGTTAGTATTGTGGTTATTTTGTTGAACTTTTTATGGTTTTTAATCCAAATTTTTAATATTTTTTTTTTAATTAGGCTTAAGTTCATCAAATTTAATTTTCATTAAATTAATTTTATAAAGAAAGGAATTTAACAACATGAAAATTAATTAAAATTGTTATTGTTTATCATTCATTCTTGACTGAACTGAGATTCGAACCCAGACGGCTGGTTACCCTGACATGTTTCGATCGTAACCACTCGATCTCCTCAGAGGGATTTGCTTTGATTTAATCAAACATCAATCCTTAAACCAAATTGTATTTAACCTTTGGTAGTCGAAATTTGCTTTGAATGATTATCTATTTTAATTTATTTTACATGTTTTTCCTTACTTCTGTTTTTTCGTACTTTTGTCAAGAATTCTTCTTGAAGTCCAAAGTACATGAACAATTTTCAATAACAATTTTAATTAATTTTCATGTTGTAAAATTCCTTTCTTCATAAAAATAATTTAATGAAAATTAAATTTGATGAACTTAAGCCTAATTAAAAAAAATATTAAAAACTATTTTTTATTTTTTTTGTACAATTAAATCCACTGTGAAGCGACCGTCCCTATTTTTTTTTCCAAGCACCTTTAAAATTTTTGTACAAAAACTAAAAAAATTTTAAAAAATCTTGATTATTCTACAATTGCAAACAAAACATATAAAAAAATTTCAACACATTTCTCAGGATTAACTTAATGTCCCTATTTTCTGTTATATTTACAAATAAATTATTATTATTTTTTACAATTTATTCAAACAGTTAATTAATTTTGAATTTAAAACTTGTCAAAACGAAGAAAAAATTTAATAAAGAACAAAATATCTTAATGCGATAAAGATGTTCAACTTTTCCTCGAATCTTCTTAAACTCATTAATTTAGTAGGTGAAGGGAGTTACGATCTATTGAATTCTTTTATTTTTATTATTCCTTTTGTATTTCTAACACATTCCTAACTTTGAATGCAAACAAAGTATGAACCAGTGCCCCATGTGGCAGTAGCAACTGTAACAATTGTTACTATAAAATAATAACAATAATGAAATAATCATTATCATCTAAACAAAAAACGTACAAAGAATTGTTAAGATCGCGTGTCTTAAAATGATGCATACTTTTATTGTATTTGACTTTTTCTATCAGGAATCTTGGCATGATACCGAATGTTTTGGAAGGCAAAAAATAAACAGATGTATGAATGTACGACGTAACATGTACCCTTTTAGAAATATCTTGATTGCATAGATTTTTTTATGAGTTTGAATTTGTACCATTACGATTGTTTAGTACACACTGTACTCTTATTATGAACAAGTATTTAAGAACTAAGGAAAAAAGAAAACCTTTTGTTGTACTGCTTCTTTTTTCCAAGTAATAAGCCGGAAGTTTAAAATAAAATAAGAGATGATTTTATTATTGTTTTTGTTTACGAACAACAACAAAAAGCATAAAAAAAACTTGACGAGTGTTACAATTACAATGATGTACACAACTTTTCATTCTTTTTTCCTGTTCATGATGCTGAAGTTAAAGTTCAATTTTAATATGAAATTACAATATTCTTGATGTTGAAAATTTTTCACAAGCCACGTTATTTATTCAAACAGTAAACTTCAAATTTTAACATAATCTTGAAGATTTTTTCATATAAATAAGAGATTCTAGAGAAAGTTTTCAAAATTGAACTAAACAAATTTCCATCTACTTTGTATCTTAATTTAAATTCTTTATGTGCCTTTTTGAATTCTTAATTTAGTTCCACTCCTTACAGACAATAAAAACCCAAGACAAGTTAATTCTAGAACCCAACAGTCTATGGACAACTTCTGTTTACAAAGAGGTGCTTAAAATTATTATCAATGTGTCAACCAACCGAACAACAAACAACGAAGTAACTTTAAACAAAATAAGAATAAAACTAACTTTTTAAAGCACTAAATAACTAACCAAACAACATAGAAATTAAAGTTTAAGCAGAGAGTTAAAAGAATGAAATAATAAGAAAAAGTAAAGCCTAGTAATCTGTTCAAATTTGTGAAAAATGTCGAGCAACATTTATTATTTCAAACGAAAATTTTGACATGTATCAATGTTACCTATCTTGCGAGTTTGTACAATTTGACGTTTTAATTCCTGTAAAGTAAGCGACATTGTTTTGCGTATTGTAAACAAACCCCATATGTATTTTACTAAAATTTTTTTGTTTTAATAAAAAATTAAATAAAAAAAGAAAGTAAATATGGATAAAAAAAACTGTTACCGGTTGTGTTGTATTAATTTTTTATTTCTTTTTAAATAATCAGTTCAAATTTTTTTGTTTTTACTTGAAATTCCACGTGAAATAAATGCAGCTTACATTATTTCGCAGTTGTAAAAAAAGGTTGCCAGAAACATTTCGGAACTTTTTCACAAAATGAACAGAGTACAACTCTATCAACATTATTTCATAGATATTCCGCACAAGTTTTTTTCATATGCGTTTTGACAGCATTTCACGTGAAATGTTGAACAGAGAACCAGGCTTAACTAAAATAATTATTGAGATTCCCCTTTCGAAATTACCCAGCGGGAAAAACTGCAAGCGTTTCTGCTTTAGGTCTTTAAGAATGTCCACAAACGCATTCTTAGCGAATTTTTATTAATTTCGCTCCACCATCTTTGAAGAGGTCATTTTTCAAATATTCTACAACTTTAAGCTTCGTTCGATTCTACGAGAAGAACATTCAGAATCGTCCTCTTTGAAGAAATGTGAGAAAAATTTCAAAATACTCAACGTCAACAGTTATTAATTTACTCACTTCACATTATAAGCAACAACAAATATGCTGAGAAAAGCTTAATTCTTACTTATAAGGCCTTCTAGCAGCCTTTAAACTAGATGCGGTGAATGCAATGTGTTGCTCTCTAATATAAATTGTAAATGAACTTGGAATGCAGCTGGGAGGTCCTATGCCATCAAAAGACGCGTTTCAAACGAATCTCTCCTTTTTTTCTTGCTGGGAACGCAGCAAAAACTTTTGCTGTCAAGAAAAGTACACTGTCATGAAAGAAGACTGTAATCAAAAAATATTGCCCAATCAGAGGTTGCAAAAATCGAAGCTGCACTGTATTCATAAACACAAACAAAAATAGACCCCTTTATGCAAAAAAATTAAAGTTCAAATTAGTTAACCAACACCATACACTTTTGCTGGGCTTAATATGTTCGTGAGCTTTAGCTTTTTTGCATAAGGGGATAATTACCTTTCAATAAATCATTAGTTTAGGCTGAGCTGTGATTTTAACTTATGCTGCTACAAACAACGCTTATTCCATTGCTGATAAATTCTATTAAGTTATTTTACTCAATACATTTGATTTTGGGCACTCCCCAGTTGTAAAAATTGAAGGACGGCAAGTGGCAGATCTGTTTGGCTGCCTTTATACTCCTTTCTAAAACATTAAATTCTGATGATATCCTGCCTTCAGAAATATGCCTTCTAGAAGGCATATACATATTTCTTTTTTAAAGAACTTCTAAAAACAGATTCACTACTCGCTTCTTTACTACTACTTTACTACTGATACTATTAAAAATATTCTACGTTTTAACGTATCAGCTGCTAAAGAAAACATTTCATAGACGAAAATTACGTTTCGTATAAAGGGTGTTTTTTATAGAGTGACACAAGTTGAAATCATAATAAAACAAGGAAATTAATACTTAAATATGATTTCTGCCATGTGGCCGCCACGGCTGGCGCGTAGAAGGCGCAATCTGGAACACCAATTTTCAACAGCTGTTCGCATTCTGATCTTCATCGTTTTTGAAGACATATGGGCCAATGACAAAGCGCACCAAACAGTAATTTTCTGTGGATGTAATGTTGTATCGACAAAAGCTGGTGAACTCTCCTCATTCCAAATGCGCCAATTCTGCTTATTTACATACACATTCAATGAGAAATGGGCTTCATCGGAAAATAAAATTTTAAATGGAAATTTAAAATCGATATCAATTTTTGCTTCAGCCAATTCGCCGAATTGTTTTGATTAAAAAATTTGCACGCGTTGCTCTGGTATAAATCGATTGATTCATAATGAAATTTTGAAGCAAACTAAGCAAAAAGCAACTATCAGCTGCTAAATGGGTCCTCAAATAAAGCTGTGATGCCAACTCAAAGTTGTGACTCTTTAAAAAAACACCATTTACTTTTGTTTACAACGCATAAATAAAATAAAAGCCAAATTTTATTAGTTGTATATAAATTTTCTGTTTTTCTTCTAACGCATTGTAACACTTTTACCAATGAAGTCGACCGCAACATTCTTCATATTCCCTTTTAAAAGTCGCTTAGAGTTCCTGTTAGAAGAAAGGAGTGTGGCAGAGTTTGCTCCCAATGACAATCTGTGTAAAAAATGCGTCGAAGAATGCTTGTGTCTTTTAAATAAGGACTTCTATTTGGCCTCCTAACTTAATCTTTTTACCTCATGGTCAATTCTACTCAATACTTTATGCGGTGTTTTTTCTTGGGTTTTCAAGTAACGTTTCAAGGCCGGATTTTTTACATATGAATTTTGTTTGCGATAAATTTTTGTGAAAACAGTGTAATTCCCCTAGAGGGAAGCGAACTGACACCAAAGTAGTCCTGTGATAGGTCTTTGGTGGGAGAGACCGGTTCTAGTTTTAACACTTTCTATGAATAAGACCTATCTATCACTTTTACATGGGGTTGTCATTGGAGGGGGTCAATTGCCACCATTGGACCAGTCACAAATCTATTCTCAATGGACATGTTTAGTGACAGTTACTAAAATGTAGTATTATTTCAATACGATGTAGTATTATTTCAATAAAACAAGTCCTAGAATTAAATTCAAGAGCCAAATTTTAGAAATTCCAAAAGAAATGTATCACACCACCGATGAAGACTGTACTGTAATTCATTACTTTTTCTACCTTTTTGTTCTCCATAAACCAGTTACATGATTGGTTCTCCTTTCACTGGTCATGAGTTCTTTCTTTTTGTACTTGTTCTTTTTTCACAACTCCCAGAACCAGTCTGTGGGACCAATTGACACAAATTTCCCGCAGGGTCTTTTAAGCTCTTCTCACAATATCGTCTTTTTATTGTTAGCTTCCTTTCGAATGTTCGATAAATTTTGCAGATGTATTGTTTGGCAATATTGTATTTTTATAGAGAGCACTGTATTTTCCATGGAATCTTCTGCAAAAACTACAACTCTGAAAGCATTGAGAAACTGTTTTTATACGTAAGGTACTCGAAAACAGTGCAAATACTCAATACTCGGTGCCTACTAATTAACACTTTGCCAGCACTAGTCTATACTTGATGGTTTTTTTATTCTCAACTCCACGTCCCTATAATAATTATAATATTTCATTAGCACACGATCACAAATTGTTTTGTTTGGAAAAGGGTGCGCCGGTAGGCTTGTTGTAGTGTATGGTTCGGTTCCCTTCAGAGTCGTTTTTCTGTTTTGCTACAACGGGTTAAAAGTCTTCGTTAATATTGCTCGGTTCGTTAAGTGAGAAAACAATTTGCAAACTGGAATAAGATAATCTTCATATAAAACTTTTGTATTGCATAAAGTTTTAATTCTTTTCCAGCCTGTTTACAAAGTAAAGGTTCATATCGATGGTTATTAATTGTTTAGTTTATCACCTGCTTACCCAGTCAACACCGAAGGCAACAATTTACAGTTCTACCATGTGTTCTTGGTTAATAATGACAATGACATTTTTTTTTTTTTTTTTGTTTGATTCCATTTCATTTTGTGGCTGGTAGGACGGACTAGTGACAACATGTTTTCCATGTGGATTCATTTTAAGCTAACAATATTGTTAGAAAACTTCATGTTTTCCATTCACACCGGGCGAATAGTTCGGAGAAACAACAACAGCAAGAAACAAGAAGCACCGACAACTTAAAATTAACAATAAATTAAACAATTTAATATGATTTTCTTTCACACTTTTCTTTGATTTCATTCCATGATTTTTATAATTTAAATACGAGTTTTTCTTCTTGATGCTGCACAGTGGGGGATATTAAAATATAAAACATATCAGCAGTATCAAACAGGTGGTTGGTTTAATTTCGATGAAATTTATCATATTAAAAGCAGAGGTTTGGTACAGTAATATACAAAATGTTTCAATTAAAATTAAAAATTTGGAATTTTTTACCCCCATGCACCGATTTTTCCTTTAATGAAAGAAATATTTATATATACTTATTATACTTTTTAACGTTGATTTGTTGTATTTTTTGGATAAAAAGCTTTTTTGGGGCTTGTCCATTTACCAGCTCAAAAACAATTTGTCCAAATAGAATTTCTATAATATTAAAAAATATTTTTTTTTTTTTTTTTTACATACTTAATATAAAGGAACAATTTATATTTTGCCCAAAGATATTCCAATTTATATCTAAAAATGCGATAAAAGTAACGTTCAAAATCTATATACATAAATGGATCTCGTTTGTATTTACCATACCAATTTGCAAGGCTTTTCGAAAGTATTTTAAGTTTTTGAATTAATCTATTATCACAAGAAAGAAAAAGGATGTCCTTTGGAAATTTCAATAACACAAAATTTTGATGAAAGTTTGAAAATGTTCAAAAATATTTGCTTGCAACTAAAACAAGTCAGAATTTCTGTAAATCGTAAGTGAAACACAGTAAGAGATTTAGGAATAAAAAAGGGAATATTCTGGACTTTGAAAACGGTTAGTCCGATTGAAATCAAATTCCAGATGCTAATTAAAACCTTGTATTCCAGTTTAAGTAGAGGATTAGGGATCTATAGAAATATAAGGAGCGCCACCAGAGGATTCCCAATTAGGACACCTTAAGTATTGCAAAAACTAAAAACAATCAAGAATTCTTAATTTTAGCCCGATTTTAGAAATCTTATCAGTTGAATGCACTGGTCCATTTCCACACGTATTGGACAGAGAACTAAAATCGTGCACAAATAATTTTTGATTTTCGGATAGATATTAAGATAATTAGAAAAAATCCTCTCCAGTAAAATTCGTGTTTTCGCGCCTACGATTGTTTCCCCAAAAAAGTAGTTCTCAAATTTTTTTGTTACTTTAGCCCTTTTTGATTTAAGAATTTAACGATATGCATAAAACTGCATTTCTATTTTTACGTATCCTCATTTTTTAATGTTGAGTGAATTTTTTACATTGTCCATGAAGTTCTTGGTTGTAGGGACACACACAAACTTTAAACAATCCTCACTTTTGGGTATAGAACTGCAGGGCATTAAATATGTGGGAGAATCTCTTGATGAGGATTGTCATTATAATCATTCGTTGAATGATAATAATTGTAGGGATTTAGAAAGGGAATAAATTAAAGAGCAAATTATTTCTTTTCCAAATAGGAGGTTAATTTAAGAGCTCGATTAGTAGTTACCTGTTGAGATTTCGTTCTAGCGCAGATCAATTTAAACGAGGTTGCGTATAATGTTAAGTTATAATTAAGGTGTTTATTGTAATATTCAATTAGCGAGTAGGTTTGATATTTAAGACTAGTTGTAAGTTAGGTTAAGTAGCGTAATTTCAACTAACCACTTGTGTTGCTAAGGGATAAGTGAAGTAAAAATGTCTATTTTTAGATTTTTTTTAGAAAGCCTTCGGTTTCAGATAGCCGAAGCATGTTGGAATAGCACTAAATTCTATCAGTGCTTACAACTTAATTTTTTTTACGATATTAATTTTTGAACGCCATCTGTACTTCACTTTTGCACTATAATAAAACACTTCATTTACGTAATTTAAAAAATATAATTTGCATGCTTAATTTAAGTTCTAAAACTATATCAACTGAAATTCAATTCCTGTTCTTTCCATTTTACAGGTTTTCTTTTTTCCTTAACATTTATTTCATTTTTTCTTTAAATTCATTTATTTTCTTATTATTGAGCAATTAAAATTCAAAATATTACTATTAATTTTAGACGTTATGTTTTTATAATGAAAATTTAACAAGTATAATATACGTAGATAAGACAATTAATATTGTCTAAACGCAAGTTTAGACAGTCAATGTATTTGAATATTGGTTTCTGGCAACCCTAGGTTCAGGTGACTTATTTAAAAAAATTAGAAAATCGGTAAGAGTTAAATTGCAACAATCTGCAATACTATTTTTTAATTAATAGAGATCCTGAGATATATTTTAGTCCCACATGCATCACTTGTGCTCTGAACTTCACCTATTTATTTCATATGTAAACTTAATTTAAAAAAAAGGCACTTAAGCCCCTTGTGCTTAAAGCCCTTCATATAATTTTTGAGAATTTTTTAGAATTTTTTTGGGAATTTTACATATCATAATGTTAAACTCTACTAAAAGCGGATCACTTTTTTAGAAAATACAGATGTATGTTTTTTTAATTGCAGAAACCCTACAGTGTGCTGCTGTTCGATAAAAAAAAGTAAAGCATGATGAAAAGATATTACGTTCCAGTTCAAAAATTTTATAAAAATTTAAGAGTCACTACACACAAAAAAACATCAAGTTAAAAACGTCGAAAACATGGTTGATTTAAAATTTTTCGGTGATGATTTTGCTTCATACGTTTTTGATGTTAATTCAACCTGATTTTAAAATAACTTGCGAACAAAATTTTTTCTTTTAAAATAACTATAATTCATGTAAATTTAACATTGCAGTAAAGTTAGAGCAAAATATCATTTATATTGAAATAATCCGAATCAAGTTGAATGAAAGTTATTTCAAGTTGAAACAACGTGAATTTCATGTAGAATCAAATTGGTTTGAGTGTGATATAACAGTGTGAAGAAGCTTCGGAGATAACATATGCATTTATTTAAGAATAATTCAAAACACTTACCCCTGTAACGCATGTTTCACTTATTTTGTATTCTCCTTCGATAACAGAAGCATCTGCAGAATCGCCCGATATAGTTTTCGTCATCATTTAACTAAATAATTCTAATTAAAAGAATACGGGAATTGTCTTCTTTTTATAGCATATTTTAAACATGAAAATAAAAAAATGTACATTCTTAAGTATGTATGCATGTTAATTTAACAAGATAAACTTTTGGTTTTAATATAAAACAGGTTTTTAAAGATTTAATATTGAACACTGTTATTTTAACAGTGAATAATATTAAATAAACATGATTTTTTTCTGTGTGTAGTTGTTTTTTTAGTATTCTGGTACATATTTCTAAAATATTGTAATGAAAATTTCAACAAATGTAATTTTCACGCATTCCCATTAGAATCAAATATCGTTGGTTTTACGTGGAAATGCCTTAACTAGATTTTTTTAGTATTGTGGTTATTTTGTTGAACTATTTATGGTTTTTAATCCAAATTTTTAATATTTTTAATTAGGCTTAAGTTCATGAAATTTAATTTTTATTAAATTATTTTTATGAAGAAAGGAATTGTACAACATGAAAATCAATTAAAATTAAAATCAATTCATTCTTGACGTGGCTCGGGCTCGAACCCTGGCCGGCAGGTTACCATGACATGTTTCGATCGCAACCACTCGATCTCCTCAGATGGATTTGCCGTCTTACACTCGCAGCCATCGACGACTGCTGACGTCACTAGTCAAACATCAATCCTTAAACCAAATTGTATTTTAACATTTGGTAGATCGAAATTTGCTTTCCTGAATGATTATCCATTTTAATTGATTTTACATGTTTTTTTTTTTCTTTACTTCTGTTTTTTCAAAATTTATTTTTTGAAGTAATTCCAATACATTTCACACATAGCCACAAAAATTTAATGCAATAAAATCAAAAATTAGTGTTTTTAAAGCAATCTTACAAGCAATTTCACTTTTTGTTACATACAGGTTCTATTACGTTTTTACCTATTTCCGTAAAGTTGCAATTGTGTGCGTTAGGGCCTTTTTACATGAGACCAACGATATGTATGTTGAACACAAAATTTTATCTTGAACTAATTACAGCGTTCAATAAATTAAAAACTTTACTGACGGCATCTTGTTAATTACCTTCAGATTCCTAGAGACGCTGATACTAGTTCATGATATTTTTAGAAAATATTAAATTTATTGGATAGAACTGTCAACAATCATACAGATAAACAATATTTAGATTAAAACCCGCAACAATGTTGTATTTTATTATGTTGCATCACAAGAAAAAAAATCAGTTGGACACGCTGTGCCATATAAAATAAATAAAGTAGAAACTCAATAGTATAATTAGCATGAAATATTTTTTTAATAAATTAAATGCTTTTTTTACAAATGAAGTTTGTATAAAATTAGCTCATTAGTATGTGTGACATACTTTTTAAATTGCAAAATATTTAGATTAATAGTTTTCATTTTCCTACAAAGTTTCAATTTTTATCACATCTTTCGATACAGTTCTTTGTCAACAAATTATTAAATCAATTTATTATTAAGAGTTTTCCATGACGTGCTAAATTCCCAATTTTTATTTTTGATACATACACTGAAATTTATTATTGAGGTAAAGCTACTTTCTATTGGTGGCATGTCATAACGTCCAGTGTCATAGTATCATAACGTCCATCAAAGAAATGTCATAGCGGCCGCGGTGTACAATTTGTTTTGAAATATCAAAATATGTAAGTATAATGCCAAAAATTCTTGCAAGCAAGAATGTAAACAAATTTGGGATCATAGACGGCCTTCGGCCGGGCGCAAGGATTTTCTTCTCTATGGTATAACAAATACCGGCTTCGCTAACTAAAGCTTCTCTGCTCAGACGGCCTTCGGCCGGGCACAAGCATTTTCTCCTCTATGCTATTAAAAACACCGGCTTCGCTAAGTAAAGCTTCTAAAATCTGCCTTGTTTTGAAGCCGGTGTTTGTTATACCATAGGAAGAAAATCCTTGCGCCCGGCCGAAAGACGGCTGTAGAGAGAAGCTTTAGTTAGCGAAGCCGGTGTTTGTTATACCATAGAGGAGAAAATCCTTGCACCCGGCCGAAGGCCGTCTGTGCAGAGAAGCTTTAGTTAGCGAAGCCGGTATTTGTTATACCATAGAGGAGAAAATGCTTGCACCAAAAAGTGTTTTCGTTATATATTTAATATATACACCCAGAGAAAAAGCAGCAAAACCATTTTTAAAAAAATTTTTACCATATTATGTTTCATTTAACCAAATCATTGTCACCGACAACCATATTATGGTTAAATTAGTTTCTTTAAAAATAGTTTTGTTGGTTGGGACCATAATGAAAAATGTTTTTCTCTGCGTGTATGCAGATCATTTTTTTGTATTTATCTTCTTTAGTAATTATGGAGCTAATGACACTTTTGAAAGTGTCATAATGTCCATTTGCAAAGTGTCATAGTGTCCATGGACGCTATGACATGCAACCTTTCTATTAGTGCTGGGATACTATCGATAATTTCTACTATCGATATTTATCGATAGTTCAGATTTCACTATCGATATATCGATATTACTATCGGCTGAATGTTTGTACTTAAGTAGGAAAACTTTAACTAGTTTCCGGCTACAATTCGTTGTTTTTATCACTTTATTGAACGTAAGAGACGTTTGAATGTACGCACGTTATTTTAGATGACAGTTTTTAAAAATTGTGATGCTGTTAAGCACCTTTCTGAAGGACCAAAGTAAAAGGGACAATGAGATTTTGTATTGTACCTTTAGACAATGTTCTAAATTGGATTTGATTCTCAACCCAATAGGTTATCAATCCAGCGAACTTTTCCTCTAATGGTCGTTCATTGTTTTATCCTTTGCGTGGACAGCGACTAGCTAGCCAGTCAGCCATCCGTACGGACATCGTTAGATCGACTCAGAAAATGATTCTAAGTCGATCGGTTTACTATAAGATGGGTCTAGAACCGATATTTGTATGCGTTACACACAGCATCCGAAAAGCATTATACCTACTCCTCTTTTGGGGTGCAGTTATAAAAAGTTATGCAAATAAGTTTTAGTTAAAATAAGTTGTGTTTGAAAACAAAGTTCTAAGCAAAAATAATATAAATTTTAATATTTTTGTTAAGAAAGTGGCACACCTTCCACCAACTGCAACAACCCACAATTATTATGGTTAACAGTAGCCCATAAAAAATATTGAGAAAACTTCAATTTAAACTTTAACTTGTGTTTGTATTTTAGAGTGGGCAGCTTGGAACGATTTACCCACTTAAACTAAATTACTACAACTAACACAGACTCAGAGAAATACAGTTTTTAAAAGTAAAATGAATGAAATATTTTAAAATTTGTAGTATTGTTTCACACTATACTATTGTCTGCTTTGGATTTCGCAACAAAAAGAAAACACACACACCATTGACTTGACTCACCTCTTCCCATACGCAATTGTTGTTTGTGGTCGTGCTAAAAGAAGGTGGAAAGAAACATCAAATGCTCGTGTTTAGAAACTATTAGCGTTGATTTATGAAGTTGTGCTAAAATGCTTCTTAAAGTTAATAAGCTGCTGTCGTTGTTTTAGTTTTTTTTTTACTAAATAAAATTCATTTAAAAAAAATCGCTAAAAATAACAATGCCAAGAGCAAAAGTTTGAAAAATTTTTAATATTGTTAAACAACCATAAAAACAAGTACTAGTTATTTTTTAGTACACGTACTAAACAAAAATTATTGCTTTGATACTTCTTAATCTATAGACAAAATTTTAATTGAATTTCTTAAAATTACAAATTGCATTGAGAATAAAATAAAAAAACAGAAAAGAAAAAAAAAGAACACAAATTACAATTTGTATTTTAAAATCCATTACCGGCCGTGACTTAATCAAAATTGACTTTACTATTGTTGTTTTTTTTCAATACATTTTCGGTTTAAGTTTAAAGTTTTTTATTATTAAAGGTACTCACTTCCAATTCCTACTGATTGTTGTTGATTGCAGCCTGAATACTGTTTTGGAAATATAAATTGTTGCAGTAGCAGACAAGACAAAACAAAAAAAAAAGGCATGTAGCAAAAGAACTTGCCCAGTATTTCAGTTTTATTTCAATGTTGCAACTACTTTTTAGCAAAAAAAAAAGCAAATAACAAAAAGCAAGAAAAAAAATAAAAAATAGACTAAAATTGGTTAATGCTACAAAGAGTTAACAAAAAAAAAAAAAAAACTCCAAAAGCTCACGATTCAATATCGATCGATTACTTCCGTATTTAATGCTTTTGGCCATTTTTTTCTTAGTCTACTGTTGTTTTTATGTTTTACTTAATATAAATGTTTTTTTTTTCAAAGTACTTAAATTCTAAACAAAATTTAAATTCATTTACTAAGTTAAAATAATGCAATCATTTATAAAAATTTAATTTTTATACCCGGCACTACTATACATACAATAAGAGGAAAGCAAAGGCACTTAAGCCATTTATTGGTTAGATTTAGCCATTAAATGAATTTAGCTGCCATTTGTTAGCAAAATTTTATGGGCCTTTAAATTGTCGAAAGGGCGAAGCCTATTGAAAATGGTATGAATCAGTTCTTTATTTACCTGGCTCCTACACAAATGTCCTCTAGAAATAAATTATAAAAATTGTTTAAATTTAAACAAATCTCCCAGAAACAGCACGACTCCCCAGAATTAATTTTAGTGTCAAAAATGCCCTTATTAATTCGAGTGAAGGTGTAAACGATTTTAAAAGTAAACACGTTATGTTTACACTCAGGAGAGGAAATTGTTTACCTGTCACACTTAATAATAGTAGAATACTCCAGTTTGATTTTGTTACATAATTTATTCAACATTTTTCATTTGTCGAATTTATTCTATGAGCTAAATTTCAGTTATGTATTTTATAAAGCTTTTTTGTAATAGTTCTATTCCAACAATTTTTCAGAAATGACTTTATACACTACCAGACCATTATATTGTATTTTCTTTAGCCTTGCGTTGGAAAGCAATGAGGTATATTGAATGTAAAGAAAAATTTACAATTATTAGACACCAGCAGAATGTAATGCATTTTCTGGCCCGCTACGGCCGTCGTCAGCATTCTTTGTGTCTCACTGGATAGTGTTACTTTATAAATTGAATCTATTTAACTCAAATATTTTAACAAATAGAAACTGGGAATTATTTCCTTCCGAAGGTAACTTTTATATTATATTCAACATTTTTCATTTTTCGAATTTATTCTATGAGCTAAATTTCAGGTAGCACCTTAAAATGTTGGTCCTAGATCCACCCCTAAAATACCGATCGACTCAGAATCACTTTCTAAGTCGATCAAACGATGTCCGTCTGGCCGGCTTTTGATGAAAACCTAGTGCACAAAGTACAGGTCACAATTTTAAAGATAAATTGATGAAATTTTGCAAACAAAGCACAAGGGTCAAGCCATACAAACTTCTTTCCGGAATAGGGTCTTTGTGCCCATAAGCCATATTAATTCGGTATTTAGATTAAATTTGATCCAAGGGTAATTTTGCAATCAAAATTATATTTCCAAATTTAATTGGAATCGGTCCATAGCTCCCATATAAATACGAAAATAGCTTTAAATGTCATAACTTCCTTATAAATGTTGGTATTAACATAAAAATTTCCGATAATAACGTTTACGATAGCTACTATGTCATGACAAAATGTTGGTTCAATATTAAGCATAGGTCCCATTTAAAGAGCCACCCTAAAACCTCATAAAGATGAAGATATTTTAATTATATTCGGCCCAAATAACTAGACATAATTTTGTTCAGGCGGGTCTATGATTGTCCATGGGTCCCAAATAGGGTAGACTAGCAAAAATTGTTTTTATATACTGTGGTGTAGGGTATCATATGGTTGGGCTTGACCGCTTCCTTACTTGTTTTTTAATATTTTTGCTCGCCGCTATATGAAAACAAGATCGATAAAACAAATTAAACAGCTCCTCGCATTCATCGCGAAATTTAAAATCAATTTTAATCAACAAATACCTGATTAAAATTAAGCACCTTAAATAACTTATTAAGTAATAACTTTTCGTTGTCGGGGAAGAGTACTAAATTTTTCTCGTCCTTAAATTTTAGTCATCTTGAAATTTTTCCGAATAATTATTTTAATAATAATTTTAAACAATCTTAATACGGTGACTTTTTATATTCCAAGTGCTTTTAAGCGGATAAACCCTACAATCCAATACAGGAGTTTTCTTGATTGAGACCATATGAAACAATGATTCCAACGGCTCATAGTGTGCACTAAACAGTGAGTCGATGTTTCGGCAGCATTCTCATCGCAACAAGTGCAACAATTCAGTTAAAAGACAAAGGCATTTAATCACAAGTGTGCAAACCAAAATTTTCAAACATTTTTCGAATTGAACCATAAATTTCAAAAGACCTTTGAGCAATCTGCAAACATCCTGTCGTGAGTATATTCATTCTCTACAAAAAAAGCAACCGTTCATGTGGATTACTTATATGGTTTTGTTAGTGCTGATTTACACGACCAAGGTTTTAGCCGTAAGGGTCCTCCTAAAAACCCCAGCCTTGACGACTAAAAGCTGTCTAATGGGACTCCTCATTAAAATATAATCTGCAAGTTATATTCGTTTGCTTGGAAACCGGGTTTCCTTTCGAAACAATTATAGAATCTATAAAGTCAAAATGACACTGATTATAACAGCAGGAGCAGAAAGGTAAAAGTGTTGTATCTTTCTTAAAAGATCTACCCTAAATCTGTCCTATCAAATAGAGTAACATAAAAGCGTTTTCCATCGATTAGACAACGATTATTTTTTTATTTTTATTCTCATCTTAAAGTTGGTAAATTCAGCATTTTTGATGCCTACAAACTCCAGTATGTTTTTTAACATGAGTTTTTCAATTTTAAATGGGATGTTTTGTGGTTTTTTTGAAATGTTGTTTTTTTTTACTTCTATTGATGTTATTGCCTTTTATGTACTGATTGACTTGAATGTTGCAATGATGCTGTATGTAGGTACCAATCAATTTTGTTGCAAAGTCTTTGGCGCATGGTTAGATCAAACTTACTTTTAGCACGTTTATATTTCAAATGTAAATTGCCAGTATTAATGATGGGCTGATACAGCACATCAATGATATCTATGTCTATCTGTCTGGTTCACTTAATGTTTGTTTAGCTGTTTTATTGTCTGTTACGTTAAAAAAAAACATGTTTACCTTATGAATACCACCATAATTGAGAGATATTTTTTGGTTTTGGATTTCTTGGTTAGACTTTTAAAAATGTTTTCATGAATAGAAAAGGGTTTGAGGTTATGTTTAACAATTTACTTAAGTACCGATTGCCACATAAATAATAATAGAAGAATTTTTGTAAATTATGTATAAAATATAATAAACTTAAAATTACCGATCTATTTCAATGCCTCAATGTATTGCAAACGCATCTTTTATGTTGCATCTAAAGTACTTACTTATCTTGAACAGTCTTTTCACCGGCAATTTTCGCATCCATTACTCAAAGCACACATAAAAAGGTACGTGATCAAGTGTTAAAGTAACATAAATCTCAAACACATAATCAGTAACATCATCAGTCCCCTGAGTCATTCTTATCTGTTTTTAGCTCATCCGTCCAGCCATCCGCCAGAATCGATTCGTATTCGTTTTCAAATTTAACTTTTACTGTGCGTTTCCTACGAAAAACGATTTCTGTATTGATTGAATTGATAATGAATTTTAAGTTCAGTTTAGATCTTTTTTTTTGTTTTTGCTACTTTAAACCAAAACAGGAACGAAATCAAAACCTCATAATCTCAATCAATTTCTCTTTATACACATCTCATTTTTTGTAAGCTGGGATTTCAATGAAAACTACTTAATGCAACCTGAGTTGTGTGTTTGTGTGTGTTTTTTTTTTATTAAAGACAGATTCTATTGTGTTTATAAAACGAAAGCAGCGTGCAACTTTAATGCATTGATATTGTGAGACATGATGGTACTAGAAATATTTAAGAACAATGTAATTTATTCTTTTTTTTCTAGAGGCATTCTGTCATTTTCCATTTTACTTTTTGGATGATAGTTTTTATCATAATAACTTTTTTATGTGTTTTTAGTTTTTTTTTGTGTTGTTGTAATTTACTTTTTACCGTTAACAACTTTAATGCGCCCATGAATAGATACATGAATTGGTTCTTATCACTTTCGGTTAAGAGAAATTTTGAATTTGTTATTTGGCTTTTGTTTTCATTTTGTGATGACATTTTTAAAATGTAATAAAAATAAAACTTTTGTGATGGTCCCATAATAAAAAATCGATGATGTAGCATAAATATCCCGTTTTTAAATATATAAAAAATTTTTTAAAAAATTGAATTGAATTTTTTCTAGATTTTAAACAACACTAATAAATATAACATGTTAATGGTTTATACAGTGGAACTTCTTCTTAATGGTGAACTTCTAAGCAATTATAAACGTATTCCATTATCCGAAGCTCATCTGCTATCTGGTTACCCGGGCAGCCTTGCCATCAGTCAATATACATACATATATCCCTCGTTTTAGAAACATACCTTTTTTTTGGAAAACAGCAAAAATTATTTACTAGCAAAAATCTTTTCTACACGTATGGGTCATAAATTTTTCCCCCTAGGGGCGACTCCTTGGCATTTATGAGACTTTTTCTTCAATACATATGAAGAATATAATTCATATATTATACCCATCAATTAAGCCGCTACCACCATTTCCTTAGGGTGTTCCCATACAAAATTTTAGAAACAGGCTAGAAATATTTTGAATAAAAAGTCTCATAACTGCTTAGGAAACGCCAATCCAATACTTTTGTATACAGATTTTAACCATTTGTTTCTTGTTTTGTTTGGAACTTTGTTTTTTTATACGCAAAGAAAAAATTAGAGGCATATTTTAATTTTAAGTGCGGTTTTAAAAAACAAAAATATTTGAAATTTTGCTAATAAATTATTTTTTTTTTTTTCGTTTTTGAGTTACGCGAATATATGTTCAGCAAACTTCCTCCATTTTCGGGATAACGGCAAATCTCGAATACAAGAGCTAACCTAAAAAAAAAAAAAATTGTTTAGCACCACTGGATTTAGCGTACCCGGATTAGGTTGAAACGCCCGGGTGCCCCGCTTGTAATTAATCAAATCTTAGTCTAATTCTAATTCTTGAGTTCTCCTAATCACGGTTCCAGTTTACAAATGTATTAAGCGCTCTTCTTATAGGATAAGTACTGCAGTATCTCTTCTCCTTAGGCGTGTATGCCCAGCGGTAACTAGAATGAGTAAAGAGGCCTAATAGAAGGCCTTATTTAGCAGTCACAAGCAGTCAGAAGCCCTTCTCGCCGCATTCCATACTTATTTATTTTTTACACAGGTTGTCATTGGGCGCAAGGCCTTCGAAACTTCCTTTAAAAACAACTTCGATCCCTTCCCAAAGAAGGGAGTAAGGAAGGTCACTAAAAAAAAAAGTAAATAAAACTGAACACCTTCCTTTCACCCTTCTCAAAGAAGGGAGTGGCGAATGTGTACTGAATATTTCAGAAGGTCTTTTAAAAAGAAGTTTATGCCTTCTAGAAGGCATATTTCTGAAGGCAGGATATCATGCGAAGCGAATCTTTTAGAAAGGAGTATAGAGGCCTTCAAAAAGGCCTGCCACTTGCGGTCCTTTCAATATTTACCGCTGGGTGTCTCCGATATTTAAATTTTTCATTGAATACTTTGTGATCATAGTTTTTACTGATTATTTGTGAATATTAGAGTTTTTTACATACCAGGGAGCGGATGTCACGATTCGAAGAATTTTGTTTTGTCGCCTTTGAATTTTCTCATTTCTTTAGATACTTCTCTCACAGCCTGTTCCTGGATTTCGAACGTCATCGTTCGCATAGAAAACTACATTAAAAACAAAAACAAACATCGAACAATGTTCCAATTTTATTTTTGTTTTAAATGTAATTTTCAATGCGAACGATGAAGTTCGATATCGTTAAATCGTTTTAATTGTCTTTGTATGGGAAGTTCCACGCTCACTTTTCCACTTCAGATGGCTTTGTGATAGATGTTCTGCATTGTTGACCGAACTTTTTGCTTAAAATTTGGAAACTTTTACTGTAACCGTTCCTTAAATAGTGTGTGTTGTATATGTTGATTGACCTTGCTGCCATCTACATGGTAGTATTAGCATTGCTATGGAAGTCATGATCCAGACTTGCAATTTTTGTGCAGCAATTCTTGAGATTATAGGTTAGAGGGGTAAGAAGATGAGGGAGAGGTACTCCGTTTCATGTACTCTGCAATTCCGTTTTGTTTTGTTATTCTCGCACTTGTTAACTTGAAGTTAGCTGTAAGTATGTTTATACATAAGAAAAGAAAAGGAAAGACAAGATAACAATACAAAAATTGCAAAACTAGAATTCCATAATCTGGATACTAGTGCAATTTGCCAACTGAATATTAAAAAATTGCAACAACAAATATTACAATTCTGTGCGATGTATTAGTTTTTGTGTGCTATTTTGTAAAGCTGCCAAACACACATAAGTCGTGTCGTGTGCACAGAGTACTATACAGAGGATTTACGAGACGGAAGATATTGCGTGTTTTTGTCTCTTTTTGGAAAGCTGCCCTTTTTGCATTTCTCTTTGCACAATCTTTTATGTCGTAATACAATGAACACAAATTTATTTAGTTAAGATTTATTTGCAATATGAAATAAATACATATTTAAAAACATTTTTTTAATCACCGACAAACCGGATTTTATGAGGTTAAGATTTATATATTTAGGAGTTCTTTGTGCCGAATCATATTAAAGTAACAACATCTGTATAGGATAGCGATTTCGTAAAGGAATTTTATATGAAACCTACTGTCAACTTTAGACCTACTTGTACAAAATTTTGTCAGGTCATATAAGCTGTTGTAAAATTTATCGTTGGCAAGGCCATTTATTTTAGAATAAAGTATTTTTGGTCCTAATTTATTCTAAATACCGACATTATAAGATAGTTTATCGGTACTAACCCCTTTTCGGAAAGAAAATTCTATGGAAGTCATGTGAAATAACGGACCGATTCTCATTATTTGCCATAGGCTTTGTTCTTATGGCAATTAAAGCGTACGTACACAATTTCATCAAATTATCTTCAAAATTGCGACCTCTACTTTGCGCACAAATTTACATGGACAGCCAACCAGCTTTGAATTTTGTAAAATGAAAGTTCACTAAAATATATTTAAATTTTGTTTTACTCATTTCATTTTGACATAAACAATGGGAAAAAATAAACATTACATCATTCGAAGGCTTCCCAGAATTAATCTCCAGTTTCGTCGATTTGAATCAAATCACTGTGAAAAGTTCAAAAACATCGGCTTGGTAGGAGTATATAGAGAACAAACAAACGCATTTAAATTTTTATATATGTATATGAACCACATTAGCAAATTTTGTATTAATCGGTCTAATTAGTTGCATTCTGAGACACGCTGTTATATCAGGGTAGTTCTTTTGAGTATTTGAGTTTAAAAAGTTACAAACTTTTTCCGAAAATGTTACGCGATTTATTTACAATTGAAAATTCCTGTCTAGTTCATATTTTAAAGGTTTGTTAAATAAATGAAGTAAACAACAGAAGCCAAAAAAGGTTTCTAATTTTAAAAAAATTAACAAAAACAAGCATCCCAGGTGAACAAAGTGACAAGAGATCCACATTTTATGTTGGTCAAATTAAAAAATCTCTAACAATTTTTTTTTTTTATTTTCCTAGAGACCACATATGATGATAATGACGATGTAAAAGACGATTATCATATTAAAGTTTTTAAAATTGCATAGAAATTAAGTCGAATGCTGGCCTGGCCGGAAAAGAGAGATATTGCAACATGTATGCTAAATACCAAATTTAATTATGGACAAGAATCTTGTTTCAATTACAGACTGTTACAAAAAAATTTATAGAAAAATCTTAAAGTAATACTCCAAAACAGCAGCAAAAAAGGAAAAGAAATTATTTATTACAAAAAATAATTACCACAAGTACGAGTATCCACAGAATGCTGCAATAAATAGTTCCATGAGCAGCATTTTTTTTAATTTTTTGTTTTTTTTTTCATAACAAAAATCCTTAAAGGCATCGACAGCACCTTTGCAAAAAAGGGTATATTATAATAACACAATAACAATATCGAAATTGATAGGAACCACAACAATAATAACAACAAGAACAACTAGTACAACATGGAAAGCATGTCATCATCAATTGATCCCGTAGTACCACGTACCGCCAATTTGCTGGCATGCAAACAATGGTGGCGTGTTTGTTTCTTGTACGGTGATCAGCAGAAATATTATCGACAAGTCTATAGTAAAGCTGCTGCCCAGAGATTGGCATTATCAACTGCAACAACACCAATATCAGATATAACAACAAATTCGACAGACTTAACAAGTGACTTAAATAATGAAAATGACAATAACAAGAGTCCGGTGGAGCAGACGACAGAGTATGATACGGTTGCCATAGATTTTATCGAAACTCAATTAGACGAAGATGCTGAAGATGAAGCAACCGATAAGCACACATCTACAACACAGATAACAAACAATATTAATTTACCAACAACCAAAGAACAGCAGCACCAACAACAGCAACAAGCGCCAGTGGCTTTGTTTCCCTTAAAATGTGATACATCCAAAGGCTCAGGTGGAGGAGATGCTGGCACTAGTTGTAGTGGCAGTACCTTAAGGAAAAGTAAACGTTTGTTACGTTCCTTAAGAGGACATCGAAAGGGCGGTGGCGATACAAATGATACATGTTCGACGTCAACCACTAATAAGAAACCCACCAAACACTTACGCGACACTTTGGAAACTTTAAAAAACTTAAGCCTGAATCATCACCTGCTAAACAAACAACAACAGCAGCAACAGCAACAAATGCTTCAGGAAAATCTTCCAGCCAGTAGCTGCCTCTTGCTTAATGAACCCACTAAACAAAATGCCAAACACACAGTACTCGATGATCCCTTTCTGCTGGGTATTGGCATCGACGAAGATCATTTGGGCGACTTAATACGTGGCAAGAAACCTTCCTACACTCCACCTTCTGCCTCGGAAAATGTTTCAAAATATTTCAATCTGTACACCGAAACAGAACAAGAACCTGAGCCAAATTCAATAACATTCGAAGGTGTGGAAGAAGATAAACCAGCTTTGCCACCAAAACGTAATGCCGCGCAACATTTAGTTGCGCAAAATGACTTAAAATTGAGTGAAAGTGATTTGGAGTTTTTAAATTTTAATTTACGAAATCGTAGTTTACCGCGAAACCTCAAGACCCCTAAAGATCCTCATAATATTAGTTTTACTTTTAAGGAAGAAGATGAGGAAAGTTTAAGAAAAAAAGACGGCGACAAATTTGAAGATTTGTCGGGGAACGTGGAAAGTGATAATGAGTAAGTAATTGTGATTTACGTGTGGTTTTAGATATTCGGTGATTCTTATGAGTAAAATCCCACTTTAACAATTTCAAATATGTACCAAATTTTTATTTATAATATTTTTTTTAAACCACTTAACTTGGTTGTGGCGTATCTTATTTAACGTTATAAATAAAAGAGAGAGAGTTTGTTGTTACCAGTGTTGCACATCAAATATTGTTGTCAAACCACCTTATTCTTGGTTGTCATAGACGAGATCTCCAAAAGGAAAGAGTTAATCTAAATGTGGTTAATTGTTTTCTATTCAGAAACTTTTATTGATATAGAATAAAGTCGAGTATTTATTTTATTTATCTCTCATACATATAAACCTAATAAAAAAGTTTTTGTTTTGCGGAGCACAAATTGTAAATTTCAAAAAGTAAGCGCACATTTATGCGCTACGTAATAAGACATACAGAGATGCAGTAAGGTAAAAGTGAATGAATTCTGAACAAATTAAAACCAATATAACATTTGAAGAGCCCATAGCTGTTAAGTAATGATTAGTTGTCGTAATAATTACTTATTGATTACGATTACAAGTAATCAAAAAATAATCAGAAGCACCGGCGATAACTACAAAATAATCAAAAGTAATAAAAATGTTATCGGATTATTTTCAACGATTATTTTTGATTCTTTTTGATAACTTTCAAAAATTGCGTATTCACTCGTATTAGTTTTTTTTTAGAAACAGTTAAATGAAAGTTAAATGTTTCATTCATCATTCATATAAAATTTGACCAGTATTTGACTGTAGTTATTTATTACCAAACAAAAAATGTAATCAAATTGATCGGTATTATATTAAATAACATGATACTTAAGGCTTATAAATCAGCGTAAGTTAAACTCATTTTCTGGCTTAAAATGTGTTAAAACTAGCAAATCTTTAATTCAGTAAACATTTAAACTGTCGATAAACGCATAAAATTGGGCGTTTAAACTGCCAATACAAGCCGTATCAATTTGACAACATTTATCGTAGTGCTGCCACATTATTATTTTTTGCACCACATATAATATATGGGGCACTCACTGATCTACAGCTGTTAAGTTTAAACTACAATTTAGGTTTAGTTCAACTAAAAAACGCAAAAACGAGCAAAAAACGTTTTTTGACAGGCAGCATTAATTGTTTTAAAATTTTTTTTCTTCTATTATTTAAAATATTGATAATAAAAACTTTTATGCAAAAGGCTTTTTAAACATTATTCCGCACTCCAAAACCATTTCGGTTTCATCATTTTGTAAGTAACTTGCAATGTTCTTCCACTGGCTGACACTTTGTATGCAATTTTGAAGGCGTTAAGGTGCATAGTTTTGGTTGATTTGATGTTTAAACTGTGTAAGAGAGTAAGGTCAACTGCTATCTGCAAAAAAAAAACAGTTTTTGCAAAATGTAACGTTTACCACGTTATTCGCGGCTGTGTTTCAATTGTTGAAAATAATCAAAAAGAATTAAAAATAATCGTTTAAAGTTATCGGATTACTTTTTGATTACTTTTGATTCTTTTTGATTATTTTGTAGTAATCGCCGGTACTTCTGATTATTTTCCGATTACTTGTAATCGTAATCAATTGGTAATCAGTATTTTTTTCTTATGGAGTAATGTAATCATTACGATTCTTCTTGAAAAGTAATCTAATTGATTAATAATCGTTATCGATATTTAACAGGTATGGAAGAGCCACGATATTCCCTTACTGCGAAGCAGATTTGTAAGGCAGAATATTAAAAAATAACGGTCATACACTATTCAGTGTGGAAAGCTGTTCGTTACAATTACTAATTTTTATACATATGCGCTAAAAAAAAGCTCTTTCTGTAGCAAAAATGTATTGCTTCAAAGTGGGAACTCGCCATATGAAATTCATGTCTTCCGTACACGATACGGTAAGTGAAACTTACAAACCTTTTCCGTTGGAAGATCAATTTTTTATTGGGAACTTCCTAAGTAAGAGTACAGATTATAAAACTTTTACCAATTTTTATATTTATATAAATCTATTGAATTCGGCAAACAAACATTAAAGGACAAATTTAGTTTTACTAAAGACAACACAAACACACATGTTCTTTGGTTAAAAAAAATTTGTAACGGGTTATCCATTTTTCAGTTTTAAAAGTAGAGTTAAATAAAACACACTTAAAGCAATGATTTCAATGAAACGCTATTGTAATGTAATTTTTAGACATTGCCATTACGTACGAAATACAATGTCATTTAACCTTTTTAGGTAGTTTCCGACCACTTTCTCGTACCTTTTGGGTATTATCTCAGGCGGCATGAAATAGCCCCCCACGAAATAAGTCCCCAACAAAATTATGAAATAATTCCCCAATTTTTGGGGTCTTATTTCATATGAAATAAACCCCCAATTTAAGAATGAAATGAAACCCCAACGAAATGAAATAACTCCCCAAATCAAAATGAAATAAATTCCCAAAAATTGGGAAGTTATTTCATTGGACATAAGTCCCCATTTCCTGAAATGAAATAAATCCCCAAAAAGTATTCAAAACATCCAATCAATTCAAAATAGGGGGGGGGGGTGCTTTTTAACCATTGGAGGTAATGCCATGATGGCTTTATTGCTCAATTGAATGGGAGATAAAGCCGTAATGGTCTTATTGCCCAATCATTGAGAGGTAAGGTCATATGCAAAATTTTGCGAAGTGAGAGATATAGTCATATTTTTTTCCCCCAAATGAGAGGCAAAGCCATATTTTTCCAGAATATTGTTACGCATGGTGTAAACATTCTGTAAAAGGGAAAATCCTTTGTTATCATTAAAAACCATTTTTTTATTCTTGTGACGCACGCAGAAAAACTTTATTCAGCGAAGCCACCTGCCGCGTCCTACTGGAGGAAAAAACCCCTAAGCGCGGCCGCAGGAAAACTTTAGTATGCGAAGCCAGATTTCAATACTTAACTTTAGTAAAAGGAAAAATCATTAGCTCTTAATTATAAAATAATGGAAAAGTTTTTCAAAACTGAAATGAGAGATAAAGCCATTTCCTAATATTACTAATGTGTCCTAAGGCCATGATGGCTTTGCCTCCCATTGGAATGAAAAAAAATAAAAGGCTTTATCTCTCTTTTGAATGGGAAACCTGGATTCATTGCATCCAGCAAAAAAAAAAAATTAAATGGGCAATAATACCATTATGGCTTTATTTTATTCCTTACCGCAAAATTATTTCTCAAACTAACTACCTAGTAAGTATTATTTTTAATGAATGAGTGGTCTTGACCATTCATTAAAACAACTTTTGTTTACGTATTATAACGGGACATAATCTGCATTTTTGACGATTTTGGAATAAATTTGAAAATGAAAAAAGTCCCCAAAATATTTTTAGGGACTTATTTCATTTCAGATTTTTGGGGACTTATTTCATATGAAATAACTCCCCAATATGAAAATGAAATAAGTCCCCCAAAAAATGAAGTAAATCCCCAAAAAACGTTGTTGTTGCCTCTCATATATTTTTTTGGGGAGTTATTTCATTTCCATTTTGGGGACTTATTTCGTGGGGGGCTATTTCATGCCGCCATTATCTCAGCGATACCTTAAGGAATGTTGGCTTTCAAATGCTCCAAAGTTAGTGGATTGTCCGCGTAGACGCGATCTTTGACGTATCTTCACAAAAAAAGTCGAACGGCGTCAAATCACATGACCTTGGTTGCCAATTGTCGTAGCCAAAACGTGAAACAACCCGCTTTTGAAACTTCCCTTGCAATGAATTGGTCTAGTCAATAATCCTCAACTTGAGGCCAAAAAAATTCAGTGATCATACGGCCATAGCGCTCTAAATCGACAGTAATGGTTCCTCCGATATTTTCGGCAGTGACCACATTGGCGATGATGTACAGGTTAACCAAATCTGTAACGCTGACAGTCTTATGGCCATTTTCTCATTAGGCGATTATCTTTTTACCCAACGAAAAACTGCATATTAAAGAAATTTGGTTTTCTCAATGTCTCATTTGCTTCGATTTAATCGCAAAGCTAACCGGCACTCATCTGCCAATTATTTATTTTCCTCTTATTTGCCGTACAGATAAATTCAATCAGCTGACTCCCAACTTTTACATGTATTTTTAGTGGTGTTGCCAACTGAAAACAATGTTTTTTGTAGGTATATTGAGAAACCCAAAATCGTTAACGGACAGTTTATCGGTCCAATAAATTTATGTTGACATTAAGTAACAGACAGTTTGTCGATACATTGAGAAAATGGCCATTAAACTTCTTTAAAGTCTTGCCAATTGCTTGTACAGTAGTTCGATTATGGCGACCATAATCAATCCGTAATGCTCGAAAACTTTGAACTACCACATTTGTAGAAAGTTTTAACTATTTTTACGGGTTCTTTGGTGGCTGTCATCAGATGACAGCTATTTGACAGCTGAAAGCCTTGCCAGTCCGGCGGTTTTGAAAAGACTAATTGAAGAAGCTATATTAACATAAATATACGAACCATTCCAAAAGATATGGTTGTGGTAACTTGATGGGGAACTAATTTAACAATAATATGGTTGCCGCAGACAATAGTAGCTTTAAGTTAGCATTATTGTTTATAAATTTTTCGTTAAAACAAGTTTTATTGGAGGTGACTATATCGAATAATGTTTTTCCTTTACGTGCTGAAGCAATAAATTTTCTACACAAAAAGCGCTTTATTCAATGCCTGCCAAAACAAGTGAGTGTAACGACCAGCTGTGGACGCTGAACTCTTTGTTTGAACTGTATTCTTTAATATATCCATAACGAACCTTGTTCATAGTAAGGGATTGCCGTGGTCATTCAAATGTTATTTTACCCTTCACCACAGGTGGATTTGTTAAGTTAAATCATCGGTTTAACATGCTAACCCGCTAACTCCCTTTCATAACATTTTACAGGAGAGACAAAAAAATATTTATGTTATATTTTTGAGAGCTAAACATATAATTGGTTTTTTACACACTTCAAGACTCGAATTGTGAAAATAATACCAGTTTTGGCTTTACGGCTTATAAATGACCGATTTGTAAACAAATAACTACGTATTTCTTTCCTAAATATTGATTTTTGGCACAAAAGCACAGCACGTATATCATATGAGCTAGGAGGATCAAATTTGGGTCAGATATTTCATATAGGGCCTGTTCGGTAATGCATCACTGCGCTGCATCTGATGCGTATCTGTGATTAGTTTGCGATCATCATGCAAAATAGCTGATACCAATGCTTATTGGTTGCGCAATTTAGTAAAATGTTTGACATAATATGTATCATCCATTTTTGTAATGCATGATTATGAATTGGTAGCGCATCATCAGTGACAGCTGCGCTATGACATGCCTATTTTAAACTGTCCTTCCGGTATAAGCGTTTTAACAGTTAAATTATCTCAGAGATTAGTAGTTCTCAATATCCTTCAACTCTTATTGCATATGGATTTACAAAAATAGTGTTCATAAATGATATTGGTATCAGAAATAACGGATTCAATTAAGAAGTTATCATTAACGTGGTCCTCGGAAGACCCATTTAAACAATGCACGAATAAACGAATATTCAAATGTCCGAAAGGAAATGGGTATATATCAGTTGCCGGTATCGATCTACTGATTGATTAGCAAAATTAAATGGTTTCTTGATTAAGTATATTTTAACAGCAGTTATCTTATGCTTAAAATCGAACAAAACAATTTTAAAACAATCTCCTCCTAAGATAATAAATAAATGGTCTAGCCATCGATCGTTTGAATACATAACTCGGTGCAATATCAAAATATTGCTCTTGTGATGATTGTTTAAACTACAAGATTTTGAGTCTACAAAATACCGCGTTACATAGAATCTGTCGAAGCTGTCTTTTAATTTCAAAATACAGTTTTGAAGTTAATAAAACTTAAAAACTGTTAAATAACTACAACAGTTTAGACTAAAGGGGATTTGTACTAAAAAATTACTTTCAAAATTTCAATTCTCCTTTCAATGTAAAAAAAGCTGAAATATAATCTGTGTGTAATTGTACACTCGAATGCCTGAATGCACATGCAAAAAAAAAAAAAATAACAAACATGTTGTACAGTGTAAAAAAGTGAAGGAGAAAAAATGTGTAATAAAGAATAACTTACAGGATGTGGACACTGAAGTCATTACATTTCACTGAGCATGCGTAACGTTCGATAAACAATTTCACAGCTTGTTTTTCTTATTTGAATCAGCTTAACTTTTTGTTTGAATATAAATTACGAACAAAAATAAAATTCAAACAAAAAGGCAGATACAATTTCAATTTTCAAGTGAAACAAAAAACAAAATATCTTACTTTATACTCGTAGAGTAGAGAAGACGCATGCATACATATATTTTCAAAAAGATTACGTAGAAAAAAACTTGCGGTTACCAAATGATTTTTTTTGTAATCTTTTTGTAAATAAAAAAATAATAAATGAAACAATGCCATAAGTTTGTATTGGTGAGCTTGTGTGTGTGTTTTTACAAATTATGGCCAAATATGTGATAAATACTTTTCCACGTAAGTATATCTCACCTTTAAAGTGAGTTCAACATCACATTTTAGTAATTGTGGTTTGGTGATGGGTCTAGCTCTCAAAATATATAATAAATGATATTTCTTTATATATTTCAAATTATTTTTTCTTAAAAATTACTCTTGACAATACAGAAATTTCACAACTAGGTTTTGTTGCGATCATCAACGTTATAATGATCGTTATTTTTAAGTACTTGTGTTAGTTAGTTGGCTTGAAGAAAGTGTTGCCAGAAGAAGGAAAAAAAATGTATACATTTAGTAATGTTTTTTCAATAAATTTTTCCAAAATATCTTCAGAAAAAAAGAAGTTTCATAATTATTATTTTTAATTTAAAAAAAAAACATTTTTGAACAATTTTATATACAGGCATTTCCTTCCAAAAGTCCACCATGACCGAAAATTTAAAAGTAATTAAAAGCTGATTATTTTACGATATTGTTATAGAGAATTATCTAGATTTTACTAATTTTATAAATTTACTCATAAATTTGTTCACTTAGATGAACAATCAGACTGCAAAGTTGTGGAAACGTTTTTTTTTTTTTTTTTTTGAAAATGTTTTATTGTATGTTTTCTTTAATATTTATCTTTCTTAAAACAGGTGATATTTGATAAAAAATTATTCCAAAAAAATTTTCTTGCATGGTCTGTAATCTAAGGAAGAGTTCAAAGATAAAAATATGTTTCTCGGATTAACGGTAAATTTTTATTTCATTTTAATCATTATTCAGTTAAATTATTACGGAAAAAATTTCACGTTCGAAATGTCACGTATCGACCCAGATTTTGGCTTAAAAAAAGAAAATACAGAAGATTTTGGAATCAAACCAAGACGTTTTAATGTTACATTGCAACGTAAAATTCTGAAATCAGTTAGATTAAAAAATTATGCCATTTTATACATGGCCACAAAAACTAGTTCTGTTTTTTCACGTTCGAACCGCTACTTCTTGTGCCATTATCTTTGACCTAGATAACAGAGCTTTCTTAGTGCTATAATTTAAGGGGTAAGAGAACGTAAAAATATTTTTTGTTGCGTACGACTGTCACGTTGAACACTTTGGAGTTACCCATATTCTTAATTAAAATTTTGAATCCCAAGAAAAACTTTGATTTGTATTTTTTTATAATTTTATTTTTTTTTTTGTAGGAAAAAATCCGATTTTTTATTAGCTGCGTATTTTTTTTCTAAAAAAAAATATCTGGCAACACTGCCTGTTATGTAAGTTGTTCTGTTAGATTAACCCTCCAATGCCAAAGAGTGCCTCAAGGCATGATTTACAAAATATCTTCTGACGTCCAATAAATAATTAATTTCCATTTTTAACTATTGCTTAAAGATCTAGAAAAATATTTATAAAAGCTTCGAAAGCTCTAAAAACATTGTAAACAGTCTCGAACACAATGCTTTTGTTCAAAATGCAGACTTCAGTACTGTTTTTTTGTTTTTTTTTTTTTTTTTGATTATCATAAACAAAACTAAATATATTTAATTTTTTCATTACCTTTTATTTTCAATACAAATTAACAGCCAGAATTCCTAAAAATTAAATGTGTTTTTATTACTAGATGCCCAAGGATAACTCAAGGTAATCCTTGATGTTTTCTCACCTGAAACGAAAACAACTCATTGTGCGGGCTTAAAATATTTCCTTTTTGATCTTAGAGGCCCAAAAATAGCCAAAAACAATTATTTTCATAATATAGTCCCATTTATTCTAAAGCTTGGCATTAAAGGGTTAATGTTTAACTATCTCTTTTTCTTCCTCTTTTTAAATTGTTTGGCGTCAATGGTGGTCATTAAACGTAGAAGTAGGGAATAAGGTCGTAGTTACTTGCAAGCAAATTGATGTTACTTGGCTTTGCTGGCTCTATTAAATACTCGTTTCCACAACTATTTTATGCTTGTTTTATTTTTCTTTAAGCAATTAAATTTAAAAAGCAATATTGACATTAATGTTTGCAACTACCTTTATTTTTCCTAACGTATTTAGATTTTTTAAAAGCAATTGCTATTCCGTTAAATCAGAGTAAACGTTTGTTAAACTTAAGTTTTTATTCCAAATGTTATTTTGATCACTAAAAAAAAGATAAGCTAAGATAAAAATTATTTAAACTTTGCCCATGTGTACTTTTGTGCGATAAGATTGCAAAGTGCCATTACCTCAAACTCTGCTTAAATCAACTTGAGCTTTTTGCCACAGATATAAAAAATAATTATATTAAAATCAACTTATTATTGAAAAAGTAAGTCTAACGCTATTCTTCTATTTTTTTTAACAAAATACCTTTATTACCTCTTCTGAAGTTATTTTATATATGACAATTTTATTTTTTATATTTTGAAATGCTAAATCGCCAGCTCAAAATTGCTTTGGCGCATATGCCAAATAGTCGAAGTGAATAAAAACAACAAGGAACAAGGAAGGTTACATGAAGTTTTCTGAAAATATACCCGGTAGAATTTTTTTTCGATTTTACTACTGCTTCTGGCATATGTTTTGAAGAAAAATTAACGAACATAGCAGGTAATAGAATTTGATTGAAAGTGAATATTATTGTTTTTTGCCGCATACGCCACATTTCTAAATTTATTTTTAAAAAGTTGCTTTTTGTGCTGCATACGTTAACTTACTGCTGCGTATTGATTTATTGGCATTTAATGTACCTTTTGCTTAAACAACTTTTTTTCTTACGGCAATAAAGCAAAGCATAAGTGAAATTTGTTTTCTTGTTGTCATTTTGTTTTGTTTTCGCTTTAGCTATTTTTTTTCTTACGATAATGAAGCAAAGCAAGAGTTAAATTTATTTTGTACGTTTTTGTATGAGGAATTTTCAGCATTCGCCAAACAATGGCATGTAGAGCAAAACAATACATAAAAACGTTGATATTGGGCAAAATTAATGCTTACGATCTCAGAAACCATAAAAAATTTGGTGAAGCTGGTTTTTGATTCAGAAAGGGGGTATTTAAAATATATTTATACCTCATTTCGAAAGTTTTTATTTTATTTAATTTATTCGTCTATGGAATTAATCCTTACAGACTATTTATACAACACAAATGTTAATAACTCACATAAAATAATTAATTATGAATTTAAAAAAATTATTATTTTACTTTTAGTTACATTAGTATTTAAAGAAAAATCTATAAATCTAAACAGTTCATTAAATTGAATACACATTCGCCTGAGAGGGTCAGCGTTTGCATAATTAGCTCTAAAAAACTGAACGGATAATGATGTGATGTGATGTGTATAAAGTTTTAGTTGGTCGTTGAGGAATGTTGAACGAAATATTGTTGATCAGAAAACCAGAACAAACATCACCGTTAATAATATTCAATAGAAACGAGACATTTAACATAGATCGTCGGCTTTTTAAGGTTGGCAGCTTAACAAGGGCGAGCCTGCTGGTATATGATGGAAGACTTAATGGGTTAATATTTTAACTTCGAAGTCAGAACAACAGGAGTTGTTTTTGAACAGATTCTATCCTGTCGATATAAGTTTGGTACATAGGGTCCTAAATTATGGAAGCATACTCCAAAATAGGTCTCACAAGTGATGTGTATAAAGTTTTAGTTACATAAGGGTCATTGAACTCTTTAGCCCACCGTTTTATAAAACCAAGAACTCCTCTGGCTTTGTTTACTATAATTGTTATATGATCAATGAAACTTAGTTTAGGATCCAATAAAACACCAAGATCTAAAAAGCTATCCACTTTTTCTAGTTGATAATTGCCCAGCATATAATTTACAGATATCGGTCGCTTTCGGACAAAACGCATATATTGGCACTTTTTTAGATTCAGCTCCATTAAATTTGAATTACACCATTTGTAAAAAGAATCCAAGTCATTTTGAAGTAAAACATGGTTGGAGTATTCACTAATACTCAAGAACATTTTCACATCATCAGCATACATTAAAATACTTGAAAACTGAATAACATGTGGTAAACCTCATACCTAACTCAATTTTTTTATTTAAATGGTCGGTAGGTTAAACCCATAATAAGCAGACGAAATTTTAAAATCGTTCCTGAAGCATTGCACTACGTAACCATGTTTTTATTCTAGGTATAGCTGAGAAGCTTCTTTCGCAACCATCAAAACTTATACAGAGGCTTATTGCCACTTGTAAATGTTTGGATAGATATTCTTGTCAATTGAATTTGTTTTTACTCGACCTTTTTATTTTAACATTAAAGTAATAATTAATCGAGCTCCAGGTTCAGGGCCCAAGCTACTGCATTCGATATCGATCGAAATTATAAAACAATTTAAATGGGCATTTCGATCGTTATCGAATGCCGTAATTTGGTCCTAGGATTGTATTTTCATAAAATCATTTTTTTATTTTCGATTTTGGATTTTATCTTATGTCAAAGAAATGTATTAAGTAACACTTACAAAATATGTCAAGCGAAAACAGCAATTAAATATGATGGAACAACATCTGGGATGGGCAGAGGTGGGTTTTTACCACCCCAGCCCTCCTCATCTAAGTCAATGCCTATGCTTGTTAGTTCCGGAATTTAAGTTATCAACACAATATTCTGCACAATTTTCCTAACAAATGAAGCGTATTTTCTCAAAATTATATAATTTTATAAAATACATATTTTGTGTTATTATTCGTTAAGAGTATTTCTGCTTCTGCTATTGGTTCGAAGTCTGTTATAAATGTTGTGAAGACCAAAATTGTAGGCAATTAAGTCACACAAATAACGAATTATAGGTGTAGATTTTACTGGGCAATGGATTTACATCCATTCGCTGGGGCGGATATACATCCGCCAACTTGGTTTATTTTTCGTTACAGATAATCCGGAGGTCGATGGGGTACAGGAGGGTGAACTATGTCAGGGGTAGGTGGAGGGTCATACTGACTAGCAGGGTTAATCAAGTAGTCAACAGAGTGGCGTCAGCAGAGGAGAAGCGACAGAGAGGCGTTAGCAGAGAAGTGTCAACAGAGAGTTGTCAGCAGAGTAGAGAAGGTAAAGAGCGTGAGATAATGAAAGCCGAAACAAACCACAGATGCAATACAGCAGGCAGTGTGAGGAGAGTTTACCGCTAGCGGTTCAAACCAAAGTAGAAATGTAGCAGCTTCAAAGTAAGATTTGTGTACTTATACGCGAATATAAAAGGAGGAGTATTAAATAGTGAGGCTCTCTTGGGTTTTTGTACTGCAAAGTGAGACGTTGTAACAGAGCCGGTAAGAATAAGGAAAAAAGTAACAAAGTGAGAACAATACACAGTGCTATTAACTAAGTAGGGGATTGGTAACACCAATTCCTTGATAGTAAAGAATAGGTACTGGTTTTACAACCAGTAAAGTGAGGAGGATTTACATCCGACTTATCTGGACTGAGACTTACATCCAGTCTGGAAGGAGGCTAGAGCACTGAATAAGGGCTAAGCGGTAGGCATTTCTGAGGTTACACCCAGAAATCAGAGGGTCCTAGAGTAGTCTTGGATTTACATCCAAGTTGAACGAAGGGTAGGCGTTAGAGGGCAGGATTTGTAGGGCACTGGTTCTGTTTACAACTAGAACTTCACGAGGCATCAGGAGCTCCGCGGGAACCTGGTGTAAATCAAAGACAAACCGTTGAACATGTGTTAAACAATAAACAAAATAAGCAAGAGAAAAGAAATAAAGAAAAACATAAATCTTCAAATTTAAACAGGCGTTTTTTTACTTTAACCAAATTTATGTAACGGACCCTGGACGCGACTGAGTCGTACCCCAGCTTCAAACCCGGAGTAACCGGAGGTTCTTTACAATGTGGCAAATTTCATTAAATCCGAATCTTTAAGAACTCGAAATTATTTTTCATTTAGAAGATTTCTGTATGAAATTAACAATCAATTCAGTATCAGCGTATTTATCAAATATGAAAAATTGGAAATTTAGCACGTCATACAGATATCGTATTAATAATAAATTTTGTATTCCCAAGAATAACTTTGATTTTTCATTTTTTCTTATTTTTTCCACAGTGCAACGTTCTGTTTCTTGAGTTTCTAAAAAAAAAATGTGATTAAACTGAAAGAAGTATTCAAATAAATGAACAAATATATACTTAAGGGTACGTTTTATAACGTCATTAAATGATTTATAGTGTCGGCAAACCCATGTAAAGTTACAAGTATTACAATAGTAAATTTACATACAGTAGATAATATGCAAAAAATGGTAACTTATTCGTAATGCCAAAGGAATCTCATTAATAAATTATCCCATATACAGCATTGGCCGAAAATAAAATGCTTAACATTATAAATCTCTGGTTGGGTGCTAAAAGGGTCAATGTTAATATTTGGATGTTTAAAATAATAATATTTGCATTAGAAGTATTTTTTACTATCTTTTATTTCGTTTAAGTAAACCCAAAACGGACTCATAAGGGATTTGGTAGCCAATGTCACTATAAAAGTTAAAGCTAAAAAGGCCAATATCTACTTTCGCCCTTTTAGCGACCACTTATTTTTATATTTTTTAAATAAACATGGGCCACTGTCAACTTGTATTAGGAGTCCAGTTTAGCGTCATAATCTCTTGTATTATGACAACTTCGTGGATTATGTGGCAGGTGAAGCTGAGAATAAAGAACGTGATTTACTAAAATAATGGAAGTTTTTAAACGCAAATTTTATTATTTCTTTGCTTTACTGCTCTTTTTGGTTTTTATATCCTTCGAATTCAATAAACTTTGTTACAACATAATAAACAACTGAAAATAATGATGTTTTGTTTGTTATTGTTTTTGTTATGACGGCCAATGCCAACAACAAAATATAAAGGGAAGTCATAAATGACTGCAAAAAGGCCAATATAATTTTTTCCTTCAAGAAATTAATTTTAGTATGGCACTCTATTCAATCGATTTTTATGTCTTAGCCAAAGTTGGTAAGTGAAACCTGGAATTTTTCACAGCTGTAATCAAAAGATTTTTTTGTAAAAACTGCAATTATTATTTTCTCAAAAGTGAGTGTGTTTTGGTCATTGGCCCTTTTAACACCAAGTCACTGAAATATAGAGTTTTAAAAATCATTTTTTTATTGTATAAACGCAAGTACTGGTACTTAATATATTTCAGTTTTTTTTACATACAGTCTACAAATTTTGTAAGTTTAGATTTCAATCGACATAAGAAGAAACACTCAATACCTAACATAAGTTTCATACAAAAGACTTAAGCCGTATACTTCAAAAAAGAACTAAAAATGGTAATGATAACAAAAGATTTAGAGTTTTAACACAAGTAAATATAAAATATCTTCAGATTTTTTAGGCTTAAGTTTCCATATTTGATATTTCCGTGTGGCCATGTCATGTAGCTGTCACTCATCTATCAGCTTTCAGAAATAAGTGTTAGTAACTATTGTGTACTCTCCCAGCGGGAAAACTCAGAAGACCTTCTTACTTCAGGCCTTTTTAAAAAAAAGTAAAAACCGCTACTTTCGATCAAAAACTAAACAAATTGGTGATAGTGCTACTAACAATTAATCTGGAAATGTCAATTTTAAGTTAAAAATTTTTATATTTTTTTTGACAGTCTTAGACTTTTTATCGATAACACATGTTTATTTGTTAGTCAGTTTTCCTATGCAAATATATTTGCACTGTTCTTCAATATAGAAAAAATTCAAAAAATAGCAAGTATCATAACAGCTTTAGCCAGAGTTTGGTATGTGTATTATGAATAAACTTTGAGATAACTTCATACCAACACTCACAATATTCTGTACGTAAAATAAACTAAAATTGTTATATAAAATAAATGAAAATGCAATTAAAAACCGGTCTACTTATTTTTCATTTATTTATAACAAAAAGTTCATTTAATTTTTACTGTCAAAAATTCAACACCATATTCCGTAAAATCAAATAAATATTCAGTTCTTTTGTAAAATTTTACTGTCAATAATTCAACACCATATTCAGTAAAAACAGTTAAATATTCAGTTATTTTATAAAATTTTACTGTCAAAAAATTGACCCCATATTCAGTAAAAACAATTAAAAATTCAGTTATTTTATTATATTCAGTAATTTTCGTTTACTCCACAAAAGAGCCGAATTTCTAAAAAATGCCAGACAGACACCTACCTGTCCGCTTGTTTTTCTTATAAGCGAGAGAGGGAGAATATTATTATTTACTTACCCTGTTACACACGTTTGTTTTACTTTTGTTGTACTGACCACGTTGTTTACAGAAGAACTCTCAATTATAAGACTCCAGCAGCATGACCGATATGGCTTCGCAATTATTTTACTTTAAAATTTGATGTATTTAAATAAATTATATTAACAATTAGAAAATGGGAATTGCTTACACAAAACAAGCAATTAATTTTTTATAGATAAGTAAAAATTAATTTTTGGTAGTTAATTTCTATAAAATAACTGAATATTCATTTGTTTTTAAGGAATTCGCGGTTGAATTTTTGACAGTAAAAATAAAATGAACTTTTCGTTGCTTTAAATTACATTTTTATTTAATTTAACAGAAAGAAGAATTTAACTCGATCAACGGACAATATTAACTGCAACTGAAAATCCGTATTAATATGCACTTAGTTTTTTGAATAACTGTTAGAATCAGTTAAAAATAAATTTGCTTGGAATTTTAAATGTTTATTTATTTAAAATTGACTGAACGGAATATTTCTTAAATAAACTACAGTCCGTTACTGTAATAATATTGTGAGTGAACTTTTCTTGATAAATACGGCCGCAAATAATTAGGAATAATATGTGCATTACAAACAGTTGGTAAAACAATTTTTTTCTGTAGTTGAACTCCTTTATCAGTTAACTTTGAAAAAGTCTTTTAAATTTTCATTTAAACTTTATTTTACTGCTGACGGTTTTGCGACTACGTTAGTCTGTACTCACCTTTGTTCTTCTTTTTCATGTCTCCTACAAACTCAAGAACTTTTAACGGTTAATTTTAAGTGTGAGGGGTCTATATATATTTTTGATTAAAGTGCTTAATTTAAAAATGTTAAACATGTTCTACAGAATTCAATTTTCTCGCAAATACTAGAAAAATATTGGCTTAAAGACCAAATCAACCAATAATTATAAAAATTGATACAAGTTTTCAATTAGCCGCATTCCATTAAATGGGTTTTAAATAATGTAAATTTAATTAAAACGTCGTTATTTAAACAATTTAAACAAATCAAATCAACCAAAACTATGCACCTTAACGCCTTCAAAATGGCATACATAGTGTCAGCAAGTGGAAGAACATTGCAAGTTACTAACAAAATGATGAAACCGAAATGGTTTTGCAGTGCGGAATAAGGTTTAAAAAGCCTTTTGCATAAAACTTTTTATTATCATTATTTTTAATAATCGAAAAGAAAAATTTTTTAAATCAAATAATGCTGCCTGTCAAAAAACGTTTTTTTGCTCTCCTGAAAAATTATTATTTTGTAACTTAAAACGTTTTTCGCGGCTGTGCTTCAATTATGCAGAAATACATAGAAAAAGCGTTTAAAAAACTGCAGTTAAAGTGAAAAACTGCCATTTCTTCCACTTCTGTATTTGCCATTAGCCAAAAAAAAAAACGGTTGCTTTTAATTTCGATTTATTAAATGTAAACAGTCGCTGTCAAACCAACTCAAAAAGCGAAAAGCAGTACATAAATTTTTCGTTGTTTGACAGTTTTTGGTTTCGACTGCAGTTTTTTAAACCCTGCATAGAAATCTGTTCATAATTCGACCCCAGCTCCTGTTGCCTTAAAATTAACTAAACATGCCCAACACACAGAACTCAAACAAGTTTGGAATAAAAACTCAGGTAGAATTCACCAAAGTAAATTATATGTCATGTAAATCTTTTAACCACGACATTTGTTGACGTAGTCTATTTTTAAATTTAACTTGAACGTTAGTATCTGGATGATAATCGACATTTATCACTAGCGAAGCGACTTCTATACAAATTCATGTTTTTTGTCGATAGTCTTAGAACGATGTTAAGGGTTCCAATGGGATAACAATATTTTATCCAACCTGTTACAAATTACTTGCTTGGCACATGGATTATACCGCATTTCAGAGGAAATTAGAAGCCAATTTTTTATATATTTCTTTTTAGTAAAATTAAAAAACTATTTTTATGTAAATTTTTTCCAGTTTTAGTGCATATTTTGTATTTTGTTAATGCTTATTTTGGATTTCTTTAGTGCATATTGTAAGCGCATATTTTCGATTTTTTAGTGCATGAAAATCTCATCCCTATGAATCACACATAAATTGTCCCCTATCTTTTTTTCAATCTATTATTGGCCATTATGACAACTTGCCATTAGTTATAGGTACGATTTTATCTAAAGTATAAAAGGTTTTTCAATATTACAACTTTGCTTTGATCTAAAGTGAGTGATACGTCGAAGGCAAGTTCATCTTACCGGTTAGGTTAAAGTTAAGTTGAAATAATAAATAGCTCGTTATACGTCCGAAAAAATCGTACCTTTTACTAATAATAGTTGTAATAATAGAACCCTACTCTGAGAAAAAAATATTTTCATTCAGCCCCATTGTGAATTGTAATAGTAATGATCTCAAATCAAACCACTCAAGCGTGGGTGCTTTTTTTAATTATACATATCATAACAAAGCCAATATAGTGTGTGGTGCAATGCGAATTGCGAATTCAGTTCATAATGATAATTCAAACTCATGTGGTTTTCTTTGACAGATTGTTAACATTTTGTTAAACTTAGACAATTCTGCTTACTTTCAATTTGCACAATTGCATATCGCGTTACAAATTGGAAAATGGAAGAGACATTTTTGCAACAATGTCTAATAAGCCTTTTTGCAAAAAATTCAGTTTATTGCTCTCTTAGAAGCAGTAAACACAGCTTGGAATTACATAATTTTTTTGCAGAGATTCAAATGATGCTTGTATCCTTTAGTCCTCTTCCATATTATGAAACATTTGCTGCGAAACATTTGAATTTGATGGTTAAAAAGACGAATGGAAAAAATGTTGTTTATTTCTTGTAAAAGAAGTTTTTGTGAATTTGTAATGGAGAGGAGAAAGAAAAATAGAGGAGGGATTCAAAATACTTAAAAATAGAAACGAAAAAAAAGCTGCTGCAGCAAATGTTTCAAAATATGAACGAGGACCTTGATTCGACGTGAAGTAGATTTTATTATTCTTACGGACTTTTGGCTTTTTTTCAATTCTTCAGTTTTAAATTTTATTTTTTTATACCCTCACCACAATTAGTTGTGAAGAGGGTATATTAAGTTTGTCATTCCGTGTGAAACTTTTTTATTATTCATCTCAGACCCCATAAAGTATATATATTCTGGGTCCTTGAGTAATTCTAAGTCAATTTAGCCATATCCGTCTGTCTGTCCGTCTGTCCGTCTGTTGAAAACACGCTCACTTTCAAACAACTCAAAAGAAATTAACAAATTTGGTGCCAAATTGCTTGTAGTTACCCTAAGCAGTTTGGGATTGAAATCCAGCAAAATCGGTTCAGCAGGACCAGAGCTATGAATCAAAATGTGGAACCACCACCTAAAAAAATTGATAATTTTGTTACAAAAAATAACATAAATGCTGGAAAAAGGCACCGAATGAGATAAGATTTTGCAAAAATTTGTTTTATTTGACTGGAAATCACGTTCTTAAATTTCGTGAAGATCCGTCCATAATTTACGCTAAGCCCCATATAAACAATACTCCCGGAAAACTGTTTAGTACTGCTAAAACCGTAAAAAATAACGCTAGCGTAACAAAATTTGGTACGTCACAGTTTTTAAGTACTAGAAATAATACTGTGAAATTTCGTGACGATCGGTCCATATTTTACCTTAGGCCCCATATAAACCCCACTACCGGAAAACAGTTTAGTACGCCTAAAACCGTAAAAAATAATGCAATCATAACAAATTTTGGCTCGTCACAGTTTTATAGGACTATAAATGATACTGTGAAACTTCTTGACGATCGGTGCATAATTTACCCTAGGCCCCATAGAACCCCTACTCCCGGAAAACAGTTTAGTACACCTAAAACCATAATGAATAATGCTAGCATAACAGAAATTGGTACGTCACAGTTTTAGAGGACTAGAAATGCCACTGTGAAATTTCTTGATGATCGGTCCATAATTTACCCTAGGTCCCATATAAACCCTACTACTGGAAAACAGTTTAGTCGCCTAAAACCATAATTAATAACAAATCGTCACAGTTTAAGATAATAATAACATCATACAGATATTACTCCTTAAACATTCGAACTGTCGGTGGAGGGTATCAAAGATTCGGCACAGCCGAATATAGCAACTTGTTTAATTAAGGATTTATATGATGTCAATGGCGATTAATGATTTATGATTTCGATATCAGATTTTTAAAAGATGATAAAGGAAAGTGTGTATAAATTAAATTGGTTATGAAAATGAAAGGTTAAGCCTTTTTATTATATTTCAAGTGGATTTTCTTTATGTAAATTTGTTTAATATTCTTTAGGGAAATATGCTTTCATACATACAATTTTAATGGGGAATTGAGGTTAATATTATTTGTAGAATTTTTAATAAGAATTAAGTAATTTAATTTGCTTGTCTTTTTTCCATTTATTTTTAATGTTTTTATATATATGAAGAAAGGAATTTTACAACATGAAAATTAATTAAAATTGTTATTGATAATCTTTCATTCTTGACGTGACTAGGGGTTGAACCGGCAGGTTACTATGACATGTTTCGATCGGAACCACTCGATCTCCTCAGATAGTTTTGCCGTCTTACACTCGCAGCTATCGAAGGCTGCTGACGTCAGTAGTCAAATATCAATCCTTAAACCAAATTTGTATTTTTAACACTTTCTTTTGGTAGATCGAAATTTGCTTTTTTTTCTGAATGATTATCCATTTTAATTGACTTTACATGTTTTTTCCTTACTTCTGTTTTTTCGTACTTTGTCAAGAATTTTTCTTGAAGTCCAAGTACATTTTTTGTTTGTTTTTTTCCTTCTATCTTTCTCTTTTCTGTTGACCTTTTTCAGCACAACTTGAAGGACAAATGTAAACATAGAGCTCGTGCCTTAGCTTTAACAATAATTAGTATTGTGGTTATTTTGTTGAACTATTTATGGTTTTTAATCCAAATTTTTCAATATTTTTTAATTAGGCTTAAGTTCATCAAATTTAATTTTCATTAAATTATTTTTATGAAGAAAGGAATTTTACAACATGAAAATTAATTAAAATTGTTATTGATAATCTTTCATTCTTGACGTGACTAGGGGTTGAACCGGCAGGTTACTATGACATGTTTCGATCGGAACCACTCGATCTCCTCAGATAGTTTTGCCGTCTTACACTCGCAGCTATCGAAGGCTGCTGACGTCAGTAGTCAAATATCAATCCTTAAACCAAATTTGTATTTTTAACACTTTCTTTTGGTAGATCGAAATTTGCTTTTTTTTCTGAATGATTATCCATTTTAATTGACTTTACATGTTTTTTCCTTACTTCTGTTTTTTCCTTAAGCCTAATTAAAAAATATTGAAAAATTTGGATTAAAAACCATAAATAGTTCAACAAAATAACCACAATACTAATTATTGTTTTTATATATATTTTTTATTTTTTTTTTTTTTTGTTGTACTTGATATCCCCTTTTAACGTATTTTAAAAATGTATTCAAAGCAAAGATTACATTTAATGTCATGCTGCTTTACGAATATTAAATTTCATTTTTAATCCATCAAACTTTTGGCCACCAATTGGTTGCCCAGTGGTTACTTCCTTTTAAGATTTGCCCAGAAACTTGCTTCTTGTGGCCATATAAATATTAATATCATATACAGATTTAATTTCTCATTTATACTGTTTTAATAACTAGACCACCGGTATAAATTTACAAGATGTTTTATGGAATTAGATACAGAAGTAAAAAAAATTATAACACACGCAAGTGGTACGAAGCACGCAACAGTTGCAAGTTGCAGACAAAAATAAAGACAAACAAGACAATTATGAAGAAGTTAAAAAACAAACTGCATTTATAATTGATACAAACAACTCACAGAGTTCACAGAGCTTTTAAAGAATTGTTTCAACAGCGAAAATATACAATTTAAGTACCAAATTCCGTTGATGATAAGAGTTTTTAACAAAGTTCTCCAAACGGTGTGGCTTTCCTTTTACAATTATAGAAAACCTTTTCTCAAAACCAAAATACTCTGGTGACAACGAGCTTGCGCTGCAAAAAGTCATACGTAAAGGAACTCCTGGAATTCGGCTTAAGACATTGTTTAACACGTTGCAACTGGAGTTCTCGTATCCTCGTGACAAATAGTAAATTTAAAATTTTGATATTTGAAAACTTTTTAAATTTGCTTAAATTAAAATTAATAATTTTAAAGAAAATTTCTCGATACCTTTTGTAATCAACGTTTTGCTTTTTTGGGAAAACATTAGTTTCTTAAGGGGTACATGAAGCACAAAGAGGTGAGAATCTTTAATATAAAGTACCGTATAACTATGATAATTTAAAATAATAATCATAATTAAAACAAGTAATAGAAATATACTCTGCTACGCCGGCTTAGGCCGTACTAAAGTCTATTCCAAAAAGTCATATGAAACATGATTTAACGTAATTTGAATGATATATTAAGATTTGTTTAAGAAATATTGTTAGGCTTAAGCTACGGTCACACTTATTAAATATTTGATCAAATAAGCATAACCACTACTTTTGTTAATAGTTAGGGAGATTTAACATGATCTAAATAACACAAAATAAACTAATTATACTACTAGACATAGCAAAAGACTATTCTTTGCAAGATGTGGTACTATAATCCAAATAAATATTGTAATTAAAGGAAATGATTATATAGTTTGCCTGTTGGTCCCGTTTTTTTCCGTCAAATATTTGACAAGTGTGACCGTAGCTTTACTAAAGTGTTTTTCAGATGGGGATTTTTTATTGAACTTTTAGCAAATTATAAGTGATAAGAAGAATGATTTCTTTTAAAGAGTGATTTTTTAAGAGCTATAGGGCGATTCTATTCTAGACAACTTTTAACATCAATTTTCAAATCACACTATTTGACACTTTTTGATGCCAATTTTAAGTAAAATATCTATATTTTATAATAATATAATTTTTTTAGACGTAAGCTAAAATATAAATTTGTTGTGCACTTCAAATCATTAGGATTCATAGATTTGGCGCGAACTGAAAATTCATTAAATGTTGCACCCGTCATGGCTTAAAGAGAAAATTTCTTATTATTGGATTATATTTCTCTACGATGTTTGATTTGATAATCATCGTCTGATATCTCATCTTTCACAATAAAAAAGAAAAATACAATAAAAGTTTAAAAATTAACAGAGTTTTGTGTTTTTGTGGTATGATCCTATGAAAGTGGGCCGATTTGGTTGCACCCGTCATGCACTTTAAAGCTCTCTCGTGGCTATTTGATCGTTTCATATAAATTCTTGTAAATAGATAACAATAGTATATAAAAAAATGTTACCCCTTCTAGAAATAACTTAATTGCAAATGCGTTTCTTTCTATTAGTAAAAGACGTTTAAAGCGTCTAAATGTTGCACCCGTCAGAATAGAATCGCCCTATAGGAAAGATTAAAAAAAACACATAAAATTCAGAAAAATGCATGAAATCTTTATTTGAATCGATAGTACGGTCCATATAATTTAATGTTTGAAAGTTATTTCATGCAAATGTTGACTGTGACTGCGCCTCCGTCCATCCGCTTAGTCCAATTTCGGCATACTCTTTCCAACATTTCGGCCGGTATCTCATGAATAATTGCTTCAATGTTGTCTTCCAATGCGTCCATTGAAGCGGGCATGTGTGTACACTCAAAAGAAAAATCAATCCATCCGTACTCAAATCAATCCCAAGCGGTATTAATAGTACGGTGAGTACGGATTTTCTTGAATCAAGTACAGAAAGATTGATTCAAGTACGGATTTTCAATCCCAAGATACTTGAATTATCCATATTCAATTCCGATTTCGTACTTGAAATAATCCAAAAATGAGATTGATTTAAGTAAAACTAAGATTGAATCAATATCAAAACGCGATTGATTCAAGTATTATAAAGTTGAAGTCTGGCCAGACCTTTGTTTAATGTGTATAGATAATCAAAACATGCGTATGCGGGATGGTTAAGCATGAAAATAATACATACATACATATATTGTATATATTTTTATTCATGTTCTGTTGTTTTTGTTGTTTTGTACAACAAATTTTGAAAAACACACACGTACGCACGCATAATAAATAAGTTTTTTGAGATTAAAGCCCTCAAATTGTGGCACTATCAACGAAAAGTTTAATCTTTTTTGTAATTGATTTAAGAATTTTATGCTTATTTCAAGAAATTCCGGAATTGATTATTGAAAGTAATCCCATTTAGGATTGTTTTGAGTACATTTAAGTGTTATTCTTACTTGAATTTTTGAGTGCGACTCGTACTTAAGTAAGACGACTCATGGTTAAATTATAGACCAGACTGAAGATGTTTGACAGTGAAACAAAACATGAAATGTGCGTCAGCTGTTTAAACCAGTGTTGCCAAAAAGATAACAGCTAAAAAATCACCCGATATTAAAAACCCAAATTAGACCAAATTTTAATACAGTAAAACATTTTTTTTAACCTTTAAGGCGTCTTAAAGTATGCGAGATTTTGCAGTGTGGTTTCTAATCTTCGATCGGCGTAAGGCGTACTAAATAGTTTTCCGAGAGTGGGGTTTGTTTTTGGGGCCTATGATAAATTATTGACTGATGTTAACGAAATTTGTCAAAGTTATGTGTAATCAAATGAATCTATGACAGACTTAAGCTTTCACAAATTTAAGTAGTACTTCCAGTCATATAAAACGAATATCTGCTAAACTAAATAAGAATCGGTACATTTTGTCACCAATTTATGTTAGTTTTCATAACAAAAATAATAACTATGTAGCGAGGTTGTTCCACATTTTGGTTCATAACACTTTGCTACTGAACCGATGGCTAGGAAAAACTTGTTCTCTTCTGTTAAGTCTTCCAAAAGTGGGGGTGTTTTCCACAGAACGACAGGCTTATGGGCATGGCTAAATCAATTTAGAATTTTTGCCCATGATCATATTGTTTATTGTAAAATTAAAGAAATCATTGGAAATAACTTATTTTTTATCAAGGTTTCGTTATAATGCGCTAAATTCCCATTTCATACTATTGACAAACTGAAGTTTATTGTTGATGGGATATGCGCATTTCATTGATTGCGTAGGCCAGATCGTCAGGAAACTTCATCCAAAGATTTTAGAAAAAAAAAGATATAATACAAATAAAACTGTTAAGCGAGTAAAAATTAAAAGCCCCAGTTATACTTGTAACAATATCAAAGCTTAAACAAAAACAGCAACAATAAACAGTGAGTTTATCTTTTCTTAAAATAACGAAACCTTGATAATTAATTTTTGAATCCCAAGAAAAACTTTGATAACCTATTTTTTAGTTTGCTCAGTTTATTCGGCCATTTCTTGGAAATCAAAATCACGTGAAGATTATCAATTGAATTTTTTAAAAATTAAAGTAGCTTAGGAAAAGGAAAGTCATCCTCAAAGTACACAGAAAAAATTAAAAATTGTCTCTAATCACCCAACTTGTTCCAAATTCATAAAATCACGCAACCCATTTGTTGATTTTGCACCTATTATTAAAACGATTATATTGATTACTGAAAATTGTAAAAATTTAATATGTATTTTGAATATTTTTTTCTCAACAAATAATATTTTTGAATTTAATTAAAAATATGTTAAAAAAAAAAACTTTGCCGTTTCAAACAATTTCGACAATTTCCAACAACCATTTCACAAGTTTGAAATATTTTGTTTTTTAAACGAAATAATTTTTTGTTATTTAATTAATTTTTAATTTCAAAATTTATTTTAAAACAACTAAAATGTTAATTAGATCAAAATTATATTTTTAATTCTCATTCAACAAAAAAAAAATAATTGATTCAATTATCACATCACAATTTCACGAGATTTCGATTTACAGAACATGACCGATTATCCCAAAGTATCTTAAAGAGTTCTTTTTTAAGAACGCAAATTTTTTATATTTGTACAAATTAAAAATTAAATGGCTCCTTTAAAGTTCTGACTGCTTTTAACTTATATTCCTTTAACTTCTACCTACTTTGCCGAATTAGTACATTTGTGAACAAAACAAAACCAAGTTGGCGGAAATCAATAATTTTTGTCTCATAAACATTTAAAAAACTTTTCACTGTGCGCAGACTTATTGATAAAATTGTATCTCTCGTATGTGCGATCGAGCATTATTTAATACAAATTTGTTATTATGACTTAAATATATAATTATTTTTTTTTTCTATTGTGAAACTCTACAGAAAAAAATAAGTGAAAATACAAAGTTTGACGGTGAAGTCCGACGTTGCATACTCTACAATTTTACAATTCCATCATTAACGCATTTCACAGTTACACCCTGCAGCAATTTCCCAGTAAGTTTTTCACACACAGACAAGTTGATTCACGTTTAAAACTAGAACTACTACGCAATCAAATAGCTTTCTCGGCTATTTATGATCACATAGAATATCCTTTTAAAGTGAGTTCAAAATCTAAAAAAACACATTCACATATCAATATGGATATCAAATGAAAAGTAAAAATCTCTTAATTTGGTCAAAACTCTTTGCCTCGAAAGATGTTTTAAATCAAAATGTTTTTTTTTACATAATTTATTTATTGAGTCTTCATATGTATGTTTATTGAAATATAAACTATCAATTGATCAAATATTACGAAAGTTTTCCTAGCAGTCTAGCTTTATAATTTTACTAAAAACAATTAGAGTTCTCAAAGTTAAACAGAAATTTTGCTTTAAAAGATGTCGTTTTTATTTTTGCCCAGATATTTAAGGGCAAATAGATTTTGTTTCTAAGTTTAAGAGAGTTTTGCGTGTTATTTTATATCCATAAGTCCTTGTCCATATTGTAATTGTATGTCTTCCTCTAGATAACAAACTCATATAAACTGCTTATAATTAATTCCAGACCCACGTTTAGTATACCGATCGACTAAAAATTACTTTCTGAGCCGACCAAACCGTATTCGTCCGTACGGCAGGTTGCCGGTCCAAGTAAACCTTGTGCGCAAAGTACAGAAATTGCGATAAGGACGAAGTCTATTGATTATGGTGAGAATCGGTCCATAATTTCACTTAGCCCCCATACAAAATTCTTTTCGGAATAAAATCTCTAGTAGGTCCAGAAATAAAAATAAGACCAATTAAAACCTCCTCTATAAGTTTTAATGGACTTTTATCAAAAATAACTCTGTGTTGAATCTTAAACAACATAATATTGTGTTAACGTGTCTATGATTACCCATGGGTCCCAAATATGGTACACTGTAGAAAGTTGTTTGTATACATCACAGTGGGTTATCAAATGGTTCAGCTGTGTTAAAATGTTATAAGTTTTTAAATTGTAAGTCCATTTAAAGGAATATCGGATGGGATTATGAACAACTGGGTGACTATCTACGTTGCCTAGTTTCAAGTTTTATCGATTTTTTTTATTGGGTTGTTGCTGGCTGTAATAAGTATAAAGTAGGGCTCACAGCTGAACCGAACCAAGTCATAAAATATAATACATATTTATTTGTATTTTAAAACTGTTACGAAATTCTCCGCAAGGTTTAATATTATCCAGTTCTGTAACGGACTAAACTAAAAATAATTTTGTTCCTTAGATAACGGTAATAAGCCCAAGCAGTTCAATCACTCAAGCTCAAAATAAATTGAAATTTATTTAACCTGTTTTGCTTCAGCGCTGAGCCCTCCATATGATCTTTACGATCTTTAACGCCCAAATTAAAACTATAAAAAATTTTGACAATTCAATTGTTAATGCCAATATTGAAATACTGCAAAAGAAAATAATAAGAAAAAATATACCAAAGTTGTATTTATGGAGGTGCACTAAGTTTAGTACAATGAAAGCTTAAGATTCAATTTTAGCGAAACATTAACCCGTATTCATAATAAAAAGTTAGCCACAGTTCGGACACTACGTACAACGAGCTGCTCACTAAAATGCCGATTAAGCTTAGCAGCTTGTATGCATAGAATTAATTCATAATCAACTTTCCACCTTCTGCTAACTTTTAATAAATCAACTCAGAATTTTAATGATGCCACATTATATTGCTCAAAAATGCAACACGTTTTGCATTAATCATCGCTGGTTTTGTCATTTTATATTTGTTTTTCCCTTTACATATAAAAATTTTAAAAAGTTTCTAAAGTTAAAATAAATTTAAAAAAAAGACAGTAAAATAAAAAAAAAAACTAAATTATTTGACATTAAATTGCTGTTTTTCACAAGTTACCAAACGTTTGGCAGGTCGTTAGCTAGAGCTTAGCAAATCGTTAGCCAAAGTTTGTTAAGTGTATTAGGAATAAACTTTGTGCTAACTTCATGCCAAATTTTCGTTCTAAATACGGCTGCAAATATTTTTTAGGCAATTGTCACATGACGTTTTAATTGGCTTTGTATTTTTTGCAGTTATGACTTTTATTTTTTTTTTTTATTTTTAGCAGTTATGACTAGAGTTTCTACGCGGGAAAGAATTCCCGGGAATCCCCGGACATACTTTTTAAATTATTCCCGGGAATTTGCGGGAATTTTAAATGAAATTTTTTGGAAATTATAATTTGTTAGCATCGCTAAACAACGAGCAATAAAAATATATTCTTTACTAAAATTACTATAAACTTTCTACAAATCGAAATATTTTTCTATATATTTTTTTAAATAAACGGTCTTTTAATTGTTGATGAAATGTCTAAAAAGCTTCTTGAAGTAGAAAATGAAAATGTACACGATACACCATCACCAACACCAGATGTTGAACCATCTACAAATTCTAATAAAGTAAACGTAAAGAAAATACAAAAGCCTGAAAATATCTTAAAAAAAGATTTTGACGTCGCCAACAAATTTATAATCTTTGTATGATGCGCTTCTTACTATAAAACCAACGTCTATAGAAAGCGAGAGCACGTTTTCGGTAGCAGGCAATATACATTTCATCAAGGATTAGAAATAGAATCTCTGATAAGCTTTTAAATCAGTCATAACCACTCCATAGACTCGCGAGCAGTCGATAATTGTATTTTTCACACAGACACGGTCGGCAATTCACATGTATACAACAAATTTGTTCGAGCCACTCCATAGTCTCGCGAGGCAGTCAATAATCGTATTTTTTACACAGACACGGTCGGCAATTCATATATATACAACAACTTTGTTTGTTGCTTGGTTATCACTGTTTTAAATGCTTAAATTAATGCTAAAAAATTTTTCTTAAAAGTAAATTAATTTTACCAAGTTGCTATTTATAATAACTACTAAATATTAATAAGTTTTTACAATTCGTGATCTCTCAAAAAAAAAAAAAATATATACAAACATACATACATATGGGCAAATCCTGCGTGACGAACGCTACATTCGCACGCGTTTTCTGATTGAAATATACACAGTTTTTGGTCTTTCAAAAGAGATAGCTTCAACTTATATATAGTATTTACTGACATTAATATGTACTTACGAATGGCATATATCATAATTTCTTAGCAAGTATTTGTTGCGAAATTATTGATCACAAAGTTTTGTGACGCACGCTACAAAAAGTAGAAGTAACTTCAAAGGTTGAAGTGCGTTTTCCTAATTTTTAGCGAATTTTGCATGATAAGGTATACAAAATCTGATTCCTAAATGAAAGATGAGTATAAGAGAATTGTTAACGCACTTATTTGCAGCCAAAAAATGTTGTGATTTTTTGACAAAAGCCGTGAACCCTTTGTGACGCACGCTACAGTTTTTCCAGTAGTATTTTATTATTATATTTTATTTATTTTAACAAAACAAATTATATTTTTATGAATTGCATTTCTTAAACTAATTTGTTAACTAATGAATATCAACTTTTATTTTAACGAAATTTATATTTCGATAAGTTTGCTCTAAGTGCTACTTTAAGCACAAAAATCACCTAAAATAATGCTAAATTCACGTATTTTATTAAAAAATCAGCAGTGGGGTATGATTTGGTAAAAATTATTGCATTGATGATCATTGAAATACATATTTTTTAATATAAAAATGAAATTAAACATCTAGTCTTATATTCCGTTAAAAAAAAATTCATTTGAACAATTTTTGTTTGGTGGACTGTTTCTGGGATTTGCCCATATATAATATCGACCCCTAACCGCAAAAATAATGTAAGCGCCAAAAATCAAATTTTACAGGAGAGAGCTTTTTTTTTATTTCATATTAATTTTGTATGAAATTTGTCGCTTGCATTAAAATTGCTTTTGCTATAAAATCCTAACGGTACATTATGTGACCATGATATTTTAGGAGATGATGCAAGTGTTGCCAATTAAGTCATTTATTAAAAAAAACGAAAATTGAAAATCGTGTCGCTTACGTTATTTTCGCTGTTAGGGCTCGATATGCATGTACATATGAATGTAACAATTTATTTGGTTTAATTTTAGTTTTCTGTGGAAATAATAAAGCTAATTTTTTTTTGGACTGTTGTATAGTTGTATATTCTTTAAAAAAGTAAAAACTTTTGTCTCTGTTATTTATCGTAAAAAAGTATCGTGCCAGCACTTGTCAAGCAATAAGGAAAAATCTACCTTTGATATTATGTATTTTAGTAATATTAGACGTTACAAAATCCCTTAAAAATGTATGATGACTTTGCTGAAATTCGTAGTGATGAATATAAAAACACATCAATTAAGGCGAAATGCAATAAAAGAATAACAATAATCGACAGCAACAAAAATATTCACATAAACTCTCAAATGCTGGTAGTCGTCTGAATGCGGTTGGTTCTGTTGCTGTATATAAATTTAATAAATTATAAAGGAGCTGAAAATTATTTTAGCAAACGAAAGCATAATTGTTAATAATCATATACCTGTAGAAACATGCATATTCTTTTATATGTACTCTAACAGTGCTAAGGGCAAGTTTTCTAAAAAGATCTTAAAAAATATAAGAAAAAACATGATAAAAACATTCATTCAAACTCGTATAAAGAATAAAAAAATTAAAAATGTTATGGAAAAAATTCAGTAGTCTTATGCAAAAATTCCTTATCATAATTTTGCATTAGATTTTAACAAGTGTGTTATACATGAATATTCATAATTGTAGCACTATGGGTCAGTAGTTATAAACTTTGTTGAAAAAATACGCTAATTATATGTATAAGAAGCAGGGCTGGCAAAAACCCGGGTTTTTTTAAAAAACCCCAACTCAGTGGGTTTTTTATGGGGTTTTTTGGGTTTTTCGAGTAATGGTATAACAATAATTGGTCTAAGCAATGTTGCCAACTCAGCTCTTTTCGGTATAGATTTAGCAAGAAAATCTTCAATATTTGGTTATGGCATCATCATCAAATGCATGGATGGTTAAAAGAAAAGCTAGGCTTAAATAAGTCCTTACATATATGCCTCAGCTGCCAAGTGATTTCTTTTTTGAACTTTATGCCTAAATAAGATCGCAACATATAAATGAATTTGACAATGACATTCATAGAATTTTAAATAACGTTCAGTTGTATAAAGGAGCTTTGAATATCCAACAAATGTTACTCAAAGTTCAAAACGACCTAAATACTGTACAAAGTGACTCCACTACAATTGCAACTGCCATTGATGTAATTTGTTGAACAATGATATACTACTGTCAAAACGGAATTTTGTTGATACGCGTACTTACTCCAACTCATTATTTGGCGAATGTGATGCATCCCAAATATGTATATAAGTATGTATGTATGTATACAAACTAATTAGTCAAGAAAACGTAGATAGCAGAAGAATGTATAAGTCAAAAGCACCTCTCATTTCTTGCACCTTGTTTGGCATTTTAAATTTAAGTTGTAGAATATTTTTCATAATAACGGTATTCAGTTAGATTTTATTTGATTGAAAAAATGTAAAAAGCACGCAAGGAAAAGTATTTACACTAAAAGCTGCAATTTAATCAGCCTTAAACCAAGTGTTAACAATAAGGTTCAAAATTTGCAACATTGCAGCTTTTTTCCGATTATTTATATTATAAATATTTATAATATATTTCCATTAAAGACGTAATAATAAGATGACAGGCTGATTTACTTTATTTGTCACGACAAATATGTACAAATTCCCACTTTTAAATTAAAATAAAAAATTTTCCTTTCTTGCAATCAAAAAAATCAGAGCTGTACCTCAATTCTGTAACTTTTTGAATTTAACTACCGATATCGTTAATTAACGAGAAATAACGAATTTGTTATTCTGTATTTTAAATAAACAAATATTTTTGTTTAGAAATATTGACGACAAATATCGGTAAAAATATAAGAACGTCAAAGTGAAAATTTTTTAAAATTAATAACAAAAAAATACAAAATAAATTTGCTTTATTGCATTTATTTTAACAAAACATTAATGAAAACGCGTAAATATTGATTATATTTCTAAACAAATATGTTGGTTTTAAATCTTTCTATACATAGGGAAAAATTTTCAGGTGACTGAGCCACTCTAGCACAACATTTCTGCTCTTGCTTTTTATACCTACACTACTGTATGTGAAGAGGATATTATGTGGTTGTACGAATGTGTGTAACACATTAAAATAAAGGTTCTGGGCCTGCCTTTTAGTATACCGATTTACTCAGAATCAATGTCAGAATCCATTTAACGAAGCCCGTAATAAAAAGAGAAAATCCCACAACGTTAAATCCACATACGTACTAATGGGCATATTAACACTTTGTATGCATTTTATAATCATTTTCTTTTATTTTTCTGTAAAAAAAATTAAAAAATTATACCATCTTTGTATAAATGAATATAAAGAAAAAAACCCGGGTGGGGTTTTCTGGGTTACCCAGTGGGCAGCCAACCCTGATAAGAAGGCATTCCATCAGCGTTCTTAAGTTGTATTGAGACATATAAGCCCATGAATGCGGAGAACTCATGACAAACATGCTTCGAATTTTTAAAAAATATAAAATGTTTAAATGTGGATGAGTAAATCAGCAGCAAGAAAAATAAAGCCAACTGCAAACGGTGGAGAGAAAGGTTAAAGGATAATGAAACAAAATTACAAAACCACAAATTAAAAAACCAGGAGAATGCAAAATGCTAGACAGACGTGGAGAGTAACGGCTAATGTCAAAGAAGATATAATTGAAGAGAAATGGAAATATAATCGCATGCGGCAACGAGAGAGGCGCCAAAAAGTCTTAGAAAATGAAATTTCATACGCTAAAATCAGTGTTTGTACTGTTTGCCTTGAAAGCGACTTTTGTTTTTGTCGCATGCAAATGCCTTGGCTTTTTGTTATTTTCTTGAAAACAAACAATTGCTCAAAATCAACCTTAGCAGAGATTATTATAGTGCTAATCAAGAGCTATAAGTTTCGCCTTTTGTCAAAATAAAATAATGTTTTAGTGTATGTTTTTTCACTTTGAATGCGAACGAATGTCGCATTCGACATTGTAGAAATGCTCATATGTGCTTAGTTTGTTTTTGTTACTTATAATACAAAAGGAATTTCTTTTCTTATTCTTCTTTTTAGTCTTAAGAGAATTTGTTCTCTAGTCGTTTCTCTTTGATACAACGGAACAATTATTTTTCTTTTATTTAGAAAAGTAAAAAACTACAAAGGTAGAAAGAACCCTCGAAGCATCATTAAAATATGAATTTAACTTGAAATATCTGAAAAGAATTAGAGCAAATAATTCAAAAATGTATTCTAATTGTCACAAGCATATAAAAATTTAATGTTCTTCAAATGCCAATTTGTTACCTTTTATCCTGCAAAATTGTATTAATCTTTGCTGCTTCTTGTTTAACTTGTTGCACAAGTATTAATACAATTTAAATATCATTTTACAAAAAATGACAAAAATGGAAACTAAATTATAATTGTCTTCAGGCAATTAAAAGTAACAGCAAATGAAAGCATTTCTAGAATGCACAAACTCTACAAACGAACTGTAAATAAATCTGAGGAGTTTCGTTCTTCTGGTCTTTGATTTTATTAAATTACAAAAATGGAAAAATCCTAACAACTCATTTCGAATTGTACATATTGAAATTTTGCAAACGTGATATTTCAGAGCAAGAAAACGTGCAAAAATAATAAATAAATAAACTCAAAGAAAAATAAAAACAAAACTAATTAAACCAGAATTACACCAGTCAAATGCACTCAGCTTCATTCAACTCAAACTCATCTCCACTGAACTCTAGCGCAACTGAATAGAGTTATTAAAAGAATATTTTTCCTTAACGTTTGCAGTTGGGAAACAACAATAATTCTCTTGTTTTACAAGATTTTGCCATAAATGGTCAAGTGGTGAGTTGCTGACGAGGGAAAAGGGTGTAGCATCAGCAGGAACAGTAGGTGCAGCTGTAGACAACAAGTTGCAAAATAGCATTTCTTAAGACTCGTTACATAACTTTGTTCTAATTGCTTTTGACTATTTGTAGTATTTAGCTGTTTCTTTCGGTGCTGTTTTTTTTTTTTTTTTTTTTTTTTTGTTTCGCTTTGTCTTCCATTTTGGAACAAGTTGACTGAAGTATGAAACTCTTCAATTATTTTCATTTATTATTAACAGTTATTTAAGCGGAGTGAAATCATCACTTTTCTGTTTTAATTAAAGTAGTAAAAGCGATTGCTGTCTTTAAGTTACTTTTGCAATGAAGATCTCAAATCTTTCTTTCATAATACAGATTTTAGGAAAATAACAAAAAAAAAAAAAAAACCTAAAGGAAACCTTGGAAACTACATAAAATATTTAAAAAAAAAAAAAAAAAAATTAAGAAAAGTTTTCAAAGAAAATGGGCATAGTTTTATAGAGGTATGATCTAATATTTGTCTTTTTGTTATTGTTTTCTTTTCTACAAAAAAAAAAAAAAATACATTTTGAAAGGTGCATGCATAAAATGTCTTGCCGAACATGTTATACTGCAAGTTTTTATTTGACGGGAACAAAACACAAACTTGGATCGCCCTGTTTTTAACAGCTGACCAAAAATCTGTTCTTCAATATATAAAAAAAATATACATAATACAAAATGATCAAAATGAATGACCAAATTCCAATGTCTTTAGTTTGTTTTTCATAAAATATGTAAACATGAAAATACCGTTGCCAGATTGCCGATTTAACATCAAGTTTTTACGATTTCTTGATTTGACATTTTTTTTAAAAACAATTTTATTTTTGATATTTTTAGTTAGGCTTGAGTTCATCAAATTTAATTTTCATTAAATTATTTTCACTGAGGGAAGGAATTTTACAACTTTAAATTTATTGATAATTTTTCTTTGGCTGAGCCGAGATTTGAGTCCGGGTTAATTTTTACATGTTTCAAGAATCACCACATTCTATCCACAGAAGATCTTTGAGTTCTACCCACTGCACCACTGCGGTGCCCGTTATAAGGCCCATACACAACACCATCATGACTGTGCAATCAAGTGATTGTGCCAGCTGATTGACCGTGTATGAGCTTGTGGTGTGATTGTACCAGCTGCTGGTGCTTTATCAGAAATAGTTTGATATTTTTTTGATTGCACCAGCATGATTGAATCGTGTGTTGTAAAGTTAGCTCATAAAAGTTAAATCGTCAAGGCATAAACATCAAAAAATAAAAATTTTTAATTATGAATGCCAGAAAAAAATATTTTTTGGGGATAAATTCTTGAACTTTTTAAAACAATTTCTTGCCTATGGAAAATTAAAAGTACGGAATACTGCAAATGTGGATTAAAAATCCAATGCTGCAATAAAATGATAGAAAATGTTGTCGTCATTCATTACAACCTTTTCTACACAATTTTTGGTAAAAAATGAATTTTGTACCAGCATGCTGGTGTATTGTGTGCTTCAAGCTTAATTGTACAATCACTTGATTGCACAATTATGATGGTATTGTGTATGGGCCCTATTAGCCAACAGTTAAATATCAATTCTTTAACCAGTAGTACTGGTGGTTCGATATTCGCAGTTATTATCATTTTTAAATTTTAAATTACATGTTGCCTACCTTCCTCCGCTTTATTGCATCGAATCCATTTAAATTTTATGTCACTGAAACCCTACCATTAACAATGTAATGTTTTCTTGTGGTTTTGTTATTCGTGCTTAATTCCCAGTTTTTATTATTGATAAAAACACTTGAAATTTATTGTTGATGGGATAAGCTATTCCTATGCGCATTTCACTGGTTGCTTAGGCCAGATCATCAGGAAACTTCATCCATAAAGATTTTAGAAAAACTAAAGATATTAAACAAAATAAAACTGTTAAACGTATAAGACTTATAGCAACAGTTCTACTTGTAATGTTGAGAGAATTTCAACTAATTGTAGTGGGGAATGTAAGATGAGATAAACCCACTGTTTATTGTTGATGTGTTTTGTTTAAACTTTGATATTATTACAAGTAGAACTGTTGCTATAAGTCTTATACGTTTAACTTATGACATTTAAGGACAGTTTACACGGTAATACATTGTATTACGACATAATGTATAATGAGAGAAATCATATCATGTAAAAGCAAAATGCATTGAGTAAGAGAGAATACGAATACAAAATCTGGCAAGCGGTCGGTAAATGGTGTTTTGCTAAGCCATTTTAGAAACTTATGTATTTTCTTCACACAAGAGGTGTATTTTAACGGAGTATATTGAAGGTGGCAGCATTTTTATACAATTACAAGAACAACTAAAAAAAACTAAAAATTTAAAACTGCAACCATCTGTTTTGTTGTTATTATTTTTGATTTTACTTATACCATCCGTGTAAACATGAATTATACTCACAACAGATTTCTATTTTTTCTTTTAAACACGGAGAGACTTTCATAATATTTTGATTCTACAAAGTCGTAATACATTGTATTTCCGTGTAAACTGGCCTTTAAGGGTGAATTTTTTTAGAATAAAACTCGCTGACCTTTTAAAGAGCAAAGCATTTTTAAGAAACGAACACCAAATTGGATTTTTTTAAATAAAATGTGAAATTTTTTGTAGAAAAGAAAACACCATAAGACATAAATATTTGGATTTTGATGCAGGGTTTTTAGATTAGAGATAATCTAAATTTGTATATGGGCATATCCCCAGAATGGTCTACCAGGATGAAAAAAGAAAATGTTGATTATCATCGTCTTTTATTGTTTATTATTAGAAAAAAAAGTCTATGTTCTTATAAAATAATGGTTTCCTAGCATATATACTTATTTTACATGCAAACAATATGTTATGTTTACACTCTTTCTTCATAATCTCTCCATTACAATCAATTGTAAGAGGACTATCAAGTTTTTTTGTTAATGAAATTTTAAGATATTTATGGAAAATGCATGGTGATACATAATAATAAAAAACATAAAGAAAAATCGTTCGTTCGCGACAGGTACCTTAGCCAATTAAACAAAAACCAAGAGATATATTATATTTTGTAAATACTGGATGGAGACCTACATTAATGCACTCTTAAAATAAATTAACCACTTTTAAAAATTCCTTTTCATTACGCAGATTTTTACATTTCACAACTGTCAGCCAAAGTTGACTTCTATTTTGCGTACGTTCGTGACCACACGTTTATAACTCTTATTATGAAAACTTAAACTCGATGAAATCAATCTTCTGCACTAAACATAGAGCTACCCAAATGCTAGCGATTCGAAAAAAAATGCTGGGAAAAGTTTTGTTTTCTATATTATTTGTACATCAAAAGCGTACGAACAAACGTTCGGGACCCCAGGAAATGCCCATATTAGAGTGGTCGAAGCTTGTATGGTAATTTTCCAAAGTGAATTCTAAAGAGAATGAAGCACCTTATTTGACTCCTTTGTATATAAAATCATTCAATTTGTTGACGATTGGATGAAGAAAAGTAGGAGCGAAAATCGATTGAAAATTTGAATAGTGAATACAAAGCGAAAAAGTTACTGAAATGTTTAGCTTTATTCTAGATGATAAATTAGTTGAAATAAAGATACTTTTAAAAGGTATAAAACCCCAAAATCGACTACAAACTAGCCCAGTAGCAAAAAAATGCCCCAGGCCCCCAAAGTTCTAATTAAAGATTTTCGAAACTTATTTTTGTAACATGATTTTTTTCTTCAAAAAAGTGAGAATTGTGAGATATGGAAAAACTTTTTTTTTTTTAATGGCGTGCAACTGTCCTCCGGTGATGTCAAGAACTTACAAAATGTTTGGGCTGTTTTTTAAATCTCCAATTTCAAAATTTAAAAAAATTTCTTTAACAAAATCGAAAAAATTTAGATTTGCTAACCAGGACCTTGTTTTAAATACCTTAGAGAATAAAAATAAAATATTTTAAAAATATCCCCTGGTGCACTCGCGTATGGCAACGATTTGATTTTTAAGGATTTCGAGGAAAGTATGTTTTTTTGCACATTATTTATCAATATGATAAAGTTTATATATTTGTATTAAACTCCAATTAATGCTATTCAGAGTTCTATGACATACACTACAAGGACTATATTCCAAAAATTTGGTCAAAATCGAACCACGCCAAAAGGCAGATCAAAAAAATTTTTTTTTTCAAATTTTTATATATTTTATGAAATTGGTAACAAAATTTCGTAGGTACATTCATATTTTGATGAAAGTTGAATAAATTATTTTCTGTAATTGGTAACATAAGAAATAAACATTTTTATGCACTTGGGGCAAAAATTACCCAATACTTTTTAACGTCAAAAACGTTGTTTAATTCAGAAAGCTGCTTACTAAATTAATAAAGTTTTAACTACAAAACAGAAAAAATTTATCTTTTACCAATTTTAAAAATTTGACAGAAACTAAAAAAAGTGACTTTTGCGCTTTGTATTCACTATTAGAATTTTTAATCGATTTCCGTCTCGACTTTTCTTTACGCATGGCACCAAACTTCATATTGTATGTTTCTATATACAAAGAAACCAAATTTTTCACTCTCATTTTTGTTGGACCACTCTTATTTATTTATATCAAATGTAATAACTTTATTAATTACTTTTATATTTTTTTAGGTGTAATACTAAAAGAGTACGAAAGTTAAGAATAAAAAAAATCTATTTATATAAAATTGTAACGTTACTCACTGATTCATCATCGCACAGCCTAAGCGCCTGAAGCTAAAAACTTGAAATTTGGACCAGAGATTGCTCTCTCCCTAAATTGATCCACTAAGAAAATTTGGAAATTCGAATATTTAGGGGGTAAAAAAAGAGTAAAAACGGGAAAATTCGGTGAAATTATATTTACAAAAAAAAAAAAAATGTAATACTTATCGTTTTTCTTTAGAAAAATAAGCGGATTTTAAAAATTCGTCCCTCTTAAGGCGCCCGTACACGACATGTATTTGTCATCTGACATGTCAAATTTTCAAGTCACATGTAATTGTTCATGTCTGTCAAAATTGCTGTTTTACATAAGGTTTATAATATTCGGTCACAAACGTACATGTAATTTGCTTCTGACATTTTCTCTGTTTTTTTTCGCATTGTTATTGCAGAAACCAAAGTAGTTCTCGGTTTCAAAATAGCTTGCTGCCGCCACGAAAATATTTATTTGCGCCGTAAAATAATTTAGCCATCTTAAAATTTTTTCTTTTATTTTAAAGATAATAATCTAGAATTTTATAATTAAACGGTTTTTATGTATATATTTACATAAATTCTATTCAATGGTGAGATGAGCATACATATCTTGGTATTGTAAAATATTAACTTCAGCCGGCTAATGATTCCTTCAATAGTTGACGCCGCTGCCAGTTTCTTCCCGGCATAGATTTCTGATGCCAGATGGTTTGTCAGAAGAAAATAGAGCACGCTCTAATTGAAATTTTGTCAGATGACTTTGCGTCTGACTTTTACAGAAGCAAAGTTAAAAAGGTAACACACGACATGTATGTGTTTTGCAGTGGGAAATTTGACATGTCAGATGACAAAAACATGTCGTCTATATGCTCCTTTAGCGAGTAAACGGGTAAAACCTGAATTTTGGTACTTTTTTGACACACCATACATTTTTTAAACAAATAAACATAAAAACAAACCACATTCAAAATTTATCAAAAAAAAAAAAAAAATACGAATAAAAATTTGGTACTTTTTCGAAATTCGAACATTTAAGGGGTGAAAATCATAACTATTTTTGTTACTTTTTTTTAAAAAACATTTTTCTCCATTCATTGACATATTCGTATTAAATTATGGGCTGCCACTACAATACTGAAATTTTTGATACTTTAATGGGGGGAAAAATAGTACCCAAAATTTGATATTTTTTGATATTTTTCTTTAGCTTTTCAGTTCCACAACTAGTATTTTTTTAATTATCGTTAATTTTGGACCTTAAATCATAAGATTCAACATGCAACGTTCTGAGTGGATGAGAATATATTGCGGAACTGTTTGGTACTTTTTTGTTCTTTAACTGGTACTTTTTGAATTTCCGTTAGTATATGACCTAGAAACATAAAATTCAAAATGCAATGCCCTGGGTGTATGAGAATCTATCAGAGTGAACTTTTTTTTGACTGGTATTTTCTATTTTATATATTGTTGAACTTAGAAACAAAAATTTATAGGTTAAATTTGTTAAAACCTACAAACATAAACTTTGGCATTTATGTAAATATGTTTATAAAAGAAAAAGGCCCGATAACGAAGTAGCGGGTTAAATGCTAGAATTTAAACAAATTAAAATCTGAAAAAATAAACTTTGGCATACAAATATGTCCACGAAGAAAAAGGAGACGCTTACGAAGTAGCGGGTTAAATGCTAGTATATATATATTTCTCTATGCAATTCATCTAAACGAAAACGAAATCGATTTTCGCAACTCGAAAAAATCGAACTCGAAAAGACTGGTCGACTTGTAAATTTGTATGCAAGTTTTGATAAAAATTACAGATTCTATGCGATCATATTATTTTGCGTCTTTTATGTGTGAAAGTGTGGCATTGCCCAAGGCGAATTGAGTAATAGGTGGCCCTATCGCTACAAAAATATACAACAATAAATAAAGCAACACGCACTTCGCCTGAATCAACTTATTAATCTTTCAAAAATGTTTCCAAACACTTTCAGAGACGCACAATTAAATTAATTCAAGCTAACGTAACAAACATAAACAATTTTTGACACATCAGGTATTAAAAATAAATTTTTCTTTGCACAGTTGGTGATGATGGTGACTTAGTATTCAATTCGCCTTGGTATTGACAACAGATCTTGCAGGCATTTTTTATGTGATTGAATCGTACAATGGTGTCAATCCCTGCCTTGAGTAGCAGTCATACGTTTTAGAGGCAGAACCTACGGCTGATAAATGATATTGAAATAAGATCCTTTAGCTAAAAAGGATTAAAATAAGTTTCTAAACAAGAAAAACCAGAAGAAATGAAAATTGTAAATTAATAAAAAAAACTGAAACGACGCGAAATTAATTAAAAAACAAATAATACATAAAATTTTATTACATACATAGGGTCCATGGGCAGCTATCAACAGACAGCTCACTTGGGTACTTTATTGGTCCCTTTGTGATAATTACAAACATACAAAAAAACAAAAAAAAAAAAAAAAAAAAATTCAATTAAAACAAAATAAAATATTCAATTAATTTATAAAAAACAAAATAAAAATTAAATAGCGGCTGTTGCCGTAAGTCGGCTTCACAACAAATTGTTTCAATGTTTGCTGAACAAACAATTTCTTGTATTAAAATTGCATTGATTTTCAATTAGAAAGGGAATCCCAGAGTTTTGAGGGCATGGCGCAATTATGTAGAAACAAAAGTCGTTGCCATCTTTTAGAAAAAAATAGAAAATTAAAAAAAAAAAAATTAAAGACTCAAACCCAAAACAATGCAACTTCGAAAGGCTAAAGGTAGAAGTACATAACACGCGTTAGTGCGCGCGCGCTCTGTCGTCTTCTGTCAAAAAAAGTTAAACTAGTGTGTTTTCATAGAACAAGCTACATTCAAAATATTTTGACACGTTTGCGCCAGAAAGTTGGTTAACTTTGAACTTTTTAACGCGTTGTGTATTTTTGACAAGTAATCAGCTGACAATAAAAAGAATAATTTAACAAATTTGTGAATCATGAAAGAAAAACTTATTGAATTCAATAAAATAACAAAATCTTGATATACTTTCGAACCCGTTTTTAATGCACAAATAAGTAAACAAATAAAAAACAGCTGACAGGAATGGCTTTTGTAACGCGTGTTGTGTAACTTTCAATTTTTGACGCGCTAAAGTTTTTAAACGCACGACACTTGTCGACGAGCTAACGCGTGTTATGTACTTCCACCTTGACAGTAAAAATTAGTAATAATTCTGCAGCGATTCTGTTGAGACTATTTTTTAAAAAATAGTTGCAGTTATAAAGACTGTAATATAAAAATATTGCCTGTGGCCAAAATCGGGATTTTGCTATAATTCGGGATTGCGAAAATCGACCTAGCACTGCGTAATGATATTTATTTATAAATAAATGTTAATTCGATTCATGCGATTGGCAACGAGCACATAAATAATTTTGTCAACGTGGTAAATTAACGCAATTTGTTAGAATAATAAGTGAACTAATTTATTCTCTTTTTAAATTACTTATTAGTTGCTTTGTAAAGACGTAGAAATCAGGACAGCTAACAGATTACAAATATAAATCAGATGATTTTTTTTAACTCTATAGGAGGACAAATTTGATTTTCAATTCTTTTGTTAAACAAAAACTGAACACAAACTATTTGATGAATAACAGTTCATAAGATAAACTCAACCAAATTAGCAAAATGGAAACAATTGTTATTGTTTTTTTAAATCTAAAACCAAATAAAAAAACAAAAAGTTTGTGTCTTAATTCTTTTGTTTTTTTTTTAATATTTTTTTACGATTATTGAGCCATAAAGTATTTTTTTGTATCAATTCCAATTTAAGCATTATGTTAACAATTCATTAAACTATTCAAATAATAAAAAACCAATCATTATTTAATACCCGTTTATAAATTGGCAAATAGTTTTTAATTAATTATCATATTTTAATGTAAAGTTGTTTTTCTATTTCAAAGATAACAAAAAAAAAAAACAAAGTAAATTCCAATTTTAACTGGTTAAACATATTTTTCTTCTTCATTGTCTACAATGTTATTTTTGTTTTTGTTTTTTTTTTTGTCAGATTTCAAGAAATCAGCGGAAAAATTTATAATATAAATAAGTTTTTTTTGGCTGCAGCATTTAAGTGACTGAGTAAATGAGCAATTGAGTGAGCGACTGAATGAGTCAGTGTGCATGAAAATTTAATGTTGAAAAGTCAATTTAATAGAAGGCACTAAATCAAGCTTAAATGCAACAAAAACCCATGCAACAACTACTTAAAGTTGCATTAGGTGAAACATGTGAAAATCTTGTACACTTAACGCCTTTTGACGTTCTTCTAATGTGTGAGTTTTTTTTGTTTTTCCTTCACTATTCATTTGATGCTTTTTACAACTGAATGAATGTTAAAATAAATTAATGAAAAGTTGCAAAAAATGCTGCAAAAATAATGCAGGAATTTATGTGGTTTTTTCGTTTTATATTGAATTTTATTTTTCTATTGCCATCAGCAACCATGATGCTGATCATCGTCATGATAGTGATAGTAATATTGAGATATAGACTTTGCCGCTGCCGTCGTTGTTTAAATGTGTTGCAACTACTTTATTCGACAGCTAAGGCTGCGGCTTTGACTTTGAATGTGTGGAAAAAGTATCTGTCGAAATTGCTGACTCAGAGTTTGACTTGAGATTTTCTTTTAAAATCTTGCTGTTAAAAATATTTATCAGTTAGAGGTTTGAAAATTTGAGAAATATTTGAATTCTGGTTTTCTAACGCGGAACATGATTTTGGTTTAAAAGCTAAAAAAAAGTGTTTCTCAAATAGACGGAGGCATTAAATGCCGGCGAATTCATGTATTCAATTATATTTCCAAACACTTATGCGAATGTATTTAAGTAGTTAAATGTTTAGGCTTGATTAAACTCTACATATAAACAATTGCTTATCTTAAACTAGTATGCGAGTAATTAAATAGACAAATAATTTATTTTTTTTTTAAATGCTCATTTTTTTCCACAAACATTAAAAGATTCGTGTATTTATCTTAATTATTTCCTTTTTCTATTTCTACTTTCAGGTAAGTCAATAGTATCGATGCTGTCTGTCAGAGAGCAAATGAAACTGAAGTATTTCAAAAACAGTAGGTATATTCATACTTGTTAAGCTGGAACCAATAAATTTCTCACATTACCCGTCACACATATGTATGCGTATGATCAGACAATATGTTGCGGTATCCTAGATAACATAAATATTGCATAAAAACATCAACTGAAATGTGTTTCTTTTTTGAGTATTCAACAAGTCAGAACCAACATTGTTTGCAAATACTTCAAGTCCAGTAGAGAATAAGAAACGGGCGAAAAAATACAAAAAAAAAAAAAAATATTAAGTTAGCTTTTGGTCTGTGAATGTGCGGAAAGCAACAAACATTCGAGAGCACAATTCGTTTATTTATGGACGTGGTGTGTAATCGGAAACCTTTTATTTTGTACGTTTTGCTTTATGTGTCGTTGTGTCTAATCAGTTTCACGGGCATAAATTACAATTTTTGTTTTGTTCGAGTATTATTCATGTTGTAATTTCAAATTTATGTATAATCGGTATGTGCTAAAAGTACACCATTTCTTAAGTTAGAGTGAGAAAAACCAATTTTAGCGTTATATATTTAAAGCAATCAATTACTCAATTATATGTTGGTATTTTATTTTAGAAACTTTTGAAACAGTTTCTCACAATTAATCACTAACTTATCTTGAGTTTGAAATTTTCTTAAACATACACTGATAGGAAAGGCGTCATAACGCTGATGTCTTTTGACATCAGTTCTATGACAAGTGTCTTCGTTTTTGACCCCATGACACTTTTCATCATGGTGATGTCAACCTTAACATCACTTGGCCAAAGTGTCATCAGGGTAAAAATGAAATTATGTCATCAATGGGATGACACATCGGTATCACAGAAATGACGAACGTGTCCTCAGTGCGATGACGCAGTAACATCGGAGAATGGACACATTAGCATCTTAATGACAGTTTGCCATTATGTCAAAATCATTGGAATTGAATTAAGTCAAAGCGAGAGAATATTATTATTTACTTACCCGTATATACATATGTTTGTTTCACGTTTGTTGAATTACGACCTGTGTTTACAGCAGAACTCTCAATAATAAGACACCAGCACCATGCCCCATATGGTTTTCGTAATCATTCTACTTTAAAAGTTTGATGTATTTAACTAAATAATTTAAAAAAATAGAATAAAGGAAATTTTACTTCTTATAATACATGGTAATCATGAAAATAATGTTAATAATATACAAAATGTGGCATCGAATTGATGTCACTATAGTCATTAAATAGATGACACGTAAAAAATTACAAAATTGTACGAAGACTTTAGACATTGGATTAATGTTACTTTTTGCACCATTGATGTCATTTGTAGTGACATTGATGTTACAATTCTGATGTTAGGGCATCATCAATATGAAGATGCTGAATATGTGCTACTCCATACCCTTGCATAGCCTAACGAATTTTTCTTTACAGACTCCAACATAATTTTGCCATAAATTATTTATAAATATTCTCCAAAACACGTCAATTTGCTACGGATCGTCATTTCGTCAGCTCATTATTGGTTTGGCGCAGATCATGTTAATTTTACCATGAGCTGACAATTTGGAAATCTTAGAATTAAATGGGCCATATGATTCAAAAAACCTTGTTATCATTATAGTAGCACACATAATTCACTATCAAGTCTTAAGTTATTTTTAACCATTTTCAGGAAATTTCGTTAAGATAAAAATTTTTTTTTAGTAACGTGTAGAATAATTGAATGCATTTTGTATTATCTCGGATCTTTTCAGGCATCAGACTCCAATAAAAGTCGTCAACCTTTCCTTTCATCACTGTTAGATTTTGATAAACTCACACTTGTTGCTTTTGTCACTTAAAATTTGGTGATAAATTCATCATTAAAATGGATTGAATTGATTTTTGTTTAACCTGAATGTGTTCGAGATTAAAAACTGGCTGTCATAGTTCAATGTCTAGGTTTCGACTCGAATTGAAAACGAAAAATATTTTGAACCCGCATAATTCATAAATTGGTGTTCTCAAATCCGCATTCGAACCGCAGCACTATAGCGAAGTCTAATATTTATTAAAAATCGTGAACGCTCTAAAGATTCACATGAAAAAATCGCTTCTATCGCGAACATGGCGAAAATTCGCGATAAATAGCAAACTTTTAAACAAACACTCAAATTTATTTGAAATCGCTAAAGGGGTTTAAATAACAAAATATCTGAAAATAGCAAAGAAAATTCCAAAAATGGCGAAAATTCGCAAAAAATTTTAACATTTCAAACAAGCCATAAAACTGATTGAAAGTCTATGGCTATAAGGAATGGCAGAAATTCGGTAAAAATTACTAAGTTAGCAGAAATTCGTAAAAATTTGCAATGGCATGATAGCTAAAGCTGGGATCACGCGATTGCCGCAATGCACCAATTTTCACACTTTTTAATACACCAATCGTGTGACTGCACAACCAATTGGCTCTTGTACTAATCGAGGACAATATTGTGCTTACTTTTGTCAATTAACTGCAACCCTGGTGCGGCAATCGTGTGACTGTTTGCTATGCAACCGCGCGTCAATAAAAATAACAAAAATGGACCAATATTATTGTCTTCTTGTGCGGCAATCAAACAACACAATACGCGCCAATATTTTTCTTTTTTTTAATACATTTTACGTTTTTGTGTTTCCTTTACTTGGAGGCCACACGATCAAGTTTTGCCTTTGAATTTGCAATACGCTATCATTTTTTTACTTACACACTCACACTTTTTAAATTGACCACGAGATTGCTTTCAATTTCACCTCTCCATTTATTTCGCAATTTTACTTTCAATTTAACAACTGAGTAAAAGTTTGTCTCTATAAATTGTTTTCTTGTTGACATCTTGAAAGTAAATTGCTTGCAAATTGAGTGCAGCCTACGTCACAGATTTAAATTTTATTTTCTTAAAATGTTTCAAAAAAAAACTATTCAACCAAAAATTGTATAGGTACCTAATGAAAATTTTTTTTTCGATTTTAATCAATATATCAACTAGAACTTGCAAAGAAATGAAAAAGCTACCACAACAGCTGCTTTCACAGTTGTCAAGTAAGAACAATCGTGTAACTGTGCTGCGGCAATTATTGTACCCATTTCACTTTGTACCAACTAGCGGCAATTAAATTTGTATAAAACCGCAAAATCGTGTGATTTCAAAATATTTGATTGGTGCAATTTATTTATTGTGCGTCAATTAAGCACAATCAAAATTGTGCCATATTTGCGGCAAAAGTGTGATCCCAGCTTAAGTCTACTATTTATTATAAATCGTTTACGCTGTAAATAATCAGAAAACTTACAGGAACAAATCGGTTTTTATTGCGAACATCGCAAAAAAATGCAAAATTATAAATAACCCAAAAAACTAATTTTGGATCGCTAAATCGCTTAAAATAATTATTTGTCGGAAAATAACATAAAAAGCGTTAAAAAATGAGAAATAATTACATTAAAATTTTGCGTTTTAGGTAATGATGTATTTTTAACTAAATTGGATAAAGAACATTTTATACAAAAAAAAAAAAAATAATTTTTGCTTAAAACGTTATCAAATGTTAGTATAAAAGTCGATTCGTTTCACCAACCCCTAACTACTCTAATTGAAATCGAATAAAAACATGTGGATGTGAAATGCAGAGTACCAAAAATGCTGAAGTATTCCACTTTCGAGTGGATTCGGATTCTGTAACACACCCGATAATTTTTTTTTTTTTTCTACTATTTCCAAATAAAGTTACGCAACAAAATTAAGTTTAAACATGTGGCTAAGAAATTGTTGCCGTCTCTGGATCAACACTAAAAGCTGTAAATTTGTTCATACAACGCTGGGAAAATTACTGCAAATAAAAAATATGTCACATGCAGATTGTTTTATTTAGCGCGCGATTTCAATAAAATTCAACACAAATGTCATACACTATAAGAGTATAATAAAACAAATATAATTGAGAATAATAAGCCTTAATGTCATATTAAAAATCCAACATAAGAGGTTTGTCTTGTATGAACACAAAACATACTTAGGATCACTTTCTCGTCTATAACTCTGATATTAATCGCGTCTCCACCTTAAAATTTTCTGCAAATGTAGAAGAGGGTCTAATACTTAACATATATTTTTTTAAGAATTTCAAGACCCCAAAAAATAACCGTTGACCTTTTCTTATAAAAACACAATATGTATATAATATTAAAGGGTGCACTTTCACCTTTAAAACGATAGCAAAAAAACTCAATTACACGGAGAGAATTGTGTGCAGAAGTTATGCGGTATGGGCACAACTTATACACAAATTGTTCACGAAAAACGACCAAGAACAGTTGTTCATAATCTATGCACATTTGTTCATAACTTTAGTTCAGCACTATGAGCATGTCTTATGAACAACTGGGCATAGATTATGAACATCATTTTCATAGATTCTGAACAACTGGGAATAGACTATGAACAACTGTGCATAGGTTATGAGCAACATTTTCATAAATTGTGAACAAATAGCAACAAATTTTACACCTCCTGCTAATATTAAAGAAACAAAATTTAATTTTATTTTCAAATGTCTTTATTTCAAAGTACAAGTGCTTAATAACTAATATTATATATACACATATTAAAATAAAATAAATCATATTCTTCAGTATTAACATGTTTGTTTTATTTAATTTATAAAGTCATTAATTTTTTTACATTTCTATAAAATTCTTATCATAAAACATAGTCTAGTGCTTAATATTGGATGAAGCTCAAAGGGTTTAGAAAATTCAAGTTCTGTAATGGATTTTAATACATAATTTTTCGTTCTTTCCCCAATAATATAAGCATAATAATGCAAATCAGAATTTTCAATTTGGTATCCTTAAGAATGATCAGAAATGGTTGAAAAGTTATGTGTTTGCGCACACAAAATTCTTTACGCTTGTTTATAGTGCTTTGTATGTCAGCAGCGCTATTTATTTCAACGACAAAGGAATTCCAAGCGTCGCCTGTGCTAACCTTCCACGTCTGCTTCTCAATTGTTATTCTTGCCACAGGCTTAAAAATTGCTGCCAGCACCATCGAGACTTCAATTAATTCTAAATCTGGAAGAAAATTCAAAAATAATGATTAAATTAGTTCTTTATTTCATAAGTGTAAATTGTTTTTTTACCTTTGTTTGTTGGAACATTATTTAAAATTTTTTTAGCAGCTGGAAATTTAACAATCTTTTTGCATACTGCTATGATGTTATCCTTCAGTGAATTCCAGTTGTTAAGAATTAAGTTTGACTTTTCCGGGTACAAATTATGGAAGTCAATATCGATCTAAACATAAAAATATAAATTTTTTACTTATATATTATATAAATTTAAATTTTCTACCAAACGATATCCGTTACTATACGCATATAATGGCCAGTCAGAAGGTATAAATTATAGCAGATGGATATAAATGTCCTGGCGCCGAAGAGCAAAGCTGGAGTTCCATTTCAATTCCACCGTCTCCCAAGGCGAATTTCTTGTTTTTAGCCAAATTTTATCTTCTGAATCGATTCCTGATACCGAAATAGCACTTACTTATTCACTTCACTTCAACTACTGTTGCTTCTAAACACAACCGACACTCTTAAAACAAAGAACATAAGTGAAACTAACATGCAATTAATGCATACTCATTATCCATATGTGAACGCATTGTTCATAATCTATGCATAAATGGGCACAACTTATGAACAAGATACACACATATCAAAATATTGGGCAAAATCTATGCACAAGTAGGCATAACTCATGAACAATAAGTGTTAATAGTCGTTCATGCACAATGTTCATATATGTATAATGATCAATTGTGTTTAATTTTCAAATAATAAAGCTATGAACAATGTTCACAAACTGTGCACATTTTTTGTGTATAACTTATGCACAATTTTAATAGATTGTGCAGAATTTATGATTATTAGGCATAATTTATGCGCAAAGTTGCATATTCAAAAATGTACCCAAACATTTTATAGTTATGAACAGCTTGTGCATAAATAATGCACAAAAGTTTTCTCCGTGTATCTTGCATAGTTCAAAAGTTCTATCCTCTTTTGTAAGGAGGCTTTTGTGATTTTTTAACATTTTTCACATATTTTGTGACGTAATATTTCGGAAGCCGAAAGAATCTGGAGTCTGAAAATGTATGTTTTGTTAAAGTCCAATAACATACAACAGTTGTGGTGAAATTCATTGAAATCAGAGATGATTTGACCTCTTTTTACTCTATACCTTCAATTTCGAAACGAGGCCTTTTACAACTTCATTATGTTTAACCTTTTGTAATTAAATTGTTTTTATCTGCTTTTCAGGTATTAGCTGAGTTTTTAAATGATGCAGAAAACATTGTTTAAATTCAGTTTCTACATTGTCACTGATATTTTTTAATCATTTGATCCGTAGCAAAAATATGGCTGCGTGCAATCCAGCCCTCTCGGTTTTATTTAATTTTTTTTTTTTTTTTTTTGAAGTTATTTTATTTTTTGCCTGGGAGTTATTTCATAATGAAATAAAATCCAAATGAAATAAGTCCCCGAAAAATTAAACGTGGGAGTTATTTCATTCTATTTTGGTTTTCGGTGTTATTTCATTTGCTGTGGGAGTTATTTCATTTTCAAATATTTGCAATTTCTTAAAATTGTTTAACATTTTTAACGGTATTTATAACGGGATAGTATAAACAGTTGCTACTCATACATTTGGAATATTTTGAAAAGGTAAGGGATGTATGTTAAAAACGTGAAAACAGGGAGAGTGAAGAAGAAAATCCTTGCAACCGGCTGAAGAATGGATATACAAAGAAGCTTTAGTCAGCGAAGCCGGTGTTTGTTATACCATAGAGGAGATAATTCTTGTACAAAAGATTGTGCCATATGTATGGGTAGTGAATCAAATACTCTATTTTTGCCATGCTAGCACCTAAGAACTTGCAATAGCTGCGTGCTTAAACTGCAGGCAGCTGCCATTTCAAGAGGTCAGGATACAATAAAATGCCCCATTTGTTGCCAAAATTTCGAGGACTCAATGTTAGTTTTTTGGTAACCTGATATGTAAATATTCAAGTAAAACGAATATAATATAAATTTCTTTGGGAGTTCTTTAATTTTTCTTGCCTTATTTCATTTCTTTTCGATGGACTGTTTTTGGAAGTTATTCCAAAAGTTGGGGTTGGTTTCATTTTAGACTTTGAAATTATTTCATTTTTTTGGGATGTATTTCTTTTTTTCAGTTTGGGACTTATTTCATTTATTTTGGGATTTAGTTCATTGGGAGTTATTGCACTGGGACTTATTGCACCTGGGGCTTATTTCACAGAGCCAAAAACATAAAAAAAATGTTTCGCATCGATTTTGTTGCCCTTAAGCTATTATATGACATAAAAGCTAAAATTCAAGCCAAATTATTCTTAAGTAACATTTTCGGGATTCACAAGGTGTGCTATTAAGTCAAATCGTTTTTTATTTTTACAATTGTTTAAAAATAACACAGAGCGTGTTGGTATTGGTCTCATTTGAAAGCGACACATCTCAAACTTGTTGGTCAACCTTGAAAACGCGCGTAGGTCGTTCCTACCTCTTGTTTTGCGTAGTTGGTTTTTACTGTTCCCTTTACCTTACTGGTCCCTTTCTCTATGCGCTGCCACATATGTATTTCTTGTAATTATTTCAAGACATATGACTTTACAACTTTACGACTACCTTGTGAATGCCCCAATTATTTAATGTTAAAATCATTTTAATGGTTTTTTTAAATCACAAACAATTTTGTATTCAAGCAAAAATTTACAAATTGTCCATAAATGACCTCAACACCCATCGTTTGTCATCTTAAGAAAAATTACCAACTGCGAACACCCAAATTCCCTCCATTAATTTGCATTATTTATTCCACAATTGCCATTCACAACATTATCAGATTACAATCGAACATGGTGTAATGGACATCTTAAGAAATGTAACGCGCATTCGTGTTTTGCTATTTTTCCCTTTTTTTTTATTATTTTTTATTTATTATTACAAAAACAACATCATTTTCAACAAAGTCATAAATTTAACTTTCCATTTTCATTTTACATGCATTTATTTATTACACAATATTTGGCGGTTATATTTTCTTTATTATTTCTTCTGCAAGGCAGCAGCGCATGTGCTGTCTGCCTTTCCACAAAAGCATCACTTTTAAATGCACAGTCGTAAAGTTTTTAATTTATTTTGTTTAACCAAGACCAGCATGGAAAATGAAACATTTGCAAAGGAATAGAGAGAAAAATAAAAATATTACGCACTTTCGGACGCAGGAGCGGATGCAGTTTAATTATTTAAGAGGATGACATTTCTTCTTTTTTTTTAGATATTTGGTGCCGGAAAATTTGGCCTGGAGGCAAAATACTTAAATGCCTTTGAGTTGCCCCCCATGTTTAAACAACTCTGATAAAATTAGTCGTAAATCATATTAGATTCCAACTGATATCCATAGAAGTGTTACTTTAATTTTATAAAAAGCAGCATGATTTAAAGATTTATAATATGTTTAATGCACGCATTAATTGTTGCATTTGCAAAGATTTACAACTTAACTAAAAGCCGTCTACTTACACGTAATTCATACGATAATTTATAGACTTAGTACATTAGAAGTTAGGCTTTGTTATTGATAACAGCTAAAGATTATGTTGGCGATTTTCAACGGTAGTAGCCATTAGGAAATAACTAGACTCAAGTCTTTTCTAGTCACAAGCGGCAAGGATATAAGCCACTAAGGCCATCATAGACAATGTTATACCCTTCACCGCTATTGATGAATAAGGGTATATAAAGTTTGTCATTCTGTGTGAAAAGTTTTTTAAGCTCTTGAATTGATATATATTTTTAAAGTTTTTACTTAAATACAATTTATCATCCAATATGATTAGTCAGCATATGATTTAAGGGTTGATAAGAAGAAGAAAAGGCGACGTGAAACTGAAATATTACGTTGTTGCAAGTAATACACAATAGTTTATGCAAATATGATGAAATGCTTCTTTAGAAATTCTGTGTGAAATCTTAAAAGCTCGCACACAAGTCTTTGTCACTTGTGACGTTGTTGCAGCAAATTAGCGATACATTCTGTGAGCTGGAGTAATTCTTAGTCAATTTAGCAATGTTCCCTGTTTAAAACACTCTCATTTTCGAAAGAGACCACAGAAAAGAACAATGGTGTTAAATTGTTTATATAGGGTGTTTTTTTTTAACCGCAAGTGAACTAAAAACCAAAATAAAATACAGAAATATTTTTGGAATTTAATTTTTTTATTATAATCTGGTAGATAATTTCATGCCATTTATTTTTAAAATATGATTTTCGAAAAATGTCCTCCGCTGCAACGAGTTACACGATCCATTCGATCAGTCCAATTTTTGACTACTTTTTCCAATAAATCTGGCCGTATGGCATCAATGCACAGTTGCAAAAAATACACAACAGTTTATGCAATTATGATGAAATGTTTCTTTAGCGATTCTGTGTGAAAGCTTAAAAGCTTGCACACAAGTCTTTATCACTTCATAAAACACCTGATTTACAATGAGTTAGCGATATTGATTCCATATGTTCAACTTTGGACTTATGACGTTGTTGCAACAAATAAGCGATACATTGTGGGTCCTGGAGTAATTCTTAGTCAAATAAGCAATTTTCCCTTTTGAAAACACTCTCAATTTCGAAAGAGTCCACAGAAAAGAAGAATGGTGTCAGATTGTTTATATAGGGTGTTTTTCTAACCGCATGTGAAAATAAAAGACAGAAATATTTTTGGAATGAAATTTTTTTATTATAAGCTGGTAAAAAATCAATGCCATTAACTTTTTAAATATGATTTTCGACAAATGTCCTCCGCTGCAATGAATTACACGATCCATTCGACCAGTATGGCAACAATGCACACTGGTTTTCCCCATAGGACAAAAATCCAAAAAATTTAGGAATTTAGTACATTAAAACTAAGTCTTATAAATAAAAGAATTAATGATTTTTTCTAAGCTTTATTGCACTAAATTTATTGATAACACTCTAAATTTTATGAATCTAACAAATTTTAAATTATTTTTGTGAGATTTCATGATTGTGTTCGTTGAAAGTGGAGGTGTGTTTATATTGCATATATTAATATTAATATTAATATTTTATGAATCTAACAAATTTTAAATTGTCATAAAAGAAAACTTGAGTTTATCTAAAAAGTTACTCGCCATATTGTGGCAGAAGTCTCCAAAAACCCCCCTACACACATTAAATTTTTACTTATTTTTAAATAAAATTTTAAAAGCTGCAAAAAAATAAGCCCATTAAAAATCCCTAAAAACTTATTTTTTGATCTTTTCAAAACACACGTTTTTTTAAAAAATACTTTTTCACGTAGACTTTAAGTTATTTGGGCATCATCCGCCCACACCTTCTTATACATGCAACTCTTGATTTTTTACCCCTCTTTAAATTAAAAAATATTGTGGCCGCGGGTTTTTGCATATTAACGCACATGGAGGTGATTTACATAGTCATCCGCCTAAAAAAAATGAAAAATATAAGTAAACTGAAAATTAGAAACTGGGAATTATTTCCTTCCGAAGGTTACTTTATATTAAATTCAACATATTTTATTTTTCGAATTTATTCTATGAGCTAAATTTCAGTTATGTATTTTTTTTAAGAAATTCTTGTCTTAAACTTTATTTGACTTTTGGTTTAAGTGTAGCTTACACATTTCATTTGAAAATGAATTTGGACTGTCACCATTATATGCCAACATACGATTTTTTGAGTTCTTCATTCTCTTATCGTATAAATAACAGCCAAAAATAGAAAACCCATAAAGAATGAAAAGTCATGTGAAGGGAAAACAATTTATTCAAAAACGATTTAGGGCCGAAATGGGAGTTTTGGCAAATATGCCAAAAGCTGGTAGTTGCGGAAATTCGAACGATGGCAACACAGCACGGAAATTGTTTTAAAATGTTGATCTTTCATCAAAATTAACAGGAATCTCCAAGCAATAAATTCTGGATTTGAAATCGATGCCGAAAAGCTTGAGAAATATGCTGTAGAGATAGCCACACAACTTGTTGAGGAATATCCCTGGTACTACCTTCCTCCTGATGAAGCATGCATTGGTGTCAACAGGTGAATTACAGGAAGAACCAGCTGAAGCGAAAAAAAGGATAAAAAGCAAATTAGATTGCAACATACACTTAAAATATCGCGCATTGCTACAAATACAGTTCTTTTAAATAGGCTATTTTTAAGCTCAGATCGATTTATCTCTGGAGACCGAAACTTCCCAACAAAGAAAACAAGTAGTTTAAGTCAACGAGTTTTTTTTTAGTGAATATTTCAAATTAATTAAAATGGAATAAAAATTTACAAAGATTGTTTAAAGCAAACAAATTTTCATTTTAAAATTCTTTATTTTAAAAATTCTTTAAACTAATCTAGAAGCCAATTTAACCTTCAAAGATCAAATGGCTACTGTGGCTACAGTTGTAAATATTTTTCTCTAAAAATTTGAAAACTTTAAGATCTTTGGGCATGCTATGAGCTGACAAGACCCTACCTTTTTTAGTTTTGGAGATATAGAGTTTTGACCGTTTGTTCATATTTAAGGAAACCACCGTGCAATGACTTAACAAAAAAAGTAATAAGGCGTTAAGTCACACGTACGAAGGGGTCAGCAAACAGGATCACTTCTGAAAATAAAATTGTTACTAAATTTATTTTGCAATAAATTTATTGTTGATGTTTAGCTGCATAATTTTTGGAAACAAAAATTCAGTCAGCATTTATTTCGGTAGTGTGTATAACCCGCACCAAATATTAAGTTTTAATGAATGTAATGGCGCTTAGTACTTTTGCCTGTTGACGTAGACATTTAACCAGAAATGGGCTTCGTTAAATGGACGAAGTGCTTTTTGAACTTCGGAAACAGATTAATGTTTAAAAAAATTAAATTTTCCGCAATTTGGAGCGTAAATCAATTCATGAACTTACTGACCAGAAATGTCAACACAGTTTGACAATGGCTCCGTGCAATAACTCCCAGGTGCAATAAGTCCCAAGAAAAAAATGAAATTAGACCCAGAAATTTTTCAAAAAAATGTGGGAGTAATTTCATTATGAAATAGCTCCCAGCCCTCTCGGTTTTATTTCATTTTTTTGGAAGTTATTTCATTTTTTGCCCGGTAGTTATTTCATAATGAAAGAAAATCCAAATAAAATAAGTCCCCGAAAAAATTAACGTGGAAGTTATTTCATTTTATTTTGGTTTTCGGTGTTATTTCATTTGCTGTGGGAGTTATTTCATTTTTTGTGGGAGTTTTTTCATTTTCAATTATTTGCAATTTCTTAAAATTGTTTAAAATTTTAAACGGTATTTACAACGGGATATTTCAAACTATTTTAATACAATGACTTAAGTTTATCAAAGAAGAAAATTATGGTTACCGACTATGCAGAGAAGCTTTAGTTAGCGAAGCCGGTGTTTGTTATACGATAGAGTATAAAATCCTTGCGCCCGGCCGAAGGCCGGCTATGCAGAGAAGCTTTAGTTAGCGAAGCCGTTGTTTGCTTTAGTTAGCGAAGCCGATGTTTGTTATACCTTAGAGGAGGTTATCCTTGTACCCGGCGTGCTTAAACTGCAGGCAGTTGCCATTGCAGGAGGTCAGGATATAAAAAAATGCCCCATTTGTTGTCAAAATGTCGAGGACTCAATGTTAGTTTTTTGGTAACCTGATAAGTAAATATTCAAGTAAAACAAATACATATATAATAAATTTCTTTGGGAGTTCTTTAATTTTTCTTGCCTTATTTCATTTCTTTTCGATGGACTGTTTTTGGAAGTTATTTCATTAATGTCTTTAGGAGTTATTTCATTATGAAATAACTCCCAAAAGTTGGGGTTTGTTTCATTTAAGACTTGGAAATTATTTCATTTTTTTTTTGGGATTTATTACTTTTTTCCAGTTTGGGACTTATTTCATTTATTTTGGGATTTAATTCATTGGGAGTTATTGCACTGGGACTTATGGGAGTTATTGCACGGAGCCGTTTGACCATATCCGCTGTCTAACCATAGCTTGTCGATATTGAAAGTTCTTATGCGGCTTAACAAACAAAACCCCGATAGTTCTACTAAGCAGTTTAGGATTAAAAAGTAGGAATAACGGTTTAGTATGAAAAAAGTTATGAACCTACATAAGTGTGGAACAACCTCTCCAAAAATTTATATTTTTTGATACAAAAATTAGCATAAATTGGTGACGGAAGGCACTGATTCTTATTGAATCTTGCACAAATTCCTTTTATATGCCAAAATATCACACTTCAAGATTTTGTGAAGATCGGTCTATAATTAACCAGAGGCCCAATATAAAGTCCACTCTCGGAAAACAAGTTAGTTTGCCTAAAACCGTAAAGAATAGAGCTTTGTTGCAAACTTTGGTCTGTCATAGTTGAATTAAACTAGAAATTGCACTACATACGAAATTCCGTAAAGATTGGTCTCTTATTTACCACAAACCACATATAAGCGTACTAGGAATTGACTTTAATAACGCAACGATTTATAGTACTTTGAGGTCAGTTCTTATTAATATTGGCTTATTAATTTTAGATATAAAGTCCAATCCTGAAATATTCCTACAATGGGTGCAGGGCAAAAAAGATTTGCAACAGCCGAATAGAACTTTTATTTATTTTTAAGCTTTAAAATTTAAAGTCTTCGTTTCTCACCAATCGGTTTTCTCCAACAGTAGCATTTGTCAATCTCCAACTTGCGTATCAAACACTTTACAACATCTAACTCAAACATCAATCATTTAAGTTTAGCTAAAAAAAAAAAACTAGGGAGCTCCTTTCTAACGTTAACTCAAATTTTTTGTTAAAATTAGAAAATAACAAAGCCACCAACTTAACTTACACCAGCATAAAAAAACGGCAACACTTTATAACAAACAAACATAAAGAAATCTGAAAGAAAATAAATACAAATATTAGCAAAGGCCTTGAAGATTAATGATTATTGAACAAAAAAAAATGCAAACCTACGGACAAAAATGTCTGCGCTGCAACTTCAAACCAAGACATATTATTTTACTTACCAATGATTATGCAAAAAAAAATCTAAAAAACATATATTTATTCTAAAAAAAATATCTGAGTTTGTTTTTCTAAAAGGTCTTTAAGCAAATGTACTTGTAACTTGAAAAGAAAGGAAAATCTTGTAAAATTAATGCACAAGTGCTTTCCATGCACATGTCCAGGCATACATTTTTGTTTTGACAGTTTTGAGTTTGAATGCACTTTTAAATATGACAGAGTGTCTGACTGACTTTGCACAAAAAGAAAGAGAGCCTTTGAAAGATAACCGCCAGGGGGCTTTTAAAGAACATATTAACAAAAAGACAACAAATACAACAAATTTCAGATAATTTTAAATAAAAAGGCAGTTACAAGTGAATATTAGGAAGAAACAATGTATTTTAAGTATTTTGAATACTGTGACTTTTGTTAATATAGAAAAACTTTGTAATTTATAAAAAATTTTTAATATTACTGTATACTAAGGTATATCAAAACTCGATATTGGTCCATATCATTTATGTATATATAACGATTACGCACAGAAAAAGGAGCTCTGAAAAAAAATGTTTCAGAACGGATTTTTGTTACCTTTCAATGCTACCCTGAGCTATAACATGGTGTCTAAAAATTACAAATTTAATTTTGAATTTGAGATTTAAAAAAAAATTATTAGTATTGTGGTTATTTTATTGAACTATTTATGGTTTTTAATCCAAATTTTTTTAATATTTTTAATTAGGCTTAAGTTCATTAAATTTAATTTTCATTAAATTATTTTTATGAAGAAAGGAATTTTACAACATGAAAATCAATTAAAATTTACTGATAATTTTTCATTCCCGACTCAATCTGGGCTCGAACCCAGGTGTTTACGGACAGGTTACCCTGACATGTTTCGATTGCAACCACTCAATCTCCTCAGAGGGCTTGCCGTTTAACACTCGCAGCCATCGACGACTAATGACGTCAGTGTTATAAATTTTTTACGCTTTGGTGTTCAAACAGTTGAGGGTTCAACTTCAGGCAAAAATCCTAAAGCCCATAATTACTTTAATTTTTTATTTTGTTTTTCATTTTCTGTTTACAAAATGTATGAAATTTAATTAAAATATGGTAGCATTAGGTGCGTTAGTACTTCTGCAGTAAAATGCAGTAAATGAGTAAACTGAAAACTTAGCTCTCACAAAAAGCTGTTGTCCAAAAAAGTACGCGAACGCAAAATTTGTAAAAATTCGTAAAATAAAGGCAACAGCTGATGGCAAATAATTGAAGTGTTGAAAAATGTTTACAATTTTGGCTACTTAACTTGTTTTCTTATCGGTACTTGATTAAATACTTTTTATAGCACGAACATTTTTGCAAAATACTACTAATACTAAACTATTTTATAAAATCTTTCATATTTTACAACCCTAAAAAATTAGCATAACAAAAAAAATTTCAAAAGTTTGTATTTAGCAAAATAAATGCTTCACAAACAGGTTCAACTAATTAATAGTTATTCACTTTTTGTTTTGGTTTAATTTTTATTTCAATCTTTTCTTTTATTTAACAATTTTTTCACAATTTGTATGCATTTTATTTGTTACTTTTGTTTGTTTACATTTTGAAACATATGTTTTTTTGATTTACAAAATTTCTGCAGTAAAAATTTGTAAATACTCAAACAAGAACTGTCACTTTTCGCTCTCAATTTATGTTCTCATTTACTGCATTTTGTGTACTCGAACGCAATTTCGTAAAATGCAGTAAAGTTCAGTAAAAAATAGTAAAAACTTTTGTGTTCTCGAACGCAGCTATTGTTGGGAGAATAAGTGTCTATATGTGAGAGCATTAGAAAAAACGTTCTCAAAATAAAATAGATTTTATTTCACGACGGCTTTCTACGACAAATTTGTATGTCAAATTGTACGGAAAATGTTGTGTCGACGCAGTTCGATTTGAACACTTGAAATTGTGAAGACTGTCAACACATCGAAAATTGTTTCGCAAATATTTACAACATTTAGAGTAAAATGATCGACTCATTGAAAACATATTTGGGTGATTCGCAAGGTATGCATGCTACTTAATCATATTGTGATAGGAGTTTCAAACAAAAAACTCCTAAAATGATAAGACGTTTGTGCTGTGTTTATTGTTTTGTCATACATACACAGAGGGGTTGCTCATCTTTTCGATCTAACGCTGTCCATCCGGCTAGCTCGCTGGCTGAATATCTATGTACACCTTGGTGGTATTCAATCCATAAATTCGCATAGCCCCAATGCAAGCTTCTTTCCACAAAAGAGTCTTTGTACCCATAAACTATCTTATATGTTGGTATTAAGGCTAAATTTGGTCCAAATATATTTTATTATTTTATATTTTACATAGTTCCTATACAAATACTGCTCTCGCAAATAGCTTTTAATGCCATAACTTCCTAACAAATGTATGCACATATTGCCATTAAAATGTCATGATAAAATGTTAAGCTGGTAGGTCCAAAATTGATCATAGTTCCCATATAAACGTCCGTCCTAAAATCATATCATTTTGATGAAGATATCCAAAGGATAATTTGCTCGAAGAATCTTAACATGAATCGTAACCTCATAAAACAATTTTTGATCTGGCGGGTTCATGATTATCATGGGTCCCAAATAGGGAACCGTCTTGAAAATTAGTTTTAATATACTGCGGTGTAGGGTGGTATCAAATGTTCGGGTTTGACCGACTGTACTTTCTTACTTTTTTTTTTTTTTTTGTTTGACGTAATTGGGAGAAAATTTTTGTAAATTTGAATTTGACTCTCTCGTTGCAAGTTTCTGTTAGTGAAGTAAAAAATCTCACCTAATTTCGTTCTTGGGGATTTTGGAGTTAACTATTTCAAACTTCACTTCAACTTAAACTATTTTGGAAATTTTATTAAATTATCATGCAGACAGCTATTCTTTACTCATTTAAAGCACAGTGTAATAACAAAAAAAATTTTCCTTAGTCATGTCCATATAATATTTTTATTTGAACACGTAAAAAAACATTAAGCCATACAAACATGTTGGTATTTATTTTGCAACAAATATCGAAGTCTGCTAATACAACAGCATAAATATATGACAACTTATTAGTAGAGGAATTTGCATGATGCATTTCGCATTGAAATAAAGGCAACTCGAAAAAGAAAAGACCTGTTGCAACCACAAAGGTACGCATTATTTCTTCTTGGAATATGAATTTACATGTTTGGCTACGTGTTATTGGCGGCTAAAACTTAATGGTTTTAGGGTTGTTTTTTTTTATTATACATCTCTTTTGCATATTCAGCAGAAACCATTTATTATAGTTGTAGTCAACTGCATCTTGGTCAAGCACAGGGCTGCCAGATTTGACGATGATTTGTTTCGAAATTAGCAAAGTGCCGATTTGCTGATTTTTTTCTAAAAAGTGACGATTTTTTTAGTCACCAAAAAAAAAGAAAACTTTAAATTTAAGATATAAAAAATTTATGGGGAAATACAAAATTTCATAGGAAAAAACTGTTAAATTTTTGCATTATGGTTTTGCTTTTCAATTTCATTCACGATGGTCGTGATTTTTTAATGTATTTCTTAATGGGATCAACACATTAAACCGTTACCGCAGTTTTCTGCCAATGTAGAGGAAATTTTTAATCGAGTCAATTTAAATAAAACAACAAGGTAAAGTGCAATATATGTACGTCTGCATCGAATCTTACACAGCGTTCACAACTGTATTAAAAATCGTACCAAGACCTTAAATTCGAGTATGAGGACCAAGTGAAATAATGGACCGACTGGCTCTTCTTTTAACATATACTACCCCTTATAAAGAAAAAAATGTTGGCCAAATTATTGTTTGTTTATAACTCTGTCATTTATAAACCGATTTTGTTAATTTTCTCTATTAGTAATCTCCTAATATTATGAAAAGACTTAAAAAACTTAAGGTTTATCTATGTATATATATAAAGAGAAGTGTACACTTTGATGTCACCACTAACTGCGAAAACGGGTAGACCGATTTCAACAACGTTGGGGCACGTTGGGGATAGTTTGTAGATGGTTTGTGTAAAGTTTGCATGAAATCGGCCAAGTGGTTCCGGAGATATAGCATTTGGCATATGGCAGGAGATATGGCATTTAGATTTTAGATATTCCCATACAAATATCAACAAAATGCCCTCAATTTTGAACTCCTTCAAAACGGCTTGACTGATTTTTGTGAAATTTTGTATGTGTTTTTGTTAGGTATGAGAATAGGTCGTAGAGTATATTTTATATAGCTAGAAGGCGCAAAATAGGCCATAAGCTCCCCCTCCCTATATCTTCTTAGCTAATCAACCTGTTTTCTTAAAATTTGGCATGCAGGCACTGTAACATCTGAAAGAAAATGATAATAAGGCGTGAAGGGCAAGAGGAGTGAAAGCTCCCCCTCGCTATATCTGATTAACAAATCGACCGATTTTCTTGAAATTTTGCAGGAGAATAGTGTAACATCTGAAAAAACTATAGCCTCAAAATTTTATTAACAAGGGCTTGAAATAGGGCAATAGAGGTACAAGCTCCACCTCCCCAATCTTTTAAACCAATCAACCGGGTTTTCTTAAAATTTGGCATGCAGACACTGTAACATCTGAAAGAAATAAGTTATATGGCAAAACAACGTTTGCCGGGCCAGCTAGTTCATTGGTAAAAATTAAAAATTTAAGGGTAAAATTAAAAGCAATTGTGGTCATTTGCTAATAACTCAGCCTGTTGTCGAGCGATCTTCTGACGAGAAACAATAAAAAAAAAACATTTCCTTTTTTTAATTGTTACTTTTTTATACATTTACTCACACTTCTGTTTCTAATCTTGGCATGTTTAACATGCAAATCTTAAGAAAATCTTTAAATGGATATTTCCAGAGTACAAAACAACAAAGTTAAACTTTGTTTATCTTTGTCAAACCATCATCGAATGAACCTTTTGCAGCTCCGTGTATAATTCATATTTTCAATATTACGCAAGCATATCACGAGTTGTAAGATAATCGGCCATATTATGAGTCTCGTTTTTTATTACGACAAGTGTCGTAGTCGTTGTCGTTTTTAGTTTTGTTAGGTATCATCTAAAATTTACGACACGACACTTTTGTAACAGAGTGCAAAATAACAGACTGTTTCATAATTCGCCCGATTTTAAATATTTATGAACCACCTGGCTATGAAAACTTTCAAAAACTGCTGTTCGTAGGTATAAAAAAGATTTATTTAACTACAAAAAAAATTTAAAAGAAATTTATTTTGAAAAAATACAATAGAAAAAACAGTAGAATTTTTCAAAAACAAAATGTTAAGTGTTGCTGCATTTTCCTCTTCTGAAGATGAAGATGAATATACCATTACCGAGATAAATGCTATTCGGCGACAACTACGGGAACAGTCCAACATATTTTCCATGCCAATTTCCAAGTATGTAAAAATATAAGGAAATAAAATAGAAATGCGTATTTTTTTTTTTTAAGATTTGTAAGTTGCTTTAGATCAGTGAAGGGCACACACATGCTATCACATTTATGCTCGTGTTGACGAAATAACAACAAAGCAACAGCCGAACGTACATCGTCACAGACACACAAAGAAGTTTATAGTGTACATGTGTCGACGTCGCACAAGCAGCATTTTTATTCCTATGCACGCGTACATAGGATTTGCAAATGTGCCCGTTACTGCTTTAGATTGAACAAGGAGGGTTTTAAATATGTTCTGGAAATTGCTCCTAAACTAAAAGAACCAACAAGGTCAACATGTTTGCCAAATATGTTGAAGCTTGCAGCAACAATGCGGATACTCGCTGAGCGTAGTTACCAGAAAGGTGCTGGTAATGACTACAACATTAGTATGTGCCAGTCTTCCGTTAGCAATGCATTACAAGAGTGCATAGATGCCATGTACAACGTACGTCATAATTGAATTCATTTGTAAAAAATTGGAGGCAGCTTCTTCTGTTGGGGATAACACGTATTGTTTGAACGAACCACCCCCGGTTGCACGACATTCGGCTTTATTGTGAACTAACTTTTTTTTTTATTTTAAATTTATAGTCTGCCCAAACCTTCATACATCCTTCCGCATTGCGTGTTGTGGTCCAAAAATATACAGTTCTTCACCAATTTTGTTCCACTCCTCCTTAACGTTTGTTTTATTTATGCCACTACTAAATCCTTTGGCCAAGCATGGATTTTGCTCCAACAGTGACACCATTCGACTAAATTGCTTGATGTTTGTAATTTTAGCTCTAAAAATGATTAAATCGTAAATAAAAAAGTTAAATGTATCCTTACTAAATAGTTTTTAAGCGTTATAATACTTACTTTTTGAATATGTATATCCATTTTAATAATTTTCTTTGATTGTTTTTTCTTACTGTCGTTTACAAAAACTTTAACGACAATTTTTGCCATTTTTGACAATTAAATACGACACTCATGGTACCGAAATTTGTAATAGAATTGAAAACAGTGTTGTATTTTTGTCGTTTTTCGACATTCATAATACGGATAAAAAAAACGCCTTTTTAATGACACAATAGCGACACTCATAATAAGGCCGAATATCTACATTAGTCCTATAATATTTTTGACATGCTTTTCGTAAGACTTGTTAGATAATCTTCATCCACATCTCAGATTATTCCCACAGTGAATAAAGTAAGCGTCTTTCGCTGTTTTATAGAAGAATATCATAGAGGAATGAGCTTGAGTTACAGTTTCCTCTGTGTGAAGAATCTTCTACGATTTAAAAATGCGCTCGTCGACGATCAAAAACGCTCTTTCACGATTAAAAATTCTAGCTGGGTATGAAGTAGTTATGTTTTTGTTTAATTGTTTTTTTTTTTTATAAAAAATCTAACAAAAATTATTTTAAAAAAAATAAATTTTGAGTTGTCCGATTTTTTTTTGACGATATTTCAAAACGAGAAAGACGATTTTTTTTCTCAGGAAATTGACGATTTTGTCACAAATTTATCTGGCAGCCCTGGTCAAGCGGGTTTTTGTGGACTTTAAGTGAGTTTGCACTTGTTGCGCACCTTTGCAAACATGCAGACTTCAAGAGTAAATAATTGTGTTTATTATGAGGGAATGTGTATTAGTATGTGTGTAAGTATGTTAAATTTAATTTGTCGTCTGTCGTCATGAGTGGTCATTACCAAGAGAATTACTGTTCTGTTTGGGTACAAGTTCAAGTGTGTGTTTGTGCGTATGGCTGTTATTAAGCTGTTCTAACTTCAGGAAGACAAATAGTGCAGTTTAATTTGCTGCTTTTAGTTTATTTTGTGCTTAATACAAGCTGTTCTTTTTCAGACTTCTAAAAAAGTTATGCGTTTGAAGTAAATATAATAATATTGCAAGTATTTATTGTAATTCCAACTATTAATTCTATTGGTTTCAAAGATTACAATCTATATATTTACTTACAATACTAAGTGGCATTTATTGTTTAGCTGTTTTGCAAAATATAAGTAAAAATAGATCTTTTTAAGCTGACAACTGTTATAAGCAGGCAAGTTTTAATATTCATAAAACAAAAGCAAAAAAGGCAAAAAAATATGCTCCAATATATGCAAAGAAAAGATGAATACATACTTGATTAAAATTTTTTTTTATGGGTCGATGTTGATTTTGAATAAAACACAAATTGACATCGCCACCACGTGAGAAACACGGGGCCATTGAATTTGTCGCGGAAAAGATCCATTGTTTCGTTAGCTGTATGGCAAGTGGCACCGTCCTGCTGGAACCACATAACGTCCACATCCATATCTTCAAATTCGGGCCATAAAAAGCTCGTTATCATCTCACGATTGCGAACATCATTCACAGCTACTGCCTGAACGGCCTCATTTTGGTATCTTTCCATGGTTCAAATTGAGTTAGTCTGAAATTGAGATACATGTTAAATTAAATGCAGAAAAAAACTTGTTTAGGTGTGGTTCACATTCAACATCGGCCACCCTTTAATAATTTGTCTTAGAAATTGCTAGCTAAATTTGTATACACTTTTATTTCAAATAACCTTGTTTTAAAAAACTTTACATTTCAAATTTCGTAACAAAAAGTTTTTGATATAGAATTTGCCATTAAATTTTAATTTTTGCTTTCCGGTATAACTGCCCGTCTATATTGCGACATACTTATATTGCAGTTAATGTCAAAATTATCTTATCTTTAACGCAGACAGCCTTAATTTGTATTTATTTATTCCCGGCAATTTAGGTTGCAATAATTGTTAGTCAATTATTGCTAACATAAAACATTAAATTTTATGCTCTTTATGTTATTTTCCAACATTTTCTTTTTTGTACCGATTCAGCGATTTTAAATAACTTTTAGGGATTGTCCTGATTAGCATTTCAATGGCCCGCTGCAAGACTCTCATCAGACGAGAGTCGTACAGGAGGGCTCAGGGGAGATGGCAGGTGGAGAATACCTGCTTGATGACCAGGACTCTATGGCCTGGCTACAGGCGCGGATTTAAGGGGGGGGGGGGGGGGGGAATAAGGAATTCCCTCCCCCGTAAATTATAAAAATATGTTTTGTTTATTTCGATAAAACAAGAATTCCCAATAATAATATTTTTTTAAATGTACAAAATTTTTGGAAATCTAAGCAAGATTTTTTTTATTGAATCTCTAAACAAATTTTCAATAAGTATCCAAATCTTAATCCTAATAGTTATTTAATAGATATTTTTCCTCTTATTGAATTTATTTTAGAAGATCTCAAAACACCTTTCCCAATAGATATCCTTAATGTATTGAATACCAAAACTTCTACTCAAAGTATAATCAAGTCATATACAGATACAAAACTTTTAAAACCTCGAGATAAACACCTACTAACATCTAAACTTGAGCCTGAACTGTAGCACTGGGATGAGAACGGTGATATCGATCATTACGGGTCACTGGGTGATAGGGACTCATGCTAGAAGGATGGGTCTTGATTACAATGACTACTGTAGAAGTTGTCACGATGAGGAGGAGACGGTGTTTCACTTTCTCTGCCAATGCCCCAGTCTGGGGGACTGGGGGTTTTAGGCATTTTGAGAGACAGGAATTGCCATGTCTGGACTATGTGTCTAATGTGGGACCAAAATCGATCTCTGTTCTGCAGGGAATCGGGGTGGTTCGAGGCTGCAGTGACCTGTGGAGAATAGTCTGGTTGACACTGACTGACTCTTGTCACTGGCTAGGCGTATCACAAAGGGGCCGCTATAAGGACCCTAGTGAGCCGCCGTCGTGACAGCTGCCCATTGAACCTATCCTAAGCTACACTCATAAAATTATTACAGTAACTGATTGTTGGTTATTAAATTCGTTTTCCGTACTGTTAAAATTTAATAAATATATAGTTATTTTATGAATAATTTTATTTTTTAACATTTATATTTGTTATTCAAAAAACAAACTACCAAAAAATAATGTTTTTCCGTGTTTATTTTGTTATGTAGTTTGATTTTTGTCGGTTAAAACATATTTTTCAAAAGTGAAAACTAATCAATTTTAACGAATATGCTAGTGCTGGGATACTATCGATATTTTCTAATATCGATTCTTATCGGTAGTTCAGATTTCACTATCGATATATCGATATTACTATCGACTGAATGTTTGTAATTGTGCAGGAAAACTTTAATTATTTTTTTATAAGGCTACCGTTGTATTTAGTGAGCCAAAAAAAAACTTGTTAAATTAAAATAAAAGAAAACACCATATTATGTCTTTTATTTCACATTAATTAAATTTTAAGATCTATATTTTAATTTAAATAAAACTTCTTTTTCATTTTGTATATTTTAACGTTAAAAAAACAACAAAAACATAAATATGCTTAAACTCATAAACAAAAAAAATGTTGTACAGGACAAAAAACTTAACGTAACTTTAAAAAAGATTAAAATATTTAGGTTTTCTGTATTTTGTATTGTCTCCTTTATATTCTTTAACATAAAGAATTCTTCTTGGCATCGAATGGACTAGATTTTTTGTAACTTCTTGGGGAATAGAACTCCAGATATCTTTGAGAGCGTTTTTTAAGGATTATTTTCCGGATATGTGGTAATCTCTTTATTTTGTTTTCATATGAGCCCACAATTGCTCAATCGGATCCGGGCTCTAGGGAGGATGAGGCAAAACGTTTTTTTATGTTATAAAGCAACCATTCCCTTACGATAACGGCCGAATGCTTTGGATCATTATCTTGCACGAAAACAAAATCATTCCCTAAACCAATTTTTTATGCGGATTATAGCAAATAATTTTTCAGGATATTTAAATTATCTATTTTATTCATGATTCCCTCGATATACACAAGGTTACCTACTCCATTAGCACTCATACACCCCCAAACCATAACATTGCCCCCACCGTGCTTAACAGTATGAAAAATATTTCGTGGATTAAGTGCTTCCCCTTACTTTCTCCATAAATCTGTCTGCACTTGGATTCATAGATTAAGTGCTTCCCTTTCCTTATGGCTAACTTTAATCTCTGTGTTTGTATTGTAATTAAACATGTGTACAAGTTTTTTTTGCTCACTATATATACGCACGTTATTTTAGATGGCAGTTTTTTTAAAAATTGATAAGTACCTTTCTGAAGGAACCGAAGTAACAGGGACTATAAGATATTCCATTGCAACTTTTTTCTAAATTCTAAACCCAAAAAGGTAATTAATCTAGCGGACTTATCCTCTAATGGTCGTTCATTGTTTTGTCTTATGTTCGCAATTGCATTTGGATTTGCATTTGTTTTTTACAACATAACAAAAATATTTGACATTTCAGTCCCTATATAAACATGTACAAATTTCGACTTAAAGGCCTTTAATTAACAGTAAAAAGCACTACTAAGCAATCCATACCACTTGCCATTCTTGTTGTCTGCATTCATTGCTGTAATTCAGCGCGAATTAATAATAGCAAGTACAAATTTTGCGGCTGTGTGTGTAAAGCTGCTGTTAGATGTCTTCATAGCTGTATTTTAAATAATAAAAATATCGATATTTATATTTTTCCTATCGATATTTTCGATATTTTAAGACTATCGATAATATCGATAGTCTATCGATAGTTTCCCAGCACTAGAATATGCTGTTCAATAAATAAAAAATTTAAAAATGAATGTAAAAATCATTTGTTTTAAATGAAATGTAAATGATCCGTTTTCTAAATGAATTTTAATTTCTTTAAAATGAATTTTCGTTCGAATTTGACTACATAAAATTTTGAGTGTAGGGATTGTTTCCAATTTTACAATAGTTCGCGAATTTCAGCGGTGTTGGCGACAGAAGCAATTTTTCCTGTAAGTTTTCTAATTCCTTAAAGCTTTTAAGATTTTTAATAGATATTAGGCTTTGCTATCATATCAGATTGCAGTATTTGCATCTCTCCACATTTATAGTTTTCGTAATAAATAGTAAAAACCTCTAGCTCAAAGTATATTCATAGTTATTTATTGTATGTTCAGTAAATATGAATATCATAAAGATATTACGCAAGTTTAAACCAAATCGATATAGCGGTTTGCTGGCAATTATAATAATAAAATTGGAGATTGCTGTGTTTGCTCTAATCAAATGGACATTGCTGCTTTTTTAGCATGGGCAAATACTTAAAAAAAACATTAGTTATAAAATTCTTAAACTTTAAAAAGGCTTAGTTTTTCTTGATTGATTTGGAGGAACTTCAATCAAAATAAAAAATAGCATGCATTTTCGAAAATAGTTGAGATTAAAAGAGCTTAATAGCCTTTTTACACTGATCAACATCTAACATCTACCATCAATTTCCCACCATTTGCGAAGATGTTAACATCTTTCCATAAGAAATACATAGGGCTAAAAAACAACATCTTTCAACATCTTTAAAAGATGTTCCTATCTCATTTTATTCCACTCTACATCTTTCGATAATTTTAGTGTCATCACTTTAAAAGTGTCAATAAGTTCTATTATTATTGTGGCATCACTGACAAAATGGAAGTTGCTTTGAAAGCAGCGTTACCATTTGTCAAGTTTTATATCTTAATGCAATGTTTTTTTGTTAAGTATTTTTTATATTTTTAAACAAATTGAACTTCAAATACATTTTTGAGTTTTCTTTTAAAATGTTGGCACTTTTGTGAGAAAAAAACATTTTTAATTTAATAAATTTTTTTTTTTCAAATATGGTGACATTTTTGTTTGATGGCAGATGTTAGATGTGAGCAATGTAAACGAGTGTTTCACATTTTCTACATCTTTGATGGTAGACGTTAGATGTTGATCAGTGTAAAAACCCTATAACAAACTGTGATCATTGCAAAAACGACAATCTCCAATAGGCATTGTCGTTTTTGCATCGATTCTTAATTTTTTAACATACTTTTTTATGGGATAAAAGTGTATCGGGTAATGTCATACTCACTTATCGGAAGGATTTATTAAATACAACTAAAGGCTCAATTAGTCTTTACTTTCTGTTTCTGTTCTGTTCCGTGCCGTTCTGTTACGAAATTGTAATAGTTACTTTTTCTGTAGTTACTTTTCAACCATTTATGACAAATTTATTCGTCTTGCACCGTCCATTGTGCTATTTTAATAACTTTAATGTACATAAATTTGAAAAAATTAAATTTTATAAATTCTTAAAATCAAAAAACATTTTATTTCAATATAAATAGTATTTTTTTATTATTTATTTTGCTGTCACTTACAATTACTTAAGCTGTTATGATACTTGCTATTTTTTCTATATTGGAGAGCAGTGCAAATATATTTGCATAGGAAAACTGACTAAGTGTAAAGAGTATGATTATATCATAAAACATCTTGAAATGTCAAACAAATATACATGTGTTATCGATAAATAATCTAAGACTGTCAAAAAAAATATAAAATTTTTTAACTTAAAATTGACATTTCCAGATTAATTGTTAGCACTGTTGCCAATTTTTTTAGTTTTTGATCGAAAGAAACGGTTTTTAACTTTTTTTTCGATTTTTAGCTTTTATGACGATTTTTTGTGGGGAAAAAACTTCGGCAGTATTGTTTGTTTTGTTTACATTTTATCAAATTGTATTTCTTGTTCTTTCTCGCATTTGTTGTTTCATTCAGTCAATCCTAAAAAAATCCAATACAAAAAATAGCAAGTATCATAACACCTTTAACAAGTTTTTGATTTTAACAAACTGAACCGCAACAGAACAGAAAAACTAATCAATTTCACAGGTTTTTTAATAACAAAAACAAATCAGCTGATTCGTAACAGAACAGAAAGTAAAGTTTAATTCTGCCTTAAGAGGTTTTATAAGTTACGTTTGTGAAAAAAGTGGAGATTGCAGCCTTTGCATCTATAGTCCTCATATCGCTGTTAGCAAATTTGTGGGAAATTTTTAGAATAAAACATACTTGCCTTATGAAAAGCTAAACATTTTAAAGAAACGAAAAAAAAAATTGCATTTTCTAAAAAAAAAATGTCACATAACTAAATAATTTATTTAATAAATAACAAATATGTACGTTAGGGTGATAACTTTTTTTGGACAAAATGTCTTCATCCCACCACGCGAAGGGTAATTTAGTATTGTTGATAATGAAAATAATTTTTTATGCCATTTTGGCCAAAAAAGTTTCCGCACCAAATGCAATTTCTAAAGCTCCTCAAAAAAAAATTTTTTTTTAATTTCTATACACATTATATATGATACATTTATTGTTTATATATGCTATATATTTAAAATACATTAAATAAGTAACTGTATAACAAAAATGTCAAGCTATTTTTTGGGTTTAATGAAATAAATTTTAAGTTTAAAGTACAAGTTGATTTACATAATTGAAGAACATCTTGTGCAACTTTTATGCAAAGTTATTTTTTCTCTAAAGATCATAATTTTTTAATATAAAATCCGCCAAACACAACATCTATCATTTGACATTAAAATTACGTTTATTAAAAAAACCGCGCAAAAGATTCATAATATCGCGATTTGTTTGCGCCTTTCTTCCATACAAATGTTAAGATCTTGTTATCTTCATGAAATTATTACAAAATGCGTAAAATTTTGTTTCATTTTAACGATCGCAAACACGTAATACATCATTTCTTAATATTTTTTCATAGTCTCTAAGGCTATGCGATGAAAAATTTGATATTCGCAAAAATTGCAAAAAGTTATAACCCTACTGTACATAATGTATATGAGTTATGTTTGCTATTAGTGAAATTGTACTTTAATTTCTATTTACTCTCGACAATTTATTTTAATAATTTTTTGATCGTTAGAAAATGTTTCTTTTTTTAAGAAAATTTTACTTAATACGAGCAAAATGAGTTTAAATCATGAAATTAATTTTGGATTTTCTTGTGTAAAGAAACGAAATTGGTTACTTTAGAAAATAAATTTCTTTCCGTGTTAATAAAAGAACCACAAATACAAATACAAACTTTCTTCAGCATATTTTTAAATTTATGTTTAAGGATATGCACGTGTTCGTCATCTCAATATATAAGCCCTTATTCATAAACAATATTCCATGCTTATAACAGGTTTATAAGACGAATTTTATATGAAAATTTGTTAAATTAATCTTCAATAAAACTGAAATATTTTTTATGAATAAGGGGAATATTCTTTAGCATTGGCAATTTGACGAAGTTATGCTGCCGGCGTAATTGGTTATCTTGGGACATAAGAAATTGCTCGTGTGTTCGGGGACTAATATACTTTAAATAATTAAAATTTAATTCGATTTTCTTCGCGTCTCTAAGAGCGTTAAATCGTCAACACCGTATTGGTCTGATGAAAATTCTCATGTGCTTTAAGAAACTACTTTGGACAGTTTATTGCATTGATTAAAATCACTAATACGTCACAGTCTACGGAGACATAAGTTACTAACCTTCTTTCCGATTAGTTTAGTTTAGGGTATAAACGTTCAGCTTGTTTTCTGCAAATTTAACGAGTTCTTTTCAAAAAGGTCAAATAAATATTATGAAAAAACTACCTACGAGCTCTTTTTTCCGAAAGGATAAGAAAAATGAACATGAAGTTAGTAGAGCATCAAAATCTTATTAAAGAAGTCTTGTTTTTTATAAGTATATGCTTCCGTTTTGATGCCAAAATAATAGAATCCACTTTACTCATACCAAACTCTAAACTTCCCCGCGTACAGAGAAAACTTAAAATATTATAATTTAACTTTGCGACTAAATAAATCTTCAAGAAAGTAAAAAAATTTAAAAGAAATTAGAACAAATTTTTATCGATTCAGAAGTCAAATACTCTACAGAATAGTAGGCCAACTTTTAAGCATAAGTACATACATAAATTCAAACAATTTCTTTTACAAGCTTTCTATTTAGTTTTATAGGACAATGAACGTTTGAAATAAACTCGATAAAATCACGTAAAGTATTTTTTCTTTTTATTATTCATTTTTAAACAACATAATGTATCTGTATGATGTAATGATTTTTTTTCCTTCTCCATCAAAAACAAACTGCAAAGTATTTGTGTAATATAACAAAAATGTATTCAAATAAATTATAAAAGAAGCGTTTTAAGAATTTCAAGTAAAATGTCAAATTGTCAACGAGTAATGTTGACATATTGCCACGTACAATCTGCTCGTACTTGAAGCACACAGCCAAACTCGAAGAGATTTTTTTTTTGTACATATTCACCAATTGCTAACACTTGAATGTAGACTTTTAAGTTTCTCAAGTACTTTAAGACTTTAAGCAGGCGGCACATAAAACATGGGCCATTATCATTTACACACCAGAAACAGCAAAAGCATCAATTGAAAAGTAAAGAGGAAGAGGAAACAAGAGGAAGAAATAAAAAAACACTTAAAATGTAGATTAAAAACGATTTATTTACGCATGCGTAAAGAAATATTTTGTGTAAAACTATGACTTGCACAATTGGATTTGAACAAGAATTAAAACTTTTTTAAGGTTTTTTCTATTCTTTTTTTAATAAAAAATAACACAGACCTGCAAAATTTTAAAAAAGTGGAAGACCTGGAATTAGCGTACACTTTTCTTAGGGTCTGATTCCAAATCATTACTCGAAATTTCTCCATCACAAAATATCAACCTTTTTCGCCATATTTGAGGCGTTTTAAGTTCGCAAACTCATAAAAATAAAATTTTATATAGACCAATTTACTTTTTTTTAAATCTACTTCACTTGATGGCAATAATAATTTTTTAAGTATGAAAAAATAATCTTTATTATTGGATAAGAATTAAACTTTTTGAAATTAGGCGATAAAGCAATTGATGTTATTACACTGTACGACACGATTTTTCACCCATGATCAAACTGACCAGATTATGAAAATATAGCTTAAAAAAAATATTCGTATCTCTCACTTTCTCTAGATCAATTCATTTTGCGTTTTTACACGCAATTAATTTTTTAGTGTGAATCCACCTGTGTATAGCGAAGTTTCGATTACTACCACACCCGTTCCTTGATTTTTTGCTTAAATGCTTCTTACTGTTCTTAGATGGAAAGTGAAAAAATGAGCAAAATCGGTCCACGGGTTCAAAAACTATGATCACATTTCTTAAATTTTATGCAATTTCATTATATTATTAATAGGGATGCGATTGTCTTAAACGATGCCGAGAAATTATCTTTCCGAATCATTAAATTTGCGTTAAAATGACATCGATTTGATATTGCATATTTTGGTGAAAATGCATATTTTTGCATATTAAGATTTAAAATGCATATTTTGAAATGTTTAAGTAATTTTTTTCTTGACTTTCAATATTATCAAAACAGTTCTTAAAAAAATTTTTTTTTAATACATAAAAAACCTTCCAAAAAATGTTTATATCAAAAAATAAATTCTCTAGGATCTTTGTTGTAAATACAATATTTCGACAAAAGATCCTTCTATTTTAACTAATGCAGATCCTTACATGGCTAAGGCTTCGAAAGGGTTTTAAATATTTTATGCAAAGCTGTTACAAGATACTTGCTTGGCACATGGGTGACGCGGTGCAGAGGAAATTAGAACCCAAATCGAAAATATTGAAATTTTTAATCAAATGTATCCTTTGGTTACCCTTTCACCGCAGTCAGTATTGCCAAGATGGGACCCTTTCTAGATACTTCAGTATTATATTAAAAATACGTAGAGTCATTTAAGAATGTTATTTAAGAGTTTGTTTATACCGTTGATTATGCAATTAAAAAAGTACAGAAAAATTAAATTTAAATAATATAAGGAGTCAGTTAGCATTTGTTTTTTTTCCAACTACGGATACAATATTGGTGAAGCAAAAACTAAATTTGAGGGATTTGGTTCACTTAACATTCAAGCAAACTAAAATTCTGATTGTGCATAGAAAAAAATTCCTAAAAAGTATTGAAGGAATAACACTATTAAAAAAAAGTATTAAAAGCTTTTAAAATTGTTATTTGAATTAAAATACACATTTGAATTAATATAAAAATTTATAAAATAAATGTTCCTCACCATGGGAAATATATTCCCAGATTCTATTTTTATCTAATTTAATGTTGTTTATATTAATTAAGATTTAATTATTTTAAATGACTTTCCTTGTATGTTACAGATAGTCGTGTACTTAGTAATATGTGTTGAATAGAGGTGTGCGCGTGACTTGAATTTTTCATCACTAGCTATTTTGGTTACTTTAATCTATTCGCGCTTCATTTAAATTTCAAAATAACGAACTTTTTCTCATGCAAGTTTTGTGCTTACCCACCAATCTTATAAACAAATTATGAAGAGTGCCCCGGTAGACTCGTTGCTAATGAGCTAGTCCATCAATGAGAAGGTTTCTGGTTCGATTCCCGCAAGGACTCTCGGCTTTTTCACTACAACAGTCTTAAGGTCTAAGTTACTATTACTCGGCTAATTTAGTTCGAATATAATTTGTTCTTGCATTGGTAACTCTAAATAGATAAACCAATAAAAAGTGAATAAAAATTGTAAGTGACCAAGCACGCTCACTTGCGAAATTTTTATTATTAGAAAATAGTTTTTATTATTTGTTCATAGACTGGGTCACAAATTTTAAGCTTTTTGCCATAACCTCAAAAATGAGATGCTTTCTAACGTGAATCGGGGCGGCTGAACACGAATATCGCGAAAATCAATAATCTCAAGAATTGTTCATCTGAATTGTACGAAATTTCAACTCAAGATTTTTGAAAATACCTCATATAACTCCAGAGAAACACGATTTTCGCGAATATCTCGAAAACGCTTCTTGAAAAAAATGAATAAGTGCCATATTCGTGTTCAACCGGCCTAATTTAGCTTAACAACAAGTGACTGAATGCGTACAAAAATTTATATGAAAAGCACTTAGTTTTTTAGGTGTTTTCTATATAAATTTATCTACAAGTTCAGTCACTTGTGTTGTGAAAACGACACATAAAAAATGTCAAATTTTTAAGGTTAATTTTTTTGTGGCGTAGTATTTAATTAAAATCCATTGTTTTCTTGAGAGGTTGTGTAATCGTGAGTCAAAACCCACTCACACGCTCAGCTCTAGTGTTAATTTGTTAGTGCTGTTTTCTAGAAAACTGTTATTATTCTGTATTAATATTTTTCTATTATTCAAAATAACCTCTCACATACATACATACATGCATACAAACATACATACAGTCACCAATAACACATTTCAAACATAAGAGATGAAGATAAAAAGGAATTTTTGTCTAAAAAGTGTTAAATTATAATGAAGATCATCAGATGAATAAACATCTTTTGAAATTCATACCAGAAGCGGACAAAGAACGAAGAAAGAAACTGAAACAGAAACACTTGCTCTACGGTTAAACCACACTTCAGTGAACACATTAGTCTAGTGTAGACGAATAGTTTTTGTTGGTACAACCAATTTTGTGGACATCTCACACATTTGAAGCACTCGCTAACAAGTATTTGGAAGCAACCAACCGATATTATGTGTTGACAATATTATTATGTTCTGTGTATTTGTTCCTTTATCTATTTTCTGTATTTTTTCGTGTGGGCACTAAAAAAATTCATTGTGCTTGTGTATCTATGGTCAATGTAGTTTCTTTTTACAATTTCCTTCTTAAGCCATCTTTAAGGTGTGAAGATTCAATTTCCAAGCAAATTTTTAAAATTGTTATTGTAGCGACATATTTCTTATTCTTTTATTCAATGGAAATTATATACAGCTTGTAAAATGAAGCAGAGTTTGTTTTATTTTAAATATTATAGATAAATGGGTGTTTCCATAGTGAAAAATAAATTGCAGTTTATCAAAAGTATGAAATGGGAATTTAGCACATTTAAACGAAACCTTGGACAAATTTAATGTGGTGTTTATAGAACACGAGCGCCTTACTCGTCCGTTCAACTTACATTTAAAACAAAAACAAAATTTCGAAATTTGTTTTTGTTTTAAATATAATTTGAACTGACGAGTAAGGTGCTCGTGTTCTATAAACTACACATAAGTTATAAAAGATGACTCATATTAAAAATATGTCTTGAATAATACAGCGTGGCCCTAAAAACTATAAGTGGCTTAAATGGTTTTTGTTTTTCCAGGGACCGTAACTGTTATTCCTTTTTTCATAAAAGTCTGATGAAAACAGTTATTTTCTGATTTTTATTTTTTTGAACAAAAATAACTGTTATTTTGTGATTTTTATTTTATTTTTTGTTTTAATAATTAAGATGACTTTTAATAATTATTTTAATGCACATAAGAAATTCCAATGATAATTACACATTAAAATAAAAATTTTAAGTCAACTAAACTATTAAATCTCGTACATTTTTTTAGAGACTAACTTTTATTTTTGATTGAAAAAATAAAAATCAAAAAATAACAGCTATTTTTGTTCAAACAAAAATAAAAATCAAAACATAACTGTTAGTTTTATTCAAAAAAATAAAAATCAAAAAATAACTGTTAAGTTTGATCGAAAATATAAAAATCAAAATCAATACACATATTTTATAATTTGAATCAGTTTTTCGACCTTTACTTCTATGTGCTGTTTTTGTTTTAAAATTCCAATATAACTGTTATTTTCGGTCCCTGGTTTTTTCAAATTGTTTGAAAGAAAATTCAAATTAAAAAAAACTACTAAAAACGAAATTCTATAACATTAAATTCCAGGGTTATTGATTCATTAGGCGGAATTAGACTCTCTTACGTATACAGTGTGGTGTTGAATAATATCCGAAAGAACTATTGGTCCACTATCTTAGAGAATGCTTCTTAATACCACAGCAAGTTAGAAAATATCTTGAGACCAGCTATGTGGTTTTAAAAAGATGGTGCCATAGCCCATAAAGCAAGGCAAACAAAAGAACTGTTAAATATTCCAGAAAAAGTTCCAACGATAACTTTAGAAATCTTGAAAAACGTCATAGAAAACCCCATTAGAAATAGCGCACCTTTCGAAGCGGAGAATGCATAGCCTTACCGCGACGTTATTTTTATACCCACCCCACAATAGTAGAGTGGGTATAAATCGTTTGTACTGATGTCTGTATAGCACTAAAAAATATTGGACCCACCTTTAAATAAAACGATCGACTCAGAATCTATTTTGGAATCAATCTAACGATTTCCTTCCAAATTCAGATTCTTGATGGAGAGTAGAACCGCAAGCGTTTTTTTATGTTAATTCTTCTAATTTTCATACATACGGTTTTCCGAAACTGACCGAGCTTAAAACCACCCGGTTGGAAAATTTTAGTTGACAGATAGTTATATCGGCTTGTTTTATTAAAAATGTATTGCCAATAGAATTTTCATGTTTAAAAGAACGCTTGCCGCTCTTGCTTAGGTAGCTCAGTTACTATGGTAGCGTCCATATACACACACATACATACTTACGTGTGTAGATAAAAATTTAACATGTTATTAGTTGTTGGTATATTTAAATCTTAACTTACATGGCGTAATATTTAATTTCCCTTTGTGCCGTTACAAAGTTGTTAACAACAACGGCAACTAATATTGGGTTAGACACTGCCGCATAAATGCAAATTGACTCACAAACACTCAAACAAATACAACAATTTTGTATGTATTTAAGTTTATGTTTAAGTTAACGCGCGCATTCCTTCACAATTTCTATGACTATGAATATTGTTTCCATCTGTTCCATCGCGATACCGCAGACACACTCTACATCACACACTGTTGAGTTGCTGTTGATCTTATGGAACAAGCGAACAAACAAACGAACAAATTTAACGTACGGAAGAGTGGAAAACATAAACATGATACATGTTAAATTGTAGTTGTGTTACATTTGTTAATGGTCTTGTTGTTGTTATTCATTCATTCTGTGTGGCACGAATGCACAACCAAGCAGCCATTCTTTTATTAATTGGTCAACACTACTAGTAGATTCATTCAACAGAGAGTGCGAAATTGTTGAAAGTAGGTATATGTATGTCCGCTTAAGTGCATTGGAGTGTGTATGCATTTGAATAATAACAATATATGTAGTAGTTATATTGTCTATTATCAAGATGTTGTAACAAATATTTTTCATAACATTTTTTTTATTTTTAATTTTTGCTTCATTTTTTGCTTTATTGTTTTCTTATTAGTTTAGTTTTTTGTCTTTAGTTACTGTAAATTAACAATAAAACTGCTGCAGTCAAATATCTAAAAACGAGGTAAAAATAAGAGCAAAACTGTTGAAAATTTGTCTAAAATGTCTGACAATTCAAATGTTTGCAAACAACTTCGAAAAAATAATAAATATGAACAAATGTTGCTTAAAGTAGTTTTAGACGATATGTATTTTTCAGTGGCTTTGTCAAATGTAAAATCCACATGTCTGTCGAAATTGACAAATACAGAAGGTTTGTAATTTTTGCTTCCACACGTTTGTTTTTAATTTCATCTAACATAACCTAAAATCATTAACAACAGCAAATTATAAACTAATTTATGTTTATATTCGCTTTTAGTTGTGTTTCAGTTTATTAAAAAATGTTGTTTCTTTAAAGAATATGTATAATAAAAAGATTTTTTTGTACAGGTATATTTGCCATCGCAAACAAAAGACTTGCAAAACAGCAGCTGTCAGATGTTTTGTCAGTTCAAAATATTGAAAAATTGTACACTGCAAATTGGATCTAACATTGACAGCAGCAATTTTTTATTCCTTTAAACAAGACATATATGCATTTTGAAGTGGGATATTTGACAAGCACACTGTTAAATACATGTCGTGTAAAACCAGCTTTAGCCATTAAACTGTTAAATAAATGTCGTCTAAAACCATTTTTACAATTAAAAAAATAAAGGGAACTAACTTAAACAACACATGCAACATACATACTTTAATAACAAATTGTAAGAATGGAATGAAATCAAGTTAACTAAAGAAAACATTGTTTAAAACAGGAAATAAAAGAAAAATGTAGAAAAAATCAATTTCTAAGAATACGGAATAACAAATTTTCGGTTTTATATCGTTTTGTTTTTAAAATCGATTTCTATCAAATACCCAAATTTCTGAATTTAATTATCTGGGCCGACAAAATTTCAAAGCTTAAGCGACAAAAACAAAGTTTTACAGGAGAAGGCTTTTTTTATTTTATTTCATAAAAATTTTGTTGAAGATTATCGCTTTATAGGGCCCATACACAACACCATCATGATTGTACAATCAAGTGATTGTGCCAGCTGATGGACCGTGTATGAGCTTGTGGTGTGATTGTACCAGCTGATGGTGCTTTATCAAAAATAGTTTGATATTTTTTTGATTGTACCAGCATGATTGTATCGTGTGCTGTAAAGTTAGCTCATAAATGTTAAATCGTTAAGGCATAAACATCAAAAAATACAAAATTTAAATTAAAACACGTTTTTTTTACTCCTTATTCGTTTTCGTTTTAGGATAATAGCAATAATAACAGCAGCACAAATTTTATTGTTATTCATTACAACATTTTCCACACAATTTTTGGTAAAAAATGAATTTTGTACCAGCATGCTGGTGTGTTGTGTGCTTCAAGCTTAATTGCACAATCACTTGATTGTACAATCATGATGGTATTGTGTATGGGCCCTATTAGATAAAAAATTGCAAGTGTTGCCAATAAAGTCATTAAAACAAAACGAAAATTCAAAATGATGTCGCTTAAGATTTTTTTTTTTTTTTTTGCGGTAAAGCCTCGATTTAATGGGGTCTAGTTAGTAATATACTTATGTCAAGACTTGTTTGCTATTGAAATTGAGCCTAATCGGTCCCTAGGTGTTAGCAAAAAACCACAATTGTCTTTAATTTTACCCATAAATCCCTTGTTAATGTTTGTTTATTTTTTTCCTGTATATCTGGAGAACGACAAGAGCCAACGTTTCCAAATCAGGTACAATCATCTTGGGTTTCATAATCAACATACGGCAAAATTTGGGCGGGATGGGAGAAGTGGGCGCACCATGGTAAAGGGTGTATAAGATTCTACTTAAATTCGTTAAGCCCCTAATGCAAAAAAAAGTTTAAGTTCACATTAGTTAACCAACACATAAGGCCCAGCAAAATTGAATGGGTTTTCATGTGTTGTTTAACTAATGTGAACTTTAACTTTTTTTACATAAGGGCGTTAATAAATAATTTATTTAATAAAATGTCAAAAGTGAATTTCATAAATTTTATGGAAAAAAAGGAATAACGAACTTTTATTTTCGCTAAAAAAAAAATTTAATATTGTAAGATAATGATTAGCTATCCGACGTGAACAACTTAGTCGTTGTCTATTTTCCAATTACAGCTGAACCCAGTTTATACTAAACAAAGCTTTATAACGCGAATTCAACACAAGGCGACCGAGAGTCTGATTCGATTTCATTTAAAGCAATACAGGGTGTTCTTTTAGTTGCATGACAACTTTAAACGATAATACAAGACAGAAATATTGTTCGGCTGAATTTTATTTTATTATATTCTGCTAAATAATTTAAAAGCATCTTTTTTTGAATATGATTTCCTGCATATGTATGTCCACCACGGCTTCAAGTTATATGGTTCAGTCGATCAGTCAAAGAAATCTGACCGTAGGGCTCCAATGATGGCATGACTACTGACTTACAATGCCTCAAGAGTTAGTTGCTGGTTTATCGGCATAACATAGCCTTATAAAAAGTAATTCAGAGGCGTTAAGTCGCATGAACGAGGGGTCCAGTTGACAAAGAAAAAACCCGTTTTATAAATGCAAAATTGTAAAAAATGTGTCATCTCTCTAATAATTTAATAGCATAATCGATGCCGAATTCGTAGCCAACTTTATTTAAAACTCGAAATTTGCTTTTTGCATACGATGCCTTTCTTGTTTTTTATACCCTTCACCTCAGGTGGAAAAGGGTATATACATATATAAGTTTGTCATTCCGTTTGTAATTTCTACAATATTGATCTAAGACCCTATAAAGTATATATATTCTGGGTCCTTATGAGGAGAGAACTTGATTTAACCATGTGATGTCCCTCTATCCCCCCCCCCCCATCCATTCAATTGTTTACATATACTACCATAATGCCCAATATGATTTTCGTTATCAACCTAAATTATTATTTCATCTATTTAACGAAATAATTTTTACAAATAGAAACTAGGAATTTTTGTGCTTTTTTGCTACTTAAAAACTCGCCAAAAAGATAAAAGAAAACAAACAAACACACATACATACATGGCACAAACTGTTTTGGTGAATATATTTCCCAACTTTGCTATTGCGGTGAACAATAACAACAAAAGTAATTTCAACTCAACTGTGTTGAATTTTGTGAAAAGTAAACGTGCCATATTTAATTTTAATGATATTCGATAAACGTTCCTTCATGGTTCAGTTGTCTAGGGGGTGTGTTAAGTTAGAAACTGAGAGTTCCCTGGTTCGAATCTTGGTTTTTTAAAAAGAAAATTTTTTTAATATTTTTTTTTTTTTTTTATGTTCTAAAAACGATTTAAAAAAAATATTTACCAGTTTTCGCTTTTTAAATTTTATTTTTAATGAAGTTTTAAGTATTGTAAATATGTATGTATATGTAACAATTATTTAGTTTTTGTCTAGTTGCTCTGTATTCTACTCGCACAATGGTGAAGGGTATATAAGATTCGGCACAGCCGAATATACCACTCTTACTTGTTTTTAAATGTTTTAGAATTCTGTTTTAACTTTAATTTTGAAAAGTCGGGATTTTAAGTTGAATTGAATTTACCAATATGATTATGTTTATAAATATGTATGTATTTACGTATGCATCTTCAATGATACTTTCCTTTCATCTATGGATGTTGGCAATGGAAAAGTTAACCTATGTTGTCTCATCATCTACTCCAAAAGAGCACATTAAAATCCTACACCAGACAATACAATTTTCCAATATTAATTGCGTAGACGGGTGAGTAACCCCTGAAAGTATTGAATATGAACTTGTAATAAAGTTAACTTTGTTGCTCGTATTTACTCTGGTTCTCCTCCCATGTTGCATTCAAAAACATCTAAACATTTTTATTGTTTTATTGACAATTCAAAAAACGTTTATGACAATCATATTGCATGTTCAAACATGCTCTTTATTAAAAAAAAAAACTAAAAACCCCAAAGTGAGAATAAAAAAACTGCAAAGCACATTTGAAATTTACAAAAAGGAATACAACTCCTAACCTGAATGTAAAACAACAAAATTTCATACTAAAATTACAGAAATGTACACGTAACAGAAATAGTGAAAACATGCATATTTGTGTACTTCTCCTTTACAGTCTATGGTAAAAGTTAATAACTTTGAAAAGTAAATTTATATATAGCAGAATATCAGACGCTTTAATTTCGCTTTATCCATAAAAAGTTTACCTTAACGTACATATACATGTAGCTTCCACTGTGTGAAGCATTTTAGCAGAATGTGTTAGTATTTTTATTATTTTCTTTTTTTTTAATTCTGTTTCATTTCATTGTGCCAGTATTTTTATTTTCCATCTTTATGTTTAGAACTTGTAGCAAGCACATGCATTTTTTGTTAGACAAAGGTTCAACATGACCATCAACGATAAAATTAAAAATGTACTTTATAGTTGGTAATAAATGACCTGTTAAGCATTTTAAGTTACTACATTGATATGATTAAGCCAGGGGTCTAATCACCGCATTCGATACTATCGTATCGAATAAACTATCGAATGTTTTTGCATACGACAGACACTGACGTATCGAATGAAAACTCGATAAATGTAATGTCGAGTTACTCGGAAACGAATGCTATTATTGCAAATTCCATAATTTGCATTCGATATCGAGTTTCATGATACCAAAATAAATAATTTCGATCAACTTTGCTCGATATCGTATGCGGTGATTAGACCCCAGGAGTTTTGTACTTTAATGCTATTAAGGAATTTTTAGTTTTCCAAAAATAATATCTATATGCAGAAACAAATTTGAAAATATTAATTATTTTTATGATTGTTTTTTTCAATTACCGCTCTTGAGAGCAAATGGCTTCCACAAAATATTTCCCACGCACAGTGAGTCATTTTGCAAGCAGATATTGTAGTTAAATTTGGTGTGGAAAATATCTATAACTAAAGCGTGACCGGCCACTTCTATTGGTAGCTGATATGCATTGTGAAAAAAGTGATCTGTAAATTTGACCAGACCCACCTACCTATATGTATTCCGACGCGCTAAATATGAATCTGACGTCCGTTTGGCTTAGCACCAACAACATTTTTGAGTCAATTGCGAAATGCCGTTAAGAATCGAGAAATCTCTAAATATTGTGAGTATTTGAGCCATTCGGGCCTCAGATTCGAATTAGGTGCGTGGGCATACGTATATGTAGCTACGTTGAGGTGGTCAAATTTACAGACCACTTTTTGCATTTGTATTTAAAATTGAAGCATATGCTACTAAAATAATAGAACACTTTGTGAATTGCCTAAATATGCTTTCCGTTAATTATATTGTTGTACCTGTGGCCATATGTAACACATATGACCTCAAATCGATCTAACAATATCGTCCAGCTTTTTATATTTATTTACGGACGAAAATTTTCTTTACGATTAAAAAAAAAAGTCCATATTATAGAAAATATCTTATTAATACCATCTCCTCTATGGCGTACACTAGGTAACTTGACGTACTTTTTAGGCCAAAAATAATTTAAGGCTAATTTTGGGCCGATATGGCTGAAATTTGGAATTTAAGAGTTTATAATAAGCAGGAACGCTGGGGTTTTTAATTTTTGGTATAGCCGAATTTTTTAGGGTTAAAGTATAAAGACTGAATATCTCGAAAACTAACGAACACATTTTTATGAAATTCGCCAGGCCAACAAAATCAGTTTTGGTTTTGCTTGAAAAAGTTCTTAATTTTTCCGTGAGCCTTATACCAACTTAAAGATAAGTTTTTACAAAATGTCTGTACCTTTTGCTTTAACGAAGCCAAATCATTCTTTGAAACTTTATTTAAATAAATTTCACTGATAATAACATTGTAAACAGCATCAGTTTTTTTTCTTTTAACATTTTTCACAAATCAAAACATAAAAAGTTCGCTTTAGTTTAAGCTGAGGCTGTCTGAAATAAAATGATATAAATCAAAAAACGCAAAAAATAGCAACTTAAAATAAAAAAAAAAATCAGAATTCTTTTCTTAACACTTTTCATCAAAGAAAAACACGACAGTCCACGGCCAATATTATGAAAAGCATATGCGAAGCTTATATTTATGGAAAAAGTCATTTATTTGAGGTTAAGTTAGAATTACACGTTTTGTTAACAAAAGCAATAACGTCCACCAAAATTTTTTGGTTTTTTTAATTACAGTGTAAATTCGATAATCCGGACTCCACTAATCCGGAATATTCGGTAATCCGGACTGAATTTTGCAGCTGAATGCGTATTCTATAATCCGGATTGATTGCAACTCTATAGTCCGGATTGAATAACAGTCTTTTTTATTTATATTTTTATTTAAGAATAGTGTGATATGATGTGGTAACTATAAAACGATTTTTCTTCCTCCAAATACGACAAGCCTTGTTCAACCCATCGATCAAAATCCAATTAGACTTGCCAAAATGTATAATAAAAAATCGTTCTTGTGTTTTACAATTCTTTACAATTCAAAAATGCTGTATTATGCTGAGAGATTCTTGGGGAAAAATCAGTCTCTATCACTTAGAGAGGAATAAACTGTTTCCGGATAAATGGGACTCTGAAGAGGATTTGCCTTTGTCCGTTTTGCAGGAAAGGCTAGATGACAATGAAAATAAAATATAACATTTTTATCAGACATGCTTTAAAATTATTTTCAAATAAATTTCAATCCCGAAGAAATAGAAGAATGGATTAACGATAATCACTCAACGGTATCAGATATTCAGATATCCTCAGAAGATGAAGAGGATGAAAATTTACCCCTTTTAAAAGTCGTAAAAGCTAAGGATGCTGTACAAAGTTTGGATTTCTCAATAAAGTGGGCCGAAGAAAATGATGTAGGAGTAGAAAAATTCTTAATTCTTTATGAATTACGTGATCAAGCCTTAGAAAGAAGTTGAACAAGTTCGCGACAAGCAACCGTATTAGATTACTTTGTCAAACGAAATTAATATTATTTATTGTTAAGTATGTTTAGTAAGATATGTATGTAAATGGGTATTTTTTTGTTTTTACTGAACTGCACAAATTAATATTTATGTTTTTATGCTATGAATTATTATAATTTTTTATAAATACATACATTCGCTAATCCGAAATATTTGCTAATCCGGATTGGGGTCTGCAATCAATTATCCGGATTATCGAATTTTTACTGTACTTACTTGGGTATTCATTCGGTTAACCGTCAATCGGTTAACCGATTAATTACTACCCGATTAAATGATCGGCTAATTTCAAATTGGCATTTTTTGATTAACAATTAAACCGGTTAATTTCAGTCGATTAACCGATGCAACAAAATTTTCAATATTTTGTAGTATTATAACAGTATACTTTGATTATAACCAGGGAAACCAGACTTATGCAATTGCATGTTTTTCCTTGCGCGACCAATGAAGGCAGAAACAATATATTTATCCGATTTAGAGCTTTTTATGAATTTGTTAGTGCATATTTTTGCCTAATTTACCGTTTGCAGCATTTTTGGCATATTTTAGTTAAAAGAGCCTTTTTGCAGCATTTTTTAGGCTTATAGCGCATATTCTGCCTTTTTAATGCATATTTTGATACAATTGAATTTTTTAGATGCCTACAATAGCTTTCGCAGCAAATAAAAATTTTTTGTTTTTTTCGAAAATCTGTTACTTCAATTTCGACATCCACATTTACATTTTTTCTCTAAAATTGTAAGACAAAGCAGTTTGTCATTAAAGAAAAATGTAATGCGATTTGTATCTAGACCAATCTTTTAGTATTCCGATCGACTCAGAATCACTTTTGAAAGTGATCTAACGATGTCTATCCATCCGCCTGGCTGGTTGTCTGTCCCTGTTGGCCTTGTACGCAGAGTACAAGTTCCAATTTTGTAGTGATTTCATGAAATCACATTCAAATTATACTCTTTGTGCCCACAAGCTATCTAATTACGATAGTATTTAAATTAAATTCGTGCCAAAAATATTTTACTTCAAATTAAAGTTTTTTCGAATCGGTTCACATTTGCTCAAAGCTCCCATCCTTAACTAGCTTTAAATTCCTTTTAAATGTTAACATTTGTTTATTTATTTTTATTATTATTGTTTAGCGACCGTACCTAAAATCCCTTTAAGACAAAAACCCATATGGATGTTAATATCTAGATTATATTCGGCGCAAACATCTCTTATATGAATTTTAACTTTTTTAGGTTTTTTTTAGATTTTGTTATTAAATTGTTGAATATTGTGTCTTCAAATTAGCAATTTTTAATTTTTCAGTGCATATTTTCCAGTTTTTACTGCATATTTACTGCATTTTAATGCGCATAAAACGTGTTTTTTAGAGCATATTTCTGGTTTCCCTGATTATAACATATTTTTTGTGTTTTTAATTATTTGCTTCGTCTCATATACAAAATGTGTATGTTTAGAAAATATTTTTTCGTACAAACAAAGAAGGTGTTCAGTGATTTTGATTTTAACCCATTTTTCACCGACCGGTGACTAAAATTACAATGTTTTTTTATCTTCAACATCGATCAACAAGAATGTGGCGAAAAATGGGTTAAATGTTTGATTGTCAACACCTTCTTTTTGTTTCACGTACTTGTTAAATGGATGTGTTTAGTTATTTGTTTCTTCTCATATCTTCTCATATCAGTCTTTTAACAGAATTAACCGAAACAATTAGAAGTGTTAAAAATTTTAAAAATCTCTAATGGCATATGGAGTATTTTATATGTTTAGAGAAATCCTGGAAAAGGACTAAGAAATAAGATATTCATCTACGATAAGTGAAAGAATTTTTTCCAAGTCAAGTTTTGTCAAAACTAAAGAAACGAATCGCTTTTATCCTAAACATTAAAATCAAATTACTTTTCTAAAAGATTAGTTTATAAAATCTCCTTTAACTATTTAAATAACTAATAATATTATCTCAGTTTATTTTCTTATAAATACATATTTGGGGGATTCACAAGGTAGTCGTAAAGCCTTATGTCTTAAAATAATTACAAGTAATATATATCGTCGACTTAAGAGAAAGAGAAAGATACGCCTCGTCGACCTGCTTCTAGTTTTTCTTCTATTTAAGTCTTGAAGTTTGTAAAACTAACTGTCTTTTTATTAAGCTGCAAAAAGGAGAAATAAAAAGTTGTTTATCTCTCCTGTAAAATGTGCTGAAAGTGAGTTAGCAGGTTTGCATATTAAGCCGACGATATGACTGTCCAGTTATGACGAATCAATGAATACATCATTAAGATATTTATTTTGTTTGAAACACAACAATATTTATTTTAAACAATTGTAAAATATTATTAAGGATATTATGACGATATGATTTGATCGCACACCTTGTGTGTTAATTGAAAAATGCATATTACATATTTATCAATTGTTTTTTTTTAAGTTCAAGAATTGTTATGTATGTTATTGTTTTTTTTTTTTTTAATAATTTTTATATATTGAAATTACTTAATTTGTAAAAAAAACTTTATTAATCGATTAACCGATCAAAAACAAAATTAACCGATTATTTACCGATTAAACCAAAACCTCGGTTTATTAATCGAGCCATTAACCGATTAAAGCAAAAGGTCGATTAAATGAATACCCTATTACTTACTATCCCCTCTCTTCTCCATATATGGTACGATTTTCACGAAGATTTTCAATATATTCATCATCAATTTCAGCATTACTAATTCCATACGTACGAATGCCTAAATTTCAGACATAAAAACACCAAAATAAAAATAATATTACTTTTTCGTATTGACTTTAACGATTCTCAAAACAAATTCATGGCTCATTAAAAATAGCCAACATGAAATTGTTGCCACACAGAAAACAATAAAAATTGATTTCAATTAAAAAATTTGTGATATTAATTTAAAAATTAATTAAAATTGTTCCAGGCAACAAATTAATAGTATCAATTAAATATTCTCCAGAAATGTTGTTGATATAAGTAAACGTTTAATTCACTTACTTAATTTTTAATTATAGCGGATTTTTTTTATTGAATAATTTTGAATTGAAGAATTGAAAAAAATTTGGGTAGAATACAAGTTTTATAATACCCACGTTTGGCGAGAAATCGCCAAATCTGACTACCCTGCCTAACAGAGTGCACCTTCGGAATTAAGTTTGTAAATATTAAAGTGTAGGGTAACATATGGTCGGGCATGGCCAACTATACTTTCTGACTTGCTACTTTTAGAATGGTTTTTGCTTCATTAACAAGTAGTGAACTTCGTAGTCGTTTTTAACCAGCATAAATATTAAGTTTGTAAATATTTTACCAAGTTCTTCTAAATACAACAAACATAATAACTGCAATAAACAAAAGAACGTTTTTAGTGGTCTCAGCGGTAATGTGGCAAGACAGAATTTTATAAACCACCTGTCACACAAATTTCTCCCCTTATCGAAATGTTGTTAATAGGGACAATGTGCTAAATGTTTTGTTTTGTTTTTTCTTTTCTTTTTCTTTTTTTAATTTAATAGGATAGATAGGAATTATATTTACGTATAACATATTAATATTAAAATACGTACTTGTATAAAGTTTAAAATAAAAATGTTTGTTTTAAAGGATTAAAAAGAATACCGTAGCACCAGATTTGCTTGAAGATGGAGTTGTAAATTAGAAGTTTGCAATCGAGACTAACTGCCTGTTTAACGATATCGAACGTCATCGTTCGCATAGAAAATTACATTTAAAACAAAAACAAAAATCGAACATTGTTCGGAGTTTGTTTTTGTTTTTAATGTTATTTTCTAAGCGAACGATGACGTTCGATATCGTTAAACAGGCGGTAAGGATAGAATTTCTTCCAATAAGCCAATGAATTTGAATTGCTTTTAGTTTCATTTGAGTTATTTTTGCTTCTAAATGCTATTTCCACGTTAAACGCTGATCTGGATGTACGTATTCCACGGATAATCACCTCGACAAAAATGCCAATATTTTTGGGTAATTATGCGGGGTAAGCATTTAAACGAATACGCTTAACTACCTCGTTGAGGTAATTATAAGAATACGTTTAACTACCTCATTGAGGTAATTAAGCGAATTCGTTTCAATACCTGAGTGAGGTAATTAGACGTATTTATTTACAAGATAACTTAACTTTGATGTATGAAAAAATTTATGACAGGAATTTTTACATGCATCAGCTAAATCTTAAGAGATAGCAAGTAAAAACAATGGGATTTGTTATCTTATATTTTTTCTGTAGTGCTTTTTGAGATGACCTATCATACCCTACTACTACTCATGGAACCCGTTAATATTCAATTGCATGGTTATTCTTGTGCGACCAATGAATGCAGAAACAATATAAAAGTATTTATGCGTTTAGAGCTTTTAATGAATTTTGGTATCGATTTGTTTGTAAATAATTTAGTACATGTTTTAGCTATTGCTGCATTTTTATTGCAGACATATTTTAAGTTATTAAAACATATTTTAATACATGGGCCATATTTACATTATGCAATTAATGCCGCAACTTTCGCATGCAACTTTTTGTTTGTTAGCAAGAGGTGTAAGGAAGAAAACGGGGTTGAAAAAGTTGAAAAAATGCATGAAAAAAATGTAAATGTAAATGTGAAAAGAGTTTCGTAGCAACTTCTTTAAAATAAAATAGAAAAAAAAACTCGGCGATAATTGCATAGTCTAAATGCGGTCATGTTCAGCAAATAAAAAAATTGCTTAAAATTCTAGTTAACAGATGAATTTTCTGTTGCCTTAATTTCGCCAACCACATTAAATTTGTACAATTTTAAACCAAAGCAAGTTTTTGTTGAAACCTAGACGCATCGTTTAGTAAACGATCGAATCAGAAACACTTTTTTGAGTAATCTTTTCGTGCCCGTCCCTCCATCTTACTGGTTGTATGTCCATGTAAACCTTGTGCGAAAAGTAAAGGTAGCAGTTTTTAGATAATTTGATAAAATTGGGTATATACGTTTAATTGTCATAAGAACGAAACCTATGTAAATTGTAAGAATCGGTCTATAATATCACATAGTCCCCATGCAAACTTCAAACTTTAATCTATTTAAGACAAAATATCTCATAAATTTGGTGTATCTAGATAATATATAACTCTTATATGAATCTTGAACTCATAACATAACTTTTAATGCAAATATTAATTTGTTAAATATTTTGTTTTAATCAAGCCATATTTTGTTTTAGGCATATTTTTTTAAAAAAAATTTAGTGCATATTTTCAAATTATTAACATGTAAAACTTGGTAGCATTACTTGCTGTGTTTTTGTGAAATAGTACTGAGGCAATTAAATTTTGTATAATTTTGTTTTGGGAGTTAAATTTTTAAGGCAATTATCCGAATCGGGTAATTAAGCGTATGGCAATTAAACGTGGATTTTTGTTTAAAAAATGGAAGAAAAAAACGGGGATTTAAAACTCTAGGTAAATAAGTGTGAAAGGCATTTAAGCGTGGGGTAATTAACCGGGTTATACTGTATACCGAGATATTTTACATGCGAATGTTAAGGTATTATATGATTAGTGATTTTGATAGGGACATGTTTTCCGACGCAATGTGAATGTTGTACGCATTTTTGCTCATTGACCTTTATCCTGTTTAAACCACTTTTCCAGTTCAAATATATGATCCTGTAAGTAACGGAATGCTTCATGACAGTTTTGTGTATGCTTAGAAAAACTGCATCGTCTGCAAATGTTGGCAAAGATTGGGTGTAGTTGTTTGTTAGCATGTCCGAAGTATATATTAGCCTTTAAATGCCCAGGGACACCGATTTAAATAAAAAAAATATATGATGCTCAAAATGGTAAAAACAAAGTAACAATTTAGTCGAAAAAAAATTGTTTTAAAAGTTACGTAGAAAATAGTGATTGTATCTTACATAGCAGCCACACGATCCAGTTTTGCCTTTCAATTCCCTTCAATTTGCAAAACACTCTTACTTTTTTACTAACACACTCACACTTTTTAAATTAACCACGAGATGGCTTTCAAATTCACCTTTCCATTTGTTTGGCAATTTTACTTTCAATTTAACAGCTGAGTACAAGTTTGTCTTTATAAATTGTGTTGTTGTTGACATCGTGGAAGTAAATTGCTTACAAATTGCGTGCAGCCAACGTCACAGCTTTCAATTTATGTAAAATTTTGACAAGCAGTATATGTAGAAGACTATCAAGAACAACTTGATCGTGTGGCTGCAAGGTTAAAAGATGCACTGGGCACTTCCCCGTTAGTACTTTTCATCGAAAGTACTTCCACAAAGCATACATATGGGCTAATCCTGCGTTACGGACGTTACATTCGCACGCAAATTTGCTTGTTAAGATTGACACAGCTGGCGTTAACATTTGAATATTTCCATGAAATTTTTTGCAAAATGTAGTTCTTTGGGAGTACTTTAAAACTTGTTTTAAACTTAAAGGTTAACTGTTTTTGAAAAAAAATTTATGCTAGCTTAAAGTTCCGTTACGGACGTTACAAAAATGGAAGTCGACTTTGAGGCTTATGCGCATTTGCACATTTTTTAGCTAATTTTGCATAATAAACAAAAAAGTCCATATACAAAAAATTAAGTGGAATATATGACCATATCAATCCAGCTTAGAAAAGAAGGCTAAGTACTCCCGTTAAACAAAATTCTTAATTTTTGTCTGTTAGGGACGTTACGTTATGGACGTTACACTTTTTCGATTAAACCAAATTGTGTATATAAAAAACATTCATGTATTTAAAAGTCTTTTTAACCTTGTAATTATAAATTTATTAGTTACAAAAAAATTATAGAATATTTCATTACTCTTATATTAACTTATATTCATTTATTTATTTGTTTATTTAACCGTTAAACATTGTATCTTATGCTTAATATCCCCAGCTGTTCGAGCTACATTAAACGTATTATCATGGGAAAAGCCCGAACAAATAATGTATGATTTAAGAGCTGGAATATTTTTTACATTTATCCATGTTTTTGATATTTCGTCAGATGTAGTTTTAACATAATTTTTGCCAACGCAAATTAGGAAAACGCCATTTATATTTTTTTTTTTGCTAATTTGTGAAAATCTCGAAGGTTTTTTAAGAAGAGATTTTGGGCTTCTACTAGTTGCCAAACTTTTCGCTTAACAACAGCGCCAATACTGTCCACCGCTCCTTTTCCATGCGAAGTAGCAAAAAAATTCCATTCGAAACAACTCACATTCCATTCTTTACGAATTGTGGAATGTTTCTCAGAATGTATTTATGTGCCATTCTAAATTTGGCCACTTGTTGTCTATTATCTTTTTATACCCTCCACCACAATTAGTTGTGAAGAGGGTATATTAAGTTTGTCATTCCGTGTGAAACTTTTTTATTATTCATCTCAGACCCCATAAAGTATATTTATTCTGGGTCCTTGAGTAATTCTAAGTCGATTTAGCCATGTCCGTCTGTCTGTCCGTCTGTTGAAAACACGCTCACTTTCGAACAACTCAAAAGAAATGAACAAACTTGGTGCCAAATTGCTTGTAGTTATCCTAAGCAGTTTAGGATTGAAATCCAGCAAATTCGGTTCAGTAGGACCAGAGCTATGAATCCAAATGTGGAGCCACCACCTAAAAAATAACATAAATGCTCGAACAAGGCACGCAAAAAGATAAGATTTTGCAAAAATTTGTTTTATTTGACTGGAAATCACGCTGTCAAATTTCGTGAAGATCCGTCCATAATTTACCCTAAGCCCCATATAAACACTACTCCCTGAAAACAGTTTAACACGCCTAAGATCATAATTAATAATGTTATCATAACAAAATTTGGCTCGTCACAGTTTTATAGGAGTAGAAATGATACTGTGAAGTTTCGTGAAGATCGGTCCATATTTACCCTAGGCCCCATATAAACCTTACTTCAAGAAAACAGTTTAGTACGCATGAAACCTTAAAAAATAACGCTATCATAACAAAATGTGGTACATCAAAGTTTTAAACAACTAGGAAAAATACTGTGTAATTTTGTGAAGATCGGGCCATAATTTGTCTTAGGTCCCATATAAAAACTACTTCCGGAAAACAGTTAAGTAAGCCTAAAACCGTAAAAAATAATGTGTACAACCCACATTCCGACGATGCTTAAATGAGTCAATAGAGCTGGATACCTAACTGTCATTGATGAGCTACAAGGCACATCTTTGCATCTGATCTACAAGCTTCAAGATAGATCTTGAAGCAATTGTATTCCATTTTTGGCCGGTTATACGCGGTATAAATAGTGAGGAGATCAGAAGGAGTGAAGTAATTATTTCACCGTTTGAGGAAACCAAGACACTTGAATTCGACGTCGTAAAGTCATGATTGAGTGCGTCGTTCCTGTTCCGCCTCATAGCTTCAACCTCACTAAGGCTTGGTCTATGATTAAATGAAGGACAAAGCTGCTGTCATCTGCGAAACGATAGATAGGATTGTAAATAAGACCCAGGAGGTTGTTAAGATAAATAGAAAAAGTGAAGGAGAAAGAACAGAAAAAACTCATCTCATGAGAACCCATCTATAACAACACGTAAGAGTTTCTTTAAAGCTCAGCATGTGAATAAAATTAAACAATAAAGCGGTACATAAGTAAACAAAAACGAATTTTGGATTTGCTGGTGAGCGCTCATTGTATCTTTGAATTTACAACCATTGGACAAAGTTTTATGGCAATTTTTTTAGGTTATTGCTAATAGCGTGCGTACATATATTCGAACCCCTTATATTTTACTGGACCTCAATTTCCGCTCAGATCTGAGATTTAATTTTTAAAGTTGACGGCTATTTAAACATACAAATCTAAAATTTTTTGAGTAAAAAAAAATTTCGATGATTTTCTAGTGATTTCTAAATAAAAATGAGCCCGTGGGAATTTTTTTGATGGTTGTATCTTTAAAGATACAGTGGGCATTTAAGGGTTAGGTATAAGAGACGGCCCAATATTCTGCCTTGTGGCTCTCCGGCGCCAATTGGCTGACTTAAAAGTGTTTTCAAAAAAATATCGTTAGCAAACTTTAACAATGAGTCGCACAAAACGAAGAAAATACACCCAACGTCTGAATTTAGAGACTTAATTTACCCAGTTAATGATTTCATTAATCGAAAATGAAAGTAACTCAATTATCACAAGTCTTGCTTTATTAAACAAAAATGTTTAAATTTGATAGCACAATGTTAACATTTAATACAGATCCGTTAACCAAATATTTGAAAATTTCCTTAATTTAAATTCCCAAGAACCTTAAAATATTTTTAGCAGGAATTCTAGTGAATTTTTTTCACGAACAAACTCTAATACTGGGGCCAAATTAATAAGGCATTCGATATCGATCGAAATTCCCATTCAAATTGTATTGTAATTTCGATCTATATCGAATGCCGTAATTTGGCCCCTGATATTAACAAAAACTTGTGAAGGAATTGGATTCGTATATTTTAACTTTTTATAGCTTTTGTTTATAAAATATGCCTTGTGATCAGCGTTACCGTTGGTGCCACTAAAGTGGCAATTTGCCACTTCTTGGGCTGCTTGGATACCATTTGGCCACTTTTACAAAATGCACCCAAATGTGGCACTTTTTGTGATTCTTGCCACTTTTTTTGATACTTTTTACGTTAGGAAAAGATACTTTTTTTTCTTTCTGTTTTATTATAACTCCCAGCTTTAATATCAGTAAAACTGTTTTAATATATGTCTATGTAAGCAAGTTTATATGAAATTTTTTTCTTGTCATGCGTGGTTAGCTGAAAATCGGTTGAATAAACTTTCTATTAACCTATTTTATTTATTATGACTAAGGGAGTAAAGATATCTCGCATATATATATTGGGCGTGAAGCAGAAACCGAAGTAAAATCTAAGTTTTTACCAAAAATTGTGTACAGAATTGATAACAAGAATTGATATAAAAAACAAAAAGCTCAATATATTAAAGTATTTAGACCCATTATTTATAGTGTCAAATGAAGATATAAACTATTTCGAATGAGTTTCGGAGTTTAAAGATATTATAACCGACGCAGATGCCTTTATACACAAATTTAAACTTCTAGAGAGTAAAGTAAATGACGCGAATTATGAAAACATATTTAAAATTTCGAATGCTGAAGATTTTTGGCGTGAAATTGGAACATTGAAAAATAGATTTGATGAGTATACCTGTATACCCTGTAAAAACTTCGCCTACAAAACATGAAGGCACTACTTACAATTCTACTGAAAGAACCAATGAATTTTACAAGGGATGTCCAAAAATGGACGCATTTTAAAGTAAGTCATTATTTTTTTACTTAAATACATCCAGAAAAATGTAGTTATAGAAGTTGTTATAGATGTAGTTATAGAACAAAGCTACTAAATAATGAGTTAAAGAAGCTATTCATTTCGAAAAAGGAAGCGAAGTTTTTACTGGGTATAATATATTCAAACTTGTACATTTCTCATATTTTTACATTGTCACACAATAGTGCTTCTGCTGAGCGTGTTTTCACTAAGTAAGCTTTAATCAAAAATAAAGTAACAAATAGGTAAAAAGTAAATACTTGCGAATCCATGCTTTTATCTTTAAAGTTGTTAGATACTAGCCTTGAAGATTGGGTTTCAGGTGAAGATATTTTACGAAAGTATAGAAGTCGTTTTAAGAACAATTAATTGTAAACAAATTTGTATGACACTGACCATTAATAAATAACACAGGACGACATTGAAAGAGTTTGTTAAACTGTTCCAACTGATTCTTATATTTTTTGGAATGCTAAAGTCGAATATGAGCGCAGTTTTCTCCCATCACGTCACATTTATCAGATACACCAATTATTTTAATTTCGGAAGATGTTTTGTACCGCAATTAATAACAAAATCTAGTTTTAAAGTTTTTAAAGTCTATAAACCTGATTACAAAAATCTTAAGCAATAAAAGACGAAATTGGATAAAAACTAAATATGCTTAAGTAAAGAAACTAAAACACTTGCACTTAAATTAAGTAGCATGTATGCATTTATTTCACAATTGAGTGGGAGGCAAGCAAGTACTACTGACGTCATCAAGGACGATAATGGTAATGATCTCACCACCATCAATGAGCAACTTAAACGCTGGCGAGATTTCTTCTCTACACCGAGCTCCCAACTCGCCACCACTCCAACTTCGCAGTTCCCTTGGCAAGAAAACAGATGCCTCCCGAGAGGAGAAATTTCCACCATACCACCTACTTTTACTGAAGTATTTCACGCACTATCGAACCTAAAGAACTCGAAAGCGCCCGGGACCGATAACATTCCTGCAGAACTACTAAGATATGGTGCTGAACCCATCGCCGTAGCTCTGACGCCCATAATCAGGAAAATATGGGAACAAGAGTCTATTCCGAACAGCTGGAAGGAAGGCGTAATAGTGACAGTGCCGAAGAAGGGTGATCTTAGGCAATGCAGTAACTGGAGAGGCATCACGTTATTGAATGCAGTCAACAAATCGCTACCGTCCCTGATTATACAGCGAATTTCTCCGGTTGTGGAAACTATCCTACGAAAAGAACAAGCTGGGTTCAGACCTGGAAAATCATGTGTTGACCATATTAACACAACACGCATTATCATTGAGCAATCCATCGAGTACAACAGCAGCCTTTACTTACTATTTGTAGATTTTGAACGTGCCTTCGACACGGTATCCAAATAATCCACCTTATTCGCGGGTTTTATGTAGATGCTAAATGTAAAGTTCGATACAAAGGCGAAGATAGCCAACCATTCGAGCCCAACACAGGGGTAAAACAAGGCTGTATACTGTTACCCACACTATTTCTACTGCTGTTGGATTGCGTGCTTCGGCAAACAAACTCCGAAACCCCGTATGGCATCCGCTGGAACATTAGTGAGTTCCTCCATGATATCGACTATGCTGACGATATATGCCTTTTTACACATCGCTTCGACGATATGGCGCATAAGATTCACCACCTATCCATCAATGCAAATAAAGTTGGCCTCAAAATAAACATAAAGAAAACTAAAATAATGCGTATTGGCACTAGCAACACAACCCCCCTAATACTCCATGGACAGCTAATCGAAGATGTAGACTCCTTCTCGTATCTCGGCAGTACAATTTGTAAAGACGGAGGCTCCAGTGCCGATATAACTGACAGAATCAACAAAGCCCGGACCGCATTCCATTCCCTGCATAGAATATGGAGGGCGAACAATATAACCACCACCACAAAGCTGAGAATCTTTACCTGTAGTGTTAAATCGGTACTGCTGTATGGTTGCAGCACCTGGAGCACAACGCAAGCTACACGCAGGAAATTGCAATCTTTCTGCAATAAATGTCTCAAACAAGTTTTGCGAATTTTCTGGCCAAACTGGGTAGCCAATGAACAACTGCTCTTAATGGCTAACTGCAAACCAATCGAGTACGAAATCTGCAGGCGCAAATGGACTTGGATAGGTCACATCCTAAGAAGGCCACCTGACGAAATCGCAAGGCATGCATTAGACTGGGATCCACAGGGCCATAGAAATCCTGGAAGGCCCAGAAACACATGGACAAGAATGATCAAAAACGAATGCAAATCTCATAATGTGACTTGGAGTAAAGTGGAGAGAATTTGTTGATGCCCTATGTTATTCGTGAACTTTTATCTACATAATTTGCAATTACCACGTTGTAAATTTTATAAAGAAAGGAATATATTTATATGCATTTATTTGCATAAAGTGCGGAACTGATTAAATATAAAGTATTTGAAAAAGTGATATTTTCGTTTTTTTTTTTTTTTGCTATAGGATTTCTTGTTATTATCCGATTTTAGCTTAACTGCGAGGCCCACGGTGTCGACAATAACATTTCTTTCGCATATTTATAAAAAACTAAAATTTGTTTTTGTTTTCAATACAAATATACGAAAGAAATGTTCTTTTCGACATCGTGGGCCTACAGCTTTTGTAATTACGTTGACTGTAGAATAAAATTATAAAACTTTGGATTTTGTGATTAATTGTAGCACAAATCATCTTCCGAAATTACAGTAATTGGTGTATCTGATAAATGTGACGTGAAGGGAGAAAACTGCTCATATTCGGCCAAAGCATTCTAAAAAACATAAGAACCTGGTGGAATGGGAAATAAATTTCCAAACAGTTTTTAAATGCAGGTAAACATGTCTTTAATAAATCAAAGAAAATGTATTCAGAAGGAAACGTTTTTGAATTACCAAAACATTAAAGTAAATATGTACATATGTATTTTATAAAATTACTTCTCGAGAGAAATATTTACAAAATTATTATTTTAGTTTTTACAACAAATGAGCCATTTGTAAGTAAGTATGTATGTATGTCTATTGATATACATACGATCAGTTGTTTTTTCGTGTATATAATTACTACACAATGTTTATTGGTATGTTTTTATACCATTAAAAATTATAACAAATAAAATAAACCTAAAAAATACATAATGTGGTGTACTTATTTTAATTTTAAAAGATGCGCCCATTCTTTTTTTAAATCCTCATTTGGTGCCACTTGATATCCCCTTTTTTTTTGGTACTTTTTAAAAATATACGGCGGTAACACTGCTTGTGATATCTTGTAGATACACCCTAAAGGGAATATAAAGTCAAAAATGTTCTGGATAAATAATTTTTAAAATTTATTAAATCGAAATCATTGTTCATACAGTGGCAAAAAAAAGTATACATGCTTATTTTTATTTAGAAAAACGAAAATAATACTCAGTATTAAGTTAAGAGGTGGTATGTTGTAGTCTTTTCTGTGACCCTGTATGTATATCCAAGAAACAAGCTTTATTGGTTTATTTGTATTTAGTTGTTTTGGTTCTTAAATAAAGTTCTTAGCTGACTTTAAAGTTAAATTGCCAGGGCATCTCACAAATTAGGAACCTCATCCAAAGTCATCGGTCGACCTAAGCCTTCATATAGGAAGCTGAAAACTTCTAAAATCTACTCCTGAGTATTATGGTCTTCGCCAGTAATGAATCTGAGTTTTGCATGTTACTCCTGCAGGTATTGGTTCACGTTTTAAATGGTTCTCCAGGAAGTTAAATCGACTTATATTTTGGTTAAAGAAATGAAGTTAAAAAGAAATGTTGGCATTAGCCAACACGAATGCAACGCAAAATGCACAAGAGGCAGACAAACAAGGACGGCCGGATTGCTCTTAAAAGATTATGACAATAATGTGCGAGTTGCTCCCTTCCCAAAGCAGTTTTATGAATGATAATATTTGCCATTTAGGTATATGCGTTAAAGAAATGAATAAAATATAATTAAAATGCTAAACTTTTTTTTTTAATTAGTCTCCTCTTTTTCCATCCAGTCGATGTTAATTGATGGAAAGTTTACCATGTTCATTCACATACTCAGTCAGCCTCTAAATCACTTCTAATAAACTCTCCTAACGAACAGAAATGTCTAATTTTGATGAATTTATAACACTTTTTACAATGTCTTGTCTACTATGCCTCACAAGACTTACGAGCACGAGACGCTTCAAGTAAAAAAAATTTCCAAACAAATGTAATAAAATGTTTTCAAATCACGAAAAGTACTCATATGTAACTGTAATTTATGCCTGTAATTTAGCATAAAATGAACAACAAATTGACAAAAGAGACAAATAATGCAAATAAAAATTTTAATTCAAATACTTCAGACTCCATATTGGACTAGACTGACTGCACTACAGATGCAAATTCAAAATCTGGCAAAACGACATGAAGGAAGTGAGTCTGACTGAGTACATGGGAGTATGGAGTAAAATCGATTCGAAAAAAACTGCAGACACACTTGGATAAAGTCAAATTGTCTGACACAATTAAACGAAAAACAAAAATAAAAATAAATAAAGCAAACAACAAAATGCAACAAAGAACATGACGGTGGGCAACAACTAATGCAACTGTGAAATGCAACACCTCCTACAATCTCTGTAAAGCTTTTTTTCTTTTTTTCCAATTTTCAACTAAAACTGTTTCAAATGGTTTCGTTTAATGTGGCTTAAATGCACTATTCATAGATTTTTTGTGTCTGACTGGTTACGGCCATTAAAAGTATTTTAGAGGCAAGTTCAATGAATTTGACAGAATTGCAATATCGCATACCGCCGCCTTTTGCATTAAATAAAATTCAGTTTAAAATAAAAACAAATTTTTTAAGAAAAAAAAAATGATCTCAGTGACATTTCAGTCACTACAAACTGTGTAAAATTCAAAAAGTTTTTCCCATTACAATAGTTTTAAATGTTGGCCGTCGAAGTTTTCGTATTTTTCTTCCTTATTTTAATTTTCTGCCCAAAAGAGTCCCGCTGTGAAACGTTTTGCAGTTTTCAGAAATGGAAACTAAAATATTTGCATGGTTTTCATAAGTACTTTTATATTTATTTATTTTTTTATTACACGTGGTTTTAAATTATTCTTATTATTGGGTTGGGGAAAAAATTATTTAAATCAAGAAAAATACTTTACAGCATCATTATTTACTTTTAAGCAGCAACACTCGTATGAAGGAATTAATGTTTTTTTGTGTTCTTGTTCGTTCGATTCTGAATTAATTTTTAAAGCGACCTTACAGTACTAGAGCACCCTCTTGACTTGCTAGCTGTGTTTCCATGTAAAATGTGTATCTTTCTAGATTTTATTTCATTAAGGCTGTGGCCATTTACTGACCTACCCCTTTTAAAGTTAAGTAACCTGTACCCATGTTCTGTTACTTTAGTGAGAACTTCTCGCATCAAAAAGATGTGAAACAAAATATTCCATCGTTGCTCGAAAAGTCAGAAAAAATGGTGCCTGAACCTCATGTCGAAAACTATCAAAAGAGATTACGTCGTAACGTTATAAATGTCATAATATTACACTCGAAGCCGATGTAAAATTGCAGACGTTGAGAGGGCCAGTCACACATATCGTTGACGGCGATTAAAATTTACTAAAATTGGAACAATTTAACGTTGACGGCGAAAATACAACCGTCGGCTATATCAAATAATTAAAAGTTTGACTTAATGTTTGTTGTTTGCATAGGAGCTTTGAAAAAGTTCGTATATTTTATAAAAATGTTAACAGCAAAATAATTAAACAATGAAAAAATGTGCCAAGAACAAAATATTATTATTATTATAATTTGCATTTTTAATTGTTTTTTAGTGTTAACATTTTTTCTTGTCCCATTTTTATTCGTGAGTTTATTTGACAGTTTAAAGCGGGAACTTTTTATACAAAAATGTTACAGACACCCTTTTTCTGTAAATTGGCGAGTAATTTTATTACGTGACACCTAGTACTCGCCAAATAAAAAAGTTACAGACACAGTTTAGTGAGAAAAACAGCTGTTTCTTTCAATATATGGCATTTTTGTTTCATATCACACATTGCAATCAAAAAGCTTCTCGAAGCGTGAGTTACAGAACATGGGCACATGGAACAAAATGTTTAGAAAAACACTGGTATTGAGGACAAAATATATACTGGTCCTTATCGTATTCACTGTCTTTTGAATATTTTAATTCCGAGATAAAGTTTGACATAGCAACAAGCCTAAACATTCGATAACAAAATTAAAGTCCCTAGTTGCACAAAAGGCCCCTTCAAACCTTTTGAATATTTTACAGGAGAAGCAAGACTTTAAAATGAATTATTGATAAATTGCCTTAAAATGTTTATATTCTGATTATGTTGCATATAATATTTTGTAGACTGAGTTTTTGTTTATTAAATCGCTAATTTTGGTCGAAAAATTGTTTGTGAACATTTGTGTTGATGCAATAATCAGAATCCATGAAAATGTCGATTTTATATTATTGTTTAGTTATCGCCTTTTGCGTTTTAGGAATCAATATGTATTTTTTTTTATACATGTTTAATGAAGCTAAAATGTTCAGAATTTTCCCCTAACCTTTAGTTCTTACATAGATCGACTCGGAATTTTTTCGATGTACCTTCCTCTGGCTGGTCACTGGATCTCGATACAAACTTTCTCCCTAAAGTATATACAGTGAGCCAAAAAAAAACTTGTACACTTGTTAAATTAAAATAAAAGAAAACACAGAGATTAAAGTAAAACCATATTATAACTTTTATTTCACATTAATTAAATTTTAAGAACTATATTTTAATTTAAATAAAACTTCTTTTTCATTTTGTATATTTAAACGTTAAAAAAAAAAACAACAAAAACAATAGAACTCCAGATATCTTTGAGAGCGTTTTTAATGTTTTTTCCGGATATGTGGTAATCTCTTAATTTTGTTTTCATATGAGCTCACAAATGCTCAATAGGATTTAAGTCCGGGCTCTGGGGAGGATGAGGCAAAACTTTTATGTGTTATCAAGCAACCATTCCCTTACGATAACGGCCGAATGCTTTGGATCGTTATCTTGCATGAAAACAAAATCATTCCCTGAACCTATTTTTTGGGCGGATTATGGCAAATTATTATTCAGGATATTTAAATAATCTATTTTATTCATGATTCCCTCGATAACCACAAAGTTATCTACTCCATTAGCACTCATACACCCCCAAACCGTAATATTGCCGCCACAGTGCTTTTCCCTACTTTCTCCATACAGATTTATGTCCATCACTTCCGCCACATCACTTTATCACAACCGTAAATCACAATAAAATCGCACAAAAGTTAGTTACGATAGGGATACCTGTAATACGAGCTGTCATTTTAATAAAGTTTTTGTTTGTCTTTTTTTCAGCATACCCCAGTAAAAACTTCGCCTACAAAATAATGTGTTGATTAATCAGAAAAACATGAAGGCACTACTTACAATTCTACTGAAAGAACCAATAAATTTTACAAGGCATGTCCCAACATGAACGCATTAAAAAGTGGCGGCATGAAAATATAACCCACCAAAAAAATAATGAAATAACCCCCCAAAGCGTGGGGCCTTATTTCATATGCAATAATGCCCCAATTTTGAAAATAAAATTAGCCCCCAACGAAATGAAATAACGCCTCAAACATAAATGAAATAATTCCCTAATTTTTGGGGTCTTATTTCATATGAAATAAAACCCCAATTTCTGAAATGAAATAAGAGCCCAATATATGTAATACAATTAATTATACAGTTTTGCTTTAAAGAATCACGCAAAAGATATCATGATATGATATACCAAACACAAGCTTTGCCAACCAATGACTTTTTTCTCTGTGGTATAACAAACACCGGTTTCGCTAACTAAAGCTTCTCTGCATAGCGCCAGGATTTTCTCCTCTATAGCATTGATGTTCAAAAATGTTTTGCATTTGTATTATGAGAGAATTTCAAAATACAGAGATACGCAAAACTAATCGCACAAATTTTATTTAAATTTAATAGAAATAATTTGTTTTGATTGTAAAATATTTATTGTAATAGTACCGTCCAACTAAACTTTCTATTTTTTAAATTGACTTTTTAAATTTTAACTTTTAAAAATTTTTAACAAACAGTAAGAATTGGAAATTTTTAAATATTACCATTAAAAAAAATTCAATGTGAAGTGCAATTAGTTTAGAAATTAAAATCAAGAATTATATCTAAAAAAAACTCCACTAAATTCTTCTACATTTATGCTTTCGTAAAAACATTCATGATGAACCCACTGTTGTTTATTGTTGATGTGTTTTGTTTAAACTTTGATATTGTTACAAGTAGAACTGTTGCTATAATTCTTATACGTTTAACAGTTTTATTTGGTTTAATATCTTTAGTTTGTCTAAAACCTTTATGGATGAAGTTTCCTGATGATCTGGCCTAAGCAACCAGTGAAATGCATAGGAATAGCTTATCCCATCAACAATAAATTTCAAGTGTTTTTATCAATAATAAAAACTGGGAATTAAGCACGAATAACAAAATCTTTTGAAATTAAAATTTTGTATTCCCAAAAATTGAAATTACTTTTTGATATTCAAATATTTTTTTAATTTTATTACTTATCTTACACACTGTATTTGAAATAAGATCAACTCATCTTCCGTACGTGTGCAACTACACTGAAAAAAATTTCTTCACAGATCCAATGAAATTTACATTAAAATTCAACCTATGTAACCTTTCATTGGATTTATGAAATGTTTCATAAAATCAATGAAAATTTTGCATTAGTTTAATGACAAACGTTTATTTTATCCATTTTTTCAATGAGGATTCATAAAATCAATGAAAATGTTGTCATTGATTTTATTAATCCTTCATTAATCCAATGAAAGGTTACATAGGTTGAATTTTAATGTAAATTTCATTGGATCTGAACAAAGGGGAGGGGCTTCTAAACAATTGTTTGCTTGAATGAACATCACTGCTATATGGTATAAAAATACCGACTCGACCCGGCTACGCAGAGAAGCTTTAGTTAGCGAAGCCGGTGTTTGTTATACCATAGAGGAAAAAGACATTGCGTCCGGCCGAAGGCCGGTTATGCAGGGTAGCTTTATTTATTGAAGCCGGTGTTCTGTATACCAAAGTGGATAAATCCTTGAGCCCAAAAACGTTTTCATTATAAATTTGAAAATGAAATAATCCCCCAAAAAATATATTGGGGCTTTATTTCATAATGATTTTTTTGGGGATAATTTCATATGAAATAATGCCCCAATTAAAAAAATTAAATAACTCCCCAAACAAAATGAAATAACCCCCCAAAAATCGTTTTTGTTGTTCTCTGTACAAACTTTTGTGGGGTTATTTCATAATTTTTTTAGGGGGTTATATTTTGGGGGGTTATATTTTGGGGGGTTATTTCATGCCGCCTTTAAAAGTAAGTCAGAACTGCGGAAGTTGGTTCTTATTGACAATACAGGTGACTCCCTCTCTCACGAAAGTCACTTTTGCTCAAATAAATACTAACGGCCTTATTTATAAAAAGTAAAACAGGTTTATAATGAATGGCTTTTTTAAACAAATTTTCATAGAAAATCCTTTTTAAACAGTTTTTTTTATAATTTAGGCCGTAAATATTTATTTGATTCTAGATAAATAAAAATCAAAATTCACTTGTTTATGAATCTTCGATTTTTTGTGGCGATAGTTTCATATGTCATCATAGCTTCTATGTATTTATATAAAAACCATCAAATACAGTTAATTGATATCATTGATCTTGATCCAATCTAAAATTTGTCAATTTGAATATCTTTTAACCCTCTACAACGATCATACAGATAATGCGTTATAATTGTACGGGAATTCAGAATAATTTGTAATTTTAAACATACTCTTTATTTAAAGGAACTGCAAGTTTTATTGCAATCACTGTTTTTCACTTACACACTCTCACTTTTGAGAATTAATACGAACTTGCTTTAAAAATGCACTTTAAAGGTGCTTTTACACGATCTGTTATTTGCAATGCGTTTATCTAATGTAAAATCCATATGAAATTGCACATGTCTGTCAAAGTTGACAAATACAGAAGGTTTCAAATTTTTGCTTTCACACGTTCTTGCTTGGTTTCATCTGACAAACCTTAAATCGTTCATAACAGCAAATTATTAACATATTTATATTTATTTTATTTATTTTTAATTGTATATCAGTTAATTTTTTTTTTAATTCCCTATGCTAATGCCCGCGAAGCTTTACGCTTGTCTGCAGGAAAGAAACCAGAGTCTCTGACGGGAATCGAACCCGCGACCCCGGAGTTGATAGACTAGCTCACTACTACCTAGCCTACCGGGGCACTCCATTAAAAATGTTGTTCTTTTAAAGAACATGTGTAAATCTATAAAATAAAAATGAAATGTTGTGTGCTGCTGATCGCATAACTTGAGAATGGCTTGACCGATTTGGACGTTTTTTTCTTTGAAATGATCGCCATGGTCCAACTTAGGTTTTTAGGGAAAGAAAATATTGCCCCACCCACTTTTTTTTTGATTAACCTAAAATCAAAAAACGGCTCCATCGATTTGACTAATTTTTCTTTCAAATGCTTGTATTAATCCATTTTAACTTCTACGCCCACTTTTTCTATTTATTTGACAGATTTGACAGATTTGGACGATTTTTTCTTTAAAATAATCGCCATGGTCGTTATGTTTTTACGGAAAGAAAATATTGCCCCGCCCACTTTTTCGCCCACTGAAAATACACAAAAAAAAATTTTAAATACACAAAAAAAAACTTGCCAAAAACATTTTTAAATAATAAATAAATTCTTTGCTCTAAATACAAGATTTTCAAGATTTCGACAAAAGATGTTTCTATTTTTAACCGATTCAGCACCTTACATCGTTAAGGCTTCAAATGGGTTAAAAATTACTTGCTTAGCACATGGGTTATACCGCGTTGCAGAGAATTTAGAAGCCAATTCGATAATATTGCAATTTTTAAATAAATGTGTCCCTTGGTTCACCTTCCACCGCAGCCAGTAGTAGCAAAATGGGGCCTGACTAGATGCTTCAGCATTCTATTCAAAAAAACTTCGAGTAATTTAAGAAGGTTTGAAAAGTCTGTTGGTATTAAATTTAAATAACATTAGAAGTCAATTAGCATTTGTATTTTCCAATTACGGATACATTGGTGAAACAATAACTATTTAGGAGGGATTTCGTTCACTTAATGCTCAAGTCAAATTAATTGATATTGCAAAATTTAAAATTAACAATGTGGAGGGAAGAATAGCCCGACAAAGTAAAAAAAATTCAAAACCTTTTGCAAAAAAAAAAAAATTGGATTTCAAAAATAAAATAAATTTCAAATATTTTTGATCTGATCTGGAATCAAAGTGGGCTCCGCAAACAAAGTTTTCCAAAATGCATTGGCATTCTTCAAGTACATGACAAAGTTTAGCTTTTAATCAAACAGTACTTATTTATTTAAACAAACAAAAATTAAAAATAAAATTAGCTATTTAAGTTTTTAAAGATACTTGAATAATAATAGATTTAATTTTATATATTTTTGTTTTTAGTAAAATTAAAACACGATTTTTTAGTGCATATTTTATATTTTTTTTAATGAATATATTTGATTTGTTAGTGCATATTTAATGCGCATATTTTCGATTTTTTAGTGCATGAAAATCGCATCCCTAATTATTAGTAATCAGCTACCGAGCGAAGTCGGGGCGGCCAGCTAGTAAATAAATAAATAATGATATATGCCGCCACAAACAAATGACTTGCAAAACAGCTGGTGTCAGATTGTTTGTCAGATCATGCAAATTTATGCAAAAGATACTTAAGTTGTGCAGTTAAATGTTTAGTCAAAAAAACAGCTGATCAAAATTTCTTTGGACAATTTTCCTTCTTCTTACAAAAATATTTTGCCATTATACGTTGTTTCCCTGACAAAGTTGCGTGCAGCCTACGCCACAGGGGCCTTTTTAGATATTGAAATGCAGTATGTGCCCTAGAGGGAAGCGAACTGACACCAAAGTAGTCCCGTGATAGGTATTTGGTGGTAGAGACCGGTTCTAGTTTTAACACTTTCTATGAATAAGACCTATCTATCACTTTTACATGGGGTTGTCATTGGAGGGGGTCAATTGACACCATTTGACCAGTCACGAATCTATTCTCAATGGACGAGTTTAGTGACAGTTACTAAAATGTAGTATTATTTCAATACGATGTAGTATTATTTCAATAAAACAAGTCCTACAATTAAATTCAAGAGCCAAATTTTAGAAAGACCCAAAAAAATGTATCACTCCACCGGTGAAGACTGTACTGTAATTCATTACTTTTTCTACCTTTTTGTTCTTCATAAAACAGTTACATGATTGGTTCTCCTTTCACTGGTCATGAGTTCTTTCTTTTTGTACCTGTTCTATTTTCACAACTCCCAGGACCAGTCTGTTGGACCAATTGGCACAAATTTCCCGCAGGGTGTGAAAAAAACTCAAAAGCGGTTCAGTTTATTGAAATTACTAAAAAAAAAACCGAAATTCCGCAAAAAATAATAAAGTGGGATTGGTCATACATTTGATCCATCTTGGAGCCTGTTTTTAATTGCAATATTTATTATAGTTAAGCTCACCTTCTAGTGGATTCGACTTGGTTTCATTTGAAATGACATAAAGTCGTTTAAAACAGCAAATTATATACAAATTTCTAGTTCTATTCCGCTTTTTCACTCTATTAAAAAATTTTGTTTCTTTAAAGAATGTGACTAAATAAATAAATTTCGGTGTAGGTTGTCCGCCATAAACAAATGACTTGCAAAACAGCTGATGTCAGGTGGTTTTTCAGTTCAGAATAGAACACGCTCCAATTGAAAAATGTTACTCTACTTACAAAAGCAATTTGTTTTTTTTTTTTTTGCTTTTACACGGCATATTTGTCTCTTGCTGTGGAAAATTTGATAAGCACACACTGCTAAATTCATGTTGTCTAAAACCACTTTAAGGGTCAATGATGAATAAAGCCCTAACTTGAATATTTGTTTTTAATTCCTTAAAGTACTTTTACTTGTTACAAATTAAGCTAAATCCTTTTAAATGACTTAAAAAGAGATTAAATTTTTAGCACCTGATTTCTTTATACTTTTTTTTAAATTACAATTAAATTTAAATTTGCGGTTTGTCAACAAAACTTTCCTGGTCAGTTTTTACACCACTCTGTTTTAATTTAATGAAACGAACTACAATTTCGCAGGAACGAACAAACATTGAATTCGAATAAAAAAAAAACTTAAAATGTAAAAAATGGAAATTTCATATTTAATTGCTTCGAAACCACAAAACCGCCTGCAATAATATTGACACATCAAAATGTTAAGCGAACTAGAAGAAATAAAATTCAACACATGTACATCCGTGCGTAAGTATGAGTGTATCCACGTTTAGAGAGGAAAAAACGTCCTTATATCATGGACATGCTCCAGACAATAAACAATGGATGCACTCCCATATATTGTTGTTAAAACTACATTAATTTTAACAGTTCCATGTATTCGTACATTTACACAGATGCAAATTTTTGTCTATCAACAACAATGTTTGTAGTATTTAGATACGAGCGACTGAACATTCGTTTGTATGAATGAATGAATAAGGGAATGAATGAACGTTTGTTTGTTTGCGTTTCGACCATAAAACAATGTTATTTTTAACAAATGCCCGCATATGCACGCAAAGAAAAAACATGGTTGTGGTAAACATATTCTAAGAGCAACATATTATGATAAGAATTATGATTGTAGTCACCATATTAAGATTATTATTGAATCATATTATGACTAAATATACTCGTTCTATTACATCATAATATTTTTCCCTTTATCATATTATTATTCTGTTAAGCATACTAAGTTAAGAAGTAATCATATTATTGTCATGTTAATCATACTAAGCTAAGAAGTAATCATATTATCATCAAGTTAATCATAATAAATTTAGAAGCAATCATATTATGATACAGCACCTTTCATAGCTGTCATAAAAATACAAAATAAATTAAAATATTTTTGCATCGATTTTTTATTTTGTGGCTTTTTACAATTTTTCTTAATGTTAAGAAAATAACGGAGTTCAATATAAGGCTTGCAAAAAAGCAAATGAAAAATCTGTGCTTTTCATGGGCAACCGCGTGTGTCCATTTTTTCGATTTTAAGATGTTGATGAAATATCGTAGCACTTTTATAAAATATAACGAAATCTCTCTGTGTTTTGTTGTTGGATTTTACAAAAAAACTTCAATATTTTGCATTTGCACTATTACATCACTAATAATTGAATGAACTCCGCTAATATTTTAATTTTTTAATTTCTTTTAACTTATTTTTTTTTAATGGAATTTTATCTTTTAATTGTTTAACCGCTCACAAATAAAAAAAAACGACACAACTGCTTCAAAAGTATTTTACAAATGGCGCTCACATAATATGATTAGAATAAAAATAGTTTGATTGCATCTTTAACAGAATATGATAAATGTATAGAAAGTTATCATGTTATGGCTATTACATATCATGATATGGTTGTGAGAAATATAATATGCTTAGAAAGTTATCATAATTAAGTTGTTAGAAAAATAATTATTTTTCGGTCAACAATACTCAAATTCATAATTGCGATAAACATTAATATGTTTACAGTAACCATAATATTGTTGATATTAAATTAAAATAACAATTATTTGTGTACGACAACAATATATTGTTACATTAAACATAGTGTTGTTGCCGTAACCATGCCCAACCATATTATTTCTCTGCGTGTGTATTGACAATTTTATCAAAATGTTAGTTTTTTTTTGTCTTCTATGCATTTATATGGTGTGGCATTTGACTATTTATACCATAATCTTTAAAAGACTTAAAACTTTAAAGAATCCCAGATAATAATTTTAAATATCGTAAATCAATATAATAATATTATTAAAAAATTACAATTATTTCTGCCAAAAAAAAAAAAAATTAAATAAAAATAAATATCAGGCATGTTCTGAAATTACAAGATTTCAAATTATAATTCATTTTAAAATCACAATTGTGATTTAAGGGTATTTTGAAAACCACAAAAGTTTTAAATTGGTTTAAAATGGTGGAAAAAATAAGCAAGTAATTTAAGATCGGCTGCCACTTAGCTGACCGCTTTAAAATCTCATTTTTGAAAAAAGTTTTTTTGTCCTGAACACCTTTCTTGTGATTTCAAATCACTTTCACAAAAAGTGATTTTCAGAACATGCCTGTTTAACTAATAATTCTACCAAAAAAATCTCAAATTTTTTTTATAAAAAAAAGTTGAAATCGATCGAAATGGACACCATTGACTTGGCTCTCTGAAATTTCCTTGTTGCTACGTTTTCCCTTTGAAAATTCCAAAAAAAAATATTTTCGTCACCTTCATCAACTTTAAGGAAGCTTTACCTAAATAAACTTTAGGCAAACTTATTGGTTTTTTTTTTATTAAAATGATGCCTTATAAATATGTAATATCTTTATCATGTTGCACACAATCTTATAAAGTGGTAAATTTTTTTATATTTTAATAGAACAATATCTTGATATTGAACTTTACTCTTATGTTTATTAAGCGTGTCAAATATTGAATGGAAAATTTATAATTATAAGCGATATTCACCACGGTTAAAGCGATTTTCAACATGTCACGTGCAGTTTTTGCCAGTAAGGGTTAACAGCACTGATTTTCAATATAAAAGTCGTAAAAAATGTTGCATTACAATTTTTTTTTTTTTAAATAAAAAATTTTTTTAATTAAAGTAAGAGAACAACTTTGATATCCATTTTGGTGAACTGCACTTTAAAAGTAATAAACTTCAATAAAATGATATACAAGAATCAAAATTTTTTACTGAAGACCCTGTATATAATCCATAAGCGTTAATCTCTTTGTGTTCGTTTTGAATAAAAAAAAAAATTAAGAAAGTATAGTTGATCAAGCCCGACCATTTGATACCCTAAACCACAGTGTATGTGAAATATGAATAAAATATGAATGGTAACTTCGGCGCTTATACCTTTCCCACATTTCAGCAACGTACGATTGTTAAACACACGATGAGCAAACAAATAATTGGCAGATTAGGGCGGGCTAGCTTTGCGACAGAATAGAATTAAAGGAGAAATTTAGTCTGCAGTTAAAAATACATTTATGAATAAATTCCTTTAAATTTGTTTTCGAATTATTTAAATAGTGGTAAAATATTTTTGTTGCTTCTAATTCTTAAAAATTTTATTTGCTGATAAACACGCCCCAATGCAAAAAATGCTGCTTCTTGACCATTTTCCCACAATTTATTATATTTTTTACGAGTTTCGCCCTGTTATTCTACATGAGTTATAACGATAACGTTGTTTTAAGAACCAGCTAAATAATTTTGCAAAAAAGGAAAAAAACATTTTTTACAAATTTATTAAATTTTACTACAAAATTGAGAAAGTCAACGAAGAATGCAAATTAAACATTTAATACAGGAATTGTGGCTTTAACTATTTGGAACGTGTTATACAGAAGTTCAGAATGAATTTAAAACTAATAAATGAAGAATTGATGTTGGAAAATGTTAAACAATGTTGTTCAAGTTTCCGCAAAAAGATTAAAATAAAGATCGGGTTTTTTAACTTCTACTATCATTTTTAGAAGAGATAAAGACAACAAAAACCAAAAGTAATTAATAAAAGCTTCATATACTCTCCACCTAGTCTCTTGGGACTTGGGATTAATTTCAATACACGTCTTAAAATTCATAAAAAAAAATAATTTCGATTAACATGTTGATCGCATAAATCTGTAATTAAAAGAATTGAAAGTCATTACATGACTTAACGAAAAAAAATCGTTTCAAATCCAATCAATATTTTTGCTTGAGAATCAGCGCAAGTGAAAACATTAATAAAATACCTGTTTAAGTAGTTTTTTCTTACAAATTAGATAATTCACTCACGTGTACGTTTTAATTAAATTTCAATTTGTCATGGTCCAATATTTTAAATTGAAATTGTTACAAGATAAAGCAATTTCATTTTCTTTAAAATAATTAGACAATTTATCTTTACTTGTCGTAGTCACGTAGTTTTGACCTTCATAAATATTTTTATTAAACATTTTTTTATTTTGTTTTTTCTTTGTGTCTTGCAGGCCAATCAGTCGAACGCCGCTTACACAGGTGTCGTATTTGCAAAAAATACCAACATTGCCGCGTCACTTTTCGCCCAGTGCAGGAGGAAACACGGCGGCAAGTTCAAATACGCCACCACCTCTACCACCACTGGGAAGCTTAAGACATCTTGGCAACAGCAATGTCGCCTCACCGTCATCATCAAAATCGTCATCGTGCCCAATGCCAAGTAGCTCATCGGCTGGAGCTTTATACAATCCTTCAACGATTGCAGGTTTGCCAACATCACCATTGCCCATGCAACGGCAGTTTCAGCATCAACAGCCACAGCATCAACAACAAACATCTCATTTGCCACCATTGCCACCGCATCAACAACTCCAGCAGCATCAACAACAACAACATCATCATCACCATCATCCTCATCAGTATCTGCCACCTCATCTACAGCATCAACAAATGCAGCAGCAACAGCAATTATCTTCAAATACATTGCCACATCAGCCATCACAGTATTCACCTGCGGCATCGGCATCATCATCAATCTCCAAATACTCATCATCTTCGCTAAAACATCCTCATCATCCACATTCTCACAATCAACAGCAGCAACAACAACCGCCGCAACCACCACCACATCAGTTGTCTCCAGCAATATCATCACCATCGCCGCCCTCACTGCACCATCATCCATCTGGCGTTGGTGTCGGTGTTGCTGGTGTTCATCCTCCTTTTTTGGTAGGTCAACATTTGGACATGCAAAGGCAATCCCACTCGGATGATGATAGCGGTTGTGCTCTAGAGGAATACACATGGGTACCACCGGGACTAAGACCGGATCAGGTACGTTTCATCACATCTTGGCACATTTATTAACATTGACCTCATTGGCTTGTCCACCTCTAAATGGAATTGTTATGCACGTACTTTTTTGTTATCTGCTAACATTTATTCCCATACACGTTCCATCGCGTAAATAGCATCCGAACAAATGTCCAATGTGTATGAGAACATATTTTCATGTCAGGTGTTTGTTAATTTATTAAGATTTTCCATTTTATTTATTAATCTTTTTATCTAGTATCTCACTCTCTCTCTCTCTCTCTCCAAATCTATCTTCACATCCAGAGCTGCCAGTTTTGGTTATTTCTAACCAAAATTGGTTATATTTCTTTTCGATGTGGAGATGTGAATATTTTTTTCATTTTGGTTACTTTTCTTCTTAAATAAAAATACGTACGAATATAATTTGTACTGCGTACAATGATTTTTCATTATTTGTAACCAATGAATGGAAGTTTTTTATACTTTATCGAAATTAAAAATCCCTTTCAAAACTGCAACCAAATATTTTTTTTAAGATTTTTGCTAACACTGCAGTTATACGCACAAGTTTTTCTTGATAGTCTTTTACATATACTGTTTGTCAAAATTTCCAAAAATTGATAGTTGTGACGTAGGCTGCATTCAATTTTTGAGCAATTTACTTTCAAGATGCCATCAAGAAAACAATTTATAAAGTGAAACGAGGAATTTGCTCACTTACCTTGAAATCAGCTGTTTTCTTGAACGTTAATTGAAACACTCACTGGCAAGAGAATTTTAAAGGCAAGTTCGTATCAATTTTTAAAAGTATGAGTGTATTGGTAAAAAAGTGTGAGTGTATTCAAACTTCCCTGTCGGACATTCAGTTAACTTTAAATTAACTGAAAGCTAACTATTTCTCAAGTAGTGGTGGTTGACACTTGCATTGCTTTTATATGAAATTAACTATTTTAACATTGCGATGTCCTAGGAAGTAGTCAATTGTCCGACTCTGCTTTACTTTCAGTTTACATAAAAGTTAACTTTTTGTAGCTACCCTGCAAAAACTTTATAAAAATATATAGTTACACAAAGTCAATAAAGTAAATTTTTAGCTCGCTACCAGCTAGTCTACCGGGGCAGTGTAGATTTTGTATTAAAAAACTATGTTTTTTGACTATAATGACGTTTGTTTGTTAATCGACTTGGCTCTCTCTACTTAAAATATACAGTGTTTGTATACACTTTGGTTAATGAAAATTTTCCATTGCTTAGTTGTTGGCTTTAAGTTAGTCTATACAAGCTAACTTAAAGTTGGCTTTTTTTTGTAGTTAGCTACTCATTTGACGGCAGTGTTGATAGGCAAAACTTGATCGTGTAACCCTAAAGTAAGAAAAATATTGGCATATGAAGCATACGAAAGCATATGAAGTTTTTATCAATGGAGATTTTCAATTATATTTTTTAAATGAGCGTAGCTTTTTCCGATTTTAAGAGTACTAAAGATAAGTATCTAGTACTTAAAGTAGAAAGTGCATAAAATCACGCGGAATCGATTTCAGAAAATGACTTAAAAATTACACAAAAGTCGTTTTGGTATTTCTAAAAGCTTGAATACAAGTTTAATGTTCTAAATTTAGGTTATTTCCAGAAGTAGATAAAGTTAAATACATACTTGAAAATACACATAGGAATTTTAAAGATTTTTCAAAATTACATAGATTTATAATATATAATTTTAAAATTTATGGAACTTTATGTAAATTAGAAAATATTTACACAAAATGCATTTCGTCAATAGATTTCGATTTCGCCAAAACTATCGCCACATCGCCAAAGGTAAATTTCCATCGACAAATGGATTTAACAAATCGCCACATTTGACAGTCCTGTCAATGACAGCTAAAAAGTGGGAAACAATTTTGCTTTTTTGTGGTTTATAACTGTGAAGTACAAATGGTTGATTTGAACTGAACTTGGTGAAATTGGTGGTTAATTAAGTTTATCGTTATTTTTTTTTTAAATGTAACAGAATTTCATTTTTGTTTTGTTTTCTTGGCGTTTAATTATTATACTACTATAAAGTGCAAATATCTAACCTTTATATTACAATGCAACTTAAAATAAATTTTAATGATTTTCTCATTTAATAAATGGAATTTTAAAATTGGTTATATTTTTTCACATTTGGTAACTTTTTCAAAAATTTTGGTTGTAAAAATTGTATTGGTTGTGGCAGCACTGTTCACATCCCCATTCGTACGCACAATTGCAGTCAGTCAGTTGGCCAGTATTTGATTAATGGACGGTCGTATTTGTATCTGAATATGGCCAACTGTGAAACATAAATCAAGCGATGTGACGACTACTTGATAAAAATTAGTTCAGTAAAAGTTGATAATTGGAACAATGTCCAGCAAAAAACTAGTTCTTTTCTTGCCATTTGAATGTCGTCTACTTTATTTGAGTAGATGGATTAAAAATGATTTAATGTAATTTTTAAATTGAGAACATTTCTCTTCCGCACACAATGCCAGCGATAACTGCAGAGTTAAATAGCTCAAAATCATGGTTTAATAAAAGCTGTTCTTCTAAGAACGTGCATGATTCAGTTTAAATTAATTTATTTGTGTGTGAATAAAAACTACTGCAAAGCAACCGATTTAACAATATTAATCAATTATAGTTTAATAAGTATTGATTTTATCAAAATTCCACATTTCGTTTTATATAGAATGCTAAAACATTTAAAATTTTTAAGGTAAAGTTGTATTTCAACACAAGCAGTGCTGGCCTTCAATATGTTGTTGCTGGTTTACCAGCATAAAGCAGTTACTTCATGTAACTCGATAGAAAAGTATCGAGAGGTGTAAAACCGCACGTCCTTGGAGGTCAATTTCATGAAATCAAATTATTGCGGTAACGAACTTCATTGACCGTAACGCAAGTTTCACCATAAGTTTGGAAGGTATAGGGTCCAATGATAGCATCAGCATATAAACCACACCAAAAAATGAATTTGTTGGATAAAATAAAGGACGTAGGGTCTGAGGTAGACTGATCTCACTCCAAGTGCTGCAATTTTGTTTATAAACAAACCTGTTGCGCTAAAAGTAAGCTACGCGTTTGATGTGGAGTTGATTCTCATTGAATTGGATTATGACAGACCAAATTTTACTGCAATAGCATGATTCGTTACTCTTTTAGGCGAGCTAAAATGTTTTTCGAGAGTGGGTTTTATATGGGTTAAATTATGTGGCAAATTATGGATCGATGTTTACAAAATTTATTGATTGATTTATTATAAAATGTGAAATATTTTTTTTAGGAAATTTGTTCCACAATTGGGTTCATAGCTGTTTTCTTGCTAAACCAGTTGTGCTGGACTTCAATCGCACACTGCTTAGGAGAAGTAGAAAGAGCTTAAAACCAATTTTGTTCTTTTCTTTTAAATCGTTCGTAAGTGAGCGTAATTTAAAAAGACGGACATCGCTAAATCGCATTACTTAGTCTAAATTTCATCTTTTGATGCTCAGCTTCTTTTCAATTCCCTTTTAAAGATGCCAACATAATCACACGCAGCAATCGGTTTCAACTTTTTTCGGTTCAAAACAACAATAATTTTATTAACAGAGAATCAAAGAGAAAAAGAAAAGAAAAAAATTACATGCAGCCATCGCTGTGCATATACCAACGAATAAAAACGGTGGCATGTCATAACGTCCAGTGTCATAGTGTCCATGGACTTTATGACACTTTTAAAAGTGTCATAATGTTCATCGGAGAAGTGTCATAACGTCCACGGCCGACTACGCAGAGAAGCTTTAGTTAGCGAAGCCGGTATTTGTTATACCATAGAGGAGAAAATCCTTGCGCCCGGTCGAAGGCTGGCTATACAGAGAAGCTTTAGTTAGCGAAGCCAGTATTTGTTATACCACTTTTAAAAGTGACATAATGTCCATTTCTAAAGTGTCACAGTGCCCACGGACATTATAACACTTTTAAAAGTGTCACAGTGTCCATGGATACTATGACACTGGACGTTATGACATGCCACCATAAAAACACAAAGCGTACTGACCGAGTACAGGCATCTCCGTACTACCCCCCTTTCTTCTTTCTTCTCACACCTAAAACCATAAGAGTTGAGCATCAAAAGATGAAACGTGTGAAAGCAGACATACAAACTTAAAATACCCTCATTCAACACTAGTGATGGAAGTGCCGGTACGGGTAAAAGAACTCTGATGATGAGAATGTTGGTATTCACGAAACATGTAAGTTTTACCCCTCGTTCAGTCAAGGGTAAAAAATATCAATAAATTCTATTTTATTTCGTTTTGTAACTTTAATTTCTTCATTACAATTTTTTTATGAAAATTTGTAAAACGCAACGCCAAAAATTATATTGAAAGCAAAAACAAAATCGAAAATATTTCATAATTTTGTTGCTGTTTTCTATAGAAATTTATATTGAATTTTTAAATTTTAAACGCTGCATATCTTGTGGCGTTGATAATTTTAAAACGCAATATGTATTTCTGTAGAAATAACAATGTTATTTTTGTCATTGCGTTGCGTTTTACAAATTTAGGGCCTAAATTTGATGAGCTTGTGCCTGATTTAAAAAATCAATTTTTTTTTTTTTTTTTTTTATTTCCTAAGGTTAACCCGGCGGGAATCGAACCCGCAACCTCGGCGCTTATAGACTAGCTCGCTACTAGCCTACCGGGACTATTTCTTAATTTGGTCACTTTTTTTATCAGTACCAAGTGCTTTCTTAGTGCTTTATTCTTAAGGGCCAGCACGTCATAATGAATAGTTAGATTGCGGCGTTACATCAAGTTTCTTAAGATAATTTTTCAATGATGCATGATTTTTTGCATTCTTTCACTAAACGTATAAGCTGAGGGGTTATGCGGACCTGCCATTCTCTTCGAACTCTTCTTTTCTCAAATAAGAGTTGTTCGACATCTGCAAAATACATTTCATTATATCTGATTTGTTTTGAGGCTTTGTATGAAAGTTGAACAGCTTGTTTAAATTTTAGAACGAAGCTAAATAAATTAACTTAATTAAATTGTCAATACAAAACTTCACATTTAGCATCGAAGTTGATATCCCATTTAACATGCCTTTTATCAGGCAATCAAACATATTTCAATATATTATTGGACTAATTTAATTTATTCGAATAGAGATAAAAATTCTTTAAAAATAAAAATAAACAAAACAGATGCAATAAATGTTTAAATAAGCAAATTTTAGTAATAATCTTGGCATGTAATTGTGAACGCCATTAAAATGGGTTTAAATGTGTGCATACAGTGACAATCAAAATCAGAAATCTTGCTGTTTAAAATATAAAATGTTTGCTTTTCAGATTAAGTAAATCAGTGTTTCAATTTTCCAAATACAACAAAATAAAAAATTTTAGTCGTACCTCCTACTTGTTTAAATAAATAGCAAACTAAATATCCACCGATTTAGTAGAAACTTGAATTTTTGCCCGGATTCTAGTTCTTTTTCAATCTTTTTTAAATATGTGTTTGAAATTTTCCGGCAACTATTCATCAAGGAACTGCTGGGACGGGAATCTCGACTATTGAAAGAATAGTGTAACACATTTTAGTTTTTCTACTGTGTCCAAAATTGATAACTTCAAAGTCTTTTGAGGGAACCGTTCTTCTATGGAAGTCAATGGCAAGTATGTTGAATTTTTAAATTGAACTCTACAATTTCCAAAATTCTTTGGGAGAAAATCCTTTTCAAGAACTAGACTAGTCAATGGAGAGTGTGATGAATTTTTAAATTGAAGTCTACAATTTCCAAAATTCTTTGGGAGAAAATCCTTTTCACGAACTAGCGGACTTTATTATTCGTATACTTTCGTTTCCTTACTCAAATACCGAAGTCGAAAGAACAATTGGCTTAATGAATTTTTTTATGACAAAGATTTGAAATTGACTTTCTTTAAGCTCGGCTAATTCATTATTGCATATTAAATTCGGTCTAAACCAAGAAAAAGTTTGTTGTTGCAATAACAAATTGCGTTCAAGTGTCTACTTAAATCTGTAAAAAGTTGTTTTCATGTTAAATTATTTGAAGTTTTTGTTTATCACAAAATTAAATATTTAATTTAATTTTTTTTATCTATTTGCAAAGCAAAATATTAAAACTCTTATTTTTTCTCTTTGCGCTTTTTGCATTTTTTCGTAATTTGCTTACCATGTTTACCTGGTTTACAATACACGTGACGCCTTTCTTTATTTCTAATATAGCAACACTGGAGAGAGAGAGAATGTTATAGAGTACATGTACTAACAAAGGGCTTACAGAGTTTTGTTGCCTGATCACACGTGACGAGAAACTTAAAATATGCTGATCTTCAAAGAAAGAAATTTTGTTGTTGAATACAAAGATCGTTCGGAAATCCTCAAAATGAGGGCTACAATTAGAGGCATAAAAAAGATCATTGGCAGAATCATTTGGAATAAATCAGCCGGATATATGCTTTCATTTTGAAGCAATAAAATTTACTTAGAAGCAATGAAATTACAAGCTCTTATTTTAAAAAGGCCAATCTGCTCGTATGGAAAAAAATTTTCCTTAAGGGGAAGATAATAAAAATTTTTCCTATATTTTATGCCAGACTCAAAAATTATTAAGGGAAAATTTACCATTAAAACAATATGCAAATGTGTCAATCGGACTTTAAATGGCACCGAAAAAACAATTTCGAGCGAGGCAAAAAAATTTATTTATATATTTTTGCAAACGTCTTTTAATTATTTCTCGTTTTAGGGGGGTGACTGTCTTTACTTATTTATTTACCTTTTATTCTTATTACAATAAATTTGATAATATCAAATATGGAAAGTAATGGAGCGAAAAAAGTAAATTAAAGATTCAAGTAATTGATTTTGCTTCTTAATACCACATTACGCTACCATACTATTTTCCTAATTAGCCAATTACGCTAGTTTGCAGTGGTAAACTGCGTAGCAGATCTAGAAATAATTTGGGGGGGAATTCTAAAGTGATTTTAACAGACGGACATGGCTAAGTCGACATGTCTTAAATGAAAATTTTTTCGTATTACAGTGGGATTTCGATTTACATGAGCATTTGCTTTTTGGCCTAAGCTCATGGGGGATATTAACCATCATTTTTCATACACAGGTTGCAATTTGAGAACATAATCCACAAAATTACACCCTCCCCATTGCTTAGGAGCTGGAGCTATTTCTCCACTGCTAATATGATTCAAAGCAGTTTCTTTACTGAAAGCAACAGAACCTTTGAATTTTTTAAAAATCGCAGCGGGTGTTCCACATGGGATCCTACGAATATAGGCACAGCGTATTTACTAGTATTTTTCCAAAGAAGGACAAGACCATATTCTTAGTCCTCGGGATTCAGGAAGCATTTCTGGGAAAGCATTCTAACGGAGACTTCACCAATAGTCAGACTGGTTTGTTAAGCTGGGGCCTACTGACTCCCGAGGCACCATCAGTAAAGCACTGATGCACAACTTCGGACTCCTTGAAATCATAAGACCCCAAAGAGCTATGTCATTTCGGATGTTTATCGCACCCTAAGTATGCATACACCTGATCGCCGCAGTTTGTCCAAAGAAAGAATTTTGACACAACAATAAGCTGCCATACTCTTGCCCGCTAATTTATCTCATGCCCGCTAATATATCTCTGTACCGAAGAAAATATAAATCTTCCGATACCTTTTGGATAACAGGTATAACCACGTCCTAATTTACCCCGGAGAATGTAACACCAAAAGTGGAAATATCCTTTAGATGATCCATAAAACCCCCAGGAGTCGAACACACACATAGATAAAAATCTTAATATATTTTCATAGAGAGCAAGTAAAAATATTTTTATGAAACAGTAACTTGTTAATATTTAAAAACAATCTTAAAAATTCCAGTTAGACATATAGAATACTAGCATACACCCGCTACTTCGTTAGCGTCTCCTTTTTCTTCGTGGACATATTTTTATGCCAAAGTTTATTTTTCTATGTTTAAAATTGTATAAATTCTAGCATTTAACCCGCTTCTTTAGTAGAACCAAAAAGCTAAAGAAAAATGTCAAATTTCCCGTATTTCCTTTTTTTGGTACTATATTTTTCCCCCATTCCCCCATCAATAGCTTCAGTATTGTAGTGGTAGCCCATAATTTGGTACGAATACGTCAATGAATGGAGTAAAATGTTTTGTAAAAAAAGTACCAAAAAAAGTTGATATTTTCACCCCTTAAATGTTCGAATTTCGAAAAAGACCAAATTATTATACGTATTTTTTTTGATAAATTTCGAATGTGATATTAACTTTGTTTCTATGTTTATTGGTTCAAAAGATGGCAAAAATGTACTAAAATTCAGATTTTACCCGTTTACTCCCTAATAGGCCCGAATTTCAAAAAAAGTACCAGACACCTGTCCGTTTATTTTTCTAAACAACAACGATAAATATTACCTTTATTTTGCATCTCATTTAGTTTCGGAGATATAAGGTTACCGAATTTTCCCGTTTTTTACCCCCTTAACATTCGAATTCCGAAAAATCCCGTATTAGTGGATCGATATGGGGAGTGACCAATCGCTAATCCAAATTTCAAGTTTCTAGGGTCAGCGGTTTGGGCTGGGCGATGATGAATGAGTCAGTTACTTACGCAACTCTTTTATATATATAGAAGATTTGTATTGGGATGGATGATTTTGAATTGAAATTTTATTTGTTATTAATTTTTTTTTAATTAACAATTCATATAACAGTAGAATCCGCAAAACTTTAAAGCTTGTCTTCACTATTATACTCAAAGTACAGTCGAACTTCCATAACTCGAATCACCATTATCCCAAAAAAAAACTTCGACTTATGGAGACTTCGAGTTACGGAATTTTCTTGTTGAAAAGAGAATAAATTGCAAACTTGTGTACATTTTGTATTTTTTGTTTAAAACAGGCACTATTTGAAAGCGTCATACCTAAGCATGTAGGTATGTATTTGTAATAAACAAGTTACAATGAAGTAAAATATCGGCATGGTTTGACTTATAGCTGCTGTAAACCAATTGAGGACTGCTATGTCGATAATTTTGTATATTTGGGTCTTAATCATTTTACTAAAGAGATGAGATACTGACTCAAACGAGTTGATAATTAATTCTTTATTTTTAAAAATCTATGAGACCGTACTAGCTGGGACACCATATTTATTGTCTGCTTCCTTTTTCTTGAATCCACCCTCGACTTCTTTTATAAACTTATATTTCCCTCCATCGACAAACATTATAAAACACGTTTACTTGCCATGAAATAAACACATACAAATAATTTTAACATATTTAGGCAAACCAAAAGACAAACGTAATGTACAAAAAGGGATTTCCCCGAAAAAAAGAGCAAAGTAAAATATACAAACCTGCTTAACAAGCAAAAGAAAGCGAAATAAATAAACAAAATAAACAAAACAAGCAAAAAACTTCAAGTTATAGAATACAAATTTGAGTATTTGGTTCGAGTTATGGAGAATTTCGAGTTATGGAAGTTCGAGTTACGGAAGGAGAATTGTATGTAGTTTATTGTTTTAGAGCTACTGCCAATCAAATTGGTTCGAGTAAGAGAAAATTCGAGTTAGAGAAGTTCGAGTTATGGGAGTTCGACTGTATTTCTAACGCTAATATAAAGCTAAAATTAATTTTGGAATACATTCACGACTTATTCACTACAATTCGTAATTTCTTAAAATAATATAAAATCTGGTTAATCCACAGAGAATATAGTTAAAATATTTACTCTCCACTGTTAGTTTAAAAATAAAAGTTACAAACGAGTGAAACATTTTATTTAATTTGACGCTTCAAAGTTGAGTTTTTATTAAAAACAAAACAAACAAACAGAAAGTTTAAAGACACGCATACATACATATAAATTTCTATTAAAGGATTTATAAAACTTGACCAAATATGCTGTTTGCTGGTATGTTTCCCGTTTATATTTTTTTTTTTTTTTTTAATTTCTGTTTTGATTACTTCTGCCATACGGACTGGACTGCAGATTTTCCTTGACTCATAAAATCAAATGAAAAATGAAAGCCAAAGCCAAAGCCAAAGCAAAAAATTAAAAAATAAAACTATAAAAAAAATATATTACAAACCCTAAATAAACCATATTTTATTTATTCAAAAAATGAATTTGACTGACACGACTGGAAAATGAAAAAAGAACCCTGCCATGGTCAGACTGTAATAAACAAACAATTCAAAAATGAAATGTAAGAAAAAAATCACTAAAAAAAGGAACTGAAATACAAGATTGCAGAAGATTTATTTTACAGCATTGAACAATTCACGGTAATAATTTATACTGCAATCTTTTGGGGACTGTGCATGTGACTAGGGCTGTGAGTGGTCGGTCGTTCCAATGGTCGATTGGACGGTCGCTGTTGGGTTGGCTACAAACAGTTTCATTCATCATGCCACCATCACTGCTGCAGCGGCTGATTCTGGTCAGAGTGTCGTTCGTCTGCCTGCATAAAACGACATACACATGAACATACATATCTTTTAATCTTTTAAAAATACATAGAACTAAATAAATATTTTCCGCAGTTTTTTTGTTTGACTTTGCCTTTATTTTTGTGTGAAATAAAATCCTGTAATTGATATTATGATATTTTATTGAGTGTGTGTATGTTCGAATATATTTTCGATTCCCTTTTGTGTCATTCCAATATAAAAGTCACTTTGATGTTGTTAAATTACCAATAAGGTCTAGGGATTTTCGCAAAGCAACAACAGCAACAAAAATAAATGTAAAGCAGGATATTGAGTTGTCATAAAAAGTTTGATTTTATATACGTTTAGGTCTTTTATAGAATCTGTTTCAGTTTTTTCTTGTTTTTATGTCATGTGCTAATAGTCTTAAAAGTATTTGTTGGAATATTTACGAGTCAATTTTTGAAATTGTCATTTAGAGTTTTTAACGAGAAGGAAATTAACTGGGGATATTTTGATGTAAAGTTAACATCACTGGATAAATTTTTTTTTGAAATACGAAGGCAATACAATTCTACTTAAGCGCTAGTTATTTTGTTTAGTACTTATCCACATATTTGTCCTGTAAAATTAGAATTTATATGCATACTGGGTCGGACTCAGATTAAATTTACTATTTTTTAAGAGATGTTTTAACTTGAATTAAATATATATCTTAGACGCGGGAAGAGCATATTCGGCAGTGCCGATTCTCTTATACCTACCACCAAAAGATCAAATAATAAGAGGAATTGATTCCCACAACTTAGATGTACATTGATGTGGCATTTACATACACACAGAAAAAAATACCCATGTAAAATTAACATGGAAAAATGTTGATTGAGAATCATGTTAAATTTCAGAAAAATTATGCCCTTTACTTAAATTTATCATTATTTCATATTAATTTTTAATAAAAAATATCAAAATAACCTTAAATTACGTTTATTTAATATTATTCACTGTTAAAAAAATAAAAAAATAAAAATATTAAAATATAAATAAATCTGGATTCAATATTGAACCCATAAAAACCGGTTTTGTATTAAAATCAAAAGTTTATCTTGTTAAATTAACATGCATACCTACTTAATTATGTACATTTTTTATTTTCACTTTTAAAATATATTATAAAAAGAAGACAATTCCCGTATTCTTTTAATTAAAATTGTTTATTTAAATAGTACATCAAGTTTTCAAAGTAGAATGATGACCATATCGGGCGATTCTGCTGATGCTTCTGTTAACAAAGGAGAATACAAAATAAGTGAAACATGTGTTACAGGGTTTTGAATTATTCTTACATAAATGCAAATGTTGTCTGAAGCTTCTTCACACTGTTAAAATACACTCAAACCCATTTGATTCTACATGAAATTCACGTTGTTTCAACTTGAAATAACTTTCATTCAACGTATTTCGGATTGTTATTTCAATATAAATGATATTTTGCTCTAACTTTACTGCAATGTTAAATTTACATGAATTATAGTTATTTTAAAAGAAAAAAATGTTGTTCGCAGTTATTGTAAAATCAGGTTGAATTAACATGAAACCCGTATGAAGCAAAATCACCACCGAAAAAATTTAAATCAACCTTGTTTTCGACGTTTTTAACTTGATTTTTTCTGTGTGTAGGACCAGGTGAAAAAATAGAACGTTAAAGTTTTTTTTCGGAATTTAATTAACTCTAAAAGCAAAAAGTATTTTGGCTTAAGTTTTATCAAAATTCATACCCTCTAGTCACTCTTATGGCAGATTTGCCTTTTTTCCGATGATACATTTGTTTGTGGGCCATGTGCAGACGATTTTTCCTATTTTCTTAACCAATAAATCTGTTGTCTAATAGCGATTTCTTTTCTGAGAAAAATATGTTACAGTATATCGATGGTTTTCTTCCGCAACCTCGTAACTCAAAAACAACTACTTTTCAGGAGGGACAAAATACTTTATTTTTTACCAAATATTCGAAACTTTTTGCTATATATTTTTGTATAATCCAAGAATTAGGAAAAATTCCGATATTCCGCCAAACAAAAAAATTGCAAAATTGTAAGGCGGTATTTACTGATTACTTTTCCGGTTAAAACAAAAAATCGGAAAAAATCGAGTTTCGTGGTTGCGGAAGAAAACCATCGATATATGTGTAACACTTTCTAATGTTACCTATAATCACTCAAAGTCTTACATGTTCTGCAACTTCAATACAACAAAATTAGCTGCTTTTATTTACAATTGCTACACTACTTGTATCATCATTAATGTACTTCAAGTGCGAATAAAGCTTTTTGAAAGGTTTCTGCACGCTATTACGGTTTGGAAACAAATATTAAAATCACGAATGGCTGAGAAAAATTAAAACGATTATAAAATACATAGACTCTTTTTATTTTAATATGTACATATCGAGCCCTTATAGCAAAAATGATGTAACCAACAAAAATACAATTTTACAGGAGAAGGTTTTTTTAAATATTTTTGCTTCAAGTCTAGGGTTTCGTTTGAAATTGCTTTTGCTCTTATTTCGTAACGGTACTTCCCAGAGATATGAGATTTTTAGAGGTGATGCAAATGATCAAAAATTTTCGATTTTCTTCAAAAAACAAAAATCTTAAATGTTGTTGGTTACACCGTTTTTGCTATCAGGGCTCGATATGTATGCGAATATTTTTATATTTTGCTTTAAAAAAAATCTTTTCACAAAATCATGAGCGGTATGAATTATGACAAGCAAAATAAAACATTTGTTGCACAAACAAAGCAGTTAATACCAAAGCTGTAAAACAGGGCAGTATGAATACCTTCACACAGAAAAAAAATCAAGTTAAAAAGGTCGAAAACATGGTTGATTTAAAATTTTTCGGTGGTGATTTTGCTTCATACGTTTTTCATGTTAATTCAACCTGAATTTATAATAACTTGCGAACAAAATATTTTTCTTTTAAAATAACTATAATTCATGTAAATTTAACATTGCAGTAAAGTTAGAGCAAAATATCATTTATATTGAAATAACAATCCGAAATACGTTGAATGAAAGTTATTTCAAGTTGAAACAACGTGAATTTCATGTAGAATCAAATTGGTTTGAGTGTGATATAAAAGTGTGAAGAATATTCAGAGACAACATATGCATTTAGCATTATCGCATTAGCAGAATCGCCCGATATAGTTTTCGTCATCATTCTGCTTTGAAAACTTGATGTACTATTTAACTTAATAATTTTAATTAAAAGAATACGGGAATTGTCTTCTTTTTATACCATATTTTAAACATTAAAATAAAAAAATGTACATTCTTAAGTATGTATGCATGTTAATTTAACAAGATAAACTTTTGATTTTAATATAAAAGAGGTTTTTATAGATTTAATACTGAACACTGTTATTTTAACAGTGAATAATATTAAATAAACATGATTTAAGGTTATTTTAATATTTTTCATTTAAAACTAATATGAAATAATGATAAATTTTAATAATTCTCAATCAACATTTCGCCATGTTAATTTTACATTGGTATTTTTTTCTGTGTGTTAAGTAAAAGTGAGGGTAAAATATGCAACATGTTTTACATGTTTTTCATCATCATATTCACAAAAGAACTTCCAATTTTTTCTTATACTTGTATTTTGTGTACAAACGAACACAAAAATTTAGAACATGCAACATTAATGCAACATATTTCTCAGAAGAGACATCGCCATAAGATTTCTTTACGCAAACATTTTCTTGTGTGAGCTCTATCGTGCTTTTAAGGGACAAACGGACACTTCTAGATCGTGTTAGATTTTTGCAAATAACCTGAATTCCTCTTTGTTTATCCATGTTTTAGTGATAGGATAAAAGAAGATGCCGATACTTGTTACTATTTTTTTTAGAGATTAAAAATAACATAACAAAAAAAAAGTTTTTTTGTATAACTTAGGGTTAATAAATCCGAGCAAGTTAAAATCTCCTTTTGGTTTAAAATGTGTTTAAACCCACAAATCTTTAAATCTGTTAATATATAAACCATCCTTAAACGCATAAAATAAGGCGTTTAAACCAGTGTTCGAAAATAAACAGTACATTATTTAGCGTTCGGCTCACACACCGAAGAACGATATCTATTTTTTTAGTGTTTGTGTAAACATACACAAACCTTAATACCGTTCGTAACTATTTTCAAAAAAGAACCGAACATTATATAATGTTCGGTTCTTCGTTAAAAAACAGAACAATTGTAGTGATACTGTAGAAAAACATTATATTTTAATGTTCTATAATGTTTTTTTCGTGTGTGTATTTTGTTTTTGTAAAAAATGTTTGGTTTTTTTTTATCAGCAAAAAGATACGAACATTAACGAGCCGAACCGAACACATTGAAGTTCGTGGATTTTCAAAGAAAAACCGAACGGAATTTAATGTTCTCATCATTTTTTGAATATGATGAAAACAGCATTATTTTTGTGTTCGAAAGATGACAAACAGGGAAACGTTATTTTTTTTAATGAATTTCTACACAAACACTATTAGCGTTTGTGTTTTCCACAAATCTACCGAACCGAACATTAAAGAACGATATTTAGTGTTTGTTTTCGAACACTGGTTTAAACTACCAATACAGACCATATGAATTTGACAACATCTATCGTAGTGCTGCCACATGCGATACTGATTAACTGCTTAAACTGTTTATAAATTTAAGTTCAGTTTAACTAAACCAGCCTTTTAACGTTCACTGATTTTTTAGGTCTTTTTTATATACCTAATAGGTATTACCTATATAATTTATTTTTCTTCAACTAATTTTACATAAACGTTTTTAATCCACAGGTTCGTTTGTACTTCTCACAAATACCAGATGATAAAGTGCCATATGTCAACAGTCCTGGAGAGCAATATCGTGTGAGACAATTACTGCATCAGCTACCACCCCATGATAACGAGGTAAATTAAAACAGGGGCCGGATTCTGGCAGACGTGACCGAGTAGTTTCTCGATTCGAAAGCAGTTTTACTTCTAATTCTTTCAGTCGATACTGAATGAATCGAAATTATTTTTGAAACTCAAATTAAAAATAATTCCGATTCGTTCATCGAATCGAATTTCGAATCGAGAAACTACTCGATCACGACTGCCAGAATCTGGCCCCAGATCACAAAGTGCAATTACTTCACCGTTTTTAATTTTCTGTAGAATGTAGAAACTCATTAGAGCAATAAATCTATAAGACAAATTAAATTAATTTTATTCGAAAATTCCTAAATGAGCTTAGTCGAATAAACTCGCGTATCTATATGTATATATCTTCTATATACATATATAAAAATGAAAAATGTTTGTCTTTTTGTTTGTATGCCTGTTGGCTTATAGACTCCTAAGCTACTGAAACGATTTTCCTGAAATCTTTACAGTAACATCACGTGAGCACTAAAAAAATAGGGGCAGGGGAATTGGTACCGCCCATAGGATGCCAATATTAAATATCGCATATCTTAAGAGCCGCATTTTGTTGAACTTTTGGTAGTAGGATCTTCTGAGCCCCAAAATTTAAATAAAATAGCAGCGGGGGAAGTGGTGCCACCAGAGGACGCCAATGTTTAATATCGCATATCTTAAGAACTGTTATAGTAAGAATGTTCAAACTTTGTAGAAGTCACTCTTATCGTATTCTATTTAATTAATTAATTTAGTTCATTTATTTGGAACTTCTACAACAAAACATTGGTTTTAGTGAGTAGAAATCTAATGAAGTTATGATAAAAAGTATTTATGAATAACATAAAAATATACAAGGGCGATTCTATTCTAGACAACTTTTAACATCAATTTTCAAATCACACTATTTGATACTTTTTTGATGCCAATTCAAAGTAAAATATCCATATTTTATAATAATATAATTTTATTCACAATTTTTTTTTTTTCATTTTTCTGTGTAAAACCAAATATATGTCAAATGCTCGACACGGCTTCGGTGGCATAACTCCATCCGATGGTCCATATTTTCAATAACTCTGAGACATAATTGAGGTTTAATGTCGTTAATGTACCGAATTATCTCATCCTTTAGCTCTGGAATTGTTCTTGGCTTATTGACGCACACTTTTTCTTTTAAATATCCCCAAAGAAAAAAATCTAACGGTGTCAAATCACATGATCGGGACATCGCAACGACATGAGATAATACGTACATTAAATTTCTCGCTCAAAAGAGTTGGTGTGGTTGTTGGCTGTGTGGCAAGTGGCACCATCCTGTTGGAACCATATATCGTCCAGGTTCATATCCTTAATTTCTGGCCACAAGAAGTCCGTTATCAACTCACGATAGCGAACATCATTCACGGAAACTGCTTGGCCGACTTCATTTTCAAAGAAGTACAGCCCGATGACCCCGCCAGACTATGCGAGCATGCACAGTTCTCCCGGTTGTGGACTCATTTAGTCGATTAGGCTGACCAAGAAAAAAATCTCGAAGTGCATGAAATGCATTTTGATTTGAACGCTCAATTTTGTACAGAAAGTAAAAAAAAAAAATTATTTTTAACGCAAGGTATTCATTAAGATTTAAAAAAATTTAGCTTGGCGAGTTTTTCTTTTAATTTCACAATCTTGGAGGTGCATTTGAAGAACAAAAAGGTCTCCAATACCTTTCGTCTTTGTTTTTGATAATGCATGCAGCTTAAGTTTTCCTTTCCTTGCTTACTCACGTACACTTAATTTTTAATTTTTATGGATTTCCATTACATTACCTTAGTTTTTAATAGTTAAACATTGCATAAGACATACCACCTCAAATATACAATAGCCCTATTCACAATCTTGCGCAAATTTTGTGTTTGCAAAATGGTATAAAATATTTTTACTCTCTTTAAACCAAAAGAATCTGGGAATTTATTTCTCATGGTGAGTAACATTTATTATATAAATTTTTATATTATTCGAATGTGTATTCTAAGTAAAATTACAATTTTTAAAAGCTTTTATATTTTAATAGTCTTAGGCCCGTTTTCACAAGTTTTCCATTATTACAACTTTACTTTAACCTTCTAGGTAGAATGAACTTTAATTTACTTTATCGCTCACCTAAGGTTAAAGTTAAGTTTTAATAATGGAACACTTTTTATAAGGCCGTTTAAAGTCTACTTTTAGCTATCGGTAAGTTGTGAAAATGGGCCTTATTCCTTTAATATTTTCCAGGAAAATGTTCTATGCACTATCAGAATTTTCGTTTGTATATTTCTGTTACGAGGCTTACTTTAGCTATACTTTGGCTAGCAATGAAGTAAATTGTAAAGAAAATGTATATAACTATTAGATACCAGCAGCATGTAATGCATTTTCTGGCCCGCTACGGTCAGATTCTATTTGTTAATAATCAGGGAAACCAGAAATATGCCCTAAAAACGCGTTTTATGCAGTAAAAACAGGAAAATTTGCCCTGAAAAAGGTTACAAATATGCCCTTAAATTTAAAAATTGCTTATTTGAAGACACAATATTTAACAATTTAATAACAAAATAAAAAAAAAACTAAAAATATTATCGCTTGACCCATATTGGGTTAAAATTCATATAAGAGATGTTTGCTGAATATTATTTAGATATTAACATTCTTATGGGTTTTTGTTTTAAAGGGATTTTAGGTCGCTAAATTGTTAACAAATGTTAAAATTTAAAACGGATTGTCCGATAAAACTATTCGAAAATAATTTAATTTAAAGAAAAACATTTTTGGAACGAATTAAATTTAAATACCATCAATTATTTAGCTTGCGGGCACAAAGAGTTTAATTTGGATGTGAAATTATGGACCGACTCTCACAATTTGCATAGACTACATCAATATTTGATCAAATTATCTTAAAAAATTGGGACGTGTACTTTGCGCACATGGACAGAAAACCAGCCAGACGGTCGGATGGACATCGTTAGACCTCTTTAAAAAGTGATTCTAAGGCGATCGGAATATTAAAAGATACAAATCGCATAACATCCATCCTTAATGACAACCTGCTTTGTCTTACAATCTAAGAGTAAAAATTAAATGTATATGTCGAAACAGATTTTCGAAAAAAAATATATTTCCTGAGAAAGTTATTGTAGGCATTTAAAAAAATTCAACACGTATCAAAATATGCCTTAAAACTGCAAAATATACTCTATAAACCTAAAATATGCTGCAAAAAGGCTCTGTTAACTAAATTATGCAAAACAATTTTGCAAACGGTAAAATATGCAAAAATATGCACTAACAAATCGATGCCAAAATTCATAAAAAGCTCTAAAACGGATAAATATATTGTTTTTGCCATCATTGGTCGCACAAGGAAAAATATGCAATTGCATATTTATGGTTGCCCTGTTAATAATTAAATACATAAAATTTACAATAGGCACTATCCAGTTATAAGATACAAAGAATGCTGACGAAGGAAAAAAAGCTTTTTTCTTTGCATTGAAAGGGCATAAATACAATAAAAGTTTTTTTTTTTAAATGATCAATTTAAGTTTAATGAAGTAATTTGTCTGCGTTTTTGATTGTATTCGACCCAAGTTTAAAACGATGCTTATATAAAAATTGTATTAAATTGTGATGCATAAATGTGGGATTTTTATATAAGCAAATCCTTATACACGAAAAAATTTCGGAAATTTCAAATAGCAACCTGTAATTGCACAAGTTTGTATTAAATGCTTATAACCGGTGTGTAAGTAAGCGATAAATACGTTAAAGTCATTTAGAAAAAATTAAGTCTTTGAAAGCCAAATAACTTTTTCTAAATACCAATTTTTTTTTTTTTTTTTATTTCCATTCACATTAAATGTTTTCGTTAAATGAACAAAGACATTAAGACTAAACGAAATCACTTGTTAGTTAAGCCAATAATTAAAATAAAAATTATTTTTGTAGCATTAAATTAGGACTTTAATCCTAGTTTATCTTCAGACTAGTAAATTGCACACAACATGAGTAAAACTTTTAAATATATTCCAATGCAACATGACAAGCAAAACACCCGCAATTTTGGTTTCCACTTTCATTGCAGTTGCAAAAATATAAAGCAAAATAATTTGATTAAGTGTTTTCCTGGTCTGGTATTTGTAAAACCTTTAAGACCATCTTCATGGTTTTCTGGTTGTAACTGTGTAGTTCCTGTATGCTCCTAAATAAGAAGAAGAAAAAGAAAAACAAAATTTTCCATGTGTGTGCTTAAATTTGACCAAACTACTTTACTTTACTTACATTTTTAACTAATGAATTTTTTCCCACAACTAACGAGCATTTTATTTATACGAGTCATAAGAGTTCGTACGCATATCGTAAAGCCACAAACGAGTTAACTTTCGAAACAAACCCAACAACAAAATTTTACGAAAAAAAAGCAACAAACCCACCAAGAAAAAACAAAATTTAAAAATTTCCCATATCAGAGATAACTTCATTGATTGGAATTGCCATGATGTTGTTAACAAGAAAAACCAGAACACAGGACAAAATAAAATGAAATTTTACACAAACACACTGACACTCACAACATGATATGCAGACGATGAAGAACAGCAGCAAGTCTAATGCGAAAACAAACAATCATACGTGGGCGTTCTTAAAATGCCTTGCAAAACTTTTATTTCGAAAATAATATCTCGAATCTAAGTGATAAGGGAATCTTAATTATTTTTGAACCAAAATGCTGTTTCTTCCTGTTGTAATTCACTTGAATCAAAGTTCTGATATTTTTTGCATGACGAACATCTTAGAGGCCTGCATAAATTTATTTGAAAATCGAACACACAACAAAAATCAAAAGTGTGTACAAACCTTTTGTGTAGAACCACAATGCTATTCGTTACTGTTCGTCGCACAATTTAAAAAGTGTTGGGATGGTTAATGAATTCAAAGAAATACACTCCAGACAGTGCACGTTTCGTTCAAAACCTTTCAATATAGTAGAAAATGTTTGCGAATACTCCTAGAATTTGCGATGTTTACTTGTTTGTTGTATGTGACGCTGCATATGGCAGTACAGTAGAAAAATTCGGACAGATTTTGTAAATTCCAATTAGCATTTTTATACTAGAAAAATTATTCAAAATAACCGTTATTGCATATTTTGGAGAATAAAATCGTTTAATATTATTTTAAGGCCCAATAAACACTACAACAAAATCAAATTTTTGATAAAATAACAAAGTTTCAACAAGCGAACCCGGTAGAGGGAACCAGAGAATCGTACGTTTATCGCTATTTTGAATATTTACATTTCTATGTCACATTTTAACCCAAGATCTCCAAAGTATGAGTCTTTTTGTGCCTTATATAACAAAGGCCCAAAAAGTACCCTTTAATAGGGATGTAGTGGTAAAAATGTTCCACAAAATTCTTCGCCAGATAATATATATCCCTAAATATACCAAAGCTCAAAGTTCATCTTGACTGCCAGATATTAGCAAAAATAAATGTTTTAAGGGTTAATTTTACACTTTTTTAAAATCAATGCTAAACGTTTCGAAGACCCCGACTTTAAGTGCTAGCTAGCGTTATATAACAAAAAATGTGCTGCGGGCAATTTTAAAGTAACTGACCAGAAACGGCGCAACAAAATGTTTAACTGACTAAAATCTATTTTAAAAAGGGTTTTAACACCAAAATATCACATTAAGGGAACAATGTCTAAAGGGTGGGAGACATAAACCCACCTAAAACAACTGCGATCATACGCTAATATATTTTAACCTATACCCATAACTTTAAAACAATATCCTTCACATACCGAATTGCAGCGTCTTAGGTCACTCACACTCATTATCATATATATTATTTCTAAAGCACTTTTTTTTGTCGGTTGCAAATATCTCCCATACCACCGCATCAAATTTAATGAATGATATCTCATTTTAAAGCTTATTTCTAACACTAATGACGAAAAATAATTAGAAATTGAAAAATTAATATTTTCATTGATAAAAATTATATTTTATATAGAACTGCAATAGAACTGCATGATAATACTGTTCAAACGTGGTAACACAGGGTCGCTTAACAGAACTGCATGATAATACTGCTCAAATGTGGTAATACAGGGTCGCTTAATAGTAATGCAGTTCTACATAATATAGTATGTATTTAAATCCATTCTGGCAGTACCGGTATTTACTATAGTGCCGTTTATTACTAAATTATATTTTAAAATGTATTGAAGTTACTAAAATTTCTATTAATTATTTTCATTTTATGTTACAAAAATGACAACTAACGGTGCGAAATATTCGCACGGGTCATCTTGTTATTCAGAATTTGAAAAAAATATGTTGAGTACATTTTTTCATTTTAAACATAATTTTCTATTAAAGCGCCAAATCATGTATTTATTTGGTATGTGTAAAAATAATTAAAAAAAAAAACAAAGAGGGATTTTTTAACAAAAATTAGAGGCAATCGTGATTTTTTGCTCATATCTTACTTATTTACGGATTGATTTTGCTGAATTTAGATTAAAAAATTAAACGGAGCATATGTGACAGAAATATATAACAACTTGGTTCCCATGATTCTGGGGTCCTCGAAACCCCATTTCAGTTTAAAGGCGGACATCATTTTATAAACTTCGCTACTCATAAGTGCCCAGAATAAATACACTTAATAGGGTCTATTGTAGAAATTACAAACAGAATGACAAATAAGAGGCAGTCGTGGTTTTTGCTAATATCTCAGCCATTTGTAGACAGATGTGGCTGAATGTTAATAGCAAACAACTTCGGACTAAATATTTGTCATATACATATGTATATAACAACTTAGTCCCCATCACGATCAATTCTGAAGATTTTAAAAACGAAATGACAAACTTATATATAATCTTTCCTTCTTCTTACATTTTTCGTTTAGCTCTAGCCAATGCTATATCGTTATCAAACAATGTTCTGGTGCTTACGAAAATCATTAAAATTCACTACAGGTTCAAACAGATGAAGACTTTTTAATTCTAGTTGTTTGAAAAAATAGGATGTATTTTTTATGAATGTGCGGAAAGCATACTACTTTTAAACAAAAAGTTACATTTCAGTCATGTCACATGGTGTTCAAAAAAAAAAAACAGACTGCAAAAAAAAAGATTAAAACTCAAAGTATATTTTGTACTCTTAATTATAAGAAAGCACTTCGTTCTTGCAAAACTTAACAAAATTATTTTAAGATATTAAGTGGTCCATTTGCTTAGAATTTTCAAACTTCTCTCGTAAAAAACAGTGCATTTGCCTAAAAAACAATAACAATAAAAACCAAAAAAAAATGCAGTAATTTTAAGTCCGGAAATGGATACATGACTACAACTATAAAATAGAATATAACATACACTCAAATATGTGCACATACTCACACATCAAAGTAAATTGTCGATAACTAAAAAAGTGAATAAAATAAAGAAATTTTCAACAAGAGAAAAAACAAACTGCCAAAACTATAGCAACTTAACTGGAAAATAAAAACAATTCTTAATGGTCAAGTAGACGTTTGTGTGTCTGTTGTTTTTTAGCCAACAGTGCTGCCAAGCAAATCACAGGCTTTACTTTGACTAAAATCTAAAAACTCTACGTATGAGTGTGTTGATTTGAATGCATCTGCGGGGGAATATGGCCAACAACTTCTTTCGGCTTAAGGCCATTGCTGCTGCTGTTTCTCTGCCTGGCTTTCTGCAATAATATTCTCTTGTATAAACGTTAGAAAATTTGCATAAAGCGCAAATGTTTTCGAGCACATTGAATATGTGAACAAACATTAGACACGGTAGATTGTGAAAAAAAATATAACTGATTGTCTTGGCCAAATGGCAAAACAGCTACCGTTTTGTACTGGCCAAAACATTCAATCCCAGCCAATCTAAGGCAAACACACTCCAGTAATTGTATTGTTTATGAGGCCAATAGGAAAATTATAAGTTCAAATTTTCTAGGACATAATTAAAAGCTTTGTTTGAATTTAAAGCTCTTTAGATCGTAAATAAAAATAGTTCATGAAATCTTAAAAACTGTGACATCGATGTTTAGAATCAAGCGAATATGTTTTAATTGGATATGCCAAACTCGAATTTCTATCAAAATTACGAACTTTTTAAAAACTGGGACATCCACATTCGAACTGGCAACCACACGAGTCTCAGGCGGGAACTTAGACAACTCGGCTACGAACACTTTTACTGAAGAAACGTTAATCAGAATATACTGAGTCTACTAGTTTGTTTCTTTATTTGAGCGGCATATCATGTACATACATAAATGTGTATGGGTTTGTATGCGTAAAATTAAACACATTAATATAAAATCCACCACTTGTGGTGAAGGGTATAAAAAAAAACAACAAAAAAACCACAACCAAGAAAAATGCAAGAACAGATCAAACGTAGCAACAGCTTCTAAAACGAAAAACAACAAAAACAATTACTAAAGCATTGCTTACATACGTAAATGTGTATGCGTTTGTATGCGTAAAATTAAACACATTTAAATAAAACAACAACCACAAGGGATTTTTTGGAAAAATTAGAGGCAGTCGTGGTTTTTTGTCATATCTCAGCCAATTGTGGACCGATCTTGCTGAATTTCAATAGCACGAAATGGTGGAATATATGCGACATAAATGTAAACAACCTAGCCGCTATCATGTTTGGAGTCTCCGGAAAACACATACCAAACATCAGATGGTCCTCATAAGGACCTAGAATATATTAAATTTATGGGGTCTAAATTCAATATTGTAGAAATTTCAAACTGAATGTCAAACTTATATGTATATACCCTTTTCCACCTGTGGGAAGAGTATAAAAAAAATACATGTGGGTTTTGTTTACAAACAAAAAATAATATTTTTACGTTTTTGAATTAGGTATTGCTCAACTTAAATTTTGTCAAAATTTGGTGTTTATCAGAGAACTGCAAAATCACAATTTTTCTTGATTTATTCATACGCTCAAATTTACATTCACTCTTTGCCTGCAAAACAAAGTTCAACGTTGGTAATTTTTTTTACATCGTTTCGTACACATTTGATTTTTGCATGGATTCGTTTTTTATTAAAGTGCTTTGTTTGCATGTTTGTTGCGCACGCAATATAACACACTTGTGTAAATTCAAAAGGCACCCATTTTTCTACTTATACGATGAGACGCTTTGTTAACATTAACAACAATAAACCACTCGATAAGATGCTTTGTTAAAATTAACAACAATAAAAACAACAATAACAATAACTACTGTACTTTTTAAGATGATAAGAAAAAGTATTCTGTTTCTATGGAAATTGTTTGTACCTACATCAGTATGTGCGTTAAGTTTCATTTAAATTTTATTTTCTTGTGCTTGATTTCTGGCTTTTTTGTTTGGATTTTTTTTTTTTCTTTAACAAAACAATCATTGTCGCACCGATCACACAAACATCTTTATTAAAAAACGAAGCTAACGATGGTATAAATAACAAAGTACGATGTGTATTATTTGAATGAATGCAAACCAGCAGCGAATGTTTGCAATTGCGCAAGTTTGTTTGAGTTTGAGTGTATTTGTTGCTATTCATTTAATGCGATTTTTTTGCAATTACACAAAGCCGTTCTCTGGTGTTTATCGGCTTATCTTATCCAAAGCTTTTGTGCATAGCTTTGGATTAGATAGCTTAACATTCAACTGAAGTTTGTATCGCCCGTAAACTTTAAGAGCTTCTCCTGTAAAACTAACATTTTCGTCTAATCATTTTTTTGGAATGGAGCTGTCGAAATTATGGCATTTTACTTCCAAACTTTTTATTAGATTATAAGTTAAAAAAAATCTTATTTCTTATAGTCCCTTGTTATATTTAAGAGTGAAAATTTTTATTATAAAGGACTTTTTCAGTGGGACTATGCAATATACGTTGCTGTGCATTCGTCTTATTCGTCTTTTGCTAACCTTAATTTAGAAGGAATATTGTACGTGATTTAAGGAAATCATGAAAGGGTTTGTTAATTTTGCTAATATCATTGGCACTTTCTACACAATAGTTGCATTAAATCCTTTTAACCATACATTTCTGGAAACTTCAGTGAAGTCATAAACTAATTTCGCTAATACTTAAAGTAACTGAGTTTGGAAAAGTATTTTCTGCACACAACATTTTGTAGTGATTTTATATACAAAAATTTATGTTTGAACTAACGAAATTGGGATAAATTCGTTATTTCGAATTTAGAAAAAAACTCCAATTTATATGATTTCGGTGTTGTAAGCCCTAATGTAAGGAGAATAAATACAAATGTATTGCTATCCAAGATGCTTCTACCTAATTTGGAGATTTTGGCTCTTCCCGTTCTCTAGAAATACGCACATATATAGTTCCACCTACCGTGCCACGCCCACTTCTCTAAGGCCGCCCATTTTAGAGGGGATGTGTATTTATAAAACTGCTACATATGTGAACCATATTCTGATCATTTCCTCTTACCTTTATTTAGATATGAATAAATCTATTCAATGCAATGCCCACTTCATCAATCTCACCCACATTTTGTCGGATGTTTTCTATTGACATCAAAGATGCCGCCTGTTCCTTGACTGCACTGCATTTGTAAAGTTTAGCTCTTGCCGTTCTCTTAATATACAGCAAAGCAGACGGACAGATGGCACTGTTAAATCAACTTCGCTGAACATGTATGTATAGGGGTTTAAAGCAAGAACTTTGTTTTCTAAATCAAAATAAAACAAAAAATTAAGATGAAGATGATTCAAATTTTTATTGTAATACGAAGAGAAAAGTTCGGCAATTATGAATGGAAAATATCTGGCAAATGTCCACCACGGGCACGCTGACATATGTCGATTCTTTCATTAAAGTTTTTAACCACATCACGGAGTTTGAGTTTTAAGGATGCAATCGATTCGATTGGCTACGTATAGACTCGGTCCTTATCATAGCCCCACAAAAAATATTCCAAACAGCAAACAGCCGCCAAAGCTGATGTTCGTGAAGTTATGCGATTGGGAAATTTTGTTTGCAATAAATTGGTCGTTTCATTGGGTGTGTGTTATGTAACTTTGACAGAACCACCATTTTCATAGTGGATTTTAAATGTTATAATGCGATTTTCCAGCGAAATTGAATGCATTGTAACAATTGCTGATGCATCTACTACGAAAAAAAAACTAAATGTCAAGACTATGTACATATGTTGTTGATGTTGCCACAATTAAAAAACAAAGTTCTTTTTGAAAATCCCTTTATTTGTTAAATAAGTGTAAAAACGCAAAAAATTCATTAAAACGAAAAACCCCAACTTATACCTTAATACTTTAGGTAATGTGTATAATAAAACAAAAACATCATTTGAATCTGTAGGAGTTTTTTTTCTCACATCTCAGCCATTTATTGGCCGATCTGGCTGAATTTTAAGAGCGTTATAATTTTATAACAACCGAGTCTCTATCATATCTACGGTCTTCAAAACAGACAGACGGTCAACTTGATTTGAACTTTTATTCTCATAAGAATACAGAATATATATACTTTAGAGGGTCTAGGATCAATAATGTCCCAATAAAAAATGTTCTTGTTATGCGAAGCCCTAAAGGCCCAACCATATTATACATAGCCGTACTTAACCCACTGTCAAAAATTACCAAAAAGTCTCTCAACTGTATTTAAAAATCAAAAAGCATTTGATTCCGTGCGGAATGTGCGATCACTTTCGCACTTTGCTTAAGCAAATGACAGTTTCATAAGACTTAACAAAAAGTTTCCGTAAGTTCAATATAGTTTGCTTCATATGATTTACATGTATTCGCACATTTGCTTAATCCAACCTTAGCACATTAGGGTAAAGCCTTTATAGTAAATTTAAAAAAAATGTATACGTTATGCAATAAGACATACAGAGATGGAGTCAGGTAAGTGAATGAATTCTTAGCAACTTAAAAATAAAATAAAACATTTGAAGAGCCACGACATTCCCTTACTACGAAGCAGGTTTGTAAGGGAGCATTTTAAAGAATAACGGTCACAAAAACAATCAGTGTGTCAAGCTGATCGTTACATTTACTAATTTTTATATGCGCTGATTAACACACTTTCTGTTTCAAAATGTATTGCTTCTAAGTGGCAACTCGCGATTTAAAATTAATGTCTTCCGTAAGTGATATGGTAAGCGAAACTTTTACGTTTTTCCCTTACAAGCCTGCTTCGTTGGAAGTTATATTTCTTATTGGGCTTTAAGTTACAAACGGAATGACAAACTAATATATACCCTTTTATCTTCGGTAAAGGGTATCCATAGTGTATTTCACAAGATTCGTTTACTTGCGATACGTTTTTATTAACATACTAGTCACAAAGCCTGTCCGTGCCAGGCATAACAATCTTTTAGATAATAACTTACATAGTAACGCTCATAAAAGAAATTAAACAAAAAATTATTATTCAATGTTTAAATACATTTAATAGGTATATAAAGAAAAAATATGTAAAAAATAACAATAAGTAAGTAACTAAATTATAATACTTCTTTAAAAGCAACATTTTTTGAAAATACTGAAAAGCAACCCTGTTTTCCATCTACATGCATCACTTTTACCTTAACATCATATTTTTTTCACTCTTGAGAAAGCAACGTACAATTGTCCATGATTAACGTTTGACCTTGAGCTTTATTGATGGTGATGGAAAACGCCAACCTTATAGGAAACTGTCTCCTATGCGAAATAAATTGTAGGTCGGGATTTATGGGAGCCAAATCAATCCTTGGAATAAATTCAGGATTGCCTTTTGCAGTGCCGGTTAATATAGTTGCGCATATTAGATTCTGTGACAATTGTGTAACTTGCAGTCTTGTGCCATTGTATAGCCCTCTTTTAGTGTTTAAATTCCTCAGAAGCATGATAATGGCTCCCACCTTGACTTGCAACTTATGAGGAGGCATTCCAGATGGCGATAGACTGTTCAAAAACTCCACCGGATAATTTTCCCGTTCAGCTATGTTATTGCTCTCCACCGTGTCAACGCTCAAAAATGTTCACCTTCAAAAAGACTTAGTACTTCTTCATTAATTTGGCATACTTCATCATTCTTAGGGCATAAATGGGCAAATTTACAATACCGTTCTACATCAGACGGCTTTAAACATTCACCGAACATATTTTTAACGATTGAGTTTTCAGCCAGCATTTCGTTTGGTAATGCAATAATGTCCTCTCCAAATTCCGAACTGAGTTCACCATTTCCCATTTTTAAAAGTCAATCTCTGTAAACATTATCCACTGCACGAATATTGACTTTAAGCTGTAATATTTTAAAGTTGCACCAAAGATTAGACAACTTAATACATGATTCGAAAATGTGAGCCACTGGTAAATATTGGCGAAAATCTCCTCCAAGAAGAACTTTAACTCCAAAAGGACTGTTATTTTTCATCAATGTTTTAAGCAACTTGTCTACAGTATTAAATGCATAGGTAGGTGCCATTGTTGTCTCATCCCAAATGATTAACCTAGCATTTCTTATCTGCTTTGCATCCACTCTCATACTTGAAGTTGATGTTTCTGTCAATGGTACTGGTAGCTTGAACTGAGAATGATATGCGCGGCCCCCTTTAAATAATTCAATAATGCTATTGCATTATCCTTTCGCTGCCGGCATTAAACTGTAGGTCCCTTCAATGAGTTTAAAAATAGAATCGGGTGCAGATCATTCACTAGGAGAGGTCTTTCCATGCCCTTAACGGAATTTGTTTTTTGGAAATGTTGAAAAAAATAACGAACAATTGAATACTCTTATATATATTTACGCTCTCTGATTTAAATCCTCAGCGTTTTACATAGTGCTGGTTATAAACCATCCACCAAACCGAAGTATAGTAAAATGTAAACGTATGAAACAGTTGATACCAAACACCGAAAAACTCTCTGCTTATTTATACGAAAACTAACATACATCGTACGAAATATTCGTAAAAACGTGTTTCGAAATAATTAATTTAGATGAATGTAAATAACAGTTACTTTCTCTTAGAATAGATTGTTCTTTAAATCACTTTACAAACAAATCTTGAAAATCAAAACAAAAACCCAATATTTTTGTTAGTGCACTGAAAAAATTTTCTTCACAGATCCAATGAAATTTACATTAAACTTCAACCTATGTAACCTTTCATTGGATTAATGAAGGAATAATAAAATCAATGACAAAATTTTCTTTGATTTTATGAATCCTCATTGAAAAAATGGATAAAATGAACGTTTGTCATTAAACTAATGCAAAATTTTCATTGATTTTATGAAACATTTCATTAATCCAATGAAAGGTTGCATAGGTTGAATTTCAATGTAAATTTCATTGGATCTGTGAAGAAATTTTTTTCAGTGTGATCATGTATGTGATACAATAAGATTATCTCTACTTTTCAACAGCAGTATTAAAATCTGATTCCACTATGATTTCTGGCAGAGAATGTACTTTCAGTATAACAAATTTTTTGTTGTAATATCGAAAATATAAAAATTCTTTAAAAAATACATAATGCAAAATTGAGGGTTTTATGATGAAATAAGTCACATGTACAGCCCGGAGACCGAAAATTAGGAATCTGACAATGCTATGATCTTCCTCAGACAGAGGGCTTTAAATATAAAAAGTGTCATTAGGAAAACGCAAAAGTTTCCTGCAAAAAATATAAGAAAAAGTTAATGGTTTATTCAATGACCACGCCCACCGCCCACAGATCGAAAATCAAAAATCGGGCTCCGTCTTGCACCAGCGGAGCAAATGATCTTTACGTATGCCTAATTTCATCTTTCTGCGACGTCAGACGGCTTCAGAAAGCTGCGGAAAGAGAACCGGACATACATCCGGAAAAACAATGAAATTATATATTAACATATAATAAAAATAAATGAATCTTACAGAATGTCTCCATGCCAAGTCCATGTGATCTGGCGTCACACAGACAGGTATTTGGCCCTAAAAGTCGCACAAAATTCATTTTTTTATATTAGCACTACACCCTGTTTACTGTTATTTTTTAAAAGTCAGGTAACCCCTCGAAACAATAGAACCAACATGGCGCAGTTCAACCTTTCACCAGCTGCATAAAGTGAATGAATTCTTAGCAAGTTAAAAAGAACATTTGAAGAGCGACGACATTCCCTTACTACGAAGCAGGTTTGTAAGGGAGCATTTTAAAGAATAACGGTCACAAAAACAATCAGTGTGTAAAGCTGATCGTTACATTCAATAATTTTTCAATTCAATAATGTATTGCTTCTAATTGGGAACTCGCCATTTAAAATTAATGTCTTCCGTAAGCGATTTGGTAAGCGAAACTTTTCGTTTCTGCCTTACAAGCCTGCTTCGTTGGAAGCTCCATTTTTATTGGGGTGGAAGTTACAAACGGAATGACAAACTTCTGTGAAGGGTATCCATAGTGTATTTCAAAGATTCGTTTACTTGTGATACGTTTTAATTAACATATAATAAAAATAAATGAATCTTACAGAATGTCTCCATGCCAAGTCCATGTGAGCTGGCGTCGTTATCGTTTTTGGATCAATTAACTTACAATGTTTTTATCTACATTTTGTTCCCAAGGAGTTCTCCCTTAAAGAAACTCTGCTACTTTCAACAGACAAATAAATGAATCAAGTACCAAAAAATATTTGATAATTCTACATTGATTAAGAACAGAAGATAACTTCGCAAGGTATAGATATTATAGAAGCTTGATCAAAGATAGCCAAATAACAGTGGATATAAGTATAAAAATATAATAAATTGATAATCTTCAATGCTGAATTTTTCCTACAGACAACTTAAGTGTCTTCTAACAAACGTATAACTTTACTTTGGCAACGGACCTAAATAAAGACAAAAACTAACGCCTAAGCTAAAGCATTCCTAAAATTTATTTTATCATGTTACATACTATACTCAAATGCAACCGTCATCAAAAGTACGTCCAGACATGCATATGAGTATGATATTAGTCTTGTGTGTGTGCATGAAGCTTTGAACAACATATAGTTTTGTGGTCAGTTGAAGATGGCCTTTTGCTATCAGTTATCTCCACATGCTTACTACAAACGCTTTTCTAGTTTCAATTCATTCTTTTGTTCCATTTACGAATATTTGGTGGGCTGGTGGACTGGTTGGCTTATGAAATTCATAAATAATGACGATAATGATGCTGTGTTGAAGATGGTATGCCATCATCTTCATCCTCATCACCGTCCAAGTACGCCACAATTTAAGGTAGCAATTTTAAATTCTTTAAAATGTTTTAGTAAACATGTCATTTTGAATGGGGGCTGTGTGTGTGCTCTAGCTCTGTGCATTAAATTTAAAAAAGGGGCATATTCTTTAAGAGTTTTTTGTTTATTTTATTTGCCAATGAAACAGTAGTTCTCCCATCTAAAAGAAAAAAGTTTTCATTCAAAAATGTTATTTTTCTCTTTGTTTTGGCTGTCATTTCAGGTTCGTTACTGTCACTCGCTGACGGATGAGGAACGCAAAGAACTTCGCTTATTTTCTACACAGCGTAAACGTGATGCACTTGGACGTGGCAATGTCAGACAGTTGATGAGTGCACGTCCCTGTGATGGTGTAAGTATTTTATCGATTTTTTTAACTTCTATATTATTTCGCCTTTATGATGATGGTTAAAATTTCACTTTAATAGTTTCAAATAGTTTAATGGAATTTAAAATATTTTAATGGGAATTTAAATAATTTTTATTGGATTATATTAAAATATTTTACTAGAGGTTATAAAACGAGAATGGTTGAAGTATTTGTTTACACAATTAAAAAAATGCTTAGTATGTTAAGTAAAAAGTTATTAAAAAAGAGTGATTATGTGCTAAACAAAAGAGAAATATGCAATTTCTGTGCATGATTTTGCCTTATAGAAAAAAAATTTAATGTAATGCTTAAGTACAGCTCCAAGATATATTAATAAATTTAACACTAAGTACACGAAAATAAGTCTGTCGCAATGGGCGGGAGAACAAATACTTACTGTAAATGCCCCAGGGCTTTTTATACGGGACTTTTAGTGATTCCGCACATTGGTCGGGAAAAAAATCCAGGGAAATTTTTAATGATTGAAGCTCAGAGATTTCGAACTAGTAAAAGAAGAGGAGTAATAACGTACACAACTCTTATCATTTTTTCAAAAATCCACATTTATTTTATAAAAACGAAAGAAAGTTGATTGCACTAGATTCAAAAAATGGGTGAATTCCGAAACGTCATTTGCAATGTAACCGTTCAATGCTATGCATTCCTAAACTCACACTTGGGCTTCCAAACGCGTTCAAGCATCTCGAACGTGCTAAGTGCTGGTTCACACAGGTCAAGTTTGACTCTTCAAGTCTTGAGCTCTTAGGAGAGAGAATGGAAAGGGGTACATACTTGACCGTACCAGTCAGTTTTTATTTTTCTTTTCTTTTTTCATCCGTAATATAATAAAAAGCTACAAAGTTGAAGGAAAAGAAAACAAAAATTCATTTTGTGCATGAACGTGAACGCAAGTTCAAAAGAAAATTTAAATAAAACTGTTCAAGTAAACTTGACCTGTGTGAACCAGCACTAAGGGTTACACAGAATCCTCTGAACATACCTCAAACTGAGTATGATGTAGCATCGGCCACAATAAACGTACCTTTCAGGTATACTACCACGATTTCTTCTATATGTTTTTATTCCGTCCTTAAATAATCCAACAATTTCCACAACTTCATTAAAGGTGTTATGATACTTGCTATTTTTTGTATTGGATTTTTTTAGGATTGTCTAAATGAAACAACAAATGCGAGAAAGAACAAGAAATACAATTTGATAAACAAACCCTTTTTTCTGATTGACATTTCTTATGCTTGTTTTTTTCTTTGACTAAAACAAAAAATAAATGGTAAAAGCTTGGGCAGATGATTTTGATACGTGAAATAAAGCAGGTGTCCTTCATATGGGATTTCAATCATAAATTTTCAATTAAAGAATATATCCCGATGTAATTCGTAAAATTTTACATTATTTGCATTAAATTTTATTGTATTTAAAATAAAAATTGTTTGTGATTACAAAATAAAATGTAAACAAAACAAACAATATTGCCCAAGTTTTTTTTCCACAAAAACCCGTCAAAATATTTTCCTTCTCCAATGGTGGACAATTTGCAGCTTTGTAGGCTTAATCTTGCTTATTTGTTCTTCAATGTCCTTCACCGTGGTCCTTATGAGTTCTGCCGATTCCCTTGCAAACTGAAACATTATTGGTCGGCAATAACAATGCACTGATGACGGACGTTGATTTTTCCAGTGTAGGGAAACATCAGATTTTAGCCGCAAAGGAACAACAGATGCCATAAACATATTACCGTCCGATATTGTAGCGTCATCGGAAGATATCCTTTGCTTATAAACGCTTTGTCCGGATGATCCATCGCATCCCCATTTGCTGATCAATGTCAACTTCTCAGGAAGAATTTTCACCTCATTTTCAGGAAGACTCTCCAACAACCGTTTTGCTGTATGGCCCATGAGATCCTGCAGATTGGCTTTCGCCAATGCAGTAGTCGTGAATTTATTTTCGATTGCGTAATATGCTTGTATCCGGGTAAAACGTCAGCGCCGTGTCGCGTTAAAGATGCCCGTAGTTTCTCATACTTCTCTTTGGAAAGTTCTAAGTCCATAAGCAAGGCCAAGGCTTCTTCGGAGCCATACTTTTTAATGTATGCGTTTGTGGGCGTGGGAATGCTGTCCTTAATCCTTTTTAGTCGCAGTGGGCTTGCATCAGCAACAGATTTGGTTATCTGCGACCTAACTGTTTCACTATCTTTTGTATATTTAATAGACAGCGCGTCCGATAAATGCTTCGTGGTCAAGTCATTGGTGGCATCGGCAAGTTTCCTCTTTCTTGTGAAAATTGAACACTCCTCAATACTTTTTTTTTGCCTTCCTTTTGCTCCTCTGGTTGATGTGGTGGGTTTATCTACTGCCAATATATCCAGGATGGTGTCTTCATTAAGCCAGTCCTCGTACTTGGAGTTGAAGTTCTGAATGGTTCGATTAGATTTCACCCATTTTGCCTTAATATTTGCATATATCAGATAAAAATTATTTTTTACAATTTCGCTTCTCTCAATATTTCCGCATAAGCTATCAAGTTCTTCTAAAGCAGCTTCCGTGAAAAACTTTGGTGTGGTTGACTTTCTAAACAGTTCAAATAATTTTAAATTGTTCAACGCCATGTTTTCAGTACTTAAATTGTTTAATGGTTTCAGTAATTGTTGCGCCAACTTTCAGTCGTAGACTAATCCAGGCATTATGCTTATTTTGCAATATATAGGCTTATGCTACCATGCCTAAAAATTTACCTGATCCCTGCATACATATGGATTTAGGCTGAATAATGCAATTTTGATATTATGCACGTGTCCAAATAAGATGTGTGCCTACCTGTAGGGACCATAAGTCAATATTGTTCTTGACCATTTGTACGCCGAAGTATTGTTTAAGTGAGGTACGTACCTGCTAATTTCAATAAGTAGTTTTTTTTTAAAACTATTAGATCAAACTACTGTCAGTCAAAACATATAAGGGATGGACGCCATACAATTTCTGCAACCATGTCTTTTTAACCTTTTTTACCTCTAGAAGCCAAACGGGCACGTACGGACAGATAAAACCTTTTGAATTATGTAAAGAAATAATCAAAGAACAGGTTTTGCAAATATGGCAAATATAGAAAAATATAGATTTTTTTTATTTTCCGTCAAAGTTGAAAAATAGTGCAAAAACGGATAGTTTTTAAATAGTGATTTACCAGGAGAAACACAAAGCAAACAGTTAATTTTTTTTTATCATTATACATTTAATAAATACATCAATCAATACAAACAAAAAATAAGGCGATTCGTTACCTATTTTTCGTGATATTACACCTGAAATCGCAACAAATTGACTAAAAATTGTGTGTTTTTTTTAAAAACCGAAAGTCGGTCAACTTTGAACGGTTATATCTTCTAAACTAAAAATGTGATATTATTGAGAGTGGCATATTTGAAATCGTTGAAAAGTTTCCTATAATATGGGTTTATTCAAAACTTCGTCGGCGCTCATGAAAATTTTGATTTTTGCAACCTCGTTTGCTCTACGGGCGTCACTGTGCGCCGTCAGCCTCAACACTTGCAACGCGAAATAAAATTAGACTACTAGCAGAGCAAATCTGCAAAAGGGTTCTGAAAAGTTAGCTGGGTTCCCGAAACATGGGCCCCTTAAATATTTGAATCTTTTGAAAAGAACTAAATTTTTTTATTGTGTTTGCTAAAGTTTAATAAATTGATAAACATATTTTAGAGGTCTCATGAATTGTTATTTCTTTTTTGTTCAAATACATTAAATAATATATTGCACCATTTTTTATTAAGCGGGAATTTCCAGAAAATTAAAAATAAAATCAAGATTTCCCGGGAAATGAAAAAGTCCGGGAAAGGAAAAACTCCAAAATACCAGTAAATGTGGAATACAGCTCTTAACAGAGACATTCGCATAACTATCGATCACTTTGTTTTAACATTAATAACAAGAGATTATTCTGCACACTCAAAATTACAACGGGTTACTACTTTTACTGCTGAAACTCGACACTATGCCTTGAAGAGACGCAGGCTCTTTAAATGTTCCTTTTCCTGATCACAAATAACCTTGAATAACGATACTCCGGTCAAGTGCAAACTTTTGTACAGTCATAAAAAATATCATTGTATAGACTTACCAATAGACAAACTGCTCATTTCCTAATGTCAAAATAAATTTATTAAGCCGATAAACTGTCCGTTAAAGTTTTAGTTTTCTCATTATACCGACAAATAACGTTGTTTTCGGTTGGCAGCACCTGTCAAAATACATGTTAAAGTTAGGGGTCAGCTGATTCACGCAAAAAAAAAACATGGTTGATACAATCGGAATCGAAAACTATCATTAATGTTTGTGGTTATGGTTGTATCAAACACGTCTTAAGTAACAATATATGTTCAGACATAATGTTATAGCTAATTATTGTCTCAAACATATTATTATGTTCAGAAGAAAAACGCAAAAGATTATTCAAACCATGTTTCTCTATTTCCTAACACTATGCAACATGTCTATTTTAACATGTTATATGGTTGCACAATAAAACCAATAAAATATTTAATATCAAGAATATATTTTTTTATTAAAAACCATATATAATTCAAAAATATATAAAGTATATACATATATTTAAAAATAACATTAAATACATAAATTTAGCACTTGTAAAAATAAAGTAAAGACAAACTTACTTTTTTCCTATTATAAAATCCACTATTTTAATACACTCTGGAACAGCAATTGAAATAATTTCAAAGACGGCTTCAATGTTGTAGGGTTTCTTGGCTGTTAGAAAGGCAACGTTATTGCATATTTATACTTGATTATAATTTTATATAAATAACATACCTGTTTCAATAAACTAATTTATTTTGTAAAACTTCTTAATTATTTTGTAATCATTCATGTTTGCCGATTAACTGATGCTCGCGGGCGGAAGAAATTTGTTTTCTTTATAAACACACACTGTTGGTTTTAACAATAAATGTTTGCTCATTTAGAAAATGTATTTTTAAGCAAACAAAAATTATGGTAGTAAACATACCTTTTGTGTGCAACTAGAATTATGATTTTAAATGTATAGTTGAAAATATATTTATTAGAGTATCAAACATTTCACATAATTTAATATGTTTAGCAAGACCAGAGTAACTTTTTAGGTGTAAAACACCATACAATATTATAATAGTGATTTTTAAAATGTTAAGGACAAAAAATATTTGTTTAAGTTACATATATTAGGACTATAATAAAATTATTAGGGTAAACCATAGCTGGGGAATTTGGATTAGAATTAGAAATCATTACGATTAGAGAAATAAAATAATCTAATCATTAGAATTGAATTTTGATAAAAATTTCAGATTACTAATTGATTTAATTAGAAAAAAATCAAAAATCTAATCACAATTAGTGACGATTAGCATTTCTAATCAAAACTAATCCAAAAAAAACTCCGTGCATATTTACTTACCAATAATTTTGAACACTTTAATTTGAATAAAACAAAAATTACAATCTTACAAAACAAAGATTTTACTTTCAATGTTAAGTAAACAAAAAAATTATACTTGTACTTCCTCAAAACACGTTGAAAATTAACATTAATAATAACACAACAACAAAGTGAACCAGCTGTGTCAAGTGTTTAGTTTAAGAACAGGGTGGTCCGTATGCAATTTTATGCAATATTCAAAAACTGTTACATTATGTAAATGTAGCAACAAATGTGATAAATAAATATTTTCTTTTCACAAAAATAGTTAAAAATAGTTGATCTAATCAAATCTAATAAAAAATAATCAAGAAATTTAATCAATAATTTTTTGATTAGATTTGATTAGAAATGCTAATCGTCACTTATTGTGATTAGATTTTTATTATTTATAATCTAATCAATTAGTAATCGTCTAAAATGGCACAATAGCACAATTAAAATTTCTAATCCAATGCTAATCATTAGGATTTCTAATCATTATTCCCAAGCTATGGGGTAAAAATATAAGGCAAATATGAATAAAAATGGTCGTAGTGACCACTCAGTAACCATGTTTTTTCTCTGCGTGTTGAATTTATCTGTACGGCAAATAAATAATTTAAAAATGAGTGCCTGTTAGCTTTCCGACAGAATAGAAGCAAATGAGACATTGCGAACACAAAAATTCTTTAATTTGCAGTTTTTCGTTGGGAAAAAAGAAAATCGCCTAATGAGAAAACGGCCAAATGTATTTCATATTTCTGCTACTAAAGTACATATCGTAAGTCTCATGTAGAAAGGCCCTAACTCTTTTTTTTGAAATTGAGTTTCTTATTAATTCCAATACATTTCACACATATGCACTAGCGTGTCCCACAAGCTTTTTTTATTTTTATGGGTGCTCAAGGATAAAGGATATCATCCTCCCTTGTGTGACAAACCACACAAAAGGAACCGTTTTTATACGATAAACAGAAAAAATTGTTGGGGTACACTAAAGAAATTTCTTGACTCTGTGGCCATATCCATTAAGTACTGAAAACACTTTTTTCGATTTAAAAATATTTTTAGTGACTTACGTAAGTTACCCTCGTGTGTGGTTTTCCACACATGTATAATTTCCATGTAATTTGCACTAGAGCCAAATTTTCTGTCGACAAGTGTGAATATTTTTGACATTGTTGCTGCATGCAATGTATGTTGTATAAAGTGAGTGCTTATATAAAATACACACAAGCTTCGTATGGTGGTGTTGATCACCAACGGGATACATATGTTGTAACGTAGATTTACATTCCCTTAAATCTACTTTACATACCTATTAACATATTTTACACTAACCTTACACAGGTAACTGATAATATATTAAAACTATCTTAAGAAAATTAACTCCTATGATCATTTATGAAACCCCTTAATACAGTATACAAGCTTATGAAACCCCCTAATGTTAATTCTACCTACCAATATAAATATTTAGAATGAGAAGTCTCATTTAGTTTATAAATAATGTTAGATAAGTACTCGAGGTTGAGATGTCATCGTGGCGATTTCATTGCACCAACGATCTTGCCATATTAAAGTCGACTTAGTCCCCGCCTTCTGCACGACGGTCGCCGACACTTGAATTCACTTCGGGTGTTGCCTTGCACAGTGACTTAGTCATCTGTTAGACTACTGACGCCTACGGGTTTCAGTTTCATACTGTGACTTCGGTCATCAGTTTCGATACAGCGACTTCGGCCGTCTGTTAAGTTACTACACCTTCGGGGGTTAGTTTGGTACTGCGCCTTCGGGTGTCAGTTTCAATACTGTGACTTCGGTCATTAGTTTCGATACAGCGACTTCGGCCGTCTGTTAAGTTACTGCACCTTCGGGTGCTAGTTTGGTACTGCGCCTTCGGGTGTCAGTTTCAATACTGTGACTTCGGTCATCAGTTTCGATACAGCGACTTCGGCCGTCTGTTAAGTTACTACACCTTCGGGTGCTAGTTTGGTACTGCGCCTTCGGGTGTCAGTTTCAATACTGTGACTTCGGTCATCAGTTTCGATACAGCGACTTCGGCCGTCTGTTAAGTTACTACACCTTCGGGTGCTAGTTTGGTACTGCGCCTTCGGGTGTCAGTTTCAATACTGTGACTTCGGTCATCAGTTTCGATACAGCGACTTCGGCCGTCTGTTAAGTTACTACACCTTCGGGTGCTAGTTTGGTACTGCGCCTTCGGGTGTCAGTTTCAATACTGTGACTTCGGTCATCAGTTTCGATACAGCGACTTCGGCCGTCTGTTAAGTTACTACACCTTCGGGTGCTAGTTTGGTACTGCGCCTTCGGGTGTCAGTTTCAATACTGTGACTTCGGTCATTAGTTTCGATACAGCGACTCCGGCCGCCTGTTAAGTTACTACACCTTCGGGTGCTAGTTTGGTACTGCGCCTTCGGGTGTCAGTTTCAATACTGTGACTTCGGTCATTAGTTTCGATACAGCGACTCCGGCCGCCTGTTAAGTTACTACACCTTCGGGTGCTAGTTTGGTACTGCGCCTTCGGGTGTCAGTTTCAATACTGTGACTTCGGTTATTAGTTTCGATACAGCGACTGCGATCGCCCTTTATTAAAATAAGTACCTAGTTAAGCCTTAAGCAACATTGTAGTATTAGTACCAGTAGTTATAAGAATAAATTTATACAAAATATCAGCTGCTAAGAACGAGCTGCCGCCGTACTGCCGAGTACCCAAAAGATCCGAACCAGCTTCCTCAACCGACTCCGAACCGCATACATCTACCGAAAAGGATCCGCCGTATACCCGCCTGTTTGCCGTGCTGCTTGTGATTTAATCGAGTAAACGAAGTATTGTAAAATTATTAGGAAATCATTGAATAAAGATAAAGATTGTAATAGCCCTGAAAAGGGAAAAATACTCGTGTTTTCACTTAAGGTTCGTGGATTCCGTAAGTTGACCTTGGACATAACTGAGTTACCCCAGCCAACGACAAAACCACGTTACAAATGGCGCCCGAGCAGGGACACGATTCTAAATCGCAACGCGAGAAAGACCCCACCGCCGCCATCGAGGAGGAATCGTCCCGCAATTACCAACACGGCAAGCAGGATAACGCATCTACGAGTAATCGACTAAACACTGATTCGGTTGGATGGATATACCTTTTACACAAGGAACAACTGATCGAGCAATGCGGGAACTTCGGTATACCGACAATCGGGTTCACTGTGGCACACCTTCGTAAGCAGCTGGCTGAAACCATCCGCACCAAACGGCTGAGGGCCTCCTCTGAAAATCTCCTACGGGAGTTGGAAAACGAGGTGACCTCAGGTGAACGAAACATTATACCCGACAACGAACTCACGGTGTCGGTGCCCCCACAGCCTGTTCGTACCCAGATTTCCGAGCTTGAAATAATGAACATCGCCCACAAGTGGGACTTGAAGTTTTCCGGAGAAAACGATTTAATAGAGTTTCTGGAACGCCTCGAGGAGCTGTCGGAATGTCATCAAATACCCCTTAACCACCTGCTCCCCTTCATGCTAGGCATGTTAACCGGCAATGCACTCAAGTGGTTTAGGGTGAAAAAGGGCACCCTGAACACGTGGCAACAATTTCGACAGGAAATAGAGAAATTCTTCCTACCCCCGCGATATCTATCGCACCTAGAGCAGAATTTTTACAACCGAAAACAGAACAACCGAGAACGGGCTAAAGATTATGTGCTTAGCATGCTGAGTCTCGCCAGACGACATCCAATCCTACGAAAGCAAAACCATCTAGATCGAGTCTACGATGGCCTCCGCACCGAATACCGACATTATGTTCGTCGAAGCGATTTCAGCAGCTTAGATGAGCTAATCAGTATGACAGATGAATACGAAGCCCTCAAGCGGGAAGAACGGCCCCAAACCTCACACATGATATCGAGTCCTGGGTACAACCGAGCGACAAGTTGCTGGAAGTGCAAGGGGTCGGGTCATAAGCGAATGGTTTGTAGCTCGCCCGGTTACCTATTCTGTTCGTATTGTGGTCGCGAGGGTGTACTTTCACGGGCATGTGGGTGTCAGAGGAGTGTTAGGTCTTCCCCAGCATACGACCCGCCAACCAATGAAAACCGGTACTTTGTGCCCGTAACCATACACGGCCTGCAGGTCGCGGCACTAGTCGACACCGGGTCCTCCCGTACCTATATCGGAAAATACCTGAAGCAACACCTAATAACCCTGAACGCCACTCCGGTCAGCACTCTAGGGGCGGTTCAGATGGCCGATCAATCCCTCGCAACCTCACTGGAGGTATTTAACGTCCCCATCGGGTATAAGGAAACTACAGTATCTTTGCCGGTGTCAGTTATTGAAACCCTGGCCGAAAAAATGATACTCGGGATGGACTTCTTGAATACCTTGCGTATCGAGCTGCGGTTACACGGCGAGAGAATATCCAACCCAGGGAGTATGGAACAAGATTCCCCCGGCCATCGACCCTTACATGCCCTGACCACCCGGGATTTCTTAACCGAGGAGGAAAACAAGGACCTGGGAAGTCTTCTCCAAAGTTACGCTGGAAAATTTGAGTCGACAACAGGGTTATGCAACGTCGGTAGGCACGAGATTCGTCTTCGCCATCATAAGCCCATCAAGCAACGATATATGCCGCGAAACCCCGCTATGATGAGGGTAATTAACGAGGAGGTAGACAAGCTACTACGTGAGGGGCGCATCGAACCATCCCGAAGTGCATACAGTTCACCGATAGTACTAGCCCGGAAGAAGCAAGGTGATTGGAGGATGTGCATAGATTATCGGCAGCTCAATGCCGCCAGTGAACCTGACGCATACCCACTCCCGCAAATCAATGCCATTCTCGACCAGTTACGGGAGGCCAAGTTCATCTCCTCCTTGGACCTGAAGAATGGGTACTGGCAGATCCCCCTCGAACCTACGTCCAAACCTTACACCGCGTTCACTGTTCCCGGTAGGGGACTTTTCCAGTGGAAAGTTATGCCCTTCGGGCTGCACTCCGCCCCGGCTACCTTCCAACGTACCCTGGACCAAATCATAGGGACCGACTTGTACCCTCTTGTATTCGTCTACCTGGATGATATAATCATACTGGGAAGGACGTTTAGGGAACACCTCCTGACCCTAAAAGCAGTATTTACTCGACTCATACGGGCCCAGATGAAATTAAATTTCGAGAAATGCGAGTTCGTCCGAACCAGTCTACGCTACCTCGGCCACCTAGTTACTTCCGATGGCATCCGGACCGACCCAGATAAGATCGAAGCCATTCAACTCATCCCAGCTCCAACGAACCTCAAGGAACTGCGTCGAATACTCGGCGTGGCCTCATGGTATCGGCGCTTTGTGCCGAATTTCTCAGACCTAGTAGCTCCGCTGAACCGCCTACTGAGAAAACACCAAAAATGGGTATGGGGAGAAGAGCAGGATCGGGCCTTCGCTAACCTTAAAACCGCCCTCACGAACTCGCCAGTACTAGGATGCCCAAACTTTGAACGACCCTTTTTCTTGCAGACAGATGCCAGCAAGGAAGGGTTAGGGGTCGTGTTATTTCAGCGCCATTCCGAGATGGAGCATGTGATCGCCTACGCCAGCCGAACGTTAACCGAACTCGAGAAAAAATACTCAACTACGGAGCAAGAATGTCTAGCAATTCTCTACGGGATCCGTAAGATGAGACCATACTTGGAGGGGTACCACTTCACGGTGATCACCGACCATCACTCGCTAAAGTGGTTACACACGTTACAGAACCCCTCGGGTCGGCTCGCCCGTTGGGCCTTAGAACTGCAACAATACGACTTCAATATCGAATACCGGAAGGGGACTTCAAACGTGGTAGCCGATGCTTTGTCAAGGGCCCCGTTGCAACAACAGCAGGTAATGGCAACAACATCACCGAACTGGTACGACCGCATGGTTCAATCAGTCCAGTACGATGGGGCGAAATATCCCGACTTCCGAATCATCGAACAACACCTCTATAAGCATATCCCAAGAACTTCTGGTACTCGATATTGAAGTCGTATATGTCTAAAGACATAATTAAATCTAAATATGCTGTTCTACAGCTTAGAAGGTAATAAAATAACAAAATGAGCGAAAAAAAAAAACCGGGTCTGCTATTCTACAGCTTTATACTAATAACTTAACCTAATTTAAACTTAAAACTAGTTGAAGTTGATTTTCTTCTCCCAATGAAGGCAACGAAGCCTAGCGCAGTTCTTGGTGAGAAAGGTCACCTTGACCGGGGGCCGGACAGCACGACGGATGACAAATTGAAGATGCTTCACGTAGTGTGCGGGCTGGCGTATATGAATACCCTTCCAAATCTCGTCCTCGGTAAACGCTCGGTTTTTAAATTTTAGCACCCGGCTGGCCTGGTGGCGTTTCTTCTGTATTCTTGGTGTGGCTGCTCCTTGGCTCGTGCTCGGTAGTGTTGGTTGAGCGGCTGGTGTTGATTGGCGTTGTGGTGGCCGGCTACTGGTGATTGGCTCCGATTTTACTGGTGGCGGTGGCGGCGCGATGGCATGACATCTATCAAGCCCCATAGGGGGGGTGGCTGGTAACATCACCATTCTTTTTGGTTCGTTACTGCCACAGCGAACCAGAGGCGGTGGGAGAATGTTGCAGATAGGTGGTCGAATTGGTATGTCGCTAAGTATCCGTGGTCGAGCCTCTGCAGGTGGCTTGTATGGTAGAGGCTTCTTTGCCACCTCTTTGTTGTGTGTGATACGTTGTGGAGTTGTTCTTTTCCGCTCCATTACTGCACTAATGATTTCATGCTAAAAACTTGGATACTTATTTATCCCGACTTATCAACTCAATGAGAATTCCAAAAGCATGGTCAAGGTGACCCACCATTTAATGAAACTTCTGTAAACATGGTGAAGGTAACTCACCATTTGGTGAAGTGGGTTGAATATTAGTGGTTGATGACTGAGCTGGGATGAGTTACGGTCTGGGTTGTGGCTCTACTAAGTGGTGAATTATGATTAGGTTGAGGACTCAGCTTAGGGGATGGTAAATCGATTTCGATTTTGTAACCAAAAATGGGTATGGGGAGAAGAGCAGGATCGGGCCTTCGCTAACCTTAAAACCGCCCTCACGAACTCGCCAGTACTAGGATGCCCAAACTTTGAACGACCCTTTTTCTTGCAGACAGATGCCAGCAAGGAAGGGTTAGGGGTCGTGTTATTTCAGCGCCATTCCGAGATGGAGCATGTGATCGCCTACGCCAGCCGAACGTTAACCGAACTCGAGAAAAAATACTCAACTACGGAGCAAGAATGTCTAGCAATTCTCTACGGGATCCGTAAGATGAGACCATACTTGGAGGGGTACCACTTCACGGTGATCACCGACCATCACTCGCTAAAGTGGTTACACACGTTACAGAACCCCTCGGGTCGGCTCGCCCGTTGGGCCTTAGAACTGCAACAATACGACTTCAATATCGAATACCGGAAGGGGACTTCAAACGTGGTAGCCGATGCTTTGTCAAGGGCCCCGTTGCAACAACAGCAGGTAATGGCAACAACATCACCGAACTGGTACGACCGCATGGTTCAATCAGTCCAGTACGATGGGGCGAAATATCCCGACTTCCGAATCATCGAACAACACCTCTATAAGCATATCCCAAGAACTTCTGCGTTGGACCCGCGGCCCGAATGGAAGCTGTGTGTGCCACCGGAGGGCCGCATACAAATCCTCCAGTATTGCCACGATTCACCTGAGGCTGGCCACCTGGGGATATTTAAAACCTACCGCAGGGTAAAGGAGAAACATTATTGGCCAGGACTATACCGTGATGCTCTGCAATATGTTCGGTCGTGTGGGGTTTGCGCCCGCTATAAGCCAGAACAAAGGCTGCCTGCTGGTTTAATGAAATCAATGAGTTGTGAAGCTCCATGGGAAATCGTGGCCGCCGACTTCATAGGGCCTCTACCTCGCTCCACCATCGGAAATACGGTACTACTGGTTATTATCGATGTATTCAGCAAATGGGTCGAATTAATTCCCTCCCGACAAGCCGTGGCTAAGGGTGTTGTGAAGGCCATTAGGGAAAGGGTAATTTATAGATTCGGCTGTCCACGAATATTTCTCACAGACAATGGGGTACAATTTACGAGTCGCATGGTGCAGGATCTCTTAACAGAACATGGTATCACACATTGCACCACCGCCCCCTACTCACCACACGAGAACCCGACGGAAAGGGCAAACCGAACCATTAAGACAATGATAGCCCAACAAACCGGTTCCGATCATCGACACTGGGATCGCCGATTACCCGAAATCGCTTTTGCCATAAATACAGCCGTTAGCGAGGTGACGTCGTTCACGCCAGCAGAGATTATTTACGGCAGGAACCCGAACAGCCCTGCAGATATAAAATGCCTTGCCGACCGTCCACCCGAGAAGCAGGTCGAGAAAAATATGCGTGAATTATGGGGTGAGGTCACGAAGCGTCGAAAGGAGGCCAACCAACGCCACGCAAAATATTATGACCTCCGGAGACGTTTTTGGGAGCCGAAGATTGGCGAAAAGGTATGGAAACGAGACCGACAGCTGTCCTCAGCGGCTAATAACTTCAACCAAAAATTAGCCCAGAAATATTCCGGCCCATATACCGTCACCAAGAAACTGGCGTCTAACATCTTTGAGCTGAATGACCAGAATAACAAGCCAGTTAGATCGCACGTACAAGATTTAAAACCACATACGGAAAGAAAAACATAAGTGCCACCAGGTCACAGCCCCCGCCTGTACCAAAAAAAAAAAAAAGAAAAAAAAGAGGAGAAAAAAAAAAAAAAGAAAAAGAAGAGGGAAAAAAAAAAGTTTTATTTTAAAAACTCTATTTTATGTTTTCAGGAAAACATTTTATTTCAACAACTTTATTTAATTTTTTTAACGGGTTTTTTTTTTCCCCAAACAATATTTAGAATTTTTTTTTTTTTTTATTTTTTTTTTTTGTAAAAGGTAGATTTTTTTTTTTTTTTAAACTTGCACCATAAATATTTTTTTTTTAAACAAAATAAAAAAAAAAAAAAAAAGAGGAAAAAAAAAAGAAAACGGTTCTTGATAAAAACAAAACGATTTAAAAAAAAAAAAAAAAAAAAAAAAAAAAAAAAAAAAAAAAACCCAATACTCGATTTCAGTATTGAATTGCATACGTAAATTCGATTACAAAACCTCGATTTTTTTTTGGTTACAAAATCGAAATCGATTTACCATCCCCTAAGCTGAGTCCTCAACCTAATCATAATTCACCACTTAGTAGAGCCACAACCCAGACCGTAACTCATCCCAGCTCAGTCATCAACCACTAATATTCAACCCACTTCACCAAATGGTGAGTTACCTTCACCATGTTTACAGAAGTTTCATTAAATGGTGGGTCACCTTGACCATGCTTTTGGAATTCTCATTGAGTTGATAAGTCGGGATAAATAAGTATCCAAGTTTTTAGCATGAAATCATTAGTGCAGTAATGGAGCGGAAAAGAACAACTCCACAACGTATCACACACAACAAAGAGGTGGCAAAGAAGCCTCTACCATACAAGCCACCTGCAGAGGCTCGACCACGGATACTTAGCGACATACCAATTCGACCACCTATCTGCAACATTCTCCCACCGCCTCTGGTTCGCTGTGGCAGTAACGAACCAAAAAGAATGGTGATGTTACCAGCCACCCCCCCTATGGGGCTTGATAGATGTCATGCCATCGCGCCGCCACCGCCACCAGTAAAATCGGAGCCAATCACCAGTAGCCGGCCACCACAACGCCAATCAACACCAGCCGCTCAACCAACACTACCGAGCACGAGCCAAGGAGCAGCCACACCAAGAATACAGAAGAAACGCCACCAGGCCAGCCGGGTGCTAAAATTTAAAAACCGAGCGTTTACCGAGGACGAGATTTGGAAGGGTATTCATATACGCCAGCCCGCACACTACGTGAAGCATCTTCAATTTGTCATCCGTCGTGCTGTCCGGCCCCCGGTCAAGGTGACCTTTCTCACCAAGAACTGCGCTAGGCTTCGTTGCCTTCATTGGGAGAAGAAAATCAACTTCAACTAGTTTTAAGTTTAAATTAGGTTAAGTTATTAGTATAAAGCTGTAGAATAGCAGACCCGGTTTTTTTTTTTCGCTCATTTTGTTATTTTATTACCTTCTAAGCTGTAGAACAGCATATTTAGATTTAATTATGTCTTTTTTTTATTTTTTTTTATAGTCTATTTTTATTAATTCTAATTAAAATAAAGCTGTAGAACAGCATTTCTTTAAGGGCTGAGCCTTTCCGTATGGAGAGGTTAATTTTACCGTAATGGTAGTGTGGGTCCCCTGGACCGAAAACTCGCCCATACATAAAGATCATTCAGGTTCATTCACCGTAGCCACTCCCTCTACAAACAAGGGGGGAAATGTAACGTAGATTTACATTCCCTTAAATCTACTTTACATACCTATTAACATATTTTACACTAACCTTACACAGGTAACTGATAATATATTAAAACTATCTTAAGAAAATTAACTCCTATGATCATTTATGAAACCCCTTAATACAGTATACAAGCTTATGAAACCCCCTAATGTTAATTCTACCTACCAATATAAATATTTAGAATGAGAAGTCTCATTTAGTTTATAAATAATGTTAGATAAGTACTCGAGGTTGAGATGTCATCGTGGCGATTTCATTGCACCAACGATCTTGCCATATTAAAGTCGACTTAGTCCCCGCCTTCTGCACGACGGTCGCCGACACTTGAATTCACTTCGGGTGTTGCCTTGCACAGTGACTTAGTCATCTGTTAGACTACTGACGCCTACGGGTTTCAGTTTCATACTGTGACTTCGGTCATCAGTTTCGATACAGCGACTTCGGCCGTCTGTTAAGTTACTACACCTTCGGGGGTTAGTTTGGTACTGCGCCTTCGGGTGTCAGTTTCAATACTGTGACTTCGGTCATTAGTTTCGATACAGCGACTTCGGCCGTCTGTTAAGTTACTGCACCTTCGGGTGCTAGTTTGGTACTGCGCCTTCGGGTGTCAGTTTCAATACTGTGACTTCGGTCATCAGTTTCGATACAGCGACTTCGGCCGTCTGTTAAGTTACTACACCTTCGGGTGCTAGTTTGGTACTGCGCCTTCGGGTGTCAGTTTCAATACTGTGACTTCGGTCATCAGTTTCGATACAGCGACTTCGGCCGTCTGTTAAGTTACTACACCTTCGGGTGCTAGTTTGGTACTGCGCCTTCGGGTGTCAGTTTCAATACTGTGACTTCGGTCATCAGTTTCGATACAGCGACTTCGGCCGTCTGTTAAGTTACTACACCTTCGGGTGCTAGTTTGGTACTGCGCCTTCGGGTGTCAGTTTCAATACTGTGACTTCGGTCATCAGTTTCGATACAGCGACTTCGGCCGTCTGTTAAGTTACTACACCTTCGGGTGCTAGTTTGGTACTGCGCCTTCGGGTGTCAGTTTCAATACTGTGACTTCGGTCATTAGTTTCGATACAGCGACTCCGGCCGCCTGTTAAGTTACTACACCTTCGGGTGCTAGTTTGGTACTGCGCCTTCGGGTGTCAGTTTCAATACTGTGACTTCGGTCATTAGTTTCGATACAGCGACTCCGGCCGCCTGTTAAGTTACTACACCTTCGGGTGCTAGTTTGGTACTGCGCCTTCGGGTGTCAGTTTCAATACTGTGACTTCGGTTATTAGTTTCGATACAGCGACTGCGATCGCCCTTTATTAAAATAAGTACCTAGTTAAGCCTTAAGCAACATTGTAGTATTAGTACCAGTAGTTATAAGAATAAATTTATACAAAATATCAGCTGCTAAGAACGAGCTGCCGCCGTACTGCCGAGTACCCAAAAGATCCGAACCAGCTTCCTCAACCGACTCCGAACCGCATACATCTACCGAAAAGGATCCGCCGTATACCCGCCTGTTTGCCGTGCTGCTTGTGATTTAATCGAGTAAACGAAGTATTGTAAAATTATTAGGAAATCATTGAATAAAGATAAAGATTGTAATAGCCCTGAAAAGGGAAAAATACTCGTGTTTTCACTTAAGGTTCGTGGATTCCGTAAGTTGACCTTGGACATAACTGAGTTACCCCAGCCAACGACAAAACCACGTTACAATGTACATCATTTATGTTACGTAAATCATGACATTGATTACAAACGAACTATGGCGCCACATCAAAGTAGACAGACATTGCAAATGTGTGAAAAACCACACACGAGGTTAACTAACGTAAGTTTTTTTAGGGTGGTTTGAAAGATATAAAGATTATAGGGTAAAGTATTTTTGAATAGGCTGTTCCGCGAATTTTACTAAAGCTCAAGGACATAGGATAGGACAAAGATCACATGACAGTTCATTCATGATAAAAAAAAACACAAACCAAATAATCACAAATGCCAATAAGGCAATTGTGGTGGAGTATTTAGACAGAATCGTAATGAAGAAATAACTGACATTTTTTTATCGTTTTTGTCAAAACCTTTTATCTACTTCTTTTATTTATATAAGCAATTTAAAAAAAAAATTCATGGCAAACTGCACAAAAAAAAATTTCCTAGATTTTTCGCGCTTTGAAAACAATTTGTTAATCTACTTACATTTTACTCAATCTAATTACAATTAAATAACATTTCTTAAAATAAAATAACACAATATCATAAATTTAGTACAGAATTTTATAAATAAATTCCCAGGAATCATGAGATAGTTTTCGCAAAAGCTTTTATCGCGTATAAAGCCTTTTAAACACCATTCCATATAAATGGTAAAGCTTATACATTTAATGTCATTAAATTACAACAATTCTAAAAATCTCTCACGCCTACTAAATTTATAAATAAAATGTTCCCAAGTGGTTTCCGTTTAACTGTTTATCTTTAACAACTTGAATTTGGCTCGGATGTCGGATTAAATGCAATTAGTTATTTTAAGCTAATTTCATGGGTGTAACACTTTAGAAACTTTTGAATACGAAGTTGAAGGAATGTAGTTTGTTTGTGGTAAAAACATGTGTCCAGGCACTAATTGTATGTGGCACAACTAAAGTTTTAACTGTCACCAAATGTAGCAAGTGTTCAATGACATGTGTTATTAAGAATATTGTTTTTTTTTTCATTCATTTTACAAACATGACCAACACCACCTACTTAAAAAGACGAAAACAAAAAATGTTCACAATGTTGCAAGTATGTACTAAATAAAAAGAGGAAGAGAAAAAAAAATTGTAAACAAGAAGACAACTTATAGATACTTGCTACATTGTGGAAGCCAAACAAACTTAAACTTGACTTTGTTAATAAAAGTAAAAGAAAGCAAGTAAGAGGGAAAAAAAGAAAACTAAAAGACACCTTAAGACATGACCTGGCTAACTGGAGGGTAATTGTAATGTACACATTACTTGGCAAGAATACTTACATAAATACAAGTTGATTTCCTACCTCCGTTGGTTTGTCTAATGTAAAAGTGCTAAGAGCACATCCAGTCAGCTCAAGCGTCCGTCGTTGCAATAGTTAATGCAACTTTTAAACTATTTATACTGCTGCTTTTACTTTGACTTGTTTGGGAGAATGTAAAAAAGTTTTTTAGCAAATTCTAAAGTGTTTTATAACGAGTACTTTCTTAACTTAACTTTCTTATTTCTCTTTATTTATTTAATTTTTAGTTTTATTAGTTTATTTGTGTGATGAAAAGTAGAAAAGAACTGATTAAAATATTCCTTTAAATTTTTTGTGAATTCAATTACAGTGTGATGATTTAATTTCGACCGGTGACATTGCTGTCTTTGCAACCCGTTTGGGTCCAAATGCATCTTGGCATCCTGGCTGTTTTGTGTGCTGTGTGTGTCGTGAGTTGCTTGTCGATCTCATTTACTTTCATCGTGATGGACGTCTGTATTGTGGGCGACATCATGCAGAAACTTTGAAGCCAAGATGTTCAGCCTGTGATGAGGTGAGTTTAATTCTATGCACTTAACTTTAAACAAAGTGTTGCAGTTGTGCAATATTGTTGACAGCGTGTCAGGAATACAAATTATTATAAATTATAATGTTAGTCAGAATTTTTACTATTGTAAGTAAACAGTGAATTACATTAAAGTTTGCATTTGAAATTATAAAGTTACTAGTTTATCCCGGCTCGCTTCATAATTATAAACATTTTTTTTAACCCGATCTCGTGTATTGATAACAACGCAGTTTAGGTTTCATTGGCAACCGCAATCAAGCACAGCTCACGTGAATCCATCAATAAGTTCCCGTTGTGTAAATATGTTTCCCGTTGTATAAGCATGCTTCGAAGCAATTTGTACTAAATTTAGATACTTTTACTGTTGCCGTTCTCTAGATATACGGAAATGTATGTTGTATTTATATTAAAGCATAAATACAACATTTCTTGACTGATGTTGTGAATTGATGACCAATAAATTTTGAAACAAATTCATAAGTTGTAGCTGGTGCCGTTCTCCAGATATATGCAAACCTATATTTTATTTGTTAAGTAGGTGCGATGGATAACCCAACTAGGTGTACCAAATTTGCAAACAAATTTTCCTACCGTTTTCCAAATATAAAGAAATGTATTTTGTGCCACGCCCACTTATTTAATAGCGCTCACTTTTAAACAGATGTTTTCATTTATAACCAAGCTGTTTGTACCAAATTTAGAAACTTTCGCTATTGCCGTTCTCTTGATATACAGAATTCTAGTTTGTGCCACACCCGCTATTTGACTGATGTTGCGTTATAATAACCAAGCTATTTGTACCAAATTTGGAAACTTAAGCTGTTTTCGTCTCCTAGATTTTTATCTTTCTCTTGATATTCAGATTTCTAGTTTGTGTCACGCCCACTTTTTGACTGATGTTGCGTTGTGATATCCAAGCTATTTTGCTACAAATTTGGAAACTTAGGCTGTTACCTTTTCCTAGATATACAAAAATTTCTTTTACCATAGTATTGGAGATGCCGCGGGCACTGATCCAGTTCCGCCTTCTTATTGACAGTTATTGTGCACGGATAGCTAAGCTTTTTTTTAACATTACTTTTTTCACGGTTGATTATATTTTGTTTATATTTAACAATAAGGGGTGTTTACCTCCCTTAAAACTTCAAATATGGTTGAATTTAACAGTAAAATGTTTAAATAAAATAAAGCTACAGCCATAGACTTAAAAATTTTATAGTCATTCAAACTATATTATTGTCACCGGCAACCATATTATGGCTTTATTCATGCATCCAATAGCCATAACCATAATTTGGTTGTCTCCAAACATGTTTTGGTCAAGAATATGTTTTAAATAACATTTTAAGACATCGAATTTTTAATTTGAAATAAAATGTTAAAAAGCAACAAAATAATGGTTGTTTGACTCTTTACAATAGTTGAATGTTTTTTAATTACATACTTGATTGGTTTCCTTAAAATTTTCAATCAATTCATTTAAATTATTGATTTAAATAGATAAATTTACGTAGTCGTAGAAACCAGTAAAACAAACAAAAATGCTAATAAAGGTCGCAACAGGCTGGGAAATAAATTAAAGGGGATTGTTTAAAAAATTGGATCACAACATGTAACAGGAATAAAAAACGAAATAAAATTATAACTTGATTTGTAACGGGAGTAAAAAACGAAATTAAATTACAACTTGACTTAATAAGAAGATTAAAAAATGGCTTAAATAAATATCCATAATATGGTTAACATTGACATTATTACACTGAAAGAAAAATGCTTAATATATTTAATGAATCATTTTCATAAAAAAATTTTCCTTGAGTAAATGAAAATTTTCATTGTTTAAATGGAATTTCATAGTTATAATGAAGTATTTTCATTAAAATCGCTTCATTGGATTTCGTAATTACGTTAAAAATTTTCATTGGATATATGAAAACTTAAGTTTGTCCAAGTTAAACAAAAAATGTTAATTGGGAACATAAAAAAACAATATACAAACATAACTATATTCATAAATTAATACAAAATACAAAATAAAAGCAACATATTTCAATAGTTGCCTTCATAAATTTAAATTTTCATTATGACAATAAAAATGTCATTATAGTAATGAAACAAAAACTTTCAATCCACTTTCAATCAACGCACAGTGGCGCCATTTGAGTTTTTTCGTTGCAAAAATCATATCTTTTGAACCGAATAAGATAATTGAACAGTTTAAACAGCATATGATAGATAACTGTTCAGCCTATGAAATGAGCGTTTGGAAAGGGTGCTACGCTCTGTAGGGGCCTAATTATGGGTTATCAAAGTTAAAATTAGTAGAAAAATCAATTTTATGGTAACTAAAAAAAATTATTTTTACATTTTTAGATTGTTTTTATTTTTTTTCTTTAGGTTTTTATGTTTTAAATTATTACCCAACAAATTAAAAAAAAAATTATTTTTTTTTAAATTTATTTTTTCAATTTTCTGTAAAATATTCATCACAGTTCGTAAGAGAAGGTATATCTAAAAGACTAACCATTTCTAAACTATAATTATTTTCTAACTCTATTCGTGACTTCACATGCCGCAGGGAAGATATAAGTGGATCGGAAGATGCTGCCAACATGTTGAAGAGGTCCTCATTTTGCCTTACCCTTGATGCTTTGAATGTGTTCTGCAATCTATATTTTTTATAAAATTTGTTAAGAGACTCCTGTGCTTCTTCAGAAAGCTCTCCAATTGGCAAAGACTGGTACTCAATTATATCTTTGCCATGCGCCAATATTTTATGGACGGTCGGGGTCAACTTCTTCTGTGGATACATTTCTGCTAAAAGAGATGCAGTTTTCGACGCATATTCTCCATATTTTGTAGAATTGACATTTTCTTTGCAGTTTAAAACATCCAAGATCGTTCCCAATCTTTTCACGATTTGATTGTCAATTCCAGTGATTCTAGTTACTGCCTCATCATTTTCAAAAAATCTCCTAGAAGTGTTTCCATCGTTTGAGTTACCGTATCCGTGCTTGGGACAGTCTACTTTTAGTCCAACTTGTTTAAAAAAAGCATCCTGTATTTGCTTCTTTCTGATCTTTTCCTTATCCTTTATTGATGTATTTTCATCGAAGTTTTCCTCCTCTTGTGGTAGGGTATACGCCAGTTTTAGCAAGAATTCCATACACCTTATCCTTGCGTGCAATGGTGACATTCCATATTCGTAATTCTCCTCATTTGTAGAATCGTTTAAATTACCAAAGTTCTTCTGACTCTTTTTGCAAATCGGGCATGACATTGTTGAGGTTGTTCCTGTCAGTTCGTTTACGACTTTTCCGTCAACCATGGTCAGATGGAACTCGTAATTGCATTCAATATATTTTCCTTCTCCAATTTGCAGCTTTGTAGGCTTAATCTTGCTTATTTGTTCTTCAATGTCCTTCACCGTGGTCCTTATGAGTTCTGCCGATTCCCTTGCAAACTGAAACATTATTGGTCGGCAATAATGCACTGATGACGGACGTGGATTTTTCCAGTGAAGGGAAACATCCGATTTAAGCCGCAAAGGAACAACAGATGCCATAAACATATTTCCGTCCGATATTGTAGCGTCATCGGAAGATATCCTTTGCTTATAAACGCTTTGTCCGGATGATCCATCGCAGCCCCATTTGCTGATCAATGTCAACTTCTCAGGAAGAATTTTCACCTCATTTTCAGGAAGACTCTCCAACAACCGTTTTGCTGTATGGCCCATGAGATCCTGCAGATTGGCTTTCGCAGAGACTTCCGTAAATTCCGTATGCAGTGGTCGTGAATTTATTTTGGCTTGCGTAATATGCTTGTATCCGGGTAAAACGTCAGCGCCGTGTCGCGTTAAAGATGCCCGTAGTTTCTCATATTTCTCTTTGGAAAGTTCTAAGTCCATAAACAAGGCCAAGGCTTCTTCGGAACCATACTTTTTAATGTGTGCGTTTGTGGGCGTGGGAATGCTTTCCTTAATCCTTTTTAGTCGCAGTGGGCTTGCATCAGCAACAGATTTGGTTATGTGCGACCTAACTCTTTCACTATCCTTTGTAAATTTAATAGACAGCGCTTCCGATAATTGCTTCGTGGTCAAGTCATTGGTGGCATCGGCAAGTTTCCTCTTTCTTGTGAAAATTGAACACTCCTCAATACTTTTTTTTGGCCTTCCTTTTGCTCCTCTGGTTGATGTGGTGGGTTTATCTACTGCCAATATATCCAGGATGGTATCTTCATTAAGCCAGTCCTCGTATTTGGAGTTGAAGTTCTGAATGGTTCGATTAGATTTCACCCATTTTGCCTTAATATTTGCATATATCAGATACAAATTATTTTTTATAATTTCGCTTCTCTCAATATTTCCGTATAAGCTATCAAGTTCTTCTAAAGCAGCTTCCGTGAAAAAATTTGGTGTGGTTGACTTTCTAAACAGTTCAAATAATTTAAAATTGTTCAACGCCATGTTTTCAGTACTTAAATTGTTTAATGGTTTCAGTAATTGTTGCGCCAACTTTCAGTCGTAGACTAATCCAGGCATTATGCTTATTTTGCAATATATAGGCTTATGCTACCATGCCGAAAAATGTACCTGTTCCCTACATACATATGGATTTAGGCTGAATAATGCATTTTTATATTATGCACGTGTCCAAATAAGATTTGTGCCTACCTGTAGTCAATATTGTTCTTGACCATTTGCAATATATAGGCTTATGCTACCATGCCGAAAAATTTACCTGTTCCCTGCATACAAATGGAATTAGGCTGAATAATGCAATTTTGATATTATGCACGTGTCCAAATAAGATTTGTGCCTACCTGTAGTCAATATTGTTCTTGACCATTTGTACGCCAAAGTATTGTTTAAGTGAGGTACGTACCTGCTAATTTCAATGAGTAGTTTTTTTAGATTTTAGATCAAACTACTGTCATACAATTTCTGCAACCATGTCTTTTTAACCTTTTTTACCTCTAGAAGCCAAACGGGCACGTACGGGCAGATAAAATTTTTGAATTATGTAAAGAAATAATCAAAGAACAGATTTTGCAAATATGGCAAATATAGAAAAATATAGATTTTTGTTATTTTCCGTCAAAGTTGAAAAATAGTGAAAAAACGGATAGTTTTTAAATAGTGATTTACCAGGAGAAACACAAAGCAAACAGTTCATTTTTTTTTATCATTACACATTTAATAAATGCATCAATCAATACAAACAAAAAATAAGGCGATTCGTTACCTATTTTTCGTGATATTACACCTGAAATCGCAACAAATTTACTAAAAATTGTGTGTTTTTTTGAAAACCGAAAGTCGGTCAACTTTGAACGGCTATATCTTCTAAACTAAAAATGTGATATTATTAAGAGTGGCAGATTTGAAATCGTTGAAAAGTTTCCTATAACATGAGTTTATTCAAAACTTCGTCGGTGCTCATGAAAATTTTGATTTTTGCAACCTCGTTTGCTCTACGGGCGCTACTGTGCAACGTTAGGATTCCCAACTTTTTTTGTTGCAATTAAAGTACATTGATTATTAAAGGTTTAGAAAAAAAAGTACACAGTATAAATATAAAGTACAATTAATTTATTTTTATTGTTATATTTAAAAACGTTTTTTACTGCTTTTCGCGGGTTTTATCAAACAATTACACTGTGCTAGAATTTGACACTTTTTTTGAGACAAGCCGGGCAACTGGCGCTTTAACTCAGTTCGGGTACGCCGAATTTAATACCGGTTCAAACACGGTTCAGTTTATTGAAATAACTAAAGAAAAAACGAAAATCCGCAATACAATTTCCTTAAATTTGTTTCTAACTTGCGCAGTCGTTTTAGAAACATAATTTTTTTTGGCAACAAAAATAATTTTTTGCAACTTTTCGAAACTTTTGTTTGTTTAAAATGTATAAAAAATTCCAGACATATAAAAAACAAAGCTTCAAACAAAACAAGCTGTAAATGACTAAAATGTTAACAACTTTTGATTTTACTCACAAAAGTCGAAAAATTTTAATTAATTTAAAAATATCATAAAACGCAATATTTGTATGGGAGCCCCTTAAGAAGTGGTGATAAGGGGCAATTATGTCTCCAGAAATTGTTAAGGCCACTCCTTGGCTCTTATGGTACGTTTTCTTCAATATATTTCTAGTCTGTATTAAACATTTTGTATAGGAGCCCCCTTAAGGAATGGCAGGCAGTAATTTGAAAGAATTTTGCACTCGTGTTTTAAAAATAGGCAGCTATTGTACTCAAACAAAACAAACAAGTAAAATAGTGATGTCAGATTATTTTTTTTTTTAAACTTGTACAATTAGTATTATAATTGAATGACTAATAAAACACTGACTAATATAACCTGAAACTATTTTGAATTCTAGATAAATCTAATCATGCGAAATAAAGTATTTTCGCGTACTTTATTATTCTCATGAAGTATAGAGTACAATTACTCGAAATAACGTACAATACTTTATTATAAAGTACGGTTGGCAAGCCTAATCAACGTTGTTATTGTTATTATGGACAACTTAATCTCATATTTACGCTCTTAATTGAGTAAAAAAACATAGTTTTTTTATTCAAAAACTACACTGCCCCGGTAGACTAGCTGGTAGTGAGCTAGTCTATCAGCACCGAGGTTGCGCGATCGAATCCAGCCAGAGTCAGGAAAAAAAAATAGATAAAATAAAGTAAAAAATAATAAAAAAAAAAAAAAAAAAATAATTAAAAAAAATAAAAAAAAAATTTTTTTTACTCTATTGAAACTATTCATCCAATGAATAGTATTCATAGATCTAATGTAATGTTTCATTTAATCCTTTTAATGAAACAGGTTTCATTGATCCAACGAAGCGCTGCAAAGGTTCCTTTTTAATGCAATTTTTCATGGGATTAATGTCAAAATTCATTGGTATTGCGAAGAAAATTCTTTCAGTGTAGTTCCAAGATTTGCTCAAATAAGCAATTCATATAATGACTACTTTTTTCCAAATTCTGGAAAATTTTAATGATATTTTGAACAACATATTGTTAATTTTGACTATTATTATGCTAAAAATTTACCAAAATATGGGGAATTTTTAACAAATTATGGTTAATTTTAACCATATTGTGGTTGATTTCGGGCAAATTATTGGGTTCTTTTGACTAAAATATGGTAAAATTTAATCAGAATATGGTTACTAGCAAACATAAACAATTTTAAAATCCAACCATAGTATGTTGCTCTCGGAATGTGGTTACCTCCAACCATATTTTTTTCTGTTAACGAAATTTGGAAAAATGCTCCCTACAATTCTCCAGATATAAAGAAATCTATTTTTTGCCACGCTACTTAAAATGCACAGACAAAACTAATTTTTTCAACAGATGGGCTGTAATGATGCTCTTAGACTTTTTATATAAGACATAATAGCCTTTTCAATCAAAAATGTATACATTTACTTTAAATCTTTAAAATACTTCAATTAAATCGCAAAACTTCCCATGCCACTGTGGAAATCAATACACAACATTGACTTTTAAGTCAAAAACTTAATAGTACAGAACATTTTAACAGAATTCAAAGTGACACATAAGCTGCTCAACACAACACAACACCTTGAATAAAACAAACTTTTCTTAAACAAACTTTGCCAAAGAAGCCAAATGGAAAAAGTTTATTCCTCAAATTCATGAAAACTTTTCTTATTTGTCGTTACAGATTATCCTGGCAGATGAATGCACCGAAGCTGAAGGACGTGCTTGGCATATGAATCATTTTGCCTGCCATGAATGCGAAAAACAACTGGGTGGTCAAAGGTATATAATGCGGGAGGGAAAACCCTACTGTCTGCTGTGTTTCGATGCAATGTTCGCGGAATACTGTGATTTTTGTGGAGAAGCCATTGGTGTAGATCAAGGGCAAATGAGTCATGACGGACAGCATTGGCATGCAACTGATGAATGTTTTTCTTGTAATACATGTCGTTGTTCGTTGTTGGGACGTGCATTTTTGCCGAGACGTGGAGCCATCTACTGTTCGATTGCCTGTAGTAAAGGTGAACCACCAACACCTTCTGATAGTTCGGGTACTGGCATGTACACAACACCAACACCACCCACTCAACGGGTGAGGCCCCAAACACGCATACCCAGCAGTCATGCATCCAGTTCACCTCCAATGTCACCCTTGCAACAGCATCAACATCAACAAAACTTCAACCAGGCTATGTATCAATTGCAAAGTCAGCAAATAGCGGCTGGTATTGGCAGCAATGCTTCGAGTAGTGGTCTCGTGGGCATAGCCTCAAATGCAGATGGTGCTAAACAAAGTTATCCTACCTCGGATTCCGATGCAGGTGTGGTTAAAGATATGGAACATACGGCCGGAGATTTTACAGATTTTTCGGGTGGCTTGCCTTCATCTTCATCGCAGAATATGTCTCCTCTAACATCGCCAGGTGAATTCAATCATTCTATGCCAAAACCTATGGAACTTAAACGAGATGGTCCTTATAACTTTAACGAAATGGCCTTAAATTTGGAAAGTAATTGGCCTAACAAGCCTCTTTTAACCGGTGCCAATAGTTACAACCTCCAACGCCAACTGCATCAAATATCTGAAGTAGAAAATTGTAAAACTTCCAGTATGCCTGAGTTGTCACAACCAGGAAATTCCTCTACGTTACCTCAACAAAATCCTGCAAACTTACAGCATCAACAACAAACACAACATTATGGTTCCGACTATGGCCAACATATGCCACATGGAGTAACCTCGCCACCACCTTCAGAAATACCAGATCTTCCAACACCAAATCTGTCTGTAGCATCTACAGCACTACCTCCCGAACTTATGGGTTCCCCTACTGCATCTGCAGGAGAACGTTCGTTACTTTCTCACCAATCTACTCAATCAAATCCTGGACATCAGCCTATACAGCCAGTTTCCATATTGAGCGGAGCTTCATCCTCTTCCCCCATGAGTGGTGAACCAAAAAAGAAAGGTGTACGTTTTGAGGGTATTCCTGCCGAAACATTACCACGCTCACGTAGTTATTCCGGCAATGGAGCCGGTACTCAACGCAGTAGTGAAAATACGTCTGAAAAGCATCGCCATACTGGCAGCGGTGGACATTCCTCTCGAAGACGTAGACGGCGTAAGTCTCATCGTTCTGGCAGCGGTCACCGCTCGAATTCCACAACTCGAGCCGACACCTATGCCACAGCTCAACCACTCTCTTCGTCCTATCAAGGACCCCCTTCTATTCTACAAACCGCAGGTTTAGATCCTACTCGCCACCACCATTCTTCCCAGTTAACAATGGGAACTAACGATGAAGACTCGGACGATGCCTCTAGTGTCTGTTCCACATGCTCCTCGAGTTCTTCGAGTTCCGAAGATTATATGTATCAAATTCCCTTGCGACGTCATTATGGTGGTGTACGCGTTAGTTATGTACCCAATGACGCTTTAGCTTATGATCGTAAGCGCAAACCTTCGGATCCAAACGACAAAGATAAGAACTGTATTATTTCGTGATTTACAAGTGAGTGCTTACACAAACTGCTGAAATACATAAATTGAAATTAGCAGAACGAGTGAATGGATATTTGTTCGGCGGCATGACCGAATGTTTTACGCAATTTTTATTTAAACGTTATAACTTATGCGGTTTTTGAACGAGTGGTAGCAACAGAGGCAACAAGTGATGCCACATATTATGTAAGGGTGTTTTTCTTTTCTTGTTGATTTAATGGTGCAGCTTATCTAATGGCTTATGGCATATTTGGTTGGCGAAAAAGTAACGAGTATTTTTATGAAATATACACCTTATCCTAATTCAACGAAATTGATTAAGAAATAATTATGTGTAACCTGTGCCCATGTTCTGTAACTCTCGCGTCGAGAAAGTTTTCGATTGAAATGTGTGAAATGAAACAAAAATGTCATAAATTAAAAAAAAAAAGAGCTGTTTTTCTCACTTAACTGTGTCTGTAACTTTTTTTGGCGAGTACAAGCTGTCACGTAAGGAAATTACTCGCCAATTTACAGAAAAAGTGTGTCTGTAACATTTTGGTGAGAAAAGTTCCCGCTTTGAACTGTCAAATAAACTCACGAATAAAAATGGGGCGAGAAAAAATTTTAACACTAAAAAACAATTAAAAATGCAAAATGCAAAGAATAATAATAATAATATTTTATTCTTGGCACATTTTTCATTGTTTTATTATTTTGCTTTTAACATTTTTATAAAATATACGAATGTCTTCAAAGCTCGTTTGCAAACAACAAACATTAAAGTCGCTCTTTGAAAAATTTTCAATTTAAGTACAATTTGGTCGCCGTCAACGATATGTGTTACTGGCGTTCTGAACGTCTGCAATGTCACATCGGCTTCGAGTGCAATATTATGACATTTATAACGTAACGACGTAATCTCTTGTGATAGTTTTCGACATGACTTACAGACACACATTTTTCTCACTTTTCGAGAAACGATGGAATATTTTGTTTCACATCTTTTCGATGCAAGAAGTTCTCACTAAAGTTACAGAACATGGGTACTGGACATTGGTTGGCAGTTTATTTAGACCACTCAGCCGTGACAAAATTTTGATTCTTATTAATACCAACTAGGGCTTCCAATCGGGATTGGTTTTTTTGAATCCTGGGATTCGGGATTGAAGAAAATATTACGGGATCCCGATTTCGGGATCCCGAGATTTTCGGGATATTTTGAATCCCGGGATTCACGAGATTTTTGAAAAATTTTCGGGATTTATTTTTTTATTTATTCGAAATATAAATACTTTTTAAACTGTATTAAAAACAACTTAATTTTCAAGTAAACATTCATATTTCATGAACATATAGGTATTATTTATTTGTAAAAAATATAATAAAAACAAACTTAAAGTAAAAATTGATCACAATTCATAAAGATCGTGTAATAACAACGTAATAAAAAAACATAACAATCTTAATTTTATCAAAATTTGATTATTGATATAAAAATTACACCATTTCCAAATGTATTTAAAAAAATTGTGTACGGGAAAACATTTGGACAATTTTAAAATACAATTGCACAATTTCAACAAAAAAAAAAAAATTGGAAAATTTAATAAAAATCGTTTCAACTTAATTAATCGATATATTTTGAACAAAACTTTTTGTTATTTATAAATTGTACATATTGTAATTATTGTTTTCTCTAATGAAAGGTAGTATAGTTTTTTTTTTTTTTTTTTATGTTTTGTTAATTTTTGAACAAACAGGGTGTTTCAAAAACTTTTTTTGTCAAAAAATACACCAACAAACAAATATTTATACAAATTATTAAAAAGAAATGTAAAAATAATACAAAATATAAAAAAAATCGGGATCCCGGAAATCCCGGGATTAAAAATCAGAAATACCGAGATTCGGGATTTGCCTAATCCCGAAAATCCCGGGATTTCCGGGATCGGGATTTCCCGATTGGAAGCCCTAATACCAACCTATCGCTGTGCAGTCTTAGAAAATATGTATAAGGAAATAGCCAAAATTAAACGTGGTTTTTGATTTAACAATCACCTACATTAATAAACCTTTAAATAATGTTGGTTTGATTTTTCTGAATTGAGCTTATGCACTATATTTCCCTCATTAATAACATTGTGCAAGTCCCCATTTTTACAACCTGGGCACCCTACTGGTAAAGCTTATTCGAGTACGCTGTGAAGCATTGAAGTTTTGATTGCAGAATAAATGTTTTTGCAAATTTTTTATTGTATTGAAGAAAAAATATATCGCGATACGAGCACAAACTTTGAATTCAGAATACTCAAATAAACTTTACCAGTAGCTTAGAAATATCGTTATATTGTACATAAGTATTAAAGGTAATCACGATTGTCATTGTGCAAATTTGCAATTTGTGCATATTTATTCCAGCAACACTAAAAACTTCTGGCAGTACTGTAAAAAATCTGCATTTGCTTACAATTATACACAAGCAAAATAAAATGAATGTTTTATTAGCCTAACCGATAGGGTGCGCAGTAGAGTGGTTCGAAAAAAATTTTTTTGTCAGTCCCCCCCCTAGGATTAAAGATAATGTAAAAACAATTTCAAAAATAATTTTTTTATTTTTTTGCCACGCCTAGAAATACCGCCCTTTTAGTTTTTTGTTCACTTTGTCGCCATTTTTAGTCCGATCATAACATTTTGTATATCGGTGTTCATGGCTCTGTAAGGGCTACATTTCTGTCTTTAATAGTTTTTTATTTAACAAATAGAAACTGGGAATTATTTCCTTCCGAAGGTAACTTTATATTATATTCAACATTTTTAATTTTTCGAATTAATTCTATGAGCTAAACTTCAGTGTATAAAGTCATTTCTGAAAAATTTAATAGCTGAAATTTTTTTTATTTAATTAAATTAAATTAAGCTAAAGCTTGAAAAGCTGCTGAAGCATCCTTTTATAATTGGACATTGCTTTATAAAATTTGCAGCTCTTGGTCAGCCTCGTCTTCATTCAATAAATTACTTTCTAAGTGATATTGTGACTTTTTGTCAGAATTAATTTTTCGTCAGAATTAATTTTTAGCATCACCTATCAGATATTTTGAAGCTTCAATATATTTAACGCAAAACTAGAAAGTTAAATCAATGGATTGTTACCAATTGTATTTTTTCAACTATAAACCTCGATTCAAAACTAAAGCGAAATTTTCCATTTCCACGTTTTTAAATTTTTAGGACAGTGTTCCCAATTCAATATTGGCAAAAAAACAAAAAATATAATCTTACCGAACCAAAAGTAAAAACAAGTTAAAAGAGTTAAATACAATAAATAAATTTGACTAAAAATTTTTTTTCTTGCTTCATTTACATACAAAAGGGCTAAGTTTTGGCATCACTGTTCCCAGGAATGAAAAAGTCTGAGTAATTGGGATCGCTTTATTGAAGAATATAGAAATATTTATATATGGCAGGAAAACTAACAAACCCCTGCTTAAATATTTAAAAATAAATCAATTTAATAGCAGTTTTAAGAGTTCGAGAGAGAAAGAAGTAAATTTGAATTATATTTTTTAATAAGTCCTCTTAAGATTATTGTTAGTTTTACGTATCCAATTAGGAAGGAATATTATAAAAAGGGATTTTTCAACTTTTGAATCCTCAAGATATCTGTTAAAAATCAAATGTTTTCTAATTTGACTGCGTTAACAAAGGATTAGGTGTAAATTAAAGTTTAAAAACCATCACACTCAAAAAATAAGATAAAGGCATCATTTAATCACAGACATTAGCAGAAACATCCACTTTAGAACTTTGATTCCTCCTTATGTTAAGCTTCCTTTTTTTTGTAATTTAAGGCAAAAATTTATTATTAAAATAAAATATTCAATTTTGAAAAAATAAAAACCAAATCTATTTATGAAATTTTTAGTTATTTAGGTTATTTACTAAATCTTCGTATAAGCAATAATTTAAAGTTTCTATAACACAAATAGTTACTTAAATATTTTTAATTATTTATAAATCATAGATTTAAATTTAATAAAAATCGAAAACAAAGCAAAATACAAAGTTAAAAGTACAATCTTCAAATTAAATAATTCTATTTAATTATTCATAGAAATAGTTTTAAGAAATATTATTTAGAGAGATACACACACACACACTCATTAAAACAACCCAGCGGGAAAACTCAGAAGACCTTCTTACTTCAAGCCTTTTTAAAGGCCTGCTTAAAAAATTTTTGGATTTAATTCATATTCTTACGTAACTGCTAAAGAATGCCTCATAGAAGGCCTCGGCTCTTTGGTATGAGAAGCGAGAAAAGAAGGAGTAACATTTTTTGTTTTGTTTTATTGATATTGATTATTTCAATAAAAAAATATGTATCACATGTGTTATTAAACCACAATAAGTTTAATAAAATATATAAACATACGTTACATGAAGCCTATTCAGTCTTCTAATTTCATTTGTAAGGAAATATTCCTTAATGTTTTAGACTGATAGCCCTTCAATATGACCTTTAATGCATTTGTAGAAGGATGGTCTGAAAGGCCTTTTAAGAGCCATTAATTGAAAGGCCTTTTAACATACCTTTCTTAAAAGCCCTTCAAGATAACCTTTTTGCTAAGGCCTTTTGCAAGTCATTCTCTGGAAAGCCTTCTAAGAGCCATTTATTTGAAGGCCTTTAAGAAGCTCTGGGGAAGAATGGAAAGCGGAAGGCCTTCTCCGCAATGACAACGCGTGTAAAAAAGATATGAGTATGGAATGGAGCGAGAAGGCCTTGTTTATCCAAAAGAAGGGGTACAGAGGCCTTTTGGAAGGCCTCCGTACTCCTTTTTCCCGCTGGGAAACAAATTCACTCCAACACCCATGCATATACAGACACACATATAAACACATGCATATGCGCAAGAAGAAAGCAAAGCAATAATTTTTAATAAAACAAATTCATAAATCTATGTAAGTATTTTAAGAATTTAAACAAAATTCCAATTTTTATTTATTTATAAATATTTATTTAAATGTAATAATGATTGAAATAAATTTTCTAAATTATTTTGACAAACATATCGCTACATAAAACGCAAAAGGCCCTGTCTTATATTTTGAAAATTTTACAGGAAAAGCAAAATACTATTCAAAATGATAATTTGATAAATTGCCTATAACTGTTTATAATTACTTTTCTTCTATTTTTCTTGTAAGATATACCAGTTCAAGGCGAATTCACACCAGGTGACATATGATTGCTACGTAAGTAACAGGTGATAACTAAACGAGTGTCAAAATCGTTCTTGGGAGTCTTTCATAAACTTTATAATTTTCACTTAGAATATTAAAAAATTAAAAAGTGTTTAAATTTTAACATTTCAAAACACACAATTAAAAATTATAAGCAAAATTTAATGTTTGCTTGAATTGCTTACTATAGGTAAAGTACTGTATTATTTTGACACAAAGTTAAAGTATTTTACAGAGTTGTATACGTTTTCAAAATAAGAGCACCTTGTATGAATTAGCCTTGTACCAGTTATGCCAACTGTTAGTTAGGCCTTTTAGCGTTTATCATATGTTTTGTTGATGGTGCCGTTTGTCTAAAGTCGCTTATTTTTGTGGACATTTGTGCTGAAAAATTACATAAGATTTATTTAAAAAAAAAACGATTTTTATTTTTTGGTCAGTTAGAGCCTTTTGCATTTTAGGTAACGATAATAATGCTTATTATTTAAAAACATATACAAAAAGTAAATTATAATTAAAAATTAAAATAAAAACTATTTTATATTGTACTCTCAAAAAAAAAAACGAAAAAAACTTCATGCATATTTTTAAACAAAGTTTATTGTAATTTAATAAATTAAAAGAATATTTATAAAATATATTTAGTTTTTAAATACAAAACCAATAAATTTAAATAATTCAACAAATATTTGAAAACATTTTATTTAAAGTAAGAAATCATTTTACTAAAAATAAGGAATTCGATTCCAACTCCAACGATAGAGGATGACTTGGAGCTTCGACAATTTGGGATATAAAACTATCGACAGCATTAAATATTTAAAATAACTGTATATCTAAATTTTGTTTTATAGAAGAACTAGCTGACCCGACAGACGTTGTCCTGTCCAAATTAGGAAAAATGTTTGCGTTCGATTTTTAAAATCCGTTAAAAAGATACTAACATTTGAAAGAAAAATTAGTCAAATCGGTGGAGCCGTTTTCTGATTTAAGGTAAATCGAAAAAAGTGGGCGTTAAAGTGGGCGAGGCAAAATTTTGTTTCCGTAAAAACCTAAGTTGGATCATGGCGATGATTTTAAAGAAAAAATTGTCCAAATCGGTCAAGCCGTTCTCAAGTTATGCGCTTGATAAGTAGGCGTAAAAGTAGGCGTGGTACATTTTTCTTTCGATAAAAACGTCAAATGGACTAATACGAACAGTTAAAAGAAAAATTAGTCAAATCGATGGAGGCGTTTTTTGATTTTAGGTAAATCGAAAAAAGTGGGCGGGGCAAAATTTGCTTTCCGTAAAAACCTAAGTTGGACCATGACAATCATTTTAAAGAACACATCGTCCAAATCGGTCAAGCCGTTCTCAAGTTATGCGCTTAATAGAAAAAGTGGGCGTAAAAGTAGGCGTGGATTAATACGAACATTTGAAAGAAAAATTTGTCAAATCGATGGAGCCGTTTTTTGATTTTAGGTTTAATGATTTACTACACAAACACTATAAGCGTTTGTGTTTTTCACAAATCTACCGAACACTAAGAAGCGATATTTAATGTTTATTTTCGAACAATGATCGAGATTAAATCAGTGTTCGAAAGAAAACAGAACATTATTTAGCGTACGGCTGCACACACCCAGAAACGATATCTATTTATTTAAGTGTTTGTGTATACGAACACAGCCCTTAATTGCGTTCGCAACTATTATCAAAGAAAATAACGAAGAGAATATAGTGTTCTGTTCTTCCTTATAAAACAGAACAATCGTAGTGGTTCTGCAGACATTCATATATTTTAATATTTATTTTTAACATTGATAAACAAATGAGCAAACAAAAAATGTTAACGACGACCACAGCACGAATAGATTGTCTGTGTATTGTGCAAATGTTTTGCTTGTGTAAAATGTTTTCGCTGGCTTTTTGGTTTTTTTGTTAAGTATATGTATTTTGCTTTTGCTAAAATTTTTTGGTTTTTTACCAGCCAAAAGGGGCAAAGCAGAACTGAAACGAACGAGCATTAATGTGCTGAACTGAACTCTACGAAGAACGCAATTAAATGTTCTCATCTTTTCGTATAATGTAAGTCTGCTTTCACACGTTTCATTTTTTGATGCTCAACTCTTATGTTTTAAGGTGAGAGAAGAAAGAAGAAAGGGGGTTAATACGGAGATTCCTGTACTCGGTCAGTACGCTTTGTGTTTTTATTCATTGGTATATGCACAGCGATGGCTGCATGCAATTTTTTTTCTTTTCTTTTTCTCTTTGATTCGCTGTTAATAAAATTGTTGTTGTTTTGAACCGAAAAAAGTTGAAACCGATTGCTGCGTGTGATTATGTTGGCATCTTTAAAAGGGAATTGAAAAGAAGTTGAGCATCAAAAGATGAAACGTGTAAATTTAGACTTAAGGCTCAGTTAGCCGGGAGTAATAGTAACAGTAACCTAACCGTAAAAAAGTAAGACCAACCGATTTCTTACAGATTGAGACGTAACATCTTACTGCAACCTGTAATCGCTCTAATTGCTTTATATACAACAAAATGAATCAGCTGATTTTCAACGTTACTGTTACTCCCGGCTAACTGAGCCATAAATGGGCACTTAGTTAATTCACGAAGCTTGTCAACAGATTACTTTACTTATATTGTATGGTTCAGAATGTCATATTTTTGCACTGAAAGAAAAATGCTGCATATATTTAGTGAATCATTTTCATAAAAAAATGTTCATTGGTTAAATGAAAGTTTTCATTGTCCAAATGGAATTTCATAGTTATAATGAAATATTTTTGATAAAATCGCTTCATTGGGTTTCGTAATTACGTTAAATATTTTCATTGGATATATGAAAACTTAAGTTTGTCCAAGTTAAACAAAAAATTTTAATTGGGAACATAAAAAAACCATATACAAACATAACTATATTCATAAATTAATACAAAATCATAGTTTCCTTAAAAAAATGTTTAATCGTTAATTAAAAAATGTAAGATTTAATTATTTCATACATCTAATGTAATATGCCATTATATTTATGAAATCAACAATTTTTAAATAAAAGCAACATATTTCAATAATTGAAAAAAAAAATATTTTTGACATTTAAATAACTCTACAGTCTCAATAATTAAAAGTATAAAAATATTTTAAAGCATGCCTTCATAAATTTAAATTTTCATTATGACAATAAAAAATTTCATTATAGTAATGTACAATTTATGTTTGGGCATATGGAAAATTTAACCTCATATTTACGCTCTTAATTGAGTATTGACATAAAACATAGTTTTTTATTCAAAAACTGCACTGCCCCGGTAGGCTAGCTGGTAGTGAGCTAGTCTATCAGCGCCGAGGTTGCGGGATCGATTCCCGCCAGAGTCAGAAAAAAAATAAAATAAAAATAGAAAACAAAATAAAAATTTGTTTACTTTATTGATAGTATTCATCCAATGAATAATATTCATAGATCTAATGTAATGTTTATTAAATACATTTTAATGAAACAGGTTTTATTGATCCAACAAAGCGCTGCATAGGTTCCTTTTAAATGCAATTTTTCATGGGATTAATGTCAAAATTCTTTGGTATTGTGAAGAAAATTCTTTCAGTGTGAATATGCTACACAAGTTTTAGAATCCAGAATCAGGGACGTGACTCGAATAAGAACTTTTATTATTCAGAGAAAAGTACGATAGTTCTAGCAGTATCAGAAATTATGTTTCAGTGCTTAGAAAACCAGATTCCCAAGCTTGATATTTATATTGATGATTTATATTTGCACTATGAACTGCATACAAGGGGCAATTATTGTCAACCAAATGAACGAAAGTATCCAAGAAGCTATTGAAAAAAAGGAAATAATACTAAAAACTTTTGCAAATTAGCACAAAATTTGTCATATGAAAAAATTCTAAAAACTTTGTTTTTGTTTTAAATTTAGTTGTACGGAAGAAAGAATTCTTCCGCCCATCGAAAATAAGCAGTTATTCTGTCGGAGCTTAAAAAATTGGCTCACTTTAACTTGACTGAAAAAATAATGAAGGCTTATTTTTATTTTTGTATTTGCATGTTTAAAATAAATGAAAACTTTGTTTAAGGTTTGGTTTGTGCTGTGTTGTGATACAGACGAGTATTTTTAACCCCGCATACGATTTTAACTATTAATTAATCACATTTGATTTTGACATATATCAGCAGCGAATGGGCGCTTAAAATAAATAATATATTTTGTTATTTAAATTATTTAACATAATAGTGAACAATTAAAACGATAAAATTAAATAAAATAAAAAAGTAAAAATATATACACATGTACGTATGAATGTTCATACATGTATGTATGTATACATATTCTGAACAAAAACATTTAAGTTAAAATTTCTTATTTTTTTTGTGTTGTTGTAATACAATAAATAATAAAAATATTAAAAGCAAAGCAAAACGGTGAAAAACAAAAACAACTCTTTGCATGAGTACGAACAGTGAAACAACACTAAGACAAAATGAAAGAAACGTTTACGTTTTAGTTCATGCAAATGAAAATAATGCAGAAATAAATAAAACAAAACAATATTAACTACCTAACGGCTAAGCCAATTACTCGAACACGTTCCCTCTCACCCTCGGTATTTACACAAACGGTGGATAGTGACTCATTAAAAAAACTACAACTAGATTTGGTGACAAGTGTTGCCAGGCCAGAAAGTATTGTCTAGATGTCAAAAACAAATTTAGTGGGAAATGATACCATGAACTTAAACACAAATGCAATGGAAAACCCTCCTGTAAAAAGTTGTCAAAAGCCTCAAGTCCAAGTTGGTATGGACAATTGAAGCACAGCCGCGAAAAACGTTGTAAACGCCACATTTTGCAAAAACTGTTTTTTTGCAGATAAACGTTGACTTTACTCTCTTACACAGTTTAAACATCAAATCAACCAAAACTATGCACCTTAACGCCTTCAAAATGGCGTACAAAGTGTCAGCCAGTGGAAGAACATTGCAAGTTACTAACATAATGATGAAACCGAAATGGTTTTGCAGTGCGGAATAATGTTTTAAAAGCCTTTTGCATTAAAGTTTTTATTATCACTATTTTAAATAATAGAAAAAAAAAATTTTTAAAACAAATAATGCTGCTTGTCAAAAAACGTTTTTTTGCTCTCCTGAAAAATTATTATTTTGTAACTTAAAACGTTATTCGCGGCTGTGCTTCAATTATATAACAGTCCTTAAACGGGGTCGCAGCCCTACTTCTTCAGCTGTTGCTTCGGCATCAAAAGTGCCATCTTTTGATAAAATAAATTCCCAAAATCGCTTTGCAATTCTGGAGGATGAATCCTCTGAAGCACCAAACGTCATAAAATCGTTCAAGCCTCCCCCGATATATCTTAGGGAGCATAACTCAAATGATCTAATAAAGAGTTTAATTTCGTTGATTGGTGAAAATTCTTTTTATGTTGCTGCAATAAAGCGAGGTAGTATAAATGAAACTAAAATTCAAGTAAATCATGAAAATGACTTTCGCAAAATAATAAGCAAATTTGAGGCACTTAAAAAAAGTTTTTACACATACCAACTCAAGAGCAGTAAAGGTCTCCAGGTGGGGATTAAGGGAATTGATTCATGCGTAGACCCAGAGGAAATTAAAACTTTCTTGGAAGAAAAAGGCTTCAAGATAAAACATGTGGTAAATATTAGAAATAAGGACAGAAATCCACAACCACTTTTTCGAGTGGAATTAGAGCCCGGCGACATTAAGTTAAAAAAAAAATCGAAACGCATCCCATTTATAGTGTGAAATATATTCTATACAGAAAAATCACAATTGAGGAGCCGCACAAAAAAATGGACCTGTTCTTAAACTGCCAATAATTTGGCCATACCAAGGCATACTGCTACTTACCCCCTGTCGGTAAGTACAGTTTCTTGCGATAAGTCTAAAACCGACCCCAACGTAAAAAAAATGTAGCCACTGTGGCGGTAATCACACTGCGAATTATAGAGGATGTCCTGTATATACTATCGTCAAGCAGTCGGCTGGACCGAAAACTAATCCCCCTCAAATGCAGGTACCAAATCAAGTAATCACTAATGACACTCAGGCTCCGCAGCCTATTAATAACAGAACCTCTTACGCTAACGTCCTAAAATCAAACCATCAGCCTATGCAAGGTGCCTCGCCAAGTAATGATGAAACTCCGGTTTCTAATTTAAGTCGTTTAGAAAAAACCATGGAAACATTAGTGCAAACAGTAAATAATTTTACGAACACAATGGGTAATATGATGCAGGAAATGCTTAGAATGCAATCGATATTATTGCAAGCTGTACTTAACAAACCATGAACTGTTTAAAAATTTGTTTTTGGAACGCAAACGGCATCCGCCAACATAAAAATTAATAAGAATACTTTCTTAAAAATAAACAAATTGATGTCATGATGATTTCTGAAACTCATTTGACCTCAAGAGATACGTTTAAAATCAATGGTTATATACTATATGATACCAAGGACCCTCGAGATAGAGCTTGTGAAGGTTCTGTCATTTTAATAAAAACCCGAGTCAAACACTACCTAATGTGTGATCATGGTGAATTTTATCTCCAAGCAACGAACATTTGCGTTGAGGAATTAAATAGAAACCTAGTAATTTCATCGTTATACTCCCCGCCTAGATTTTCAATATCGGAGGACTAATATTATAAATATTTTAAATCATTAGGACCGTGTTTCCTAGCCGCTGGCGATTATAACGCTAAACATACTCTCTGGGGGTCGCGACTTATAACACCAAAGGGTCGTGTTTTATTTAACATAATTTCTAAAATGGCTTTAAATGTGGTAGCGAGCGGACAACCAACATATTGGCCCACTGATCATCAACAAATTCCAGATGTCATCGATTTCGTCGTGGTTAAAAACATTCCCAAAGAAACGATTCATGTTGAAGCTTCCCTAAAATTATCTTCCGATCACACACTTACAATTGTTACTATAATGAACCCCAATAGAATTGTACCTCCGACTGGTTACTTAGCGACGACAGCTACGCAAATTAAAAAAATATCTCAGTACCCATTGCACAGAAAATATTCCGCTCAGTACACCGGATTATGTAGATCGCTCTTTTGACAAGTTTGACATTTTTCTGAAACTAGCTGTTCAACATTCCTATAGTGCACCCAAAAAAACAAAAACTATTAAAATATATTCCACAGATGTCGAGCATCTTTTGTCTGAGAAAAGGAGGGCTCGAAGAGATTGGCAATTGCACAGATCCCCTCAACTTAAGAACTTACTTAAAGAGTGTACAAAAAGACTAAGAAAGATACTGCAGACTCAGAAAACGGCTTCTCTGGAAAAATATCTTAAGGAACTTGATGCAACCCCACAATCAGACTACTCATTTTGGCGTGCAGCTAGAAATCTCAAAAGGCCAGTTGTCTCTAAACCACCATTAAGAAACTTGAATGGAAGTTGGGCAAGAAATGATGTTGAAAAAGGAAATCTGTTTGTCAATCATTTAAAAAACGTATTAACCCCAAATATATCTCACGATATTGCGGTCGAGTTACCACCTGTTGCAGCTAGAGCAGCTGTTCCCCTCAGATTTGAGTTAAGAGAAATCGAAAAGACTATGGGGGGTGTTCTGGAAATCGCAAACGCAAAACGCAAGAATTTGGAGGCTGTTTATAATACACTTTTAATCAAATTTTTATAATTTTTGTTATAAAATTCTGTTTAATAGAAAAATGTTTGTATAATATTTGTCATAAAATTCTTTTATTACAGAAATCTTACTAAAAAACGACTTTTAAAATTCTTGCGTTTTGCGTTTGCGATTTCCAGCACACCCCTGTATTTGTGATTTTAACCCCAAGAAGGCTCCTGGTTTTGATAAGATCAGCAACAAAATGCTTTTGGAGCTACCCAGCATAGCAAAGAAAATTATTCTTTTAATTTTTAATGCTATTTTACGCCTTGAATACTATCCTCAAAAGAGGAAGGTTTCCTTAGTCACCATGATACCTAAACCAGGAAAGGATCACCCAAAAGTTGAGTCATATAGGCCTATAAGCTTACTTTCTAATATATCAAAGCTGTTTGAGAAGCTGTTAGCGTCCAAATTAACCCCAATTTTAAATGAAAATAGATGTATTCCTAACCACCAATTCGGCTTTAGAAGAGAACACAGCACAATTGAGCAAACCCATCGTATAGTAAACGCAATAAGAAAAGCCTTTGAAGAAAGAAAATATTGTTCAGCTCTCTTCATCGATGTTTCTCAAGCTTTTGATAAAGTCTGGCATGAAGGCTCAATACATAAATTGAAACTTAACTTAACAGTAAACACACACAAGCTGCTAGAAAGCTACTTAGTCGGTCGAAAGTTTATTATTAAAGAAGGTGATTATTTAAGCTCTCCTCAGCAAATTGAAGCTGGAGTCCCTCAGGGAAGCATCCTGGGCCCACTTTTATACTTCGCCTTGCGTCGGGAATCATGCCCCTCTATTAAAATCGTTAATCAAATAATACCTCAAAATTCGCATGTAAAATACCTCGGTATTCATCTAGATTGCCGTTTAACGTGGAAAAGCCATATAGAAGCAAAATTAACTCAAATGAAACTAAAAGCCATCCAAATTCATTGGCTTATTGGAAGAAATTCTGTCCTTAGTCTCGACTGCAAACTTCTTCTTTACAACTCTATCTTAACGCCAATCTAGTGCTATGGTATTCAGTTATGGGGCACTGCCTCGGCCTCTAATATCGAAAAAATGCAAAGGCGTCAAAATAAACTACTTCGAATAATCACAGCTGCCCCTTGGTATGTTAAAAACTCAAATATTCACAAGGATCTCAATGTTCCATTAGTTAAAACTATGATTACGAAATATGCAGTTAAATACTTAAAAAGGCTCGAATTGCACCCGAACCCACTAGCAAGAAATATTTTAAATGATAGCGGCCACACTCGCTTAAGAAGAAGAGACACTGCAGCACTTATCCAATTAGATGAGCGATAAACACCTATATAAAGTGAACAGAACCCGCGATGAAGAAAATTTTTGTCTGGCACTGGCAGGACATAAAATAACGTATAAGGTTAAGATTTTATTAATTATTGTTAGTTCATATTTAATATATGAAGATTCAATAAATAAATAATAAAAGAAAAGAAAAAAAAAAAGTTTCACAAGCACACTTCGGCGGCTGTAGGAAAAATCGCCCAAAGAAAAATGGCCCAAAAAAATAAATGAAAAATCGCCCAAAAAAATTCCATGTAAAATTGGGCCTGAATTAATGTGAAAAGTGACCCAAAATTGTTGGGCTATTTTTCGTTACAATTGGGTGATTTTTCGTTTTTTAAATTTGGTGATTTTTCATAATATAATTTTCCAAAAATATTATATGAAAAATAGCCCATTTTTTCGGGCAAACTATTTGTCTAAATCATTCATTATTCCTAAATGTTATTTATAAAAATAACGGGACATATTGCAAAAAGGTGGCATGTCATAACGTCCAGTGACATAGTGTCCGTGGACAAACTCGAAAGCATAGCTTACAATCTCGAAAGCACAGCCGGCCTATGGCCGGGCGCAGGGATTTTCTCCTCTTTGATAAAAAAAAAAGTACCGGCTTCGCTAATTAAAGCTTCTCTGCACAGCAGGCCTTCGGCCGGGGGCAAGGATTTTCTCCTCTATGGTATAACAAAAACCGGCTTCGCTAACTAAAGCTTCTCTGCCCAGCCGGCCTTCAGCCAGGCGCAAGGATTTTCTCCTCTATGGTATAACAAATACTGGCTTCGATAACTAAAGCTTATCTGCGAAGTCGGCCTTCATTCGGAAACAAGGCAGATCTTAGAAGCTTTACTTAGCGAAACCGGTACTTGTTATACCATAAAGGAAAAAATCCTTTCGCCCGCCCAAAGGCCGTCTGCGCAGAGAAGCTTTACTTAGCGAAACCGGTGCTTGTTCATTATATGAATAATAAACACTTGCAAATTGGGCAATTTTTCATTTTTTTTTTTTTTTTGGAAAAAATTCGTTTTTGCTTTTTGGGTAATTTTTCAATTTTTTTTTTGGGCCCTTTTTCGTTTTGTTTGGGAAAAAATTTCATATTTACCTTTTTGGGTCATTTTCATTTTCTTTTGGGCGATTCTTCATTTGGGCGATTTTTCATATTATTTTTTGGGCCATTTTTCTTTGGGCGATTTTTCCTACAGCCGCACACTTCTTTCGTTCGCGGACCCCTTTAAAAGCTGCAACGGAACCCCATTTAAGAACCTTTAAATAAAGCAAAGCCTAATTAAAACAAAATCTAAAAGATCAAAGAACTACAAATAAATTCAAAATATCTTAGAGAATGTGACCTCTTTGGAGATGTGGACAATAATGGACCAACCAGGAGTTGCTAAAGTTCTTATTCTTGTCAAAAGTTTAAATTTTTTTCCGATACTGATCTCTTTTTAAAGGTTTTGTCTGGAAAAACGTAAAGGGAGGTGAGTCCATTATAAAAACTTGATACAATTATGGATGTTTTCCCATGAAATTTGGTTAAAACAAAAGTTTAAAAGAATGAATTCCTACTAAATTCATATCATTTTAACAAATTTAATACTTAATAACAAAAAACTTTATTCTAAAATATTTCTCAACTGCGAAATTGATTTTTAAAATAAATAAGTATATAATTTTGTTTACTAGACCTTAATTGAATCATTACACTCAATTTAAAACATTTGTTACCAGGACTTTGTTATTCCTTTTTCCTTTGTGGTAAAGCTTTCTTTTTTAAATCCCGATACCAACTAAAAATATTGTGTGTGTGAAGTGCAAAAACCGCAAAACAACTTAGATGTCATAAATTCATAATAATATATGATCCCAATTGTAAATGACCATAAAGCGATAGAAAAACAACAAGCACTTGCACCACCGGATGAAAGTGCAATAAATAAACCCAAACTTCGAAAACAAAAACAAGTTGAAAAAAATAAATACATTTTGGGACAAAGACTATGAATGCGACTCCAACAACTACAACTACGATTTTTGCAACACAATAACGAATACATGTGATCATAAACCAGTGATGCCAACTTTTTAAGAGCAAAAAGCACTTTAAAATTAAAAAAAAGCACTAAAAAGCACTATTTCGAGCAAAAAAAAGCGTAAAAAGGCACTAAGCCATTTTTACAATTTAATTAAACACAAAACAAGTTGCATTCGGCTCTGCCGAATACTATATTCCTCTAAAATTTAAAAAAAAGGCGACGGCGTTGTTGGGGGCCATTTTCATTTAAGCTTAATTAGTAAATATATTTACATTTGCATATAAACATTTTTAAATGTATTATTATTAACTTCAATAAAAATAATATCATCCAAATCATTTGGAGTTTAAATTGGCCATAAAACAGTTTTAAAGGAATACAGTGCGAGCTCGATTTTCGTAACTCGAAAAAATCTGGCCTGTTGCAATTACTGAAAATTTGCAATGACCGACCATTGTTTATAAAACTTAATGACAGCATATATTTTTAAAAACATCTTTATATTTTATCGTTTAAATAAATCTAAATTAAAATCGTGCAAAGTTAAATAAAACAATTGGCTTACGATATTATCCAATTATTTTAACATATCGCACCTATTCAACAATACTGTATTAACTCGAAATTTTTAGTTTTCGACTTTTTGGAAATAATCGAGAGGTACTATTCATATCTACCGACTGTAAAAATATCGAGCTATTTTGTCTACCTTTTGGTAAAGAAATGGTTGGCTTAAAAATACTTTTTCATATGCCTTTCATATTAAATTAAAAATTGTTTTGCTTCTACTGAAAATTTTAAAATTTTGAGTTAATACAGTATTGTTGAACAGGTGCGATATGTACGCTTCTGAATAAAGAGCACACATAAGGTGTAAAATAGAAAAAACATGTATGTTTTCATTCTGATACTTAGCCAAACCTTTTTTTGAATAGCACTAGAGGTAGAAGTGCCCAACACGTGGAAAACTAAAGCGCATGAAAAATGGCAGGTTGCACAACGCGCGTTATAAAAGTATTTTCTATCAGTTGTTTAGAATTCATTTAACACTTTGCATATACCAAGCTACGGCTCTTTTTCTTTTTTTGTTTTTAAAGTCTTTGCGGTTTTTTTTTTTTTTTTTTTTGTACGGTTTCCGACTGCATGTTTTTTAACAATTCCTAATATTTTCGAATCCATATTCTATTTTTGAAACTGTCTACATATTTAAAAAAATTTTAACCGAAATACAACGTTTTTATAACGTTTACTAAATATGTTGTCAACGCTAAAGGCTCAGTTAGGCGAACGTTACTGTACCGTATTTGTACTGTATCATCCATCAGCTGTTCGCTTTTTGTTATATGAAAACCAATACAAAAGCTTACCGAAATGCAATGTACCGTAGTTGCAACGTACCAATCTGTATAAAATAGAATTTCATGCCGTTGTTACGTGACATTTGTAAGACAGTGATGGGCGGCTTGTATTTAACATTGAATGTGGGTAATTTTGCTCTCTTTTTTTGGTACTTTGTTTAGTATATCTATGGAATTGCGACAAAACAACTTACAATTCAACATATTTCCAAATATACAAATATACATATGTTTAGATGTTTAAAATAAACAAATGTATATGCACATACAGTGGAAATGTGAAACATATAAAAGACTTTAAATGGTATCAATACCTTGTTTGGTGTATGTACATTTACAATATTTGTATGCTAAAATTTTATATATGCTAAAATACAAATTTATTTATTGTAAATCTATAATAAAAATATTAAATTATTAATATTTTTTACATACACAAAATACTGTTTTAATACCATTTAAATCACGTGATACCTTTTCTGCACAACGGTCACCATTTGAACATTTTTGATTCCCATCACTGTGTGTTTTGTTTTATGTATACTACTGCTTTTTGTTTATGTATGGGAAAACATATGACACGTTTTTAAACGTTCTATAAGTGCACCAACGTGCTTACAGTATACTGTATACGCTGTATACGCGTATACGCGTATACGCTGCGGTACATTACGGGTACAGCAACGTTAGCCTAACTAAGCCTTAAAAAGTGCAACGTTTCGTAAAATTTCCAAATTGCTAGGAAGTCTAGCAATTTACTTTGTTTTATCATTTGAAACTTAAAATTGTATCCCAAATCGCAAAGTTCAACTAAATCATCCTCTATATAATCGTAGTTTTAAAAAATGTAGAAAAAAATAAAAATTGTAAAAAGCACTAAAGGCACTAACGAAAAATTGAAAAAGTACCAATTTAGTGCTTTTTTTTAATTTAGCACTATGGATACAATTTTGGCGTTTTGAGGCATCAAAAAGCACCATAAATAGTGCCAAAAGCACTAAGTTGGCATCACTGTCATAAACACACTCTTAGGCACACTGAGAAATATTCGAAGAGTAGCATAAATGCTATTTCTAAAAATAACCTTAAATTTATGTGTACGTGTGAATGAATGCCCTTAAGCATGCCAGTGACAATGTCCTGTTTGTATTGCATATATTCATTTGAGTGTTGGTACTTATTGCTTTATGAGCAAAAATAATCGTTATATACATACATATGTATACTCTTATTGTAACTAACTATAAAAGAACATTTTACATACTCACAACTACCGTAACTACCTTCTCTCCAGATACGTGTACTTAAGTTGCAATGGCCAAAACAAAGCAAAAATATTCAAACGAAAAAAGTGAAATGAAATGAAATTACTTTTACGATTATTTGAGGTTTAGCAAGCTTTTATTGTGGCTGGCCATTGCTGGTTGTTTCATTATCATTATAAATAAGCCTTTTGGAATACTTAACTCGTACTAGACAAATACTCACAAACACATACAAATATTCCCCACCATGACTTTCTGCCACTGTATTAATGATAGGATACATTGTAAATATACATAAATACACACACACTTACGCAGATAGATTGTATAAATGTCTTTTTGAACACGTAAGATACCAAATAGTCATACGAACACAGTTAAAGGAGTCTTGGAACAGAAAAATATTTAATTAGATTTTTTATATATGTCCATTAGCCCAATAAGATGCATTTGCAACAATAATCGTAGCATAAACGAAATGAGTGAAAACATTAAATAAACTATTTAAAGATGCTTTATATGCTGACCGTATTGTTGATTAAAACACTTTACGAACAAACAACTAAATAAAAAATAAAATGTGTACATGGACCATGTCTTGTCATGCATACATACTACATACATCTGCAATGTATCGAATTTTATCGAGGGTGCCAATTGTTTTCACTTACAGACTCCCAAACCAACCACCTCCCATTTAAACCAATAAATTCGAGTAATAAAGTTAAATACACACACACACACAAAAAGTATTTATGGAGCTTTTCTTCGTTATGATAGAAAAAATTATTAAAGATATTTATGTGACCATGTTTTCTTAAGGTGCCGTTTGCGTTGACCAGAACTGGTAATGGATTAATTCACAAGACCAATTTTGGTATACACCCGAAAAAAACTTTAATATCTTATGTAAGAATTTCTAAGAGCCCCTCACAAGCGAATCAGAAATTTATAATCACACTAGATTGGTCCCCAAAAAAATACTTTTTGGGTGTTACATTTTAACGAACCTATAAATATATATGTATATGTATATACATTAGGGCGGGTCGATTTGTATGGCTGAAAAAAAAATTAAGAATCGTATAGCAAAAACGTAATCTACATAAAATTCTAAGAAAGTTCTCCGAAGAAACCATGGGTCTAAAATAAAATCCTAATCCGCGCCTCTCGACTTGAAAATTGTTTTACTTGGGTGAAAAATTGTTTAATGTAAAAAATCGACCCGCCCTATATAGTTGCATAATCCCTGGATTCATTCTGTCTAAACTTCATAGAAGAAGGGAAGCCTGTTGCTTTTTTATTAGAATTAACAAACTTGTAAAACGATTTTGGATTGCGTTTAAAATTATATTTCATTGTGTTAATATAGTTTTCATAACATGATTTATTATAAAACTTTTCGTCGCCAAATTGTATATCACTACCAACATTTATATTGGCATTTTAAGCTAAAGGGTGGTCCAACAATAATGCACGATGTGAATTGCAAGAACACCTTAACGTCAAGTTTTTTGCCCAACTTAAATTGACATTTTTTTGTTTCAATGTTTGATAAATTAAATCATGGAATGGAACACATTTGAGCAGCTCGTAAAGATTGTTGAAGCCTTAAACGAATATTGGCGTTAAAATCAAAAAACATTTCGTGTACTTCGTGATTTTTTTGGTCAGCATAATCGACCAAATGTGCCCACAGTCCGGGCAAACCGGGTATGAAGAAAATTAGAAAATACCTAAAGTACCGTGAATGGTGTTCGCTATCACTAGATGATAGCGGACTTCTTCTAACAAGAAATAGAGAATATGGAACTGGTCGATATATCGTTCCAACAGAATGGTGCACATTTCCAAACATCCAACGAAACAATGGCTGTTTTGCGCGAGAAATACAATGTCCGTGTTATCTCACGTCGTGGTGATGTTAATTGGCCGTCACGATCATTTGATTTAACACCGTTGGACTTCTTTCTTTGGGGATATTTAAAAGAAAAAGTGTACGTCAATAAGCCAAGAACAATTCAAGAGCTAAAGGATGAGACAATTCGGTACACTAAAGACATTGAATTTCAGTTATGTCTCAGAGTCATTGAAAATATGGACCATCGGATAGAGGTATGCCACCAAAGCCGTGGCGAGCATTTAACCGATATTTTATTTCGCACGTAATTGTCATTAATCCTTCTAAAATATTAAAAAGTATTAAGATAATTCTCTGAAAACTTTTCGTTATATTTACAATTTACATCGTGCGTTTTGGTTATACCACCCCGTTTTATCCGGGAGTGGTATTTGTATTGGAGCTATGGTCAAGTATAAATCGATCTAAAAAATGTTGCAATAAACTATTTTTGTGCCAAATTTATTCTAAATAACAACATTAATGTATAGTTTATGGGCACAAAGATTATTGCGGAAAGAAGTTTGTATGGGTGCCATATGAAATTATCGACCTCCTCACACCATTTTCAATAGGCTTATAACAATTTAGGCGCATGTTCCAAATCAAATCAAATTATCCCCAAAAATGCGACCTGGGCGATGTTTCTCAAAACTACAAGCTACAATTCTACAAGTAAAATAGATTTGAAAAAAAATTGTAAAATTTTTGCTTTTTTAACGTGTTTTCCTTGTAGATTTGTAACTTGCAGTTTTGAGAAACAGGGTTCTGTACATGGACAAGCAACCAGCCAAGTGGACGGACGGACATCATTCGATCGACTCGGAAAGTCAATATTTTTTAGTGTAATACACATCAGCACAAACGCATAAAAAATGTGTGTATTTTTCGCTGCCACTGTCATCGCTTCGTGTATTTTTCATTCCCTTGTTAATCTTTGAGAGTATTTTTATACCCGCAATTTCCCTATAGTGAAGCATTTATTTTTTGCCGCTACACGTAAAAGCACACTTCCGTAAGTTATTCGTCTACAGTTTTCTTTAATATTTTATTGTGACAGCAACTTTATAGTATAGAGTTGGAATATGTTTGATGATTTGAATGTTTGTTCAAATGGACTTGTGCAGACCTATAATACAAGGTGTTCCAGAAGGACCGAAGATGTATTTAACCAGTCTATAGTTTCTTTATTTTGAATTAAATAAAATTATTTTTTATTGCCCTAAATGGGAAATCTAAATAACTTAAAAGTGAAAATCAAAGACGGCCTACAATTAACAGTTGGTTCCATATTTTATAACTCCGAATATCATTTTCATTCGCTTAAAATCATCATAAAATTTATGCAAATCAGTTTTAGGTAACTCGATATAATAATCCCAAATTGTATTAGTCCTAACTAGGGTATTCATTTAATCGACTTTTTCCTTTAATCGGTTAATCGCTCGATTAATTAACCGAGGTTTTGGTTTAATCGGTTAATAAACCGATTAATCAAGTTTTTTTTTTAAATATGGTTATTTCAGTATATAAAAAATGCATTATTTGTTTATTATTTGGAATTTATTACTAAAAAAAAAACAATAACATACCAAACATAACAATTCTTGAACTAAAACGAGCAAACAAAAAAAACAATTCATAAATATGTAATATGCATTTTTTCAATTAATACCTTGTGCTATCAAGTCATATCGTCATAATATCCTAAATAATATTTTACCATTGTTTAAAATAAATAAAAATAAAAATGTTAATGCTGTGTTCATTGATTCGTCCTAACTGTACAGTAGTACAAAGCAGTCATATCGTCGGCTTATTATGCAAACCTGTTAACTCACTTTCAGCATAGACGAAAAACTTTTTATTTTCCCTATTTGCAGCTTGATAGAAAATTAAAAATACAGTTAGTGCCGGTTCACACACGTCAAGTTTGACTCGTCATGTCTTGAGCTTTTAGGAGAGAAGGGAAAAGAGGATGCCATATCTTTTCCTCTCTCTCCTAAAAACTCAAGACTTGACGAGTTCAACTTAGTCTTACACACTTCAAGACTTAAATAGAAGAAAAACTACATGCGATGAGGCTTATCTTTCTCTACCACACGGCATCAACATCTCAATTTACATAAAAAGTGGATTTAGCCGGTTTGCATATTAAGCCGACTTTATATTTTTCTTGTTATTATTTTAAGACTTTATGACTTCCTTGTGAATCCCCCAAATATGTATTTAAAAAAAAAATAAACTGAGATAATTTTATTAGTTATTTCAATAGTTGAAGGAGATCTTATAAAATAATCTTTTAGAAAGTAATTTGTTTTAAATGGTTAGGATTATAGCGATACTTTTCTTTAGTTTTGACAAAACTTGACTTGCAAAAAAATTCTTTTACCTATCGTAGATCTAATTTCTCAGTCATTTTCCAGGATTTCTCTTAACATATAGAATACTCCATTATGCCATTAGAGTTTTTTTTAAATTTTTAACACTTTTAATTGTTTCGGTTAATTCTGTTAAAATAGGTTAATTCTGTTAAAGGTGTTGACAATCAAAAATTTAAACCATTTTTCGCCACATTCCTGCTGATCGATGATGAACATAACAAAATTAAGAACATTGTAATTTTAGTCACCGGTCGGCGGAAAATTGGTTTAAATGAAGGTCACTGAACACCATCTTTGTTTGTATAAAATATACATTTTGTATATGAGACGAAACAAATAATTAAAAACACAAAAAATATATTATAATACTACAAAATATTGAAATTTTTGTTACATCGGTTAATCGGTTAATCGACCGAAATTAACCGGTTTAATCGTTAATCGAAAAAAGCCAATTTGAAATTAACCGATCAGTTAATCGGGTAGTAATTAATCGGTTAACCGATTGGCGGTTAACCGAATGAATACCCTAGTCCTAACCCAGTAAAAAAAATTTGGGTTTTTTGAAGCAAGAAAAAGCGCATAATCGAGCGCTTCAATAAAAGAGCTTTTATAAAGAAGTAAATGATATAGAATAAAATATACAAAAAAGCTGCTACTTTAGTGCTGACAACGAAGAATGTTGCAAAACCGGAAAAAAATAAAAATATGCGAAAATGATTGGAAAAAGGCATTTAAACAAAATGAAAAGCAAAACGTTAATGAATATGTTAATATAGAAAGCCCCTAAAAAGCACTTTAGGAGTGCTTTGTTTGCATGTTAAAAGATGGGCTTATTGTCAGCATAAAATAGTCCTCCAAACCAGGAACACCCCATACAAAAATCAGGCATCCCATCAGCAGGTTTGAAGCGATTTGTGGTATGAATTCATACACAAAAGCTGCTCCTTTTGGAGCACATATTTTACTGGGAATTTACTAAAAGTTTTCGGTAGTGGAAAAATGCTCTTTGACTCCTTCATTTGTAACAGATAACGGCGTTGTAATGCAACTCATTAAAAATTAGACTCATTTGATAAAAAATATTATAATAATACTAGTTTTAGAGTCCATAATAAAGCAAATAAAAAATTATCAAAGAAATTTTTGGGAATACAAAATTTTTAATTAATAAGATTTTGTTTGTCGTGCTTAATTTCCAATTTTTAATCTTGATAAAAACACTGAAATTTATTGTTCGGGGATAAGCGTATTCCACTGGTTCTTAGGCCAGATCATCAAGAAACATTCTCCCATAAAATTTTAGAAAATTTTAGATATTAGCAAACAAAACTACAGAGTGATTGAGAATTGCAAAAACTCAAAAAGTCCTATTTGCAACGATATCAAAGCTTAAAGAAAATACCAACAATAAAAAGTGATTTTATCTTTTATTACATTCCCACAAAAAATTTCATTATCAAATAAGGAAAAACTTTTCAGATTTTATTCCTTTAAGGTAATTTAATGAAAATGAATGATGTGATAATGTGGGTAGAGGGAAAGATGTTGTTTGTTGGGGTCATTGTTGGTTAAGTGAAATAAATGTTACTTTGTATTCTTGTCAAAGAAATTATTCTTTTTGTGAATCTATTGTTTTTTTATGATACATTGCAAATTACAACACACAGGACCACACACACACAATCATGTTAAGATACGTAAAAATGTTTGTATTGTTATCGCTGAATACACAAACACATGTTACACTCGGAAGTTGGTTTTCCCGTTCGTTTCATTTCGCTTGTGTTAATAACCATAATAATTTATGTTTTTTTTTCATAAACAAGTAAAAATTAATTAAACGCTTTCCCTTGCAAAGTTGCAGAAAAAAAATATAGGAAAAAATAAAATTTTGGTTTGGAATTGGAGTCTGTGTAATTTATGACGGCGTATTTAGCTGGCAAGGAGCTGATAAAAACTCCACACAGTTTTCTTATTAATTTAATCAAGCAATATGGCGTGTATTTATGATTGCATCGATTAAATATAAAGTTAATTGTTACTTTAATTAGTTTTATTAATTAAGTTTGGTGATTGAACACAACGTTATTTTATTTATTGAAAAATAGTAAGGGTCCTCATGATATCGTTTATAAGTCTCGTAAACTGTGCAAACTGTGCATTCTTACACCCTCGTAAATGAACTGTCAAAAATTGTATGAGAATTCATTTACACAAACTGCTTAAATTTGCCCAACAATTTTGACTCGTAAACTTGCGCTGTTCAATTGTGCATTTATACAGACAAATTTTGTTAATGCTTACCGCCGTTTTCAATGAAAACTTCAAGTGTAAATAAATCACAAACAATAAATTCTTGTAATAATATAAGCATATTAGTCATTTGGCTTTTTTTATGCATGTTTAAAAACAAATTTCATTTATAATTTACAAATTTCAAGTTTTTTATTATATTTTTAATTATTTTTTTTAATATATTTTTTATTGACGTTTCTGATTGAAATGACATTAATTGTTTAAAAATACACAAAAATTAAAAAGGATCTTCATGAAACGAGTCTCGCAAGTTTACCCATTTGCACAAATGGTAATTTTAAGCAATATCATGAAGACCCTTAATGTTTATTATGGAAAGTTTTCTACAGCTAAATTTTTTCGAATTATTAGTTATTTATATTAATTGTTATTTAGATTTTTAGAAGATTTAGATGTTTAACTAAACAGTTCATTAGAATTCACTGCCATAAAATGTAAAACCTGAACAGAAGTTATAATTCATAAGCATTCCAGAAGATTCAAGAATATATAAAAACAGATCTTATGAAATCTTTTACTTTGCTTATACACATACATAAGCTTATTATACACAAGGGCAAAACCTTTTGGAAATAAAATCGGTATATTTTTTTTAAATGAAAAGCTCCTGTTTAAGTCATTTTGTACAAGCGGTCGAGATCTCGACGAAAGTCTTTTACTGTTTTTCACTAAATAACTAAAAATACAGTGTAAATTCGATAATCCGAACTCCACTAATCCAGAATATTCGGTAATCCGGACAGAATTTTGCAGCTCATTGCGTCTTCTTTAATCCGGATTGGTTGCAACTCTATAGTCCGGATTGAATAACACTTGTCAAACGAAATTAATATAATTTATTGTGACGTATGTATTTACGGAAAAAAATGGCTAAAAAATTGCCAAAAATGGGCTAAAAAATGGCTAAAAGCTTTTTTAAATAAAAACACATTAAAAATCAATAACAAAAAATAATTAAATTAAGTTAAGATTAATTTGTTAAATAAGAATAAACGTAAATTAATATTAAAATAAATTAATATTAAATAATTAAATCATCGAAAAATCCGATGTCGTTATTGTTCATCTCATAGGAATCACTCATTAGTTTCAAATAATCATAAGTTTTAAATAATTTGAAGGTTAATAATTATCACGGCAACATTAACCCAACCTTTTGAGTCCAGATCTATAATTAAAAACAAGTTAGAAAGTATAGTCGGTTAAACCCGACTTTATGATACCCTATACCACATTAGAACCTTTGTACCAAATTTTATCAAATAATCTCTAAATTGCGACCTGTACTTTGCGCACAAGGTTTACATGGACAGCCAGTCAGCCAGCCAGCCGGACAAACATCCTTAATTCGACTCAGAAAGTGATTCCAAGTCAATCGGTATACGTAAAGGTGGGCTAAGGACCAATATTTGAAGGTGTTACAGGCATCAGCGCAAACGCATAGTATCATCTCCACTATTGTGGTGGTGGTATAAATATTGTATTGTTATGGTAAAAATATTTACCTAATTGATAAAATCGAATTACCGGTTGCTTAATGTAACTTATTACTCAAATTACTTTTAACGATGTTTACTTGGCTGAACCCCCTCTCTACTTCAGCATTAGACCATGGAAGTGAGAGCAACTTTATAGTTAATTCTGAAATTTCTAAAACAATTGAAACCGCCTGCATCCCTTTATTGAAATACTTGCAACCAGAAAGAAACAGCGATGTTTGTGTTGATCCATTTTATAAATTTAACAGTGGAATACTGTTCCTTTATTTTGAAGGATGTTTCAGCCTCATAGTTTATAGCGATTTCCCACATTTGTAAAAGTTGTGATTTAAATTTAAGGACTTTTAATTGTTCAAAATGTTTATTTTACTCATAATAAAATAAAAATTATTATTTTAAAAGAAAAGCGGCAAAACAATTTTATGGCTAAATAAGTTGAAAATAATCATATTTTTTCAAACTTATAATAAAGTTTAGCGTATCACCTTTTCGAACTGAACTTTTTTACTCCGCCCTCCCCTTTTATATATCTTCGCTGGTTGATATATAAAAGGGGCACAAGAATATAATAAAAAAGACTATTGCTTAACTAATTAATTGAAACTTCTTGCAAAAAATAAAAAAGGTTTTTGAATTAAAAAGCACACAGTTCAAATAAATTTTAATTTACACAAACAAGTTGTTACATTTGCTTCAGCTGATTGCAAGACAGCCTTGAAAATGGGGCTCCATGAAAAGCCCCCTAATGAAATAACGCTCAGGAAATAACCCCCAATGAAATAAACCCCAAAAAATAGGAAATAACACCCAAAAGCTGTGAATGAAATAACATCGAAAAATAAATGAAGTAAACCCCAAAACGAAAACGAAACAACCCCCAATATTTGGAAGTTATTTCATATGAAATAACACCCAATGATGAAAATGGAATAACCCCCAATGAAATAAACCCCATCAGCAACAAAAATGAAATTATGCCCAAAATTCATAAAAGAGTCAGTTTCACCAAGGATGAAGTCAATATGGACCAACATCAAAGTCGCAAAATTATTGAAATGAATCGTGTGAAGGCCCGCAGGCGTTTTCTTCATAATAAGGATATATTCGGTTCAAAAATTTTGCCGCAGTAGATCCTTGTAGCCCCTCTATTTTTGCAGTTCGGAAGACAATTTGCCTTTTACGTTTGGCCTTTACACAACTACATCCACTGTTTAAATATAATTGTTTTTCACTTAAAGAATATAGAAAATTGCTATTTCTTCGTTTTCCACTAACAACTTCGAATTCCATTTTTTTAAATATTAACACGAGATGATGTAAAGCGTCCGAACTTCGATGCACAACTGAAAATATTTTATGTTTTACAACAACTCAACTCAACATGCAAGGCAGATTTTACTTCTATGTTGACACTGTTATTCCAAAAAACAGATACTTAATTTTTCAAAAAAAAAAGGAAAAAGATCAAACTAAGCAAATGAAATAAACCCCAAATAAAATGAAATAACCTCCAAAAACAAACAGCTTTAAAAATGAAATAACCCCCGAATCAAAAATGAAATAACACCCAAATTAAGCACGCGATGAAACAAGCCCCGAATTTTAAAAATTTGTTGGGTGTTATTTCATTGAAGATTATTTCATAATTTAAAAACCCCAAATGAGGAATGAAATAATTCCCAAAAAAAAATGAAAAACGGCCCAAAAAAATTGGGAGTTATTTCATATGAAATAACAACCAAAATGTATGAAAAAAAATTGGGGAATATTTCATTTCTCGTTTGGGCGTTATTTCATTGGGGGGCTTTTCGTGGAGCCGAAAATGGCTGGTCGAGATCTCGACCACTGCGTTTATACTGTGCAACAAAAAAAAAACCAGCCTCAAAACTTGCAACGCGAAATTAAGCTAGACTATTGCTAGAGCAAATCTACCAAAGGGTTTTGAAAAGTTAGCTCGGGTTCCCGAAATATCGGCCCCTAAAGTTTTTGAAAAGGCTTGGTATAAGTCAAAAAATATATATTCTAAATGTACATCTGAGTTAAAATACTACTTCAGATGTCGTCAGTATGAAATAAGTAATGTTTCCATTTAGGTAATTTCAGTGGCATGTATCACAATGTATCAAAAAGGGTCAATAAACCCCTTCCTAGGACCTCGCCATGTTAAAGTGGAAAGTCTCCTTTAAAGTGTTAGAGCTAGAAGCGGCTCCTACCACTTTAGAGCTGCCACGTGACAAGTTTGGTGTAAGTTCCCTTTCCCCTACACTGAAAGAGTTATGCTTCATTAATCTAATGAATTCATTTCATTAAATTTTTTTCTTTAATCCAGTGAAAAATTTCATTACTGGAATGAAATTTAAGAAATATTATTAAGCAATTTCATTAACACTACAAAATTGAGTTTTGAATTTCGTTAAAATTTTTCATTAAATTAATGAAAATTCAACTAATGGTTATTCATTATTTCAATAGGTTTTTTTAAGATTAAAATGAGCTACATATTTATTAAAACATTCAAATAATTTTCAGTTAATGAAAGAAGGAATCTTTTGTAACTTCATATTTTCCATGAAAAATGTCACTAAATCAATGAAAACAAGATAAAGTTCTCTAACTTCAAAATACTTATAAATCGAAAACATTTTCTCCCTATAACTGTTGCAAAAACGTATTTTTAATCTTATTTTTAGCGAAAGACAAGAAAATAATTCATAATTCCAAATTTCATAACTTCAAAAATAAATAACGAAAAAGAAAAAAAAAAGATCCGAAAACTCTCACATTCTTTTTTCTTTAATTGTTAATTTAAATATTGTTACGTTACTGCCTTTCAATAACGTTTTGGTTTATTTACTTTATTATATGCCGTTTCGAGTTCGTTGATTGTAATTCAAATAAAACTAAATAAACACATCACTTTAATTTATAACTTTGGGTTTTAAAGCGCGTTTAAGCAAAATGTTGATTAAGTTAATTAAAGCCGTTCACATTACATTTGAAATGATTAAGATGACAGATGATTAAGAAAAAAAATACAACAAACAAATTAATATTAACACTCAGGTCTCGTTTTATGCGATAGATGCGTTCCAAAAAAATCGCATAAATTGAATTCGCAAAAAACGATACTCTAGCTTCATATAAAAACTAATGATTCGTTCCAAAATTCTGAAAAACCGCAAAATTCAAATTTGAATCAAAAAATCAAAACAAAATCGCATAAAAAAAATCAACAAATATGTATGTATACGGGAAGCGGACAACTCAATACAAATATTTAGTTGGAATTCCTTTATATTTGGCATAACTATAGTTTCAGTAGGTATGAATAAGTGTGCGAAATATTTTTATTCTATGATGTTTATTTGTCGTACCGTTTTCAAAAAAATGTTTTTTTAAATTACTAAGGGTAATCACGATGGTCATTGTGCAAATTTGCAATGTGTAAATTTGCAGTGCATATTATGATAGATCGTGAGCATACCACTTTAATTTTTGTGCAAATATGCTATTTTTCTAAAAATGAATTCTGGCAACATTAAAAACTTCTGGCAGCACTGTAAAAAATCTGCATTTGTTTACAATTGAAGCACAGCCGCGAAAAACGTTGTAAACGCCACATTTTGCAAAAACTGTTTTTTTGCAGATAAACGTTGACTTTACTCTCTTACACAGTTTAAACATCAAATCAACCAAAACTATGCACCTTAACGCCTTCAAAATGGCGTACAAAGTGTCAGCCAGTGGAAGAACATTGCAAGTTACTAACATAATGATGAAACCGAAATGGTTTTGCAGTGCGGAATAATGTTTTAAAAGCCTTTTGCATTAAAGTTTTTATTATCACTATTTTAAATAATAGAAAAAAAAAATTTTTAAAACAAATAATGCTGCTTGTCAAAAAACGTTTTTTTGCTCTCCTGAAAAATTATTATTTTGTAACTTAAAACGTTATTCGCGGCTGTGCTTCAATTATACACAAGCAAATTAAAATAAATGTTTTCTTTTTAATTAATTTAAATTTAATTCTCTTTTTCATTTTACAATCTGCGAAAATGTTCAATTTATAAGTTTTCTTAAAATCAATATGACACTTAATATGTCAAATGTTATTATTTACATTTGTTTGCAAGTGAGCAAATATGCACTACTAACTTTGCTCATGGTTTTTTTAGTGCAAACGAAGTAAAAAAGAGCAAATTGCAAATACGTACATTTTGTTGTTGTGTTGTGCAAATGTGTGTATTTTTGCTCGCATTTTCATCGTTTGCACACTTTGCACTACCCATCGTGATTTCCCTTATTATTTCAAACTAAAAACTAATCAAACGAAAAAAAGAATTAATTTAAAAAAAATATTTTTCATCTGCAAAAGCGGAAACGACCAATTTAAATCAACATTTTTCTAATGTAGTTCTAATTTTTTTTTTTTATCATATTGTAAAAGTTTAATTATTAGTTTAAAAGGTATCCAAATTTCTTTAGACTCGTTCATGTGGTACTTACAATGTTGTACCGTAAAAATTTGTCTAACTTCCACCTAATTTTTGATTTAAATTTTACCGAAATTAGCCTTCGTTGTAAAACTAATATTATGTGCTCTTCATTAGTTTAAAAACACTCATACATACACATCGGCTATGCATATAAAAAACACAAAATAAAACAAACTATAACGATTATATCAGTGATGCAAACTTGGTTTAATTCAAGAAAGTTAAAAAAGCTTAAAAAAAAACATCCAAAATGTCAAAAACCGTAAAAATTTAAAAAAATCTTAAATTTAAAAATCGCATAAATTTGAATCCGCATAAAACGAGACCTGAGTGTATTTCAAGTATTAAAAATGCTTTTATAAAGTTATCAGAAGATTATTTTAATCATTTTAATGATGAAATTGTGAAAATTTATGAATTATTTAAGGAAAAAATAAAAACATTAAGCAGAAATCGCGGCCGGTTATACACGTTGGTTATATCATGTTGGTGATTCTACATCATACTCAGTTTTCCCTACACTTTTCCCCACGTTAAAAATTTATTGTTTTTAGGGGCAAGCAAACAAATACATATTTATTTTGTTAACATTTTGTACATATTTATTATAATAAAATTTTTTTATTAAAAAAAACATTTAATTTCAAAATAACACTGTGTGACAAATTTAATTTTTTCTTCTTCACAGAAACGCCGCAATAAATCCTTTAATCTAGAATAAAACAGGGTCAAACTTCGAATTTAATTTCTCATTGCCTCATCTTTTGTTAATTTTTTAAGAGCTTAATAGTTTTCAAGACTACTTATTTTTAATAATTTTTTTAACATAAAAATCTAATAATTTTAAGCAAACTTGGTACCAAATAAAAGGTTCAGTTCCCCTGAACTTAAATATAAAAAAAGTTCCTTTAAAAGTAAATCATTTCATATCCTTAAAAGTTTTCATTTAAAATTTTTTAAAAATTCAAAATTGTATATTTTTATTTCTCTTAGCTTAGAAGGTGTCATTGTTTTTTTACAAATAAATTTCTATGCAGAAATTTCATCACTTAGATATTCGCTTTTAATATTCGCATACATTTCAGAGAATGTGAGTGCGAATAGAAAAAATAAGAGAATAGCTCGCAATGCGAACGCGAATATACGCTGCCACTTAATTATATATTAGGGGGTTCGAAGAATATTCGGGTATGTACATGGTATTAATATATGGATTGCCAGTCTGTTAGGACTCATAGATGGTTTCTTTAAAAAATACTACATTTGTACTAAAATGCTATTGTATATGAAAAATTTTAATTTTTAAATGAAAATTAGATAAATATTTACTTATTTTTAGATAATATATTGAAAAAGAGATATTATTTTGAAAAACCTCTACATTTACCTTAAAATAAAAAATCTGTCCTTTTTCCCAACGGTTGAAATTTTTCGAAAAAATCCCTGCAAAAAGGGAAATCCCTACATTTGGCATCACTGGTTTGAGGTATGTTCAGTCGATTCTATGTGGTTTTTGAAGTGATTTAGTTGTAATCATGTCAATTTGAAGTGATTAACAAATCACTTCAATGTATGGGTAATCATCTCTTATGCTAAGTTCACACTTGGGTTTTTAAACGCGTTTAAGCTAAATGTTGACTTAGCTAATCAAAGCCTTTCACATTACATTTGAGATGATTAAGATGACAGATGATTAAGAAAAAAAACACACAACAAACACACAAAAAAAAATCAAACAATTTTATATTTCTTTAAAGTATTAAAAATGGATAAAAACACTTTTATAAAGTTATCAGAAGATTATTTTAATCATTTTAATGACGAAATTGTGAAAATTTATGAATTATTTAAGGAAAAAAATTAAAACATTAAACAGAAATCTAGGCCGGATGTACACGACATGTTGGCGATTCTACATTATTAGGTATGTTCAGTAGATTCTATGTGGTTTATGAAGTGATTTAGTTGTAATCATGTCGATTTGAAGTGATTAACAAATTACTTCAATGTATGGGTAATCATCTCGATTTTGAAGTGATTAGAGCTTAATCACGTTCGAGCTGCTTAAACGCGTTTAAGAACTCAAGTGTGAACATGGTATTAATCATGTTCGAGCTGCTTAAACGCGTTTAAGAACCCAAATGTGAACATAGCATTACACAGTACAACATTTTTCAGGTGATTGATTCGGGACTCAATTCTGATAATTGGTTATGAAAGTAGACCCAAAAAGAAGAACTACTGCATTTTTTGCCCAAAAAATTAAAATTTTTTATTTTTAATTCAAAAGGTAAAAAAGTGTCAAGTCCCATTACTTTCAAGTAAAGTCGCATAACCTATAAACAAAATGACACATAAATCACAAAAATCGATGAACGCGTTTCGCTTTTATTTACAATTAAGTTAAGGCATGCATTTCAAAAATTTGCTCGAGATATCCACAAAATTTTTTGGAAAAAACACTTTTTTAATGATTCTTTATTTTGCATGAAAATAAACATTCCGATTCATATTACAGCTGTTCTTACACAGTAAATATGCAATTTTTATATGTTATCTATGCATGGAAAAAAAATTTAGAACATTTTCAATTATTGTCACTATCCATTGTCGTTGAAGATTACGCTTGTGGTTCTGATGACCTTATTTTCTTCGTTTGTTGTTCATATATATGTTCTGAGTCTGCATCATCCTTCGAGATAGACGTAATATTCAAGGGCATGTTTTGTTCACTGTGTCCACAAATTTCAAACTGCATAATTTTAGAACTCCACCAACAAACCTCCGCAAGCAATGCATCCAATTTTTTGCCTTTGAATCGCTTTTCCATTGGCATGGTCACCTGTACCCATGTTCTGTAACTTTAGTGAGAACTTCTTGCATCGAAAAGATGTGAAACAAAATATTCCATCGTTTCTCGAAAAGTGAGAAAAATGTGTGTCTGTAACTCATGTCGAAAACTATCAAAAGAGATTACGTCGTTACGTTATAAATGTCAAAATATTGCATTCGAAGCCGATGTGATATTGCAGACGTTCAGAACGCCAGTAACACATATCGTTGACGGCGACCAAAATTAAACAATTTTCAACGACGGCGGCGAAAATACAACCGTCGGCTATACCAAATTGTGTAAAGAGCGACTTTAATGTTTGTTGTTTGCAAACGAGCTTTGAAGACATTCGTATATTTTATTAAAATTTAAAAAGCAAAATAATAAAACAATGAAAAATGTGCCAAGAAAAAAATATTATTATTATTATTCTTTGCATTTTTAATTGTTTTTTAGTGTTGAAATTTTTTCTCGCCCCATTTTTATTCGTGAGTTTATTTGACAGTTCAAAGCGGGAACTTTTCTCACCAAAATGTTACAGACACACTTTTTCTGTAAATTGGCGAGTAATTTCCTTACGTGACAGGTTGAACTCGCTAAAAAAAAGTTACAGACACAGTTCAGTGAGAAAAACAGCTGTTTGTTTCAATTTATGGCATTTTTGTTTCATTTCACACATTTCAATCGAAAACTTTCTCGACGCGAGAGTTACAGAACATGGGCACTGTGTAACCTCTCTCCTTGCTCGTCCGATTCCTGAGGTAATTGTGCCAAAAAGGTTTCAAGGTGGAAATGCAAGAAATGTAATTTTAACGTCATGGATGCATTGATTTTTTCAAAATAATACAGCAAGTTGTCCACTCGTGTCTGTATGTCATCTCGCTGTACACGATTCTTTCCTAAAACGCCTTCGATGACTTGTTTCAATGCGTCCCATGCACATAGGTGGTTATAATGGTTCGAAAGCATATTTTTGAAAGATTAGCTTTTCATTAATTTTCGTATATCCGGACCATTGAGAATACCTGTTTCAAATATAAAAAAAAAAAAACATTTACAAAAAAATTATTGGTAATGCGAATATATCGAAGTGAACAAATTTAGATATGACAATATTACAATACTGACAACGATACGTACCTTTTCTAATTTTAGCTTCACTGAGTTTTGGAAAGATGGATTTCAAACAGTCATAGGCGTCACCAATATCGTTGACGACCACTTCGACGAATTTCCCAGCTTTTCCTAATTTTATGTGGAGCGATGGCAACAAAATATCATCTAGATCCTTTATCAAAGGTTTATTCCGTAATTTTAATTGTTTCTCGAGCTCTGGAGTTCTTGCTTTCCAATATTTACATTGATATTGATTTCCTGTTTATCGTGAATCCCAATTACAAAGAAAGCAGAAGTATTTTGGAAAACCGCCCTTTAATACAATGCCTTGTATTATGTTGGCAACCTTTAGGTCGCAACAAATCTTCCATTTGTGTACATTGTAGTTGATTTTCTCGAAAAATTACGCCCAATGTTTCATACGTTTCCTTCATAGATGTGCTGAATCCCAATGGAATGGACAGTTTTTGTTCGTTTTGTGCAATAGCACTGCCTTCAAACTTGAAACTGAACCATCGATGAATAAACGCCAGTCGCCAGCGATATAATCCATTCCCAATTTTTTCACTAAACCTGGGATATCATGGGAGTGGGTGAACGTATTTGATTCGTCAACGGAATAAAATTTCTGACATTTTGCTGTGTCAGTTTTCTGCTTTTCAAAAATGATGTCAACATTTCGGAGTTTTGTTGTGATAGTCCCATCTTAGCCACAATGTAATCCATTTCGATTTGTGTTAGCAGTTGTGGTCCATTATTGTCAAAATCGGGTATCATTCAAATTGGTCGGATTGGTGAAAACGGTTTCGGCTTGCAGGGACACAGCAGCAATGTATTCTTTTGTTTTCAATTTTTTTCTGTTTAATCCAGCACGAGAATTAATGCATGCGTAGTACCTGGATTCATCATGTCCAGTAACGTCTTCCACCCAAATTATTGGCTTCATAAGAAAAAACTGTCCACCTTTTCCATTTATCCACATTATAAGTGTATTATAACAATTTTTGCACACTGTGTTCGGCGTAAAATTTGCACCACTTAAATCTGCTTCATCAAAATAATGACAATACGCTGTTTTGAATTCCTCAGTAATCAATTTTTTTCGATCCAGTTGGCCTCTTTTTGGGACGATATGACCACAAACGTAACAAAAATTATCCAATTGTGGCCACTTGTTATTTTACATATTTGAAAAATATATTATATGTTTTGTTATTATTCACTTTTTAAAACCGGGGAAAAGTTCACTTGTAATTCTCGCGTTTGTCGACTCTTGTTAATACTACAAATATTTCAATATTTTACTGGCAGGTACTTATGAAATATATTTTCGAAACGTTCCAAAACATGAGCACACATAAATGTGGGTGCAATTTCTGTAAAAAATCGTTCAGGTAACTAACAGAAAACCTAAATAATTAAAAAATTGCACTTTCCTTTTTTTCCTTTAAATTGTCCACTCACATTTATTAACGCTTATTACTTTGCTACCGCAATCATAAAAATCAAATAACCTTTTTTAATGTTTTTTGGGATTTCCAAACAAGCTTTCAAGGTCTAATTATTTCCTATATGTAAATAAAAGATTTATGTCATATTTTCCCCCGACGTTTCGTAGGCTGTTTTCCTACCTCTTCAGGGATTATTTTTATTGAAATATAAAATCTTTAATTTGTATTTACATTTCCATTTTTTAATTTAAATGTGGTTTTAAACAATACACACAGTACAATTAAACACACACATAAAACAAAAATATATATACATATGCCAGTATCACAGTTGAAAATGGACCAAATTATAACCTTTTGTTTATTACTTTTTTTAATTCTGAGAATCATAAAAAAAGTCATCAATGTTTTTTCCAAAGAATTTTGTGGATATCTCGAGCAAATTTTTGAAATTCATGCCTTAACTTAATTGTGAATAAAAGCGAAACGCGTTCGTGTGTCGTGTGTCATTTTTTTTTATAGGTTATGCGACTTTACGTGAAAGAAATGGGAATTGACACTTTTTTACCTTTTTGGATTTTTTATGAATTAAAAATAAAAAATTTAAATTTTTTGGGCAAAAAATATTTTTTTTTCTTCATACATTTATTTATAACTGCTTATGTAGCGAAACGTTGTATGAAGAAATTAAAGGAATTGTAATTCTTAATTTTTTTTTCTTTGTGGTTCTTAGTTGATTATTTTGTTTTATCCGTTATCCTCTTTTTCACAGTTTTTAAGTGGTTTTTTTACACCTTTTTTCTTACTTCTTTTTTTTTAATTTTTCAAAAATTGAATTTTTTTTTTTTTTTTAATTATCACAGTGTTACTACAATTTTCTTTTAATAATTTCTATTTTTATTTTATCTTTTCTCAAAATTTTACCTTTACGGGATTTTAATTCATTTAAATTTTAACTATTAAATTTACTTTATTAAGTTTACGTTTTGTTTTTTTAATTTTTAACCATCTGCGATAATTTTTTTTTCTCACACAAAAAATCATTATGTAAAGCCGTCGTCATTTTAACTTTGAAATTTTTGATAAATACATATTTATTTTAAAATTTAATTATTCTTTTAATTTTTACCACAATTTTTATTCCCAAAGCATATATTGCTAAAAATCTTTAATTTTAACCGAAAATTAACTGATTTCGTTACACTATGCTACAACAACATGGTTAATTGATATTATTCATAATTTTTACTTTATCAACCATTTGGATTTTAACATACGATTTTAATACTATTTTTATGCAATAACTTGAAAAATTCTGTTTTTTGTTAATTTAATTATCTGTTTTTTGAAAAATAAATTTTTTTCAGGAATTTTCTAAGGGAACAAACACTTTTTTGACACCTTTCTTTCACTGCACAAAAATAACTGGCTTTTGACACATTAGTTGTTGCGTCAGAGACCTAGCACAATTCTTCTTTGTGACGATTTTCCTTAAATTGGAGACTAGCTGAGAATCCCTCTCCAAAAAAAAAACATGTGTATCTGATCTTGAATTTTGAAGTGTATCAAAGACGAAAGTTAACACTTTTTTAATCCAAGGTTCTATAACCCGCAGAATTAGGGATTTATCTATTTCCTTGAATTAAATGAAGAACCTTGCTGTCGTTTTTTTTTAAGGTAATTGTCCTTTCCATTAAAAAGCTGAGAATTTGTTCAATTTTACCAATAATTAATTATGGTGTCCGTTGCAAATTATGTTCTTTTTCGTTTCTTACAAAACTTTATAAGTTGTTCTATTGAAAGTAAACCAAAATGTGTTTTGTAATCTTAAAATTTTATTAGTTTCAATATACTCCTTTTATTGGTTATAAAAACGCAGCGTCTTCCTTCAAAAAACCTTTAGCCTTGTATGTTGTAAGGTTGGTGGACAAAAATAAAAAGAATGATGGCGTCTAATATTGGCCCTAACTTACTTCTTTGAAATTCAATATGGTAGGTTCTATAGCTAATTTTATTGGAAATGCTTGAATGTTCTTAATATTGTTAGAAGTTGGTAGCACCTGCATAAAACTTCAAGTGGTAAGTTTTATTAATGAAATGCAACAAATCTAACTGAACATACTCTTTATACCAGTTGGTGATCCGTTAATCAATAATAATATTTAAAATTATCTTTAAAAATCATGTATCTTTTTATGTAAATAAAATGATAACTCATTTGTGGATTTAGCTTATATTATGGGTGACATTTTGCAAATTCAGAAAAAAAAAAATACGAAAAGGGATATTCACATATTACAAACTTCAAATTAATTTTTAAATTATTTATTGAGCTATCATGACCAAACTAATGATGCAGAAGTTCTTCTTTTTGGGTCTACTTTCATAACCAATTATCAGAATTGAGTCCCGAAATCATGTGTTGTACTGTGTTGGTAACTTTAACAACCGTAATTTACAGCTTTTATTAACAACTCACTACTGTGATCGAAATCGTTATAATTTTCGCGTGTTGCGTATTAACTTGACAAAGTCTGACCTAATAATAATCTTATGCCATCTCTTGCGATTCTGTTTATACTTTAACCCAGCTCTGACGTCTAGATGGCTCTAGAACGTATGAACACTAACGTCTATTTTGTTAATTAAACTTATGCAACTATAGTTATTAACATTGTGCATTAACTATATGGCTGAATAAACTAAGGCAAACTTAAAACGAACATTCTAGTATTTGCAGTGGGGTTGAAGTACAATTATGCACAACAATTTTAAAATTACATCTGATAACTAATAAATTACTCTTATTCTTAACTGAAGTTACTTTCGTAACAATATATAACCAAAACAATCATAAAACTCATAAAAAACTCTCATAAAAATAACAAAATCTTATAATTAATTTAATGAATTTATGTCATTGAACAAATTAAACATTTCCTTCATCTATAAAAACATTTACATTAAAAGAATCAAAAAAATTTTTTTAAACGTTGGACTCTTTATCATTTTGTTAATGAAATGTTTCATAAATATGATGACAAATAGTCACAGTCTAAATAAAATTTTCTTACATTAACATAATGCAAAATTTTCATCGATTTTATGAAACATTTCATTAATGGGGGGCTAATGTAACATTCTCAAAATCCATTGGATCTGTGAAGAAAATTCTTTCAGTGTAGGGTGTATCTATTATTGTTGAGTATTACACAATATAAGGAAAAAAAACACGCGTTTCGTTCAAGCTTCAATTACAAAATTTTTTATTCAGTTTTTTCGTATTCTTATAATCTACTAGTCTATTGTGTCCGTTCTTTACTTTATTTGACACGTTAGAGTGTTGCCACATATCTAAAGATATTTTACTTGGAATATCGAAAACTTATAAAAGATATACTTCATAGTATATTGCATTTTTCACAATTGCTTTACTTGTCAATGATACCTTTAGGCTCTTATAAATGTTGTAGGTCTTCCGGTTCGTCTTTCGGTTGTTGGTTTGTAATCAATAACACTTTTCTGCGGTCTATTCTCCTTCATCCGTGTTACATGACCAGCGTATCTTAAGCATTCAGATTTACAGGATTTATTATATCTTCTCCATTGCATAGCTTGATTAATTCTTCATTTCTTCTTTGAATATAAGTTCAATTATCTTCAACTTTAGATGCAAATATTTTCCGAAGGATCTTCCTCTCAGCTATGCGTAAGCTATGTTTTTCTGCATTTGTCAAGGTCCATATTTCACAGCCATATGTCATTACAGCTCCTAGACAAAAGGCGGGTTTTAAACAAGCTTAAATGTGCAACATTGACTGCTAAAATACTATCGTATATACAGGGCTTTGTGCTATTATTGTTTTGTATTAAAATACCAAGATATTTAAACGGTTCCACTCCTTCGAATGTATGTTTTTCAACGCTGATGTTCTCCGGCTTCCTAACGTTTTCATCGGTGGATATTTTCATGTATTTAGTTCACAATTAGACCAACCTTTGATATTCTTTGATATTTATAAATATTTCGTTCATGTTTCTTGCTTTATCATCTGCATACGCTATTATTAATGCAGATTTATTAAATATATTTGCTATTCTGAAAACTGTTGCTGACAGAACGTCACCTTGTTTTACTCTACTATTAATTACACTATGCAAGTTGAAAGGCAGACTAGCCGGGCACATAGCGATTTAAAAATTCGGGTACGCTGAATCCAGTGGTGCTCTCGGTTTTTTAGATTTGCTCTGGTTTTCGAAATATACCGTTATTTCGAAAATGAAGGGGTTTGCACAACATATGTATATTTGCGTAACAATGTTAAAAACAAATGATGAGGATGAAAAATTAAGTTGAGGCGGTCATGCATTTGACCCGTCTAGGAGCATCCTACGCTTTGCAGGAGCCAAACTTAAGAATTTTAGCCATACAAATGTGGCGGTTTAATGAAATTCTTAAATTTGGCCTTTGCAGCGCATAGGATGCCCCTAGATGGGTCAAATGTATGACCAACCCCACTTTATTTTTCATCTCAATCACTTACATCTAACATACCTACCCTCTATCACCATTCTTTAAGGGGGCTCCCATACAAAATGTTCAATGCAGACTAAAAATATATTTAAAAAAGTCCCATAAATGCCCAGGTGTCGCCCCTAGTAAGATAACATGTATGACCGACCTCAATTAGTTTTATCACCTTATCACCACTTCTTAGGGGGGCTCCCATACAAATATTGCATTTTATGAAATTCTTAAATTAATTAAAGTTTTTCGACTTTTGTGAATAAAATCAAAAGTTGGCAACAGATTTTAATCATTAATGGCTTGTTTTGTTTGCAGCTTCGTTTTTTATATGTCTGCAAATTAGAAGCCTAGCTGCATTTTTAAATTTTGTATGAATTTTTAAAAACAAAAATTTCAAAAACGACTGCTCATATTAGAAAAAAAATTTTACTTTCCTTAAAGGAAATTTTATTTCGTAATTTCGTTTTTTTTTAGTAATTTCAATAAACTAAACCGTTTTTGAGTTACGCGAATAAGGGTATATCTCGAAAACCAAAGCCAATCTAAAAAAAAAATCCGAGAGCACCACTTCGTACCCGAATTATGTTAAATCGCCATGTGCCCGGCTTGTCACAAAAAAAAAGTGTTAATTTCTTGCACAGTGTTACAAATGTGTCGGACGATTTCTGTTGCACTGCCACTTTTACTTTTGTCGATGTTAGTGTAAGCATTATCAATTTTGTTAATTTTTACTTATTCCAAGACTGGTGAGTGCATATAGTATTTTGGATCTTACGTTGCTTTCGAATGCTTGTTTAAAATCTATAAATAGGAGATGAATGTCAGTGTCTTATTCATATCACTTTTCTAAGTTCACTTTTCTAAGTTTTCAGTAGTGTTATTCCTCTGTAATTTTCACAGTTCGTTTTTTCGCCCTTTTTAGGTATTGGACAACACCAGTCAGCCACGATGAAGGCATATGTTCTTCCTGCCATATACGTCATATGAAACCGTGAATAACATTTATGCTATCTGTGTTTAGGCTTTTTATTAGTTCAGCCGTCATCGAATCTTCTCCTGGGGCTTTATTCATTATACCCACACCACAATAGTGGAGAGGGTATAATGCATTTGTGCTGATGTGTGTAACGCCTTTAAATAGTGGTCCTAGACCCACCTTAAAGTATACCAATCTACTCAGAATCACTTTCTGAGTCGAACTAACGATGTCCGTCCGGCTGGCTGGCTGTCCATGTAACCTTGTGCGCAAAGTACAGGTCGCAATTTTGGAGATTATTTGATAAAATTTGGGTCATAGGTTCTTATTGACACAAGGACCAAGCCTATTGAAAATTTACAGTTTTTAACTTTTTTTTAGTGGAAAAACGTTTCATACCACAATCACGATGTCATTTAAAACGTTCTTCCACTACACAAATCATCATGACTGATGGCTTTTAAAACGTTATTAAAACCATTTACTTGGTATAATTTTTAAGTAACTTGCAACGTTCTTCCACTAGCTGACTCTTTGTATGCCCTTTTTAAATGCTTTAAGTTGCATAATTTTGAGTGATTTGAGGTTTAAACAGTGTACGAGAGTAATGTTAACGGTTATCTGCAAAAAAAAAACAGTTGTTGCAAAAAGTGGCTTTTACAAAGTTATTCGCGGCTGTGCTTCAATTTTCATTATTTTGTTTGTTATAATCAAAATCACTCAAGTATAAGTTGTAATCTATATCCTTAAATATTTTGTGGAGTTCTCTTTTTCCTTTCCATATCGTCGCCTGTATGGCCAGTATGTCAATTCCTAGTTTATTCACCTGTAGCACAACTTCTTCCATAGGACTTGCCTTCAGCATAGTTCTAACATTCCATGTGCCTATTATCAAATCGTTTGTTGCGAGTTTCGTAATCTGTTTTCGGGTTTGGTTTTTATTTCTTGTAGAAGTTTTATAATCAAAAAATCAGTAGGCCAAAATTAACCATACAGCTCAGAGTCAATAAAAGGACCTAAAGACGACAAATCGGCAATCCTTAAGTTGCTGTACTGGGTTGGAGATGTAAAGAACCTTTTAACGGACAAAGATATGTAAAAGTAATCGCTGCTGATTCTTTTAAAAAGAAAAAGATTTCTCTTTTTTAAAGATTTTTTTTTTTTGTACTTTAATTTTATTTATTTTTTTTCACTTTAAAGTCATGGACACAGAGCAAACAAATTGTATTCAAGATGATATGTTTATCATATAAGTATGCAAATAAGTGTTGCCAATAAAAAAATAATAATAAATGCTCATGTTCAACAATATAAATTACTGTCAAATGCACAAGTACTCAATGGCACAATAACAGCCACTGGTATGAACGATAAAATCTGTAAAATTAATTTCAATTTATTCTAACAAGTTTTATTACATTCGATGCACTTTTTACTATTTTATATCAGACATACGACTACATTCATTCTAAACATTCCATTTGCAAGGACGAACACTAAACAATCGAAAATGCCAGTGGTTCCGTTCGATCGTGTTGGGTGTGTGTGGGGATGTGTGTCAATACCATGAGCCATGTATGTATGAGTAGAGTAATTATAGTGTGCAGGATGTCATAACCAAGGGCATAATGCAAACGATTTATTAATTCTCCTCCTAATATTCATCCAAATGACAAAGTATCGGCCTTTTTGATTTTTTTTTTTTTTTTTTTTTTTTGTTTTTCAATAATAAAAACTACAACAACAGGAGCAAAAAGTTTAATGTAAAAACAATTGCAAGAGCATTGGTGGTCATACGTCTAGTTTTTTCAGAACTAAAAAAGAGTTAATTTTTAAGTTACCTAAGAGAATCTTTGTTTTTATTGCTTGAAAATAAAATATGTAGCATTTTGACAAAACGTCTTAAGTTAAATTTAAAAAGTTGAAAAAAATGTTGTTAATCGTACGAATTTTCATTAAAAAAACATTTTTCTTTTCGTTTTTAAAATTTTTTATTATAAACGAAATTTTTCTTTAATTATGGTTTGTTTTATCATTTAATAAAAATTATATTTTTTAAACTTTTTCGCTATCTTATCTCGACTTAAGATGTTTTGTAAAATGACACAGAAATGTAAACTTCTTATGCCCGTAATTTCTGCAAATAGATATCTAAGACTTATTTCTAACCTTAGGGTTAAAGTGTAATTTATTTTTCACCATCGATTTTCGATAGTTAATTCACGTAGGCAAATTTTACGTTGACATTACCAAAATAGTGTTCCAGATAGGTAAAGATAACTGTTAGGTACGAACACTACTAGATATCTGTTTGTAGAAATACCGGGCATTAGAAGTTGTTATCCTGAAATTAAAAACGTTTCCCATCTTTCAAGGTCTTGCATTTAAATATCGCAAAATGTTTATTTGAGTACAGGTGATGTCTGGAGTATTCAAACAATTTCGATGCAACAATAAACGGGATCAAAACAAAAAATAATATTCCAATAATCATTGCATTTGCATACCCTTGTACACAGCTAAAATAACAACAACAACATAAATAAGTATAGAGTATTTAAAAAAAAATGCAGAGGAGTTGTGTGGTTTAATATCCATCTAATGGTTTCGTAATTATACCCTTGTTAAATGTGTTGCATTAAATCATTCCATCGACATGTACATGACCATGGCCGGTTGGCATTGATGCATGCCATGCAAATCGTTAAAAGAAGCAGACAACAACTTACAAAGGCATTCAAAATTAAAAAAAAAAAAAAAACATCAGGCGTAAATGGTTTCAACACAAGTGGCAACTGTCTGTTACAAGAACCTGTATGTATTTGACCGAACGTTGTCTAGGGGCATGTTTACAAAGCAACATTTTTCTTTTTTTTAATACCTCCGTTTATATGGAAAATTGTAAACAGTAGTTTACTAAACAAATCCGGGCATTGTTTTGAAGTTCAGAGATTCATTCACAGGATTCATTATTTGAACAAAAATAATATCATTTGTAAGCAAATGTAATTGTGCCATAATTGACTTTAAATTTCATATATGGTTTTCTTTATGGAAAAATATGTTTCAAGTGTTTTGCGATACTGGGCTTTATAAGGGGCCCATGGTAAAAAATTCATGATTTCCAGTCTTATTTCACTATGACAAATCAAATTTTACTACAATAAAATTATTTGTTACGGTTTTAGGCGTGTTTTTCTCCGATGGGCTTTATAATTTGAGTGTTTTGTACAAAAATATCAATTTTTATGGTTGCTGGGACCACATTTGGATTCCTTACTGTTTTTCTACTGAAAATATTGGGCTGTATTTTAATCCTAAACTGCTTCGTGGAACTACAAACAATCTGACACCAAATTTTTTGTTTCTGTGGAGTCGTTTGAAAGAGAGCGTGCTTTCCACTGACGAACTATCAGGTCATCATGGCTTTAACTACTTGAAATACTTAAAGAAAGAAGAATGTATGTATATACTTTATTGTTTTACATGGAATGACAAAAATAGCATGCCCTCAGTCATTCCTTGTGGTGAAGGGTATAAAAAAATTAAGATTTAATTAAATTTTTTGCTTCTTAAGTCTAAAATTGTTTAGAACTGCGCATATGATTACATAATAAAGTACTGCACAATTCAAGATTTTATGTAAAAATGTCATTCTCCATACATATTTTCATGCATTAATATGTCATGTTAACTTAAACCATGTGTTATGCCATGTTATGTCTAGATTAACACACTGTCCTAGGATGTCATAGCAATTAAGTTAAACTGTTATAGCCTGTTATTTCCATATCATTTGTTTGTAAATGTTTTACCTGCAGCATGTAACATTAACATTGTTTGAACCTGCCTGCCTTGTATGAAAATATTTATTATTTTTTATTTTTTTGATTAAAGATTCTAAATTAAATAATTGAACAACAATTGAAGCACAGCCGCGAATAACGTTTTAAGTTACAAAATAATAATTTTTCAGGAGAGCAAAAAAACGTTTTTTGACAGGCAGCATTTTTTGTTTTAAAAAATTTTTTTTTTCTATTATTTAAAATAGTGATAATAAAAACTTTAATGCAAAAGGGTTTTTAAACATTATTCCGCACTGCAAAATCCTTTCGGTTTCATCATTATGTTAGTAACTTGCAATGTTCTTCCACTGGCTGACACTTTGTACGCCATTTTGAAGGCGTTAAGGTGCATAGTTTTGGTTGATTTGATGTTTAAACTGTGTAAGAGAGTAAAGTCAACGTTTATCTGCAAAAAAACAGTTTTTGCAAAATGTGGCGTTTACAACGTTTTTCGCGGCTGTGCTTCAATTGTTTAAATAAAAAAAAAAAATTTAAATCTTTGAAAAAGGTTTCCTGTAGTGCGATTCTCTATTCAATTTTAACATAATTTAAATTGTTAAAAATAATTAGTATTGTGGTTATTTTGTTGAACTATTTATGGTTTTTAATCCAAATTTTTAATATTTTTAATTAGGCTTAAGTTCATGAAATTTAATTTTTATTAAATTATTTTTATGAAGAAAGGAATTTTACAACATGAAAATCAATTTAAATTGTTATTGATAATCTTTCATTCTTGACGTGGCTCGGGCTCGAACCCTGGCCGGCAGGTTACCATGACATGTTTCGATCGCAACCACTCGATCTCCTCAGATGGATTTGCCGTCTTACACTCGCAGCCATCGACGACTGCTGACGTCACCAGTCAAACATCAATCCTTAAACCAAATTGTATTTTAACATTTGGTAGATCGAAATTTGCTTTCCTGAATGATTATCCATTTTAATTGATTTTACATGTTTTTTCCTTTACTTCTGTTTTTTCGTACTTTCGTCAAGAATTTTTCTTGAAGTCCAAGTACATTTTTTTGTTTTTTTCACTTTGTCTTTCTCTTTTCTGTTGACCTTTTTCAGCACAACTTGAAGGACAAATGTACACATAGAGCTCGTGCCCTAGCTTTAACAATAATTAGTATTGTGGTTATTTTGTTGAACTATTTATGGTTTTTAATCGATGGCTGCGAGTGTAAGACGGCAAATCCATCTGAGGAGATCGAGTGGTTGCGATCGAAACATGTCATGGTAACCTGCCGGCCAGGGTTCGAGCCCGAGCCACGTCAAGAATGAAAGATTATCAATAACAATTTAAATTGATTTTCATGTTGTAAAATTCCTTTCTTCATAAAAATAATTTAATAAAAATTAAATTTCATGAACTTAAGCCTAATTAAAAATATTAAAAATTGTTAAAAATATTTAACAGCAAAGTTAACGTAAATTTTATTCAGTAACTTTTTTAACAATAACGTTTACTGCTAAGTTCTATCTTAACGTCAGGTATTTAAGTTATCTTAACGGCAAAATATTTTTCCTTGTTTATTTTTAAATTCGTAGTTATTAAAAAAAAAACAAACAAACAAAAAATTTGGCGAATAAAAGCCTCATTAACATTTTTAAAATTCACGTTATTTACATAAGTTTTGCAAAAATAATATTAAACAATTTGGTTTTTTTTTGCGAATTTACCAAAAAGCATTAAAAATATTACATTTTAGATGCAGCTTATGGAAATCAGTAAAAGTGTTTTCTTTTCTACACAAAAAATAAGTGGTTGACTTTCCAATCATGTTAGCTAATTTTTGCAAATTTCCACTAATTTAGCAATTTTTACCGAATTTTTGCTATTCCTTATAGTTTAAGTGACTTCAAATCAATTTTATGGTTTGGTTGAAGTATGAAAAAATTTCGCGAATTTTCGCTGTTTTTTTTTTTTTTTTTTTTTTTTTGTTATTTTTCGACATTTTGTTTTTTTAACCGCACAGAAAAAATTATCGCCTATTATTTTTTAATTAAATCTTTAATTAAAAAAAAAAATAGTATTGATTAAAAAATTTAATTATCTCAATTAAATGTTTACTTATATCAACAACATTACCACAAAACAATGTTCCCAATATCCGAAAATGTAAAAAACAGTAGCTTTTTCAAGTAAAACTCAGAAATTGTCGACTTTTTTTAACATAAGCGCCAATTTGTACTTTATTTGCATTAGTATGCAGCACATTTTCAAGCTGTGTATACTAAAAACATAAGAACAAACAGCGTTGCCAGAATGTAGATTTTATCTTATTTTTGAAGATTTTTGGACCAAAATAAGATTTGAAGATTATTTTTCTTAAATTAAGATTTTTTATTTTTAGAAATAAAGATTTTTAACTTTAAAAAGTTTGTACAACTTACATAATTCCTTCTAAAGTTTTTTAAACAACCAATTTTTAAAAAAATGAAGTTTTGTTTCAGCTTGTTTTCTTTTTGTTTTGAACACTCTTGTACCCACAAAAAATGCATCATTCTATCTGGGCATACAAAATATTAAAAAAATGCATGTAAGATTAGCGGTTGTTAATTTTGTGAATATTGATAACAAATATTTATTTGTGAAAAGAAAAAAACGGATGTTTATAAAGTTTCATATATTAAAGAACAAAAGAGTTCATATATTTAGTACCAAAAGGTAAAACTAATTGAACTTAAGAAGCTTTTAGTTTGAAAATTCCACATTCCGTGCTTATGATAACTTTTTAACAAAGTATATTTCGTTACCTGAAACGGAAAAGGCCCTAACTAACAACAAATTAAGAATCGACTTTTTCAATAAATCTGATGAATTGCGTCAACACCAGAGAACGTCTTTGTGCGATTGCAAAAAAATCGCAGTAAATGAACACCAACAAATACACTCGCTTGCGGTCATACAATCAAACTTGCGCAACCACAAACATTCGCTGCTGGTTTGCAGTCATTCAAATAATTCACATCGTGCTTTGTAATTTATTCGTTTAGCGTCGTTTCTCAATTAAGATGTTTGTGTGCTTGGTCCGACAATGATTGTTTGGCAAAGAAAAAAAAAATACAAACAAAAAAGCCATGAATCAAGCAATTATTACTCATGTAGGCATTCAGCAGTAACTATGTAGTACAAGTTAAAAAAAAAATTGAAACGAAACTACACGCACATACAAGGTAGAAAAAATTTCCATAGAAACAGAAGACTTTTTTGTCATTTCTTAAAAAGTACAGTAGTTCTGTATGTGCAATGTATTCTTGTTATTGTTGCTTTTATTGTTGTTAATGTTAACAAAGCGTCTCATCGAGTGGTTTATTGTTGTTATTGTTGTTAATGTTAACAAAGCGTCTCATCGAGTGGGCAATGACTACTTGAATGCAACAGTATATCGTTAGCTAAAATGCAAAAAGACGTAACTAACCAAAAATTCAAAATCGTGTTTTTGATTGATTATTATAAATGCCATTGAACTACATGTCTTCACAAAATCTTACACTTCTGCGATCAAAAATTCCGCTTTTATAAACAAAAAACAAAGGGACGTAACTTCAAGCGTGTTTATTTTATCAATGAAAAACTACGCAATTACTCATTTTTTTTCATCAAAATATAATGAAATGGTTTCCTTCGAAAACTGTTGAAAGAATTCCATGGATGACTCATTAACGCATGTTTTCTGACATGTTTATTATTTTCATTTAATAAAGTTATTTGCTTCTCCTGTAAAATTATATTTTTGTTAGTTACGTCCTTTTGCATTTAAGCTAACGATATGAATGTTTGCCTTTTGACTTTACACAATTTTGTTCTATTGCGTGCTCAAAAAATATGCAAACAAATCACTTTCAATATAAAACACACATGCACAAATCAAATATGTAGAAAACAATATTGAAATTTCCAACGTTGAACTTTGTTTTGCAGGCATAGAGTGAATGTAAATTTGAGCGAATGAATAAATCAAGAAAATTAGTGATTTTGGGGTTCTCTGATCAACACTAATGTCCACAATAAATTTTGGAATCTTTCAACCAAAATTAGCGATTTTATTAACAAAAAACAAACGGCCCTATCTACAAAAGATTATATTTTACGCCCTAAAAGACCTTACTAACAGTTTGCATAATATATTATATATATATATATATATATATATATATATATGCAGCATTGTCAATTGTCAAAACAACTGGTAGCTTTTAGAAGAAAAATAGAAGAAAAATAAATTATAAACAGTTTAATCGATTAAGAGTTTTTGTATGATTTATGAGCTTCTTAGCTCCCAAACTAAAATCTTCTTGCCCAAAACTTATATATCTCCAATTTTAGCATTTTATTAATTTAATGAAACTAAATAGTTTTCATTAGAAGTATGTCTTTATAAAAAATTAATAATTTTATATTTTTGCCCTTGCTATAAAACTTTTTAAGATTTTTCTGTTCAAAATAAGATTTTTTGTTCCGCCAAATGAAGATTTTCCTTTTAAATCATCTGGCAGCGCTGAAAACAAACAAAAAATAAAACGGTTTAAAAAGAAATAAAAATGCAAAAAAAAACACTGGTTGCAAATAAAAGCATGACAACAACTTTTAGTTGTGTTCAAGAATTTAAGAAGTGAGGTAGTGTCTTTTAGAATTCAACAAGTGTTCGCGTGTTTGTGTGTGTTAAAAAATTGTTTGTTCCTATTAATTGTTCTTCAATAAAAAAAAACAACTGTGAGTGTGTGTGTTTAAAAAAAAGGTTTGTAATTGTTTTTAAATAAAAAAAAAAGAATTTTGTTATTAATATAAAAATACTTCGCTGTACGCGCTTTTTACCAAAAAAAACGATGGACAATTTATTTAAACTATTTTTTGTATTTAACCTTGAGTTTCCCATTGAATCGGAGGTTTTTTATAATTTTGTGCAATCTATTTTGTACGATATGCCAACTTTAAAAAAGTTCACAAAAGTTTCTTCTTTAAAAAATGAAATTTTAAATATGTAATATTTCTCAAATTTTTAAAATGCTTAATAACAAATACATTGTAATACAAACATATCGTTACTTTAATATAGAAAAGCCCTAACTAACGTTTTCTTTACTTTACAGGAGAAGGAAAACACTTAATAAAAATTACAGTCTTGTAGTCGCGATTTTTTTTAATTTAATTTTTTTGAAGTATTTTCCTTCTCCTCTAAAGTAAAGAATACGTTAGATAGGGCTTTTCTATATTAAAGTAACGATATGTATATTTAAAATTAAATAAAAGCATATTTATTTCTGTAAATTTTTAAAAAAACATTGCCTATAAACATTTAATTATAATTATATATTTAAAAAATTTAAAAAAAAAATTGGAATTAAAAATACTTTATTATTAATTTAAATTTTATATTAATTTGTTATTAAACGTTTATTTTGTTTTCAAAAACAAACATTGTACTATAAAATAAATACATACATATGTGTGTACATAAAAAAAAAACTTTCGTTAAAAATTAAATTTTAAATATGCAATATTTCTTAAATTTTTAAAATGCTTAATAACAAAAGCATTGTTATACAAACGTATTTATATTTAAAATTAAATAAAAGCATATTTATTTCTGTAAATTTTTAAAAAACATTGCCTATAAACATTTAATTATAATTATATATTCAAAAAATTTAAAAAAAAAAATTGAAATTAAAAATACTTCTATTATTAATTTAAATTTTGTATTAATTTGTTATTAAACGTTTATTTTGTTTTCAAAAACAAACATTGTACTATAAAATAAATACATACATATGTGTGTACATAAAAAAAAACTTTCGTTAAAAATTAAACTTTAAATATGCAATATTTCTTAAATTTTTAAAATGCTTAATAACAAAAACATTGTTATACAAACATATTTATATTTAAAATTAAATAAAAGCATATTTATTTCTGTAAATTTTTAAAAAACATTGCCTATAACCATTTAATTATAATTATATATTCAAAACATTTAAAAAAAAAATTTAAATTAAAAATACTTCTATTATTAATTTAAATTTTATATTAATTTGTTATTAAACGTTTATTTTGTTTTCAAAAACAAACATTGTACTATAAAATAAATACATACATATGTATGTTTTAAATAAAAAAAAATGGAATCGAAAAAATTTTGTTTGCTTTTTAGTCGAATTAATAAGTATTTTTATTTTATGTTATTTTGTTATTTAACTTTTTTTATCAAAAACAAACATTCAATAAAAAATAATAAAAAAAATCAGAAAATATTTAGAAATTTTATTAAAATGTTAATTGGGTTTACAAACATTTAATTAGATATTTTCATATATTCTAATTAAACTTTTAATTGTATCAAATAAGGTTTAATTAGAAAATTGCGTGCAACAATTAAATACCTAATTGATACAATTAATAATTTAATTGTTTTTTTGTCAAATTTTTAAATAATTTTTTAATTTATTAAATTAAATATTTAATTAAACATATAACAAATTTTTAATTAAATACTTAATTAACACAATTAAAAAAATAATTAAAAATCAAAATTTTTTTTAATTAAACTTTTAATTACCCCTATTAATTTTTAATTAAAATTTATTTTAATTAAATAAGTATTAAAAATTTAATTGGGACTACAAATTTGTTTACTGGAAAAAAAATAAACAATTTTTTATTTGAAACTGGGATTTTTTTAATTGAAATTGATTTTTATTTTTTTCTGTGCGATTTAATGATTTCAAATAAATTTTTTTGCTTCTCTCCAAGTTTGCAATTATTCGCGAATTATAGCCACGTTCGCGGTAGAAGCTTTTTATTCCTGTAAGTTTTTAATAAATAGTAGACTTTGCCATCATTTCGCTGTTAACAAATATTTGCGAATTTCCCCTAATTTAGCAATTTTTACCGGATTTTTGCCATTCCTTATAGTTTAAGTGAATTTAAATAAATTTTATGGTTTGTTCGAAATATTGAAAAATTTCGCGAATTTTCGTTTTTTTTGCAAAAAAATTTTATATATTCCGACAACTTGTTTTTTAAGCGATTTCAAATAAATTTTAAGGTTTTTTTTCCAAGTTTGCAATTTTTCGCGAATTTTATCCATGTTCGCGTTATAAGCGATTTTTTCCTGTGGTTCTTTAGAGCTTTAACGATTTTTAATAAAAACCCGCTGTTTGCAAATTTTTGCGAATTTCCGCTAGTTTAACAATTTTTACCGAATTTTTGCAATTCCTTATAGTTTTATCGACTTTTAATCAATTGTATGGCTTTTTTGAAATGTTAAAAATTTTCGCTATTTTTGCAAATTTTCCGATTTTTTGCAATTTTCGCTAGACTATCAAATCCTAAATGGGGTTTTGTTAGTTTCGAAAGTACTTTAAGTCGTTCCACACGAGAAGTAGTTTGCAGTGTTCGTTAAATATACTAATTAATTAACAAAGATGCCACTTGATTGATATTTTTAGCTATTGTTACCGTAAGCAATAAACTGTGCCGGTAAAATTAACGTTAACGTTAGTTGTTAAAAGTTAGAGAATTCCACTACTGGTGATGTAGCTTTCGCTCAACAATAAATTTCAGTGTATTTAATATGAAAATTGGCAATTAAGTACGTCATGCAGAAATCGAAAAAAGTTTTAATATTAAATTTTATATTAAATCTTGTTTTTAGAAAAAAAATTTATTTTAAATAAGGTCCAAAACAATTTAACAAGTGAAAAAACGGCCTTTAATATATTCCAATAAAACATATAGGGGTATGTACATTTCTCTTTTAAAATTTAAACTTAAACTTATGATCCAAATGCCAACCAACGATTTGACGTGAGATCAAATAAAATATATATAAATGCTTATTATACTGCCGTTATTATTATTTTTTACCAAAAAAATAGTGTAAGAATTTTTTGTAAAATGAACGAATGATTTCCTTTATCTACTTAAGAAGGTTTATTAAAATATTTTTTTCTAAAATCTTCAAATTATAACAATCATAAGTTTTCTTATTTTATTTTAAGTTATATTGTAATTAATAAGTCATACAAATGATTACAATGCATCATTAACAACATATGCTGCATATTTCGCAAGTGTCGCATGTTACAGTTAATGCTGACATGTTAATTTCCCATGTTGATGTCTGCAAAATCACTGTAAAAACTACACTCAATAGAAAAATCCATCCATCCGTACTCAAATCAATCCGAAGCGGTATTAGTACGGATTTTCTTGAATAAAGTACAGAAAGATTGATTCAAGTACGGATTTTCAATCGCAAAATACTTGAATTATCTATATTCAATCCCGAATTCTTATTTGACATAATCCTAAAATGAGATTAATTGAAGTAAAACTAAGATTGAATCAATCCCAAAGGCGCTTGATTCAAGATTTATAAAATGGCTTTAATCCGAATTCGTATTTAAAATAATCCGAAAATGAGATTGCTTTAAGTTAAGCTAAGATTGAATCAATCTCAAAATGCGCTTGATTCGAGTATTATAAAGTTGATTTTATATTGAATTCGTACTTGAAAAAAACCAAAAAAGAAATTAGAAAGAAAGAGTTATTATGATTTATTTACTTACCCGTATTAGACATTACTGAACGATAAAACATCAACATCATGCCCGATATGGTTGTTACTTTAGAAATCGTATGTACATATTTAACTAAAAATATAAACTAAATGAGAAGCAAGAGCTCAGATTTACTTTTTAACCCTTCGTGGTACACATGAGTCCGACCAGACATTTTTTCAACGTGTATAGAAAATCGAAACATGTGTAAGCCTGAGGGTTAAACATGAAAATAACACATGTTTTTATTTGTTCTGTTGTTTTTGTTGTTTTTAAAACTACAACAACCCAGCGGAAAAACTCAGAAGACCTTCCCACTTCAGGCCTTTTTAAAGGCCTGCTTAAACATTTTTTTGGTTCAATTGCTATTCTTATCTAACAGCTAAAGAATGCCTTATAGAAGGCCTCGGCTCTTTGGTATAAAAGATAAGACACACCTTCCACACTCGTTTCTATGAGAAGGGAGTAGAGAAGGAGTAACATTTTTTGTATTGTTTTTTTGCACATGCAAAAGCAAAATAATGATTTTTCTTGCTCCCGTTACCATTCTTATGTACCTGCTAAAGAAGCGAGAGCGGAAGGCCTACTCCGCAGTGACAACGTATGTAAAAAAGATATGAGTATGGAATGGAGCGAGCAGGCCTTGTATATTCAAAAGAAGGAGTACAGAGACCTTTTAGAAGGCATCCGTACTCCTTCTTTTTCCCGCTGGGAAACTTAGAAAAACACATACCTAAGCACGCATAAAGGATGCAATGCTGAGAGATGAGACTAATAAGTTTTATGATAATAAAACCCTCAATTTGTAATTTTACTCTCAGAGAGGCACTATCAACGAAAAGTTTAATCTTTTTTGTACTTGATTTAAGAATTTTATACTTATTAGTTAAAGAAATTCCGGGATTATTTTGAGTACGTTTTAGTGTTATTCGTACTTGAATTATTGAGTATGACTCGTAGTTAAAGTAATCATAAAAAACTTGATTTATACCGAAAGTTTTTCTTTCTGTGTATGCATAAACTTGTTTTCATTAAATTCGACAGTGTCCTATTATGTTATTGTCACACGTGAATGAGCGGCATAAAATGAATTGACAATAACATTATGTGGCCATGATGACATATTTTATAGATCAACATTTCTAGGTCGATATTACATAATCATCTAAGGAAGCTACTTATTTGAACCGAAATTCTTAAGGATTTTTTCGGAAATATAAAACTGTTTGTATGTCTTCCCAGATTAGAAAATTTTTAAAAAATTTTAAATCATAGTTTCAAAATTACGAAATAAGAAGCGAAGCATTTAAATTAAGATATGATCGAACCGTTTGAATTCGACTGGACTTGCGGTTGTTTCCAAAGGTCCATTTTTTGAATATGGAATATGCCGGTTATATTAGTTTAATAACACAGTTTTTTTAATTGTTGTTTAATTTATATACATTTTCCTTACCTTTGTTAAAAATATACCCGTAATTTAAGTATTTATAAGAGAATAATGTAATCAGGTTATGAGATTTTGCTGCCTTTAAGTAATTTTAGGGAAAGGGTTTATATATAGGACCCATTTTCAATTCTTAACCTGCCAACACAACATTTTGATAAAAATTAGCAGCAGAAAAAAATCTCTCGCTAAAGTGTATCGAGCCCTAACCGTGAAAAAAACGTAATCTACATCATTTTCAATTTTTCTTTAATACTGACTTTATTGGCAACACTTGACCATCTCCCAAAATGTCATGGTCACATAAGGTACCGTTACAAATCTATAGCAGGAACAATCTTATCGTAAACGACAAATTTCATACTAAATGTATATCGCACCTATTCAACAATACTGCATTAACTGGAAATTTGGTTTTTCACTTTTTGTAAATAATCGAGAGGTATTATTCATATCTTCCCACTGTAAAAATATCCAGCTATTTTGTCTACCTTTTGGTAAAGAAATGGTTGGCTTAAAAATACTTTTTCATATGGCTTTCATATTACATTAAAAATTGTTTTGCTTCTACTGAAAATTTTAAAATTTTCAGTTAATACAGTATTGTTGAACAAATGCGATATGAAATAAAATAAAAAAACTCTCTCCTGTAAAATTTGATTTTTTGGCGCTTACGTTATTTTCGCGGTTAGAGCTCGCTTTTTATTGCAGTAGTATTTGGAACGGGGCCGATGCTAATAAAATTTAGTAAGATGATTCAGATTTCAATAAAACAAAATTTTCATAATTTCTATTTCGGAAAAAAGTTTTAGTGGGGACTCTCACGATTTTTAATAGGTTTGGTCTTTTTGACAATCAGAATTTAACCAAATTATGCGCTTCGCAATAAGACATACACAGAAAAAAATATTTCACCAATTAAAGCATTAATTAAAAATAAAATCAGTTTTAATTAAAAATTTAATCAATCGAATTAAACGTTTAATCAAGTGAATTAACCGTTTATTTAAATGAATTAAATGTTTAATTGATATTATTAATTTCTTTACTGGTACAAATTAATATTATTAATTAAACGTTTAATACATTTGATTAAACGTTTAATTCACTTGATTAAACATTAATTCACTTGATTAAATTTTTAATTAAAACGGATTTTTATTTTGATTAATGCTTTAATTAGTGAAAAAATGTTTTCTGTTTACAGAGATGCAGTAAAGAAAGTGAACGAACTGTTAACAAGTTTTATGAAAAACAAAATAATATTTTAAGTGCCACGGTATTCCCTGACTACGAAGCAGGTTTGTTAAGGAGAATACTAAAAAATAACTGTAAGAAAATATTGGTATACTTAAAAAACCCCGGCGCACCTGTTGCGGCTTGGATCTGCTCGTGCAGCAGGTGGTTACTTGTGATGTGAGGAAACGAGAACTGGGGTACCTTTTCCCGTATCCAGTATAAAAACTGTAGGTTGTTATTTCTGTAAATACACACACGCACTGTAACAAAGACGTCGATTTATCCCTTAACTGGATGTAAATAAGTAATTTTGGGTTTTTATTTCTTATTCTTCTTTTTTTTGGATTTATTTAAAGACAATTTAATATTTTAAGTTATTTTATAATTATAACAAACGATAGTTTCAAAATTACTTAGGGCTAGGTATAATTCGTTTTTAATTGTTTGTTTTATAGATTATTTGCCTTATATTTATTCACCGAACACTTATGGTTTTCAATTGCAAAAATAAAGAAAAAAAAAAACACTGAACTTTCAACCGATCACTTATGCACTTGTTCACAACTAAAGAGGAACTGAACAAGCAAAAGCAAAAGTAATCAAACGGAAGGTATAAAATGTGGCTGCATAAAAAAACAGCTGTCGAGTTGCGGCCACCATATACCTCTGTCCGAACAACATGAAAAGTTGCCAGATCGTTTTCGCACCTAAACACAGGTATTACACCCATCCTATATTGTACACGCACCACCCTGGTGCGATCAAAATATGAAGTATTCATATAACTTCATATTTTTTTACCGTTCTTAAAATAAAAAAAAATTTATTTTTTGCAACGCCCACTTCTCTGAAACGGCCTATTATTTAATACAGGCTGTGTATTAATAACCCAGCGATGTGTCCTGGGATTTTATCTGCGGCGGCGACTGACGCAAAATATATTCGGAGGCGGCTCGAAGCCGGCTGTTAGCCGCTTCGGCGCAGGTCTCTGCTTACCGTTGTTTTGATATAAATAAACCTATTCCCGCCAAGATTTTGTCGGATGTTCTCTATTGATAACCAAGATGCCTGTACCTTATTTAGAAAATTTTGCACTTGCCATGCCTAAGATCAGAATCCGCCAAACACATACATTCACATTTCTTGTTTCTCTTGCCCAGCGGAAAAATGTGGAGTTGATTAAAAAAATAATGTATTCCCAGCGGGAAAATAAGGAATTGATTACATGAATAACTAAAAAAAAGAATGTTTTATTTTCGAAAGAATAATAATGCATTCATGGGAATCGAGAAGGTAATTTTATTGACACAATAATAATGATTTGATTACCACGTATATTCTCACATTTACAGAACAAGGAATGTATTGTGTCTGTTCGTAAAAATTTATCGTGCTTTTTCTTCTCTTCGTGACAATTATATTTTTTTTTTTAGAATTATTTAAGTCATTCCTAGTATACATTAAAATAATTTATTACAATCCTAGGACATGGTCTGTGTTAAGAATAATGAATTCTGGAATCAAATATTATACAAGATATGTATTACTTTCTCGATTCCTATTAATTCCATTTTCCCGCTGGGTTATTTTCGAGAGAATATTTATGCTTTCATTGGAATCGAAAAGGTAATTTTATCAGACAAATTAATTATGAATTGATTACCACGTATATTCCCACATTTGCAGAATAAGGAATGAATGGGTTCTGTTCGTGAGTATTATTCGTGTTTTTCTTTTATATATTTTCATAATAAAAATCCGTTACTAAATACTTGCTGTTTTTATGTCGTCTACTAATTTTTATTATCAAGGATGAATTATTTAATTCATTCGCAGGATACATAAAAATAATTTATTACAATCCTAGGACATGTTTTGTGTTAATAATTGTTTATTTTTGAGCGTAATTGCTTTTGTTTGGTCAGTGTTATCTATAGGGCTGTCAGATTTTTTGAGCTCCATCGCCAAATCGGATAGACTTGTGTACTAAAATTAAGTACACTTCAGCCTCATCGATTCCATTACTGTTGTTTTGACCTGCATATATACTAAATATTAGAATTAAATAGTGACTGAATATAGAATTCAATTAAAATGATAACAAAGCAAAAATCATTGGAAAAAATGTTACCAGATTTTTTTAAGTTAGTAATGATAAGGCGTATACTACTGGGTAACCTTAATGGCATGTTATCACCAATGCGTCTCAGGCAATTAGGCGGCAATCGTAATAGTAACAGTCGCTGAAGCTCAGAATTTTTCCACATAGTCGGGATGGCGGCTTCAAGCTAGCAGCCCCAGCACCATCATAGGACACAGTGGATCAATCATCCACTTGTCCGAATCTCAAACGATTAATTAAACTACTACAGAAGAAATAATAACAATACCCCACACATCGATGACAACATTTGGCACACGAAAACGGATAAGAATTGGACAATGGAACGTAAGAACGCTTAGCGAAGCGTCAAGGCTAGCACAAGTAGAGGCAGAAATGTTGAAGTTTAATGTTGCGGTTCTAGGTATTAGTGAAATGCGATGGTGCGGAAATGGTCAAATAACATCGTCCAATGGAAACGTTGTGTTATATAGCGGTAAAGTAAGCAGGAGAGAAAGCGGGGTAGCATTTGTAATATCCACAGAGCTAAGGACTACTCTAAGTTCATGGAATCCTATATCAGATCGTATTATTACAGCCCAGTTTTTCAGTAAAGTTGGAAAATACATTAGCATCGTTCAATGCTATGCACCCACAGAGGATGCCGACGATCTAACAAAAGATGAATTTTACAATCAACTAACAGCTACTGTTAACAAAATAGCAAACCGTGATATACTTATCCTAAGCGGTGACTTTAATGCCCAGATTGGCAATGACAACCATGGCCTAACCCATATCATGGGAACACATGGCATGGGAACTAGAACCAAAAATGGTGAACGTTTTATAGAGTTTTGTCAGACATTCCAACTCGTGATCGGGGGTTCGATTTTTCCCCACAAAAATATACACAAATATACATGGGAATCCCCAGACGGTCAGACACGTAATCAAATAGATCACATTTGTATCCGCCGCAAATGGAGAGGGTCTCTAAAAGATGTACGCACCAAAAGAGGTGCCGACTTGAACAGCGGCCACGAGGTAGTGGTAGCTACAATAAGAATAAAACTTAAAAGAATGTATAAAAGAAATCCGCAGATAACATACAAACGCTTTGATGTCAATAAATTGAGAGTTAGAGAGAAAAGGGACGAAGTTGGAGAAGAACTAAGGGAATGTGTTCAATCAGAAAACATTTCCTGGGAAGTAACGTGTAACAAAATTAGGGATATTGCCAAAGATTAAATAGGTTATAAACAGAAGACAGAAAGGAAATCATGGTTATCCGATAACACCTGGAAACTTATTCAAGAAAGAAATCAGTTGAAACAACAAAAACTTGAAAATCCCTACTATAAACCACAATACAGCGCAGTGGCAAAAGCCGTAAAGAGATCAGCCCAAAACGATAAAAGAAAGTATTTAGAATCTATCGCCAGTGATGCAGAAACAGCTGCAGGGTCAAACAACATGAAAGAGCTACATCAGTTAATAAATCGCCTATCAAATCATAATATGAATCGTAACCATGCTATAAAGGACTCTGATGGTCAGCTTTTTACAAACACTGAAGAACAAACCCGAAGATGGAAGCAACACTTCGAGGAAATAAGTAACATTACTTATGAAGAAATTCCGGAAAGTTCTCAGATTATCGATTCACATACAATAATCAACAACGCAATAACCACAGAACACCCAAGCATCGAAGAAATTACGTGTGCTATCTCAAAAATAAAAAAGAACAAGACGCCGCAAAGTGCTTTGTCCCCATATAACGAAGGGACATAAATAGAAGGAGTTGTCAGAAATTTTTGAAATTTGGTACACAAGCATAGAATAGCTTAGTTAAGAAAAATGTGAATTTTTGGACAAATCGGTCCAAGGACACGCCTACCTCCCATGTGTCCTGAAATGGAAAAATGTAATTTTAGCTTCAATAATGCCCACAAAACTACAAAAAATGGTCATACTAATACACACACAACTAGCAACGTATGTGCAAATTTTCACTTAAATCTGAACAAGGACTCAAGGTCCTGCCATATATCCTTTTTCTTAAAAATGTTATAACACTTCCAAAAATTATCCGATCGTAATAAAATTTGGTATGAAAATTGATTTTTGTTAGATATATATGTGTGCCAAATTTTGGTAGAATCGGATTATTAATGTGAAAAATACAAAAACATAATTTAATGAAAAATGAGTGAAAAACGCTTAAAATGCTCGTGCAAAAATAACAAGTAAGAAAGTATAATCGGTCAAGCCCGACCATCTGATATCCTATAGCATAGTATTTAAAAACAAAGTTCCTAGATTGTAATCTATTTGGGACCCATGGGCAATCATGGACCCACCAGAACAAAATTATGTTATGAGGTTAAGATTCGTTTCAAAGTTCTTTCTGCCGAATATTATTTAGATATCTTCATCTTCATATATGGGTTTTTTGGATGAGGGTTTATATGTAACCTATGGTTTATATTGGTATGTTACTACATATATTTTTAAGGAAGCTGGCATTAAAAGCTATTTTCGGGAGAATGATTTGTATGGGAGCTATGTTCAAAAATAGAAAGATTCCAATAAAATTTGATAAGCTGATTTTGATTGCAATAAAATTGATTAGAGATGTGCACGTTCATTTTTTGAACCACGCGCTCTCACTTTTACTCGTTTGTAAAAGTAAGTATTTATTAAATATATAAATTGATTTAACATTTTTATAGAAAATTTTTATTTTCTTTTAAATTGAAAACCCTGTATGCAATATTTTCGAACACTCCACAATAGAATTGCTCTTACTACAAACAAAGGCTGTTACCAAAAAAAAACTTCTGTCACGTAACCATCTTCAATTTAAATAAAAAATAACGGCACTAAGTCACATTTTGAAAATATTCTTTATACGATGAAAAACCAACGTCATCTGGGAATTTAGCGCCATCTTGTGTCGACAAAAAGAAACAGACACAACTGTTATACTAATTTTTTTAATTTATCTTGTCAATTTTTCTAATTCAATAGTATATATTTGGATTTTTTTCTTATTATGTTCCTAGTTTATTTTTTTTTTAACTAATTCAATCTATGAAAGTTTGAGCAAAAATCACGAAAATAGCATTTTTTTTAAATAAATTTTTTTTTAAGTTGTGGTAAAATTTTTTAAATTTTTTTTTTTTGTAGTTATTAGAAAACAGTCTAAATATTCGAAATCAGAAAAAAACCCATAGACCATATTTTTCTTTTTTTTTTAATATTCCATCAAAGTTAAGAAATTTTTAGAGCTTAACTAAATAATAAGCATTTTTCAAACCATTAAAAAATATGTATAGGAGCATAATTCCAGTTTTTCCATTTTTTCCATTTTTTTATAGATGGTTTAGAATATAGTTAGCTGTTACAGAAAAAAATTTGAATCTCGTAATCCAAAAAATTAATTTTTTACAATTATTTTCTTGAAACAATAAAATACCAAGGGCATTTGTGATTTCAGCGCCCTCTTATGCCGTAAAATGCAGACAAACACAAACAATTTTTTATACATATTTTGATTTTTGTTGTTTTTTATTGAATGGTATAAGTTTGAATTAATATTTCACAGTATTTGTAGTTAATTGTCTTTTAAACTCCTGAAAACTATCAAAATTTGATCAAAAATCATGAAAATTGCCATTAAAAAAAAGTTTTTTTTTTCAAGTTGTGGTAAAATTTTTTAAATTTTTTTTTGTAGTTATTAGAAAACAGTCTAAATATTCGAAATCAGAAAAAAACCCATAGACCATATTTTTCTTTTTTTTTAATATTCCATCAAAGTTAGAAAATTTTTAGAGCTTAAGTAAATAATAAGCATTTTTCAAACCAATAAAAAAACACTTATGAGAAAATAAATAAATAAAAATTTTTTACAGTTAGTTCTAAATATAGTAAACTACTACAGAAAAAAATTTCAATCTCGTGCTTTAAAAAACAACAGTTTTACAACAGTTTTCCTAAAGCATGTAAAACTCAAGTAGTTGTTTGGCCATTTTTACTATAAATTCTCAAACTTTGGCGCCCTCTAGCGCCGCCAAAAAGAGTTAAATCTTAAAAATTCTTCAAAATTCATTTTAATTATTTTGTTATCTATCGATCTGTACATTTTTAAGCACAATATAAGACTTGTTTTTTTTTTTTGATTTATGTCTATGGGCCAAAGCACTGTGCGCCGGGTGAAGATGGTATCCCTCCAGAGATACTGCAAACGAACGCAACGATAGCTGCAGAAATGATATACCCATATATACGTGATGCTTGGATCAATGAAGAACTTCCTAGTACTTGGACTAAAGGCACAATAATTAAACTACCGAAAAAGAACGATCTGTGTGTGATAATTGGCGAGAAATCACACTGCTTAACGCAATATATAAGGTCATTGTGATAATACTAAATAACCGACTGCAGCATGTTGAAAAGGTATTACGAGACGAACAAGCTGGTTTTCATCCTCATCGTAACTGTGTAGACCAAACCAACACTCTTCGTGTTATAATAGAGCAATCGGTTGAATGGCGCACACCATTGTATTTAGTTTTTATTGACTTCAAAAAAGCTTTTGATTCCATAAGACGAAGTGCAATATGGGCTGCATTAACAGCAAAAGGGGTACCAGTGAAGTTGATAAACATAATTAAAGCCATGTACAACAACACAACTCTACAAGTTCGGCATAATGGCATGACCAGTGAATCCTTTCAGACAAACGCTGGAGTGAAACAAGGATGCCCACTATCTCCTCTACTATTTGCTGTTGTATGGGATCTCCAAAGAAATCTTGAAGATTTGAATTTCGCTGACGATATTTGCCTCATGTCACACAATTTTACCGACATGCAGAGCAAAGTGAATGATTTGGGAACACTGGCAAAAGAAGTTGGATTAGAGATAAAAATTTCGAAAACACATGCAATGCGAATCAACAACACAATCAACAACCACATTCTAATACAAAACCAACGCATACAATATGTTAACTCATTCTGCTACTTAGGATGTATAATATCGATAGACGGCGGCGTGGAAGAAGATGTGACAAACAGGCTGAAAAAGGCAAGATCTCCCTTTGGCCGCTTAAATAGAACTTGGCGGTCACCCCAAATCTAATCTCGAAGAAGACAAAGATTCGAAAATTTAACGCATGTGTGAAATCTACTCTTCTGTACGGTAGCGAAACCTGGCTGATGACAAGCGTCATAGCACAGAGACTACAGGTCTTTATAAATAAATACCTGCGAATAATTTGTCGCATCTTTTGGCCGAACACAATAACCAATGCCGATCTTTGGAGATTGACGAACGAGGTACCTATAAATTGCCAAATAACAAAAAGAAAGTGGAAATGGATAGGGCACACATTAAGAAAGCCAAACGGTAGCATCACGAGGACTGCTTTAGAATGGAATCCTCAAGGCAGCCGACGCCCCGGTCGTCCAAAGAACTCTTGGTGCAGAACACATAACCAAGAACTTAAAATATTAAATAAAACTTTTGATGAAATTAAAAATATATGTAACGATAGATTAAGTTGGAATAATCTTGCAGAAACCCTGTTCCCAAGTGGAATGAATAAAGGAAAAAAAATCATAACAAAAAATGATAAATTGTTAAAAAAAATTGCTAAAATAATATAAACGGGAAAAACAGCCAAGTAAATCGCCAGTTATATCAAAAATCGCCAAACGGAAAATCCCACCGCCAATCACGTTTCAATATCGCCACGTTTGTCGAGAAATCGCCATATCTGACAGCCCTGGTTATCTAGTAAAAATACAAACTATTTTCTCATGGTCTCTTTATTAAGCTGGAGGTCCACACCACGCGTTACTCGCTTTTTCGCAGCAAACGCAGCTGTCAAAAAAGTAGAATCTGTGTAGTTATACGTAGTAAGTTACATGCAAAAAAGCGTCACAAGCAGCGTTCGAACAAATCAGCTGATTTTGACATATTAAATTTTATTCTTACTTGTGCTGCTGCTGCATAAAAAGAGTTGCATGTAACTTGAAACGTAGAACGCAAGTAAGGTTATAAAAGCATGCGCTGCGTGGAGGCGAAAACGCGTGCTATGGACCTCCAGCTTTAGTGTGACAGCATTCGCACATGTGATTGGCAGACCTCTGCTGTAGATATCCATACATTCATAAAAACAAGAAAAAAATCAACAAAAATGGAATTTATGGGTTAAATTAGAGGAAGCCGTGTTTTTTTTGCACATTCTCAGCTGAATTTCAGTTGCAATCAATTCCGAATTATATGTAACATAATAATATAAAAACCTAATCCCCATCATATGAAGGGTATAACGAACATTTTGAGTTTTTATTATATCAAGGCTACTTTTGAATGCTTAACCTTATTATTTTACCGTACCGGCATGGTTTTAAAAGTATTTTCGATTAATATTTATTCCTTAATTTTAATTCTAAAAGTTTTGTATATTTTGAAAATTGTAAAGAATTTTGTTCACAGTTCTCCAAATTAGTAAAGAATTTCTTTGGCAAAAATATTTTGTTTTTATTATTAATTTTTAGGTTAGATTTCAGTCTCTCAAAGCTTTAATGATGTTTACTAGAAATTAAGATGATCTTCAATACCCTGGAATTTTATGCGAATTTTATCATAAATGTCACCTCACCATATTTCTTGCGCTGCAAAAAATAGTTTGAGAAAAAACTTGTGGTGTCAGATGTGTTCAGTTATCAAATAGAATGTTGTTTATTGCATATTAAAACATGAACGATCATGAAAACGCACATATTAATAAATACTCATGCATTCAACTACTCTTATTTAAGTCTCCGAAAGACTCGTAAACGGAGAAAACCCTTTTGGGGTAAAAACTTTAAAACTCAATCATATTTTTATTACAATAAACAAAAATTAAGATGTTCAAATATAAATGACTATTATAGTTTATTTTTTGGACAAAAAGTTTTTCATATTAAAACAATATTATACTTGTGCACACGTATTATATATATTTTATTACTTGCCATTTCCGTTTCCTGTTTTGTTTAAAATATTGTTTTCTTTCTTTTCTTTTTATTTATAAACTATAAATGGTAAAGTTTGGGAATGAATGTGTATGTGTATTTTAAAAATAACACCCGCATACTCCTCATTCTGTTATATAAATACTCGCTTACACACGTATGTACATACTTATTTAAAATCCAAATCCCTAGTAAATGCAATCCTTACACATACACCCACACTTGCATACACAAATTCAAACAAATAAAAACTCTGAAAACAAAACAAAACAAACAAACAGACGAAGGACCAAACATGCATTCAAACGTTTTAAAATCATCAGATAAAAGAAAATTTATATTCGTATTTCCTCTGCACGTCCTTATCAGTGGACCATTACCACTGCAACCGGATGCAACTACAAACCCAACAGCAAAAGTAGCAACAACAACAACTTCTGTTAGGACCTGCGTAAATATCCAGAACATTGGCATTTTTCATGTCCTTTTTATGTTTTATTTGTTCATATTTGCTGTTTGAATGTATGAGTGCAGAGGAAAAGTATGATTTTACGTGCGTACGGATTGTTTGTGCAAATCGATTGCGAATTTGAGAGTGAGATGCAATTTTTATTATTAAATGACAGTAAAGTTTTTATTTGCATTGAATATTTTATTTAAAATACAAATAAATACAAGCAAATAAACAAACAAAAAATAAAAGTACAAATTCAAATGCCGGTAGTATATCAGAATGGGCAGTATTTACTTTTGTTTGAATAAGAGCAATTACGTAGATTAAATTCATGGTTGAATATGCATTTGATTCGATTTGATTTCACCATTGACTTTTCAACATGGTATTCTACACCATTTTCAACAGTTCTTTCGAAATTTACAATTTCAATTCAATTTCTCCAAGAATCATTTGAAATTAGATTTTTAATTTTAAATTAAAATCAGACTCAACATTTATATTTCAGTAGAAATGATCAGTTATGTGATGAAAATCGATTTTGAAAGCCAAGCGATTTAAGCCCGAAAATTTTGGCAAAATTAATTTACGCTGTTAATAAACGCAAAATCGTTATTAATGTGGTAATGTAGATAATTTAGAAGGCCTTTCTAAAGGATATCGACCCATTTGCGCGAAATTATCGTATATGCCAATTTTTTTGAAATTGAGTTTTTGATGCAATCTTCCCAGTGGTATAAAAAGTAGCAATCGCCACCAATGACAGGCGAAATAGTTAGCACTTTCACACAATTTGTACCAGGGTCTACTGATGTGGCATTCAAATCATACCTAAATCTTTCCCTAGACACCAATATCTAGTGTTAAAATTTGAAAATAGGTACCCACTTTTCGCTAGCTAATTCTATAGCTCCAAGTAATGCAGAAAACAATTTTTTTTCAACGACAACACAAAAAAATGTGTATCCGAAATAGATCCCGTTATTAGAACAACAACAAAATCGCATGCTTTTTGCTAGCACGCTTTGAAGATATAAGTAGCTAACCCTTATGGTAGGTAGAGATTATGCAGAGAGGGATCCATCGCCACCTCGTAGGACATCCCCGTGTTAAATTCGCCACTCAAAAGCATGTGAGGTAGATTGTAGTGGGACTAGCGGTAGTTTTTAATGAGCTAGCGAATATACACGTTCTGAGCTAGTACGCCATACCACTGGGTTGTTCTACATTCAAAGAGACGTGGCTTGACAAATTATTGTAGGCGAATTCCACTTCGTTGCTCCAAAAATTGAATGTATATTTTCGGCTGTAGGAAAAATCGCCCAAAAAAAATAATGAAAAATCGCCCAAATGAAGAATCGCCCAAAAGAACATGAAAAATGAACCAAAAAGTTAAACATGAAATTTTGCCCAATAAAAACGAAAAAGGGCAAAAAAAAATGAAAAATGACCCGAATTTTTTCTAAAAAAAAAAAAAATTAAAAATTACCTAATTTGCAAAAAAGTGTTTATTATTCATATAAATTTAGGTACATAGAAATGTAAGTTTTATGTAAAAAATTGCATTGTATCTTCAACAGCTGCTCGGCAGTATGGGCAGTAATACTTATTTGAGCACTCCGCCAAACTTTGTACACACTTCAACAGTTAAAAATTAATTAATCACTGCATAGTTACAATCAATTACTTAAAACAGAATACAATTGCTTTTTGCAAGGTGGCATGTCATAACGTCCAGTGTCGTAGTGTCCATGGACACTGTGACACTTTTGAAAATGTCATAATCTCCGTGGGCATTAAGACACTTTGCAAATGGACATTATGTTATTTTTAAAAATGTCATAAGGTCCATAATTACTAAAGATGTTAAATACAAAAAAAAGATCACGCAGACAAAAACAGGTTTTAATATAGTCACAATCAACAAAACTATTATTAAAGAAACTTATTTTACCATAATATGGTTGTCGGTGACAATGATTTGGTTGAATCAAACATAATAAGGTTAAATTTTTTTTAAAATGTTTTGTTGTTTTTTCTCTTGGTGCATATATTAAACATATAACGAAATATATTAAACATATAAACGAGAGAAAAGTTTGTAGTTAACAAGAGCAGACGTGTTTTGTGTTGCTCTGTTTTAAAAAAATTAATTTCAGTGGTAAAAGTCTGTTAAAATCTGAAAAATAATAAAAAGTGATAAAGAAAAACGTACTCTAAAACAATATTTAGTCACATAAATAAGGACTTTTTGAACAACAAAGTTTAATTAGTGAAACAATTTTATTAAAAAAACACAAAATATACAAGAAGGCATACATATACAAGAAAATTAACAAAGATCATAAACAGCTGCGTGTGGAGACTTGCTTCTCATTCTTTATAAATACAAACTTCCCGGACTTTTAGCTTAAAAAAAGAAAAAAAAAAAGTGTTGTAAAACTTGTTTAAAGGACTAAAGTATACTATAGAACACATATAGTTAAATCATATTTGTTAAAAGCTTTCACCCAAACACTTTATATATAAAGCCCCAAGGTATGCTACAAATTTTTCAACTTTAAACTTGTATGAAAGAAACCCAGAGCTGTAAAATAGCGTATTCTTAAAATTCTACAACCTTAATAACAAAATGAACCAAACACCAAATTCACAATCAGCTAAGCGCAATCGCGAAGATACATCACCAAATTGTGCAGATAATGGAAGTGCAGTTGGAACACTGTCAGTAAAGGATTTGATGAGTCTTATGTCAAGCCTAATGGATGAAAAATTAATAAATATTCCAACGAAAAAGGACATTGAGGACATAAAAACTAATGTTGGCGAACTTTCTACAAAATTTGATGGCCTTAAATTAGAAAATGAGTATTTAAAAAAAGAAGTTATGGAACTGAAATTTGAAAGAGAAAAAGATCATCAACAAATTAACTACTTGCAAGAGCACATCAAGCGAAACAACATAATTTTCAAGGATATTGACGCCAAAACAACTTTAGAAGACGCTGTGAAAGACTGCTGTAAGGAAAACTTGAAACTAACACAAGATATAAATTTGCTTTCAACAAGAAAAATGTATGAGAAGGATGGCAAGATAGGTGTGGTAGCAGAATTCAGCTCTGGAGAAATGGTAAAGGAAGTTTTTCAAAACACAAAAAATCTGGTTCCAAAATAATTGTAGAGCGCGATCTTACTCAGCAGGACAAACGTGTGATGTTAGAGATAAAAAAAAACTAAAGAAAATAAACCAAAATACCCGTGTTATGGTACGTAGTGCTCGCATAAAAATAGATGAAAACTGGTTTTGGTGGAATAAGCAGAAAAAGTTAGTAAGTGGAACAAATGATGTGAACATGCTTCTTCAAACCCTATATGGGGAAGGCATAAATTCAGTAAATTTAAATTATTATGAAATCTTAAACAATTTATCGTCAAAAAACATTTAAATAAATTTAGAAATACTATTTTAAATAAAAATTTAATTGTAAAACCTACTTGCAAATATAATGAATCAAATATTTTTAATAAATCAATATGTTTAAAAATTATATCATATAATATAAACGGTCTAGAAAATAAAATTTTTTTAAATGATTTTTTCCAATATATAAAAAGTTTTGATGTATTTGTGCTGTTAGAAACTCATATACTTGAGGAAAAGGTAGAACGTTTTAAAAAATTTTTTTGTGGCTATGATATGTATTGGAATCCGGCATTTAAAAATAGTAGATTCGGAAGAGGAATAGGTGGGTCTGTCTACGGTGTGAAAAAAGACGTAGCAAAACATAATATACATTTTAATTTCAAAAAAACCGGAGAAATAGTATCGATTATAATAAAAAACAACAACAAAACTTTAAATATAGTGCCTCTTTATCTAAGAGAAGCTAACTGGATGGCAGATTTTGAAAAAGTAAAACATTTGTTAATAAACGAAAACGTAGAAAATCCGATTTTGATTGGCGACCTAAACATCAGAATAGGAAATATACAACAACCATTAGATGATTTTTTTAAATCGACTTTTAAAGCCGGTTTGGACACGAGGAAATCTATAGACGTAACCGAAAATAAAAAGGGAAAATCTTTCATTGAGGTATGCGAAGACTTTGGGTTACATGTATTAAATGGGTGTACAAAAGGCGATGAAAATGGCAATCTAACTTATATAAGCGGAGTAGGGCAATCAGTCAACGATATATGCGCCTCATCACATGCAAATTTAGAGTGTATTGAAAGTTTTCGGTAGAAAGTAAAGGATGGTCTGACTATATGCCAATTGTTTTAACTATAAATATTAAAGGAAGAAATTTAGAAGAACCAATGAAGTTACTACCAAAGCTAAAGTGGGATGAAAGCAAAAAAGAGATTTATAAAGAAAAACTTAATCAACAGTTAAATATTTATAAACAACAAAAGGATGTATTACATTTGCAAGATTTCATAAACGTCATCAACATAGCAAACCCTTATAAACACAAAAATGAAGTACATATCACAACAGAAAACAAATGGTTTAATTTCAAGTGCTATAACATGAGGGAAAAGTCTTTTAGAGCTCTTACCACATTTCGTCTAAACCCAACAACAAGCAACAGAGAAAAATATATTATCGAAAATAAAAAATATAAAGAAATTTGTGAGAGAAGTAAAAACGAATATTACAGAAAGATAGAAAATCAGATCAATTTAGTAAAAACTGGTAAAGATTGGTGGAATCTTATTAAAGAAATAAAAAACAAAGAAATGCAGTCGAAGCCTGATATACCGGCAAATGTGTTCAAACAATATTTTTCCACTCTTTTGAATACGCCTGATATTTCACATAATATAATGTATGCTGCAATGAAATATACGGATGAAGACCTAGATCAACCTATTTCTACTTCTGAAATAAAACACGTACTAGCTAAAGCCAAGAAAAACAAAGCCCCTGGAGAGGACCGAGTCAGCTATGAATTCTTTAAGAACTCAACGGATATTTTTGTGGAAGAGCTGGCAAACACATACAACATCTTATATGAAACAGCAAATTTGGATGAAAAATTTACGACAAGTATACTTTTTCCAATTTATAAGAAGGGGGAAAGGAATACTGTGAGTAATTATCGTGGTATATCTTTTATAAATACAATTGCAAAAATTTTTATGGGCATTCTAAATAAACGTCTTAATTCGTGGCTAACTAAATACAATAAACTCTCCGAATACCAAGCTGGATTTAGAGAAGGATACTCAACGGTTGATAATTTATATAGTTTATCCGCAATTGCTCACCTTAAGTTCAAAGAAAACAAAAAATTGTACGCTTTTTTCGTGGACTTCAGTGCAGCGTTTGATAAAATCTCAAGGAAATCTTTGGTTTATAAACTTAATAATATTGGCGTATCAACAAAAATGGTTCAAATGATCGAAACCATATATAGTAACACTAAATTTAAGGTATGGGATGGTGAGGAGGTCTCAGATGAGTTTAAAACTGGTTCTGGAGTTAAACAAGGCTGTTTACTTTCACCAGCACTTTTTTCACTTCGACTTCGCAGAGAAGCTTTAGTTAGCGAAGCCAGTATTTGTTATACCATAGATAAGAAAATCCTTGCGCCCGGCCGAAGGCCGGCTATGCAGGGCAGCTTTAGTCAACAAAGCCGGTGCTTGTTTTATCAAAGAGGAGAAAATCCTTGCGCCCGGCCGAAGGCCGTCTATGCTTTCGAGTTTGTAAGCATGTTGTGGAAATTATAAGACTTTACAAAGTGACATAACGTCCACGGACTTTCTGACTTTATGACGGACACTATGACACTGGACGTTATGACATGCCACCTTTTTGGAATATGTCCCTTTATTTTTAAAAATAACATTTAGGAATTCCATGTATAATGATAATGAATGCTTTAGACAAATAGTATGTAAGATTTAGACAAAATTTTAATAATGAAAATTGGCCCGAAAAATGGGCTATTTTTCATACAATATTTTTGGCAAATTTAAAAAACGAAAAATAACCCAATAATAACGGAAAATAGCCCAAAAATGTTGGGTCACTTTTCATATAAATTCAGGCCCAAAAAAAACTAAAAAGGGCCCAAAAAGAAAATGAAAAATGACCCAAAAAGCAAAAACGAATTTTTTCCCAAAAAAAAAAATTACTAAATTTGCAAAAAAGTGTTTATCTATATATATAAAATTGGATGTGTGTGTGTATGTGTGTATGTATGTAACGTATGGACTCCAAAACGGCTGGGCCGATTTTGATGAAATTTTCAGGGAATCTTCAGAATATTCAGGCGGGTGACACTGTGAAGTCTGATTTTTGATTTTCGGTCTGGGGGCGGAGGGGCGTGGCAAAAACCATAACTTGAGAACGGCTTGACCGATTTGAACGATTTTTTCTTTAAAATGATCGCCATGGTCCACCTTAGGTTTTTACGGAAAAAAATTTTCCACGCCCACTTTTTTCGATTTACCTAAAATCAGAAAACGGCTCCATCGAGTTGACTAATTTTTCTTTCAAATGTTCGTATTAATCAACTTTAAGTTTTCATCGAAAGAAAAATTTACCACGCCTACTTTTACGCCCACTTTTTCTATTAAGCGCATAACTGAAGAACGGCTTGACCGATTTGGACGATTTTTTCTTTAAAATGATCGCCATGGGCTAACTTAGGTTTTGCGGAAAGAAAATGTTGCCCCGCCCACTTTTACGCCCACTTTTTTCGAATTACCTAAAATCAGAAAACGGCTCCATCGATTTAACAAATTTTTCTTTCAAATGTTTGTACTAATCCATTTTAAGTTTTCATCGAAAGAAAAATTTACCACGCCTACTTTTACGCCCATTTTTTCTATTAAGCGCATAAGTTGAGAACGGCTTGACCGATTCAAACGATTTTTTCTTTAAAATGATTGCCATGGTCAAACTTAGGTTTTTACGGATAGAAAATTTTGCCCCGCCCACTTTTTTCGATTTACCTAAAATCAAAAAACGGCTCCTTCGATTTGACTAATTTTTCTTTTAAATGTTCGTATTATTCCATTTTACGTTTTCATCGAAAGAAAAATGTATCACGCCTACTTCTACGCCCACTTTTTCTATTAAGCGCATAACTTGAGAACGGCTTGACCGATTTAGGTTTTTACGGAAGGAAAATTTTAAAGGCTGTAAATTTCGTTTAAAGCTCAACTTAAATCGTCTGGTAATACAACACTAATGTTTGCTTGGGGCCAGCAACGCGGACCGGGACAGCTAGTTATTCATATAAATTTAGGTGACATGTCATAACGTCCAGTGTCGTAGTGTCCTTGGACACTTTTAAAGTGTCATAATGTCCATCGAAGACGAGGACGTTATGACACTTTGCAACGTCCGCAACTTAACTTATAATCAAAAATGTGTAAATTTTTTTTAAAAATACCGTTAAAATTTCAAGTGATTTTTTTAAAGATACTTATTTAACCATAATATGGTTGTCGGTGACAATGATTTGGTTAAATTAAACATAATATGGATACAATATTTTTATAGCTTTTACTCCGGGTGTATATATTAAATATATATATCCAAAATAAGGATGTCATCTTCTATGGTATAACAAATACTGGCTTCGCTAACTAAAGCTTCTCTGTATAGCCGGCCTTCGGCCGGGCGCAAGGATTTTCTCCTCTATGGTATAACAAACACCGGCCTCGCTAACTAAAACTTTTCTGTATAGCAAGGATTTTCTCCTTTATGGCCTAACAAAAACCGGTTTCGCTAAGTAAAGCTCCGAAAAACTGCCTTGTTTCCGAACAAGGCCGACTACGCAGAGAAGCTTTAGTTAGCGAAGCCGGTGTTTGTTATACCATAGAGGAGAAAATCCTTGCGCCCGGCCGAAGGCCGGCGATACAGAGAAGCTTTAGTTAGCGAAGCCACTATTTGTTATACCATAGAAGAGAAAATCCTTATTTTCGATATATATGTATATATTTAATATATACACCCAGAGAAAAAGCTACAAAACCATTTTTAAAAAAATTCTACCGATATTATGTTTAATTTAACCAAATCATTGTCGCCGACAACCATATAATGGTTAAATTAGTTTCTTGAAAAATAGTTTTGTTGTTTGCAACCATAATAAAACATGGTTTTCTCTGCTTTGTAAGATTATGGTAGAATTTTAAAAATAGCCCATTTTTTTGGGCCATTTTTCATACAACATTTTTGGGTTGAAAAATTTAAAAAACGAAAAATCACCCAACAATAACGATAAATAGCCCAAAAATGTTGGGCCATTTTTCATATGAAATCAGGCCCAATTTTACATGCAATTTTTTTGGGCGATTTTTCATTTTTTTTTTTTTTTGGGCGATTTTTCTTTGGCCGATATTTCCTACAGCCCAATTTTACATGGAATTTTTTGGGCGATTTTTCATTATTTTTTTTTTGGGCCATTTTTCTTTGGGCGATATTTCCTACAGCCTATATTTTCATATTTATATTGCAAGTGATAGCAGAGAAAAGTATAAAAATGGCTCTCCTGTAAAATTTAGTTTTTGTAACATACGATAATTTCGCGCAAAGGGGTCGATATTTATAGCTTTTAGAAGGCATATTTCTGAATCCAGGATGCAGAAAGGAGTATAAAGGCCGTTTATAAGGACTGCCATTTGCAGTATTTACAATAGTTACCCCTGGGTTTATTTATATACTCATACATAAATACAAAATATACACACACCCAGAGAAAAAACATTTTTCAATATCAGAACCTCCAACAAAACAATTTTTATAGAATATTTTTAAACATATTATGGTAAATTAAACCATAATATTGTCACCGGCATCCATATTATGGTAAAATATGTCTTCCATAAAGAAGCCACAACCATATTTTGGTTGCCTCCGAACATATTCTGAATAAATATGACAATAATTTGTCTAATAATTTTGACTAATAAGACCGTTATATGGTTGCCGGTGATGGAAGAAACGAATATCGAAGCACCTTTTGGAATCCGTTGGAATTTGGATGAATACCTAAATGATATTGACTATGCCGTTTTGCAGATATTGAGGCGAAAATAGCGAGACTGTCCATAAATGCTAGGAAAGTAGGACTGAAAATAAATTTTAAGAAGACAAAACTTATGCGTATTGGTACTAATGTGACAACACCACTTATAGTGGATGGCAACTTAATCGAAGATGTCCAGTCTTTCAATTACTTGGGAAGTAGGTTAAATGTTACTGCAGGTTCGGATGAAGATATCTCTGAGCGAAATAATAAAGCCCGCGTAGCTTTTTACAAGTTACATAAGGTCTGGCACTCAAACAAAATCTCACAAAAAACTAAGTTGAGAATATTTAACTGCAGTGTAAAACCGGTCCTTCTGTATGGCTGTAGTACATGGAGCTATACCAGGCTTACCCTAAACAAAATCCAGACTTTTGTAAATCGTTGTCTAAGACAAATTCTACGGATCTTCTGGCCAAATCAAATATCCAATGAGACACTGTGGCAACAGACTAATAGTATGCCCATTGAACAAGAAATAGGAAGACGTAAATGTACATGGATAAGTCATGCTCTTAGACGTCCGGTAACGGAAATAGCTAGAACTGCCCTCGAATGGAACCCTCAAGGACACCGCAATCAGGGACGACCACGTAATACTTGGACACGCTGCACAAGACAAGAACTCGCAACAGCTAATAAAACATGGAGACAAATCAAAGTCCTTGCCAATAATAGAAGAGAATGGAGAGATTTTGTTAACGCCCTATGTTCTTCGTGAACTTTTTATTTAAATATAATTTATATTAAGATAACTAAAGGACATATATATATATATGGTTGCCGGTAAAATTAACCGTAATTTATTCAAACATTTTCGTTGAAAGTAGTTTTGTTGAAGATGATTTAAAATTTTTTTCTCTGGGTGCAAAAACATAAATTTTTGTTGCAAATAAAAGTTTTAACGGAAAGGTTGCTGATGGTTGGTCCAACCATAATGCACGATGTTAATTGTGAGTCACACCTTAACGTCCAGTTTTGCCCAACTTAATTTAACTTTTCTTTGTTTCAGTGTTCGACCAATTAAATCATGGAGAGTACACAGTTGATCAGCGCGTTTGGACTGTTAAAACCTTTTGCAAAAATGGGCGTTCAAATCGAAAGGCATTTCGTGCACTTCGTTATTTTTTTGGTCAGCATAATCGACCAAATGTGTCCACAATCGAGAGAATCGTGCACCAGTTTCAGTAAACCGGGTCTGAAGTGATTGTTGAAAAGCCGATGCATCCACAAAGAGTGACTCGGTTTATGGGCTGCGGCGTCATCAGACCGTACTTCTTCGTAAATGAGGTAGGCCAAGCAGTTACCGTGAATTTTGTTCGCAATCTTAAGATAATAATGGACTTCTTGTAGCCAGAAATTGAAAATGTGGAAATAGTCAATACGTGGTTCTAACATGATGGTTCTTTTGCACGAGAACTTTAATGGCCATGTTTTCTCATTTAGTGGCGATGTTAATTGGCCGTCACGATCATGTGACTTGCCACGTTGGACTTCTTTCTTTAGCGATATTTAAAAGACTAAGTACATATCAATAAGCCAAGAACAATTCAAGAGCTATAGGATGAGATAATTCGGCACATTAACGACATTCAACCTCAATTATGTCACAGAGTCATTGAAAATATGGACTGAGGATTGAGGTATGCCACCGAAGCTGTGGCAAGTATTTTGCCGATATTTGTTTCACATATTATTGTCATAGATCCTTCTATAATAATCAAAAATATTAACTTTTTGCTTTTGGACCACCCTTTATAAAATTAGATAAGTATATCGTGATGTCATCTTGAACGTTAAGGGAAGACCTCTGGAATTAAGTACCGATCTTTATACATTTAATATGAAAAGATACATTTATAAATATTTTGTATAAATTCATAATTCTCTCGTTTTCAATTTTATTGTTCTTAATATCATTTATGCTCTTTCCGATTGCAAATGAAAATTTTAAAATTCATTTGCTCCTTTCTTAAATTCAATTGATAAATCTGAATTTTAAGTGCCAAATCTACTTTTCATATGTTTTTTTTTTTTCTGAAATACAACCAAATAATTATAAGTGTAAATCCCTTTTTTTAAATGTTGTTTGCTGAGGTGAAAAGGTCATTCAGACTCCCCGATGAGTGCAGTGTCTTCCAGGCTGAGATCCTAGCGATCTGGAGGGCGACAGAGGTGATGCTGGAACACATCGTGGGTGGATCTGTGGTGACAATTTACGTCGATAGTCAGGCGGCGCTTAGGGCAGTGACAAATTATACGGTGCGATCGTGCCTGGTCGCTCGGTGTAGGATTGCTCTTGGTTGACTCATGGAGGCATTCAATGTATGGCTGTGTTAGGTACCTGGACACTGCATGGTTGATGGAAATGAGGTTGCTGACGAACTCGCGAGAGGGGGTTCGAATCGTGACTAAACGGTAAGGGACGGGGGGTTAAGCCCCCCCTATGTTACTACTATGGGGTGATACGGGAGAAATTCCGTGATGACGTTAAGCGATCCTGGGGGGACAGAACGGATTGCAGGGTGTCCAGGGCACTATGGCCCAGATTGGACGCGGGGGCAACCAGGGTTCTACTGGGATTGGATAGGGGTAGTCTTGGATTGGATAGGAGTAGTCTTGGAACACTGTCAGGGCTTTTGCGGGCAGATGGGACAAAGCCATACCGGACTTCTGCAGATTGTGCGATGATTCAGAGGAGCTGGAGACAATCGAGCATGTACGGTGCCATTGTCCCAGGATGCAGGGTCTCAGGCAGAGGTGGCTAGGAGAAAGGTTTCACGACGAACTGGGGTGCATCACTGGATGTAGTCCAGCTGATCTACTGGGGTTTGTCAGGGAAATAGTGCGGCTGTTTCTGTTGAGGGGACTGTAGAGAGGGCAATAGTTCTACGCGAAATATTCTAACTTTCTATCTTTCTTGTTTCTACCCATCTCATACTTCTTTTCTTTACTGTCTCTTCTTTTTTCTTTTAATTGAAGGGATTCACAATGTACCGTATTGGTCTCCGAGTGGACGTCTGCCCTTGGGCGCATAACCCTTCTTAACCTAACCTAACCTTGCTGAGTTTAAGGCAGAAAATATCAAATACAATGGAAAAATCTGATATTAAAGTTCACATTTCCTTACTAAATATAAATGGACTACATACTACCCTTATAACTTGAAAATGGTGTAATTTTGCTTTTACCGTACAAATCTGTTGATTTAAATTTTTTTTTTATTGTTATCAGTAAACTAACTCCTGGAACCACTTTCTGATTCTTACAAAGTAGAAAGTATTCCTTTTTTAGATCATGTAAATTATAAAAATAATTTCTTATATTTTTATTTTTCACAATAGCAGTGGTAATAAACTCAAAACAGAAACGCGTTGCAATTATTGAGGCTGGTGGCGATGACCCGAATTTTGTTGCAACGCTTATGAAATTTATCGCATAAAACATTCCATTAGAAGATGCTTATTCTTCTAAGAATATGTCCCCTCTTAAACAGCGCTCAAGAAACGAAGCTTAATAAACATATCACGAACAATTTGATTTGTAAGAAAATTATATTAAGCGTAAATTTGTAACTTAAAATAAGAAATTTGATGAAGAAAATATTCCAATCGTTCCCTTCATTCACCTAGCCATCATGTTATCTTTTCTTCTTATTTTTTTTTTTTGATATTCAAGTCAAGCTGGTTTTTAAAGAGAAACTTTATAAGAGATATTGACATTGATATCGGGCATGTTGCGATTAGCGTGGACCTTGGGATCCAGTTTCTTACACACACCAATTTAACCAGGCTGTTATACGACATTTACCCATCGCTAATTTGCTTTCAAGTTGTAACGACGTGTTTTTCCACCTTATGCTGGGGTAGAGCTCGCGGCTCCCAGGGTTCGTTACAAAAATATATTTAATGACCAGAGAAATGAAACACCGGACTCGCTCTTTTCTTCAAACGTTATAAACCGTACGCTCAGTTTATTTAGTTCTCTTAATTTTACAATTTTACTACAATACTACAATACTACAATAGTTGACAAATTAAATATAACGTAGAACACAAATGACGGGCACAACACTCTCGGGACGGAACCGACAACACACACGAGGATAGCGACGCGACACACCCGACGGCTTAGACAGAAAGGCCAAAGTAGCCAAGGAAAAGGCAGACGACAAACCAAGAGAATTTAGTCTACACCGCTGTTTTCTTGATTTGCAGTCGTTACCGGGCGTGCTACTACACGTCGAGAGAATTTAGTCTACACCGCTGTTCTCTCGAGCTGCAGTATCACCCTGCTCTCTAGAGCGGTCTCACGATAATCAGAAAAAGGTCGGAAAGCAAACCAAGAGAATTTAGTCTACACCGCTCTTCTCTTGTCTTGCAATCTGTACCAGCAACGAGTGGGATCAAATGAAAGAGGTGCAACCTCTCTTCAACGAACACTAGATATTAGTTAGTTGTAGCGGTGTAACCTCTCCCAGCTAAGTAAGACCTTACCCGTTTGCCAGCTGCCGACTGACTGACTCGCTTAATGGTGGGGTGGTGTAGTCTAGGGCATGTGACTCAAAACCGAGGGCTCCGACTTTTGGTCGTCACAAAGCCCTTAATCGTTTTTGGTCTATCTGCATATCTCTGAAACTTCACATATCACCAGGTCCATTTCTTAAAATTATTAGTTGTGCAAAAGTTTTTCTCAGTGTGGTTGTACCACACCTTGTGTGAGATGAAGAAGCCTAACCTTCTGAAATCACATGTGTGCATTACTAATGCGTTCCAATTGCGAAACGAATAGGTTAGTAATTATGTAGATATACCACTCATTATTGACTTAAACGTTCAGGCCATTGTTATTTGTGAAGACATATAAACCAATGATTTCACCGGCCCACAAAGCGAATGAAACAGCAAGTTTCTCCAAATGTAATGATAGTGCGACCATGGTTTGAGGATTACCATCGCTCCAAATGCGATAATTTTATTTCAAGGCTTACCCCCATATTCATAAAAACATTTCAGGTTTATAAAAGGTTTATTGAACAAATTTTCATAGAAAATTCGTTTCATATACCATTTATAAATCAAAAACTAAAGTATTGTTCATCACTAAGCAAAACTTTCAAATGACATCTAATCGAATTGAACCATGATTTTCAAACTTAATTTCAATAATTCGCAAAGTTTGCTCTAGAGTAAGTGTGTTCATGATAAATTGCCAAGCAAAAGTAATTTCGAATCCGCTGTCGCAAAACGCAGTTCAGGTAATTTATATGTGTATATATTCTTCATATATATTGAAAAAAGTACATAAATGCTTAGGAGGCACCCTAGGGGATGAAATGTGTGACCGACATCCATTAGATTTTTGTCCTAAACATACTTGCGTCTTAGGGCGACACCCATACAAATATGTCAGTTTAATGAAATTCTTAATTTGGCCTAGAATTCCCCTAGAAGTGTTAATGTATGGCATATCCCACTTTATTTGTTATCGCGAACATATGATTCTAACACGCCAACACGTTATTTTATTTAGGGGCTCCCATCAAAATTTTCAACACAGAATATATGTAAATCTATTGAAAAAGTCCCATAACTGAATTGGAGTAAAATTTATGACCCACCTCCATTAGACAATAAACATTTTCTTAACTGTACTTGCTCCTTATCTCCAAGTCTTAGGGGTCTCCCATACAACTATGGGTGTTAATGAAATTCTTAAATTTATACTTCAATTTGCATAGCTTTTGAACTTATGGGTATCCCATTTAAAAACTTTTACAATATAATTTGAACACCTTAGACTAATTAAAAAAAAAAGAAGAAAAAAGGTATCCAAGTAAGAAAAATTTCAACTTAAACTGGTCACTTCCCAAAAATTGATAGGTACTTAAGTATCTTTCAAACAAATGCACATCTCACTTCAAGACGTTTACAGTATTATAAGTATGATATAGGCTAATTTCGGATTTAAAAAAATGGGTCTAATCACCAAATATGTTTGCTAATAATGTTAAAGTTTTTCTAAGTTTTTGTCAAGTATCTGACCAACAACGCCTCCAAAACGACTTAAACTCCTTTTATTAGTGGTTCCAAACAAATCTTATAGAGTTAAATCTTAATACATTTAAATATATGCGATTTGTCAGAAAGAATCCGATACCTGCACAATATCATCTTGGTGGTAGTCTGCTGGAATTGCCGTAAATTTCTCGCATACTACTATGATGGTAAATAAAGTTAGGGGTGTACTTGGTTCCTTAATGCCCATCACGTCATTTTATTCCATTATCAGTACGATTATGCTATTGCGGAACCTCTTATTAGAATTTATTTATTTATTTAAGTCTATGAATTCAAATCTGTACAGACTATAATTAAATTACGAACAATTTTATTAATTTATGTACACGCAAAGAAAAAGCATGGTTGTGGTAAACATACTCAAGAGCAACATATTATGATAAGATTCATGATTGTAGTCACCATATTAAGATTATTATTGAATCATATTATGACAAAATATTCTTGCACTATTACAACATAATATTTTTCGCTTAATCAAATTATTATTCTGTTAATCATACTAAGTTAAGAATTAATCATATTATTGTAATGTTAATCATAATTAGCTAAGAAGTAATCATATTATCACCATGGTAATCATAATAAATTTAGAAGCAATCATATTATGACACAATACCTTTCATAGCTGTCATAAAAATACAAAATAAATAAAAAATTTTTTGCATCGGTTTTTTTTTGTGGCTTTTTAAAATTTTTCTTAATGTTAATCAAATAGCGGAGCTCAAAATAAGGCTTGCAAAAGAGCAAATGCAAATGCGTATGTCCATTTTTCCGATTTTGAGATGTTGATGCCATATTGCCTAATTATAAACACTTTTAAAATTTTTTTTTTTAAAAGATGGATCAATTCCTATTTTTTAACGTAATGACAAAGTTTAGAAAGTTTAGTTTGAATGGTTTTGCGGCTTCCTGAAAAATTTGTTTTAAGACATACGCGGTTGCCCATGAAAACCACAGAAATATCGTAGCACTTTTATAAAATATAACGAAATCTCTGTGTGTTTTGTTGTTGGATTTTACAAAAAAAAACTACGATATTTTGCATTTGCACTTTTACATAACTAAAACTGAATGAACTTCGCTAATATTTTAATTTTTTTAATTTCTTTAAACTTATTTTTTTATAGGAATATATCTTTAAATTGTTTAACCGCTCACATATAAAATAAACGACACAACTGATTCAAAATTATTTTAAAATGGCGCTAACATAATATTATTAGAGTAAAAATAGTTTGATTGCATCTTTAACATAATATGATAAATGTGTAGAAAGTTATCATGTTATGGCTATTAAATATCATGATATGTTTTTTAGTAATGTAATATGTTTAGAAAGTTATCATAATTAAGTTGTTAGAAAAATAATTATTTTTCGGTCAACAATACTCAAATTTATAATTGCGATAAACATTGATATGTTTACAGTAACTATAATATAATTGATATTAAATAAAAATAACAATTATCTGTGTACGACAACAATATATTGTTACATTAAACATAGTGTTGTTGCCTTAACCATGCCCAACCATATTTTTTCTCTACGTGTATTTAATGACACTGGTACTTAAAGAAAAGTCAACTCTATAATACATTTCGTTAAAATCTTTACATATTCTCCGAAAAGGATCAGAATTTGCATAGTTTGTGTGAACGGCACGAAGATATAATGGTATATAATTGCGAGTTGATCGCTGAGGAACGTTGAGTTTAACAGGAATTCAGAACTAATGTTACCATTAAGCAAATTAACTTAAAACGCAATGTTAAGCATTTTTCTTCGGCTTACTAGTGATGGTAATTTAACGCGTGCAAGTCTTACAGAGTAATATGGAAGTTCTTCAGAAAGATTCCAAGTTGTGTTTCCCAAGCAGAACAATAAAAATTGTTTTTGGACAGATTCTATTCGGTTTATGTGAACATCATAATCAGGATCCCAGATAATAGAGCCATATTCGATGCTAGGTCTTACCAAAGATGTAGATAACAGCTTTGTTATCATAGGATTAGTGAACTCCTTAGCCCAACGTTTTATAAAGGCAAATACACCACGAGCTTTACTTATCGTTGATGTAATATGTTTTATAAAATCTAATTTTGGACCAAGTAAAACGCCAAGATCCAAAATCTCCTTTACTAATTCAAGTTGACAGTCACCCAAAGTATAGATACCCAGAGGATTCCATTTTCTACAAAAGCGCATATGCTTACGTTTTGTTAAATTGAGATTCTTGATGTTGATATTGCACCAGTTATAGAAATTATCCAAATCAAGTTGAAAATTGAGCATTTCCGATGATTTTTTTAGCTTAAAAAGATTTTTACATCATCGGCATACATTCACACATTACAATTGTGTATTGGACTCGGCAGATCATTTATAAAAAGTGAAAATAAGATTGGACCAAGGTGGCTTCCTTGCGGTACTCCAAAATTGACGATGATGCTCTTTGATGTTGTAATATTAAAACGAACACTTTGTTTCCTATAAGAAAGGTATGACTCAAGCCAGCGAAGACCGTTGTTAGTAAAACCCATTATGGAAATTTTTTTAAGAAGAAGGCTATGGTTTACTGAAGTCTGTGTATATAACGTCTTTTATTTGGGTATTATTGAATCCTTTATGAATAATAGTGGTTGGTAACTGCTGAGCAACCTTTTCTAAAACCATACTGGAATGAAGATGCTTGACGAGAAAAAGAATCGGTTATGCACTTTTCAAAGAGTTTAGGGATAGCACTTAGTATGGCTATACCTCTATAATTTGCTACATTTGATTTGTTTTCAGACTTAAATAGCGGCATTATATAAGATTCTTTCCAAAGTTGAGGAAAGAAGCCAAATGTAATTGAATGGTTAAATATTATTGATAAAGGTGTGGCAAAAGCATAAGCACAGTTAGTTAAAATACAGCTTGGAATACCATCAGGTCCACTAAAGAAAGATGATTTTACACTTTTTAGACTGGTTACTATTTGGGAAGTTATAATTGGAGAAAACGATATTGACTGGTGTTCATCAATCACGTAAGGGTAATTATTGGAATTGTTGTATAGAGCATCAGAATATGTAGTTGCAAAATCAGTTTAGAAGGATCAGAACTATGAATCAAAATTTGGAACCACCACCTAAAAAAAAATTTATCATTTTGTTACAAAAACTAACATAAATGGTGGAATAATGCACAGAATGACATAAGATTTTGCAAGAATTCGTCTTCGTAAAGATCGGACCATAATTTGACCTAGGCCCCATATAAACCCTATTCCCGGAAAACAGTTTAGTACGCATAAGACCATAATTAATACTGTAATTATAACAAAATTTGGCTCGTCACAGTTTTATAGGACTTGAAATGAGACAGTGAAGTTTCGTGAAGATCGGTCGATAATTTACCCTAGGCCCCATATAAACCCTACTTCCGAAAAAAAGTTAAGTACTCCTAAAACCGTAAAAAATAACGCTATCATAACAAAATTTGGTACATCAAAGTTTTATAGGACAAGAAGTTAAACCATGTAATTTCGTGAAGATCGGTCCATAATTAACCCTAGGCCCCATATAAACTTTACTCCCGGAAAACAGCTTCGTACGCCTAAAACCGTAAAAAATAATGCTATCATAACAAAATTTGGTACATCAAAGTCGTATAGTACAAGAAATAAAACTATCTAATTTCGTGAAGATCGGTCCATAATTTACCCTAGGCCCCATATAAACCCTTCTTCCGGAAAACAGTTTAGTACGCATTAATCCGTAAACAATAATGCTATCATAACAAAATTTGGAACATAAAAGTTTTATGGGACTAGAAACAAGACCGTGAAATTTCGTGAAGATCAGTTCATAATTTACCCTAGGCCTCATATAAACCTTACTCCCGGAAAACAGCTTAGTACGCCTAAAAACGTAAAAAATAATGCTATCATAATAAAATTTGGTACATCACAGTTTTATAGAAATGACACTGTGAAATTTGGTGAAGATCGGTGCATAACTTACCATAGGCCTCATTAAAAGCCCACTCTGGTAAAATAATTAAATACGCTGTAAACTTTCCTCCAGTTTAGCTTCATATGGTCAGAAAAAATTTTAGCAGCCTTCTGAAATCCACTGCAAACGCTTAAACTAATTGCACCGCTGTATTGAAATTTATTTTTTTTTAATACCAGAAAACGTTCTGCAGAATTTGGAATGAATGGTTCATAGCTTACCATGGCTTTTATATAATTTGTTCTCCTGAAAATCAAATAAGTTCAGCTTAAACTGATATTCTACTCAAACTTTTTAAAATTGATTCTGATTGTCGATCAATAATTTTATATAGGTCTAAGCCGCAACAAATTTTAATGCAGATGTCTGTTTTTACAAAGATTATAATAACAAATAGACATCATACAGATATTACTCCTAAAACATTCTAAATGTCGGTGGAGGGTATCAAAGATTCGGCACAGCCGAATATAGCACTCTTACTTGTCATAGTTTTAAGTCTAGACAGCTGTCTTGAGTCCCAGGGAGGAACTGACTGCTTAAACACAGTGACTTTCGGAACGCATTCGTCTAAATATTCAAAAATAGTTTTATAGAAAGTATCAATCATAGTATCGAAGGAAGATGCTGTGCCATTTGAAATAGACAACTTATCAAGCCAATTTGTATTATTAAGATGTGTAATGAATTTAACAAATTCTATAATTGTATTGAGTTTTCTTCAAGTCCTTATGTCATTAAGAACAAAATAATTACAGTATAACCCGCTTAATTACCCCACGCTTAAATGCCTTTCACGCTTATTTACCTCGAGTTTTAAATTCCCGTTTTTTTCTTCCATTTTTTAAACAAAAATCCACGTTTAATTGCTATACGCTTAATTACCCGATTCGGATAATTGCCTTAAAAATTTAACTTCCAAAACAAAATGATACCTAAATTTCATTCGTTTAATTGCCTCAGTACTATTTGACAAAAACAATTTCTTTTTTAAAAATATGCCTAAAAAACAAAATATGGCTTGATTAAAAGCAAAATATTCAACAAATTAATATTTGCATTAAAAGTTATGTTATGAGGTCAAGATTCATATAAGAGTTATATATTATCTAGATACACCAAATGTATGAGATATTTTGTCTTATGTGCTGTTTTCACAACACAAGTGACTGAACGCATAGTAAAATTTATATGAAAAGCACTCAGGTTTTTGAGTGCTTTCCATATAAATTTTACTACACGTTTACTCACTTGTGTTATGTAAACAGCACATGAAAGAGTTTAAAGTTTTAAGTTTGCATAGGGACTATGTGATAATATAGACCGATTCTTACAATTTACATAGGCTTCGTTCTTATGACAATTAAACGTATTTACCCAATTTTATCAAATTATCTAAAAACTGCTGCTACCTTTACTTTTCGCACAAGGTTTACATGGAATACAACCATCAAGATGGACGGACGGGCGGACACGAAAAGATAACTTGAAAAAGTGTTTCTGATTCGATCGTTTACTAAACGATGTGTCTGGGTTTCTATGTTATAAGTTGCGAAAAACATTTATCTTGAACAAAAACTTGCTTTGGTTTAAAATTGTACAGTAAAAATTTAATGTAGGTGGCGAAATTAAAGCAACAGAAAATTCATCTGTTAACCAGAATTTTAAGCAATTTTTTTATTTGCTTAACATGTATTAAAATATGTTTTAAAAACTTAAAATATGTGTGCAATAAAAATGCAGCAATGGCTAAAATATGGAAATTATTTACAAACAAATCGATACCAAAATTCATTAAAAGCTCTAAACGCATAAATATATTGTTTCTATTAGTAGTAGTAGTAGTAGTAGTAGTAGGATATGACAGGACATCTCAAAAAGCACTACAGATAAAATTTAAGACAACAAATCCCATTGTTGATTTAGCTGATACATGTAAAAATTCCTTTCTTAAATTTTTGCATACAACAAAGTTAAGTTATCTTGTAAATTAATACGTATAATTACCTCACTGAGGTATTTAAACGAATTCGCTTAATTACCTCAATGAGGTAGTTAAACGTATTCTTATTATTACCTCAACGAGGTAGTTAAGCGTATTCGTTTAAATGCTTACCCCGCATAATTACCCAAAAATATTGGCATTTATGTCGAGGTAATTATCCGTGGAATACTGTATTTAATTAAATTCATACATATTTTTAAGTAAACAATTTATATATTTTGTATTGTATTTTATGTTTAATGTACACTAAATTAATAATATTAAATTAAAAATGTCTATAGGGATTATCTTCCATAGATAAAATAAATAATTTAGTTAGAAAAATAGGGATTCCCCGGTTTAGAAGTGATAAATCTTAAATTTATGGATCTTTTCAATTTTGTAAGGACACCTCAGGCTAATTTTGGCATAAAAAACAATAAAAAGAAAGGTATGCAAGTTAAAAAAAAAAATAATCTAAATTGGCCGTTCCGGTTTTGCAGATGAAATTTTTTTTCCAAATTTTTTTTTTGCGATCAAGCAATTTCCTGTAAAAATCACTTATCTTTATTTTTTTTTTATTAATTTTTTCTAGTTCGAAACGAAAATTTAAAAAAACAAGTAAGAAAGTATATTCGGTCATATGTCATATGATACCCTACACAACAGTATTAGAAAACACATCATGCTTATATGTCCATATAAATATGGATTTATCTATGTTAATAAACTTCATTGAAATCGGTTTGAAAGTTTGTGAGTGGCAGAAATTGCCCCCCACCTCCCCTTGTGGTCTTATTGTTGAAAAACTGTATAGCTTATGTGTCCATATAGATATGGATCTATCTATGTTTTAAATTTCATTAAAATCGGTTTGAGAGGCAGAAATTGGCCCTATCTCCCCTCGTGGTCCTATTTTATAAAAAATGCATCCCTTTTGTGTCCATAAGGATATGGTTTTATGTATGTTTTAAATTTCATTAAAATCGGTTTGATGGTTTCTGAGAGGAAGAAATTTCCTTCTAACTTCCCTCGTGGTCATACGCTTTGACCGATGTTCCAATAAGAACTTATGTCCCAAATTTTATGAAATTACCTTCAAAATTGCGACCTGTACTTTGCGCACAAAGTTACATGGACAGCCAGCCAGCCGGACGGGCATCGTTAGTTCGACTCAGAAAGTTATTCTGAGACGATCGGTATACTTTAAGGTGGATCTAGGACCAATATTTTAAGGCGTTACACACATCAGCACAAATGCATAATACCCTCTCCACTATTGTGGTGTGGGTATAAATATATGTATTTGGAATAGATATTCTTATCAACTAGAACTACCGTTTAAAGAAATATGAAGAAATTTCGGCAAAAAAAAAATTTTTTGGTATGTCCGCTTCACGAATACTACCTCATATTTAAATTTTACTTTTTAAAAGTAAAAACTTTGCAAAACTTAAAAATAATAGTAATTATCTGCGGAGCCTGCCGTAGTTTGCTAAAAGTTTTATATATTTTTTACTTCAACTCTAAACAAATCCTACACACTTTCGCGACAAATTTCAAAACTTAAAACTAATATTAACCTTAAAATGTTTGACTAATTTTTCTGTTTTTTTTAACAAAATGTTTGCAACTTTAAAAAGGTTGAATGCCAGCACTTGAAATTAAATATTTTCATAAAACCTTTTTGAACACATGCAGATATAATCGTCCTCCAAAAGTTTTGTAAATGTTAATTTAGTTCACTAAAATAAACTTTATTGATGTCTATTAAAGATATTGAACCAAATAAACGTACAAAATCATCTCCTAAAAGTGTAACCCTGCAGTTTTGTTGTTGACTATAGCTAAAATAAAAAATTTGATTTGATTTAAATAATCTAGAGATTATTAAAAATTACTCAAAAGATAAGATTAGCTTCCGAACTGCAGGGATATCGATATAAAATAAACAGATAAATTAATATACAGATACCTACAATTACCTTTTTACATAGTAGTTACTTTACATAGCAAGTATGCTCATCTCCTCTACACCCATTCATCAATATGCGACTAATAAAATATGCCCAGCATGAAAATGAGAGTCATAAAACAAAATGAAGAGTTTTTGGTTGCTGTTGGTTGTTATTGTTGCTGCTACAAAAGTATGAAAACACCTGGTTTTAATTAAGTTCTCTCAATATCGAAACCAAATTCCAACACAACAACAATAACAACAGAAAGAAACAAGTTTTTGTAAACTTCTATATTACAATTAAAAATAGAGAAAGAAAATAAAGCAGCAGCACAATGTAAAACGAACGAAAAAGGCAAAGAAGCATCAATAGCGGTTTAGCTTCCGGCGGATAGGAAAAACCTACTACCGTACATTTCGTCTATGTATTTATAAAGTTATCTCTGTGTGTTTTTGTATTTATGTCTAATATATTATCAACTCGTGTCTTTAACACAATCTAAATAATTAAAATATGCAAATACAGTATAATCCTCTAACACACACATACACAGTTATGCCAAAGCCTTTCTCATACTATCGCCAACGATTGCTACGGTCTTTCTACGTTTTATTTGCTGCACGCTGAATTCTAGTTGACTGTTTCTACGAGCACCTTCATCAATGGTCCAGATATTGAGGTAAAACAACCCAACTGATCCGATTTGTATACATAAATTATTCATAGCAGTGAAATTATACTCATTTGTTAAAGCTTTAAAACTTTTACAAAAGTACTTCATTCTATACATGAGTTATTGTTGTTATGCCGACAATTGCTCATTTATTTTTCCCCCGAAATTGTATACCCTACTATTGGCATCTTCAAACCTGTCTAATAAAATTCAATTTTATTTTGTTCCCTTTTTTAATGACGTAAAATAATCCGGATACAAATGTCAAAAGCACATGGCTGCAGTAAAAGATAAGTATATTTTGTGAACACTACATGTGAAAAGTTAAATGTAAGACACTGTCGTGCTTTATGTACAACTTTTCGCTTTTTGCGTTGGCTTGACAGCGACTGTTTACATTTAATGAATGAATGAATGAATGAGCGTATCAATCAGAATCAGTTTATGAGCCAATCGGCGGATCTGTAAAACATTTCAAAAAATATGCAATTTTAAATTAATTTTTGTAAATTACAAATCAGCGCATCAAGCGAAACACTTTCTGGCGCCTAGCTTAAACGCTGAAATGGCTTATTAAAATGAGACCGTCAACGCATCTTGCTGAATAAAACCCACAAAATATAAATAAAAGTCAAGATAAAACATCTAGATCGACCAAAAAATTGGTAAATTGCTATTGCTTTTTAGCAATAGCTACTTGATACTTAATTGACTATATTTCTCAATTATTCAAACAAAAAAACTGGCTAAAATCAAAAAATATTTGAAAACTGATTTTCCTTTATTGATTTAACATCAATCAATATTTTACCAGAAATTTTCCCCCTGGGACAGATTCAAGAAGTCGATTTTTTAATGCCTCAGCGGCTTAATTCACATTAGCGTAGTTGAGAACCTGATGCGAAAGTGCAAATGCAAAACATTGTAACTTTTGTTTGCAATCCGATAACAAAATACACAGAATTGCAATAGTCACATCATTGCTTTTTAGCAATACCTTTTTTGCATACCTGATAGTCGAACAGCTGACATTTGTAAACAATAGCGGTTTTCACGCTTTGTGTTTAGTGTACAACTCTCTTTTATTGAATACTATTTTATACTTCCAAGCGTGAGTGTCTTTTTCGTATGTATTGTAAATTAATGAATCTGAAGAGTGAGAGAAAGAGAGTTTCATCAACTATTTTGTAAGTTTAAAACACGTGTATACTACAGCTTTTAGTGTGATTTTTCAACCACAGCGTAGCAAATTAGAGCTTTATACATTTTGTTGTGCAGAGTTGTAAATGTTCGTACAGTAACTACATTAATAAAATTAACCAGTGCCCATGTTCTGCAACTCTCGCGTCCAGAAAGTTTTCGATTGAAATGTGTGAAATGAAACAAAAATGCCATAAATTGAAACAAACAGCTGTTTTTCTCACTTAACTGTGTCTGTAACTTTTTTTGGCGAGTACTAGCTGTCACGTAAGGAAAGTTCCCGCTTTGAACTGTCCAATAAACTCACGAATAAAAATGAGGCGAGACAAAATTTTAACACTAAAAAACAATTAAAAATGCAAAATGCAAAGAATAATAATAATAATATTTTATTCTTGGCACATTTTTCATTGTTTTATTAAGGGTAATCACGATGGTCATTGTGCAAATTTGCAATGTGTAAATTTGCAGTGTATATTATGATTGATCGTGAGCATACCACTTTTATTTTTGTACAAATATGCTATTTTTCTAAAAATGTATTCTGGCAATACTAAAAACTTCTGGCAGCACTGTAAAAAATCTGCATTTGTTTACAATTATACACAAGCAAATTAAAATAAATTTTTTCTTTTTAATTAATTTGAATTTAATTCTCTATATTATTTAAAAATTTGCGAAAATGTTCAATTTATAAGTTTCCTTAAAAACAATATGGCGGCTAATATGTCAAATGTTGTTGTTTACATTTGTTTGCAACTGAGCAAATATGCACTACTAACTTTGCTCATGGTTTTTCAGTGCAAACGAAGTAAAAAAGAGCAAATTGCAAATGCGTACATTTTGTTGTTGTGTTGTGCAAATGTGTGTATTTTTGCACGCATTTGCATCGTTTGCACACTTTGCACTACCCATCGTGATTTCCCTTATTATTTTGCTTTTAAAATTTTTATAAAATATACGAATGTCTTCAAAACTCGTTTGCAAACAACAAACATTAAAGTCGCTCTTTACACAATTTGGCAAAGCCGTCGGTTGTGTTTTCGCCGCCGTCGTTGAAAAATTTTCATTTTAAGTAAATTTTGGTCGTCAACGATATGTGTTACTGGCAGACGCGGATTCAGGGGGGGGGGGGGGGGAAATAAGGAAATTACCCTCCCCCCCGTAAATTATAAAATAATGTTTTGTTAATTTCGATAATACAAGAATTCCCATTAATAATATTTTTTTAATGTACAAAATTTTTGGAAATCCCAGCAAGGTTTTTTTGTTTTTTTTTAATGGAATCTCTAACGAAATTTTCAATAAGTTTTTTTTTATTTTTTTATTGAATCTCTAACGATTTTCAATAATATCCATATATTTATTTATCCATTTGTTTAAGAAACGACAAAATTGTTTAAATATAATCATCCCAAGCGAAAAACGGTTTTAGCAAAGTATTTTGGAGCCAAACTCTCTTCATTATGCGTATTTGCAAGAAGTGTACATCATATAGTAGAAGCTTTAGAAAAAATATCTTAGTAGAAAGGTAGTATATCCACCTTTGTATTACAGAACTCACTTAGTACTTTTAAATTTATTTGCGGAATATACATATTAAGTGTGATACCTATTGTAACACAGCCACTTAGTATCATTTTACAAAAGCAGGATATAGATCTTCAAAAAGATCAAGCCTTATCAAAATTTTAATCATGTGCCTTGAAGAAAAAAGGCATAAATACATAAAAGAAGCAACTGTATAACAAAAATGTAAAACAATTTTTTTTGGATTTAGTGAAATAAATTTTAAGTTTAAAGTGCGAGTTGATTAACATAATGGAAAAATATCTTGTGCAACTTTAATAGCTCGTTCCGCGCATATTTTACTACGCTGCTGAAAATTATCACTGTTTCATATATCCGCCAAACAACTCATCTATCACTACAAATATAATTTGCCATTAAATTTTAGTTTATTAAAAAACCGCGAAATAGAGTCGCCTTTTTTTGCGCCCTTCTTCCGAACAAATGGTAAGATCTTGTTATATTCATGTAATTGTTAGAAAATACTTAAAATTTTGTAATTAAATGTTAATTTTGTATAGTAAGGAGAAAAATTGAAATTCAAAACTTTATCGCGTTTGGTGCGGAAACTTTATTTACGATCGCGAAAAAGTAATACATAATTTCTTGAAATTTGTTCACGGTCTATACGGCTATGCGATGCAGAATTTGATATTCGCAAAAATTACTTACCCTAATACACATATTGTTTTTAATAAACTATTATTAGTATTGTGGTTATTTTATTGAACTATTTATGGTTTTTAATCCAAAAATTTTTTATATTTTTAATTAGGCTTAAGTTCATTAAATTTAATTTTCATTAAATTATTTTTATGAAGAAAGGAATTTTACAACATGAAAATCAATTAAAATTTACTGATAATTTTTCATTCTTGACTCAATCTGGGCTCGAACCCAGGTGTTTACGGACAGGTTACCCTGACATGTTTCGATTGCAACCACTCAATCTCCTCAGAGGGCTTGCCGTTTAACACTCGCAGCCATCGACGACTGCTGACGTCATTAGTCAAACATCAATCCTTAAACCAAATTGTATTTAACCTTTGGTAGATCGAAAATTGCTTTGAATGATTATCCATTTTAATTTACTTTAACATGTTGTTCCTTTACTTCTGTTTTTTCGTACTTTTGTCAAGAATTCTTCTTGAAGTTCAAAGTACATATTTTTTGTTTTTTCATTTTTTTGTCTTTCTTTTTCTTGTTGACCTTTTCAGCACAACTTGAAGGACAAATGCAAACATAGAGCTCGTGCCTTAGCTTTAACAATTATTAGTATTGTGGTTATTTTATTGAACTATTTATGGTTTTTAATCCAAAAATTTTTTATATTTTTAATTAGGCTTAAGTTCATTAAATTTAATTTTCATTAAATTATTTTTATGAAGAAAGGAATTTTACAACATGAAAATCAATTAAAATTTACTGATAATTTTTCATTCTTGACTCAATCTGGGCTCGAACCCAGGTGTTTACGGACAGGTTACCCTGACATGTTTCGATTGCAACCACTCAATCTCCTCAGAGGGCTTGCCGTTTAACACTCGCAGCCATCGACGACTGCTGACGTCATTAGTCAAACATCAATCCTTAAACCAAATTGTATTTAACCTTTGGTAGATCGAAATTTGCTTTGAATGATTATCTATTTTAATTTACTTTAACATGTTGTTCCTTTACTTCTGTTTTTTCGTACTTTTGTTAAGAATTCTTCTTGAAGTTCAAAGTACATATTTTTTGTTTTTTCATTTTTTTGTCTTTCTTTTTCTTGTTGACCTTTTCAGCACAACTTGAAGGACAAATGCAAACATAGAGCTCGTGCCTTAGCTTTAACAATTATTAGTATTGTGGTTGTTTTATTGAACTATTTATGGTTTTTAATCCAAAAATTTTTTATATTTTTAATTAGGCTTAAGTTCATTAAATTTAATTTTCATTAAATTATTTTTATGAAGAAAGGAATTTTACAACATGAAAATCAATTAAAATTTACTGATAATTTTTCATTCTTGACTCAATCTGGGCTCGAACCCAGGTGTTTACGGACAGGTTACCCTGACATGTTTCGATTGCAACCACTCAATCTCCTCAGAGGGCTTGCCGTTTAACACTCGCAGCCATCGACGACTGCTGACGTCATTAGTCAAACATCAATCCTTAAACCAAATTGTATTTAACCTTTGGTAGATCGAAATTTGCTTTGAATGATTATCTATTTTAATTTACTTTAACATGTTGTTCCTTTACTTCTGTTTTTTCGTACTTTTGTCAAGAATTCTTCTTGAAGTTCAAAGTACATATTTTTTGTTTTTTCATTTTTTTGTCTTTCTTTTTCTTGTTGACCTTTTCAGCACAACTTGAAGGACAAATGCAAACATAGAGCTCGTGCCTTAGCTTTAACAATTATTAGTATTGTGGTTATTTTATTGAACTATTTATGCTTTTTAATCCAAAAATTTTTTATATTTTTAATTAGGCTTAAGTTCATTAAATTTAATTTTCATTAAATTATTTTTATGAAGAAAGGAATTTTACAACATGAAAATCAATTAAAATTTACTGATAATTTTTCATTCTTGACTCAATCTGGGCTCGAACCCAGGTGTTTACGGACAGGTTACCCTGACATGTTTCGATTGCAACCACTCAATCTCCTCAGAGGGCTTGCCGTTTAACACTCGCAGCCATCGACGACTGCTGACGTCATTAGTCAAACATCAATCCTTAAACCAAATTGTATTTAACCTTTGGTAAATCGAAATTTGCTTTGAATGATTATCTATTTTAATTTACTTTAACATGTTGTTCCTTTACTTCTGTTTTTTCGTACTTTTGTCAAGAATTCTTCTTGAAGTTCAAAGTACATATTTTTTGTTTTTTCATTTTTTTGTCTTTCTTTTTCTTGTTGACCTTTTCAGCACAACTTGAAGGACAAATGCAAACATAGAGCTCGTGCCTTAGCTTTAACAATTATTAGTATTGTGGTTATTTTATTGAACTATTTATGGTTTTTAATCCAAAAATTTTTTATATTTTTAATTAGGCTTAAGTTCATTAAATTTAATTTTCATTAAATTATTTTTATGAAGAAAGGATTTTACAACATGAAAATCAATTAAAATTAACTGATAATTTTTCATTCTTGACTCAATCTGGGCTCGAACCCAGGTGTTTACGGACAGGTTACCCTGACATGTTTCGATTGCAACCACTCAATCTCCTCAGAGGGCTTGCCGTTTAACACTCGCAGCCATCGACGACTGCTGACGTCATTAGTCAAACATCAATCCTTAAACCAAATTGTATTTAACCTTTGGTAGATCGAAATTTGCTTTGAATGATTATCTATTTTAATTTACTTTAACATGTTGTTCCTTTACTTCTGTTTTTTCGTACTTTTGTCAAGAATTCTTCTTGAAGTTCAAAGTACATATTTTTTGTTTTTTCATTTTTTTGTCTTTCTTTTTCTTGTTGACCTTTTCAGCACAACTTGAAGGACAAATGCAAACATAGAGCTCGTGCCTTAGCTTTAACAATTATTAGTATTGTGGTTATTTTATTGAACTATTTATGGTTTTTAATCCAAAAATTTTTTATATTTTTAATTAGGCTTAAGTTCATTAAATTTAATTTTCATTAAATTATTTTTATGAAGAAAGGAATTTTACAACATGAAAATCAATTAAAATTTACTGATAATTTTTCATTCTTGACTCAATCTGGGCTCGAACCCAGGTGTTTACGGACAGGTTACCCTGACATGTTTCGATTGCAACCACTCAATCTCCTCAGAGGGCTTGCCGTTTAACACTCGCAGCCATCGACGACTGCTGACGTCATTAGTCAAACATCAATCCTTAAACCAAATTGTATTTAACCTTTGGTAGATCGAAATTTGCTTTGAATGATTATCTATTTTAATTTACTTTAACATGTTGTTCCTTTACTTCTGTTTTTTCGTACTTTTGTCAAGAATTCTTCTTGAAGTTCAAAGTACATATTTTTTGTTTTTTCATTTTTTTGTCTTTCTTTTTCTTGTTGACCTTTTCAGCACAACTTGAAGGACAAATGCAAACATAGAGCTCGTGCCTTAGCTTTAACAATTATTAGTATTGTGGTTATTTTATTGAACTATTTATGGTTTTTAATCCAAAAATTTTTTATATTTTTAATTAGGCTTAAGTTCATTAAATTTAATTTTCATTAAATTATTTTTATGAAGAAAGGAATTTTACAACATGAAAATCAATTAAAATTTACTGATAATTTTTCATTCTTGACTCAATCTGGGCTCGAACCCAGGTGTTTACGGACAGGTTACCCTGACATGTTTCGATTGCAACCACTCAATCTCCTCAGAGGGCTTGCCGTTTAACACTCGCAGCCATCGACGACTGCTGACGTCATTAGTCAAACATCAATCCTTAAACCAAATTGTATTTAACCTTTGGTAGATCGAAATTTGCTTTGAATGATTATCTATTTTAATTTACTTTAACATGTTGTTCCTTTACTTCTGTTTTTTCGTACTTTTGTCAAGAATTCTTCTTGAAGTTCAAAGTACATATTTTTTGTTTTTTCATTTTTTTGTCTTTCTTTTTCTTGTTGACCTTTTCAGCACAACTTGAAGGACAAATGCAAACATAGAGCTCGTGCCTTAGCTTTAACAATTATTAGTATTGTGGTTATTTTATTGAACTATTTATGGTTTTTAATCCAAAAATTTTTTATATTTTTAATTAGGCTTAAGTTCATTAAATTTAATTTTCATTAAATTATTTTTATGAAGAAAGGAATTTTACAACATGAAAATCAATTAAAATTTACTGATAATTTTTCATTCTTGACTCAATCTGGGCTCGAACCCAGGTGTTTACGGACAGGTTACCCTGACATGTTTCGATTGCAACCACTCAATCTCCTCAGAGGGCTTGCCGTTTAACACTCGCAGCCATCGACGACTGCTGACGTCATTAGTCAAACATCAATCCTTAAACCAAATTGTATTTAACCTTTGGTAGATCGAAATTTGCTTTGAATGATTATCTATTTTAATTTACTTTAACATGTTGTTCCTTTACTTCTGTTTTTTCGTACTTTTGTCAAGAATTCTTCTTGAAGTTCAAAGTACATATTTTTTGTTTTTTCATTTTTTCCTCCCCCCCCCCCCCCCCCTAACGCTCAGGCTGGATCCGCGCCTGGTTACTGGCGATCTGATCGTCTGCAATGTCACATCGGCTTCGAGTGCAATATTATGACATTTATAACTTAACGACGTAATATCTTTTGATAGTTTTCGACATGAGTTACAGACACACATTTTTCTCACTTTTCGAGAAACGATGGAATATTTTGTTTCAAATTTTTTCGATGCCAGAAGTTCTCACTAAAGTTACAGAACATGGGTAGAGGTACTTTACTACCAAGAGTGAAAACCGCTAACAAATCTACTTATGCTTCGATTTATTTTCTTCTGCTTTGCTTCGTGGCACTTGAAAACAATTTTTGCAAGATAATCAAACACTTTTTTGTGAATTTTCACGACCAATAATTCTGTATATCAGTTGATGATAGATCCATATTACCATCTAACATTGCAAAGTTGCTTAAAATAGCGCTCATGGTCAATGACAAAATTATTGCTATAACAAACAGTTGAAACCTAAAACCCACCCAACACTGAATACCGCTATTATGCTTGAAATATGTTGGCGTAGAATTGTAAGTGAAGCAATCAAAATCATGGTGGATCATTGACGTCAAATTATTGATCATGTATAATATTGAAATGTTTATTAGAGCGTTCGAAATGCCATATTTTTGCCGTTCCTCATGTCTCTCAATTTGTTCACAAGGAAATTGGTTATTAGTGATAACTTATCACTGATTTTCATAGTTTAACATGGATTCTTTTGGTTCTCTCACAGAACAAAATAAAATGGGTTTCAATTAAAAAAATTGTGATATTAATTAAAAATTAATTAAATTTGCACCAGTAAAAAAATGAATAGTCTCAATTTAATATTTTTGATATTATTAACGTGTTTTGATCAAATTTTTAATTAAAACTGATTTTGTATTTGATTATTGATAAAATTGGGAAAGAAATGACGAACATTTTTTCTGCGCTTATAGAAAAGTTTGTCTTATTATCAACTGATTCGGTAGCCTTGAATGTAGGCTTTTAAATGTAGGTTTGATGTTTGAGACTCATCACGTCTACCTGTAAATGTATGACATGTATTCAACGTATGCACTGATTGAACAACTTTAAGATTTGTATTTATACCTCAATTTTTATCCTTCACATGGTTTTTTTGCATAAACGACTAATAATAAACAATAAAATTCGGCCAAACCAATATGACCGCCATAGATTTTTAACATCATCCTGTCCTAAATTGTAGATCATTTAAATCAAAACAAAGTCTGCTATTACCGCACGTAAATAATATTTTTACCTGTGTATTCCAATTGGAGTTGAAAAGTAGTAAATTAAATAAATGACTTTCTCTGTAAGTCGAAAATAGAATCCCACAACCCACCCAATAACACCAAGGAGCCATTAAGTTGGTGCAGTAACACAAAAACAAAAGTTTGTCGCATGTTGGCTCCAGATACTTACTTATTTCAACTGTTGTTATTTATATTACTGTACGAGAAGTATCTACCCTGCCATGGCATAACTTTTACTTAATTCCATTCTCAAGCAAGTGAATTAACATGAAAAGTCGTTCATTGTATTTGTTGAAATGCAAACGAGTGTGAGTTGTACTCCAGTATATTTTTAGACTCGTTACCAATGATGGCAATTGAGAACTTAATTATCCACATCCACCCAACAAGGACTATTGTAAAATGTTTGAATATATTCGTATTCGTTTGGCATTTAGAAAAAAAGGATTAAAATTCATTGTCGTCAAGGAAAATTTTTGTCTGCTTAATTTTTTTAATTTTTATTTGTAATCAAAATACATGTAATAAAGGAATGTAGAAAAAAACATGTATAATTAAAAAATAATATTATTTTATCAAGTATTTGTGTCTACTTTAAACAATTTCAATTTGAATGCAACTTTCTTTTAGCAAAGAGTTAGAGATAGAGGGTAAGACAAATGTTGTTTATTTTAGATTGGAATATGCTCTGTTTGCTCTTTTCTATTCTGGTAAAAAATATCACATTTTAAGCTTTGAGTAAAAAACCAGTCAGCAGCTGAAAAGATTTTTTATTTACTCAATACTCTTCAATATTTTGTTTGTATTAAAGTATTTTTTCTCTTTTTATTTCTTTCAAGTCCATCATATTTTCTATGAACAAAAGAAAAATACTCTGTTGCTATCCTTTAAGAACTTTATTATTACATAATATTTTATTTGCTATAGGAATTTATACCATGAAATATCCTTCTGTCGAGTTGTTTGCTTCTTGTCATGGTTACTGGATCCGAAAGAAAAAGTTTTGTTGACCGTCACACTTTAATTACTTTTTCCAATATTGGCAATCGGAAGTTATTGTTTTTATTGAAAATACTTTGGCAGACATAAACACACTTGTGCAAATAAATACACATGTTTAAGACAAAATATTTGTTTGTTACATTAATGGCCATTTTCTCAATGTATCGACAAACTGCCTGTTACTTAATGTCAACATAAATTTATTGGTCCGATAAACTGTCCGTTAACGATTTTGGGTTTCTCAATATACCGACAAAAAACATTGTTTTAAGCTGGCAACGCCACTCAAAATACATGTAAAAGTTGGGAGTCAGCTGATTGAATTTATCTGTACGGCAAATAAAAGGAAAATAAATAATTGGCAGATGAGTGCCGGTTAGCTTTGCAATAAAATCGAAGCAAATGAGACATTGAGAAAACCAAATTTCTTTAATGTGCAGTTTTTCGTTGGGAAAAAAGATAATTGCCTAATGAGAAAATGGCCATAAATATATGAAATAATTTTAAATTGATAGCGGACAAGAACATAACTAATTAAATTTTTTATTAAAAATGTTAAATTGCTGTAGAAATGATAATAATTGTGTTGTTTCATAATTTTCGCTGAATATCGTTAGACGCATTACATTGTTATTTGAGAGTTTTACAAAATTTAATTGAGAACAATTGGACTAAAAATTTAAGAAGCGGAGGGTAAATTTAATACGGGTATGCTGAATCTAGTGGTGCTTAACGTTGTTGAGGCTAACTCTTATTAAAAGAATATATTTGATTGAAAATTATGGTTAAGAGAACCTTAAGAACGAAATTTATCTTAGTGTTATACCTTGAGATTCGTGAGAATTATCAAGACAGTGAAGTTGTTGTTGCTGGTGATTTTAATGTCCACGATTATTCTTGGTCTCGCCACTCGAGCCATACAACTTATGAAAGCCAATATGTTAAGCTATTTGCCGTGTACAACCAACCACCTGGTGCAACTAGTGAATGAACCAACAAATATTGCTTGACATCTTCCTTTCTTTGCACCCTCTAAAGTATGAAATTGAATTTCTAGCACCTCTCGGCGACTCGGATCATTACACCTTCTTCGAAACGTTTCACGACAGGCTACGAAACTCTTACGTATACGGAAAAGTACGTTGGGCAGAACTCAATGGCGGCATTTTTATTGGAAACTTTGTTTTCTGGACAATGACGTCAATGCCATGGCGAAATGGCTAAAAACGTTATAATGCTAGGAATGAGAATTTTCATTCCAGTTAAAAAAGCTTCGAATAATCCTAGATCTAAATCTTGGTTTTATCAGGCATTCCAGTCAGATCCAGAGAGGACACATTCAGAAAATGGCGTAGCAACAAAAACGCTGATACTAAATTTCTAAGCAAAATGGCGAGGCCTTCACGTGCCATAGTACTTAGACGGGAAAAAAACTCCTGACGAACAACGTCTTCGCACTGAAGCTCTACTGCTACCCGCGATAGCTAAAGCTTCTGGTCATTCGTTAAAAGACAGGGGCTGATGCTAGTTTTTAAATACCAGCTCTTTAAGGATGACCGAACATTCACGGGCCCGGTTTATACTCCTAATTTTTTCCAAGTTATTTGCAAATAATTCGCACTAACCAGCTAGCCATCAACCAGTACCCGACCTCGAAAGAGTGTCTGCCACCATCAGGGGTGTTCTGGAAATCGAAAATGCAAGAATTTTAAACGTCGTTTTTTAATAAGATTTTTGCAATAAAATAATTTTATGACAAATTCTATACAAATATTTTTTTATTAAACAGAATTTTATAACAAAAATTAAAAAAATTAGATTAAAAGTGCATTAAAAACCACTTCCAAATTTTTGCGTTTTTCGTTTTCGATTTTCAGAACACAGATAAACCGATTTGGTTCATCTTTAAAACTGTAAATAAAAAAATATCTGTGGCAAATTTTTAACTCCCATCTTTCATGATGTGGCACCATTGCAACAAATAGTTTTTTTCAGAAGGAAAAATAAGTTATTTGTCGTTAATTTTTTAAATATGGACTCCAAAGATCAAGCGTTATGCACAAAAATCTTGGATCTTAGTCTTGGATTCTTGCTCATATCTTTCAGCCAATTTTAAGGTTTGATTTGAAATCACAAATTTATTTAAAATCGTTTAAAATAAAAAATTTATGTTTATATTGTGTGCAACTAACAACAACAAGCAAAACAATGACAGTCAGCTGATTTATGAGATCACCATGCAAATAAATACACCTTTCATAATATTTTACTATATGTAGTAGTGCTACCATACTTTTAAATAACGCGGAAAAACGCAATTATTAAGATAAGATTTAAGTTTATTTAGATTTATTTAATAAATTGGAGATTAGTCATTGACTAATCCCGGCGCGGATACAGTGGGGGAGGGATAGTTCCCCCACTCAAATAAAAATATTTATTTTCAAATATTTAAAAGATCATAGCTTAAAACGAGCATTATTTTGGAAAGAAGTTTGTATGGCCACTATTATTTTTTTTTTTTATTCGCCATTTTTAAAAGGTTTCGTCCTTATGACAATTAAGCCATATGTGCCAAGTTTCATTTCCAATTATCTCCGAAATTGCAGCCCGTACACAAAGTTTACTTAAACAGACAGATGAATGGAAGGGCAGTCATCATTAGATCGATTCAGAAAGTGATTTTGAGTCGACAAGAATGCTTAAAGGTGGGTCAAAATTCTACTTTTAATTTAATTTAAATTTAATTGTTGATTTTTTTATTATTTTCTGACATACTTAATAGCTAATATCAAAATAAGATTGCTTGATTTCTTATACAAATCCAAAAAGCTATACCACCCAACCCCCCAACAAATGGCAAAGCTGGATCCACACAACCGATATTGCTTAATAATAATAGCAGACTTCTTAAAACTATTTGCAGTTGAAATATGCAGCATACTTAACTCTGTCTAATCTAGGGTCTTCGGAAACCCCATTTCAAAATCCACACGAACATCGTTAAGTTAACTTCCCTAGTCGTATATACACAGGAAGAGTGTTAAAGGGTATACAAAACATTTTACAGCAACTGCAAGAAATATTTAAATTCAAATTTAATTGGCATACAACAACTTTCCTGACTGCTGCGAATAATTGAATATTCCCAATTTCCCAAGCTTACATTCGCGAAAGTAGCGATAAATTAAAGAAAAGTAATGTATGATTAAAAAATGAACAACAATTAATTAAAAAATAACAATTAAACCATTTAATTTTTACTCACCAAACCTGTTTATTTGTTGCTTAAAAAAAAAGAATCGGCCAAAAATAACAAGCGTAAATGCTCTTAATTCAATTTATGTTGAAACTCATTAAAATAATTTATGTAAAATGATTAAAAACCACAATTGAAAATCTATTTTAAATGAATGTCAACGACACACAAACATCAAAACACACGTGCATAAGCGAGAAAGTAAAACACTCACACATACTAATGTAAAAGGTTTAAAGGACTTTTTTTGTTTAATTTCCTTTAACGTACGAGTACGTGGAAATTCGATTGTGTATATTGCAATTTGTTTAACCGCAAACAAACATACAAATACTCACACAAATACCGACATACAATTGCCCAGCTAACATTTTGCGTCATAATTGAATCATTATGGATTCAGTTTCAAGAGCAAAAGAGCCGCATATGAGCTCGTTTTTTTCGATTATAAATGATACTTTCGTTGTGAGAAAATGTTGCCCTATCGATGAATCATCGCAAAGAATCATTTGTGAAAAAATTTTCTGATTCATTTTTGATCAATTTTATGGTAGTTTTTATAATCATTATTGAGTCGTTTTCGTCTCAATTTTTCAATCGTTAACTACATATCGTTACCTAAAATGCAAAAAGGCGTAACTAACAAAAAATTCAAAATCGTGCTTTTGATTGATTATTATGAATGCCATTGATCTACATGTTTTCACAAAATTTTACACTTCTGCGATCAAAAATTGCGCTTTTATTAACAAAAAAACAAAGGGACGTAACTACAATAGTGTTTATTTTATAAATGAAAAACAACGTAATTAACCTTTTTTTCAACCAAATATAATGAAATGGTTTCCTTTGAAAATTGTTTAAAGAATTCCATGGGCGACTTATCAATGCATGTTTTCTGTCATGTTTATAGTTTTCATTTAATAAAGTTTTTTGCTTCTCCTGTAAAATTATATTTTTGTTAGTTACGGATTTTTGCGTTTTAGCTAACAATATATAGTTTTTGATTATATTTCCTATCATTTTTAAATTTTTAATTTTTCTCCGATAATTATGGCGTTTGATTATTCTAACCAGCTTTATTTTAAACCAAAACAAAAGTTATTGGTCTTTCGCAAAGAAGAGAAGAAACAATTTGCGCTTCCATTTATGTTCTTAATTATCAATAATTTTGGGCTTCTCTTTTAGCCAAGCTTCTTATTAATTGGCTAGCAATGAAAGTTTCTATTTTTAAAACCTTTTCCTTAGCTTCACTTCGGAAAATCAAATCTTGTAACGTTAATTTAACCGCCTTATACTCAATGCAAATGGATGAAACTGTGCAGGCATACATATTCTCGATGACAATACACGAATACATGGGCGTAGCCGCGATAAATTATAGGGGGGGGAGGGGAAACATTTTTTTTTGGTAAAATGCTTTTTTGACCGCCTTTTACTCGATGCAAATGGATGAAACTTTGCAGGCATGCATATTCCCGATGACAATACACGAATACATGGGCGTAGCCAGTATAAAATCTAAGGGGAGGCAAAATTTTTTTAAATGTTCTTTTTTAAGAAAAGCGTTTCTTAAAAAAATTTTTTTTTAAATTTTCTTATAATTATTTTTTTTCATTTGGCAAAAACAAAAATTCAAAATATTTACAAATCATGATTTAAACATACATACATATAAAAGAATCATATATGAATCCTTTTTCAATCACTGAAGTGATAAATCAATTTTTAGTCATCAAAACTGACCTGAAAAGAATCATTTGGGTGATTTTTACAAAAAATAATCAGCCAAATGCGACTGGGAATCGATTCAGGATTTAGTTTCAAGAGCAAAATTACCGCATATGAGATCATATTTCGATCATAAATGGTACTTTCGTTGTGAGAAAATAGTACCCTGCCGATGAATCATCTCAAAGAATCATTTGTGATCCAATTTTCTGATTCCTTTTTGGGCACATGAATAAATCATTTGTGAATTTGTCTTAAATTCAAAACATTTGAGGTTATCAGCGCAGAAGTGATGTAACCCCAGACTACTTATTATGAGATAATAAGGAGTCAACACTACTCTTGCACTATAGTACTTGACTGTAACGGCCCGTGCAAAAACTATGTTTTCAGCGCCATCTGTTTTAGATACAAACAGAATATATCTTACACCAGAACCGTAACCAAATTAAATTGTAGGTTACACCACTTCTGCGCTGATAGCCTCATTTATACCTGTGTTCATAAAAATATTTAAAATTAAATAAAGATTTACAAAACAAATTTTCTATGAAAGTTTTCCTTAATAAACGTTTGTTAAATTTTATAATCGTTTATGAATACAGAGGTTAGAAATTATTATTTCAACTTATGAATCAATCATAAATGAATATTTTGTTAATCACCAAGTGATAAATCAGTTTTTATACCCTCCACCACAACTAGTTGTGAAGTTTGTCAGTCTGTATGAATCTTTTTTGATATTCATCTAAGACCCATTAAGGTATACATATTCTGGATCCTTGAGTTATTCTAAGTCAATGTAGCTATGTTCGTCAGTATGTCCCTCTGTTTAAATCACGCTCACTTTCGAACGACTTAAAAGAAAAGTACAATATTGGTGTCAAATTGTTTCTAGTTTTCCTAGGCAGTTTGGGATTAATACTCAGCAACATCGGTTCAGTAGTATAAGATCTATGAATGAAATTGCGAAGCATTCACCCTTACAAACGGATTATTTTGTTACAAAGACTAGCATAAATAGTGGTGGAATGAACATATTGATGTGAGATAGATTTGTAAAAATTCGTTATAAATGACATGAAATGATACCGCAAAATTTCGTGATGATCGGTTCATAATTTACCACAGGTCGGATATAACGCCCAGTCCTTAAAAAATTTAATAGATGTCGGTGAAGGGTATCAAAGATTTAGCACAGCCGAGCATAGCACTCTAACTTGTTAATCATCAAAAGTGATCTAAAAGGATTCATTAAGGTGATTTAAAAAAAAAAAATATCACCAAAATGCTAGCTGGGTACATACCTTTATGTACACTGTACATACCTTTGGACATTAAAAAAATCATACCATTGATGCATATGAATTCAATTATTTTTACACTACCCTTTTACTCGTTTCCTTTCATTCTTGACGTCGCTTATGCTGTGGAAACAGACAAACGTTTATAGAAAAGGGACTAAGGGATGGAGCAGAAAGAAGTAATTGTAAATGTCGCTACTTTAATGAAAACGATGGTTAAGTTTGAATTGCCAACTACAAAAGATTCGTTTTCCTTTTATTTTATTTTTAAACCTTGTTAATTTTATGCAAAATTCATGGCACCTTTTCTCACTCTAACAGTATTTAGTTTTTTATGTATTTTGCTTTAAATGCCTTTGCACAGTGTGACAATTTTAAATTCATTTGAACCGTAGAATTTTTTACTAAATTCAGAAATTTTATCTCAATGGGACTGTCGACTATTTCAAATCTTTAAAAAGATTGTTAAAGTTATGTACCAGTTCTCAAGAACTCAAAAGGAATATATGACACAAATGGCAAAATAAAATAAGTTCCCACAAAATAAGTCTTCAAAAAATAAACAAGTCTCCCAAAAAAACGTACAGAAAGCAACAATAACTTTTTTTGAGGAATTATTTTCTTTTTTTGGGACTTATTTCATTATTGTATTGCGGGGTTATTTCATAAGAAATAACTCCCCAAAAGTCTAAAATAAAATAAGCCCACAAAGAAAAAATTTTTTGGGACTTATTTCATTTCTCAATTTGTACAAAAATTGTAAATAATGCAAATTATATCTTATTATATTTATTGCATACGTTTATTATACATAAAAAGGGAAAAGTAACAAAATCTCCAGTTTCAGAATTCTGAAATGTCAAAATCAGGATTATTTTTAAGTCCCCAGTTTTAAAAGTCGGAATCTCTAAGTCCCGAACTTTAAAATCCGAAATTTAAGCTTCCAAATCTCAAAATCCCGATTCGCTAACTAAAGCTTATTTGCAAATCGGGCCTTGGCGTGGACGCAAGAATATTCTCTTTTATGGTATAACAAGCACCGGCTTTGCTAACTAAAGCTTCTCCTTTGTGTACGGTTCGGTAGATTTGTAAAAAACACAAACGCTAATACACTCATAAAATTATTGCAGTAACTGATTGTGGGTTAATAAATTCGTTTTCCGTAATGTTAAAATTTAATACAAATATAGTTTTTTTACAAATAATTTTATTTTTTAATATTTATGTTTGTTATTCAAAAAAACAAACTACCAAAAACTAATGTTTTATCGTATTTATTTTTTTATGTAGTTTGATTTTTGTCGGTTAAAATATATTTTTTAAAAGTAAAAACTATTCAATTTTAACGAATATGCTGTTCAATAAATAAAAAATTAATAAATGAATGTAAAAATCATTTGTTTTAAATGAAATGTATATGATCCGTTTTCTAAATGAATTTTAATTTGTTTTAAATGAATTTTCGTTTGAATTTAACAACATAATATTTATATTTTAAGTGTAGTGTTTGTGTAGTAAATCTTTAAAAAAATAACTTTTCCCTGTTTGCCATCTTTTGAACACAAAAATTATACTGTTTTTATGCAACTCAACAAAAGATGAGAATATTAAATTCCGTTTTTTTAAAGAAACCACAAACTTCATTGTGTTCAGTTCAGCTCATTAATGTTCGCCCCTTTTGGCTGGTAGAAAAACCAAACATTTTTTACAAAAACAAAATACACATACGAAAAAAAACAAAAAGCCAGCAAAATAATTTTACACAAACAAAAAAAGTTCGTGCTGCAGTCGTTGCTAAAATTTTTTGCTTGTTCATTTTTTACCAATGTAAAAAAAGAAACAATATAGAACATTAAAATATAATGTTTGTCTACAGTATCACTACAACTGTTCTGTTTTTTTAACGAAGAACAGAACACTTAATAACGTTCGGCTCTTTTTGAAAATAGTAACAAACGGTATTAACGGTTGTGAACGTCTACACCAGTGTTCGAAAATAAACAGTACATTATTTAGCGTTCGGCTCACACACCGAAGAACGATATCTATTTTTTTAGTGTTTGTGTAAACATACACAAACGTTAATACCGTTCGTAACTATTTTCAAGAAAGAACCGAACATTATATAATGTTCGGTTCTTCGTTAAAAAACAGAACAATTGTAGTGATACTGTAGAAAAACATTATATTTTAATGTTCTATAACGTTTTTTTCGTGTGTGTATTTTGTTTTTGTAAAAAATGTTTGGTTTTTTTTTTATCAGCAAAAAGCGACGAACATTAACGAGCCGAACCGAACACATTGAAGTTCGTGGATTTTCAAAAAAAACCGAACGGAATTTAATGTTCTCATCATTTGTTGAGTATGATGAAAACAGCATTATTTTTGTGTTCGAAAGATGACAAACAGGGAAACGTTATTTTTTTTAATGAATTTCTACACAAACACTATTAGCGTTTGTGTTTTCCACAAATCTACCGAACCGAACATTAAATAACGATATTTAGTGTTTATTTTCGAACACTGGTCTACACAAACACTTAAAAAAATAGATATCGTTCCTAGGTGTGAGTCGAACACTGATTATTTTATTTCTGTTTGGGGCGTTATTTCATTTCGTTGGGGGCTGACTTCATTTTTAAAATTGGGGACTTAATTTATTTTGTTTTGGAGACCTATTTCATGTTCCCTGTATCCCATTAAAGTTATTAATTAAATATTTCCAAAGAATGTATGGTTAGTTTAGCCCGACCCGACAGCATATGACGATGTTGTGAGTGTAAAATGTATGTGAGAATTTTTGTGCCGAATATTATATATTTATTTACTTCAATATGAGAGAGGAGTTTATATTAGACCTTTGGTCAGCTCTAGACCTGCAAAAATATTTTGCCATGATAAAGGAGTGATTATTAAAGTTATCGTCGGTTAATTTAACATCAATACCAATATTTATTAGGAATTTATGGCATTTAAAGAATTTTCGGGTGTATGATTTGTATGGGTCTAAGTAGTATGTTTATGTACCTTCGCCCCCACTTTTTCCATACAAATTTGGGATCATGCCTAGATGGGAGTATGTATACATTTCTAATGTATAAAACATTTCGAAAGCAGATCAAAAGCAGATCAGCTTTATATCGCATCAGATCTGCTTTCGATCTGCTTCTGATCTGCTTTGTATCTGCTTTTGATCCGCTTTGTATCTGCTTTTGATCTGCTTGTTAACTGCTTTCGATCTGTTTTATATATTATGAATGTATACATACTCCCATCTAGGCATGATCCCAAATTTGTATGGAAAAAGTGGGGGCGAAGGTACATAAACATACTACTGGTCTAACATGGACCCAATTGCAAAATCTGTTGAAATGCTTTTTTGTTGCAATAAAATCTTTGTGGACAAAATTTTATTTAAATATCAATAGTTTATGGCCCAAAGACTCTATTCCGGAAGGAAGTTTGTATGAAAGCCATGTGAAATTATCGACCGATTCTCACTCACTATTTCCAACAAGCTTGGTTTTTGTGCGACCTTTACTATGCACACAAGGTTTACATGGACAGTCAGCCAGACGGACGGACGGACATCTTTAGATCGATTTATTTGAGAAAACTGATTTGAGAAAATTTTCCTAGGACCAATATTTTAATTCTATTGTAGTATGAGTATAAAATTTTAATTTTTTTTACTTTTAAAAGCATCGTTCCTTCTTTTTTTATTTATTTCTTTGCTAAGAACATTTAAACATTTTATATTTTTCAAACGTATTAATAAAAACGCAAAATTTTCGAATTCTTTTGATTCAGGCCATTAAATTTTTTCTTTAAGAACATATTTTTTTACTAAAATTCCTAGACTGGGATTTGAAATTAAATATCCATCCCAAAAACCCTTATATTTTATTAGCTAATTGTCAAAGTAGTGCCCCATACTTCTAACTATTCATATTAAAAGAAAAATATATAAATTATATGTTAGTAATTGAGCACACTGACTGAAATATTGGTCAGTTTGTCATACAAACTGAAAGAGATACTGTAAGAAAATTTAAGCTACACCAACATCCGCTTGTAGTTTATAGAACTGGTTATTGTCTCGGCGCTTTAGCTTTCGGATGAAGGGCGTAAAAGGGAACTATAGCTCGTTATGGATTTATTCTTGCCAAATTTTGTTTTCTTGATGACAAAGTTTTTGTGCATACCGCACCACTGTGCCATCGACGAGAATATACTCGTGAATGTTATTATTCCTTTTCGAAAATAAAGCTTGGCAATATGGGTATTTTTGTTGTTGTTTGTTTGTGTGGTTGACGTTACATTTACATTTCCGACTAATTTGCATATTTTTTGTCTTTCCTACCGTTTATGTTGCTCTCCGCCTCTGGCTACTTGAGCTGCTACCAATTTTAATGGGAGACATACTTTTACTTTTGGCCAATTCCATGCAGAACAAAAACAAAATTAAAAGTAAAATAAAGGTGCTAAAGCATAAACTAAATAAAAGGGACCCGTAGGTGAGACTTAAATATGCCCGAGGATACTAAAAGTAATTTATGAACTTAGTTTTATGTTCAAAGTAGAAATTTACATTTTTTCCTTCTTAAACTGAATATGAAAAAGTAACCTCTACTCCTTGAAACAGCAAATTTTTTTTCTTTAAAAATTTGATTTTAGTTCGTTTAATTTCTGAGAAATCTTACTAAAATATTTTCTTTAACAATTTAACGAGACGTTAAATAAAAAAGTGACCATAAAAACCAAAAGCCTAACGGAAGTTTATGCCAACGTACCAACTTCCTCTTTGAAAAGCAAAACAAAAGAAGCAAAAAATATTTGAATAAAATTCAAATGTCGCCTAATATTTTTTTTTTTTTTTTTTTGCTTTTAGTTTTTTTTTACTATTGTTGCCAACACTTGGTTATTTATGGCCTCAATCGTTTAAAAACTTAATGAAATTGTATACAATGAAATAAGTGGGGGAAAAAATTGAAAATACTGTTGCAATTTCTGCTTTGGAACAAAAGAGTCTTCTATCTTATTTCCCTTATACAAGACAATGCAGGATTTCATTTACATTTAATTTTACGCCATGAACTATAAACACACACACACGCGCGCTCATAAACTCTCATTCACTCAGCAGGATATTTTCATTTTCACAAGTTATTGTTTTTGCTAAAAACACTTTGTTGTGCCGGTGTGCTATTCAAATTGTTCTACGTAGCCATCACCAACATCCTTTCTTGATAAATCCTGAATATTATGTTCAAAATAGAAAGAAAAAACATTTGCAGCAACAGAAACATAAATAATTTTCGAGTGTGTTGTACAGTGATCTTCTCTAGCACTTGACACCTCATAATAGAATATAAAGTATACGCCACTTAAGTCCCAATATCAACACAAGCAGCAGCAATAACAACAACATTAACCACTTCATAGTCCTGTTTAACACTAACTAGGCAAACAACAGTAAGTGTATGTAAATATTTGTATGTGTGCGTGTGTGTGATTTAATGTTTACAATTTTACAGGTGCCTTTTTGTGTTTTACCACGCAGTGGCACGAGCTGCTTTTTCATTAAATTCTCTGTAGGTGACTTTAAATGTTTAACTCAATGTGGTTTTGTCGGTGGCAGTGGCAACAGGGCATATTTATTGGCAATAAGACTTTATGACATTATGAAAACAGATTTTTAATCTCATTCTTTGTCATACTTGTTGATGTTTCTCTTAGCTGTTCCTTTTTTATTTACACAGTATATCAAGTCTGTCTGCATATCCTTATAATTTTTTAACCAAGTGGCAAAGCTCAATAGTTTATCCGTAGAATGTTTTTGATTATAATCAAAGTTTTTCTATTATATACATTTTTAGATATTTCTTAGAAATGTAGGAACAAGTAATTTTTTAGCAGAATTTGTCATTCAACGCTTTTGGATGTTGAATATTAGGAACATATAGACTCACTAGGATCTTCAGACTACAGCCACGATCTAACTTTATTGCTCCATATACGGATGTCGATAGAAAATATGGTCATAAGTTCTTCTAGAAGCGAGTGGCTTAGGGGCAAAACATGGGCATGTGTAAATCCAGAATATGCTGAATTCTGCGACGAGCTTGGGATTGGTCTATCGTACAGCTTCCAAACGAATTTAGGATTTTCAGACAGAAATTTCTGCTGCAGCCGTTTAGGCATTTAACAACTTCAATATTCTTGGCAATATTGGAATTTAAGTCGATAGCCAGGCGGCGCTTCTCTCACTTAATGTATACGCTACTACATCTCTTTTGCTAAAATGAGCCCTCAGCCTTGACGTCTGTATGACTTTATTAAAGTTTGAGTATTTGCGCGTAAAGACTACAATGAAAATAAACAGGCAAACGAATAACTAGAGAGGAATCTTCTTCAAATACCTCCAATGCAGTGTCAGCCGCAATTTCGCCGGATTTTATTTAAAGTAGCATCTTCAGGCTTTTTCTACAAAAGGATAAAAGCAGATAGTGCAATTTAGACACATGTAAGGAGACCAAGGTAATTCAGCCCTATTTTGATGCAGAAACCCACTATGCAACTTATAACGCGCAATAGGAAGGATATATCAACATGTTAAGTTGTTTCAGACATCCCTTCAATGACAGGGACAGAGAAGAAACGTTCTGCCATCTTCTCTTAGAATGCCCCTGTTATCAGGAGAAACATATTCCCAGGAAACTACTCGCTATCCAGCCTGGCCGAGATATCTAAATCCTGATTAAATTACCTACTAAGATGTCACCCGGCTACAGGATGGATCTGATACTGCGATGAAAATTATCAAAACAGAGACATTTACTGTATTTAACTGTTTGCTAGAAGTGAACTAAACCAACGACTTTTTAAGAAAATTTAAATACTTCTCGCAAAGACTTGCTACAATACCGGAACTAAAGAATATTTTTAATTTATAATCAGCGTTTAAAAAACTGAAGACAAAGGAGAAAAACTGCCATTTCTTTTTTGCCACTTCTTCATTTGTCGTTAGCCGAAAACAAACTGTTAGTTTTACTTATGATTCATTTAATGTAAACAGTCGCTGCCAACTCAAATCAAAAATCGAAAAGTTCTATACAAATTTTCGTTTTTGGTTCGACAGTTTTTGGTTTTGACTGCGGTTTTTTAAACCCTGTTTATAATCTTAATATCTCAACATTCGCATGTAAAATATCGCTGCTGATTTACAGTCATTCAAATAATGCACATCGTGCTTTGTTATTTACTCCATCGTTTAGTTTTGTTTGTCAATTAAGATGTTTGTGTGTTTGGTCCGACAATGATTGTTTTGGCAAAGAAAAAAAAAATACAAACAAAAAAGCCAGAAATCAAGCAATTATTACTCATGTAGGCATTCAGCAGTTGCTATGTAGTACACAGAAAAATTAAAAATGTTCTCTAATCACCAATTGTATACCAAATTCATAGAATCAAGCAACCCATTTGTTGATTTTGCACCTATTACCAAAATGAATATTGATTACTAAAAATTGTAAAAATTTTATGTTTTGAAGATTTTTTTTTTTTCAATAAATTATATTTTTAATTTTAATTAAAAAAATGATCAAAAAACTTTGCCGTTTCAAACAATGTGTTGATTGATTTTGAAAATTTCCAACAACAATTACACAAATTAAAATTATTTTATTTTAAACGAAATAATTTTTTATTATTTGATTATTATTTTAATTCAAAATTAATTTCACAACAACTAAAATGTTAATAAAATTAAAATTATATTTTTAGTTTTCGTTCAACAAAAAAAATAATTGATTCAATTATTACATTAGTTAAGTTTAAATACTTTTTAAATAATTTTATTAATTGATAAAAAATTACTAATAATTTTTTCTGTGTACAAGAAAAAAAAATTTAAATGAAACTAAACGGACATATTGGTATTTCCACTGAAATGTCTACTTTTTGTCACGTAACGTCACCAACCATTTTTAATTGTTTCTCAAAGAATAATGAAAATATTATTTAGTTTTTTGCATTTGGGTGAAGAGCTCAACTAGGTTTTCATTTAGTGAAAGAGAGGAAAAATTTGAACAACGTGGTTCTAAAATACAAGAATAATTGCTGGGTGACGCGACGTGACAAAAAGAGAGCTTTTCTGTGGAAGTGCCCATATGTAGGTACAAACAACTTCCATAGAAACAGAAGACTTTTTTTATCATCTTAAAAAGTACAGTAGTTCTGTATGTACAATGTATTCTTGTTATTGTTGTTAATTTTAACAAAGCGTCTCATCGAGTGGACAATGACTACTTAATGCAAAGGCATAAGAATGTGTGCCTTTTGACTTAACATGCAAACAAAGCACTTTCAATAAAAACGCACACATGCAAAAATCAAATGTGTACGAAATGATGTAAAACTTACCAACGTTGAACTTTGTTTTGCAGGCAAAGAGTGAATGTAAATTTGAGCGATTGAATAAATGAAGAAAAATAGTGATTTTGCAGTTCTCTGGTATACATCTGGATCGGCGATTAACGTGGAAATGGCATTTAGAAAATTAACTGAAATGAAACTAAAAGCCATTCAAATTTATTGGCTTATTGGAAAAAACTCTGTCCCTAGTCTCGATTGCAAGCTTCTACTTTACAACTCTTTTTTAAAGTTTTTCTGGAGAAGAAACACTGCAGCACTTACCCAATCAGTGATGATGAAATTTTTTGTCTTGCACTGGCAGGACATAAAACAAAGTATTAGGATAAGATTTGAAAAATTATTGTTAGTGCACAATATAATATATCCGTTAGTCCGTTTGGTTGTGAAAAACACATCAATTTTCCTTTTACAGGAAATAAATATTTTAGTGTACAACTTTTATTAGTTCTCTTGAGCCATTTAGGATTGACAATTAGCGAAATCGGTAAAAAAATTTATTGACCAAGCTTATTAATAATTTTGGACTTTCGTCTACGGCATGTAAACTCATTTCATCTTATCTCAAAGATAGACTTCAATACGTTTCTATTGGAAGGAGATTTTCAGGTGTCTTACCGGTTAAAAGTGGGGTGCCTCAAGGCTCAGTGCTTGGGCCTTTACTTTTTAATATGTATATCAACGACATTTTCGCGGATTTTAATATGAAGTCATGTAGTGGTGAGAAACAATTTGAGGATGTTTTGCAACAAATGATAAATTTTTGTATTTCCAATTTATCAAACTGGATGGTGCGTAATAGACTTTATATTAATGCTCTTAAAACTAAGGCTATGTTTTTTGGTTCTTCCGTTCCAAACTTGGATATTGATATTCATGGTACGAAAATTGAATTTGTAGACCATATGTACTGTCTGGGCCTATGGTTGGATAATAAATTAACATTTGAAAGACATATTAATTTTGTTACTTCTAGAGTTAATTATTCATTACGTAGACTTTATAACGTCAACTTATGCTTACCAATGCATATCAAAACTTCAATTATTCATTCCCTGGTTATGCCTATATTTTTGTATGGCATTGAAGTTTATACTGGTACACTTGGGTGTCATATGAAGAAACTTTTGGTGCTATTTAATAGAGTTATAAGAAATCTCTATTGCTTAAGACTTCAAAATCATGTTTCTATGTATGTTTCAAAGTTTCTTGGCTGTTCATTTTATGATTATGTAAAAATCAGGCTTTTGCTTTGCTTTTACAATATGTTTAAAAGGGGAACTATTGAATATATGATTGCATTGTTTTCAATTAGTAGGTCTAGACGCAATTGTCAAATTTTGATTCCTAAGCTAACTTCCCTAGTGGAGAGATCGTTTCATGTAAGGGTTGCACGAATTTTCAATCATTTACCAAGAACACTTGAGTCCTTTGAGTATTCTAGTTCTTCTTATAAACGTAAATTGCTGAGGCACATTCAGCGGAATGAGATGTAAGCCTCTTTTCAGGACTCTCTTTAACTATGGCTTGGGCCACTAATGTTATTGAGATTGTTTATACATATTTATCTACGGTACCCTAATTTTAGTTATGAATTTTAGCTTTATCTTATATCAGGATTATTTCAATTGATAACTTAACTTCTTTTTATACTAATCAAGTATGTGATGGAAAATGATTTTAAAACAAAACGATTGAAATCGGTAATGTCGTTTGCAGTTGTTTTCTAATACATTGACTATTTTTTCAGTCTTATTATCTTCGTTTTTAAATTTATCGCTTTTCATCATATCATAAAGAAAGGGAAGTAAAGAGGAAAAAAAAATGTTTTGTAATGGTTATATTTTTAAGTTAATTTTTGTGTGTAACATTGAGTAAATAAATAAATAAATTAAAAAAAAAGTTATAAGTCGAAATGTGAACAAAATTCAAAAATGTTTAGGAGAGGCAGAAGACTGGCTTAAAAAAATGGCTGCAAGTTTATAATCAAATTGGAATTTTGTTTAGAATGTCGTTTTTAAAGGTCCATAAATAGCTTTATTTACGACCCATTCCCAAAAATAGCTTTAGTCAGAAAAAGTAATTTTTAAGTGCTACGTGAATGAGTCCATAAGACGTCTATATCTCAGCTCCTCTGAATGATCCAACGTCAAAAATGGCATCAATACATAATTCAAAATGTTTTAATCGCGGCATTATTTTCGACTCAATAATGAAAATCACCTTAACAAATATTAATCTTTAAAAATATCACTAACGAAAGGTAATTCTTCATAAATAACTCTTTCGTAAACATAAAACAAGACGAATTTACACATGTCGTTATGTGAACTCGTCTTGTGTTGTGGTGGTGTGTAACGCGTTAATTCACCATTCCCAATAAAAAATGGAGCTTCCAACGAAGCAGGTTTGTAAGGGAGAAACATAAACGTTTCGCTTACCATTGCGCTTACGGAAGACATGAATTTTATATGGCGAGTTCCCACTTTGAAGCAATACATTTTTGACACATGAAGCGCATTATTCAGCGCATATACAAATTGTTATATGTAACGATCAGCCTTACACACTGAATGTTTTGATACAGTTATTTTTTAGTTTTCTCCCTTACAAATCTGCTTCGTAGTAAGGGAATGCCGTAGCACTTGAAATTTAATTTTTTTTTTTTTTATAAAAGTTGTTGAGAGTTCTTTCACTTACTTTACTGCATTTCTGTATGCCTTATTGCGTAGCGCATGATTGTGCGCTTATTTTTTTAAATGTACCATAAGTGCTTCGCAAAATGATAAAATTTTTTATTGGGATTATTGAGGACATCGGTAAGTTAAAGTGCGGCAGAGTCATTGAAAAGTAGACCTGTTGGATTTGTTGTATAAACCAGTGAAAGACTCCGATATTATTTATATTTAACCTACATCGCCTCCTATTTGGAATAGTTTTAAAAAATGAATTGTGTACGAACAATGACAAAACCTACTGTACTTTCAATGTATGTCCCATTCATATGAAAATAAATATAAATATATTATCACTTTTTGTTTTTTTTTTTTAATTCCCTAAGCTCATCCCGCGTAGCTCTACGCTTGTCTGCAGGAAAGAAACCAGAGTCTCAGGCGGAAAGCCATAAATATATATAAGTATTAAAGATTTTAGACTTTTCCAACCTTTTCGAGATTTTCGGTACATAAGTCAATGATTTATAAATTTTCGGTTTATTCGAAGTAGATGTATTATTTCCATTTCTGTTGATGTATAATCCCATTGAATTAGTTGTAAGTTTAATTAGAATACTAATTATTATCTGTTAATATACTTTAAATCTTATTCTTTTTCTCCTTATAGAATCCCACATCACACATTATTTTGTTTTTTTGATCGATTATTCATTTACATTATTCATACTTAAACTATTATAAATACAAGTAAAAAAAGAACAATTTCTATATACAAAATTAACTGCTTTTTTAAAGGCACGTCTGTAGTCATGGTAAAAATCGGGTATGTAATTTTTGTTTTAAATAATTTTTTGGTTATCAAGGTAAACAAAAGCCTCAGGTGGAACAAATCCCTTTTGCAAGGAATCAATTATATATTGATTATTTGTGTAATAATGGCCCCCATTATAGCATTATTTTCTATACCTACACATTGGCTACACCTTTACATATAATTTCTGATTAGATTTATTATAAAATTATATATTCTTATTATATTAGCAATTTCCTATTATATACGTATTTTAGATATTAGCTTTGTAGAGTCCTGTATAATGATGTACATGCTCTTAAACATTTTCTTTCAAAGACTCTAATCTTTTCCATGTTTGAAGGCGATATATTAAATCCAATTGGGCAAGCATATTACAGATCTAATAAGGGATTGATTCATTACAATTGTAATCTTAGATTTAATGTATTTCCAATGAAATAACCCAATTAAAAGTGGATTCCAACGAAGCAGGTTTGTAAGGGAAAAACATAAAAGTTTCGCTTACGGAAGGTATGAATTTGATAAGGCGAGTTTGCACTTTGAAGCAATAAATTTTTGACACATAAAACGCATTATTCAGCGCACATAAAAATTGTTGGATGTTACGATCAATTTTACACACTGAATGTTTTTATACACCCAATAAAAAATGGAGCTTCCAACGAAGCAGGTTTGTAAGGGAGAAACATAAAAGTTTCGCTTACAAGACATGAATTTTATATGGCGAGTTCCCACTTTGAAGCAATACATTTTTGACACATAAAGCGCATTATTCAGCGCACATAAAAATTGTTGGATGTAACGATCAGCTTTACACACTGAATGTTTTGATACAGTTATTTTTTAGTATTCTCCCTTACAATCCTGCTTCGTAGTAAGGGAATGCCATAGCACTTGAAATGTTATTTTTTTTTTTTTTTTTAATAAAAGTTGTTGAGAGTTCTTTCACTTACTTTACTGCAACTTCTGTATGTCTTATTGCGTAGCGCATATTTGTGCGATTATTTTTTTAAATGTACCTTTAGTGCTTCGCAAAATGATAAAATTTTTATTGGGCAGTTATTTTTTAGTATTCTCACTTCCAAATCTGCTTCGTAGTAAGGGAATGCCGTGGCACTTGAAATGTTATTTTTTTATAAAAGTTGTGGAGAGTTCTTTGACTTAAGTACTTGACTGCATTTCTGTTTATCTTGATACACAGCGCATAATTGTGCGCTTATTTTTTTAAATGTACCATAAGTGCTTCGCAAAATTATACAAATTTTTATTGGGAATGGTCTATATGCGTTTTTTACATTGGTATTATATTAAAAACCTACTTACAACTACAATTAATGTTAAGAGAATTTCAACTAATTGTAGTGGGGAATGTAAGATGAGATAAACTCACTGTTTATTGTTAATGTTTTTGTTTAAACTTTGATATTATTACAAGTAGATTTGTTGCTATAATTCTTAAACGCTTAACAGTTTTATTTGGTTTAATATCTTTAGGTTTTCTAAAATCTTTATGGATGAAGTTTCCTGATGACCTGGCCTAAGCAACCAGTGAAATGCGCATAGGAATAGCTTATCCCATCAAAAAAAAATTTCAAGTGTTTTTATCAATAATAAAAACTGGGAATTAAGCACGAATAACAAAATCTTTTGGAAATTAATATTAAAAATAATTTGGAAAAATATATACGTACATATGTTATTTTACAAATCAGGCTTAACCCTCCGTCCTAGACATGTTTATACTAAAATAAGCAGCGTTTAAAAAACTGAAGTCAAAACAGAAAAAATGCCATTAGCCAACAAAAAAATTTTGCTTTTACTTTAACTCGAAAAGCGAAAAATGTACATAAATTTTGGTTTTTTCGTTCGACAGTTTTTATTTTAGACTGCTTTTTTAAATCATAACAATAACATTTCAAATTTAAAAAGGTCTGGCCACCCTCAAGTGTAAGACGGGGGGTTAAAAAACTGCATTAAGTGGTAATACTAATATTATTTCTATAACCTTCTGTTATATAAATATGAATTTATTCTGATTCTTTTATTAGAAATGATTTAATTATGAATTTATATATCGCGACCTTAGAACAACAAGGTTCTATTTGCAACCAAACTACATGTAAGATAGAACCTTGTTGTCCTAAGGTCGAGATATATACACATACACAAACCATAGCGGCCCTCAAAGCCAATGTCCCGTATGCTACGTATGGAAATTCTGTCTGAATTATGCAAAGAATCATGGAAAATTGGACATTTTGCATGCGGTAGGCCTTTCAAACGAATAAATATTTCGGGGATATCACTTTTATTTTTTGTTTTTTCTTTTAATGTAATAGAGATATGAAGCCCTTAAAGAAAGACCATTTGCTATGCAGTTTTTCAATTTATCAATCCGAATTTTAGTTTAAAGTTAATTTTTACACAAATCAGTCAGAGTTTATACTTTTAACCGATTACATTATCTTTTAAAAGCACTTTAAAGTTTAAATTAATTACGAAAAATAAAAATGCGACTAATTATTGTGCAATTACGCACGCTACATATTTCTACTTCCAACAAGCAAAAGAACTACTGCTTGTGCATTTAATTCTTCTCAAGCATCGTACGTATAAGCAATTAACAATTAAATAGCAAGCATACGCTACAAATGCATACATGTGTTTTTATTAAAAAGAGACAAACATCTCTTACTTTCTTCTATTTTCCAATTCCAACTAAAATATTAAGCAATTATAATGAAACTAATTAGAAAGCAAAAAAGTAAAGCTTAATTTTATCATTAAAATACCCATTAAAATGAACTAAAAATAACATCCGCTTCAAAAGTGAATGTGCAGTTACAGCGAAAACAGAAAAAGGGAAACACAGGCCAAAGGAAACGGAAATGTGAAATGATTGCTACACTAAAGTAACAAACTTAAGCTGCTTAAATGCCAACCAACAATAACATAAACAGACCTAAAATGACAACTATATTGTACAACATTATTGCAAACCCAAAGTGTCTAAACTAACTCTCTTTTTTATGCACATTAAAGGAAAGAAATTAAAAAAAAAACAAAAAATAAATAAACATCCTTTTTCAGTTGGGAATAAGAAGCACAAGTAACGAGAGAATGAAAAAAATCTACATTGACTATAAGCAGATAATTACACAAAAAACAACATACCGCAGACAGACTGTGATGGTGACTTTAGTTTTGAAAATGTTGTCCATGATGACGACAATAATTTTGGACGGCGTTGATGGCACCATTTATGGCCACCAACCACTGAGAAGAAAATTAGAAAATAAAAAAAAAACATTTACAAAAGAGATGATTGAAAAAAATCACAAGCGGAAAATTAACAAATATCGTTGACAAAACGAAGGATAAAAATTATAATGACTAGAAAAATTATTCTGTGTATTTCAAATGATAAAAAAAGGTCGATATAATGACCGAATCTTTATGAAAAAATGCTTAAAACATTATACGACTTTTAAAGAAAACTTTTGTTATTAAAAGTAAAATGAGAACCCTGCGGCGTTTATTGAAATTAATATGAAAGCTAAAAAAAATCCCCATCCTTCTTTTTTTTTTTTTTTTTTTTAATTCCCTATGCTAATCCCCGCGAAGCTTGACGCTTGTCTGCAGGAAAGGAACCAGAGTCTCTGGCGGGAATCGAACCCGCAACCCCGGGGTTGATAGACTAGCTCACTACTACCTAGCCTACCGGGGCACTCTAAAATTAAATTGGTTAAGTAACAGTTACACTGCTGGTTAAGTTTTGAAGTGATACTCTCACATACATTCACATTGCACTCCCGGGGCTCAAAGAAGCAACCAGAACCTCAACACTAGAAGATACCAGAATTAAATTCAGATTTTTTGTCAGATTAATAAATAAATAACTAAAATAAACGAGGCTGAATTTAAACTGTTTACCTCACAAATTCATGATGTAAATGATATAAATTTGTTCGTTGTTAAACTCTAAACCAATTTTAACTACCTATTTCTGAGACTATCTATGGCAAGTTTGCCTATTTTCAAAAGACAATTAGAAAAAAAACTTTTAAGTCTCTAACTGCCTGTTTTTAGAAAATTTAAACAAGTGAGCGAGTGAGAAATGGTATGAAAAACAAAAACAAAAATTTTCGTTTTTTATTGTAGTTTCCTATATAATTTCTCACTTGTTTTAAATTTCTTAAAACAGGCAGTTAATGTCTGTTGTTCGGTTCAGCAGTCTTCCATTAAAAAAAGAGTTTGAAGCCAAACGATATCCAACGCGTTTTCATATGAAAAGCGACGCATTTTGTATTTTAATTGAAAAGACTTATGAACAGTTAAATAAATGATTTTAATTCCAAAAGAAAAAACGCTTCGTGTCATTATTTTAACGCTGCACTATAGGAAATTTGCACCTTTTTTTGGCCAAAAGTAAAAATTTTAATTTTTGCAAAGTTTATTTTTTTTGCTTTAATATCGGGTGAATTTTTAAGAGCTATAGGAAAGTTTAAAAATAAAAACAGATAAAATTCAGAAAAATGCATGAGATCTTTATTTGAATCGATAGTACGATCCATATAATTTAATGTTTGAAGATTATTTCATGCAAATGTTGACCGTGACTGCGCTCAAATGGTCCATCCGCTTAGTCCAATTTTGGCATACTCTTTCCAACATTTCGGCCGGTATCTCATGAATAAATGCTTCAATGTTGTCTTCCAATGCGTCAATTGAAGCGGGCATATGTGTAAAGACATGAGCTTTAACATAGCCCCACAAAAAATAGTCTAAAGGCGTTAAATCGCACAATCTAGTCGGCCTATGTTCACCGAACTCGCCTCTCAATAAGTCCATTGTTAAGCGTGATGTGTGGCATGTTGCACCGTCTTGTTGGAACCACATGTCATGCAAGTCAAGCTCTTGCATTTTGGGCAAAAAAAAGTGGGATATCCTCTCACGGTAGCGCTCACCATTTACAGTTACGTTACGATTCGCATCATATTCGAAGAAGTACGGTCCAATGATGCCACCAGCCCATCAACCGCGCCAAACTCTGACTTTTTCTGGATGCATTGGTAGCTCTTGCAATGCTTCTGGCTGATCTTCACTCCAAAATTGACAATTCTGCTAATTAACGTACCCATTGAGCCAAAAATGAGCTTGGTCGCTGAACACAAGAAACGCGCGATGAACTTTCTTAACAGAGCACGCATTTTGATAATAAAACTTAATAATTTGCAGGCGTTGTTCGTTTGTAAGGCGATTCATGGTTAAATTATAGACCAAACTGAAGATGTTTGACAGTGAAACAAGACACGAAACGTGCGTCAGCTGTTTAAACCAGTGTTGCCAAAAAGATAATAGCTAAAAAATCACCCGATAAAAAATATAACAAAGTAAACATAGCTTTTTAAATTTTTAAAAAAATTTAATTTCTGTAAGTTTAACAGGTGTTTTGATTACGATTTCTAAGCCTGTTATCGGAAAACCTTTAAGTTCAGTGAATTTTGTGATATCTTCTAATAAAAGTTTTCGAAACAAAAATTTATATTTTTGAAAAATTAAAAAATGGGAAATTCTATAGCAAATGTTGGTAAACTCATCTATAAAATCGATTTAATTGCAAAAATTAAAGTGACCTTAAAATGAACTAATGTAATTATGAATTAGAATTTAATATAGACTTACACATGTTAGACATAATAATAGTTCTATGGAACAATCAATTATCTTCCAAATTTAAAATATTTCATCAGCGAATTTTTTGCGAGTTTAAAAAAAATTATTTTTCAAGTAACTAACTGCTTCCTACCAAATTAAGAATTATTTAATATATGGCTAGAAAAACACAACGAAACTGACAAAAGAGCCGGTAGTTACGCCCATTTATTGCCCTAAATTTTTGAGGGTGGTTGTTCGTAAAACTTTAAACATTATTTAAAAGAGCATTCACGATCATTTTGTTCAAATATGAATATAAAATGGCGTAATAGTTCCAGAAATTTGAAAGTTTTTAATAAACATCATGCTGTTTGGCTTAAGTCCAGTACTTCGATCAGAAAACGTGAAACGCAGTGTGCCTCCATTAAATCGAAACCCGGACGACCGCAAATACCTTTTTGCAAAAACCTGAGAGAACAAAAAGGCGAGTTGCAACAGAAATATCTAAAGATCATAATAATGAAGTGGAATCCATAATTTTTGCTGCAACTGCGTTTTCTCGTAAATGTAACCAATTAGATTTAGCAGTGGTTTAAAAAGAGGCTGTCAGTACTCCAACTAGAGCTTCGAAAATACGGAAAATAATTTCAAAATCAACGCCAATCAAGCTACCTGCTCATGAAGGACTAGCCTTTCTTTTAGAGAACAACTTTCCAAAAAAGTAATATTGCAATATAAGGTATGAAAATAAAATCAGAAATTGCGATATATATCCTTTAAATAAAGATATTACATTCAGTTAATATAAATGCAGACCAGAAAATCCCGAAGGCGAAGATAAAGAAATAGAGAGTGGTGGCAATTTGAACCCATGTATATTAATAACATTTGTTTGACGGTTTGGAACTCGAAAATCAAATTGTTGAATAAAATCCTTTTTTAACATGACTTTGTTTTTTACTTCATTAAATTGGTTAAATTAAGTTCTACTGTTATATTCGAAAGGTAAATGAACACTCGAAAAAAATTTAAAAAAAGCAGTTTAGAAAATCATATTATCTATCAATGATCTAAAAAAATCTTGGATGCGGGAACCTATAACCCGTAACATCATCTTAGAACTAATTATTTGTGAATCTTTTAGTTAAATTTACTTGTGTTTTTTTCTGAGTGTATGAAAATTAAAAGTTCACCAAAAGTGTAATAAATTTTGGCCAAAATAAGGGGTAAATTTCCTACAGTGCGCTGGCATACGAAATTTTCCATAGCTCGAGCGCACTAATCAGCCAAAATGTCAGAAACTTCGCGTTTACTTTTGGTCTTTAGCTCTTTTAAAGATTGCAATTTATTGGCATACAACAACGATTTAATGTTACTCCTAAGAAAAAATACTTTAAGTCGTACGAGCGAGGTGGTCATTCGAGAGCATCGTTTTGTGAGATAACTCGCTCGCCGAACTTGGTCTGCAAATATACGACCATTGGAATCACTTTTTGCCCTTATTAATAGTGATGAACTTGTCTAAAAAATACTCGGATTTCATAAGCCTGCAGCGAACTCCGTTGACTGTTGTTGTTGATGTAAATAAAAGGTTATTTATTTACAAAGCTATTTTCGGAATACATTAGATAAGGAATTAATAAGATATGACGTGCTAAATTTCCATATCTTATTTATTGTTGAGGGACAGCTAGTTTCTATGCGCATTTCACCGGTTGCTTAGGCCAGATCATCAGGAAACATTTTCCAAAGATTTTAGAAAAGCTAAAAATATTATTATCATATAGTACATTAATAGGACATTTGATTTCTTTTGCTCCCTTTTACGACTATACTATTCATTGGATTTTAACAATTTAACAATAACATTGGATTTTTTTTAGTAGAAGAGGACAAAGTAAATTTGATTAAAATCGGTTAAGTATTTAAGGAGTTATAGGCGTTAGAAAGTGTTACTAATACATAGAAAATACTCACATACGTGTGAGCAAAAAAAATGTAAACAAACACAACAGAAACACAGTTACATATATGCTTTTTTTGTGTAAACATAGTAAATAGAACAACAACATTAGATTTCTCTCCTATGCTTTAAATTGGAAAACAGTAGAAATTAAGAAAAAAAAGACAGACAATTTAAACTGTTTTGTTTTCTTTTTGGAAGAGTTGTTGTTTTTAAATGTTGCCGTTGATTTTTGCATAGGAATAATTTTAAATGTAACCGTTGATTTCTAAAATGTTGTGCATATGAATAATTTCAACGTTACATTATTAGAATGGTAACAATGTAAAAATGGGTGTATTAAATTGTTTTAAACCAATTCGGTGGCGCTTTGCGACTTTTTTTATAATACGTTTTGTTGTTACTTTAAATTAATTAGTGCTTGCTGTTAATTAGTTTAGACTTGATTTAAGTAAAGTATTTATTGACTAAATTTATAATTGCATGAAATAATATAATTTTAAATTAAAAGTGACAAAGTTTTATGCTGATTTGCAAAAATCTAAAATTCGTAAAAAATGCCTTGCGGTGGTAACTAGACGAATGGGGTTGTTAGGCTTTGAAGAAAAAAAAATCGGTCTTCAACAAATTGAAAAATGATAATACTGATATCTTAGACGTTTCTTTTAAGTGTGGCTTAAACTCAATCCCACTTTATTTTCGAAATTTTTACTTCCTTAAAAGCTGTTTTTGGGAGTGGACAGATTTCAAGAAAATCTTGTAAGATGAATAGAGCTGCAATACAATAAATGTTGGTCGAATTCAGTCTAAATAACAACATTATAAGACGGTAGAAAACTTTATACCGGAGAGAATTTTGTATGAGGGTTATGTGGAATTATGATCCGATTCTCACTACTTGCAATAGTCACAATTTTTTTTTTTTTTTTATTCAGCACAAACGCATAACACCCTGTCCAACATTGGTAGTATGGGTACAAAAACAACAACTCTGCCAAAAAGAAAACTAACTACATATTTAAAATAATTCGATTGTACTGATGTGTGTAATAAGTAAAACCATTGATCATGGAAATCACGAATTGCTGTAATAAGTTTAGGATTCATGTAAAAGTTATCTATGCCCAATATTATCGAGGTATCTGGGGTATCACAAAGGGACCGATTAAGAACCCAAGTGAGCTGTCTGTTTAAAGCTGCCCATGGAACCTAACCTTACCTATCTAGGTATCTACATCTATATGAGATTTTTCGTCTTGAAGTAATTTTAGGGATGGTGTTCATATGAGACCAATGGTTAAAATGGATGTACCAACACGAAGTTCACATGGTAGCTGCTAAAAGTTAACGTTGCCAAATTTTTTATTAATACCAACATTTCTAAGGAGCTTTAGTCAAATATATATCAATTCCAATAAGATTTGATAAAAATATTAAGGCTACCATAAAATATTTTTTGGTAAAATTTAATGCAAATACCAATATAATATGATTGTTAATTGGCACAAACTTATATTCAAGAAAGATTTTTGTATGAGGGGTATGTGTAATTTTGGACCAATTCATACAATTTATAATAAACACCAATTTTATTCAGCACAAACGAATAAAACACATTCTACCTTTGGTGGTGTGGGTAGAAAAACAAATTTTCCAAAAAGAAAATTAAAAATTATTTCAGTCATTCTGTTTTAATTATGCGATTATAATAAAGTATGTAGCCAATAAAAATATTTGTTCTGGACCACACCCCCCGTTTGTGTACCAATCAATCAAGTTCGTTTGGCTGGCTGGTATACACTATGCAAAGTCTGTATTTCTAGGTTGCAGTCGATTGTGTCGACTGCTGGCCCATACTAGTACAAATAAAACCTTAAAGCAAATAAAAATTATCAGCACACTTTGATAATATCACAGCAAATTTGTCCTTTTTTAATCAAACTTGTAATTATTACTAAAATATGGCAATGGTGTAGTTTGCTGTATTGTCTTTGGGACGATGACGCTTTCGTCACCATAATTGCATCAAACAGTTCATAAAGTTGTGCCTACTGCATCACCTCAGGCTGCTCACACGTTCAAATACGACCGTTTCGAATGTGACAAAACCCTTTACCCAGATAAGAACTTCATCTGAAAAGATGATGAAAAGGTTTAAAGTGTACACAAAGAAGTCGCTATTTAACTTTATCATGCGCCAAACGTCTGTGGGGCAGCTATTCAAAAGTAAAATATTAAACACAAAGGGTAGTCATGATGGTCTTTGCGCAAATTTTTAATTTGTAAATTTGCAGTGCATATTAAGATTGATCGTGAGCACATCACTTTTATTTTTTATGCAAATCTGTTATTTTTCTAATAATAAATTCTGGCAACACAAAAAAATTCTGGCAGCACTCGTAAAAATCTGCATTTGTTTACAATTTACGCCGCAAGCATATTCGAATAAAGGTTTTCTTTTTAAATTATTTAAATTTAATTATCTATTTTATGTTTAATCCACGAAAATTTTGAATTTATAAGTTTTCTTAAAAGCAATATGGCGCTTAATATGTCAAATGTTATTGTTTATATTTGTTTGCAACTGAGCAAATATGTTCATGGGTTTTTAAAGGCTAGATTACACTATCTCACAAGTCTTACATATTCTAGATATCCATACATGATCTAGAAACTAAATCCGCTATCATATTAGAGTTACAACAAAATTTCATTTATATATATTCCAGAGCACCGTGTAAAATGCATCTTATTTGCACAAATCTAAATTATTTACTTACAAAGGTGATATACTTGGCAAAAGATCAAATTTGATACCCATATTACCCTATTTAAAACGAAGGGTTACCACCCCATTGCACTTTTGTCAAAACGTGTATATAAAATTTGTCCAAGGAAGAAATTTTATATACAGTTGGATGCGCCTTAAAAAAACCTTTCTTACGATACCCAACTTGTTTATGTTGGTAAGGAAACAGATTCTTAAAGTAACAAAACATGCAAAGATAGACCCTTTTTCAAACTGGTCCAGCTCACGTTATAGATCTCACATAAAGTTCACTCTTGAAATATTTTAGCTCTCTGTAGAGGGTATCAAAGATGAATAATCAATCTTACTTGTTTTTATTTTGAATATTGTTTATTTGTAGCGTTCTTGTTTTTTGAACAAATGGAGGTTTTCTAAATCGGTGAACCCCTAAAGATCTTTTCATACATTAGTGACTTCATTTTTGTGTGTTTAATTGGTACTTGATGAACATTTTATTTGTAATAAAATAAAATTGTAACTTTACTGACTGACTAATTCATCACGCACTGGCTAAGCGCCTGAAGTTAATATGTTAAAACTTGGACCGGAAGCTGGGCTCTCACCAAATCGATTCACTAAGACGGGATTTTTGAAAGTTCGAATGTTGAGGCGGTAAAAAAGCATAAACTCGACAACATCATATCCCCTTAACTAAAAGAAATACAAAAAAAAATTAATACACCTCGTTGTTCATTAAAAAAAGTAAGCCGACAAGTGTCTGGTACTTTTTTGAAATTCGTCTGTTTTGAGGAGTAAGCGGGTTAAGCCTGTACTTTGGAATTTTTTGGTCGCCCCATCTATATTTTAAATCAATAAGCATAGAAATAAAAATTTGACAGTAAAACAGCGATAAATCGTATCCTCGTAATTAAAAAACCTTAGCAATTCTAAATAATTAACGGCTGGTCCCCTGAGAAAAACTTCGCAAAAATCTCATACATTCGTTAATTCGTATTTTTATACCCACGCCACAATAGTGGAGAAGGTATTATTATTTGTGCTGATGTTGTGCGATGTCCGTCAAGCTGGCTGGCTGTCCATGTAACCTGGTGCGCAAAGAACAGGTCGCAATTTTGTAGATAATTTTATGAATTTTGGCTTATAGGTTCTTATATGGTGCAAGGAGCAATCCTATTAAAAATGGGCCAAATCGCAAGACCACAAGGATGGAGGTAGGGGCAATTTCTGCCTCCCAGATCACTGTTTGCTTAAATACATCAAATACAAAAATATAATGATGACGAAAAACATATCGAGTCGGTCTGTCATTAACAAAGGAAAGGATACAGCAACAGTGAGTGATGACGAAAAACATTGTGTGTATAAAAAAAGACTTTGTTCAAAAATTATTCCAACAAAAAAATGTGTCTCAAAGCCAGCCGGCCGCTCTGCTCTCTCTGCCATCATCTTTTAATACAGTGCCAGCTTGTGTGCGCATCATTGCTTGTGCAAAAACCTTTTTTTTTTTTATTTTGAAATTTAGTATATGAATTTCAGTAAACTTTTTGTTTGATTCAGTTAAATTATTTGTTTGAAAAAATCAGTGTTTTTTTCAATAAACAAAATGCAAATAAATTGTTTGAATATGCGAATTTGTTTATAGGACCGATTTCAGACAAAAAATTGTTTGATTCTACAAATTTTTTGTTTGAATTGGAAAAATAATTTTTTCTGTGTAGTGCTTGACCGACTGAACTTTCTTACTTGTTTGTTTTTTTCCAAATCTGAGGAGACCCTCTAAATCGAATTTACTAGTAAACAACATCTTATAATTCGTCAAAAACCAACATGCTTTTCCGTTTAAGATGTGAAAATCGTACCTACGTTTGATACATTTTTACAAAACACTTTTCTCCATTCATTGAAATATACGTATTAAATGTTGGACTCCCACTACAATATTGCAATTTTTGATACTTCAATGGGGAGAAAAAAAGTACTAAAAAAGGGAAATACGGGAAATTAAATTTCTTTCTTTGGCTTTTTTGTTTCACAACTGTTACTTTTTCTTTAATTATCGGTAATATTGGACGTACACGCAAAGAAAAAACATGGTTGTGGTGAACATATTCTAAGAGCAACATATTATGATAAGATTCATGATTGTAGTTACCATATTAAGATTATAATTGAATCATATTATGACTAAATATACTCGTAATATTACATCATAATATCTTTCCCTTAATCATATTATTATTCTGTTAATCATACTAAGTTAAGAAGTAATCAAATTATTGTCATGTTAATCGTAATAAGCTAAGAAATTAATCATATTGTTGTCATGTTAATCATAATAACCTAAGAAGTAATCATATTATCAACAGGTTAATCATAATAAATTCAGAAGCAAGCATATTATGATACATTTCATAACTGTCATAAAAATATAAAATAAAATAAAATTTTTTTTCATCGATTTTTTATTTCGTGGCTTTTTAAAATTTTTCTTAATGTAAATCAAATAGCGGAGTTCAATTTGAGGCTTGCAAAAGAGAAAATGCAAAATCTGTGGTTTTCATGGGCAACCGCGTATGTCCATTTTTCCGATTTTAAGATGTTGCTGCCATGTTGCCTAATTTTAAACGCTCTTTACATGTTTCTAAAAAATTTTGAAAAAATTTTTTTAACGTAATGACAAAGTTTAAAATGCGCATTACCTAGCCCATAGTTTGACCTAGAATGGTTTTTCGGCTCTCCTGAAAAAATTTTTTTAAGACATACGCGGTTGCCCATGAAAACTACAAAAATATTGTAACACTTTTATACAATTTTGTTGTTGGATTTTACAAAAAACTACGATATTTAGCATTTGCACTATTAAATCACTAATACTGAATGAACGCCGCTAATATTTTAGTTTTTTTAATTTCTTTAGAATTATTTTTTTATTGGAATTTACTTTAAATTGTTTAACCGCTCACATATAAAATAAACGACACAATTGATTCAAAATTATTTTACAAATGGCGCTAACATGATATTATTAGAGTAAAAATAGTTTGATTGCATCTTTAACATAATATGATTATGTATAGAAAGTTATCATGTTATGGCTATTAGATATCATGAAATGACTGTGAGTAAAATAATATGTTTTGAAAGTTATTATAATTTAGTTGTTAGAAAATTAATTATTTTTCGGTCAACAATACTCAAATTTATAAATTTAATATTGTTGATATTAAATAAAAATTACAATTATTTGTGTACGACAACAATATATTGTTACATTAAACATAGTGCTGTTGCCGTAACCATGCCCAACCATATTTTCCTCTGCGTGTAGAAACATAAAATTTGTTATATATATTCTTAATAAGCGGACAGGTGTATGGTACTTTTTGAAATTCGGCCGTTTTAGGTAGTAAACGGGTAAAACCTGTATATTGGTTGTTTTTTTGTCAGCCCATCTATCTTTTGAACTAATAAACATAGAAATGAAGATTTATCACATTTGAAACTCTTTCAAAAAATACAAATACAAATTTGGTACTTTTCCGAAATTCGGCCGACAAAAAATCAAACTATATACATACATAACAATTTAAGTACGGAAAACATTATTTTTTGTTAGTTTGTTTTTTAAATAACAAACATGAATTGTAAGAAAATAAAGCTATTCGTAAAATAACTATATTTTTATTTAAAATTCAACAGTAAGGAAAACGAATTTAATAACCTACAATCAGTTACTGTAATAATTGTATGAGTGTATCATTTAATCGATCCTATTTTTTTTTTTTTTTTATTGTGATTGTAAAGAAAAACGTAACTCTCTGTTTGCTGTGAAAAGTATCTGATGACGTTTTTATGTAGATTTCCTTTTCACTATTTTAACAATGAAAATAAAAACGCGAATAAGATTTCTTTCATGTTTCAATGAATACATTTTCCTATGGCCGCACAAAGGAAACGAAAAAGGAGTTAAACAATGCAAATAAGGAATACAATCAAGACTTTTTAAATGCAAATTTTATGTAGTTTTAGTAGTCAGACACGAGAGAATTACTAAGTATTTTTAAGATAAAATTTAAGTTATTTTCTTTTTCATTAAAGTTTGCAAAGAAAGTTAAAGGTTTCTAAACTTGAATATGTTTAACTTTAATGAAATTTAAAATTGGAATACAAGTTTTTCTGAAAATCATGTTATTAAAATATTATTCTGAATGTCAATTTTAAAGCTTCTTATTTTAATAAATTTAAAATTTAAGGTATTCATCAGAAGTTGTTAAAGATGGGAATATTTATATATAATTAATTTTTTGTTTTATATCTGATATTTACGTTATTTTAACGCGACCAACAAAAATCGTTTAAATGTATTCTTGTTTGTTTTAGAAGTTTTTAAAGATTTTTCTCATGTTTTCACTCATACACACACACACTCATACACATTCTCGTTTGCATTAAATCATTTAATAACTTTGAATTTTTTTCGTTCTCATAAATTGTTTCTAGTCCATAAATATTTAAATATAAATTTAACGAACGACGCAACAGAATAATCAACAAGTGAAGATTAAATGTATTTATGTATTTTTAAAAAATTTCTGCTTAAATGATTTGCAAATAAAATTTCCTAAATCACATCTAAGCCATTAAGATGATGAGATGATTCTTTGAGAATTTTTATGGGCCACATGTCATAAAACAAACTTAAGCATTTTTTATATTCTAACAATTTTTTTTTCTTTTTATCGTAAAAAATAAAAACTGAAGGAGAAAAAATCCCCAACAGTAAAAATGTATAAATTTTGTTAAAGAAAAAATATGAAACGAAAAAATGTTAAAAAAAAAACTGAACTGAAAACAGGATAATGGTTTATTCCTTTGTATCTGTTTGTGTGTGTGTATGTGGGTAAGATTTACTTACAGCGGGATACAGTTTGCCAATACACACACACACACACACCCACTTATGGAAAAAAGAAGTGGGAAAGTGAAAGTCCTTTTTTGTTAAATACATAAAAAAATACAGACGTACAAACAGACAGTCAGACTCACTCGCATACAAATAGACACTGGCATTTCTGTCAGTTGTATTGAGCCCAGCATATCCTTGGGCATATAAATGTATGTGTGTATGTATGTGCATAATTTTATTACAAAAACATTTATCTCTCTTTTTGCATCATTATCGCAGACAAACAGACACACAGTGACATTTTTAAATGTAACAAAATTTCAAAGTATCCGTGTGTATGTGTAGATGTAGATGTTTACATGGCTATGTATATATTTTCATATGATATTTACCAAAACCAACTTTAACAACAACACAAACAGAGTCTAGGAACACGAGGACACTAAAGTTGATAAACTCAGATAAAGGTAAAACAGACTGAATGAATGACAGTCAGACTGATAGAAAAACAAACAAACAAACAAAGTCATTCATTCCAACAAGCACATACATACTTACATACATATTTACCTGAAACTAAAACAAGATGGTATTTATGTAAAATTAAATGTTTTCTTGCTAATATGTAAAACAAAAATGTGTTCAAACTCTATTCCTCCCATTTTCTTTATTGAGACCAATTCTCACTTTTAACCACTTGATAGCTAAAATTGAAAATTTATGGAAAATATTAAAAATGTAAAAAAATATAAAACAAAAATAAAAACATTTTTACAGAAATTCAGGAATTAAACAATTTAATTTAAAACAATTAAATTTAATTGGATATTCTATAAAATAACATTTTTAAATGCTGACATCAAAAACTTTGATAATAACATTATTAAACAATTTGCAGATACACCCAGAGAAATATCTTGTTTCCATATGGTCACGGGGTCTAAACTATTTTTGGTTACTTCAACCACAACAATAATGTTATTGTAACTGTACATGGTTCTAAGTTATCAGAATATAATTGTGTTAGACCAAAAAGCAACTTTTAGGTCTTAATGACTTTTAAAATGGGTCCTATACCAACCGATTTGCATTACCATTAAATTGATCAATAAATATTTTAGTGCACAATTATGGCATTACCACTAACTAAGATACTTTTACAGCACTATTTTTTGCACTAGATGGTGGCGTTTTTCTCAGAGGTTGAAAGCTCTCTGTCTGCTATCCACTTGGGAGTAGCAAGTAGCGATTTCTCTGCCCGAAATTCCCAAGCATCTCCCAAATTCTGGTACTAGACCAAGTGCTCCCTGGGAATGGCATACTCAGGCCTCCGTCTGATGGTAGCTTAAGTGAGTACAGTACCGAGTATCCAGAGTGCATGCTGATACCGATGCGTCTCTGAAAACTAGGTGACAATAATAAATCGCTGAAACTCAACTGTATTTAGCTGGCCTAGCGGGTGTTGTCAGACTCAAACCTTGGATCGGATCACTTGGCTTATTAGTCAATCTTCATAAATTCAAACGATTACTGAAGCGTCAACAAATTTGAAGCCCTCTGTTCTCCGTGAACATTTTACATCATATTTAAAGATCCGACCATAAATGCCGACTATTCTATATGAATTATAGAAATACTTTATTAGCAAAATACAATATTGCTAGCTTTATTTTCTTATTAAATTTAAAAATGTTTCAGCTGAAATGCTCGGATTACTTCCATGGCAAACGTTTCTTAGTTTCTTGCGAGCTTTAATTTTCTGGCATTGGGGTGGTACGAACAGAAATCTGGCGAATAAATACTAGAACGTGATACTTGAGGTCAATGACCCCTAAGCACAAAACATTGGTCTTCTCGAGACAAACATTGATGTATCATACTTTAAGATCGGACTTAATGCCTAAGATATGACGAAAAATGTCAAAAGGCGACCCCTATTTTATATTAGAGGGTGTGCGGCGCATTTTTCCTTGTAAGTGGTACGCTCTAATATTAAATGCATTTGTCCCCGGTTTGTTCCTATAACAGCGATTTGGTAATTTTTTTTGTTCGTCAACACTGTGCGATATGTAGGTAGTATAAGGCAGCCTTCTATTTTGATGATGTCATGTGCACCCTGTGGTGCGGCGAAAATAGTTGACAACGTCAACCACAAAAGAAAAGTGACGGCAATGCCAATTGTTTAGAGAAAGGGAGATAGAAATTAAAGCAGAACTAGAAAGATGGCAGGTCGACATTTTGCTTGACCGAAGCTTCTTGGCCGGCGAAAAGCAAAATGTCGTTCCTTTTTCCCATTTTGCGGTGTGACGGATGGTGAGTTCGGTGGCCGGAGTGAAAATAATCGAGAACAAAGTGTTTTTTTTTTAAATGTAGTAAATATTTTATTGAAGAAAAGACTAACCAAGTATTTAAACTAATAACAAAATTAGAAATTTAAATCCTAAAACTTAAACAAAAAAGCTAAAATAGAGCTAAATATATAATAACAAATAAGAAAAATTACGCCACTATACCACTGCCAATTACCACCGCCAATGATTCCGACTCATCCATCGCTGGAGAAGCTGAATCAGCACTGCCACGCCGGTCTGCTTGGTAAAACAAAACAAAAAGGTTTTTAGACTTAAGGATGTGTTGACGGACAGGACGGAAATTTAAAAAATTAAAGTAAGTTATAAAAGGATTAGAATAAAAAATTTACGAATTTAAATTAAAATGGATTTTTAGGAATTTTATTTAAGGTTGTTGCTTATCGCGGATAACACAGTCCGTTTTGGGGATTTTGAGACAAGCGTGCGGGAAAGGAAGGGTTGAGCTCAGGCCTAGAGATCGTCGGGTAGCAGAAAATAGAATGACCGAAATTAGTGATTAAAGTAAAATCTTAATAAAATTCCCTAAAATTAAATATTAAAAAAAATATATAGAAAAAAAACACAAAACGTGAAAAAAGGAAAAAGAAACCCTGAAAAAATATATAAGAAAAAGAAGAAGATAAATAGTTACTGGAAAACGACTGGACTTCGGATAACGACAAACGACCAAACTCTTGTCGAAAGCTCCATTTGCAGTCAGCCAAAGCACCATAGCCTGAAGTAGAGCAGAGAGTTAGCTAGCCGTTGGGAAGCAAATATGCGTTTAATTAGGGAAAATTAATTTACTGCCGGGCCCACGATGTCGACAAGAACATTTCTTTCGTATATTTATATTGAAAACAATAATAAAAAAATAAAATTTGTTTTTGTTTTCAATATGAATATACGAAAGAAATGTTCTTGTCGACATCGTGTGCCAGGCAGTTAATCAAGAAATTTTACCTGTAAATATTAACGAATTCCTTTCTCTTGTTTGAAAACTAAAATTTTTTCTGAAGTTGAGTTATTATTGTAAAATTAATGTAAATTAAAAGAATGTTAAATTTGTGCCAATCTTGAAAATTAATAAATCAAATGTTAACAATGATTAATATGAAATTTTGAGTGCGTTTCTGAATTAAGAAGTTGGATTAAAAAGTAATTAAAAGCGGTGATTAAAGGGGAAAAACATGTGAAATTGGTGAGGTGTAATTTGATTAGGGACATCCAGTTAGAACTCAGAGTAAAATGTACGGTGGGACCAAATGTCCCAGAGGGAGGCCAATTGTCCCAGAGGTAGGCCAAATGTCCCAGAGGGAGGCCAAATATTAGCCAGCCAGCTGCATAATTGTATATATCTGTGTGTGTGTGTGTATTCTAGTGCCGTAACCATTAAGCTGCTTCGGGTCCCAAATATTTTTTTGTTTTATTTCTGTTAAATTTTTTTTAGCTAGTATGAGTTTTTTTTTTTTTTGTGCCGAAGATTACTGCCAGCAGGTCGGCAAGAGTTACCAAATCCGGCGAGCTTAATCCGCGCAATCCACCAGCATACCATCGCCGCCGACATTCTGGCCACACTCACTGGCTGTTGTGTAAACAGCAACCATCAGGTATTTTATCCCCGTCCCGTACAGTACAATGACCTAAATGTGGTCTGTTACAAGTCAAGTGAGCTACAATAACAAAAATCAATTTAGCTTAAATGACATATTTTTAAACTTCTTAAAACATTTTATAGAAACGTTGTCAAAGTTTTGCCTTAGGATCCCCTTTTAATTTTGCTTTATCTTTTGAACTTATATTTGACTAAATGATGCTGAATTAATGCAGATACAAAGATTTATAAAAACCAAAATCCTATTTTGGGTACCAAATTGAATACACTCTCAAAATGTATCTGTAAATAATATGGTGTAGGGTATCAAATGGTTGGACTTGCATCCTTTATGTATACGTTTAAGATTCTCGTTCAAATTTTTTAATACCAGTTATGATCTGTGTAGGAGACTTGTTTTTCGGAACGTCTGTTATATATGGCAAGCCGAAATTGTAAAGTTACAACCCCTTAATCCATAATTTTCTAAACACAGCGCTTTGGTTGCGCTTAAAGTTTTACCCCTTTACCAACAGAAATCAGGCGATTTTTAAAAACATGATAGCTAATTTAACAATTATAAAAAATTTGTTCGCTAAACTATTCAACCAAACAGATTTAAAAGGATGAACCAAATCAAACCAAAATATGAATATGACAATCATAATGCTAATACTTACCCATACACACTACTACATTAAAGACTCAAATACATTTACAATAACTTTAAATATGTTGAACGTTTAAATTTTGTGGAGCAATAAATGTTGCTTGAAAGCCCCTCTGCAACACTTTAAATTTTGTTTTTTACGAATTTGGTGACTGCCATACGATGAGCCTCAGGTTGGAAAGCAACACTTGGATAAATGCTGTTTGCCACATTCTCTCAATGTTTGTGTTTAAGTTACTGTTGTTGTTGTTATTATTATTATTATTACTTTTGTTTGCCATAAGGATATTGAAGTTACTAAAGCATGAAATCAGTGCCAAATAAAATTCGGGCGCTAAATGTCTAAAGCAGCTAACAAGGGAAGCTAAAGCAATGGCAGCACAGGAAATACTCGTACAAAAAAAATGAAATCATACACACAGACACTCAGATACTAAAACAAATTCTCAAACCAATTTCCACTTTCATTTCCTAAATATTTTCCAAATCAACTCAAAAATTAAAATGAAAAGTTCCGTACACTCGTTTATTTCGATAGCTTTTGCTTTTCTCTCTGTTAATTGCAAAAAATCTCAAACGAAACGTAGAGTTGTAGCATGAAATAAAAAAAAAGATATTCTACCTTTAAGGCAGACATACGTTTCATTTCATTTTTGTATTTGTCAGATAAAATAAAAATAAAATAAAAAAAATCTTAAAAATATTTTATAAGTGGTATTGGAGAAACAATTTTTATTTGCATTACTGTAGAGGGTTGCACATGGGATACTGTGTTTCCATGTTTTGCAGAATTTTAAAATAATAAAACTTTTATGTTTAGAAAACGATACCCTACATCAGTTGCTACTTTATACAGAATATTTATTAAGTTTAACCCCAATTCTATTTATTTATCGGCAGTAGGCAGGTATTATTAGTAGACACTATATGAAACATAGGTGCTACTATAGACCTACTACTTAAGCAAATTTTGGTAATGGGAAAGTTTAAAAAAAAGGAGAAGAGAACTGCAAAATCCACTATTTTTGTTGATTTGCTCATACGCTATAATTTACATTAACTCGATGCCTGCAAAACAAAGTTCAACGTTGGTAATTTTGACATCGTTTTGTACATATTTGATTTGTGCATGTGTGAGTTTTTTTATTGAAAGTGCTTTGCTTGCATTTATTGTTGCGCACGCAAAACACAATTTCTTAAAGTCAAACGGCATTTAAGGCCCAACCACAATGTGCTTAAGTTGGCTTAAGCGAATGAGCGAATACATGTAAGTTATATGAGGCAAACCATATTGAATTTAAGGAAACTTTTTGCTAAGTTTAATAATCGCACATTCCGTACAGAATCAAATGTTTTTTATTTTGTTTTTGTTTTCTTAAGTATATTTGAGAGACTTTTTCTTTATTTTTGACAGTAGGTTAAGCAAGGCTATGCATATTATGGTTGAGCCTTTATTCTTTTGCTTTTGCATTTAAGTAGTCATTGTCCACTCGATGACACAACGACGAATTTAAATTGGTATGAGTACGAGTCGCTTTGTTGGTATGATTGTTGTAGGCATAAGTTCAAATAAACTAGTTGTATTGTCCAATTTGTTTTTGTGTTTATCCTGCAAATAATATTGGACCACCTGATTTTGATCAAATGGACTACTCATTGGACTACTCCGATGTAATGCAAGCATGGACAATGTCATTATTAAAAAGTGTTTGCAGTGAGACGAAATGTCTTCGTTTTTTAATGAAATGTGTTCGTTTTTAAACGACTTCGAAACTAATCCTCTTGTGTTTACAATGGGATAGTTTTAAAACTACTCCTTAATAGTCAAAAGCTGGGTTATATGGTCCTGCCCTAGGACATCGTAATGTTAAATAGACCATGTATTTTCCATACGTTTGGGTTACTTTTGGACTAGTCCTAGTCCCTTGTGGGCTTCACGCGTGTTTGGACTAGTCCTATTTTTTGCAGGGTATTTTTTTAAAAGCGTAACAAGCAACATTAACAACAATACATTGTACAAAAGCTGTACACTTTATTTTGACGCTCACAGTATGTGTGTGGCTGAGAAAGTTTGATTGCATGAACACAAATTAGTGTATTTGATGTTGTTGATTTAATGCGAATTTTTTGCAATCGCACAAAGCCGTTCTCTGTGCAGTACTTACCCGATCAGAAGAGGGTGTTGGCGGGACGTTAACTCAAGAATTAAAATAAGTGTTCAAACAGAACTGCCTCGAGACAACATTTTCCATACAATTTGACATACAAAATTTGTTGCAAAAAGCCCTCGTGGAATAAAATGTATTTGACTTAAAGAACGTTTTTTCTAATGCTCTAACATGTAGACACTTATGGCGATTTCAAAATCTATCGACAAACTGTCTGTTAATTAATGTCATCATAAATTTATTAGACTCATAAACTGTCTGTTAACGATTTTGGATTTCTCAATATACCGACAAAAAAATCGTTTCCAGTTGTTAGCACCTCTCAAAATACATGTAAAAGTTGGAAGTCAGCTGATTGAATTTATCTGTACGGCAAATAAAAGGCAAACAAAAATAATTGGCAGGTGAGTGCTGGTTAGCTTTGCGACAGAATAGAAGCAAATGAGACATTGAGAAAACCAAATTTCTTTAATGTGCAGTTTTTCGTTGGGAAAAAAGATAATCGCCTAATGAGAAAATTGCCGTTATTCTGTTAACAATGCTACCATACTTTCATTCAATTCCATACGTTTTGTAAACAAAGAAAGATAAGAACAAATGAAAAAGAAAGAAAATCGAGAAAATTTTAAGTAACCGCCGAAGTTCTAATTATGGGCTTTAGACTGTTTGCTTAATGTTGAAGACTCAATTCCTAAATCAGATTTGATTAATAATTGTTAGTTTATATCTTAATATATGAGGATTCAATCAATAAATTATGAAAAAAGTGGTTTTTCGTATGGGGATTCTTTTGAGACAAATACTCAAAGTTGGACTTACTACTTGAGTTTTTCTTTTCCCGAACGCGGGATTTATTTTATATATTTTATTTGAACAAATAACATTTCCTGATATCAATTAAATAAGTTTATAAATTCATTCAACTTTATCAAAAAGTAATTTCAATTTTTGGGAATAAAAATTTTTAATTTCAAAAGATTTTGTTATTCGTGCTTAATTCCCAGTTTTTATTATTGATAAAAACACTTGAAATTTATTGTTGATGGGATAAGCTATTCCTATGCATTTCACTGGTTGCTTAGGCCAGATCATCAGGAAACTTCATCCATAAAGGTTTTAGACAAACTAAGTGGGGAAATGTAAGATGAGATGAACCCACTGTTGTTTATTGTTGATGTGTTTTGTTTAAACTTTGATATTGTTACAAGTAGAACTGTTGCTATAATTCTTATACGTTTAACAGTTTTATTTGGTTTAATATCTTTAGTTTGTCTAAAACCTTTATGGATGAAGTTTCCTGATGATCTGGCCTAAGCAACCAGTGAAATGCATAGGAATAGCTTATCCCATCAACAATAAATTTCAAGTGTTTTTATCAATAATAAAAACTGGGAATTAAGCACGAATAACAAAATCTTTTGAAATTCATTCAACTTTCTCAAATTTCTGTGGCAAAAAGGAAAAAGTGCTTAATGGCACCCGAAGAACTTCATGTTCAAAAGTATACATATTCAAAATTTCAGTTATCTTATAGGATTTTTGAGAAAGTTATAACAAAAAAACTTTTAGGTTATCATCCGACTTAAACTTCCGATCTTTGACATTAGGAGGGTCTTGGAATAAAAACTTAAAAAACAAAACCTCAGAGAACGGATGATGATATTTAATTCGAAGTAAATTTTTCAAAGCCACCTTTAAAATTTTAAATTGTTTTCCTTATAACTAAACAAAAAGACTTAAGCACTAATTGCCACAGAATTAATTCAAAGCCAACAGCATTTATATAAAATCAAAACAGTTAAATTATTCAAACAAATTATTACAAAATATTTCTGTTAAAATGGGATTTTAGTTCAGAATGAGCATTTACAGAGTCGTTGGAAATCTTTGTCTTTAAACAAATCCCGTATGAAAAACGCTGCTTACTAACTTAAAGCGAAGTCATTATATAAAGGTTGTTCATTTCATTGAACGAAACTTTGCCTTTATAGCAACTATTTCAGCACATTTATGTCGGTGTATTAGACTCTAATAGTGGTCCTTGTGGGTGGGCTATGGACAAATATAAACCGACAACATTTTAATGTGATCTGATTGTCACCATTTCTAATCGGCCATTTAAAATCTATGTACCAAATTTTATCGAATTTTTCATCAAAAAGCTACTTTTACCTTGTTCACAACCAGAAGGTGGGAAATCATAAAATCGATTCAGATATAAATTCTTAGTCGATCGGTCATTATACCTTTTCCATGTTAAGTGGTGTAGTATACAAAAATTTTAGATATTTGGTTAGGTGAGGTTCCATTGACAGCCATAATAAAGCACAGCTCACGTGGTTCCGTTAAATAGTTCCCTGTGTGTTACAAAGTTACACACTCTTTTAACACCTTGGGATACGCCAACAAGTCCGCCATGCAGTTTCCATGTATATCCCAGTGTCTGGGGACCAACTTATGGGTTACCACTGTATATCTCGCTATCTCCCCCAGATACATCCGGCATTATTGGACAATTCTCAATGTGATTTACACTTTCTCCAGGGATCTTATGGCCGCCTTTCTATCGGTTATAGTGTAAATATCCCTGCGGCTGGGTATATGGCCATTATCTTGGCCTGAATGACACTTCAGTGGTCCGGCAGACTTATAGGAATGCTCCAACTAAACTGCATGGAGTATATCCCGGAACCGACACCATACAGTGTTTGAAGATCCGTCACACAGTGACTGAAAGTTTTATTTCATTGGCCAAAATTCCAATTTTTGTTTGTCACCGATTTCAAAAATTTTAATTTTATTTAATAGTAAACATATTAAAACTAAGGTAGCCAAAAAATTAGTTCAAAATATTGGTTATTGTGGTTGTGCCATGTTGTTAAACACAACCTTTTTTTTTAATTCAGAAAAACGTGTTTTTTTTAATATTTAATCCGAAAGAAATTATCATTGCACAAAAACTATCAGCGATAATGACCTGCTTGCTTTTTTGCTGGGTTGGTAGTCTTGTTATCTTTAAAAAGGTAATGTTTGCGACTGTTGTGTCATTTATATTTGAGATTTATATTTGAGAGAAATTTCAACTTTAGTAGAATAGAACTTTTGCGGATCAAAAGGGATTAAGAAGGTAAAACCACTGATAGAAAGGTGAAAGTGTTTTCTTTACCCTGCATATACTCTTGTACCCGTTTTGACACGTCTGTCAAACCCTTTTTTAATTTTAATGAAATTACTCAAAAAAAATGTCTAAACTATGTACTATATTTTTGTCAAAATTCAACTTTAGTAGAATATAACTTTTGCCGACCAAGAAGGTGAAACCACTGATAGAAAGGTGAAAGTGTTTTCTTTACCCCTGTATATACTCCTGTACCTGTTTCGACCCGTCTGTTTAACACTTTTTTTAATTTTAATGAAATTACTCCAAACAAATTTTTTTTTGTTTGAAATTTTTTTTCTACTTTTTTTTTATTTCGCAAAAATGTTTGCAGAAGTAACAAAAATCATGTGCTATTGCCTTTAAAAAAAAATTATATATATATATATATAAAATATATAAATAAAGCATATAAATAAAATGATTTTAAGTTTTTTAATCCTTTTATTCTACCTGTATTTGGTATGGTTTAAAAGCAAGTTACCTTCGGATGCAAACTCAGTGGATATAATATATCTGGGCAATGACAACGTTTTTCATAAAAACATGGAGAGCTTCAGCTATAAAAATTGGCCGGAGAGTATTTTAGAAACAAAAACGAGGTAGATGTTAAAAGTTACATTCGAAAAAAAGGAAATTTAAATTACTATAGCACTGAAGTACAATTGGACTTGGAAAATAAATTATCAGGAAATAAGGATTACAGATTTTATAGAGAGCACAATACTAGAAAAATTTCACGAAATTCCACTAATGAAGATCTATTTAATATATTATTGGCAACGTCAGATCCGTTCTTTTCCAGTATTCGAAATCAATGGAAAGTGGAACTTCGGGATTTATATGAAGAAGTCAAAAAACTACTAAAGAAGAGAAATAACACAGAACAGAATATGGAATATTTGCAATCAATCTTTCAATTAAATGAATAATAACTATAATTCATTAGATCTAATACAGACATTGTATTAGTAAAAATAATAATGAACAGAAACTCACATTGTAACAAAAGCTATTAAAATATATTGCTGCTTTTATTTTAAAAGGCTGTTTTTATTTACATAATGTACATATGAAATGTTTTAATAAATAAGAAATATTAAAAAAATAAATAGCTTTATTTTCGTATCAAAATTTTTAAAAAAAAAATCAAAATTCAGCGGATTTATTTTGCTAATATGTATTAACAAATTTTCTTCTGTAGTAATAACTAAACTTTAGATAATAATTCTTAAGTTTTTTAAGTGTAAACAAATTTGAATGTAAAAAATTGTTAATTTTTCAGTAATAATAGCAAAACTTCCAGTTGATTTCACTAGTTTTTTTAATGTTAAAATTTTTTTTATAGTTTAAACATTTAATTTTTTTGAGTGTCCCATTATTACAAAAAATGTTAATGATTATTATTTAAATCCAAAAATTACAATTTTAAATAATTAAAAAAAAATAAAAACCCATATTTCACGCTAAAGTTAAAAAAAATCTAAAGTTCACTTTGCCCTTAAATTCCCCAATAACTACTCAACTGATTTTAATGAAATTAAAGTGGAGAAAAGTTTAAGATTCTATCTGTCGATTAAAAAATCTCCTTAAATATCTCTTTTGGCTCAAAAGTTACAGATTTTTGGCCAATGAAAAACGATTTTCAGCCACTGTGCGTCAGTGAATATCCGAATCCCATCCATGGGAATTTGTAGGTCACCATAGTGAACCACGTTATCCGAAACGCTTGTGGTGAAGCCAGGATCAAAGATTGGCTCAGTTGTGTCACATAATCAACGTCCATGTGCCAATTTATTTTATACAGGATTCTAGCATGTCCGGTATTGTAATCCCTCCATGCTCTAGTTTCCCTTGGTCTTACCGCCGCATTCGCAGCTAACTGTCTTGCCAAAATGACTGGTAGTAACCAGTTCAAGATCGTTAACAACGATTTAGAGGGTGTTGTTCTTTAGGAACCTGTTACCGTTTTTGCCACCATTCTCATCATACGTTCAAACTTAGTTTAGAGACTTCACCACTTAAGCGCCGTAGAATAGAATGGGTTTAATGAAACCTTCGTTAGCCAGTATTCATTCCTCGGGTCAATTCGGACAGTGTCAACGAGACCGCATTTTCGGGGTATCAAATTTGGAAATCTTGTATATTCTTGTGAAAAGTACCAGTTCCGTTGTGGCAGGACTAACATTCAGTCCACATTCCTGACACCACTTTGTTAGGACGTCCAGTGCGAACTCCATAAGTTCAGACAATAGAATCGAATCTCCTAACACATTGCAAAATATTTCATTTATTATTATTTAAAAAAAATTAACTAAAAATCTGTCCGAATTTCCCTACGGTACCAATTTAGTAAAAAAAAACCCCTACATGAAGATATTTCTCCCTACTTCTGTCAACACTGGTATGAACTAAAATATTTTCTAGGGAAAAACAACTTTTTTGCTAATGAAATCATTCATTTACAATCTACTCATTTTGTTTTCATGCAAATGTTTGTGTCTACAAATATTCCGTAATATGTCTATATAATGCTTAACATATTCGTTCATACCTGCAGTTCTATAAGCCCTCCCTCACACATTCACATTATCATCATATTCATGTACTCGTATGAAAGTTTGTATATGAAAAGTACGTCGGCAACTTGTGTTTGTTAATGTTTTTTTTTGTTTGTGATTCCTTTTGCCAGTTAAAACTCCCAGACACAGAGGCATTTATGGAATGGCACTAGAGTTGTAAAATTTCGTAAACAGGAATTTTACATTTTCATGTGATAAGAATCTTCGATTAAACATTTCTTTTTTATGAACATTTGTATTTTTAAAGATTGTATGTAGTTTACTAAATGGATTTACAATTTTAATGTTTTTCGGAAATTAATCTTAAGGAATTATATTTTTTCCGGATGGGGGGCCACAGCTGTTTTTGCTGATTCATAAAGCTTAAAATTAACATCCAAATAAAAATAACATTAAAGTTTACTTTTACAAAAAAAAAAAAAAAATTTAAATAATATGATCTGAATACAAGACTTTCTTTTATTATTGAATCTTTCTTGTCGAAAATTACAATTGGGGTATTCACAAGGTGTGCTATCAAGTTATATTGTCATAATGTTCTAATATTTTACAATGGTTTAACAATATTGTTGTTGCCTTGTAAACAAGAAGTGTCTTAAATAAATAGAACTTTGCTTGCTATGTTTATTGTGCTGTCGTAATTAATCAGAAGAGACCAGCGCTGAGCGGCTGAGCCGTGCCGCTTAATTTTTGTAGCCGTCGCCATTGATGGTATAGTTTAATTCGGCTAACATCCGTATTCAATCTTCGGCTAGCAATTTTTGCAACAAATCACTGGCGACGTCAAATTAGATCGGCTTAGGACACTGCTGTTTGGTAAAAAAAACAAAATAAAATTTTTTTGTGATTTGCGTCTAACAAATGGAAAATAGTCAGGTATGATCTAATTTAATTTATTAATTCATGGATAAGAACTAAAAAAAAATTTTATTTTAGGCAAATAATATTTTTTTTATATTTGTTTTTAAATCAGCTGATTTAAATTCAAAATAGCACACTAAATTATGAGGGGTTTTGTTCACAACAGTCGTATTTTTCATGTTATTATTTTAAGACATATGACTTTATGACACCTTATGAATCCCCCAAATATGTATTCAAAGCCTAATCCTAATACTGCATTCATGTTTCAAAAAAAGCCTGCTAGGCTCAAATTGTCGGTTCTTTTTAGGCTCTGGTGGCCTTCGGACTGTAGCAGATCCCGAGCGAAGTAGTTGGGATGGACCCTTTGTTTATCTATGTATGTATACTTTTTAATTTCCTCCTGAATGGTAGGGATGTTACGATCTCTGTGGATAGTGTCATTACGTATATATTATCTTCTTTGTAGTTTCTGGATGTTTGATGCGCTTGCAGTACCCCATAATTGGATGCCATATGTCCATATTGGTTTTATGATAGATTTGTATAAGAGAACTTTGTTTTCTAAAGACAAATTTGAGTTTCGACCAAGGAGCCAATGTTGTTGAGCTGCTTTAAGTTTCATAACCGCTATTTTCGCTTCAATATGACGAGACCAGGTCAAGCGTCTATCCATATGAATTCCCAAAGACTTAACCTTATTTTCTACCGGAACAGTGATGTTATTTGTTTTTACAGCCGGGCACGTTTGTCTTCTGAGCATGAAAGTTAAGTGAGTGCATTTAGCCGGGTTTACCTTTATTTTCCATTTTTCTAGCCAGGCCTCTAGTTCATTGATGTGTAACTATAGATGGTGCGATGCAACTTTTGGGGGCTGATTAACACCAATAAATGCTGTGCCGGCTGCAAACGTAGAAGTTTGTGTGCTCGGGTTTGTTGGCATCTCATCTGTGTATATTATATAAAGTAGCGGCCCTAATTAATATGCTGCCTTGAGGAACACCAGCAGATATTTTTTTGAGGGAGGAGTATTTATTTTTTGACCTTACCATGAATAGTCTACCAGATAGGTAGCTTTCAAGGAGCTTGTGAGTGTTTTGAGGAAGCATTTATGTCGAATGCTTGGGAAATGTTGAGCAATTTGGTAACAATTCTACGCACTTGTTCGATTGTGCTACGCCTTGCTCGGAATCCGAGCTGATGATCCGGAATGATTGTGTGCTCATTTAGATAGGGAGTTATACTAAACAGGAATATTGTTTCGAATAGCTTTGATAAGATTGATAGTAAGCTGATTGGTATGTACACAGAAAAAATTATTTTTCCAATTCAAACAAAAAATTTGTAGAATCAAACAATTTTTTGTCTGAAATCGGTCCTATAAACAAATTTGCATATTCAAACAATTTATTTGCATTTTGTTTATTGAAAAAAAACACTGATTTTTTCAAACAATTAATTTAACTGAATCAAACAAAAAGTTTGCTGAAATTCATATACTAAATTTCAAAATAAAAAAAAAAAGTTTTTGCACAAGCAATGACGCGCACACAAGTAAGCACTGTATGAGAAGATGACGGCAGAGCAGAACCGGCCGGCTGGCTTTGAGACACTTTTTTTTTTTTTGTTGGAATAATTATTTAACGTTCGGCTCACACACCCAAGAAAGATATCTATTTTTTAGTGATTGTGTAGACATACACAACCCTTAATACCGTTCGTAACTATTTTCAAGAAAGAACCGAACAATATATAATGTTCGGTTCTTCGTTAAAAAACAGAACAATTGTAGTGATACTGTAGACAAACATTATATTTTAATGTTCTATAATGTTTTTTTCGTTTGTGTATTTTGTTTTTGTAAAAAAAATTTTTTTACCAGCCAAAAGGGACGAACATTAACGAGCCGAACCGAACACATTAAAGTTTGTGGATTTTCAAAAAAAAACCGAACGGAATTAAATGATCACATCTTTGGTTGAGTTTGATAAAGACAGTAATATTTTTATGTTCGAAAGACGACTAACAGGGAAACGTTATTTTTTTTAATGATTTTCTACACAAACACTATTAGCGTTTGTGTTTTCCACAAATCTACCGAACCGAACATTAAGAAACGATATTTAGGGTTTATTTTCGAACACTGATTTATACACACACAACACAAAGTATATTTATACCAAGAACATGCAAGTCTACAACAAATCAACAATAAAAAAAACAACATTGATTTTGTTTGTGTAAAAACATTTGATACTGTCAAATAGCCAAACATAAAGAAAACAAAAAAAATCATGGCGCACTAAAATGTAAGCAAATTTTGACACTATCGAAAATAAAACAACTGAACAGCTGATCACTTACATGAACTTGTAATAAATATACTTTGACACAACACAAAGTTTTTCTTTATCACTCTCTGTTGCTATATCCTTTCCTTTGCTAAAGAAGAAATGTAACCAAAAACTGCAGCAGACCGACTCGATATGTTTTTCGTCATCATTATATTTTTGTATTTGATGTATTTAACCAAACAGTTTTAAAAAATTTAATACGGGATTTTGTTTCTGCTATTGTTTTTCTTATAGTCGCACTTTTTTAAAGCGTCCAAAAATAGACTGTGTGTGTTTTTTGTTGTTGTTCTTATATTTCACATAAAGAAGTGTTGCTTACGATCAAATAAAAAAATGCAAAAAGACGACAACATTAAAGAGCGTTAAATATTTCACACAAAATTATGAAAACTTGACACCAATAACGCGTTTATTAAATTTTTGAAGAGTTGTCCACATTTTTGTTGGTTAAATAAAAATCAAACAAAATTGATTGAATTAGTAAACAAATTTATAGAAATTAAAAAAATTTTCAGACAAGCGTTTGTTTGAAAAAAAATTCGGCAATAATTTTTTCTGTGTACGACTTAATTTGACGACTAGCGCCTTTTCCTGACTTAGGAATCTAAGTGGTGGCATGTCATAACGTCCAGTGTCATAGTGTCCATGGGCGTTATCACACTTTTGAAAGTGTCATAGTGTCCATGGACATTATGACACTTTTAAAAGTGTCATAACGTCCATCAAAGAAATGTCATAGCTTCCGCGGACGTTATGACACTTTGTAAAGTGTCATAATGTCCAAAACATGCTAACAAACTAAAACAAGTACCGGCTTCGCTAACTAAAGCTTCTCTGCACAGCCCTCTATGGTATAACAAACACCGGCTTCGCTAACAAAAGCTTCTTTTTATAGACGGCGTTTGGCCGGTTGTAAGAATTTTCTGCTCTATGTATAACAAACACCGGCTTCGCTAAGTAAAGCTTCTAAAATCTGCCTTGTTTCCGAACGAAGGCCGACCACGCAGAGAAGCTTTAGTTAACGAAGCCGGTTTTTTTTTATACCATAGAGGAGAAAATCCTTGCGCCCGGCCAAAGGCCGGCTGTGCAGTGCAGAGGAACTTTAGTTAGCGAAGCCGGTTTTTGTTATACCATAGAGGAGAAAATCCTTGCGCTCGGCCGAAGGCCGGCTATGCCGAGACGCTTTAGTTAGCGAAGCCGGTGTTTGTTATACCATAGAGGAGAAAATCCTTGTGCCCAAAAGTGTTTAATATATACACCCAGAGCAGCAAAACCATTTTTAAAAAATGTTGACCATATTATGTTTAATTTAACCAAATCATTGTCACCGACAACCATATTATGGTAAAATTAGTTTCTTTAAAAATAGCTTTGTTGGTTGCGACCATAATAAAACATGTTTTCTCTGCGCATATGCAGATCTTGTTTTGTATTTAACTTCTTTAGTAATTATGGACACTGTGAGACTTTTGAAAATGTCATAATGTCCATTTGCAAAGTGTCATAATGCCCACGGACATTATGACATTTTCAAAAGTGTCATAAAGTCCATGGACACTGTGACACTTTTTGGAGTGTCATAACGTCCATGGACACTATGACACTGGACGTTATGACATGCCACCATCTAAGTATATAAGATGAGCAGCAAGATTCTTGAAGCAGATTTAGGTAAGTTTCTTATCATTGAGCCTGTGATGCGATCAGGTCCGGGACATTTTCTATCGCTGATTTTACATGAGTTAATTTAAATTTTATTGGATCGTTTACTGTATCAGGAATAATCGAACGACGGAAACAAGTATGTGCAACATGTGGCGTTTAAACTTTCTTCAAGTGGCTGGCAAAGGCGTTTACTTTTTCATTTGTGTTTTTGTCCCAGGTGCGGTTTTCCAGTGTTAGTGGAGATTCCTGGGTTATAGGGCATTGCATATGTCTTACAGCTGTAACTGGAGTTTTTCGTGGCATCTAGGCTGTTTAAATATCCTTCTGTTGCAGATTCGTATTTCTGCCTCAATTTGTTGCATAGAGTTGCCTGGCATAACCGTTGTTGGGCCTTGTTGTTTGGAGAACGAATTTTTTGCCATTGTCTTCTCAACTTCCTTTTTCCCCTGACAAGGCTGTCAATTTCCCCCGATATATTGTGTGGAGCACGCTTAGTTGTCCACTTAATTGTGGTTGCATTTCTTGTCGCAGAAGAGTAGTTTTTTCGAAACCGAAATCATTTACTCGCAAAATAAAGTCGCAATATTTTAACAATTTTGTTGTGTTTATAGCTTAAACAATTAAATTTTTTTCAGTGCAATTTTGTTAAAGGTAAACCCCCTCATACAAAAAAAGGTTAAAGTTGACATTAGTTAACCAACACATTAAGCCAAGCAAAAGGGTATGGGTTTCTATGTGTTTATTAACTAATGTGAGCTTTTAATTGTTTTTGCATAAAGGGGAAAATCTACAGAATCAGAAATTAATTTATTAATGCCATATAGTGGCATTTGTTGCGGTCTTGCTATGTTTGAATTTGGCCGTACTTTATCCAGCTTGAACTATAGTCAATAGGTTTCGATTTAAACAAAGATAGCAATATCCAATGGAAGTTTTTTCCGAATTTTCCATACAGAAAAATATAAAAACTGATTAAAATTATAAAATTTGTGATACTAATTAAAAAATTATTTAAATTTGCACCATTAAACAAATTAGTTGTATCAATTAAATATTTTTTGATACGTACTTTCAACATTTTCTGCAGTATGTTGTTGATAGGGAGATGATCCGAAGCTTTTTGTGGCGGGAAATTGATGATTTAAACGTAGAGAATATGTGGTTTAAACAGTTCAAGAGCTTAAAAACAATGTTATTGAGTAGATATCAATCATTAACAACAGTTTATTCAAAAACATGATTGAGAATTTTGGTAAAAGATTGACAGCTTGCCGAGCCAGTCACAGTGCTGAAGCTGAAGATATCTAAATAATATTCGACACAAAGAACTTTTATATAAATCCTAACCTCGTAACATAATATTTTTCTGGCGGGTCCATGATTGCCCATGGGTCCCAAATATGATACACTTGCAAAAATTTGTTCTTATATACTGTGGTGTAGGGTATTAATGCTTTCTTAAGCTGGGATCACACGATTGCCGCAATGCACAAATTTTCACACTTTTTAATACACCAATCGTGTGACTGCACAACAAATTGGCTCATTTACCAATCGAGGACAATATTGTGCTTACTTTTACCAATCAAATGCAACCCTGGTGCGGCAATCGTGTGACTGTTTGCTATGCAACCGCGCGTCAATAAAAATAACAAAAATGAACCAATATTTATTGCCTTCTTGTGCGGCAATCAAACAACACAATACGCGCCAATATTTGCCTTTTTTTTAATAAATTTTACGTTTTTGTGTTATTTTTAGCAAGTAATGACGATAATTATGTATTTATTTATTATGCATTTTAATTTTTTTTTTTTATTTTTGTTATTAACAAATATGTATGTACAATATGTTCACAAGCATACTATGTATGTATGTAGCTGCTAAGTGCGAATATTTGTATCAAAGATATTTAATAAAATTAACATTTGAAATTGTTGAACTAATTTTTGGAATTTCATAAATTTTTCTTAAAATATTTTAAACAAAACTATTCAACAAAAAATTGTAGAGTACCTATGAACAAATTTTTCGTTTTTAATGAACATACCAACTAGAACTTCCAAACAAATAAAAAAGCTACCACAACAGCTGTTTTCGCAGTTGTCAAGTAATAACAATCGTGTGAATGTACTGCGGCAATTATTGTACCAATTTCACTTTGTACCAACTAGCGGCAATTAAATTTGTATAAAACAGGGCAATCGTGTGATTTCAGAATATTTGATTGGTGCAATTTCTTTATTGTGCGTCAATAAAGCACAATCAAAATTGTGCCATATTGGTGCATTTGCGGCAATCGTGTGATCCCAGCTTTACTCGTTCATATTTGTTGTTGTTAATTCAGTTGGATTTGTCCCATCTTTTTTTCGGAGTTAAAAAAAGTTTTTACTATCATTTAACAAAAATTGGGATTTTTTTATTTTGCCGCATATTTTCTGGGTACTTTTCAATTTGAAGTTTATTGATTGCTAATTTTATCATTTAGTAGTTTTTTCATAGTACCAAGAAATATTTCTACAAAATATGGTTTATTTACATGTTTGTACAAACAATTTCCATTAAATATTTTCAAAAATATTTATGTATGTACATTAGAGCGACTCAAAAAAAGTGCTCGATAAGGTAAGGTAAGGAAACAGATTCTTTAAGTATCATCTTAAAAAAGTCCAAGGTTCATTTTTAGGAGGGTACATCGAGCACAAATTTTGCTTCCATACAACTTGAGTCGCTCTTAAGGCCATGCCAGATAAAACTTCATCGCTTTGCGTGACGTTTCTAACTTTGACTGAAAAGCGTAGCGCAAAAGGTGTATGTCACAATAAACACTTTGACAACACTCACGCATTGTGTGTTAAAAAAAAATAAACAATAAAATGTATACTAGTAGATTGTCAAAGCACGCACAAAGATGAGAGTTGCCTAACTTTTCGCTTCGCTCTGCGTTAAAAGTACTTTATGTGACATCTTTCGTATAAGTATGTACATTTTATCTTAGATGTCAAAGCGAATCTCTAACGCAAAGCGAAGCAAAAGTTTTATCTGACATGGCCTTAATGTACATATGTAACAACAAAATATACATATCGGTCTATGAAAAATGTTTTTGTCATGTATACATATTAAAACCATATTTAAAGGAATTAATTATACCCATCAAAATATTAGTCTCGATATTGGCGACGATATCGATAACTTATAATTGCTACGAGTTCATGACAAAGTTTTCCGCTTTAGGATACAGCATTGAAAATTTGAAAAATTGTCTCTAAATACGGACCAAAATACCCCGAGAAAAGTGTGCGAGATGATTAATTAAAAAATTATTTTAAAAGTCTGATCTTATCTAGAAATAACCGTAAGTTTAAATGATTGAAATTCTATAATGGCAATGTTCGATAAATAGTTTTAGATACACAAACAATTTGTAAGCATTAGGATGGTCAAGTTTTAAACTATAACTTTGATAACATCTCCAGATCCAAATATTTATTTTATAAGTATTCCTTAAAAGTAATATAATGTGCGATATGCCTTTCTGTAAAATCTTGTACCTCAATTATCTTGGTTATAGTTCTTAACAGTCCGAGCTTCAAAGTGAACATCAATAGGAACGAACGTACGGAAGAAAAATAGCAAGAAGAGTTGAAGTAATCATTCTTACGAATTTATAATACAAAATTTGAATAAATATCATAGTACTGCATCTATAATCAATCCCACATCAGCAAGTATTTCCTGGATGCATTAATGTGTGCTTGTGTTAGTCTGGTGGCAAATTTATATTTTTAAATACGATTATTTCAAAAAGTTATAAACGGTGCGGAGGGAGGGTGGCGCCGTTGGAATTATCAATTGTGCGGATTTGTCAGTCATGATGTTGCAGTGGTCGAGTGAGCGTCGCGCATTCGCTGTGGAGACATTTTTTAAAGTAATGATTCTTACGTATTTGCAAGTCGACAATTTTGTTCAAAGTTTAAGGTATTCGGCGAATACGTGATGGACCGAGTGTAAATTTAATACGTTCGTGGGTGCAGAGATTCCGCGCAATTGCTTCGGCTATGAATGTCCCACTGCCAGGTCCCAGTCGATTTTCAAGGACTGCCGAAAACATTGATCTGGTTGAAAGCAGTTTACGTGAAAATCCGCGACTTTCAGTACGGATAAGAGCAGCCTCACTGGACTTTCAAGTCCGATTATTCATGAAATTTTAAAAACGGATCTGAAGTTCCATCCTTTTAAAATTGAAACCGTTCAAGAACTTAAAGACTTTGATTTACGCAAACATTTTTGTGAAACGTTTTCGCACTGTAAATCCCATTTTTAGGAGAGACGAGGCTCATTTTCATTAAAACGACCACGTCAACCCTCGATTGCATTGTCCCAGGGTAACTGTTTGGTGTGCCTTATCCACGCATGAGATAATTGGACCATTTTTTTTTTAATTCTCGAAAAACAAGGCTCCGTTTTGAACAGTGTGTTCAACTCAACGAAAGACATCTGGATGGCATACTCTTTAAAAAAATAAAATCCTCATTTCCATTCTATCGTTCAATGCTCTTCATAAAACATTGTGTTAATTATTTCGTTTTTTATTTAAGTTTGAAAATAACAATCTGCTTCCAGACACCCTGTATTACTATTCATTATTTTCAGCAAGAAATAACTTTGATGTATAAAAATACTGTTCAAACTTATTCAAGAGCAAATTATTGATGTAACAATGACGAAATATATTCAAACATATTAAATCTGATGATATTTCAATACAAAGATGTCTCAAGGGCTTTTATTTGTTGTTGCTAAGCAAATACAAAATATAAAAACTGTCATATGTATGTACTTATGAAAACTTACACTATGCAACAAGAAAACTTTGTTTAGGATTTTATGTATTAAATTAATTTCGAATTTCCAATACAACAAGACATAATATCTTATAATTTATAGTATCAGAATCAGAAAAGTTATATCAATAAAACTTAATAAGTTGAAATCACGTAAAAAAGTATATAAGTTTAAAGAATAACTAATATATATATTTAAAAAAACAGAAACATAATATAAAATAAAAAAAGAAAAAAAAATTAAGTTACGAATGACATTAGAGCAGATTACGTTCGGTAAAATTGATTAGGTAAAAATTTTAATTTATTTGCGTTGCTAATAGATTGCAAGTTTAAAGGAAGTTGGTTCCAGAGACGGATAGTTAGTATGAAAAATTGTCTCTCGGACGAAGCACAGTGATTTGTCCCCATATAACGAAGGGACATAAATAGAAGGAGTTGTCAGAAATTTTTGAAATTTCGTACACTAGCATAAAATAGCTTAGTTAAGAAAATTATGAATTTTTGGAGAAATCGGTTCAAGGACACGCCTACCTCCCATGTGTCCTAAAATGGAAAAATGTAATTTTAGCTTCAATAATGCCCACAAAACTACAAAAAATGGTCAGGCTAATACACACACAACTAGCAACGTGTGTGCAAATTTTCATTTAAATCTGAACAAGGACTCAAGGTCCTGCCATATATCCTTGTTCTTAAAAACGCTATAACACTATGTGTGCCGAATTTTGGTAGAATCGGATTTTAATGTGAAAAATACAAAAACATAATTTAATAAAAAATGAGTTAAAAACGCTTAAAATGCTCTTGCAAAAATAACAAGTAAGAAATCGGTCAAGCCCGACCATGTGATACCCTATAGTATAGTATTTAAAAACAAATTTCCTAGAGTGTAATCTATTTGGGACCCATGGGCAATCATGGACCCGCCAGAACAAAATTATGTTATGAGGTTAAGATTCGTTTAAAAGTTCTTTCTCCCGAATATTGTTTAGATATCTTAAGCTCCGTATATGAGTTTCTTGGATGAGGGTTTATATGGAACCTATAGTCTATTTTGGACCTATCTGGACAACATTTTGTCATGAGATAGTAGCTATCGTAAAAGTCATTGTCGCCAATTTGTATGTAAATACTAATATTTTTAAGGAAGCTGGCATTAAAAGCTTTTTCGGGGAATGATTTGTATGGGAGCTATGTTCAAAAATAGAAAGATTCCAATACAATTTGATAAGCTGATTTTGATTGCAATAAAATTAGTTTGGTTTGGACCAAATTTAATCTTGCCGATGTAATAAGATGGCTTTTGTAAAATTATGGACCGATTCGTTCCATTTTTAATAGGCTTGGTCCTTGTACCATTCAGAGCCTCTGGGACAAATTTCATCAAATTGTCTCCGAATTTGCGATCTGTATGCACAAGGTTGCATGGACCGCCAGCCGGCCGGACGGACATCGTTAGATCGACTCAGAAAGTGATTCTGAGCCGATCTAATGAATTATTTGGAATTATTTCTTATTTTATTCATAATTTATTTTCTTTAAACTAATTTATTTATTATTTACATACATATGTATGTTCATATTTTTTAATTACAATAAATCATCTTCAGTACTGAATTCTTCCAAAAAAATATTGCCGCTCAACGAAACATTTGTTTCGTCATCTTTAACTGGTACATTTTCTCTCAGTATATATTTCTCAACTTCTTCAAAAAATATATTTTTTTTAGTCTTTGGATTCCTGTTTGAAGATAACAACGGATCTGAGGAATGTATTAAATGAGTCATTAAATCTTTATGAGTGTCGTCGTGACGTTTTTCTCGTATGGGAAAGTCTGGTTTTTCTCACGATTTTGTGGTTGGCTTCCAATGCTTCTTCGGACAAGCACCCTGAAATTTATTTTAGTTATTAGTTACGTTTCATTATAATTACATAAAGCCACTTTAATACCTTAATATTTCTTATTATGTTCCTAGTTTATTTTTTTAAAACTAATTCAATCTATGAAAATTTGAGCGAAAATCACGAAAATAGTTGTGGTAAAATTTTTTCAATTTTTTTTTCTTGTAGTTATTAGAAAACAGTCTTAATATTCGAAATCAGAAAAAAACCCATAGACGGTATTTTTCTTTTTTTTTAATATTCCATCAAAGTTATGAAATTTTTAGAGCTTAAGTAAATAATAAGCATTTTTCAAACCATTAAAAAATATGTATAGGAGCATAATTCCCCTAAAATTTTTTTATAGTTGCTTTAGAATATAGTTAGGTGTTACAGAAATTTGATTTGAATTTCGTAATCCAGAAAATGAATTTTTTACAATTATTTTCTTGAAACAATAAAAAACCAAGGGCATTTGTGATTTCAGCGCCCTCTTATGCCGTAAAATGCAGGCAAACACAAAAAATTTTTTATACATATTTTGATTTTTGCTGTTTTTTATTGAACGGTATAAGTTTGAATCAATATTTCACAGTATTTGTAGTTAATTGTCTTTTAAACTCCTGAAAACTATCAAAATTTTAGCAAAAATCATGAAAAAACCCATAGACGATATTTTTCTTTTTTTTTAATATTCCATCAAAGTTAGAAAATTTTTAGAGCTTAAGTAAATAATAAGCATTTTTCAAACCAATAAAAAAACACTTACGAGGAAATAATTCAATAAAAACTTTTTACAGTTAGTTCTAAATATAGTAAACTACTACAGAAAAAAATTTCAATCTCGTGCTTTAAAAAACAACAGTTTTACAACAGTTTTCCAAAAGCATGTAAAACTCAAGTAGTTGTTTTGGCATTTTTACTATAAATTCTCAAACTTTGGCGCCCTCTAGCGAGTTAAATCTTAAAAATTCTTCAAAATTCATTTTAATTATTTTGTTATCTATCGATCTGTACATTTTTAAGACTTGTTTTTTTTTTTTTGATTTATGTCTATGGGCCAAAGCACTGTGCGACGCACAGTGCTTTGGCCCATAGACATAAATCAAAAAAAAAACAAGTCTTATATTGTGCTTAAAAATGTACAGATCGATAGATAACAAAATAATTAAAATGAATTTTGAAGAATTTTTTAGATTTAACTCTTTTTGGCGGCGCTAGAGGGCGCCAAAGTTTGAGAATTTATAGTAAAAATGGCCAAACAACTACTTGAGTTTTACATGCTTTAGGAAAACTGTTGTAAAACTGTTGTTTTTTAAAGCACGAGATTGAAATTTTTTTCTGTAGTAGTTTACTATATTTAGAACTAACTGTAAAAAAATTTTATTGATTTATTTTCTCATAAGTGTTTTTTTATTGGTTTGAAAAATGCTTATTATTTACTTAAGCTCTAAAAATTTTCTAACTTTGATGGAATATTAAAAAAAAAAGAAAAATATGGTCTATGGGTTTTTTTCTGATTTCGAATATTTAGACTGTTTTCTAATAACTACAAAAAAAAAAATTGAAAAAATTTTACCACAACTTGAAAAAAAAAACTTTTTTTCAATGGCTATTTTCATGATTTTTGATCAAATTTTGATAGTTTTCAGGAGTTTAAAAGACAATTAACTACAAATACTGTGAAATATTAATTCAAACTTATACCATTCAATAAAAAACAACAAAAATCAAAATATGTATAAAAAATTGTTTGTGTTTGTCTGCATTCTACGGCATAAGAGGGCGCTGAAATCACAAATGCCCTTGGTTTTTTATTGTTTCAAGAAAATAATTGTAAAAAATTAATTTTTTGGATTACGAGATTCAAATTTTTTTCTGTAACAGCTAACTATATTCTAAACCATCTATAAAAAAATTTTACTGGAATTATGCTCCTATACATATTTTTTAATGGTTTGAAAAATGCTTATTATTTAGTTAAGCTCTAAAAATTTCTTAACTTTGATGGAATATTAAAAAAAAAAGAAAAATATGGTCTATGGGTTTTTTTCTGATTTCGAATATTTAGACTGTTTTCTAATAACTACAAAAAAAAAAATTTAAAAAATTTTACCATAACTTAAAAAAAAATTTATTTAAAAAAAATGCTATTTTCGTGATTTTTGCTCAAACTTTCATAGATTGAATTAGTTAAAAAAAATAAACTAGGAACATAATAAGAAAAAAATCCAAATATATACTATTGAATTAGAAAAATTGACAAGATAAATTAAAAAAATTAGTATAACAGTTGTGTCTGTTTCTTTTTGTCGACACAAGATGGCGCTAAATTCCCAGATGACGTTGGTTTTTCATCGTATAAAGAATATTTTCAAAATGTGACTTAGTGCCGTTATTTTTTATTTAAATTGAAGATGGTTACGTGACAGAAGTTTTTTTTTGGTAACAGCCTTTGTTTGTAGTAAGAGCAATTCTATTGTGGAGTGTTCGAAAATATTGCATACAGGGTTTTCAATTTAAAAGAAAATAAAAATTTTCTATAAAAATGTTAAATCAATTTATATATTTAATAAATACTTACTTTTACAAACGAGTAAAAGTGAGGGCGCGTGGTTCAAAAAATGAACGTGCACATCTCTAATCAATTTTATTGCAATCAAAATCAGCTTATCAAATTTTATTGGAATCTTTCTATTTTTAAACATAGCTCCCATACAAATCATTCTCCCGAAAATAGCTTTTAATGCCAGCTTCCTTAAAAATATATGTAGTAACATACCAATATAAACCATAGGTTACATATAAACCCTCATCCAAAAAACCCATATATGAAGATGAAGATATCTAAATAATATTCGGCAGAAAGAACTTTGAAACGAATCTTAACCTCATAACATAATTTTGTTCTGGTGGGTCCATGATTGCCCATGGGTCCCAAATAGATTACAATCTAGGAACTTTGTTTTTAAATACTATGCTATAGGATATCACATGGTCGGGCTTGACCGATTATACTTTCTTACTTGTTATTTTTGCACGAGCATTTTAAGCGTTTTTCACTCATTTTTCATTAAATGATGTTTTTGTATTTTTCACATTTATAATCCGATTCTACCAAAATTTGGCACACATATATATCTAACAAATATCAATTTTCATACCAAATTTTATTACGATCGGATAATTTTTGAAAGTGTTATAACATTTTTAAGAAAAAGGATATATGGCAGGACCTTGAGTCCTTGTTCAGATTTAAGTGAAAATTTGCACATACGTTGCTAGTTGTGTGTGTATTAGTATGACCATTTTTTGTAGTTTTGTGGGCATTATTGAAGCTAAAATTACATTTTTCCATTTCAGGACACATGGGAGGTAGGCGTGTCCTTGGACCGATTTGTCCAAAAATTCACATTTTTCTTAACTAAGCTATTCTATGCTTGTGTACCAAATTTCAAAAATTTCTGACAACTCCTTCTATTTATGTCCCTTCGTTATATGGGGACAAAGCACTGTGCGACGTATCCCGATGTCTTATATGCATGATGCCATTTCTTCTTGAAGACCTCATAAATCTTAATCGGTCATGCAGATATTTTGGTTGTTCTAATGTTGCAATTTTATGCAGAAAGACTAGGTTTCTAAAGGCTAGATTACACTATTATACTTTGTATTAATACATGTCAAAAACTCAAGTAATATGACAAAGTGTGATAGTGTGAATGCAATGTGTCACGAAAATGACAAGTATTAAGAAAAAAGTTTGACATTCCATACGACTTCATCGTTTTTTTAAAAAAAATTCTAAACAATAATACTTTTCATTGGATCAGGGTTGCATTTTATTTCATGTGTAAGTGTTTATACTTTGTGTGATGGTGTGAACACAAACTGTCATGTTACATAAGATTTTTTGACAGTCGCAGCAAAACTCATTAGATTTCTATCTCACAAAGTATTACGGAATACGTAAGACTTGTGAGATAGTGTAATCTAGGCTTAAGCTTTAAGTAGTTATTAAGGGTAATATTAAAGACGCGACTGGAGTACTGAGAAACATTATCAAATCTCTTCAAACGGAATATGTAACGTACAATGTTGTTAAAAGTTGTGTTGAGTTTAGCAGTGTCTTTTGAGTTACAGCCCGTAAAGATTTCTAATGAATACAGTGTAATGATAATCGATGGAAATGTGTCTAAAATGTGTAGTTTGTAATAAAAAAAAGTTTTTAAGTATTATCTTAGCACTTCTGCCGCTTTTTGCCGAGCATTAATATGCACGAATTTTTGAGAAGTAAGACAAGTCAAAATTAGAGTTGAATTAATTCTGTCTTTATTGAATAATTATACTAGCTTATATACTAAAATATTCTATTAGTCAGCATTTCTCGCTAAAAAAAAATACAATTTATTGAACTTAATTTTCTTAAAACACTTACAAATATGTTGTGACAATTTCTGCTGACTTAACATAAATTTCTTTTATTTAAATTAAACTTAACAATTTTTGTATTTAGGGTTTTATGTTATACACTACAACAGCAGAGTTGGTAGGTAGTAAGTAGGTTTTAGCTAAGAGCAGTCTTATTTTTGGTCGTGTGCAATACTGTGTAGTCCATAAACACCTTAGCATACTATACACTCTTCCACATGTAGTAAAACTTTTTTTGTTATGCCCCTTCACTACAAAAACAGGGGAAAATTAAAATTGTTTGAATAAATAACAGTTTTACTTGTAACAATATCAAAGCTTTAACAAAAACAACAACAATAAACAGTGAGCTTATCTTTTCTTACATGCCCCACTACAATTGGTTGGAATTCTCCCAGCATTAAAAAAATAAAATAAAAACAAAAACAACTTGCTTAATTGTTTTCGCAAAAAATTAAGCATGTTGCCAGTTTAGTTTTTTCAGTTTATTTTTTTTTTTTTTTTTTTTTTTGGCAAAGTGAAACAAATTTTATTTTTTTTTTTTAACTTATAAAAAATTGAAAACGGAAAAAACCTTTTTATAATATTTTCTCAAATCAAATCAGTTGTTTTGATCAAAATCGGACAAATCATTCTTAAGTTATGATGAAATGTATTGGCATAGTGGCTTTATTTTGGGCGAAATATTGGTCCAGCCTACACAAGCTATGAGGCGTTTAAAATTTTAAAGAGCAATAATAATTTCTGTAGAAAGCAACAATAAAATTACAAAATATTTTTAATCCAAATTTTTAATATTTTTAATTAGGCTTAAGTTCATCAAATTTAATTTTCATTAAATTATTTTTATGAAGAAAGGAATTTTACAACATGAAAATTAATTAAAATTTACTGATAATTTTTCATTCTTGACTCAATCTGGGCTCGAACCCAGGCGTTTTTACGGACAGGTTACCCTGACATGTTTCGATTGCAACTTCAAGAAGAATTCTTGACAAAAGTACGGAAAAAACAGAAGTAAAGGAAGAACATGTAAAATAAATTAAAATAGATAATCATTCAAAGCAAATTTCGATCTACCAAAGGTTAAATACAATTTGGTTTAAGGATTGATGTTTGACGTCAGCAGTCGTCGATGGCTGCGAGTGTTGAACGGCAAGCCCTCTGAGGAGATTGAGTGGTTGCAATCGAAACATGTCAGGGTAACCTGTCCGTAAAAACGCCTGGGTTCGAGCCCAGATTGAGTTAAGAATGAAAAATTATCAGTAAATTTTAATTAATTTTCATGTTGTAAAATTCCTTTCTTCATAAAAATAATTTAATGAAAATTAAATTTGATGAACTTAAGCCTAATTAAAAATATTAAAAACCATAAATAGTTAAACAAAATAACCACAATACTAATTATTACAAAATATTTATGACTTTGTTTTGGCTTTCAATGTAATTCTTTAGCGTTGCGTTGCGATTTACATAATTGGGGCCTTAATGTTTATTATCGAACACTTGTTTAAATAGTTGTCATTAAAGGACATGACAAATGTCAAATTTGTTGTATAGTGTTATCTATGATTATTTGTATAGAAAACAGAAAATTTGCAAAGAAAAATTAAAAGTCTTTATTTATCGTTGAAAAGAAACTTGCATCAAACCAATAAAATTATTATTTATATCAAATATTTCTTGTGACATAAAATATACGACCTCTCCCCGGCATTCCTGCCATCAAATTTTTCGGAATAAGGCCTTAAGCATAATGAAGAAGTCAAATTAATATTGAGTTAATTTGACCTTTAGTTAACTACAGATTAATATCATCATCATCATCATTGTGGTGACTGCATTGATAATGAATGAATGTGCTTGCTTTAAATGTCATCTATAGGGATGCGATTTCCATGCAAATGCATGTTTTTTGCCGATAGTCTCAAATGGATGTCGAACAATTATCTTTCCGAATCATTAAATTTGCGTTAAAATGGCATCGATTTGTTTTTGCATATTGGTGCATATTTTGGTGAAAATGCATTTTTTTTGCATATTTTGGTTTTAAATGCATATTTTTGCATATTTATACATAAAAAAAAAATTCTTCAAAAAATTTCCAAATCTTAAAAAAAAAATTTTTTAAGATCAATTAATAAATTTGTTTGAGATCTGCTTAAAATACAAGATTTTGACAAAAGATCCTTCGATTTTCAACCGATGCAGCACCTTACATGGTTAAGACTGTCCTAAAACAATTTATCCAAAACTGTTACATGTTAGTTTCTTACCACATGGGTGACACCGAGTTGCAGATTAAATTGAAAGCCAATTTGATAATATTGATTTATTGGTTTCATACGGGAAAAAAATAGTTTTAAAAACTCCTTCACGAGTTTCAATTTTTAATGAAATGTATCTCTTGGTACCGTCACCACCGCAGCCAGTATTAACAAGAAGGGAAACCTGAATAGATGCTTCAGAACTCTATTCAAAAAACTTTGAGCAATTTAAGAATGTCATTGAAGAACTTGTTGCAACCGATGCTTATGCAATAAAAACAGTAAAAAAATATTAAATTTAAATAACATCAAAAGTCAATTAGCATTTGTATTTTCCAACTTGGGATATATTGGTGAAACAATAACCAAATTGGAAGGATGTAGTTCTCTTAATAGTCAACTCAAATTATTAAATCAACATGTGGAAGGAAAATAGCCCGACAAATTTAAAAAAAAAATCCAAAACGTGTTGCAAAAAAAAATATAGGATTTCAAAAAAATAAAACAAATTTCAACTATTTTTGATCTGGAATCAAATGTGGGAACTGAATTAGAAAATTAATATTCTCCTAATCAATTGGCTTTCCTAACAACAATAGAATTTTTTTATTTTGTTTTGTTTTAAATAAAATAAAAAAAATGATTTTTTATTGAAAATGGTAAAATTTTGAGTGCATATTTTTTATTTTCGAACAGACGGTGGTCAGATCTTACAATGTTCTCATTTTTCTGACAGCTGCCAAATAAAAATGACCAATTTTAATGACAACATTGTAAGATCTGCACCCGTATTCCGCAATTCGCTAAGCTAAAGCTAAATCTCTATTGCTTAAATGCCTTAGAGAATACAAAATTTAAAAATTATTAGTGATGCCAATAAAAGCTAAAATTGCGGTGAATTAAATTGTTATGGCATTGCTAAATTAAGAAATGCACGTTACAGTACTGCATTCGTAGCCAAAAATCGCTAAATCAACTTTAAAGATTTTTAGCGATAGAGATTTAGCTTTAGCGAATTACAGAATACGGCCACTGATCACCGTATGTACGAAACTTAAGTGTATATAAAATAGCACTTTTAATGCATCTGCTCAAGTCTCTTGAAATAACAAACATTAGGGCTCTCTATAAAAGAAGGCTTAGACTTGTGCCCGTAATTTCAACAAATAGATATCTAGCTGTGTATAGGTATCTATAATTTTCATAATTGTATAACGTAGTTCTTATCTACGGGTTAAAGTGTAATGTATTTTATACTACCGATTTTCGATTGTTAATTCACGTAGGTAAAATTAACGTTTAAATTACCAAAATTTAGGTACTGGATAGGTAAATAAGAGAACTGCTAGGTACCAACAGGACTAGATATCTGTAGAAATTGCAGGCATTAATTGACAGTGCTAAGGAAAATATTAAAGATGTCAGTAAAAAAGATTTTGTTGAAAAGTTGAAAAAAAGCTTTAGATCGTTATACCGGATTACAAGATTAATTTAAATGAATTAAATAGCCGTCCTTAAGCCACTTCCAAACCCGTACAGTTTCTGGTTAGTTATTAAATACTCCTGCAAAACTCTGTATATGGCATGGCATTACATATTTCAATTTTAAAAAACTTTTTTAATTGATTTTCTCAGAATTTTGTTTTTTTTTTTAACTTAGTGGTGTTTGCAAGTGGACTGACTACTCATATTTTAATTAAAGTGAGACGGATGAATTTATTGACAACCTTTCTCCATCTGACCCATTAGCGTTAAAATATGCTCCAGTTACATCTTGCGATGTTGGTATAGTGTTTTCCATTTATTGAACAGTTTTAATCGATAACAGGAGATTATTTATTTTTGACAATTTGAAGAAACATGTTATTGAACTATACAATTAAAACTTCATAAAAAAAATGTTTCTTTAATAACAATACATTTTTGCTAGTTTTGCCATTTTGTGCCGTTCTTCGTGCCATATTTATATTTTAAGCTTGCCCTGTTGATAACCTTCACCGAGAGGTAGAATATTTTAGAAGCGGGCTTGATATGGGATCAACTATAATTTATAAACTAATCTTTAAAAATCTGATTTCACAATTCCATCTGGTTTAAGGCGTATTAAAGTCTATTCCCTATTTAAATTCTTTTAGTGTGAGTTGTAGTCTCACAAAACTAGATTTTACAAATTTTCATCATTATTTGTCACATTTTCAGACTTACTTTGGGGAATGATATTCACGAAATTTGTAGTCTAATTTCTAGTCCTACGAAACTAATGACACCAAGTTTCACTAAAAAAATCGTAATTCGTTATGGTCTTAGGAGCACGAAAGGGTTTTCCGAGAATGTGGTATACATATGCCTTATGGTAAGTTATAAGCCAATTTTCATGAAAATTGGTATTACAACTTTAAGTCATATAAATCGAATTAATGTAACGACCAATTTATGCGCCCACGATATGGCGTAAAAGCAACAAATATTAATAATTTATGTTAGAGTTGTACACCAAAACTCTTTTCCTACTTAATCGATTGTGCTGGATTTCATCAAAAGTGTCTTTATACCCTTCACCGAAGGCAAAAGGGTTTATATCGTCGACATAATATGCAAACGTGCAGACTACCTTTCAGTACATTTTACAGGAGAGACAAAAACTTGTTTTGTTTCATATTGTGTGCCCCGGTAGGCTAGCTAGTAGTAAGCTAGTCTATCAGCCCCGGGGCTGCGGGTTCGATTCCCGCCAGAGACTCTGGTTTCTTTCATGCAGACAAGCGTAGAGCTTCGCGGGGATTAGCATAGGGAACATAAAAAAAAATTGCAGCTTGAGAGGAAAACCAAAAATATAGTTGGTTTTCTCTTTCTCTACCACACGGCATCAAAATCTAAATTTACTTAAAATGTGGACTTAGCAGTTTCGTATATTACGTCGACGATGTATAAGTTTGTAATTTCTACAATATTGATATAAGACCGTAAAAAGAATATATATTCTAGATCCTTAAATTAGCGAAGTGGATTTAACGATGTCCGTCTGTCCGTGTGTATGTTGAAATGGGTGATGGGGACTAGTTTTGTTGTATATTTGTTCCACCCATACTCCGTTAAAGTTTGACATTAAAATTAAGCCAGACCAGTCCATAAATGACTGAGCTACGAGCAAAAACCACGACTGCTTCTCATTTTAGCCATAATTCCCTTGTTTTTGTTTTTAATTCCGTTTTTCTGTATGTCTAGAGAACGGCAAGAGCCAAAGTTTCTAAATTAGGTACAAGCACCTTAATCAAAACACAACATCCGAAAAATATGGGAGGGATTAGAAAAATGGGCGTGGCAATTCCCATACATACACATTATTAAATTCCTTATATCTCGAAAATAAAATAGCCAAGGTTTCCAAATCAATTTACAACATCTCACAAAAAGTGGACGGAATCGAAGAAGTTCGCGTGGCATATAGTTTATTTATATTTATACATATCAAATGAATGATAAGAAAAATTGTGTTAAAATTTGGTACACATAGCTGGGTTATTAATACACAAACTAAATATGGGCGGGAAAAAGTAGGCGAGTTACCTCCCGTACAAAGACATTACAAATACAAGCATCTTGGTTATCAATTCACAACATTCGACAAAATGTGGGCAGGATAAACGAAGTTGGCGTGGTACAAAATAGATTTATTTATACACTCATAAAATTATTACAGTAACTGATTGTAGGTTATTAAATTCGTTTTCGGTACTGTTAAAATTGAATAAAAATATAGTTATTTTACGAATAAATTTATTTTTCAACATTTATGTTTGTTATTAAAAAAACAAACTACCAAAAAATAATGTTTTCCGTATTTTTTTTGGTTAATTTGTTTGATTTTTATCGGTTAAAATATATTTTTTAAAAGTAAAAACTATTCAATTTTAACGAATATGATGTTCAATAAATAAAAAACTAAGAAATTACTGAAAAAATCATTTGTTTTAAATGAAATGTAAATGATCCGTTTTTTAAATGAATTTTAATTTGTTTCAAATGAATTTTCGTTTGAATTTAACTACATAATATTTTGAGTGTATCTAAAGAACGGTATTTATATAACCTTGTGTTCTTATCACACCATGGTGAATGGTACATAAGATTCGGCATAGCCGAATGTAGCACTGCCTCGACCGATAATCGAATATTTTTACATACTTTATGGAGTATTTGTTGAATATTGTTAGACCACTCAAAATATTATGTAGTTAAATTCAAACGAAAATTCATTTTAAACAAATTAAAATTCATTTAAAAACCGGATCATTTACATTTCATTTAAAACAAATGATTTTTTCATTAATTTATAAGTTTTTTATTTATTGAACATCATATTCGTTAAAATTGAATAGTTTTTACTTTTAAAAAATTTATTTTAACCGACAAAAATCAAACAAATTAAAAAAAAAATACAGAAAAACATTATTTTTTGGTAGTTTGTTTTTTTTAATAACAAACATAAATGTTGAGAAATAAAATTATTCGTAAAATAACTATATTTTTATTCAATTTTAACAGTACCGAAAACGAATTTAATAACCTACAATCAGTTACTGTAATAATTTTATGAGTGACGGAATGAAAAACTTAATATACCTTCATTCAACACTATTGGTACAGGGAATGAAAAACCTAGTACATGTATGGATATTTTTTCTGCTTCTTTAAAAGAATAAAGCGCAAATTCGTTTTCACTGTCTAATTAAAAGCTATAAATACCTAAAGAGATTCTATCCTGTTGCAATAATTACAATAAAATGATTTATATGCCCGCGCATTTTATTGCGATGTTTAAGTTTTTGGAATCTTTAATTTCACATTATTTCGCTTCTTGTGTTTTTATTAACATGTTACAGAAGTTAGTTTGCCAACATTAACCAACATTTTATCTCTCGCCTGGAGTTGTGTCCATAAACAAACTTAAACTTAATGTATTTTTAATACCCTCTTGTAGTTAAATGCCATGATTTCTAAAAGTGGCCAACTACTTTGTATGTAGACTTCTCATACCTTAACGCATTTTACTGAACGTTTATATTGCAGACTGTGGAAAAAAAAGAAGCTACCTTGAAAAAATTAAAACAAACTTGATTTGACATCTGTAATCACAATTAATATATCCAAAATATTTGAATCCCAGTACAAACTTGGCCTACGTAATAATGTGTTTAGTAATCAGAAAAAAGTAAAAATACTAACACTACAGGGGGCAAATCATGGCAGTTGTGATTATTTCAGTCAATACTGAACGAATCGGTATTATTTTAAAAACTCAAATAAATGCTTTACAACACCAAAAAAATAATTTCGATCCGTTCAGTATGGACAGAAAGAATTAGAAATTGAATTGATTTCGAATCGAAAAAGTATTCGATCATGACTCCCATAATTTCGCCCCAGTTCTACAAAAATAACCAAAGAATTTTACAATTGATGTCCCAAGATGAACCTATCTGGGCCAGTTTAAAAGATAACGGAACTACATTTCGGTTGAAGGTTAGAAAAGAAAATTATTTTGAAGTTTTAACATTTAAAAGTAGAGTCAAAATTTTTAAGAAAAAAACTGCAGGCTTAAAGCAAGTGGTCTAAATTTTTAAATGAGATTAGCAAAGGTGTATTCAAGTTTAAGTATAAATTATGGACCAAACTAAACCCACTTAATCAAATAACGGACTACGAAAAAAAAACTAAACGTTAGCTAAACAAAACGTATAATACATATATCTTAAAATACTTTTCCTAAAATTTAATTTCTTTATACAAATTTTTTACATTTTTAAAAGAAATATCCCAGTAAAAAATGTGCTCCAAAAGGAACAGGTTTTATGTATGAATTCATACCTCAAAATGCTTCAAACCTGCTGATGGGATACCTGATTTTTGTATGGAGTGATCCCTGTTTGAAGGGCTGACATAAAGCGCTTATTTAACATGCAAACAAAGCAATCCTAAAGTGCTTTTTTTAAGGGCTAACTGTATAAAAATATCCATTAATATTTAGCTTTAACTTGTTTAAATGCCTTTTTTCAATCATTTTCGTAAACCATAATATAATTAAATTTATTTAAAAAATTCTTCGTTGTCAGCACTAAAATAGCAGCTATTTTGTATATTTTGTTCTTTATCAATTACTGCTGTATAAGAGCTCTCTTATTGAAGCCCTCGATTATGCGCATTTTTTTACAGTTACAAAATCTCTTAAAGGTGGTATTTTCAGACAAAACCCACAATTGCTATGATTTATTCGTAAATCAAAAATACAAGGTCGGTTATTTTGTTGTTTGACGTAGTAGCACTGATGGGATTTTTGGTACCATTGTACCAAGTTTGGTACAATCGAAACTTCATTGCTACACTGGTACAATTCATCCCTTTTTGCTACAATTTAAAAAAAAAATACCCACGAAGTTTAATCATTCCTTTGAGGTGGATTAACTCACTTTTCTTTTCAATAACAAAATTTTTAATAACAGACGTGAACAGAACTAATAAAATGTTAATTATTGTTAATTAATGTTCGGATATTATACTAACATATAAAGTACACACATATATATTTTTACATATATGTATGTATACATAAGTATATGTACCCGTATCCCTGTAGAAGCCTAGGATTAAGTGTCTCCAAATCGCCACTTTAATCGATTGTTTTGGTGACACTGTCAACCAAGTGTCTACATTTTGGTGTGCCTTTGCGAAAAAATAAAAATAGACAAATTTTAGCTTTTTCTTTATTTTTATATACCCACACCACAATAGTGGAGAGGGTATTATACGAATGTGCTGATGTGTGTAACACTACAAAATAATAATTTCTGAGTCGTTTTAACGATCTGGATCCTATTGGGTACAAAATGTTCGTATTGGAATAGGCTAATGTCGTAAGCAGCGTTGCCAGAATTAAGATTTTATCTTATTTTTCAAGATTTTTTGAACAAAATAAGATTTAAAGATTTTTTATTTTTAGATATAAAGATTTTTAACTTTAAGTTTGTACATCGTACATAATTTTCTTTTACAGTTTTTTAAACAGTAAATTTTTAAAACAATGAGGTTTTATATCAGCTTGTTGTCTATTGGTTTTGCACACTTTTGTACTTTTGTACTAACATCCATCATTATTTCTGGGCATACAAAACATTAAAAAAGCATAATAGATTCGCGGTTGTTCATTTTGGGAATATTGATAAAAAAATTATTTGTGAAAAGAAAAAATGTATAATATATATTTTAAGATTATTTTAGTAAAGAACAAAAAAGTTCATGTATTTAGTTACTATGGCTTAGTAACAACATTTAAAACTAATGGAACTAAACCCTAGGATTACCGTCTTGGTCGGGCCAGACCAAATTTGTGTTTTCCTTGTAATATTTTTCGAATATAACAAAAAAACATCGAATGAAACTAATTTGGATTCGATTGAAGCAATCTAGTGGGGTGAAATTTTATTTTTATATAAAAGTCTATGAAATTACCCTTTTGGCCAACCGAATTCTTGTTTTCTTGCAATATTTTTCAAATAGAAAAAAATATCAAAAAAACAGAAACGTGAATTCTATAAATGATATTTTATGAATTGAATGAATCAAGTTTGAATAAAATGTGTGGTAGATGCGAAAAAGCAATGTGCAAAATTAAGGACTACATATTCGATGACTTGCATGTAAAATAACATAATAAAAATATACAATAAAATCGTATAATCTAGCAAATAACATACGTTCATTAAAAAATATATATTTATTAACTTTTTATTTAATTGGTTTTTTAGCTGTTCTAATTGTGGTCTGCCTAGACCAAGAGGAGTGGTAAAAAGTTAGAGTTAAGGGTTATGAAGCTTTTGGTTTGAAAATACCACATTCCATGTTTATGATATTTTGTTAACAAAGTATTTATACATAAGTGCTTAAGAATATCTGTTTAAACGTGTACCAACATTATTTTAATAAAAATTCATTAGGAATATATTTAAGAAAATCCATAGTTTTCAGTGATCCTTTTTTAAATGCAATTATCTCAAACAATTTAATATTAAATTGAGAACCCTCAAGATTTCATATGCAGTCCAATTATGAATAAAAATTCCCCCGGAGGTTTTTCCCTTTTCCCATTTTTACAATTGAATTAACATAGCAAAAATGAGAAAAAGGAGAAAACTCCCTGGGATTTTTTTTTTCATAATTGGGCTGATGATGTATGATCTTCATAGCTCCCAAACAAAAATTTGTTTGCCCAAAATTTATACTAATATAATAATTTCATTATTTTCGATGAAACTTCTTTAAATAGATGTACTTTTTTACGTTCTTATTTATTAGAAATTAAGTGCATTTAAAATGTATTTTTTTGGAAAATATAACTAAAACACAATTTTAAACCTACAATTTAATTTTGTATAAATACCGCAATTACGTATTTTAATTTAAATATGTAGTTTCCATAATAAAAAGTAGTTTCTTTTTAAAATTAATAATTTTTACTTTTTGCCTTTGTTATAAAAAATTTCAAGATTTTTCTCTTCAAAATAAGATTTTTTTTCGCCTAAAGAAGAGTTTCCTTCCAAATCTTCTGGCAACGCTGGTCGTAAGTGATAAAACTTAATTTAATTTTTTTGGTTTAAAAAAAATAACTTGAAAAGAGCAAAATTGCAAAAAGTAATAATATTTATAATGAAGTTTGAAATTTTGTCCACTATAACTCTGCCATTTATTGACTCATCTTCACAAATGACCCATGGTTATTTTAGAAATTTTATAACCTTTCATTAAAAAGAAAGAAATACATAATCCGTTAAAAAAATTTTGAAGGTATTTGCATTTCAGTCACATCATCTTTTTTAAAAACACAAATAACGATTATTTATATATATATATGGGCAAATCCTGCGTGACGAACGCTACAATCGCACGCGTTTTCTGATTGAAATATACACATTTTTTGCTCTTTCAAAAAAGATAGCTTCAACTTATATATAGTATTTAGTGACATTTATATGTACTAACGAATGGCATATATCATAATTTATAAGCCAGTATTTGTTGCGAAATAATTGATCACAAAGTTTTGTGACGCACGCTACAAAAAGTGGAAGTAACTTCAAAGGTTGAAGTGCGTTTTCCTAATTTTTAGCGAATTTGGCATGATAAGGTATACAAAATTTAATTCCTAAAAGAAAGATGACTATAAAAGAATTCCAAACGCACTTATTCGCAGCCAAAAAATGTTGTGATTTTTTGACAAAAGCCGTGAACCCTTTGTGACGCACGCTACGTAACGCACGCTACAGTTTTTCCAGTAGTATTTTATTATTATATTTTATTTATTTTAACAAAAGAAATTATATTTTTATGAATTGCATTTCTTAAACTAATTTCTTAACTAATGAATGTCAACTTTTTTTTTAACGAAATTTATATTTTGATAAGTTTGCTGAAAGTGCTATTTTAAGAACAAAAATCACCTAAAATAATGCTAAATTCACGTATTTTATTAAGAAATCAGCAGTGGGGTAGGATTTGGTACAAATTATTGCATTAATGATCATTGAAATACATATTTTTAAATATAAAAATGAAATTAAACATCTAGTCTTATATTCCATTAAAAAAATTCATTTGAAAAATTTTTGGTTGGTGGACTGTTACTGGGATTTGCCCATATATCAAAAACTGATCTACTTTTGACAATTCTGCCTTAATATACGGATAATTTTACAAAAAGATTTGCTGTCAGATTCATTTGGTGACGACTTTTTTGAAATTTTGTCACGTAGTGTTATATTTGACACAAAAACTTTTACATTAATCCTAAACTCATAACATAATTTTGTTCTGGTGGGTCCATGATTGCCCATGGGTTTCACTCTCGAAAATTTGTCTGTATGTTTAAATTTGTTTATGTTTATTTAAAAATATATATTTTTTAGTCTTTATTTGCGTTTTTCTGAAAAAAAAAAATGGCATTCAAATGTCCTTCTTGATTTAGCCCGTTTTTCATATGTCTTTTCGGTTTTAGTAACCCAACAGTTGGCATCACTGTCAATACTTAACTAAAACCTATGCAACAAGATGACAACAAAACTTTTCAAATCAACGTCGTATTGTTCTTAATTTGACAACAATGTAGATTTACTCAATTGACCATTTTAGAATCTCTCTTTCGTAATGTAAATACTTCTTATAGAAACAAATAAAAATGTTCATGCTTAAGACCAAAATCTAAAATCAAATACGCCTTTGTTATCCCCATGTTATATTTCATGTTATTATAATAAAGTATAGCTTGAAAAAATTTTCGATGCAAAAAAATTCTCAAATTATGTAATTTTTTAAGTGTATTAGCAAAACCAAGAATTAACAAAAATGTTGGCAAAAACATACCAACTGTAAATTATACTGCTCTTGGCTCCGTTCTAAATACATTGTACGAATGACTTTGGCCAAATAATTTGTAGGAAAAACAACAGTTCACCTTTCTGGAATCACTTTTGTGCTGTTTTACGCTTAAATTTCCAAATAAAACAATTTGAGTATCATTATTTTAAACGTTTTATTAAGTTTAACTGCCAGTGCCCGAAAACAAATTTGAAAGTGCTATTTTCCTTGCACAAATGTTTTTCTACCATAATTTTGCTACTTGGTGAAAGTGAGAAATTGTTTTTTTTTTTTTTTGTATTGCAATAAAGTATTGTAGCAGTCATAAAACATAATTTCTATTTTCTATTTAGTTGTAGGCCAAATGCAAATCCATTATTGATTATACAAACCCCGCAACATGGTGAAGTAGGTGTAAGAAGTATTCAGCAGTGATTGAAATGTTGCCAAAGTCATGGGATAAATATTGCCAACCATTATCTACAAAATGTAAAATGCAAAATTCCAATTTGCAAATTTTAAATAAATATTATTAAGAAAAGAGATTTTAATAGGACAAATCATTTAGATACCTGCAAAGGCTTCTGTGTTCTGATTATGAAAAGTAGTAAAGTCTTGCGGAAACGTTGGCTGCAGTAGTACCATGGTATGGAATACGCTGCCTCTGACACCTTAATGCTCTGTAATTAAAAATATTTTTGAACTTGATTTAATTTAATTAAAATCTTCGTTTGAAGTCTACCTCAATTAACAGTTCATTTGCATGCCAATAATAGGTGAACAGGACATACATCATAGTCAGTATGTACATTATAATCGAAATGAGTTGAGTAAATGTTTCAATCTGAAAGATAAAGATAAATTAATGTGATACATATCTGTGGCATTTTGACAAAACATCTTAAGTCGAGATAAGATGGCAAAAAAGTTTTAAAAAAAATCTCGGTGAAAACATCATTTTTATAAAAAAAATAAAATAAACCAAAATTAAAGAAAATTTCGTTTATAATACAAAATTTTATAAACGTACACAAACATGATTTTTGATTGAAATTTCGTATGATTAACAGCATTTTTTCAACTTTTTAAATTCGACTTAAGATGTTTTGTCAAAATGCCACAAACACATATTTTTTGTTATAAAAACTTACAATATTAAGACAGAACAGTAGAGAGCAAATGATGGCACCAAAAAGAAGGAACTCGATGAAGACAATATACGTTACCAATGAATTAAAATTTGTAGTGTAGCTGGAGAAAATAAAATTTGAAATAAAGGTATAAGCAAGGCGAATTCATACAAGGTGGTCTTATTTTAAAAATGAATACAACACTGTAAAATACTTTAACGTTGTGTCAAAATAAACAGCACTGTAGTAAACAAGATAGCTGTGTGTCAAAAATATATGCTGTCATTTTTCGTTTTGATTTTAATTTTAAATCGTGTGTTGTATAATGCAAGCAGTTCAAAATGTGTGCTAACAAAACTTTATTTGCAAGAAGTTTTGCTTTTTTCAATATTTAAAAAAAGTTCAGATGAAGCAGACCGATTGCTCATGGAATCTTTTTTGATAAGGTTTCATTGTATTTACGAGCGAAAGTTTAAGCAGTTCTTTTAAGAACTCAATTGAAAAAGCGCATTTTTTATTCGTAGAAGATTCTTTGCTCAGAAGAAACTGTTACACAAGCTTATTCCTACTTCTACAACACAGCGAAAGACTCATATATTAGTCATTTAAGGTGTTTGTAAAGATTATCTCACGAGTTTTTCAGAAAGCATGTCAGGAAACGTATCCCATACAGGGATTATTTTCATTATTATCATGAAATGCTAATCCGATAAACTAAACAACCTCAAAAGGAGCATGAAGCATCTTGTTCATGACAAAACTATTCATTTTCACACAAGAAAAAAGAAGCAAACCTTTAGATCGCAAATTCAACACCACCCGGTTAGAAAATCTTATTTAAAAGACTCTAAAGCTGTCGTAATTTTTATATGACTCATACAGGGAGTCGCAAAAGGTTCATTCGATGATGGTTTGCCGAAAGATAAACAAAGTAGTGTAACATTGTTGTTTTTTTACTCTTGAAATAATTATTAAATGATTGCTTTAGGATATTCCAAGATTAGAGGACGAGCGTGTCAGAAAATATATATAGTATAAAAAGGTAATAAATAAAAAAAATATTTATGGCCATTTTCTCATTAGGCGATTATCTTTTTTCCCAACGAAAAACTGCACTTTTAAGAAATTTGGTTTTCTCAATGTCTCATTTGCAATCAAATCAATCGCAAAGCTAACCGGCACTCATCTGCCAATTATTTATTTTCCTTTTATTTGCCGTACAGATAAATTCAATCAGCTGACTCCCATCTTTTACATGTATTTTGAGTGGCGTTGCCAGCTGAAAACTTTGTTTTTTGTCGGTATATTGAGAAACCCAAAATCGTTAACGGACAGTTTATCGGTCCAATAAATTTATGTTGACATTAAGTAGCAGACAGTTTGTCGATACATTGAGAAAATGGCCATTAATGTTTTTGTAATAAAATGTATATTAAATACAATTGTCTGCCAAACAGCCTTATTTAGCTAGGATGCGTTTGTGCTGATGTTTATAACACCTCCAAATATTACCCCTAGACCATCTTTAAGTATACCGATCGACAAAGAATTACTTTCTGAGTCGATGTAACGATGTTCGGCCAGCTAGCAATATTTCACTTTCTTTCTCTTTCTTTGTTTTTAGGAACTCGGAACAAAGTTCCTTCTTAAGAATTAAATCTTTTTTGCTTGCGAGTGTGTGCTGCATTTTTAATTTACAATCTATAAACAAAAAATTAAAACTTAATTTGAATTGAAATAAATATTTAAATAGAAATGTCAAAAAAAAAGAAACGTCATACATATCATTTTGACATATAGTTAGTTATCAGCTGTTGATTACGTAGCAAGCCAAGGTAACCTGTATGAATTCGCCTGGGGTATAAGTATTAAAAAACTTAAAATTTTAGATTAATATACATATAGGGGATTTCATGTCAAATGATCCAATTTTAAAATCGATGTCTTTCGATTTGGATTTGCACCAAGGTAAGTCCCATTGGAAAGTAGTTTAGACACAAATTTTCAACAAGATCGATCGAAAAGTTTCTGAGTTAGGGGGGGTTAAAGTTTGTCATTTTGGCCATACAGGTGTTCTTTCTTATTACCTATTGGTGTTAGCAAAATTTGTACCAAGTAGCTTAGATAGCTATTTGATCATTATTTTGAAAAAAAATCTTTGTTTTAAAATTAAAACTTTTTATTAAGCGGAAATGTTTTTTTTTTTTCGCTTAAAAGAAAGCTCATGTCTTTAAGGTACACTCACAATATTCTGTACGTAAAATTAACTGAAATTGTAATATAAAATAAATGAAAATTCAATTAAAAACCGGTCTACTTATTTTTCATTTATTTTTTACAAAAAGTTCATTTAATTTTTATTGTCAAAAATTCAACACCATATTCAGTAAAAACAGTTAAATATGCAGGGGTTTTATAAAATTTTACTGTCAAAAAATTGACCCCATATTCAGTTATTTGATTAATATTCAGTAATTTTCGTTTACTCCACAAAAGAGCCGAATTTCTAAAAAATACCAGACAGACACCTGTCCGCTTGTTTTTCTTATAAGCGATAGAGGGGATTATTATTTACTTACCCTGTTACACACGTTTGTTGTACTGACCACGTTGTTTACAGAAGAACTCTCAATTATAAGACACCAGCAGCATGACCGATATGGCTTCGTAATTATTTTACTTTTAAAATTTGATGTATTTAACTAAATTATTTTAACAAATAGAAAATGAGAATTGCTTACACAAAACAAGCAATTCATTTTTTATAGATAAGTAAAAATTAATTTTAAGTAGTTAAATTATATAAAATAACTGAATATTTAATTGTTTTTACTGAATATGGCGTTGAATTTTTGACAGTAAAATTTTATAAAATAACTGCAAATTTATTTGTTTTTACGGAATATGTAGTTAATTTTTTGACAATTAATTTATATAAGATAACTGAATATTTATTTGATTTTACGGAATTCGCGGTTGAATTTTTGACAGTAAAAATTAAATGAACTTTTCGTTGCTTTAAATTACATTTTTATTTAATTTAACATAAAGACGAATTTAACTCAATCAACGGACAATATTAACTGCAACTGAAAATCCGTATTAATATGCACTTAGTTTTTTGAATAACTGTAAGAATCAGTTAAAAATAAATTTGCTTGGAATTTTAAATGTTTATTTATTTAAAAATGACTGAACGGAATATTTCCTAAATAAACTACAGTCCGTTACTGTAATAATATTGTGAGTGTAGTTTTGGTCGCTTTTTGGTCCGCGAGTGGATTATGCATAAAAAAAGAAATAATTTCTAACTCAAGACGAGGATTTTTTAATTTTTAGCATGTGCACCATTTTGAATTTTTTCCTATTTTTGTTTAAGTGTTTCTAAAACCTTAAAAATAAAACTTATGCTGTGAAACTAGTTAAATCAGCCTTTCCGACGGTATGTAACATACCCAACTAGCATTTTATACCCTTGACACTGTCATACCCGCAATATGTTAATCCCAGGAATTAAATCACTTTTTTATATAGAAAAGTTGACAAATTAAATTCTTTTTATAAATTTGTAAAAATAATTAAATTAATATACAATCTTATATATAAATACGGGAACAATTTTTTTGTGGTTGATTTTTAAGTAGCTTATCGTCCACCGATTTTAATGAAACCTATATTGTTTTAAAGGTATTTGTGTGTAGATATGCACAATATATTTCTAATTTTTTGAATGAAAGTGTTTCAAAAGCGTTTTAATTTATGTATCTTACAATCATACGTACAAAGATGGGTGAATAGTGCATTTTGACATTCTCTTAAAATGTGTACGTTTTTGTTGCATAACGCACAGGTTTTCTCGAAAGTAAATGTCAAGTGGTCGAATTTCGGCGATCCTAGTTATAATAATAATATCTAAAATTAATAATAATAAAAAGATAAGTTATTTAATAAAATGTAATCTCAATAATCACATTAGATCCTTTATCATAACTATTTAAAAACTTAATTTATTGTAGCTGATGAAGTGTTTAAGTTTTGCAAATTATCAAATACAAAGTCTTTCATCCTCCTTTTTTCCAAATCGGAAGACATCGATTCAAAAATTGGGTCACTTGACATGAAATCCCCCATATTTGTATCTATATATGGGTGTTTCCACCGAAAATGATCCCTTATGTCTCAATAAATGTATCTGTCATTTTCCGACAGGTTAACTTAAATTTTCTTTATTCTAACAAAAAATATGCTAAAATATGTAACCCATAATAAATGAATTCAAACACAAAAAACTTCTAACTTTTTATAATGTAACGACCCTCGAATGCCAAGTTTTAGAATAAATGAGAATTTATTATGAAAACAATTTTTTTAAGGTATATTAGGGCCCCAGAATTAAAAAAAAATATTTTTAAGCCAGTACGATGAGTCGTTTACGGTCCAGGTGAGCAAACATCTAGGAGTACCTTGAGGCACCCATGGGTATCAAGTAATAAAAACACATTAATTTTTTGAGAATTCTGTTTGTTAGTTTGTATTGAAAATAAAAAGTAATGAAAAAAATTAAAAATATTTGGTTTTGTTTATGAAAATCAAAAAAAAAAAATATTATTTGAGCATCATAAATGAAGTTTACACTCTGAACAAAAGCTTTGTGTTCTAGATTGTTTACAATGCTTTAAGAGCTTTTAAGAGTTTTCGAAGCTTCTACAAATATTTTTCTAGATCTTTAAGCAATTGTTATAAAATTGAAATTAATAAAAATTATTTATATAGTAGACGTCAGTAGAAATTTTGTAAAGCATGCCTTGAGGCACTCTTCGGCATTAGAGGGTTAAAAAAAAATTTTTTTTTCGGTAGCTAATTTCTTTGGTTTGAAAATAAATCTATTCCTTAAACAAAATATTTCAAAGAATTTAATCAGATATTTTACTTGACATATCCTGTGTAAAATTTTACACATGATGTTTGTTTCCGACATTTGAAAGCAGCACATTTATAATGTAACGCCCGTACTTTTTTAATGGTCCAAAAAAGTATTGAAAATAAATTTTTTATGAATTCTTTCTGTTGATACCGTTGCTTAAACTTTCGTAAGTCCAAAATGCAGCAATCCTCGTGGAATATTTGGGTAGGTTGGAATTTTATTTAAAAAATCTCCGAAAATCGGTAACGACCGTTACTTTGGAATCACCCATATATAAACATTTAAAATGTTTGTCTGTTTGTTGGCTTATAGACTCCTAAGCTATTTTACTGAGCCGATTTTACTGAAATTTTTATAGTAACATCACGTGAGTAAAATAGGCTACTTATTTATCGATAGGGGCAGGGGAAGTGTTACCATCAATAGAATGCCAATAATAAGTATTGCATATCTTAAGAGCAAAGAGTACACATTTATAGAACTGAGCCCCGAAATTGAAATACGATAGCAGCAGGGGAAGTGGTTACCCCCATAGGACGCCAATGTTAAATATCGCATATCTAAAGAACTGTAATAGTGAGAATGCTCTAACTTGGTAGGAGTCAATCTTATGCTAAACTACACCTTTAGAAATAAAAAAAGAGGGTAGACTCAGGAGGAGCAATATCCACCATGGGATGTTTATATTAAATATCGCATAACTGAAGAACTATTATAGCGAGAGTCTTCAAACGTGGTTAAAGCCACTATTATGGTATACTTCAATTTTCAAAATTAAAATGGTCGGGATAGACGAATATCTGAAGGCAAAAGTCTTCAAGCGTTTTAGGACCCACTCTTAAAATAAACTGCACCTTTCCAAATAAAATGAAGCGGGCAGGTGCAGGGGGAGCAATACATTTTTACAAAAGCATCCTGAGAGCCCCAAAAATAAAATAGACTACTTATTTTTTCGACAGGGGAAGGGGATCAGTACCCCCATAGGACACAACTGTTGAAACAAAATTATGACTAAGTAAAGTTCAGCCCAAACGGCTGAAGTTAGAGACATACATCCAGTTCATCGATTTCGAACGTTAGCGTTCGCATAGAAAATTATATGTAAAACAAAAACAATATTCGAAAATTTGTTTTTGTTTTAAATGTAGTTTTCTATGCGAACGTTACGTTCGACATCGTTAAACAGGCAGATAAAATTTGGACAGTGAATAAGACTCGCAACGAAACGATTTTTAGAAATTTAAATATTTAGAGTGCAAAATAGGCTAATAGGCTTAATATACAGGCCTGTTCTGAAAATCACATTTTATGAAAGTAATTTGAAATCACAAGAAAGGTGTTCTGGGCATATTATTATGTGATTTCAAAACGTTCAGCTACGTAAACAACTTTTTGAAATCACTTTGTTATTTTTGTGACTATTGTAAGATGGCCGCCATAATAAATTACTTAAATAACATATTCAATGTGTTGTTTTTTAATTGTTTATGCAAAAAACTATTTTATTTGCAACAAATCCTTTAAAAATGAGAAAATTCTACGACACTAAAAAAATGATATTTGCTTTTGAGACTTCTGTTGTGATTTCAGTTTGTTTTTTTTTTTTTTTGTTGAATTAAAGATCGCTAATTTGCTAACACCGGCGTGAAAGCAAAGTGTTATAATTATTAAAAATCGTAAGAGCTGTAAAGAATCACAGGAAAAAATCGCTTCTATCGCGAAAATGGCTAAATTCGGGAAAAATTGCAAGCTTGTAAACAAGCCCTAAAAAAAATAACAAAAAAAAATATTGCAAAAATGGCGAAAATTCACGAAAAATTTTTATATTTCAAACGAGCCATAAAATTGATTAAAAGTCCTTTAAACTATAAGGAATGGCAAAAATTCGGTAAAAATGTCTAAATTAGCGGAAATTCGCAAAAATTTGATATCAGCGGCATGATAGCAAAATTCTTTTATATATTATAAATCGTCAAAGCTATAAAGAATCGAAAACTTATAGGAACAAATTGCTTTTATCGCGAACATGGCTAAAATTCCCAAAAAAAAATTGCAAAATTTTAAACATACCCTAAACTTAATTTGAGATCGCTTAATCGGTTAAAAAAACAAATTGTTGGAAAATAACATAAAAAGCGTTAAAAATTAGCTATAATTTTGTAAAACAAACTTTTTGTATTTTCTTGTGCTTTCGACAATTGAAAATCACACCGAAAAACACAAAAACGGTGTGATTTACAGAACACCACAAAACCACACGTGTGATTTTAAAAGCACATGTGATTTGAAATCACGTGATTTTCAGAACAGACCTGATAGGCTATAAATATTTGTAAAATTCCAAGTGGCCGTATAACCTTCCAAACAAAGACAGTATGAATAAATCCATATCTGGAGAACGGTAACACACAATTTTTCAAATTTAAAGCAAATAACTTTAATGACAGTACACAACATCTGCCAAAAACTGGACTGGATTGGAAAAGTGGGAGTGGCTCTCACATTATAAAGATAGTGTAAATATCAACATTGCAACAAAAAGTTTGCTTTTCTTTAAAAAATATCTGTCAAAAAGATGGCTGGATTAGAGAAATGGTCATCACACCTTCAATATATCAGTAGAACTGTAATAGTAAAAGTATCTAATTTTGGTACTATTTGCTTCGTTATCGATACTCAAGATCTGTTTTAAGAAATTTGACTAATTTGATTTCAATGGGGGAAGCGAAACGCACCGGGTAAAGCTAGTTTATCTATAAAATTAATTAATTAGAGAAAAGTGTTACCAAAAAATTACCAAGCGTTCAATAATATAAATTATAGTTTTTTGGCTTCTTGATATTATTTCTTGTTAAAAAAATATTAATTTTGTAATAAAAATAATAAATTATGGCTTGTACCCACATAATTTTGATTTTATAAGCCAGTCGGGCTCGATTGTTTTTTAAAACGTATCAAGAATCAAGACAAAATTTCATTTGTCAAGCTAAGCCGGAATCTAAATTTTTTTTTTTTTTAATTGTCATGGAAAAAAAACTAACAATTACACTGTGCAACGAAATTCGGGTCATCGCCGCCATCCTCAACACTTGACACACGAAACGATAGTAGACTACAAGTAGAGCAAATCTGCCAAAGCGTTTTAAAAAGTTAGCTCGGGCTCCCGAAATATGATCTCCTAAAGTTTTTGAATTTTTTTAAAAAGAGAGCACTACAGAATGTTTGTTACTTTCTTGTAAATAGTCTTAAACGGTATTTAAGGTTGTGTACTTATACACAAACACTTAAAAAAAAAAGTGTTATCTTTACTGAGTGTGTGTACCGTACGCTGAATAATGTTCAGCTTATTTTCGAACACTGCCTTAAACATAATTTTAATACAATTTTATTTTGACTTACCTCGCCAAACGATTGTAGTATGCAATACAATTCTTCAAAGCGATATATTCTTCTTCATCGGTTCTACCATTCTCACAAATTCCTTGAAGTTTGCGCTGCAAAATCATTAACGCCGACTTGCCAAACATCGCAAATGAAGCGAATAAACTAACAAAAGGCATGTACATGACCGTCAATATCAAAGGCAACGGAAACTGAATAATGTAGAAAATTTCATAAACTGGAAATGCTTTCATATCAACACCGGGGAGAGCCACGCCAAACGGATGAACTAAAGTATTATATAAGAAATAATATTGCAATATTCGGCTTTGCCGAATCTTCTATACCCTGCACCATAGTATTATAAAAGTGATTTTTTTTTTAGTTTTACATTTTTAAAGTTCCAGTTGTTACAATAAAAAGTGCTCTAGCACCAAATTTGCTGAAATATTTTCTATTCAAAAACTTGAAGTTATATTGAATTTTCGAATTATTCGCCCTCATATAACCACTCAGCAGAAACTTTACTTACCTGGTAAGTTAGCAAGTAATGTTGGAGAAAACAAACAATACTTATTTTTCGGCTGAATAACTACTTATTTTTGTTCGAGGTGTGTACAGAATTTAGTACTAACAATACACTTACTTGAAGTCAAAAAATCACGAGTTAATAGACTTAATAAGTAGTTATTGGGTACTATGCCAGTAAGTAAATATTCAGTACTGAAAACAACACAACTAATAAGTAGTTACTAAGCTGATTATTAGTAAGAACATATTCAGTAGTGAAAATAATATAGGGTGGTTAAATTGTAAGGGCCGATGTTGAATGTGAACCACACCTAAACTTCAAGTTTTTTTCTGCATTTCGTTTGACATTTCTCAATCTCAGACTAACTCAATTTGAACCATGGAAAGATACATAATCGAGCAACGCGTTAAAGTTATTCGGGCTTTTTATGAAAATGGGTGTTCTTATCAAAATGCATATCGTGCACTTCATCTTCTGTGTTGAGGCAAATTTTCACCTCAGTGGAATCGTCAATAAGCAAAATTGCCGCATTTGGGCGAATGATAATCCAAGAGTGATTGTCCAAAAACCAATGCACCCACAATTGGCCGCCAAGATCATGTATTTTTACACCGTTGGACTTCTTTCTTTGGGGTTATTTGAATAAAAAGGACGTACGTCGATAAGCCAGCAACAATTCAAAAGTTAAAGGATTGGATAATTCGGCACATTAACGGCATAGAACCTCAATTATGCCTCAGCGTAATCGAAATTTGGGATGGAGGTGTGCCGCCGAGGTCGCGGTTCCATACATAATTGAACCATTCCTTTATTATCATAATAAAAAGAAATGTCAATAATTTCCTAAATAATTTGTGCTTTATTCAAAATCAACATCGGCCCTTAATTTAACCACCCTTTAGAAGTAATAAGCAGTTGCTGAGGTCATTACTAGGAAGTACTTATTGAAGTTTTCAGAATAATGACAATTGTAATGACAACTACTTACCAGCTAACGTATGAAATAACTACCATCTATTACTAAAAATCAAAAATTTTTTCTGGGCAAAAAACCCGTACTAAGTCCCCAAATTCTGCAATGAAATAAAACCTAATTAATATTTTAAGGGACTGATTTCATACAGCACTAAAATTGCATTTAACATTTAAAATATTGGAAAAAACTTTTTAGGACTAAATCAGAGTTTAATGTCCTATCGTCACCTAAAATGCAAAAGAGCCTATATAACATTTTGAAAATTTTACAGGAGAAGCAGAAGAAACTATCTAAAATGTTGAATTGCCTTAAATTGTTTATAATTTATTTTTCTTGTAAAATCTACCAGTTGTTTTGACAGTTGACAATGTTTCATATTATTCTAACTTTTAGTGAAGGTTTTAGCGTTTACCATTTAATCATATGTTGATAGGGCCTTTTGTTTTTCGGTTAAAAAATCGCAAATTTTGGTCGAAAGATTGCAAATTGTGGACATTTGTGTTGCTGCAATATATCAGAATCAATGAAAAAGTTGATTTTTAATTTGTTTGTTAGCTAGGGCCTTTTGCGTTTCAGTTTACGATATACATATGTAGAGGGTGGGCCTTTAGTCAACATGGTGTCCTTTTGAATTTCTAGACTAAAGGTGAATATTTTGACCTCGAAGGTAAAAACTGCTGACAATAAACCGTCTCTTTAACTATATATGTGACGCGCAAAATAGAAAGGGACCTAAGGGTTTTGTTCAGGAGAGCCATTTTATCTTTGTATCTTTGGTGTACCATCACTGAGCGTATTGGTATTGGTCTCATTTGAAAGCGACACATCTCAACCTTGTTGGTCAACCTTGAAAACGCGCGTAGGTCGTCCCTACCTCTTGTTTTGTGAAGTTGGTTTTTACTGTTCCCTTTACCTTACTGGTCCCTTTCTCTATGCGCTGTCACATATATAAAGTTTATATTTATTATAAACTTTAGATGATACTGTAGTTTAAATTGAATATGCTGATATTTTATATCTGAAAAACGTTTTTCATTGTTAACCATCTTCATTGACTACCGTGTCTACAGAAGTGGCACATAAAAACTTTTCGATACTATCGATAGTATCGATGGTCTTAGAGCTAACTATCGGGCCGACTATCGATAGTTTTGCAGCTATAATTCAAGAGCAATATTTGCTATTTTGTCCAAGTAAAAAAATGTTTTTATACCCTCTACCACAATTAGTTGTGAAGAGGGTATATTAAGTTTGTCATTCCGTGTTAAACTTTTTTATTATTCATCTCAGACCCCATAAAGTATATATTTTCTGGGTCCTCGAGTAATTCTAAGTCAATTTAGCCATGTCCGTCTGTCTGTCCGTCTGTTGAAAACACGCTCACTTTCGAACCCTAAGCCCCATATAAACACTACTCCCGGAAAACAGTTTAGTCGCCTAAAACCATAATTAATAATGCTAGCATAACAGAAATTGCAGTTTTAAAGGACTAGAAATGACGCTGTGAAATTTCGTGATGATCGGTCCATAATTTACCCTAGGCCCCATATAAACCCTACTGCCGGAAAACAGTTTAGTCGCCTAAAACCATAATTAATAACAAATCGTCACAGTTTAAGATAATTTTAACATCATACAGATATTACTCCTTAAAGAGTCGAACTGTCGGTGGAGGGTATCAAAGATTCGGCACAGCCGAATATAGCACTCTAACTTGCTTATTATCAAAGCAATATTGACGTTTAGATTGACCCTTGGGAGAATGACGTCAAAAAAAACTATGACCCTAATGTATATACATATATTCTATAATTTACAAAAGGAATGTCAAACTTAAATATACATTCTTCACTCGCAGAGAAGGGTACAAAAAGAAAAAAAATTTTTGCAAAATACACACATATAAACAAAAAGGAAGAATATAACACATACATACCTCTTTCGTCACACAACAAAGGATATATTAGGGCTCCTATTATATCGAAAAAAGATGATGCTAAATTAAAAATTGATACTTTCCTGGCTGAATTGACAGCATCTTTTAAAATTTTATGAGCATAGTCGTCGTTACTTTCCTATAAATAAAAAATATTTTTCAATGAATACAAAAATTCATATGTATGCTCTTTTATTAGATGATGCAGCGATTTTGTCTGTTTAATTGAACTCCTTACCAAAATCGGATAGACGGTTTGAAATTAAAGATTTTAAATACCATAACAAATTTGTGTTTTTCTGAATAGGAGAAACGAATTTGTCATACGTTTAGGTTAGGCTTTTTTTTGGGCGGTGAAGTTAAGCTTTCATATTTAAGGTTTGGTTAGGTTCCAAAAGTAGTCGTCCCTCATCGATCTTCTTCTGATAACGAGACCCAAGACTCTGCTGATACTTCCTCTGGGGAAATCAGGTACAGACAATATCCATAATTCGATAGAAGTTCAAAATTCACAGATCTCTTAAGCTCACGGCTAACCAATGGAGTCTAGTTTCTCGGCACCAGACCGACTTTTGGCTGGGGCTCCTGGAAGAATAGTTTTTGCAAAAGAATGCTTTTCGCCAAGAAGCGTATTTTTCTCTAATGGTGTGATTTAACCCCAAAGTTGCGGGAAGGGAGATTGTGAAAAGCCTGTTCAGACCCTGATTTGAAGCCACTGTGGGAATGTTCGGCCTCCGGGACGGATCATGTCTAGGTGCTGTTGCTATCCAACAAATGGTGTCGACTTTTTCTAATGCAGAGGAGGTTGGATAGCTCCTTAACAAGTGCGAGTGCATAATTCTATCCGATTGTACACTCAAATTTTTACTTGTGCATGTTGGTTGTTCTCACACACAGGTGCTGATGGTAAACGCATTGTTTAGTCACTTAGTGAATGGTTAAGAACACCTTGAGATTACCCCAAGACGACAGGTGGTATCGTTAATATTTTATACTAGTGACCCGTATTAGAGTGCAGCTATTTCGATTCCCTAATAAAAGTACAATTTATATAATTTCTTTTTCAGATAAAAGATACCAATAAGACAATTCTGGTCGTCCAAAATGTCTGGTTCTTATATTTATTATAACCTTATAATCCATTTGTTTCTCTAAAGTAAATTATAACACTGTTTATCGTTGCCTAAAAAATAACGCTTTCTTGTTCCCAAAACGTCTTAGAACTCTGTTTCCATTCAAAACCTAAAATTAAGTTACTTCTTCCCTCCACCAATTCAGTACTTAAGGAAAACAGTTTGATAACAATGGCATGAATAAAAATTAGCTAATTTAAATATTTCTTGCAAATTGATTCTCAATTACTTGAATAACACCATAAAAATAAACACTTACTTCAATTTCTTTATACAAAGACGACAACTCCAAAATAAATGCTTCAAATTTATCCCGATTGATAATGACAAGGCACGTCCGCAATAGAGCATCAAATATGGCGGCCGCAAAGAATGTATTCAATATAAACGGAGTCAAGTCGCCCCACATCCGAAACAAATAGACAAATTGCATTGCATTCATTACGCAAATGGGCAGTACAAACACATAAACACGCCAATGATTGCCACGTCCAGGAAATATGACTGATAAATATTTCCACAATTTAACATTTATGGCCAACATTGGATTGTCTTCAACCATCTTCTTGCAAGACAGCAATTTAAAAAAAAAATAGAAATAATAAAAAAATTTCTTTTTTGGCACTTAAAAAAATTGAAGACAAACCGCAGAACAACAGCACAGCGCGTTTAATGATGTTTAGGAAACGGAAATAGTCAAGTTATATGCCAAACACAAGACGACGCGTCGTTCAGTACACAATGCAAGCGAATATTTCTTAGAGGAGAAGGCAATCAGTGTCGAATAAAGTTTGTTTTTCAATTGAAAGTTTTTGACAAATATTCTCACTTAAATATCCTGAAGTATTTGGTTGGTTACACCAACCACTAATTGACGCCTTCATATGCTTCGCCACAGCACTTGTGTACAGATTTGTTTGTGCGTACAACAGTATTACAGGGTAGGTCTGTGTGTATTTGTGACAATGTGTATTTTAAATTAATTTTAAATTGTTCGCCACTTTGGTGGTAGGGATATCGTTATGGCAAAATTGCCAATTAGAGAAGTAAAAGTGCCAATTTTACTAATTGAATGTTACACTATTGCGGTGGTTGGATTATAGGTTTTAGGTCCAATTGATTTTGGTATAAGTGAATTGTAATATAAACCAAAAACAAGAAAAAACAACTCATTTTGTTTTGGCATCAAGTGAAGATATTTAATGGTAACTGAAAAATTTAATAGAATAGGGGATAGATATGAGTATAAAATGTGTGAAACACAGTGGGCTAAAATAAAAAAAATTTGCGATATATACTAGCGATTTTTTTACGGCTCCACCGATGGATTTGTAGATTAGCGAGGAGTATTTAAGTTTAGTTTTGAATGATGGGCACTATTTACATGCCCATTTGGGAAATGCAGAATGGGGTTTCAAAGTAGGACACCGTGGACATGACATATTTCTAAATGCTAGCCATGTTTTTGTTAATCGTCCTATTAAAAAAATTTTATATCGTTAGCCAAATATACAATGTTGTTAGGTTCACTCCTTAGAAAATTAAGATTTTAAACGCAGAAATAAAATACTGTTACGTTCTTACCTTATAAATCGCGTTTCGGGTTGTTACATTTAAAATAAACCTTTGAGTTCTTTTAATTGCAAATCAAAATAAATACTCACACTTAGTCAACTTAACAAACTTTATTGAAATTAATTATAATGTTTACAAAGTTTACTCTCCATTGTTAGTAACAAACTGAACCGTTTAATGTCAGAAAACAATCTAAACTAAACTAAAAGTTAAAAAGCATTCTTGTAGACCTTATCGATCATATTAATGTACTTAAAGTACTAACATTTATAACACTGCAACAACAAAATGTATTATACTTAACTTTACTACGCTGTGGTTGAAAAATCCCACTAAAAGCTGTAGTAACCACGTGTGCTGAATTTACCAGAGTAAAACAGTTAACGAAACTCTCTTTCTCTCACACAGCAGATTTATTAATTTACAATACATAAGAAAAATACGCTCACGCATTGTAGTATAAAATCCTATACAAATAAAACAGACACTTAACACAAATGGTGAAAACTGCTTATAATTTAAATCAAAACTGAAACTATAAACAGTTCTTAGATAAATCTAATTTCGTAACAATACTATCTTAAAAGTATTATTTAAAAGAAATATATCATTAACTCGTTTCTTACCCACTGTTGTGCACTGGTATGCAATGTTTTAAGTCTGGGGAAAAAACAAACGGCAAATTAAAATCAAATTTTTCCTTTTATAGTCCACTTAAAAAGAAAAATGTCATTATGGCGGGTCAATAATGGGCCACCACGGGATTTTGTCGTGAGGTTTTTATTGACAAGAAAGATATTCACCCCTTTTATGAAAGTCGACGGCACCGGAAAAGTAATTGTATTTTCTGAGACGTTATTGACAATAATCGATTACTATTGACAGTCACTTGATATTTTTTAAGGCGCTCTTAAGTCGACGTCGAGTAGAATTGTCTCTGTTTTAGTCGACAGGAAATTTTGCGACTACTGCGGAGAGTTTTACAAAAATATTGAAAATTCGCGAAAATTTTTAATATTTTAAACAAGCCCTAAAATTGATTAAAATTCCCTAAAACTATGAGGAATGGCAAAAATTCGGTAAAAATTGCTAAATTAAGGGAAATTCGAATATTTATTAATAATCGTTAAAGCTATAAATAATCAGAGAACTTACAGTAAAAAATAGATCTTATCGCAAACATGGCAAAAATTCGCGAAAAATTCAAAATCGGAAACAAACTCTAAAATTTATTTGAAATCCCTAAATACCAAAGATAGCGTTAAAAATTAGCTATAATGATGAAGAACAAAAATGATACAAAAATAATTGGCGACAATTATTTTTTATAATATCATTTATGAATGTCATAAGCAAATTTTTGTGGTAGCAGATTTAAAATTACCCATTAGACCGATGTGGTCCCCCTTACGACAATCCCTTTAACAATAATAAATCGTATGCAGCTTATGTTTTCTGTTAAAATTTTGTCAAAATAACTTTTACATAAGCCTCAGCGTTACATTTTATTTGTGGTAGGATTCCCCACATGCCTCATATAGATAGTGGAGTGGACCCACTAGTCACAAGTGGCGCAGGGTATCATATAATCGGGTTTCCCTTAACTTTCCTAATTGTTTTGTAATTCGGGTGCAGAGATTAATTTCGTCAATTCTCTCATTGCCGCATTTCTTACTTTATTTAGGAAAACATCTGGCATTGATCAAGGCGAACACATTACAGATAATCTCGGTACTACATCAAGTACAACTCGTACAAAAAGCACAAGCAATTTGTTTTTGTAGAATCAGTGTACAATGTCAAAATAGAAACAAAACAGAAACAAAAACAAAGATAATAAAAAAAATTTTAACATGCAAGTCAGAAATTTGTTTGTTGTGTTAAAAATGTTACTTGCCACCAGGTCTATTTAAATTTTATTCACTTCACTTTAGTGTCTAAGTTTTACTTACAATAGTACTTTGCTAACGTATCACACAGGCTTTAGTCCGTAAAAGCTATCGATTTCAAGTCAAACACGATTATCACACTTTCTATCACATATCTGGGGTTTTCATGGGTAACAGCGTATGTCTTTAAATCAAATTTTTCATAAGAGCCGAAAAAAACATTCCAAATTAAGCCATGGGCTAGGTATTGCACTTTTTGAAATTTTTAGTTACTTTAAAAATCGGAATATGTCAGACATTTCTATGCCATGTAAAGAGCGTTTAAAATTAATCAATGTGACATCAACATCAAAAAATCAAAAAAAAAAATTAAATACGCGCTTATCTATGAAAACTACAGATATACATATGATATAGTTTCAATATCCATACTGTTCACGTCTGAACCAAAGGCAGCGGATTTCCCATTCATGGTTTCTATTTTGAGTGATGATATGCCCTAAGACGAATTTACAACGTGCGGCGCCCCTATCATTATGTTTTATATTTTAAATGTTTCTTTAATTTGTGTGTATTTTTTTATTGTTGTACCTGGCTGGATTTTTTTTTTTTTAATTTTTAATTGTTTGGAAATTTAAATTTGCAAGTTACTCTTAAAATTGTTTTTGTATTTTATTTATATAAAGTAACGAACTGAATAGTTGTGTGATCGAATTTTGAATTTTTTTATAAATTGAAATTTTATAACGTTTGAAAAAGAGGAAGGTGTTTTTATATCGTTAGAAGTGGCTTTCTTTCGTTTAAATATTTGTGTTTTTTCTAGTTCTTTATATTATCAGCAAGTTGTTTTGATACTTGGCAGGTATTCTGGAGCTGTAGCCCAAATCCATCCCTTGATATGGTCCACACTCCACGAAACGTATCGGCATTTCCTCCGGACCACCACAGGAACGTAATCGATGTTGATGTTTCTACATACAATATCGCTTGGTTTAGTGGGTACCTATGAATATGAATTTTTAAGTTTTAAGTTATCCAATTTTTTTTTTGACGATTTTTAATATTTTTTCTTTCTCAAATTTATCTGGCAACCTTGTACACAAAGCACAATGAAAATTTGTTATTACAATTTGTCTTGTGCTTATTGTTTTGCACTTAAAAATTTTTTTTTCGTTTAGTTATTCAGTTTTGTTTAATACATTGCTTTAAACAATTTATATATTTTTATAAAACTTTTTTGTAATAGTTCTATTCCTTCAATTTTTCAGAAATGTCTTTATACACTACCAGACTATTATATTGTATTTTCTTGTTACATTTTACCTTAGCTTTCCTTTGGAAAGCAATGAGGTTAGTTTGTTTATGTACAGAAAAATTTACAATTATTAGACACCAGCAGAATGTAATGCATTTTCTGGCCCGCTACGGCCTTCGTCAGCATTCTTTGTGTCTCACTGGATAGTGTTACTTATAAATTGAATGTATTTAACTCAACTATTTTAACAAATAGAAACTGGGAATTATTTCCTTCCGAAGGTTACTTTATATTATATTCAACTTTTTTTATTTTTTCGAATTTATTCTATGAGCTAAGGTAAAATGTAACAAGAAAATACAATATAATAGTCTGGTAGTGTATAAAGTCATTTCTGAAAAATTGAAGGAATAGAACTATTACAAAAAGCTTTATAAAAATATATAACTGAATTTTAGCTCATAGAATAAATTCGAAAAAATAAAAAATGTTGAATATAATATAAAGTAACCTTCGGAAGGAAATAATTCCCAGTTTCTATTTTTTAAACAATTTCATAATGGAATCACTCAATCAGTGTTCGAAAATAAACAGTACATTATTTAACTTTCGGCTCACACACCCAGGAACGATATCTATTTTTTTAGTGATTATGTAGACATACACAACCCTTAATACCGTTCGTAACTATTTTCTAGAAAGAACCGAACGTTATATACTGTTCGGTTCTTCGTTAAAAAACAGAACAATTGTAGTGATACTGTAGACAAACATTATATTTTAATGTTCTATAATGTTTTTTTCGTGTGCGTATTTTGTTTTTGTAAAAATGTTTTTTTACCAGCCAAAAAGGACGAACATTAACGAGCCGAAACGAACACATTGAAGTTTGTGGGTTTTCAAAAAAAAACCGAACGGAATTAAATGTTCACATCTTTTGTTGAGTTTGATAAAAACAGTAATATTTTTGTGTTCGAAAGATGACTAACAGGGAAACGTTATTTTTTTAATGATTTTCTACGCAAACACTATTGGCGTTTGTGTTTTCCACAAATCTACCGAACCGAACATTAAAAAACGATATTTATTGTTTATTTTCGAACACTCCACTCAATTACTCAGTTAAGAATAAGTGAATAACTAAACGAAAAGAACGAACCTGTGTCTTTCGAACAATTACCTTAATGAACAACTATGCCTAAGACTAACTAATATAAAAAAGTTTTTGGTTTAAAAACAAAGCGGCGATATACGATTTCGCAAATCCGTTTGAATCAAAAACTTGAGTAATGGGTGATTTTTTAAGAGCTATAGGAAAGTTAAAAAAAAACACATACAATTCAGAAAAATGCATGAAACCTTTATTTGAATCAATAGTACGGTCCATATAATTTAATGTTTGAAGATTATTTCATGCAAATGTTGACCGTGACTGCGCCTCAAATGGCCCATCCGCTTAGTCCAATTTTGGCATACTCTTTCCAACATTTCGGCCAGTATCTCATGAATAAATGCTTCAATGTCGTCTTCCAATGCGTCAATTGAAGCGGGCATGTGTGTTTAGACATAAGCTTTAACATAGCCCCACGAAAAATAGTCTAAAGGCGTTAAATCGCACGATCTAGGGGGCCAATTGACCGGTCCCGAACGTGAAATAAAATGTTCACCGAACTCGCCTCTCAATAAGTCTCTTGTTAAGCGTGCTGTGTGGCACGTATTGTTGAAACCACATGTCATGCAAGTCAAGCTCTTGCATTTTGGGCAAAAAAAAAGTTGGATATCATCTCACGGTAGCGCTCACCATTCACAGTTACGTTACGATTCGCATCCACCAGCCCATCAACCGCGCCAAACTCTGACTTTTTCTGGATGCATTGTCTTTTCTGGATCAAAGTCGACAATTCTGCTTATTAACGTACCCATTGAGCCTAAAATGAGCTTCGTCTAAAATGGAAGAAGCGCGCGATGAACTTTCTTAACAGAGCAGGCATTTTGATAATGCGTTTGTAAGACGATTCATGGTTAAATTATAGACCAAACTGAAGATGTTTGACAGTGAAACAAAACACGAAACGTGCGTCAGCTGTTTAAACCAGTATTGCCAAAAAGATAATAGCTAAAAAATCACCGATATTTCTCTGATCTATGGTATTCCTTGACTTCTTTTCTGAACTACAGCTTAGGATAGACATATCAACATCCCCCACCGATTCTATTGTATTTTATTCATAACCGCTCCAAAGGCCAGCTCTCGTAGAACTATCAGCACTCTTACTAGATGCAAAGGTGATCAATAAGATGTTTTTTTCGATATGATTGCAGTCGATTGTTTGGAAATATTCGAGTATTATATCGAGGTGCAAGAATTGAAGCACAGCCGCGAATAACGTTGTAAAAGCCAGTTTTTGCAAAAACTGCTTTTTTGCAGATAACCGTTAATCTTACTCTCTTACACAGTTTAAACATCAGATCAACCAAAATTATGCATATTAACGCGTTCAAAATGGCATGCAAAGAGTCAGCCAGTGGAAGAACATTGTAAGATATTAGCAAAATCATGAAACCGAAATGGTTTTGCAGTGCGGAATAATGATTTTAAAGCCTTTTGCGTAAAAGTTTTTACTATCATTATTTTTAATAATAGAAAAAAAATAATTTTTTAAACAAATAATCCTGCCTGTAAAAACGTTTATCATCAGATGCCTTTAGAAAGTTGCGAAAAGAATAGGACATATAACAAACATCCGGACATACTAAGAAATTATATATTGAATAGATAGATTAAAGTATTTGCTATTTAAAGGCTCAGTTAGCCGGGAGTAACAGTAACGTTGAAAATCAGCTGCTTCATTTTGTTGTATGTAATGCAATAAGAACGATTACAGTTAGCAGTAAGATGTTACGTCTCAATCTGTAAGAAATAGATTGGTCATACTTTTTTACGGTAAGGTTACTGTTACTGTTACTCCCGGCTAACAGAGCCTTAATATTTTAATATGGTGCTTACGAAAGATTTTTAACCTAATTCGGGTACGCTAAATCTAGCCGTTTTTTTAGGTTAGCTCTGGTTTTCGAGATATACCGTTATTTCGAAAATGAAGGAGGCGGCACAACATATGTTCGCGTAACGCAAAAACGCTTTAGCTTATTGCAAAAACTAAAAAAACGAATTTAGCAAATACTTTAATATCTTTATATTCAAGATATAATTTCTTAGTATGTCCGGATGTTTGTTATATGTCCTGTTCTTTCCGCAACTTTCTGAAGCCATCTGATGACATATGAAGCTGAAATTTGACATACTTAAATAACTTTCTCTGCGGAAGATTGTACTTGAGTTATTAAAATTTTGTAAGCTAAAAAACAAAAAAGTATCAAAAAGGCTTTTCTTTTAGATTATCATTCCCTCAGGACATTGCAGATTTAATTCTATGTTTCTGTATCTAATATTAACGAAAATTAATCAAAGTACCAGATGTAGAACAAAAAAGTAACAAAAAGCTCCACTTTACATATTCTTATTTACTCAGGACAATGCATGTTTAATTATATCTTTATAGGACGAATATTAACAAAAATTCAAAAAGTACCAGATGAAAAACTAAAATGTACCAACATTTTTCATCTTTAAGGTTCTCATTCACTCAGGACCCTGCACCTATAATAGTATCCCAGTAAAAGATGTGATCCAAAAGGAGCAGGTTTTATGTATGAATTCATACCTCAAATCTCTTCAAACCTGCCGATGGGATGCCTGATTTTTGTATGGGATGTTCCCGGTTTGGAGGACGTTTTTCTGCTGACAATAAACGCTTCTTTTAACATGCAAACAAAGCACTCCTAAAGTGCTTTTTAGGGGCTAACTATAATAATATATTCATTGATGTTTTGCTTTAACTTGTTTAAAGGCTTTTTTCAATCATTTTCGTAAACCATAATCACCCCTATCGTTAATAACAAGTGGAATTTTTGTTCCCATAAAAATTTCATTCCCCTCGAAGGGAAAAAAGCAATCGTGAATCTCATGTGAAAAATTTTCCACGCTATCCGTTCCAGTGAATGTAAAAAAAGAAGAAAGATTATAAAAATTAAAAATCAATGAAATTTTTGTTCAAAAATATACAAGTATATATTTTAAAGAAAAGTTAAAATAATTAAGCAAAATATTGAGTACTGGAGGGATAGTTTGATTACAACGTTAGTTTTTTGCACTTTTTATATTTAATGTAGTAAAATATTTTCCAAAATTCTGCCACCAAGTCAATCGAAAGCTTCACAAATCCGCAGGCAATCGACCTTTTTTGCATTTTGTTGAGCAATATATCGGTTTGTGCCTCATTAACTTTATTAACCCTTTATATTCGATTTATAGAAGGAGCTACTTACATACATGTTCTGTTCCCTAGTAAAAATAAAGTGAGAAAATCTAAGGGAAACGTGAACAAATTACGAGGGAAAAAATTTTTCACGATAAGGAGAATTTTTTCCCGTGAACATTTTTTCACGTTATTATTCTCCTTTGAATGACATTTTTTCATGGGAGTTGTTCATGATCGCAAATATGTGAAAAGGTTTAAAATTACGAGGGAAAAATTTTTCACGATAGGGGTGAATATATTTTTATTTTTTCGCTTTAAAACCTTCTTCGTTGTCAGCACTAAAATAGCAGCTTTTTGTATATTTTATTCTTTATCATTTACTGCTGTGGTTAAATTTCAAGGGCCGATGTTGATTTTGAATAAAACACAAACTATTTAGGAAATTATTGTAATTTTATTTTATTATGATATATTGGTATTACTCAATTATGTATGGAACAAAATATCGGCCAAATGGGCGCCGCGACCACGGCGGCACATCTCCATCCGATGGTCCAAATTTTCGATGACCCTGAGGCATAATGGAGGTTCTATGCCGTTAATGTGCCGAATTATCTCATCCTTTAGCTCTTGAATTGTTGCTGGCTTATCGACGTACACCTTTTCTTTCAAATAACCCCAAAGAAAAAAGTCCAACGGTGTCAAATCACATGATCTTGGCGGCCAATTGACATCGCCATTACGTGAGATAACACGGCCATTGAATTTGTTGCGCAAAAGAGCCATTGTTTCGTTAGCTGTGTGGCAAGTGGCACCGTCCTGCTGAAACCACATATCGTCCACATCCATATCTTCCAATTCGGGCCATAAAAAGTTCGTTATCATCTCACGATAGCGAACACCATTCACAGTAACTGCCTGGCCGGCCTCATTTTGGAAAAAATACGGCCCGATGATGCCGCCAGCCCATAAACCGCACCAAACAGTCACTCTTTGTGGGTGCATTGTTTTTTCGACAATCACTCTTGGATTCTCATTCGCCCAAATGCGGCAATTCTGTTTATTGACGAATCCACTGAGGTGAAAATGTGCCTCATCACTGAAGATGATTTTCTTCGAAAATTGATCATCCACTGTTGCCATTTCTTGCCACCATTCTGCCCATTCACGACGTTTGGAATGGTCAAGAGGCTTTAGTTCTTGAGCCAATTGCACCTTGTAAGCGTGTAAATGCAAGTCTTTATGCATAATGTTCATCAACGACGAGCGTGAGAGGTGCAATTGTTGGGCACGACGACGAGTTGAGGTGGACGGCTCTTCAGCCACACTATAGCGAACAGCAGCAATATTTTCTGCAGGACGAGCTGTACGAGCATGCACTGGTGTTCTCACATCTTCTACAGACCCGGTTTGCTCGAATTTTTCCACGATTTTTGCGATTGTACGCACATTTGGACGATCAAATTGACCAAAAAAATCACGAAGTGCACGATATGCATTTTGATTTGAACGCCCATTTTCATAATAAGTCTGGATAACTTTAACACGTTGTTGGATTGTCTCCATGGTTCAAATTGAGTAAGTCTGAAATAGAGAAATGTCAAATAAAATTCGGAAAAAAACTTGGCGTTTAGGTGTGGTTCACATTCAACATCGGCCCTTACAATTTAACCACCCTTTATAAGATCTCTCTTTTTGAAGTACTGGATTATGCGCTTTTTCTCTTAAGTGCTTCAAAAAACCCAATTTTTTTTACTGGGATGTTTCTAAAGCTGAAGGTCCACACCATGCGTTTATGCGTCTGTCCTTTTTATGCATTTGACAAAAAAGTTGAATCAGTGTAATTGTATATGTCAAGTTACACAACAAAACGCAGAGAATGCATAGACGCATCAACGCATGAAAGTAGGTTTACTTTCTACTTTTGTATCCGTCGCATGTGTGGTGAAAAAAAGTCAGCTGTTATTGATGGCCATGGATGGCAAATCATATTTTATTTTCAATGTTATCGATAAATATGTTTGTGTGGTGGATTACTTTTTACTATGTTTTTGCATTAAAAAAGGTTTTTAATAAGAGAAAAACCTTTCGTTATAAAGATTGTATAAACTTTAATGAATAAAATACATTAAAATTAATTTTTGGCACAATTTAACAAGAACAAAATTTGCCATTCAACTTATCGATTACTTTTATCTTCTGAGTGTCATCTTTGTTGTGTTTTTAATATTTTTTTTAACAAATGCCATGAATTGAAACTTATTGATGCCGTGAAAAATCACGAATATTTTTATAATAAAAGCTTACTCCTCTATGAATTCTATTAAATAAATTCTATTAAAATATCAATTACACTTTCCATTTTTGGCAAAATTGTTTTTAATTGTTAAACATACTAGCACAACAGCTGATAAAAAAAACAAATTTGGCGCATAAAACGCATTGCATGTAACTTGAATTTAGAAACGCATAAAATGCACAAAAAGTATCATACGCATCTACGCATGAACGCATGGTGTGGACCTTCAGCTTAAGTCAATATTAAAGAAAATTCAAAAATTACCCGTATTTCCCCTTTTTGATACTTTTTTTCCCCCATAGAGGTTCGGTTGACAAACAAGGGAAGAAAGCGTTCTTAACTGTTTTGCCTGTACCGATTTATAATAGAAGATATAAATAAATGCTTAAAATTCGTTTTGCATGTAAAATAAAAATAAAATTATATGAAAAACTTTATTTAAATACGAATTTATATTTAAATTGAATTGGTAAAATTGGCCATAAGAAACGGTAACTTTATTTAAGTAACTACAGAATTAAAATATTTTTTTTTTAGCTGTAATTAATTAAATTTTAGTTTGCTTCGAGTCATAACTTTTAGCTTAAACCAAGACACACACATGTTTGCAATGAGAAATTTTTGGCTTTGACGAGAATGGTGCAAATTTTTCTTGGTTCAACCCATATTTTCTGGTGACTAAGTAAATAATTCTTTCCGTGTACAATCCCATATAACTGACGATTATTTCTACGCAATTCCTTAAAGTCTTTAGACATATTTCTCTATAGCTTTTACTGTATTTAACATTTTGTATAAAAAAAAAACAAATTTATATTCCCGCCCACTAATTATTTAATTTAAATAACAAATGTTTCAATATTGAGCAAATGTTTCGCACATATTAAATTTGATTTTGTACAAATAAAAACTGAATTTCTCACATAGATTATTTTTGGAAAGTACAACATTTTACCGGAACTACCATAATGATTTATTGTGCGTGTATTTAACGTTTGTTTTGCATTTCACCCGAGAAAGAAGGAGAAGTTATGGAACATTTTTTGGCAGGCTGAATGGACAGCAGCAACGTCACAAACAGAGTGCACACCTAACAATTGCTGTCATCTGTAACTGACATTATTTGCTTTTTTATTTAATTTTTAAATTTTTGAGCCCAATAACAGCCACACGGTTAAACCAGTAAGTGAGTTGGTGATAGAGTGTGTGTGTGTGAGTGTGAGTGGCACATCATGGCCATTATTAATTTTTGTTCCTTTTCTGGTTGCGGTTTTTTTGTTTCCGTCCATTTGTGTCCATGTTTGCACAAAATATTGTTTATTTTAAGCAGTTTCATGTAAATAATCGCACATGTTCATACGATTGTATTTGTGTTGTTTTATAAGGATATGCATGTCCTTTGAGGCACTTCTATAGCGTGTGTACGTGTGTCCATGTTTCACTGTGAGTATTGTGTCGCATTGTATCTGCTTGATTGTGCTCGTATTTGTCTGCCTTTGTGCTTTTTTGTGGCATAACGCTTCAGTAAGTGGTTTTAATGTTCATTCGCATGTTCGTTCGTTCCTTTAGTTGGTTGTCCTTTTATTTTTATATTGCGAATTTGATTCAAGTATGAGTTTTGATAATATTTGCTGATGTTGCAATTTTTGTGTGTCTTTGTATTTGCAGTTTTCTTCTTTTCTCCAGACCATGTGTCCTACTATCTTTTTGACTTTACAAAACATACTGCCAAAATTATTTGCCACGTAGTAAAACATTTTTTTTCTTGGCAGAGTTTTAAAGTCTAGTTTGATATTTTTAAAATGCAAAAATTCAACTCAGTTTATAGTTTAGCTACAGAGCATTTAATGGAGGGCAAATAGTTTATAATTTTAGAGAAGAGCAACACGTAAAGGTGTAAGCACTGACATTATTTTGTTCAAAAGCCAATGTACAAATTTTATTTCCTGTTTTTTCTTTTTTTTAACAGGCTCCCTAAAACTAACTAATACTAACTAACTAACTTTGCGGCCTAAACCTCTGTAATTGCAGTTTTAAATCCCTTTAAAATTTTGTTCAAAGTAGACAAGAAGATAAAGCTATTTGCACAAATTCAATGAACACAAACCTTTATTCCGAGAGGAATCTTTATGAAATCGTAATTCCATAATGTCAATTACATACATTTTATAAGTTATTCGTAGAGTTTTTTTCCCCGGACTTTTTCGTTTCCCGGGAAAGCGGAATACATTTTTCAATTTCGCGGGAACTCCAACTTAATATAAAACATTGCAAAATATAAATTAATTTAATTTGTTTGCACAAAAGAGAAATAATTATTCATGAAATCTATTAAATAAAGCTACACCAAGCCACCTTTAAAAAACTTTACAGCAGACCGCAAAAACCTGTTTAAAATCACAAATGCTTCTACATATTTCTGTATTAAAAATTTGACTTTGTCCGAATATTTTATATGAATCTAATGTTTTTAATGTCGATGATATCCTTAATAAAATTACGTACCTTTCCTTATTAAATTGGACTTTGTGTTCTTTAGGTCTGCTATTTCCCAAAATAATACAAGGCTTAAACAATTTGCTTACCTTACTTTGCTCTTTAAAATGAGTTATACAAATTTTACAAGTAACAACTGAAGGCGCATCTGCATGTTTAAGAAAAAAAATATTTAATTTTCCTGAGAATGATTTACAATGTTGGTCGAAATATTTTACTAATTGAATAAAATAAAACCAAAATAGCAGTATTTAAATTAATCTATATTAATTAAAAGACATCACATCATCAGCACATTCTCCTTATTGTCTCCTTAAGGCGCCCGTACACGACATGTATTTGTCATCTGACATGTCAAATTTTCAAGTCACATGTAATTGTTCATGTCTGTCAAAATTGCTGTTTTACATAAGGTTTATAATATTCGGTCACAAACGTACATGTAATTTGCTTCTGACATTGTCTCTGTTTTTTTTCGCATTGTTATTGCAGAAACCAAAGTAGTTCTCGGTTTCAAAATAGCTTGCTGTCGCCACGAAAATATTTATTTGCGCCGTAAAATAATTTAGCCATCTTAACATTTTTTTCTTTTATTTTAAAGTTACCAATTTAGAATTTTATAATTAAACTGTTTTTATGTATATATTTACATAAATTCTATTCAATGGTGTGATGAGCATACATATCTTGGTATTGTTAAATATTAACTTCAGCCGGCTAATGATTCCGCCAATAGTTGACGCCGCTGCCAGTTTCTTCCCGGCATAGATTTCTGATGTCAGATGGTTTGTCAGAAGAAAATAGAGCACGCTCTAATTGAAATTTTGTCAGATGACTTTGCGTCTGAGTTTTACAGAAGCAAAGTTAAAAAGGTAACACACGACATGTATGTGTTTTGCAGTGGGAAATTTGACATGTCAGAGACAAAAACATGTCGTCTATACGCTCCTTTATGTGAATTCGAAAATTTGAAAAAGATGTGAATTGGTGTGGTTTATCTCTCCCCTAGAGAACTATTTTAAAATTTTTTAGCGCTGTTTGCATAATTTTCATAAATTAATATAACTTTTAAAATATACTTAAGTTCAATGATTATTGTCCTGGTGGGCTATAAATTAAATCTATTATTTTTCTACATTTCAGCTGGTTTAAATTTTTCAACTGTTGAGTTATTAATCAAGAATGGCATAACACTTCAGAATCAAAAAAGTTCAACTAGTTTGGTCCATTTAATCGGACGCTATATGTTTCCTGCATTTTCCCAAAATTCGAACAAAGTGTAACGAACGAGGATTAGAATTAAAATATTGATTTGAAATTTTTACAGAACCATTTCTTGCTATATTTAACCATTTATAAGGAACTGCATCGAAAAAAAAATTAAGTCAAATAAGGACCAATCTCATATATGTTCATTTGGCATCAAGGTTAGAGTAGGAATCGGAGTTGGAGTCGGAGTCGTTCTCAAAAATTTTTAGCCGATGGAGTCGGACACACAGCCCTGCTCAAAAGCTCATATTTGTGTGGTCGATTGACCTGTGAATCGTACAACGCATTACAGGGAAAGTTCGTTTTCTGGCCGGACTGTTCGTATGTGGAATAACCTTCCTGCAAAAGTCTTCATGAATAAATTCAAGTCAAATGTTCACAAGCACTACTCCCTCTTTTCTCCCCTCATAACCTATTTTCCTAGTTCCAACACAATGCAATGCATTAAAAGGGGTCATCCCCTGAGTGCTGTTCCTAACAAGAAAGAAAGTTTGACCATAGCTTTAGAATAACTTAAGGTTCCTGAATATACATATATACTTATATATTAAACCATAGCATGTTCGGAGGCAACCATAATATGGTTGTGGCTTCTTGATTTAAAATTTTCTTTAAAAATAGTTTTGTTGGAGGTGACCATATTTAAACATTTTTTTTCTTTTGGTGTATTCTTTGAGATATTGAAGAAATTATTATTATGTCCAGTGGTTCCTATAAGGAACAAAGGTCCTCATTTTTTTTTTTTTTTTTTAATGTCGTCATTGTAGGGATCTGTTGGTTTCTATTATTTGTTGTGGTTTCTGTAATTGTTGGTGTTAAGGATGGGTGACTGATTGGGACTCCACATCCGATCCCAGTATTGTGGCTGCCAAAAACCTCTGGGCAGGCTGTTGGGGCTGGATGGTGCAAATCTGAGTTTCAGAGACACCTACTTACCTGAGACGCAACGGTGCCATTTAGGTTACTCAGCAAAGCAGTCGCCTTCTCACTTTAGCTGTCGGCAGAATTGAAAGCCTGTGCGACATTACCAGAGGATATTTGACCAATGGCCGGAAGTAGAGAGCTGCTTGGGGAATTCGGTAAAGGAATCACTTCTGGCTTTTCCAAAGTGAATAGCAATCAGAGAGCTTTCCACCTTTACGAAAGAAATAGTTAAGTATTAACAGAAAATTCGTTTCAACTACTATTTTACTACTAGTTTTCTAACTAGTTAAGTTTAACTTGTTTCTAAAAAAAAAGATGAACTATAGAATCAATTCTTTAAAGGCTCTTACCAATAAAAATAACAACTGATCCCAATGTATGTATTTTACTTGGCTCACTGTACATTTAGGGTTTTTCTAAAAGGGCAAAAATATATTTTTAATAATTTTTAATGTTTACCAACTTGTCTGGTTATAATCCTTCGTTATTATCTATTAAACCATATTTAGTGGCTTTTTGTTTTAATTTTTATTGCTTTAAATTAAAAAGAAAAAAAAAACAATCATTGAAAAAGTTTTCTTACACTTTTGTTTTTACAAATATGAAAATGAATTTTACAAAATTTTCTATCTAAAGGATAATTCCTATAGTGCCCCAAATTCTTTAATATTAAAGATTTGTTTCAGTTATCTTAAAGATTCGTATTACTCATCTTGTTATTTTGTCTGAATTGCATTCTGTTCTAACAGTAGAAATTTTATCTATAAACATCTATGCAAACAATACGTCCAAGCAAACCAATAAACCACATGATGACATTAATTACTACGTTCACTGACCACTCAATAGTTGGTTCAACACATTGAACAGTGTACTCGTATTAGAGTGGCCTTCTTTCTCTTTCATTGTTGCTCAAATGGACCTCGACCCCTTCAATTTCATTGTTTAATGTTTTAAACAAACATCAATGTTTTCAACAACTTCACTCTCATCCTCAAGGATATTGAATTAAACATGTGTGGCAACGAGTTGTATAGTATTGCAGTGTTTGGCAACCATTGGAACGTGTTAGATGTTACACTTATTCAAGCAAATAATTATAAGATAACAATTTGAAATTAAACATAATGAAACCTTATTCCATCAACTGATTTGCACATAAAGAGAGTTCCTCCATTTTTGAGCTTAACTTTTCTTTAAACGGGTCAACAAGTTGTGGCTGTTCAAAAAGCTTTTCTCCGGAAATTATGAGAAGACGAACAATAAACCTCTGCTTAATTTTTTAAAGCCAGCTATTGCTGGCACGAAAACCACAATAACTCTCTTTAATTTGTTGGTGAATTTCTAAAGCATTTGCATTTAGCATCAGTCCGCTTACCGGTTATTTTTCATTTCGCATGCTAAGAAACCATTTGTAAAGAATTTTTTCCATTTTCGGAAGCTGAGAAGAACTTAATGTTTTACGCTTTCTGTTACCATAAACAGTTTTCTTTACACGATTTGTTATTTCCTATTTTTTCTTCATAATGGAACAAACTGTTGATTTAGCAACACCATATTTTCCAGCCAAGCCACTGCAACTATAACGTTTTTGCAATAATTCAAGAATATTTATTTTATCTTTCAAAGATAACACTTTTGGTTTTTTTAATTACATTTTTCACTTTCACAAATAACACGAATAGCGTAGCGATGTTAAAAACAGCTAACATGTCAGCGTATACAAACATGGATACAATTAAGAAAAAAGAACGCTGTAACATTAACCAATAAGTGAACTCAATTCGGGAATTTCCCAATTAAAAAAACATTTTAAAAAGTAAACAAAAATAAAAAAATGTGTTCACGTTTTAGAGCTTCCAGATTTTGTTCACGTTTTAGAATAGTCTGTGTAAAAATAAATTTGTTCACGTTTCTGAGACGTTCACCCTTTTGAGTGTTCACGTTATCGCGAGTTCACTGTAATTGCATGAAATACTGTAAAGTAAGCAGAAAAAATTCTCCAAGATTTTTCACCAATTAAAGCATTAATCAAAAATAAATTTAGTTTTAAGTAAAAATTTAATCAAGTGAACTAAACGTTTAAACAAGTCAATTAAACGTTTAATCATGTGAGTAAAACGTTTAAGTTCAATTTGATTACTGGTTTGAATTTAATTAATTTTTTAATTAATATCACCCACTTTTTAATTGAAATCAATTTTTATTTTTTTCTTTAATTTTGCCTTTTTTTCTTCAGTTAATGGCTTAATGCGTCGCATTTATATAAAAATTATTAAAACAATATTGCATACATAAATTCAGAAACACTTAAATTACGTTGTTATAGGTAAACTGATTTTATTCTTAATGAACCTAATCAACCTTATCAAATGATCTAAAATTTACATGTGTTTTCACAAAATTTTTACAAAAAATAACAAAAACTATTGGGCGATTCTATTCTAGACAACTTTTAACATCAATTTTCATATCACACTACTTGATACCTTTTTTGATGCCAATTTAAAGTAAAATATCTATATTTTATAATCATATAATTTTTTTAGACGTGAGCTTAAATTTAAATTTGTTGTGCACTTCGAAGCATTAAGATTCATAGATTTGGCGCGAACAGAAAATTCATTGCATGTTGCAAGAGCAAATTTCTTATTATTGGATTATATTTCTCTACGATGTTTGATTTGATAATCATCGTCTGATATCTCATCTTTCACAATAAAAAAGAATAATACAATAAAAGTTTAAGAATCAACAGAGTTTTGTGTTTTTGTGGTATGATCTTATGAAAGTGGGCCAATTTGGTTGCACCCATCGTGCACTTCAAAGCTCTCTCGTAGCTATTTGATCGTTTCATATAAATTCTTGTAAATAGATAACAATAGTAGATAAAAAAATGTTACCCCTTCTAGAAATAACTTAATTGCAAATGTGTTTCTTTCTATTAGTAAAAGACGTTTAAAGCGTCTAAATGTTGCACCCGTCAGAATAGAATCGCCCTATTTATTGTACCGTTAGTTTTGATTCTATAAATTATTAGCATACAAAAGACTAAATCATGGGGCTTGAATAAATCAAGGTCGATTCTCTCAAAGTACAGCAACGGTAACATGGACATGGACGTAGAAGAAGAAGTAGAATTTCCAGCAAAATATATTTCGCAAGAAGAATTATATGAACATTTTGTTATAGAAATCAATAATTCTTCACGTGCATGAAATTTTTCTAAAGCCAAAATAGTCGCACTTTCCGTTTAAAATCTTCTTAAAAGCTAAAACAATTTAAAAAAAAACATTAAGATTGTACAAAATTATATCCAGGGCAATGATCAGCGGCGCGCTGATCTAAAATTTTTCAATAACTGCTAAGCCGATTTTAATTAAATTAAAACTGCAGAAAGGCTTCAGAAATCTTCTCTCCAGCTAAATAAAAATGCAAATACTTAAATCTGATAAATGATGCCGGTAGGTTGTGGCTAAGACATTGAACTAGTTTATAGTGTAGATCTGTGTCTAAAAAATTGTTCCTGCAAAAGCTTTTGCTCTGTAAGTAAACTTCCGTCAAGAAGTGATTATCTGGTTTCGAAATTTTAAGAAAAATAGGTGCATTCGTCAAAGGAAAAATGTTATGTTTTACCAAGAACTTGACTTACTGCCGTATTTATAAAAAATAAAATAAGTTTGAAATGTGTTTTAAGGCAAAATTTTCATAAAAATTTTTCTTAAAATGCATTTCAAATCCATTTTAATTTTTTATGAATCCGGCAGTTCGTCTTTAAAGCCTTTAATAAATACTTTTAGAACTTTATATGCTGAGTTATATCTATGGTTAAGCAAAGAAATTGCGATCATAGTTGGACATCCCTTCACATGATGGACATTGTGTGGAAAATTAATATCATGTAATTAACAGCAGATTTAATGTTGTACGTGATTTAACCAATACCAATAGAGTTCAACATATAAACACACACTCACACGTGGACTCACAGGCTCGTATTCGAATAAATACGATTTGAAAATGAGTACAAAATTTGATTTTGTACAATAACAACAACAGTCAGTACAAGGACCACATGAAATTATCTGTCAAAAGGAATTTATTGTATGAGTTTTGTATTTGTCAAACATGTACGTATAATTGAATGCGTGAGTGTATGTACGAGTTTGAGTTACCATTGTCATGTATGACTCCTATTCATTATCCTTTTATCATTGCAAGTGCATCTCACCAACCCTCCTTGTATATAAATGTGTGTATTATCATTTGTATCAGATATTGAATGTTCAATTTTAGAAAACATTCGCAGACTATAATTTTTTTTAATTTTAAAATCGAATAGACAGGGATATTGGGGAATTGTTAATATTGAAGCAAATAGAAACCCAGCGGGAAAACTCAGAAGACCTTCTTACTTCAGGCCTTTTTAAAGGCCTGCTTAAAAAATTTTTTGATTTATTTACTATTCATACGTAACTGAAAAAGAATGCCTCATAGAAGGCCTCCACACTCGCTTCTATGAGAATCGAGAAAAGAAGGAGTAACATTTATTGTTTTGTTTTTTTTGCACAAGCAAAAGCAAAAGAATTCAGATCCCTTTACAAAAACAAAGTAACAAAGTAGGTGCTTATTAAAATACAAAATAAAAACAATAATGTAAATCATTTTAGTTGAGTTTTTTTCATTAAGGAAGATAGGTACTTGTGCTTAAAAGTTTTATTTTATTATAAACTTGTATTTGCAATCTATTTTACAATATTTAGCAAATTTGATTATTTCAATAAAAAAATAGGTATCACATGTTTTATTTAACTACAATAAGTTTAATAAAATATATAAACATACGTTCGTAAAATAGGTATACATATATAAAAAGTTAAATAACAAGATAACATTTTTGCTAAGGCCTTTTGACAGTCATTCTCTGGAAAGCTTTCTAAGAGCCATTTATTCGAAGGCCTTTGAGAAGATCTGGGGAAGAAAGGAAAGCGGAAGGCCTTCTCCGCAATGACAACGCGTGTAAAAAAGATATGAGTATGGAATGGAGCGAGAAGGCCTTGTTTATCCAAAAGAAGGGGTACAGAGGCCTTCTGGAAGGCCTCCGTACTCCTTCTTTTTCCCGCTGGGAAGTTATGAAATTTAAATACAGGTACAAATGAACATAGTATATACATATACATATACATAAAATGAAAGCTTCTTTCTATTCTTTAAGGCTACACTTTTATACATTGTAATAATACATGTCAAAACTCAAGTAATACGAGAAAGTTTGATAGTAGGTGCGTTTGAGTACTTTTACAGTAAAATGCAGTAAATGAGTAAACTAAAAAATTTTCTCTCACAAAAAGCTGTTGTCCAAAAAAGTACGCGAACGCAAAATTTGTAAAAATTCGTAAAATAAAGGCAACAGCTGATGGCAAATAATTGAAGTGTTGAAAAATATTGACACTTTTGACTACTTAACTCGTTTTCTTATCGGTACTCGATTAAATACTTTTTATAACACGAACATTTTTGGAAAATACAAACAAACTATTTTATGTAATCTTTCATATTTGTTTGTTTTTTATTTTATTTGATTTTACTAATTTGTAGCGGGTTAAATTATTTAAAAGAACATGAATAATTTTTTTGCTATTGGTTAATTAAGTACCCAAATACTTCACACTTTTACAACTCTAAAAAATTAACATAACGAAAAAAATTTTAAAAGTTTGTATTTAGCCAAACAAACAAGTTTAATTAATTAATAGTTATTCACTTTTTGTTTTAGTTTAATTTTTATTTCAACTTTTCTTTTATTTAACCATTTTTTCACTATTTGTATGCTTTTTATTTGTTACTTTTGTTTGTTTACCGTTTGAAACATATGTTTTTTTGATTTACTAAATTTTACTGCAAAAATTTCTGCACTTTTCGCTCTCAATTTGTGTTCTAATTTACTGTATTTTGTGTACTCGAACGCAATTTCGTAAAATGCAGTAAAGTTTAGTAAAAAATAGTTAAAACTTTTGTGTTCTCGAACGCAACTAGTGTCAAAGTATATTTATACCAAGTACATGCAAGTCTACAACAAATCAACAATAAAATAAACAACATTCGTTTTGTTTGTGTAAAAATATTTGATACTGTCAAACAGCCAAACATAACGCTGGGTCTCCACGTAGCAATTTTTATTGCTAAGTACAATCAATAACGTCGGCAGAACAATGACAGAACAATGCAGCAATAATTGCTGATTATATTGCTGGAGAACACTTGTTATTGCTTTGCCATAAATTTGCAATTTTCACCTCGAGTAGTTGTATAAAGTTTTGTGGCTGTATTTATAACAAATGTTTAATGTTGTGTTTTGAAGGGATTGTTAAATTTTCTTTTTTAAATTAATTAATTAAATTAATAAAATAATTAATTGTAATTGTCGTAGCTGTGTTTTGTATTGCTTTTTTGTTTATTTGCGTATGAAAAAAAACCTAATATGATGAAAATATGACAAGCAGTTAGGACGTATCAACTTTTTTGTAGTTTTTAGTTTGACAGTGTTTTAAATCCCCTGAAGATGACCATCGATGCATGGTCGAAATATCGGATGAAAAATAAAAAGCAAAATTAAAAATACAAAAATTTGTGGATTTTTTATTTATAATTTTTATATGACCTTAAGCCAAACAAAAAAACAACAAAACCTAAAACTTGTATTGTTCTATTGAAAAATAAAAATATACAAAAAAAAACAAATTCGTCGTTTGCTTTTGTTGATATTGACGTTTATTTAAAAATATAATATATAAAAACTTTTTCTTTATTTTGTTCAAGGCGAATTCATCCCAGGTCATCTCGGTACTACAACAAGTACAACTCGTACAAAAACCACAAGCAATTTGCTTTTGTAAAATCATTGTACAATGTCAAATACAGAAATAAAACAAAACAGAAACAAAGATAATAAAAGAGAATAAACAAAATTTTGACATTCAACAGTGATTTTAGCTAATATCAGCAGGGCTTTTAAGACCACCTGTAATAAATTCGCCTTGATTTTGTTGAAGTATTTTTCACTTGCTTTTTTAATAAATAAACACAATAATAAATAACCAACCGTACAGAGAAATGAAATGTCAGATAAATTTCAACTGATTTGACAGCAGATTTCTAAGCAATCAGAAGAGCAATCATTGCGCAATGGATTGCCACTCATCCTGATCAACACAATGCACTGCATATATAGGGGGCATCCCCTAAGTGTTGGTTTATCGTTAAAAAAAAAAAAAAAAAAAAAAACTCATGGCAATTTGCGGTCTATTTTAATGGAGCAATAAAATTTGACGTTTGCCACAATAAATATTGCTACGGGAGACCCGGGGTAAAGAAAACAAAAAAAAAATCATGGCGCACTTAAATGTAAGCAAATTTTGACACTATCGAAAATAAAACAACTGAAAAGCTGATCACTTGCATGTAATTGTAATAAATATACTTTGGATAGTGTGAATGCAATGTGTCATGAAAATGACAAGTATCACGAAGAACAATTTGACATCCCATACGATTTGATTTTTTTTTTGAAATTTTTCAAAACAATAATTAGTATTGTGTTTATTTTGTTAAACTGTTCATGGTTTGTAATCCAAATTTTTGATATTGTAATTAGGCTAAAGTTGCTCAAATTAAATTTTCATTAAATTATTTTTATGAAGAAAGGTATTTTACAACATGAAATTATTTAAATTTTATTGATAATTTTTCAATATTCCCGACTGCCGCTGGGCCCAGCAAAAAAAATGTACCAACAAAACTCATAAAGTAGTATGGACTACGTAAGACTTTTATGATAGTGTAAACTAGAATTTAATAACATTTTATTTTAGGAATTAATTCTTCTTTATAGCATTTACTACTTAAGGCGCAAAGTAAAAAGGCAATCTTTAAATTGTTTTACTTTTTGCAAAAAATCAATCAAATTGTATTTAATCCTCTTATTATTGTTCATGATAAGACCACATACACTTTTGCAAAAAAAAAGAAAGGAAAAACGTTGTGTGAAATTATAGCACGGTTTTTTTAATGTCTGGCTGACAGACAAGCCTTAAGGCTGAGTTAGCTGGGAGTAACAGTAACGTTGCAAATCAGTTGCTTTATTTTGTTGTATGTAAAGCAATTAGAACGATTAAAGTTAGCAGTGAGATGTTAAGTCTCAATCTGTAAGAAATAGATCGGTCTTGATTTTTTACGGTAAGGTTTATTACTGTAACTCGCAGCAAACTGAGAATTTAAGCGATTCAAATCAGTGGTCTTCATACTGTTTTTGGTGCTTCATATCGGTGATTATTTGCTTTTTATATATTTTTACTATCGAAACTTAATTTTAGTAAATAAACGGAGAAAATTGGATAAAAAATACTAACTTTTTAGGAATAAGAATTATTCATTCGGAATAATTCCATTTTTGGCACTTCTTGTCCATTTTTCTCCTTCTTGGTCAAAAATTCCTGCCGTTTGGGAGTGATGTTGCAAATATTTATCCATAAACGCCATATATGTACTTACAAATACAGGTATGTTCATTAAAATGTCTATAAGTCTAAATTAACACGTTTCATCTTTTGATGCTTCTTTTCAATTCCCTTTTAAAGATGCCATCATAATCACACGCAGCAATCGGTTTCAACTTTTTTCGGTTCAAAACAACAACAATTTTATTAACAGCGAATCAAAGAGAAAAGAAAAAAATTACATGTAGCCATCGCTGTGCATATACCAACGAATTAAAACACATAGCGTACTGACCGAGTACAGGTATCTCCGTACTAACCCCCTTTCTTCTCTAACCTAAAAATATAAGAGTTAAGCATCAAAAGATGAAACGTGTGAAACCGGACTAACTAATGAACCAAAACGTCACCTTTCAAGGAGGATTTCTAAAACCAAAATCAGTTTACGCGTTACACAAAAAAATTTGGTTTTCATAGCACAAACGATACTTAAATATGGGACAAAAATGGGACGGCAGTGCTTCTAGAATTAAACACTTTATATTAAGCTGAGAGGGTTTTCTCTGATCTTTTATTAAATTGATATAAGGGTGTGAAAAGTCCACATTGATGCGTTTATCTTAAAATGGGAGCAATGTTCTTTAAATCTGCACAAGTTACGAGTATCTTATGTAACTAACTTTCGAGATCCCATTCCCAAGCGCTATAAAAACTCAAAGTTGGGATAAATAACTCAAATGTGAATAGAAATTACAAAAATTGCCATTAATGCTATAATTTTAGACAAAACTGTGTGTTTGATAACGTAGAATTAAGGCTGGCAACCGAAACGAATATCGGTACTCAAATATTTGTTTTTTCGGTATTGGTATCGGTATTTAAATTATATACTGACATATTGATGATGCCCTAACATCAGAATTGTGGCATCAATGTTACTACAAATGGTATCAATGATGCAAAAAGTAACATCAATCCAATGACTTACGTCTTCGTACAATTTTGTCATTTTTTACGCGTCATCTATTTATTTATTATTAACATATTTGTATATTATTAACATTATTTTAATGATTACAATGTATTACAAGAAGCAAAAATTCCTATATTCTATTTTTTTAAATTATTTAGTTAAATACATCAAACTTTTAAAGTAGAATGATTACGAAAACCAAATGGGGTGCTGGTGTCTTATTATTGAGAGTTCTGCTGTAATCAAAGGTCGTAATTCAACAAACGTGAAACAAACATATGTAACGGGTAAGTAAATAGTAATATTCTCTCTTACTGCGTCATCGCACTGAGGACATGTTCGTCATTTCTGTGATGTCGATGTGTCATCCCATTGATGACATAATTTCATTCTGACCCTGATGACACTTTGGCCAAGTGATGTTAAGGTTGACATCGCCATGATGAAAAGTGTCATAGGGTCAAAAACGAAGACACTTGTCATAGTACTGATGTCAAAATACATCAGCGTTATGACGCCTTTTCTATCACTGTATCGGTATACGGTATATAAACTTTTATATCGGTATATATTGATATTACAATCAAAACAAAACTTTAAAAAGAATGAATACATGAATTAATAACAGTGTTTGAAAATAAACACTTAATATCGCTCCTTAGTGTTCGATTCGGTAGATTTGTGGAAAACACAAAACAAAATATGTACACGAAAAAAAAAAGCCAGCAAAAAATATTTACGTAAACATAACATAACCACAATACACACACAAGCTATTCGTGCTGCGGTCGTTGCTAAAATTGTTTGCTTGTTCATTTCTTTACCAATGAATGATATACCACTTCAATTGTTCTGTTTTTTAACGAAGAACAGAACACTATATAACGTTCTTGAAAATAGTTACGAACGGTATTAAGAGTTGTGTTCGTCTACACAATCACTTAAAAATAGATATCGTTCTTGCTTGTGTGAGCCGAACGCCAAATAATGTACTGTTTATTTTCGAACACTGATTTATAATAAATAAAATAATTTATTTAATATTAAAGATAAACATTTGAATTTTTTTTTTAGTTGAACAGTCGATTTTTAATAACCCGAGTTCGAGCCTCAGCTCAGCCAAGAATAAAAATTATCGATAAATTTTAATTAATTTCATGTTGTAAAATTCCTTCCTTCAGTAAAAATAATTTAATGAAAATTAAATTTGATGAACTCAAGCCTAACTAAATATCAAAAACTTCAAATTTAAGATAAACCTTTAGATTGATTATGATGCATATCGACGAGGTCCATGGCCTCTCCAATTTTTACTGTCATATAATAAAGACATAGCGAAAATCGAAAGCACATTTGCAAGTACTAAACAAGTAAGAAAGTACAGTCGGTCAAGCCCGACCATATGATACCCTACACCACAGTATTAAAAAATACATCCTGCTTATATGTCCATATAGATAAAGATTTATCTATGTTTATAAACTTCATTAAAATCGGTTTGAAAGTTTGTGAGAGGCAGAAATTGCCCCCTACCTCCCCTTGTGCTCCTATTTTTAAAAAACTGTATAGCTTATGTGTCCATATAGATATGGAAATATCTATGTTTTTAGTTTCATTAAAATCGGTTTGAGAGGCATAAATTGCCCCTATCTCTCCTCGTGGTCCTATTTTTAAAAAAATGCATATGTTTTAAATTTCATTAAAATCGGTTTGATAGTTTCTGAGAGGAAGAAATTTCCCCCTATCTTCCCTCGTGGTCCTACGATTTGGCCCATTTTCAATAGGCTTGGTCCTTGTGCCAATATAAACCTATGTCCCAAATTATGTTAAATTGTCAAACTATCTCCAAAATTGCGACCTGTACTTTGCGCACAAGGTTACATGGACAGCCAGCCAGCCAGCCTGCCAGCATAATACCCTCTCCACTATTGTAATGTGGGTATAATAAACCCAAATCACGTACCTACATAAGTACTTGTTGCTTGAAAATAGTAACTAAAACACATTTATTTCTATTAAATTTTAATAACTCGTTGAAGGTTTTTTATTTTGTGTTGCACTAGCGGATAGAGCTACTACGGACTCAACACATTCGCTCATAGAGAGTAAAATAAGAAACAAACATATTACTTTCCATCGCAGCTTGTAGACTAAATAAGAAACGCTCGAAAAACCCCCATTGCACCCAAAGTTCATCATTTGACTCGATTACGAAACAGTTCCTAAGATTTATTCATAGATGCCACCACGCAAGTTCTTATTTTTATGTTCTTAATAAAGACTCATTAAAACATTTTTTCATCAGGTTAAAAAGTTGGAGTTCCCACAGTCAATATAATTCGTGTATATAGGTATGATCCCTCTGGATTAATTTATTTTAAAGTCAACATAACAGATGAATATAAGGAACTTCCGCAAAGAATTGGAAACAAATTAAAAGTGTTTGAACCTTTGAAGTTGCATTAAAAAAGAACTTAATGACAAACTGTGATTTATTTTTTTCAATTCATATTTTATTGATAAATGTAACATGGTAAATACACAATAATTTTAATATTATATGTAAGTTAAGAGTTAAGTCTATTTTATATGACTTTTCTACTTAATTATGTTATATCTGTACAATGTGATAAATTTCTCAAAAATTGATTTAATAAGTTAAGGAAAAATTTTACAAAAACCTTATAGAAATAAAAAAAAAAAAAAAAGTTTTATAAAAACGGGAAAAGTTGATGGTTAAAAATACACGGTTTAAGAACATAAAGAACTGATGTGATCATGCGAGGACCCGGCACATCTATAAAAAAAATTTTCTGTTATAATAGATATCTTATCCTTGACTAGCGGGACTGTGATTTATTTAAGTCATTGGGATTGACTTAAGTCAAAGTGAGAAAATAGTATTATTTACTTACCCATTATACATGTTCGTCTCACTTTTGATGCATTCCCCCCTTTGCTTACAGAAGAAAAACTCTCAATTATAAGACACCAGCAGCATGCCCGACATGGTTTTCGTAATCAATCGACTTTGAAAATTTCATATATTTAACTAAATAATTTAAACAAATAGAATATGTGAATTTTTGTTTCTTATTGTATTTCTTAAGCATGAAAATAATATTATTAGTACACAAAATGTTAATAGCCACTGTGTCATAGCAAAGATGACCCATAAATTATGACAACATTTTGTGATGACAGTCGTCATTGGAAGATGCATTTTTCTATGATTGTTGCAGTTACGTTTTTTCGTTGAAGAAAATACGTGTTTAAAAGCACTTAAATAACGCAACTCTTTGAAACATTAATAAATTATTATTTTTAAAGTCAATCTGCAATATACTCGTTTGGTATGATCAATTGCTTGTTCATTGAAAAAGCCCTTAAGAAAGATAATTCCACATGGATTTAAAAGAAATGCACCTAGAAAGGCGTTATTCTCAGAAAGAGTTTTCTTTAAATTAACAAATATTTTTTCTAATTATGTAATAAGATTTCGTTTGCCGTGCTTAATTCCCAATTTTCATTCTCAATAAAAACACTGATATTTATTGTTGGAGGATAAGCTAGTTTCTATGCGCATTCCACTGGTTGCTTAGGCCAGATCATCAATAAACATTGGATGTTTTCCTAAACGTATGTTCACAATGTGTAAACACATTATTGACACCGTTTTGATGCATTGTGTACTTACGTTTTTATCCACATTGTATTGTATGTGTATCAACATCTACATTTTTTTAACGGCTTTATTTACTTTTCTCTGCGCAGTGACAACTTCAAAGTTGCATTTAAGAACAAAATGCATTGTCAAAATTTGTATGTTTGCATTTAAGAACATGTAGCCATGTATTACTATAATGATATAGGCGTTTAGAAAAACAGCCATCCTCCCAAAAAATTAAGAAATGCCAAAGATTATAGCAAATAAAAATGCAACAATAAATTTCAGTGTTTTTATCGAGAATGAAAACTAGGAGTTAAGCACGACAAACGAAATTTTATTAATTAAAAATTATGTATTCCCAAAAATTACTTCGATAATTTTTTTTCTATTAAACATTTAATTTTTTTCTGCTCTTTGAATAATTTATATTATTTTTTAATACCGAAGCGGTTATACCCGTATTAAGGAAAACGCTATACGTATACCGGTATTTTACGCAATATTTCGGTGTCGGTTTTAATACCGGTATACCGCAAATAATAGTATCGGTTTCAATACCGGCATTCAATTTAAACGGTATTGGTATCGGTTGCCAACCTTGCGACAAATCTAAACAAATATGTACAGGGAAAATATACTCATATTTATTATTTATGTATAAGTATAAGTGTACATATTTTTTGCTCTTCTAAACCCTAATCAATTTCCCTTTGTGCTCTAAATAGGAATTTGTAAAAATCCGTTTTGTTAAATATTTATATTTGTAGCATTAACAAGCATTTCAAAATAATGTATGGATTACAGCCATACCTAAACAAGAGCGGAAAGCGTTTTCTAGCTGTCAAAAATTCCCATGCCCATACAATTTGTATGAAGCATCCCTAAATAGCACGGCGTCAACGCTTTACAATTGGAAAATCCGATTTTGACAGCGCGTTTAAACGTGAAGTTGGACGCTATTGTTAATAAATAGTGGCAATTTAGCTATTGTTTGTCAATCTAGCGGCTTTTTCTCTTCTTTTAATTTCTAGTGCTTGTGACACAGCGTTGACGCTCTTGTTTAGGTATGGCATATTAGCGTAAAAGCTAAGCGGAAGAAAACGTTCCGCCTTCCGCTCTTGTTTAGGTACGGCTGTTAGATATTACCAGGTCAGGTTTTTCAGCTACTTCCATGAAAAATATGCTGAGTTTTTCCCACAAATTGCGGTCACCAATATGAATTCTCCTTTGTATGGACAAAATAGACGCATACAACAAGATCCCAGCAAATCTCCATTCGAAAAAATGTTTGTATTAGGTAAAATAATGGACAATATCTTACAGTTTTCGATAGGTTAATTTCTCTTTCCTTCCTTAAATTTTTATACCCTCCACCACAATTAGTTGTGAAGAGGGTATATTAAGTTTGTCATTCCGTGTGAAACTTTTTTATTATTCATCTCAGACCCTATAAAGTATATATATTCTGGGTCCTTGAGTAATTTTAAGTCGATTTAGCCATGTCCGTCAGTTGAAAACACGCTCACTTTCGAAAAACTCAAAAGAAATAAACAAACTTGGTGTCAAATTGCTTGTAGTTATCCTAAGCAGTTTGGGATTGAAATCCAGCAAAATCGGTTCAATAGGATCTGAGCTATGAATAAAAATGCGGAACCACCACCTAAAAAAAATTGATAATTTTGTTACAAAACTAACATAAATGGTGGAAAAATGCACAGAATGATATAAGATTTCGCAACAGTTCATTTTATTTAACTGGAAATCACGCTGTAAAATTTTTTGAAGATCCGTCCATGATTTACCCTAGGCCCCATATAAGCCCTACTCCCGGAAAACAGTATAGTAAGCCTAAAACCCTAACTAACAATGCTATCATAACAAATTTTGGCACGTCACAGTTAAACAGGACTAGAAATGAAACTATTAAGTTTCGTGAAGATCGGTCCATAATTTACCATAGGCCCCATATAAAACCTACTTCCAGAAAACAGTTTAGTACGCCTAAATCCGTAAAAAATAATGCTATCATAACAAAATTTGGTACATCAAAATTTTTTAGAACTAAAAATAAGACTGTGAAATTTCGTGAAGATCGGTCCATAATTTACCATAGGCCCCATATAAACCTTACTCCCGGAAAACAGCTTAGTACGCCTAAAAACGTAAAAAAGAATGCTATCATAACAAAATTTGGTACATCACAGTTTTATTGAACGAGAAATAAGACTTTAAAATTTTGTGAAGAACGGTCCACATTTACCATAGGCCCCATATAAACCTTACTCCCGGAAAACAGCTTAGTAAACCTAAATACGTAAAAAATAATGCTATCATGACAAAATTTGGAACATATAAGTTTTACAGGACTAGAAATAAGACTGTGAAACTTCGTGAAGATCAGTTCATAATTTACCCTAGGCCCCATATAAACCTTACTCCCGGAAAACAGCTTAGTACGACTAAAAACGTAAAAAATAACGCTATCATAACAAAATTTGATACATCACAGTTTTATAGAACTAGAAATGACACTGTGAAATTTGGTGAAGATCGGTGCATAACTTACCATAGGCCTCATATAAAGCCCACTCTGGTAAAATAATTAAATACGCGGTAAACTTTCTTCCAGTTTAGCTTCATATGGCCAGAACAAATGTTATGCAATTTTGTGATATACGGTCCATAATTTTCCTTAGATTCCATTTTAGCAGCCTTCTGAAATTTACTGCAAAAGCTTAAACTAATTGCACTGCTGTATTGAAATTTATGTTTTTTAATACCAGAAATCGTTCTGCGGAATTTGGGATGATTGGTTCATAGCTTACCATGGCTTTTATATAATTTGTTCTCTTGAAAATCATTTAAGTTCATCTTAAACTGATATTCTACTCAAACTTTGATTCTGATTGTCGATCAATAATTTTATATAGGTCTAAACCGCAACAAATTTTAATGCAGATGTCTGTTTTTACAAAGATTATAATAACAAATAGACATCATACAGATATTACTCCTAAAACATTCGAAGTGTCGGTGGAGGGTATCAAAGATTCGGCACAGCCGAATATAGCACTCTAATTTTTTTTTTTTTTTTTTTTTGTCTTACTTAAATAATATTGGAAAACCAGTACAATAATAATATGAGGATTTTTATATCTGACAAATATTTCTACTAAACTTTAGAAGAAGTTTCATGATTTTGGGGAAATCGTCCATTCTTTTGTATTGATTTCGTTGCAAGAAAAATTGCTACACGAGCGCATTGGCACAGCGCACTTTTTTTTAACCACTCATGCAAAAAGGCTGCCACAAAGATATCACCACATCCCGTAGTATCCGTAACGTTTTCAACTGGTGTAACATTGAAAGTAAAGAACAATAAGTTACCGGGTTTTGATTTACCATGCACGTAATTTGTTATCAGTTCAACACTGTCCGAGCCATTTGTAATCACAAGAATCTTAGGAATTTTTGATTCTGTTGCTAAAGATATGGCAAACTCCTTTATGCTGTAAGCACCCCAGCATTCACGAAATACTTCAAACTCACTTCTATTACCAAATATGAATAAGGAGTTGTGGGCTAAAAACAGCAAATGTGGGAAACTTATTCTCACAATGTAGTCAGCGCTCAGATTTAGAGCCAGATATCTACGACCCTCAAGATAATGTCTTACTATGAACGTAGAAACTGATTCACAGTTTGACGCAAAAAATCCTTCAACATAAAAAATTTGTTTACGATTTGTAGGTCTAAGAAATGAACCGTTCTCTTCTCTTTCGATATGTTGCAAAAAAAATGTTGTAAATTTTGTTGATGCTCCATTGTAGGTATACAAAGATTTCGAATCCCGGTGCACCAATGAAATACGTCGCCCTGTGGTTGAATCGGGTACATTTTGCAGTTTAAAATGGCTGAATTAAAAAAAAAATAAATTTTAATTTTGAATTATTAAAAGTATGTATTACGTTATTAGCAGCTGTAGCTGTAGAGTCAGACAAAAAACTTGCGACTCCGACTCCAAAACTTTTTGGCATAGAAAATTTAGAAAATTTTTTAAATATTTTTCAAAATAAAAATTCTTTGAAATTGGCAATGCAATATATAAAATATCGATGTAAAATTATTTCTGCATCATTGTCTTGCTTTTTTTAACCATTAAAAAGGTACTGCATTAAAAAAGGACTTTAAAGTCAAATAAATCGGAGTTGGAGTTGGAACTATTTTTTGACGACTTCACAGCCCTGGTAATAAGTGTAAATCGATAAACTTACTATCTGTCCATATTAGCACTTTTCAAAAGCTCAAAAATAATTTCAGATTGATCATCTTTTCCGCAAGCTCCAAAGAATAGCGCATTCGTTCCCAACGATTTTAAAATGCAAACCGTATTCATAGCTGAGCCGCCAATTTTTGGTTCATATTGTTCCCTGCAATTAAATATATATGTACATTTGTATGCATATGTATGTATGTATTAATGTATTCATGAATGTAATTCAAGTGGAATTACATTTGAAATCCAGTCACAATTTCCAGTGTTGAATTACAGTTAAAACACAGTTGAATTCAATAGCGAATCCAGCAAAATTAACCATTGAATTACAGTCGAACAAAACAGTACCAGTGTGATTCAAGTTGAACCGAACCTGTTTTTACCGTTGAATTCAAGCATGGAATTTCAGTGTTATTCAAGCAATGTTACAAAATTATTTAAATAGTGTTATAACATTATTTCAACAATAATTTTTAAACCACTTTCTGCTACATTTTTTACCCGATTTCCTCTTGTAAAAAAAAAAAAAAAACAGACAGACTGGAAAGAGGATGGATTTCAAATGTAATTCAAGCTTGGACTCACACTGGAATTCCAACATTTGAATTCACAAAAAATTTGTGCTTATTGGGTACGCTTTAACGCTTGGCTATATGTCGTTTGCAGTGATTTTTGGAAGGCGGCTTTATGTCAGACCAGTTGTCAATTATGGACTGAACATCGTAAAAGTTGGTAATATAATTTGTAGTCATATAAAATTTAATAACAAAAGGTTTTCGATATTTTGTCGCGTTAATTCATTAAATTACAGTCTTCGTGATGTAGCGTCAACCTTAGTTGGCAGGTAAAATTGTTTTTATTGGAATAATAATAAAATTACCTACAGTCGTAAAGGAGCTATGTAAGTTCAATTGAATAATTTTTACAGGAGAGGGAAAAAACTTGCTAAAATCATTAGTTCTCAATATTTTCCTAATTTGTGAAGACATGGACCTTTATGGATCTTTGTTTTACCAAGGTTTTTGTGACTTATCACGTTTTCTTTTTAATATTTGAACATACTTTTAATGTTTCATTTAATACAGCTTAAACCGTGTTCAGATCAAAGAACTTCAAAATCACTATTTTTCTTGATTTATTCGTACGCTAAACTTTACATTCACTCTTTGCTTGCAAAACAATGTTCAACGTTGGTAATTTTTACATCGTTTCGTACACATTTGATTTTTTTTTATTGAAAATGTTTTTTTGCATTTTTGTTGCGCACGCAATATAACACAAATGTGTAAATTTAAAGGAACACATCAAGGCGAATTGACTAGAAGGTGGGGTCAAGTCAACATGTGGTGTTTTTTTTTTCGGTGGTAGACTTGTCAAAGTTTGTATACAAACTAGTTTTTTATGTAAACAAACCTGTTTTTTTACTAGCAATATTTTTGACAACCCGACCACAGAAGCATTGTAGTTGTATAGTTGACCTCACCTTCTAGTCAATTCGTCTTGGAACACATTCTTATACATTTGCATTCAAGTAGTCATTGTCCACTTGATGAGACAGACGCTTATTTACCATTATCAACAATAAACCACTCGAAGAGACGCGTTAAAATTAACAACAATAAAAACAACAATAACAAGAATACATTGTACCTTCAACAGGGATGATAAATGACTTTTCCAAAATTGTACTTAATTCAGCAAAAAATTGTACTTTTACGACCCTAATTGTACTAAAACCCAAAATTATTTTATAATTATTAGAATAATAAAAAAACGATGTCGATAACTATGCCTTGACAGCTGTGAATTTCAAACTGTATTGACATATCTGTTCAGTAAGGTTTGGCAAATCATCAAAAATCTTTTAATGGTAGAAATTTGCACATCAGAAATAGGCAGTAAATCCATTAGCGAAGTTCATAAACACTTTTATCAAAGAATTGTGCAAACAAATGAAGCTTATTTCTGATTAAATTCTTACGAATCACTATTTCATAAGCTTTAATTTACTGTTCTTTCGAAATGAGCAAGGAGCTGCCGTTACGGCTAACAGCAAGCGCTATCGCTAAATTAACTAATCAGCTAAAAATTAACGACATTTAGTTCCAACAAGCCGACACAACTTGCCCTAAAACGCGCTTAGCAATCGACTAATTGTAAATTCAATTTGATGACAACTTTGGTCCTGTTTCACTGGCCATTCGTTCGTGCGATTTAACGCATCTGGATTACTTTATATGGGACTATGTTAAATCTTTGGTTTATGCCGAAACACCAGTATTTCTTGAAGCATTAGAAGCCTATATTCAAGCCACCATTGGCGCCATACGGCCAGATTTATTGGAACATGTACTGTACTTTTCGTTTAAAGTCACAACCATTTTAGTCACATTAGCGATATAGTGACTTTATTTATTATTGTCCATTGTTTCTTTGTTGTCTTCAAAAGAAGTTAGAATTAATTCATTTAATATTTGCTATCAACACCACTCGAAAAAATTAGGTTTTGTCTTTGGTAAGCCTGCAGTCGTTGTAAAAAATATTCACTTTTACAAATTTCCGCAACAAATTTTGTAATCTTTCGAAGCAAATAGGCGATTTTATTAACAAAAATCAAACGCTAAAAGACCACAATAACAGTTTGCATAATATGCAACAATGTCAATTGTCAAAACTTCTATGTATTAGGTTTTACAAGAAAAAAAATAAATTATAAAAAGTTTAAGGCAATTTATCATATTGGATAGTTTCTTTGCTTCTCCTGTAAAATTTTCAAAATGTTTATAGGGCCTTTTAAGTTTTAGGTGACGCTATGTATTTAACAAAGAATATAGTATTTTACAGAGGCCCAACTGATAGGGAAAGTCCGTCAGTAGTAGGATGGCTATACACATCGGTGGTGAGATCCATTTTTAGGTATGGATGCTGTGTATGGTGGGAGGCAATGAGGATGGCTCAGAGGTGAGCTTTGATCAGCATGAAGGCCGTTGAAAAGATAAGGGGATGATTTTAGAAGAGCTCTAAGGAAAATTTTGGGGAAGTATGAAGTGAGGCTTTGCTGGGTACATATATCACCTCAATATCACCGGTAATCAAGGCGAATTCAACAACAGGTGGTGTTGTTACTACAACAATCCAAAAACAACAGAGGACTTTTTGCATTGCATTGTTAGTGTTTACGGCTCGAAATGTCAACCATTCTTAGCAAAACACTAATAAATCAAAACAAAGAGGTTCGAACTGTCAAAATAAATTGGCGCTTCGACACCACTAGAAGTTAATTCGCCTTGCCGGTAATGAAATTGCCGATTGGGGAGACTGGGCTTTAAAATGTTTGATACTGAATGTGCGTAGACAGTTAGATATGTAATAAGCTTTTATTTGGGGAATATTAGGGAATGGGCATAAGTCAATTTCAAGAATCTTTTGCTCAATATCTACTTTATATTGGGCTTATACATTTAGCAAAACAATGGTCATTATTAGGGATGGCTTTTCATGCACAAGCAAATCGAAAATATGCGCATAAAATATGCACTAAAAACTCCAAAATATGCATTATAAAATAAAAATTATGCGCAAAAAACTTGAACATTTTCAATAAAACAGCGTTTTTTTTTAATTTTATTTAGAACAAAAAAAAATTAAAAATTCAGTCAATTGTTATTCAGAGGTATAATATTTTTTAAAACTTAATTTAAATTACTAATTTAACCCTTTCACCCCGGAGTTTTTTCTTGAAGTCTAGTGGTTCTTTTTAAATTTTGACAAACAATTCAGCTATAAAGCAAAAATATAAGATGTTTGTGATATACGAGAAGTCAAGGATTCTTACCGTTATCCTTGGACATATAGTCCCAATAATCTTTTACGGTGGGACATATAGTCCCAAAAAGCTTTTACGGTGGGACAATATGTCCCAATAAAACTAAGCTTTATAAAAATTGAACAATTCAGATTTTTTATTTGCCTAATAATTAAAAAAAAATAAAGAAAAATCAGGAATTCAGTGTATAAACGAACAAACATGGAACAAACTATATAACGAACATCTGATGGACTATAATTGGAGCCGGAGGCACTAAAGTAAGTGCCATCATTTTCACTTTCATCATCCTCAAACTACATCTCTTGCGTTTGGTTATTCGTCAGTCTTTTCCTTGACATCTAGGAAAGCAGAATTTAAAATTTGTGTTTGTGGATTATATATCCCACTTGAAAATCTTATTGGGATAATATGTCCCAATACAAAAAAAAAAGTTTTCTAACACTTTACAACTTGCACATTGTCGCTTTACAATATTTAAAACAATGTTTCAATTCTTACCTTTTGTAATTAAATAGATTTGCAAACAAAAAACACAAAATCTGCAGCAGTATTTACAAAATTATGCGACGATCAACGAAAAACACGTGCACTTATGCAAAAAAATACACATAAATAATATACCGCTATAATTTATAACAGTTGTTTTTAATTACACCACAGATAACACTCCAAACTTTATTGGGACATATTAGATATTAAAATATAAAAGGTAAAACAAAAGTTATAGTGAAGAGAACTTTACTGGGACATATGATCCCAGTAGGGGCAAAAGGGTTCAACGTTTGTTTGCATAAACAAATAAATACTTTCTTATATGTATTATCAAAAGTTTACCTGTTAGGACGCAAAACGTTTGTACATGGAAAATAATCTCTCAGCGTCAACCGAAGTTATAGCGCATACTTGAAGGATGCCAATTCATTAAGAGAATATATATTGTCTTATTCAGATCCCACATTTGATTCCACATCTAAAACGGTTGAAAGTGGTTTTATTTTTTGAAAACCTTTATTTTTGCGTAAAACGTTTTGGATTGTTTCCCTTCAACTAAGACGGCATTTACATCTATGCAATTAACGCCGAGTTTTTTATCTATTTTCTTTTAAAGTAGTTTCAACGAAACTCTTTTCACATGTACATTTACATTTTTTTCAAGCATTTTTTCAACTTTTTCAACCCCGTTTTCCTCCCTACACCTCTTGCTAACAAACAAAAATTTGCAAGCGAAAGTTGCGGCGTTAATTGCATAATGTAAATATGGTCTTAGTTATTGTTTCACCAATATATCCGTAGTTGGAAAATAAAAATGCTTATTGATCTTTTATGTTTTTGATTGCATAAGCATCAGTAGCAACAAGTTTTTTAATGACATTTTAAAAAAAGCTCAAAGTATTCTACAGCATCCAGGTTGCCCATCTGATTAATTCTGGCTGCGGTGGTAACGGTACTAAAAGATACATTTCATTAAAAATTGCAACTTGTGAAGGAGCCTTTATTTTTTCCCGTATGAAACCAACAAATCAATATTATCGAATTGGATGGGTATTTCCTCTGCAACTCGGTGTAACTCATGTGCCGAGCAAGTAACATGCAACCGTTTTGGATAACATTGCGTGTGTTCTAGAGTCCGAATCCACTCGAAAGTGGATTAGATCAGGGGCCAAATTCTGGCAGTCGTGATCGAGTACTTTCTCGATTCGTATTTTAATGAAAATATTTCTCTGATCTAATTACACAGTGCAACAAAATTTGGGTCATCGCCCCCAGCCTCAATACTTGTAACGAATAATTAAATTAGACTATTAGTAGAGCAAATCTGCCAAAGGGTTTTGAAACGAAAAATTACCCCTTAAAATGAGTGTAAGAGGGTTATTATATGCAAAGATACGCCATACAATTCTACTGAAGACGTATAAAATAGTATTTTAGCTCAGAAGTCCATTTAGTATATTTTTTTTTTTTTTTGGCTTATACCAAACGCCTTTTAAAAAAATTCAAAAACTTTACTGACCAATATTTCGGGAACTCGAGCTAATTTTTAAAAACTCTTTGGCAGATTTGCTCCACTAATAGTCTAGTTTCATTTCCCGTTGCAAGTATTGAGGCTGGTTTTTTTTTGTTATTGCTTGAAAATTTACAAAAAAAAAACAATAACAACTAATCATGACAGGGTTGTATTTTTCTGCAAAAACGTAAGACTTGTTTGATAGTGTAAATTACCCTTAAACTGCATCAAAAACTGAATTTTCAAAAAATTTAGACTAAGCGTGTTTTTAACAGACGGACCTTAAATTATTCAAGCTCCCAGAAAAAACTATCAACATATCGAGCCCTAACCGCGAAATTAACGTAAGCGACAGCATTTTCAATTTTCGTTTTTTTTAATAAATGACTTTATTGGCAACACTTGCATCATGTCCTAAAATGTCATGGTAACATGAGGTACCGTTACGATTTTATAGCAAGAACAATTTTATCGTAAGCGATAAATTTCATACAAAATTTATTTGAAATAAAAAAAAAACTCTCTCTTGTAAAATTTGATATTTGGTGCTTACGTTATTTTCGCAGTTAGGGCTCGATATATACTTCATGGGGTCTTAGCCATTTAGTATTAGCCATCAGGTATTTACTTACTTATTTGCAATGACCTCAGCTGAAACTTGGGATAATGTTTTTGAGTCAATTTCGCATTTTGAATTCATGGATAATTTATACCGATCTAAAAGTTTAGTATCCTCCAGGTAGGCCGTGTAGCTCACTAAAACGTTGCCAAAAGCTATCACTTTGCTAAAAGTTTAATTATTAAAAAACATTAACAAAGTTAATGTAATAACTTTTAACAATTTTAATAGATAACACTTACACGTCGGAGCATTTTTTAGATGAAATACAAGAAAACATTTTGAACTTAATAAATAATTTAAATTAAATTAACTAGAAATTAATATTTGTTTATTACATATCAAAGTTTCGTTATAAACTAAATACAAATATTGAATTATTATTTTAAAAACATACTCTGCACAATTTGCGGTAAAATCATTCCATATAAAAAATTTGTTTTTTTTATTTTTAGAATAAATATTCTTAATATTTTTCATTAAACAAGTTTTTTGTGGTTTTTGAACTACTCTTATCAACAACACCACTTGATTTTTCTGAAAGTGTATTTATTATTCAAATGGCTTATAAATCAGTGTATGTTTAAACGCTGGCTTAGTTGAACTAAACTTAAATTTATATGTAGCTTAAGCTCAAGCGCTGAAAATCAGTGTCCAAATACATAATATTATGGTTCAAGTTTTTTTGGTACACTTTAGACTTTATGGTAGTAATGCCAATTTAGCCATTAAGTGGCTGAATTTAGCCTTTTTTAATGTAAAAATCCATTTAGCCATATTTTCTTAAAGTTTTTAAAATTATTAGGCCAACAATTTTAAAATGCAGGATTAGTTGTATTGCAACGATGAATTTTTCTTAACTGTGAACGCAAATGAATTTTGCAGTAAAAATTAGGAAAGTATAAGGGTAATCACTATGGTCGTTGTGCAAATTTGATATTTGTAAATTTGCAGTGCATATTATGATTGATCGTGACCATTTTCGAGCCGTATAAACTCAGATTTAGAATTTAATTTCTTTCTATGAAACTTCTTTATTTAGATGGACTTTTTTACGTTCTTATTTATTAGAAATTAAATGGATTTAAAATGTATTTTTAGAAAGAATTTAATGGAAAATATAACTAAAACACAATTTTAAACCACAAGTGTATAAATACGGCAATTACGTATTTCAATTAAAATAGTATCAATAATAAGAAGTATTTTCTTTTAAAAATTAATTAATTAATTTAAAGATTTTTCTCTTCAAAATATGATTTCTTTTCGCCAAATAAAGATTTCCCTACCAATTCTTCTGGCAACGCTGGTTGGCATGAATGCTTTATTGTATTGTTCCCGCGACTTATTTGGTATGTACAAAAAAAATGTTTAATTCGTATCAAAAATAAATGAAATCAAAATGCTGACAAAGCCCGTAGCGGGCCAGAAAATACATTACATTCTGCTGGTATCTAATAGTTGTATACATTTTCTGTACAATTTACTTCATTGCTAGCCAAAGGATAGCTAAAGTAAGCCTCGTAACAGAAATATACAAATAAAAATTCTGATAGAGTATGGAAAATATTGAAGGAATAAGACTAATAATATGAAAATGTTAATAACATGTTCATATATTCCTCCAGCACCCAGTTTACGATTATATAAGTTACATCCAAGTTTAATTGAACTTTTGGTTGGTCAATTCAGACCTATCGACATATTGTTAATACTTGGAGACTTTAATCTTGCTGGCACAAATTATTTTTATCACCCCATTAATTTGAGTCAGAATAACGAACTATTGGATTCTATAGCAGACTTATTTCTTTTACAAATAAATGGCAAACCAAAAATTTTGGAAGATTCCTTGACCTGGTATTTGTATACCTTAAGATTTCAGCAAACAACGCATCAAACCTTTATTAACACCTGAGGACAGTTATCATCCTATTCTGGAAATAATTTTATTCGTTCAACTCTGACAAGTTGTGAATACTAGTATCAATGAGGAAGCCGGGTAACGAATGAAAAACAAATTACCTTTAGTTAAAAATTTGTAGTTTTCATTGTATGTAATTAGGTATATAGGTTAAAGAAAATATGAGTTCGAAAGAACGTAACTAACACAACACTTTCCTTTGCCTCGGTAACAATCTTGTCGAGGACTTAACTCCACGGTTCCGATCTCCTGGGTTGATGTATGCGTTTGATACGTTTTCGCAGAAGATCATGAATACTGAAGGAGTGTGCGACTAAAGATTACTCATCTTGTCAAGATAATGAGGCAGTAGTGGAAATGTACACTGTCCGGTCCATTATGAGTACATATAACACGTGTCCGCCCGCGGATTCGCCCCTTTCAAGGTGGGGGCTTTACCAGTGGCTGGTGCGTATCATATGCACTTTTAAGGTCAACATGGTTGTTAGCTGTGCCGAGGGCCTGAGTGGCTAGTTAGTGCGAAAGGAAACTAGTCGTTACAAGCTCCCCTCAGCGTCGTGGCAAACCGCTGTTGTATGTTAGTTGCCTAGTCCACGTGCAAACTCGTGCACCCAGAAAAAAAACATGTTTAAATATGGTCACCTCCAACAAAACTATTTTAAAAGAAAATATTATGTTTCATTTAACCATCTTATTGTCACCAACAACCATATCATGGTTAAATTAGTCCTCCATCAAGAAGCCCCAACCATATTATGGTTGCCTACGAACATGTTGTGGTTATAAATAACAAAAACATGTTTAGCGCTTATAATAGTATTGTTGACTTTCAACCATAGCATGTTCTCTTTGAAAAGAAGAAAATACTATTGTTAATTTTAAAACAAATTATTGTCATATTTAACCACAACTTGCTAAGAGGAAACCATAATATGGTTGTTTCTTCTTGATGGAGGACTAATTTAACCATAATATGGTTGTAGGTGATAATTATATGGATATATTACACATAATATGTTTAAATTTTTCTTTAAAAATAGTTTTGTTGGAGGTGACCATATTTAAACATGTTTTTTCTCTGTGTGTGAGAACAAAATGAAACCAATACAAGAAAATAAACGGTCGGGGAATCGGTCAGTACCATTGCGGTTGTTCATGATAGTATAATGGAACAGAAGCGACAGGTACTGACCGATTTATATGTGGATGGTCTTCTGGGACAGTCAAGTGATTGCTGTGGTGAAACCGGTGCTACTCGGGGGCTGGAGAGGATGGCTCTGTTCTTTGACGAGGAGCATGATATTGAAAGTATATCTGCTCACAGTCAGACTACATAGTCTGCCTCTTGCACCGGTGAGGCCAGGAGACATCAAGGGGACAAATGGTTTAGATTTACGTGAGTACCTCTAGTTGAGCAATCTCACGGTGGATCTTAACCACATGGTGATTCATTTGCATTTACCAAATGCCCCTGCATGTGTAGGATCATTCAATCACACACAGGTTGCAATTTAGATATAAGTCCAAAATCTTAATATCACTCCTTGCTTAGGGGTTGGAGCTATCTAGACCTCCACTGCATAGTTTGATCCAAGCAGTTTCAAAAAAGAGAATTCACAACGATCCTAAGATCAAGAACCACAGCCACCACGTGTACTCTGCAAGCAGAGACCTCTCCATACAGTCATGCCGGGTTGTGACTTCCGGTGGCTGTATGACTCCCGTCGCACCTGAATAACATTATGCAAGGGTGCTTAGGTGAACACCGCAGACTAAAGAAATCCGAAAACTTCTAGAGCCCTGTCATTTCAGATGTTTTGGCATCCTTGTGGCATGCATCAGCCACAGTGCTCCCATAGATTTTCAATATCCGAAAGAAGATATCAACACGACAGACCTAGTCCAGCCATGCCCCTCGAGCCACTACCATTTCTTAGTCCCGAAAGACTCCATGGCAACGATTCTACTGCAGGAAAGAAATACTTTTCTTCTGATATCCCCAAGCGGCTTCTCTATGATGAGCGCACTGTTACCAGTAAATAATTCATTTAATATTCACAAATTCATTTAATTCACACATGGGAAAGATTCATATAAATTTTTTCATTTGACAAGCTTGATCTAATCAATTAGCAGTTATGCAAGGTAGGATTCATACCCAAGCACTTTACTGTTTATTTTGATATTTTTGGTTCATTGCGGAACTTAGGCGTGACCATTTTCCTAATTACCGTCCATGCACCATGCATTAGATAAATTAATAAAATTCATTTTAATGTATAGCCAGTCATTAGACTTTTCATATAATTATTAGCTATTTTATTAAAGAGGTAAAATTCAATCCTCTAAGTATTTTACTATCCTTCCTGGGAAGAATAGTATAGTTTCATAATATTATAACCCTGTTCACTTAGACAACTGGAAATATCCAGTTATTACCGGGAGCCGCCGCTTGGAGGCGGAACATTGGTTCTTGATGCCAATCTGATGGCTTGTAAGGCACATCAGACTGACATCTTAGGCTCCCACATCAGGGGGACATATGTCCATGTTTAACATGCATATCTGCACTATGACTTAATTGCATGGTGGGTTTTAGCCACATAGTTTTTTACATTTTACTCTAAATGTCGATAGTACAGAGATTTGACATAGTCTCGCATATCTTGCAATATGTTAACAGTTAGCAGAACTGAAAACATTCAAACTCCTTGCTAGGAAGTTCGAGCTATCTAATCTCTTGCTGCGTGTTTTCTGTCAACAGCTCCTGTTAAATAGTAACAGGACACAGATGTCTCCTCCTCGCAACCGAACCACTCCACTAGTTCCAATTGCAATTTGGAAAACATCTACCCGCGTTAGTTTGGGTATCACCATCAGCCACCTCGTGTAATCAAGTTTACCGACATCTTTGTAAGAAAAGCATTCTGAGCCAGAAAGCCTAGTCTTTGTTCGGTAACACTAATTATTTGTGAGGAAGCTCGCTACAAACCAAGATCTTAACAGGTTTATACCCATGCAGAGTACAACCAATTGTATGAATTTTCACACCCTCTACCTGAACACAAAAGTGAACGAGCTCTTTCAAGAGACCTGCTACTGGTCCATACATATGATGCACTCCACATGTGCAGTGCACTTCCAAAGCTAGAAGACAAGCAGACCCTCGATCGCTGGCCTGAGAAGGCTTACTTATCAACTCACTATGGCCGTGCACTGCAAATCATCTCACACTTCTTGCAACATCTGACCCAGCAATACCGAGTCAGTCCAAACATCCATCAACATCCTTCACATCCTTCCACATCCTCTTCCTCCACAAACAGTGTTACTTGGCAAAAATTTCGGCTTTCTGTCACAGATCCCTTGACATTACAAGAGTCTCCATTGCAAATGGTAGATAAAAATGATTCCTCAGCAATGATCAGCACAGGTGGTGCTAAACACCTGCGGGCCACTGATCCCCGAGGAAACCATATTACCGTAAGTACTATGGTCAATACTTCACATCATTGAATAAATTCAAGGACGCTAGACTTTTGGAAATTCGCTCCGCCATTTCTAGCCAGCCTCGGCTGGAGCCTTGTATTTCAGCCATCTCAAAGAGATGTTGACAGGGACCACCGCGAGGAGGTAATACATAGGCTTTTGTTGTATGTTGAAGGTATACCACTAGGGCCGTCCTTCTGAACATGCAACTTTAGTCCCTACATCAGGGGGACACTCGGGAGAAGATTAACCACAACTTGTTCGGCAGGGCAGGGTGGAGGAGATGCCAAGCGCCCCTTCTTGTGGTATTAAAAAACCAGCCGAACGAAAGAGGAGAAGGCGCAGAATGGGACAAGGAAATCTCTGGTATATCTGAATAAGATGGCAAAGAGAGATCCTTCAACGTTTACTGCGAGGATAGGTACTTTCTGAGACTGCACCGACACAGCGAAGCGAAATTTTAAAAAATTTCGGCCCTGTCAGTACCATGCTGGGTTGGTCCTATCCCTGGAAAAAGCAGGTGGATGCAGCCGTCGGCCCAGACACTGCTCAAAAGAGTATAGGGCCGGTGGCTTCATCAACCTGCCATGAGGATAAAGAGAAGGGATGTGTTGCCCCTATGAACTAGCTGCGAAGGGAAAAGGGGCAATATCCAAGGTGGTAGGCAATGTGGTTAAGTCAACGGATACGGGGAGGAGGGCTAGTAATCCTCAGTCCGATTACCCTAGTGGCTCCCGTTGGAAGACCAATATGGGAAAAGGCACGGGTGGTAACAAGTCTTATAAACCAGAGGTGGCGAGGCCATCAAGCTCATTGAAGGGGTCTGGCACATTCCCTGCTCAAACTTCTAGTGGTCCTAATAAGGAAACTCTTAAGAGTGTAAGATCTGGGGATGATCAGCCTTCATCATCGAAAATCATGGAAAATCAGGTGGCTGTCATCGATCGGTATGATCCAGATGGGAGGATCAGTGTCGAATTGTGGCATTAAGTGGAGGGTAGGCTCATTGACGAATTGGCCGTATTCAGTGGCAAAGACGAGGATGTATCCTTCAATGGTACGGACTGGATGAAGGGAGTGAAAATTGTAAATTGTGGTAACAAGAACTTCTTGGAGGTCTTAAGAACCACAATTGGCAAATGTAGCAATATTGTACCTATTGGTAAGGCTTGAAGTCATACAAGTCTTCGAATTCTTCGGGTGTAAATGAGGCTGGTTGGAGTGGCACTGGACCTCACTGAAGTGGTTTGTTGAGACAGGTCACTTAAAGAGTATTTTAAAACCCACCCTTAATTTAAGTGGTTCAATGGCACTTTTGTGGCTCTTTTTGGTTTAAATAACAAAGCACTTTCTTTTAGTTTTCCAATTATTTTATTTTTAATTTCTTTATTTTATTTCACTTTGGCCCAGTTCACAATTTATTTAGTAAATTTTATTTATTATCGGCCGGCGTCTGGCTGGTTGAAATTTTAATAAGCAGTGATCAAGCGAATTCATTTTACAGGTGGCGTTAATAGCACAGCTGAGCCACAGACTTAATGATGGGCTGTCAGATGGCACCATTAAATTCCGTATAACACGAAGGAACGACAGCCACTGCCCACACGGGCAAACAAAACAAGTGGTTACACCAGCCAGACGTCAAAATACCGCCCGCCTTGCAACGGTGGTGCAACATAATAAGTACTAATAAAAAATTTATGGAAATTAAATATATAAAGCGTGTAAGGAGAATACCGGCAAGGACCTCCGTGGATCGCAAGTCCATGGACTTCTTAGAGGTATCCGCCTGGTACAGAAGTGCGGGAATTGACCGCATATGCAAGAAGGAGAGGTGCTATCCTTGTATTAGGCTGCAATGCACATCATAGTCAATAGGGGAGCGCGGACATCAACAAAAGGGGTGAGTTAATGTTTGATTTTATAACTACTAACAATCTTATTATCTGTAATATGGGTAACACGCGGACGTTCAGAAATAAAAATATACAAGCAGTAATAGATCTGACATAACTAAACCGCGACTGGAGGGTGGCAATGGACTGTACTTTTCTGAAACTGAATTTTGGCCTGTCTGGGGTTGCTGCGTTTAGGAACCCGAGGGGGGCAAAATGCGACTCCTTTAACGAAAGGGTCCGAGCTGGGTAAGCGCAACAGGCCCTGGGCGATCTGCTGCCGACTGATTTGGAGGGTGCTGTGAACAGGTTCACTTATCTGCTTAGGGAGAGCAATGAGCTGTTCTGCCCGGTTCAATTTCCGGGTAGGCTTAAACAGCTCAAATAGTGGACCAGGGACGGTTAGGAGACTGTTTAATAGCGCCAGTCTCACGGGAGCACAGGGTGATTGCAATACCTACAGGGTGCGTTTTATTAGGTATAAAGCGGATCTAAAAAGGGCAAAGTGACTATCATGGACGCAGTTCTGTGAATCCATCAATAATGTCGAGTTGTGTGGATTCCGACGAATTTTATCCAAGGATCCAAGGGCCCTGGAGTATATCCAAAGAAATGACGGCTCATGGACTGAGTCTAGCTCTGAGATCCTAACCTTTCTTATAGAGGCGCACTTTCCCGGATGTACGGAAACCGGAGGTATAGATGATGTGCAATGGGACGAAATGTCTCTGGCATCGAGTCATACTTCCGGTTGCGTCGGTGAAATAGTCACAAGGGAGAAGCTGGGGTGGGCGGTCAATACTTTCGACCTATATAGCCGGACGGTATTTTTCCGCCCATGCTCCGCAATATCCAGACGATGCACCATTTCTATTGGTGAATATATTTAGGACTTGCCTCAGTAGTAGGTATCTGCCTGGTAGGGCAGGCCACTCGAAGCCAGGGCGATTTCAGGCCTATTAGTTTATCTTAATTCTTGGATTATAGAAGGAGCCTTTAGTAACATTAGGATTGAGGCGATTGGGGATTCGCTGGTAGAGCTGGGAGTTAAGGACTTTCTGGTGAAGTGTATAGTCTGCATGCTTAGCAGCAGGACTATCAACTCTAGCCTGGGGGATCATGATACAAGGAGGAAGGTTACCAGGGGGACACCACAGTGAGGTACTATCGCCTCTATTGTGGTTGATTGCGATCAACGGGATTCTCAGGTCATTTGATTCCATGGGTAGGAAAGTCGTTTCCAATGCGGACGACATAGTTCTGCGGGTCAGGGGTACATTTTTGTCCACGATCAGTGAAATTCTGCCGGTGATGTTGGGCGAACTCTCCGCATGGGCTGGAGAAAGAGGACTGGGTGTAAGCCCTGCGAAGTCAGAACTGGTTATTTTTACCAGAAGATATAAGATAGCGTTTTAGCGTTTTAGAGGGATGGCGTCGAGTTAACACTAGCTAATAATGCTAAGAACTTGGGTAACTTCCTCGACCGTAAACTGTCTTAGAAGAAAAATACTCAGGAGAGGATGAGAAGGGGACTCAACGCCTACGACATATGCAGAAACTCCATAGGTAAGAATTGGGGTCTGAGACCGAATATGGTAAATTGGATTTACACATCGGTGGCCTATTCTTACTTCTGGATGCACTGTTTGGTTGGATTTCGTTGAGAGTGGATAGTTATAAGATACTCAACAAGGCACTAAAGAGTGCGTCTCTAGGCATCACAGGTGCAAGGAGAAGCACTCCACAGGCAGCGTTATACATCCTTCTATATTAATCCTCCATTAACCAGTTAGTTAGTTTGGTTTGACCTAGGAGGGATGATCACACAAGAATCTTGTACCAAGTGGGTCTGCTTGATTCTCGAGGGAATCTCGGGTCATAGGATTATGACCCTAGACTTTTGTGTCAAACCCTTGATAAATTCTTTTAATTTTCATTAAATATTGGTGAGAACGCTCCCCTTGTTCGCACTCATTGCACCTAGTTTTTTTTTTTTTTTATTTAAATGCGAATGAAGAATATGCAAAACATTGTCGGTGTCCACGGTTTGTCCAAGTTTCTGACTGCTGACAAAATATTCACCACACACAAAGCAAAAATAGCTTGAATCAGTAACACACGATCTCCCTGACATGCTTCAACGCTACTATTATAAAGATTTAGAATAAATGTGGATTTCTGTCAAATAAGGCTCCTAATACGGTTTACATCGTAATTAAGATAACTGGTTGTGACCAGTTGTAATTTTTGTTATGTTTTTATTCATCGCAATATATGTAGCAAAGTTGTAACCCATAAAACAAAAATGAAGAAATTTCAACTCAAATGAGTTGAGTTATAAACCGCAATAGGGGCCTAAATACAGGCATGTTCTGAAAATCATTTTTTCGTAAAGTGATTTGAAATCACTAAAAAGGTGTTCTGCCCACAAACATTTTTTAAATCTAGTGATTTAAAACCGGTTAAGGCTAGTTTTCACTATCTCACAAGTCTTACGTATTCCTTAATACATTGTGAGATAGAAATCTAATGAGTTTTGTTGCGACTGTCAAAACATCTAATTTAACATGACAGTTTCTGTTCACACCATCACACAAAGTATAAACACTCATTCATGAAATAAAATGCAACCCTGATCCAATGAAAAGTATTATTGGTTAGAAATGTTTAAAAAAACGATGAAGTCGTATATAATACTTGTCATTTTTGTGACACATTGCATTCACACTATCACACTTTGTCATATTACTTGAGTTTTTGACATGTCGTCAGCTCAGAATTGGTTTACCTACCGATCATTTTTAAAAAAATTGAGTTAGGTATGGGGTATATATATTTTGAATACCCCCTTTTTGAATCCAAAATCTGTTTTTTGTGGTTTCTGAGATACAAAGCATTCATTTAGGACATTGCATGTTGAATTTTATAATAACGATAATTAAAAATCTTTTATCGTTTGGCAAGTTTATCATCTTTGTATGTAAATAATTTAGATTTTTTTTTATTTTTATTTATTTATTTATTTATTTGAAAAATAAGCAGTACAACAAGACTTAATCTTATTTAATAGTACTGGGGAGATAAAGGCACATTAGATTATAAAATTTACAAAGGTTTATCTTAAAACTAAAAACAATATAAAAACAAATTAAGTAGTTATGAATTGCAGATTTTTATATAAAAGAAAAGTAATAATTATAACAATAAAATTTTTAGTTATGTATGTGATTTTTCGTTAACCCAAGAGGGTAAATATTTCGCATCTAAAGTGCTTTGCATTGCTTATTATCTGTATATTAGGAGGAAGTTCATTCCAGAGGCGGATGGCATTAACGAGAAAGTGTCTTTCAGATATTTGCTTACGGTATCTTATGGAGTTTATTCTATTGCCCCGATCCGATCTTGAAAATGTCATTCTTTTGTAGAGATAAGTAGGTTGTCTATTAAATATAAGTTTATGTAAAAATATGAGTGTTCGGCATTTCAATAGATTTTCAAAAGATATATTATAGATTTGGTTTGAAAACTGAGTTATACTACTATATGTTGTACGTCCATATATATATCTGGCAATGTTGTTGTAGGTCACTTTGAGCTTATTCTTGCTTATTGAATCGCAACTGGAAAATAATTCACATCCATACATTAAAGTGGGTAGTAGATATGTCTTAGCGAGTAGCATGCGGATATTAATTGGCGTAAAATACTGTGTCATCCAAAGATTTCTTAACATAACATAGGTTTTTCCACATATGGCATTTATATGATTTGACCAGGTGAGATCGTTGTTAAAACGATGGTGTGAACAGAAACTGTCATGTTAAATTAGATTTTTTGACAGTCGCAACAAAACACATTAGATTTCTATCTCACAATGTATTAAGGAATACGTAAGACTTGTGAGATAGTGAAAACTAGCCTTAACCGGTTTTAAATCACTAGATTTAAAAAATGTTTGTGGGCAGAACACCTTTTTAGTGATTTCAAATCACTTTACGAAAAAATGATTTTCAGAACATGCCTGTATTTAGGCCCCTATTGCGGTTTATAACTCAACTCATTTGAGTTGAAATTTCTTCATTTTTGTTCTATGGGTTACAACATACTTGTATTGGTGGTGTTGCTGAGTTGACAATCTTTGGTCGGCGCAGTTGATGCTCCGAGTCGTTCCGGTACGTAGACCCAATTGTCGCAGGAACGATGCAATGGGGTGGTAACCTTTCGTTTTAAATAGGGCAATATTGGTATCAAATTTTATCTTTTGGCAAGTTTATCATCTTTGTATGTAAATAATATAGATTTTTGCAAACTAGATGCATTTTACACGGTGCTCTGGAATATATATAAATGCAATTTTGTAGTAACTCTAATATGTTAGCGGATTTAGTTTCTAGATCATGTATGGATGAAAATAGGACTAAAGAAAGAAAAAAAGAAATGATTCACGACTTGAATTTTTTTTATTTGCGAAAAAAATATGCCGCCAAAAGTCGTAGATCAGTTCTTTTTTTCTTCATTAGTCCTATTTTCATCCATACATGATCTAGAAACTAAATCCGCTATCATATAAGAGTTACTACAAAATTGCATTTATATATATTCCAGAGCACCGTGTAAAATGCATCTAATTTGCAAAAATCTATATTATTTACATACAAAGATCATAAACTTGCCAAAAGATAAAATTTGATACCAATATTGCCCTATTTAAAACGAAAGATTACCACCCCATTGCATCGTTCCTGCGACAATTGGGTCTACGTACCGGAACGACTCGGAGCATCAACTGCGCCGACCAAAGATTGTCAACTCAGCAACACCACCAATACAAGTATGTATACATTTTTATTTTTCTTTCTTCAATCCTTTTTTTTCTTCTGAGGAGCAGCATATGCCGGCTAACCTGCTCCGTATTTTATTGGTTCGTGCCGGAGTGGAAATAAATCCCGGACCATGGCACTGCTCTGTTTGCCAACAAATCCTGCACACTAACAGACCATCAGTTAAATGTACAGTTTGCAACCAGTGGTGTCACTTCAGGAAAGAGGCTAGCCGTAACTGCAGCGGATTAAGGGCTCTAAGGACTTCGATGCATCCTGCTGTACCAATCGGCAGCGGAGCCCATCAACGTCTTCGGCATCATCTACATCTTTGATGTCAACGACGCTCTCATCTCCTCCCTCCCTGCAGCAACAACACCAGCAGACACAACACCAGCACCTGCAACAACAACAGCAGATGCTCACGCCACAAATTGCTGCTAATATTCCTTAAGTGACAATATTAATACAGTTTCATTGTAACGGCCTCATGATCGCAGCGATCCAAGAGACGAAACTACACCCAGCTGCCGACTACAGAGTTGTAATAATTACAATATTCTGAGGGTGGATCGCACACAAAGCGGCGGTTGAGGCATCGCGTTTATCGTCCACAACTCTGTGCAGTACAGTTATATTTCGCCTGGCCAGAGCATACCGGATCCATATATGGAACTACAGGGCATATCGGTCAGGTCAGGGGCTGCCGAAATAGAATTGTACAATGTGTACATTCTGCCGGTCAACAGCCTACCTGCAGGGCAGGGCTGCCAACTTTGGGGTTTTGACCCCAAATTAGGGGTTTTCTTGTTGCTAAAAGGGACAACAAATTTGATTTGGGGTTTGTGGTTTTCATTGGGGATTTAAAAAAAAAATTAGGATTTTTTGGGAAAATACCCGGAAAGAATAATTTACTAAAGCACCACAAAATATAGCTTGAACTAAAAATATTTTGCACCATTCTCGTTCAAGCCAAAATTTTCTTTTTTTTAATTTATGTGTGGCTTGGTTTAAGCAAAAAATTATGACTAAAAGCAAACTATATTTACTGCCAGTTTAACGATATCGAACTTCATCGTTCGCATAGAAAATTAAATTTAAAACAAAAACAAAATTCGAAAATTTGTTTTTGTTTTAAATGTAATTTTCTACGCGAACGTTAACGTTCGAAATCGATGAACAGGCTGTTAAATACCGCTAAAAAAAAGTTAAGTATTCGTTGCTTATGGCTAATTTCAACAATTCAATTTTAATATCAATTCATATTGTAGTTGTTCCTATAATTTTATTTGACATGAAAAACTAACTAACAAAATACGAAGAAAAGCCTGAATTTTTAAAAACGTATAGCATTAGTTAGTTTAAGGAAAACTTAATATAAAAACAAGTAAGAAAGTATAGTCGGTCAAGCCCGACCATATGATACCCTACACCACAGTATTTAAAAACACATCATGCTTATGTGTCCATGTAAATATGGATTTATCTATGTTTATAAACTTCATGAAAATCGGTTTGAAAGTTTGTGAGAGGCAGAAATTGCCCCCTGGCTCCCCTTGTGGTCCTATTTTTTAAAAACTGTATAGCTAATGTGTCCCTATAGATATGGATCTATCTATGTTTTAAATTTCATTAAAATCGGTTTGAGAGGCAGAAATTGCCCCTATCTCCCCTCGTGGTCCGATTTTTTTATAAATGTATACATTTTGTGTCCATATAGATATATATTTCTTTAGAATCGGTTTGATAGTTTCTGAGATGAAGAAATTTCCCCCTATCTTCCCTCGTGGTCCTACGATTTGGCCCATTTTCAATAGGCTTGGTCCCTGTGCCAATAAGAACCTATGACCCAAATTTTATCAAATTATCTCCAAAATTGCGACTTGTACTTTGCGCACAAGGTTACATGGACAGCCAGCCAGCCAACCAGCCAGCCAGCCTGCCAGTCGGACGGACATCGTTAGTTCGACTCAGAAAGTGATTCTGAGTAGATCGGTATACTTTAAGGTGGGTCTAGGACCACTATTTTAAGGCGTTACACACATCAGCACAAATGCATAATACCCTCCCCACTGTTGTGGTGTGGGTATAAAAAACATTTTATTGATTTGCTTTACATGTCGATTTAAATAAAAATTAATTGAATTAAACTATGTTTTCTTGAACATTTTCTAAAAAATTAAAAAAAATCCCTAGTACTTGTTTCTTGATGCAAGAAATTCGATTCTTTTAATTAATCAAGATAACCAGACTAATATTAAATTAATGCAGCTTGATTTAAGCAAAATCTTTTTTTAAAAAAAACAAGCTTCTTTTGTATATCTTATCTTAAGAAATTTTTGATCATATACCAAAAACATGAATTTTTTGATTATGAGAAAATTTTTGTTTATTCAAGAAAATTTTACTAAATACTGTTAAAATCATAAAACTATTATTGGATTTTCTGTGTTAAGAAAGGAAATTGGTTACTTTAGAAAATAAACTTATTTCCGTGTAAAAAATATGAGTTTAATTTTTCTATAGGAGATAACTAAGTTTTATGCACACATAAACATTAGGGTGGCTATTTTTGCAATATAACTTAATATCAATAAACACCGGATACAAAAAGTTGTTTCTTTTTTTCAGAGTTCAGAGAAATTCAAATGTGATCGCTCATATTCAACCATTCTTGAATTTTTTCATAAATGAAAAATGTAAAATATGTAACTTTTTTCACAGTCATAAATGAATTGTTAATATTTCGCCAAATTCATTCATGTTTTTGAGGAAAAATCAATTTTTGCCTTTCTTCAGTCATGAAAAATGAGGAAAAAAAGTTTAAGAAACGATCCCCACTAGTAATGTTGTTGTTGCTTGACAGTTTGCATGACCACAGCTCGAAATGACTGTGTGTAGTTGTTTGTGTAAAATATTTTTGGTATAGGCAACCAGCCAAAGTGTCTGTTGGATTTTTTGTAAGAAAACATTATTGAAAAAAAAATGAAAAGAACTGCACATATCGTCCGTCATCTTAAATACAGAATGATGTAACATCACATTTCATAATTTCACATGCAAAGCAGAAAACTTTGTAAAATGTTTATGAGATTTATAAGCAATTTTAAATATTTCAGCTAAAAATGCGATAACCGATATATTTTTAAGGAAAAAATATTAAATTTATTATTATTTTTTAAGTTGTGTGTGTTACGTTTTATAAATTTGTAATTTTCAGAAACAAAAAGACGTATCATCAACGAAAGTATATTAGTATTAAGTGAAGCAAACATTTAAAATATTAAATATTAAATATTTGTGTTAAATTACCGGAAAAATAGGATATATGTAGTATATATATGATAATTTTTTTAATGATTTTATGACTTATAAGTAGTGGTTTAAACTAGAAAATGTAACTTCATTTAATTTAGCTACGAATTGATTTTAAAAAGCCATATTTTTCATTCTAATTAAAAAGTATTTTGATCTCTTTAAAATGATTTTTTTTTACAATGAACAAATTTAGCAAATAAAAATTTGACTCATATAGCATAACATGTATATATCGAATTATTTCAAAAGAACTCCGTATCGCATTCTTACAACGCTATGTACGTTGGAAAAAGTAAATTTTAATTAGGTAAAATTTCTGAAAAATAATAAGAAAAAGGAAAGCGTAGTGTTGATAGCAGCTTCCATAATAAGTTAACATAAATGTTGGACAAAGTAGTACTTCTCAAAAGAAAGATATTATTACAATTTAACAATTCTAAAGGATTAACACAAAATAAAGCTAAACAGTCTATATTTCACTACTTTATAAAAAAAAATAAAAAAGGAAATTATTCCAAAAATTAAGAATAACTGTCTTTTGGAGGATATTGATGAAGGGCCACTTGGAAGAATGCAATCCTAATAAAAACAAGTTATAGTGCTATATTCGGCTGTGCCGAATCTTTGATAGCCTCCACCGACAGTTCGAATGTTTAAGGAGTAATATCTGTATGATGTTTATTTATTCTTATTATCTTAAACTGTGACGATTTGTTATTAATTATGGTTTTAGGCGTACTAAACTGTTTTCCGGGAGTAGGGTTTATATGGGGCCCAGGGTAAATTATGGACCGATCTTCACGAAATTACACAATTTTATTTCTTGTCCTATAAAACTTTGATGTACCAAATTTTGTTATGATAGCATTATTTTTTACGTTTTTAGGCGTACTAAGTTGTTTTCAGTGGAGTCTTTGACTGGTGTCTTAATTGAGGCAACGAACGAATCCTGTAAAAGAATCGACAGGAAGGGCAAAGCTAAGCCCATATGGTGGAATGCGGGGATTGCTGAAAAACGCAAAGAAAGCAGGAAACTCTTTAATGAGGCAAAACGTAATGGTGTTTGGAACAGTTACAAGTCCTCAGTAAATGGATTCAAAAATCTTATAAGGAAGGCCAAGAGACAGTCATGGAGGAATTTCTGCAGCGACGTGGAAAACTCCTCGGAGACAAGTCGGCTACGTAAGATTTTATCCTCTAAACCAGCTATTCCATCGTATGTACGGAAGATGGACGGATCCTGGACCACAAACAGTCGGGACTCCCTTGAGGTCCTGATGAATACACACTTCCCAGGTTGCACTGATGATGTGCCTAGGGAGGTAACATTTACTGGCACTCGGGATATCTCTAATATTCCGATAACTCGCCATCGTGTGGAATGGGCGGTCAAAAGCTTCCATCCCTTTAAATCTCCAGGTCCGGATGGCATTATCCCAGCGGATCTACAAAAGAACCTGGGAATATTGATGCCATGGCTCTTGGCAATTTTTAGAGCCTGCCTGATTCTCTCATATGTCCCATTAACTTGGACAACATATAAGATCGTCTTCATTCCCAAGAGTGGGAAGACATCTCACACTATGGCTAAGGACTTTAGACCAATTAGTCTATCCTCCTTTCTACTGAAAACACTGGAGAGGATTTTGGATAGTCATATTAGATCATCGTTAGGACACAATTCCTTGTCACTGGCTCAACACGCCTACACGAAGGGAAGGTCCACGGAAACTGCGCTTCACTCATTGGTGGGCCACATAGAGAGATCCCTGCACTACAAGGAATTTGCCTTAGTTGCATTCCTAGATATTGAGGGCGCTTTCAACAACGTTGAACCTGAATCGGTTATTAACGCAATGAGACATTTGGAAATCGACCCGGCGATTATTCAATTTGTCAGCAGTATCCTGCACTTCAGGCGTATTGAATCCAACTTGGGCGCCTCGAACATCTCCAAGGTTGCGACTAGGGGCACCCCGCAAGGCGGTGTACTCTCACCATTACTTTGGAATCTGAATATGAATACCCTACTCAGGGCCATGGAAAGGACGTGCTGCAGAACGGTTGCTTATGCGGATGACGTTGCAGTTGTGGCTCTGGGTAAAGATCCCAGACTATTGTCCGCATTGGACGTCCTAACAAAATGGTGCCAGGGATGTGGACTGGATGTAAATCCTTCCAAAACGGAACTGGTACTTTTCACAAGGAGATACAAAATTCCCAAATTTGATACCCCGAGGATAAAGGGGATCTCGCTGGAACTGTCTGACAGCGCCAAGTATCTTGGGCTAATATTGGACAGCAAACTGAACTGGAGGATGAACACCATTTCCAGGACTAATAAGGCGGCAACTGCATTATATTGCTGCAAAGGGGCCATTGGCCTAAACTGGGGAATTAACCCGAGAAATGTATATTGGCTATACGAATGTGTCATTAAACCCATTCTATTCTACGGGGCAGCTGTTTGGTGGCCGGCACTCGAGGTGAAGAGTCATCAAATTAGGTTTGAACGTACAATGAGAATGGTGGCGATAGCGGTAACAGGTGCCATTAGAACAACCCCCTCTAAGGCACTGTTTACGATTTTAAACTGGTTACCACCAGACATTTTGGCGAAAAGTTTAGCTGCGAACGCGGCGGTAAGACTAAGGGCCACCGGAGCATGGAGGGATTACAATATCGGACATGCTAATATTCTGAACGAAATTAATTGGAACATGGATGTTGATTATGTCACACCCGAGCCAATCTTTGATCCTGGCTTCACGGTAAGCATTTTGGATAATGTGGTTCACTATGATGACCTACAAATTCCCGCGAACGCGATTCAAATTTTCACGGACGGGTCTAAAACACTGTGTGGTGTCGGTTCTGGCATATACTCCGAGCAGCTAAACTGGAGCATTCCTATAAGGCTGCCGGACCACTGCAGTGTCATCCAGGCCGAGATAATGGCCATCTACACAGCCGCGAGACGCATCCGGTACGGTGATATATCTGGAAGGGATATTCACATTATTACCGACAGCAAGGCGGCCATAAGATCCCTGGAGAATGTGTTCATCACATCGAGAATTGTCCGAGAATGCCGGATGTCTCTGGAGGAGATAGCGAGACATTCACTGGTCACCCTTAATTGGGTCCCCGGACACAGGGACATACCGGGGAACTGCATGGCGGATTCGTTGGCGTATGCAGGTACCACCTTGAATCGAGACGGCTCGACATATAATGTAGGTGTTTCACTCCCAAGGAGTAAGCAACTCATTGCGCACAAGTTTCATATCATCGCCAGTCAGAGGTGGCTCGTTGAAACTACCTGTGGGGAAACCAGGAAAATCTGGCCCATCATAGATGAAAAAAGGACACGGCGGGCATTACAGCTGTCCAGACATCATCTTAGAAACCTGATTGCGGTTATAACCGGCCATTGGCCCATTGGGAGGCACGCCCAGAGGCTGGGGCTCCCTTACAATGACTTATGTAGAAGTTGCGGCGAAGAGGAGGAGGAAGAGTCAACGGAACATCTTCTCTGTAATTGCCCGGCATTCGGAGATCTAAGACTCAAAATGTTTGGTCGAAGAGCCCTTGGGGACAAAACTTGTCTCTCTGATGTTGATGTAAACAGGATCCACTCCTTTACTGAATCGACCGGATGGCTGCGTGGGAGCACTAGCAGCCAGACAACATAGGACCCATGGGAGACGGTGTGACATGGTAACACAACGGGAACTAATTAATGGACCCACGTGAGCTGTGCTTGATCACGGCTGCCAATGGAACCTAACCTAACCTAAGTTGTTTTCCGGGAGTAGGTTTTATATGGGGCCTATGGTAAATTATGGACCGATCTTCACGAAACTTAACAGTTTAATTTCTAGTCCTATGTAACTGTGACTTGCCAAAATTAGTAATGATAGCATTGTTAGTTAGGGTTTTAGGCTTAATATACTGTTTTCCGGGAGTAGGGCTTATTTGGGGCCTAGGGTAAATTATTGACGGATCTTCACGAAATTTCACAGCGTGATTTCCAGATGAATAAAACGAATTGTTGCGAAATCTTATATCATTCTGTGCATTTTTCCACCATTTATGTTAGTTTTTGTAACAAAATTATCAATTTTTTTTAGGTGGTGGTTCCACATTTTGATTCATTGCTCAGATCCTATTGAACCGATTTTGCTGAATTTCAATCCCAAACTGCTTAGGATAACTACAAGCAATTTGACACCAAGTTTGTTGATTTCTTTTGAGTTTTTCGAAAGTGAGCGTGTTTTCAACAGACGGACAGACAGACGGACATGGCTAAATCGACTTAAAATTACTCAAGGACCCAGAATATATATACTTTATGGGGTCTGAGATGAATAGTAAAAAAGTTTCACACGGAATGACAAACTGAATATACCCTCTTCACAACTAATTGTGGTGGAGGGTATAAAAAACAGATTATTTAAAAAAAACTAATACAAATATATCTTTTGTATAATAAACTTTTTATATTATAATGAAGAAATTTTATCGTCCCATACAGATTCATTATAGGGAAGTTCGACTTTATTTAAATTTATTAAAAAGGAAATAGGTACATACCTAGATATTATAACTCATAAGGATACTAACATAATAATGATGACAGTCTGATGGAAACAAAAATCTGAGGACCTGCAGATGTTGCCATTTATTCTTAGAAATTTTCAGCGTTTGGAAGTGCAATGGGGTAGGCTGCAAAATTTCAAAATTTCTAACAGTCGTATAAGGGAGAATCTGATAGTCACACTTATTATAAATTTTGTAATACATACATACTAGGGTTTTTTCCCGTTTTCCCGGGATTTTTGTTGCGGGATCCCGGGAAATAAAAAGTTCTTCATAGTTTCAGAAAACAGCTATTTTTACTCTGAAATTTAGTTTTCTTTTCTCTAAAAATTAGCATCTGTGGATGGGTTGTCGATTTGATCAATTATAAGAAATGTGTAAAAACGTAAATCAATGTCTCCTGCGGCAATAAATCTATTAAAAGCAGAATGGGCAGTGCAACAGTTGATAATTAATAAATTTAGTGAAGTGATGAATTGATAAAGAACATAAATTCAAAATAAGATGCAGGCAGTAAATTCTCATTGACCTGTAATGTATTGTGTTGAGGGGTGGCAGGATCGCCATGTAATGTGTAAACAATGCGTGTTGGTGTATTTAGTTCCCTATAGCCCTTGGTTATTTTTGTAGCTGTCAGGGTTTCAGCTGATTTGCAAGGCGTTCAAAGGAACTGCCGAATTAGTGTGAGGCTTTAATTAAACACAATATGTATCTGTATCCGTTCGAAATACGAAGAGGTCCTACAGTATCAATTGATATTGTCTCAAAACTGTTGCTTGGGGTGTCTGTTAATGTAAGTGGTTCTTTAATGTGTTTGGTTTGTTTGTTTATGTTACACTTGTCACAGTACTTTACAAATTGCTTTACCATCTTATTCATGTTTTTCCAAATGTACCGCTGTTTCAATTTAATTATTGTTTTTCTTATTCCTAAGTGGCCTGCGTGTGTGGCATTGTGGAATTCATTCTTTTTATTCTTATTTTTATAAGTCCTAGCCTTCGCCTTTGGATTATTAATTTACTACGGTCCGAGTGGGCAGGATCGCCATGTAATGTATTGTGTTGAGGGGTGGCAGGATCGCCATGTAATGTGTAAACAATGCGTGTTGGTGTATTTAGTTCCCTATAGCCCTTGGTTATTTTTGTAGCTGTCAGGGTTTCAGCTGATTTGCAAGGCGTTCAAAGGAACTGCCGAATTAGTGTGAGGCTTTAATTAAACACAAGGCAGGTTGTTGCCGAATTAGTGTGATAATTTCAAGTCTGCTTTATTTTTGATTTACATGTGCTTAAATACTAAACATGAATTTTTAACTTAGCCTTTCTTACTTATTATACTTATTGATAGAGTTGTAGTTATCTTTGTCGATATTATGGGCATATGCATAATCACCCTGATTACAATTGTTTTGACCAATAGGGATGTTTGTGGTTACACCCATTCCTATTTGTCACTCAATTTAAATTCTTTATTGAGTAGAATTGTTCGTTTGTTTCTATCATACTCATACCCCAATTAACTTGCATTCCAATCAATGTGAGTCGATTGTAAATGCCGTTATTTGATCTTGCATAGTTACACAAAGTAGGTTGGCATGTATAGATTTGAGAGTAATTTAAGGGTAGACGGTGGCAACTTATGAGGTACACTACAGACCATGGACAAGTCTTAAAAATAGGATATACATAAACATATCGCTCCGTTATTGTAACATAGTCGTATCTACAAAAAAAAAAAATCGAGCTTGGTAATATATCCGGGAAGTGCGGGGAAACCGAAATAAAAAAATAATGAAACTCGTGTAAGTTACTAAAACATACAATTTGAAAAACACATTGCCCTAAAGATTACAGATGGACCTAATGAAAAGAAATAGTTCGTAAGAAGTAGTCCGGATGATGCTATTTTTTGCATCAACCTTGACATTAGAAGCATGCAACAACAGTGCACTTTTAATTATATGTCCAACCTCGGTAAAAAAGTAAACGAAATTTTTCGGAAACATGGTAATCAGTAAACAAAATCAGAAATATACTCTTTGGCGACTCACTAAACGCTTTGAGTGTGTCAGAAAGTAATTTCCTACGCCGTTAAAAAATGTTAATATATTTATTAAAATATTTTATATATTTTATGATTTTACTTTTTGATCTCATATCTTGAGTACCTCAATTGTTATGTTTATTTTATCTTGAACTAGATCATCATAATACGGAATTTACTTATAATAGCTAAAGGTAATAATAATTCAAGTTCCGCTTTCAATCTTCAATTAATTTTTGTAGTATTTAAGCATTTATTTTACTTACTTTGTAAACAAGTTCCCTCACGTTTGTTTATAAAAGTTTTTTTCATTAATAAAACCAAGTTTACTTTGTATTATTTGTATGGAGCGGGATCCCGGGATCCCGGGAAATTTAAAAATGTTTCCCGCTTTCCCGGGAATCGAAAAACTCCGGGAAAAAAAAACTCTAATACATACGTATGTATATGGATTCGGCTTTTATAATTTTACAGCACTTTTATTAATTTTTCTTTTGCAATAATTTTTAGTCTGATCACTAATTCCACTAACACCCTGGTAACAGTTATAAAACAAATTACCCAGTTTTGACGTTTAAAAATATTAATGTGTTCTTATAAAAAGAATTAAAAACTCTGCTAATTTTTTTCTTGAGTGTGATTATACATTATTTGTTAAAAAAAATTGTATTTTTGATGAAACGTAATTTTTAATTTTGTAAATAACTTGGATATTTTTTTTAGGTAGCAGTTTAAAATTTTATAAAAATATGTAATGTAAATCGTAATCAACAAAACAAATAAATTTAAAATTTTCTAAAATTGTTTTGCATATAAGCTAACGATATGTTTTTTTTTTTTTTTTTTTTGTGTAAACAATTCTTTGGTGCCTTTAAAAAGGGTCACTTTTTCTTTCGTTAAAAAGACGTACCTTTATGCAGAAATTATTGAGAAAAAAAATAGACACAAGAAGTTGTTGGTATTTTGTGTTTGTAAAAATATTTTGGTTTCTGTTCCAATCGCGACGATGGGTTTTTATTGCTGAAAACACTTTTCTTACGTAGATAACCCCGGGTCTCCACGTAGCAATATTTATTGCGGCAAACGTCAAATTTGATTGCTCCATTAAATTTGCGACGTATAGACCGCAAATTGCCATGAGTGGCAATCCATTGCGCAATGATTGCTCTTCTTATTGCTTGAGCAATTATTGCAATCTGCCGTCAAATCAGTTGTAATTTATATGACATTTCATTTCTCTGTACGGTTGTTTATTTATAAGTGTGTTTATTTATTAAAAAAACAATCAATTCATTGTTTTCTTAAGAAAAAGCCGCCAAGTGAAAAAAATACTTCAACAAAATACAGAAAAAGTTTTTATATGGGCATTTCCCCAGAATGGTCTACCAGGATGAAAAAAAAAAATATTGATTATCATCGACTTTTATTGTTTATTATTAGAAAAAAAGTCTATGCTTTTATAAAAGAATGGTTTCCTAGCATATCTGAGCTGTTTTACTTGAGAAAATTGGGCTGGAAACTGGAAAATTTTATAATTTCCTGTATTTTCTACTTCTAAAGACATTTTTATATACTTATTTTACATGCAAAAAATATGTTATGTTTACACTTTTTCTTCTTAATCTCTTCATTACAATCTATTGTAAAAGGAGTATTAAGTTTTTTTGTTAAGGAAATTTGAAGACATTTATGGTAAAATGCATGGTGATAATAATAAAAAAAACATATGGAAAAATCGTACGTTCGCGATCCGTACGTTCGCGACCGGTACATAAGCCAATTAAATAAAAACCAAGAGAGATATTTTATGTTGTAAAAACTGGATGGAGACCTACATTAATACACTTTTAAAATAAATTAATCACTTTTGAAAATTCCGCTTCATTACGCAGATTTTTACATTTCACTACTGTCAGCCGAAGTTGACTTCTATTTTGCGTACGTTCGTGACCACACGTTTATAACTCTTATTATGAAAACTTAAACTCGATGAAATCCATCTTTTGTACTAAACATAGAGCTACCCAAATGCTATCGAATCGCAAAAAAAATGCTAGGAAAAGTTTTGTTTTCTATACGTACGTTCGTGACCCCAGGAAATGCCCATATATTATATTTTTAAATAAACGTCAATATCAACAAAAGCAAACGCAATCGCAAATAAACAAAAAAGTAATACAAAACACAGCTACGAAAATTACAATTAATAATTATATTAATATAATTTATTAATTAAAAAAAAAAATTAACAACCACTTCAAAACACAACATAAAACATTCGTTATAAATACAGCCACAAAACTTTATACAACTACTCGCGGTGAAAATTGCAAATTTATGGCAAAGCAATTTCAAGTGTTCTCCAGCAATATAATTAGCAATTATTGCTCCATTGTTCTGTCATTGTTCTGCCGACGTTATTGCTTGTACTTAGCAATAAAAATTGCTACGTGGAGACCCAGGGTAAAGTTATTTGGAAAACACTAACAAAGTTATGTTTCGCCACAAGCAAAGCGTCCGTAAGTATAGTTGATGGGTAAGAAAATTTGTTTTATTGTTTCATTAATGTAATTTTATTGTTTCGCGCCAAATTTATCAGTTTTTGAAAGTTCAATGCAGTGTTTTAAACACCGTTGCGCTTGGTCCAGAAACAAAATTTTTTTCACAAGACTTCATCTTCAGTTCTTGCAGGTAGTAATTTTTTTCAATTGTTTTTGCCTTTATGTCTTTTAAAGCAAAAAAAACAGACCCTTTTAGAGGCATCAACAAATTGTTTACAAAATCAAAACACATTTTAGTTTACCAGCCAACAAATAATTTTACAAAACACACACAGGGTATCGTGCCGCATAGCGGGAAAAATTGCGAGCGCTTTGACTTTTCAGGCCTTAACCCTGCCTTTACACATGCAAGTAGTGGCATGCCACTGTTGTATACATATTATCAAAGAAAATTTGTTCGAAATAGTCGAATCTCATGCCATTAACTTTTGTGATTACACATGCCACTTCGAGTTCATTTTCAAAATGTCGTAGAAGCGTCAACTTGAGCAAATTTGTTTACTTCTCAAATTAAAAAAAAAGTACCAGAAAACGAAAAAGAGTTACCGAGTTAATCATAGTCAGCTATGGGCAAATGCAAAATCATAATGCAAAAAGAGCGAACGATGTGTATACGTACACAAAAAACAAAGAGCAAAAGAGCATAAAACCAACAAATGCAAACGTAAACAAACCCAGTTGGCAAAATGGTCCTAGACGCAAATGTCGTCTACGATGTCCTCAGGACAATTTAGAATTTGTCGCTTATATAACATTGATGACGAAAACTTAAGTAACAAAACGTGTATTTTGTCGTGTTAAAAATCGTATTTGCCTTAAATAATACTTTAATGAGGACAACATAAGCGACCATTGCATGCATGTTGTCGTGTTTCAAACCACATTGACGACAAAATGCATGCAATTGTCGGTCATCTTGTCTTCAATAAGACTTGATTGAGGACAACATAAGCGACCACTGCATGCATGTTGTCGTGTTTAAAACCACATTGACGACAAAATGTATGCAATTGTCGGTCATCTTGTCTTCAATAAGACTTGATTGAGGACAACATAAGCGACCACTGCATGCATGTTGTCGTGTTTAAAACCACATTGGCGACAAAATGCATGCAATTGTCGGTCATCTTGTCTTCAATAAGACTTGATTGAGGACAACATAAGCGACTACTTCATGCATTTTGTCGTGTTTAAAACCACATTGACGACAAAATGCATGCAATTGTCGGTCATCTTGTCTTCAATAAGATTTGTTTGAGGACAACATAAGCGAAAAATAAAAGATGAAAGACAATACCTAAAATTTGCTTCAACTTTTTCTTAAAAATAACGGGGCAATAACGACAAAAGAAAGAAATCACAAACAAAAAAACATGTAAAATTATTTAGTTGAATTTTTAAAGTGCGTGGTAAAGGTTTAGTTTTGCTCTGTTATTTTTTAACAATTGTGATTTGCTGTTTTGTTTATTTTGTTAATTAATTTGGTAAGTATAACTAAAATGTCAACAAGAGGGTATTAGCTCAAAATTTTTATTTTTTTACTTTTTAGAAAAAATCGACACGTAATATTCATGCCCATTTGGCCATGTCTTGAAGACATCCTTGACGACGCGTGTACGACCATATAAAATCCTTGACGACGCGTAGGCGACCGTCCAAGCAAATCGTCAACGACTTTTTCACACAAATGTCCGCAAAATCGTTCACGACTAATGAGCGACTTTATCGCTCATATGTCGTTGACGATCATATGGGCGACGCTGTCGTTGACGATATATGAGCGACAATATCGCTTATTATGTCGTCGACGACCATATGGGCGACAATATAGCTCATTAGTCGTGAACGATTTGGCGGACATTTGTTTGAAAAAGTCGTCGACGATTTGCCTGGACGGTCGTCTACGCGTCCTCAAGGATTTTATATGGTCATACACGCGTCGTCAAGGATGTCTTCAAGACATGGCCAAATGGGCATGAATATTACGTGTCGATTTTTTCTAAAAAGTAAAAAAATAAAAATTTTGAGTTAATACCTTCTTGTTGACATTTTACACTCAATTCACATGAGGACTTTTACGACGTCGTTTTATCTTGATTCCCTTTTAAAGCAACTTCCAAAATCTCTTTGCGTTCATACGATGATTTTTGGTTGCATGTCTTTTTTTTATTTACAGTATGGCCTTGATTACCCGTCATTCGATTAACCGGCAGCTTCAATAAAATGGAAAACAAACATTTTTTTGCACTGATTTAAATTGCCTCTATTATCCGAAATTATAAACAAATTATCTTTTTTTCGTTATATTTTGAACAATCAAAAGAAATTTAAATAAACGAAGAAAGAGAATATCTTAACGGTGTGGAAGCATGTTCTGCCAAATTTACTTTTTTCATCATGTTTACATAATAAAACGTTATATATTTACATAAAATAAGAAACACACCAAAAAAAATAAATAATCAAGAATTCTGCCGATCCCGTCTATTATCGATAATCGAGGTCTCACTGTATTTTCAACCACACACTTCAAAGTAAGAAAAAGAATAAAACGTAAACAGAAAAAGTTAAAAGAGAAATGTAAAAAACGACATGCAAAATACAAAACGAGTCATTTTGTTAACCCCTCTTTCTTTTCTACACCGCTCACCAACAAACCAAAAGAGACGTCGACAAAGCGACGTCGTAAAAGCCCTCATCTAAACTGAGTGATAGTTATACTTACCAAATTAATTAACAAAATAAACAAAACAGCAAATCACAATTGTTAAAAAATAACAGAGCAAAACTAAACCTGTACCACGCACTTTAAAAATTCAACTAAATAATTTTACATGTTTTTTTGTTTGTGATTTCTTTCTTTTGTCGTTATTGCCCCGTTATTTTTAAGAAAAAGTTGAAGCAAATTTTAGGTATTGTCTTTCATCTTTTATTTTTCGCTTATGTTGTCCTCAAACAAATCTTATTGAAGACAAGATGACCGACAATTGCATGCATTTTGTCGTCAATGTGGTTTTAAACACGACAAAATGCATGAAGTAGTAGCTTATGTTGTCCTCAATCAAGTCTTATTGAAGACAAGATGACCGACAATTGCATGCATTTTGTCGCCAATGTGGTTTTAAACACGACAACATGCATGCAGTGGTCACTTATGTTGTCCTCAATCAAGTCTTATTGAAGACAAGATGACCGACAATTGCATGGATTTTGTCGTCAATGTGGTTTTAAACACGACAACATGCATGCAGTGGTCGCTTATGTTGTCCTCAATCAAGTCTTATTGAAGACAAGATGACCGACAATTGCATGCATTTTGTCGTCAATGTGGTTTGAAACACGACAACATGCACGCAATGGTCGCTTATGTTGTCCTCATTAAAGTATTATTTAAGGCAAATACGATTTTAAACACGACAAAATACACGTTTTGTTACTTAAGTTTTCGTCATCAATGTTATATAAGCGAAAAAATCCTAAATTGTCCTGAGGACATCGTAGACGACATTTGCGTCTAGGACCATTTTGCCAACTGGGTGCCCAGTTGGCCTCGTCTTTAAGACATCCTTGAAGACGGATGCACGACAATGTTAATTTCTGCACGACATATGAGGGACAGCCAGAACAAATCGTCAACGACATTTTCGAACAAGTGTCGCGAGAATCGTGCACGACACAAAGAAAGACATTGTCGCTCTTCATGTCGTTCATACGATCGGAAGATTACATAGACGACAATGTCGCCTATGTTGTCGTTCACGACCCCATGCATGACAATGTCACTTATTTTGTCGTTCACGACCCCATTCATGGCAGTGTCGCCTATTTTGTCGTGCACGACCCCATGCATGGCAATGCCGCCTATTTTGTCGTGCACGACCCCATTCATGGCAGTGTCGCCTATTTTGTCGTGCACGACCCCATGCATGGCAATGCCGCCTATTTTGTCGTGCACGACCCCATTAAATTATTAAATTAAATTAAAAATTATTAAAAACAAAATTTTAGGCCTTATTATAATAATATAAAATTTTTATTTTTATAGGTACATATTAAAATTTTAAAATTTTTTAACTAATGTTTTCTTTTTGCTTCTTGTCCTTTCTGGCTTTATCTTTGTTATATGTATTTTTCATCTTCCGAAAGATTATTCTAAACTCTTTTGTAAAATCTTCATAGGTGTACCCCTCTTTCTTTGTAGATTCTGTATAAAATAAATAAAGAGATAATTTAATTATTAAAATGAGTGTAGTTTGGATTTGTGACTACATAATTAACAAATAAATAGATGTAACTTTTCAAATTAAAAAAAATACTCACCATAAAGCGCATTAAGCACGTTTTTATATTTTTTGAACGACTTTTTCTCTTTCGTTCCACCATCCGCGTAAAATGCGACGTATGGCTCCAAACTGAAATTTAAAAGTAAAGTATTAAAGCATAATGAACATTTCATCTGTTCTTCTTTCCCCCGGGCTAACAGAATAGACGGTAACTCCTACTTGTAAGCACCTGCTACATCCATGGAATGCATTATGACCAACACAACAACTGACAAAAGATCTTGCTGGGGCATCACAAATGAACGCCCTAATGGAAACATCTATTTTCTTTTCATTAAACGATATACCATTAGCAAATATGTATTTTAATTCTTTTATAAAATCGTGCAGAAAACAGTTAATGGAAACAGGCTTACTACTTCCACAGTAAATTCCAATTGGAATGAGGCAATCTACTTTTAAATTGATCGTTTTTGCTAAAATTGGCCACAATCCAACAGAACTACTTTTAAAAAGTGGTAGTCCATCAATACCAATATCAATTTTAACCTCATCTATATCAATAAGCAGCCCATTTAATTTCAAAATTTGAGCTTCTAACCCAAAATGAAAATAACTTCCTGGATTAACTGTACGAGTTACCATTGGTTTTTTCTTTCTATTTAAAAGTTGTTTTGTACTTTTTGGTATATTTAAACCTTCTTCATAAAGGATCTCAAGAATATCGTCACCCAGCTTCCTTCCTACCTTATGTTTCAAAAAAACTTTTTTCAACTTCTTGGCTAATTCGGCCTTCTGTACTTTTTTTTCAGTAAAAATCTCACCCATTGCAACATCTTCAACTACTTTTTCACAATTACCTACATGCATTTCCACAACTTCACTATTTAATCTTTGTAAATAGTTACGTTTTTTACGAGAAATTTCTCGTTGCAATGATCTTAGCGATGTCATACTAAAAAACAATTGTAATTACTTACTAAAATTATATTAATTTTTATGCTTACACTTAACCACTTTGTATAAAAAAATCACTTGAAAAAACACTCCGTCTTCTTCAACTTTTCTCATTTAACTGAATATTTTTCACACTTGACTGACTGATTTCTTCAGTTTGCTTTGGCTGTTTTTTATTTATATCGTTATTTTACAGTTATTTTTGTTTTTTATTGGGAACAAATTATTTTTGTTTCTTTAGAAGTTAGCTTACAAGACAATGTCGCTCATATTGTCGTGTTTAGTTGTGGAAAGAGGACACCTTACAAGACAATGTCGGTCATGTTGTCGTGGTAGATTTTTATAAGGGACAAATTACAAGACACTGTCGCTTATACTGTCGTGGATAGTTGTTGATAGAGGACACCTTACAAGACAATGTCGGTCATGTTGTCGTGGTAGATTTTTATAAGGGACAAATTTCAAGACACTGTCGCTTATACTGTCGTGGATAGTTGTTGATAGAGGACACCTTACAAGACAATGTCGGTCATGTTGTCATGGTAGATTTTTATAAGGGACAAATTACAAGACACTGTCGCTTATACTGTCGTGTTTAGTTGTGGAAAAAGACACCTTACAAGACAATGTCGGTCATGTTGTCGTGGTAGATTTTTATAAGGGACAAATTACAAGACACTGTCGCTTATACTGTCGTGGATAGTCAATGATAGAGGACACCCTACAAGACGTTGTCGCTCATACTGTCATGTATAGGTGGTGATATAAGACACCTTACAAGACAATGTCGGTCATGTTTTCGTCGATAGGCTTGTATAAAAGACAACTTGGAAGACAATGTCGGTCATGTAGTCATTAATAAACGTCTTTGAAGATAATGCACTAGACAATGTCGAGTATATTGTCGTCCACGACATTTTCCTCAACATTGTCTTCCAGAAATCGTAAGTGATAGACGACATGTCTTGCATATATCGTTGACGTCAAAGTCGTCGACGGCTGTTTTGCCAACTGGGTGATCATAGTGGCACATTTTTGGGGAAATTTTTTCATTTATTTATATTAGCATTATTTTAACGATATTAATGCTCTATTATTAACAAAATTGCTTTTATTTATGCGCGTTTTTAAAAAATTAATCATAATAATTCTTTATTAAGTAAAAACTTCAATAACAATTTGACAATAATCCAGTAAATGTGAATTAAATTTTTAACAGGGTAACATTGCTTATCGTTTTGACATTTAGTGGCATGCAAGTGCCAAATTTCCACTCGCATGCAATTTTTGCTGCCACTGGAGCTGCAATTGCGAAAAATGTGAGTGTATTAGTAAAAAAGTGTGAGTGTATTGAGTTTTTCGAACTGGCAGTGGCATGTGTAAATGCTAGGTAAAGAAGGTTTACAACTAGATTTTCAATAAACTTTTACTTATTCCGCTCTGCCTTCTTCGAAAAGGTCTTTTAGAATGGGTTTTATGAAATATTTTACAAACTCAAATTAACTTTTCTGAGATAAGGCCTGTCGGTATAGTTTTATTAGCAGTTATGTTGGAATGTGTAGCAAGTTTAGTTTTTAATTTACTCACTTCGCGTTATTAGCAACAACAATTTGCGACCTTAGGTCAACAAGGATCTATATGCATCTTGTTGTCCTAATACATTTGGAATGCGGCTGGAAAACTTAATATCGGTAAAAATGCCTTCTTTAAGGCCTCGTTACTACTTAATTTTCCCGCTGTTAATGGTCGGGCAAATCGCTTTTTTTTCATTATGAGGAATTTGAATGAGAATTTTTTAAAATTTTTCATATCTGACAAATTCACATATGAATTTTTTGTTTGCTCATTTTTCATGAATGAGGAAATTCAAAATATTTTTTTTCCTCACCCTCATGAATGTGAAAAAACAGTAAAATTTTAAATTTTTCACGCTCGCTCATGATTGAAAAATGAGCGAACGTTTCGGTACTCTGCTTTTTTATCAAAAAAAAAAAAAAAATATCTGAAAAGTTTGAAGCTAATTTGTCAATAATATGATTATGTATAATAAGTACAAAATTTGTATTTTCCTAGTGAAGTTCATGTATGTACACTTATTAGAGGTGATAAAAAACTTAAAATGAACTCTTAAGTCAATGAATGGGCTAATTTTGTTTCCTTGTATATAAAAACTAAAATTATGAAGTTGGGTGACGATTGGGTAAAGAAAAGTCGATTGATAAGTTGAAAAGTGAATACAAGGCGAAAAATCTCTTATTTTAGTTTTTGTCAATTTTTTAAATGTCGTAAACTTTTCTTCTAGATGATAAAGTAATCAAAGTGTAGATACAATTATGTTTTCAATGCAGATTCATTATAGGGAAGTTCGACTGTATATACATATATATAAACTATATATGTGACAGCGCATAGAGAAAGGGACCAGTAAGGTAAAGGGAACAGTAAAAACCAACTACACAAACCAAGAGGTAGGGACGACCTACGCGCGTTTTCAAGGTTGACCAACAAGGTTGAGTTGTGTCGCTTTCAAATGAGACCAATACCAACACGCTCAGTAATGGTACACCAAAGATACACGCATTTAAATCTTTAAAATGGCAAAACCCTTAGGTCCCTTTCTATTTTTCGCGTCACATATGTTTTTAATACAACTACATATTTCCCTACAATAAAAATGATCTCTTGTAGAACATAGTATATATAAGTAAAACTCAAATAAATATTAAAATTATCAGTTAAAAATTGTGTGTTTTTTACAGGGGTTTGTTTTTGGGGATTTTCTCTTTTATTGGGGGATTTTTGGGGAAATTTTGTTTTAAGTTTGGGGAGAACGAAAAAAGTACCTGGCAGCCCTGCTGCAGGGTATCACCCGGACATTGGATTCCTTCTTGGGGGTGATAACCGTATAGTGATGGGAGATTTTAATGCTCATCACGAACTCTCGCACTCGAATCTCGGGGATGATCAGAGGGGTACGGCATTGGCGGAACAGATTGATGATTCCACATTTTGCACATTAAGCGATGATGGCCCCACCAGAATTATGGGTAATTGCACCAGCTCGCCAGACATCACCATTTGTGGTGCGGGTCTGATAAACTATGCGACTTGGCAACCAATAGTTTCTCTGGCATCAGACCATTTATATAATTATAATTATTAAGCTTGACAGACTTTGTGACCTCTGAACGCCGCACCTATATACATAAATCAGAAAAAGGCAGATTGGACGGGCTTCAGAGAGTTTACCAACAGCAAATTTAATGATTTAAAAATTCCTTCTGACGTGCGCTCCGCAGAAAGGAAGTTCCGAAAAATCGTCCTTGCAACAGCCGCTTGCTTCATTCCTGCCGGAAGGATCCCGGTCTTGAGACCAAATTTCCCGGCGTCAGCGGCGGTACTCGCGAAAGAGCGGGACGAAATTCGCAAAGCCAACCCGAGTGATCCCCGGATCGGTCAACTCAACAGGGACATCAGCAAGTTGGTAAACGAATATAGACGGGACAAATGGCTCAAAAATCTGGATGAGCCCGGAGTAGAGTATCTAACAAACGTCCTCAACTTATCGATTACCACCCCAATAATACCCGAAGCCTGGAAAGTGGGTAGGGTAGTTCCACTGCTAAAGCCAGGAAAAGATGCGACTCAGGGAGACTCATACAGGCCAATCTCCCTGCTATCACCAGTCGCTTAGATACTTGAGGCACTTCTCCTCCCGGAGCTAGTGGAACATTTCCAATTGGCGAACCATCAGCATGGATTCCGCAAGCAGTACAGTACAACAACTGCTCTTACCGCCATCTCCACACAAATCAGCCACGACCTTAATCAGGCCCGACCGTGTGAAAGAACGGTCCTAGTGGCTCTTGATCTATCGAAAGCGTTCGATACGGTCAACCATACCATCCTCTTCAGAGACATAGCGACTTCTAGTCTCTCGGACAACACGAAGAGGTGGCTTGTGAATTATTTGTGTGGAAGGCAGTCGTTTGTGGAGTTTAGAAACAAGAGGTCGAAGTGCCGTAGAATTAAACAGGGAGTTCCCCAGGGTGAAGTCCTATCCCCGATTCTGTTTAGCTTCTAGATGTCTAAACTCCCGACACCTCCCCAAGGTGTCCAAATGATATCATTCGCAGACGACTGTACTATCATGGCGACGGGCCACAACATTGATTACCTATGCGGTTTGGTAAACGGTTACCTCCGTGATCTGGCGAACTTCTTCCACGCGAGGAATATGAACATCTCTCCCTCAAAATCCTCGGCGACTCTATTCACGACATGGACAAAGGAAATGGAGTTCCAGTTGAATGTGACTGTCGACGGCGCCATAATTCCGACCAAAAATCGCCCAAAAATATTGGGAGTCACATTTGACAGCCTGTTCATGTCATCGGCGCATGCCACTGCAATCTGCGATAGAATGCGGAGCAGAAACAAGGTCCTCAAGTCTCTAGCCGGCAGCACTTGGGGCATGGAAAAGGAAACCTTGTTAACTACATATAAAACGATTGGCCGGTCAGTGGTTAACTACGCAGCGCCTGCGTGGACCCCAAGAGTCAGCGATACTCAGTGGAAGAAGCTTCAGAGCTGCCAAAATGCCGCCTTAAGGACCGTAACAGGTTGTGTTCAGATGACATCAATAGAACACCTGCATGATGAAGCGAAGATGATGACGGTCAAGGAACACAATATAATGCTGACAAAGCAGTTCCTTCTGGGATGTCATCGGAGGGGACATCCGAACCACTGTCTGATGGAGTCAGACCCTCCCCCCGAGACATTTCAGAAAAGCTCTTCGCTGGTATGAGAGTGAAACCCAACAACACCTGGACTCTATGACCGACCACAGCTCATACAGGGCAGCTCTGAATGCATTGCACAGGGAGTCGGTGGAGAGTGCAATGAACAGCCACCGAGACAACATCGTATTAGGGGGTCGTCCACCACCGGTTGCAGACGAAGAGCGGGACTTACCACGACGAACGAGGGTGACATTGGCACAATTAAGATCAGGATGGTGCGCACGTCTTAACTCGTACTGGTCGAGAATAAATAGCACCATCCCTGACCTTTGCCCTGCATGTGGAATAGGCCCACACGACGTACGACACCTATTCAACTGCAGTGCAAACCCAACCCAGCTAGAAGCAGTGTCCTTATGGACCCGCCCACGTGAGGTAGCACAGCTACTGGGACTTGATTTAGCTGAGTTGGAAGGACAGAGCGAAGAAGAAGGAGAAGAATAGAAAAGTAAATTTTATACATGCTTGTTTTTCAGGTCGAGTTGTTACACCAACAACAACAACCCCATTGCATTTCAATTTCAAAAAAAGCTGAGACACGTATTTAATTAAACCGACTAAGGCTGGTTTTTTGAGATCTCAGTAAAACTAGGTTTAGTTAATCTGAAAACTGATTTGTGCCGCCAATACCAAGTTTGAATACAATATGTTCCCGGAACAGCGCAATCTTGCTTATAATGTCGGTCTTTAATGAAATAATAGAAAAAAAATCACATTTCACCGAAAAAATCCGAGTTGCAGGGAACGTTTAACTAAGTTTAAACTTAAGCCCCATCTCAAAAACCCGTCCTAAGGATCAAAATATTATAATTTGGCACTTTTATTACAAACAACCCCGAACAAAAAATTCAAAAACCGTTTTTTTTTTTACAGAAAATCCTTAAGGACATGGATGATCGTCCTTGTACAAATTGTATATACAGTTGGACGCGCCTTAAAAAACCTTTCTTACGATACCCAATTTGTATATGTTGGTAAGGAAACAGATTCTTAAATTAACAAAACATGCAAAAATATACCCTTTTCCAAACTGTTCCAGCTCACGAGAGGTCAAAGCTAGAGCTGAAATATTTAAAAAAGTCCAAGGTTAATTTTTAGGAGGGTACATCAAGCACTTTTTGGTGAGTCGCTCTAGTATACATACAAATTAAAAAATACGTTAAAGCCTCACTCAAAATACCATTTATTTGTATTTGCTGCAGCTTTAATAAAATATGTATATTTTAAATATACACAAAGAGCTAATTAGAGACGAATGATATTAATTTCATATTTTGTTAAACATTTAAAGTTAACCCATTTAAACAAAGAAAATAAACAAATTTAATAAAAATACAAAGCCAGCTTTTTATTTATTTTAAATAAAATTTTTAAGCCAAAATAAGATCGAATGAATTAATGGAACTGAGACCGTAATTATGGATGTGTGAGAGAATATATAATAATATCAAGCCCTTATAGCAAAAATGATGTAACCAACAAAAATAAAATTTTGCAGGAGGTTTTTTTTAAATTTTTTTTGCTTCAAGGGTAGGGTTTCGTTTGAAATTGCTTTTGCTCTTATTTCGTAACGGTACTTCCCAGAGATATGAGATTTTTAGAGATGATGCAAATGATCAAAAATTATCGATTTTCATCAAAAAGCAAATATATAAAATGTTGTTGGTTACATCATTTTTGATATTAGTGCTCGATATGTATTAATAAATATGTATGAATTGTATCACAATTAACAACTAAAGTTGATACTATAAAAAAAATAAAAATTAAACATCTTAGATAAACTAAAAGTGGAAATATTTAAAATGTAATCTATTTTTGCATACTAAAAAATTGGATTTCATAAAAATAAAAAAAGAGGTATTAAAAAATCTTAGTAATGCATGCAAATAAATAAAAGTCAATATTCATAAACGAAATTTGCACCATTTGTTCTTCTTTTGATGTGTTTAAATTCTAAGGTAAATTACAACCAACTTGTGTAGCAACCTTGGCCGCTATATCACTAGCAAAACGTATGCATTCACTTAATATACGTTTCTCCAACCAGGCGTGCAGGAAAGCAGCAGCAAATGCATCACCACAGCCCGTTGTATCAACAATATTGTCAATTCGCGGCGTATTGAACGTTTCAAAAGTCAGTTCACCCGGAGGAGACAATTCATCCTCATAATTTGTTATTAGCTCAACACCATCGGCACCTTTGGTCATAACAAAAATTTTAGGACCAGTCGAATATTCTAGTATACCTCTAATGAGTTCCTCAATATTTTTTGCTCCCCAATATTCACGCAAAGTCTCAAACTCGTCCTTATTGCCAAATATAAACATGGCGTTATTAATTAGGTAGATCATGTGGTCATAGTTAAATTTCACTATATAATCAGCACTAAGATTCACAGCCAAACGTCGCCTTCCCTTAATGAAATTAGTAACCATATATGTGATGACCTCCTCTCGATGCGGAACAAAGAATCCCTCCACGTAGAATATTTGTTTGCGGCCGGAATTTCTTAGGAAAAACGAATTTTCCTCTTGTTTAATCTTTTCCAAATATTCAACGGAAAATTTCGATGATGCACCAACATTTGCGTACAAGGCCAAGGAATCTTTGTGCACTAAGCAAATGCAACGTCCCGTTGGTGTCTCTGAGATTGTCTGTAGTCTGAAATTACTTTAAAAAAATTAAACAAAGGAAATATTAAATTAAATCAACATTTTAAAGCTTAAATAATCACAAATGTAAAAAATCTACTTAATAAACCGCATGCAATAGTAAAGATAATAACAAGTAAAAAAAAATTTCAACTGCATGATTATAAACGCAGTTGTGGGTGCAAAATTATAAATTCAAGTTTCTGTGTGCATTACTAAAAATGAGTATTTTTACAATTAAACTAAACTACACCATTTCTTATTATAATTTGCAAACTTTATTTTTGCATTTGAATTTTTTGATCAAAAGTGTAAATTGAGGAATTGTTAAGAGACGAAATTGGGGACAATAAGGTCAATTAGTAATTGCCTAGTAAAATATTTAAAAAGAATAGGAATATCAGTATGCAATGGTGTAGTTACTTGCATAATTTCTAATAAGCAATACTACAAAAATTGTAAGTCGATAAAACCAACAGAAAGTGGAAAAAATTTATTTAGCTTGCGTGACAGAAAATTTTACTATATCTGCCCACAATAGCATACAATTTTCTTTTGCTTTCTGTGCAGTATCGTTTAAGTGCTCTCATACTTTTATTGTTATTTTGATTCATTAAAAAAAAAAAAAAAACAAAATGTAGGTTTTGTATTTATTATGTTAATTTTCTTTGCATTATCATTAGTTGGTGTAAAAAACCTGTGGGGCTACTCTCTATTGCGATGCGAAAGAAAATTGTAGCAAATCTAGCGATTGGTACTCTTCAATACGTTTGCGCACGTGTCTTTCGCATCTTTTAATTTGTTTTTTTTTCGTAAATCATCACTTTATTTTATTTAAATTTCAAATATTTTTACACTCTTTGGCATTTCATAACGTTAAATCCGCGCCATCTTTAATTTTTATTGCCACTATCGCTTCATTTTTCAGAAAATTTTGCGAAAGTGATAGAGAGTACCAAGTTGGCATTTAGCTTTCGCATCGCAATAGAGAGTAGACCCCCTGGAAACTGTGGTCGACATAATAGGAATGCTTTATATGTTCGATTTTTATTTAATTGGCGTTGCACAGAAGTTTTTTTAATTTTTTTTTTTTTATAAATAGAATGTAGGAATTATTAATTTTTCATAAATTATATTAACATACCGTTGGCTTAATATAGAAAAGGCGTATCTACACTTTTCGTTACTTTTCAGGAGAAGGAAAAACTGAATAGAAGCGTGGACTCATTAAACATCGAACACTTTCTCATTGCACTTTTTATACAAAATCGTAATGAACATGGCTCTTCCAAATGCCTAGAAGGTTTTTGACAAAATTATTTTATTTATATACCCAAATATTGCTCACCATTCTTTTTTTTATTTACATTTTGTTGCCATTAGGATTTGTTTGCAGTATTTTTCCTTTTTGGAACATCATCTGAATCAGAATTTTCTTTTGCACAATTCATGTTGTTAAAACATTTAGGCCCGTTTTCACAACTTACCGATAGCTTAAAGTAGACTTTAAATGGTCCGTTAAAAAGTGCTCCATTATTAAAACTTTACTTTAACCTTAAGTGAGCGATAAAGTAGATTAAGGTTAATCCTACCTGGTAGGTTAAAGTAAAGTTGTTATAATGGAACACTTTTTATACGGCCGATAAAATCTTACCTTTAGCTATCGGTAAGTTGTGAAAACGGGCCTAAATAGTAAAACTATTTCCAACACAAAAACGTCAATTGAACTGACACACAAAAAACAATGACTACTGGAATGCAAAAGCATAAAAATGTTTGCCTTTTGATTTTGATCAATTGTGTTATTGCGTGCGCAACAATGAATGCAAAAAAAAACTCACACATGCACAAATCAAATGTTTACGAAACGATGTCAAAATTGCCAACGTTAAACTTTGTTTTGCAGGCATAGAGTTAATGGAAATTTAAGCGTATGAGTAAATCAAGAAAAATAGTGATTTTTGCAGTTCTCTGATGCAAAAGCGAAACAATAACAATAGACACACAATCAATTCTATTTGTGTGTCTACTTCAACTTTAAATGACTTAGGTCTTTTTTCTTTCAAAAAAACTTCGAATGAGTTAGGGCTGTTTTTTATATGACTCCAAGTCCGTTATTTGCGATCATAGCCCACTAATTTTTTTTAGGGGAGGTGTATTTGACAGTGATCTACCAGAATACATTAAAAACGCGATTTCGAAAAAAATTTAGATACGCCTTTTCTATATTAAGCCAACGATACATATTTAACAAAAAAGAGCTTTCAAAAAATATTAGTTTACTTTGATATTCAATTAATTTTACAAAAAGTAGGAAAATTGTTGTACTTTAATATTCAATTAATTTTACATAAAGTAAGAAAGTTGTTGTACCGTATTGTTCTATTAGATTCTATTAGCGGAAAAAATATTTAGAATTTTTAAGTCGGGAGTTCAGGGGGAGTTAAACTTTCATATAAAAAAAAACTAATTTATTTTACTAAAATTTGCATAAATACCATTATTATCGATCATGTTAAGGAAATCTAAATCGAGTGAAGTGGAAATCGTTAGAGATTTTCAGATACAATCACCCCTATCGTGAATAATTTTTCCCACGTAATTTTTCCTCTTTTCACAAATTTGCGATCATGAAAAACTCTCTTGAAAAAAATGTAATTCAAAGGAGAATAATAACGTGAAAAATTGTTCACGGGAAAAAATTCCCTACCGTGAAAAGTTTTTTCCCTCGTAATTTGTTCACGTTTCCCTTAGATTTTCCCACTTTATTTTTACTAGGGAACAGAACATGTATGTAAGTAGTTCCTCCTATAAATTGAATATTAAGGGCTAGGCCCGTTCATAAGGCACAAGCCGATATATTGGTCAACAAAATGCAAAACAACAGATCGATTGCCTGCAGATTTGTGATGCTTTCGAAAGACGTGGTGGCAGAATTTTGGAAAATATTTTACTACATAAAATTTAAAAAGTGCAAAAAAGTTAACGTTGTAGTCAAACTATCCCTCTAAGGGCCATTTTCACCAAGTTCGGTTAAAACTAACTTTCGATTAAAGTTCCGGTTGCCAATATGTTTTGAGAGCTATAACCGATAGTTAATTATAACCGAACTTGGTGAAAATGGCCGTAATTCTAAATATTTTGCTTTATTATCTTTCTTTAATATATATGCTTGTACATTTTTGAAAAAAAAATTTCATTGATTTTATGATTTTATTTTAATTTTTCTTCTTTTTACATTCACTGGAACTAATAGTGTGAAAAATTTTTCACATGAGATTCACGATTGTTTTTTTCCCTTCGAGGGGAATGAAAATTACCTGAGAACAAAAATTCCACTTGTTATTTACGATAGGGGTGAATATTATTTAAAATGAACGAAGTTTATAATAATTCTAAGAGTTGTTTGGGTAAAGATAAGTGGTATGTAGTCAAAGTATGAAGTATACAAAAAGTAGTATTTATATGAACCTTAAAACGGGATCATTATTCAAATTTTAAAAGCTTTTGGTGCCTATTATGAACTAAATTCGATTTTCGACAGCAGTCGAAGTAGCTGAAGACCCCATGTTATGGCTACTGAACTGAAGTTGTGTTGCCAGCAGCGAAATAAGGCAACGCCACTCATGTTAAAATATAAAATAATATATATTTATCATGAGCGTCGTTGATTTTGCTGTTGGCAACTCAACTTCAGTAGCCATCCCAAGGTATATTTATAGCAGGTAGTCTCGGAAAGCCAGCTGGTTATTTTTTATTTGCTTGTTTTGTGATACAAACTGTCAAATGTTGTATAGTAAACAAGCTTTTTTGTCTTTATCTTTTGTCTTTTTTGTCTCTTTTCAACCCCTTTACTGTTTGACAGTTCGTATAACAAAACAACAATAAAAAGCCCTGTTGTTTGTTTTATTGTACAATTGTTGTAATCTCGCGGCTACCTGCTATAAATATACCTTGAGCCATCCGTAATTGACCCATTAAACTTACTTCGATTCCATTCCCGCTCTAGTCAAAAGATCTACGACGACTTGAGCCTGTTTGTCATCGCCTACAGCTCCAAAAAATATCGGTTCTGTACCAAGAGTTTTTAAAATACGAACCGTATTCAATGCAGAACCACCCAAGTGAGGATCTTTTCTAAAATTTACAGAAATAAAAAAAAACGACAAAAAATTTCAAAATATTAGTATATACTTATCGACAACGGCCTCCTCCGTGACTTTGCTTATTGTTTCGACATCTATTTCTGCTCTCGTATTCAAAGACAATTTGTAACGATCCAACAGTTCTGTATCATTAACGTAAGCGGTGTGATCGAGTAAAACATTACCAAATGCTACCACTTTTCGTGGTCTGAAACCGACAAAACAACAAGAAAATAAAAACAGATGAAATGTTATAAAACAACAGCAAGAAAGTTTAAAAAAAGATTTAAATTATTACATCACTTGTCTTTTAATGAGTTGCCCTTCATTGTTAAAAAAATCATTCTTTAGAAAAATAAAATACATAAATAAATAAACATGTACATATGTACATACTTACAAATTATTTGTTGTTGCCTGGTTGCTGTTGGTTGTGGAGGAAATGTCTTTAGGATTTGTACCCAAGAGACGATAATACAATTGTTGCAAATAGTCCATGTTGGAGAAAGTCTTTCGAAAATTCACTTCAAATAATGCACGACTATTATTTCTCATTAACTGGGATTCCTTTGGCAATTATTGTTGTGTTTTAACCGTTTCAGTTTAAAAATTTATTTATCCTATTTTTATTTAGTTTTTTCCTCTCTATTCACCGTTGTTGTGCCGTTTATGTTTGTTGCTTTTTAATCCAAAGTAAAACGTTTAATCAATAAAAATGTAATTTATCGTAAAAAGTGACGGATGGAAAAGTAAACTTTATGAAATTTATTTCAATGGCAACGACGTTCGTTCCACTCCGACATTTCACTTTGAAGCCATTTTTTCGACTGACACAGTGTCCGCCAACAGCCGAACTTCGCTTAAAGTTTGCTTGCAAAGCAATACATATCGACCGCCCCAAAAGTTGTCTTTGAGTGCAGTGTGTTTTAATTTAAAAGTTGTTTGTAGAGTTAAATTTCTTAACATTTTGTTGTTTTTTTTACGTGTGAATTTTGTTTCTATTATTTGCAGTTTTGTTTACGGTGAGTGGGAAAAAATATTATTTACAATCTTAATTAACAATTCTTTTTTTGGGAAAAATCTTATGAATTTGTTTATTGGAAAAAATACTATATTTGGTATAACATGTTGAGATAAAACGAGTTGCCATTTTTAAATGTGCCCAAATGGGAATTTAATAATAGCATGAAATGTTAAATGATTTTTAACTAAACCTTACGTAAATGATTGCAAGTTTTGAAAAAGCCTTTAGCAAGGTATATTTACACAAGGTAGACTCATTTGGGAGTGTAGACATGCTGCTCTATAAAAGGAACCAAGTTGTCAAAATTGTCTTCATATAAAACAAAAACAATTTAACGCACACATGTACAAAATTTGACGTTTGGGTTCCAACTAGGGGTAATCAGCTGACAAACATATGGGCCAACGAGTTTACCTTGTGTACATATACCCTGGCCTTTAGTATTATTAGTAGTCAAGGTATGTAAATATACCTTGCAAGGCGAATTGACTAGAAGGTGAGGTCAAGTCAACATGTGGTGTTTTTTTCGGTGGTCGAGCTGTCAAAGTTTGTATACAAACTAGTTTTTTATGTAAACAAACCTGGTTTTTTTACTAGCAATATTTTTGACAACCCGACCACAGAAGCATTGTAGCTGTAGAGTTGACCTCACCTTCTAGTCAATTTGCCTTGATACCTTGTTAGTAGTTTTAATTTGCTTATGAAAGAGTGTATAGGCTTTTTCAAGGTATATTTATAGCAGGTAGCCGCGAGATTACAACCATTGTGCAATAAAACAAACAACAGGGCTTTTTATTGTTGTTTTGTTATACGAACTGTCAAACAGTAAAGGGGTTGAAAAGAGACAAAAAAGACAAAAGATAAAGACAAAAAAGCTTGTTTACTATACAACATTTGACAGTTTGTATCACAAAACAAGCAAATAAAAAATAAACAAAAAATAAGTGCTTTACTATTTCGATTTGTTTTGCTCCCTAATTTGACACAAAATGTAATATAGTTCGGTTACAAATTAATCAAGTGTACATACATAGATGAAAATTGCTGCATTAAAAATGTCACATTGCTTACTTAAATACTACTTTAAAAAAATAAACCAGAAAACATCAACAACAAAAACTACAGGAGGTAAACACGGACATAACTAAATTTTCAAAAGTTAAAACCAAATAAACGGTTTGGCATTTCAAAGTTGTACGTTTGTGCTCACGTTTTGTGTTGTTAACTAAGCCATTTGACATAAATAAATTGACGAGGATAACATTTTTTAATTAGAATTTTATAAACAAATTATTAATTATGTTTACGTCGTTTATTTGTAAACGGAAAGTGTGTTTCCAAGTCCGTTTGTGTTGTTTGTTTGGCTCTTATAATTCGCAACTGTTATACGAGTATGTATTGAGTCAATAAGGTTAGATAATGGCTTAAAAATAAGAAGTAATATAACAAAAGTGAAATTTAAAAAAAAACACAGTAAACAAATCTATACACGTTTTCAAGACAAAGTCTTGACAGAAATAATACGAAAAAACAGAAGAAAAGGTGGCGACGTGTAAATAACTTGAAAAATGATAAATACAGCAAATTTCGAACCACCAGTACCAGTGTTTAAAGATTGATGTTTGACTGTTGGCTGGCATGCACCGCAGTGGTGCAGAGGTTAGAACTCAAAGAATTCTGATGAAAGAATGTGGTGATTCTTGAAACATGTAAATTCAACCCAGGTTCAAGACCCAGCTCAGCCAAGAAAATGGTCAATTAATTTTAATAAAATTTCATGTTGTAAAAATTCCTTCCTTTACTAAAAATAATTTAATGAAAATTAAATTTGATGAGCTTAAGCCAAACTAAAAATATCAAAAATTAAAAAAAAAAAATGTAATGTTAAGACTGAAAAAGCTGCACCATTTGCAAGAAAGAATTATTTTTTAAACAAAAAGCTTCAAAACTCCTCAATACCTAAAAAAAAACTGCAAAGTGCAGATTAATATTCACAATTGGCAACGCTGATGTGGAACAACATGTGTGTGCTCTCTTCGACCGAAAGCTTTTAAAAGCTCTCTAATAGAGACCGGTATACCAGTGTTGCCATTAGAATACGAAAGATACATTTTTCGTATCTTTTGATGGCTTCACGTACCATGTATAATCCTGACATTTTTCGTAACTTTTGAATCTGGGGCCAAATTACGGCATTCGATATCGATCGAAATTACAATACAATATGAATGGGAATTTCGATCGATATCGAATGCCGTAATCTGGCCCCTGTTTGCAAAATGTACTAAAACTTATTAATACTGATCATCGTAACCGACTCAATACTTTTACAATAGCAGCTTTCGTAATGGTGAAAGAAAACATTAAGGACGTTTCAACATACGATCCACCTAAATCGTTGAATACAAGTAGTGCGAAGTTGTTCGGAAGAAATATGAACATCTTTTATTTTCAGGAAATTTATATGAACTTTTCGATATAATCGCCTTGGTAATAACGCCTTAACTCGCATATTAATATTTACAAAAATGAATTTGTTTCGATAACATCCAAAGATAGTTAAGGGCATAATAAACCACACAAAATGTTTGGCAAACACACACATTGTTTCCGTTTGGTGTTTGCCAATAAACAACACAAATATTCTCCGTTCAAACATTAATTTTAATTTTTGTTTTGTTTTCAATGAATGCAGATGCCAATACTGCTGCGCCAATTTTGTTACTTTTTGCTTAAAACGGAGAAGAAATTATAAAATAGAGGCAAACAATTTTAAGTAAAAAGTGATTTAAACAATGAGCTGTTTTGTGGCAAGCAATACTGCCAAAAAAATTTAATTTAATATTAAAAATTAATTGAATTGAATACATTTAGCATTAGACGCCACAAAAAGTTTGACAAATATTCAACATGTCTGCCAAATATAATATTAATAAATGTTAAACGTTGAAAATGGACTTAAAATTTTTTCAAAATGTATCTTTTTGGGAAAAATAGTATCTTTTTGGAAACTAAAATGTATCTTTTTCGAAATTTCACTGGCAACACAGCGGTATACACTAAGGTTTAGAAAAGCTTTTTATATAACAGTGTTTTCTACCCAGAAAAAAATTAATACAATTGCAAAGACCAAGGTCTATCCAATAGGTCTGCGCAAGAAGCCAGATGTTAACTTGGTTTATTCCCTAATGATGTCAAAAGTTGTTTACATTTTCCTTATACATGTGTATTTTTGTTTACGTTTTTGTTTTTTTGCCACACATGCATGCACACAAATCACATCTTTCTTTTTGTTTTCCCTATGCGAATTCATCCCAGGTAATCTCGGTACTACAACAAGTACAACTCGTACAAAAACCACAAGCAATTTGTTTTTGTAAAATCATTGTACAATGTCAAAATCAGAAATAAAACAAAACAGAAACAAAGATAATAAAAGAGAATAAACAAAATTTTGACATCCAACAGGGATTTTAGCTAATATCAGCAGGGCTTTTAAGACCACCTGTAATAAATTCGTCTTGCCCTATTCTGTAGTAAGATTTTGACAACGGCAGGGAATTTTACACAAACAAAATGCCTGTTGTTTTTTGTATTGTTGTAGAAGTAAGCAGACCTTTTGAATATGCCTTGGCAAAGACGTAGTCAAGTCCAAATTTATATAAATTTAAATAATAAAGGTCGAATAAGAAAAAAATTATATTAATAAAAATAATTTTTGTAATTTTATTTTAGTGTTTATTAAATTCTTTAATGTAATTCTTTTACTACAATTATAATTTGCTACCATTTCATAAATTTAATTTCTTTTTCACACAATTTGCTTTTATATTTTTCTTTTTTGCTTCTTTTTTCTCAATTGACAACGAAATTTGACGTTTTATGTAAGCAATAATTGTCAACGAAAATGGACTAACAATTATTGCAGCATGTACAAAAAATTGCTGTCTGCATAAAAGATAACATAATTTTGACATTTACTGCAATATATGCCGCAATAATTATCTCTGGTATAGGCGGGCAGTAAAAGTGATTGTATGGTTTATATGGGACATAAAATCAATTTTGGATCTACCAAGCCAAAATTTTTACACGACATACAAGCTACTTTAGATCTCGTCAAATCCAGGGGGGCTACTCTCTATTGAGATTCGAATTCAATTGCGATGCGAAAGCTTAATGCCAACTTGGTACTCTCTATCACTTTCGCAATTTTTTTCGAAAATTAAGCAATACAAATTTAAGATGGCGCAGATTGAAAGTAATAAAAATTTCAAAATATGTAAAAAAAGATTGAAATTGGAAAATTTAAATAAAATAAATAGTGATCGTTAGAAAAAGAAAACAAAAAAGATGCGAAAGACAAATTCGCAAACGCATTAAAGAGTACCAATCTTAAGATTTGTAACAACTATCTTTCGTATGGCAATAGAGAGTAACCCCCCAGCATTTATAAGGTAATTATGGCTTTAACCCTGCGGCCACACGGTCAAGTTGTTCTTGAGTCCTTTACATATACTGCTTGTCAACATTTACATAAATTGAAAGCTGTGACGTAGGCTGCATTCAATTTTTGAGCAATTTACTTTCAAGATGTCATCAAGAAAGCAATTTATAAAGATAAACGAAAAATTTGCTCACTAGCCTTGAAATCAGCTGTTTTCTTGAACGTAAATTGAAACACTCACTGGTAACTTGGTGGCCACACGATCAGGTTTTGCCTTTCAATTTGCAATACACTCAGTTTTTTACTAAGTGCTGGTTCACACAGGTCAAGTTTACTTGAACAGTTTTATTTAAATTTTCTTTTGAACTTGCGTTCACGTTCATGCACAAAATTAATTTTTGTTTTCTTTTCCTTCAACTTTGTAGCTTTTTATTATATTACGGATGAAAAAAGAAAAGAAAAATACAAAACTGACTGGTACGGTCAAGTATGTACCCCTTTCGATTCTCTTTACCCCTCTCTCCTAAAAGCTCAAGACTTGAAGAGTCAAACTTGACCTGTGTGAACCAGCACTAACACACTCACACTTTTTAAATTGACCACGAGATGGCTTTCAATTTCACCTTTCCATTTGTTTGGCAATTTACTTTCAATTTAACAGCTGAGTACAAGTTTGTCTCTGTTGTTGTTGACATCTTGGAAGTAAATTGCTAACAAATTGAGTGCAGCCTACGTCACAGCTTTCAATGTATGTAAATTTTGACAAGCAGTATATGTAAAAGACTATCAAGAACAACTTGAACGTGTGGCCGCAGGGTAAGAGAATTTTAGCTCTGTTCCACATGCATAACGAAACAGTCCGAACTTGCACAAAGTTACCCAAAAGCGTTCCACATAACAATTTTTTTGCAATTAAGAGAGTAATTGAGAGAGTAATTTTTTTCATTTCCTGTACAAATTTGCACGAACTTTTTCTTTGGGTAAGTTCGGACAAGAAAAAACCATCAGCTGTTTTTGTTTACATATGAAACTGATAAATAATTCAGGAAATTTGCAAGCAAAAAAACATTTTTAGTTTTAATTAAAAAACATATTAAAAACCAAAATGTTAGGTTTTTGTGAAAAAATTAAAGTTGTAAAAACGTTATTGCATACATATTTTCCTTTATCTTTAATAAAAAAAAAAAACAAAATATAAAAAATTACAATGATGCAAATTTTTTGGTTTTATTATTTTATGACTTTTAAACGTCTAAAACACTTAAATAGATCTTAATTTGAAAAGTAAGCAGCATTAGTATTTGAAGAAGTGCAAAAATGGTTTTTTGCGTTCCAGCAATTTTGTCTAGTTTCGGCAAATTTAGAGAGTAATTTTCATTTTACTCTCATTAGTCCGAACATGCCCGAGATCTTGTGGAACACACCTTTTAAAGGCACCCTGCAAACAATTTCCATCGCCGAATCATCGCCCGCAAGTTGTCTAACATCGCCGCGATGCATCGCGATTCGCCAGAGGATCGCATTTAGCTTCCACGCGATGCATCGCTGCGATGTTAGACAATTTGCCGGCGATTCGGGGGCGATGATTCGGCGATGAAAATTGCTTTCAGGGATATATTAAATAACACACCTTTCACAAATCACTTGCTCAACTGGAATGACAATTTTGCTAACAGTGCAGCCACACGATCAAGATTTTCTTGATAGTCTTTTACATATACTGATTGTCAAAATATGCAAAAGTTGACAGCTGTGACGTAGGCTGCACGCAAGTTGAAAGCAATTTACTTTTTCAAGATGTCGTCGCCGAGAAAACAACTCAAAATGTTTTGATATTTTCCACTTTTGATTTTTCTGCACTGTAGGCTGTTCGAAGGGACTTTATCATTTTGCTTATTAATTTTATTAATAAACACATTTCACTATTTTTTAGGTTTTTAGTTAAAATTTTAAAATTCCCGCAACAATTTGTAAAAAAAAAGAACTTCAGCTTTTGCCGGCAAAATATTTGTGAAAAAAAAAAACAAAAACAACTTCAAAAGATTTGTAATAAGATGTTTTCTTGAACGAAAATTGATACACTCACTGGCAAGAGAATTTTAGAGGCAAGTTCGTATCAATTTTTAAAAGTATGAGCGTATTGGTAAAAAAGTGTGAGTGTATTAAAACTTGATAGCCAAAACTTGATCGTGTAACCCTCAAGTACATAATTGCCCTTGAAACCAAATATTTATTTTCCCGTTACAAAACAACAAGAAAAACCAAATTCTATCGAAAGTTATAAAAAACCACAGATGATTGCCGCTACTTGTGTGCGCTCGCATATTCATCGCCGTAGGCGATTGTTAGCGATTCGTATTCCCTGAGAAGGACCGCGTAATCATCACCAAAAAATTTCAAAAATGTTTGAAGGGCAAGTATTGGTGAAAAAGTGTGAGTGTATTAAAACTTGATATGCAAAACTTGATCGTGTAACGCTCAAGTAAACCAGTGATGGCTGCGAGTGTTAAACGGCAAGCCCTCTGAGGAGATTGAGTGGTTGCAATCGAAACATGTCAGGGTAACTCCCCGTCTACAACTGACATGATTTGCTGTTATAACATGATGTTATAAAAGCGTTGTTAAAACATTTGCATTAACAACCGTGTTATAACATGAGAAAACCTCTAACATGATGAGTCTATACTTAACACTAACATCATTTTAGTGTTAATGTTAAGCATTTCATGTCAGTTGTAGACTGTATGTAACCTGTAACACCTGGGGGGCTACTCTCTATTGCGATGCGAAAGAAAATTGTAGCAAATCTAGCAATTGGTACTCTTCAATACGTTTGCGCATGTGTCTTTCGCATCTTTAAATTTTTTTTCTTTTCGTAAATCATCCCTTTATTTTATTTAAATTTTCCAATTTCATATATTTTTACACACTTTGGCATTTTATTACTGTAAATCCGCGCCATCTCTAATTTTTATTGCCACTATCACTTCATTTTTCAGTAAATTTTGCGAAAGTGATAGAGAGTACCAAGTTGGCATTTAGCTTTCGCATCTAAATTGTTTTCGCATCGCAATAGAGAGTAGACCCCCTGGGTTCGAGCCCAGATTGAGTCAAGAATGAAAAATTATCAATAAATTTTAATGAATTTTCATGTTGTAAAATTCCTTTCTTCATAAAAATAATTTAATGAAAATTAAATTTAATGAACTTAAGCCTAATTAAAAATATTAAAAAATTTGGATTAAAAACCACAAATAGTTCAATAAAATAACCACAATACTAATGATAACTAAAATTAAAATTGATAATAATAAATTTTGTGTAGGCAATTTTGTAAACAGGGCTGTGAGTCGAAGTTAAGGTTTTTGTACCGGAGTCGTAGTACCCACAAAAAATTCGCGACTCCATCTCCAAAATTTTTCGCCATGAAAAATTTGAAAATTATTACTGAATCCTTTTCTTGCTATATTTAACCATTGAAAAGGTATTGCATTAAAAAAAAGTTTTAAGTTAAATAAGACCAGTCTCATATACATTTAGCATTATATACATTATACAGATAAGGTTATATACATTTAGATAAGATAAGGTTAGATAAGGAGTCGGAGCTGGAATTTCAGCGGCTGGAGTCGACTTTGTTGACGACTCAATGTTAAAAAAATCACCGCTAAATTTCTAAGGAACAAGTATAACAAAAAAAGTAATAAAACGGTCGTTTTTGAAAGGAAAAAGTACCGAAAATAGTACCATAGTACTGAAAATTTTCCATCACTGCTTTAAACGCTATTTACAGAGTATATATATATATATATATATGTTCTAGAATCCGAATCCACTCGAAAGTGGATTACTTTAGCATTTTTGGTGTTCTGCATTTCACATCCACAAGTTTTTATTCGTTTTCAATTAGAGTAGTAATGGGTTGGTGAAAGTAAAACGAATCGACTTTTATTCTAATATTTGATAACATTTTTAACAAAAAAAATTAATTTTGTTTTAGCTTAAAATCTTCTTTATCCAATTTAATCAAAAATATATCGTTCTCTAACTTGCAAAAGTCCCTAACTTACCCTAAATTTAAAATTATCATTATTTTGATGTAATTACAGCTTATTTTCTTTTTACGATTTTTATGTTATTTTCAGACAATTTGTTTTTTTAATCGATTTTAATCAAATTAGTTTTTTTGTTTGTTTAAAATTTTGCGATTTTTCGCCATGTTCGCGATAGAAGCGATTTCTTTCAGTAAGTTTTCTGATTCTTTACAGCGCTATCGATTTATCGTCCATGTTTTGACAATCTCAAGATTTGAAATCGCAAAACGCCAAATTTATTTAATGGTGTTCTTTCACTCGTGCGTTTAGCTTGCGATCTGCTATAGTTTCTTACAAATATTATAGTTCCTTTTTGTAATTTTAAGTCGCCAAACTTCTTGCTATTTCGATTTACAGAACACCTAATTTGCGATTTTAAGTCAGAATCGCCAATGTTAAGCGTTTTGCTATTGTCAGAACATGCCCTTATAATAAATAGTAGCCTTCGCTATCATGCCGATGTTAGCAAATGTTTGCGAATTCCGCGAGTTTAGCAATTTTTACCTAATTTTGGCCAATCGTTATAGTTTTAGGGACTTTTAATCAATTATATGGCTGGTTTGAAATATTAAAAATTTACGCGATTTTTCGCTATTTTTGCAATTTGTTTTGTTATTTTCCGACATTTTGTTATTTTTTTTTTACCGATTTAGCGATTTCAAATAAGTTTTAGTGTTTGTTTAAGTTTGCAATTTTTCGCGAATTTTAGACATGTTCGCGATAGAAGCTATTTTTTCCTGTGATTCTTTACAGCTTTCACGATTTTAAAAAAATATTAAACATTGCTATCATGGTGCGGTTAGCAAATTAGCGATCTTTAGTCCAAAAAAAGTTTTTTCAAACAAAAACTTCGAATACCCAAAAACATTTTCGCAAATTAAGAAAAAAACAATTATTATCTAAAATATAACTCAATAAAAGCACGATTTTCGCGAATATCTCAAAATTGCTTCTTGAGGGTACACTTGCAAAAATTTGTTCTTATATAATGTGGTGTAGGGTATCATATGGTCGGGCTTGACCGATTATAATTTTATTTTTTTTATATTTCATATTTTTTATTATTTCATACAAGATATACAAAATCTTTAAGATTATAGTAGGGAAAACATGTAGTTATACAATAAATTGTTAATAACACGGCACATACTTATTATTTTATATAAAACAATTGACAAAAGTTTTGAAAAAAATAAATAATAATAAATAAGTTACAATTACAATTAAAAAGAAAATTTTAAAACATAAAAAGATTGAAAAGTTATTAATATTAAGAAAACAGTTTTATTTCATTTTTGAAAATATTTGCATTGCTGATTATTTGAATTCTGTTTGGAAGTCTGGGGGGTTAATTATGTAGTACGATTCGAAAGAAAAGATTTACGAATTCATACAAATTGTATTCACCCCTATTGCAAACAACTACTCCCACGAAAATATTCCCATATTTTTTTATTTCGTATTGTGAATGATTCCCATAACAAGATTTTTGGGAATGAGTTCCCAAACTTAAAAAATTTGGCATCGCCAATGTTTACTCCCGCGAAATTTTTAAATAAATAAATTCCCAACAAGTGTTGATGTGAACGAGAAGGGAACATGTAAATTTTAATTTGTATTCTAAAGTAGGCTTAAATTAAATTACTTTTTCCTTTTATTGAAGGAGTTTACATAAAGAAAATTAAGATAAACACTATTCATTACTTATTTTATCATATTTTTATTAGTATTTTATTTTGTATATTTTTCTTTCACAATACAGGCCTTAGTGGTTGGGGAACGACTGTTTTGCCATTGTCTTCTTAACTTCCTTTTTTCTCTGATAAGGGTCTCTATATCCGTCGATGTATTGTAAGGAGCACGTTTAATTGTCCGCTTGATTGGGGTTGCATTTCTTGCTGCAGCATCCAAGACTTCTGTAAATCGGTCGACAGCTATTTTGGATGTCAGATGAATTTTTTAGGGGAATGCACTGTGATAGGTGAGAGCTCACATACATTTTATACTTTAACCAATTTGTGTTTCTGTTTGGATAGGAAAACCAGTTTGCAGCTGCGGCGTCAGAGTTACATTTTAAAATGAGGATTGAAGGTGAATGATCAGACGAAAGATCATAGGAGGAACTAACTAGTACCTGATCGCGCTTGATGTTTTTGATTACAGCAAAGTCAATAAGGTCTGGTAGCTTGTTGAAGTCGGTTGGCCAATAGGTAGGCTCACCACTCGATACCACATCAAAGTTATTTGCAGTTACGGTATTATATAGCTGATTACCTCTAGGACTAATAAGTCTGGAGCCCCAATATGTATGTTTAGCGTTGTAGTCGCCAGCAGCAATGAATTTCTGGCCCAATGTGGAGAAGAAGTTGAGAAATTTATCGTGTAGAATTTTGTGCCTCGGGGGACAATAAACGGATGTTAACGTTAGTTTGAAATCAGTCAGATTTATAGATGTGGCCTGGATACAATCTTCTTCGAACTCTGGCAATGGTAAGTGTCTGATGTGTTTGTGCACAATTATGGCTGTGCCACCACAAGCTCGTCCGCTGGGATGTTTTGTGTCATACGTAAGGTAACCATTTACCCTAAAGCAGTTTTTATGAGTAAAGTGTGTTTCAGAGACAAGAAGTACGTCGATTTCATGCCTATGAAGAAAGTTTGCAACTTCGTGTTTATGTTGGGATAACCCGTTTGCATTCCAGAAACATATTTTTAACTGGTTCATTTTTTGTTGAGTAGAACTTGCAGGAGCATGTTCTGGTTTCGCATCATTTCCTGAAACATGCTCTGCATAGTGGCCATGAAGTTATTCATAGTTTGAATTAAATTTTCAATTGAGGTAGGCATTTGTAGACCTTCCCTAGGAACATTAGCGTATGGAGGTTGCTTTGCGTTGGAAGTACTCGGGGGATTTTTCGCATTAGGGTTTCCTTTTAGGACTTGGGCATATGATTGGTTTTGTTTGTTTGTTTGTGTAGTACTAGCAATAGAGCCAGCGGCTTGGCTGGGCGCATGTGATGGACCATATTGGGAGTGAGTATATTTTTGAACTAAAGCTGGTTTTTTTAAATGCAAGAAGACTTTACAACCCCTATAGTTTGCCGTGTGATTTTCGCCACAGTTGCTGCATTTCTTGACATTTGGGTCAACTTTAGAACGATTACATTCGGCGGTTTTATGAGCGTCGCCACAAACCACACATACGTGAGGCAATTTACAATATGATTTTGTATGCCCATATTCCTGACAGTTTGTGCATTGGGAGGGACCCTTTCGTTTTATTGGCTCCTCAACAGTTATTCTTCTGTTGAGTAGGTAGCGCAAGTTGTATATGGGATGAACTGAATTTTTGGTTTTGAGAACCGATGAATCAAATGATATCTCAATGCGGTGCAGTGGTTGGGGAACTTTGTTCCTGTTCAAAATGTTATGAACCGATTTTACCTCGTACCCCTCTTGCTCTACGGCAGATTTTATTTCATCTGTAGGAACGGAACTATCTATGCCTTTTATGACAATAATCAATCCCTTAGCACTTTTTAATTGGTATGTATAGTAGCTTTTATTTTCTGCGTCCAGGTGTCTTGATATAATACGAAAGTTCGTTTCTGTACTGGCTTGAATTTTGGTCTCTTGAATTTGTCCGCGTCGTATAGAAACGACGTAGAAATTGTTCTTACCTACAAGTTGAGTCAACATGTTGACTATGCTATTTGATGTTTGCTCCCGCAGATAGATAGGTGGCGGTTTAACTTCTTTAGTGGCTGTCCCATTAGCTAATTCTGCTTCTTCATCGTCAGGTATGGATAGTACAGAGAATCTGTTACCATTTGTTGGCAAAGAGACTACGTTAGAGCCTTTGTATTGTTTGGCCACGCGTTCCTGTTGGGTGGACCTAGGGCTAGCCTTTCTCTTAGTTATTGTTATATATCTGTCCATGCCTGTTTGCACTTTAGTACTTTTTGGTACAGCTCCTGTATTTGTTAATGCAAATCGTGATGTTCCAGGTTTTTCGTTATTATTCCTCTGGTCAGACGGCTTCACACTTTGAACCACATTTACGGTCGGATCAACACACTTGCTCAGGTTGGGCACACTTGAACTTAAATTTCTGTATGGAAAACCAGTTGCGCTGGCAATTTTTGCACTTAAAAGATGTTTGTTTAATTCAGGGTATCGAATGTTTTCATTGCTCACGCTCGGGGAGCTTACCACAATATACGCATTTCTGCTATTTGTGCTGGGCCTACTCTCCTTATTGGGAGTATTTGTGAGGCTCATTCACAAATCTCTTCGGGCACACTAGTTATTGTTCTTTTTTTTTTCACCTATTACAAATATTTTTTTTTTCACCTACGGTAAATATTTTTTCACTTTTTTTTTTTTTATTATATTATTTTTTTTTTTTTGTATTTTTGTTACTCACTGATACACGTCCGTACTCGTCAAGAGCTAGTTCCCAACCACTAAGGCCCAACTACAATTATGCCTGACAACTCTTCGCAACAAATTGAGACAGAACCACGAGTCTGCAATAGAAGGCTATCTAAACAGCCTAGATGCCACAAAAAACTCCAATTATAGCTTATGGAAGGCTGTACGGCATATGAAATGCCCTATAACCCAAGAATCTCCATTAAGACTGGAAAACCGCACTTGGGCGAAAAACACAGATGAAAAATTAAACGCTTTCGCGGGCCATCTTGAGAAAGTTTTCACGCCACATGATACACATACTTGTTCCTGTCGTCCAACCATTCCTGATAAGGTAAACCATCCATTAAAATTTAACATTACTCAAGTAAAATCTGCAATAGAAAAAGTGAATATTAGAAAATCTCCCGGACTTGACCGTATCACAGGGTCAATGATAAGAAACTTACCTTCGTCTGCTTCCAGAATCTTGCTGTTCATTTTTAACGCTATATTAAGAGTCGGATACTTCCCATCCTCATGGAAGAAGTCTATAATTGTTATGATTCCCAAGCCAGGAAAAGATGCTAGCCAGGTTGCGTCGTACAGACCGATAAGCTTATTATCAATCCTATCAAAGCTTTTCGAAAAAATATTCATTTTAAGTATAACTCCTCATCTAAATGAACACGACATCATCCCGGATCACCAGTTCGGATTCAGAGCGAAACATGGTACAATAGAGCAAGTGCATAGAATTGTCACCCTTATTAGATCGGCGTTTGAGAAAAAGCAATACTGCTCAGCCCTGTTTATAGACATTTCCCAAGCATTTGACAAAGTTTGGCATGATGGGCTACTCATCAAAATAACACGAATGCTTCCTCAAAACACTCACAAGCTTCTGGAGAGCTATCTAACAGGCAGAACATTCATAGTAAGGTCGCAAGATAAATACTCCCCCCTCAAGAAAATTACTGCTGGTGTTCCCCAAGGCAGCATATTAGGACCGCTTCTATATATAATATACACAGCGGATATGCCAACAAACCTGAGCACGCATACCTCTACATTTGCAGACGACACAGCATTTATTAGCGTTAACCATGACCCAAAAGTCGCATCGCAAAATCTGCAGTTCCACATCAATGAACTAGAGGCATGGCTAGAAAAATGGAGAATAAAGGTTAACCCGGCTAAATGTGCTCACTTAACTTTCACGCTCAGAAGACAAACGTGCCCAGCAGTAAAAATAAATAACATCACTGTTCCGGTAGAAAACCATGTAAAGTACTTGGGAGTTCATATAGATAGACGTTTGACCTGGTCTCGTCATATCGAAGCGAAAATAACGGCTATGAAACTTAAAGCAGCTCAACTACATTGGCTTCTCGGTTAAACTCAAACTTGTCTTTAGACAACAAAGTTCTTCTATACAAGTCCATCATAAAACCAATATGGACATATGGCATCCAATTATGGGGTACTGCATGCGCATCTAACATCCAAAAGCTTCAAAGAAGACAGTCTAGAATATTACGACAAATTGTCTGCGCCCCATGGTATATACGTAATGATATTATCCACAGAGATCTCAACGTCCCCACTATCCAGGAGGAAATTAAAAAATATTCAATAAGCTACATCGGTAAACTAATGGTTCACCCTAACTACCTCGCTCGGGGTTTGCTTCAGTTCGAAGGTCACCAGAGGCTAAAAAGAACCGATACTTTGAGCCTTACTAGAAGACAGTCTTAAAAATTTGAATACAGCAGTTAGTGGTTACACAGGTAACAACTAATAAACAACAAGTAGAATTAAGATTTGAATACATATTGTAAATTTCGATAAGAAAGATTCAATAATAAAAATAAATTATTAAAAAAAAAAAAAAAAAAAAAAACAATACAGGCACTGACAAGTTACTCACAATAAAGACTTTTGTTTACAAAGCACTGAATAATAATTCACAATAGGAATTTTTACTCCCAAAATATTTGCGATACCGATTTGTTGGGGATGGGAATTTAGGTTTGATCCCATGTATCATATTCCCATAACATTCGCGATAGGGGTGATTATGTAGTACGTTCTTCGAAAATTTATTTTCGAACGTTCGGAAATATTTTATTTTTGCGGGATTTTTTTTACCCCTTTTCGTAAATTAAAAATTACCCTTTTACAATTGCAACTATGTAATACGAAAGCAAATGTCAGTTCATTTAAATTGTTCGTACACTCGTAAAACTGCTCTAAGTGGAGAAGCAGCTCGCGCTTTTTGTCATTATTTCTTAAGGGCAAACAGGTCGTTTTTGTTTGTCTGCTTTTGTTGCGTTTTGCGGTGTCACCCCGCATTGGTTAGTGTTTCGGCGTCGTATAACTGTACCGAGTTACAGTTTTTGCGGTATCTGCATTAACTATATGCAATCGTTTTTAACCTCAATTTGAGGTTTTGTTTGGTGGAGAACCATTTATATCTCATGTGACTGGTGGAGAACCAATATAACTCAGACGTTTTACTGGTGGAGTACCAAGAAAAAAACTCAGAAGATTACTGGTGGAGACCAATATACTCTGGAGCGGATTCTGGAAGCTCTCGCCTTCCTATTCGAAGGTTTAGGTCGAACGAGGACTTTGCGGTTGAGGCTCCTAAAATTTGTGTGATACCCTGGCAATATAACTATGATTAGTTCGCCAAAAAAATTTTAGTTTTAAGAAAGCCAAAAAAAAAAAAAAAAAATTGTTCGTAAATTATTCGAAAGTGGCTCTGCTTGCGAAAACGATAACAAATTTAAACATGTAAATAAATAAAAATTTTTACAAAAAGTGTAAAATACAATTAAAAACATAAGATATTCTCTATATTTAGAACTGTGAGTGACTTGAAATCACAATTTATACCATGTGTTTGTTGTCACAACTCTTTGTTTTTAGTCTGAAAATTTTTATACATATCAATTTTTTTAAATGCTTTAGGGAAAGCTCAAAGAAAGCAAAGCTTACAAAACCAAGACAGTATGAGGTGATGGTTGATTTTATTGTTGCACATGCAGATTTAGCAATGGGCCACCTAAATGTTGCAAATGCTAAAAGCAAGTCGAAGGATTTGTAGCAAAGACTGTCAAAGGATTAAGATGCGGTTGATCCACCGTATAGTGAATTGGAAAAAAGTGAGTTTTCATTTAATCGATTTTGTGTTAACTATTTTTACAAATGTGCTTTGTTACTAGGTATGGGAAGACTATAAACAACACGTTAAAGTTAAATGTCTGTTTTCGGTTGAAGTATAAATGCTCATCGTTACTTGGCCTTATTACTTGAATGTAAGTGCCGTCTACTGCTCCAATTACTCCAAGTATTCCACATTAATTAAACAAAATATCTTTTCGCCTCCTTTTTTTTCTTCAGTCATTTCAAAGATAATATGCTTCGGGCAAAGATTTGGTTCGATTATTTCGCATACCTCAGATAAGCATATGGAAATTGATGGGTGTGAAAGTCCCACAAGGCGATCTTGGCCAATCTGATGTTGGTATCCAACTAGTGCCAAACATTTTAATGTGGCAGCTAATTTTTTAAAAGGTGCCGATCATTCAGGTGGCTCTTAATCGCATTTTCTTCAATTGTAGATATACATAACTGAATTTTTATTAAGCCGAAAGTTTTTCACGAAACTAAAAGTAGTATTTTTATGATTTAATTTCATAATTAAAAAAATTTTTCTTACGTACTATTAGCAAGGCTCATAATCTCGGATGTATCTATTTTTATTTTCTGTTGAACTCTTTCTGCAATTGCATCACTTTCTTTATCGCTATCTTCCAACCACAATGCAACAGAATCCATGTTCTTAAACCGTTATTTTTTTATTAATAATTATTTGTTATTTTATTTTGTTTGTTTTTCAAAAAAAAGTTCTGTCAATATTGACAGGTACTGTAAATTTATTGTGTATAAATTTGGCAGCACTTTGTTTTTCCCTTTTTTAACAAATACAAATCTGTGGTGCTTTCGAACGGATTAGCAAATACCATTTCATTTTCGATACGGAAATTTCTTTCGAAAGTATTTTCGTTTCGAATCGAATTACATAATAACCCCCCTGTTCCACAAACGGATAGCATTAATGAAAAACTGCCGCTCTTAAACCTGACACTTGTATCTAATATTTGTAAGTTTACACACGCGGTTCGATCTTACAAATTGCTTATACAAGTATGATGGTGTTTTAAGATATGATTTTGTGCAGTAGTATTAAAGTTTTGCTGTCAATTAGAATTCTTACTTGTTTTTTTATTGATATTCTATTGATACAGGCACTAACAAAGCCGTACAGAAAAACTTTTCGAATGAAGCTTCGACTTATTTTAGTGAGAGTTATGTTTTGTTTTTTATGTTTACACCAGTGTTACCACCAGCAAAATTCAAAATTACACTTCAGTTGAAGCAAAATTACCCCATTTAAATGAAATTACACCTGATATAAAATTGTAGTATTATTTACTGAAAAAAGGAAAAATACAACAAACTGTTAAGATTCTTATTGTAATTTAAAATTAATTAACAAAAATAATATTAAAAACTTAAAAGCATAAAAAAACATAAAATAAAACTCCTAAAATAATGAGTTAACTTCCACATTTGGTTGCATATATCCAGGTAAGGTTCAAAATGCTGATTGCCATTCCTTTTAAATTAGAGTTTTTTAGCCCCATAGCGCTTACGAAAGGTTAGCTGTCAAACGCACTGTTATACTGCTGTCACTTTTTGCGCAGTCACATCATCATGAATAGATTCATGCTTGAAAAATGCAAAAAAAAACGAAACTTATTTTTTCACAAATTAAGGCAATGTGTTGATATAGAAATGATAAAGTGTCAATTAGACTTTTAGGCCGTGCGATGTGACACCTCATGTTTGTTTTCCGTAGGGCTCTGAAGTCACTGGTTTGTGCTGATAAGCTAGCAACAATTGACGTCTTGGAGGTCAACATTGTGTATTATTTGTGACATGCAGCCAGCAATGTTCGAAAAAGAGAAACGAAATTGGACGTCTGCAATGCATTTCGTTGAGGACAGGCGAGGTTTCTGTTTGTTTGAAATCAGTTTCAAATGGTTATGCCGTGTAATTATCTGCGATTAATATTAATTTGTTTTGGGTTTTTTTAAGTTTTAGGTCTTAAGAAATACCTTCTATACCTTATTCAGTAAACTGTTAAGTAGAACTGTCCCTTTCGTAATTCAGTTTTACAACTGTTAAGGGCGTTAAATATTCTTCAAACTAAAGCATTTGAAAGTTGCCAGATAAAAATAAAATGAATTATGTGTTGGAATATTGGAAGCATATCTTCCCCCAGGCTAGTTTTTAGTTTCAATAACTTTTTTCAATAGACTTTAAGGTTCTAAATTACTATGATAGCTATATCTATCCAAATCTTAAAATCTATCTTGCGACATTCGTTATTGATCTTTTGAAAATATATATTTAATGATTGAAGACTTTTCTTAAAAAAATCGAGACTTTGATTCAAAAGACTGTGCATTTTTTATCAAAAATATATAAAGGGAAATAAATGTCATCACTGATATCGAATCTTGATTTAATTTAGGTATCGGAAGCAAGAATTTCAAATTACACCTAAGAGAAATTACCCACGCTCTACCCACTACAGTAAAAATTATACCGAATTCGGGTAATTACCCACAAAGTGGCAACACTGGTTTACACTGAAAAAGAATGACAAAGTAGTATGAAATAGAACACATAACTTTAAAAACATCTTGTATAGCTCTCTAGTTGATATGACTACTGTACATATATCGTTTTCTTGCAAAAAGTGTTGAAAATCATCACTGAAAACAAATGCGTTGACAAAGCATCAGAAATAAAAAAAATTGCAACAAGCATCTACGGGCGCAATTGTATCGGTGTTACTTTTATTGTATTGTTCTCAACCTCGGTGCATTTTGAGCACGCCCAAAGGTAGTTTAGACTTCATAGCATTACCACTAAAACGAGTTTACATATAAAAAGATTAATTGAGCGTAAATAGTTACATAGTTTTAAATAAAGAAAGACGATTGCTGCAAAAAAAAAAAAAAAAAAATTCATTTAATAAATTTAGCGATAAATTTAAAATAAAAATTATTTTCAACCAGCAAACAATTATAACATGCAATTGAATTTAAATATTTTTAGACGAAAACTAATATTTAGGCAATTCTGAGTAACGCGGAGGGGTAGACCACAAGACACTCGAGTTCCGTTTTAAGTGACGGGCATCTATGTTTGGAAAGATTATTTTAAGATCTGGTGTCATTGGTTGTACAGAGAAGAAACTATCAATGTACGCAGATGGTGTATATTCCTGTTTCAACATGTTTGGACCACGGACATGACCTAGGAGAAAGAAATCAGAAGTAAATGAAATTAGAATATTATATCAAACAATTTATTTTACTTCGACTCCATGATGGTGGAGGTGGCCGCTTGTAAGACACTTTATCCTCATCATCAGTTGAATCGTCTTCATGCAGCATTTCAAATGTATATTTCGAGGTGTTTTTTGGTGGGGGTGGCATCATTTTTTGTTTAGCCAGTTGTTGCTGCTGCTTCATATGCAATAGAATTTCACGTTCTTTAGCCGCCTTAGATCTGGCAATCTCATCCTCTTGTTGTTGACGTAATTTTCGCTGAATTTCTTCTAGTTCTCGTTTCTTTTGTTCCTGTTCTTGTTGCTTTTTCAATATGCGTTTTTCTTCTCTCTCCTTAGCCAGTTTAGCCACACGTTCAGCGCGCTCTCGTTCTCTGGCTTCTCGCTGTTGAGCAGCTAGCAAATGCTTTTGTTCTCGTTGCTTTTTACGTTCCTCTGCAAGATTGTGAAGACCTTTACGGAAATCATCTGCGCTATTTTCTCGCTGCAGTGTTTTCGTCGAAGCTGCAGAGTTACTGCGTTGCAAACTTGATGCACAAGCAGATTTGGCCATTGGCATAGCTTTTGAAGCACTTGTTATTGTCTTCTTAGCAAAGGCGCTATTGACTGTGGCAGCATTGGAACTTTGTGTTGGCGTTAGAAAACGTCCCAAAGCTGGAGCTTGTAACTTACCAATAGTCGGTGTTGTAACAGACTAAAATAGATTGGGTATATTAAAATTTTAAATAACTTGCCGCCATATATAAACTTACAGTTGGTGTAATATTTTCTTTTTTGCTGCGCAGAGGCCGTTTACACCGTTCATTAGCTGCAGCTGCTGCATTTTCAAAAGCTTCAACACGCATCTTTACGGGACTTTGAGCCAAAGGACTAAATTTATAAAATACATTTTATACTTGCGAAGATTTCGTTGTTATTTAAAATACTTACTTGAATAATTCATTAGCACGCATTGACATGTTATAGCCAGTCTTGGCTAAAGTGGAAGTTTTAGCTACTTCTTTAGATTTCGTAGCTGCTGATGACACTTTTGATTTTCCTACTATTGGTTTTTCCTGTTCATCTTCGGTCAAGGGACTACCATCATCAGGCAGTGATGAGTCTTTGGCAGTTTCAAACGAACGCTGACCGACAACATGGTATTCTTTATCTCTTTCCGAAATCGTAACTTGTTGAATGTCAAATGTAGCATCGGCTTGGGCATCAGCTGCAGAATGTTTGTTCAAAGTTACTGTAGCATTAGGGTTTGAATCCACAACAAATGTAGTTTGACCATTGGCAAGTTGAAATGTTGTTTGTGCTGGATTAGTGCTAAATGTTGCATCACCTGGAACGGATCCCAAACTTATAGTGGCATCAGCAGCCGGACCAAGATTAACAGTCTCATTAACAACGCCGTTAGCCGCAGTAGCATTATTAATTTCTTTAGAATTGCGAGACGGTGGAGTTTCAACAGCGTCTTCGTATATTGACGCTGGTCGTTTGTTCTCTTTAGTTGGCATAGTTTCGTTACTTTCAGTTTTACTTAAACTTCCATGTCGAGTGCGTGAAGATATTGGTAAAGGTTCAGAATCCAGATTACTAAAACGTTCAACTTTAATGGGTTTATGCACAACATCCTTTTTTTTGCGACTTTTTTTTGTTGAAGCGTTTGTGTTTGCAGTAGACGATAACATGCTGCTGGCCAATGACGTTTCTTCATTAGTTGCAGTTTCATTGCGGGCCAAAGGTATTGCCAATGGCAAAGATTCGGGGGCTTTAAAAATAGCTTCTGCTGTTGTAGCCTCTGGTATTTCATCACTATCCAAACTAACTTTTTCCCGTTTAATTTTAACACGAACTTCACGAATTTCACTATCTCTCGAATCGACATTTTTCTCTGTAATTGAAAATTTTTATGTAAATGAAGAACTATAAGAAAATAAAAGGATAACATTGATTTCAAAAAATGCACATACATATCGTCGTGCCGAAGTTATCTTGTCGTATATCACAAATTTTTTTTTTTTTGGAAATCGAATCTTACAGAAAAATATAAGTGAAAAAAGTAGTCCAATATTTTTGTCAGATATTGTGTTTGAAGTTCTTTATCGATTTATGTAAAAATATCCAAAGTCATGCAAAACATTTTGTAAGTTTTAGCCATCGGCAACTCCGAAAATTTTTTTAAATTTTGTCGTAAACGACATTTCGAAATGTAGAAAAAATGATAAATAATAGAATCAAGGTTATTGGATTGGTTCAAAGCCCATCTATCAGGTCTGCTTACTTGTACAAAAAAAAAATAAACTCAATGTTTATTGTTTTTGTTTAAGCTTTGATATTGTTACAAGTAAAACTGGGGCTTATAATTCTTATTCGCTTAACAGTTTTAATTGTATAATAAATTTAGTTTTTCTAAAATCTTTGGATCAAGTTTCCTGACGATCTGGCATAATCAACCATTGAAATGCGCATAGGAATAGCTTATCCCATCAACAATAAACTTCAGTTTGTCAATAGTATGAAATGGGAATTTAGCACATTATAACGAAACCTTGATAATTAATTTTTGAATCCCAAGAAAAACTTTGACATGTATTTTGTTTGTGTAAAATTTCTTTTTAGCTGTCAAAAACTTACTACCACATATACAAAGCAAAAGGGAAAAACGTGTATGTGTGGCATACCATAAACGTATGTGTGGGAAAAAACAATAAACGTAAACAAACATGTACATCAATCAACATGTAAGCAAAATGTAAACAACTTTTAACAGCTAAAAAGAATATAAACAATGATCATCAGACTTCTTGCGCAGACCTTTTCAATGGGCCTTGGATAGGTTATAAGTTAATTCAAAGAATAAGATATTAGCAAGTAGAACTACTATTAATACATATACTACTTATTTTATTGTCTATGAAAAAATTAATAAAATTACCTAAAAATTCATATAAAGAAAAAAATTATGTAAGTCTTTAAAACAAAAAAAAAAAAAAAAAATATAATTAAAAATAATTGATATGTGACAGTTTCAGTTAAAAGGGACCTATGGATGAAAAAATAAATTTTTACTTTTTTTGTGATTATTAAAATAGATAATACGCTCTTTCTAATGCAGCAAACCGCAGTTTTCTTACTTCATTACTTTTGTCATAAGTTAGCTTAAAAATACACCTCAAAACTTTTTTTAACTGAAACTGTCACATATATTTCTGTAGAAGTAATTTTTTTAAAACTAATTTAAATAAATTCCGCACAGCCCATTTGAAATTTGCACTTTTTTTATTAAAAGTGATTTTTATGTAACCATAATTCAGCACATTTATCATCAAAATAATTTTTGCAATATCAAAGGGCTCCTTTGTTGAGAGAGAAAATATTCTTTCAATGCAGCGAACAATTTTAGAATTCGCTTTAATGCTGGCATTAGTGTTGACCAGTGTTTTTTGCTGTATTAATGTTGAAATTTCGGTGTTTTGGGAAAATAAAACTTTATAGTTTTTGAGTTTAAAGAAGAAGTCATAATCTAACAAAAGGACAATTCACTAAAAAAAGGACAATCTACTGTCCTTTATTTTTAAAAAAATCCTAAAGGAAATCGCATCAAAAAATAGGACTATCCTCTTAAAAAAGGAAGAATGGTTACTGTACGTATACGCCACTTTTTACAAAATATTTTTTAGCTTGGTGGATACCCGTCAAAATAAGGTATTGTTAAACTGCATTCATGTGTTTCACCAATATAAAAACTTAAATTATAACAATCTTCGAAACGAAATTTGATGCTAGTGACAAAAATATTAACGTATAGTTATAAGTTGTTTTTATATCTGTGGCGTTTTGACAAAACATCTTAAGTCGAGATAAGATAGCAAAAAAGTTAAAAAAAAATACTCGGTGAAAAAATCATTTTTATCAAATAATAAAATAAGCTAAAATTAAAGAAAAATTTCTTTTATTATACAAAATTTTAAAAACGTACTTCTTTGAAAATGAGGTCGGCCAAGCAGTTACCATGAATGGAAATTGAGGATTTGGACCTGAACGATATATGGTTCCAACAGGATAGTGCCACCTCCCACACAACCAACGAAATAATGGCAGTTTTTGGCAAGCAATTCAATGGCCGTGTTAACTCACGTTGTGGCGATGTCAAAGTTTATTTGCGGATATTTAAAAGAAAAAGTGTACGTCATTAAGCCAAGAACAATTCAAGTAAAGGATGAGATAATTCGGCACAATAACAACATTGAGCATCAAATTAGTTTGTAACTTGAAACGTTATTCGCGGCTTTACTTCAATTGTAAACTTTAGCGGAGACCATGGGTAAATGAAGAGATAGAATTCTGCGTAAAATCTTTAATAGTGTCCGACCGAACGCACTTTTTGAGACCGAACCCGAACTTCGGTAAGTTTTGACAAGTTCGGCCGAACCCGAACCCGAACTTTTTGTTAATAAATCTGAACAATTGTACTTTTTTTTAATGTATTTATTTAAAACAAAATAAAAAATTTCGGGAAATTGTTACATTAACACTTTTGCAAGGATGCAACATGAAAAGATAAATTGCATTTTATAGTAGTCAAAACTATTTTATAGTTAAAAAATAATTAGTAATTGCTTTTTTTTAAGACAAAAAAAAAAAAAAAAAAAAAAAAAAAAAAATTCAAGTTTAATGCAGTATACATTAGGGCTATAACTTTGTCACACTTTTTGCGAACATCAAAAACGGCATAGTATAGTCGTGTAGAACATTAAAAAAGTTATTAATAAAAAATATGATAATTTTTTTGGAATGTTAAGAAAGTTTACGCAGGGATCGGGTGAAGTTTGAAAACAACCATTTAATCTCACGGAAATTTTAAAAAATATACACCTTATATTTGTATATATTCCTATACGTATCACTTAAATGCTATTTTGGAATTTATCCACTGCTTTAGATTTAAAAATTTTCCTACGGTTTATAATTCATCGCGGTTCAAAATTTCTTAGAAGATTTTAGAAATTTGCTTCCCTGCGTGAGGCTTTGGTTATAGCCCAAGTATACATATTAGTACTCAAACCTCCACAATATATTTTTTGAATTCGTTGGGGTGTATTTTCTCTAAGTGGCGTTTAATATTGGCGGTAGTTTGTTTGTTTAGCAATGAACTCCCCATTGACATTTGTTTGGCGCAACATTTGCATTGAACGCTTGCTTAATTAAAAAAAAAAAAAAAAAAACTCCAAAATGGATTGGATGACATTTTAATCTGGAAATATGTATATTATAAAGTTTGGTTTGTAGTTCACCCAAAACTATTGCTTATCTTACCATTCGCAGAATATAAATAGAGAGTATTTTTTTGCCAAATAAAATTTAACCGTTTTTTTTTTGTTGTATTTTTTACCGTCTTCTAAAAATTACACATATAAAGACAATTTTTATACACTTAAGCATTTTATTTAGTCATCGCTGTATTTTTTCGAACTAATAATCATAGAGAAAAATAGTTGTATTGATTTCGTATTGTTACGACAGTAACTTTAGTTAAGAATTATTTGTAATTATTGGTTAAGAATTAGATTAATTTATGTGTTATCTTGTATTGATTAGTTATTAAGTATTTGTTAGTTATTTTATTAGTTAAAATTGTTATTGTATAAGTTATGCACACTTCGAGTGTAAAAATCAATGTACAGATGTAATGTTAAAATTGTAGTACATAATTGTACTTCAACCCCACTGTAAACTAGAATGTTCTTTATTAAGTTATCTCAATCTATGGCAACGCCTAAAAGTATGCCTTAGTTTATGATGCCTAATAACTCAATTAATTCAGCCACATAGATAGTAATAGCTGAATAAGTTTAATTAACGAAATATCCGTTATTAGGCGAACTTTATAGAGCCATCTAGACTTTTTGATTTCCTTCGAAACGGCTTGACTGATTTTTATGAAATTTTGTATGTGTTGTTGTTAGGTATAAGAATAGGTCGTAGAGTATATTTTATATCGCTAGAGGGCGCAAATAGGGCATAAGCTCCCCCTCCCTATATCTTCTAAGCTAATCAACCTGTTTTCTTAAAGTTTGGCATGCAGGCACTGTAATATCTGAAAGAAATAAGTTATAATAAGTTATAGCATCTGAAAGAAAATAGGGAATAGGGCGTGAAATAGGGCAAGAGGAGTAAAAGCTCCCCCTCCCTTTATCTGCTTAACAAATCGTTCTGGAAAGAACTATAGCCTCAAATTTTCATTATTTAGGGCGTCAAATAGGGCAATAGAGGTAAAAGCTCCTCCTCCCCAATCGTTTAAACTAATCAACCGGGTTTCTTAAAATTTGGCATGCAGACACTGTAACATCTAAAAGGAAATAGGGAATAGGGCGTGAGATAGGGCAATAGTTTTAATAACCTCCCCTTCCCTACATCTTTTAAACTAATGAGCCGTGTTTTCTTAAAATTTGGCATGCAGACACTGTAACATCTGAAAGTAAATAGGGAATAGGATAGGGCAAGAAGGGTAAAAGCTCCCCCTCCTAATATCTTCTTGAAAATTCGCAGCCAAATAGTGTTACAGCTGGAAAGTACTATAGCCTATAGTTTTTATTATTTAGGACGTGAAGCAGGAGGGGTAAAAGCTCCCTTCCCTATATCTTCTTAACTAATCAACCGGTTTTCTTAAAATTTGGGATGCAGACACTGTAACATCTGAAAGAGAAAGGGCATGAAATAGGGCAAGAGGAGTAAAAGCTCCCCGTTCCTATATCTTCTTAACTAATCAACTGATTTTATTGAAAGTTAGCGGGCAAATAGTGTAACATCTGAAAAGAACTAAAGCCTATAATTTGTATTATCTTCTTAACTAATCAACCAGTTTTCTTAAAATTTGGCAGGCAGACACTGTAATATCTGAAAGAAATAAGTTATATGGCAAAACAACGTTTGCCGGGCCAGCTAGTATATGTATATTAGAGCGACTCAAGTTGTATGGAAGCAAAATCCGTACTCGATGTACCCTCCTAAAAATGAACCTTGGACATTTTTAAGATGACATTTTAAATATTACGGCTCCAGGGTTGACCTCTCGTGAGCTGGACCAGTTTGAAAAAGGGTATATTTTTACATGTTTTGTTACTTTAAGAATCTGTGTCCTTACCAACATATACAAGTTGGGTATCGTAAGAAAGGTTTTTTAAGGCGCGTCTGAAAATTTGTCCAAGGACGATCATCCATGTCCTTTTTTTTTAAGGATTTTCTATAAAAAAAACGGTTTTTGAATTTTTTGTTCGGGGTTGTTTGTAATAATAGTGCCAAATTAACATATTTTAATCTTCAGTCGATTTAATTAAATACGTGTCTCAGCTTTTTTTGAAATTCGTGCTAGTTCGCGTTTTGACAAAAATGCAATGGGGTGGTAACCCTTTGTTTTAAATAGGGCAATATGGGTATCAAATTTTATCTTTTGCCAAGTATGGCAAAATAAATAATAAAATAATTTAGATTTGTGCAAATTACATTTATTATTAACAAACTTATTTAAAATAAAAACTTAATAAAGGAAATGATTTGAAATATGTACTTATTTTATATTGTCTCGATTATAAGAACTTTTCCATTTAGTGAACGGGCTCTGTCTAAATTAGTTCATATAGGCGAGCGTCTACTGTATTTACCATTTTCTAGCGTCCAGAAAATCGCCAGAAAATATAACCATCAGCTTCAATAGAAAATATGCCTCGAAACGATCAAAAAGACATTTTAAGTCGAGATGTTAGCCATGTCCAGTGTTGCCAAAAAAGAGAAAATGCTAGATTTTTGCGAAAAAAATAAGCGATTAAAATATTCACCCCTTTCGTGAATTATTTTGTATGATTTTGTATGATACGAAAAAGTAAAAAAAATTTTTTTAAAAGTTTATTAAAAACAATATGTGTATTAGGGTAAGTCCTTTTTGCAATTTTTGCCTGTTTAACGATATCGAACGTTATCGTTCGCATAGAAAATTACATTTAAAACAAAAACAAAAATCGAACATTGTTCGAAGTTTGTTTTTGTTTTTAATGTTATTTTCTATGCGAACGATGACGTTCGAAATCCATGAACAGGCTGCAAATTCTTCATCGCATAGCCGTATAGACCGTGAAAAAATATTAAGAAATTATGTATTACTTTTTCGCGATCGTGAAGAAAGTTTCCGCACCAAACGCGATAAAGTTTTGAATTTCAATTTTTCTCCTTACTATACAAAATTAACATTTAATTACAAAATTTTTAGTATTTTCTAACAATTTCATGAATATAACAAGATCTTACCATTTGTACGGAAGAAGGGCGCAAAAAATAGCGACTCTATTTCGCGGTTTTTTTAATAAACTAAATTTGAATGGCAAATGATATTTGTTGTGATAGATGAGTTGTTTGGCGGATATATGAAACAGTGATAATTTTCAGCAGCGCGGAACGAGCTATTAAAGTTGCACAAGATATTTTTCCATTATGTAAATCAACTCGCACTTTTAACTTAAATAGCATATATAAACAATAAATGTACCATATATAATGTGTATGGAAATTAAAAAAAAAAAAAATTTTTTTTGAGGAGCTTTAAAAAAGTCATTGCTCTAATTAAAAGAACTCAACAAAAAGTAAAATAAAATATAAGATCAGTTTAATATACATTAATCATTTTAAATATGCAATTTATGAGGCAAATTTAGACAGTACAGTCTATCTTCTGTCATTGTTGATCTGAACCATGTTTTTATTCGACGAAGGGTAGGAAATGACCGCCCGCTCGTAGCCTTACTGACGAGCATTGAAACGAAAATTTTAAATATTTTTCTTAGATTTGGGTAGATATCTTCATCACAGTTTATTAAAGCATCTACAACGTTATCTGATAGATCAGGCTCAAGTTTAGATGTTAGTAGGTGTTTATCTCTTTTATCAAATATAATCAGCTCATCAGCTAGTTGTGGTTTTAACAGTTTTGTATCTGTATATGACTTGATTACACTTAGGCCCGTTTTCACAACTTACCGATAGCTTAAAGTAGACTTTAAGAGCCACTTTTTGGGTTTGAGATTAAAGTTAGTTTTATTCTATAATTAGCTAATCTGAGAATTAAGTTAATCTAGTATCAATTAAATTTTATATTTTTGGGTGGTGGCTTAAACCATGCAGCGCACCATACTGAGCACAAAGAAATGGCAAATTTTTTTTGCAAATATCAACTCTCTATCAAGTAATATGGATGTTTTCAAAGAAGAAGAAGAAAATGCGCGAATTTAATATTGTTTACAAGGTAGACATTTTTTGCGTTTAAAGAAAAAATATATTACAGAAAAAAATATAGAATGGAAAAATTATATAAAAGTGCTAAGCAATGTTTTAAAATGTATTTTTTGTTTATATTTTTGCAAGTTCTTTATGTTAAACATGTGTATGTTGACAGTTTAAGTTAAGGTTTAAACCACTACCGTTAGCCGCTTAAACTAGCAAAAAAAAAAGTTAAAAAAATACAACTCAAAAAGTAAATACGGAGATTAAAGTTAATTTAATCGCTAATCTCTAACCCAAAAAGTGGCTCTAAATGGCCTTATAAAAAGTGTTCCATTATTAAAACTTTACTTTAACCTAAACTGAACGATAAAGTAGATTAAGGTTAATCCTCCCTGGTAGGTTAAAGTAAAGTTGTAATAATGGAACACTTTTTATACGGCCGATAAAATCTTACCTTTAGCTATCGGTAAGTTGTGAAATCGGGCCTTAAAGGTAGAAGTTTAAGTATGTTCAATACATTTAGGATATCTATTGGAAAAGGTGTTTTGAGATCTTCTAAAACAAATTCATTAAGAGGAATGTAACCTGCAACTCGGTAGTAATCTTCAACATTTTGGATGTGATTATTTCGTTCAAATCTTGTCTTTTCGATTGGAACCTCGATTTGAACGCAAATTACTTTAACTTTTTCAAAAATCGCTTTAATCTGTTATTCGGCTTTATTTCTTTTTTCTTCAAAGCACATGATTAAAATTTTGATAAGGCTTGATCCTTTTTGAAGATCTATATCTTGCTTTTGTAAAATGATACTAAGTGGCTGTGTTACAATAGGTATTACACTTAATATGTATATTCCGCAAATAAATTTAAAAGTACTAAGTGAGTTCCTTAATATAAAGGTAGAGATACTACCTTTCCACTCAGATATTTTTTCCAAAGCTTCTACTATATGATGTGCACTTGTTGCAAAGCCGCATAATGAAGAGAGTTTGTCTCCCAAATGCTTTGCTAAAACTGTTTTTCCCTTGGGATGATTATATTTAAAAAATTTTGCCGTTTCTTTTTGTATTAATGGCACTCTATTGCTTTTGGAAATTGAGTTGTTCGATTTATGGGAATAGCAAGGCGTTTGTTTCGCATTTGTCGCTTTTCCAGAAATTTTGAACAGTCATTTTCTGCTGACAACAGAGGACACCCATCTGTTCCATCTCCTACACAATTTTTTAGGTCAGGACCAAAATTTGTCAAAGCTTTAAGAACTATTGATGATAGTGCCTTAGCATCAATTGACACATCAACGTCATCAATATCTTTTGAAGCCTCTTCAAATGCGTTTACAACAAAGCCAATAAATTCTTTCCTAAAAACTTTTTGTTGTATGTTGAAATATCTTAAAGATAAGGAAATCTGGCTTTTCCCCGACAAATCACTGCTTTCGTCAAAAATTATCGAATACAATTTTAATTCATATAACACATATATACATAAATATTGCAAATACTAAGGCTTTTTAATAATTCAACCGCACGCATTATCAAGTCAAACGTTTAGTCTTTGGATATAGATGGCACCTGCTGGGATTGAATGTGGAATAATAAGTAATTGAATACGGTAAACTAGAGGTTTCATTGGAAATATCTAATAAATAACTATTAGGATTAAGATGTGGATACTTATTGAAAATCGTAAGAGATTCAATAAAAAAATAAGCAAATACTTATTGAAAATTTCGTTAGGGCTTCATAAAAAAAAACAAAAAACCTTGCTGGGATTTCCAAAAATTTTTTACTTTAAAAAAATATTATTATTGGGAATTTTTGTATTATCGAAATTAACAAAACATATTTTTATAATTTACGGGGGGGGGGGATTTCCTTATTCCCCCCCCCCCCCGAATCCGCGCCTGAACAGAATATATATGCTAGTAATTCTTCTTATAATTCGAATATTAACGGCAAGATTAGTAAATAAGGCACAAACTTTTATATTGCACAACAAAATGCAAAGCAACAGGTCGATTGCCTGTTAATTTGTGAAGCTTTCGAAAGACGTAGTGGCAGAATTATGGAAAAAATTTTAATACATAAAAATGCTATTGATTTTTATTTTTTTTTTTTTTTTGTTTTAATGAACTGATAGATAAAAATATAAAAAAAAGTAAGACCCGTTTTCACAACTTACCGATAGCTAAAAGTAAACTTTAAACGGCCTTATAAAAAGTGTTCCATTATTAAAACTTAACTTTAACCTAAAGTGAACGATAATGTAGGTAGGTTAAAATAAAGTTGTAACAATGGAACACTTTTTACACGGCCGATAAAATCCTACCTTTAGCTATCGGTAAGTTGTGAAAACGGGCCTAAGAGTGATATACTGCCGTTTGAAGAAAGAAAGTCAAATCTCCATTTTAGTAGTTTTGAGATATTTAGCTTTTACGTTTTTTATCTTCGCGCCTTAAAATTTAATGTTTTTCAAAAATCTCAAAAATCATTTAAAAAATACATTGTACAATCCAATTTTATTATCCTAACAGACTGGGAACATTTTAATGATTAAGTAGAAAAAATGGAGTTATGACTTTTTTGGTTAGTATAGGCAAGCAAAAATATCTTACGAAAACCAAATTGTTAAACATTTGGAGATGTTGTATATATTTTTCTTTTCCTAGGTAAGCCATTTTTGTCAATTGAACATTTGAAGTTCCTGATGAAAGTGGCGAGACAAGTCAGTCCTACAGCAATAATTTATGTTGTTAATATTAGGCAATGTTGACGAAATGTTTTTATCTGGATATGATAACGATGGTAAAGCAAGCTTTTTAGGGGATTTACAATTTTTCGCGGCTCATTATCACAATTTTCTTAATTGGTTTCTTTTTCTTTTCTGGTGACAGCTTTTTACGTTCTCTTAACCCTTAAATTATAGCACTAAGAGCGGGTTTTCTACTTAGAGTTTAAACCAGGATCAATAGTAAGATTTGTTAATCTTATGATAAAATTAATCTGGCCTTAATCCTCTTTGTGCTGGTTCACACAGGTCAAGTTTGACTCTTCAAGTCTCGAGCTTTTTGGAGAGAGGGGTAAAGAGAATGGAAAGGGGTACATACTTGACCGTACCAGTCAGTTTTGTATTTTGCTTTTCTTTTTTCATCCGTAATATAATAAAAAGCTACAAAGTTGAAGGAAAAGAAAACAAAAATTAATTTTGTGCATGAACGTGAACGCAAGTTCAAAAGAAAATTTAAATAAAACTGTTCAAGTAAACTTGACCTGTGTGAACCAGCACTTTGGCGTTTTTAAGTGAAAGATTAAAGCTTTTAGCATTGCCATATGAATTGACAATACTTTTATGTATAAGTATGGCAGTTTAAAACAAATGCCAAAAATTGTCATCAAATTACTGTTCTTAACGTGAAAAAGAAGAAGAAAAGGTGAGAATTTTGTATTGTGTTACCTAGGGTTTACACTTGCAAGTGCAAGTTCGAAAAACTCAATACACTCACACATTTTTACTAACACCATCACATTTTTCGTACTTGCAGCCCAACTTGCAAGAGAATTTGCTTGCAAGTGAATTTTTGACACTTGCAGTAAGTAAAATGACAAATGAAGAAACAGTGTTACCATGGATGACTTTTGTATCAATTTACTAGTACTTAGTAATATAAAAGTTATGTTTATAGCGGATTTTCTGTGTATTTATAAAAAATAACACGTAAAAAAGAGAACAACTATACAACACCCCATCTCAATGGTAATTTTATCATAAATTTCAAGCATTTTGAAAAAAAAATTGTTAATGAAAATAATTTCTCAGTAATATTATGAAATCGCCACTACGGCAATACTGGAGTCAGAAATTTTATAAAATAAACATAATTTTTTCATCAAGATGGACCGAAAATTAAATAAAGATGGAATTATTTAATTTGTTTTGTTATAACTTGTTAATATTTTTAACATGGTAATGTTGTTAAACCAAAAAACAAAGTTTTTTTTATAGGAAGTTTTCGCTTCGAGAACATTTGAAAAATGAACTTACAACTGACTGTGTAAACACTCAAGCTACTTGCAAGACTTTCGGCTTTTTCTTCGACTTTTTCGTTGATAATACGTATATACTACTTGCAAGTAATTACTTGCATGTGTAAAGGCAGGGTTATATAATATCATGGTGAAATTACTAGAAGGTGGCAGCACTAGGAGTTGCTGTACAACAATACAACAAAAACAGGCAAATTTGTTTGTGTAAAATAAAATAGTCCATTATGGGTATGTGTGAAACGGTAGCAAAGTACTCATGGAAGTAAAATTTTGGCACTATTGAGGTGAAAAAAATTTCACTAGCCCTAGGGGCTAGTATAAATTTTGACATTAGTGTAGAAATTTTTGACAACCACAAAATTATTTTTTTTCATCAAATTTGTTTAAACAAAATAAAAAATAATATGGAAGCAGCATCAGTGACAAAAAAAATTAAAAGGAATTATACAAGATTGAAATATTTAAATATGTATAAATCTTTTTTGCCCAAACTTTTTGTAAAAATTGATAATATATCAGAACGAATTCATCAACTAGTTGGGACGATCTCATTTCCAACATAATTGAAATGATTATTGGCAAACGTTTGTTTAATTTATTAATTTTCACAAAACTATTAGTTATTGTTTTTTTCTCTATGTCAAAATTTTACGTTGTCAAAAATGTTACAATTTCACACAGCACAAATATGAAAATTTTCTACCACAAACAAATTTCATTTCATCATAGAACTTTGCTACCGTTTCACACACACCCTATGTCAAAAATATGGATTTTCACCACACCAAAATATTGTTATTAAAATAAAAAGCAGTTAAACAAATAGTAATTAAAATTAACTAAAAGAAAAAAACAAACATTAGCTTTAATATTTTTAAAATTTGGAAAAAATATGAAATTTCCAGCTTTAAAAAAATGGGCTTTTTATAGAGAAAGGCAAAAAGGAGAAATTGAGAATGGAAATGATGTAGCAAGCATGAAAAAATAAACTTATCAATTTTGCTATAAGGCAGAAGCAGTGTAAAATTTCCCGTAAAAAAATTATTCTGATTTAAGCAAACAAAAACATGAGAAAATACGGTTTTCTCTAGAATGCGAAAACAAGCAAAATAACCCTTCTACACAAAAATACAGTGATGAACATAATGAAAAAGGTCTTAATTTGAATCCTAAATGAAAACAGCAAGTGCAGCAAATTTTTTTGTTCTAATGACTGGAAAAGTAACGACCCATAAGAAATTAATTTCTACCGTCTGACCAAAATCAGTGGAACCTTTAACAACTAATATTGGCCACATATCAGACACCGTTCTAATAATCCCAGCACAACGTATAACATAGTTTTAAGCACAAGAAAATAATCCAACCCTTTTTGATGTTTTAATTGATTCCTAAGCGGAAATCAAAAAAAGGTTTTGGAAGCCCTTTCCGTTAAAATACGCCGTATATATGTAAACGTATATTTTAAATATTATCCCGCACACATTGTTTTTTTTTATCACAAAAAATATTTTGTAAAGAAAATTAACAATATTTTGACATTACCTAATAATAAATAAATAATTTTGACATTAAGGAAGTTAACCATGGATTGAGCAAAAAATAATAAATTCCGTAGCGCTGCCACCTTCTAATTATTTCACCATGTATAATATTATATATTTAAAAATAAATGAAATCGAAAGAGAAGCAAAATAATCAAGAAATATTTTATTTTACGAGGTGTAATATTTAATAAAACTTTAAACAAAAAAAAAAAAAAAAATAAAAAATATTTCCTTTAATAAGCGTTCGTATCATGGTACAAGTACAAATATACAAGTAAATATACCTTGTTTCGTATTTTTTAAAGTTCTGTCGCAAGTTTAAACCGCCAACTTTGGGCGTTTAAACTTGGAAACAAAATGAAATAATCGACTACCCAAAAACAAATTTCAAAGAATAGTTCTAATTTAATCGCTGATCTTTTTGTCAAAAACTGGCTCTAAGAAAGCACTGTTATCTATGCTAAAGTTTATGGAGGGCGCGATTCTAGGCCAAAGATAATGGCAAAAGAAGTAGCGGTTCGAATGTGAAAAAACAGTAGTTTTTGTGGCCATGTATAAAAAGGCGTAATTCAGCGAAACCTGGCACAATTTTTTAGTCAAACTACTTTCAGAATTTTACGTAGCAATGTTACATTAAAATGTCTTAGTTTGATTCCAAAATCTTCAGTATTTTCTTTTTTTTAAGCCAAAATCTGGGTCGATACGTGACATTTCGAACGTGAAATTTTTTCCATTATAATTTAACTGAATAATGATTAAAACAAAATAAAAATTTACCGTTAATCCGAATAACATATTTCTCTTTGAACTGTTCCTTAGATTAAGACCATGTAAGAAAATTTTTTTGGAATAATTTTAATCAAATGTCACCTCTTTTAAGATAAATATTAAAGAAAACATACAATAAAACATTCTCAAAGTATAAAGAATATTTATACCAAGTACATGCAAGTCTACAACAAATCAACAATAAAAAAAACAACATTCATTTTGTTTGTGTAAAAACATTTGATACTGTCAAACAGCCAAACATAAAGAAAACAAAAAAAAAAAAAAAAAAAAATCATGGCGCACTAAAATGTAAGCAAATTTTGACACTATCGAAAATAAAACAACTGAACAGCTGATCACTTGCATGTACTTGTAATAAATATACTTTGAACATTCTCACATATAAGAAATTACGTTTGTACAACTTTGCAGTCTGATTGTTCATCTAAGGGTGTGTGTGAAACGGTAGCAAAGTACTCATGGAAGTAAAATTTTGGCACTATTGAGGTGAAAAAAATTTCACTAGCCCTAGGGGCTAGTATAAATTTTGACATTAGTGTAGAAATTTTTGACAACCACAAAATTATTTTTTTCATCAAATTTGTTTAAACAAAATAAAAAATAATATGGAAGCAGGACCAGCGGCAAAAAAAAATTAAAAAGAATTATACAAGATGTAAGTATTTAAATATGTATGTATAAGCTTTTTTGCCCACACATTTTGTAAAAATTGTTAATATATCAGAACGAATTCATCAAATAGTTGGGACGATCTCATTTCCAACAGAATTGAAATGATTATTGTTAAACGTTTGTTTAATTTATTAATTTTCACAAAACTATTAGTTATTGTTTTTTTCTTTATGTCAAAATTTTACGTTGTCAAAAATGTTACAATTTCACACAGCACAAATATGAAAATTTTCTGCCACAAACAAATTTCATTTCACCATAGAACTTTGCTACCGTTTCACACACACCCTAAGTGAACAAATTTATGGGTAAATTTATAAAATTAGTTAAATCTAAATATTTCTCTATAACAATATCGTAAAATAATCAGCTTTTAATAACTTTTAAATTTTCGGTCAAGGTGGACCTTTTGACGGAAATGCCCATATATAAAAATCAAACGCTGTGTCTTATGGTGTTTTCTTTTCTACAAAAAAGTGTGACATTTTATTTAAAAAAATGCAATTTGGTGTCTGTTTCATAAAAATTTTGCTTCCAAAAAAAGGGTGAGTTTTGTAGAATAAAACAACCCACCCTTTTCGGGAGCAAAATTTTTAAGAAACAGACTCCAAATTGCATTTTTTTTTTAAATTAAATGTCACATTTTTTGTAGAAAAGAAAACACCATTAGTCTCGCTAAAACTCGAGAACTACTTGACCGATTTGTATGATTTTTTGTTTTGTTCGTCTAATCACGAGGAAGGTTTAGAAAAAAAAGAAAGTTCAGAAAGGCCCAAAAAAAGGTTAAAAAATCGAAAAAAGCGAAAATTGTGTTTTGTATGCAAATTTTACATTGCACCATTAAACTCGATAATTGCTTGACCGATTTCAATGATTCTTTTTTTTGGTTTTTTCGTCTTATCAAGAAGAAAAGCCAAAAATAAAAGTCGAAAAATCAAAAATCTTAAAATGTATGTTATGTATGCAAATTTGACTTAATACCACCAAAAGGAATTGTATTTCTTCAGTTAGTAGCGGACCCATTGTTTGACAGCTGCATAGAAACAAACCAAACCCATTTAATCATCTTATTCAAATTAATCTTATACAGTTAAACCTCTATTATCCGGCTCTCGTGGGACCGGCACCAGCACGGATAATCGAAATACACGGTTAATAGAGGTTATATTAATATAAACAGAAATTTTTTTTTTTATTTATTTTTATTTCAACATTAAATTTATGGAACTGCAGATTCAAATATACCACATATTTTTCTAAAAAACATACAAATTCCCATAGACAATGCAAAATCAAATATTTACTGATTATGCTTTGGTTGATCAAACTATATGAATGCACAAAATTTGTACATTTTACAACGTTTTATGCTTTTTTGTTTTTGCATTTCTTTTGACGAAATGTTAAAATTTCACTTGCTAAATGAATACAAACGCAAATATGTTCTTATGTGTGGGCACATGAACTTAAAAAGGGGAAACACCGGAATTAGATTAACATAACAAAAAACATATGAATACTGCACGGATAATACATGTAAAGCACGGTTAATAAAGGTGTAAGTCTAAAGCACGGATAATAGAGGTGAAGCACGGATAATAGAGGGAAAAAATAAAAAGAACCGCATGCCGGTTAATAGATGTAACCGATTAATAGAGGCCCGGTTAATCGAGGTTTAACTGTATATATAAAAATAAGTGTACACTTTGATGTCACCACTTAGAGTCTAAACACAATGTTTGCGGTGCGGTGCGATTTCTCGTTGCGAGAGAGAAAAATAAACATAAATGATGAAACAGAACTGAGTCTTCAACTTCAGGCAAAAATTTTAAAGCCCATAATTAAAAGGTCGGCAGTAACACTCAATTCACATGAGGGCTTTTACGACGTCGTTTTATCTTGATTCCCTTTTAAAGCAACTTCCAAAATCTCTTTGCGTTCATACGATGATTTTTGGTTGCATGTCTTTTTTTTATTTACAGTATGGCCTTGATTACCCGTCATTCGATTAACCGGCAGCTTCAATAAAATGGAAAACAAACATTTTTTTGCACTGATTTAAATTGCCTCTATTATCCGAAATTATAAACAAATTATCTTTTTTTCGTTAAATTTTGAACAATCAAAAGAAATTTAAATAAACGAAGAAAGAGAATATATTAACGGTGTGGAAGCATGTTCTGCCAAATTTACTTTTTTCCTCATGTTTACATAATAAAACGTTATATATTTACATAAAATAAGAAACACACCAAAAAAAATAAATAATCAAGAATTCTGCCGATCCCGTCTATTATCGATAATCGAGGTCTCACTGTATTTTCAACCACACACTTCAAAGTAAGAAAAAGAATAAAACGTAAACAGAAAAAGTTAAAAGAGAAATGTAAAAAACGACATGCAAAATACAAAACGAGACATTTTGTTAACCCCTCTTTCTTTTCTACACCACTCACCAACAAACCAAAAGAGACGTCGACAAAGCGAAGTCGTAAAAGCCCTCATCTAAACTGAGTGTAACTTAAAATTCTTTCTCATTTCTTTCGTTTTCTTTTGTTCTTATTTTTCTTTGTTTACAAAATGTATGAAACTGAATGAAAGTATGGTAGCATTGTTAAGAGAATAACTGTCTATATGTGAGAGCATTAGAAAAAACGTCCTCAAAATAAAATTGATTTTATTTCTCAACCGCATTCTCTGGTGTAATTTTATGTCAAACTGTATAAAAAACATCGTTCAGCCCCAGTTCTGTTTCATCATTAATACAACGGAAGACGTCGACGGATATAGTTGTCATTTTTTGTTTAAATTTTTATTAATTTATTTGTGCACACATTTTTATCATGTTGTTTGTTTTCAATAATGTTGTGAACATAGCCAATTATACAAAAACTATGGCAACATCAGAAAGAGAACGAGTATCAAAAATTGAGAGACAAGGCCAAGGTATATTTATAGCAGGTAGTCTCGGAAAGCCAGCTGGTTATTTTTTATTTGCTTGTTTTGTGATACAAACTGTCAAATGTTGTATAGTAAACAAGTTTTTTGTCTTTATCTTTTGTCTTTTTTGTTTCTTTTCAACCCTTTTGCTGTTTGACAGTTCGTATCACATAACAACAATAAAAAGCCCTGTTTGTTTTATTGTACAATTGTTGTAATCTCGCGGCTACCTGCTATAAATATACCTTGGACAAAGCGAATCAAATTCGCTTTTTTGAGAGAGAAAGAAAGTCCGAAATGAAAATAAAATAGATTTTAATTTTATGCCGTTCCGCACTGCGGTTTTTTACTTCAAAATCGTATGAAAAACCGCACCGCAATAAATTATCGTTACATTGTGTTCAGACTCTTACTGCGTAAACGGGTTATGGAGATATGGTTTAGATTTTCCTATGTATATATCCCCATACAAATATCAACAAAATGCCCTAAATTTTGAACTCCGAAACGGCTTCACCGATTTTATGAAATTTTGTATGTGTATTTGTTAGGTATGAGAATAGGTCGTAGAGTATATTTTATACCGCTAGAGGGCGCAAAAAGGGCAAGAGTGGCAATAGCTCCCCTTCCCTATATCTTCCTAACTAATCAACCGGTTTCCTTAAAATTTGGCACACAGGCAGTTTATTCTGAACGGAAATAGGGAATAGGTCTGATGGCAAGAGGGGTAAAAGTTCCCCTCCCAATACCTTCTCAACTTATTAATCGATTTTCTTAAAGTTTTGCAGGCAAATAGTGTAACAGCTGGAAAGAACTATAGCCTAAAATTTTTATTATTTAGGGCGTGAAATAGGGCATAGGGGTAAAATGTCTCCCTCCCCAATCTTCTAAAATAATCAACCGGTTTTCTTAAAATTTGGTATGCAGAAACTGCAACATCTGAAAAGAAATAGGGAATAGGGCGTGAGATACGACAATAGCGCTAAAAGCTCCCCTTCCCTATATTTTCTTAACTAATGAACGGGTTTTCTTAAAATTTGCAGACACTAACATCTGAAAGGAAATAGGGAATAGGGTGTGAAAAAGGGTAAAAGCTCCCCCTCCTTATATCTTCTTAACTAATCAACCGATTTTCTTGAAATTTCGCAGGCAAACAGTGTTACAGTTGGAAAGAACTATAGCGTAGTTTTTATTATTTAGGGCGTGAAATAAAGCAAGAGGAGTAAAAGCTCCCCCTACCTATATCTTCTTAGCTAATCAACCGGGTTTCTTTAAATTTGGCATGCAGACACTGTAACATCTGAAATAAATAAATTATTTGGCAAAACAACGTTTGCCGGGTCAGCTAGTAATTAATAAAATTATCTCATAGTTTATTTTAGTATAATAATATTATAAGGGAAATCACGATGAGTAGTGCAAAGTGTGCAAATGATGCAAATGCGTGCAAAAATACACACATTTGCACAACACAACAACAAAATGTACGTATTTGCAATTTGCTCTTTTTTACTTCGTTTGCACTAAAAAACCATGAGCAAAGTTAGTAGTGCATATTTGCTCAGTTGCAAACAAATGTAAGCAATAACATTTGACATATTAAATGCCATGTTGATTTTAAGAAAACTTATAACTTGAACATTTTCGCAGATTGTAAAATAAAATAGAGAATTAAATTTAAATTAATTAACAAGAAAACCTTTATTTTAATTTGCTTGTGTATAATTGTAAACAAATGCAGATTTTTTATAGTGCTGCCAGAAGTTTTTAGTGTTCCCATAATACATTTTTAGAAAGATAGCATATTTGCACAAAAATAAAAGTGGTATGCTCACGATCAATCATAATATGCACTGCAAATTTACACATTGCAAATTTGCACAATGACCATCGTGATTACCCTTTATGTGTAAATTATAAAATATTTGCTCGTTTTAGTTCAAGAATTGTTTTATATTTATAGCATATTTGCACAAAAATAAAAGTGGTATGCTCACGATCAATCATAATATGCACTGCAAATTTACACATTGCAAATTTGCACAATGACCATCGTGATTACCCTTTATGTGTAAATTATAAAATATTTGCTCGTTTTAGTTCAAGAATTGTTTTATATTTATAGCATATTTGCACAAAAATAAAAGTGGTATGCTCACGATCAATCATAATATGCACTGCAAATTTACACATTGCAAATTTGCACAATGACCATCGTGATTACCCTTTATGTGTAAATTATAAAATATTTGCTCGTTTAAGTTCAAGAATTGTTTTATATTTATAGCATATTTTCATAAAAATAAAAGTGGTATGCTCACGATCAATCATAATATGCACTGCAAATTTACACATTGCAAATTTGCACAATGACCATCGTGATTACCCTTTATGTGTAAATTATAAAATATTTGCTCGTTTTAGTTCAAGAATTGTTTTATATTTATAGCATTTTTGCACAAAAATAAAAGTGGTATGCTCACGATCAATCATAATATGCACTGCAAATTTACACATTGCAAATTTGCACAATGACCATCGTGATTACCCTTTATGTGTAAATTATAAAATATTTGCTCGTTTTAGTTCAAGAATTGTTTTATATTTATAGCATATTTGCACAAAAATAAAAGTGGTATGCTCACGATCAATCATAATATGCACTGCAAATTTACACATTGCAAATTTGCACAATGACCATCGTGATTACCCTTTATGTGTAAATTATAACATATTTGCTCGTTTTAGTTCAAGAATTGTTTTATTTGTTATGTTATTGTTTTTTTTTTACAAAAAAATTCCAAATAATAAATAAGTTTTGCATTTTTATTTATTAAAATTACTTAATTTATAACGAAACTTTATTAGTCGGTAAACCGTTCAATAACAAAATTAACCGATTAAAGCAAAACCTCGGTTAACCGATTAAAGCAAAAGCTCGATTAAATGAATACCCTAGTACCTGGACACTGCATGGTTGATGGGAATGAGGTGACGGACGAACTCGCGAGAGATGGTTCGAATCTGGACTTAGTGGTAAGGGACAGGAGGTAAAGCCCCCCCCCCCCCCCCCCCTATGCTACTACTATATGGTGATACGGGAAAAATTCCGTGATGACGTTGACCCTGGAGGAACTGAACGGATTGCCGATTGGACGCGGGGGCAACCAGGGTTCTACTGGGGTTGGACAGGGGTGGTCTTAGAACACTTATAGGATTCTTGACGGGGCATTATCCTGTTAGGGCTTTTATGGGCAGGGTCTCAGACAGAAGTGGCTAGGGGATAGATTTCAAGACGAACTGGGGTGCATCGCTGGATATAATCCGGCAGATCTACTGGGGCTTGTCAGGGAAATAGTGCGGTGGTTTCTGTTGGGGGGACTGTAGAGAGGGTAATAGTTCTACGTGGTACCTACTAACTTTCTTAATTCTATCCACCTCATACTTCCTTTCTTTACTATTCTCTTTCTATACCTTTCTTTTTTCATTGAAGGGATTTACAATGGACCGCATTGATTTCCGGGTGGAAGTGTGCCCTTGGGCACATAACCCTTCTTAACCTAACCTAACCTTGCATTAAAACACAGTTCAAACTTATTTTATTTTTTATGAATACGGCAGTATTTTTAAATCATTGGTTTAAAAAAAAATAACTTGAAAGGAGCAAAATCATAAAATTTTCAATGAAGCATGAATTTCTCTATTGCGATGCGAAAACAATTTCGATGCGAAAGCTAAATGCCAACTTGGTACTCTCTATCATTTTCTCAAAATTGTCTGAATATGAAGCAATAGTGGCAATAAAAATTAAAGATAGCGTGGATTTACGGTAATGAAATGCCAAAGTGTGTAAAAATATTTGAAATTGGAAAATTTAAATAAAATAAAGTGATGATTTATGAAAAGAAAAAAAATTAAAAGATGCGAAAGACACATGCGAAAACGTTTTGAAGAGTACCCATCGCTAGATTTGCTACAATTTTCTTTCGCATCGCAATAGAGAGTAGCCCCCAATCTTCACTAGCAAACCATGGTTATTTTAGAAATTTTATAACCTTTTCATTTAAAAAAAAACACAAATAACGGTTATTTTGGAATATCTCAAAAACTACTACTACTTTTGAATTTCTGACTTCATTTTCGGATTCAGCGAAATTTTACATAAAGATTAAATGTCATATTCATTTGGTTACGACTTTGTTGAAATTTTGTCACGTAGTGTAATTAGATATTCGCTTTCAATATTAGCGAACTTTTAGAATATCCAAAAGCAAACAGCAAAAATAAAAGAACCGCACCCCTTCAAGTCTTATACCAGTAAATTCCGGCCAAAAATTATTTTTTTTTTAACTTTAATAAAATTTTGATGACAGATTATAGCGAACACTTCAAAACATTCAACTCATTTTTTAATTTGGCTCTTGGAGAACCATTTTACTGTAAATACTGGAGAAAAGTAGATAATTTTTTTCTTACAAACTTAAGGTTTTCAAAGTTGATTTTTGAACTTTGAAATAAAAGTAAGCTACGATTTTTCCTCTAAAGTATTCTTTGAAAATAAGCACGTTATGTTTAAACCGTATTAGTAGTTTATCATTCCATGTGATAATTTTAATTTTGTGAGCGTTATTTTTTTGGATAAGTGAAGTGATTTTTGAGTTACTTTAATTAAAAATAAATAAAACCTAAACTAAGCCAAATTTAAAGAGACCAAAAACGTGGGGCTAGGGAAGGTTAAGAGATAATTATATCTAGTACTGTTAAGTATCAAAATTAAGTACTATACATTCCAGCTGCCACCCTAGTAACCAGATCATTTTTAGTGATTTCATATATTTTTATAAGATTAGCATGACTGACTGGTGATCATCGCCCAGCCTAAACAATTTAAGCTTGACACTTGAAATTTTGTATGTGGACTCCCCTCCCAATGTGTTAATAAAAAGAAGAGACATTTGGAACTTCAATTCATTAGGGGTTAGAAATGGATAAAAACGGGTAAAGTCAGTAACATTATCACCCCTATCGTGAATAAAAATTCCTTAGGAGTTTTTCCCTTTTCCCATTTCTTCAATTGAATTAAAAATAAAGTGAATAGCTTATTTCTTGTGAAAAATAAAAATTATTTGTGAGTAATTAATGATTAAAAAAAAAAAGAAAAATAGGAAAATAAAACGGGAAAGTGAAGAAAGTTTGTTGAACGATCGCGGTGGGACAATCCTTAAAAAATAAAAGGGAGCCAAGTAGTTTGTCTTTCCAAGAATTAGAGGACGGAAAGAACATTATTTCATCTTTTAGCTATGGTGCCGAATGTTTATCTCACAGTTTATTTAAATAAATAATAAATTTAAATTAAAAAAAAAATATTTTTATTTATGTTCCACATTGTTTTATAATCCACATTTGAAAAACATTTGAGAATTACGTTTGAAAGCAAGTTGAAAATAAAGGCATTCTTCAATTTGAAAATAATTTCCCCTTTTTGTTGAGAACGCTATGATTTTCAAATCATTATCAAACGTTTGTCGTTTGAGAAAACGTTTGACTTCAAATCATTTTCAATTTGAAATCAAACCTCCGTGTTTGTTGGGCAGTTTGAAAAACTCAATACACTCCCAACAAACACGGAGGTTTGATTTCAAATTGAAAATGATTTGAAATCAAGCGTTTTCTCAAACAACAAACGTTTGATAATGATTTGAAAATCATTTGAAAATCATAGCGTTCTCAACAAAAAGGGGAAATTATTTTCAAATTGAAAAATGCCTTTATTTTCAGCTTGCTTTCAAACGTAATTCTCAAATGTTTTTCAAATGTGGATTATAATACAATGTGGGATGTAAATAAAAATATTTTATTTTTTTTTAATTAAAATTTTAATATTTATTTAAATAAACTGTGAGATAAACATTCGGCACCATAGCTTTAAGGTGAAATAATGTTTTTTCCGTCCTCTAATTCTTGCAAAGACGACATTTGCTACCTTTTATTTTGAGGATTGTAGCTCCGCGATCGTTCAACAAATTTTCTTCACTTTCCCGATTTATTTTCCTTTTTTTTGTATTCTTTCTTAATCATTGGAATGACTCACAAATAATTTTTAATTTTCACAAGAAATAAACTGTTCACTTAATTTAAAATTTATTTTTAATGGTACATAAAACACATTTAACCACAAAGTAAAAAATGTAACTTTAATCGCCATTTTTAATGCTTTTTTCGCTTAAGTGCTGCCAAGTAATATTTTTGATTTATATTTAACATTTGACATCAATTTGATAAAACATTTGATATCAAATGTTTATTTTCAAATCATTATCAATTTTAATTTAAATGTTAAATCAAACAATTGAAAAACGTTTGAGAATTGTATTTGATGTCAAATGATAAAGTCATTTCATATCAAAGGTTTGACTTCGTGTTTGTTGGGCTCACACTTTTTTACTAATACACTCACATTTTTCGCAATGGCGGCTCCAGTGGCAGCAAAAATTGCATGCAAGCAGGGTTACCGTTAGGAATTTTTGAAAAGTCGCACAAAAGGTTGTTTTATAAAAATAAAGTCGCACAAAAAAGTCGTTTCAGAAAATAAAAGTCGCACATCTTTTTTTTAACGTTTTTTATTAATAAAAAGCATAACAAAACAATTGAAACAAAAAGCTTATTGCAGAATTCATTTTTATCATATTTCATAACAATGTACATGTTTTCATGTATAGTGAAAACATTTACTTAAGTTTAATAAATTTGTCGTATGCTGCCAAGGTCAAAGGAGTAGAATTTCTGTTTAAATACAAGCCAAAAAAGTTAAGGTTAATATATTTTTGACAAAATTTAAACTTGTCCAATTAAAGCCCCTTGAAAATTTTACTTTAATTCCTTTCGTTTGATCTTGGCGCAATATTTCTTTTTCTTAACATACCTACATAAATACTACTTTTTTTAAATTTTATTTCTATATTTAGAAATAAGTTCATCACAGGGAATCCAGTCTTCTATATCTTTGTCTATTAAATTTAAAGATGACAGCATTGAATTGCATGTTTTTACATTGCTTTGCTAGTGTTTACGATTCGAAAACTACAGGTGGTGCTAAGACTACAACAATCCAAAACCAACAGAAACAACAGAGGTTTTTTGCATTGCATTACTGGTGTTTACGATTCGAAATGTCAACCATTTCTAACAAAACACTGACAAATTAAAACACATTGGTCCGAACTGTCAAAACTTGCCACCACCTTGAACTGAATTCGCCTCAAATACGTTGTATACACAGGGTTGTCAGATTGATTTTGACCTTTTTCGCCAAATTCAATGTCAAAAATCGCCAAAATCGCCAAAGCCTTTAATTTCAAGTTTTTGGCAGTAAAATACCTATTTTTTAATTTATTAAAAATATTTTTTATAAATCCTAAAAAATTAATTTGTTTAATAGTTTAAAGCAGTCTATTTAAAGCAACAAAAAACATTTTTTTGCAGCTAGTATTAAACAAATATAATTGAGGTTCTATCTCATCCTTTAGCTCTTGAATTGTTGCTGGCTTATCGACGTACACCTTTTCTTTCAAATAACCCCAAAGAAAGAAGTCCAACCGTGTCAAATTCTTGGCGGCCAATTGACATGGCCACCACGTGAGATAACACGGCTATTGAATTTGTCGCGCAAAAGAGCCCTTGTTTAGTTAGCGGTGTGGCAAGTGGCACCGTCCTGTTGACACCCCAAATCGGCCACATCCTATCTTCCAATTCGGGCCATAAAAAGATTGTTATCATCTCACGATAGCGAACACCATGCACATTAACTGCCTGACCGGCCTAATTTTCGAAAAAATACGGCCCGATGATGCTGCCAGCACATTAACCGCACCAAACAGTCACTCTTTGTGGGTGCATTGGTTTTTCGACAACCACTTGAGGGGACGAATCCACTGAGGGGAAAATGTGCCTCACACTGAATCACGAAGTGCACGAAATGCATTTTGATTTGAACGCCCATTATCACAATAAGCCTAAATAACTTTAACGCGTTGCTCGATTGTATATCTTTCCATGGTTCAAATTGAGTTAGTCTGAAATTGAGAAATATCAAATGAAGTGCAGAAAAAAACTTGACGTTTAAGTGTGGTTCACATTCAACATCGGCCCTTAAAATTTAACCACCCTTTACATTTTTATATATGTAGTTGCAGCTTTATTATGTATCTAAAACGCTTCACCGACAAAGCTCCCTATTTTTCTTCTTGTTTGGAATACATTGTAAGGGTATTGCATTTATTCAACGATGGTACAAAAGAAGTGCAACTTGTAACACGTAATAACGCGTCCAGAAGTTCGTATTGTATTCTACTTCGAAGGCGAGTTAAAGTAAAGTTCATAGCTTAAACAGAGGCATTACTAGTAATAATTACCAGCATATAAGGAACAGTCAAAGTAAGTTCCTTAAAATTGTACGTACCTTCCGTACCGTTTCAGCTTTAAAGTTTTGGCATAAATTTGTTTATCTTTCCAATTAACTAACGCTAGTTTTTCCATTGTGTGTCCAAAGCAGTGACGTCCAAAATTTAAATTGTGGTTGTATTGCTTTTTATAAGTATTAGTGAATAAAGAGACAAATATTCTTAATAAAAATACAAAAAATATGTAAGCATCCGCCGCATGTGCACTCGTCGCTTGGTAACACAGAGTATACAGAGGCGTCACGAGACAGAAAATATTGTGTTTTTTTCAGTCTTTTTCTTCGAAAGCTGCCCTTTTTGCGTTTTTTGTTTTGATTATGCAATTTGTGTAGATAGTAGCGGCCTGTTTTTACGCATTGTCACTTCACTAACAAAAAACGTTTTCTTTCTCTTTCTTCGAAAGCTGCCCTCGCAAATGATTTAGGCATTTTTCACATGTCACTTTTTTCATCTCTGTATACTTTGTGCTTGATAATCGACGACTGAATTGTGTACTCTCGTGGACTAAATGAAAGAGCGTAAGAATGCGTGTGAAGAATGTGTGTGAATTTATTTCCACAATTGTGGTATGGGCTGGACACCAATGGTCCAAAGGTGTGTAAGAGTTCATAAAAATATCACTAACAACAACGTATTGTATCGGTGATAACAAATTACTACATACATATAATGAAAAAAATGTTCATAAACTTTAAATATACAGTAGAATCCCGATAATTCGTAATAGCAAGGGACCGGCTATTTCTTACGAATTATAGGGGTTTTCGATTTAGCGAGGTTTCGATTTAACGGGGTTAAAACAAAATAAATACGAATAATCGGGGTTTTTCAATTTATTTACTAAAACGATAAAAAAAACATAAAAAAACAATTGTTAAAAATAAAATATACAAAAATTATTCATGTTACAAACTGATCAAAGTGATCTTAAGAAAATAAACCCCATACAAAAGCAAAAACCCGCGCAAAAATAAAATAATGGTAAACAAAAAATCATTCTTTCCATGTTTCTGTTGTTTTTATTACAAATTATAAGAGATAGTTAGCAAACAATTACGATTTATAAGAGGTAAAGATTTTATTTGAAAAAAAAATTACGAATTAGCGAGGGGACCAAAATGTATGGAAATTTTACGAATTAACAGGACTTTTTCAAGGGACCGAAAGTTTATTACGAATTATCGGGAATTACGATTTAACGGGGTACGAATTATCAGGATTTGACTGTATTTATGTTTAATTCTATTTATTGATTCTTTCAAAAGCACTTTATTTTCTCAGAGATATTCATTATCTTCATCAGCCATTTGAACATACTTTCAAATACTGACCATACTTCATATGAAAGCATCAAATTTCATACATAAAAATACTATAAGTATAATAAAAAAATTATTATTTCTCAGTATTGAATTTAACGAATTTTAAAACAAATGCATAGCTCATCAAAAAAAAGCCAACAAAATCGCCAACTTTTTTGTTAAATCGCCAAAAAATCGCCATGTCGCCAAATCAAAAATTAGGTCGCCAAACATGTTTGAAAATCGCCACGTTTGGCGAGAAATCGCCACATCTGACAGCCCTGTGTATACATGACAAGGTTGCGAAAATGTAATAAAAGTGTTGCCAAATGAACAATAATTTATGAATTGTTTTTAAATTTTGACGAGGCTATTTTGACGAATTTTTTTTTTTGATACAAATAATAAGAATGTTTTGTAAGAATCTTAACAAAAAGGGTAAAAAGTAGCAGAAAAATTAAAATAGTCGCAAAAGTCGGTGATAAAAAAAGTCTCACAAAAAGTCGCAGACCGCTGAAAAAGGGTCAAATTGCGACTTTAGTCGGGCGAACGGTAACACTGCATGCGAGTGGAAATTTGGCACCTGCATGCCACTAAATGTCAAAACGATAAGCAATGTTACCCTGTTAAAAATTTAATTCACATTTACTGGATTGTTGTCAAATTGTTTGAAGTTTTAACTTATTAAAGAATTATTATGATTAATTTTTTAAAAACGCGCATAAATAAAAGCAAGTTTGTTAATAACAGAGCATTAATATCGTTAAAATAATGCTAATATAAATAAATGAAAAAATTTCCCAAAAAATTTGCTATTATGATTAACTCGGTAACTCTATTTTGTTTTCTGGTACTTTTTTTTTTTAATTTGAGAAGCACTCGTAAAACTGGTCTAAGTGGAGAAGCAGCTCGCGCTTTTTGTCATTATTTCTTAAGGGCAAACAGGTCTTTTTTGTTTGTCTGCATTTGTTGCGTTTTGCGGTGTCACCCCGCATTGGTTAGTGTTTCGGCGTCGTATAACTGTACCGAGTTACAGTTTTTGCGGTATCTGCATTAACTATGGGTACGTTCGTAAATGCATCACTGCGCTGCAGCAGAAAAGCAAACTTTTTTTAATGGCGATAAAAGAATAAAAATTACCTTTATTATTGTGTGACTATTATTTTTGTGGAGTATTTCACAATTTTTCGGTCCACAGTTACTTCACTGATAAATATATTACCACTTGAAATCACTGATGCAGCGCAGTGATGCATTTACGAACGCACCCTATATGCAATCGTTTTTAACCTCAATTTGAGGTTTTGTTTGGTGGAGAACCATTTATAACTCGTGTGACTGGTGGAGAACCAATATAACTCAGACGTTTTACTGGTGGAGTACCAAGAAAAAAACTCAGAAGATTACTGGTGGAGACCAATATACTCTGGAGCGGATTCGAAGCTCTCGCCTTCCTATGCGAAGGTTGAGGCTCCTAAAATTTTGTGTGATACCCTGGCAATATAACTATGATTAGTTCGCCAAAAAAATTTTAGTTTTAAGAAAGCCAAAAAAAAAAAAAATTTGAGAAGTAAACAAAATTGCTCAAGTTGACGCTTCTACGACATTTTGAAAATGAACTCGCAGTGGCATATGTAAACACAAAAGCCAATGGCATGAGATTCGACTATTTCGAACAAATTTCCTTTGATAATATGTATACAGTAGTGGCATGCCACTACTTGCATAAAGGCAGGGTTATCTATTACCTACGACTGTTTGGCGCAGCGTTGCCAGAAGATTTGGAAGGAAAATCTTCTTTTGGCGAAAAAAAAATCTTATTTTGAAGAGAAAAATCTTGAAATTTTTTATAACAAAGGCAAAAAAGTATTTAAATTAAAATACGTAATTGCGGTATTTATACAAAATTAAATTGTAGGTTTAAAATTGTGTTTTAGTTATATTTTCCAAAAAAAAAAAAAAAATACATTTTAAATGCACTTAATTTCTAATAAATAAGAACGTAAAAAGTCCATCTTTATAAAGAAGTTTCATCGAAAGTAATTAAATTCTTATATTAGAGATGTTTAAATTTTGGGCAAAAAAATTTTGGTTTAGGTGCTATGAAGCTTATACATCATATGAAATCTTGAGGGTTCTCAATTTAATATTATATTTTTTGATACCGTTGTTATATCGAAGGCATTTTGAGAAAATTGCATTTAAAAAAAGCTCACTGAAAACTATGGATTTTCCTAAATATATTCCTAATGAATTTTTATTAAAATAATGGTGGTACACGTTAAAACAGATATTCTTAAGCACTTATATATAAATACTTTGTTTACAAATTATCATAAACATGGAATGTGGTATTTTCAAACCAAAAGCTTCATAACGCTTAACTGTAACTTTTTACCACTCCTCTTGGTCTAGGCAGACCACAAGAACAGCTAAAAAACCCAATTAAATAAAAAGTTTATAAATACATTTTTTTTATTGAACGTATGTTATTTGCTAGATTATACGCGTTGCTGGCCCTAAGCAAACATTAGTGTTGTATTAACACACGATTTAAATTGAGCTTTTAACGAAATTTACGGCCTTTAAATAAAAATCCATGGAATACCTATGATAAAGTTTTTTTTACAGAATAACTTACATATGGTGTAGATATGGGCTCAATCCAAAAAAGAAAAGCATGTATTTAAGGCAAATTGGAAGTTATATTTATTTACAACTTCATCTTAAGGCCAGCCGATAGACAATGTTTTTTTATTTGTTGTAAAAACGTATAATTTTTTAGGCGTGCCCAAGGCGAATTCGACTACAGGTGGTGTCGGAACTACAACAATACAAAAACAACAGAAACAACATACGGTTGTTTGCATTGCATTGTTAGTGCCATTAGCTCAAAATGTCAACCATTATTAGTAAAACACTAACAATTCAAAACAAATAAGCCCGAACTGTCAAAATCAGTAAATTCGACTTGGGCGTGCCAATTCGGGAGCAAGCCACATAGAACTGGCCGTTTTAGCCAGCAATAGTTAAATGATTGGCCTTGTACTTTGCTGATGGTAATAGCAAAGGCAAGACGCAAAGGGAATTGGAGCCGCTTGAATTTGAATGATAAATCGTTCGAAATCATCGGAATTTGTGGATTTCGAAAGTTTTAAAATTTTGATATTGGATCATTATTAACATAGGTTTTTTTTTTAAATATCTTCGGAACTACAATGCCCAGAACTAATGATGGATGTTAGTACAAAAGTACAAAAGTGTGCAAAACCAATAGACAACAAGCTGATATAAAACCTCATTGTTTTAAAAATTTACTGTTTAAAAAACTGTAAAAGAAAATTATGTATGTTGTACAAACTTAAAGTTAAAAAACATTATATCTAAAAACAAAAAATTAATTTGAGAAAAAAATCTTTAAATCTTATTTTGTTCAAAAAATCTTGAAAAATAAGATAAAATCTTAATTCTGGTAACGCTGCGTAGGCATATGTAAATACGCCAAACGCAATAAGGGTGATAATGGCTGACTTCCAAAACGTCAAATGCTTTGTATAAGAATAAAGCATGTTTCATTACGCCGCAGTACAATATATATGCAATGCAAGCCCTTCCAAAACGTCAATGGTCAAGCAATAGATTTATTTTAATATTATGCATTGCATCACTTACATTTCAAAACGTTTAAATAAACAGAACACAAAGTTGCATTGATTCGGTACTTTGTACATGTGCATCGTTAAAAAACAGTAGTGAAACTGTATACAAACTTTGTATTAGTACGTTTTGGAAGTCAGCCAATCTTTTCAATAATAAAATTAATTGATTCATTTTTCTCGCCAATATATTTGAATATAATCGGAATATAATCAATTTAAACCACGTTCGAAAAAAATTGGATACAATTAAACCAAATTTCATATTCAAACTTACTTTGTACTTTAGCAGTTTGTTTATTGACTGCATCCTTCGTTAATGCAACCTCAATATCGGAATTAATAGACACAATAGAGAGTTGTCTATCTGGGACAACAACAACAGAGTCATCTGATTTTTGACTAGATAGCGAATCCTTTGAAGCTTCTCGATCATTAGCGAAGGCTGATACTTTTCGTTTTGTTATATCTGTTGTATTTATAGTGGCATCATGCATTTGTGATGGACGCTGTTCATTCTCTAATTTGATTTTAACTTCATTCGTGGGGCGTCGTAATTTCGTTGAGAGATTTGCTTCTTTAAGATTTCTTTCGGATTTGATCTTGGCTGCTCTTTGTGGACGCTTATTAAAGGTTTCATCAATAGAAGCAACTACAGGTGGAGGTGGTGGCATAAGATGGGTTGCATCGGATTTTTTAAAACCTTTTTCTGTTTCTTCTCCTTGTTTCTCTTTGTTATTAACTGTAGAAGAAACTGCAACCTGAGATCTCGGCGCTGGGACAGGAGCTTCATTTTCTTTTACAGTATTAGTGTCTTCTGTGGCTAACAATTTATCATTTGAACGGTCATTTTTCTTTGGTGAAGATTTTTTGCCATTTTTAAAACCAGCTGCAAGAACTTCTATTTTATCTGTAATATATCACATATTAAATTTATTTAAACTATACCACAACATCCATTGTACCTTCCGATTCATTATCTTCACACAAGGAAGATAAACGCTTAATACGCTTTTTTGTCTGCTGAGGTGAAGCGACTGGCAAATCCTTTAATTTTTCTTGATTAGAAGCTGCTTCTCCCCACAAGATAACCCGCAGTTTCAATAAGAATTCCTATTGATTGCAACAAATAAAAATTTTGTCATTACAAAATAAGTAACAATGTTTTTTGCTCACCTCCGACATTTGCTCCAACTGCATGGGATATGTTTCAGTCAATTTAAGCATATGATTTAATTCTTCCATGACTGTAAAATATATTTATTGATATGTACGAAGCTCAAAATAATAATTAGTTAACCAACTTTGACAAATGTTATTTAAAACGAAAGAAAATAAATCAAACTTATTCAGCCTGTATTAAATAGCGCCACAAACGGCGTCTTTTCGTCACAGATAACACCTTCGCGTTCAACAATCACAATTAGAATCAGGGCTGTCAGATATGGCGATTTTTCGGCAAATGTGTCGATTTTGAAACGTGTTTGGCGATGGGATTTCCCATTTGGCGACTTTTATGGCGTTTTCTGATAAAACTGGCGATTATATTATTTCGGCAATTTTGTTTAACAACTTGTCATTTTTCGTTATCACTACTAATATAAAAAAAACATATAAAGTGAATTTTATATTGAGTCACTATTTAATTCTAACTAGATGACCCGTGCGAATATTTCGCACCATAATTTTTATCAATGAAAATATTAATTTTTCAATTTCTAATTATTTTTCGTCATTAGTGAAAATGAGATATCATTCATTAAATTTGATGCGGTGGTATGGGAGATATTTGCAACCGACAAAAAAAAGTGCTTTAGAAATAATATATATGAAGTATATATGTAATTCTAATAGAATGAAGGTCAAAACTCCAGTAATGAAATCGGTGAGGCTGAAGTGTACGATCTTTTAGACTTGTGTACTTAATTAAAGTTTTTAACTGATATATGATCTCCATTTTATGTTATTTAAAAAAAAATTAAAGAAACAAAACGAAATTTACTTCGGTGACTTTTTTGTATTTTTTCTCAGTTTTTGGCGATTTTTGACTGAAAAATTATACTAGCGTTTTTTGTATGCAAAATTTAAATTTAAAAAAAAAAGAAAATTTTACAAAATCGACGTTTGGCGGTTTCTGACATCCGGTTTGGCGATGGAGCTCAAAAAATTTGACAACCCTGATTGGAATCCACTAAAAAAATTTGAAGTAATTTAACCGCCACAAGGTATATTTCAAGGCGAATTCAACAAGGTAAGTGCAACTCTACAACTACAAAAAGCCCCATGTATTTTTTTGCAATTTAATGCAAAAAATGCTAACAAGGCAAAAATTGATTAACAAACAAAATACAAATTTTGTTTGGGTAATAAAAGAGATTAAATTCACTTTAATTATTCGCAGTTTTTCTAAGAAATTTGTCTGGTTATTTTGGCGCAAAACATAAACAAAATTATATTTTGACGTTTCCCCAGTGTTACCACCAGCAAGATTCAAAATTACACTTGAGATGAAGCAAAATTACCCGATCTAAATGAAATTACACCTGATATAAAATTTAAGTTTTATTTAATAAAAAGACATTTACAAAGAAGCAAAAACACAACAAACTCATTAAAACAAGATCAATATTAGTCAAACTGTTAATTTTATTTAAATTAACAAAAATAACATTAAAGACTTAAAAAAATTAATAAAACATAAAATAAAACTGCTAAAATAATGAGTTTGGGTGCGTTCGTAAATGCATCACTGCGCTGCATCAGAAAAGCAAACTTTTTATAAAGCCGATAAAAAATAATTATAATTTTTTTTATTGTATATCTATTATTTTTGTGGAGTATTTCACAATTTTTTGGTCCACATTTACTTCACCGATAAATATATAACCATTTGAAATCACTGATGCAGCGCAGTGATGCATTTACGAACGCACCCTTTAACTTCCACGTTTGGTTGATATATCTTGGGAAGGTTTACAATGATCCTTGTCATTGCTTTATCATAGATGCTTTTAAGCCCCATAGAGCTTACGAAAGGTTAGCTGTCAAACGAACTGTCATACTGTTTTCACTTTTTGATCAGGCATATCATCATGAATAGATTCATGCTTGAACAATGCCACCAAATTATCCAAATATACTTTGAAAATCAGCCATCGATTTTCGCAACTTAAAGGTGACTTCATGACTTAAATGACGCAACTTCTTTTTTTCACAAATGAAGGCAATGTGTTGATTTAGAGAAAATAAACTGTCAATTAGACTTCAAGGCCGTCCGATGTGACACTTATTGATTGTTTTCCGTGGGGTTGTGAAGTCAGTGGTTAATGCTGATAAACCAGCAACAATCGGTGACTTGGAGGTCAACCTTGTTCATTTTATTCGAAAAAGAGAAACAAAATTGGACGTCTGCAATGCGTTTCGTCAAGGACAGGCGCAATGTCTTTTTGTTTTAAATCAGTTTCAAATGGTTATGCCGTGTATCAATTTGCGATTAAAATTATTTTTTTTTTGGGTTGGGTACCATTTTAAGTTTAATGGTCTTAAAAAATACACTTTAAATTAATAAAATTAATTATATGTTGCAATATTGGAAACATATCTTCCCCCAGGCAAGTTTTTAGTTTGAATAACTTTTTTCAATAAACTTCAGGTTCTAAATCACTATTATAGGCATCTTTATCCAAATTAAGGGTCCATCTTGCGACATTCATTACCAAACATTTAAAAATATATGTTTGTTTACTAATTGAAGTCGTTTCTTAAAAAGAAACCGAGACTTTGGTTTGGTTTGCATTTCTCAGCAACAATATTTAAAAAGCAATAAATGTCATCACTGAAATCGAATCTTGATTTTATTTGGGCATCTGAAGTAAAAATTTCAAATTATACCTAAATTACACCTAAGAGAAATTACCCACGCTCTACCCACGACCGTAAAAATTATACCAAATTCGGGTAATTACCCACAAAGTGGCAACACTGCGTTTCCCTATTTTTTTTTATTCGCCGTGGAGACAGCTGATGAACGGCTGAAGAGTTGAGTTTACCTTGTTGAATTCGCCTTGGTATATTTATAGCAGGTAGCAAGGCGAATTAACTCCAGGTAAGCTCAACTCGTCAGCCGTTCATCAGATGTATCCACGGCGAATTAAAAAAATGGTAAAACGTCAAAATATTGTTTGGTTTCTATACTGAAATTTGACAACAAGTCAGAAAATTGCAAAAACAAAATACATGGAGTTAATTCGCCTTGTTTTGTAGTTGTAGAGTTGCACTTACCTGTTATAAATTGGCAGGTAGCAAGGTATATTTCAAGGCGAATTTAACAAGGTAAGTGCAACTCAAGGCGAATTAACTACAGGTAAGCTCAACTCGTCAGCCGTTCATCAGCTGTATCCACGGCGAATAAAAAAAAGGTGAAACGTCAAAATATGGTTTTGTTTCTATACTGAAATTTGACAACAAGTCAGAAAATTACAAAAACAAAATACATGGGGCTTTTTTTAGTTGTAGAGTTGCACTTACCTGTTATAAATACGCCTTGGTGCAACTCTACAACTACAAAAAGCCCCATGTATTTTTTTGCAATTTAATAGGCGGCTGTCAAAAATGCTGTCAAGGCAAAAATTTATTGAAAAACAAAATAAAAATTTTGTTTGGGTAATAAAGGAGATTATTAAATTCACTTTAATTATTCGTAGTTTTTCTAAGAAATTTTTTCGGTTATTTTGGCGCAAAACATAAACAAAATTATACTTTGACGTTTCCCTATATTTTTTTTAATTCGCCGTGGAGACAGCTGATGAACGGCTGACGAGTTGAGTTTACCTTGTTGAATTCGCCTTAGTAAACTCGTTGGCCCATATGTTTTTTCAGCTGATTACCCCTAGTTGGAACATAAACGTCAAATTTCGTGTATATGAGCCAAAATTTGTACATGTGTGCGTTTTATATGAAGGCAATTTTGACAAATAGGTTCCTTTTATAGAGCAGCATGCCCACACTCCCAAATGAGTCTACCTTGTTTAAATATACCTTGGGCGAATTGACTAGAAGGTGGGGTCAAGTCAACATATGGTGTTTTTTTTCGGTGGTCGACTTGTCAAAGTTTGTATACAAACTGATTTTTTATGTAAACAAACCAATTTTTTTTAATAGCAATTTTTTTGACAACCCGACAACAGAAGCAGTGTTGTTGTAGAGTTGACCTCACCTTCTAGCCAATTCGCCTTGGTCAAGTTGTTTTTGATAGTCTTTTACATACTGCTTGTCAAAATTTACATAAATTGAAAGCTGTGACGTAAGCTGCATTCAATTTTTGAGCAATTTTCTTTCAAGATGTCATCAAGAAAACAATTTATTAAGACAAACGAAAAATTTGCTCACTAACACTGCAGTTACACGCTCAAGTTTTTCTTGATAGTCTTTTACATATACTGTTTGTTAAAATTTCCAAAAATTGATAGTTGTGACGTAGGCTGCATTCAATTTTTGAGCAATTTACTTTCAAGATGCCATCAAGAAAAAAATTTATAAAAAGAAACAAAAAATTTGCTCACTAACCTTGAAATCAGCTGTTTTCTTTGAACGTAAATTGAAACACTCACTGGCAAGAGAATTTTAAAGGCAAGTTCGTATCAATTTTTAAAAGTATGAGTGTATTGGTAAAAAAGTGTAAGTGTATTAAAACTTGATAGGCAAAGCTTGATCGTGTAACCCTCAAGTAAAGAGAATTTTTAAGGCAAGTTCGTATCAATTTTTAAAAGTATGAGTGTATTGGTAAAAAAGTGTAAGTGTATTAAAACTTGATCGTGTAACCCTCAACTTAAGTAAAATAACGATTGACGATTTTTTTAATAGAAGTTATAGTGTTATGACGATTATTTGGCATCAATATGCGTGCTTAAAACTTCCTTTATGCTTAACATAGGGTCTTCACCCGACAATTTTTTGTCATACCAAACGTTAACTTCATATAAAAAAACGCTGACAAAAATTTTAAAGTTTTTTTTTATATGGACTTAAAAGTTTGGTATGACAAAAAATTGTCAGGTTAAGACCCCATGTAAGGCCAGTTTACACGGTAATACAATGTATTACGACTTTGTAGAGTCAAAATATTATGAAATTCTCTCCGTGTTTTAAAGAAAATAATAAAAATCTTTTGTGAGTATAATTCATGTTTACACGGATGGTACATATAAGTAAAATCAAAAATAATAACAAAAAAGCAGATGGTTGCAGTTTTAAATATTTACAAAAACAACATGAAAATTTCCTGAGTTGATTTTGATTTTTTTTGTAATTGTATAAAAATGCTATCAAATTCAATATACTCTGTTAAAATACACGGTGTGATGAGAATACATAACTTTCTTAAATGGTTAAAAAAGCATTTACCAACCGCATGGTGTTTTTTTTCGGCGGTCGATTTGTCAAAGTTTCTATACAAACAAGTTTTTTATGTAAACAAACCTGTTTTTTTTACTAGCAATATTTTTGACAACCCGACCACAGAAGCATTGTAGTTGTAGAGTTGACCTCACCTTCTAGTCAATTCGCCTTGACCAACCGCTTGTCAGATTTTGTATAAGTATTCTCTCTTACTCAATACATTTTGCTTTTACATGATAAGATTTTTCTCATTCTACATAATTTTTCGACATGTCGTAATACATTGTATTACCGTGTAAGCTGGCCTTTAGAAATACTTACAAGAAATATATATATATATATATATATATATATATATATATATATATATATATATATATATACAATTATATATACAATTATATTGGGAACAGTACGAAATGTAATAATCAATTTTTCGAACTACAAAAATAGTTGGAAATTAAGCCAAAAAAATTCTTCCCCCATCACAATCCAGTTGGCGTTTATTAGGAACATCAGTAATTCGAATTCTTTAATTATATGAAGAGCTAAAAGTTTATTTTAACGTTATAAGTAATATAAATAAGACTTTTAAACGTGAAGGTGTTCAAATGGCTCCACGAAAAGCCCCCCAATGAAATAACGCCCAAACGAGAAATGAAATATTCCCCAATTTTTTTTTCATACATTTTTGGGTGTTATTTCATATGAAAAAAACTCCCAATTTTTTTGGGCCGCTTTTCATTTTTTTTGGGAATTATTTCATTCTTCATTTGGGGTTTTCAAATTACGAAATAATCTGCAATGAAATAACACCCAACAAATTTTTAAAATTCGGGGCTTGTTTCATAGCGTGTTTAATTTGGGTGTTATTTCATTTTTAATTCGGAGGTTATTTCATTTTTAGCACTAAAGTTAAGTATTGAAATCTGGCTTCGCATACTAAAGTTTTTCCGCGTGACGGCCTGCGTGCCGTCCTCCAGTAGGACGCGGCAGGTGGCTTCGCTGAATGAAGTTTTCCTGCGTGATTCACAAGAATAAAAAAATGTTTTTCAATGATAACTAAGGATTATCCCTTTTACAGAATGTTGACACCATGCGTAACACTATTCTGGAAAAGTATGGCTTTGTCTCTCATTTGTGAAAAAAATATGGCTATATCTCTCATTTCGCAAAATTTTAAATATGACCTTACCTCTCACTGATTGGGCGATAAGACCATAACGGTTTTATCTCCCATTCAATTGAGCAATAAAGCCATTATGGCCTTACCTCCCATGGTTAAAAAGCACCCCCCCCCCCCCCCCCCGTGTAAAGGCCAAACGTAGAAGGCAAATTGTCTTCCGAACTGCAAAAATAGAGCAGGGCTACAAGGATCTACGGGCGGGTAAAATAACTACAGCAATATTTTTGAACCGAATATATCCTTCTTATTAAGAAGACGCCTGCGGGCCTCCACACGATTCATTTCAATAATTTTGCGACTTTGCTGTTGGTCCATTTTGACTTCATGAAATCCTTGGTGAAACTGACTCTTTTATGAATTTTGGGCATAATTTCATTTTTGTTGCTGATGGGTTTAATTTCTTTGGGGGTTATTTCATTTTCATCATTGGGTGTTATTTCATATGAAATAACATCAAAATATTGGGGGTTGTTTCGTTTTCGTTTTGGGGTTTATTTCATTTATTTTTCGATGTTATTTCATTCACTGCTTTTGGGTGTTATTTCCTATTTTTTTGGGATTATTTTATTGGGGGCTATTTCCTGGACGTTATTTCATTGGGGGGCTTTTCGTGGAGCCGATCAAATTCATAAAATGCACCGTCAAAACTTTTTAAAACTGTCTTAACAGTTTTTTTTAAAGAATATTATGTAAATCATAATCCGTTTGATAAAATTAATTTTGTTGACACTTAAAACTTTTTAACTAGGGAAGAAGTTTACCTTGGTATTAAATAAAAACTGTTAAACTGCTTCTTTTTTAACAATAAAACATTAATTTTCAAAGACAAACTTAAATAGCCACTGATTTGAAACATTTAAATATTTGACAATTTTTTTAAGATTTTTTTAAATGTTTGTGACGATTTTGACGAACTTTTTTAAATTTTTTGACGTTTTTTTTAAGAAAAAAGGCTAACAGCCCTGTACATGATAGAAAAAAAGGTGAGCTCCCTGGTCCAGCTGCTTTCAGTTTTTTCCGCCGTGTTGGTAGATATACAGGACTGTGCTGGAAATCGAAAACGCAAAACGCACGAATTTTACAAGTCGTTTTTTAACAAGATTTCTATAATAAAATTTTATGGCAAATATAATACAAATACTAAATAGAATTTAATATCTAAAATAATAAAAATTAGATTAAAAATTAAATAAAAAGAACTTCCAAATTCTTGCGTTTTACGTTTTCGATTTCCAGCACACCCCTTATCAAAACCAAGGCCTATTCAGTAGGTCTGCTTACTTCTACAACAATACAAAAAACAACAGGCATTTTGTTTGTGTAAAGTTCCTCGCCGTTGTCAAAATCTTACTACTACATAGGTGAAACAAAAGGAAAAATGTGTTTTGCGCGCATGTATGTGTGGGAAAAAACAAAAAAGGTAAACAAAACTTACATGTATAAGGAAAATGTAAACAAATTTTGACATCGTTGAGGAATAAACCAAATAAACATCTGGCTTGCGCAGACCTATTGGATAGACCTTGATCAAAACTAATATTGCTTACATTTTTATCGCTGTCGTTCTAATTGAATGTCAAATTATTAAATATTAACTATCAGGTATAGCTGTCAAAACATATTGTTAACTGGAAGTTCAAATAATAGCTAGTTTTTACTGAAATTGGCGAAATTGGCAGTTAATCCAATTTAATCTCAAAACTTCTTTATAAACATATATTATATATAAAAACAAACAAAATAAGTTTGCAGAAACTCGCTGGCTTCAGTAGAAAGGTCCGTTAGGCAGTGCTTCCATTTTAGCATATTTTCTGCTAGATTCATCAGATTGAGTTGGAAAATTGCATATTTTTTTGAACAAATATGCTAACTTTTAAAAAAAAAACAAAACGCTTAGCATAATTTTACTTTTTACAAAAAAAAAAAAAAAAAAAAAGCACATATGTATATTAATGTCCTAATTTATTATGTACATACATACATAATTGGGCTTTTATGCTATTATATTTTTACAAAGTGTTAAAAGTTAGTTTATGATAACATAGTAAGAACTCGTCATATTAATTCAACAATTTTCAATATACATAATAGAAAAGTTATATTTAAATATATAAAATCAATAATTTTTAATTTATAGTGTTCCATATTGAAATACAAAATTTCAACGTTACTTATTTTCGCTAATGTTTCTTATTGATACAATAAGGTTTTTATTGTTTTTAATTTTTTTTTTCTTAAGCGGCCCATACACTTGCAATATTATTTTATATTATATTTTATTATTTATTTTTCCATCTTGTCCTACATATATTATGCAATAAGTCGCATAATAGTTTCATTCATTCAAAAAGATGAACATAACCTATAGGAATAACATAAACAGCATTGTACAATGTTGCCAACACATTTCACTTTCTTTTCGCTGTGCAATAAAAATCAAAAGTCTTTTGATTGTTGCCAATATATTGTGTCACCTTGGAATATCACATACACATTTGCGATATAATTGTAGAATGCGTAAAATTGAACAGTTTTATTGCAAGTGTATGAGCCGCTTTAGAGTGTATGCATATTGACGTCCATTATTCCCTGGCAACGACGGGGCTTAAAAGCAAAACAAATACATAATTAATTTTTAGACGTATATATCGCACTTGATCATCAAGATGGCGTAAGCTCAAAATTTTTATTTTTCCATTTTTTCCAAAATAATGTGCTATTGTCTACTTTTTATACCCACAAAACAATAGTGGGGAGGCTATTGTGAACTTGTACGGATGATTGTAACACCTTAAAATATTGGTCCTACACCCACTATTAAGTATACCGATATACTAAGAATCACTTTCTGAGTCATATTAAAAATTCATATTAGGTGATCTTTTAAAAATATTATTTTAATATTAACACACACTTACATTTTTTATATGTACATTGTCTTATGAAAATTCAAAGCTTAAAGTTATTTTATTCGTCAAATACCACACAAAGTTAGCGTTTCTAATTTATTTCTAACACTATTTCGGTTTAAACTAATTTTTAATAATATACGGTTAACATTTGCTGTAGATATTGGTACGACAAAATTGAATTAACTAATTTATTTAAACATAAAAAAACTTTGGACTCATCACAACGTCTTATTTTAAATACCTCTTCCCAAAAATTCTCAATATTTTCTCTGTTCGTAAATTATGTTACGAAAAATCAAAATGGAGTACCTCACGCCACTCATAATAAACTTCTTGAATATCAATACTCTTTTGATTACTCTTATGATAAGTTTTGTATTTATAAAAAACTTGAAATAAATTAAAAATCTTTTGGTATCTCAAAAACTTAAAACAAATTTAAAACTTGACAAATGGCAACGCTGATGGTGCGCCAAGACAATTAAATTCGCCTTGTGGTGCACTACATTTTACGAAGTGTGGATTTAAGCGAAGATAAATTCGCCGTGATGTGGATTATAAAAAATAGTTTCTATCAAGGCGAATTCATCCCAGGTGATCTCGGTACTACAACAAGTACAACGCGTACAAAAACCACAAGCAATTTGTTTTTGTAAAATCATTGTACAATGTCAAAAACAGAAATAAAACAAAACAGAAACAAAGAAAATAAAAGAGAATAAACAAAATTTTGACATCCAACAGTGATTTTAGCTAATATCAGCAGGGCTTTTAAGACCACCTGTAATAAATTCGCCTTGGTTTCTATATTTAGTACACAACAGGCATGATAAGATTAGTACTATTGTACTTTTTAAGTACTTTTAGCATTGCAAAAGTATTGAAGTACTCCAATGACATGTTTAGTACAATTTAAACTTTGAAATATTGAAACGGATTTTTTCATACAATAATATGAAAAAATAACAAAGCAAAGAAATCGTCTTTTTGGAAATACTGTATTGAATTTAAATCAAACGAATGATTAACTTCAGTATAATGAATCTTGTTGTTATGATTTGATATTAACAAAAAAATTATGTATGTAGAAATTTGCCAATAACTAGTTTCCTCCAGCACACATAGGGGTTTTTTGCCAATCTAGCCGGACATTACTTTTTGTTTTAGCTTATATTGCTTCTTAAAAGTTATTGAGTGCCCCTAGATCGATGAAACTTGGCAGAAATACGTGATATTGTCATAGGCAGGTAAACCTAAAAAATAAATAAAATCGGACCAAGGAGGAAAAGGTTCCCCCTAGAAGAACTAATCCAAACTCTGAAAAATGCAATTTTTTTTTTAAGTTTTCCCATACTTCTGTTTGGCAAATGCAACTTTTAACGTCGGCGAAAGTTAAAAAACTTAAAATTAGACCCATGAGATCGTATAATTATACTTTTCGCCCCCGCCCCCTTTTGAGGACGGTTACATAAAATAATATTTAAAAAAATTTAAATATTAAAAGAAATAGATTACTAACGCCTTAATACTATAAAAATTAAATTTTTGAACTTTTATGGGTAGGGGGAGGTATCCCTCCAAACCCCCCCTCCCCCGGAACGACCCTGTAAAAATTTTTTTTTTTTTGCTAATTTCCAAAACATTAATTTTTAAGATTTTATGTGACTTTTATGTATTTTATAGTATTTAATTTATCTGAAAATATTTAATATACATATTCGTAATTATAACTTATTTATAATAGAAACAGCAAATTTTATTTAAAATAATTCTCTTTTGCACTAAGATGATGATGAGTGCCATGGCTCTTCTTCGTCTGCTTCTTCAAAATCCTCTTCTGAATCTGAATTTTCTTCAGAGCCAAGTACAGTTGGAAGCATAAAAGAAATTGCTTCTTTCGTAAAGGGTAATGACTTTTTTTTGGAGTTGGGCTTATACTAGTAATCAGTGGGTCAGAACTGAGCAAAAGTCTATTTATAATATTTTTGTTACACTGAACCCTCGAAAATTTTCTAGCAAAATTCTGCCTGTAAAGCCGAAAATGTTTATTTCGTGCCTCAGACGCTTCTTCTGATAATAGCCCGATAGGCAACAATGCCACACACAGTTGCGCCATGTATTATACACTTTTTCCATTTTACTCTCAAAGCTTCAAAATGGTTCTGATAACAATTTTATGCTAAACCCAAATATATATTAAAAAAAACTAAGTACCTAGAGCCCAGATTTGATTTTTTATTATATAATATTTTTGTTGTTAATGATTTCAAAAGTTATGCAAAACAGGTACATTTATTTTGCTCCATAAAATAACGTCATATAGCGGCCGCACAGGTGGTTAAAACCCGTTACTTACTGTTTCGCACATCCCTTTTTTACACAGGTAATATTAGTCTTAGATGTAATAATTTAAATAAAAAACATCTACGTACAACCAAAACATTTTATGACTGACGAAAGTGTTTCTATCATATGTACCTATGCAAGATGAGCAAAAACAGAAAAAGGTGAAATTTTCAAAAAATCATAAAAAAATGGCGCAACAATGCGCAACGTTTTTTTTTTTAATTTAAAAGTAGAGATTTCAAATTTTATCGTGATGTATAACATTTTTAAGAACTCAGCGGGCTTCACCTTCAAAAACCTTTTAAATTTTTTTTTTTACAAAAAAGTGAACAAAAAAATCGTTTTTTTTTAATTTCGTACTAATTTTTTTATCATAAAAAATTCTAATAAAATTTTTCTAAAAATTTTCATAATTAGCTGTAAAATCTTTATTCGTTTATCTACTAAAAAAATATATTGTAAACCTCCCAAAACCGTAAAAAGTCAATGAACACGCATGCAATTTAATCAACTTTCCTGGTTTTAACAGTGTCCCAAAACAAATCTCAAGCAAAAGTCTTGAAAATTCACTATACGATGCAGAACTTTGTTGTCTGTCGAGCTGCGTACTTAAATTTTTCCATTTCTTAAATTAAATTTTTTGCTTAATGTCCGGCTAGATTGGCAAAAAACCCCTATGTGCAGCAATCGAACCTTATGGGCCAGATACACTACTGTGGTTTTCATGGTTAGCCGCGTATGTCTTAAAATCAAATTTTTCAGTAGAGCCGTAAAACCATTCATTTGTTACTCTTTTAAACATATTTTTCACTATCAACTCTAAAATTACAAGCTATAACGTCTTCGTCTGAATTAGAGTTTTTCTATTTCCGGAATTTTTTTATTTCCCGGTAAAGCGGGATTGTATAAACAGTGCAAAAAATAATATTATTTAATTTATTTGAACAAAAAAAAAATAAAAAAATAAAAAAAAAAAAATAGCAATTCATGAGATCTTATAAATAAGTTTATCAATGCATTCAAAGTTAGTAAAAAAATTAAAACTTTTAGTTTTTATATGCAAAAGCTAATACCGTTGACATAAAACTAAAATACTTAGTTGAGTTATTAAGCAAAATATTTCTTTGAAAAAAGAATTTTAGTAGTAAAAAGCATTTACAGAATCGCGTGACAGCCTATATCTAATTTCAATCAAGAAAAACACTGTCAATGGGAAGACACACTCATTGTATAATCTCTGGACCATTATTTATTTGTTACTGTTGTTTGGTGTGATTCGTGTGATTTGGTTTAGTTTGTGTTATTCGTTTTTTTTCGTTGCTGTGTGGGGTATATTTCGTGCTCTTTACACTTCGTATTTGGTCGTTTATAACACACTAATTTAAAATCATTTGCACTTGTGTGTTTAAATTTTTTTCGTGCTTCATGTGTTTTTCACAATACAGAATTTGATTCGTTAGCAAAAATCAATCGACAATCAGTAGTTGAAAAACAAACGAATGTTTTGAAAGGGCATTCAAATGCATTCGTGCAGGGCTTTACTAAACACATCATTGGAGTACTTCAATACTTTTGCAATGCTAATAGTACTGAAAAAAGTACAATTGTACTAACTTTATCATGCCTGATTAGCATTGCAAAAGTATTGAAGTACACTCAGGTCTCGTTTTATGCGGGTATTTTTTATGCGGATTCAAATTTATGCGATTTTTAAATTAACGATTTTTTTTTAATTTTTACGGTTTTTGAAGTTTTAGATGTTTTTAAATCTTTTTTACCGTTTTTAAATTAAACCAAGCTTGCGTCACTAATATAATCGTTATAGTTTGTTTTACTTTGTGTTTTTTATATGCGTAGCCGATACAAATGTATGAGTGTTTTATAACTAATGAAGAGCACATAATATGAGTTTTACAACGAAGGTAAAAATAGAATAAAAAATTAGGTGGGGAAGTTAGAAAAATTTAAATTTAAACTCGTTCTTTCCTGTCTTTTACGGTACATTTTTGTAATAACACCATGTACGAGTGTAAAGAAATTTACATAACTTTTTTATAAAAGATCCCATAATAAGACTTTTACAATATGATTAGGACATTAAGGCCAATTTAAATTAAAAAATAAAAAAAATAAAAAATTATAACTAAGTTAGAAAAATTTTGATTTAAATGGTTAATTTCTGGTTTTGCAGATGAAATTTTTTTTTTCAAATTAATTTTTTTTATTTAAAGATCAATCGATTTTCTATAAGAATCACCTAAAACTTTTTTTCGTTTGATTAGTTTTTAGTTTCATAATAATTTCAAAAACATTTTTTTGAAAGTAAAATAACAATTTAAAAAAACATTTTTTTTGAAAACAGCAGCACTTTAACACCTCGTAACTCGACAAATAAAAATCATAAAAAAAAATCTTTCGCACACTTATTCACATCTACTAGAACTGAGTTATGCCAAATATAAAGAAAATAAAGTAAACAAAGTAGTTTTATTGGGTTGTCCGCTTCATATATACATATTTGTTGATTTTTTTATGCGATTTTGTTTTGATTTTTAATTAAAATTCATCATTAGTTTTTAGAGTATCGTTTTATGCGAATTCAATTTATGCGATTTTTTTTTGGAACGCATCTATCGCATAAAACGAGACCTGAGTGTACTCCAATGACATGTTTAATACAATTTAAACTTTGAAACGGATTTTTTCATACAATAATATGAAAAAATAACAAAGCAAAGAAATCGCCTTTTTGGAAATACTGTATTGAATTTAAATCAAACGAATGATTAACTTCAGTATAATGAATCTTGTTGTTATGATTTGATATTAACAAAAAAATTATGTATGTAGAAATTTGCCAATAACTAGTTTCCTCCAGCAATCGAACCTTATGGGCCAAATACACTTCTGTGGTTTTCATGGTTAACCGCGTATGTCCTAAAATCAAATTTTTCAGTAGAGCCGTAAAACCATTAATTTGTTACTCTTTTAAACATATTTTTCACTATCAACTCTAAAATTACAAGCTATAACGTCTTCGTCTGAATTAGAGTTTTTCTATTTCCGGAATTTTTTTATTTCCCGGTAAAGCGGGATTATATAAACGGTGCAAAAAATAATCATATATATTATTTCTAAAGCACTTTTTTTTGTCGGTTGCAAATATCTCCCATACCACCGCATCAAATTTAATGAATCATATCTCATTTTAAAGCTTATTTCTAACACTAATGACGAAAAATAATTAGAAATTGAAAAATTAATATTTTCATTGATAAAAATTATATTTTAAAATTTATTGAAGTTACTAAAATTTCTACTAATTATAACTAACGGTGCGAAATATTCGCACGGGTCATCTAGTATATATTATTTCTAAAGCACTTTTTTTTGTCGGTTGCAAATATCTCCCATACCACCGCATCAAATTTAATGAATCATATCTCATTTTAAAGCTTATTTCTAACACTAATGACGAAAAATAATTAGAAATTGAAAAATTAATATTTTCATTCATAAAGGATTCGTACGGGCAAAAAGTTAACGATGATCATGTCATTACCTCTAACATTGTATTCAAAGAAGTATTATAAAAGCATTTAAACATATGTATGTATGTATATGTATGATATATATTATGATTTCTAATATTTTAATAAAACGTATTGAAGTTACTAAAATTTCTATTAATTATTTTCATTTTATGTTACAAAAATGACAACTAACGGTGCGAAATATACGCACGGGTCATCTAGTATTATTTAATTTATTTGAAAAAAAAAAAAAAAAAAATTGCAATTCATGAGATGTTTTAAATAAGTTTGCTTAGAAATTTAGCGTGGATATTTTTTTAACATTAACAACTAGGGCTAACCTTAATGCTAAATGTATATGAGACTGGTCCTTATTTGACTTTAAACTCATTTTTTAATGCAGTACCTTTTAAGTTGTAAATATAGCAAGAAAAGGATTCAGTAAAAATTTCGAATCAATATTTTAATTTTTGCATCGCCAATTTCGAAGTATTTTTATTTACCATCCAAATTTTTTAATTTTCCATCACTGCTCTGGACAATTGTAGTTTTCTCAGCACTTCCATCAGTTATTCTTTATACTGGAATTATTATTTTTTGCTGAGTTTTTTTATTATTAAAATCTTGAATTGGAAATGACTTCTCTTATGTTATGTCATAAAATATTAACACGAATAATGTGACTGCTTTGAGCAACTCCTCACAATTGCGTGTATGTACGGTCAAATTTGAGTGTGCTAATAAAAGAAAAATTCAAATATTCTATGTCAGAATGCCAAGAAAAAGCGAAGGAATTAAAATAATAGCTATGTATTTAATGCGAAAATTACATATTGAACGTTGTTATTCCTGCCTTAGTATGAAAAAAACGTTTCGTTCGTTTTTTTTCGAACTTTATCAGGGGTTATTTTTATTCCATAATAAATTAAATGCATTTAAAAACACAAAAACAAAATGAAAACACATTTGCTTAAGAAAATGACAGATTCATAAAACTTAATAAAAAGTTTCCTTAAGTACAATATGGCTTGAAACATATGACTTTCATGTTATCGCACAGTTGCTTAAGTCAACTTAAGCAAATTTTAGTTGGGCCTTAACTAGTTTCAATCATTAACTATTGCAGCGGAGTATTGCAGCTTTGTATTATTCTTGTCTTTTTTCGTGTTCATTGTATTTTTGAATTTCTCTTGGTCCCAATTTACACTAGGGACATTTCTTGCCGGACAGACGAAGTTTGAAGGCGAGGGGTCGAAAAGTTAGAGTGTGTAGTACATTAATATCTGTACTGGACATTTTTTCATTTCCCTTTCTTACTTTTCGTAGTTTACATGCAAGTATTAATTTCTGTCTGACTTCTAATGTTTCATATGTAAACGCTTCAGGTAAGATTAAAAGAGAATTCAAAAAAGTCCGGCAAGAAATATCCCTAGTGTAAATTGGGACTTGGATTCGTAAGTTTTCGAGAATATTTCACCATGTTAGTGTCTTATTTGATTTATGTGTATGTATAGTACACTGTAAAAATATTTTTCTGTTTGCGATACTTTCTTTTTGTCACGATTTTTGCTTTTAGAACTTTATTTATTAATGAATTTGTCAGGTGTGTTGGATAATTTTTCATAATCAAGATATTTTTTATTTTGCTTATAGGAATTTTTCTTTTTACATTTTTCATGCAGTACTTTCGTTATTAGATTTGTCGCTGTGTTTGTTTTAATTTTTAATTCTTTTTATTTTATGACTTTTTTTGTTTGAAACACAACACGTTTTTTAAACTATTGTTAAATATGAGGATATTATGACAATATGACTTGAAAGCATACTTTGTGCATTTCCCAACTGTTTTTATTTTATATGTTAAAATCTACTTTTTTTAAAAAAATATTTAGTATTGTGGTTATTTTGTTGAACTATTTATTTATGGTTTTTAATCCAAATTTTTAATATTTTTTAATTAGGCTTAAGTTCATCAAATTTAATTTTCATTAAATTATTTTTATGAAGAAAGGAATTTTACAACATGAAAATGAATTAAAATTTACTGATAATTTTTCATTCTTGACTCAATCTGGGCTCGAACCCAGATGATGAACTTAAGCCTAATTAAAAAATATTAAAAATTTGGATTAAAAACCATAAATAGTTCAACAAAATAACCACAATACTAATTATTGTTAAAGCTAAGGCACGAGCTCTATGTTCGCATTTTTCCTTCAAGTTGTGCTGAAAAGGTCAGCAAGAAAAAGAAAGACAAAAAAATGAAAAAACAAAAACAAAATATGTACTTTGAACTTCAAGAAGAATTCTTGACAAAAGTACGAATAAACAGAAGTAAAGGAGGAACATGTAAAATAAATTAAAATAGATAATCATTCAAAGCAAATTTCGATCTACCAAAGGTTAAATAACATTTGGTTTAAAGATTGATGTTTGACTAATGACGTCAGCAGTCGTCTATGGCTGCGAGTGTTAAACGGCAAGCCCTCTGAGGAGATTGAGTGGTTGCAATCGAAACATGTCAGGGTAACATGTCCGTAAAAACGCCTGGGTTCGAGCCCAGATTGAGTCAAGAATGAAAAATTATCAGTAAATTTTAATTAATTTTCATGTTGTAAAATTCCTTTCTTCATAAAAATAATTTAATGAAAATTAAATTTGATGAACTTAAGCCTAATTAAAAAATATTAAAAATTTGGATTAAAAATATTTATTTTAAAATAAATTGCAATGATAATTAAAAATGTACTGTTTTTTTTTTAAATATGCGTTTTTTTCGATTTTGGTGCGTTTTGACATTTTAAAGTTAACAACGCTGCAATTGAATTCAAACCTTATAAAATTGATTCACTTTAATTGGTAGTACGCTCTTCTGAGCCCCAAAATTTAAATAAAATAGCAGCGGGGGAAGTGGTTCCCCCATAGGACGCCAATGTTTAATATGGCATATCTTAAGAACTGTTATAGTGAGAATGTTCAAACTTTGCAGAAGTCACTCTTGTAGTATACTACACTTTTGAAAATAAAAATAAAGCGGATAGGCGTAGGGGGGGAATACCTCCCATAGGATGCATATATTAAATATCTCTCAACTGAAGAACTATTGAAGGGAGAGTCTTCAAACGTGGTTAAAGCTACTATTATGGTAAACTATAAATTTCAATATAGAAATGGGCGGGGTAGACAAAGGAGGAGCTGTACCCCTCATAGATAGAAATATTAATAAGGACCGCTGCATGCATTTTGTTGAAATTTTGGTAGAAGGATCTTCTGAGCTCCAAAATTGAAATAAAATAGCAGCGGGGGAAGTGTTACCCCCCATAGGACACCAATGTTTAATATCGCATATCTTAAGAACTGTTATAGTAAGAATGTTCAAACTTTGTAGAAGTCACTCTTATGGTATACTACACTTTTGAAAATAAAAATTAAGCGGGTAGGCGCAGGGGGGAAATACCTCCCATAGGATGCATATATTTAATATCTTTCAACTGAAGAAGTGGTTAAAGCAGTGTAGCGAAGCGCACCGGGCTAAGCAAGTTTTGAATAAAAACAAGCTTTTTTTGTATTCCTTGTTTTAAGAAATATTTGATCATGGGAAAATGTTCCTTTATTTGAAAAAATTTTACTAAATACAGCTTGCGACTGTTTGGTAAAATATTAAAGAAAACGTGAACCTATTTCCTTTAATCCATTACCAAACAGTGGCAGGCGTATTTCAAATCCACCAACCACGATAAGGGTGAAAATCATGAAATTATTTTGAATTTTCTTGTTTTTTTAGAAACGAAATTGATTACTTAAAAAAAATAAACTTATTTCCGTGTACTTTCTTACTTACTTGGAAACTAAAATTGGCAATTCCTTTACTTACTAATTTTAAATTTTTTTTGAGCTTTTATTTTTTTCTTTAATTTAAAATAAATGTCCGAAAACACTAAAATTCAAGTGTAAAATGAAAGTCATTTGTGCTGAAAACATCAAACAGGCTTCCTTAAAACATACAATTTCAAATGAATGAACCGAATCATCCAGCTACTTAGAATTTTCTACATCTGTATCTTTGTCAAACTGAATGTTCATAATTTAATTTAAAAAATTATCAGTAAATGGGTGTCAGTTGGCTGGATGCCAATAAAAAATATTGAATAAATAAAATCAGTTCAACCAAAATGTTAAAAAAAATTTGAAATAAAAAAATAATTTGTGTTCCAGTTTTCATAGCGATAAAGGTAATTTTCAAGATCACATTTTGTCTACCAAGAAATAATAAAAAATCATCACAATTTAAATTTATTATACTATTTAATTTATTATCTCCAATATGAATAATTTTTTAGAGGATTATTATTTTGAGTATTAACAAAGAAATGTAGTTTTTATGACAACATTATTTATTATAGAGTATGCAACTTGTGCGGTCGCACGTTAAGGGGGTGTCGAAATATTTAACATTTTAAAAAAAATTTTAATTTTTGTCTTTAAGTTTCGAAATCAAAAACTTTCCTTAGAGTAATAAAGTTAAATATAAATTGAAGAAAAAACAAGTAAGAGTGCTATATTCGGCTGTGCCGAATCTTATATACCCTTCACCATTGTGCGAGCAGAATACAGAGCAATTAAATAATTTTTACTTATACATACATATTTACAATACTTAAAACATCATTATAAATGAAATTTAAAAAGCGAAAACTGGTAAATATTTTTTTTTAAATCGTTTTTAGAACATAAAAATATTAAAAAGAAAATTTCTTTTTAAAAAACCAAGATTCGAACCAGGGAACTCACAGTTTCTAACTTAACACACCAACTAGACAACTGAACCATGAAGGAACGCTGTTTAAATATCATTAAAATGAAATATGGACCGTTTACTGTTTACAACTCAACACAGTTTTTTGTTTGTTTTCTTTTTGTAAAGGCACTGTTGTCATACCGTAGATTTATCTCTTTTGGCGAGTTTTTAAGTAGCAAAAAAACACAAAAATTCCTAGTTTCTATTTGTCAAAATTATTTCGTTAAATAAGTATATGAAATAATAAAGAAGGGTGATAACGAAAATCGTATTGGGCATTATGATAGTATATGTAAACAAATCCGAAAGGGGTCAGAAGACACGGCAACCGGATTTGAACTTTGCTTTTCATAAGGACCTAGAATATATATACTTTATAGGGTATAGGACCCTCGGTGAAGGGTATAAAAAACAAACTTAATTATACAAAAAAGAGTAATTTTTGGGATTTCAGTATTTTGGTCATAACTCTGCTATTTCTTAACCGATTTAACAGATTTATATACTGACGTGTTAAAGAAGAAATTTGTTATAACCAGTTATTTTGGTTATAAAACTTGGACTCGGGAAGATCTATGGTGCCCGAAAATGGGTATTTTTCAAAAATAAAAATTATATTTTGGTCATAACTTTTTCGTATCTGAACCGATTTTCCCGAGTTATTCAGAAAATATTTTCTATTAAAAATTTCCGATCTTTTGATATATAAGGCGTAACCATAGGTCATATTACAGTTCAAAATTCAGGTTTTTATACAATTTTTAATACTTTTTGTATGGGAGGTACCACGCCCACTAAATGTTTGTACCTAATTTTAAAGCTTTGGCTCTTGCCGTTCTCCAGATATACATAAAAAAGTAATAAAAATACAACAACCACAAGGGATTTTTTGGAAAAATTAGAGGCAGTCGTGGTTTTTTGGTCATATCTCAGCCATTGTTAGACCGATCTGGCTGAATTTCAATAGCAAGAAATGGTGGACTATATGTGACATAAATGTAAAACAACCTTGCCGCTATCATGTCTGAAATCTCCGGAAAACACATATCAAACGTAAGATGGACAGACGGACGGATATCGTTAAATCAACTTCTCTCCTCATAAGGACCCAGAATATAAATACTTAGGGTCTAAGATCAACTTATATATACCGTTTTCCACCTGTGGTGAAGGGTATAAAAAATTGAAGTCACGAAATAGTTTTTCTACTGAGAGTGTTCTTAAGGTGGTTTCACCCATGTTGTCCGGATTTTATGTGTAAAGGATGCCAGTAGATTGAAAAGAATTACTTTGGTGAAAAGTGGAAACTTTAATTAACAAATGTTTGGTATTATGTTTGCAGCTTTCAAAAAGAAAACGATCATAGTGAATTTGTTAACATTGAAAAACCACTATGTCATCAAATATGGTCTTTCAGTTTTAAGGTCCGACTAATATTAAGTCCGTGCTTAATTATACTCTGGGGGAGTATGGTCCTTTGTTTACGACTATTCCAAAATGAACACCGTACCGTGGTGTACCAGCAATTGGGCTGTCTATGCCAGAAACGATTTCCAAAGTCCAAAAACTTATATTTGATAATCGTCGACAGAAGGTCCTAAGCTAGCTAAAATTATAGGCATTTTAAAAAGTATTAGACATTGCATTTTGACCGATCATTTGAAAATAAACAAGTTAGAGTACTATATTCGGCTGTGCCGAATCTTTGATACCCTCCACCGACAGTTCGAATGTTTAAGGAGTAATATCTGTATGATGTCTATTTATTATTATTATCTTTATAAAATAGACAACAGCATTAAAATTGGTTTTAGCGGTACCAAACTGTTTTCCGGGAGTAGGGTTTATATGGGGCCTAGGGTAAATTATGGACCGATCTTCACGAAATTTTTCAGTGTAATTTCTAGTCCTATAAAACTGTGACTAACCGAATTTTATTATGATAGCATTATTTTTTACGGTTTTAGGCGTACTAAACGTTTTTCCGGTAGTAAGGTTTATATGGGGCCTAAGGTAAATTATGGACCGATCATCACGAAATTTCACAGCGTCATTTCTAGTCCTTTAAAACTGTGACGCACCAATTTCTGCATTGATAGCATTATTAATTATGGTTTTAGGTGTACTAAACTGTTTTCCGGTAGTAGGGTTTATATGGGGCCTAAGGTAAATTATGGGCCGATCGTCACGAAATTTCACAGTGTTATTTTTAGTCCTAAAAAACTGTGACGTACCAAATTTTGTTACGATAGCGTTATTTTTAACGGTTTTAGGCGTACTAAACTGTTTTTCGGGAGTAGTGTTTATATGGGGCTTAGGTTAAATTATGGACGGATCTTCACGAAATTTATCAGCGTGATTTCCAGTCGAATAAAACAATTTTTTGCAAAATCTTATCGCATTCCGTGCCTTGTTCCACCATTTATGTTACTTTTTGTAACAAAATTATATATGTTTTTAGGTGGTGGTTCCACATTTTGATTCATAGCTCTGGTCCTACTGAGCCGATATTGCTGAATTTCAATCCCAAACTGCTTATGATAACTACAAGCAATTTGGCACCAAGTTTGTTCATTTGTTTTGAGTTGTTCGAAAGTGAGCGTGTTTTCAACAGACGGACAGACAGACGAACATGGCTAAAGCGACTTAGAATTACTTAAGGACCCAGAATATATATCAATATGGGGTCTGAGATGAATAATAAAAAAGTTTCACACGGAATGACAAACTTAATATACCCTCTTCACAACTAATTGTGGTGGAGGGTATAAAACCTGTAAAACAAAAATTGCATCGTTAAGATGTTTCAATAGAGTGTTTGGAAAGTTTTTGCAAAAATGTATCCAGCCAAATAGAGATTACGTTGAAAAAAAAGAAAATGCTTTCCAATTTGGTCTTGTATTCTTTGTTAGGTCGGCTAATCAACCACCCTCGTACAAACCATATTTTGTTATATTCTTGAAAATATAAAAAGATTATTCCTCTATTAAAAAAATTACTATGCGACCAGGGTTACCGTTGGAAATTTTCAAAAAGGGTCGCAAAAAGGGTATTTTCCAGAAAAAGGGGTCAAAAAAAGTGTATTTCAATAAAAAAAGGGTCAAGTTTTTTATTAGCAGTATTTCCCATTTTAATGAACATAATAAGATCAAGTTTTTTTTATAAGCAAACAAACAAATAATATTTCAGGTAGGAAGAGCTCAAAAAACTTAATTTTTTATGGAATGCTCTGTCCTATTTTAAACACCTGACAAAATGTTTATTCTTTATCATTATACATAGCTAATTTTTTAAAATTTTTTATGTAATTTTCCGATTTAGTGATGTCAAAAAATTTTAGTGTTTGTTTTAAACTTTGCAATCGTTCGCAAATTGTAACCATTTTCTCGATTAAAGGGATTTTTTCCTGTAAGTGTCAGACTTTTTAAAGCCTTTACGATTTTTAATAAATATAAGACTTTGCTCTCATACCGCTGTTACCAAATATATGGGAATTTCCGCTAATTTAGCAATTTTTACCTCTTGTTTTCATTCCTGTTAGGGCACTATCAACACTCAACACAAAAGAAGGCAAAAAGTTCAATACCTTTTGCCATTATTAAGGGCGAATTTTTTTGAATAAAACATGCTACTCTTTAAGAGAGCAAAACACCAAATTGCATTTTTTTAATAAAATGTAAAATTTTTGTTTTGAAAAGAAACCACCGTAAAAAATAACAAATATTTATATGAGTTGTGTTTGCTTTTAGGAAAATTGTAATTTACTATCAAAAATCAAGGAGAAGAAAACATGGAATTGTAAGTTCATACTTTGAGTCTGTTCCTTATCAAGCAATGCTTATTTCGAAAACATTTGTTTAGCACTTCTGTTCCGCAGTGTTGACAAAAAACAAAATGTGAGAGCTATTTCCAAAAAAGGGTCAAAAAGTGTCACAAAATAGGTGGTAATGATACAAAAGTATAATTTAAAAAAAGGGTCATAAAAGGTATCAACACCGTCGAAAAAGGGTCAAATTGATACTTTAGTATCACAACGGTAACGCTGTATGCGACGTATAGCTTGTTGTACAGTGAAACACGGTTATAACGGGCACCGGGCACTTGTTTCCAATCCCATTGAGTCTAATTGAAAATTTCATACAATATTTTTTTCATGTTCTTAAAAACCATATTTTATACAAATTACAACATTTATAACGAAATCTTCTGAACACATCTTGGAATTTAAATAAAACAAAGTTCCTAAACATCATAATACTTTGCACCGATGCACAGTAGGTAATTTCAGTTCATTTTTAGGACAAAATTATTTAAAGCCAAACTTTTAGACCGATATGGCTATAATTTGGAACTTAAGAGTTTTTCATGGACAGACACGCTGGAGTTTTTGATTTTTGGAATAGTTAAAATGTTTAGGGTTGAAATTCGGCACGATTAAAATACGAAAGGGGCTAACAAAATGGCGCATGAGCCATGCAAACAAAATAAGTTTTGGTTTTGCTTGAAAAAGTCGTTTATTTTTTTGTGAGCCTTGTGCCAACTTAACTATGATTTTTTACAAAAAGCTTTTACCTTTTGCTTTAACGAAGCCTAAACTTGTTTTGAAACATTATTTAAATTAATCTTACTGATAATAACATTTTAAACAGCATCAGTTTTTTTCTTTTTAGTTTTTTCCAAACATTAAAAAGTTCGCTATATTTTAAGCTGAGGCTGTCTGAAAAAATGTTATAAATTAAAAATCGAAACGTAAAATAGCAAAAAAAAAAAAAAAAAAAATAAATTTACAATACTTTTATTAACACTTTTCATCAATGAAAAACACGGCAGCCCACGGCCAACAACAACAAAAGCTTATGCGAAGTTTATATATATGGAAATACCCTCCACCACAATTAGTTGTGAAGAGGATATATTAAGTTTGTTTTAATAAGATTTTTCTAATAAAAAAATTTAATGACAAATATTATACAAATATTTCTCTATTAAACAAAATTTTTTGACAAAAATTATAATTATTAGATTAAAAGTGTATTAAAAATAACATCCAAATTCTTGCGCTTTGCGTTTTCGATTTCCAGAACACCCCTGTAAGTTAGAATTACACGTCTCAATAACCAAAATATTTTGTTTTTTTTTTTAATTATTTACTATCCACTCTCTTCTCCATATTATACACGATTTCCTTGTGTTTGTTTAAAAACTCATAAAAAAACGTCTTAATTTACATAAGTATGTATATCACAATGACACTTTTTATCAGTGATGTTAACCGTACGGTAATTACCCTTTTTTACGGTAATTCTGAGCCCCAAAAGGTAGCAAGGTAATTTCATTTAAAATACGGTAATATCAAGATTTGGGTTTTTTGATATTTATATACATACTTCCATATGAATGTTTTATGATTTTAACTTTTGAGAGGTGATTTTCAACCAGTTTAAAAATAGATGAATGTTATACAAACAATTAAGAATGTTTTGTTTCTGCAAATGCTTAGGTTACAGTGATAAGTGTAAAATATGAAAAATTAAATACATAACTCATTGTAGTTATATTATGTATGTTTCAAAATCAACAATTTTTTAAGCATTTAAAGTAGCCGTAATGTGATGCATTTAACTATAGTAAAGCTTCGTACAGACGGTGGTCAGATATTACAATGTTGTCCTTTTTCTGAAAATGGTGTCATTGTCAGATGCATTAATTTTACACATCTGCCAAATGACAATTGCAATACTTTTTAGGCAATTTTAATGACAATATTGTAAGATCTGACCACCGTCTGTACGAAGCTTAAATATTAACACTTTTCAGTTGAAGCAAAACTATTATGTTTTAATTTTGTGTTAAGGCATATGGAAAAGAACTTTAAAACCAATCGTTTCATCATAAGAAGATAACAAAATAGCACTATATTTTACAGCGGATAGATATGGATATTGCGTGTAAATTTTTTCCAAAACTCAAAAAATAACTTTTTGAGTAAATATTCTCTTGCGATATTCGAATTTTAAAAATTCTGTCTTAGTTGATAATTTCGGTCCAAATTTAAACTTTTTAGCTTCAGTCGTTTATAGGCTGTGCGATGATGAATCAGTCTGTCAGTAACGTTAAAATTTTAGTTATATGATGATTTTACTTTCGTATTGATAAAAAAATACAATAATTTTGCTTTAAAATATGTTTAAACAAATATTTTCATTAAAATTTTTCATAAAACACATTTAAAAGTTTAAATAAATAGTTTTTGAATACTGCTGTGAATGTTTTATTAAAAAACCTTTGCGTACGGTAATTTCTTCTCAAAAGCGGTAATTTTTAGAGGGCCGTACGGTAATGAAAAAATAAAAGTTAACATCACTGCTTTTTATGCTACACTATGAACGTTGCTTGCAAATGTAAACATCGACTGCCCATAAATCAGCTGATATTTTTTTTTTTTTTTGCCAAAACATAATATGCAGTTATTAGCTGCGTTCGAGAACACAAAAGTTTTTATTATTTTTTACTGAACTTTACTGCATTTTACGAAATTGCGTTCGAGTACACAAAATACATTAAATGAGAACACAAATTGAGAGCGTAAAGTGACAGTTCTTGTCTGAGTATTTACAAATTTTTACTGCAGAAATTTTTGCAGTAAAATTTAGTAAATCAAAAAAACATATGTTTCAAAAGGTAAACAAACAAAAGTAACAAATAAAAAGCATACAAATTGTGAAAAAATTGTTAAATAAAAGAAAAGTTTAAATAAAAATTAAACCAAAACAAAAAGTGAATAACTTTTAATTAATTAAACTTGTTTGTGAAGCATTTATTTGGTTAAATACAAACTTTTTAATTTTTTTTGGTTATGTTAATTTTTTAGATTTGTAAACGTGTGAAGTATTTGGGTACTTAAGTAATCAATAGCAAAAAAATTATTCATGTTCTTTTAAATAATTTAACCCGCTACAAATTAGTAAAATCGAATAAAATAAAAAACAAACAAATATGAAAGATTGCATAAAATAGTTTATTTGTATTTTCCAAAAATGTTCCTATTATAAAAAGTATTTAATCGAGTACCGATTAGAAAACGAGTTAAGTAGTCAAAAGTGTAAAAATTTTTCACCACTTCAATTATTTGCCATCAGCTGTTGCCATTATTTTACGAATTTTTGAAAATTTTGTGTTCGCGTTCCTTTTTGGACAACAGCTTTTTGTAAGAGCAAATTTTTCAGTTTACTCATTTACTGCATATTACTGTAAAAGTACTCAAACGCACCTATTTTCTTTGATATTTTCTTAATCGAATGTCATTAGCAAAAACATTAGCTGCGTTTGTTTACCCCAAAATTTGTACAAATATGTACTGGATTTTACTGAAATGCGTTCGCGAAAAATTTTAATATTACTTACCTACTGGATTTTACTGGAAAAGTAAACGAACGCACATATTATTATTGTAAGTGCATCGCAAATATAGTGCGATGCGATGCAATAGTCAACAATGTGTCATCAAATTAAGCAATGTGCAGTTTGCTTAATATGTACGCATTGATAACTTTTTGATGCAGATAACATTGTAAAATTTTGGCGTTAGAATTCACATTCGAATTAATATGAAAATTTATAGAATAAATGTTACTCACCATGAGAAATAAATTCTCAGATTCTATTTGTTTAAATAATTAAGTTAAATACATAAAATCTACAATAAGCACTATCCAGTTTTAAGATAGAAAGACGAAGGCCGTAGCGGGCCAGAAAATGCATTTCATTCTGCTGGTATCTAATTTTCCATACAATTTACTTCATTGCTAGCCAAAGGATAGCTAAAGTAAGTCTGTGTTCATACGGCTCATGTCTTATTGAAATGATTGCTACTTTATAGGCGAGAAGGACGAGGGGAAAAGAAATGAGTACACAGATGCATGCACCGTCTTTAAGCTGAAGGTCCATAACATGCGTTTTCGCCTCCACGCAGCGCATGCTTTTATAACCTTACTTGCGTGCTACGTTTCAAGTTACATGCAACGCTTTTTATGCAGCAGCAGTACAAGTAAAAATAAAATTTAATTTGTCAAAATCAGCTGATTTGTTCGAACGCTGCTTGTGACGATTACAAAAGTAGAAAGTAAACCTACTTTTCGCCTCAAGGCATCTACGCTTTTGTGCATGTAACTTACTACGTATAACTACACAGGTTTTACTTTTTTGACAGCTGCGTATGCTGCGAAAAAGCGAGTAACGCGTGGTGTGGACCTCCAGCTTAACGTTTTGCTTTTTCATTCGTTGTTTAATTTTGTTATTGTTTTCAATTTCAAAAAAGCACACATGCATACGCACGACTATACAAAATAAAAAACATCTTGTCAACATGACATGCATCATTTGAACGCCAATTCATGTTCAAAGAAGAAAAAGGACGAATCTTGTCAATAAGACATGAGCCGTTTGAACTCAGACTAAGACTCGTAACAGAAATATACATACAAACCAAAATTCTGATAGTGCATAGAAAATATTTCTGGAAAATATTGAAGGAATAAGACTATTAAAGTATTTTTTTTTTTTCCTTTATTTATTCCTCTTGGGAACATAGGGCTTCTACAAGATATTTATATTCAATTTTTTCATGACATATTGTTTTAATTCCATCAAAGGGTTTGTTGTGTTTGCGTAGTTCACTCAATACCATTCTTCTCCAAGTATTTATAGGGCGTCCGCGACGTCGGCTCCCTTGAGAACTCCATTCTAGCGATGCCCTTGTAAAACGTTTCCTTGTTCTGGTGACTTAAATGTACCATTTTATATAAAACGTGAATATAAGAAAGAGGAAAGGCAGAATAAACAACACAAATTGCTTGGCAAACATGTCAAAATTTTTCGTTCGTACAAATATTTTGTGTTTTTAAATGGGGTGTTTGCTGTTTGGACAAAAATTTGAAGCATTTTTATAGAAATATTAAAAATTTTTAATATTTTGCAATTATGTTTGATATTTGTCAAACTTTGTTTGGTGTCTAGTGCTAATTGTAATCATTTCAGTGAAAATTTTGCAAAGTAAAACCGTTAAAGAAGAAGCATTTAAGTCGTAAATTCTTAAGTAGCATTGTTTGAAACAAAACATCTTTTCGTTTAAACCACTCTTTACTCCAAATTATTTTCCTTTTTTTATAATTCTCCTCCGTTTTACAAAAATAAAGAGCAAAATTTCCGCAACAATATTGTCATCTGCATTCATTGAAAAAAACAAACAAAAATGAATGCTTGTACGAAATATGCTTGTGTTGTTTATTGACGAACACAAAACGAAAGCAAAGTATTTGCCAAGCCATTTGTGTGGTTTATTAAGAAGTTTCTAATAATTTTCATGAAAATGCAATTACTTTACCGTTATGCTGGGTGCACACTATGCAGCGCATTTACGCAATCTAGTGAATTAAATTTATTATCATTCATTTCAGATTGCATCAACATCAAAATGCTTTCTTATTTTGAGATTGCATTGTAGATTGAACTGTGTGTACCCAGCATTAAATTTGTTTAACTCTAAAAACTAAAGTTGTAAAATGCAACCAAAGTTCAACAACCTTAACAAAAATACAAAAAATAACATTAATTTTTTCTGTATTTTTCAGATCACATAAATTTTTATATTTTCATATACAGGTACATATGTATGTGTTGATAGATAATTTTGGCGCGGAAAAACGAAATTGTAATTGCTGTTAAAGGGGGTTTATTGAACCGTAAACACAAAAGGGTAAAACAAATTTGACGACTGTGCATAAAATTTATTATTAAATTTGTTTTTAAACTAAAAATAAAATTATTGTTAATAGTAAATGAATAAAAGGTGAATGCACCTGGAGAACCAACAAAAACAAATTCACTATAATTCGCCGTGATTTCTACTGAGTCAACATTAGGGTTTTTTCCCGGGATTTCCCGTCCCGGGAATTCCCGGGAATTTCAATAATTATATTTCCCGCTTTCCCGGGATTTTTCATGCGGGATCCCGGGAAATAAAAAATTCCTCATAGTTTAAGAAAACAGCTATTTATACTTTGAAATTTAGTTTTCTATTCTCTTAAAATAAGCATCTGTGGATGGGTTGTCGATTAGATCAATTACAAGAAGTGAGTACATACGTAAATCAATGTCTCCTGATGCAATAAATCTACTTAAAACAGACTAGGCAGTGCAACAGTTGATAATTAATAAATATAGTGAAGTGAAAAGTTAATAAAGAACATTAATTCAAAATAAGATGCAGGTAGTAAAGTTTAATTGTCCATGGACAAGTCTTTAAAATAGCAGATACCTAAACATATAGCTCCTTTATTGTAACATAGTCATATCTACAAAAACAAATGAACTTGGCAAAATGCGATTAAAGTTTTCAAAATGTACCGAATTAAAGATATATTTTGCTATAACTTCGGTTCAGTTTGAGATAAAATACGAGAAGGCATGAAGGAACACTTTGCTTACATTACTTACAATTTTTGATTTTTTGAGATATGACTATGTTGCAATGAAGGAGCGATATGTTTATTAGGTGATAAACACAAATTTTTTTCAATTTGTGTTGGTTTATATACCCTTGAAGTGCGGGGAAACCGAAATAAAAAAAAAAAAAAATTGGAAACTCGTGTAAGATACTACAACATACAATTTGAAAAACACATTGTCCTAAAGATTACAGATAGACCTAATGAAATGAAAAGGTTTGTAAGAGGTTGATGCTATTTTTTGCATGAACCTTGACATACATTTGACTGATATAGACGTTGTTTATAAAAAAAATGCTTCTTATTGTGAATCAAAAGCCTTCTACAACGGTGCACTTTTAACTATTTATCCAACCTCGGTAAAAAAATGAACGAAATTTTTCGGAAACATGGTAATTAGTAAATAAAATAATCAATATACTTTTTGACTACTTACTAAGCGCTTTGAATGTGTCAGAAAGTTATTTCCTTAACCGTTACAAAATGTTAATATATTTATTAAAAATATTTTATCTCTTTTATGAATTAACTTTTTGATCTCATATCTTGAGTACCTCAATTTGTGTTTGTTTTTATTATTGTTTTATGAATTAAATTGTTATGTTTATCTTAATTTTTTATCTTGTATCTAGAGCATAATATTAATACGGAATTTACATATAAAACCGTAAGGTAATAATAATACAAGTTCCTCTTTTAATCTTCATTTAATTTTGTAGTATTTTAGGATTTCTTTTATTTAATTTACTGTGTATTATTTATATGGAGCGGGATCCCGGGATCCCGGGAAATTCAAAAAAATTTCCCGCTTTCCCGGGAATCGAAAAACTCCGGGAAAAAAAAACTCTAGTCAACATACATAAACATTTTTAGTCAAATTACGTTTTAAATTTGCAGAAAGGTCAGTGTTTCTTCAGAATGCATACAACCACTAGTTGGGGTATATTTTTTTAAATAAAAATAAAAGGTTTTTGACTTTAAAAAGCTAATAAGGAAGTGAATAACATAGTTTGTTGTTTTTTACACGATTTGTTTTTTTATACCCTTCACTGGTGGAAAAGGGTTAAAACGTTTGTTATTTCGTTTGCAATTTCTACAATATTGATGTGAGACTCTATAATGTACATACATACATACATATATATTCTGGATGCTTATAAGCAGCGTTACCGTTGTGATACTAAAGTATCAATTTGACCCTTTTTCGACGGTGTTGATACCTTTTATGACCCTTTTTTTAAATTATACTTTTGTATCATTATCACCTATTTTGTGACACTTTTTGACCCTTTTATGGAAATAGCTCTCATATTTTGTTTTTTGTCAACACTGCGGAACAGAAGTGCTAAACAAATGTTTTCGAAATAAGCATTTCTTAATATGGAACAGACTCAAAGTATAAACTTACAATTCCATGCTTTCTTCTCCTTAATTTTTGATAGTAAATTACAATTTCCCTAAAAGCAAACATAACTCATATAAAAATGTATTTGTTATTTTTTACGGTGGTTTCTTTTCAAAACAAAAATTTTACATTTCATTAAAAAAATGCAATTTGGTGTTTTGCTCTCTTAAAGAGTAGCATGTTTTATTCAAAAAAATTCGCCCTTAATAATGGCAAAAGGTATTGAACTTTTCGCCTTCTTTTGAATCGACAGTGTTGAGAGTGCCCTAACAGGAATGAAAACAAGAGGTAAAAATTGCTAAATTAGCGGAAATTCCCATATATTTGGTAACAGCGGTATGATAGCAAAGTCTTATATTTATTAAAAATCGTAAAAGCTTTAAAAAATCTAACACTTACAGGAAAAAATCGCTTTAATCGAGCAAATGGTTACAATTTGCAAACGATTGCAAAATTTAAAACAAACACTAAAATTTTTTGACATCACTAAATCGGAAAATTACATAAAAAATATTAAAAAATTAGCTATGTATAATGATAAAGAATAAACATTTTGTCAGGAGTTTAAAATAGGACAGAGCATTCCATAAAAAAATTAAGTTTTTTGCTTATAAAAAAACTTGATCTTATTATGTTCATTAAAATGGGAAATACTGCTAATAAAAAACTTGACCCTTTTTATACCCTCCACCACAATTAGTTGTGAAGAGGGCATATTAAGTTTGTCATTCCGTGTGAAACTTTTTTATTATTCATCTCAGACCCCATATTGATATATATTCTGGGTCCTTGAGTAATTCTTAGTCGATTTAGCCATGTCCGTCTGTCTGTCCGTCTCTCCGTCTGTTGAAAGCACGCTCACTTTCGAACAACTCAAAAGAAATGACAAACTTGGTGCCAAATTGCTTGTAGTTATCCTAAGCAGTTTGGGATTGAAATCCAGCAAAATCGGTTCAGTAGGACCAGAGCTATGAATCAAAATGTGGAACCACCACCTAAAAAAATTGATAATTTTGTTACAAAAAATAACATAAATGCTGGAGCAAGGCACGGATTGAGATAAGATTTTGCAAAAATTGGAAATCACGCTGTTAAATTTCGTGAAGATCCGTCCATTATTTACACTAAACAATACTCCCGGAAAACAGTTTAGTACGCCTAAAACCGTAAAAAATAACGCTAGCGTAACAAAATTTGGAACGTCACAGTTTTTTAGGACTAGAAATAACACATTCGTGACGATCGGTCCATAATTTACCTTAGGCCCCATATAAACCCTACTACCGGAAAACAGTTTAGTACGCCTAAAACTGTAAAAAATAATGCAATCATAACAAATTTTGGCTCGTCACAGTTTTATAGGACCATAAATGATACTGTGAAATTTCGTGAAGATCGGTACATAATTTAACCTAGGCCCCATAGAAACCCTACTCCCGGAAAACAGTTTAGTCGCCTAAAACCATAATTAATAACAAATCGTCAGAGTTTAAGATAATAATAACATCATACAGATATTACTCCTTAAACATTCGAACTGTCGGTGGAGGGTATCAAAGATTCGGCACAGCCGAATATAGCACTATAACTTGTTTTTATTGAAATACCCTTTTTTGACCCTTTTTTCTGGAAAATACCCTTTTTGTGACCCTTTTCGAAAATTTCCAATGGTAACCCTGCTTATAAGTAGCGAAGTTGGTTTAACATTGTCTGTCTGTCAGGGTGTGTGTTGAAATTAATTTTCCGAAGATCCCGGATTAGCGGAGCCAGCTTGTTATATATTTATGTCACATATACCTCCCTCTTGTTTGCTATTGAAATTCGGCCAGATCTGCCCTAAATGGCTGAGTTATGAGCAAAAAACCACCACTGCCTGTTTTTTTTAACCATCACATTGTATATTGTTTTAATTTATTTTTCAGACTTTGTTTTGGTTTTTACACATAACAAAACAAAACATTCATGTACAGCGCAAATGATAAAATTATGTCCGTCTGTTGTTCTGTATAGCTGGAGCATGGAAAAGGCAAAAGTTTAAAAATTAGGTACAAGCATCTTGGTTTAATTAACACAACATCCAACAAAATTTTAAATTTTTTTACATCCAACAAAGTGTGGACGGGATTGGTGAAGTGTGCGTGGCACTTTCCATACAAGCAGCGTTGCCAGAATGAAGATTTTATGTTATTTTTTGAACAAAATAAGGTTTGAAGATTTTTTTTCTCAAATTAAGATTTTTTATTTTTAGAAATAAACTTTAAGTTTGTACAACATACATAATTTTTTTTTGCAGTTTTTTAAACATTACATTTTTAAAATAATGAGGTTTTATATCAGCTTGTTGTCTATTGGTTTTGCACACTTTTATACTAAAATGCATCATTATTTCTGGGCATACAAAATATTAAAAAAGCATCATAAATTCGCTGCTGTTCATTTTGGGAATATTGATGAAAAAAAATTATTTGTGAAAAGAAAAAATGTATTTTTATAAAACGTTCATGTAGTTAGTACCAAAAGGTAAAACTAATGGAACTTAACCCTGGCATTACCGTCTTGGTCTGGCCAGACCAAATTTGTGTTTTCCTTGCAATATTTTTCGAATATAAGAAAAAACAGGGGCGTGAGTTCTATAAATGATACGTGATTAATGAATTTGGATTTTATTTTATGTAAAAGTCTATGAAACTACCCTCGTGGCCAGACCAAATTCTTGCAGGAAAAAATATCAAATAACAGAAACGTGAATTCTATAAATGATATGTTCTGAATTGAATAAATCAAGTTTGAATAAAATTAAGGACTACATATTCGATGACTTGCATGTAAAATAAAATAATAAATTTATATAATAAATTCGTATAATCTAGCATAATAAGCATACGTTCAACAAAAAACATATTTATTTACTTTTTATTTAATTGGGGTTTTTAGCTGTTTTAATTGTGGTCTGCCTAGACCAAGAGGAGAACTTAGTGAAAAAAGTTACCGAGAATCCTAGGGTTAAGAAGCTTTTAGTTTAAAAATTCTACATTCCATGTTTATGATAATTTTTAAACAAAGTATATATACATAAGTGCTTAATAATATCTTTTGAAAAGTGTACCAACGTTATATTAATAAAAATTCCATTAGGAATATATTTAGGAAAATCGATATTTTTAAATGAGCTTTTTTTAAGTGCAATTTTTTCAAAATGCCTTCGATATAATAACGTTAACAAAAAATATAATATTAAATTGAGAACCCTTAAGATTTCATTTGATGTATGAGTTTCATAGCTCCCAAACTAAATTTTTTTTTGCCCAAATCGCTTATATTAGAAATTAATTACTTTCGATGAAACTTCTTTATATATGTAGATGGACTTTTTCACGTTCTTATTTATTAGAAATTAAATGCATTAAAAATGTATTTTTTTGGAAAATATAACTGAAAACACAATTTTTAACCTACAATCTAATTTTTTATAAATACCGCAATTACGTATTTCAATTTAAATAGTTTCCATAAAAAAAGAAGTTTCTCTTAAAAAATTAATAATTTTTTACATTTAAGCCTTCGTTATAAAAAATTTCAAGATTTTTCTCTTCAAAATAAGATTTTTTTTTTCGCCAAAAGAAGATTTTCCTTCCAAATTTTCTGGCAACGCTGCATACAAGAGAACGGCAAGAGCCAAAGATCAGGGTTGTCAGATGTGGCGATTTCTCGCCAAACGTGGCGATTTTCAAACTTGTTTGGCGACCTAATTTTTGATTTGGCGACATGGCGATTTTTTGGCGATTTAACAAAAAAGTTGGCGATTTTGTTGGCTATTTTTGATGAGCTATGCATTTGTTTTGAAATTCGTTAAATTCAATACTGAGAAATAATATTATTTTTATTATACTTATAGTATTTTTATGTATGAAATTTGAGGCATTCATATGAAGTATGGCCAGTATTTGAAAGTATGTTTAAATGGTTGATGAAGATAATGAATATCTCCGAGAAAATAAAGTGCTTTTGAAAGAATCATGCATGTATTCACAAAAATTTTTTAAATTTAATAAAGGTTTACTATGAAAATTATCCTTAATAAACGTTTGTTAAATTTAATAATCGTTTGTGAATATGGGGGTCAATGAATAAAATTAAACTTAAAAATATTTAAAGTCTATGAACATTTTTTTATTATATGTATGTGGTAATTTGTTATCACAATACGTTGTGTTAGTGATATTTTTATGAACTCTTACATATCTTTGGACATTTTTGAAACACAATGAAAAAATTAGCGTTAGTTAATTGGAAAGATAAACAAGTTTATGGCAAAACTTTAAAGATGAAACGGTACGGAAGGTACGTACAATTTTAAGGAACTTACTTTGACTGTTCTTTATATGCTGGTAATTATTACTAGTAATGCCTGTGTTTAAGTTATGAACTTTACTGACACTCGCCTTCGAAGTAGAATACATTACGAACTTCTAGACGCGTTAAAACGTGTTACAAGTGTCACTTTTTTTGTACCATCGTTGAATAAATGCAATACCCTTACCATGTATTCCAAAAAAGAAAACAAATAGGGAGCTTTGTCGGTGAAGCGTTTTAGATTGATAATAAAGCTGCAACTACATATATGTATATAAATTTGTAAAGTGGTTATATTTTAAGGGCCGATGTTGAATGTGAACCACACTTAAACGTCAAGTTTTTTTCTGCACTTCATTTGATATTTGTTAATTTCAGACTAACTCAATTTGAACCATGGAAAGATATACAATCGAGCAACGCGTTGAAGTTATTAAGGCTTATTATGAAAATGGGCGTTCAAATCAAAATGCATTTCGTGCACTTCGTGATTCAGCGATGAGGCACATTTTCCCCTCAGTGGATTCGTCAATATGCAGAATTGCCTCATTTGGGCGAATGACAGTCCAAGAATGATTGTCGAAAAACCAATGCACCCACAAAGAGTGACTGTTTGCTGCGGGTAATGTGCTGGCGGCATCATCGGGCCGTATTTTTTCAAAAATTAGGCCGGTCAGGCAGTTAATGTGGATGGTGTTCGGTATCGTGAGATGATAACGAACTTTTTATGGCCTGAATTGGAAGATATGGATGTGGCCGATTTGGGGTGTCAACAGGACGGTGCCACTTGCCACACCGCTAACTAAACAACGGCTCTTTTGCGCGACCAATTCAATAGCCGTGTTATCTCACGTAGTGGCGATGTCATTTGGCCGCCAAGAATTTGCAACGGTTGGACTTCTTTCTTTGGGGTTATTTGAAAGAAAAGGTGTACGACGATAAGCTAGCAACAATTCAAGAGCTAAAGGATGAGATAGAACCTAAATTATGTTTGTTTAAATACTAGCTGCAAAAAATCTTTTTTTGTTGCTTTTAATAGACTGCTTTAAACTATTTTACAGTAAACATCGTACCATTTTTGTGTTCACTAGCTATTTTTACTTTTTTCTAAATAAAAATTAAGCAAAATATATCGAGCCTTTGGTGCAATACCGTAGTAATTCAAAAAATCGTGAACTGAGAAAAATGCATTTGAAGTTTTCAGCCATCTTTTTAATAGTAGTTCCGTTTACTTAAGTTATTTTTTTACAAGTTTTTTAATTAAGAGGAATGTTTTGTAATTAAAAAAAGGTGAAAAATTATTAATAATATTAAATATTTTTTTCATATTAATATAAATATGGTTGAAAATAGCTAGAGGCAATAAAAACATTTTTAGCTGTAAAATCTGAACAGTTAGAGATAGAACCATAATCTTTTTTTAGATAGATATTTTCCCAAAGATCATTTCTGCATACCCAGCTCAAAAAATTCAAATTTTGAGTTACTACGATCTTGCACCAAAGGCTCGATATATCATGGCGATTTTTTTGGAATTTTTGGCGTATTTTAGCGATACGGAACAAATTAATTTTTTAGGATTTATAAAAAATATTTTTAATAAATTAAAAAATATGTATTTAACTGCTAAAAACTTGAAATTAAAGGCTTTGGCGATTTTGGCGATTTTTGACATTGAATTTGGCGAAAAAGGTCAAAATCAATCTGACAACCCTGCCAAAGATTCTGATCTACTTAGGTACAACGTTGTTTACCAAAAGCACAAAATAGATTTATTTATATCTTAACTTGAGATTCTAAGCCACGGTATTTATATAACTTTCTGTTCTTATAGCACCATGGTGCAGGGTATAAATCATTCGGCAAAGCCGAATATAGTACTCTTGTTTTTCCTTAATGTTGGCCAAGCCATACATTTCTTCAAAACTCATAAAGTTTATTGAAACTAACTCAAGAAGTTAATACATTTCAGAGTTCATTAACTTGTTATTACTTTTTTTGAAACTTACACATTTTTAGATTTATCGTCAGTTTCTCTGCAAATTTTGATACAATTTTTAATACTAAATGGTTTAATGGTCTTCAGAGTTATCTCTTTGTTTCGGACACAAAGACACAGTTTTAAGTTTCATTTAACTGTTTTCTCAATGACATTTTTTTTTAATATCTTACCTGGCGTTTCCACATGCAAGTACAAGTTCGAAAAACTCAATACACTCACACTTTTTCACTGACATTCACACCATTTTTGTTCATTCAGCCAATCGGCTGTTTCCTCGATTTTTCGTTGATAATACGTATACACTACTTGCAAGTAATTACTTGCATGTGGAAACGCTGGGTTAATATTTGTAATTCATAAAAAAAGTCCGACAGTGAGATCTCATTATATTCTTATTTCGGAATAAAGCTTTAATTGGACCCATGAGCGCCTTAGGCGCAGTGTTGCCTTTTGGTGGATAAATTTATCAATTTTTTATCTGGTTAAGCGATGAAATAATCAATTTAGCCATTTTTACTCAGCCAAATTTTCTTAAATTTTTTAAAATTTTTGACCAAAAAGTGTTAAAAATGCAGCAATAGTTGTGTTGGAACGTTGAATTTTTCTTAATTTGCTGTCGCAAATGACTTTTACAATAAAAAAAATCAATTTTATCAGTAAATTGAGGTTTTCATCATTCAAAGAAAGATCTTTAATGTTACTTAAAATGTATTAACATAAACAAATACATGTCTTACCCTACTTTTCCACATGCAAGTAATTGCTTGCAAGTAGCGTATACGTTTTATCAACGAAAAATCGAGGTAAAAGCCGATTGGCTAAAGTACAAAAATTTTAAGAATGAAAGTGAAAAAGTGTGAGTTTATTGAAGTAAGTTTTAAACTACGTATAAAACTACGTATGAATAAATCAAGAAAAATAGGGATTTTGCAGTTCTTTGCATTATACTTTTTTGACATTAGCGAGATTTTGTTTTATTTTTATTTTTTATTTATTTATTTTTATTTTTAATACCTATCACAACAAGATATAAATCTTATAATTTACAGTGATAGTAAGTTACATGGCAATTTAACATATACAAATTGAATTAATAAATTAAGTTATACAATACGTTCAGTAAATAAATAAATAATAAATAAAAACAATTAATAATTTAATATATTATTAATATATTTAAGAGCTATATTAAAGATTTTTAGAATACTTTAATAATTCCTTCTTAACCTTCTGACCATTTCGTCGGTCTGTGAGACCAATGAATCACTTTTGTGTTAATTTCACGAAAACAAAAAATGGGAACTCCGTCATTCTCTCAGTATCTTCATTATTTCTCTTGTACAACGTTTAGTGTAACAAGTGCGTTTGAGTTGAAGTGTTGTACCTGTGATTGCTAATCAGACGGTCTATGAGACCGACTTATAGTAAAGTGTAACATTGTCGTCAGGTAAGTTTGTTTTGCCAAATTAGAAATTTATAGATGAAAATGGACAAATAACGATCAGTTTATATGATTTAATAAAAGAATTATGTTCAAAATAAATTATCGTGAAATTTTCTCTGGATATGGCAGATATTGAGCGCACAAGAGCTGTTCTGAATGAAATCGATTTAGATCCAGATTCTGATGTGGAAAGTGGTTCTGAATACGAAGATTATATTGATATGTATGAAGCAAACGCAGATACTGAACAAGAAAACTCCGAGGAAAGTGATGTTGAAGATTCACAGGTCGCTGAATCGAGTTACAATCACTTTTTTTTGAAAAAGACAAAACTACAAAGATGATGAATTCCTTCCTAAAATCTTCAATAAAAACACGTTCGAAAAAGTTAATAACAAAGCTCCCTAGAGTGAAAAGCACAGCATTGATATATGTTAATAGAAAAACCACATTTTATAAATGTTGTGTTTTGTGAATGAATTTTTTTTTTATTTTTATATTAGGTCTAAGATCAAAAATGCCAAAATATTGTGACGAAATATAAATTGATGCTTTGAGCTAAAAAAAAACTAAATTTTGTTTTTTTTCTTACTTCAGTCATTTCAGATTAGTTTGTTAAATATGTCCATTGCACAGGTTTTGAAAATTTTAGAAAAGTTTTGAGATACCGAGAAATACTTGAAATCGGTCTGAGAGACCGGGAAATGTGATTGTGTCGCACAAAAATGAAAATAGTCAGGAAGGTTAAAGACCAAAGAGTTGCTGTGTGTTTGAATACATGATGGTAATTTGTTCCAGAGACTAATTGTGTAGTTAAAAAATTGTCTCGAAGAGATAAGACATCTATATTTTTGAGAAATCAAATTTTTACCGCGTGGATATTTGGCAAAAACTATTTTCTTTAATAAATATTCGGGCTCCTGTATATATATTATTTTATGCATCATGAGGAGGCTTTTAAATTTTAGTAGATTTTTAAAGCTCATGTCATAAAGCTGAAAGGAGTACGACGAAATACTATCAGTTCTCCTACGGTTAAATTCATATCTAGCTATATTATTATAGGTTACCTCAAGTCTATGAAAATCGGAGGTGTCGCAATTGGCAAATATTTCACATCCATATAGTAAAACCGGTTTTAGATAAGTTTTAGCTAGTAACAGTCTTATATTAAATGGAGTGAAAGATTGAATAGCCCATAAGTTCCTAGGCATTCCGTGTACTTTTCCTGCAATAATACAGATATGGTTAGACCAAGAAAGTTCAGAATTAAACGTAATTCCTTAATTTGGTGACGATGGCACAAAGTCGATTTTATCGTTGTTGATTAATAATGAAGCATTGTTATTAAGTGCCTTCTTATTATTTTTGGATATGAAAATGCATTTAGATTTCGATGGATTAATGCACAAACCATTCATGCACGCCCAGTGATGAACTCTATTAAGATCATGGTTTATGCGATTAATACAAGAACTTACACTGTCTATTTTAGTACTTAAGTACAATTGTACATCGTCAGCATACATTTGTATTCCACAACTAAACAGAAGGGGACCCAAAACAGAACCCTGCGGAACCCCTCTGTTAACTTCAAGGCATTTAGACATTAAGCCATTCAGGAAAACGGTTGCTTCCGATTAAGGAGATACATAAAAATCAGGGGAAAAATTGAAGAACTTTTGGAGCTTAGATAATAGAATCTGATGTTCAACAGTGTCAAAAGCTTTACTATGATCTAAGAGTACAAGAAAAGAGACCATGTCATTGTCCAGTTTAGACCTAAGTTCTTCCACCACGTCAATTAGAACAGTAATACAGCTCATTCCCTGTCTAAATCCAGATTGATAATCAGTTAATAGCTTTTGTTTACTCAGATATTCACAAATTTGACTTTTCATGATATTTCCCAAAGCTTTTGACAGGAATGGAAGTATTGCAATGGGTCTGAAATCATTGTTATTCTTGGAAATTGGAATAATTTTGGCTTTTTTCCACGTATCAGTAAAAATTGACTTAGTTAATATTGAATTAAACAAATATGTCAAAAACGGCAGGAGTTTGTGAACAACAAGCTTAAAAAATCTAGGATTTATGCCATCTAGACCCTCAGCATTTGATTTAATGCCAAATACACTTTTCTGAACTTCCGCTTGATCAACACATCTGAAGCAAAAACTGTGTTCAAATGGCACGATGTTTAATTGGGCATACTTGTTTACTGTTTGTCGTTTAACTGGGACATTGACAAATTTGTTGTTTAATTCCTTTACGTCAACATTTGAAACAGAAGTAGTGTTTCTACTCTTTCCAATACCTATTTCACGAATATTTTTCCACTTTTCTTTGCTTCCTAAGGCCGATGAAAATTTCAATCCATAATACGTAGACTTCGCAGTAGTTATGCGTTTTACGACATCTTTTCTTGCGGATTTAAAGAACGCATATAATTCTGGGGTCTTAAATTTTTTACAACGACTGTAAGCTAAGTCCCGAGCATTTATTAAGCGTTTTATGGTTGAACAAAACCACAGGGGCTGTTTAGATTTTACAGTTTTAGTTTTTACCGGCACAAACTCATTATATAAGTCAATAACATTATTTTGAAAGCAAGCGGTTTTATCATTTATGTACGTCTTCGATGTTATAGATGAGATGCCATCCGATACAGTCAATACGCTGGTTTAAAATATTATAATTAATGTTCTTAAAATCCCGGTAACTATAACAAACATCTTTTGTAACAAAACAACGGACTACACAAACACAAAAAGAAATATACATTAAACAATTTGCATTACCTTTTATTAATAATCAACGATATTTATTTTATCAATATTATTCATCTTTTTTATTTTTGTTTACAATTTTTATAAAACTTTTTAATTTTTTTTTAACAATTTTTGTTTTGTTATTTATTTTAAATGTCATTTTTTCTTGTGCAGGGAAGTATGTTTTAGTGCTTTATTGAAAAAACCATAGTTGCATCATTACGTACTACTAGATTTTGAGTAGATTTCGTCGAAATCTAGTCACGAACAGGCCTGCAAGGTACTTTTTTCCTTGTCCCCAAAAAATTAAAAGAAAATCCCCAAATTACAAAAAAAAATAACCTTAAAAAGTTAATATTTTTTATTGATTTTTTTCTGACCAAATTTAAATTTTTTTAAAAAAATAGTAAGAAAAATTTTAATAAGAAATCCCCAAAAATCCCCACATAAAAATTGTTAGTAAAAAAAATTATTTTATTTTGTTTGTAGCGACTGGTTTCGGCATGTTTTTTAAAATCCTTTTTATGCGATTCCAGTGAGGAATTACAAGCAGATCAATATGCTGTTTTTGAAGACGAATGAGTCAATTTATAAGAGTTTGGAGCTTGTTCAATCGGTTTTAGCCATCCTTAAAATTAATAATAAAAATACATATTTCCCAAACTTTATTATATTGTCTTTCATATTTAGTTATTTTTTGGGGAAGACATAATTGCATTAAAATTGTCTTTAAAAAATTAAAAATTGTATGTGTTTTCAAGGGTTTTAGATTTTTTTTTAATGTAGTGTTTTTACAAGACGAGTGATTGAACGTGTATTATAACTTATATGAAAAGCACTGAGCTTTTTGAGTGTATTAAAAAAAGGGAAATTATATTAAAAATGTGTAAAATCCCCAAAAAATCCCCGATTATTTTTCTTAAATCCCCAAAAAAAATCCCCAATCTCCAAATGATTTTCCATGTACTTTTTGCTTGCATGAAATCCCCAACTTTGGGGATAAATCCCCAAGTCTGGCAGCCCTGGTCACGAAGTAGATTTTGTTTTGCATGGGAAATCTAGTCAAAAACAACTAGATTTGGCTCGAAATCTCGTAAGTACTAGATTTTGCGTACGTGTTAATGAATTCTTATTTTTAAGTGATGCCAGATGGAAAATTTAGTCATTTGGCAGCACTGGTTGTATATAAACTTTTTATTTTTTAAATGAAAAATATCAAAAATTATTGTTTTTTTAAATTTATTTGCACATTTTTCATTTAAAAAACGTAAAACGGTTAAAAGAATGGCAATGCTTAAAATCTTATTTGCAAATAGTGTCGTTAATTACACAGAAAAAATTATTTTTCCAATTCAAACAAAAAATTTGTAGAATCAAACAATTTTTTGTCTGAAATCGGTCCTATAAAAAAATTCGCATATTCAAACAATTTATTTGCATTTCGTTTATTGAAAAAAAACACTGATTTTTTCAAACAAATAATTAACTGAATCAAACAAAAAGTTTACTGAAATTCATATACTAAATTTCAAAATAAAAAAAAAAAGTTTTTGCACAAGCAATGATGCGCACACAAGCAAGCACTGTATTAGAAGATGATGGCAGAGAGAGAGAGAGAGAGAGCAGAGCGGCCGGCTGGCTTTGAGACACAATTTTTTGTTGAAATAATTTTTGAACGAAGTCTTTTTTTATACACACAATGTTTTTCGTCATCACTCACTGTTGCTGTATCCTTTCCTTTGCTAATGAAGAAGAAATGTAACCCAAAAACGGCGACAGACCGACTCGATATGTTTTTCGTCATCATTATATTTTTGTATTTGATGTATTTAAGTAAACAGTTTGAAAAAATTGAATACGGGATTTTTGTTTTGTTTTAACCAACTTTGAAACCAACAAAAAATTTATTTTGTTTCTTATAATGTTGTTGTTGTTTCTGTTGTTTAAAAAGAGTGAAACGTTTTTTTACCAGCTGTTTTTTTTTGTTTTTCTTTTTTTACTTCAAACCTCTTCATCTTTCTTATCATTGTACTTTTTTAAAGTGTCCAAAAATAGACTATATGGGTTTTTTTGTTGTAGTTCTTATATTTCACATAAGGAAGTGTTGCTTACGATCAAATAAAAAAATGCAAAAAGACGACAGCATTAAAAAGCGTTAAATATTTAATACAAAATTATGAAAACTTGAAAGCAACAACGCGTGTATTATATTTTTGAATGGTTGTCAACATTTTTGTTGGTTAAATAAAAATCAAACAAAAATTTTAATTGAATCAGTAAAAAAATTTGTAGAAATTGAAAAAATTTTCAAACAAGCGTTTGTTTGAAAATAATTCGGCAATAATTTTTGCTGTGTAGGAATTGTTTTCATGAGTAAGCTATTTGCAAATAAAAATTTTAACCACTGTTTATGCGGCAATATTCTCTACTTGCAATATATTTATTTGCGAATAAGTGGTGCGTATAAACGTAGTATATATATGTACAACCTGGGTTGCATAAAAGCGTTAAATGTGTGTGCAAACAAGCGATAAATATTGTGTTAAATAGATATGCACGAAAAATCGTGTAGTTTAACAAAACTCGCCAAAATTTACTTTTTTATGGCGTTATGTTTTTCTATATTAAAGTTCCCTAAACTTTATTATGTAAATTAAATAAATTTGCATTCTTACAGAGAAATTATTTATTTAAAATATTACCACTTTTCTTAACTTCCTCTATACAAAAATAAAAACTTTTCCTCACCAGACTTTGACTACATGTTCTTAATAAACAAATGAGCAAGAATGCTCATTTTATCGATCAATAAATTTTTAGACGTGCTAATTGTTGTGTGAATTAAATCCACGTGTTAAAAGTACTAAATTTAAGTTTTTTCATTTTTCTTTACTACGAGTTGTGTCAATCCAAAATGGGCTAACTTCCAATGTGCGTGCATACGCGTGTGTTTATAAAATTTTATTGTAGACACAACATCAACACTAGAATAACAAAAATATAGATTATTTTCATATTTAAAAAGTAAAATAAGAAGCAATAATCCCCGGATGTTTTTTTTTAATTATTTAGTTAAATACATCAAATTGGATAGGCTCCTTGGGTATGAGTGAACCTGGCTTTGGAATGAAAAAAAATTATAACCTCCCTCTTGAAGGTAAAATAAATTTGAACAAAAAATTTTGCAATTATTGCGTATTTTACTTGTACACTTCGCCACCTAAAATGCAAAAGGCTTTACAACTCTTTGCGTTTGGTTCGACCAATTTGAGGTTTTTGCAATGAAAAACCAAGAATTGATTACTGCCTTTCCCAAAGCCTACTAAAATATTCGTACGAACTGTATTTTACCATATGATGTTTCCAAATGTCAAAGATTTTTCAAATCCATCGAAACGTATGCAATAAATTGTTTTCCACGACAAAACGTTGAAAACTCTCTTGATACTCTTACGCATGTCCTTCAGTGTCAATACCTTCTAGTAAGCCGATCTAGGTTTATTGTTTTCTTCAAAACTGGGTGTAAACCATTTTCCAAAAACTCTGCCTCATCAACTGCACACTCTTTTTCGAAAGTCTCGTCCCAATCAAACTCCAGAATGGCTTCACAAGGAAATATGGGTGGTTTGATATTGTCTTCGATTTCAATGTGCTTTCTATCAGCGTTGCCCAAAGTTGCTTCTAAGCAAATTCATTAAAAAAAATATATTGCTGTGTAATACTACAACTTTAACATTTTTTTTATATTTTAATTATATTAAATATATGTTTTAATACATCCTTTATTGTTAAAACTGCGTAATTGTTTCTTAAAATATACCCTCTAAGGGCCATTATTATGACTTGACGTTAGCTGTTATCCGACAGTTAACAGACGCTTTTTGACAGATAACACAGTATTATCTGTCAATTTAATCTTAACTTTAGCTAACTTCAAGTTGTAATAATGGCCCTAAGTATTTTTAATTATTTTTTACTTTTTGTACTAAATTTTTACCACCAGCGTTTTGCTCGACTTCACACCGAATAATGCATCGTAGTTATGTTGATCAGGAGCTGCTAATACTTTTTTTTTTTGTTTTTTTATGCAAAGGACTGTAGTTAAACAACTCTATATGTGCTTTGATAGTTTAATTAAGACTGTTTTAAATAAAACGATGATTAAAATCCAAGTTGCTTATAAGCAACTTTGGGGTCGAAAGGGTTAATTATATATGTATATAAAAGAGTTGCGTGAGTGACTGACGCATTCATATTCGCCTAGCCCGAACCGCTGACCCTAGAAACTTGAACTTTGAAATAGCGATTGGTCACTCCCCAAATCGATCCACTAAGACGGGATTTTTTGAAATTATAATGTTTAGGGGGTAAAAACGGGAAAATTCGGTAACCTTATATCTCCAAAACTAAAAGAGATGTAAAATAAAGGTAATACTTATCGTTGTTCTTTAGAAAAATAAGCGGACAGGTGTCTGGTACTTTTTTGAAATTCAGCCCTTAGGGAGTAAACGGGTAAAATCTGAATTTAAGTACTTTTTTGCCACCTTTTGAACCAATAAACATAGAAACAAAGTTAATACCACATTCGAAACTTATCAAAAAAATACGTATAATAATTTGGTCTTTTTCGAAATTCGCAAATTTTTGGGGGATGAAAATCGTAACTATTTTTGGTACTTTTTTTTACAAAACATTTTCCTCCATTCATTGACATATTCGTACTACATTATGGGCTACCAATACAATACTGAAATTTTTGACACTTTAATGGAGGAAAATAAAAGCATCCAAAAAAGGAAATACGGGAAATTTGATATTTTTCTTTAGCTTTTTGTTTCTACTAAAGTAGCGGGTTAAATGCTAGAATTTAAACAAGTCTAAACCTAGAAAAATAAACTTAGGCATAAAAATATGTCCACGAAGAAAAAAGAGAGGCTAACGAAGTAAAGGGTGTATGTTAGTTGTAAATATAGCAGTAGTAAGCGAAAGCTGCTACTCTCAAATGTTTTTTCTGCTACAACTACAGATATTGTTTTGAAAATATCAACCCAGTTGGCCAGAATGCCGTTGACGACATCGTCTTCAATGATGTGTGCACAATTTGTCCCCTGTTGTTTAGGTTTTCTAGAAGACAATTTACAGGAAATCGTCGTGCACGACAGTTTGAGCGACGTTGTCTTGTAAGTTGTCCTCTATTTTGCTTTATATGGGACAGTATGAGCGACTTTGTCTTATAAGTTGTCCTCTATTAAACTCTATGTGGGACAGTATGAGCGACACTCTCTTATAAGTTGTCTTGTATAAAAGCTACTGACGACAAAGTTTTCTTGAATGCTATTCAATCACTTGCTTGGTTTTCTTAAAATTCTCACATTCTTTTTTTTTAATTGTTGATTTAAATACCTACAAAAATTTAACAAATTAGTTCTAAACAGTAAAACCAAAAATGATGATGAAATTATTTGCGGGCTGGAAAATGGATTACATGCAGTTAGTACTTCACTGTCAACTTTAGGATTGCGTATAGGAGTCGAATATTAAACATATAACAGAAATTAAAATTCCAAGTATACTAAAAAACTGTCTGAATTAGAAAACCATAGAATAATTTTTGTCGTGGACGTCGAAATAGACGGCAGTGTCATGCAGGGAGTCGTTAATGATAAAGTAGGCATTGTCTTTCTTTGTGTCGTGCACGATTAACGCGACACTTGTTCGAAAATGTCGTAGTAAAAAAAATCGCTTAAAGTTGTATACATTTTTTTCCTAGTGTTTTTTAGTAAGTTTTCATATCTACTGCTTTTTCTTGTAGTCTAATTTCATGTTTATTTAATAATTATTACAAAATCTAAAAAAGATTAAATTCTTTTAAATGAATGACTAATCTGTTATTTTCTTATCACTGACGATCCCATAAAACTCATTTAAATAGTTTGTCGTATTTTTTGTATACCCCCTACCGAACACTGATAAGTGTTCTTATTTTATTTTTTTTTCGAAAAATAATAATACGTTAACCAATTAGCAGTATTTAAAATTGTAATTAATTTATGTTTTTTTTCATTCATTAATTCTTAATATTTATAAATGTCTACAAAAACACACACACACAGTTGATTAAAATTGACGTCAAATTTGTTTATGGTATCTTCGTAAAAAAGTAAAACTTGTTCTTGAAATCTGCTGTATCAGATGTGCGACAGCATCCAAGAAAAGAACTCACTAGCTAGAAATACGTTGCCAACAATTTTTAATTATTTCAATTTAGTCAACCTGTCTAAAAACTGGCATTTTTTCAACTTTTTTGTAATACATATTAAGAAAATTAGGGGTATTCCCCGAAAGAAAATTTACTTCATAATAAAAACAAAATTTTACTGATAATCCGAAAGCACATACGGAGCTTTAATACAATTTAATTGGAATTCTTTTTATTACAGAATAATAAAATTATTAATTTGTATTGTGGTTATTTTGTTGAACTGTTCATGGGTTTAATATCAAATTTTGTTTTTTTAATTAGGCTAAAGTTTATCAAATTTAATTTTCATTAAATTATTTTTATGAAACGGACAGGTCACCCTTATATGTTTGAATTGCAACCACTCAATCTCTTCAGACACAGCCATCGACGACTGCTGGTAGTCAGTCAAACATCCTTATCTTTGATAAATACTTTGACATGTGAATACCCTTAATATGATATGTTTTTTATTTGTCTCAATTTATTTATTTCTGTATTATGTGTTGATACATGTGATTTTTCGAATAATAACGTGACGATTCTCGTGAAAACAAGTGTTTTTTTTATTTATTTTTTCTTGCAGATTATGAAAATTTTTGTTTTTCACAAAAATGATTTTTCGATTTTCATTAAAACTTAATTTTCCTAAAATTTAATGATCAGAGACTTTTTCTATTGAATTGAGAAAATAAAAATAATAAAATTCACAATCGCTTTGAAATTTCGAAAACATAAAAAATATTTTGAAAATACAGTTAAACCTCTATTATCCGGCTCTCGTGGGACCGGCACCAGCACGGATAATCGAAATACACGGTTAATAGAGGTTATATTAATATAAACAGAAATTTTTTTTTTTATTTATTTTTATTTCAACATTAAATTTATGGAACTGCAGATTCAAATATACCACATATTTTTCTAAAAAACATACAAATTCCCATAGACAATGCAAAATCAAATATTTACTGATTATGCTTTGGTTGATCAAACTACATGAATGCACAAAATTTGTACATTTTACAACGTTTTATGCTTTTTTGTTTTTGCATTTCTTCTGACGAAATGTTAAAATTTCACTTGCTAAATGAATACAAACGCAAATATGTTCTTATGTGTGGGCACATGACCTTAAAAAGGGGAAACACCGGAATTAGATTAACATAACAAAAAACATATGAATACTGCACGGATAATACATGTAAAGCACGGTTAATAAAGGTGTAAGTCTAAAGCACGGATAATAGAGGTGAAGCACGGATAATAGAGGGAAAAAATAAAAAGAACCGCTTGCCGGTTAATAGATGTAACCGATTAATAGAGGCCCGGTTAATCGAGGTTGAACTGTAATTTAATATTTGGCGATTCAGCATGTATGTATGTACCTACTTTAATTGAAATTTTATATCAGTTGCACTATTCAAATACCTAAACAAAAATATATTTGCATGTTCGTATATGTATGTATGTATCTAAATATTATACCTATATAAGTAAGTATCTCGTGATTGCGAAAAGTATTTCGTTACTAAGCTGATTGTTTTGAACTTTGGATTAAAAAAAAATCTATTTGCATTTTGACACACTTTTGAAATTCTTTGCTGTAGATAAGAAGTTATAAAACGTGTAATTTGAAGGTTTGCTAGCAAAACTAATATAAAGCTTCACTCATTTCACTCGTGCTGTCTTATCATTCTTATCATTTCACACGTGCTATATTTTATCCAAACTTATCACAAATTTGAATCGAAACAAAATCAAGGCAATAACTCTATATTTTAATGGGCTTTTTTTATCCCTTATTAGAAGAGTGGAGTGGGTATTTGCGATTGTGCTGATGTGTGTAACACTACAACCTTTAAGTATGCCGATTTACTCAGAATCAGTTTCTATTTCGATCTAACCAAGGCGAATTAATTTTTCAGATGGCGTTGAAAGTACAGCTGTATACATGAATTCGCCTTGGATCTAATGATGTTTGTCCGTCCGTCCAGTTGCCTGGTTGTCTGTCCATGAACCTTGTGCGTAAAGTACAGGTCGCAATTTTGTAGATAATTTAATGAAATTCGTTACATACTTTTTGAGTGTCATAATGAAGAATCCTGTTGAAAATGCTAAAAATCGGTCTATAAATTTACATGGCACCCATAAATACTTCTTTCCGGTCCCAAAAAATAGCTTTAAATGCCCATAACTGTTTTATAAAAGCTTTTTTTTTTATTGAATCTTTCTTGTCGAAATTTACAATATGTATTCAAAGCTTAATCCTAACTCTTATTTGTGTTTGTAAGCCGTCACCAATGTAACCGCTAATTAATTGCATTCAAGTGTCAAAAAAGCCTGCTAGGCTCAAAGTGTCGGATCTTTTCAGCCTCCGGTGACCTTCGAACTTTATTAGATCCCGAGCGAGGTAGTTGGGATGGACCATTAGTTAATCTATGCATTTGACTGAATACTTTTTAATTTCTTCCTGGATGGTAGCTATGTTAAGATCTCTGTGGATATTGTCATTACGTATATACCATGGGGCGCAGACAATTTGCCGTAATATCCTAGACTGTCTTCTTTGTAGCTTCTGGATGTTTGATGTGCATGCAGTACCCCATAATTGGATGCCATATGTCCATATTGCTTTTATGATAGACTTGTATAAGAGAACTTTGTTGTCTAAGGATAAGTTTGAGTTTCGACCGATTAGCCAATGTAGTTGAGCTGCTTTAAGTTTCATTGCCGTTATTTTCGCTTCAATATGACGAGACCAGGTCAGGCGTCTATCTATATAAAAGCTGGTATTGATAACAAATTTGTACACTTTTGGTATAAACACAACTGGGACGAACGAAGAACTTCGCATAGTACGCCGAATTCGTCGGTAATAATTCGTTGCATAAATGGCATGCAATAACTTCGTGAATTTCGGGTATTCATGTGACTAAAATTTTTATTTTAATTTATAATAATTAATACCTTGGACTTTTAAAATTTTTATTAACTTCTTTAATAATTTTACTGCATCCATTTTCATCTTCTTTAACTAGCAATAAATTTTATTAAAATTTCTTTGTAATTTATTTGTTTGTCAGCATTTATTAAATCATAGGTTGACCATATAACAAAAAAAAAAAAAAAAAAATAAACTATTAATCGGGTGTGTTCTAGCTAGAATCCGAATTTACCCGAAAGTGGAGTTTTTCAGTATTTTTGGTGTTCTGCATTTCGATTTAGCGATCTCAAATTAGTTTTTGGGTGTGTTTCAAATTTTGCAATTTTTCGCGACTTTCAGCCATGTTCGCGATAAAAACGATTTGTTCCTATAAGTTTTCTGATTCTTTACAGCTTTGACGATTTATAAAAAATAGTAGACTTGCTATCATGCCGCTGTTAGCAAATTTTTGCAAATTTCCGCTGATTTAGCAATTTTTACCGAATTTTGGCCATTCCTTATAGTTTTAGGGGCTTTTAATCAATTTTACGGCTTGTTTGAAATATTAAAAATTTTCGCCATTTTTGCAAATTTTTTTCTTTTGTTATTTTCCGACTACTAAAGCAGCTTATAAAACTAAATAAAAACAACACTGTTATGTAACTTAGACTTTTATTTTGAGTTCCCTGCATTCATATCAAAATAAGACTTTTTCTATGTGTCCCACTTTTAGTGTGAGTAGCTGTACTTAAAACTAGAATGCTCGATATTTGACCCAATGACTTTATTTCATTTAAATTTTAAGTTATTTATTCAAATTTTTTATAACATGACTGCTCTAATTAGGAATCATGAACATAATAATCATTTATAGAACGTTGGTAGTTTTCAGTAATCACATAACTTTTATTATTGAAAAGTGGAACAAATATGCACATTTTAGTTCTTCAAGATTGTATGGATTTTACGTGATTGACACCAAGTGTATTTAAGGATTAATATCCATTTTTGCACTGTTTTGTCTTCGTTTGATTTTAGGGTATATTTTTTTTAGTTTTATAATAGTCGGCACAAATATGTACAATATTTCGCTATCTTTCCTTAGAAATTCCAAATACGTTAAAATTTTTTCCTTAATGATTTTAGCGAAAGCTTTAAAAGTTTTTTTTAACCATTCTTATGTTTTTGGCATGCTGAAGCCGAATATGAAGTCAGGTTTCTTAACTTGATCATTCATACTATTTTTAGAGGACAGTCATCATACTAGTGTTGTTAATTTAGCTTTCGTAGAAGGTATAATGGATGAACACTATGATAAGCAACATATGAGTTGTTTATTTTGAAAGTAGTTTTAGTCCATTTTTTCTTATATTGAGGTATTTAAGGGTTTGTGTTTTATTTGTTTCAAAAATATTGTTAAGCGGTATTAATTTTTTTATGGCTTTGTGACCTTAAACATGTTAGAATATATAACGTAATACGTTTTGTAAACTTTACTAGAAAACTAAGCTGTGTTTCAGAACCTAAAATGGACTTAAACCACTTTCAAAATTAATAAAATGACTGACTTTTTTGTTTGTGAAAAGGAATAAGTCCACTTATTTTAAAGAAATTAAGCAATAGAAATTGTAAATATTTTATGTTTGATGAAGATGAATGTAATAGCTTTAAAATAAATAGGGAAGATTTTAATTTAGATACAGATTTTTATTTATGTAGTTAAAAAAATGTTTTTAAAAATAAATGTGAATTCATTTATTAAAAAATTAAATTTACATTTATTATTAAGGATAATATTAAAGATTTTGCCATATTATTTCTCCTCATTAAGATAATGTGTGAGGTTTTGTTAAAATATTCATGGTGCATAGGTGGTATATACCTTAGGAACTCCATCATATCCTTATACTTAGGAGTTGAAATGGGACGTACATTTTTTTTTGTATAATAGTGTTAATTTTATTCTGTTGAAGTTCCTTGGTCTTCCCCGACAAGGCTATAAGTCAAGTATTTTGATCTCTTACCACTTCCATAGATTCTTTATAAAACATTTTATAGGGTTCACTTTTTATAAATCGCATCCAACAAATCCTTAGCCAATTTACAGGTTCGCCACTAGTGTTTTTTAATCTTTAATGAATTGCTTCTTACACAGGTTTTGTAAAAAAATCTTTACGTTTCATTTTATTTAATAAAAATTTGTGGACTTAAACCGATTTCAATATAATTTTTTTTGGATTTCGTTGGCTAACTAATTTTCAAGTGCCCAAAATCATAGCGATTTTAATGAAACTAGATTTGAATTGTTAATAAAAAAAAATTTATATAGGATTGCGATTATTGTTATCATTAACTACTTTTTTTTTAAAAAATGGACTTAAACCACTTTCAAAATAAACGACTCATATAAGAAAACAATTTTCAAGCTACTGTGGACAAACTAGACCTTGGACCTCATTGGATCTTTCAGCAAGGTAACGATCCAAAGCACACTGCACTTTCCTTGAAAGAGTGGCTCCTTTATTATGCTCCATAGCAGATCCATAGCATTTCCCAATAACCTGACTTTACTCCCATAAAATAGGTTTGGAATATAGTAAAACGATGCAGTTACTACCAACTTGGTAGTACCAAGCAATCACAAAACTGTGCTCTTCTGGCATTCGTGATCCAGTACTTTCTCGATTCGAGATCAATTCAATATCTAATTATTTCAGATAATACTGCACGAATCGGAATTATTTTTTCAGTATTGTAAAGCATTTATTTGAGTTTCACAATACTGAAAACATAATTTCGATTCGTTCAGGATCGACTGAAAGAATTAGAAAAAAATTGCATTCGAAAGTACTCGATGTCGACTGCCAGAATTAGGCCCCTGGTCAAAAATACCGACTTCTGAAACGAAGAAAGTCGTGGTGATCCAACTGCATACATAAGTACTGAAGAGTTGAATTTTTTTTTATTCAAGAGTTACAGTTTTTTTTATGGAATAACTCAATTTGTATTTAAACGTTGGTCCACGTTTTTTTTTTAGTTTTTTCTTTATACATAATTAACTTTATGCAAAGATTTTGTTTTTAGTATTTTATTATCAATGAACAAAAATAAAACTGCATACTACAAATTTTCGGAAAAACGTTATTTTTACTTAAACTCCAAATTTCAGGTGTGTATTTAAACTTTAATCTCTGACTGTACATATGTATGTATGTACTTTTGTTATGTAATTCTTATGAAATTATTAATCGAAAAAATCAACGTTCTTTTAAAACTTGTTATTTTACAAATTAAAAAATACTTTTTTCTGAAACTTCCCTAAATGTAGATTTAAAATCCAAAAGCAAAAAAAACTTTTTTTTAAATTTACAAATAAAATACTTAAAGGTGTGCATTGAAATCACAGTTTTAACTTGATCAGACATGATCATGCAAGCATTAGTTGATAATTTCATTATCGTATTCGTCTGGTATCGTTATCTGCAAGTTTAACTATCTTTTTGTTAAGTTTTATTTTTGCTAAGTTGAAAGAGCGAAAAGAGTAAAAAGAAATTTACCTTTATAATTTGAAGAAAATAAAAGAGAAAAAAGTTTTAAATTTCATCGAGCAAAAAAAGCTGATGAAAATAACCAGATGCACAAAGATTTAAATAGAGTAAAATAAAACAAATAGTTCCTTTTTAAAACCTAAATAAATGCTTGTAATAAAAAAAATGATGTATTTAAATTTTTAACAAAAATTTAAATTCAAACACTAAAAATGAGCAAAAAATACGCGGAAATACCAGTGAATTTATAGAACACAAAATTGGGGTTTTACCTCCCCAATTGTGAGTGAGAATAACCCAAAAAAAAAAAAAAACAAAAAAAATATATGTATATTTTATTTTGCTCATTCAACGCTTGTTAAATAAAGTTTGGTTTGATAAACGATAAACGTATACCAGCCGTTTTTTTTCAATTTTTTTTTTGTATGAAAATGAATGTAGTTTACGCTAATTATGGGGAATTCTATTTAATTTTACAAATGAGAGCCCCAAAATCCCCCACAAACATAAAGAGCAAGAGTGAAAAAAGCCAAATTGTGTGCTTGTTTTATTTACTTAAGAGAGCCAAAGAGTGTTAGTTGAACAAAAAGCTTATTTTTAACAGAATTTCTTGTGAAATTCAATAGAAATCAAATGCGCGCAGAGAGTTGGGGTATAAAAGCAGCACTCAGTAGAGCACCAGCATTCATTGTGAAATTTAAACTCAAAATTGAAACAGACGGATAAAACGTTAAACTATAAAAACACTGATTGTAACGCGTCAAGTGACAAAGCAAATTTTTAAAGCGCGAAAAGAATTTCATAACAACTACAACAAAAAAGTGATACAAATCAAATAAAAGATATTTACAACTAAAGCAAAAGTAAACAAGATCAAAAACAACAATTGCTTATGAAATACCATTAAAAAAAACAAATAAAGACAACTAAAAAAAAGAAAGAACTTTTACTAAACATAACAACAAAAATAGCTAGTGCTATTCAAAAGATATTTAAACAATTTAAAAAATTGGTACTCAAGAACAACATTTAATTTTAACTGAAAACAACAATATGGTCTTGGAAGCCTTGCAAATACAATCCTATCACAAAATGGCAGGCCCACTAACCCTTGTCAACAACCATAACAACAATCAACTTAACAAATCCAAACTTACGGAACCCAACATGGAATACGCAAAAATTGGATGTACCGTTAAAAACGCCTTACTCAAGGCCCAACCAGAGTCACGTGTCATAGTTGGTTTATCGGCAGCTATAAAGGTGCTCTCAAGAGCTCCTGAAGGCTCACTCTTCTGCCTGATGGCCGTGCCCCAAGATGGCGACTCTGCTACACACATGCACGAAGTGCTCTTAGAAGCTTTTTGCTATGAAAACGATATTTATGTCATCAAGGTGGATTGTCCCATTAAGTTAAGTCGTATTTTAGGCAAAACTTCTATCGAATCCTGCTGCCTTGTACAAAAGACCTGGACTGATGATCACTGTGAGGAAAGTCTAAACAAATTAGAATCTCTATTGGTGGACTATTGTGAAGCCTACTGGGATTCTCCCCAAAAACCCATTGTTCAGTTACCCAATGTGTGAATTAATCTAAATTAACTAGAATTCAAAAATTTTGGACCTAAATTTTCAAAAAAAAAGGGAACTACTCTAACCCCAAAAAGAGTAATTGAATTTCCCGTTTAGAAAGAAGCGAGAATAAAACGCTGAAAAGGTTTGGAAACCATTCAACAAAACTACTAATACCAAACCGATGTTTAAGGCAATTTATTTAGAATCTATGTAAATTTTTTATAAAAAACAACCAAACGAAAACACTGGAGTGAGCACTTGCATCCGAACAACAGACTGGCAGCAACTACATCACGAGCAGAAGCAGAGGGCTGCAGCAGCAACAAGGTTAATTAGTTAAACAATCTCCAGGAAAACAAAACAGCTATTTATTCATTAAATTACAGCTGCATTTAAAACAAATATCTATACAACTACATATCGTATTTTTTATACCATACACTTAAAAAAAAACTGTATTAAATATTAATAATATCATATTAACAAAAAACAACAACAACAATAGAAATGTAAAGTTTTTTATCTGTAATCGAGTTAAGAAAATCGAATTACAAAAAGTGACATTGAAAACCGGCAGACAGCCAGACAGCCAGACAGCCAGACAGTTTTTTGTTTAATACTCTATTTAAACTATTAATTAATTATAATTAATTTTTAAGAAAAAAACAAAATGTAATAATTAAATAAATACACATTAATTGCAAAATATTACGAAATGGAAAAAGTAATTAATCAAGCAATCAAATACAATGTTATTGAACTTTAACAAAAAAATATTAAACAAAAACAAAATAAAAACATAAAAACAAATTAGAAATTTGTAAAACACGTTTCATGTAAATAAAAACAATTAGCTTAAAAATATTATTTAAAATTATATTGTAACAAAACAAAATTGTTGTTTCCAATTAAAATAAGAAAAATATTTTTGTTATGCTAGCTTTTCGTAGGCATTTAAAAATTTTATATTTTAGTTATTAAGTAAAAAAATTAAATAAAAAAAATTATAAAAACAAAATTAAAACTTACTTGCATTTATTATTAAAAGGCTTTGAAAAGAAAAGATTTGGATTTCACTCGTTTATATTGAAACTCATCAATAAAAAGATTGAAAAAAATTAAGAAATCACATGATCATGACATCGAAATACTTCAAAGCATTTTCATCTTTCAAGACATTGCACATATCGTTCTTGGATATAAGTACGTATGTATATTATATACCCTACGCTTATTAAAGAAGTATTATTAGTTGCACTGCTATAAGTGTATTTGGTAGTTATAGTTATATATGGGCATTTCCGTCAAAAGGTCCACCGTGACCGAAAATTTAAAAGTTATTAAAAGCTGATTATTTTACGATTTTACAATCGGACTGCAAAGTTGTGCAAACGTAATTTTTTTATATGTGAGAATGTTTTATTGTGTATTTTCTTTAATATTTATCTTTCTTAAAAGAGGTGATATTTGATTAAAATTATTCCAAAAAATTTCAAAAGATTTTGTTATTCGTGCTTAATTCCCAGTTTTTCTTGATAAAAACACTTGAAATTTATTGTTGATGGGATAAGCTAATTCCTATGCGCATTTCTTAGGCCAGATCATCAGGAAACTTCATCCATACAGATTTTAGAAAAATTAAAGATATTAAACCAAATAAAACTGTTAAACGTATAAGACTTATAGCAACAGTTCTACTTGTAATAATATCAAAGTTTAAACAAAACACATCAACAATAAACAGTGGGTTTATCTCATCTTACATTCCCCACCCAAAAAATTTTCTTTCATGGTCTGTAATCTAAGGAAGAGTTCAAAGAAAAATAATCATTATTCAGTTAAATTATTATGGAAAAAATTTCACATTCGAAATGTCACGTATCGACCCAGATTTTGGCTTAAAAAAAATAAATTACAGAATATTTTGGAATCAAACCAAGACATTTCAATGTTACATTGCTACGTAAAATTCTGAAAGTAGTTTGTGCCAGGTTTCGCTGAATTACGCCTTTTTATACATGGCCAAAAAAACTACTTCTGTTTTTTTCACGTTAGAACCGCTACTTCTTTTGCCATTATCTTTGACCTAGAATCGCGCCCTCCATAAACTTTAGCATAGATATCAGTGCTTTCTTAGTGCTATAATTTAAGAGTTAAGAAAACGTAAACATATTTTTTGCTTAAAATGTTATTGCATTTTTGATGCGTAAGACTGTCACGTTCAACACTTTGGAGTTATCCATATAGGAAAATATTAAAAGTCCTTCCTTTTCGTAATAAATTTTATTTTCAATGTTAAAAGTCTTCTAAAATAAAGCGTAAGCGCTAATAAATCATTTTTAGCTGATGATTAGGTAAATAAAAACATACTAAAATCGCTGAATTAGATTTTTTCACCTTCTATTGACAGCAATCTTGTAAAGTGTTTAGTAAATATTTGCTGTTATAGCCGATTTTGAAAACAAAATGAGTAAAAACAGAAATTTACAGCCTGTTCGTCGATTTCGAACGTTAACGTTCGCATAGAAAATAACATTTAAAGCAAAAACAAATTTTCGAATTTTGTTTTTGTTTTGAATATAATTTTCTATGCGAACGTTAACGTTCGAAATCGACGAACAGGCTATTAGTTTTTCGATAATTTCGTTCGTCAATGCATCACTGCACTGCATCAGTGATTTCAAATGTTTATATATGTATACATCAGTGAAGTAGATGTGAACCAACAAATTGTCAAATACTCCACAAAAATATATGTCACACAATAAAAAAATTATAATTACTTTTTTATCGGCATTAAAAAAGTTTGCTTTTCTGATGCATTTACAAACATGCCAGTACTTCTAACTAGCTGAACTCAGTGCACATCGCTACCAACATTGAAATAAATTAGGTAAAATTGTCATAGCCTTCACGGTAGGTAAAAGACCCAGAGACCCTATAAAGTAATATATTTTGGGTCCTTATGAAGAGCGAAGTTGATCTAACGATTTCCGTCGGTCTGTGTGCCCGTTAAAATGGGGTTTCCGATGACCCCAGATATTATAGTCCCGAAGAATATGATATTGATATTCTGCTACGTCGCACAGTAGCGCCCGTAGAGCAAACGAGGTTGCAAAAATCAAAATTTTCATGAGCACCGACGAAGTTTTGAATAAACTCATGTTATAGGAAACTTTTCAACGATTTCAAATCTGCCACTCTTAATAATATCACATTTTTAGTTTAGAAGATATAGCCGTTCAAAGTTGACCGACTTTCGGTTTTCAAAAAAACACACAATTTTTAGTAAATTTGTTGCGATTTCAGGTGTAATATCACGAAAAATAGGTAACGAATCGCCTTATTTTTTGTTTGTATTGATTGATGCATTTATTAAATGTGTAATGATAAAAAAAAAATGAACTGTTTGCTTTGTGTTTCTCCTGGTAAATCACTATTTAAAAACTATCCGTTTTTTCACTATTTTTCAACTTTGACGGAAAATAACAAAAATCTATATTTTTCTATATTTGCCATATTTGCAAAATCTGTTCTTTGATTATTTCTTTACATAATTCAAAAATTTTATCTGCCCGTACGTGCCCGTTTGGCTTCTAGAGGTAAAAAAGGTTAAAAAGACATGGTTGCAGAAATTGTATGACAGTAGTTTGATCTAAAATCTAAAAAAACTACTCATTGAAATTAGCAGGTACGTACCTCACTTAAACAATACTTTGGCGTACAAATGGTCAAGAACAATATTGACTACAGGTAGGCACAAATCTTATTTGGACACGTGCATAATATCAAAATTGCATTATTCAGCCTAATTCCATTTGTATGCAGGGAACAGGTAAATTTTTCGGCATGGTAGCATAAGCCTATATATTGCAAATGGTCAAGAACAATATTGACTACAGGTAGGCACAAATCTTATTTGGACACGTGCATAATATAAAAATGCATTATTCAGCCTAAATCCATATGTATGTAGGGAACAGGTACATTTTTCGGCATGGTAGCATAAGCCTATATATTGCAAAATAAGCATAATGCCTGGATTAGTCTACGACTGAAAGTTGGCGCAACAATTACTGAAACCATTAAACAATTTAAGTACTGAAAACATGGCGTTGAACAATTTTAAATTATTTGAACTGTTTAGAAAGTCAACCACACCAAATTTTTTCACGGAAGCTGCTTTAGAAGAACTTGATAGCTTATACGGAAATATTGAGAGAAGCGAAATTATAAAAAATAATTTTTATCTGATATATGCAAATATTAAGGCAAAATGGGTGAAATCTAATCGAACCATTCAGAACTTCAACTCCAAATACGAGGACTGGCTTAATGAAGATACCATCCTGGATATATTGGCAGTAGATAAACCCACCACATCAACCAGAGGAGCAAAAGGAAGGCCAAAAAAAAGTATTGAGGAGTGTTCAATTTTCACAAGAAAGAGGAAACTTGCCGATGCCACCAATGACTTGACCACGAAGCAATTATCGGAAGCGCTGTCTATTAAATTTACAAAGGATAGTGAAAGAGTTAGGTCGCACATAACCAAATCTGTTGCTGATGCAAGCCCACTGCGACTAAAAAGGATTAAGGAAAGCATTCCCACGCCCACAAACGCACACATTAAAAAGTATGGTTCCGAAGAAGCCTTGGCCTTGTTTATGGACTTAGAACTTTCCAAAGAGAAATATGAGAAACTACGGGCATCTTTAACGCGACACGGCGCTGACGTTTTACCCGGATACAAGCATATTACGCAAGCCAAAATAAATTCACGACCACTGCATACGGAATTTACGGAAGTCTCTGCGAAAGCCAATCTGCAGGATCTCATGGGCCATACAGCAAAACGGTTGTTGGAGAGTCTTCCTGAAAATGAGGTGAAAATTCTTCCTGAGAAGTTGACATTGATCAGCAAATGGGGCTGCGATGGATCATCCGGACAAAGCGTTTATAAGCAAAGGATATCTTCCGATGACGCTACAATATCGGACGGAAATATGTTTATGGCATCTGTTGTTCCTTTGCGGCTTAAATCGGATGTTTCCCTTCACTGGAAAAATCCACGTCCGTCATCAGTGCATTATTGCCGACCAATAATGTTTCAGTTTGCAAGGGAATCGGCAGAACTCATAAGGACCACGGTGAAGGACATTGAAGAACAAATAAGCAAGATTAAGCCTACAAAGCTGCAAATTGGAGAAGGAAAATATATTGAATGCAATTACGAGTTCCATCTGACCATGGTTGACGGAAAAGTCGTAAACGAACTGACAGGAACAACCTCAACAATGTCATGCCCGATTTGCAAAAAGAGTCAGAAGAACTTTGGTAATTTAAACGATTCTACAAATGAGGAGAATTACGAATATGGAATGTCACCATTGCACGCAAGGATAAGGTGTATGGAATTCTTGCTAAAACTGGCGTATACCCTACCACAAGAGGAGGAAAACTTCGATGAAAATACATCAATAAAGGATAAGGAAAAGATCAGAAAGAAGCAAATACAGGATGCTTTTTTTAAACAAGTTGGACTAAAAGTAGACTGTCCCAAGCACGGATACGGTAACTCAAACGATGGAAACACTTCTAGGAGATTTTTTGAAAATGATGAGGCAGTAACTAGAATCACTGGAATTGACAATCAAATCGTGAAAAGATTGGGAACGATCTTGGATGTTTTAAACTGCAAAGAAAATGTCAATTCTACAAAATATGGAGAATATGCGTCGAAAACTGCATCTCTTTTAGCAGAAATGTATCCACAGAAGAAGTTGACCCCGACCGTCCATAAAATATTGGCGCATGGCAAAGATATAATTGAGTACCAGTCTTTGCCAATTGGAGAGCTTTCTGAAGAAGCACAGGAGTCTCTTAACAAATTTTATAAAAAATATAGATTGCAGAACACATTCAAAGCATCAAGGGTAAGGCAAAATGAGGACCTCTTCAACATGTTGGCAGCATCTTCCGATCCACTTATATCTTCCCTGCGGCATGTGAAGTCACGAATAGAGTTAGAAAATAATTATAGTTTAGAAATGGTTAGTCTTTTAGATATACCTTCTCTTACGAACTGTGATGAATATTTTACAGAAAATTGAAAAAATAAATTTAAAAAAAAATAATTTTTTTTTTAATTTGTTGGGTAATAATTTAAAACATAAAAACCTAAAGAAAAAAAATAAAAACAATCTAAAAATGTAAAAATAATTTTTTTTAGTTACCATAAAATTGATTTTTCTACTAATTTTAACTTTGATAACCCATAATTAGGCCCCTACAGAGCGTAGCACCCTTTCCAAACGCTCATTTCATAGGCTGAACAGTTATCTATCATATGCTGTTTAAACTGTTCAATTATCTTATTCGGTTCAAAAGATATGATTTTTGCAACGAAAAAACTCAAATGGCGCCACTGTGCGTCGGTCCTCAAATGGCGGAGATAGGAACAACCACTGCCTCTAATTTTATCCATAAATCCACTGTTGTTGTTGTTTTTATTTATCTGTATATCTAGAGAACGGCAAGGGACAAAGATTCCAATTAAGTACAAGCATATTGGTCATCAATACACAACAACCGATAAAATGTTTGCGGGGCTTAAAAAGAGTAAAGAAGTGGGTGTGGCACAAAATTGATTTATTTATATCTGAAGAACAGTAAGAGAAAAATGGTCCAAATTTGTTTATACAAACTTTCTAATAAAATTGGGTGAACTTGGAGAAGTGGGCGTGGCACCTCTCGTACAAAGACATTGTAGGTTTCTGTAATAAATCATGACATCTCAAGATAAATTTCGCCACCCACTGTCGAATAGTATTTTATTTATACTCGCAAGCGAAACGTGATAACAACAATGGGAAACAATTGAAGCACAGCCGCAAATAACATTTTGCAAAAACTATTTTTTACGGATAACCGTTGACCTTACTCTCTTATCCAGTTTAAACATCAAATCAACCAAAACTATGCACCTTAACGCCTTCAAAATGGCATACAAAGTGTCAGCCAGTGGAAGAACATTGCAAGTTACTAACAAAATGTTGAAACTGAAATATTTTTGCAGTGCGGAATAATGTTTTAAAAGCCTTTTGCATTAAAGTTTTTATTATCATTATTTTAAATAATAATAATAAAAAAATTTTTAAAACAAATAATGCTGCCTGTCAAAAAACGTTTTTTTGCTCTCCTGAAAAATTATTATTTTGTAACTTAAAACGTTATTCGCGGCTGTGCTTCAATTGTTACTGAAAAATTTTTTGTATTTTAACAAATTTATTCATGAACTAGCCGTCGTGACTCTAAAAAATCTGTCGTGACTCTAAGAAATCTGTCGTGACTCTAAGAAGTCTGTCTGGGTTTAAAAAGGTCTCAATATAGAAACTATAGTCGGTGTACGATCCGAAGATAATTCAAGTAAAGCTCCAACATGTATTGTTTTCATGTCAAAAAAGTTGACATTTCAAATTTTCTGTTTATCAGTGGGCCAGTTAGTTGGTTGTCCATTAAAATTCAGTTTTGTACAAAACAAGACACATTAGTGTTACAACTCGTGACCCTCAGAAAGAAGGTATGTTTATCGTTGTATTCGCCATCATTCACGAAACTGGAGCCAACTGATTTATAACTTAACAAAGAATACACAGAAAGAAATGTTAAATTCGAGCTTTTATCTTAATATCCGAAGCTTCACAAACTCTATCTCAAAGGTGTTTTGGTGTTATATAATATTTAAAATTTTTTTTTTAAGGTCATATTACTAAATTTCGTAATAAATGAAATTTTGAGCGAAAACTGTGTGGCATTCGTGTCTTTAATTGTTTTATCCAACAAAATTTCACAAATTTCAATATTTGTTGCGGTTTAAGGCTTATTTAGCTGATTTCCGAGAGTGGTCTTTTTATGGGGCCTAAGGAAAATTATGGAACGAGCCCATATATAAATATATGCTTTATTGGAACTTAAATGAATATTAAAAAAGATTCGCATGAAATGACAAACTTAGTATTCTGTAAATTTATTTTTTTCTTCATGCTGAATTTGTTAAAAGTTCAAAATAGTTATTTCAGAGTTCCTACTTCTGATGTTGAATTTTCAGTTCCTATTCGTTCTTCCAGAAATTTTATTTCCCTAAGACTTCAATACTTTCGGTCTTATTATACAAATTTTGATCCTTTCCACAGAATGAACTCTGAATCAAACAATTTTAATTTGTATATTGCTGTCTCTGATCAAAATAACCTGTTGAGTTTAATCCTTAATTTTTTAATTTTTGTTATAGAAATACCAGATACTTTAGATTTAAATATCTTCAGTAGCCAGTAAGAAATATTAGTTTCTTTGACAAATTTAGTAAATAAATAAAACAAAATTTGGGCGATTTTTATTTCCTCTTTCCCGGGAATCCAAAAAGCGCTGGAAAAGATGAGGCCTATTTTTGATACTAGTATTGCATTAAATTTTCGTGAAGAATCGCTAAAAAATAAAAAAAAATTGAGTTAGAGCCTTTCTACTGTTGGTTTTTTAAACAAAATTATTTTAAAGCTGAATGATTTAAATAATTTGTTTTTAAATTAAAATTTCTTTAAGTTCCCTCGCTTATATGCATTATGACATTTTTGTTTTAAAATTTCTATTTTTAAATAAAACAAAAAAAGAGAAAAATTAAATTTTATGCAGACAATAAATCATTATCAGGCGATTTTTTTATCATGTAGAATTTTTTTTGAAGTCACGTTTTTCAAACAGAAATGTTGAGTAGAGTGGTTCGAAAAAAAATTTTTTTGTCAGTCCCCCCTAGGATTAAAGATAATGTAAAAACAATTCCATTTCACCTAAATTTTTTCAATTAAATCAAGTAATGCTGTTTTAAAAAATTTTTTTAATGTTTCCAATTAATTTGCCTTAATTGAAAATAAAAATTATAATGTTTGTGTGTATATTTGCAAATATGAAAACATACACACAAACTTTAAAATAAACTTTAAATTATTTTTTAATGGTTTCAATTAAATTGTTTAATTTTTTCAATTAACTGTGTTGATTGAAAAAATATTTTTAATTGTGTTTACGTCTTATATAGCCTCTTTTGCTGGTGGTCACATTTCAATTAAACCTTTTGATTGAAACTCAACAGCAGTAAAAGCTCCAATTTACAAATATGTATGTGTTAATTGATATGATCAATTTGTTTGCAGGCGGAAAATTAGTACGAAATTTAATTAATAGTACAAATTTCTAACTAATATGTTAATTGAAATTGGTTTTTAATTTTTTTCTGTGCAGAAAGAAAGCAATAACTCTATAATTGTGCGTTTTTTTGTACAGAATTTGTTTAAAACTATTTTTGCACTAATTATTTTAACAGTAATCTGATTTATGAAATGCATTTATTATTTAGTAAAACAAAAATATATCTAACTTTTTAAATACATAGTTAAATAAACGCCCATACATTTCTTATTAACACATCTTTTTCCTCAGAAAAATAGTTTCTCTGTTAAAAAATTGTTCATTAATTTTATTTAAATTTATTTGTAAGAAATAAAATTGATTTACTTAAGTTAATATTATCAATTTAATTTGGAATACGTGATTTCTACTTAACGTGCAGAAATCACGTATTCCTAATGCGAATTGTATTCAAAATGTATTTTTCTCACTGACAGCAAAACAAACTTTAGGTAGTTTGTAGATTTCGCCACAAACGTTAATTTAACTTTTATTTTTTACAAAACATAAAATTCTGTAGTACCTTTGCTGGAAATTTGTGTCAATTGTTCTTAAAGCATTTATCCCGTGACGAGTGAATACATTATCAAAATAAAAAGAAAGTAAAGAATTGTGATAGGTGAAAACAAGACATATCACTTAACCGGTGATAATGTGTTTTAAGTGTAGTTACTCCAGAGGAAAGGTAATTGTGACAAAACTAGTCATATGACTGAATTCTTTGCGTAGTGACTGATTCTATTTGGTTCTATTTAGTCATCTTAACATACTTTTCTTTTAATGCAAAGATACCAATTTAGGATATTATAATGAAACGGTTTTTATATATATATTTACATAATTCTATGCAATAGTCAGATGATCATACATATCTCGGTATTGTAAAATATAAACTTCGGCCGGCTAATGATTCCGTCAATAGTGGACGCCGCTGCCGGTTTCCTAGCGGCATAGATTGCTGATGTCAGATGGTTTGTCAGAAGAAAATAGAGCATGCTCTAATTGAAATTTTGTCAGATGACTTTGCATCTGAATTTTTCAGAAGCAAAGTTTAAAAGGTAACACACGACATGTATGTATTTTGCAGTGGGAATTTTGACATGTCAGATGACAAAAACATGTTGTGTACGGTCGCTTTAAACGACATGTTTTTGTCATCTGACATATCAAATTTCCCACTGCAAAATACAAACATGTCGTCTGTTACCTTTTGTAAAAGTCAGATGCAAAGTCAGCTGACAAAATTTCAATTAAAGCGTGCTCTATTTTCTTCTGACAAATCATATGACTTTAGAAATCTATACCGAGAAGAAACCGGCAGCGGCGTCCACTATTGACGGAATCATTAGCCGGCTGCAGTTAATATTTTACAATATTTTAAAAAACCACTTCATTATAATATCCTAAATTGGTATCTTTGAATTAAAAGCAAAATATGTTAAGATGTCTGAACTATTTTACGGCGTAAATAAAAATTTTCGAGGCGGCATTTTTATTTTGGTTTTTGCAAGAACTATGCGAAAAAACAGAGACAATATCAGAAGCAAATTACATGTACAATGTACATTTGTGACCGAATATTATAAACCTTCTGTAAAACAGCAATTTTGACAGACACACACAATTACATGTGATTTGAAAAGATGACAAGTCAGATGTTAAAAACATGTCGTCTACATGCACCTTTAAGAGGTGACCGTGTTTTCAACACTTTAAATTTTGAGACCCTGTACTATTCTCCATATCCGATTATTTTATGAAACATTTCATTATTCTGTTTTAATTTTATGGTCTGCTTTTTGAAGAGTTATTTCTCTTAGTTGCTATGCAAAAAATAAGCATGGAAGATTGAATTGTTTGTTCAAAAATGCTCCAAAAAAAAATATAAAAACTATAATTGTACCAACAGCAAAATATCGCCGATATACAGGTATCGGTATTCGTTACATCCCTATTTTTAACACACCCTTAAAACGAAGTAAAAGATTGCTTAGAGGGCATGATAAACCTCACAAATGGCTTGGCAAACATGTCAAAATTTACGTTTGTACAAACATTTTGTGTTGTTAATTGGGGTGTTTGCTGTTCCGACAATTATTTGAAGCAATGTTTGCAGAAATATTAAAAATTTTTAATATTTGGCAGACATGTTGGATATTTGTCAAACTTTTTGTGGCGTCTAATGCTAAATGTATTCAATTCAATTAATTTTTAATATTACATTAAATTTTTTTTTGTAGTATTGCTTGCCGCAAAACAGCTCGTTGTTTAAGTCACTTTTTACTTTAAATTTTTGCCTTTATTCTATAATTGCTTCTCCGTTTGAAGTTAAAAGCAACAAAATTGCGGCAGCACTATTGGCATCTGCATTCATTGAAAACAAAAATGAAAATTAATGTTTGTACGGAGAATATTTGTGTTATTTATTGGCAAACCCCAAACGGAAACAATGTGTGTGTTTGCCAAGCATTTTGAGTGGTTTATTATGCCCTTAAGGCTTTGTTTAAAATGTAGGTATCAATACTATCTACTATAAATTTTGCACCACAAATTGTATCGGGTGATTTTTTAGCTATTATCTTTTTGGCAACACTGGTTTAATCAGCTGACGCACGTTTCGTGTTTTGTTTCACTGTCAAACATCTTCAGTTTGGTCTATAATTTAACCATGAATCGTCTTACAAACGAACAACGCTTGCAAATTATTGAATTTTATTATCAAAATGCGTGCTCTGTTCAGAAAGTTCATCGCGCGCTTCTTCCATATTATGGTCAGCTCATTTTTGGCTCAATAGGTACGTTAAAAAGCAGTATTGTCGATTTTGGAGTGAAGATCAGCCAGAAGCATTGCATCCAGAAAAAGTCACAGTTTGGTGCGGTTTATGGGCTGGTGGCATCATTCTTCAAAGAATCGTAACGTAACTGTGAATGGTGAGCGCTACCGTGAGATGATATCGAACTTTTTTTTGCCCAAACTGCAAGAGCTTGACTTGCATTACATGTGGTTTCAACAAGACGTTGCCACATGCCACACAGCACGCTTAACAATGGACTTATTGAGAGACGATTTCGGTGAACATTTTGTTTCACGTTCGGGATTGGTCAATTGGCCGCCTAGATCGTGCGATTTAACGCCTTTAGACTATTTTTTGTGGGGCTGTGTTAAAGCTCATGTCTATACACCAGTGAAGGGCACACACATACTATCACATTTATGCTTGTGTTGACGAAATAACAATAAAGCAACAGCCAAACGTATATTGTCACAGGCACACAAAGAAGTTTATAGTGTACATGTGTCGACGTCGCACAAGCAGCATTTTTATTCCTATGCAAGCGTACATAGGATTTGCAAATGTGCCCGTCACTGCTATACACACTTGCCCGCTTCTTGAGGCATTGGAAGACAACATTGAAGCATTTATTCATGAGATACCGGCCGAAATGTTGGAAAGAGTATGCCAAAATTGAACTAAGCGGATGGAACATTTGAGGCGCATTCACGGTCACATTTGCATGAAATAATCTTCAAACATTAAATTATATGGACCCTACTATCGATTCAAATAAAGATTTCATGCATTTTTCTGAATTTTATGCGTTTTTTTTAAACTTTCCTATAGCTCTTAAAAAATCACCCGATATATTCAATAGGAATTATACCGAATAATTTTATAATATTTGCTGATTTAATTAACACCGATTATTTCCCACGTCTTATTGTTAACAATTATTAAGATAAATAATAAGTAAAAGAAAAAAATGAGATGGAAATATCCCCTTTTTTTATCTTGTTATAAAAATGTAAAGAGCGAATGCCTCAAAACTTTTGGGATTACATTTGCAAGTGAATCATTGACAGAGTAAACTTGATATATGTGCAGCAAAATGTAAATCCCCTTAAAGCTGATTGTCTTGGATTTTTTTAAAAGAAAATAATGCTGGGGATTTTATAGATAGAACATACACACAAAACACAAACAAAACCAAAAATCGTAAATTGCATACGAAATTAAGATGGAGATTTCTTAACAAAAGCTTAAATACTAAAGTTAAACTTGTACTTTAACACACATTCATAAAAAAAAAAAACATTTTACTTAGACCTCAATAAAGTTTAATAAAAAAAAAATTAAACAATTGAAGCACAGCCGCGAATAACGTTGTAAACGCCACATTTTGCAAAAACTGTTTTTTTGCATATAACCGTTGACCTTACTCTCTTACTCAGTTTAAACATCAAATCAACCAAAACTATGCACCTTAACGCCTTCAAAATGGCGTACAAAGTGTCAGCCAGTGGAAGAACATTGCAAGTTACTAACAAAATGATGAAACCGAAATGGTTTTGCAGTGCGGAATAATGTTTTAAAGGCCTTTTGCTTTAAAGTTTTTATTATCATTATTTTTAATAATAGAAAAATAAATTTTTTAAAACAAATAATGCTGCCTGTCAGAAAACGTTTTTTTGCTCTCCTGAAAAATTATTATTTTGTAACTTAAAACGTTATTCGCGGCTGTGCTTCAATTATTTAAGAACCGTTATTGGAGAAAACCCCACAATATTTTCAATGTCTTACTTTTTATGAAAAATACATGAACGTTTCAAGAAATTGTTTTTTCTATAAAAAAAGCTCGATTTAAAGCTTTAAAATATAAAAATAGTTGTTCTTTTAGTGACAAATTGCCTCTGATCATGGATAAACAGAGTGAGTTGCTTTTGTTTTTGGCCTGGTGCTTATAAATTTAAAAAGATTTATTGCAAGTTTTGGTTCAAATTTAGCCACAACAGGTTGAAAATTATTTTAATAATAAAAAGTGCTCCCCGAATTCGTTTGCATGTTGGTGTGAATTGCGTTTTGATATGAAATCAATCAATTCGAGATCCTGAACATTATCATCACAAAGACAGCAAATCAGTTATAAATCGTCGCAATAAACGTTTGCTTTGTTTTTATTGATTTACAAAGTAAATTTTTAGTAAACAAAAACAAAAAAAAACCGAAAATAACAATAAGACCTTTAAAATTTAATTACGTTTATCTGTAATCAGTACTTAATATACGCATTTCTAAACTTGCATGACTTTTAGTCTAATAAACGGGAAATGCATGATTAAGAACACAGTTATATGCATGCACAATGTTTTAAAAAAAACCCGCTTAACTGCATCGTTAGTGCATATAAAAAAACTCTGTTAAACATAAAATAAGACGGATTCTTTTGTTTTCTGTATACATACCAGAGATCAGCAATGAGTAGTGAAAAAGTGAGTAGAGCTAAATCATGACTCATAAATTCTTGTACTTATACGCACTCATACTTATTCCAATGTGATTCAAACTCATATTCACTCAAAAGTTTCGTTTTATTCATCGTACTCATACTTACCACCATTTGTAGTGTTTGATTTAGAATCTACTCAAGTCAATGTGTATAGGCGAAGCAAAATGCGAGGCTGCCAGATTTGTCCCCAAATTAGCAAAGTGACGATTTGGCAATTACAGTTTACTAAAGTAACATGTATGAAGTAGACGATTTTTCGGCAAATTTATCTGGCAGCGCTGATTATTAAGTTGTGTGTTGTCTCTGTTGTGTTAAAACGGTAAATGGATGAGCTAAATGATTTGAATCATTGTGAGTGTTATAAGTATTTTCTTGAAATTATAAATCAAGCTGAGGTCATTTATGAGTATGCGTATAATGTCGACGTCGCACTCATAAATATTTCTCTTGTGAGTATGAGTGAATCAGAGTAGTTTAGTTTAAATGATTTCTACGCACTTATACTTACAATTGCATGAGTCAGTATGAGTAGCGAAAAAGCGATTCATTGCTGATCTCTGATACATACATGGTGCTGACTGTTTTATAGAACTCGCCTAGAACATTTAATTGATAAGAACAAATTTTAAGGTCGGGCTAAAATTTAGAATTCTGGGTCGTTTTTAATTTTGTAAAAGTCGTGGTGCCCTATTTTGGGAACCTATAACAGTCCTCTTGATAGGTCTATAGACTCGAATACAAGTCCTAAGATTTCATTCCAATCAGAATAACCGTTTAGAAAATCCATAATAATTTTAATTTTTTTTTCAAAATCTTTCACTGTGCGACGTTGCACAGTTGGGTCAATCGAAAAAAGTGTAAATTACTTTGAATCTCCTAAACTACTAGTCGGATTATAAAATGATGTATGAACTTCAGGCAAAGGCTTATAATGGTGAATTTAAAAAAATCTTAGTTTAGTAATAAAAAAAATTTCCCATCTTGTTTCCATTTTTTTTTTTTACATATTATAATAAACATATTTAATTTAATGAAACTACCTTTTAAATCTATCTTACAGCTAAAAATCGGGGACAGGTGAGCAGATTTTTCATAAATAGTAAAATTTTCAATACCATTGCAAACAAATTATACTTGTGGCCAATTTCACCTACTTCAGTTTAAACTTACTTTTACTTTAACTTCCAGTTAACAATATGTTTTGACAGTTATAACTGATAGTAACTAAACTTGGTGTAATTGGCCGTAAGAATTACTTTACGAAATTATTTATAATTCATTAAAAGCATAGTATTGTAAAATATCAAATTGTTACGATATCTAGGACTTACATATATTTTTATGAATTAAAGTTTCAATTGTAAATACATACTTGGGGCATTTACAAGGAAGTCATAAAGTCATATGTCTTAAAATAATAACAAGAAAAAATATAAGTGCTGTGAGCAACCCCCATGATTTAGATTTCTTCTGAGTAGTTACGACAAAACAATAAACACAGCATGAAAAGTCTTATTATTTTAGGGCTTTTGTATGAAACACAAAAACAATTTTTTCAAACTATTGTAAATTTTTGGATATTATGACAATAGGTGCGTTTGAGTACTTTTACAGCAAAATGCAGTAAATGAGTAAACTTAAAAATTTGCTCTCACAAAAAGCTTTTGTCCAAAAAAGTAGCGAACGCAAAATTTGTAAAAATTCTTAAAATTAAGGCAACAGCTCATGGCAAATAATTGAAGTGTTGAAAAATGTTAACACTTTTGACTACTCGTTTTCTTATCGGTACTCGATAACATTTTTGGAAAATACAAACACACTATTTTATGTAATCTTTCATATTTGTTTGTTTTTTATTTTATTTGATTTTACTAATTTGTAACGGGTTAAATTATTTAAAAGATCATGAATAATTTATTTGCTATTGATTACTTAAGTACCCAAATTCTTCACACTTTTACATCTCTTAAAAATTAATACAGTAGAATCCCGATAATTCGTAATCGCAAGGGACCGACCATTTCTTACGAATTATAGGGGTTTTCGATTTAGCGGGGTTTCGATTTAACGGGGTTAAAATAAAATAAATACGAATTAACGGGGTTTTTCAATTTATTTACTAAAACGATTAAAAAAACATAAAAATCAATTCTTAAAAATAAAATATATAATAAAAATTATTCATGTAACAAACTGATCTTAAGAAAAAAACACACATACGAGCAAAAGCAAAAACCCACGCAAAAAAACGGTAAACAAAAAATTATTCTCACCATATTTCTGTTGTTTTTATTACGAATAATAAGTGGTAGTTAGCAAACAATTACGATTTATAAGAGGTAAAGAAGATTTTATTTGAAAAAAAAAATTACGAATTAGCGAGGGGACCAAAATGTATGGAAATTTCACGAATTAACGAGATTTTTTCAAGGGACCGACAGTTTATTACGGATTATCGGGAATGACTATTTATCGGGATTTGACTATATAACAAAAAAAATTAAAAAGTTTGTATTTAGCCAAAAAAAATGCTTCACAAACAAGTTTAATTAATTAATAGTTATTTCTTATTAATACGATTTCCGTATGACGTGCTGAATTCCCAGTTTTTCATATTTGATAAATACACTAAAATTTATTGTTGAGGGAAAGCTAGCTTCTATGCGCATTTCACTGGTTGCTTAGACCAGCTCATCAGGAAACCTTTTCCAAAGATTTTAGAAAAGCCAAAAATAATTAACAAATAAAACCCTAAAGCGAATAAGAATTATAAACACTCTAAGTCTTACTTGTTTCATTCCCAGCAAAAACTTTACTTACAATCCTACTTTTAATGACTTCAAGAATTCATTACTTTGCAGCTTTGTTCGCCACTTTTTGGATTATTAGTTATATATTAAATAATAACTTTATTATTATATCTTAAATATACAGAAAAATTTATATTTTCATTATGACAATAAAAATGACATTATAGTCATTATAGTCAAAAAACATAGTTTTTTAATACAAAAACTACACTGCCCCGGTAGACTAGCTGGTGGCGAGCTAGTCTATCAGCACCGAGGTTGCGCGATCGAATCCCGCCAGAGACAGAAAAAAAATAAAAAATAAAATAAAGTAAAATAAAATAAGAAAAAATAAAACAAAAATAATAAAAAAAAAAAAAAAATAAAAAAATAAAAAAATTTTTACTTTATTGACTTTGTGTAACTATATATTTTTATAAAAATTTTAAGTATAAAAAAAAACATATTATTTTTTAGATTATAATAAGCTAAATTATAAAGGATTACTTTTGGGACATCTGAAACCAAAATAAGTACTTTTTCTAGTAGAAAAGTAAGTAGTCGGCTCGTCAAATTCTCATTATTTTTCTGCTTATTTTGTAAGCAAAGTTTTTGCTGGGCTTGTTAATTTTGTCTGTTTGCCTTTTGAAACATATGTTTTTTTGATTTACTAAAATTTACTGCAAAAATTTCTGCAGTAAAAATTTGTAAATACTCAGACAAGAACTGTCACTTTTCGCTCTCAATTTATGTTCTTATTTACTGCATTTTGTGTACTCGAACGCAATTTCGTAAAATGCAGTAAAGTTCAGTAAATAATAGTAAAAACTTTTGTGTTCTCGAACGCAGCTAATATGACTTGATAGCGCACCTTGTGAACAGTGATGCCAGAAGTACAGATTTGTATGCATTTTGAAGATTTTATACCCTTAAATTGCCAAATTGCAGATGTGAAGATTTTTGGTTTGAAATTGCAGATTCTTAGCTCGATGAAAACTTCTTTACATTGTTCCTAACGTTTGTGTTATTTCCACTTCTGGCATTGATAAACGAGATAATTCATGGAAGAACCATTTAAAAATAGATTCCTTAAAAGGAATTTTATTCACAAAAATTGAGTTAAAATTTAAAAATACGCATTTATATCGTCGCACTTATGCCATCTGATTTAACACGAAATAATAGGCATATGTACGTTTATGTATCTTTAATAGTTGAAAGTTCAAAAACCCCGAATTAATCTCTACTTAGCCTGAGTAGTTAAATTTGGATAGATATTTTTAATGTAAAAATATCCAAAAGTTATCAGCCATATTCTGAAAATCGCTTTCGCATTTAGATTCTTACAAATCTGTAAAACTTTTCTGTGTTGAAAGTTCAAAAATATTTCCTTTTTTTATGCCTCGTATTTCGAGGACCACTTATAGATATTTACCAGAACTACTTTTAAGACTACCATCGATATAAATTCCAGAACATACCCATTTATTTTGAAATAATTGTTAAATCTTTTTTTACATTAACTACATAAAAAATGTAATAAATGTGTTTGGAAGATTTATTGAAGATTTTTAAAATCTTGACGCAGATTTTGCAGATTTTTTGATTGTATACAAAATAAAAATATAAATTTTTTTTAGTCCGTAACTCTTTAATATTCTTCAACTGAAACTTATAAAGTATAAGTTGTTGAAGTTATCGCTACAATTTAAATGTATAGTGAGAGTTATGGGCCTGTAAAAGCATTGATCCATATGTCTACACAAATAACGCGGTATATAGAAATGCTTTTTAGCTGACATGTGGTTTAACCAGGATGGGGCACGTGTCACATAGCGCACGATGCCGTTAATTTACTCAAATTTTGATGAAAGAATGTGATCTAACTCCCTTGGAATATTTTCTTAGTTGTTCCAATGTACTAACGGAAAGGCCATTTAAAACTAAATTTGTAATAAAATAGATATAAGTTTGTATGGAGTTTAGTTTTATTTAGGGCCATTATTATAACTTGGCGTTAGCTGTTATCCGACAGTTAAAAGACGCTTTTTAACAGAAAACACATTTATCTGTCAATTTAATCTTAACTTTAGCTAACTTCAAGTTGTAATAATGGCCCTTAGAGGTTTCGGGCCCATAAATAAAAGTTAAGACGAATGATTAAAAAACAGAAACAAGCAACTTAAATTCAAATGCAAAATCATTCAAAAACATAACGGAATTACAAACAATAAAAAGATGCTAATTAAAAATTCAGATAATCCGTGAAGCAAAAGCCTCAAGGTGACCACATCGAAAGCACTAACAATTTCAATAAATTCCTAAGAGTGTCTCGAAATTATGACTAGACAATATTTATTTCAAAGAAGAATAATCGTATGAATATTTCATCAACTCAACTGGCACAAGTATTTCCCAGTCTGTTACCAAAGTCGTCCCCACAATACTAATACAAATGTTTGAGCAGATAATTTGTTTTTCTCTGTTTCATAATAAAAACAATTTCATATGAAGAAAAATAAAATTGGTAAACAAAAACCCCCAGTGTAACTGACCTATCTCAGTGTGAATAGTCAGTCAGCCCAGTGTCAGTCATTCATTAAACATGCAAATACAAATAAAAATGTAAATTAAAATTGTGTCTTTATTTCTGCTTTTATTGGATTTTTATACAAAATGTGTAGATATTCAAAGCGGCATGGCATGTCAACATGACGTGTCATTTTTAAAATGAACTTTAGTCAATGGTCATTCGGTATTGAAGTCTAGTTAGTATTGTGGACATGATTTAATAAAAAGCAGGTGGTTTGAAATTGTTTAGCATGACACATTGTGAACTAGACACAGTACGGCGGAAAATGTTCACACTTACACTGAATGTAAATAATTTGCTATTAAAAATATTTATGTCAACTTCAATCGAATTTATTCAGTTTTTATTGTTAATTTTTTTTTTATAGATTTTAATAATTTCCATGAACTTTTAAATTTTTAGTTTTAATAAAAAAAAATTTTTCTATGGAATTTAAACAAGTTTGAATGCTTTATTCGGCTGTGATGAATTTTCGATACTCTCCACCGAGAGTTAAAATATTTCAGAAGTCGGATTTCTATTGACTCAAAATGTTAATGAACTAATCATAATTTAACCTGCCTTCACACTGTTAAAATTCGTTGCGGTTTTAGGCGTATTTCATCAGTACGTTTTCGAGAATTGGCTGTATACAAGGCCTATAATAACTTATTGACCGATCTTCCCCGAACTTGCTCTTGTATTATCCAGTCTTATAAAATTTTGACACACCAAATTTTACCACAACAGCATTACTAGTTACGGCTTGAGGCGTACTAAAGTGCTTTCTGGTAGTGGACTTTATCTGGGCGGGCCGGGCCGGGCCGGGCCGTATACCCGAAATTTTATGGTGTGATGTTTAGTATAATAAAACCAAATTTTTCTACAATTCCTTTATTCTTTTAGGCGTACTGAAGTGTTTCTGAGAGAGATTATGGACCTATTTTCATAAAACTTAGTTTTACGATTTCTAGTCATCTAAAACGAAATTGTGCAGGTTAGGTTAGGTTCCACTGGCAGACGCAATTAAGCATAGCTCACGTGGGTCCAGTAATAAGTTCCCGTTGTGTTACCATGTTACACCGTCTCCCAATTTCTACTTTACTTGGCTGTTGATATTCTCACCCATCCATCCGGTTGATTCAATGAAGGAATTAATCCTGTTCAAATCAAGTCCACACTCATAAAATTATTACAGTAACTGATTGTGGGTTATTAAATTCGTTTTCCGTACTGTTAAAATTAGATAAAAATATTTATTTTACGAATGATTTTATTTTTTAACATCCCAATAAAAAATTTTATCATTTTGCGAAGCACTAAAGGTACATTTAAAAAAATAAGCGCACAAATATGCGCTACGCAATAAGACATACAGAAATGCAGTAAAGTAAGTGAAAAAACTCTCAACAACTTTTATTAAAAAAAAAAATAACATTTCAAGTGCTACGGCATTCCCTTACCACGAAGCAGGTTTGTAAGGCAGAATACTAAAAAATAACTGTATCAAAACGGTCAGTGTGTATAGCTGATCGTTACATCCAACAATTTTTATGTGCGCTGAATAATGCGCTTTATGTGTAAAAAATGTTTTGCTTCAAAGTGGGAACTCGCCATATAAAATTCGGCTGTAGGAAATATCGCCCAAAGAAAAATGGCAAAAAAAATAATGAAAAATCGCCCAAATGAAGAATCCCCCAAAAGTACATGAAAAATAACCCAAAAAGTTAAATATGAAATTTTGCCCAAAAGAAACGAAAAGGAGCCCAAAATAAAAATGAAAAATGACCCAAAAAGAAAAAACGAATTTTTTCCCAAAAAAGAAATTAAAAATTACCCATTTTGCAAAACAGTGTTTATTATTCATATAAATTTAGTAACTTACAAATGTAAGAGAAAAACATGTTTTATTATGGTCACAACCATCAAAACTATTTTTAAAGAAAGTTATTTTACCATAATGTGGTTGTCGGTGACAATGATTTGGTTAAATTAAACATAATATGGTCAACATTTTTTTAAAAATGGTTTTGTTGTTTTTTCGGCTGTAGGAAATATCGCCCAAAGAAAAATGGCCCAAAAAAAAAATGAAAAATCGCTCAAAAGAACATGAAAAATGACCCAAACAGTTAAATATGAAATTTTGCCCAAACAAAACGAAAAAGGGCCCAAAAATGAAAAATGGCCCAAAAAGCAAAAACAAATTTTTTCCAAAAAAAAAAAAAAAAAACAAATTACCCAATTTGCAAAAAACCAACAAAACTATTTTTAAAGAAACTTATTTTACCAAAACAAAAACCGGCTTTGCTAACTAAAGCTTCTCTGCATAGACGGCCTTCGGCCGGGCCCAAGGATTTTCTACTCTATGATATAACAAAAACCGTCTGCGCAGAGAAGCTTTAGTTAGCGAAGCCGGTTTTTGTTTTGGTAAAATAAGTTTCTTTAAAAATAGTTTCGTTGGTCCTTGCTCCCGGCCAAAGTCCGGCTGTGCACAGAAGCTTTAGTTAGCGAAGCCGGTACTTGTTTTATCAAAGAGGAGAAAATCCTTGCGCCCGGCCGAAGGCCGGCTATGCTTTCGAGTTTGTAAGCATGTTGTGGACATTATCACACACCACAAAGTGACATAACGTCCACGGACTTTATGACACTGCTCTGATGGGCATTATGACACTTAAAAGTGTCATAAAGTCCATGGACACTGTGACACTTTTTGGAGTATCATAGTTATTTTTACAAATAAAATGTAGGAATTCGACGTATAATGATAATGAATGATTTAGACAAATAGTATGTAAGATTTGGAAGAAATTTTAAAAATTAAAGATGGCCCGAAAAAATGGGCTATTTTTCATACAATATTTTTGAAAAATCACCAAATTTAAAAAACGAAAAATCAACCAATAATAACGAAAAATAGACCACAAATTTTGGGTCACTTTTCATATGAATTCAGGCCCAATTTTACATGGAATTTTTTTGGGCAATTTTTCCTACAGCCTTTTTTTCTCTGGTTGTATATATTAAACATATAACGAAAACAGTTTTGGGCGCAAGGATTTTCTCCCCTACGTTGTAACAAATACCGGCAGCGCTTACTAAAGCTTCTCTGCATAGCCGGCCTTTGGCCGGGCGGAAGGATTTTCTCCTCTATGATATAACAAAGACCGGCTTCGCTAACTAAAGCTTCTCTGCTCAGACGGCCTTTGGGCGGGCCCAAGGATTTTTTCCTTTATGGTATAACAAGTACCGGTTTTGCTAGGTAAAGCTTCTAAAATCTGCCTTGTTTCCGAACGAAGGCCGACTTCGCAGATAAGCTTTAGTTATCGAAGCCGGTCTTTGTTATATCATAGAGGAGAAAATCCTTGCGCCCGGCCGAAGGCCGGCTGTGCAGAGAAGCTTTAGTGAGCGCTGCCGGTATTTGTTACAATGTAGGGGAGAAAATCCTTGCTCCCGGCCGAAGGCCGTCTGTGCAGAGAAGCTTTAGTTAACGAAGCCGGTACTTTTTTTTATCAAAGAGGAGAAAATCCTTGCGCCCGGCCATAGGCCGGCTATGCTTTCGAGTTTGTCCACGGACACTATGTCACTGGACGTATATAGGAACATTTAGGAATTCGTCGTCTAGTAATAATGAATGCTTTAGACAAATAGTATGCCCGAAAAATGGGCTATTTTTCATATACAGTATTATTCGGATATAAGAACATCTCATATAAGAACAAAACGCTTATAAGAAACATTTTCAAAAACACCATGTCTTTTTTGCGATTTTTCTAACAAAAAAGGTTTCATATAAGAAAAACGCTTATAAGAAAAAAACTGATAAAAGAACATTTTTCTTAAACACCAAAATCACAAAATCTATAGAAAAATAATTTATATAAGAAACTTCCAACGGCTACACAGAATTTATGTTTTGCATGGACAACTCTGTTTTCTGACAGTTTTACACCGAGAACAAAGTTTTTTTTTTTACTTTTAAGCTGGAGGTCCACACCACGCGTTTCTCGCATACGCAGCTGTCAAAAAAGGAGAGTCTGTGTAGTTATACGTAGTAAGTTACATGCACAAAAGCGTAGATGCCTTGAGGCGAAAAGTAGGTTTACTTTCCACTTTTGTAAGCGTCACAAGCAGCGTTCGAACAAATCAGCTGATTTTGACAAATTAAATTTTATTTTTACTTGTTCTGCTGCTGCATAAAAAGCGTTGCATGTAACTTGAAACGTAGAACGCAAATAAGGTTATAAAATCATACGCTGCGTGGAGGCGAAAACGCATGTTATGGACCTCCAGCTTTAGTTTTAGATAGCGAGCTGGTACTCATGAGAAGCTTTGTGTTTTTTGTAAATAAAAACAAAAGTTAAAATTTTAAAAGAAATACAAAACGGTATAAAAAGAAGCGAAATTGCAAAAATATAATATTGGACCTTCAACGTTATTTAAAATAGTGAAAAACTTAAAAGACATAGACAATAATTATTTAAAAGTTAGAAACGTTAACATGGGGTATTCACCTGACAATTTTTTGTCATACCAAACGTCAAAGTCCATATAGAAAAAACTTTAACATTTTTGTCAACGTTTTTTTTTTTATATGAAGTTTGACGTTTATTCTAACAAAAAATTGTCAGGTGATGACCCTATGTAACAAAAAAAGAGACAGAAAACCAAAATATAAAAGTCTTATGGCCATAGCTACTTATGTAAGAAATAAGTTTCTTATATAAAATAGTTGTATATAAGAAAGAAACGCTTATAAGAAACTTTTTTCCTGGATTTTTTAAGTTTCTTATATCCGATAAATACTGTAATATTTTTGGGTGATTTTTCATTATGAAAAAACAAAAACCTTGTTAACTTTTTAAGCGAGCTTCTGTATCATCGTTATTTAAAAAACGAAAAATCACCCAATTGTAACGAAAAATAGCCCAACAATTTTGGGTGTTTTCGTATTTATTTTGTTATGTAGTTTGATTTTTGACGGTTAAAATATATTTTTTACAAATAAAAACTATTCAATTTTAAGGAATATCGTTACTTTAATAAAGAAAAGCCCTAACTAATATTTTCCTTACTTTACAGGAGAAGGAAAAAACTTAATAAAAATTAAAATTAAACGCCGTTTTTTATTAAATTGTTTGGAGAATTTAATAAAAAACTGCATTTGAAAAAAATCGCGACTACAAGACTATAATTTTTATTAAGTTTTTTCCTTCTCCTGTAAAGTAAGGAAAACGTTAGTTAGGGCTTTTCTATATTAAAGTAATGTTTAATAAATAAAAAAATTGAAAAGGAATGTAAAAATCATTTGTTATAAATGCAATGTAAATGATCCGTTTTTTAAATGAATTTTAAGTTATTAAAAATGAATTTTCGTTTGAATTTAACAAGATAATATTTTGAGTGCAGAGAGACAGATTTTGTCCCTGATTATGCTTTGACCAAACAGCTCAAGTCTCAGGTCTCCTAATACCAAGCAGTGACAGATAAGATGTTCCGTTGACTCCTCCTCTTCCTCGTCGCCGCAATTCTAACAAAGGTCATTGTAAAGGAACCCCAACCTTTGGGCGTGTTTCCTAATGAGCCAGTGGCCAGTTAGGTTTCTAAGGTGATGTCTGGATAGCCTTAGTTAACGCCGTGTCCTCTTTTCATCTATTATGCGCCAGACTTTTCTGGTTTCCCCACATGTAGTTTCATCAAACCAACTCTGATTGGCAATGAGATGAAATTTGTTTGCAATTAGATGCTTACTCCTTGGGAGCGAAACACCTATATCATGGGTCAAGCCGCTACGACTCAAGGTGGTATCTGCATGTGCCAGCGAATCAGCCATACAGTTTCCATATACACCCCTGTGTCCAGGAACCCTCTTAAGGGTAACCACAGAATGTCTCGCTATCTCCTCCAGAGACATCCGGCATTCTCGGACAATTTTCGATGTGAAGAACACACTACCCAGGGATATTGTGGCCGGATTTCTATCGGTAATAATGTGAATATCCTTGCTAGATATCTCACCAACCGAAAGTGCAACGCGACTTTGTAGCCATTTGCCATTATCTCGGCCAACGAAATTGTGCAAAATTTATAATTTTTTTTTTAAATTAAAATGTAAATTATACAAAAATGGTGCAAAAAGACCCAAAAATAATAAAAAAAAAATAATTTTCAAATTTTTATTTAAAAAATCTTCGAAAGCAATTTTATATTTCTAGTTCTTTCAGTTGATACTGAACGAATCGAAATTATTTTTTCAGAGTTGTACAAACTTAAATAAATGCTTTACAATACTGAAAAAACTATTTCGATTCGTTTAGTATCGACTGAAAGAATTATAAATAAAATTTCTTTCGAATCGAAAAATTATTCGATTACGACTGCCAGAATTAGCCCCCAGCTTCCTGCAATATATCGTCACCTAAAACGCAAAAGGCCTAATCTAACATTTTGAAAATTTTACAGGAGCAGCGAAAATCATTTAAAATGATAAATTGGTAAACCGTCTTAAGCCGTTAATAATTTATTTTTCTTCTATTTTGCATATTATGCAAAATGTTAGTAAGGCCTTTTAGCATTTACCATATAACATTTTGTAGTTAGGGCCTTTAGTTTTTTGCTAATAAAAACGCAAATTTTGACCGAAAGATTCAAAAATTTTGTGTGGACATTTGTTTTGATGCAATAAAACAGAATCAAAAACAAAAGTTGATTTCTTACCTTTGGTTAGTAAGGGCCTTTTGCGGTTCAGGGGACGATATGTAGAAAGACATACAAAACTTTTAGAAAGAATATAAAATTTTGCAAAGTTTTGTGAATTGCCGACATTTTACGACTGTTCTTTTGAAAACTGCTTTAAAATATTTTATCTGACAGACTTGCCCAGTATCGTCCATAAGGCTTGCTTCGGCTGTAGATTTAGCAGTGCCGGATAAAAGAAGACGAATGACAGGATAACACATAAAACAAAAATTAATCCTGATGTTCATATCTGATGAGTTCTAATTTGAATTAAACAATCAAAAACATTGCTTGTTAAAGATGGTACTATATCTACTAGAAAAACAGAATGGAAATATAAATTTTTTAAGGAAATTGGTCACATTTGGGTCCATAACTCGTTTCCTAATAAACAGATTGTGCTGGATATTAATCCTTATCTGCTTGGGAAGAATATTTGACGGCTGTAGGAAAAATCGCCCAAAGAAAAATGGCAAAAAAAAAAAAAATTAAAAACCCCCAAAAGAACATGAAAAATGACCCAAAAAGTTATATATGAAATTTTGCCCAAAAGAAACGAAAAAGGGCCCATAATAAAGATTAAAAATGACCCAAAAAGAATTTTTTCCCAAAAAAAAAAAAATTTTTAAATTACCCAAGTGTTTATTATTCATATAAATTTAGTAACATGTAAATGTAAGTTTTATGTAAAAAATTGCATTGTATCTTCAACAGCTGCGCGGCAGTATGGACAGTAATACCTATTTGAGCCCTCCGCCAAACTTTGTGCACTATTCAATAGTTAAATATTAATTAATTACTCAAAACTGAATATAGCTTTTTGCAAGGTGGCATGTCATAAAGTCCAGTGTCGTAATGTCCATGGACACTGTGACACTTTTGAAAATGTCATAACGTCCGTGGGCATTAAGACACTTTGCAAATGGACATTATGTCATTTTTAAAAATGTCATAAGGTCCATAATTACTAAAGATGTTTAATACAAAAAAAGATCTACATACACGCAGAGAAAAACCTGTTTTATTATGGTCACAACCAACAAAACTATTTTTAAAGAAACTTATTTTACCATAATATGGTTGTCGGTGACAATGATATGGTTAAATTAAACATTTAAAGATGGTTTTGTTGTTTTTTCACTGCGTGAATATATTAAACATATAACTAAAACACCTTTGGGCGCAAGGATTTTCTCCCCTATGGTGGAAAAAATACCGGCAGCGCTTACTAAAGCGTCTCGGCATAGACGGCCTTCGGCCAGGCGCAAGTATTTTCTACTCTATGGTATAACAAAAACCGGCTTCGCTAACTAAAGCTTCTCTGCAAGGATTTTCTCCTCTATGATATAACAAAGACCGGCTTCGCTAACTAAGGCTTCTCTGCGCAGACGGCCTTTGGGCGGGCGCAAGGATTTTTTGCTTTGTGGTATAACAAGTACCGGTTTCGCTAAGTAAAGATTCTAAAATCTGCCTTGTTTCCGAACGAAGGCCGACTTCGCAGATAAGCTTTAGTTAGCGAAGCCAGTATTTGTTATACCATAGAAGACAAAATCCTTGCGTCCGGCCGAAGGCCGGCTATGCATAGAAGCTTTAGTTAGCGAAGCCGATTTTTGTTATACCATAGAGGAGAAAATCCTTGCCACCGGCCGAAGGCCGGCTGTGCAGAAAAGCTTTAGTTAGCGAGGCCAGTACTTGTTTTATCAAAGAGGAGAAAATCCTTGCGCCCGGCCAAAGGCCGGATATGCTTTCGAGTTTGTAAGCTATGCTTTCGAGTTTGTCCACGGACACTATGACACTGGACGTTATGACATGCCACCTTTTTGCAATATGTCCTCTTATTTTTATAAATAACATTTAAGAATTCGACGTATAGTAATAATGAATGATTTAGACAAATAGTATGTAAGATTTTGACGAAATTTTAAAAATGAAGAATGGCCTGAAAAAATGGGCTATTTTTCATATAATATTTTTGGGTGATTTTTCATAACGAAAAATCACCAAATTTAAAAAACGAAAAATCACCCAATAATAACGAAAAATAGCCGAAAAATTTTGCGTCACTTTTCATATGAATTCAGGCCCAATTTTACATGGAATTTTTTTGGGCGATTTTTCATTTATTTTTTTGGGCCATTTTTCTTTGGGCGATATTTCCTACAGCCATATTTGACACCGAAATCATTATTAAAATTTTTTTTTATCGTTCAGACTAAGAATTATTCAAGGACCTAAAATAAATTTACCTAAAGAGGTCTTAAGATGATTACTTTATGCTGTTACACACGAAATGTTTAATTTAATATACCCTCATTAACCTTTCGCGGTGGTGGAGGTTAAAATAAATAAAATTATTAAAGATAAGAGTATGTAAACAAATAAACCCATTTTGTGTTTTTTATTTTAAATAAAATATAACACACATTGCATTTCTTAAGAACAAAAACAAAGTAAAAAATAAAATTATTCGTAGTCTTATCACTGGAAAAAATAACAAAATATACGCCTCTAAATTCCGCACGCGACATCGCAGTATTTTCAAGGAATTTCCCTTGTTTTACCCTACTACGCAAAAGTAGACATTTAAAATTATAATTTAATATTGTCATTTTATAAGTGATTAGTATTTTAAACCTTTAAGCTGATAAATATGGTTGACCCATATTTGACTCAATATAATTCGATACCAAAAAAAACCGTGATTACAGACAGGGTTGTCAGATGTGGCGATTTCTCACCAAACGTGGCTATTTTTTGACGATTTATAAAATAGTTGGCGATTATTTTGGCTATTTTTGATGAGCTATGAATTTGTTTTGAAATTCGTTAAATTCAATACTTAATTTAGAAGTACATAACACGCGTTAGTGCGCGCGCGCTCTGTTTAGTTCAGTCAGAAAAAGTTAAACTAGTGTTTTTTATAGAACAAGTTAAATGAAAAATATTTCGACGCGTTTGCGTCAGAAAGTGGATTAACTTTGAACTTTTTAACGCGTTGTAATCAGCTGACAATAAAATAAAATAATTTAACAAATTTGTTAATCATGAAGAAAAAACTTATTGAAGAGGTTAAAAAACATACAATATACATAAATAGAGCATATTCAATAAAATAAAAAAATCTTGATATACATATATATTAGGTGCGTTTGAGAACTTTTACAGTAAAATGCCGTAAATGAGTAAACTAAAAAATTTGCTCTCACAAAAAGCTGTCGTACAGAAAAGTACGCGAACGCATAATTTGTAAAAATTCGTAAAATAAAGGCAACACAGAAAAAAATTATTTTTCCAATTCAAACAAAAAATTTGTAGAATCAAACAATTTTTTGTCTGAAATCGGTCCTATAAACAAATTCGCATATTCAAACAATTTATTTGCGTTTTGTTTATTGAAAAAAACACCGACTTTTTCAAACAAATAATTTAACTGAATCAAACAAAAAGTTTACTGAAATTCATATAAATTTCAAACAAATAATTTTGCTTAATCAAACAAAAAAGATTTTGCACAAGCAATGACGCGCACACAAGCAAGCACTGTTGGAGAAGATGAAGCAGAGCAGAGCGGAGCGGCCGGCTGGTTTTGAGACACATTTTTTTGTTGGAATAATTTTTGAACGAAGTCTTATTTATACACACAATGTTTTTCTTCATCACTCACTGTTGTTGGCATCCTTTCCTTTGCTAATGAAGAAGAAATGTAACCACAAAAGGCGGCAGACCGACTCGATATGTTTTTCGTCATCATTCTATTTTTGTATTTGATGTATTTAAGTAAACAGTTTGAAAAAATTGAATACGGGATTTCGTTTTTTTTTTACCAACTTTAAAACCAACCAAAAATTTATTTTGTTTCTTATAATGTTGTTGTTTAAAAAGAGGGAAACGTTCTTTTTACCTGCTATTGTTCTCGATTAAACACTTTGTATTACATGATATTTTTTTGGAAAATACAAACAAATTACAAGTATTATGTAATCCTTCATATTTGTTTTTTATTTTATATGATTTTACTAATTTGTGGCGGGATAATTTATTCAAAAGAACATAAATAAGTTTTTTGCTATTGATTACTTAAGTACTCCAATACTTCACACTTTTACAACTCTAAGAAATTAACATAACAAAAAAAGTTTCAAAAATTGGTATTTAGCCAAATAAATGCTTTACAAACAAGATTGATTAATTAATATTTATTCACTTGGTTTAATTTTTATTTCAACTTTTATTTAACAATTTTTTCACAATTTGTAAGCTTTTTGTTTTTCTCATTTACTGTGTTTTATGTACTTGAACGCAATTTAGTAAATGCAGTAAAGTTCAGTAAAAAATAGTTAAAACTTTTATGTTCTCGAACGCAGCAGCTATTTTCGAGTCCGTTTTTATGTACAAATAAGTAAACAAATAAAAACAGCTGACAGGAATGGCTTTTATGACGCGAGTTGTGTAAAGCTGGAGGTCCACAGCATACTCAGCTGTCAAAAAAGTAGAATCGTAGTAAGTTACATGCACAAAAGCGTAGATGCTTTGAGGCGAAAAGTAGGTTTACTTACTACTTTTGAAAGCGTCACAAGCAGCGTTCGAACAAATCAGCTGATTTTGACATATTAAATTTTATTTTACTTGTGCTGATGCTGCATAAAAAGCATAGCATGTAACTTGAAACGTATAACGCAAGTAAGGTTATAAAAGCATGCGCTGCGTGGAGGCGAAAACGCGTGGTATGGACCTCCAGCTTAACTTGCAATATATCATCAAAAATTACACACCTAAAAATTTTTCATTATCTAGTGTATAAATATGTATCAAAAAAAAACTTTTTAGATCATAATCTGTATGGATTTTATACTAAATGGTCCAAAGATTTGTTTTTAACTATTTTTTTTATGTCAAAAACTGTTTTTTTTCGATTTCCGAAAAATTGAGTTTTTTGGAGTTGAGTCACTTTTGAACTAGGGTGCGATATCTTTGTATATAGCAGAGCTGAGGAGTTCCATAACAAAAAAAATTAAATTTAATTATAATTCAACGGTCGATAATTTTGCTGCTATTCAGTACCAAAAATAATGATTATGATCAAATTGATATAAAAATAAACTAATTCAAGGCTTTAGTGAGAAACCAGTGGAAACTAGAAATATATTCTAAACAAATTTTTCAGTTTTCTTATCAGAAAATTAAATGCCAGAAATAATTAAAGCATTTGTATACCCAAGGCAATTGTTTGAAAACAATTTTTCAAATCAATTTTACATTCCTCCCTTAAAGAAATCGTCGCGAAGTGTATCCCTTATTCGACTACAGTTTCCACAATTTTAAATTGTTTACAGAATGACAATCGTTTTTTGCTAATTATTTACCAGTCTGCTGCCTACAAAAGATGCGGCAAAAAAAAAAAATTAAAAACAAAAGACTGTTGTAAATTACAAAAAAAAAAATGCAGTGCAAATATTCACTTCTCAATAAAACTTGAACAACTTATTTTATCTGAATTAAGTAAAAGTGAATTGACAAGTGATTTTATAGTTTGCCTTATTGATTTTCAAAAATGAATTAAGCAGTCAATACGACAAGATTAAGCGCAGTTTAAAACGTGATTTGAATATGGTACTTCCAGTAGCAGGAGAATTTCAATGAAATATTTGATTTAATTCATAAAACACGATTTATCAATTGCCTTTTAAATTGAGAATTGTAGTAATGAAATTAGAGAAATGAAAGAAGTGAGTGGAAAATTTTGCAAGTGATAAAACAAACAGTGGAAATTACACAAATTTCTTTGTTGGGGCGAATTAATTGTTATTTGTTTTTTCAAAAATTTAATTAAAATATTCTGTTTGCTCATGTATGTGTGCCAATAAATATTTGCTAGTATTTATAAAAACAAAGTGAATTAACTAAAATAAAATAAGTGAATGTGTTAAATCCGGCTGTACCGAATCTTTATACCCCTCCAGCGAGAGCTAAATATTTTAGGGCTTTACCTGTAATAAATTGTGAACCAATCGTTATAAAACCTGACATCACTGTATATTTATTCGTTGCGGTTTTAAGCGTATTAAAGTCCATTTCGAGAGTAGGGTTTATAAGGGACATATGTTAAATTATGGGCCGGGCCAATCATCACAAAATTTCATGATTTTTTTGATAAAGTCATATTATTTAGACCTAGTTTCAATTAAATTTCGTTACGGCCTGGGGCGTACTTAAGAATTTTGCGAGAGTGGACTTTATATGGGGCCTATGGTAAATTATGGAAAGATCTTTAGGAAAGTGGTGTGATTTCTATATAATTTGTACAGTATAAATTGACAATCGATGAATTCACTCACCATTTATTTTTTTGGTACAGAAATATCATTTTGAAAAAGACGTTGTTCCTCAAAAGCTGCACGCAGAGAAAAAATATGGTTGGGCATGGTTACGGCAACAACACCATGTTTAACGTGTACACAAATAATTGTTATTTTTAGTTAATATGAACAATATTATAGTTACTGTAAACATATCAATGTTTATCGCAATTATGAATTTAAGTATTGTTGACCGAAAAATAATTATTTTTCTAACAACTTAATTATGATAACTTTCTAAACATATTATATTTCTCACAACCATATCATGATATTTAATAGCCATAACATGATAACTTTCTATACATTTATCATATTATGTTAAAGATGCAATCAAACTATTTTTACTCTAATCATATTATGCTAGCGCCATTTGTAAAATGATTTTGAAGCAGTTTTGTCGTTTTTTTTTATTTTGGGAGCGGTTAAACAATTAAAAGATAAAATTTCATAAAAAAATAAGTCTAAAGAAATTAAAAAATTAAAATATTAGCGGAGTTCATTAAAGTATTAGTGATGTAATAGTGCAAATGCAAAATATCATAGTTTTTTGTAAAATGCAACAACAAAACACACAGAGATTTCGTTATATTTTATAAAAGTGCTACGATATTTCATCAACATCTTAAAATCGAAAAAATGGACACACGCGGTTGCCCATGAAAACCACAGATTTTTCATTTGCTCTTTTGCAAGCCTTTTATTGAACTCCGCTATTTGATTAACATTAAGAAAAATTGTAAAAAGCCACAAAATAAAAAATCGATGCAAAAATATTTGAATTTATTTTGTATTTTTATGACAGCTATGAAAGGTGCTGTATCATAATATGATTGCTTCTAAATTTATTATGATTAACATGATGATAATATGATTACTTCTTAGCTTATTATGATTAACATGACAATAATATGATTAATTTCTTAGCTTATTATGATTAACATGACAATAATTTTATTACTTTTTAAATTAGTATGATTAACAGAGTAATAATATGATTAAGGGACAAATATTATGATGTCATATTACGAGTATATTTAGTCATAATATGATTCAATAATAACCTTAATATGGTGAATACAATCATGTAAATTATCATAATATGTTGCTCTTAGAATATGTTTACCACAACCATGTTGTTTCTTTGCGTGTGGGTTTAAATCTTAAACTGCTTAGGAGAACTAGAAACAATTATGGGTGGACAGCAGAAAGACACACATGGCTTAATCGAATTACAATTACTCAAAGGCCTAACATATATATGTATATATATATATACTTTATGGGATCTTACCCCACGTCTCCATACGCTTTCGATTAGAACATGGCATGACCATAACGCCGGCAGAGCAACGGTATTAATTTGTTCATGTTCTTATATGTGGCGAATACGTGTTGATGTTCATGTTCTGATTGACCACAATTTTTGTTGCTGTGCGTTTGGTTGTATACAGAAAATACATTGTAAGGCCAACATCATGGCGCACATGGATGCTAAGACAATTGTTTAGGCAACGATGGCAGCACATGGACGAAACATGAACATGAACAGTCTACACGAGTAGAATTCATGAGCGACATGCTGTTCTTACCAAGTTGATGGATGGTGGAGACGGGTAGTTAGATGAATATTGAAAAAGTTTCACACGGAATGACCAACTTAGTATACCCTCATTCACCGCTAGTGATGGAGGTTATTAAAATTAACATAAACCGTTTGTTTAACTTTGGAAATTTTTCTGCTAATAAAATAATAAAAATATAAACAAATGCAAGTAAATACCGACAAAATGGTGTTTAATTGGATTTTTCTATAGGGATTAAGTGGTTATTGATTAATTCTGAAGAGAAAGTACATATGTACATTAGGGTGCCCCAACAAATTTTTTCTTTCTGATTTTCATAGGTGCTCAATTAAAATTTAAAAGCTTATAAGGTAAAGTGTTTTTGTTTTTTTTTTAAAGAATTTTCGGAATAGGTTTAGAGGTCGCGCAAATGGAGTTTTCATAAAAAAAACGGAGTTTTCGGCCTTTTTTTAACTTTGCTCATAACTTGGTTAATACCACGTGTTTCTTCACTGCTGAGGAAACAGTTTAAAAGAAAAATATCCAAGCTTTATTCCTGTGTGAAAAAATTATAAGTTTTGGTGATACCCTTAATTACAATTTTTCGTAATTTTTTAAAAAAAATTTGTAATAACGCTTTACAACTTTTTAAGTTTAAATAAAAACGAAAAAAAGTTTGAAAGACAAATTAATGCTTATTAATATACAAACAATTTTTAAATTTGTTCTTACCGTTCCTGAGTTATACCCGTTTTTTTCTTTTTACCCAGTATTTGTTATTATAAGCTGTTTGCCAGTTCACCAATCTTACCACATCATTTATTGCGGTTCTTGCGATGTAGTTATATACCTTGCAATAAATTCTGGTTATCAGTTTCAGAAGTTGTGACATTAATATAAGTATTAGCCAAAGCCACACCTCGTTCTGCCACATCATTTACTACTTGTAATTGTCGAACTTTTTTCTTTGCCTCTTGAAATGACTTGTTGGCTTTCCAATTCTGTGGATCTATTTTTAAAAAAATTGATTGAAATATTGCAAGCTTCCAAAAAAGTTAGACTGGCTTTTGAAATGAATTGTTGAATTTCTTTATTTCTTAAGTTCTCTTCTGTTAAAGTTACATTTGCTACTTCATAATCGCTGCATGGAGTATCTGCAAGTTTTTTTGTCATTAAGTGCTAAGTTTTGGTGTCGATACGTTCATCAAAAAACGCTGGGGCAGCCAATTTCGGAGTAAAGTACCACTGATGCCCTAAAAAAGTTAAAGCGAGGCTTTTGCAACTGCTTTATTAATAATTTTATGACTATCCAATTCCTTTAATAGGCTCAGATCATTGAGAGGAGCGTATCGAGGGCACTGGCAGAGGTACCAATATTTGATATTTATTCTTAAAATAAATGAACTAAATTCAAGCAAGGCATCAACTGTTGATTTGTCTACATAAGATTGCAACTGGTATCGGAAAGTGCATATTTTCAAAGAATAGATAATTTTCATCATCCAGCGAGTCCGATTGTTAGCTCCTGGAGCACACATAAAATAGAAAGTGAAAATGACAGCGTGTAACGGTTTAGATCAATAAATGTCAGAAGTTAATGACAGTTAAAACGTAACTATAAAAATTAATGGAAATATACAATAATTATAACGAAAAAAGTATCACCGTTTTTAAGGTACAAACTATAAAAATAGTGTAACTCGGAAACTGTAGGACAAAATTCCATTTTTGTTTCCCTTAATTGTTAAAAAAAAAAAAAAAAAAATAAAAAAAAAATTAAAAAAAAAAATAAAAAATAAAAAAAAATTTTGCATATGGAAATAAAGTTTGGGAAATTTTCTTTAGAAATATTTGGTCAAAAAATTAAATGAACGTGGTTATTGCCAAAGTTATGAGTCAAGTTTGAAAAAAAGGCCGAAAAACCAGATTTTAACAAAGTCTTGATTTGCGCGACCTCTAAACCTCTTCCTAAAAATCTAAAAAAAATTCTAAAATACTGGAACCTATAAGCTTTCAAATTATGCTTGAGCCTCTGACAAAAAAAATTTTGGGACACCCTAGTGTACATATATACCTAATAATTTAATTTTATTAATTATATTTTTATAAATTTTTTACTTTGCAAAAAAGGTTTTTAAATAATTTTTTAGTGGTATTCGAAAATATTTAAAATTTAAAAAAAGATTTATAAATGTTTGTTAAATTTTATAATCGTGAATGAATTTAATTAAGTTCAAGTGTTTTAAAATATCAAAGAATTTTATTCAATTTCAAAATATTTTTTTACTTGTTTATTATAGATATGTACATTAGGGTGGGTCGAAAAAAAAGTTGTGCCAGTCACCCCCTAGAATGAAAGATATGTCAATGAAGTTTCTAAAACAGGAAAACATTTTTTTTGCCACGCCCCAAAATACAGCACTTTTGATTTTTTATATGTAGCGCTGCCATTTAAAGTCCGATCTCATCATATCGCATATCGTTGTTCATAGCTTGATAGTGGCTTCATTTTTGTCTTTGGTGACTTTTTAATCCGACCTCAAATTCTGGGCGCCACTTATGCCATCTCGTATACTTCCCCCAAATTTCCAATTTTTTTGACGGTCCAAGAAAGTCCTTATAAAACTACGTATGTTTAGATTTTAATATGCTCACTTTTATTACACGCCTCCAAATTAAGCCCCTTTTGTTTTTTCCGGCTGTAGGAAATATCGCCCAAAGAAAAGTGGCCCAAAAAAAAAAAATGAAAAATCGCCCAAATGAAGAATCGCCCAAGCGAACATGAAAAATGACCCAAAAAGGTAAATATGAAATTTTGCCCAAAAAAAAAACGAAAAAGGGCCCAAAAAGAAAATGAAAAATGACCCAAAAAGCATAAACGAATTTTTTCCCAAAAAAATAAAAAAAAAATTACTAAATTTGCAAAAAAGTGTTTATTATTCATATAAATTAAGGTGACATGTCATAACGTCCAGTGTCGTAGTGTCCTTGGACACTTTTAAAGTGTCATAATGTCCATCGAAGACGAGGGCGAGGACGTTATGACACTTTGCAACGTCCGCAACTTAACTTATAATAAAAAATGTGTAAATTTTTTTTTAAAATACCGTTAAAATTTCAAGTGATTTTTTTAAAGATACTTATTTAACCATAATATGGTTGTCGGTGACAATGATTTGGTTAAATTAAACATAATATGGATAAAATATTTTTATAGCTTTTACTCCGGGTGTATATATTAAATATATATATCCAAAATAAGGATTTCATCTTCTATGGTATAACAAATACTGGCTTCGCTAACTAAAGCTTCTCTGTAGAGCCGGCCTTCGGCCGGGCGCAAGGATTTTCTCCTCTATGGTATAACAAAGACCGGCTTCGCTAACTAAAGCTTCTCTGTATAGCCGGCCTTCGGCCGGGCGCAAGGATTTTCTCCTTTATGGTCTAACAAAAACCGGTTTCGCTAAGTAAAGCTTCGAAAAACTGCCTTGTTTCCGAACAAGGCCGACTACGCAGAGAAGCTTTAGTTAGCGAAGCCGGTGTTTGTTATACCATAGAGGAGAAAATCCTTGCGCCCGGCCGAAGGCCGGCTATACAGAGAAGCTTTAGTTAGCGAAGCCGGTCTTTGTTATACCACAGAGGAGAAAATCCTTGCGCCCGGCCGAAGGCCGGCGATACAGAGAAGCTTTAGTTAGCGAAGCCAGTATTTGTTATACCATAGAAGAGAAAATCCTTATTTTCGATATATATGTATATATTTAATATATACACCCAGAGAAAAAGCTACAAAACCATTTTTAAAAAAATTCTACCGATATTATGTTTAATTTAACCAAATCATTGTCGCCGACAACCATATAATGGTTAAATTAGTTTCTTGAAAAATAGTTTTGTTGTTTGCAATCATAATAAAACATGGTTTTCTCTGCTATGTAAGATTATGGTAGAATTTTAAAAATAGCCCATTTTTTTTGGGCCATTTTTCATACAACATTTTTGTTGAATGAAAAATCACCCAAATTTAAAAAACGAAAAATCAACCAACAATAACGATAAATAGCCCAAAAATGTTGGGCCATTTTTCATACGAAATCAGGCCCAATTTTACATGCAATTTTTTTGGGCGATTTTTCATATTTTTTTTTTTGGGCGATTTTTCTTTGGGCGATATTTCCTACAGCCTTTTTTTCACATACATACTACATGTAACCAAGTAGAAGCCAATACAAACCAAAAAAATTTTCATCAGTCACGCCCTAGAATAAAAGGTATATTTTTTAAGTTTTAAGAACTTAAAAAAAAAATTTTGCCACGCCCTAAATTACAGCCCTTTTTGTTTTAGACATATAGCATAATACAAATTCAGTAAAAGCCTCCATTTTATTTTCTTTAAATGACTCCCTAAGTCATTATCAATCTCGTGCAAAACTCTGTAAGTTATGCGCAATTTTTGGTTAATTATTCAATAATCCTGAAAACCACTCTCTATGGCTTGGCATTTCAATTTTTAAAACCTGTTTCTTAGCCTTTGGTTTTTTTTTAACTTAGCGGTGTTTGCAAGTGGACTAGTCATATTTTAATGAAAGTGAGACGGATGAATTTATTGAAAAGCTTTCTTCATCTGAACTACTAGCGTTATTTTGCCAGTTTTGATATTTTGTGCCATTTTTTTTTTGCTGGACTGTGAAACTTTTCTGGCACTGTTTTTCCGTATTTTTTTATTTATTTAAATACTACAAATTAAAAATCTTAATTAAGACATTTGTAAAAGCAAACATAATGTTAAATATGAGACCATGATGCAGAGTTAAAACAAGAACTAAAAAAATACAAAGAAACTGCAGAATTCTAAAAATGAAAAAATACAAAATAATTAAAATGCATAAAAATGAATGCCTCAAAACATATATGCGAAAAATTATAAATTGGGCAGTCGGTGTATATAAATCTTAGCTATACTCAAGGTGACTCAAATTTGAGCATGGCGAGTATATATTTAAAGCTAGATATACTAAGTTTTAGAGGGACTTTCTTAGCACCTGAAAAAATTAGACATCAGAGGGGAAGGATCCAATGTATTATGATTGCCATCTATAATTTTAAGTTAGTAAAAAGTATTAAATACGAAAATAAAGGCACATTCTAGCCATTAACAATGATCTACGATACGATGAGATTGGACTTTAAATGACGATGCTGTATATATAAAACAAAAAAGCAATAATTTAGGGCGTGGCAAAAACCATTTTTTTAAATTTTTTCAAACTTAATATATATACCTTTTATTCTAGGGCGTGACTGATGAAAATTTTTTTGGTTTGTATTGGCTTCTACTTGGTTTAATGTAGTATGTATGTGAAAAAGAAAAAAGGGGCTTAATTTGGAGGCGTGTCATAAAAGTGAGCATATTAAAATCTAAACATACGTAGTTTTATAAGGACTTTCTTGGACCGTCAAAAAAATTGGACATTTGGGGGAAGGATCCGAGATGGCATAAGTGGTGCCCAGAATTTCAGATCGGATTGAAAGTCACCAAAGACAAAAATTAAGCCACTATTAAGCCATGAACAACGATATGCGATATGATGAGATCGGACTTTAAATGGCAGCGCTACATATAAAAAACCAAAAGTGCTGTATTTTGGGGCGTGGCAAAAAAATTTTTCCTGTTTTAGAAACTTCATTGACATATCTTTCATTCTAGGGGGTGACTGGCACAACTTTTTTTTTTATGGAGGTCGTCCCGGTCTAATTCATACATTTAAGAAAAAAATAATAGTTTTTTATTTCTCTGATTCTTCAGATACACTTTCGAAAAACTTATTGACGCCTGATCTGCATATAAATCTCGTGCCATGTTAAAACAAATAAATGTTATTAAGAAGACATTAAAGAAAAAATTATAATATTTTTTAATTTTTATCATAACAAAAAAAAAAAACCAATTAAAAATAACACAATGCAACAAAAAAAAAAATTATTTTGTTGTCTTCAGTAGAATTGTATGACGATTCTTTTCTTATCGTAGAACGTTTTAACCCTCCAAAGTGCCGTTTTAGTATACTCTTTTGTAGAAGTTAAAAAAAGCACAAAAAGCACAATTCTACTGTAGAAATCTGAAATATTTTTTTTTTTTTTGTTGCATTGTGTTATTTTTAATTGGTTTTTTTTGTTGTTGAAAACGCCTTTTCAAAAACTTTAAGGGCCGAAATTTCGAAAGCCAGAGCTAACTTTTCATAACCCTTTGGCAGATTTGCTTAACCAGTAGTCTAGTTTCATTTTGCATTGCAAGTATTGAGGCTAGACAAAAGATATTTGTATTAAAGTTAAATAAACCCTTAAATATTGTGAAAATCTTTCTCTCAAAAATTACTAAATCATCCTAAGCGCTAACAGATTATTAATTAATGATTGTATGAAGTTTGGTTCAGAATTTATTACAGATAGTAATAAAGTCTACTACTACATAGTGCTGGGATACTATCGATATTTATCGATAGTTCAGATTTCACTATCGATATATCGATATTACTATCGACTGAATGTTTGAACTTGTGCAGGAAAACTTTAATTATGTTTTTATAAGGCTACAGTTCGTTGTTTTTATCACTTTATTGAATGTATGAGACGTATGTAAGTATATACGTTAGAGCGACTCAAGTTGTATGGAAGCAAAATTCGTGCTGGATACACCCTCCTAAAAATGAACCTTGGACTCTTTTAAGATGACAATTTAAATATTTCGGCTCCAGCTTTGACCTCCCGTAAGCTGGACCAGTTTGAAAAAGGGTATATTTTTGCATGTTTTGTTAATTAAAGAATCTCTTTCCTTACCAACATATACAAATTGGGTATCGTAAGAAAGGTTTTTTTAAGGCGCGTCCAACTGTATATACAATTTGTCCAAGGACGATCATCCATGTCCTTTTTTTAAGGATTTTCTGTAAAAAAACAGGTTTTTAATTTTTTATTCGAGGTTGTTTGTTATGTGCCAAATTAACATATTTTAATCTTTAGTCGATTTAATTAAATACGCGTCTCAGCTTTTTTTGAAATTCGTGCTAGTTCGTCTTTTGACAAAAATACAATGGGGTGGTAACCCTTCGTTTCAAATAGGGCAATATGGGAATCAAATTTTATCTGTTGGCAAATATATCATCTTTGTATGTAAATAATTTAGATTTTTGCAAACTAGATGCATTTTACACGGTGCTCTGGAATATATCGTACATCAAGCACTTTTTTTGGTGAGTCGTTATAATATACGCACGTTTTTTTAGATGGCAGTTTTTTAAAAATTGATAAGTACCTTTCTGATGGAACCGAAGTAACAGGGACTATAAGATATTCCATTGCAACTTTAAAACATTTTCTAAATTCTAAACCCAAGAAGGTAATCAATCTAGCGGACTTATCCTCTAATGGTCGTTCATTGTTTTGTCTTATGGCTGCAATTGCATTTGGATTTGCATTTTTTTACAACATTACAAAAATATTTGACATTTCAGTCCCTATATAAACATGTAAAAATTTCGACTTAAAGGCCTTAAAATAGCAGTAAAAAGCACTGCTAAGCAATCCAAACCACTTGCCATTCTTGTTGTTTGTATTCATTGCTGTAATTCTGCGCGAATTAATAATAGCAAGTAAAAATTTGCGGCAAAAAACTGTGTGTGTATAGCTGCTTTAACATGTCTTCATATCTGTATTTTAAATAATAAAAATATCGATATTTATATTTTACCTATCGATATATTCGATATTTTCAGACTATCGATAATATCGATAGTCTATCGATAGTTTCCCAGCACTACTACTACACTCTTGTTAAAGGATATCATAGATTTAGCACAGCTGAATATAGCATTCCTTAGAGGCAAATAAACCACAAAAATATGTGTTTTACGTGGAAGCATGTTTGTGTAAACATTAAAAAAATGTTGGTATTCACACAAACGTATTGTTGTTGTTGTCAAACTACTGGTGTCGTTTATTTGCCATTTTACTGATTTTTGTAACGGTTTTTTTTTTTCTTAAAACTTAAAAAGGGTGTTTATTTAAGCCTAATGCTATGTTCATACGAAACTAGATTGCCAAACATTCTGTTCATACGATTCATTCTTATTTCATTTTGACATTCGTTTTGTGTTGTAAGTGTGATTTTATTAAAAACAGATAATCCGATCGACTCAGAATCACTTTTTAAAGTGATCTAATGATGTCCATCCGTCCGTCTGGCTGGTTGTCTATCCATGTTAGCCTTGTGCGCAAAGTACAAGTTCCAATATTGTTTATAATTTGATCAACTATGGACGATAGACTTCGTAGTGAGTGGTGAGAATCGGTATATAATTTCATATCCAAATTAGACTCTTTGTGTCCGTAAGCTATCTAATTATGATGGTATTTAAATTAAATTCGTCCCAAAAATATTTTACTGCAAATTAAATTATTTTCGAATCGGTTCACATTTGCTCAAAGCTCCCATCCTTAAAAAGCTTTAACTTCTTTTTAAATGTTAACATTTGCTAACAATTTAGCGACCGTATCTAAAATTCCTTTAAGACAAAAACTCATGTGGATGTTAATATCTAGATAATATTCGGCGCAAGCATCTCTTATATGAATTTTAACCTAATATGGGCTTATTTTTAGGTTTTAAAATTTGTAACTAAATTGTTTATTATTGTGTCTTCAAATGAGCAAGTTTTAACTTTCGGAGCATATTTTTAACTTTTTTCAGGGCATATTTTCCAGTTTTTACGGCATATTTAACGCGCATAAAACGCGTTTTTTAGAGCATATGTATTTCTGGTTTCCCTGATTATCACTTTATTTTATTAAACATCAATTTTTATTTTGTTTTGTTTTCTTTGTTTAGATTTTTTTGAGAGCTAGTTCAGATGAACTAACGATAATTGTTATCAAAATTTGAGATTTTTCCTGTTTCGCAGCATGTTTCAAAATGAAACGACCTGTATTGTTCTCAAAATTTTGTATGGGAGAGTGAAACACGAATATTGCTGTCCGTGTGAACATGGTATAATAGAACTTGAAATTGTAAAGAAAAACGAAACAAATTAAACTGACCAAAAAGATTCTTTTTATTTGAAAAGACAATATACATATCGCACACTAAATCGTAAACAGGCATAACTCAAAATCCAAAAAGTTTGATGAAAAGTGAAAGAAGACATTGGACGCAAACAAAAAAAACGATTTTGAGTTGTACCTGTTTATGAATAAGTGTGTGATATTTAATTAACTTTTAAAATGTTTCTGACAAAGCGCATTCTGTATGTCGAATTTAAGCCACTTTTTGAGCATTGCTGGTCATATCCCTACAGATAATATTGGACTACGATGTTCATAGTGGCTTAAATGGACTACTTACAACATGGTCCAATGTACTGTAGTATGGACCATGTTATAAAAGGCTCACATGCAGTGCTGCCAACAACTGGATGATATATACTTTTCTATAGTTTACAGTATTACACATTGGTAGCCCTGATAGTGTCCATTACTAATTGTTTATTTAAAAGTGAAAGTTTGTGAAATTTGTGGAAATACAAAGTAAATATATTTAATAATAATAGACTACAGTATACACCATAAAAGGCGATTAGTAAAAAATGAAAAAGAAAAATGCTGAAACTAGCCCTTAAGTGTGCTCCATACTGTAGTAACATGGAGTACTTTTAAAACTAACCCACTTTAGTACTCCATGGAGTAGTTTAGGGACTCCTAGGACATCGTAATGTTAAATGGACCACCTTTTACCCATATATTTGGAGTAGTTTTGGAGTACTCCTACTCCTTTATGGACTACTCTTTACTAGTCTCGTTATTTGCAGGGATGCTACAAATAACATGAACAATGTTGCCCTTGAAGGCGGCAATTGTTGCTAGTTTATCTGCATAAGCCAGTGACTTCACGTTGCCCCACAGAAAATATTCAAGAGGTTTCAAATCGTACGACCTTGAAGGGAATTTGACTGGTCCATTTTTCAAACAACTTATCACGAAATGTTAAGTTGAGATCCCATTTCGCTCGCATTCATTTCATCAATATTTTCCAACAAGCAATCATAAACCATGGTGCGATTTTCATTAACCGTTAAGCAAGCTTCAGCTTAATTTTGAAGAAATAATGTTCGAAAATGCCACCAGCCTACATTCTAGATGTAATAGAGTCTGTTGTCGATTGATCTCAATCTACATATATGCGGCAACTTTGATTATTAACAAACTCATTAAGCCAAATATAAGTCTCATCACTGGACACAATTTTGCGAAAAAACGATGATGACTGTTTTTTAAAACAATTTTGGAAAATTTGATAACGTTGTTCAAGCGTGAATCTATTAATGATGATTTGCCGGACTAAACATACCATCAATGTGAAAAAGTTGTTAGTTCTATCGGGCTTTTAAAAATAAACTTTAATAATGCGTTTAACAAATTTTATATAGACGTTGATATTTAGATAATATTCGGAACAAAGAACTCTTATTTTAATCTCAAATCATAATTTGGCTTAGCTGGGTCCATGATTAGGTCCCAACTATCGAACATTTATCCGTATATACTGAGGAGTAGGGTATCAAATGGTCGAGCTTGATTGACTGTACTTTACTATTTGTTAAGTGTTGTATTAATGTTGAGGCAGGCGAATTTAAGAAATGATTGGAATGCGATAGTTTCAGTAAAGTATCGACATATTCCAATGCTTCTTTCGTTAATGGGAATCACCTGTGTTGAATAGCTTCTTTAACTCATTATTTAGTAGCTCTCTCTTTTATAACTACATCTTTAACAATTTCTATAACTACTTTTTTCTGGATGTATGCAGGTACAAAAAATAATGACTTACTTTTTAATGCGTTCATTTTGCGACATCCCTTGTAAAATTCATTGGTTCTTTCAGTAGAATTGTAAGTAGTGCTCTTATGTTTTTCTGATTACTCAACACATTATATTGTAAGCGAAGTTTTTACTGGGTAGTTTCTTTTTTTCTGTCTTGCAAACTTATACCCTTTTATTATAAAAATATTTAAAATGGTATTCTAGAATAGCAAAAGTTCAAGAACACTTAAATATGATTACGAATTACTAATTATATAAATCAGTAAATAATTATAATTTAAGTACAGTTTGAATTTAATTTTCAAACAAATGTCTTCCTTACTAAGCTGCATAAATTACCTAATTCGATTCCATCTATTCTCAATTTTCTTTCTGTCTAATATACCTACATATATGGCTGGCAAATGGAAAATTGCTTAAAAATCAAATAACTTTGCATTTTAGTGTACGATTAAATTTATCTTTAACCCAAAAAAATTTAATTGTTAGAACTGCAGTGTCCCTACCATTAATCATTTTATTTTATAAGTGTAATATAAACTTTTATTTAAATAACTTAACTAAAATTTTTTTTGAACTCGTTCATATTCATATTCAAATTATTAATGTCAATGCCTGATGTAACACTTTGTGGCGCTTAAACTCAAAACTGCATCTTTTGTTACAAACAGCTGATTAAATGACGGATTACAAATTAAACAATGGCAAATTAGCGTACGACTAATAAAATAATAGAATTTATTGAACATTTTATTTGTCTGCCACTTAGGAACTGAATGTTAAAAACAATTATTTGGCGGTTCATTAACAGATTTAAGACAATGTACAGTAACTAATAAAATGAGTTTAAAAATGTGCTAATGAATTGCAGCAATAAATTAGAAGACAAGCGCATTTAAATGTCGCCAACCCATAAAAAAGACGCATTCGGCTTAAAGTTAAATGATTTTAAATGATTTTCCATGTTTCGTAACAGTGATCAGATAACAGACAACTAAATTCAATTAGAAATTTTTTTTTAATTTAAGACTTTGAATAAGTTTATAATTATCTTGAAATTATCTTATTGTACACACACAACTTTTAGTCCACAATTAATTTAAATAAAAGTGACAAGTAACTCAACCAATAAACATTAAAGCGACCACGAGAATAAAACGTTTATAATAAAATAAAAATTTTCTGAGACGTGGGAGGGAGAAATTTGAATCTGTGTAAAACCGCAAGAATCGCAGCGCCTCCAGTTGACGCGGGCGACTTCATCGTATGAATGAAACTTATTGAAAAATATTTATGGAGATTTTACGCAGATGTTGATACATTCATGCGTTCATACATCTTCGTATTATTAATACATAAATACGTAATTGTACGTAACAGTTAAAATACGACGCCTCAAAAATTTACCGTTAACTGGTGGGAATACAATCGAAAAATACTGACAACAAAAAAATCCATTTACATAAATTCCAAATTTGGTGCCGGCAAGTTTAAAAATTATCAAAATTTTGGCGGGGTATAGGAAGATTTTTTGCTTATGTACGTCAAATACAGGTTTTCAGTTCAAAGTGCTCTTGCTGATCAAACTAAAAGAATCCAGAAGATGTTGTTGACAGATTGAAATTTAAAAGCACTTAAACAAAACTGTATTATTTTAAGTTAATGTTTATTTATGTAAAATTAAATTAAGTTATTTTTTCACACGTATTTCACTTTTATCGGAAATGAGATGTTTGTTGTAATTCATCCCGTTCTCTTTAAGTTCCCTGCGTAAGCGAATATTGCCCGGTTTCGTATCACGTGCAAATTCAAAGAAAATATAGAAATTCCAACAATTTTAATTAAAATTTTTTATTGTTTAGTATTAAAAATGTTTTGTATGTACTTGTAAACAAAATATGGGTTATACTTGGAATAGTTTTGTGTGTTTATATTTTGATTGCGGAAAAAATATTTCTGAGATATTTTTAACAATTTTAATTTTTATGTTAAGAAAAAATACAGTGTGCCAGTAAAAATATAACTTTGAAAATGAATTAGCATATTTCCTATGTTGTTCACTTGTTTATATTGTAATTTTTAAAAGTTATCGATAGCAAACGAATTTTTTTTAGTAATTTAGGTTCGAAAACATTTGAAGCCGAGACGCTATTTGTCCGATTTTTAATTTTTTAATAAAAAAAAAAGGAATAACTCAAATTTTTTCAAAATAGCGATATTTGTTAATTTGAATAGATAAATGAAAAATGCACCTCCTCACAAATTTTAGGAGGCTATAGATTATAGTTTACAATTTGTTGCACCTTTTTATTAAAACCTGCATGCAGAACAACTTCTTATATCCAAAATTTGACGGATTTTATTTAGTTATTTTCTTCCCCAGTGAACTAAGAAAAAAATAACGCCATAATGGCTTTATGTCTCAATTCAAACGGACATAAAGCCATAATTTTGATATGGCCTTAAGTCTCATATCAATTTTAGTGGAATGGGACATAAAGCTATTATGGTTTTATGTTTAAAATATTTGACACAAAAAAAAAAAACAAAGCAAAAAAAAGCATCTTAAAAACGTTTGGCAGGAAAAAAATGTTCACTTTGCCAAGAAAACGATAAACAAGGAAATCTACCTGTTGTAAAGACTTTAGATCAAGTTCTCAAGTTTTTGGAAAAAAAAAACTGAGTTGGGGAATACAAAAGAGTACTTCAAAACACAGTGGTTTGTATCTACTGAAGATTTCTACATTTTTAGTTAACCTCCTTAAGAGGAACCGGTATAAATATGAATATATTTATACCCACACTACTAGTGGAGGACGTATTATGCGTTTCTGCTGATGTGTATAACACATAAAAATATTGGTCCCAGATCCGCCTGTAAGTATACCCAACAATCTAATGATGGCCCCCTGTCCTGCTGGCTGGTTAGTTGGCTGTCCATCCAACCTTGTGGGCAAATCACAGCCCACAAAAGGAATTTCTAGTTCTGTCAGTCGATACTGAACGAATCGAAATTATTTTTTAATTCAAAAAAAGTTAATAGTATTTTTTTAAGTTAAAAAACTGTTTAAAATGAATCCTGTACATCGAAAAGATGTGAAACAAAATATTCCATCGTTTCTCGAAAAGTGAGAAAAAAGTGTGTCTGTAACTCATATCGAAAACAATCAAAAGAGATTACGTCGTTACGTTATAAATATCATTATATTCTACTCGAAGCTGACGTGAGATTGCAGACGTTGAGAACGCCGGTCGCACAAATCGTTGACGGCGACCAACATTTATTAAAATTTAATAGTTTTCAACGATGGTGGCGAAAAAACAACCGTCGGCTTTCTCACAGAAATTTTACAGACACACTTTTTCTGTAAATTAGCGAGTAATTTCCTAACGTGACAGCTAATACTCGCCAAAAATTTTACAGAGAATTGTGATTTCATTAAAAATGATTTCAATCAAATCGATCTCATTCTTTGATTTAAAAATGATTTCAAACTTGAGAAAAACAGTTGCTTGTTTTAATTTATGGCATTTTTGTTTCATTTCTCACATTTTGATCGAAAAGATTCTCGACGCAAGAGTTACAGAACATGGGCACTGCACGCAAAGAAAAAACACGGTTGTGGTAAACATATTCTAAGAGCAACATATTATGATAAGAATTATGATTGGAGTCACCAGATTAAGATTATTATTGAATCATATTATGACTAAATATACTCGTACTATTACATCATAATATTTTTCCCTTAATCATATTACTGTTCTGTTAATCATACTAAGTTAAGAAGTAATCAAATTATTGTCATGTTAATCATAATAAGCTAAGAAATTAATCATATTATTGTCATGTTAATCATAATCAGCTAAGAAGTAATCATATTATCATCATTTTAATCATAATAAATTTAGAAGCAATCATATTATGATACAGCACCTTTCATAGCTGTCATAAAAATACAAAATAAACTAAAATATTTTTGCATCGATTTTTTATTTTGTGGCTTTTTACAATTTTTCTTAATGTTAATCAAATAGCGGAGTTCAATAAAAGGCTTGCAAAAGAGCAAATGAAAAATCGGTGGTTTTCATGGGCAACCGCGTGCGTCCATTTTTTCGTTTTTAAGATGTTGATGCCATATTGCCTAATTTTGAACGCTCTTTACATTTTTTTGAAAAAAGATGGATCAATTCCGATTTTTTAACGTAATGACAAAGTTTAAAAAGCGCAATACCTAGCCCATAGTTTGATCTAGAATGGTTTTTCGGCTTTGCTAAAAAATTTGTTTTAAGACATACGCGGTTGCCCATGAAAACCAGAGAAATATCGTAGCACTTTCATAAAATATAACGAAATCTCTGTGTGTTTTGTTGTTGGATTTTACAAAAAAACTATGATATTTTGCATTTGCACTATAACATCACTAATACCGAATGAACTCCGCTAATATTTTAATTTCTTTAAACTTATTTTTTTATGGAATTTTATCTTTTAATTGTTTAACCGCTCACAAATAAAAAAAACGACACAACTGCTTCAAAATTATTTTACAAATGGCGCTAACATAATATGATTAGAGTAAAAATAGTTTGATTGAATCTTTAACATAGTATGATAAATGTATAGAAAGTTATCATGTTATGGCTATTAAATATCATGATATGGTTGTGAGAAATATAATATGTTTAGAAAGTTATCATAATTAAGTTGTTAGAAAAATAATTATTTTTCGGTCAACAATACTCAAATTTATAATTGCAATAAACATTGATATGTTTACAGTAACTATAATATTGTTGATATTTAATAAAAATAACAATTATTTGTGTACGACAGCAATATATTGTTACATTAAACATAGTGTTGTTGCCGTAACCATGCCCAACCATATTTTTTCTCTGCGTGTAGGGTTGCAATTTTTGTGTTTTTATCTTTTTTATATAAATACAAATACACCTACAGCCAACTTCAAGTTAAAAAGTACATACATTAAAGTTACCTATTATTCTATAACGACGCTTTAAGAAAAATCTCATACGGATGTTGATATTTACGTAATATTCGTCACAAAGAACACTTATATGAATCTTAACCTTATACAATTTTTTTTTGCAGGGTTCATGATTTGATATGGATCCTAAATGTAGTACACAATCGAAAATTTGTCTCAGTACAGGGTGTCAAATGATTGGGCTTGGCTGACTATAATGTCTTAAATGTTTCAAATGCATTTCCTTTCTACTTATTTATAACGGCATGTGTTTAGTTGCAAACGAAAAAGAGAAAACAAAGTAAAGAAATAAAATACCAAAATATTAAACAATTTTGGACTTTCTTTGTCCTTAATTCTAACCCGCGTTTCTTTCAAGACATCAAATTTCCTCTTAAGAATCAAGAAGCTATTTTTTTCCTAACGCGAAATTGGCTAAGTCTTTGAGTAAATTCAGTTTGTTTTTTCAAGTCGTATAAATTTTGCTACAATATGGTATTATTTGATGACGCCGTGCAATGGATTGAAAAATAAGGCCATATGGGTTTATTTCCATGTAAGGAATGAAATAAAGCCATACATGGCCTTATTTCCAATTTAATTTTTTTTCTTTTATTATAATTCTAATTTATTTAAAAATTGTTTTGTTGTTTTTTCTCTGGTTTTGCTAACTAAAGCTTCTCTGCATAGACGGTCTTCGGCCGGGCGCAAGGGTTTTCTCCTCTATGGTATTACAAACACCGGCTTCACTAACTAAAGCTTCTCTGCATAGGCGGCCTTCGGCCGGGCGCAAGGGTTTTCTCCTCTATGGTATAACAAAGACCGGCTTCGCTAACTAAAGCTTCTCTGTATAGCCGGCCTTTGGGCGGCGCAAGAATTTTTGGGGGGGTGCTTTAATACCATGGTAGATAAGGCCATGATGGCTTTATCTCTCATTCAATAGGGAGATAAAGCCTTTTTTGTTTTTTTTTTTCATTTGAATAGGAGATAAAGCTATCATGGCCCTAGCTCACATTAGCAATATTAGAAAATGGCTTTATCTCTCATTTCAGTTCCGGAGGCACTAAAGTTAAGTATTGAAATCTGGCTTCGCATACTTAAGTTTTCTGCGTGGAGGCCTGCGGCCGCGCTTAGGGGTTTTTTCCTCCAGTAGGACGCGGCAGGTGGCTTCGCTGAATAAAGTTTTTCGGCGCGCGTCACAAGAATAAAAAAATGTTTTTCAATGATAACTCAGGATTTTCCCTTCTACAGAATGTTTACACCATGCATAACAATTTTCTGAAAAAATATGGCTTTATCTCTCATTTGCGAAAAAGAAATATGGCTATATCTCTCATTTCGCAAAATTTTAAATATGACCTTACCTCTCAATGATTGGGCAATAAAGCCATTATGGCTTTATCTCCCATTCAATTGAGCAATAACGCCATCATAGCCTTATCTACCATGGTTTTAAAGCACCCCCCGAAGAAATTCTTCATGGTATAAACAGTACCGGTTTTTCTAAGTAAAGCTTCTAAAATCTGACTTATGTCCGAACGGAGACCGACTTAGCGAAGCCGGTCTTTGTTACACCATAGAGGAGATAATACTTGCGCCCGGCCGAATGCCGGCTATGCTTTGGAGTTTGTAAACATGTTGTGGCGGGCCCGCCGAACGCGCTTCCCCCCTTTCCAACTACTGTACAATATTTTTTCAACACTTGACAATGTCAACAGATTGTTTTGGCAATATGGCCTTATTTCCTTTGGCTTTATTGCACGGGCCCTTATTTGATAGCAGATATGATAAACCGTCTACAATCCATTTGTCTCCTCTAAAGAACGTGTTGTATTTTTTCTCAAATTGAATTTCTTTTAAATGTACTTTAAAATCTTGATGGCTTCCTGGATGACCTAAGTACATCTGTACATGTAATATGCACACACAATAATCACACACATATCTCAACTTATCGGACTATATTCGCTTCCGGGAGAAATTCAGAACATAGTTGTTAGGTTTTTCAGCATTGGCAAATTTGAACCAGGTCTTTGGAATCTGTTTTTGTTTTTTACTTATTGCTGTTTACAAGACGGAAAAGTTGATTTTTGCTGGCTGAATATTTGCAAAATATTATTCATCGTCACAATAACAGGAATCATTATCTCAGTAATGTACTGATTACGATACATTGAGCTTATCTGTTCGTTGAATAAAACCTTTATTTAATCTAATATATTGTCTTTTTCATTATCATCGGCAGCTTCACAACGCCTGAGCTGTACTGGATCTAGAAACAAAAGCCTGTTATGCAAAATGCTGTCAAAACTAATATGAAAACATGCAAGAGTGATACAATCGGCTGTGCCGAATGTTTAATATTTAAGGATTGGGCTTTAAGTGGGCTTTCTTTTTAAATACACCTTCATAATGTGTATCAGCAATATTATTAGACTTATTATAGTTACAAAAAAATTCGGAAGAGTGATTTCTTGTATTAGAAAAAATTAAATTATTCCGAATTTCAATACAGTAATAAAATTTGTTAGGCATTTAATAATTCTTTAATTGCATTTCGGAAGGCAGCTTTACATGGGATCTGTGGTAAATTGTTGAACGATTATCACAAAATTGCATGGTGTTAATTTTAGCCATAAAATGCTAAATTAGACGAAATTTTACCACAACAGCTATCTATATTTGTTACGGTTGTAGTCGTATTTAAATAATTTCCTAGAGAAGGCCTTATATGGGGCTATGGAAAATTGTGGACCGATATTTACAAAAATTGGCAGAGTATTGTTAATGTTATGAAATTATGACAGTTCGAATTTTACTGCAACAGCATTTTTGTAATGGTTTAATTCATACACTCATAGACAAATGTATATTCATATTGATGATGCCCTAACATAAAAATTGTGCCATCAATATTATTGCACATGGCATCAATGAGGCAAAAAGTGACATCAATCCGATGGCCAACATCATAATAAAATTTTGTCATATTTTATGCGTCATCTATGCTTTGACTACAGTGACATTGATTCAATGCCACATTTTGTGTGTTATTAACATTATTTTTATGCTTAGAAAAAAAAAAAAACACTTTAAAACCATGTGAGATAAGGCCATGATGGCTTTATTGCTTAATTTAATGGGATATAAAGCCATAATGGCCTTATTGTCCAATCATTGAGAGGTAAGGTCATATTTAAAATTTTGCGAAATGAAAAATTTTTTTATTCTTGTGACGCACACAGTAAAACTTTATTCAGCGAAGCCACCTGCCGCGTCCTACTGGAGAAAAAAACCCATAAGAACGGCCGCATGCCGCCACGCAGAAAAACTTTAGTATGCGAAGCCAGATTTCAATACTAACTTTAGTGTCTCGGGAACTGAAATGAGAGATAAAGCCATTTTCTAATATTGCTAATGTGAGCTAAGACCATGATGGCTTTATCTCCGATTCAAATAAAAAAAGGCTTTATCTCCCTATTGAATGAGAGATAAAGCCATCATGGCCTTATCTCACATGGGTATAATGGGGTTAAAAACGAAGACACTTATCATAGTACTAATGCTAAAATACATCAGCGTTACGATGCCTTTTCTATCAGTGTACTTTAGTGTTTTTGGAATAGGGCTTTTTATGGGGCATATGGACCGATCTTCTCAGACTTTAATATTTTGATTTCCAGTCATATAAAACGAATTGGTCCAAAAATTTTATGATAATCGGTGCATTCTGTCATTGATTAACATTATTTTTTGTAACAAAAATAGATATTTTTAGGGAGGTTGATCCACATTTAGGTTCATAAGTCTTTTCCTACTAAACCGACTGTGCTGGGGTTTTAACCTGCTTAGGAGAACTAGAAAGAATATGACCCCAATATAGCTTTTTTCTTTTGCGTGGTTCGAAGGTGAGCGTGTTTTCAACAGATGGACATCCAGACGGACATATCTAAATTTACACAGAATTGTGTATGTATATCATTTCCCTGCAAATAATAGGACCAGTCCAAACACGCGTGTAAAGAGTAGTCCACAAGGGACCAGGACTAGTCCACAAGTAACCCAAACGTATGGAAAAAACCTGGTCTATTTAACATTACGATGTCCTAGGAGAGGACCATATAACCCACCTTTGGACCACTAAGGAGTAGTTTTAAAACTACTCCATGGTATATAACCCACCTTTGGACCAGTAAGGAGTAGTTTTAAAACTACTCCATGGTATACTCAAGAGGATTAGTTTTGAAGTCGTTTAAACACGAAAGCATGTCGTTAAAAAACGAAGACATTTCGTCTCACTACAAACACTTTTTTACAATGGCATGGTCCATGCTTGCATTACATTGGACTAGTCCATGGAGTAGTCCATTTTATCAAAATGGGTCAGGTGGTCCAATTTTATTTGCAGGGTTACCACAGAAGATAATCGTATATGTATGAGTTTGTATGTAGTCCGATTTGCTATTTCGTTAACATTAATGTAAATTATACATTGTAAAACCATGCGTTGGTTAAATTCGGACGGCCTGGAAAAATTTTTGTTTCAATTAAAAAAATACAGCTTTCGTTATAAACAAAAAACAAGGATTTTCGACTTGTACAAAAACCTAAAAGGTGAAATAAATCATTTTCGATATATATAAGTTCTAAAAGAAAATGATAAGTTTTCAATTGAAAATCATTTGCATAATCACATGGGGTTCATAATTTGCAAATCACACTCAGTTTTGTGTTGAGTAATAGAAAAAATAAGTACGAAAACCAAAATTATTTAAAATACTCTACAAAACATTTTATCATGTTTTTTTGCAGTTGCCAAGTTCAAATTATATAATATCAAATATTTCCAAGATAAGAAGGTGTTTGGGGCCATTTATCAAAAGAAAACGAAATCAAATTACGTACATAAGTATGTGTGTATGTATGTCACTAGGTGCGTTTGAGTACTTTTACAGTAAAATAAGTAAACTGAAAAATTTGCTCTTACAAAAAGCTGTTGTCCAAAAAGGAACGCGAACGCAAAATTTGTAAAAATTCGTAAAATAAAGGCAACAGCTGATGGCAAATAATGGAAGTGTTGAAAAATGTTTACACTTTTGACTACTTAACTCGTTTTCTTATCGGTACTTGATTAAATACTTTTTATAACACGAATATTTTTGAAAAATACAAACAAACTGTTTTATGCAATCTTTCATATTTGTTTGTTTTTTATTTTATTCGATTTTACTAATTTGTAGCGGGTTAAATTATTTAAAAGAACATGAATAATTTTTTTGCTATTGATTACTTAAGTACCCAAATACTTCACACGTTTACAAATCTAAAAAATTAACATAACCAAAAAAAATTAAAAAGTTTGTATTTAACCAAATAAATGCTTCACAAACAAGTTTAATTAATTAAAAGTTATTCACTTTTTGTTTTGGTTTAATTTGTATTTCAACTTTTCTTTTATTTAACAATTTTTTCACAATTTGTATGCTTTTTATTTGTTACTTTTGTTTGTTTACCTTTTGAAACATATGTTTTTTTGATTTACTAAATTTTACTGCAAAAATTTCTGCAGTAAAAATTTGGAAATACTCAGACAAGAACTGCCACTTTTCGCTCTCAATTTATGTTCTCATTTACTGCATTTTGTGTACTCGAACGCAATTTCGAAAAATGCAGTAAAGTTTAGTAAAAAATAGTAAAAACTTTTGTGTTCTCGAACGCAACTAATATTAGGCACATGAAACAAGTACAAACATGTAGAGCCAGTCACACGTAAAAGTAAAGTGCTTTTAAACCTGTGCCCATGTTCTGTAACTCTCGCGTCGAGAAAGTTTTCGATTGAAATGTGTGAAATGAAACAAAAATGCCATAAATTGAAACAAACAGCTGTTTTTCTCACTTAACTGTGTCTGTAACTTTTTTTTGGCGAGTACAAGCTGTCAGTGCCAATTCACACGTTGCAAGTCTTAAGGTAGAAGTACATTACACGCGTTAGTGCGCGCGCGCTCTGTCGTCTTCTGTCAAAAAAAGTTAAGCTAGTGTGTTTTCATAGAACAAGCTACATGCAAAATATTTTGACGCGTTTGCGCCAGAAAGTTGGTTAACTTTGAACTTTTTAACGCGTTGTGTGTTTTTGACAAGTAATCAGCTGACAATAAAAATAATAATTTAATTTGTGATTCATGAAACAATATTTATATTAAAAGAATACATTTAATAAAGTAACAAAATCTTGATATACTTTCGAGCCTGTTTTTAATACACAAATAAGTAAACCAATAAAAAACAGCTGACAGGAATGGCTTTTGTAACGCGTGTTGTGTAACTTGCAGTTTTTGACGCGCTAAAGTTTATTAACGCACGATACTTGTCGACGAACTAACGCGTGTTATGTACTTCCACCTTTATTGATCAGCTTGCTACCTTATAGGCGAGAGAGAGTGAGAGAGAAACGTTTTTTTTCCTCTCTTCACTCTCGTTATAAAGTAGCAAGCTGATCAATAAGACTTGCAACGTGTGAATTGGGAAAAAGTGTGTCTGTAACGTTTTGGTGAGAAAAGTTCCTGCTTTGAACTGTCAAATAAACTCACGAATAAAAATGGGGCGAGAAAAAATTCTAACACTAAAAACCATTAAAAATGCAAAGAATAATAATAATATTTTGTTCTTGGCACATTTTTTATTGTTTTATTATTTTGCTTTTAACATTTTAATAAAATATACGAATGTCTTTAAAGCTCGTTTGCAAACAACAAACATTAAAGTCGCTCTTTACACAATTTGGTATAGCCGACGGTTGTATTTTCGCCGCCGGCGTTGAACAATTTTCAATTTTAGTAAATTTTGGTCGCCGACAACGATATTTAGTGAGACTTTCTTGCATCGAAAAGATGTGAAACAAAATATTCCGTCGTTTCTCGAAAAGTGAGAAATATGTGTGTCTGTAACTCATGTCGAAAACTATCAAAATAGATTACGTCGTTACGTTATAAACGTCATAATATTGCACTCGAAGTCGATGTGACATTGCAAACGTTCAGAACGCCAGTAACACATATCGTTGACGGCGACCAAAATTTACTTAAATTAAAAATTTTTCAACGACGGCGGCGAAAACACAACCGTCGGCTATACCAAATTGTGAAAGAGCGACTTTAATGTTTGTTGCTTGCAAACGAGTTTTGAAAAAATTCGTATGTTTTATAAAAATATTAAAAGCAAAATAATAAAACAATGAAAAATGTGCCAAGAATAAAATATTATTATTATTATTCTTTGCATTTTGCATTTTTAATGGTTTTTTTTGTGTTAAAATTTTTTCTCGCCCCATTTTTATTCGTGAGTTTATTTGACAGTTCAAAGCGGGAACTTTTCTCACCAAAATGTTACAGACACACTTTTTCTGTAAATTGGCTAGTAATTTCCTTACGTGACAGCTTGTACTCGCCAAAAAAAGTTACAGACACAGTTAAGTGAGAAAAACAGCTGTTTGTTTCAATTTATGGCATTTTTGTTTCATTTCACACATTTCAATCGAAAACTTTCTCGACGCGAGAGTTACAGAACATGGGCACTGCTCTAGAAAACAAAAATAAGTTTACAAAAAATAAATATAGGTACATAAAAAATGCTACCATCCAATTAAGGCATAAAAGCATGCGCTTGAAAATACTTACAAAGAGTTATTGCACCCATTTTTTGTAACTTCGAGAGTCAACATGGAACAAGTTTACACCAGATTACAGCTATTCCAAATAGTGAGAAAATCTAATGCTGGAACCATGGACGAGAAATTGGATTTTTTGGTCAGAAAATTGAGCGAAATTTCAAAATGTCAAGGGGAAGGGGACATATTAGCACTGAAGCAGTGTTTGAAAAATTGTTTCAAAAGATATTGGCTTTCGGCACAACGAAAAGAGGACCGCTTTTTAAGCACAAACGCTAAATGGCTGGAAGGAACTGTAACAATACCAGTATTTGGCAGTTCTTCTTCAGGGCGGCCACGAAAAGAATTTAATGAAGCTAGTGATAGAACAAAGCGGAGAAAAACTGAAGAAGTTCGTCACCAATTAACAACAGAGGATATCACATTTGCTGCATCCATGAGTCAAAGAGCAGCGGGACATAATGATGCGGCTAAATTAATAATGGATATAACGAGATCCCCAAGAAAAGCAAGAATTTGCAAGCGATCATTAACAACTTCTGAAGTCAACCCTGTGAATAAACTTTCAGCGGAAGGAGCTTTAGCACTCTTTGTAAATGCAGAGCTCACGAAAAAGCAATATGAAATGTTATACAATGCCAATAAAAATGTGTATCCATGTTACTCGTTACTAAAAAATGCATAAAAAAATTGTTATCCCAATGAAGATGCCATAACCGTTACTGAAACATAAGCGGAAGTGAAGCTCCAAGCTCTCCTCGACCATACAGCAACACGTTTATGTATATACCTTGAAGAGGTTTTGCACCAGTTAGACTATGAAGAGCTAAATTTCTTGGAACTTATAACCAAATGCGGCTGTGACGGATCGCACCAATCATGTTATAAGCAGAAATTCGAAAACAAAGATGTTAGTGACGCTAATATATTCCAAAGCAGTTGTATACCAATTAAACTAATCACAAATACTAATGGAAAAATTAAAACGATATGGCGAAATCAAACACCATCCTCAACTAGGCTGTGTAGACCAATCCGCATCCGTTTTGTGCAGGAAACAACTGACATCACGAAGCAAGAAATAGGACACATAAATAATCAAATTGAAGTTTTAAAGAAAAGCGAAGTACCGTGTAGTGGAAAAATTGCACAAATTAAACACACGATTGTAATGACAATGGTCGACGGAAAAGTATGCAATGCTGCAACGGACACAAAATCGACAATGAGGTGTTACATTTGCGGTCAAACTTCGAAAGATTTTAACACGTTGCAGAAGAATGTTCGTCTGAACTGTGATGCCTTGAGTTTTGGACTATCAACTTTACATGCACGCATACGCTTTTTAGAATCGATACTTCATCTCTCATATAAACTGCCAATTAAAAAGTGGCAAGCAAGGAGCGATGAAGATAAAGCAATTGCTAAAGAGAGGAAGATATTCATCCAAAAAAGACTTAAAGACGAGGTAGGAATACTTGTAGATGTTCCAAAACCAGGATACGGTAGCACTAATGATGGCAACACATTAAGAAGATTTTTTTCGGACCCAGCAACTGCATCGAAAATCACTGGAATAAATGAAGAATTAATCAACCGCCTGAAAATAATATTGGAAGCAATAACTAGCGGACACCGAATTAATATTGAGAAATTTGAGGAATATGCACATAAAACTGCCGAAATATATGTGCAACTTTACAACTGGCACCCCATGAGTCCTACGATGCCCAAGATTCTTATTCATGGCGGTAGTGTTATAAAGCAAGCAATCTTGCCAATTGGACAATTGTCAGAAGAAGCTGCCGAGGCCAGAAATAAGCACTTACGATTATATCGCACGAATTATTCGAGGAAATTCAGCAGAAGCGATATAAATCGAGATGTCTTGAATAGGTTATTTCTGAGCAGTGACCCTTTTATAAGCTGCAGTACGCAAAGAGAACGGAATAATAAAAAAGCTTTTTCATCAGAAACCATCACACTTCTTCTTCCTGACATACGACATAATAATTAGTAAGGAATTTTTATTAGTTTAACTTTTCGTTTATAAAGTATTAAATAATATAAAATAAATATAATAAAGCCTTTTTTTTAATTAGACTGTAAATCATATGTATGTACATACAGCCTGTCAAGAATGAGTTTAAACCTTTAAAATCAACATTTGTTAATTGAGTTTTGCGATTTATACCAACTTTTATTCCTTAGGAATGTGGCTTTTAGAAAAATTTAAACTTTTTGGTTCTTAAATTTTTTTATTGCATTTTGGAAACAAAAAAATTTACGCATTTTGCATGTAAATTTTTTTTTTCGCCATTAAATTTTTAATAACTCCAAAATAGTAATAGATATAAAATAAATGTGTATGGTTAGTTTAAGCAGAATTTTCCGGTGCATCTTCTGATTCTCCTGCTTTTAAAATCGGAGAACACGTTTTCAAGTTATGGCAAAATATATTAGGCAACCCAACGATTTAGGGGGTGAAGTATGCCACGCCTTTAAATGAAAATCCTTACGTACTAGAGAAAAACGGAAAACAGATTTGAATTAAGGGCATCAAAATCCATATAGTCCACATACTTTTGTTTCTAGGGTAGAGAAAAATTTTTTTGTTGCGCAGTGTAATTTTTTCAAAATCTTCCACTAGACTTTTCATATCATACTACACCTAAAACTATCAAAAAACTAAAACTTTTAATTCAAAAAACACGTTTAATAATTTTGGCCAGCTTTTCAGGCCAAATACTCCTCTGTGCGGCATTTCAATCATCTAGATGGCGCCAAATAGATACACATTAGGGCGGGTCGATTTGTATAGATGAAAAAAAAAATTAAAAATCGTATAGCAAAAACGTAATCTACATACAATTCTAAGAAAATTCTCCAAAGAAACCATGGGTCTAAAATAAAATCCTAATCCGCGCCTCTCGAGTTGAAAATTTTTTTACTTGGGTGAAAAATTTTTTTAATGTAAAAAAAATTTTGAGTGTAAAAAAATATAAAGTGCAAAAGAACTACCTTACTAGACAATTTTATTCAAAAAATTCGACTTCTTTTTGGAAAACGCTATTTCTTCAAAAAAAAAAATTTATTTTTTGCAAATATAAATTTTCAAGTCGAGAGGCGCGGATTAGGATTTTATTTTAGACCCATGGTTTCTTCGGAGAATTTTCTTAGAATTTGATGTAGATTACGTTTTTGCTATACGATTTAAAAAAAAAATCGACCCGCCCTAATACACATACATATGTACATCGAAATTAGCAAGTTGATTTTTTTGAAACACTCTGATTATGGTTAGTTTTTGCCTTAAAAGGTGTCTGATATATGTTTTTATTACCCACGTTTTTGCATTTTTGTATTCTTAAAATTTTATGAACTTCTTGGAACTTAAACAAATTAACTGATAACCAAATAAAATTGTTATCTTTAATTAATGTATTAAAATTATTGCTCTAATTAGTTTATACTTTTTGTATTTCGTAATCAAATAGGGAATAACTTTAAGACTGCAGATCCATTAACAAAACACACACACCTTTTAGCTGAACCCGTAACTTACTGCACCGTACTGTATGCTCGTTGGTGCACTTAAAAGGTGTCTGATATATGTTTTTATTACCCACGTTTTTGCATTTTTGTATTCTTAAAATTTTATGAACTTCTTGGAACTTAAACAAATTAACTGATAACCAAATAAAATTGTTATATTTAATTAATGTATTAAAGTTATTGCTCTAATTAGTTTATACTTTTTGTATTTCGTAATCAAATAGGGAATAACTTTAAGACTGCAGATCCATTAACAAAACACACACACCTTTTAGCTGAACCCGTAACTTACTGCACCGTACTGTATGCTCGTTGGTGCACTTTTAGAATTTTTAAAAACGTTTCACGTGTTTTCAAATACATAAACAAAAAGCAATACAGTAATTTTGACTTAGCTGCACAATCTACTTTGCACGATTTTTTGTGCAGGTAAATCAAAAATGCGGTCATCTTTAATGTATTTATCTGCCTTAATGTGCAGGTACACAATTGTGGTTTCCTGCATAAAAGTGCACCTAAAGTAAAGTGCTTAAAAGAGGAATTTTAAACGTTTTTATTAATAAATTAATATTTATCAGAATTTTATTTAAATATTAATTTGAAAAAGTGGCCACCATATTTTTTATGTGTGCAGCTAACTTTGATGTTTTAAATAAAAAAATGTTAAAGCTGCCCAAAAATATTAATTACAGAAAATATGTATTTTGGGCAGTTTAGTCAAAGTTAACTTTAATTTATTATATGAAAATAATTTTAAAATGCCAGACATTTTGGGCATTTACATATCGTAAATGTGCAGATAAAGAAAGTGAACTTAAAAAAGGAATTTGTATGGGATTTTAAATAATAATGAAAAAAGTGCACTTAAACAAATGACAATTTAGTCAAAACTACTGTAGCTTACATAAAACAAGGGAATGGTAAATAGATTAAAAAATTTTTGATTTTTCGATTGGCTTTTTTAGTTATTTTTATAAAATTGATTTTCGATTAAAATCGATTTTCTATTCCGTACATAATTCAACAAACGCAGTGATGGTAATTAAAAATATTCAAACGGTAACTGCTGTGCAGAAAAAGTAACAAGTGATTTAAATCGTATTAAAGCAGTATGTATTTATAATTGAATATTTGATATTTATATAACTTATAAATTAACAATAAACAAATATATTTTTTTAGCATATGTATATACAGTAGAATCCCGATAATTCGTAATCGCAAGGTACCGGCAATTTCTTACGAATTATAGGCTTTTTCGATTTAGCGGGGTTTCGATTTAACGGGGTTAAAATAAAAAAAAAAATACGAACAAACGGGGTTTTTAAATTTTTTTACTCAAACGATAAAAAAAACATAAAAAACAGTTGTTAAAAATAAAATATATAAAAATTATACATAAAAATTATACATAAAAATCCACACACAAGCAAAAACCCACGCAAAAATAAAATAGTGGTAAACAAAAATTCATTCTTTCCATGTTTTTGTTGTTTTTATTATTAATTATAAGTAGTAGTTAGCAAACAATTACGATTTAAAAGAGGTAAAGAAGATTTTATTTGAAAAAAAATTACGAATTATCGAGGGGACCAAAATTTATGGAAATTTTACGAATTAACGAGATTTTTTCAAGGGACCGACAGTTTATTACGAATTATCGGGAATTACGTTTTATCGGGGTACGAATTATCGGGATTTGACTGTAAATACATACATATGTACATATACATTAGACTGGTCGCATCTTGTATGGGATTTTTTTTTTTTTTATTTAATTGTTTGCGCTGCTTAAAATATGAGGTTTGGTGTAAGAAATCATGATCTAATTTTTCAGGTCAATCCAACGGTGCCTAGCCGTGCCGGGTGGGGCCCAAAGTTCCCCATATTATAAAAAAAAAATATCTTTTCTATCAGATCTTTATAGTTATACTAGTTGAAAAGCCGAAAATCAAAAATATGGCTTCGTTACGAACTTCCGCAGAGAAAGTACTTCAAGTGTGCCAAATTTCAGCTTCCTATGTCATCAGATGGCTTCAGAAAGTTGAGAAAAGGATAGGACATACATGCAAACATCCTGACATACTAAGAAATTATATATTGTATAGATATATTAAAGTATTTGCTGTTTAATATTTTAGTATGATACGAACGAAAGATTTTAAACCTAATTCGGGGTCGCTGAATCCAGTGGTGCCTAGCCGTTTTTTTTTAGGTTAGCTTTGGTTTTCGAGATATAGCGTTATTTCGAAAATTAAGGAGGTTGCACAACATATACTCGCGTAATTCAAAAACACTTTAGCTTATTGAAAAGCTAAAAAAAAAAAACCGAAAGTCCGCAATAAAATTTACTTTAAGAAGTTAAAACTTTTTTCTTTATGTTGGCTTTGGTTTTCGAGATATACCGTTATTTCGAAAATAAGGACGTTGCACAACATATATTCGCGTAACTCAAAAACGCTTAAGCTTAGTGAAAAACTAAAAAAAAACCGAAATTCCGTAATAAAATTTAAGCTGATATTTGGCACACTTGAAGTACTTTCTCTGCGGAAGATAGTAACACAGCCATATTTTTGATTTTCGGCTTTTCAACTAGTATAACTATAAAGATCTGATAGAAAAGATGTTTTTTTTTATAATATCGGGAACTTTGGGCCCCACCCGGCACGGCTAGGCACCGTCGGATTGACCTGAAAAATTAGATCATGATTTCTTACACCAAACCTCATTTTTTAAGCAGCGCAAACAATTAAATTTAAAAAAAAAAATTGCGACCAGTCTAATATACATACATGTACATATCGTCACCTAAAATTCAAGAGGGCGTAACAGCACTTTTTATTTTCTTTTTAAATTTTATACACTTAAAGCTTTGTATATATTTAACATCTTTATCATCATTTGCTTATTTTGTACGTCTAAATATATTTATATTTGTTTATATTTAAATATGTTGTATTCAGTGTTGGCACTTTGTGGGTAATTACCCGAATGTGGAATAATCGTGGGTACATCGTGGGTAACTTCTCCTAGTTGTAATTCAGGTGTTATTTGAAATTCTTACTGCAGATACCCAAATAAAACAAAGAATCGATTTCAGTGATGACATTTATTTCTTTTTAAATATTGTTGATTAAAATGCACAGTTTTCTGAACCAAAGTCTCGGTTTCTTTTTAAGAAAAGTCTTTAATCATTAAATATGCATATATGTATTTTGAAAAGTAATGAATGTCGAAAGATGGACTCTTAGATTTGGATAAAGATGACTATCATAGTGATTTAGGACCTGAAGCTTATTGAAAAAAAAAAATATCTTAACTAAAAACTAGCATGGTGGAAGATATGTTTCCAATATTCTAACATATAATTAATTTTATTATTATTAATTAAAACCTTTTCTTTAGCTTCACTTCGGAAAATCGCCTTATACTCAATGCAAATGGATGAAACTTTGCAGGCATACATATTCCCGATGACAATACACGAATACATGGGCGAAGCCATGATAAAATCTGGGGGGGGGGGGGGGCGCAAAATTTTTTTTTTTTGTAAAATTCTTTTTGACCGCCTTTTACTCAATGCAAATGGATGAAACTTTGCAGGCATTCATATTCCCGATGACAATACATGAATATATGGGCGTAGCCAGGATAAAATCTAGGGGGGGGGGGCAAAATTTTTTTTAAATGTTCTTTTTTAAGAAAAGCGTTTCTTAAAAAATTTTTTTTTAAATGTTCTTATTTTTATCTTTATTATACTTTTTAATGCTTTAGTTTGAAGAATATTTAGCGCCCTTAACAGTTGTAAAACTGAATTACGAAAGGGGCACTTGTAAAAAACCCTGCAGGCATTTTGTTTACTAAATAAGACCATGAAACTTAAAATAATAGACAATACAAAAAAATTAATTTTAATCGTAGATTGATACACGGGATTACCATTTGAAACTGATTTCAAACAAATAGGCATGGCGCCTGACCTTGACGAAACGCATTGCAGACGTCCAATTTTGTTCCTCTTTTTCGAGCATTGCTGGCTGCATGTCACAAATAAAATGAACAATGCTGACCTCCAAGACGTCAATTGTTGCTAGCGTTATCAGTATAAGCCAGTGACTTCACAGCCCTACGGAAAACAATCAAGAGGTGTCACATCGCACGGCCTTGAAGTCTAATTGACAGTACATTTTCTCTAAATCAACACATCGCCTTCATTTGTGAAAAAAGTTGCGTCAATTTAATCATGAAGTCGCCTATAAGTTGCGAAAATCGATGGCTGATTTTCAAAGTAAACTTGGATAATTTGGTGGCGTCTATTCATGATGATGTGCCTGAGCAGAAAGTGAAAGCATTATAAATGAATGGCAATGAGCATTTTGAACTTTCCCTAGATATATGCAACCAAATGTGGAAGTTAAACTCATTATTTTAGGAGTTTTAATTTATGTTTTATTAATTGTTTTGAGGTCTTTAATGTTATTTTTGTTAATTTAGTTAAAATCTTCGTTTTGCTTCTTTTTATTAAATAAAACTTAAATTTTATATCAGGTGTAATTAAATTTAAATCGGGTTATTTTGCTTCATCTCAAGTTTAACTTTGAATTTTGCGGGTGGTAACACTAATTGCATTGTACGTTGTTTTGTCGAAAGTTCATAGATTATACTAAAAAAAATACCAAAACAAGAGCCTAATTTGACATACAAACAGTCCATTACTGCTTTACAACTGACACGTAACAACGGCACAAAACGTTATTTTAAACTGATTGATATGTTCCTTTAATGTGACATTTAAAGCATTTGCATTGTTTGCAAATAACAAAGCAGACCAGACGTTCCAATAGGGGACGTGGACGTTCAGCTAGCTATACCTTTACTCATATACTCAGGCATTCTCTGCTCTACATTGTGTATTTATGTAATTATTAGGAAAATCTGTGATATTTAACGTAATTATTTTGTATTTAATTTTAATAGTTAAGATAAACAAAGAATTTTTTATTTAAATAATTACTACTGAGTAAAAATCATGGGACGTGAAAATAATCTAGCAACACGTGCTATACCCACAAAAAACGTTTGACAAATGCCCAGATTCAAACTGGTTGAAATGCAAACAAAACTTGTTGTATCAATTACACAGGACAACAAATGTGTTACTCATGAAACAGAGTACATATTAAGTTTAAAAAGACCATGTTTTTTGCCATATTTTTCGTCTTCGTCTGAAAGTTCTACCAATTGCATATGTTTAACCTTTGTGATATCTTGTTCCTTCTCTAAGATTAATTAGTCTGAAGCTTGAAACATCCGATTTTCCGCTATATTTGTTAGACGACATATCAGGTTTTATGAGAAGAGATTATTTCGCGAAGTTACAAAGTTCTCCATATGGCTGAAAACAGGGGTTTTTTTACTTTAAGCGTAGGTTTAGCGTAACTTAAACTTAAAGAAAAGCATACGTTAGTTCCAAGCCTGTGTTATGAACAAATCTATTGATACAACAATTAACAGATAATGAAATTTACACGAAAAAAAAAATTAATTGTAAATTTGTATTCTGAAATAATTTTTGTACTTTTTAGCACAGGAAATAAGATTTTGGTGACCGAAGAATATGTATTTGAGAAACACGCAGAGTAAACACTTTTTTCGATATGGTCACAACGGTGTGTAACGTATAAAAAGTTTTTCACTATTACAACTTTTCTTTAACTTTAATTGTGGGATTTTTTTAAAGGTAAGTTCACCCAACCAGGTAGTTTTTTTTTATTATTTTTTTTTTGCTAATTTCCTAATACCGCGAAGTTCTTTGCTTGTCTGCTAGAGTCTCTGGCGGGAATCGAACCCGCAACCCCAGCGCTGATAGACTAGCTCTCTACCAGCTAGCCTACCGGGGCAAAAAAAAATAGATAACTTTTTATATTACAGACAAAGGTAAGATACCTTGAATTAACGCCAATTTTTAATAATAGCCTTAAATATGATATCCTTTGATAAAACTAAGTTTCTTATAGCCTTTTCAAACTTGTCAACATTTAACATCAATTTGCGAAAATGTTAGAATTTTCTCATAAGAAATACATAGGGATAAAAATCAAAATTTTTCAACATCTTTACAGAATGTTACTATTTCATTTTGTTCCCTTTAACATTTTTTGATTCTTTTAGTGTTATCACTAGAAAAGTGGCAATAAATTCTATTATTATTGTGGCATCACAGACAAAATGGAAGTTGCTTTGAAAGCAGCGTTACCATTTCTCAAGTTTTTCCTTTTTTGCAAGCCTTATTTTGCTGAAATTATTAAACAAAATGGATTAAAAATACATTTTGGTGTTACCTTTTTAAATGTTGACACTTTTGAAGAAAAAAAGTATTAAAAAAAATGTTTCAAGTGTGAACGCGTATTTCAAATTTTCAACATCTTCCATGCGTTCCTCCGAAATGTATGCAAGTGTACAAAGGGTATTAGGAAAAAAGTCTATTAATTACCCCAAATTATTTATTTAACATTTCAAAAAACTACAGTTTCTGACTAAAAACCTTTTTGCCTTACGCCAAAGATATATGGATTTCTTTGAAATTAAAGGGGAAAATCCATCCACCTTGCATGGAAAATTTTTTCATAAATGTAAATTTTTAGAAATTTCAATCAAAATATTTTCCAAGTGAGGTCAAGTGTTTTACAAAATTACCCCTTTTAAGAATTGCAATATGTTTTTGTTATATATTATAGTCGCCTCTTAAACTAATTCAACTTATTCACATTAAATTTTCCATGAAAATTGTGTGTAATTATTTTTTCAGTTGTATTTACACATGATTAATCACAAGTTTTGTTTCTGCAGTTTCAGATATTTTTAGAAAATAATATTTTTTTTGAAAACACAAGCAAATATACGAATTTAAAATTAGCAATTAAAGTTAAAAATAGAAATTTTCCATTAAAATTAACAAACGATTAATCAGGTAGATTTTTATTAAGTGTTAATAACTGAATGAATGTGTATGAACATTAATAAAAGAAATTTCATTATCTTTAACTTTAATTTCCACGAAATCAATTGTTTATTATTGGGGCACTTACGGACTTCTGTTGGTGATTTATTAACCGAAGATATTTTCGATATTTGTCTTAATTTTTATTAAATTTAAGTTAATTGACACTCAATATTTAGAAATAAATTTTATTCAATTGTAGTTGGAAAAATTTTGTTTAAAAAAATTTTATTTACAGCCAGTCCCACGATGTCACACGTTAACGTTCGCATAGAAAATAACATTTAAAACAAAAACAAATTTTTGAAATTGTTTTTGTTTTAAATTTAATTTTCTATGCGAACGTTAACGTGTGACATCGTGGGATTGGCTGCTAGTTTACATTAAAATTTTCTTGAAAAAAATCATGGGAAATTTGTGCGGGAATTCAATAAAATAAGGGATAAATAAATGTTTTATTTTTTTTTTTTAATTTGCACATTTTGTCTTCTTCGCTTATAAATTAAAATAATAAAATTGCGCAGTCTACTTGTATAGTGTGTGTCACAAGTTTCGTTTATGCAGTGCCAGACTTTGGCACTGAATTTTTATGGTGTACGGCCGGCATTATAATAAATAATAAATTTTATTTAGACAAGGAAATAAAATCGGGCGTGCACGATTACGCACGAGGAATTTTTAGGTTTTTACTATCTACTACGACCACTAATATGTACCTACACCATTTATGCTGGAAATCTAGCACTTATAACATTTCGAGCAAAATATAGTTCTTTGATTTTCCAAACAAAAAAAAAAAAATAGCTTTTAGTCAGCTGTTAACAAATCAAATCTACAACATGTTGTTGTAATGTAAACGGACTATAACAAAATGTTTATTTATTACGCACACTCACTTAGTAATCATTTACAAAATCTCACAATAATGGATATTTACGAAATATTTTATTTAAAAGATTTTTAAACACGATGCATTCATTCGGTCCATTTTTAAAAATACACACATTTTTACTGTTAATTTAGAAAATTTTATGAAAATAGTCTTTAGTTTTCGTGTATTCAATAGTTTCCAAGGAAAGCCTTTTTTAACGCGTAAGAATCCGTGAAGGTCCGCGGACCCCCATTGGGGAACCGCTGCTTTAGAGAGGTATAATTTCTTTTAAAGTTAATGTATAATCTCTTTGCAATAAAACTTTTTTCTTCAGAGACCTTAAAAATAATATAAACACGAAAAAGTATTTCAGTTTTGCGCGGGTTAAGACGATTTTAGAAGGGGTTTTTTATATAGGGCCAATGTAAATAATTAAGCGATCATCGCAAAACTTGGTAGAGTGATATACAGTAATATAATTTTTTTTAACGATTTATACGTTTTTAAGTGCTTTTTAGACAGCCGCTTGATATGCCACATGTTGTAAATTGTAGGCTGCTCCTCACAAAATTCCATGATATTATTTATAGCTGTTAAGGGCTTATTTGGGCCAAATTCGTCACGGCTTAAAGTTTTATTAAAGTGTTTTTCGAGAATTTTCCTTTGTATGAGCCTATACGGTATTCGTTACGGTATTAGGCCTACTAAAGTGTTTTCCGAGATAATGTTTTTTACGGGCCATATTGTAAATTATGGACCGATCTTAATATTGGCGGAATATGGCAGTATGGTTTAAAGCCACACAGAACGATGGATCCGCTCCTAATTAATTTTGTAACAGAATTTTTTTTAGGTAGTTGTTCAACAGTTAGCTTTACAACTCTTATTCTGAAGAACCGATTGCGTTGGATTCGTAAATCCGTAGAGCTAGCAACTATTTCACACTAAAATTATTATTTACTGCATAGTCGTTCGAAAGACTTAGTATGAGTCACGGACCCAAAATATATATAATTTATATACTTTATGGGGTCTTAGATGAATGTAAAAAAGTACACGGAGTGACAAACTTAGTGTTTCCTTTTCCATTCTAGTTGGGGAGGGTATAACAATTTAAAGTATCTAAATAAATGGTGACAAATTCTAATCTTGTGCTAATTTTGGGACACCCTTTATAAACCCCAGGGCTGTGGAATGGTCAAAAAAAGTTTCAATTCCGACTCCAACAGCTGAAATAAATAAAAAATCAAGGCTTTACTTACCAACATCATATTATCGCACTTTAATAGTAATGTATGCACGGCATACAATGCCAGTATCGAGACCCTATATTAAAAAAATACCAACAAAAAAACCTTAACTTTTTAGAAGAGCTTAACTAGTTATTTCGATTTGTATTGTAACAAGTAAGAGTGCTATATTCGGCTGTGCCGAATCTTATATACCCTTCACAATTGTGCGAGCAGAATACAGAGCAACTAAACAAAAACTAAATAAAACTGGTAAATATTTTTTTAAAATAAGAGACAACTGGTTTTGAACTTCGCTTTTGATAAGGACCCAGAATATATATACTTTATATATACTCAATATTGTAGAAATTACAAACGGAATGACAAAGTTATATATGGGCATTTCTCCAGAATGGTCTACCAGGATGAAAAAAAAAATTTTGATTATCATCGTCTTTTATTGTTTATTATTAGAAAAAAAGTCTACGTTCTTATTAAAAAATGGTTTCCTAGCATATCTGAGCTGTTTTACTTGAGGAAATTGGGCTTGAAACTGGAAAATTTTATAATTTTCTGTATTTTCTACTTTTAAAGACATTTTTATATACTTATTTTACATGCAAGAAATATGTTATGTTTACACTCTTTCTTCATAATCTCTCCATTACAATCAATTGTAAAACGAGTATTAAGTTTTTTTTGTTAAGCAAATTTTAAGACATTTATGGGAAAATGCGTGAAGATAATAATAAAAAAACATATGGAAAAAGTGTCACGTGCGTAATGTCACGTGCGTAATTTACAATTTATTTTTTTCTTCGCCAACCCATGCATAGTTGCTTTTGAACAAAACATGATTATAAAGGCCCATTACTAACCTTTATAAAAAAATTTTTTCCGAAATAAAAACCTTCTACAATTCACTTACTTTCGCACTTTTTCTTACGGTCCTAAAAGGCACTTCTATTTTTGTCACGTGAGTAAGTCAACTTTGATTGCATGGCATTTGTGTACCCAGTGCTCAATTTACCATTATATATACTTTTTAGAAAGAACTCATCACAAACAATGTAACGATTCTAGAATTCATTCTAAAATTCCAATCCACTTCTATTTTTTTAATATTCAAACACAATAAAACGCGTACAAATGTCGCGTGCATAACCAGAGAAACACCCATATACCCTTTTACCTTCGGTGCAGGGTATAAAACAAGTAATTTTTGGGGATTCAGTATTTCGGTTATAACTCAGCCATTTTTTAACCGATTTGACAGATTTATATACCGACGTGTTAAAGAAGAAATTTACCATTTACTTGAGTTATAAAGCTTGGACTCGGGGAGATTTATGGTTCCCGAAAGTGGGTATTTAAAAAAATATTAAAAAAAATTTAATTTTGGTCATGACTTTTTTGGATCTGAACCGATTTTTCCGAGTTTTTTATAAAATAAGTCATATCCATAAGACATATGGTAGCCCTAAAATTTAGGTTTTTATACAATTTTTAATTTTTTTTCTACGGGAGCTACCACGCTCACTTCTCCAATCCCGCCCACATTTTGTAGGATGGTGTGTATTGGTTACCTTAATGTGTGTACCTAATTTGGAAACTTTGGCTTTTGCCGTTCCCCAGATATACAGCAAAAAGTAATAAAAATACAACAAACACAAGGGATTTTTGGAAAAAATTAGAGGTAGTCGTGGTTTTTTGCTCATATCTCAGCCATTTGTGGACCGATCTGGCTGAATTTCAATAGCAAAATTATAATTAGAATACCTGACATAAGGATACCCCAACCAAGTCCCCATCATATCTGGGGGCTTCAGAAAACCCATTTCAACAGACAGACGGACAACCGGTTTTGAACTTCGCTTTTCATAAGGACCCAGAATATATATACTTTATAGGGTGTAGGATCAATATTGTAGAAATTACAAACAGAATGACAAAGTTATATATACCCTTTCTACCTTCGGTGAAGGGTATTCTATACCTATGAAAATAACTCCAGATTTTGCACTTGGTTGCGTTTCACCGTTTCACCGGCTCTGCCCGAGGTGAAACCATTATAGACAGAGTTTAAAAACTGCAGTCGAAACCAAAAACTGTCGAATAAAAAACGAAAATTTGTTACAACTTTTCGCTTTTTGAGTTGGTTTGACAGTGACTGTGACATTTAATTAATTAGAAGTAAAAACAAAAGGTTTTTTTAGGCCAATGACAAATGAAGAAGTGGAAGAAATTGCAGTTTTTAAACGCTGATTATAGACTTTAATATAACATATTTAGGCCCGTTTTCACAACTTACCGTTAGCTAAAGGTAGGATTTTATCGTCCGTATAAAAAGTGTTCCATTATTACAACTTTATTTAACCTACCAGGTAGGATGAACCTTAATTTACTTTATCGCTCTCTTTAGGTGAAAGTAAATTTTTAATAATGGAAAACTTTTTATAAGGCCGGTTAAAGTCTACTTTTAGCTATTGGTAAGTTGTGAAAACGGGCCTTAGTCTTAAAATTATTTTCTAACTTTAAGCACTTTGTAAAAATTTAGAGCATTAAAGCCCAATTTTATGGACAATTTTACACTTACAGTTTTTCAGATATACAGAATTCTATGCCACGCCTACTTTTCTTATCTCGCGTTTTGATAACCAAGCTATTTGTAACAAAATTTCAACCCGCTCTAAAAATATACAGAATTCTATTTTGTGCCACGCTTTCTTCTTTAATCCCTCATGCATTGTGTCGGATGTTGTCTATAATTAACCAAGTTGATTGTACCTAATTTGGAAACTTTGGCTCCTGCCATTCCCCAGATATACAGAAAAAGGAATAAAAAAACAACAACAACAACAGCGGATTTATAGGTAACATTAGAGGTAGTTAATATACCGATTTTACTAAATTTCAATAGCAAAATTGTTAGGAGCAGATGTAACAAAAATATATAACAATCATGTCCCGTTATATCTGGAGTCTTCGGAAAACCACTTTCAGCAGACGGACATCGTTAAATCAACTTCACTACCCATAATGACCCAGAAAAGATATATCTAGACTTTACAGGGCCTAAGACTTATAATGTAGAAATTACAATATGTATGTATATGTATGTATACTCTTTTACTTTCGGTGAAGGATATTAAAATCCGAGCGAAAATATTAAACCTAAAAAATTACATATTAAATAAAATTATGCTCTCAAGTTCTTGTCACTCGACACTTTTTCATCTGTCATTGACTAGACATTCGCAGGCGTTTTCTTCGAAGGCGTGTTAGGAATTTATTAAAGAACAAATAAAACTTTAAGAGAACTATTTTTTAAAAAAAAGTAAAAAGCAAAAGCAAATTTTGAATTCTTTTTTTATTTTTAAAACAAAAACATTTATACTATAGTGTGCTTACGTTTTTCTATTGTTTGTACATCTTTTTTTTAGATATCTCTGCAAAAATAAATTTCACTAATTTAAAAACATGTTACGTCAAATGTACCAAAGAACACAGAGTGAATGTACTGCATGGGGGCTTGTTTTTAGACGTAGCAATCATGTGACGAGCGGGTAAGTTTTTAAATTGCTACGATACTTATACATATATAGTGTTTTAAGTTGTATGTATGTATATGTATATTTCTGTTCTACGAGAATGGCGAAAGAATGCCTAATGAATCACATACTATGTGTGTACAACGTACAAACACACATATTTGTACGTATATGTACATATTTAGTAGTGAAATAAAATAATAATTTCTACTTCAATTTATAAAAAACTAGCTTAACCCAGTGCGCTTCGCTACACTGCTTTAACCATTTCTTCAGTTGAGAGATACTTAATATATGCATCCTATGGGAGGTATTTCCCCCTGTGCCTACCGGCATTATTTTTATTTTCAAAAGTGTAGCATACCATAAGAGTGACTTTTACAAAGTTTGAACATTCTCACTTAACAGTTCTTAAGATATGCGATATTAAACATTGGTGTCCCATGGGGGGTAACACTTCCCCCGCTGCTATTTAATTTCAGTTTTGGGGCTCTGAAGATCCTACTATCAAAAGTTCAACAAAATCCGTGCAGTGGCTCTTAATTATATTTTTATCTATGAGGTGTACTGCTCCTTCTCTGTCAACCCCGCCCATTTTTATATTGAAATTTAAAGTTAACCATAATAGTAGCTTTAACCTCGTTTGAAGACTCTCCCTTTAATAGTTCTTCAGTTGAGTGATATTTAATATATGCATCCTATGGGAGGTATTTCCCCCCCTGCGCCTACCCGCTTTATTTTTATTTTCAATAGTGTAGTATACCATAAGAGTGACTTCTACAAAGTTTGAACATTCTCACTATAACAGTTCTTAAGATATGCGATATTAAACATTGGTGTCCTTTTGGGGGTAACACTTCCCCCGCTGCTATTTTATTTCAGTTTTGGGGCTCTGAAGATCCTACTATCAAAAGTTCAACAAAATGCATGCAGCGGCTCTTAATTATATTTCTATCTATGAGGGGTACTGCTCCTCCCCTGTCAACCGCGCCCATTTTAATATTGAAATTTTCATTTTACCATAATAGTAGCTTTAACCACGTTTGAAGGCTGTCCCTTAAATAGTTCTTCAGTTGAGCGATATTTAATATATGCATCCTATGGGAGGTATTTCCCCCCTGCGCCTACCGCTTTATTTTTATTCTCAATAAAGTAGTATACCATAAGAGTGACTTCTACAAAGTTTGAACATTCTCACTGTAACAGTTCTTAAGATATGCTATATTAAACATTGGCGTCCTATGGGGGGAACCACTTCCCCCGCTACTATTTTATTTAAATTTTGGGGCTTAGAAGATCCTACTACCAAAAGTTCAACAAAATGCGTGCAGCGGGTCTTAAGATATGCGATATTAAATATTGGCATCCTATGGGGGGTACCAATTCCCCTGCCCCGATTTTGGATTTCAAAATCAACTAACCATCATCACTCCTCCCTGTACCTTCCCTAAAAATTTTATGGCTATCGGTCGAGCCGTTCTCGAGTTATGGAGTGACAATCAAAATGTACACTTCTTTTTATATATATAGATTATTCCAAGGGGCACAAAACTTAGTTACCCAGTTGGCAAAATGTTCCAGACGCAAATGTCGTCAACGATGTCCTCAACACACTTTAGAATTTGTCGCATATAACATTGATGATGAAAACTAAGTAACAAAACGTATATTTTGTCGTGTTTAAAATCGTTTTTACGACTTTTTTGGAGACATTTGATTAAATTTGCCTTGAATAATAGTTTATTGAGGACAACTTAAATGATCATTGCATTCATTTTGTCGTGTTTCAAACCACATTGACGACAAAATGCATGCAATGGTCGCTTACGTTGTCCTCAATTAAAAAAAAATTAACTGTAAATTTGTATGTAATTTAATATTAAATCTTCTTGATATTTAAAAAAGTTTTTTTTTGCTCTCCTGAAAAATAATTATTTTAGTACTTACAACTTTATTCGCGGCAGTGCTTCAATTGTAAAACTGAACATACGTAAATTGTTGGGTCAGAAAGCTCAAACAAATTAGTGTACCTGCTGACTACATTGCAATATGTAAAGATCAGAACCCATTCCCTAATAAATCAAAAGCCTGTTGGATGACTGACTGTCTCCATACAGCCAGTATCCATTTTTTTTGAACCCTGTCTTGCAAACTCATCGACCATTTCATTACCGGTGATGTTAAAGTGTTCAGGCACCTAGCATACATTTACTACAACCTCTCCTAATATTTCCCTTAGAGCTCTTCTACAATCATTCACTAGTTTGGAATTCACTAAACAGCCCATCTAGGCCCTAAGATCTGATCACATATAAAGCGACCTTCGAACCCCAGCAATGTTACCCCTTTCCAATTCTACGGCCTTCAAAATCCCTAGAACCTCCACCAAAAATATACTGGAGTCGGCAGGAATCCTATATAACCTTTTATCATCTATATCCTTTAACCGAGCCCCTTATCCTGGACCCATCAGTAAAAATATCAAATCTCTCATACAATCTGCCCTGACCTGACCAGCTCTCATGATATAATAAGCTATATTGTCGCCCATATATACTCAACGACTTTGTTGTCCATATATCGTCAAAGACAATGTTGCCCATATGATTGTCAACAACAGTGTCACCCATATGATCGTCATCAACAGTGCCGCCCATATGATTGTCAACGACTGCGTTGCCCATATGATAGTCAACGATTTTCCGGACACTTGTGTGAAGTCTTCAACGATTTGTTTAGATGGTCACCCACGCATCGTCAAGAATTTTCTATGGTTGTACACTAGACCGGACTTAAATTATTTTTTTAGCAAAAAAAGTGTACCGCCCCCTCAAATTGTTCCTTTTTACGCCAATACGGAAACTCCAAAATCTTAGACTGATTGCCCCAGGTTAAGGCGTGGCACATGCCCACTAAAGTGGCTAAAACTGGTTTATATGGACTTTTTAAGAGACAAGGCACGAACATATACGTAAAATGTTTCATATATGTTTGTAATATATTATTTTATTGAAATTAACTTACGTTTAATGATTACTATTCTTGATAAACATTTAAACTTAATCGCAAAGGTCTGATTTATTAATGCTACCGTACTTTTACCTATAACACAGCCCGACAAAATTAAAAAAGATGTTTGCTTCTTTGAATTTATTAACTGATTCTAGTTAAAAATTTGGGAGTTTTTTTTTGTTTTTTGGCAATAACTATAACAGTAAATAAAAAATTTTTTTGGAAAAAAAGTTTGGGTAATTGGTGTAATTGGAGGTCATAAGTGGAGGGTATAAAAAGTTATATCATGAAAACTAGAGCTGATAGAGACAAACTGATTACAGTTTTGAATTCAGCGCACCCAAATTAACTAGAATCAGTTGATAAATTCAAAGAAGCAAATTGAGTGTTGGCCTGTGTAATCAGTTACTGTTTGCAAGATATATTGTTTCTCTTCTTCGTTTTTTGTTAAAGCTGCATTATATTCTTCCATTAGTTTTACAAAACGCTCTGCAGTATCATTAACAACATGTTATTTTTGTACAATATTCATTCCCTTTTGAAATTCGGATTCATTGTACCACTTGGAAGGGTCAAGTTTTAGAAAGTTAGTTTCAATATTAAATCTAAATACTTGGAACTGTTCTTCGCCCTGCGTTTCTTTTCGCATTACCTCTTTTTCAATACGAATATTTCTTCGCTTTTCTTTTTCAAATAATGAACGATCGCATCCCACGATTGCGCCAGGTCTACCTTCTTTACGTTGATAATTCAAAAACTCTTTATCTTCTTCTATTTTAATTAAATCTAACGCATTTCCGTGCGAAATGTCAAATAAGTTTTCCATATTTTTAATAAACTCATCTTCTCGCCTTTTTTAAAGTGGTGTGCTACGTTTGCACGTTTCTTGCAGATTTTTCCATTGGTGATATAAAGATTCAACTTTTTGAACACTTCAATCAATTTGACGAAATGGAATACGGGCTTTATTCCAATAAATTTCGGCCTCTTTGATAACCAGATAGGCACTTGAACGAAGATCTAATTTCACTTTGCGCATGTTATAAAACAAAACTTGTCCATTGGAAGGCAGCTTAGATCCAACAATTTGGCTTTCGTCATATCCTAATAAATAAATTTTTTCACTTGCTCTTGTGTCCATTTTGCAAATACCATCAATATAAATTCTCTTTATACCAATAATGTTTCTATGCTTCAAAGCTCAAAATACCTATACCTATACACTTCACTTTTTACAAACTTTTAATTTCCACGTGGTTGACTTAACTCTATTGTTGCCAATATTTTATTAATGCCTAGATTACACTATCTCACAAGTCTTACGTATTCCATAATACTTTGTGAGATAGAAATCTAATGAGTTTTGTTGCGACTGTCAAAAAATCTAACGTAACATGACAGTGTGTGTTCAGACCATCACACAAAGTATAAGCACTCACACATGAAATAAAATGCAACCCTGATCCAATGAAAAGTATCATTGTTTAGAAATTTTTCAAAAACCGATGAAGTCGTATGGGATGTCAAACTTTTTTCTTAATACTTGTCAATTTCGTGACAAATTGCATTCACACCATCACACTTTGTCATATTACTTGAGTTTTTGACATGTATTAATACAAAGTATAATAGTGTAATCTAGCCTTAAGTAATCAAATATTTGGTTACAGAGTAAGTAAAAATGGGGGAACTGTGTTCGATGTACTGAGTTAGACACGCTTTGGTGTTGTCCCCCTGCAAATAAAATTGGAACACCTGATCCATTTTGATAAAATGGACTTCTCCAAGGACTGGTCCGATGTAATGCAAGCATGGACCATGTCATTGTTAAAAAGTGTTTGTAGTGAGACGACATGTCTTCGTTTTTTAACGACATGCTTTCGTTTTTTATACGACTTCAAAACTAATCCTCTTGTGTATACCATGGTGTAGTCTTAAAACAACTCCTTAGTAGTCCAAAGTTGGATTATATGGTACTGCCCTAGGACATTGTAATGTTAAATAGACCATGTTTTTTCCATACGTTTGGTTTACCTTTTGACTAGTCCTTGTCCCTTGTGGGCTATTCTGTACATGCGTGTTTGGACTGGTCCTATTATTTGCAGGGCCATAATCAACGTAAACAGCAAAAAACCGTCAGCATTTGCCGAAGAATAGTAATTATTAAACGTAAGTTAATTTCAGTAAAATAATATATTACAAACTTACTTATATGAAACATTTTACTTAAATTGTCGTGCCTTGTCTCTTGAAAAGTCCATATAAACCAGTTTTAGCCACTTTAGTGGGCATGTGCCACGCCTTAACCTGGCGCAATCAGTCTAAGATTTTGGAATTTCACTATAAGCGTAAAAAGGAACAATTTGAGGGGGCGGTACACTTTTTTTTGCAAAAAAAAAATTTCCCATACAAAAAAAGTTCGGTCTATTGTACACGCGTCGTTCAGGATGTCTTCAAGACATAGTCAACTGGGTAATTCAAGTTTCTGTTTTTTTATTTGTGTTTGAAACTATTGTAAAAAAAAACAAAATAGCGTTAAATCGTCTGAATTAGTGACAGTCTTCAGGCATTCTTGTATATAAAAGTAGAGTTTCAGTTCGGCTTTCGGTTTGAAAATATCCAAGTAATGCTATGTTCACATTTGAGTTCTTAAACGCGTTTGCTCCAGGCTATTAAGCTGGGATCACACGATTGCCGCAAATGCACCAATATGACACAATTTTTATTGTGCATTATTGACGCACAATAATGAAATTGCACCAATCAAATATTCTGAAATCACACGATTGCCCTGTTTTAAACAAATTTTATTGCCGCTAGCTGCTACAAAGTGAAATGGGTACAATAATTGCCGTAGCACAGTCACACGATTGTTCTTACTTGTGTTAACTGCGAAAACAGCTGTTGTGGTAGCTTTTTTATTTGTTTGAAAGTTCTTGTTGATTTTTTTTTTTATTAAAAATTTAAATTTGTATCAATTACATTTATTACAATTTATTTAATTTTTTTAAGAAATTCCAAAAATTGACAGTCTGTTCAACAATTTCGTATGTTAAGGTTCGCATCAGAGAACGGCTTTGTGCAATTGCAAAAAATCGCATTAAATGAACAGCAACAAATATACTCACTTGCGGTCATACAATCAAACTTGCGCAACCGCAAACATTCGCTGCTGGTTAGCAGTCATACCATGTTCACACGGACAGCAATATTCGTGTTTCGCTCTCTTATTCCTGTTTCGCGCCCCAAACATGATTGAAACGACTTGTTTCCCCATACAAAATTTTGTGAGCGAAACAGGTCGTTTCATTTTGAAACAGGCTGCGAAACAGGAAAAATGTACTATCATCTCCAATTTTGATAACATTTATCGTTAGTTTATCTGAACTAGCTCTCAAAAAAAAAAGCAAAACAAAGAAAAAAACAAAATAAAAATTGATGTCTAATAAAATAAAGTGATAATTATAACATTATAATATCAATAAAAGTGTTAAATAATATATGTTTAAGTTTTATTTACTTTTTTATTTATTTAAAAAAAATCACACTAACAACACAAAAAAAAATGTCAAAATGAAACAGGAATGAATCGTATGAACAGCATGTTTGACAAACTAGTTTCAAAGAGCAAAACGAGTGGTTTATAACGTCGTATGAACATAGCATCATTCAAATAATGCACATCGTTCTTTGTTATTTATACCATCGTTAGCTTCGATTTTTAATAAAGATATTTGTGTGTTCGGTGCGACAATGATTGTTTTGGTAAAGAAAAATAAAATACAAACAAAAAGCCAGAAATAGAGCAATCATTACTCATGAAGACATTCAGCAGTAACTATGTATGTAGTACAAGAAAAAAAAATTTAAATGAAACTAAACGCACATATGTAGGCACAAACAATTTCCATAGAAACAGACTGACTTTTTTTATCATCTTAAAAAGTACAGTAGTTCTGTATGTAGGTACAATGTATTCTTGTTATTGTTGTTTTTATTGTTGTTAATTTTAACAAAGCGTCTCATCGAGTGGTTTATTGTTGTTATTGTTGTTAATGTTAACAAAGCGTCTCATCGAGTGGACAATGACTACTTGAATGCAAAAGTATAAAAATGTGTTCCTTTTGAATTTACACAGTTGTGTTATATTGCGTGCGCAACAAAAATGCGAAGAAAGCACTTTCAATAAAAAACGAATACATGCAAAAATCAAATGTGTACGAAACGATGTAAACCAACGTTGAACTTTGTTTTGCAAGCAAAGAGTAATTGTAAATTTGAGCGTATGAATAAATCAAGAAAAATAGTGATTTTGCATTTCTCTGGTTCGCATAGAAATACATATGTATCTTTAATAAAAATATTCGCACTGAACACCTAAATATGCATACATATTTTGTTTATAACAATAATTAAAAAAAATTAAATGCATAATAAATAAATACATATTTATTTTCATTACCCACTAAAAGAAACACAAAAAAGTAAATTTATTAAAAAAGGCGCACAAGAACACAATAAATATTGGTGCACTTTTGTTATTTTTATTGACGCGCGGTTGCATGGCAAACAGTCACACGATTGCGGCACCAGGGTTGCATTTGGTTGGTAAAAGTAAGCACAATATTGTCCTCGATTGGTACATTAGCCATTTGATTGTGCCGTCACACGATTGGGGTATTAAAAAGTGTGAAAATTGGTGCATTGCCGCAATCATGTGATCCCAGCTTTATATATAAAGTGTTTTTAAATGAAGCATGAGTTTTTCGTATACATCATTTGCAATTTTTTTGGCATATATATTTAAAGTAAAAGCTAAAACCGATGTTTGTTTGTTCGGTTTCGGTTTTTAGGCATTAAAACTGCGGTTTCGATTTCGGTTCAAACCGAACAGCAATCCCTAAAAATAGTTTGTACTTAAATCGATTCCTTGAGTTATTTAGCCATCAAACCTCGCAACATGTTAAAATATGTGTAGGCAGCATTGAGAAGAGCTTGAAATGTCTCCAAAGTCATGGGATACATGCCGCCAGCTGAGATCTAAATAAAAAAGAAAGTAATTATCATCTCAGATATCACTCATTTACTCAAACAACGTCGTTACTTAAGGCTAGATTACACTATTATACTTTGTATTAATACATGTCAAAAACTCAAGTAATATGAGAAAGTGTGACAGTGTGAATGCAATGTGTCATGAAAATGACAAGTATTATGAAAAAAGTTTGACATCCCATACGACTTCATCGTTTTTTGAAAAATTTCTAAACAATAATACTTTTCATTAGATCAGGGTTGCATTTTATTTCAAGTGTGAGTGTTTATACTTTGTGTGACGGTGTGAACACAAACTGTCATGTTACATTAGATTTTTTGACAGTCGCAACAAAACTCATTAGATTTCTATCTCACAAAGTATTATGGAATACGTAAGACTTGTGAGATAGTGTAATCTAGCCTTTAGCAATACATACTCATAAGATTTAAATATAAATTAAGTCTCTCACAAAAAGCGAAGACTTTTGCTTTATAGCCTCAAAAATTTAATTTTTTTTGAGTTATGACGTTGTTTAAGCAAATTATTACAATCTACATGTACATAAGACCGTACCTCTGAAAAATCCCCGTACACCCTCTAATATAAAGTATTTTTGAAAAGTAGTTTAAAACACATTGGTTTCTTCGAGACATCGGATGAAAAATTTAAAAAAGCAACCACTACTTTCAGCAAAAAAAAAACAATTCGAAACTGCCTTGCAAAAATACCTTATATTAGAGGGTTTACGGCGCATTTGCTTTTTTCGTAAGGTGATGCGCTCTAATGTACACATTAAACTTGAAATGTTTTTGCAATATATAAAATATTTACCTGTAATGAAGTTTGACAGCGTACCAATAATATTAAAATGCATTTGCGTACTTCGATACTTGAATTAGTCCAATCAATGCCATATACTGCATTTGCGATTTTTGTACTCTAAACAATAACAAAATAGTTTATTTGCTTACTAAACTTATTAATTTTAAAATTATTTTTGTTTATTATACTTATTGACGCCTGCTGGACCATTTGTTTAAATTTTTACAATAAGTTTATGTATTTTACGGCCGTGTTCTCTCCCGTGTTAAGTTAATTGTAATTTTCATTGAACTATACGAGCTAAGCCTTGCAAACTTTCTGAATATAGATAAAAAGACTTACAATTTGCATTACCAGGTTTTTAAAATTCTTGCGATATGAATAGGGAACTATAAACTTTATTAAAAGTACAATCAAATGAAAAATCAATCCAAACGTACTCACATCAATCCGAAGCGGGATTGATAGTACGGTGAGTACGGATTTTCTTGAATCAAGTACAGAAAGATTGATTCAAGTACGGATTTTCAATCCCAAAATACTTAAATTATCCATATTCAATCCCGATTTCGTACTTGAAGTAATCCGAAAATGAGGTTGATTTAAGTAAAACGAAGATTCAATCAATCTCAAAATACGCTTGATTCAAGAATTATAAAATGGTTTTAATCCGAACTCGTACTTAAAATAATCCGAAAATGAGATTGATTTAAGTAAAACTAAGATTGAATTAATCCCAAAATGCGCTTGATTCAAGTATTATAAAGTTGATTTCATCTCCAATTTGTGCTTAAAAAAAAACCAAAAAAGATATTAGAAAGAAAAAAATATTATGATTGATTTACTTACCCGTTTTACACCTTAAAGAATGATAAAACACCAACATCATGCCCGATACGGTTTTTACTCTAAAAATCGTATGTACATATTTAACTAAAAATATAAACTAAATGAGAAGCCAATTTCAAATTTTATTTTTAACCCTTCGTGATACACATGAGTCTGGCCAGACCTTTGTTTAATGTGTATAGATAATCAAAAAATGTGAAAGCCGGAGGGTTAAACATGAAAAAAACACATACATATATATATACTAGATCAACCCGGTGCGCTTCGCCACACTGCTTTAACCACTTTTGATGACTCTCCCTTTAATAGTTCTTCAGTAGAGAGATATTTAATATCCTATGAGAGGTATTTTTCCCCCTGCGCTTTATTTTTATTTTCAAAAGTGTATTATACCATAAGAATGACTTCTACAAAGTTTGAACATTCTTACTATAACAGTTCTTAAGATAAGATATATTAAACATCGTCGTTCTATGGGGGTACTACCCAAAGTTCAACAAAATGCGTGCAGTGGCTCTAATTAATATTTCTATCTATGAGAGGTACTGCTCCTCCCCTGTCTACCCCGCCCTAATTAATATTTCTATCTATGAGAGGTACTGCTCCTCCTCTGCCTACCCCGCCCATTTCATATTGAAATTTATAGCTTACCATAGTAGTAGCTGTAACCACGTTTGAAGACTCTCCCTTTAATAGTTCTTCTGTTGAGCGATATTTAATTTATGCATCCTATGGAAGGTATTTCCCCCCTTGCGCCTCCCCGCTTTATTTTTATTTTCAAAAGTTTAGTATACCATAAGAGAGACTTCTGCAAAGTTTGAACATTCGCACTATAAAAGTTCTTAAGATATGCGATATTAACCATTGGCGTCCTATGGTGGGTACCACTTCCCCCGCTGCTATTTTATTTCAATTTTGGGGCTCTAAAGATCCTACTACCAAAAGTTCAACAAAATGCGTGCAGCGGCTCTTAATTATATTTCTATCTATGAGGGGTACTGCTCCTCCCCTGTCAACCCCGCCCATTTTTATATTGAAATTTATATTTTACCATAATAGTAGCTTTAACCACGTTTGAAGACTGTCCCTTTAATAGTTCTTCAGTTGAGCGATATTTAATATATGCATCCTATGGGAGGTATTTCCCCCCCTGCGCCTACCGCTTTATTTTTATTCTCAATAGAGTAGTATACCATAAGAGTGACTTCTACAAAGTTTGAATATTCTCACTATAACAGTTCTTAAGATATGCTATATTAAACATTGGCGTCCTATGGGGGGAACCACTTCCGCCGCTACTATTTTATTTAAATTTTGGGGCTTAGGAGATCCTACTACCAAAAGTTCAACAAAATGCATGCAGCGGCTCTTAAGATATGCGATATTTAATATTGGCATCCAATGGGGGGTACCAATTCCCCTGCCCCTATCGAAAAAATAAGTAGCCTATTTTATTTTTAGGGCTCACATGATGTTACTGTAAAATTTTCAGGAAAATCGGTTCAGTAGTTTAGGAGTCTATAAGCCAACAAACAAACATACAAACAAACAAACAAACATACAAACATTTTTCATTTTTATATATATAGAAGAAGAAGAAGAAGATAGATAGAAGAAGATATGTTTTTCTTCTTGTTCTGTTGTTTTTGTTGTTACTACAAACAAAAAGCAAATCGTTTTCTTCGAACTTATGTTGTGTTGTTGTAATTGTACAATAAATTTTTAAAACACACATACGTACGCACTAGACTGGCCATAGCGTTATATAGAAAAAATTAAAAATGTTAAATCCAAAAGTTTTCGCACTGAAAAATATGAGGTTGGGGATACAAATAATTATGCATATTTTATTTTTTTTTTTTTTTAATTCCGAGTACCTCCGGGTTGAGCCCAAACTTTTATTACATTACCCATTTATCACTATTTTTGTTCCTGTTTGCATTTAAATAACAAAAAAAATCTGACTTTATGTTCCCAACTGAATTTCTTCGATACCTTTAATTATTACCTTTCCAACGAGCCGCAATAGTCTGCTGATAAACTACGGATAATCTTGCCCGGAATACCCAAAAACCAAGGTCCAAAAAAAAAAATTTATTTTTTAATTTTTTTTTTATTTATTTTTTAATTTTTTTTATTGCTGATAATATTATACTAATGAAGATTTTTTGTGGGATGAAAAGTTTTTTCTGTAGTGCTCCACAACTTGAAGCAAATACTGCTTATCCTCTTCGTCGTATGTCAATGCCCGATTGAAATCTGTTATTAGTTTTATTGCTCTTTCTGCCGGGTCATTTACAACGGTTAAGTGTTGGCATATTCGTTTTGCGGTGCAGTATTCTTCTTGGTCCTTCAAAATTGATGAATCCAATTCAAAAAATGTCACATCGATTTCTAAACGATGGAAAAAACGCTTGGTGCGAGGAGTAACGAAAGAACTTAAATCCTTATTTTCAAACGATTTCACTTGTTCCAGCGTTAAGTTTAATCTTTTTGGAATAACTTTGTCATTTTCGTCATCATGATTGCCAAGAGCTTCAACGATTTTCCGCTTCACTTCAATAGATATAGTTTTATCGAAAAATCCAAGAGCCACCGCCTCTTCCGATAAATACCATAAATGGTTTTTGAATGTTGACAATAAGGCATTTGAAAAATTTAGATCGAAATATGAAATAGCGTCTTTAATAAATTGTAAATCTTGACGCGGTGCAGATACAGCGTTAACGCATCCGAACCAATACGAAACATAAATTCGCGTCAAGAAAATGCAAATGTTTCGAATGCCTTTCAGCTCGGAGGATGTCATCATGAATTGTTCGCGAAGCAAAAAAATCTTATTGCTGTATATAGCTTTGGACATAAACCTTGCATGAATTGTTGCGCCAGGCAAACGCAACTGCGTAAAATTTGGTAGGGGAGACCGGGGCAGCTTCGGCACTTTTTTTTTTTGAAGCCCTGAATCTAAGAATGTATTCAACAGATTTAAAAATTTTATCGCTTGTTGTTGTCCTTGGATATTGAATAATAATATATTGGTACAAAATTTTATGAATACTGAGTATTTGTTATTTTTTTTTAAGAATAAGTAAAAAAAGTCATTTTCGCTGAATGTGCCCCACGCCGGGGTAGCTTCGGCATTTGACGGGGCACATTCGTCGACTATATTCTTAAAGGCAGTTGTTCATTAAAAACTCTATAAAAAATAAAATTAGATGCCAGCTATAAACGGATTAAGCATTTTTTATAAGATGGATACAGTTAAACTTAAGTTTTATTTCGGCTCATAGAACTAGCGAAATATTTTCATTTTCAGGCTTAACAAATAGAGATCAAAAAGATATCAAGCATGCGAAGGAAGTTTGCTATTGAAATGAAGTCGTCAAGAGTTTAAGTAATCTAAGTAACTTGATAAATTTTACTTGGACGAATGTGCCCCAATTGAAAATGCCGAATCTACCCCGAAAGCACTTTTACACTATTTTATTTATTTTTTATTATTCTTCAACAAAGATTTAGATTCAACTTATATTTTAGGAAACTAGCACAATTAATTAAGTTGGTTTGTAATTTTTATTTTAAATATTGATCATTTTCAAATACAAAATACTTACTAAAACGAATCAAAATATCACAAAAACACTTGGAAAAAAACTTAAACACGGTAGCTTTTTCAGTTGGTAAGCTAGAGATGACAAACTTTGCGGGAGTTATTTATTTTGATTTTCGGTTAATTTAAATAAATAGTTAGTGATGAAAAATAAGTGCATCATATCGAAAACGTCATTGACGAATGTACCCCAGTGCCGAAGGTGCCCCGGTCTCCCCTACTTCCTTACCTAGAAAAATTCGTGAAAGTTGCAACAACTCCTTATAATCGGTTCGCACATAATGAGATTTCAACGCCTCAAGACAAAAGTTCTTGTGCGTCTCTATTTCGGCTGCTGTTAAGTTTTTTTGCACTGCTTCATCCAATACTCCACTCTTGAGAGTATTGATATTCATATTTTTCCAGTCTTTTGAAAAACGATTAAAGAGAGTGACTTCTGGTGCTGATGTTTTTCCGAAATTTAACTCAAACACAGCTTTAATAAGCAATTCGCTGATATGATGGCGACACGGTAGAAAAAGTAAATGCATTGACATAATCTGATGCAACAACTGATCATAAAAAATTACTTCAAGGTTAAGCGTTTTTATTAATTTCCTTCAATGGTAACAACCAAACTTATTTTTTTACATGTAAAAACTGGCAAGTATTTTTCGACATAAGACAAAATGGTCTACCTGCTTTGGATCTTTTAGTAAAATGTTTACAAAAACATAAAACCAAAAATTCCATTAGGTTTTTACGACCAATTCACGAAAACGATCTAGCACAAAATTTGCCTAAAAATTGGAGCTTGTGGTTTTTCATACCTTCTATTAAAAATACTTATGCGTATGAGCACAAATTATAGCGTATGAGCTGCAATTTGGAAGGACCAAGAAGAATACTGCACCGCAAAACGAATATGGCAACACTTAACCGTTGTAAATGACCCGGCAGAAAGAGCAATTACTAAAAACTAATTACAGATTTCGACGACGACGAAGAGGATAAGCCAACAAAAAGGCTTCATTAGTAAGTTATCAACAATAAAAAAAATTTTAAAAATTCACCTATTTTTTTGGACTTTGGTTTTTGGGTATTCCGGGCAAGATTATCCGTAGTTTATCAGCAGACTAGTGCGGCTCGTTGGAAAGGTAATAAATAAAGGTATCGAAGAAATTCAGTTGGGAACATAAAGTCAGATTTTTTTTGTTATTTAAATGCAAACAGGAACAAAAATAGTGATAAATGGGTAATGTAATAAAAGTTTAGGCTCAACCCGGAGGTACTCGGAATTAAAAAAAAAAAAAATAAAATATGCATAATTATTTTTATCCCCAACCTCATATTTTTCAGTGCGAAAAATTTAACTTTTCAAAAAAATTTCCACTATGGCCACTCTAGTACGCACGCATAAAAGAATGCAATGCTGAAAGATGAGACCAAGGCGAATTGACTAGAAGGTGGGGTCAAGTCAACATGTGGTGTTTTTTTCGGTGGTCGACTTGTCAAAGTTTGTATACAAACTAGTTTTTTATGTAAACAAACCTGTTTTTTTTACTAGCAATATTTTTGACAACCCGACCACAGAAGCATTGTAGTTGTAGAGTTGACCTCACCTTCTAGTCAATTCGCCTTTGATGAGACTAATAAGTTTTGTGAGCAGTGTTCCCAGTTTTGGGGATTTATCCCCAAATTGGGGATTTTTTTTGTAATTGGGGATAAAAATTTCGTAAAAATCCCCAGGGGATTTTTTGGGGAAAAGCACTTTTTTCGCTGGGGATTTTTGGGGATAATATATTATTATAAATTCCTTGTTTGCAATGGCAAGACCGATTTGGTCAAGATTTGGGCTCAAATTTTAGTCTTTTTTGCGGTTTAAAACTTTTTTAAGAACTTGTTGAAATAGTTTTAAATATGGTTTTGTACCAACTAGCGTTACTTCTGTTTAACTAGTCTATTTCTGTAATGAATACAACCAAAATAAATATTTGTAACAGAATGCAATATAAGTTATTAGAATTAATAAGAATAAATACACAATTTAAAATAATGCAGCTTGCTGTGACAAATTTATTCAATCATCTCAAATGCATTTTTTAAACAAACAACATGTAAAACAAAATTTCACTGGCTGATGAATCAGAGGATTTTGATTCCCTAGTTTTTGAAATGATAAATATTGAAGCGTAATTATTTTTATAAATAGCATTAGTTTTAATAATATTACACAAATGGATTTATTTATATAAATCGATGTATACATATTTTTCCATTGACATAATATTATGTATTTTGGTTTTAAGAAAATGTGGGGATTTTTGGGGATAAGAAAATAGCTATTTTGGGGATTTTTGGGGATGAAAACTCGAAAATTGTGGATAAGACTTAAAATAAAACTGGGAACCCTGTTTGTGAGATTAAAACCCTCATTTTGTAATTTTACTCTCAAAGTGGCACTATCAACGAAAGGTTTAATCTTTTTTGTTCTTGATTTAAGCATTTTATACTTATTTCAAGAAATATCGGGATTGATTTTTTAAAGTTATCCCATTTAGGATTGTTTTGAGTAAGTTTTAGTGTTATTCGAACTTGAATTTTTAAGTACGATTCGTCATTGAAGTAAGTATAAAAAGATTAATTTATCCCGAGTGTTTTTCTTTCTGTGTAAGTACTTATCTTTATATATTCGAAGACATGTCAACGCTAAATAAATGTTAATTATAGTTAATTTAAAAAACTATAAAAGCTAACGTTTTTCAAAATTTCTAAGAATATCAATCAAATTCGGATTTATAAAATTATGTGGTAGCGACAGTTTAATATATGTAACAATGATTTGTATTTATTAAAAGAACTGTTAAAACTAGAGTTTTCCAACTTGATGGGTACAGTACAGTATCAAACTTTAATATTGAACTAAAACTGAGGATGCTTATATCCCGTAGAGGAGAACTTTTTGCAAAAACACTAACTGTCTGTTTTTCAAAATAAAATAAAAATGTTCGTTTGGGAATTAATATTTAAACAACAATAAAAAAACTCAAATTTTTTTTTTTTTAATATAAATTTCTAAACGAATGATTTTTTTTAGTTTTAAAAACAGGCAGTTATGTGTAGTTTATAGAACACGAGCGCCTTACTCGTCCGTTCAACTTACATTTAAAACAAAAGCAAATTTCGAAATTTTGTTTTTGTTTTAAATGTAATTTTTAATTTTTTTTATTTAGTCCTCGTCCATATTATGAAACATTTGCTGCGAAACATTTGAGTTTGTTGATGAAAGGGAAAAGACCAGGGATGATAAATGAGAAAACCAACAAGTACCAACGAACTTTTAAAATCGCACTTTTTTGGCCCCAATAGTACTAAATAATTTTTTATAAATTTTTTTATTTTATTTTTAAAAACGAAAATGTAATACAACAAAAACAAAAGGTACTTAAAATTCATTTGTACATGTAAAGTATAGATAGCAATAAACACATGATCATTAATTATACATAATAATAGGGTGGGTAAAATTTTTTCGAGTCAAAAGTACATCGCGATTCTTGTTCTATAAGTTATTCCAAGAACTTTGCCAAAGAAACCGTAGGTCAAAAATGAATTTCGAGCCCCGAATTTTCGAAAATATTAAAGAATAGAGACAACCAAATTGTATTTGGTCTAGGGTCGGGAACTGCATTTATTTTTGATTGCCGCCAGAGAACGTTTTCGTACACTTTTTATGGCTGGTTTAGTTGAACTAAACTTAAATTTATACGTTGTTTAAACGCAACAACTGTAAATCAGTGTCCCATGTATTATATTTAGTTAAAAAATAGCATTCATATGGTCTGTATTGTTAGTTTAAACGCCCAATTCTATGCGTTTAAAGATGGTTTATATATATGTTTACTGATATATAGATTTGTTGGTTTAAATACATTTTAAACCAAAAAGAGAGCTTAACTCGCTCTGATTTATTAGCCTTTAGAATTTATCGTATTTTTTGTGGAAGATTGATGAATATATTTTAAAATGCAATCTCTAATTTTAAAAGAAAATAAAATTTTTAAGCGTTCTAAAAATATGTGCATACGAGAATCCTCAGATTGCATTTCCAAATTTATTGTGTTTACAATGTCAATTTGTACTGCAGAAACAGGAAATGAGGAAAATAAAATTTAATTTAGCGCTTGAAAAATCTCCTTCAAACTAGTTCGGAGTAAAATAACAATGGAGTGGGCTCCCACTGTTCCAAAATGCTGTTGATTATTTCTTGACGTGACAACCATCTTGTTGAAGAATATTTGAAAATATTATGAGTTCGTTCGAAAATAATCTTGAATTGAGAGGAAGTCGTCTCTTCTACTATGTAGAACTTTTGCAGAAGTGGTTTCCTACACTGAAAAAAATTTCTTCACAGATCCAATGAAATTTACATTAAAATTCAACCTATGTAACCTTTCATTGGATTAATGAAATGTTTCATAAAATCAATGAAAATTTTGCATTAGTTTAATGACAAACGTTTATTTTATCCATTTTTTCAATGAGGATTCATAAAATCAATGAACATTTTGTCATTGATTTTATTAATCCTTCATTAATCCAATGAAAGGTTACATAGGTTGAATTTTAATGTAAATTTCATTGGATCTGTGAAGAAAATTTTTTCAGTGTATATCTTTTAAAAACTTGCCAATATCATCAGAAAATGCACGCCCATATATGCTGCCGCTGGTACAAAATTTAGAATGTGGCATAAGCAACCGTTCAATGAGCAAGTGCAAAAATCTATTCACAATAGCGGAGTTCAGTGTTTGCTGCAAATGGTCTTGCAAAAGCAAATGCAAAATATCATATTTCTTCACATTGAATAAAGGCACGTTGAATTGAAGAAATTTCTTCAATATTTAAAAACATGCGGTTGACAAGCTGCATCGTTTGCTTTAGTTGTCATTTCGTACTTAAAGTGTGCATAAAACACAAAGAAAAACAATATAGATTCAGTTTTTTTAATTAAAATATCTCTAAAATATTAAAATAATTACAAATATATAAATAAAAAATGGCTGTAAACATGGACGGACCATTTCTCGTATATAGCACATGCGAGAAAGCATCAGATATCCAATTGAAAGATCACGAAAGAACTGTTGATTACGATTATCAAATTCTTAATATTATCCCGGAATGCAGTGAGACCAATTTGGCAATATTTGCTACAGTACCCAGTGATTCCACAAACATTAATTCATGTCCAAACTCTTGGATGACACCAAATGCCACTGAAGAAGTTCAAAAAGTGCTTAATGAATGGAATTTTGGAAATTTTTTTCTCTGTATTTTCTGGTAATATAAACTTTACACCTGAACATTTTGTTAATCAATTTTTAATTTGTATATTGCAGGTAAATGCAATGCAGTTAATGGCTCCTAATCATCTCAAGCAACTTGGAAACAAGTGGAATATAAAATTAGGCATACTAATCAAATCTGAAAATTGTCTATGTCTTGGCAACAATTTAATAGAAGTAATTATTTGCCTGACCCAGAAAGGAACAAATTACGGTTTTCAGAAAAAAATATGTATATCGATGGCTTCATATCGAAAAGGCATATCTCATTTAAATGAGAAGAAAAATACAGTTTTATTATACAATCAACAATTTTGATTACAGAAGCCTAATATAATTGCGTTCAGTCAATTTTGATCGCAGAAAACTAAAATTTTGTAAATACAAGCTTCATTTTGAAAAAAAACTCGAGATACGCCTTTATATTAAGACATCGATATATATTTTTATTATGGAAATTGTAATATTTCGTAAGAAAACAACAACCTTTAGTTAGGTCCATATAGTAACTTCTAATATGTATGACAATTTTTATGCATACGTAATTATATAAAAGATTATACAAATTTAATTTATGTTAAATATTTTAATATAATATAAAAAAAGTAACCTTCACAAGGAAATAATTCCCAGTTTCTAATTTAATTTATGTTTATATAATTTTTATATAAAAAACAATGTTAATTTCTAGCACTGAAATAGTGTTTGATTTAGTTTTTTTATATCATTATATATTATTAACGCATTTTTATCTCATTTAAAAAACATTATGTTATATATCGATACTTTGATATAGAAAAGCCCTAAGTAATGTTTTCCTTACTTTACAGAAGAAGGAAAAAACTCAAGTTTTGCAGTCTCGAATTTTTTTTAAGCGCAGTTTTTTGTTAAATTGCTTAAAAAAATTTTTTTTGACTGCAAAACTTTAGTTCTTTTTAAGTTTTTTCCTTCTCCTGTAAAGTAAGGAAAACATTACTAAGGGGTTTTCTATATCAAAGTATCGATATAATTATATTGTGTATAATGATTTAAAGCATGCAAAATTGCATTAAATAATAATATAATGGCGCGTTTTTAAAGAACTCCAACCGGGATATTAAAACGTTTAATAAATTAACGAATATTCGTAGAATTGAATAAAAGGGAAAAGTTAAAATGAAGAATTAATTTTCATTTTGAATAATTATTTTTGTTAAATTAACTATTTTTTTATTAAATTTAACAAAATTTTATTCAAATTAACACAATGAAAAACAACAAACGCACTTATTCAAATTGATTATTTTTCTTTAATTTGACTTTTTTAATAAAATTTTAAATTTTACTAAAAATGTGTGTTAAATAGACGAAAATGTTTGTTAGTTGTACAATAACCTTCTTTTCTTCAATTCTACACGCTATTTTGCGTTATTTACCTACCACTTTTGGCTCTGCGTAGGGCTTCCCAAATTTGTCTCTCTCCCATATGCAACTTGGTAAATAAATTTATGCAAAAATAGTTGCTAAATTAAATGCAAGCTTTTTCTTCAGTATCTAATTCATCGGTTCTAATTTTTTTTGCCATTTAAGTTTGATAATGTAAAAAATAGTATCTACTACTCAAACACGAAAAATACTTTAAGAATAATTGATAGTAGCACAACCAATAGTTTTAAGATTCATTAATGAGTAGTGGTGCTGGGAAACTATCGATAGACTATCGATATTATCGATAGTCTTAAATTATCGAAAATATCGATAGGAAAAATATAAATATCTATATTTTTATTATTTAAAACACAGCTACACGCACAGTTTTTTGCCACAAATTTTTACTTGCTATTATTAATTCGCGCTAAATTACAGCAATGAATACAAACAACAAGAATGACAAGTGGAATGGATTGCTTAGCAGTGCTTTTTACTGCTAATTAAAAGCCTTTAAGTCGACATTTTTACATGTTTATATAGGGACTGAAATGTCAAATATTTTTGTAATGTTGTAAAAAAAATGCAAATCCAAATGCAATTGCAAGCATAGGACAAAACAATGAACGACCATTAGAGGATAAGTCCGCTAGATTGATTACCTTTTTGGATTTAGAATTTAGAACATTTTTTAAACTTGCAATGGAATATTTTATAGTCCCTGTTACTTCGGTTACTTCAGAAAGGTACTTATCAATTTTTAAAAAACTGCCATCTAAAATAACGTGCGTATATACATACGTCTCATACATTCAATAAAGTGATAAAAACAACGAACTGTAGGCTTATGGCAACAATCCAAAGACTTTTGATTTTTGTTGCACAACGAAAAGAAAGTGAAATGTGTTGGCAACATTGTACAATGCTGCTTATGTTATTACTATAGGTTATGTTTATCTTCTTATTGAATGAATGAAACCATTATGGGACTTATTGCATAATATAGGGCAAAATGGAAATGATATGACGAATATCATATACAATAATATTGCAAGTGTATGGGCCGCTTTATAAATAAAAGTTTTCCTGTTGAGTACAAACATTCAGTCGGTAGTAATATCGATATATCGATAGTGAAATCTGAACTATCGATAAATATCGATAGTATCCCAGCACTAATGAGTAGGGAAACCGGGCGTCCTATGTCTCGTTTTCAGTCTACTTAAGAAATTCATCCTTCTAAAGAGAGATATGTAAATAAATAAGGTCCAGCAAAGCAAAGCGAGAAATACTTGTACGTTATAATCAGGGACCGTAACGGTTATAAGTTTTATTTTAAAAATTACTTTTTAATCATTATTTCTTGAGTTTGTTTTTCGTTTAGAAAATAAAAGTTATTTTCAGAGTTTTATTTATTCCTCAGAAATAAAAGTTATTTCTTGATTTGTACTTGTTTTTCAGAAAATAAAAATTATTTTTGAGTTTTATTTTTCGAACAATTCTGATTTTTTTTAGTTGAACTCTCGATTTTTAATTTGAAATTTTTGATATTTAGTTAGGCTTGAGTTCATCAAAATTAATTTTCATTAAATTTTTTTTTACTGAAGGAAGGAATTTTACAACAAGAAATTAATTAAAATTTATTGATAATTTTTTATTCTTGGCTGAGCTGAGGCTCGAACTCGGGTTGAATTTATGTTTTGAGAATTTTTTGCTTTGGAAATAAAAATTATTTTTTTTTAATTATTTTAGCTTAGAACACAACAGTTAGTTTTTGAATTGTATTTCTTTGCTTACAAAAACAAATTAATTTTCTACGCTAAAATAATTATTAACCGACTTAAGACCAAAATTAAGCCAAACTGTATGTTTACTCAGTCAAGAATGAGACATTATCAATAATTGTTGTAAAATTCTTTTCTTCTTTAAAATAATTCTATGAAAATTAAATTTGACGAACTTAATCCTGTTCAAAAATAAGTTCTGAGAAACAAATAAAGTTTAGAAAATAATCGGTTAAGTTTACTTTTTCAATTAAACTTAAAAAATTAAATTAATTCATCTAAAAGTAGTTCATAAAAGGAGGATACTTGCAGTCCCTGCTTATAAAATAATTATTTTTTATTTGTAAAATTTGATTTACCCACCTCCGAAGAAAATTCGTTTGCATGCCAATATGATATGAACAGAGCATAAAGTATACATAGAATATAAATCACTGTCGCTATTTGAAATAATGTATCGTCCACCTTTAAAACAAAGTAAAAAGAACAACTTTAACCAAAGTAAAGAGCATTTTAACCCAAAATACTTACCAGTAAGAAACAAACCAGTAACACACACAGCATAACTGTAAACAAAAGCAATTCTGCCAAACACACAAATGAAACTAAATCCTCTAAAGTCTGGCCATATCTGAAAATCCAATTTTTACTTTAGCCAGTTAAAAAATTTCACCGTCTTTCTCACTTTACCTTATAATTCTCTTGTGATACTTTATCAAAACTTTCAATTTTTGCAACTGCTCTCGATCATTGCCTCTGGGTAAATGCTCAATTTTTTGGCGTAAAACTCTCAAAACACTTATGCCAAAAATAAGCCAGGCTATAAAAAGATTCGTAAATGGAATATAGGAGCAAACAATAAATGGCATCACCACAAAACACTGAACGATGTAAATAGTTTCATATAAAGGACTTTTCAAAGCATCCCAAGCAAACACATAAACGTCATAAGGTAGAGCTAAAGACAATTAATGAAAATATTATATCCTAAAGTAAAATGTTCATTAGAAATCCTTACAACGATGACTCAGGAAAAGCGGTATCAAGGCAGTGACAACGCCGCCCATCCCACCAAAGATCAAACTAAATTTCGAAATAGCTCCTGTACGGCTTGGCAACTTTTTCAGAATAGACCAGGCCACAGTGTCATTATTTAGCTTAAATTTAATCATTTTATTTAAATTAAATTATTTTCCATATTTTTTACACTTAAATTTGCAAACCTCAGATTCCTTGTACCAAATTGCAATTTCTGTCATAAATTTTATAAATTTCTTTTGATTTTTCATCACTGTTACAATTCGCACTAATGAATTCGAAATAATGGCAGTCATAAATAAACTCATTATTAAGCCACTTAAATTTTTCCAAATAAAAATAAAGTTCACCACTTGACAAAAAATCGTCAAAACCACAATAATCAGAACCGGCGTGGCGCGATAAACATTTTTGAATTCTATAAAGCCAAAATATTTCCAAATTTTAACATTGACTCCGAATAGAGGTAGGTCGTAATACATCTTGTTAAATTTTGTTAGGTATCTACATTTATCGGACTTCTTTTAATGATTAAATTGATAGTTTGAAAACTGTTGAGTTTTTAAACGATTTTATACCATTCCGAATGCATGTAATTGATAAAAAGGGTGTCGATTAAAATCATTCGCTATTAAGTTATTAAAACAAATTGTAAAATAATTTCAAATAATATTTCAATAAGCGTACATTCACATTAAATATTAATTTTCTCTTAAGCAGGTTAGAAAATAATGGCAGGCAAGGCTGACTATACGATATTCTACATGCCATAACAAATGTTTAACAAATATGTATAGTCGGTATTTTCCAATTATTTACTTGATATACGTTAGTCCCATACGTTTTCTGGAATAGATTCAATATGAGACCTATAGGTAATTATGGACCTACCGTAGCCAACTTTTTCTTAAATGTGTACACTGTACACATTTTTTAGCTTGTGTAAAAGGTATCAGTGCTAAATTGTTACCAAATAAAATTCTTCATAACTTATATGCAGAGGTAGAAATCATTATTAAATATTTTTATAAAAAATTAATGTTTGCTTTTTAATAAAAAAAAATTGACTTGAAAAGTTTCAAAAGTTCATTAATTTGTTAGGCAGATAGCAAGCAACTGCCGGGGGGGTTGAAGAGCATGATACATAGGTCCGAAAGATCGCCAGTATAAGCAAACACTATAGTGCATTACCCAGAAATTAAGATTTTTCTTTTAAAATCGGATAATAATAAACAGTGCTTAACAACTGGTGCTTGATTTGGAACCACGTGTTTAAAACTCCGTTTTTTGTTTGTTGGGATATTATCGTTATAACTAGAAATACCGGAAAAACGAAGTCAAAAACTTGAAAATGCCCCAAAAAAAAAAGAGTCAAAAGAGCTCTTTAAACAAAAATGGTTTATTTGATAGCAACACAGAAATTTTATGATATTTGCTTTTGCGATATGACACCCGACTCCCAGCGTTACCGTTGGTGCCACTAAAGTGGCATTTTGCCACTTTTTCGACTGCTTGGATACTATTTGGCCACTTTTACAAAATGCACCTAACTGTGGTACTTTTTGTGAATCTTGCCACTTTTTTGATACTTTTTCCGTTAGGAAAATATACTTTTTTTCTTTCTGTTTTATTATAACTCCCAGCTTTAATATTAGTAAAACTGTTTTAATATATTAATATCATGCGTGGTTAGCTGAAAATTGGTTGAATAAACTTTCTTTTAACCTGTTTTATTTATTATAAATAAGGGGGTAAATATATCTTGCATATATGTATATTAGGGTGGCCGTTATTTTCTTTTTTTTGATTTCTTATATTCTCCCCCCCCCCCAAATCGGTTCAGTTTTATGTAAAAAAAAATACAAAAAAATTTCGTAGCGATAAGTTGTGTTTTAGGGGGGGCGTCCGCCCCTCAAAGTTTGCCATCAAGCCATTTATTCAAATGTAATTTGTTTGCATATGACTATCTCTTAAAAACAACATTTTACAAGAACATGGTATATGGCAATATTTTAGCAAATTCAAATTGCAAATTTCATCCAAATCGAAAGATTTCGATTTCAAAATTAGTTCACTTGACATTAAATCTCTCTTTTATATATATAAAACGTATATAAAATGTTTGGAATTTTGTTGTTATTTTCTTAATTATTTTCTTAAATATTAATTTTAGCAAAAAACTTTCTTCGAGGCTAATGTTGTTGACTAGAAGAGCTAAAATATTGCCATATACCATGTTCTTGTAAAATGTTGTTTTTAAGAGATAGTCATATGCAAACAAATTACATTTGAATAAATGGCTTGATGGCAAACTTTGAGGGGCCGACGCCCCCCCTAAAACACAACTTATCGCTACGAAATTTTTTTGTATTTTTTTTTACATAAAACTGAACCGATTTGGGGGGGGAGAATATAAGAAATCAAAAAAAAAAAGTTCTCCATACAACTAACGGCCACGCTAATGTATATATTGTTCGTGAAGCAGAAACCAAACTGTTGTGTACCGAAAACTTTTCTAAAATTTGTGTAATTGACATTAAAAGTAAAATCTAAGTTTTTACCAAAAATTGTGTAAAGAATTGATAACACGAATTGATATCTTTTTTTTTTTTTAATTCATTTATTTGCAATCTATCTACTATCATACAAAAAGCCAATGTGGTAACCTAAGTAATAAATAACAGGTGTTATGTAGCCCCAAAGGACCCCTACAGATAATATTGTGGCTTAAATGGACTACTTACAACATGGTCCAATGTACTGTAGTATGTACCATGTTATAAGAAATTAACATGCAGTGCTGCCAACAACTGCATGTTGTATACTTTTCTATAGTTTACAGTATTACACATTGGTAGCCCTTATTGATTGTTTATTTAAAAGTGAAAGTTTGTGGAGTTTTTGGGAAAAAGGTAAAAACAAATTAATTATACCAAGTAAATATATTTAATAATAGCAATAATAGACTACAGTAAACACCATAAAAGGCGATTAGTAAAAAATGAAAAAGAAAAATGCTTGAACTACCCCTTAAGTGTACTCCATACTGTAGTAACATGGAGTACTTTTAAAACTAACCCACTTAAGTACTCCATGGGGTAGTTTAGGGACTACTTCGGTGGGTTATATGGTCCCCTCCTAGGACATCGTAATGTTAAATGGACCACCTTTTACCCATATATTTGGAGTAGTTTTGGAGTACTCCTTTATGGACTACTCTTTACATGCATGTATGGACTACTCTCGTTATCTGCAGGGACTACATAGCTATATACAATTAAATTTAGATGAGATTATATATGTACATATGTAAATATTTACAAAACGCAGACTAGCCTCTAAAAGGCAAGTCTAGCACATGAATTCGTTGCAGTCTTCGTGTTTCAAAGCTGTCGAAGAATTGATATAAAAAACAAAAAGTTCAATACATTGAAGTATTTATACCCATTATTTATAGTGTCTAATGAAGATATAAACTATTTCGAATTAGTTTCAGAGTTTAAAGATATAACTGACCCAGATGCATTTATACATGAATTGAAACTTCTAGAGAGTAAAGTAAGTGACACGAATAATGAACACATATTTCAAATTTCGAATGCTGTGAAGATTTTTGGCGTGAAATTGGAACATTAAAAAATAGATTGGATGAGTATACCTGTATATATATTCAAACTTGTACAAATTGATCACGTCACATTTATCAGATTCAATTTTCCGTTAATTGACCCCCGCTTAATCGAGTTTCTCGTTTTATTGCACTTAAAATCATGTAACGAAATCATTCAGTTTAACTGTCTAACACTCAATTCACATGAGGGCTTTTACGACGTCGTTTTATCTTGATTCCCTTTTAAAGCAACTTCCAAAATCTCTTTGCGTTCATACGATGATTTTTGGTTGCATGTCTTTTTTTATTTACAGTATGGCCTTGATTACCCGTCATTCGATTAACTGGCAGCTTCAATAAAATGTAAAACAAACATTTTTTTGCACTGATTTAAATTGCCTCTATTATCCGAAATTATAAACAAATTATCTTTTTTCGTTAAATTTTGAACAATCAAAAGAAATTTAAATAAACGAAGAAAGAGAATATCTTAACGGTGTGGAAGCATGTTCTGCCAAATTTACTTTTTTCCTCATGTTTACATAATAAAACGTTATATATTTACATAAAATAAGAAACACGCAAAAAAAAAAATAAATAATCAAGAATTCTGCCGATCCCGTCTATTATCGATAATCGAGGTCTCACTGTATTTTCAACCACACACTTCAAAGTAAGAAAAAGAATAAAACGTAAACAGAAAAAGTTAAAAGAGAAATGTAAAAAACGCCATGCAAAATACAAAACGAGTAATTTTGTTAACCCCTCTTTCTTTTCTACACCGCTCACCAACAAACCAAAAGAGACGTCGACAAAGCGACGTCGTAAAAGCCCTCATCTAAACTGAGTGTATGTAAAAATACCCGTTTAATTGAGTTCCGTTTAATTGCGTCACCCGCTTAATTATTTCCCAAAATAAGACCGCATTGCGAAAAACAAGAGCAATTGTTTCGGTTAATTGTTTCCGTCTACTTAATGTGTTTTTGCTCCACAACCAAAAACAAATTATTTTGCGGCAAGAAAGATTGTACGATAATCGTTCCTGATTTTTAATTTGTTTTCAAAAACCTAAACCATTTTTTATATTATTAATTTATTTTCTATCTACACATGGGTGTTTCGCTTTATTGCACATCTTGCTGAATTAAGCGATTTTCGTTTTGATTGCGTCGGCGATTCAATTAACCGAGTACTGCTTAATTGAGTTCCCGTTTAATTGCGTCAAAATTCGTGCATATTTAGAAACTCAATTAAGCGGAAATAACTCTACACCAATTATTGTAATTTCGAAAGATGTTCTGTACCACAATTAATAAGAAAATCCAGTATTATAGTTTTGGTCTATAAACAACCTGTTTACAAAAATGTAAAGCAATAATACACGAAATTGGATAAAAACTAAATATGCTTTAGTAAAGAAATTAAAACACTAGCACTTAAATTCAGTTGCATGTATGCATTTATTTGTATTAAAGTGCGGAGCTGATTAAATATAAAGTATTTGAAAAAGTGATATATTCGTTTTTTTGTTATAGGATTTCTTGTTATTCTCCGATTATAGCTTAGCTGCCAGGTCCACGGTGTCGACAAGTACATTTCTTTCGTATTGAAAACAAAAACAAATTTTAGTTTTCAATACAAATATACGTAAGAAATGTTCTTGTCGTCATCGTGGGCCTGGCCTACAACTTTGTAAGTAGGTTGACTGTAGAATAAAATTATAAAACTATGGATTTTGTTATTAATTGTGGTACTAATCATCTTCCGAAATTACAGTAATTGGTGTATCTGATAAATGTGACGAGATGGGAGAAAACTGTGCTCATATTCGGCCAAAGCATTCCAAAAAACATAAGAATCTGGTGGAATGGGCAAATAAATTTCTAAAAAGTTTTTAAATGCAGGTAGACATGTCTTTAATTAATCAAAGAAAATGTATTCATAAGGAAAAGTACAAGAAATATGTTAAAAAATTTATATATGTATGTAAGTATAAAACACATTGCAACAATGTAATAATCCAAAACACATGTTTGGCAGAAAACAAGTTTAAAGTTTTTGAATTACCAAAACATTAAAGTAAATATTTTATAAAAATTACTTCTCGAGAGAAATATTTACAAAATTATTATTTTAGTTTTTACAACAAATGAGCCATTTGTAAGTAAGTATGTATGTCTATTGTAAAACGATTTAGAAACGGCCATTTCTTACGAATTATAGGGGGTTTCGATTTAGCGGGGTTACGATTTAACGGGGCTAAAAAAAATAAGTACGAATAAACGGGGTTTTTCAATTTATTTACTAAAACGATACAAAAAACATAAAAAACAATTGTTAAAAATAAAATATATAAAAATTATTCATGTAACAAACTGATCTTAAGAAAATAAATCCATACACAAGCAAAAACCCACGCAAAAGAAAAATAGTGGTAAACAAAAAAACTTTCTTTCTATGTTTTTGTTGTTTTTATTACGAATTATAAGTGGTAGTTAGCAAACAATTACGATTTATAAGAGGTAAAGAAGATTTTATTTGAAAAAAAAAATTACGAATTAGCGAGGGGACCAAAATGTATGGAAATTTTACGAATTAACGAGATTTTTTCAAGGGACCGACAGTTTATTACGAATTATCGGGAATTACGATTTATCGGGGTACGAATTATCGGGATTTGACTGTACAATGTTTCTTGTTATGTTTTTATACCATTTTAAATTATACAAAATTTAAATTATACAAAATTTTATGACAATTATTACACAAATAGAATTGTTTAACAAAAATTGTAAAAATTAGATTAAAAGTATAATAAAAAGAACTGCTAAATTCTTTCGTTTTACGTTTTCGATTTCCATGACACCCCTGATAAAAAATAGAAAAAACGTCAAAAATAAACAATGTGGAGCTGATGGCCTAAGATGCTAGTGCTCTTACAATTCAACTGTATAATAATTTTATTATTATATAGTTATAATAAATAAATAAATAAATAATAACATAATGTGGTGAACTTATTTTAATTTTAAAAGATGTGCCCATTTTTTTTAAAATCCTTTTTTTGGTGCCACTTTTTTTGTAGATATCCCCTTTTTTGGTACTTTTTTAAAATATCCGACGGTAACACTGCCGATTCCATAGCATTAGCAGACACATTTTTAATTACTCCATATTTGGTACCAAATGCCAGTTATAAGAGGCTAAGATTTATATAAGAATTATTTGTATGGGATTTTTTCCTCTTAGATATGAGTCAATTCTAGATCCATCATTACAAAATTTTACCATGACATAGTAGCTTTTGTAAAAGTTGTTATAGCCAAATGTAATGTAATGTAAATGTAAGCTGCATTTATTTCACGTTGAATTTTAAGCAAAAGCAAAAAATAAGAAATAAAAAATTAATATAACCGGTAACCGTTTTTATCCATATTTACTTTCTTTTTTATTAAAAAAAATTTAGGGCTTGTTTACATACGCAAAACAATAAAATGAAGCAAATTGTCTTTTTACCCACTTACAACTACAATTCGAGTCGGAAAAAAGCCAACCAATTGTAGGGGAATGTAAGAAAGGATAAGCTCACTGTTTATTGTTGGTGTTTTGTTTAAGCTTTAATATTGTTACAAGTAAGACTTTAGGTGTTTATAATTCTTATTCGCTTAAGGGTTTTATTTGTATAATATTTTAAGCTTTTTTAAAATCTTTGGAAAAGGTTTCCTGATGAGCTGGCCTAAGCAACCAGTGAAATGCGCATAAAAGCTAGCTTTCTCTCAACAGTAAATTTCAGTGTATTTATCAATTATGAAAAATTGCGAATTTAGCACGTCATACACAGAAAATATTATTTTTCCAATTCAAACAAAAAATTTGTAGAATCAAACAATTTTTTGTCTGAAATCGGTCCTATAAACAAATTTGCATATTCAAACAATTTATTTGCATTTTGTTTATTGAAAAAAAAACACTGATTTTTTCAAACAAATAATTTAACTGAATCAAACAAAAAGTTTACTGAAATTCATATACTAAATTTCAAAATCAAAAAAAAAAAGTTTTTGCACAAGCAATTATGCGCACACAAGCAGGTACTGTATTAGAAGATGTTGGCAGAGAGAGAGCAGAGCGGCCGGCTGGCTTTGAGACACATTTTTTTGTTGAAATAATTTTTGAACAAAGTCTTTTTTTATACACACAATGTTTTTCGTCATCACTCACTGTTGCTGTATCCTTTTTCCTTTGCTAATGAAGAATAAATGTAACCCAAAAACGGCGACAGACCGACTCGATATGTTTTTCGTCATCATTATATTTTTGTATTTGATGTATTTAAGCAAACAGTTTGAAAAAATTGAATACGGGATTTTGGTTTTATTTAACCAACTTTGAAACCAACCAAAAATTTATTTTGTTTCTTATAATGTTGTTGTTTCTGTTGTTTAAAAAGAGTGAAACGTTTTTTTACCTGCTATTTTTTGTTTTTTTTTTTTTTTTTACTTCAAACCTCTTTTCTTCTTACTGTTTTACTTTTTTAAAGTGTCCAAAAATAGACTGTATGTGTTTTTTGTTGTAGTTCTTATATTTCACATTAGGAAGTGTTGCTTGCGATCAAATAAAAAAATGCAAAAAACGACAACATTAAAAAGCGTTAAATATTTCATACAAAATTATGAAAACTTGAAACTAATAACGCGTGTATTATATTTTTGAATGGTTGTCAACATTTTTGTTGGTTAAATAAAAATCAAACAAAAATTTTAATTGAATCAGTAAAAAAATTTGTAGAAATTAAAAAAATTTTCAAACAAGCGTTTGTTTGAAAATAATTCGGCAATAATTTTTTCTGTGCACCAAAAATTTTGCTAAAGTAGTAGTAAATCAGTAGTAAATTTGACTATTTTGTAATCAATTTAACTACAATTTTGTTATATTAATAACAAAAAGGTAACAGTTAAATCGAATAAATTTCATCTTTATAACTACATTTACGAAAATAGTCTTGAATAATAAATTTGTAAGTTGTAGAAAAACATAAATTTCTTCACTTTTACACCGCATTTTTGAGTATTTAGGTAAATTTTTGGTTCAGTGAATAGACAAAAATGTACAAAAGTACGGGAACAATAAAACCAAATTTCTGATCCAAAAGAAAACGTTAATATGAAATATGTTCAAATACATACATAAATTACACATATGCGTGCATAAAATTAAAATTCAAGCATTAATTTACGTATTTCAACATTTTCTATTGTTTATTTTATAAATTTAATTACACTGTACAACAAAAATTACAAGGTCCGGCCTATAAGTTTTGATAGAGGAGACAATAAAAGAGACACGTGTATCGGCGTTTTAAATGTTTACATCTGAATATAATTTGAGGGGGGGTTAAAGTTTCCCAGCTCTGGCACATTGTTATTGTTAATCGGCATAAGAAACCATGTGACTCTTACATTTTATATATAAAATGTGTTCAGCAAATTTATGTAGAATGTTACGGTGCAAAAGCACCATTAAAATAGGGATTTAAAGGGGTTAAAATCAGCAATTTTAGCTGCAGACTTAAAAAGTCTTCATCTACTTGAACCTGGTGTCAATGTTACCAGCTTTCGTAAGCGTCAAGACAGCTTTCTGCCGTTCTTTTCAGTAAACGATGATAACACGTTTGCTTATTGCAACGACATTAAAGGAATAATGAATGCAATGAATTTTGAGTATAACCACGAGGACTGGCGTATATTTATTGATTCATCTAAGAAGAGTTTAAAAGCTGTACTTCTGTATTACGGTAATAACAAAAATCCTATACCAATTGACTATCGAATGAATATTAAAGAAAGCTATGATTCTATAAAATTAATACGTAAAATCCGTAAAATATCAACACCATAAATGGCGGATCTGTTGTGACTTAAAAGTCGTTAGTTTCCTTTCAGGTATGCAGGCTGGATACGTTAAGTACGGATGCTTTTTATGCACTTGGGAGAGCACAATATCGTTCATCAAGCTTGTGTACCAACAGAAAAAATGCTCTTACCCCCATTGCATATCAAACTTGGTGTGGTAAAAAACTTTGTTAAATGTCTGAATACAAATGAATCAGCATTAAATATTCTGAAAACAATGTTTCAAAAATTAAGCGAAGCAATGATTAAAGAAGGTACATATGTATATGTTCTTCAAGTCGTTGTTGTTGTTGAAAGCCTTAAAATTTGTTTTAATATCAACAGGTGTTTTTGTTGGTCCAGATATAAGAAAGCTGATGCAAAACGCTTACTTCGACGAAATGCTCTAAACTTTAACCCCCCCCCCCCCCCACCCCCCCCCCCCTCAAATAAAATTCAGATGTAAACTTTCAAAACGCCGATACACGTGTATTTTTTGATTTTGTTGTACAGTGTTATTATAGTTAACTTGCTAGTTTTTTATTTATTATTGACACAGCTGATTGTTTATGAATTTTATAAATTTGCCCAAGTACGGGAGCAGTTTTCGGTAAGACTGTGATGACGCGGGCTCCCAACGTTGAAAGACTTAATTGAATTTAATTAAAAGTACATACATACATATCTATTATTTTTTTTAGTTTTGTACTTATTTTATGTCAAAGCTTTAATATTTATTTTTTATAACTAATGTTTTTTCTTCTATTTTAATGATAATAATGCGTAGGGATTTTTGTAGGAGAAATTTGTAAACCATGTAGGGAAAAATCCACTGGCAACACTGAGTGTGAGTGACTTTGCCGCTTCTGTAGATATATAGATTTGTATATATTTTTTTTTTATAAAAAATCGTTGATTCTTAAAAGTTGTTTCAATGTGTTCAAGGATTTTTTGATTTTATTTCAAAAACTTAAAGTAAAGTAAATTAATAAATAACAAAGGGCTACACACCAAAAATTTTCCAGTGTGCTGATAACGATGGCATCATTATCTATGCATTTATTTTAAAAGCTAACATGTGTGTTTTTCAAGAAAACCTTTAATCGAAAAATAGGCATAGACATTTTGACTCGGTTAACGCAACAACATAAATTTCTACTGGTTGCGTTGATTATTAAAAGTAATTTCGATGGGTTCAAAGATTTTTTTTTTTTTTTTCAAAAAATTAGAGCAGAGTAAATTAATATTAATACAGGGCACCAGACCAACATTTTTCAGACTCCAATTGTTTTAAGTCAAATTAAGTGTGCTGATTACGATAGCACCATAAGTCTGAGTTCATACGGCTCATGTCTTATTGATAAGATTCTTCCTTTTTCTTCTTTGAACATGAATTGGCGTTCAAATGATTAATGTCATGTTGACGACATGTGCTTTTTTGATACTGACAACAATAACAAAATTAAACAACGAATGAAAAAGCAAAACGTAAAGACAGTATATGTATCTGTGTACTCGTTTCTTTTCCCCTCGTCCCTCTCGCCTATAAAGTAGCAATCATGTCAATAAGACAAGAGCCGTATGAACACAGACTTAGTTAAGTTTGAGTCAGATATCCTGATATACTCACCAATGTGATTAAAGTCAAATGAAAGAGATTTTTGCCTTGATTAATAATTAATAATTAAGACGCAATCATCATCAGCAGAATGAGAAAATATATAACGATCAGCTGTTTTTATTTTAAACAATGTTAAAAGTCTATATTTTATTGTGCTGTGTAAATTAGAAATGAAACCAGCATTCTCATAATTAAGGCGACCAGATTTTGAGAATAGAAAAAAAGGACACAAGAAAAATAGGAAAAAAAATTATTTGACATCAAGATTTTTTACATATTTAACAGATATTCACATATTTATATATGTTTGTATCTTTTCTTTTCTTTCCTTTCTCTTCTACCTATCTTTTGGATCTGTCTTGTGCTTTCGCTGTTTATACCTTCATATAGCTATCTCTAATTAAGGCGTCACAATGGACCATATTGGTCTCTGGGCGAAGGTGTGAAGGAGACTTCACACCGGCCTTTCTACCTACCTACCTATATATGTTTGTATGTTAAGTAAATTAAAAAAATAACAATTGTATATATGTATGTAAGTTAAAAAATAACGAAACTTACAAATTCCTTGCACTTATTCCAAATTTCATAGTGCAAGTTTCCATACGATTTAGCGGAAAAAACCGGTGACCGCTGTGAAATAATATTTATTTTAATTTATAAAAATAAATATTTATCGTGCTTTTTGAAATAAAGATGACAGATTACGAAAAAAGATGATAAATAGAGGGCACAAATTTTATAGATGAAAGCTAGTTAAAATAGAGGATTGTCCTCTAAAAAAGAGTACGTATGGGTCACCTTATCATAATACGCAGTGTTTCAAACGTACATTTTTTTTTTTTTTTTTTTTTTTGGAAAATAGTCCGCATGACACTTTTTAACATGTGCTTTTAAACGTGACAATTATTATTTAGTACATCTATCCTATTCGATGTGTTAAAAATATTCTAATTGATTTGGCAAACAGTTGACACACAAGTAGTTTAATTGGTTTTTAGCTTAAAAAGCTTTTTTTTTTAAATTTTTAAATTAAGGTTTCGCACCAAAAAATCTATTTTTGGTCAAGAAGAGTTCTTTAAAATGTATATTATTAAATAAAAGTTATTAAAAAATTTCGATCAAAACACCGTGATTCATTTGAATAGAATGGCCTTACTCACGTAATTGAAACTTTACAGGAGAATGTAAAATTGTTGTGCAATTGCTTATGGAAACGTTATTATTGATACTATATAAATTTTTGTGGCGATTTAGAGTACAAGCCTTTCTATTACGAAGCAAAACAAATTAATTCAAATTCTGGTGTATAAGAGCGGTACACTTTGTCATTGTTCGCAGTTTAGTATTAAAATATTCATTATCACCTTAGTTGAACAGAATAGAACCAACTTGTTGGGATTCTGTGCTTTAGAAAACGACAGAAGAGTTGCCAATAAACTTTTTGTTCATACATCCAATTTAAAGTTAAAATCCCCAAAAATTCTTATCTCAAAAATTTAAATCACCAACTAAGTGCTTTTCATGCTACTTTTCGCATAAAACAAATAAAATATTCAACGAAACTAACGAATTCGTTCGTAGTCTAGTTTTTCGTAAATGTTTAAAAAAAACTTATGTGTTAGTAAAAAGTTTCTTAAAATATTTTACTTAAAAATATGTTGTTTTAGGACAATAATAATAATCATTAAAGTTTTCCTTGGGATTTAAAAATAAATTATCAAGGTTTCGTTATAATGTGCTTAATTCCCATTTCATACTATTGACAAACTGAAGTTTATTGTTGATGGGATAAGCTATTCCTATGCGCATTTCACTGGTTGCTTAGGCCAGATCGTCAGGAAACTTCATCCAAAGATTTTAGTAAAACTAAAGATATTATACAAATAAAACTGTTAAGCGAATAAGAATTATAAGCCCCAGTTTTACTTGTAACAATATCAAAGCTTAAACAAAAACAACAACAATAAACAGTGAGTTTATGTTTTCTTACAATCCCGACCACAATTCGTTGATTTTTGGTCAACTCTAAATGTAGTTGTAAATGGGTAAAGAAAAAACAAAAATAAAACAAATTTCTTTATTTTATTTTGCCAGTTCAGTTTTATTTACACTGCCACATGCATATTAGTTATCAAAGTTTTCCTTGGGATTCAAAAATTAATTACACTGGTTTTCAGCCAAAAAATACCAAGAACGCCACATGCCTAGATAAGTTAATTGGGACCTCCTGAACACGAAAAACGCTGTAATTTTTTTTCTAAGTACCGTTTTTCAGATAACGGTACTTTTGTGTTTTTCGGTGTATGGTCCCACTCAAACCCTTGTGAAGCCCAACCGAAAACTCCGATCAATCGTTGGAAAGGTAATTAAATGCTTTTTCCATCGATATGCTGAAAATTTCTATCTGACAAGAAATGGCTGAGTTATGGCACCTCAAGGTGTGGAACGACATTGCTAGCGGGAAAAAAGAAGGAGTACGGAGGCCTTCTAGAAGGCCTCTGTACCCCTTCTTTTGGATAAACAAGGCCTTCTCGCTCCATTCCATACTCATATCTTTTTTACACGCGTTGTCATTGCGGAGAAGGCCTTCCGCTTTTCTTTCTTTCGCCAGAGCTTCTTAAAGGCATTCAAATAAATGGCTCTTAGAAGGCTCTCCAGAGAATGACTGTCAAAAGACCTTAGAAAAAAGGTTATCTTGAAGGGTTTTTAAGAAAGGTATGTTAAAAGGCCTTTCAATTAATGGATCATAAAAGGCCTTTCAGGCCATCCTTCTACAAATGCTTTTGATTAAAGGTCATATTAAAGGGCTATCAGTCTAAAACATTAAAGAATATTTCCTTACAAATGAAATTAAAAGACTGAATAGGTTTCATGTACATACATATTAGATCTCCAATATAGAAAATGAAACAACAAATATGTAGGGTGAAAGCCCCTAAGTTCGGCATGCACCAGTAGTCGGCACTTTTGAATTAAATCTTAAATAAATAAGAATTACGGAAATTTTATATATATTTCGAATTCAGCTTTAACTCAAAATACACTCATTTCTCATTATGTAATATTTGCATTTGGCTAGGATGAGAACTTAAGTCTACGTTGGTCGTTATTTAGTGTCAAGCTTTCTACACGCTCCATAGTGGCTGTTTTTTAAATAATTTGTTAGTGCCAAGGCAAACTAGAACAAGTGGTAATCGTACTAATATAAATAATATTTTTACCAAAACAGTTTTTATAGGTGAAAATATGTTCAAATATTGCCTTTAATCTATAAATCTGCAAAAAAAATATTATTTTAACTTATTTTTATGGATGCCGGCATTAGGAACAAATTTTTTTGCAAATTTCAGTAGTCGGCATAGTGATGCCGACTACTGGAAAATCATAATTTTTTTATATTAAGCTCAAATTCTCAAAAATGTTTCTTTACTCACCTCCCTTGACAACAGTACAAAAATAAATGAGTTTTAAATGAATTTACCTAATAGTCGGCACAGTTTATATTGAGTGCCCAAATATATGCCGAACTTAGGATATAAATGATCCTATAGTCGGCAGCTGCTTTTATTATACAAAAATCGTTTATAAATGGCTAAGAAATAAGTAAAAGGTGCAAAAACATCAAAATTTCGATACAAATTTTATTTTTAAGACTTTACTATAACCTATTGGTAAGTTTAATGTACAAAAATTTTGTAAATTTTCAACAAAAATTTTACTTTGGCGCCTTTGCAACCGATAACTAAATGTCATTGGACCACATTGGGTTTAAGATAGAGTTGTAAAGAGGGAGTTTACAATCTAGACTAAGGAAAGAATTCCGCTTAAGGAGCCAGGTTATATGAATTGATTTTCATTTCAGTTAATTTTGCATCTATCAGGCCTGCCACACATTCCGATCGAATTTGTTTTAGCTTCTTTAAATTTAATTTACTTTTTTGGAGAAACCAGAATTACTTCCACTTCCGATCGGAATTGATCTCTTTGACAGGTCTGTATATAGCATTTCCATGTTAAACATCGATCAAGATGTATTTTTTGTTTAATGATTGATTCACAACGCAAAGCGGATTTTCTATATATAAATATATATATTTATTAATAGATCTTGATCTTGAATTGTTTTAACAATATTCTAATTGAAATACATATATGGTAATGTAATTATCGAGATGCTTTATAGGTAGCAGTTTGCTTAAAAAAGCTGTATCAGTTGATGTTTGGATTATCTGAAGAAAATATTAAATAAAATAGAGGTCATAAATTGCCTCCTTGCGACTCCTGTGGTTATCGATTAAGAAGAACTTAAAAAATTTCCTACTTCAAAAACAAATTTTAGACCAATCAAATAGTTTTTCAAAAGCTTCTAAGTACTTATGGGTAAGTTTATCTTATCAAAATATTAATTTTTAAGTCCAAATTGAAGATTTTAACAACATTATTTTCTCAAATGGCTTAAAAATGTTGGAGGATATACTAAAAGACCTTTATGACTCAACTCTAGTATGGTCTTTTCCTGGCTTCGGTGCAATGGGTACCAATGAAAGCTTCCATTCTAGAAAGTAGCATTAAAGACGTTAGATAGCTTTAAATTTAAATAAAAATACCGTGGAATCTTTCATGATTGTACACTGAAAGGGACGTTAATTGTGTCCGTACAAGGGAAATGGCCTCTCAAAAGAACTTATTGCCTTCCTTTAGAACATTGCCAGGATCAGGGAACGGAGTCCGTTTTAAGGGAGTTTCCGTTTGAGAGAGATTACACTTACAGAACACTAAATTATATAAAAACTAGCTGTTAAGCCTGTCCCTGCCAAGCAGGAAGAGAAACTACTTTAAGGTAAGCTCCAAAGTCAGTACCAAATTCTTGGCAATTCTTAGATTTTTTGGTCTTTAGGGGGCTTAAAAATTTGCTGATATGTAATATAGCATAATTTTGCAACACACCTTTTTCTTTCAATTCTCTGCCCACAGTCCAAAAATTTTAGATCCAACTACTTCAGACTATGCTCCTTTGTAAGGATTATATGCTTGGCAATTTTCAGCTTCCTATGTTCTTTGGGGGCTTTAATAAAAACTAAAATGTTAAAAAATCGAATTTTACCACACCGTTTCCTCTTAATTTTCTGCCCACAGGCCAAAATATGGCTACGTTAAGATTTTGCTAGGTATTTTACTATATGCATGCGGATTTTCAGCTTTCTAGCCCATCAGTGGGCTTTCAAAAGCTCTGAATATACAAAAAAGAATATTTATACATATGTATATAAGAAAGAAAGCAACAACATTAACTTGGTGATGGGTATTTAGGATTCGGCATAGCTTTTTTAACAAATATTATGGAAAATTGTTAAATAATAATTGGTATTAAATACAATATATCTTCAATTTTTTAACGATTTTGTAATTTTCTTCATAAAAAATTCAATGCCGACCATAGGGTCATAAAGTGCCGCATTTAGGGAAAGGTGTGCCGACTACAGGCGCAAATCGTGTATTTTAGAAAAAATGTAAATTACTCAAATTTAATACAAATATGCTTAGACTCAGTAAATTGAGTCTAAAACTATACTAACTACTGAACAATAATAATTCGTTGGCATCCCAATATCATGTTCACACTCATGAGAGTACCAGTTTAAATATCAGAAAAAAGTTAAAGTGCCGACTATTGGTGCATTCACCCTATGTACCCATTTTACAAACTTATGTTTATATATTTTATTAAACTTATTGTAGTTTAATAACACATGTGATATTTTTTTATTGAAAAAATCAAATTTGCTTAATATTGCAAAATAGATTGTAAATAAAAGTATATAATAAAAAAAAACTTTTAAGCACAAGTACCTACATACCTTCCTTAATGAAAAAAACTCAACTAAAATGATTTAGATTATTGTTTTTATTTTGTATTTAAATATGTACCTACTTTGTTACTTTGTTTTTATAACGGGATCTGAATTCTTTCGCTTTGACAAAAAAAAACAAAACAAAAAATTGTACTCTTTCTCTTTTCAACTTCAACTAAAAAGATTTACAACATATGTTACTTTGTTTTTGTAAAAAGATCTGAACACTTTTGCTTGTGCAAAAAACAAAACAAAAAATGTTACTCCTTCTTTTCTTGCTTCTTTTATACCAAAGAGCCGAGGCCTTCTATAAATCGTTAAGAATATTTGTTGAGTTTTAACAATATAAATTTAAAAAAAATATTTTCTATATTTTTAAATTCAATGGATTTGTCGTAATTTTTTTCTGCGAAAAACAAAGTCCGAAAAACTGATCGGTCCAAAATTTTTTATTGATCCTACACAAAATGCATTCTTAAGGCTCAGTTAGCCGAGAGTAACAGTAACGTTGCAAATCAGCTGTTTCATTTTGTTGTATGTAAAGCAATTAGAACGATTACAGTTAGCTGTAAGATGTTACGTCTCAATCTGTAAGAAATAGATTGATCTTACTTTTTTACGGCAAGGTTACTGTTACTGTTACTCCCGGCTAACTGAGCCTTTAGAATAAAAATCAAAACGTCTTTAACGGCAGCGAATTAAAATCAAAATATTTGATGAAGATGGACCATTATTTATCATAAGTCCCACAGAAAGCCCACTGCTGAAAAATATGTAGTGGAAGGTAACAGAAATTTAGTTTATTGAATTTAGGTTTATTTCCTATTCAAGAAAAGTAATAAATTAAACTAATTTGGAATACGAATTAAACTACTTTCACTATAGAAGTTGGAATATTTTTAGTCAGTGCCATTAAGTTTATCTTATCAGAAACAACGAAGCAAACCAACTTGTTTTGTCATATTTTTGTTTTGTATATTATTTTACAGTTTCAGTGTGAGGTAGGTCTGAGTTTAAAATTTTTTTTTAATAACTGACAGCAACAGTCGTCATAAAATCCCACATAAATTCTTAACTTCTTTAAAAAAATATATATGTATATATTTTTTGTTACGTCAATTTTCATAGTTAGCAACAGATTGTTAAATTGATTTCTTTTTTGCACACATTTGAAAAAAAGTAAATATGCAAACAATAAAATATGTATTGTTTACAAAAACAATAAAAAAATCATGTGTTTCGTCACAATTTCCGCACCCCACCTCCACTTCAATAAACACAACTGGCGTGTGATCAAATTTATTTTAATTGAGTTCAAATTTGGTTAATTTGCGTAGTTTTATTATTTGTTTTTACTTTCTTTTCTTTATAACTGCGGTCTGAGCTTGTCTAGTTATCATAATAAAAGACAATTTGAAAATAAATAGATAAATGGTCCATCCATTCAAAGTTTTAATAGCAAAGTTTGGATTAAATAAATGTTAACGTCTATTAGTAGCTTTTTCGTGATAAGCGCTCGTGACTATTGGGCTTAAATTAAAATGTTGCCCATTAATTTTAGTTTCTCGAGAATCACTTTATATGTTTTCTAATGGTTTGAGTTGCACCGAATTCGAATCCGAATTTCTCCATCAAATCAGGTTTTCGAGATCTCTTAGCTTTAAGTTAAGTAATCGTGTTTTTCATTCATTAATTTTTTTAATTTTTAATTTCATTTTTTTTATAAAACCTGACAGTTTTGAACATATTTAAATTAATTTTGGAGAACGGGACATTTATGGATTATTTGATTATTTAACAAGAGCTATAACTTATATCAAATTTTTTTTTGGAACTGAACTAGAAACTGTAGAGAGTTTTGAATTGATACAGCAAAAATTATTTTAAGTTAGGTAGGATCATAAGAAACCAGTGGTTACAGATACCAGTCAAGATTCGTTCTGCATCAGGTTCGATGTCGAAACGGGGATCCTGTCCTACATGTCACCCTTAAGGCCCCGCTAGTCTAACGTGCTGTTGCCTTATGTATAGAGTACACGGAATGTGAAAAGCCACATGCGCATGTGTTTCTGACGTCAGTACAAAGCCACAACGTCAAAAATAAGCTTAACCAAGCTTACATATGAATAAATAGGTACTCTTACGTAAAGGTAACGTTGCAAAGCGAATAAACCTGATAAGATTAAAATTGTTCTCCGTTTTTACGTAACAGCTGTCCAAGAATTTTATGTTTATTGGTAAAGCGAATATTCCATGGACGTACGTGACTTTTTTTTAATTTTAATACAAAACGCACAAAAAACAAAAGTTTGAATTTTAAAATTATGTATACATTTTCACAAAATTTTTGTTTTCAGCTCAACACATTTCAATACGTTTACGTATTTTTAGTAACTACCAACCATTGAAGTCGGGCAGCATCGGTTACCTGTTCGCAATAGTTACGTTTGAGTAACATATACGTATGCAATAAATCATATCATAGCTTCGCAAAAAGTAGAAGCAAAATAATGTTTAGTTTGCCAGTTCATTAAACATTTCTGTTGTTTTAATACCGCCTAAAATTAAACGATTCGTCGGTAATTATTTTTAATTATGTAATTTAAGACGTGTTGAATGCGTTATCTATTTGCTGAGATGCTCTGTTATCAGAATTAATTAATTTAATTTTTATTGTACAGTTTGCTTACCACATAATTATCTTCTCAATAAGTCATCTGGTAACACTTTCACTTCTAGTGCAAAACAAGTGAAATGTTAACGGGTCTTTTTATACCCTCCACCACAATTAGTTGTGAAGAGGGTATACTAAGTTTGTCATTCCGTGTGAAACTTTTTTATTATTCATCTCAGACCCCATAAAGTATATATATTCTGGACCCTTGAGTAATTCTTAGTCGATTTAGCCATGTCCGTCTGCCCGTCTCTTGAAAAAAACTTGGTGTCAAATTACTTGCAGCTATCCTAAGCAGTTTGGGATTGAAATCCAGCAAAATCGGTTCGGTAGGATCAGATCTGTGAATCAAAATGTGGAACCACCACCTAAAAAAAATTGATAATTTTGTTACAAAAAGTAGCAAAAATGCACGGAATGATATGAGATTTGGCAAAAATTCGTTCCATTCGACAAGAAATCACGCTGTAAAATTTCGCGAAGATCTGTCCATAATTAACCCTAGGCCCCATATAAGCCTTACTCCCGGAAAACAGTATAGAACGTCTTAAACCCTAATTAATAACGCTATCATTACAGATTTTTACATTTCACAGTTTTATAGAACTAGAAATAAAACAGTAAAATTTCGTGAAGATCGGAAACAATAATTTACCCTAGGCCCCATATAAACCCTACTACCGGAAAACAGTTTGGTACGCCTAAAATCATTATTAATAATGCTAGTATAACAAAATTTGGTAAATCACAGTTTTATATTACTAAAAGTCACACTAATAAATTTCGTGGTGATCGGTCCATAATTTACTATAGACCTCATATAAGCCCACTCTGGTAAAATAATTAAATACGCCTAAAACCGTAGCAGATATAGATATTGCGGTAAACTTTCTTCCAACTTAGCTTCATATGTCAAAAACAAAAAAAAATTTATGCAATTTTGTGATATACGGTCCATAATAACCCTTAGATCCATTTAAAGCAGCCTTCTGAAATTCACTGCAAACGCTAAAACTAATTTCTCCGCTGTATTGAAATTTATGTCCTTTAATACGAGAAATCACTCTGCATAATTTTGGGACGATTTTTTCATAGCTTACCATGGCTCCAATATAAATTCCATTCCTGAAAATCATTTAAGTTCGGTTTAAACTGTTACGAATACTGATTTTTTTTTTCTTTCTGATTGTCAGTCAATTATTTAATATATGTCTAAACCACAACCAATTTTAATGCAGATGTCTGTTTTTTTAAGTTAAATTAATAATAAATAGACATCATATAGATACTACTCTTAAAACATTCGAACAGTCGGTGGAGGGTATCAAAGATTCAGCACAGCCGAATATAGCACTCTATCTTGTTTATTTTCCAATTGACATTTATTTCTATTACATAGAAACTGTTTTTGTTTTAATTCAGGCAAAAAGTAGAACAACATCAATTACAATTTCAGATTTATTTTCGAATATATTTGTACTTTTTTATTTTTTATTAGAAACTGTTTCTTGAATTTGAAAATGTTCAAATATTTCCAGTTTGTTTTTATAAATAGAAGGAATTTGCATAGTATTAAAAAGTTATCGCAAATTAGTAAATACCTTTGAACGCTTAAAAAATGTTGAATGTAATTTAGAAACTGGGGTCTTATCACCGCATACGATATCGATTATTTATTTTGGTATCATGAAACTCGATACCGAATGAAAGGTATTGAATTTGAAATAATAGAATACGATATCGAGTAACTCGACATTACATTTATCGAGTTTTCATTCGATACGTAGGTGTCTATCGTATGCAAAAAAAAATTAGATAGTGTATTCGGTACGATAGTATCGAATGCGGTGATTAGAATGATTGATCTGGCCAAACATATTGCAAGTGCAAATCATTTTTTAATTTTTATTACTATTAGTAACGTGTAGGTGTGAACATAGCTTTAATAAAGTATCTTAAAACTTTATAATGTTTTAAGCCTTATAAAGAAAAGAAAGGTAGAAAATTATTCACGCTTTGTTATGTTTATGTTTATCGAAATCCTGATCGTAAAAATAATACCAATAACAACATCGGAACACCTCAAAACATATGAAACGATACCCATTACTTTTTTAACATCAATTCCCCTCCCCGTAATTCAGTCCTAGTCAGTCTTCAATCGGTGGACAAAATAATGGCAGAAATAAACTCAGCACCCTCCGACAACTGATTTTGAAAAACAACGATTAATTTTGTAAAGGCTGCCCCAATGTGCATTAAAAAAAACGTAATTTGTTTAAACGGTTTAATCATTTAAATAAATAAGTGCGTTTAAGCAGTTGCTTTTTTTATATGGCAAGGTTTCAGTAGTAGTAAAATTGTTATGATGACTCAGGTTGAACACCCACTTTAATAGTGACACTTTGAATTCAAAAAATCTAAAATTGTAATTAAAAATGAATTTAAAAATAAATACGTAATAAAGTATAGTCGTTCAACCCCGCTCATATAATATCCTACAAGACTTGATGATTAGCAACACTTTATTTCGTTATGAAGTTTGACATGTGTTTGAGCCAAATTTAATCTAGATATCAAAATTGTTATGAGATCTATATTGATTTAGAAGTATCTATTATAGATACTTCTAAATCAACCACTTGTTAATATACGTGCATCTCAAGTCAAGTAAATGTACACAGAAAAAATTATTTTTCCAATTCAAACAAAAAATTTGTAGAATCAAACAATTTTTTGTCTGAAATCGGTCCTATAAACAAATTCGCATATTCAAACAATTTATTTGCATTTTGTTTATTGAAAAAAACACTGATTTTTTCAAACAAATAATTTAACTGAATCAAACAAAAAGTTTACTGAAATTCATATACTAAATTTCAAAATAAAAAAAAAAGGTTTTTGCACAAGCAATGATGCGCACACAAGCAGGCATTGTATTAGAAGATGATGGCAGAGAGAGCAGATCGGCCGGCTGGCTTTGAGACACATTTTTTTGTTGGAATAATTTTTGAACGAAGTCTTTTTTTATACACACAATGTTTTTCGTCATCACTCACTGTTGCTGTATCCTTTCCTTTGCTAATGTAGAAGAAATGTAACCCAAAAACGGCGACAGACCGACTCGATATGTTTTTCGTCATCATTATATTTTTGTATTTGATGTAAATATTTAAGCAAACAGTTTTAAAAAATTGAATACGGGATTTTGGTTTTTTTTTAACCAACTTTAAAACCAACCAAAAATTTATTTTGTTTCTTATAATGTTGTTGTTGTTTCTGTTGTTTAAAAAGAGTGAAACGTTTTTTTTACCTGCTATTTGTTTGTTTTTTTTTTTTTTTTTGCTTCAAACCTCTTCATCTTTCTTACTGTTGTACTTTTTTAAAGTGTCCAAAAATTGACTGTATGTGTTTTTTGTTGTAGTTTTTATATTTCACATTAGGAAGTGTTGCTTGCGATCAAAGAAAAAATGCAAAAATACGACAACATTAAAAAGCGTTAAATATTTCATACAAAATTATGAAAACTTGAAACCAATAACGCGTGTATTATATTTTTGAATGGTTGTCAACATTTTTGTTGGTTAAATAAAAATCAAACAAAAATTTTAATTGAATCAGTAAAAAAATTTGTAGAAATTAAAAAAAATTTCAAACAAGCGTTTGTTTGAAAATAATTCGGCAATAATTTTTTCTGTGTATTGATTTTTGTAGTGTTCGATTAAATATGGGCATTTCCATTTTGACATGTCGTGATATTTGTACCACAAAATTTTAAAAAATTAAATGAAGAAGTCAAATTTGTAAAAAGGGTTTTTATATCTAAAAATTAATGAAGAAGCACTATATTCAGAAAAAAAGATTACAGCAGTCGACGCTAAGGATTTACAGATATAAGCAAAAATATGCGCTGGCGGAAGTGTATTTTGACTTGCATTACAAAACTGAATAAGATTGCGAATTGAGCAAAACGCTTTGTATAAAACCTTTTTTAGTAAGATTTGGACTTATATAGATCTATTTTTCAAGCTACCAAATTGAAAAATCTTTGCTCGTTTAAAGGTACATATGGGCATTTTCAGCGAAAAGTCTATTTTTTTTAATGTAACGCCAGAATGCAAAAAAGCTTGTATTTAAGAACCATGTTTTTCAAATGTTATCCCTTTTGTTACAAAATGTAGAGCTAGTTTCGCTTTACACCAAAATATAAAAAGTAAACTATACATATACAATTGTTTGAGAAACAATTCAAACTACTTCTGGCGTTACGTGACAAAAAGTAGACTTTTCGCTGGAACTGCCCATATAAAACAATTATCTTCTTTTGTTCGTATTCACAAAGAGAAACAAAATTTCATCATTCTATTAGTTTTTATCTGCAGACACCAGACACACCTCCCTGAACTAAAAGTGCGCCTTATCTCTCACTTGTAATCACAAAGGCGAATTATTTTTATCAATAGAAATAAACCAAACTAAATACTCTATATATAAGTTCTGTAAAGTACACTAATTATACCCACACCACAATTATGCATTTGTGCTGATGATTGTAACACCATAAAATATTGGTCCTAGACCCAACTTAAAGTATACCGAACTAATGATGTCCGTCCGGCTGGCTGGCAGGCAGGCTGGCTGTCCATGTGACTTTGTGCGCAAAGACAGGTCGCAATTTTTGAGATAATTTGATAAAATTTGGGGCATAGGTTCTTATTGGCACAAGGACTAAGCCTATTGAAAATGGGCCAAATCGTAGGACCACGAGGGAAGATAGGGGGAAATTTCTTCCTCTCAGAAACTATTTTAATGAAATTTAAAACATAGATAGAACCATATCTATATATATCTATATGGGCACAAAAGTTATGCATTTTTTAAAAAATAGGACCACGAGGGGAGATAGGGTAAATTTCTGCCTCTCAAACCGATTTTAATGAAATTTAAACCATAGATAGATCCATATCTATATGGACACATAAGCAATACAGTTTTTCAAAAAGAGGACCACAAGGGGAGGTAGGGGGCAATTTCTGCCTCTTACAAACTTTCAAACTAATTTTAATGAAGTTTCTAAACATAGATAAATCCATATTTATATGGACACATATAAGCATGATGGGCTTGCCCGACTGTACTTTCTTACTTGTTAAATATTTACTATTGGTAGTTAATGGGAAATCATAAATTGTACATAATAATCGTATATTATTAAAATATAAATCAGAAGTGATATGTACGATTTGGAGAATTTTTAAGATTTATTTTTAAATACATAATTAACAACATCTGTCAAATTACAAACCTGACATTATAGATAAACAACTAGATATAAAACTCGGTTGTCGAAAACCTAAGTCTGTTGTAAAAAAAAGCTAAAGGGTTAGTCTGAAATAAATATTCCCCCACCTTCCCAGCAAAAACAAATTAAAGGTCTGAAAAATTATATCGTTTTTATTTGAATTTTGGTAAGAAATTCACAAAAAAATATTTTTTTTTTGCAAGTGCTTTTATTTTTTTATATTTTATAGCAATTTATTTTTGAGAAAGGGATTAATTTAATATAATTATTAATTTCACACCAAGCTTTATTGTTTGCTGGGAATAGATCACCACTTTAATGATATTTACCTAATTATAAAAAAGGGGAAAAGACCGATTACATGATAACCCATACCAAATACTGTTGTGTAGGGTATCATGTAGAAAAATTTCCAAGAGTGTACCCCATTTGGGACAAATGAGCAATCATGGACGCGACAAATCAAAATGATGTTACGAGGTTAAGATTAATGTACTTATAAGATTTCTTTGTGCCAAATATTATCTAGATAATAGTTATTATCTACATCGGTATAATATTTCTTTACCTACATGACATGTCATAGAAGTTATCGTTACCAAATTTCATGTCAATACCAATATTTATAGGAGTTTTATGACATCAAAAGCTAAATTCGGGAATTTTATTTTTTGGAAGCTCAAATATAGACCGATTCAAATAAAATTTGGCTGGATGGTTAAGGTTAGAATAAAATATTTTCGGTCCAAGTTCAATTGAAATACCATTTTAGATTGTCATGCAGAAAAAAACTAAAAGTTGGCATTTTTTGTGAATAAAATCAAAAGTTGCAGAAAGATTTTTTAATAATTTACGGCTTGTTTTGTTAAGAACTTTGTTTTCTATACCTCTAGATTCACAGCATAGCAGCATTTTCCAATTTTGTATGTCGTTTTAAAAAACAAAAATTTTGAAATTTTGCTAAAAATTAATTTGCCAAGAAATTTTTATTTCTAAATTAACTGCGCAGATAAAAAAAAATTAACCTTATTTAAAGGTAATTTTATTGCAGAATTTAGTTTTATTTTTTATTATTTTATTCAATAAACTAAACCGTTCTTGAGTTACACGATTATATGTTGTGTATCCTCCTCTATTTGCGAAAAAACGGTATATCTCGACAACAAGAATAAACCTAAAAAATTTAAGCATCACTGGATTCAGCGTACTTGAACTAGGTTTACCCACTGCGTGCCCCGCTTTTAGGGGAGACTGGGGCAGCTCGGCACTAGGGTACATTCGTCAGTGACGTTTTCGAAATGATGCACTCATATAACATCACCAACTATTTACGTTAATGTATTGAAAATCAAAATAGATAACTCCGGCAAAGTTTGTCATCTCTAGCTTACCAACTGAAAAAGCTTCACATTTTAGTGTTTTTGTAATGTTTTGATTCTATTTCGTAATTATTTTGTATTAAAAAATCATCAATATTAAAAATAAAAATTGCAAAACAACATTAAGAATTGAGCTATTTTCTTAAAAATAAATTAAATCCAGATGTTTGTTGAAGATAAAAAGGAAAAAAAAAGAAAGTGTAAAAAGTGCTAGCGGCCTAGTTAAACTAGGTCGATATATAGTAAAAAGCCAATTTATTGAGCTCCTGAGGTTACTGAAACTCTTGGCGACTACATCTTCATATTAAACTTCTTTCGTTAACTTGATATCTTTTTTCTTATCTCGATTTGTTAAGCCTGAAAATTAAAATATTTCGCTAGTTCTAAGGTTACTAAGACCAAGAAATGTGTTTATTTTTCATTAACCGTATCCATCTAATAAAAAAATGCTTAATCAGTTCATAACTGGCATCTAATTTTATTTTAAAAGAAATTTTTAATAAACAATTGCTTTCAAGAATAAAGTCGACGAATGTGCCCCGCCAAATGCCTTACCTACCCCGGTATGGGGCACCTTCAGCGAAAAGGAATTAATTTTTACAACATGAAATTTTATTAAAATTTATTGATAATTTTCTTGGCTGATCTGAGGCTCTATGAAAAATTTTTCAACTTAAGGTGAAGTGATTTACAAAAGAACCCCGTTAGTTATTTTTTCAACAGTGTACATGCAGAGAAAACATATTTCCTTATTTTCACGGCTTACAGAACTTAATTTAAAGAAACGTATTTAATCATATTATTGGCACAGTCAACTAATATGTTCATCACATATAAGGTGTGTTCATTAAATTTACTAGCAGAAACTTGCAGCAAGAAAGTCAATTTAAAATTTACAAAGATTTTTTTCTCAATTATTTAAAAAAAATATGTAAATAAAAGCTTTTTCAGCAAAAACTAGCAAGTAAGACATACATATTTACAGTATCCAGCTGTCAGTTTCGAAGCTCTGTCTTCCTTGATTAAATTGTTTTGACCTATTTGCACATGGCAATTTTTTTCTAAATTTAACACATTTGAAAAGTGAAGGAAGCAAATCGACAAATCAAACATATTTGAAATTTCTTATTTTAGACACAAAAAGACGTTTGCATAAGTTTGCACAAGTGTCGCAAAAATCGTGCACTATACAACGAGTAACACTGTCGCTCTTCTTGTCGATTATTCGATCGCATGATTACATAGACGACAATGTCGCCTATTTGGTCGTGAACGATAAAAATGATTGGTTATTTGTTTCAGACAATTTTGTCATGTGCTTTTAAGTATGGTTGGACTTTTATTTTGCTTATTTTATTTCTGTTATAGACCTTATGACGATAGCATTACTCGTTACGGTTTAAGGCTTACTAAACTGTTTGCATTGGTCCATATTTTACGAAATTTAGTAGTATGGCCTGTAGTTATATAAAACGAATTTTTTTAAAATCTTATATCAATCCGAGCACGTCCAATAAGTTTGGCGGGTTGTTCGGGCCAAATACTCCTCTGTGAGACGGTCGTCGTTGTTACAACGGAGAACAGGTGTTCCGGAAACTATTGGCCGATTCTCATTATTTTTAATACGTAATAAAAGTTTATGTTCTCAGGCTGGGTTTTTGAGACCTCAGTTAAACTAGGTTTAGTTGATCTGAAAACAGATTTGTGCCGCCATTACCAAGCTTGTATACAAAGTTTTGACGGAACTGCTTAGTTTTGCTTGAAGTTTTGGTATTTAATAAAATTATTAAACAAAAATCACATTTCGCCGAAAAAAAACCAAGTTAAACCAAGTTTAAACTTAATTCACATCTCAAAAACCAGGCCTAACAGTCTTAAAATTATCTTTAAAATCGCAGTGATCAAAGATAAAAAAATTTGATCTTTAATTATTTTGAAAAGTTTAAATGTTTTGCTTTTTCTGTTTAATTTTGTGATATTTGATTTTAGAATACTGCGCACAAATATTAAAGGTGAAGGTTCTGCTAAATTCAAATATTCAGCACATTTTCGAATCATGATAGTTTACAGTTCAATTACCTACTATGTAATACGTATCCGCACTTTGTTCTAAAATTTTTACAGCGAAGGATACTGAAAATGCAGCATGCATAAAATTTGCAATTTTTAAATACGGAAATAAATCAAAACTACAACAACTCATCTTTAAATTGATTAAATTTGTTAAGTGTTTTCGAATGAAAATATTTGTGTCAAACTTATTTTAATATCAAACACCCAGTCAATATGCAAATAATTATAATTATTCATACGAGTCTTGCTAAAAATGCTAAGATACGAGGGCGTGTAATAAAGTATTGCCGCTCTGAATTGAAAAGGCAACTTTGTCAACAGGCATCTATCTGTCAGTTGACTCATGTCAAAATTTAATAAGTTGCGTATCATTGAGTGTTTGCCCACACTTTAGCAGACTACCAAGTGAATTGAAGCAAAAATTAAAAAAGGTGAGTTTTGCGTGCTCAAGTGACTATTTCTTGTTTACGAACCTGGCTCGGCGGAAAGAGAATTAACTCCAACCATGAAATTATCTCACAAATCGTATTTTTTGGAATTTGAGAAGGGTTGTACAAAGTGCTTAGAGCTTAAAAAAACTATGTCGAAATAAAAAATTATTCTTTTTGAAGTTACGGACTTATTGACTGACCCTCGTACATACAAAAAAGGTTTTTGCTCTAATTCACGTGACCATGAATGTCTATTTTGGTCTTCTTCCAAACTTATCATAGAATTGGCAAACTAAATTCTTTTCAATATGGAGAGTTATGTTAAAAGTGTGTCTCCAAGTGACATTCAAAATCATTAAAATAAGCAAAACAAATTTATGATTTGTTACCGCAAAAATCACAGAAAACAAGACAATAAAATTTAGAAACTTATTCAAATATGTATATATTTCAACCTTTTAGGTTGATTGACATCATGTCAAAGTTTTTTTTTCATAAAATACAACGAAATTAGCACTAGATTGTATCAGTTCACAGAGATTTATTTCACTGAAACGTTTTATTAAACAGTTTTTTTTTAATCTAAATTGTATGATGAAAATAAATTTTATTATTTCATTACACTGTGCTACAGGAAAGAAAGAATTCAACATACTTATATTTTTATATTAATGCACTTAAAATCGCAAAATATGCGCATAAAACATGCACTAAAAATCGTAAAATATGCAAAAATAAGAGTAAAAAATATGCATTAAAAATATATTTATTTAACCATATTTAACAAAAAAAAAAAAAAAAAAACATAAATACATTTCATTCAGTTTTAAAAACTTAAATCATAGTTTAAAAAGTAGTAGTAGATACACATATATTTACATATATAGGAAAATAAGTTTTTTTTTTTGAGTTATCAAATGTAAAACTCATTCTATTTGGTCTTAAAACAGTTTTAAGCATTGAAAGTGTTCGACATCAACGGATGTAATAGGTGGATATTTAAAAGTGGTCAACTCCTTTGTAGAATATTCATTGTCTACAATTTTTTCTTTACTGGAAGGTAAATTAAAAATATTACCAATTTCTTTAACTTTTTTAAATCCGGCATTCTTTTTTAAAACTGCATATATTTTGGCTTTTATTTTTTCGCCGATTTGACCTTCTACTTTTCTTATTTTAATGACAGCGTCATCAACGAGTTTTACCGAGGTGTTCAATGATTTAAACCCCTGAAGTTCGGTTATTGTCTCGACTAGAAACCCATTGTTTGAGTGTATAAATTCTAATTGAGTCTTTATATTAGGTACATTTAAAATATTGTTTACTTTTTTATCGCGACTGCATTATTTTCGTTAAAATTATTTACCACATCTTTAAATTCTTCAAAATTTTTGGCATAATACTCAACTGCCTGCAACCAGGTACCCCATCTTGTTATACATGGTTGAAACGCAAAGGTGACTTTAAAAACTTTCATGCATGGCATAAGCTTAGCATGTGACATGTAACATTTTTGAGAAAGATATCATAAAAAAAAGTTCAAGTAGAGCAAAATTTTATTTTTATTAAAGGATTTTTAAAGAGAAATTGAATCTTTGAAAGTTCGAGCTATTGAAGCATGATCCACCTTTTCCAACTTTACAATATTTAACAAAAATTTGTGTTTACTCTGTTCTTCTTCTGCATTCAAGATCTTCTTCTGCATTCAAGATCCCAATTACGTAGACAACGAAACGTCCTTCAGTGTCCATTGCTTCGTCAATAGACAGCCACAAATTATGTCACTTAATTCTTTCAACAATGTCACATAGTTGTATAGTGTACTACTTGGCGATATAAGTTTTTATAAGGGTTCTTTCCGTAGGAATGGTTTCATTGTTATATTTGTTTAAAAAAATTCTATAATTTTGGTTGATTAGCTAATATAGAGGTATATCTGCAGACACCAGAGCATTATACAATTCAAAACTTATCCCCAAAAGTTGATTTTCTTGAAATTAAAGTTTGCGAAACGTTTTCATAAATCATAAATCTTTGTGTTACTGGCTTTGAAGGTGCTGATTTACTTGAAATTTTTAAATGAAACACCTTTTTGTAAACTTTGCAAAAAAGTACTTTCCCCTCTATTTTGAAGACTCAAAAACACACTTATTTAAAAGATTATTTTTTGATATTTTTTCTTTTGGCATTTTTTTCCTTAGAAACATTTTTTTTTATTAATACTTTTTGGATTTTAGGTCATACTTCTTACACCGTAAATCAAAAATTTTATGTTGAGTTCTATTTTTTCTTCGCCGAACATTATTGTTATTTGCTGCTTCTTCAAGAAAAAAAACCGCGAACAAAATGAAATGTCAAAAACTGTTTTATTGTTACTTCTACAATTATGTGCACAATTATACAAATTGTATAATTTTTGTATGTGCTACTTTTTAAAAGTAAAAGAAACAAGGTGAATTTATAACTAAATGTAGGTAATTCAGTACCAAACACCAACATGTTGTTTTTGCTCCTTGAAAATGTCGAAGTTGGCAGATTTTCTCATACTATTTTGACTGTTTGACAGCTTCAGGGCTGAAACAACTATAACCAGCTGATTCACTGACTACACCTTATAATGAATTCGCCTTGAACAGAAAGATATTTATAACAAAAAACTAAGAAAAGAGCATTTTTTTTTATAAATATTACAAAATATGACGAAAAATGTGAATTTATAACAAAATATGACGAAAAATATGCATTTATATCAAAATATGCAAAAACATGCATTTAAAGCTAAATATGCACTAACAAATTGATGCCATTTTACTGGAAATATTGTGATTCGCAAAGATATTAACTTTAGGTGGGTCTCAGAGTACCGACAACAAACAAGCATTTGCATGGGCGCCGTGCAATAAAGCCATAGGGAATAAAGCCATATGGCTTTATTTCCAAATGAATTGAGAAAAAAAGCCATATGGCTTTATTACCACCACCCAAGTGCAATAACACCATAATCGTTTAGCAACCAAAGTGGAAATAACGCCATAACAGTGTAATAGTTATGGTTACAAATTGGCAAAAGAATGAGTTGCCATTGTCAAAAGTTAAAAAAATATGGTACGGTAGGTGGAAGGAGGAGAGCGCGTCCGGTGGGCGCTCGCAGCGTCAGGTGTGGCCGGGCGCAAGGATTTTCTCCTCTATTGTATAACAAAGACCGGTTTTGCTAAGTATAGCTTCTAAAATCTGCCTTGTTTTCGAACGAAGGCCAAATACACAGAGAAGCTTTAGTTAGCGAAGCCGGTGTTTGTGTACCATAGAGTAGAAAACCCTTGCGCCCGACCGAAGGCCGGCTATGCAGAGAATCTTTAGTTAGCGAAGCCGGTCTTTGTTATACCATAGAGGAGAAAATCCTTGCGCCCGGCCGAAGGCCGGCTATGCAGAGAAGCTTTAGTTAGCGAAGCCGGTCTTTCTTATACCATAGAGGAGAAAATCCTTGCGTCCAAAAGTGTTTTCCTTATATTTTTTATATAAACACCCAGAGAAAAACCAACAAAACAATTTTTAAATAAATTGCAATTACATGAAAAGAAAAAAATTTAAATGGGAAATATGGCCATGTATGGCTTTATTTATGAAGTCCCTTGCCCTGCTTATTACCTATTGGTGTTAGCAAAATTTGTCCCAAGTAGCTTCGATAGCTATTGGATCAAACTTTTGAAAAAAAAATAATTTTTTTTGTTTTTTTAAAAAATGTCAGATCTTGTTGAAAATTTGCGTCTAATCTACTATCCAATAGGACTAACCTTGGTACAAATTTCATCCAAATCGGAAGATATCAATTTAAAAATTGGGTCACTTGACATGATATCCCCCATATATAACACAAAACCCGTTTAGTTTATTGAAATTACTAAAAAAATCCGATATTCGGCAATAAAAGAACAACAATACACATTTGGAGGTTTTATACAATTTTTAAATTTGGCCCCTGCCGCTCATAGGATGCCCCTAGATGGGTCAAATTTATGACCAACCCCACTTTATTTTTCATCTAAATCATTTATTTCTAACATACCAACGCGCTATCTCCATTCCTTAAGGTGGCTGCTGTACAAAATGTTCAATGCAGACTAGAGATATATTGAAAAGTCCCATAAATGCCCAGGAGTTGCCCCTATTGAGATAAAATGTATGACCGACCTCATTTATTTTTTTGTCTTTAACATTTTCTCGAGACATACTTTCCTCTTACCTCCACTTTTTAGGGGGGCTCCCATACAAATATTGCGTTTTATGAAATTCTTAAATTAATAATTATTCTTTTGTGAATAAAATCAAAAGTTGTAAACAGATTTTAATCATTTATGGCTTGTTTGTTTTTTATATGTCTGCATAAAATAAGAAGCCTAGCTGCATTTTCCAATTTTTTATGAATTTTTAAAAAACAAAAATTTCGAAATTTTGATAAAAAAAATTATTTTTTTTTCCAAAAAAAAAATCATGTTTCTAAAACGACTGCACATATTAAAAAAAGCTAACCTAAATAAAAACGGTGGGCACCATTGGATTCAGCGTACCCGAATTATGCTAAAACGCCGTGTGCCCGGCTTGTCTAAAAAAAGTGTCAATTTCGAGTACAGTGTAATTATCACGAAAATAATTTTGTGATGATCGCTCCATAATTTAACAATTTAATAATATAAAGCCCCCGCTCTCCCTGGAAATCACTTTAATACACCTCAACCAAAACGAATCATGATATTGTACTGAAATTAAGTCCAATTAAGTTTTAGAGGACTTGAAATTAAATAACAACACTTTGTGCTATTCAGTCTATAATTTGACGTATGCAGGCTTTAAAACGGCTAAAACCGTAACGAATTATAAAACAGTGAGGTTAGGTTTTATAAAGATTGTTTCATTATTCATCATGGATCCCATATAAAACCCACTACTGAAATATTCCAACTCTCGGTGAATTTCATCAAAGTTTTAGCGTTCTTACTTTTTTTTATTATTTCAATTTTTTTTTATTTATGCATTCAACAAAAAACTTTTACTTTGAATTTTTAACAAAATTTAATTTCAATTTGTGGTTATTTCATCAGTCATCATCATTTTGTCAGCTTTATTTGAACCTATTCTGGTAAATTAATTACAATTTCCTTTTGCGATTCCTGGACTTTTGCAAGTTTAGCTTTTTGGATGGCTTCATGAACAATTCTTAAATGTTCATCCCGTGCACGCATCACCTCAACAGTGTCAACTACTTGTTGTGGCACGTAAATATTTTGAGCTGTAGAAATCAGCTTTTCCACTTGAGAAACTATTTTCTTTTGAGCATCATTTTTTTTCTTTGCTTCCATAACTATTTTTAAGTGTTCCTCACGTGCTGCTTCCACTTCTGGTGTATCAAGGACTTGCTGTGGCAGTACTTGTGTAGACATGTGGTCAGTAGTTCCTGCAGAGCTGTTATTACTGTTTTCCATTTTATTTGGCTGCTCAGAGATTTTGTCTTCAGATACAAAAACATTTTTAGGATTTTCTTTTAAAATATTTACTTCAGATGGTTGATTTATTTCATCCATCAGTTGCTGTTCGAATTTGATTGTCTCCATAACTTGTTGTGATTGATTGGTAAATATATTGATATTCGACTCATTTGATTTTATAGCTCCTCCCAAATTGTCTTTGTCAATCTTTAAAGAAGTCGATATTGTTTTTTCAAAATCTGGGTTATTTGACAGTGGCGACTCGATACTTAATGTATCACTTTCAGTATCGATTTTGGTACCAAATCTAACCTCAGCTTTGATTTTCTTTAGATCATCTGATTGATTTTTTGCAGATTTATCTTCAACATAGGATTGAGTTATGTTTTGAGAAGGATGTAGTTCTTTTGTATCAGCTCCTTGGCCCTCACTATTTAACGGTTTTACTGCAATTTCTTCACTATTTTTGTACGGAATTTTAATATCTGCTTGGATTTGATCTTCATCCGCTTGTAGAACTTGGTTCCAAATATTTAGATGTTCTTTCTGTATACGTTGGATTTCGGGCAATTCAGCAATTGTTGAGTAGTCTGAGGTGAGAGCAATTTTTTCCAGAGGCAGAAATTTTAACAACATCTCAACTGTTGGTTCTTTGCCCTCTCCTCTGAGAAAGTCTATTTCACGTTTTAAAACCTGATATTGTTGCAAAGACCAAGCCCGAAAATGCGCTTCGCGAGCTTTGATTAACTCACTGGAGTTATCTTGTACAAATTTCGTGTATATAGGAGCTTCTCTGTTTATGTTATTAATTTGACGAATGGCGTAAACGGGCTTAGCGTAATCAAAGCTCACTACGCGTTCTATTCCACTGTTATCTAAGTAAATTAAATAGCCCTGAGTGCCTGCAGATTTTTGATGGCTACGAATGGGGTCGAAAGTCAATAATGTACGATAAGGATAGCCAATGGTAAGAGATTGAACACTGCCACTGATAAGTACGATGCAAAGACAAAACCACATTTTTGTTTTAAAGCTTTTTTTATGTTAACAATCTTTTAGTTCACTTTTCAATATTAAATTTTTAAATTTATGCTTACGATAAGTGATGAGAAACTGTAACAAACTCCTGCACTTCGTACAATATTTATAGTCAGGTTCTTCGAAGGAAGCCAGAACGTTACAGAAATAAAACAGGATTGGAAAAATGTTAAAGCATAATTGGTTCAAATGAAAGGCTTTAAATGATCGACCTTGATCTCTATGTCACAAACCGAACAAGTTAGCGAACCAGTTAACTGCAACTAACTTGCTCGACAGGATGCAATGCAACAACATGATCAAAGGTTGATCTGCTTTAACTGTATTTTTCACACAGTGGTATAGCTGAATATTCGCACAAGTTTGAAAAATGATTTTAAATACGACAGAGCATTTTCGATATAAAATAAGTAATTTGCATTTTTTGTAGAAATATTGCAAAATAAATATTTAAAGATTTTATAAGAATTATCGATATCAAATTTCAATTCGATACCTACTTTAATACAATATTTATGTATGCTTATGGTTTTCTGTAGTAGACATTAGATAACATCTACACGCGGAGAAAAAACATGTTTCCCCACAATGGTAGCAACCAAACTATTGTTGTTTTAACCATTACTTTTTTACGATTAATAAAACGTTGTTTCTATTTAACAACAAAGTGCTTACCTACACTTAAACATCTATGTCATGGTTACTTTAACCATTTGATTGTTACCGGCAACCATTTTTTGATTAAATTAATCCATCCAAAAGCCATAACCATATTATGGTTGTCTCCAAACACGTTATGATTAATAACACTCTGCTAGAATTTGACCTTGTTGAGACAAGTTTTCGAGATATACCGTTATTTCGAAAATGGAGGAGGTTGCACAACATATATTCGCATAACTTGCAAACGGTTTAGTTTATTGAAAACACTAACAAATCGGAATTCCCCAATAATATTACCTTTAAGTAAAGTTGAACTTTTTTTGTTATGCGCATTCGTTTTATAAACATATTTTTTTTTTGTGTAAAATTTCTTAATTTTTATTTTTTTTTAAATGCAGCTATGTTTCTTATTTATTGCAGACGTATAAAAAACGAAGTTGCAACCAAATAATTAATATATTTTGATTTTATTCACAAAAGACGAAATTTTTTTTGTTGAATTTAAGAATTTCATAAAACTGAATTTTTGTTTGGGAATCCCCCTAAGAATAAGTGATAAAGGGCACGTATGTCTCGAGAAATTTTAAGAACAAAAAACTAATTGACGTCAGTCATAAATACTATCCCCCTAAGGGCGATTCTTGGGCAGTTATAGGATTTCTTTTTCAATATATTTCTAGTCTGCATTGAACCTTTTGTATTGGAGCCCCCTTAAGGAATGGAGATAGCGGGTAGGTATGTTAGAAATAAATGATTGAGATGAAAAAATATGGGGTTGGTCATACATTGGACCCATCTAGAGGCATCCTATGCGCTGCAGAGGCCAAATATAAGATTTTCATTAAGGCGCTACATTTGTATGGTTAAAATTCCTAAGTTTGGCCCCTGCAAAGCGTAGGATGCTCCTAGACGGGTCAAATGCATGACTGAATAAAATAAATGAATAAAAAAGAATTAAAATTATAACTGGACACTTAAAACGCAAATTAAAAAAATGGCTTAAATAAATAACATAATATGGCTAACATTATTTTCAGCTCTGACCATAATATGGGTTATTTATCCAAGTTCTGGAAAAAGTCGACTATGTTATGGTTAATTTAAACATAATATAGTTAATTTTGATTATTGTTATGGTTAATGTTAACTAAAATATTTTGAAGAAATTATGGTTAATTTTGACCACAATATGGTTGATTTCGGGCAAGTTATTGTTAATTTTAACCATATTGTGGTCATACTTAACCATAATACCTGCAAACATTTACATTGTTAAAATCCAAAGATAGTATGCGCTTAGAATATGGTTACCTCCAACCATTTAAATGTGTGATCAGCGTTGCCAGAATTAAGATTTTTTGACCAAAATAAGATTTGAAGATTTTTTATTTTTAGAAATAGAGATTTTTAGCTTTAAGTTTGTAAAACATAGATTATTTTTTTAACAGTTTTTTAAGCAGTCAATTTGTAAAACAATGAGATTTTGTATCAGCTTGTTGTCTATTGGATTTGCACACGTTTGTACCCATTGTCGAGCCTACGCAAAAATGCATCATTATTTCTGGGCATACAAAATATTAGAAAAGCATCTTAGATTAGCGGTTGTTCATTTTGGAAATATTGATGAAAAAAAAATCATTTGTGAAAGGATAAAACGTATTTTTATAAAGTTTCATATAATTAAGAACAAAAATGTTCATGAATTTAGTACCCCAAGGTAAAACTAATGAAACTTAACCCTAGGATTACCGTGTTGGTCTGACCAGACCAAATTTGTGTTTTGCATGCAATATTTTTCGAAGATAACAAATAATCAAAAAAAAACCGGGGCGTGAATTCCATAAATGATATGTGATCGAATGAAAATACTTTTTTTTTGTTTAAGCTTTGATATTGTTACAAGTAAAACTGGTGTTTATAATTCTTATTCGCTTTACAGTTTTATTTGTATAACATCTTTAGTTTTCCTAAAATCTTTCGACGAAGTTTCCTAATGATCTGGCCTAAGCAACCAGTGAAATGCGCATAGGAATAGCTTATCCCATCAACAATAAATTTCAGTTTATCAATAGCATGAAATGGAAATTTAGCACATTTAAACAAAACCAAGTTAATAAATTTTTGAATTCAAAAATAAACTTTGATTTGGATTCGATTGGAGCAAATAAGTGGGATGTAATTCCATTTTTATGAAAAAGTTTATAAACCTCTTAGCCAGACCAAATGTTTTTTGCTTACAATATCTTTTAAATAGAACAAAATATCAAAAAAAAAGAAACATTTTTGGATAAACGACAAAATGTAATTTAAGTAAGTAGCATATAATTTTTTCACAAAAACAATTATTGAGTTATTATTGTCTACAAAAAATAATATTAATCACAAATAATTTATTTTATCTGACAGTTTTTTTAAAAGTTATTTAGATAACAAATTTGGAATTATGGCGTTTTGGTCCGAATCATAGTACAGCACTTTTCGCTTATAGTCACATCATTTAGTTGCAGACAAAACGTGCTATATATCGCTAATATGACTATAAGGCTAATTCACATATATGCCACTATGAGGCATATAACCGAATTCGAAATAATCAGATATGTGAAAATAGAAAATAAAAATTCATATAAATTACACCGACATCAGGCTTATGGTCTTGCAACAGACTTGTATGCAGTATAAAAAATAGTTAAAATAATAACAAGATATTTCATAACTGATACCGAAAGCAAAAACTAATTTTTTACGAGTAAAGAGTTGATGACAAAAATAAAACGATTTAATTCTTTCTTTCTTTGGATGGATTGTGGTTTCAAAAACTAAAAAGAACTTAGTAAATTTTACTAATGTGACTATAACGCCATTAATTTTCTTCACTTTTCCTTTGATGACTGTTGATAGATGGCATATATGTCAAATGTGCTTATTTCTCTAAATGGACTGTAACGTTAATACTATAACGTTAATACGTTTAATACTTTATATTAAATTGACTTATAAAGTCCAAATAAACAGATAAAATTGACTATACCGCTAATTAACTATAAGCGGTAGTGACTATAATCTAAAAGTACTGTATTTATTTCATTTTGCTTTGAACTGTATGAAAATATTATTCACAATTAACTTAACAAAAGAAAAGGTAACATAGATTTCAATGTGTAGAATAGGATTCAATAAAAAATCAAAAAACTTGAAAAATTTAATTATTGCGTTTTGTTATGGACCTCCTCAACTGATATAGTTTGAATCAGTGTTCGGTTCTTCGTTAAAAAACAGAACACTTGTAGTGATACTGTAGACAAACATTATATTTTAATGTTCTATACATAAGGTTTTTTCTGTGTGTGTATTTTGTTTTTGTAAAAAATGTTTGGTTTTTTACCAGCCAAAAGGGACGAACATTAATGAACCGAACACATTGAAGTTTGTGGATTTAAAAAAAACCCGAACGGAATTAAATGTTCACATCTTTTGTTGAGTTTGATAAAAACAGTAATATTTTTGTGTTCGAAAGAGGACTAACAGGGAAACGTTATTTTTTTAATGATTTTCTACACAAACACTATTAGCGTTTGTGTTTTCCACAAATCTACCGAACCGAACATAAGGAAACGATATTTAGTGTTTATTTTCGAACATTGGTTTGAATTGAATGAATCAAGTTGGAATTAAATCAGAAAACTACGGCCCGTTAGAAACCAAACGCAAAACTCGTTTCAGTTGAAGTAGATGCGAAAAAGCAATGTGAAAATTAAGGACTACATTTTCGATGACTTGCATGAAAAAAAAATAATGAAATAAAAAAATTATATAAAAAATTCGTTATATCTAAAATAATAAGCATACGTTCAATAAAAAAAATACATTTATATTTACTTTTTATTAAATTTGAGTTCTTAGCTGTTTTAATTATGGTCTGGCCAGACCAAGAGGAGAACTAAGTGGTAAAAAGTTCCCGAGAATCCTAGGGTAAAGAAGCTTTAAGTTTGAAAATTCCACATTCAATGTTTATAATAGTTTTTAAGCAAAGTATACATACATAAGTGCTTAAGAATATCTTTTAAAATGTGAACCAACATTATTTTTACATCTATTTCATTAGGAATATGTTTAGGAAAATCCATATATTTTCAATGAGCTTTTTTTAAATGCAATTTACTCAAAATACCTTCGATATAACAACGGTATCAAAAAATATAATATTTACATTTCCAATTAATCCGACAATTGATTACTAAAAACTTGCACAGTTTTTCCTTTCGAAACATTTATGGCGGCAAATCCATCTGAAGAGATCGAGTGGTTGCGATCGAAACATGTCATGGTAACCTGCCGGCCAGGGTTCGAGCCCCGGCCACAGTCAAGAATGAAAGATTATCAATAACAATTTTAATTAATTTTCATGTTGTAAAATTCATAAAAATAATTTAATGAAAATTAAATTTATTAAAAAACTATAAATCGTAAATTTATTAAAAAACCCTAAATCGTTCAACAAAATAACCACAATACTAATTAATTTCAAAAAATCTTATTATATAAAAGGCAAGTTATGTCTTTGCATCAATGTGCCTACTTCTTAAATCCATCTCACTTCTTGACAGATGGTTTGTAGTGTTAACTGTGCTTTTTGTACCAAATTTATAAAACATTTGCTCTTACCATTCCCAAGTTATACAGAATCTAGCCGACTTTTGACAGGTGTTTTTTGAAAACCAAACTATTTGTTACAATTTTGGAAACTTTTACTATAAAAGTTGCCCAGTTATACGGTAATTATACCCACACCACAATAGTGGAGAGGGTATTATGCATTTGTGCTGATGTGTGTAACGCCATAAAATATTGGTCCTAGTCCCACCTTAAAGTATACCGATCGACTCAGAATCACTTTCTGAGTCGAACTAACGATGTCCGTCCGGCTGTCTGGATGTCCATGTAACCTTGTGCTCAAATTACAGGTCGCAATTTTGGAGATAATTTGGGATATAGGTTCTTATTGATACAAGAACCAAGCCTATTGAAAATGGGCCAAATCGTAGGACCACGAGGGAAGATAGGGGGAAATTTCTTCCTCTCAGAAACTATCAAACCGTTTTTAATGAAATTTAAAACTTACATAGAACCATATCTTCATGGACACAAAAGGGATGTATTTTTTAAAAAATAGGACCACGAGGGGAGATAGGGCCAATTTCTGCCTCCCAAACCGATTTTAATGAAATTCAAAACATAGATAGATCCATATCTATATGGACACATAAGCTATACAGTTTTTCAAAAATAGGACCACAAGGGGAGGTAGGGGGCCCCTCACAAACTTTTAACGCGATTTTAATGAGTTTTATAAACATAGATTTTTATGAGTTTTATAAACATAGATAAATCCATATTTATATGGACATATAAGCATGATGTGTTTTTTAATACTGTGGTGTAGGGTATCATATGGTCGGGCTTGACCGACTATACTTTCTTACTTGTTTATATTGTCTTAGTATGGAAAAAACTACGCCCACTTTTCCAACTGAGCCCAATTTTTGATAGATGGTTTAATACACACTGTGTAATAATAAACAAGCAATTAGTACTTTTACTGTAATAGTTCTCCAAATATATCTCCAAAATATTAAGAGTACGGTTTTGTTTTATATCGAGATTTATAGTTGTAAAATTAATAACAATCCATAAATAAGAGTAGGCAAATCGCATGTTATATTAGGTTTAAAAATTAGCTAATTGTCAGCAGAAAGAAGTCCTCCAAACCGGAAACTACCCGTGACAAATCATGCATCCCATCAGCAGGCGTGTATACATTATTTTGCATTTTCATAGTGAAAACCTTCTTCTTTTGAAGAAAATTGTTTACTTTGGTAGTAAAAACCCACATTTTAAAGTATAATTGAAAATCAATATGTTTTAAGTTTTTGTAGTTTTTTAAACTAATCTGCTTTTATTTTGCTTTTTTCAGGTTAATACTTAAAAACTATTTGATAAACCATTATTTTCACATTTAAACACAAAAAAAAACTTAAAAAATTAAAAATCAGTAAACTTATGCTTTTAAGTTAATCCATTAATTATGCCATGATCTTGTTTTGCTTTTAAGAGAAAATGTTTTTAATTGCAGTCTTTTACTGCGGAATTATGAATTCTAGCCAACCGAAGCTGTTCCAAAGCTATTTCATGGGCTCGGAAATGGTCATTGGTAGCCTTTTCTAAAGCAATTAGAGCCACAGCGGTATCAGCTGGTTGAGTACTGGCAGTGTTGTGGTACTTGTGTTTTATATTATCATCTTTGATGTATTGATGTTTACTTCCGCCGGATTGATGGGAGGATTGGACATAACGAACTACTGGAACAGCATTATCGCTCGACTGTGCAGGACTATTTAAGGTTTTAGAATTTTGTTGATTAATATTAGTGGGGTTCTGTATTGGAGTGGTTTTAAAGAAGGAACTGTGTGGACTGGCAGCGTGCTCTAAACGATTAATTGGATCACTCACAACCTGCCCGACTTTTAAGAATGGATTGCTGACATACTGTTGATTTTGTTTTTCCACAGCTTCTGGGTTTTGTTGACTACGTGCTTGCTCTAAATTTAAACTAGGCATGATCGCAATTTTAGGTTGTTGATCGAGTGAATCGTTTTGGATAATGATTTCTTGATATTCACCATTTTGGAGCTTTTGTAGTTCTTCTTGTTCTTCTTTTAAACGTTTGGCTTCAAAAATGCGTTCCATTTCTAAACGCTGCTCCTCCTCTAGCCTAAGGCGCATAAGTTCAGCTTCCATTTGACGCTTTTCTTCAGCTAAACGTTCAGCCTCGCGCATGCGGTCGAACTCCAAAAGTTGTTGTTCTTTCTGAAAACGTTCTGCTTCACGTAAGCGCTCTAATTCTTCTTCAAGTGAAAAATCCAATGGTTTTTGCAAAGACTCTGGATGTGGAAAAGCTTTAGCGACTTGTTTAGCCTGTTCCTGTTCTGCATGTGATTTGATGGAATTGAAAATACGTAAGTGTTCCTCGCGGGCACGTTGTACTTCAGGAGTTTCCCCAAGAATTTGTGTTTCGGAAGATTGTTGTTGCAATTCAGATGGAAAAATTATACGTTTGTCATTTTGTAAAGAATTTACTTTTGCTTCGTTTCCTAAGAGCAAAGTTTCCGCACGAGCTTTAAAAACTGATTCAGTTTGTTGTACATTCTGTGAGATTTCTGGACGCTGTTCATATTGTGACTTTAAAATGGGTTTTTGGGATTCTTCTTTATACTTTAACTCCTGTTGTTCCACAAATTGTGCTCTCAGGTTTGCCTCATGCACTAAGCGTAAGTGATCTTCACGAGCGCGTTGTACTTCCGGAGTTTCTGGTACCAAAGGTTGATCTGCTAAAGAGGAACCTTGCAAAATTTGTGACTGAGCAATCGGACTTTGTTGGTTAACTGATTCAGATGTTAGTTTTAACTTGTCCGCTGGCAAAATTGGTTTGATATCTTCTTGTCTATTTTCTTCTAGTTGCGGCGCTCTTTGAGCTCTTAAAATGGCCTCATTTACAATGCGTAAATGTTCTTCACGAGCACGTACAACTTCAGGAGTGTCTACCACTTGTTGTGGTACATGTGATTTATAAGCAGTTTGTAGCTGTTTTGGGATTAATTTTGATTCCTCAATAAGTTTTTGCGAAAGTTTCGAAGCAGAAATGGTGCCTTTTAAGTTTTGTTCTTCGTAATTTTGGTTTTTCTCGTTGGAAGATTGTGCTTCTGGAGTGAGTGGGTTTTTAATATTTGGACTAGTTTGTTTGAGATTAAAAATATTTTGGTTACTTGTCAATGCAGAGATCTGTTGTTTATTGGCTTCTTCGTTAACCCTTCTTTCACCATTTTCATAACCAGCTTGTTCCGCACGTAATTTGGCTTCATTCCACAAACGAAAATGTTCCTCTTGGGCACGTTCCAATTCTTTCAAAGCCTTTGTGTTATCTATATGCCCGACAATTGCTTTGTCTTCATTTTGCGATTGTGGAATGTTGGATTTGGAGGAAGCTTTTAGTATATATTTTTGGTGTTCTGATTCTAATTGTTTTAAATGTGCAATTTGCTCGTTGTAAATACGCAAATGTTCTTCACGTGCTTGTTTTTGTTCTGGCGTTTCTTCTATGGCCACGAGGGGTATATTCGAGTTGCCTGTATAAGTCTTAATCTCTCCTTGGCTTTGATCAACATTTGTTTGCTGATTCGGGAATTGTTGGACAGATTCCCTATATAAACCACTAATGCTAGCTTCAAGATCCTGTAGTGTACTTTTAACCTCCGGCAGGTCAGCAATCAGTGAAAAGTCAGAGGTAAAGGCAATTTTTTCCAACCTCTGCAACTTTAATAGTATTTCGGCAGATGGTTCTTTACCTTTAGCCATTAGGGCTTCAATGTCACGTTTTAACGTTTGATATTGTTGCAAAGATGCAGCGCGCAAGTAAGTCTCTCGGGCCCTAATAGTTTCATCGGATGCACCTAACATAGGAGCAGCGCTTTTAACATACTTTATCTGACGTACAGCATAAACAGGTTGGGGATTGTTGAAACCAACTACACTTCCAGCTCCGTTATTGTCCAAGTAGCGTAAGTAGCCATGTAAAGAGCCGCTGTTGAGTGGATTGTAGGTCCATACGGATTGATAGGGATAACCAATAGAGGCGGTTTGGACACTTCCAATTGCCACTATACTTAACAAAAATAACCACATATTGTTTGAAATATAATTTAACTTTTTTAACACGACCTTTAAAAACTTCTCAACCACTGCTTCTTTCAACCAACTCCCAGCTCAATGCGTATGGTGAATGATGCCTCGTAAGAAGTTTAATGGAAACTGTATCTAAATCCTGCTCTTGTCACACTATTTATAGTCAACTCAATTTAAGGAAGTCTAAACAGATTCAGTTGAACAAAACAGGAATATTTAATAACCACAAAAAATAATCACTAAAAAGATTCTAAATGATCGACCTTGATCTTTGCATGAACAACCTGCAATCTACCCAACAACGGTACATGCAATTGTTCGTAGTGTGTAACTGTTCTCTTTCAGGATAATCATACAAAAACATTAAAATTAAACCAGCTTTTAACAGCAGACATTTAGTTTGTTACTGTTGACAGTGCAACATTAATAATGGACAAAAACCTACATGCAGTTGTGCTCGTACTTCCTTTTCACTCCTTCATTGAACTAAAGATTTTATTTGATTAAACGGTTTCTGTGCCCATTTACTCTCTTGCTTGTTTTTTTTGGCCAGTTTAATATTGAAAAGTTTGTATTAAATTACAAAAAACTTAAATTTCATAAAAACTAGTAAGAATGCTATATTCCGCTGCGCCGAATCTGTGATATCCTCCAGCAAGAATTCAACATATACCTGTTTGTTGTTGAATATGGATGAGTTTTTGTAGCAAATTTTCAACTGGCAATGTTTTTTATTAATTAGCTATTTTTTTCATAAAGAGTATAAAAACTCTGTCATACCGAAACGTTGCATTAGTTCTGGTATATAGATTTATCGATTAAATGTTTATAAATTGTAGGGCATTCACGAACTTATGCATGCAGATCTTTGAAAATTTTATATTTATTTTGTTAAAAAAAACTTTTTTCTTTTGTTGTCTCCCAAAAAAAGAAAACAAAGTAAAAAACAAGAAACACGTCAAGGTCATTTGATATCTGTTAATATTAAATATACATTTATAAATGTCCATGTAAATAACTGACGATATTTTTATGCATTTAATGCAATCCTCTCCTTTAAACGAGAAATAAATATTTAAAAATAAAATTTATCTTTAAAGCAGACTAAAATAAAAAATATATTAAGGTACAGTTACATAAATTTTTAAACATGGTTGTATGTATTTGCATATGTATGTAAGAATGTTGATGTACATATGTACATTAAAATACTTTGCGAGAATATCGTCTTAAAATAAAATGCAAAAACAACTAAATCAACGGAATGTTTTGTAATATTGAATAAATTAAATTAATTCCAAATTGTTTAATAATTTAAGCTCAAATTACAACGAACCATTGGTACTATCACTGCTTTAATTTGTTCAATTATGCTATTATGAATATTCCTGCAGTTGCTAATAATTTTTAAAAGTTTGTTTTATATTCTGCTCTCCTATTTTTAATATTGTAGTTTTTTTTTTAACTTTCCTATAGCTCTTTAAAAATCACCCGATATATCCTACCCAAATAAATAAGAAATTTTACTGCTTAAAGAGATGCTACTTATCAGTTATGTATATCCTCTAAAGGCTTTATCCATACTTTTTCTATTAATATTTTTAATCTGCGTAATATCGAGCCCTATTTGCGGTCATATGGTTTTTCTTGCAAATAGGTTAGAAATACTCGTTACAATGACGAACAAATTCATAGACTTAAAATTTGCACCGTTGCGGAGAAAAAGCCTATCAAAATCCAAAAAAAATTATTGCATGTTTAAGAAAAAAATAATAAAATACCTTCTCCTGTAAAATTTACTTTTTGTCGCTTACGATATTATCGCCATTTATTCGATACTTTAAAATTGATCTAAGATCGTTTGTTTGCAAAGTTTGTGCCAAAAGTCTTTCGAGCAGCAGGTTTTTTTCCAAAAAAAAAAAACTTTTAAATTTTAGTCAAATAAAAATTAAATGAAAAAAAAAACGTTTAAAAGTTTTCGTTGCATTGGTTTTTTTCTTAACGTTTTTTTTTATATAAATACGACTTCACCACAGACTATTGACAGAAGAATTTTGTAAATCCCAAAGACAAAGGAGGGTCAATAATAAAACAAAAACAAGTTTATAAAACCAATATTAAAAACCGCACCAACTACAACAACAGTCAACAAAAAATAATAAAAAAAAGCTTGGTTTGAACCGACGCAAACGGAAAACGGGCACAATGAGTATCCGACGAAAAACCAACCAATATTGTTCGAACTCTCACAAACCGATTCGCACTGTACTTATTGAACGCTAAGAGTGCAAACGGCAACAGTCCAGTTCTATTTCAATTCATTCAGATAAACAAGAATTTTGTGTATTTTAATACCCTTCACCGCCACTAGAGGTGAATGTGGGTATACTAAGTTTGTCATTCCATATGAACATTTTTGATTATTCATCTTAGACCCCAAAAAGTTATATATTCTGGTTCCTTGAGTTATTCTAAGTCGATTAAGTCATGTCCGTCTGTGCGAAATGTACAATATTGGTGTCAAATTGCTTTCAGTTATCTTAAGCAGTTTAGGACAGAAATCCACCAAAATCGATTCAGTAGGATGAGAGTTATGAAGCCAAATGTGGAGCACCACCATAAAAAAATTGATAGTTTTGTTGCAAAAACTGACAGAAATGGTGGTATAATGCACGGATTGATAAAGAATTTGGCATATGATAGTCTGTATGACAAGAAATCATAATGTTAAATTTCTTGACGATGGGTCCATAATTTACTTTAGTCTCTATACACTGAAAACTTTTTTTCCAAAAGAGGGCTTTATACACTGAAAAAATTTTCTTCACAGATCCAATGAAATTTACATTAAAATTCAACCTATGTAACCCTTCATTGGATTAATGAAGGATTAATAAAATCAATGACAAAATTTTCATTGATTTTATGAATCCTCATTGAAAAAATGGATAAAATAACCGTTTGTCATTAAACTAATGCAATATTTTCATTGATTTTTTGAAACATTTCATTAATCCAATGAAGGGTTACATAGGTTGAATTTTAATGTAAATTTCATTGGATCTGTGAAGAAAATTTTTTCAGTGTATAAAGCCCTCTTTTGGAAAAAAAGTTTAGTACGCCCAAAACCGCAACAAATAATAGTTTTGTAGCAGAATTTGGTCTTTCGTAGTTTCATAAGGCTTCACAGTAGGCAATGGCTGGAATATCGGTCCATAATTTACCATATTTCCCATATAATGCCCACTCTGAAAAATTATTTAAATACTCCTAAAACCGTTACCCCACTGTAGGGTAATTCTGTAACTTTTTAACGGAAAAAATTTGTCGTTAAGTAGAAAATTTTTACTTAAAAATACTTATAATTTACTACTTAAAGACAAATTTTTGTCGTTAAAAAGTTACAGAATTACCCCACAGATATAGATGTTGTGTTAAAATTTGCTCCAATTAAGCTTCATATGGACAGAAATAATACCATGCAATTTTGTATTGCACTGGTCTACAAATTTGGAAAAAAAAATTACTGCAGAAACGAAGCATGTTTTTTAAGGGGGGGTGCTTTAAAACCATGTGAGATAAGCCCATGATGGATTTCTAAATTGAATGGGAGATAAAGCCATAATGGCCTTATTGCTTATTCATTGAGAGGTAAGGTCATATTTAAAATTTTGCGAAATGAGAGATATAGCTTTTTTTCGCAAATGAGAGATAAAGCCATATTTTTCCAGAATATTGTTATGCATGGTGTAAACATTCTATAAAAGGGAAAATCCTTAGTTATCATTGAACAACATTTTTTTATTCTTGTGATGCACGCCGAAAAACTTTATTCAGCGAAGACACCTGCCGCGTCCTACTGGAGGAAAACCCCCTAAGCGCGGCCGCAGGCCTCCACGCAGAAAAACTTTAGTATGCGAAGCCAGTTTTCAATACTTAACTTTAGTGTCTCCGGAACTGAAAGATAATGCCATTTTCTAATATTGCTAATGTGAGCTAAGGCCATGATGGCTTTATCTCCCATTCAAATGAAAAAAAATAAATAAAAGGCTTTATCTCCCTATTGAATGAGAGGTTAAGCCATCATGGCCTTATCTCACATGGTATTAAAGAAACCCCCCCCCCCCCCCCCCCCCTTTTTTAACTTATCTGGGTGCGCTGAAGTCGAATCTGGCGTAAAAATTGGGTTATCAAGTCTTATTCATTTTTTATCACATGCTGGCAATACTTAAAAACAGTCAATACTGGCACTACAATTTCACAATTATTTATTTGACCGAAGCCCACATTTATTCTAAATCTTCATAATAGTTGCGTCTAAGCATGTCAGGGAGATCGTGTGTTACTGATTCAAGCTATTTTTGCTTTGTGTGTGGTGAATATTTAATTGGAAAAAAGAATCATTAAAATATGCATATTTACATTACTTAGGTTTTGCAGGCAGAAACTTGGACAAACCGTCGACACCGACAATGTTTTGCATATTCTTCATTTGCATTTAGGTGCAGGTGCAGGTGCAACTAGGTGCAGTTAGCGCAAACTAGGAATACAAATATCTTGAAAACCTGACGTGATAGAGAAAACCCAGTTACAGATTCGAATTCAGCCCACCAAAATACCCTTGGAGAGATATTTGGTTGCTTCATTCCAAAACCTTGTTGGCTAGTGTTATAGGTCCATTATTTACCTTAGGTCTTTAAAACTATAAAACGCTATAACAAATTTCATTACTATATCGAATTTGGTTCTAATTAAGGTTTTGTTATATCAGAAAACACTCTACAGAGTTTTGTGATGATTGGTCCATAATTTACCTTGGATGCAATATTAATTACCCTCTCGAAAATATTTTTTCACATTAACTTTTAGATGACCAGATATAAAAGCATAAAGCCTTCTGATTTTCGGTCAATAAATTACCATATGAAGGTCTAAACCGCGGCGAGTTTTAATTCTGACATCCGACTTTATAAAGATTAATTAATAATTTATAGATCACATATGGGGCCCACGCCTGAAATATTCTTACTGTCGGTGGAGGGTATCAAAGATTCGGCACAGACGAATATACCACTCTTACTTGTTTAATGGCTAAAATGGCGTCTACTTTGCTAACTTCTTCATATCTACCTTGCTTTGATACACCGACTGCATTTACTAAAAGTCTGCAATTTTAAGTTATTTTCGTTAAAACCCTTAATACTTACTTAATAGATCTATATGTTCATAAAATAAAATAATTTATGCGAAGTTCGAATAAAATTTTTTAGACTCAAATAAAAACAAACGGAAAAAGTTTAGCGCACTCAATTAGTTTGTATTAAAATTGAAAGCTTTTAATTTAAATCTGTTAATTTAATCTTTGTGACGCACATTTTTCAAGCAAGTTGATGAATAAATTTAAAGAACAAAAATTTATTAAAACGAAAAAGAACAGTTTATTAACCCCCAATTTAGTATGTGAAATAGTCTTTGTTTGGAGTTTTGGCTCTGAAAAGTCAAATTGATGTTTTGAAATGAGGAAATTAAATTAAATGTTTTTCTTTTATGCGAGCTCTTAATTGAGTTATAAATCCAGATAAAATTACATATTAATAAGTGCGGTGGCATGTCATAACGTCCAGTGTCATAGTTGGAAACCATAGTGTAAATGGAAACTGTGACACTTTTGAAATGGCATTAAGACACCTTGCAAATGGACATTATGTCATTTTTAAAAATATCATAAGGTCCATAATTACTAAAGAAGTTAAATACAAAAAAAGATCTACTATCACGCAGAGAAAAACATGTTTTATTATGGTCACAATCAACAAAACTATTTTTAAAGAAACTTATTTAACCATAATATGGTTGTCGGTGATAATTATTTGGTTAAATTAAACATAATATGGTTAACATTTTTTTAAAAATGGTTTTGTTGTTTTTTCTCCGGGTGCATATATTAAATATATTACGGACACACTTTTGGGCTCAAGGAATTTCTCCCCTATGGTGTAACAAATACCAGCTGCGCATACTAAAGCGTCTCGACTCGCTAACTAAAGCTTGTCTGCACAGCCGGCCTCCGGCCGGGCGCAAGGATTTTCTCCTCTATGGTATAACAAACACCGGCTTAGCTAACTAAAGCTTCTCTGTATAGCCGGACTTCGGCCGGGTGCAATGATTTTCTACTCTATGGTATAACATAGCACAGACGGTCTTTTGGCGGGCGCAAGGATTTTTTCATTTATGGTATAACAAGTACCGGTTTACTGGCTAAGTAAAGCTTCTTAAATCTGCCTTGTTTGCGATCGAAGGACGACTTCACAGAGAATCTTTAGTTAGCGAAGCCAGTATTTGTTATACCATATAATTGAAAATCCATGCGTGTCATAAATCCTTAAAAGTGTCATAAAGTCCATGGACACTGTGACACTTTTTGGAGTGTCATAGTGTCCACGGATACTATGACACTGGACGTTTTGACATGCCACCAATAAGTACATCCAGAAAAGTTTTTAAAAAATATGTACAAACACATTCCTTCTTAATAGGGCAAAATCTTTATTTAACGAATGTGAATCCAAAAGCGAATAATCAAGTTAAATTTTTGCGAAAGCGAATATTTACTATCGGCCGTATTCATATCGAAAAGTTGGCATGAACTTAACTCAAAGTTTATTCATAATGAACTCACGAAACTCTGGCTATCGATTGGCAAGCACTTGTGAACTTACTACCACCAGCTTGTGAAAAACAGCCGTTTAAGTTTACTTTACACTATCATACATCTTACGTATTTTGAGAAAAATGCATCCCTAATCTAAATATTTGGGGTATTCACAAGGTGTGCTATCATGTTATATTGTCATAATGTTCTAACATTTTACAATGGTTTAAAAATATTGTTGTTGCTTTGTAAACAAAAAGTGTCTTAAATTAATAGAACTTTGCTTGCTATGTTTATTGTGATGTCGTAATTAATCAGAAGAGACCTGCGCTGAGCGGCTGAGCCGAACCGCTTTAGTTTTTGTAGCCGTCGCCGTTGATGGTATAGTTTTATCCGGCTAATATCCAAATTTGACCTGCGGCTAGTAATTTTTGCAACAAAACACTTGCGGCGTCAAATTATATCGGCTTAGGACTGTGATGTTTGGTAAACAAACAAAATAAAATTAATTTGTGATTTGCGTCTAAAAAATGGAAAATAGTCAGGTAAGATCTAATTTAATTTATTTATTCATGGATTAGAATTAAAAAATATATTGATTTTACGTTAATATTTATTTTTTTTATATTTGTTTTAAATCAGCTGATTTAAATTCAAAATAGCACACTAAATTATGAGGGGTTGTTCACAAGAGTCGTATTTTTTCATGTTATTATTTTAAGACTTATGACTTTACGACACCTTGTGAATCCCTCAATTGTTTAAAACTTTTCAAAAAACAATAACAACTTATCATGACAGGTTTGTATTTTCCTCAAAGTACGTAAGACTGGTGTGATAGTGTTAAGTACCCTTTAATGGCAAACAATTTTCTTTGTTTTTTTTTTTTTAATTTACTGAATTTTTTACAGTACTGTGTTTTTTTAATTTATTTTAATTTTAAAAACTTTCTAAAGTTTTGGTATGTGGAGGTAAAACAAAAATTAAAAACGTGTTGCACATTTGAGCAAGAACTATAATGAGGCATTATTAAAATTCAGAGTTGATTTATTAAAATAGGACTTAACTTGACTGATATTTTAAATTCTTTAGCCGACTCCTGTTTTCAAACTCTATCAAAATAGATAGAAGTTTAAAGGCTGCACATTTCTTAAATATGGAAGTTTTTTAATTATAATTTTATGACATTGTACTTATTCATTGTTTTAAAAAACAATGGATCATTTTTATTTTGTGAGTGACAATTGTTTAAATAAATACGTTTAACCATAAATGCTACGTTTACGTATTGAATGCCATTTAAAATTTATCAATGGATTTGTGTATTGTTCATATTTCAATTTCTTAATAAAAGCGTAGAAATACTTTAATATTATTCAATAAATCACGCACGTGATTAAACAAACGTTTGTTATCAATTATTCAGACGAACTACATACTTTATAAGTTTGTACTAAACGCACTAAAAACCTTAAATACGTAGGTTATCACAAGATTTCCTAAAAGTTTACATTAGTTGCTTAAGTGAAACCATAATATTAAAAAAAAAAATCCACTTTATGGAACTTAATACGGCAGCGTTTTTTTGTTAAATGCTTCATTATTTAATTTAAGTATGTATGTTATACTTGCATATATTTATTTTCCATTTTAGGTATTACATATTATGTTTGTGGAGCACAGTGACTAACAAAAAAGTGTTAAGGAATAGTAAAAACTATTAACTGCCGGTTTAACGATGTCGAACGTAATCGTTCGCATAGAAAATTATATTTAAAACAATAACAAAATTCGAAAATTTGTTTTTGTTTTAAATGTAATATTCTATGCGAACGTTAACGTTCGAAATCGTTGAACAGGCTGTAAATAAATAACACATACATTGACTTTTTTTCTTTAAAGTAGTAAAAAAAACAAAAAAAATTCCAATACTATTTCCAATTGCACTTTCAAACTTTTTACTGCATTTTTGTTTATTATGTTTTGGAGTTTTTTTCAAATATCTGTGATTTTCGGAACAAGCAGCTTTAGTTAATTTTTTGTCGATTTTTAAATAAAAAAGCCAATTTGTATTTCAAATACTGTCTTAATGGATGGAAACATTATTGTATATCCTTTACCATGGTAAAGTGGTACCACTACTGGTAAATGAGGGCATACTCAGTTCGTCATTCCGTGTTAAACTTCTTTAATATTCATCTACAACCCAATATAGTATATATGTCTGTATGTATGTTCTCGGCCCTTTAGACAATTTACACTATGCTCGTCTGTTGAAAACACATTCACTTTCGAAAGACTCAACAGATAATAACAATATTGACTTAAAATTGTTTCTAGTTCTCCTACTTGTAGTAGTTTAAGATTAAAGTCCAGCATAATCGGTTTAGTAGAAAAGAGTTATGGACCCAAAAGTGGAACAAGCACCATAACAAAATTTGAATTCTGTTAGAAGAAAAAACTAACATAAATTGGGGGCGGAATGCACCGATTGTCATTAAATTTTGTACAAATTAGTTTTATATGACTAAAAATCATACTTTATACGTGAAGATCGTTCCAAATTTTACCATATGCCGCATATATCGTTTGCTGTAAGCCGCAGAATCACCGGAAATAATTGACTTGAGAGGAAATGTTTAGAGCCAATTTATAAAGGAAAAAAAAAAAAAAAATACGGTTTTAAAATCATGTTCCTAAGTTGTATAGTTTTTGTGATATGAACTTTTTTTCTACTTTCTTTCCTGTAGGTTTTTTGGCTCTGGTGAACATTTTACGTTTGGCAGTTACAGGCAGGGTTCTTTAATTCCTGCGACGATATATTCTTCTTTTTTTTCTTCATTATTTATTTATTGAATCTTCATATATTAAATATGAACTAACAACAATTAATCAAATCTTATCCTAATGCTTTATTTTACGTTCTGCCAGTGCCAGACAAAAATTTTCTTCATCACGGGTTCTGTTCACATATGTAGGTGTTTATCGCTCATCTAATTGGGTAAGTGCTGCAGTGTCTCTTCTCCTTAAGCGAGAGTGGCCGCTATCATTTAAAATATTTCGTGCTAGTGGATTTGGGTGCAACTCTAGCCTTTTCAAATATTTTACAGCATACTTCGTTTTAATAGTCCTTAGAGTCCTTGAGATCCTTGTGGATATTTGAGTTTTTAAAATACCAAGGGGCAGCTGTAATTATTCGAAGAAGTTTATTTTGGCGCCTTTGAATTTTTTCGATATTTGAGGCCGAGGCAGTGCCCCAAAGTTGAATACCGTAGCACCATATTGGCTTTAAAATAGCGTTGTAAAGTAGTAGTTTGCAATCGAGACTAAGAACAGAATTTCTTTCCATAAGCCAGTTAATTTTAATTGCTTTTAGTTTCATTTGGGTTAATTTTGCTTCTACAGTAGAATCCCGGTAATTTGTAATCGCAAGGGACCGGCCATTTCTTACGAATTATAGGGGTTTTCGATTTAGCGGGGTTACGATTAAACGGGGTTTAAATAAAATAAATGCGAATTAACGGGGTTTTTCAATTTATTGACTAAAACGATAAAAGAAAGATAAAAAACAATTGTTAAAAATAAAATATACAAAAATTATTCATGTAACAAACTGATCTTAAGAAAATAAACACACACGCAAGCAAAAGCAAAAACCAGCGCAAAAATAATAGCGGCAAAAAATCATTCTTTCCATGTTTTTATTACGAATTATAAGTAGTAAATAGCAAACAATTACGATTTATAAGAGGTAAAGAAGGTTTTAATTGAAAAAAAATTACGAATTAGCGAGGGGACCAAAATGTATGGAAATTTTACGAATTAACGAGATTTTTTCAAGGGACCGACAGTTTATTACGAATTATCGGGAATTACGATTTATCGGGGTACGAATTATCGGGATTTGACTGTATATGGCATTTCCATTTTAAACGCCGATCTAGATGAATACCGAGTTATTTGACATGCGATTGTTGAGGCACTAGTTGATTTTTGATTTTAATAGGGGGCCTGTTTCCCGACGCAAGGTGAATGTTATATGTACGCATTTTTGCTCATTGACCTTTATTCTCCATTGTTTTAACCACAGTTCTAGTTTAAATATATGATCCTGCAGGTATCGAGATGCTTCACGACTGTTCTCGTGTACGCTTAGAAAATTTTCGACCGACCAAGTAGCTTTCTAACAGCTTGTGTGTATTAACCGGTAGGTTTAGCTTCAATGTATGTAACAAGCCTACATGCCAGACTTTGTCAAAAACTTGAGAAACATCTATGAAGAGAGCGGAGCAATATTTTCTTTCTTCAAAGGCTTTTCTTATGGCGTTTACTATCCGAGGGGTTTGTTCAATTGTGATCTACTCTCTTCTGAAGCCGAATTGATGATTAGGTATACACCCATTGTAATTTAAAATTGGGATTAATTTTGGGGCTAAGAGCTTCTCAAACAGCTTTGATATATTAGATAATAAGCTAATATGCCTATATGACTCAAATTTTGTGTGATCTTTTCCTGGCTTTGGTATCATCGTTATTAGGGAGAGCTTCCATTCTTGAGGGTAGTATTCAAGGCGTAAACTAGCATAAAAAATATAAAGAATAATTTTCTTTGCTATGCGAGGTAGCTCCAAAAGCATTTTGTTACTGATCTTATCAATACCAGGTGCCTTCTTGGTGTTTAATTCACAAATAGCCCTTTATATTTCCCTTATCTCAAATCTTAGGGGGATAGCTGCTCTAACATAAACAGGCGGCAACTCGTCCGCTATATCGTCAGGTATATTTGGGGTTAATACGTTTTTCAAATGATTTACAAACAGGTTTCCTTTTTCATTATCATTTCTTGCCCAACTTCCATTCGGGTTTCTTAATGGTGGTTTCGAGATAACTGGTCTTTTGAGTTTTCTAGCTGCACGCCATAATGAGTAGTCTGATTGTGGAGTTGCATCCAAGTCCTTAAGATATTTTTCCACGGAATCCGTTTTCTGAGTCTGCAGTAATTTTCTTAGCCTTTTTGTACACTCTTTTAATTCATTTTTAAGTTGAGGGGATCTGTGCAATTGCCATTCTCTTCGCACTCTCCTTTTTTCATTCAAGAGGCGCTCGACATCTGTAAAATATATTTTATTATACTTGGTTTTTTTGAGGGTTTTACTGGAATGTTGAACAGCTAGTTTAAGATAACTGTTATAATTGACAATAGAGAGATCCACATTCTCCGGTGTGCTAAGCGATATATTTTCTGTGTAATGGGTACTGAGATTTTTTATATATTCTGAAATAAAAAATTCCGAGAAACTGAAAATGGTTACACAGAATTCAGAATGGCTATTTTAATATTTAGATGTTTTTTAAGAAATAGATAAAATAAAACATAATTTGAGCTAAAAACTTTAGAAGGTCGCAATAAAATTAAATATATTTGGAATTGTTTATAAAAAACTTCGCCGTCAGACTCATTTTTAAAAAGTTTAGACATTATTTGTTATTTTATATCAATACTTTTGCTCTTCACTACACATATTAATAAAATTGTTTAACCGGTTTAGCGTTACTCCCCAAATGTAGGTGAATCATCGGAATTTCGTTTTCAGACGCTTTAATTATTTATTTTAGTAATTCTCAGAATTATTTATAAAATCAAATCGGTATTAATACGCAGGTATTAAACTTATTTTAAATGAAATTAGTTTTAACATTACAATTATAATTATACAAAAAAAAACACATTTTTAATTTATTATGTTTGCAGACATACATATGGGCATTTCCCTGAGAATGTCAACAACGGCTCAAAAAATTAAAACGCTTCAAACTTTTTTTCAAATATGGCAGAAAGAAAAAAACACCAAAACTTCACTATGCAGAGGTACTTATAGCTTATTACAAATTTTTTAAAAGCAAAAAATAAAAGTTTAAATTGACTTTCTCTTTGATTAATTTTTAGTATGTAACTGCAATCAATCATTTGCTGCCGATTAAATACAGATACTGGCAGGGTTGGCTGCCCACTGGGTAACCCAGAAAAACCCACCCGGGTTTTAATGGGTATTTTGTTTTAAAACCCCAAGTGGGGTTTTTTCTTTATATTCAATTATACAAAGATGGTATAATTTTTTAATTTTTTTACAGAAAAATAAAAGAAAATGATTATAAAATGCATACAAAGTGTTTATATGCCCATTTGTACGTATGTGGATTTAACGTTGTGGGATTTGCTCTTTTTAATAATTATTTAAATCTAATTCCTTTTAAAAATCAAAATCAGGCTTTTTAAAATGAATTTGAGTTGAAAAATGCGGTATATGAATTGTAAATTACTCAATTGAATTACATTCAAAATTTTTCATTTTTCGAATTTATTCTATGAGCTAAATTTCAGTTATGTATTTTATAAAGCTTTTTTGTAATAGTTCTATTCCTACAATTTTTCAGAAATGACTTTATACACTACCAGACTATTATATTGTATTTTCTATTTACATTTTACCTTAGCCTTCCGTTGGAAAGCAATGTGGTATATTGAATGTACAGAAAAATTTACAATTATTAGACACCAGCAGAATGTAATGCATTTTCTGGCCCTCTACGGCCGTCGTCAGCATTCAGAATTACATTCTGCTGGTGTCTAATAATTGTAAATTTTTTGTACATTCAATATACCTCATTGCTTTCCAACGGAAGGCTAAGGTAAAATGTAAATAGAAAATACAATATAATAGTCTGGTAGTGTATAAAGTCATTTCTGAAAAATTGTAGGAATAAAACTATTACAAAAAAGCTTTATAAAATACATAACTGAAATTTAGCTCATAGAATAAATTCGAAAAATGAAAAATGTTGAATATAATATAAAGTTACCTTCGGAAGAAAATAATTCCCAGTTTCAATTGGATTACGAAAATTCTGAATTTGTTTTTTAAAAACCTGAATTTGATTTTGAAAAGACCGAAATTGAAGTTAAAATCCTATACATAAAAAGTGGCACAGATTTTAAATGTCGATACATTTAAACAAGAGCTAATGCTTTTTCCAATCCAAGACGATTTCTATGGTTATTCTATATTAAACAATTTCTATTGATGCTGAACTAGCAGGGCAATTTATTACTGAATCGTAAAAGTATGCTGGTAAAAATTGCTGTTTAGTTCTGATTTTTTTGATTGCAAAAAATGGAAAATTGCACTCATGTTAAATGTCTTTATTATAATTTTGAAGTGTGATTTTGTACATATTGTTGTGTCAAATAAACTAAAACAGCCTGTCATCTTATTATTACGTATTTAAAAGAAATAGATTAAAAATATGAAAATAATGTTAAATGGAAAAAACTGCAATGTTGCAATTTTTAAACCTGATTGTTTGCACTTGGTTTAAGGAGTGTATAGACGACATGTTTTTGTCATCTGACATGTCAAATTTCCCACTGCAAAACACATACATGTCGTGTGTTACCTTTTTAACTTTGCTTCTGTAAAAGTCAGACGCAAATAGCGTGCTCTATTTTCTTCTGACAAACCATCTGACATCAGAAATCTATGCCGGGAAGAAACTGGCAGCGGCGTCAACTATTGACGGAATCATTAGCCGGCTGAAGTTAATATTTTACAATACCAAGATATGTATGCTCATCTCACCATTGAATAGAATGTATGTAAATATATACATAAAAACCGTTTAATTATAAAATTCTAAATTGGTATCTTTAAAATAAAAGAAAAAATGTTAAGATGGCTAAATTATTTTACGGCGCAAATAAATATTTTCGTGGCGGCAGCAAGCTATTTTGAAACCGAGAACTACTTTGGTTTCTGCAATAACAATGCGAAAAAAAACAGAGACAATGTCAGAAGCAAATTACATGTACGTTTGTGACCGAATATTATAAACCTTATGTAAAACAGCAATTTTGACAGACATGAACAATTACATGTGACTTGAAAATTAGACATGTCAGATGACAAATACATGTCGTGTACGGGCGCCTTTACGGCTGTTTAAATTGCAGCTTCTAGTGTAAATACTTTTCCTTGTGTGCTTTTTCCATTTTTCAATCAAATAAAATCTGAACTGAATACCGTTATTGTGAAAAATATTCTGCAACTTAAATTTTAAATGTCAAACAGGGTGCATGAAATGAGAGGTGCTTTTGACTTATCCATTCTTCTGCTATCTACGTTTTCTTGACTAATTAGTTTGTATACATACATACTTATATACATATTTGGGATGCATCACATTCGCCAAATAATGAGTTGGAGTAAGAACGCGTTTCAACAAAATTCCGTTTTGACAGTAGTATGTCATTGCTCAACAAATTACATCAATGGCAGTTGAAATTGTAGCGGAGTCACTTTGTACAGCATTAAGATCTTTTTGAACTTTAAGTAACATTTGTTGGAGATTCAAAGCTTCTTTATACAACTGAACGTTATTTAAAATTCTATGAATGTCATTGTCAAATTCATTTATATGTTCCGATCTTATTTGGGCATACAAGTTCAAAAAGTAATCACTTGGCAGTTGAGGCATATATGTAAGGACTTATTTAAGCCTAGCTTTTCTCTAACCATCCATGCATTTGATGCCATAAAAAAAATATTGAAGATTTTCTTGCCAAATCTATACCTAAAAGAGCTGAGTTGGCAACATTGCTTAGACCAATTATTACACGAAAAACAATAAAACCCAAAAAACCCAATTAAACCCATGAAAAACCCCACTGGGTTGGTTTTTTTTTTTTAAACCCGGGTTTTTGCCAGCCCTGGATACTGGTAACATTAGAATTATACTTTAAAATTAATACGGTTGCTTGAGAGAACCCATGAAGATCGGCCGCATTACCCAGAATCTACAAATTGTTTTTTTTTAACTTCAATGTAATTTGTAACTAGCGCTTTTTTGGTAATTGCTTATATTAGTTTTAAATTTATGAAGTTATAAATTTAAAAATTAAATTTTTAATCGTTTTGAACAAACGGCAATCATACATACTTTTATTCGAACCCAACATCGCAATGCTACCAAAACTTACAAGTCGGTTGAAGTACCGCAGCCTCTTCTATCTATCTCAATTTCCGGCTTAATCATTTCAATAACCCTGTGCTTGTTGCAAAATTGACAAGCCGGGCCATGGCGCTTTAGCATAATTCGGGTACGCTGAATCCAATGGTGCCTACCGTTTTTTTTTTAGGTTAGCTCTTGTTTTCGAGACATACCGTTATTTCGAAAATGGAGGAGGTTGCGCAAAATATATTCGCGTAACTTAAAAACGGTTTAGTTTATTGAAATTAAGTTTTTTTTAATATGAGCAGTCGTTTTAGAAACATAATTTATTTTTTGGAAAAAAAAATAATTTTTTTTATCAAAATTTTCGAAATTTTTGTTTTTTAAAAATTCATAAAAATGCAGCTATGCATCTAATTTTGTGCAGACATATAAAAACGAAGCTGCAAACAAAACAAGCCATAAATGATAAAAATCGGTTTACAACTTTTGATTTTATTTACAAAATCGACAAATTTTAATTAATTTAAGAATTTCTTAAAACGCAATATTTGTATGGGGGCCCCCCTAAAAAGTGGTGATAAGGGGCAATTACGTCTCGAGCAAATGTTAAGGACAAAAAACTAATTGAGGTCGGTTATACATTTTATCCCACTTGTGGCAACTCCTGGGTATTTATGGGACTTTTTCTTCAATATATCTCGAGTCTGCATTAAACATTTTGAATGGGAGCCCCCTTTAGGAATGGAGATAGCAGGTAGGTATGTTAGAAATAAATGATTGAGATGAAAAATAAAGTGGGGTTGGTCATACATTTGACTCATCTAGGGGCATCCTAGGCGCTGCAGGGGACAAATTTAAGAATTTCAACCATACACATATGAAGGTTTTATAAAATATAAAAGTGTCAATTTCGAGCACAGTGTAATGTTTAATTATAATTTTTCTAGAAAAAAACAATTTTGTTCCGTGCGGCAAACCAGTAACCACCCGACGATATGTGTATTAAGCTTTTTTATTAAAAAAATAAAAAGACAAAAATGTTTACTTTTACTCGCAACTATTAAAATTTTAGGTTAACAACCATTGAAAAGTCACTTTATTAAACGCTTAAAGTAGGATAAAGGCTACAATAAATATTTCACATTTTTCAAATGTTTATTAAACGTTTAATAGTCTATTTAACATTTATAAATACACTTTTTTCGATTTTTGCTTATTAATGCCTTATAAAGCAGCAATGATGCGTTTATGAATTAGACTGTTAAAATACGAAAATCTGTGACGCATTTAGCGAAATAGCAACTATGGCATTTTGTGCGGTGACCATATTTTTTTAAACTAAAGCAACACAAAAGTAGCCCAGCAATAAAAGCCACAGATAAAACGACGTTCTAAATATTGCTTTTGTTTTGGTCTAAAACCATTTATCTTAACATAATTTCGAAAAGAAAAAACGTTCATGACACACACATATATAAAATGTTATTTTTGTATGGAAATCAAAAGTTGTGCACCAATTACAATAAAATAAACCTCATTTCATTCGATATTATGCTAAGATAAATGTTTTAAGACCAAAACTGTGATTTTGTCGCATTTTTATTTTTTATAACTTTTTTAAAGAACAAAAAAATATTTTTTTTTCTTTTCAATATGTTCCTTTTTTTCTTTAAAAATTTAGCCATATCTCTGAGACTACTGTGCAAATTTTAAAACAATGTAAGCACGGATTAAAGATAATACTGTTGTAGAGTTTCGGATTTTTTGTTTACTTAATATGGTCAACCGCTTGCAAGTTATTCCAGTATATGTAGTGAAAGTGCCTTAACTTTGGACAGGCGCGGATCCAGCTTGAGCCTTAGGGGGGGAAATTTTGTATGATACAAAAAAGTAAAAAATTTATTTATCAAAGTTTATTAAAAACAATATGTGTATTAGGGTAAGTACTTTTTGCAATTTTTGCGAATAAAAAAAATATTAAGAAATGATGTATTACTTTTTCGCGATCGTGAAGAAAGTTTTCGCACCAAACGCGATAAAGTTTTGAATTTCAATTTTTCTCCTTACTATACAAAATTAACATTTTATTACAAAATTTTAAGTATTTTCTAATAATTTCATGAATATAACAAGATCTTACCATTTGTACGGAAGAAGGGCGCAAAAAAATCGCGACTCTATTTCGCGGTTTTTTTTTAATAAACTAAATTTTATTGGCAAATGCTAGATGTTCTGAGAGATGAGTTGTTTGGCGGATATATGAAACAGTGATCATTTTCAGCAGCGTAGTAAACTATGCGCGGAACGAGCTATTAAAGTTGCACAAGATATTTTTCCATTATGTAAATCAACTCGCACTTTAAACTTAAAATTTATTTCATTAAACCCAAAAAAAAGCTTTACATTTTTGTTATACAGTTGCTTATTTTATGTATTTATGCCTGTATTCATTGTAATATTTTAAATTTAATAAAGGCTTGAAAACCAAATTTTCTATGAAAATTTTCCTTAAAAAACGTTTATTAAATTTTATAATCATTAATGAATATGGGGGCTAATATATATATCATATATAAACAATAAATGTACCATATATAATTGGGGGATTCACAAGGTGTGCTATCAAGTCATATCGTCATAATGTCTTAAATAATATTTTACAATTCTAAAAAAAATATTGTTGTGTTTGAAACAAAATAAAAATTTTTATGCTGTGTTCATTGATTCGTCATATATACAGCTATAGCTGTACAGTAGAATTATAAATTGTAAGCGGTTGCCCACAGCAGTTATATATATTTCTTGTAATTATTTTAAGACATATGGCATTACAACTTTATGACTACCTTGTGAATCCCCCAAATGTGTATGGAAATTAAAAAAAAAATTTTTTTTGAGGAGCTTTAGAAATAGCATTTGGTGCGGAAACTTTTTTGGCCACAATGGCCTAAAAAATTATTTTCATTATCAATACTAAATTCCCCGTGATGGGATGAAGAAATTTTGTCCAAAAAAAGTCATTACCCTAATTAAAAAACTCAACAAAAAGGTTAAATGAAATATAATATCAGTTTAATATACATTAATCTTTTTAAATAAGCAATTTATGATTTCCTTGTGAGGCAAATTTAGACAGTACCGTCTATCTTCTGTCATTGTTGATCTGAGCCATGTTTTTATTCAACGCAGGGTAGGAAATGACCTCCCGCTCGTAGCTTTACTGACGAGCATTGAAACGAAAATTTGAAATATTTTTCTTAGATTAGGGTAGATATCTTCATCACAGTTTTCTAAAGCATCTACAACGTTATCTGATAGATCAGGCTCAAGTTTAGATCTTAGTAGGTGCTTATCTCTTTTATCAAATATAATCAGCTCATCAGCTAGTTGTGGTTTTACCAGTTTTGTATCTGTATATGACTTCATTACACTTTGAGGTAGAAGTTTAGGTATGTTCAATACATTTAGGATATCTATTGGGAAAAGTTTTTTGAGATCTTCTAAAATAAATTCAATAAGAGGAATGTAACTACAACTCGCTAGTAATCTTCAACATTTGGGATGTGATTATTTCGTTCAAATCTTGTCTTTTCAATTGGACCTCGATTTGAACGCAAATAACTTTAACTTTTTCAAAAATAACTTTAACTTTTTCAAAAATAGCTTTAAATTGTTCTTCGGATTTATTTCTTTTTTCTTCAAGGCACATGATTAAAATTTTGATAAGGCTTGATCCTTTTTGAAGATATATATCTTGCTTTTGTAAAATGATACTAAGTGGCTGTGTTACAATAAGTACCACACTTAATATGTATATTCCGCAAATAAATCTAAAAGTACTAAGAGAGTTCATTAATATAAAGGTTGAGCTACTCCCTTTCCACTCAGATATTTTTGTTTTTCGCTTGGGATGATTATATTTAAAAAATTTTGTCGTTTCTTTGACAAGTGATACAACTTTTTGTATTAATGGCACTTTATTGATTTAAGAAATTGAGTTGTTCGATTTATGGGAATAGCAAGGCGTTAGTTTCGCATTTGTCGCTTTTCCAGAAATTTTGAACAGCTCCATTTTCTGCTGACATCAGAGGACACCCATCTGTTGCATCTCCTAACCAATTTTTTAGGTCAAGACCAAAATTTGTCAAAGCTTTAAGAACTATTGATGATAGTGCCTTCGCATCAATTGACACGTCAACGTCATCAATATATTTTGAAGCCTCTTCAAATGCGTTTACAACAAAGCCAATAAATTCTTCCCTAAAAACATTTTGTTGTATGTTGAAATATCTTAACAATAAGGAAATCTGGCTTTTCCCCGACAAATCCATGCTTTCGTCAAAAATTATCGAACAGAATTTTGATTCATATAACACATACATATATACATAAATATTGCAAATACTTTTTAATAATTCAACCGCACGCATTATCAAGTCAAACGTTTAGTCTTTGGATATAGATGGCACCTGCTGGGATTGAATGTAGAATAATAAGTATTTGAATACGGTAAACTAGATGTTTCATTGGAAATATTCAATAAATAACTATTAGGATCAAGATTTGGATACTTATTGAAAATTTCGTTAGAAATTCAATAAAAAAACAAAAAAAAAACCTTGCTGGGATTTCCAAAAATTTTGTACATTAAAAAAAATATTATTATTGGGAATTCTTGTATTATCGAAATTAACAAAACATATTTTTATAATTTACGGGGGGAAATTTCCTTATCCCCCCCCTTCTGAATCCGCGCCTGACTTTGGACATAAAGGTATTCTCGAAAAGTAGAGCTGAAAGGGAAAAGTGGAGATCAGATTTTAAATTAGCGACTTCAAATTAGTAACAATTTGCAATCAAATTCCAGACCGCACAAAAAAGCTTAAATATTTTTCCCTTCTGTAATTAATTAAAGCACTAAAATACAGTACTGTATATGTGTATGTATAAGTGAATATAGTGGATGACAGCTTGATACTATTCTATTAGTTATAACTGCAAACTTTTTCAATAAAATAAATATTCTTATCATTTTTATTCAAAATGCATATTTTTTTAAACGTTGCTCGTGTTAAAGAACCCTATATTTAACAAGAAATGAAAAAGTGTGAGATACTTCAAAGCACAAGTGCGATTATGTGGGTAAATAAACGTAGATACATTTTGACTGCTACTGATTGGTACAATGAAGTGCGTTCGTTAATTAATATGTAGTTTGTCCAAAAATTTTAAATTTTTTTGTTGTTTATTGTAGCGGACTTTGAGCTTCTTCATGTCAAACAAAAAGTGTGCTTAACAACAGATACATTTTAATACTCGGTTTTGGTTTCAATATGAATGAATGAAGTTGAATTTCATCACTATTGGAAATCAGTCTTGTGGTAATTTCTTGAATTTTATTATAGTAACGTATTTTATTAAAACGTTTGCCTTAAGAAAAAGAAAGTAAATTCATAAGAGAAGGTTTTTATAAATTCAAGTAATAATCATAATAATAGTTTTTGTATTTCTTAATCGTAAATAGTTAATGATATACAGAATTTATCGCATATACATATGCACGTCATTTGCTGCTTTAAAGTGCGAAATTCATCTATAAAACTCGCTAGTATGCATATTAGACTGGTCGCAATTTTTTTTTTTTTTTAATTTAATTGTTTGCGCTGCTTAAAATATGAGGTTTGGTGTAAGAAATCACGATCTAATTTTTCAGGTCAATCCGACGGTGCCTAGCCGTGCCGAGTGGGGCCCAATGTTCCCCATATTATAAAAAAAACATATTTTCTATCAGATCTTTATAGTTATACTAATTATAGTTATTATACCACCATATTTGTATAATTGAAATTCTTATATTTGACCCGTGTAGTGCCTAGGATGCCTCAAGAAGGGTCAAATGTATGACCAACTCCACTTTATTTTTCATCTCCATCATTTATTTCTAAAATACCTACCTGCTATCTCCATTCATTAAGGGGCTCCCATTCAAAATTTTAACCACAGACTAGAAATATATTGAAGAAAAAGCTCCATAACTGCCAAGGAGTCAGCCCTAGGGGAATAAAGTGTATGACCGACCTCAATTAGTTTTTTGTCCTTAACATTTTCTCGAGATATACTTGCCCCTTAATTTTACTTTTTAGGGGGGCTGTCATACAAATATGGCGGTTTAATAAAATTCTTAAATTAATTAAAATTTTTCGTCTTTTGTGAATACATAAAATCAAAAGTTGTTAACAGATTTTAATCATTTATAGCTTGTTTTGTTTGCAATGTTGTTTTTTATATGACTGCATAAAATTAGAAGCATAGCTGCATTTTTTATGATTTTTTAAAAACAAAAATTCCGAAATTTTAATAAAAAAATTTTTTTTTTTCAGAAAAAAAAATTATGTTTCTAAAACGACTGCGCATATAAGAAAAACGATTTACCTTTCTTAAAGTAAATTTTATTGCGGAATTTCGGTTTTTTTTTTAGTTTTTCAATAAGCTAAAGCGTTTTTTTACGCGAATATATGTTGTGCAACGTCCTTAATTTTCGAAATAACGGTATATCTCGAAAACCAAAGCCAACATAAAGAAAAAAGTTTTAACTTCTTAAATTAAATTTTATTGCGGAATTTCGGTTTTTTTTAGTTTTTCAATAAGCTAAAGTGTTTTTAAATTACGCGAGTATATGTTGTGCAACCTCCTTAATTTTCGAAATAACGGTATATCTCGAAAACCAAAGCTAACCTAAAAAAAACGGCTAGGCACCACTGGATTTAGCGACCCCGAATTAGGTTAAAAATCTTTCGTTCGTATCATACTAAAATATTAAACAGCAAATACTTTAATCTATCTATACAATAAATAATTTCTTAGTATGTCAGAATGTTTGCATGTATGTCCTATTCTTTCCGCAACTTTCTGAAGCCATCAGACGACATAGGAAGCTGAAATTTGGCACACTTGAAGTATTTTCTCTGCGGAAGATCGTAGCGAAACCATATTTTTGATTTTCGGCTTTTTAACTAGTATAACTATAAAGATCTGATAGAAAAGATGTTTTTTTGGGCCCCACTCGGCACGGCTAGGCACCGGCGGATTGACCTGAAAAATTAGATCATGATTTCTTACACCAAACCTCATATTAGCAGCGCTAACAAGTAAATTTAAAAAAACAAATCCCTTACAACATGCGACTAGTCTAATGCATATACATTGTTTAATTTTAACAGCATCATAAATAAAAACTATATTACCTGCTTTATTTCGAAGTATCTATCGACCAACGTCAAAACCTGTTCCCCTTTCTGATTTTGCGGAGCCGCTAATGCGTTCTAATCGTAGCCCGAGGAATGTTATGTATTCATATACAAACATGTGATATAAAACTATCATGAGGAAATATTTATATTTCATTGCATTTTATTTTGCTATGGTATCTTCCATTTCTTTATTAATCATTAGCCAAAAAAAAACTATTGCTTTTATTTCTAATTTATTAAATGAAATTAAATGGTTTCGACTGCAGTTTTTTAAACCCTGGTTTAGAAGAGTTTTAATTTATCTTGCAAACACACGTACACACATGTATTAACGGTTTTTTTACAGTAAATATAAAGTGGTCGAATTTCGGCCACCCGGCGAACCTATTCTATTGAAATCCCTTGGGACATTCAATACAACACCGATAAAGTCTATTTGTTGTGTTGGGTATAAAAATGGAATAATTGAAACCCATTTTTATACTCCAAGATCATTCCAGACCTCGCTAAATCGTCTTAGGCCCGTTTTCACAACTAACCGATAGCTTAAAGTAGACTTTAAACGCCCTTATAAAAAGTGTTCCATTATTAAAACTTAACTTTAACCTAAAGTGAGCAATAAAGTAAATTAAGGTTCATCCTACCTGGAAGGTAAAAGTAAAATTGTAATAATGGAACACTTTTTATATGGCCGATAAAATCCTACCTTTAACTATCGGCAAGTTGTGAAAACGGGCCTTAGAATTTTACAGAAATTTTTATATTTCTATATTGTAAATGATCCATGTACTATATAGCAAATGTTCAAAATGGAGTTTTTAATAATTTTCTGCAATTTCTTACATACATTCTTTTCAACCACTTTTTTATAGTTATTTGGTTTTAAATATTTATGTAGATAATAACAAGAAAATAATTGTAAATTTATAATTAAGGTCAATTATTTCCACTAATCGCGTACGTCTGAAGTTCCTACACAGAAAAGTATCTTTAATTTTTACTACGTACATATGTATGAAGTATATTTTAGGGTTAGCAATAACAAACTGGTATTAAAGGTACGTTCAGACTAAGGAAATATTTGACAAAAATGTTTGTTCTGATATTTGCTTCAAACTGTGTGACACAAAAAAATATTTTGTTTAATGTTCACACTAAGCTCAAATATTTGACAATTTTTGTTTGTTAAAACAGTTGGCAAATAGTGTCAAATAAAATAAATGAAATCATGTTTCACAAATGGTAAAAATTGCCAAATAGCAACGCCTAATAGTTATTAAAAATCATTAAAGCTGTAAAGATTCACAGGGAAAAATCGCTTCTTCGCGAGCATGGCTAAAATTCGCGAAAAATTGCAAACTTGGAAACAAACCCTAAAATTTATTTGAAATCGTTTAAAAAAACAAATTGTCGGAAAATAGCAAAAAAAATGTTTTTTGCAAAATAAATGATTAAAAGTCCCTAAAAGTATAAGGAATGGCAAAAATTCGGTAAAAATTGCCAAATTAGCGTAAATTTGCAAAAGTTTGCTAATAGCGGTATGATAGCAAAGCTTAATAGTTATTAAAAATTGTTAAATCTGCAAAGAATCACAGAAAGAAATCGCTTCTATCACGAACATGGTAAAAATTTGCGAAAAATTACAAACTTGGAAATAAACGCTAAAATTTATTTAAAATCGCTTAATCGGTTGAAAAATTCAAAATGTCGGGGAAAACAAAAAATGTTTGCAAAAAAAACGAAAATTCGCGAACAATTTTAATATTTCAAACAAAACCATAAAATTTATTAAAAGTGCCTTAAACTAAAAGGAATGGCAAAAATTCTATTAAAATTGCATAATTAGCGGAAATTCGAAAAAATTTGCCAATAGCGGCATGATAGCAAAGTCTAATAATTATAAAAAATCCTTAAAACTGTAAAGAATCCGAAAACTTACAACAAAAATTGCTTCTATAGGCAACATGGCTAAAATTATTTGTCGTTGTTTGCTCTTACAATTTTTTTGTAATATCAAATAAATGTTTGCTCAAAAACTTCTAAAAAATTTGATTTTTTGTGTTCACACTATGTTCACATTGGAAAAATATTTGTTTGCCGGCAAATACACTAATTTGCTCAAAATCAGCTGTTATTTTATTTGACACTCAAAAATATTTTGTGTTCAGACTACCGTAGTGAAATATTTCATGTTTGCTATCAAATATTTCATCAGTTTTTTAACTGCCTTTTTCACGATGTCAAACAAATTATTACTTTCGTACTAATACATTTGAAAAAATATGGTCTTAATCCAAATTTTTGATATGGGCACTTTCACAGAAGTATCACGTTACGCCACCAAGCAATAAATCATGTATTTTAGTTTTGTTTGTTTAAATTCATATGAGGGGCTTAAAGCACAAGGGGTTCAACTGACTTATGTTAAATAATGAGACAAAAGCAGTTGTTTCACTTGTGCTCCAAGCAAAGCAGCTATTTTAATTTCAAGTGCTTGAATTCCTCACCATATCAAGCGTCCGGATGAGAATCCTACATTCACCTCTTGTGCTCTGAACAACTTCTCCGAACTTCACCTATAATTCCATATGTAAACTGAATTTAAGAAAAAGGCACTTAAACCCATTGTGCTTTAAGCCCCTCATATAATAAAGATATCATACTTAATTAAGTTCATCAAATTCAAGTTTCATTAAATCGAGCCCTAACCGCGAAAATAACGTAAGCGCCAAAAATCAAATTTTACAGGAGAGAGTTTCTTTATTTTATATCATATAAGTTTTGTATGAAATTTGTCGCTTACGATAAAATTGTTCTTGCTATAAAATCGTAACGGTACTTTATGTGACCATGACATTTAAGGAGATGATGCAAGGGTTGCCAATAAAGTCATTTATTAAAAAAAGCCAAATTTGAAAATGATGTCGTTTAAGTTATTTTCGCGGTTAGGACTCGAAATTATTTTTTATGAAGGAAGGAATTTTACAAATTGAAATGAACTAAAATGCATTGAAAATTCTTGACTGAATCAGGGCTCGAACTTGGTCAAATTATATATTTCGAGAACAACCACATTTCCCTCATCAGAATTCTTGGCAGCGTTACCTTTTTCGCGTCGGCTGGCAGCTTCATAGTCAAACTTATGGTGTTTTCTTTTCTGACAATAATGTTCCATATATGCTACCATTCGTGCGGGTTTTTGTTCCATTCTAAAAATATATGCAAAAATGTGAGAGATTGTCGTCTTTCTTTCTAAACATGTTGCAACAATAAATGGCAAATTTGTTCCATTTCTTACCCGCAGTTATAACTAATGGAGATTTCTTTTCTGAAAAAAATATGCTCCAGTATATACATGTAGCATTTTCTAATGTTACCTATAATCACTGGAAGTGTTACATGTTGTGCAATTTCAATAGAACACAATTAGCTGCTTTTATTTACAACTATTACACTTTCATCATTAATGTACTTCATGAGCGATTTTTAAAGCTATTTGAGCGGTTTCTGCACGCAATTATGGATTGGAAACAAATATGGACATCACTAATGGCTTTAATTTTATTTAAAAATTTAAACGATTTTAATATAAATAGACTTTTTTGATTTTAATGTGTAAATATATTTATATTTTGTTTTAAAATAATTTTTTTATCAAATTATGAGCGGTATGAATTATGAAAAACAAAATAAAACATTGGTTGTACAAACATTATACTTTGGTACAAACAAAGTAGTAAGTAACAAAGTTGTAAGACAGGGCAGTATGAACACCTTAAGTAAAAGTAAGGGTACAACATGCAACATGCTTTGCATGTTTTTTAACAACATATTCACAAAAGAACTTGAAAATTAGAAGTACAAACTTTGCATTCAATATTTAACACGCTAAATACACATTAGTGTTGAGTGTAAAACGTAGCTATTATTTTGTTCCATTGTAATTTCGAAAAATGTATCACTTTGTAAGGGTTCGTGTAACCTAATAAATATATTACACAACTATAATGCATCATTATTTTTTAGAAAAGAAAACACCATTAAATTATCCCATTAAACCAATTGAATTCTCTTGAAATTTGCTGTAAACGATTGGAGTAGGAGTCCTGGTTGAGTCAATAATGAAAATGTTTTATAAATTTTAATTCATTTCATGTTGTAAAATTCCTTCCTACATTAAAAATCATTTAAAGAACATTAAATTTTATGAATTTAAACCTGATTTATTTATTACATGAAACTACAGTGTATCTCTATACTGTCAGGTACTTTTGTAATTCAGATTCAATACACGTTCCGAACGGAAAATCAAATATTTTTTCCTTACCGTTTTCGACAGATTTGAAATGCTTTGAAATGTTTTATTTTTTCTATATCTGTTATTTGTAACTCGAAAAAAGGTGAAAACTAAAATAATTTTTTTGCAAAAAAAAACATTCTATAAGTTAAATATCTTATTTTAAACATAAATAACTGTATTTAATTTTAAATAAAATCGAAATTGTGATTAGTTTAGTACAATAAAATTTTAAAAAAAGTCTCAAATTTAAACAATTTCGGTATAATCGAATTTGGTATTGCAAACCCTAGTACATATGTACATAACTATGTACATTTATGAGTATGTACAATGTACGTTTACTACGTCAATAAAAAAATGGTAGAAAAATTACGCTGCGGTTAACAATTGTAGTTGTGGAATTTTGTTTCTGATTCAATAGAATAATTGTAATGAGAAGAGAAAATAATTTTTATACATGGGAAACAAAACATAAAACCTGCGTTAATGCGTGGTAACTAACTTTAGATTTATTCCTTTTCTGTACTAATTTTAATTTTGCCCACACCTGTATAATGGAGAGACTATCCCAGCGGGAAAAAGAAGGAGTACGGAGGCCTTCCAGAAGACCTCTGTACCCCTTCTTTTGGATAAACAAGGCCTTCTCGCTCCATTCCATACTCATATCTTTGTTACACGCGTTGTCATTGCGGAGAAGGCCTTCCGCTTTCCTTTCTTCCACAGAGCTTCTTAAAGGCCTTCAAATAAAAGGCTCTTAGAAGGCTTTCCAGAGAATGACTTTCAAAAGGTCTTAGCAAAAAGGTTATCTTGAAGGGTTTTTAAGAAAGGTATGTTAAAAGGCCTTTCAATTAATGGCTCTTAAAAGGCCTTTCAGACCATGCACGACAAATGCATTAAAGGTCATATTTAAGGGCTATCAGTCTAAAACATTAAGGAATATTTCCTTACAAATGAAATTAGAAACGTATGTTTATATATTTTATTAAACTAACTGTGGTTTAATAGCACATGTGATACCTATTTTTTATGGAAATAATCATATTTGCTAAATATTGTAAAATAGATTGTAAATAAAAGTATACCTATAATAAAAATAAAAAAAACTTTAAAGCACAAGTACCTATCTTCCTTAATGGAAAAAACTCAACTATAATGATTTACATTATTGTTTTTATTTTGTATTTTAATATGCACCTACTTTGTAAATTTGTTTTTATGACGGGATCTGAATTCTTTCCCTTGGGCGAAAAAACAAAACAAATAATTTTACTCTTTCTCTTTTCCACTTCAACTAAAATGATTTACAACATATGTTACTTTGTTTTTGTAAAGGGATCGGAGTTCTTGCGCTTTTGCTTGTGCAAAAAAAAAACCAAACCAAAAAATGTTACTCCTTCTTTTCTCGCTTCTCATACCAAAGAGCCGAGGCCTTCTATGAGGCATTCTTTAGTAGTTACGTAAGAATAGTAATTAAATCAAAAAATTTTTTAAGCAGGCCTTTAAAAAGGCCTGAAGTAAGAAGGTCTTCTGAGTTTTCCCGCTGAGTATTAAGCGTTTGTGCTGATGTGTGTAACATACATATAAAAATATTGGTTCTAGACCCACGTTTAGTATATCGAACGACTTAACTTTTAAAATCGATCTAACGATGTCGGGCTGGCTTGCTGGTTGTTTGTCCGTCCAAATTTACCTTGTGCACAAAACAAAGCTCGGAATTTTTAGATTACAAGTTTAACCCGGTGCGCTTTGCTACCCCATCGAAAAAAAATTTGTAAAAATTTTTAAAAACAGATCACGTGTATTGATAACAAAGAAGCTTGTACTAATTTTTAATTCTTTTACAGTAACCGTTCTTCAGATATGCAGAAATTTTAAGTGTATTCGTATGGGAGGTGTCATGCCTACTTTTCCCATTGAACCTTCTTTTTGAAAGATTTTGTGTATTATTATCTAAGCTATTTGTACAACATTAGAATACTTCCACTGTTACAGAACTCCAAATATAAAGAAATCTTTATTGTCATTTTATGAGAGGTGCCACAGCCACTTAAAAATTAAAAAAAAAATCAGGAAAATCGGTTCAGTAGTTTAGGAGTCTGTAGGAAACAAAATTACATACGCTTTATCATTTATATATTATTTATAACTTCCCCTTCACCTACCCCCTTAATTTTTATTTTGAAAGGTGTAGTTTCCCATAAGAGTGGGTCCTACAAAGCTTGAAAACTTTTGTCGTTAGATATTCCGTATTTAATATCTTCGTTCTTCCTCCGTCTACACCGCCCATTTTTATTTAAAAAATTTATAGTTTGAAGACTCTAGCTACAATAGTTCTTCAGTTACGCGATATTTAATATATGCAACCTATGGGGGTATTGCTCCACCTGCGCCTACGTCCTTAATTGTTTTCAAATGTGTAGTTAAGAATGACTCCTACCAAGTTTGAACATTCTCACTATAAAAGTTCTAAAGATATGCGATATTTAACATTGGAGATTAAAAGATCCTACTGCAGAAAAGAAAAGAAAATGGTTGCAGCGGCTCTTAATATATGCGATACTTATTATTGGCATCCTATGGAGGGTATGTAAAATAAAATAAGTTTGAAATGTGTTTCAAGGCAAACTTTTCATACAAATTTTTCCTTAAATAAAATTTAAATCAATTTTAATTTTTTATGAATACGGCAGTCGTTATTTAAATTATTAAGTGATAAATAAAACAATATTTTGTAATAAATATATTTTCCTATTTTATTAATTCTAGATTACAAAATGAACAAATTGTAGAGAGTATTCTAAAGGAGACAAAAATATCACGTGAACATTTAACACCTGAAATCCCACTGTATTTAATAACGCCTGAATGTAGACTATTTCATGAACCTCAGTATGATGAAGGAAATCGAATATTTAAAAATGATCCATTTTGGGCGTTCTATTGGCCGGGAGGTCAAGCCTTAAGCAAGTATGTAATGCTAAAAGTAAAACTAAATTTTTTTAAATAATGGCACTTTTTATTTCAGATTTGTTTTAGAAAATTCTGATATTGTAAAGAACAAATCTATTTTAGATGTGGGCAGTGGTTGTGGCGCTACCTCTATAGCAGCAATTATGAAAAATGCAAAATACGCTTTGGCCAACGACATTGATAGTGGTAAGTAAATTAAAAAATTTAAAAATTTTATTTTAATTAAAAAATTTATTATTTTCCCATTTTAGTTGCCGCTAATGCCGCCATTCTTAATGCTAAACTGAATAAAATTAATTTGGAAAAGTTGCAAACTTCAAGTGAAAATTTAATTGGTTGTAAAATTTCCGAAGATATTATTTTTATCGGAGATCTATTTTATGACGAAGAAATAGCCGAAATTCTTTTACCCTGGTTGCACAAGTGCAGTAGCGAGGAAAAATTAATTTTGATTGGTGATCCAGGCCGTCATGGTTTAACTGAGAACCGTATGAATTTTATGAAAAAATTAGCAACATATGAGTTGACTGAGAATTGTTGTATAGAGAATAGAGGCTTTAAGTACGTTAACGTTTGGAGATTTCAATAAAGTTTATTAATTCATAGTCAATTCTTTTCTTAATTATACAACTTATTATTGAGATAATTCAAAATATTAGCCATATACAGTGATGCCGGATTTGGGAATTTATTTCTAAATTAAAGAATCTAAATGGATTTGGGGTTATTTTTTAACTATATTTATTTAAAATCTACTTTAAATTTATTTAAATTTTATTGTAAAGAACTTCACTTGACTTTGTAGATTCGTAATAAGGCCATGCTTGTTTGGGTGCCTGACTTTGGAAGTTTTGGCTTCCTACACAAAGGTGTATGTAGAGGAGGCTCATCAGAAATACGCAGGAATTGGTGATGGCTTTTTGAACATATTTAAAATCCAAATAATTACTATTCAGTGGCATTGCTATTGAAGAAGTAAATAAAAACCAAGCCAAAGTTTTTTGAATCTAACATGTATATAAAATTTCAGTGATTTATCAAAAATAATCACCCTTATTATGTAAGTCGTCGTCGACATTAATTTTAAATTGTTGTCACTTCAAGTCAACGACTACATCACTTATAAAAATATGTTTTGTTAACTTCGATAATACAAGAATTCCCAATAATAATATTTTCAATAAGTATTTTTTTATTTTTTTTATTGAATTTCTAACGATTTTTAATAAGTATCCATATCTTAATCCTTATAGTTATAATTTAGATATTTCCAAAGAAACATCTAGTTTACCGTATTCAATTACTTATTATTCTACATTCAATCTCAACAGGTGCCATATATCCAAAGACTAAACGTTTTACTTGATAATGCGTGCGGTTGAATTATTAAAAAGCCTAAGTAGGTTTTTGAAATATTTATGTGTAATATGAATCAAAATTCTATTCGATAATTTTTGACTAAAGCACGGATTTGTCGGGGAAAAGCCAGATTTCCTTACCTTTAAGATATTTCAACATACAACAAAAAGTTTTTAGGGAAGAATTTATTGGCTTTGTTGTAAACGCATTTGAAGAGGCTTTAAAAGATATTGATGACGTTGATGTGTCAATTGATGCGAAGGCACTATCATCAATAGTTCTTAAAGCTTTGACTAATTTTGTGTTGGAGATGGAACAGATGGGTGTTCTCTGATGTCAGCAGAAAATGGAGCTTCTCAAAATTTCTGGAAAAGCGATAAATGCGAAACAAACGCCGTGCTATTCCCATAAATCGAACAACTCGATTTCTAAAAGCAATAAAGTGCCATTAATACAAAAAGTTGTATCATTTGTTAAAGAAACGAAAAAATTTTTTATATATAATCATCCCATGCGAAATGCAGTTTAAGCAAAGAATTTGGGAGCCAAACTCTCTTCATTATGCGTCTTTGCAACAAGTGTACATCATATTGTAGAAGCTTTGGAAAAAATATCTGAGTGGAAAGGTAGTATCTCTACCTTTATATTAAGGAACTCACTTAGTACTTTTAAATTTATTTGCGGAATATACATATTAAGTGCGATACCTATTGTAACACAGCAACTTAGTATCATTTTACAAAAGCAATATATAGATCTTCAAAAAGGATCAATCAGAAGAACAATTTAAAGCGATTTTTGAAAAAGTTAAAGTTATTTGCGTTCAAATCTAGGTTCCTATCGAAAAGACAGGATTTGAACGAAATAATCACATCCAAAATGCTTAAGATTACTACTGAGTTGTAGGTTACATTCCTCTTATTGAATTTATTTTAGAAGATCTCATAACAACTTTCCTAATAGATATCCTAAATGTATTGAACATACATAAACTTCTCCCTCAAAGTGTAATCAAGTCATATACAGATACAAAACTGTTAAAACTACAACTAGCTGATGAGCTGATTACATTTGATAAAAGAGATAAACACCTACTAAGATCTAAACTTGATCCTGATCTATCAGATAACGTTGTAGATGCTTTAGAAAACTGTGATGAAGATATCTACCCAAATCTAAGAAAAATATTTCAAATTTTCGTTTCAATGCTCGTCAGTAAAGCTACGAGCGGGAGGTCATTTCCTACCCTGCGTTGAATAAAAACATGGCTCAGATCAACAATGACAGAAGATAGACTGTACTGTCTAAATTTGCCTCACAAGGAAATCATAAATTGCTTATTTAAAAAGATTAATGTATATTGAACTGATCTTATATTTTATTTAACCTTTTTGTTGAGTTTTTTTAATTCTAAAAAACGTTACTTTGAAAAAAAATTACAGCGTTTTTCGTGTTCAGGAGGTCTCAATTAACTTATCTAGGCATGTGGCGTTCTTGGTATTTTTTTGCTGTAAACCGGTGTAAAATAAGCAACTGTATAACAGTAAAATAAAGCTATTTTTTGGGTTTAATGAAATAAATTTTAAGTTTAAAGTGCGAATTGATTTACATAATCGAAAAATATCTTGTGCAACTTTAATAGCTCGTTCCGCGCATATATTACTACGCTGGTGAAAATTATCACTGTTTCATATATCTGCCAAACAACTCATCTATCACAACATCTATCATTTGCCATTAAAATTTAGTTTATTAAAAAAAGGCGAAATAGAGTCGCGATTTTTTTTGCGCCCTTCTTCCGTACAAATGGTAAGATCTTTTTATATTCATGAAATTATTATAAAATACTTGAAATTTTGCAACTAAATGTTAATTTTGTATAGTAAGGAGAAAAATTGAAATTCAAAACTTTATCGCGTTTGGTGCGAAAACTTTATTCACGATCGCGAAAAAGTAATACATCATTTCTTAATATTTTTCCACGGTCTATACGGCTATGTGATGAAGAATTTGATATTTGCAAAAAGTACTTACCCTAATACACATATTGTTTTTTATAAACTTTTAAAAAAAATTTTTTTAATTTTTTGTATCATACAAAATACCCCCCCCCCCCTAAGTCTCAAGCTGGATCCGCGCCTGACGTCGACTTATTATCGGAAATTTTACAAAAAAAATTCCAACTCCAATTATTCTTTATCATTAATGCTCACTTTTTAACGCTATTTTCTTGGTTTTATTTGGTTTTTTAACCAAATTAGCTTTTTCAAATAAAGTGTAGAGTTTGTTTCCAATTTGAAATTTTTTCGCGAATATTTGCCATGTTTTCGATAAGAGATATTTTTACTGTAAGCTTTCTGATTCTGTATAGCTAAAACGTTTAATAATAAATACAACCCTTTTCTATCATGTTAGCAAATTTTTGCGAATTCCGCTCATTTTTGCGATTTCTTACAGTTTTAGGGACTTTTAATTAATTTTATGGGATCCATTTCTGAATTATGGTCTTAGTTTTTTGATTAGAATACAGTAACACTAGCATTTATAACAGTGATAACCACTCCATAGGCTCGCGAGTAAGTCAATAATCGTAGTTTTCACACAGACACGGTCGGCAATTCACATGTATGCAACAACTTTGTTCGTTTCAAAACATCAGGCTATCATCAGTCTCTGCGACCGCACCCAAGTACATAATATCTTTGTGTGCGTGCGTTTGGGGCTTGGTTAGTTCGGGACTTGGTTATCACTGATTTATAATATAAAATTTAAAACAATATAGAAAGGAAGTAAAAAGAAAATGTATTAAAAATTAACTCCCGTTTTCATAAACGATTATTAAATTTAACAAACATTTATTAAGGATAATTTTCATAGTAAATTTGTTCTTTAAACCTTTATTAAATTTAAAAAATTTTTGTGAATACAGGCATAATATTTTAAGATACAGAAAAATATATTATCGATTTCGATCACATATCTGTATATGTTAAGAAGTTGTTTTATGAATCTTGAAGATCTAAAGTCTTCTCTTGACTGGTAAATTATTAGGGAGATCGATTATAGGTTTTTTTTTTTTGGTATTTTATAAACCGGTTTTCGGTTAAGAATGCAAATATTAAATTAGTTATTGAAATAAAAAGAGGAAATCTGTATATAAATATTAGTGTTCGAAAATAAACACTAAATATCGCTCCTTAGTGTTCAGTTCGGTAGATTTGTGGAAAACACAAACGTTAAAAGCGTTTGTGTAGAAAATCATTAAAAAATTAACGTTTCCGTGTCATTAAACCGCTGGTTAATAAGTTTTGTTGACAGCACAAAAGTAAAATTCTCAACAGCTGATACGTAAAAACGGAGAGAAATTTTCAGAATCACTTTCTGAGTCGAACTAACGATGTCCGTCCGGCTGGCTGGCTGGCACTCCATGTAACCTTGTGCGCAAAGCACAGGTCGCTATTTTGGAGATAATTTGATAAAATTTGGTACATAGATTCTTATTAGGACCACGAGGGAAGATAAGGGGACATTTCTTACTCTCAGAAACTATCAAACCGATTTAAAACATAGACAGAACCATATCTATATGAACACAAAAGGTATGCATTTATTAAAAAATGGGACCACGAAGGGAAATAGGGGCAATTTCTGCCTCTCAAACTGATATTAATGAAATTTAAAACATAGATAGATCCATATCTATACGGACACATAAGCTACACAGTTTTTCAAAAATAGGATCTTATGGAGTTAAATCTTAATAAATGTAAATATATGCGATTTGTCAGAAAGAATCCGATGCCTGCACAATATCATCTTGGTGGTAGTCAGCTGGAATTGGCCGTCAATTTCTTAGACCTTGGAATTCTGTTTGATCCGAAACTTAATTTTATTTCGCATATCACTATGATAGTAAATAAAGCTAGGGGTGTACTTGGTTTCGTCAAGCGCTGGGCTAAAGAGTTTAATGATCCATATGTCACAAAAACTTTGTATACTGCTCTTGTAAGACCTATTCTAGAGTATGGATCTATAATATGGGACGCTATATATAACACACATTCCGATGCTATTGAATCCGTCCAAAAGCAATTCTTGCTCTTTTGTCTTCGTGGACTAAACTTTAATCCAGTAAACTTGCCTTCGTATACTTCTAGACTCTCTCTTATAAAGCTGCCCACCCTGAAAAGTCGTAGGACAATGTTAAACATATCGTTTATTTTCAACATAATTACTGGTGAAGTATGCTCTGGATTTCTAATACACAATATTTCGTTTAATGTTCCTCAACGCCCATCACGTCATTTTATCCCATTATCAGTTCGATGTTTTAGAGCTAATTATGCTAATGCTGATCCTCTTATTAGAATGTGCAATGAATTTAACAAATTCTATAGTTTTATTGATTTTTCTTCAAGTTCAAATGTCATTAAGAATAAAATTATTATTTCATTAAATTCATAGTTTTTATTTTTTATTGTTTTAAATAATCATTTTATATATTTTGTATTGTATTTTATGTTTAATGTACACTAAATTAAGAATATTAAATTTAAAATGTCTGTAAGGATAATCTTCCATAGACAAATAAATAAATAAATAAATAAATAAGGGGAGGTAGGGGGCAATTTCTGCCTCTCACAAACTTTCAAACCGATTTTAATGAAGCTATAAACATACATAAATCCATATTTATATGGACATATAAGCATGATGTGTTTTTAAATACTGTGGTGCTGGGTATTAATGGTCGGGCTTGGCCGACTATACCTTCTTACTTGTTTAACGAAGAACAGAGCAGTATGTAATGTTCGGCTCTTTCTTGAAAATAGTTACGAACACAATTACTAAAAAAATAGATATCGTTCTTGGGTGTGTGAGCCGAACTCTAAAATTGTACTGAACGTAACTCAAGCCTTTAGAAAAGTATACGTTAGTTCCAGGGTTTCGACTTTTTCCAAATTTATCAGGGCTGTGTTATATTTTCTGTTGAGTCGTTCGAAGTGATAGTGACGAAACAACAGACGGACAGGAGCTAAACGACTTAAGGTAGAACTACATAACACGCGTTAGTGCGCGCGCGCTCTGTAGTCTTCTGTCAAAAAAAGTTAAACTAGTGTATTTTCATAGAAAAAGCTACATGCAAAATATTTTGATGCGTTTGCGCCAGAAAGTTGGTTAACTTTGAACTTTTTGACGCGTTGTGTATTTTTGACAAGTAATCAGCTGACAATAAAAAGAATAATTTAACAAATTTGTGAATCATGAAAGAAAAACTTATTGAAGAGCTTAAAAAACATACAATATTTATATAAAAAGAATAATTTCAATAAAATAACAAAATCTTGATATACTTTCGAACACGTTTTTAATGCACAAATAAGTAAACAAATAAAAAACAGCTGACAGGAATGGCTTTTGTAACGCGTGTTGTGTGACTTGCAATTTTTTACGCGCTAAAGTTTTTAAACGCACGATACTCAACGACGAACTAACGCGTGTTATGTACTTCCGCCTTTAGGGGGCATTTACAAGATGTATTTTCAGACATGTCTAACAAACACTGTTTTGTTTGTAGACGATCGGGTTAGTGAAGAAAGAGCGGTTGTCAAACAGACACGAAACGAGTTTTCATATTTTTTAATTTGTATGTACATATTTGTAAATTATACAATTTGACATGAAAACAGACATGTTTGGAATGACATCGTGAAAAGATAAAATTTTTTGGTAGCATGTTCAAAAGGGAACACAGAAAAAATTATAAGTAGTTTTTTATCAATTAAAAAAATTATTGTAAAAGTATTAAAACTTAATTAATGTGATAATTGAATCAATTATTTTTTTTTTGTTGAACGAAAATTAAAAATATAATTTTGATTTAATTAACATTTTAGTTGTTTTGAAATAAATTTTGAATTAAAATAATAATCAAATAACTAAAAATTATTTCGTTTAAAATAAAATAATTTATACTTGTGAAATTGTTTTTGGAAATTGTCAAAATCAATCAACACATTGTTTGAAACGGCAAAGTTTTTTGATAATTTTTTTAATTAAAATTAAAAATATCATTTATTGAAAAAAAAATATTCAAAATATTAAATTTTTACAATTTTTAGTAATCAATATAATCATTTTGGTAATAGGTGCAAAATTAACAAATGGGTTGCTTGATTCTATGAATTTGGAACAAATTTGGTGATTAGAGACAATTTTTAATTTTTTCTGTGAATGTATAAAACAGACATGTCTGGAAATACATCGTATAAATGCCCCCTTAGAATTTCATTAAGACGACTGTTTTAAAGCATTATTCAATTTTGATATATTTAACATTTTGTAAGAAAGTCTTTCCGGTATGTAAGAAATCGTTCGAGTTTTTAAAATTTTAGTCACGCCCGGAAATTTAATATTGAAGTGAATCTCGTTTACGACAATTTACCGATACCAATACCGTTCTAATACCGTTTAAATTGAAAACCGGTATTGATACCGATACCGAAATTAGTTTTTTGTATAAAATACGGTAACACGTATACCGTTTCCCTTAAAACCGGTATTATACCGGCACAATTCGTTCCGCACAGAAAAAAAACTAAAAGTTTCAACACTTTTGACCATTCCGACTCCATATTCGGATTCAGCAGAGATTTGTTTGCATATGACTATCTCTTAAAAACAACATTTTACAAGAATATGATATGTGGCAATATTTTAGCTCTTCTAGTCAAAAACATTAGCCTCGACGAAAGTTTTTTGCTAAAATTAGTATTTAAGAAAATAATTAAGAAATTAACAACAAAATACCAAACATTTTATATACGTTTTATATATACTAGGATCGCCCGGTGGCCGAAATTCGACCACTCGATATTTACTTTCGAGAAAACCTGTGCGTTATACAACAAAAACGTACACATTTTAAGAGAACGGCAAAAATGCACTATTCGCCCAACTTTGTACGTATGTCTGTAAGATAAATTAAAACGCTTTTCAAACACTTTAATTTAAAAAATTTAGAAAAAAAATATATTGTGCATATCTTCACACAAATTCATTTAAAACGGTATATGTTTCATTAAAATCGGTGGACGATAAGATACTTAAAAATCAACCACAAAAAAATTGTTTCCGTATTTATATATAAGATAAAAGGGGGATTTAATGTCAAGTGAACTAATTTTGAAATCGATGTCTTTCGATTTGGATGAAATTTACACCATGGTTAGTCCTATTGAATAGTAGTTTAGACACAAATTTTCAACAAGATCGGTCAAAAAGTTTCAGAGTTAGAGCGGGTCAAGGTTTGCCATACAGGTGTTCTTTCTCATCCATTTAACTTATTACCAATTGGTGTTAGCAAAATTTGTCCCAAGTAGCTAAGATAGCTATTTAATCAATCTTTTTAAGAACAAAATTTTTTTTTAATTTTTTAAAATTTTTTTTTTTAAATTTAAAACTTGGCAAAATAAATAAAAAAAAGTTTTAAATTTAAAAAAATATTTAAAAAAAATTTTTTTTTTTTTTTATCAAATAGCTATCTAAGCTGCTTGGGACAAATTTTGCTAACACCAATTGGTAATAAGTTACATGGATGTGAAAGAACACCTGTATGGCCAAAATTTCCAACTTTGACCCCTCCTAACTCAGAAACTTTTTTGACCGATCTTGTTGAAAATTTGTGTCTTAGCTACTATCCAATAGGACTAACCATGGTGTAAATTTCATCAAAATCGAAAGGCATCGATTTCAAAATTGGGTCACTTGACATTAAATCCCCCTTTAATATATAAAAACGTATATAAAATGTTTGGAATTTTGTTGTTATTTTCTTAATTATTTTCTTAAATATTTATTTTAGCAAAAAACTTTCTTTGAGGCTTATGTTATTGACAAGAAGAGCTTAAATATTGCCATTTCTTGTAAAATGTTGGTTTTAAGAGATAGTCATATGCAAACAAATTACATTTGAATAAATGGCTTGATGGCAAACTTTGAGGGGCGGACGCCCCCCTAAAACACAACTTATCGCTACGAAATTTCTTTGTATTTTTTTTACATAAAACTGAACCGATTTGGGGGAGAGAATATAAGAAATCAAAAAAAAAAAAAATAACGGCCACCCTAATATACATATATCGTGAAAATCCATGTCTTGTTTGCAAGTATGTTAATGACATTCTCTTTTCCCTTCTCTCCTAAAAGCTCAAGACTTGACGAGTTGAACTTGACCTGTGTGAACCGGCACTTATGAACTGCTGCATACAATTTGTATTTCAATTATTTATACAAAACCAGTTACTAATTACTTTTTAATAGAACGAGCAGCGTTGCCAGAAGCTTAGGAAGGAAAATCTTCATTTTGAAGAGAGAAATCTTAAAATTTTTTATAACAAGAGCAAAAAAGAAAAACTTCTTATTATGGAAACTATTTAAATTGAAATACATACCCCCGTATTCATAAACGATTTTTAAATTTAACAAACGTTTATTAGGGATAATTTTCATAGTAAATTTGTTCTTTAAACATTTATTAAATTTAAAAAATTTAAATTGGCTTAAGTTAAATTTTTTATAAAATTATTTTTAAAATTACGTTTTAAAAAACCAATAGACAACAAGCTGATACAAAACCTTATTGTTTTAAAAATTGACTGTAAAAATCCGCTCAGCGGGTGCACTTCTATGTGGTAAAGTAAAAACATACGAAGCAAAATTATACAAGTTTGGATATATATTGTCACCCAGTTTTATAAACTGCCAATTTCGTACCAAAATGTTTCAGGCTAAGATATTTTAAAAATTGATGCATAGATTTTATCGTTTGATCTGTTTTCTAAAAGTTTAAACTCTTTTACAACATCCTCTGGGTTAGTATGTAATTATATCAATAAAAACGGAAACAATTTCAAAGTCATTTTTGTCTTCAGCTGATTTAATAAATACTGGATCTAAAGCCTTTAATGAACTTAGTCTATTATCGTTAATATTAAAAAATTATACAAAAGGGGATTTAAAACAAAGGGGCCAAAAAAGTGGCACGGCAGTTAAAAAGGGGCAAAAATGCGACTTGAGTCGCATAACGGTAACGCTGACCATGCGTTGGCAAATAAATGAAGAGTTAAAAATTAAAAGTACGTAGCACATATGAGAGTAGTCAAATATCCAAAGAAGCCCGTTCCAGCCGTCTCAGAAAGAGTCAGTTATCATCAAACATCTAATACGGCCTTTGTTATAATATTTTTTTGCTGCAGGCTGGCCATGAATCATGTCATGAATGATGGGAGCTTCTTTACAATGGATGCTCATGAATGGACACCAATTCAAGCTTTTTAGACGAATTTGAAAAGAAATTTCTACAAATAGGGATAGGAACCAAGAAACCTAGACTGTTTTATCACTCAACTTAAATGGATGTTATAGAAAATGCACACAACTGTGATTCAAGAGGCTATCCGTAGGGTGCCTCAAAATATGAAAAAAGCCCATCGCTGTGGCTAGATATCTTTTTGTAAAAAAGGTTTAAGTTGTGTATTTTAACAATTGCATATTTACTTTGATTTTTTAATACCTGATTTAAATTTTTTGTCAGTCCATATTTTATTCCGCAAACGTTAAATTCAAGCAAAGTATCAATTTTTGAATTGGCCATTTAAGATTGTAGTTGGTTTCGAAAAAGGCATATTTTTAAAGTATATAAGGGTATTCACGTCACAAGTTGCACCCTTGCAAAAAAGCAAAAGTGCAAAAACATAATTACAACCACAAAGACAATTATTTACGCACAACTAATTGTCTGTGTGGTTGTTGTTTAATTTTTGCACTTTTGCTTTTTTGCAAGGGTGCAACTTGTGACGTGAATACCCTATATATAATTTTCTTCATCCAGCGAGCCCTAAATAGCTCCTGAAGCTTTTACTCTTGGATAGGGCTTGGATCTATCACCCAAAAAGATACGACTCAGATGGAGCAACTTTTTTATAGTATTCTTTTGGTTGTATGTCTTCAAGCTGGCCCTTAGTACAATTACTTAGGTCTTCACGTGCTGGTCACAACTTCTGAAACTGATTTTGAGAATTTATTGCAGGGCATAGAACTCCATCGTAAGAACCCCAATAAATGAATTTAAAATAAAGCAAAATAAAACGCTTGATTTATTTTGTTTGTTGGTATGAGTAATTATATCATAAACTAGGTACAAAGCTTAAAACTGGTATAACTCAGGAACGGTAAGTTGATCTTTAAAACTGTGTTATTAATTTTTTTCTTTTTCATTAAAATTTTCAAAGTTATTAAGCGGTATTTACAAAATTTACCAAAAAATTCGAAAAATTGTAATGTAGGGTGCCTAAATGAGCAAATGCATGGCAAAGACTTATATTTTTTGCACACAAAAAAAAATTGGACATAATAAAATAAATCATAAGAAGCACACACATTTTGTAATTCTAAAAGAAATAAAACTCAATTTTATAGACAAGTTTTGTTAACATTTAATTTTGTTTTTTATTTTGCATTTTAAGAGCATCTTGAATTTAAAATTAATAATTTCAATGGATTTCTTACTATTTGTGTAGGTGTGTGTGTGTATTTGTATGAATAAATGGAAAGGTATTCGTATTTTTAATTTTTATTAATAAACAACTACAATGATTGCAAATTGCAAACATTTACTTAACTTTATTTTATTTTATTATTATTATTCCTTTTAATAATATACAGGTTTATTATATTTTTTATATTTTGTTAGCAAAAATAATAGTTTTAGATAAAAACTACCACAGTGTGGATAGATGGGAGTTAAAATATGGTATAAAACTAACAAAAATGTATGTATGTATGTTGTATGTATATATTTAAAACTTAATAGATTAATTAATTTAAATTTAATTTTAATTACACAAAGAGTTTTTAAATTTAATTTTATGATTTTAATATTAATTCTTTTTTTTAAGACCTAGAACTAATTAATGTTAGACTTATGTGCTAAATGTGTTTTTATTATTAAAAAAACAAATTAACTTACACATACAAATAGGATTTATTAAATACAGCATTAAAACCAGAAATTTATTTCTATAAAAAAATTTGTTTAGAATGATTTTTGTTCTGTATGTTTGAATAAAAAAATGTATTCTAACGCCAAAATTTAGGGATTTTAAATTTTTTTAAATACATTTATAAATCTGTAAATATAAAAGAATTTTGTTAATGTAATTAATAATTTTGTTGCACAAATTTTTTAATGTTTTTTTTTTTTAATAATTTACAATAAAATTACAGAAAAGTAAAAGAAACAATTAATCATCACTTTAAGTGTAACTTAAAATTGAAATTTGAAACATTTTTAAAAGTTTATTTCTAAAAGAGTAAACTAATGGAGGGCATTTGTTTTGAAAACTACAGTAATTTAACATGTACTTATGCTGGCTGCATAAACGAAAGACATGGAATTAATAAACTCCACAACTTTTCTGTTTAAAATGCCTTGAGTTCAATATTGCATGGTAATCGCATTCACTGCACAAAAATTGCGAAATTTGTGCATTGTTGTTATTTGTGATGCGTTATAAACGCCTACAGCGCTGCACTTATTATGTCAACCATAGTTAGACTGTAAAGCTAATCGAAAATAGGGAATTGATATTTACATCAGTTTCTTTAATTTTTATAATATTTATCTTATGATATTAACATATCGGTGGCTTAATATAAATAAAGAGTTCATTCTGGTAGACAAATGCCAATGCATTTTGCTTTAAAATTTAAGGGGGCTATAGTATAAAAATTCTTGCATCTTTTTATTGAAACTTGCGTTAAAACTTTTTATATTTATATTTAGCCATCGATAAATAAACATTAATCTTGTTTGGATAGAACAAACTCACAATCTTTTGAGTATTTGACGGTTTCAAAACTTTAGTCTTAACACTTTTATCCCAGTAAACGTTCTTAAGACCCAACCATTGAATTAAGTAAGTTAAAAAAAAAAATGCCAAAACAAGAGAATACAAACGTTTCGTATTATAAAATGCAACCGTGTAGAATTTTGCACTATTATCTTTCTCAAAGTACACCAAAAAAGTTATCGATGCGTACACAATGAGCAAACTGCTCATTGTTAGACTTGATGATACATTTTTGACCTTGAATGCAAAGTATTTAAATGTTTTTGAACTCAGCCAGAGTGCCTATAATTAATTTAAATAAAATTTTCTTTAAATATTCGTTAACTTAACGCCTTCGTTCTTACTATGAAGCACTTGGTGCATAAAGTTTATCTAATTCTTGTTTGAAACTGCATTCGTGCCCATACAATTAAACTTTTATTTTGCAACCGTTCCTTTTCTTTTTCCCCTTAATATCAAAATGTATTGTACACGAAACAAAGTTATTTTCATTCGTCTTTCGCCTTTCAACCTCAAACTCAAAAGTTGCATAATATGGACAAGGACTAAAGCAAGGCACATTCGTAAAGGAGAGAGCTATGCTGGCTTTCCTTTTTTTATGTAGTTTATATATTCTAAATTTCAAACTCTATACAAATGATGCGGTCACCTGTATGACAGTGCCTTGGATTAAAGAAACATAATTTGATACGAAACAAGTAACGGGAAATTAGGTAATTTTCATGAAATAAATAAGAAATTAACAAGTTCCAAAACATTTGTGCATAAGAACGGTTCCGATTTAAAAAAATTAAGTATCGATATGTGCCTTTAAAATCAAAGAATACTATGGATAAGATAACTTAAGAATTTGTCAAAACTTAAAATAATTTTTGTTTTTTTTTTTTGAATTTATAAAAAAAATTAAAGGCTGCTTAACTCATTTATGGTTGGGCCTAAAGGCTCAGTTAGTCTTTACTTTCTGTTTCTGTTCTGTTCCGTGCCGTTCTGTTAGGAAATTGTAATAGTTACTTTTTCTGTAGCAACTTACCAGCCATTTATGGCAAATTTATTAGTTTTGCACCATCCATTGTTTACTTGAATAACTTTAATGTACATAAATTTGAAGAAATTAAATTTTATCAATTCTTTAAATCAAAAAACAGTCTATTTCAATATATTTTTACTTAACAAGTTTTTGATTTTAACAAACTGAACCGCAACAGAACAGAAAAACTAATCAATTTTATAGGTTTTTCAATAACAAAAACAAATCAGCTGATTCGTAACAGAACAGAAAGTAAAAACTAATTCTGCCTTAAGGAATTACTATATCGTCACCTTAAATGCAAATAGACCTAACTACACAAAAATTATAGAGTTTTTAATTGATTGCGGTTCGTTTTATAAAACTATGTATATGCTGATGCAAATTTTAAGACCCCTGTGGTAATAATGGCGACTTTATTAAAGAAATTCAAACGCCAAGAACACTTTATTATTATTGAATTTGTAATGTTTTTGCTACTCCTGTGAAAAAAATTAAAGTGTGGTTACGTCCGTTTGCATTTGAGGGGACGATATGTATTTAATTGGGCCCTCATTACACTGCATGTGCTACAATACCGTCGAACTGCCATAAAATGAATATTCATGGGACAAGAAAAACACTTCATTATATAGAAACTTTATTATACAGAAATAATTTTCTTTCCAGTTTTGTTAAAAAAAAAATTGGATGCAATATGAGGGGGTTAAAGCACAAGGGGTTTAAGCGCTTTTTTCTAAAATTGAGTTTACATATGGAATTATAGGTATAGTTCGGAGAAGTTGTTCAGAGCACAAGAGGTGAATGTAGGATTCTCATCCGGGCACTTGATATGGTGAACAATTCAAGCACTTGACATTAAAATACCTGCTTCGCTTGCAGCACAAGCGAAACAACCGCTTTAGTCTTATTATTTAACATAAGTCACTTGAACCCCTTGTGCTTTAAGCCCCTCATATGTACTTTATTCGATCTTTATTATTATTTCAAAAAATTTTTTAACTTGGCAGTTATTATTAAATTTGTTATAATTTGTAAAAAATTTATAAAATAAGGAAGAAAAAACCCTGAAGAAGGCACTCAAAGAAGTGCCGAAATTTTGGTTTAAATAAACGTTAAAAGTTTTTTATAAAAAAAGACCTCAAGCTCGAAAATTTATTAATCTTGGATACCTTATCCATTTAAGCATTGAATCATTAATGTCCTCCAGAAATAGGCTCGAAGCCTTGTGCGCTTTGAGCTTAATTGCAGAATAATTAACATCAAATTGACCCCAGCCAGTTGCTGTTTGTGTCTAAAAGAGTATATCGTTGGTAGAAAGGCCCTAATTTGATTTTTTCGACATTGAGTTTTTTAGAGATTACATTTCACAGAAATACACCTCGTCATAATAATTTAATGTAATAGAAAAAAAAACGGTTTTACCAACAATTTAAAATTTCAACATACAGTTTCTATTACGTTTTTACCTTCTTCTGTTAAGTTACAATTATGTGAATTAGGGGCTACCTACATAAGTAAGACCAACGATATACTCTTCAAAAATTAATAGATAAACTGAATTGTTTTATGTTCTTTGGGATAAAGCCTTTTCTAGTACCACTTATAAGGATATTTCTATCGATCTTCTTGTTGAAGTGATGTGGGCTTGGCAGAAAATGAATATATGTTCATTGGGAATCAAATGATTAACGCGTTACAAGCGATAATGTTATTCTCACTGAGAATTAGTCTGAGATGATGATTGAGCTGAAACTGAAACTTTAATATACAAATCCTCAAATAGTTTAATAAGTATGTATATTGAAATTTTTTCTATTAAATGCTTTGTTTAGAACAATGATGATTGACACTTTTCAAAAAGAGTGTAGATAGTTTTAAAGATAACAAAAAGTTAAATATATATACAACTTTATTTTCAAAAATTGATTCAAATTTAAATACATAGATATTCATTTGTGTTCTCCCGGTAATATCCCAATAAGCAAATTTTTTGTGAAATCCAATGTTGGAATTCCAGTATGAATCCAAGCTTGAATAACATTTGAAATCCATCCTCTTTCCAGTCTGTTTGTTTTATTTTTACAAGAGGAAATCGGGTAAAAAATGTGGCAGAAAATGGTTTTAAAATTGTTGTTGAAATAATGTTATAACACTATTTAAATACTGTTGTAACATTGCTTGAATAACACTGAAATTCCATGCTTGAATTCAACGGTAAAAACAGGTTCGGTTTGACTTGAGTTCCACTGCAATTCCATGCTTAAATTCAAGTGTAAAAACAGGTTCGGTTCAACTTGAATCACACTGTTATTCAAGGCTGGAATTACACCGTAAAGGTATTGTTTTAATCGACTGTAATTCAATGGTTAATTTTGTAATTCAACACTGGAAATTGGAAATTGTGACTGGATTTCAAATGTAATTCCACTTGAATTCCAGCCAAAATGCTTATTAGGATGTTGAAAAATGTTTCTTTTTTGGAATTTAAAAAAAATCTAATTCAGATTATTCGAACTCTTTGAAAACCATTATTTAATTTAATAAAGCACTGTTGTTTCAATAATATACAAGGGTGTTCTGCCAATCGAAAACGCAAGAATTTTAACCGTCGCTTTTTAATAAGATTTCTGGAATAAAAGAATTTTATGACAAATATTATACAAATATTTCTCTCTTAAACAGAATTTTATAACAAATATTAGATTAAAAGTGTATTAAAAACAACTTCCAAATTCTTGCGTTTTCGATTATCAGAACACCCCTGATACATTGATTTTCGATATCAAATCCCTTTAAAAATAATTTTCATTATTCAAATTGATGAAAGTTGTTTTTATTCTAAATTATATCAAAAACATCCCAAGCAGAAATTGTGACTCTGACCAAAAATTAAGTTCTACTTCTGTAGCACTTTAAATACAAAATTAAGTCCCAATTTGCACTGTGGACATTTCTTTGTTGGCGAGAGAGGCAAGAAGTAAAGTGTGTCACGCATACAGCGGCGCCCCCTTACGAACAAACTTTTTCCGTCTGGCAAGAAATGTCCATAGTGTAAATTGCCACTAGGCCTTTTCATCAAATTTTGTGTCATCACAGTTCAACTAATACAAAACTATTACTTAAGTTTGCATTACCACATTAAAAGTACTTCTGCACACCTACAACACTATAAATATAAAAATGTGACCTAAGTTTTCTAAAGCAGTGTACGAAAATAAACAGTACATAATTTAACTTTCGGTTCACACACCCAGGAACGATATCTATTTTTTTAGTGATTGTGTAGACATACACAACCCTTAATACCGTTCGTATTGTTCTTCGTTAAAAAACAGAACAATTGTAGTGATACTGTAGACAAACATTATATTTTAATGCTCTATAATGTTTTTTCGTGTGTGTATTTTGTTTTTGTAAAAATGTTTTTTTTACCAGCCAAAAGGGACGAATATTAACGAGCCGAACCGAACACATTGAAGTTTGTGGATTTTCAAAAAAAAAAACCGAAAAACAGTAATATTTTTGTGTTCGAAAGATGACTTACAGGGAAACGTTATTTTTTTTAATGATTTCTATACAAACACTATTAGCGTTTGTTTTTTTCCACAAATCTACCGAACCGAACATTAAAAAACGATATTTAGTGTTTATTTTCGAACACTGTTCTAAAGTTGTATTTTTAGAGTTGAAAAAAATTCTATACAACTTCAACACTCCAAAAATAAAAAAATTTACTTTAGTTTCGCAAAGTTATTTCAATTTTTTTTATTTTAAATGAGAAAACTCGCGTTTTTATTTAATTAATAAACTAACACATTTGACTTTTTTCTGGTGTTTAAGCGACGTGAAACGCATTAGTCAAAAGATAGTCATTAAGGTGCTTATTATGAACTAAATTAGGTTTTCAGCAGCAGTCGAATTAGCTGATTGAACGAATTTTCATTTGGTATTATGGCGCACATTCGATAAAAAGTACTATTGTGATTTAGTTTATTCGCAGTAGTACATTTTATATCAGCTGTCACTTAAAATAAGACATTTTTGTTAACAAATTTAAAAAATAAAAATTAAGTTTAACGTTACCACGATGAAATTGCGGTTTCATCCTACTTTTTACATGCTGAACTTAATGCAAATAATTTTGTCAAAAAAATAATTTGGTTCCATAAGAAAAACAAGCCTTTCCTATAGTTGTTTACGACGTTGGACTTGTATGAAATTAACAAACTGATTAAGAATGTATTTGGTACACAAACAAAAAAAAATACAAATATTTACATTTTTAAAAAGGTATTTTAAACTCATAATACAAAATGTACATTCGATAGTCGATGTTCGATTGCCAGCGAAAATCGTTTGCTGAATGTAACCCTACGTTTCCACATGCAAGTAAATACTTGCAAGTAGTATATACGTATTATCAACGAAAAATTGAGGAAACTGGCGATTGGCTGATAGTAAAAAAATTGTGTGAATGTTAGTGAAAAAGTGAGTGTATTGAGTTTTTCGAACTTGCACTTTAATGTGGAAACGGGGGGAAACTCATAAAAGGGGCCTTAAAACTCCAATTGGCGTTATCGTTTTACCCCCCGTTTCACACAATTTTTGTACTATCAGCCAATCGGCAGTTTCCTCGATTTTTCGTTGATAATACGTATACACTAACTACTTGCAAGTAATTACTTGCATGTGGAAACGTAGGGTTAGTACTGTGAATGCTTTGTAATTAATAATAATAATGCAAATAGGATGTATAACTGATGTTGGTTGTTTACTTTGCTGCCTGGGATGTTTATTTAACTTTACATGCCTAACTAACCTTTTTTAAATTTTAAAAACTCTTATTTTTAACAGAAAATGTAATTAGTACATGTTTATTTACCATAAATTCTTAAGAGTAGTAAAAGTAAAAAGTAAAAGTAAAAGTACTAAGACAAGTTACTTAAACTTAAAAGTTTTTCTTTTTTTTTTTTGTTATAATACAAATGTAAATTAGAATACCAAAAAGTGATTATAGAATTCCTATCTGTTTGTTGATATCGAACTCAAATATTGTTTTTTAAATTTAAAACAAAAACAAATTTTTAAAATTTGTTTTTGCCTTAAATAATGTTCTTAAACATTTCTTTCGATATCGACAAACAAGGCAAAATATTTTTAGATATTCGAAATACATATTTAAGAAAAAGAAACAAGTAATAAAACAATTTTTTTTTTGTTTTTTTTTTTTTTTTTGTAAAAAAAATAAAGATGCAACAACACTTTTTAAATGGACAAATACATTTTTTTTAGAAAATTCTAATATAGAAATTTTTTAAAAATACATACAGAAGTTTTTCTTTTAAATTATTTCCTATATATAAATTATAATTTTCTTCGATTTGTATCATCAATGTAATATTTAACTCTTTTTAGATTTGTGCCTCGAATTGAGTAATGAAAGAATTTTTGTAAATTAATTGTAGTTTCAGTTTTTAATAAAAATAAAGACACTTAAGTTTATATCATAAATTTAAAATAAAAAACTAAATGAGAGCTTTTTTTTGCTAGCGTAAAAGAAATATGTATAGATAAAGATTTTAAAACAAAGTAAGGAATAAATGGGAAAATTATTACATCGACTATGTAAATCATCTTTTTATATTGTATATATTTATGTATATATGTATAGTTATGAATCTATTTAGTTATATATTTTTTATAATAAATCAATAATAATTATAAAAAGAGCACAGCGGTAAGTTAGAGAAGAAATGAGGCATTTTGCGTTTAGGGGATGGTATTTTTTTTTTTTTTTTTGGGAGAGTGATGTTTATTTACTCCGTTTCTGCCACCATTTTTAAGCAATTTAACTTTCACATAATCGGATCAGGCCCTTGACCTTCTAAATCGGAAACTTGACTTTGATAGTGTAGAGCATGTTGGTAGGCTTTCTTAACTGCTTTACGTTCTGTGGGCTTGCGGGATTCAACGAGTTTTTGCTGATCCATTTCTTTGTCAATTCCAAGTATTTCGAGCTTATTATCGGGCAACCACTGCCATGTTCTTTTTGCATCAAAAAATAAAACTAAGAATACCTCCATGTTGTTGGGATAGTTTTTGCGTAAAGCTAAAACATCGGTAGGAGGTGCGGGTAATGGCACGCCATTATAAACAAACCCCTTAGGGGTTTTAGGATCTAATATTAAGGCGGGATACCAGGGATAACCGCGACATTTTGCCCAGACCAGCTGTAACGGCTCAAGGGGAGGTTTTAGCAAATGTTGTGTCGTACTATTAGAATTTGTAGTCTCATTGCTGTTATTCATCCTCGTTTTTCCATTGTCATTGGCTGAAATTATTGACGCCGATGCCACATTGTTAAAACTTTTGCGTGTTTTCATATTATTTACATTATTTGGTGTGGGCGTGGCGTTTCGTTGCTTATTGGACGAACGAGTTGCCGTCTTAGCCGTAGTCGAAGCAGGAGTAACGTTTTGGACAGTATGTGTTGGTGACGAGTCCGTATTGGTCTGACCAGACACCGATTTCTTCTTTTGTTTTGAACGTATTGAATTACGTACACGTTTATCTAACGGTGTTGGCGTTCGTCGTGTTATACTTCGTGTTTGAGTATCAGAATCAACATTACCTCCATCACTCTCACCACTGCAACTCATCGCTCGGCCATTGTTACCTTGATCGTCTGCTCCTATTGTGGTACTGTCGTTCATTTCTATGTCCGGTCTATCGCGAGTGCTGTTATCCTCAACCCCTGGCTCACTCTTGTCGTCTTCATCATCGTCGTCGTCGTCTTCATCGTCGTCATCATTACTGGAATCGTAATCGGAACCACTGCCACTTACACTAAAACCAGAGCAACTACTACAGGGACTTCCGGAAATATCGCTCATGTCATCGTCATCACTCTCGCTGACATCACGCTCATTATTGGTGCGATAAACACGAAACTTATCAGGAATATGTTGATAGCTACTTAAATTAGATGCTGATGGTGTTAAAGGCGGTATTGTTGACGGTGCTGATGTTGTGGGAATCGAGGGTAATTGTTGAGCCGCTGCTAAAATTGACGATGTCGATGCCACCGTCGGTCCCATTAAACCAACACTACTAGGTGCTGCACCAGTTCGATTTGGTGACTTTTTCGGTGACATCGATGAACTGTTACGCATTTCGGTTAACCTTTTATGTCGAGCATTACGTTTAGGGGATTTACCTGACAGAGTTGCAGACACCTGATTAATGCTGGCCGACAACGGTGTCAGTTGATTAAGGCCACCACTCAATTTATTGCTTAACGATAAGGCTGAGGAAACAAGAGATGCTGCTGCTACCGCAGATGTAGCGGCATTGTTAGCAGATGTTATGAGAGAACCAATTGTCGAAACTGGTGTTGATATGGCAGAGTTATGAATTTCTTCCTTGACGTGTGTTGTTGTGGTAGTAGTTGTCTCTGTGGGTCGTTTAAGTGCGGCCTGCGCTTTACGTGTAAACAGCACCGCAGTTCTGTAATAGCATTTGCGTTAAAAAATGTTTTAATATTTCTTGAATTTAAAAAATCAATTAATAAATGATGAAATTAGAAAAACTGTGACATTTTTTTATCATGTTATTTAAAATGAATGTTCTCCAAATCATCAATTAAGAATTAGAAGAAATTATTGCACAGTCGAACAAACACATAGAGTACTAAACGTCATTAGAAAATCTTTTGAAGAAAAAAATATTGTTCTGGAATCATTCATTGATCTGCGGCATGAATGCTTAATACATACACTGAAGCTAAACTTACCCATAAATACGCACAAGTCGAAAATTTGTCATCTAAGAAGGAAATTTTTTAAGTTCTCCTCAATTAATTAATGCTGGAATCCCATAGGGAAGCAATTTAGGACCTCTACTGTATTTGATATAAACTTCAAACATGCCAACTAACAACTACACGCAAACATCAACTGCACATCAATTGTCTCATTGAAAGGAATCCTGCCTTTGTCTGAATTGTAAACTTCTTCTTTACAACTCATTCTTAAAGCCAAAAAACTCGAGCTTAATGTGGCATCATTAAAAACTATGGTCACAAAGTATTTGATAAATCATTTAAAAAGGCTTGAATTGAACCCAAAGCCCAAAGCAACTAATTCGAACTATTTAAAATGACTACGGCCATACCGACTTAAGAATAATAACGTTATTCTGATCGAATAAGTTATGCTTTATTCGATTAGAAGAGCGCTTAATATATACGTGAATGGGAGCCGTAATTAAGAGAATTTTCGTTCGGCATTGACAGGAATAAGAATAAGACTTGATAAATTATTGTTAAATTGTGTTCACACACAAATATTTGATGCCGTACACGTAACCACATTTTTTATTAAACATTTGTTTTATTTCAAATACAGTTTACTATATAAAACCGCGTTTAATTATTTGTAAATTACTTTCTACTGCGAATTTATCCAGAACTAAAATTTAGTAAATCTAGAAAAAAAAAATTTTACATAAAAGCTTAAGGTTGATCAATTTAGGGGTAACGATTTTTTCATCACATATTTGACTAGCATTTGACCAGCTACTTCGTTAGCGTCAGGCAGTAAGTAGCACCAAAATTAATTTAATGTTAGAACGACAATGACAGTTAATGAACAAAAAAGTACCAAAAACATCCCTCTTATAGATTCTTATCCACTCAGGACATCGCATCAATAATTTTATGTTTCTAGATTCTTATCTACTCAGGACATTACATGTTGAATTTTATGTTTCTAGGTCCAATAATAACGAAAATTCAAAAAGTACCAGTTAAAGAACACAAAAGTACCAAAAAACCCTCTTACAGATTCTCATTCACTCAGGACCATGCATCTTGAATTTTATGTTTCTAGGTCCAATACTGACGGAAATTCAAGAAGTACCAGTTAAAGAACAAAAAGTACCAAAAAGTTCTCTTACCTGGCGTTTACATTTGCCAGTACTGGCAAGACAGTAGCAATACATGCAAACTTTTTCACTAATACATGCACACTTCTCCAACTGTCTTGTCTACTGTCTAGCAAATTTTGCAGACAGTAAAATTTGACAGTGATTTGACATTTGCTAACAGTAATCTAAAGTTTTGTTAGCAAAAGAAAAAAAAAACAAAATGTAAAAAAAATTAAATATATTTTGATTTTACTTTTTGTATTTTAGTTAAGTTTTATATTTGTTCACACAATAAAGTTATTTTAAGCTTTGTTTAGTTTATATAAAGTCCGTTTAGCTGGACTTGCGCTTCAACATTCACGTTTGACATATTTTTAAAAGTGAACTGTCTTAACTACTGTCTTGACGCCTACGTCACGAAGACAGTTAGTAGTGTTTTTGGCAACTAATATGTATTTTCTTACTGTCTTGCCAGTACTGTCAAATGTAAACGCTGTGTTATAGATTCGTATCCACTCATGACATTGCATGTTGAATCTTATGTTTAAAGGTTTAATATTAACCATAATTTTAAAAATACCAGTTGTAGAACCAAAAAGCTGAAGAAAGATTGAATTTTCCGTATTTCCCATTTTGGTACTATTTTCCCCCCCATTAAAATATTAAAAATTGCAGTATTGTAGTGGGGGGACCCATAATTTAGTACGAATATGTCAATGAATGGAGAAAAATGTTTTGTAAAAAAAAGTACCAAAAGTATTTACGATTTTCACCCCTTAAACGTTCGAATTTCGAAAAAGTATCAAATTCGTATTCGTGTTATTTTGATAAGTTTCGAATGTGGTATAAACTTTACTTCTATGTTTATTGGTTCAAAAGATAGATGGGATGCCAACAATGTACCAAAATTCAGGTTTAACCTGTTTACTCCCTAATATGGCCGAATTTCAAAAAATACCAGACACCTGTCCGCTTATTTTTCTAAAGAACAACGATAAGAACTACATTTCTTTTGCTTCTCTTTTAGTTTTGGAGATATAAGGTTACCGAATTTTCCCGTTTTTACCTTTTTCCCCCCTTAAACATTCGAATTTCGAAAAATCCAGTCTTAGTGGATCGATTTGGGGAGTGACCAATCGCTAGTCCAAATATCAAGTTTCTAGGGTCAGCGGTTTAGGCTGGACGATGATGAATGAGTTAGTCACTTAGCACAAAATAGATTTTCGATTGTAATCGAAATCGATTTACCATTCCCTAGTGTGAACATAGTTCATATTTTTACTATACATATTAAGATTAATTAAATAAACAATACAAAATAATTACAAGATAATCTTCATTTGAATAATCACAAAGGCTAGTATAAAGATCTAATTTGTATACTCTACACCACCATAGGTGAAAAGGATATTATACGTTTGTAATGAAGTTTAATGTCGGTCTGTCAATTCTCAATTGTAAACCTTGTGAACAAAGTACAGAACGCAATTTTAAAATTAATTTATTTAAATTTGGTACATAAGCTTTTTTGAAACAAGTGCAAAGCCTATTGAAAATGGTGAGAATCGGCCCATGATTTTGCAAAGAAATCTAATGTTCACCTGGAATAGAGCCTTAGTGTCTACATTCCTTGTTATTATCTTGAAACCTTTATCATGTGACAAATTTATTTTAGGAATCAGGCCATAGTTGACCATATGTCCTACACAAATAGCACTCATGAATATCGTTTTCACTGCTATATATAAAGTAATACAACAAACTTTAGTAAGTTTGCTATTATAGAATTTTAAAACAGCCGGTGCAAAATTGACCATTACTTTCATGCTGCTCCATTCCTAAAGTCTCTTAGAAAGAGCTTAACCGCAAAACAAAATTTAGATAGATCCACTATAGTTCCCAAATAAATTTTATTCTCGAAAATAATTTGGCAATACACACAAGTGGTGTAGGGTAAAATGCGAATGGCTCAGTCCGGCTATGCTTGTTTTTTACGACTAGAAATATGATTTTATTATATTTTAAAGATAAGCTGTTAAAGCCCAGCGTTGCACGTGGTCATTGATTTCTTGTACATTCTCATATTTACATATTTTTAAACTTTTTTTTTTAGTTTTATGTTCCCGATAAATGTTCTTATTAAAAGTTAATCGATTTTATATTTTAAAATCTATGATTGCCTTTAAAAAATTTTCTATTTAACCCTTTATAGCTATTTTCTATAACGTAACTCTTACATAAAGACATTAAATTATTCCTTGAACTCGATCCTCTTTACTTAAGTTTTCGTAAAATTATTTCGAAAAATGTTTATTTTTACAAAAAATACCAGACGTACAAAACTTTACCATTTTGTACTTCCCAGTCATCATTTTTAAAAATTTTACTCCTACTTATATTTCTAAGTAAAAACAAGTAAGAATGCTTGCTATATTCGGATGTGCCGAATCTTTAATAACCTTCACCTAACGTAAGGCAGTGTCTTAGACCACTCACTAGGGATGCTAAACGGGAAGTCCCGACTCCCGAAATCCCGGGATTTTTCGGGATTTTTAATATATCAACTTTGTGTTTTTATACTCTATACAAACAAAAAATTATTAAAAATTATATTTCAGTTGTATTTTTTAATTTTATAATTCTCATTTTTAATTTTTAAAAATATATGTTACTAGCTAACCCGACAGACGTTGTCCTGTCCATATTAGGAAAAATGATTGTGTTCGATTTTTAAAATCCGTTAAAAAGATACGAACATTTCAAAGAAAAATTAGTCAAATCGATGGAGCCGTTTTTTGATTTTAGGTAAATCGAAAAAAGTGGGCGGGGCAAAATTTACTTTCCGTAAAAACCTAAGTTGGATCATGGCAATCATTTTAAAGAAAAAATCGTCCAAATTATATAGATGTCATTGGTGGTGCAATATGAAAATTGGATTTTGCCACGCCCCTCCGACCGCAGACCGAAAATCAAAAATCAGACTTTACAGTGTCACCCGCCTGAATATTCTGAAGATTCCCTGAAAATTTCATCAAAATCGGCCCAGCCGTTTTGGAGTCCATACGTTACATACATACATACACACATCCTATTTTATATATATAGATAGATAGATAGATAGATAGATAGATAGAAGATAGATAGATAGAAGATATATATGAGGGGTATAGATGCAAAGACTGCAATGTCCACATTTATAGTTTTCGTAATAAATAGTAAAAACCTCTACACTGAAAGAATTTTCTTCGCAATACCAATGAATTTTGACATTAATCCCATGAAAAATTGCATTCAAAAGGAACCTATGCAGCGCTTCGTTGGATCGATGAAACCTGTTTCATTAAAAGGATTTAATGAAACATTACACTAGATCTATGAATATTATTCATTGGATGAATACTTTAAATAAAGTAAAAAGTTGTTTTTTTTTTTAATTATTTTTTTTTTAATTTTTTTAATTATTTTTTTTTTTTTTTTCTATTTTTTATTTAACTTTATTTTATTTTTAATTTTTTTTCTGTCTCTGGCGGGATTCGATCAGTCAACCTCGGTGCTGTTAGACTACCTCGCTACCAGCTAGTCTACCGGCACGTGTAGTTTTTGTATTAAAAAACTATGTTTTTTACTCAATTAAGAGCGTAAATATGAGATTAAATTGTACATAATAACAATAACAACGTTGATTGAAAGTTTTTGTTTCATTACTATAATGACATTTTTATTATCACAATGAAAATTTAAATTAATGAAGGCAATTATTGAAATATGTTGCTTTTATAAAATTTTTTTTTGATTTCATAAATTTAACGGCATACATGTAACATTCGATGTATGAAATTATTAAATCTTACATTTTTTAATTAACAATTAAACATTTTTTTAAGGAAACTATAATTTTGTATTAATTTATGAATATAGTTATTTTTGTATATTGTTTTTTATGTTCCCAATTAAAATTTTTTTTTAACTTGGACAAACTTAAGTTTTCATATATCTAATGAAAATTTTTAACGTAATTACGAAATCCAATGAAGCGATTTTAACGAAAATACTTCATTATAACTATAAAATTCCATTTAGACAATGAACATTTTCATTTACCTAAGGAAAGTTTTTTTATGAAAATGATTCATTAAATATATGAAGCATTTTTCTTTCAGTGTAGCGCAAAGTTTATTCATCATATATATTATTTCTAAAGCACTTTTTTTGTCGGTTGCAAATATTTCCCATACCACAGAATCAAATTTAATGAATGATATCTCATTTTAAAGGTTATTTCTAACACTAATGACGAAAAATAATTAGAAATTGAAAAATTAATATTTTCATTGATAAAGGATTCGTACGGGCAAAAAGTTAACGATGATCATGTCATTACCTCTAACATTGTATTCAAAGAAGTATTATAAAAGCATTTAAACATGTGTATGTATGTATGTAAATATGTATGATATATATTATGATTTCTAATATTTTTATACTTTTAATAAAATGTATTAAAGTTACTAAAATTTCTATTAATTATTTTCATTTTATGTTACAAAAATGACAACTAACGGTGCGAAATATTCGGACGGGTCATCTAGTATTTATGTATTGTATATCATGCTATTCAGCAAATAAGAATATGATGAAGATATGAAGCAAGTTTCAACCAAATCGATATAGAGGTTTGCTAGCAATTAAAATAATAAAATTGGAGATTGCTGTGTTTGCTCTAATCAAATGGGCATTGCTGCTTTTTTACATGGGCAAGTACTTAAAAAAATCAGTAGTTATAAAATTCTTAAACTTAACAAAGGCTTAGTTTTTTCTTGATTGATTTGGAGGAACTTCATAACAACTTAGCTCCATAATTACGACTAATGACAAAGTTACAAAATGAACAATAAAACTAACTGTTTCATAAAAAATAATTTCTTAGATTTTTTAATTTCTTTTTAGTTTTGTTTTGCAAAAAAGAAACAGAATAAAAAAAATAGCGTGCATTTTCGCAAATAGTTGAGAGAAAAAGAGCTTAACAAACTGTGATCATTGCAAAAACGACAATCTTCAATGGACATTGCCGTTTTTGCATCATTCTTAATTTTTGAACATACTTTTTTATGGGATAAAAGTGCTTCTGCTAATGTAATATTCACTAATTGGAAGCATTCATTAAATACAACAAGTGGACATTGCAGTTTTTGCATCTATACCCCTCATCTAATACCTTTTGAAAATCATAAATAAATAAAAAAGTGTTGTTTATTTAAAAAAAATCCCGAATCCCGGGATTTTCTAAAATCAATTTCGATTGGCATCCCTACCACGCACCCAATAACACACATTATCCAACAGAACTAAAAACCAGCTATGTGTAAGAAATTTGAACATTTTATCCTATCGTTCCCCAGATATAAAAAAATTTATTTTGTGCCACGCCCAATTCTGTTATCTAGACCACTTTTTTCCAAATGGCATGCACTGACATCGAAGCAATTTGTACCACATTTATAAACATTTACTGCCACGATTCTCCAGATATACAGAAAACTATTATGCCACTCCCACTTTCTCAATCCCGCCAATCTCTTTTAAAGAGGTTGTGTGTTGATATCCCAAATATGTGTACCAAATGTTCCACAAATATATTCTGCATTTAGTTCGTGCAATGTATGTAAAATGCTTGATAAAGGAAAATTGTAAAGTATGTAGCATATATTTTTATTTTTCTCAAAAGTAGTGGTAATAAGTATTTCTGAGCTTACTGGTATATAAGGATTAATCCTATACATATTTTAATTTTATCCGCAAATATTTTTCAAAACAAGCTGAACGAATTGTTTTCCACAAAAATTATTAAAAACTATTGTGGTTCGAGGTCATCTGATGCCGTTTTAGCGGAGTAAATACTTGTTTGAAGAGGAAATATGAGAATTTAAGTAAAATGAAATATGTGAACGTATATCAGAAGTAATGATTACTTCTGATTCGAACACACAAGCAGATAACAATGTTTGCCAAAATTGTCATCTCCCATCAACATCTAAGACCTTTTAATCTTTGAAATCTTTTCTTTAAATTGGAATACAAGTTCTCTACGCAAACACTAAGAAAACAAAACACATAAGCAAAAAGTTCACTCGCGTTCACTAAAAAATACAGAACAAGTACTCTATACCCAGCTCACAATCGTTGTGTACCGAATTTTGTTTGTGTACAAATTAACAAGCGTAAAAATAAGATTAAGAGTTTGTGTTTCGAAAAAATTCACTACGTTTTTGTACAGTTTTTTTCGAACTCTGATACAAATCTATTAGCATTTTTATTTTCCAACTACGGATATATTGATGAAACAATAAATAAATTGGAGGGATTAAGTTCACTTAATACTCAAGTCAAATCTTTTTATATTTCAGAAAGTAAAATTAACAATATGAAAGGAAGAATAGCCCGACAAATAAAAAATCCAAAACCTTTTGCAAAAAATTAAGGACTTAAAAAAAAATTTCAAATGTTTTTCATCCGATCTGGAATCAAAGTAGGATCTAAAAATGTATTTTCCTATATTTTTGGTTGACGTTAAATGATAGTTTTCTATGTACAAATTTTTTTGTGTCCGAACAGACAAAGTTTTACTTTTTATAATAAGGGAAATCACGATGGGTAGTGCAAAGTGTGCAAACGATGCAAATGCGTGCAAAAATACAACACAACAACATAATATACGTATTTGCAATTTGCTCTTTTTTTTACTTTGTTTGCACTAAAAAACCATGAGCAAAGTTAGTAGTGCATATTTGCTAGGGTATTCATTTAATCGACCTTTTACTTTAATCGGTTAATCGCTCGATTAATTAACCGAGGTTTTGGTTTAATCGGTTAATTTTGTTTTTGATCGGTTAACCGATTTATAATAAAACAATAACATACCAAACAACAATTCTTGAACTAAAACGAACAAACAAAAAAAAAACAATTCATAAATATTTAATATGCATTTTTCAATTAATACACAAGGTGTGCTATCAAGTTATATCGTCATAATATCCTAAATAATATTTTACAATTGTTTAAAATATTGTTGTGTTTCAAAAACAAAATAAAAATTTTAATTCTGTGTTCATTGATTCTTCATAACTGTACAGTAGAAATCTTAATTATAAGCGGTAGCCCACAACAGTCATATCGTCGACTTAATATGCAAACCTGCTAACTCAGTTTCAGCACATTTTACAGGAGAGACAAACAACTTCTTATTTTTGTCCTATATTATGCAATAAGTCGCACAATGGTTTCATTCATTCAATACAAAGGTGAACATAACCTATAGGAATAACATAAACAGCATTGTACAATTGTTGCCAATATATTGTGCCACCTTCATATTACATACACATTGGCGATATTAATGTACAATACCTGAAATTGAAAAATTTTATTGCAATTGTATGAGCCGCTTAAGACATAAGACTTTATGACTATCTTGTGAATCCCCAAAATACATACGTTTTTATAAAAAAATAAATTGAGATAATTTCATTAGTTATTTCAATAGTTAAAGGAGATCTTATAAAATATTTTTTTAGAAAAGTAATTTATTTTAAATTTTTAGGACTAAAGCGATTCTTTTCTTTAGTTTTGCCAAATCTTGACTTGGAAAAATTTTTTCACTTATCGTAGATGAATATCTAATTTCTCAGTCCTTTTCCAGGATTTCTCTAAACATATAAAATACTCCATTATGCCATTAGAGTTTTTTGCCACATTCCTGTTTTATACATATACATTTTGTATATGAGACGAAACAAATAACTAAAATCACAAAAAAATATGTTAAAATACTATGTACAAAATATTGAAAATTTTATTACATCGGTTAATCGACTGAAATTAATCGGTTTAATCGTTAATCGAAAAAAGCCAATTTGAAATTAACCGATCAGTTAATCGGGTAGTACACTGTATGATAGACAGGATGGCGGTGAGGATGGGATCTGACTTGTCGGATATATGCAGGTTGTGCGAGGACCCTGAGGAGTTGGAGTCAGTTGAGCACTTTCTGTGCCACTGTCCCAGGTTGCAGGGTAGCAGGTTGAGGTGGCTGGGCAGTAGATTCCTGGGCGAATTAGGGGATGTCTCGGGTTGCGGACTCGAGAATCTGATAGGATTCGTAATGGGGATGGCCTGGCTGCGCGAGGGGAGACTGGGTGCTAACCGCACGTAGGGCGGATTTGGTTTAAGTGGGATTTCTCTCGGGGTTGGTCCTTTACCTTCTTTTCTTTCCTTTCTTTTCTACCTATCTTTCGGATCTGTCTTATGCTTTTGCTGCTTATTTCACCTACTTTATACCTTCTTAGCTATCTCTAATTAAGGCGTCGCAATGGACCATATTGGTCTCTGGGTGAAGGTGTGAAGGAAACTTCACACCGGCCTTTCTACCTACCTACCTACCTACCTACCTACCTAATCGGGTAGTAATTAATCGGTTAACCGATTGACGGTCAAGAAAGTCAAAAACAATATATTTATCCGTTTTAGGGCTTTTTATGAATTTTGACATCGATTTGTTAGTGCATATTTTTGTATATTTTACCGTTTGCAGCATATTTTTGCATAATTTAAGTTTTAGCGCGTATTGCGAATATTTTGGATTTTTTGGTGCATGAAATTACCATATTCTAATTATCATTGAGAATCAAGAAATTTTCAGTAAAATGGCATCGATTTGTTAGTGCTCATTTTTGCAAATTTTGCTTTGAATGCATATTTTTGCATACAGGGGTGCTCTGAAATCGAAAACGCAAGAATTTTAAATGTCGTTTTTTAATAAGATATATATAATAAAAGAATTTTATGACTAATATTATACAAATATTTCTCTATTAAACAGAATTTTATAACAATTTAAAACATTAGATTAAAAGTCTATTAAAAACAACTTTCAACTTCTTGCGTTTTGCGTTATCGATTTTCAGAACACCCCTGATATTATTGCTGACATTGCATATTTTTTTTGCATATTTAAAATAAACAAAACTTGTCTAAATTGCTTAATTTTGCCATGCACCATGTTGCAGAAAAGATAAGAGACAACTTCGATGATATTTATTTATTTATTTCTTCTGGGAAAAAATATTTTGTAAAGCACCTTTGCATGTTTCTGTCTTCCTCCACAGCCTATAACAAACATGTGGGGAACGTGATTGAAAGCAATTATATAGTATGCTGAAAACTTTTACCAATTCAAAGATTTGGTAAAAGGATTTAACAAGGAGATGCAGTATCAATAAAAAAATTTAAATTTATATAAAAGCTCAGATAATGTCAAATTATGCGTACTATTGTGAAGTAAGAGAAATCTAATCCACAGAGAAAGCAAGTTAAGTTAATTGATCTTGCCATAAATGAGATGTATGCTGTGGAGGGTAACTTAAGTAAACAATACAATATCAAGCTTGATAAAGTAAAAAAAATTTAGTTAGAAATTTGCCGAAAACAACGCTGTAAAAATTAATATACTACAAAGGAACTATCAGCATTAAATCATCATCTATCACTTCCGTTTTGTATAGAGGCCTTCAAAAAGGCCTGCCACTTGCAGTCCTATCAATATTTACCGTTGGGGCCTCGCTGCTACAACAACAACTAACCACAAACAGCTAAAAAAACAGCCAAACTCAATATTGCCCTTTAAGTTTAATTTAGTTATTATATATACATACATATAGTATATATAATACATATATAGTATGCCAAAAAAAATTCTGAAGTCCAGAGCTCACGGGGAGTAAGACGAAAACAACATCATTCAGCCACCCCTAGTGCCATCAGAACAAATTCGCCCGTCACCGCTACATATAAAACTTGGTGTGGTTAAGATATTTGTGGAAAACTCTAGATGCAAATAGGCGGCGTTTGAAGTTTCTCAAGACATTTTTTTCTTCAACTAAGTGAAGCAAAGAATAAAAAAGGTATACATTTTATAGTAAAAAAATGTTGGTTACATTTTAAAAATGTAAAAGGTGTTTTTGTTGGCCCTGACATAAGGAAGCTTATGAAAAATGCAGAATTAGATCTTATGCTCTCCACAAACGAACTGACTGCATGGAAAATCATTAAGGGCGGTTTAGCAAATGTTTTAGGCAAATTTCGATCTTCCTCTGCTGAATTAGACACCAAAACTGTGCTAGAAGAGTTTAAAAAAATGAGGAGTTCACATGTCAACGAAAATCTACTTAATGAACTCACATATCGACTGCTTTGAAAATCAGTTGCCGACGGAATCAGATGAACATGGCAAACGTTTTTATCAGATATTTCTTCCTATTGAAGAAGGCTATAAAGGCAAGAGCATTTTGTCTTCTATAACAGATTTGTGTTGGCAATTGGGCCATGTAAAATTTTAAAGTTTAAACTGGCTTTGAGGTGAATAAAAATTGTTAAACCAGTGTTCGAAAATAAACATTAAATATCGCCCCTTAGTGTTCGGTTCGGTAGATTTGTGGAAAATACAAACGCTAATAGTGTTCGGCACTTTCACTGCGGAACAGTCATTTTGCGGTCTAAAATTCGATGTAAATTTTTACTAATTTGTGGTCGCTGATTTCAAATCTAATCTCTATTTTTCTCTATCAGCTCCTCTTTTCGAGAGATACCGTTACGTCCAAAATTAAGGCACTTTCACTACATATATTAAAATAACTTGAAAACGGTTGACCATATTCAGTTAAAAAAAATGTGAATAAAATCAAAAGTTGTGCACCGACTACAACGAAATAAACCTCATTTCATTCGAAGTTATGTTAAGCTAAATGTTTTTAGAAAAACTGTGATTTTTGTTGCAGATTTATTTTTTATGAATTTTTAAGGAACAAAAAAAATTTTTTTTTTTTTTTTAATTTTCCTTTTTTTCAAAAATTCAATGATATCTCTGAATGATATCTTTAAAACAATGTAAGCACGGCTTAAAGATAATACTGTTGCCGAGTTTCGGATTTTTTTAACTCAATACGGTCAACCGTTTTCAAGATTTTCCAACATATGTAGTGAAAGTGCCTTAATTTTGGACATAACGGTATGTCTCGAAAAGTAGAGCTGATAGAGAACAATAGAAAAAGTTTAAAGTTGTTCCCTTGATTAATTAATTACAGTAAATTTCGAACCACCAAAATACTTTCGGTTAAAAGAATGATGTTTGACTATAAAATGACAGCCGTCGCTTTGGCGGTAAGGTTAAACTGCAAAGAACTCTGATGATGAGAAAGTGACTTTTCTCGAAACAGCGTTATGAAAAAGAATTTTTAAGCCAACCGTTTTTTATTACCAAAAGTAGACAAAATAGCACGATATTATTACGCGTCGATTTTTTATAAAGTGAAAAATAAATATTTTTAGTTGCTACCCTTTTTATGATCAAGTGCAATTTATGTTACTTAATATTTTTTTTTTTTACAAATAAAACAGAACAGAAATACTTTTTTTGCTAAAAAATGGAAAAAAAACTTTTAATACAAATTACTTTTTTATTGCAAAAGATTTTTTTACAATTCTTTCTGCAGAATATTTATTGATTTGTAAGTATTTACTTATAATATATGATAAAAAAAATATTTAAAAAAAATCGGCTTGTCGCTTAATTTCTCCAAATTACCCCTATGGAAATTTATGGACCGACCATCACGAAATTCCTTAAGAGTGATTTCTAGTATAAAAAACTAAATTGAACCAATTTTAATGCAGTATTGTAATTTGCTAGCGTTTGACGCATTTAAAAGTCCGTAAGGCACCGTGGTCAATCGCAAAAAAGTGGTAATAAATAAAAATCTTCTAAGCCACTAGTCGGAGATATATAAAAGAGCGAGAAAATAGGCTTTAAGAAAATTGAGTTTATGACCACCCTCTAATAGTGCTGGGATACTATCGATATTTATCGATAGTTCAGATTTCACTACCGATATATCGATATTATTATATATCGACTGAATGTTTGTACTTGTGCAAGAAAACTTTAGTTATTTCTTTATAAGGCTGCAGTCCGTTGTTTTTATCACTTTATTAAATGTAGAGACGTTTGTATATACGCACGTTATATTAGATGGGAGTTTTTTAAAAATTGATAAGTACCTTTCTGAAGGAACCGAAGTAACAGGGTCTATAAGATATTCCATTGCAAATTTAAAAACATTTTCTAAATTCTAAACCCAAAAAGGTAATTAATCTAGCGGACTTATCCTCTAATGGTCGTTCATTGTTTTGTCTTATGCTTGCAATTGCATTTGGATTTGCATTTTTTTTTTTACAACATTGTAAAAATATTTAACATTTCAGTTCCTATGTTAACATATATAAATTTCCATATAAAAGTCCATAATAAGCAGTAAAAAGCACTGCTAAGCAATCCATACCACTTGCTATTCTTGTTGTTTGTATTCATTGCTGTAATTCAGCGCGAATTAATAATAGCAATTAAAAATTTGCGGCAAAAAAATGTGTGTGTATAGCTGCTGTTAGATTTCTTCATAGCTGTATTTTATATAATAAAAATATCGACATTTATATTTTTCCTATCGTTATTTTCGATATTTTAAGACTATCGATAGTTTCCCAGCACTACCCTCTACGAATACAAGTTGAGATACAGGGTGTCTAAGTTGCCCACTTCGTGTTATGTAAACTTTGTAAAGTTTGTAAAGTTTGTAACTTGTGCTAATATTGACAGTTTATATTCCAGTTTATCTCACTAAAGCGACCCATACACTTGCCATATATGTAATTGTTTAATTTATCGTATTGTACAATTATATCGGAAATGTGTATGTGATGTTCGAAGGTGGCACAATATATTGCTAACAATTAAAAGGACTTTTGATTTTCATTGCACAATGAAAATAAATTAAAATGTGTTCGCAACATTGAACAATGTTGCTTATGTTGTTCCTATAGGATATATTTACCTTTTTATTGAATGAAAGTTTAGCCATATTTTAACTGAAACAATTGTGATACTTATTGAATAACACGGTGAGACAGTCCAAAAAACCTGGGACCGGATATCATTTTTCTTGTAGGGCTTGTCGAGTAAAACAAGATTCCAATAGTGAAATATGCCGGACACCTCCAAAATCCGGATTTACGGGTAAAAAACCGGTTTGTGTACCTTTGCGCAGTTATAAGCTTGTAATTTTGTTGATAATGATCCGATTTTCAATTGCATACTAGATTTGGAAAGAAGAAAGATTAAGAAGGCTAGAGAAATTTGGGTGTAATTGTCGAGCAAACACAAATTTTGTAGATTTTTCAAAAAAATTTCAAATTTGGTGACGTTTTTATACATTATTTTCTTAAGAAACTATAATACTATTGAGTTTATTCAAAAAGTACGTTTATTAACAATTACAACGCATATTTGGGTTTAAAAATAGATAAGTAATTGACTGAGTTATTTAACTTTTCATGAAAATAAACTTTTAAACATTTTATAAAAATTTTATTAATCAATTAATCAATGTTATCCTAAACACAAAAAAAATTTGTAATGAGAGTTTAAGTCATTCAAAAATATGGTTTTTTTTCGTGTTCTTTTTACGCACTTTCTTTAAAATTACAAATCACTGTTAGCCTAAACACAACTTAGATTTACAACAAATATTTGTAATGAGAGCTTTACTCATGTAAAATTATTGTTTTTTTTTTAATATGACGTTTTGTTAATGTCTTCTTTTTCACTTTGAATCTGTGTATTTAAAAAAACGTTTGCAATTTAATAAAAATCGTGTGCAATTTAAATTAAAATTATGACAAAGATGACAAAAAGCATCGCCGTTTACATCTAATTTTTTACAAATTGTTTCATGTATCCCAGTTTAAGATGCAGTGGTGCCAGAATAACGTCCTTAACTTTAACTAAATGGTAATTTAAAATGTTTTTGCTGCCTTTTCTATGTGACTCGCGAGATGGCCATAGCTTGCGATCATAACGATTCGGCGCACGACATATTACATTACAAATCTTAAATTAATAAAAATAAAGTCATAAATTTTTATAAGAAAATTTACTTTTAAATGAACCATCATTAAAAAGTCGCCATTCATCTGCATTATAATTGTGATTTAATGCCGAAAATAGTTTCGGTACATCAACGCAATACACGAGATCACTGTCATTGGAAATACATAGTCTTAAATCTTTCTTCAAGTAACCAAGTCCGGTAACTTGTTCTACCAGATGTTATAACGAAATCCTTTTCCAGAAAATTCTACTGTTTTAATCGCGACCAAAGGACTTCAGATTGCCGCTTTGACAAGTGTAATTCGCGAACAAGATCGTAGAAATCAGCATTTGACAAAATATGCCGCTCCGTTGTTGTAGACCTGGATGGAAGGAACTTTCTTTGTTCAAAATCTTTTTCTGTTATATCGACAGATTTGCTCGTTGTCGGTAGATCATTACTTACAGGTATCGGTTTTGTTACAGTTACAACATTTGCGTACTTAATGTTTTTGCGTGTGTTAAAACTGTATTGTTTTTAAAATCACGCAGGTGAGTGATATCAGTAAATGAGCCAACAATTTTTTACAATTGTCACACATTTTGTATATAATTTTAATTTAAATTGCACACGATTTTTATTAAATTGCAAACGTTTTTTTTTTTAATACACAGATTCAAAGTGAAAAAGAAGACATTAACAAAACGTCATATTAAAAAAAAAACAATAATTTTACATTAGTAAAGCTCTCATTACAAATATTTGTTGTAAATCTAAGTTGTGTTTAGGCTAACAGTGATTTGTAATTTTAAAGTAAAAAGAACACGAAAAAAAACAATATTTTTGAATGACTTTAACTCTCATTACAAATTTTTTTTGTGTTTAGGATAACATTGATTAATTGATTAATAAAATTTTTATAAAATGTTTAAAAGTTTATTTTCATGAAAAGTTAAATAACTCAGTCAACTACTTATCTATGTTTAAACCCAAATATGCGTTGTAATCGTTAATAAACGTACTTTTTGAATAAACTCAATAGTATTATAGTTTCTTAAGAAAATAATGTATAAAAACGTCACTAAATTTGAAATTTTTTTGAAAAATCTACAAAATTTGTGTTTGCTCGACAATAACACCCAAGTTTCTCCAGTTTTCTTAAATAAATTATACACTGTTCGAAAGATCTCAGTTTCTTCTTTCCAAATCTAGAAAGAAATTAAAAATCGGATCATTATCAACAAAATTACAGGCTTATAAGTGCGCAAAGGTACAAAAACCGGTTTTTTACCCGTAAATCCGGATTTTGGAGGTGTCCGGTATATTTCACTATTGGAATCTTGTTTTGGTCGACAAGCCCTACAAGAAAAATAATATCCGGTCCCAGGTTTTTCTATTTCATTCAATTTTGTAACACTGTGTAATATAGGGTGAAATGAAAAAAATATGGTGAATAGTAAATAGAAAAAGATATGTAAAGGTGGAAAGGAGATGAAATGAAAAGCATAAGACAGATTAAAAAAAAAATATGAAAATAAAGTTTCGGACCAAACCCGAGAGAAATCCTACTCAACCAAATTTGCCCTACGTGCGGACAGCACCCAGTCTCCTGTCCCGAAGCCAGGCAATCCCCATTACGCATCCTATCAGACCCTCGATTCCGCAGCGCGAGACATCCCCTAATTCGCCCAGGAATCTACTGTCCAGCCACCTCAGCCTGCTGCCCTGTAGTGGAACAGAATGTGCTCAACTATCTCCAACTCCTCCGATCCACACACAACCCGTACATATCCGACAAGTCAGATCCCATCCTCACCGTCATCCTGCCTGTCATACAGTGGCCCGTGATAATTCCTATCATGGTCCTAACGCAGACCCTACTCCCAGCAGCGACTCCAAATCGGAATTCCAAAGAACGGGCCACAGCGTCCGCGATACCCGGCAGTCCGTTCGGTTCCCCCAGGCCAGATTGGTCGCGCCCAGAATCCATTCCCTCATGGTGCGCTTAAGTTATCTCTAATAGTTTTAAAAATATTTTAAATTGAATTTTTTCACCGCTTTTTCGCAAATATATTCGGTAATGAAGGTTTATTTATTTTTCTAAAATTCTTAGAACATCCTTCTCTTTCTAATAAATTCAGAAATGGGTTTTCCGCCCAGTCGTTAAGAATAATCAAAGTGAGTTAAAACACGTCAAACCATCACGAAAAAATGGCATTTTCGGCATCATCACCTCCGATTTGAATGAAATTCAACACAAATGTTGTATGTAATTGGACTTTAACAAAACATAATTTTCAGACCCCAGATTCTTTCGGCTTCCGAAATATGACGTCATAAAAGATGTGAAAAATGTGAAAAAAACACAAAAGTCTCCTAACAAAAGGGGATATAACTCTTGAACTACGCAAGATAATTTAGTTTTTTTGGTATCGTTTTAAAGGTGAAAGTGCACCCTTTAAAATGATAGGCATATTGTGTTTTTTTAAGAAGAGGTCAATGGTAAATTTTTGGGGTCTTGAGTTCAAAGGTTCATATCTGGAAAAGTATATTTTTTAAAATTCTTAAAAAAATATATGTTAAGTATTATACCCTCTTCAACATTTGCAGAAAATTTAAAGGTGGAGACTCTATTGGTGTCAGAGTTATATACCAGAACGTGATTCTAAGTATGTTTTGTGTTCAAAAATCCCTTGTTGTTGTTGTATTTTAATTATTTTTTTCAGTATATCTGGAGAACGGCAGGAGCCAAAGTTTCCAAATTTAGTACACAAATTTGAGTTATCAATACACACCATCTCACAAAATGTGGTCGGGATTGGAGAAGTGGGCGTGGTACCTCCCGTACAAGAAATATCAAAAATTGTATAAAAACCTGAATCTTTGGACTGTCATATGACCTATGGTTACGCCGTATATATCAAAAGATCGGAAATCTTTAGTAGAAAATATTCTCTGAAAAACTCGGAAAAATCGGTTCAGATACAAAAAATTTTGATATTTTTTGTACGGGAGGTACCACGCCCACTTCTCCAATCCCGACCACATTTTGTGAGATGGTGTGTATTGATAACTCAAATTTGTGTACTAAATTTGGAAACTTTGGCTCCTGCCGTTCTCCAGATATACTGAAAAAAATAATTAAAATACAACAACAACAAGGGATTTTTGAACACAAAACATACTTAGAATCACGTTCTGGTATATAACTCTGACACCAATAGAGTCTCCACCTTTAAATTTTCTGCAAATGTTGAAGAGGGTATAATACTTAACATATATTTTTTTAAGAATTTTAAAAAATATACTTTTCCAGATATGAACCTTTGAACTCAAGACCCCAAAAATTTACCATTGACCTCTTCTTAAAAAAACACAATATGCCTATCATTTTAAAGGGTGCACTTTCACCTTTAAAACGATACCAAAAAAACTAAATTATCTTGCGTAGTTCAAGAGTTATATCCCCTTTTGTTAGGAGACTTTTGTGTTTTTTTCACATTTTTCACATCTTTTATGACGTCATATTTCGGAACCGAAAGAATCTGGGTTCTCTGAAAATTTATGTTTTGTTAAAGTCCAATAACATACAACATTTGTGTTGAATTTCATTCAATTCGAAGGTGATGATGCCGAACGACTTAATGGTTTGACATGGATTCACTCAAGTAGGAATTTTGAATGAGTTTAAAAATGGTTTCAAAAATTTAAATATGTTTAATTTATTGTATGCCTTTTTAAATAAAATTTAAATCAGTTCCAAATGATTTACAATGATGTTTTTCAAATTTCATTTCTTCTTTTGGAAGCCAAATTCACTATTACATATTTCCATTTATTTTATTCAAATTAATATTTTACAAATATTTATGTACATACATAGATTCAAATCAATAGAAATGAACACAAATTTGTTAAAAAAAAAACTTAATTTAAAAGATAGAAAAAAAAATAAATTTGTAGCCCAGTCATATTAGGGGTTTTCCTCGGAATGAAAGATAATAAGCTGGTAATTGGTATAAACCTTTGTTTTGTTGTTCAAAATGTTGTCTCAAAAGTCACAAATGCTATCATGTCCGCGTCTTAAGATATTCAAGGTCAAAGTTCATAAAAATCGGTTTTTTGCGTAAATCTCGCTTTTTATTGCTTAAATGAGATTTGAACCTACATATATGAAAGTTGTAGAGCAGTGATAACCAAGCAACAAACAAAGTTGTTGTATACACATGAATTGCCGACCGTGTCTGTGTAAAAAATACGATTATTGACTGCCTCGCGAGACTATGGAGTGGCCCGAACAAAGTTGTTGTATACATGTGAATTGCCGACCGTGTCAGTATGAAAAATACAATTATTGACTGCTCGCGAGTCTATGGAGTGGTTATGACTGTTGTAGACACTGTTGCCAATTTAGAGATTTTCCCGCTAAATCTAGCGTTTTTGAACTGTCAATCGCGGGAAAAAATACGTTTTAGCGGTAAGCGGGAAATCTAGCGATTTTCAAACATCTCTCAGCGCCTCATTTTTGCTACAAAAACCTTTCTCAAATTTTAAATTTACAGATTTTATACTATTTCTTATTAATTGCCAAAAATAGCCAAAAATAGCGTATATGTTATAATTTTTTTTTGCGTTTTTTATAGGAATTGATATACCCTCCACCGGAACTAGTTGTGATAAGGGTATATATACTTAGTTTGTCATTCCGTGTGAAACTGTTTAATATCCATCTAGGCCCCATAAAGTATATATATTCTGGGTCCTTGAGTAATTCTAAATCCATTTGTTGAAAAAAGATAAATATTGATACCAAATTGTTTCTAGTTCTCCTAAGCAGTTTCAGATTGAAATCCAGCAAAATCGGTTCAGTAGGAAAAGAGTTCTGAATCAAAATGTAAAACAACCACGCTAAAAAATTTATCATATTGTTACAAAAACTAGCATAACTAGTGGCGGAATGCACATATTGATATAAGATTTTGCCCAAATTCGTTGTATATGACTTAAAATTACACTGTCAAATTTCGTAAAGATTGGACTCTAATTTACCATAGGCCTCATAAAAAGCCCACTATCTTAAAACACTTTAGTACGCCTAAAACGGTAGCAATTATTGCTATTGAAATAATTTTTGGTCTGTCACAAATTTGTATGACAATAAATTACACTGTCAACTTTCGTGCCGATATAAAGCCTTCTCTTGGAAAAAATTTTAGTTCACGTAAAACCGTTACGCTCTCAATTTTTCAAATCTCTTTAAGATCGGCCTAATTTACCACAGGTCCCATATAAAGACCACTCCGGGAATTTTCTAACAGTGTGTGTAGGGTATCAAAGATTCGGCACAGCTTTAACCTTTTTTTTTTTGGGATTAAAATAGATAGGGAAGTTGGAGTATGTAACGTAATTTGAGAGTCGAGTACCTTTGAAAAATCAATATATTTTCAGTTTAATATATAACTTAAAAATGTTTAGGTTTTAGCGATATTTTTAAGAAAATTCAAGCTAAATTAAATATTTAGCGGTTTCTAGCGGTTTTGAAGTCCGATTTGGCGGGAAGTGTTCAACAAAAGTTGGCAACAGTGGTTGTAGAGTATAAAATTCTCTGTAGAGTATAAAATTCTCTACAACTTTAGTCTGAACTTTTTTTTCATACAATCAATCGTTTTTGGGGTAGAGTGCGAAGAGTGCACAACGTACAGTCATATATGGCCTAATGCAAGGTCAAGAGTAAAATACGGTTGTCAGTACGTTGTATAAAGTCAATTATTTACTAAAAAAAATATATTTTAAGCAATGCCCATTATTTATGTACTAATTAAAATTAGTAACTTAATTATTTCTATTGAATTATTTATATTTAACAAGACCACTTTCTCTTTTTAGGTACCATTTCATATTAGTCAAGATTATTCGTTAGTTTAAAATTGTATCTTCGCAACGACGGACGTACGGTTTTAAGAGCTATGGCTGATGAGTGTTTTATATGTGAGAAGTCACTTTCAGAAGGTGTTTCTGTGAATGTCGTACGTGGTTTACGAACTTTAAAAACTGCAAGTACTGAACAAAATGATGGACATATAGACTATTTAAATACTTTAAGTTCTGTAAATGTGCGTTCCGAGTGCCGAAAAGTGTACACTAGTAAATATGTTAGTGTTGCATCGAAACGACGCACAGCAGCTTCTACAATCCATAAACGTTCTTCTGCAGGAGTGTTTTTTATTTTCGTACCAAGCTTTTGATAATACATTAACCTGTGTATGACGGAAAGATATAATTGCAAATGATCCAAATTTTTTGTGATTATTATATAATTTAAATATTTTTGTTATAGTTTTGTAATAGTTGTCTTATCGTCGGGTATGTACTCCGTAGAGACATCTTTTAGCTCTTTTAAAGTAAATTGAGAATCTACATTATTTTCTATACAACAAAAATTCATTGCTTGAGTGACTTGATGATCTTGGCGAGGCTTCTTTTCTGCAGATGGTACTCGGTTTAAAAAGTTTGTTTAGCAAATAGTATGATACTTTACTTCAGCAGCGATCAAATCATACTCGTAAAGTATTCGTTCCTTTACTTATTCTCCTAATGAATCGCTTCGTTCTTTTGCTTTCTTAATTACGTTGTCTTTGAATGCAAAAGTACTAAGGGCCTGTTCGTAAATGCATCACTGCAGTGCATCATACAACCAAACATTGCTTTGCACTGCCAATTTAAGTTTGCTGTTGATCTGTTTTGGCGGGAGCCATTTCTCCACTCCGTATTTTAAACTTGGTTGTGCATCATCTGCTTAAGCAAAGTATTTTAGGGCATTTACATTTTCATTTGCAGCGCAGTGATGCATTTACGAACAGGCCCTTAGATTACTTATTTTTCGTCTATACTTATCTTTTTTTCCTGTCTGCCACTTAATTAGCTTCTTGGCCACAAAATAAGCATAATTTTTTAAAATCAAACACTTCATTTCTTTTTTTACGAGGTGCACTTGGCGTTGAAGGTTCACCCTCTTCTGTGTTTCGTTTCGATGCAACAATAAATTTTACTAGTGTGCACTTTTCGGTACTCGGAACCAGTGTTACCACCAGAAAAATTCAAAATTACACTTGAGATAAGCAAAATTACCCGATTTATATAAAATTACACCTGATAAAAAATTTAAGTTTTATTTAATAAAAGACATTTACAAAGAAAAAATGATCATTGCCATTCCTTTATGATGGGTGTTTTTTTAGCCCGAAAGAACTAACGAAAAGTTAGCTATCAAACGAACTGTCATACTGCTCTCACTTTTTCATGCGATCGATCGTAACTTATTTTTTCACAAATTAAGGCGATGTGTTTATTTAGAGAAAATAACATGTTAATTAGACTTCAAGGCAGTGCGATGTGACACCTCTTGATTGTTTTCCGTAGGGCTGTGAAGTCACTGGTTTGTGCTGATAAATTAGCAACAATTGACGTCTTGGAGGTCAACAGCAATGCTCGGAAAAGAGGAACGAAATTGGACGTCTGCACTGCATTTCGTCAAGGACAGGTGCGGTGCCTTTTTGTTTAGAGTCAGCTCCAATTGGCAATGCCGTGTATTAAACTGCGATTAAAATTAATTTTTTTGTATTGTCTACCATTTTACCCAAACAAAATGCCTGCAGGGTGTTATACAACGGTCCCTTTCGAAATTCAGTTTTACAACTGTAAAGGGCGTTACATATTCTTCAAACTAAAGTATTTGAAAGTTTCCAGACACAAACAAAATTAATTATATGTTGGAATATTGGAAACATTTCTACCCCAGGCTAGATTGTAGTTTGAATAACTTTTTTTAATAAACTTCAAGTTCTAAATCACTATGATAGTCATATTTATCCAAATCTAAGAGCCTACCTTACGACATTTATTACCAAACTTTTGAAAATTTATATTTAATGATTGAAGTCTTTCCTTAAAAGAAACCGAGACTTTGGTTCAGAAGACTGTGTGTATCAACAATATTTAAAAAGAAATAAATGTCATCACTGAAATCGTATCTTGATTTTATTTGGGTATTTGAAGTAAGAATTTCAAATAACACCTGAATTACACCAATGAGAAATTACCCACGCTCTACCCACGACAGTAAAAATTATACCAAATTCGGTTAATTACCCACAAAGTGGCAACACTGCTCGCACGCACATTTACAGAACTTAAAGTATTTAAATAGTCTGTCTATATGACCATCATTCCTTTCAATACTGTACGTTGCGCACTATCCGCGCTCTACCCCAAAAACGATTAATTGTATGAAAAAAAAGTTCGGACAAAAGTTGTAGAGAATTTTATACTCTACAACTTTTATATAGGTGCAAATCTCATTTAAGCAATAAAAAGCGAGATACATATTTATGACCTTTGACTTTGAATATCTTAAGACGCGGACACAATAGCATTTGTGACTTTTGAGACAACATTTAGAAAGACAAAACAAAGGTTTGTACCAATTAACAGCTTATTATCTTTCATTCCGAGGTTGGCCCCTTTTTTTAACTGATATGACTGGGTATTGATCAAAACTTGTTGAATTAAATAATTTTAGATTTTGTTTGGAACAAATTAAAAATTTCATACAAAATGCCTAAATTTTTTAATTCAACAAATTTTTGAATAACTTATAACGGTATTAGAATAACATAATATGTTATTTTAAAACATCATATTATTATGTTTTAAAATTGAAAAAGTCTTTACAACTTTTATTTTATAAACGGTTTTTCCATTTCAGTAGAATCGAATTCTAACACATGGCTGTACGCTGCTATTTGGAAATCAATGGCAAGAAAGTTGTATAACAAAGTGTTTTGAGCTCAGACCATGGTCTTACATACCTCAAAACAACCTCACCAATTGCAATTATCCTTAATTTAAGGAATATAACATTGATTTTAGTTTCTGTCCAGTTTTCCGCTGAAATAATGTTTAAATGCCATGGCAAAGAAACTTGTGTTAAGGTAGAAGTACATAACACGTGTTAATTTGTCGACGTGTGCTTAAAAACTAAAGCGCATAAAAAATTACAAGTTACACAATGCGCGTTATAAAAGCCATTCCTGTCAGCTGATTTTTTTTTTGTTGTAAACGGATTCGAAAATATATTAATATTATTTTTTATTTTATTGAATTTATTTGTCCAATAAGTTTTTCTTTCATGATTCACAAATTTGTTAAATTATTCTTTTTATTGTCAGCTGCGCCAAAAATACACAACGCGCAAAAAACTTCAAAGTTAACCAACTTTCTGGCGCAAACGCGTCAAAAACTTGGTCTATGAAAAAACACTAGTTTCACTTTTTTTGACAGAAGTCTCTAGCGCGTGTTATGTACTCCTACCTTTAGTCTAGTAACTATAGAATATCGTAAATATTTTTAAATTTTCAAATACAGAATCGTCCAACTTCGAATGTTTGTTTTTTTAAATTTTTTTTTCCCCCAGTATTTAATTACATTTTCTGCCTAATTTTTCAAAGAAAATTTTAAAAAAATTAATAGAAATGTTTGTATTTAAAATTTTTTTGTTTGAACAATTTTATTTTCTACCAATTTTGTTGAATAAAAATTCTAAAATTACAAATCAAATTTTTTTAACATATCTAAATATATCAGAATTTCATTCGACTTTATAAAACTTAATTACGCAAACATTTCAATAAAAAAATCTGAAATTTAAATTGCTTTTATTTTTATTATTAAAGCTTCGTTCACAATCAAAAAAAAATTTTCACTTGGTGTTCATAATAGAGCAACAATTTCTTTTGCAACCACACACATTTTGCATTAAGAAACCGTTTGCAAATTTTAGCCACAACAATATTATGCATTTATTATTATTTTTTCAAGATTATGTTAAAACTTTTATTCAAAACCAAGGCGAATTCATCCCAGGTAATCTCGGTACTACAACAAGTACAACTCGTAAAAAAATCACAAGCAATTTGTTTTTGTAAAATCATTGTACAATGTCAAAAACAGAAATAAAACAAAACAGAAACAAAGATAATAAACAAAATTTTGACATCCAACATTGATTTTAGCTAATATCAGCAGGGCTTTTAAGACCACCTGTAATAAATTCGACTTGTTCAAAACGAAATAAAATTATTTTAAACGTCAGAACAATTGTATACAAACTGTTGCTGAAGTTAAAGTAGACTCAACTTTAGTAACTTTCTCAACTTTTTAAAAAAAATTTAGTTACATTTTTGTTCTAAAAATGAAAGGAAAATATATGAAATACTTTGGGAAAAAAAAGATAATAGAAAAAACGAAATTGTTGCTCTGATTGTGAACAAAGCTTAAAGTAGAAATTAGAATTAAAGAAAAGTATTTTAATTTTGTATTTAAATCACATCTTACACCTATGGTACATACATATACATACATATTTATTTTTAATATTACTCAATTATTTTTTAAAAGTTTTGCAAATTTAAGCCGGCGATACACTATCCTATTCATTCTTCCGATTTGTCAAAAAAAAATCATGTGTGCTCATAAAGTAGGATGGTGTGGCTTAAAAATTAATTAAGTGACAGATTTTTTGACAAGTCTGACTTGCAAATGTTTATGAAAATTTTCTTAAAATTATAGTTTCTATGCGATCAGAGTTGCATTTTCTTTTAAAGTAGCTGAGTCATTTGAGATTGCATCATTTTTATGGCCAATACAGATTTTCGTGTAAATGAATCGTACGATTGTGTAGGATAGTGAATCTCGGCCTTTAATAAGAAATGGCTTCGAAAATGACGATGAAAACGGTTAATTTAAAAAATCTTAATTTTATTTACTAAATAAATGTCACAACTATTTTATAATTTTTTTGTACAAAATATATTACACATATTTATTTTAAATCATTTGTCTTTTAAAATCTACCCGCACGCTCATGAACGAGAACAGGTAAGCAGATTTTGTAAAAAAAGTCAAATTTTCAACACCATTTTATTTAATTGCATAAAAATTATACTTAACATTACTTTTTAATAATTTTTTGTTTCAAAATCATTAAAAACATAATAGTCTTGTGATATTTCAAAAATTGTTATAACTTCTTGAACTGATATTTTTTAAAGAACTTTTATTAAATCAAAAAAAAACAAGTAAGAGTGCTATATTTGGCTGTGCGGAATCTTTGATACCCTCCACCGACAGTTGAAATGTTTCAGGAGTAATATCTATATGATGTCTATTTATTCTTAATTTAATTGTATAAAAACAGACATCTGCATTTAAATTAGTTACGGTTTAAACATATATTAAATTATTGATCGACAATCAGAAAGTTTTATGACTTTTGTTTAGCAATTTTTACTAGCTTGAGTAAAATATCATGATTCGTAATAGTTTAAGCCGAACTTAAATGATTTTCAGGAGGGGAATTTAACACCCCTATCGCGAATGTTATGGGAATATGTTATATGGGAGCAAACCTATATTCCCATCCCCAACAAATCGGTATCGCAAATATTTTGGGAGTAATAATTACTATTGTGAATTATTTGTTAGTATTTTATAAACAAACGTCTCTATTGTGAATAACTTGTCAGTGCTTGTATCGTGAAAGAAAAATATACAAAATAAAATACAATAAAAATATAATAAAATAAATAATGAATAGTGTTTATCTTCATTTTCTTAATTAAAACTCCTTCAATAAAAGAAAAAATAAATTTAATTGAGTCCTACCTTAGAATACAAATTAAAATTTACATATTCCCTTCTCGTTCACATTAACACTTGTTGGGAATTTATATCGTAAAAATACTCGTGGGAGAAAACATTCATTCCCAAAAAATTTGCCATGGGAATCATTCACAATACAAAATAAAAAAATATGGGAATATTTTCATGGGAGTAGTTGTTTGCGATAGGGGTGTATATTGGAGCCATGGTAAGCTATGAACCAATCATCCCAAAATTCTGCAGATTGGTTTCTGGTATTAAAAAACATAAATTTCAATACAGCAGTGAATTTCGGAAGGCTGCTTAAAATGGATCCGAAGTTTATTACGTACCGTATATCACAAAATTGCATAACATTTTTTTCTGGCCATAGGAAGCTAAGTTGGAAGAAAGTTTACAGCAATATCTATATTTGCTACGGTTTTAGGCGTATTTAATTATTTTACCAGAGCGGGCTTTATATGAGGCCTAAAGTAAATTATGGACCAATCATCACGTAATTTATTAGTGTGAATTCTAGTTATATAAAACTGTGAAGAATTAAATTTTATTCTGATAGCATTATTTTTTATGGTTTTAGGCGTACTAAACTGTTTTCCGAGAGGGTTTAAATGGGGCCTATGGTAAATTATAAGCCGATCTTCACGAAACTTTACAGTCTTATTTCTAATCCTATAAAACTGTAATGAACCAAATTTTGTTATGATATCCATTATTTTTTACGGTTTAAGGCGTACTTAACTGTTTTCCGGGAGTAGGGGCCCAGAATATATGTACTTTATGGGGTCTGAGATGAATAATAAAAAAGTTTCAAAACGAATGACAAACTTAGTATACCCTCTTCACAACTAATTGTGGTGGAGGGTATAAAAATATAACAAAAACAAAACCCGTTTTTTTAAATTTAAATAATATATAAAAACATGCATTTTTATGTGCCTATCCAGTGATATACAAACATATGTATATGTATAACACGTCTATCTGATATGTAATGGAAACGATTTTGAAAACAAAACGATATCAAATCGATAATGTCGTTTTCAGTATCTTAAAAAATGGATAGCTAATACATTAACCTCTTTTTTCTTTTCTATTTTCTTTTAAATTTTATATTAGAAATGTTAATTGAACTGTATTTTTAACAAAAGATTAAGAAATTAATTCAGATATTAATTTTAAAATCGCTCGAAATTCATCACACCTTTTAAAAACGATCGTTTTGAAATCGATCCATTTTCATCACATATTTATATATAGTCCGTTTTCATATAGTAAATATAATGGCCAACGCCGACACCTCAGGTCAAATTTGTCAACAGAGTACCACAGAGTCACTCCTAGAGGGTTAAAATTAATTTTTCTTCCCGACATTTTTCTCGAATGAACTTATAGCGGTATGTTCATTGCTTAATCTTTGTTCACAATCAGAGCAACAATTTCGTTGTTTCTTCAATCTTTTTTCTTCCAAAAGTATTTCATATCAAGTTTTTTTTAAATAGTTGAGTCAACTTCTATTTTAGAAAATTTTAACAAAATGTTCCAACAAATAATAATAAATGTGTAATTTTGTTTCTTTATTTCAAATGTGTGTGGTCGCGAAAAAAATTTTTGCTCTTTTATGAACAGCAGTGAAAATGAACATTTGTGTTGATGCAATACATCAAATTAAATGAGACCCCACTTTATTTTTCATCCCCAACATTTGTTTCTAACTTACCTACCCGCTGTCTCTATTCTTTAAGGAGGCTCCCATACAAAATGTAAATTGTTAATACAGTTCTTTATGACAAATGTATGGATTTTGTATGGGAGCCTCCTTTAAGAATAGAGGCAGCGGGTAGGTAAGTTAGAAACAAATGTTGGGAATGAAAAATAAAGTGGGGTCTCATTAAATCTGATGTATTGCATCAACACAAATGTTCAAAAAGAAAAACATTAAATCTCTCGACCAACATACAAGATTTTATTGACAAAAATACAAACAGCCCTATCTACAAAAGATTATATGATAAACGCTAAAAGACTAATTGTAGTGGGGAATGTAAGAAGAGATAAACTCACTATTTATTGTTGATGTTTTTGTTTAAACTTTGATATTGTTACAAGCAGAACTGTTGTTTATAATTCTTATACGTTTAATAGTTTTATTTGGTTTAATATCTTTAGTTTTTCTAAAATCGTTATTGATGAAGTTTCATGACGATCTGGCCTAAGCAACCAGTGAAATGCGCATAGGAATAGCTTATCCCATCAACAATAAATCTTAGTGTTTTTATCAAGAATAAAAATTGGGAATTAAGAACGAATAACAAATTCTTTTAAATTAAAATTTCTTTGATATTGCGAAAATTTTTAAAAAATTAAAATTGTTGGCTTTTATTTTTATTGATATACCTAACTATTAACGTTTTTTTCACAAATCTACCGAACCGAACACTAAGGAGCGATATTTATGTGTGATTTATAGACTACGAGCGCAAAACTCGTCCGTTTAAAACTTACATTTAAAACAAAAACAAATTTTGAAATTTTGTTAAACTTATAAACTGTCAACATACACATAAACAAAAAATAATTTTTAAAAAATAATATACATATTGCTATCGAACGAAGACTTCGTTTCAAGGCGAATTGACTTTCAGGTGGCGTTGAAAACACAGCTGTGCTACTTTTTTTTAATTTGAGAGAGGAATGTCAAAAGTTACTTGTGTTTTTGACTTATCGGCCAACGAAAGCAGCAACAAAATACATTGTTGTGTTTTTGGTGTTGTTAATTGTTGTAGTATCGACACCACCGTTTACATGAATTCGCCTTGCTTCGTTTGCATAAAGGTATGTTCAGACCTAACAAATATTTGACGAAAAATCCAGAAAAAAGCGTGACCAGTTAATTGATCAAACTTTAGCTTTATTTTTAAAAATTTTTATTGCTTTTCTTAACTTTATTTGAGAGAAGATAATTGTATAATGTAATCTAGAAACTGTTAAATTATGTTTGATCTGGCCAATCGTTTTACAAAAGCAAACAATTTTTTAATAAAACTAGTGGTTACGTGTAGGACGTCAAATATGTAATAGGTGTGAACATAGCTTAACTTACATGTAAAACAGAAACAATCAGCCATGTCACAGAGTACAATTCCGTTCGGAAACGGAATTCATGAAGTATTTTGGTGCTTTAGAAAATGACGAAAACCTTTTTCGGAATAAAACCATTTTTGTTTTCATGAACGGAATGGGAGTTTTCAGATACAAAATATATATGTTTTCTTCGATTCCGAACGGAATTGTACTCTGTGACATGATGAATACCTTATAATTTGTTTTTATTTTATACGTTATTTAAGCGAACGAACTCTTCGTTCGAAATAAACGAACAGGGCATTAATTCTCAGATTAGCGTATTATAGAATTAAATTAACTTTAATCTGAATCCCAAAAAGTGGCTCTAAGGGACATTGTAGGAGCTTTGGGGTCAGGTTTTTTTTTTAAATTTCATAAACTTTGTATGGCAGCCCCTTATTGAATAAAGATTCGGGAAGGAAAACTTAATATTACCCTCTAGAAGTGACACTCTGTGCTGTTTACTATCTGAAACGGACTATATAGACATGTTATATATCAATGGATAGGTAAATATGTACATGTATTTTTATATTTTATCTAAATTTAAGTCCGAGGTTCTAGGGGTTTTATTTAGAAAACGTAAAAATATAGTTTTCGTGTTATTTAAAATTTTTTTTGGGAATTTGAAAGTTCATAAAAAAATATAAGTTCAAGAAATCGTAACCATTTTTGAAATTTCACAAGGGAATTTTGTTTTTAATTAGTTTTGAAAAAATAATGATAAAAAAGTAATGTTCAGTATAATTTTATGCAATTGAATAAAATGGTTTTGAAAATGTTACTATTTTTACAAAATCTGCTTAACTGTCCCTGTTCTTGAGCGGGCGGGTAGAGTTTAAAAGGCAGATTATTTAGAATAAATATGTTAATTATAATTTGTAAACAAAATTGAAAAAAATAGATGACAATTTGTTCACCATTTTCGAACTTTGTCTGAAGTAGGGTGCATGTCTATATCGATAAAAAAAAAAATTCCTTAAGTTATTTTTAAGGCCAGTTCCATGGTCGGTTCTTATTAAATCGTCAGCTCATTATTGGTTTGGCGCATTTACTAAAAAGTCGTAATGGAGAAAAACGCCAATGAAGGTTTATGTTTTGAAGTAAAATGTAAATTTGTATGAACGTTCATAAGCGAACTAAGACGTCAATAGTATTTTATTGAAAGTTAAAAATTATTGGTTTGTGCCGCCTTCGCCAATTTTCTAAATTTATTTCTAAAAAGTAGCTTTTTGTGCAGCATACGTATACTTACTGCTGTGTAGTGAGTTGTTGACATTTTATTTTGCTTTTTTTTCTTACGGCAACGAAGCGGATCAAGAGTAAAATTTATTTTGTTACTGTAATTTTATTTCGATTTCGCTTTAACTACATGTTTTTCTTACGGCAATTAAGCAAAGCCAGAGTGAAATTTATTTTGTAGGTTTGTTATGAAGAATTTGCAGCGTTAGCCAAACAGTGGCGTGAAGAGCAAAACAATAGTAACTGCCTGTTCATCTATTTCCGAACGAAGACTTCGGTCGCTTAACTTACATTTAAAGCAAAAACAAGTTGTTTTACATGTAAGTTAAGATCGAAGCCTTCGTTCGCAAATAGATGAGCAGGCAGTTAATAAACTTTAAAATAGTTGATATGGAGCAAAATTAACGCTTAATTTCTCAGAAACCAGAAAAAATTCCGGGAAATAGTACCCATGTTCTGTAACTTAAGTAGAACTTCTCGCATCGAAAAGATGTGAAACAAAATATTTCATCGTTTCTCGAAAAGTGAAAAAATTGTGTCTGTAACTCATGTCGAAAACTATCAAAAGAGATAACGTCGTTACGTTATAAATGTCATAACATTGCACTCGAAGCCGATGTGACATTGCAGACGTTGAGAACGGCAGTAACACATACATATGTTTACCGGCGACCAAAATTTACTAAAATTAAAAAATTTTCAACGACTGCTTTTTCAAATAGTGTAAAGTGCGACTTTAATGTTTGTTGTTTGCAAACGAGCTTTGGAAACATTCAAGGCGAATTGACTAGAAGGTCAGGTCAACTCTACAACGGGTTGTCAAAAATATTGCTAGTAAAAAAAATAGATTTGTTTACATAAAAAACTAGTTTGTATACAAACTTTGACAAGTCGACCACCGAAAAAAATACCATATGTTGACACCTTCTAGTCAATTCGCCTTGGAAACATTCTTATATTTTATAAAAATTTTAAAAGCAAAATATTTAAACAATGAAAAAATGTGCCAAGAACAAAATATTATTATTGTTCTTTGCATTTTTAATTGTTTTTCAATGTTAAAATTTTTTCTCGCCCCATTTTTATTCGTGAGTTTATTTGACAGTTCAAAGCGGGAACTTTTCTCACCAAAATGTTACACACACTTTTCCTTACGTGACAGCTTGTACTCGCCAAAAAAAGTTACAGACACAGCTTAGTGAGAAAAACAGCTGTTTGTTTCAATATATGGCATTTTTGTTTCATTTCACACATTTCAACCGAAAAGTTTCTCGAGGCGAGAGTTACAGAACATGGGCACAGGTTTCGGATTCAAAAAGTGGGTATAAAAATATATATGTATATCTCATGCCTAACCCAATTTTTTTTTCTTTTAATGGTCGATAGGTCAAACCAATAATGAGCTGACGAAATGGGTAAAAGTTTTAAATTTTTTTTTAATATTTGAGAAATATAAAAAATAAATATTGTATGTACGTACTCCACTTTTATTAAAGTCAAGCCATTTTTCAAACGCGTTTCAAAATTTTTTTTGATTATTCTTCACAACTTGGCTGGTTGAGATATTGCAAAAAAGTTTTTGTGTGTCATTTCTGAATTTATTAGAAATAAACGAAAGGTTTAAAAAAAACAATAGGACATTCATATTTGCAAAAAACAAAAAAAAAATCAAAGTAAAAAATGGAAAAAAAAAATCAAACTTAAATATTTTTAAAACTATTAGAGATAACTTAGTTAAATAAACTGGAATTTATTTATCTTCCTGATAGCTAATTACAAAGTTACAAGTTTTAAAAAGTGTACATAACCCGAAGTGGACAACTTAGACACCCTGTATCTCAACCAGTGTTCGAAAATAAACACTAAATATCGTTCTTTAATGTTCGGTTCGGTAGATTTTTGGAAAACACAAACGCTAAGAGTGTTTGTGTAGAAATTCATTAAAAAAAATAACGTTTCCCTGTTTGTCATCTTTCGAACACAAAAATAATACTGTTTTCATCATACTCAACAAAAGATGAGAACATTCAATTCCGTTCGGTTTTTTTTTTGAAAATCCACAAACTTCAATGTGTTCGGTTCGGCTCGTTAATGTTCGTCTCTTTTCGCTAGTAAAAAACGAACCAAACATTTTTTACAAAAACAAAATACACGAAAAAAACATTATAGAACATTAAAATATAATGTTTTTCTACAGTATCACTACAATTGTTCTGTTTTTTAACGAAGAACCGAACATTATATAATGTTCGGTTCTTTCTTGAAAATAGTTACGAACGGTATTAAGGGTTGTGTATGTTTACACAAACACTAAAAAAATAGATATCGTTCTTCGGTGTGTGAGCCGAACGCTAAATAATGTACTGTTTATTTTCGAACACTGATCTCAACTTTTATTCTAAAAGGGAGGTCACAAACTCAATTTTCTTTAAGCTAATGTCCTCCTCTATGACTCGTTCTAAGAACAATTTGCAATCCGATAAGTAGTTTAGAATATTCAGAATTATTACCACTTGACACTAATCTTCACGAAATTTGGTGTTGTGATTTCTAGTCTTATGGAACGATGACTGGCCAAACTTTACTTCAATATCATTATTCGTTACGTTTTAAGTACTGAAGTGTAAGAGTATTTTATCTAAAACGATACAATCTTTTTCAATAGGCGCTTAAGCTTCTTTTTCATTATCACTCTGATGCTAGCAAAAAAGCTCAAGCGCAAAAATAGGCATTTTCATGCTAAAATGTGAAAAAATTAGCTACATTCCATGCATTGGACAGCATGAACTTTATACAAAATGTTGTTGTATTAACTTGACTTTTCAAGATGATGAAATCAATTTAATCGCTCTTAATTCTTGTAAACAAAACTAACTCGATTTAAACAAGATAAAATTTAAAAAACAACTTCTCCAATAAAATTTTTTTTTGTGACAAACTATTTTTGCGGTAATTGATAAATTTTAAAAATCAAGATTAATTCTTTGTGTAACTTAGAAGTGATATAATCTACAAAAATATTAACAAATTAATCAATGAAGAAAAAATGATTATATATGCTTAACAAATAAGAAGAGAACATTACTCACCTCCTATTAACGCCCACAGGTGAAGCGCTGCTATTTAGACTTTTAACGGGACTGCAAGGTGGTGTTTGTGTTGTGTTATTACTAGCTCCTTTCGACTCTTCGCCCATTATATCATCACCATCTTCGTCATCCTCACTACCATTTGCCTGATTAAGAAGACTGTCGTCATCATCCTCAATAAGATTATGATGATTTTGACGCGTAGGTTGCTGTTGACGAGAACGTGGGGTATTTTTCACTGTTTTTCGACTTCGTTTTGGAGTTGATTGTATAAATTTTTCTTCTTGTTGCAAATGGGTAATGACATGAGATTTTACAGGTGGTGTGGGTATATCAACATCCATATCTTCAACATTGTGATTTTCTTCCATTTCTTCATCCTCTTCCGTTTGAGAATTGGCACCCAAATTGGCATTGTGACGCTTAATAACAAAAAAAAAATAAATAATATTAAAAAAAATTTTTTATTAAATGTTCAAAATATTATTTTAAGCTTACTGCTTGTATTCTTGCTTTTTGTATCGCCTTACGCATGCGCGATATCTCCAAACGTATTTGCTTGATTTTTTTTGTGCGATACGTTGGATTCTTTAGAACCTGAGATTTGTCTGCCAGAATTAGGAGTTTTTGTACAATAGCCTCACATGGTGTTGCTGCCAAAAGTTGATGTAATTCATCTTCCACTTCTTTTTCTACATGATCCGTCGAATCTGCCTGACTCGTGTCCAATAGACCTTCGCGAGCCAGAGCCTCCCTAGCCTGATGAAACAAAGGGGTGGCTTGATCACGCATACGTATACCAGCGCGGTAGAATACCGTATCCTTGTTGTTATATGCTAAACAATTTTGAATCATAAGATCAAAATCTGTTTGCAATTGATCTAGGTGAGTGTAGGTTTTAAGTTTTTCGCGCATTGAACCCAAATCCATTGGATGACTAACGATATCCAAGTAATCGGGAACTTCATTTGTATTTACAGGTTCCCTAAATATTTCCGATGTATCACGAGCTTCTAGAGCGTCCAAAAGTTTGGTAAGAACTGCCTCCAATGGGTTCACTTGTAACATAACAACTTGTTCACAGATTTTCACATATGCCGCTTTAAGTTTTTCTCTTTTTCTAACCAATTCACACAGCAAACGGGCCCTTTCTAAATCTTGGCGCAAACATTGCCAATATTTCAACTGGCGGTATAATTCCGAAGTATCGGGACTTCCCTCTATACCATTGCGCTGTATAACACCATGATGGTTTCCTTGTGACTGCAGTCGTCTTAAAAGCGGCACACCGTTGCGATATTTACGTTTCATAGTCCAGTAGGCAACAAGTCTGTCAAGGAATTCCTTTTTCTTTTGCATGTGTACCATACTTGCAATTTCCTGTATGCGATCGGGCGGTATTGTTGGTATAAGGACCACTGGAGCCGATGAACGTTTTTTCGCTAATGCTTTGCGTGCCTCTTTCATTTTATGACGTGCGTCTTCGAAATCTTTAAGATTCAGTTTTGATTTCGCATGATCAGGTGTATGTGCATGACAGAATGCATATTTTTGAACGTGTGCTGAGGAATCGTTATGAGCAGCATTTTCGTTTACATCCATGGTCATGTAAAGGCCAGCCTGCTGTGCACAGGTAACATGAAAGGCGGCGTAACAACTATTGCGATGGCACTGAATACAGGCGCCTAAGCCTTTCTCCTTACAAACGTAACATGTTAAACGCCAACGGGCTGGAGGTATAGTTTCAATTGAATCTAAAAGTAAAATATTCCTTAGTATTAAATCTTTAAAATGTTAAATATTTTTAAGGTATTTGTGTTATATTGACTATTTTCTTCATTTAAATACAACATTACAATATCTTATCGTTTCATTTAATTCTTCGGCACTTTTAAACAAAACTTTGAAGTCTACGGTTAACGAACAGACATTTACAAACATTTTTACTCCAAAAAATTTAAAAAATCCTTACCAATGGGTTCCAAAAATACAGTATTTGCAAACCGAACTTCAGGTATCCACAAGGCACACACCACATGCGCCCATTGACCCCGATCAGTTTGTTTGAATGCACCACCCGTATTCGGACAAAGCACACAATTAACTGGTGTACTGGGGGATTGAAGACAACGGCGACACAGCCATTGGCCTTCGGGAATGTAGGGAACTCCATAACAATCTTGATGAACTGCCAAATTACACATATCGCAAAAGAGAATCACATTTGTATTTTGACATTCACCATCCATGCAAATACAGCATACTGCATCGTCATCAACTTCATTGCCCGTGGCAGTTCCGTTTGCTGCCGCTTGAAAATAGGATTCCTTTTCCAAGCGATCCATTAGTAGTTCCATTGTATCTATATTCACAGCATTGTGACCGGTTTTTTCACGTTCCTCATTCATCCACTCTAGCCAAGCCGAATCCTCTTCGTCGACATCATATTCTATTTCACCATCCAGTTCCTCGGCCGACTTTTCTATAAATCGATAGTAGGCTAAGGGTCTGGAAGGTGCATCTGGTACATTGTAATCGGGAATTTCTTGAAATCTAGCCTCCGGCACCCTTACTTTTGTCCATGGCGCGTTCTCTTCAAGTGGCGGGGCATCAGCATTTATAATACACCCCCTTTCTACTAACTCAACGTACTCCTCTTCGTCAATAAACGGCAAAGGATCATTTATTCCTAAACGAACACTTTTCCCCTCTACATTAAACGTAACAGTTTGCTCTTCATCATTGTAGGACACTAAGGATTCAGGATTTGTTATGATGCGATTATTAGCACCACCTTTGCCGCCGTTTTGTTCATCATCACCACCTAAACCTGTTCCGCCAGCTCCAGCGCCACTTTTTGGTGTAGAATGCGTACCACCACGCGGACGCGCTTTCTTTCGATTTGGCGTCATAACCGGTGTTAGAGGCTGAGGATTGTCGTGATCATAGTTCAGCAAATGGTATTGCAAGCCAATTACCGACTTATAGCTACGATCACATTTGGGTACAGGGCACGCGTATGGCGGCTGTGACTGTTTTACTTTCACACTTTTGCAATATTCCAACGCATCGAAGTCAAGTCCCATTGTATGTGTGTTTTTCTTTTTCGTACAACTGCTGCTTCTGCTGACTGCTCGCTTCTGTCGTTGCAGTTTTCTTGTTGTCAAATTCTTGTGTATAATAATAAGTTGCTACTGTTGTTAACTGCTGCAATTGCTGCTTTTTGTTGTATTTGTTAAATTTGCATTTTATTTATATAGTTTGTATTTTTCTTTAAAAAAATCAAAAATTTTTGGAGTACAACTTTTATTAATTCACTTAATTTACGTTTTTCTTCTTGTTTCTTTCTTTCCACGCAAATTCGCTGTCATATTAATGGCGCTAAAGTCATTAGTGTTGTCCTATTTGAGTAGCCGATAATCGCAAGTTTATTCACACTATTATGTGACAGAGTTGTATTTAAATACTCAAGCAGCAGTACACGTTCAATTTTTAAATACATACTCATTGAAAAATTGTAACGTAGGCTGCAGGCGACTTGAAAGTTTTTTTATATTTTTAAGATAAAGTTTTTGGAATAAAAATTGCAATACACAGCCTGAAAGAGAATTTAAGAAGCAAGTTTTTATCAAGTTCAATACGTTAGTGTATTGGTAAAAAAGTAATTGTATTGAAACTTGAATTGCAAAACTTGACGTCTAATCCCCATGTAATTCAATATTCAATTCAATTAAATTTTATGTTTAACTCCAATATTTTTAGTTAACTCCCCGTCTACAGCTGACATGATTTGCTGTTATAACATGATGTTATAAAAGCGCTGTTAAAACACTTGCATTAACAACCGTGTTATAACATGAAAAAACCTAGACTACCTATACTACAGCAACAATTTATATGAAGTTCTAAATGACGTTTATGAAAATTTAATATGTGTTAATATTTATATGTTTTCCTTTATACTCAACTGTCATAAAAACACCTACCCCGTATTCAGAAACTTTTGTAACATATTTTATTATTAACTTTTAAGGCTAGATTACACTATTATACTTTGTATTAATACATGTAAAAAACTAAAGTAATATGAAAAAGTGTGATAGTGTGAATGCAATGTGTCACGAAAATGACAAGTATTATGCGCCCCATACACGGTTCAATTCAGTTGTCAACAGAGTCTTTCAACTCAGTTGAAAACTTCAGTAGCTGAATTGAAAGATTTTAAATTTATTTTAAAATTTAATGAAATAAAAGACATTTTTTTAAATACTTAACTACAAAAATTAATTTTGACAGCTGATCAAGAGACTTGAGCACACACAGTACAATCGAATTGAAAGACTTAGTAGTCAACTTGAAAATATTAAAATCTTTTGATTTTCCTTCAACCAACTCGACGGGACGACAAAGAGAAATCTGGAGACAAGAATGGGAGAACACAACTCAGACATAAACAAAAACAAAGAAAGCACTGCATTATCACAACACATATTACAAACAAAACACAAACCTGATTTTGACAACATAAGAATACTGGATAAGGTAAATAACGTGAGAAAAAGATATACTACAGAGGGCTTAAGAATTCAACAGAAAATAAACAGAACAATGAATAAAAAAGAAGATACTGACAATTTAAGCGCCTGTTACAGAGTTGTTTTAAAAAACAGTAGATGACGACACTAGCTGTGGCTTTCATTATTTAAAAATTTATTAATGTAATACAAAATTGTTTTTTTAATGTAAGTTAGTTACATTCAATTTATTGTATTATTAAATGTTGATGTTTTTATTTTATATTAATAGACGAATCCCCTGAAGAAGTGAACATAAAATTCACGAAACGTCGGGAAAAATGAAATAAAAAAGTTTTGCATTTTTATTTTCACAAATAGAGTTAGGCCTCACCAGCTAAGTATATACATATAAGCAAATATACAAATATAACTCGACAACCGTCAAACTAATCAACTGACAAGGCCATACACGCTTTGATTTGGACAACAACCGACTCAGTTGACAATTGAATTGAATCGTGTATGGTCTGCTTTAAGAAAAAGTTTGAAATCCCATACGACTTCATCGTTTTTTGAAAAATTTCTAAACAATACTACTTTTCATTGGATCAGGGTTGCATTTTATTTCATGTGTGAGTGTTTATACTTTGTGTGATGGTCTGAACACAAACTGTCATGTTACGTTAGATTTTTTGACAGTCGCAACAAAACTCATTAGATTTCTATCTCACAAAGTATTATGGAATACGTAAGACTTGTGAGATAGTGTAATCTAGGCTTTATAAGGATTAAATAATTTTTATGAGTACAAGCAATAGCATTTACGTGTTTCAAATTGAAACTCTTTCTAAAACAAGAAAACGTCAGGGATCGGATTGTGTTTTTCAGTGGCTTTTTTTGATTCTGGTGTTATACTGAACACGTAAGAATGGTAAAACAATTTTTTAGAGAGTGCATGCATGTTTAAATTAATTATTTATGTTTATAACTTAATCGTTAATATAATTGAAATAATAACCCGAATATTTAATAATTTGATTTATTTTATATATTTTTGTGCCAGTTGGTAAAGCAACTGAATGGCATCAAATATAAATATGATAAATGTATTCTAAATACTTTAGTTTAATAATTTTAAAAAGTTGCTTCAAAATGTTAACCTTGAATAGCGTGGTTAAAGCAGTGTTTAAAAATGCTTGACTATTTTTAATGCTTTTGTAATTGCTTAACTTAACTTAAGAAAAAGAACACAGTAAAAGCAAAAAGCAAAAGCAGAAAAAGTGAGAGTTAATAATGTATTTACTGTCACTATGTGTATGTTCTCAGCTTAAAGTTTAAACATTCAGTCAAGCAACCACTAAAAAAAATGCTGTTGCTGTAAGTAATATGTTTTTGTTTTTTTTTTTTTTTTTATGTAGTTGCTTGGCTGGCTCTTTAACATTTGTTTGACTTGATCGCTGTTGCTTGCTGTTGCAGAAATTTGTTTTGAAAAAATCTTTGACGGTAAGAACTAAAGCTGGAGGTCCACACCACGCGTTACTCGCTTTTTCGCAGCATACACAGCTGTCAAAAAAGTAGAATCTGTGTAGTTATACGTAGGAAGTTACATGCACAAAAGCGTAGATGCCTTGAAGCGAAAAGTAGGTTTACTTTCTACTTTTGTAAGCGTCACAAGCAGCGTTCGAACAAATCAGCTGATTTTGACAAATTAAATTTTATTTTTACTTGTGCTGATGCTGCATAAAAAGCGTTGAATGTAACTTGAAACGAAGAACGCAAGTAAGGTTAGAAAAGCATGCTCGCGTGGAGGCGAAAACGCGTGATATGGACCTCCAGCTTAAGAATTATGGCGCCGCGTGTAAATCGAAGAATAATTGAAAAATATTTTTATTTTGATAATGACCAAGCTATGTGTAAAATTTGCTCACATACATACATATGTTTAAAAGTGATAGAGTTTTTAATCTAACATGTGAACTTTTATTTATTTTCATATGTACATACATACATATGTATTTTCGTATTTATTGAGTAAACATACTAAAAACATTAAAGAAATATGTACCTACCTAAAAATATGGTTTTGCGTAACTCACTAAATAAAAGAACAAAAATTAGTTTGTTCGCAAAAAAAAAAACATCTAACAGTAATGATCTTTAAACATTCTTTCTGCAAAAATACTAAGAAATTCAAAATATTCAAAATATATGTATGAAGTGCCAGCCAGCAACAGCAAAGAAGTTAACTTGCTGACTTTAAGCGCATGAAAAGCCAAAAAAAAAACTTAAACAAAATTTATTACTTACTTAAGTTCAAGGCGAATTGACTAGAAGGTGAGGTCAACTCTACAACAACACTGCTTCTGTGGTCGGGTTGTCAAAATTGTTGCAAAAAAATAGATTTGTTTACATAAAATACTAGTTTGTACACAAACTTTGACAAGTCGACCACCGAAAAAAAACACCATATGTTGACTTGACCCCACCTTCTAGTCAATTCGCCTTGCTTAAGTTGTTGCGTTGCTGACTGATTAAGCATAGAACATACACATAGCGAGACTAAAAAAATTATTTACTCTCTCTTTTTCTGCTTTTGCTTTTTTGCTTTTGCTTACTCTCTATCAAAGTAATAAAAGGCATTGAAAAATACAGTTTTTTAATTTGCAGCAAAAAATGTAAACAAAGCAAAAATTTCGGTGCTGTTGTTATTTTAAAGCAAGCAATTTAAACACTGGGTTAAAGTATAAGTTTTAATAATACATAATTTCAAAAAGGCTTGTTCAACTTCAAAATATTTATATAATTATGTTTAAGTATAATAAAGGAATTTAGAATATAAACTTTTTCGCCGTTTAAAACCCGTTCAATAATAAAAAAAATCGGAGCTTAGGAGCTTATCTTCGTAATCGTTTTTTATTGTTTACTTTAGATTAAGAGGATGAATTTTAAATTCTCAAAATTACAATTTGAGCTCAAAGGTATGGGAAAACGTATTTATGTTAACTCATAATTTGAAAAAACCAATGAAGAAGGTGTAGTGTAAAAACTGGCGCTATCTTGCAAAAATAATTTTTTTTATATAAATTCTTTCTTATTCGACTTTATTATTAAAATGTATATTAATTTGTTTAAGCTTGAGGTCTTTTTTATATAAAAATATTAATTTTACTTAAACAAAAAAAAAAATAAATTAATAATATTAATATTTTTATATAAAAAAGAACTCAAACTTAAACAAATTTATATAAATTTACATAATAAAGAAATTAATAATATTAATAAAAATAATTTTTGTAATTTTATTTTACTGTTTATTAAATTCTTTAATTTAATTCTTTTACTACAATTATAATTTGCTACCATTTCACAAATTTAATTTCTTTCTCACACAATTTGCTTTTATATATTTCTTTTTTGCTTCTTTTTTCTCAATTGACAACCAAAACGTCAAAGTTTTATGTAAGCAACAATTGTCAACGAAAATGGAATAACAATTATTGCAACATAAATTGCCGGCAATAAATATGTACTAATTGCTGTCTAAATTAAAGATAACATAATTTTGCCATTTACTGCAATATATGTCGCAATAATTATCTCTGGTATAGACGGGCAGTCAAACCCTATCGAACAAACTTCGCCTTTCAATTATGACCCTGTAAAAGGGGACTTAAGTGTCCCAAGAGTTGCCAATACTGGTTATTTTCATCTACAATCCACACTTCGAATCAAGACGAATTTAAATATTAAATATTAAATTCGCCTTGCTTCGAAAAATATGGCAAGCGTTGCCGTTGGAAATTTTCTTATATTTTAACAAAAAAGGCATTTGCACAAAGAGGGCATTTCTAAGAAAATAGGGTCAGGTTTTTAATAAGCAGTTTTTGAGCTCAAAAACTGTACTTTATTAATTTCCTAATATATTAAGTTATTCAAAAAAATGTTTTTTATAAAAATATAACAAATACATATGTATGTACATGAGTTATGTAATTAGGGAAATTGAACTCTTAATTTTAATTTGTACTTTACTTTTAAAAAATGAATTAAGAAGTCGTTAAAAACTTTCACGCATACTAACTACAAGTACTTTTTAGGAATGTGTATTCTTTATTTGTTATTACATCTTTAATTGAGGTCCAATTCGAACAAATTAAGGGGCAAAAACATAAAAATGTAAATTTCTACTTTGAGTCTGTTCCTGTTTTGTGGTAAAGAAAAAAATAATTAAACTACATAATTTATTTGAATATGAGTTACGGTTTTCGTTAAATCTATTTTTTAAATTTCTTACTTTCTTTTCTTAGTTTTTGATGCTGAAACGTGAAGAGCTATTACTCATTTATTGTGGTTAATGTAAATTTTAATTAAACATTCCCTGATGATGATATTCAAAGAATATCGAAATATCGGAAACAAATAAAGAACAATTTTACATACAACTGACCTCGAGCTTAAGCATTTTAATTTAATATTACTTTCTCTAACTTAAATTCATTGACAGAAGCCTTTACTCCAAAAAATATGTCTTGAATTTGGAATTTTTTATAAATACGGGTTTTAAAAATCTAAAAAACATTCATTTTCGTATCTTTTTTTAATTTAATTTATAAAATGAAAATATTTGCTCGTTCGTAAAATTAACGAACCAAACAAAAGAGAAAAAAGCTTTACTGCCAGTTTTTAGAAAATTAAAACAAGTGAGTGAGTGAGTGAGAAATTATATTGAAAACAAAAACAAATTTTCGGTTTTTATTGTTGCCTTCAATATAATTTCTCACGCACCCACTTGGCTTCATTTTCTAAAAACGGGCAGTTAATTTGTTCTACTAATTTATGGTTCTTATAAAATGTACATCTTCGTAATATATGAAAACAAAAGTCTAAAGAAGACGATATGTAAAAGGCATTTGCTTAGAAAAATGGGAAATAACTGGGATATTTTAAAGATAGAAACATTAAAAATTTATACTATTATAAAATATTCTATAAAGGTTCAATTATAATTACATACATATATATCGATGGCTTAATATAAAAAAGGCGTAACTCGATTTTTTGTAAGTTCAAAGGGGGAGATAAAAATACTTATGCAATCCGTAAAATTTTAGATATAAAAAAGTTTAAATCGATTTTTAATAAAAATATGCAAAAAATTTTATTCTACAGCACCCTAAAATTTTAAAGCAAGATGCATTTCGCATTTGTCTACCATAATATACAAAAAAAAAAAAACATTTTTAAGAAAAATTGAGTTACGCCTTTTTTATATTAAGCCATCGATATGTATGTATGTATTACAGGTTCCAAAAGTTCTAGAAACAAGGCAACTACATACGCTCAAAAACATGAAAATATGTGTGTATGTACATACATACAAAATAGTGCTATCATGCAAATACCTTTTATATATATGATGATGTGCAGCAAAAGATCTTCTTCATATATTTTGTTTTTATTGCAATTAAAGTCAACATTTTAATTCAACCTTTTTATTTACTAATTTACTAACACTTTTTAAAGTATATTTTGTTTTTGAAATTTATTTTTATTTCATGCAAGCAAAAGCCAGGGTTTATGATTAAAAATTTTTATATGAAAAAAGAATTTAAATGTACGAAAATTAATGGATTTGCAATAATGATGAGTCACGACAAAAAAGCTCTATTTGAGTCAACCTTAAATAGACGAAAGCTTTTAAAGGTTTTTTAAAAATCAAATTTTAAACGTTATCGTAACAGTACGAAAACTGCAAGTGAGAAAACTTGTGTTTTACAAAAACTGGCTGCAAATTTTAATATAATTTCGTGACATCATTTCAAAAGTATAAGAGTATAAAAGTAGAAAATGCATCAAAAAAGGGCAAAATTTGTCACTTAAGGGGCACAACGGAAATGCTGTGCATAAAAACCTTACAAGAAATGAATGAGCGAATCATCATATTTTTCACGTTAGCGTTACATGGGGTCTTCACCTGATAATTTCTTATTATACCAAACGCCAAAGTCTATATAAAAAACTCTAATATTTTTGACAGCGTTTAATATGTATCATATTTAATAAATACAAATACAAAGTTTGACGTTTATTATGACAAAAAATAGTCAGGTGAACACCCCATGTTAAGAATATGATGATTTGCTCATTCAATTTCACAAAGCATGCAGAGATGAAAAAAGTGACGTTTGAAAAATGCCCAAATCATTTGCGAGGACAGCTTTCGAAGAAATAGCAAGAAAATGTTTTTTTGGTAGTGAAATGGCAATGTGTAAAAACAGGCCGCCACTATTAACACGAATTGCGTAATCAAAACAAAAAATGCAAAAAGGGCAGCTTTCGAAGAAAAAGACAGAAAAAACACAATATTTTCTGTCTCGTGACGCCTCTGTATGCTCTGTGTTCAATTCTTGTAGGGAAGCTGCTTGCGACATGAACGTTTTAACTACTTCGTCATCGTCTGTTTTTTTTTTATGAAAAAAATATAAGTCTGTGCTCATACGGCTCATGTCTTACATATGTAGCGTCTTCACCTGACAATTTTTTGTCATACCAAACGTCAAAGTCTATAAAAAAAAAAATTCGAAAATTTTTGTCAGCGTTTTTTTAATATGAAGTTTGACGTTTGGTATGACAAAAAATTGTCAGGTGAAGACGCTATGTTATTGACAAGATTGGTACTTTATAGGCAAGAGGGACGAGGGGAAAAGAAACGAGTACACAGATGCATGTACTGTCTTTACGTTTTGCTTTCTTATTCGTTGTTTAATTTTGTTATTGTTTTCAATATCAAATAAAACAAAATAAAAAACATGTCGTCAACATGACATGATTCATTTGAACGCCAATTCATGTTCAAGGAAGAAAAAGGAAGAATCTTGTCAATAAGACATGAGCCGTATAAACTCCGACTTAGATAATGAAATTATAGCTTTGCAATTTTTACATTTTTATCTTGTATTTTCTCTTCTTTTTATATTTTATATATATATATGTACTAGGGTATTCAATCGTAACCCGATTAACTGATCGGTTAATTTAAAATTGCGTTTTTTCGATTAACAATTAACCCGGTTAATTTCAGTCGATTAACCGATATAACAAAATTTTGAATTTTTTATAGTATTATAACAAATTTGTTTGTGTTTTTATACCCTTCACCACAGGTGTAAAAGGGTATATATAAGTTTGTCATAACGTTTGTAATTTCCACAATATTGATTTTAGACCCCATAAAGTATATATATTCTGGGTCCATATGAGAAGAGAAGTTGATTTAACGATGTCCGTCTGTCCGTCTGTCCGTCTTACGTTTGATATGTGTTTTCCGGATAATCCAGACATGATAGCGGCTAGGTTGTTTTACATTTATGTCACATATAGTCCACCATTTCTTGCTATTGAAATTCAGCAAGATCGGTCCACAAATGGCTGAGATATGATCAAAAAACCACGACTGCCTCTAATTTTTTCCAAAAATCCCTTGTTGTTGTTGTATTTTTATTGCTTTTTTCTGTATATCTGGAGAACGGCAAGAGCCAAAGTTTCCAAATTAGGTACAAACATTAAGGTTGTCAATACACACCACCCTACAAATTGTGGGCGGGATTGGAGAAGTGGGCGTGGTACCTCCCGTACAAAAAAAATTAAAAATTGTATAAAAACCTAAATTTTAGGGCTGTCATATGTCCTATGGATATGACTTATATACCAAAATATCGGAAATTTTTAGTAGAACATATTTTATAAAGAACTCGGGAAAATCGGTTCAGATACAAAAAAGTTATGACCAAAATTAATTTTTTTTTTTTAAATACCCATTTTCGGTAACCATGGATCTTCCCGAGTCCAAGTTTTATAACACAAATAAATGTTAAATTTCTTGCTAAACACGTCGGTATATAAATCTGTCAAATCGGTTAAAAAATGGATGAGTTATAATCAAAATACTGAAATCCCAAAAGTTACTCTTTTTATACCCTTCACCACAGGTGTAAAAGGGTATATATAAGTTTGTCATAACGTTTGTAATTTCCACAATATTGATTTTAGACCCCATAAAGTATATATATTCTGGGTCCATATGAGAAGAGAAGTTGATTTAACGATGTCCGTCTGTCCGTCTGTCCGTCTGTCCGTCTTACGTTTGATATGTGTTTTCCGGATAATCCAGACATGATAGCGGCTAGGTTGTTTTACATTTATGTCACATATAGTCCACCATTTCTTGCTATTGAAATTCAGCAAGATCGGTCCACAAATGGCTGAGATATGATCAAAAAACCACGACTGCCTCTAATTTTTTCCAAAAATCCCTTGTTGTTGTTGTATTTTTATTGCTTTTTTCTGTATATCTGGAGAACGGCAAGAGCCAAAGTTTCCAAATTAGGTACAAACATTAAGGTTGTCAATACACACCACCCTACAAAATGTGGGCGGGATTGGAGAAGTGGGCGTGGTACCTCCCGTACAAAAAAAATTAAAAAATTGTATAAAAACCTAAATTTTAGGGCTGTCATATGTCCTATGGATATGACTTATATACTAAAATATCGTCCAAGTTTTATAACACAAATAAATGTTAAATTTCTTGCTAAACACGTCGGTATATAAATCTGTCAAATCGGTTAAAAAATGGATGAGTTATAATCAAAATACTGAAATCCCAAAAGTTACTCTTTTTATACCCTTCACCACAGGTGTAAAAGGGTATATATAAGTTTGTCATAACGTTTGTAATTTCCACAATATTGATTTTAGACCCCATAAAGTATATATATTCTGGGTCCATATGAGAAGAGAAGTTGATTTAACGATGTCCGTCTGTCCGTCTGTCCGTCTGTCCGTCTTACGTTTGATATGTGTTTTCCGGATAATCCAGACATGATAGCGGCTAGGTTGTTTTACATTTATGTCACATATAGTCCACCATTTCTTGCTATTGAAATTCAGCAAGATCGGTCCACAAATGGCTGAGATATGATCAAAAAACCACGACTGCCTCTAATTTTTTCCAAAAATCCCTTGTTGTTGTTGTATTTTTATTGCTTTTTTCTGTATATCTGGAGAACGGCAAGAGCCAAAGTTTCCAAATTAGGTACAAACATTAAGGTTGTCAATACACACCACCCTACAAAATGTGGGCGGGATTGGAGAAGTGGGCGTGGTACCTCCCGTACAAAAAAAATTAAAAATTGTATAAAAACCTAAATTTTAGGGCTGTCATATGTCCTATGGATATGACTTATATACCAAAATATCGTCCAAGTTTTATAACACAAATAAATGTTAAATTTCTTGCTAAACACGTCGGTATATAAATCTGTCAAATCGGTTAAAAAATGGATGAGTTATAATCAAAATACTGAAATCCCAAAAGTTACTCTTTTTTATAATTAAGTTTGTGTTTTTTTATAATTAAGTTTGCTTAAATATATGTACACATATGTAGGTATATATATATATGCCTAAAAGCCAATTTAATGGAAATATTATTTTTAAGCACGTTGGTATATAAATCTGCCAAATCGGTTAAAAATGGTTAAGTTATGTGCAAAATACTCCAAAAAAGGACTAAAAACATTAACATTTTTATAAAAGCTAAAATTTTAGAGCTGTATTATGACCTATTCATACGTTTTAGATATCAAAATATCGGAAATCTTTAGAAAAACTCGGAAACTTAGAAAAAAAGTAATGTCAAAAATATAGTTTTTTTTTTAATACCTATTTTCGTGAACCATAGAATTTCCCGACTACAAGTTTTATCACCAAAGTAAATGGTAATTTTATACTTTAAGATGTCGGTATGACCAAATACTGAAATTCGATCAAAACTTAACGTGCTATATATTAATTAAACTTTTAATATATTTAATAGCACGCAATCATGTGCAAATAATTAAATAAAACTAAACTATATATATTTTATAAATATACATATATATACATATATTTAAATATATATATAAACTTCTGTTCTTTCCAAACCATGGTGAAGGGTATATAAGATTCGGCATAGCCGAATATAGCACTCTTACTTGTTTATTATTTGTTTCGTCTCATATTCAAAAGGTATGTGTTCAGAAAATATTTTTTCATACAATTTATTTTCTTCTAGCAATACATTCTTAAGATACAGTACAAAAACAGAAACTAAGGGATTCGGAAATAAACTTTTTTGCAGAATGTGCGGTTCTGAGCTATGCCAGATGATGGCCTGACAATAGAAGAAACTCTCGATAGTAACCGAAACAATTAGAAGTGATAAAAGTTTTAAAAAATTAAAACAGTATGGAAGATTTTATATGTTTAGAGAAATCCAGGAAAAAGACTGAGAAATTAGATATTCTGTATTATGGATTGCTTTGGATTTCTCTAACATCTTCGATAAATGCAAGAATTTTTCTCCAAATCATAATGGAAACACTTTGACACGTTTTGCTCAAAACAAGTTGGTTTGCTCATAGTGGAAACATAGTATAACTTAAGCAACAATTTGTATGAAATTGTTTCTGACTTTTAAAATCATTTTATTTAGTTTTGAATGAACATTTTTACATAATTTTGTAAAAAATAATAATAAATACATAATATTGTTGTGGCTGAAATTTGCAAACGGTTTCTTAATGCAAATTGTGTGTGGTTGTAAAAGAATTTGTTGCTCTATTTTAAACACTAAATGAAAATGTTTTTTTTTTTTTTGATTGTTAACAAAGCTTTAATATCTTAGTTTAAATTTAACTTAAAAAACATACTCATTGATTGAGTTAGTAAAATTTACTTAAAACATATTGGTAATTAAAGCAATTTTCACCACACACATAGTGTGGAACTATCGTATAAATTTCAGAAAATATTTGTTTCCTTCTTTAATTAATTTTCTGATATCAAACTAATATTTATTTAACTACGGCCAATTTCAGCTTTATTACTATAACTGTATTTTGTAATATAGGCATTTATAGTTAAGTATAACTGAACTTGGTGAAATTGGAATTTTGACAAAACAATAGACGCAGTACAAAAATTCTAAATATTTTACAACTTTTTTGTTTGCAACACAACAACAATTTCTTTAAACTAAATATTGTAAAATATTAGGATATTATGATAATATAGCTTGAGAGCATACCGTTAAAAATTCCATTTGTGTATTACATAAACACGGTTATTCTTAATATCTTTGTTTTTTGGAGACTAATCCAAAAAATCAGTACAAAAAACAGTACAAAGTGTAAGAAACAGTACATTTGCGTACTGTTTTGGGTGTTGTGAATAAAACAGTACAATTGACAAAAATCAGTACATATACTGCTAAAAACAGTACGTCTGGCAACCCTAACTGTGGCTGAAAATTGAATTTCATCGGCCAAAAGTCCAATTTTTTTGCCATCGCCGATTTCAAAAATTAACTAGATTAAAATATTGATAATTGTGGCTGTGGCATGCAACATAAAACAAATATTTTATGTTTTTTTAGAACAAATATTTTATGTTTTTTTAGAAAAAAATTAATTTTTGTAAATTTGATCAGAACTAAATTATGATTTCTTGCAAACCGTTATCAATAATGGGTCGAAATTTTTTTTGTTATATTAGTGGGATAGTAGTCTTTAAAAAGTGGTTCATTACATCACTGTATCATTTATACCAGATGTGTTATTAAATGTTTCCCCAGGTTCTATATTTTAGTTAAATCCGAATTTTAGAGGAGTAGAACAGAAAGCTGAAAGTGTCCTCTTTAACCCCATATATACTTGTTCAACTGTTTGGAACTGTCTGTTGAACCCTTTTTTCATTTTAATGAAATTACTCGCAACATTTTTTTTTTGCTATTTTTATTTAAGCTGCTCATATGACTGAAATATAACACAAGGGTTTACGAACGTTTTGTTTTGAAAAATTATTTTGCTTCTTATGAACGGCTGAACATATTTGAATGAAATTTTAAACTGTCATAGCCGGATAGCTTTTGAGTTGAATTGAAAGAATGGTGGGTCGGGAGTGTGACTTGCGGACCTCTAAAATTGATAACCTCGGAAATTCAAACTTTTAAAAAATTCACTAAAAATATTTTATGGATTGCAAAAAAAAAATTAAATTTAAGGTGTGCTACAAAAAATATGCTTAAAGGGACACTATTAAAATCACACCAATTTCGGCAGAGGTAAAACTTCAAGGTCTTCTTAATAATACAGCTCAGCGTTTACTTAAAGGAGATGATTTGAAAAAATATGGGAACTGCAAGTTAACTCTCTTTTGCAAATGGGTTATTCTGGACAGAAACAATACAAGCAATCTATATGTGAAAATACTTCAGATACAGATATGTTCATGGTATCATTTGTTCTATTGCGATTGGTAAAGAATTTGGAACACTCGGAGCCTTCGACCAGTACGATGCAAACAAAGGATATTTGGAAAAATCTCACACCATCTTCTACAAAATACTGCAGACCAATTAAATTTGAATTTAAAAAGGAAACTGCTGTTACCATTAAAAATTAAACCAGTTATATAAGAGCCCAAATTGCAACACTACGGCCATTAGAATTAGAAATAGATGGCCATGTAATTGAAGTTAACTATCAATTAGTGCTAACGATGATAGACGGAAAAGTAGGCCAGGCTTTGACTGACACAAAGGCTTCATCCAGCTGCATTATATGCCAAACCACATCAAGCAAATTAAACCAAGTCCCGGAAAAATCATTAGATAATACTAATGCATATGAATTTGGATTATCGCCGCTACATACATACAAGAATACGAATTATGGAGCACATACTAAAAATCAGTTATGATTTGGATTTTGGACCTACAGGATCAAAAAGAAATAATGAAACCAACAAGGATTTAAGAAGTATAAAAAAGAAGCATGTTCAGGATGAATTTCGCAAATGTGGCTTGATTATAGACCAACCAAAACAAGGATCAGGCAATACGAATGATGGGAATACAGCAAGAAGGTTCTTTTCTGATCCCAAAAAAGCATCTGAAATAACAGGTGTTGATATAAGTCTTATATCAAGATTTAAAACAATCATTGATGTACTTGCATGCAATGAACAAATTGATTATAGAAAATTTGGGGATTATGCCAAAGAAACAGCTCGAATATATACTATCAAATATCCATGGAGAAATATGTCTGCAACGGTTCATAAAATCCTTTATCATGCAGAGGATGTCATTAGGCATCATTTAGTACCACTAGGAGATCTGTCAGAAGAAGCCCAGGAAAAAAAGGAATAAAGATTACAGATTTTATAGGGAGCACAATACCAGAAAAATGTCACGAGATTTTACGAACGAAGATCGGTTTAATATATTACTGGCAACGTCAGATCCGCTCATCTCTAGCATTCGAAGTCAATGGAAAGTAGAACATCGGGACTTAGATGAAGAAGCAAAAGGGCTGCTACGACAAAGATAATACAAAACCAAATATGGAATATTTGGAGGCAATTTTCCAACCGAATCAATAGTAGATATAATAAATTTTATTGTTATTTAAGCAAAAAATATGTTTTTGTCCTTATTGTTATTTAAATAAAAAAAGAAAAAAAAATTTTTAAATTTACACTTATTTATTTTTTTAATCTAAAAAGTTTTCTAGTGGAACTGGTTCCAGTTGAACCTGTTGTAGAGTTGATAATGTAGAAACCTATTCACAAAATGATCATAAGTTTTATTACATGCCTATACATTTTTTTAAAGGTATAGTGGCATATACGAGGCGAATGTATATGCATATAAAGGTAATATGAATACGAATTTCTCCAGAAATATATAAAAATGTTTATATTTTTCAAAAGAAAACATTAAGTGTATGCTTGTAGAAGCACTTTATAGTCAGTTTGACATTTTTACTCCCATATGCCCTATTCCAAATAAAATTTTTCAAAAAAAAAAAAAAAAAATTATTTGAGTAAAAAATTCTAATAATTCAGCACACCGATTTTTATACATTTAGAACAATAATGTTTTCTAATATGTCCATTTTTTTTTTAGAAAATTCTGAGCAATATCGAATGGTAAATTACATTGCCTTTATTGAACAAAAAAAAAAATTTAAAGCCGTTTTCCGGGATTGGGAATTTGGGTATTTGTTTATCAAAAATGGGGACGTTTTTCAGTCCACTGTTTTAAGAACTTTTTAATCTACATAACTGCCAAAATTCATTATGATACCTTTATTCATGTTAGAATTATAGAATGTCAAACATTAAAATTATTAAAATATAGTGTAAATGAATAAAAGGGCTTTCAATATGAGTAAAAATATTATTTTTAAGGTTTGACATTCTATAAATCTGACATGAACCAAGATATGCTAACGAAATTCGGCAGTTATGTAGATTAAAAAGTTCTTAAAACAGTGGGCTGAAAAAATCTCACTTTTTTAATCAAGAAATACCATAGTTCTCAATCTCAATCATTAGCATTTTCATACTAAATGCTAAAAAAAATCAAAAGTTCAACTTTGACCTTAAATTTCTCAACAACTACTGAACGGATTTTAACAAAACTGTAAAAAAGTTGTTACGAACCGTTTGGTCTGGCGAGGTTTCCCACTAGCTCTTTAACATTTTATTCTCGGGGGGTTCCAACCCTCCTCACCAGCCTCGTATTCGAACATAAAAAAAACAAAAATGAAACATAAAATACAAATCAAAACTATCACTTAACACAACTCTACCACATGAAGAATTTGGGAGACAGCTGTTTGTCTCATTTGGCCCTCCCAACCATGTCATAGAAGCATCCGCTTACCTTTTTCCTATGACCCACTACCCACTTGACCACTTCTTCACTTACCACTCAATCATTACCTGTACCTTGCTAAATCAAAGAATCTAGCTATTCAAATTTGAAATTTACATTATTTATTATTAAAGAATATATTTTTTTTATAGTTAATAATAATAATAATGATAATAATTACACTCATATAAAAAAAAACCTAAAAAAATAAACACATAAAAACATCAATATATACAACTATAATTTATCCTCATTTAACATTTTTTTCTATAATTATATATATATATATATTTATCTTCATTTTTTAATTTATTTTTAACTCTTGTCTATTTTTCTGTACTCTTATTGTTATCTTATCTAAAGGAGCTCCCTGAGATTTAAGCTTTTACTTTCATTTACTCGTCTTTATACTTTTTTTTTATACTCAAAACAAATATATAAATAATCTTAATTTTCAGTTTTAACCGGCAATTGAGGGTCAGGTGTGTATATACAAATGTATAGGACATGCAAACAAACTACTACACTTCACACTTCATTTACAGGATTTTCTTCACGAGTCACAAAACTACACTTAAAATTAACTTAAATTTATTTTTATTTGTTTGTTCTTTTTCTATACTATCTTTTCTTTTTTAATCTTATTTTATTGTTAATTTTCCTTTCTGTTTTTTTTTCAATATTAAATTTTTTTTTTCTGTTTTTCTTCCATTCTTAATTTTTGTCTTTCCTTAAAATTTTCCTTCCTTATGTTCTTAGCGATCATCTCCTATTTATTTTCTTCTTTTTCTGACAATTTATAAATAAATTTATCACCAAAACAAATACTTTCAGGCCAATATTATTTTGCCTATGATGGATTTAAAGCCAATAATGTTTTTTTAAGACACAAGAATAAATTATTTTACCTGGCTATTTATTTCTCTGGTGTGTGGCTGTCAGGACGGTTTCCTTTCCGAGAAAATAGCCAGCTGAAAGAATAAAATCCCAGTTAATCCCAAACGCTTTCACTTTATTTCACACTAACTTACATTTTTTAATATTTTAATTTGTTAAAAAAAACTCAATCTACAAATTTTGCACACACACTTTTTTTTTATTTGTTTAACACGTCCTTTTCTAGTGATTTTACGATCGCTATTAAATTGACTTTATTATTTTATTTTCTTCCTGCCCGTTTTCCTCAAATTTATTTACTAAACATTTTAACGGTTTTCCTGTCATATACTCAAAAGCTATCCGTTGCCAATTTTCCTATATGTATAATTATATAAGTAGAATATTCTATTTTTTTTTTATATGTACAGTATTTATCGGATATAAGAAACTTAAAAAATCCACGAAAAAAGTTTCTTTTAAGCGTTTCTTTCTTATATACAATTATTTTATATAAGAAACTTATTTCTTATATAAGTAGCTATGGCCATAAGACTTTCATATTTTGGTTTTCTGTCTCTTTTTTGTTAACATTTCTAACTTTTAAATAATTATTTTCTATGTCTTTTGAGTTTTTCACTATTTTAGATGTTTTTGCAATTTCGCTTCTTTTTATACCGTTTTGTATTTCTTTAAAAATTTTAACTTTTGTTTTTATTGGCAAAAACACAAAGCTTCTCATGAGTACCAGCTCGCTCATCTAAAAGTAAAAAAAAACTTTGTTCTTGTTGTAAAACTGTCAGAAAATAGTGCTGTCCATGCAAACTACATAAATTCTGTGTTGCCGTTGGAAGTTTCTTATATAAATTCTTTTTCTATACATTTTGTGGTTTTGGTGTTTAAGAAAAATGTTCTTTAATCAGTTTTTTTCTTATAAGCGTTTTTCTTATATGAAACCTTTTTTGTTAGAAAAATCACTAAAAAGACATGGTGTTTTTAAAAATGTTTCTTAAAAGCGTTTTGTTCTTATATGAGATGTTCTTATATCCGATAAATACTGTATTTTCGTTTCATCTTATTTTAATTTTTGTATTTTTACGTTGCCAGCCTTACACAATTTTAGTACAAAAAAAAAAAAAACAACAACATTCAGACAACAAAATAAACGACGCAGAAACAATTAAAACATTTGTTAATTAATACTAAGGTAACATAGACAACAATTTAAAGTAAGTACTTAAACATCAAATATTGTCGCTGTTACTTCCGCCCGCAACAAAGTTCAAGAAGTCTTCTCTCCTGAAAAAAAAAATTGCAAAATTATCTCTATCGGTTCAAAAGTTACAGATTTTTGGCCGATGAAAAACGATTTTCAGCCACTGTGCGCCGGTTTCAATGCAACTGATTTCTAATGCATTTCAAACCGGTCTCAAAATGGTCGCGTCGTGTGTGGTTCCTCAAAGGAGTCTATGGCATAAACGCAAATGAAACTCGAAAATAACTAGAAGTTGCAGTTTCGTTGCAGTTGCGTTTCACCGTCTGTTCTGGGCCTTAGTTATTTTTTATTTTACTCAGACTCGTCTTGCAAAAACAAAGAAAGATAAACAGTACAATGGCCCACTTTTTATTATATAAGTTCAGCGGAGTTCTTTATCTTATGTTAATAATTCTCACTTACCTACGTTGTATTTTTATCCTTTATTGAACAGTTTTTAATTTATATTTAAAAATTCTAAATTAAAATTTATATTTGAATGTTTTTTTTTCACAATTGAAAAAAAAAAAATAAACAGACATACATACCCAAGGCCCATTGAAAAGGTCTGCGCAAGAAGCCTGATGATCATTGTTTTCGTTCTTTTGAGCTTTCAAAAGTTGTTTACATACACGTTTTTTCCTTTTGCTTTGTATATGTGGTAGTAAGTTTTTGACAGCTTAAAAGGAAAAGTTTTTTGTTTTTGTACAAGTAAGCAGACCTGATAGATGGGCCTTGTACATACCCAATTAGTAATATTGACAAAAATTTTAGGCCATACTTATTGTATAAATTACCAATTGTTTAAGACAATAAAACTTAGTTTTTTTTTTATATATAAAAATAAATTGCCTATGCACACCATGGTAAAATTACCTAAACTATTTTTTTGTGTGTAAAGAACAATAAGAAAAAATAACCTTCAAAAGAGTACTTTTTAGAGCCAAAAGCGATACTTGATATTCAACTACCAAAGCGCTCTCATTCGTCATAAAATATAGTCACTAAGGCCCAGAACAGACGGTGAAACGCAACTGCAACTTCTAGTTATTTTCGAGTTTCATTTGAGTTTATGCCATAGACTTCTTTGAGGGACCACACACGACGCGACCATTTTGAGACCGGTTTGAAATGCATTGGAAATCAGTTGCATTGAAGCTGGCGAGCAGGAAACTCGTGTTTGCGTTTCATCTATTCTCAAAGAAAATCGAAATGATTGTGATAACTTCATTACATTCTGGTACAATTTAGGTTGCAGGGTGTGTGGAAATGAACTGGATTGGAACTGGTTTCAAAACAATAATTTCTTAAGGGTTTCGTTGCAGTTACGTTTTACCGTCTGTTCTGGGCCTAAGAAGATTTTTAATGGAAATATTCTATAATTTTAATATTAAAGTAAAAAAAAAAAATTTCCTAGAATGCTACAAAAAAATTGCTAGAATGCTAGTGGTAAGTGCTGGTTCACACAGGTCAAGTTTACTTGAACAGTTTTATTTAAATTTTCTTTTGAACTTGCGTTCACGTTCATGCACAAAATTAATTTTTGTTTTCTTTTCCCTCAACTTTGTAGCTTTTTATTATATTACGGATGAAAAAAGAAAAGAAAAATACAAAACTGACTGGTACGGTCAAGTATGTACCCCTTTCTATTCTCTTTACCCCTCTCTCCGAAAAGCTCAAGACTTGAAGCGTCAAACTTGACCTGTGTGAACCAGCACTAAGGTACTGATGGCGGCTTCAGAGAACGTGGTGGTGCATTCTCTGGAAACAATAGAGGTCATGTACAAAGCGCTCGTTTTGAAAGGAGTAGTCTTCCAATAGGTAGCTGTCATGCGGATGGTGGTTTTGGCCAGGATAATCGATTAAGTCAAATATTATTAAAAATCCTGATGACTTTTCAAGTATGTATTTGATTTTTTGGTCACAATTAATTGGTAACACGAATGTTTACCTCAATTTCCAGACCCATACAAGAAGAGGAACGTCACAGAGCAGCCACAGAAATAACAATACATAGTATATTGGCATTTCCACCGAAAGGTCCACCGCAACAAAAAAATTATAAGTTCTTGAAAAGACTTTGTTTTATCATATTTTAACAGGAAAACAATCAAATTTAATAAAAGTAAAAAATTTTTTTATTTATTTATAACCCATTTCGAGATTTAAGAATGCTAAGTCGAACAAGTGCAACTTTTCTTATTTGGGTATTTCTATTGTACTTTTTGCTATGATAAAAGTTCTTAAAGAGAGACATTATGCATTGACTTTTTCTCTCTTAAGCCTTTCGGAAGGTACAAACTGTCAAAATAGAATGCACAGGAAACTATGCGATTGCAAATAACTGTAATTTTTTTCTTTGTATTATCTCATATTTCGATGTCATGTGCGACATTGAAAAACATCATTTTCTATCAGTGCGTCGAAAGTAAATGTAGAAAGCTCATCAAATTACCAGAACAAACAGAGATTTTTTATAAAATTATTATATAAAATAAAAAAAACCTTACTGTAAAATAGCAAGATTTGTGATCTTGGTACTTATATAAAGTTGTTCACGTGCGACATCGTGAGTGTGAAAATTAATAATTTGAAAATAATTTTTTATATATGTGAATGATTTATTTATGTTAATATATACATTTTAATCATTTAAATCTAGATGAGCAAAAGAAAGCACTAAATTCAAAAATAAAGCCATATTCTAGCCATTAACAATGATATGCGATACGATGAGATTAGACTTTAAATGACGATGCTATATATGTATATAAAACAAAAAAGAGCTGTAATTTAGGGCGTGGCAAAAACAATTTTTTAAAGTTTTTCAAACTTAATAAATGCTAGGGCGTGACTGATGAAAATATTATTGTTTGTATTGGCTTCTACCCGATTTAATGTAGTATGTGTGTGAAAAATGGGCTTAATTTGTAGGCGTGTAATAAAAGTGGGCATATTAAAATCTATACATACGTAGTTTTAGAAGGACTTTCTTGGCACGTAAAAAAAAGTTTACATTTGGGGGAAGGATCCGAGATGGCATAAGTTTCGCCCAGAATTTGAGGTCGGATTAAAAAGTCACCAAAGACAAAAAATGAAGCCACTATCAAGCCATGAACAACTATATGCAATATGACGAGATCGGACTTTAAATGGCAGCGCTAAATATAAAAAACCAAAAGGGCTGTATTTTGGGGCGTGGCAAAAAAAAAATGTTTCCTATCTTAGAAACTTCATTGATATATCTTTCATTCTAGAGGGTGACTGGCACAACTTTTTTTTTGTATGGAGGTCGACCCGGTCTAAACAACATATATATCATGATGGATAAAATGTCATGTCAGATCACGTGCGACAGTGATTAAAGCGAAATTTAAAAAAAGTATACATTATTTTTATTTAAAATGACAGCCATATTTAAGAGACATGTGTGCATAACATTCTACAGTTTTTTTCATTCAAATATTGCCTCAGGTTTCGCTGAAATCGGCATTCGAATTAATGGCCGCAAAACCCACTTCTGTTTTCGTAACGTGCAAATGCCTTGTTTTTTTGCAATTTTCTTGAAAACGAAACAATTTATCAAAATGAACAATATCAGCAATTATAGGGCTAATTAATAGCTATAACTTGAATCTATTGCCAAAATAAATATACATTTTATTTTGACTTTTTTTTAACTTTAAATGTGTACGATGGTCACGTTCGACATGATGGAAATGCCCATATACTTTTCTGAAGTCTTATATGCTGATTATGAATTTGATTATAATTTTTTCAATAAAAAATTAAATTAAAAATGAAAATTAAAAAAATGTATTTTATAAGGGTTAGTACTTACCAATATTTACGTTATGAATAACTAGTTAGTGCTAACCAACATTTACGTTATGACTAATGAGTTAGCGTTAACCATTATTTACGTTATCGTTCACCAATAAAAAGCAGCAGAGTAAGTAGAACAGATATATATTCCGTAGTCGAGAGGAATTAATTAGTTTGAGGGAGAGGCAAAATCACATGTACACAAGAGTTTCGGTTAGTTTTTCATTTTGCTCTTAATAAACTAATAGAAACTTCAACCAATATATAAAATGACCAGTAGTCTTCTTTTACCCTGCGGCCACACGGTCAAGTTGTTCTTGATAGTCTTATACTTGGTGGCCACACGATCAAATTTTGCCTTTCAATTCCTTTCAATTTGCAATACACTCTCAGTATTTTACTAACCCTGCGGCCACACGTTCAAGTTGTTCTTGATAGTCTTTTACATATACTGCTTGTCAAAACTTACATAAATTGAAAGCTGTGACGTAGGCTGCACTCAATTTGTAAGCAATTTACTTCCAAGATGTCAACAACAACAGAGACAAACTTGTACTCAGCTGTTAAATTGAAAGTAAATTGCCAAACAAATGGAAAGGTGAAATTGAAAGCCATCTCGTGGTCAATTTAAAAAGTGTGAGTGTGTTAGTAAAAAACTGAGAGTGTATTGCAAATTGAAAGGAATTGAAAGGCAAAACTTGATCGTGTGGCCACCAAGTAACACACTCACACTTTTTAAATTGACCACGAGATGGCTTTCAATTTCACCTTTCCATTTGTTTGGCAAATTGAAAGGCAAAACTTGATCGTGTGGCAGCCAAGTTAGGGTCAAGAATTGATGCAACAAATATAGCCAAAATTAGGCCATTTGTAGTATCACAGTGGTAACGCTGACTATGGCGCAGGGCGAATTTAATATGGCGGTTTAATATTTTAAATTTTTTTTTAGTGGATTGCAATTGCGATAGCTGCCAACGAATCGACGCCGCTTTAAAATTATTGTGTTAATGTTTATTTTCATCTGTTTTAAATAACATTTGTTAACGTTGTTTTACTATTTATTATTTAGAACTACATGTCAATAAATATATTTTAGTCATGGAGGAGTTAAATCATATGCTAAAATTGACTGAAACATATCCCATGCAGTTGGAGCAAATGTCGGAGGTAAGCAAAAACATTGAAATTTATTTTGTTGAGACAAAATTTTTTGTTGCATTCAATAGGAATTCATATTGAAGCTGCGGGTTATCTTGTGGGGAGAAGCAGCCGTAGCAGCTTCTAAGCAAGGAAAATTAAAGGATTTGCCAATAGCTTCACCTCAGCTCAAAAAGAAGCGTATAAAGCGTTTATCTTCATTGTCTGAAGATAAAGAATCAGAAGGTACAGTGGATGTTGTGGAATAATTTAAATAAGTTTAATGATAAATTACAGATAAAATAGATGTTCTTGCAGCTGATTATAAAAATGGAAAAAAATCTTCAACAAAGAAAAATAAACGTTCAAATGATGAATTGTTAACCAGTGATGTCACAGAAGAAACAAAAGAAAATGAAGCTCCTGTCGCAGCGCCAAGATCTCAAATTACAGTTTCTTCTACAGTATATAGCGAAGAAAAACAAGAAGAAACAGAAAAAGTTTTAAAAAAGTCCGATGCAACACATCTTATGCCACCACCTCCACTTCCTGTAGTTGCTCCTTCTGATGAAACCTTTCATAAGCGTCCACAAAGAGCAGCCAAGGTCAAATCAGAAAAAAATCTTAGAGAAGCAAGTCTCCAAACGAAATTACGACGCCCCACGAATGAAGTTAAAATCAAATTAGAGAATGAACAGCGTCCATCACAAATGCATGAAGCCACTATAAATACAACAAACACAACAAAACGTTCAGTATTACCATCAACAAATGATGGAGTAGATGCAAAGGATTCGCTATCTAGTAAAAAATCAGATGAGACCGTTGTTGTACCTGGCAAACAACCCCCTATTGTGTTGCTTAATTCTGATATTGAGAATGCATTAACGACAACTGCTGTTACTAATAAGCAAACTGATACGGAACAAAGTGAGTTTGATTATTAAATTTGTTTGTTTATAAATGTAGATTACAATTGTACATACATATTTAATTTTCTAACATGATTTTAATGGCGTATTTTAAAACTTTTTCGTCAATTGTTTTCGATTATTTTCGACGTTATTGGCTAAAAAATGCCTTCATAACTAATAATAACATTTACATTGGGTAATAGAACATGGAAAACATTCTGAGGTTTTTATATGTTGCTATATGCGATTTTCCATTACATTTCTAACCAATGTGGCCATTTTTGGAATCAATGTGGGCAATATTGGAATCATTTGAAAGCTTTTGAATATGTACATATATATTTCTGGATACACAAAATTTATTTAAAAACTCAACTCAATAACAAGCGGCGATGATTTTGCGAAAATGCAACAATTTTAAATAAGCATATTAATTGCTATGCAGAAAAGTCTTAGCGAGGCCGGTGTTGTACAATAGAGGAGAAAGTACTTGCGCCCGGACGAAAGCCGGCTATTCAGAGAAGCTTAAGTTAGCGAAGCTAGAGTTTTTGATATCATAGAGGTAACTCTAAAAAGCTATCAATTTTTAAATGAATTAGGAATATCCAGATAAGTCCATTCAAAAGCTTTCAAATGATACCTATATTGGCCATATAAGTTCAGAAATGTAGTGGAAAATCTCACATATACATATATGAAAATTTTAGAGGTCCATAACTCAAGAATTATGCGTTTTCGAGACTTACAAATAATTTTTTCTTTTTATTTTTCAATTTTGTATCACCTTATGTACATTTTTTTTGCTTGGGGCTGCGTTGGTAAGTTAGATTTGTTCCACCATTATATAAACCTTCCCCTAGAATGAGGCTCGCGAGTAAGTCAATAATCATATTTTTTACACAGACACGGTTGGCAATTCACATGTATACAACAACTTCGTTCATTTCAAAATATCAGACTATCATCAGTCTCTGCGACCGCACACAAGTATATAATATCTTTGTGTGCGTGCGTTCGGGGCTTGGTTATCACTGATCTAAAGTAACCGCATTTAGATATGTGCAATAAGCATCAACATAATTTGGCATACGCTCATGTTTTGGCAATCGCAAAACTAGAGTTTTTTTTCCCGGAGTTTTTCGATTCCCGGGAAAGCGGGAAATTTTTTTGAATTTCCCGGGATCCCGCTCCATATAAATAATACACAGTAAATTTGTTTTTAAATAAAACAAACTTTTATAAAAAAAACGTAAGGTAACTTGTTTACAAAGTAAATAAAAGAAATCCTTAAATACTACAAAATTAAATGAAGATTAAAAGAGGAACTTGAATTATTATTACCTTACGGTTTTATATGTAAATTCCGTATTATTATTATCATGCTCTAGATACAAGATACAAAATTAAGATAAACATAACAATTTAATTCATAAAACAATAATAAAAACAAACACAAATTGAGGTACTCAAGATATGAGATCAAAAAGTAAATTCATAAAATAGATAAAATATTTTAAATAAATATATTAACATTTTTTAACGGCTTAGGAACTAACTTTCTGACACACTCAAAGCGCTTAGTAAGTCGTCAAAAAGTATATTGATTATTTTATTTACTAATTACCATGTTTCCGAAAAATTTCGTTCATTTTTTTTACCGAGGTTGTATAAATAGTTTTAAGTGCACCGTTGTAGAAGGCTTTTGATTCACAATAAGAAGCATTTTTTTTTATAACAACGTCTATATCAGTCAAATGTATGTCAAGGTTCATGCAAAAAATAGCATCAACCTCTTACAAACCTTTTCATTTCATTAGGTCTATCTGTAATCTTTAGGACAATGTGTTTTTCAAATTGTATGTTGTAGTATCTTACACGAGTTTCAAAATTTTTTTTAATTTCGGTTTCCCCGCACTTCAAGGGTATATAAACCAACACAAATTGAAAAAAATTTGTGTTTATCACCTAATAAACATATCGCTCCTTCATTGCAACATAGTCATATCTCAAAAAATCAAAAATTGTAAGTTATTTAAGCAAAGTGTTCATTCATGCCTTCTCGTATTTTATCTCAAACTGAACCGAAGTTATAGCAAAATATATCTTTAAATCGGTACATTTTGAAAACTTTAATCGTATTTTGCCAAGTTCATTTGTTTTTGTAGATATGACTATGTTACAATAAAGGAGCTATATGTTTAGGTACCTGCTATTTTAAAGACTTGTCCATGGACAATTAAACTTTACTACCTGTATCTTATTTTGAATTAATGTTCTTTATTAACTTTTCACTTCACTAAATTTACTGCCTATTCTGCTTTAAGTAAATTTATTGCATCAGGAGACATTGATTTACGTATGTACTCACTTCTTGTAATTGATCTAATCGACAACCCATCCACAGATGCTTATTTTAAGAGAATAGAAAACTAAATTTCAAAGTATAAATAGCTGTTTTCTTAAACTATGAGGAATTTTTTATTTCCCGGGATCCCGCATGAAAAATCCCGGGAAAGCGGGAAATATAATTATTGAAATGAAAGAGAACCAGAATATTTTTAGGAAACTAACAGATCGCCAGTAATCCTACGGATTTCGGAACACAAAAAAATATAGCGTTTTGCGATTTCAAATCTTGCGATTGTTAAAACATTGCCGATAAATACTTTTCTTGTTTAAGATTGATTAAACATTTTCCAGTTTTATAACTTTCTGAAGAATTATATTAAAGGAAAAATTATATAAAACAAGTAAGAAAGTATGTATAGTTGGTCAAGCCCGACCATATGATACCCTACACCACAGTATTTAAAAACACATCATGCTTATGTGTCCATGTAAATATGGATTTATCTATGTTTATAAACTTCATGAAAATCTGTTTGAAAGTTTGTGAGAGGCAGAAATCGCCCCCTGCTCCCCTTGTGGTCCTATTTTTTAAAAACTACAGATAATGTGTCCCTATAGATATGGATCTATCTAAGTATGTTTTAAATTTCATTAAAATCGGTTTGAGAGGCAGAAATTGCCGCTATCTCCCCTCGTGGTCCGATTTTTTTTTTAAAAATTTATACATTTGGTGTCCATATAGATATTGTTCTATTTATGGTTTTAATTTAATTAAAATCGTTTTGATAGTTTCTGATTTTCAATAGGCTTGGTCCTTGTGCCAATAAGACCCTATGACCCAAATTTTATCAAATTATCTCCTGTTCCCTTGTGGACTACTCCTTACACGCGTGTTTGGACTGGTCCTATTATTTGCAAGGTAGGTAGCAAGGCCGGTGTGAAGTCTGCTTCACACCTTCACCCAGAGACCAATTTGCAGGGTAATACCCTCTCCACTATTGTGGTGTGGGTATAAAAACTATTTTTTCGAAATTTTAGCAATTTTGAGGCAAGATGCAGTTTTTCCGTTTGAGTTTGTTTAACAAAATTCCAATTCGTTTCCGCGATATAGTCGTAAGAAAAATTGCATGTGATTCAGAAAAATCAAGTTTTAGCCAAAATTCTGTAAAACCAAAATTTTTGAGTTAGACGACCTTGCAGAAAATGAGTGACATCCGAGCCCAAATGGGGTTTTGTTAGTTTCAATAAGTACTTGAGAAAATTCTAGACGAGAAGGAGGAGCTTGCATTTTATCTGTCGCACAGTGTTATTTAACATTTATGTGCTCGGGATTGTAAACTTACGTTGGCGGACGGAAGTCTACATATGTAGCAAATAGGAATTTGTATGGAAAATGTTTAAAAAATATAATAAAGTCAAATTTGCAAGCACACACAAACACAGCAGAGATGTAAATGAATCATTAATTTTTGAATTAATTCGTGAATCACTCATGCACTGAATTAGCAAATTTTGAATTAATTCTTTTCACACAAAAAAATGAATTGAATAAATTTTGAGTCAATTCATTTGAATTGGGCAAAATGAATTGCAATTCATTTTTAATTAAAATGAATTGGTAAAATGAATTGCAATTCATTTGAATTGAATTGACTTTGAATTAATTCAAATGAGTTAGAAAAAATGAATTGCAATTCATTTCCAATTCATTTGAATTGATTTTAAATTAATTCAAATGAGTTAATACTCATGCTGATAGGATTATCACAGCTCCCTACTAATTCAAGTCATATTCTGCCGTTACCTGCTAATTACAGTACATCATTGGAATTTCTATTCTTATTATTTTCTATGCCTTTTGACGATTATCTCGTACTAGGTGATATCCGAAATGAGTGTAATGCTGTCTGATATAATAAAATGAGTTGGATAACAAAACGGGACTCAAATTTGATTCAATTCATTTTTTGTGTGAAAAGAATTAATTCAAAATTTAGCTAATTTGTAATGAACTAAAATCAAATATGAATGATTCATTTACATCTCTGATACATAGACAAATGTGACAAAGAAAGCAAAGAGTAAAAAAAAAAATACGAAATGACATGTTCGTCATGCCGCATTGAGTTGAGTAAAATAGTGATGTGAATATCATAAATTTTATATCGCTACTTTCTTTAAAAAAAAAATCAAACTTGGCAAAACGCGAATAAAGTTTTCAAAATGTACCTTTTTATAAACATTGAGAAAAAGATATTATGCTTTATCTGCGGTTAAGTTTGAGATATAAATAACCTTGATTTATTTACATATAGAGAAAGTATTAAAAAACACTTTTTTGAATTCTTGAGATATGAATGTGTTGCAACAGAGGACCGATATGGTGAATACACTGTGTAACAAATTTTCAAAATTATGGAGATAATTTGAGAAAATTTGGGACATAGATTCTTATTGGCACAAGGACCAAGCCAATTAAAAATGGGCCGAATCGTAGGACGACGAGGAAAGATAAGGGGAAATTTCTTTCTCTCAGAAACTATTAAACCGATTTTAATAAAATTTAAAACGTAGATAGAACCAAATCTTTTGGACACAAAAGGGATGCATTTTTTTAAAAATAGGACCACGAGAGGAGATAGGTGCAATTTCTGCCTCTCAAACCGATTTTAATGAAATTAAAAACATAGATAGAACCATATCTATATGGATACATAAGCTATACAGTTTTTCAAAAATAGGACCACAAGGGGAGGTAGGGGTCAATTTCTGCCTCTTAAACCGATTTTAATGAAATTAAAAACATAGATAGAACCATATCTATATGGATACATAAGCTATACAGTTTTTCAAAAATAGGACCACAAGGGGAGGTAGGGGTCAATTTCTGCCTCTCACAAACTTTCAAACCGTTTTTAATGAAGTTTATAAACATTTATATGGACATATAAGCATATAAGCATATGGTCGGGCTTGACCGACTTTACTTTCTTACTTTTTTCAATTAAAAATAGAAATTGAAATAAAAACTTAAGTATACTTCCGACCTACATGTGACATTAGGGATATTAAGGAATAACAACTTTAAAAATCCATATATGCAGAGAAGTGTTTATGTAAGAATAGGAGTAAATTTTTAAAAAACATCTTCAAAGTTTAAAATTGTTCTACTACAAAAATCACAGAAGACCACTAAAGCCCCCGAATGTTCTGTTTCTCGATGGCTGCCCAAGGAATCTTTTACTTCAAAACTAAGCACTTTTTCCTTTTTGCCGCAGATGTTATAGTGCAAAAAAAGTAATAAACCTTTAAAGGAACTTAAAACTTAATATGAGGAACATGTGATAAGAAGAAGGCTATGCGTGCAAAAAGGGAAAAAAGACATGATGAATTGTGAACTGCTTGTTCTGTGCTTAGACTTGCACGATGTCATAAATAGGGATGTAACAAATACCGATATATCGGCGATATTATATGTTTGTCGATATATTAATATCGGCGTTATTTAGCTGCCGATACACCGATACTTCTGAAATATTTTCGAACAAACAATTTAATTTTCAATGCTTATTTTTTGCATAACAACTAATTGAGCTACCTTAACAAGAGCGCCAAGCTTTTTTTTTTTAAAAGTTATATCGTCACCTAAAACGCAAAAGGGCGTACAACAAAAAAATCAAAATAGAGTTTTGATTGATTTTTGTTCGTTTAATTAAGGCTCCTATAACAGTTCACAACTCAACTCAATTGAGTTGTAATTTCTTATTTTTTGTATTATGGTTTACCACTTTACTATATTGCGGTTAACAAAAACAAGTAAGAAAGTGTAGTCGGTCAAGCCCGACCATATGATACCCTACACCACAGTATTTAATAACACATTATGCCTATGTGTCCATATTAATATGGATTTATCTATGTTTATAAACTTAATTCAAATCGGTTTGAAAGTTTGTGAGAGGCAGAAATTGCCCCCTACCTCCCCTTGTGGTCCTATTTTTGAAAAACTGTATAGCTTATGTGTCCATATAGATAGGGATCTATCTATGTTTTAAATTTCATTAAAATCGGTTTGAGAGGCAGAAATTGCCCCTATCTCCCCTCGTGGTCATATTTTCTTAAAAATGCATAGCTTATGTGTCCGTAAAAATATGGATCTATCTATGTTTTAAATTTTTTTAAAATCGATTTGATGGTTTTTGAGAGGAAGATATTTCCCCCTCTCTGCTCTCGTGGTCCTACGATTCGGCCCATTTTCAATAGGCTTGGTCCTTGTGCCAATAAGAACCTATGACCCAAATTTTATCAAATTATCTTAAAAATTGCGACCTGTACTTTGCGCACAAGGTTACAGCCAGCCAGCCAGCCGGACGGACATCGTTAGTTCGACTCAGAATGTAATTCTAAGTCGATCGGTATACCAATATTTTAAGGCGTTTCACACATCAGCACAAATGCATAATACCCTCTCCACTATTGTGGTGTGGGTATAATTACAACTGATCACAACCAGTTCTCTTAATTACAACTCAACTGAGTTGAGTTGTGAACCGTAATAGGGGCCTAAACTACATGTTCACATGTTAGATCCCTACGATAAAAATGGCGATCTTATTAAAGAAATTAAAACCCCTTGTTGGTATGGATTTCTGAAAGTGTCTCGCCTCTCCTATAAATAATAAAAAGTGTTCTTACGCCCTTTTGAATTTTAGTTGACGATATGCATAATACGTTTTCAATAAAACAAAACGACATAGCGATCTGTCAAATAAGATGTTGCAGTCGGGTGGTGTTTAATTCGCGTTCTAAAGGGTTTTTAAAATTGGGATTAATTTTAAACTTAATTTAACGTAGTCTGAAACTCGGATTTTGCTGGCGAAATGTATTTTTTTTTATTTTTTCATTAACCCTTCGTGGTACACATGAGCCTGGCCAGACCTTTTTCTATGCGTTTTATATAGAAAATCAAAACATATGTAAGACCGGAGGGTTGAAGACCAACATTCGTTATTAGTTTTTAATTCAATTCTTTCGCTCCTTCAACAACGAAATCAGGGTAGCCTAACTTTTGATATTTGTCATATAACCAAGGACCGGAAATTACGAACGGAAAACACAAAATTAAATTTTATTTTTTAAATCAAAAATTTTTGTGTGTGAAAAAAAGAATATTGTTTTTCTGTGTCAAGGCGAATTCATCCCAGGTAATCTCGGTACTACAACAAGTACAACTCGTACAAAAACCACAAGCAATTTGTTTTTGTAAAATCCATTGTACAATGTCAAAAACAGAAATAAAACAAAACAGAAACAAAGATAATAAAAGAAAATAAACAAAATTTTGACATCCAACAGTGATTTTAGCTAATATCAGCAGGGCTTTTAAGACCACCTGTAATAAATTCGCCTTGTTCTGTGTTTAAAATTTAAACGAAAAAAGAAAAAAAAAATTTCTTTGAAAACAACATTTATACCGCATTTAGACTATGCAATTAATGCCGAGTTTTTTTCTATTTTCTTTTAAAGTAGTTACTACGAAACTCTTTTCACATTTACATTTCAATTTTTTTCAAGTATTTTTTCAACTTTATCAACCCCGTTTTCTTCCCTACACCTCTTGCTAACACACAAAAAGTTGCAAGCGAAAGTTGCGGCGTTAATTGCATAATGTAAATATGGTCTTATTGTTCCAAAAAAAAGCAAAAACTTTTTTTGTAAAAAAAAACAGAAAACATTTTTAAAAAACTTTTTTTTTTTGTTGAAAAATATTTCTTAAAAGGTTTTTTTTTAGAATTTTTTTTCTATGTATGTATTTTTAAAAAATGTAATATGTATGTATGTATTCTCAGAAACCTCCCAGCCAGCAAAATACTCCGACATTGTCTGAATCAGACATTTCGTGCAATTGTCTGACTTCATTCTTAGAGACTTCGTTCAGATTTCTGTCAGACATTGAATTTACCTACTGTCTGGCCGATTTCTAATCGATTTCGCATGGATATATCAAGGGGAAATTATGTTCAGGTATGTCCAACAGAATTCCGACAGAATTCCTTCAGATGTCATTCAATTGAAAACAATTTTAATTTTATTTTATTTGTTCAAGATAAAAAGCATAAAAAAGGTACGTACGTGTAACATTTTTAATTATGTATGCACTTTTACATATTTTGCAAAAAAATCTCGTCTAACACATCAGAACTTCCCATGACTTTTTCATTAGGTTTCTGTTAGATATCTATCAGAAATGCCGACAAAAAACCAAAATTTCCCACGACATGTCTGTCAGAATTCGTGTCAACCACTCCATACGTTTTTGGGTCAGAAATCTGACAGAATTCGTATACGATTCCGTCTTTTTTGCCGACGTTTCCCTCAGATATCTGAACGACGTCGGATAATTTTGCTGGCATGGGAAGTTCTGATGTGTTAGCCGATATTTTTTTGCTTCCGAACTGATAGCTGAAAGAAATAATTTTATTGCAAAATATGTATGTATGTACATACAAATTTATAAATTTTACACGTACTTACCTTTTTTATGCTTTTTATCTTGAACAAATAAAATAAAATTAAAATTATTTTCAACTGAATGACAATTGTCATTATTTTAAAAAAATAAAAAGTTTCTTTAGACAAATCTGAAGGAATTCCGTCGGAATTCTATTGGACATATCTGTACATAAATTCCCCCCGATATATCCATGCCAAATCTATCAGAAATCGGCCAGACAGTAAGAATATTCAATGTCTAACAGAAATCTGAAAGAAATCTCTAAGAATGAAGTCAGACATTTGCACGAAATGTCTGATTCCGACAATGTCGAAGTATTTTGCTGGCTGGGTTCAAAAATTTTATTTAAATTTGTTATGAAGAATGAAATTTTTATGACAATGCTTAAATATTTTGTTATTTTGATTTTGTTTTTTTATGTTTTTAAGAAAACGTTTTATTTTAAAAACTTTAGTTTTTGTTTTTAAGAAAATGTTTTATTTTAAAAACTTTATTTTATTTATTTTTTTCGACGGCTTTTTTTCAAAACTACTTAAGAAATTTTTTATTTTCTGTAAAATGTAGAATTTTTTAAACTTGCACAATAAATATTTTTTTAGAAACAAAATAAAAAAACATTTTCCGGTCCTTGCATATAACTAAAATTTTTTCTTCGGGCTTTGAAAACTGACACTTTTGAGTCAGCCACATTATTTTTGATAATAAGGGTTTCATTTCAGTTTTTTTGTTTGCTGGAAAAATGGAAAAGTGGAAAAATGTAATTTTTGTTACTACAACCACAAGAAAAAAAATTACACCAAAAGTTACATTTTTATCAAACTATAACCAATTGTAGAAAATAAGGGTAAACAGATGTAATTTTCCGCTTTAAACGTCAAACGAAATGATGTTGCCATCCATAAAAAATTGTTAATTTTTAATACAAAGTACGAAAAATTCCATCTCTTTTTATAAACTCTTGAATTGTACAACTCCGATTTCAAAAGTTATTTTTTTATAGTTACAACATTTCAAATATAACTTCTTTTTCATTTAATCTTTCAAAAAAAAAAATCATATTAAGAATGTTAAATAATCTATTAATTCACTTTTGAACACTTTTATTCGGCATCTTGAAAAATATCAATTACTTCAACGAATTATTTGACAGTTTTTTTGACAGTTTGTACTTTTTACAAAAAAAAAAAAAAAAAGCGTTCACGTCAATAATAGTGTAATTTTCTTTTTTCCATTTTTCCAACCAAAAAAATGAATACCCTTAATATGTATTTATTGCAGCATTTATTGTTTAAAAAATATGTTTAAAAAAATATAACCACAAAAAAAAGAAAAAATTTGGTTAGCTGCAGATTTAAGGGTCCTTACCACAGAGTAGTATAAAGGCTCACAAGTAAATGCTTTGAGTTTCACAACCAAGTTCGGCCAAGTTTTTTAATTATTACCTTTTTAGTAATAAAACTTTTCAATGCGTAAATAAAAATTTATTACTGTTAAAGTAAATTCGAATATGTATATCGTTTATTATAAATAAAGCTAGAGGAACACGTGGATATATAAAACGCTGCACATTGGGGTTTTTTGCCAATCTAGCCGGACATTAAGCAAAAAATTAAATTTAAGAAATGGAAAAATTTATGTACGCAGCTCGACAGACAACAAAGTTCTGCATCGTATAGTGAATTTTCAAGTCTTTTGCTTGAGATTTGTGGTTTTGGGACACTGTTAAAACCAGGAAAGTTGATTAAATTGCATGCGTGTTCATTGACTTTTTACGGTTTTGGGAGGTTTACAATATATTTTTTCGTAGATAAACGAATAAAGATTTTACATTGATTTTTTTTTTGTGAAAGAGTATATAAACAGCTAGTTATGAAAATTTTTAGAAAAATTTTATTAGAAGTTTTTATGAAAAAAAAATTTGTTCGAAATTAAAAAAAACCATTTTTTTGTTCACTTTTTTGTAAAAAAAAAACTTAAAAGTTTTTTGAAGGTGAAGCCCGCTGAGTTCTTAAAAATGTTATACATCACTATAAAATTTGAAATCTCTACTTTTAAATTAAAAAAAAAAAAAAAAAACGTTGCGCGTTGTTGCGCCATTTTTTTTTATGATTTTTTGAAAATTTCACCTTTTTTCTGTTTTTGCTCATCTTCATAGGTACATATGATAGAAACACTTTCGTCAGTCATAAAATGTTTTGGTTGTACGTAGATGTTTTTTATTTAAATTATTACATCTAAGACTAATATTACCTGTGTAAAAAAGGGATGTGCGAAACAGTAAGTAACGGGTTTTAACAACCTGTGTGGCCACTAAATAACGTTATTTTATGGAGCAAAATAAATGTACCTGTTTTGCATAACTTTTAAAATCATTAACAACAAAAATAATATATAATAAAAGTATTTTAATACTAATAAAATTAAAAAAAAAAAAAAAAAAATTAGGTGATTTTTGAGCTTTAAATAGCACTTACAGCAGACTTATCAAAATATAAAGTTCGTCAAAAAAAAAGTTGATATTCATTCATTAAGAAATTAGTTTAAGAAATGCAATTCATAACAATATTATTTGTTTTGTTAAAATAAATAAAATATAATAATAAAATACTACAGGAAAAACTGTAGCGTTCGTTATGTAGCGTGCGTCACAAAGGGTTCACGACTTTTGTCAAAAAATCACATCATTTTTTGGCTGCGAATAAGTGCGTTTAGAATTCATCTTTCTTTTAGGAACTAGATTTTGTATACCTTATCATGCCAAATTCGCTAAAAATTAGGAAAACGCACTTCAACCTTTGAAGTTACTTTTCGTAGCGTGCGTCACAAAACTTTGTGATCAATTATTTCGCAACAAATACTGGCTAAGAAATTATGATAAATGCCATTAGTTAGTAGATATTAATGTCACTAAATTCTATATATAAGTTGAAGCTATCTTTTTTGAAAGACCAAAAAATGTTTATATTTCAATCAGAAAACGCGTGCGAATGTAGCGTTCGTCACGCAGGATTTGCCCATATACATATGTATGTCGCTTCTTGAATATGGATCGATTATATCGGAGCACATTTACCAAACGTATTTTAATTCAATCGAATCGGTACAAAAACAATTCATGCTCTTCTGCCATCGCGGATTACATCTCCACCCACTAACCTTGCCTTCATACATAGCGCGACTGGCTCTGATTAAGCTCTCTACTTCAAAAAGTCGTAGAACAATGATAAGTTTGTCGTTAATTTTGAACATTATTAATGTTGGATTTTTATTTAATGATATCTCATTTAATATTCCTCAACGATCATTCCAAAATTTCATACCGTTATCCTTCAAATTCATTAGAGCTAATTATGGTGATGCTGACCTGACCCTCTTATGGCTAATAAATTTGAGAATGTTTAAACGCTAGTAGAACTAAACTAAAATTTACACGTTAAAATAAAATTGCTTCGAATCGAAAAAGTATTCGATCACGACTGCCATAATTTGTTCTCAGTATCTAAAAAATATAGTAAAATAATTTGATTTTCCAGTTCGACCCTCATAGCATATTCAATAACTATATAATCTGGCCTAGATTAGACGAAGATTAAAGCTAGGCAAATTATCTACAAGACACTTTTTATTTGTTTGTAATACTCGAGATCTTTTTAAAGATATGCACTTTTGAATTTTAATGTTAACATATAGCCATTTCCAAAAAAACGTCAACCACAAAAAATGGAAGAAACAAATTTTTCTTTTCAAGATTTATTTAGAGAATTGCTTATATTTTTTTAATATATGCGTATAAATTAATTGATTCGAAAAAAAGATAAATGGTAAACGAAGTACTACAACTTTTAGCACATACTTGTGTATATTAGAAAATATGCATTTGGAACAACAATACTTTAATCTAAGGCATATTTATGATCTGAAAAACATTTTTTATTAAGTTTATTATTTAAAGGATTATAAATAGCAACATAAAAAATTTTAAATTATGGTGGAAAAATTGTCCCGTTTACAATTTCTTTAACAATTTATTTAAAAAAATGTAATTCATATTTTATTTTGAAATCGAAACCATTTTTAGGGCACATTAGTACGCAACATTTTAAAATTAATCCCAATAAAATATTGTGTCAGGTTTCGCAGAAATAACTGTTTAAACGGTTACCCCTTAAAACCCACTTCCATTTTTTGTCCCGTTTACAATCACTGGTTTTTTGCAATTATCTCGGAAACCACGACAGTAAGCGAAAAATTTCATTTGCGGAAATTAAAGAGCTAATTGAGAGTTAAAAAATCATTAATTTAAAAAATTAAAATCAATATAAACGTGTGCGAATGTCCCGATTACAATCTTGGAAGTGCCCACCCAGGCAGAAAAAGACAATCACCACGACGCTGTGCCGACGTTGCAGGGGGTACTATCAACATCAATACAACCTACTTTTTACGAAATTTACAATGTTGTCACAATACTAAAATGATAACGCCAATTGTGCGTCTTCCGACTCTTCTTTTTAGTATTGTCACAGTACTGTAAATTTAAATTTACAATGTTGGATTCACGAATTTACAACGTAGTCACAACCGTCTTCCGACTCTTATTTTCAATATTGTTACAAATATAAATTCGCTAAAGAAACAAGCAAAAATTTGTATATTTTTTAACCTAAAATAGTTTTTGTGTTTTCATTTTAATACGACACTATTAAATTAATAAGACTAAATTTTTGTATATGGGCAAATCCTGCGTGGCGAACGCTACATTCGCACGCGTTTTCTAATTGAAATATACACATTTTTTGGTCTTTCAAAAAAGATAGCTTCAACTTATATATAGTATTTACTGACATTAATATGTACTTACAAATGGCATATATCATAATTTCTTAGCAAGTATTTGTTGCGAAATAATTGATCACAAAGTTTTGTGACGCACGCTACAAAAAGTGGAAGTAACTTCAAAGGTTGAAGTGCGTTTTCCTAATTTTTAGCGAATTTTGCATGATAAGGTATACAAAATCTGATTCCTAAATGAAAGATGAGTATAAGAGAATTCTAAACGCACTTATTTGCAGCCAAAAAATGTTGTGATTTTTTGACAAAAGCCGTGAACCCTTTGTGACGCACGCTACGTAACGCACGCTACAGTTTTTCCAGTAGTATTTTATTATTATATTTTATTTATTTTAACAAAACAAATTTTTTTTTATGAATTGCATTTCTTAAAAATGAAATTAAACATCTAGTCTTATATTCCGTTAAAAAAAAATTCATTTGAAAAATTTTTGGTTGGTGGACTGTTTCTGGGATTTGCCCATATACAGCTTTGTAGCGGTATAGAATTATTATAAACACTAGGGTGGTCGTTAACTGTATGGATCAAATTTTTTTTTCTATTTTTCCATGCTCTAACCCCCCAATTCGGTGGGTATTGATAAAAAAAAAATTCAAAAAAATTTTAAGGACGATCGGCGAAGGCTAAGCCGTCCCTCAAGCCCGCCAAAGTTTGAGAAAAATCGTAAAGTCCGACTTGTATGACTTATATTTAGGAAAATATTATTTTTACATAAAAATCGTTTTCTAAGAGGTTGTTGTTAGTAAAGTTTCCAACAACTTTTGCCTTAACAAGTTTTCTCTAAAACTCATATTGAACAAAACCTAATTAAAATAAAAAGTAAACAGTAGCATTGATGCGAATTGTTTCTTTAGAACTGTTTTTTCTTACACACGTCAATTCAGCTTTAATATTTGTGTTTGTGTGCGTTCGCTTAAAAAAAATAGTCAAACCCATATCATTTGTTTCTAACGTACCACGGTTGATAAAGTTGGTGCAAATGTACTTTTTTTAAACAATTCAAAGCCAAAAAGTACGGTGGTATTCTAGGGTGACCGTAAAAGTCAAAAGTTGGATATATTTAGGTCTCAATCGCCAATTTGGTGGCTATTGATAAAAAAAACAACTTAAAAAAATTTTTAGGACGATCGGCGAAGGCTAAGCCGTCCCTAAAGCCCACAAAAGTTTGAGAAAAATTATAATTTTACATGAAATCTGACTTATGTTTAATAACTTAGAAAATATTAATTTTGCAGAAAATTTTTTAACTAGTTTTTATTTATCTCTTACTAAACAAAATAAACTGAAAATATCGAATAAGCCACTAAAAAATCCAATTTTTAATTCAATAAAGAAACGCATTTTCTATGAATTAGTTTTGTTGAAAAACATTTTTATTATTTATTTAAAAAAAAAAAACCGACCAGCCGGGCACCTGGCGTTTTACCCTAATTTGGGTACGCTGAATTCAGTGGTGCTAACCGTTTTTTAGGTTAGCTCTTGTTTTCAAAATTTCGAAAACGGAGGAGGTTGCACAGCGTAACTCAAAAACGAAATTCCACAATAATATTACCTTTAACAATTGCTATACGGCCATGTTTTGACAATCGCGCGATTTGAAATCGCAAAACGCCAGATTTATTTTATGGTGTTCTGAAACTGGTGCGTTTTGCTTGCGACCTGCCATAGTTTTTTAAAGTTCCCTTGAGCATACTTTTGCAATTTGAAGTCACCAAGCTTCTTGCGATTGCGATTTACAGTACACGTATTATGAAATTTCAAGTCAAGATCGCAAATGTTTAGCGTTTTGTGATTGTCAGAACATGCCGGATAGGTTTTTCTAATATGCGTAGTCGTTTTAGAAACCAAATTTTTTTTGGGAATGGGGATAAAACAAATTATGTGAGGTTGGTCATACATTTGACCCAACTAAGGGCAATCTTGGCGCTGCAGTGGCCAAATTTAAGAATTATATTAAACCAGCATATTTGTATGGGAGCCCCCCAAAAGGGTGGAGATATAAGGCAAGTATGTTTTAAGAAAATGTTGAGCACAAACAACTAATTAAGGTCCGTCATATATTTAATTCCCCATGGGGCGATTCCTTGGCAGTTCTGGGGCTTTTTCTTCAATATATTTCTAGTCTGTGTTGACAATTTTATATGAGAGCTCCCTTAAAGAATAAAGAAAGCGTGCAGGTATGTTACAGGGATGATAAACGAGAAAACCAATATCGTACTTACGAACTTCTAAAATCGTACTTATTCGACCCCAAAAGTAGTAATAAATGATTTTTTTTTATAAATGAAAAATACTTTTGTTTCGGTTACACTTGAAACCATTGGTACATACGGTATATTTCGTTCTTTGTTTTTATAATATTTTGGCATGAAGGCTTATATGCTGCCGCTGATACTTGATTTAGAATGTGGCATATGCAATCGTCCAATGATCAAGTGCAAAAATCTATTCACAATAGCGAAGTTTAGTGTTTGGTGCAAATGGTCTTGCAAAGAGCAAATGCAAAATATTATAGCTGTTTTGTTAAATCCAACAACAAAATACACAGAGTTTCCTTAAGATTTCATAAAAACGCTATGTAATTTTGCATTTGCACTTTGGCAAAACCATTTGCACCAATCACTGAAATCCGTTTATATTCATTGGACAGTAAATACGAGTTGCCATTTTATATCAATTATAAATATTTAGGTTTGAACAATTTGGAAATAGTAACAAATGAGTCACGGGGGTACCAGCGTACTTTTTGGGTTTGAATTGTATCAAAAAAGTACAATTGCACCAACTTTATCAACCGTGGTACGTTAGAAACAAATGATATCCGTTTGACTATTTTTTTTTTTAAGCAAACGCACTTAAACACAAATATTAAAGCTGAATTGACGTATGTAAGAAAAAAAAGTTCTAAAGAAAAAATTCGCATCAATGCTGCTATTTACTTTTTATTTTAATTAGGTTTTGTTCAATATGAGTTTTAGAGAAAACTTGTTAAGGTAAAAGTTGTTGGAAACTTTACTAACAACAACTTCTTAGAAAACGATTTTTATGTTAAAATAATATTTTCCTAAATATAAGTCATACAAGTCGGACTTTACGATTTTTCTCAAACTTTGGCGGGCTTGAGGGACGGCTTAGCCTTCGCCGATCGTCCTTAAAATTTTTTGGAGTTGTTTTTATATCAATACCCACCAAATTGGCGAGTGAGACCTAAATGAATCCAACTTTTGATTTTAACGGTCACCCTAATAAACACGGTATTAGGAAATAAAGGTTTAATTCTTGTATATACAGTGTTGTAGCGGTATTGTTTTATGATAAATACGACTTTAAAAAAACTTAAGTCGTATATTTGTATTTAGGGTGTTGTACCGGTGATGAATCTTATTTAATTTTGTGTCTACAGTGTTGTGATGGTACCATATTTTTGGTAGAGTCACAATTTTGTATTTACAGGGTTGTGGCGGTACATAATATTTAGAAGAGTCGTAATTTCTGCCTGGGCATATACATAGTGAATTTTAATGTTAGGTGTCCATCAGAGAACTGCAAAATCACTATTTTTCTTGATTTATTCATACGCTCAAATTTACATTCACTCTTTGCTTGCAAAACAAAGTTCAACGTTTGTAATTTTTACATCGTTTCGTACAAATTTGATTTTTGCATGTATTCGTTTTTTATTGAAAGTGCTTTATTTGCATTTTTGTTGCTCACGCAATATAACACAACTGTGTAAATTCAAAAGAACACATATGTACTTATACTTTTGCATTCAAGTAGTCATTGTCCACTCGATGAGACGCTTTGTTAACATTCACAACAATAACAACAATAAACCACTCGATAAGACGCTTTGTCCTTCACTAATGACCCATTATGAAGAACCTCCTTGGCTGACAAATGAACATTCATTTATTTTATCCTTGGAAGACTTGCCTAAGGCCACTACCTCCTCCCACATATACAAAGCCATGTTTAAAGCTATCTCCGAGAGTTTTTCTGCAAATAGCTGGAATTTTCTCTACACTGATGGATCCAAATCAACAAACTACACTACCTTTGCTGTTGTTACCCACGAGGGCAGCCTCATAAACACCGGTTTCATCGACGAGTATTGCTCCAATTTAACAGCGGAGGCATTGGCCATCCTAGTTGCAGCACAGTACGCGACAAAAAATAGTTCCAAGTTTATAATCTGCTCCGACAGTCTCTCAGCAATTCTTGCCGTCAAAAACTCTTGGTACGAATCACCGATAATCAACCAAATAAGAAATATCTGCAATCAAAATTTGAATAACATCAAAGTTATGTGGGTGCCTTCCCATGTTGGCATTATAGGAAACGAACACGCTGACTCTGCCGCCGAAGAAGCTAAACTGCGACCTTTGATAAAATACTCGACTATGGAAACCCGGGATATCTTTAATACCATCAATACCTTTTTGACGTCAACAAAGGCACAAAAATGGTCCGAGTACCAGCACAATTATAAGCACATCAACCCAACGGGAGACAAACCATTGTATCCCAAAAACTGCTCCAGAAATGAAACTATTTTATTTGTACGCCTTATGGCTAATAAATCACTGATGGTTTAAAAGCTGGTTTAGTTGAACTAAACTTGAATTTATATATAGTTTAAACTCAACAACTGTAAATCAGTGTCCCATGTATTATATGTGGTTAAAAAAATAACATGTGGCAGCACTACGATAAATCTTATCAAATTCATATGGTCTGTATTGGTAGTTTAAACGCCCAATTTTATGCGCTTAAAGATGGTTTATATGTTTAGTGATTTATAGATTTGTTGGTTTAAACACATTTTTAACCAAAAAGAGAGTTTAACTTGTTCTGATTTTTTAGCCCTTAGAATTATTCATTGCAAAATTTCCCATCAACATATTTTCGAAAGAACTCAAGCTCCAGTATGTTCCACCTGTAACACACACCTCAACATGGCTCATATTCTTGACGTATGCCCTACATACAATTCATCCAGAACCCGCATTTTCGGAACGAATACACCAACTGGTCTACTTAGACACACGTGTGATAAAAATATTAAATTAATCTACAAATTTGTAACAACAAATGGTTTACAAAACCTTATTTAAAATGTATATACATACCAACATAGAGTCGAGAGCCTCAGTTGCTAGAACTCCTTTACTTTATTAATTATTATAATTTAATTATAATTATTAATTTTTTCTAAATAAATAAATAAAACACAACAATAACAAAAATACATTGTACCTACATACAGAACTACTGTACTTTTTAAGTTTGTTTCTATGGAAATTGTTTGTACCTACATTTCGTCGGTTGATTATTTAATTGTCGTATGTGGATCAGAGAATAGCTTTTTGCAATTGAAAAAAAAATCGCATTTAATTAACGACAACAAATACACACGCTTACGGTCATACAGTCAAACTCGCGCAACCGCAAATATTCGCTGCTGGTTTGCAGTCATTCAAATAACGCACATCGTGCTTTGTTATTCATACAATCGTTGCCTTCGTTTTTTTTTATAAAGATTCTAAGTGTTCTGAGCGCAAATGATTGTTTGGTAAAGAAACAAAAAATACAAACGAAAGAGCCAGAAATCAAACAATCATTACTCATGTATTTATTCAGCATTAACTATGTAGTACAAGAAAAAAAAAATTTAAATGAAACTAAACACACATACTTATGTAGGTACACACAATTTCCATAGAAACAAAAAGTACAGTAGTAGTAGTAGTAGGTACAATGTATTTTTGTTATTGTTGTTTTTATTGTTGTTAATTTTGAAAAAGCGTCTCATTGTTGTTTATTGTTGTTGTTGTTAATGTAAACAAAAGTATAGAGTATGTGCTCTTTTGAATTTACTCAGTTGTGTTATATTGCGTGAGAAACAAAAATGCAAATAAAGCACTTTCAATAAAAAACGAATAAATGAAAATATCAAATGTGTACGAAAGGAAAAAAAAATTACCAACGTTGAACTTTGTTTTGCATGTATAGAGTTATTGTAAATTTTAGCGTATGAATAAATGCACAAAAATAGTGAGTTTTGAGGTTCTCTGATGTGGATACACATTACATACGACATACGACAATTTAATAATCAACCGACGATATGTGCGTTTATTAATTTTTTTTCTTTTACTACATAGTTATTGCTGAATGAATACATGAGTAATAATTGCTTCATTTCTGGCTTTTTTGTTTGTATCTTGTTTTTCTTTACCAAAACAATCATTGTCGCACCGAACACACAAACATTTTTAATAAAAAAACGAAGCTAACGATTGTATAAATAACAAAGCACGATGTGCATTATTTGAATGACTGCAAACCAGCAGCGAATATTTGCGGTTGCGCAAGTTTGATTGTATGACCGCAAGTGAGTGTATTTGTTGCTATTGATTTAATGCAATTTTTTTACAATTGCACAAAGCCGTTCTCTGGTGTCCATATTATATATATGTATATATCGGGTGATTTTTTAAGAGCTATAGGAAAGTTAAAAAAAAACACATAAAATTCAGAAAAATGCATGAAATCTTTATTTGAATCGATAGTACGGTCCATATAATTTAATGTTTGAAGATTATTGCATGCAAATGTTGACCATGACTGCGCCTCAAATGGTCCATCCGCTTAGTCCAATTTTGGCATACTCTTTCAAACATTTCGGCCGGTATCTCATGAATAAATGCTTCAATCTTGTCTTCCAATGCGTCAATTGAAGCGGGCATGTGTGTATAGACATGAGCTTTAACATAGCCCCACGAAAAATAGTCTAAAGGCGTTAAATCGCACGATCTAGGCGGCCAATTGACCGGTCCCGAACGTGAAATAAAATGTTTCCCGAAATCGCCTCCCAATAAGTCCATTGTTAAGCGTGCTGTGTGGAATGTGGCACCGTCTTGTTGAAACCACATGTCATGCAAGTCAAGCTCTTGCATTTTGGGCAAAAAAAAGTTGGATATCATCGCACGGTAGCGCTCACCATTCACAGTTACGTTACGATTCGCATCATCTTTGAAGAAGTACGGTCCAATGATGCAACCAGCCCATATTGGTATTGGTAGCTCTTGCAATGCTTCTGGCTGATCTTCACTCCAAAATCGACAATTCTGCTTTTTAACGTACCCATTGAGCCAAAAATGAGCTTCGTCGTTGAACACAAGAAGCGCGCGATGAACTTTCTTAACAGAGCACGCATTTTGATAATAAAATTCAATAATTTGCAAGCGTTGTTCGTTTGTAAGAAGATTCATGGTTAAATTATAGACCAAACTGAAGATGTTTGACAGTGAAACAAAACACGAAACGTGCGTCAGCTGTTTAAACCAGTGTTGCTAAAAAATCACCCGATATATGTTCTCCCAACCTTAATTATTTTATCATAAGCAAAACGAAAAGGTCTCTCCGAATTTCTTCAAATGTCTCATTTACTTCGGTTATATTTTCCTACTTATTGGCAATAGATGATACTCATTTTCAACTTGTTAAAGACAAAGTATTTTTATTTAAATTAAAAATTATTTAAAATTGTTTAATTTTATGTATTTTTGCACTTTTGTTTTTGGAACGCATTCGCAAAATATTCGCTTAAATTTGGCGAATACGTTTACGAATATCGTAATATAGTCAAATAAATAATACTCTTACCTGTAATACATCTAATTTTCATTAAATTTTCTTATGATTCTTTATTAACATAACAACTTTCAATTACAGAGAAAAATGATGATTCGACTGATAACGGAATTCTTCAAAAACATACAAAAATTAAATGTGAAAAAGTTAGTTTGGGTAGTGAAAAAATACCAAAGGCTACAGCAGCAGAAGCTTTTTTCAAAGCCACCGAATCTTTGCCTTTGCCAATAACTTTGGCTCGGAATGAAACTAAAACTATGGGAGAAACGTCATTGGCCAACAACATGTTATCGTGTACTACAAACACAACCGTTTCAGTTCCAACAAAGAAAAGTCGTAAAAAGAAGGATATTGTGCATAAACCCATTAAAGTTGAACGTTTAAGTGATCTGGATCCGAAACCTTTACCAATATTTTCACGTACTCGACATGGAAGTTTAAGTAAATCTGAAAGTAACAAGGCTTTACCATCTGAAGAGAACAAGCGACCAGCGTCAATATACGAAGACGCAGTTGAAACTCCACCGTCTCGTAATTCCAAAGAAATCAACAATGATAATGGGACTAACGGTGTGGTTAATGAAACTGTTAATCTTGGTCCGGCCGCTGATGCCACTATGAATTTGGGATCCGTTCCAGGAGAAGCAACATTTTGCACTAATCCAGCACAAACAACATTTCAAGTTGCAAACGGTCAAACCACATTCGTTATGGATTCAAACCCTAATGCTACAGTTACTTTGAATAAACATTCTGGAGTTGATGTCCTAGCCGATGCTACATTTGACATTCAACAAGTTTCGAATTCGGGAAGAGATAAAGAAGACGATGTTGTCGGTCAGCGTTCGTTTGAAACTGCTAAAGACTCATCACTGCCGGATGATGGTAGTCTCTTGACCGAAGATGAACAGGAAAAACCAATAGTGGCAAAATCAAAAGTGTCACTAGCAGCTACGAAATCTAAAGGAGCAGCTAAAACTTCCACTTTAGCCAAGACTGGCTATAAAATGCCAGCGCGTACTAATGCATTATTCAAGTAAGTATTTTAAATGACAACGAAATCTTCGCAAGTATAAAATGTATATTATAAATTTAGTCCTTTGGCTCAAAGTCCAGTAAAGATGCGTGTTGAAGCTTTTGAAAATGCAGCAGCTGCAGCAAATGAACCGTCTAAACGGCCTCTGCGCAACAAAAAAGAAAATATTACACCAACTGTAAGTTTACATATTGCGGCAAGTAATTTCAAATTTTAATTTACCCAACCTATTTTAGTCTGTTACAACACCGACTATTGGTAAGTTATCAGCTCCAGCTTTGGGACGTTTTCTTACGCCAACACAAGGTTCGAATGTTGCCATAGTTAATAGCGCCTTTGCTAAGAAGGCAACAACAAGTGCTTCAAAGGCTTTGCCAATGCCAAAATCTGCTTGTGCATCAAGTTTGCAACGCAGTAACTCAGCAGCTTCGACGAAAACACTGCAGCGAGAAAATAGCGCAGATGATTTCCGTAAAGGTCTTCACAATCTTGCAGAGGAACGTAAAAAGCAACGAGAACAAAAGCATTTGTTAGCTGCTCAACAGCGAGAAGCCAAAGAACGAGAGCGCGCTGAACGTATGGCTAAACTGGCTAAAGAGAGAGAAGAAAAACGCCTATTGAAAAAGCAACAAGAACAGGAACAGGAACAAAAGAAACGAGAACTAGAAGAAATTCAGCGAAAATTACGCCAACAACAAGAGGATGAGATTGCCAGGTCTAAGGCGGCTAAAGAACGTGAAATTCTATTGCAAACGAAGCAGCAGCAACAACTGGCTAAACAAAAAATGATGCCACCGCCACCAAAAAACATCTCAAAATATACATTTGAAATGTTGCATGAAGACGATTCAACCGATGATGAGGATAAAGTTTCTTACAAACGTCCCCCTCCACCATCATGGAGTCGAAGTAAAATAAATTTTTTGATAATATATTTTAATTTAATTTACTTCTGATTTCTTTCTTCTAGGTCATGTTCGTGGTCCAAACATGTTAAAACAGGAATATACACCATCTGCGTACATTGACAGTTTCTTCTCTGTACAACCAATGACACCGGATCTTAAAATAATCTTTCCTAACATAGATGCCCGTCACTTAAAACGGAACTCGAGTGCTTTGTGGTCTACACCTCCACGCTACTCGGAGTTGCCTAAATATTAAGTTTCATCTAAAAATATTTTTAATTAATTGCTGTTTTATATTTAATATACATATATTTGAGGCCGTCAGCGCAAAAGTGGTGTAAGCCTCAATGTTTCATACCCTGAATTATCTACGCCAAATTGATTAAAACTGCGAAAATAAAATAAGAAACTAGTTTATCTCTTGTTTTACCAATCACTAACAGAAAGCGTTGCAAAAGTTTGTGTAGAATTTATTTATTTTTGCTCTACTTGTAACACAAAAGTAGGCATAAGAATATGAAATAAATGTAATGTGGCTTACACCACTTTTAAGCTGACGACCGGCCGGCCTCATTTATAAATGTATTTTGGTTGAAAATAATTTTCATTTTAAATTTTTAATATACTTTATTGAGTAATTGTTTTGCATCAATCGTCAAAAGTTTTTTGTAACTACATATCGTTCTGGTTCAACAATATGTACAATATTAACTCAAAATTTCAAAATTTATAAGCAAAACAATTTTAATTTTAATACAATTGTTTTCGGTTAATTGAGCCCCGCTTAATTGAGTTTCCTGTTTTATTGCACTAAAAATCATGGAGCGAAATCATACCCGTTTAGTTAAGTTTCGTTTAATTGCGTCACCCGCTTAATTATTTCGCAAAATAAGACCGCATTGCGAAAAACAATAGCAAATGTTTCGGTTAATTGTTTCCGTCTACTTAATGTGTTTTTGCCTCCACCTCCACAAAAGTAAAAAAAAACATTTTCCGGCAAGAAAGATTGTACGATGAACGTACCTGATTTTTATTTTGTTTTAAAAAACCTAAACTATTTTTTAACTTTATAAATAAAGAAATGAGTTTTATTTTCGATATACACATAGGTGTTTCGCTTTATTGCACATCTTGCTCAATTAAGCGATTTTCGTTTTAATTGCTTTAATTAAGTTTGCATGGATTCATTTTTCCATGTGAAGTCTTCATCCATTATCTTTGTTTTGAGCAGTACATAATAAAATCCAAAGTATTGTAATTTACGATCCAATTTCTCCCTGGGATGCAAAAAATCACAGAATTCATTATTATTTATGAAGTATTCTACTGGTAATGCTGGGACATTTGCAGGAGGGTCAATTTTCACTGATGATCCATTGTCTAATTCCATTATGGTATCCTTTATTCTTCCTCTTACTCTCGATGGGTGGCTTTGGTCTATTTCATCAGAAAATGTTACTCCTGGGCAATTGTGATTTCCCAGGCACCTCTTCCATTCATACTGGCCAAACCCAAAGATTGTCCATGGGAATTTTTCGTAATTATCTCTTGCATTCCTAAGCAAGTTTCTATATGTTCTTCCTGGTAAACGGTGGAATCCGAAACGGCAGTATTCCGCCATTGCCATAACGGCCTCATGAAACGTCCTTGCATCGGATTTTGTGGAGTTCAAACCCATTATACCAGGACCGTCATGGACAAATATCCCCTTTATGTTGTCCCCATCAAATATCACGGTTTCCATTCCATCATATGTGGTGTACCAGACCCCTTCTTTGCTTCTTGTTTTCACTGCTTGTGTTTTTCCCCTTATGGGAGTGAATTTGAAACCACGAACAGTTGATGTGTCCAGTATTGGATACCCGAGGTGAACCAATAGATAATTGACATAAGTTCCCTCTACATTGTGGTTCCTCACTATTAAATCAAGAAGGTTCTCACCATCATATGTTGACTTCTTGATAGCACTAACCATTTTCTCAGCATTTTCCCCATTAGAAATTAGGATGTAAAGGGCCTTTCCTATGTCACCCAACAGTGTCTTTATGTTGCAGCGCTGGAATTCTGCTGAACTGGACACTATTATTTTGTATTTAGTGAATGCAAATGCATGCCTTACTCTGTTACCCTCTACTGGACTTCCCTTTAAACACGGGATGAATCTCGGCTTAGAATTAAGGCTGTTTATCAGGATTCTCAACTGAGATTGAATTGTCATCTTTGATACTAGGTTCAGGTCCCTTATTAACATTAGCTCATCAAGTATCTTTCTGTTCAATTGTCCATAATCCAGCACATATTGTGGCATCAGACATGCCATTATGTAGTCGGTCTTCTTAAAATTGGGTATTTGAACCATTGTTTCTTGTGTGTTTATTAATTGTCTTCCTATGTAAGTCTCCCCATATTCAATGCGAGCTTTTCTCCAATCATGAGAATAATAAAATTGCACTTGTGTTCTTTTTTGTCTGTAGAAGACATCTATTGCTTTGGTAACATTCTCACTTGGCAGTGGGGCCCTGTTCAAATACCACCCTACAGCCTCCAATTTACATAGGGATCTTGAGTGTTGATGTGCATCATCTTTGAAAATGAACTCCTCGGGCAGGCCACATTCTTTTGCTTTCTCTTTGTCAACTGATATGGGATACTTTGTACTAATAGTTGACATCATAATTGAAAGGGGATTTGGATCCTTTATATTCTTGGATTTCCTTTGTACTATTTTCAGGTTGCATAGAGGTTGTGTTCTTAGTATTTGTATCGTCTCTGGTTTTGCTTCCGTTATATTTTTGCATAGTTTCATGAGCACTTCCTTAAACGTGGTGTCCATGTTGATTTTATGATTTTACGGGTATGCTTATGCTTATTGAAAACTTAAACTTAAACTTTAATTGAGTTCCCGTTTAATCGCGTCAAAAGTTGTACATTTTTAGAAACTCAATTAAGCGGAAATAACTATTAAAAACATGAAAAAGAATTTTTAAGCCAACCGTTGCATTACCAAAAATTATACAAAATAGCAAGATATTTTTACAACGGTTAGAAATTAATATTACATGTCGATTTTTTCCAAAAAGTGAAAAATAAAAATTTTGAGTTAATACACTATTGTTGAACAAATGCGATATGTAAATTTTTTGTTCAAGAAATTTTTTTATATGTATGTACGTATGTATGCCTGTGGGCTTGGTTAAATAATAAAATCATGAAAAATAGCAAGCAATAAAATTCGGTTTATTCAGGGAGGCTAACCTCTTTTGCGATGCGAAAGAAAATACATAGTAGCAAATCTAGTGATTGACACTCTTAAATGCGTTTGCGTATTTGTCTTTCGCTATCACTATTTATTTTGTTTAAATTCTCCAATATAAATTTTTTACATACATCCTTACAATACATCGACGGGTATAGAGACCCTTATCAGAGAAAAAAGGAAGTTAAGAAGACAATGGCAAAACAGTCGTTCCCAACCACTAAGGCCCAACTACAATTATGCCTGACAACTCTTTGCAACAAATTGAGACAGAACCACGAGTCTGCAATAGAAGGCTATCTAAACAGCCTAGATGCCACAAAAAACTCCAATTACAGCTTATGGAAGGCTGTACGGCATATGAAACGCCCTATAACCCAAGAATCTCCATTAAGACTGGAAAATCGCACTTGGGCCAAAAACACAAATGAAAAATTAAACGCTTTCCTGTCGTCCAATCCTTCCTGATAAGGTAAACCATCCAATAAAATTTAACATAACTTAAGTAAAATCTGCAATAGAAAAAGTGAATATTAAAAATCTCCCTGACCTGACCGCACCACAGGGCCAATGATAATAAACTTACCATCGTCCGCTTCTAGAATCTTGCTGCTCATTTTTAACGCGATATTAAGAGTCGGATACTTCCCATCCTCATGGAAGAGGTCTCCAATTGTTATGATTCCCAAGCCAGGAAAATATGCTGGCCAGGCTGCGTTGTACAGACCGATAAGCTTATTATCAATCCTATCGAAGCTTTTCGAAAAAATATTCGTTTTAAGTATAACTCCTCATCTAAATAAACACGACATCATCCCGGATCACCAGTTCGGATTCAGAGCGAAACATGGTACAATAGAACTAGTGCATAGAATTGTCAACCTAATTAGATCGGCGTTTAAGAAAAAGCAATACTGCTCAGCCCTGTTTATAGACATTTCCTAAGCATTTGACAAATTTTGGCATGATGGGCTACTCATCAAAATAACACGAATGCTTCCTCAAAACACAAGCTTCTGGAGAGCTATCTAACAGGCAGAACATTAATAGTATTAATAGGTCGCAAGATAAATACTCCCCCCTCAAGAAAATTACTGCTGGTGTCCCCCAAGGCAGCATATTAGGACCGCTTCTATATATAATATACACAGCGGACTTGCCAACAAACCTGAGCACGCATACCTCTACATTTGCAGACGACCACCATTTATAAGCGTTAACCATGACCCAAAAGTCGCATCGCAAAATCTGCAGTCCCACATCAGTGAACTAGAGGCCTGGCTAGAAAAATGGAGAATAAAGGTTAACCCGGCTAAATGTGCTTACTTAACTTTCACGCTTAGAAGACAAACGTGCCCAGCTGTAAAAATAAATAACATCACTGTTCCGGTAGAAAACCATGTTAAGTACTTTGGAATTCATATAGATAGACGCTTGACCTGGTCTCGTCATATTGAAGCGAAAATAACGGCTATGAAACTTAAAGCAGCTCAACTACATTGGCTTCTCGGTCGAAACTCAAACTTGTCTTTAGACAACAAAATTCTCTTATACAAGTCCATCATAAAACCAATATGGACATATGGCATCCAATTATATGGTACTGCATGCGTATCTAACATCCAAAAGCTTCAAAGAAGACAGTCTAGACAAATTGTCTGCGCCCCATGGTATATACCAGAGATCACAATTTTCTTGATTTATTCATACGCTAAAATTTACATTCACTCTTTGCTTGCAAAGCAAAGTTCAACGTTGGTAATTTTTACATCGTTTCGTACACATTTGATTATTGATTTATTCGTTTTTTATTGAAAGTGCTTTATTTGCATTTTTGTTGCTCACGCAATATAACACAACTCTGTAAATTCAAAAGAACACATATGTACTTATACTTTTGCATTGAAGTAGTCATTGTTCGACTCGACTCGACGCTTTGTTAACATTAACAACAGTAACAACAATAAACCACTCTCATGCTTTTTTAAAATTAACAACAATCAAAACAACAATAACAAGAATACATTGTACCTACATACAGAACTACTAAGATGAAAAAAAGTCTGTTTCTATGGAAATTGTTTGTATGTATGTACCTACATATGTATGTGCGTTTAGTTTCATTTAAATTTCTTTTTTCTTTTACTACATAGTTATTGCTGAATGAATACATGAGTAATAATTGCTTCATTTCTGGCTTTTTTGTTTGTATTTTTTTCTTTACCAAAACAATCATTGTCGTACAGAACACACAAACATCATTATTAAAAAACGAAGCTAACGATTGTATAAATAACAAAGCACGATGTGCATTATTTGAATGACTGCAAACCAGCAGCGAATATTTGCGGTTGCGCAAGTTTGATTGTATGACCGCAAGCGAGTGTATTTGTTGTTGTTGATTAAATGCGATTTTTTTTCATTCGCATAAAGCTGTTCTCTTGTATATACGTAATGATATTATAGAATATTACGACAAATTGTCTGCGCCCCATGGTATATACGTAATGATATTATCCACAGAGATCTCAACGTCCCCACTATCCAGGAGGAAATTAAAAAATATTCAATTAGCTACATCGATAAACTAATGGCCCACCCTAAATACCTCGCTCGGGGTCTGCTTCAGTTCGAAGGTCACCAGAGGCTAAAAATAACCTATACTTTGAGCCTAACTAGAAGACATTTTTAAAATTTGAATACAGCAGTTAGTGGTTACATTGGTAACAATTAATAAACAACAAGTAGAAGTAAGATTTGAATAAATATTGTAAATTTCGATAAGAAAGATTCAACAATAAAAATAAATTAAAAAAAAAAAAAAATAAATATTTTGCATTTCATTATTGTCAATCTCCGCCATCTTTAATTTTTATTGCCAGTATTGCTTCATTTTTGAAAAATTTTGCGAAAAAAGTGAATTTTTAATTTTATATTACAGGGATATGAAAAATGAATTTTAAGCCAACCGTAAAGTTACCAAAAAAATACACAATAGTGGTATTCACACCGAACTTGTTAATTTGTTACTCGGTAGTTTGTTAATTTGTTAAAGTTACCAACTGTGAAAAACCCCATTTTTAGTCTGGTAACTTTAAAATAAAAAAATCATTTAATTAACATACCTACTCTCAATGTACACGAAAAGTGCCAAAACACAAATATTTTTTTTAGAAATGTATCACAAATTACTTTTTTATTATATTTATTTAGAAACTGCAACAGCTGATTGTGAGTTACCAACTAACAACTATTTTATCAGGGGTGCCGTGTTGTTAATTTGTTAAATGTTAATCCGGTAGCGCGTTAAATATACAAAAACAAAATGCGTGTAAAAAAGTAACGATTAACGACTAACAGACTAACAAGCTCGGTGTGAATACCACTAATATGGTGTTATTTTTACAGCGGTTAGATATGAATATTATAGGGCCCATACACAATACCATCATGATTGTACAATCAAGTGATTGTGCAATTAAGCTTGAAGCACACAACGCACCAGCATGCTGGTACAAAATTCATTTTTTACCAAAAATTGTGTGGAAAATGTTGTAATGAATAACAATAAAATTTGTGCTGCTGTTATTATTGCTATTATCCTAAAACGAAAACGAATAAGGAGTAAAAAAACGTGTTTTAATTTAAATTTTGTTTTTTTTTGATGTTTATGCCTTAACGATTTAACATTTATGAGCTAACTTTACAGCACACGATACAATCATGCTGGAACAATCAAAAAAATACCAAACTATTTTTGATAAAGCACCATCAGCTGGTACAATCACACCACAAGCCCATACACGGTCCATCAGCTGGCACAATCACTTGATTGTACAATCATGATGGTGTTGTGTATGGGTCCTATTACGTGTCCATTTGTTCCAAAAAGTGAATAAACAAAAGTTTTGAGTTAATACACTATTGTTGAACAGGTGTGATTTTTTATTTTCTTGATTGTATCCAAAATTGAATTTTTACATAAAAATTACAGGAGCTCTGGGAGGCTAGTCTCTATTGCGATGCGAAAGAAGAAAATTGTAGCAAATCTAGCGATTGGTACTCTTCAATACGTTATTTTATTTAAACGGGAGAAGGGAAAGAACTCCCGGGGAATTTTTATTTATAATTGAGCTGATAGGAATAAATGGGAGAAATTGGGCTGTATTTAAATTCAATTGTAAAAATGGGAAAAGGGAAAAAACTCCCGCGGAATTTTTATTTATAATTGGGCTGTATAAAAATAAAAGTGAATTCGTTTTCAATTTCGCTAACCCCTTACTATTCTAATTGAAAACGAAAAAAAACATGGGGATGTGAATTGCAGAGCACCAAAATTGGTGTCTATTACGAAAACAAGCGTCAGTTATGTAAAAAGCGTTAGGAAGTTTAAAGTAATGGTTGGCTTTTTCTGTTGACTCTTCAAACCACAGGGAAATACAATAAATTTTTATTAAAAAACACATTTATAATATTATCACTCATTAAATAGTACATATTTATTATATGTTTTGTTGTGGGCTATTTTCGTCCATTTTGGTATTTTAATACCAACTTTTAATCAAATTTCCCATTTGTTTATAAATACAACTCTGTTATCTTTTCGAATGAGTTGCGCAGTACGGTTTAACTTTCGAATCGGAAATATCTTTCGAAAAATTTTGCTTTTCGAATCGAAATACGAGGTAGCCCCCTGTTCTGCAAATCACTTGATTTCAAATCACATGTGCCTACTAAAATCTAGGGATGGGCAAATTTAAAAAATATATCGTTATATATCGAAGCTGTAGAAAAAAAGACAAATGGCCCAAAAAAAAAAATTAAAAATCGCCCAAATGAAGAATCGCCAAAAAGAACATGAAAAATGACCCAAAAAGTTAAATATGAAATTTTGCCCAAAATAAACGAAAAAAATTGCATTGTATTTTCAACAGCTGCTCGGCAGTATGGACAGTAATACTTATGTATTTGAGCCCTCCACCAAACTTTGTGCACTCTTCAATAGTTAAATATTAATTAATCACTGCATAGTTATAATCAATTACTCTAAACAGAATATAGCTTTTTGCAAGGTGGCATGTTATAAAGTACAGTGCCGTAGTGTCCATGGACACTGTGACACTTTTGAAAATGTCATAACGTCCGTGGGCATTAAGACACTTTGCAAATTGACATTATGTCATTTTTAAAAATGTCATTAATACAAAAAAAGATCTACATACACGCAGAGAAAAACATGTTTCATTATGGTCACAACCAACAAAACTATTTTTAAAGAAACTTATTTTACCATAATATGGTTGTCGCTGACAATGATTTGGTTAAATTAAACATAATATGGTTAAAATTTTTTTAAAAATGGTTTTGTTTTTTCTCTGGGTGCATATATTAAACATACATATGTATAACGAAAACACTTTTGGGCGCAAGGATTTTTTTCCTTTATGGTATAACAAGTACCGGTTTCGCTTAGTAAAGCTTCTAAAATCTGCCTTGTTTCCGAACGAAGGTCGAATTCGCAGATAAGCTTTAGTTAGCGAAGCCAGTATTTGTTATACCATAGAGGAGAAAATCCTTGCCCCGGCCGAATGCCGGCTGTACAGAGAAGCTTTAGTGAGCGAAGCCGGTACTTGTTTTATCAAAGAGGAGAAAATCCTTGCGCCCAGCCAAAGGTCGACTATGCCTTTTTGCAATATGTCCCGTTATTTTTATAAATAACATTTAGGAATTCGACGTATAGTAATAATGAATTATTGTTGCGGGCACAATTAGCAGGGACGAGATTTGATGTTAAAGTGCTTACGTTAAATTGTTGTCTATTATGTTACCTTAATTAAATTAACAAATGTTTGCTTGGTTTTGTTTTATTGCATTTATATTTTTGTTTTGCTTGTTTCTACTTTGTTTGTGTTGTTGTCGAGAGTATCCAATTATTTGACTTTTGGTTTTGTTCGAGTAAGGAATTGATCGATTTTTGAATTTAAAAATTGCTCGATTAATCGAGTAAGGGTTTTAAATTGTTCAAATTACTCGAATAATTAAAATAATTTTATCCAATGGGAAAAACATAAATCTCTACATGAATTGATACTTTTATTATATAAATAAACACAAAAAAAAAAAAAAAACAATAAAACAAACATGCAGTTAAACAATAAACAATAAAATAACAATTCATATGTGCTATGTAGATAGTTCTAAAACTTTTAAATTAAGTAAATAATAAAAAAAAAACCCGGCTGCGAAAAATACAGTTTTTATACATTAAAAAGACCGACACAAGATTAAGGAAAACTAATTTAAAACAAACTTTAAACCATGTTTACACAACTTCGGTTTAACAGACTATTAAATGGTCTGAAAGCCAAAGTCTATTACAGTTTTGCTTAGTAGCAGGCGGGAACCATTAATTTTTATCGGTTTATAATGTTGGCTGTTTATTATAATTTTTGTCTTTTTAGTCCCGACACTTTTTGTGAGAGGTGCCAGCCAGTTATGAAAAACTGTTAAAACCAATTTAATATTCCTACAAATCGAGTGAAATTAATGTCGTTGGGCATTCTCAGTTAAAATTTTTTTTAAAAATCACCGTACTTTTTACTTTTATTTTAATTTCACTGATAGCTTATATACATTTTTGTAATCTTGTTTAATTCAAACTTTTTTTACGATAAATTTAAAATTTTATATGAAAATGTGCTTTTTAAGTATAACATTTCTAACGTATGGCATTTGACGTTTATAATGATATACATAATCACCCTTATTGTGTTTGGCGTATTTAAAAAACGCCTACGACTGTTTGGTAATAGATTAAAGAGAACGTGAACTTTTTTTCTTTAATCTATTACCAAACTGTCGTAGGCGTATCTTAAATACGCCAAACACAATAAGGGTGAATTTGTCTCTCACACACCCACATCTAAAAAGGGTCTGAAATATGCCCAAAAGTTTGTGTGGTGGAAATAAATGTAGAGGTTAGTTAAGAACATGTAATTTAGTTTTAAATTATCTTAAACAGTTAAAAATCTAAAAAACAAACAAAAAACAAAGAATGAAAGATTATCAATAACAATTTTAATTAATTTTCATGTTGTAAAATTCCTTTCTTCATAAAAATAATTTAATAAAAATTAAATTTCATGAACTTAAGCCTAATTAAAAATATTAAAAACCATAAATAGTTCAACAAAATAACCACAATACAAATATTTTTATATTAAAAAAGTGGAATTTTTTAAGATATCAATCTTAATCGATTAATTGATATAAATTGTTCGAGTTATTCGTCATTCGAAATAAGCTATTTCAATTATTCGATCCAATAATGGCGAAAAAGTTTCTCGACTAATCGAACAACGATTAATCGAGTGGATACTCTATTGTTGTCTGAATGTTGTTTTTTGGATTTTGCAAAAGAAGTCCTTTTGTGTTTTTGTTTGGTTGAATTTGCTTGGTTTTTGTGTATATTTTTGCGTGTGGTTGAAGGGTATTCTTCTGCAAAACAAATGTTTTTTAAATATTTAAATAAATATGAATTTATTGTAAAATTATCTGTAAATACCTGTTTTTTGTGTTGTCCAAATTGTTTAATTAGTCCATTAATTTGAGTGTCTGGAAGCAGAAATGTGATGGGTTTTGACAATACTTACATTGTGTTGTCCCTCGCCTGGGTAACTATCTTGTCGAGATGCGAGGGCTTAAGTGCACTCGAAGGTTCTGTTCTCTTGGGATGATGTATGTGATGAATACGTCCTCGCGGGAGGTCGAGAACACTGAAGGGGTGTGCAACTAAAGGTTACTCATCTTGGCAAGATAATGAGGCGGTAGTGGAATGCACACTTCCGGTCCATTATCAGTACATATAGCACGGCGTGTCAGCCCGCGGGTTCGCCCCTTGAAAGGTGGGGGCTTTACCACTGGCTGGGGCGCGAAATATGCACTTTTAAGGACAACGTGGTTGGTAGCAGTGCCGAGGTCCTGGGTGGCTAGTGCGTAAAGAAACTAGTCGTTAACAGCTCTCCTCAGCGTTAGGGCAAAGCGCTGTTGTACGTTAGTTGCCTAGTCCACGCACTCCGTCACTGCGTGGTTCGGTCCGTCTTTTACGAGCATACTCGTGGGAACAAAATGAATACCTCTCTTTTAAAACAAAAAAACAAAAACTAACATTAAAATAACAAACAGCAAGGACACGACGGACGGGATTGACCAGGATCAGTCGGACGTCACGATCTGTGAGGTGGGGAGTACCCTCTCGACTGTTCATGAGAACATAATTGAACAGGAGAGATAGGTACTGACCCACCTTTACGCGGATAGTCTTCTGGGACTATCGAGTGACTCCTATGGAGAAACCGGGGCTACTCAAGGGTTAGAGGGGCTGACTCTGCTCTCTGGCACGGAGCTCGATATTGATATATCAGCTCACAGTCAGACTACAGAGCCTGCCACTCTCATCTGTGAGGCCGGGGGACATCAGAGGGGACACTCTGGAGAAGACTGTCCACAAACTGTTCGGCAGGACGCCGTGGAGGATGGGCCAAGCGCCCCTCCACGAGACATTAAGAACTCCAGCCGAACGAAGGAGGAGAAGGCGCAGAACGGAACAAGGAGTTCTCTGGCATATCTGGATAAAATGTCGAAGAGAGATCCTTCAACGCTCTCCGCGAGGGATAGGCACCTTCTGAGAAGACACCTTCTGAGAAGGTACCGACAAAGCGTCGCCAAATTCGAAAGAATTTACGGCCCTGTCAGTACCGTGCTTGGTTGGCCCTATCCTTGGAGAAAGCAGGTGGATGAAGTCGCCGACCCGGACACTACTCAAAAGAGTACAGGGCCGTTGGCATGTCAACCTGCAGTGGAGAGATGGAGAAAGGAGGGGTAGCCCCGATGACCAAAGCGCTCATGTCTTCGGAACGAGCTGCGGAGGATAAGGGGGCGATACCCAAGAAGGAAAGCAATGTGGCTAAGGCAGCGGACACGTGGAAGAAGGCTGGTAATCCTCCGTCCGATTCCACTGGTGGCTCTCGTAGGGAGGCCAATAGGGGAAAAGGTGCGGGCAGGAACAAGCCTTCTAAACTAGTCGTGCCGAAGTCATCGAACTCAGTGAAGAGGGTTGGTACATCTCCGGCTGAAGTTCCTAATGGCTCTAATAAGGAAAACATTAAAGGGATCAGATCTGGGGATGATCAGCCTGCTTCATCGAACAAAAGATTGAAGAAGTCGACGAGCCTGGAAGGTCATCTGCAAGTGGCTGTCATCGATCGGAGTGATCGATGCTGGCAGCATTCAAGGGCAAAGAGGAGGACGTATCCTTCAATGGTGCGGACTGGGTTAAGGGAGTGAAGGTTGTCAATTGTGGTAACAAGAATTCTTTGGAATTCTTAAGGACTACAATTGACAAATGCAGCGGCATTAACCCGGGGGCAAGGTTTGAAGTCATACAAGCCTCCGATTTGCCAATTAGGTCCATAGTGACAGTATGGATTCCAGCACCCGTACGTCCGGTGGAAACTATACTGGCAGTATTGGGCAACCAGAACAAAATACTTCTTACCGACCAATGGAGGCTGGTGACCTCACTGGTGTGTAAGGAGAATACCGGCAGGGACTTCCGCTTCGCGGTGGATCGGAAGTCCATGGAATTCTTGGAGGAGGTGGGGTGGGGGGGGGTTTGTTAGGTTTGGTTTAGGTAACGTCAGGTTCCGGTATCCGAAACATGACAGGACCAAAGAGGTGGTTAGTGGTGCAAATAAACCTGCACCATTGTGAAGCAGCCTCAGCCGAACTAGCAATCTTCCTCACCAGCAACCTTGGATTAATAAAACTAAGGTTTGCGGCTTAGGGGTTGTGGGATACACTCGGTTTGTCCCGTCCACAGAGGACAAGGTAAGAACGTGTATATTAGCGAGGGATGAATTAAATTTTCTCATCTCTAATTCTTTCAGGTGCGGTGACTTGACCGTAGTAAATGGAGAAGCCAAAGGTAAGCGCACTCTTACACTGGCTTCGGTGTATATGCCGTACGAGGCGTTGGACCAACCTGGCACGGAGGTGCGGGAACTGACGGCATATGCAAGAAGGATGGGTGTAATCCTAGTATTGGGCTGCGATGCCAATGCTCATCATAGCCAATGGGAGAGTGCAGACATAAACAAAATGGGTGAGTTAATGTTTGATTTTATAATTACTAACAATCTTATTATCTGTAATATGGGTAACACGCCGACGTTCAGAAATAAAGATAGGCAGGCAGTGATAGATCTGACATTAGTGAACCGTGACGAGCAACTTGTGGTTGATTGGAGGGTGGCAACGGACTGTACATTTTCAGACCATAGTCGTATTACCTTCACATTGAATTTTGACCCACCTGGGGTTGCTCCATTTAGGAACCCGAGGGGGACGAAATGGGATTCCTTTAAGGAAAGAGTCCGAATTAGGTTGGCGCAAAGGGCCTTGGGCGAATTGCTGCCGACTGATCAGGAGGGTGTTGTGAACAAGTTTACTCATCTTCTAAGGGAAAGCTATGAGCAGTCCTGCCCGGTTACATATCCGGGTAGGCGTAAACAGCCCAAATGGTGGACCAGGGAACTTCACGTTCAAAGGTCTACGGTTAGGAGACCAGAGGATTGGAACAATCACAGGGTGCAGTTCAACAGGTATAAGGCGGATCTAAAGAGGGCAAAGCGACTATTATGGAGGCAATTTTGTGCATCCATTGATAATGTCAACAAGTTGTCAAGATTCCGACGGATTTTATCCAAGGACCATAAGGCCCTTGGTTACATCCAAAGGAATAACGGCTCATGGACTGAGTCTAGCTCTGAGACCCTAACCTTACTTATGGAGATGCACTTTCCCGGGTGCAGGGAAACCGGAGGTATGGACGACGGTCAATGGGACGTGATGTCCGTGACATCGGATTATACTTCCGCCTGCGTCGAGGAAATGGTCACAAGGGAGAAGCTGGCGTGGGCGGTCAATACTTTCGACCCATATAAATCACCGGGTCCGGATGGCATTTTTCCGGCCATGCTCTACAACATTCCAGACGATGCATCATTTCTGCTGGTGAATATATTCAAGGGGTGGAGAGAGGTTAGGGTGATTTTTATACCCAAGGCTGGTAAAGCAGGTCACTCGAAACCGGGGGATTTTAGACCTATTAGTTTGTTTTCATTTTTGTTAAAGACTCTTGAGAGGCTAATAGATTTCTATCTCAGGAGTAATATTGAGTCCCGCCTTATTATCAACGCTCAACATGCTTACCTGAAGGGTAAATCTGTTGAGAGCGCGTTACATAAGGTGGTGGGTTGTATTGAACACGGTCTGAGGCATAGGGAATATACTCTCGCCGCGTTTCTGGATATAGAGGGAGCCTTTAATACCATTAGGATTGAGGCGATTAGAGATTCTTTGTTGGAGTTGGGAGTTGAGGACTTTCTGGTAGAGTGGATAGTCTGCATGCTTGGCAGTAGGATTATAAACTCGAGGCTGGGGGATCATATGATAAGGAGGAGGGTTACCAGGGGGGCACCACAAGGGGGGGGGTTCTATCACCTCTACTGTGGTTGCTTGCGGTTAACGGGATTCTTGGGTCATTTGATTCCATGGGTAGGAAAGTTGTTGCCTATGCGGACGACATAGTTCTGCTGGTCAGGGGAAAATTTCTGTCCACGATCGGGGAAATTATGCGGGTGAAATTATGCAGGTTCTAGGCGAACTCTCGGCATGGGCGAAGGATAGGGGACTGGGTGTTAACCCTGCGAAGACTGAGCTGGTGCTATTAACCAGAAGGTATAGGATAGAGGGATTTAGGGGGCCAGTGCTAGATGGCGTCGAGTTGCCTCTATCGGACGGAGCAAAGTACTTGGGTAACTTTCTGGACTGCAAACTGTCTTGGAAGAGAAATACTCAGGAGAGGATGAGAAGGGGACTCAATGCTTAACACATGCAGGAACTCCATTGGTAAGAACTAGGGTCTGAGGCCGGATATGGTAAACTGGATTTACACATCGGTTGTTAGGCCTATACTTACCTATGGATGCACTGTTTGGTGGGGTGCGTTGGGAGTGGATAGCTATAGGAAGATGCTCAGCAAGGTTCAAAGAAGTGCATCTCTTGGCATCACGGAGAAGCACTCCGCAGGCAGCGCTGGACATCCTACTATATCTATCCCATATTGAGCATAATGTGAGGAGTGTGGCAGCTAGGAACTTACTTAGACTTTACGAGTCTTCTTTAGTTAGACCTAGGCGGGATGATCACACGAGAATTTTGTACGAGATTGGTCTTCTTGATCAGGGTATTATTCTCGAGGGAATTTCGAATCATAAGACTATGACCCTGGACTTCGGTGCAACACCACCAGCGGAGTTCCCGGATAGGGAAATTTGGAGTGGATCCAATGGACTGTTTGAGGGGTGCGCAGTATTTACGGATGGATCCGAGAAGGAAACCGGCACTGGTGCTGGTGTATATATCACGGACACCGAGGTGAAAAGGTCGTTCAGACTCCCCGATGAGTGCAGTTTCTTCCAGGCTGAGATCCTAGCGATCCTGGAGGGCGACGGAGGTGATACTGGAACACATCGTGGGTGGATCTGTGGTTACAATTTACGTCGATAGTCAGGCGGCTCTTAGGGCATTGACAAACTATACGGTGCGATCGTGCCTGGTCGCTGGGTGTAGGAATGCTCTTGGTGAACTCATGGAGGCATTCAATGTAAGGCTGTGTTGGGTACCTGGAAACTGCATGGTTGATGGAAATGAGCTGGCTGACGAACTAGCGAGAGGGGGTTCGAATCTGGACTTAGCGGTAAGGGACAGGGGGGTTAAGCCCCCCCTATGTTACTACTATGGGGTGATACGGGAGAAATTCCGTGATGACGTTAACCGATCCTGTCCAGGGCACTATGGCCAAGATTGGACGAGGGGGCAACCAGGGTTCTACTGGGATTGGATATGGGTAGTTTTAGAACGCTTATAGGGTTCTCGACGGGTCATTGTCCTGTTAGGGCTTTTGCGGGCAGATGGGACAAAGCCACACCGGACTTCTGCAGATTATGCGATGATTCAGAGGAGCTGGAGACGATCGAGCATGTACTGTGCCATTGTCCCAGGATGCAGGGCCTCAGGCAAAAGTGGCTAGGAGATAGGTTTCACGACGAACTGGGGTGCATCGCTGGATGTAGTCCGGCTGATATACTGGGGTTTGTCAGGGAAATAGTGAGGTTGTTTCTGTAGAGGGTACTGTAGAGGGATCAATAGTTCTACGCGAAATCTTACAACTTACTAACTTTCTTGATTCTATCCATCTCATACTTATTTTCTTTACTGTCTTTTCTTTTTTCTCTTAATTGAAGGGATTCACAATGGACCATTTTGGTCTCCGAGAAGAAGTGTGCCCTTGTACCCTTCTTAACCTAACCTAACCTACATTGTGTTGTAATGTCATCTGCATGTTTGTTCTATGTAAATGTAGTAAAATAGTGTTGTTTCTTTGTACTAAAAGTGTGTAAGGTTGACAACGTAAAATTGTATTTTACACAGTGTTGTAGTTTCATTCAAAAAATGAAAAAATTTAAAATACAGTTGTTTTCGGTTAATTGAGCCCCGCTTAATTGAGTTTTCCGTTTTATTGCACTTAAAATCATGGAACGAAATCATTCAGTATAACTGTCTATGTAAAAATACCCGTTTAGTTGAGTTCCGTTTAATTGCGTCACCCGCTTAATTATTTCGCAAAATATGACCGTATTGCGAAAAACAAGAGCAAATGTTTCGGTTAACTGTTTCCGTATACTAAATGTGTTTTTGCCTCCACAAACGTAAACAAATTTTTTTGCGGCAAGAAAGCTTGTACGATGAACGTACCTGATTTTTATTTTATTTTAACTTAATAAATAAAGGAATGAGTTTTATTTTCTATCTACACATGGGTGTTTCGCTTTATTGCACATCTTGCTCAATTAAGCGATTTTCGTTTTAATTGCGTCGGCGATTCAATTAACCGAGTACTGCTTAATTGAGTTCCCGTTTAATTGCGTCAAAAGTCGTGCATTTTTAGAAACTCAATTAAGCGGAAATAACTGTAAATAAGATGAAACGAATATACTTAAATACAAAAAAAGAATATATAGAATATAACATGAAAAGTGGCAACAGATAGTTTTCCAGTATATGGCAAGAAACCCGTTAAAAAATTAAATAAATAAATTTGAGGAAAAAAGGAGATGATTTTATTTGCGAAGTTGAAATCTCCAAACAAGGACGCAAAATTTTTAAATTGATTTTTTTTAACAAAGAATATTAAAATATTTCTCCAAAAATAAAAAAACCAGGTAAAAAAAAAATTTATTCTTGTTTAAAAAAAAAAAATTATTGGCTTTGAAAACATTATAGGCGAAACAATATTGGCCTGAAAGAATTTTTTTAATAAATAAATTAAAAGTTTGCAGAAGAAAAAGGTCTGAAAAAGAAGAAAATTGTGTTAAATTAAATGGGAGATAGTCACTAAAAAGAGAAAAGATAAAATATTGTTACGAAAGTAACTTTAGTTAAGAATTATTTGTAATTATTGGTTAAGAGTTAGAATAATTTATGTGTTATCTATGATTAGTTATTAAGTATTTGCTAGTTATTTTATTAGTTAAAATTGTTATTGTATAAGTTATGCACACTTCTAGTGTAAAAATCAATGTACAGATGTAATGTTAGAATTGTGCATAATTGTACTTCAACCCCACTGTAAACTAGAATGTTCTTTATTAAGTTATCTCAATCTATGGCAACGCCTAAAAGTATACCTTAGTTTATGATGCCTAATAACTCAATTATTAGCCGAATAAGTTAATTTAACGAAATAGCCGTTATTAGGCGAACTTTATAGAGCCATCTAGACATTAGAACTCAAGTGTTCTATGGTCATTTGCCCGAGTATAAATAGGATCGCAAGAGATGGCATGATTCATTCTAAGTTTTGACTTTGTCAAAAACGTATCACGCTGAGAAGATTATAGTTGGTTGTAAATAAGAGCTATAAATTACGATTGTTAAAGTGACTAAGTACTAAATAAAGTTGTGTAAATTGTAAACAGTAGCAAAAGTGTTGTGTTTATTAATTTTATTTGAAGTGCAATAAAGAACTCGAAACGGTTTATTATAAAGGAAATAAAACAAAACGTTATTGAAAGGCAGTAACGTAACAATTGGTGTCAGAAGTGGGATGGCATAAATAAAATAAATAAAATAATAAAAAAAAAAAAAAATAGACAGCAATGAAATTTGAAGAGCTTAAAGTAGAACAGCTCAAGAAAGAATTGGGCAAGTTGGATCTGCCAACTGCAGGTAATAAAGCAGAGCTGCAGAAGAGGCTATTAGATGAATTCGAGCGACGCAATATGGACATTGCGAGTTACGAATTCGAGGAAAAAGAAGAAATAGAGGTATGTACTCGTGCAGTGCCAGCAGTATAGATTTTAACACAATGTTTGCTGCTATGATGGCAAAAATGGAAAAATTGTCGGAGGAAAATTCTAAGAATTCTAGAAAAATGGACGATAATTCTAGAAGCATGGTACAGATGATAAAAGAAAATTCTAACGATGTCTTGGCTGAAACTTCTAGAAAAATTGATGAAACTTCTAAAAAAATGGATGAAGCTTCTAGAAAAATGGAGGAGAAGTCTAGCACCATCCTGGCTGAAATTCAAGAGAATTCCAGAATAGCAAATGAGAAACTTCAGGAGATTTCCAGTGAAATAAATGAGAGAGTAAATGACATGGAAATAGAGTTCAACAAAAAGTTGACTGATGTTAAAATAGAAGTGGATGAAAAACTACACAATCTGGAAGCAAAAGTAAATAGTCTTCAAAACCAAGAGGGATCAGTACGGGTGATTCCAGAAGTTTCTAGCAGGATAAAGGCCCCTTGCTTCCAGTTCCAGTTCGATACAGTTGCCAACAGAAATGCATGGAACAGTGAGGAAAAAATCTAACGAGCTCATTCTTGCTTTAAAGGGGACTGCGGCTGAAGTGCTTGAAAATGTACCAGTAAGTAGCAGAAACAATTATGATGAAATTATGGTAGCACTGCAACGTAAGTATGGAGGGAACACAAAAAGGAAATCTACAAAATGGAGTTACGTGGCAGAGTGCAAAAGGCAAACGAAACCTTACAGGACTTCGCAATGGAGATTGAGCGGCTGGTACAGCTAACTTATCCTGGTGAGAATCATCCATTGTTGGACAGCTTCAAAACAGAAGCATTTATTAACGGTATAAGAGATGCTGATGTTAAGTATGCTTTGTGTGCAGCATTAAAGTCGACATTTGCAGAAACTGTTTCATTTGCCCTGGCTCAGGAAACCGCAAGAATAGTTGCAAAGGAGAAGTCGTATAAGGTGCAAAGGCTCGATGTTATTGCTGATGATGATAGAGATATCATGAAGGAATTGAAGAGCCTTAAAGAAGCAGTTTTGCGAGTGATAAGTGAGAAGCTGGGCAAAAACAAATTGAAATGCTATAACTGCGGTAAGATTGGGCACATACAGCGTAACTGCAAAGCACCGGAAAAAATTTCAAGATCTGCTTCGCCGCCGAGAAACAACCAACGGGCTAGTCATCAGTCATCGCAGGAGTCGCCGTTAAGTATGGAGGGAGTGCTACCTTTCGCATCTGAGAACTCGGTAATAAATTTAGTAGTGCCAAAGAGATATAAAAGTATTACGACATTTGGCTACATCGATGGTAAAAAGCGAATTTTGACTATCGACACTGGTGCAGGATTTTCAATTATAAGGCCTGACTTGGTAACGGGAGCTGTCGAACCACTAAGCGGAGTGAGCTTGCGAACAGCTACAGGTGAGCCTGTTACTGTCTATGGCAAAACACGTGTGGTGTTAAGAATTGCCAATGTTGTCAATTATCATGAGTTTATTGTGCTGGATAAAAAGCTTTTATTTAATGAACATATAAAATATATAGTTCACAAAATAAATACAACAATTAAAATAATGTATCCGTTGATAAACAGAAAGTCTGAACTAAATATCTACAACAAACTTCTTATATTAAAAACAATTTTCCATTCAATAATGTTATATGCGGCGCCTGCTTGGTATATCACGTCCGATTGTCATGTTAAAAAACTACAAATATGTCAGAATAAATTACTCAAAATGATATATGTATAATTTGCCAATACATTTTTCAACACAAACATTGCATTCTATGTCTAACATAAAATTAGTTAAAAATAAACTTAATATATTGTCTCTAAACTTTAAAAATCGTTGTAGATACTCTAGCTATCCACACATCAATGCATTAGTTTGATAACATTCATCCTTCGTTTTTACCCTCTAACTTTATTGCTCTCCTTATGGGTTCTTTTTCCCTAAATAAATACATGAAACACTAATTAACTAATATTATAAAAAACCTCGTAGATAATTAAGAAGAAAAATTTATTATTAATTGATCTCTTAAAATTAAAATAAAAATATCAAATTATTGTGAAAATATAAATATTATTATAACAATAAAATTGGAAAAAAAAAACTTGTAGACGAAGTACTGATTGGCGCAGATTTAATGATTAGTCATAACATAAGTCTGAATATGGGAAAACAAATCAAGTATTTGTTTGATTATGAAATACCCCTGAATGTTGGGTATGAAAGTGAGGCTCGTGTGGGACAGCTTCTCGCTTGTACTCGTCTGGAATCGTCACCATACAGAAATGTTGATTGCTCATGTAAGACAGCTTAGCAGAGTGGAAAACATGGCAATGCGGATGCTCTGTCAAGAAGACCCTGTAAGCTGGAATGCAAGCATTGCGTAAGGGCTGAAGGAAAGGAAAACATCTGTGACGTTCGTCTATTGCAAATAGAATCCAATGAAGACTGGTCGATGGCGCAGAGAAATGATCCAATTTTAGCTAAAATTCTGATAGCTAAGGAAGAAGGTAGAAGACCCGCACGAAATGAAATTACGCCTGAAAATCCACTGATGAAAGCATACTGGGCTCTGTGTGTAGTAAATGGCTGCTTATACCGTACGTGGGAAAATTCTGACGGAAAATCAGTTAAAAACCTTATAGTAGTGCTGTCGGCAAAAGTAAAGGAAGTTCTGAGTGAATTTCATAACGGTCCTAGCGGTGGTCATCTGGGTGTGACTAAAACCTTAGAAAAATTAAAACAACGCTTCTACTGGGTTGGCTGCCAACAAGCTGTAGCTGATTGGATAGCAAATTGCGCGCAATGCATTGCCGCTAAAGGCCCAGTAAAGAGAAGTCGTGGGGCACTACAACAGTATAATTCTGGTGCCCCATTTGAGCGAATCGCAATGGATATAGCTGGGCCATTTCCTGTAAAAAATGTCGGAATAAATATGTGCTAGTAGTCATCGATTACTTTAGTAAATGGCCGGAGGTATATGCGATCCCAAACCAAGAAGCAAGGACTGTGGTAGACGTCTTCGTAAACAATTGGAAAGATTTAACCGTACATTAGAGGAACATTTGCGAAAAGTAGTCAGCACACAACAAAAAGACTGGGATGAACACATTTCAAAATTCCTGTTGGCGTATAGGTCAGCTGTTCACGACTCCACCTCTCGTACACCTGTCAAAATTGTGTTTGGAACAGAACTGAGACTACCAGGGGATCTAGAGTTTGGCCAATACCAACTGGTGAAAACATTGAAGGCTCCACCTCACAAGATTAAGAAACTCTTAATGAACTTCATGACCGCATTAAGTTGTCTAGTGACAAGATGAAAGCCAGATACGATCGAGCGGCAAATTCGGAAGGATTTAAGGAGGGCCAGTTAGTTTTGCTTTTCAATCCCCAACGAAAGAAAGGATTATCTCCCAAATTACAGACACATTGGTTCATATAAGGTGACAAAGAAATTAAATGATGTTGTATACCGAATACAGAAATCTAAAAGTCCAAGAGCCAAAATGAAAGTTGTTCATTTGGAACGATTAGCCCCTTATGGAAGAGATGGTTTTGAGCATATTCGGGACGAACAGGCTTAAGTGGGGGGCAGTGTCACGAAAGTAACTTTAGTTAAGAATTATTTGTAATTATTGGTTAAGAATTAGATTCATTTATGTGTTATCTTGTATTGATTAGGTATTAAGTATTTGCTAGTTATTTTATTAGTTAAAATTGTTATTGTATAAGTTATGCACACTTCTAGTGTAAAAATCAATGTACAGATGTAATGTTAGAATTGTGCATAATTGTACTTCAACCCCACTGTAAACTAGAATGTTCTTTATTAAGTTATCTCAATCTATTGCAATGCCTAAAAGTATGCCTTAGTTTATGATGCCTAATAACTCAATTATTTCAGCCATATAGATAGTAATAGCTGAATAAGTTTAATTAACAAAATAGCCGTTATTAGGAGACCTATAAAGCCATCTAGACCTTAGAACTCGAACGTTCTATGGTCATTTGCCCTAGTATAAATAGGATCGCAAGAGATGGCATGATTCATTCTAAGTTCTGACTTTGTCAAAAACGTATCACGCTGAGAAGATTATAGTTGGTTGTAAATAAGTGCTATAAATTACGATTGTTAAAGTGACTAAGTACTAAATAAAGTTGTTTAAATTGTAAACAGTAGCAAAAGTGTTGTGTTTATTAATTTTATTTAAAGTGCAATAAAGAACTCGAAACGGTTTATTATAAAGGAAATAAACCAAAACGTTATTGAAAGGCAGTAAGGTAACAATATTGAAACGAGAAAGGAAGAAAAACAGGAAACATACAAAATTTTATATTAAATGAAAAGAGAAAAGTAAAATAACGGAAAAATAGATTATAAAAAAAAAAGAAAAACAGTATAAAAAAATGAACAAACAAGAAATATATTTAAGTTAATTCTAGGCAGTAGGAAATATCGCCCAAAGAAAAATGGCAAAAAAAAAAAATGAAGAATCGCCCAAAAGAACATGAGAAATAACCCAAAAGTAAAATATGAAATTTTGCCCAAAAGAAACGAAAAAGAGCCCAAAATAAAAATGAAAAATGACCCAAAAAGAAAAAACGAATTTTTTCCCAACAAAAAAAAAAATTAAAAATTACCCAATTTGCAAAACAGTGTTTATTGTTCATATAAATTTAGTTACTTACAAATGTTAGAGAAAAACCTGTTTTATTATGGTCACAACCAACAAAACTATTTTTAAAGAAACTTATTTTACCATAATGTGGTTGTCGGTGACAATGATTTGGTTAAATTAAACATTTTTTTAAAAATGGTTTTGTTGTTTTTTCTCTGGGTGCATATATTAAACATATAACGAAAACACTTTTGGGCGCAAGGATTTTCTCCTCTATGGTATAACAAAAACCGGCTTCGCTAACTAAAGCTTCTCTGCATAGCCTGCCTTCGGCCGGGCGCAAGGATTTTCTCCTCTATGATATAACAAAGACCGGCTTCGCTAACTAAAGCTTCTCTGCGCAGACGGCCTTTGGGCGGGAGTTATAATTAGTCCTTAGTTTAGACCGAAAAAAAACACGTTAGGTTTGCACATCAATTTACTTCTGATTTTTATTATTCTTTCTTCAATACATTATACTTTAAAACTAAGTTTTACAATTGCAACTTAAGCTATTTTTTTATTATATTTGACAAATGCAACTCAAGCTACAAATAAATTTCACAATTGCAACAAAATACTTTATTTCCTGTTTATTTATTATTTATTTTTATAAATACAATATTTTTATGTTTAACTCGAAAATGCTAAATAAATTCTTAATAATTGTATTTGCAATTTGCAACGTAGCGTCTAGTGCATTGACCCCCTTTATTGTACACATTGCTGTTGTGGTATGGAATACAGTGCAGTAGTAGGTGAGTATGTAACTCCTCCCCCCCTAGTCTGAAGCTGTGGGATAGAAGGGATAACAGCTTCAGCGTGGACATCTTGTTTGACTCTTTGTAAGTACAACTGTTTAAGGATAAAGATACTCGTTCCAATAGTAGCTATCCACATTAACAATTCAACCAAATCGTGTGCGTTCATCCTGTAGGATATTGTCGTAATTTCGGCTTGTTGTTTAATATCATATTCTGATAGTCTCTTTAAGGTAATTGTTTTGGTTTCTACAGATGCATGGATTTCGGCTATTGGTGCTGGGGCTATGTATATGTCTTCCCAAAAGGTGTTGATATCATCATTGTATGTAATATTGTTTACATTTATTTCACAATTTTTGTAATGCACTAAGGTGGTTCCTTCTATTGATTGATTGTTTGTTTCGCAAGTTGTTTCAATTTTTGTTTTTGGTACATTGATGAATAAAATGAGGTTAGGTTCTGGTTGCCAAATAGACTGTATCTTACCGGTGTCATTAATAACACAATTAGCATCTTGGTTTTTAAAAAGTTGGCCAATACACCTAGAACTCGACGTTGCTTCTGCATTTTTAAATTTTGAACAAAAGTATATATTTTCTATTTTAGGACATTTTTCGGTTACATATATAATTTTAAATTCGTTATACAATACGTATGGTTCTATAATAATTGTTTTTGTTTCGTTTATTGGTAATGGTATTATATGATAAAATTGGTAGGAGTTGGGATCAAGGTTAGGAACTTGAATATTAAAAATAATGTTAGATTCATTATAATAAGCTTGAAGTCCAAGTATTTCATATATATTTTCTACTGATTTTGTTTTAATAGACTGATTTTCTAGGTAATGACTAATCTGTTGTATTTCATCAGTATGCAGGATTAATTTTGGAATTATGTTTAGTTTTGCTAGAATGATTGCTTCTGATATGTCTTTAATATGGTTTGTTAATATGTCAATATTGTAATTTACTTGGTTAAGGTATTGGATTTCTCTAATTGTAGTTTCTGTGTTTTTTATAAAGTATGTTGTTTGGTTAGCATTTCTATTTAAAAACAATTCTATTGTTCCCTGCATGTCGTTTATGTGACTTGTAATGTTGTCAAATCTCTTAGCCATGGCCAAGTTGATTTTATGATCTTCTGATATGGTAGTCCGAATTTTGTCCTGATTAGATTCAAGTTCCCTAATTTGTTGGTTTATTTCCTGAGCGTCACTTGCGTCCATGTTTCCAGTTATAAATTTAATTGCATGTCCAACTCCGTCTATTAATCCTCTTTTATGTCGTTTGGTCAATAGACTATTTAGTTTTGATTCTAATTCTTTAAGTTTCAATCTTGTAGTGCTGGTAAAAATTTTTGTTGAGCTATTCCGTTCAAAAAGCTTGATTGTGTTATTGAGATTCTTAATGTTTTCTCGGTATTTGTCCAGATTGATAACGGATGAAGTTACTGTAATTTTTTATCAATCTTGCGGAATCTAGGGTTATTGGTAAAATGCCTTTGTTTTTAGATAGGTCTCGAATTTCTATATATTGTGCTGCGGAGAGAGCCAACCTAAAAAGATAGATTTTTACGTTTTTTCTTAATGCGACACTTATGAATTTTTTGATTGTTCATTGTTGTTATCGTATGTAAGTTGTCTTTCTTTACTTTTTGTTTAGAAAATCTTGCTGTTATTTTATTCCGCCTACAGTTTTTCCTATAAGCGGTTTCATTTTCTTGTCTAACTTCGGGGTCTTCTCTAGATGTATTTAGTTTTTCGACACGGTTGGAAATGGAAGATATAAATTTTTCTTTAATTTTTGGGTATAGAATTTCTTGGAACTCGTTGAGTTTTCTTAAATAATCATGTTCATTATTGAATTTAATATTTTTGTCGAATGTATATGTTCTGCCATAAAAAAGCTCAAAAGGGGTAAGTTTAGTTGCTGAATGTATTGAATTGTTATATGTTAGTAACGATTCCGTAATCATTTCTTCATGATTTAATTCGAGTCTGTTTGATTTCTTTTCCTCTAAAATGAGTCTATAAATTTCAGTTAATGTAGAATGGAGTCTTTCGACTGGTGAGTTGCTACTTGTTTGCTGAAACGAAGTGAAATGGAGTTCGATGCCGTATTGTCTACAAAAGGCTTTAAAAATATTACTTGTAAACTCAGATCCTTGGTCGCAAACAATTTTTTTGGGGATGCCATGAGAACTTAGGAAGGATTTCAGTGCTTTAAGTACGGTTATGCTATTTCTATTTTCTAGAGTGAATGCGGCTGCGAATTTTGAGAATTTATCTATGATTGTTAAATTTTGATTGTTATTTATTGTGTATAGGTCTATATGTAATATATCTAATGGTTTGGATGGGATTTCTGGTATTTTGAATTTTATTTTAGGAGGTTGTCTATCGTATTTGAATGTTTGGCATTTTTCGCAGTTATTTATAGTTTTTGAAATTAGTTCTTTCATGTATGGAAAGTAGTATTTTCTTTTTAGATGTAGGTAGCATTCGATTATACCTCGATGGTTGCTATGTTCATGGTATTCTTTAATTATTTTTTCTTGGTCGTCATTTTGTCTGACATCCTCCAATATTTCTGTGCATCTTAGTAATTTAAAAAGTTTATTATTGGAAAAATATTTAGAATAAGTGCTTTGAACGATTTTAAAAGTTTCGTCGTCAGTATATATAACTGATAACCTATTAGGTGGGAAGAATTTTTTGAATATATCTGTCATTATTTGTTCATTAAAATGAGGTCGCCTTATTATGCGTCTTTGTCTATTTCTGAAAATTGTTTCTAATGTCATTGGAGATCCTAATTGGCTGTTCTCTAGAACTATTTGTATATTGAATTCGTTAAGTGGTTTTTCCGATATATGAATACCATCGTCTACATTCTCAATTGCTGAATGTATAGTGGTGCCTTGGGTGCTGTGATTTGAAGTCGCTTCAGTCAAATTGACGTCTGTTTGATTTCCATAAATTTTTACTCTGCTCAGGGCATCTGCGTTTGTGTTTTGAGTGCCCTTTTTGTAGTGAATTTCGTAATCGAACTCCTCTAGTTTAAGCCGCCACCTCACTAATTTGGAATTGGGGTCTTTTAAACTCATAATCCACGTCAGTGGACGGTGATCTGTGATGATCTTAAATCTGCGACCGTATAAGTAAGGGCGGAAATACTTAGTGGCCCAAACAATAGCAAGGAGTTCTTTTTCGATTGTTGAGTAGTTGGTTTCGGAGTCACATAATGTGCGACTCGCATAACATATTGGTCTATCGCTGCCTATTGGTCCTTGCGATAGTATTGCTCCAATTGCAAAGTCACTTGCATCGGTGGTGAGAACGAAAGGCTTGGAGAAATCTGGATATTGTAAAATAGGGTCGTTGGCTAACATGTTTTTGCATGTTTCAAATGCGTTTACATAGTCCGGATTAAAATCTATTTTTCTATTTTTCTTTAAGCAGACAGTTAATGGCTTTACGAGTTTTGCAAAGTCCTTAATGAATTTCCGGTAGTAGCCTACTAGTCCCAAAAATGATTTAATCTCTTTTGGGGTTTTCGGTATCGGGAAGTTTTTTATAGCTTTTATTTTGATTGGGTTAGGTTTTATACCTTCAGTTTACACGATATGTCCTAGAAATGCGATTTCCTTTTTTAGGAATTCGGACTTGTCGATTTGAATTTTGAAATTAGATACTCTTAATCTTTCGAAAACTTGCCTTAAGTTTTGAAGATGCTCCTCAAGTGAGGTGGAGAAAATTATGATGTCATCGAGGTAAACTAGGCAGGTCTTGCCCACGAGATCTTTGAGTACATTATCCATTACCCTCTGGAACGTGGAGGGGGCGTTCTTGAGACCGAAGGGCATTCTAATGTATTCAAAATGCCCTCCTTCGACCGTGAAGGCGGTTTTTTGTATGTCGTTCGGGCTCATTTCGATCTGGTGAAATCCACTAGCCAAATCTAGTGTCGAAAAATAAATACATTTACCTAGTTTGTCTAATATATCTGAAATGTTAGGTAGGGGATATCTATCTGACACTGTTTTTTCGTTTAATTTCCGGTAGTCAATAACCAGTCTCCATTTTTGCTTTCCGCTTGCGTCCCGTTTTTTTGGGACTATCCACACCGGAGAGCTCCAAGGGGAATACGATGGTTTTATTATTCGTTGTTCGAGCATGTTTGATATCTGCTTCTGGACTTCCTCTTTATGTATGTATGGATAGCGGTACGATTTTGTGTGTATTGGAATATCGTCTACTGTCTGTATACTGTGTTTAATCTGATTTGTAAATGTGAGTGCCTGATTTTCCCTATAAAATACAGAGTTATACTGTCGGCAAAGCCTAAGGAGGAGTTTTTGTTCCTCGTCATTTAGGTGATCTGTTCTGATTAGTGACTTTATGTCTGTCTGATTGTGTTCCTTTTTGTATTCTGGATTGATACAGTTGAGTTCAACGAAGTCTGTAGACTCGTATGCTTCTGCTTTAATTGGTTGTTCAAGAAATAGTATTTGGTCTTCGTTTGATTTGTTAATTACCTCTACATTACTCAGCCAATTTTCTGCTTTGTAAATACCTTCGGAGATTTCTAGGTTGGCTGAGATGTTGGTTAGCCTTATAAAAATTTCTCCACACTCAACGTCTACTGGAAGTTGGATTATACTTCGAGAATTAGCGAAAACTTGATACTTATGTGAGGTTGTAGTGGGTTTCATTTGTAAAGGAATAATAGTTTTTGGTGTTATTAAGTTATTATTTTGTAGATCAATATTTGCTTTAAGTTTTTGTAGGGAATCTATTCCCAAAAGTCCATCAAAATAATTGTGGAACTTAAAAATTAGAAATTCGAGCTGACCATTTTCTTTAAATTCTTCAAATATCGGTAAGTTAGTTTTTGTGTTTAGCGTGTATTTGTTAGATATTGTGGTTATGGTTATGGGTAGACAGTTTATGTGGTTTTCTTTGGGTATAAATTCAGGGTTGATGAATGAAGAAGAGGCTCCTGAGTCGATTAGGAATCGCAATGCTCGACCAAAAGGAGAAGAAATTAGTATGAACGGTAGTTGAGAACCATGCTTATTTATATCTACGTACCCCGTGGGGTTTTCGAGGCAGATGCTTGAAAATTTACTGTATCATCAATGTTTACAAGGCTTTCAGTTTCTTGGCTTAGATAATTTTCAACACTTTGATTAATATTGTGGAAATTTGAATTAGGGTTTATTCGGTGTTCGAAATTTCGTCCAGTCATGTTTGTTTTATTGTGGGAATAGGATGTGCTTGGTCGAAAATTTGTTCGAGTTGTGTTATTGTCAATCGGTTCTGCTTTTGGAGGCATTATGGCATTTCTTGCGAAAGGATTGCGTTCCTGTATTTGATTATTGGTATTATAATATCGATTTGTATAATATTGGGGCCTATTAAATTCTCTTTGTTGTTGTGTATTAAATTGTCTGTAATTCTGTCCTTGAATTTTGTTCTGAAAATTTTTGTAGTACTGATTGTAAAAAGGAATTTGTCTGGGTTGATATGGTTTGTATGGTCTAATGACTTGTTTAGATGTTGTTATATTTTGTTCCTTTACGCAGTAAGCTAGTGCTGTAGACAAGTTGTCTGGGCGCATGGCACGGATTGTTGCGCCTAAAGGTTCTTTTAGTCCTGTCAGAAAAGCGTTAAGGCACATTTCCGAAAATAGTTCTCGCTTAGAATTAATTACCTTCTGATCTTTTTCGTTAATGAGGACATTATTGAGCAGGGCTGCTTGGATTTCTAGAATATCTGCATGAAATTGTTCAAGGGATCTGTCACTTTGTCTTATATTATGGAGATCTCTTATTAAGGTGGTTTCTGTTCTTTTATCTGCAAAAGCGGATATTAGATTTTGTTTAATTTCAGTCCAGTCAAGTCGAGTTAAGTAAGTATTCAAGAGTTCGTTGGCAGTTCCTGTTATTTTGTTCCTAATTGCCCTAAGAATGATTTGACCGTAAGGCGTATGCTCTGTTCCTTTTAAGAACATTAAAATTTCTTCTACATTGGTAATGAAGTCATACAGAAGACGGGGATTTCCGTCGAAGTTAGGGAGGTCTTTTACTACGTCAGGGATCCTGAGAGAATTAAAAATTTCCTGCATATTGACTGAATAAATACTTTGTGTAGAAGTCTGTGGATTGGGTTGGTCTTGATTTTGATTTGGCATTTCTCTAATATCTATTAAACTTGAATAATGTGACTCTTTAGTGGGACTATTTTCAGATATTTTATCTAAGCTTTTAGCTTTCTTTAATATTTTTGATAAGGCCAAACTTTTAGCCTTTCTTTTTAACATCAATATAAATTTGCTTAATATAAATATATAATTATATTCTTATTTTAATAGCTTACAGACAAAAAATTATTGATGTCCTCATGGAGAAGTAGATTGATGTACGCTTCCTTCTTTTATATTAATGGTAGGCTCCAGTTGTAAATGGATTAGAATCCAACGATTTTGGTGTCTTCAACGATATTCCCTCGCTGATTTTTACCACAATTTTTCACAAGGATTTTTGTTAATTTATAGTTATATATTTTTCTTTGATTTTAGTTAATGTGCTTACGATGATATTCAGTCACCGTTGCTTCTTTTATGTATGATTTTTTTTTTTATTTTAATTTTGTAATATAATTCTTTCAACGTATATACATATGTAGATATTTTTTGTCACCAGTTTTTATTATTTGTTTTTATACCCTCCACCACAATTAGTTGTGAAGAGGGTATATTCAGTTTGTCATTCCGTGTGAAACTTTTTTACTATTCATCTCAGACCCTATAAAGTATATTTATTCTGGGTCCTTGAGTAATTTTAAGTCGATTTAGCCATGTCCGTCTGTCTGTCCGTCTGTCCGTCTGTTGAAAACACGCTCACTTTCGAAAAACTCAAAAGAAATCAACAAACTTGGTGTCAAATTGCTTGTAGTTATCCTAAGCAGTTTGGGATTGAAGTTCAGCAAAATCGGTTCAATATGATCTGAGCTATGAAACAAAATGTGGAACCACCACCTAAAAAAAATTGATAATTTTGTTACAAAAACTAACATAAATGGTGGAAAAATGCACAGAATGATATAAGATTTCGCAAAAATTCGTTTTATTCAACTGGAAATCACGCTGTGAAATTTCGTGAAGATCCGTCAATAATTTACCCTAGGCCCCATATAAGCCCTACTCCCGGAAAACAGTATATTAAGCCTAAAACCCTAACTAACAATGCAATCATAACAAATTTTGGCACGTCACAGTTTAATAGGACTAGAAATAAAACTATTAAGTTTCGTGAAGATCGGTCCATAATTTACCATAGGCCCCATATAAAACCTACTTCCGGAAAACAACTTAGTACGCCTAAAAACGTAAAAAATAATGCTATCATAACAAAATTTGGTACATCAAAGTTTTATTGGACAAGAAATAAAATTGTGTTATTTCGTGAAGATCGGTCCATAACTTACCCTGGGCCCCATATAAACCGTACTCCCGGAAAACAGTTTAGTACGCCTAAGTCCGTAAAAAATAATGCTATCATAACAAAATTTGGAACATCAAAGTTTTATAGAACTGGGAAAAAGACTGTGAAATTTCGTGAAGATCGGTCCATAATTTACCCTAGGCCCCATATAAACCCTACTACCGGAAAACAGTTTAGTCGCCTAAATCCATAATTAATAACAAATCGTCACAGTTTAAGATAATAATAACATCATACAGATATTACTCTTTAAACATTCGAACTGTCGGTGGAGGGTATCAAAGATTCGGCACAGCCGAATATAGCACTCTAACTTGTTTTTTTATAAGTTTTTTTTTTTGTTTGTTTTCCTTTTAAGTATTTGCGATGATATTCTTTCACCGTAATTATACTTGTATGTACATATGTATATATTTCTTTATCACTTTTTATTTCAATGTCACCAATTAGTACTATAAGTTTATGTGTTTCTTTTAGGTATTAACGATGATATTCTTTCACCGTGTATATACTTGTTATTTTTTTTCACTTGTTTTTATATTTATTTTAGTGTTAAAACTAGTAGTATATATTTTTTTGTCCTGTACCTTGTATTGTGGTACACCGTAATCGCAACTGTAGGACCGACTGCGCCAGTTATAATTAGTCCTTAGTTTAGACCGAAAAAAAACACGTTAGGTTTGCACATCAATTTACTTCTGATTTTTATTATTCTTTCTTCAATACATTATACTTTAAAACTAAGTTTTACAATTGCAACTTAAGCTATTTTTTTATTATATTTGACAAATGCAACTCAAGCTACAAATAAATTTCACAATTGCAACAAAATACTTTATTTCCTGTTTATTTATTATTTATTTTAATAAATACAATATTTTTATGTTTAACTCGAAAATGCTAAATAAATTCTTAATAATTGTATTTGCAATTTGCAACGTAGCGTCTAGTGCATTGACCCCCTTTATTGTACACATTGCTGTTGTGGTATGGAATACAGTGCAGTAGTAGGTGAGTATGTAACTCGGGCGCAAGGATTTTTTCTTTTATGGTATAACAAGTACCTGTTTCGCTAAGTAAAGCTTCTAAAATCTGCCTTGTTTCCGAACGAAGGCCGGCTGTGCAGAGAAGCTTTAGTTAGCGAAGCCGGTACTTGTTTTTATCAAAGAGGAGAAAATCCTTGCGCCCGGCCATAGGTTGGCTATGCTTTCGAGTTTGTCCACGGACACTATGACACTGGACTAAAGACCTGCACAGATACATCTGTTTAAATCTGTTTCTGTGTTTTTTCTAAAGTGGATGCGTATGGATGAGTGCACTTGTGTTTCTGATATAAGTTGATGTTGATATGATTTGTAAAAGAGTGGATGTAAGTTGATAAAAAAGTGAAAGAGAGTATCATATCTGCTAATATCTGTTTCGCGAAAGCAGATCCTAGTGGATACTGATGGAATACAATAAGTTACTTATTGTACGATACCGTTATTTTCAATTATTTTTCAACGCAAAAGAGCCGACCCTTTGGCTGGTTAAAAAATAATTTTTTACAAAAACAAAATATGTACACATGAACAGTTATTTTTCTCAATAATTTTTACGTGATGTGTTTCGAGCACAAAAAAACCAGCAAAAAAACTTTACAAAAACAAAATGTGTTGCTTGTTTTTTTGGAAGGCAAACATTTTTGAAATTTTCGGTACCGATATGTATTTTGTTTGTGTAAAAAATTCTTTCATGCAATTGAAAGGTTGCGTTTTCTTCGTTCAAGTGCCAAGTAGACAAATATTATTGAAAAAAAAAATTCTGAAAGAACTGAACACGTGTACATACTTTGTGTTTGTAAAAAATAAGAACTAGCAGGAAGCGTTGTGATCAGGCCTACCATATTTACCGATAAATCTGCATTTTGACGATTTTTTTCCTCTAAATTATCAAAGTGCCTTTTTTTTGATAAACACTTACAGCACGGTAATTTTTGGTTTGTTTTATACAAATTATTAATTTTGGGTAACTTGTTACACAAAGAGACAACTTTTATTAATTTAGTGCTTATACTTAAGGAAAAAATGGTTATACATATTTATTGTATATATTGGTATTTCCACAGAAATGTCTACTTTTTGTCACGTAACGTCACCAACCATTTTTAATTGTTTCTCAAGGAATAATGCAAATATTATTGACTCTTTTGCATTTGCGTGTAGAGCGCAACTAGGTTTTCATTAAGTGAGAGAGGAAAAATTTGAACAACGTGATTCTTAAGTACAAGAATAATTGCTAGGTGACGTGACGTGACAAAAAGAGAGCTTTTCTGTGGAAGTGCCCATATGCAGTGTTTGTATTGTGTCTAACCCAACAAACACACTTTGGAAAATATACAACTTCATATGAGAAGCTTAAAGGAAATGCGGTACATATGTTTTACTTGACCTAAGAATTGTAACCAGAAAAATAATGAATTTTTTCCAATAGATAATAGTAAACAAACAAATACTTAGGTTATTAATAACCAAAAATAAATTAATTTTACTTTAATTGGTTACCACAACCAAAAAAAATATTTATAATGCTAATGGTTAAAGGTTCCCAATTGAAAATAAAGGAATTTTTCTCGTAACCTTTACAAAAAATAATAAAAGTAATTATTTTTAGTCTCTGAGTTATTTTTGGAATATAAACAAAAAAGTCCATATAAAACAGATATTTTTCAACGAAAGCATTTAACTCTTAAAAGAAGAGTTTTATTAAGCCGTCATAAATTAAAACTCATTTCAGGAGTTTGATTTTAACCGACATTTAATTAAATTCATATTTTGTATATGGACACCCAAAGCTTGTAGCTGGTCAGATCACTACAATTTGTAAAGCAGTGTTATCTATTCAGCTTGCACTGCAATTAAACTAATTGTCATTGAAAGAAGAAGAATTTTAGGCCGACAATTTTATGACTGCGAAATAAAACTCTTAAAGAGTTCATCCATACCTACTTTTATTTTTCGTTGAAAAATGATTTTTAACTGTGGAGTTAAGATCGTTTATTCTAGATCACCATAGGTTCTTAAAGAGACGAACCTATTGGTATAAGACAGTATAGGTCTCCGCTGACTCTAATATGGAGAGTTTTCAAGCTAAAATTATATGGATCACCCTTATTAACGGTCGCTTCAATTTACCCTTAAGTAAAATCTATTCATATAAAGGGTGTCTGGTGGCAAAATTATATTTTTAAATGCGATTATTTCAAAAAGTAATAAACGGTGCGGAGGGAGGTTGGCGCCGTTGGAATTATCGATTGGGAGGATTTGTCAGTCACAGTAGTTGAGTGAGCATCGCGCGTTCGCTGAGGAGACATTTTGTAAGGGTTATGATTCTTACGTAATTGCTCGTCGACAATTTTGTTCAAAGCTCATTTTCACTTAAATAGCCACGTCAACAAACACATCTACCGTTACTGGTCCCCAAGAACCTAAAACCCTCGATTGAAACATCAAATACCTTTACATTGCCCCAGGGTAAATGTTTGGTGTGCCTTATCGACGCATGAGAAAATTGGGTCATTTATTTTTTTAAATTCTCGAAAAACAAGGCTCCGTTTTGAACAGTGTGTTCAAGTCGACACAAGACATGTGGATGACATACTCTTTAAAAAATAAAATCCACATTTCCATTCTACCGTTCAATGCTTTTAATAAAACTTTGTGTCAATTATTAAATTTTTTATTTAAGTTTGAAAATATAAATCTGCTATCAGATACCCCGTATTTTTTTAATTAAATAAAATTTATTTATAAAACATTTATTTTTTTTTAGCATTATGTAATGGTTAATGGTTTTGCTTTGTTGTTTTTTTTTTATTAAAAATATGTTTTATTGTGTTTAAAACAGTAATTTTAATTTGCCGTTTTTTCATAATTTGATTTCCAAATTGTTTTTGAAAATATGCCGATTTTTTACTAAAACCATCTGGCACCCCTGGATGAGATCTTATACAAATTTTTACAAACTCTCTTATTTTCATCAACTCGCCAACAATATTCAAAAATACAACAGATTACCACAGATATTGTAGAAATACTTATGGTGACAACAGATATTTGTAAGCAAAAAAAAAAAAAATGTTATGACACACTCAATCCAAAACCATAAGCATCTGTTTTTGCTTTTAAGATATGGTGAGTGGGCAAAAGCAAAACCATACATATCAGTTACACTCATTCTCTCATTTATATCAGTAGTAACAGATATATATCTGGTGTATCTGTTTCAACAATACTTACTGATACACTCGTGCAGGTCTTTACACTGGACGTTATGATATGCCATCTTTTTGCAATATGACCCGTTATTTTTATAAATAACATTTAGGAATTCGTCGTATAGTAATAAGCTATTTTTCATTTAATATTTTTGGGTGATTTTTCATTCATTTTTCACAAAAAAATTTTGTGCCACTTTTCATATGAATTCAGGCCCAATTTTACATGGAATTTTTTTGGGCGATTTTTCATTTATTTTTTTGGGCGATTTTTCCTACAGCCATATATCGAATCAATGTTTTTTAAGAGTATCGATATTTGTTATTTCAAAAATATCGTTATATCGAACATATTTTGCTGAAACTTACAAAATTAAAAAATTTAATATATGTATATATGCACAAATCTTATTATTATTCCAAATATATATATATAGGCAAATATATTGTTTCAAAACCGCATAAAATAAATATTTTCAAGTTCGTTTGACTTAAGTGTTTTAATTAGAAATCTGCAATGTGAAAATACCTTTTTTTTTCTTAATTCTTCTTCTTATAAATGCCAATAATTTTAGATCTTAATAGTAGTTCAAAAAAACATATGATGCATATAGTGATGCCAGTTCTTAAAAAAACACATTGTTTGAAAAACGGCTAAAATTTTGAGTTTTTAATGAAGACTGACTTTAAAAAATATTAAATTCGATAGTCGTATTTCAATATTGATACATCGGTATTTTAAATATCGGCGTTATATATCGATAATTTTTTTTAAATATCGATATTTTGATATATCAATATTTTTGGCCCATTCCTACTAAAATCACACATGTGATATTTTAGAGTCCCGTTTTTGTGTGTTTTGGTGTGATCTTCAATTCCCGAAAGCACACCGAGAAACACAAAAACAGTATGACTGTCAGAACTCCTCAAAATCACACGCATAATTTCAAAAGAACGTGATTTTCAGAACAGGCCCGATAATTTCGTTAATTCAACAGTAAATCACATCTTACCCAACAATTATGCTAACTGTCACATTTGCTTTAATTAGGCCTGTTTTGAAAATCGCTGTCCAGAAAGTTGCCAAAATACTTTGCACCGGCCGATAGAGGTGATTCGACGCCATCTAGCACTGGCCACCAAAATCCCTCTGTCCTGCATCTTCTGGTAAATAGCACCAGATCAGTCTAACACACAGCCCCCTGTCTTTTGCCCATGCCGAGAGTTCGCCCAGCATCACCTGCATAATTTCCCTGACCGTGGACAGACATTTTTCCTTGACCAGCAGAACTAGGTCTTCCGCATAGGCAACAACTTTCCTGCCCATAGAATTAAATGACCTGAGAATCCCGTTGACCGCAAGCAACCACAGTAGAGGCTATAGAATGGAATTCTCCCCTTGTGGTGTCCCCCTGGTAAACCTCCTCCTTATCACATGATCCCCAAGGTTCGAGTTTATAATCCTACTTCTTAGCATGCAGACTATCCACTCTACCAGAAAGTGCTCAACTCCCAACTCTAACAACGAATCTCTAATCGCCTCAATCGTAATGTTATTAAAGGCTCCTTCTATATCCAGAAACGCGGCGAGAGTATATTTCTTATGCCCCAGACCATGCTCAATACAACCCACCAACTCATGTTACGCACTCTCAACAGATTTACCCTTCAGGTAGGCATTTCCTGAATATGTTCACCAGCAGAAACGATGCATCGTCCGGGATATTGCAAAGCATGGCCGGAAAGATGCCATCCGGACCCGGTGACTTATATGGGTCGAAAGTATTGACCGCCCACGCCAGCTTCTCCCTTGTGACCATTTCCTCGACGCAAGCGGAAGTATGAGCCGATGTCATGAACATCCCGTCCCATTGACCGTCTTCCATACCTCCGGTTTCCCTGCACCCGGGAAAGTGCGTCTCCATAAGTAAGGTTAAGGTCTCAGAGCTAGACTCTGTCCATGAGCCGTCATTCCTTTGGATGTAACGCAGGGCCTTAGGGTCCTTGGATAACATCCATCGGAATCTTGACAGCTCGTTGACATTATCGATGGATACACAAATTTGCCTCCATGATAGTCGCTTTGCCCTTTTTAGATTCGCCTTATACTTGTTAAACTGCACCCTGTGATTGTTCCAATCCTCTGGTGCTCTCGTAAGCTTGGCCCTATTAAACAGTCTCCTAACCGTACCCTTTGAACGTGAAGTTCCCTGGTCCAACATTTGGGCTGATTACGCCTGCCTGGAAACGTAACCGGGCAGGACTGCTCATAACTTTCCCTTAACATATGAGTGAACCTGTTCACCACACCCTCCAGATCCGTCGGCAGAAAGTCGCGCAAGGCCCGTTGCACCAACTCATTTCGGACCCCTTCCTTGAAGGAGTCCCATTTTGTCCTCCTCGGGATCCTAAACAGACAGACCCCAGGTTGGTCAAAATTCAGTGTGAAGGTTAAACGACTATGGTCTGAGAAAGTACAGTCCGTTGCCACCCTCCAGTCAGCAACAAGTTGCTCGTAACGGTTCACTAATGTCAGATCTATCACTGCCTGCCTACCTTTATTTCTGAACTTCGGCGTGTTACCCATATTACAGATAATAAGATTTTTAGTAGTTATAAAATCAAACATTAACTCACCCCTTTGTTTATATCCGCGCTCCCCAATTGGCTGTGATGAGCATTGGCATCGCAACCCAATACAAGGATTGCACCCTTCCTCCTTGCATATGCCGTGAGTTCCCGCACCTCCGTGCCAGGTGGGTCCAACGCCTCTTACGGCATATACACCTTTGGCTTCTCCATTTACTACGGTCAAGTCACCGCACCTGAAAGAATGAGAGATGAGAAAATTCAATTCATTCCTCGCTAGTATACATGTTCTTACCCTGTACTCTGTGGACGGGACAAACAGAGTGTATCCCGCAACCCTGAAACCGCAAACTTTATTTTTATTAATCCAAGGTTCTTGGATTAGGGCTACGTCCGTCCGAGTGCTAGCGAGGCAAGTTGCTTGTTCGGCTGAGGCTGCTTCACAATGGTGCAGGTTTATTTGCACCACTAACATCCTCCTTGGTCTTGCCATGTTTCGGATACCGGAACCTGACGTTACCTAAACCAAACTTAACAACCCCATTTCCTCCAAGAATTCAATGGACTTCCGATCCACCGCGAAGCGGAAGTCCCTGCCGGTATTCTCCTTACACACCAGTGAGGTCACCAGCCTCCATTGGTCGGTAAGGAGCCTATCTGGTTGCCCAATACTGCCAGTATAGCTTCCACCGGGTGTAGAGGTGGTGGAATCCATACTGTTACTATGGACCTAATTGGCAAATCGGAGGCTTGTATGACTTCAAGCTTTGCCCCCGGGTAAATGTCGCTGCATTTGTCAATTGGGGTTCTTAAGAATTCCAATGAATTCTTGTTACCACAGTTGACAAACTTTACTCCCTTTACCCAGTCCGCACCATTGAAGGATACATCCTCCTCTTTGGCCCTGAATGCTGCCAACTCGTCGATAAGCCTAGCCTCCACTAACTGCAATAGCTCGGCACTGATCCTCCCATCCGGATCATTCCGATCGATGACAGCCACTTGCAGATGACCTTCCAGGCTCGTCGACTTTACGGCACGGCTCTTTTGTAACAGAGTGCAAAATAACAGACTGTTTCATAATTCGCCCGATTTTAAATATTTATGAACCACCTGGTTATGAAAATTTGCAAAAACAGCTGTTCGGCGGTATAAAAAAGATTTATTTAACTACAAACAAAATTTAAAAGAAATTTATTTTGAAAAAATACAATAGAAAAAATAGTAGAATTTTACAAAAACAAAATGTTAAGTGTTGCTGCATTTTCCTCTTCTGAAGATGAATATACCACTATCGAGATGAATGCTATTCGGCTACAATTACGGGAACAGTCCAACATATTTTCCATGCTAAATTCCAAGTATGTAAAAAAATAAGGAAATAAAATAGAAATGCGTAATTTTTGTTTTAAGATTTGTAAGTTGCTTAAGCTTGAACAAGGAGGGTTTTAAATATGTTCTGGACAAAATTGCTCCTAAACTTAAAGAACCAACAATGTCAACATGTTTGCCAAATATGTTGAAGCTTGCAGCAACAATGCGGATACTCGCTGAGGGTAGTTACCAGAAAGGTGCTGGTAATGACTACAACATTAGTATGTGCCAGTATTCCGTTAGCAATGCATTACAAGAGTGCATAGATGCCACGTACGTCACAATTGAATTCATTTGTAACAAATTGGAGGCAGCTTCTTCTGTTAGGGATAACACGTATTGTTTGAACGGACCACCCCCGGTTGCACGACATTCGGCCTTATTGTGAACTAACTTTTTTTTTTATTTTAAATTTATAGTCTGCCCAAACCTTCATCCATCCTTCGGCATTGCGTGTTCTGGTCCTAAAATGTTCAGTTCTTCACCAATTTTGTTCCACTCCTCCTTAACGTTTGTTTTATTTATGCCACTACTAAATCCTTTGGCCAAGCATGGATTTTGCTCCAACAGCGACACCATTCGACTTAATGGCTTGATGTTTAAAATTTTAGCTCTAAAAATTATTAAATCGTAAATAAAAAAGTTAAATTTATCCTTACTAAATAGTTTTTAAGCGTTATAATACTTAAATATATCCATTTTAATAATTTTTTTTTTAATTTTTTTTCTTACTGTCGTTAACAAAAATTTTAACGAAAATTTTTGACAATTAAATACGACACTCATGGTACCGAAATTTGTAATAGAATTGCAAACAGTGTTGCATTTAAGTCGTTTTTCGACATTCATAATACGGATTAAAAAAACGCCTTTTGAATGACACGACAGCGACGCTCATAACACAGTACAACAGCCAATCTGGGAGGGTGAGAAATTCCAAGTCAGGGTGATGGTACTAGGTCAGTATAGTAAAACCCTCAAAGGGTTTGCCGTTCGTATGTGTCAGTTTTTTTTATGACATTTTAAATTTTTTCCTTATCTTGAGAACCACTTGTCCGATTTTGATTTTGATGATTTAGAAAAATTAAGAATTACAATTTCTCTAATCTGTTTCTATACCGTTTTCCTATATGTGCAACACTTTCGAAGTTAAAAATGAATGTATGAAGAAAAAAAATATTTTTTGCCCAAAAAATTTAAATTTTTAATTCATAAAAAATCCAAAACAGTAAAAAAAACTTTCAAGTCCTATTACTTTCACGTGAAGTCGCATAACCTATGAAATAAATGAGACATAAATCATGAAAATCGATGAACGCGTTTTGCTTTTATTAACAATTAAGTGAAGGTATGCATTTCAAAAATTTGCTCGAGATATGCACAAAATTTTTTGCAAAAATATTTATGATTTTTTTTATGATTCTTAGAATTAAAAAAAAAAAAAGTAATAAACAAAAGGTTATTTGATTTTTATGATTGCGGTAGCAAAGTAATAAGCGGTAATAAATGTGCGTGGACAATTGAAAGGAAAAAAGGAAAGTGCACTTTTTTAATTGTTTGGGGTTTTCCGTTGGCTACCTGTATGATTTTTTTACAGAAATTCCACCCACATCTATTAGTGCTCATGTTTTGGAACGTACCTGTCAGTAAAATATTGAAAATACGTAGTATTTATAGGTGTTCATTTATCGATTTTTGTCATTCAACAAGTGTCGACGAACGCGAACAGTAAAAGTGATTTTTCTCCAGTTTTTTTAAAGTGAACAAAAGAGAACAGAATATGGAACTGTGCAAGGCAGATATAAATAGCTTTTGCTACTGCTGTGGTCAATATGTCTCAACACAAAAAAAGGGGAAATTTCAGTACTGATTTTGTTCAAACATACGAGATGTACTGATTAAAAGTGACGCATTCAACAATATTTTGATTGACGCTGAATTGAATGCATGGCAGGCAATCAAGAAGTAATAGAAGGCTTGTTGGGAAAGCATCGTTCTAACAACTACGATGTTTCTGTCGCAAGGATGTTAAGAGCATTCTCGGAAATTGGTGTCCACATGTCCTTGAAAATCCATTATTTACATCATCATCTGGACTACTTCAGCAAACAATTGGCTACCGAATCTGATGAACAAGGTGAACGCTATCATCAAGTTGCTATGCCATTTGAAATGAGGTAATACTGATTTTTTATTTTTTCAAACTCATTTTAATAAAACCAAAATTTAAAGATATAGAGGCAAAAAGTCCCCGAGTGCAATAATTGCGTAAATTTGCTGGTGGAGTAAGCTTGTGTGGCAAGACAAGGATGATCTTCATGATAAAGAATTTTCAGGAGATGCAGAAGGGCCAACAGTGGAGTCACACATTGACATTATGTGTGGTTCAGAAACTGATGATAGCGATGAATGCGATGCCACTAGTCCCGAACAACCACCATCGAAAAAGTCTAGGCAATATTTATTAAAATAAATAAAAATAAATAAAATAAAAATAAAAAATTATAAAAATGTTTACTTAATTTTTTTAGTAGTTTATGGCCAGAAGTCTGGAGTTATTGGGGAAAATTTATAAAAAAGGCGATAAAAGACACTTTTTTGAATAAAAACAAATATCAATATTCTTGTCAAAATGGGATACCTTCACTTAATTGTAAGTAAAAGCAGAACGCGTTAATCGATTTCTATGATCTATGTCGCATTTTGTTTATAGGTTATGTGACTTTACATGAAATTAATAACACTTGATCCTTTTTTCCGTTTTGGATTTTTTATGAATTTAAAAAAAAAAAAATTTTAATTTTTAGGCAAAAAAATATTTATTTTTCTCCACAAATTTATTTTTACCGGCAAAACTGTTGATTATAAAGAAAAACGTTATATGCACGGATTAAAGAAATTGTAATTGAGTTTGTTTTAGCAAAATCGGACAAGTGGTTCTCGAGTTATGTTAAACTACGTTTTTGCCAAAATGTTACAACTAAGCGAAAAAACATCAAGATAATGAAAAAATTTAAAATGTCATAAAAAAAACTGACACATACGAACGCCAAACCCTTTGAGGGTTTTACTATACTGACCTAGTACCATCACCCTGACTTGGAATTTCTCACCCCCAGACAATAATCCCAAAAATGTTCATAGTGTAATAAGGCCGATTATATTTTCGACTAAAGCATTCAAAGCCCGAGGATAAAATGCAAAAACAATTGTATGCTTTGTAATATGTATACATACATATATGTACATATATCAAAAAAAATTTTCGGGATTCGTTTAATTGTAGACAGATACGAATAAACCCGATTTATTTTTAAATACTTGTGAAATTTAATTTGAAACATTCTTGATATTAATCTTTATTTACAATATTGTGTAGTATAATTATGTGGTTGAGCTTTGAGATTTTTACAAAAATTAAAATAGTTTTTCGATTACAAATGTTTTACTTGTTTTTTTAATTTTTAATAATTGTAGAAGTATGTAATTCGTTTGTTTGTTTTTCATTTGTTTTTCATGCTGCCTTCAGAAGTTGTTGTAGTAAAAGAAAAACTAAGAAATAGATATAAAAAGTAACGACAAATAACTTTAGGGTGCAATTTAAACTAAAGCCAATTATATTGTGGTTGAACTTACCACGAATATTAAGTTTCCAATTCGAATTGAAAATTGATACGAATGTTTGGATGTGACTTTTCAACAGACTTCTTAGCTGTCATTGAATTTCCAATTGATCTAAAGTCATTCGATCAGATCAACAATAAGACTTAAAGCACACATATACAAAATGTGTATTACACACAACATAAATCTAAATCATGGAACTCGCAAACGAGTACTCCAAGTACGAGAATACAAGATAGAAACATTAAAAAAAACTTTCAACAAATTTCAATTTCTTTTCAATCATAATAACAAAGATGTAAATAAAACATTTACCTACATACATACATAAGTATGATACACAGTAAGAAAAACTCGTACCAGCTTTAAGTTTTTTTTTCACTTACTTTAAGTACGAGTCGTGCGTGAAAATTGAAGTACAAAATGTCTTTTTAAAAATCCAAAATGAGATCAAGTAAATAAAAGTTGGACCTGTTCGTTGGTCGTGCCACTCTATCCCTGCAAATAATAGGACCAGTCCAAACACGCGTGTAAAGAGTAGCCCACAAGGGACCAGACTAGTCCAAAAGTTTCCCAAACGTATGGAAAAAACATGGTATATTTAACATTACGATGTCCTAGGGCAGGACCATATAACCCACCTTTGACTCTCTATCAAAGTAACAAACGGCATTGAAAAATACAGTTTTTTAATTTGCAGCAAAAAATGTAAACAAAACAAAAATTTCGGTGCTGTTGCTATTTTAAAGCAAGCAATTTAAACACTGCATCGGACCAGTCCAAGGAGTAGTCCATTTTATCAAAATGGATCAGGTGGTCCAATTTTATTTGCAGGGATATTCAATATGCGTGGATACGCGTGTATTTGTAAATGTGTGTTGTAGAAACAACAATAACGCTACAAAACAGAAAAAAAAACGTTTTCCTTGTTTTGTGTTGAAACAACAACAGCAACACTACAAAAAGAAAAATATACATTATTTTTACGTTTAAAAAGTAAAATCAGAGGCGAAAATTCTCGAATTCTATTTGTTTTAAGTATTTAGGTAAATAAATCATGTCTTATAATTGAGAGTTATTTTGTGCAAGCGGAATACAAAAAAAGGTAAAAGAAACATGTGTAACGAACGAGTGTGTAAGCAGCTAAAATCGTTACTAGAGAAACGTTAAATGAGAAAGATGACAAAATTACGACTGAACCACTATATGCAACAACAACACTCCAAAAGTTAATAAAAACGATTTACTACTTGTTCGTTGTAAAACAATTTACCCGTTTGTTGTAGAAACAACAACAACACTACAAGAATGAAAACGTAAATTTTTGGTTGGTTTTAGAGTTGACGATTTTCATGTTTAAAAAATAAATAAAAAGAAGGAACATTTCCGAAATATTTTTTTTAAACAATTTACCTGTTTGTTGTAGAAACAACAACAACACTACAAGAATGAAAACGTAAATTTTGGTTGGTTTTAGAGTTGACAAATTATTTTCATGTTTAAAAAATAAATAAAAAGAAGGAAAATTTCCGAATTCGTTTTTTTGTTAAAATTATTTAGTTAAAAACATTAAATTTGCAATGTAGAATGATGACGAAAACCATATCGGTACATGCTGCTGGTTTCTTATAATTGAGAGTTCCTTCTGTAAACAAAGGGGAATTTAACAAAAATTAAACGTGATGTAACCAGGGTTGTCAGATATGGCGATTTCTCGCCAAACGTGGCGATTTCTCGCCAAACGTGACGATTTTCAAACATGTTTGGCGACTTAATTTTTGATTTGGCGACATGGCGATTTATAAAATAGTTGAAATCGCCAACTGGCTATTTTTGATGACCTTTGAATTTGTTTTGAAATTCGTTAAATTCGATACTTAGCAATCATGTTATTTTAATTCTCGTATTTTTATTAATGAAATTTCAGGCAATCATATGTATGATAGTTATTTGAAGGTTTGTTCAAATGGCTGATGAAGTTAATGAAAATCTTCTAGAAAAGTGTTTTTTATATTTAAAATTGCTCTTGAAAAAATCAATAAATAGAATTCCTTAAAACATTAATATGTTTTAAGTCTACAAACATTTTCCCATAATGTATGTGGCAATTTATTATCACAGATAAAATACGTTGTTGTTAGTGATATTTTAAAGATTTTTATGAATCCTATCATACCTTTGGACGTTTATGAAACATAATGAAAAGAATTAGCGTTCGTTAATTGGAAAGATAACTATATAAGTTTAGGCCAACATTGTGAAGCTACAAGGATACGGCAGGTACGTACAATTTCAAGGACTTTACTTTGGCTGTCTTTATATGCGGTAATTACAATTAGTAATGCCTGTGATGAAACTATGAACTCCACTAAAACTCGCCTTCGAGTTAAAATGCAATACGAACTTCTAGACGCGTTATTAGGAGTTATAAGTTATATGAATGGGAATAGTACATGTTGCACTTCTTTTGTACTTTCGTTGAATAAATGTAGCACCCTCACAATGTATTCCAAATAAGAAGACAAATAGCGAGTCTTGCAGGTGAAGCGTTTTAGATATACATATAATGAAACTGCAACTATTGTATATAGTGCATTTCTATTATTTGTTTAGTACTAACCGCAAAAATTCTTTTTTTTGTTGCTTTAAGTAGACTACTATAAATTATTTTATAGTAAACATCGTACCTTTTTTGTGTGCACTTACTATTTTTATTTCACTCTAAATAAAAATTTAACAAAATATATATTTTGGCGACTCTTTTTGAATTTTTGGCGTATTTAAGCGATACGGAACTAGTTAATTTTTAGGATTTATAAATAATATTTTTAATAATTAAAAAAAATATGTAATTTATTGTCAAAAACTTGTAAACAAAGGCTTTGGCGATTTCGGCGATTTTTGACATTGAATTTGGAGAAAAAGGTCAAAATTAATCTGACAACCCTGGATGTAACAGGAAAATAATAATTCTCTCTCTATCTCTCTGGTTACAGGGCTTAGAAATTTTTCAACATAAATACAAACTATAAAGCAATAATAAAGTTTAAACATGTTGAGGGAATTTTTAAAATTTAGTTTTTCTTTTATTATTCCTTCTACTGTCATTAAAGCAACTAGTCTTTCACTATAACAAAAATGCGTAAAAATGAACTAGTTAGGCTCCTCTGACAACCCAACGGTAAATACGATAGTTTTATATATAAAAAAAAATCAAAAGTGCAACTAGCTTAAAGTAAAAACCAACCCGTATATGTCTAGCTAAATACTACAGTACTTTTCGCTTATAGTCCACTACTATAGTTGTACAACTTTTGTGAACTATAAGCGAATTTGGACTATAACCGAATTTTTTTTTATAAGCCATTTTATGGACAATAAGTGAATCCTAGTATAATCCACATTTTGGACTATATAAAAATTATTTTCTTCAAAAAAAAGACACTCTTTTTAAACAAAATAAAAGTTTATTTAAAACATAGCCAAATAATTAAATAATAGTTTGCTTTCAAAGCGTATAATAACAAGTAAGAGTGCTATATTCGGCTGTGCCGAATCTTATATACCCTTCACCATTTTGCGAGCAGAATACAGAGCAACTAGACAAAAACTAAATAAAACTGGTAAATATTTTTTTTTTAAATAAGAGACAACCGGTTTTGAACTTCGCTTTTCATAAGGGCCCAGAATATATATACTTTATACGGTGTATATACTTTATACGGTGTAGGATCAATATTGTAGAAATTACAGTTAAACCTTTTTTACCTTCGGTGAAGGGTATAAAAAGAGTAATTTTCGGGAATTCAGGGGTCTAATCACAGCATTCGATACTATCGTATCGAATAAACTATTGAATTTTTTTGCAAACGATAGACACTGGCGTATCGAATGAAAACTCGATAAATGTAATGTCGAGTTACTCGATGTCGAATGCTATAATTTCAAATTCAATACATTTCATTCGATATCGAGTTTCAAGATACCAAAATAAATAATTTCAATGAATTTTGCTCGATATCGTATGCGGTGATTAGATCCCAGTATTTCGGTTATAACTCATACAAATTTCCGACATTTGGTATATAAGTCATATACATAGGACATATGGCAGCCCTAAAATTTAGGTTTTTATAAAACGTTTGATGTTTTTTAGCCCATTTTTGGAGTATTTGGAGTATATATGCTCATAAGTTACCCATTGTCTAACCGATTTGATAGTTTTATATACCGACGTGTTAAGGAGGAATTTTACCATTTACTTAAGTTATATTTATATATAAACATTTATATAAACTTGTAAATATATATTTTAACAAAGTTAATTATAATAAAAAGAGTAATTTTTGTGGATTCAGTATTTCGGTTATAACTCTGCTATTTTTTAACCGATTTGGCAGATTTATATACCGACGTGTTGAAGAAGAAATTTACCATTTGCTTTAGTTATAAAGCTTGGACTCGGGGAGATCTATGGTTCCCGAAAGTGGGTATTTAAAAAAAAAAATTTAATTTTGGTCATAACTTTTTTGTATCTGAACCGATTTTCCCGAGTTTTTTATAAAATATGTTCTACAATATATATTTTGATATATAAGTCATAGGACATATGGCAGCCCTTAAATTTAGGTTTTTATAAAATTTAAATTTTTTTTGTACGGGAGGTACCACGTCCAATTCTCCAATCCCGCCCACATTTTGTAGGATGGTGTGTATTGGCAACCTTAATGTGTGTACCTAATTTGGAAACTTTGGCTCTTGCCGTTCTCAAGATATACAGAAATAAATAAAATACAACAACAACAAGGGATTTTTGGAAAAATTTAGAGGTAGTCGTGGTTTTTTGCTCATATCTCCGTAATTTTTGGACCGATCTGGCTGAATTTCAATAGCAAACTTAAACGGAGTATATGTGACATAAATATACATCAACCTAGTCCACATCATTTCTGGGGTTTTCGGAAAACCCATTTCAACATACTCACGGACAGACGGATAACCGGATTTGAACTTCGCTTTTCATAAGGACCCATAATATATATACTTTATAGGGTGTAGGATCAATATTGTGGAACATACAAACGGAATGACAAAGTTTTATATACCCTCTCACCTTCGGTGAAGGGTATAAAAACAAAAAGGTAAATATGTAATTTAATGCATCATAAGCGATTCATTTTAATTCTTTGGATGTATAAATCCAACGCAACATAAGTATTAATTTCATAGATTCTTAATGAAATATAAAGGGTGTGTGTGAAACGGTAGCAAAGTACTCATGGTAGTAAAATTTTGACACTATTGAGGTGAATAAAATTTCACTAGCCCTAGGGGCAGGGTTACCGTTGGAAATTTTCGAAAAGGGTCACAAAAAGGGGATTTTCCAGAAAAAGGGGTCAAAAAAAGGGTATTTCAATAAAAAAAAGGGTCAAGTTTTTTATAAGCAGTATTTCCCATTTAAATGAACATAATAAGACCAAGTTTTTTTATAAGCAAACAAAAAAATAATATTTCAGGTAGGAAGAGCTCAAAAAACTTAATTTTTTTATGGAATGCTCTGTCCTGTTTTTAACACCTGACAAAAAGTTTATTCTTTATCATTATAGCTAATTTTTTAATACTTTTTATGTAATTTTCCGATTTAGCGATGTCAAATAAATTTTAGTGTTTGTTTTAAATTTTGCAATCGTTCGCGAATTGTAACCATTTTCTCGATTAAAGCGATTTTTTCCTGTAAGTGTCAGATTTTTTTTAAGCTTTTACGATTTTTAATAAATATAAGACTTTGCTATCATACCGCTGTTACAAAATATTTGGAAATTTCCGCTAATTGAGCAATTTTTACCTCTTGTTTTCATTCCTGTTAGGGCACTCTCAATACTGTCGGTTCAAAAGGGGGCGAAAAGTTCAATACCTGTTGCCATTATTAAGGGCGAATTTTTTTTGAATAAAACATGATACTCTTTAAGAGAGCAAAACACCAAATTGCATTTTTTTAATAAAATGTCAAATTTTTGTTTTGAAAAGAAACCATCGTAAAAAATAACAAATATGTATATGAGTTATGTTTGCTTTTAGGGAAATTGTACTTTACTATCAAAAATCAAGGAGAAGAAAGCATGGAATTGTAAGTTTATACTTTGAGGCCCGTTTTCACAACTTACCGATAGCTAAAAGTAGACTTTAAACGGCCTTATAAAAAGTGTTCCATTATTAAAACTTAACTTTAACCTAAAGTGAACGATAGTGTATATTAAGGTTTATCCTACCTGGCGGTTAAAACAAAGTGGTAACAAAGGAAAACTTTTTAGACGGCCGATAAAATTCTACCTTTAGCTATCGGTTAGTTGTGAAAACGGGCCTGAGTCTGTTACATATCAAGCAATGTTTATTTCGAAAACATTTGTTTAGCACTTCTGTTCCGCAGTGTTGACAAAAAACAAAATGTGAGAGATATTTCCAAAAAAGGGTCAAAAAGTGTCACAAAATGGGTGATATTGATACAAAAGTATAATTTAAAAGAAGGGTCATAAAATGTATCAACACCGTCGAAAAAGGGTCAAATTGATACTTTAGTATCACAACGGTAACGCTGCCTAGGGGCTAGTATAAATTTTGACATTAGTGTAGACAATTTTGACAACCACAAAATTATTTTTTTTCCTCAAATTTGTTTAAACAAAATAAAAAATAATATGGAAGAAGGCCCAGCGGCCGAAAAAAATTAAAAAGAATTGTACAAGATGTAAGTATTTACATGTGTATTAGCTTTTTTGCCCACACTTTTTTTAAAAATTGTTTTTATATCAGAACGAATTCATTAAATAGTTGGGACGATTTCATTTCCAACAGAATTGAAATGATTATTGGTAAACGTTTGTTAAATTTATTCATTTTCACAAAACTATTAGTAATTGTTTTTTTCTTTATGTCAAAATTTTACGTTGTCAAAAATGTTACAATTTCACACAGCACAAATATGAAAATTTTCTACCACAAACAAATTTCATTTCAACATAGAACTTTGCTACCGTTTCACACACACCCAAATATATACAATGTATAATAAATAAATAAATATTAAAATATATTTTTTCTACTTTTGTGAATTTACCATAATTTGACATTTATTAAAGTTGCCAGAAAGGTAAATAAAATCATGTTGCGAGTTTATTAAAAAAATATATAAAAAACAGAGTGGACTATAACCGATTTTTTTTGCATAAAGTATTAGATATGCCTGCAAAGAAAATGTGGCTTATAAGCGAAAATGGACTACAAGCGAAATGGACCTTAGAACAAATAATTTGCTTGAAATTTGAAAAAACCTGCAAATGAATATGACAGTTTGGCTTATATCCGTTTTTGGCCTTTAAGCGGAATGGACTATAAGCGAAAAGTACTGTAGCTGCTTTGTCTGCAGGGTAAATATACAATAATAATCTCTCTCTGTTTCTCTGGTTTAGGCTTTAGGTAAGAATTAATCAGAGTCGCCAGCTTAGGGGGTTGCCCCCAATATTAAGGGATTTTTATTTCATTTAGGGTGTAAAATTCTTATGAAGAAAATTTAGGGGCATAATATTTATTTTTAGGGGGTTTCACTATTTGCTTGTCTGTACATAACAAAAACTAAGTACATACATATGGGGGATTTCATGTCAAGTGACCCAATTTTGAAATCGATGTCTTCCGATTTGGATGAAATTTGCACCAAGGTTAGTTCTATTGGATAGTAGTTTAGACACAAATTTTCAACAAGATCGGTCTAAAAGTTTCTGAGTTAGTGGGGGTCAAAATTTTACATTTTGGCCATACAGGTGTTCTTTCTTATCCATGTAACTTATTACCTATTGGTGTTAGCAAAATTTGTTCCAAGTAGCTTCGATAGCTATTTGATCCATCTTTTGAAAAATTTTTTTTTTGTTTTTTTAAAAAATTTTTTTTTATTTTTTTTTTTTAAATTTAAAACTTTTTTTTATTTTTTTTTAGCGGTAATGTTTTTTTTTTTTTTGTTCAACAGAAAGCTTATGTCTTTTCCTTTAAGGTAGTTTAAGTCGCTTTTTGGGATGCGAGTGGCTTATGTATAAAAAAAATTATTTCTAACTCTAGACGAGGGTTTTTAATTTTTAGCATATGCAGTGTTCTTTCTCATCCATGTAACTTACTACCTATTGGTGTTAGCAAAATTTTTCCCAAGTAGCTTCGATAGCTATTTGATCAATATTTTGAAAAAAATTTTTTTTGTTTTTTTTTTAAATTTTTTAAAACTTTTTTTTTAAATTTAAAATTTTTTTTTAATGTAAAATTTTTTTTTATATTTTTTTTTATCCGGAATGTTTTTTTTTTGGCTCAAAAGAAAGCTTATGTCTTTTCCTTTAAAGTAGTTTTGGTCGCTTTTTGGGATGCGAGTGGCTTATGTGTATAAAAAAAAATAATTTGTAACTCTAAACGAGGGTTTTTCAATTTATAGCATATGCACTATTTTGAATTTTTTCCTATTTGTGTTTAAGTGTTTCTAAAGCCTTAAAAATAAAACGTATGCAAAGAAACTAGACAAATTAACCTTTCCGACGGTATGTTACAAACCCAATTATTATTTTATACCTTCGATACTGTAATGCCCACAATATGTTAATCCCAGGAATAAAATCACTTTTTTTCTGTAGAAATGTTGACAAATTAAATTCTTTTTTTAATTTTATTATTTATCTTTTTATTATTATTATTAGAAATTATTATTATTATAATTATATATTAATTTAATTGTTATTACAAATTCATAAAAAGAATTTAATTTGTCAACATTTCTACAGAAAAAAAGTGATAAACATATTGTGGGCATTACAGAATCGAAGGTATAAAATAATAAATGGGTTTGTAACATACCGTCGGGAAGGTTAATTTGTCTAGTTTCTTTGCATACGTTTTATTTTTAAGGTTTTATAGAAACACTTAAACACAAATAGGAAAAAATTCAAAATAGTGCATATGCTAAAAATTGAAAAACATTCGTCTAGAGTTAGAAATGATTTTTTTTTATACATAATCCACTCGCATCCCAAAAAGCGACCAAAACTACTTTAAAGGAAAAGACATAAGCTTTCTTTTGATCAAAAAAAAAAACATTCCGGATAAAAAAAATATAAAAAAAATTTTACATTTAAAAAAAAATTTTAAATTTAAAAAAAAAGATTTAAAAAAACAAAAAAAAATTTTTCAAAATATTGATCAAATAGCTATCGAAGCTACTTGGGACAAATTTTGCTAACACCAATAGGTAGTAAGTTACATGGATGAGAAAGAACACTGCATATGCTAAAAGTTGAAAAACCCTCGTCTAGAGTTAGAAATAATTTTTTTTTATACATAAGCCACTCGCATCCCAAAAAGCGACTAAAACTACCTTAAAGGAAAAGACATAAGCTTTCTTTTTAAAAAAAAAAAAAAAAAAAAAAACATTCCCGCTAAAAAAAAATAAAAAAAGTTTTAAATTTAAAAAAAAAAAATAAAAAAAAAATTTTTAAAAAAACAACAAAAAAATTTTTTCAAAAGATGGATCAAATAGCTATCGAAGCTACTTGGGACAAATTTTGCTAACACCAATAGGTAATAAGTTACATGGATAAGAAAGAACACCTGTATGGCCAAAATGTCAAATTTTGACCACCACTAACTACCTTTTAGACCGATCTTGTTGAAAATTTGTGTCTAAACTACTATCCAATAGGACTAACCTTGGTGCAAATTTCATCCAAATCGGAAGACATCGATTTCAAAATTGGGTCACTTGACATGAAATCCCCCATATGTATGTAATACTATATTTTAAAGTTTGTTTTTGGTTAACAAAAAATCGCTAGATTCCCGCTGAACGTATCTGAATATCACTAGACTTCACTAGAAAATAGCTAAATTACCATATTTTGCAACTGCTCAAGTTTGTAGTAGATAATTCGGCTGTAGGAAAAATCGCCCAAAGAAAAATGGACATAAAAAAAAATGAAAAATCGCCCAAAAGAACATGAAAAATTACCCAAAAAGTTAAATATGAAATTTTGCCCAAAAGAAACGAAAAAGGGCCCAAAATAAAAATGTCCCAAAAAGAAAAAACGAATTTTTTCCCAAAAAAAAAAATTACCCAATTAGCAAAACAGTGTTTATTATTCATAAAAATTTAGTAACAAGGCGAATTGACTAGAAGGTGGGGTCAAGTCAACATGTGGTGTTTTTTTCTGTGGTCGACTTGTCAAAGTTTGTATACAAACTAGTTTTTTATATAAACAAACCTGTTTTTTTTACTAGCAATATTTTTGACAACCCGACCACATTAATCACTGCATAGTTATAATCAATTACTCAAAACAGAATACAGCTTTTTGCAAGGTGGCATGTCATAAAGTCCAGTGTCGTAATGTCCATGGACACTGTGACACTTTTGAAAATGTCATAACGTCCGTGGGCATTAAGACACTTTGCAAATTGACATTATGTCATTTTTAAAAATGTCATTAATACAAAAAAAGATCTACATACACGCAGAGAAAAACATGTTTTATTATGGTCACAACCAACAAAACTATTTTTAAAGAAACTTATTTTACCATAATATGGTTGTCGGTGACAATGAGTTGGTTAAATAAAACATAATATGGTCAACATTTTTTTAAAAATGGTTTTGTTGTTTTTTCTCTGGGTGCATATATTAAACATATAACGAAAACACTTTTGGGCTCAAGGATTTTCTCCCCTATGGTGTAACAAATACCGGCAGCGCTTACTAAAGCGTCTCGGCATAGCCGGCCATTGGCTGGGCGCAAGGATTTTCTACTCTATGGTATAACAAAAACCGGCTTCGCTAACTAAAGCTTCTCTGCATAGCCGGCCGTCGGCCGGGCGCAAGGATTTGCTCCTCTATGATATAACAAAGACCGGCTTCGCTAACTAAAGCTTTTCTGCGCATACGGGCTTTGGGCGGGCGCACGGATTTTTTCCTTTATGGTATAACAAGCACCGGCTTCGCTAAGTAAGGCTTCTAAAATCTGCCTTGTTTCCGAACGAAGGCCGACTTCGCAGAGAAGCTTTAGTTAGCGAAGCCAGTATTTGTTATACCATAGAGGAGAAAATCCTTGTTCCCGGCCGGAGGCCTGCTGTGCAGAGAAGCTTTAGTTAGCGAAGCCGGTACTTGTTTAATGAAAGAGGAGAAAATCCTTGAGTCCGGCCAAAGGCCGGCTATGCTTTCGAGTTTGTCCACGGACACTATGACACTGGACGTTATGACATGCCACCTTTTTGCAATATGTCCCGTTATTTTTATAAATAACATTTAGGAATTCGACGTATAGTAATAATGAATGATTTAGACAAATAGTATGTAAGATTTTGATGAAATTTTAAAAATGGGCTATTTTTCGTATAATATTTTTGGGTGATTTTTCAAATTTAAAAAAGGAAAAATCACCCAATAATAACGAAAAATAGCTCAAAAATGTTGGGTCACTTTTCATATGAATTCAGGCCCAATTTTACATGGAAGTTTTTGGGCGATTTTTCATTTATTTTTTTGGGCCATTTTTCTTTGGGCGATTTTTCCTACAGCCGATAATTCAGTATCAACATTTTTAAATTTTTTCGTGCTAATTCAAGTGCAAAGCAAGGAAAGCTTTATGAAATTATATAAAAAAGCGTTTCATTTAATAATAATACGTGTAACGACTTCAATGCAACACCTGAAATAATTAAACTTTTTAATTCCGATAATATCTAAAAAGTTAACGAAAACTATTATGCAACACTCGATATTATTTAAGAAACTTAATTCCAATACAGTATTATTACTGTTTAACGAACCTTCGATTCTGCGAACATCGCATTTAACGAACACTCATGTTTGCAGCATTGAGTACCTTATGTAGCGAATAAAAAATATTATTTTGTGCGCAATTTAGCGAACAAATAGGATTCATAATTTTATTTTTAAAAAGCATAATGTGAAGTAATTTCTAACTAAAAACAAAGTGATTAGTAAAAAGTACCGTTATTTTAGGTTTTAATTATGTAGCATTTTTGTTTGATTATGCTGCAATGATCAGTAAAATGAATACAAGAAAGATACTTTTTTGTAAAAGAAAAACTAAAAATTGTGGATGATAACCAAAATGGATTGCGAGTTGTGGATTTGTGCAAAAAGTAAAATCTTTGGATTTAAAAAAAGGAAATCCATGAAACAAGGTGAATTTCCAAGAATGAAGAAACAACTTTTTTCTTGGTTTTTGCTACAACGACATTCATACATGCATTGTTCTAAAAAAACAAACACTACTCGACAAATTTTTTATGTAAAATTTTCAAGGAAATTTTCAAGGATATTGAAAATGAATTTGAACTTATTTTTCATTAAACTTATTTTACCAGAGTAATGAATTGTACATTTTTTAATTATTTTTAATATATTATACAGATCTCAAAACATATTTCAAAATAAACCACAAATAAACAGTTCTAGTTATTTATTTATTCATAACATGGGTACTAGACATAAGTATGGCATATAACGAACTTTTCAGTTAAACGAACAGGCCTGCCAAAGTACTGGTTCGTTAAACCGGAACACTACTGTATTTACAAAAAACAGATTTCTGCTAACTCTACTTTGATCAGATACATATATTATTTATATATGTATGTACACATCGCTCCTTTATTATACAGTCATATCTCAAAAAATCAAAAATTTTAAGTTACTTAAGCAAAAGTGTTCCTTTATACCTTGTTTATATGTAAATCAACATTATAAAATATATTTTATTTAATCTGTATATGAAGGTACATTTTGAAAACTTTAAACACATTATGCAATAAAGGAGCATTATGTATTAGACTGGTCGCAATTTTTTTTTTATTTTAAATTTAATTGTTTGCGCTGCTTAAAATATGAGGTTTGGTGTAAGAAATCATGATCTAATTTTTCAGGTCAATCCGACGGTGCCTAGCCGTGCCGGGTGGGGCCCAAAGTTCCCCATATTATAAAAAAAACATATTTCCTATCAGATCGTTATAGTTATACTAGTTCGTTACGATCTTCCGCAGAGAAAGTACTTCAAGTGTGCCAAATACCTTAGATATATGTACCTTAGAGAGCAAAACTCTAATGAGTTAATAAAAAGTTTAATTTCGGTGATAGGTGAAAATTCCTTTTATGTAGCTGCAATAAAGCGCGGTATCATTAACGAGACTAAAATACAGGTGAATCACGAGGATGATTTTCGAAAGGTAATTACAAGTTTTGAGACTCTGAATAAAAACTTTTATACGTATCAACTGAAGAGCAGTAAAGGTCTTCAGGTAGTAATCAAGGGCATAGACTCATGCGTAGACCCAGGGGAAATTAAAGCTTTTTTGGAAGAGAAGGGCTTTAAAATCAAAAACGTAACAAATATCAAAAATAGGGAAAAAAATCCCCAACCACTATTTCGAGTGGAGCTTGAACCCGGCGACGTTAAGCTCAAAAAAAAATGAAACGCATCCAATTTATAATTTGAAATATATTCTGTACAGAAGGGTAACTATTGAGGAGCCGCACAAAAGAAATGGTCCTGTTCAATGTCTAAACTGCCAGGAATTTGGCCATACTAAGGCATACTGCTACTTACCCCCTGTTTGCGTAGTATGTGGTGAATTACATGGAACAGTTCTTTGCGACAAGTCTAAAACCGACCCCAACGTAAAAAAATGTAGCAACTGTGGCGGTAATCACACTGCCAATTATAGAGGATGCCCTGTATATAATATCGTCAAGCAGTCGGTCGGACCGAAAACTAATCCCCCTCAAATGCAGGTAACAAATCAGGTTAACACAAATGCAATTCAAGCCCCCCAGCCTAGTAATAACAGAACCTCTTACGCTAACTTCCTAAAATCAAACCATGAGCCAATGCAAGGTGCCTCGCCAAGTAATGATGAAACTCAATTTTCTAATTTAAGTCGTTTAGAAAAAACCATGGAAACATTAGTGCAAACAGTAAATAATTTTACGAACACAATGGGTAATATGATGCAGGAAATGCTTAGAATGCAATCGATGTTATTGCAAGCTGTACTTAACAAACCATGAACTGTTTAAAAATTTGTTTTTGGAACGCAAACGGCATCCGCCAACATAAAAATGAATTAGAATACTTTCTTAAAAATAAACAAATTGATGTCATGATGATTTCTGAAACTCATTTGACCTCAAGAAATACGTTTAAAATCAATGGTTATATACTATATGATACCAAGGACCCTCGAGATAGAGCTTGTGGAGGTGCTGCCATTTTAATAAAGGCCCGAGTCAAACACTACCTAATGTGTGATCATCGTGAAGATTATCTCCAGGCAACGAACATTTGCGTTGAGGAATTAAATAGAAACCTAATAATTTCATCGTTATACTCCCCGCCTAGATTTTCAATATCGGAGGACCAATATTGTAAATATTTTAAATCATTAGGACCGTGTTTCCTAGCCGCTGGCGATTATAACGCTAAACATACCCTCTGGGGGTCGCGACTTATAACACCAAAGGGTCGTGTTTTATTTAACATAATTCCAAAAAAACAAAAACTATTAAAATATATTCCACAGATGTCGAGCATCTTTTGTCTGAAAAAAGGAGGGCTCGAAGAGAGTGGCAATTGTACAGATCCCCTCAACTTAAGAACTTACTTAAAGAGTGTACAAAAAGACTAAGAAAGTTACTGCAGACTAAGAAAACGGCTTCTCTGGAAATATATCTTAAGGAACTTGATGCAACCCCACAATCAGACTACTCATTATGGCGTGCAGCTAGAAATCTCAAAAGGCCAGTTGTCTCTAAACCACCATTAAGAAACTTGAATGGAAGTTGGGCAAGAAATGATGTTGAAAAAGGAAATCTGTTTGTCAATCATTTAAAAAACGTATTTACCCCAAATATATCTCACGATATTGCGGTCGAGTTACCACCTGTTGCTGCTAGAGCAGCTGTTCCGCTAAGATTTGAGATAAGAGAAATCGAAAAGGCTATTTGTGATTTAAACCCCAAAAAGGCTCCTGGTTTTGACAAGATCAGCAACAAAATGCTTTTGGAGCTACCCAGCATAGCAAAGAAAATTATTCTTTTAATTTTTAATGCTATTTTACGCCTTGAATACTATCCTCAAAAGTGGAAGGTCTCCTTAGTCACCATGATACCTAAACCTGGAAAGGATCACACAAAAGTTGAGTCATATAGGCCTATAAGCTTACTTTCTAATATATCAAAGCTGTTTGAGAAGCTGTTAGCGTCAAAATTAACCCCAATTTTAAATGATAATAGATGTATTCCTAACCACCAATTTGGCTTTAGAAGAGAACACAGCACAATTGAGCAAACCCACCGTATAGTAAACGCAATAAGAAAAACATTTGAAGAAAAAAAATATTGTTCCGCTCTCTTCATCGATGTTTCTCAAGCTTTCGATAAAGTCTGGCATGAAGGCTTATTACATAAATTGAAGCTAAACTTACCAGTAAACATACACAAGCTGTTAGAAAGCTACTTAGTCGGTCGAAAGTTTATTATTAAAGAAGGTGATTATTTAAGCTCTCCTCAGCAAATTGACGCTGGAGTCCCTCAGGGAAGCATCCTGGGCCCACTTTTATACTTAATATATACCTCGGATATGCCAACAAACAACTACACACAAACTTCAACATTTGCTGATGATACAGCTTTTTTGAGCGTGCACGAAAACCGTCAAGAAGCATCTCGATACCTACAGGATCATATATTTCAACTCGAACTATGGTTAAAGCAATGGAGGATAGAGGTCAATGAGCAAAAATGCGTACATATAACATTCACCTTGCGTCGGGAATCATGCCCCCCTATTAAAATCAATAATCAAATAATACCTCAAAATTCGCATGTAAAATACCTCGGTATTCATCTAGATCGCCGTTTAACGTGGAAAAGCCATATAGAGGCAAAATTAACTCAAATGAAACTAAAAGCCATCCAAATTCATTGGCTTATTGGAAGAAACTCTGTCCTTAGTCTCGACTGCAAACTTCTTCTTTACAACTCCATCTTAAAGCCAATCTGGTGCTATGGTATTCAGTTATGGGGCACTGCCTCGGCCTCTCATATCGAAAAAATTCAAAGGCGCCAAAATAAACTACTTCGAATAATCACAGCTGCCCCTTGGTATGTTAAAAACTCAAATATTCACAAGGATCTCAATGTTCCATTAGTTAAAACTATGATTACGAAATATGCAGTAAAATACTTAAAAAGGCTCGAATTGCACCCGAACCCACTAGCACGAAATATTTTAAATGATAGCGGCCACACTCGCTTAAGAAGAAGAGACACTGCGGCACTTGTCCAATTAGATGAGCGATAAACACCTATAAAAGTGAACAGAACCCGCGATGAACAAAATTTTTGTCTGGCACTGGCAGGACAAAAAATAATATTAGGTTAAGATTTAATTAATTATTGTTAGTTCATATTTAATATATGAAGATTCAATAAATAAATAATGAAAAAAAAAAAAAAAAAAAAAAAAAAGTGTGCCAAATTTCATCTGATGGCTTCAGAAAGTTGCGGAAAGAATAGGACATACATGCAAACATCCTGACATACTAAGAAATTATATATTGTATAGATAGATTAAAGTATTTGCTGTTTAATATTTTAGTATGATACGAACGAACGATTTTTAACCTAATTCGGGGTCGCTTAATCCAGTGGTGCTAGCCGTTTTTTTAGGTTAGCTTTGGTTTTCGAGATATACCGTTATTTCGAAAATTAAGGATGTTGCACAACATATATATTATATATATTATTTTTTTTCCAGAAAAAAAAATTATGTTTCTAAAACGACTGCGCATATAAGAAAAACGTTTTACCTTTCTTAAAGTGAATTTTATTGCGGAATTTCGGTTTTTTTTAGTTTTTCAATAAGCTAAAGCGTTTTTAAGTTACGCGAATATATGTTGTGCAGCCTCCTTAATTTTCGAAATAACGGTATATCTCGAAAACCAAGGCCAGTTTATTTTTACTTGTATATTTATTAAGTTTTTATACATTTTTGGTGTCAGTAGACTTATAAAATCTTCTTCCAATATTTCGTTTGTCCCAACAACACCTGTACTTATGTATATGTACTTTTAAAATATCACATTTATAGAGAATGGAATTTAATTGAAAACTTTTAATATTTTCCAAATTATGCTTAAGTTCATTATATTATTGTTATGAAGGAAAGAATTTTACAACATGAAATTTATCCATGTCTATAGTCAAACATCAATCAATCTTTTACCAATGGTATAGGTAGATCGAAATTTGCTGTAATTGCTTTTCTATTTTCAATTTAACATCTTTCTTCCTTACTTCTGTTTTTTCGTACTTTTTGTCAAGACTTAAAATCCTTCATTTTTATGTTTTTTTATTTTGTCTTTTTTACTGTTGACCTTTCTTTTTACAACTTGTAGGACAAATCTGTGGTTTTCATGGGCAACCGCGTATGTCTATTTTTTCGATTTTGAAATGTTGATGCTTTATTGCTTTATTTTAAGCGCTCTTTACATTTTTTAAAAAACAGATAGACCCATTCCGATGTTTTAACTCAATTACAAAGTTCAAAAGGTGCAATATTTAACCCATAGTTTGATCTAGAATGGTTTTTTCGGCTCTCCTGAAAAATTTTATTTTAAGACATTTTATTTTGCCCATGAAAACCACAGAAATGTCATCATGTATCTTTTATAAGAATTGTGATTTTATTAAACTGTTGATTTTTAATTGAAATTTTTGCTCTATATTCTTCTGACAAACCATCTGACATCAGCTGTCAAAAGTCTATGCCCACTATGCTATGTCCACTATTGACGGAATCATTAACCGGCTGAAGTTAATATTTTACAAAATTTGCCAGCTTTTCGTACTGTTCAGGTGCAGTTGTTTTTGACCTGCAATTAATTAAATAAAATGTTTAAATTTAAGCAAGGTTGGATAACGAAACGAATTTCGGTTATGACCCTACAAGAAATGAATGAGCGAGTAGTCAAATTTTTCATTTTGGTGTTAAGAAAATGATAGAAAGAAATGACCGAATGTGACCAAAAACTTTATTTCGGTCATTTCTTTCTATCATGTTCTTAAAACCAAAATGAAAAATGTGACAACTCGCTCATTCATTTCTTGTAGGGGAGACATTAAGAAAACCAAATTTCCTCAATGTGCAGTTTTTCGTTGGGTCAAGGATAATCGCCTAATGAGAAAACGGCCATATGATTTTTTCATAGTAGCTCTGTTCCACATGCATAACGAAACAGTCCGAACTTGCACAAAGTTACCCAAAAGCGTTCCACATAACAATTTTTGTGCAATTAAGAGAGTAATTGAGAGAGTAATTTTTTTAATTTCCTGTACAAATTTGCACGAACTTTTTCTTTGCGTAAGTTCGGACAAGAAAAAACAATCAGCTGTTTTTGTTTACATATGAAACTGATAAATAATTCAGGAAATTTACAAGCAAAAGAAAGTGTTTAGTTTTAATTAAAAAACATATTAAAAAGCAAAATGTTAGGTTTTTGTGAAAAAATTAAAGTTGTAAAAACGTTATTGCATACATATTTTCCTTTATCTTTAATAAAAAAAAAAACAAAATATAAAAAATTACAATGATGCAAATGTTTTGGTTTTATTATGTTATGACTTTTTAACGTCTAAAATCACTTAAATAGATCTTAATTTGAAAAGTAAGCAGCATTAGTATTTGAAGAAGTGCAAAAATGGTTTTTTGCGTTCCAGCAATTTTGTGTAGTTTCGGCAAATTTAGAGAGTAATTTTCATTTTACTCTCATTAGTCCGAACATGCCCGAGATCTTGTGGAACACACCTAGTATGTAACAAAATATTTACAGTGCTGCATTAATAGAGCGTCAAGCTAACAAATATATTTTTCAATAACACAAGTGTTGAAACTTTTAATTTTTCTATTTGAAAAATTATATTATTTCTTAATATCAAAACGATTATATTAAAAGGGAAACGGTATGCATATACCGGTATTTTATGCAAAAAAGCTACTTTCGGTATCGATAGCAAAACCGGTATCCAATTTAAACGGTGTTAGTATCGGTATCGGTTACAAGCCTTGAATTTAAGTAAAAATAATTTAATCAAAAAAATGTTTAAACGAAATAAACAAAAAATCACAGAGCTTACCATTGGTCAATAAACGAATTGGCAAAACGTAGCAACGATCGTAATGCAGAATACATAAAAAAAAATTAAACGAAACGCAGAATACCAAAGTTACCAAGCGGAGAAAAATTCGATCCTAATCGAAATGCAGAATAAGGGTGTTTGTTTTTTGAAACTCTTTAAAATATTCATTTTATCTTACGCTGTTATTTTGCATAATAAAATATTACGTACTTGAGTTTTTTTAATTTAAACTTGAATTCAAATTAAATAGGCGTATCGCTGATACCGTCACCGATATTTCTTTTCGACTATCGGTATCGTATCGGTAAAAAGGGAATTCGTTAATTCCAGCATTTAAACATTGTGCGCAAATTACAATTTTTAGTAATTAATAATTTAATGATACTTGGTACTTAGGCTCTAATGGTTTCAAAGATCAAGGCACATGGTGAGAATCGATCCATTATTTCACATGGCCCCCTTTCAAGCTGTTTTCCGGAATAGAGTCTTTGCCCCTATAAATCACTTTATTATGTTGGTTAAATTTAATCCAAATTTTTTTGGTTGCAATCTAGCTTTTATGGCGATAACTTGCTTATAAATGTTTACTCTAACATAGAAATTTGTGACAATAGCTTTTCCGATAGGTAGTTCCAAAATTAACTATAGGCCCCTTATAAGCTTCCTTCCCAACATCACATAAATGCCAACAAATAACATTTACATAGATGAAGATTTTTAAATAAATTTAGGTACAAAGAAGTTTAACAAGAGTCTTAAAAAAACAGCTGCAGAAATTCAAACTATTCTCGAAGAATATCAATGAGACACCAATTTAAAATTTTTGTCAAACACTAAAACATCTTGCAATATCATTAAAACTAACACATCAGATAGAAATCAAACGCAGATTTTGAATAACCGAAAATTCTGCTTTAAGCCTAAAACACCAGTAATTTTTTAACTTCAGCGAAGTCATTCATTCTCGCCAATTTTTAAAAATAATTTGTGAAAGTTATGTTTTAGAGCTACAATCTATTTGCTTTTGATCATTAAACCGATCGTTGATGACTTTTGGAACCTAAAGTGTTTGCCATCCGAGCTTAAAGAAGGTGTTATTATCAAACTTCCCAAAAAGGGGGACCTTTCAAAATGCAAAAACTGGAGAGGAATAACGCTTCTAAGTCTGATCAACAAAACCATAACACGCATCATCTACACGAGGTTGTCACCTACATTTATGAACGACCTAAGATGTGAACAAGCTGGCTTTAGACCTTTAAAGATCGGTTTAAAGATCAACTTTGCAAAAACAAAAGTAATGCGAATTAACACCAACAATACAACAAAGCTCAAAATAAATGAAAATTAATTAGAAGATCTAAGCAGCTTTTGTTACTTAGGAAGCATAATTTCTACCTCTGGAGGATCTGATGACGATATCAAAAGTCGTATAAATAAGGCTAAGCAGGCATTTGGAGCTCTACAACCCGTTAAAGATCCTCTCAGTACTCAATAAAAACAAAATTACGGCTTTTTTCCTCAAATGTAACATCCACCCTTCTATATGGTTGTAAATCCTGGAACACTTCTCAACGCCAGATTAACAGCCTGCAGGTTTTTGTCAATAAATCCCTAAGAAGAATCCTTCACATTTTTTGGCCAGAAACAATATCAAACACTGAGCTGTGGAGAAGGACAAACCAGATACCTGTTCAAAGTGAAATCCTCAAGAGAAAATGGAATTGGTTGGGTCATATCTTAAGAAGACCACAAGAAGATATTGCACGAATAGCAATTGACTGGAATCCACAAGGCAGTAGGCGACCAGGAAGGCCATCTCATACTTGGAGAAGGATGCTTGAAAGTGAAATACAATCAACTCGAAAAAGCTGGCGCGAAATAAACAGATCAGAATGGAAGAAGTTTGTTGTGGCCCTATGTTCCTCCATGGAACCCTAGGATTAAATATATAATATATATATATAAAACAAAATATAAACACAGTGAAACAACAAAAAAATGAAGTGAAAGTACCTGGGACCTTTTACGATTTTTTTGGAAGATACTGTCGAGTACAACACTAGTCTGATTTTGGAATTTTCAAAACACACCCAAAATCTTGAGTTACGGGTAAAAAATCGGGGTTTCATACCCGTATGCACTAATAAGCTTAGACCTTTTGAACGGTGTATATTGCTCTAAGTAAATTTTAGATACATGCATGTATTTTTACACCAAATGTATTTTTTTTACGGTTTTTCCTCATTTTTCTATTTTCGGGACGTTGTTTCACAATATTTTTGTATAGGAACCGTGCTATTTGTGATTTTATTTTAAAAATATAATTGATAAAAAATAAAACGAGGGTTCGTTTTTAAAAATCCGTTGGAAATTTACTGATTTATTCAACTTAAAAAAAAAAAAACAAATTTTTTACAAAGAACTTATTCCTAACGATTCCGATCAAAAAGGTTTTCTTGACCTTTTTTTTAAATTTACCGTCCTCAGTATCTCGTTTAAGTGACCAGCAAAACTCTGAAATTATTTTTATTTTATTTTTTCCTTCAAAAAGTCTTTCTATTGTAATTATTTCATCGCTAAACTGGCCTAGGTTATTTGGAAAAAAGCCAAATTCGAGTGCAGAAAATGAATTTTTATAGACATGCTGCCGCCCATTTCAGCATATGTTTTAAAAATTCATTAACGACCACGACATAGTCATCGCTTCTGTGACTCCCAAGAAAATTATCACAAAGCGCAACAAAACTGTTCCACACGTGTTTTTCAACGGGATGCAAAATTTGTAAAAAGGTCTCATCTCTCATAACTTAACGAGTTTGAGGTCCAATGAAAATACCTAAAATTAATTAGAAGAGATTAAAATGTTAAAACTAAATGCTTTTTCGAAGTTAATACAGAAATACCTCCTTTTATTTTGGTTTCACTTAATCTTGGGAATATCGATTGAAGAGGCTTAAAAGTTTCGCCGTTAATATCAAGCTTTTTAACAAATTGTTTCATGTATCCTAAATTTAAATGCAATGGTGGCAGAATAACGTTCTCAGCTTAAACTAATGGTATGTTTAGGACGTTTTTTCTACCAATTTTCTGCGACTCGCGAGATGGCCATACTTTGCAATCATAGTGATTTTTTGCATGACTATCCCATTCACAAAGAAAGAACTTATATTTTGTGTTACCACTTTGCATGCCAAATAAAATTGTCAATACTTTTTTATCAGCTAAGACTTTCCATTTATGCGTGGGAAAGCTGACGAACAGGGGTATTTTTTCCATGACTTCGTAAGTTTTTTTTGTAGTAATCTTATAGAAATTTGGAACTGATGGCAACCGATTTTCGTTATGTAATAAAACAGTTTTCAAACATAAATATGAGATTACAGATTACTTTTTTGAATATTACTTACTTTCACATGAGCCATCAATGATAAGTCGCCATTCGTCTGCATAATAATTGTAATTTTGTGCAGATAATAACTTTAGAATATTACTGCAATACGTAAGATTGCAGTCATTTTTATCAGTTTCAAAGCTTTCTTCAAACAACAAAGTCCTTTCACTTCTTCTTCAACATGTAATACGAAAGTCTACTTTTACCAAATTTTGCAGTTTTAATTGCGATTCGAGAATTTCAGACTGTCGTTTTGACAATTTTAAATCCCGTACGACATCGATAAAATCTGCGTTGGAAATGAAGTCAAGTCAAGACAAGATAAGATAAGAAAAGAAAAGAAAAGAAAAGAAAAGAAAAGAAAAGAAAAGAAAAGAAAAGAAAAGAAAAGAAAAGAAAAGAAAAGAAAAGAAAAGAAAAGAAAAGAAAAGAAAAGAAAAGAAAAGAAAAGAAAAGAAAAGATAAGATAAGATAAGATAAGATAAGATAAGATAAGATAAGATAAGATAAGATAAGATGAGATAAGATAAGATAAGATAAGATAAGATAAGATAAGATAAGATAAGATAAGATAAGATAAGATAAGATAAGATAAGATAAGATAAGATAAGATAAGATAAGATAAGATAAGATAAGATAAGATAAGATAAGATAAGATAAGATAAGATAAGATAAGATAAGATAAGATAAGATAAGATAAGATAAGATAAGATAAGATAAGATAAGATAAGATAAGATAAGATAAGATAAGATAAGATAAGATAAGATAAGATAAGATAAGATAAGATAAGATAAGATAAGATAAGATAAGATAAGATAAGATAAGATAAGATAAGATAAGATAAGATAAGATAAGATAAGATAAGATAAGATAAGATAAGATAAGATAAGATAAGATAAGATAAGATAAGATAAGATAAGATAAGATAAGATAAGATAAGATAAGATAAGATAAAATAAGATAAGATAAGATAAGATAAGATAAGATAAGATAAGATAGCAGAAAAGTTAAAAAAAACTCGGTGAAAAAATCATTTTTATCAAATAATAAAATAAACCAAAATTAAAGAATGTTTTTCTTTAATTTCGTCTCCAAAGTTTCCGATCTTAACATGAACAAAGCAGCGCTCATTTATAAAAGCTAGACAAGGGACCAGGACTAGTCCAAAACTGATAAGTGCATACGGGTATGAAAACCCGGGTTTTTTTTTATCCGTAACTCAAGATTTTGGGGGTGTTTTGAAAATTCCAAAAACTGACTAATGTTGTACGCGACAGTACCTACTAGAAAAATCGTATAAGGTCCCAGGTATTTTCACTTCATTTTTTTTCTCACTGTGTTATTTGTATAAATCCATAAAATATGCAAAAATATGCTATTTCAGAAAAAGTTAAGCTACCTTTGTAGTATTCAAATGAAATTTTAAACGTTGTATCGAGCCCTAACCTCGAAAATAACGTTAGCAACATCATTTTCAATTTTCGTTTTTTTTTTAATAAATGACTTTATTGGGAACAATTGCATCATATCCTAAAATGTCATGGTCACACAGAGTGCCGTAACGATTTTAAAACAAAAACAATTTATACAAAATTTATATAAAATAAAATAAATAGACTCTCTCCTGTAAAATTTGATTTTTGGCGCTTACGTTACTTTCGCGGCTAGGGCTCGATATAAAAAATGCATTAAGAATTCCGATTCTGTCTTCGATTTACTTGTTTTCCGTCAGCATCTTTGTATGACTAAAGCTACGGTCAGGTCACACTTGGCAAATATTTGACGAAAACATAGGGAATAACAGGCAAGCTAATATATAATTTCCTTTAATTCAAATATTTTTTTTTGATAATAATATCACATTCAAAAACAAAAATAAACACTTATTTGCTATGTCTAGCAGTATCATTAGCATGTTAAAACTCACTTACTACATATTCAGAAAAGAAGTGGTTATGCTTATTTGGTCAAATACTCAATAATTCCGACCTTTGCTTAAGCCTTTAGACCGATTCTTATAAAATTTTTACAGTATGATACCAATAGGAACAAAAGTTTTTATAATGTTTCGAAATTTTAAGTGGACATGGTATCTCCGATACAAAGTTGACAGTTATTTTCTCCTATTTGATAAACTGTACACTGAAAGAATTTTCTTCGCAATACCAATGAATTTTGACATTAATCCCATGAAAAATTACATTAAAAGGAACCTATGCAGCACTTCGTTGAATCAATGAAACCTTTTAATGAAACATTACATTAGGTCTATGAATATTATTCATTGGATGAATACAGCCAATAAAGTAAAAAAAAAATTTTTTTATTTTTTATTTTTTTCTGTCTCTGGCGGGAATCGATCGCGCAACCTCGGTGCTGATAGACTAGCTCACTACCAGCTAGTCTACCGGGGCACTGTAGTTTTTGGATACAAAAACTATGTTTTTTACTCAATTAAGAGCGTAAATATGAGATTAAATTGTCCATAACAACAATAACAACGTTGATTGAAAGTTTTTGGTTCATTACTATAATGAAATTTTTCATTGTCATAATGAAAATTTAAATTTATGAAAGCATTATTGAAATATGTTGCTTATATAAAAAAATTTTTGATTTCATAAATTTAATGGCATATTACATTAGATGTATGAAATAATTAAATCTTACATTTTTTAATTAACAATTAAATATTTTTTAAGGAAACTATAATTTTATATTAATTTATGAATATAGTTATGTTTGTATATTGTTTTTTTATGTTCCCAATTAAAATTTTTTGTTTAACTTGGACAAATCTAAGTTTTCATATATCCAATTAAAATTTTTAACATAATTACGAAATCCAATGAAGCGATTTTAACGAAAATACTTCATTATAACTATGAAATTCCATTTAGACAATGAAAATTTTCATTTACCCAAGGAAATTTTTTTTATAAAAATGAAGCATTTTTCTTTCAGTGTATGATAGTATCTTACAGTTTAGGCTTCTAGAAAAAATCGCTTTTAAGTAGATGAAAAAAAAATTTTGCATTGGATGCCCCAAAGAAAAGCTGAGCGGTTTATGCAAGCAAAAAACTCGGTTGCTTTTGTGTTGAAAAAGTAGCCAAAATGGAAAAATAAGTACACAAGTACAGGTAAAACAGCAACACTGGTTACAACACTGTTGAAGAATTCTTCTATTTATGGATGTGGGTGCATTGTTTTCGCACGTACAAAGAATACACATAGTTCGTGTATTTGTATGTGTTTAAATCTATTATTAAATATGTATGTACATATGTATATATATTTTAAAAATCGCAACCATGACCAGTGAAATTATTTCACTTGTATTTTTATTATTTATTTTATTGGCTGAAAGTCTACCTGTCTAGCTATCGCATCCCAAATATTAATTTCAAATTTATCGTCATAATAATTATAACTTTGCTATTTATTGTATTATTGTATTATTTGATTGTTTTTATATTTTATTGCTGATTTATAGTTTTATGAACACAGAAGCGTACAACGCACATATTTTGTCCAATTAAAACTTGTAATATTTTATACAAAGGCACTCAATAGCTGGCGCAAATGAAAATTGTATCTACTTCGTAGGTACATTGATTCAGATCTTATTCTTTTTCATACGCAGGTTGCGACTCTCTTGTCGAAAAGAAAAATTAATAATAGAAGATTAAATTATTTTTGTGCTTACATATTGAATATTTGAAAAAAAGAGAAAAAAATAAAAAATAATTTCAACAAATTTTCGTTCGATCAGCCAAGAATAAAAATTATCGATAAATTTTAATAAATTTCATGTTGTTCCTTCCTTCAGTAAAAATAATTTAATGAAAATTAAATTTGATGAACTCAAGCCTAACTGAAAATATCAAATATTTGGAAATTTAAAATAAAATCGCACACAAATACTATAAACACAACTGGGACGAACAATGAGCTTCGCATAACACGACGAAATCGTCAGCGAGAATTCGTTACGTAAATTCGTCAAATCAGACACAATAAGTGCGCGAAGAACAGGCATTAATGTCATTTAAAACTTGCTTGAATTTAAAGAAATAAATACCTTGGAAGGGCACAGCAAGGCCCATCTATCAGGTCTGCTTACTTGAACAAAAACAAAAAACGACATGTATTTTGTTTGTGTAAAATTTCTTTTTAGTTGTCAAAAACTTACGACCACATATACAAAGCAAAAGGAAAAAACGTGTATGTGTGGCATACCATAAACGTAAACAAACATTTGCATGTAGAAAACAATTTAAAATTTTTGTAAAATTAGAAAAATAATTTATTTCTTATACACTTAAAATAAAAATAAAATTAAAAAAGTGAAATTAATGCTAAATTGCAACCGAAAAACACAAAAAATTTGAACAATAATGCAATTAAATCAACGGCACTTAAATTTGTGTGAAAAGAAAACAATAAACGTAAACAAACAAATACATGCACATGTAAGCAAAATGTAAACAACTTTTGACAACTAAAAAGAACATAAACAATGATCATCAGGCTTCTTGCGCAGACTTATTCAATGGGCCTTGGAAGCCAGATTTCATAAGCATTCGCTTTTCCTAACTCAAATCAATCAACAAAAAAAAAAAAAAAATTAATTAATAATAAACAAGTTAGAGTGCTATATTCGGCTTTGCCGAATCTTTGATACCCTCCACCGACAGTTCAAATGTTTAAGGAGTAATATCTGTATGATGTTATTATTATCTTAAACTGTAACGATTTGTTATTAATTATGGTTTTAGGCGACTAAACTGTTTACCGGTACACTCAAAATATTATGTAGTTAAATTCAAACGAAAATTCATTTATTTTCAATTAAAATTCATTTAGAAAACGGATCATTTACATTTCATTTAAAACAAATGATTTTTACATTCATTTTTTAATTTTTATTTATTGTACAGCATATTCGTTTAAACTGAATAGTTTTTACTTTTAAAAAATATGTTTTAACCGACAAAAATCAAACTACATAAAAAAATAAAAACGAAAAACATTATTTTTTGGTAGTTTGTTTTTTTAATAACAAACATAAATGTTGAAAAATAAAATCATTTGTAAAATAAATATATATTTATTAAATTTTAACAGTACGGAAAACGAATTTATTAACCCACAATCAGTTACTGTAATAATTTTATAAGTGTAGTAGGGTTTATATGGGGCCTATGGTAAATTATGGACCGATCATCACGAAATTTCACAGCGTCATTTCTAGTCCTTTAAAACTTTGACGTAACAATTTCTGTTATGATAGTATTATTAATTATGGTTTTAGGTGTACTAAACTGTTTTCCGGGAGTAGGGTTTCTATGGGGCTTAGGGTTAATTATGGACGGATCTTCACGAAATTTCACAGTATAATTTATAGTCCTATAAAACTGTGACGAGCCAAAGTTATGATTGCATTATTTTTACGGTTTTAGGCGTACTAAACTGTTTTCCGGGAGAAGTGTTTATATGGGGCTTAGGGTTAATTATGGACGGATCTTCACGAAATTTAACAGCGTGATTTCCAGTCGAATAAAACAAATTTTTGCAAAATCTCATCTCATTCCGTTCCAGCATTAATGTTATTTTTTGTAACAAAATTATCAATTTTTTTAGGTGGTGGTTCCACATAAGTAGAACCTAGTTTTGAAATTTGTTTAATCGCAAATTTGTATCGAGCAACATGTTGCAAACAGAAAATAAACATGTTGCATGCGATAAAAAAAAGTTAAAACTAAGTACACAGAAAAAATTATTTTTCCAATTCAAAAAAAAAAAAAATTTGTAGAATCAAACAATTTTTTGTCTGAAATCGGTCCTATAAACAAATTTGCATATTCAAACAATTTATTTGCATTTTGTTTACTGAAAAAAACACGGATTTTTTCAAACAAATAATTTAACTGAATCAAACAAAAAGTTTACTGAAATTTCAAAATCAAAAAAAAAAAAATTTTTTTTTTGCACAAGCAATGATGCGCACACAAGTAAGCACTGTATGAGAAGATGTAGGCAAAGCAGAGCCGCCGGCTGGCTTTGAGACATTTGACATTTGAGACGTTTGTAATTTCTACAATATTAATCTTAGACCCTATAAAGTATATATATTCTGGGTCCTTATGAGGAGAGAAGTTGATTTAACGATATCCGTCCGTCCGTCTGTCCATCCGTCCGTCTGTCCGTCTTACGTTTGATATGTGTTTTCCGGAGACTCCAGACATGATAGCGGCTACGTTGTTTTACATTTATGTCACATATAGTCCACCATTTTTTGCTATTGAAATTCAGCCAGATCGGTCCAACAATGGCTGAGATATGACCAAAAAAACACGACTGCCTCTAATTTTTCCAAAAAATCCCTTCTGGTTGTTGTATTTGTATTACTTTTTTCTGTATATCTGGAGAACGGCAAGAGCCAAAGCTTTAAAATTAGGAACAAACATTTAGGTTATAAATATACACCATCCTACAAAATGTGGGCGGGATTGGAGAAGTAGGCGTGGTACCTCTCATACAAAAAGTATTAAAAATTGTATAAAAACCTGAATTTTTTGACTGTTATATGACCTATGGTTACGCCTTATATATCAGAAGATCGGAAATTTTTAATAGAAAATATTTTCTGAAAAACTCGGGAAAATCGGTTCAGATACGAAAAAGTTATGACCAAAATATTAATTTTTTTTTGAAAAATACCCATTTTCAGGAACCATAGATCTTCCCGAGTCCACGATTTATAGCTAAAACAACTGGAAAATTTCTTCTTTAACACGTCGGTATATAAATCTGGCAAATCGGTTAAGAAATAGCAGATTTATGACCAAAATACTGAAATCAAAAAATTACTTTTTTTTATAATTAAGATTGTTTTTTATACCCTTCACCGAAGGTCCTACACCCTATAAAGTATATATATTCTGGGTCCTTATGTAAAGCGAAGTTCAAATCCGGTTGTCGTCTCTTTTTCCTATCCCCTCACCACCCTTCGTATTTGTTTACATATACTAGCATAATGCCCAACATGATTTTCGTTATCACCCTTCTTTATTATTTCATAATAAAAAATATTTACCAGTTATCGCTTTTTAAATTTCAATTATGTATAATGAAGTTGTAAGTATTGTAAATATGTATGTATATGTATATGTAAAAATTATTTAGTTGCTGTCTATTCTACTCGCACAATGGTGAAGGGTATATAAGATTCGGCACAGCGGAATATAGCACTCTTACTTGTTTTTGTTGGAATAATTTTTGAACGAAGTCTTATTTATACACACAACACAATGTTTTTCTTCTCATCACTCTCTGTTGCTGTATCCTTTCCTATGCTAAAGAAGAAATGTAACCAAAAACGGCAGCAGACCGACTGAATATGTTTTTCGTCATCATTCTATTTTTATTTTTGATGTATTTATCTTAACAGTTTTAAAAAAATGAATACGGGATTTTGTTTCTTATAATGTTGTTTCTGTTGTTTAAAAAGAGTGAAACGTTTTTTACCTGCTATTGTTTTTTTATAGTTGCACTTTTTTAAAGCGTCCAAGAATAGACTGTATGTGTTTTTTGTTGTTATTCTTATATTTCACATAAAGAAGTGTTGCTTAAGATCAAATAAAAAAACGCATAAAGACGACAACATTAAAGAGCGTTAAATATTTCATACAAAATTATGAAAACTTGACACCAATAACGCGTTTATTATATTTTTGAAGAGTTGTCCACATTTTTGTTGGTTAAATAAAAATCAAACAAACATATTGATTGAATCAGTAAAAAAATTTATAGAAATTAAAAAAATTTTCAATCAAGCGTTTGTTTGAAAATAATTCGGCAATAATTTTTTCTGTGATACTTTAACTTTTTCGGGAATTAAAAACGAATTTATCAATGGATTTTCATGAAATAAAATATAATTTATTTCTATTATATGCAGCCTTATGAAAAAATAATTTGAGTAAAGGATTAAAAAAAATATTGTGTAATAAAATTTTTCGCTCTACAAAAATTTGCGATAAAAAATGTCAAATATAGGTACTTTCAGTTTATCGGGAATAAAACAGGAATTTGTCCAGGGAATTTTTTATGAATTTTTTGAATTCAAAAATATTATAAAAAAACAAAAAAAAATATTTTTTTTGCCACTTCGGCCTCAATAACTCCAAAATAATGGCTAAATTAAAAAATGTTATTAGAGAAACCTAATCGAGTACGTCGTTCCAAAGTTACGATAAGATGTAAGGAGCAGGCTTTTTCAAAAATCTCAATTTTTAGAAAAAAAACCTTAGCATAAAATTTAAAATAATAATGATTTTTGCAGTTAGGTGACTATAGCGGATCAAAAAAATATAGTGGTTATTCAAGGGAAAAAAACTTCCCATTTGTTGCATAGTGTAATTATACTTTATTTTAGAAATTTAAAACTATCAAGAGAATATTGTAATTGCCGTACGATTAGCTGAATTACTTTGACCTACAGGGTTTACAATCCATATTTTATAAAAAAAATTAATAAATTTCATATAGTCCTGCTATGTGCTATCGAATAATGATAATTCTGTGGTTTTCATGGGCAACCGCGTATGTCTATTTATTCGATTTTGAAATGTTGATGCTTTATTGCTTAATTTTAAGCGCTCTTTACATTTTTTAAAAAATTTTTAAAAACAGATAGACCCATTCCGATGTTTTAACTCAATTACAAAGTTCAAAAGGTGTAATATCTAACCCATAGTTTGATCTAGAATGGTGTTTTCGGCTCTCCTGAAAAATTTTATTTTAAGACATACGCGGTTGTCCATGAAAACCACAGAATTATACCCGAAATTTTGCGTGAAGTTGTGGAAAATATCAAACCCTAATAGTAAACATGATGTAACCAACAACATTTTAGATTTTAGATTTTTGCTTTTTGATGAAAATCGATAAAAATTATTTTAAAAAAACCTTCTCTATAAAATTTTATTTTTGTTGATTACATCATTTTTGCTATAAGGGCTCAATATGTTAAAAAGAACAGGCATGTGCGTAGCTGAAAATGGAGATCACTTACAGGATATCATTTTCCAAGCTAATTGCAAAAAAAATTCCCCAATAATGTACTGTATTTAAAAACAAGCAATGACAATTGCATCAACAAAACAGTTATGAGCCATTTAAACCACAAAACTCATTCTGCGCCACCCTGTATAGAGCCGTCCTACCAAATTCTATTCATAAAGTTACTTGAGATGTTTGGACGTACTATTTTTTTATGCAAGATTGCGTTTGAGAGAATAGTTGGCTTAAGAAGCTTTTTAATAGAAATATGTTATATGTTACCTTTTGTTTATTTTATCAAATTAAATATGAATTTGTTATTTGGTTTAACATATCGATGGTTCTATTGTATATAAGAAAAATCCAAATTCTTATATTTTAATCAGGCTAAAGTTCATAAAATTTTATTTTTATTAAATTATTTTAATGAAGAAAGGAATTTTACAACATGAAATGAATTAAAATTTGTTGATAATTTTACATTCTGACTGACCGGGGGATCAAACCCACGTTCACGGACAAGTCGATTTGATATAACACTCATTCATTACAACAAATTTCAATCCACCAAGTAAAAATATCATTTTTTTTAAGGTTGATGTTTGACTATTGACTGCCAGCAGCCGTTAACGGCGGCGAGTGTTAAACGGCAAAGGTTTTTGTAGAGATAGCACAGAAATAAATTTGGCGCCAGTAGAAGCATTAATTAAAGATAAAATCAGTTTTAATTAAAAATTTAATCAAGTTGATTAAACGCTTAATCAAGTGAATTAAACGTTTAATTTTTATTAATAATTTGTTTACTGCTGCAAATTAATATTGTCAATAAAAACGTTTAATACACTTGATTAAAAGTTTAATTCGCTTGATTGAACGTTTAATTCACTTGATTAAATTTTTAATTAAAACTGATTTTATTTTTGGTTAATACTTTTACTGGCGCAATATTTTTTTCTGAGAGTGTGGCTACTATCGAAACATGTCAAATCTACCTGTCCATGAATGTGTGTTCGATCCCCCGGTGAGTCCAGAAAACCATAAACAGTTCAACAAAATAACCACAATACTAATTATTATCAAAACTTTTTTTTTTAATATTTTTAATTAGGCTTAAGTTCATGAAATTTAATTTTCATTAAATTGTTCTTATGAAGAAAGGAATTTTACAACATGAAAATTAATTAAAATTGTTATTGATAATCTTTCATTCTTGACGTGGCTCGGGCTCGAACCCTGGCCGGCAGGTTACCATGACATGTTTCGATCGCAACCACAATACTAATTATTATCAAAACATTTAAATTCATTTCATGTTGTAAAATTTCGTTCCTTATAAAAATAATTTAATGAAAATTAAATTTGAATAACTTTAGCCAGATTAAAATATAAAAATTTGTATTAAAAACCAGAAACAGTTCAATCAAATAATCACAATACTTTTTGTTGTAAGAAAAATCTTTTAATATATAATAATTCTAATAATGAAAAATTAAAGATTTTTTTAAATACGTTTTCTTTTTTTAAACATAAAACATTGTTTAGGTTTACATGGATTAACAGTTTAAACACACACACACACACACATACACAGAATAGTATACTGCATGTAAGTTTGTGTCTTAAGTCTTTCGTTATTAAAAGTAAAGAAACTTCTACTAATCGAAACCAATCATTTATTTATTATCAACAGCAACAAAATTCAAACGAAAAATATGCAAATTACATCAACAGATGCCACCATAATCACGGCCAACGAAAAAGCTCATTTGTCTTAAGTTCAAAGCCATCCGAAGAAGATAAACAATTTTTTAAAAGTCATAAAAGAAAAACACACAAACAAAGTCAATAAAGAAAAATAAATAAAAACTTTAACAAATACAAGAAGCAAAGTTAAAGAATTTCACCACACTTTCTTGTTTTTAACAATTTAATTTACCACATCTTTTAGTCTTCCAAATTGTACTGGCCTGGCCGCATCAGCTCCCATTTCAGCCAACAACATCTCGGGCCAACAGTTTATAACAAACCGTGCTTGAGTTAACAACGTCTTTTTTCTTCGAAATAGTGGTAAGACAACGCGGCTAAAATTAAAAAAAAATACAATATATAAATGAAAAAAAAGTTGCGTGAAACGACCAACCGGCGGTTTTGAGTTAAAAATAAAAAAAGAAAGAAACCGAAAAATGAAAGATAAATTAACACCAACAAGTGTATGAAAAGTGTATCAGTGTGAGTGCATGGTACGTGTGAGAGATGGTAATTTAATACTTTAACGAAAAATAAAAAAAGTGTATAAAAAAAATCTTTAAATTAGTGTGTGTGTGCGTTATTTAAACTTAAAAGTGTATTTGTTCACTAGAAAAAGTGAATAAACAACAACTTAACTACTCATTATTCCTCTCTCTGGCTCCGTTTCTATTTCTCTTCTTGCATTACACAAATTGTGTGAGTGCAAGTTTGTGTATGTTTGTGTGTGTAATTATGGAGTAAACGCAATATCACAACTGCGCAACAATAGTGCATGAATGAAGTGGATTTACCAACTTTAAAACTAAAGATTGTACGTGTATTAAACTTGAAGTAAAAATAATTTGAAATTATTTAAAAATACGTTTTCATATACTATACATATTTTTCTTAGGACTTATATACGAAGGCAGGCAAAAAAGCCACTTCGAAATATTATGAAAACAAAATATTAAGGGTTATGGACAATTTTGAAGAATAACACTGATTAAACTGTGTTCTAATAGGATTTTTTTTGAATCAAGCGAGTCACATTTGTGTTTTTCTCTGTATACTTCCCTGTCTTTCAGAGTCAAAGTCTGGTTAATTTGGAATTAATTATATCTTGTTGAAAGGATACTAAATTATTATTTTATTTAAACCAGACTTTGAATCTGAAAAGCGACTAAGGGAAGTACACAGGAAAAACAGAAATGGAACGATATCTGATAAATATGACGTGATTGGTGAAAACTGAGCTAATTTTCGTCTTAGTCATGCAAAAAAGATGAGGATTAGGTGGAATAGTTTTAAATCTTAATCTATATATTAGGGGATTCATTTAATCGGGCTTTTACTTTAATCGGTTAATCGCTCGATTAATTAATCGAGGTTTTGGTTTAATCGGTTATTAATCGGTTAATTTTGTTATTGATCGGTTAACCGATTAATAAAGTTTTTGTTATAAATTAGGTAATTTCAATAAATAAAAAAGAAAAATTATTTATTATTTGGAGTTTAATAGTAAAAAAAAAACATAACAATTCCTGAACTAAAACGAGCAAAAATATTTAATTCATAACTATGTAATATATGTTTTTTTAATCAATATATATTCGACCACGTTCTGTGAATCGAAATCACGTGAAATTAAATTGGATGGAGATTTTAAGTTCAATTTTTTTTAAATGACCGTAGCTTTTCCTGATTTTAAAAGTAGTTTCGGTAAATACTGTGAGCGTCAAAATAAAGTGTACAGAGTTATGTTAGTTATAAAAAGTTAAATTTCTACTTGCCAAATTTGATCAGACTTCAAGCTTGCTGTCATCTGTGAAAAATTCGTTGCTCCAAAAAGTGACAAAAGCAAGTTGGACAACAAAAAAAGTGATAAAAGGTAGAAATAAGAAATTTAACGGAAAAAATATAGTCTCTAAAGTGAAGCGTGATAGGGTAAACGAAAGCAACCCATAATACATAATATCTAAATTCAGTATTTTTCCTGGATTTCTCTCAACATATAAAATTGTCCATTATGCCATTTAAATCCTGTTTTATTTTTAAAAAATTTTAACACTTCTAATTGTTTGGGTTGATTCTGTTGTTACGTTACTATCGTAAGTTTCTTCTGTTGTCCGGTCATCATCTAAATCGTCCTGGCAAAGCTGAGCACCGAACATTTTGCCGAACATGATTCTTAACATACCGTTTTTAGTGCACTTTGGTAACTTTTTTGGTGAATTTTAGTACGGATAACGTTGTAAAATTGTACATGACTTATTGTATAATTAAAAACACAAAAAAATATGGTTTAATACTACAAAAAATAATAATTTTTGATACAACGGTTAATCGGTTAATCGACTGAAATTAACCGGTTTAATCGTTAATCGAAAAAAGCCAATTTTAAATTAACCGATCAGTTAATCGGGTAGTAATTAATCGGTTAACCGAATGAATACCCTACTATATATATTTAAAAATGAAAAATGTTTGTATGTTTGTTGGGTTATAGACTCCTTAGCTACTGAACCGATTTTCCTGAAATTTTTACAGTAACATCACGTGAGCCCTGAAAATAAAATAGGCTACTTATTTTTTCGATAGGGGCAGGGGAATTGTTAACTCCATTTAAGAGCCCCTGCACGCATTTTGTTGAACTTTTGGTAGAAGGATCTTCTGAGCCCCAAAATTGAAATAAAGTAGCAGCGGGGGAAGTGGTTCTCCCCATAGGACGCCAATGTTTAATATCGCATATCTTAAGAACTGTTATAGTAAGAATGTTCAAACTTTGTAGAAGTCACTCTTATGGTATACTACACTTTTGAAAATAAAAATCAAGCAGGTAGGCGCAGGGGGCAAATACCTCCCATAGGATGCATATATTAAATATCTCTCAACTGAAGAAGTGGTTAAAGCGAAGCGCACCGGGTTAAGCAAGTTATATTTAAAAAAAGGTTAGCATCACTCGATTCAGCACCCTCGAATCTGGTATACCCGTCTGGTGTCGCTCTTGATAATTTTTTGAACTAGCACAGTGTAATCATTGTAGTAAAATACAATTTAAACAACATATATTGGGGACTGTTTATTGGGCTAACGTATTTTCTTCTAGTTCTCCTGCTTTCTGCAACGCGCGCAAATACATTGTCAGAAACTAAAACAGAAATTGTCTGTGAATTTTTAAATCAATTCGTGATCAATGTTTTTTTTTGCCTTGGGATACCTTGAAAATAAATGACTTTATATATTTAAATCACTTTACTTCTACTTTTTTTTTTAATAATTAGTTCCTTATTGTTTTAAATGCAAAATATTTACTAAGTCTTAAAGGGCAGATAAATTATTCACCCCTTAATATTTTATAAGTCGTTGGCAAAGCAAATTTTAAATCGTTGTCACTTCAAGTCGGCGACAACATCATCTCGACGTTAATTTGATATGTCAAAAAATGTTGTTTCGACGTTGACTAGTTCCCGAATATCTGACAGGAAAATGATGTACTTTTTATTTCGTTATAACGTTTGGTTTTTTTTTTTTTATAAGTATATAACCTAATTAAATAAAAGAGTGGGGAAGCAGCTTGCGTACATTTTTATTATTTCTTAAAAGCAACCAGAATGTCCTTCTTTGTTTGCCTTTGCGCGTTTTACGTTTTGTACGTATTAGTTAATGCTTTGGTGTCGCATAACTGTACCGCATTACAATTTTTAAGGTTCGAACTTAACTATTCGTTTGTTTCCCTAACATGTTGCGTTTGGAGCTATTGGAGTACCAAAAAATAGCTTATTTTAATGTTTTTTAAGGCATGACTTTGGCAGTTTCGTGTAGCTAAATTGGACCAAATTTTACCACATTATCTATATTTGCTATGGCTCTAGGCGCACTTAAATGATAATTTTTAATCTTATGAAACTCAAATTTTACTCAATAGCATTATTCGTTATGGTTTTAGGCGTACTAAAGAGTTTTCCGAGAGTCGGCTTTTTATGCAGGCTTTGGTAAATTATACATCGATCTTCACGAAATTTGACAGTGTGATTTCTAGTCATATAAAACAATGACAGATTGAATCTTATTACAAAAGAATTATTCGTTACTTTTTTAGGCCTACTAATGTGATTTCCGAGATTATTTGTATGTTTTATAGTTTTGAATTATTCGAAAGTGAGCGTATTTTCTACAGACAGACGGACATGGCTATATCGACTTAGAATTACTAAAGAACCATGAATATGTATACTCTACGTGATCTAAGACGATTAAAAAAAATCTATTTTATTATTTAAAAGCCGAATCGCTTCTATATGATTTGTACAACTTTTTAAAATGTTTCATTATTTTCTTTTTGTTAAATTAACGAAAGTTATGTAAGTGAGTTTGTTGGAAATTATTATGTGTAATTATTTGACTTCTCTCGTACGCTTTTTGCTAAACTAACAAAAAACTTTCTTTTTTTCTCCCTTTTTCGCTCTTACTCTCCTCTTTTCGTATTATTAACTTCGTACACCAACTTTGCTGATCTATGCCAAAAAAATATATAAACGAAAAAATTTATTAAAAACCATATAAAATAAAAAAAAAAATATAAAAAAATATCATGTGAATGGAACGTCTTGTTTTGTAAATTATTATAACTCTCAAGTAAAAATTTATAGTAAAATAAGAAATACTTTTTAAACTTGAAACATAGAAAACAGAAAGAAAATTCATGCGAATAAAAAACAAAGAAAATGCAAAATGGAAGGAGAAAGAGAGAGATAGAGAGGGAATGCATTTTATGCACTGCACCCGATGTGTAATTTTAATTAAATTGCATACAATGACATTATTGCGCTAAATGAATTCTGTTGCAAATAGAACAAAAATAAGACAGAAACGAAAATAAAAGAATAGAAAATAAAGTAAGAACGTCCACATAATAGAAATAACAAATAATATTAAGAGAAGTGCACTTGTGTTTTTATGTACATGAGAAATGCGCAAAATAATTTAGGTTAAATTTCTTGTCTGAAATTTCGCTTAAAGTTAAAACTAGAATAAAATATCATCGCAGTGATAATAAAATTTATTTTAATGGCACAACTGTTAGTTTTATGAAGTGATTAAAAATTTAACATAATGAATACTCAAGAAATCTTTTCGTAAGAGATGATAACTCTACTATAAAATTTTTTTGGAAAACTGAAAAATAGCAGGGATGTAACAGTTGTATGTGAGAGAAATGAGTCCATTTAACCAGGCTGTGCTAACTTTAGCGACAATGAAATGTCTGGTTGGCGAGGCTGTGGCCGAAAATGGAGGAACCTGACTGTTTGGAGACATTCAGTCCTCCAATAGGCTTTTGTTTTGGAAAGATTAGGGATTGTGTTCTGAGTGGGACTAAATAGACCGAAGGAAACTGGACGGACTGTAGAGAACCGCGGACGGTGTGGCCGTTACTTGGAAATATCGATTCGGATTCGCTGCTGGGCAGGAGTAATGTATTCGTTAGAAAAACGATATTAATTATCACTGGCCTCTGCATGATAGGCAGGATGGCGGTGAAAATGGGTACTGACTTGACGGATCTATGCAGGTTATGTGGGAACTCAAAGGATTTGGAGATTGTTGAGCACAATTTGTGGGACTGTCTTGTGCTGCAGGCTGAGATGGCTAGGTAGTAAGTTTTTAGGCGAATTGGGAGATGTCTCTTGCAGTAAAGTTAATGGATCCGTTAGAAGACTTTACACAAAATACTCGAAATATCTCAGTTTCCAATTTTAACTACAGCACGAACATTTTGCAAAAACTATTTGACTTTAACCGCTCACCGCCAATAACGTAAGTTACTTAAAACTGTCATTATAGCAATTAGTGATGTAGAATTTTATTTACTTTCACCCAATACCAAAAATGATTGTAAAGGATAAAGTTCAAATTTTATCCTCACTTTTAGGCAATTTCAAACCTCTATGCGTTGGTGCATGCGTTCGTTGAGTAAGTTTCGTACCAGAAGGTTGGGTTAATAATCCAACTTTTCTAAATATTTTACACTGGTCTGACAGTATTCCTTTTGAAGGCTCAATCATAATATGCATAGCCTTGCTTAATCTACTGTCAAAAATTAACAAAAGGTCTCTCAAAAAGTTTTCATAAATTCACTATAGTTTGCTTCATATGGTTTACACGTATTCGCACATTTGCTTAAGCCAACTAAGGCACACTATGGTTGGGCCTTTAGTAGGGGTACATGCTATTCTCTGTTGGTTTCTCATTTAACACGGACCATCTATTATCATTCGTTTACTGCCTATTTCCGATGTGCGAAAGAATACTTTCTTTCGTACAAATGCATTTTAAACAAAAACTAAATTTTTAGAATTTGTTTTTGTTTTAAATTTAATTATTCGAAAGACGGAATTCTTTCGCACATCGGAAATAGACAATAAATCTTATTTTGACATCTTTGAAATATTTCAATATTAGAGGCCGACGCAGTTCCCCATAATGATATACCGTAACACCAAATGTTTTGGTTTTGAGTTTCTGGCTATTGACCATGTGAGTTGCACTAGTTTAAATTTAATTTCGAGTAAATTTTGCCTCTATGTGGGGTTTAAGATGGGGATCAAGGTGAACACCAAGGTATTCCCAATGCTGGGGTACATACTGGTTGATAATTCAAATTCGCGGACAGGTTTTCTTTCTGAAGGCTACAGTTTTGTAACTTTTTCAACCATACTTTCAATTGTTCGATAGGACATTTATTCATGGATAAATAATTAAATATTTACCGATTGCAATAAAACTGAATACCAGGATTTTTATTTAAATAATGCTATTGTTTGTTTCAAAGCAACCCAGCAAAAACTTTACCTACATGGTAAGTTAGCAAGTAATGTTGGAGAAAAATAAACACTACTTATTTTTCGGCTGAATAACTACTTATTTTTGTTCGAGGTGTCCACAGAATTCAGTATTTACAATACACTTACCAGAAGTCAAAAAATATCTAGTTATTATTAAGCTAAGAATAAGTTGTTTTGTAATTACTTACAATATACTTACTAGAAGCCCAAAAATCACTAGTTTATAGACCTACGTTGCAAGTAAGTAAATATTAAGTTCTGAGAACAACACAACTTATAAGTAGTTATTGAGCTGATTATTAGTAAGAAAATATTCAGTAGTGAAAATAATAAAAATAGTAATAAGTAGGTGCTAAGGTCATTACTAGTAAGTACTTATTCAAATTTTCAGAATAATGAACATTTTATTGACAACTACTTACTAGGTAAGGTATGAAATAACTACCACCTTTTACTAAAAATCATAAAGTTTTTCCTGGGAATTATTCAAAACAGTGTTTGAAAATAAACAGAACACCCAGGAACGATATGTATTTGTTTTCATGCTGGTGTAGACGAACACAACCTTAATATTTTCAAGAAAGAGCCGAACATTATATAGTGTTCTGTTCTTCGTTAAAAAACAGAACAATTGTACACGCAGAGAAAAAACATGATTAATGAGTGGTCACTACGACCATTTTTGTTCATATTTGCATATGTTTACCCCAATAAATTTATTATAGTCCAAATATAACTAGAAAAAATAATTTTTGTCCTTAACATTTTTTAATTCGCTATAATAAAATTATATGGTGTTTTACACCTAAAAAGTTATTCTGATCTAGCTTAACATGTTAAATTATGTGAAATGTTTGCTACTATAATAAATTTATTGTTAATGTCATTTTTCGTCCGCGAGCGTCAGTTTATCGGGTCCCATAAATGAGAACAAAATAATTAAAATGTTTTTCTGGGAGAATAAGTTAATAAGTTATAAGATATTATACGTTCTAAAGTGCACGGAAAAAAATATTATTAAAAGTGTTATTGCTTGTCGAAGTGAAGCAACAAAGAATTTTTAAAAAGAAGTCATCAAGGCAAGCATACGCTGGTTTTATTAAATATATTTGTACCACAAAACATAATATACAATTTTTAAGCACACACTCATGTAGATATGTAAATATATAAGTATATATTTAATTTCATGTAATTTTAATATAATACAAAGAATATGTACATAAATTTATTAATAAATAATACTTTTTTTGAAATAAAATTTTATTTTATTTTATTCGCTATCGACGAACAGGCCATAAGGGAAATCAAGATGGGTATTGCAAAGTGTGCAAACGATGCAAATGCGTGCAAAAATACACACATTTGCACAACACAACAACAAAATGTACGTATTTGCAATTTGCTCTTTTTTACTTCGTTTGCACTAAAAAACCATGAGCAAAGTTAGTAGTGCATATTTGCTCAGTTGCAAACAAATGTAAGCAATAACATTTGATATATTAAATGCCATGTTGATTTTAAGAAAACTTATAACTTGAACATTTTCGCAGATTTTAAATAAAATAGAGAATTAAATTTAAATTAATTAAAAAGAAAACATTTATTTTAATTTGCTTGTGTATAATTGTAAACAAACGCAGATTTTTTAAAGTGCTGCCAGAAGTTTTTAGTGTTGCCAGAATACATTTTTAGAAAAATAGCATATTTGCACAAAAATAAAAGTGGTATCCTCACGATCAATCATAATATGCACTGCAAATTTACACATTGCAAATTTGCACAATGACCATCGTGATTACCCTTATTGTTTAAAAGATCGTATGCTTTTTTCTTCTAAACATAATAATATGTTTGAGACAATAACAAGCTATTTATGTATATTATATCTGAATATATATTGTTACTTATGACGTGTTTGACACAATCATAACCACAAACATTAATGATAGTTTGCGATTGTGGTTGCATCAACCATGTTTTTTCTTTGCGTGTAGTGGTACTGTAGATAAACATTATATTTTAATGTTCTATAATGTTTCTTTTTTTTACATTGATAAAGAAAGGAACAAACAAAAAATTTTAGCAACGACCGCAGCACGAACAGCTTGTGTGTATTGTGTATATGTTCTGTTTGTGCAATATTATTTTGATGGATTTTGTTGTTTTCTTATGTGTATTTTGTTTTTGTAAAAAATTTTTGGTTTTTTTCCAACCAAAAGGGCGCTACGCACAACAGATACAAACAAATATTAATAAGCTCATCTTTATGTTGAGTTGAATAAGAACGGTATTATTTTTGTGTTCGACCGACGACAAACTGGGAAACGTTATGTTTTTAATGATTTTCTACACAAACATTATTAGAGTTTGTGTTTTCCACAAATCTACCGAATCGAAGACTAAGGAGCGATATTTAGTGTTTATTTTCGAATACGAATTAATAACATTGTTATGACAGATAAAGGGAAAGCAATCTATAGGAGTTTAAAATTTTTCTTGCATTAAGGGCCATTATTATAACTTGGCGTTATAATAATGGCCCTAAGAGATAAAACTGTAATTTTGTTATTCCCATAAACAAGTTCTGCTGCCTGACAAAAATACTATGCCATTTAACTATTAAGGCCCAACCATAATATGCATAGCCGTGCTTAACCTACTGTCAAAAATTACCAAAGAGTCTCTCAAATGAATTAGAAAAAAACAATAACAACATCAAAAAACATTTGATTCCGCACGGAATGTGCGATCAGCTTCGCACTTTGCTTAAGCAAATGACAGTTTCATAAAACTTAACAAAAAGTTTCCGTAAGCTCAATATGGTTTGCTTCTTATGATTTACAAGTATTCGCACATTTGCTTAATCCAACTTAAGCAAATTATGGTTAGGCCTTCAGACAGAACACGGGAACGGGACAGGCCCCATCTCCTTAAGTTTTTATCTTATTTTCAAATTATTTTACCTGTAGAATAATATTTCGTTTGACAGATTTTTCTTTTGGACATTAAATAACTCATGGAAATCGAATACACGGATATACAATATAAGTATAACTATGACTGGTGATCTCTATTTAGTGCAAAACTTGTATGTGTTTCATTGCCACCAGTCGCACTTGTAGCCTCAATTTCCTCCACTGAATAGGAGCGAAAGAAACCTGGTGGCAAAAATAGTAGTTTACAAGTATTTCTGTTGTATTTGTCTTGCTGTCCACAAACAAAAACTGAGAACATTTGTTATTTCAATTTAGTTTTTTTTTTTTTAGATAATGAGCTTAAGAAGATCCGAAGAAAATGCAAAAAAAAGAACAAGAAATTATTGGTGTGCACCAAATGATAAAAAAATCTGGTTTTATTTATTCATTTGTAATTCTCTTAATAGTTTTTTTCTTGTTCTTGTTTTTCTATAAAATCAACTTATTTTATTGTAACCAAGATCATGGTCATGTGCGGAAAAATTTTTAAAAGAAAAGTTTTTTTTTAATTTTCAAACTTTAAAAAAATACATGCAAAGAAACTCAAACGCAGATAAATAAAATTAACAAAAAGATACTTACTTGTATTTGCTATTGCCACTGCACTTAGAATAAATCTTCAAGGTTATTTGTAGTTAATGATGATTATTATGATAATAATCACCACCATCCATCTGACAATCCGTGTTGTTGGGTTTTGTGCTCCTGAGTACGAACTTGAAAGAAGAAAAAGGTGAAAGAAGAAGACAAAACAAAATACAAAAACATTAATTTAATGATGGTTGTTGCTGATAATGGATACCATGGCGAAGAAAAGAAGTAATTTATATTTAATTTGTTATTTTATTTTCAGATTTTTTATGTAAAATATTTGTAGGATGTTTCTTTGTCTCTGCTTTCATAACAAATCAAGATTTTTGTTTTGAGAATTTAAGGAATGTTTAAATTGAATAAGATGGACATAAAATAAGATTTTCTCATAATTTTTCTACATTTTATAAATTTTTCAAAAAATGTTAACTGGGGGCTACTGCTGGCAGTCGTGATCGAATACTTTTTCGCTTCGAAGCACTTTTATTTCTCGTTTTTTAATCAATCGAAATTTTTTTCAGTGTTGTCAAAATAAAATTGCTTTTGAATCGAAAAAGTTTTTGATCACGACCGCCCTAATAAGATTTCTGTATTTAAAAAAAACACATATTTGAATTTTATTTTAATGAAGTAAGTAGCTATTCAAGCTTTATTAAAATATTGTGTAATATTTTGTTGATGCCAACTTGGGTCTTAGGTTAAATTTTAAATAAGGAGTTCCATTTCTGCTAGCCACAAAAAAGAAAACAAACATTTTTATATGTGAGCAAATCCCAGAAAAAGTCCACTTACCAAAAATGTTTTAAAATCAATCAAAGAGCCGTCACAAATGCTTTCCACCTTCCTCTATCTGTTGCAAGGCTTTTCATATTACTCCAAGTAACGCCATTTTGCCATAGCTCCGTTGCTAGTTGACGCCTCCAGGTGTTTCTTGGTGTTGAATTTATCAATAAGCTGGCCCATTAGTTGAAATTTGTCGGTGTTTGAACCAATAATTCTTATAGACTTTGTTAATGATTATTTTAAGACCAGCCCTAGCCGCTCTCTCGGCAAGACTCTGGATTTTTGAGATCATGTCGAAATATCGGTGTGACAATAGATACATAAATGTCATATGCATAATCTAGGTCGTCCAGATTTTTCATGGGGAAGCAACGATATTTCACAGTGGCTGTGCGTGGAGTTACACACAAAAAACGCTTTAAACTATGTTGAACAGAAGTGGTACTCCCACATTGACCTCTACATGTCAAACTCGAAAGTTTGCGTCTTTGTACCATTTCTTACAGAGTTTAATTAATTTTACAGATACCCCTCTGCAATTCAACGCATGCCATATAATACTGTGATTTAGCGTGTGGAATGCACGTTCGAAGTCCGCAATGTGTAAAAATTAAGGTAAACGCCACTCAATTAATTGTTCGACGACCACTCTAATGCTGTTTGTATGATTTACACAAGACCTGGGGCCTAATTCTGGCAGTCGTGATCGAGTACTTTCTCGATCCGAAAGCAATTTTGTTTCAGTCGATACTGAACTAATCAAAATTATTTTTTCAGCAATGCTGGGATATTCCGGCCAAAAATCCATAACTTCTTTATTTCTTTACGTAAATGGCTGCAATTTGATATTCAACTTAAGAATAGCATGTTTGATCCCTAGGTAAAATTTTAGATACGTACATACAGGGGTTGGCCAGATCATTGACGACCCAAAAGTATCGAACAAAATTAAAAAACGCTTTGGAGGTGTAATAAAATATTATCATTTGTAGCGATTATATTAGAAGTATGTGGAATATCTATATATGCTCATCTCCTGTCCCCATCTGTTTTCCTACCTGAGCAAATAAAAGTAGATATGATCATATATGGTTATAATATAATATGTGAACTTATGTGATTATATAAATACATAAACATATCGACCCCTAACCGCGAAAATAATATAAGCGCCAAAAATCAAATTTTACAGGAGAGAGTTTTTTTTTGTTTTATTTCATATTAATTTTGTATGAAATTTGTCGCTTACACTAAAATTGTTTTTGCTATAAAATCGTAACGGTACATTATGTGACCATGATATTTTAGGAGATGATGCAAGTGTTGCCAATAAAGTCATTTATTAAAAAAAAACGAAAATTGAAAATCATGTCGCTTACGTTATTTTCGCTGTTAGCGCTCGATATGTATATATATCTTAACATAACTCAGAAGTGGATCCGCCTTGAGCTCCTGTGAGATGGATGACAGGGGGATTGTTTAGGAACCTTCAACTGAAACATGCCATTTTGCAAAATTTCATTTGGAAATATCATAGAAATGGTATATATTTTTTCGTTTAAGGTGGGTGGGGGTTGAGATAGGTAAGGATGTGCACCAATTCTTTTTTCTTCCCCTGTACTCGCGACTGCATAGCTACATATATATAACAAATATCTGTTCTTTCAGTAAATAACAGAAATTTGGCATTCAAATATTGGGCATATATCCAGTATAAAAATAAAAATAGCTTAACAGAAAAAAGTACCAACGGTATTTATATATTCGAATTTCCAAAAGGTATTAAGATTTGTATAAGAGCTTTTTAAGAGAAGAGAACACAATTTAACTTTATTTTTATCTTTATAACTTTAAGAACATAAATTGTTTACCAAAAAAGTACCAAAATTTTATTGTTGCCCTTTTTTATACCCAAAATGTGCAAATTTCAAAAAAGTACTCAACACATGATAATTCAATTTTCGATTCAATAATGGTATTTTTTGAATTTTACGTCTACTTCTGTTAGATCACGAGATATAATGTTGCTGATTTTACCCGTTTTTTTTTTTTTTTTTTTTTTATTCCTTAAATAAATATTTAATATTTACATTATACATAACAATTTAAAAACCACTATAAAGTGATTAAAAAATATTTAAAACTCCTAGTCGGAGCATAGGGCGGAAACAAAATCAGTTCATCGTATTCTGTCTTGCGCAATGAGTTTGATCTCCTGCCACGTTCCTCTGGATCTATATTCAGCATGAGTAGATCTCATCCATGTACTTTTGGGTCTTCCTGGGCGTTTCGACCCTTGGGGGTTCCATTCAAAGGCCATTTTTGCTATGTCGTTGTCAGTCTTACGTAACGTGTGACCTATCCATCGCCACTTCCGGCGTTTTATGTCAGTTGTTATTCTTTCGTTATTTGTTGTTCTAAGTAGGTCCTCATTAGAGATGGTATAGGGCCAAAATATTCGACATATGCGCCGCAGACATTTATTAATGAAAACCTGAAGTTTCCTGCATATAACATCCGTCACTTTCCATGTTTCACAGCCATATAATAGGACCGATTTAACACTGGTGTTGAATATTCCAAGTTTTGTTCGCTGGGATATGTTGCGGGTTGACCAAATTTTCTTTAGTTTGTAGTATGCATGTCAAGCTTTGTTTAATCGTGCCATTACGTCATCATCCGCTCCACCATCTTTTGTTACTACGCTGCCAAGATAACAAAATTTGTCTACGCCTTCTATTATGGTTCGCGTGTCATTTATTGCCCGTTTTTACCCATTTCTAAGCCCTTATGAATTTAATTTCCAAAAGTCTTTACTTTTTTTATTGACACATTAAGAGGGGAGTCTACATACAAAATTTCAAGTGTCTGGCTTAAGTTGTTAAGGCTGGGCGATGATCACCCAGTCAGTCACGCTAATCTTATACAAATATAGGAAATTACTATAAATGATCTGTCTACTAGGATGGCAGGTGGTGGCAGCTGAAATGAATAGTACTTACTTTTGATACTTAACAGTACTAGATCTAATTATAACTTAACCTCCCCTAGCCCCACCTTTTTTGTTATGGTCTCTTTAAATTTGGCTTACTTTAGGTTTTATTTATTTTTAAAGTAACTCACAATCTTTTTACTTATCCAAAAAAATAACGCGCACAAAATCACAATTATCACATGGAATGATTAATTACTAATACGCTTTAAACTTAACGTGCTTATTTACAAAGAATACTTAAAAGAAAAAATCATAGCTTACTTTTATTTCAAAGCACAAAAATCAACTTTAAAAATCTTAAATTTATAAGAAAAAAATTATCTGCTTTGCTCCACTATTAACAGGAAAATAGTTATCTAAGAGCCAAAATAAGAAATGAGTTGTATGTTTCGAAGTGTTCGCTAAAATCTGTCATCAAAATTTTATTAAAATTAAAAAAAAAATAATTTTTGGCCGAAATTTCCCAGTGTGCAATGTGAAAATCAAATTATTGCTTTACAACACCGAAAAATAATAGTTCATAAAAAACCCCATATATATAGTCAGTGTTGGGCAAAATACATGGTTTGCGGTATTTGAAATACAAAATACTTTCAGGTTATGTATTTAAAATACAAAATACTTACACATATGTATGTATTTAAAATACAATACACAAAATTCTTCCATTTATTGTATATATTTCAAATACAAAATACTTCCACGTCATGTACATTAGGGTGTCCCAAAAAATTTTTTCTTTCTGATTTTCATAGGTGCTTAATCAAAATTTAAAAGCTTATAGGGTAAAGTATTTTTGATTTTTTAAAGAATTTTCGGAATAGGTTTAGAGGTCATAAAAAACAGGAGTTTTCGGCCTTTTTTTTAACTTTACTCATAACTTGGTTAATACCACGGGTTTCTTCACTCCTAAGGAAACAGTTTTAAAGAAAAGTATCCAAGCTTTTTTTTCCTGTGTAAAAAACTTATAAGTTTTGGTGATGAGTTTACTCATTTGGATACCCTTAATTAAAATTTTTCGAAATTTTTTCAAAAATTTTGTAATAACGCTTTACAACTTTTTAAGTTTAAATGAAAACGAAAAAAACTAATGATGCAGTTTAAAAGACAAATTAATTCTAATTAATATGAATAAGCAATTTTTAAATTTGTTCTTACAACAAAAAAAAAAAAAAACTTTTGCTCTGTGAAAAATAATTTATTGAGGTTCTTGCGATGTAGTTCCCCAATACGGACGTGTGTTACACGTACTTAAATACGTGTGGCATACTTTGTGTGTACGGTGTACTCGGAACTCTATTTATGTTTCAGGTTTACTTTTATATAGACATGGCCGCTTTTTCATTGATTACCAGCAACCCACAAAGTGCACGAGAAAGTATCCGTCTTTCATACAATTTAATGTATTTTTTATAATCGTTATGCTATCAAACTAAAATACTTTCTCATATACTTAGTATACGGTGCTGTAATTGACATAATGTACTTGTTCATATACAAAGTATATGAAATTTTGCAACAACACACCCTGCCGAAAATTTTAGAAAAAAAAAAAAAAATTTTTGTATTTTATTGTTTATTTTTTTTTAATTTATAATTATTAATTAATAATTTATTTATAATAATACTAAAATAATTTCATTATAGATTAAAAAACATAAATTACTGGTAACAAAGAAAAAAAAAACAAATTATTTTGCATAAACTGAACACATTTAAAAAAACTTGTACAATAAAGGTATTCACGTCAATTGTACTTTTGCGAAAAAGCAAATTTTAAAAACAACAACAACTGCATGGACAATTTTTGAGAAATAATTTTCTGTTGTTATGGTTTTGCAATTTTACTTTTACGCAAGAGTGCAACTTTTGCCATGAATACCTTTAACAAAAAAAAATTAAAAATTTAATAAATAAATAATAAAGAAAAACTTAAATGGTGTTAACACATTCTGCTTTACTCTTTTTCTCACTTTTCTTATTTTCGTCATATATCCTCTTGTGAATCCTGTTCTTGAGTGTTTTAATAGATTCACGAATATCTTTGACGTATTCGGTATGCGTGTAGCCATCATTTTTAACTGCTTCTATGCAAAGTAAAAAAGACAACAGAAAGAAGATGAAACTGAAACTGAAGTACATTTTTTAAAATACATTTACTGTGACTTACCGAAAATTGCAGCATTCAATGACTTATATTCTTTAAAGGCTTAGAGAGTACGTTGATTCTTCATTTAATGCTGCATTATTTAATATTTCAACAGTTTTGTTGCTTTCCTTAATTCCTTTATAATCAAAAGCAGGACAGGAGCACATTTTTTTTCTCTCCTGCGCCGCCAATCGTCGTAGATGACGCTGCTGAATCCCTCCATAATATTATTATAAACTTTATTATAACTTGCCGTTGCTCTTTTGTTATTATTGTTGCTTTTTGAGTTATTATTGCACTTTTTAATTTTATTAATTATAATTAACTTTAAAGCCGCACATCGAACTCGCTCATCAAACTCACAGCGCTAGAAATTAAAGACTCACGCGTGAGTTTGACGAAAATCAAAATACTTTTGATTTTTATAAAAATGTTAAACCAGTTTGATGCGTGTGCGTTAAATTACTTTAAATATCTTTTATGTTTAGTTTATAAGTAATTGCTTGCAAAAATTAATTTTTAAAATTTTTTTAATTAAATTTTATTGATTGACAAATAAAGGAATGTTTTCAAACAAAAAAATTGAACTGTTTTTATTTTAACGAAAATTTCAAATAAAATTGGTCTACCTGTAGTACTGTATCATGTACAATATGTAGTAACCGAAAGCAAACTCTGTGGAACTACCCAGGGGCGAATTTGTCGATTACAGAAGCGATGATGTGATAGACACGAGTAAGACAGTAATGCACACCATGTGAATTACAACCAAGTACACTTTTTGAATGCATTGCCGCGTTTGTGGAGTGAACGCCTACCACTTGCACACAAAGTAAGCGGGATAGTGAAGTGTTCATTCAATAAATATAAACTGAGTACTGCTTCGCACACATTGTAAGCAGGCAGTAGACAGTTTATACACAATCTCGCTTACTTCGTGGGCAAGTGGTAGGCGTCTTTCACACAACTTCGCACACATTGTAAGCAGGCAGTAGACGGTATATACACAATCTCGATTACTTCGTGGGCAAGTAAAAGTAAAAGATGAACGAAATTCATTTTTGTAAATTCCATACACTTCCGTCATACACTTTGTAAGCTAGAATTCATTGAACACGAAGTGATACACACTTCATTGAAGAGATGTGATGTGGTATGCATAGTTCGCCGCTGGGCAGGGGCGAATTTGTCGATTACAGAAGCGATGATGTGATAGACACGAGTAAGACAGTAATGCACACCATGTGAATTACAACCAAGTACACTTTTTCGAATGCATTGCCGCGTTTGTGGAGTGAACGCCTACCACTTGCACACAAAGTAAGCGGGATAGTGAAGTGTTCATTCAATAAATATAAACTCAGTACTGCTTCGCACACATTGTAAGCAGGCAGTAGACAGTTTATACACAATCTCGCTTACTTCGTGGGCAAGTGGTAGGCGTCTTTCACACAACTTCGCACACATTGTAAGCAGGCAGTAGACGGTCTATACACAATCTCGATTACTTCGTGGGCAAGTAGAAGTAAAAGATGAACGAAATTCATTTTTGTAAATTCCATACACTTCCGTCATACACTTTGTAAGCTAGAATTCATTGAACACGAAGTGATACACACTTCATTGAAGAGATGTGATGTGGTATGCAAAGTTCGCCGCTGGGTATTTGGCTTACAATTCTGAGTAGTCGGAATATTAGTAACTGGGTCTATACCTTGCAATAAGTTCTGGAAATCAGTTTCAGAAGTTGGGACATTAATATAAGTATTAGCCAAAGCCACACCTCGTTCTGCCACATCATTTACCACTTGTAATTGTTGAACTTTTTTCTTTGCCTCTTGAAATGACTTGTTGGCTTTCCAATTCTCTGGATCTATTTTTAAAAAATCGATTGAAATATTGCAAGCTTTATACGTTCCCTCATAATTGAACTCTTTGAGCATGCAATTTTTGCGATGTTTTGGCTAGGATCTGAGCAGGAATTTACTATAAACGAAGTCTTACGGCAACTAATTCCGGTTCTGTCAAGACTCGCACAAACCTGTTGATTTCTTGAGAAAGCTGGAACTTCTTTATTGGCCACTTTTTATGTTGGTTCATACATGAAATCTTCAGAACTCTCGTCCGATGGTTCATATATTATTCTGGCACTCTTTGTGACAGTATATTTTTTGATTAAATGTAATGTAAGCGGAGAATACACATAAAACAGAAAGTGAAAATGACAGCGTGTAACGATTTAGATCAATAAATGTCAGAAGTTAATGACAGTTAAAACCCAACTATAAAAATGTATGGAAATATACAATAATTATTGCGAAAAAAGTATCACCATTTTTAAGGTACAAACTATAAAAATAGTGTAACTCGGAAACTGTAGGATAAAATTCTATTCTATTTTTGTATTTCTTAATTATTTAGAACTTATCGGTTATCAAAATCGCGTCACTAGTTTTTATACCTTTCATATAAATTTGAAAAGTAATAAACCGTTTTTTACAGAATTTGTTAAAAAATTACAAAACATAATATGTGGAATCGTAATGGACAAAAATATTGCCGGAACTTAAAGTTTTTGCATATGGAAATAAAGTTTGGGAAATTTTCTTTAGAAATTTTCGGTCAAAAAATGAAATGAACGTGGTTATTGACAAAGTTATGAGTCAGGTTTGAAAAAAGGCCGAAAAGCCAGATTTTTAACAAAGACTTGATTTGCCCGACCTCTAAACCTCTTCCTATAAATCTAAAAACAAATTGAAAATTGAGCCACTGACAAAAAAAAATTTTGGAACACCCTAATGTCCATATTTATTGTATTTTTTGTAATATTTATTTTCAAGATTTGTTAAGGGAGATAGTTGCTTAGAGTGGCAGGGTGGACCAGTCTACGAACGTGGTAAATTTTTTTTGGAATATTGGTACATGGTTTCATAAAACATTTTAATCATTCTATTAACAGAATTCGGCCAACCATCTGGTATGGATAACAGTTGAAGCCAATTAGTATTGTATAAAAGATTTTAAGATTATAAAAGCCAGCGTAGTTTGTACGTTGGAAATAAATCTTTTTTTCAATTAAAACATTGAATATTAAAGTTTTATTCTTCTTTTGCAAGGTTTTCGGCCCATTTTCTTTTATCCTTCCTCGCAGGGCTACCGTTGTGAATTTTGAAAAACTCGGGTTTAAAACAAAAAGTAAAAAGTAAAGTCTTTAATTTAATTACCACCCGGGTGACAGTTTCGTTTTTATTTCTTAAATAACTCTCTTAAATTTGCTTCAGTTAAAAAGTAATTTTTTCTTACAGAACAAATTGTTTTCGCTAAAAAAAATTTGTATGCCGAAAACTTCTTAAAAAAAAAAACCGAAAAAAGTGGTATGACAATAACTTGTTCTCATCGCTTATAGACATGCAGCAACACCCGGCTGGGTATTGGTAAACGATGAACATAAAAATCTTTGGTAAGACGATGGTTAATAAAAAAAAAACACAAAACAAAAAGGAATTAACAATTTAAACAATATAAATAGCGGAGAAATAATTCGTTAAAAATGTGTTCAAATACACTTTTGTGTTTTAATTTTAAATTTCATTGATTTTTAATAATGTGTTTGCATAATAATTCATATAACTTCTATTTCAGTATCTAGAAAATTTAGAGTTGATAGCATGGACTCACAAGTTTCTACTTTTAACCTGTTGGTTAACTTATTTTCATTAATTCTAATTTTGACAATAAAAATCGTCAGCACACGCACTGTTGTGCGGTAGAGTAAATACATGCGCTGCTTATTTGTTTAAATTAACGTACAATGGTTAATTAAAAGCAATTTTAAGCTACCTTCTGTATTAATAAAAGCATGTGTCATTTATAGCATTTTTAAATGAAGATATGAGATCTAAAGCGGTAAAAAATTGGTCTTAAAACGCTTTAAATAATAATGGTGATCATTAAAGTTTGGCATGGAAATTTAATATATACGGCATATACAATACAGTTCAGTAGTGGAAATTGCCTGGATACAAAATAATCACCCGAATCTCGGGGAATGTTTAAAATAAAATTGATTTTTTTTAAGGGAAAATATGTAAAAATATGCAGTGTAAAAAAAAGTATTTCACTTACAAAAAAGGGGCAAAACGTTGCAAAATTAGACGATTTTGAAAAAATCGCACAAAAAGTGTCAAAGCGTCAAAAAGGCTGCAAATTGCAACTAACCCTACGTTTCCACATGCAAGTAATTACTTGCAAGTAGTGTATACGTATTAACAACGAAAAATCAAGAAAACATTTGATTGGCTGAAAGTCCAAAAATTGGGTGAATGTTAGTGAAAAATTGTGAGTGTATTGAGTTTTTCGAACTTGCATTTGGAAACGGGGGTAAAGTCGCACAACGCTTTGCTTTAAAACAAATAATTTAACGGAATTTATTTGAAAATCAAATTAAGAATGTTTTGCCATTCTAAGTCTGTGTTCATACGGCTCTTGTCTTATTGACGTGATTGCTTCTTAAAAGGCGAGAGGGACGAGGGGACAAGAAACGAGTACACAGATGCATGTACTGTCTTTACGTTTTGCTTTTTCATTCGTTTTTTTATTTTGTTATTGTTTGCAATATCAAAAAAGCACATGTCGTCAACATGACATGAATCATTTGAACGCCAATTCATGTTCAAAGAAGAAAAAAAAGAATCTTGTCAATAAGACATGAGCCGTATGAACTCAGACTAAGCAATTTTAAGATTTGAAAAAATTAAAACGTTCCAACTTTTTGTCATGGAAATTTTATTTAAAAAGTTTGAGAAAGGGTGCAGATAGGATGTTTGGTAAAAAATTTACATTATTTACTAGGAGAAACAAAAATTTAGGTTAGGTTAGGTTAGGTTTCAAACAGAACCAACAAAATTGGTTCGAATTATCAAATCAGATGGACTTTCCAAAATGTCGTTAAAGGTCCTTTTGTATGCTTAAATTTTTCATACCCTGACTTATCTACACCAAATTGATTAAAACTGCGAAAATAAAATAAGAAACTAGTTAATCTCTTGTTTTACCAATCACTAACAGAAAGCGTTGCAAAAGTTTGTGCTGCATTTATTTACTCTTGCCCTACTTATAATGCCAAAGTAACCATAAGCCACACAAATATGAAATAAATGTTTTGTGGCTTACACCACTTTTGTGCTGACGGCCTCATTTATATTGCCTGCTACCGAAAACGTGCTCTCGCTTTCTACAGACGATTATTAATTTGTTGGCCTGTTACCCGTGACTTCATAGACTTCAAATTCTTTTTTAAGATATTTTCAGGCTTTTGTATTTTCTTAACTTTTTTTTTAGAATTTGAAGATGGTTCATCATCTGGTGTTGGTGATGGTGTATCGTGTAAATTTTCATTTTCTACTTCAAGAAGCTTCTTAGACATTTCATCAACAATTAAAAAGACCGTTTATTTATTGGCGTAGGAAAAAAAGTTCGATTTGTAGATAGTTTTTAGTAATTTAAGTAAAGAATATATTTTTATTAACAAATTAAAATTTAAAAAAATTTAATTTGAAATTCCCGAAAATTCTCGGAAAAAATTTCCCGGGATTATTTAAAAAAAAATGTCCGGAATTCCTGGGAATCCCTTCCCGCGTTGAAACTCTAATTGAAATCAAAAACAAATTTAATTTTTTTATTGTTGTTTCATTATAAATTCCCAAGTGAAAATTTTTATTTTATTTTGAAAAACAGGCAGTTTGTCTTTTGAGTGTTTTTTATATTAATTTTACTACACGTTTAATCACTAGTGTTGTGAAAACAGCACATTAATCTACTTTGCGTACAACGTGAAATATAAATAGTGAACGACTGATGCCATCTGGTTATTGTCAGCTTGGATATCACATTGAAACACAATGGGAGTTATCACCCCCCTGGAGTAGTTTAAAACAATCAAATAAAAAAAATTTTTAAAACTTAAATAAGCTTCATTTTTATAATTACCCTGCAAATAATAGAACCAGTCCAAACACGCGTGTAAACAGTAGCCCGCAAGGGACCAGGACTAGTCCAAAAGTAACCCAAACGTATGGAAAAAACATGGTCTTTTTAACATTACGATGTCCTAGGGCAGGACCATATAACCCACCTTTGGACCACTAATGAGTAGTTTTAAAACTACTCTATGGTATACTCAAGAGGATTAGTTTTGAAGTCGTTTAACAACGAAAGTATGTCGTCAAAAACGAAGACATGTCGTCTCACTACAAATACTTTTTAACAATGACATGGTCCATGCTTGCATTACATCGGACCAGTCCATGGAGTAGTCCATTTTATCAAAATGGATCAGGTGCCAATTTAATTTGCAGGGTAAGGAAATTTACGTTTATTCCAGGGACTGAAAATAGCAGCTATTTTGAAATTTTTAAACAAAAAAGCATATAGAATTAAATGTCGAAAACCTGATTCAAGTATATCTATTGATCCTTATGAACTTGTCTATCATAAATATATTGATGTTATTTTTTATTTAAAAATTACAGTAATTTTTTGCTTTTTATTTATTTGAAAAGTTAGTCTCTAAAGAAATGTACGTGTTATAATAATGTAGTTTATATATTTTAATTAGTGATCATCATTGGAATTTCTTATGCAAATTAAAAATAAATTGAAAGCCAACTAAATTAATTTAACTCCACATTTCGTATCTAACTTTTATTTTGGTTCGAAATAATAAAAATTGAAAAAAATTATTATTATTTTTGTTTAAAAAAATAAAACCAAGAAAGCAACTGTTTTCATCTGACTTTTATGTAAAAATAAATAACTGTGACGGTTCCTGTACCCATGTTCTGTACCTATAGCGAGAACTTCTCGCATCGAAAGAAAAATTGTGAAACAAAATATTCCATAGTTTCTCGAAAAGTGAGAAAAAAGTGTGTCTGTAATTCATGTTGAAAGCTATCAGGCGTTGAGAACGCCAGTAACTCATATCGTTGACGGCAACTAAAATTTAAAATTTTTTCAACGAAGGCGGCGAAAATACAACTATCGGCTTTACCAAATAATGTAAAGTGCGACTGACTTTAATGTTTGTTGCTTGCAAACGAGCTTTCAAAACATTCGTATATTTTGTAAAAATCTTAAAAGTAAAATAATTAAACAATAAAAAAATGTGCCAAGAACAAAATATTATTATTCTTTTTCTTTGTTTTTTGGATTTTCAATTGGTTTTTAGTGTTAACATTTTTTCTCGCCCCATTTTTATTCATGAGTTTATTTGACGGTTCAAAGCGGGAACTTTTCTTACAAAAATGTTACAGACACACTTTTTCTGAAAATTGGCGAGTTATTTCCATACGTGACAGCTAGTACTCGCCAAAAAAGTTTCAGACACAGTTTAGTGAGAAAAACAGCTGTTTGTTTCAATATATGACATTTTTGTTTGAATTCACACATTTCAATCGAAAAGTTTCTCGACGCGAGAGTTACTGAGCATGGACACCGGTTTATTCCATTACAATTTGCGTAATAAATTTTCTCAGATATAATGTAATTTTTGGCTCTTAACCAGTGTGACCACAACTAAAGAAAAAATTGGATGCTAAATGGGGTTAAAAACAATGCTAAAAATGCTAAAAATAAAATTTGAAAATGCTAAAAAATGCTAAATTTTCTTAAATAATTGTATCATTTTAATGAATGAATTTAACATTAATTTACCTGAAAATATTATATTTCTCTAAAATAAAATGCAAGTTTATATAAAAAAAATTATATACATACATAGATTTATTTAATAAAAACAATTCAGTAGTTTGACAAAAGTTTGCGATGTTTTAACCAAAAAAAACAAAAGGCCCTATCTTCAAACTATTATATGATAAACGCTTAAAGCCCTAACCTACTGTTTGCATAATGTGCTTAAGTTGGCTTAAGCAAATGTGCGAAGACATGTAAATCATATGAGGCAAACTATTTTGAACTTAAAGAACATATTTGTTAAGTTATATGAAGCTGTCATTTGCTTAAGCAAAGTGCGAAACTGATCGCACATTCCGTACGGAATCAAATGTTTTTTGATTTTGTTTTTGTTTTTTAAATACATTTGAGAGACTTCTTGTTAATTTTTGACAGTAGGTTAAGCAAGGCTATGCATATTATGGTTGGGCCTTTAGGTTTTAAAAGAAAAGTAGAAGAAAACTAAATTATAAACAGTTTAAGGCGATTAATAAATTTATCATTTTAAATAGTTTTTTGTAAAATTTTTAAAATGTTAGATAGGGTTTTTTGCGTTTTAGGTAACGGTATACATACATATCTGTGGCAATAAATAACACTGCTTTACAAATTTTTAATTTGGAAAAATACCAAGAACGCCACATGCCTAGATAAGTTAATTGAGACCTCCTGAACACGAAAAACGCTGTAATTTTTTTTCCTAAGTACCGTTTTTGAGATAACGGTACTTTTGTGTTTTTCGGTGTATGGTCCCACTCAAACCCTTGTGGAGCCCAACCAAAAAGTCATCAATTTGGTTCATCAATTCGTATGCATTCAGCTTTTGCAATTGCTGTTCCAACACCGTAATTTCTTCTGTAATTTTTCTTTTGGTGTGTTCAGGGTTGCTATTATTATACATTTGTATACACGTTAACAAAATACAATTATAGAGATTGTCAGAAGTGATAAGTTATATTGTGAAATAGCAATATATAAAATTTTTAAGATTAAAAATGCTAAATAATGCTAAAAAAATATTCCAAAAATGCTAAAAATAATGCTAAATGCTATTTGAAAAATTCGCTGCTAAATCAAAATAAATAATGCTAAATTTAGCAGTGAAAATGCTAAAAGGTTCACACTGCTCTTAACAAAGCACTGAGCGCCGTAAGCAACATCTACACTCATTTAGTTTTAATGGCAGTGTTGGAAATGGGCGTTTTAAAATTGTACGAACTTGCATAAATTATTTAAATGTTATATTATTACATATGGGCAAATCCCAGAAACAGTCCACCAACCAAACATTTTTCAAATTAATTTTTTTTTAACGGAATATAAGACTAGATGTTTAATTTCATTTTTATATTAAAAAATATGTATTTCAATGATCATCAATGGAATAATTTTTACCAAATCCTACCCCACTGCTAATTTTTTTAATAAAATACATGAATTTAGCATTATTTAAGGTGATTTTTGTGCTTAAAATAGCACTCACAGCAAACTTATAAAAATATAAATTTCATTAAAATAAAAGTTGATGTTCATTAGTTAACAAATTAGTTTAAGAAATGCAATTCATAAAAATAAAATTTGTTTTGTTAAAATAAATAAAATATAATAATAAAATACTACTGGAAAAACTGTAGCGTGCGTTACGTAGCGTGCGTCACAAAGGGTTCACGGCTTTTGTCAAAAAATCACAACATTTTTTGGCTGCAAATAAGTGCGTTTAGAATTTTCTTATACTCATCTTTCATTTAGGAATAGATTTTGTATACCTTATCATGCAAAATTCGCTAAAAATTAGGAAAACGCACTTCAACCTTTGAAGTTACTTCTACTTTTTGTAGCGTGCGTCACAAAACTTTGTGATCAATTATTTCGCAACAAATACTTGCTAAAGGCCGTTACACACTATCCCACAAAGTCTTTCGTATTTTATGAAAATGCTTCCCTGATCTAATTATTGTTTATAAATTTTCAAAAAAACAATAACAACTTATCATGACAGGGTTGCATTTTCATAAAATACGAAAGACTTTGTGGGATAGTGTGTTACGGCCTTAAGAAATTATGATTAATGCCATTCGTAAGTACATATAAGTGTCACTGTATATAAGTTGAAGCTATCTTTTTTGAAAGACCAAAAAATGTGTATATTTCAATCAGAAAACGCGTGCGAATGTAGCGTTCGTCACGCAGGATTTGCCCATATGCATTAATTTGTATAGTTTCTAATTTTGTTTTGTATTAAGAGAAGCTATTTCTTAAAGCTCAGAATCTATGTATACAAAATTTATTATAATAAAAAATAAGCAAACATTTTTTTTGCATATAAATTTTGAACATATTCGCGTTCGCACTTCTTAAATTTGATTTGAATATTCGTATTCGTATTCGCTAAGACTAATGCGAAGCAACAGCATACAACCTATAAACGTATAACATATCGCACTTAACCAACAAAAGGATATCAACTGAAAACTTTTATTTTTTTATTTCTTAGTAAAAATCGACGCGTAATATTCATAACTAAACGCTGTTGCAATATCGTGCTTTATTTTTTACTTTTTTGTATTGAAACGGTGGTTTTAAAAATTCTTTTTTTCATGCCTTTAATGAACATTTTTAAATTTTGATTTAATACCCTCTACGGTCGTAGTTGAATTATTCATGGTGCTACATATGGATTGAAAAACTTATTACAACAATTGTGATTGAAAAGCGTGTATTTCAAAAACTTATTAATGCATTTGAAAGTGTCTCAAAACACTTAGTTGATATCACTGTGTGTAATTTTTTAAGTCATGGAAAAATAACCATATACGGACAACTCTACGTGATAAAAGACCAAAAACAAAAAGACCCGTGTCTCCCAGTTTTGCCCAAAGTCATGCATTTTTTTTATGGGCCCCCAAAGATTTTGGGCCTCGGTGTCATTTTTTCATGAAAGTGGTCATTTACTCAGGCTCATATCTTTCAAACCGCTCGGAATTTTAATTTACCCTCATTACCTTGTTCACAATTTTTGTTCTTTTTGGCAAGGGCTACAACTTTGTCTCAAAGAGTGAATCGAAATTCCGAGCGGTTTGAAAGATATGAGCCTTAGAAAATTACCACTTTTATGCAAAAATGACACCCATAAAAAAGTGCATGACTTTGGGCAAAACTGGGAGACACGGGCCTTTTTTTTGGTCTTTTATCATGTAGAGTTGTCCGTATATGGTTACTTTTTTCGTGTTGCATTGTGTATACAAATAAAAACAGATTCACACAAATGCCCTAATTTAAGTCTGGTGTAACTACATTTTTTTCCAAAATTAGTAATTACTGGATAAAAATTCATTTTAAGCAAACTCGTTAATTCTTTCGTATATACAGTGATAAGCAAAAGTGTTAAAACTTTACCTACATGCTCACTTGTTGGTATTTACTATATAAAAAAATTACATTCACCTACATTGGATTTATATGAGTAAAAGAAAAAATAAAAAAGTACTTAAAAAGATCACACATTTATTTTAAATCCGTTTGCTTTTAAAATGAATTTTATAAAGAAAAAATGTTGCAAACAGTTACAGGCACACAAGCACACACCACTTGTACTTGTAATAAACCTGTCCATCAACTTTTTCTTATCGTAATGACGGTGTTGTTGCTATTGTACTATGTATTTGATGTGCCTTTTTATCTTTTTGCAACTTTAAATGTGCGCACTTGTAAATACTACAAAAAGACAAACAAAAAAATGGTCATCAAAAAACTGCAAGAAGATAATTTCAAAACTAGCCATTTGCTAGCGGGGGGAAAAAAACAAGATTTAAATATGTATGCCACAAACAGCAGCAGCATTCAAATTTCAACTCTGCTTAAAGAATGTACCATTTTTAGTTTCATCTAATGGTGTTTTCTTTTCTGACAATAATGTTCCATATATGCTACCATTCGTGCGGGTTTTTGTTCCATTCTAAAAATATATGCAAAAATGTGAGAAGTTGTCGTTTACCTTTCTTAACGCTGGGTCTCCACGTAACAATTTTTATTGCTAAGTACAAGCAATAACGTCGGCAGAACAATGACACAGCAATGGAGCAATGATTGCTGATTATATTGCTGGAGAACACTTGTTATTGCTTTGCCATAAATTTGCAATTTTCGCCTCGAGTAGTTGTATAAAGTTTTGTGGCTGTATTTATAACAAATGTTTTATGTTGTGTTTTGAAATGATTGTTAAATTTTCTTTTTTAAATTAATTAATTAAATTAATAAAATAATTAATTGTAATTGTCGTAGCTGTGTTTTGTATTGCTTTTTTGTTTATTTGCGTATGAAAAAAACCTAAAACTTCTATTGTTCTATTGAAAAAATAAAAATATAAAAAAAAAAAAAACAAATTCGTCGTTGGCTTTTGTTGATATTGACGTTTATTTAAAAATATAATATATAAAAACTTTTTCTGTATTTTGTTGAAGTATTTTTCACTTGCTTTTTTAATAAATAAACACACTAATAAATAACCAACCGTATAGAGAAATGAAATGTCAGATAAATTACAACTGATTTGACAGCAGATTGCTAAGCAATAATTGCTCAAGCAATAAGAAGAGCAATCATTGCGCAATGGATTGCCACTCATGGCAATATGCGGTCTATACGTCGCAAATTTTATGGAGCAATCAAATTTGACGTTTGCCGCAATAAATATTGCTACGTGGAGACCCGGGGTAACATGTTGCAACAATAAATGGCAAATTTGTTCCATTTCTTACCCGCAGTTATAACTGAGTGTGAGATAATACACTTTTTTGCATCTGCGTAAAGTACTTTTTTATGCAAGCAAGTATTTTTTTTCTTGTGTTTGCGGACATTTTGCGTTATATTGTGATTTTTAGTTATATTGTGATGGATATAAAAACTTTTTGTTTTTCGTTTGTTTTACTTTTATTACATTTTTTTTGTCGCAAAATTTTTAACAACAGCTGACATTAATTATTGAAAATCAGTGCTGTTAACGCTTATTGGAATTGTAAGAAAATTTAATGTTGAAAATTGCTACAAGCGTGCTGAATATCGCTTTTAGTAAAACTTTGCATTGAATATTTAACACGCTAAATACACATTAGTGTTGAGTGTAAAACGTAGCTATTATTTTGTTCCATTGTAATTTAGAAAAATGTATCACTTTGTAAGGGTTCGTGTAACCCAATAAATATATTACACAACTATATTGCATCATTATTTTTTAGGAAAGAAAACACCATAAAACAATCAAATGTTGGCATTTTGGTAAAATTAAAACAACTTGGTACAGAGTTTTTAAAGACTTAAAAGATGGCTTAAAAATCAAATTTATATTATATTTAATTACATCATTTAGCGTTTTAATAAAGAAAGAGTTCTTTCCCATAAATACATGTTAAACAAATAAAAAAATCACAAAATTTTTTTTTTTAAGATAATTCAAAAACCTGATGCGATATTGAGTATATATTCTGATTCAGTGCAACTCAAACCCTTAGAAAAGTATACGCTGGGGTATGGGCTAACAATTTGTTGGCCTCTGCTGTTTTGTTCTGCAATCCAAATAAATTTCAGAATTATTGCCCAACAACGATGTGTATACATTTTTTAAAACGGAAAGTTTGACAATCTCATGTTTCCACAAAACCGAAAAGGGTTCTTAAATCATAAAGTTACTTAATCAGAAATTGGAATTTAATTCGTGTGCCATATTTAAATTTTTCTGACAAAAAAATATTTACTTGGACCGATCAGAATAAGTCGTTTTTCTTTGAATAACAGGAGAGACAGTGGGTAAATTAAGGCATTCGATATCAATCAAAATTACAATACAATAAAAAAGAAATTTCGATCAATATCGAATTCAGCAATTTGCCCCCAGTATTTTTTAAACCGAAAATTATTGAATTAAGCTGGAGGTCCGCCTCACTCGTTTATGCATCTGTCAAAAAATTAGAATCAGTGTAAAATTGTAATGACAAGTTACACAGCGCAAGCTTTGAATGCATATACGAACCGAACGCAAGAAATAGGACCACTTTTTACTGTTGCATGCGTCGCATGCGCCCTAAAAACGTAAAGAAAGGAGCGTTTTGACCTCCAGCTTTAAGATTAATACCGCTTAATAATGTACTTCTGAAAATTAAATTTTTTTTTGAGTTAGAAATAAAAACACTATTAAAAATTATATGGTTATTTAATTTACCAAGCAATATAAACGTAGACCTTTAGCCTGTTGAAGTAAAACAACAATTCGAAATGGAAATTTGTGTAGAGACAAGGTGAAAGTGTGAACCGAACTTTATCATATAAATAGCTTTTGTCTTTGGACCAATAAAACAAGTACAAATGGTGTTGAAGGGTATTTAAAACTTAAAATATCTTCCAAAGGAGTCTCCGGAAATTAGTTTTTAGGTCCAAGGGGCCCGTGGCTACCAATTTGGGCCTTGTTTGAATGTTATGAAAAAAAGTTAAGGATGAATATGTACGTATATACAAATACTATCGACTTTAGCATTCTTATTTATTGTATTCTATTAGTGAAAATTAAATTCTACTTATAAATGATCAGCTATTAAAATAACTGGGCCAAAATATTGATTTACTGAACATTTCATTAAAATTCACTTTACAAATACAATTTTTAAAATTCATTGAAAATATCTTAACACAAAAAGCTAATTGTAATTTTTTTTTCATTTATTCCCCTAAAAACTTTATAGAGCACATCAATCAATAACGTTAAGAGGCAAAAAATAAAAAATATAAATAAATTTTGACGTTTTCGTTTTTGTTAAAAAATTTTTGCGAGAAAACAAATCGAAACGAAACTAAAAAGCGTACTCACACGACATTTGTATGTATTGCATGCATTAACACCAGTTTAAAGCAAAATAACAGCAACAACAAACATTATCACTCTTTATCTTTAAAATACAAACAACTACTGGAAACAACGTGGATCTATCTCAACATTAAAAACTCACACACAAAATACCAGATACAAACAAACAACTTCCACTGAAACAACATTTAACAACAACACATTTTTTGAAAACATTTTATTTGTGTAGCTTTTGTTGTTGTTAAAAGTTAAAATATTCTTCACTTGTTTCACTGGCGGATTTAAAGATTTTGTATATTCTTCATTCGTATACACAGTTACAGGCATACTTACATTCATAGTATATTCTCTTCAGCTGTATTTGTATTTATAAGCCAGCGATGCTGCATATTAAAGGTATGTAAGATTTAAAATACAACAAATTTACAACACCAATAAAAATATTTTTACTTTTTTATATTTTGAGAAAGTTGCTTAAATACTTTTTCTCGTGGCAGGTTGAATACAAATTTTAAGCGTCTTTGTTGTTGTTGGTGATTTTTTTACTATTTTAAAAGGTAACAAATAAAGATGTGTGAAAATATTGAAGAAAACAAATACCTAATTTATTTTACTGACAAAACCAGAATTGGCAAATTGACAAGAAGTCAACAAATTAATTAACCAGCCGATGCATCAAGCACAACAATTTCTATAATTTATCCGTTACACCAATTAGGTCAATTAAATGCTTTTTATCCCCTCTACCGCCAAGGTAAACTGAGGGTATAAAAAGTCACTACACTAAAATCATTCTTTTCTTTTGACTCGTTTGAGTTTCAAACTGACGGACAGACAGACTGACATAGGACGCAAAAGGCTCTAACGCTGTAAGGCATAACTAACATTTTACAAAATATGCAACGTAATCAATTAAAAAAAAAAAAAATAAATTATAACAGTTTAAGGCGATTTATCATTTTAAATATTTCTTGCTCAAACTGTAAAATTTTCAAAATGTTAGATAGGGCGTTTTGCGTTTTAGGTGACGATATACGAATATACTTCGTATGCATATCGTTAGCTAAAATGCAAAAAAAAAAACTAACAAAAAATTCAAAATCGCGTTATTGATTGATCGTTATGAATGCCATAAAATAAAATGTTACACTTTTATTATCAAAAATGACGCTTTTATTAAGAAAAAACAAAAGGGCGTAACTACAAGTGTGTTTGTTTGATAAATGCAAACCGACGTCATTTCACATTTCTTTTCTCACAAAATATAGTGAAATGATTTTCTTTGAAAACTGTTTAAACAATTGCATGGAAGACTTATCTAAGCAGGTTTTTTAACATGTCTCTAGTTTTTATTTTACAAAGTTTTTTGCTTCTCCAGTAAAATTATATTTTTGTGTGTTACGCCTTTTTGCATTTTAGCTAACGATATGAATATACTTTGGATCTTTGATGAAGATTTAAAAACTTAGTGAACCCTCATTGACTCGTCAACCCCCGACCCGACATGAAAAAGTTTGGTAATTATTGTTGTGGCAACTGTCAAATGTATAGATTATCCCCAATTTACGATTTTTCATCCCCAAAAATCCCTAAAATAGCTGTTTTCTTGTCCCCAAAAATCCAGATCCTTTTTAACATTTAGAGCCAGTTTTTGACATAAAGATCAGCGATTAAATTAGAACTAATCTTTTTTTTTTTTTTTTTTTAATTCCCTATGCTAATTCCCGCGAAGCTTGACGCTTGTCTGCAGGAAAGAAACCAGAGTCTCTGGCGGGAATCGAACCCGCAACCCCGGGGTTGATAGACTAGCTCACTACTAGCTAGCCTACCGGGGCACTCATTTTTGGGTAGTCGATTATTTAATTTTGTTTCCAAGTTTAAACTCCCAAAGTTGGCGGTTTAAACTCGCGACAGAACTTTCAAAAGTACGAACAGCTTATAAAAGGAAATATTTTTTATTTTTTTTTTTATTTAAAATTTTATTAAATATTCCACCTCGTAAGATAAAATATTTCTTGATTATTTTGCTTCTTTTTCTATTTCATATATTTATAAATATATAATATTATATAACACAATACAAAATTCTCGTCTTTTCTTCTTCTTTTTCACGTTAAGAGCAGTAATTTGATGACAATTTTTGGCATTTGTTTTAAACTGCCATACTTATACATAAAAGTATTGTCAATTCATATGGCAATGCTAAAATCTTTAATCTTTCACTTAAAAACGCCAAAGAGGATTAAGGCTAGAATAATTTTATTATAAGATTAACAAATCTTACTATTGATCCTGGTTTAAACTCTAAGTAAAAAACCCGCTCTTAGTTATTTAATTAAATTCATTTCTGTAATAGTTTTAAAATTATACTTTGGTTTTAAAACTAATTTTATTTGTACTTTAAATTCTATCTACACAGGCATGTTTAAAGAGTATTTTACTTAAGGAAAAACGCACAAAAAAATAATAATGCATCAATTATTATTTCAAAAACTTCAGATAACATCTTCTGGTTCATCAGCCAATGCAATTTTGTTTGTATTAGAAAGTGTTAGCATTTGAGAAGATAAAATAAATTTGTCACAGCAAACTGAATTATTTTAAGAGTGTCTATTAATTTTAAGAAGAGCTTCTAATAACACTTTTTTATACATAAATAAAAACTTAAATGTAAATCTATTTGTACAAAATTTTTTTTAACAGATCTTTTTTGTTTTGCTAAGTGAATTTGTTGCCATATTACACAGTGATAAATATATTTATATAATAATATAATTTAATAAATGTATTGAGTATACTAATGCTGGCAAGCTGGTTACATAAAAATCGCTTAAACAGAATTTTTCGTATTGATGAAAACAGTTGGAACCTAAAGCACCAAAAATGATTTCAAACAGAATGGCAAATACGGAATTGACAGAATTCCGAACGAAATCTGTGACACGACTGGTTTACAGTTTTCTATCTTTAACCAGCAAAAGTGAATGAAAGTTTACTAAGTTTGTCATTCCATGTGAAAATTTTTCAATATTATTTTAAAGCCCCATAAAGAATATAAATATTCCTTGAGTAATACTAATACGATTTTGTCATGTCCGTCTGTTAAAATCACGCTTACTTCTGAATGGTTCAACTGAAAAGAACGATTTGGGTGTCAAAAGGTTTCTTGTTTCTAGTACTTTGGGATTGAAATTGATATTGATATTGTATTCAAAGATCAACAAATTCGTTATATGTCACCAAACTTCGTGAAGCTTCGTCCATAATTTACTTTATTACCAATATAAAGACCACTCTCGGACATGATAAAAATCGAATAGTTCTTCTCTTGTGAAATTGGGTCTAATCTTTTTTCATAAAACTCGAAATTCCACTACCTTGTTTTGTGCAGATCGAGTCAAAATTTATCATAGGCTCCATATAAAACCTACACTCGGCAAAAGCCTTTAGCTCTAAAACTTAGTAGTATTGTTGTAAAATTTAGTCCATTACAGTTTGATAACACTAAAAATTAAATTTCGTAAAGATCGTACTATATCGTACATGCAAGTGCATGTTTGAAAAACTCAATACACTCACACTTTTTCACTAACTTTCACACAATGTTTGTACTTTCAGCCAATCGGCTGTTTTCTCGATTTTTCGTTGATAATACGTATTCACTACTTGCAAGTAATTACTTTCATGTAAAAACGTAGGGTTAAGCCGCAGCAAATATTAGAACATATTGCGTTAAAATTTGGTTAGATAAAAAAGGCAGCTTAGAAAAGTTTGCGTTCAAAATTTTCCGGGAATATTGCAACTAATTTTCGGGAGAGTGGGCATTGAAAACAATTGAATATTCTGGAATTCTCGGAACGGGAAATGCAGTAGGAACTGTTGCAGCAACAAATGTTTTTATCGTTGCTAAGCAATTATCATTTAACACAACTTCTCAAATTTAATTGGCATTTACTTCATAATTTTTTTTAATGCTACAAAAAGAAAAAAAATTAAATATTAGAAAAACAATAAACAAAATTTAATTATTTCTTGCTTTTAAAGCATATAAATGTTAAATATTTTTATTTTTAGCGCACATCTTTTTTTTCGCAGTGAATGTTCTAAAATGTTTTGAACATTAGCAGTTTGACGAGGTTTTTTTTTACCGGCGTTATTGCTTTCGTTAAGACAACACAAATTGCTCGTATGGCCGGAGGGCAAGGTGAAAGATATGAAGAAAATTGCAGTCAAATTGTGGTTTTTTTACTGGCGATATGCTCATAAATATGCGTGTACATATGAACTTTCTAATGAATTTTATTTGGCCTAGAATAATTGTTTTTGTTAATACTGTAAGAGCAGTCACTTATTAACAACACTTTTTAGGATGAAAACTCAATAGCGAGAAAAATATTTGTATACATACGTATGAATTTAAGGATCTCGTAAGAAAATGGCCTTGCATTATGCGGATAATTTAAACAGATTTATATCTGCACGCAGAGAAAAAATATGGTTGGGCATGGTTACGGTAACAACACTATGTTTAATGTAACAATATATTGTTGTCGTACACAAATAATTGTTATTTTTATTTAATATCAACAATATTATAGTTACTGTAAACATATCAATGTTTATCGCAATTATGAATTTGACTATTGTTGACCGAAAAATAATTATTTTTCTAACAACTTTATTATGATAACTTTCTAAACATATTATAATTCTCACAACCATATCATGATATTTAATAGCCATAACATGATAACTTTCAATACATTTATCATATTATGTTAAAGATGCAATCAAACTATTTTTACTCTAATCATATTATGTTAGCGCCATTTGTAAAATAATTTTTAAGAAGTTGTGTCGTTTTTTTTATTTGTGAGCGGTTAAACAATTAAAAGATAAAATTCCATAAAAAAAATAAGTTGGAAGAAATTAAAAAATTAAAATATTAGCGGAGTTCATTCAAGTATTAGTGATGTAATAGTGCAAATGCAAAATATCATAGTTTTTTTGTAAAATCCAACAACAAAACACACAGAGATTTCGTTATACATATTTTATAAAAGTGCTACGATATTTTATCAACATCTTAAAATCGAAAAAATGGACACACGCGGTTGCCCATGAAAACCACATATTTTTCATTTGCTCTTTTGCAAGCCTTATATTGAACTCCGCTATTTGATTAACATTAAAAAAAATTGTAAAAAGCCACAAAATAAAAAATCGATGCAAAAATATTTTAATTTATTTTGTATTTTTATGACAGCTATGAAAGGTGCTTTATCATAATATGATTGCTTCTAAATTTATTATGATTAACATGATGATAATATGATTACTTCTTAGCTTTTAATGATTAACATGACAATAATATGATTAATTTCTTAGCTTATTATGATTAACATGACAATAATTTGATTACTTCTTAACTTAGTATGATTAACAGAATAATAATATGATTAAGGGAAACATATTATGATGACATATTACGAGTATATTTAGTCATAATATGATTCAATAATAATCTTAATATGGTGACTACAATCATAATTCTTATCATAATATGTTGCTCTTAGAATATGTTTACCACAACCATGTTTTTTCTTTGCGTGTGTAAGGAAAAAGTGCTTAAGTTGACTTTAGCAAAATTTTGATTAATAACACCTTTGAGTACACATGAGCAAAGTTTCAATTATTTTGTACGATTTTTAAGAAAGTTACAACAAAATTACTGTTTCTTATAATTTTTCAATGTGCAATAAAATTTGAAACAAAAACTAAAGTTTGCTTCCGATCTGTGCCATTAGCAATGTAATAAAAAAACAGATATGGGGCCTATGGTAAATTATGGACCGTTCACAACATTAAGTAGTAATTAAGTAAGCCGTTATGGCTAATAAATCACTGATGGCTTAAGCGCTGGTTTAGTTGAACTAATCTTGAATTTATACACTCAAAAGAAAAATCAATCCATCCGCACTCAAATCAATCCCAAGCGGTATTAATAGTACGGTGAGTACGGATTTTCTTGAATCAAGTACAGAAAGATTGATTCAAGTACGGATTTTCATAGTCAATCCCGATTACGTAATCGAAATAATCCGAAAATGAATTGATTTAAGTAAAACTTAGATTGAATCAATCTCAAAATTCGCTTGATTCAAGTATTATAAAGTCGATTTTATCCCGAATTCGTGCTTGAAGAAACCATAAAAATAAATAGAAAGAAAAAATTAATATGATTAATTAATTTACTTACCCGTATTACATTTTACAAAATGTTAAAATATCAACATCATGCCCGATATGGTTTTACTTTAGAAATCTTATGTATATATTTAACCAATAATATAAACTAAATGAGAAGCAAGAGTTCAAATTTACTTTTTAACCAGACCTTTAATCAATGTGTATAGAAAATCAAAACATGCGTAAGCCGGAGAGTTAAATACAACGAAAAGTTTATTCTTTTTTTTTACTTGATTTAAGATTTTAAAAGAGAGTTTAACTTGCTCTGATTTTTTGCCCTAAAGTCATATAGACCAATTAATATTAGTAAGTGAAATATACAATTTTTAAGGTGGTTGGTTCACATTTGGTTTCATGAATTTTATCCTACTGAATCCCTATCACTAACTGCTAAAGAGAACTGGGAAGAATTTGACGTTAATACTCTTCTTTTAGTTCTAGTTGTTCGAAAGTGAGCGTGATTAAACAGATGGACAGACATACGGACATAGTTAAATCGACTTAGAATTATTCAAGGACCCAGAATTTATATACTTTATGGGGTCCTAGTTGTACTCAGAAGTAAAAACTTAGTATTCATTCGTCACTCTAGCTATGTATAGGGTATAACAATTTATAGTTTAATAAATATTTTTTTAAATGATTTAACAAATAGAAGGTTAATAAACACACACATACGATTTGTGTACTTAAAAATAGTTACCTACGAGCCTAAAAACAAATTGAAATACACTTTAATATCAAATCTGAAATAACTATATAATTTCTAATAAACTGATATCATTGACCTTTTCGAGGTCCCCCATAACGTTTCAAATAATAAATATCATTTAATTTTAATTACAATTCAAAAGAAAGATCATTCAACTTTTCCAAGACCGTTCAATTTGCCCAAACAATGAAAATCTAATAACAATTATTTTCATTATGCACAAAGAAGAAAAAAAAAAAAAAAAAGGAAACTTTAAACTTGAAAACCGGCCAATTACCTAATACCCTGGCACTATTATAAATACAAGTAAATACAAATTATAGAGAAAAATCAAAGTGACTAAACTTATCTATATAAAAGTAAATAAGGTACCAAACAACAACCGCTTCATTATTGCCTGGATACAATTTTCAGCCTTATGACTTCATTTCACAGGTATTAGTTTATTTTTATTCAATGCACTTTTTTCCATCTATTTAAAATGAAAGTACAGCTAAAAGTGAGCGAGTTTTTTTGAACATTTCTAAAAAGTTAAGTTTTGTTAAAAAAGAAAAAAAAAAAAAAATACTCCAATAATAAAAATAAAAAATCTATTTATAAATATGTACATTGGCCTTTAAATTTCGCTGAGAGCACAAAGTACCAATACGAGTACGTGGTCTAGTCTGGCCTTATAAATACATTCACCTCCACTGCATTGCACCCAACTCGTTTGAGTACAAAATAATAAAATTGGCCAAAAATAAAATAGAAGAAAAATAGGAAAATGAACACAATTACGAGATCACTTTGGCGGGGAGTTCATTTTGTAGCAAAATGAAAGTGAAAGCCTTTTTAATATTATATTTATAACAATTTGGTATGTGTTTTTATTGTTGTTGTTTTTGGTCTTAAAAGAGGGGTAAACAGATAATAATTGACCTTTTTTGTGTGCTTTAATTGACCAGTAGCGATTGGAGTATGCAGAGTTAGTGTTCAACATCGAATTGAGAGATTGGTTTTACTTTTGACACCAAGTTGGAGGTGAATGCCCGGTGAAGTAAAGCAGATAAAAGTGAATAAGTTAAATTTAACCTTTAATCTAGATTAATGTACATCTTTCAAAATGGTTACCTCAAACAAAACTATTTTAACAATAATTTTTAAAATTATTATCAGGAAGCCACAATCCTATTAGGTTGCGCTTAAATATGTTATTGATAATAATAACAAAAATATGTTTATCATTAATAATAGCATGGCTGTTTTTTAATCATAGCATGTTGCTAAGGGAAAAGAGAAAAGTACTATTGTTTATTTAAAACCAAACCACTTCACTGTGCACGAATTTGACACATTTTTTAAACAAGCTGGGTACCTTTCTGGTAAAGCTAATTTGATTACGCTGAATTCAATGGTGATAGAAGTTTTTTAAAGTTGGCGCTAGTATTCATGATATTTGAGATTAAAAATTTTAACACAAGTGTACCATAAAACCCAACTTTTTATACTTTTGGTATCATTGTTTTACTTACATCAATCCATCTCTGTTAAATATAATTTTTCGTTATTTTCTTTTCGCGGAAAGATTTTTTTCTTAACTTTATTGAATACACTTTGTAAGTGGCAAATTGTAACAAGCTGTGCAGCGTACTAGTAAAGCTAATAAGAGTTAGCTGAATTGTTCGCGATTTAAAATTTTAAAGAAGCTGTAATTTTTGTTCAATTTGGGCTTTTTATTTTTCATAAAAAAATAAAATGTTGGGTGAAAATATTTGTGATCACTAGAGATAAGATTTTCATCGAAATCGAAAATATGCACTAAAAACTCCAAATTATGCAAATAGGTAAAAAAAAAACATTTAAACAATATTCTGAAAATCGGCATTTGAATGCAAAGGTTGAAGGTCGATTCGAAAAAAAAAATTCGAACTAACAGAAACAAACGCCGCGGTACGGGTCTTTTAATTAAGCCTCTATTTTCGCCATCACGAAAAAATGGCTTTTTCGGCATCATCACCTAAGATTTCAATGAAATTCAACTCAAATGTTGTATGTTATTGGACTTTAACAAAACATAAATTTTCAGACCCCAATTTCTTTCGGCTTCCGAAATACGACGTCATAAAAATGAGAAAAATTTAAAAAAAAACACAAAAGTCTTCAAACAAAAGGGAATTGAACTTTTGAACTACGCAAGATAATTTAGTTTTTTTGGTATCGTTTTAAAGGTGAAAGTGCACCCATTAAAATGATATGCATATTTTGTTTTTTAAAGAAAAGGTCAAAGGAAATTTTTTGGGGTCTTGAGTTCAAAGATCCATATCTAGAAAAGTATATTTTTAAAATTCTTAAAAAAATATATGTCAAGTATTAGGCCCTTTTCTACATTTCCAGAAAGTTCAAAGGTGGAGACTCAACTGGTGTCAGAGTTATAGACCAGAACGTGATCCTAAGTATGTTTCGTGCTCAAAAATCCCTTGCTGTTGTTGTATTTTTATTACTTTTTCCCGTATATCTGGAGAACGGCAAAAGCCTATACTAAAAGAAAACAAACAAACACACATACATGGTAAAAACCATTTTGGTGAATATAGGCCCCTATGACGGTTCACAACTCAAATAAGTTGAGATGTAATTTTTGTCTTATGGTTTAAAACTTTGCTATCAGGGGTGTCATAGAATCCAAGTCGGTTTTGCTCATTGTCGGTTTTGCAAACCAGTACTGAAATTCTGTAACTTTTTAACGACAAAAAATTGTCGTTAAGTAGTCAAAATTCGTAAGCTAACGAAAGTTGTCGTTAAGAGCTATTCTGTAATGAAATTTTAACAATTTTTATCGGCAAAAAATGTCGGTAGCTAACGACACAAAAAAAGTTCTTGTTAAATAATAACGACAATAAATGTACTGTTAACAGATTAAAAATATAGAGAAAGTAGCCGATTTTTAACACAAAAAAAGTAAGAAAGTATAGTCGATCAAGTCCGACTCTACATTGCAGTATTTGGGCGATCATGTTTCCGCCAAAAAGAGTATGTTGTGAGGTTAATATTCACATAAGACATTTTTGTGCCAAATATTATCTAAGTATCTACTACCATTATTAGTGTATTTGTATGGGAGCTGTGGTCAAATATGGACCGATTCTAAAAAAATTTGTTCTGGTGATTTATGTAGGTTGCGACAAAATATTTTTGGGTCTTATTCAACTCAAATGTCTATAAAACAAGATGGCTATTAATAGGCACAAAACCCTATTCCGGAAAGAAGTTTTCATGTGGGCTTTAAAATAAAATAAATGCTTCTCACCATTATAAAAAGGCTTTGACCTTGTGACAATAAACGCATATGTGCCAAATTATATAAAATTATTTTTAAAATTGCTTCCTGTAATTTGCGCACAAGATTATCTTGTACAGACAACCAGCCATCCTGAAAGAAGGTCGGGCTTCTTTAAATGGATTCTGACATTGATTCTGAGTTAATCGGTATACTAAAAGGCAGGCCCAGAACCTTTATTTAAACGTGTTACACACATTCGTACAAACACATAATATCCTCTTCACATACAGTAGTGTAGGTATAAAAAGTAAGAGCAGATGTTGTGCTAGAGTGGCTCAGTCACCTGGAAATTTTTCCCTATGTATAAAAAGATTTAACACCAACATATTTGTTTAGAAATATAATCAATATTTACACGTTTTCATTCATGTTTTGTTAAAATAAATGCAATAAAGCAAATTTATTTTGTATTTTTCATTAATTTTAAAATACTTTTACTTTGACGTTCTTATATTTTTACCGATATTTGTCGTCAATATTTCTAAACAAAAATATTTGTTTATTTAAAATACAGAATAACAAATTCGTTAAAGTAACCGAGATTTTTCGTTAATTAACGATATCGGTAGTTAAATTTAAAAAGTTACAGAATTGAGGTACAGTATTGGTTTCATTTGGTGTCATAAAAACAAGTCGGATTTGTTATTTTCGAATACAAATAAAACCGATATTCGAATCAGCTGTGTAATCTTTTAGCTCATGTGTTTACATCTTTAAATGCAATTTTTGTTTGACAATTTTGTAAATTATGGTTTTTGCGTTAAAATATTGGTAAAACCTGAGTTTTTAATAAAGGGAAAATTATAGAAAAGAAAATAAGAAGTGAAAACACAGTAAACATATGAAATAAATGCCATCGTTGTATTACTTGCATTGCATTTGTTGTTTTAATTTGTGTTATTTAATTGTTTCGTAAAAATACGTACATTACATAATTATAAAGCGAATTTATTAAAAATATAAACAAATATGTTGTTTAACGTTATAAATAGGTAAAGTGACCACTGCTGTTGTTGCATATATTTTGTTAGCTGAAAAAGTGAGAAGAAGACTCGCAAATTTTCAGCAGCCCGCTGCCGGAGACTACCGGAAACATGCAAAAAAATACAATTTTAACAATTTATCAATTTTATTTTCTTCTAAATGTGGAAAAAATCTAACTGTTAAAAAAAATTTAATAAAAAATTAAGCTTTTAGCAATTCCAATAAAAAAACAAGAGCTGTAAGCTGCTTGGTTCATTTTCAATAAAAAAACCGATATCATTGGTTTCTGTGACACCTAAAACCGACAAAAATTTTAGTTCGAACAAAAAACCGACAACATTGGATTTCATGACACCAACGTATTTTTTTGTCGGTTTTAAATCCAATACCGATAAGATTGGTTTCTATGACACCCCTGATATTGCGGTGAACCAAAAGATCAAAAATAATAACACAGTTGAGTTGTGAACCGTTAAACGGGCCATATTTCATTTTAATGATATTCAAACAAGGTTCCTTCATGGTTCAGTTGTCTAGAGGGTTTCTTTAGGTTAGAAACTGTGAGTCTCCTGGTTCAAATCTTGGTTTTCCAAAAAGAAATTTTTTTTAAATTTTTTTAAGTTAATTTATAATGAAGTTTTTAGTATTGTAAATATGTATGTACATGTAAAAACTATTGAGTTTTTATAATAATAATCCTAATGTTTTATTGCATGCGACATTAGATTATTTTAATATGAACATTTTGCGCCCAACAAGACATAGATTGGTACAAAAATGACAAAGCTACAGAAGATTTAGTAAATTAGCCCACATAGAAATTCAATAGTTTTAAGCAATGTTTAGTATTTCTGTGGCTTGGTGCTAAAACGGCCAATGTCAAAATATTTACTTTTGAGAAAATTTAAATTAAATTGTTTTTAGAGAAGAGTTCTTACTGAAATTTGCTAGCAAAACCCTTATGAAGCTGTTCTGGGCGAAAAACATTGGCTGTATCATCAAAAAAGAAATAAAAAGAAATAAGATGTTAAGAGAAAACACCTAATGCAACGATTAACTCAAAACAGAAAAATATTGCCATTGGCCTTTTAGCACCAAGCCACAGATTTATTGTTACTAAAAATTTAGCTTTGTATATTCATTTGTTGTTTTTCTTTGATTTGATACAAACCGAAAAGTGGATTAATTCAATTAATCTTCTGTAACTTTGTCATTTTTGCACCGATCTGGATCCTATTGGGCACAAAATGCTCGTATTGAAAGTGATAAAACTTAGAAAAATTTTATTTTTTGTTAAAAAAAAAAAATAACTTGAAAGAGCAAAATTGCAAAAAATCATCAAATTTATAATGAAGCTTGAAATTTTGTCCACTATAACCCTGCCATTTATTGACTCATCTTTACAAACGACCCATGGTTATTTTAGAACCTTTCACTAAAAAGAGAGAAATACATAATCCGTTCAAAATTGTTGAAGATATTTGCATTTCAGTCACATCATCTTTTTTAAAAACACAAATAACGGTTATTTTGGAATATCTCAAAAACTGTTCTACTTTTGACAATTCTGACTGATTCATATTCGATTCAGCGGAAAATTGTACATAAAGATTATGTGTCAAATTCATTTGGTCAAAAAAATTGTCACGTCGACATCGATCTTAGACTATTGACAAAAAAACACGCATTTGCACGGAAATCGCATCCCCAGTGATCACCAAATCAGCTTATTTTTCCATTTTAACCTATATTTACCAAGATATAAGCGCTTAAAGTTTTTTTCATATAAAAATAAAATATTGGGTGAAAAAATTAGTGATCACCAAAATTTTGTTTGTTTTAACTTTGCAATTAAGAAATTTCGCAAAAATATTTTTCCTACAAATAAAAACTTCAATGTTAAGTTATCTTGTACACATATCGAGCCCTTATAGCAAAAATTATGTAACCAACAAAAATAAAATTTTACAGGAGAAGGTTTTTTTTAAATATTTTTGCTTCAAGTCTAGGGTCTAGGGTTTGAAATTGATTTTGCTCTTATTTCGTAACGGTACTTCCCAGAGATATGGGATTTTTAGAGATGATGCAAATGATCCAAAATTATCGATTTTCATCAAAAAACAAAAATCTAAAATGTTGTTGGTTACATCATTTTTGCTATTAGGGCTCGATATATTCAATATAATTTATAGTCCATTTACACTACAACGGAATCCAGTACTTATGACACTTCGAGCCAAATCTAGTTGTTTTTGACTAGATTTCCCATACGAAACAAAATCTACTTCGTGACAAGATTTCGGCGCAATTTACTCAACATCTAGTAGTACTTTGTTTGTTTTTTTAAGCAATAAAAAATACTTACCTGCAAAAGAAAAAATGACATTTTTATAAAAAAAAAAATAACAAAAACATTAACGGCGGTTTTTTAAAAACGATTAAGAAAATAGGTAAAAAATTTAAAAGACAGTTGATATTGATTAAATAAATAAAATTGATTTTAAATATCAGTTAATGCAAATTTTTAAATGCATATTTCTTTATATGAAGTGAAACGCAAAAAACTTTCGTTATGCAAACCAAATCGCGAAAAACAATTTTCTAGGAAAAAAATTAATCTCGAAAAAAGTAACGAAAAACTGTAATTAAGGGAGTTGAACAATGAGCCCAATATTGTGTATTAGCAGGGAAACCAGAAATATTCTCTAAAAAACGCAGTAAAAACGTGAAAATATGCCCTGAATATTGTTAAATATAAGCCCACAAAAAATTAAAAAATTGCTAATTTGAAAATAAATTATTCAACAATTTAATAACAGTTCCATTTAATAAAAACAATCCTAAAATTATAATCGGTAAAGCCCAAACACCATGATATTTACTGACGAATTTTTGAGATTTAACCTAACGATGGACGGTCATGGGATCACAAAAAGAAAATTATGTTAAGAGGTTAAAACTCATATAAGAGTTATTGTTGCCGAATATTATCTAGATGTTAACATCCATATGAGATCTTTTTGTTTTAGAGAGACTTTATTGAAGGTCGCTTTATTGCTTACTTTACATTTGAAAGAAAGCTTAAGCTATTTATAGATGGTAGTTTTGGGCAAATGTGCACTGACTCGAAAAGAATTTAATTTGCAGTTGGGCGAATTTAATCTAAATTCCAACATAACTAGATAGTTTACGGACACAAAGAGTCTAATTTCGAAAGAAGTTTTTATGGGGAATCAGTTAAATTATAGACTGGTTCTCACTTCACCCTAAGTACAATTAAAATGTATTTACCAAATTTAACAAAATTATCTTCAAGATAGCAACTAGTACCCATGTTTAGTTACTCTCGCGTCGAGAATCTTTTTGATTGAAATGTGTGGAATTCAACAAAAATGCCATACATTGAAACAAACAGCTGTTTTTCTCACTTAACTGTGTCTGTAACTTTTTTGGCGAGTATGCTGAGATCACTATGGACTAATCATTATTTTACGCCATTTAAGATTCGAATGTTATTGGCAAAATCATATTTGTTGCCAACACTTTTATATGGATGTGAATTGTTTTCTGGTTGTAGTGCATCTGATATGCGAAAATTAAAAACTTCGTTTAATAATATCGCCAGATACGTTTTTAATCTGAGAAGGACAGACAGCGTCTCCCGGTTTGCAAATAAACTGTTTAATGTTTCTTTTGATAATCTTTTAAAATGTCGCAGTTTAATTTTCCTACACAAAATAATATACACCAAGGAACCTGACTATCTATTTAGAAAATTAACATTTGTAAGATCAGCTAGAGGCAGGGTTATATTGCATATCCGATATCATTACCTAATGTCGGAGCGGCAATTTTTTATATACGCCGTACGGCTCTGGAATCTACTTCCAAGTAATATTCAAAGCATAAGCAACGCAGTACATTTCAAAACAGCAATTTTTAATATTTTTGACTAATAACAATGAAAATTAGTTCTTACTATGGTATATTACTAATAATTTATCAACCTATAATATTTTTACACATCTATAAATACATTAAGGGTCTTCATGATGTTGCTTAAAATTACCATTTGTGCAAATGGGTAAACTTGCGAGACTCGTTTCATGAAGATCCTTTTTAAGTTTTGTGTAATTTTAAACAATTAATGTCATTTCAAACAGAAACGTCAATAAAAAATATATTAAAAAAAAATAATCAAAAATATAATAAAAAACTTGGAATTTGTAAATTATAAATGAAATTTGTTTTTAAACATGCATAAAGAAAGCCAAAAGACTAATATGCTTATATTATTACAAGAATTTATTGTTTGTGATTTATTTACACTTGAAGTTTTCATTGAAAACGGCGGTAAGCATTAAAAAAATTTGTCTGTATAAATGCACAATTGAACTGCGTAAGTTTACGAGTCAAAATTGTTGGGCAAATTTAAGCAGTTTGTGTAAATGAATTCTCATACAATTTTTGACAGTTCATTTACGAGGGCGTAAGAATGCACAGTTTGCACAGTTTACGAGACTTATAAACGATATCATGAGGACCCTTATTTAATTTCAATTTTGTTTTTTTTTTTTTAATTTAAAATTTATTGTAATACTTTATAAGTTATTCAAATTATATACGTGCCAATATTGAAGTCCAACGCTAAATTTAAAAGATATTATATCTTATTGCACTGGTGACATTTTCTAATAAACAAACAAACAAACTAGCTGCCACGTAAGGAAATTACTCGCCAATTTACAGAAAAAGTGTGTCTGTTTAATTTCTGTGAGAAAGTTCCCGCTTTGAACTGTTAAATAAACTCACGAATAAAAATGGGGCTAGAAAAAAATTTTAACACTAAAAAACAATTAAAAATGCAAACAATATTAATATATTATATAATAATAATAATATTTTGTTCTTGGCACATTTTTTCATTGTTTAATTATTATGCTTTTAACAGTTTTATTAAATAATACGAATGTTTTCAAAGCTCGTTTGCGAACAACCACCATAAAGGTAGAACTACATAACACGCGTCAGTTCGTCGACGAGTATCTTGCGTTTAATAACTTAAGCGCGTCAAAAATTGCAAGTTACACAATACGCGTTACAAAAGCAATTCCTGTCAGCTGTTTTTTATTTGTTTACCTTTTTGTGCATTAAAAATGGATTTGCAAACATATAAAGATTTTTTTGATTTTGTTGAATTCGTTCTATTTGTTTGGAACACAGTCAATATTTCTAGTTCGCTTTTAAATAAAAGAAGATTTTGGGTGCGGGAAATGTTTTTGGAAAGAGATTGTGCTGGTTTTTTTGCTACAACTTTTCAAAAACTAAAAAGTGATCCGGAGCAATTTTTCATAGCTACTAGAATGCAACCAGCCGTGTTTGAAGAGCTTTATAGCGCATTAGGAGAACATTTGGAAAAAAATTCTACACGAGCAATTCCCTCAGACTGCCGATTGTTTTTAACGTTAGTGTAAGTATATTATGGAGTGCAAAAGAAAACTAACAAATCAAAATTAGTTTCTTAGCTCATGGCCCAAGTAGACAGTACCTATCTTTGACGTTCAGAATGTCCGTATCGGTCATAAGAAATATAGTTCTAGAGACTTGCCAAATAATATGGGATCAGCTTTTTCCAATGTATATACCTACGCCAAATGAAAACAAATGGAATGAAGTTGCGAACAATTTTCTTTCCACATGGAATCTGCCTAATTGTGTAGGCGCTATCGATGGGAAACACATTGCGATTACATGTCCACCTAATTCGGGATCGCAATTTTATAACTATAAGGGTATGTAAAGCTTTGTACTGCTTTCGAAATATACATACATATATATACATATGTATATGTATATACATATATAAATATCTATATGTACATACATACATATGTACATGTATAACTTTTTTATTGTAGGTACCTATAGTATTGTTCTCCTTGCTGTGTGCGATGCTAACTACAACTTCACTGCTGTGGATGTTGGAGCATATGGTAGTCAGAGTGATGGAGGAGTTTTAACTTACTCTGAATTCGGAAAAAAACTTTTTAGTAATAGCCTTGGTTTCCCTACCGACTCTAGTCTGCCAAACAGTAGTGCAGCATTTCCATTTTATCTTGTTGGTGATGCTGCATTCCCATTAAAACCTTATTTAATGCGACCTTATCCTCACTTCAACAATATGCTATCAAGAGCTCGTAGAACAATTGAGAATGCTTTTGGTATATTGACAGCTAGATGGCGAGTCTTACGAGGAACTTTGCATATGTCACCTGAATCCGGTGAAAAAATTGTTTGTGCCACTGTCGTTCTCTATAATTATATAAAAATGCATGATGCAACATATTGTCCATCAGATTTCGTTGATAGAGACGATAATGGTGAAATTGTAAAAGGCTTGTGGCGAAAAGAGGTTTCTCCATTACAAAGAATTTCTAGATTTTCTTCAAATAATTCTTCAAGAGACGCATTTAATTTAAGAAATATTTTATGCAATTATTTATACTTAAATAAAATTTGAATAAGAAAATTTCAATTGCATAACTGTGTTTTTAATTTATACATACAGCACAAATATTTTTAATTTTTGTTTTCTTTTTAATACAAACGTATATAAAAAATTGGACTTATTTATTATGTTTAAATTAAAACAATTTTTAATAAAAACTCAATATTTTCAACTTCTTATTTATGAAAAACAACCATATATACACACAAAAAAGTATGAACATAAATAGTATAAAAACCAGTAAGAGTGATATATTCCGCTGTGCCAAATCTTGTATACCCTTCACCATTGTGCGAGCAGAATACAGAGCAGCTAGACAAAAACTTAATAATTTTTACATATACAAACATATTAACAATACTAACAACTTCATTATAAATTAAATTTAAAAAGCAAAAATTTGAATATCATTAAAATGAAAAATGGCCGGTTTTACGGTTCACAACTTAAGACAACAGGATTTGAACTTCCCTTCTTATAAAGATCCAGAATATATATACTTCATAGGGTCTAACATCAATATTGTAGAACGGAATGACACAGTTATATACATATCGCACCTTATCAACAAGAGGGTATTAACTTAAAATTTAAAAATGTTCAGTAGAAGCAAAACAATTTTTAATTTTACATTACATTCATATGAAAAAGAATTTTTAAACCGAACTTTTCATTACCAAAAAGAAGACAAAACAGCACGATATTTAAACAGCGGGTAGATATGAGTGTTACGTGTCGGTTTTTTCCAAAAAGTGAAAAAATAAAAATTTTGAGTTGATACCCTCTTGTTGATAAGGTGCGATATACCCTTTTACATTCGCTGAAGGGTATACAAAGCTCATAATCAGGGTTCTGTTTCACAAAACTGCAAGATACAAATCTACAAGTAAAATATACATATTTGAAACAAAAATTGTAAAATTGCTGCTTTTTGAACGTATTTTACGTGTAGATTTGTAACTTGTAGTTTTACGAAACAGGGCCTTAGGTTCCATGGGCAGCTATCAACAGGCAGCTCACTTGGGTCCTTTATTGGTCCCCATTCATACATTTTATTAATTTGTAAATAAATAAATAAGAAAATTAAAAAAAAAAATTTAAGAAACGCTTTTCTTAAAAAAGAACATTAAAATAAAAATTTTGCACCCCCCCCCCCCTAGATTTTATCCTGGCTACGCCCATGTATTCGTGTATTTTCATCGGGAATATGTATGCCTGCAAAGTTTCATCCATTTGCATTGAGTATAAGGCGGTTAAATTAACGTTACAAGATTTGATTTTCCGAAGTGAAGTAAAGAAAAGGTTTTAAAAACAGGAAACGATTATTAAATTTAAGAAACGAAAATTTTCATAGAAAATTTGTTTTGTAAACATATATTAAATTAAAAATATTTTTATGAATACGGGCATTACTTTTTAATAATTAAATTCATGAGATCAAAGTTGCTTTAAAAAAGTTTTAAACTTTTTTGTTAACAAGACACAACACAATATAATAAAACATAAAACAAATTAACTTCATTTCGTTTAACGTTTAATTCTTGACTTACTGCCTGTTTTTAAAAAATTGAAACGAGTGAGTGAGAAATTATATTAAAACCAAAAACAAATTTTCGTGTTTTATTGCTGTTTTCAATAGCTGTATCATTTGCTAAAAATTTGTAACAATTGTTGCAAGTAAATGTTAAAATTACATGTTAAAAAAAATTTTACTAGTAACAATTGTTACAAATTTTTAAAAATTTTCAGTAACTGAACACAGCTTATATAATTTCTCACTAACTAACTTGTTTTAATTTTTTTAAAACAGGCAGTTAAGCCAGAAAATTCTAAATTTTTATATTCCCACTTGAATCTTTTATGAGATTATGCAAATAATTTATAAAAAAAATTTTGGTATCATCAATAAGGTTGTCTGGAACCTTTTTAAAGAGATCCTGCACCATAAGAAAAAATCCCTTATGTTTTTCATCTTCTGACCCCTCATTTGTACGTGAACAAAAACGTTTTTCCGCAATACTTGACATTTTTGTTAAAAAATCAGAAAGATCATCTGAATTAGCGTTTATTTTTCGGCTACGTTTACTTGTTGACGGTTTTTCATTTGAGCAATATTCAATGGTGGTCTATAAATATAATTTTATTATAAATTTGCAAATACAGTAAAATGTTTTTCTTCCAATTACACAGTCACTGTAATCAACAAAAGAGTCTTCTGATAAGATTCCATCGAAATTTACATCATTATCTTCGCTTGTATCAAAAGAGTCCGATTGGATGCTGGATTTTGTTCTAAAAAATTTTTAAATTACATACACAATTCGATACATTTTAGCAGATGCATACTTCCTTGGTACTATTTGTTTATGGAGAAATTTCATATTTGTGAAATAAATCCACTGGCTTTCTACTATCTCACATGCACTTCCTGATGCAAAGTGAATTTTGTTAAACTCTTTAACGAAGCGGTCACGCAAAGACTTCCAACGGGTTTGGCAAGCAGACTCTGAAATTGTTTGAATGAAGAAAATACAAAATAATTTTTTTATTAACATTTCCTTACCTGGAATTTTTAATACTTTGCTTATAGAATTCCAAGCTTCAGCTCTTTTTTTTTTTTTGTTTTTATAGTCCTGGCTCCCTTTTTTGTACAATACTGGATGTTTTTTTATTTCCTCAATTAGCCTTTCCTCCATAATTAAAATTTTTTTTTAAATTATTCTTCTTATTGTCAGCTGATTACTTGTCAAAAACACACAACGCGTTAAAAAGTTCAAAGTTAACCAACTTTCTGGCGCAAACGCGTCAAAATATTTTGCATGTAGCTTGTTCTATGAAAACACACTAGCATAACTTTTTTTGACAGAAGACGACAGAGCGCGCGCGCACTAACGCGTGTTATGTACTTCCACCTTAAAAGTCGCACTTTACATTATTTGGTATAGCCGACGGATGTATTTTCGCCGCCGCCTTTTTTATAAAAAATAAAAACGGATTTTCTATGAAAATTAGTTTAATAAACCCTGTATTAACCTGTTTTAATTTTTTATAAATAAGACGGTAATTAAACATATGTACATTGTGTTGCGTTTTCGAAAAGATTTTAATCAACACCTATGAATCATTCGCAGTCTGCAGCTTAAAACCTTGAAATTTACATTTCATTATCTACATTAAACAGCGCTAAAAATATTTTCAATAAAAAAAAACTATTTCATTATTCCAAGATCTCCAAAAAAATATATGTATGTGCATTTTATTATTTACGGACAATAAGATCAACAGTTTTACAGAGTGAGTGATTAAAAAGACTGACTGACTCACTTAAGCGCGAGACGACTGAATGTTTAACGAAATAGAAAGTTAAATTTTTGAATGCATGTTTTTCATCACTTTTATTTTCTAATTTAATAATTTTGTTTCTTTTGTTTTTGTCTTGTCTTTTGTTCCGTTGAATGAATTTTTATTTAAAACGACACTGAACAGAAAGTTTTGTTGTTTTATTGTTATTATCATTTTAAAAAGATTTGATTAAGTTTCATACCAAATTACTGCCGCATACAAAAATTTAAATATGTATTTTAATAAATTGGAAATTTGGTTAATAATTTTTTATTATTATAAGAAGGAAGCCTATTAAAAAGGTGAATAATTTAATATTACGATTGCCCCAAAACATGTTATTGTCAAATATGACAATAATTTAGTTAAATTCAGCGTTTAAAAAACTGCAGTCAAAGTAGAAAAACTGCCATTTCTTCCACTTCTGCATTTGTCATTGGCCAAAAAAAATCTTTGTTGCTTTTGCTTTTGATTCATTAAATGAAAACAATCGCTGTCAAACCAACTCAAAAAGCTTAAAGTTGTACACAAATTTTCGTTTTTTGTTTGAAAGTTTTTGGATTTAACTGCAGTTTTTAAACCCTGGTTAAACTAACCACAATATGTTTAAAATTTTTCGTTAAAAATAGTTTTGTTGGAGGTGACCATATTTTAGTAGTAGCAGCAGAAATTCTTTATTTTTTCGATAATTCATTACAAACATTTTTATTTTTATATGTATAATAAAAAATAAATAGATAAATAAAACAAGTAAGAAAGTATAGTCGGTCAAGCCCGATTATATGATACCCTACACCACAGTATTAAAAAACACATCATGCTTATATGTTCATATAAATATGGATTTATCATTAAAATCGGTTTGAAAATTTGTGAGAGGCAGAAATTGTCCCCTACTCCCCCTTGTGGTCCTATTTTTGAAAAACTGTATATCTTATGTGTCCATGTAGATATGGATCTATCTATGTTTTAAATTTCATTAAAATCGGTTTGAAAGTCATATATTGCCCCTATCTCCCCTCGTGGTCCTATTTTTTAAAAAATGCATCCCTTTTGTGTCCATAAAGATATGATTCTATGTTTTAAATTTCATTCAAATCGGTTTGATAGCTTCTGAGAGGAAGAAATTTCCCTCGTGGTCCTACGATTTGGCCCATTTTCAATAGGCTTGGTCCTTGTACCAATAAGAACCTATGTCCCAAATTTTATGAAATTATCTCCAAAATTGCGACCTGTACTTTGCGCACAAAGTTACATGGACAGCCAGCCAGCCAGCCAGCCAGCCAGCCTGCCTGCCAGCCGGACGGACATCTTTAGTTCGTCTCAGAAAGTGATTCTGAGTCGATCGGTATACATTAAGATTGGTCTAGGGCCAATATTTTAAGGCGTTACACACATCAGCACAAATGCATAATACCCTCTCCACTATTGTGGTGTGGGTATAATAAATGAAATTTACGTACGGCTTTGACATTGTCGTTAGCCAGAACGGCTTTGACATTGTCGTTAGCCGGATTGTTGTAGGTGACCATATAGAAAAATGTGTTTTCTCTGGGCATAAATGTTCGTATATATGTATAATGTCCTGTGGTTCCTACTGGGAACAAAGGGCCACTACGAAACGATTCCATTTGGTCAGGTTTGTTTGACTTCTCTACAGCTTTTATCAATACGGCCAACTTCGATGTTTAGTGGAATACTGTCTGTGTTATACCCTGTGGGTTCCAGTCAATGGTCGTTAAGACTTTGTTATCTGGAGGCCTCACAAGCGTGTGTCCATTTCCACGCCATTTTCGGTTTAATATTTCGATGTGAATTGGTCGTTGATTTGTTTGTCTCTAGAGCTCCCTATCACGCATGTTGTTAGGCCAGAAAACTTTAAGTGTTTCTCGAAGACATCGATTAATAAAAACTTGTAGAGAATAACCCTTTCCTCTTGTGGTGAAGCGTATAAATATAAAATGCTAATATTGTCTTTAAGGTGATCAAGCCTATAACTTAAAATATATAATGTTCTTTAAGAATACCCATCTCAACTCAGAATTCCTTTTATAATCAAAATTTACTGATGGCCATCGTTTATTTTGCCGGATGTATGAACATGCAAACCTTGTTTGCAAAATACCAAGGACGGAGTCGTTTAAAAATAGTAAGCATTGACCATTGCTTCACCTAGCCTCCAAACAATTCCAGCCCCAACCGCAAAAAAGTTTAAGCGACATAAACACAATTTTAGAGAAGAAGGTTTTTTTTATTGAATTTCATAAAAATTTCGTATGAGGGTTGGCGCTTAAGCTAAAATAGTTTTTGCTTTAAAATCTTAACGGTACCTTATGATGAGATGATGCAAGTGTTGCCAATAAATTCATTTATTAAGATAAAACGATAAAATTTGAAAATGATGTCGCTTAAGTTATTTTTGCGGTACGGGCTCCGGTACAGCAACGAAAATGGCTTAAAACGGCTCAAACATTTAAAAATATTAGTCTTTAATTAGCATTTTGTTATAAAAGGTAGTATGTAATTGCAAAATTGGGTGACGGTCGGTCCAGAGTTGACCAAAAGTCCAACACAGGGCATTTGCAAAACTCAATTAAGGACAAATAATTCTCGTATTGATGTTGATAAGACGATTAAATTCGGCACAAGCAACTTTGTTATAAATCTTAACCACAAATGCAAATAATGTTCTGGCAGGACCATTATAGGCCATTTGTTCCAAATAAGGGTCATATTTGTCATATTTTATTTATTCCGTTTTTAATTACAAATTATCTCTTTCTATTAAAACTTATTTTAATTGTTTTGGTTAGATTAGTGTTGCCGCTATCGTTGAAACCTAGAAGGCCCTTTTAAGGCAGCTAAACCTTTTGGTCAGCTGTAGCAACTGGTTAATACCACCAATTTTTTTTATAAGACTATTATTGGACCTCTTTTTGAACAGGCCATCTACATGGGAATATGGATATTAATGGAACGATTTGAAGACTTTGCAACACTACGACACCCAAAAAATATGCTAACTTTAATAAACATCTAGCAGAATGACGAATAGGGATAGATAACCATACATTTCCACAAAAGCTCCTAACAAGTAAAGTCTTTGTGATTTCCCAACTGGTTAAAATGTTAAATTTTTGTCAATTGGTCCAACAGACTGGTCCTGGGAGTTTTGAAAATAGAACACGTATAAAAAGAAAGAACTCATGACCAGTGAAAGGAGAACCAATCATGTAACTGGTTTATGAAGAACAAAAAGGTAGAATAAGTAATGAATTGCAGTAAATTGTGTGACATCTTTTTTGAGACTTTCTTAAATTTCTAGGACTTGTTTTATTTAAATAATACTACATTGTAGCAACCGTCATTAAACACGTCCATTGAGAATAGATGTATGACTGGTGAAATGGTGTTAATTGACCCCCTCCAATGACAACCCCAATTAAAAGTGATTGGTCTTATTCATAGAAAGTGTTCAAACTAGAACCGGACTCTACCAATAAAGACCTATTACGGGACTACTTTGGTGTCAGTTCGCTTCCCTCAAGGGGTTTCTTGTGAAATTCATTAATTAGATTCATTTGAAATTAAAATACAATTTATTACATATTTAAATTTTTTATAATTGATTAGTACAGCTGTTACACAAAGACCTAAAAACTACCCTGCGGGAAATTTGTGTCAATTGGTCCCACAGACTGGTCCTGGGAGTTGTGAAAATAGAACAGGTACAAAAAGAAAGAACTCATGACCAGTGAAAGGAGAACCAATCACGTAACTGGTTTATGGCGAACAAAAAGGTAGAAAAAGTAATGAATTACAGTACAGTCTTCACCGGTTGTGTGACACATTTTTTGGGACTTTCTAATATTTGGTTCTTGAATTTAATTCTAGAACTTGTTTTTTTGAAATCATTCCACATTGTATTGAAATAATACTACATTGTAGTAACTGTCACTTAACACGTCCATTGAGAATAGATTTGTGATTGGTCAAATGGTGTCAATTGACCCCCTCCAATGACAACCCCATGTAAAAGTGATAGGTCTTATTCATAGAAAGTGTTAAAACTAGAACCGGTCTCTTCCACCAAAGACCTGTCACGGGACTACTTTGGTGTCAGTTCGCTTCCCTCTAGGGTACTTTCATCGTTTAAAATCTTTTAAAATTAATAGCAATAAATAGCTTAAGTCTTTCTACAAAACTTTGTAGGTTAAAGTCTATAGCCCCTCCTAAAATTCAGTTTTCTTCTTATAAATATTTTGTAATTTCTGTTGATGAATTCATATTTACATCGAACATTTTTTAATAAACACTGACAACTCAACCTAAATCCAAATGAAGTTAATAACGAAAGACAGCAATAACATTTCAAAGTTGTCTACACACATTCAAATGCAGAATTCTTGATTATTTTGTAACCCAACTGTGACACTTCTAATTTATTTCATTCCAACTTTACAAGTATTTATTACTCGTTTTTGGTTAAGTAGTTGAAGTCTTCTCTTCCATAGCCCTTGGGGTTTCAAATATGCAGGTCTAATTTGCTATTGTAACTGAAATTGAAACTGGTTTTTATGTTATGTTTATTTTGTTGCTAGATTAACAAATTGTTTGTTATTTTTTTTTTTTTTTTTTTAAATTTGTTTAAAAGACATACCCAACAAACTTCCACACAAGTTAATGTGTTTTTGTCAAAAGAAATTCATTTTGAACCTTTTGTTTGGTCTCTTTTTTTAAATGAATCATTTTCGTTACGGATGTCTGTTTTTTGTTAAGTTGGCTGCTTTAACATTTGCTGGCAGGCACTACATAAAAGTGCGATGAGTGTTTTTTAATTTGTTGGGTTTTTCTCCACCCCATATGCTTGTATGAGTATTATTATGTAATTTTATTTCATTCTGTTGAAGTGTTTTAATTTTTTTAATTCCTGTTCGTTGTGGTTGGCTTTCATCGATTTTGTAATAGTTATTTTAGGAATAGTTTTGTGTTGTTAACGTCGGATGGGATTAATCATGAGGGCGTTTTATTTTATTTTTATACCGTTATTCAGTTATTTTGTCTGCATATTTGTAAATTTTTATTTTGGTGTTCATTCGCTTTTTTCCTTTTTAAGCAAATTTTTGTTAAATATCATGCAAAAACAAAAGAGTTAAGAAACGAACTTCAGTCTGTTTGTGGGTGTCAGTTAAAGTATGTTGGGGGTTTTTGGGATTTATTTTTCGAAAGTCATTAACAAAATGTATCGTTCATTATGTAATAAAAATATGTACATACATATTTTTATTAAGAAAAAAAAAAAAAAATATTAATAGATAATAAATATGAAGAAATTGTAAGCCGATTATGGCCCTTAGTCTAGATTACTGAAATTTAATAAATAAAAAATAGCACTGTACAGCAAAACCAATTTTTTTTTTTAAATTACAAGGTCCGGCCTATAAATTTTGATAGAGGAGCCAAAAAAAAGACAAGTGTATCGGCGTTGTGAAAGTTTACATCTGAATTTTATTTAAGGGGGGTTAAAGTTTCCCAGGCTTGGCACATTCTTATTGTTAATCGGCATAAGAAACGATGTGACACTTACATTTTAGGTATTAAATGTGTTGAGCAAATTAATGTAGAATGTTACGGAGAACATATTTTAACTCTCTAACTCCTCAAGGTATGGATCTTTTTTGTCCATTAAAACAGGGATTTAAGGGGCTAAAATGTTCCGTGAAATTTCACTTTAAGTCCCTGAATACACTAAAACGGAAAATTCAACCAGAAAGTCAGAAATAAGACACAAAAAGAGCTTAGGGTTAATTTTGCATTTATTAAGAATTTTCTATTAGCCAAAAAATTAAGCATGAAAAAAATAGTTCAAATTTAACTAAAAATCACTAATATCTCTATTATGTTACCTTCGATAGCAAATTTGGATAGGATGTATTCATTAATTACATTTTTTTTAGCTCTTGGCAATTCATTCCACTTCTGTATCATACAATGTCCAGCATATTCCAGAGATAAGCGAATTAATTCTTTTGCCTTTATAGCGTTCTTCAGTGGGTGCGCATGTCTGATGAAATTGTTTACCATGCTCATAAGATTCTGTTGACAACTGGCTCTCAAAGTAATCCATATGGGAATTTGAAAAATTAATTTTTGTTGACGTATGAACGCCTAGTTTTTCAAAAGCTCTAAGCAGTAGGAGAACGATTTTTGCCTAAGACATTGTATATCACTTTCTTAATGCTTTTTCACTCATCAAGCTCAATTGGTGAGAGCATTTCGTCGAACTAAACGTTTTGCATCAGCTTTCTTATATCTGGACCAACAAAAACACCTGTTGATATTAAAACAAATTTTAAAGCTTTCAACAATAAGAACGACTTGAAGAACATATACATATGTACCTTCTTTAATCATGGCTTCGCTTAATTTTGAAAACATTGTTTTCAGAATATTTAATGCTGATTCATTTGTATTCAGACATTTAACAAAGTTTTTTACCACACCAAGTTTGATATGCAATGGGGGTAAGAGCATTTTTTCTGTTGGTACACAAGCTTGATGAACGATATTGTGCTCTCCCAAGTGCATAAAAAGCATACGTACTAAACGTTTCCAGCCTTCATACCTGAAAGGAAACTAACGACTTTTAAGTCACAACAGATCCGCCACTTATGGTCTTCATATTTTACGGAGCCCAGTATTAATTTTATAGAATCATAGCTTTCTTTAATATTTTAGGATGTTTGGTATTATCGTAATACAGAAGTATAGCTTTAAGCTCTTCTTAGATGAATCAACTAATATACGCCAGTCGTCGTGGTTATACTCAAAATTCATTGCATTCCTTATTCCTTTAATATCGTTGCAATAAGCAAACGTGTTATCATCGCTTACTGCAAAGAACGGCAGAAAGTTGTCTTGACGCTTACGTAACATTGACATCAGGTTCAAGTAGATGAAGACTTTTTGAGTCTGCAGCTAAAATTGCTGATTTTACCCTCTTAAATCCCTGTTTTAATGGTGTTTTTGCTCTTTTTTAAAAGAAGGACAAAAAAGACCCATACCTTGAGGAGTTAGAGGGTTAAAATATTCTACAAAAATTTTCTACGTAACATTCTACATAAATTTCCTAAACACATTTTATACCTAAAATGTAAGGTTCACATGGTTTCTTATGCCGATTAACAATAACAATGTACCAGAGCTGGGAAACTTTAACCCCCTCTAGATGTAAACTTTTAAAACGCCGATACACGTGTCTCTTTTTTTCTCTATCAAAATTTATAGGCCGGGCCTTGTAATTTTTTTTTTCGTGTTGTACAGTGTAATTAATAATTAGAAGGCAAATCTGTATCAAAAACAAGGAAGAGTAGTGTGTCTTTGAGTGTTGCGGTTTCGATTACCGCCCGAGGCTCTTGTCTGTTTCACTACAACGGGCTGAAGGTCAACGTTCCTTTTGCTATTTTTAATTTAAATATAATTTGTTGTTCTATTTGTAACTCTTAGGCCCGTTTTCACAACTTACCGATAGCTTAAAGTAGACTTTAAACGGCCTTATAAAAACTGTTCCATTATTAAAACTTTACTTTAATCAAAAGTGAGCGATAAAGTAAATTAAGATCCATCCTATTTGGTAGGTAAAAGTTAAGTTGCATTAATGGAACAGGTTTTATACGTCCGATAAAATCCTACCTTTAGCTATCGGTAAGTTGTGAAAACGGACCTTAATCATTAAATAAAATAAATATTATTATTATTGCGGTTATTTTGTTGAATTGTTTATGGCTTTTAATCCAAATTTTTATATTTTAATTAGGCTAAAGTTCATCAATGCGAATCAAAACTAATTTCGATCTACCAAAGGTTAAATACAATTTGGTCTAAAGATTGATGTTTGACTATTGACTGCCAGCAGTCGTCAATGGCTGTGAGTGTTAAACGGCAAAACCCTCTGAAGAGATTGAGTGGTTGCAATTGAAACATGTAAGCGTAACCTGTCCGTGAAAACCTGGGTTTATTTCCCGCGGCAGTCAAGAATGAAAAATTATCAATAAATTTCATGTTGTAAAAATCCTTTCTTCATAAAAATAAATTAATGAGAATTAAATTTGATGAACTTAAAATATCAAATTTTGGATTAAAAATATATATTTAAATTTATTTTTTATTTTTTTGCTTTTTTAACACTTTTTTTTTTATTTAATTTAAAGTTTTCATATATTGCCAAATTTAACACTTACGAATTTTTTTCTAACAAATTAAAAATTTTTTATTTATTTTCATTTCGAAACTAAAAATTGCCTACAAATTTAACTCAATATTACTATTTTTTTTATTTTTTGCTAAAAAACTTCCCAGTTGTCCGAAAATAAATCAAGTAAACAAACAAAACTTTCGCCAAAAATCTTTAATAATAAACTTTTTTTATATCTAAGTTAAAAGAAATATTTTACGAGTATACACACAAAAAAAATCATAGGTAAAATTACCTAAAAATATGGTATAAAATTAACTAAGCGCAAGGGTAGCATGGCAGTATCTAAGTTTCTTGGGTAATAAAACGTTTTACTTAGGTAATTTCTATGTTCGAAAAAGTATCTAAATATTTTGTTAAAATTACTAAGAAACTTTGAAAATTTACCAATGATAGCAAAGTTAGTTTAAATTTATATTTTAGAAAATTTATCTAAGTTAAATTTTGTACAAGAACATAGGTTTTAGGTAAATTTACTACTTTTTTTTTAACAAAAAAGCTTTTTTTAAAAAAAACTCTATGTACTTTTTTTTAGTTACAGACAGACTTTAAAGAAAATAACTACATTTTTAATTTCATTATATTTTATTTATCAATTCATAATATGTAACAATTAATTTAATGATCTACTGACACTTTTATATTAATTTTAACCTGTGAGCCCATGACTGCCCATAGTTTCCAAATAGGGTAAAATCTGGAACATTTTTGCCTCTTCCTTTGCAAGGAATTTGTGTGAAATACTTATTGTAGCTTGAGATGCGAATAATTAGGATTACATTAATAAGGATTAAAACTAATTTTGTCTTTGAAATCCATATTGATCCAGCATCGTGTCGTCCAAATTAATCATCTTCAATAAAAGTAATAAATAATTTTTGGTTTTATTGTTAATATTATTCTGTCTTATTTTTAAAAAGTTCAGCGGAGTTCCTAATCTTATGTTAATAATACTTACTTCCATACGTTGTATTTTTATCCTTGGTTGAATAGTTTTTAATTTAATTTTTTTAACTTTATATTTAAAAATTCCAAATTCAAATTTATATTTGAATGTTTTTTTTCACATCTGAAAATTCTAATTAAAAAGTAATTTCAATTTTTGGGAATACAAAATTTTAATTTCAAAAGATTTTGTTATTCGTGCTTAATTCCCAGTTTTTATTATTGATAAAAACACTTGAAATTTATTGTTGATGGGATAAGCTATTCCTATGCATTTCACTGGTTGCTTAGGCCAGATCATCAGGAAACTTCATCCATAAAGGTTTTAGACAAACTAAAGATATTAAACCAAATAAAACTGTTAAACGTATAAGAATTATAGCAACAGTTCTACTTGTAACAATATCAAAGTTTAAACAAAACACATCAACAATAAACAACAGTGGGTTCATCTCATCTTACATTTCCCCACTACAATTAGTTGAAATTCTCTCAACATTAATTGTAGTTGTAAGTAGGTTAAGAAAAACAAAATGAAAAAAACAACAACTTACAAAAGTTGTTTATTGTTGATGTGTTTTGTTTAAACTTTGATATTGTTACAAGTAGAACTGTTGCTATAATTCTTATACGTTTAACAGTTTTATTTGGTTTAATATCTTTGGTTTGTCTAAAACCTTTATGGATGAAGTTTCCTGATGATCTGGCCTAAGCAACCAGTGAAATGCATAGGAATAGCTTATCCCATCAACAATAAATTTCAAGTGTTTTTATCAATAATAAAAACTGGGAATTAAGCACGAATAACAAAATCTTTTGAAATTAAAATTTTGTATTCCCAAAAATTGAAATTACTTTTTGATAATAAACAGGCAGTGCACGGCCTTAAAAACACTTAATTGACAACAACTTTTGTAAGTTGTTGTTTTTTTCATTTTGTTTTTCTTAACCTACTTACAACTACAATTAATGTTGAGAGAATTTCAACTAATTGTAGTGGGGAAATGTAAGATTAGATGAACCCACTGTTGTTTATTGGTGATGTGTTTTGTTTAAACTTTGATATTGTTACAAGTAGAACTGTTGCTATAATTCTTATACGTTTAACAGTTTTATTTGGTTTAATATCTTTAGTTTGTCTAAAACCTTTATGGATGAAGTTTCCTGATGATCTGGCCTAAGCAACCAGTGAAATGCATAGGAATAGCTTATCCCATCAACAATAAATTTCAAGTGTTTTTATCAATAATAAAAACTGGGAATTAAGCACGAATAACAAAATCTTTTGAAATTAAAATTCTAATTAAAAAATAAAATAAACATACATACATACATACATATAATAAAAAAATTCGAAGAAGATACCTAACCCAATTAGTAATATTAACAAAAATTTTAGGCAATACTTATTGTATAAATTACCAATTATTTAAGACAATAAAACTTAGTTTTTTCTTTTTATATAAAAATAAGTTACCTATGCACGCCTTGGTAAAATTACCTTAATTATTTTTTTGTGTGTAATAAGCAAAAGCATTTTTAAACATCATCTACAGATGTTAATAGCTGTTTATATAATATTTATCTGAATTGGAAGTTGTTAAATAAAATTAGTTTTCTTAATTTGCTTCACAAGAGTTGATGGCTAAAAAACAACATAAGATAAAATGAAAAAGGTAAATGGACTTTAAAAATATATTATGCATTAAATTTTATTTGCTAATTTTAAATAAAACTGTTGATCTTCTTTTTTCCTTGCCTATTCTTCATACGAATGTTGGCGATGAATTGAATAAAAATAAAATAAAATTACATACATTAGAGATGTCTTTTATGATCTCGGTTAAGCTAGGTTTAGTTAATCTAAAATCTAATCTTGTTGCAGAAATTGCACTTCAGTGCTTCACTATTTCCTGGAAGGGTATCAACTAGAGTTAGTTGGAGAATTTCTGGCTCTTGGTATTCTACTTGATCGTAAGTTAGATTTGCGCAAGCATATTACAATAACGATAAACAAAGCTCGTGGTGTGCTTGTTTATATTAAACGATGGTCTAAAGAGTTTACAGATCCCAATGTAACGAAACAACTATACATATCCCAAGTAGGACCAATTTTGGAGTATGGCTCTATTGTCTGGGATCATGAAATTAATATACACATAGACCGAATCGAATCTGTTCAAAAGCAGTTTCTTTTATTCTATCTGAGGAGATCATTTGGTCGTTATGCTCGGAATCTTCCTTCGTATACTGCGAGGTTATCATTAATTAAACTACCTACTTTAAAATGCCGAAGGACTGTGCTAAATCTAATTAATTTAATTAATAGGGATGTCCTCTCCGTCTTTCTTCTTCGTAACATAAATTTTAATACTCCACGACGTTTTACCCGGCACCTTTCTGTTGTTCAAACAAATAATTCTGATGCTGATCCTCTGAGGAGAATATCCAAAAATCGCAATGAAGTTTAATCGTTTTCTCTATTAATGTCTTTAAATACTTAACATATCCAATCAAAATTTTTTCGTTTATAATAATAATAAATTCTTGTTACATAAAGTAGTCTGTAAGGATTTATATCCATTGGTTTATTTAAATAAATAAATATTTGGTGACCTTTGAGCTCCCAGCAATGTTAACCGTTATCGTAGCCATTCAGAATCCGTAGAACATCAACAAAAAATACACTGCAGTCATCAGGAAGCCTACATTAATATCTACATCCTCAAAGGAAGATCTCTGCCACCATGCCTATTATCCACTGGCTATCCATAAAAATAGCAAAACCCTAATACAATCTGCCCTGACCTGATACAAAGTGGTTTTGTATGTAGGACTGAATTAATAAATAGAAATTTATACGGAGGATTTTCTTGAGTTTGAATAGTGAACCTTTATGCCACACTTTATCGAAGGCTTGGGATATGTCTAGAAACACTGCTGTACAGTACTGTTTTTTCTCAAATGTTTCATGAATAGTTTCAACTAAACGGTGAACTTGTTCTGTGGTTGCGTGTTGTTTTCGAAATCCAAATTGGTGTGTTGGTATAAGACTTTTCGATAAGGATTCGAGAACCTTTGAAAAAAGGGGCAGCAAACTTATTTTTATGTTAATAAATAAATCGATCCTTTTTAGCAACATAGTCATACCTTAAAACAATCGAACTTGGCATAATGCGATTAAAGTTTTATTCAAATTTCATAAAATATATTTTGCTATAACTTCGGCTCAGTTTGAGATATAATACGGATATTTTTTTTACATATAAAGAAGGTATGAAGGTACACTTCTGCTAAAGTAACTTGAAATTCATATATGGGTAATTCCAAAGTGTTGAACGTGACATTCGTATGCATCAAAAATGCAATAAAATTTTAAACAACAAATATTTTTACGTTTTCTTAACCCTTAAATTTTTATACTAAGAAAGCACTGGTATCTATGCTAAAGTTTTTGGAGGGCACAATTCTAGTTCAAAGATAATGGCAAAAGAAGTACCGGTTCGAACGTGAAAAAAAAACAGAAGTAGTTTTTGTTGCCATGTATAAAAAGGCGTAATTTAGCGAAAGCTGGCACAATTTTTTAGTCAAACTACTTTCAGAATTTCACGTAGCAATGTAACATTAAAATGTCTTGGTTTGACTCCAATATCTTCTGTATTTTCTTTTTTTTAAGCCAAAATCTGGGTCGATACGTGACATTTCGAACGTGAAATTGTTTCCGTAATAATTTAACTGAATAATGATCAAAATAAAATAAAAATTCACCGTTAATCCAAATAACATATTTCTCTTAGAACTCTTTCTTAGATTACAGACCATGTATGAAATCTTTTAAGGAAGATAATATTAAAGAAAACATAAAATAAAACATTCTCACAAATAAGAATTTACCAGTTATGGGTAAATTTATAAAATAAGTAAAATCTAATTATTTCTCTATAACAATATCGTAAAATAATCAGCTTTTAATAACTTTTAAATTTTCGGTCACGGTGGACCTTTTGACGGAAATGCCCTGTACATTTTATAATTTAACTTTTATTTAAATGTTTAAGATTTTGAATTATGTTAATACAAACAACTATTTGCGTGGAATATTTCATATTGTTATTATCCAACATAAGCAAATTTCTATTTCTATGTATTCTTTATGATGTACTAATTTATAAATTAGAGCATCTACAATTTTAAAACAGTTAACACTTAATTATATTAAAAGATAAAAAAATTTAATTAGATAATAAAAAGCTTTTGGATAACAAAATTTAATTATTTAAAAATGTTTACACAATCCTTTTCCAAATCTTGCAATAATTTACTTTTAACGCAGATAAAATCAAACAGTTCTTGGAAAATATCAACAGACTTAAGAAACAAACTTGGATTTATAGAGATAGAAAGAAAGATTTAAGCAGGAAACTTGTTTTTTTATTTAATTTTTTTTTTGCTTAATAATTTTAATAAAAGTATCTCTTTCTCTTTTTCAGCATGGCATACGATGGCATTTTAATTGATAACGTTTTAGATATGTTGAAAATATTGTATAAAAACAGAACTCGCATAAATTAAACAAAATTTATTTCGAAAAGTTAAAAAAAAAAATTTAAAGAATCAAAAAAAAAATACGTAATACGGAGACAAATTAAGTAGAAATGCGTCGAAAACCTCAACGAAATTTTAATTTTATTAGTGTAACAATGAAACGTCAACGTCAGTATAACAATATTTTTAAGATATCGTCTACAAGTTGGATGAATTCGACGATGTTTATCGCTTTAACAACCCTCATAGTAGTTTTGGTGAATTTTGCTGGTAAGTAAACATTTTCGCTTTTTATTCAATTTTTATCAATTTTCTTTGAAATATTTCGATTCATATGCAAATTTTAATTTTTAAAAGGTTTTTAACATACTGAAATAATTGATAAGAAAGTCTACGTTTGGGTGTGCCTGTTTCAGAAAAGTAATTATGGACCTGCATTATTTACGGCTTTTGAATTGGAAAAATGACATACATGCAATTTATTGTCGTACAATTTATGTATTTGTGTGAAATATTAAAAAAAAAAAACATAAAAAAATAATTATTTTTTAAGCAATTACAGATAAAGATTGTAAATAATGTTTTTTTTTTGCTGTCGTCTATGAATAATGTTTTTGGCATATATCCATTTTTTATGCACTACAATTGTTTTAATGATACTCATATACGACAAATCTTTGTATCTTTCTAAAACGTGTGTTTTGCTTGGAAATATTACAAAATCATACATTCAATTTGTATGCAAAACATTATCAAACTAACTGCTTACAAATGTTTTGCTACGAGTTTGTCCCAGTTTTTTTTTTTTTTGTTTCTTCTTAAAGATGTTGCTTTCATAAATCTCCATACGATATTTATTTGACGCGTATTTATAAGAAGTTGTACGTGTTTAAAGAAATTTCTATTTTGTTAACCATTTTGTTTGATACAAATGCAAATGTTTTTATATTTTCAAAGAAAAATATATCAAACATCTTCTCTTTTTATTAAGAATATTAATAGGTTAACAGTTTCTATAATAAATTCATTTACGCACATAAAATATAATTCTTCCCCATATTTCCCATTTACTGATTGTGCAATATTTTTTATTGTTGAACATTTTTTGTTTGAAACTATTACACGATTTTAATGTTTTACTTATGTATGTGTGTCTTGCCAGTGATCCTTAAGACCCACTTTTTGGGTTAGAGATTAGCGATTAAATTAACTTTAATCTCCGTATTTACTTTTTGAGTTGTATTTTTTAACTTTTTTTTGTTAGTTTAAGTGGCCAACGGCGGTGGTTTAAACCTAAACTGAAACTGTTAACATACACATGTTTAACGTAAAGAACTTTTGCAAAAATATAAACAAAAAATACAGTTTAAAACATGATTTACTGCTTAGCACTTTTATATAATTTTTTCATTCCATATTTTTTTCTTTAATACATATATTGTTTCATTAAACACAAAAAATGCATACCTTGTTAGTAAGTAAGTAAGTAAATTATTTTTTATTGAGTCTTAAATTTCGATTACATTTGTTTTACTTAAATAAACAATGGCATGTATATTTACAAACATAGAATTATTATTGTTTTATTCTATTACACGATATTTTCATGGAAACGCTACTTGCAAAATGATTTTTATTTTTTTGAAAGATATGTTAATAACATAAATGATATTGAGTCTAAGGATTGCTCAGGGCCTTTAACGTTTACTGACAGTGCATAGGACTGTTCAAAATTAAAAATAAATAATAACAACAAAACACTTATAACTAGTTAACAAACTCGAAACTGTTAAAAAATATGACTAACAGTAGTTAATTTTCAAATCTTCTTTTCCTTCTCTTTTTTTTCTTATTACTTATATTACGACGAATATACATTTATGTACATGGATAATACCATTTTAACTAAGTAAAAATTTTATATATAAAGTAAAGATTGGTTAAACAATTTTATTCTAAACAGACAGTTTAGATACATTAGGAACGTTAAAAAAAACAATTATTAACATTTAGCCTCTGTGTACTCCCGGCACAGCTCTCATATAAATTCTTGGCATTTCAAGCTGATCGTCAAGGTTTTCATTTAAAATACCCACTGGTGAGAGGTATGTTGTGTTCGCCCACGTTAAATTGCTTTCCATATCAAAGATTTCATTCATCAGGTTATTATCGTGTGTAGCAAGTTTTTCAACAAATATCTTTTGTAGACGAAGCGCATTTTTACAAAAAGGCCGGACTCTAGATGTGTCGTATATGTAAGTGTTGGAATATTTTTCTATGGAACTTACATAATGTTTGTTGATACACTTCCTCAGGATTCTTCTTTCGAATATTTCCAGTTCCTTGGCCACAACTGGGGAAATAGTGAACCATATTTGATATCCATATAGCAGAACAGGTCTTATAGTTACTTTGTAGAGGAGCAGCTTAGTTGATTGTGGAAGATATTTGCTGTTAAATAAGTATGAAAACATGCCGGCTATTCTTTTTGCTTTTTGTAGTGTTGAACGTGCATGTGTATTGAATTTCAACATCTTATTGAAGGTGATGCCTAGATATTTTATGTTGGATTTCAGTGGAATCTCATCTCTATCAAGAGCTATGTGTAATAATTTACTTTGTGGGACTACTGAACGATGACATTTACCCGATGGATTTCTGATGCAAATAAATTCAGATTTACTTGCATTGATTTTTATTCCCCATGCTTTGTAGAATTAATTTATCAACTTGAGGTGTGTTTTGGCGTTGTCTAGCGCATGATTTGGCGAGTCACTGTGAGCATAAATTAAGCAATCATCTGCGTATAAAATTGCTTTAGAGTTTTGCGTTGTATGAGGAAAGTCGTAGAGAAATATGTTGAACAAAAATGGCGCTAGAACACTTCCTTGAGGTACTCCACTGTTTACATTACCTTGTGAAGAAGATGTGCTTTTAATTTGGACGGAAAATTTGCGGTCATCTAAATAGCTCTTGATCAGTTTAACCAAATAGGGGTCAACTCCCAATTCTATTAGCTTATGTATGATTGCATTATGACAAACCGAATCAAATGCCTTTTCTATATCTAGTGATATCGCCACTGTGCAAGTTTGATTTCTTAAATTATTTACTAAATCTGTATGAAACTTTAGAAGTGCGTGCTGTGTGCCACCTGTACGCAAAATGTACAGAAATAAAATATTAGAGAGTTTTTAGCCAATTTAAACTTATTAAGACTGATTATCGTAACCGACTCAATGCTAATATAATAGCAGCTTTAATAATGGGGAAAGAAAACATTAAGGATCTAGTACTGCGAAGTTGTTCTGAGGAACTATAAACCGCTTTTTTATTTTCAGGAAATTTATATGAACTTTTTGATTTAATCGCCTTAGTATAAACGCCTTAACTCGTATATTTTTACAAAATGAATTTGTTTTGACAACATCCAAAGTTTGTTACATATAATTAATTTAAAACTTTAGTTACTGTATTTTTAAAAATTACATAAGTAAAATTTATGACTTAAATAAATATAAAAAATTAATTTAAATAATATCATTTTCTTTACAATATTTATTAAATATGTAATGTTAATAAGAGGCACTTTTTGGGTATGAGTTTAAAGTTAATTTAACTCGATAATAAGCTGATCTGAGAATTTAATCTAGTATCAATTGAATTTGATATTTTTGGTTGGTGGCTTAAACTATGTAACGCTGCCATACTGAGCACAAATTAATGGCAACACTTTTTTGCAAATGTCCACTTTTTATCAAGCAATATGGATGTTTTCAAAGAAGAAGAAGAAAAATGTGCGAATTTAATATTGTTTACAAGGAAGAAATTATATTTTCTTAAATAAGATATATGTATATTAAAGAAAAAATATAGAATGGAAAAATTATATAAAAGTTCTAAACAATAAATCATGTTCTAAAATGTATTTTTTGTTTATATTTTTACAAAAGATCTTTATGTTAAACATGTGTAGGTATGTTGACAGTTTAAGTTTAGGTTTAAACCACCACCGTTGGCTGCTTAAACTAGCAAAAAAAAAGTTAAAAAAATACAACTCAAAAAGTAAATACGGAGATTAAAGTTAATTTAATCGCTTATGTCTAACCCAAAAAGTGGCTCTAAATGTTAAACGTTAAAAGTGGTTTTTTCCAAAATGTATCTTTTTGGGAAAAAGTGTATCTTTTTGGAAACCAGAATGTATCTTTCTCGTAATATCACTGGCAACACTGGTTTAAACTTCAAAACTTCCATTTATCTTTAATACTAGCTTAACCCGGTGCGCTTCGCTACACTGCTTTAACCAAGTTTGAAGCCTCTCCCTTTAATAGTTTTTCAGTTGAGATATATTTAATATATGCAAATTAAAACATTTAGTTTTTGTTTTTTAAAAAAAGATTTTTTATTTCTACATCTGTCTTACACCACCAACTTAAAACTGACTTAATTTTATTCTATACTTAATTATTAATACCAGTAGCAAACATGATTTTTGTTTACGCGATAATAATCAATTATGTTGTTGAATTGCAAATCAGCAATTCTTTATTGCGCGTGATAAGTAATTTGATACTAAAATTGAAAACAATTTTTTTCTGCGGCAAGCGTCAGCAGAATTTATGAATTGTATTGATATTTGAAAAAAACGAAAAGAACTTTAAAATAAATTGTATTGATATGAAAAAAAACGAAAAGAACTTTAAAAGAATGCTGTCGCCTTAACTCCCCCTTCCGTTAGTGGGATCGTCCCGATACTTAATGGATAGGAAGATCATTGATACTGCGAAATTCGCATCTTTGTTCACGAGGGACAGGCATTTCTCTAGGATTTTCGGTTACCGGCGGATGGTTTTCTTCGATTATATTTGTGACCGTTAATTTGGTCCGAAGTTTGAAAGCCATCGCCAATATACAAACCGTTAACACAACTACAAGGCCCAAATTAAGTGAGAACATCACTTTTCCTTTGGCCGACATTGACGCTAACCTTTCAATATTACTTGTTTGTAGATCCTTCATCAATTCCAAAGAAAGCACTTCCTCTAAATTTCCACCATTTTTTGTTGGTTGCAACAAAGCAGGAAGCGGTTTCCAATCAGATATTTCTTTTGAAATATATGTTTTATTGGCAATTGTGATAGTATCATTGTGGAACTGAATTAGGTATGTTCCACGTAATTCACTTGTTTCATTATTCGATGTCCCGACAATACCTTCAAATTGGTTCAGCAAAATAGTTCCCGGATACAGTTCTTGTACCGTATTTATATGCTGATTATTAATTACAACGCAATCATGTTTCCTACTTGATAAAAGTAAGGGAATACAACTTGTTTTGCTTATATCTATTAATTTTTCTTCGCTACAAATACATAATTTATTATATTCTTTGCAGTTTTCTCTTTGTTCGTAAATTTCCTTATTACATCTTATTATATTTTCAGAGTTAATTTTTACAATTTTGTTTCCCTTTTTTATTGGTTTAATCAACATTTTTTCACAAATCTTACTATCTATTGCAGGAAGATTTACTATATAAATGATAGCTCTATAATCTGTGGCTATTTTAATTGTCGCAAAACTTAATGCTTGTTCTAGATCAGCATAAGGGAACTTTTCCTGATCTAAAAATTGTTTAACCTCATTCATCTCCCTTTCGGATAAAAATAAAAGAATTTATGATCCCTACCTTTGACCACTGCAACGCATACTCCACGTTAACAATCTCCTCTCTCAGTAACCTTAATTTATTGGTTATTGTTTCTTCTTGTAGTCTTCTAACTTCTTCTAAGGATTGGATGGTCTTAATAATGTGATTTGTGGTATTCGTCAATAAGTTAACTCTTTCTAAAACTTCTCTATTAATTATCCTCACTTATTTTTTGCTTCTTATACCTATCATCTAATTTATTTCTTTTGCCAATAAGTTTCTCATAGACCTCTTGATTTTGTTCGTACGTTTTTATTTTAGTAGGTTTATTTCTATTCATCAACTTCAATTGTGCTTGACGAAGTTTATCTCGTACATCGTCATGTTGGACTTTGTTATGAAATATATCGTATGGTTTTTTATTCGTTACTGAATGAATGGTTAAATTATACTGCTGAGCAGCTCGATAAAATGCTTCTTTAACATCAATTAAATGAAATTCTTCCTTAATGCAACGGGTGATTTCAACCAGAGTTGAGTGTACCCTTTCCACCTGACCATTTGTCGAACTATGGCGTGGATCACAGTAATACAATTCTACCTGTAACCTCTGCATTAATGATTTAAATTGTGGGGTTGTAAACCCTGGTTCATTATCAAGAGTAATTTTTTTCGCGTTTGGAAAGCTTTGCAGAATTTCTTGGACTTTTTCCCCAAGATTCAGTTTATCTTCTATATGTTTTATTACCAAGAATTTTGAATAAGCATCTATACAGGTTATAAACTTATGACTTTGTGCATAAAAGATATCAATATGAAGGAACTCCCCCTCATTGTTGGGAATTGGAGCTTCTCCAATTGGAAGCTTAGCGGGTTTCCTATCATACTTGGCTTTATTGCATATATCGCAATGTCTGATATATTGTTTTATACTATTTAACATTTTTGGCCAATAGTATTGTTGAAATATCTGTTTATGATTTTCTTTACAGTTTCTATGAGCACGGGCATGAGTTTGCTCTATTATAGCTGTTTGATCATCAGGGCTAGTAATGTCAATTGCGAGTATCGTGGTATAAACGAATTTGTTTTTAAATATATTTTTTACGGTTTCTTTAAATTCGTATAGATCTTCTGCGGTGCAATGAATTGCAGTAACAAGATTAGGCTTAAGGAATTCCAACAATATACTTCTCAAATTTTCCCTCGTATCGAACTCTATTATGTGGCGAATTCTACCGAAAGTTATCAGGGATTCATGTTTTGAGAAATTAGTTTTGCAAAGTAAAATTTGTTGTTTAAATTCATTAATAGGTCTAGTGATTTCAGGGATATTAAAACTGTCACTGCTTTCAACAGAATGTTGGGTACTTCGTAGTGACTCATCATCGGGAATATTATTCAAGACCTGTCTAGAAAGTGCGTCGGCTACGACGTTGGTAGCACCAGGCTTGTATACAAATTTAGGAGCATATTCCTCAATAAAAGACATCCATCTTTTAATTTTTGCGTTGGGATTTTTAGTTGAAATCGCAAATGTAAGAGGTTGGTGATCAGTGTGTATTTCCAGATTTGTAACACCATATAAATAATTTCGAAGGTTTTTTATTGCCCAGACTATGGCATATAATTCCTTTTCGTTCGTAGCGTAGTTACGTTCGGTGGAATTAAGGGTTTTGGATATGAATATTATAGGTTTTTTCTCTTGTGTCAATACAGCACCAATAGCTGCGTTTGACGCATCGGTCGTTAGTATAAATTTCTTTTGGTAATCGGGTTGGGTTAGTTCGACTTGACCAGCCAAGAGATCCTTTAATTTAATAAACGCTGAGACACCTTCAGTATCGAGTTCAATTTTAACTTTTTTTGATGCATTAGCAGACACTCTACCGTTTTCTCCCGCAAGAAATCTAGTCAAGGGTTTGGCAACATTGGCATAACTACTAATAAACTTACGGTAATAACCAGTAAGACCAAGGAAACTTCTTAGCTGCCTTAGAGTTTGTGGTTGTGGGTAATTTTTAATTGTTTCAATTTTATTTGGGTCTGTTTTTATTACCCCATGTGCTATTACATACCCCAGAAATTCTACTTCTTCCTCAAAAAATTTTGACTTCTCCAATGATATTTTCATACTTGCCTCTCTACTATATGACTACTATATCCAAATGTTGTATATGTTCCTCTAAATTTCGAGAGTATACTATTATGTCATCTATATAGACATGACAGAATCTACCAATGAATTTTCTCAAAATATCGTCCATGGCGTTTTGGAAGATGCTCGGTGCATTCCTCAATCCGAATGGCATTCGAACAAATTCGTACTTCCCATTATTGACGGAAAATGCGGTTTTTCCCACATCGTCCTCCTTCATAAGAATTTGGTGGAAACCAGATTCAAGATCAATTGTTGAAAAGAATTTTGCTTTACCTAAGTTGGATAATATAACATTACAGTCTGGTATGGGGTATTTATATGCTATCGTTTTCTCATTCAATTTCTTGTAATCGACAACCAAGCGAAGTTTTTGTGTCCCGTCGTCATTCATTCCCTTTTTTGGGACGACCCATACTGGTGAATTATAAGGGCCCCTACTTTCACGAATAATGCCTGCTTCTAATAACTTTTCTATCTCACTATTAACAAATGAGTTTGCAGATGGCGGATATGGATATTGTTTGCTCCATACCGGATCGTTATCTACCGTCTTAATTTCCGCCTTAATATCTGTTCTAAAAGGCAGATTTAAATTAATATTCGAATGCAATCTAGAAACTTTTTCTCGTATATTCCCGCGTAGTTTTCCCAAAGTTTGCGATTCATGATCAACATTTGTAGTTGAAACACTTTTATCGGTATCTTCAGGATATTCTTCATTAATAATTTTGTTCAAGACATTTTCTACAACGTTGTTGATACTATTCTCATTAGATTTTTTGTCTGGAATATTTTTACTAGCTTTGTATATTTCTTTTTTAAACCCTAAAATTTTTTCGCAATATCTTCCACAAGTTATTGTTCCTTGCTGGAAGTCTAAAATTGCATTCGTTTTTCTTAGAAAATTGTAACCTATAAGCACATCTGTATCCAAACCTTGGATTTCGTAGAACCTTTGGTTTATTTCAAACATGCTTGCTTCATAATAATGTTCGATGAGAGTATAACCGTTAATAGTTTTTACTCTTTTCTTAATGACTAAATCCCTTTTGTTCGCGAGAACTCCAGGTTTGCAGTAGCTGCACGTTGCGCCACTGTCGATTAAAATTGTGAGTTTTCTTCCGTCCTTTGCTGTCCTGACGATGCAGGGCAGTTCGGATCTTTTTCTAAAAAAGCATCTTCGCTTAAGTTATTTATTCTTTGTGCCTTTTGATTTGGCTGATATATTGTTTGAGAATGTGGACGTTTGCTATTGTCTATTGTCTCCTGCAATGGAGCGGTCTGTAAACGAATCAATTCGGAAATTTGGGTAGATGTGGTCATGGTTGTATCTGAAGTACTAAGACCTTGAAAAGAACCTGTCAACTCCTCTAACGAATCAATTAAACTCTCTTCTCCTGGCAAATACCCTATTTCTTCTTCTAGTTCCCTGATGCGATCCAGCGTTTACACAATTTTGTATTTATTATTTTATTTTATTAAGACTTCAAACAAATATGCGAGCAATTACTAATAGTAAATCTTCACTTAAATAAATACACTTTTTCCTTACATTAATTCACATAAACAATTTTTAAATTAACTTACATAAAAATAATTAAACTGTAAGTAGAAACTGTTTTGATTGTCGGCTTTCGTTGGTTATCTTATAGCTGACCCAGATTCTCAATCGTTCTGGGGTGTTGCTGCCTTGGAATGGGCAGTTTTCCTCTCAATAATAATTGTTTTTATTTGAATTTCCCTTTCTTTTCCCACAGGTTTTGCACAATTTGTTTAAAAATTTATATGTAATTTCAAGAGCTTATACAAATTTTTGCTGCCGCACTTTCAAATTTTCAAAAGAATTTGTGTTTTTTTGTAATTTTTGTTTTTATTGTATGTTATTAAGTCACTCTAGCACTAAAAAAAAATCTTCCACTTGCACCAGGTTTTTTTTAGATTTTTATTTTTTCTCCTTTTTTTTAAAAAAAAATTTTCCTTTTTTAAGGATAGTTTTTATTTTTTCTCCTTTTTTTTTAAAAAAAAAAATTTTCTTTTTTAAGGATAGTTTTTTATTTTTTCCCCTTTTTAAGGATACTTATTTTTATTTTTTCTCCTTTTTTTGTTTAAGGATACTTATTTTTTAATTTTTTGATCACTTAACCGAATCCTTACTTTTTTTTCAGGATATTTGTACGGTGTGGGCGATCCCGGTTGAGCCCCCAATTAAAACATTTAGTTTTTGTTTTTTAAAAAAAGATTTTTTATTTCTACATCTGTCTTACACCACCAACTTAAAACTGACTTAATTTTATTCTATACTTAATTATTAATACCAGTAGCAAACATGATTTTTGTTTACGCGATAATAATCAATTATGTTGTTGAATTGCAAATCAGCAATTCTTTATTGCGCGTGATAAGTAATTTGATACTAAAATTGAAAACAATTTTTTTCTGCGGCAAGCGTCAGCAGAATTTATGAATTGTATTGATATTTGAAAAAAACGAAAAGAACTTTAAAATAAATTGTATTGATATGAAAAAAAACGAAAAGAACTTTAAAAGAATGCTGTCGCCTTAACTTGCATGCTATTGGAGGTATTTCCCCCTGCACCTACCTGCGTTATTTTAATTTTTAAAAGTATAGTATACCATAAGAGTGACTTCTACAAAGTTTGAACATTGTCACTATTACAGTTCTTAAGATATGCGATATTCAACATTGGCGTCCTATGGGGGGAACCACTTCCCCTGCTGCTATTCTATTTCAATTTTGGGGCTCAAAAGATCATACTACCAAAAGTTCAACAAAATGCGTGCAGCGGTTATTATTATAATTTCTATCTATGAGGGGTACAGCTCCTCCCCTGTCTACCCCACCTATTTTTATATTGAAATTTATAATTTACATTAATAGTAGCTTTAACCACGTTTGAAGGCTCTCCCTTTAATAGTTCTTCAGTTGAGCGATATTGAATATATGCGTCCTATGGGAAGTATTTCCCCCCTGCGCCTACCCGCTTTATTTTTAGTTTTAAAAGTGTAGTATACCATAAGAGTGACTTCTACAAAGTTTGAACATTCTCACTATTACAGTTCTTAAGATATGCGATATTAAACATTGGCGTCCTATGGGGGGTTACACTTCCCCCGCAGCTATTTTATTTCAATTTTGGGGCTCAGAAGATAGTACTACCAAAAGTTCAACAAAATGCGTGCTGCGGCTCTTAAGATATGCGATAAATAATATTGGCATCCTATGGGGGGTACCAATTCCCCTGCCCCTATCGAAAAAATAAGTACCCTATTTTACTTTTAGGGCTCACGTGATGTTACTGTAAAAATTTCAGGAAAATCGGTTCAGTAGTTTAGGAGTCTATAAGCCAACAAACAAACAAACAAACAAACATACAAACATTTTTCATTTTTATATATATAGATAAACAGTGCTTTTGCTTATTTGCCAACAGACATCAGTACCCGCAACGTACGCGTTGCAAGGTTTATAAACATTTTGAGATTTTTTTTTCTATTTTTTTCATTGAACAAAGTTGATAATAACAAACACAATTTTGTTGTAAAAAAAAACTGTGAAGAATTTTTAATTTGTGTCAAGGCGTCTTTTTTATATGATCTCACAACTAAGTAAACCAGCAATTTGACCCACTTGAAAACAAGTTCCTGTGCACTGACCAAAGTGGTTTATTGGGTCATTATTGCATTTGCAGTGAATGCCACAAAATAATTATTTTTATAAGATTGAATATTTACATAAATCGTTTGATAGAATAAATGTGGTTTATGTAAGTGTCCTTAGTTTTATTCCGAACGTAAAGAAAGGTATCCCGTAAGCAATAAAATTTCTATATGGTTACCTTTAACACCATTTTTTTAAACATGCGGTTAATTTAACAGTTTTTTTCACGGTTAAATAAGTGCAATACGAGAAAGCTCGTATCATATTTTCGAGTCAATACCGCAAGAAAAGCTTAAGCGACAAAAACCAAATTTTACAGGAGAAGGTATTTTTTTAAATTATTTTATAAAAATTTTGTATGAAGGTTGTCGCTTAATATAAAATTGTTTTTGCTATAAAATCTTAACGGAACCTTATGCTGGGTACACACAGGGCAATCTACATGCAATCTGTTTCAATGCAACCTCAAAATATCAAAGCGTTTTTGATGTTGATGCAATCTGGAATGAATAAAAATGAATTTAATTCACTAGATTGCGTAATTGCGTTGCATAGTGTGTACCCAGCATTATGTGACCATGACATTTTAGGAGATGATGCAAGTGTTGCCAATAAATAAATTTTTTAAAAAAAGACGAAAATTGAAAATGATGTCGCTTAAGCGTTTTTATTAACATAACATAATTATATTTTCTACAAATTATTGTTTGGTTGTCCCATTAAAGTAACATGATTAATAACGATACTATTATTTAAGGTAATCTTAATAATTGTTGTTAATCATAGAATGAGTGAAATCAACTATTATATGGCTGCAGCTTTATTATGGAGGACCGATTTAACCATAGTATAGTTCGAAATTGGATACGTTTTGGTTTTTTTATTGAAGATTATCTAAAAGTTTATATTTAGAATTTTAACATTTCGTATAAACTAAACACTATCAAGAAATCATTTAATTTTTATTTAAATGCAGAACATAAAAAAATAAAATTTCACTTTTTAACTTAAATCAACCCAGTATCTTATAAATCTAATGAGACCAAAAGAAATAAACATGCTAATAACGATTTTGTTTAAAATGCAAGAATGTGTTTTTTTTTTTAATAATTTACATTTTTTTAAACTCTTAATAAATGCAAGTCATCGTAAAAAACATAACTGAAATGCGATTAATAAAATAAAGTGATTAATCTGAAAAAGTACCGTTACAAAGTGTTTGAAGATAAACAAACCAAAACCAAATAGTTTAAATAAAAATTATTAACCAGCAATTTACCTAATTACACTTGAGCACTAAGTAGCAGTAGTGACTAGTGAATATTATAATTAAAGGTTGCATCTGCATATATTTTGTGGAGATACATATCAGTACATAAATTTACCACTAGATACATATTCATACTTATTTGTACTTGCAACATAAATGCAGATACTAAGCATTAATAACAATAATAACTAGTTACTACGGCAAATAAAATGGTCAAGTATAGGGTGTTTTTTTAGCTGCATCAGAACTATAAATGATAAAAACTTGTCTAAATAAAATTTTTTTTATTATAATCTGGTAATGATAATTTCATGGCAGTTATTTTTATACCCACACCATAATAGTGGAGAGGGTATTATGCATTTCTGCTAATGTTTGCAACATCTAGTCCTAGACCCACCTTAAGGTATACAGATTGACTCAGAATCGCTTTTTGAGTCGTATTAACGATGTCCGACCGGCTGGTTGGCTGGCTGGCTCTCCATGTAACCTAGTGCGCACAGTACAGGTCGCATGTTTGGAGATAATTTGATGAAATTCAGGTCATAGGTTGACACAAGGACCAAGCTAATTGAAAATGGGGTGAAGCCCCCATTGAAGCTTCTTTCCGAAATAAGATCTTTGTGCCCATAAACCATCTCTTGTGTTGGCATTTAGAAGGAATTTGGTCCAAATTTTTTTTATTGCAATCAAAATCTCCTTACAAATACTACTCCCGAAAATGGCTTTAAATGCCAAACCTTTTTTTTTAAGGTTGGTACAAAAAAAATTGAACAATAAGTTTTACGGTAGCTACTAGGGTATTCATTTAATCGATCTTTTGCTTTAATCGGTTAATCGCTCGAATTATTAACCGAGGTTTTGGTTTAATCGGTTAATAATCGGTTAATTTTGTTTATGATCGGTTAACCGATTAATAAAGTTTTTAATAAATTAAGTAATTTCAATATATAAAAATGCATTAATTGCTTATTATTTGGAGTGTATAAGTAAAAAAAAACAATAACATACCAAACATAACAATTCTTGAACTAAAACGAGCAAGCAAAAAAAAAAAACAATTCATAAATATGTAATATGCATTTTTCAATTAATGCGCAAGGTGTGGTATCGAGTCATATCGTCATAATATCCTAAAAAATAAACTGAAAAATATTTAAATTTGTTTAAAATAAATATTGTTGTGTTTCAAACAAAATAAAAATTGTAATGCTGTGTTCATTGATTCTTCATAACTGTATAGTAGAAATCTATATTATAAGCGGTAGCTTACAACAGTCATATCGTTGGCTAAATATGCAAACCTGCTAACTCACTTTCAGCACATTTTACAGGAGAGACAAAAAACTGTTTATTTTTCCTATTTGAAGCTTGATGGAAAATTAAAATTACAGTCAGTTTTACACACTTTAAGACTTTAATATAAAAAACTACATGCTGGTTGACGAGGCGTATCTTTCTCTACCACACGGCAACAAAATCACAATTTAAATAAAAAGTGGTTTGCATATTAAGCCGACGATATATATTTCCTGTAATTATTTCAAGACATAAGACTTTATAACTACCTTGTGAATCCACAAAATATTTACGTATTTATTCAAAAATAAACTGAGATAATTTTATTAGTTCTTTCAATAGTTAAAGGACATCTTATACAATAATCATTTAGAAAAATAATTTGGTTTAAATGTTTAGGATTAAAGCGATTCTTTTCTTTAGTTTTGACAAAAGTTGACTTGGAAACAATTCTTTCACTTATCGTAGATGAATATCTAATATCTCAGTACTTTTCCAGGATTTTTCTTAACATATAAAATACTCCATTATGCCATTAGAGTTTTTAAAAATTTTTAACACTACTAATTGTTTCGGTTAATTTTGTTAAAAGACTGATATGAGAAGATATGATAAAAAACAAATAACTAAACACAAATATATAAAAAGTACGTGAAACAAAAAAAGGTATTGGCAATCATTTATTTAACCCATTTTTCGCCACATTCCTGTTGATCGATGAAGAAGATAAAAAACATTGAAAAACAATGTAATTTAAGTCATTGGTCGTTAAAATTGGGTTAAAATGAAAATCACTGAACACCTTCTTTGTTTGTATGAAAAAATATTTTCTAAACAAATACATTTTGTATATGAGACAAGACAAATAATTAAAAACACACAAAAAAATATGTTATAATACTACAAAATACTGTAAATTTTGTTACTTCGGTTAATCGACTGAAATTAACCGGTTTAATCGTTAATCGAAAAAAGCCAATTTGAAATTAACCGATCAGTTAATCGAGTAGTGATTAATCGGTTAACCGGTTGACGGTTAACCGAATGAATACCCTAGTAGCTACTATGTCAGGACAAAAAGGTACGAAATTAACCATAGGTCCGATATAAATGCCCATCTTGAAATCTCATATAGATAAAGAAATCTAAATAATATTCGGCACATAGAACGCTTACATGAATCTTAATCTCATAACCTAATTTTGTGCAGGCGGGTCCATGATTGCCCATGGGTCCCATATAGGGAACACTAACAAAAATAGTTTTTAAACACTGGGGTGTAGGGTATCAAATGGTCGGGTTTGACCGCCTATACTTTCATATTTGTTTAATTGATTTTGCAATAAATCGATTGTTAAGCGTGCTGTATTTCAAGTTTCGCCGTCTTGTTGGAACCCATATTGATGATTTTGACACTTATAAAATTATAACAGTAACTGATTGTGGGTTAATAAATTCGTTTTCCGTACTGTTAAAATTTAATAAAAATATAGTTATTTTACAAATAATTTTATTTTTTAACATTTATGTTTGTTATTCAAAAGACAAACTACCAAAAAAAGAAATGTTTTTTCGTTTTTATTTTTTATGTAGTTTGATTTTTGTCGGTTAAAACATATTTTTTAAAAGTAAAAAATATTCAATTTTAACTAATATGCTGTTCAATAAATAAAAAATTAAAAAATGAATGAATGTAAAAATCATTTGTTTTAAATGAATTGTAAATGATCCGTTTTCTAAATGAATTTTAATTTGTTTAAAATGAATTTTCGTTTGAATTTAACTACATAATATTTTGAGTGTAGCTGAATCATTTTTGGAAATAAAAATTCAGTCAGCATGTCGTAACATGCAGCTCCTTGCTCATTTCGAAAGAGCGCGTAAGCCGCACCACAGGCAATTTTAATGGATGTTATGTGATTGGTTAACGGCTTGGGGATTGTCTTCGCTCAAATTACAGCAGTTTTGGTTATTGACGTAGCCACTTAACGAGAAACTTCGCGAACAGATTTAGTTTTCCAAAATAAATTTCCACAATTTGGAAGAGTTATTCAAGCAAACCTTACTGAGCACAAATGTCAACACAGTTTGACATTCCATCGATATCAAAGTTCTCATGCAGCTAAAAAAAACACCCGATATACAAAGTGTTTGTAGTTCAGTGTTGCCCGAAGTAGGAAAAACTTCCTACAAGTAGGTTTTTTGCTTCCCTCTAAAAAAGTGGGGTAGAAAAAATCCAAAAAAATGTTGTTAAATAAACGTTAAAGTCCATTCCCGAAAAAAAACTCTTAATTTTGTGTCTGAAAGTAAAAGTTTCTAGTAAAACACAAAACTTCTACGTGTTGGATAACTAGAATGTTAAACTTTTCAGCATAAGTAAAAATTTTGTTTCAATAAAATTTATCATTTTAAAAAAGTCCTTAAAAGAGAATAAAAATTATTTTTAAAAATGTTTTTAAAAAATTTTGTTTGCACAGAAATAATATATGCCTATAGATAGTATTCTACCCTTTATTTACCCGATGTATGGGTAAAAAGACAACAAAACAAAAAAGAAAACTGACAACAGTTTCAAATGAAATTCCTACTCAATTTAGTAAGTTTTCCTCCGTTTCTTTCCAACTTTTAAACTCGTGAAAATCAATGTCTAATAAATACAACGATAATCTTTTTGTTAACATGTCCAAGGTTTTCATTACAGAATTTTACCGCGCATTGTGTTCGTTTGTAAAATTTGTGGCTTGGTGCTTAAATGGACCGAACACTACGTGTTTTTCTTTACTCTCGCTTATGCTGCTAAAGCAGGTAATGTCTTATTGAACCCAAAACAGCTTAATAATTGTTTTGCTAGCCAATTTCACCAAGAACTCTTCTATAAAAAAAATTTAATTTAAGTGTTCTTAAAAGTTAATATTTGGATATTGGCCCTTTTAGCACAAAGCCACAGAAATGTTCCACAACAATATTTATATCCAAATTTTGGGTAAATGCCAGGCTATTTATCCATTTTTACTTACTTTACCTTCTTCAAGGGGAATTAATTTACCTATTGCATATTTACCCATTTCCAATCTATATGTATGCCCAAACTTGGCAACACTGATGTAGATTGTGTTGCTTGAAAAAACTACAAAAAAAAAAAAAAACAAACGAACCGTTAGTGGGCGAGGAAGCATAAATCATAAATTAATTATTAACGTTTCTTTAATTTTTTAGTTATAAGAAAAATAAAAAGCATTTTTATATAAAAGGCATTCTTGTTGTTGTTATATTAATAAAAAATCTAGTAAATATGGTACATACATAAATACATATCGATGGCTTAATATAGAAAAGGCCTATTTTTTTTGTTTTTTTGTAATCAAATTCATACAATTTAAGATAAAAAAAGTTTAAAAATTTTTTAAAAAAATATCCAAAAAATGTTATATTAGAGCCCGTTAAAATGTTTAAATCAAGACACATGTGGCATTAGCACTCAGAAGAAAGTGCCGGTTTACACACGTCAAGTTTGACTCGTCAAGTCTTGAGTTTTTAGTAGAGAGGGGAAAAGAAATGGCATTCTCTTTTCCCTTCTCTCCTAAAAGCTCAAGACTGGACGAGTCAAACTTGACGTGTGTGAACCGGCACAAACAAAAAAAGCTAATTTAAAAAAAAAAATCGTGTTGCACTCAAAATATTATGTAGTTAAATTCAAACGAAAATTCATTTTAAACAAATTAAAATTCATTAAGAAAACGGATCATTTACAATTCATTTAAAACAAATGATTTTTTCATTAATTTCTAAGTTTTTTATTTATTGAACATCAAATTCCTTAAAATTGAATAGTTTTTACTTTTAAAAAATATGTTTTAACCGACAAAAATCAAACTACATAAAAAAATAAAAACGAAAAAACATTATTTTTTGGTAGTTTGTTTTTTGAATAACAAACATAAATGTTAAAAAATAAAATTATTCGAAAAATAACTATATTTTTATTCAATTTTAACAAAACAGAAAACGAATTTAATAACCCACAATCAGTTACTGTAATAATTTTATAAGTGTACTCCCTTTTTATATTAAGCCACCGATATGAACTTATGTATGTAGGTTTAAATTATTTACCAAAGATCATTGATGAGGTATTTTCCCCTGAAAGAAACTATTTTAAACCTGTTTTTACCGAAAATATTAGTTTGGTTAACATCTCAGATGACAACTTTACATTCTTTTATTTTCTACTAACAACAAGAAAAAAGTTGTTGGTGATTTTGAGGTTAAACAGCAAGAAAAAGAAATGACGGCAATATTTATTTAGCAAGAACAAAGTTAAAACATATTTATTTATTTATTTATGTGAGCTTCTACAACAAAACTTAAGTTTTAAAAATAGCAGAAGTATACAATTAGTTAAGAATGATTACTAACAAGAATAATAATTTTAAAATAGCAAAAGTATAAAATTAATTAAAAACAAGTAAGAGTGCTATATTCCGCTGTGCCGAATCTTATATACCCTTCACCATTGTGCGAGTAGAATATAGAGCAACTAAATAATTTTTACATATACATATACATACATATTTACAATACTTAATACTTCATTATAAATGAAATTTAAAAAGCGATAACTGGTAAATATTTTTTATTATGAAATAATAAAGAAGGGTGATAATGAAAATCATATTGGGCATTATGCTAGTATATGTAAACAAATACGAAGGGGGGGTGAGGGGATAGGAAGAAGATACGACAACCGGATTTGAACTTCGCTTTGCATAAGGACCCAGAATATATATACTTTATACTCTGCTATTTCTTAACCGATTTGACAGATTTATGTACCGACGTGTTAAAGAAGAAATTTGCCAGTTATTTTGGCTATAAAACTTGGACTCGGGAAGATCTATGGTTCCTGAAAATGGGTATTTTTAAAAAAAAAATTAATATTTTGGTCATAACTTTTTCGTATCTGAACCGATTTTCCCGAGTTTTTCAGAAAATATTTTCTATTAAAAATTTCCGATCTGATATATAAGGCGTAACCATAGGTCATATAACAGTCAAAAAATTCAGGTTTTTATAAAATTTTTAATACTTTTTGTATGAGAGGTACCACGCCTACTTCTCCAATCCCGCCCACATTTTGTAGGATGGTGTATATTTATAACCTAAATGTTTGTACCTAATTTTAAAGCTTTGGCTCTTGCCGTTCTCCAGATATACAGAAAAAAGTAATACAAATACAACAACCACAAGGGATTTTTTGGAAAAATTAGAGGCAGTCGTGGTTTTTTGGTCATATTTCAGCCATTGTTGGACCGATCTGGCTGAATTTCAATAGCAAGAAATTGTGGACTATATGTGACATAAATGTAAAACAACGTAGCCGCTATCATGTCTGGAGTCTCCGGAAAACACATATCAAACGTAAGACGGACAGACGGACGGATATCGTTAAATCAACTTCTCTCCTCATAAGGACCCAGAATATATACACTTTATAGGGTCTAAGATCAATATTGTAGAGAATTACAAAAGGAATGATAAACTTATATATACCCTTTTCCACCTGTGGTGAAGGGTATAATAATTACAGAAAAGAATAATAATCGAGAAATGGCAGAAGTATACAATTAGTTATAAAAAAATATAATAATAATTTAAATAATAAAAATAATATTTTTAATTGGATGTGGAGTCTAAATTTTTTTATATTGGTAATATTCGGAAAAAAATAAGAGTTAAGTTCGAGAATAATACTGAAAAATTTTCCTCTTAAAATCCAACGCGTTGCTTGCTGCCGTAGTGTTTGATGGGAGAGTATTCCAGAGACGTATAGTGGGTATAAAGAACTGCCATTCTGATACTAGTGTTTGGTATCTCATGGGTATTATTGCTTTGTTCCTTTCAGATCGGGTGAAATTGAGACGATTGTAAATTTTTTCGGGTTGATGAGTGTTGATTATTTTGTTGAGTAGTTGCAACATTTTTATTTTCATAAGGTCATCGAGAGGAACCCCGCAGATTTGCCTAGAGTAGAAACTGATGTGCTGACGATTCCCATAGGATTTGAGGCCAAAGACGTATATTGTTATATTGTTAAATGTCACGTTTAGTCTCGATCTGCTTTTTGCATCACATACATACATACATACATACATACATACATACATACATACATACATATGTATACATATGTATTTATACATACAAATGTATGAATGTATGTATGTAAATATGCAGGGTTGGACAGTTTTTGAAATACAAATGTATGCATGTATTTGAAATATGTTCGTATAACACGTATTTGTATTTTAAATACATTCCCGAAGTGTATTTTATACATTAAATACCTGTCGCTCAAGTAGCTTGTATTTGGTATTACAAAAACTTATGGCCCCAAAACACATTTTCACAAAATACATTTACTTTTAAAAATAAAATGTCTCACCCATTCAGTCCTTTGGCCACTACGTAGTTAAAAGATTTCATAGAAATAGTAACTATTTACCATTTGCTGAGTGAATTTTTTATGAAATATTTTCAGAAGGCCACAATCGGCAAAAGTTATGATATGTGCAGTTTCCACAATACAAGTGATTAAACGTGTAGTAAAATAAATATGAAATGCACTCAGTTTTGTTTAGTGCTTTTCATATATGTAAATCTTTCTGTACGTTCAATCACTTGTAGTGTGCACACCGCGCAATAAATAGACTGTAATGGACACTAGTGCTGGGAAACTATCGATAGTCTTAAAATATTGAAAATATCGATAGGAAAATATCGATATCGATATTATTATTATTTAAAATACAGCTATGAAAAAATGTAACAGCAGCAATACACACATATGTAGTTGTTTGCAGCACATTTTTACTTGATATTTATTCGCGCTGAATACGAGTATTGTATATAAACAACAAGAACGGCTTGCAGGTGGTATGGATTGCTAAGATGTGCTTTTGTTCTGCCTTTATGTTGAAGATTGAAAAACAAAATTCAAATGCAATTGCAATTGCGAGCATAGGACAATACAATGAACGACCGTTAGAGAATTATTAAGATTACCTACTTTTTAAGTTGAGAATCACAACCAATTTAGAACATTATCTATATTTGCCATGAAATATCTTTAGTCACTGCTACTTCTGTTCCTTCAGAATGGTACTTAACCAGCAGCACAATTTCTCAAAAAACTGTCATCTACGTACAATGAACTGTAGCCGGATAAAAAACAAGTTAACGTTTTCCTACTCAAGTACAAAAATTCAGTCGATAGTATCGATAGTGAAATCTGAATAGTAGAAAATATTGATAGCATCCCAGCACTATTGGACAGAGCCTAAAACCAAATGTCCATGTGTAGATACATACATACAAACATAAGTACATGCATACATATTTCGCGAAATAATTCCCTGCAAATAATAGGACGAGTCCAAACACGCGTGTAAAGAGTAGTCCACAAGGGACCAGGACTAGTCCAAAAGTAACCCAAACGTTTGGAAAAAACCTGTGCCCATGTTCTGTAACTCTCGCGCCGAGAAACTTTTCGATTGAAGGGTGTGAAATAAAAACAAAAATGCCATACATTGAAACACACAGCTGTTCTTTCTCATTTAACTGTGTCTGTAACTTTTTTGGCAAGTACTAGCTGTCACGTAAGAAAATTACTCGCCAATTTACAGAAAAAGTGTGTCTGTAACATTTTGGTGAGAAAAGTTCCCGCTTTGAACTGTCAAATAAACTCACGAATAAAAAAGGGGCGAGAAAAAAAATTTTAACACTAAAAAACAATTAAAAATGCAAAGACTAATAATAATATTTTCTTCTTGGCACATTTTTTCATTGTTTAATTATTTTAACAAAATATACGAATGTTTTCAAACAACAAACATAAAAGTCGCACTTTACATTATTTGGTATAGCCGACGGTTGTATTCTCGCCGACGTCTTTGAAAATTTTTTAAATTTGGTAAATTTTGGTCGCCGTCAATGATATGTGTTACTGGCGTTCTCAACGTCTGCAATGTCACATCGGCTTCGAGTGCAATGTTTTGACATTTATAACGTAACGACGTAATCTATTTTGATAGTTTTCGACATGAGTTACAGACACAGTTTTTCTTCACTTTTCGAGAAACGATGAAATTTTTTGTTTCACATATTTTCGATGCGAGAAGTTCTCACTAAAGTTACAGAACATGGGTACTGGTCTATTTAACATTACGATGCCCTAGGAGAGGACCATATAACCCACCTTTGGACCACTAAGGAGTAGTTTTAAAACTACTCCATGGAATACTCAAGAGGATTAATTTTGAAGTCGTTTAAAAACGAAAGCATGTCGTTAAAAAACGAAAACGTCGTCTCACTACAAACACTTTTTAGCAATGACATGGTCCATGCTTGCATTACATCGGACCAGTCCATGGAGTAGTCCATTTTATCAAAATGGATCAGGTGGTCCAATTTTATTTGTAGGGTTGTTAAAACGTTTTTTGAAAAATAGTGTTTAACATAAACTAAACTGTCAAATTTGATTTTAATTTCTTTTACTTTTGTTTTTCGCTATTTAATAAAAAAATGCGTAATTTCTAGAGATTTTGAGATGATGAGCGACAATAACAAAAGCAATTAAGTATTCAATAATTTTGTGTAGCAGACGGATACTTTAATGTGCTGTTTCCAGGTGACAAACAATTGGTTGTTTAGAAAAATTTATATAAGAAAATCCCTCAGTTTTTTTAATGCTTTTAATGTAAATTTTACTACACAATCAATTGCTTGTCATCTGGAAGCAACACATAAGTCAATAAGTTAGTTTGCGTCAAACAGAACCATTCAAAGCGAATTTTCAAAATTTATGTTGCTAAAGCTGTTATGATACTTGCTATTTTTTGTATTTTTTCTATATTGGAGAACAGTGCAAATATATTTGCATAGGAAAACTGACTAATGGCGATTTCTTTTCTGAGAAATATGTTGCATAAATGTTACATGCTCTATCTCTTTTGTGTAGAGCATGTAACATTTATGCAACATATTTCTCAGAAAAGAAATCGCCATAAGTGTAAAGAGTATGATTATATCATAAAAAATCTTGAAATGTCAAACAAATATACATGTGTTATCGATAAATAATCTAAGACTGTCAAAAAAAATATAAAATTTTTTAACTTAAAATTGACATTTCCAGATTAATTGTTAGCATTGTTGCCAATTTTTTTAGTTTTTAATCGAAAGAAACGGGTTTTAACTTTTTTTTTTTGTGATTTTTAGCTTTTATTACGGTTTTTTGTGGGGAAAAAACGTGGGCAGTATTGTTTGTTTTGTTTACATTTTATCAAATTGTATTTCTTGTTCTTTCTCGCATTTGTTGTTTCATTCAGTCAATCCTAAAAAAATCCAATACAAAAAATAGCAAGTATCATAACACCTTAAGGCTTGTACAAAAACATTATTGTGCTGTTTTTCTGCCGACGTTATCGCATATGTTCGGAAATAAGTATTTCGCGTGGATACATGACTTTTTAAAGGCTCCTTCTTACTAGAGAAATTAGTAAGATTTGCTATCAAAGGTTTTCATGGGAGTCAACAAATTTCATATATAAGATTTAGTTTTAATGTGCTAAATTCCCAATTCTTAATATTGATAAACAAAATTTAGGTTTGAATAAATATTTTATCATAGCAGCTTAGCCAAAATTGGGTGGTATAAGCTTCCATATGATTGGGCTTGACCAACTACACTTTCTCACTGCTTTATTTCAAAGATGTTTTCTCAAAGCTAAAATGTGTTATTTTCATAATTTTAACGCAGCATCATTTTAACTTTTTTAAACTCACCTCAGACAATTCGCAAATTACGTTTATTTATGTTGTAACTTTCCCTTTTCATACACTTTAAAATAAAATACAAAATATGTTATCGAGTCCTTAACAGTGCATGTCAAAAAGGTTTAACATTGAAATGGCAGGAAAAAAAGAAACATGCAAAACGAAAGTTAAACAAAATTTATTCAACAATAACTTTTTTACACAACAACTTAAAAATGCATTTATCTCCGCATCTTTTCAACCAACGTTTTCGGTCAAGTTCGTTTTCAGTTACGACTGAACACACTGAAAACTTGATCAAATGGATGAAGCTCTGGCTTTGAGTCAAAACATTTGCCGCCAAAATTAATAAAAACATCTGAAATTTCAAAAGTCATATTGGGATGCACCTTACACACACACACACATGAACACAGTGAAGAGTTTTTTTATTATTATTAATGGGTTTTGGCTACAGAAATGAAGAAAATGTTGTTGTAAAAGTGGAAAACATTCAACTGCAGGTCTTCTTAGTTTCCTTTTTTTATGGAATGCAGACAGAAAACAGTTTAAGAAGTAAAAAATATTAAATAAAGAAGTATTTAATTTTATAAGAGATTAAGAAAACCTGTTTTTGAGAGAAAAAACAGTGATTTACATAAAAAATAAAAATGGCAACGCTGACATGTGAAAGTCTTTGTTTTTATTCATGTAAAAATTTAAGTTTTATAAAATTAATATTTATAAATAAATAGTCATATTACATTAGATTTTAAAAGATAACAAATATAATAAAGAAAACGTCTTTACCAGTTGATTCAACAAATCACAATTAGATAGACTATGACGGCCTTAGACGAGAATATGTTCAAAAATTGTATAAAGACTATTTTCAAAAAGCGTTCGTGTATTTCTTCATTTCGACAGCCCACTTCAAAAGCAAGCCAAGTCAAAAAAGTGAGTTTCAAAGAAGAAGCTCTTAAAGCTAACGGACGATACCACATTCAGTTGTATGCTTACAGCCTAATTCATAAACGCATCATTGCAGCTTTATAAGTCATTAATAAGCAAAAGTCGAAAAAAGAGTATTTATAAATGTTTAATAGCCTATTAAACGTTTAATAAACATTTCATAAATTTGAAATATTTATAGTGGCCTTTACCCTACGTTAAGCGTTTAATAAAGTGATATTTCAATTTCAAATTTTAATAATTGCAAGAAAAATTAAACATTTTTGTCTTCTTGTTTATTTTAATAAAAAAGTTTAATACGCATAAAAATTTTTTTCTAGAAAAACGATAACTAATGTTTGAATTAATTTTAAATATAAATTGCTTGTTACCATTTATTACACTTATATTTAAAAATGTCTTTCAAATAGGTACAGTATTTGTTAAAGCAAGCACAAAGTAGAAACCGCATAGTATACCGTCTGTTGGTTACTGGTTTGCCGCACGGAACAAAAATGTTTTGTTCTACATGCTTTGAATATTTTAACTTTTGCATCGAAAATTTGATTCATAGCACAAAAAGTGACAAATGAAGCAAAACAATGATAACTGTAAAATTAAGGATATCAGGCAATGCTAGAGCTAGATATCTCGAAATATAATCGAGACATCAAAAAAGGTATTAAATGTTAAAAAAGAGTCATTATTTTTATATAGAATTGATTTAAAACCAAATTTTTGTAAAAATGTGCCTGCCAGAAATTTTAAAACTAATTTTAGTAATTACCAAAAAAGCGATAATAACAAATTAAATTTAAGTTAAAAAAACAATTTGTAGATTTAGGATGATGCAGCAGATCTTCATGGGTTCTCTCAAGCAACAGTGTGTAGAATTTCAGCCAGAGTGGCTCGTGCCTTAGCTCGCTGGGTCAATAGAAAAATTAAAATGCCTTCATCTCTTATAGAGGAAGCAATCCTTATGAGAGAATTTAACACATTTACAAATTTCCAACACGTTATTGGTACGCACATACGTATGAAAAAAAAACCGGCGGGCATTTTGCCTAATATTATATAAACTAGTGCTGGGATACTATCGATATTCATCGATAGCTCAGATTTCACTATCGATATATCGATATTACTATCGACTGAATGTTTGTACTTGTGCAGGAAATCTTTAATTATTTTTTTATAAGGCTGCAGTTCGTTTTTTTTATCACTTTATTGAATGTATAAGACTTATGTATATACGCACGTTATTTTAGATGGCAGTTTTTTAAAAATTGATAAGTACCTTTCTGAAGGAACCAAAGTAATAGGGACTATAAGATATTCCATTGCAACTTTAAAAAATTTGCCATTGCAACTTTAAAAAACTGTGTGTGTATAGCTGCTGTAACATGTCTTCATAGGTGTATCTTAAATAATAATAATATCGATATTGATATTTTTTCTATCGATATTATCGATAGTCTTTCCCAGCACTAATATAAACAGAAAGGGTTACTATACCCTGAATGTTCAGGTAAATGAAAACATTTGAACTTAAAATATCTTGGCAGTTATATGTGGCTAAAAATGTTTTGTTAAAACCTAGGAGATTTTATTTTCAAAACACCTGCTTTAAATTGGTTAAATTATTCATTAAACATAAAGCTGTATAATCTCTTTTGAAACGTACAGAGTTTAAGCAGTAAAAATTTGATATTGAAATATGAATTACATATTTCGCATCTATTTCAATAGTATGTATTTTATTAACAAAAAAAAAAAAATTAATTAAAATATTTCGTTTTAAAAAACAGAAATTCATTTTAAATTGAAAAAAAAAAAACAGAAATTCACTTAAAATTCGTTCGTTGTATGATATTTTTATTTACTCGTATCGTTTCATCCCTAGTTGTATGCATCACTATTACAAAAATTACATTAAAAATAACATGTTGTTACCAACATAATAATACAAAAGTAATATAAACGTTTAATTGTTAATCCACTCCTATAACTATTGTATTCATTCATTAAAGCTGAAACAAGAAATTTTTATGAATAAGACCGTTAATTATTTATACCCACACTACAATGGTGGAGAGGGTATTATGCATTTGTGCTGATGTGTGTAACACCTTAAAATATTGGTCCTAGACTTAGAATCACGATCTGAGTCGAACTAACGATGTCCGTCCGGCTGGCTGGCTGTCCATGTAACCTTGTGCGCAAAGTAAATGTCGCAATTTTGGAGATAATTTGATAAAATTTGGGACAAAGGCTCTTATTGGAACAAGGACCAAGCCTATTGTAAATGGACCGAATCGTAGGACCACGAGGAAAGATAGGGGGAAATTTCTGCCTCTCAGCAACTATTAAACCGATTTTTATGAAATTTAAAACCATGGGTAGATCCATATATATATGGACACAAAGGTATGCATTTTTAAAAAAAATAGGACCACGAGGGGAGATAGGGTCAATTTCTGCCTCTCAAACCGATTTTTATGAAATTAAACCATGGGTAGATCCATATCTATATGGACACATAAGCTATACAGTTTTTCAAAAATAAGACCACAAGGGGAGGTAGGGTGCAATTTCTGCCTCTCACAAACTTTCAAACCGATTTTAATGAAGCTTATAAACATAGATAAATCCATATTAATATGGACACATAAGCATGATGTATTTTTAAATATAGTGGTGTAGGGTATCATATGGTCGGGCTTGACCGACTGTACTTTCTTACTTTTTTTTAAAAACATTCTTAGTCGACTTTGCATGTTTTGGAATTGAGCTTTTGATTTGTTTTGTCGTAAAGTTTGATAGAAATAATGATTAGGAACGACAATATGACAAAGCTTATACTCACAAAATATATGTATTACCAAGAATAGAACTAAACATAATACTTTTGATACTGAAATATTTCAGTACCTCAATTCTGTAACTTTTTTAATTTAACTACCGATATCGTTAATTAACGAGAAATCTCGGTTGCTTTAACGAATTTGTTATTCTGTATTTTAAATAAACAAATATTTTTGTTTAGAAATATTGACGACAAATATCGGTAAAAATATAAGATTAATAAAAAAATACAAAATAAATTTACTTTATTGCATTTATTTTAACAAAACATGAATGAAAACGCGTAAATATTGATTATATTTCTAAACAAATATGTTGGTTTTAAATCTTTCTATACATAGGGAAAAATTTCCAGGTGACTGAGCCACTCTAGCACAACATTTCTGCTCTTACTTTTTATACCTACACTACTGTAGGTGAAGAGGATATTATGTGTTTGTACGAATGTGTGTAACAAATTTAAATAAAGGTTCTGGGCCTGCCTTTTAGTGTACCGATTGACTCAGAGTCAATGTCAGAATCCATTTAACGAAGCCCGTCCTTCTTATCAGGATGGCTGGTATTCTGTCCAAGATAACCTTGTGCGCATATTACAGGTCGCAATTTTAAAAATAATTTTATAAAATTTGGCACATATGCGTTTATTGTCACAAGGTCGAAGCCTTTTTGTAATGGTGAGAAGCAGTTATTTAATTTTAATATCCCACATGAAAACTTCTTTCCGGAATAGGGTTTTGTGCCTATTAATAGCCATTTTGTTTTATAGACATTTGAGTTGAATAAGATCCAAAAATATTTTGTCGCAACCTACATAAATCACCAGAACAAATTTTTTTAGAATCGGTCCATATTTGACCCAGCTTCCATACGAATATTGGCACAAAAATGTCTTATGTGATTATTAACCTCACAACATACTATTTTTGGCGAAAACATGATCGCCCATATACTGCAATGTAGAGTCGGACTTGATCGATTATACTTTCTTACTTTTTTTGTGTAAAAAATTGGCTCTATATTCTTAATCTGTTAACAGTACATTTGTTGTCGTTATTATTTAACAAGAACTTTTTTTGTCGTTAGCTACCGAAATTTTTTGCCGATAAAAATTGTTAAAATTTCATTACAGAATAGCTCTTAACGACAATTTTCGTTAGCTAACGAATTTTGACTACTTAACGACAATTTTTTGTCGTTAAAAAGTTACAGAATTTCAGTACAGATACTTTTTGTACCAAAAATGAAACAAATCTGTTCAGAATTTTAACAAGCCTCTATACAACTTATTCGAAAAAGGACTTTAATACATAAACAGTGCTGCCAGAAAATTGTTGGCTCGTATTCCCAATAAAAAGTTCTTATGGCCATTTTCTCATTAGGCGATTATCTTTTTTCCCAACGAAAAACTGCACATTAAAGAAATTTGCTTTTCTCAATGTCTCATTTGCTTCGATTTTATCGCAAAGCTAACCGGCACTCATCTGCCAATTATTTATTTTGCTTTTATTTGCTGTACAGATAAATTCAATTAGCTGACTCCAAACTTTTACATATGAGGGGTATAGATGCAAAGACTGCAAAGTCCACTTTTTTCACAAACGTAACTAATAATACCTCTTAGTGGTGTTTATTGAATGCTTCCAATTAGTGAATATTACATTACAAAAACGACAATTATGCAAAAACAATGTCCAATGGATCCACAGTTTGTTAAGCTCTTTTTCTCTCAACTATTTTCGAAAATGCAGGCTATTTTTTTTTTTTCCTTTTTGCAAAACAAAACTAAAAAGAAATTAAAAATATAACAAAATTTTTTTTTTTTTATATGAAACAGTTTGTTTTATTGTTCATTTTATAACTTCGTCTTTAGTCGTAATTATGGAGTTAAGTTGTTATGAAGTTCCTCCAAATTAATCAAGAAAAAACTAAGCCTTTGTTAAGTTTAAGAATTTTATAACTACTGATTTTTTTAAGTACTTGCCCATGCTAAAAAAGCAGCAATTTCCATTTGATTAGATCAAACACAGCAATGTCCAATTTTATTATTATAATTGCCAGCAAACCGCTATATCGATTTGGTTGAAACTTGCGTCATATCTCCATCATATTCTTATTTACTGAATAGCAGATATACAAAACATAAATATGAATAGACTTTGAGCTAGAGGTGTTTACTATTTATTACGAAAACTATAAATGTGGGCTTTGCAGTCTTTGCATCTATACCCCTCATATATTTTGAGTGGCGTTGCCAGCTGAAAACTTTGTTTTTTGTCGGTATATTGAGAAACCCAAAATCGTTAACGGACAGTTTATCGGTCCAATAAATTTATGTTGACATTAAGTAACAGACAGTTTGTCGATACATTGAGAAAATGGCCATTAGACTCTCAAAGTCGGCATCTCCAAAATGTCCTAATACATTGGTCAAATTTCACATCAATCATTATGGTTGTCTCAGTAAAAATTTGCTTGTATTTATATGTGACACCGACCATGCTGGAAAAAAAATTTTAACGTCGAGCACACGTACGCGAGATTAATGTCAAACATTTTACAAATGTATAGTGCCCTTTACAGTTTCACAACATCTATGGATTATTGCTGAACACTTTCGACTTCAGAAAACCCAAAAAAATCTAAAAGTGGCAAATCGCACAACTTTGGTGGCCAATTCACTCGTCCTCTACGAGAAATAATGCGATTTTTGAACTAAAATCAATTGTTTTCCTAATTACATTTTGAAAACTCTGCCAATTCAAAAAATGTTTTAATAATAAAAACACGTTGTTCCTTTTTGTAGCGTAGCATATTAACTAACCGGAATATATTTAGAATCTGAAAATAAAAATTAAAAATATAAATTTGAGGTAGAATAAAAATCCATACACCAACATAGCTGTATTGTTTACACCGTGTAGATGGCAGCTATTTACAGAACGGTTAAAGACAAATTTTTCCAAATTTGAAACAAATAAACAAAAAATTGGTCAAGAAGTAACTGGAAAAGTGAGTGTGGAACCTTCCATACAATGACTATATAAATGTCTTATTATCTGGAGAAGGATAATAGAAGAAGTATTTAGATTTAAATAAATTTTTCTTTTTTATTTCAACGGTAGCAAAGCTAATTTTATCACTATCCTTTCAAGGGGGTTTCTTTTCTAGCTGTTTGCTTATAATAAAAGGTTTTTATTTACTGACGCTTAAATATAAAAATCGATTTAAGAAATAAATGTGAGAAACTACGTTTTTTCGTTTTAAGACATCTTTCAAACAGAAAAGAACTCGATTTTTTTAGAAGAAATTCAATATTTCATAGAACTAATAATTTTCTGTTTTCTTACAAACATTTTTTTTTTTTAAGAAATCTGATTTTTTTTCATAACAAAGATTTTTTTCGGTAAAGAAAAGTTAAAATCGCTTTCAGGGAAACATTTTAATGTGGTATACTAAATTATGGAGTGTTTTTTTACCATTTTCAACAGTTTTGCCTTTAGGCCATAGAAAGCTTGCATAACAAATTTGGTTATATAAATGAAAAATAATATTGTATGTGTAGGATATGTTTATAGTATTAATACGTAGAGAAGATGCGAAATCTATAATATTTTATTAATCTCTAGTCTAAATTCTGTATAATTCACGGATTTGGCATTTTTAATGTTTAAAATTGTATAAATTTATTAAAAGAATGTTCTAATAATTTGATATTAATACTTGCAAAAATAAAAAAAATCGATTTATAATATAAATAGCTACCAATTTATTTAAACATTTTTAATAGAACTGACCGTTAAATAGGCCTAAAGTAAAATTAGAGCATGACACGATTATGTTTAGCTACATTTTGTTCTCTCGTTAGTCTCTTTTCTGTTTCTGTTTTACTCGTCTAGTAACTGTCAATCAATTTATAAATAATAAATACTCTTTAGAACTAACAATATTTTTTTTAACTTCCGAATTCTTAATAATAAAAAAACGCACATTTGTTTGAATCAGGGATGGCAAAAGGAGTTTGGAAATTGTACCACTTTTTTAAATTGTACTTTTTTTTGATGACTTGTAGTGAGTGATACGAGCTTTCCTGAAGTTCGTGAAAACGGAACTTAATTTTTAATTTGGAAACTTCTTTGTTCACCAGAATTTAAAACTGAAAAATTTTGCAGCAAACTGCAATTTTTGTCCCTCATCCTTTTTTCTAAAATGTTATCTATTCTATAGAAAAATAGCTATCACCTCTACTAACATGTATCGGGTGATTTTTTAAGAGCTATAGGAAAGTTAAAAAACACATCAAATTCAGAAAAATGCATGAAATCTTTATTTGAATCGATAGTACGGTCCATATAATTTAATGTTTGAAGATTATTTCATGCAAATGTTGACCGTGACTGCGCCTCAAATGGTCCATCTGCTTAGTCCAATTTTGGCATACTCTTTCCAACATTATCTCATGAATAAATGCTTCAATGTTGTCTTCCAATGAGTCAATTGAAGCGGGCATGTGTGTATAGACATGTGCTTTAACATAGCCCCACAAAAAATAGTCTAAAGGCGTTAAATCGCACGATCTAGGCGGCCAATTGACCGGTCCCGAACGTGAAATAAAGTGTTCACCGAACTCGCCTCTCAATAAGTCCATTGTTAACCGTGCTGTGTGGCACCGTCTTGTTGAAACCACATGTCATGCAAGTCAAGCTCTTGCATTTTGGGCAAAAAAAAAGTTGGATATCATCTCACGGTAGCGCTCACCATTCACAGTTACGTTACGATTCGCATCATCTTTGAAGAAGTACGGTCCAATGATGCCACCAGCCCATAAACCGCACCAAACTGTGACTTTTTCTGGATGCATTGGTAGCTCTTGCAATGCTTCTGGCTGATCTTCACTCCAAAATCGACAATTCTGTTTATTAACGTACCGAATAGCCGCTTCAGTGGGTCGATTAAACTGACCATAAAATGAAAGAAGCGCGCGATGGACTTTCTTAACAGAGCACGCATTTCGATAATAAAATTCAATAATTTGCAAGCGTTGTTCGTTTGTAAGACGATTCATGGTTAAAGTATAGACCAAACTAAAGATGTTTGACAGTGAAACAGAACACGAAACGTGCGCCAGCTGTTTAAACCAGTGTTGCCAAAAAGATAATAGCTAAAAAAATCACCCATTACATATGTCACGGATGGAAATCATGGTACAATTTACTTTTTTTTTTTTTTGGTACATTTTGGACCTTGTTAGTACCGTGCTACTACCACTGCATACTTTGTACAATTTAAAAATCTCAACGTTTTGCTAGATTTCAAACTTAATTTTGTTTCGTTCTCTTTTTGACCTTTTTTTCTATTTTTTAATGGTCAGCTTTTGTTCTAACGTTGTTAAATATGAATGTTTGCGCTGTATTATTCGTTAACCCTTTGTTATGATTTTCTGTAGTGCAAAAGGCTAGCGAAAGGTAGAATTTTTTGGCCGTATTAAAAGCGGTCAAATATTATAATTTTATTTTTACCTAACAGGTAGGATGAACCTTCCTTTAACTAATCGTTTATTTTAGGTTAAAGGAAAGTTATAATAATTGAATAAGTTTTATATGGTCGATAAAATCCAAGCTTTTGGCATCGGTAAGTTGTGAAAACGGGCCTAAAATGAATAAATTCTTGAAAACACAAAGTAGCTTCTTTATATAAACATACAAATTATCTATAACGCAGGTCAAGTAAGCAATTGAAGCGGCATGTGTTACTATTTTAGGAATTTAATAAATATTAAGCTTGTTGTTTTTTTTTGATAAATATTAAAAAATGGTACCGTCATGACCTGAAAAGTACATTTTGTCTTCATAGTTGGTACAAAAGCCATTTTCTATCCCTGATGTATGTGGTTGTGCTGTAAAAGAAAATTGACAGAACAGTCACTGTTTAGTTTCTGTAGATGATTTCAGCCTCTTTTCGGTTCTGTACAAAATTTTTCCTTCTGAAGTACATACAGCCTATTGTTAAAATCATGCCAAAATAGGTATCTATAGAAATCGGAGAGATTAATTTCATATTATTCCAATTTTCGCTCTTATTTTACTTTATTTGTCTTTGGTGTACCATTTTGTCTTAAAACCTCAAGTAGGTAGAAAAAAAGTACCAAAAGAAGTACACAGCTGGTTTCGTTACATTGGTTGGTTGGTATGTGTTTAACTTTATGATATTTACAATATTATTTGTATGGAAACTTGTTCTAAAAACCAAAAAATCATCATTAAAATGTCAAAACATAGAACAAAGAAAAACAACAACAATAATAATATTAAAAGCAACTATAACAAGTCTAAGAACGAACAGAAAACAATAACGAAAACCTGATGGACAAGTGCAAAACGTTTCATTTATAAAAAATTACAACGGGGCGCTTTAACACAAAATGTTTGTATAACAAACGGTATAAATAAAAAACGTTTAAACCAGAACTAGAAACAAAATTCCGTTGATTTTTTTAAGAAGTCAGTAAAACAGCGCAGCTTGAACAATGAACAGTGTGACCAGTTTATAAAATAATATATGAATAGAACTAACTCATGTTTGAAATAAAGATAAAAAAAGCCAAATTTTTTTATAGCTTTAAAATACCTAGGAACTTTTGATAATTTCGATATATTTCAAAGATTAAGGGCCATTTTTGCACTTGCCGCTATTTAAAGATAGGATTTTTCGGACGTATAACAGGTTATTTAATATTTGAACTTTAATTATATATTACAGAAATATTTGTTTTTGGTTCATTTGAATAAAAAACCAGCAAGAAAATGTAGTCGGTCAAGCCCGACCGTATAATACGCTACACTACAGTATATTAAAACAATTTTTGCTAGAGCACCCCATTTTGGGACCCATGGACCCATGTAGAAGTTCTTTGTGCCGAATATTATTTAAGGTACTATCAGACGAGATGTTTTTTACATATGTACTGTCACTTTTCTTACCCATATGTAATTCCGTATGTATGTCAAAATTTCCTTGTTACATACTATTCATAATTTTTGCTATCACATCTGCTTATGTTTTTCCTTATGACATAACCTGTAAATGTAAACAAAAGCTGACTTTAACGTGTATAAACAAACCAGCTGTTTTGTTAATGTTTGCCACAGGAAAATAGAGCGTGCACGCAAAGAAAAAACATGGTTGTGGTAAACATATTCTAAGAGCAACATATTATGATAAGAATTATGATTGTAGTCACCATATTAAGATTATTATTGAATCATATTATGACTAAATATACTCGTACTATTACATCATAATATTTTTCCCTTAATCATAATATTATTCTGTTAATCATACTAAGTTAAGAAGTAATCAAATTATTGTCATGTTAATCATAATAAGCTAAGAAGTAATCATATTATCATCATGTTAATCATAATAAATTTAGAAGCAATCATATTATGATACAGCACCTTTCATAGCTGTCATAAAAATACAAAATAAATTAAAATATTTTTGCATCGATTTTTTATTTTGTGGCTTTTTAAAATTTTTCTTAATGTTTATCAAATAGCGGAGTTCAATATAAGGCTTGCAAAAGAGCAAATGAAAAATCTGTAGTTTTCATGGGCAACCGCGTGTGTCCACTTTTATAATATATAACGAAATCTCTGTCTGTTTTGTTGTTGGATTTTACAAAAAAACTAATACTTGAATGAACTCCGCTAATATTTTAATTTTTTAATTTCTTTAAACTTATTTTTTTTTATGGAATTTTATCTTTTATCATGTTATGGCTATTAAATATCATGATATGGTTGTGAGAAATATAATATGCTTAGAAAGTTATCATAATTAAGTTGTTAGAAAAATAATTATTTTTCGGTCAACAATACTCAAATTCATAAGTGCGATAAACATTGATATGTTTACAGTAACTATAATATTGTTGATATGAAATAAAAATAACAATTATTTGTGTACGACAACAATATATTGTTACATTAAGCATAGTGTTGTTGCCGTAACCATGCCCAACCATATTTTTTCTCTGCGTGTGTTCTAATCGAACAAATTACATATGTATTTCCACATGTATTTTACACATGCAAAGTCTCATATGTATCACACGATGTGTACAACTTTTACAGATGGAAAATTTGACAGTACACGCAAAGAAAAAACATGGTTGTGGTAAACATATTCTAAGAGCAACATATTATGATAAGAATTATGATTGTAGTCACCATATTAAGATTATTATTGAATCATATTATGACTAAATATACTCGTAATATGTCATCATAATATTTTTCCCTTAATCATATTATTATGTTAATCATACTAAGTTAAGAAGTAATCATATTATTGTCATGTTAATCATAATAAGCTAAGAAATTAATCATATTATTGTCATGTTAATCATAATATGCTAAGAAGTAATCATATTATCATCATGTTAATCATAATAAATTTAGAAGCAATCATATTATGATACAGCACCTTTCATAGCTGCCATAAAAATACAAAATAAATTAAAATATTTTTGCTTCGATTTTTTATTTTGTGGCTTTTTACAATTTTTCTTAATGTTAATCAAATAGCGGAGTTCAAGATAAGGCTTCCAAAGAGCAAATGAAAAATCTGTGGTTTTCATGGGCAACCGCGTGTGTTCATTTTTTCGATTTTAAGATGTTGATAAAATATCGTAGCACTTTTATAAAATATAACGAAATCTCTGTGTGTTTTGTTGTTGGATTTTACAAAAAAACTATGATATTTTGCATTTGCACTATTAAATCACTAATTCTTGAATGAATTCCGCTAATATTTTAATTTTTTAATTTCTTTAGACTTATTTTTTTATGGAATTTTATCTTTAAATTGTTAAACCGCTCACAAATAAAAAAACGACACAACTGCTTCAAAATTATTTTACAAATGGCGCTAACATAATATGATTAGAGTAAAAATAGTTTGATTGCATCTTTAACATAATATGATAAATGTATAGAAAGTTATCATGTTATGGCTATTAAATATCATGATATGGTTGTGAGAAATATAATATGTTTAGAAAGTTATCATAATTAAGTTGTTAGAAAAATAATTATTTTTCGGTCAACAATACTCAGATTCATAATTGCGATAAACATTCATATGTTTACAGTAACTATAATATTGTTGATATTAAATAAAAATAACAATTGTTTGTGTACGACAACAATATATTGTTACATTAAACATAGTGTTGTTGCCGTAACCATGCCCAACCATATTTTTTCTCTGCGTGTACATATGTAAAATACATCCCGTCTGATAGCACCTTTAGATATCTTTTAAATATGAGATTTTAGGATGGGGGTTTATATTGGACCTATGGTTAATTTTGGACCTATCAGGACAACGATGTGTTATGGCCGGAGTTTAAGCAACTGCATTCGAAACCAAAAACTGTCGAACAAAAAACGAACATTTCTGTACAACTTTTCGCTTTTTGAGTTGGGTTTACAACGAATGTTTACATTTATTGAATCAGAAGTAAAAGCAACAATTTTTTTTGGCCAATGACAAATGAAGAAGTGGAAGAAATGGCAGTTTTTCTACTTTGACTGCAGTTTTTTAAACGCTGGCTATGACATAGTTGCATCGTAAAAGTCATTATCCACAATTTTTATGTTAATGCCAACATTTTAAGGAAGTTAATGCATTAAAAGCTATTTTCGGGAGAAGTATTTGTATGTGAACTATGGTTAATTATGGACCTATTCCAATAAAATTTGGTAAGATGAGTTTTATTGCAATAAAATAAGTTTGGACCAAATTTATACTTTATTTTATATGGTATTTTATCTATAGCTCCCCCTCCCTATATCTTCTTAACTAACAACGCAGACCTTGTTACATTTGAAAGAAAAAATGCAAAAGGGCGTGAAATAGGGCCAGAAGGGTAAAAGCTCCCCCTCCCTATATACTCTTAACTAACTAACCGGGTTCTTAAAATGTGGCACGCAGATAAAGTAACATGTGAAAGGAAATAGAAAATAGGGCATGAAGTAGGGCAAGAAGGGTTAAAGCTCCCCCTCCCTATATCTTCTAAGCTCATCAACTGATTTTCCTGAAATTTTGCAGGTAATTAGTGCAACATCTTGAAGGAATTTTTATTATTTAAGGAGTGAAATAGGGACATAAGGGTAAAATCTCCCCGTCCCAATATCTTCTTAACTACTCAACCGGTTTTCTTAAATTTGCCAATACTGCAACATCTGAAATAAATAAGTTATACGGCAAAACAACGCAAAAATGGTCGCAGCTGTACGATTAAACCTGACTTCTTTTCATATAGAATTGAAAATTTAGATATTATGACTTATAATCCAAATTTTTAATATTTTTAATTAGGCTAAAGTTCATCAAATTTGATTTTCATTAAATTATTTTTATGAAGAAAGGAATTTTACAACATGAAATTAATTAAAATTTATTGATAATTTTTCATTCTTGACTGAAGCTGGGCTCGAACCCAGGCGTTTTTACGGACAAGTTACCCTTACATGTTTCGATTGCAACCACTCAATCTCTTCAGATGGATTTGCCGTTTAACACTCGCAGCCATCGACGACTGCTGACGTCAATAGTCAAGCATCAATCCTTAAACCAAATTGTATTTCACCTTTGGTAGATCGAAATTTGCATTGAATGGTTATCTATTTTTAATTTATTTTACATGTTTTTCCTTACTTATTTTTTTCGTACTTTCGTCAAGAATTCTTCTTGAAGTCCAAAATACATTATTTCTGTTTTTGTTTTTAATTTTTTGTCTTTCTTTGTCTTTAAGAAAATAAATTTATGAATAATTTTTTTAATTTTCCAAATGTTTTTAATAGCAATCATTTCAAATATGTTTAAGAAATCTTCATAATTTTTAATGTTTATAACAGAAATGGTGTAAAGAAGAAATTTCTAAAACAACAGAGTTCTTTAGGAAAGTTAAATGACTATACTTAGCTTTTCTTTAAATTTGTTCTCTTATTTAAAATAATCACTTTTATACTTCGTTTTTTTTCTTTGTTTTGATTTTTTTTACATTTTTCTTACTTCTTGTTTTGGGGTTTTTATTATTTTATTTGAAAAAAATTGTTTGAACGCATGATTACAGTTGTCATTGGGTGCTTAGAAACTTCTTGCTGTTGACATTTTGTTATTATTTTTATTGCTGCCATCATCTACCCAAAACACCAGCAGCAAACATAGAAAAATATATTTATTAGGGTAGTTCCAAAAATGTATGTATATTAAATAAAATGACTGCAGTAAGTAAAACAAAAATTTTATTTGACAATTAAGAAAATTCCGAAGTTGTTTATTAGCAGGACAAACAAGATTTAGTTTGCTTCTGAAATCTAAGATTTAATGTGGAAATTATCTTCTGCTGCTTTGCATACTCAATCGTAAATATCGGATATGCTTCAAGGAGAGATTTGTTACCTACCACATTTTTATAAGGAATTTCTACCACAAAATTAACGATCGCATGTGTTTAACAAACATAGGAAATAACGACCCTGAAGGAAAACTGGAATCAATTATTCAAGTCGCCACTTTCGTCGATTACTTTGGTGAACGCTTGTGTAGTTTATTTGGCTCTTTAAAGCAAAAACTCTTTGCTTTTCTTTGCAGATCAGTCTTGTTTCCCAAATATATTAAAAAAAACAAGTAAGAGTGCTATATTCGGCTGTGCCGAATCTTATATACCCTTCACCATTGTGCGAGCAGAATACAAAGCAACTAGACAAAAACTAAATAAATTTTACATACCTATACATACATATTTACAATACTTAAAACTTCATTATAAATAAAATTAAAAAGCGAAAACTGGTAAATATTTTTTTTAAATCGTTTTTAGAACATAAAAAAAATAAAAAAATTAAAAAAAAAAATTTTTCTTTTTAAAAAACCAAGATTCGAACCAGGGAACTCTCAGTTTCTAACCCATCCTCTAGACAACTGAACCATGAAGTAACGTTAATCGAATATCATTAAAATGAAATATGGCACGTTTACTGTTCACAAAATTCAACAAAGTTGAATTGTAATTACTTCTGATGTTTTTGTTCACCACAATGGCAAAGTTGGGAAATATATTCACCAAAATAGTTTATGCCATGTATGTGTGTTTGTTTTCTTTTATATTTTTTGGCGAGTTTTTAAGTAGCAAAAAAAAAAACACAAAAATTCCTAGTTTCTATTTGTAAAAATATTTTCGTTAAATAGATGAAATAATAAAGAAGGGTGATAACGAAAATCATATTGGGCGTTATGCTAATATATGTAAACAATTGAAAGGGGGGGGGGGGGGGGGGGGGGGGGGGGTGTAGAGGGACATCATATGGTTAAATCAAGTTCTCTCCTCATAAGGACCCATAATATATACTTTATAGGGTCTTAGATCAATATTGCAGAAATTACAAACGGAATGACAAACTTATATATACCCTTTTCCACCTGTGGTGAAGGGTATAAAAAGAGTAATTTTTGGGATTTCAGTATTTTGATTATAACTCAGCCATTTTTTAACCGATTTGACAGATTTATATACCGACGTGTTAAAGAAGAAATTTACCATTTACTTGAGCTATAAAGCTTGGACTCGAGGAGACCTATGGTTCCCGAAAGTGGGTATTAAAAAAAAAAATTTAATTTTGGTCATAATTTTTTTGTATCTGAACCGATTTTCCCGAGTTTTTTATAAAATATGTTCTACTAAAAATTTCCGATATTTTGGCATATAAGTCATATCCATAGGACATATGACAGCCCCAAAATTTAGGTTTTTAAACAATTTTTAATTTTTTTGTTCGGAGGTACCACGCCCGCTTCTCCAATCCCGCCCACATTTTGTAGGGTGGTGTGTATTGACAACCTAAATGTGTGTACCTAATTTGGAAACTTTTGCTTCTTGCCGTTCTCCAGATATACAGAAAAAAAGCAATAAAAATACAACAACAAGGGATTTTTGGAAAAAATTAGAGGCAGTCGTGGTTTTTTGATCATATCTCAGCCATTTGTGGACCGATCTTGCTGAATTTTAATAGCACAAAATGGTGGACTATACGTGACATAAATGTAAAACAAACTAGCCGCTATCATGTCTGAAGTCTCCGGAAAACACATATCAAACGTAAGACGGACAGACGGACGGACATGGTTAAATCAAGTTCTCTCCTCATAAGGACCCAGAATATATATACTTTATAGGGTCTTAGATCAATATTGCAGAAATTACAAACGGAATGACAAACTTATATATACCCTTTTCCACCTGAGGTGAAGGGTATAAAAATATATTCTCAAAGATATTTTGGCCCCATTTATATCGTCAATTTGGCTCAAACTCAATATTTATGTGTGCCGACGTACAAGTAGAATTTCGCTGCCTACGAGCGCGTGCCGAGAAATTAAGAAAGCGCCGACCACTTTATTTATTTAAAATTTCGGTTTACTGGATTTCCAGTCCAAAAAGAAACAATCTGTGAGAGTCTTATGCAATATTTGGTTTAAATTTTTAATGTTTTATCAGTTTTGAATGAAGACAGGACCGCCCTAATTTATTTACATTCACAAATCTAAGCATTTGTTAATGCTAGTACATGTGTGTATCGTTGACACAGTTTTTATTTTTTTAACTTTTATCTTTTATGAGTTTTTTTAAGAATATTTGTATTTATTTTTTCCTTTCTTTTCTTATTTCATCATTCTTCATTCAATAAATGAGAGAAGAGTGAATGAAAGAAACATTTATTTTATAATTGATATAAATATTTTAAATCAATATTAAATGTTGTTGACCATATTAAAACATGTTTAGCTGACACTATTGCCGTGTGTATGTGAGAACAAACAGATATTTAGTTGAAATCAAAATGGGAATTTGAACGTTCACACATATTTCCTAACATACTTATTGTACTTAACTTGGCTTTGAAGAAAAAACTGGTTAAAAATTCTGCGCTCAATTAAATTGATAAGTTGGTCTAAATAGAATTGTGCTAATACAACAATTTAATAGAGTGAGTTGTTTTTTAGAGTTAATGAAATATATATTTTTTCTGTATACATGTTTGTTATTATACCCACACCACAATAGTGGAGAGGGTATTATGCATTTGTGCTGATGTGTGTAACGCCTTAAAATATTGTTCCTAGACCCACCTTAAAGTATACCGATCGACTCAGAATCACTTTCTGAGTCGAACTAACGATGTCCGTCTGGCTGATAAAATTTGGGACATAGCTTCTTATTGGCACAAGGACCAAGCCTATTGAAAATGGGCCAATTCGTAGGACCACGAGGAAAGATAGAGGGAAATTTCTTCCTCTCAGAAACTATCAAACCGATTTTAATGAAATTTAAAACATAGATAGAACCATATCTTTATGGACACAAAAGGGATGCAGTTCTTAAAAAATAGGATCACGAGGCGAGATAGGGCCAATTTCTGCCTCTCAAACCGATTTTAATGAAATTCAAAACATAGATAGATCCATATCTATATGGGCACATAAGCTATACAGTTTTTCAAAAATAGGACCACAAGGGGAGGTACGAGGCAATTTATGCATCTCACAAACTTTTAAACCGATTTTCATGAAGTTTATAAACATTGATAAATCTATATTTATATGGACACATAAGCATGATGTGTTTTTAAATATGGTGGTGTAGGTTATCATATGGTCGGGCTTGACCGACTTTACTTTCTTACTTGTTTTTTTTTTTATTTCTACAATATTGATTCAAGACTCTATAAATTACATATCTTCTGGGTTCTTGTGAGTAGAAAAGTTGATTAAACAATGTCCGTCTGTCCGATATAAGCCATAATACAAAAACTGCAAAATTTCAACAGAACTAGAGGGGCACGTGCAATAAAGCCATAGGAAATAAAGTTATATGATCTTATTTCCCAATGAATTGAGAAATAAAGCCATATGGCTCTATTACCACCATCCAAGTGCAATAGCACCATAATTGCTTAGTAACCAAAGTGGAAATAACGACATAACCGTATAATCGTTATGGTTACAAATTGCCAAAAGAATGAGTTGTCATTGCAAGTGTTTTAAAAAAATATGGTACAGTAGGTCGGCCTTCGTTCGGAAACAAGGCAGATTTTAGAAGCTTTACTTAGCCAAACCGGTACTTGTTATACCATAAAGGAGAAAATTCTTGCGCCCGCCCAAAGGCCGGCTATACAGAGAAGCTTTAGTTAGCGAAGCCGGTCTTTGTTATACCATAGAGGAGAAAACCCTTGCGCCCGGCCAGCGGCCGGCTATACAGAGAAGCTTTAGTTAGCGAAGCCAGTTTTTGTTATACCAAAGAGGAGAAAATCCTTGCGCCCAAAGTGTTTTCGTTATATTTTTACCCCCATATTCATAAAAAATATTTTTATTTTATTGGAGGTTTATTGAACACATTTTCATAGGAAATTCGTTCAATAAACCTCCAATAAAATAAAAATATTTTTTATGAATATGGGGGTTAATCTATACACCCAGAGAAAAAACAACAAAGCAATTTTTAAATAAATTAGAATTACATTAAAAGAAAAAAATTTAAATGGGAAATAAGGCCATGTATGGCTTTATTTGCTATGGCTTTATTGCACGGCGTCGAACTAGAGTTGAGCTGTAAACCGTAGTGGGGGCATTAATAAAATGAAATAAAACTTACTGCCTGTTTTTGAAACTTATGAATGTGTGGTTTATAGAACACGAGCGCCTTACTCGTCGTTCAACTTACATTTAAAACAAAAACAAAATTTCGAAGTTTGTTTTTGTTTTAAATGTAATTTGAACGGACGAGTAAGGCGCTCGTGTTCTATAAGCCACACATTAAATAAAAATTTCCGTTTAAAAATTAATATTGAAAACAAAATAAATTTGAGTTTTTTTTATGAATTCTCAAGCGAAAATTTTTATTTTGTATTGAAAATCAGTCTGTTATAATGTGTTGTTTCCAGGTGACAGGCAGTTGATTGTGTAGTAAAATTTATAGGAAAAACACTAAAAAAACTGAGTCATTTTCTGAGTATGACTGAGTATGGTTTCTTTTTAAGAAATATTGATTATTTTATATTAGTTCATGTTGCTTCGAAATTATGTAAATAATTTTGTGTGCTGTTTCAAGGTGACAGTCAGTTGATTGTGCAGAAAAATTTATATGAAAAACACTCAGTTTTTTGAGTACTTTTCATATAAATTTTACTACACAATCAATTGCTTGTCACCTCGAAACAACACCTTATGTGCTGTTTTCACAACACAAGTGACTGAACGTTTAGTAAAATTTATATGAAAAGCACTCAGGTTTTTGAGTGTTTTCCATATAAATTTTACTACACGTTTACTCACTTGTGTTGTGTTAACAGTACATTAGTCTTCATATATTCGGAGGGAATTCGTGTTATTATTTCCTTTGGATCGATTATGTTTTGAAACCAAACTTCAGTTGCGTTGTCAAATGGAAATGCAACTGAAATAAAAAATTAATGGGTCGATTCCGGATAGCAATACAATTGAAGCTGAGTTGTCTGCAGCGAAATTACGCAACGCCGTTCATGTTAAAATACACAACATTTTTTTATTTTATATTTTCACATGAGCGGGGTTGCCGGATTTCGCTACTGGCAACTTAACTTCAGTTCATTTGTCATCCGTAATCGACCCATTATATTAGATAAGGCCAGTTGCCGATTTGTCAAAAAAAAAAAAAAAAAAAAAAAAAACAAATTAGAATAATTAAGGCAAACAAATGAAAAAAAGTAAATTTAATTAAAAATAAATATAATAAGCACCGAATACTTATTTCATCTAATATTTTTCTTCAAAAATTTTAAATAAAACTATTCAACAGACATTTTTTTGAATATTTTAAATTCTTACTTTTTTGGAAATAGTTTAAATTTTACAAAATTTTCTACATAGAATTAATTTTATCTGATGATTTTTTCATAGGGATTCTTCTTTTAAGATCGAAAAACGGAAATTATGCTCAAATAAATAGAAGTTATCTTTTGGATATAAACATAAGTATTAGGTAAAGTTAAATTAATTTCAGCCAAAATATTTAAGATGCAAGCTTTTATATAAAAAAATACTTAAAAAAGAAAAATTTCCGAAATATAGATGTATTTTCAGAAACTTTAAATCTTTTTAAAAGATTTTTCTGCTGAATAAAAATGTGGAGATACTAAATTTTTTTTTTTAAGATCCCAAGACGATGTCTAAATTTTTTCATCATTTTGTGTGTCCAAAGTTGCTTTTTTCAAAACAAGAAATATGTTCCCTTAATAACAAGTACCTGGTTTTTTCTCTACACTTAAAAAAAGTCACATTTATTTATTCCAAAAAACTATCTAGAGTTCGTTGTAAACATTTTCATTCTGTTACATGAATGGTATTTTAGTTCATGTACTTGCTTTAAGTATCCTTGGTAATCTCGCCACATCATTGTTGCAACATAAAGTTAATGACCTTAATCAAGGTCTGATCTAACACTTCTACTTCTACCATCTGTATAACAACGTTTTAATGGTGCAACTTTAATAAAAAGATCTACTATAAAACTAAGAAGCTGCCACATGACTGTAGCGACAATGGAACGTAAAAGAACATGATTGCATGTTATTTGCAATGTATTTTTTTGTATATATATTTTTTTTCATTTAGTTTCAGTATATTTTCAATAGAGTTTAATGTTTGGGGTTTTTTCTTAAACAATGCACCTTCATGTATAAATATCGGCAGATATGTTCGTATATGCACATGTATGTATGCGTATGATAGTGTAGAAGTATGTATTGAATAGTATTCGCCTCCTACTTGCTGTTTTTCTTTTTTAGTTACGCTACTAAATTGCATGCAACATGGATATTTACTTCATGATACAAACGATAAATTTCCTTTTGACTGGCTTGTTTTTCAGATTTTTTTTTTTTTTTGTCTTTCACTTCGGTGCTCTACGTCTATTTACCACTGTCTTCTTTAACATGTTTAACACACGTGTACAACCACACACACATATCATCATGTGTTGGTGTTTATTTTATAAAAAAAAAGTTTTAAAACAAATTCTATTTTTTAATTTTTTTTTGCAAAACAACGTCAAATGTTGGCAGAAATCACTGTAAGTTAAATATTTTCTTGTGTTGCATTAATTTTTTTAAATATGTATGTGCATTGTGTATACAAACACGTACAGTAAATATATATTTACTTATGTATGCGCGCTTGTAAGTATTCCATGCAGAATTGAAGCGTAAACATATTTTATTTTTAACAAGAGTTTGTACTTAATAGCAGTTGTCTATATAGAATAAAATACTTTTCCTCGTTAAAATAATGGCATTTTTTGCAAAAGACACTTTATCGAGTTTCTTGCTTAAGTATTTTGTTTTTCTAGCTGTTATTCAAAATTAAGCGAAAAAAGTTTGTTGCTTAAGTCTTTTGTTTTTACTAAATTTGATTTCTTAGAAAATGCATTTAAAAATTCTACTTATAAATATCAAATAAATTCTTCACGCACAATATTTAAAGTTCACGTTAAACATTTTTTATTTCACCCATTTTAACCATAAAAATATGCTGCTGCTCGTGTGCGGAATACAAATGAGGTCATATTATATAATTTTTTTATATTTTTACGAAAATTGTTTTTGATTATTGTGTATAATCACACACGTTGACCATCTTTTTCTTTTAATTTAATTTTCTTCCTTTTTTTTTTTTGAATACATAACAGTTAAAATTGACGCTTTTTGAATATTAATTTATATTCATTGAATAAATTTGCATAATTTTATTAAGTTAAAAAAAAAGGTGTGACTAAAGCCAAATTTTTGGCTAATTTTCAGCGATTCTGTAAAAGAAATAAACTAAATTTCTACATAATAAATTAAAAATTGCATAACTCAATAAACTGTAGAGCAGAGCATTTTTTCAATATATTTTGCCTAATAAATATTTGAGTTTCTTTCAAAAGGATTTGCTATACTCATGCCCAATTTTCAGGATAATATTTACATCAATATTAAGTTAATTTTCATAACAAACTTAAATCGTATTTAAAACAGATTTGTTTTTTGAGTTTTATTTGAAAAGTCTTATTTAATTAAGATAAAAGTATGGTAGCACTACTAAATATAAAAAACAGCTGACTGTTAATGCTTTGCCTGTTGTTGTTGTATTGTTGTGATATTGAGGCCGACTTGCTAAAATATTACAATAGAAACTTAAGTTGAAATTTAGTGTACCACATCGGTGACTTAAGTTTCACTTAAGTTTTTAGTGAAGAAGAGAATTTTGTATTTAAAACGATTTTAAAAATAAATGTGTTTAAATTTCAATCCTGAAAATTGGCCATCAGTCTAAGGGACTATTTATTATGTTTATATATTTCTATGGAAGAAGGTTTACATTTCCAGTTCGGAAAAAACCAATAATTTGTTACTTAAGTGTGTCTAAGTCTGTTTTGTCTTGGTATACAATTTTCCCGTTTAGAACATTCCGGAAAATCATTTTTAATGTACCACTAATTCGATAAACGTATATTATCCTTTAAAATTTCTCTATATTAAGCAAAGATAGAGATTAAAGATGATCTAATTAAAGACTTTATTTAGTTATTTAGTATGGATCAATTAAAGCCTTTAATTCCCTACCGCTTCTTATCTTCTATGAATATGCAAAAAATATTTTCCATACGATATAGCATATCTCTAATATTTAATTGCTAAAGGATTGACAGGTTTCTACAACGTTGTTTTAATAATATTCTTAAGGTACCCCTTTTTCTATATCCCAAGATAACTTTTAGCTTCAAAAAAATTATGTTTTATGCATCGCACTGAGAAAATTTTCGTTTTCCAAAATTCAAAAAACAATGCAAATTCGACAAATTTTATGTTTTTCTCCTACATTTTAGGGTTTGTATGGAAGCTTCTACAAGGAGCAGAGAAAGGCCTTTGAATGTTGGTTATGTTAAAATTAAAGGGGTCGGTCTTAGAAATTGAACCCTTATAGGCTCGCGTTAATGCCCTAGAGTCCGTTAACGATAGATTTTTTTTTTTTGTACGGGAGCCATGTTTTGATCGGCCGGGTGCAAGGACACTATGACACTGGACGTTATAACATGCCACCGTTTTATATAGTTTATACTATGTGTACAGCTTATCTTCATTAGAACTTATCTTAAAATAAAAAAACAATGGTAATTTAAGCAAAAATTGAACTGGAAATCTCCATGGATTTTAATAACACTCGATCCATAACATGGCTGTTTATATACTTTTTTATTTGATTTAATTTAATATATACCAAGTTGAATTTATATAAACGGTGGCAGCAATACTACAACAAAACAAAAACTAAGAAACGGCAGATGTTAACGGCTTGAAATGTCAACTATTTTTAAACAATATTACGAAACCAAAACAAATTGGTTCGAACTGTCAAAGTCAGAAGGCTTTTCGACGCCACTTGTAGTGAATTCGCCCTTATTATAATTATGTAATATGATATAAGAATGAATTTTAAGTGTGACGTTTTCTTGCTTTTTACAATCTGAAGTAAAATTTTATTTTTTCTTATAGTTAAGTGCTTTTTCAAATTGTCCAGTTATTTTTTCAAAATCCAGATGAATTTTTTCTATTGTCCAGTTTTTTGACTTTTGATATCTTGCAACCCTACTGTATATCCAACGTGTTGCTTCAATTTTGCCATCTACATTAAATTTTTACTAGAAAATTGTAAGACAAAGCAGGTTGTCATTAAGGATAAATGTTATTTTAAACTTTAAAATTTAAATATGAGCAAAAATTAAGCAAAAATGGCGATGTGTGTAAAACATAGAAATGTGTACAAATCTTTTAGAATACCGGTTGATTTAGAATCACTTTTTAAAGAGATCTAACGATATCCATCCGTCCGTCTGTCTGCTTGCCTGACCATATTAGTTTTGTTCGCAAAGTACAAGTTGCAATCTTGTAGATAATTCGATCAAATTTGGAAAACACATTTTAATTGTACTAAGGGCGAATTCTATGTAAATGGTGAGAATTAGTCTATAGTTTTGCATATTCCGCATAAAAACTTCTTTCCAAATTAGACTTACAGACTTGTTTTTATGTTTGTATTTAGATTAAATTCGCCCCAAAAATATTTTACTGCAAATTAAATTCATTTCGAATCATTTCACATTTGCCCAAAGCTTAATAAACAATTAAGCGACCGTCCCTGAAATCCCTTTAAGATCTCATAAGGATGTTAATATTTAGATAATAATCGGCATAAATAACTCTTATATGAATCCAATAACTGCCCATCGTTTCCAAATAGGGGAAAATCTCGAAAATTCGTCAGTAAATGTCATGGTGTTTGTGCTTTGCATATTAAAATGTTAGGATTGTTTTAATTAAATGGAACTGTTATTAAATTGTTGAATATTTTGTTTTCAAATTAGCAATTTTTGATTTTTTTTAAGCATATTTTTGAGTTTTTACTGCATATTGAATGCGCATAAAACGTGTTTTTAGAGCATATTTTTGGTTTCTCTGCTTATAACATATCAATAAAACGAATTTTCTATTAGACATGGTTAAATAAACTTTTTTTTTTTTTTTTTTTGTTAAATTGAGATACTTCTTATGAATAAAGGGCTAATAATATTTTAAAAAGAAAGAATTTTAAATCAATAATCATTTCTTTTTAACTTTTCATTAATTTTTGTTTTTTTTTTTTTTTTGTTTTTACTTCTCTTAAAGTGGCAATTCAATTTGGCTTAAATTACATAACATAAGAAATACTTTTAATGACAAAATTTAAAAACTACACAATAAATCGCATTTGGCACAACAAAACAACAACAACAAATAATGCAATTTAAAACTAATTAAAAATATTAAAAAATGTTTCTTTTGTGATTATTATTTAATTTTAAGTAAATTTCGATTTCGTAATTATGGACAACAACAGAGAAGTGTGTAATATGTACACATATGTGTACGTTAATTTACCCAGCAAGCATTTTAAAGATAATTTCAAAACATAACACTGCAATAATTGTTACAGAGTACATCTAATAGGAAAAAGGCACTGATTGATCACCCTGTGCTTTTAGAAACGTCCTGCAAGAGATTTTATTTTGTAAATTACAAAATGTAAAAAAATCAAACATATTTTAAAAAGGAGTTTCTAGTTTAACTGTTTTGAAATTACATTTTGCTCAAAACTGATTTTTTTCATGTGTATTTGTTTCTGTAATTACAATCAGCAGTCCCAAGAATACACGTAGAGAAAAAATATCTTTAAATATGGTCACCTCCAACAAACATATTTTTAAAGTAAAATGTAAACATCTTTTGTTTAATTTAACCATATTTTTGTCACCGACAACCATATTATGTTTAAATTAGTTTAGAGTTGTAAATGTTTGATGTTTTTCTTAACTACACTTATACAGGGTTGTAAACAGTTGTACGAAACCGCACAATTTCAACTTAACTAAATTTTCAACTAAACCGTAATAGGAGGCATAAAACTTACTTTTGTACATTTTGAAACACTACAGAAAAATTACTTTAAAAAAACTTAAGGGCCAAATAAACCACACAAATTGCTTGGCAAACACATCTTTCGTTTTTGTTTGCGAATAAACAACTGAAACATATTTTGTAAAAACATTAATTTTAATTTTTGTTGAATTCAGGCGTCGTTTTTCCAACGGCAATTTTGCTTGATATTTGCTTAAAATGGAGGAGAAACATAAAAGAAAGCAAAAGAATATGGAGTAAAGAGCTGCTATTTTGGAGAAAGTAATAGTGCTAAAGAATAAGAATTTACGGCTGAAAATTAATTTAATGCTTCCTCTTCTACTCCTTTACTCTGCAAAGTTTTAACTGAAATTATTTCATTTAGCCATTGGCACTCAAGGCGAATTCATCCCAGGTAATCTCGGTACAAAAACCACAAGCAATTTGTTTTTGTAAAATCGTTGTACAATGTCAAAAACAGAAATAAAACAAAACAGAAACAAATATAATAACAGAGAATAAACAACATTTTGACATCCAACAGTGATTTAAGCTAATATCAGCAGGGCTTTTAAGACCACCTGTAATAAATTCGCCTTGTTGGCACTACAAAAAGTTTGACAAATAGCAAAAATGACTACCAAATACTTAAAAAAATTATTAATATTTCTAAAAAAAATGTTTCAAATGTTTGTCCAAACAAGCAAACATCCTAATAAACAACATAAAACGTTTGTACAAGCGTAATGTTTTGAAAAATTTGCCAAGCCATTTGAGTGGCTTAGTTTGCCCTTTGCAAATGATCAGAAATAAGACTTACAAATTCGTCGCACGAATGGTACCATGTTCTCCTAACAATTTTTTTTAATGCAAAAATAAGTTATTTAATGATTGTTTGAATCTTGTAGGAAGTGGGCAAACGGCGAGTAAACCGTATTCGAGTACGCTGAAGCCTAAGCTAAGCCTTTTTCGCAAGCTCTTGTTTTAAAAATAATTCAGATTAGAAAAGAAAGCTTAAAGTTCCTAAAAACCCAATTTTTTAGTTTTCTATAAAATATTTATTATTTTATCGATATTTTATTATATGAATCTGAAAATAAAAATTGAAAAAAATATGAATCCAATTGTTCAAGTTCTCGCAAGTGCACTGTTTATATGGACGATTTAAAATTTTTCTAGCCAATTTAATTTTTTTGAATCGATATATTACTCATTTGCTGCAACTGCGTAATAAGTAAAAAGTCGCAAATGTATTTTGACTTACTTTTGAGTTATGACGATATTGCAGCGAAAAAGCGATGTATCGATACACAAATTAATAAAAGGGTTTAAGCTACTTTTTATCAAAATTTTCAATGATAATTATTTTTAAAATATGACCCACTTAATTCAGCGTACTCAAATTAGGAATACCTGCCGGGTGCCGCGCTTGTTACATATTTGAACTAGCACATTGTTATTGAATGCTGCCTGGGTAGTACCTTTTGTATATTGCAGTATGTGTGTACATAATCCATTAAATTATGTGTGATTGTACTTTAAATAAAAATGAATTAAGGTAATTATTGTCGCTAGGAATATTAATGACTTTTTGTTGTTGCTGATGTTGTAGCAACAACAACAACGATTTAAAATGTTCACTTTTCGTGCATGTTTTAGACATGTACGGAAATATTGTATATGATATAAATACATATTTATGAAAGTCCATGAATGCGTTAGAAAGATAATGAATTTGTTGTCGTAGGCTGTTGGATATTATTTTGACATGCCTCAGTATTTTGGACTTGCGTTGTTTATGTTTTTCTTAAATTAAAGACATACACTTTAACTTTAAACCGTAAACACAGTCAAAAAATATCGACAGTTATTCAATGAAGCTTCTATGCATTTTTGATATGAATTTAAAACCTTGATCACTTTATTCCTAGTAATTTGTCTTTTGCCCGACATTTCTATTCCCTACTTCCTAATTACTTTGTATTACTTAGAGTTATATAACGACGTTTTTCCCTTGGGAAATAGACATTATTTAGAAATTTTGTAGACCAAGGACCGTTTTACTCCCTTCGCGAGGAAAATCTAAGGTCTTGTCTTTTTTCCCAAGCAAAAAAAAAATAAGAATGAACATCCAGTCCTATAATCTTTATTTCTGATTTGTTATTTTATGCTATATATACCAAAACAGTAAGAAAGTGAAATTTTATTAGAGTCATTTTATAAGGAAACACACTACGTTTACAACCGCAACAGTGAAGATAACAATGGTGAGAGAAGTCTAGAACACATCCTTTGTTACTCTTCCAAACTGCTGAGGAAACGACAGCCCTAAAGAAGTTTTGGGTTTTCTTTTTTGGATTAGTTCTTTAGAAAATAAAATCTTAAGTTTTTGATCTATTATTATTACCAGAGAAGACTAAAATGCTTTTTTGCTTTTTTTTAGCTGTTTTTTATAAAACCTGCTGTTTTTTGCTTCTTTTACAATGGTGTTGCTTCTTTTTTGATTTTTTTGTTTAAACTTCCCATTTTTTGTATTAAAAACTTCGTATGTTACTACCAAGGCGAATTCCTCTATAAAAGTGAATTCGCCTTCGTTACTACCTTTTTGCAACTCTGAAATCATAGTAGGCTGTTAAAAATAGAAATAAATAAAAAAGTTTAAAAAATGCCAAAAGAGAAAAGTAATAGAAATTTATTATTAAAATGGGGAACACCAATTGGCGTCTTCTAAGCAAGAGACCCATCCACAGAAACTAATTACGGAATATCCAGTGGCTCCAACTGCCACAACATTTCAAAAGGATCTTTGTAAAGCATTGTTTGAATCCAATATACCAATAAAAAAAGTTAGTTCTCCCAGTTTCAAAAATTTCATTGAGAAATATTATCAAATGTCGGAAATACATACCAGAATTGTATAGGGAATCTATAGAAAAAATGCGTCAAGCAGCCAAAGACAAATATATATAGATTTCTGTAAATGAAACTACGGACAGCGAACAGATTTATGTTGCAAATTTTATTTTTGGAGTCTTAGAAGAATTGAAAGACAATAAAACTTATTTATTGAACATGCAAGTACTTGAAACGGCAAATGGCGCATCTTTTGCAGCATTTTGTAATGATTCGTTACAAATATTGTGGCCAGATGGTAAAGTAGAAAAAAAAAATCGAGCTTAGATTTGATATTAATTTTCTGTATTTAGGCATAAAATATAACAAAGTGTTACTTGTAGTCACGGATGCAGCTGCATAAATGCTAAGTGGAATATCTTCTCTAAAGGCAATGTATCCGAAAATGCTTCAGTTAACATGTTTTGCACATGGTATCCTTCAATGGAATTCAATGGAATCCACAGGGATATCGAAGCAGGGGGCGCCCACAAGTAACTTGGCGAAGATCTGAAGAGGAGTTTACAAGAAAAGGGCTTTCATGGGCACCATTGAGAAGCTTGGCGCAGGATAGAATAAGATTTAGAAATTCTATTCAATCTATATAAGAAAAAAAAAAAACATAACTTTAACCCTTTATTAACTGTAATTAATAGGTATTAATGTTCATATATTGTAAAATGTATTATTTGTTGTTGCTAGAAGCTCCACTTAGAGTAGCGTTCTTATAAATATTGTAACTGCCTGTTTGTAGAACGCGATCGCAAAAGTGACTCGTTCAACTTACATTTAAAACAAAAACAAAATTTCAAAATTTGTTTTTGTTTTAAATGTAAGTTAAGCGAGTCACTTTTGTGCTCGCGCTCTACAAACAGGCAGTAAGACACGTTAACTAAAATAAAAAAAAAAAAATCCATCGATTAGCTGAATTCATTCGAACAAACTTTGAAGATGTCAATAAATTGATATAGGTAAATAGAACTATTAGTCAGAGGTGTTCTGGAAATCGAAAACGCAAGAATTTAAAAGTCGTTTTTTTAATATGATTTTTGTAGTAAAAGAATTTTATGACAAATATTTCTCTATTAAACAGAATTCTATAGGAAAATTATATAAAATGGATTAAGAATGTATTAAAAATAACTTGAAAGTTCTTGTGTTTTTTTTAATATAAACATATGTAAGTTAAAAATATATGTTACAAAAACAAAATTTTTACAGGCACCGCGAAGAAAACAACTCTTTCTAAAAATGAAAACTAATGCTGTACTTCCACCGTCTCCATGCCCAACTCGTTGAGGTACTTGGTTAGAAGCGGCAATGTACTACGCTGAACATCTTGAAGAAGTTAAAGCCGTTGTTTTAGAACTTGCCGAATCAATTGTGCAATCCAAAAAAATATTTGAAAACTCCGAACTAAGTTCTCAACTTGCATTTCTAAAATACAATTTTGCAAACATTTTGGTTGCTATAAAAAAATTTCAAGCTAGGGGTTTATTAATTTCAGAGAGCACTAATACTTTATCGACAGTTTTTGACGGACTATGCAAGATCGAGGACCAACAATATAAAAAGAAATTTGAGAAAATATTAAAAAGAAATCCCGGATATCAGCAGTTTTTGGAAATGAAATATATTTTAGAGTCTGGTACTGTTCCAAAAGATGAATATGTAAAAAGTTTGTCCTCTAATGAAATTCTCAAATTTAAATATGCACCGTCAACCTCCGTTGATGTAGAAAGAAGCTTCTCTTTATACGAAACGCTTTTAAAGATCGACGTAGAAAATTAAAATTTGAAAACATAAAGCCCACATGATAGTACATTGTAATAATTTTGATGATGTGGAAGAATTAGAATAAAACCATTTTTTAGTGCTTTTTTTTTGCTGTTTTATCAAATTTTTGTTGCATAATTTCTTTTTGCTGTAAAAGTATTGAATATTGCTTTTTTTTTTGTCTTCTCTGATTATTACATATCGTCACCTCAACATGCAAACGTGACAAGTTTTTTTTTTGTAATTCTACAGGAAGCACCAAAAAGTCTTTTATTTGTTTGTGTTTACTATTTTTCTATCTCCAAACTCAATTTTATACTCCGAAGTTTTTCTTAACTAATAGCTAACACAATTTCTTTATTTTATTTCTCGTTTTTTTTTTATTTTTTAATTAAATAATAAATTTAAGCTTATGATAATTTTACTATTTAGGTAATATTTAACCAGATCGAATACTCTTGCAATATAAAACGAAAGATCCAAATAAATTTCATCATATACTATCAGAAATTAAAAATAAAAAACAGTTAAAAAAGCTTTCAGATTCTTGCATGTTAAATTTTATGTTTCTAGGTCCAGTATTGGCGGAAATTCAACAAGTACAAAAAATTCCCTCATAGATTCTCATCCACTGAGGACATTGCATGTTTAATTTTTTGTTTCTGGGTCCATTATCAGTAAAAATTATAAAAGGTACCAGGTAAAGAACAAAAAAGTACCAAAAAATCCCTATTAAAGATTCTTATTCACTCAGGACCTTGCATGTTTAATGTTATGTTCCAATATTAACGATAATTAAAAAATACCAGTTTTTGAACGTAAAAGTACCAAAAAGCTAAAGAAAGAAATTTAATTTCCCGTTTTATCACTTTTGTGTACTTTTTTCTCCCCATCTAAGTTTAAAAATTGTAGTGGAAGCCAATAATTTCATACGTATATGTTAATGAATGGAGAAAATGTTTTGTAAACACTTTTCCGAATTTCGAAAAAGTACCAAGTTTGTATTTTTTCATAATATGTATAACCTTTATTTCTATGTTTATAGGTTTAAAATATAGATGGAGTGACAAAAAAAGTACAAAAATATAGGCTTAACCAGCAAATTTCCAAAAAAGGCCGAATTTTAATAAAGTACCAGACACCTGTCCGCTTATTTTTCTAAAGAACAACGATAAATATTATATTTTTTGTATCTCGTTTGGTTTTGGAGACAAAAGATTACCGAATTTACCCGTTTTTTAGCCTTTTTCCCTCTAAACGTTCGAATTCCAAAAACCCCTTGTTAGTGGATCGATTTGAGACAAACCTCTGGTCCAAATTTCGGTTTTTAGCTTTAGTCAGTCAGTCAGTAACATTACAATTTTATATGTATAGATATCATACATCATCATAAGTTACATCATAATGACGCAATATTTTTTGCATCAAATATTTTATAGAAAATCGAAGTAGAAAGTGATCGGAAGTTGTTCTCAATGCGCACAATTCATAAGCATAAAGTCGTACAACATCTCTTTAAAGGAAATACTCAAATAACGAATTTTAAATTGGACTAATCACGTACTTTTTAAAATTTTTTTTGTGGACTTTTCCAATTTGCATGCCACTGCAAAACACTTAGTGGAAATTAAGTAATGATGTTTTTTTTTGCAAATGATGAATTTTGAGCTTAATAAGAACGTAAAAGTACCAAAATTGGACGCTAAGGTGACTTTATTAGGTAATTTTAGGTGTTAAATGCTTTTCATTTTCACCCCTTAAACGTTCGAGTAAATATTTTATTTGTTTTTTTTTAGTTTATTTTAACTAAACAACTTTTTCGAGCTTAAAAATGTTGTTGTTTTGTTAAGTGAAATAGAAAGTGATATTAAGTTACTTGTACTTATTTGTGGTTTGAATGGCTTCAAGAAAACAGTCACGCTTTGTAAAAATGTTTCATGTTACTTTGTTTTCTTGTTTTTTCCTGCGTGTGTCTTTTTTCATAAGAAAATATATCTACATATATTTTGCGTAGGCTTGTTTAATTGGTCTTCAGATATCTGTGTTTTTTACTTTAAGATCCAATTAAGAAATCATGAAATTATTTTTTTTTTTTTTGAAAGACAAATTAAATTTGTCATGTAGTTGACATACTCTTGCGTTAAAATAGTTAAAACTTGGGATCGTACTTGCATTAAACAAATTTTATTAGCACCTAAAAAACAACATTTATTTATTCCCACTGTATGACTGGCACTTTTGATAACTTTCCGTTAAAAAATTTTGTATTGTTGCATTTTTAAACGTTAAACTTTTTTTTATTATTGGAAAATCATTTCAATTTATGATTTATTTATGACCCATTAAAATAGTTTTTGTCTGATGTTGCAATATCATTCATTTGTTCAGTGGATTAAATATCTTTGTTTTTTTTTTAATTTAACAAAATTGGCGGTTAAACCACTTTTACTTTCTATTCACAATATTTATTGTTTTAAATCGAAATATTTATCGTAATAAAAAAAAAACAATTTTATTTTTCTTTTAAAGTCATGGTTTGAAATATGGTCGACATTTTATGACAAAAAGAAAAACATGCTTTTATCTTTTAAGTCAGCGTTATTAATTAATATTGTATCTGTTTTTGTAATTTTCTAATGAAAGTGAAAACTTTTTTTTAATTTATTGGAAAAGTTACTTGTTTTCATAATTTTAATGCAGATATTAAATGTCGGTACATATTAGCAATTTGTGTCACACAAAACTGCATATTTTTCATGACAATTTAAACGCAACCACTCGATCTCCTCAGATGGAAAAAGGAAAAAACATGTAAAATCAATTAAAATGGATAATCATTCAGGAAAGCAAATTTCGATCTACCAAATGTTAAAATACAATTTGGTTCAAGGATTGATGTTTGACTAGTGACGTCAGCAGTCGTCGATGGCTGCGAGTGTAAGACGGCAAATCCATCTGAGGAGATCGAGTGGTTGCGATCGAAACATGTCATGGTAACCTGCCGGCCAGGGTTCGAGCCCGAGCCACGTCAAGAATGAAAGATTATCAATAACAATTTTAATTGATTTTCATGTTGTAAAATTCCTTTCTTCATAAAAATAATTTAATAAAAATTAAATTTCATGAACTTAAGCCTAATTAAAAATATTAAAAATTTGGATTAAAAACCATAAATAGTTCAACAAAATAACCACAATACTAATTATATTAAAAATTTCTTAAAAAAAAAAAATTTAACATGCAAAAAAATTAAAAATGCTTTTTTTTAAAGCTTAAGCTTCGTACAGACGATGGTCATATCTTACAATGTTGTCATTAAAATTGCCTAAAAATGTCTTGCAACTGTCTGAACATTGTAAGCTCATTTTCATTTGGCAGATGTGTAAAATAAATGCATCTGACAATGGCACCATTGTCAGAAAAATGACAATATTGTAATATCTGACCATCGTCTGTACGAAGCTTTAGTGCGTTACTAATTATTTGTATATTATGCAGGAGTAGATTCCAAAGACGAAATGCATTAAGGAAGAATCGCCAATCGGAAGTTAAGCTTTGGTGTATAAACAATAAAATTCTTTTACCTCTAATAGAGCTTGATATGGTTAAGCGGTTATACAGATGTTGCGGTTGTTGAGTAAACACGATTTTATGCATTAATATCAGTACTCTTGTTTTGAGAAGGTCATCAAACTGAATACCATATAATTTTACCGTAAAAGGAGAAACAGAATTAAACCTTTTCACGCCATATACGTATCGTACAATACTTTTAAAGACTGAGTTTAATTTTCTCGCACTTGCGGCATCCCATTTGGCAAATAATTCGCATCCATACATCAGAATTGGCAATAAATAGGTTTTGGCAAGAAGTATTCTTATTTTGATAGGTGTACAATACTGCGTTTGCCAGAGAGTTCTAAGCATGGAATGCGTAAGGCCACAAGCATAATTAATATGGTTGCACCATGTCAGGTTCTTATTAAAAATAATCCCAAGATTTTTTGCTGTATTTACCCTTTCAATACGTTCATTACCAAGAAAAATATCAGGTATATGATCGGTTATAGCAGTTCGTTTTTGGATAACAAGATATTGAGATTTCTTTGGGTTGATACTTAGACCATTAGCAGTAGCCCATTCATATATATATTAACTCAGTATTCAGAGTTAAGACACATTCTTCAATTTCAGATGTATCACAGCTGATGTAAACCTGAACATCGTCAGCATACATTCTGACTTTGCAGTGTGTAAGTCGACTCGGAAGGTCATCAGCATAAAGCGAAAATAGAAGGGGTCCAATAATTGACCCCTGCGGTCACACCTCGTTACAGGTAGAAGTTTTGATTTATTGTTACCACTTTGAACATACTGATGCCTGTTGGTAAGATATGTTGATATCAGACGTGTGTGTAGCAGCTGTAGAAAACATAAACATGTGTTGTAGTTTGTAACATATGACGTTATGATCGACTGTATCGAGGGCTTTGGAATGATCTCAAAGTACTAAGACATTTGTTTTCCATTCATCTATACCTTTTATTGTATCTTCCGCAACATCTACAAGTGCAGTTATACAACTGTGTTTTTTCCGAAATCCAGAATGTTTATCATTAAGCAGATTATGATCATTAACGTAAAGCGAAATCTGATTAAGAATTATCCTCTAAAATATTTTCGACACAAAGGGTAAAATGGCAATTGGCCTATATTCTGATTTAGTTTTGGGTATTGGTATTATTTTAGATTTTTTCCAATTTGAGGGAAAATGACTGGTGGTAATTATGGTATTAAATACATGTGTAACAAAGGGCAATATTCTTGGGAGAATTAATTTAAAAAATCTTGGGTGAATTTCGTCCACGCCAACTGCATTTGATTTAATTGACATACAGCTTCTTATAACGTCAAACTGGTCTACGCAATCAAAAGAGAAGTTATAATGGGGTTGACGATTGTCATGGTTGTAGTTGTAAAAATCAATATCGGAATATTCACAAATTTTTCGTTAATAACGTCTGTATCCATAATAAAAGGGTCATTATTTCCAGATTTCCAGATTTACCGATACCGATTTCCCTTTCAGCCTTCCATGCTTTTTTTTTTGATCCCAGAGCCAAGGAGAACTCTTCAGTGTAAAATTTTGATTTTTCCTGTTTAATGGTTTTGTGTACTGTTTTTCTCGCCAAACAATATTGAACATGTAGATCGTTGGTTTTAAACCGCTTCCAACATTAAAATGCAAGGTATCTTTTATTAAAATGTATTTTTTGCTTAAATGATCAAATAGAACTGCGTCGAACCCCACTTTCTATAAAATTTCACATATGCACAGCTTATCACAGCCCTGATAAATGGGACACCTCAAAAAATACTTACTGCCTATTTCACGATGTCACTCGAATGCTTTCTTTCGCACAAGTTACATGTAAAGTAAAAATAAATTTGTTTTACATGTAATTTGTGCGAACGAAAGCGTTCGAGTGACATCGTGAAATAGCCAGTTAGTTTACATTTTTCTCTTAATTCTTTTAAACTAAGCAAAAAGGTCTTAAGTCAGGAACTGTAGTTTTTGTAATGTTAAATTGAAAATTTTGTAATTGTATTGCAATGAATTATTTCTTAAAGAGCAAATGATTACGATAAAAAGCAGTTGTGCTGGACTTAAGTTAATGATACCAAAGAAAAGAGAGAGAAAAATTTATTTAAAGGCAATCAAAAACTCAAAATGCGTTTTTTAACTTAATGTCTTTTTACCTAAAGCTAAAGAATAATTTATGTTGGTATGAATTTAATAAGGATGATTAATTTTAAGTTATTCATATAAAATTAAGTATTTTTAATGAAAAATCCTAAATTAAACTAAAGATACATTCATACTGATGAAATATTTGGTGGCAAAGATTAAATATTTCATTTACATGGTCTGAACACAAAATATTTTTGAATGTCAATAAAATAAAAGATGATTTTGTGCACATAAAAGTATTTGGCGGCAAACAAATATTTGTCCAATGTGATCATAGTGTGAATACAAAAAATGTTTATACAAAAAAAAATTGTTAGAGCAAACAACGACAAATAATTTTAGCCATTTTCCCGATAGAAGCAATTTCTCCTGTAAAGGTACGTTCAGACGAATGAAATATTTGACGAAAATATTTGTTCTGATGTGCTGTGTGAAACAAAAGAAAATAATACAGAAGCTAGCTTTCCCTCAAGAATAAATTTCAGTGTATTTATCAAACATGAAAAATTGGGAATTTAGCACGTCATACAGAAATCTTATTAATAGAAAAATATTTTGTTTAATGTTTAGTTTGAATTATTAGACGTTGATATCATACCGCTATTAGGAAATTTTTGCGAATTTCCGCTAATTTAGCAATTTTTATAAAATTTTTGCCATTCCTTATAGTTTTAGGCACTTTTGAATAAATTTTATGGCTTGTTTGAAATATTAAAATTGTTTTCGCTATTTTTGCAAAGTTTTTTTCTTATTTTTCCCCGACATTTGGTTTTTTAACCGATTTTGTGATTTCAAATATATTTTAGGGTTTGTAAGTTTGCAATTTTTCATGTTCCCGTTCCCAGTTTTCAGTCTTCCAGTTTTTTGTTTTTCTTTTTCATTCTCCTGTTCTAACTTTATAAGAGATGCTGCTCCACAGAATAAAACAAATAAAATAGCTTCTGCGCTCATTTTTAATACTTGTGAAATATATTTTTATTTTTGAACACTTTCATTTAATAATTATTTGATGCAAATATTAGTTTAAGTTAAAATTTGCCGTTGAAAGCCTTCGTGAAATAAAATGTATTTTATTTTGACAGCATTTTTTCTCTAACATGCAGTAAATCATTCCCTCAGCAATGCTACCATACTTTCATTCGTGGTATTTTGCACAAGGTGTAGTCATTAGGGAGAGTTGTCAATATCCACTAGGGTTTTTTCAATAATTAATAATTATATTTTCCGCTTTCCCTGGATTTTTCATGCGGGATCCCAGGAAATAGAAAATTTCTCATAGTTTAAGATAATAAATAGCTGTTATACTTTAAAATTTAGTCGATTAGATCAATTACAAGAAGTGAGTACATACGTAAATCAATGTCTCCTGATGCAATAAATCTATTTAAAGCAGAATGGGCAGTGGAACAGTTGATAATTAATAAATTTAGTGAAGTGAAAAGTTGATAACGAACATTAATTCAAAATAAGATGCAGGTAGTAAAGTTCAATTGTCCATGGACAAGTCTTAAAAATAACAGATACCTAAACATATCGCTCCTTTATTGCAACATAGTCATATCTACAAAAACAAATGAACTCGGCAAATGCTATTAAAGTTTTCAAAATGTACCGATGTAAAGATATATTTTGCTATAACTTCGGTTCAGTTTGAGATGAAATACGAGAAGGCATGAAAGAACACTTTGCTTAAATAACTTACAATTTTTGATTTTTTGAGATATGACTATGTTGCAATAAAGGAGCGATATGTGTATTGGGTGATAAACACAAATTTTTTTAAATTTGTTTTGGTTTGTATTAGGGTATTCAAAAATAGTGTGAAATGAAACAAAAAATGGTTTTTTTCATACAAGTGTTTCTGTATCTTTTCTTTGCGAGAATTACCTGTCATTTAAATAATTTGCCAGTAATTATTGGAAGGATGTGATAAAAAGTGTTTCTGTAACAATATTTTGCGAAAAGTTTCTTACAAGAACTGTCAAAATAAGTCACATTTGAAATTGGTGCGATAAAAATAAAATATAGATATTTTAAATTTAAAATATGATGTTTATATACTATTTTTTTAATATAAATAAATAATAAAAAAAAGAATATAAATGATGGTTGCATAATTTAAATGATGGAAATAATGAAACTCAATTGTTTTATTTTGTTATTTAAAAATTTTTTTTTGGGATTTTCTTATTTGGGTTTTATTCAGGGCTGCCAGATAAATTTGTGTCAAAATCGTCAATTTCCTGAGAAAAAAATAAAAAAGATCGTCTTTTTTGTTTTAAAAATCGTGCAGTTTAAAACAAATTTTAAACAATTTTGTTTCGACTTTTATTAAAACATAATCAAACAAAAACATAGTTAAAGCTCGTGGGTATTTAATAATTTCTTTAAATTTCTATTTCTTTAGTTAAGCTGAAGGATTTATTTTCTTTAATCCGATAACAATTTAAAATTGTTGTTTTTCCCTGAAGAAGTCACACAAATGCATGAGAAAATATCATATTAAACAAAAAATAAAATAAATATTTTTTAATCCAAATTTTTAATATTTTTAATTAGGCTTAAGTTCTTCAAATTTAATTTTCATTAAATTATTTTTATGAAGAAAGGAATTTTACAACATGAAAATTAATTAAAATTTACTGATAATTTCTGAAAAGGTCAGCAAGAAAAAGAAAGACAAGAAAATGAAAAAACAAAAACAAAATATGTACTTTGAACTTCAAGAAGAATTCTTGACAAAACTACGAAAAAACAGAGGTAAAGGAAGAACATGTAAAATAAATTAAAATAGATAATCATTCAAAGCAAATTTCGATCTACCAAAGGTTAAATACAATTTGGTTTAAGGATTGATGTTTGACTAATGACGTCAGCAGTCGTCGATGGCTGCGAGTGTTAAACGACAAGCCCTCTGAGGAGATTGAGTGGTTTCAATCGAAACATGTCAGGGTAACCTGTCCGTAAAAACGCCTGGGTTCGAGCCCAGATTGAGTCAAGAATGAAAAATTATCAGTAAATTTTAATTAATTTTCATGTTGTAAAATTCCTTTCTTCATAAAAATAATTTAATGAAAATTAAATTTGATGAACTTAAGCCTAATTAAAAATATTAAAAATTTGGATTAAAAATCATAAATAGTTCAACAAAATAACCACAATACTAATTATTAATAAAATAAATATATTTACAAAAGCAAAAAGAAACCAAGCTTAATAAAATAAATAAATAAATTAAAATATTTTTTTTTTTGATATTCTTTAATTAGGCTTGAGTTTGAGTTCATCAAATTTAATTTTCATTAAATTATTTTCACTGAGGGAAGGAATTTTACAACTTGGAATTTTTATTAAAATTTATTGATAATTTTTCCTGGATGAGCTGGGATTTGAACCCGGGTTGATCTTTACATGTTTCAAGAAACACCACTTTCTATCGTCAGAAGATCTTTGTGTTCTACCCACTGCACCACTGCGGTGCCCGTTAGTTATCACTTCAATTTCAAATTACATGTTGCCTCCTTTTTCCTCAAAGTCTTGACAGAAAGAATACGAAAAACAGAGGAAAAAGGAGGCAACATGTAATTTGAAATGTAAGTGACAATAACAGCAAATTTCGAACCACCAGTACTACTGGTTAAAGATTGATGTTTGACTGTTGGCTAACGGGCACCGCAGTGGTGCAGTGGAAAATAAATCCATTCCTTAAACAAAACATTTCAAAGAATTTAATCAGATATTTTACTTGACATATCCTGTGAAAAATTTTACAAAACATGATGTTTGTTTCTGACATTTGAAAACAGCACATTTATAAAGTAACTACCGTTACTTTTTTAATGGTCAAAAAAAGTATTGAAGTGACATTTTTTATGAATTTTCGGTAGCTACCTTTGCTTGAACTTTCGTAAGTCCAAAAAGCGAGCAATTCTCGTGGCACATTTGGGAAGGTTGTAAAATTCATTTAAAAAATCTCCGGAAATCGGTAACGACCGCTACTTTGGAAACACCCAAATATCAATCATATTTTGTTTATGTATATAAGAAGTATTTAATGTTCAAAATAAGCCAAGTCGGTCCATTACATTCCCTCGAAATTTTGCTGTTGCCGATACATTTTTCAGGGAAGAGGCAAACAATTTCGAGGACAATTTTCACAATAGGGATAAATTAAAAATTTTAAGCTGCCTTGTTTCTAAAGATATCTTTTTATTATATTTATTTCTTTTGTTGACGTTTCGCTTTTATTTGACACTTAATTACTGGAACTATTCCAGTCAAAACAGAATCTGTGTTGTCTGTTTTCGCATTCAAATACAGAAACACTTTTTTCTCACAAATCGAGAAACGATGGAATTTTTTGTTTCACACTTCATATGAGAAATTTTACGATGCGGGAAATACAGAAACGAGCTACAAAAATCGAAATTCTAACATTTAGCAAAATAAAAAAAATATGTATTCATATAAATTCGAATACGCTCTAGTAAATGGGAGCACTTAGAAAATCATCATATATATTATTTCTAAAGCACTTTTTTTTTGTCGGTTGCAAATATCTCCCATACCACCGCATCAAATTTAATGAATGATATCTCATTTTAAAGCTTATTTCTAACACTAATGACGAAAAATAATTAGAAATTGAAAAATTAATATTTTCATTGATAAAAATTATATTTAAAAATGTATTGAAGTTACTAAAATTTCTATCAATTATTTTCATTTTAAGTTACAAAAATGACAACCAACGGTGCGAAATATTCGCACGGGTCATCTAGTTATAATTTATTTATAATTTTAAAAGTTTACAAATTTCCATTAAGTGCAAAAAAGAAAAATCTGCAGCAGAAGACCCATTTCTGCACTTAATCAATTTTTTTTAATTTAGTTTACAGTTACGTTATATCATGGAACAGATTTTATAATATTTCCTAATTCTATTATTCAAAGTAATATGCATAAGCCGCTATGCCAATGACCGGATTTTACACCTACTACTCGACAACCATCATTCCCAGGTTTCCGCACGGTTTACTAAAAATCTGACAAGATTTAGGCGGGGTTGGAGAAGTGGACATGGCATAAAATAGGTTTTTTTATATCTAAAGAATGATAAGAGAAAATGTTAAAAATTGTTTACGTTTAGCTGGGTTATCAATACGAAACATCTGTCAAAAAGAAGGTTGGAGTATATAAGTAGGCAAGGTTCCGCGCATTCAAAGGCAAAAGAGCTAAGGCAACAAAAAGCTTGGTAATCAATATGCAACATCTGCCAAAACTGGGCGCGATTAGATAAGTGTGCGTGGCACAAAATAGAATCCCGTATATCTGAAGAAAGGTAAATGTAAAATTGCCCAAATTTGCTACAATTTAGATGGTTTTCTGTAAGAAATATGCGGGATTGGAGAAGTGGGCGTGGCACAAGCTAGACTTCTGTATATCTAGAGAACGGTCACAGCAACAATTTACAAATTTCTAACAAATAGCTTGGTTGTAAATGAACAATATCTGTAAAAAAGTGGGCCTTACTGTAGACAAGGACGGGACAAGTTCAATACAAATTCCATATAGATTTTTGTGGAACTTGTGAATGGTAATAGTGAAAGTATTCAAACAAAGTACATGACAGTGATGGAAAATTGAAATATTTAGATGGTACAGACCACCAAGCATTTTTCAACATTTTTATGGAGCGAGATAAATTTCAACTAAATTTCAACAGCAAAATTTTGATGAGGATATCTTAAACTAATATACGAACAAGCAGTGTTGCCATAACCTTTTGATAATAATACATTTTGTGTAAGCAATGTTGTAAACAGCGCTGTGGAGTCGAAGCTGTAGAATCGGAGTTTAGGTTTTTGTACCGGATTTTTCGGCATAAAAAATTTAAAAAAATATTCTAATAATTTCCAAAATAAAAATACTTCGAAATTTGCGATGCAATATTAATACCAAATCCTTTTTTTGCTATATTTAACCATTTAACAGATACTGCATTAAAAAAGAGTTTAAAGTAAAATAAGGACCAGTCTCATATACATTTAGCATTAAGGTTAGATTAGGAGTCGGAGTTTGAATTTCAGCGGTTGGAGTCGGAGTTAGTACTGCTTGTTGACGACTCAATGTTAAAAAAAATCAACGCTAAATTTCTAAGGAAGAAGCATAACAAAAATAGTACTTAAACGGACGTGTGGGTACCGTGGTATTTTTGAAAGGAAAAAGTACTGAAAATAGTACCATAGTACTGAATTTTCCATCACTGACGTGAGATGTTTTTAATCTTATATACCCTTCACCATGGTGCGATAAGAATATAAATAACATTATTTAGATATAAATAATTTTTTAGTGACACGCCCACTTCTCTTATAAAATATATACTTTAAAGGGAGTAAGATTCGTATTGTTGAAATTTCAAACGGAATGAAAAACTCGTATATACCCTTTTACCTTTGGTGAAGGGTTTAATAAAACCAAAACAAGAAATAATTTAGACAATCCTACTTTATGTTATGCGAAATTTTGCGGACCAAAGACTGCCTAAAAAAATAATTGAATTGCACAAACTTCGTGTATTATAAATATAATAGATTAATTGTGGTCTTTGTTTTCTTTAATAAAAATAAATAAGATATACAAAAATATGGCTTAATCTTTTATTTTTACTTGTTTTTAAGAAGCAGTTTTTTCCATAAAACCAATTTTTTTTTGGAAATTGTCAGTTTAAAAAAAATATGATAACACTATCTGTACCAATAAGGTAGATAAAGCGATTTACAGAAATGTGTTTAATTTGATTTTTGTGGAACTTGAATTTTTCAAGCCTTAAAATCTTAGAATAAAAGTTGAAAACAAAGGCTTTCTTGAGAAGCCTACAAATGGTTCACACACGATATCTATTTTTTTAGTGTTTGTGTATTAATACACAATCCCTTATACCGCTCATAACTATTTTCAAGAAAATAACGTACATAATAAAGTGATCTGTTCTTCGTTATAAAATTGAACAATTGTAGTGGTGCTGTAGACATACACTATTTTGTATGTTTTTTGGTGTTTCTTTTTTTACATTTGTAAAGAAAAGAGCAAACAAAAAATTTTACCAACGAGCACGAATAGCTCGTGGGTATATGTTTTGTATGTGTAATTTTTTTTCTGGCTTTTTGTTTTCTTTCATATATGTATATTGTTTTTGTAAAAACTTTTTGTTTTCTTTACCAGCCAAAGGGCGCTAAGCACAACTGAACGAACGAACATTAATGTGCTGAACCGAACACAACGATTATTGTTGTAAAAAAAACGGAATGCAACAAAATGTTGGATAAGTACAGTATTCTTTTTCTGTTTTCGAACACAAAAAGAGAAACTTTTTTTTAATGATTTACTACACAAACGCTAATAGCAGTTGTGTTTTCCACATACCTACCGAGCCGAACACTAAAGAACAGTATATAATGTTTATTTTCGAACACTTGTTATTTAAGAAAAAACACACTTTAATGAATTCAAGCAAAAATTGTGCTTACCAGATTTTTAAAACATAAATTTTTCTTTTACTTTAATTTATTTTCAGATTGCGTACAAGATATTTCACAAATTTCCCCTAAATCCAGTAGCCATATGGAAAATATGGAATTAAATCCATTTCTAACAACCTCAAAACTTTTATTAGAAACTACAATGGCCAGCACAGTAACAAAGAAACAGAAGTTGGAGAAATCATCACGGATCAGCGGAGAGAATGAAACACGTGGGCATATACGTGTCGAGCGGTCGGCATCGCCCATACTGAATGAAAATTTTCCTAAAATTGGACCAAATAATGTACAATTTCCCGGACAAAATGAAAAAGAAGCGGCAGCTGGTCGGTATTTTCAATATAACATTAAACCGACAAGTACATTTGACCTGTCATCGGAGAACTTGGAAACTACGCAGAAAGTAAGGGAGGGAAAAGCGGCGAATATGGCAACATCTGCTGCAACTATGACCGGTCCTTTTTTAGTAAATGGGGACCTTCGACAGCATATGTCGGGGTCCCTAACCGTGAATCCGACGAGCAGCAGTACTGTGATATCGACAGCAGCTACTGCAACGTTGGCTCCGCATAAACCTCGACAAAATCCCAATCCCGATATACAAGACATCATAACCGGCATCGTAAAGCTACTCAACGGAAATGTCAATGTACATGCTAATACTCAAGGTGTAAGACGGCCATCAGCAAGTCGTATAAACAATCGTGGTCCCCCCAGAATTTCGGAGGTTCAGAATTTGCCAATTGAGTACGATGGACAGAAACCTGCAGGACCTTCATCTAATCGACCTCCACCATTTCCTTTCGAACGTCCGGAAAGACCTTTTATTACTGGAGTTCCTATACCCGAGCAAATAGTTCCCGTACGCCCTGGCTTTGTAAGTAATCGCCCACCTTGGCATCGTAATAAGCCCAGACCACCAATAACGACGTCAATCGGAGGCCGCAGACCCATACCTCAATATAAACCTCTACCTTCATCGCAAATGCAGCCACCAAAAGAAGGCGAACAACAAGTTCCCAGCATACCAAACACTCATGCTTCAGGGACTCTTGAAGCTCCTACGATTCCTGAAGATAACCATGAAACAAATGATACTGCTGGAACTGCAGACACTTCTTTTGATTCGGAATTTTCAAACGAAGACCTTAATACCCAATATATTGAGGTCTCTGACAATGAAACAGATGCCCAGACTTCTAATAATTCGTCAGTAAAAGTAATGGAAGAACTTCAGCCTCCACCTTTGCCAACAAAAAAAGAGGACAATCTTACCAAAAAAAAGAACAACAAACACAAGGCTGGTGAAAAGAAGAAACATTCCTCAGATTTCTATACCACAATAATAGAGACAAGTTCAGAGATCCACACTGTGATGCATATGTCTTCCACTTATGTTCCAATGCCAATGGATACGACAGCAAATGCAGTGGACATTGATTCCTCCACTGATGAGGTTATTTTTATGACGGCCAGCAAAACACCAGAGCTTGAAAGTATTGCCACGAAATCAACAAGCTCGAGCGTAAAAACATCTTCTTCTTCAGCGCTTACAACTTCTGCAAAAACTAAAGCATCATCTGCTATATCAACAAAACCCTTGACCTCAAAAGAATACACTGCAACGGGCTTAAGTAGTTCAAAGACTAATACTGAAAATACAATTGTGCCCACACAAATTACCTCCATTCCCATACCCACTACTACTACTACTACTAATTCATATACTACTACCACTAAACCTACAACTGAAACAGTACCTACCTCTAAAAACCAACATCCAAGTCCAACAACGCTAACTCCAACACCACCGCCACCACAATCACCCGCCCAATATCAACCAAGACCTGGCATTGTTTTGGATGACCCCGAGTTTCAACCCGGTGGACGTCCCCGTCCACAACGGCCATCCCAATCACAAGTGCCCCAGAACCCAAGTGCAACCGGTAACATACAACCTACTCGTCAACATTTACCACCCGGTTATGGGGAAATATTTGATGTTACATTGTCGGCCATACAAGGACCTGGTTCTAAGGGTGGCTCACAACAAACAATCAATATTAAACCATTTGGCTCTTACGGCTCCAAGGGAAGTAATGCTGGTGCTCAGCCTGGTGCAGATATCATAGTGTCCGCTTCAGGTGAAGAAGGGTTTGTTTCCATTGATGGTAAACGTACTTACATCAATCTTTTTGGTGATCCCACAGATCCTCCAACGGGCGTTCAATTACCAGCAACCCCAGCCACAGATATACCCCAGCTACCAGGTTCATCCTCAACTGCAAGGCCAGCTAGTAGTACAGGTAGTACGCTTGGAAGTAGTAGTGCCAACTCACCAGTCTCTCCGGTAACCCAGCATAATTCTCCCGGCTCTGGATATGGAGTAGCAGAAACGGAAATTGTTGATATTCATACAAATAAACCACAACACATTAAACCACAGCCATATTTACCAACTACTACAAATTCTGGCCCCGCTAGACCTCATTACCGGCCACGTACAACTCAACCTCCGGTCCGTATTGACACCTGTATTGTTGGAGACGACACAACTTGTGATCAGGCACAACACGAACATTGTAAAACTGAAAATGGAGTATCCAGTTGTCATTGTAGACCAGGTAAGTATTTGTTTGTATGAAAATATACTTCAAAAAAATTTAATTGTACTTTGTATCCATAATTCTAGGATATTCTCGACGCAAACATCGTGAACCCTGTAGACGAGTTATAGCATTCTATATTGGTATGCGTGTGGATCGAATTTACGAACACCGTATAGTGTGGGACAATAAACTGGCAGACCGCAATAGTGAACCATTTAGCCAATTAAGTTTTGAGTCCGTGAGAGCTGTAAGTAAAATAGGTCTGCGAGTTTAGTATACAATTAGATATATTAAGATTAAAAGTTCGGAATTGTGTATCTTCGTTGCACAGTCGTTTCAGATACTGTTATTAGTAGTGCACAGGAAATAATAAATCGGGAGAAGATTGTTTATTCGTAAATTCGGAAAGGCAGGCTCTTAGTTAGCGGGTTTTTTATATGTATAATTTAATAAGCAATGGAATATTTAATCGAGATAGAGAAAGGGACTAATACTGTTAGAGAGAGATCTTGAAACTGAAATTAACTTTAGTCAATAGTTTCCTCAAATTCTTATCGATAATTTTTATTGGCTTTTAGGGCCAGATTTAGTCACAAAAGTTAAGGTTATCTGCAATGGTAAATCAGATCCTAACAAGTTTATTTCTAATACAAACTAGATCGATTCAGCCATGTCAATGACACCATACTCAGATGAATTTATGGACGCCAAAGTTAATAATATATACCGCGGAGATCCTAATTTGGGAGGCAGTGGGGTTTATGTCAACCTAACAATAAAGGTACGTCTCTTGATTACAACGTTTTAATGGAAAGATTTACTCAATTGTATTTACTGTGTTATAACATTTCTAATGTAAAATAGTTGGATGAAAGCGTGGAAACACTGCGTCCTAACCTGCGCAGTGATGTTCAAAAACATTTGTTGGGTGTGCTACATAGACGCAACAACAATATTGGAAATTCGGTACTTTATGTCAGTTCTCCTGAGGGCGCCATATCTCCTTTAAGAGACTTGGATGAATGTCAAATGAGAGAGTTAAACGATTGTCATCATACTGCTATATGTGCTAATATTTGGGGTAGTTTCCGCTGCACTTGTCCGGAGGGTACTAAGGATCCTTGGTATGACCAAACTTATAGGGCGGGAAGAGAATGTCAATCGTGTCCAGAAGCCTATTGCAATAATCGGGGAGTTTGTAGTTATAATGATGATGGCAATCAAGTGTGTACTTGTGACTCCAGTCATTATGGTGGACAGTGTGAAATCGATGGTGAAGTACTGGGAGTAGCCATTGGAGCTTCAGTGGCAGCTGTAATTATAATAGTGTTGACTTTGATCTGTTTGATTATGTGGTCGCGCAGATGGCAAAGGGAACAAAAGAACGCCATAGGATCGCCAGTATTTGGTTACATGAATACAGCACCTTTGAAGTCAGCTGCTTTGCCACAACCTGGCTATCAAGTTACTCTAGAAGATCGTATGCGTTGGGCCCAAATTGCCGATGTCATGGCACAAACTAATCATTACGGTGTAAGTGGTTTTTCTGAATATTTTTTAAGCATATATTTTTTTGTAATAATTTTTTTTTTACTTTTAAAAGGCTGAACCTATTGGTGGACCTACAAGACCTTCTTCGGCAATGTTTGCTTATCCCAACTTACAAACATTGGGTACAATGGGTATGGGTACTATTGGTGGTATGTCTATGCAAAGCACCATGCATCAAATGCATCAAGCGAACAACATGGCGCCGCCAGTTCCCTTGCCACGGTATGAGTGCGTATTGCTTATTTTATTTTTTGTTTATTTAAACTAATATTATATGTTTCTAGCCTGGGCCTTAGCTCACGATCCGCGGGCATGCGAACGTTGGAAAACTCAAGTTCAAGCGAAGAAGAAGATCGCACCGATTTATTGGGTAGAAATTTTCAAGTACCAAGACCGAAAAGTCGCAGCAATGGTAGCATAACGGTAATTTTTTTGTTAAATCTTAAAGTATTCTTAAGAATGGCAGCCGAAGCACATATCGGTATTAAAATATTTATTATTTCAATTTCGATGACAGTATTACACGGTGATACAGTGAAAATATACTTGGAAAATGACCTAGTGTAGGTTATAGACCTTATTGAGTAGATCATAAATCATAAAGTTCGGAAACACGGCACATTTCTCTTCTTTCTGAAACCGTTTAAAATAAATAAAATTCGGATGTAAATCAACTGAGTTACATGTTCATAAGTACTCGAACCTACCCGAAAATGTTTTTTTCGGAATAACTCCGAAATTTTTAGATGTTTCCGAACTTTTTAAAATTGATTTATGATCTACTCAATAAGGTCTATAACCTACACTAGGTCGCTTTTCATGTATAAAAAAGAAGTTCTCATTTGTAGCACAGTGTTATTATTGCACCGATATACATATATGTGACAGCGCATAAAGAAAGGGACCAGTAAGGTAAAGGGAACAGTAAAAACCAACTACACAAAACAAGAGGTAGGGACGACCTACGCGCGTTTCCAAGGTTGGCCAACAAGGTTGAGATGTGTCGCTTTCAAATGAGACCAATACCAACACGCTCAGTGATGGTACACCAAAGATACAAATATAAAATAATTAAATTAATCAAAGCAACCAGAAGCTTAGAAAATAAACCTGTATTTCCCCTGACAGACAAATAGTTTACATACTTAACATGGTATGCACACTATGGTTTTCTATACTATTTTATATTGACAGACTTGTAGAATGTAAACTACTATTGCTGTTTTCATGTTCGATCATATGTTTAAAACAAACATGATAAACGTTTTTATTGTGGTGAACACCTCTCAGCTCATTTATGTTGTCATTTCCTACGTCAGAAAATAACAAAATAGTATTTATAACAGTCAAATATCTATTACCAACAGATTTTTTGCTGGGTTTGCACAATTCTTACTGAACACAGCTAAAGTAAGATACCACACAAGGCGAATTTAAGAAGGTAAACTCAACTCGTCAGCATTTCATCAGCTGTTTCCACAGCGAATTAACAAAAAATAGGGAAACGTCAAAATACAATTTTGATTATGTTTTGCGCCAAAATAACCGAAAATTTTTTTTAGAAAAACTGCGAATAATTAAAGTGAATTTAATTATCTCTTTTTAACCCAAAAAAAAAAATTTTAATATATTTTGTTTTTCAATCAATTTTTGCCTTGTCAGCATTTTTGACAGCCGCCTTTTAAACTGCAAAAAAATACATGGGGCTTTTTGTAACTGTAGAATTGCACTTACTTTGTCAAATTCGCCTTGATACCACATTTATGCTTCGAACATTTTCGTAGTATATACATCAGCATTATACCACTTTGATTCATGGTTTCATTGTAGTTAAGATTGACACACATGTAGTAAAAATGCAATGTTGGTATAGTATAGTATACAAATCCTATGTCTGTCAGCGGTATAAGTGTTCTAAATGACCGATTTCTTAAATTTTTACGACTTTGAAAAGGTTTTATTATATTAAATGTTTAAATGTTATAAAAACCTTAAGCAATACTGAATCCTGCATTTCAGGTAAATGTCGCTATGATATTAAAGTTGTCCTCAGTTAATCATCCTTATCGTGGTTGGTGAATTTAAAATACGCCTGCGACTGTTTGGTAATAGATTTAAGAGAACATGAACTTATTTCCTTTAATCTATCACCAAACAGTCGCAGGCGTATTTTAAATTCGGCAACCAAGGTATTGGTGAATATTTAAATTAGCTTTGTATTGTTAAAAGGAGTAAAAAAATTAATTATCTGATCTCGAAAGCTTAGCGAAAATAAAAGGACTATTTTTAACAAGTTATATTACCGAAATGTGAAGAAAAAAAAATTAAAGTCTATTTAATACACTTATCAATAGATACATCAAACTGCCATAAGTCACGACATTAAATATTAATGTTTGATATTAAACCACGTTTAAGTCGAAAAAATTACGTTTTGATAAAAAAAAGCAAATTTGAATATGTTCAAAACGATTTAAAAATTTTTACCTACAGCTGGCCACACACTAGGGATTTGTGCGTGTTATTTGTTAGCGTACCATTTCTCCACACACGACGCACAATCACCTTAAACCTGCGATCGGCAAAATCAGGGCGCCGCGTTTTCTCTTTTCTTTATTATTCTCTTTTATACTCTTTTATTACGAATGTGTGCACATACATAGAAGAGAATTTTACTACACTAACAACAACTTATGTAAAATTCATACAACGCATACAATCGCAAAATGAAATAGTATATCGTCGGTTGATTATTTAATTGTCGTATGTGGATACAAATTACATACTACATACGACAATTAAATAATCAACCGACGATATGTTGCCGATTGCAGCCTTAAACTTCAAAAAGACAACATGAATTGTGAAGCGGATGATGCAATTGCGCTTTTGATAATTTTTGCATGCGAAATAAATACAATGCGACATTTTGTTGTATACAAAAATGAAAAAAAATTTTAAATGTTCGCGCCCACATCGAACAAATAACAAAAAATTTTCAATTATATGTGATTTGTGCGCGCACAGCCCCATTAACAAGTAACAAGACGTAGAGCACACACCAGGCGCGGATCCAGCTTGAGCCTTAGGGGGGGGGGGGGGGGGGGGAATTTTGTATGATACAAAAAAGTAAAAAATTTGTTTTTAAAAGTTTATTAAAAACAATATGTGTATTAGGGTAAGAACTTTTTGCAATTTTTGCGAAAATCATATTCTTCATCGCATAGCCGTATAGACCGTGAAAAAATATTAAGAAATGATGTATTACTTTTTCGCGGTCGTGGAGAAAGTTTCCGCACCAAACGCGATAAGCTTTTGAATTTAAATTTTTCTCCTTACTATACAAAATTAACATTTAATTACAAAATTTTAAGTATTTTCTAAGTTCAGAGTTCACAATTTGACGTTGTTGACATAACATTATAAAAATTAATTTTTTTCTGATTTTTGTACGTCAATAATTTTTTCAATATTATACCCAAGGCGAATTTATTACAGGTGGCCTTAAAAGCCCTGCTTATATTTGCTAAAATCACTGTTGGATGTCAAAATTTTGTTTATTCTCTTTTATTATCTTTGTTTCTGTTTTGTTTTATTTCTGTTTTTGACATTTTACAATGATTTTACAAAAACAAATTGCTTGTGGTTTTTGTACGAGTTGTACTTGTTGTAGTACCGAGGTTACCTGGGATGAATTCGCCTTGATTATACCTAGCCCAGAAGATGTTTTTCAATGAAAAACGAAATATTGGCAAAATAAAATATTGTTAAATTTAAATAATTAATAATAAAAACCAGGACCTCGAGCTCAAAGGAAAAAAAGTTCTTTTATTTATACATTTTAAAGGTCAAATTAAACAATATATAAGATTTATTTTCTAATAATTTCATGAATATAACAAGATCTTACCATTTGTACGGAAGAGCGCAAAAAAAATCGCGAGTCTATTTCGCGGTTTTTTTAATGAACTAAATTTAAATGGCAAATGATAGATGTTGTGATAGATGAGTTGTTTGGAGCGGAACGAGCTATTAAAGTTGCACAAGATATTTTTCCATTATGTAAATCAACTCGCACTTTAAACTTAAAATTTCATTAAACCCAAAAAAATAGCTTTACATTTTTGTTATACAGTTGCTTATTTTATGTATTTATTAAAATTTTCCTGAATAAACGTTTATTAAATTTTATAATCATTTATAAATATGGGGGCTAAAATATAAAGCATATATGTACATATAAACAATAAATGTACCATACATAATGTGTATGGAAATTAAAAAAAAAAATTTTTTTGAGGAGCTTAAGAAATTGCATTTGGTGCGGAAACTAAAAAAATTATTTTCATTATCAATACTAAATTGCCCATCGCGTGGTGGGATGAAGAAATTTTGTCCAAAAAAAGTCATTACCCTAATCAAAAAAACTCAACAAAAAGATTAAATAAAATATAAGATCAGTTCAATTTACATTAATCTTTTTAAATAATCAATTTGTGATTTCCTTGTGAGGCAAATTTAGACAGTACAGTCTATCTTCTGTCATTGTTGATCTGAGCCATGTTTTTTTTCAACGCAGGGTAGGAAATGACCTCCCGCTCGTAGCTTTACTGACGAGCATTGAAACGAAAATTTGAAATATTTTTCTTAGATTTGGGTAGATATCTTCATCACAGTTTTCTAAAGCATCTACAACGTTATCTGATAGATCAGGCTCAAGTTTAGATCTTAGAAGGTGTTTATTCTCTTTTATCAAATATAATCAGCTCATCAGCTAGTTGTGGTTTTACAAGTTTTGTATCTGTATATGACTTGATTACACTTTGAGGTAGAAGTTTAGGTATGTTCAATACATTTAGGATATCTATTGGGAAAGTTGTTATGAGAGCTTCTAAAATAAATTCAATAAGAGGAATGTAACCTACAACTCGGTAGTAATCTTCAAGATTTTGGATGTGATTATTTCGTTCAAATCCTGTCTTTTCGATAGGAACCTCGATTTGTACGTAAATAACTTTTACTTTTTCAATAATCGCTTTAAATTGTTCTTCGGCTTTATTTCTTTTTTCTTCAAGGCACATGATTAAAATTTTGATAAGGCTTGACCCTTTTTAAAGATCTATATCTTGCTTTTGTAAAATGATACTAAGTGGCTGTGTTGCAATAGGTATTGCACTTAATATGTATATTCTGCAAATAAATAAATACTAAGTGAGTTCCTTAATATAAAGGTAGAGATACTACCTTTCCACTCAGATATTTTTTCCAAAGCTTCTACAATATGATGTACACTTGTTGCAAAAACGCATAATGAAGAGAGTTTGGCTCCCAAATACTTTGCTAAAACTGTTTTTCGCTTGGGATGATTATATTTTAAAAATTTTGTCGTTTCTTTAACAAATTATACAACTTTTTGTATTAATGGCACTTTATTGCTTTTAGAAATTGAGTTGTTCGATTTATGGGAATAGCAAGGCGTTTGTTTCGCATTTGTCGCTTTTCCAGAAATTTTGAACAGCTCTATTTTCTGCTGACATCAGAATTTTTAAGGTCAAGATTTGCTAAAGCTTTAAGAACTAGTGATGATTGTGCCTTCGCATCAATTGACGCATCAACGTCATCAATATCTTTTGAAGCCTCTTCAAAAGCGTTTACAACAAAGCCAATATATTCTTCCCTAATAACTTTTTGCTGTATGTTGAAATATCTTAAAGATAAGGAATCGAATAGAATTTTGATTCATATAACACATAAATATTGCAAAAACTAAGGCTTTTTAATAATTCAACCGCACGCATTTTCAAGTCAAACGTTTAGTTTTTGGGTATAGATGGCACCTGCTGGGATTGAATGTAGAATAATAAGTATTTGAATACGGTAAACTAGATGTTTCTTTGGAAATATCTAATAAATAACTATTAGGATTAAAATATGGCTACTTATTGAAAATCGTTAGAGATCCAATAAAAAAAAAATAAAAAAAATACTTATTGAAAATTTCGTTAGAGATTCCATAAAAAAAAAACAAAAAAACCTTGCTGGGATTACCAAAAATTTTGTACATTAAAAAAAATATTATTATTGAGAATTCTTGTATTATCGAAATTAAAAGAACATATTTTTATAATTTACGGGGGGAATTCCCCCCCCCCCCCTGAATCCGCGCCTGGCACACACAAATCGCTAGTGTGTGGCCAGCTTAAGAAAGGCAATCGTTAAACAATACTGTATTAACTAAATTTTTAAAATTTAATTCTACATTAAAGGCATATGAAAAAAAATCATTTTTAAACCAACCGTTTCATTTACAAAAAAATAGTCCAAACAGCACGATATCTTTAGAGCGCACACTGGGTAATTTGAGCTGCTTTTTCGGCCTAAAATTAATTTTAGCCAAAGTTTTGGACCGATATGGCTAAAATTTGGAATTTAAATTATCTGCTGTGCAGCGGTACGAGTCGATTTTTTCAAAAAAGTGAACAAAATAAAAATTTTGTTTTAATGTTGAACAAGTGTGAAATGTTTTAGACAGAAAGGGTTACAATTATTGCACATAAAAAAGTTATCGAGAAAAATCTTAAGTAATTGCGTACGAGAACCCCTGCATATTTTTGTTTTTTTGTTTTACTTTTGTATCATTCTATTGCAATTGACAAATATTTTTCAGAATCAATCTGGTATTTATTATGACGTGGACTATGAACCGTCGGCCAATGGCATTGGAAGTTCTAGTGTGGATCGTTTATATGGCACACAAAATCAATCTACAACACATTCGCACATGGGCAATAATCACATTCCGGGTCCACAAGGTATACCAATGAGCACGTACACGTCGGGACGTGCGCCAAGTAGTTACTATATGAAATAGAATATTAGTTTTTTTTTTTGATTAAGTCATTCTACACTGCAAAATATTTATTCACTTGTATCAATACGAGTCCTTTTGTTATTTGTAGATATTTATATATAATATTGATAAATAATACTTTGCTAATTTTAATATATTCAACCAATAACTTTGTATGTATTTTAGTATTACAGTATATAAAAAAAAAAACAAGTTTATGTATCTTCTAAGTACTAGTCTTCTAAGAAAAATATTGTAAATAATTAAAAAAAATTAATTATTATTTACTAAATAAACATGTTGTATTTTATAAGTTATTATCAAATTTGTTTTAGTGAATTTTTTTAAGAAAATATTGAAAAAATATTTAATCTAATTAAAAAGTGTACTAATCATAATTTTTAAAGTAATTTCCCTAATATTGTGTAACATTTTTAAGTTAAAAAAGATGTCTAAAGAATTGTAAATAAATAATTTTATAAAAAAAAAAATTAAAAAAGGTGTACACTGTACATGTATATAAACATTTTTAGTAATTAGAATCTAGACTTCCTTTATGATTTTCGTTATGTCGTATATAAGTACTTATATATCTACATTAGAGTTTTATCTTTCCTGGACTTTTTCATTCCCCGGGAAAGTGGGATTGGTTTTTTAATTTCCCGCGAGTTCCCACCTATTTTAAAGCAGAGCAAAATAAAATTTAATTTATTTTAACATAAACCAAATAACAATTTATGAGATCTATTGAATAAGTTTATCAATACATAAGTAGAAAAATTAAAATTTTGAATTCTTTTTATGTAGGCGAACATTGACATATAATGAAAATAGTTAAATTATTTAAACAAAAAATTTCTTTGAGTTTATAATTTTAATACATAATAAGATTTTACAGAATCATTTGACAGCCTATTTCTAATTTAAATCAATAAGAGTCTTGTCAATGAGAAAACACGTTCTTTATAGTCAAACGAACGTTGCACAAACTCTGGCCATTTTCAGCACTTCCTTCAAAATATTGTGATTCCTTTTTTAAAGAAAATTATTTTTAATTAGTATTGTGGTTATTTTGTTGAACTATTTATGGTTTTTAATCCAAATTTTTAATATTTTTAATTAGGCTTAAGTTCATCAAATTTAATTTTCATTAAATTATTTTTATTAAAAAAGGAAAGGAAAAAACAGAAGTAAGGAAAAAACGTGTAAAATCAATTAAAAAAATACCAAAGGTATACAATTTGGTTTAAGGATTGATGTTTGACTTTGGACGTCAGCAGTCGTCGACGGCTGCGAGTGTAAGACGGCAAATCCCTCTGAGGAGATCGAGTGGTTACGATCGAAACATGTCAGGGTAACCTGCCGGCCAGGGTTCGAGCGAGTCATCGTCAAAAAAAGTATTTACTGCATTTTCAGAATCTAATCTAAAAACTCGTTTATGCAGCTGCTCTGCATACAAAATCATTAAATATTTTGAAGCAATTAAACAACTTTTTTCGTTTCAATAAAATAAATCTAGAGGAAAATTACGGCATCCGATATCGATCGAAATTACAAAACAATTCAAATGGAAATTTCGATCGATATCGAGTGCCGTAATTTGCCCCCTGGTTTAAAAAATTTTAAAAAAATTGTGTACGTTTTTACTCCTTTTCTTTTATTTAAATTTATATCGCATTTAAGGCAAAATTAGTCTTTACTTTCCGTTCTGTTACGAATCAGCTGATTCTTTTTTGTTATTAAAAAACCTATGAAATTGATTAGTTTTTCTGTTCTGTTTCGGTTCAGTTGTTTAAATCAAAAAATTGTTAAGAATTTGTAAGTGACAGCAAAAAAAAAATAATAAAAAAAATACATATTTTTTTTGAAATAAACTGTTTTTTGATTTTAAGAATTCATAAAATTTAATTTCTTCAATTTCATGTGCATTAAAGTTATTGAAATAAACAACGAATGGTGCAAAACTAATAAATTTGTCATTAATGGCTGATAAGTTACTACAGAAAAAGTAACTACCACAATTTCGTAACAGAACGGCACGGAACAGAACAGAAACAGAAAGTAAAGACTAACTGAGCCTTTAAATTTACTTATATTTATTGACATACCTTCCAAGGCGAATTCATTTTTCAGGTGGCGTTGAAAGCACAGCTGCGCTCAGGGCTGCCAGATAAATTTGTGAGAAAATCGTCAGTTTCCTGAGAAAAAATAAAAAAATCGTCTTTATCGTTTCAAAAAATCGTCAAAAAATCGGACAACTTAATATTTAGTTTTTTTAAGGAATTTTTGTTTTAATTAAAAAAAAACATAATTACTTCATACCCAGCTAGCATTTTCAATCGTGTAAGAGCTACTGGGAGTCTCATGGAGAGCGTCTTTGATCGACGGTGACCGCATTTTTTATCATAGTAGATTCCTAACACTGTAACACGAGTGAGATTCTTCCATAGCACAGCGAAAGACGCTTCTTAAATCATTGTGTTAATCGCTTATAACGTGGGTAAAGATAACCTCACGAGACTTTCATGTCAAGAATCGAATTGAATTGTTGAAAATATGATTTATACAGAGAGTCGTAAAAGGTTCATTCGATGATGGTTTGACGAAAGATAAACAAAGTGTAACATTGTTGTTTTTGTACTTTGAAAATAATCAAAGATTTTCTTAAGACTTGAATATTACAGCCGTACCTTAACAAAAGCGGCACGCTTTGTAATTGTAAAAACCGAGTTTGTCAGTTCGTTTAATAGTGAAGTTTGCCGCTATTGCTAATTAATAATTGCAATTTAGTTATTTTTTGGTCAATCTAGCGTTTTTATCTCTATTTTTATTTATAATTTGTGGGTTTTATTATTGCCGCTCTTGCTTTGGTATGACATATCAGCGTAAAAGCTAAGCGAAAGAAAACGTTCCGCCTTCCGCTCTTGTTAAGGTACGGCTGTTAAACATTCCAAGATTAAAAAACGAAACTGTCAGAAAATGTAAGGTTTTATTCAGACTTTGGCGACTGAAAAAAACGTCACTTTTTAGAAAAAAATCAGCAAATCGGGACTTTGCTAATTTCGGAACAAAAAATCGTCAAAATGACGATAAATCGTCAAATCTAGCAGCCCTGGCTGCGCTACTGTTTTTCTAAATTAGAGAGAGGAATGTCAAAATTAACTTGTGTTTTTGACATATCGACCAACGAAAGTAACAAATAAAATCCAATGTTGTGTTTTTGGCGTCGTTGCTGGTTGTATCTAGTATCGCCACCACGATCCCAGTATTTTTGTTCAGGAAAATTCAGTATGAAAAACACTTATCTACATATCGCTATCATAAATACCTAATAACCTATCTGAAAAAATTTCAAAATTTAGTTTTTTATGAATTTTTATTCCCTATATCATAACGCATATGGGTAATTCCAAAGTGTTGAACGTGACAGTCGTACGCATCAAAAATGCAATAACATATTAAACAAAAAATATTTTTACGTTCTCTTATCCCTTAAATTATTGCACTAAGAAAGCACTGTTATCTATGCTTCAGTTTATGGAAGGCGCGATTCTAGGTCAAAGATAATGGCAAAAGAAGTAGCGGTTCGAACGTGAAAAAAACAGAAGTAGTTTTTTTTTGGCCATGTATAAAAAGGCGTAATTCAGCGCAACCTGGCACAATTTTTTAGTCAAAATACTTTCAGAATTTTACGTAGCAATGTAACATTAAAATGTCTTTGTTTTGATTCCAAAATCTTCTGTATTTTTTTTTAAGCCAAAATCTGGGTCGATACGTGACATTTCGAACGTGAAATTTTGTCCATAATAATTTAACTGAATAACCTCTTTTCAGGAAGATAATATTAAAGAAAACATACAATAAAACATTCTCACAAATAAGAAATTACGTTTGCACAACTTTGCAGTATGATTGTTCATCTAAGTGGACAAATTTATGGGTAAATTTATAAAATTAGTAACATTTAAATATTTCTCTATAACAATATCGTAAAATAATCTGCATTTAATAACTTTTAAATTATCGGTCGCAGTAGACCTTTTGACGGAAATGCCCATATGTGTGCAAAATCTTAAAAATGTAATATTACAAACGACGAAGTTTTTGTACCTAGAGGGCCATTAAGCACAAAAAAAGGAGAAAAATATATCATCAAAAAACACGATAAAAGTTTAATTTTGATGCATAGTGTAATATAAAAAAAAAAACATTATTTAATTTCTATTAGACACAACAACTTCATCTGTTACAGATAATGTGTTATTTTCATTTAAATATTGTAAATAGTTCCAATTTTATATGGTTTTTTCCTCTTCTGTAAACTTTTGAAAACTGCAGATAGACTATTCCGTCTTTAACCCATTTCGCTCCGAAATTAAATTTTTATTTTTCTTTGATGAAAAAAATAGTTTTTTAGGGTAATTAGGACCCACTGATTCCAAAAATTTCGGCAAAAAATTTTTCCGATTTTTCGTTTTCCCAGAAAAGCCTGTTCGAAATTTCGAACACTGGCGCTTATCTTATAAGCTTTGTGTGCAATTAAAACATTAATATTGATTTTAATTTATTGTATTATTTTTGAATCAAATGGTACAAAATTTATTAAATTTTGTAAAAATAATTTTTATTCAATTTATACATATTATTTGAGATAAACCGTAAAATAATAAGATATAGCCGAAAGATTAGTTGATAAAAAATGCGTTTACTCATGTTTCTGCTTGAAACATTTTGTGTGCAGATGAACATTGCACTTCTCGCACATATAAATTGTGGGCTTTCAATTGACAACGACGGTGTTTTCCTTCCGAATTTCTGATTATAACGTGTTTTCCCTTAATTTTTGGAAGATTTTGTGGTTGATATTTTTTTGAAAAAAGGTGACTTTTACTGTTCGAAAAATCGAACAGCGGAGCGAAATGGGTTAAGGTGACGATATATATTTATGTGTTGTTTTAATTTTCGATTTTCCAGAAATGGAAGGCACTTTTGTGCTTCAATACAAAGTTTTTGAATATAAAAAAAAATTGGACCACAGCTCATATGATGCCCCTAGACGGGTCAAAGGTATGACCCCGACCCCATTTAATTTTTAATTCCCAACATTAGTTTCTAAACTATCTACTAGGGAGATCGATCAAATAGTATTCGACCGGGTTTAACCGGTTATTTTAGTTTTGCCCAAGTCGAATATTTTAATATTTTAAAGATGTCATCTCTGGTGATATTTCGAACTGATTTAAAAGACAATGGTGCTGAAAGAGCCCTAAAATTTTAATTGCAAAGGTTCTTCAACGTCACGACTTAGTAATCACCTTTAATTAGTCCACAAGTAAAAAATTACGCCAAGTAAAACCTGACTCTGTTCCAAATAGTTCTTAAGAGACTGCAAATAATACTTTACTAAAATATACTGTCAAAAATGAATGAATAACTCTTAAATAGTTCGAGCATATCTATATGCTTAAAACTACAACATACCGGCGTAATAAACGATATGGAAAAATTCATTAGTTTTATTTATTGAAACACCAAAAACTTAAAACAAAATTTAAGGAATCAAACAAAGTCTTGAAAGGTTTTAAATTTTCATCGAAGACTTGACAGATATTTCATACAAAATACATGTTCATATTACAACTCCCAAAAGTTGGGAGTTGTTTCATTATCATCCATTATTATATGAAGTTTCCCGACGATCTGGCCTAAGCATCCAGTGAAATGCGCAAAGGAATAGCTTATCCCATCAACAATAACTAAAGTTTAAAGTAATATGTATTTTTTAAATATTAAAATTAATTTTTATATTTGTATGATCCTGAGTACATCTAAAACTTTTTAATGTGATTAAATTTTCATATTACAATCCCTTGAAAAAGTCGACAAACAATCGACGAAACGTCGGGAACAAAATATTGTAATTAAAAATTGAATTTTATTTACATTGAAGAAATTTAGGCCCTATTAGCTTGACAAAAATAATATTAATAAATTTCAGTGTTTTTATTATAATATAAGAATTGATAAAAACACTGAAATTTATTGTTGATGGGATAAGCTATTCCTATGCGCATTTCACTGGATGCTTAGGCCAGATCGTCAGGAAACTTCATATAAGAATTATAAACAACAGTTCTACTTGTAACAATATCAAAGTTTATATTTTAGAGTAGTTAGTGGAAGGAAATAAGTGTTCATATTTTTTGGTGTTCATATATTAGGGTGTTTTTATTATCGCGAGTGCACTGTATTTTATTTATTTTTTTTATTTATTTGATTAAATCTATGGATATGAATCCTTACAGACTACTATATATTACAAAGTTTTATATAAAGGTATTATTAACGAAAAAATTTTGTTAAGACATATTAAGTATTTAAAAACACGATAATATTGCGTTTAATTACATTTATATTAATTGAAAAATCGATTAAGCTATACAATTCATTGAAATTTTTGCATATTCTCCTCAAAGGATCAGCATCAGCATAATTTGTTTGCACAACAGGAAGGTGCAGAGGTATTAGGTGTCACGTAAAACGTCGTGGAATATTAAAATTTATGTTACGAAGAAGGAAGTCGGAGAGGACATCGCCATTTATCAAATTAACTAGAAATGCCACATTTACCATTGTCCTTCGACTTTTTAAAGTAGGTAGTTTAATTATTGATAGCCTCGCAGTATACGAAGGAAGATTCCCAGCATAACGACCAAATGAGCTCCTTAGGCAGAATAAGAGAAACTGCTTTTGAACAGATTCAATTCGGTCTATGTGCATGTTAACTTCAGGATCCCAGACAATAGACCCATACTCCAAAATTGGTCTTACAAGGGATGTGTATAGTTGTTTCGTTACATTGGGATCTGTAAACTCTTTAGACCATCGTTTTATATAAGCAAGCACACCACGAGCTTTATTAATCGTCATTGTAATATGTTTGCAGAAATCTAGCTTAGGATCAAGTAGAATACCAAGATCCAGAAATTCTCCAACTAACTCTAGTTGATACCCGTCCAGGAAATAGTGTAGCATTGATGTGCAATTTTATTCACTTTAATTATTTATTAAATTAATGCAACTAATATTTTTTATATTTTAAACAGCGAATTGTTCTTCAAAAATATTAAAAAATTATATGTACCATTTTACTTTGGTGAAGGTAATAAAAATAAGCAACGCCAAAAATTACATTGAAAACAAAAACAAAGTCAAAAATATTTTATAATTTTGTTGTTGCTTTCTACAGAAATTTAAATGGCGTTTTAAAATTTTCAATGCCACAAGATATGCAGCGTTTGAAATGTAAAAATTCAATAGCAGAGCCTAGTTTGCAAATGGTCTTGCGAAAGTGCAAATGCAAAATATTGTAGCTTTTGTTTGCAAACAGAGAAGGCTTACAAAATACCTAACTAAATGCTGAAAACACACAAATTTCATTGTATGGACACAAATACAGTTTAAAAATGGAACCAAAAAAGTTTTTGCAGCAAATGTTTCTTAATTTGGACGAGGACTAAGAAATTATTTAGAATCGTCAAAATATTTTACTAATTCTTCGATAATATTTTCTTTTGCTCTGCCTTTTTGTAACTTTTCCCGACCAATAATTCTGTATATCAGCTGTTACCTAATTTGCATCTAGCCAAGGCAAATTTAACTACAGGTGGTGTCGAAACGCCATCTGATGTTGACAGTTTGAGCTAACTTGTTATGATTTGTTAGTGCTTTGCTAAGAATGGTTGACACTTCGAGCCGTAAACACTAACAATGCAATGCAAAAAACCCTATGTTGTTTCTGTTGTTTTTGGATTGTTGTAGTTCCAACAACACCTGTAGTTGAATTCACCTTGCATCTAGCATTGCAATCGTTTTTTAACATACCGCTCACTGTCAATGACAAAATTATCGCAATAACAAACAGTTGCAACCTTTTTTTGTAGAAAGCAACAATAAAATTATAAAATATTTTTGACTTTGTTTTTGCTTTCAGTTTAATTTTTGGCAATCTTGCCTCTTGGGATATTGCAAAATGGACGGATGGTTTTTTAAAAAAATGTTTCGGATAAGCTGAAAATCGGAGATGCAAACAAAATAGGTTGGCCACGTCAAATAAGTGCAATTATAATATTTTGCGCAGTTGCAAGGGTAAAAAATATTCATGAAAGCCTTTAATATAAAACTTTTATCTAATTACTAGCTGACCCGGCAAACGTTGTTTTGCCATATAACTTATTTCTAGTGAAAGAAAGAGGAATGAAGCGCTTCATACAATGATCGGCGATGAAACAAAACTGTAACCATTTATTTCTTTATTTCTATTCGTTACATATTCAAAAGTTAAAAATAAAAAAGTGATGTATTTTTATCCTGAAGTATGAAAAACTTTCATTGAAAATCAAACAGAGATCATTTTTCATAACGAAGATCAATTACGTGCATGATATTTTTTGTCAGTGCGTCTTTAACCAACACAAATAAGCTCGATGGTTTGCCGACGCGAGAACATGCCACGTATAATTGTCCGTGCAAGGGGTGTCCAAATCTAAGCCGCAAACAGACATCGTTTGGCCTTGTCTGCATGCCAAATTTTAAGAAAACCGTTTGATTTGTTAAGGAAGGGGCTCCCCCGCTTGCCCTATTCCACTCCCTTAATAATAAAAACTATAGGCTATAGCTCCTTCCAGATTTTAGGTTAGGCTAGGTTAATAAGGGTACACTTCCACTGGGAGACCAATGCGGTCCATTAAGAATCCCTTCAATGAAAAAAGGCAGAGAAAGAGAAAAGTAAAGAAAAGAAGTAATAGGTGGATAGAATTAAGAAAAATAGAAAGTAAGTAGGTACCACGTAGAACTATTACCCTCTCTACAGTCCCCTCAACAGAAACAACCGCACTATTTCCCTGATAAACCGCAGTAGATTCAGCGATGCACCCCAGTTTGTCGTAAAATCTATCTTCTAGCCATTTCTGTCTGAGACCCTGCATCCTAGGACAGTGGCACAGTACATGCTCGATCATCTTCAGCTCCTCAGAATCATCGCATAATCTGCAGAAGTCCAGTATGGTATTGTCCCATTTGCCCGTAAAAGCCCTAATAGGACAATGACTCGTCAAGAACCCTAGAAGTGTTCTAAGACCACCCCTATCCAATCCCAGTAGAACCCAGTAGGCCATAGTGCCCTAGACACCCTGCAATCCGTTCTGTCCCTGCAGGATCGGTTAACGTCATCACGGAATTTTTCCCGTATCACCCCATAGTAGTAACATAGGGGGGGGGCTTTACCCCCTGTCCCTTACCACCAAGTCCAGATTTGATCCCCCTCTCGCAAGTTCGCCCGCCACCTCATTTCCATCAACCATGCAGTGTCCAGGTACCCAACACAGCCTTACATGGAATGCCTCCATGAGTTTCCTAAGAGCATTCCTTCACCGAGCGACCAGGTACGATCGCTCCATATAATTTTTCAATGCCCTAAGCGCCACCTGACAATCGACTTAAATTGTCACCACAGACCCACCCACTATATGATCCTGTATCACTTCCGTCGCCCTCCAGATCGCTAGGATCTCAGCCTGGAAGACACTTAACTCGTCAGGGAGTCTAAATGACCTTTTCACTTCGGTGTCCGCGATATATACACCGGCACCAGTGCCGGTTTACATCATGGATCCATCCTTTAATACTGCGCACCCCTCAAACAGTCCATTGTATCCACGTTAAATTTCCCTATCCGGCCATCGATACGTACTTTTGTTATTAATAATTATTAATGTTGAATGTGAACCACATCTAAACTTCAAGTATTTTTCTGCATTTCATTTGACATTTCTCAATTTCAGACTAACTCAATTTGAACCATGGAAAGATACACAATCAAGCAACGCGTTAAATTTATTCAGGCTTATTATGAATATGGGAGTTAAAATCACCACAGTGGATTCGTCAATAAGCAGAATTGTCGTATTTGGGCGAATGATAATCCAAGAGTGATTGTCGAAAAACCAATGCACCCAGAAATAGTGACTGTGTGGTGCTGTTTATGGGCTGGCGGCATCACTGGGCCGTATTTTTCCAAATATGGCCGGTCAGGCAGTTACTGTGAATGGTGTTTACTATCGTGAGATGATATTTTTCCAAATATGGCCGGTCAGGCAGTTACTGTGAATGGTGTTTACTATCGTGAGATGATAACGAACTATTTATGGCTCGCATTGGAAGATATGGATGTGGACGTAATGTGGTTTCAACAGGACGATGGCACTTGATACAAAGCTAACAAAACAATGGCTCTTTGCCGTTGGACTTCTTTCTTTGGGTTTATTTGAAAGAAAAGCTGTACGTCGATAAGCCAGCAACAATTCAATAGCTAAAGGATGAGATAATTCGGCACATTAACGGCATAGAATCTCAATTATGCCACAGCGTCATCGAAAATTTGAACCATCGGATGAAGGTTTGGCCGATATTTTGTTCCATACATAATTGAACTATACCAATATTATCATAATAAAAAGAAATGACAATAATTTCTTAAATAATTTGTGTTTTATTCAAAATCATCGGCCCTTAAAATCTTTTATAATCTAGATACCAATATTTTTGTAAAGTATTTGATAGGTTAAGTAATTAAGCATTTTGGAGCTATCCCTACAAAACTTTGCTAAAAACAATATTGATTATTTCAGGCGCGGATTCAGGTGGGGGGAATAAGGAAATGCGCCACCCCCCTAAATTATAAAAATATGTTTTGTTTATTTCGATAATACAAGAATTCCCAATAATAATATTTTTTTTTTTAAAGTACAAAATTTTTGGAAATCCCAGCAAGGTTTTTTGTTTTTATATAAATCTGTTTATATATGCCCCTTAGACTGGTCGCAATTTTTTTTTTTTTTAATTTACATGTTTGCGCTGCTTAAAATATGAGGTTTGGTGTAAGAAATCAAGTCCTAATTTTTCAGCTCAATCCGACGGTGCCTAGTCGTGCCAAGTGGGGCCCAAAGTTCCCCATATGATAAAAAAAACATCTATTCAATCAGATACTAGATGAAAAGCCGGTCTTAAAGACCGAAAATCGAAAATCTGGCTTCGTTACGATCTTCCGCAGAGAAAATACTTTAAGTATGCCAAATTTCAGCTTCCTATGTCATCAGATGGCTTCAGAAAGTTGCGGAAAGAATAGGACATACATGCAAACATCCTTACATACTAAGAAATTATATATTGTATAGAAAGATTAAAGTATTTGCAGTTTAATATTTTAGTATGATACGAACGAAAGATTTTTAACTAATTTTAACTAATTCGGGGTCGCTGAATCCAATGGTGCTAGCCATTTTTTTAGGTTAGCTTTAGTTTTCGAGATATACCGTTATTTCGAAAATTAAGGATGTTGCACAACATATGTTCGCGCAACTCAAAAACGCTTTAGCTTATTGAAAAACTAAAAAAAACCGAAATTCGGCAATAAAATTTACTTTAAGAAAGTTAAAACTTTTTTCTTCATATTGGCTTTGGTTTTCGAGATATACCGTTATTTCGAAGATTAGGGAGGTTGCACAACATATGTTCGCGTAACTCAAAAACGCTTTAGTTTATTGAAAAACAAAAAAACCGAAATTCCGCAATAAAATTTACTTTAAGAAAGTTAAAACTTTTTTCTTCATATTGACTTTGCTTTTCGAGATATACCGTTATTTCGAAAAGTAAGGAGGTTGCACAACATATGTTCGCGTAACTCAAAAACGCTTTAGCTTATTGAAAAACTAAAAAAAAAACGAAATTCCGCAATAAAATTTACTTTAAGAAAGGTAAAACGTTTTTCTTATATGCGCAGTCGTTTTAGAAACATAATTTTTTTTTCTGGAAAAAAAAATAAATTTTTTATTAAAATTTCGGAATTTTTGTTTTTAAAAATTCATAAAAAATTGAAAAATGGAGCTATGCTTCTAATTTTGTACAGACATATAAAAAACAAGTGCAAACAAAACAAGCTATAAATGATTAAAATCTGTTAACAACTTTTGATTTTATGTATTCACAAAAGACGAAAAATTTTAATTAATATAAGAATTTTATTAAACCGCCATATGTGTATAATTGAAATTCTTACATTTGGCCCGTGTAGTGCCTAGGATGCCTCAAGAAGGGTCAAATGTATGACCAACTCCAGTCATTTTAATAAAATTCTTATATTAACAAAAGTTGTGAACAGATTTTAATCATTTATAGCTTGTTTTGTTTGCAATATTGTTTTTTATGTGACTCTATAAAATTAAAAGCATAGCTCCATTTTTCAATTTTTTATGAATTTTTAAAAACAAAAATTCCGAAATTTTAATAAAAAATTTATTTTTTTTTCCAGAAAAAAAAAATTATGTTTCTAAAACGACTGCGCATATAAGAAAAACGTTTTACCTTTCTTAAAGTAAATTTTATTGCGGAATTTCGTTTTTTTTTTAGTTTTTCAATAAGCTAAAGCGTTTTTGAGTTACGCGAACATATGTTGTGCAACCTCCTTAATTTTCGAAATAACGGTATATCTCGAAAACCAAAGTCAATATGAAGAAAAAAGTTTTAACTTTCTTAAAGTAAATTTTATTGCGGAATTTCGGTTTTTTTTGTTTTTCAATAAACTAACGCGTTTTTGAGTTACGCGAACATATGTTGTGCAACCTCCCTAATCTTCGAAATAACGGTATATCTCGAAAACCAAAGCCAATATGAAGAAAAAAGTTTTTACTTTCTTAAAGTAAATTTTATTGCCGAATTTCGGTTTTTTTTAGTTTTTCAATAAGCTAAAGCGTTTTTGAGTTGCGCGAACATATGTTGTGCAACATCCTTAATTTTCGAAATAACGGTATATCTCGAAAACTAAAGCTAACCTAAAAAAACGGCTAGCACCACTGGATTCAGCGACCCCGAATTAGTTAAAATTAGTTAAAAATCTTTCGTTCGTATCATACTAAAATATTAAACTGCAAATACTTTAATCTATCTATACAATATATAATTTCTTAGTATGTAAGGATGTTTGCATGTATGTCCTATTCTTTCCGCAACTTTCTGAAGCCATCTGATGACATAGGAAGCTGAAATTTGGCATACTTAAAGTATTTTCTCTGCGAAAGATCGTAACGAAGCCAGATTTTCGATTTTCGGTCTTTAAGACCGGCTTTTCATCTAGTATCTGATTGAATAGATGTTTTTTTATCATATGGGGAACTTTGGGCCCCACTTGGCACGACTAGGCACCGTCGGATTGAGCTGAAAAATTAGGACTTGATTTCTTACACCAAACCTCATATTTTAAGCAGCGCAAACATTTAAATTTAAAAAAAAAAATCCCATACAAGATGCGACCAGTCTAATGCCCCTATTGCGGTTCTCCACTCTTGAAACAGTTTGGTTGTCTTTGATAAATTCACATTGCCATTCTCAACTCAACTGGCAGTTGCCTATTTAGTTGTGTATCTGTTTGTTTCGTGGTATTACCGTTTTCAACTTTGTAAAAGTTTGGTCGACAAAAATTATAAATACACACAACTGCTAAAAAGTAGTTGTGTTATTGGCAGTTAAAGTTTATTTTTTTTAAATTCGGTGAAAATCGAAAACAAAATGGATAAATCTATATATAAATTTTTGTAAAACTTTTTCGGTTTTTTTTTTTTTAACTTTTATTAGTTTGAAAAAAAACGAAAGCTCAATTTGAGCGGTTCGTCCAGCTTATTTAGAGAAACTTAGGAATTGTTTCGTATGATGAAAAATTCATGTAAGCAGTTATGGAAAGAGTTTATAGTGGAGTTAAATAGTTTGGGACCACGACAAGAACTTCTTTTAAACACTTATAATCTTCTTAATCTAATTATAATATTCTTGGCACAGGTTTGGATACACTACACGGCAAGTAAATTAAAAAACTTGCCAAAAATAAAAGAAATACTCAAGCGACCGGGGGAGGGCTACCACAAGAAGTTCCTTTAAATAGCCTTGAGGATACTGTTTCGCAGCTCTTGTATTGCAAGTACGTCCAAGTATTTGGTGTTGAAAATGTTAAACCATCAAGTGACAATTTTAATACATCCAGCAGATTGGCCAACAGCTACCCCAACCAGAAGAAAAACTCATCAGGCACAATAAAGTTTCGTTACTTTTTAGAAGTTCTTACTTGACACTGGGAAGTTCAAGAGGGTTGGAATCATCACGAATTTGTCTTCTTGTACGAAGCACATCTATACAAGAGTTTTCCTTTTCAGCATCTTAAATAAATCGACACTTATATCAATTATAAATACTTTTTATTCCACACAACAATTAAAAATACTTTTAGTTTAAAAAATTATTTAATTTTATAAAGATTTCACTTGTCAAACGTTATATTTAAAGTTGGCAAATCAATATTTTAAGTTGGCAACTTTATAGCAAACTCAACTTAAAACAGTTGGGTATCACAATACCTAAAATGAGTTTGGTTGTGCATAAGTTGGGTTGACTCCAACACGACCAAACTGAGTTGAGTGGAGAACCGCAATAGGAGCAATAAACATACAACAAAAAGTTGTTAGGGAAGAATTTATTGGCTTTGTTGTAAACGCATTTGAAGAGGCTTCAAAGGATATTGATGACGTTGATTTGTCAAGTGATGCGAAGGAACTATCGTCAATAGTTCTTAAAGCGTTGACAAATTTTGGTCTTGATTTAAAAAATTGTGTAGGACTTGGAACAAATGGGTGTCCTCTGATGTCAGCAGAAAATGAAGTTGTTAAAAAATCCTGGAAACCGCGACAAATGCGAAACAAACGCCATGCTATCCCCATAAATTAATTTCTTAAAGCAATGAAGTGCCATTAATACAAAAAGTTGTACCATTTGTTAAAAAAACGACAAAAATGTTTAAATATAATTATCCCAAGCGAAACGCAGTTTTATCAAAGTATTTTGAGCCAAACCCTCTACATTTTGCGAGACAAGATGGGTGGAACGTCACGACTCAATTTTACACATTGCAACAAGTGTACATCATATAGTAGAAGCTTTGGAAAAAATATCTGAGTGGAACGGTAGTATCTCTACCTTTATATTAAGGAACTCCTTCGTACTTTTGAACTTATTTGCGGAATATACATATTCAGTGTGATACTTATTGTAACACAAAAGCACGATATAGATCTTCAAAAAGAATTAAGCCTTATCAAAACTTTAATCATGTGCCTTGAAGAGAAATGATATAAAACCGAAGAACAATTTAAAGCGATTTTATAAAAAATTAAAATCGAAAAGACAAAATTTTAACGAAATAATCACTTCCAAAATGTTGAAGATTACTACTGAGTTTTAGGTTACATTCCTCTTATTGAATTTATTTGAACATACTTAAACTTCTACCTCAAACTGTAATCAAGTGATATGGGCAAATCCTGCGTAACGAATGCTACATTCGCACGTGTTTTCTGATTGATTTTTTTTTTTTTTTTTTGTCATTATTTGTTTATTGAATCTTCATATATTAAATATGAACTAACAATAATTAATAAAATCTTAACCTAATACGTTATTTTATGTCCTGCCAGTGCCAGACAAAATTTTCTTCATCACGGGTTATGTTCACTTTTATAGGTGCTTATCGCTCATCTAATTGGGTAAGTGCTGCAGTGTCTCTTCTTCTTAAGCGAGTGTGGCCGCCATGATTTAAAATATTTCGAGCTAGTGGATTTGGGTGTTGTTCAAGCCTTTTTAAATATTTTATTGCATATTTTGTATTCATAGATTTCACTAATGGCACATTGAGATCCTTATGAATGTTTGAGTTTTTAACATACCAGGGAGCGGCTGTGATTATTCGAAGAAGTTTATTTTGGCGCCTTTGAATTTTGTCGATATTAGAGGCCGAGGCAGTGCCCCATAGTTGAATACCGTAGCACCAGATAGGCTTTAAGATAGAGTTGTAAAGTAGAAGCTTGCAAGCCAGACTAAGGACAGAATTTCTTCCAATAAGCCAATGAATTTGAATGGCTTTTAGTTTCATTTGAGCTAATTTTGCCTCTATATGGCATTTCCACGTTAATCGCCGATCCAGATGTATACCGAGATATTTAGCATGCGAATGTTGAGGAATTATTTGATTATTGATTGTAATAGGGGGGCATGATTCCCGGCGCAAAGTGAATGTTATATGTACACATTTTTGCTCATTGACCATTATCCTCCATTGTCTTAACCATATTTCTAGTTGAAATATATGATGCTGTAAGTAACGCGATGCTTCATAACGATTTTCGTGGACGCTTAGAAAAGCTGTATCGTCTGCAAATGTTGAAGTTTGTGTGTAGTTGCTTGTTGGCATGTCCGAAGTATAAATTAAGTATAATAGGGGGCCCAGGATGCTGCCTTGTGGGACTCCAGCGGCAATGGGCTGAGGTGAACTTAAGAAATTTCCTTCTTTAATAATAAATTGACGACCGACTAAGTAGCTTTCTAGCAGCTTGTGTGTGTTTGCTGGTAAATTTTGCTTCAATTTGTGTAATAAGCCTTCATGCCAGACTTTGTCAAAAGCTTGCAAAACATCGATGAAGAGTGCTGAGCAATATTTCTTTTCTTCAAATGCTTTTCTTATGACATTTACTATTCGATGAGTCTGCTAGATTGTGCTGTGTTTTCTTCTAAATCCGAACTGATGGTTTGGAATACATCTATTTTCACTTAAAATTGGTGTTAATTTTGAAACTAATAATTTCTCAAACAGCTTTGACATATTTGATAATAAGCTAATAGGTCTATAAGACTCAACTTTTGTATGATCTTTACCTGGCTTTGGTATCATGGTAACTAAGGAAACCTTCCATTTTTCAGGATAGTATTCAAGGCGTAAAATAGCATTAAAAATAAAAAGAATAATTTTCTTTGCTATGCGAGGTAGCTCCAAAAGCATTTTATTACTAATTTTATCAATACCAGGTGCCTTCTTACTGTTTAAGTCACAAATAGCCTTTTCGATTTCTCTTATCTCGAATCTGAGGGGAATAGCTGCTCTAGCATCAACAGGTGGTAACTCGACCGCAATATTGTGAGATATATTTGGTGTAAATACGTTTTTCAAATGATTTACAAACAGGTTTCCTTTTTCATTATCATTTCTTGCCCAGCTACCATTCAAGTTTCTTAATGGTGGCTTAGATATAACTGGCCTTTTTAGATTTCTAGCTGCACGCCATAATGAGTAGTCAGATTGTGGAGTTGCATCAAGTTCCTTAAGATATTTTTCTAGAGAAGCCGTTTTCTGATTCTGTAGCAACTTTCTTAGCCTTTTTGTGCATTCTTTTAATAAAATCTTAAGTTGCGGGGATCTGTAAAGTTGCCACTCTCTTCGAACTCTCCTTTTTTCAGTCAAGAGCCGCTCGACATCTGAAGAACATATTTTATTATTTTTAATTTTTTTGGGGGTAACGCTGGAGTGTTGAACAGCTAGTTTAAGATAACTGTCAAAGTTAACAAGAGAGAGATCCACATTCTCCGGTGTACTAAGCGGAATATTTTCTGTGCAATGGGCACTGAGAAATTTTTTATATTTTAACCAATTTATTTGTGTGGCTGGCGTCGCTAAGTAACCTGACGGAAATAAAATTCTATTTGGGTTCGATATAGTAACAATTGTAGGTGTGTGGTCGGATGATAATTCTAAGGAAGCTTCAACATGAATCGTTTCTGTGGGGATGTTTTTAACCACGCCAAAGTCGATAACATCTGGAATTTTTTGCTGATCAGTAGGCCAATATGTTGGTTGCCCGCTCGCGACCACATTTAAACCCATTTTAGAGATTGTGTTAAACAAAACACGACCTTTTGGTGTTATAAGTCGTGACCCCCAGAAGGTATGTTTAGCGTTATAATCGCCAGCGGCCAGAAAACAGGGTCCTAATGATTTATAATATTTATAATATTGGCCTTCTGATATGGAAAATCTAGGTGGAGGGTATAAAGAAGAAATTACTATGTTTCGATTTAGCTCCTCAACACAAATAGTCGTTGCTTGCAGATAGTCTTCACGGTGATCACACATAATGTAGTGTTTGACTCGAGTTTTTATTAAGATGGCAGAACCTCCACAAGCTCTATCTCGAGGGTCCTTGGTATCATATAGTATATAACCATTGATTTTAAACGTATTTCTTGAGGTCAAATGAGTTTCAGAAATCATCATGACATCAATTTGTTTATTTTTAAGAAAGTATTCTAATTCATTTTTATGTTGGCGGATGCCGTTTGCGTTCCAAAAACAAATTTTTAAACAGTTCATGGTTTGTTAAGTACAGCTTGCAATAACATCGATTGCATTCTAAGCATTTCCTGCATCATATTACCCATTGTGTTCGTAAAATTATTTACTGTTTGCACTAATGTTTCCATGGTTTTTTCTAAACGACTTAAATTAGAAACCGGAGTTTCATCATTACTTGGCGAGGCACCTTGCATTGGCTGATGGTTTGATTTTAGGACGTTAGCGTAAGAGGTTCTGTTATTACTAGGCTGGGGGGCTTGAATTGCATTTGTGTTTACCTGATTTGCAACCTGCATTTGAGGAGTATTTGTTTTCGGTCCAACCGTCTGCTTGACAATATTATATACTGGGCATCCTCTATAATTGGCAGTGTGATTACCGCCACAGTTGCTACATTTTTTTACGTTGGGGTCGGTTTTAGACTTATCGCAAGAAACTGTACCGTGTAGTTCACCACATACTACGCAGACAGGGGGTAAGTAGCAGTATGCCTTGGTATGGCCAAATTCTTGGCAGTTTAAGCACTGAACAGGTCCATTTTTTTTGTGCGGCTCTTCTATAGTTATTCTTCTGTAGAGAATATATTTTAAATTGTAAATAGGATGTGTTTCGTTTTTTTTAAGTTTTACGTCACCGGGTTCAAACTCCACTCTGATTGATATGTAAACTTTTTTGGCATTTCAAAATAGATAGCTTCAACTTATATATAGTATTTAGTAACATTAATATGAACTTACGAATGGCATATATCATCATTTCTTAGCAGGCATTTGTTGCGAAATAATTGATCACACAGTTTTGTGACACACGCCACAAAAGTTAGAAGCAACTTTTAAAGTTGAAGTGTGTTTTCCTAAGTTTTAGCGAATTTTGCATCATAAGGTATACAAATTCTGATTCCTAAAAAAAAGATGAAAATAAGAGAACTCTAAAATCACTTATTCGCAGCTTTACACGCCTTACAACGCACGCTACAGTTTTTTAGTAGTATATAATAAACAAAATTTTATTTATTTTAACAAAACGAATTATATATATAAACTAATTTTGTGATCATTAATGAATGTATGAATGAATATCAATCATTTTTTTAGCGAAATTTATATTGTGATGAGTCTGCTGTAGGTGATAATTTAAGCTCAAAAAGCACCTAAAATAATGTTAAATTAATGTATAACATGAAGAGATCAGAGGTGGGGTAGTATTTGGTAAAAATTATTGTATTAATGATCGTCGAAATAAATATTTTTTAATATAAAAATTAAATTATTCATCTAGTCTTATATTCCATAAAAAAATTAATTGGAAAAATGTTAGGTTTATGGACTATTTTTGGGATTTGCCCATATACCATTTATTTTAAAACCACAACTAGCTGATGAGCTGATTATATTTGATAAACGAGATAAGCACATCTTAACTTGAGCCTGAACTGTTGCATTGGCAACAAACATGGAAAATATCTGAAAACCTATCAGATAACGTTGTAGATGTTTTAATAAATTGTGATGAAGATATCTACCCAAATCTTAGAAAAATATTTCAAATCTTCGTGTCAATGCTCGTCAGTAATGCTACGAGCGAGAGGTCATTTCCTACCCTTCGTCGAACAAAAACATGGCACAGATCAACAATGACCGAAGATATACTGTACTATATAAATCAAAATTTGGTTATTTAAAAAGATTCATTTATTTTAATTTATATTGAACGGATCTTATATTTTATTTAACCCTATTGTTTTGTTTTTTTTTTATATAATATACAAATATTGTTTTTAATAAACTTTTAAAAACAAATTTTTTACTTTTTGTATCATACAAAATTACCCCCCCCCTCTCCCCCCAAGGCTTGAGCTGGATCCGCACCTGATTCTTTACTTACGTTAATTCTGATATTATTTTACTCGTAAGAATGATTAACAGCACAAATATTTTCTTTATTAAAAACAAAAAACTTCTGTTTCATTGTTTTTTTTTTTAATTTGCGTAGAAAACATGTCAACAATATAACAAGTAAGAAATTATAGCCGGTGAAGCCCAACCGTATGATATCCTACACCACAGTATAAGAAGACATTTTTGCAAGTGTACTCTATTTGAGACCCATGGGCAATCATGGACCCGCCAGAACAAGATTATTTAATTAAGGTTAAGGGTCATTTAAACGTTTTTTGTGCCGAATATTATATAAATATCTTCATCAATATGAAATTTGTTTGCCTTTAATTGGTTTTAGGAAGGGGCTTATATAGAACCTAAAATTAATTTTTGACCCACCAGCACAACATTTTGTCATGACTAGGGATGAGATTTGCATGCACTAAAAAATCGAAAATATGCGCTTAAAATATTAAAAGTAAAACTTTGTCTTGTTCTTGAAGACTTCCAATGCTTTAATTCCAGATCAGATCAAAAATATATGAAACTTATTTTATTTTTTGAAATCCTTAATTTTTTGCAAAACGTTTTAGATTTTTTTTTTTTTAATTTTTCGGGTCATTCTTCCTTCCACATAGATAATTTTACTTTCTGCAATATACATAAATTAATTTGAATTGAGTGTTAAGTGAACTAAATCCCTCCTAATTAGTTATTGTTTCACCAATATATCCGTAATTGGAAAATACAAATGCTAATTGGCTTCTGATGTTATTTAAATTTAATATTTATTTTACTTTTTTAAATGCATAATCATCGGTATCAACAAGCTCTTAAAACGTTCTTAAATTACTCAAAGTTTTTTGAATAGAACTCTAGAGCATCTAGCCAGGCTGCAGTGGAAGGGGAATCAAGGGATACAATTCATTAAAAATTCCAATATTATAGAATTAGCTTCTTATTTCCTCTGCAAGGCGGTATAATCCATGTGACAAGCAAGTAACTTGTAATTGTTTTGGATAAAATATGTTAAGCTCATTGGAAGCCTTACCCATGTTAGGCGCTGGATCGGTTTAAAATAGAAGAATCTTTTGTCGAAATCTTGAAAATATTGTTTTTAAAGCAAAGCTCCAAAAGAATTTATTTATTGATTTGAAAATTAGTTTAAGAACTTTTTTTATAATATGGAAATTAAAAAAAATCACTAAAAAATGTAATATATTATGGAAGTTATGGCATTAAATGCCATTTTCGGGGGTAGTATTTGTATGGGAGCTATGGTCAAATATGGACCGATTCCAATAGTATTTGGTTAGATGATTTAGATTGCAATAAATAAAGTATGGATCAAACCAACATAAGAAGATGGTTTATGGGCACAAAGAACGCATTCCGGAGAGAAGCTTGTATAGGGGCTATGTGAAATTATGAACCGCTTAGCCCCGTTTTCAATAGGCTTGATTCTTGGGCCATTTAGAATCTATGTGCAATATTTCATGAGAATTGCGACCTGTACTTTACGCACAAGGTTTACATGAACAGCCAGCCAGACGGACAGACATTGTTAGAAAACTCAAAAAACTTTCTGAGTCACTCGGAAGGATCTATACTTAATCGGCTATGCCCAACTTTTTACACCCTTCCCCATTGTGGGATAAGATCAGAAAGTTATATAAATGCCGTTCTCTAGACATAAATTTAATTGTGCCACACATTCTTTTCTCTAAAACCGCCCACATTTCGTCGGATGTTTTGTATTGATAACCAAGATGATTTTACCAAATGTTAAAACTTTTGCCCTGGCCGTTTTTCAGATAAACAGAAAAAAACAAAACAAACAACACTAAGGTATTAACGGTGTAAATGTGACACAAATGTATATACATAAACCTAGTTCCATCATTTCTAGTGCCTTCAGAAAAACTATTTCAACATACGCACGGACAGATGAACAGACAGAAGAACCCAGAATTTATCGCTCCTTTATTGCAACATAGTCATATCCAAAAAAAATCAAATTTGGCAAAATGCGATTTTAGTTTTCAAAATGTACATTTATATACAGATTTAATAAAATATATTTTGTTTAGTTTGAGATATAATACATACTGGGGTCTAATCACCGCATTCGATAATATCGTATCGAATAAACTATCGAAGTTTTTTGAATAATATAGACACTGACGTATCGAATGAAAACTCGATAAATGTAATGTCGAGTTACTCGATATCGAATGCTATTACATATTTCAAATTCAATACATTTCATTCGATATCGAGTTTCATGATACCAAAATAAATAATTTCGATCAATTTTGCTCGATATCGTATGCGGTGATTAGATTTTACATATTAAAAAGGATATGAAGGAGCTCTTTTGCTTTAGTAACTTCAAATTTTTAATTTTTTAAGATATGATTATGTTGCAATAAAGGAGCGATATATACAAACGGAATGGCAAACTTATAAAGGTATATATACCACCTGTAGTGAAGGGTATTAAAATAATCTATGAAATTTATAACAAAAAGAAAGCAAATGATGACGTTCATACATCTTAAATTTAAACCCTATTTCGCAATTTTTAATGCTATAATTTAAATGAATCGTAATAATTTATTCAATATTATTTGCATACCATTATAACAGAGCAATGAATTTTTTTAGACCCATTTCTATATAAACTCACTTAATAAAGATTATTGTTAGATTTGTATTTCAGCAACCATGAAGTATTCTACTATTATCGTAGGAGTTGTTGCTTTTTTGGCAGTATGTCAGGCTTTAGAAAGTGTATGTAGTTTTTATTGCAGGCTCTATACATTTACTTTAAAACGTTTTTTCCTAACAGACCACAACTGCAGAGCCGGAAGGAACCACTGTAGAAGCTGCAACAGAGAGCACTACGGAACCTGCAACTTCTACATCCGAAAGTCCAACTGATAATACCAGTGAAAGTAATACGGAAAATACAACTGAGAGAAAGACGGAAAGTGCAAGCGAAAGTACAATAGCAAGCGACAATGAGAACGAAAGTACTACTGAAACTGTAGAAGCTGCAACAGAGAGCACTACGGAAGTTTCTGACGAAACTACTACGGAAAGTGCAAACGAAAAGGAACCTGCAACATCTACAGCCGAAAGTCCAACTGATAATACCAGTGAAAGTAATGCGGAAAGTACAACTGAGAGTAAGACGGAAAGTGCAAGCGAAAGTACAACAGCAAGCGACAATGAGAACGAAAGTACTACAGAAACTGCAATTGAAACAACCACAAATAATGACCAGTTACCAAATGAAAATACTTCTCCATCAACACTCCCACCATTCCGACCATTTCCAACATTTCCACCATTCCCACACTTTCCAACATTCCCACCATTTCCACCATTCCCACATTTTCCACCATTCCCACATTTACCACCATTCCCTCACTTTCCACCATTTCCACCAGGTATTATTGGAAAACCTGGACATGGTAAGCCGGGAAAACCTGACTGTGGTTCAAACAGACCAGGAAACCATGAACATAACTCACGACCAGGACATCAAGGAGGATTTGGAAGTCAAGGCATACATAAAGGACAGTCAAGGCCTGGCAACCCAGGAGAAATCGGTAGGCCTGAAATTCATGGTGGATGGGAAGGACTTGGTAAAGATAATAGATTTGGTGGCCCGAGTAGACTTGGAGGTTTTGGTGGTCCAGCTAAACAAGGTGGGTTCGGTACAGCCAATATTCAAGGAGGATTTGTTATTTTTGGAAATCAAGGATCTTTTGCTAGACCTGATAAGCAAGGAGGACCTGGTGGCAAAAACAAGCAAGGAACTTTGAATACACAACAACATTTTGGAGGATTTGCTTAAGTTTCTAACGGCCCTAACAGTTTAAAGAGGCTTGGTAGACAATAAATATACATATCTCAACAATAAAAATTTTGCTCAATTAAATAAATTGTACATTTTCTTAATTTCTTTAATAACAAATAACTAGTAAGAAACCATAGTCGGCTACAAAACAGAAAAATTTTCGAAAGTTGATCCTATTTGGTGCCTAAAGGCGAACATGGATTTACCTAAAAATTGTTGTTATAATATTCAAATTTATAAAAGTATTATTTGTGTCGAATTATATCTAGTTATCAACATCTACATATATCAGATTTATTTGGCCTAAAATCACAAACTCTTTCTTTGAAAAGCATGTGTCTTTTTCTCATATCTCAGCCGTTTATGTACTAATTTCGCTAAATTTCAGCAAAATTCTTGAAATAATGTGTAGAAGAAATATATTACACACAAGGGCCTAACTTAGAACCCAGATAATTAAGAAAACAGATTTCAACAACCACATGGACAAAGCGACAGACGGACTTCCATGTCCATCCGTTGTTTGTTGGTTAAAATGGATTTTTCGAAGCCATTCGATTTGATCACACAAAGTCCGTAAGAGGTTTCTAATGAGAGATATGAAAAAAAAACTTCGACTGCCTTTAATATTTACTCATAAATCTCTAACTTTGAGTGATAAACGCTTCCAATTTTAAGTCTCCTTAAGAATTTTTTCACCTGCACGTTAAATAAACTAAGGCCCGTTTTCACAACTTACCGGTAGCTAAAGTTAGGATTTGATCGACCGTATAAAAAGTGTTCCATTATTACACTTTTGACCTACCCTTATCGCTTACTTAAGGTTAAAGTATAATTTTAATTATGGAACACTTTTTATAAGGCTGGTTAAAGTCAACTTTAAGCTATCGGTAAGTTTTGAAAACGAGCCTAAGTAGAATAGGGGTAGAGATAAATAACCAAGCTAAAAAAGAAATTGGCTCAAATATTTCCTAACTATTTTTTCGCCCCCCGAGTTTAGGGTTTTGGTGCGCCTGATCTATACAGAACATGCTAGTTAAATAACATTTGCTTAAATAGTCTTTGAATATAAGCGCACACTCAAATATGCTCCCAGAATAATTACTTTGATACAAAAATGCCCGTGCCATATAATCTAGGAAACAAATGGCTTTTCAGTACTATGGTGAATGATATATAAGATTCAGCTCAGCTGAACACATCACTTTTGCTTGTCTTTCTAACTAAACATGCTGATTTTGTTTAAAATAGTTATGAAATAGCTCGTAAGAAAATAGATATACTTTAAGTGCATTTCTATTAAAAACTACTAAAGTGAGTAACGGTCGGTCTATAATATACTATTGATCCCATAAAAATCCAACTGTAAATAAACTGTTAAAGACGCCAGCAAATAATGATATTTAGATAAAATTTGGTGCATATTAGTATATGTTTATTTATTAGTGCATATATAAAATACACGTTCTAAGCTGTTATCTTTAGTTAGACCTATACTTGAATATTGTTCAGTTATTTGCGTTCATTTGTACAATGTGCCTATTTAGTCTATACCAAAGCAATTTCTTTTGAATCGCCTTCGAAGCTTGCATTGGAGCTCATCAACAAGCCACCCTTCTTATCATCACAGTTTAGCGCTTATAAAAGTATCTTCCCTGAAAAGTCGCAGGACTGTGTTAAATGTTTCATTCTTGATGCCTAGACTAAATGCCGAATTTATGTAAAAGTACTTTCCAAAAAATTTACGATATTTCAATAAAAATAACTTATCTAACGATTAAAAAAGAGAAATTTAATAATTCTGTGGCAATAAGAAAAAAGGGCTTATGTCAATTTTGTTTTTAATTTTGTAGGAAATTAAGTCCAATCCTATGTTAATAAATAAGCTCGAGGCCACAATTGATTTTTAATAAATTGTATTCTTTATTATTTTCAATATTTCCCCATCCTTTGGATGGCATCTTCAGGAATAATAAAAACGAGTAACAATATTAAAACACACAACGACTAATCGCGTTCACATGTAAAATTGATAATATAATGGAAATTAAGTCCTAATAAAAAACGCCCGCCGTTATTATTTAGGAAGCTCAGTTAAGCGTCTATTCCAAGGTCATACTTGGAATGTCAGTTTGGTATGATGACATGCCAACATACTTGTGTAATAGTGCAAAATTCTTGTTTGTCTGTTTTGTATGATGGTTTTCAAAAAATTTTGAATAAGTGCTCGCTCTCTCTAATCATACCAAACTGACTTGACAAGTATGACCGTGTTACAGCCAAATCTAAGCAAGGGCGGAAATCGGAACTTTTTTTGCTAAGCTTTTACGCTGATATTCTATACCTAAGCACAGTGTGACCCTTTTAGCATTTTCACTGCTAAATTTAGCATTATTTATTTTGATTTAGCAGCGAATTTTTCAAATAGCATTTAGCATTATTTTCAGCATTTTTGTAATATTTTTTTTAGCATTATTTAGCATTTTTTAATCTTAAAAATTTTATATATTGCTATTTCACAATATAACTTATTTATTTATTTTTTATTTTTATTTATTTATTTATTTATTTAATGCGGATATCACAAACAACAAGATATAAATCTTTTAAATTACAGTATGTGATCTTATAGCGATACAATTAACTCGTGATGGTTGCTACAATATTTTCAAAAAACAAATAATATACATGTACATAAAACATAAAACAAATGAAAACAAAAAAATAGTTTTAATTATTAGGCATAAGAATATAATTAAAAATTTATCCATAATTAGAGTACCAAATAACATACATAAGATCAAAAAGAATCAATAATTAAGATTGTTGAAAATTCGAGACCAAATTATTTTTAAACAATTCGTTTTTAAATAGTAAAGCGTTGTCTGTTATTTGTAAGTAGTTGGGTAATGAGTTCCACAGACATATGGTATTAATAAAAAATTGCCAAGTAGAGATTAAGGTTCGATATCGGAATTGTATAAGATTATTTCCTCTGCTGGATCGTGCAAATTGAAGGCGTTCGAATAAGTAAGTTGGCTCTTTGGTGTATATTACCTTGTGGAGTAGAAATAATGATCTTATCCTAAGTAGGTCCACTATGTTAACTCCGTACAAAGACTTAGAGTACTCAGATGTTCCATCATATCTCTTTAAACGGTATACATAACGAAGAATCGCATTATACGCTACTAATAATCTCCTCTTACTTTCAGAATCACAATAAGCAAAAATTTCACAACCGTATAGTAACTGCGGCATAATAAAAGTTTTTGCGAGAAGCACACGAATGTTTAAAGGTGTAAGATGTTGTGTAGGATATAATGTTCTAAGCATAATAAATATTTTTCCAGATACAGAATTAATCTGATTGTTCCAAGTGAGCGATTTATTAAAAATAATTCCAAGGTTCTTAGCTGATTCTACAAATGCAATATTTTGGTTACCTAATGTCACTGGAATATCTATAGGGATGGTTTGATTTCTTTGAGTTATAACTAAACATTTCGATTTTACTTCTGTCAATCTCTATAATTGTATTTTGTAATTATACGTTTATACAAATGTATAATAATAGCAACCCTGTAAACACAAAAAAAAAATTAAAGAAGAAATGGTAGATTTTACTACAGAAGAAATAACGGTTTGGAACAGCAATGGCAAAAGATGAATGCATAAGAATTGATGAACCAAAGTTAAACTATTGAATAGGTGTTTGGATAGGTGTTTAGAATATGATGAAAACAGATCAAATTCGAATGGTATGTATTTTGCCCAACACTTTGGAAATTAAGGAAAACTATTCATATAATGGTGTGTTTAATGTGTAATTAAATTTACTGAAAATGCTGTTGAATAGCCTTTTATGTTTTCAATGACAATTTTTGTTTTTACTTATATTTTGTATTTAATAATATATATCTCTGGTAACAAATAATAATGGCTTATGCCGAGTTCACACTTGGGTTTTAAACGCGTTAAAGCAAAATGTTGATTTAGCTCAGTGATAACCACTCCATAGGCTCGCGAGTCAGTCAATAATCGTATTTTTCACACAGACACGGTCGGCAATTCACATGTATATAACAACTTTGTTCGTTTCAAAACATTAGACTATCATCAGTCTCTGCGACCGCACACAAGTACATAATATCTTTGTGTGCGTGCGTTCGGGTCTTGGTTAGTTCGGGGTTTGGTTATCACTGATTTAGCTAATCAAAGCCGTTCACATTACATTTGAGATGATCAAATGACAGATGATTAAGAAAAAAAAAAACACACACCAAACACACAAAAAAACAACAAACAGATTTATATTTCTTTAAAGTATTAAAAATGGATAAAAACACTTTTATAAAGTTATCAGAAGATTATTTTAATCATTTTAATGATGAAATGGGAAAATTGATGAACTATTTAAGGAAAAAAATAAAAACATTAAGCAGAAATCTTGGCCGGTTGTACACGATAATGTTGGCGATTCTACATTTGAGGTATGTTCAGTGGATTCTACGTGATTTATGAAGTGGTTTAGTTGTAATCATGTCAATTTGAAGTGATTAACAAATCACTTCAATGTATTGGTAATCATCTCGATTTTTAAGTGATTAGAGCTTAATCACGTTCGAGCTGTTTAAACGCGTTTAAGAACCCAAGAGTGAACATAGTATTAAGTTGACTTAAGTGTTTTTAATTTTATTACATATTCTTATTATCTTTTTCAAGATGTATGATACAGCTAAATTTCAAGTATAAAATGTCATTACATATTAATAAAACTAAATACATTAATATGTATGTATATGTAGGAATATCGTTACATAAAACGCAAAAACCCCTATCTAATATTTTGAAAATTTTACAAAAAACCATTTAGGGCCATTATTATAACTTGGCGTTAGCTGTTATCCGACAGTTAACAGACGCTTTTTGACGGATAACACATTATTATCTGTCAATTTAATCTTTACTTTAGCTAACTTCAAGTTGTAATAATGGCCCTTAAAATGTTAAATTTATTAATCGCCTTAAACTGTTTATAATTTATTTTTCTTTTACTTTTCTTGTAAAACCTAAAGGCCCAACCATAATATGCATAGCCTTGCTTAACCTACTGTCAAAAATTAATAAAAAGTCTCTAAAATGTATTTAAAAAAACAAAATCAAAAAAATTTGATTCCGTACGGTATGTGCGATTAGTTTCGCACTTTGCCTTAGTCTGGGTTTACACTATGAAAGTTTTCTTTCAGAAAGTCTCAGTTTATTGGAAAGAGGGGAAGAGAATATGCCACTTTCCTCTCTCTCTAACAAACTAAGACTTTCTGAAAGAAAACTTTCATAGTGTGAACCCAGACTAAGCAAATTACAGTTTCATAAAACTTAACAAACAATTTATTTTAAAGAAATATAATATTTTCAGGTAAATTAATGTATAATTCATTCATTAAAATGATACAATTATTTAAGAAAATTTAGTATTTTCAAATTTTATTTTTAGCATTGTTTTAATCCCCATTTAGCATCCAATTTTTTTTTAGTTGTGGTCACACTGCCTAAGCAAGAGTGTCAACGTTGTATCACGAACAGTAGTGTTAACTTTGATGTTTAATTAAACCCACATAATATCAATAAAAACTGGAAATAAAACCGCCAGATTAACCTAAAAACAGTAATATATTCACTCAATTTCCGCTGTTAAAATCGGATTTCTCACTTGCAAAGCGTAGTTGCCGCATTACTTCGGTATGCTACATACAAATTTTATGGACATGAGAAATTTTAAAAATTAGAAAACGCTTTCCGCTTATTTAGGTATGGCTGTTAGTTTAAAAATTTTGCTAAAAAAAATTATTTCAAAGAGAATTTTTTGTTATAACGTTATCTTGACAATTTCTCGTACAGCAGTTTAGTTGATTGACTTGCTTTTAAAACAAACTATGAGAACTGTATTTTCTAAATAGCTTTATACCGCATGATGGTTAAATTCCTATTGGATAGTAAAACCTCTAAAATATACATATTTTAAGCGACTGAACTACAGCGTTTATTTTCTTTGTGATCCGTTTCGTCATTAGAGCCCAATAGCATTTTTAACGATTTTGCTCAAATTAAATGTTAGAAAAATGTCGGGTTTGAAACATTTCCAATAAATGAATACAATTTAATATTTAAATTGAGATTTCTTTTTATAAATTATATGATAAAATAGTATATTAAATCTTATTATTTAAATTATTTCCAGAAATCACAAAAATATTTTTTTAGGTACTTCCGGCGAGACGAGTTTTCCCACGTAGAAGCCCCAATTGAATGCTAAACTAATAGTTAGTAAAAAGATTAAACAAATATTTTGTTCAAAGTTTTTCTTGGGATTCAAAAATTTAATTAACAAGGTTTCGTTTAAATGTGCTAAATTCCCATTTCATACTATTGATAAACTGAAATTTGATGTCGATGAGATAAGTGATTCCTATGCGCATTTCCCTGGTTGCTAAGGCCAGATCGTCAGGAAACTTCATCCAAAGATTTTAGAAAAACTAAAGATATTATACAAATAAAACTGTTAAGCGAATAAGAATTATAAACCCCAGTTTTACCTGTAACAATATCAAAGCTTAAACAAAAACAACAACAATAAACAGTGAGTTTATCATTTCTTTTTCATTTCAAAGTTACTCGATTTTTTTATGAGTTTTTATTTATTTTCATAAATAACAGCGTATTTGATTTTTAACATATAAAAGTTTTGAGACTATATTTTCAGCTAAATAACTATTGACGGTCATCTTTATCATCGTCATCTTCTTCATATTCATTATTGACTTTATCATCGTCTTCTTCGTTATCGTCATCTTTACTCGTATCGACGAGATTATTTATATCGCCATTGTCACTTTCACTGTCATCTGCATCGTCAGCATCACTTTCTTTTTCATCCTCGTCGTCGTCATCATCTTCATCCACATCGTCGTCATTATAGTCATTCGTTTCTTCGACATCTTTAGCCGAATCGTCGACATCATCTTCATCCGTACTGTCGTCATATTCATCCACATCGTCTTCATCAGCTTCATCCGTATCGTTGATATCATCATCCGAATCGTCGACATCATCTTCATCCGTACTGTCATCATCTACATCCATATCGTCTTCGTCAGCTTCATCCGTTTCGTTGACATCTTTATTCGAATCGTCGACATCATCTTCATCCGTAAGGATATAATATTCATCCACTGCGTCGTCATCAGCATCATTCGTATCGTTTACATCATCATTCGAATCGTCGACATCATCTTCATTCGTACTGTCATCATATTCATCCACATCGTCTTCATCAGCTTCATCCGTATCGTTTACATCATCATCCACATCGTCGACATCATATTCATCCGAATCGTCGACATGATCTTCATCGTTGTCATCCTCTACACCATCACTTTCATCTTCGTCATCATAATCATCATTTGCGTTATCATTGCCATCCTCTTCATTTATTTGACCTTTATTTTTATTATTATTATTATTATTATTATTTTCAATATTTTCGCCTGTAAAATGTGCATCATTTTTATCTTTACTTATAAAATCAATATTATTCGGATCCTCATATTTTTGTTCATCATGTTCTCTTTTAATAGCACTTTTATTTTCAGAGTGAAATTTATGATGAGTAAAAAGAGGATCTTCGCTATTTATTGGTTTTCTTACAACTGTTAAATGTTTATGTTCTCTTCTTTGCAAAGGATAACAGTTACCAACAGTAAATAGTGCTAAAACACTCACGAAAATTATTAAATACTTCATAATTGTCGAATTTTCAATACCAATCGATTTAACAAGTTTTTATATAGTTTTCGAGAACAAAAGGTACTAATTGTAGAAAATACAACAGATGTTGTCAGATTGCATGTAAAGTACGCTAATAAGATATCAGTGAATTAAATAATTAAACGTTTATTATTCCCATCCGAATGGCGCAGTTAAACTAATAAAATATTTATTTTGTACTTATAAATATACAATAAAATATACAATATAGGTGCACAAAAAAATGTTGCAGTACTTTTCGTTTATAGTCACTACCGCTTATAGTCACATTAGCGATATAGTCCATATTATCTGGTTATTTTCCCGCTATAAGTTAATTTAATATAAATTATTAACGTTATAGTCCTTTTAGCGACATAAGCATATTTGCCAAAGAGAAAAGTAAAGCAAATTAATGGCGTTATAGTCGCATAATATAATATTTACTACGTTCTTTTTAGTTTTTCAAAACGCAATCCATCCAAAGAAAGAAAGAATTAAATCTAAACGATTTTTGTCATTAATTCTCGACTAGTAAAAAATTATTTTTTGCCTTTGGTATAAGTTATGAAATAAAATGTTATTATTTTAAATATTTTAACAACTCTATTGCAAAACTATAAGCCTGATGTCGGTGTAATTTATCAGCTCAATTACATATAAAAATTCCCCGGGAGTTTTTTTCCTTTTCCCATTTTTACAATTGAATTTACATAAGAGAAATGGGAAAAGTTTGTATTCGTAATTGGGCTGCATATGAATTTTTTGCTTTCTATATTCACATAACTTGATTATATTCGTATTCAGTTATATGCCTCATAGTTACATATATGTGAATTAGCCTTATTGTCACATTAGCGATATAGTCCATGTTTTGTCTGCAACTCAAGGGTGTGACTATAAGCGAAAAGTACTGCAGTAGCATTTTACGAATTAAAAATTGTAACAATTTATAAAAGTGTAAAAATGCATGTTTAATGCATTTGTTCTCCTATAATTACAGGAATTTAAATTACTTCTTCCTGAAAAGAGTTTCATATAACTTGAAGCGATTGCGATAGTAAAAAAACGTGTCTTAAAATCCTCTTTCTTGCAAATGTGAAGCGAGTAATTCCGAGTTCTCTTCTGACAAGTTTGAGTTACGATATAAATCATGCTTTGATTTTATTTGTAATGCTTTGTCTACGCATTCGTTTCCAGTAATGCTTTGCAACACTTCATTTATGAAGTCATCCAGTATTTTGAAACAGACCGATAAGTGAAAGCATGCTTCCTTAAACAGCAATAAAGTAACTATATACAGTAGTAGTGTTGGTTAAAAAAATTTTTATGTTGCTATTTTTAATTCTTTGTCCTATGATAACAATTTTACGCTGAGTACGATTTGAACAAATTATTATTTAAGATACAGTTTAAAAAAACTTTATTCGATTTATTTTTTTTTTGCCTTATATTTTTTATCTAAAGACTTTTAATTCACTAAATTTTGATCCGAAAAACACAACATATATACACAGATATGTGTTGAAAGAGGAAAAACATATCTTTGTTACAGTGTAAAATTTTCGATTGATAACTTAAGTTCTCAAGATTTTTGGAAATAGCCTTATTAACTGCAAAACAAGAGGAGTTTCGAGAATAACTGCAAACGCTTCTTAACAAAAATAAATTAATGCGGATTCGTGTGCAGCAGCCCCAAATTTAGTTAAGACAACATCTAATTTTTGAGGTTCGTTTTTTTTTGTGGTATACAGTAGATAAAAAAAAAAACCTGGTTTTAAGAAAGTATTTCAAAAGCACCGTGTCTATTTCCATATGTGTCAATTCAAAAAGTATTCTGTATAAGAAGAATTGTTATAAAAAAAAAATAATGCAAGAAATATTTTGCCATGCATCAATAATAAAAATACGTACAAAAGAATATTTCTTATAATAAAATTTTTTTTACACGGCAACTGTATATGCCTACGTACAATATATAACCAAGTGCGTACATTCTTGCTTCCAGGGCTGTGAAGTCGGAGTCGAAGTACCCACAAAAACTAGCGACTCCGGCTCCAAAATTTTTCAGCATAATATTTTTTTTTTATATTTTTCAAAATAACAAAATTAAACTGCGTTCACAATCAAAAAAACATTTTCACTTGGTGTTCATAATAGAGCAACAATTTCTTTTGTAACTACACACATTTTGCATCAAGAAACCGTTTGCAAATTTTAGCCACAACAATATTATGCATTCAGTTTTATTTATGTAAACGTTTTGTTAAAGTTTTCATTCAAAACTAAATAAAATTATTTTAAACGTCAGAAACAATTTCATACAAATTGTTGCTGAAGTTCTAGTTGACTCCACTTTAGTTACATTTGTAAAAAAATTTTAGTTACATTTTTGTTCTAAATATAAAATACTTTGGGAAGAAAAAATGGTAGAAGAAAAAACGAAATTGTTTTTTGGATTGTGAACGTAGCTTTATGAGTTTAGTTCCTTCGACCTTTTTAATATTATTTCTTCACAATAAATCTTCAAGCTTAAGGTCACTTTTATAAAAAAAATAAAAATGATTATTTATCTCAATGTATAACTTCTTCAGGAATTTTTGGTTTTTTTAATTATAAGCAAGTTTTTTAAAATAAAATTGTCAATTATGAATAATAATAAAAATTATACACAGGAAACAAAAATTGTTCTATTCCATTTTTATAAGCTTTTTGTATTTCGTATCTTATTCTTAATAATTAAATGTCTGTAATTTTGATTAATAATAAATATTTTTTATTTTAAAATTTTTAGGTCAGAAAATAAGGTCACCTACTCATGTAGGTGAGTTGCAAAATTCGTTGCAAAAATTAGGATAACAAATGATTTTGACAGATCTTTTAGCACTTTATGAAAATTAATATAAAGATTGCATCGACCCATGCCCTTTTCTCTGCTTTTATGTGACCTTAAATTGCAGTTGATAACAAAACTGGTTTGTTCCACTCACCAGACATTTTCAGAACTATCTCTTTGCATTTTCCGTAACAAAACTCGCTGATTCACTGTTTTAACGTTTCCGGTTGAAGTGCGCCAAGATATCGTTGATGTAATAGAATCGAATTGGGGAATTTTGATATGCAAATATGTAAACAAATTCGTTTTGACATATTTGTTTTTTATAAATCGTTAATCTTATATATAAATACGGGAACAATTTTTTTGTGGTTGATTTTTAAGTATCTTATCGCCCACCGATTTTAATAAAACATATATCGTTTTAAAGGAATTTGTGTGTAGATATGCACAATTTATTTTTATTCTAAATTTTTTTGAATTAAAGTGTTTGAAAAAAGTTTTAATTTATCTTACAGACAAACGTACTAAGTTGGGTGAATAGTGCATTTTTTGCCATTCTCTTAAAATGTGTACGTGTTTGTTGTATAACGCACAAGTTTTCTCGAAGGTAAATGTCGAGTGGTCGAATTTCGGCCACCGGGCGATCCTAGTTTAAATAATTATTTTGTAGGTATGTTCTTATATATGACTAAGAGTCTGCTGTAGCTCCTATGGTGGAAAAATTTGTATTATGTATAATGATAGCATTATTAATTAAGGTTTTTAGGCGTACTAAACTGTTTTCCGGGAGTAGGGTTTATATGGGGCCTAGCATAAATTATAAACCGATCTTCACGAAATTTAACAGTACGATTTTTAGTCGAATAAAACGAATTTTTGCACAATCTTATATCATCCCATGCATTATTTGGCCATTGATGTTAGTTTTTGTGGCAAAATAATCAATTTTTTAAGGTGGTGGTTCCACATTTTGATTCAAACCGCTTAGGACAACTGCAAGCAATTTGACATCAACTTTGTTCATTTCTTTTGACTTTTTCGAAAGTGAGCGTGTTTTCAGCAGACGGACAGAAGGACAGACGGCCATGGCTTAATCGACTTAGAATTACTCAAGGACTCAGAATATATAACCTTTATGGTGTCTGAGATGAATAATAAAAAAGTTTCACACGGAATGACAAACTTAATATACCCTCTTCACAACTAGTTGTGGTGTAGGGTATACAAGTTATGTGTAAATTTTTAGAAATTGCATTTGGTGCGGAACGTTTTTCTTCCAAAATGACCAGCTAACACGTCTTTTATAACTAGTTTAGTATTGGCTATCACGTGGTATAATTTGTATTAATGGTTATTTGTAGAGCTAAACACACAAAAGACAACATTTTAATACAAAAAAAAAATTGCAAATTACTAAGACCGCATTTAGACTATGCAATTAACGCCCAGTTTTTTTTTATATTTTCTTTTAAAGTAGTTGCTACGAAACTCTTTTCACATTTCCATTTACATTTATTTCAAACATTTTTTTAACTTTTTCAACCCCGTTTTCTTCCCTACACCTCTTGCTAACAAGCAAAAAGTTGCAAGCGAAAGTTGCGGCGTTAATTGCATAATGTAAATATGGTCTAAGTCATCATCCAGACTTGCAATTTTTAAAAATTATGCTTTGAAATTGCGTTAGTGCGAAATCATGGTTTTTTGTATTTTTATCTTGCGTTTCTCTTATTATTTTTATATATCATATATGACTAGGTGAGGTGCAAACTCGTTCATTATAAAATTAAAAATAAGAGATGACAAATGATTCTCACAATTCTTTTGGCGCTTAGTCCCAATTCATACAATGCAAGTCTTATTAAATAGCTTGCTTTTATAGGCGAGAGAGACGAGGGGAAATGAAACAAGTACTCAGCTTGATGTACTTGTCCTATACGTTTTTTTTCTCACTCGTAATGTAAACAAGTAAGAAAGTATAGTCCATATGATACCCTACACCACAGTTTTTAAAAACACATTTACGAGAGTGCACCCTATGCGGGACCCATGGAGAATCATGGTTATTTGTCCATATAAATATGAATTTATTGAATTTCATTACCTCCCCTTGTGGTCCAATTTTTAAAAAGCTGCATATCTTATGTATCCATACAAATATGGATCTAAATATGATTTAAATTTCATAAAAATCGATTTGATAGTTTCTGAGAGGCAGAAATTGCTCGCTTGTCAATAAGAGGCTATGAGCCAAATTTTATCAAATTATCTCCAAAATGGTGACCTGTACTTTGCCCACAAGGTAACATGGACAACCAGCCAGCATGCCAGCCAGCCGGGCGGACATCGTTAGATCGACTCAGTAATATTGTCCAGAACCCATATTTTAAGGTGGTATACACATCAGCACAAATGCATAATACCCTCTCCATTATTGTGGTGTGGATATAAAAACGCCCACATATGTATATACTTCATACATAAAAAAGTAATATTTCAGCAATAAGACAATCATTGTGTGAACGCCGTAACTGATTCAAAGAAGAAAATGTAAAAAGTTTATCAATAAGACTTGCAACGTATGAATTGGGACTAAATGAGTAGAAATATACTTATTGTATCCATGCATGTCCTCTTCCTTATTTTTACAATGACATGCATTAAAACAATCCGTATATTGCTTCCTATAAAGCGGCAAAAGAACTGTGAGAATCATTTTTCATCTCGTATTTTTAATTTTGTAACGAACGAGTTTTGCAACTCACCTACTCATATAAATACAAATACACCTCTTCAAGTTAAAAAGTGTACGAAAAACAAAGCAAAACAGAATTGCAGAGTACATGAAAGTGAGAACCCCTTCCCAATTTTCTCACTCCTCTCACTTATAAACTCAAGAATTGCTGCAACAAAAATTGCAAGTCTGTACGATGACTTAATTTAATTACAGCATTCGGTCCTCTATCACGCAAAAAGTAAAGAAATATAATTTCAATTTTAATAATTAAAACACTTGATTAAATAATTTTTTTTTTAACATTTATAATATTAACTTTTTATCTGTTTATTTGCTTGTTAAAATAAACATTGTAAAAATTGTCTCTCAATATAAATTGAATTGATATATAATCTGCATCAAACTTAATTTGTAGTCATTAGCCATGAAGTTCCTTATTGCCATAGCAGTTGTGTTGGCTATTTTGGTCCTAACACAAGCTCAAGTAAGTTATCATTTAATTTTTAAAATTGTCTGCCTATAAAATATTTCTTCAGGATGAATCAAACCAATCTGAGTCAGAGCCAGAGTCACCAACATCTGATGAACCCTTATCTGAAATACCTTTAAAACCAATAAGACCAGGAAGACATCCAATTGGTCCTAGACCTCATCGTAATGAAAACCAAGGCCGCCCACAACGTCAACCTATAAATTTTGATATAATTTTCGATTTTGGATCGGGAAATGAAATAGAGGAAGGTGCGAAATAATATCACTATTTTCGTCTCTTTATAAAGTAAATTGCAATTAAATATTCTGTATACAGTTTTATTATTTAACAATAATTTATTGAAAATACAAATTGCATCGAACTAAAATACAAGGACATAATTTTTTAATTTTTTGCCTAAATTAAAAGTCTCTACAATTGAAAAAATATTATTCAAAGGTTAAGTGGTCTTTTTTAGTTAAAAAAAAATTTACTTATATGATTTTTCAAAATATGGCGAATAAATATACATATTTCATTGATTTTTATTTTTTTTCGTCTTTCTACTTTTTTACATTCACTAAAAACTGATGAAAAATGTTTCACATGAGATTCACGATTGCTTTTTTCCCTTCGAGGGGAATGATAGTTTCATGGGTACAAAAATTCAACTTGTTATTCACGATACGGGTGATTATTTTTGATCAGAGAAATAATAACACGTATAAAAATTGTTAAATTCAAAGCTCACTCTGCGAATAGGATACAAATTGTATTATTAAAACCAAAATATTGCAGTCTTAGAGAAATATAATTTCTGAACTGGCCAATAGGAACTAAAAACTCAACATTAAAAGTAGGAATTCTGAAACCATTTCACCGTTCAACATATTCATCATGATTAACATATTTATTTAAAGTTTAATTTTCCTAATCAGCAGTGGGGAGCAAAAGTGTACTTAGTTTGGCATTCCATGTGAATCTTTTTAATAATTTTCCTTCAGTAATTCTAAGTCGATCTAGCCATGTCCGTCTGTTAAAATAACGCTTACTTTCTAACGACTCTGCAGAAAAGAACAAGGAAAAGAGTTATGCAACCTAAGTATGAAACATCCTCCATATAAAATTTACATAAATTGGTAACGTATTTCACCAATTGCCATTAAATTTTAACAAATTCTTCTTTTTTTTGGCACCAAATTTTGTAAATAATGGTCCATAATTTACCTTAGGCCCCATAAACCATAAGCCGCAAAAAATATTAATATTGCGGATAAAACAACTAAAGACACGAGTCCCGCATAGATTTACTTTAAATCACACCATTAAATTTCGTTAAGATCGAGTGATAATATGTAAAATGGCAATTGTAGTTATTCAGTGTTTGTTCAAATACTTCGATGTTTAACGATGACAAAGAAAATTTTTATGTAAAACACTCAGTTCTAAAAAAATATTTTCTATATAAAATTCTAAACGAACGTTTACGTTCGTAATTGGTGTAGTTTTTAAAATTGTAGGCAGCTAAAATTTTGGTATTGAAAACCTTTTTTATATAGTACAAAAGTCCTACAAAACAATAGCTGAAGTCACATATTCTGCCTATAAATGAGTTATTTGGTAATTAAAGAAAACCCAATCAATAGGTTCTAAATTTTGGACAAAAAACCTGAATGTTATACAAATATAACTTTAAAGTCATATCCATACATACATATGGGGGATTTAATGTCAAGTGACCCAATATTGAAATCGATTTCTTACGATTTGGATAAAACTGAAATAGTTTTTATTAGCAAAGAGGATAATGAGGAAACATTAAAAACACTGAAGAGCTGATTCGATGCTGCAGAAACAATCGATGACACAATGCCATGCTTTTATACCGCTTGTCGATAGAAGGCTCAAGTTGAAAAAGTTTTCTTTCTGCCTCTACTCAATGCGATTTCTTTCCAAAGCCAAAAAATAAAACAGCAGCAAAATCAACAGCTGCACATAGTAATGTCAAGCAAGGATTGGCAAAAAAAAACGGATAATAATGGCGATACATAGGAGAGATAATAGATTGGGTATTTAAAAATTTGCAACACTTCACCAGCTACAAGAAATTAAGTTAAAAACTTGTTATGATATAAAAGGATTTAATGTGATAAAGATTAAATTTTATTAATTTATTTTAATTATTATTATTAGATATTTTATACACTCCACCACAATTAGTTGTGAAGAGGGTATACTAAGTTTGTCATTCCGTATGAAACTTTTTTATTATTCATCTCAAAGTGTTGAAAGTGACAGTCGTACGCATCTAAAATGCAATAACAATTTAAACAACAAATATTTTTACATTCTCTTAACCCTTAAATTATTGCACTAAGAAAGCACTGTTATCTATGCTTAAGTTTATGGAGGGCGCGATTCTAGGTCATAGATAATGGCAAAAAAAGTAGCGGTTCGAACGCGAAAAAAATAGAAGTAGTTTTTGTGGCCATGTAAAAAAACGCGTAATTCAGCGAAACCTGGCACAATTTTTTAGTCAAAATACTTTCAGAATTTTACGTAGCAATGTTACATTAAAATGTCTTTGTTTTGATTCCAAAATCTTCTGTATTTTTTTTTAAGCAAAAATCTGGGTCGATACGTGACATTTCGAACGTGAAATTTTTTCCATAATAATTTATCTGAATAATGATTAAAACAAAATAAAAATTAACCGTTAATCCGAATAACATATTTATCTTAGAACTCTTCCTTAGATTATAGACCATGTAAGAAAATTTTTTGGAATAATTTTTATCAAATATCACCGGAAGATAATATTTAAGAAAATTCTCACTAATAAGAAATTACGTTTGCACAACTTTGCAGTCTGATTGTTCAACTAAGTGAACAAATTTATGGGTAAATTTATAAAATTAGTAAAATCTAAATATTTCTCTATAACAATATCGTAAAATAATCAGCTTTTAATAACTTCATAATTTTCGGTCACGGTGGACCTTTTGACGGAAATGCTCATACATATGTATCCTGGGTCCTTGAGTAATTCTAAGTCGATTTAGCCATGTCCATCTGTCCGTCTGTTGAAAACACGCTCCCTTTCGAAAAACTCAAAAGAAATACATAATGTCAAATTGCTTGTGGTTATCCTAAGCAGTTTTACATTGAAATCCAGCAAATTCGGTTCAGTACGATCAGAGCTATGAATCAAAATGTGGAACCACCACCTAAAAAAAATTGATGTTTTAACAAAAACTAACATTAATGGTGGTACAATAAACAGAATGATTTTGCAAAAATTCGTTTTATTCGACTGGGAATCACGCTGTTAAATTTCGTGAAGATCCGTCTATAATTTACCCTAGGCCCCATATAAGCCCTTCTCCCGGAAAACAGTATAGTACGCCTAAAACCCTTATTAACAATGCTATCATAACAAATTTTGGCACGTCACAGTTTAATAGGTCAAGAAATGACACTGTAAGGTTTCGTGAATATCGGTCCATAATTTACCCCAGGCCCCATATAAACCCTACTCCTGGAAACAGTTTAGTGCACCTAGAACCGTAAAAAATAATGCTATCATACCAAAATTTGGTACGTCACAGTTTTATAGGACTTCAAATGACACTGTGAAATTTCGTGAAGATCGGCCCATAATTTACCCTAGGACCCATAAAAACCGTACTTCCGGAAAACAGATTAGTACGCCTTAAAACGTAAAAAATAATGCTATAAAACAAAATTTAATGCATCACAGTTTTATAGAACTAGAAATGATACTGTTAAATTTTGTGCAGATCGGTCCATAAGTTACCCTAAGCCCCATATTAAGCCCACTCTGGTAAAATAATTAAATACGCCTAAGACCGTTGTAGATATAGATATTGCGGTAAACTTTCTTCCAGCTTAGCTTCATATGGCCAGAAAGAATGTAATGCAATTTTGTGATATACGGTCCATAATTTACCATAGATTGCATTTTAGCAGCCTTCTGAAATTCACTGCCAACGCTGTATTGAAGTTTATGTTTTTTAATACCAGAAATCACTCTGCAGAATTTTGGGATGATTGGTTCATAGCTTACCATGGCTCCAATATAAATTCCCCTCCTGAAAATCATTTAAGTTCGGCTTAAACTATTACGAATCATGAAATTTTACTCAAGCTATTAAAAATTGCTAAAAAGAAAGCATTAAACATTCTGATTGTCGGTCAATAATTTTATATAGGTCTAAACCGCATCAAATTTTATAAAGATAATAATAATAAATAGACATCATACAGATATAACTCCAAGAACATTCGAACTGTCGGTGGAGGGTATCAAAGATTCGGCACAGCCGAATATAGCACTCTAACTTGTTATTATTATAATTATATATTAATTTAATTATTATTACAAATTAATAAAAAGAATTTAATTTGTCAACATTTCTTTAGAAAAAAGTGATTTAATTCGTGGGATTAACAAATTGTGGGTATTACAGTATCAGGGTTATAAAATGCTAGTTGGGTATGTTACATACCGTCGGAAAGGTTAATTTGTCTTGTTTCTAAGCATAAGTTTTATTTTGAAGGTTTTAGAAACACTTTAACAAAAATAGGAAAAAATTCAAAAAAGTGCATATGCTAAAAATTGAAAAACATAAGCCACTCGCGGCCCAAAAAGTGACCAAAACTACCTTAAAGTAAAAGTCATAAGATTTCTTTTGAGCAAAAAAAGTTTTAAATTTAAAAAAAATTTAAAAAACATTTAAAAAAAACAAATCAATTTTTTCAAAAGATTTATCAAATACCCTACAGGTAATTTGGACTACGTGGTCCATTGTGGCTTAAATGGACTACTTACAACATGGTCCAATGTACTGTAGTATGGACCATGTTATAAAAAATTAGCATGCAGTGCTGCCAACAACTGCATGATGTATACTTTTCTTTAGTTTACAGTATTACACATTGGTAGCCCTGATGGTGTCCATTATTAGTTGTTTATTTAAAAGTGAAAGTTTATGAAATTTGTGGAAAAAAGGTAAAAAAATTTAAAATACCAAGTAAATATATTTAATAATAGCAATAATATACTACAGAACACATCACAAAAGGCAATTAGTAAAAAATGAAAAAGACTAATGCTTAAACTACCCCTTAAATGTACTCCATACTGTAGTAACATGGAGTACTTTTAAAACTAACCCACTTAAGTACTCCATGGAGTTGTTTAGCGATTACTTCGGTGGGTTATATGGTTCCCTCCTAGGACATCGTAACGTTAAATGGACCATCTTTTACCCATATATTTGAAGTAGTTTTTGAGTACTCCTACTCCTTTATGGACTACTCTTTACATGCATGTATGGACTTGTCTCGTTATCCGCAGGGTAGCTACCTAAGGTATTTGGGACAAATTTTGCTAAAACCAATAGGTACAGTAGTTCCCGCTTAAGTGCGCATCGAAAAATGTTCAGTTTTCTACGCATTTAAACGGGGAATCATTTAACCGATAACCCGGATAAATGCCCAATCACCACATTTATAAAAACCTCGCTTAAAAAACTTAATAATCATTTAAAAGTACTTCTTTAGTTACATATAAGGGAAAATAAAATTTATTATAGGTACACAGTTTTCATACGAAATTAAATTAAATAAATGCCTTGATGGATATTTAAAAAAATTTCAAGTTTTTTTGGTTACGCATTTAAGTGATTTATTTTGTTCAAATTTATGTAATATCGGTCAAAAATAATGAATCATTAAAACGGGGAACGCATTTAAGCGAAAATGTTGCTTGCCAGCACTTTTTTCGCATTTAAGAGGGGTAATCATTTAAGCGAGGTGCATTTAAGCGGGAACTACTGTAATAAGTTACATGGATGAGGAAGAACGCCTGTATGGCCAAAATGTCAAGCTTTGACCCCCTCAAACTCAGAAACTTTGGTGAATTTCATTAAAATCGGGAGACATGAGACATTGACATGAATATAACTTACAAAAATTGGGCACGTTGATTTTTACTGCTACAAAACTGTTGACAACTATTGAGTCCAACATTTACATCTTAGAAACCGCGTGATGAATATTATACAAAATTAACAGCTAATTAATGTTAGCAATTGAAAATAAATTAAAGCGTGACAAAAGAGTTAATTAAAATAAATTACCAGCAACTACATGTTTTTCCTTGTACGACCAATGAAGGCAGAAACAATATATTTTGGAGCTTTTTATGAATTTTGGCATCGATTTGTTAGTGCATATTTTTGCATGTTTTACCGTTTGCAGTATTTTTTTGCATACATTAGTTAAAAGAGTCTTTTTGCAGCATTTTGTAAGTTTTCAGCGCATATTTCGCCTTCTTAAGGCATATTTTGTTAAATTTTTTTAAATGCTTACAGGAGCTTTCGCAACAAATAGTAGTTTTTTCTTGCGAAATTTTGACTTTTCTTTTTTAAATATCTATCTGTATACCCAACGTGTTGCTTCATTTTCGCCATAGACATCTGGACCAATTTTTTTGTATACCGATCGATTTAGAATCACTTTTTAAAGTGATCTTACGATAACCATCCGTCCGTTGTCTTTTCATGTGCGCAAAGTACAATTTGAAATCTTGTAGATAATTTGATGAAATTTGTTAAATATATTTTAATTGTACTAAGGACGAATACTATGTTAATAGTGAGAATCGGTGTATTATTTTAAATATTCCCCAAAAAACTTATTTGCAAATTAGACTCTTTGTAACCGTATTCCATCTAATTCCGTTGGTATTTAAATTAAATTCTCCCCAAAAATATTTTACCGCAAATTAAATTCCCTTCGAATCAACTTACATTTGCGCAAAGCTTTCATATATAAATAGCATTTACTTCCTTTTGAATGTTAACATTAATTAACAATTTAGCGACCGTCGGTAAAGTCCCTTTAAGGCAAAAAATCTCATATGAATGTTAATATCAAGATTATATTCGGCATAAATAACTCGTATATGAACTTTAACCTGTTGATATAACTTTGTTTTTTTTTTTTTTTTTTGTGCATATCTTTAACAATTTTCAGGGCATATTTTCAAGTTTTTACTACATATTTAAAGCGCGTGTTTTTTAGAGCATATTTCTGGTTTCCCTGTTAATTACTTAAGCTAAACTGTCTTCGGTCATCTGTGTTTAGCACAACATGTTGACTCTATTTAGCTAAACAAAATTATGATTAAAAAATGGCAACTGTTGAGTTGAGCGGAACTGCGCAACAATTACGTTTTATGAACGAGTCAATTATTACTTTGAATTTTACGATTCCATTTTAGAATAAATACTTCGGAAAATACAGTGCGGCCTCAATTACAGCAACTCATAAAAACCAAGGCAGTTGCAACAACCGCGGTTGATGCATTAACTGAGTCACAAATATTTATAGGCACATTACACATTTTTAATATTTAAACATTGTTTTAATTATTAAAACACAAGCTGCATCTAGTTTATGTGGTCCTATAGATAGATATAACCATTCTTATTTATAACAAATAAGAGTGCTAAATTCGGCTACGCCGAATTTTATACATATACCCTTTACCATGGTTTAATAAGATCAGAAAGTTATGTAAGTAACGTTATAAATTACCTGTAGATATAAATAATTATATTTTTGGCCATGCACACTTCTCCAATACCGCCCTCATTTTGTCGGATGTTGTGTGCCTAATTTGGAAACTTTTGGTCTTTCCGTTTTCGAGATATTCATTAAAATAGACGGACATCGACCAGACAGGTATTTGGCCCTAAAAGTCGCTCAAAATTAATTTTTTTTATATTAGCACTACACCCTTTTTACTGTTTTTTTTTTTAAGTCAGGTAACCCCTCGAAACAATAGAACCAACATGGCGCAGTTCAACCTTTCTCCAGCAGCATAAAGTCAGTCGGAAGTTAATGATCTGTTCGATAGGCTCAAAACTTTAGTGTCTTCAAATATTCATTTTATTGTGATAAAGTAGATTTTGTATAAGTTTCTATTATGGATTGTGTTCAATCAGGTATGTGCTTTATCTAAAGCTTAAGTTTTACATTGATTATAATTATTAACTAGTTTTTTGCCCTTAATGGTTAAGCTCTTCAAATGCAAAAAAAAAAGAACACACACATCTTCTTATTTCACAGAGGTTTCAAACTATTTCTGTTCATTTCTGAGCTTTAAATTTGGTAGTATTTTGTAGAATAGATCCTCCAGAAATTTTAAAAGCACAAAATAGCCACCCCAATCCACCCCTAAATTTTTAGCGATTTTTTTAATACATGGGCTTTGAAAACTAGGTTAATCAATAATTTCAATAAAATTTCATTTTTTTCGAGACCAACTGGGCTTATTGTTGGACATACCTAAGGCAACACTAATGATAGGAATACCGGTCGCCGCTATTTTAAAGAACACGAAAGATCAGCAGAGATATCTGGGATTGACAAAAATTTAATATACCGGTTAAAAATAATACTTGATGCCATGTGCTTTGGTATTAAAATTAAGGATATGTACTAATGAATTGTATGGTTCCCTTTATCAATTTCACCCTGTCTCACCGACATTTCACTAGGTGTTGCGCCATGGAGCAGCCGTAAAATGGGAGGCGATTCTGCCAATTGGTCAACGCTTCCGTAATAAATATGTTCGCACATACAGGCTGGATTATTCCAGAAAATTTTCAAGAATAGAATGCAACCAAGATGTGCTAAACAGGTTGTTTTTGACATCAGGCCCTGTTCTGACAGGAATGAGGAAAACCAAATCGAAAAAGAAGATTGAAGTCTTAAATTTACAGTATCGTAAGGGAAAATATTAAAAAATTTACAATACTGTAAAAAATGACGAATAAATAAGATTTAATATTTATAATGTTTTTTGACTTTTTCTACACTGAAATACCCTAACCTACCTTTAAATCCAATAAAATACTAATATAAAATTTTAAATGAAAAAAAAAAATACTTTGAGCGACTTTTAGGGCCAAATACCTGTCTGTGCATCGTTTAAGCAACTTCGATGTACATGTACTACGTATTTGTTATGTGTAACAAAACACAGAAAAGGCTAAACAAAACAACAAGGGATTACATGGGAAAAATTATAGAGGCAGTCGTGTTTTTTCGCTCATATCTCAGCCATTTATCTGAATCCGAATTTCAATAGCCACAATTCCGGACTATATGTAACAGAAATGTATAACAACCTTGCCCTCATCATATCTGGGGTCTTCGGAAAACATTTTTCAATGGTCAGACGGACATCGCTAAATCAACTTTGCTACTTATAAGGACCCAGAGTATATATACTTTATAGGGTCTAACGTCAATATTGTAGAAATTACAAACGGAATGACAAATTCATATATATATATACCCTTTCCACCTGTGGTGAAGGGCATACAAATACAATAAATGCTAGGCACATGAGTAGATCGCAGGTCGTAAGAACGTAGAACGTAAGTCCGTAAATTATTTTAAACGCGCTCAACTTACTCACAATTCGGTCGTAAACTTTTCTTGAGCTATATAAAATATTACACTCTGCGACACGATTTTTTATTTATGATCAAACTGACCAGATTTTAAAAATATATTTAAATGAAAAAATATACGTATCTCTCAGTTTTTCTAGATCAATTCATTTCGCGTTTTACGCGCAATTAAATTTTTAATGTAAACCCACCTGTTTATTACTTGGAGAAGTTTCGATCACACCCACACCAGTTGATCCAGATGCCAGATTTTTTGCTTAAATACATCGTACTGTTCTCAGATATTAAGTGGAAAAATGAGCAAAATCGGTTAACGGGTTCAAAGGTTATGATCACATTTCTTAACAATGCATCTACGTTCATAAGGTGCAGTTCATACTTTAGAATTATGTTTCTACGGCAATGTTAGAGTTTTATTCAATGCTACTAAATATACAAATTTACATACATATATAATTGTTTATTCTGATAAATATCGGAAAAAATTAGTACGCAAAGAAAAAACGAACAAAAACCTGACAACAAAATTCAAAAGTTGCTTTTAAAGAGTCCAAATTTTTTGCAAAATTGCATAAACTGAGTCTGTTATGTTAATATTTTCTTTGTTGCAATAAACAAGGCACACTGTATCCATTTTTGGAACCCAATACAACAAAAAAAATATTATTTTAAGAAGTATGTACATATGTATGAATGTATATATGAGAAAGAAAGAAATTTTTAAATAACATTATAAAATATTCTGTAAATAATAAGGTGTAAACATCTTTTGTTTTAAAGTTGCAATTGAGTACACATCAGTAATTGGATCTAACGTTCCTAACAATTCAAATAATAAATATTGAACAAATGACGCAAATATAAAATTCTACTTGTAGTTATTTATTAGATATTGGTATATAAACACAATAAGTTTAATGCATTTTTATCGAAAAGCATGAAATTATTTATTGCTATTGCTGTTGGGTTGGCTATTGTGGCCCTTACCCAAGCTCAAGTGGGTCATTTGTTTTTCAATATTTATAAAAAATTATTCAATTAAAAAACTTCTTTCGTAGGAAGATTCAAATGAATCTGAGGAGCTAATATCACCACTCCCACCTTCTGAAGAAGCTATACCACCTAGACCAGAGGGTAGACCTCACGGAAGACCTGGAAGACCTTTCAGACGCCCTTTTGCTTATCGTGATCCTAGACCACAGCCTCAAGAAGATGAACAAGCAGACAGTGAAAATCGCGAAAATAATCCACCTCAAGGTCGGCCACAACGCCGACCAGTATTCTTTGATATAAAATTTGATTTTGGAAAGAATAATATTATTCGTGGTAGCCAACCTACAACTACAGGAGCTCCTTAAGCAAACATTGTAAAAAAGAAATAAAGTTTAAAGGAAATGATTATGGTTGTTTGAAATGAAATTAATTTACTACATTGCTGTTTTCCTTGTAGTCTTTTTCAAACAAATTCCCAGAAAATAATGATCCTTGTGTCCAAAACTTTATTGTACGGTTGAACTGGTTTAGTATGAAAAGAATTATGGAACCATAAGTCGACCAACCATCAAGTATTTACTGTTTGAAGCCAACGTTAATAACTTAATTTCATGTATTTACTCGATAAAATGCTAAACATTTACATAAAATCGGTGGCGAAATGTACATATTGTCAAGAAATTCTGGCTTAAATTATATTATATTTCTAAACTCCATGATGATAGTTCCATAATTGATCTTTGGATTAATCTCAATGAATTACATTTGTAGTGGCCCTATGCTTCTCATTGGGTGTAACGTTTTAGAAAAAAAATTAATTTTGTTAATAGACAGTACCCAAGCGCTTAAGCCAACAATGCATTCATACATAGACAAACATATATATTTTCAATGTAATGGATTAATCTTTGAATTTATTAGCATGAAAAATATGCATAAGCTTGCTTTAGCATATGTCAAAAAATAACAAAAAGTCTCTTAAACTATCTGTACGGAAGGTTCGATCAGTTTCGCACTTTGCTTAAGCAAATAACAGATTCATTAAACTTAACGAAAGGTTTCCTTAAGTTCAATATGGTTTGAAACATATTATTTACATGTATTCCCATAGTTGCTTAAGCCAAATTAAGCATATTATATAATCTTCTTTTATACAGTCAAACTCGATTTTTCCAATTCAACGATGTGCGTAATATTTTTAAGTTATGGTCTTGTTTAAAACAGTTTTTATGAAACAAATTTTTTAGTTTAACCACACTATATTTTTTTTAGTTACCCTGCAAATAATGGAACCAGTCCAAACACGCGTGTAAAGAGTAGTCCACAAGGGACCAGGACTAGTCCAAAAGTAACCCAAACGTATGGAAAAAACCTGGTCTATTTAACATTACGATGTCCTAGGAGAGGACCATATAACCCACCTTTGGACCACTAATTAGTAGTTTTAAAACTACTCCATGGAATACTCAAGAGCATTAGTTTTAAAGTCGTTTAAAAACGAAAGCATGTCGTTAAAAAACGAAGACATGTCGTCTCACTACAAACACTTTTTAGCAATGGCATGGTCCATGCTTGCATTACATCAGACCAGTCCATGGAGTAGTCCGTTTTATCAAAATGGATCAGGTGGTCCAATTTTATTTGCATGGGAGGCGCTGAGTTCCAAAACGCGTTACCTGCATTTTATGCCTTTTGACAGATGCACTGCATTCGTATCTGAAGTGAAAAAGAAACAAAAATATCCCTCGACCTCTGAAAATTGGCGCACACAGAAAGAAAAACACTTGGGATAAATTAAGTTGTTTATACTTAATATAAGTACGAGTAGCACTCAAAAATTCAAGTACGAATAACACTAAAACGTACTTAAAACCAGTGATGCCAACTTTTTGAGAGCAAAAAGCACTTGAAAATTTAAAAAAGCACTATTTCGAGCAGAAAAAAGCGTAAAAAGGCACTTAGCCGTTTTTACAATTAAATTAAAAACAAAATAAGTTGCATTCGGCTGTGCCGAATATTATATTTTTCATTTTCATTTAAAATTAAATAATAAATATATTAACATTTGTATATAAACATTTTTAAATGTATACATTGAAGATACTACTAATAATGTATTATTATCTTCAAAAAAATAATATCATACAAATCATCATCAGCTGAGTTTGATTTCGGCCATAGAACAGTTTTTTATTTTGATTTTTTCTATTTTTATGGGCACAAATTTAAGAGACTTTCTAGTTAGCATGATTAAGAGCGAGAAAATCATTAGATTAATTTTGAAAGTTTTGAAAGTTTCATTGGAAGAAAGATCTCTACAGACATTAGATGGTTGATTGTAATCATTACAGCATGAATTATGCCGACGAAGTCCACATATAACGTGAAGAATTGAATAAACAGAGTTTAAGGATAATCAGTTTCCGATTTTGGATGTACTGTAGTTCATCGAACTAAATGTTCTTTCAACGCCCAACGTTAGAGTATGGAAAACTTAAAATTCTTAACACAAAATTGGACAATTAAATCGTTGACTTCTATCTAAAAAGATATGTTCGTTGTTTATTTTTCCATTAACAATTCCTAATATTTTCCAAGCCATTTTCTGTTTTTGAAACAGTGTCAAAATCTTTAAAAGAAAGTTTACCTACAACAAATACATCGTTTTTACTACGATTACTTAATATGTTGTCAACTCTTAATAGTTTGTAAAATTTCCTAGCTCGTAAATAAGATTATTGGAACGAATACAACTTTCTTTTATCATTTGAAATCTTATAATCTTTTTAATAAATTGCAGAAAAACAATAAAAATTTTAAAAAGCACTAAAGGCACTAACAAAAAATTGAAAAAGCACCAAGTTAGTTCTTTTTCTTAGTTTGGCACAAAGGATAAAATTTTGGCGTTTTGAGGCATCAAAAAGCACCATAAGTAGTGCCAAAAGCACTAAGTTGGCATTGCTGCTTAAAACAATCCTCAATGGGATCAGGGCTGTCAGATATGGCGATTTCTCGCCAAACGTGGCGATTTTGAAACGTGTTTGGCGGTGGGATTTTCCATTTGGCGACGGGCGATTTTTGATGTAACTGCCGATTAACTTGGCTATTTTTCCATTTTTTTTTTTTTTGTTATCATTACTAGCATAAAAAAAATAAGTCAACTTTTTTCACATGATTTTTGTTTTATTATCATTTTAAGTGAATTTTATCACTATTTAATTCTAAAAGTATGTGTGCATTTCAAAACATCAGTAATGAAATCGATGAGGCTGACGTGTACAAACTTATAGACTTGTGTACTTAATTTAAGTTTTTTTTAACTGAATATATGATCTCCATTTTATGTTATTTTAAAAACTAAACAAAATATAATTTCGGCGACTTTTTTGTATTTTTTCACAGTTTTGGTGATTTTTGACTTCAATAGTATACTAGCTTTTTTGTATGCAAAAATGTTACGAAAACTGAACAAAATTGAGGTTTGTCGATTTCAGAGATCCGGTTTGGCGATGGATCTCAAAAAAAATCTGACAGACCTGCGAGAAATCACCATATCTGACAGCCCTGATGGAGTACCTTAAAATGTTACAAAGATCATTAGGCGAACACTATTTGAAATAAATTGGCGAAATCGGCTATTAGAAAAATATTCAATAAAGTTTATCACCCCTATCGTGAATAACAAGTGGAATTTTTATTCCCCTCGAAGGGAAAAAAGCAATCGTGAATCCCATGTGAAAAATTTTTCACGCTATCAGTTCCAGTGAATGTAAAAAAAAGAAGAAGGATTATAAAAAATTAAAATCAATGAAATTTTTGTCGAAAAATATAAACAATATTTACATATGTTTATATTTTATTTTTAAAGAAAATTTAAAATAATAAAGCAAAATATTTAGTATTGGAGGGATAGTTTGATTACAACGTTAGTTTTTTGCACTGTTTAAATTTTATGTAGTAAAATATTTTCCAAAATTCTGCCACCATGTCTTTCGAAAGCTTCACAAGTTCGCAGGTAATCGACCTGTTGTTCTGCATTTTGTTGACCAATATATCGGCTTGTGCCTTATTAATGGAATAGCCCTTAATATTCGATTTGTACTAGGAACTACTTACATACATGTTCTGTTCCCTATCAAAAATAAAGTGAGAAAATCTAAAGGCTAGTTTACACTGTTATACTTTATATTAATACATGTCAAAAACTCAAGTAATCCCATACGAATACATCGTTTTTTGAAAAGTTTCTAAGCAATTGTACTTTTCATCATTTTGTGTGATGGTGGGAATACATCTCCAAAATATTATGGAATACGTAAGACTTGTGAGATAGTGTAAACTAGCTTTAAGGGAAACGTGAACAAATTACGAGGGAAAGTACTTTCCACGATGAGGGGAATTTTTTCCCGTGAACATTTTTTCACGTTATTATTTTCCTTTGAATAACTTTTTTCATCGCAGTTTTTCATGATCGCACACATGTGAAAATAGGTGAATATTATTGTTGTCAAACTGCGTGTGTTGGTTTTGTGGCCTTTAAAAGCTAGCCGGACTCACTTTACAGGTGCTGTTGAAAACACAGCTGAGCTACTTTTTTATTGTGTCTGTGTACATATTGCCGCCACTTGATATTTGAATTCGCTTTGCCCAGAACTTATTAAAATTTAAATTTAATTCCTAGTAATTCACACTTAATATTCTTGTTTCTTAAAAAATATATTTATATTTGTGTATATCACATTATTTTCTCAGGCATTTCATATACATTTTTTTCATTTTAAAAAATATTTCTAACTTCGACTCCAACCGATGAAATTTTTTAAGATTCCAACTCATACATTGTGATATACATATTTATTAATTCTGAATATTTTTTCAATATAATATTATATGAAAAGGTGATATTAACTAATATGATAAGATGATACAAAACATGTATTAATAAGAGTAGTAGTTAATAATATTAATAATTTATAAATAGTTAATTGTACAAAATCTTCCTTTTTAAGTTAAATAATATAAATTAAAATAAAAACACTATATGGGCTACTTCAAATTTTTTGAGCACCTGCTGAAACCGACATACTATGGCTCTTGTTTCGTTAAGTTTTATGAATTGAAAAAAACGTTGTACAGGGTTTGGATGACTATACTTGAAGGATATGACGTGCAAAGTTTTACGTTGACAAGTCCTCACCTTAAGAATTGGTGGTCATCTAAAATTCGAAAAATTAAAAAAACGACTTGAAACTTCCAAGAGTTTTTTCATTCATTCCGTTTTCTTTGTAATAGTTTTAAGCTTTTAGATCCAAACCCATACAAAATTTAGTCACTAGACTTGGAGGATATATCCACTAAAAAAAAAATTTTGATATCGCTGCTGCGTGAAAAGTTGCATGGTGTTTTAAAGTGAAACCAAAATTTTTCGAATTTAGACATTTTTGAAGATTTTGCATAGAGTTTTTGCGCCGTTTAATAAAAATGAGTTTTAAGCGCAGAATTAAAAAAACTGCGTAATTTTATAAAGTTTGAGGTGTATCAAGTTGGTGTCAGCGCACCAATAACGTATCACGGACATCACAAACTTAAAAGAAATTAGCGTAAATTTTTTAAAAATGTATCTTTTTTGCGTCTGACAATCTGAATTGCTTTTTAAGTTGGCTAGTGTATTGCGTGATGTGAGTAACTTCGTAAAGGGCACCTCCGAGGTGAAAACGCACTTTAAAATTTTTAAACGCAAAAATTTTATGAACTTTTGAAAATTTTTGCAAAAAAACAATTTATTTTTTAGCTTTTTTTTATATCAAAACATGTCATGGGCACATGTTAAAGTATCTAAATAGATTCTTCGCGACGGACTAAACTGATAAAGTGCAAAAAAAATAATTTTTTTCAACCCTGGCGCGTGCAGCGGCAGTTTTTTCCAAACACATTTCGCTTTGTGACAACTGAAGCGCTGTATCAATTCCGCTCAAACGTACATCGAATAGAAGACTTTACTGAGCTTGATACTAAAATTGAAAACGCACCAAACAATTTTAAGGATTTAAAATTTTATGGAGAAACAAAATGTTTCTAACCTCAAAAAGCATCCTTGTATGAAATATTTGATTTGGTTTCAGAATATACATTTTAAAATTTCTAAAATTCGTTAAAAAAAAACTGAGAAGCGAAACAAATTATGATCATAGTAGCTTTTGCTGAGTGCTTCTAAGAATAAATATTTGAGTATTACTGATCTAAATATATAATTTGGTAAAAAAATCATGAGTGGTAAAGTTTAAATGGTTATATCTCTTAAGCCATTAGCGATAGCCAAATAGTTTTTTTCCCAAAATATTGCAAATTATGTCTTATACTAGCCGTAATTTTGTAAAATGTTTAACAATTTTAAATAAATTTTTATATGCATACACGATCAAAAAAAAAATTTTTTATATTTTTTTTCCCAGTGTATTTTAAAAAGTATTCAAGCTTTTACAAATATTTTAGTGTGCTAAGAAAGCCCTTAAGGGGTATTATCCACACGCGTTATCCTTTTTCAATTTTAACAAAAACTGTAATTTTTATATTTTTTTTTAATTTTTAACTTTAAACCGCAGTAAAATTTGCGCCGTGTAATAAAAATGATTAACGCGAACGGATTTCACATGCTCAAATATCGGTTTATACACACGCAAATCAACATTGATGTCAGACAAAAAAAAAAAATTTAAAAAAAAATGTCTAGGTGTCGTAAATTTTCATATATATTTTTTTTTTATGATAATAAAGAATAAATACAATTAATTAAAATCTCAAAACCTAATCTCTGAGGTTTTAGAATTCTTCTTCCACATTTAGTATGATAAATAGTTGGAGCTGTTAAAAAACTCTGAAAACCGCGACAAATGCGAAACAAACGCCTTGCTATTCCCATAAATCAAGCAACTCAATTTCTAAAAGCAATAAAGTGCCACTAAAACAAAAAGTTGTATTATTTGTTAAAGAAACGACAAAATTTTTTAAATATTATCATCCCAAGCGAAACACAGTTTTAGCAAAGTATTTGTGAGCCAAACTCTTTACATTATGCGATACAAGATGGGTGAACCGTCACGACTCAATTTAACAATTTGCAACAAGTGTTCATCATACAGTAGAAGCTTTGGAAAAATATCTGAGTGGAAAGGTAGTATCTCTACCTTTATATTTAGGAACTCACTTAGTACTTTTGAATTTATTTGCATATCAAGTGTGATACTTGTTGTAACACAGCCATTTAGTATCATTTTACAAAAGCAAGATATAGATCTTCAAAAAGGATCAAGCCTTATCAAAACTTTAATCATAAGCCTTGATGAGAACATAAATAAAAAAAAGAATATTTCAAAGCGATTTTTGAAAAAGTTAAAGTTATTTGCGTATAAATCGAGGTTCCTATCGAAAAGACAAGATTTGAACGAAAAAATCACATCCTTAATGTTGAAGATTACTACCGAGTTGTAGGTTACATTCCTCTTATTGAATTTATTTTAGAAGATTTCAAAACACCTTTTCCATTAGATATCCTAAATGTATTGAACACACTTAAACTTCTACCTCAAAGTGTAATCAAGTCATATACACATACAAAACTGTTAAAACCACAACTATCTGATGAGCTGATTATATTTGATTAAAGAGATAAACACCTACTAACATCTAAACTTGAGCCTGATCATTCAGATAACGTTGTAGATGCTTTAATAAACTGTCATCAAGATATCTACCCAAATCTAATTCTACGAGCCGGAGGTAATTTCCTACCCTTCGTCGAATAAAAACATGGCTCAGATCAACAATGACAGAAGATTTACTAAACTGTCTAAATTTGCCTCACAAGGAAATCATAAAATGATTATTTAAAAAGATTAATGTATATTAAACTGATCTTATATTTTTTTTAACCTTTTTGTTGGGTTTTTTTAATATAATATACACACATATTGGCCCAAATTCATAGTCAAAAATAAAATCGACTCTAAGTTAAAACCGGCTTTAAATGGATTTCAATAACATTGAAGTCGACTTTATTTTTGACTATGATAATGGGCCATTTTTTTTAATAACCTTTTAAAAACAAATTTTTTACTTTTTTGTATCATACAAAATTTTCCCCCCGTAAGGATCAAACTGGAACCGCGCCTGACTATAGTATACTATTGAAAATAAAATATTTTTCATTCAAAATAACTTATTTTAAAAGTATTTTATTTTTATATTAATTTAAAAAACAACTCCAAATATTAACAGCACTTTAAACCGTTTTATAATTGTAGTTTGTTTTTAAACAACATTTAAACACAGTTAAAAAAATTGCTTAATAAAATAATTACATTTTCATGAGTTTTTAACTTTATGGAAAACGATTTTAATAAACTACAACCAGTGACTGTACGATTTTTTGAGTGTAAATTGTTTGTGGCATTATTTATATTTGGCCAACAAATAGTATTCTTTGCTAAACTCTGACACCTCTAAATACCCAAATGTTCTTCATGCTACTTAGACAACATTTCCGATCGTAAGCATTATGGTATCATAAGCGTATTATTTTTCAGAGTAAATAGATATTTCCCTTGTTTAAAAACAACTGTCATATTAAATGTAAGTAGTCAAATCATAAAACGCTGAAGTCTAGCCGGAATCTTATGAAACGGCTTATTAAAAAGTGAAACTAAAGCTGGAGGTCCGTGCCATGCGTTTTCGCCTCCACGCAGTGCAGCTTTTCTAACCTTACTTACGTTCTACGTTTCAAGTTACATGCAACGCTTTTTAAGCAGCAGCAGCACAAGTAAAAATAAAATTCAATTTGTCAAAATCAGCTAATTTGTTCGAACACTGCTTGTGACGCCTACAAAAGTAGAAAGTAAACCTACTTTTCGCCTCAAGGCATCTACGCTTTTGTGCATGTAACTTACTACGTATAACTACACAGATTCTACTTTTTTAACAACTGCGTATGCTGCGAAAAAGCGAGTTACGCGTGGTGTGGACCTCCAGCTTAAAGGTAGAAGTACATAACACGCGTTTATTCGTCGACGTTTGTCGTGCGTTTAAAACTTTAAGCGCATGAAAATAGCAAGTTACACAACGCGCGTTACAATAGCCATTCCTGTCAGCTGTTTTTATTTGTTAACTTATTTGTGCATTGAAAACGGATTCGAAAGTATATCAAGATTTTATTATTTTATTGAATTTATTCTTTTTATATAAATATTGTATGTTTTTTAAGCTCTTCAATAAGTTTTTCTTTCATGATTCACAAATTTGTTAAATTATTCTTTTCATTGTCAGCTGATTACTTGTCAAAAATACACAACGCGTTCAAAGTTCAAAGTGAACCAACTTTCTGGCGCAAACGCGTCAAAATATTTTGCATGTAGCTTGTTCTATGAAAATACACTAGTTTAACTTTTTTTGACAGAAGACCGCAGAGCGCGCGCGCACTAACGCGTGTTATGTACTTCTACCTTTATGATCAGTTTCTAAAACGACATTATGTCCGTATACATATTGGTGAAATCGAATTCAACAAAAAAGAATAGCAAATAGCTCCTTTTCTATTTGTGCATAATTACATTGACAATTTGTTAAAGATGCTGATGCATACGCTATTGGCATTGACAGATAAAGTTATTTGTTTTTCCGGATTGTAATAAGTTAAAACAGGGGCATTTGTTATTTCCATTTTTAAATAATTATTGCCATTGCCAAAGTGAATTTTTTTTAACATATCTCTTATTTTTTGCTGATAAATTTCTAATGAATTTGCCCAAATAGTTAATCATACCCAAAAACCTTTGAAGTTCTTGAGCATTTCTTGGCACTGGCATTTCCAAAATTACTCTCATCTGGTTTACACCCGTTTCACTAAAAACATATCCTTTAAATTAGATTTCTTTTACAAATATTTTACATTCATTTTTGTTGAATACCCGACACAAAATCTTACTATGTTCCTCTAAATTATTGAAATGAATGAGAAAATCATCCATCTCAGCATTAAAAATTTCAGGTGCCGAATTTATTTCAAATGGCAATCTTAGAAAACGATATCTCCCAAAAGGAGTTCCAAATGTGCAAAGCTTTGATGATTTCTCACTCAAAGGCACCATCCAAAAACCCAAATTTGCATCTAATGAGCTTAAAAACTTTGAACCACTCATAATATGCTACCAAAATTAATGTATCTCTTCCAAATGTTTCTCTGTCTAAATAGTGACTTATATGTATGATCACTTTCCGCCGTTCAAAACCCTTTAAAAATTTCAAACGGAGGATTGAGCTTAACTTCGTCAACGAAATCCTATAAAATTATGTTTTTTTTTTATTGATTACTTAGACTTTGAGGGTGTATTTGAAAAACTATTAGGCTAGATAATTTAATTTTTTACTTACCAACGTATTTTTTACATGCATCCTGAATCAAGGCCCATCTATCAGGTCTGCTTACTTGTACAAAAACAAAAAACTATTCTTTTTAGTTGTCAAAAATGTACTACCACATATACAAAGCAAAAGGAAAAAACGTGTATGTGTAGCATACCATAAACGTAAACATGCACATGTAAGCAAAATGTAAACAACTTTTGACAACTAAAAAGAACATAAACAATGATCATCAGGCTTCTTGCGCAGACCTTTTCAATGGGCCTTGTCCTGAATTCTTTTTTTTTTTCAAAATGGCATTTGATGATGCATTTCCAAATTGCTTTCATTCAAATTTAAAAAAATTAGGTGTCAATGTCTGATTATATTTGCAAAAAAGGTTTTTTAGCGAATTATCGCAAAATTTTTTAATTTAATAATGGTCTAGCTATTTTTCATACTTATTTAGCGATAATCATTGGCCAAGAGTTGACAACAGTGCATTCACCACCACCAGATTTTTGATTTTTTAAATTTTCAAAAGAGAAAATTTTATTCATTACACAGTACAACACATAATTTGCCAACTCAATTCTGTGAACTGTATGTGAAATTAGACCCAAAAAGAAGAATTTCTGCATCATTCGTTTTGTCTTCTTACCTGCGATTTGAAGTTAGTATCGATTTGAAGTTAGTACTATCGTATAGGGGAATTTATCACGTTTTAGGCCCTGTTGTTTGACATAGCTCGACAACCACTAGCCCAATTTAGTTGAAATAAATTTTAAAAAATTAAGAATTACAATTCCCTTAATCTGTTCATATATTGTTTTCCTATACAAGTAACACTTTCGAAGTTAAAAATGAATGTATGAAGGGAAAAAATTATTTTTTGCCTAAAAATTTAAATTTTTTTTTTTTTAAATACATAAAAAATCCAAAATGGAAAAAAGTTTCAAGTCTAGTTATTTTTTCGCAAAGTCACATATGAGCAAAATGAGACAAAGATCATAAAAATCGATGCACGCGTTTGTCATTTATTCACAATTAAGTAAATGTATGAATTTCAAAAATTTGCTCGAGATATGCACAACATTATTTGGAGAAAACATTGACACCTTTTTCATGATTCTGAGAATTAAAAAAAAAGGAATAAACAAAAGGTTATTTGATTTTTATGATTGCGGTAATAAATGTACGTGGACAATTAAACGGAGAGTGGACCTTTTTATTATTTGGGTTTTTCCGGTGGCTACCTATATGATTTTTTTACAGAAATTGCACCCACATTTAAGGGTGGTCATTATTTGGAAAGTTTTGCACAGTTTGAAACGTACAAGTGCTGAATCAGGTATATAGCCAGCCGCCCTTAAAATATGCGCCCATTTATAAGTACCTGGCAGTAAAATATTCAAAAATACGTAGTATTTATAGGTGTGCATTGATCGATTTTTGGCATTCAGCCAGTGCCGACGAACGCGAACAGTAAAAGTGATTTTTCTCCAGTTTTTTAAAAGTGAATAACAACAAAACATAAAATATATCAATATGGAAAACAACAAGTGCCCATATTTGGATGAATATTGTTACGTTTGTGGTCATATCGTCCGAAAAATACAGAAAAAAGATCGACAAAATTTGTTTACTGAGCAATTCAAAACCGCGTATTGTAATTATTTCGATGAAGCAGATTTAAGTGGTGCAAATTTTACGCCGAACACAGTGTGCAACAGTTGTTATACTACCCTTCTAAAATGGATTCACGGAAAAAGTAGAAAGTTATCTTTTATGAAGCCAGTAATTTGGGTGGAAGACACAACTGGACATGATGAATCCAGGTGCTATGCATGCATAAATTTTCGTCCTGGATTAAACAGACAACAATTGAAAACAAAAGTATACACTGGTGCATTTACTGCCACACTTCCAGTGCAACGCCCTGCTGATACCGATGCACCTAAACCTCCGAGTGCGGATACTGTGTCCCTGCTAGCCGAAACCGTTTTCACCAATCCGACCGATTTGGATGATGCTGATTGGATACCCGATATTGAAAATAGTGCACCACAACCGCTACCACAAATCGAAATGGATTACATTGTGGCCAAGCTGGGACTATCACAACACGACTCCGAATGGCTGACATCATTTTAGAAGAGAAGAAAACTCACACAGCAAAATGTCAGCGCAACATCATACCGACAACGCCAAGCTGATTTTCAGAAATTTTATTCCGTTGACGAAGCAAATACGTTCACGTACTGCCATGATATCCCAGGTTTAGTGAAAAAATTGGGAATGGATTATATCGCTGGCGACTGGCGTTTATTCATCGATGGTTCAGTTACTAGTTTGAAGGCTGTGCTGCTGCACAAAAAAAATAAAAAACCATGCATTCCATTGGGATTCAGCACAACTATGAAGGAAACGTATGAAGCATTGGGCGAAATTTTGAAGAAAATCAAATACGATGAACACAAATGGAACATTTGTTGCGATCTGAAGGTGGTCAACATACTACAAGGGATTATAGAAAAGGGCGGATATCCAAAATACTTCTGCTTCCTTTGTAATTGGGATTCACGATACAAAGGAAATCAATATCAATGCAAAGATTGGAAAGGAAGAACTCCCGAGCTCAACAAACAATTAAAATTACGCAATGAACCTATGATAAAGGACCTGGATGATATTTTGTTGCCACCGCTCCACATGAAACTGGGAATAGCTGGGAAATTCGTTGAAGTGGTGGTCAAAAAAGTTAACGGCGCCTTTGTCTGTTTGAAATCCATCTTTCCGAAACTCAGTGATGAGAAAATTAAAAACGGTACGTATCGTACTCCGTATTTCAATATTGTCATATCTAAATTTGTTAATTTCTATACATTCGCATTACCAATAATTTTTTCGTTTTTCTTATGTATTTAAAACAGGTATTCTCAATGGACCTGATATTCGGAAATTGATCAAAAGTGATTCTTTCACACATTTGCTTTCAGAGCATCACGACCACCAACATGCATGGAACGCATTGAAAGAAGTAATAGAAGGCGTTCTAGGAAAGAACCGTGTCCAGCGAGAAGAGATACAGCAACGAGTGGATAGGTTGCTGTTTTATTTCGAAAAAATCGGTGCATCCATGACGCTGAAATTGCATTTCTTGCACCACCACCTCGATACTTTTTTGGCACAATCACCTCAGGAATCAGACGAACAAGGAGAGAGGTTCCACCAGGTGACCATGCCATTTGAAAAGCGGTTCAAAAGCAAAAAATTGGATGCATTGCTTGAATAGTATGTGTATCTCGGATGACGATACAGACTCAGACCATGAATATGAACAACCTACGAAGAAAACAAGATCATCAGAACCACAAGCGTCAACTTCTACAAGGATGGATATTGCCAATAATTGAAAAAATTTTCTAAATTTTGTTTTTATGCATATTATAATTGCGTATTAATTGCATATTATTTTATTTTCATTAAGTTTTTATAAATAAAGTTTTTTTTTGCATGATAATTTTTTAATTTATATTTTTATTTTTATTTTAGGGGTGGTGGCTATAACTGATTTTTGAAATTCATACCTTTACTCAATTGCGAATAAAAGCGAAACGCGTGCATCGATTTTTATGATCTTTGTCTCATTTTGCTCATATGTGACTTTGCGAAAAAATAACTAGACTTGAAACTTTTTTCCATTTTGGATTTTTTATGTATTTTAAAAAAAAAAAATTTAAATTTTTAGGCAAAAAATAATTTTTTCCCTTCATACATTCATTTTTAACTTCGAAAGTGTTACTTGTATAGGAAAACAATATATGAACAGATTAAGGGAATTGTAATTCTTAATTTTTTGAAATATATTTCAACTAAATTGGGCTAGTGGTTGTCGAGCTATGTCAAACAACAGGGCCTAAAACGTGATAAATTCCCCTATACGATAGTACTAACTTCAAATCGATACTAACTTCAAATCGCAGGTAAGAAGACAAAACGAATGATGCAGAAATTCTTCTTTTTGGGTCTAATTTCACATACAGTTCACAGAATTGAGTTGGCAATCAATTAACTGAAAAATGTTGTACTGTGTTATTTTATACTCTTCCCTCTAACCAACCCAGCGGGAAAATGTGATCAATTGGAATCGAGAATGCAATACATATCGTGTATAATATTTGTTTCCAGAATTCATTATTCTTAACACAGAACATGTTTTAGGATGGTAATAACTTATTTTAATGTATCCTGCGAATGAATTAAATAATTCATCCTTTATAATAAAAGTTAGTAGAAAAACACAAATAATAGTCATCAACTGAAACAATACATTTCTTGTACTGCAAATGTGGAAATATAAGTGGTAATTAATGCATAATTATTATGGCAGTCATGTCAGTTCTGAAAGAAAACTTTCATAGTGTAAACCAAGACTAAGGTATGATAAACATGCAATACATGGAGGCAAAAACGAGTAGTGTGGATCTCCAGCTTAAGTTTTAAAAAGTTCAAGGAAGCACACCATTTGCACATCGAACCAACGTTTTTTTAAATTATGCTCTTAAATTAAAAATGCGTAATATTTCACTAATTTAAATTTTTAATTAATAAAACAAGTAGAACAATAACTATTACTTTAATTAAGATAAATATCATCTACGTATGTATGCTAATAAACTAATTTTAGTTAGTATTCAATTAATTTGTTTAATGTTAAATATTTACAAATTTCAGAGAACACAAGTTTTAGTGTCTATAAAATTAAACAAAACTTATTCGCCGACTAAATATTTTGTATATAAATTAACGCCTTTTCTAGGTTTTGTTTTGAATTCAAATAGTCATGAAGTGTATCGTAATAATCGTCGGAGTTTTAGCCGTTTTGGCTTTAGCTCAAGCTAAGGTAGCAATATAAATTTTTTATAAAAAATAACTGAAACCTTAAAAGAAAAAAATATTTATTTAAAGGATAATGCTGATCAAGCCCCACTATCCGAACAAGGTTCAGAACCAGCTCCACCGTCTGAACAGCCCGTAGCAGATGGAAATGAAGATCAACTTCACCATGAAGATGGATATCCTGGAGGTAAACCTCCAAGACGGTTTCCAGTGGGATTCCGCATAGGATTTAATATTGACACAGGAAAATAAATGTTTTTGCATTCAAAAAGGTCCTTAGTTTATAATAAGCGGTAATAAAACGGATATAAGTATAACAGACTAAACATGTAATTAAGTTTTCTTAAAAACGCATTACTTTAGAGGACTGTAAAGTAGGATATGATATGTAGAGTGGTGGGGTGTCATAAAGCCATAGGACATAAAGCCATATAGCGTCAAGTCCCATTCCATTGAGAAATAAGGGCATATGCCGTTTAGTCCCATTATATTGAGACTTAATATATAAATTTTTCCGAATAATGAGACATAAAGCCATATTTTTGATAATGATTGTATTTCGCCCTATTTCATGTAAAAAATGCATTGTTGTTTCATGTCGCCCTGTTTTATGTCAAAAATGGCGGTATGAACTAAGTCCCCAATGAACTTACTCCCCAAACCCAAAATGAACTAAGCCTATAAATTTGGAAACGTCGTTCATTTATGGAAAAAAAACTAAAGATTCTCTGCATAGCCGGCCTTCGGCCGGACGCAAGGATTTTATCCTCTATAGCAGTGATAACCAAGCCCCGAATTAAGAAAGCCCTGAACGCACGCACACAAACATATTATGTGCTTGTGTGCGGTCGCAGAGACTGATGATAGTCTGATGTTTTGAAACGAACAAAGTTGTAATATACATGTGAATTGCCGACCGTGTCTGTGTGAAAAATACGATTATTGACTGGCTCGCGAGTCTATGGAGTGGTTATCACTGCTCTATAGTATAACAAACACCGGCTTCGCTAACTAAAGCTTCTCTGCGTAAACGGTCTTCGTTTGGAAACAAGACAGATTTAAGAAGCTTTACTAAGCGAAATCGGTACTTGTTATACCATAAAGGAGAATATTCTTGCGCCCGCTCAAAGGCCGGCTATACAGAGAAGCTTTAGTAAGCGAAGCCGGTGTTTGTTATACCATGGAGAAGAAAATTCTTGCGCCCGGCCGAAGGCAGGCTATACAGAGAAGCTTTAGTTAACGAAGCCGGTCTTTGTTATACCATATAAGCATTTGTAACGCAAAACAGCAAATGGGACATAGAACCATAATGGCTTTATGTTCCATTCCACTAAAAATTATATGAGACTTAAGGCCATATCAAAATTATGGCTTTATGTCCGTTTGAATTGAAACATAAAGCCATTATGGCTTTATGTTCTATGGCTTTATGACACCCCACCATGTAGAGTTTTTTTAATTGCTTGCATTCAAGGGCAAATGCACATCAATACCCCGGTTTGCGTCGCTTCGAAGTTGCGTCTTTTAAAATTTCTGTGATTTCGAAAAAGCGCAGTTCCTTTTTCAGTTTGAGTTACATGAAAATGTTTGTACAAAGCTAAAACATATAAAGGAATTTCCCGTTCAATATGCGGTTTTCACAATACAACTGATTGAACGTGTACCTAAATTTATATGAAAAGCACTGGGTTTTTTTCAGTCTTTTATTGTGAGCTCTATCGTACTTTTAATAGATAGATGTTTTTTTGAAAAAACTTTTTTTGCTCAATCTCAATCAAAAAATCTGGCTGATTTTAAATAAAACAATTTGCAAAAGCATTACCCATCGACGTTGCGTAGAAGTTTTTTAATTTCATCAGACAGACATACAGACATCGTTAAATTAACTTCTCTTCATATTAGAAATGTCAGTATGTACCCCGATATATATATAGAATAATTTTTCTAAAATTGTGTGCAATACATCATAAGCCACACTCTTTTTGAAACCAGCGTTTTCCGCTATGTTTCTGTTGTCAAACGCACAGTGCAAAGTGAAAATAATGCCGGATTTTAAAAACGGTGATTCCGCTTGGACTAACATTTCAAGTGCCTGGAGCCCGCAACGATTTCAATTTTTGAAAATTATTCGCATAGAAATATTATACATGAAGTAGCCTTTAAAATACCCAGCTAGCATTTTTAGAAATTTTTAATCATATTCGAGTCTTTTTTGACTCTTCCGCGCGATTAAAATACGAGAACATGCGCTCATTTTCTGATCGTAAATGATACTTTTGTCGAAGGAAAATGGTACCCTACACGCGACTCTTCTTAAAGAGTCATATATGATTCGTTTTTTTATTAGTTTAGATACAGTTTCGACTCTTCTTTTCTTCTTAGTTTTTGTTATTGAATTTTATTCAAACACTTTTAAGTCATAAGCGCGAGTCATTTTTGTGTCGATTTTTAAGCGTGCAAGTGATTTATCAGTTTTTAATCACCAAGAGATTTTTGAAAAAACGATTTTCCAAATGCTAGCATATATCGCACTGATGCACAATTTAATATTAAAGGCATATGAAACACAATTTTTAAACTAACTTTTTCATTACCAAAAAGTAGGCTGCTATTTTGCCTACTTTTTGAATATTTTTACTGCGGGATGAAATGAATATAACGTGTCGATTTTCAAAAAAAGTCAAGAAATAAAAATTTTGAGTTAATATCCTCTTGTTGATCAAGTTCGATAAGGAGGGCGAAAAGCTGAAGCGAACCAAGTCAAAAAAGAATATTGGAAATATTAGTGAACTGCCATTAATTTCTGGAGCCATTGACTTGGGCTTATTACCGTCACCTTGAGAACGAAACACTTTTGGATTTAGCCCGCTACAGAACTGAATAGAGCTTAACTTTGCGTAGAATTTCGCACCGTGCTTAAAATATATTTATTATATTTTATGAGCTCTCCATATGTGTATTACACAGATCCAACGTATTGTTTGATCTTTTAATTTAATTTCTATGCATTTTTTTAGCTGTTTTTGTTTGAGGTATAAAACGATTTGTACTTGTTTGTTATCAGAGTAACAACAACACTACAAAAGTAGGTAAAAAAAAGATTTACTTGTTGTGTAGAAACAACAACACTTTAAAAAGAAGAAAAAAAACGATTTTAGTTGGTTTAAAAGTTGACAAATAGGATTTTTATGCCTTTTTCCAATGTACCTAAAATGTAAAAAATAATTTAAAAGTTTTGTGTTATGGCAACATTTGCGTTAAATACATCAAATCTTCAAAGTAGAATTATGATGAAACCATCATACTACTGGTGGGTGATAAATGAGAGTTCTTCTGTAGCCAAGGAAAGAACGAAATACAGCAAAATTGAGTAAAAAATTCTTAATAACAGGAAGATATCAAGGTATATTTACACAAGGTAGACTTATTTGGGAGTGTATACATGCTGCTCTATAAAAGGTACCAAATTGTCAAAATTGTCTTCATATAAAACAAAAACTATTTAACGCACACATGTACAAATTTTTTATCATATACACGAAATTTTACGTTAAGGTTCCAACTAGGGGTAATCAGCTGACAAACATATGTGCCAACGAGTTTACCTTGTGTAAATATACCTTGGAAGATATGTAGATGTGAGAACACATACCACCACATTTCTCTAGTTAAGAATTATTCTAAGATAAAATATGCTACAAATGGTATCCTGCTGCTTGACATCGTTATTGTTGATAACATTTTTATTATTATTTTATGTTTGCTTATTAAACTTTTGCAATTCAAACTTTGCACAGCTGTTGTGCAGTAAAAAAGTATCAGCATCACAACTGCAGCTGGGAATTACGCATCAGCAATAACATTTTGCATCACTGCAGCATTGATGAACAGTCTTCATGCATTAACGTACGTACCCAAAGTGTTCTGAAACTTTTAAGACCTATACCACGCTCGTTGACGGATTTTTTTTTTATTTTTAATGCAGTTTATATGTATTTATTTATTTATTCTGCCGTTAAGATTATATTGTTTATTGCTTCCAAAAACAACAAAATTATAATATTTATTATGTTTTATAATAAATTCAATTGTTTTTAAGTTATAAAATGTATTATAAATAAGAATTTATATATTTATAATCTTAAATTAAGTTTGTATAAATGTCTGCAATTTTGCATGTTTTTCATTTTATAAAAATAAAAATATAAACAGACAGTAAAAAAAACAGCTGTTTATAATTTTTCAATTGTAGCTGCCGTCTTCAACATAATTCAGTAGCTGACTACACGACTATAATTGCACCCAGCAGCATTTGTAGTCTTGTGTTCGTGTATCCTGCTGTGGTGAATGTGTTTAATGCATTACGTTTACTTTTATGTTTTTGTTAAAACTTTGATATTGTTACAATTAGAACTGTTGCTATAATTCTTATACGCTTGACAGTTTTATTTGGTTTAATATCTTTAGTTTTTCTAAGATCTTTATGGATGAAGTTTCCGGACGATCTGGCCTAAGCAACCAGTGAAATGCGCATGGGAATAGCTTATTCCATCAACAATAAATTTTCAGTGTTTTTATCAAGAATAAAAATTGGGAATTAAGCACGGATGATAAAATCTTTTAAATTCTATGAAAAACATTAAAAACAAAATAGAAGCCTAAGACAATGTTTTTGGTCAGCTAAACTAAAAATCTAAAAACGATCTTATTACCAAGTTTAGCATAAAAATTTAACGGAACACCTTTTGTTTAAAATTTTAATATTTATTAAAATAAAATTAACCACAAAGTCAATAGCTATTGTTCAGGTTCAACCTATGTTAAACCGAGTATAACGTTAATCCACGTCCCAAAAACTGGCCAATTAATTTCATAAAATCAAGAAGGGTAAACCTTTTAATTGTGTTTATGCATAAAAGCAGACAAAAACTCAGCTTATGTTTTGATATATAAGCATAAAAGAAAAAAAATATTTTTTGTAAAAACTGGATAACCGGCCACAGATATATTTCTGTCATTTATACTCCGGTCTAGTTTACTATCGTTTACAAGCGTTGCCAGAATGATGATTTTATCATATTTATGATGATTTTTTGAATAAAATATGATTTGATGATTTTTTCTCAAATGATGATTTTTTATTTTTAGAATTTATGAGTTTTTACTTTAAGTTTATTTGTACAACATATTCAATTTTTTGCAGTTTTTAAACAGTAAATTTTTAACAATGAAGTTTTGTAGCAGCTTGTTGTTTTTTGGTATTGCATACACAAAAAGCCATAATTATTTCTGGGCATACAAAATATTAGAAAAGCATAGGTGTTGTGATGTATTCGTGAAAAAAATGTTTGTGAACAGAAAAAACGAATTTTTATAAAGTTTCATTTTCATATATTAAAGAACAAAAATGTCCAAGTATTTAGTACCAAAAGGCAAAACTAAGGGAGCTCAAGAAGCTTTCATGCTTATGATCATTTTGAAACAAAGCTTATATATAAAAGAGCTTAAGAATATCTTTTAAAAGGTATACCAACATTATTTTAATAACTTATTTAGGAAAAGCCATATTTTTTTTCAATGAGTTTTTTTTAAATAAAATTTTCGCAAAATGACTTTGATGTTACAACGATATAAAAAATAGTATAATATTAAATTAAGAGCCCTTTAGATTTTATATAATGTTTCATATCCCCCAAACTAAAATCTTCTTGACAAAAATGTATATATCACCAATTTATACCCACACCACAATAGTGGAGAGGGTATTAAGTGTGCATTTGTGCTGATGTTTGTAAAACCTAAAAATATTGGTATTGGACCCACCTTTAAGTATACCAATCACTTTTTCAGTTGATCTAACGATATGTCCGTCCAGCTGGCTTTCTGTCACCTTGTAAACCTTGTGCGCAAAGTTCAGGTCGCAATTTTGGAGATAATTTTAAGAAATTTGGTACATAGGTTCTAATTAGCACAAGTACCAAGCCATCACCATCGTGGGTAACGATCTTGTAGCGATGTGGTGGCTTAAGTCTAGGCTGTAGTTCGTGTCTTGGCACTGGACTTTTCTAGCATCTTGTGATACCTTAGGTGAAGGCAGTGTACTTAAAGATTGGAAACGAAAGTTTATCCCTAAGCCGAGCTTTCAAGCGACACTTGCCTATCGGTCTGGTTTGAAGTCAGGGGTTACCGACTGTATTATCACGGATACCTAGGCACCTCCGCAAATAGACAACGCCCTTACCACTTTAATGGGGTCTATGACGTAGCGGACCTTCCAACTCCCCTACACTTGTGGGGGGGTTTCTTCCCTTTCCATGAAAGAAACGGAAAAATCCCTGCTTCGGGTGCTGCGAAGATGGGAATGACTAAGTCGCACAAGAAAGCAGCTTCCCATTGTGTAAATAGGGACGACGATGAAAACATCCTGTCCCAAAGATGCATCTCATTTAAGCACAAAAACCCTTCAAAGAGGGCAACCAATACAAGGCGTGCCATCTCGCGCTTCATTTTCACCAAATGAGTTGAAGAGCTACATTGGCATGGGGCAGAGCCCACATAGATGGGCTGACAAGTGCTTCACCTCCTGACCCTGGAAAGGTGACAATGCCTAAACGGCAACGTTCGGAGAAAGAAGCATCGGTCGCAATACAACAACTAAGCGTCATAAATTAGCACCGAAACCGATAAACTAGTTCTTCAGAGAGGTGTCCAGAGGTCATTTCGGGGCTGTCATTGACAAAGGTGCTGAAAATGTTGCCATTTCCCATGCCAAGTGGGATTTGGTTAAGCAGAAGCTGAGCGCTCCGCGTCACTATTAAAGCTCGCCATTCTATCATTAGGAGAGGTTTGGCAAGGTGCTATACTCGATGTGGTATTGGTTAGCGAGAAAGAGGGAAGGATTTACAAGGATCGTGTTTGCGGACTTAATCTTAAAGGATACAAGCTATTGTTTGTGAAAGGTACAGATAGCATATGATCTTGTGTCTTTGTTAAAAATACGTTTGAAATTAAACTAGTTCTTCAGAGAGGTGTCCAGAGGTCATTTCGGGGCTGTCATTGACAAAGGTGCTGAAAATGTTGCCATTTCCCATGCCAAGTGGGATTTGGTTAAGCAGAAGCTGAGCGCTCCGCGTCACTATTAAAGCTCGCCATTCTATCATTAGGAGAGGTTTGGCAAGGTGCTATACTCGATGTGGTATTGGTTAGCGAGAAAGAGGGAAGGATTTACAAGGATCGTGTTTGCGGACTTAATCTTAAAGGATACAAGCTATTGTTTGTGAAAGGTACAGATAGCATATGATCTTGTGTCTTTGTTAAAAATACGTTTGAAATTTGATTCCATCTGATTACAGTGATGAAGACACGACAACTATTGCTCTCGAGACACGGAACTGAATAGTCTTAATGGTCTCGGGCTACATGGTACAAGATCACAGATAGGACCCACCCAATTGGCTCATCCGTAATTGGAACGCAAATCGTAATATGTGCCGATGTTAATGCGCATCACACTAACTGGTGTAGTACGGACACGAATGTAAGAGGTGAGTCGCTATTTTACTTTATTATTAATAATAATTTAGGATAAGTAAATAGGAGTCGCGAGTCTATGTTTGTTGCGAAAATGTGTGAGGTTCTTGATGTCACGCTAGTTGTTATTAACCATGTAGATATGATCGAAAATTGGATGTTGTCTGTTCGCTTTCTGATCATAGATACGTGGAATTTAGTCTATGGCTTAGGTCTATAGAATTGTGTGCTATAATAAGCAAAATGAACGAAATGGGAGATTCAATCTTTCTTTCTGGTTTGGACTCTATCTGATCCTCCTCGGGTAGATGATATCGGGGGGATCGATGCGGCAGTGGGTTTTCTTATGAACTCACTGCAGTTGGCGACTTCCATGGCATGTCAATGGTGCTTAGGGGCAGGGCTCTTAAGACTGTCGTAGGTTGTTCAATATGACTAAGCGCCATGGTAATTGGGCGGAATATAAGGCATCATTGAATAGGTTCAGAAACTTGGTAAGATTGGCGAAAAGAATGGTTTGAGCAACTTCTGTAGCGACGTGGAGGGATCATCTGAGAGAAACCATTCACGTAGCATAACGGCTTCAGACTCGGTTGTCCCTAAATAAATATTCGGAAATCGGTTGGTAATTATACTACGAACACTCACTTTTCTGAAAACTTCGAAGGGAAACTGCAAGATCAAGTTTGTTAGTCGATACCCGCTCTTATGTTCATAAATATGAACTATGATAGGATTAAGTAAGCTATTGATAGATTTACCCCATATAAATCTAGGAGTGCGGATAGTATAATTCCGGCGGACCTGCAAAGGAATTCAACCCTGATTATACCCTGGTTAATGGCTTTATACAGGGGATGCGGTAGATTTTCGTATGTGCCTGTGGGCTGGTCCTCATGCCTAAGGTAGCGAAGACTTCTCACTCTAAACCGAAGGACTACAAACCGATTAGTCTTGTATCCTTTCAACATGCCTTTACAAAAGGTAGGTGGCCATAACGGAGAGGCATTGGAATATAATGTACCAATGTATGGAAGCTGCATTAAAGGTACTAAGTACCTGTATCCTATCATTATATGGTGGTCTGCGCTGGATAAGGGCAGGAACCGCGCGATGCTTGAAAAGGTACACAGACTGGTCACAGGATCAATACGTTTCACTCCCACGAGGGCGCTGTTTTCATTGTTAACTGGCTCCCGGCGGACATCACGGCCAGGCAGATGGCTCTTTGCTCGGCGATACTGCTGAACGCGGCGCACAGCTGGTTGACACGTGGTTATGGCCACGCCAGGATAATCAAGCGTTCGTTACAATATAACTCTGAAATCCTCTTAAGTATTTTAAGTTGTATTACATATTTGTATCTTAGTGAAATAAAAACTTAATTTTTTTATAAAAACTAGACTTGGCACCTTTTCAATATGCATATGCATTTTGCAATAGTTTCTTAACACATACATAACTGTTTTTAATCCATTTTTTTTTATAAAAACTGGACTTGGCACCTTTTCAATATGCATATGCATTTTGCAATAGTTTCTTAACACATACATAACTGTTTTTAATCTATTTATTTTAATAAATGAAGAAAATAGATTAATTGTATTTATTGTGTCTTAATTAGTTTATCTGTTTAATTTATTTATTCCAAATATTTACAATTAAACACAAAAATTAATTAATTGACATAAAAAATTTCCATTATGTTCAATTACTAATGAATAAAGTAATTGTTTTATGAATAAAGTATTTAAATTAAATATTTAATTTTGATGAGCAAATTTAATTGTCTCACAGCCAAAGCATTTATATATAAAATAGAACGTTTCATAGGAAAATTTCAAAATTAAAAAATAAAAATGAAGATTATCGTACTAGTTGCAGCAGTATTAGCCATTTTGGTCCTAACTCAAGCAGAGGTATTTTAATCCCCTAAATAAAACTTTAAAAGTTTTCTATTTATTCTATTTTTTGTATACAGGATGAAGCTGCTCAGACTTCACCAGCTGAACAAGGTTCGGAACCAATACCACCATCTGAACAACCAGAAGCTGATGGAAGTGGACACCACCACCACCATGAACATGAACATGACAATTCTGAGGGAAACCATCCAAAACGTATTCCAGTTATAAGCTTTGGAATAAGTTTCGATAGCGGAAAGTAAAAAAGTCAATTAACATGTAAACCTGTCAATAAAAAACCATAAGGATTAACAAAAAATTAACATGTATTCTTCGTATTTTGTAATTAGATAAAGTTAAATCAATCTGTAAGTAACACCCTTTATTAGGAAAATACAATTTTCAACATTATTGAATCGAATATAACCTTCACCATGGTTCGATAAGAACAGAAAGCAATATACACCGCCACGTCCACTTTTCCTCTCTCGCATTTTGTGGGATGTTGTGTGTTGATAACTGAGATTTTGTACCTAATTTGGAAACTGGCTTTTTCCGTACACTAAATATACAAAAATTGTTATCGTTTTTATACCCTCCATCACAATTAGTTGCGGGTATACTAAGTTTGTCATTCCGTGTAAAATTTTGTTATTATTCATCTCAGACCACATTAAGTGTATATGTATATATATTCCGGCTCTTTGAGTAATTCTAAGTCGATTTAGCCATGTCCGTCTGTTGAAAACACGCTCACTTTCGAAAAACTCAAAAGAAATGAACAAACTTGGTGTCAAATTGCTTGTAGTTATCCTAAGCAGTTTGGGATTGAAATCCATCAAAATCAGTCTTCTAAGATCAGAGCTGTGAATCAAAATGTGGACCCACCACCTTAAAAAATTTATAAATTTTTTACAAAAACTAACATAAATGGTGGAACAATGCACGGAATGACATAAGATTTTGCAAAACTTCGTTTTAATTTCGTGAAGATCGGTCTATAATTTACCCTATTCTCCATATAAACCCTTCTCCCGGAAAACAGTTTAGTACACCTAAAACCGTAATAAATAATGCTATCAAAATAAAATGGAATACTTCACTACTCACACTAATAAATTTCGTGATGATCGGTCCATAATTTACTATAGGCCCCATTTAAAGCCTACTCTGGTAAATAAATAAAATACGCCTAAAATCGTAGCAGATATATTTATATTGGTAAAATTTCTTCCAAGTTAGTTTCTGTTTTGAAATATATTGAAATTTATGTTTTTAATATCATAAATCACTCTGCAGATTTTAGGATGGTTGGTTCATAACTTACCATGGCTCCAATATAAATTTCCCTCCTACAAATCATTTAAGTTCGGCTTAAACTGTTACGAATCATAATATTTTACTCAAGCTAGTTAAAATTGCTAAAGAAAAAAAAAGTATAAAACTTTCTGATTGTCGGTCAATAATTTAATATAAGTAAGTCTAAACCGCAACCAATTTTAATGCTGATGTCTGTTTTTATAAAGATAATTAATAATAAATAGATATCATGTAGATATCACTCCTGAAATAATTGAACTGTCGGTGGAACGTATCAAACATTCGGCACAGTCGAATATAGCATTTTTAAAGCTGTTTTATATGAAGTTTGACGTTTATTATGACTAAAAATTGTGAGGTGATGTCCCCATGCAAGGCGAATTGACTAGAAGGTGAGGTCAACTCTACAACTACAATCAAGGCGAATTCAACAAGGTAAACTTAACTCGTCAGCCGTTCATCAGCTGTATCCACAAAAATCATGAAACGTCAAAATATTGTTTTGTTTTTATACTGAAATTTGACAACAAGTAAGAAAATTGCAAAAACAAAATACATGGAGTTAATTCGCCTTGCTTTGTAGTTGTAGAGTTGCACTTACCTTGTATAAATTCGCCTTGACTACAATGCTTCTGTGGTCGGGTTGTCAAAAATATTGTCAGTAAAAAAAACTGGTTTGTTTACATAAAAAACTAGTTTGTATGCAATCTTTGACAACTCGACCAATGAAAAAAAACACCACATGTTGACTTGACCCCACCTTCTAGTCAATTCGCCTTGTCCCCATGTATGGCGCATGAACACAGACTTCTATTTCTTTTTTTCCGCTTCTTTTTTCAATTGACAACCAAATTTGACGTTATAACTGTCAACGAAAATTGGCTAACATTTATTGCAATATAAATTGCCGGCAATAAAAATGCACAAAAAAGTGCTGTCTGCAATAAAGATAACATATTTTTAAAGCGGCTCATGCACTTGGAATAAAATTGTTCAATTTGACGTAAAGTACAATTATATCGCCAATGTGTATGTGATATTCGAAGGTGGAACAATATATTGGCAAGCCTGAGTTCATACGGCTCATGTCTTATTGACAAGATTCTTCCTTTTTCTTCTATGTTATTGAATGAATGAAACTAGTGTGCGACTTATTGTAAAATATAGAACAAAATAGAAATAATATGGCGAATATCATATACAATAATATTGCAAGTGTATGGGCCGCTTTACATATACTGCTATATATGTATATCGTAATATTTATCTAAGGTATAGACGGACGGTAAACACTGTGTAAAGCGGCTAATACACTTGCAATAAAATTTTTCAATTTTACGTATTGTACATTATATCGCCAATGTGTATGTATGTCATAGTCGATGGTGACACTATATATTGGCAACAATCAAAAGACTTTTGATTTTTATTGCACAACGAAAGAAAGTGGAGTGTTTGCAACATTGTAAAATGCTGTTTATATTATTTCTTAAGGTGACGTTCATTTTTTTATGGAATGAATAAACCATTCTGCGACTTATTGCATAATATAGGACAAAATGTAAATTATATGTCGTATATTTTATACAATAATATTGATAGTGCGTGGGCCGCTTAAGATTAACATGACGAAATGTGTTCTCTCATATCACGTTTAAAGTTTTGTCACTTCCATACTCAAATGCAGAAGAAATATCCAACATGTCTGCCAACTATTAAAAATTTTCAATATTTTTATACAAACATGCTTTTAATATTTGTACAAACTGCAAATACCCCAATAACAATACAAAAACATGTGTGCAAACGCAAAATTTTAACATGTTTGCCGAGCAATTTGTGTGGTTAATTATGTCCTTAAAGGGCTAACTATAATGTATTTATTTCAGCGAAAACTTTGCCGAGTGCATACGTTGAAAACGAAGCATTAAATTATTTCCAATAGAAAATTAAAATTTTTTAGCACACATTCTATCTCGTTGTTTAAATCACCTTTTACTTTACATTCTTTGCCATTATTTTATATTTCTTCTCCGTTTAAAGCAAAAAGCAACAACATTTACTCAGCACTTTCGACGTCTGCATTCATGGAAAACAAAACAAACAGAAACAAAGTGTGTGTTTGCCAAGCATTTTGTGTGGTTTATTTTTGCCTTTACTGTCATGACTGTACTGTCAAGTGTAAACGCTATGTAAATATCAATGTGCAACAATAAACACAGTTTATCGGCATACCTTCAGCATCAGTGTGACCATATTAGCTTTTTTCGAGCTAAATTTAGCTTTATTTTTTCCTTTGTAGCTTGATAGAGTTGGGCAAAATCGTTCCTTTTGTGGAATCGTTCCGACCGATCCGAAAGATCAAAGGAACTAGGTCGTTCCTTCCGCCCATCGTTCCGCTTTTTACTTTGAACAATGAAAGAACGAGGAACGAAAAAACTTCTCTGTCGTTCGTTAAAACGTCAACAATCAAATATTTGTTATTGTTTGTTTTTATGTTGTGGCGTAACAACTACCTACATAAGAATTGTGTATTTTTTAAAATGTTTGTAAAAAATAATAACAAATAATAATAAAAATAATAAGCATATTGCTAACCCTTGGTCTACACTAAAGATAAATATCTCAGCCAGTTGGAAATAACGTCGGCAGAATAACAAAGCAATATTTCTTATTGCTCAGCATATCGCACCTGTTCATCAAAAGTAACACAACTCAAAATTTACAAGTTTTCATTAGAGGCAAAAAACTAATTCCGCCAATATGATGGGATTATTGTTATAAACAAATATAATGTTATGTATAAAGGAAACTCACTAATATTTCAATAAAATCACAAAATTTATTTCTCTTCTTCCTTTTTCCGAAATTATTACGGATTTTTGATTTAATACATATTTCATGAAATTTTTTGATCTACATGTCAATATTATTTCAAGTTATGCTTATCACAACCCAAAATCAACAGCTATTGATAAACAGATTTTTAACATGAAAACAATCACAACTCGAATTAATACAGTTTCGCTGATTCATTTGAGCACCATAACCCTTGAACACTTCAACGCAACTAAAATTACAACTCTTTAATTGAATCAAAACAAACAATATGAGTACGCAAAGAAAGACATAAAGGCATTTCTCTCATGAAATATTACAAATAGAATACCAAAAATTTTACAGTCGTTAGATATGGTAATCATACACTGTTTCCTTCAAAAAAGTGGAAAATAGAATTTTTTGAGTTGTGTTACTTTTGATGAACAGGTGCGATATGTTAAAGGCATGGGAACACGCATTTATGTTAACTCATAATTTGAAAAAACTTAAGGAAGAAGGTGCAGTGTAAAACCTGGCGCTATCTTGCAAAGCTGACGAAGGCCGTAGCGGGCCAGAAAATGCATTACATTCTGCTGGTGTCTAATAATTGTAAATTTTTCTGTACATTCAATATACCTCATTGCTTTCCAACGGAAGGCTAAGGTAAAATGTAAAAAGAAAATACAATATAAGAGTCTGGTAGTGTATAAAGTCATTTCTGAAAAATTGAAGGAATAAAACTATTACAAAAATGCTTTATAAAATACATAACTGAAATTTAGCTCATAGAATAAATTCGAAAAAATGAAAAATGTTGAATATAATATAAAGTTACCTTCGGAAGGAAATAATTCCCAGTTTCTATTTGTTAAAATAGTTGAGTTAAATACATTCAATTTATAAAGTATCACTATCCAGTGTGACACAAAGAATGCTGACGAAGGCCGTAGCGGGCCAGAAAATGCATTACATTCTGCTGGTGTCTAATAATTATTTTTCTGTACATTCAATATATGTACCTCATTGCTTTCCAACGGAAGGCTAAGGTAAAATGTAAAAAGAAAATACAATACAATAGTCTGGTAGTGTATAACGTCATTTCTGAAAAATTGAAGGAATAGAACTATTACAAAAAAGCTTTATAAAATAATAACTGAAATTTAGCCCATAGAATAAATTCGAAACAATTAAAAATGTTGAATATAATATAAAGTTACCTTCGGAAGGAAATAATTCCCAGTTTCTATTTGTTGAAATAGTTGAGTTAAATACATTCAATTTATAAAGTATCACTATCCAGTGTGACACAAAGAATGCTGACGAAGGCCGTAGCGGGCCAGAAAATGCATTACATTCTGCTGGTGTCTAATAATTGTAAATTTTTCTGTACATTCAATATACCTCATTGCTTTCCAACGGAAGGCTAAGGTAAAATGTAAAAAGAAAATACAATATAATAGTCTGGTAGTGTATAAAGTCATTTCTGAAAAATTTAAGGAATAGAACTATTACAAAAAAGCTTTATAAAATACATAACTGAAATTTAGCTCATAGAATAAATTCGAAAAAATGAAAAATGTTGAATATAATATAAAGTTATCTTCGGAAGGAAATAATTCCCAGTTTCTATTTAACAAAAAAAAAAATTAACATAACTTGCCTCAGTTATGTAAATAAAAGTCTGTAATTGTATTTTAAGATTGCTTATTTATTAACTAATAAAGAAATGTGTAGAATATATATGATGCTTTAGTTAGGTTCACGAAGAAGCAGACGAATGAATAAAACTGATGATTAGTGATGTCAATTGTTCGTTTTCTAAATTCGCCATGTTACAGTAGTGTCAATGTTCACCACACTACAGTTCCTCCCCCAACCAGTAGTCACCATACCGCTTTGGAGCTTTCCTCTGTCGTGTAGGTCGTGATAACGGTGTAGCTGATTTTTCCGAGCTGACTGAAGATGCTGCTTGAGTACTTGGATCTGGAAGTATATATTCACCTGGAGTATTGTTGCTTTCACGTTCCTCGGTATCGGTTGCGGATGATAATTCTACTGGTAGTAGTAATTCCGGTTCCTCAGCATGTGTTGAACTTTCCACTGCAGTTAAATCTTCACCTGCTGTTGTTGGTATATTTGAAAATCGCTTTCGTAATTGGTCAATATGTCTTGCCTGAATATATCCGTTCGCCATGATTTCATAATTTCGCTAGCCTGTTGATTTAACTGTTCCAGGCAACCATCTTTCTCCTTTTCCAAAATTTCGATACCAAACATCATCACCTGTTTTAAAACTTCTTACCGGTTTTTCTTACCCGATCTGCTTTACGTTGTTTTTATTGTTGCCTGGGTGTACGTAATCTAATAATGTCTTGAGTTTCCTTCCCATTAAAATTTCAGCTGGACTTTCGCTCGAATTTACTGTTGGTGTTGTTCGAAGCCACAGTAATATGTTTGCCAAATTTTCCGAATATTTGAAGATGGCATTTTCCTAAGATGATTTTTAATCGTTTGTACAACCCTTTCGGCCTGGCCGTTCGATGATGGATGATATGGTGCAGTGCAAAAATGTTTGATACCATTTGTTTTTAAAAATGATTCAAACTCGTGTGAAACAAAATTTCGTCCATTATCGGACACAATTGTATCCGGTATACCATGTGTTGCAAAAATGTCTCTCAACAATTCAATAGTCTTTGCCGAATTCGTATCATTTGTAATCTTTACCTCTACCCACTTGCTGTGTGAATCGACTATTATAAGAAAATTTGTGCCCATCAATGGACCCGCATAGTCTATATGTAGTCTCGACCATGGCTTTAACGTTGCCGGCCATGGTTTTGATTCCGCTATTGGTGGATGTTTACTTTTTTGACAACATTTATCACATTTCCTGGCTGTCATCTCGATGTCCTTGTCAAGACCCTGCCACCAAAAATAGCTTCGTGCTGTCGCCTTCATTGCCGTCATGCCTTGGTGTACTTCATGAAGCATCTCTAGCATCTTTGAACGCAATTTCCCTGGTATAATAACCCTAGTACCCCATAACAAACATCCTCCATTTATAGATAATTCATTCACTTTACTGGAGTACGGCTTGAACTTATCTGATATATCAGGAAAATCTGAGTCTATACGTTGAATGTGTCTAAAAACTTCAGATAGTATTGGATCTTTTCTTGTTGCCTGAGCAATAGTGTATGATGTTACTAAAAACTGGTCTTCCACTTCACCAAAGTATAAAATTTCGGGAACATCCCAAACTTTAAATTTTTCCTCACTTAAAGGTAATCGACTAAGCGCATCCGCGTTCTGGTGTTTTCTTCCCTCACGATATTTCATACTATACTGGTAAGCCCCTAACATCAATGACGACCGTAGCATTCTAGGAGATATATGTGGTGATATTGGCTTTGTTGGATCAAATAACCCCAAAAGTGGTTTATGATCTGTCACTATGGTGAATTTTCGACCACTTAAAAACTGGTGAAACTTTTTTATGCCATAAATTATTGATAGAGCCTCCTTATCCAATTGGGCATAATTTTTTTCGGCTGGCTGTAGTGTCCTGGACCCAAAAGCGATTGGTGCCTCCCGACCGTCTGGCATTATGTGAGCTAGGACTGCCCCTACACCATATGGTGATGCGTCTCCACCTAAAATTAGGGGTAAGTCTTCTGAGTAATGAACTAAAAAATTCTCGGATTGAAGTACTTTTTTGCCTGGTTAAAACTGAATTTTTGTTCACTTCCCCATTTAAATTTCGCATCTTTTTTTAATAGCCTGTAGAGAGGTTCTAATAATTTACCTTTATTCTGGAAAAATCTGTCATAAAACGTTATTAAGCCAAGAAATGTTTGTAGTTGCTGTTTATTTGCTGGTTCAGGTGCATGAGAGATCGCCCTGATTTTTTCATCTGTTGGCCGGACACCCTCTTGATTTATGGTGAACCCCAAAAAAATTACTTCGTTTACTGCAAAAATACACTTAGATTTTTTTAACTTTAATCCGGCTTCCTCTATGCGCTGGAGTGTAGTTTTTGTACGTTCCCACATTTCATCAATACTGCTGCCACCAATCAGGATATCGTTAGCCAAAAATCCTTCCATTATTCGTTGGAAAATACTTGGCGCTGTTGAAATTCCAAATGGTAGCCTGGTAACTTCAAAAAGTCCACGATGCGTATTTAGTGTCAGTATTTTGCCCGAATCATCATCTTCTTTCACTTGGGTATAAGCACGATCTAAGTCTAACCGCGAAAACCACTTACAATTTGCTAGAGTTGCCAAAACTTCTGTATTTGTTGGTAAAGGGTACGTCTCCTTACAAATCATCTGATTTACGGTACATTTTTAGTCGCCACAAATACGAATACTGCCGTCTGGTTTTATTACGGGCACTACTGGAATCGCCCATTCACTAAAATTTACTGGACGGAGTACGGGTTCCTTCTCCATAACCTTTAACGCATCCTCAACCTTGGATTTCAATGCAAATGGTACTTGACGATTACGAAAAAATTTTGGTTTGCATGAACTTGTCATCATAAGTTTTACTGGTTGACCCCTGTAGTCACCTAGATGTTCATCAAAAACAGAATTAAATCTGGAAATCTCACCTGGTATTTCCGATTCAATTTTATGTACTGGACACTCTATACGAATTCCAAAATCTTCAAACCAATTTCTGCCTAAAAGTGCCTGACCATTACCACTAACTACCAATAATGACATATTTTTGTTGCAACCTCCAACAGAAACCAGTACTTCTATTTCGCCAACCATTTTAAGATCCGCAATGGATCCCCAAACTCCTAATTTTATTTGACTTCTATTCAATTTACAATGGCCAAATTTTTCGATGAACTCCTTCTCGCTTCTGATTGAATATCCGGCCCCGGAATCTATCTCCATTCGTACCGGTCGCCGGTCAATCATCACCACCTTCTTAATCGCTGGCGAAGTACAGCCGCTCATTGATAAAATAAAATCAGTCTTGTCCTCCTTCTGTTGGCAGTCATCAATTTGGTTCACTGAACCCTTTGGTTTTCTAGATTTTGATTTTGTAATGCAAGCCTTTTCGATGTGACCCCGTTTTTTGCAAAAATCGCAATCAACATCTTTGAATTTGCATTTGTCCGGTTTGTGATTACAACCACATCTATAGTAATTACCACCCTGGTGTTTGTCATTTTTGGCTTTTATTATTTTGTGAATTTCCTGTTGATTCGCTGGCATTTTTAAAGCCGTTAAATTTTTCTGGGCTTCTTCACTGGCTATTGCTTCATCCTGTGCAATTTTTAGCGTTAGCTTGTCGTTTGACAACAAACGTTTTTGTAAATTTTCGTCACGCATACCACATACCAATCTGTCGCGTAACATATCATCCAAATTATCGAATTCACAAAACTGGCTTAGTTTTCTCAGAGCTACCAAAAATTCTGGTATTGACTCTTCTTCCTTTTGATCCCTGCGATAAAATTGAAAACGTTGTATAATTTTATTTGGTTGTGGGTAAAAATGTTTTGATAGCAATTCGATTGCCCTGTTGTACGTAAATGCCTCTGGGCCACATGATGACAAAAATATCGCCTTTTTTATTTTCTGATCCGTCACTGCATTTGCCATAAAGAAAAACTGCATCTGTTCCAAATACACCTGCCACTGACCATTTGCCTTTTCAAACTGACCCAATTCTCCGTATACCGACGCCATTTTGTTTGTTTGCAAGGCTTGTTGATTTTCTGGAGTTTTCTTCTCACTGGGACCACTGGTTATTTCCTCCTCTTGATCCTCGTCGCCACTTAACATAACTTGCCTCAGTTATGTAAAAAAAAGTCTGTATGTAATTGTATTTTAAGATTGCTTATTTATTAACTAATAAAGAAATGTGTAGAATATATATGATGCTTTAGTTAGGTTCACGAAGAAGCAGACGAATGAATAAAACTGATGATTAGTGATGTCAATTGTTCGTTTTCTAAATTCGCCAAGTTACAGTAGTGTCAATATTCACTACACTACAAAAATCAATATTTTTATACAAAAAAGAACTCAAACTTAAACAAATATGTATATATAAATTGAAATAATAAAGGTCGAATAAGAAAAAAATTATATTAATAAAAATAATTTTTGTAATTTTATTTGAGTTTTAATTAAATTCTTTAATTTAATTCTTTTACTACAATTTTAATTTGCTACCATTTCACAAATTTAATTTCTTTCTCACACAATTTGCTTTTATATTTTTCTTTTTTGCTTCTTTTTTCTCAATTGACATCCCAATTTGACGTTTTATGTAAGCAATAATTGTCAACGAAAATGGACTAACAATTATTGCAACATAAATTGTTGGCAATAAATATGTACAAAAAATTGCTGTCTACATTAAAGATAACATAATTTTGACATTTACTGCAATATATGTCGCAATAATTATCTCTGGTATAGACGGGCAGTAAAATATAATGCTTTGGATCACATTAGTAATTGATTTAATTAGAAATTTTTTATATGCTTCGACAAAAATACACAAAAGTCGGCAGCATTGGTCAATACACAAAAAATAACTCTACAAAAATACATGTGATCATCCAACGGATTGCAATTGCGGTACGAGGAACGACAAAAAATGAACTACTGAAAAAATCCGCACCGTTCCTTTTAGGGAATCGTTCAATGGAACTAAATCGTTCTGGAACGACACAACTCTAATGCCTATGCCTATTGCATCAGACATTTCTTGCCGGACAGACGAAGTTTGAGGGCGAGGGGTGGAAAAGGTAGAATGTGTAGTACATGACTTTCTGTACTGTACATTTTTTCATTTCTCTTTCTTACTTTTCGTAGTTTACATACAAGTATTAATTTCTGTCTGACTTCTAATGTTTTATATGTAGATTAAAAGAGAATTCAAAAAATGTCCGGCAAAAATGCCCCTAGTGTAAATTGGGACTAAGGTTTAAGCATACAGTACTTTTCGCTTATAGTCACTACAGTTTTTAGCCACTTTAGCTATATATTACAAGTTATCTGTTTTATCTGCCGGTTTAAGTAAATTTATGGATATAAATCTTACAATACATGTATAATTGGCGTTATAGGCTTTCTTTGTATTGATTAAATAAATAAATAAAATAAATAAAAATCTATCTATCTATCTATATACAGTAGCGGACAAAACCTAAGCACCCCTCAGTATATTTTTTTTAAATAATAATGTTTTTAAGAAAGCAATATTATTAAAAATTTTTTTATTTATTTATATCTTTTTTATTGAAAAACACAAACTTAAGGAATTCAGAATTTAATAAAAAAAAAAGTTATAATTCAAAAAATATTTAAAGTCGCAAATATAGGCGGACTAAACTAAAGCACCCCCAACTTAAGGTACAAAAAAAAACTATTGAAATCAATATTTCGTTGCGAATTCTTTATTCTAGATGACACACGCACACCTTTTAGGCATAGAGGATATTAAATGATTAATTATTTCAGGTGATATTGCTTCCAAGGCTATTTTTGCGGCTTCAAATAAATTTTCTTTGGTTTTGCAATTTTCTAGGTTGATTTTTAAGTTAACGATCTCCCTCAAGTTCTCGATTGGGTTAAGATCAAGTGAATTTATCAAGACATTAATCAAGTGCAAAATATTCGATCAACAGGTCAATAATTCTAGGTTAATTATAAAAAGTTTTTGCAGACTGGTCGCACATCTCCTACTCATTCTGGAGGAAGGCCACTTTAAACTTCGCAACATGAAGACTCCTTAATTAACAGGACAACGTCTGTCGGGTCAGCTAGTTTAATATAAATGATTTACGTGATAGTCCATTTAGCGATGAAAGGATATTTTCCACATACTTATTTCATCTATAAGCAGGCATCAAGAACAAAAGTTAATCGAATTATGGGCGTTATAGTTACATTAGCAAAACGTTCTATGTTCTTTTTAATTTTCGAAGACTCAAACCATTAAAAGAACTAAGAATTATATCGTCATTTCATCATGAAAAAAATTAGTTTTTGGCTTAGGTATCAGGGAAAAATATTTTGGCATCCCTTGTTTTAATAAAAAAATTATCTTCTTACAAATAAAGCTAAGCAACTCCATAGAAATTATTAAAAATAAAGCAAAAGTTTGATCAATTTACTGGTCAAGCATTTTTTTCGATTTTTTTCGTTTACGAAATTTAAACTACTTCGTCTCATTTGGTAGTTAAGCAGTAGATTTTGCGGAGCTATACAACAACAAAATACATTAGAATCGAATTATAAGTCCTAAAATTATGCTTTTTCGTCACTTTAAAGAGTTATTCAGATAATTGTAACAGTTATACAATAACAACAATAGCACAAATGAACATTCCCCATATATTATTGACTTTTTTGCAACGATTTGCAGTTAAAAAGTGTATACCACAAAGTACAAAAGAGATTTGCCTAAGTTATGACAGTTTTTATTATATTTGCAATGTGATCGGTGGTGTGTGAGTGTAAAATAATAAAATTATTATTAAAAAATAAAATAGTTATATTGTACTCAAAGTAAGGCCGCGCTGGAATCAAAAGTTACCGAAAAGCGTTCTAGTTCACGAAAGTTTTGAAAATGAGTGCACAAAACAGCCCAAACTCATTATTCGGGTAGATTAGGTAATTTTTTTAATAATTTCTTATACATTTATTTTTTTAGAGCTAAGAAAAGTGAGCTAAAAAATGTATTTTATAAAGGATTTCAGTGGTTGATTTCATGACTTTAATAATTTTTGTTGAAAATTATGTGGTGTTTATAGAGCACGAGCGCCTTACGACGAGTAGGTATAAACTACACATTAGTGTTTTTATTTTATTTTTCTAGTGAAAATCAACTTTATCAGTGAAAAAAATTTATAAAATATATAAGTGCTATAAAGCATTATAAAAATATGCTAGTTATAGGGGGTAATTTTGTTGTTCACTTCACCTTGTTCACATTTTAAAAATTTCAAAAAATTTTATATGAAAATTTTCTCAACGCAAGGTGAAGTGAACAACAAAATTACCCCCATAATTTGATGAAATTTTTATAGGGTTAGTGTTTTAACAAATTTGCGACTTCTGTAAATTCCTTTCAAAAAAATGTGTCCATATTAGGCTTTTAACTTTAAAACATTAACATTTTGATTAAATGTACTGTATGTATTTGTTTAGTTGTAAAACTTTCAGCAAATTTAGTTTTTATTTTACTCAGACTTGCGTAACAAAAACAAACAAAGATAAACCGTAAAATGGCCCAGTTTTTATTATAAAGAACAATAAGATACAATTTAACTTCAAAAGTGTTGTTTTAAGAGCCAAAAGCGATACCACTAAATTCAATTGATATTCAACTACCAAAGCGCTCTAATTCGTCATAAAATATAGACACTAAGGGCTAATAAATCAAAGCAAGTTAAACTCTCTTTTTGGTTTAAAATGTGTATAAACCAGCAAATCTACAAATCAGAAAACATATAAACCATCTCTAAACGCTTAAAATTGGGCGTTTAAACTACCAATACAATCCATATGAATTTGACAACATTTAACGTAGTGCTGCCACATTTTATTTTTTAAACAGCATGTAATATATGGGGCACTGATTTATAGCTGTTGAGTTTAAACTAAATAAAAATTCAAGTTTAGTTCAACTAAACCAGTGTTTAAACGTTCAGTGATTTATAAGCACTAAGTAGATTCTAAATGTATATATTACCATAGTGGGACACTTCTTCCCGAACGATGTTACTACATCAATAAGAATTGAATAGCAGAAGCGATAGATTTTTGCTAAATGGGGACACTATTTAGATTATTTTTCGATCGAATTTGTTTGCAGGGTTTATATACATAATTATTCTCAGCTACAACTAGATAACACAGCGTTTACATTTGCCAGTACTGGCAAGACAGTAAGCATATACATATAAGTTGGCAAAACAATGCAAAAACAAAATAGTTGTAAAAGTGTTTATGTATTAGTGAAAAAGTTTGAATGAATTGCTACTGTCTTGCCAGTACTGGCAAATGTAAACGCTATGTAAGCAATACTTAATCTATGAAAAATATCGAAATAATTAAAAGTTACTACAAGCAGCTATTAAAAAATTAGCTTTATTTTTTTGGCTTTAAATTTCTTTCTTCAACTTTTTTTAGCTCTATTTCAAACATGGTCAAGACGAATTTACACCAGGTGAACTTATCTTGCTATGTTAGCAACAGCTGATTACAAACCTTGTGTCAAAGTGGTATACCGTCCTGTTGGTTCTAGGGAATCTTAACTAAATTCTATAATTTTCGATTAAAATTGTGAAATTTAAAACTTTTTTAAGTAATAACATTTCAAAAAAACACAATTTAATATAAAAACAAAATCAAATATTTGTTTGAATTTTTGACACAACGTTAAAATATTTTACAGTGTTGTAAAACGTTTTCAAAATAAGACCACCTTGTATGAATTCGCCTTGAACATGATTTAGCATTATATTTTTAAAAAATCTGGTCACACTGTTTAGCATATATGTAAAAAGGCCCTTAAATTAATTTATTTATAAAAAAATACCCTCGATGAAACCTTGAGTTATTGCAAATTACTTCGAGTATAATTGGTTGCAATTTCCACGCGATTTTTTTCGCCACATACATTAATAGAGTCTATGGTTTCAGCATAAATAGTTTCTATATTTATTTTTTTTATTATGAGAATAAAATGATTAATAAAAGTGTTAATAAGACAATATTTAAAAATAAACAAAAAACGATTAAATGCCCAATTGAACTTTTTTGGGGTTGAAACGTGCGCATATGCAAACAACATTTTTAGAGAAAATTGAATACATATTTTAAGAATGCATTGGCATCAAAAAAGAAATAACGATTACGCACTCTGGTTAAAGCAAGAGAGCTGAATTAAATGCTAATTATAACAATAAATTATTAATACAAATATTATTGACTGAGGCTATATGTATTCATTTGTCTGGTACCGTTAGATTCATTTGCAATTCCAGTCGCTACAAACAATAAATGAACTTCAACTAGATAAAAGAAATTACAAGTTTAAAAATAAATAAAATTAAAAAAATAATAATGCCAGATTTAAAGACAACAGTTTCACTTACGAGTTCCACAGTAGAGAAAATGTCTCGCCATGATATGTTGGATTGGGTCAACAGCACCGTACATGGACAGTATAAAAAAATTGAAGAGCTGTGCTCTGGTAAGGTTTCGTCTCATTATTTTTATACAGTGTGACTAATATTGTGCTTGTCCTTTACACTAATTTTATTTATTAAATAGGAGTGGCATATTGCCAAATGATGGAACTTTTATTTCCAAATTCAGTTGGTTTAAAGAAAATTAAATGTAATGCAAAATTGGAACACGAATTTCTACATAATTTAAAATTATTCCAGGCTGCCTTTATAAAACTCAAGCTTGACAAATCTGTACCAATCGATCGTTTGATCAAGGGAAAATTTCAAGATAATTTTGAGTTTTTACAATGGTTTAAGAAATTTTTCGATATACATTCGGCTGGCAAGGAAAATTTAAAAGTGTCAGCTGCCTTAGCTGCCGCCGCACAAAATGCTCCGAAGCCCATAAGAAAACCGTTGAGTGTTGGCGTAGGATCAGCTAAATCAGCCTGCAGCAAGGGAGATGTTTTGAATACTCCCAAAACTGTTCAACAACATGAAAGATCTGTTTCGCCTTCTAGTCTCCGTGTGCTACAAGAAACGCAAATGCAATTAACCGAACAAATGTTAAATGTAGAGCTAGAGAGGAATACTTACTACAAGAAACTAGCCGAAATTGAAGCCATGTGAGTGTATACATTTTTCAAAATTGCTCTGATTTATAATTATATTTATGTATATTATTTATTTGTAGCATTAGAAAATAATTATAAATTATAGACTAAAGTAGATACATGGCCATGGCTTCAAGGCCTTAGGCTCAATTATATTTAAAAAAGCTTAAAAATGGAAAATTTCTGTAACTACAGTACTTTTCGCTTATAGTCCATTCCGCTTAAAGGCCGAAAACGGATATAAGCCAAAACTGTCATATTCACATGCAGATTTATTTGTTCTAAGGTCCATTTCGCTTGTAGTCCATTTTCGTTTAAAAGCCACATTTTCTTAGCATTGTTAAATAAACGTTCAACTTCATAAAAAAACGCTAATAAAAATATTAGAGTTTTTTTATATAGACTTTGACGTTTGGTATAAGACCCCATGTAAAGATTCTGTGAAATTGATATTTATGTTGTGTTTGATTTCGTCATCCAAAGAATTAAAATGAATCTCGTACTCATTTATTTTTATTGAAATCTTTTAAAGCATTTGAATTAATTAATAAAAAAGATTTTTGTTTCAACTATTTATTTAAAATAAATCAATGGATAAGTCCGCCAGATTGATTCGAGTGATTTTCGGTTCCTTCAGAAACGTACTGATCATTTTTAAAAAATCTGCCATCTAAAATAACGTGCGTATATTCATACGTCTCATACATTCAATAAAGTGATAAAAACAACGAACTGTAGCCTTACAAAAAAAATAGTTAAAGTTTTCCTACACAAGTACAAACATTCAGTCGATAGTAATATCGATATATCGATAGTGAAATCTGAACTAACGATAAATATCGATAGTAGAAAATATCGATAGTTTCCCAGCACTATTTAGTGGACCTAAGACCATAATTAATAATGTTATCATAACAAAATTTGGCTCGTCACAGTTTTATAGGACAAGAAACGATACTGTGAAGTTTCGTGAAGATCGGTTAATAATTTATCCTAGGCCCCATATATACCTTACTTCCGGAAAACAGTTTAGTACGCATGAAACCGTAAAAAATAATGCAATCATAACAAAATGTGGTACTTCAAAGTTTTATAGAACTAGCAACAAGTTTGTGAAATTTCATGAAGATCGGTCCATAATTTACCCTAGGCCCCATATAAACCCTACTTCCGGAAAACAGTTTAGTACTGCTAAAACCATAATTAATAATGCTAGCATAACAGAAATTGGTACTTCACTATTTTAAAGAACTAGAAATAATGCTATGAAATTTCGTGATGATCGGTCCATAATTAACCCTAGGCCCCATATAAACCCTACTACCGGAAAACAGTTTAGTCGCCTAAAACCATAATTAATAACAAATCGTCACAGTTTACGATAATAATAACATCATACAGATATTACTCCTTAAACATTCGAACTGTCGGTGGAGGGTATCAAAGATTCGGCACAGCCGAATATAGCACTCTAACTTGTTTATTATTAATTAATTTTTTTTTTTAATCCAAATTCTTAATATTTTTAATAAGGCTTAAGTTCATGAAATTTAATTTTTCATTAAATTATTTTTATGAAGAAAGGAATTTTACAACATGAAAATTAATTAAAATTGTTATTGATAATCTTTCATTCTTGACGTGGCTGGGGCTCGAACCCCGGCCGGCAGGTTACCAGACATGTTTCGATTGCAACCACTCAATCTCCTCAGATGGATTTGCCGTCTTACACTCGCAGCCATCGACGACTGCTGACGTCAATAGTCAAACATCAATCCTTAAACCAAATTGTATTTTAACATTTGGTAGATCGAAATTTGCTTTCCTGAATGATTATCCATTTTAACTGATTTTACATGTTTTTTCCTTACTTCTGTTTTTTCGTACTTTTGTCAAGAATTTTTCTTGAAGTCCAAGTACATTTTTTTTTTTTTTTTGTTTTTTCATTTTGTCTTTTTTTCTGTTGACCTTTTTCAGCACAACTTGAAGGACAAATGTACACAAAGAGCTCGTGCCTTAGCTTTTTTTTTTTTTTTTTGTTGATTGATTTGAGTTAGGAAAAACGAATGCTTATGAAATCTGGCTTCCAAGGCCCATTGAATAAGTCTGCGCAAGAAGCCTGATGATCATTCTTTATGTTCTTTTTAGTTGTCAAAAGTTGTTTAAATTTTGCTTACATGTGTATGTATATTAGGGTGGCAGCTAAATGTATGGAGCAATTTTTTTGTATTAATATTGATGTCTCCCGGGCGGAATATTGTGCCACATGGTCTAAAACTGATGTGGAAAAAATTTCAGCCAAATCGGATAACTTTTACCCCTGCCCCTTTGAGGTCAAAGTTCAAATGATATAAAAAAAAAAAATTCCATACAAGCAAAAAATTTTTTTTCGATTTTTTTTTTTTTTTTTTTTTTTTAATATTAGTAAGCTTTATAAGCTTATTAACAACAAAAAATTTCATTTCGATCGGACAAGATTTTCAGTTTCAAAAGTGACTCTGAAAAAAAAATTTGAGGCTTGTTAGGGGCTTACTCTAAAAAATTTTCAAAAAAATTTTTTTTTTAGTTTTGATAAGCACACATTAAAGATTTTTTGTTGCTCTTAATACCAGGTTTTTAAAATTTTTTTTTAAAAATTTTTTTCGACATCGCATTTTTGTTCTAAATTAGGGTAAAAAATTGGAAAAATTCAGGAGGCTTATTCTGAATTGCGATGCGAAAATCAATGCGATGCGAAAATGTATAAATGCGAACAATTGCTATTCTGTATTGCGATTCGCAAAGTTTTTTTTTTAATCGCATTCAAATGCGAAAAGGTGACAAGTCGGTATTCTACATTGCGAAAACAAATGTCAAATTCGCAAAATTTATTCGACAACAAAATAGCATTCGCAAAGTACAAGCATGTTAGTGAAAGATAATATATTATTTATTTATTCATCATATATTTATTATTTAATTCAGGGAAGCAAGCAATAAAACCACCAAACCGCGTCAATTTGAAATAATGATAGAATATCAGCCCAATTATGAATAAAAATTCCCCGGGAGTTTTTTCCCTTTTCCCATTTTTACAATTGAATTAACATAGGAAAATGGGAAAATGGAGAAAACTCTCCGGGAATTTTTATTCATAATTGGGCTGTATATGAATAAGCACAGCCCAATGCACATCAGTCGGCAAATACTTTGTGGCAAACGTTAACTGAAGAACTAAATATCAATGGACCACCTATTAGAGAAGCTGCAGGATGGAAAAAGTATGAAATATATAAACCAGTTCAAAAATATTTGACTTTAACTTAAATTTTAATAGGATTGGGCCGATTTTAAAGTACACACAAAACATTTTCATTTTCTTCGTCGTCGAACCACAGTGCCACAAAATCCATTTTCATTATTTTTTTTATTACAGAATGTCCTAAATAAATTATTTAAACAATTTTCACAGCGAAACACAATTTATTTATTTTTAATTTGATGTTTATTGACACTGACGTATATTTGAGCAGCGTTGCCACAATTTGAAATAAATTGCGAATGCGATTGCGAAAGTCTTACAGAATACCAATTTTCTTTCGCATCGCATTTCATTTGCGCATCGCATTGATTTTCGCATCGCAATTCAGAATAAGCCTCCAGTTTTTGGCCCTATTTAAGAGCATGATTACTAGGGTGGCAGCTAAATTTCAACTTTGGATTTTCAACATCTCCCTGGCGGAATATTGTGCCACATGGTCTAAAACTGATGTGGAAAAAATTTCAGCCAAATCAGATAACTTTTACCCCTGCCCCTTTGAGGTCAAAGTTCAAATGATAAAAAAATAAAATCGAAAAAAAATTTTTTGCTTGTATGGAAATTTTTTTTTTTTTATCATTTGAACTTTGACCTCAAAGGGGCAGGGGTAAAAGTTATCCGATTTGGCTGAAATTTTTTCCACATCAGTTTTAGACCATGTGGCACAATATTCCGCCCGGGAGATGTTGAAAATCCAAAGTTGAAATTTAGCTGCCACCCTAGTAATCATGCTCTTAAATAGGGCCAAAAACTGAATTTTTCCAGTTTTTTACCCCAATTTAGAACAAAAATGCGATGTCGAAAAAAATTTTTAAAAAAAAATTTAAAAAACCTGGTATTAAGAGCAACAAAAAATCTTTAATGTGTGCTTATCAAAACTAAAAAAAAAATTTTTTTGAAAATTTTTTAGAGTAAGCCCCTAACAAGCCTCAAATTTTTTTTTCAGAGTCACTTTTGAAACTGAAAATCTTGTCCGATCGAAATGAAATTTTTTGTTGTTAATAAGCTTATAAAGCTTACTAATATTAAAAAAAAAAAAAAAAATCGAAAAAAAATTTTTTGCTTGTATGGAAATTTTTTTTTTTTATCATTTGAACTTTGACCTCAAGGGGCAGGGGTAAAAGTTATCCGATTTGGCTGAAATTTTTTCCACATCAGTTTTAGACCATGTGGCACAATATTCCGCCCGGGAGATGTTGAAAATCCAAAGTTGAAATTTAGCTGCCACCCTAATGTATATGTTTGTTTACGTTTATTGTTTTTTTTTCACACAAATTTAAGTGCCGTTGATTTTATTGCATTATTGTTCAAATTTTTTGTGTTTTTCGGTTGCAATTTAGCATTAATTTCACTTTTTTAATTTTATTTTTATTTTAAGTGTATAAGAAATAAATTATTTTTCTAATTTAACAAAAATTTTAAATTGTTTTCTACATGCAAATGTTTGTTTACGTTTATGGTATGCCACGCATACACGTTTTTTCCTTTTGCTTTTTATATGTGGTAGTAAGTTTTTGACAACTAAAAAGAAATTTTACACAAACAAAATACATGTCGTTTTTTGTTTTTGTTCAAGTAAGCAGGCCTGATAGATGGGCCTTGCTGGGCCCTTCCAAGGTATTTATTTCTTTAAATTCAAGCAAGTTTTAAATGACATTAATGCCTGTTCTTCGCGCACTTATTGTGTCTGATTTGACGAATTTACGTAACGAATTCTCGCTGACGATTTTGTCGTGTTATGCGAAGTTCATTGTTCGTCCCAGCCCAACAAACACGAAGTCAAACCTTTGATATGAAATGACTTTATCATTTGACATCAAACACAATTCTCAAACGTTTTTCAATTGTTTGATTTAACATTTAAATTCAAATTGATAATGATTTAAAAACAAACATTTGATATCAAAAGTTTTATCAATTTGATGTCAAATGCTTGTCAAATGTTAAATCAAATCAAAAATAAACTTGGCAATACTAAAGCGAAAAATAAATGTAATCATTAAAAATGGCGATTAAAGTTACATTTTTTACTATATTAAAAAAAATTTTAATATAAAGTGAACAGCTTATTTTTTGTGAAAAATAAAAATTATTTGTGAGTAATTACAATGATTAAAAATACGAAAAAAAGGAAAATAAAACGGTAAAGTGAAGAAAGTTTGTTGAACGATCGCATTGCTACAATCCTCAAAAAAATTAGAGGACAAAAGAACATTATTTAATCTTTTAGCTATGGTGCCTAACTCACAGTTTATTTAAATAAATAATAAATTTAAATTAAAAAAAAATAAAATATTTTTATTTATATTCCACATTCTATTATAATCCACATTTGAAAAACATTTGAGAATTACGTATGAAAGCAAGTTGAAAATAAAGGCATTTTTCAATTTGAAAATAATTTCCTCTTTTTGTTGAGAACGCTATGATTTTCAAATCATTATCAAACGTTTGTCGTTTGAGAAAACGTTTGATTTCAAATCATTTTCAATTTGAAATCAAACCTCCGTGTTTGTTGGGAGTTGTGTTTATAGTATTTGTGTGCGATTTTATTTTAAATTTCCAAATATTGGATATTTTCAGTTAGGCTTGAGTCAAGGCGAATTCATCCCAGGTAATCTCGGTACTACAACAAGTACAACTCGTACAAAAACCACAAGCAATTTGTTTTTGTAAAATCCATTGTACAATGTCAAAAACAGAAATAAAACAAAACAGAAACAAAGATAATAAAAGAGAATAAACAAAATTTTGACATCCAACAGTGATTTTAGCTAATATCAGCAGGGCTTTTAAGACCACCTGCAATAAATTCGCCTTGGCTTGAGTTCATCAAATTTAATTTTCATTAAATTATTTTTACTGAAGGAAGGAAAAACATGAAATTTATTAAAATTTATCGATAATTTTTATTCTTGGCTGATCGAACGAAAATTTGTTGAAATAATTTTTTATTTTTTTCTCCTTTTTTCAAATATTCAATATGTAAGCACAAAAATAATTTAATCTTATATTATTAATTTTTCTTTTCGACAAGAGAGTCGCAATCTGCGTATGAAAAACGATTAGATCTAAATCAATGTACCTACGACGCACAGTAGCGCCCGTAGAGCAAACGAGGTTGCAAAAATCAAAATTTTCATGAGCACCGACGAAGTTTTGAATAAACTCATGTTATAGGAAACTTTTCAACGATTTCAAATCTGCCACTCTTAATAATATCACATTTTTAGTTTAGAAGATATAGCCGTTCAAAGTTGACCGACTTTCGGTTTTCAAAAAAACACACAATTTTTAGTAAATTTGTTGCGATTTCAGGTGTAATATCACGAAAAATAGGTAACGAATCGCCTTATTTTTTGTTTGTATTGATTGATGCATTTATTAAATGTGTAATGATAAAAAAAAAATGAACTGTTTGCTTTGTGTTTCTCCTGGTAAATCACTATTTAAAAACTATCCGTTTTTTCACTATTTTTCAACTTTGACGGAAAATAACAAAAATCTATATTTTTCTATATTTGCCATATTTGCAAAATCTGTTCTTTGATTATTTCTTTACATAATTCAAAAATTTTATCTGCCCGTACGTGCCCGTTTGGCTTCTAGAGGTAAAAAAGGTTAAAAAGACATGGTTGCCATACTAATATTGCGGTTTAATAAAATTCTTTAATTTGGCCCCTACAGCGCGTAGGATGCTCCTAGATGGGTCAAATGTATGACCAACCCCACTTTATTATTTATTGCCGAATTTCGGTTTTTTTAGTTATTTCAATAAACTAAACCATTTTTGAGTTACGCGAATATATGCTGTGCAGCGCCTTACATTTTCGAAATAACGGTATATCTTGAAAACAAGAGCTAATTTAAAAAAACGGTTAGCACCACTGAATTCAGCGTCCCCAATTAGGGTGAAATGCCAGGTGCGCGGCATTCGAGTTATCGAGTATTCGAGTTATTCGAGTTATTGAAGAAATAAGCTCAACACATTCGGCTAATTCGGCGAAATTATGACATTTTGAGTATGACATAACTTTTGAAAAAAAAATTTTAAAATTTTTTTTCGTTCATATATGTTCCTTATAAGATAAAAGGAACATTCTCACCAAATTTCATTAAAATCGGAAGGGGTCGTGTCCCACTCTTGGTCGTTTTGACATGGAATTACCCATATACCGAAAATACAGAAAATTGAAAAAATAAATTTAAAAAAAAAAAATTTTTTTTTTTAATTTGTTGGGTAATAATTTAGAACCCTAAAGAAAAAAAAAATAAAAACAATCTAAAAATGTAAAAATAATTTTTTTTTAGGTACCATAAAATTGATTTTTCTACTAATTTTAACTTTGATAACCCATAAGTAGGCCCCTACACAGCGTAGCACCCTTTTCAAATGCACATTTCATAGGCTGAACAGTTATCTATCATATGCTGTTTAAACTGTTCAATTACCTTATTCGGTTCAAAAGATATGATTTTTGCAACGAAAAAACTCAAATGGCGCCACTGTGCGACGTAGATAAAATTTTCATTTGCGCCAGCTATTGAGTGCCTTTGTATAAAATATTACAAGTTTTAATTGGACAAAGCATGTGCGTTGTACGCTTCTGTGTTCATAAAACTATAAATCAGCAATAAAATATTAAAACAATCAAATAATACAATAAATAGCAAAGCTATAATTATTATAACGATAAATTTGAAATTAATATTTGGGATGCGATAGCTAGACAGGTAGACTTTCAGCCAATAAAATAAATAATAAAAATACAAGTGAAATAATTTCTCTGGTCATGGTTGCGATTTTTAAAATATATATGTATATATATATATATATACATATATATTTTAAAAATCGCAACCATGACCAGAGAAATTATTTCACTTGTATTTTAGATTTAATAGATTTAAACACATACAAATACACGAACTATGTGTAATCTTAAGGCAAATCCCAGAAACAGTCCACCAGCCAAAAATTTTTCAAATTAATTTTTTATACCCTCCACCACAATTAGTTGTGAAGAGGGTACATTATTATTTTTTATTATTCATCTCAGACCCCATAAAGTATATATATTCTGGCTCCTTGAGTAATTCTAAGTCGATTTAGCCATGTAGGTCTGTCTGTCCGTCTGTCCGTCTGTTGAAAACACGCTCACTTTCGAACAACTCAAAAGAAATGAACAAACTTGGTGCAAAATTGCTTGTAGTTATCCTAAGCAGTTTGGGATTGAAATCCAGCAAAATCGGTTCAGTAGGACCAGAGCTATGAATCAAAATGTGGAACCACCACCTAAAAAGATTGATAATTTTGTTACAAAAAATAACATAAATGCTGGAACAAGGCACGGAATGAGGTAAGATTTTGCAAAAATTTGTTTTATTTGACTGGAAATCACGCTGTTAAATTTCGTGATGATCCGACCATAATTTACCCTAAGCCCAATATAAACAATACTCCCGGAAAACAGTTTAGTACGCCTAAAACCGTAAAAAATAACGCTAGCGTAACAAAATTTGGTAGGTCACAGTTTTTTAGGACTAGAAATAACACTGTGAAATTTCGTGACGATCGGTCCATAATTTACCTTAGGCCCCATATAAACCCTACTACCGGAAAACAGTTAAGTACGCCTAAAACCGTAAAAAATAATGCAATCATAAAAAATTTTGGCTCGTCACAGTTTTATAGGACTATTAATGATACTGTGAAATTTCGTGAAGATCGGTACATAATTTACCCTAGGCCCCATAGAAACCCTACTCCCGGAAAACAATTTAGTACACCTAAAACCATAATTAATAATGCTAGCATAACAGAAATTGGTACGTCACAGTTTTAAAGGACAAGAAATGACGCTGTGAAATTTCGTGATGATCGGTCCATAATTTACCCTAGGCATCACATAAACCCTACTACCGGAAAACAGTTTAGACGCCTAAAACCATAATTAATAACAAATCGTCACAGTTTAAGATAATAATAACATCATACGGATATTACTCCTTAAACATTCGAACTGTCGGTGGAGGGTATCAAAGATAAACTTGTGTTTAATGGAATATAAGACTAGATGTATAATTTCAGTTTTATAATAAAAAAATATGTATTTCAATGTCCATGCTCTTGAAACTGAAATAATGTAAAATTAAAATCGAACAAATTTTTAAAATTTTAAAACATACCAGAACTACTCTTTATCTCCATCAATTTCAATTTCGGCCTTTTGGAGTTCAAAAATTAGCCTATAGTACATAATATAAATTATAATAAAGCTGTATTTATAAACACTAAAATCATAATTAATTTTTTTTAGCTTAAATGAATCTGTGAAAAATGAGGTTTATGTGGAATGGTGTAATCGTGCCTTAGCCATACTTTATAATGTAGATGATAATGAAGCGGTTGGTGATGAAGAAGGCGCTGAATATTCTGCAGAACCTGATGTAGAAAAACCCGGCATTTAAAGCATTTATTTGCTTTTTTATATTTAAGTTATTATTTTATATCATATTAATACAAATAGTTAAAATAAAAGAAAAATTAAACTAGTTTTCTTCATTGTCTGATCGGTTCGATGGCGAGGACGATGTTGATGAATTGGAACTAGCATAATCACAGACTAGTGCTAAACTTTTAGGCAAATTTACTAAACAAGCAGCTGTATTGTTTGAGGAGGTAGTTTGTTGTTTTGTTTCTATTTTTTGAATACCACTTATGTCTTGAGTAGGTTCATCGAATGGTTCGTTGCATGCTTCAAATTCTTTCTCATTATTTTTTCTTGAATTATTTTCGTTCTCATTTTCATTTTGTTTTCTTCTAATGCCTAACTGCTTATAGTCTAAATGCGAACTTAGCGCCTTTTGGCGTTTAAGGCCACCAAAAGTAGTTTGTGTTGCTCCTGGTAAGGATGGCTGCAGAAGTATATCAATTCGTTTTTCTTCCTCTCTCTCTTGTGCGGATTTACTTTGAAGTTTCATAAGAGCAGCCATTTGACGATCTTGTTGACTTTCTGGTAAAAGAGCGATATCGAGACTACTTTTAGCCAAGAGTTTATCATCAAGCTCTTTCAAAGCTTTTATTTCTTTCTTTTTAGCCTTAAAGCAATTAAATATCAAATTTTTTATTAAAAATACAGAATACCTACAGATATTTATATTTTTATGCAAATTGTTTCAAAATGAAGCAATGAGTTTTTACTCTTATAGAGGTATGACTTACCCTAAATTCTGATCTTAATTTGCAATTTGCTTCGTAGCAATCGCTCCACACTGTTTCATTTCTTTGCATTAGCTTTTCCAAAACCGGTTTTGCTTGATCTCCAGCTTTTTGATCTTTCGCTTGATGTTCTAACTTATACATAGCATCATCGAATAATCGCTTTTGATCTTCTTTCGTTTCTGGAACAACTTGCTCGTTTTGAGTTGGGTCCCATCGGTTTTCCTGCCTTCTAGCCCCTGATAAAATCACATAATCTAAATTTCCAGGATCTGTTTGTATTTCAAAGTGATTGTCGCACAAATGGCATTTCATGCGGAACTTATAGATCGGAGTTGAATAGTACATTCCCACCTTTGTCTTCTCAGCATTATAACGCACTCCCATTCCAATGTGATTCTTACAACCGTCACACCAAATATTATAGGGCATTTCAAATCTGATAATTATTATTCCCAAGTGTATCTTCCTGGCCCTTTCACGCAGTGCATGAGTGCCGCGGAACTTGTTAAGTCCTCCTTTTTTGGGATCATAATCAGGCGGATAGTATTTATTTTGTCCTTTACGTTCTCCCATTTTAGTATCTTAAAATAGTATATTGCAAAAATTAAAATTCTTCCAAAATGTAAACACCAAGAACCAGGTAAAAAAACGTTTGTTGTCAAAATTAAAACAGTTGATTGCTAAAGTAAGGTTGCCAGACTAAATCTAAATGTACAGTAATACCTCTATAATAAAAACTAAAAGTACACTCAACAAAACAATTTCATACTTGCTATATAGACCGTATTTTGCGCTGGTTGTCTGATAATTCTTTGACAATTAATACTTCAAAAACTAAAGCTATTAGGTTTGGATCCACTGTACGTTCGTTTTCTGATTTTGATATACACATTGGAGGTATGTATATATCAGGTATGTCAATCAGCATAGGTGCTTGGGTGTAATTGTGGATGACCGACTTAGTTTTGAGGGACATATTGACCATGTTCATCGTCAATATGTCGACAAATATTTATTTACCATTTAGGGTAAAATGTAGAGTTGCATATGCGCTTTTGGTGCCTCAGGTGCTTTATGGATTGGAAGTAGTATCGGGTACTATTGGTATGAACCTCAGGAGGATAGAACGTCTTGTTAACTAAAGATATATTTATAATGCTCGTAGATATGATCATATGTCTGGATATGTGAAAAGGTTTTTGGGTTGTTATTTTGGTAGCTTTATGAAGTTTCGCAATATTTCATTTTTCTATAAGCTCATTAAGTCAGGTGTAGATGCTCCTTTACATAGCGTTTACATTTGCCAGTACTGGCAAGACAGTAGCAATTCATTCAAACTTTTTCACTTTTACATAGCGTTTACATTTGCCAGTACTGGCAAGACAGTAGCAATTCATTCAAACTTTTTCACTAATACATAAACACTTTTACAGCTATTTTGTTTTTGCATTGTTTTGCCAACTAATATGTACATGCTTACTGTCTTGCCAGTACTGGCAAATGTAAACGCTGTGTTACAGCTATTCTGTTTTTGCATTGTTTTGCCAACTAATATGTATATGCTTACTGTCTTGCCAGTACTGGCAAATGTAAACGCTGCGTTAATTAATGAATTTGTTTTTTCTCATTCAATAAGGAGAAAACAGATAGTTATACCGAGGTTGCATGTTCAGTCTTAGAAAGATCATTTGTTATAAGAATTGCTCGTTGGTGGAATTGTTCGCCGTATGAACTGAAATTATTATGAAATTAAAATATGTACTGGCTCCTATGTGTGAGTCAAGTAATTTACTCGTTTGATTATTGTTAACATATATAACATGGATATATGTATATATATATGTAATATGTATGTACACATGCATATCTAAATTGAATTCTGCGCTGTATTGTATGCCGCACAGTGGCTGAAAATCGTTTTTCATCGGCCAAAAATCTGTAACTTTTGAACCGATAGAGATAATTTTGAATTTTGCAGGAGAGAAGACTTCTTGAACTTTTTTACAGTTTTAATTTTGTTAAAATCCGATCAGTAGTTGTTGAGAAATTTAATGTCAAAGTTGAACTTTTGATGTTTTTTAGCATTTAGTATGAAAATGCTAATGATAGAGATTGAGAATTATGGTATTTTTTATTCAAAAAGTGGGATGTTTTTCAGCCCACTGTTTTAAGAACTTTTTAATCTACATAACTGCCAAACTTCATTAATATATCTTTGTTCATGTCAGATTTATAGAATGTCAAACCTTAAAATTATTATTTTTACTCATATTGAAAGCCGTTTTATTCATTTACACTATATAAATAATAATTTAAATGTTTGACATTCTATAAATCTAACATAAATAAAGGTATCATAATGAATTTTGGCAGTTATGTAGATTAAAAATTTTTTAAAACAGTGGACTGGAAAACATCCCCATTTTTTTTTAAGAAATACCCAAATTCTCAATCCCGGAAAACGGCTTAAATTTTTTTTTTGTTCAAAAAAGGCAATACAATTTACCACTCGATATTGATCAGAATTTTCTAGAAAGTAATGGACATATTAGAAATCATTACTGTTCTAATTGTATAAAAATCGGTGTGTGGAATTATTCGAATTTTTTACTCAAATTAATTTTTTTTTTGTTTGAAAAATTTGATTTGGAATAATGCATATGGAAGTATAAATGTCAAACTGACTAAAAATTGCTTCTACAAGAATACTCATAATGTTTTCTTTCGAAAAATATAAACATTTTTCTAAACATATTTCTGGAGAAAAAATTTTTTTATCAGCGTAAGAACAAATGAGTATTCGTATTACCTTTATATGCATATACCTTCGCCTCGTATATACCACTATACCTTTAAAAAAAATGCAGAGGCATGTAATAATACCTATGAACATTTTGTGAATAGGTTCCTACATTATCAACTCTACAACAGGTTCAACTGAAACCAGTTCCACTAGAATACTTTTAAATTAAAAAAATAAATAGCTGTAAATTTTTAAATGTTTATTATCGTTTTTACTTAAATAACAATAACGACAAAAAAACATTTTTTTTTTTGCTTAAATAACAATAAAAGTTACTTATATCTACTATTCATTCGAATTGCCTCCAAATATTCCATACTTGGTTTTGTATTACCTCTGTCCTGTAGCAGCCCTTTTGCTTCTTCATCTAAGTCCCGATGTTCTACATTCCATTGACTTCGAATGCTAGAGATGAGCGGATCTGTCGTTGCGTTTGTAAAATCTCGTGACATTTTTCTGATATTGTGCTCCCTATAAAATCTGTAATCTTTATTCCTTTTTTCCTGGGCTTCCTCTGACAGATCTCCTAGTGGTACTTAATGATTCCTAATGACATCCTCTCCATGATAAAGGATTTTATGAATTGTTGCAGACATATTTCTCCATGAATAATTGGTAGTATATATTCGTACTGTTTCTTTGGCATAATCCCTAAATTTTCTATAATCAATTTGTTCATTGCATGCAAGTACATCAATGATTGTTTTAAATCTTATATGAGACTTATATCAACACCTATTATTTCAGATGCTTTTTTGGGATCAGAAAAGAGCCTTCTTGCTGTATTCCCATCATTCGTATTGCCTGATCCTTGTTTTGGTTGGTCTATAATCAACCCACATTTGCGAAATTCATCCTGAACATGCTTCTTTTTTATGCTTCTTAAATCCTTGTTGGTGTTATTGTTTGTTATTGATCCTGTAGGTACAAAACCCAAATCGTAACTGATTCTTAGTATGTGCTCCATAATTCGTATTCTTGTATGTAGCGGCGATAATCCAAATTTATATGCATTAGTATTATCTAATGATTTTTCCGGGACTTGGTTTAATTTGCTTAATTTTGCAGTTCCGATCATATTTCAGTGCTGCAGGAACATAAATTGAGTTTTCCTTCAATGTAACTTAAAACATATTCCTCCTTTTTATTTTTGGAATACTCTTCGGATAATTCTTTATAGCTGAAGCTCTCCATTTTTATAGATATTTAGAAATTAGATTGTTATTGCTTAAAGCTGTTACACACTATCCCACAAAGTCTTTCGTATTTTATGAAAATGCAACCATGTCATGATAAGTTGTTATTGTTTTATGAAAATTTATAAACAATAATTAGATCAGCGAAGCATTTTCATAAAATACGTAAGACTTTGTGGGATAGTGTGTAAAGGCCTTTAGATGTATTTTAACAACTAAGATTTTATCCGAATACCACTGGCTTTTATACATAGCTTGCGTTATACTAGGTGTGTTCCACAAGGTCTCGGGCAAGTTCGGACTAATGAGAGTAAAATGAAAATTACTCTCTAAATTTGCCAAATTACCCAAAACTGCTGGAACGCAAAAAACCATTTTCGCACTTCTTCAAATACTAATGCTGCTTACTTTTCAAATTAAGATCTATTTAAGTGATTTTAGATGCTTAAAAGTAATAACATTATTAACCAAAACATTTGCATCATTGTAAATTTTTTATATTTTGTAATTCAGTTTTAATTGACCTTTTACAATAATATTTTGATTATTTTTAATTTTAAGCTCCAGGTCTTTTTTTTTTTTTTTTATATAAAAAATATTAATTTATTTATTTTGTGTTATAAAAATATTGTAAATTTAATTTCCTGAGGATGCTAACCAAAGGTTAGCGAAATATCGAAAAAATAATTAAATAAATTAATATTTTTTATATAAAAAAAAAAAGACCTGGAGCTTAAAATTAAAAATAATCAAAATTTTTATATTTTGTTTTTTTATATTAAAGATTAAGGGAAATATGTATGCAATAACGTTTTTACCACTTGAATTTTTTTGCAAAAACATTAAATTTAGTTTTTTAATATGTTTTTTAATTAAAACTAAACTTTTTCTTTTGATTGTAAATTTCCTGAATTATTTATCAGTTCAAAAGTAAACACAAACAGCTGATTGTTTTTTTCTTGTCCGAACTTACCCAAAGAAAAAGTTCGTGCAAATTTGTACAGGAAATGAAAAATGTTACTCTCTCAATTACTCTCTTAATTGCACAAAAATTGTTATGTGGAACGCTTTTGGGTAACTTTGTGCAAGTTCGGACTGTTTCGTTATGCATGTGGAACAGAGCTACTGTGTTCGTAGGTAGCATAATAAGCTAAAATAAAAAACTAAAATGGGCTAAAATAGGATACGCTTAAAATCCCACAGGTATTGGTAATTATATGATATAAAATACCTAGCACCACTTGGCTTGGTACACTTATATTCCAGTCATATGAATAGGTAAAATAAAAAGAGCAAAAGAAATGTTGCGAATAATTTTACACAAACTAAAAAAGTGATCTATAGGCTGGTCCAAACAGGTACAAAAGTGCATTTGGGTTTAAAGTGGATACTCTTACCTTCCTACAGCTAGTAAAATCTCTCTAACCCCTTTTGACGCTCGTAAATTCTATTCTTCTGAACTTCAATTTGACTTAAATATAGAACCTGAAAAAATATTTAATAACACAGCAGGTATAATCGGTACAGTAATAGAACATAACATTGTTTAAAGACTGCTTTACTACCAATATAAAAAGTGTTGAACCCACTATTGATAACAGTTTGACATAAAACATAATCCACCCGATTTAAAAACTAGAAAAAACGTAACAAAATCAAGCCAAAAAATCCGTTTTATTCGAATATCTCCAAAGGCAAAGGAGATAACCTAAACATTTAAGCATATTTTTTGTAATTATGCTTAAGCTTAATTTTTTTTGCAATCCATAAATATATTTTTGGTGAATTTTTTTAAAGTTTGAATTTCCGAGGTTACCAATTTTAGAGGTCCACAAGTCACTCTCCCGACCATCCATGGACCCGTGTTCTTTCAATTCAACTCAAAAGCTACCCGGCCATGACAGTTTAAAATTTCATTCAAATATATTCAGCCGTTCATAAGAAGCAAAATAATTTTTCAAAACAAAACGTTCGTAAACCATTGTGTTACATTTCAGTCATATGAGCAGCTTAAATAAAAAGAGCAAACAAAAATGTTGCGAGTAATTTCATTAAAATAAAAAAAGTGTTCAACAAACAGTTCCAAACAGTTGCACAAGTATATATGGGGTTAAAGAGGACACTTTCAGCTTTCTGATGGTACTAAAATCTCTTTAACCCATTTTGACCCTAACAAGTTCTACTCCTCCAAAATTCGGATTTAACTAAAATATAGAACCTGGGGAAACATTTAATAACACATCAGGTATAAATGATACAGTGATGTAATGAACTTCTTAAAGACTACTATCCCACTAATATAACAAAAAAAATTTCGAACAATTATTGATAACGGTTTGCGAGAAATCATAATTTAGTTCTGATCAAATTTACAAAAATTAATTTTTTTCTTAAACAACATAAAATATTTGTTTCCAGCAGCATGCCACAGCCACAATTATCAATATTTTAATCTAGTTTTTTGGATACCTTAGTTCTAATATGTTTGCTATCGAATGGCATTAAAATTTTTGAAATCGGCGATGACAAAAAATTGGACTTTTGGCCGATGAAATTCAATTTTCAGCCACAGTGTGCCGGTTGCTGCCTTTTTTACTGGCTAATGGCGATTTCTTTTCTGAGAAAAATGTTGCATTAATGTTACATGTTCTACATTTTTGTGTTCGTTTGTACAAAAAATACAACTGTGGGAAAAATGTTCAAGTTCTTTTGTGAATATGTTGATGAAAAACGTGCATGTTGCATATTTTACCCTTACTTTTACTTAAGGTGTTCATACCGCCCTGTTTTACAACTTTGGTGCTTACTACTTTCTTTGTAGAACAAATGCTTTATTTTGCTTGTCATAATTCATACCGCTCATAATTTTGTAAACAATTTGTTTTAAAACAAAATATAAAAATGTTTACACATTAAAATCAAAAAAAGTCTATTTATATTATAAACGTTTTAATTTGTATAAGCCATTAGTGATGTTAATATTTGTTTCCAACCCGTAATAGCGTGCAGAAACCGCTTAAATAGCTTTAAAAATCGCTCATTAAGTACATTACTGATGAAGTGTAATAGTTGTAAATAAAAGCACTAATTGTGTTCTATTGAAATAACACAACATGTAACACTTCGAGTGATTATAGGCAACATTAGTAAATGTAACATGTATATACTGTAACATATTTTTCTCAGAAAAGAAATCGCCATAAGATTACTATTTTGTACTGTTTTTAACTTACTCTTTTTATGGTTGGGAATTAAATGCTAGGTTATTTAGTTGATAAGTTTTAAATATTATGTATGTATTTTTGGTACTACTCAGACTTTATTGCTATATAATATATTTTTGGCCTTTGGGCTTCTTATTACAAAATGAACTCTTAAATAAATAAATAAAAACTAATGGCGATTTATTTTCTGAGAAAAATGTTGCATTAATGTTACATGTTCTACATTTTTGTGTTCGTTTGTACACATAATACAACTGTGGGAAAAATTTTCAAGTTCTTTTGTGAATATGTTGATGAAAAACGTGCATGTTGCATATTTTACCCTTACTTTTACTTAAGGTGTTCATACTGCCCTGTTCTACAACTTTGGTACTTACTACCTTCTTTGTAGAACAAATGCTTTATTTTGTTTGTCATAATTCATACCGCTCATAATTTTGTAAACAATTTGTTTTAAAACAAAATATAAAAATGTTTACACATTAAAATCAAAAAAAGTCTATTTATATTATAAACGTTTTAATTTGTATAAGCCATTAGTGATGTTAATATTTGTTTCCAACCCGTAATAGCGTGCAGAAACCGCTTAAATAGCTTTAAAAATCGCTCATTAAGTACATTACTGATGAAGTGTAATAGTTGTAAATAAAAGCACTAATTGTGTTCTATTGAAATAACACAACATGTAACACTTCGAGTGATTATAGGCAACATTAGTAAATGTAACATGTATATACTGTAACATATTTTTTTCAGAAAAGAAATCGCCATAAGATTACTATTTTGTACTGTTTTTAACTTACTCTTTTTATGGTTGGGAATTAAATGCTAGGTTATTTAGTTGATAAGTTTTAAATATTATGTATGTATTTTTGGTACTACTCAGACTTTATTGCTATATAATATATTTTTGGCCTTTGGGCTTCTTATTACAAAATGAACTCTTAAATAAATAAATAAAAACTAATGGCGATTTATTTTCTGAGAAAAATGTTGCATTAATGTTACATGTTCTACATTTTTGTGTTCGTTTGTACACAAAATACAACTGTGGGAAAAATTTTCAAGTTCTTTTGTGAATATGTTGATGAAAAACGTGCATGTTGCATATTTTACCCTTACTTTTACTTAAAGTGTTCATACCGCCCTGTTTTACAACTTTGGTGCTTACTACTTTCTTTGTAGAACAAATGCTTTATTTTGCTTGTCATAATTCATACCGCTCATAATTTTGTAAACAATTTGTTTTAAAACAAAATATAAAAATGTTTACACATTAAAATCAAAAAAAGTCTATTTATATTATAAACGTTTTAATTTGTATAAGCCATTAGTGATGTTAATATTTGTTTCCAACCCGTAATAGCGTGCAGAAACCGCTTAAATAGCTTTAAAAATCGCTCATTAAGTACATTACTGATGAAGTGTAATAGTTGTAAATAAAAGCACTAATTGTGTTCTATTGAAATAACACAACATGTAACACTTCGAGTGATTATAGGCAACATTAGTAAATGTAACATGTATATACTGTAACATATTTTTCTCAGAAAAGAAATCGCCATAAGATTACTATTTTGTACTGTTTTTAACTTACTCTTTTTATGGTTGGGAATTAAATGCTAGGTTATTTAGTTGATAAGTTTTAAATATTATGTATGTATTTTTGGTACTACTCAGACTTTATTGCTATATAATATATTTTTGGCCTTTGGGCTTCTTATTACAAAATGAACTCTTAAATAAATAAATAAAAACTAATGGCGATTTATTTTCTGAGAAAAATGTTGCATTAATGTTACATGTTCTACATTTTTGTGTTCGTTTGTACACAAAATACAACTGTGGGAAAAATTTTCAAGTTCTTTTGTGAATATGTTGATGAAAAACGTGCATGTTGCATATTTTACCCTTACTTTTACTTAAAGTGTTCATACTGCCCTGTTCTACAACTTTGGTACTTACTACCTTCTTTGTAGAACAAATGCTTTATTTTGTTTGTCATAATTCATACCGCTCATAATTTTTTAAACAATTTGTTTTTAAACAAAATATAAAAATATTTACACATTAAAATCAAAAAAAGTCTATTGATCCCGAAGGTATGTGGAAAAACGGGCCGAAATTTGTTTTGGATGGTGAAGAGAAGTGGCCGGTCGACAGAGGGATATCAAGGAAGGAAGATAAGTCTGATGATGAGTTAAAAGCAAAGTATTTTGTCATGGTCGCAAGTAATCATTCAGATATAGTTGACAACATAATTAAACGTTCTTCAATGTATCCAAAAATACGAAGGCAACTGGCATGGATGTTTAGATTGGTAAACAATATTCGTCAGAAACAATCTAGAAGAGGAGACGAAATAACTGTCGATGAAGAAACTAATGCTGAACTGACTATCTGCTGTCATATTCAGAAAAAGTATTTCTCAAAAGGATATGCTTGTTAAAAATCATCGCAATTAATTTCCAAATCAAGTGCTACTTTTCTTCCTGAATATACTAGAAAACCTATATATAGTTCTTCAAAAGTCTCATCGATTATCTAGCTTGATTATTGGTTACAACCATCAAAAAAACTGTCATCAATATTTATCAAAAGTTAAATGTGACGTAAGAGAAAGATTTTGGATACCTTTTATTCGGAGATTACTTAAAAATGTTGAGTCAAAATGTTGCCTGTGTAAGTTAAGAAAAGCCAGGCCTGAACAGCCCCAAATGAGTATTTTACCTAAAGACCGAGTCACTCGTTTTGTACGCCCATTCTCATATACAGGAGTGGATCTGTTTGGTCTATTTAATATCAAAGTACGTAGAGGCACGGGAAAACGATGGGTGGCTTTGTTTACTTGTCTGACGGTAAGAGCAATTCATTTCGAAGTGGTAAATGATTTGTCATCGGATTCATTTGTACTTTGTCTAAGAAACTTTATTAATCGGCGTGGAGTTCCTGTTCAAATACGAAGCAACAATGGAAGTAATTTTGTTGGTTTAAGAAAGGAATTGAGAAATGAAGCAAACTTTTTGGGTCACGACGAAATAACGCGTTTGTCGGCCCCATTAGGAATAAAATGAATTTTCAATACCCCCTTTGACCCTAGCTCTGGAGGAGCGTGGGAGCGATTGGTTCAATCAGTAAAAAATACATTGATGATATAAATCAAGGAGACTTCACCCAAGCTAACTATTTTCCAAAGTTTATTAATTGAAGCGGAAAATATTGTAAACTCAAGACCGTTAACTCATATTACAATAACTCCTCAAGAACCAGAACCATTAACACCTAACCATTTCTTACTAGGAACAACTAACTCTACACAAACTCCAGGTGAATTTGATAGCCGATTATTAAGTGTGCGAAAAAAATGGCGAATACTTCAAAATTTAAAAAAACTGTTTTTGGGGGCGTTGGATAAAACAGTATTTACCTGATTTAACCAGTGTTTAAAAATGCTTGACTATTTTTAATGCTTTTGTAATTGCTTAACTTAACTTAAGAAAAAGAACACAGTAAAAGCAAAAAGCAAAAGCAGAAAAAGTGAGAGTTAATAATGTATTTACTGTCACTATGTGTATGTTCTCAGCTTAAAGTTTAAACATTCAGTCAAGCAACCACTAAAAAAAATGCTGTTGCTGTAAGTAATATGTTTTTGTTTTTTTTTTATGTAGTTGCTTGGCTGGCTGTTTAACATTTTTTTGACTTGATCGCTGTTGCTTGCTGTTGCAGAAATTAGTTTTGAAAAAATCTTTGACGGTAAGAACTAAGAATTATGGCGCCGCGTGTAAATCGAAGAATAATTGAAAAATATTTTTATTTTGATAATGACCAAGCTATGTGTAAAATTTGCTCACATACATACATATGTTTAAAAGCGATAGAGTTTTTAATCTACCCTGTAGGAAGTCAAACACATTTATAACTAACTTCAAACTGGTTTTTTTATAACCACACCCTGTAGGAAGTCAAACACAATTAAAACTAACTTCAAACTGGTTTTTTTATAACCACAACTAGTTGATTAAGTGACTTTTTTCCTTGTCGACGACTCATTATTTTAACATAGGCATGTCATAGGCTGTAGTCAATTGGTTATCTCTGCATGACTTTTAAATTGACTACTAACTACTTATTTTTCAACCAATTTGTAGTCAATTAATAGTATAGTCGGTTTATAATAAATTATTTAAATTTAAAAAAATTTTTGTCAAAAAAATATATGTACATATAAACATACATACATATGAATGTATATTTATATATATCTATATATATAAAATTGTAACGTTAATGACTCACTGACTGACTCACTGATTCATCATCGCACAGCCTAAACGCCTGAAGCTAGACACTTGAAATTTGGACCAGAGATTGGTCACTCCCCAAATCGATCCACTAAGACGGGATTTTTGGAAATTCGAATGTTTAGGGGGTAAAAAAAGGGTAAAAACGGGAAAATTCGGTAACCTTATATCTCCAAAACTAAAAGAGATACAAAAAAAATTTAATACCTATCGTTGTTCTTTAGAAAAATAAGCGGACAGGTGTCTGGTACTTTTTTGAAATTCGGCCCTATTTGGGAGTAAACGGGTAATATCTGAATTTTAGTACTTTTTTGACACCCCATCTATCTTTTGAACCAATAAACATAGAAACAAAGTTAATACCACATTCGAAACCTAACAAAAATATACGAATTTAAATTTGGTACTTTTTCGAAATTCGAACATTTAAGGGGTAAAAATCGTAACTATTTTTGGTACTTTTTTAAAAAAACATTTTTCTCCATTTATTGAAATATTCGTACTAAATTATGGGCTGCCACTATTATACTGAAATTTTTTATACTTTAATTGATGGAAAATAGTACCAAAAAGGGGAAATACGAGAAATTTGATATTTTACTTAACTTTTTGGTTCTACAACTGGTATTTTTTAAATTATCGTTTATGTTGGACCTAAAAACATAAGATTCATCATGCAATGTCCGGAATGGATAAGAATCCATAAGGGGCAGTTTTTGGTACTTTTCTGTTAATTAACTGGTTCTTTTTGAATTTCCGTTAGTATTGGACCTATAAAAATAAAATTAAACATGCAATGTCCCGAATGGATGAGAATCTATAAGAGGGAACTTTTTGGTACTTTTTTGTTCATTAACTGGTACTTTTTTAATTTACGTTAATATTGAATTTCCGTTAGTATTGGACCTATAAAAATAAAATTAAACATGCAATGTCCTGAATGGATGAAAACCTATAAGAGGGAACTTTTTGGTACTTTTTTGTTCATTAACTGGTACTTTTTGAATTTCTGTTAGTATTGGACCTAGAAACATACAATTCAATATGCAATGCCCTGGATGGATGAGAATCTATAAGAGTGAACTTTTTGGTACTTTTTTAATCTTGGACTGGTACTTTTTGAATTTCCGTTGGTATTGGACATAGACAGATAAAATTAAACATGCAAGGTCCTGGGTGGATAAGAATCTAAGAGGAAAGTTTTTGGTACTTTTTTGTTAATTTACTGGTACTTTTTGAATTTCCGTCAGTATTGGACCTAGAAACATAAAATTAAACATGCACGATACTGTGTAAATGAGAATCTTTAAGTGGGATCTTATTGGTACTTTTTTATTCGTTAGCTGGTACTTTTTGAATTTCCGTTAGTATTGGACCCAGAAACATGCAATTAAACATGGAAGGTCTTGAGTGAATGACAATCTGTTAGAGAGATCTTTTTGGTGCTTTTTCGTTTTTTAACTGGTACTTTTTTTAAATTTTCGCTAATGTTGGTCTAATGAAAATAAAATTAAACGTGCATGGTTCTGAGTGAATGAGAATCTCTAAAAGCGCTTATAGGTACTTTTTAGTTATTAAACTGGTACTTTTTGAATATCCGTTATTATTGGACTTAGAAACATAAAATTCAAGATGCAATGCCCTAAGTGGATAAGAATATATAAGAGGGAAGTTTTTGGTACTTCTTTGTTCTTTAACTGGTACTTTTTGAATTTCCGTTAGTATTGGACCTAGAAACATAAAATTAAACATGCAAGGTCCTGAGTGAATGAAAATCTGTAAGAGGGCTTTTGGTACTATTTTGTTCTTTAACTGGTACCTTTTATATATCCGTATTTATTGGATCTAGAAACATAAAATTAAATAAGCAAGCTCCTGAGTGAATGAGAATCTGTAAGAGGGATTTTTTTTTAAATAAACTGGTAATTTTTTTAATTTAATATTTATTTTTGTGCATTAAATAAAAAAGCAAATTGGTGTCTGGTACTTTAACGAAATTCGGTCGTTTTAGGTAGTAAATCTAGCTTTTAAGCCAATACGTATAGAAATAAAAATTAAATAACATTTGTTACTTATCTAAAAAATACAAATGCGAATTTGGTACTTTTTCGAAATTCGAACGTTTCAGGGGTGAAAATTGTACCTATGTATATCGATCCCGCGAACCTCATACCTCCTAAACTAAAAGAGATAAAAAACATCAGCAATTCGCTAACCGTATATTTCCTAAACAAAAAGAGATACAAAAAATTTAATACTAATTATTGTTCATTAAAAAAAATAAACGGAGAGGTGTCTGGTACTTTTTTGAAGGAAGACCTTTTTGGGGTGTAAAAGGGTAAATAAATATTGTATCACATTTTTAGCTTATCTAAAAAATACAAAACAGGTTTGCCCCTTTTTTGAAATTCAAACGTTTAAGGTGTGAAAATCGTTCCTAATTTTGTTACTGTTCTCTCAACATTTTTCTCCATCTCTATATAATATAAATTTGTAAAGTAACTGACGGATTCATCATCGCACATCCTAAACTCTTGAAGCTAAAAAGCTGACTTTTGGACCGAAGGTTGTCCTCTCGCCAAATCGATTCCGCTAACCAAAAAAATCCAAAATTAAAGAGATCCAAAAAATTTAACACTTATTGTTGTTCGTTAAAAAAAATAAGGGGACAGGTGCCTGGTACTTTTTTGAAAATAAACTTTGGCATAAAAATATGTCCACGACGAAAAAGGAGACGCTAACGAAGTAGCGGGTTAAATGCTAGTATATGTATGTATATATTTATATAGAAATAATTATTTAAGCAAATTTTGCATCAAATTGCTTTAAATGATGATGTATAATACATGCTGAAATAAAAACGCTACATAATTGCTTGTATATAAACAGATTTGTATTGATTAAATTTTCAATTATTTTTAATTATTTAAATATGTTTGTAATATTTTTTTTTCATTTGACTTCATGGCATGCTTGTTTTACTTATTTTGCTTTTATTTGTGTTTTACGTGTGCCTCTATGCAATATGTTTGGTTGATATCTGCATGAGATTTAAACCAATTTGTAGTCATTTGAAAAATAGTTAATTTATAGTTAGTGTTTTTTGCAACTGACTATTTAATTTACTACAGGGTAACATGTGAAGTTTTATTTATTTTCATATGTACATAATACATATGTACATACATATGTATTTTCGTATTTATTGAGAAAACATACTGAAAACATTAAAGAAATAGGTACCTACCTAAAAATATGGTTTTGCGTAACTCACTAAATAAAAGAACAAAAATTAGTTTTTTCGCAAAAAAAAAAAACATCTAACGGTAATGATCTTTAAACATTCTTTCTGCAAAAATACTAAGAAATTCAAAATATTCAAAATATATGTATGAAGTGCCAGCCAGCAACAGCAAAGAAGTTAACTTGCTGACTTTAAGCGCATGAGAAGCCAAAAAAAAAACTTAAACAAAATTGATTACTTACTTAAGTTGTTGCGTTGCTGACTGATTAAGCAAAGAACATACACATAGCGAGACTAAAAAAATTATTTACTCTCTCTTTTTCTGCTTTTGCTTTTGCTTACTCTCTATCAAAGTAACAAAAGGCATTGAAAAATACAGTTTTTTAATTTGCAGCAAAAAATGTAAACAAAGCAAAAATTTCGGTGCTGTTGCTATTTTAAAGCAAGCAATTTAAACACTGGATTTAACCCGTGGTGTGTTCTGGAATTCGAAAACATAAAACTTAAGAATTTTAAACGTCTTTTTTAACAAGATTTCTGTAATAAAAGAATTTTATGACAAATATTATACAATTATTTCTCTAGGGAACAGAATTTTATAACACAAATTATAAAAATTAGATCAAAAGTGTATTAAAAACAACTTCTTTATTCTTGCGTTTTCGATTTCCAGAACACCCCAGTTTATAATATTCTAATCTCTCATGTAATTAGTAACACCAAGCCTGATACAGAGTAACCAATGGTTTCATATCATCAGGCAGAGAGCTATTGCCCTTAAGCTCTTCTTCCTGACTGACGAATTGCATATTACCCTGTTTCCAGATTTTTTTTCAAATGCAGAAGCTTTTGTATCGAAGGATACATTTTGAAATTTTGAGGAAAGTAAATTAAATTACATTGGACTTAATGGTCAGTCCTGTGAGTGAGTTGGGCACTGATTAGCTGCCGACTCTTGTAAGCTCGCAGTTGGAGCACTAGAAGCAGTTGGACTTGATAATAAACAATTGTTGGCAACAGGGGATAAGATGAAGGAACCCCTTCTTAAATTTGGTGCTAGGGTGTTAGAAGTACAAAATTGTACGTGGCCAGAAGATAGAAGGGTACTTGACTTACCAGGTACTGAGCGTGCAGCTACAGGAAAAAGTATTGGGCTAGATAACGGCGTTCATAAATGCAATAAGCGAGTCATGAACTACCTCTAATGCTAATTTCAGATTCTTCTTTCGGATCAGAGTAATTATCAATAAGGACAACATTTTTATTTTTAGTGGACGCTATGTTTGGAATTTCAGGTTTATCAGTGCTGTCGTAAGGAAATTCTGCGCTGTTTTAAGGCATTTATGCAATTAACGAGTCATGAACTGACTCTAATGCTAATTTCAGATTCTTCCTCCATATCAGAGTCATTATCAATAAGGACAACATTTTTATTTTTAGTGGACACTATGTTTGAAATTTAAGGTTAATAAATGCTGTCGTAAGGTAGGGTGAGTTCCAAAACATCAGTTGCAAAGCAACTCGCTTTTTTAAGTGCTTCCTACCAAGCAACCGTGAAAAATTTTACAATGTTATCTGTACCAAAGTTCACTAAAAACAATATCGATGCGTACACAATAATCAAACTAGATATAGTTAAACTCTATGATACTTTTTTGACTTTGACTGCAAAGTATTATGATGTTTAGGAACTCAGCCATAATTCTGCGCTGCTGTAATGCATTTTACATATTTCATCATCATTTGTCAACTTATCATTTTAAATAGTTTTTACTTTTTCTGTAAAATTTGTATATGTTAGATATTTGTAATTATAATCAGAATAAAAAAGTTTATTTAGCGAGCGAACTTGTATCAAATGACTTATCAAAAATTAAACACAATACAAATCTATCTATCGTCTTCTCTATATATATAAAACAATATGTATGTATGTATGTAACGTATGGACGATTTTGATGACATTTTCAGGGGATCTTCAGAATATTCAGGCGGGTGACACTGTGAAGTCTGATTTTTTATTTTCGGTCTGCGGGCGAAGGGGCTTGGCAATATCCAATTTTCATATTGCATCACCAATGACATCTATATAATTTGGATGATTTTTTCTTTAAAATGATCGCCATGGTCCAACTTAGATTTATACGAAAATAAAATTTTGCCCCGCCCACTTTTTTTGAATTACCTAAAATCAGAAAACAGCTCCATCAATTTGACAAATTTTTCTTTCAAATGTTCGTATTAATCCATTTTAAGTTTTTATCGAAATAAAAATTTACCATGCCTACTTTTACGCCCACCTTTTTTATTAAGCGCATAACTTGAGAACGGCTTGATCGGTTTGGACGATATTTTCTTTAAAATGATTGCCATAATCGAACTTAGGTTTTTACGGAAAGAAAATTTTGCCCCGCCCACTTTTTTCGATTTACCTAAAATCAAAAAATGGCTCCATCAATTTGACTAATTTTTCTTTTAAATGTTCATATTAATCCATTAAACGTTTTCATTGAAAGAAAAATGTACCACGCCTACTTTTACGCAAACTTTTTCTATTAAGCGCATAACTTGAGAAGGGCTTGACCGATTTGGACGATTTTTTCTTTAAAATCATCGCCATGGTCCAGACCGCATTGAAAATTTCTGTATAGTTTAAAACACTGTTCTAATCAACATAGATTTTTTTGGAGTAAATTCGAGAGTAAATAATGCAAATGTGGGTAAATCTGAGCTTAATTTTAAAAGTACGAATTTTTAAATTTTGAATCTACGGCACTATATTTTTCAAAAACGTCCCATTTTTGAAACAAAATTAATCCAGCATAAAAGAAAAACTATTGTTAGTGGTATTCAGCAAAAATTTTGTTGTGGCACCAGATACATTATTTGTTGTTGTTGACACCACTCAACACAAAATATGGCGTTTTAGTTTCTTCTTGTTTTTGTTGTAACAAGTGTACCCAGTGGTGTATCAGTGCATGGTCCAATTAGTAGGTCTGCTTGAAACGCCTGCTGATTTTTTGCAGAGTTGTGTTTTATACGTGCAATTGTTTTTGTAACAATTGCTTTTGACATTTCCACCATTTCTTACACAAACAATTGCTTTTGTTCTTGACATCCTTATCATTTTTTACACAAACAAAATGCGTGTTGTTTTTTCTGTTGTTGGATTGTTGTAGTTGCGCGCAGACCTACTAATTGGGCCATGTATCAGTGGAAGTCATAGGCTCAGAACAGACGGTGAAACGAAACCGCAACTTCAAGTTATTTTCGAGTTTTATTTGAGCTTATGCCATAGACTCCTTTGAGGGTCCATACCTGATGCGACCATTTTGAGAATGTTTTGAAACGGATTGGGAATTAGTTGCATTGAAACCGGCGTGCAGAAAACTCGTGTTTGCGTTTCATTTGTTCTCAAAGAAAATCGAAATGATTGTGATAATTTCATTACATTCTGGTAAAATTAAGGTTGCAAGGTGTGTGGAAATCGATTGAACTAGTTTTAAAACAATAATTTCTAAAAGGATTCGTAGCAGTTGCGTTTCGCTGTCAGTTCTGGGATATAGTTTTCATTAGACCCTCATTTACAATATTCTTTAAATGTTTGTCAATTTGATTTTTACTGGTTCTTTGCAAACGAATTTGTGCGATAAATAACAAGACTTCTTTTAAGTTAAAGATGCGGCCGTTATTATCCGTTTAATCCAATTCCACGCTTAGACTAAAACTAATTTTGTCTTTAAAATCAATAATAATCCAGCATGAAAAAGTTCACGTCGTTCAAATTTATCATCTTCAATAAAAGTAATAAATAATGATATTGTTTGTTTATATATTCGGTCTTATTGAAAAAAAGATCAACGGATCGATAATAATGAGATTCCCTAACATAGGGTCTTCACCTGACAATTTTTTGCCATACCAAACGTAAAACTTCATATAAAAAAAACGCTGACAATTTTAAAGTTTTTTTTATATGGACTTTGACGTTTGGTATTACAAAAATTGTAAGGTGAAGATCCTATGTAAATGAATCCTTAGATTAACTATGTTTAAACCCACTGTGCGGCGTCGCACATTGTTTTTCAAAATTATGTGTTCTAAGCCCAAAAACACTTGTTTTTTGGAAAACTTTGGTAAACAAGAAGAAATAACAATCTGATCCCGATAAGATTCAAGAAGTTAGTATCTGAATGGCAGTTTTTCGTTCACAGTATTCGTCTTTCGACATTACCAGCAACTGTTCAATTTACTAGTAATGCAACGCAGTTTACGAAATGTATTTTTAATTTTTATTCCCGTTCTTGAAAATGTGTAATATTTAAAAAAGCTTTTTAATGTCTCTATGTTTAAAATTGTTTGATCACTGCCCTTTAAAATTGCTTTAATGTATTGATTTCTTTTAATATTACTCCTAAAACATTCGAACTGTCTGTGGATGGTATCAAAGATTCGGCACAGCCGAATATAGCACTCTAAACTTGTTGAGTTTATGGTTGAGTGATGTGAGAAAATTGGAAAGGGGTACTCAAGGTATATTTACAGCAGGTAGTCTCGGAAAGCCAGCTGGTTATTTTTTATCTGCTTGTTTTGTGATACAAACTGGCAAATGTTGTATAGTAAACAAGTAAAGAATTTTTTTTCTTTATCTATTGTATTTTTTGTCTCTTATCAACCCCTTTGCTGTTTGACAGTTCGTAACAACAATAAAAAGCCCTGTTGTTTGTTTTATTGTTCAATTGTTGTAATCTCGCGGCTTCCTGATATAAATCTACCTTGGGGGTACTCAGTGTTATGTACTCTGCAATTCCAAGGTATATTTACACAAGGTAGACTCATTTGGGAGTGTATACATGCTGCTCTATAAAAGGTACCAAATTGTCAAAATTGTTTTCATATAAAACAAAAACAATTTAACGCACAAATGTACAAATTTTTCCCATATACACGAAATTTTACGTTAAGGTACCAACTAGGGGTAATCAGCTGACAACCATATGGGGCAACGAGTTTTCCTTGTGTAAATATACCTTGTGCAATTCTGTTTTGTTTCATATTTCTCACACTTTTCAACTTGAAGTTGGCTGTGGGTGTATTTGTATTTATATATGGGTAATTCCAAAGTGTTGAACGTGACAGTCATACGCATTAAAAAAGAAATAACATTTTAAGCAAAAAATATTTTTACGTTTTCTTAACCTTTAAATTATAGCACTAAGAAAACACTGTTATCTATACTAAAGCTTATGGAGGAAGCGATTCTAGATAATGGCAAAAGAAGTATCGGTTCGAACGTGAAAAAAACAGAAGTAGTTTTTTTTGGCCATGTATAAAAAGGAGTAATTCAGCGAAACCTGGCACAATTTTTTAGTCAAACTACTTTCAGAATTTTACGTAGCAATGTAACATTAAATGATGAAACAGAACTGAGTCTACAACTTCAGGCAAACATTTTAAGGCCCATAATTAAAACGTCGGCAGTAACTTCAAATTCTCTCTCATTTCTTTCGTTTTCTTTTGTTCTTATTTTTCTTTGTTTACAAAATGTATGAAATTGAATGAAAGTATGGTAGCATTGTTAAGAGAATAAGTGAGAGCATTGAAAAAAACGTCCTCAAAATAAAATTGATTTTATTTCTCGACCGCATTCTCTGGCATAATTTTATGTCAAACTGTATGAAAAACATCGTTCAGCCCCAGTTCTGTTTCATCATTAAAATATCTTGGTTTGACTTCAAAATCTTCTGTATTTTCTTTTTTTTAATCCAAAATCTAGGTCGATACGTGACATTTCAAACGTGAAATTTTTTCCGTAATAATTTAACTGAATAATGATCAAAATAAAATAAAAATTTACCGTTAATCCGAATTACATATTTCTCTTTAAACTCTTCCTTAGATTACAGACCATGTAAGAAATTTTTTTTTTGGAATAATTTTGGTCAAATATCACCTCTTTTAAGAAAGATAAATATTCATTTGTGGGCCTTAATAGCCCTGACCTGGTTGTGGGCTATTTTATTTATTCAACAACATTTTTGCATAATTTTTCAATAATTTTAAGCCGCAAAATTTAAAGATTTGTTTCTTAATTTTATTAACTTCTTGACTTTTTGATGGTTAATATAGCACTCGTAAGTGTCCATTTAGGCTGGGAAACATATGGAAGGGAAACAAGTTGTTTTTTTTAGCAAATTACGGGTGGGGAAGAGAGAATAGCTTTTGTGTTTGGTACTCGGCGACACGCTTTGTTCTCATGTTCTTTGGTGACATCTACTTTGCTTTTTGAGAAAAAATAACAGAATGTTTCCGGCAACATGTTCGTCTGTGTGACCGCGAATGAAAAAACAAAAGAGAACTCCAGATGTTTTCCTTCCAAATGTTCGCTCGTCTAAACTCGGACTAATGTTTTCTGTTACATTTTTACTTGTTTTGTTAATGTTTGTCTCGCACGTGTTTTCAAAACAATAATAATAGCACGTGTTCCATAAAAATATTGTTTTTGCCACTGATTTTAAAAATATTGATTTATTCACGCGCGTATATTTTTGACAATTGGACTGCACAAGACGAAACAAAAGCAATGTTGTTGTAAAGCTGATCCCACCTTCTAGTGAATGCGCCTTGCGACCCTTCGACCAAGGAATTGACTAGAAGGTGGGGTCAAGTCAAAAAATGGAGTTTTTTCGGTAGACGACTTGTCAAAGTTTCATTACAAACTAGTTTTTTACCCTGCCTTTACACAAGCAAGTAATTACTTGCAAGTAGTATATACGTATTATCAACGAAAAAGTCGAAGAAAAAGCCGAAAGTCTTGCAAGTAGCTTGAGTGTTTACACAGTCAGTTGTAAGTTCATTTTTCAAATGTTCTCGAAGCGAAAACATCCTATAAAAAAACTTTGTTTTTCGGTTTAGCAACATTACCATGCTTAAAATATTAAAAAGTTATAACAAAATAAATTTAATAATTCCTTCTTTATTTAATTTTCGGTCCATCTTGATGAAAAAATTGTGTTTATTTATAAAATTTATAAAATATCTGACTCCAGTATTGCCGTAGTGGCGATTTCATAATATTACTGAGAAAATATTTTGATTAACAACTTTTTTTCAAAATGCTTAAAATTTATGATAAAATTACCGTTGAGATGGATTGTTGTATAGTTGTTCTCCTTTTTACGTGGTATTTTTTATAAATACACAGAAAATCCGCTATAAACATAACTTTTATATTACTAAGTACCACTGTTGCCAATTTGACGGTTTTACCGCGATTCTAGCGGTTTTTACGTGCCCATTGCGGCAAAATTTCCGTTTTGACGGTTAGCGGGAAATCTAGCGTTTTTTTTTTAATATCAAAAGAATATAAAATTTTTAGTCTAGGTATTTAAAAGTTTAAAATTTTTTCATAAAATAAGAGATTTCAAGAATGTATTTTTTTTTATTAAAATTATAAAGTAAGAAGAAACGGACATAAAGCCATAATTTTGATATGGCCTTAAGTCTCATATCAATTTTAGTGGAATGGGACATAAAGCCATTATGGTGTTATGTCCCATTTGATGTGTTGCGTTACAAATGCTTATATGGTATAACAAAGACCTGCTTCGCTAACTAAAGCTTCGCTGTATAGCCGGCCTTCGGCCGGGAGCAAGGATTTTCTCCTCCATGGTATAACAAACACCGGCTTCGCTTACTAAGGCTTCTCTGTATAGCCGGCCTTTTGGCGGACGCAAGAATTTTCTCCTTTATGGTATAACAAGTACAGATTTCGCTAAGTAAAGCTTCTAAAATCTGTCTTGTTTCCGAACGAAGGCCGTTTACGCAGAGAAGCTTTAGTTAGCGAAGCCGGTGTTTGTTATACCATAGAGGAGAAAATCATTGCGTCCGGCCGAAGGCCGGCTATGCAGAGAAGCACTTGTTAGCGTAGCTTTTTCGGGTTTTTTCCATATATGAACGACGTCCCCAAATTTAGGGGCTAAGTTCATTTTGGGTTTGTGGAGTTAATTCATTGCGGACTTAGTTCATACCGCCATTTTTGACATAAAACATGGCGACATAAAACAACAAAGCATTTTCTACATGAAATAGGGTGACATACAATCATTATCAAAAATATGGCTTTATGTCTCATTTTACGGAAAAAATGTATGGCGTTAAGTCCCATTATATTGAGACTTAATGGCATATGCCCTTATGTCTCAATGGAATGGGACTTGACGCCATATGGCTTTATGTCCTATGGCTTTGTGACACCCCACCTTTGAAATCGCGAAACGCAAGATTTATTTTGTGGTGTTCTTAAACTCGTGCGTTTAGCTTGCGATCTGCCATAGTTTTTTTACATATATTTTAGTTCTCTTTTGCAATTTTAAGTCGCCATACTTCTTGCTATTGCGATTTACAGGATACAACTAATTTGCGATTTTAAGTCAGAATCGCCAATGTTTAGCGTTTTGCGATTGTCAGAACATGCCCGTATGTTCAGTTAACAAAAATTATTCGTTTTATAATTGACTATGCTAATTATACTGGTGGCAAAAATAAAAAAAAGTCGACAGCAAGAACCTTCCATTGTGATTTTAATTGACTTTAGCGTGTTGAATTCAAACATTATGGGCTTGACTACTATTTCGTCCGAAATAAGGTGGCTTTGCTGTAAAGGGAATTTTATTCAAAGTCATATGCTAGTAATTTAATCCAAATCGAACAGATGTAAAACTTTTGTCCTTATAAAATTTTTTTTATACATTTTTGAAAACAAAATAAAGCAATATTTTTTGTTTTGCATAAAACCTAAATTTATCGCAACTTACTTCTGAATAGCTCCGAAGCAGTTAAAAATATAAAAAAATGTTATTTAAAAGAAATTAAATATTTTAAAAAAAATTTTATTCGTAATCCTTTGTATATTTTGTTCCAGTCATGATGAAATATATTAGCATCACCAGCCCACAATAAAAAACTAGACGTGATAGAAAAAGACTTAAAACGGATTTGAATTTAAAACCTTTTTATTAGTTTTCCTGGACTAAAAAAAATATTGTGGAAATCAAAAATCTTACTATTTAATTTTAATAAAAAGTCGTATACATTTAAAAAATCATTCTATATCTTGATTTGTATATACATACATTTTGCAAAATATTGAGATTTAAGCGATATTTTAAAACCTTTTACGCTAAATAAAAAATTTAGCGGCTTCTAGCGGTTTTTGAAGTACGATTTGACGGTAAGTCATCAAAAAAAGTTGGCAACAATGCTAAGTACTAGTAAATTTATACAAAAGTCATCCATGGTAACACTGTTTCTTCATTTGTCATTTTACTTGCAGCAAGTGTCAAAAATTTACTTGCAAGCAAATTCTCTTGCAAGTTGGGCTGCAAGTTAGGTTATTTAAACAAACCTACATATTTCTTACGTGTGAGAAGAAAACACACTTTTGGGTTTTTTGGCAAACTTTTTCACAATTGATAAAAAAGTAGTATTATTCACACGTGCGCTTTGTTTTGCATGTAAAATAATATACATGCATAGTTTTGCGCTTATAAAATAAAAACAAATAAGCGCACGTCTATATAGGTAGTAGGATATTCATTTAATCGGGCTTTTTCTTTAATCGGTTAATCGCTCGATTAATTAACCGAGGTTTTGGTTTAATCGGTTTATAATCGGTTAATTTCGTAATTGATCGGTTAACCGATTAATAAAGTTTTGTTATAAATTAAGTAATATCAATATATAAAAATGCAAAAATTATTTATAATTTGGTATTTATTAGTAAAAAAAAAACAATGGCATAACAAAAAAACAATTCTTGAACAAAATTTGTATGTAAAAAGTAGATAACTCCATGCCTTTTTTGACAAAACTAGGTAACTCCATAGTGTCTTAAAAACAGAAGCATTAGAAGTTTAAAACGGCGTTGTTTCGAAAACTAAGACAGAAAGAGCGAAATAGAAAAAAATCCGGTCTCAAGCTCTTTGGGTCAAAATGTTAAACCTAAACATTGCAACTCCCGAGAATTCAGGGAATATTATATGCGTTCTTTTCATGAAAGTTTGTTCGAATGTTAAGGGGGTAAAAAGGGTAAAAACGGATAAATTCGGTTATATTATATATCCATAACTAAAAGAGATACAAAAAAAAAATGTAAACCTATCGTTGCTCTTTAGAAAAATAAGCCGTCAGGTGTCTGGTACTTTTTAGAATTTTGGCCTTTTTAGGGAGTAAACGGGTGAAACCTGTAATTTGCGAAATTTTTTGTCACCCCATCTATCTTTTAAATCAATAAACATATAAATAAAGTTAATATCACATTCGAAACTAATCTGAAAAATCTAAGTACGAATTCGGTACTTTTTCGAAATTCGAACGTTAATTGTCTGGATCCCAATGCAATATTGCAATTTCTAATACTTTAATGGGGAGAAAAAAGTACCAAAAATGGGGAACACGGGAAACTTAATTCCTTTCTTTAGATTTTTGTTTTACAATGGTACTTTCTTTAATTAAAGTTAATATTTTACCTATAAACATAAGCGTCCTGAGTGGAAAATAATTTTTTGGTACTATTTTGTTATTTAACTTGTATTTTTTTGGAATTTCGGTTAGTATTGGACCTAAAGTCTTCAGACATGCAAGGTCCTCAGTGAATGAGAGTCTGTATGAGGTGTCTTTTTGGTACTTTTTGTTCGTTAACTGGTAATTTTTTCAATTGTCATTAATATTGCACCTATAAAAATAATTAAACATGGAATGTCACGGATGAGAATTACTTTTTGGTACTTTTTTGTTTTTCAACTGGTTGTTTTTTATCTAGAAACATAAACTTTGGCATAAAAGAACATATGTTCACGAATGAAAGGGAGATCTCGAAAGCAATCCTTAATGCAGCTTATCTTATTTCTCAATTATTTTCCAGTATTTCTCTAAACATTTAAAATCCTTCATTATGACATAATTAGAATTAAGTTTAATTTTTAAAATTTTAAACACTTCTAATGGCTTCGGTTTATTAATTAACCAAATTCTGTTAAAAGATTGTTTGTGTTACAATCGAGAGTTTATTTTATTGTCAGTTCATCATCTGACTCATCCTGGCAAAGCTTAGCACCGAACATATTCTTATCTCGTACTGTATTTAAAGAATGTATTGCAAGAAGGAAAAAATATTTTACTATACAAATACATTTTTGTAAAACACAAAAATATATGCTAAAATACTACAAAAAAATTTTAAATTTTGTTACTTCGGTAAATCGACTGAAATTAACCGGTTTAATCGTTAATCGAAAAAAGTCAATTTTAAATTAACCGATCAGTTAATCGGGTAGTAATTAATCGGTTAACCGAATGAATACCCTAATAGGTAGTACCAATCGAAAGAGCATAAAAATCTGAATCGATATCAATAAAGGTTATTAGATGACACTCTTGCGATAAAGAATTATAGCACAGCGAACTTTAAATTTACAAAATATGTGCATGTACAAACTTTTTCTAAAAGACTTGGGGGAGGGAGAAACAGTGCAGCAAACTTTTTAAATTTTTTATACTAAATTATACATGTACATATATAAAAAATTTAAAAAGTTTGCTGCACTATAACTCCCTCCCCCAAGTCTCTTAGAAAATAAACTATATCAATATCGATTTAGATTTTAAAGCTCTATCGATTGGTACTAGCTAGATATGTGCACGCGGAATCGTTTTCGAGTTATAAGTGAAAAACTTAATTATACATATACATATATAAAAAGTTTGCTGCACCATAATTCCCTCCCCCAAGTCTCTTAGAAAATAAACTATATCAATATCGATTCAGATTTTCACGCGTTATCGATTGGTATTAGCTAGATATGTGCACGCGAAATCATTTTCGAGTTATAAGTGAAAAACTAAATTTGTACATGCACATATTTTGTAAATTTAAAGTTCGCTGTGTTATAATTCTTTATCGCAAGAGTGTCATCTAATAACCTATATTGATATCGATTCAGATTTTTATGCTCTTTCGATTGGTACTACCTACCTATTCAAAACAAAACGCACGTGTTACGAAATACTACTTTTTGTATCAACTGTAAAAAAGTTTGCCAAAAGCTTAACGAAAAGGACAAAAAGTTTGTTTTTTTTCACGATGATCCATGGTGAAATTACTACAAGGTGGCAGTGTTAGGTGTTGTTGTACAACAATACAACAAAAACAGGCAAATTTGTTTGTGTAATAAACTCCGTGCTGTCAAAAATTATGTGCAACAACGTTGCCATTGTTTGTCTTTTCCGACAAAATTTGGACGGATAATTCTCGCTTGGTAGGATAAATACATACACCCTTATTGTGTTTGGCGTATTTAAAATACGCCTACGACTATTTGGTAATAGATTAAAGAGAACGTGAACTTTTTTCCTTTAATCTATTACCAAACTGTCGTAGGCGTATTTTAAATACGCCAAACACAATAAGGGCGATATATAACAAAATGGAAAAATATTAAGATTAAAGCTATTTTAAGATATTAAAGTGGTAATTTTTTATGCTAAAAGGATCATAGAAATCAATCATCGTATAAACATTGCATAATGAGTATGAAAATATTGTAGTCTAAGGGGAATGTTATTTCTGGAAGAACGAATAGAAACAGAAAGCAAAACATTACGAAGTACGAATTCTAAAACAATTTCGTTATTAAACAAATTGTGCATTTAGGAGAAATTTAATTTATGATATTAAATAACATTTTTTTTACAGTTATAAACCCTTAATCAGCCGTGGTGTATTAAGGGATACTACGTTTATCATTCTATGTGAATCTTTTTTTTTTTAATATTTATCGAAGATCCCATTAGGCATATATATTCTGGGTCTTCTAAGTCGATTTAGCCGTTTGAGTTTCAAATTGTTTCTAGTTCTTCAAAGATGATTTTATTAGAAAAAGAATTAATGTGAAACTACCTCTTTAAAAACTAACATAAATTTATAGGGGAATGCACTGATTGTCATTAAATTTCAACAAAAATCATTTTATGACACCAAACATAGTGAAGGTCGGTCCATAATTTACCTACGGCCCCATGTTAACTCAAAATTTAAAAATTTTCAGTAGAAGCAAAACAATTTTTAATTTTATATTAAAGGTATATAAAAAAGAAATTTTAAACTAACAGCTTTAACTTGTAGTTAACTATAACTGAAATTGCTGAAATTAGCCGTTAAATGTATCAAAAAATGGTCGAGTCCAAAGGATTAACAAGTTTGGTCGAATAGAAAATCTTCAGTGGCAACGCTGATCTGCAACAAATAAAACGAAAAATATTATGAACAAATTACAATAAGATTCATACTTAAAATTTTAATGTTTTTTGAATTAAAAACAATTGTTTTTCCACTTTGTTTTCCATTACAAGTCCTATGGAGGTTTTAGGAAAGTGGCGCACAAGCGCATATCAATAATAAACCCATTTTTCAAACGTACACACGACGTGGTCACATACACAATTATTTTTGTTTTTATTTATTATTTAAAACAAAAACAATTAGCACAAATAAAGACGCACATATAAAAACCAAATACGCTTTATATTTTGCAAATATTTTAATTGTTATGCACAATTTTCATTTAAAAACCGCACAAAAATGATTTTTATTTAAAATTTTTTTCAAGAATGTAAACATAAACAAAAAAAATGACATCTTTGGGTTTTCACCACAGTTAAGCAAAAAATTACCAGATGCCGTAGTGATGCCACCTTGTAGTAATTTCACCATGCGATGATCTATTTTTTTACTAGCAATATTTTTGACAACCCAACCACAGATGCAGTGTTGTTGTAGAGTTGACGTCACCACAGAATACACAGAACTGTAAAAAGTGACGTGTGAAAAAGGCCCAAATCAGTTGCGAGCAGGGTTGTCATATTGATTTTGACCTTTTTCGCCAAATTCAATGTCAAAAATCCTTTATTTTCAAGTTCTTGGCAGTAAAATACATATTTTTTAATTTATTAAAAATATTCTTTATAAATTCTAAAAAAATTCATTTGTTCCGTATCGCTAAAATACGCCAAAAATTCAAAAAAGTCGCCATGGTATATATTTTGCTTAATTTTTATTTAGAAAAAAGTAAAAATAGCTAGTGAACACAAAAATGGTACGATGTTTACTACAAAAAAAGTTTTTTGCGGCTATTATTAAACAAATATTAGATATTTTTACATTTTTATATATGTATGCAGTTGCAGTTTTATTATATATCTAAAACGCTTCACCGGCAAAGCTACCTATTGTAAGGGTTTTTCATTTATTCAACGATGGTACAAAAGAAGTGCAACTTATAACTCGTAACAACGCGTCTAGAAGTTCGTATTGCATTCTACTTCAAAGGCGAGTTGCAGTGGAGTTCATAGCTTAAACACAGCCATTACTTATAATAATATAAAGAACATAAAAAGAACAGTCAAAGTAAGTTCCTTGAAATTTTACGTACCTGCCGTTTCGTTGCAGCTTTAAAGTTTTGGCATAAACTTATTTATCTTTGCAATTAACCAACGCTAATTTTTTCATTGGGTTTCAAAAATGTCCAAAGGTATGTAAGAGTTCATAAAAATCTTTAAAATATCACTGACAACAACGTATTGTATCTGGGATAAAAAATTGCCACATACATATAATGAAAAAATGTTCATATACTTTAAATATATTTATGTTAATTTCTATTTATTGATTCTTTCAACAGCACTTTTAAATATGAAAAACTGTTTTCTCGAAGATATTCATTATCTTCATCAGCCATTTGAACTTTCAAATACTGACCATACATATGAATGCCTCAAACTTCATACATAAAAATAATATAAGTATAATAAAATTAATATTATTTCTCAGTATTGAATTTAACGATTTTCAAAACAAATGCATAGCTCATCAAAAATAGCCAACAAAATCGCCAACTTTTTTGTTAAATCGCCATGTCGCCAAATCAAAAATTAGGTCGCCAAACCAGTTTGAAAATCGTTTGGCGATAAATCGCCACATCTGACAGCCCTGGTTGCGAGGGCAGCTTTCGAAGAAAGAGACAGACAGCTTTTTTTGGTAGAAAGTACGCGAACGCAAAAGTTGTAAAAATTCGTAAAATAAAGGCAACAGCTGACGGCAAATAATTGAAGTGTTGAAAAATATTGTAAATTTTGACTACTTAACTCGTTTTCTTATCGGTACTCGATTAAATACTTTTTATAGCACGAACATTTTTGGAAAATACAAACAAACTATTTTATGTATTCTTTTATATTTGTTTGTTTTTTATTTTATTTTATTTTACTAATTTGTAGCGGGTTAAATTATTTAAAAGAACATGAATAATTTTTTTGCAATTGATTACTTAAGTACCCCAATACTTCACACTTTTACAACTCTAAGAAATTAACATAACAAAAAAAAAAATTCAAAAGTTTGTATTTAGCCAAATAAATGCTTCACAAGCAAGTTTAATTAATTAATATTAATTCACTTTTTGTTTTGGTTTAATTTTTATTTCAACTTTTCTTTTATTTAACAATTTTTTCACAATTTGTATGCTTTTTATTGGTTACTTTTGTTTGTTTACTTTTTGAAACATATGTTTCTTTGATTTACTAAATTTTACTGCAAAAATTTCTGCAGTAAAAATTTGTAAATACTCAGACAAGAACTGTCACTTTTCGCTCTCAATTTATGTTCTCATTGACTGCATTTTGTGTACTCGAACGCAATTTCTTAAAAGGCAGTAAAGTTTAGTAAAAAATAGTAAAAACTTTTGTGTTCTCGAACGCAACTTGTATTGCGGCATAGAATATGATAAAAAAAAAAAAATGCAAAAGGGCAGCTTTCTTTGAAAGAGACAAAAAAAACGCAAAATCTTCCGTCTCGTGACAGTTCTGTGTATTCTGTGACCTCACCTTCTAGATTCGCCTTGCATCCGACCATATACGGTCGGAAAAGACCAAGGCGAATTAACTCCAGGTAAGCTCAACTCGTCAGCCGTTCATCAGCTGTACCCACGGCGAATTAAAAAAATGGTGAAACGTCAAAATATTGTTTTGTTTCTATACTGAAATTTGACAACAAGTCAGAAAATTGCAAAAACAAAATACATGGAGTTAATTCGCCTTGTTTTGTAGTTGTTGAGTTGCACTTACCTGTTATAAATTCGCCTTGGAAAAGACCAGCAATGGCAACGCTTTTTTCTTATATTTAAATTTTTCCTTTTCTTTTATTCTAATTCTCTTGACATTTTCAAAAGTTTTTTTTGACAACTAATTTTGTCTAATTGGAGTAAATTCACATTGCAGTTGGAAAAAATTAATACGAAGGCAATTTAACTTTTGCCACGTTATTTATTAAATTAAATTAAGAAAAGTTGTAGTTTTAGTCAGAGAAAATCATTAAACAATGAAAATCTTTACAAACGAGGGCAATCCGCTGGGCCTGAAGTTACAAATATTGGCCAAACTTGCAAAACGTGAGGTGTCTGTGGAAAAAATTAACCTAAATGGTGAGTGTATAGCGTTGTAAGCATAAAAGCAAGTGCAAGCTGCAATTAATATTAAATTGTTTTTTTAAATGTCCGAATAGATACAGGGCAAAGACATTGAAGGGTGATAAATCTTTAATTTTCTGTTGCAGATATTAAATCTAAAGATTTATTGGTTTTACCAACTTTAGAATTGGAGAATGGCTTAAGGTTGTTCTCAACAGATTCTGTGGCTAAATACTTTTTCCCTGATGAGGGTCAAATGAGAGATGAGGTGTGTATTAGTTATTAAGGACATTTTATTATAATTCATCGTTTTGTAAAATATTTTGGATATTGACCTTGTTCAAGGTTATTTTAACAAAATTTCCTTGCGTTTTTTTATCCAGTGGCTTGAATGGTCTTCAACATTGTTAGCTCCTGCATTGGTTCATCACATGGGACATGGCCACCGTGCAAATCCCAATGCTTTACCTTTACTTAATGCATTAGTCAAAAAGTTGGAAGAACAGTTATCTAAGACACCTTTTCTTGCTGGCGACAAACTAACTGCAGCTGATCTTTCAGTTTGGTGTCTTCTTGCTCCCGATGGCACTTTAAAGGGTGCTCAACAAATTGATAACCTTTTGACTTGGTATCGCAAGATCAGTGCCATGTCTGAAATAAAATCCCTGTTAGAAACGCAGCCCTTAAAGGATTTAACTTTCAACGCTTTACAAAACTCAAATCAGTATGGGGGCCTTTATCATGTTCCACTTAAATTGCCTTCATCAGCATCTGAAGCTGGTAGTGTTTTGGCTGATACTGCATCGACTTTAGCCGATACTATTACTGAAGAAGAACTTAATTTGGCGAGCAGTAATTTTGTCTTTGCGCAAGTTCCAGAGCGCCAGGAACCACGTACAATTCTACCTAAAGCTGGTGAGCGCAATGTGCTGGTCACCTCTGCTCTTCCATATGTGAATAATGTGCCACATTTGGGCAACATTATTGGATGTGTATTATCCGCTGATATTTTTGCAAGGTAAGTGATTTAAAAAATTTCTTCATGATTAGAAACTAATTGCTATTTGAGCAAGAGTCGACTGTGTAACATAAATTGAATAAATAAAATATATATCGACGGCATTTATGTCTAAATTAATGACTAGTGAGTATTTAACAAATCGATCTTCTACAATTTGATTGATATGTTGCTACTAATTCCCTAAAATATAAATTATAAAATAAAACCCGTTATTCGCATTTTTACGGTAGATAAACCATTTTGTCTTCGTCGATTTAAATATTAAAATGAGTAGATAAACCACTTTGTTTTAAAAAATTTTTAAATAGTATGAAGTAAAATTTTAAGTTTAAATCCTGGTTTTTCACTTTTAAATAATTTTAGGATTAAGAAAGAATAGAAGATACTTACTTCAGGTCCAAATAATTATTTGTATGGTTAATGTTAGGATGTTTATTATTATTTATTAAATAAATTACATTTATTTTGAATGCAGATTATCATAGAAAGAATGATATTCTTTAGGTATTACAGATTTCAATTCCTGTAGATATTTTCATTTATTGGTGGATATTGGAAGATAAGTATTCTTGATGTAGTGATTGTGGTTCTATATATCCTGAGTATTCTTTTAATTCGTATTGGAAGATCTAAATAAATATAAAATTGGTTTCCATTTTACAACAGTTCGCTCAGGACGAATACTGGAAGAGCGTATAATATTTTCATCGTTGAAGTTTTTGAAATAGTTATACATAATCTTAGTATTTGGATTAAACAGTTTGCTTATTTTTTTTTTTGCCACCAACTAGGTATTGCACTTTAATTTATTTATAATCATGAGATATATGAGGACATCAGCGCAGAAGTAGTGAAACCCACAATTTAATTGGTTTCGGTTCGGGTGTTAGATATGCTATTTGCACTGTTCTTTACAGTGCAATAGTCGAGTAAGCCAACTGTTTGTATCCAAAACAGATATCGCTAGAAACATTATCTCATAATAAGTAGTCTGGGGTTACACCACTTCTGCGCTGATAGCCTCACATATGGATCTGTTGTTCAACTTTTTTTTAAATTTTTGCAAATATTATTGCTCAATAATTTGTTTATTTTCTATTGAAAAATTAGACAAGGCATTTGCGAGAAAAGAGATGCGATATTTTCACGTTAAACTGTGTGAAGATAGAAACGGCTCCATGCAATAACTCCCAGGTGTAATAAGTCCCAAGAAAAAATGAAATTAGACCCAACAATTTTTCATACAAATGTGGGATTAGTTTCATTATGAAATATCACCCAGCCCTCTCGGTTTTATTTAAATTTTTTTTTTTGAAGTTATTTCATTTTTTGCCTGGGAGTTATTTCATAATGAAATAAAATCCAAATGAAATAAGTCTCCGAAAAAATGGTGTTATTTCATTTTCAATTATTTGCAATTTCTTAAAATTTTAAACGGTATTTATAACGGGATAGTTTAAACAGTTGCTACTCATAAATTTGGAATATTTTAAAAACGTAAAGGATGTATGTTAAAAACGTGAAAGAGGGAGAGTGAAGAAGAAAATACTTTCAACCGTCTGGAGAATGGATATACAAAGAAGCTTTAGTTAGCAAAGCCGGTGTTTGTTATACCATAGAGGAGATATTTTCTTGTACAAACGATTGTGCCATATGTATGGGTAGTGAATCAAATACTCTCTTTTTGCCATGCAAGCGCCTAAAAACTTGCAATAGCTGCGTGCTTAAACTGCAGGCAGCTGTCATTACAAGAGGTCAGGATACAATAAAATGCCCAGTTTGTTGCCAAAATGTCAAGGACTCAATTCTAGTTTTTTGGTAGCCTGATATGTAAATATTCCAGCAAAACGAATATATAATACATTTCGTTGGGAGTTCTTTAATTTTGTTGGCCTTATTTCATTTCTTTTCGATGGACTGTTTTTGGAAGTTATTTCATTAATGTCCTTAGGAGTTATTTCATAATGAAACAACTCCCAAAAGTTGGGGTTTGTTTCATTTTAGACTTGGAAATTATTTAATTTTTTTGGGATTTATTTCTTTTTTCCAGTTTGGGACTTATTTCATTTATTTTGGGATTTACTTTAATGGGAGTTATTGAACTTTGACTTATTGCACCTGTGGCTTATTTCACAGAGCCATAGAAACATTTTGAAAACATATTTCAAATCAGCGTATTAATATTCATCAGAGAAGTTGAATTCGTTTTAAAATAATTACGTTCTTACAAATTTTAAATATACGACTGGTATGAAAATCTCGCAAATACATTGTAGATAAACCTTTTGGCCTTCAAACAAAAAATATGAATAACTCGCAAATAAATCAACATATTGATCAGAAATTCACACCATAGCAAAAGTGCATCACAGGGAATAGTTTGGCATCAAAAAACTGATTTTTACAAAATCTGTAGATAAACCAATTTTGGATAAACGCCGTTGATATGCAACCCAATTATGAATAAAAATTCCCCTGAAGTTTTTTTTCCCATTTTTAAAGTTGAAAATATGTAAAACTAGCTTAACCCGGTGTGCTTCGCTACCCCCATCGTTATAAAATATATAAGTATTTAAAATATATATTAACAAAAATTTATTTATTAAATTATTAACTGCTTCGTAGTAAGAGAATTCCGTGGCATTCAGTAGTTTAATTTTATGGGGGTATTACTCTCCCTCCGTCAACCCCGCCCATTTTTCTTTTAAAATTTACCATAATAGTGGATTTTCCACGTTTGAAGACTCTCATAGTTCTTCAGTAACGTGATATTTAATATTTGCATCCTATGGGGGTACCACTTCCACTTCTGCTATTTTATTTCAATTTTGTGGCTCAGAAGATCCTACTACCAAAAGTTCAACAAAATGCTTGCAGCGGCTCTTAAAATATGAGATATTTATTATTAACATCCACAAAAAAATATGGCACCGCCCCTTTGTCCAACAACACCTTTTTGAACCCAACGACACATTAATTCAGAACAATAGCCTTCTGTGAAAATTTAGTGACGATCGGTTCAGTAGTTTATTAGATATAACGTTTTTTACTTTTTCTATAAAGGGGTGGGGCCACGCCCACTTTTTTAATTAAACGTATTTCTGTTCATGCCAACAACAAATATACCAAATATTATCGCCGTAGGTCAAAAAATGTCATAAATAACACGAATTTAAATTTTGGGTTGTATGGGCGTGGCATCGCCCCTTTGCCCAGTCACAATTTTATATAGCCTAATGTCTCTTCCAGGGTCACAGTTACATGCTGTGAAAATTTCAAGTTCATCGGTCAAGTGGTTTGGCCTCCTATAAGGCACAAATATATATGTATATATATATATATACAAATGTATATACATACATTCACTTTTATATATATAGATGGGAGAAGGTAAAAAAACTACCGGGGAATTTTTATTCATAATTGGGTTGATACATTTTTCTATTTTTCTTACACTTACCGCGTATATATATTTTTACCGCGTATATATATTTTTTTTTTTTTTTGTTAATTTTTTATTTAAAAATATGTTTTTGAGCTTATTTCATTAATCCCCTTATTTTGCGTAGTAACAAATCCAAAATTATTTATAATATGCAAGATAAAAGTTAAAAAAATAAAGAAATTGTTGAGTTTAATTTATTGAAACGACTAAAAATAATATTACAATGTGATTTACACTTCAATTAGCAGAGTAGTATAAAAGAGTATTAAAAAAAAAGAAGTACATACTAAAATGTGTACGTTAAATATAAAGTGTAGGAGAAATATAGGGATGTATGCTATTTTTCATTCATCTTTCAACACTCTCCCTGAATGATAAATTTCATTAAAATTAACATCTGAATTTCCCATGCACCTTTTACATAAAAATAATAATAAATAAAAAAGGTAATAAACAAATTAACATTTCAAAAAATTTCAATTGTTTAACAATTAATTGATTAATAAAGAAAGTCAGTTGAGACCAAATCCTCCTCTAAAATATTCCATCTTCTGAGGGGTAACAGCTTTTGTAAAAACATCTGCTATCATCTGATCCGTGCATAGATATTTTAAAACGACCTCTTCATCATCAATTTTTTGGCGAATAAACTTGGCTTTGATATCCACATGCTTAGTCCTTGGAGAATAATTATTGTTGAGAGCAACGTGAATAGCGCCCTTGTTGTCACAAAACAAAATCATACTTTTGCAACTTTCAGGATTAAGTTCATTCTCTAAACGTTTCAACCACACGGATTCTTGAATTGCAGCAGTAACGGACATGAACTCGGCTTCCGTCGAAGACAATGCCACGGTCTTTTGCTTCCTAGTGGCCCATGATATGGCAGCAGATTGGTAAATGAAAACATAACCAGTTGTGGATTGGCGGTCGTCAACGTTTCCGGCCCAATCAGCATCGCAGTAACCTTTTACACTATCATCTATCCGCTTTCGATATATAATACCTTTATCAATTGTCCCTTTTAAGTATCTCATTATTCTCTTCACAGCTTCCCAATGAGGTTTACCTGGATTTGTACTAAATCGGCTAAGCACGTTGACCGCATAACATATGTCGGGACGAGAAATTTGTGCAGCAAATAACAAGCATCCTATAGCCTGCATATACGGTATCTTTGACATCTGTTGTTTGCCTTCATCATCTTTGGGAGCCATTTCAGTTGACAATTTTTGGTTGTAGTCAATGGGGGTCGTCGTCGGATTACAATCATTCATTCCAAAACGAACCAAAACATCTGCTATGTACTGAGACTGATCGATTTTAATAAAATCTTTACCTCTAGTAATTTTCATGCCAAGGACTGACGACACCTCCCCCATATCCTTCATTTTAAATTTACTAGCAAGTTTTTCCTTAAGTGATTTTAAAGACTTCAAGCTATTTGAGAAAATTAAGACATCATCGACATATATTGCCACGAATAACATATGATCATCAGTAACTTTATGATATATACATTGATCAACATTTCCCCTTATGAGTCCCATTTTAAGTAATTCACGATTGATTGTTTCATTCCAAACACGACCAGACTGTTTCAGACCGTAAATGGACTTTTGCAGTCTGCAAACTTTTTTTGTGCCATCGTCAAACATTTCGGGTTGCTGCATATAAACAGTCTCCTTTAATGTGCCATTCAGATATGCACTTACCGCATCCATCTGGTGTATATACATATCATTCTTTACGGCCAATGCCAATAAATACCTTATTGAAACATACCTGACTACAGGAGCAAAGGTTTCGGTGTAATCAATGCCCTCACGTTGCGAGAAACCCTTCGCCACCAACCTGGCCTTATGTCTCATAGGATTACCTTTTTCATCACATTTGGTTTTAAACACCCACTTTGATTTTATAGCTTTCTCACCTGTCGGTAGATCAGTAAGCACCCACGTATCGTTAGAAATCAACGAGTCGATTTCCTCCTTCATCGCATTTTGCCACTCGGTTGAGTTTTTTGTTGACATTGCCTCTTTTACGCTATCAGGATCATCGGAAACAAACTGCATTGCACAAAAATTATGCGAACGTTGAGTTCTATTGGTAATCCGTTCGGAACTACGAATGTTTGGGTTTACGGCAATGTTCCGTTCTTCGTATGGATTTGGAGACCAATCTGGATCCTCATCTTCAACGGGTTGAGGTATTGGTGAAAACCATTCTACTGATTCATCATACTCACTTGCTTCCGAATCATCGTCTGTTGGATCAAAAGCTACAGGTGTCAATTCAACATCACTAATACTCTCCCCTGAATTGACATTATCATTTTGTAACAAGTCCGGATAAAAAAATGTTTTATTCATCTTTACGTTCACCTTATCTCGTTCCAAAAACACCACATCACGACTGATTATTATTTTGCTGTCTTTTGGATTAAATAGCCTGTAGGCCTTGCTCTCAGAACTGTATCCCATCATGATACACTCAATTGCTTTCGTATCCAATTTACGACGCTTCTCCTTCGGGATGTGAACTAGAGCAGGACAACCAAAAACTCTTAGAAACTTTGAATTAGGACGACGACTAGACCATATTTCTTCAGGGCTGCGACTATCACCACGACAAGGTACTCTGTTGATTAAAAAACTGGCAGTGTTAGTAGCCTCTGCCCAGAACCGGTGGTTCAGACCACTGTCAATCAACATACAACGTACACGTTCAATTAATGTGCGGTTTATCCTTTCCGCTACGCCGTTTTGTTCGGGAGAATACGGGCACGTCTTTTGATGAATGATGCCGTTGTCTTTCAAAAATGTACAAAACTGGTTACTCAAATACTCGCCTCCATTATCCGTACGTAAAATTTTTATTTTGGTGGTACATTGATTTTCAGCCATTTTTTTAAAATCCACAAAAGTATTAAAGACATCAAATTTTCTCTTTATTGGGTACACAAAAACTTTTCTAGAAAAATCGTCCACAAACGTTACAAAAAAACGGGCACCAGAGAATGAATTTGTATTCAACGGTCCTACGACATCAGAATGCACTAGCTCCAATAACTTGGAAGCTCTTGTACCATCTTCTCTATTTGGTCTTCTGGTCTGCTTTCCTTTTACACACGTAACGCAAGTCTCATTATTTTCCTTTAAAAAATTTATACCAAAATTCGCTTCTTTTACTTCACGCAAATTTTTGTTACATATGTGACCCATTCTTCGATGCCATAGATCAAAATTTTCTCCAGCCAAAAAAAACGTTTTCCACTTTCATCTTTGTTTTACAATCTAAGCGGTACAGATCATTAAAAACAGTGGCAGAACTGACAATTTTTTCATTTTCAAAAATTTTGCAAGTTTCCCCTTCAAAAATTACTTTTTTTTCACTTTTTGTCATTTGTCTTACTGAAAGAAGGTTTGCACACAAATAAAAATAAAAAACGGCGTTGTTTACTGTTGACGACGCCAAATAGAATAAGGGTGATTGTTTTGTGCCACATACGGCACTTTTCTAAAAAAAAATTAAAAAAGTGGCTTTTTGTGCTGCATACGTATACTTATTGCTGTGTATTGAGTAACTTGTTGATTGAGATGTCACAGCAGCTTGCTGTGACAAATTTATTCAATAATCTTAAATGCACTTTTTAAACAAACAACATGTGAAAAAAATTGCATTGGCTTATGAATTAGAAGATTATGGATTCCCTAGTTTTGGAAATAATAAATATGTATTGACTCATAATTATTTTTCTTTTGCGTTTTTACGTTGCCCTTGTTACATACTATACATGTGAACATAGATACGTATACAGTACACGCTCGGATATTCGATCCACTTTGTTTTAAGGGCGATTCGAATTTCCGAATTATTCGAATTTCTGGACGGGTTTTTTATACAAAAATTTAGGTAAATTTGACCATAAAGATATAAAAAACTATGCTTTTTTAGTTTTAGTTTATTTAACATAAAAACTATAAGAAAACTTAACGAAATATAACAATTCAGTTCATTTGACTTTATTATGTGTAATACAAACACCAAAAAACCGACTTTTAAACTCTAACAACATCAACAAGATCTGTAAATCATCTTTTAAAATGGGATTCCCATTTTTACTTTGTATTTGGTTAAACTACTGTCAAAATTTTATTGTTTACAATAAAAAGAAAAACACCACTCGGAAATTCGAATTATGGATTCTAATTTTAGAGTGCCAAATGTAATGAAATTACTGATTCGAATTTCTGGAAATTTGAATTTCTGAGAGTTCGAATTTCCGGGCGTCTACTGTAACTAAAATAATAAATAACATTAGTTTTAATTAAATTACACAAATGGACTTATTTAAATAAATCGATGTATGAATATTATTCCATTGACATAATATTATGTATTTTATTTTTAAGAAAATGTGGGGATTTTTGGGGATGAAAAACCACAAATTCTGGTTATAAGAGTGTTTCTTTTTCTTAAAATTAGGGGATTCATTTTATATGTAAATTTGTGCTTTTTAGCTTTTAATGGAAAAGTTTTATTAATATATGAGCCGTTTTCTTTGAAAGTGGCATAAGACACTTTTTCAAAAAAATCGACTTAATAATAAATAATAATAATAATAAATAATAATAATAATAATAAATACTGAGAAAAATATCATTATCATGATATATCAAATACAAGAGAATCTTCTCGAAAGTTAGCATCCATATTTTTAAACGTGTTAAAACGCAAACCCTTAAACATCTCGACTTAAAAACAAAATGACTTATGCCACTTTCAAAATAAACGGCTCATATGTTTTGTGCATGGAAATCATAATCATTTTAAACAAATTTCAGCGGACAAACCACCTAATTTTCTTTTAACAAAGGCTACAAATGTATAGTTTTTTATTTAAAAACACAGAAATAAACTTACTTTTTGCACAATTTCTCAAAGATTTTATCAAAACCACAACCGAACAGCGCAAAATTATCACAATAATGACAGACAAACGCAAAATATTGAAATTATCAAGAAAAAGAAAACAAGCTACCGTTGCCCCACAGAAAACCCTCATAGATAAGAGTTTTCTAGCAGTGTGCTCCTAAATTGCTCATAAAAATGAGTCTTTTCGGAGTCCTGAGTTCTACAGGCTCCGAAATCAATCAAAATTGCTCATAAATTAGGAGGGTAATCATAAAACCCGCAAGAAAAAGATACTACTAAAAAAACTTAATTTAATATTAAAAATTAATTGAATTGAATACATTTAGCATTAGACGCCACAAAAAGTTTGACAAATATCCAACATGTCTGCCAAATATTAAAATTTTTTAATATTTCTGCAAACATTGCTTCAAATGTTTGTCCAAACAGCAAACACCCCAATTAACAACACAAAATGTTTGTACAAACGTAAAATTTTGACGTTTGCCAAGCCATTTGTGAGGTTTATTATGCCCTTTAGAGCTATGCAAGTCAAGGAATGTTTATTTTTGTTCAGTACCTGTCCTTAAAGGCGACCGTACACGACATGTTTTTGTCATCTGACATGTCAAATTTCCCACTGCAAAATACATATGTACATGTCGTGTGTTACCTTTTAAACTTTGCTTCTGTGAAAGTCAGATGCAAAGTCATCTGACCAAATTTCAATTAGAGCGTGCTCTATTTTCTTCTGACAAACCATCTGACATCAGAAATCTATGCCGCGAAGAAACCGGCAGCGGCGTCCACTATTGACGCTGGGTCTCCACGTAGCAATTTTTATTGCTAAGTACAAGCAATAACGTAGGCAGAACAATGGAGCAAGAGTTGCTGATTATATTGCTGGAGAACACTTGAAATTGCTTTGCCATAAATTTCCAATTTTCACCGCGAGTAGTTGTATCTATAAAGTTTTGTGGCTGTATTTATAATGTTTTATGTTATGTTTTGAAGTGATTGTTAAATTTTCTTTTTTAAATTAATAAATTAAATTAATAAAATAATTAATTGTAATTGTCGTAGCTGTGTTTTGTATTACTTTTTTGTTTATTTACGTATGAAAAAATCCTAAAACTTGTATTGTTCTATTGAAAAAATTTAAATGTACAAAAAAAAAAAAAAAACCAATTCGTCGTTTGCTTTTGTTGATATTGACGTTTATTTTAAAATATAATATATAAAAACTTTTTCTGTATTTTGTTTTAAGTATTTTTTCACTTGGCGGCTTTTTCTTGACTGATTTTTTAATAAATAAAAACACTAATAAATAAACAACCGTGCAGAGAAATGAAATGTCAGATAAATTACAACTGATTTGACAGCAGATTGCTAAGCAATAATTGCTCAAGCAATCAGAAGAGCAATCATTGCGCAATGGATTGCCACTCATGGCAATTTGCGGTCTATACGTCGCAAATTTAATGGAGCAATCAAATTTGACGTTTGCCGCAATAAATATTTCTACGTGGAGACTCGGGGTGACGGAATCATTAGCCGGCTGAAGTTGATATTTTACAATACTGAAATATGTATGATCATCGCACCACCCAACAAACACGAAGTCAAACCTTTGATATGAAATGACTTTGTCATTTGACATCAAACACAATTCTCAAACGTTTTTCAATTGTTTGATTTAACATTTAAATTCAAATTGATAATGATTTGAAAATAAACATTTGATATCAAATGTTTTATCAATTTGATGTCAAATGTTAAATCAAATCAAAAATAAACTTGGCAATACTAAAGCGAAAAATAAATGTAATCATTAAAAATGGCGATTAAAGTTAAATTTTTTACTTTGCGGTTGCATGTGTTTTACTATTAAAAATAAATTTTAATATAAAGTGAACAGCTTATTTCTTGTAATAAAATAAAAATTATTTGTGAGTAATTTCAATGATTAAAAATACGAAAAAATAAAACGGGAAAGTGAAGAAAGTTTGTTGAACGATCGCGGTGCTACAATCCTCAAAATAAAAGGGAGCCAAGTAGGTTGTCTTTCCAAGAATTAGAGGACATTATTTAATCTTTAAGCTATGGTGCCGAATGTTTATCTCACAGTTTATTTAAATAAATAATAAATTTATATTAAAAAAAATAAAATATTTTTTAATACAATGTGGAATGTATTATAATCCACATTTGAAAAACATTTGAGAATTACGTTTGAAAGCAAGTTGAAAATAAAGGCATTTTTCAATTTGAAAATAATTTCCCCTTTTTGTTGAGAACGCTATGATTTTCAAATGATTTTCAAATCATTATCAAACGTTTGTCGTTTGAGAAAATGTTTGATTTCAAGTCCAATTTCAACGTTTAACATTGAAAGATTTGACGATTTATCGTCATTTTGATAATTTTTTGTTACGAAATTAGCAAATTGCCGATTTGCTTTCTCTTAGCTTTTAAGCTGATATGCCATACCAAAGCAAACGCGTCAACGTTGTGTCACGAAAAGTAGTGATAGCTTTTTTGTTTAATAAACCTACAAATTATAAATAAAAATAGCGATAAAGACGTTAGATTGACCAAAAAATAGCTAAATTGCCATTATTAATTAGCAATAGCGGCAAACTTTACTATTAAATGACCTGTCAAAATTGGGATTTACAATTGCAAAGCGCGCCGCTTTTGTTTAGGTATGGCTATAATATGCAAGTTTTAAAAAAATCTTTGATTATTTTCAGAGTACAAACACAATAATGTTACCCTTTGTTTATCTTTCGTCAAACCATCATCGAATGCATCTTTTAAGGCTCGCTGTATAAATCATATTTTCAACAATTATACGGCAAGCATTCCACGAGTTGTAAGAGAATATCTACAAGAGTCTCAAACGATTCTTGACATGAAAATCACGTTAGATTATCTTTAACCACAGCGTCTTTCGCTGTGCCATTTAAAAAATTGTTTAAAAAAAACTAAATTTTAAGTTGTCCGAAACTTTTCTCATGAAACTGAAGATTTCCTCACAAATTTATCTGGCAGTCCTGATGATATCATATAAATTTATTTTTATACATATTTATTTAAGTCATAAATATTAGGAATGTAATTAAAAAAAAAAAAAGAATAAGCAAACATTAAAATTAATTATATGTAACTATCTTTGGATGTTATCGAAACAAATAAATTTTTGTAAAAATTAATATACGAGTAAAGTCGTTAATACCAAGATTATATCAAAAAGTTCATATTAATTTCCTGAAAATAAAAGATGTTCATATTTCCTCCGAACAACTTTGCACTACTTGTTAATGTTTTCTTTCACCATTATGAAAGCTGCTACTGTATAAGTATTGAGTCGGTTACGATGATCAGTCTTAGTAAGTTTAAGTACATTTTGCATACAGATTCAAAAGATACGTTAAATGTCAGGATTATACATGGTACGTGAAGCCATCAAAAGATACGAAAAATTTATCTTTCGTATCCAAATGGCAACACTGGTATCTACATCAGGGATTTCCATTTCTTTGCACAATTGTGTACAACTACCAATGTGACCAGATTTTTTATGTTTGAAATAGAGTTTAAAAAAAGCTAAAGAAGGAAATTTAAAGCCAAAAAATAAAGCTAATTTTTATACCCTTCGCCACAGGTGTAAAAGGGTATATATAAGTTTGTCATAACGTTTGTAATTTCCACAATATTGATTTTAGACCCCATAAAGTATATATATTCTGGGTCCATATGAGAAGAGAAGTTGATTTAACGATGTCCGTCTGTCCGTCTTACGTTTGATATGTGTTTTCCGGATAATCCAGACATGATAGCGGCTAGGTTGTTTTACATTTATGTTACATACAGTCCACCATTTCTTGCTATTGAAATTCAGCCAGATCGGTCCAAAAATGACGTAGATATGAGCAAAAAACCACGACTACCTCTAAATTTTTTCCAAAAATCCCTTGTTGTTGTTGTATTTTTTTATTTCTGTATATCTTGAGAACGGCAAGAGGCAAAGTTTCCAAATTAGGTACACACATTGAGGTTGCCAATACACACCATCCTGCAAAATGTGGGCGGGATTGGAGAAGTGGGCGTGGTACCTCCCGTACAAAAAAAATTAAAAATTTTATAAAAACCTAAATGTTATTATTTTGTTTTTCTTTCCATTTCCATTTAAAATTGTCAAATCGACATCACCAGCACAGTCTACGTTCAGTTCACTTTTATTTGCAACAACAACTTTTTTATTCTCAACACTATGTTTGTTATACAAGTAATTTCCGTTATTTATCATGTGGTTGCTTGCGCCACTGTCTACATACCAATACTCAGAATTTATATTTTCCCCTTCTTCACATGCGTCTTGTGCATTATCACATACTTGCATGCTTTTGCTTGCATATGTATATGTAATTAGTGTTGATGAAACTTCTTTTCTGTTGGTATTCTTCTTAAAATTTTTACCGTTACCATTGTTGTTGCTTTTGTTTTTATTTTGACAATTTCTGGAAATATGCCCAAATTCTTTGCAATTATAACACTGTATTGGTTTTTTCTTATTAGAATTTTTCAAATATAACGCGGCTTCTTTTTCAGTATTTCTATCAAATTTGGCATCTTGGAGTAAAAGATTTTTTACCATATCAACGGTTAGTTTCTCCTTTGAATTTTCTACCGCCATAACCAATGGCCTAAAATCGTCGGACAACCCGGCCAACATCAAAGAGGCTGTCAATTCATCGTCTATGTTAAGACCGGCATTTTTCACTTTCAGTGCAATGATTACTAACTCATTGACGTATTCCTCAACGCTGCTGTACTTTTGTAGTTTTATGTTGACTAGTTGCTTTAGCAACTCCACCTTTCTTGTAAGGCCTGTATCCTCATATGCATTCATTAATGCGTCCCACGCTTCCTTTGCCGTTGTTGCTGTAGCAATGTGACCATAATTACTCGGGTCGACCATAAGGGTGATTTCTGTCATTGCACGTTCATCCAAAATCGCATCTCCAGCGCCAACTACGCCGGCTTCCACAACTTTCCAACAACCTTTGATAACCAAACACGATTTTGACTGTCTCTTCCAGACATCAAAGTTCTCCCTTCCTCGTAAACGTTCCAACGAGAATCCACTTGGGAGGTTTGTCATCTTCTACGTATTTTTATTGAAACTTGCGGCTAAAAAAACGATTTAAATTTCACGACAAAAAAAAAACTACTCTTAAACACGCGTGACCATGTAGCCCATAACCTGTTGAGTTTAATTTATTGAAACGACTAAAAATAATATTACAATGGGTCGAGTGAATAAAAATGTAGCTTATACTAGCTAGTACTAAGTACTAGCACTAGCTTTTACTTTTCAGAACTAGCTATGCTGAAAAGTTTAAACTACAAAAAGTGTGAATAACTCTTTGCTAGTGCTAGATAGCTAGTGCTTAAAAGGGGAAGCAAACGCTGGAAAATGTGACTATTAAATTAAATTAATTACAAAGTGCAAAAATGTCAAAAATGTCAAAAATTACAATTTTTTAAACTTATTTTCAAAAATATTAATGTATAAAACAGAATATAAGTACAAAAAATTTGTATTTCCTTTTTTATGTCTTGAAGCGTTAACAAGTACTGTGTATTGATATTTTTATTTCATTTTTTCCTTTTCAAAAATTGTTTTTATTTTATTTAAAAAATGCAACACAGACTTTCTATGGCAAAAGTCTGTAGCGACCTTTATCAATGATTGTTATTTGTTATTGTGTAACTTGTTTTAAAAAAATTTATAAAAATTAAGGCCCTAATTATAAAATTGATTTCTACAAAAAAATTGAATCTGCAAAAAAATTGAATCTACAAAAAAGTGAATTTCTGTAGAAAGCAACAACAAAAATAAAATATATTTATGACTTTGTTTTTGCTTTCAAGTAATTCTTTTGATGTGGTAAACTGTAACATTCCTGAAGGAAACCTGGGTGCAAGTGTCTCCAAGTCACCAGTATTGTCGACTATATTGGTGACATTGTCAGCGAAGTGTTTACACTACATTACATTTGCCACTATACTTGGATTTAATACGAAAAAGATTTTATCAATAACAACTGAGAAGTACAGTTCCTATAAAAGCTGAAGAAATGATAAAAAAAGATTGTTATGACTTCGTATTCTTACAAAAAGTGTAGACTACTTTTACTAAAATGTACTAGCGATTCTCTGGTTTCAATGTCTCCATATGTTCCCAATGGAACTACCTAGTCAGTAGTACCAACGTCAGTAGTAGATTTCCAATGACACGCACATGATAAATGTCTATTGTAAATAACATTGCCTGAGGTATAATAAGTCACTAGTACTGGGGACTGTGTCAACAGTGAATCAGTACAAAATCCCCAGTGACATTTCCTGCAGGGATATGTACATATTTAAATGTATATGTGACATTTACAGAGATTTTACCATTTTAGATATTTTTCCGAAAAATAAATAATTTTAAATAAACTTCTGGATGAAAATCTGCTCTTAGGAGATATTCTTTTCTTTGGCCAACGTTCATAAAATTAAACAAAAAAATCAATTTTTTTTAAATATTGTTGCAAAATACATAATTCAAGCACCCCAATCATAAGCTTAAAAAAATTAAGCAAAAACTAGTCTTTTTAAGCATTCACTCGTTTTTATTCACACATTTTTTGAGTCAACACTAGGAAAACTAGTTTTTACTAGTCAGTATAAAGTACTAGCTTTAACTGAAATTTTTATTCACCTCAAAGCTAGTTTAAACTTCAAAATTTCAAGTATTAGCTAAAGCTACCTTTTTATTCACGCGGCGCAATGTGATTTACACTTCAATTAGCAGAGTAGTATAAAAGAGTATTAAAAAAAAGAAGTACATACTAAAATGTGTACGTTAAATATAAAGTGTAGGAGAAATATAGGGATGTATGCTATTTTTCATTCATCTTTCATCATTTCCCAAAAATGCATAAAAATCCATACCTTAAATGTACACAGTTTTTAAATAAAATTTTCATTAAAAAAGTTTTTTTATGAGTTTTAAAATTAATGCCCGTATTCATAAAAATAATTTAAATTTAACAAAGGTTTACAAAACAAATTTTCTATGAAAATTTCCCTTAATAAACGTCTATTAAATTTAATAATCGTTTGTGAATCACTCAGTTCAATAAAATTAATCAATAAACTTCGACGTGATTACGAGAGTCGTGGCCGTGGTCGAATTCGTAGTCGTTTTAATTTGTGTCGACATAAATAAAAATTAAGACAATCATAAAATCAAATTTTAAAAACGACTTATTTTCAACTACGACAACGGGTCGATTATTTTATGTACATATTGATCACTTACAGCCATTCCCACGATGTCACGCGTAAACGTTCGCATAGAAAATTATATTTAAAACAAAGCAATTTTTAAAATTTGTTTTGGTTTTAAATTTATTTTCTATGCGAACGTTAGCGTGTGACATCGTGGGATTGGCTCAGTTTTTTTAGTTTGCTTTTTTTTGTTATTCTGGTAGACAAATTCTTAATGCATCTTGCTTAACCGTTTTAGACGACTACATATAATGCCCCTATTACGGCTTACAACTCAACTCATTTCTAGTGAAGAGTTGTAATTTTTTAATGTTTTTGATATATCGGCAATACTTCGGATTTGCCGTTATATCGGTATCCGCGATATTTTACGGTCGATACGACGATACTTTTTTCTTTCTTTTTTTTTTTTTTTGGAAAAAAAACAGCTTAATTTCCAATGCTTATTTTTTGCATAACAGCGTAGAGCAATACAATAACACATTCAAAAGCAGAGCATAACATCAAACGGAATAATAAATGGTTTCTTTTAACTCTTAGTCTGGAGGTCCACACCACGCGTTCTATGTCTATGTTTCTTTTCGACCTTATTTTTTAAGACGCATGCTAAAGTAAAAAAAAAATCTTACTTCATGCTACACGAATTATTCGAATCGAATTATTTTTTTATTTAGTGTTGTAGTTAAAGTATTTATTTGAGTTTTAACAACACTTCAATTAATTTATTTTTTACTTTAAAGATACTCACGTGCAGCTGGCTACAATACACTTTACATATCTGGAACTGATGAATATGGCACAGCTACAGAAAATAAAGCACTTGCTGAAAATCTGACTCCCCGTGAGATTTGTGACAAATACTTTGAGTTGCATAACGGTATTTACCGTTGGTTTGGTATCGGTTTCGACTATTTCGGTCGTACAACAACACAAGAACAAACAGAGTAAGTTGATTCCACCAGTTATGTTAAAATTAGTTAAGTAATAAAATAAATCATATGTATTTTGTTATGTTTTTTAGAATTGTACAAGAAGCCTTTAAAGATGTCTACGATAATGGTTACATCCTAACAGAAAGTGTTGAACAGTTATTGTGTCAAAAGTGTGATCGCTTTTTGGCTGATCGGTAAGAAGGTAGAGCAAATTTGCGTTGATGTTTATTTTAATTTATTGTGTAGTTTTGTTGAGGGTACGTGTCCTCATTTAGGCTGTGGTTACGAAGATGCTCGTGGTGACCAATGTGACAAGTGTGGTAAACTGGTGAATGCTACCGAACTTATACGTCCCCGTTGTAAAGTCTGTAACACTGCTCCTGTTATCAGATCTTCCGAACAGCTGTTCCTAGATCTACCTAAAATCGAAAACAAACTTCGCGAATGGGTGGATAATTCTGAACAGGGTTGGACAAATAATGCTCGAGTAATTACTCGTGCTTGGCTACGTGAGGGCCTTAAGCCCCGATGTATCACACGCGATTTAAAATGGGGTATTCCTGTGCCCCACAAAGGTTTTGAAAATAAAGTATTTTATGTATGGTTTGATGCTCCCTTCGGTTATGTTTCTATGACCAAACGATACTCCAAGGAATTCCAACAGTGGTGGCAACCCGAAAAAGGCGTTGATGTTGAGCTCTTTCAATTTATGGCTAAAGACAATGTACCTTTCCATTCGGTTGTTTGGCCAAGTGCCTTATTGGCCATTAATAAGGGCAACACTTTGGTGTCACACATCATGGCTACGGAATATCTGAATTATGAGGATGGCAAATTTAGTAAAAGTCGTGGTATGGGTGTTTTTGGAAACGATGCTCAGGTTTGGTCACATATTCTTAGAAACGTTTATTTATTTATACATTTATACTTCATTTAGGATACTGGCATTCCTGCTGATGTATGGCGTTTCTATTTGGCTTCAGCCCGGCCAGAAGGTCAGGATTCCAGTTTCAGCTGGAATGATTTGGCCGCCCGCAACAACTCTGAACTGCTAAACAACTTGGGCAACTTTGTTAATCGTGCCTTAGTCTTCTGCGAAAAGAACTATAATGGTATAGTACCTCCTATGAATCTTGCCAATGACGAACACATTCTTTTGGCTCTTATAAATCGTGAATTGCGCGGCTACATTAACTCACTAGAGAAGGCCCGTTTACGTGATGGTATCAGACATATGCTTTCGATATCACGCCATGGTAACATTTACATGCAATCCCAACAACCTTGGGTACTGGTTAAGGGTAATGATGTACAGAAGGCTAGAGCTGCAACAATTATTGGTTTATGTTCTAATATTTCATGCCTGCTGGCTAATCTCATCTTCCCATATATGCCAACAACAGCTAGAACCATGTTCGAACAATTAAATACCAAACAGACTCAATTGAATGCTGAGTAAGTTATACTTATTTAATTTCAATAATGAAAGTTATTCTTTATTTTTAATAATTAAGGCAAACTCTTTGAATTTTTGATTTTAAATTGTGTTCACAATAACCATATTTTTTTTACTTTAAATTTGCCCTCATGATCTATATGGGTGTTTCTCTGGCTATGCACGCGACATTTGTACGCGTTTTATTGTGTTTGAATATTAAAAAAATAGAAGTGGATTGGAATTTTAGGATGAATTCTAGAATCGTTACATTGTTTGTGATGAGTTCTTTCTAAAAAGTATATATAATGGTAAATTGAGCACTGGGTACCCAAATGCCATGCAATCAAAGTTGACTTACTCACGTGACAAAAATAGAAGTGCCTTTTAGGACCGTAAGAAAAAGTGCGAAAGTAAGTGAATTGTAGGAGGTTTTTATTTCGGAAAAAATGTTTTTATAAAGGTTAGTAATGGGCCTTTATAATCATGTTTTGTTCAAAAGCAACTATGCATGGGTTGGCGAAGAAAAAAATAAATTGTAAATTACGCACGTGACATTACGCACGTGACGCTTTTTCCATATGTTTTTTTAATATTATCTCCACGCATTTTCCCATAAATATCTTAAAATTTGCTTAACAAAAAAACTTAATACTCGTTTTACAATTGATTGTAATGGAGAGATTATGAAGAAGGAGTGTAAACATAACATATTTCTTGCATGTAAAATAAGTATATAAAAATGTCTTTAAAAGTAGAAAATACAGAAAATTATAAAATTTTCCAGTTTCCAGCCCAATTTCCTCAAGTAAAACAGCTCAGATATGCTAGGAAACCATTCTTTAATAAGAACATAGACTTTTTTCTAATAATAAACAATAAAAGACGATGATAATCAACATTTTTTTTTTTCATCCTGGTAGACCATTCTGGAGAAATGCCCATATATAAAAAATGTTGCATTGTGTTAGTAATTGATGTTGTCTGTAATTCGTGAACCGATTTTATTTCTGCGTTCACGTGGAAGGTGACGTCAATACCAAGGTTTTTATGTGCCAACGGTCTTCAAATGTGTATTGGTCCATGAGTTATAGCCATTTTAGTGAACACTGCATTCATTCCGAAACATGTATTTTTTTGCATGGAAAATTTTCGAATTTGACTTAATATTTTAATAAAAACCGAAATTCAATTAGTTTTTTTACAATTCGATTTTAGTATTTCAGGGTACGTTGGGGATTGTCTGTAGACTACTTATGTTAAGTTTGCACGAAATCGGCCCAGGGTATGGCATTTCGATTTGTCTATACATTCCCATACAAACATGAACAAAATGCCCTCCATTTGAACTCCTCCGAAACGGCTTGACTGATTTTTATGAAATTTTGTTTGTGTATTTGTTAGATATGAGAATAGGTCGTAAAGTATATTTTATATCGGTAAAGAGCTCAGAATAGGGCAAGAGGGACAAAAGCTACTCCTCCCTATATCTTCTTAACTAATCAACCGGTTATCTTAAAATGTGGCATGCAGGAACTGTCACATCTGAAAGGCAATTGGGAATAGGGTGTGGAATAGGGCAAGTGGGATAAAAGCTCCCCCTCCCTATATCTTTTTATTATTAAGGGACTGAAATAGAGCAAGAGGGGTAACATCTGAAAGAAATAAGTTATATGGCAAAACAACGTTTGTGGGGCCAGCTAGTAAATTCTAAAATTCTTACTTCTTTTTAATTCAATTTTTGGTGTAAGGCGAATGTTAATCTTAAGGCAATAAGAACAATTTAAGATACGAAAAATATATGTTGTGAACTAGTATTTTATTTTATTAAACAAAAGAACAAATAAAATATTACTTATGAATTTTTTTAATAGATTCTTAAAATCAAAATTAATTTAACTTCAGGAAACCATTCGCCACAATTTTATTGCCATCCGGCCATAAGATCGGTAAACCAGCACCGCTGTTTGCTAAATTGGAACTAAGCTTAATTGAGGAAATGAAAAAGAAGTATGCTGGACCCCAAGTATTAAGTTTAACTGAATCTCAGGTCAGCTCGGCCTCCATTACTGATTTGGAAAAATCTATTTTGGAACAAGCAGATAAAGTAAGACAACTTAAGGCCTCCACAAAAGACAAATCTGTATGGCAGCCAGAAGTAATTAAACTTTTAGATTTGAAAAAACAACTAACGGAAGCTCAAAGCAAACTGGCAGAAGCAAAACCAGAATCTACGCAAAACGGTACGTGCTCCAATAGCGTCAAAGAACTTGAAGTAGCCATACAAGCACAGGGAGAGAAAGTGCGCCAACTTAAAGCTACAACAAAAGACAAAGCTGATTGGCAACCAGAAGTGAATAAACTTTTAGATTTAAAAAAACAATTAGCAAAAGCTCAAGCCATTACTCCTAATACTACTGCCCCTTCAGCAGCCTCAGTAGATGCTAACAAGGTAAAAGAATTAGAGGATAAAGTTGTAAAGCAAGGTGAAAAAGTACGCAATTTAAAAGCTTCATCTGATGCTTCAGTTTGGAAGCCAGAAGTTGAAATACTCTTGGCTCTTAAAAAGGAATTGACCTCTTTAACTGGTATTCCTGAACCTAATGCTCAGGGCAAAACTAAAAAGAAAAAGTAATTGCATTCGACTTTCGTGTTAATTTAGTCACTTTTTTGTATTTGCCTTAATTATATAAAATAATATATATTTAGTTTATTTTCTGTGTTCTTTAATTTTTTAAACCATTTTGCATTCACAGTTTTAAGCATTAAAAAAAGTTTTATATTAATTTTTCTTTACCTGCAATTGATCATGAGTTTGTATTAAATCATAAAAATATTTAATTTATTTATTATTTTGTTCCTTTATATAAATTGTATTTGACGTTTTAAAATTTAAATTATGAATTTTGTTTTTTAATTTGTAATTTTGCAAAATATTACAATATAAAAGCTCAATAAAGAATTTTGAAATATGCAAAAGTTTTTACCCCTATTATGTAAGTCGTCGTCGACAATAATTTTAAATTGTCACATCAAGTCGACGACTACATCACTTCGACGTTAATTTGGTATTTTATAAGAATGTTGTGTCGACGTAGACTAGTTATCGAAAATTTGACCAAAAAAATCCCATCTCGAAATGTTTTTTTCTATTTTTGTTCATCATTATATCTCACCTTTTAACGCTATTTATGCTGTTTTCCGACATATTTTTTTAACCGATTTAGTACCAAAAAGCTCCCTCTTATACATTCTTATTCACTCAGGACCTTGCGTGTATTATTTTTATCTTTGTAGGTCGAATATTAACATAAATTCAAAAAGTACCACATGAAAAACAAAAAGTACCAATATTTTTCATCTTATATGTTCTCATTCACTCAGTAACCTGCATATATTATAATATATTTCTAAATTCAATGTTATAGAAAATTTAAAAATTATTACATGCAGCACGAAAAAGTAAAAGAAAGAAATTTAATTTCTCGTATTTCTCCTTTTTGATACTTTTTCTCCCCATTGAGTTTCGGTCGACAATCAAAGGAAGAAAGCGTTCTTAACTGTTTTGCTAGTGTCGATTTAAACATAAGATTAATATAGTCGAAATATTCGTAAACCGGTTATGAAAAATGTCGAATAATGGACCATCCTATTTTTTGTTTTTATAAATTGGATAATTGAAAAAAAATTATTTATTTGTGTTTTGCATATGTGTTAGAAGCAAATTTAAACGCTTATAACTGTGAAAATATTGAACAGATTTTAATAAAATATATGTGTATTGTGCACTTCTGTAAGTAAATATCTTTCAAATGGTGTATATTTTGTTCAAATCGGTTGACATACAGAAGAGGAAGGAAAATATCCTTTATAGATTATCATCCACTCAGGACAATGCATGTTTAATTTATTTTTCTATATTAACGAAATTAAATCGAAGTATCAGATGTTGAACAAAAAGTACCAAAAAGCTCCCTTTACATGTTCTTATTCACCCAGTGTAATGTCGAATATTAACAAAAATTCAAAAAGTACCAGATGCAAAACAAAATGTACCAACATTTTCCATCTTATAGGTTATAATTCACTTAGAACCCTGCACCTTTAATATTATGCTTCTAAGTTTAATATTGTAGATAATTAAATGATTATCACATGCAGCACGGAAAAATAAAAGAAAAAATTTTAATTTCCCATATTTGAATATTCGAACACCCTTTTTTTATTATTTGATAATTGATCCGTAAAAAAAGAATTTTATGACGATTATTATACAAATATTTCTCTATTAAAAAGAATTGTATAACAAAAATTATAAAAATTAAATTAAAAGTGTATAAAAAACAACTTCCAAAATCTTGCGTTTTACGGTTGCGATTTCCAGCACACCCCTGTTTGTATTTACATATGTATGTGTTAGTAGCAAATTTGAACGCGTATTACTCCGAAAATATTGAACAGATTTTAATAAAATATATGTATATTGTGCACTTCTGTAAGTAAATATCTTTCAAATGGTGTATATTTTGTTCAAATCGGTTGACATACAGAGGAGAAATGTGTTCTTAACTGTTTTGATATAAAGATATCAATATATGCTCGGGATTTTCTAAATAAAAATTAAAAATTAAATACTGGAGAACTTTTTAAATAACTTGACCCCATCACTATCTACCGGCCAAAACTTTATCAGGAAACTTGTTTTTGCTTAATAAATATATTTTGTCAGTTTCAACCAAATCGTACCATAAATTAAAAAAATTAAATATCACGACAACAGAGCCACCTATCGGGACTAAACAAATTTACTGTTACAAGTTTGGTGTCAATCGGTCCAGCGGCTATTGAGTTTTAGGAGCACATACACGGCACAAATTAATTGTGAAGAGATTATACTAAGTTTGTCATTCCTTGGGAAACTTTTTTATTTTTCATCTCAGACCCTATAAAGTAGATATATTCTGGCTCTTTGAGTAGTTTTAAGTCGATTTAGCATTGTCCGTCTGTTAAAAAAAAACTTGGTGTCAAATTGCTTGTAGTTATCTTAAGCATGTGGAACCACCCACCACCCTAAAAAATTGATAATTTTGTTATAAAAACTAACATAAATGTTGGAACAATGCACGGAATGCAAAAATTCGTGTTGTTCGACTGAAAATCACGCTGTAAAATTTCGTGAAGATCGGTCCATAATTTGCCCTGGGCCCCATATAAACCCTACTCTCGGAAAACAGTTTAGTAAGCCTAAAACCGTAGTTAATAATGCTATCAGAATAAAATTTAATACTTCACAGTTTTATATGACTAGAAATCACACTAATAAATTTCGTGATGATCGGTCCATAATTTACTAAAGGCCCCATATAAATACGGTAAAATTTTTTCCAACTTAGCTTCATATGACCAGAAAAACTGTCATGGAATTTTGTCATATACGGTCCATAATTTACCTTTGACCCCATATTTAGCAGACTTCTGAAATTCACTGTAAACGCTAAAACTAATTTCACCACTGCATTGAAATTTATGTTTTTTAATACCAGAAATCACTCCGCGGAATTTTGGGATGATTGGTGCATTACTTACCATGGCTCCAATATAAATCCCCCTCCTGAAAATAATTTAAGTTCGGCTTAAACTGTTACGAATCGGGATATTTTACTCAAGATTGTCAGTCAATAATTAAATATTGGTCTTAATCGCAACCAATTTGAATGCTGATGTCTGTTTTTATAAAGATAAATTAATATTAAATATACATAAAAAGATATCACTCCTGAAATATTCAAACTATCGGTGGTGGGTATTAAAGATTCGGCATAGCCGAATATAGCACTCTAACTTGTTAAATCTGAATTAATATTTAAATAGAATTATTAAAGTTGGCCATAAATTCTTTTGAATACATATCGTCGGTTGATAATTTAATTGTCGTATGTGGATTCCGATAGTTTCGAGTAAATTGAGTTTGAAGTTTGAAAATTGAAAGATCAGGTCGGAAAACCTAAGGAATCGATCTTATCTCAAAACCGCAAAGAATCCACATACGACATTTAAATTATCAACCGACGATATGTACATATATGCAAAATAACAAAACATTAAGGTCTTCATGATATCGCTTAAAATTGCCATTTGTGAAAATGGGTAAACTTGCGAGACTCGTTTCATGAAGATCCTTTTTAATTTTTGTGTAATTTTAAGAATTAATGTCATTTCAAACTGAAACGTCAATAAAAAAATATATTAAAAAAAAATAATCAAAAATATAATAAAAAAGTTGAAATTTGTGAATAAAAAATGAAAATTTTTTTTAAACATGCATAAAGAAAGCCAAAAGACTAATATGCTTATATTATTGGAAAAATTTATTGTTTGTGATTTACTAACACTTGAAGTTTTCATTGAAAACGGCGGTAAGCATTAAAAAAATTTGTCTGTATAAATGCACAATTGAACAGCGCAAGTTAACGAGTCAGAATTGTTGGGCAAATTTAGCAGTTTGTGTAAATGAATTCTCATACAATTTTTGACAGTTCATTTACGAGGGCGTAAGAATGCACAGTATGCACAGATTACGAGACTTATAAACGATATCATGAGGACACTTATTGTATTTTTTATTTGTTCAAAAAATGTTTTTGCGATATTTTTTTTATTTATATCGAATAAATTGAAAAGTCCAAAGAAACAAAATATTGCGAAAAAAATTTGCATTAAGCAAAAATTACAGCTTTCTTTGAATTCATTCATATTTGAAAAATAACGAAAAATGTTATTTAAAAGAGTTAATTGATTTAAATTGTCCTGGCAATCGCAAAACGCTTAACGTTTGTAGAAAGTCCCGCAATGCATAAGGATGAGGTAATAGGTAGTTTTAGGAAAGATTTCCACCTGCCTTGGCGAAAAAGCAGTCATACGAGCCCTAACCAATATTAATTTATACACCAAGCATTTTTTCACAAATCTGCATTTTAAACTACATATTTCAGAAAATAATATACGGGTCTGTTTTGAAAATCACGTGATTTTAAATCACGTGCTTCTAAGTCCAGTTGTATACTTAAAAGGCACATTTAATTAAAACCTTTTCTTTAGCTTCACTTCGGAAAATCAAATCTTGTAACGTCAATTTAACCGCCTTATACTCAATGCAAATGGATACAACGTTGCAGGCATACATATTCCCGATGACAATACACGAATACAATGGCGAAGCCGGGATAAAATCTATGGGGGGGGGGGGCAAAAATTTTTTTTTTGGTAAAATGCTTTTTTGACCGCCTTTTACTCAATGCAAATGGATGAAACTTTGCAGGAATGCATATTTCCGATGACAATATACGAATACATGGGCGTAGCCAGGATAAAATCTAGGGGGAGGCAACATTTTTTAAGGTTCTTTTTTAAGAAAAGCGTTTCCTTAAATATTTTTTTTAAATGTTCTTATTTTTATTATTTTTTACTTGTTTACTTGCATTTTGTTGTTTGTTAAATTTGAATACTTTTAAATTTTTCAATTTTTATTTATGTATACGTTTTACTTATTTTTAACTAAAAATCAATTGTGCATAGAAAATCGGAAAGAATTCTTGACATTAAATTGCATAATATTAACCCTTATTATATTTGGCGTCGGCAAAAACAACGGCAATTCTTATCAAAGACAACATCAATTCTATGTTAAATTGGTATTTTGTAAGAGTATTATGAAGCCGTTGACTATTTATCGATAATGTTTGGCGTCTACCAACGACCCTGTGATAAACCGCACATTCTTTAACTGACACATGGGTGGCAACTTCCTAGCATTAAAAGAGTATTCCCATTACAGTTACAAATGACCAATTTTTCCTATTTAAATACTAAAACTTTTCTATTCCCTTTAAATCTGCTTAAGTCATTTTGTTTATATCAAAGTAATTTGTGCTTAATTTTAGTTTGATACGTTTTTTTTACCTACTGGATAGGGCGTTTAAAAGCGATTTTTGGTAATGGCTCTAATTTGAGAGCTATGTTGAATTGTGGACCTATTCAAACAAAATTTTGTAAAGTTTTTTTTATGCTTATATAAAAATTAGTCGTGTCAAGTTTATGTAACGATTTTTTTGAGAATGATATTTTTGCAACGGATAAATATTTATAAAATTTCTCTCTCAATCAATTGTAGTGGGGAAAGTAAGAAGAGATAAACTCACTGCTTATTGTTGATGTTTTTGTTTAAACTTTGACATTGTTACAAGTAGAACTGTTGCTTAAACGTTTAACAGTTTTATTTGGTTTAATATCTTCAGTTTTTCTAAAATCTTTATGGATGAAGTTTCCTGACGATCTGGCCTAAGCAAACAGTAAAATGCGCATAGGAATAGCTTATCCCATCAACAATAAATTTCAGTGTTTTTATCAAGAATAAAAATTGGGAATTAATCACGAATAGCAAATTTAATAACTATATCGTTGTAAATCACGTTTATGATACTTTTGAGAGTACATTTTATAATAGAGGGATACCATTTTTATTGTTTTTTCAGCAGTGATATTGTTATACGATATTTATTACGCCCAAATAGCTAAAAGATTTTAAAAATTATAAAAATCATTTAATTTTAGTATAGAAATATGGGTGTTCAAGTGGAAAGTGGATTTATCAGGTTATAAAGTTATATTAACAGCAACAAAATATATTTAAAAAAAGTTAAACAAAATTATTTTGTTTTTATTAATATAACTAAATAACCCTATAACCAACCTTCCTTGAACAACCCAATTGAGATATTAAAAGCATTTAAGAGACACACAAAAGTTTTAAAAAATCTCTAAGCTTTAGAAAAATTACACATCTGTAAACATTGTGAAGCGTTATTGTCAACAAGTGTTGTTTCAGACGCGTGAAGTTTTGTGTCGTCAAGTCTTGATTTATTTTAAGGAGGAGTCACGAGAATGAAAAGGGGTATAGCGTTGACTGAACTCTTAAGTTTTCCAGTTTCTTTTTGTTTTTGTATTCGTAATACTCTAAGGGCCATTATTATAACTTGGCGTTAGCTGTTATCCGACAGTTAACAGACGCTTTTTGACAGAAAACACATTATTATCTGTCAATTTAATCTTAACTTTAGCTTACTTTAAGTTGTAATAATGGCCCTAAGGGCCGTTATTATAACTTGGCGTTAGCTGGTATCCGACAGTTAATAGAGGCTTTTTTAAAGATAACACATTATTATCTGTCAATTTAATCTTTACTTTAGCTAACTTAAAGTTGTAATAATGGCCCTAACTAGATGAGTTTAAGATAAATTAACGCAGTGGACGACCCAAACTTATTGCGAAAACTCAGGTTTAAACAAGAATTAAAGAAAAACTGATTAGCTAAACCTGCGGTGTCTGAAATAGCACTAAGTGCCATTGTTATTGTATCTTAAAAATAAATACTCATTCGAATTTCTGCCTTATCGTATTTTCAACCGATTGGCTGTCTTTAGCAATTTTCTTTTGTGCTACAGCACACATCTCTAATATTAAAATCAGCTGATTCATTTTGTTCACTGGTTTTTATAAGAAAACAAATTCTGTGCTGTTTGTGCAAATTTGATGTTAAATAAAAATTAGTTTGTAAAAAATAATGTTAAATAAAAATTTTTTTATTATACATATATTGAATTTTCCCAATGCATTTTTTTTTTAACCTTTTTAAGATTTTAAAGTTATATTCGGCTGAATAAACGTTCTTTTAAACATGTGTTGGAAATAAAAGAGCCTCATTCAAAAAAGGGAACGTTTGTTCCAAGCACAATCAGTCTAATTATTAATAAAAATTCCCTGCGAGTTTTCTCCCTTCTCCCATTTTTCCTGTGTAAATTCAATTGTAAAAATGGGAAAATGGAAAAAACTTCTGGGGAATTTGTATTCATAATTGGGCTGAATTTATTTGCAGGAACATTGCGTTTTTTGGCCCAGGGATCGTACCAGCTCAGCGTTGGAAATTATTTCAACTTTGTACTGTCCTTGCCACTAGTTTAAAAATTTTGTCTGAGACTCTGGAAGTCATGGAGAGAGAACTTTGTCCACAATGGATAAACTAAAGTTGCATTTCTTTGAAAAGCAGCATTTCCAGGCGTAATTGGCTGTGTGGACGAAACCCACATCAAAATTTTAGCTAAAAAAGCAAGACCTCTATCTCTACTTTAATCGCAAGGGATATTTAATTTATTAGGAAAAGAGACCCTGCAAAATCCTCTGGCTAGTGATGGATTTTTTACAAGCTCTTCCACTAGCTTCTCGAACTGGCACTTAGTTGTTATTTTAATTTTTTCAATTATTTACACAAAAAATATATCAAAACACAACACAGCACAAATCGCACCTATTCAACAATACTGTATTAACTCGAAATTTTTAGTTTTTGACTTTTTGGAAATAATCGAGAGGTATTATTCATATCTACTTACTGTAAAAATTTCGAGCTATTTTGTCTACCTTTTGGTAAAGAAATGGTTGGCTTAAAAATACTTTTTCATATGACTTTCATATTAAATTAAAAATTGTTTTGCTTCTACTGAAAATTTTAAAATTTTGAGTTAATACAGTATTGTTGAACAGGTGCGAAATGTAGAAAAATATCAAAACCGCCGCACAGTGGCTGAAAATCGTTTTTCATCGGCTAAAAATCTGTAACTTTTGAACCGATAGAGATAATTTTGCAATTTTGTTTTTGCAGGAGAGAAGACTTCTTGTACTTTTTTACAGTTTTAATTTTGTTTTTTTTGATGTTTTTTAGCATTTAGTATGAAAATGCTAATGATAGAGATTGAGAATTATGGTATTTTTTATTCAAAAAGTGGGATGTTTTTCAGCCCACTGTTTTAAGAACTTTTTAATCTACATAACTGCCAAACTTCATTAATATATCTTTGTTCATGTCAGATTTATAGAATGTCAAACCTTAAAATTATTATTTTTACTCATATTGAAAGCCCTTTTATTCATTTACACTATATAAATAATAATTTAAATGTTTGACATTCTATAAATCTAACATAAATAAAGGTATCATAATGAATTTTGGCAGTTATGTAGATTAAAAATTTCTTAAAACAGTGGACTGGAAAACATCCCCATTTTTGATTAAGAAATACCCAAATTCTCAATCCCGGAAAACGGCATAAATTTTTTTTTTTGTTCAAAAAAGGCAATACAATTAACACTCGATATTGATCAGAATTTTCTAGAAAGTAATGGACATATTAGAAATCATTACTGTTCTAATTGTATAAAAATCGGTGTGTGGAATTATTAGAATTTTTTACTCAAATTAATTTTTTTTTTTTTGTTTGAAAAATTTGATTTGGAATAATGCATATGGGAGTATAAATGCCAAACTGACTAAAAATTGCTTCTACAAGCATACTCATAATGTTTTCTTTCGAAAAATATGAACATTTTTATATATTTCTGGAGAAATATTTTTTTATCAGCGTAAGAATAAATGAGTATTCGTATTACCTTTATATGCATATACATTCGCTTCGTATATACCACTATACCTTTAAAAAAAATGCAGACTTTACAATGTTGTCACAATATTAAAATGATAACGCCAAATGTTCGTCTTCCGACTCTTCTTTTTAGTGTTGTCACAGTACTGTAAATTGAAATTTACAATGTTGGATTCACGAATTTACAACGTAGTCACAACTGCCTTCCGACTCTTATTTTCAATATTGTTACAAATATAAATTCGCTAAATAAACAAGCAAGTTTTTGTGGTTTCATTTTAATACGACACTATTAAATTAATAAGACAAAATTTTTGTATATACAGTGTTGTAGCGGTATAGTTTTATGATAAATACGACTTTAAAAAACTAAAGTCGTATATTTGTATTTAGGGTGTTGTACCGGTGTTGAATCTTATTTAAAAACGGTATTAAAAAACTAAGGTTGTAATTTTGTATCTACAGTGTTGTGATGGTACCATATTTTTGGTAGAGTCACAATTTTGTATTTACAGGGTTGTGGCGGTACATAATATTTAGAAGAGTCGTAATTTCTGCCTGGGCAGTTCCACTAGAATACTTTTAAATTAAAAAAATAAATAGGTGAAAATTTTTAAATGTTTATTTTCGTTTTTACTTAAATAACAATAACGACAAAAACATATTTTTTGCTTAAATAACAATAAAAGTTAATTTTATCTACTATTCATTCGAATTGCCTCCAAATATTCCATACTTGGTTTTGTATTACCTCTGTCCTGTAGCAGCCCTTTTGCTTCTTCATCTAAGTCCCGATGTTCTACATTCCATTGACTTCGAATGCTAGAGATGAGCTGATCTGTCGTTGCCAACAGTATATTAATCTTTATTCCTTTTTTTCTGGGCTTCCTCTGACAGATCTCCTAGTGGTACTAAATGATCCCTAATGACATCCTCTCCATGATAAAGGATTTAATGAATGGTTGCAGACATATTTCTCCATGAATAATTGGTAGTATATATTCGTGCTGTTTCTTTGTCATAATCCCCAAATATTCTATAATCAATTTGTTCATTGCATGCAAGTACATCAATGATTGTTTTAAATCTTATATGAGCCTTATATCAACACCTATTATTTTAGATGCTTTTTTGGGATCAGAAAAGAGCCTTCTTGCTGTATTCCCATCATTCGTATTGCCTGATCCTTGTTTTGGTTGGTCTATAATCAACCCACATTTGCGAAATTCATCCTGAACATGCTTCTTTTTTATGCTTCTTAAATCATTGTTGGTGTCATTGTGTCTTATTGATCCTGTAGGTACAAAACCCAAATCATAACTGATTTTTAGTATGTGCTCCATAATATTCTTGTATGTAGCGGCGATAATCCAAATTTATATGCATTAGTATTATCTAATGATTTTTCCGGGACTTGGTTTAATTTGCTTAATTTTGCAGTTCCGATCATATTTCAGTGCTGCAGGAACATAAATTGAGTTTTCCTTCAATGTAACTTAAAACATCTTCCTCCTTTTTATTTTTAGAATACTCTTCGGATAATTCTTTATAGCTGAAGCCCTCCATTTTTATAGATATTAACAAATTATATTGTTATTGCTAAGATATATTTTAACAACTAAGATTTTATTCGAATACTACTGGCTTTTATACATAGCTTGCATTATACTGTGTTCATAGGTAGCATAATAAGCTAAAATAAAAAACTAAAATGGGCTAAAGAAGGATACGCTTAAAATTCCACAGGTATTGGTAATTATATAATATAAAATACCTAGCACCGCTTGGCTTGGTACACTTATATTCCAGTCATATGAATAGGTAACATAAAAAGAGCAAAAGAAATGTTGCGAATAATTTTACACAAACTAAAAAAGTGTTCTATAGGCTGGTCCAAACAGGTACAAAAGTGCATTTGGGTTAAAAGTGGATACTCTTACCTTCCTACAGCTAGTTAAATCTCTCTTACCTCTTTTGACCCTCAAAAATTATATTCTTTTGAACTTCAATTTGACTAAAATATAGAACCTGAAAAAATATTTAATAACACAGCAGGTATAATCGGTACAGTAATAGAACATAACATTGTTTAAAGACTGCTTTACTACCAATATAAAAAGTGTTGAACCCACTATTGATATCAGTTTGATATAAAACATAATCCACCCGATTTAAAAACTAGAAAACACGTTATAAAATCAAACCAAAAAATCCATTTTAGCCGAATATCTCCAACGGCAAAGGAGATAACCTAAACATTTAAGCATATTTTTTGTAATTCAGCTTAAGCTTAATTTTTTTTGCAATCCATAAATATATTTTTGGTGAATTTTTTAAAAGTTTGAATTTCCGAGGTTACCAATTTTAGAGGTCCGCAAGTCACTCTCCCGACCCTCCATGGACCCGTGTTCTTTCATTTTAACTCAAAAGCTACTCGGCCATGACAGTTTAAAATTTCATTCAAATATGTTCAGCCGTTCATAAGAAGCAAAATAATTTTTCAAAACAAAACGTTCGTAAACCATTGTGTTACATTTCAGTCATATGAGCAGCTTAAATAAAAAGAGCGAACAAAAATGTTGCGAGTAATCTCGTTAAAATAAAAAAAGTGTTCAACAGACAGTTCCAAACAGTTGCACAAGTACATATGGGGTTAAAGAGGACACTTTCAGCTTTCTGATGGTACTAAAATCTCTTTAACCCATTTTGACCCTAACAAGTTCTACTCCTCTAAAATTCGGATTTAGCTAAAATATAGAACCTGGGGAAACATTTAATAACACATCAGGTATAAATGATTCAGTGATGTAATGAACCACTTCTTAAAGACTACTATCCCACTAATATAACAAAAAAAATTTCGACCAATTATTGATAACAGTTTGCAAGAAATCATAATTTAGTTCTGATCAAATTTACAAAAATTTATTTTTTTCTAAAACAACATAAAATATTTGTTTCCAGCAGCATGCCACAGCCACAATAATCAATATTTTAATCTAGTTTTTTGGATACCTTAGTTCTAATATGTTTGCTATCGAATGACAGTAAAATTTTTGAAATCGGCGATGACAAAAAATTGGACTTTTGGCCGATGAAATTCAATTTTCAGCCACAGTGCGCCGTAGAAATCAAAATTGAATCAATTTGCCCATCCCTACTGGTACTCATAAGCACTAGAGGTCTACAAGAATAAATAAAAAGCAATTTCAACACACTCATTTGTTTTTTAACTACAATGTGACGAGCACCCAATAATAACGAAACAAATGAAAGAATAACCAAAGACAAAACAAGCAAAAACTCATTCAATTCAGTCAACTCAAATCAAATGAGTTAAATATTCAAATATAATTTGAATATAAAATATCTGTACCAACACATTATGTATGTATGTGTAAGCTTAACTCTTATAAGTAAAAGAATCCCAGCCAACCAAACTTACAGATTTTGTCTGATAAAAGACAATTCTGTACAAATTCGTAAGTCTTTCGACATATCGTACAGATTTCTTTAAAAATTGTTAACGAACTTTCTAGGAATTTTATATTTTGCTTATGCAGAAATGTCTGCAGGATTTCGTTCAGCCTTCAGATAGAAACCTCGGAGGAATATTTCATATTCATTTGTTAAGAAATATCTGCACGAAAGCTTGCAAACTGCTGATAGATTTTACAATGGTTTTTATGTTTTGCTTGTGCAGAAATATCTGCATGATTTCGTAAAGAACTCGGATCACAAAAGCTTGCAGACTGCTGATAGATTTTTCAATGGTTTTTATGTTTTGCTTGTGCAGAAAAATCTGTAAGATTTCGTACAGAACTCGGATCAAAAGTTCGAAGTTTCTTTGTTTGATCAATGTTTACAATAATAGTTTAATGTGTCTAACGGGATTATCCAATTTGAAGAAAAGAAAACATGTTAATAATCGTCGTTCACAGCAGTGTATCAAGTGAATTTGGAAAGAGAAGACGTGCTAAAAACATAAAGTGTTTAGTAATAAATGTGGTAATAATAATTAAATTGAATTTTAATTTAATTGAATCTGCACGATTTGTCGGCAATCATTTCAGAAATAAAGAAGATTTATTGTCAGATTACTGGCATATATCTGTACAAACTGTGCCAAAAACTATGCGAATTTTAAACGACTACAAGCACGATTTCTGTCAGACATCGATTGGAAATATCGGAAGGAAATCCAGAATTTCCCTAGGAAATAACATCAGACATCGTTCATATATCAGACAGATCTATCTGTGAAGTTAAGGGAATTTCCCCCGACAATTCTTACAGAACTCGTGTCAACCACTTCATATATTTTTCGTGTCGACTTCTAGACGAAATCAGTCCCGAAATCGGCAACTTGTTCAGAAAGTCGTTATGAAGTCTGAACGATTTCGTTGCATTTGGTTTGCTGGGAAGCCACACGCTTACACACATATTATGTCAATGTATTCAAATAAATGTATGCACATTCAATTATTCAAAAATTATTCGAATGTTTTTTGTAAACTTGCTCTCTCTAACGGGTCATTCCAATGTTTTGTTTTTTATGAATGACTCTCAAATTCATTTACAGTAAACAAGTTTTTTATTCATTTCATTCTTTCTTATTTTTGTATAGTGTTTACTCTTTCTTTTCTTTTTGAATGTTTTATATTTGAATAAATGTTGTGCACTTTGAATAAAGGCAAACGAGTGAGTTATTCAAAGCAGACCTCTAATAAGCACTAGTATTTTTATGTAAAAACTCTAACACCGTTAGCACTAGTACCTCTTGTTCTAGTAATTGTACTAGTGGCATTTTGACAATTAACTCTTAATCTCCTGCAGGATAAGTATAAAAAATCATTGTACATACATGCATCCATACATATTCCCCGCTAGCATTTGGAAGATTGTTGATCAAAAATAAGATTTTTGAGTTCTTTTGACGATCAAAGACTGATTTATCAGTTATACGTTTTAAAATAATCTACGGTTATAATTTTAAAGCGTTTGATTTAAAAATGGCGGTTACACCATAAGAAAAAAAAAAGTCGAAAATGACTCTTAAGTAACAAAACAAAAAAATCATAAATGACTCTTCAAGAAGAGTCGCGCATAGGGTACAATTATCTCCCGACAAAAGTATCTTTTATGATCAGAACATAAACGCATATTTTGGTTTTTTAATCACGCTGAAGAGTCAAAAAATACCGGAATATGATTAAAAGTTTCAAAAAATGCTAGTTGTGATATTTTGATTTATCTGAAAATAAATTTTCATTGCATTGAATAATTTAGAATCCTTTCTTCTTCAAGAGGAAAGGCAAACAAAACCTGAATTGTAAGAAAGAAACGTAAAAAATGGCTTCGAGAATCAAAATGAGTCAAAAATGACCGTTAAGAAGAGGAATTATTGGTTTAATGTGTTGCACAAAAATATTTGCCGTAATATTTTCTACAAAGTTGCTGAACATACATGCACAGAATAAATAGTTTCATATACCGATATGCTGCACGAACAGGCAAAAAGGGTATAACTTTAACCCCTCCAAAATAAATACCGATGCTATCTTTCAAAACGCAAACACACGTACAGTATATTTTTTTGGTCTCCTCCACCAGAATCCACTGTCAGAACTCCGTTATATTTTTCAGTGTTGTACAGTTAATTAATAACATGACTCGTTTCGGTTTTAGGTGAATTAAGTTGGATAGGGGATTAATATGGCGTCTATGGTAAATTATCAAACGGTCTTCAGGAACTTTGGTAGTGCCATTTTTGGACTAAAAATCTTTAGTGGAACAAATTGTTCTACAAAAGCATTTTTCGTTACAGTTTAGGCGTAATTATGTGTTTTCGAAGAATGGGATTAATATGGAGAATATAAATCGATCTTTAAGAAATTCGGTGCTGTGATTTCTAGCCTAAAGTAATTAAATTAGACCAAATTTCATAATGATATGAGTATTTGTTACGGTTTAAGAAGTATTTTTTGTGGTTTCCGAGTGTGGGTTTAAATGGAGCCTATGGTAAATTATAGGTCGATCTTCACGAATTTCTAGTCTAATGAAATTATTATGGACCAAATTTTAATAAATACAACATCATTATTTGTTACGGGCTTACGTGTACTAAATTGTAAAGTAAATTTATCCTTTATTAATTTTAAAAGCTCTTGCTTTAATTTACTTTCTAATAATCGATTTTAACTGGCTGTCCTACGATGTCGAACGAAAGTTTAAAATTTTATTTTTGTTTTTAATGTAAATAATATGGCCTTATGTTTTTCCCGTACGGACTACACAAAACTGAACTGTTTATTATTATTAAACGTTGATTGGGATACTATTATTTCAGGAAATAATCTGGATAACGTCGTATCAAATTTGTATGCTGCGTTACATCACTGCATGTTGGAAACTGTTCCTAAACAAATTATTCGCAATAATAATGGCCCTCCATGGAATAATCGTTATTTGTCTAAATTGAAAACAGAAAAAACAACTTTTTAAAAAATATAAGATATCCGGCTCATCTATTGATTTTACGAATTATTGTATTATACGATCTAATTACAATATGGCTAGTAAACTAGCATATACAAGTTATTTAAGTCAGATCGTTTTACAATTTTATCAACAGTAAGCGTCGTGCAAGTGCTTATCCTTATTATTTGATCTCGGAGTGCTGGTGATGATATCTCTATTAGCAACTTTTTTGCTGATTTTTTTGCAACCACGTATTCAAAGAAGTCATTTGATAATCAAACTTGTTATCCCTTTAATATATCTCATTTTACAGGTATCAACTTTTCATTTATTGACACTGAAAGGTACTATCCAATTTAAAGTCTCTGCAGTGCTCTATTAATCCCGGACCGGATGGTATACCTAACTGTATTTTAAAAAATTGTGCAGAATACTTATGTATTCCTCTTACATCTTTAACAATTCTATTGAACTCGGCCACTTACCGCCTGAATGGAAAAAATCATATATTACTCCGTTCTTTAAAAGCGGAAGTAAACTGGAAATATCGAATTATAGAGGAATTGCAAAGCTGAATGCGATTCTCAAACTTTTAGAAAAGATATTGACTGATAGTTTATATCATCAAGTCTCTTCCCTTTTATCACCTTGTGAACATGGTTTCAGGAAATCACGTTCCACTGTTACTAATATTTTACAATTAACAACTATTGTAAATGAAGGTTTTATTAATAATAAACAAACCGACGTTATTTACACGGATTTTAGTAAAGCTTTTGATGAAGTAAACCACGATATTTTACTTTACAAGTTATCACGATGGGATTTAGCAACAACGCAATACGCTGGCTTAAATCTTATCTTTTAGATAGAACCCAACAAGTAAAATTTAAGAATGCTTCCTCAAAATGTATCAATGTTCTCTCTGGTGTGCCACAAGGAAGTCATCTTGGTCCCGTTTTATTCACATTATTTATTAATGATCTGCCATCCGTTGTTCAGCACTCCAACATACTCATGTATGCTGTTGATGTAAAAATTTTTAATACGTTTAACAATATTATTGAACAATCCTCTTTGAGGGCTGACATTGAACTTTTCTCTAATGGTGTAATAACAACTTATTGGATTTAAACTTGAAAAAATGTAAACACATGTCATTTTTCCGCTTATTAAAACTTGAGACTAGTTATTATCTAAATGGAACATTACTGGATACAGTTCACAATAGTATTGATCTCGGTATTCTATTAGATCATAAACTAAAATTCTGTGATCACATTTCATTGATGGTTAATAAAGCTAATGGAGTACTTGGCTTTATGAAACGTTGGTCGAAAGAATTTTCTGACCCATATATTACTAAACATCTATATACGTCTCTTGTTCGTCCTATTCTGGAATATGGATCAATTGTATGGGTTCCTTCCTTTAATATATATATCAACAGCATTGAATCTGTAGAGAAACAGTTCCTTTTATTTTGTTTAAGAGGTCTTGGAAGGAATTCGCTTGTATTACCGTCATATGAAAGCAGACTTGGTCTTAAGGCTCAGTTAGGCGAATGTTGCTGTACCCGTAATGTACCGCACCGTACTGTAAGCACGTTGGTGCACTTATAGAACGTTTAAAAACGTGTCATATGTTTTCCCATACATAAACAAAAAGCACGAGTATACATAAAACAAAACACACAGTGATGGGAATCAAAAATTTTCAAATGGTGACCGTTGTGCAGAAAAGGTACCACGTGATTTAAATGGTATTAAAACAGTATTTTGTGTATGTAAAAAATTTTAATAATTTAATATTTTTATTATAGATTTACAATAAATAAATTTGTATTTTAGCATATATAAATTTTTATCATACATATATTGTATAGATATACTGAAAAAAAGTACCAACAAAAAAGAGCAAAATTACCCACATTCAATGTAACATACAAGCCGCCCATCACTGTCTTACAAATGTCACGTAACAACGGCATGAAATTCTATTTTATACAGATTGGTACGTTGCAACTACGGTACATTGCATTTCGGTAAGCTTTTGTATTGGTTTTCATATAACAAAAAACGAACAGCTGATTGATACAGTACGGATACGGTACAGCAACGTTCGCCTAACTGAGAATTTATTAAGTTACCGACGTTAAAAAGTCGAAAAACAATGCTTAGTATTTCGTTTTTAATGGGTCTTATAGGCGGTAATGTCGATTCCGATTACTTGTTGAGTAAAATTAGCTTAAATGTTCCAGCTAGACCTACACGAAACTTTCAGCTGTTAAGTTTAAGGTACTATCGTTCTGTTTATGCTAACAACGACTCCTTTCGTCAAATTTGCGTTAAATTTAATAGTCTATATCATCTAATTGACTTTTCTGATAGTAACGATGTTTTAAAAAGAAAAATGATTGTTTATTTAAATTAATTAATAAAATAATTCTTTATTTATTGTACTCTTATTTTAGCACTTATGTCTGTAAGGATTTTAAATCTATAGACTGAAATAAATAAATAAATAAAATGGCCAACGAAGTTTTCTCTTGCTTCCACCGATTAACATTATATTGATACTCAGAAAGTTTGCTTGCCCTAGTTTAATAGTTTCAAAAATAAACGATAATTATGTGAATTTATGGGAAGTATTTTCCCCCTACTCCTACCAAAGAAATTTTAAACCTTGTAGCGCAGATTGATGGTCTACAGTTTCCTAGAAAGTTTGAAAACTCTAGCTTATACAGATTCTAAAATAGACAACAGTAATCGTTCACTTCATACGGGATGTGCCATGCCCACTTGAAATTTTACAAATATTTAAAGCCAACGTAATAGGTTCAGTAGTTCAGAAGTCTATTTAGAACCAACCACTAAACAAACAAACAAACGCATTTTAAATTTTTTTTATATATAGAAAAGTATTTTAATAAAGCTTGGTTTTACAAAATCTACAAAATAAATCAACAAATTGCTTACTTAAGCCCAGAGTACACAGAATGCAAATTGTGATTCTGACGAAATTTTGACACGTCACATAATGGCCATTGTGGCTTTGTAATGACGTCAGAACCACATGCGCATGTGTCTTTTCACATTCCGTTTACTCTCGGCTTTAATCTTAATTGTTTTACAATTCTCTTTTATAATTTGAAATTTTCTTAACATTTTCCACCTTTTTCACAAAGCTGATAAAGTCATCATACAAAGTGGCTGGCAATTCCATTGCGGCAAAATGACCACCCTTTGTGTGGTAGGTACTATGAATTAAATTGGGATATTTATCCTTTAATTGGAAATCCAAAAAATGCATTAAATCGTGTTTGAAACGAGCACAACCAGTCAGTACTTTGGTCGGCACACGTTCCAATTGTAAAGCTCTCTGTTCTCGTGTATATTGTTCCTTGTAAATTCGTTGTGAAGTTGTAATGGAATTAGTTAAATAATATATCATTATATTATCCAATAATGCGTCCAACTTAAAGCGTTTCTTAAGACCACCATCAGGTAAATGGCGATACGAAGGATTCGTCCAAGTAGAGAATTTTTCGAGAATGTAAGCAGCTAAGCCCACGGGATTATCTTGTAATGCTGAACCAATTGTATCTGGTTTAGTCGACTGTAAATGCATGTAGCCGCTTTCTTCTATAAGAAATTTGTATTTTTCTGTCATGGGGAAGAAGAAGTCCTCAAAACCTTTGGGTGCAAAGAAACTAGGAAACATACTAGCAACAGCACCTTTCAGCATTCCTTTAGGTGTTAAAGCTGTGCACATATTGGAGTGGTAGCCAAGTACATTTTCAGGGAATAATGTTGCAATATGCGAACCGATTATTGAACCCCAGTCACCACCCTGTATAAAGAATTTTTTGTAGCCAAGACGCATCATCAAATTACGCATTATAACTGCAATTTGTGCCGGTCCGAGACCTGGTTTCGAGGTGCCCTAGAAAAAAGTTAAAATTGAATTTTTTGTGGGCACAAACATTGAATTTAGTTAGTGCTTAAATAATCACAGATGTGATTATGTATGTTAATCAGGGCTGTGGAGTTAGAGTCGCGGTGTTTGTATCGGAGTTGGAGTACCTACAAAAATTCGCGACTCCTACTCCAAAATTAATCGATATGAATAACACGTAGCAACTTAATATTTTTCAAATCAATTTGATAAAGTAGATTTAATTTATTTTAAGAATGTTAGTTCATTCAAGTTCTTAAATTAAATAATATCAAAGTGATTTTAAGTTTTTTCGGTATAATAATTATAAGTGCAGGTAAGAGTCTAAATTGTATTTGCAGAACTAATGTATGCTCGGTAATTGATCTAGTTAAAAAAGAGGTTTGTGGCTTGTTAATGTCTGTTTCCAGTTATTCACTTGTTCTTTAATATGTTATTGAAAAAAATCTAATTTTTCAACCGTCAACATTTAAATATGTTTTACATCCCTGCAGGCAATGTCACTAGTGAATCTGTACAGTCACCAGTACTAGTGACTTATTATACCCCAGACAATGTTATTTACTATAGACATTTAACATGTGCATTAGGGGTATAAAAAATGTTGGCCCTAGCACTACGCGATAGCGAATATTGTGTTATTTACGAAAACAATTTATTTGGGTCGTTTGAAAATAAAAACCTCACCCACAAAAGCGATTTTCCAAAAATCCCTAAAGAAAAATATATAATAAAAAAATTTTAAATATATTATTAATAAATGAAAAAAGAGTTAACAAGTTTCTTAATTATTAAAGGACATGCATTTTTAGAGCAATTCCCTAATTATTTCATAGAAAACTGTGAGTTTTTGGGTAAATGTATAAGTACAAACAAAAAAAAATAATTTTGCAACTTTACCGCGTTTTGTAGGTGACCTTTTTTGAAAACCGCGAAAACTTAATATAATTTTTTAATAGTTTTCAATGGACTATTCGACTATGATAGGACCATTTTTATATTAGAAAAAAATGGGAATAAGTTATACCCCTAATGTGCATGTCATTGAAACACTACTACTGACGTTGGTAATATTGACTAGGTAGTTCTATTGGAAACATATGTAGACATTGGAACCAGAGAAGCACTTGTACATTTAATTAAATCTAATCTATAGGAATTATACTTCTCAGTTTTTATTTTTTATTATTATTTTTCGTATTAAAGGCAAATTTAGTGGCATACGTAGTGTAGTGTTGACACTGCGTTGACGATGTTACTTAAATAGTTGACAAAACTGGTGATTTGGATACACTTGCACCCAGGTTTCCTTCAGGGATTATACAGAGTAAGTGTTGCCATAGTGCTAAAATACTAGCACTTACAAACAAAATATAATTCAACAAGTTGCTAATAGAAAAACTGCGAACTTAAAGTAAGTAATGCCAACTCTTGGTACACTAAGCGCGTATAGACATTTGACCAAAAAGGGAAAAATTGAAATAATCTCTAAGTCGGACTTAACAAATTTATGTGGTTTGAGTCGAACTATTTTTAGCGACTCCACAGCCCCGAATCTTGAAAACACGAGCAACTGAATGCCGGAATTTATGAGAGTTAAGATGATATTCGGAAATAGAGCCTACCAAACCCTTTTTTAAAGATCGTTTGGCCATTTAATACGGAACCAGTGCCCATGTTCTGTCACTCCCGCGTCGATAAACTTTTCGACTGAAATGTTAGAAACGAAACCAAAATGCAATAAATTGAAACAAACCACTGTTTTTAACATTTAACTGCGTCTATAACATTTTTGACGAATAATAGCTGTCACGTAAGGAAATTACTCGCCATTTTACAGAAAAAGTGTGTGTAAAATTTTGTCAAATAAACCCACGAATAAAAACACTATAAAATGTATTAAAATTGCAAAGAAGAATAACACGAAAGAGGTGAGTATTTTGTTCTTGGCAGATGTTTTTATTGTTTAAATTTTTTGCTGTTAACATTGGGGCTACACGTGACAATTTTTTGTCATAATAAACGTCAAACGCTGACAAAAATATTTGATTTTTTTTTATGTAGACTTTGACTTTTGATATAACAAAAAATTGTCAGGTGAAGACCCCATGTAACCTGTATAAATTTTTTCACAGCTTTTTTGTAAACAACAAACTTTAAAGCCGCACTTTGCATTATTTGTTGTTGAATTTTTCAATTTGAGTAAATTTGGTTGCCGTCAACGATATGTGTGAATGGCGTTATTCTGCAATTTCACATCGGCTTCGAGTGAAATATTATGACATCAATAACGCAGCGACGTAATCTCTTTTGATAGTTTCAGTTTCATGAGTTTCAGTTTCACTTTTCGAGAATCGATGGTATATTTTGTTTCACATCTTTTCGATGCGATAAGTTCTCACCAAAGTTACAGAACATGGGCACAGAATATATAAACATGTAAATATTTAATTCTGGCAATACATTTTTCTCACCTGAGACCATGCATAACCAGGTAAACTGGGAACAATGACATCAAAAATGTATTTGTTGTTTTTATCTTTTTTCGTTTGGTGCAATTTATGAATTAAATTGTAAAATTCTCGTACAGAACCTGGCCAACCATGTAACAAGAGAATCGGATAATGATGTCTATCTACGGTGTATTCATCGTAAACCATTAATTGAAAAAAATGCATACGTAATCTAGAAGGTTTAAAGAAATTATTATATTCAATATTGATAAGAATATGAACATACTACATATCGCACTTGATAACAAAATAAAATAAATCAAAGTTTTTATTTTTTCACCTTTTGGAAAAAATCGACACGTAATATTGACATCTACGCGATGTAAAAATATCAATAGCATGATATCTCTTTTTTTGTAATGAAACGGTTGGTTTAAAAATTCTTCTTAATATGCCCTAATATTAAATGAAAAATTGTTTTGCTTCTACTGAAAATTTTTAAATTTTGAGTTAATACCTTCTCTATGATCAAGTGCGATATGTATGTATTACGAGGATTTAAAAATTTTTTGATAATAAAAAAGAAAAAAAAGTTATTATTTCTACCCTTGTATATCAGTGGTCAAATGATTAAATTGCCAGAGGAACACTTCACGTTCACGCCATCGCGGCAAATAGTCATCACGCCAATATTCAATAATTTCTTGTAATTGTTTTGTATTAAAACCATATTCAAAAGCAACCCCTTCAAGGGGTTCGGTTAAGTGCAAGGTGCGATTTAGTTGTGCGCTTAAATCATCAATGGTCTGAAATTTCATAGTTATTTTGTAACATTTAGTTACGTTTCAAAAGGAGTATGTATATCTTAAAATAATTACCTGTTCAGTATACATTAATTTGTTGCCAATAACTTCAGATGAGTTGGCTAAATAGGCTTGCCAATCTTTTGGTTCAGCTTCATCGCCCCACCATTGATTAAGCGGTAAAGTGGGCACTTCGACATCACCTATTAAATCATTCACTTTTTTATAAAGCATACCACCGCCTATGGCCAGTAGGAGTATTAAAACCCGTGTAATTGGAGACATTTTTGCCGTTTAGACAAAACAAAGTTTCGGTTTCACTTTTTTCAAGTTATAGTCTAATTTTTTAGGAGTAACTAAAAGCGCCGCTAGTGTTTTGTTACAGGTGTTTTAGTCAACTATTGATTATTATTAGTTTTACAAAAAACATTTGCAGTGATTGCTGCTTGTTTTGTTCTAATCTTCACTACTCTCTTACCCTACATTATTAGATGTGCACATTTATTTCATAAACTTTTTTGTGCCTAAGTACTAAAACAATGAATAAAGTTTTAAACTTTATAAAGTGGAAATCAGTCATGTTTTACATTAACAGATAAACGTCAAATCCTTTGAAGATTTTTTTTAAATATTAAACATCTTTTTCACGAAGTTCAGTTAAAACTAACAATTAGTCTAACTTTTACTTAACAATAGTGGTATTCACATCGAACTTGTTAATTTGTTACTCGGTAGTTTGTTAATTTGTTTAAGATACCAACTGCGAACGACCCCCTTTTTAAAACTTTGTGAGTCTGGTAACTTTCGTAGTAAAACAACTGAATTACGGTTCTGACACAATTTATTATTCTGGAAAAAATTACACATGCCACGAGAAAGTGTATAAAAAACAACTGTCAACCATTTAATTACTCATGCTTTGAGACAAATAACGTTTGCTGACGGTAAAGGTGCTATCAGAAGGGATGTATTTTACATATGTACTGTCACTTTTCTTTCCCATATGTAATTCCGTATGCATGTCAAAATTTCGATTTAACATACGATTCATAATTTTTGCTATCACACCTGCTTATGTTTTTCCTTATGACATAACCTATAAATGTAAACAAAAACTGATTCTTGTTTACGTTTCAAAACAAACCAGCTGTTTTGTTTATGTTTGCCACAGGAAAATAGAGCGTGTTCTAATCGAAAAATTTACATATGTATTTCCACATGTATTTTACACATGCAAAGTTTCATATGTATCACACGATGAGTACAACTTATACAGATGGAAAATTTGACAGCACATATGTAAAATACATCCCGTCTGATAGCACCTTAAAGGCCAGTTTACACGGTAATACAATGTATTACGACTTTGTAGAATCAAAATATTATGAAATTCTCTCCGTGTTTAAAAGAAAAAAATAAAAATCTTTTGTAAGTATAATTCATGTTTACACGGATGGTATAAGTAAAATCAAAAATAATAACAAAAAAGCAGATGGTTGCAGTTTTAAATATTTACAAAAACAACATGAAAATTTCCTGAGTTGATTTTAGTTGTTTTTGTAATTGTAAAAAAATGCTATCACCTTTAATGTACTACGTTAAAATACACCTCTGGTGTGATGAGAATACATAAGTTTCTAAAATGGTTTAGAAAAAAACCATTTACCGACCGCTTGTCAGATTTTGTATCCGTATTCTCTCTTACTCAATACATTTTGCTTTTACATGATAAGATTTTTCTCATTCTACATAATCTTTCGACATGTCGTAATACATTATATTACCGTGTAAACTGGCCTTAAGTAGTGAGTTACCAACTAACAACTATTTTATCAGGGGTGCCGTGTCGTTAATTTGTTAAAGACTAACAACCTAACAAGCTCGGTGTAAATTCCGCTAATATGTTTTTGACAGTTATAACTATAAATATAGTTAAATATAACTGAACATGGTGAAATTGGCCGTTAAACATGTATATCGGGTGATGATCGACTTGAAATACAATCAAAACATTTATGAATGGAACTCGGCTTCGTTCATATGACCAAAGCGGGCACGTCGCGACGTGTCGGCAACGGACGATTCTTTGGACCCAATTTTCGATGACTCTGAGTTCTTCCAACGTCGTCGGCTTGTTGGCATAGACCAATGATTTGACATCGCCTCAAAGAGTCTAGAGGCGTTAAATCGCACGAACGAGGCTGCCAATTGACTGGTCCATTTCTTGAGTTATCACGCTCATCAAACTTACTCTTCAATTAATCGATTGTAACGTGTGCTGTGTGGCACCATGTCGTCGAATTCGGGCCAAAAATAATCGGTAATCATGGCAATAACGTGACGATCGTTACTGTCGCGAAAAAATGTGGCTCAATGGCGCCGCCGGCACGCAAACCGCACCAAACAGTTTTTTTTATGGATGAAGTGGTGATTCATAAAGCACATGTGGATTTTCACCAAACCAATAACGCATATTTTGCTTATTGAAGAACCCATTGAGCCAAAAATGACCTTCGTCAGAGTCCAATCAGAGAACGTACGTCGCGTAAAATTGCTTTAATTCTTGAGTCAGCTTGATCTTCTATGGGTGTAAACCAAGATCTTTACGCAAAATTCGCCATAAAGTGGTCTTGGCCATGCCCAGTTCTTAAGAACGCCGCGGAATCGACTGATTTGGATCGTTTGCTACGGACGCCTGAACAGCAGCGATATTTTCGTCGACCAACCCGTTGTCTCACCGGTACGGCAGCATCATACAATAAATATGTTGACTCAAATTTTTGCACTAAACTTGATATTGCTTGTCTACTAGTGCGAGAATAACGACAGAAAATTGGAGTTAAAATTAAAACGTATAACATTTCACTCAAAGTGTTCGATTTTTAAATTTATGGGGCAAATACCCAAAAAATAAATTTTTTTTACCGCCACTAATTTCAGAATATCTCCGAACCTGTTGACAATTTCAAGTTGTGATGTAATATAGCACCATATTAGTCATGGCCATACCAAAATTTCTGTGTCTAATACAAAAAAAAACTAAAATCGGATTTTTAAATGCTCTGTATTGTCCGCAAATTTTTTTTACAGGCTCGAAAAATTTTTGTTTTTCGCACACAAATGCTGTACCCCCATATTCATAAACGTTTATTAAATTTAACAAACGTTTATTAAGTAAAATTTTGATAGAAAATTAGTTTTGCAAACCTTTATTAAATAAAAAATATTTTTATAAAAAAGGCAGATAATAAACAAGAGTCTGTGCGCATGTTCTGTAATTCTCGCTTCGATAAATGTGTGAAATGAAACAAAAATGCCATATACAGTCAAATCCCGATAATTCGTGCCCCGATAAATCGTAATTCCCGATAATTCGTAATAAACTGTCGGTCCCTTGAAAAATCTCGTTAATTCGTAAAATTGCCATACATTTTGGTCCCTTCGCTAATTCGTAATTTTTTTTCAAATAAAATCTTCTTTACCTCTTATAAATCGTAATTGTTTGCTAACTGCCGCTTATAATTCGTAATAAAAACAACAGAAACATGGAAAAGATGATTTTTTGTTTACCGCTATTTGTTCGCGTGGGTTTTTGCTTTTGCTTGTGTGTGTGTTTATTTTCTTAAGATCAGTTTGTTACATGAATAATTTTTATATATATTATTTTTAACAATTGTTTTTTATGTTTTTTTTAGTAAATAAATTGAAAAACCCCGTTAATTCGTATTTATTTTATTTAAACCCCGTTATACCGAAACCCCGCTAAATCGAAAACCCCTATAATTCGTAAGAAATGGCTGGTCCCTTGCGATTACGAATTATCGGGATTCTACTGTATTGAAACAAACAGCTGTTTGTCTTACTAAACTGTATCTTTCACGTTAGGAAATTACTCGCCAATTCACAGAAAAGGTGCGTCTGTAAAAATATTGTGAGAAAGTTCCCGCTTTGAACTGTCAAATAAACTCACGAATAAAAATGGGGCGAGAACAAATTTTAACACTAAAAAACAATTTAAAATACAAAATGCGAAGAATAATGGCAAAAATTCGGTAAAAATGTCTAAACTGGCGGAAATTCGCAAAAATTTGCTATCAGCGGTATGATAGCAAAATTCTATTATTTATTATAAATCGTCAAAGCTATAAAGAATCGAAAACTTATAGAAACAAATTGCTTTTATCGCAAACATGGCTAAAATTCGCAAAAAATTGCAAAATTTTAAACACACCCTAAACTTAAATTGAGATCGCTAAATCGGTTAAAAAAACAAATTGTTGGAAAATAACATAAAAAGCGTTAAAAATTAGCTATAATTTTGTAAAACAAACTTTTTGTATTTTCTTGTGCATTCGACAATTGAAAATCACACCGAAAAACACAAAAACGGTGTGATTTACAGAACACCACAAAATCACAAGTGTGATTTTAAAAGCACATGTGATTTGAAATCACGTGATTTTCAGAACAGACCATATAGTTTTGTTATTTTGCTTTTAACATTTTTATAAAATAATACAAATTTTTTTAAAGCTCATTTGCAAACAATAAACATTAAAGTCGCACTTTACATTATTTGGTACAGCCGATTATTGTATTTTCGCCGCCGTCGTTGAAAATATTTCAATTTTAGTAATTTTTGGTCGCTGTGAGCGATATATGTGACTGACGTTCTTAACGCTTGCAATGTCACATCGGTTTCGAGTGCAATGTTATGGCATTAAGTGCCGTTTTACAAACGTTAAGTTTGTTACGTTAAGGGAACGTTAAGGGAAGAGATGAAGCCATTTCTTTTCGCCTCTCTCCTAAAAACTTAGGACTTGACGAGTCAAACTTGACGTGTGTGAACCGGCACTTACAACGTAACGACGTAATTTTTTCGATTAGAGAAGCTCTCACTAAAGTTACAGAACATGGGTACTGATAGTGAAAATGAAAGTGTTTCGAAAACTAGAAATGCAGATTCAACATGATTTTTATTTATTTTGCTTAACTTTTCTATTCTTTTCTTTAAAAAATCAAACCCACTTACAACTATTATTAATGTTCAGATTGTTATTCTCATTCACTTTGAAGTTTTATTTGCTAATTTTTTTGGAAGATTGTTCCCTGAAGATCTGTACCTCAATTCTGTAACTTTTTGTATTTAACTACCGATATCGTTAATTAACGAGAAATCTCGGTTACTTTAACGAATTTGTTATTCTGTATTTTAAATAAACAAATATTTTTGTTTAGAAATATTGACGACAAATATCGGTAAATATATAAGAACGTCAAAGTAAAAATATTTTAAAATTAAAAAAAAAATACAAAATAAATTTGCTTTATTGCATTTATTTAAACAAAACTTGAATGAAAACGTGTAAATATTGATTATATTTCTAAACAAATATGTTGGTGTTAAATCTTTTTATACATATGGAAAAATTTCCAGGTGACTGAGCCACTCTAGCACAACATCTGCTCTTACTTTTTATACCTACACTACTGTATGTGAAGAGGATATACATTTAAATAAAGGTTCTGGGCCTGCCTTTTAGTATACCGATTAACTCAGAATCAATGTCAGAATCCATTTAACGAAGCCCGACCTTCTATCAGGATGGCTGGTTGTCTGTACAAGATAATCTTGTGCGCAAATTACAGGAAGCAATTTTAAAAATAATTTTATAAGATTTGGCACATATGCGTTTATTGTCACAAGGTCGAAGCTATTTTATAATGGTGAGAAGCATTTATTTAATTTTATAGCCCACATGAAAACTTCTTTCCGGAATAGGGTTTTGTGCCTATTAATAGCCATCTTGTTTTATAGACATTTGAGTTGAATAAGACCCAAAAATATTTTGTCGCAACCTACATAAATCACCAGAACAAATTTTGTTAGAATCGGTCCATATTTGACCACAGCTCCCATACAACTACACTAATAAGGGTAGTAGATACTTAGATAATATTTGGCACAAAAATGTCTTATGTGAATATTAACCTCACAACATACTCTTTTTGGCGGAAACATGATCGCCCAAATACTGCAATGTAGAGTCGGACTTGATCTTTGGCTACTTCCTCTATATTTTTAATCTGTTAACAGAACATTTATTGTCGTTATTATTTAACAAGAACTTTTTTTGTGTCGTTAGCTACCGACATTTTTTGCTGATAAAAATTGTTAAAATTTCATTACAGAATAGCTCTTAACGACAACTTTCGTTATCTAACGAATTTTGACTACTTAACGACAATTTTTTGTCGTTAAAAAGTTACAGAATTTCAGTACTGGCCTAAGCAAGTCTGGGATCACACTATGAAAGTTTTATTTCAGAAAGTCTGAGTTTATGGGTGAGAGGGGAAAAAAGAAAAGCATGTTCTCTTCCCCTCTCACCAATAAACTCAGACTTTCTGAAAGAAAACTTTCATAATGTGAACCCAGACCAACCGGCGAAATGCGCATAGAAACTAGCTTATCCCCCACAAATAAATTTTCAGTGTATTTATCATGAATAAAAATTGGGAATTAAGCACGAAAAACAAAATCTTATTAAGAATAAATTTTGTATTCCGAAAAATGACTTTGATAATAAAATAAAAGTGCAAAAAAATTATTTCAAATTTTGAATATTTTATGTAATTGGATTTGAAAAAGTAGTGTTTCAACTTTTTACGTTTTTCAGTAATTAATTTTGTCTCCCTTACTGAGCTACCTAAACAAGTGCGGCAGGCGTTTTGCTAAACATGAAAATGCTGTTCCCAATACATTTTCAATAAAATAAAACGACCAAGCAATCCATCAAATAAGATTTTCTAGCCGGATGGTGTTAAATTCGCATTCTAAAGGTTTGTTTCGTATAAACTGTGTGAAAATGAAAAGTTTTTACATAAAACAGACGCACGCCGCTCTTATTTAGGTAGCCCAGTTAGTTTTATTTTTGTTTTCAAATTAAATATTAAAAAAAAATAAAGGAGAAAAAACAACAATTTTACTAAATTTAGAATAGGGGTACATCTACACAAGGTAGCAGCGGTAGGATGTCCCATTTTTTGAATGTAGTTATATGGATTTTGACATAAAGAAGATATGGATTTGACATATAGAAGACATATAAAACTACATATGTACAACAAAATGGACAGCCGGCATAGGCTTCTGTAGTGCATATACCTTGTGTAAATGTACCTTGTTTAGAGTTTGCTAATACTACCCCATTTAGAATAAAAAAAAACAAAATTAAAATTTAAGGGGGCTGAGGCCCATTTAGTAATTTTGACGATATTGTTCTTCTTCAATTCGTTGCTTCTATTTGTATAAAACTCGTTTGCATATTTCGTATTTATGTTGCCCAAAGTATCATATCGGAGTAAACTATCAATATTTTTAGGGCTATACGCATTTCGACTTTAATCAATTTAAATTTAAAATGGTATAATGAATTTTTTTATATTAAATAATAAAGACTTGGTGGAACTACCACTACAAACACTCGCACTACTTTTGGACGTACATATAAGTTATCGCATGATATGATAACTGAATTACGACCAAAAACGATCTTGGTATTAGCGTGTGTTTTTCTTTACTAATATGTGATTTCGTATTGTTGCTGTGTGTTGTTTCATATAGGTATGTATATACGTGCACTTACCTACCGGCATAATTTTTTTGATTTGATTCATTCCTATCAATCATTTCTAGAATATACAATGCCCGACAGATCAAAATCTCTATAATTCTCTGAGAAACCAGTTTTGTGTTGCTTGAATATTTGTATAAAGCTTTCAACAATAAGAGTTAAGCCAGAAAAAAGAGATAAGCAAATAAAAGTATTTAAGCATTAGTACATACATATTCAGTTTAACAAATAGCTTATTAAACTAAATCAACAGTACTTGCAAACAGTGTTTGTTAAAAGCAGAGACCTGAAAACTTTTTATAGGGAAGACATACATATTTTTTTAGATTGTCATTCCGTTTATAATACATATCTACAATATTAATCTAAGAACCCATGAAGTCAAATTAAACATACCTAATTTTTCTCTTGTATTCGCTACCGTGCCAAAGTCCTACTCCATGAACAAATTTATATAAGCTCTAGTTGAAACAATATGTCGATTTGGGTGATAGTTTTTATCAAATTTTTTATAGAGAATATTTAATTGAAATTTCATCTATCTTGCTTGGTTTATTCCGAACCTTTCGTACTAAAACCATAAATTCGGTAGGACACTTGTATGGTGGCTGTCCTTGTGAAAAAATTATTTCACAATTTTTTATTACAAAAATTTCATTATTTAAAATAATACCTGATTTGGCTTATCTTAAATACTTTTTATAGGTGAAAGCCCCTAAGTTCGGCATGCACCAATAGTCGGCACTTTTGAATTAAATCTTAATTTTATATATTTTTCGAATTCAGCTTTAACTCAAAATACACTCATTTCTCATTATGTAATATTTGCATTTGGCTAGGATGAGAACTTAAGTGTATGTTGGTCGTTATTTAGTGTCAAGCTTTCTACACGCTCCATAGTGGCTGTTTTTTAAATAATTTGTTAGTGCCAAGGCAAACTAGAACAAGTGGTAATCGTACTAATATAAATCAATGGTTTTCAACCGGTGGGTCGCGACCCCCTGGTGGGTCACGGCCATCTTTCTCGGGGGTCGCGAGCTGATCTAAATAAAATACATCGATTTTTTTTTTATTTAATTTTTTTTTTTATTCAAAAACATTAAAAAAAATTTAATTCAAAAACATAAAAGTACTGATATTAATGCGAACGATGGGCTTGCTTATTTTTAAATTAAATGCGAAAACGTGGTTGCAATTGTGGCACCTAAACAACCAAATCATTTCCTAAATTTAATTTATTTCTTTTTTTTGTTGTTTTAATGTTCACCATTTGTAAAAAAAAGTTATTTCGCACATATAATATTTTTTTAATTTAATATTTTAATATTTTAAGTGCTTTTTTAGTTAGCTCAGGGTATTTTTCCTTACGCTTTAGCAAAAATTAAGAATTATTTTGAGATAAATATTCCATGTTGAGCATACTGTCCGCTGCCAGCTCAAATAATTTTTCTTTCAAATTATTGGCAAGATCGGCGAACTCAACGCAGTTAGTTATGAATGGATTTAATATCCAACAATCACCATTATCTTCTTGCAGCTCTTTTGGAAAATAGCGGTATAGGTAGTTCCTTTTTTACATTTTGCAACGCTTCTATCATGGTAGGAATAAAATCGCTCACCAATTCATCGGAGGAAATTTCTGTTGCAACACTTTCAAAGCTGGTGAAAAAAATTCAAATTGTACACAGAAAAAATTATTGCCGAATTATTTTCAAACAAACGCTTGTTTGAAAATTTTTTTGATTTCTACAAATTTTTTTACTGATTCAATAAATATTTTTGTTTGATTTTTATTTAACCAACAAAAATGTGGTCAACTCTTCAAAAATTTAATAAGCGCGCTATTGGTTTGAAGTTTTCATAATTTTGTATGAAATATTTAATGCTCTTTAATGTTGTCGTCTTTTTGCATTTTTTTTATTGATTGTAAGCAACACTTCTTTATGTGAAATATAATAACTACAACAAAAAATACATGCTGTCTATTTTTGGACGCTTTAAAAAAGTACAGCAATAAGAAAAATGATAAAATAGCGTGACGAGGTTTGTAGTAAAAAAACAACAAAAACAATAGCAGGTAAAAAAAACGTTTCATTTTTTTTAAACAACAGAAAAAACACATTATAAGAAACAAAATAAATTTTTGGTTGGTATCAAAGTTGGTAAAAAAAAAACAAAATCCCGTATTCAATTTTTTCAAACAGTTTGTTTAAATACATCAAATACAAAAATAGAATGATGGCGGAAAACATATCGAGACGGTCTGCCGCCGTTTTTGGTTACATTTCTTCTTCATTAGCAAAGGAAAGGATAAACCAACAGTGAGTGATGAAGAAAAACACTGTGAGTATAAATATGACTTCGTTCAAAAATTATTCCAACAAAAAAATGTGTCTCAAAGCCAGCCGGCCGCTCTGCTCTGCTTCATCTTCGCCAACAGTGCTTGCTTGTGTGCGCGTCATTGCTTGTGCCAATACTTTTTTGTTTAATTCAGCAAAATTATTTGTTTGAAATTTATATGAATTTCAGTAAACTTTTTGTTTGATTCTGTAAAATAATTTGTTTGAAAAAATCGGCGTTTTTTTTCAATAAACAAAATGCAAATAAATTGTTTGAATATGCGAATTTGTTTATAGGACCGATTTCAGACAAAAAATTGTTTGATTCTACAAATTTTTTGTTTGAATTGGAAAATAATTTTTTCTGTGTAACAACTACAAAAAAAACACTGATTTTTTCAAACAAATAATTTAACTGAATCAAACAAAAAGTTTACTGAAATTCATATACTAAATTTCAAAATAAAAAAAGGGTTTTGCACAAGCAATGATGCGCACACAAGCAGGCACTGTATTAGAAGATGATGGCAGAGAGAGCAGAGCGGCCGGCTGGCTTTGAGGCACATTTTTTTGTTGGAATAATTTTTGAACGAAGTCTTTTTTTATACACACAATGTTTTTCGTGATCACTCACGGTTGCTGTATCCTTTCCTTTGCTAATGAAGAAGAAATGTAACCCAAAAACGGCGACAGACCGACTCGATATGTTTTTCGTCATCATTATATTTTTGGTTTTGATGTATTTAAGCAAACAGTTTGAAAAAATTGAATACGGGATTTTGGTTTTTTTTAACCAACTTTGAAACCAACCAAAAATTTATTTTGTTTCTTATAATGTTGTTGTTGTTTCTGTTCTTTAAAAAGAGTGAAGTGTTTTTTACCTGCTATTTTTTTGTTTTTTTTTTTTTTTACTTCAAACCTCTTCATCTTTCTTACTGTTGTACTTTTTTAAAGTGTCCAAAAATGCAAAAAGACGACAACATTAAAAAGCGTTAAATATTTCATACAAAATTATGAAAACTTGAAACCAATAACGCGTGTATTATATTTTTGAATGGTTGTCAACATTTTTGTTGGTTAAATAAAAATCAAACAAAAATTTTAATTGAATCAGTAAAAAAATTTGTAGAAATTAAAAAAATTTTCAAACAAGCGTTTGTTTGAAAATAATTCGGCAATAATTTTTTCTGTGTACAAAGATGTTGACCGCATATCAATTTTTAATTTATATGCGAATTTCAAACGCCACTTAGGATTATTAAACAAATTTTTATATATGTACATAATCTCGTCTAAATAACCTTTATTATTAGCAAACAAGCAGTGTCATGTTTTTGCTTTGTTTTCATTGAATTTTCTTTTTTTTATAATAATATTTTTAACCTTTGAGAGCAAAAACGTTAAGGGGTCGCCAGATTTTATGAAAATAATTTTGGGGCCACGGCTTCAAAAAGGTTGAAAACCACTGATATAAATAATATTTTTTCCAAAACAGATTTTATAGGTGAAAATATGTTCAAATATTGCCTTTAATCTATAAATCTGCAAAAAAAAAATATTATTTTAACTTATTTTTATGGATGCCGGCATTAGGAACAAATTTTTTTGCTAATTTCAGTAGTTTTAAGTCAATATTGTTATTAGTCAGTAAGGATAATTTCCACTGATTAAATAAATAAATAAATAAATATGCCCTAAAATAAAAAATGGTGTCCTCTTTTCCCTACGGTTGAAATTTTCCGAAATAAAAATCCCTAGAAAAGGGGAAATCCCCTACTGTTGGCATCACTGAATGTGGATGTATTCTTTCAAATAACAAACAAAAGTCCGACAAATTTACCGATCGCTTAAAAAAGTCACAAAAATTGCAGTGCAGGTTTGTGATAAAATCTGCTGCATACATTTTTATTTCTTAAATCATAAATAATTTAAATGTTAAATGTTTATTTATAAAGTTAAATGTTAAGTTTAAAAATTGTTTTTGCAAACCATGCCCTATAACGTATCTGATTCTAATGCTGTAATTTAGAAGATATTATATCTTGTTGTGTTAGAAAAGCAAATAATAAATACAAATACAAAATACAAAATACAAATACATCCAGGCTTGAACATTTTTTTGCACTTATCAATTATAATTCTCCACAAATTTATTTTTACCGGCAAAACTGTTGATTATAAAGAAAAACGTTATATGAACGGATTGAAGAAATTGTAATTTTTGAATTTGTTTTAGCAAAATCGGACAAGTGGTTCTCGAGTTATGTTAAACAAAAAAACATCAAGATAAGGAAAAAATTTAAAATGTCATAAAAAAAAACTGACACATACGAACGCCAAACCCTTTGAGGGTTTTACTATACTGACCTAGTACCATCACCCTGACTTGGAATTTCTCACCCCCCAGACAATAATCCCAAAAATGTTCCATAGTGTAGTCGGCAGCTGCTTTCATTATATAAAAATCGTTTATAAATGGCTAAGAAATAAGTAAAAGGTGCAAAAACATCAAAATTTCGATACAATTTTTATTTTTGAGACTTTACTATAACCTATTGGTAAGTTTAATGTACAAAAATTTTGTAAATTTTCAACAAAAATTTTACTTTGGCGCCTTTGCAACCGATAACTAAATGTCATTGGACCAGATTGGGTTTAAGATAGAGTTGTAAAGAGGGAGTTTACTAAGGAAAGAATTCCGCTTAAGGAGCCAGGTTATTTAAATTGATTTTCATTTCAGTTAATTTTGCCTCTATCAGGCCTCTATTCCGATCAAAATACTACGGATCGAATTTGTTTAAGCTTCTTTAAATTTAATTTTCTTTTTTGGAGAAACCAGAATTACTTCCACTTCCGATCGGAATTGATTTCTTTGACAGGTCTGTATATAGCATTTCCATGTTAAACATCGATCAAGATGTATTTTTTGTTTAATGATTGATTCACAACGCAAAGCGGATTTTCTATATATAAATACTAGATGACCCGTGCAAATATTTCGCACCGTTAGTTGTCGTTTTTGTAACATAAAATGAAAATAATTAATAGAAATTTTAGTACACAGAAAAAATTAAAAACCAACTTCAATTAACGTATTTGTTAGAAATTTGTACTATTAATTAAATTCCGTATTGATTTTCCGCCTGCAAATGAATTGATCATATCAATTAACATATTTGTAAGTTTGAGCTTTTCTTGCTATTGAGTTTTAATCAATAGGTTTAATTGAAAAGGCTATTTAAAACGTAAAAAGAAATCAAATTATTTTTTTCAATCAACACAGTTAATTGAAACAATTAAAAAATTGTTTGAAAATTTTAAATATTTTAAAGTTTGTGTGTATGTTTTCATATTTGCAAATGTACACACAAACATTTTAATTTTCACTTTCAATTAAGGCAAATTAATTGGGACAATTAAAAAAATTGTTTGAAACAGCCTTATTAAATTAATTGAAAAAATTTTGGTGAAAATTTTTTCTGTGTAACTTCAATACATTTTAAAATATAATTTTTATCAATGAAAATATTAATTTTTCAATTTCTAAATATTTTTCGTCATTAGTGTTAGAAATAAGCTTTAAAATGAGATATCATTCATTAAATTTTATGCGGTGGAATGGGAGATATTTGCAACCGACAAAAAAAAGTGCTTTAGAAATAATATATATGATATATATATATATATATATATATATATATATATATATATATATATATTTATTTATTAATAGATCTTGATCTTCAATTGTTTTAACAATATTCTAATTGAAATATATGGTTCTGTAATTATCGAGATGCTTTATAGGTAGCAGTTTGCTTAAAAAAGCTGTATCAGTTGATGTTTGGATTGTCTGAAGTAAATATTAAATAAAATAGAGGTCAAAAATTGCCTCCTTGCGACTCCTGTGGTTATCGATTAAGAAGAACTTAAAAAATTTCCTACTTCAATAACAAATTTTAGACCAGTCAAATAGTTTTTCAAAAGCTTCTAAGTACTTATGGGTAAGTTTATCTTATCAAAATATTAATTTGTAAGTTCAAATTGAAGATTTTAACAACATTATTTTCTCAAATGGTTTAAAAATGTTGGATGCTATACTAAAAGACCTTTATGACTCAACTCTAGTATGGTCTTTTCCTGGCTTCGGTGCAATGGGTACCAATGAAAACTTCCATTCTAGAAAGTAGCATTAAAGACGTTAGATAGCTTTAAATTTAAATAAAAAATACCGTGGAATCTTTCATGATTGTACACTGAAAGGGACGTTAATTGTGTCCGTACAAGGAAAATGGCCTCTCAAAAGAACTTATTGCCTTCCTTTAGAACATTGCCAGGTTCAGGGAACGGAGTCCGTTTTAAGGGTGTTTCCGTTTGAGGGAGATTACACTTACAGAACACTAAATTATATAAAAACTAGCTGTTAAGCCTGTCCCTGCCAAGCAGGAAGAGAAACTACTTGGCAATTCTTAGCTTTTTTGGTCTTTAGGCGGCTTAAAAATTTGCTGATATGTAAAATAGCATAATTTTGCAACACACCTTTTTCTTTCAATTCTCTGCCCACAGTCCAAAAATTTTAGATCCAACTACTTCAGACTATGCTCCTTTGTACGGACTACATGCTTGGCCATTTTCAGCTTCCTATGTTTTTAGGGGGCTTTAATAAAAACTAAAATGTTAAAAAATCGAATTTTACCACACAGTTTCCTCTTAATTCTCTGCCCACAGGCCAAAATATGGCTACGTTAAGATTTTGCCTAGGTATTTTACTATATGCATGCGGATTTTCAGCTTTCTAGCCCATCAGTGGGCTTCAAAAAGCTCTGAATATACAAAAAAGAACAACAAACAAATAGGGAAATTATAATTAATAATTATAATTATAATATATATACATATATAAGAAAGAAAGCAACAACATTAACTTGGTGATGGGTATTTAGGATTCGGCATAGCTTTTTTAATAAATATTATGGAAAATTGTTAAATAATAATTGGTATTAAATACAATATATCTTCAATTTTTTAACGATTTTGTAATTTTCTTCATAAAAAATTCAATGCCGACAATAGGGTCATAAAGTGCAGCATTTAGGGAAAGGTGTGCTGACTACATTTTTAAAAAAAATTTAAATTACTCAAATTTAATACAAATATGCTTAGACTCAGTAAATTGAGTCCAAAACTATACTAGCTACTGAACAATAATAATTCGTTGGCATCCCAATAACATGTTCACACTCATGAGAGTACCAGTTTAAATATCAGAAAAAAGTTAAAGTGCCGACTATTGGTGCATTCACCCTATATAAGAAATATCTGAGCCAAACATGGTCCTACTAGCCCACACAGAAAAAATTATTTTTCCAATTCAAACAAAAAATTTGTAGAATCAAAGGAACTACAAACAGACAAACAATTTTTTGTCTGAAATCGGTCCTATAAACAAATTTGCATGTTTAAACAATTTATTTGCATTTTGTTTATTGAAAAAACACCGATTATTTCAAACAAATAATTTAACTGAATCAAACAAAAAGTTTACTGAAATTCATATACTAAATTTCAAAATCAAAAAAAAAAAAAAAAATTTTTTGCTTAAGCAATGACGCGCACACAAGTAAGCACTGTATGAGAAGATGACGGCAGAGCAGAGCCGACGGCTGGCTGTGAGACACATTTTTTTTGTTGGAATAATTTTTGAACGAAGTCTTATTTTTATACACACAACACAATGTTTTTCTTTATCACTCACTGTTGCTGTATCCTTTCCTTTGCTTAAGAAGAAATGTAACCAAAAACGGCAGCAGACCGACCCGATATGTTTTTCGTCATCATTCTATTTTTGTATTTAACCAAACAGTATTAAAAAAATTGAATACGGGATTTTGTTTCTTATAATCCCTACAGATAATATTGGACTACGTGGTCCATTGTGGCTCAAATGGACTAATTACAACATGGTCCAATGTACTGTAGTATGGACCATGTTATAAGAAATAAACACATAGTGCTGCCAACAACTTTTAAATTTGAATAAAATATAGTTATTTTACGAATAATTTTATTTTTTAACATTTATGTTTGTTATTCAAAAAACAAACTACCAAAAAATAATGTTTTTCTGTATTTATTTTTTTATGTAGATTAATTTTTGTCGGTTAAAATGTATTTTTTTAAAGTAAAAACTATTAAATTTTAAGGAATATGCTGTTTAATAAATAAAAAATTTAAAAATGCCTGTAAAAATCATTTGTTTTAAATGAAATGTAAATGATCCGTTTTTTAAATAAATTTTATTTTGTTTAAAATGAATTTTCGTTTGAATTTAACTACATAATATTTTGAGTGTAGTAACATGGAGTACTTTCAAAACTAACCCACTTTAGTACTCCTTGGAGTAGTTTAGGGACTACTTCGGTGGGTTATATTCTACCCATATATTTGGAGTAGTTTTGGAGTACTCCTACTCCTTTATGGACTACTCTTTACATGCATGTATGGACTAGTCTCGTTATCTGCAGGGATGTTGTGTCTGCTATTGTTTTTCTTATAGTTGCACTTTTTTAAAGCGTCCAAAAATAGACTGTGTGTGTTTTTTGTTAAATAAAAATCAAACAAAAATATTGATTGAATCTGTAAAAATATTTAAAGAAATTAAAAAAAATTTCAAACAAGCGTTTGTTTGAAAATAATACCGCAATAATTTTTTCTGTGCATATTGTTTGGGTGCTAATGTGCCAAAACAAATATTTCAGAAAGAAAAAAGTTATTTGCCGACAATTTGGTCATTTATGAACCGATTTTGCTACTTTTCACTATACAGAAAGAAAAAAAAAACTCGTACTAAATTCCACTTACTTTTAGTACGAGTCGTAATTAAAAATTAAGGTACAAATACCATTAAGAAGTACTTAAACAATCCAAAATAGGATTGATAACTTTTGAAAACCAATAAGCTTACACACTCCCGTGCTTGAAAAAGAAACAACCACAACACTACAAAAGAAGGTAACAAATGATTTGCTTAGTTCGTGAAGAAACAACAACAACACTACGAGAAGAAAAATATATTATTTTTACGTTTGAAATTGTTATTATTGAATTAATTTATTTCAATACATCAACTTTCAAATTAGAATGCTTACGAAAAGCATATCGGACACGCTGCTGGTGTCTTAAACAAAGATTCTGTGATGTTTCCAGGTGACAAGCAATTGATTGTGTTGTAAAATTTATATGAAAAGCACTCAAAAAACTAAGCGATTTTCATATAAATTTTTCTACACAACCAATTGCTTGTCACCTGGAAACAGCACTTTCGTCTGTAAACAAATTGCAAAATACAACACAAGTGAAACAAACAATTGTAAACGGGTTAGTTATAAATAATATTTCTCTCTTTTACTTGTTCTTCTCAAAGATTTTAGAAAAACTTAAGATATTATACAAATAAAACTGTTAAGCGAATAAGAATTATAAGTCCCGAATGCAATTGGTTGGTTTTTTGTCAACTCTAAGGCCCTAATTTTGTAAAACGCAGACGCAACACCAAAAATTATGTATATTGAAAGCAAAAACAAAATCGAACATATTTCATAATTTTGTTGTTGTTTTCTATAGAAATGTATATTGATATGAAATGCATATCTTGTTGCGTTGATAATATTAAAATGCAATATGTATTTCTGTAGAAAGCAACAACAAAATTTTGTCAAATTTTTGACATCGTTTTTGCTTTCAATGTTTGTTTTGGCATTGCGTTTTTTTCTTTAGCCACTTACAACTACATTTAGGTTTGTAAAAAATTAAAATGCAGGAATAAATCTGAGGATCCATTGATTTCCTGTTGGGTGTGTGATTCAATCTTTCATGGTAAATGTGTCGAGTTGGCTCCACGGACGGTCGATAATCTTCGCGAAGGTAAAGGACTCCGTTGGTGCTGTAAGAAGTTTATGGACTATGATGTAGAATTTTTTGCATTTTTTAGAAACTCACGTAATAAATTGGATGAGATAAATAACGATTTACAGTGTCTTACAAAAAAATTTTTAGATTATAAAGAAATATTGGAAACATAGCTTCGTTCTCCCAAAAGGAAAAAGGAGGCTATTGCGATGAATTCTCTATCACCTAATGGTAATACTACTTAATGCTTTTTTATGTGAACGCATTGAATTTTCACACAATGACAATATTGAATTTGTTGCCGTCAAAATTAATCTTTCAAATAATGTTTTGTTTATTGCTTGTTCTAACATTCCTCCTAACTCTTCCTCCGATATTTATGATCCACATATTTCAGCAATTAATACAGTTTGGCTGCAGTCTAAGCCATATGATATATTTGTCGTTCTTGGAGACCAAATATATCATGGAATTCAACTTATGAACTAAATTACTTAATTACTACTATATCAAATGAATTTATTAAATCACTACTCGACTTTGGACTCTTTCAAGTAAATAATATTCATAATACATGTGGGAGACTTCTGGACCTTGCCTTTGTTAATCAGCCGATGGATATACATGTATGAAATATACCTCCTCTCACATACACTGAATATCTCTACCATCCTGCGATAGATGTTGAAATATATCTTCAATCAAAAACATTAGCATCACTTTCAAAGAGATACAACCATAGTCCAAACAAAGTGTTTTGCTTTCAACTGGAACAGTATGCTTTCTGGAAATAATTTCAACCATACTGTTTCCAACTTTTACTAAAAACTATATGAATGCATCCATAAAACTGTTCCAAAAGTAAATAGTTGTTATTAAAAAAGCCCGCCTTGGAATAATAAATTCTAAACCAATGCCAAAAATAAGAAAAATAAATGTTAAAAGAAATATAAGAGCTCTGGAACCTTAGTTGATTTTATAAATGATTTTATGATTACTACCTAGCCCGTATAAGATTAAAGTTGAAAACTAGCCCTAAAGCATTTCATAAATTTATTAATTCAAAACGTCGAGCTTCTGACTATCCTAAATTTTTTAAATATGGTTCCTGTATTACTGATGACGACACACTGATTAGCAACATGTTTGCGAATTTCTTTGCTACTACATATTCTAAAATAAACGTGCGATCGTAATTATCCCTATCCATTTGATATATCGCATTCAGCTAGTATTCATTTTTAATTTTTGGGTAATGAAACAGTTTTATTTAACTTAAGATCATTAAAAGCGACCAATAATTTTGGCCCTGATGGAATACCTAGTTGTATTCTTAAAAATTGTGCCGAAACTTTGTACGGCCCACTTACTACAATCTTCAACAAATCTATTGAATTGCGCTATTTACCCGTCGAATGGAAAAAATCGTTAATTATCGCTTTGTTTAAAAGTGGCAATAAATTTGATGTTGCAAACTATAGAGGAATTGCTAAGCTGAATGCTATTCCTAAACTCTTAGAAAAAACTTTAGCCGACAGCTTATCACACCAAATTTCTTCGCTGTTATCTCCTTGTCAACATGGATTTTGCAATCCGTGTTCCACGACAACTAATAGTCTGGAACTTACTACTATGGTAAATGATGGATTTTTAAAAAACATGCCAACGGATGTAATTTACACGGATTTCAGTAAAGCCTTTGACAAAGTGAACCATGAAATGTTACTATGGAAACTATCACTAATGGGATTTAGTTGTACAGCCCTAAAGTTGCTGCGTTCTTATTAATTTGATAGAACTCAACAAGTAAAGTTTAGAAATGTTATTTCAACGGACATATATGTACGTTACTTCTGGTGTTCCCCAGGGAAGTAATTTTGTTCTTACACTGTTCACAGATGCAGATGATGTCAAAATATTCAAGAGCTTTAACGACTCTAGTCAACAATTTTTACTACAGTCTGATATTGATAAATTTTCCCAATGGTGTACAATTAATTTAATGGACCTTAATATTAAAAAATGTAAACATATGACGTTCTACAGAACTAACAAATTAGATTCTCGATACTTTGTTAATGGAATAATACTTGAAAAAGTTGACAGCATAACTGATTTGGGCTTTTTGTTGGATCATAGGCTAAATTTCCGTAATCATATTGCGTTAACTGTTAATAAGGTTAACGGTGTTCTTGGTTTTACGAAACGGTGGTCTAGAGGATTTTCTGACCCCTATGTCACGAAATAGCTTTATACATCTTTGGTTCGGCCAATTCTTGAATATGAATCCATTGTATGGGATCCTTATTATTCCATTCATATAAATAGTATTGAATCGAAATTCGTATGTTCTGCCATCGTGTGTTAATAGACTTGCTCTTATTAAGCTGCTAACTTTAATAAGCCGCCGTGTTATGCTGAGTATATCTTTTCTACTTGGATTGATTCATGGTGAAGTTGATTCTACGTTCCTGCTTAGTAAAATTAACTTTTGGGTTCCAAATAGACCAACTCTTAACTTTCAGCTCATCAGTCTTAACTACTACAGATCCGTTTATGCTAATAATGACTCCTTTCGTCGCATTTGTGAAAATTTTAATTAATTGTATCATTTTATACATATTTCTGAAAGCAATGACATTTTAAAAATAAAAATAATTTTGTATTTAAATAGTTAATGTTTTCACACCTGTATTACACTCTTAAGTCTGTAAGGATTTATAATCTATAGACCAACTAAATAAATTAAATAAAAAAGGTCGCTATCAACTGTCAAAGTTCGGAAGTTCCTATTGGAAGACTATTTATATACCATTCCCACCTGCACATACTTTTGCAAATAGATTTTATTATTTGCAATCAAAATTTTTTAAATTTTTTTTTGAAGACTAACTTTTCAAAAATTATTTTTTTGCCGTAATAAAATTTTGCTTATTTTTGGATTTCTTAAAATATGTCGAAGTTCCTTACAAAACATTGCAATAATATTTGTGCAATTATACACAGCGCACACAGTGCACTCCTTCCTAAAATTAAATTTTTTTCAGTAACGTCATAAACAAAACTTTTAAAACAAAAAAACTTTATTAAGAAAATATTAAGAAAAAATACATATACAAATTATCAGTATTAAAAAATACCAACCCTTATAAAAAAAAAAAAAACAAAATTCCTACGCCAAATTTATAATTATAAAACACCAACATACAAATATGTTCATTCGTATGTACATGTATCGCGACCTTAGGAAAACAAGGTTCTATCTAACATGTAGTTTAGAATCTTGTTGTCCTAAATTCTTAAATTCTTTTTTGAAAACAGACTTTTTTTTAATTTTTTTGTGTTTTAAATAAACTTCCCTATAATTCCGCCTTGTTAATAAATTCAATAAAATCCATATAAAGTGTCTTGGGTACTTCCATGGCTGCAAAGTGACCACCTTCCACATGATAGGTACTTTGTACTAAGTTTAAGAATTTATCCTTCAGTTGACAATCAGTAGCATGCCACAAATCATGATAGTAACGAGCGCAGGCACTTGGCACTTTAATACCAACACGATCCATTTGCAAGCCCATTTGCTGCTTATTAAATTGTTCGGCATACAGGCGTTGAGAAGTGGTAATAGAATTGGTGACATAGTAAATCATAATGTTATCAAGTAAAGCATCCATTGTATAACGTTTGGTGAGACCACCATCTGGCAAGCGTTTGTAATCGTCATTTGTCCAGGTGGAGAATTTTTCAAGTATGTAAGCAGCCAAGCCAACTGGATTATGAGCCAAAGCTGTACCTATAGTGTCGGGTTTTGTGGCCTGTAAGTGCATGTAACCCATCTCTTCCATAGTATGGGTAAAGAAATCACCTAAAGGCTTGAAGAAACCGCTGTGCTGTTTTTCATAGAATAGACTGGGCATGAAGTTTGCAAGGACCATTTTGAACATACTAATGGGCCCAAAACTTCCGCACATGTTGGAATGATAGCCCAAAACGTTGTCGGGGAACAAAGCGGCCATATTGGAACCAATAATAGATCCCCAATCACCACCTTGTACCAAGAATTTTTCATGGCCGAGGCGCAACATTAAGTTGCGTAATACTATGGCAATTTGAGGGGGACCAAAGTTTTTCTTTGAGGCAGCCTGTGAAAGATAAAATAAATTAGAAGAGATAGTTAAGTCTTTGGTAACAAGTATTTCTTAAAAATTTGGTTTTTTTTTTAGCAACAAAACAAAATAATTAATAAAATTAACAAAATATGTATACGTTAGGGTCTAGAGCCATCTGCAGGTTTGGGCTAGAGTATAAATAGATTCGCAAAAGATGGCATTAAGTTAGTATCGGATCAGACTTTGTCAAGTTGAAATCGCATCACGCGGAGAAAATTATAAAGTCAGTAGTAGTTTAAAACATTAAAGTGTGTAGATCACAATAGTGAGCTGTGAATAAAAGCTGTAAATTACTGTTGTTAAAGCGACTACATACAGTGTTGTGTTTATTTTATTTTAACAAAGTTGCAAAGAAAGAGGTTTCTTAAAGAAAATAAACCTAAAACGTGATTGAAAAGGCAGTAACGTAACAATATATTCTGGGTTCTTATGAGTAGCGAAGTTCATTTAACGATGTTTGTCTATACGTTTCATTATATTGCAATGAACTTCCGAAGATCCCAGATATAATGGGGACTAGGCTGTAATAAATTTACGTCACATTTACTTCGCCAAAATTCAGTTCGATTGGTGCAGAAATTACTGAGATATGAGCAAAATATCACGTTGTCCTCTAATTTTTACCCATTAACCTTTACTTTTCGAAGTCGTCTTATTATTCTTGAACTTAATTTTTCACTTGCATCTTCAACGAACTTAGAAGAATATTTAAAATTAGCAAAATCGGTCCATAAATGACCTAGTTTTATAAGAATAACTAAATTTTTTCCCCAAAATAATGCTTTAAGCACAGTAGCGCCCATACCATTGGAGCTAAGACGGCCACTTTGGCTCAAATATATTTTAAATATAAGAGGTAGACATAAGATATTGAAATTTAGCCAAAAAGGTCTACTATTTCATCTGGTCGTCTTACAAGTGTCCTTCCATATTAAGGGTTTTGGTGCGTCCATACAAAACAAGCTAGCCTGATAAAATTGATTTCAAATTTTCGATTCAAATTCTCAGTATATTAACATTTGTTTGGTTTTCAAAATCAGCGAAATGAAAGTAGACTACTAGAAGAGCAAATATGCCAAAGGGGTTTGAAAAGTAAGCTCGGGTTCCCGAAATATGGGACAAAAAAATTTTTGAATTTTTTGAAAAGGCGTTTCGGGCATTGAAATTTTTGAACTTCTTAAAAAGGCGTTTGGCACAAGTCAAAAAAATTTACTAAATGTACTTTTGAGCTAAACGACTAAAAGACCTTCGTGTAGTTACTTTTTTTTTTTTTTCTTATATATGTATATTAGACCGACTAAAAAAAAAAAATTGTTGATGTACCCCCTTTAAAACTAACTTTGACATGTTTAATGAAGATTCCCGAAATATTTTGGCTCTAGCGATAATTTCCCATGAGCTAAACCGCGTCAAAAAAGGTTCCAAAAATTTTATTTTTCATGCATAAAAAGTTCAGAAATTTTTTTTCCAATGAATGACCAAATATAATAGATGTTTAGGAATTCTTTGATTCCGCATTAAAAGATTTTAATAAAAATTTAAATTTCTTAATTACTTTTTTCCGATTTTCATTTTCAATACGTCGTTAGAAAGGTGTTGACCACCGCTTGAGATTTAAGTCAAAAATAAACCCGGAACTGCCTATTTTACTTTTTTATAACATTCATTTAAACATCACTAAAACCCCGTTTTATAGCCACAAAAAGCATATATCGTCACCTAAAAGACGAAATAACCTATCTGCAGTTTTCAAAAGTTTACAGGTGAGGGAAAAAACGTTATAAAATTGGAACTATTAACGATATTGAAACGAAAATTACACATTTTGATTAAAATGAAACCAGTAATATATATCGGTTGAGAAAATTTTGTTTTTCTAATCACAGCTTATGTTATGACACTTAGGTTTTTAGGAATTGTAAAAATCTGAAACCAAATAACCTATCTGCAGTACTAATTAGTATGAATAAATAAAAATTTCTTTACACATTAATATTATATACATTAAATAATTACAGTAGTAGTTTCTTTTACTGGTTTAAGCATAAACAAGTACTTCATATTTGTTTAAATGATACTACGCAACAAAATTTAACTTTTATCGTGATTTTTGATGATTTATTTTTTTCTTTTTTTGTGCGTAACGGTCCTCTAGGTACAAAAACTTTGTCAATTTTAATATTATATGTTCAAAATTTTGCACACATATGCGTTATGATATAGGGAATAAAAATTCATAAAAAACTCAATTTTGAAATTTTTGCAGATAGGTTATTAGGTCTATAAGATGACGATGTACAAATAACACAGTACAACAGCCAATCTGGGGGGTGAGAAATTCCAAGTCAGGGTGATGGTACTAGGTCAGTATAGTAAAACCCTCAAAGGGTTTGGCGTTCGTATGTGTCAGTTTTTTTTTATGACATTTTAAATTTTTTCCTTATCTTGATGTTTTTTTGTTTAACATAACTCGAGAACCACTTGTCCGATTTTGCTAAAACAAACTCAAAAAAATTTAGAATTACAATTTCTTTAATCCGTTCATATAACGTTTTTCTTTATAATCAACAGTTTTGCCGGTAAAAATAAATTTGTGGAGAATTATAATTGATAAGTGCAAAAAAATGTTCAAGCCTGGATGTATGCAGCAGATTTTATCATAAACCTGCACTGCAATTTTTGTGACTTTTTTTAAGCGATCGGTGAAAATCGTCGGACTTTTGTTTGTTATTTGAAAGAATACACCCACATTCAGCGATGCCAACAGTAGGGGATTTCCCCTTTTCTAGGGATTTTTTTTCGGAAAATTTCAACCGTAGGGAAAAGAGGACACAATTTTTTATTTTAGGGCAAATTTATTTATTTAATCAATGGATATTACACTATGGAACATTTTTGGGATTATTGTCTGGGGGGTGAGAAATTCCAAGTCAGGGTGATGGTACTAGGTCAGTATAGTAAAACCCTCAAAGGGTTTGGCGTTCGCATGTGTCAGTTTTTTTTTATGACATTTTAAATTTTTTCCTTATCTTGATGTTTTTTTGTTTAACATAACTCGAGAACCACTTGTCCGATTTTGCTAAAACAAACTCAAAAAAAATTTAGAATTACAATTTCTTTAATCCGTTCATATAACGTTTTTCTTTATAATCAACAGTTTTGCCGGTAAAAATAAATTTGTGGAGAATTATAATTGATAATTGCAAAAAAATGTTCAAGCCTGGATGTATGCAGCAGATTTTATCACAAACCTGCACAGCAATTTTTGTGACTTTTTTTAAGCGATCGGTGAAAATCGTCGGACTTTTGTTTGTTATTTGAAAGAATACACCCACATTCAGCGATGCCAACAGTAGGGGATTTCCCCTTTTCTAGGGATTTTTTTTTCGGAAAATTTCAACCGTAGGGAAAAGAGGACACAATTTTTTATTTTAGGGCATATTTATTTATTTAATCAATGGATATTATCCTTACTGACTAATAACAATATTGACTTAAAATTAATGAATAACAATATGCATTTTAAAATACAGTAGTTTTGACTTAACTGCCTTTTGTTTACGTGCACTTTTGACTTAACTGCTCAAAATTGATAATTTTTGGAATTATTCTTTATAATTCCATACAAATTCCTTTTTTAAGTGCACTTTCTATACCTGCACATTTAAGATAAATGCACAAAATTTTTGGCATTTTAAAATTATTTTCATACAAAAAATCAAAGTTAGCTGCACTTTGACTTAACTGCTCAAAATACATATTTTCTGGAATTACCTATACTTCAAAATTCTTTTTTAAGTGCATTTTGTATACCTGCACATTTTTCATATTTTTGGGCAGCTTTAAAATATTTTCATACAAAACATCAAAGTTAGCTGCACACATAAAAATATAACTTTTTCACATAAATAAAAATATAAATCGCAAATATTTTGTTTTTTTTTACATAAATTTTTATGTTCTTTGTGAAGTCTCATTGTTTTTGTTAATGTTTATTTTAAAATAATTAAACATACATATGTTCATACATACATACATCTATAAAATGATCTGTTATTTCCCAGCTAGCATAGGCTGTTTGTTAGACGATTATGTTTAATATACAGCTCCTAAAAGAATCTTCTGATGATTATCTGACTAGTAACAAAAACATCTAAATCTTTTTTTAATTTATTATTTTTTTATTTACTTTTTGACACGCTCGTCTTTAAATCTTGGAATGAACCATTTGGTGCTCTCTGTAAGAGTCGTACAACAACTACTGAGCTACCTAAATAAGACCGTTTTTGATGTTTGAAAATGATATTGCCAATACAATTTTAAGGCCTAAGGATCTGTAAAAAAGAATTATCCTTCGGGATGGTGTTGATTTCGCGACTTTAAGGTTTGTTTTATAGAAATTGTATGAAAATTAGAAGTTTTGGCATGAACAATACACTTGATGCCCTTATTTATGTAGCTCATACGGCTGAGCATTTCACGAGTTGTAAAATAATACCTACATGAGTCTCATACGACTCTTGGCATGCTTTTTGAAAGACTTGTTGGATAATCTCTACATACATCATAAACGATTCCCTTTACGATTAATATAAGCGTTTTTCGCTGCGTTATGGAAGAATCTCTCATAGCACTCAGCACGTGTTACAGTTTCTCCCGTGCGAGAAATTGTCTACAATTAAAAGATGAGCTCGTCGACGATCAGAAACACTCTTTGTGAGATTCCCAGTATACTCCTAGACAACTGAAAGTGCTAGCTGTGTTGAGATAAAATTTAAATAAAATATTAATTTATATATTAATAAAATAATTTTTTTATTTTACTTTTAAATCAAACACTTTACTTTAGCTGCACTTTTGTGCAGGTAACCACAATCTTGTACCTGCACATTAAGGCAGGTAAATGCATTTAAGATAACTGCATTTTTGATTAACCTGCACAAAAAATCGTGCAAAGGAGATTGTGCAGCTAAGTCAAAATTACTGTATACTACAAATTTACAGAATATAAGTAGTACATAAAAATTTACGAATAAAGAAAAACAATAAGAAAAATCAACAAATTGTGACATAGAATTAAATTGTCTACATAACCTCGAAAAAGGATCAGCAATAGCGTAATTTTCTCTAAAAAAATTTAACAAAAAGCAGATTATAATGACGCGTATTGCGACAAGGTATATTAAATTTAGCAGACTCTACAGAAAATCACAACAAACATTACCATTAATAAGATTAACCATAAAAGAAACATTTAACATTGTACGACGACTTTTGAGCGATGGTAATTTTATTAATGCCAGTCTTCTAGCATAGGAAGGAAAGTTTGTCGAGTAACTCCAATGAAGATCACGTAAACAGAATAATAAAAATTGTTTTTGGACCGATTCAATACGAGAATTGTGAATGTCGTAAAATGGATCCCAAATGATTGACCCATATTCTAAGATTGGTCTAACGAGTGATACGTAAAGTTGCTTCGTTATGTATGGATCGGTGAATTTTTAACCCAGCGCTTAATAAAGCCAAGAACGCCTCGAGCTTTATTAACAGTTAATGTAATATGAGAAACAAAGTTTAATTTAGGATCCAGTAAGACTCCAATATCAAGAAACGAATCAACCAACTCCAGTTGATGACCACCAAAAGCATAATTAACAGCAATACAGTTATTTCTATAAAAACGCATGCTTTTGCATTTCACAAGATTCAGCTCCATCATATTATGATTACACCATAAAAAGAAGTTATTAATATCCGATTGAAGATAAAAATGATCCGAAAAAAAATCCCTAGAAAAGGGGAAATCCCCTACTGTTGGCATCACTGAATGTGGGTGTATTCTTTCAAATAACAAACAAAAGTCCGACGATTTTCACCGATCGCTTAAAAAGAGTCACAAAAATTGCAGTGCAGGTTTGTGATAAAATCTGCTGCATACATCCAGACTTGAAAATTTTTTTGCACTTATCAATTATAATTCTCCACAAATTTATTTTTACCGGCAAAACTGTTGATTATAAAGAAAAACGTTATATTAACGGATTAAAGAAATTGTAATTCTAAATTTTTTTTTGAGTTTGTTTTAGCAAAATCGGACAAGTGGTTCTCGAGTTATGTTAAACAAAAAACATCAAGATAAGGAAAAAATTTTAAATGTCATAAAAAAAACTGACACATACGAACGCCAAACCCTTTGAGGGTTTTACTATACTGACCTAGTACCATCACCCTGGCTTGGAATTTCTCACCCCCAGACAATAATCCCAAAAATGTTCCATAGTGTAATCAACAAGATCGGTCAAAAAGTTTCTGAGTTCTTACTCATCCATGTAGCTTATTACCTATTGATGTTAGCCATGGTGGAATAAACATGTGGCAACACTACGCCAGATGACGATTTTTTGCTCTTGCATTGTTTGTCTAGGTTTATGTAAAAGTTTTGTTTATGTTTACAAGTTCACGTTTTGTGCTGTGATTATTGTATTTTATTAAAGTTTTTGATAATTTTAAATTAAAACAAATAACCATAATTAAATAAAAATTGGCTAAAAATGTATTTATTTCATCACGTTCAGCGGCACGCTTTGATTTTTGTTTAAGCTATTTTTTGTTGTAATGTTGTATTTGTTGCCGTAACGATGCCACCTGCATATTTCACCATGGGTGTTAGCAACATTTGTCCCAAGTAGCTTCGATAGCTATTTGTTCAATCTTTTGAAATTTTTTTTATTTGTTTTTGTTTTTTTAATTTTTTTTTAAATCCCCCATATATATAGCTACTATTAAATTTTTAAAAAGACATTAAAAAATTTTTTTTTTTTTAAATTTAAGTCCTGTTTTATATGCCTAAATGAATGTTATAAAAAAGTAAGATAGGCAGCTAAGAGTTACTTTTTGACTAAAATCTCAAGCGGTGATCAATACCTTTCTAACAATGTAATTATTAAAATTTTTATTAAAATCGAATTGAAAATCATTAACAAACTGACAGAAATGTTTAAAATGTTTTAATGCAGAATCGAAGAATTCCTAAATATCTATTATATTTAGCCACTCATTGGACAAACACAAATTTACCAAACTTTTTATTCATGAAAAATACCATTCTTGGACCCTTTTTGATGCGGCTTAGCATACGAGAGATTATCGCTAGAGTCAAAATATTTTGGGAATCTTCATAAAGCGGTCTAATGTACATAAAATTAATTTTTATAGGAGTAATTGCTCGAGATAAAAGTAACACCTAATACGGTTTATATTGTTAAATTGGATATATGTTACCTACCTGAGACCAGCCATAACCGGGCAAACTTGGAGCCACAACTTCAAATACGTATTCGCTTTTATCGTTGGGTGTAGTTAACAGAGAAATGATTTCGTAGAATTCACGTACTGAACCGGGCCAGCCATGCAATAAAGTCAAGGGCAAAACTTTTTTACCTTCTGCTTTCTTTGGCTTAACATGAATGAAGTGAATTTTTAAACTGCAATTAAAAGTTTATCTAATAAATATTTTGTAATTCCAATAGACTCGATTTTGTTTCTGGTTAGCTTTAAATAAAAAATGACTGCTTAACTTCAACGTAGATGCCCCTAGAATGAAGCCTCTTAGTCCCAATTTACACTAGGGACATTTCTTGCCGGACAGACGAAGTTTGATGGCGAGGGGTCGAAAAGGTAGAGTGTGTAGTACACGACTATCCGTACTGGACATTTTTTCATTGCTCTTTCTTACTTTTCGTAGTTTACATACAAGTATTCATTTCTGTCTGACTTCTAATGTTTCATATGTAAACGCTTCAGGTAAGATTAAAAGAGAATTCAAAAAATGTCCGGCAAGCAATGTCCCTAGTGTAAATTGGGACTTAGAAGGCCTCTTAACCAGTGATGAAAAATTCAGTACTATGGTACTATTTTCAGTTCTTTTTCCTTTCAAAAATACCACGGTACCCCCACGTCCTTTTTAGTACTCTTTTTTCTATTCTTCCATGTTTAGAAATTTAGCGTTGATTTTTTTTTAACAATGAGTCGTCAACAAAAATTACTTGCTCAGAGCCCAACCGCTGAAATTCAAACACCGACTCCTAATCTAACCTTAATGCTAAATATATATGAGACTGGTTCTTATTTAATGCAGTACCTTTTAAATGTTTAAATATAGCAAGAAAAGTTTTCAGTAAAAATTTCGAGTCAATCTTTTTAATGTTGCATCGCCAATTTCGAAGTATTTTTATTATGGAAATTATTAGAATAATTTTTTATGCCGAGTCGGAGTCGCGAATTTTTTTGTGGGTACTACTACTCCTACTCCGGTACAAAAACCTTAACTCTGACTCCACATCCCTATTTACAACATTGCCAACACAAAATTTATTGTTATCAAAAGGGCAGCACTGCTTGTTAGTATATTTTAATGTTAGATATCCTCATCAGAATTTTGCTGTTGAAATTTAGTCAGCTCAGTCCATAAATGGCTGAGATATGAGCAAATAAAAGTATATTTTCGAAAACAAAAATGTTTTAAAAAAGTACCAACATTTTGGAAAAAATACTATTTTGCTTGGAGGTCAGTACCATCTAAATATTTAATGTTCCTTCACTGCTCTTAACACTTCTTTTTTACGCTGGGCAGGGCTGTCAAACATGGTGATTTCTTGCCAAACGTGGCGATTTTGAAACCTGTTTGGCGATGGGATTTTCCATTTGGCGACTTTTGTGGCGTTTTTTGATATAACTGGCGATTTACTTGGCTATTTTTACTATTAATATTATTTCAGCGATTTTGAAATAAAAAATGTTTACTTTTATTTACATATGCGGAGTTAGGCCTCTCCAGCTAAATATATATAAATACTAGCTTAACCCGGTGTGCTTCGCTACCCCCATCGTTATTAAATATATAAGTATTTAAAATATATATTAACAAAAATTTATTTATTAAATTATTAACTGCTTCGTAGTAAGAGAATTCCGTGGCATTCAGTAGTTTAATTTTAGGGGGGTATTGCTCTCCCTCCGTCAACCCCGCCCATTTTTCTTTTAAAATTTACCATAATAGTGGATTTTTCCACGTTTGAAAACTCTAGCTATCATAGTTCTTCAGTAACGTGATATTTAATATTTGCATCCTATGGGGAGTACCACTTCCCCCTCTGCTATTTTATTTCAATTTTGTGGCTCAGAAGATCCTACTACCAAAAGTTCAACAAAATGCTTGCAGCGGCTCTTAAAATATGAGATATTTATTATTGACATCCACAAAAAAATATGGCACCGCGTCTTTGTCCAACCACACCTTCTTGAACCCAACGACATATTAATTCAGAACAATAGCCTTCTGTGAAAATTTAGTGACGATCGGTTCAGTAGTTTATTAGTTATAACGTTTTTTACTTTTTCTATAAAGGGGCGGGGCCACGCCCACTTTTTAATTAAACGTATTTCTGTTCATGCCAACAACAAATATACCAAATATTATCGCCGTAGGTCAAAAAATGTCATAAATAACACGAATTTAAATTTTGGGTTGTATGGGCGTGGCATCGCCCCTTTGCCCAGTCACAATTCTATATAGCCTAATGTCTCTTCCAGGGTCACAGTTACATGCTGTGAAAATTTCAATTTCATCGGTCAAGTGGTTTGGCCTCCTATAAGGCACAAATATATATATATATATATATATATATATACAAATATATATACATACATTCACTTTTATATATATAGATTTACATACATACTTATAGATTTTTGAACAGTTTGTCCTTTTTTTTTATCATTACTAGTTTAAAAAAATCTGGCAAATTTTTTTTACATGATTTTTGTTTTATTATCATTTTAAGTGAATTTTATATTCAGACACTATTTAATTCCAAGGTTTAAAAAACTGCAGTCGAAATCAAAACCCGTCGAGCAAAAAACGAAAATTTGTCAACAATTTTTCGCTTTTTGATATGGTTTGGCAGCGACTATTTACATTAAATGAATTACAAGTAAAAGCAAAAGTTTTTTTTTTTTGCCAATGACAAATGAAGAAGTGGAAGACTGCAGTTTTTTAAACACTGCTTAAATCTAATAAAACGTATGCCAGTCAAAACACCAGTAATGAAATCGATGACCCTGAAGTGTACGATCTTATAGACTTGTGTGCTAAATTTTAGTTTTTCAACTGAATAAATGATCTCTTAAAAAAAATAACAGTTACTACAAAAAATTTACTTTCGGCGACTTTTTTGTATTTTTTCTCAGTTTTTGGCGATTTTTGACTGCAATATTATATCAGCTTTTTTTTGTATGCAAAATTTAATTAAAAAAACAAAAAAGATTTCGAAAACTGAACAAAATTGACGTTTGGCGATTCTTGGCAATTTCTGACGATGGAGCTCAAAAAAATCTGACGCTGGGTTAAAAAAATATTTTATTAGTGTGCTTGATTGAGAGACTTAGGAAATGATCGAGAGAATTGATAAATTACTCGTGCGTCATAAAATTGCTTTGCCTTGTAAGCGTACGTGATCCTGAGTCAAGAATCACTCACGCGCACGGCTCTAATTCAAATAACAACTTCTTTGCATTTTTATCAGACAAATGAATTTTATTTTTTGTTTAATTAAACATTAAGTTATCAAAGTTCATTTGGTACTATTGATAACATTTTCTTAAAAATGTTGCTTCATTGGGCGAACAGTCAAATATTTGGAACTTTATTTGTAAACTTTCACCGAAGGTAAAATAATATATCGCACTTGTTCAACAATAGTGTATTAACACAAAATTTTGTTTTACTTTTTGGAAAAAATCTACACGTAATATTCGTATCTAGCTGCTGTAAAAATATCGTGCTATTTTGTCTACTTTTTGGTAATGAATTGGTTAGAAATTATTTTTGATATGCCTTTAATGTAATATTAAAAATTATTTTGTTTGAACTGAAAATGTTTAAATTTCGAGTTAAAACAGTATTGTTGAACGAGTGCGATGAATAAGTTTGTCATTCCTTTTGTAATTTCTACAATATTGAAATTAAAATTGATTAAGACACGATAAAGTAAAGTGATGGCTTAATATAAAAAGGCGTGACTCAATTTTTTACGAAAAATTTTTTTTTGTTTATTTAAAAATAAAATTTGTATGTATTTGATAAAGTTTACTGTTACAAATCAAGTTGCGCACTTTTTATATTAAGCTATCGATATATATTCTGGGTCCTTATGAGTACTGAAGTTGATTTAACGGGAAGACAAACGATTGTCTTTCCGTTTGAAATATCTACAATTTTGATCCTAGACCGTATAAAGTATATTTTTATTGTGGATCCTTATAAGATAAGTTGAAATCACGATGTTCATCTGTCCGTGTGTCCGTTGAAATGGGTTTTCCGAAGACTCCAGATATAATGTCACAAAAAGTCCGGAATTGTTTGCTATTGAAGTTCAGTCTGATCGGCTCGCAAATGGCATAGATAAAGGCAAAAAACCAAGACTGCCTCTAATTTTACCCACATATCCCTTGTTGTGGTACATGAATCTTTGTTATATACACAACATCTGGCTAAATGTGTACGGGATTGGAGAAGTGGACATGACACCTATCGTACAAAAACATTATAGATTTATGTATATAGAAAGAACGGCAAGATCCAAAGTTTCCAAATTATGTACATGAATCTAAGTTATCAATACACAACATCCGGGATTTAAGAAGTGGGCGTGGTACAAAAAATATTAGATAAATATAAAAGAACGGTATTTATATAGATTTCTGTTCTTATCGCACCATGGTGAAGGGTATATAAGATTTGGGATAGCCGTATATAGAACTTTTATTTGTTAATTATAACTTCAAAGGTCAATGTCAAGGCGAATTCATACAAGGTGGTCTTATTTTAAAAATGAATACAATTGTATTGTTAACATTGTAAAATACTTTAACGTTGTGTCAAAATAATACAACACTGTAGTAAACAAAATAGCTGTGTGTCAAAAATATATGCTGTCATTTTATGTTTTGATTTTAATTTTAAATTGTGTGTTGTATAATGCAATAATTTCAAAATGTGTACTAACAAAACTTTATTTGCAAGAAGTTTTGCTTTTTTTAATATTTAAAAAAAGTTCAGATGAAGCAGACCGATTGCTCATGGAACGCTTTTTGATAAGGTTTCATTGCATTCACGAGCGAAAGTTTAAGCCATTACATATGTATGCTAAATTTCTTTCAAGAACTCAATTGCAAAAGCGCATTTTTTATTCGTAAAAGATTCTTTGCTCAGAAGAAACTGTTACACAAGCTTATTCCTACTTCTTTAACACAGCGAAAGACTCATATATTAGTCATTTAAGGTGCTTGTAAAGATTATCTCACGAGTTTTTCAGAAAGCATGTCAGGGATCGTATCCCACACAGGGATTATTTTACAACTCATGAAAAGCTAAGCCGATAAACTGAACTACCTCAAAAAGAGCATCAAGCATCTTGTTCATGACAAAACTATTCATTTTCACACAAGAAATAAGAAGCAAACCTTTAGATCGCAAATTCAACACCACCCGGTTAGAAAATCTTATTTGAAAGACCCTAAAGCTGTTGTAATTTTTATATGACTCATACAGGGAGTCGCAAAAGGTTCATTCGATGATGGTTTGCCGAAAGATAAACAAAGTGTAACATTGTTGTTTTTTTACTCTTGAAATAATAATTAAATGATTGCTTTAGAATATTCCAAGATTAGAGGAAGAGCGTGTCAGAAAATGTACATACAGTCAAAGCCCGGTTTAACGAATGATATAATGTTCAGACCTTTCGTTATACCGAGATATTCGTTATATCAATCAGTAATTTTTTACCTTAAAATTTTATAAAAAAAAACGGTGGTCCACAATTTGAAAAACATCAAAATTTAATTGTATTTTTAATTTAGTGTAGAAATGAAACATTAATAAAATTTTGGTATTCCATACTTTTGGGATATTACTGAAAGATTTACACCTTTCTAACACTCTTCTAAAATTTTTATATTTTTTATCAAAAGAAATTCTTTTTCGATTTGACATCTCGTTTTCACAATGAACCAAACAAAACTTTAACAAAATTACAACGCATCACACGTGTTCTTTCAATACAAAGCAAAGAAGCCAAAAACACACACAAAAGTCTGACGGTTCTGTTACGATTTTTTTTATTTTGCTTTGTTATTCGTTTAATCGGGATTATTTTTTTTTTGCCATTCGCTATATAAGGTAGTCAATGTAAAAATTGGGCCATTCGTTATATCGGATATTCGTTAAACAGCGTGTTCGTTATACCGGGCTTTGACTGTAGTATAAAAAAGTAATAAATAATAAAAATATTTAATGTTTTTGTAATAAAATGTATATTAAATACAATTGTCTGCCAAACAGCCTAAGCTAGCTAGGATGCGTTTGTGCTGATGTTTATAACACCTCCACATATTAGCCCTAGACCATCTTTAAGTATACCGATCGACAAAGAATCACTTTCTGAGTCGATGGTACGAAGTTCGGCCAGCTAGCAATATTCCACTTCCTTTCTCTTTCTTTGTTTTTAGGAACTCGGAACAAAGTTCATTCTTATGAATTAAATCTTTTTTGCTTGCGAGTGTGTGCTGCATTTTTAATTTACAATTTATAAAAAAAAAACTTAAAACTTAATTTGAATTGAAATAAATATTTAAAAAGAAATGTCAAAAAAAGAAACGTCATACATATCATTTTGACATACAGTTAGTTATCAGCTGTTGATTACGTAGCAAGCCAAGGTCACCTTTTATGAATTCGCCTTGGTCAATGTCAATAAAATTAAAAATATTTTTTTTTTTTAGAAAAACATTTTATAGAAAAAGTTTATATTTTGTGCTGCCCATACCGGAAGCAACATGAGTAGAAACATAAGTTACTACTTATGTTTCAATTTTGGCACATGCTATGAAACACAGGTAAAAAGCCAAATAAACGGCTTTTTGAGTTTTTTAAATTTCCCCAATTTCAATTGTAGCCATTTTATCTTTTCTTTCTTCCGTTTTTCTCCGCAAACTGCAAAGTCCGCTTTAGGAGCAGAGACATTGAAAAGCAGACATATATGTCGTATGCGAAGTTTGTTGGCGAGGAGTTAGTGCTGGTTAACACTCTTCAAGTTATATCCGAAAAGTCTGGAGTTTGTTGGGGAGAGAGGAAAATAAATGTCATCCTCTTTTCCCTTTTTTTTTGAAAGCTCAAGACTTGACGAGTCAAACTTGACGTGTGTGAACCGGCACTTAAGGAGGTAGAGTGTGTAGTACACGACTATCTCAAGACGAATTAACTACAGGTAGTGTCGAAACGGCATCTTATTTTGACAGTTCCAGCTTATATGTTTTGATTTATTAGTGTTTTCTAAGAAATGGCAAAAAACCCTATGTTGTTTCTGTTGTTTTTGGATTGTTGTAGTTCCGACAGCAATTGTAGTTTAATACGCCTTGGTCTATCTGTACTACCCCTTTTTTGCCACTCTTTGGACTGCTTGCAATTTTCATGCGTTTTTCTCGAGATTTCGTCTCCGAAACTTCTCTGTATTACACGTGCATAAAAAATACAAAGAATTTTTAAAATATGTTCTAAAATAAAAGTTCTTCGAAATTGGCGACTTTAAATTTTACAAATTACTAAAGGGTGGTTAAATTGTAAGGGCCGATGTTGAATGTGAACCACACCTAAACGCCAAGTTTTCTTCCGAATTTTATTTGACATTTCTCTATTTCAGACTTACTCAATTTGAACCATGGAGAGATACACAATCCAACAACGTGTTAAAGTTATCCAGACTTATTATGAAAATGGGCGTTCAAATCAAAATGCTTATCGTGCATTTCGTGTTTTTTGCGGTCACCTCAGTGGATTCGTCAATAAGCAGAATTGCCGCATTTGGGCGAATGATAATCCAAGAGTGATTGTCGAAAAACCAATGCACCCACAAAGAGTGACTGTTTGGTGCGGTTTGTGGGCTGGCGGCATCATCGGGCCGTATTTTTTCCAAAATGAGGCCGGTCAGGCAGTTACTGTGAATGGTGTTCGCTATCGTGAGATGATAACGAACTTTTTATGGCCCGAATTGGAAGATATGGATGTGGACGATATGTGGTTTCAGCAGGACGGTGCCACTTGCCACACAGCTAACGAAACAATGACTCTTTTGCGCAACAAATTCAATGGCCGTGTTATCTCACGTAATGGCGATGTCAATTGGCCGCCAAGATCATGTGATTTGACACCGTTGGACTTTTTTCTTTGGGGTTATTTGAAAGAAAAGGTGTACGTCGATAAGCCAGCAACAATTCAAGAGCTAAAGGATGAGATAATTCGGCACATTAACGGCATAGAACTTTTTGGTAATGAATTGGTTAGAAATTATTTTTGATATGCCTTTAATGTAATATTAAAAATTATTTTGCTTGAACTGAAAATGTTTAAATTTCGAGTTAAAACAGTATTGTTGAACGAGTGCGATGAATAAGTTTGTCATTCCTTTTGTAATTTCTACAATATTGAAATTAAAATTGATTAAGACACGATAAAGTAAAGTGATGGCTTAATATAAAAAGGCGTGACTCAATTTTTTACGAAAAATTTTTTTTTGTTTATTTAAAAATAAAATTTGTATGTATTTGATAAAGTTTACTGTTACAAATCAAGTTGCGCACTTTTTATATTAAGCTATCGATATATATTCTGGGTCCTTATGAGTACTGAAGTTGATTTAACGGGAAGACAAACGATTGTCTTTCCGTTTGTAATATCTACAATTTTGATCCTAGACCGTATAAAGTATATTTTTATTGTGGATCCTTATAAGATAAGTTGAAATCACGATGTTCATCTGTCCGTGTGTCCGTTGAAATGGGTTTTCCGAAGACTCCAGATATAATGTCACAAAAAGTCCGGAATTGTTTGCTATTGAAGTTCAGTCTGATCGGTTCGCAAATGGCATAGATAAAGGCAAAAAACCAAGACTGCCTCTAATTTTACCCACATATCCCTTGTTGTGGTACATGAATCTTTGTTATATACACAACATCTGGCTAAATGTGTACGGGATTGGAGAAGTGGACATGACACCTATCGTACAAAAACATTATAGATTTATGTATATAGAAAGAACGGCAAGATCCAAAGTTTCCAAATTATGTACATGAATCTAAGTTATCAATACACAACATCCGGGATTTAAGAAGTGGGCGTGGTACAAAAAATATTAGATAAATATAAAAGAACGGTATTTATATAGATTTCTGTTCTTATCGCACCATGGTGAAGGGTATATAAGATTTGGGATAGCCGTATATAGAACTTTTATTTGTTAATTATAACTTCAAAGGTCAATGTCAAGGCGAATTCATACAAGGTGGTCTTATTTTAAAAATGAATACAATTGTATTGTTAACATTGTAAAATACTTTAACGTTGTGTCAAAATAATACAACACTGTAGTAAACAAAATAGCTGTGTGTCAAAAATATATGCTGTCATTTTATGTTTTGATTTTAATTTTAAATTGTGTGTTGTATAATGCAATAATTTCAAAATGTGTACTAACAAAACTTTATTTGCAAGAAGTTTTGCTTTTTTTAATATTTAAAAAAAGTTCAGATGAAGCAGACCGATTGCTCATGGAACGCTTTTTGATAAGGTTTCATTGCATTCACGAGCGAAAGTTTAAGCCATTACATATGTATGCTAAATTTCTTTCAAGAACTCAATTGCAAAAGCGCATTTTTTATTCGTAAAAGATTCTTTGCTCAGAAGAAACTGTTACACAAGCTTATTCCTACTTCTTTAACACAGCGAAAGACTCATATATTAGTCATTTAAGGTGCTTGTAAAGATTATCTCACGAGTTTTTCAGAAAGCATGTCAGGGATCGTATCCCACACAGGGATTATTTTACAACTCATGAAAAGCTAAGCCGATAAACTGAACTACCTCAAAAAGAGCATCAAGCATCTTGTTCATGACAAAACTATTCATTTTCACACAAGAAATAAGAAGCAAACCTTTAGATCGCAAATTCAACACCACCCGGTTAGAAAATCTTATTTGAAAGACCCTAAAGCTGTTGTAATTTTTATATGACTCATACAGGGAGTCGCAAAAGGTTCATTCGATGATGGTTTGCCGAAAGATAAACAAAGTGTAACATTGTTGTTTTTTTACTCTTGAAATAATAATTAAATGATTGCTTTAGAATATTCCAAGATTAGAGGAAGAGCGTGTCAGAAAATGTACATACAGTCAAAGCCCGGTTTAACGAATGATATAATGTTCAGACCTTTCGTTATACCGAGATATTCGTTATATCAATCAGTAATTTTTTACCTTAAAATTTTATAAAAAAAAACGGTGGTCCACAATTTGAAAAACATCAAAATTTAATTGTATTTTTAATTTAGTGTAGAAATGAAACATTAATAAAATTTTGGTATTCCATACTTTTGGGATATTACTGAAAGATTTACACCTTTCTAACACTCTTCTAAAATTTTTATATTTTTTATCAAAAGAAATTCTTTTTCGATTTGACATCTCGTTTTCACAATGAACCAAACAAAACTTTAACAAAATTACAACGCATCACACGTGTTCTTTCAATACAAAGCAAAGAAGCCAAAAACACACACAAAAGTCTGACGGTTCTGTTACGATTTTTTTTATTTTGCTTTGTTATTCGTTTAATCGGGATTATTTTTTTTTTGCCATTCGCTATATAAGGTAGTCAATGTAAAAATTGGGCCATTCGTTATATCGGATATTCGTTAAACAGCGTGTTCGTTATACCGGGCTTTGACTGTAGTATAAAAAAGTAATAAATAATAAAAATATTTAATGTTTTTGTAATAAAATGTATATTAAATACAATTGTCTGCCAAACAGCCTAAGCTAGCTAGGATGCGTTTGTGCTGATGTTTATAACACCTCCACATATTAGCCCTAGACCATCTTTAAGTATACCGATCGACAAAGAATCACTTTCTGAGTCGATGGTACGAAGTTCGGCCAGCTAGCAATATTCCACTTCCTTTCTCTTTCTTTGTTTTTAGGAACTCGGAACAAAGTTCATTCTTATGAATTAAATCTTTTTTGCTTGCGAGTGTGTGCTGCATTTTTAATTTACAATTTATAAAAAAAAAACTTAAAACTTAATTTGAATTGAAATAAATATTTAAAAAAAAATGTCAAAAAAAGAAACGTCATACATATCATTTTGACATACAGTTAGTTATCAGCTGTTGATTACGTAGCAAGCCAAGGTCACCTTTTATGAATTCGCCTTGGTCAATGTCAATAAAATTAAAAATATTTTTTTTTTTTAGAAAAACATTTTATAGAAAAAGTTTATATTTTGTGCTGCCCATACCGGAAGCAACATGAGTAGAAACATAAGTTACTACTTATGTTTCAATTTTGGCACATGCTATGAAACACAGGTAAAAAGCCAAATATACGGCTTTTTGAGTTTTTTAAATTTCCCCAATTTCAATTGTAGCCATTTTATCTTTTCTTTCTTCCGTTTTTCTCCGCAAACTGCAAAGTCCGCTTTAGGAGCAGAGACATTGAAAAGCAGACATATATGTCGTATGCGAAGTTTGTTGGCGAGGAGTTAGTGCTGGTTAACACTCTTCAAGTTATATCCGAAAAGTCTGGAGTTTGTTGGGGAGAGAGGAAAATAAATGTCATCCTCTTTTCCCTTTTTTTTTGAAAGCTCAAGACTTGACGAGTCAAACTTGACGTGTGTGAACCGGCACTTAAGGAGGTAGAGTGTGTAGTACACGACTATCTCAAGACGAATTAACTACAGGTAGTGTCGAAACGGCATCTTATTTTGACAGTTCCAGCTTATATGTTTTGATTTATTAGTGTTTTCTAAGAAATGGCAAAAAACCCTATGTTGTTTCTGTTGTTTTTGGATTGTTGTAGTTCCGACAGCAATTGTAGTTTAATACGCCTTGGTCTATCTGTACTACCCCTTTTTTGCCACTCTTTGGACTGCTTGCAATTTTCATGCGTTTTTCTCGAGATTTCGTCTCCGAAACTTCTCTGTATTACACGTGCATAAAAAATACAAAGAATTTTTAAAATATGTTCTAAAATAAAAGTTCTTCGAAATTGGCGACTTTAAATTTTACAAATTACTAAAGGGTGGTTAAATTGTAAGGGCCGATGTTGAATGTGAACCACACCTAAACGCCAAGTTTTCTTCCGAATTTTATTTGACATTTCTCTATTTCAGACTTACTCAATTTGAACCATGGAGAGATACACAATCCAACAACGTGTTAAAGTTATCCAGACTTATTATGAAAATGGGCGTTCAAATCAAAATGCTTATCGTGCATTTCGTGTTTTTTGCGGTCACCTCAGTGGATTCGTCAATAAGCAGAATTGCCGCATTTGGGCGAATGATAATCCAAGAGTGATTGTCGAAAAACCAATGCACCCACAAAGAGTGACTGTTTGGTGCGGTTTGTGGGCTGGCGGCATCATCGGGCCGTATTTTTTCCAAAATGAGGCCGGTCAGGCAGTTACTGTGAATGGTGTTCGCTATCGTGAGATGATAACGAACTTTTTATGGCCCGAATTGGAAGATATGGATGTGGACGATATGTGGTTTCAGCAGGACGGTGCCACTTGCCACACAGCTAACGAAACAATGACTCTTTTGCGCAACAAATTCAATGGCCGTGTTATCTCACGTAATGGCGATGTCAATTGGCCGCCAAGATCATGTGATTTGACACCGTTGGACTTTTTTCTTTGGGGTTATTTGAAAGAAAAGGTGTACGTCGATAAGCCAGCAACAATTCAAGAGCTAAAGGATGAGATAATTCGGCACATTAACGGCATAGAACCTCCATTATGCCTCAGGGTCATCTGAAATTTGGACCATCGGATGGAGGTGTGCCGCCGTGGTCGCGGCGCCCATTTGGCCGATATTTTGTTCCATACATAATTGAATAATGCCAATATATCATAATAAAAAAAATTACAATAATTTCCTAAATAGTTTGTGTTTTATTCAAAATCAACATCGGCCCTTGAAATCACTTGAAACCACCCTTTATAAATAAGTACATTTTATATAATTTTATCAGAGTTGGTCAGTTCATTCAAGTACTTAAATTAAATAATACAAAAGTGTGTAATAACTTAAGTTATTTTAGTATTATATTTATTAGTCCGGGCAAGAGTCTAACACTAACACTGTCAACATCGATACAGACGATGGAAAATTGGGTTTGGAAACATTAAATATCAAAAAATATTGATATTTGATAAAAAAAAAAGAAAGATAACACGAATTTTAATACAAACACACATTGAAACACCCAATGCATTGAGTGAACCATGCTAAAGTTTCAACTAATTACACATCGTGTGTGGGCAGCATTAAAAATTATTTACTTCATATTAGGTTTAACACAAATTAAATCTAATTGCTATTCAAAGCACACAATGAATATACTTTTTTTTCAAAATAATTTCTGTTTTTATTATATTGACCTAGAGGTGACCATATTTTACTGGTTAATTGTTTAGCAACAGAAGTACAATCCCATTCGTAGTCAATGACCTGAGTATTAGATAATTAGGTATGTATGTACCTATGTATATCTGTTATTCTAATACATGTAAATATTAAAAGTTTGGGTAGTTTTGATTATCTATATATAAATCGACTAAGGCAAAACAGTTAAGAACACTTTTCTCCTCTGTATGTCATCCGATTTGAACAAAATATACGCTATTTGAGAGGTCTTTACTCAAAGAAGTACACAATATACATATGTATATTTTATTAAAATCTGTTCAATAATTTCAGAGTTAGAAACGTTCAAAATTTCTACTTACACAAATGCAAAATACATAAATTAAATTTTTTTTCAATTATCAAATACATAATAAAACATTAGGGTGATCGATTATTCGACATTTTTCGAATATTTTGACTATATAAATCTTATGTATGAATCGGACCAGGCAAAACAGTTAAGAACGCTTTATTCCTTTGTTTGTCAAATACGGGAAACTAAATTTCATTCTTTTACTTTTCTGTGCTTCATGTGATTATTTTTAAATTTTCTATAATATTGAACTTAGAAACATAATGTTATAGGTGTAGAGTCCTGAGTGAATGAAAATCTATAAGATGAATAATTTTGGTACTTTTTGTTTTTCATCTGGAACTTTTTGAATTTTCGTTAATATTCGACCTATAAAGATAAAATTATACATTAAACTGGGTGAAAAGGAACATGTTAGGGAAGCTTTTTGGTACTTTTTCTTTCAACATCTGGTAGTTTGTTTAATTTTCGTTAATATTATACATATAAACATAAAATTAAACATGCAACGTCCTGAGTGGATAAAGGAGACTTTTTGATACTTTTTTGTTTTTCAATTGGTATTTTTTATATTGAACTTACAAAATTAAATTAACTCACGAAGAAGATAAAATCGATCAACTTTGAAGGAAAAAATAAATGCTCGAAACAAATAAATTCATATATACTTAGATGAGTTATGTTTTCTTCATATTTGCAAAAAAATTTATGGTCGAATTTTGACCATTACGCTAAAACTAGTTATAATATATTTTAAAATTTTCAAACCTTAATTAGTTTCCAGAATTAATTTAATTTGTTGTAAAACAGTATATACGGTGTATACCAATTCTACTCCATAACGGATTAATATTGGACTTACATATGGGGATTTTGTGGACCTAAAAACGAAAAAACCTGTATTGTGAGTTAAGCTATATGACAAATTTTTTGTCGATACCCACATTACTAGAGGTTTCCAACAGTAAAATTGCTTTCTGAATGAAGGCCTTATGAGAGAGCTATGGTTATGTATTGATCTAGAAGGACACACTTTAAAATTTTATTTTGAAAACCAAATTTTTAAATGATGTATGGAAATAAACATAATTTTCGGTAGTGAGTTTTGATGGGTGCTAAAACCTTAAATGTGGAATTAATAAAAAAATGTACTAAAAATATTTGTTTTTTTTACTCTCGAACTGTATTTGTTTACAGTCTAACTTTCTTGATTATCGGATACATAGAAATTATTTTTAAAGATAAACTGAAGTTATGAATAATAATTCCTCAATGTCATGTTTTTTTGCCTTTTATTACATTTTTCGTATATTTCTCAAAATTTTCGATGTAAAAGTGTTTTCAGTACAAAAATTATCTGTAGAATTATGACTTATATTATTTTTTTTTTGAAGCTTACTTTACATGAATTTCCCAAGTTAAAATTTTTCGCATTTTTTTCTGTACTTAAGACGGGAAAACAAAACTCAAATTGGCTTCCGAGATTTAGTCTTGAGAAGAATTCCATGTTCTTCAGAAAAATGCAGAAAAATACATGAGGCTATAAAAGCCAAGCAACAGCTAAAACTTTCAAACACCAAATACAGTTTTTTTTTGAATTCGATAAGTACATACTTTGAGAAATTCCACGCGAGAATGAGTTTTCATTTGATGACTTTAAATAAAACAAGTAAGAGTGCTATATTCGGCTATGCCGAATCTTATATACCCTTCACCATGATGACATAAGAACAAAAAGTTATATACATAAATAACGATCTAAAGAAAGGTATAAATATTAATTGAGCCACGCCAACTTTTCATTTCTTTATGCCGAAGAATATAAAAAAACAAAAAATTTATATATGTACCTACTAGGGTATTCATTCGGTTAACCGGTTGACGGTTACTACCCGATTAACTGATCGGTTAATTTCAAATTGGCTTTTTTCGATTAACGATTAAACCGGTTAATTTCAGTCGATTAACCGAAGTAACAAAATTTACAATATTTTGTAGTATTATAACATATTTTTTGTGTGTTTTTAATTATTTGTATTGTCTCATATACAAAATGTATTTGTTTAGAAAATATTTTTTCATACAACCAAAGAAGGTGTTCAGTGATTTTCATTTTAACCCATTTTCCGCCGACCAATGACTTAAATTACATTGTTTTTCAATGTTTTTTTATCTTCTTCATCGATCAACAGGAATGTGGCGAAAAATGGGTTAAATATATGATTGCATATACCTTTTTTTTGTTTCACGTACTTTTTGTATATTTGTGTTAAGTTATTTGTTTTTTATCAGATCTTCTCATATCAGTCTTTTAACAAAATTAACCGAAACAATTAGTAGTGCTAAAAATTTTTAAAAACTCTAATGGCATAATGGAGTATTTTATATGTTAAGAAAAATCCTGGAAAAGTACTGAGATATTAGATATTCATCTACGATAAGTGAAAGAATTGTTTCCAAGTCAACTTTTGTCAAAACTAAAGAAAAGAATCGCTTTAATCCTAAACATTTAAACCAAATTATTTTTCTAAATAATTATTGTATAATATGTCCTTTAACTATTGAAATAACTAATAAAATTATCTCAGTTTATTTTTGAATAAATGCGTAAATATTTTGTGGATTCACAAGGTAGTCATAAAGTCTTATGTCTTGAAATAATTACAGGAAATATATATCGTCGGCTTAATATGCAAACCACTTTTTATTTAAATTGAGATTTTGATGCCGTGTGGTAGAGAAAGATACGCCTCGTCAACCAGCATGTAGTTTTTCTTCTATTAAAGTCTTGAAGTGTGTAAAACTGACTGTAATTTTAATTTTCTACCAAGCTTCAAATAGGAAAAATAAACAGTTTTTTGTCACTCCTGTAAAATGTGCTGAAAGTGAGTTAGCAGGTTTGCATATTTAGCCAACGATATGACTGTTGTAAGCTACCGCTTATAATATAGATTTCTACTATACAGTTATGAAGAATCAATGAACACAGCATTACAATTTTTATTTTGTTTGAAACACAACAATATTTATTTTAAGCAAATTTAAATATTTTTTAGTTTATTTTTTAGGATATTATGACGATATGACTTGATACCACACCTTGCGCATTAATTGAAAAATGCATATTACATATTTATGAATTGTTTTTTTTTTTGCTTGCTCGTTTTAGTTCAAGAATTGTTATGTTATTGTTTTTTTTTACTTATACACTCCAAATAATAAGCAATTAATGCATTTTTATATATTGAAATTACTTAATTTATAAAAAAACTTTATTAATCGGTTAACCGATCAAAAACAAAATTAACCGATTATTAACTGATTAAACCAAAACCTCGGTTAATTAATCGAGCGATTAACCGATTAAAGCAAAAGGTCGGTTAAATGAATACCCTAGTACCTACCTAAGCCCGTTTCCTCTTTTGCCAAAGTTGATGTTTGAAATTCGTTTTATAATCTTAAAATCGTTTTTAGAACATAAAAAATTAAATTAAAAAAAAAAAAACATTCGGGATTCGAATTGGCAATATCATCAGTTTCAGGAAGAACTTAACAACTCGGCTACGAATGCTTTTACTGAAGAAGCGTTAAATTAAAATATATTGAGTCTATGAGTTCGATTATTTATTTGAGCGGCATATCATATACATGCATTAATGTGTATGTGTATGCGTAAAATTAAACTCATTACAAATAAAATCCACCACTTGTAGTGAAGGGTATAAAAAACAACAAAGAAAAAACCACATTACCAACACTGTATTACCATAGCCACTGTATGACCGTAGAAACCATACACCCCTTATATAAAGTATTTTTATAAGTCGGTTTCGAAAAATTTTATTTCTTGCCCTCTTGCCTTTTTACAGCTTTCGTAATATCTCTTGCATTTACAGTCGAATTCTTTAAGTATAACATATTAAAGAGTATATCCCGAGAACACAAATGTTTTGCTCTAGAAGCCATTGTACCACCCTAATGTTATAAAATTAAAGCTCCCAGAAAATCATTCAACTTTTGCCAATAAAGTAATTCAATAATTCCAACAGAAACATGTTAAAATTTAATTATACAAAAATAAGCAAAAATATGTGCCATGCGTTGGTTATCGGTGACCGCACTGTAAGATGCATGTACTACATTAACAAAGCGCTCCGTGATGTGCGAAATGCATGGGTAAACTATGAAAATAATATAATTTAACCAACAAACCATCAAATACAGGTATTTATTTTCCTTGTGCTAACCTGTTAAACATTTTTCTTTTCGCAGCCGCCTTGCAAAAATACTTAAGATTAAGGGAAATTTATTTTGAGATACGGCTTAGTGGTCACGCTTTAATCGGATATTTGTTATCTATGAATATAGCATTAGGTATACATTAAGACTACATATATCTCGAACCCTTCATTTGTTGAATTTGATGATTTGGAACAAATATTTGTTTATTTGATTAAGCATGACTTTATAAGCATTCTCGAAGTATTATATTTCAATTGTAATATTTTTTTGATATCGCTCAGTTGCTGCAACAACGTCATAAGTCAAAAATCACAAAGTTTGAATTAATATCACTAATGCTTAGTAAATCATTTCTATGATGATATTGTAAATATTTCTTATATAGATATATTAGCAAAATTCGCAATCTTGGTCATACGAGACTACAAATTTATGCAATTATAAATATTTTCTATCAATTGTGAATGACCTCTTTTGTTTAGCTTACAACGCTGGTCGCAAAACACAAAATTCACAGCTGATTGATATATACATACATTTATCGGGTCATTACCGCAAAAAAAGCCTTAGGGACATCATTATTAATTTTGGTTTTTTTTTTAATAAATAACTTTATTGGCAACACTTGCATCATATCCTCAAATGTCATGGTCACATAACATAGGTTCTTTACCTGACAATTTTCCATATAAAAAAAACTTTAAAATTTTTGTCATCGTTTTTTTTTATATGAAGTTTGACGTTTGGTATGACAAAAAATTGTCAGGTGAAGAACCTATGTCAGGTGAAGACCCTATGTAAGGCCGTTACGATTTTATGACAAAAACAGTTTTATCTTAAGCGACAACCTTCATACAACATTTTTTGCGGTAATGACTCGATATTATTTCCTACTCAATTTCTATCCTTAAAAATTCATGTGTCTAAGAAAAGCTTCAAAGAACAATTGATTGACTCCTTTATAGACGAAGCTTCTAAAGAGATTATATATTCAGTCCACTTTTAATTTGGTTTACCCCGTTTCATTCGTTTTTTCCACGCAACAATTTTTTAGATTTACTTTTCTTGTATTTAATTGTTGTTTTTTTTTTATTGTCAGCAAAGTAAACCAAATCGATCTGTAACATTAAAAGCATTCCAATAGAATAGAAAAGCTTAAAAATACTGTTGTGTTTCAAACAAATAAAAATGTAAGTGCTGTGTTAACTGTTCAGTAAAAGTCCAAATTATAAGCGGTTGCCCACAACAGTCATATACATATATTTCTTGTAATTATTTTAAGACATATGACCAGGGAAACCATAAATATGCAATTGCATGTTTTTCCTTGTGCGACCAATGACGGCAGAAACAATATATTTATCCGTTTTAGAGCTTCTTATGAATTTTGGCATCGATTTGTTAGGGCATATTTTTGCATATTGTACCGTTTGCAGCATTTTTTTGCATACTTTATTTAAAAGAGCATTTTTGCAGCATTTTTTAGGTTTTTAGCGCATATTTTGCCTTTTCAAGGCATAATTTGATACATATTACAATAACTTTTGCAGCAAAGAGAAAATTTTTTTTTTCGAAAATCTGTTACTCCAATTTCGACATCTACATTTAATTTTTACTCTTAAATTGTAAGACAAAGAGGGTTGTCATTAAAGATAAATGTAATGCGATTTGTATCTGGACCAATCTTTTAGTATTCCGATCGCCTCAGAATCACTTTCTAAAGTGATCTAACGATGACCATCCGTCCCGTCCGTCTGGCTGGTTGTCTGTCCATGTTAGCCTTGTACGCAAAATACAAGTTCAAATTTTGTAGACAATTTGATCAAATATGGACGAATTCTATGCAAATTGTGAGAATCGGACTATAATTTCACATCCAAAATAGACTCTTTGTGGCCGCAAGCTATCTAATTATGATGGTATTTAAATTAAATTCGTCCCAAAAATATTTTACTGCAAATTAAATTATTTTTAAAAAGTTTTATCGGACAACCTGTTTTAAATGTTACCATTTGTTAACAATTTAGCGACCGTACCTAAAATCCCTTTAAGACAAAAACCCGATAATATTTTAAGATTTTTTTTTTATATTTTGTTATTAAATTTTTGAGTATTGTGTCTTCAAATGATCAATTTTTAATTTTGAGGGCATATTTTTAAGCTTTTTCAGAGCATTTTTTCCAATTTTTACTGCATATTTAATGCGCATAAAACGAATATTTCTGGTTTCCCTGCATATCACTTTACGACTACCTTTTGAATTCCCAAATTGTAGAAATATAAGTGTGTACATATTTTCTAGTTTTTTCAAATGACTTTTACTGGAATGTTATATATTGCAGAAATAGTTTCTGCATACATAAAATGGGTTTGAAAAGCCAGTCAGGTCAAAAATTGAAATTTTAATACGTATTGAAACAAGAAAGAGTGAAAGATCATGTTCTCCACCAAGACTAGCAATAACAATTCAAGTTTAAATATGTAAAAAACCTGTTACTAAAGCAAAAAGCGAAAAATAAAACTTGTATAGATATGATCAAGCGCTTTTTAAAAATTGCTTTAATTTGTACATATAATTTTTGTTCATTAAATGCTTTCCTGAAGTTGGCCTTATAAGGGACAGATATTTTATTATGGACCGATTCTAACAAAATATTGCACGGTTTTTTCACCTGTTTAGTTCATATGACTCAAGGTATATTTATAGCAGGTAGCCGTGAGATAACAACAATTGTACAATAAAACAAACAACAGGGCTTTTTATTGTTGTTATGTGATACGAACTGTCAAACAGCAAAGGGGTTGAAAAGAAACAAAAAAAAACAAAAGATAAAGGCAAAAAACTTGTTTACTATGCAACATTTGACAGTTCGTATCACAAAACAAGCAAATAAAAAATAAACAGCTGGCTTTCCGAGACTACCTGCTATAAATATACCTTGATATGACTGTAAAATTTGTGTACTGGCAGCAGTGTTGCCAGTGGATTTTTCGAAAAAATACCTACACATGCAAAAATAAAACCGATTATTCCCTACACGTTAAAAAAATTTGCCCTACAGAAATCCCTACGAATTATTGTAATTTAAATAGAAGAAAAAAACATTAGTTTTAAAAAATAAATGTTATTCGAATATGTATATTAAAGCTTTGACAAAAAATAAGTACAAAACAAAAAATAATATGTACATATGTGTGTACTTTTAATAAATTCAATTTAATCTTCCAACATTGAAAAATACCCCAGTGGCATAAGAAAGAACCTTTGCCATTAGTGACTAACGAAATGAGTGGCATTTTCACTCTGTAAACAAATGGTGATAGTGATAGGTTATGCCACAGTTTACATACATATCTCTTTTTCCAGACACTTATAGACACTTGGTCACATATTTTTTTTCAAAGATAAATTCCTTATTTGTCACCACGGCATTGATGTCCATTTCAGCAAACAATTGTTTAGAAACCCTACCACTTTGTATTGTAAGATATCTTAGAAAAAGCATATACATTAGGCACGCCAAACGGGAAATCCCGAATTCCGGGATCTATTTTTATTAATCCCGGGATTTTTAATATATCAACTTTTGTGTACAAAAAGTTCGTTTTTATTGAATTTTTATACTCTATACAAAAAAAAAAAATTATTTAAATTATATTTCAGTTGTATTTTTTATTTTTATAATTGTTATTTTTCTTTTTTAAAAATATATGCTATATATATAAATAATACCTTTTGAAAACTCATAAATAAATAAAAAGTGTAGTTTATATTAAAAATCCCGGGATCCAGAAATCCCGGAATGTCCGGATCGGTATTTTCTAAAATCAATCCCGATTGGCTTCCCTAATATACATACATAGTAGTGCCGCCAACTTTTTAAACCACAAACAACTCTCGATATATATTTTTAGGCGATTTTAGGGAAAATAAGATTTTTCAACCGCTTGGACTAAAAGTACGTTTTTTCTGCATTTATTTAAAAAATAATGCGATATGACGAAAAATCCCTACATATTGGAGATAAAAAAAAGTCTGTCCCATTTTCCCTACGCTTCTATTTGAGTATCAAAAATACCTACATGTAGGGATTTTCCTCTACTTCTGGCAACACTGACTAGTAGATAGAAAACGCAATCTTTTAGAATTAAGACTCTAAAGCTCTAATCTTTAGAACCGTTTAAAACGATTTGAAAAGAATAACTTCAAATCCGCGAAGAATGTTTATGGCGGTGTTGTCAGAAAATTTTTTCTCCGCACAAAAACTTTTAAAATTCGAACTTAAAAAAAAAAAACATTTTGCTAAATAGAAAAAAATTGGTAATAATTTTATTATAGGTAGATTAGCACTTTTTATCCACACCACAATAGTGCAGAAGATATTATGATTTTGCGCTGATGTGTGTAACCCCTCAATATATTTGTCCTAGAGTCTAGGACCTAGACCAACCTTTTAGTTTACCTCCTTTACTCAGAAAATATTAATTATCGTTTTAGAAGAGATCTTTAAGCCATTTTAACGTGGGCACGCTATTCACCCTTCATTCCGCCTCCAGTCTATCTGTCCATTCGACCGTCCCCTGATCGAATGCGAAAGTGACTTTTGAGTTTGCAACGCTTTATGGGCTAAATAGATGCTTGTACCTTATTTGGAAACTTATGCTCTTGCCGTTCTCCAGATATACATAAAAACAACTTATATTATTCCGTGCATTATTCCAGCATTTATGTTAGTTTTTGTAACAAAATTATCAATTTCTTAGGGTGGTGGTTCCACATTTTGATTCATAGGGTCATCCTACTGAACCGATTTAGCTGGATTTCAATTCCACAAGTTTGTTTGTTTCTTTTGAGTTTTCTGAAACTGAGCGTGTTTTTAACTGACGGACAGACAGACGGACATGGCTAAATAGAATTATTCAAGGAGCCAGAATATATATACTTTATGGGGTCTTAGATGAATAATAAAAAAGTTTCACACGGAATGACAAACTCAGTATACCATCATTCACCACTAGTGGTGGTGGAGGGTATAAAAACGGAATTCCTTTTATATTTTTATTTTATTAAAAATTAAAACTGTTTAACAATATTGAATAGGGGTCTATTTTCAGATCGTTTACGAAAACAGTGGCAAAACGAAATTGAAATTCTTACAGTTTTTATTTTTTGTAGTAATTAAGCAGATTGTTTACCGTAGCTGTCATTAAAATAATCTAAATGGACTATGGTCCTTTGAAACAATTAACTACTGTTTACTCACTTTATTTTTATTGTTTCCAACAAAATAAAATATGCAAACATTAGCGAAACGAAATATGCACAAAGGAACTTAATAAGAAGGAGGAAGAAGGAAAGAGCTAAAATAAAACACTTACCCTTGAATTTGGGTTTGGAAATGTGGGAATTTCTTTAAAAAACTTTCCCGTTCTGACCATTTAGTTAAATATACATCCCGCCAGTATTTAACAACAGTTCGCAAATAGTTTGAGTTGAAACCGTACTCAAAGCCAACGCCTTCTAAGGGATCATGTAATTTCAGTGGCCTTTGGAGTTGTGTTTTAAGATCTTCGATAAGCTACAGACAAGGAAATAAATAATAAAAAAATATAAAATTTAATTAATTAACTACATATGTATAACAAATTGTAATTGAATCTCAGCAAGATTTTGATCGAAAACACACAAACAAACACAATTTCACGCACAGTTTCCAACGAGTTTTACTTAATTCTTTTTGTTGTTTTCGAAATAAAACAAGAAAAGTTGCAACACAGACAGATGTATGTAGTATATTTAAGTGTTGTTGAACTTACCTCTGGCTTGGTTGCAATATCGAATGGTGTCACAGCTGTGTTTTCTTTGTAATCAGCTGCCTTGCCGGGTCCCCAGTACTCTTGAAAATCAAATTTTGGTGCCGGCAATGGCTGTGATAACAAACGATAATTCTGTATAAATGCGGCCAAACCCAGACAGATCACAACTATAGAGGCTCTGACTAAAAATCCCATTTTGTTATAGACAAAATTGCTTTATTTTTCCTTTTATATATTCCTTTTTTTTAGTTTTTAGTTCAAAGCGCTTTTGAGTACCATCCACCTCAAGTAAATAGAATGAACTGATTTGAGGTTTTTTCTTGCTTAAAATAAAATTGTTCATTAAAATGTTTTAACTCAACACATTTGTTTGATTCGATCGATGAATTTTCAAGTTTGCAAAAGAGCGCGAAATATTTTGGAATGGTGCTTGTGTTAGTAAAAAATGTATAAAAATTTTGCGTAGTTGTGTAAATAGTGCTGCGCTCTTAAAAGCTTTTTTTTTAAATCTCAAAGTGGTTGAACGATCTTTTTTTACTGTTCTAGAGAGCAAATATTATTTATAGTAATGTGCAGGAATGGAAATTATAGTCTTTTGTCCTTTTTTTGCTCATTTTAGAGCATGTTTGCCACAATTTAATATCAAACAACTCGAATATTAAATTAAAAATTTGCGTTCTCTATTTTAATAATAAATTTTTAACTTGCAACTATCAGATTTCAAGATACCCGACACAAATGTGATATAAATATCGTTTAACCCTAAAACTGGAATAAAATCTCAATGGAGTACTAGCCTTTAACTGGGAATGTGTTGGAACATTTTTCCCTATATTTTAGTTTTTTAAAATAACTCTCTTTTTATTCGCTCTGGTATTAGGTGTGTTCAGGGTTGAAAAAGTTGGTACAATTCAAAACTAAAAAGTACGCTGGTACCCCCGTGACTTATTTGGTACTATTTTAAAATTTTTCAAACCTATGTTAATTGATATAAAATGGCAACTCGTATTCACTGTCCAACGAATATAAGCGGAGTTTAGTGTTTTGTGCAAATGGTCTTGCGAAAATGCTAAATTTCGTAGCTTTTTTATGTAATCTAACGGAAACTCTGTGGTTTTTATTCTTATATTTCATATTTGCAGCTTGAGAGGAAAACAAAAAATATTGTTGGTTTTACCCACTTCAAGACTCAAATTGAAGAAAAACTACATACTGGTCGATGAGGCGTCTTCTCTTTCTCTACCACACGGCATCAAAATCTCAATTTACGTGAAAAGTGGATTTAGTAGGTTTTCATATTCAGCCGACGATATGCCACATTCTAGATTAAGTTTCAAAGGAAGCATATAAATGTGCATTTTCTGATGATACAGGCGACTTATTAAAAGATATAGGAAACCAGTTCTGCAAAAGTTCTAGTAGAAGAAACGACTTCCTCTCATTTCAAGAATATTTTGGAACGAACTCTAAGGCCCATGCCCACGATGTCGACAAGAACATTTCTTTCGTATATTTGTATTGAAAACAAAAACAAATTTTAGTTTTTTATTATTGTTTTTAATATAAATTTGCGAAAGAAATGTTCTTCTCGACATCGTGGGCCTGGCAGATCATATTTTGAAATATTCGTCAACAAGTGGTTGTCACGTCAAGAAGTAATCAACAGAAGTTTTAAACAGTGGGATCCACTCCATTATTAGTTTACTCCGAATGATCTTGAAGGAGGGTTTTCAAGCGCCAAATTTAATTTAATTATATCCGTACTCTCAACTCCAGCTTATAAATGTCTTTCCTATTTCTGCAGTATGTGTATATTAAAAATTGTAAACACAACAAATTTGGAAATGCAATCCGAAGATGCTCGTATGCACTTAACGCTTAAAATTTTTATTTTCGTTTCCACAAAAAAGCGCTCTCTGGCGGCAATTAAAAATAAATTGATTTCGCGATCCTAAAAAAATGCATCATACATACGGGTTTGGCTAGAACAGATACAATTTTTTTATCTCTTTTCTTGAATATTTTGGAAAACTAATTTGAAAAATCCGGGGGCTCGAAATTTATTTTTGACCTATGGTTCCTTCAGCAAAGTTTTTTAGAATGACTTATAGACCAAGAATCGCGATGTGCTTTTGATGAGAAAAAAATTTTACTCACCCTATTATATATGTATAATTAATGAACATGTATTTGTTATTTTTTTAGCTATCTATACTTAGCATGTACTAATGAATTTAAAGTATAATTTGTTTTTGTTTTTTAAAAATAAAACAAAAAAATATATTAAAAATGATTTAGTACTATTGGGCTCGAAAAAGTACGATTTTAATAGTTCGTTGGTACGATATTGGTTTTGTCATTTATCATCCCTGGGTGTGTTGCACAAGATCTCGGGCAAGTTCGGAATAATGAGAGTAAAATGAAAATTACTCTCTCAATTTGCCGAAACTACCAGGGTTGCCGAACATGGTCTTTTCCGACCAAATTTGGTCGGATATTTTTGGTTTGGTCGGATGGTAGGCCAAACCTAATTTTGGTCGGTTTTAGAAAATTGGATGGATACAGACAATTACAAATCTCATACACGCAGAGAAAAAATATGGTTGGGCATGTTTACGGCAACAACACTATGTTTAATGTAACAATATATTGTTGTCGTACACAAATAATTGTTATTTTAATTTAATATCAACAATATTATAGTTACTGTAAACATATCAATGTTTATCGCAATTATGAATTTGAGTATTGTTGACCGAAAAATAATTATTTTTCTAACAACTTTATTATGATAACTTTCTAAACATAAAATATTTTTCACAACCATATCATGATATTTAATAGCCATAACATGATAACTTTCTATACATTTATCATATTATGTTAAAGATGCAATCAAACTATTATCAAAAAGTAATTTAAATTTTTGGGAATACAAAATTTTAATTTCAAAAGATTTTGCTATTCGTGCTTAATTCCCAGTTTTTATTCTTGACAAAAACACTTGAAATTTATTGTTGATGGGATAAGCTATTCCTATGCATTTCACTAGTTGCTTAGGCCAGATCATCAGGAAACTTCATCCATAAAGATTTTAGACAAACTAAAGATATTAAACCAAATAAAACTGTTAAACGTATAAGAATTATAGCAACAGTTCTACTTGTAACAATATCAAAGCTTGAACAAAATACATCAACAATAAACAACAGTGGGTTTATCTCATCTCACATTCCCCACTACAATAAGTTGAAATTCTCTCAACATTAATTGTAGTTGTAAGTAGGTTAAGAAAAACAAAATAAAAACAACAACAACTTACAAAAGATGTTGTCAATTAAGTGTTTTTTAGGCCGTGCACTTGCCTGTTTATTATCAAAAAGTAATTTAAATTTTTGGGAATACAAAATTTTTAAAACTATTTTTACTCTAATCATATTATGCTAGCGCCATTTGTAAAATAATTTTGAAGCAGTTGTGTCGTTTTTTTATTTGTGAGCGGTTAAACAATTGAAAGATAAAATTCCATAAAAAAATAAGTTTAAAGAAATTAAAAAATTAAAATATTAGCGGAGTTCATTCGGTATTAGTGATGTTATAGTGCAAATGCCAAATATCATAGTTTTTTTGTAAAATCCAACAACAAAACACACAGAGATTTCGTTATCTATCTTCTATATATATAAAATTGGATGTGTGTATGTATGTGTGTATGTATGTATGTAACGTATGGACTCCAAAACGGCTGGGCCGATTTTGATGAAATTTTCAGGGAATCTGCAGAATATTCAGGCGGGTGACATAGGGAAGTCTGATTTTTGATTTTCGGTCTGGGGGCGGAGGGGCGTGGCAAAAACCATAACTTGAGAACGGCTTGACCGATTTTTTCTTTAAAATGATCGCCATGGTCTAACTTAGATCTACACGGAAAGAAAATTTTGCCCCGCCCACTTTTACGCCCACTTTTTTCGATTTACCTAAAATCAGAAAACGGCTCCATCGACTTGACTAATTTTTCTTTCAAATGTTCGTATTAATCAACTTTAAGTTTTCATCGAAAAAAAATTACCACGCCTACTTTTACGCCCACTTTTTCTATTAAGCGCATAACTGGAGAACGGCTTGACCGATTTGGACGATTTTTTCTTTAAAATGATCGCCATGGTCGCACTTAGATTTAAACGAAAATTACATTTTGCCCCGCCCACTTTCACGCCCACTTTTTTTGAATTACCTAAAATCAGAAAACGGCTACCATCGATTTGACACATTTTTCTTTCAAATGTTCCTATTTATCCATTTTAAGTTTTAATCGAAAGAAAAATTTACCACGCCTACTTTTACGCCCATTTTTTCTATTAAGCGCATAAGTTGAGAACGGCTTGACCGATTCAAACGATTTTTTCTTTAAAATGATTGCCATGGTCCAACTTAGGTTTTTACGGAAAGAAAATTTTGCCACGCACACTTTTTTCGATTTACCTAAAAAAAAGGGCTTCATCGATTTGACTAATTTTTCTTTTAAATGTTCGTATTAATCCATTTTACGTTTTCATCGAAAGAAAAATGTATCACGCCTACTTTTACGCCCACTTTTTCTATTAAGCGCATAACTTGAGAACGGCTGGGCCGATTTGGACGATTTTTTCTTTAAAATCATCGCCATGGTCCAACTTAGGTTTTTACAGAAGGAACATTTTAAAGGCCGTAAATTTCGTTTAAAGCTCAATTTAAATCGTCTGGTAATACAACAATATTTGCTTAGGGCCAGCAACGCGGACCGGGTCAGCTAGTATTTTATAAAAGTGCTTCGATATTTCATCAACATCTTAAAATCGAAAAAAATGGACACACGCGGTTGCCCATGAAAACCACAGATTTTTCATTTGCTCGTTTGCAAGCCTTATATTGAACTCCGCTTTTTGATTAACATTAAGAAAAATTGTAAAAAGCCACAAAATAAACAATCGATGCAAAAATATTTTAATTTATTTTGTATTTTTATGACAGCTATGAAAGGTGCTGTATCATAATATGATTGCTTCTAAATTTATTATGATTAACATGATGATAATATGATTTCTTCTTAGCTTATTATGATTAACATGACAATAATATGATTAATTTCTTAGCTTATTATGATTAACATGACAATAATTTGATAACTTCTTAACTTAGTATGATTAACAGAATAATAATATGATTAAGGGAAAAATATTATGATGTAATAGTACGAGTATATTTAGTCATAATATGATTAAATAATAATCTTAATATGGTGACTACAATCATAATTCTTATCATAATATGTTGCTCTTAGAATATGTTTACCACAACCATGTTTTTTCTTTGCGTGTAGTTTTTTTACCAAACACAAACTTTTTTTTGTTGATTGTTGATGAAACTATGGGTATGGCATCGATATTACGTTAGGAGCAAGTTACTTTGACGGTGTTAGTTTTATAATGGATAGCTTTGTCATCTTATTCAAGCTTACCAAGTCAGATGCCGTTTAAATTTTCCTTCTTATAAAAAACTTTTTATCAACCAATATTCCTACACAAATTTTGATCGGATTGGCAACAAACGGCGCGCCCGCCATGACTGGAACTGTTGGTAAGCTTATAGCATATTCATCGATGTCGAACGTAGACTTCGTTCGCTTAAATTACATGTAAAACCAAGACAATATTGTATAATTTGTTTTCATTTTAAATGTAAGTTAGCGAACGAAGTCTTCGTTCAGAAATAGATGAACAGGCAGTTAATCTTACTTAGCAATGCAAAAAATATTAAGGTTCTTTGTGGTAATATTTAAAGTTTTTTTCACAACGTCCTTAAAGAATAACATAAATAAAAAATTTTCAGGAATTCTGTTCTGTACACAGAAATAAATTTTGCACCAGTAAACGCATAAATCAAAAATAAAATCAGTTTTAATTAAAAATTTAATCAAGTGAATTATACGTTTAATTAAGAGAATTAAACGTTTAATCAAGTGTATTAAACGTTTAATTGACAACATTAATTTACCTAGTGTACAAAAAATTACAAATTAATAATATCAATTAAACTTTTTATTCACTTGATTAAACGTTTAATTCACTTGATTAAATTTTTAATTAAAACTGATTTTATTTTTGATTAATGCGTTTACTGGTGCAAGTTTTTTTTTGGGTATTAGGTGTTTCTTATACAAGATGGACTTCTTAAAGGAAGATGTTGTAAGGATCGTAGAACAGTGGGATGCTTTGATACTGTATTTTGAAACATAGTTTTATAAAGGCAAATCGCAGAAAGTATGGATGAGTTCCAAAACAGAGCAAGTTATCAACGCGTATACAATAAGCCAACTATGCATTGTTAAACTCTTTGTCTGCAAGGTATTAGAATGTATTGGAGCTCAGACTATGTCTTATAAAGTTTAACACTTTTTAAATTGTACAAACTTAAGTTAACAAATTTTGATTTATATTTTATTAGTGTTCTATATGTGTTATTGCATACGACCAATGAATAATTCTAGTTTATAAGCGTTATTTAATGAATGTGTATATGTGCATTTCCCCAGAATGTTCTACCAGGATGAACAAATAAAATGTTGACTATCATCCTATGGGCCTATGTTCATTTTACGAAAAAGAGAGATAACTTAATAAAAAGGCAGCCTTTGTGATTATAACAACAGGGTTTTCTGGTTAATATTGTTAACACATTACGCATGATTGACACTTTCCTGAAAAACTTTTTTTGCAATCTCAGTCGTATCGCTACTGAAAATTTTTTAAAAATTATGATAGGCCCTTTTGCATTTTTATGACGATATAATTGTTTTTAAATATTTCAAAAATTTGGTCGGTTTCAAAGGATTTTGGTAGGTTTTGCAGACAATTTTGGTCGGATGAAAATTTTTAAAACGGCAACCCTGGAAACTACCCAAAATTGCTGGAACCACTGTTGCCAATTTGACGGATTTACCGCGATTCTACCGGTTTTTACGTGTCCATCGAGGTGAACTCTCCATTTTGACGGTTAGCGGGAATTCTAGCGGTTTTTTAATATCATTAGAAAATAAAATTTTTATCTCAAAATAAGAGATTTAAAATATTTGTTTTCAATTAAAGTAATTAAGTGATAAGAAAAAAAATGTTTTTTGTGGAAATTAAATTTGTTTCCGCAATAAAAACATTTAACAACGTTTTAAGCAGATTTTATAAATTTTCTTATTTCCCTTATTTCGAGCGAAATATTTGTCCAGTCTATAAAAAAACTAGACGTGATAGAATAAAACTGAGAGCGGACTTGAATTCATTTAAAACATTTTATCGATCATAATATAATCTATAGTCAAAACTAAAATCAAAAGGGTGTTGTCTACAACAAATCAATGTTTATATTAAAGCACTTAAGCAACCAAAAATGAAAAGTATTTTTTATTATCCCTTGGACAAAACTTTTACACGGTTGTCAAACCTAACGCCAAACAACGTACTGTAATTCGAGAATTCAAGAAATACTGTTTGTGATGCTTTATAAAACAACAGGAAAGCGCAATTTTACGCCTTTGCCTGAGTTGAATTTGGATGAATCTAAGCGAAGCCTTCGGTGCGAAACAAAATTATCTATTCATTCGATAGGGTTGTAAATAGTTGTCAAGCACGATATTTAACATAATGTTTGATATAATGGTCGGCAAAATCTTTTAAAAATTATAAACGTTATAAACGTTCAGATGATGAATCCTCTGAAGCACCAAACGTCATTAAACCATCCAAGCCTCCCCCGATATATCTTAGGGAGCAAAATTCAAATGAGCTCATAAAGAGTTTGATATCGGTGATAGGTGAAAATTCGTTTTACGTAGCGGCTATCAAGCGTGGAAGTATAAACGAGACAAAAATACAAGTCAATCATGAGAATGATTTTCGCAAAATAGTAAACAACTTTGAAACACTTAAAAAAAACTTTTATACCTACTAAAGGCTGTTTTACACTATCACACAAGTCTTTAGACTTTTGGTCTTACAAAATGAAATGATTTTTGGTCTGATTGTCAAAAAATCAAAGAGAAATTTTTTTTCATTACATTTTGCATCTACACTATCACACTTCAAATAAAAAGTAAAATCTTTGTGATTTATGAGATCCACTTTAGATTACAAAATAAAGACGAAAAAACATTTTATTAAGCATTGGAACATTGTTAGCTGGCGTATTATTCACTAACTTGCACATTTAAACTTGCACCTTGGTCCTCAGATATATTTTTGCTTTATTTTTAATATTTCTTTAATATTTAATAATTTTTATTTTGATGTGGCCGGCAAATTATTCAACAGCTGTTTTTTTATTTTCTTCTAGGGTGGAAAAGTTGATACAATCATATTTTTTATTTTTTTTTTCGTCTGTGTACCGTATTTAACGATTTTTTACAACAAATATTTGTGATTTATTTAAATTTTAAAAGAATTCACTTGAAATTTTATATTTTTTTATCGTTTTGCAATTTTTTATTAGAAAAAATAATAGTGAATATTTGTGCACAAAATTTTAATTTTCCATCCCTGATTTTCTTCTTGTGCTTTTGTAAAAACACAATTCTGATAAAATGAAAAATCTAATCGTTTAGAAAAATTTCAAAAAATAGAGAGAACCATACGACTGCCAAATTTCTTTACGTATTTTTTGACATTTCATTACAAAATGTTTTTACACTATTATACATTATGAATGATTTGTAAGTTTTTGACATGTCTTAACACAAAGTATTCTAGTCTAAAATGGCCTTAACTGAAAAGCAGTAAAGGTCTACAGGTAGTGATTAAAGGTATTGACTCATGTGTGGACCCAGAAGAGGTTAAAACATTCCTAGAAGAAAAAGGCTTCAAGGTAAAACATGTAGTAAATATTAAAAATAGAGAAAAAATTCCCCAACCACTTTTTCGAGTGGAGTTTGAACCCGGCGACGTAAAACTTAAAAAAAAAACGAAACACATCCTATTTACAATTAAAATATATTCTCTACAGAAGAATAACTATAGAAGAGCCGCACAAAAAAATGGACCTGTTCAGTGCTTAAACTGCCAAGAATTTGGCCATACCAAGGCATACTGTCTGCGTAGTATGTGGTGAACTACACGGTACAGTTTCTTGCGATAAGTCTAAAACCGACCCCAACGTAAAAAAATGTAGCAACTGTGGCGGTAATCACACTGCCACTTATAGAGGATGCCCTGTATATAATATCGTCAAGCAGACGGTTGGACCGAAAACAAATACCCCTCAAATGCAGGTTGCAAATCAAGTAAACACAAATTCAATTCAAGCCCCCCAGCCTAGTAATAGCATAACCTCTTACACTAACGTCCTAAAATCAAACCATCAGCCAATGCAAGGTGCCTCGCCAAGTAATGATGAAACTCCGGTTTCTAATTTAAGTCGTTTAGAAAAAACCATGGAAACATTAGTGCAAACAGTAAATAATTTTACGAACACAATGGGTAATATGATGCAGGAAATGCTTAGAATGCAATCGATGTTATGTTATGCTGATTAAAAATTTGTTTTTGGAACGCAAACGGCATCCGCCAACATAAAAATTAATTAGAATACTTTCTTAAAAATAAGCAAATTGATGTCATGATGATTTCTGAAACTCATTTGACCTCAAGAAATACGTTTAAAATAAATGGTTATATACTATACCAAGAACCCACGAGATAGAGCTTGTGGAGGTTCTGCCATTTTAATAAAAACCGAGTCAAACACTACCTAATGTGTGATCATCGTGAAGATTATCTCCAAGCAACGAACATTTGCGTTGAGGAATTAAATAGAAATAGAAAGAATAAATGGTTATATACTATATGATACCAAGGACCCACGAGATAGAGCTTGTGGAGGTTCTGCAATTTTAATAAAAACCCGAGTCAAACACTACCTAATGTGTGATCATCGTGAAGATTATCTCCAAGCAACGAACATTTGCGTTGAGGAATTAAATAGAAACCTAGTAATTTCATCGTTATCGTTCAATATCGGAGGACCAATATTATAAATATTTTAAATCATTAGGACCGTGTTTCCTAGCCGCTGGCGATTATAACGCTAAACATACCTTCTGGTGGTCGCGGCTTATAACACCAAAGCGTCGTGTTTTATTTAACACAATTTCTAAAATGGATTTAAATGTGGTAGCGAGCGGACAACCAACATATTGGCCCACTGATCATCAAAAAATACCAGATGCCATCGATTTCGGCGTGGTTAAAAACATTCCCATAGAAACGATTCATGTTGAAGCCTCCCTAGAATTATCTTCCGACCACACACCTACAATTGTTACTATAATGAACCCCAATAGAATTGTACCTCCGACTGGTTACATAGCGACGACAGCTACGCAAATTAATTGGCTAAAATATAAAAAATATCTCAGTACCCATTGCACAGAAAATATTCCGCTCAGTACACCGGATTATGTAGATCGCTCTATTGACAATTTTGACAGTTTTCTGAAACTAGCTGTTCAACATTCCAGCGATACCCCCAAAAAAATTAAAAATAATAAAATATATTCTTCAGATGTCGAGCGGCTCTTGTCTGAAAAAAGGAGAGTTCGAAGAGAGTGGCAACTTTACAGATCCCCGCAACTTAAGATTTTATTAAAAGAGTGCACAAAAAAGCTAAGAAAGTTACTGCAGAATCAGAAAACGGCTTCTCTAGAAAAATATCTTAAGGAACTTGATGCAACTCCACAATCTGACTACTCATTATGGCGTGCAGCTAGAAATCTAAAAAGGCCAGTTATATCTAAGCCACCATTAAGAAACTTGAATGGTAATTGGGCAAGAAACGATATTGAAAAAGAAATCTGTTTGTTAGTCACTTGAAAAACGTATTTACACCAAATATATTTCACAATATTGCGGTCAAGTTACCTCCTGTTGCTGCTAGAGCAGCTATTCCCCTCAGATTTGAGTTAAGAGAAATCGAAAAGGCTATTTGTGACTTAAACACTAAGAAGGCACCTGGTATTGATAAAATCAGTAATAAGTAATAAACATAGCAAAGAAAATTATTCTTTTTATTTTTAATGCTATTTTACGCCTTGAATACTATCCTCAAAAATGGAAGGTTTCCTTAGTTACCAGGTAAAGATCATACAAAAGTTGAGTCTTATAGTCCTATTAGCTTATTATCAAATATGTCAAAGCTGTTTGAGAAATTATTAGTTTCAAAATTAACACCGATTTTAAGTGTAAATATGTAGATGTATTCCAAACCATCAGTTCGGATTTAGAAGAAAACACAGCACAATCGAGCGGACTCATCGAATATCAAATGTTTCGCAAGCTTTTGATAAAGTCTGGCATGAAGGCTTATTACATAAATTTAAGCAAAATTTACCAGCAAACACACACAAGCTGCTAGAAAGCTACTTAGTCGGTCGTCAATTTATTATTAAAGAAGGAAATTTTATAAGTTCACCTCAGCCCATTGCCGCTGGAGTCCCACAAGGCAGCACCCTGGGCCCCCTATTATACTTAATATATACTTCGGACATGTCAACAAGCAACTATACACAAACTTCAACATTTGCAGACGATACAGCTTTTCTAAGCGTCCACGAAAATCGTTATGAAGCATCGCGTTACTTACAGCATCATATATTTCAACTAGAAATATGGTTACGACAATGGAGGATAATGGTCAATGAGCAAAAACGCCGGGAATCTTACAATCAATAATCAAATAGGAATTATTTTATATTATTATTTACATTCGCATGTAAAATATCTCGGTATACATCTGGATCGGCGATTAACGTGCAAATGCCATATAGAGGCAAAATTAACTCAAATGAAACTAAAAGCCATTCAAATTCATTGGCTTATTGGAAGAAATTCTGTCATTAGTCTCGATTGCAAGCTTCTACTTTACAACTCTATCTTAAAGCCTATCTGGTGCTACCGTATTCAACTATGGGGCACTGCCTCGGCCTCTAATATCGACAAAATTCAAAGGCGCCAAAATAAACTTCTTCGAATAATCACAGCAGCTCCCTGGTATGTTAAAAACTCAAACATTCATAAGGATCTCAATGTGCCATTAGCTAAAACTATGATTACAAAATATGCAATAAAATATTTAAAAAGGCTTGAACAACACCCAAATCCACTAGCTCGAAATATTTTAGATCATGGCGGCCACACTCGCTTAAGAAGAAGAGACACTGCAACACTTACCCAATTAGATGAGCGATAAACACCTTTATAAGTGAACAGAACCCGTGATGAAGAAAATTTTGTCTGGCACTGGCAGGACATAAAATAACGTATTAGGTTAAGATTTGATTAATTATTGTTAGTTCATATTTAATATATGAAGATTCAATAAAAAATAATGACAAAAAAAAAAATAAAGCAGTAGTGGCCATATTATGTTATCCATATATACATATGTACATATGTATATTCAAACTTTTTGAAATAATGTTCCTCAGAAAGTAAATGTAAGTATATGGGGGATTTCATGTCAAGTGACCCAATTTTTTAATCGATGTCTTCTGATTTGGGTTAACCACCAAGCTTAGTCCTATTAAATAGTAGTTTATACACAAATTTTCAACAAGATCGGTCAAAAAGTTTCTGAGTTAGAGGGGGCCAAAGTTTGGCATTTTGTCAATACAGGTGTTCTTTCTCATCCATGTAACTTATTACCTATTGGTGTAAGACAAATTTGTCCCAAGTAGCTTAGATAGCTATTTGATCAATCTTTTAAAAAAAAATATTTTTGTTTGTTTTTTAAATTTTTTAAAATTTTTTTTCTTGAATTTAAAACTTTTTTTTAATTTTTTTTTTTTTGCTCAAAAGAAAGCTTATGTCTTTTCCTTTAAGGTAGTCCTTTTTGGGACACGAGTGGCTTATGCATAAAAAAAATAACTTCTAACTCAAGACGAGGGTTTTTAAATTTTTAGCATATGCAGCACTATTTTAAATTTTTTCCTAAAAGCCCAGAACTACCTTAAAGGAAAAGACATAAGCTTTCTTTTGAGCGAAAAAAATAACATTTCCTCAAAAAAAAAAAAAAGTTTTAAATTTAAAAAACAAACAAAAATATTTTTTTTATGTACTTTGAACTTCAAGAAGAATTCTTGACAAAAAGAACGAAAAAACAGAAGTAAAGGAATAACATGTTAAAATAAATTAAAATAGATAATCATTCAAAGCAAATTTCGATCTACCAAAGGTTGAATACAATTTGGTTTAAGGATTGATGTTTGACTAATGACGTCAGCAGTCGTCGATGGCTGCGAGTGTTAAACGGCAAGCCCTCTGAGGAGATTGAGTGGTTGCAATCGAAACATGTCAGGGTAACCTGTCCGTAAACACCTGGGTTCGAGCCCAGATTGAGTCAAGAATGAAAAATTATCAATAAATTTTAATTAATTTTCATGTTGTAAAATTCCTTTCTTCATAAAAATAATTTAATGAAAATTAAATTTAATGAACTTAAGCCTAATTAAAAATATTAAAAATTTGGATTAAAAACCATAAATAGTTCAATAAAATAACCACAATACTAATAATTTAAAAAAAAAGTTTAAACATTTTTTTTTTTGAACACCTGTATGGACAAAATGTTAAACTTTGACCCCTCTTATCTCAGAAACTTTTTGACCGATCTTGTTGAAAATTTGTGTCTAAACTTCTCTTTAAGAGGACTAAGCTTGGTGCTACACCCAAATCGGAACACATCGATTTAAAAATTCGGTCACTTGACATGAAATCCCCCATATGTATATCAAATAATTAATAAATTTATAAAATAGTGTAAAATTGTAAATCGATTGTCTCGCATTTAGTGTCTTCTTTTCTTTTACGAATTTTTTTTTAATCTTAGTCCACCGTCTAATGCCTGTATTCACAAAAATTTTTTAAATTTAACAAATGTTTAAAGAACAAATTTACTATGAAAATTATGCCTAACAAACGTTTGTTAAATTTAGTAATCGTTTATGAATACGGGGGCTAAATTTTTAGCATCCTTACCAAAACTAGATTAAGTGCACTTAACTCTAATGCCTGTATAGATTTCAAGCAATACAAATTCCTGAATTTTATAGAATACCAATATTTTTTACGTTCGCGAGATTAAAAGTGTCAGTAAAATTAAAAACCTTACGATATAATTTTAATTGAAAGACATACAGCTTTAAAAAAGCACCCTATATCTAGATTTGTATAAACATTTCACATAGTATTTAGATTTTAGCGATATTTTTAAAACATTTTAAGCTAAATAAAAAATTTAGCGGTTTCTAACGGTTTTTGAAGTGCGATTTGACGGGAAGTCTTCTAAAAAAGTTGGCAACATTGGCTGGAACGCAAAAAACCATTTTTGCACATTTTTAAATACTAATGCTGCTTATAGCCTTTTCACACTTGTCAACATTTTACATCAATTTGCGAAAATGTTGGAATTTTCCCATAAGAAATACATAGGGCTAAAAATCAAAATTTTTCAACATTTTTACAGAATGTTACTTTCTCATTTTGTTCCCTTTTACATTTGTCGATTCTTTTAGTGTCATCACTAGAAAAGTGGCAATAAATTCTGTTATTATTGTGGCATCACTGACAAAGTGGAAGTTGCTTTGAAAGCAGCGTTACCATTTCTCAAGTTGTTCCCTTTTTGCAAGCCTTCTTTTGCTTAATTTTGCTTAAATTATTAAACGAAATGGATTAGAAATACATTTTGGTGTTATCTTTTGAAATGTTGGCACTTTTGTAGAAAAAAAGTATTTAAAAAAAATAAAAGTTTTTTTTTCAGAAATGGTGATATTTTTTATTGATAGTAGATGTTAGATGTTTCAAGTGTGAACACGTATTTCACGTTTTCAACATTTTCCATGTGTTTCTCTGAAATGTATGCAAGTGTACAAAGGGTATTATTTTTCAAATTCAATTTTTTTTAAATGATTTTACACGCTTAAAAAACATGTGCATCATTGTGATTTTTTATATTGTTTTTTTACAAATTCAAGATAACTAATAATTAGGCATAACTAATTCTTAACTAAAGTTACTCTCGTTACAATTAACTCAAAAACTTCCTGTCAGAAGTTAAACGTTTTTCTAATAGGAAATGTGTTTCAAAGATTTTCTTGGGAGTCAAATTATTTCATTAATAAGATTTAGTTTTAATGTGCTAAATTCCCAATTCTTACTATTGATAAACTGAAATTTATTATTGGTGGGATAAGCTATTCCTATGGGCATTTCACTGGTTGCTTAGGCCAGATCATCAGGTAACTTCATCCAAAGATCTTAAAAAAGCTAAAGATATTATTAAAATAAAACTGTTTAGCGAATAAGAACTAGAAACCCAAAAAGTCTTACCCGTAAAAATATCAAAGCTTAAACAAAACACCAACAACAAACTGTGAGTTTATCTTTTCTTACAGTGCAGCCACACGATCAAGATTTTCTTGATAGTCTTTTACATATACTGATTGTCAAAATATGCAAAAGTTGACAGCTGTGACGTAGGCTGCACGCAAGTTGAAAGCAATTTACTTTTTCAAGATGTCGTCGCCGAGAAAACCACTCAAAATGTTTTGCTATTTTCCACTTTTGATTTTTCTGCACTGTAGGCTGTTCGAAGGGACTTTATCATTTTGCTTATTAATTTTATTAATAAACATATTTCACTATTTTTTTAGGTTTTTAGTTAAAATTTTAAAATTCCCGCAACAATTTGTAAAAAAAAAGAACTTCAGCTTTTGCCGGTAAAATATTTGTGAAAAAAAACAAAAACAACTTCAAAAGATTTGTAATAAGCTGTTTTCTTGAAAGAAAATTGATACACTCACTGGCAAGAGAATTTTAGAGGCAAGTTCGTATCAATTTTTAAAAGTATGAGTGTATTGGTAAGAAAGTGTGAGTGGATTAAAACTTTATAGCCAAAACTTGATCGTGTAACCCTCAAGTTACAATCCCCACTACAATTGGTTATTTTTGTGTCAACTCTAATAATAGTTGTAAGGGGAAACAAAAAGAATAATAAAAACAATTTATTTTATTTCATTATTGCCAGTTCAGTTTGTATTTGCTATCAAAGGTTTTCTAGATCTTTCAAGAAACATATCGTCGCCTTTCTTCTTTAATCACGTAAGGGCCAAAAACTTTTTCTTCAGAAAAAAAAATATTATCTTATTACCGATTCATCGATTTCGTTCGCTTAACTTACATGTAAAACAAAAACAATATTTTTTGAATTGTTTTCGCTTTAAATGTAAGTTAAGCGATCGAAGTCTTCGTTCGTAAATAGATAAACAGGCAGTTATAATAAATGGGTTTTGGATCAAAAAAATTTTTTTTTTTAAAATATGGCTTTGCGATTCTTTTAAGGGTGTAGAATTTTTTTTTTTTTGAAAAATTGTCGCTTACGTGTGTTTTGCGCTAACGGCAATTTAAAAATTAAATTGTTGATTTTATTATTTCTGTTTTAAAAATTAAATCAATAACCCCAATTTCTCTACCTCCAAGTTAGACCCCTTTCACACTCATATTCGACCGATTTCATGTTTTTTTCATACATTTTATATTTGGGAGCTACTGTTAGGATCAGAGATAGAATTTTGAACCTACAAGAATTACATTTAAATAAAGGGTAGTTACATTTTAAGAGCCGATGTTGATTTTAAATAAAACACAAATTATTTAGGAATTTTTTGTCATTTCTTTTTATTATGAAAATAACCTCGGCGGCACACCTCCATCCGATGGCCCAAATTTTCGATGACGCTTGGACATAATTGAGGTTCTATGCCGTTAATGTGCCGAATTATCTCATCCTTTAGCTATTGAATTGTTGCTGGGTTAACGACGTACACCTTTTCTTTCAGTGTTCTGTCTTTTGTCGTGTACACACGTCTTTACGTTCCGTCCGTTAAATTTGTTCTAAATGTAAAAAAAGAAAAGGGAATAAATTAAAATTAGTGCCCGTGCAGTTAAAAGAAAAAATAAACATAAACATAAAAATTAATAAACTTTGCAATAAACTTAAACAAAACAGAAATAAAACAAATTGAACAACAAACAAACAAAACCAAAATTACAAAATCACTTATTTACAAAATTGACAACAAATCTTGAATAAATAATAAACAAACAAACAACCGTTTTAAAACAATACAACAATTACAACATAACAAAAGCAAGCAATACAATAAACAACAACAACAATAAAAAATAAAAAATAAAAATAATAATTCGTCAGTGATGGCCTTTTTTCAACGATGACCAGATCAGGGCTTTTATGGCCCTTTTTATGGCATTGTTCCTTGTGTTCCTTTGTTAACAGTCCTTTTCATTTTTGTTAGTACGAATGTTCTTGTGTTAATCGTTGTTGAACTGTTTTGGTGATGAAGGTATAACACTGATCACCAAACAGTTTTTTTAACGACTTTTAACATAGCGAATATTGGTACTTTGCGTTTGATTTGAATTTTTTTATGTTGTGATGAGAGGTCGGTTTAGAATCGACTTTTGCAATATACGTGGGCTGAGAGCGAATTTTTTCTCTGTGTATGCTCACGTTTGTCTCCACCGGCCGGATGTTTTCGCCTTATGCGAAACTCAGGTATCTGAAAATTCCGATCCACTTGATTTTCAGATTCCTGGGTATCACCTTCTATCCCTCTTTAATCTTCATCGGGGTCTTGCTATATACATACGCAATGAAGTTGTGTATCAATGCCAGCAATCAATGGGCATGCTTGATGCGGAATTTAACTGTCTTTGGGTTAAATTCAAAATCGATGCACACTATTTGCATTTCGGATTTCTTTACAGAAGTCCAAATGCGGGAAGGGATATTACCTTATCGGGCTTCGACTCCCTTTCCGACTCAATAGCGAAGATTCTTGAGAATTGTCCCGACAGTGAAATCGTTGTTGCTGGTGATTTTAATGTCCACAATTCTTCTTGGCTTCACCACTCGGGCCGTACAACTTATGAAGGCCAATATGTTGAGCTTTTTGCTGCGCACAACCACCTCGTGCAAATGGTGAATGAACCAACACATATTCCGTGTGTTGACGGGCACCAACACAATACCCTTGACCTCTTCCTCTCTTCGCACCCTCAAAAGTACGAAGTTGAGGTTCTAGCACCTCTCGGCAACTCGGATCATTGCACCATTTCCGCCTCTTTTCCGTTCTCCGAACTTCGGAACGTTTCACGACGGGCTACGAAACGATCAATATTTGTTTACGGAAAAGCACGTTGGGCTGAGCTCAATGACTTTTTTCGGCATTTCAATTGGAAACTCTGTTTCCTGGACAATGACGTCAATGCCATGGCGAAAATGGTTGAAAACGTAATAATGCTGGGAATGAAAATCTTCATCCCAGTTAAAAAAGCTTCGAATAAACCTCGATCCAAATCTTGGTTTAATCAGTCGTGCAAATCAGCAGTCAGATCTAGAGAGGAAGCATTCAGAAATTGGCGTAAAAATAAAAACGTTGATACTGAATTGCTACGCAAAATGGCAAGGTCTTCGTGTGCCAAAGTACTTAGACGGGAAAAAACTCTTCACGAGCAACGTCTTCGTGCTGAAGTTCTTGCTGCTCCCCGGGGTAGTAAAAGCTTCTGGTCATTCGTTAAAAGAGTAAGGGTTAATGCTAGTTCTTCAATACCAACTCTTTTAAAGGATGGCCGATCATTCACGGACCCGGTTGATAAGGCTAATTGTTTTGCCGAATTATTTGCTAATAATTCTTACCTACCGGATAGCAATCAATCACTACCCGAACTCGAAAAAGTATCCGTAACTATGCCTAGAATATTTTTTCGGGGTCGAGCTGTTAAAAGGGTTCTTGCGGATCTCGACATAAACAAGTCTCCTGGGCCGGATGGTATACCTGCACTGGTCTTGAAGCAGTGCTCTTCGACGCTAGCTCGTCCCTTAGCAAATCTTTTCAGCACTTTATACCGTGCCGCGGAATTTCCAGTCTGCTGGAAAGTTGCTAACGTAACGCCAATTCCTAAAAAGGGAACCGCTAATAACCCTGAAAATTACCGCCCAATTGCAATTTGTTCGGCACTTTCCAAAGTTATGGAGAGTATGGTAAATTACCATCTTGTCAAATATTTAGAATCAAACTACCTACTAAACGACCGCCAGTATGGCTTTCGTAGAGGTCGCTCTACTGGAGACTTACTAGCTCTGTTATCGGAAAAATGGTGCCATTCCATTCACCACTTTGGCGAAAGTAAGGTAATTGCTTTGGATATTTCTAAGGCGTTTGACAGAGTCTGGCATGGTGCACTCTTGTCAAAACTTGCTGCATTTGGTGTCGGTGATAATTTCTCTCGATTTATATCGAGTTTTTTCAGAGATCGCACTATACGAGTTGTTATAGATGGGGTTTCGTCAAACGAGTTCAAGATTCATTCAGGGGTGCCGCAAGGCTCCGTTCTTTCTCCTACTCTATTTCTTATCTTTCTAAACGACCTCCTTTGTCAAACTTACAATCCTATCTACTCTTTTGCAGATGACAGCAACCTTTGCAACTCGTTCTCATTCGAATGTAGACCAAGCGTGTCCGATGTCGCTGCTATGAGGCAGAATATGAATGATACGCTTGGCCGAGACCTTGACATAATCTCGGAATGGGGTCGTGCGAATAGGGTTGATTTTAATGCCCGAAAAACCCAATGTTGCGTGCTGACGCATAAACGCGCGACAAATCAAGGTGCCTCATCTGTATATATGGGTGGTATAATTATTGAGGAATCAGAATCTCTTGATGTTCTGGGCATGAGGATACAATGTGATGTCCGATGGACAGAACATATATTCAAGGTGTCGAAAGAAGCATTCAAGTGCCTCGGTTTTCTAAGACGGTGTAAGATATACTTCACTCCATCTGATCTCCTTACTATTTATACCACCTATATCCGACCGCGTATGGAATACAACTCTCATGTGTGGGCCGGTGCTTCAAAGTCTATTTTGGAGCTTCTCGACCGCGTGCAGGAGGGGGCGAAGGTTCTCATTGGTGACAGTAGGGTATCCAATTCTATTGACTCCCTCGAGCACCGTCGCAATGTGGGTTGTATTTGTCTGTTTTATCGTTACTACAATGGGATGTGTTCTCACGAAATTAGGGATCTGGTTCCCGAAACCCGTACGTTTGTTCGTAATACACGTTTTTCCTCAAGAGCCCATCCTTATGTGGTCGATTGGCAGGTGAATCGTACAACGCATTACAGAGAGAATTCATTTTTTTCCCGCACAGTTCGTATGTGGAATAACCTTCCTGCAGAAGTCTTCCCTCTCACTTACAACATGATTAAGTTCAAATCGAATGTTCACAAACACTACTCCCTCTATCCTCCTTCCCACAACCTATTTTCCTAGTTCCAACACAATGCAATGCATTAGTAGGGGTCATCCCCTGAGTGCTGGTCCTAACAGTAAAAAAATAAAAAAAAAATAAATAAAAAAAAAAAAAAAAAAAAAAAAAAATAACCCCAAAGAAAAAAGTCCAACGGTGTCAAATCACAGGATCGTTATCATCTCACGATAGCGAACACACAGTATCTGTCTGCAATTGAGCGAACACCATTCACAGTATCTGCCTGAAATTGAGAAATGTCAAATGAAATGCAGAAAAAAACTTGACGTTTAGGTGTGGTTCACATTCAACATCGGACCTTAAAATTTAGCTAGAGCCGGTCGTAGAAATGGGTCCGAAAACGAATTTCGGGCCAGGACTTTTTTTTGATGGGGAGCCATGTTAAGAGCTTTGACATACAGAAAAAAGTTGCATTATTAAAATAATGGTGGCTCGAGGAACATTTGAGCTGTAAAGGACATATTTAGGCTTGCCAACCGTACTTTATAATAAAGTATTGTACGTTATTTCGAGTAATTGTACTCTTTACTTTATGAGAATAATAAAGTACGCGAAAATACTTTATTTCGCATGATTAGATTTATCTAGAACTCAAAATAGATTCAGGTTATATTAGTCAGAGTTTTATTAGTCATAAAATAATAATACTTATTGTACAAGTTTTTTTTAGAAAAACTAAAGAACAACTAATTAATATTAGTCAGGGCCATTTGTTCATGTTTTTCATATTGGCAGGACGATTTTTCGAAAAAAAAAAATATTCTGAAAGCACTACAGTACTTTTCGTTTATAGTCACAACGCCTATAGTCACATTGGCGATATAGTCCATTTTATCTGTTTATTTTGCGGCTATAAGTTAATTTAATATAAAATATTAACGTTATAGTCCATTTAGCGATATAAGCACATTTGCCATATATGCCATCCATCAACAGTCATCAAAGGGATAAGTAAAGCAAATTAATGGCGTTATAATCACATAAGCAAAATTGACTAAGTTCTTTTTAGTTTTTGAATAAAAAATCTATCAAAAAAAAGAATGAATTAAATCATTTAATTTTTGTCATCAACTTTCTACTCGTAAAACATTAGTTTTTGCCGTTGGTATCAGTTAGGAAATATATTGTTATTATTTTAACTATTTTTATACAGTATGTAACTCTGTTGTAAAACCATAAGCCTGATGTCGGTGTAATTTATATGCATTTTGAATTTCCTTTATTCACATAGCTTGATTATATTCGAATTCGGTTATATGCGTCATAGTGGCATATATGTGAATTTGCCTTATAGTCACATTAGCGATATAGTCCACGTTATAGTTGCAACTAAAGGATGTGACTATAAGCGAAAAGTACTGTATTTCACTTCTTTGTTTTATTTGAGTACAATAACTGCCTGCTTTTAAAACACGAGTGCAAAACTCCTTCAAATTACTGCCTGCTTTTAGATCGCGAGCACAAAAGTGACTCGTTTAACTAATATTTAAAACAAAATTTAAAAATTTCCATTCCTTAAGGGGTTCCCATACAAAATGTTTAATACAGACTAGAAATATATTGAAGAAAACGTACCATAACAGCCAAGGAGTGGCCTTAACAATATCTGGAGACATAATTGCCCTTTATCACAACTTCTTAAGGGGGCTCCTATACAAATATTGCGTTTTATGAAATTTGTAAATTAATTAAAATTTTTCGATTTTTGTGTATAAAATCAAAAGTTGTTAACAGATTTTAATCATTTATAGCATGTTTTGTTTGAAGCTTTGTTTTTTATATGTATGGACAAATTAAGAAATGTTGCAAACAATTATTTTTGTTGCCAAAAAAAAAAAATTATGTTTCTAAAACGACTGTGCAAGTTAGAAATTTTATTGCGGATTTTCGTTTTTTCTTTAGTTATTTCAATAAACTGAACCGTTTTTAAACCGGTATTGGATTCAGCGTACCCGAATTGGGTTAAAGCGCCAGTTGCCCGGCTTGTCTCAAGAAACAAGTGTCAAATTCTAGCACACTGTAATTGTTTGATAAAACTCGCGAAAAGCAGTAAAAACCCGTTTTTAAATATAAAAATAAAAAAAAAAAAATGAATTGAACTTTATATTTATACTGTGTACTTTTTTTTCTTAACCTTTAATAATCAATGACTTTTTTGCAACAAAAAAAAGTTGGGAACCCTAGATATATTCCAAAAAATACTTGAAATATTGTAGTTCAATTTAGTCCGTAATAGTTTCATAAGACTAGAAAACACATGGCTTATTTTCCTGAATAACGGTCCATAAATAGCTATAAGCAGGATATAAAACACACGTTCGGATAATATTTTGATAAGCCTAAAACCGTAACGGAAAATTCTCTTCTGTTAAATTTAGACTTGAGGAAGAGAAAAACTTAATAAAATCCGTAAAATTTTAGATAAAAAAATTTATAATGCAATTTTTATTAAAAATATCCAACAAATGATGTACTACAGCCCTTCAAAAATTTTAAATCAAGATACATTTGGCATTAGCTACCAGAATAAACAAAAAAGTTTAAAAAAAATCGAGTTAAGCGTTTTTTATATAAAGCCATCGATATGTATGTAATAATCAGTTTATTTACTGCTTCCGCGCAAAACTAGTATTTTCTTTCATGTGCACTAGTTTTTTTTAATTAAAAGGGGGTTTTTTTTAGTCCGGATAGAACTTGCAAAATACTAAGTTGTCAAGTGAATAGTCATGCTGCGCGCACTTTATAACAATAATGGTCGGAGTTTTCTCTGGCAAAGCATTAAAAACAGATTATCATTTAAAACTCATATCAAATTCTCTTAAAAATTACTTTAAAACAAGTTAGATTGCTATATTCGGCTGTGCCGAATCTTTGATACCCTCCACCGACAGTTCGAATGTTTAAGGAGTAATATCTGTATGATGTTATTATTATCTTAAACTGTGACGATTTGTTATTAATTATGGTTTTAGGCGGCTAATCTGTTTTCCTGTAGTAGGGTTTATATGGGGCCTAGGGTAAATTATGGACCGATCATTACGAAATTTCACAGCGTCATTTCTAGTCCTTTAAAACTGTGACGAGCCAAAATTTGTTACGCTAGCGTTATTTTTTACGGTTTTAGGCGTACTAAATTGTTTTCCGGGAGTAGTGTTTATATGGGGCTTAGGGTAAATTATGGACGGAACTTCACGAAATTTAACAGCGTGATTTCCAGTCATATAAAACAAATTTTTGCAAACTCTTATCTCATTTCGTGCCTTGTTCCAGCATTTATGTTATTTTTTGTAACAAAATTATCAATTTTTTTAGGTGGTGGTTCCACATTTTGATTCATAGCTCTGGTCCTACTGAACCGATTTTGCTGGATTTCAATCCCAAACTGCTTAGGATAACTACAAGCAATTTGGCACCAAGTTCATTTGTTCATTTCTTTTGAGTTGTTCGAAAGTGAGCGAGTTTTCAACAGACGGACAGACAGACGGACAGACAGACGGATATGGCTAGATCGACTTAGAATTACTCAAGGACCCAGAATATATACACTTTATGGGGTCTGAGATGAATAATAAAAAAGTTTCACACGGAATGACAAACTTAATATACCCTCTTCACAACTAATTGTGGTGGAGGGTATAAAAAAAGTCATCGATCCGCGCAACAATAGACGACTTCTGGATTTTTATGCCGCATTTTTAATGAGGCTTATTTAAGGCTTAATGGCTCCATTGTGCTGAAGGGATAACCCGACCCAATTTCTTCAAAATAAGATGTCCAGAGTGCGTTTTGTCAAGAACAGCAGCGGTTCTCATGCGCGAAATTATATACAAATCTATTGGTCTTTCAAATAAAAATATTTGTTTATAAAAAACTACGCTTTACTTAATGTTCACTTTTGATACTGTCTATCACAACGCTATGTGAAACGCTCTTATGAACAAAGGCATACCTTCAAAAATTTCCACACTGACAAGTGAGCTGTACAGAAATGCTGAAATAACAGTTCGTTTCAACCAAGGCGAATTTACACAAGATCAACTTATCTTGCTTCGTAAGCAACAGCTGATTACTTACCTTGTGTCAAAATGGTATACAGTCCTGTTGGTTCTGGGGAATCTTAACTAAATTCTTTAATTTTCGATTAAAATTGTGAAATTTAAAACTTTTTTAAGTTATAAAATTTCAAACAAACACAATTTAATATAAAAACAAAATTAAATATTTCTTTGAATTTTGACACAACGTTAAAATGCTTAACAGTGTTGTAAAACGTTTTCAAAATAAGACCACCTTGTATGAATTCGCCTTGGTTTCAACGGAAGGGAAAGTCTACCCTTCGAGACCCATAAAGGTGTAAAGCAAGGATGCATCCTTTCACCCACCCTCTTCCTAATCCTCCTGGATTCTGCCTTAGAATCAACAAATAGCTAGGCACCTTATGGCATTCGCTGGAACATCAATGACCTCCTTGGTGACATCGACTACGCTGACGATATCTGTTTTTTCGCACACAGTTTCGAACACATTCAAGCCAAGCTTAAATGCCTGTCAGAAAATGCTGCTAAGGTCGGTCTGAAAATTAATTTTAGAAAAACCAAGCTTATGAGAATAGGCACAACAAATGTTGATCCGCTTACTATAGACGGGCAGGTCATTGACACAGCTTGACAGCTTTTGCTACCTCGGCAGTAAAATTACCAAAGACGGGAGATCAGAGGCAGACATCCGCGATCGAATAAACAAGGCTAGAAGTGTTTTTCTTGCATTAAATTAAATTTAGAGATGCAACAACATCTCGCATAAAACAAAAATAAGAATTTTCAACTGCAGTGTCAAATCCATTTTACTATATGGCTCCACAACTTGGAGTGTGACACACGCAACAACTCGCAAACTCCAAGTTTTAATCAGCCGCTGTTTATTATTGAGAATTTTCTGGCCAAACCGAATTTCAAATGAACAACTGCTACTACGAACAAATACTATTCCAGTCGAAATAGAAGTCCGAAGAAGGAAATGGACCTGGTTAGGTCACCTCTTACGCCGCCCACACAGTGTTATCGCCAGAACCGTCTTAGACTGGAACCCCCAATGGCAGCGTAGAAGAGGCCGACCAAGAAACACCTGGATACGCCGTACTAAAAGAGAACTAGAATCAGTCCAAGTACCCTGGAAACACGCAAAAACACTGCCCAACGATAGAGTTAGATGGAAAGAGCTTGTCGATGCCCTATGTACACTTTGAACATTTTGCAATTGTTTTATATGCTATGTTATTTACTTCAGTCGTAAATAAAGTACATACAGTACTTTTCGTTTATAGTCACATTAGCGATATAGTCCATTTTATCTGTTTATTTTGCCGCTATGAGTTAATTAAATATAAAGTATTAACGTTAAAGTCCATTTAGTGATAGATGCACATTTGCCATATATGCCATTTATCAACAGTAGTCAAAGGGAAGAGTAAAGCAAATTAATGGCGCTATAGTCACATGAGCAATATTGACTAAGTTCTTTTTAGTTTTCGAATCAAAAATCCAGCTAAAGAGAGAATTATGTAGTTAAATCATTTAATTTTTGTCATCAACTCTCTACTCGTAAAAAATTAGTTTTTGCCGTTGGTATCAGTTATGAAATATCTTGTTATTATTTTAACTATTTTTTTTATACAGTATGCAACTCTGTTGTGAAAACATAAGCCTGAAGTCGGCGTAATTTATATGAATTTTTTATTTCCTTTATTCACATAACTTGATTATATTCGAACTCGGTTATATGAGTCATAGTGGAATATATGTGAATTAGCCTTATAGTCACATTAGCGATATAGTCCACGTTATGGTTGCAACTAAAGGATGTGACTATAAGCGAAAAGTACTGTGTATATATATATACGCTTTACTTCATATCATCTTTCTTTCTCAAAGTTAACCCATAAGCGGCCAATTTTTATTTTAAAGATTGTTAGCTATTGTCCAAAAATAAAATTTTATTTATTCGATGTTTTTCAATTATTATTTATCAGGTATGTGATGGAAATCGACTTTAAAAACGAAACTATTTGAAACCGAAAATATCGTTTTCAGTATCTTTTAAAATGGATTTTAAATAGATATTCCTTTTATTTTCAGTCTTTATTCTTTTACATTTTATATTATATACGTAAACTGAAGTGTATTCTGAATGAAAATTTAAGACTATTATTCAGAAATGGATTTAAAAATAATTCGAAATTCATCACACCTTTTAAAAACGTTCGTTTTGAAATCGATCGTTTTTCATCACATACCTGTATTATATTATTTGTGTATGTTCCCAAATGGGATCATGGGGCGCTATTGTGTTAATATGCAACATTGTCGTCATTTAATTATTTTTATTTATTATAAAAACTTTCAATAAATTAGGAAAACAATTAAGTAAACATAATTAAATGTTTATTTTAGCAACAAATTCAACAAAATCCATATACAGCAATTCTGGTACTTCTAACGCCGCAAAGTGGCCAGCCATATTGAAATATTTGCTGTGAACTAAGTTCGGATATTTGTCCTTTAATTGCCAGTCAATTGCGGCTGGCAAATCAAAACGGAAACGAACGCATCCCATGGGCACTGGTGATTGAACACGATCCATCCTATAGCTTAAAAATTCTTTGGACATCGACTCTTTATACAAACGAGCAGCTGATGTGGCAGAGTTTGTCAAATAATAAATCATAACATTGTCCATGAGGGCATCAATACCAAACACTTTTGCCATGCCATCGAAACGCTGATTATTGCTCGGCCCAGTCGCAGTTTGGAATTTTTCGAGAATATAAGAGGCCAAACCAATAGGATTGGAAAGTAATGCAGTTCCAATGGTATCGGGTTTAGTGGCTTGAATATGAAAATAGCCACTTTCTTCTAAGGCCCATAACAATTTGTCAGTAAGAGGAAAATGATGCTTCACGAAGGCACGTGAGGGTAAGTATTTTTCAGGGTTTAAGCTTGCTGTAATGCCCTTTATCAAAGACATGGGAGTATTGAGGAGACACATATTCGAATGATAGCCAATGACATTATCGGGAAAAATAGTAGCCAAGTTGCTGCCTATAATAGAACCCCAGTCACCGCCTTGAACCAGAAACTTATCAAAGCCCAAACGTAACATTAAATTGCGCATTACAATGGCCATTTCAGCAGCGTTTAATCCAACCTTACTGGCAGGCTGAAATTAAAAAATTTAAGTTAATAATTATTTTAATCCATTAATTTATTTTTAATAAAAATATGTTACCTGGGACCAACCGTAACCGACCAATGAAGGTGCAACTACTTCAAAAACATATTCAACCATATTGGCCGGTTCGCGAAGAATCGGTATAAAATCATAAAATTCACGCACTGAACCGGGCCAACCATGTAGCAACAGCAAAGGTAAAACCTTTTTCTTTTTCAAAGCCTCAGCACTGGGCTTAGAATGAATGAAGTGTATGCGTAAGCTGTATAGAAAGAAAAACAAAGTATACATGAAATCAAAATTTATTCTTAGAAATATTAATATGTATAAGTAAATATTTTTACCCCTGGATTTCGGTGGTGTATTGAGGCAAACTGTTTAGGAATTTCTGACGTTCGGACCATTTCGGTAAATATGTTTCACGCCAGTATTCTACAACTCGACACATGGCATCAGTATTATAGCCATATTCAAATTTAACTCCCTCCAATGGTTTAGTTAATTTTAAAGTGCGGTTTAATTGTTTTTGTAAATCAGTAATTACCTGTGGAAAGAAAGAAACTATATTAGTATGTAGTTAAAACAGTTTTGCGCAAAATACATGCATTGATGTATTTGAAATACAAAATATATTTAAGTCGTGTATCAAAAATACGAAATACATTTACGTCGTGTATTTGAAATACAAAATACATTTAAATTGTAGAAATGTCAACACAGGTGGACATTATGAGCTGCCAAATCACATTAAACCAAAAAGGTACGTGGAGACAACGACAATTTACGAAAAGTTTATTCATTTTTGCCAATGAATTTGTTCGTTGCGACAATGGCCGTTCTTTCATATAACGAAAAAGATTATTAATTCAACGAACATAGTTTTTCGATATTATTTTCTGTAAATTCATAATTAAATAAAAAATTCCTTAATTTCCCTATCACAATTAACAACTGAAACCCCATAAATAATTAAAAAGACTAATAATAAATAAAATGGCATTTTTGTAATTATTTAATTAAAAAAAGTATCTTTTGTAAAGAATATATTCTTTATCTACTAAGCATAGGGCCTATTTGTTACATGTAGCTAATATAATTGTAATTAGTTCACAGTTCTTCACGGATAAGTGCACCACGCTTAAGTAGTTTTTACGCTCGAATAATTTAAAAATTAAATACTTTCCTTGATCCATGTAATTTGTGTACATATTCTTCTCTTGATTACATCGCGCTTAACTGCGTTGCACTCATATATGGCCAATATATTTCGTAAAAATAAATAATCAAACAACATTTTACGTTTAATTGCACGATCGATGTTCTGTATTTTTTATTTGTTGTTTGTAAGTTTTGTAGTTTTAAATATTTTGAAGGTAAATCATAATCTAAACAACATTAGCCCAACCTTTTGAGTCGAATTCTACAAAAAAGAAATGGTTAAAATATTTACCTTATTGATAAGACCGAATTAACGGTTGCTTAAAGTGACCTATTTCTTAAGGCTCAGTTAGCCGGGAGTAACAGTAACGTTTCAAATCAGCTGCTTCATTTTGTAAGATGTTACGTCTCCATCTGTAAAGGTCCCATTAGCCGACCGTAAATGTAGAAATGTAAATGTAATGTTAACAACTGATCGTTTCTGTTATATGGAAATCAATGCAAATGCTTAACTGACTGTAATGACACTTAACCGTAACGTGCCAACCTGTAGAAAATAGAATGTCATTACGAGGTTACGTGACAGTTGTAGATAGTGATGGGCTGCTTATATTTTAAATGCAATGCGGGTAAAATCACTCTTTTTGTTTGGTACTTTTTCAGTTATAATATCTGTGGACTTTTGACAAAATAAGTAACAATCCATACATATTTTCATTTATACAAATATATGTTTAGATGTATAAAATTAACAAATGTATACATATCCACAAACAAACAAAGTCTGGTTTTTAATGGTATCAAAATCTTGTTTAGGTGTATGCACATTTTGAAATTAATGTAAGAACATGTGTACGAATCTGTAATATTAATATCAAATATTAAATTATTTATTTATTTATACATGCAAGAAATACAGTTTTAATACTATTTAAATCACTTGGTACTTTTTCTGCAAAGCGGTCACTATTTCAACATTTTTAATTCTCATCACTGTGTGTGTTGTTTTATGTATACTAATGCTTTTTTTTTTTTGGTTGTGAAAAACAGCTGACACGTTCTTACATGTTCTATAAATGCACAAACGAGCTTACATTACGTTACGGTACTTTACATTGCATTTAATTACATTTACGGTCGGCTAAAGCGGCCTTAAGAAATAGATTGGTCTTACTTTTTAACGTAAAGGTTAAGTTACTGTTACTCTCGAATAACTGAGCTTTGAAATTACTTTTAACGATGTTGCCTTGGCAAAATACCCCTGTACTTCAGCATTAGACCATGGAAGTGAGAGCAACTTTATAGTAAATTCTGAAATTTCTAAAAAAATTTTGTTGCCGCCTGCATCTCTATATTGAAATACTTGCGACCATATAGAAACAGTATTGTTTGTGTTGATCCATTTAATAAATTAAGTATTGGAATACTGGTCCTTTATTTTGAAAGAGGTTTCATTATAATCCTTTATAGTGATTTTCAACATTTGTAAAAGTTGTGATTTAAATAAAATGCGTTTTAATTGTTAAAAATGTATTATTAGAAATAAATTTAGCAAATTTTTAAATTGTTATACATAAGTACATAAACATCATTATTTTACATGAAAAACGGTAAACAAATTTTTATGGCTAAACAAGTTAAAAATTGGCAAAAAAAAATGGCTAATGGCTGAACTAATGGCTAAACAAGGTGAAACATGGCTTAATCTAGACACTAAAAGTACAGTAGACGCTCGGTTATATGGATACCCAGTTATATGAACATCCAGAATAATGAACAACAAAATTTTTACACATGAGGTTCTAAAGAGTGAACACAACCTATCTCTATTATGTGGACAGCTTGCAACCGTTGATTTTTTTGTAACTATTTGTTGTAAAGGGTGTTTTTTAGAGTATCATAACTTTGAGTTGGCATCACTGCTTTATTTGAGCACCCATTTAACAGCTGATAATTGCTTTTTGTTTAGTTTGCTTTGAAGTTACATCATGAATCGACTTATCGAGCAACCCGAAAATATTTGAAATTGATATTTGAATGAGCTGAAGCACAAATTGATATTGATTTAGAATTTCCACTCAAAATTTTATTTTCCGATGGTTGAATGGGTACGTAAATAAGCAGAATTGTCGCATTTGGAGTGAGTAGAATCCACAAGCTTTTGTCGAAACACCATTCTATCCACAAAAACTACTGCTTGGTGCGCTTTATGGGCTGGCGGAGTCATTGGCCCATATGTCTTAAAAAACAATGATGGTCAGAATGCGTAAAGTTGTTCAAAATTGGCGCCTTCTACGTGCCAGCGGTATAAAGAAATAAAGCCCTTTGCATTGATATTAAAAATATATTTCCTTGTTTTATTATGATTTAACTTGTGTTACTCTGTAAAAACACCCTTTATTAGAAAGCTGTTCTTCCCCGAAGTAAGAAGTAAGATTGGTGTTTGTAAAGTTATTGCTTGGAGTGAAAATAATATATTTTATAATGATATTTGGCATTGCGAAAATGCATGGACAAGGCATTACAGAAATCCCTTAAGGCAAAAAAATATAACCGCCTACTTTCATGTACATTTATTATTAACAAACTAATCTAAAATAAAAACTTAATATAGGTTATATATGTATGTACACTAGGGGTATAACCATTTTTTTTTGGCATAGTACCATGAGGTCAACCATGTCCTAGTTAACAAGAAAATCATAATCTCTTGTAATTTTTCTCACAAAAGTTCACGCACCAATTGGTTTTTCTAAACCAATGCAATATTGAATATTCATAATTTAATACGGTGTTTTTTTTTTAATTTTTAATTTTGTTTCGTTAAAAATGGTTAAAGATACGTTTTGGTTTTCGGAAAAATCTATTACCATCTCTAAATATTAATGAAATTTCATACTTGAGCTATTTTTGGTTTTAAAAAAACATATAACTAATTTTTCTTAACCAAAAATAAAATTAAAAATTTTTAAAACTTCATCGCGGTTGGTGTGTGAACTTTTTTGGCCTTCGCGAAAAAATAAATATACCCCTTATAGTTTTTTATGCTCTTTTGGACTGTGCTATGCCAATTTTGATATTTTAAAAAATTGATAAAAAGTTATTTCCCTAATGTACACATATTAAAAATGATTTGAAATATTATTTTATATTGTCTCGATTATGTGAACTTTTCCATTTAGTGAACAGGCCCTGTCTCAATTAGTTTATATAAGCGAGCGTATACTGTAATTTAAAATTAAATTAATGATTGCTATATATATTTGTGTTTTACAAATACCCAAAAAAAGGAATATACCTGGTATTTACCCAAACATCAGGTAAATATCCGGTAGAATCTCAACTATAAGAATATTTAGTTTTAAAAAATTCAGAAAAAACTTATAATAACAAATATTTTACATACAGTCCACCAACCAAAAATTTTTCAAATGAATTGTTTTTAATGGAATATAGGACTAGATGTATAATTTAATTTTTATATTAAAAAATATGTATTTCGGTGATCATTAATACTGCAATTTTTACCAAATTCAACCCCACTGCTGATTTCTTAATGTTAAAATGTAGAAAATAGCACTTACAGCAGACTTATCAAAATATAAATTTCATAAAAAAAGTTGATATTCATTAGTTAAGAAATTAGTTTAAGAAATGCATATATGTAACTTTCATTAAGGCGGGGATTTTAATAAAACAGAAAACATTTGGTAAAAGTATTAAAAAAGTGGCAAGATTTGCAAAAAGTATCCCTTTGAGTGAATTTTGTAAAAGTATCAAATTAGTATCCAAGCAGTCAAAAAAGTGGCAAATTGCTACTTAAGTAGCACCAACGGTAACGCTGATTATAATAAATGTTAAAAGACACTTGCTATGAGAAATCTTATAACAACTATCTTATAAGATTAGCTCTGAAAAATACACATACATACGCACACAGAAAAAAAGTAAAAAAAGGTTTTGATCACCAAAATAATTGAAACAAGCAAAAAATTGTTTAATTTTGCACCTATCAAGTTTGCAAAAATTGCAAAACAAGGATGTTTTTCCAATTAAAAAGTTTTTACATTTTAATTACAAAAATAATTGAAAAAATTATTAATATTAAACAATATTTTTATTGAATGAATTAACAAATTAATAAAAAAAAAATCAATATCTTAATTGAATGAATTACTAACGTAATTGATTACAATACAGAAAATTACTTATTTTAATAATTGTATTGACTTAAACAGTGATTGAATTTTTGCATTAAATCGATTAAATTTTTAATTGAATAAATTAAACATTGTATTTGAAATACAATCTAAATTCAATTACGCAAATTATAATGGAACATTTTTGGGATTATTGTCTGGGGGTGAGAAATTCCAAGTCAGGGTGATGGTACTAGGTCAGTATGGTAAAACCCTCAAAGGGTTTGGCGTTCGTATGTGTCAGATTTTTTTTATGACATTTTAAATTTTTTCCTTATCTTGATGTTTTTTCGCTTAGTTGTAACATTTTGGCAAAAACGTAGTTTAACATAACTCGAGAACCACTTGCCCGATATTGCTAAAACAAACTCAAAAAAATTTAGAATTACAATTTCTTTAATCCGTTTATATAACGTTTTTCTTTATAATCAAGAGTTTTGCCGGTAAAAATAAATTTGTGGAGAAAAAAAAATATTTTTTTGCCTAAAAATTAAAATTTTTTTTTTTTTAATTCATAAAAAATCCAAAACGGAAAAAAGGATCAAATGTTATTAATTTCATAAAGTCACATAACCTATAAACAAAATGCGACATAGATCATAGAAATCGATTAACGCGTTCTGCTTTTATTTACAATTAAGTGAAGGTATCCCATTTTGACAAGAATATTGATATTTGTTTTTATTCAAAAAAGTGTAATTTATCGCCTTTTTTATAAATTTTCCCAAATAACTCCAGACTTCTGGCCACAAACTACTAAAAAAATTAAGTAAACATTTTTATAATTTTTTATTTTTATTTATTTATTTTTATTTATTTTAATTAATATTGCCTAGACTTTTTCGATGGTGGTTGTTCATGACTAGTGGCATCGCATTCATCGCTATCATCAGTTTCTGAACCACACATAATGTCAATGTGTGACTCCACTGTTGGCCCTTCTGCATCTCCTGAAAATTCTTTATCATCAAGATCATCCTTGTCTTGCCACACAAGCTTACTCCACCAGCAAATTTCCGCAATTATTGCACTCGGCGACTTTTTGCCTCTATATCTGTAAGTTTTTGTTTTATTAAAATGAGTTTGAAAAAATAAAAAATCAGTATTACCTCATTTCAAATGGCATAGCAACTTGATGATAGCGTTCACCTTGTTCATCAGATTCGGTAGCCAATTGTTTGCTGAAGTAGTCCAGATGATGATGTAAATAATGGATTTTCAAGGACATGTGGACACCAATTTCCGAGAATGCTCTTAACATCCTTGCGACAGAAACATCGTAGTTGTTAGAACGATGCGTTCCCAACAAGCCTTCTATTACTTCTTTGATTGCCTGCCATGCATTCAATTCAGCGTCAATCAAAATATTGTTGAATGCGTCACTTTTAATCAGCTTTCGTATATCTGGACCATTTAGTACGCCTGATTGGAAAAAATTAATTTGTTAAGATGGAATATCATGGGAAATGAATGTGATATTATAACTTACCTTCTTTAATTTTACTTTCGCTGAGTCTCGGGTAAATTAGTTTCAAACACAAGAAAACTTCATCACTTTTGGCGACAGTTTTGATAAAATTCTTAACAATTCCAAGTTTAATATGCAGTGGAGGCAGCAATATCTTCTCCTTCGGCACTAGAGGCTCACGAATAATATTGGCCGTTTGTAACCTGCTGTGCTCTCTGAGTTTCCATCCGTGGCATGCATATTTGTCACCGGAAAATCGTGTGTCCCAATCGCACAAAAAGCACATATATTTTATATAGGCGCTTTGAAGACCGCAAAGCATTGCTACAACTTTTAAATCGCAGCATATGCGCCACACATGTTTGGCGTAGTTAACCATTTTTAAAATATTTTCCAGTGCATCATATGTTTCTTTCGTTTCTGTACTATAGGCGATTGGAACTGAAGGTTTTTTATTGGTCTTATGCAGTAAAACCGTCTTCAAGCTGAGTTTTGAACTGTCAATAAATAATCTCCAGTCATCTGCTTCATATTTTATTTCCATTGCGTCCATCAATTTTCCTACATCCGGGCAATATGCAGAAGTTTTTTCATCATTCACAAGGAATAAACTTTGGAGTGTTGCCTGACGACTTCGATAAGCTGTGACTTTCACACCGGGTGCCAACAAATTGTTTGATTTCAAAATGGAAGCCAGCTCTTCTGATTTATGCTGTGTTAATTCCAACTTGGCAACAATTGAATAAAGCTTATTTTGATTTATTAAAATTGGCTCATTGGATACTGATGGCTCATATGGGGGATCATCACGTGCATGATATGTCGGAGCAGTCGTAGAAGAGAAAATATCTGGGCTAAAAGCTTTTGGCACAGGAATGTGGTCCGAATGAGGCAATGGTGTTGCGGCACTTGCAACACCAACGTAATTATACGATTTTCTTATCCTTTTTGCGGCTCCTTTATTCGCACATGCATAGCAATTCAATGGATTGTGACCTTCGCCAGGATTAGTCCAAGTCATTGGGATACCGAATGGCATACATTCACGTCTTCTATTTTTCCAATCCATTAGACGGTTGTAGCAGCTTTTACATACTATATTTGGTACCCAATTTTCGTTCACTATAACATTTTGGTTGAAGTACATCTCGTATGTTTGAACAAAATCAGTACTGAAATTTCCCCTTTTTTTATGTGTTGAGACATATTGACCACAGCAGTAGCTAAAGCTATTTATATCTGGCTTGCACAGTTCCATATTCTGTTCTCTTTTGTTCACTTTTAAAAAACTGGAGAAAAATCACTTTTACTGTTCGCGTTCGTCGGCACTTGTTGAATGACAAAAATCGATAAATGAACACCTATAAATACTACGTATTTTTCAATATTTTACTGACAGGTACGTTCCAAAACATGAGCACTAATAGATGTGGGTGGAATTTCTGTAAAAAAATCATACAGGTAGCCAACGGAAAACCCCAAATAATTAAAAAAGTGCACTTTCCTTTTTTCCTTTCAATTGTCCACGCACATTTATTACCGCTTATTACTTTGCTACCGCAATCATAAAAATCAAATAACCTTTTGTTTATTACTTTTTTTTTTTTAATTCTAAGAATCATAAAAAAAGTCATAAATGTTTTTGCAAAGAATTTTGTGCATATCTCGAGCAAATTTTTGAAATTCATACCTTCACTTAATTGTTAATAAAAGCGAAACGCGTTCATCGATTTTCATGATTTATGTCTCATTTATTTCATAGGTTATGCGACTTCACGTGAAAGTAATATGACTTTAAACTTTTTTTTACTGTTTTGGATTTTTTATGAATTAAAAATAAAAAATTTAAATTTTTTGGGCAAAAAATATTTTTTTTCTTCATACATTCATTTTTAACTTCGAAAGTGTTGCACATATAGGAAAACGGTATAGAAACAGATTAGAGAAATTGTAATTCTTAATTTTTCTAAATTTGTTTCATCAAAATCGGACAAGTGGTTCTCGAGTTATGTTAAACTACGTTTTTGCCAAAATGTTACAACTAAGCGAAAAAACATCAAGATAAGGAAAAAATTTAAAATGTCATAAAAAAAAACTGACACATACGAACGCCAAACCCTTTGAGGGTTTTACCATACTGACCTAGTACCATCACCCTGACTTGGAATTTCTCACCCCCAGATTGGCTGTTGTACTGTGTTATTCAATCCAACAAATTGTTAATTGAATAAGTTTGTTAAATCAATTTAGTTGATGGTTAAATAAAGCAAAATAATTAAAAAAATAACTTGTTTTATTTGTTTAACTGTAATAGCTCATGCTTAATTGTACAAATTTTTGAAGATTTTTTTGACAAAGGAATTTCATACATACAATTTTGTATAAAATTGTAGAATAACTCTGATTCTTCAGGGTATTCAAGATTGAAAACAAAAAAAATTTTAAAAGTATATCAAACGCATTTAAAACACTACAAAATATATACATATCTACAATTTTCAAAATTAATGTTAATTAATTGTATGTTGGGAAGCTGTCCAACAATTTTGGCTGAATGCTGCGACTTTGAAGTTGCATCATTTTGATTTTCATCTCCAACTCCTCTTTTGTATTTTCCATTATAGCAAACCCATATTGGGAAACGGCTATAGAAATTTATTTTCGTATTTTATAGCACTTGGATCCGTATTAATTTTTGGAGTTGGTGGAAATAAATGGTGAAGATACCACAAAATTGAAAATATTTAGCTTCGCTATGAGCATCTAGCATTAATAAATTTTACGATACAAATGCTGAAGCTAGTTTTTCATTCATAATAAATTTTTTGCTACGGAAAATTTTAGCTTTAAGTCAATGTCGATCTATTTATAAAGCAGAAAAAGTTTAGTGAAAAACGTTATTATTAGTTAAAAATACTATTTACCAGTTGCCAAGCAGAAGATTTTGTATACTCCGGCCACAAATTAAACATTTCTGAGGTTTTCTTTGAACCTTAGCGTTGTTTAAACCTCAATGGTGCACATTGTCTCCAGTATATATCAAAGTCAAGGCGAATTCATCCCAGGTAATCTCGGTACTACAACAAGTACAACTCGTACAAAAACCACAAGCAATTTGTTTTTGTAAAATCATTGTACAATGTCAAAAACAGAAATAAAACAAAACAGAAACAAAGATAATAAAAGAGAATTAACAAAACTTTGACATCTAACAGTGATTTTAGTTAATATCAGCAGGGCTTTTAAGACCACCTGTAATAAATTCGCCTTGTATCAAAGTCCTCCGCAGTCGTCAAGCAAGGAATTTTTTTCATAATTGGGCTGAATTTTAAATAAACAAAATTTTATACATACCTTGTTTTTGTTGTGTAATTTGGCTGTACTTTTTTTCACCTATTCACTTTAAACGCCCAACATGAAATAATGCCAAAAATAATTCAAGAATCGAAGCACAGCCGCGAATAACGTTTTAAGTAACAAAATAATAATTTTTCAGTAGAGCAAAAAAACGTTTTTTGACAGGCAGCATTATTTGTTTAAAAAAAATTTTTTTTTTCTATTATTAAAAATAATTATAATAAAAACTTTAATGTAAAAGGCTTTTAAAACATTATTCCGCACTGCAAAACCTGTTCGGTTTCATCATTTTGTTAGTAACTTGCAATGTTCTTCCACTGGCTGACACTTTGTATGCCATTGTTAAGGCGTTAAGCTGGAGGTCCACAGCACGCGTTTTCGCCTTCACGCAGCGCATGCTTTTATAACCTTACTTGCGTTCTACGTTTCAAGCTACATGTAACGCTTTTTATGCAGCAGCAGCACAAGTAAAAATAAAATTTAATTTGTCAAAATCAGCTGATTTGTTCGAACGCTGTTTGTGGCGCTTACAAAAGTAGAAAGTAAACCTACTTTTCGCCTCAAGGCATCTACGCTTTTGTGCATGTAACTTACTACGTATAACTACACAGATTCTACTTTTTTGACACACGCAGAGAAAAAATATGGTTGGGCATGTTTACGGCAACAACACTATGTTTAATGTAACAATATATTGTTGTCGCACACAAATAATTGTTATTTTAATTTAATATCAACAATATTATAGTTACTGTAAACATATCAATGTTTATCGCAATTATGAATTTGAGTATTGTTAACCGAAAAATAATTATTTTTCTAACAACTTTATTATGATAACTTTTTAAACATAACCCAGTAAAAACTTCGCCTACTTTTTCAAAATGAATAGCTTCTTTAACTCATTATTTTGTAGCTTTCTTCTATAACTACATCTATAACAACTTCTATAACTACTTTTTTCTGGATGTATGCAGGTAAAAAAAATAATGGCTTACTTTTTAATGAGTTCATTTTGGGACATCCCTTGTAAAATTCATTGGTTCTTTCAGTAGAATTGTAAGTAGTGCTCTTATGTTTTTCCGATTACTCAACACATTATTTTGTAGGCGAAGTTTTTACTGGGAATATATTTCTCACAACCATATCATGATATTTAATAGCCATAACATAGTAACTTTCTATACATTTATCATATTATGTTAAAGATGCAATCAAACTATTTTTACTCTAATCATATTATGCTAGCGCCATTTGTAAAATAATTTTGAAGCAGTTGTGTCGTTTTTTTATTTGTGAGCGGTTAAACAATTGAAAGATAAAATTCCATAAAAAAATAAGTTTAAAGAAGTTAAAAAATTAAAATATTAGCGGAGTTCATTCGGTATTAGTGATGTAATAGTGCAAATGCCAAATATCATAGTTTTTTTGTAAAATCCAACAACAAAACACACAGAGATTTCGGTATATTTTATAAAAGTGCTTCGATATTTCATCAACATCTTAAAATCGAAAAAAATGGACACACGCGGTTGCCCATGAAAACCACAGATTTTTCATTTGCTCGTTTGCAAGCCTTATATTGAACTCCGCTTTTTGATTAACATTAAGAAAAATTGTAAAAAGCCACAAAATAAACAATCGATGCAAAAATATTTTAATTTATTTTGTATTTTTATGACAGCTATGAAAGGTGCTGTATCATAATATGATTGCTTCTAAATTTATTATGATTAACATGATGATAATATGATTACTTCTTAGCTTATTATGATTAACATGACAATAATATGATTAATTTCTTAGCTTGTTATGATTAACATGACAATAATTTGATTACTTCTTAACTTAGTATGATTAACAGAATAATAATATGATTAAGGGAAAAATATTATGATGTAATAGTACGAGTATATTTAGTCATAATATGATTAAATAATAATCTTAATATGGTGACTACAATCATAATTCTTATCATAATATGTTGCTCTTAGAATATGTTTACCACAACCATGTTTTTTCTTTGCGTGCAGCTGCGTATGCTGCGAAAAAGCGAGTAACGCGTGGTGTGGACCTCCAGCTTTAAGGTGCATAGTTTTGGTTGATTTGATGTGTAAACTGTGTAAGAAAGTAAGGTCAACGGTTATCTGCAGAAAAACAGTTTTTGCAAAATGTGGCGTTTACAACGTTATTCGCGGCTGTGCTTCAATTTTTTTTTTTTTTTTTTTTAATAATTTATTTTTATTATTGAATCTTTCTTATCGAAATTTACAATATGTATTCAAATCTTAATTCTACTTGTTGTTTATTAGTTGTTACCTGTGTAACCACTAACTGCTGTATTCAAATTTTTAAGACTGTCTTCTAGTAAGGCTCAAAGTATCGGTTCTTTTTAGCCTCTGGTGACCTTCGAACTGAAGCAAACCCCGAGCGAGGTAGTTAGGGTGAACCATTAGTTTATCGATGTAGCTTATTGAATATTTTTTAATTTCCTCCTGGATAGTGGGGACGTTGAGATCTCTGTGGATAATATCATTACGTATATACCATGGGGCGCAGACAATTTGTCGTAATATTCTAGACTGTCTTCTTTGAAGCTTTTGGATGTTAGATGCGCATGCAGTTCCCCATAATTGGATGCCATATGTCCATATTGGTTTTATGATGGACTTGTATAGAAGAACTTTGTTGTCTAAAGACAAGTTTGAGTTTCTACCGAGAAGCCAATGTAGTTGAGCTGCTTTAAGTTTCATAGCCGTTATTTTCGCTTCGATATGACGAGACCAGGTCAAACGTCTATCTATATGAACTCCCAAGTACTTTACATGGTTTTCTACCGGAACAGTGATGTTATTTATTTTTACTGCTGGGCACGTTTGTCTTCTGAGCGTGAAAGTTAAGTGAGCACATTTAGCCGGGTTAACCTTTATTCTCCATTTTTCTAGCCATGCCTCTAGTTCATTGATGTGGGACTGCAGATTTTGCGATGCGACTTTTGGGTCATGGTTAACGCTAATAAATGCTGTGTCGTCTGCAAATGTAGAGGTATGCGTGCTCAGGTTTGTTGGCATATCCGCTGTGTATATTATATATAGAAGCGGTCCTAATATGCTGCCTTGGGGAACACCAGCAGTAATTTTCTTGAGGGGGGAGTATTTATCTTGCGACCTTACTATGAATGTTCTGCCTGTTAGATAGCTCTCCAGAAGCTTGTGAGTGTTTTGAGGAAGCATTCGTGTTATTTTGATGAGTAGCCCATCATGCCAAACTTTGTCAAATGCTTGGGAAATGTCTATAAACAGGGCTGAGCAGTATTGCTTTTTCTCAAACGCCGATCTAATAAGGGTGACAATTCTATGCACTTGCTCTATTGTACCATGTTTCGCTCTGAATCCGAACTGGTGATCCGGGATGATGTCGTGTTCATTTAGATGAGGAGTTATACTTAAAATGAATATTTTTTCGAAAAGCTTTGATAGGATTGATAATAAGCTTATCGGTCTGTACGACGCAACCTGGCTAGCATCTTTTCCTGGCTTGGGAATCATAACAATTATAGACTTCTTCCATGAGGATGGGAAGTATCCGACTCTTAATATAGCGTTAAAAATGAACAGCAAGATTCTGGAAGCAGACGAAGGTAAGTTTCTTATCATTGACCCTGTGATACGGTCAAGTCCGGGAGATTTTCTAATATTCACTTTTTCTATTGCAGATTTTACTTGAGTAATGTTAAATTTTAATGGATGGTTTACCTTATCAGGAATGGTTGGACGACAGGAACAAGTATGTGTATCATGTGGCGTGAAAACGTTCTCAAGATGGCCCGCGAAAGCGTTTAATTTTTCATCTGTGTTTTTCGCCCAAGTGCGGTTTTCCAGTCTTAATGGAGATTCTTGGGTTATAGGGCATTTCATATGCCGTACAGCCTTCCATAAGCTATAATTGGAGTTTTTTGTGGCATCTAGGCTGTTTAGATAGCCTTCTATTGCAGACTCGTGGTTCTGTCTCAATTTGTTGCGAAGAGTTGTCAGGCATAATTGTAGTTGGGCCTTAGTGGTTGGGGAACGACTGTTTTGCCATTGTCTTCTTAACTTCCTTTTTTCTCTGATAAGGGTCTCTATATCCGTCGATGTATTGTAAGGAGCACGTTTAATTGTCCGCTTGATTGGGGTTGCATTTCTTGCTGCAGCATCCAAGACTTCTGTAAATCGGTCGACAGCTATTTGGATGTCAGATGAATTTTTTAGGGGAATGCACTGTGATAGGTGAGAGCTCACATACATTTTATACTTTAACCAATTTGTGTTTCTGTTTGGATAGGAAAACCAGTTTGCAGCTGCGGCGTCAGAGTTACATTTTAAAATGAGGATTGAAGGTGAATGATCAGACGAAAGATCATAGGAGGAACTAACTAGTACCTGATCGCGCTTGATGTTTTTGATTACAGCAAAGTCAATAAGGTCTGGTAGCTTGTTGAAGTCGGTTGGCCAATAGGTAGGCTCACCACTCGATACCACATCAAAGTTATTTGCAGTTACGGTATTATATAGCTGATTACCTCTAGGACTAATAAGTCTGGAGCCCCAATATGTATGTTTAGCGTTGTAGTCGCCAGCAGCAATGAATTTCTGGCCCAATGTGGAGAAGAAGTTGAGAAATTTATCGTGTAGAATTTTGTGCCTCGGGGGACAATAAACGGATGTTAACGTTAGTTTGAAATCAGTCAGATTTATAGATGTGGCCTGGATACAATCTTCTTCGAACTCTGGCAATGGTAAGTGTCTGATGTGTTTGTGCACAATTATGGCTGTGCCACCACAAGCTCGTCCGCTGGGATGTTTTGTGTCATACGTAAGGTAACCATTTACCCTAAAGCAGTTTTTATGAGTAAAGTGTGTTTCAGAGACAAGAAGTACGTCGATTTCATGCCTATGAAGAAAGTTTGCAACTTCGTGTTTATGTTGGGATAACCCGTTTGCATTCCAGAAACATATTTTTAACTGGTTCATTTTTTGTTGAGTAGAACTTGCAGGAGCATGTTCTGGTTTCGCATCATTTCCTGAAACATGCTCTGCATAGTGGCCATGAAGTTATTCATAGTTTGAATTAAATTTTCAATTGAGGTAGGCATTTGTAGACCTTCCCTAGGAACATTAGCGTATGGAGGTTGCTTTGCGTTGGAAGTACTCGGGGGATTTTTCGCATTAGGGTTTCCTTTTAGGACTTGGGCATATGATTGGTTTTGTTTGTTTGTTTGTGTAGTACTAGCAATAGAGCCAGCGGCTTGGCTGGGCGCATGTGATGGACCATATTGGGAGTGAGTATATTTTTGAACTAAAGCTGGTTTTTTTAAATGCAAGAAGACTTTACAACCCCTATAGTTTGCCGTGTGATTTTCGCCACAGTTGCTGCATTTCTTGACATTTGGGTCAACTTTAGAACGATTACATTCGGCGGTTTTATGAGCGTCGCCACAAACCACACATACGTGAGGCAATTTACAATATGATTTTGTATGCCCATATTCCTGACAGTTTGTGCATTGGGAGGGACCCTTTCGTTTTATTGGCTCCTCAACAGTTATTCTTCTGTTGAGTAGGTAGCGCAAGTTGTATATGGGATGAACTGAATTTTTGGTTTTGAGAACCGATGAATCAAACGATATCTCAATGCGGTGCAGTGGTTGGGGAACTTTGTTCCTGTTCAAAATGTTATGAACCGATTTTACCTCGTACCCCTCTTGCTCTACGGCAGATTTTATTTCATCTGTAGGAACGGAACTATCTATGCCTTTTATGACAATAATCAATCCCTTAGCACTTTTTAATTGGTATGTATAGTAGCTTTTATTTTCTGCGTCCAGGTGTCTTGATATAATACGAAAGTTCGTTTCTGTACTGGCTTGAATTTTGGTCTCTTGAATTTGTCCGCGTCGTATAGAAACGACGTAGAAATTGTTCTTACCTACAAGTTGAGTCAACATGTTGACTATGCTATTTGATGTTTGCTCCCGCAGATAGATAGGTGGCGGTTTAACTTCTTTAGTGGCTGTCCCATTAGCTAATTCTGCTTCTTCATCGTCAGGTATGGATAGTACAGAGAATCTGTTACCATTTGTTGGCAAAGAGACTACGTTAGAGCCTTTGTATTGTTTGGCCACGCGTTCCTGTTGGGTGGACCTAGGGCTAGCCTTTCTCTTAGTTATTGTTATATATCTGTCCATGCCTGTTTGCACTTTAGTACTTTTTGGTACAGCTCCTGTATTTGTTAATGCAAATCGTGATGTTCCAGGTTTTTCGTTATTATTCCTCTGGTCAGACGGCTTCACACTTTGAACCACATTTACGGTCGGATCAACACACTTGCTCAGGTTGGGCACACTTGAACTTAAATTTCTGTATGGAAAACCAGTTGCGCTGGCAATTTTTGCACTTAAAAGATGTTTGTTTAATTCAGGGTATCGAATGTTTTCATTGCTCACGCTCGGGGAGCTTACCACAATATACGCATTTCTGCTATTTGTGCTGGGCCTACTCTCCTTATTGGGAGTATTTGTGAGGCTCATTCACAAATCTCTTCGGGCACACTAGTTATTGTTCTTTTTTTTTTCACCTATTACAAATATTTTTTTTTCACCTACGGTAAATATTTTTTCACTTTTTTTTTTTTTTTTTATTATATTATTTTTTTTTTTTTTTGTATTTTTGTTACTCACTGATACACGTCCGTACTCGTCAAGAGCTAGTTCGCAACTGCTTCAATTAACAAACAAAGAAAATAAACACCAAATTTCGATTGCGACCATAACCACCGTCAACAATGTGTTCAGCCACAAGGCGATTTTTTATTTTACGCATAATATACATATGTATGTAGCAGGCGCGGATTTAGGGGGGGGGGGGGGGGGGAATAAGGAAATTTCCCCCCGTATATTATAAAAATATGTTTTGTTAATTTCGATATACAAGAATTCCCAATAATAATATTTTTTTTAATGTACAAAATTTTGGGAAATCCCAGCAGGGTTTTTTTTTGTTTTTTTTTTGTATGGAATCTCTAACGAAATTTTCATTAAGTATTTTTTTATTGAATCTCTAACGATTTTCAATAAGTATCCATATCTTAATCCTTATAGTTATTTATTAGATATTTCCAAAGCAATTCAATTTACCGTATTCAAATACTTATTATTCTACATTCAATCCCAGCAGGTGTCATCTTTATCCAAAGACCAAACGTTTAACTTGATAATGCGTACGGTTGAATTATTAAAAAGCCTTAGTATTTGCAATATTTATGTATATACATATGTGCTATATGATTCAAAATTCTATTCGATCATTTTTGACGAAAGCAGTGATTTGTCGGGGAAAAGCCAGATTTCCTTATCTTTAAGATATTTTAACAAACAACAAAACGTTTTTAGGGAAGAATTTATTGGCTTTGTTGTAAACGCATTTGTAGAGGCTTCAAAAGATATTGATGACGTCAATTGATGCGAAGGCACTACCATCAATAGTTCTTAAAGCTTTGACAAATTTTGGTCCTGACCTAAAAAATTGTGTAGGAGATGGAACAGATGGGTGTCCTCTGATGTCAGCAGAAAATGGAGCTGTTCAAAATTTCTGGAAAAGCGACATATGCGAAACAAACGCCTTGTTATTCCCATAAATCGAACAACTCAATTTCCTAAAAGCAATAAAGTGCCATTAATACAAAAAGTTGTATAATTTTTTTAAGAAACGACAAAATTTTTTAAATATAATCATCGAAAAACAGTTTTAGAAAAATAGTTAGGAGCCAAACTCTCTTCATTATAGCAGAAGCTTTGGAAAAAATATCTGAGTGGAAAGGTAGTATCTCTACCTTTACATTAAGGAACTCACTTAGTACTTTTAAATGTATTAAGTGTCATACCTATTGTAACACAGCCACTTAGTATCATTTTACAAAAGCAAGATATAGATCTTGAAAAAGGATCAAACCTTATCAAAATTTTAATCATGTGCCTTGAAGAAAAAAGAAATAAAGCCGAAGAACAATTTAAGCGATTTTTGAAAAAGTTAAAAGTTATTTGCGTTCAAATCGAGGTTCCTATCGAAAAGACAAGATTTGAACGAAATAATCACATAAAATAAAATGTTGAAGATTACTACCGAGTTTTAGGTAACATTCTTCTTATTGAATTTATTTTAGAAGATCTCATAACTTTCCCAATCGATATCCCAAATGTATTGAACATACCTAAACTTCTACCTCAAAGTGTAAACAAGGCATATATACTGATACAAAACATGTTAAAACCACAACTTGCTGATGAGCTGATTCTTTAATAAACTGTGATGAATATATCTACCCTAATCAAAGAAAAATATTTCAAATTTTCGTTTCAATGCTCGTCAGTAAAGCTACGAGCGGGAGGTCATTTCCTACCCTTCGTCGAATAAAAACATGGCTCAGATCAACAATGACAGAAGATAGACTGTACTGTCTAAATTTGCCTCACAAGGAAATCATAAGTTGCTTATTTAAAAAGATTAATGTATATTGAACTAATCTTATATTTTATTTAACCTTTTTGTTGAGTTTTTTTTAATGAGGGTAATGACTTTTTTTTTGACAAAATTTCTTCATCCCATGGGCAATTTAGTATTGATAATGAAAATAATTTTCGTAGGCCATTTTGGCCAAAAAAGTTTCCGCACCAAATGCAATTTCTAAAGGTCCTCAAAAAGATTTTTTTTTTTTTTTTAATTTCCATACACATTATATATGCTGTATATTTTAGCCCCCATATTCATAAATGATTATAAAATTTAATAAACGTTTATTAAGGAAAATTTTCATAGAAAATTTGGGTTTCAAGCCTTTATTAAATTTAAAATATTTTTATGAATACAGGCATAAATACATAACATAAGCAACTGTATTACAAAAACGTAAAGCTATTTTTTTGGGGTAAATGAAATAAATTTTAAGTTTAAAGTGCGAGTTGATTTACATAATGGAAAAATATTTTGTGCAACCCGCCAAACAACTCATCTATCATTTGCCATTTAAATTTAGTTTATTAAAAATACCGCGAAATAGAATTGCGATTTTTTTGCGTCTTCTTCCGTACAAATGGTAAGATCTTGTTATATTCATGAAATTATTAGAAAATACTTAAAATTTTTTAATTAAATGTTAATTTTGTATAGTAAGGAGAAAAATTGAAATTAAAAACTTTATCGCGTTTGGTGCGGAAACTTTCTTCACGATCGCGAAAAAGTAATACATCATTTCTTAATATTTTTTCATGGTCTATATGGCTATGCGATGAAGAATTTGATATTCGCAAAAATTTCAAAAAATACTTACCCTAATACACATATTTTGTTTAATAAACTTTTAAAAACAAATTTTTTACTTTTTTGTATCCTACAAAATTTCCCCCCCCCCTAAGGCTCAAGCTGGATCCGCGCCTGGTATGTAGGCTCATTATTGACATTAGTGCTGGCCATAATTGTAATTAGTCTATAACAAATCTCAGTTAATTTTTTACTTTTTGATGACAAAAACATGTGTAAGGGCAAAGACAATAAATTTATAAAGATGTTGGTTGCACTTGTAACATTTTTCGCAAACAGTGTTCAATTCAAACAACCGAGTTGATTGATTCAATTAAACTTATAATTAAAATTAAGGTTAAATTCAATCAATTAAGAACGTAATCAAATTTATTTTTAAATTCAAAAATCACTATTAATTGAAAAAAAAACTGCCAATAATTTTTTCTGTGCACATATTAAGCAATAATAAGACGCTATCTTAAAAATTTTTAATTTTTTAGTGCAAATAGTGAAAATCTTGTGATAATTGTTTAAAAAAACAATATTTTGAAACTTAACAAGTTAAAGTGCTATATTCGGCTATGTCAAATCTTTGGATCCCTCCACCGACAATTCGAAGGTTTTAGTAGTTATATCTATATGCTGTCTATATATTCATTAAAATTGGTTGCGGTTTAGACATATGAGTCGTTCAGTGGATAAAGGGAATGAGTCCAAAAATTTTAAATGGAAAAAAACGACAGAACAGTTGACATTGACCTTTAAACTAGTTGTTACAATAAAACTCAAAACTAAAATTGCAAAATTAATTATTAGGGCTTCTTTTACAATTTGTAAATATATAATGTTAGTATGTTAGTGTATGTGTTCACAAAACCTGTTAATATGATACAAATACATTTTTATTGATAAGAGTTTCAGTGGAAAAAGGGAATAAGTCCACCAAATTTTTTGTGATTAAAATCGATAGAGTAAAAATTCAAATTAATTATGTTTTGACTTTGAGCATTCGTTCGGAAATTAAAAGAAAAAATATCCATCTAAATATTGGCTTAGCCTGCGGCCACACGGTCAAGTTGTTCTTGATAGTCTTTTACATATACTGCTTGTCAAAATTTACATAAATTGAAAGCTGTGACGTAGGCTGCATTCAATTTTTGAGCTATTTACTTTCAAGACGTCATCAAAAAAACAATTTATAAAGATAAACGAAAAATTTGCTCACTTACCTTGAAATCAGCTGTTTTCTTGAACGTACCCAGCTAGCATTTTCAATCGTCTAGGAGTCTACTGGGAATCTCATGAAGAGTGTTTTTGATCGTCGGCGAGCTCATTTTTTAATCGTAGACGATTCCTAGCACGGGAAAAACTGTTACACGTGCTGATTCGTCTGTGAGATTCTTCCATAACACAGCAAAAGGCGCTTATATTAATCGTTAAGGAAATCGTTTGTGATGTATGTAGAGATTATCTAACGAGTCTTTTAAAAAGCATGCCAAGAGTCGTATGAGACTCATGTAGGGATTATTTTACAACTCATAAAATGCTCAGCCGCATAACTGAGATACCTAAAAAGGGGCATCAAGCTTATTTTTCATGTTAAAACTTCTAATTTTCATACAATTTATATAAAACAAACCTTAAGGTTGCGAAATCAACACTATCCTGTCGGAAAATCCTTTTTTACAGATTCTTAGGTCGGTTTGTTTTATTGAAATTGTATTGACAATAGAATTTTCATATTTCAAAAACGCTCTTATTAAGTAATTGTTATATGACTCTTACAGAGAGTCGCAAAAGGTTCATTCCAAGATTAAAAGACGAGCGTGTCAAAAAATTTTTAAAAAAGTAATAAATAAAAAAATATTTAGATATTTTTGTTTTTGTTACTCGTCAGATAATCATCAGAAGATTCTTTTGGGAGTTGTATATTAAACATAATCGTCAAACAAACAGCCTATGCTAGCTGGGTAATTTGAAACACTCACTGACAAGAGAATTTTAAAGGCAAGTTCGTATCAACTTTTAAAAGTATGAGTGTATTGGTAAAAAAGTGTGAGTGTATTAAAACTTGATAGGCAAAACTTGATCGTGTAACCCTCAAGTTACCTCACGTAGTGTTTAAATTGAATTACAGTACTTTTCGCTTATAGTCACATCCTTTAGTTGCAACTATAACGTGGACTATATCGCTAATGTAACTATAAGGCTAATTCACATATATGCCACTTTGACGCATAAAACCGAATTCGAATATAATCAAGCTATGTGAATAAAGGAAATTAAAAATGCATATAAATTACACCGACATCAGGCTTATGGCTTTACAACAGAGTCACATATTGTATAAAAATAGTTAAAATAATAACAATATATTTCCTAACTGATACCAACGGCAAAAACTAATGTTTTACGAGTAGAGAGTTGATGACAAAAATTAAATGATTTAATTCATTCTTTCTTTGGATAGATTTTTTTTTCAAAAACTAAAAAGAACTTAGTCAATTTTGCTTATGTGACTATAACGCCATTAATTTGCTTTACTTATCCCTTTGATGACTGTTGATGGATGGCATATATGGCAAATGTGCTTATATCGCTAAATGGACTATAACGTTAATATTTTATATTAAATTAACTTATAGCCGCAAAATAAACAGATAAAATGGACTATATCGCCAATGTGACTATAAGCGTTGTGACTATAAACGAAAAGTACTGTAGTATATTTTGGAAAGAGTACATTTATTATAATTTGGCAAAAAAAGGCTGCATCTAATTTTTTAGTTCAGTGCATTCGCTCAGTTTTATTTTTAATGAAGTTAAAAAAATAACATAAAACATTTCTTCTTTTTAAAACAATAATTAACTAAAAAATTTCTTCTTTTTAAATGAATCGTAAGTATAACAAATTTAACAAAATAATATGTCTTCTTCAGAATAATCTTCCTGACTTGATACTGTTTTCAAGTTTTTATAGAAAGTATGGTACACGGGAGGGATATATTTTAATAAATCAATTATATCCTTTTTCTTTTCTTTTGTTATAGCTCTCGTTTGAGGATACAGTAGACTTTCACTCACGCTATTCAATAACATTACTTTACCTTTCTTATGTTTATATTTTCAAATCCAACATTTTTATCGATATTATTTTTATATTGTATTACCCATGGTTTCGATCTATCTAGTTCGATCCACCTCATTTGGAGCCAGTTTACCGGTTTTACCGCGGTGTTGGTTTTGCGATTGCAAACGTTAACCACTCGAAACTGTTCCTTTATTTTGCATGTTGACCACAAAACAATCCGATCGTGCGTATCAGCAAACATTTTTATATATTTGACCAAACAAGATGCGATATCTTGCGAGCCTCTTGAGCCCTCAGTTTCTGGCCAAATAAACATGGCTCTAGCATTGTTTTGAAACTCATGGAAAGCAAAGTTAACAAGTGATTAATGCAATATACATAAATGCAAGCGTGGACTTATTCCCTTTTTCCACTGAAAATAAAAATTTTGTGTTTCGTACAAAAAAATGTTTTGTCTTTAAAAGGGGGTTAACGTTGAAATTTGACAACAAAATTTTTACCATACATTGTTAGTCATAAAAGGAAATGTATCCTCGCTAAATCTCAAAAACGCCAAAAATGGACTCATTCATTTTATACACTGAACGACTCATATGTATATTAAATTATTGACCAATAATCAGAAAGTTTTATGACTTTTTTTTAGCAATTTTAAATAACTTGAGTAAAAAATAATGATTGGTAACAGTTTAAGCCGAACTTTAAAGATTTTTAGGAGGGGAATTTATATTGGAGCCATGGTAAGCTATGAACCAATCTTCCCAAAATTCTGCAGAGTGATTTCTGGTATTAAAAAATATAAATTTCAATACAGCGGATAAATTAGTTTTAGCGTTTGCTGTGAATTTCAGAAGGCTGCTTAAAATGGATCTAAGATTTATTATGGACTGTATATCACAATTTTGCATAATATTTTTTTTTTGCCATATGAAGCTAAGTTGAAAGGAAGTTTAACGCAATATCTACTATATCTGCTACGGTTTTAGGCGTATTTAATTATTTTACCAGAGTGGACTTTACATGAGGCCTATAGTAAATTATGGACCGATCATCACGAAATTAATTAGTCTGATTTCTAGTCATATAAAACCGTGAAGTATTAAATTTTATTCTGATAGCATTATTAATTATGATTTTAGGCGTACTAAACTGTTTTCCGGGAGAAGGGCTTATATGGGGCCTAGGGTAAATTATGAACGAAATTTTACAGCGTGGTATTCAGTCAAATAAAACGAATTTTTGCAAAATCTTATATCATTCTGTGCATTATTACACCATTTATGTTAGTTTTTGTAACAAAAATGATCATTTTTTTAGGCGGTGGTTCCACATTTTGATTCATAACTCTGATCCTACTGAACCGATTTTGCTTAAGATAACTACAAGCAATTTGGCACTAGGGATGCCAAATGGGAATTCCCGGATTCAGGATTTTTCAATCCCGAAAAATCCCGGGATTTATTTTTATTAATCCCGAGATTTTTAATATATTAACTTTTGTGTACAAAAATGTTCATTTTTATTAAATTTTTATACTCTATACAAATGACATTCTCTTTTGAACATGCTTCCAAAAACCTTTTGTCTTTTCACGATGTCTTATACATATACCTACAAATTAAAAACATGGAAATTCATATAAACAAACATAAAAACTCATTTCATGTCTGTTTGGTAACCCCTCTTTCTTCTCTACCCCAATCGCATACAAACAAAACAAACGTGTTTGTTAGACATGTCTGAATAGACACCGTGTAAACTCCCTCTAATTCTTATTTTTCTTTTTTTAAAATAAATGTAATATATATATATATATATATATGTATGTATATATAATACCTTTTGAAAATTCATAAGTAAATAAAAAAAGTGTTGTTTATTTAAAAAAATACCGAAATCCCGGGATTTTCTAAAATCAATCCCGATTGTCATCCCTATTTGGCACCAAGTTTGTTTATTTCTTTTGAGTTTTTCGAATGTGAACGTGTTTTTAACAGACGGACAGACATAATATATATACAGAATATATATACTATATGGGGTCTGAGATTAATAATAAAAAAGTTTCACACGGAACGACAAACTTAGTTTACCCTCTTCACAACTAATTGTGGTGGAGGGTATAAAAAAGAAACAACTAAAAAATTATAAAAACGACACAAGCCTCAATAGTTGCAATGCGAAATGAAACTAGACTTTTTTTTAACAAATCTGCCAAAGGGTTTTAAAAAGTTAGCTCGGATTTTAGAAATTTCGGCCGTTGAAGTTTTTGAAATTTTTAAAAAGGCGTTTAGAACAAGGCGAATTAAGTAGAGGTGGTGTCGAAACGGCATCTGACTTTGACATTTCGAGCTTATTTGTTTTGATTTGTTAGTGTTTTGCTAAGAATGGTTGACATTTCGAGCTATAAGCGCTATAAATGCAACGCAAAAATCCCCATGTTGTTTCTGTTGTTTTTGGATTGTTGTAGTTCCGACACCACCTGTAGTTGAATTCGCCTTGGTTTAGAATAAGTCAAAAAAATTATAAAATGTAGTTCGGATCTAAAAAATTATTTCGGATGTCTTAAGTAGAATTGTATTGCGATTCTTTGCTTAGAATATGTTAACCATCTAACTCTCATTTTAAGGGGTCACTTTTGTTATTTTTTCCAACTTCGACACAAAACCATACTAAAACGACACTTTAGAGGGTTGAAATGCAGTACATAACACGCGTTAGTGCGCGCGCACTCTGTAGATTTTTATCAAAAAAAGTTAAACTAGTGTTTTTTTCATAGAACAAGTTACAAACATGCAAAATATTTTGATGCGTTTGCACCAGAAAGTTGGTTTACTTTGAACTTTTTAACGCGTTGTGTATTTTTGACTAGTAGCACTGAGCAACAAAAAAAACCAGCCTCAATACTTGCAACGCGAAATTAAACTAGACTAGAAAGTTTAAATTTCTAAATTTTTTGAAAAGGCGTTTCGTACAAGTCAAAAAAAAAAAATATACTAAATGTACTACTGAGCTAAAATACTATTTGAGATGTCTTCAGCAGAATAGTATGGCGATTATTTTCTTAGAATATATTAACTCTCTTGTTTGATAACATCCACGTAATAGAAATAAAAAAATGGAGATAAAACCTTCAGATTAGACCTAAAAAAAGAGCTAAATTGCCATAATTTATTAACAATAGCGTTCAACTAAGCTATTGAACACCCTGTAAAAATTGGATTTTCCAATTGCGAAGCATTGACGCCGCTCTATTTAGGAATGCTTCATACAAATTGTATAGGCAGGACAATTTTTGAAAACTAGAAAACTCGTGCCGCTTTTGTTACGGTACGGCTGTAATAGAAATGTGAACATATAAAATATGTATGCAACGAATAACGATATATCGGCGATACGTCGGTTTTGCCGATATATCGGTATCGGCAATATTTAACTGTTTTTTGAAAAAAAAAACATTTAAAAGCAGAACATAAAACCAATACCGAATAATATTTTTTTTTAATTCCCTATGCTAATCCTTGCGAAGCTTGACGCTTGTCAAGAAACCAGAGTCTCTGGCGGGAATCGAACGAATCGGGGCACTCTTTTAATTATTTAGATGAAGATCCACACCACGCGTTCTATGCATTTGATACTTTCTTGACCTATTTTCAAAACGCATGCAAATGGGGAAAGAAATCCCTCTTAATGCTTTCTATGCGTATATGCATTATACGCGTTTTCTGTGTAACTTGTCAAGACAATTTCATACTGATTCTACTTTTTTGACAGATGCTTAAACGCAACGAATTTTATGTGTAGTGAACCTCCAGCGTTAGCCGTTTTGTTTCGCGCCATAGTAGTGAAATGTTTTCCCATTGCTAAATCTCTAATGTATACATACGTAGAACAGAAACAAACTTTGTACGTTTTAGGATTTTTATGCTTATTTTTAATGATGTTTGTAGAATAAAAATCATTTTGCGGGGTTACTTCGAAGAGGCTACACAATTCATAAGCAAGACTTCTGTTACATTGCCTAACGTTATTCCGCTAGTTAACAGTAAATTTCGAATTATTAGAAAATATAAAAAATTAATAAACTGAGAAAGAGAATAGTTCAGAGGCCCAAAAATTGGCGACTTACTTAGCATTAGTTCAGAATAAATGATTTGAGGGCTTAGAGAATAATGACACCTATTGTTTATCTAAAGTTCTTCGAATATTTTAAAGACAATCGACTTAAATCATATCGAAAAAAAACGTCTTACTGAGCTAATATGGCAATGCATTTTGAAATTGTGGAAGACACGGTCACACTAACTAAAGTTTTGTTAGATCTAAAAATTGGCTTTGGAGCGTTCGTGAACAAATTATCCGAGGAAGATGATTTTTTGCCCATCCTAAGCTGTGGTTTTGCTAAAGAAAAAGTCTAGATATACCTAAGATCTCCTTATATGTCTAGAGACGCAGAAATACTTAAGTTTTCACATGAGTTATGTCCAGCGTGGCCATTTTGCAGCCAAATTTAGGATATTTTGTGTCTGATTTAGCTGTGAATTTTCCATATAGCAGTTTTTTTTTTGCATTTTTCAACTACATATTTAGCACTATTTAATTTAAAAATATGCAAGTAAACTTTTTTTGAAAATCTACCACACTTTTTTGTTAAATGCACATACAAATCCCTACTTTTTTGCTATAGAAACTGTACAATCTTTTAAAAGACCTTTCATATAAAATTGTTTTAAAATTTGATCAGTTTGATGCATTGAATTCATGTTAAGATGATTTTTTCCCTCAACTACGATTTTGGAATCGAAAAGAGATACCATAACTTTTTAAATAGAAAAACAAATACGAATTACATGCCGCGATTTTATAGCTCAATTAATATGTCAACTAAGACAACGATTGTGAAACAATTTTCATAATTTAACAAATACTTACTTTTTTGTGTAGAAAACAGTTTAAAAACTAATAAATGCAAATTAAGCGAAAATTTTAAAGAAGAAATTATTGATTTCACTGTAGAAGAAATTACAACTTGGGAGCATCAGTGGCAAAAACTAAATTCATATGAATTGTTAAAAAAGAACTCAACAGTTAATTTCTCGATAAATGTATGTAGTATATGGATTAGAGTTTTTTTCCCTGAGTTTTTCGATTCCCGGGAAAGCGGGAAATTTTTTAAATTTCCCGGGATCACGCTCCATATAAATAATACAAAGTAAATTTGTTTTTAAATAATGAAAAAAACATTTTTAATAAGACGTAAGGTGACTTGTTAACAAAGTAAGTAAAATTAATGCTTAACTACTACAAAAATTAATTGAAGATTAAAAGAGGACCTTGAATTATTATTACCTTACGGTTTTATATGTAAATTCCGTATCATTATTATGCTCTAGATACCAGATAAAAAATTAAGATAAACATAACAATTTAATTCATAAAACAATAATAAAAACAAACAAAAATTGAGGTACTCAAGATATGAGATCAAAAAGTTAATTCATAAAATAGATAAAATATTTTGAATAAATATATTAAAATTTTTTAACGGCTAAAGGCTAGTTTACACTATTATACTTTGTATTAATACATATCAAAAACTCAAGTAATGTGACAAAGTGTGATAGTGTGAATGCAATGTCCCATGAAATTGATAAGTATTATGAAAAAGAGTTTGACATTCCATACGACTTCATCGTTTTTTGAAACATTTATAAACAATTATACTTTTCATTGGATCAGGGTTGCATTTTATTTCATGTGTGAGTGTTTATACTGTGTGTGATGGTGTGAACACAAACTGTCATGTTAAATTAGATTTTCTGACAGTCGCAACAAAAGTCATTAGATTTCCTTCTCGCAATGTATTATGGAATACGTAAGACTTGTGAGATAGTGAAAACTAGCCTTAAGGAAATAGCTTTCTGACACACTCAAAGCGCTTTGTAAGTCGTCAAAATGTATATTTCTTATTTTATTTTCTAATTACCATGTTTCCGAACAATTTCGTTCACTCTTTTACCGAGGTTGGACAAATAGTTAAAAGTGCACCGTTGTAGAATGCTTCTGATTCACAAAAAGAAGCATTTTTTTTTATAAACAACGTCTATATCAGTCAAATGTATGTTAAGGTTCATGCAAAAAATAGCATCAGCCTCTTACAAACCTTTTCATTTCATTAGGTCTTTCTGTAATCTTTAGCTCAATGCGCTTTTCAAATTGTACGTTGTAGTATCATACACGAGTTTCCAAATTTTTTGTTTAATTCGGTTTCCCAGAATATCGCTCCTTCATTGCAACAAAGTCATATCTCAAAAAATCAAAAATTGTAAGTTATTTAAGCAAAGTGTACCTTCATGCCTTCTCGTATTTTATCTCAAACTGAACCGAAGTTATAGCAAAATATATCTTTAAATCGGTACATTTTGAAAACTTAAATTGCATTTTTCCAAGCTCATTTGTGTTTGTAGATATAGAGGGGGTCCCAAAATTTTTTTTTTGTCAGAGGCTCAAGCATAATTTGAAAGCTTATAGGGTCCAGTATTTTTGAATTTTTTTTTTAGATTTTTAGGAGGTTTAGAGGTCGCGCAAATCAAGTCTTTGTTAAAAATCTGGTTTTACGGCCTTTTTTCAAACTTGACTCATAACTTTGTCAATAACCACGTTCATTTAATTTTTTGACCGAATATTTCTAAAGAAAATTTCCCAAACTTTATTTCCATATGCAAAATTTTTAAGTTCCGGCAATATTTTTGTCCATTACGATTCAACATATTAATTATTTTTGTAATTTTTTAACAAATTCTGCAAAAAACGGTTTCTTACTTTTCAAATTTATTTGAAAGGTATAAAAACTAGTGACGCAATTTTGAATACCGATAAGTTCTAAACAATTAAGAAAAACAAAAATGGAATTTTGTCCTACAGTTTTCGAGTTACACTATTTTTATAGTTTGTACCTTATAAATGGTGATACTTTTTTCGTTATAATTATTGTATATTTCCATAAATTTTTATAGTTAGGTTTTAACTGTCATTAACTTCTGACATTTATTGATCTATTTTCTATTTTATGTGTGCTAGGAGCTATCAATCGGGCGAAAATATGCACTTTCCGAAACCAGTTTCAATCTTATGTAGACAAATCAACATTTATTTTAAGATGAACGTATCGACACCAAAACTTTGCACTTAATGACACAAAAACTTGCAGATACTCCATGCAGCGATTATGAAGTAGCAAATGTAACTTTAACAGAAGAAAACTTTAGAAATAAAGAAATTCAACAATTCATTTCAAAAGCCAGTCTAACTTTTTTTGAAGCTTGCAATATTTCAATCGATTTTTTAAAAATAGATCCAGAGAATTGGAAAGCCAACAAGTCATTTCAAGAGGCAAAGAAAAAAGTTCAACAATTACAAGTGATAAATGATGTGGCAAAACGAGGTGTGGCTTTGGCTAATACTTATATTAATGTCACAACTTCTGAAACTGATAACCAGAGTTTATTGCAAGGTATAGAACTACATCGCAAGAACCTCGATAAAAGATTTTTCACAAAGCAAAAGAAAAGTTTTTTTTTTTTGATTGGATAAGATTGGTGAACTGGCAAACAGCTTATAAAAACATATACTGGGTATAAAGATAAAAAGGGGTATAACTCAGGAACGGTAAGAACAAATTTAAAAATTGTTTATTCATATTAATTAGAATTAGTTTTTTTCGTTTTTATTTAAACTTAAAAAGTTGTAAAGCGTTATTACAATTTTTTTTAAAAATCACGAAAAATTGTAATTAAGGGTATCTAAATGAGTAAACTCATCACCAAAACTGATATTTTTTTCACACAGGAATAAAGCGTTGATACTTTTCTTTAAAACTGTTTCCACAGGAGTGAAGAAACTCGTGGTATTAACCAAATTATGAGTAAAGTTAAAAAAAGGCCGAAAACTCCGTTTTTTTATAAAAACTCGATTTGCGCGACCTCTAAACCTATTCCGAAAATTCTTAAAAAAAAATCAAAAATACTTAACCCTATAAGCTTTTAAATTTTAATTGAGCACCTATGAAAATCAGAAAGAACAAATTTTTTGGGACACCAAACAATGTGGGACAATGACTATGTTGCAATAAAGGAGCGATATGTTTAGGTATCTGCTATTTTTAAGACTTGTCCATGGACAATTAAACTTTACTACCTGCATCTTATTTTGATAATGTTCTTTATTAACTTTTCACTTCACTAAATTTATTAACTACTAACTGTTGCACTGCCTATTCTGATTAAGATTAATTGCATCAGGAGACATTGATTTACGTATGTACTCACTTCTTGTAATTGATCTAATCGACAACCCATCCACAGATGCTAATTTTAAGAGAATAGAAAACTAAATTTCAAAGTATAAATATCTGTTTTCTTAAACTATGAGGAATTTTTTATTTCCCGGGATCCCGCATGAAAAATTCCGGGAAAGCGGGAAATATAATTATTGAAATCACGGGAAAAACCCTAATATGGATATAAAAAAGCATTGAATGAAAATTCATTCAGCGAATTAGCTTCTTTGCAATGAAGTTCTTGGTTCTGCCATTTAGCAGCGCGGAAGTTTAATTAGGATTTTTTGCGGTATAAAACTCATAAAAACGAGAATTCGAAAGATAATGACGTTAAAGACTATGAGTTCGCTCATTTATATTAGGTGTGGTTTAAAATGTTGCAATAGTTTTAAACAAATTTACGATCTCATTTAAAAATGCGATAAGAATATACATATATTATAATGATATCTCGATCGATTCTTCAGAAGCTGAAAAAGAATATTCATTTGATGACTTACTTAATTTATAAAATAAAATTTTTTATTAAACATGTTATCTACATTTTATTGAAATGCTAAATAACAGCAATTTATGGGTCAAGTTCCTTTGATTTTTTGTTATGGTACCTTTTGTTTGAAAACTTTTTATGTATGTAAATAAAGACTGAAATATATTTCTTTTATAGTTTTAAGACTTTTTATGTTTAATAAATATTTTATTGTTATTATACCCTTCACCACAGGTGGTGAATAGGGTATATATAATTTTGTCATTCCGTTTGTAATTTCTACAATATTGATCTTAGACCCTATAAAGTATATATATTCTGGGTCCTTATGAGGAGAGAAGTTGATTTAACGATATCCGTCCGTCCGTCTGTCCGTCTTACGTTTGATATGTGTTTTCCGGAGACTCCAGACATGATAGCGGCTACGTTGTTTTACACTTATGTCACATATAGTCCACCATTTCTTGCTATTAAAATTCAGCCAGATCGGTCCACAAATGGCTCAGATATGACCAAAAAACCACGACTGCCTCTAATTTTTCCAAAAAATCCCTTGAGGTTGTTGTATTTTTATTATTTTTTTCTGTTTAACTGGAGAACGGCAAGAGCCAAAGCCTTAAAATTAGGTACAAACATTTAGGTTATAAATATACACCATCCTACAAAATGTGGGCGGGATTGGAGAAGTAGGCATGCTGCCTCTCATACAAAAAATATTAAAAATTGTATAAAAACCTGAATTTTTTGACTGTAATATGACCTATGGTTACGCCTTGTATATCAGAAGACCGGAAATTTTTAATAGAAAATATTTTCTGAAAACCTCGGGAAAATCGGTTTAGATACGAAAAAGTTATGTCCAAAATATTAATTTTTTTTTGAAAAATACCCATTTTCAGGAACCATAGATCTTCCCGAGTCCAAGTTTTATAGCCAGAATAACTGGCAAATTTCTTCTTTAACACGTCGGTATATAAATCTGTCAAATCGGTTAAGAAATAGCAGAGTTATGACCAAAATACTGAAATCCCAAAAATTACTCTTTTTTATAATTAAGTTTGTTTTTTATACCCTTCACCGAAGGTTCTACACCCTATAAAGTATAACGCCCGTATATATAAAAATTTTTAACATTTAATAAATGTTTACAAAACAAATTTCGTATGAAAATTTGCCTTAATAAACATTTGTTAAATTTAATAATCGTTTATAAATACGGGGTTATATATTCTGCGTCCTTATGCAAAGCGAAGTTCAAATCCGGATGTCGTCTCTTCTTCCAATCCCCTCACCCCCTCTTCGTATTTGTTTACATATACTAGTATAATGCCCATTATGATTTATTATTTCATATATTTAACGAAATAATTTTAACAAATAGAAACTAAAAACGATTTAAAAAAAATATTTACCAGTTTTCGCTTTTTAAATTTCATTTATAATGAAGTTTTAAGTATTGTAAATATGTATGTATATGTATATGTAAAAATTATTTAGTTGCTCTCTATTCTACTCGCACAATGGTGAAGGGTATATAAGATTCGGCACAGCGGAATATAGCACTCTTACTTGTTTTTTAACCAGTTTGTTCTATTTATATGATGTGAGCAAAGTATATTTATTACAAGTACATGCAAGTGATCAGCCGTTCAGTTGTTTTATTTTCGATAGTGTCAAAATTTGCTTACATTTTAGTGCGCCATGATTTTTTTTTTTTTTTTTGTTTTCTTTATGTTTGGCTGTTTGACAGTATCAAATGTTTTTACACAAAAAAAAAAAATGAATGTTGTTTTTGTATAAATATACTTTGGATGTGAGTTTATAGGGAAGAATTATGTAAAATAAATCATATATTAAGATATCGTCGCGAATTAAAGAAGGCTGTAACTGACAAAACATAAAATGTTCACCAAAGCCAAAAAAACCTGTATGAAAGAAAGTAGAAAAAAGTTCATATCACAAAAACTATACAACTTAGGAACATGATTTTAAAAACGAATTTTTATTTTTTCTCGCTTTATATATTGGCTCTAAATATTTCCTCTCAAGTCTAATATTCCCGGTGATCCTGCGGCTTATTTTTTTTGGCGTAAGTGAATTCTTATTCAAAATGGGACCGGGACCAATCGACAAATTATTTTTTTCTGATAAAAATGATGCAAAAAAATGTATGTTCGATTTTTTGTCAGTTACAGCGTTCTTTAATTGCTGCGACGATATATTAACTAAAATAATAAAAAAAAATAGTACAATTTAAATTTTGTCATTATTTTTAGGCAGTTTAGGATTTTTTTAGCATTACATATTTTTAAGCCGATTTAGCTGTAAAATATTCTTGGATATGGTCACACTGATTATGTCGTATGTGAGAGATTATTTTTCTCTGAAGATCTGGTTGCAATAAGATTTTCGGAGATGCATTAAAGTACGTGAACGAATTCTTAGCAAGCTGTATAAATACTACGATGCAGGTTTGTCAGGAAGAATACTAAAAAATAACTAACAAAACTTTTAGTGTGTAAAGCTGACAGCTACACTCACCAGTTTTTATATGAGTTGAAATGCGTTGTATTGCTTCAGGGGGGAACTCTCCATATAAATTTCATGCCTTCCGTAAGCGAGATGGTAAGCGAAATTCTTACATTTCTCCCTTACAAACCTGCTGCGTTGGAAGCTCCTTTTTTTATTGGGTTTGTAGTGCGAAGATTTTAAATACACAGAAAAAATTATTGGCAGTTTTTTTCAATTAATAGTGATTTTTGAATTTTAAAATAAATTTGATTACATTCTTAATTGATTGAATTAAAAAAAAATATTTTTTTTCAATTAAAATTTTAAGCTTAATTTTAATAATAAGTTTAATTGAATCAATCAACTCGGTTGTTTGAATTGAACACTTTGTTGCTTTCTCCTTGTTGCTTTCCTCCCTCATCTACAGTTTGCGAAAAATGTTACAAGTGCAACCAACATCTTTATAAATTTATTGTCTTTGCCCTTACATTACATACACACATGTTTTTGTCATCAAAAAGAACAGTTAGCGTCGCGTGCAAAAAAAAACTATCAACAAGTAAAAAATTAACTGAGATTTGTTATAGACTAATTACAATTATGACCAGCACTAATGTCAATAATGAGCCTACATACATATGCATATTATGCGTAAAATAAAAAATCGCCTTGTGGCTGACCACAGTGTTGACGGTGGTTATGGTCGCAATCGAAATTTGGTGTTTATTTTCTTTGTTTGTTAATTCTTGAATTATTTTTGGTGTCATTTCATGTTGTGCGTTTAAAGTGAATAGGTGAAAAAAAGTACAGCCAAATTACACAGCAAATACAGTTTTTTGTTTTCAATCTTGAATACCCTGAAGAATCAGAGTTATTCTACAATTTTATACAAAGTTGTATGTATGAAATTCCTCTGTCAAAAAAATCTTCCAAAATTTCTACAATTAAGCATAAGCTATTACAATTAAACAAATAAAACAAGTTATTTTTAAACCATATTTAAATAAAACATATATTTTAAATATTATTATTTTGCTTCATTTAACCATCAACTGAATTGATTTAACAAACTTATTCAATTAACAATTTGTTTGATTGAATAATTTGCGTAATTGAATTTAGAGTGTATTTCAAATACACTGTTTAATTTATTCAATTAAAAATTTAATCGATTTAATGCAAAAATTCAATCACTGTTTTAATCAATACAATTATTAAAATAATTAATATTCTGTATTGTAATCAATTACGTTAGTAATTCATTCAATTAAAATATTGATTTTTTTTAAATTAATTTGTTAATTCATTCAATTAAAATATTGTTTAATATTAATAATTTTTTCAATTATTTTTGTAATTAAAATGTAAAAACTTTTTAATTGGAAAAAAATCCTTGTTTGGCAATTTTTGCAAATTTGAATAATTGGTATAATCATTTCGGTGATAGGTGCAAAATTAAACAATTTTTTGCTTGTTTCAATTATTTTGGTGATCAAAACCGTTTTTTACTTTTTTCTGTGTAGGCTTCTCCTACTTTTGAAAATTGAAAAGTAAAAAATTCTCCAAAATTTTTGACCAATTAAAGAAAGCATTTATCAAAAATAAAATCAGTTTTAATGAAAGATGTAATCAAGTGAATTAAACGTTTAATCAAGCGAATTAAACGCTTAATAAAGTGAATTAAACGTTTAATTGATTCTTTTAATTTGTTAACTGCAAATTTAATTAATGTTTTATTTAATATTACGAATTTTTTTTTAATAAAATCCATTTTTTTCTGTATATAGTTTTAACAAATTTCATCAAACTATCTTCAAAATTGAGACCTGTCCTTTGCGCACAAGATTACATGGACAGCCAGCCAGCCGGACGACCTAGTTCGTTAGATCGGCATACTAAAAGCTGTGTCTATTGAACCAATATTTTTTAGTGTTACACATATCAGCACAAACGCATAATACTTATATACTATCTCCACTTGAGTATAAAAATATAGTGATTAACAAAGGTAATTGTTTATTTAAATATCTCTGTCAACAACGTACACAAACAAATTAACTTATTTAATTTAAAGGTCATTTTCGGGCCGGCAATTGTTATATATTTAATTACGTACATCTGTATCAATTTTAATCTTAAACGGCTTAATAGTTTTGTCTTCCTTGTAATTAGATGCATCGCCGGGACCCCAATATTTATTGGTGTCGAAATTCGGCAAAGGTAGTGGACGTGTCAATTCATAAAGTTTTTTTAAGCCGACACCGATAAATATACTTAATAAAATAACAAAAACTGAACGACCTTTCATTTTAACAAATAAAAGTTGCTCATCACCGAAAATGTATCTGCTCGAAACCGCAGTAGTTGACAAACTAAATAATCATTGCGTTTGTTTCATTTAAACACGAGAATTTTTATGATTTGTTTATAAGTTTCTAAGTTTCTAAGTACATAAGTATGTAAATAAATAGCATTTGTTCTATGTAACTATTAACGTACAGATATTTATTTTTGAGGTACTATGTATAAATTTATTCTCATTTGTACAAACATTAAATACTTAAGGCGCAACCATAATATGCATAGCCTTGCTTAACCTACTGTCAAAAATTATCAAAAACTCTCTCAAATGTACTTAAGAAAACAAAAACCAAATAAAAAAACATTTTATTCCGTACGGAATGTGCGATTAGATTCGCACCTTGCTTAAGCAAATGACAGTTTCATTAAACTTAGCAAAAAGTTTCCTTAAGTTCAATATGGTTTGCCTCATTTCATTTGCATGTATTCGCACATTTGATTAAGCCAACTTAAGCACATTATGGTTGGGCCTTTAAAATGAACCAGGGTGGGGAAAAGAAAAAAACACATATGTATGTAAGAGCAGGAGCCAAATCACAGCGTTTGATATCGATCGAAATTTCCATTAAAATATTATTGTAATTTCGATCGGTAACGAATGCCATTATTTTCCCCCAGATTTTTAATTCGGGTGGCTTAAGTTATTGTTTTGACAATAAGCCCTTTAATTTTATAATCTGGTTTTTAATTTTTTGGTAAAATATAATTAATATTTTGGATTTTTTCTTATTTTTCCAGAATTTTTTTTTTCAGAAATAAAAGTTCGTTCTTAATTTTCTAAAACTTAAAACAAATTTATGCGGAATCTTAAATAGGCTGTAGGAAATATCGCCCAAAGAAAAATGGCCCAAAAAAATAAATGAAAAATCGCCCAAAAAAATTCCATGTAAAATTGATATGAAAAGTGACCCAAAATGTTTGGGCTATTTTTCGTTATTATTGGGTGATTTTTCGTTTTTTAAATTTGGTGATTTTTCATAATGAAAAAAAAAATATTATATGAAAAATAGCCCATTTTTTCAGGCCATTTTTCATTTTTAAAATTTCGTCAAAATCTTACATACTATTTGTCTAAATCATTCATTATTACTATACGTCGAATTCCTAAATGTTATTTATAAAAAATAACGTGAAATATTGCAAAAAGGTGGCATGTCATAACGTCCAGTGTCTTAGTGTCCGTGGTCAAACTCGAAAGCATAGCTTACAAACTCGAAAGCATAGCCGGCCTTTGGTCGGGCGCAAGGATTTTCTCCTCTTTGATAAAACAAGTACCGGCTTCGCTAACTAAAGCTTCTCTGCACAGCCGGCCTTCGGCTGGGGGCAAGGATTTTCTCCTCTATGGTATAACAAAAACCGGCTTCGCTAACTAAAGCTTCTATGCATAGCCGGCCTTCGGCCGGGCGCAAGGAACAAATACTGGCTTCGCTAACTAAAGCTTATCTGCGAAGTCGGCCTTCGTTCGGAAACTAGGCAGATTTTAGAAGCTTTACTTAGTGAAACCGGTACTTGTTATACCATAAAGCAAAAAGTCCTTGCGCCCACCCAAAGGCCGTCTGCGCAGAGAAGCTTTAGTAAGCGAAGCCGGTCTTTGTTTTATCATAGAGGAGAAAATCCTTGCGCCCGGCCGAAGGCCTGCTATGCAGAGAAGCTTTAGTTAGCGAAGCCGGTTTTAGTTATACCATAGAGTAGAAAATACTTGCGCCTGGCCGAAGGCCGGCTATGCCGAGACGCTTTTGTAAACGCTGCCGGTATTTGTTACACCATAGGGGAGAAAATCCTTGCGCCAAAAAGTGTTTTCGTTATAGGTTTACAGCCATATTCATAAAAAAATCTTAAATCAGTTTTTAGATACATTTTAGTTAAAAAGCATTTTAAGCTTAAAAACGCTTTTTTTAAATTTCGTATTCATAATCAGCATTTTAACTAAAGGTAGAAGTACACAACACGCGTTAGTGCGCGCGCGCTCTGTCGTCTTCTGTCAAAAAAAGTTAAGCTAGTGTGTTTTCATAGAACAAGCTACATGCAAAATATTTTGACGCGTTTGCGCCAGAAAGTTGGTTAACTTTGAACTTTTTAACGCGTTGTGTGTTTTTGACAAGTAATCAGCTGACAATAAAAATAGTAATTTAACAAATTTGTGAATCATGAAAGAAAAACTTAGAGAAGAGCTTAAAAAACATACAATATTTATATAAAAAGAATAAATTTAATAAAATAACAAAATCTTGATATACTTTCGAACCCGTTTTTAATGCACAAATAAGTAAACAAATAAAAAACAGCTGACAGGAACGGCTTTTGTAACGCGTGTTGTGTAACTTGCAGTTTTTGACGCGCTAAAGTTTATAAACGCACGATACTTGTCGACGAACTAACGCGTGTTATGTACTTCCACCTTAATAGTACACGATTTACCTTTTTTTTAATTGGATGGTGGCAACGCTATCTCTTATATTTGTCACTTGAATCATAATGATGCAAAACAGTGGTTATTTATTCATACTTGTACTCGTATCTACAATTTTTTTTGTCGAGTGTGAGAGAAAAATTGCTTTTTATAAATGAATAACTGTACGATGGTTTCTCTTTTATTTAAAAAAATAAAAAGATTTCAAAAATTATTTAGTAAAAGTGCAATTTAGATGATGATTTTATTGCTAATAAAAAAAGTATTCAAATAACGAGTTTAATTTTATTTGTTTTGATCGTTTACACATCACTACTTCATTTTGTAAAATTAATAATGTTTTGAGCTTTAATTTGTGAAATTGAAAAATATATTAATAATATTCATACATATTTTTGAATTTCATTTTATTATTAATACATAATAATATATTGAATGAAAATTTCTCGCAAAAATGTTCAAAATGTGCATATACACAAAGCAAAAGGGTAGAACCAATTTTAAAATTCGCTTATTTACACAAGGTTAAAAATAGGAGTTTTAAGGTAAAATTCGCTTATGAATACAATTTTAACGATTTATGCTTAAAACAGATTTCAAATGATGTTTAAAATGTTTATGAATACGGCTATTAATATATGCACGCAGAGAAAAAACAACAAAACCATTTTTAAATGTTTAATTTAACCATATCATTGTCACATACATATTATGGTAAAATAAGTTTCTTTAAAAATAGTTTTGTTGGTTGTGACAACAACAAGCTTTTCTCTGCGTGTATGTAGATCTTTTTTGTATTAAACATCTTTAGTAATTATTTTTAAAAATGACATAATGTCCATTTGCAATGTGTCTTAATGCCCACGGACGTTATGACATTTTCAAAAGTGTCACAGTGTTCATGGACATTACGACACTGGACTTTATGACATGCCACCTTGCAAAAAGCTATATTCTGTTTTGAGTAATTGATTATAACTATGCAGTGATTAATTAATATTTAACTATTGAATAGTGAACAAAGTTTGGCGGAGGGCTCAAATAGGTATTACTGTCCATACTGCCGCGCAGCTGTTGAAGATACAATGCAATTTTTTACATAAAACTTACATTTGTATGTTACTCAATTTATATGAATAATAAACACTGTTTTACAAATTGCGTAATTAAATACATTTTTTTTTTTTGGGAAAAATTTTTTTTTTTCTTTTTGGGTCATTTTTCATTTTTATTTTGGGCCCTTTTTCGTTTCTTTTGGGCAAAATTTCATATTTAACTTTTTGTGTAATTTTTCATGTTCTTTTGGGCGATTCGTCATTTGGGTGATTTTTCATTTTTTTTGGGCCATTTTTCTTTGGGCGATATTTCCTACAGCCTCTTAAATAACCTTCACCATGGTGCGATAAGCGCAGAAAGTTTTACAAATACCGTTCTTTAGATATAAATAAATCTATTTTGTGCCACGCCCAATTCTCAATCCCGACCACATTTTGTCGGATGTTGTGTATTAATTACCAAGATGCTTATACAAAATTTGGTATCTTTTGCTCTTGCCGGCCTCTAGATATGGGCAGTTCCAGCGAAAAGTCTACTTTTTGTCACGTAACGCCAGAAGAAATTTAAACTGTTTCTCCTTAAATGTTATATGCAGTTTACTTTTTTATATTTTGGTGTAAAGCGCAACTAGCTCTACATTTAGTAACAAAAGGGATAACGGTTGAACAACATGGTCTTAAAATACAATCTTATTTGCATTCTGGCGTTACATTAAAAAAGTAGACTTTTCGCTGAAAATGCCCATATGTACCTTAAAACGAGCAGAGATTTTTAAATTTGATAGCTTGAAAAATAAATCTATATAAATCCAAAGTTTACTAAAAAAGGGTTTATACAAAACGTCTTGCTTAATTAGCAGTCTTATTCAGTTTTGTAATGCAAGTCAAAATCCACTTGCACTTTTTTAACGTCACGCCAGCGTATATTTTTGCTTATATCTGTCAATCCTAAGCGTCGATTGCTGTAACTTTGTTTCTGAATATAGTGCTACTTCATTACTCCGTATATGTACATATGGGAGGGACTAAAGTTGCATGTTCAGAAGGACGGCCCTAGTGGTATACCTTCAACATGCAACAAAAGCCTATGTATTACCTCCAAGTGGTGGTCCCTGTGAACATCTCTTTGAGATGGCTGAAATACAAGGCTCTAGCCGAGGCTGGCTAGGAAATGGCGGAGCGAATTCCAAAAGTCTAGCGTCCTTGAATTTATTCAATGGCGTGAAGTATTAACCATAGTACTTACGGTTATATGGCATCCTCGGGGATCAGTGCCCGGAGGTGTCCCTTACCACCTGTCTGATCATTGGTTGAGGTATCGGCTTACCTTACCACTTGCAGTGGTGGCTCTTGTAAGTCAAGGGATTTGGATAAAGAAGCCAAAATTTTTGTGAAGTTACACTTTTTTGTGGAGGAAGAGGACGTTTGCGTTGTAGCGTTGTGGACACGTGGTATGTGAGTAGGTATGTGATGGTATGTGAGAAGGATGAGAAGGAGTGATAACAAGAAGTGTTGGAAGAGGTGCATTGTACGTCTATTGTGTGTTGATAAGTAAGCTTTCCCGAAAATGAAAGACTTATTCGGTATGGCCGAATTTGAACATCGGAAGGGAAAGTCTGAAAGTCTTCACACTTTGGATGTGCACTGCATGGTTTGTTATGGATGGATGATGGTGTAGAGAACATCTATAATGTTCGAATTAGTAGCACTGCTCTTTAAAGAAGCTCGTTCCCATGGTTTGCCCTTGACCATCGGGTTCAGGTAGAGAGTGTGAAAGATCCTATGTTTTAATGTTACTCTGCACGAGTATAACCTAATGAGATCTTGGTTGTAGCATGATTCCTTCGCAAAAGATTAGTGTTGCTGAACGAAGACTAGGCTTCTTGGTTCAAAATGCTTTTCTTGCAATTGATGTCGGTAAGCCGGTTACACGAGGTGGCTGATGGTGTTACCCAAACTAACGCGGGTAGATGTTTTCCAAATTGCAATTAGAACTAGTGGAGTGTTTCGGTTGCAAGGAGGAGACATCTGTGTCCTGTTACAATTTAACAGGAGCTGTTGACAGAAATCACGCAGCAAGAGATTAGATAGCTCGAACTTCCTAGCAAGGAGTTTGAATGTTGTCAGTTCCGCCAACTGTTAACATATTGCAAGATATGCGAGACTTTGTCAAACTCTGTACATCGACATTTAAAGAAAAATGTAAAAAACTGAGTGGCTAAAACCCACCATGCAATTAAGTCATAGTACAGATATGCATGTAAAACATGGACATATGTACATATGGGCATTTCCCCAGAATGGTCTACCACACGCAGAGAAAAAATATGGTTGGGCATTGTTACGGCAACAACACTATGTTTACTGTAACAATCAGGGGTGTGCTGGAAATCGCAAACGCAAGAATTTTAAAAGTCGTTTTTAGTACGATTTCTGTAATAAAAGAATTTTATGACAAATATTATACAAACATTTCTCTATTAAACAGAATTTTATAACAAAAATTATAAAAATTTGATTAAAAGTGTATTTTAAACAGCCTCCAAATTCTTGCGTTTTGCGTTTGCGATTTCCAGCACACCCCCCAATATATTGTTGTCGTACACAAATAATTTTTATTTTTATTTAATATGAACAATATTATAGTTACTGTAAACATGTCAATGTTTATCGCAATTATAAATTTGAGTATTGTTAACCAAAAAATAATTATTTTTCTAACAACTAAATTTACTTTGATACTAAATTATGATAACTTTCAAAACATATTATATTACTCACAACCACATCATGATATTTAATAGCCATAACATGATAACTTTCTATACATTTATCAAATTATGTTTAAGATGCAATCAAACTATTTTTACTTTAATAATATTATGTTAGTGCCATTTGTAAAATAATTTTGAATCAGTTGTGTCGTTTATTTTATACGTGACGGTTAAACTATTTTAATATACATTCCTACAAAAAAAATAACTTTAAAGAAATTAAAGAGTGATTGTCAAAAATATTTGTTGAAAATATGAAAAAGGAAATTTTTTTTTTAATAAAATATGTATATACAAAAGCTTTAGAAAGTCCTCAATTGCAAATTAATTATTGTGGCTCCACTTACTATTTCTTATGCATTTTTAATTTCTTGTGTTTATATTTTATATTCATTTTTTTTATTTTATAAAATTTAAATAATTTAAATTTTTATTGAATTTTAAATTTGAATTAATTTTTATACAAAATGTAAACAAAGCTTGACATTCAGTATACACACAAAAAAATAAACAATAAACAGATGACTCGAAAATGTCACCTTTATGAATTCACCTTGGGCTGTATCATAATATGATTGCTTCTTAATTTATTATGATTAACATGACAATTATATGATTAGTTCTTAAGTTAATATGATTAGCATGACAATAATTTGATTACTTCTTAACTTAGTATGATTAACAGAATAGTAATATGATTAAGGGCAAAATATTATGTTGTAATATTACGAGTATATTTAGTTATAATATGATTCAATAATAATCTTAATATGGTGACTACAATCATGAATCTTATCATAATATGTTGCTCTTAGAATATGTTTACCACAACTATGTTTTTTCTTTGCGTGCAGGAAATCCCCATATATAAAAACCCTTTTTACAAATTTGACTTCTTCATTTAATTTTTTACATTTTGTGGTACAAATACCACGACACGTCAAAATGGAAATGCCCATATACAGAAATCCTTAATGTTTTTATACGGGAGGTGCCACTTTTCGAATCCTCCCACATTTTGACGGATGTTGAATATTGATAACTAAGCTGCTTGTGCCTAGTCCGAAAACTTTGGCTCTTGCCGTTCTCCAGCTATATACAGAAAAACAGACGGACATCGTCAAATCAACTTCGCAGTTCATACATGTATTTCTTTTGTGTAAAAAAAACGCCATAAGGTCATTAAAATAAAAAAACAACTTATATGAGCTGTTATTTTTGAAAGGCAAAAGTCCAATTCTTAAAAAAATTAGTTCACGTTAACTCAGGCCGTGCACTGCCAGTTTATTATCAAAATAATTTTTGGGAATACAAAATTTTAATTTTAAAAGGTTTTGTGTTATTCGTGCTTAATTCCCAATTTTTAGTATTGATAAAAACACTGAAATTTATTGTTGATGGGATAAGCTATTCCTATGCGCATTTCACTGGTTGCTTAGGCCAGATCGTCAAGAAACTTCATACATAATGATTTTATAAAAACTAAAGATATTAAACCAAATAAAACTGTTAAACGTATAAGACTTATAAGCAACAGTTCTACTTGTAACAATATCAAAGTTTAAACAAACCTTTTGGCCGACTGACTTCAACAAGCTACCAGACCTTATCGTCTTTGCCGTAATTAAAAACATCAAGCGCGATCAATTACTTATTAGTTCCTCAAACGATTTATCGTCTAATCATTCACCTTTAATGCATTCGACAAAGTTTGGCATGATGGGCTGATCATTAAAATGACACGAATGCTTCTACAAAACACTCACAAACTCCTTGAGAGCTATTTAACTGGCAGAACATTCATGGTTAGATCAAAAAACCAATACTCCCCCACCAAGAAAATATCTGCTGGTGTCCCTCAAGGCAGCATATTAGGGCCGTTAGTGTATATAATATATACAGTTGATATACCAACAAGCCCGAGCACACATACTTCTACGTTTGCAGACGACACAGCATTTATTAGTGTTAATCAGGACCCAAAAGTTGCATCGCAGCATTTACAGTCCCACATCAATGAACTAGAAGAATGGCTAGAAAAATGGAAAATAAAGGTTAACCCGGCTAAATGTGCTCACTTAACTTTCACGCTCAGAAGGCAAACGTGCCCTGCTGTAAAAATAAATAACATCACTGTTCCGGTAGAAAGCCATGTTAAATACTTGGGAATTCATATAGATAGACGCCTGACCTGGTCTCGTCATTTTGAAGCGAAAATAACGGCTATGAAACTTAAAGCAGCTCAACTAATCGCTCGAAACTCAAACTAATCCTTAGACAACAAAGTTCTCTTATACAAGTCTATCTTACAACCAATATGGACATATGGCATCCAATTATGGGGTACTGCATGCGCATTAAACATCCAGAAGCTACAAAGAAGACAGTCTAGGATATTACGGCAAATTGTATGCGCCCCATGGTATATACGCAATGACATTATCCACAGAGATCTTAACATCGCTACCATCCAGGAAGAAATTAAAAAGTATTCAGTCAAATACATAGATAAACTAATGATCCATCCTCGCTCGGGATCTAATAAAGTTCGAAGGTCACCGGAGGCTGAAAAGATCCGACACTGTGAGCCTAGCAGGCTTTTTTGACTCTTGAATGCAATTAATTAGCGGTTACATTGGTAGCGGCTAACAAATACAAATAAGAATTAGGATTAAGCTTTGAATACATATTGAATTTTCCACAAGAAAGATTCAATAAAAAAAAAAAAAAATAGTTTTTTTTGTTAATATCTCAGCCATCCTGCTAAATTGCAATACCAAACAATTCTGGACTATACGCTACATAAATGTATATCAACATAGTCCCCATCATATCTGGGGTCTTCGGAAAACCTATTTGAACGGCCAGACAGACGGATGGACATGTTTAAATCAACTTCGCTAAATATAAGATTCCAAAATATATATTCTTTATAGGGTCTTAGATCAATATTGTAATAATTACAAACGGAATGACAAGCGTATATACATACATATACTCTTTTACCTTCGGTGAAGGGTATATTCAAATAAGTTTTCTACATTAAAAAAAAACCATAACTTAAAAATAATTACAACTTTATTTTAGCAACGAATTCAACAAAATCAATATACAACATTACTGGTACTTCCAAGGCCGCAAAGTGGCCTGCCTGATTAAAGTATTTGCTGTGAACCAAGTTGGTATATTTGTCCTGCAATTGCCAGTCCATGGCGGCGGGTAAATCGAAAAGGAAACGAGTGCATCCCATGGGCACTGGTGATTGGACACGATCCATTTCATAGCTTAAGAATTCTTTGGACACCGATTCCTTATACAAACGACCAGCCGATGTGGCAGAATTCGTTAAATAATAAATCATAACATTATCTAAGAGGGCGTCAATACCAAAGACTTTTGTCATGCTATCGAAATGCTGATTATTACCGGGCCCTGTAAGGCCTTGGAATTTTTCGAGTATATAAGAGGCCAAACCAATTGGATTGGAGGTTAAAGCTGTGCCAATTGTATCAGGCTTTGTGGCTTGGATATGGAAATATCCACTTTCTTCTAAGGCCCACAATAAATGATCAGAAAGAGGGAAGTGATGATTGAGAGCAAAGCGTGAGCGCAAGAATATCTCAGGTTTAAAGCTTGCTACAATGTTCTTCATCCACGACAGGGGAGTATTAAGAACACACAGATTTGAATGATAGCCAATGACATTATCGGGGAAAATAGTAGCCAAATTGCTGCCTATAATAGAACCCCAGTCACCGCCTTGAACCAGAAACTTTTCGAAGCCCAAACGTAACATTAAATTGCGCATGATAATGGCCATTTCAGCGGTGTTTAATCCAACCTTACTGGCAGGCTGAAATTAAAAAATTTAAGTTAATAATTATTTTAATCCATTTATTTATTTTTAATAAAAATATGTTACCTGGGACCAGCCGTAACCGACCAATGAAGGTGCAACTACTTCAAAAACAAATTCACTCATAACTGCGGGTTCGTTAAGAATCGGTATAAAATCATAAAACTCACGCACTGAACCGGGCCAACCATGTAACAACAGCAAAGGTAAAACCTTTTTCTTTTTCAAAGCCTCAGCACTGGGCTTGGAATGAATGAAGTGTATGCGTAAGCTGTATAAAAAGAAAAACAAAGTATACATGAAATCAAAATTTATTCTAAGAAATATGTATGAATATAAGTAAATATTTTTACCCCTGGATTTCGGTGGTGTATTGAGGCAAACTGTTTAGGAATTTCTGACGTTCGGACCATTTCGGTAAATATGTTTCACGCCAGTATTCGACAACTTGACCCATGGCTTCAGTATTGTAGCCATATTCAAATTGAACACCCTCCAATGGTTCAGTTAACTTTAACGTGCGATTTAATTGTTTTTGCAAATCAGTAATAATCTGTGGAAATTAATTAATTGTTATTTTAGTGGTATATTGGGGGCGCAGACATGCATTTGGTACTTTCTTTTTTTAATTAAGCAAAATGACTTTTCGACAGTAAAATATTTACCAAATTTATTCTTTTAAACAGTGTAAAAAATAAAAGTGGAGAGTGTATTATGCGTTTGTGCCGATGTGTGTAACACTAAAAATATTAGCCCGTCCGGCTGGTTGTCTTTCCATATACTGGTCGCAATTTTGAAGATAATTTGTAACACACGTTTTAATTGTCAGAAGTACGAAGCCTTTTGGAAATAGTGGGAATCGGTCCCTAATTTCACGTGACCCCATTACAAGCTTTTTAACGGAATATTGTGTTTGCCCCTAAACCATCTTATTTTGTTGTTATTTAGATTAAATTTGGTACAATCTTTTTTTTTTGCAATCTTAGTCATCTGACCGAATTTTATTTAAATCAGTCCATATTTGACAAAAACTCATGTACTAAATGTACTCCAGAAAATAGCTTTAAAATGCCTGAACATTCTTATTAATGCTTGTATTGACATAAATACTGGCGAAAATAAATTTGAAAATATATAGCTTCTATGTCAGGAAAAATGTTGTGCTAGTAGGTTTTAAATTACCTTCCAAAAATCACTGAAAGGCAAACAAACTGTTTTGACGCATATGCCAAAAAGTCGTAGTGGAGAAAAAGGACATTGAAGGTTAACATGAAGTTTTCTGAAAATATATTTGATAGAATTTCTTTTTATTTTCACCACTCCTTCCGGCATATACTTAACAGAAAAATTAAAATTTTTGTAAACTTGTATTATGAAGTTGAAAGTTAATAGTGTTTTATTGAGAGTAAAGTATTTTGTGGCGCATACGTGGCATGGCATATGTGCTGCACAAGTATACTGACTGTGTGCATTGTATTGATTTGTTGTTATTTTATTTTGCTTTAACAAAGCAAGTATGAAATTTGTTTTCTACGTTTTTGTATGAGCAATTTGCTACGATCGCCAAAAATTGGCGTTAAGGGCAAAACAATACTAAAAAACTTTAAAACAGTTGACATAGAGCAAATTTATTTCTTAATATCTCAGAAACCATAAAAGATTTCGTGAAACAGGTTTTGGATTAAAAAGGGGGTATTCAAGATACACATACCTTATTAAATTTTTGTAAAACTGATCGGTAGGTCAAACCAATAATGAATGAATCTTCGTCTCATGACATAATTTTGTTCTGGCGTGTCTAGAATTGGCCATGGATACAGTCACGAAAATTTGTCCTTATATATTTTGGTGTAGGGTATCAAATGGTCGGGCCTCGGCGACCATACTTTCTAATTTGTTTTATTTGTAATTTTTTATTCCTTATGCTATAAACACATTCGAGACAGCAGGCTACAGACTTCAATGTGAAAACATGTGTGTGTATGAAAATTATTATTTTCACGACGACGCACACTGGGTTGAAATACATAGTTTTTGAGGATCAATTCAGGGAAGCTCTGTTAGGATAGTTTTTCATTATATTTCACCTAATACCAATACAATTTGATAAAACAAACCATTTTTAAGTATATTTCAGTGCAGTTTAATTACAAATAAGGGAATTTAAGTTAAAATATTGATAACATATGAGAACCTAAAAATAATTATTTTCGTGATCATGATCACCATCTACTTGATCATCATCATCATTATCGTCATCATTATCGTCATCATCATCATCATAATCCTTATTATCAATATCCTCATTATCGTTATCCTCATTATCATTATCATCATTTTGATCACACAAATTGGTTTTGCTTGGAACTGGAGGTATTATTAAATCCATTGCCTGCTCTGGCAAACTTTGATCCTTCTTTGGAGGCAACTTTCGCATGCTCGAAAAAATTGGGTCAGAGCTTATTAAGAATAAATTAAAAACATCTTTAAGGGATTTTTTCCGACTGCACTTTCGTGAATGAAACTCTCTATATTTCTTAAAATCTTTATTCCGAGCTTCTTAGGCTTCTTCCGATAATAGCCCAATGGGTAAGGGAGCATTACTACTATAATTTCGGCACCGTGTATAAGGTACTTGTGCAAAGTGGGTGGCATATTATACCATGGATATTTTTCAACAAAAAGTCTGGCTGTATCGTGTGCAAATATTTTAAAGTTTTCACTTTGGATTTCATTGCCACTGCAGCTGGATACTACCACAAGCAAAATGTGCATTCTTTTTATTAAGTTCAAGTCTATTTTTGTTATTTCTGCTGATTTTTCTGCGTTTTGGAAAAAAGTCTTGCCGTATTGCCATCATTGGTATTTCCGAACCCAGGCTTAGATTTGTCAACGATTAAACCCATAGCCTCTCTAAATTGTTTCTGAATTTTTAATTTTGTTTCAGGAACGATTTTTTTTCCAAATCACTTCTAGCCTGCCACTTTTTTAAAGGCATTTTATATGCAATATGTAAAAGACTTTCAAAAAATCTGATCCAGCCATGAGAACAGATATACCGAATCTTAAATATTCTGTTTTCAAAGGCCTTTTAATCATTGCATCTATATTATTGAAGTTTTTGCTAGTGGCGCCACATAAGTAACACTTTTGTGTTGACATGGTTCCAGTTATAGCATTAAGAACCTTTCCATCTATCATTGACAAAATTAAATTGTGCTTCACTTGCATAACTTTATCACCGATTGAGACAGTTGAGCATTTCAAATTTGCTATTTCTTCTTCCACTCTATTTTTTTCACTAACTGACACAAGTGAAGTTTCCTTTATGAACTCCATTTTCAAAGGTCTACAAAATCTAGTGGACGATGGTCGAGGATTTTGCCAAATAACCGTTTCCTCTAGCATAAGTCTAAGCGGCACAATTGTGGTTAAAAATACCGATGAATCGCTAGCATCTGAGCCATGAAAGGCCTGTTTATATGAACTATGGCCAGAGCTTCCATCAAAACCCCATTTTGTATATAATATTATATTTGATTTATGCTCAATAAAATTTTCTTTAAGTTGTATTAGTCGCTCCGCTGTGTGATCAAGAAGAGCTTGTAAACTTACTTGAACGCAAGTCTCGCTTATTTTAAGGCTCGTTGGCAATGGATAACAATTTTGTTTTTCATTTTGAATATTTGTGTATGAGGGAAACTTCTCAGGTGCAGACTGTCTAATGATATTGTATTGGTGTCGAGATAGATTAGCTTCTACAAAAACAGACAATGCTTTTACATTAGACATTTTCTCAGACGCTAGTGGTTGCTTCGAACTCGCTGCTGATGGTGTATTTTTTGATAGTGACACATTTGTGAATCCACGCAGCATCTTCGATTCTTCTATGTACCCTGATGTTCTTAATTTAATCTGTGTAGCATGAGATAACACTGGCAATGCTGTGGTATCCCTTAAAACCTTTGTTCTTTTATGTTTACTCGATTCACTTGACTCGGTAAAAGAAATTTCTTTTCTTCCACGTTTTCCAGTCTGAGAACGAGAAAACCCAATAGAGGACTCCAACCAGTTGCTATTCGCAGCCATAAAACGTGTATTTACTCTATGCACCTTATTCCATCTAGATTTGAAGTCATAAAAGAAAGCATAAACTCGTTCATTCAAATCGCACATACTAGACTCTGAGCAGTTTGTGCGTTTCTTCATTTCTTCTTTTAAAAATTTTAGCTTTTCATCCAAAGTTTGACAGCCTGAATTCATCATTATATCGTACAAGCTCCGACGAGTATAAAAAAAAAACGTTTGAACTTGTTCCTATACGTAGAGAAAAAAAATTATCCGTTTTAACCGATAACTTCAAACTTCACAACACTATCATTATTTAAAAACATAAAGAATATTATTAAAAAACAACAACAACATAAAGAATATTATTAAAAACATGAACAACAACAATTAATACACAAAAACAGTAATAATAACAGCAGCAATCGCCAGACCATATATTTTGTTAGTAAATCAGCGCAACGACACTTTTTATAAACAAATGCATAACTTCTAAAATGCACAAAAATGCAGTCTAAATTTTTGCAACATATTAGATATATATTTATTTTGTAAAATAAACCACAAATCTCGACACGAATGTACACGAATAATAACTATATGTCCACTTAAACTATGAAAATTAAAATTTTTTATGGACTTCCAATATAAATCACAAAAACAAAAACACTTCCACACCAAATTTGTTACACAAACTTTACCAGGATTTTCGCAGATCTACCTGAACTTGATGGTTTCATAGCTAAATTTGTCACTTTTTTATTAATTTTGTAAAAAAAAGGATTTTTAAGAAAGTAAATTTTTTAGTTTTTCTGTCTTTTTTTCAAAAAAAAATGCAAAAAACTTTAATTTTGATTTCTCACTGCAAACACACCAGAGCACTTTAGATATTTATTTTTTCAGCTAGTGATGTAGAATTTTATAGGCTGTAAGCAACTGCAATCGGTTTTGACGATATTTTAAATTTCATTTTTTAATTAATCGTCGAAAACTGCGTATTTCAACCCAGTGTGCGACGCGGCTACCTGGCTGCAGGTTGTTGTCTGTGCTAATGTTGTCGTTGTAGTCATATTAAACTTATTTCTATTTTTGTCTACTGAGTTAAAACACGTCAAACCATCACAAACAAATGGCATTTTCGGCATCATCACCCCGCGATTTCAACACATACGTCATACACTATAAGAGCATAATTAAACAACAAAAATTTGACCCCAGTTTCTTTCGAGTTCCGAAATATGACGTCATAAATGTTGTAAAAAATGTTAAAAAAATCGCAAAAGTCTCCTTGCAAAAGGGAATAGAACTTTTGAACTATGCAAGATAATTTAGTTTTTTATTTGGAATGAAACTACAGGGCAAATTTAAAAACCCTGAAAGCACGTCTTAAAGATAATACTGTTGCCCAGTTTCGGATTTTTTTGTTAACTAAATATGGTCCACCATATTCAAGTTATTCCAATATATGTGTGTAGTGAAAGTGCCCTAATTTTGGACATAACGGTATATCTCGAAAAGTAGAGTTGATAGAGAGAAATGGAGATTAGATTTGAAATCAGCGACCTCAAATTAGTAAAAATTTGCAATCAAATTCCGGACCGCACAAAAAAAGTTTAAATTTGTTCCCTTGAGTAATTAATAACTAATGGCAATTTTATGCAATAATCAGTAAAAACTGAATCGCTAGTATTGTTACTGAGCTACATACCTAAACAAGAGCGGCAAGCGTTTTTTTTAAACATGAATATTATATTGCCAATACATTTTCAACAAAACAAGCCGACCTAGCGATCTGTCAAATAAATTTTTCAAGCCGTATGGTGTTGAGTTCTCGTTCTAAAGGTTTTTTTCGAATAATCTGTATGAAAATGAAAAGTTTTGACATAAAAAAACGCTTGCCGCTCTTATTTGGCTAATTTACTTAGGAATATACATATAACCCTGCCTTTACACATGCAAGTAGTGGCATCCACAACTGTATACATATTATCAAAGAAAATTTGTTCGATATAGTCAAATCTCATGCCATTGGCTTTTGTGTTTACGCATGTACATTTTTGAAATTTCGTTGAAGCGTCAACTTAAGATAATTTGTTTACTTCTCAAATGAAAGAAAAAAGGATCAAAAAACAAAATAGAGTTACCGAGTTAATCATATAGGCAAATTTTTGGGATAATGGTTTACATATATTTATTTAAGCATTATTCTAACAATATTAATGCTCTATAATTAACAAACTTGCTTTTATTAATGCGAGTTTCAAAAATTAATCATAATAATACATTTATTAAGTTAAAACTTAAATTACAATTTGACAATAATCCAGTAAATTTGCATTAAATTTTTAACAGGGTAACATTGCTCATCGTTTTGCATGTAAAGAGTAGTCCATAAAGGAGTAGTACTCCCAAAATACTCCAAATATATGGGTAAAAGGTGGCCCATTTAACATTGCGATGTCCTAGAAAGGGACCATTTAGCCCACCGAAGTAGTCCCTAAACTACTCCATGGAGTACTAAATTGGGTTAGTTTTAAAAGTGCTCCATGTTACTACAGTATGGAGTAAACTTAAGGGGTAGTTTAAGCATTTTTCTTTTTCATTTTTTACTAATCGCCTTTTAAGGTGTGTACTGTAGTCTTTTATTGCTATTATTTAATATAGTTACATGCTATTTTAAATTTTTGTATCTTTTTTCCACAAATTTCACAAACTTTCACTTTTAAAATGGACACCATCAGGGCTACCAATGCGTTATACTGTAAACTATAAAAAAGTATACATCATGCAGTTGTTGGCAGCACTGCATGTTAATTTCTTATAACATGGTCCATACCACAGTACATTGGACCATGTTGTAAGTAGTCCAGTTAAGCCACAATGAACCACGTAGTCCAATATTATCTGTAGGGATGGCAAGCAAGTGCCAAATTTTCACCCGCATGCAATTTTTGCTGCCACTGAAGCTGCCATTGTGAAAAATGTGAGTGTATTAGTATAAAAACGTGAGTGTATTGTGTTTTTCGAACTGGCAGTGGCATGTGTAAATGTTAGGTTAAAGACATTGGCCCATATTCATAGTCAAAAAAAGTCGACTTTTAGTTGAAACCAGCTTGAAATAATGTCAATAACATTGATTTAAAGTCGACTTTGCAAAATGACTATGGGCCATTGAAATTTAGAAAAAGGCGTTAAGCTGGCTTTTTGTTCCAAACGCTAAGAATTGTTTATAGCATCAAATAAATTTTTCAGAAAACATATTGCGATAAGAATTACGCAATTGATTTTGAGAAACGTTTGACGATCCTGTTTTATCCTTTTATATGGGCACTTCCAAGATTCGCACACGTTTATATTGACAAAACTGTAAAAAACAAACTGATTTTCATTTTTTAAAGATAATTGCAAAAAACCAGTGATTGTAAACGGGACAAAAAACGAAAGTGGGTTTTAAGGGGTAACCGTTTAAACAGTGATTTCTGCGAAACCTGACACAATATTTTATTGGGATGAATTTGAAAATGTTGCATACTAATGTGCCCTAAAAATGGTTTCGATTTCAAAATAAAATATGAATTACATTTTTTTAAATAAATTGTTAAAGAAATTGTAAACGGGACATTGTAAACGGGACAATTTTTCCACCATGATTTAAAATTTTTTTATGTTGCTATTTATAATCCTTTATATAAGAAACTTATTAAAAAATGTTTTTCAGTACCTCGTTTCTGTATTTCTCGCTTCGTAAAATTTTCCGCATGAAACGTGTGAATTGCAACAAAAATAGTGTGAAATGAAACAAAAAATGGTTTTTCTCACGCAAGTGTTTCTGTATCTTTTCTTGGCGAGAATTATCTGTCATTTTAATAATATTCCAGCAATTATTGGAAGGATGCGAGAAAAAGTGTTTCTATAACAATGTTTTGCGAAAAGTTTCTTTCAAGAACTGTCAAAATAAGTCGCATTTGAAATTGGTGGCGAGAAAAACAAAATGTAGATATTTTGAGTTTAAAATATGTTTATATACTATTTTTTTTAAATAAATAAAAAAATAGAAGGAATATAAATGATGAATGCATAATTTATATGATGAAAATAAACAAAAAACCATGGTTATATTTTGTTATTTTAAATTTTTTTTAGCCTTTCCTTGTTTTGGTTTTATTAGGTGCTGCCAGATAAATTTGTGTAAAAATCGTCAATTTTCTGAGAAAAAAATATAAAAGATCCTCCTTTTTTGTTTTAAAAATCGTGTTATTTAAAATAAATTTTAAACAAATTTGTTTCGACTTTTATTAAAACATAATCAAACAAAAACAAAGTTAAAGTTCATGGGTATTTAATAAGTTCTTTTAATTTATATTTCTTTTGTTAAGCTGAAGGATAATTTTTTATAAAACTATTTATTTTTATAAAAAAATTCCTTTCTTCATAAAAATAATTTAATGAAAATTAAATTTGATGAACTTAAGCATAATTAAAAATATTAAAAATTTGGATTAAAAACCATAAATAGTTCAACAAAATAACCACAATACTAATAACTATTTATTTTCTTTAATCCGATAGCAATTAAAAATTGTTTTTCCCTGAAGAAGTCACGCAAAGGCATGAGAAAATATCATATTAAACAAAAAATAAAATAAATGGCCCATAACTATAGTCATAAACACAGCATACTTTAAGAGTTCTAAAGTAAACTTTTATTAAAAATATGCTTTTGATCTACTATAGACAAGCAAAAGCATACTTTACACGTTAAACCCGATGTTAATTTTAAAACCAGCTGAAGTTGTGCTTAACTCATTTAACAACAGCATCAGCTGTTTTTCGCCAAATAAAAAAGTACGTGCAAAAAGTTAAAAATGTTTATGTTATAAGATGTTGGCTGATATTTTGCAATTATTAATGATTTGCAGGAAAACTTTTATGGAAAGAAACACAAAATATATATGTATAGGCCCTAATTGTGTAAAACGCTAGGCCAAAATTGCGCGTTTCAACCGTACAAGATATGCAGTGTTTTATTTATATTTTAATTTTCAATGTCGGCTGCTTAAAGTTGCCACTTGCTTATATTTTGTTGTATGTTGTATGAAAAATTTGCTACATTTGAGGTGGCACCCAGTTAAAGTCGGTTCAATTTAAAACATACTTTAGTTTCGACTATAGTAGCAAAATATTTAAAAGAATGTTTTTATTTTAAAGTTGTTTTTAAATAGAATTTTTCTTGAAGAAATAATGGTTTTGGCCCAAATATGTCCATATAAGATAAGAATATCAAAAGGGTGTTTCCACAGAAATTGGCCCCTTATAGCTCAAAAATTAAATTTTTATTTTGAACTAATTTTTCTGCTATTATACAAAATAAATGTATCATATTCCTAAAGATTAACTTTAATTTTATTTATACAAACAAAAATATATTTTTTTTGTCACCGATAATAAATGAATTCACACGCAAAAAACTTGCAATTTTTATAATGTATTATTTAAACAAATTATTTCAAAGAATTAAATCAGATATTTAACTTGACATATCCTGTGCAAAATTTTACAAAACATGATGTTTGTTTCAGACATTTAAAAACAGCACATTTATAAAGTAACGGCCGTTACTTTGGATACACCCAAATATCAATCTTATTTTGTTAATGTATATAAGAAGTATTAAATGTTCAAAATAAGCCAAATCGGTCCATTTCTTTCCCTCGAAATTTTGCTTTTGCCGATACATTTTTCAGGGAAGAGGCAAACAACTTCGAAGACAATTTTCATAACAGGGATAAATAAAAAAATTTAAGCTGTCTTGTTTTTAAAGATATTTTTTTTACTAATAAACAAACATATTAAAATATTTAAAACTATCTTATTTCGAAGACTAAGGGGCAACGCCAACAATTTCATTGAAAGCAAAAAAAAAAAAAATCAAAAGTATTTTATAAATTTGTTGTTACTTTCTACAGAAATTCATTTTGTTTTTTCAATTTTCAACGCCACCAAATATAAAGTGTTTGAAATTTAAAAATTCAAGATGAATTTCTATAGAAAGTAACAACAAAATTATGAAATATTTTTGATTTTGTTTTTGCTTTTGCTTTCGTCACTTTTTAGCAAAAATCATCAAAACGTCACTTTGTTAATATCGGAACAAAAAATCGTCAAGATGACGATAACTCGTCAAATCTGGCAGCCCTGTTTTTAATATATTTATTTCTTTTGTTGACGTTTCGCTTTTATTTGACACTTAATTACTGGAAATATTCCAGTATAAACAGAATTTGTTGTGTCTGTTTTCGCATTCAAATACAGAAACACTTTTATCTCATAAATCGAGAAACGATGGAATTTTTTGTTTCACACTTCATGTAAGAAATTTTACGATGCGAGAAATACAGAAACGAGGTACAGATCATAAATATGCCTTAGAGTAGAGTATTGTTGTTCCAAATGCATATTTTCTAATATACACAAGTATGTGCTAAAAGTTGTAGTACTTCGTTTACCATTTATCTTTTTTTTTTCGAATCAATTAATTTATACGCATATATTAAAAAAATATAAGCAATTCTCTAAATAAATCTTGAAAAGAAAAATTTTTTTTTCCATTTTTTGTGGTTGACGTTTTTTTGGAAATAGCCATATAGATTCTGTCGAACAATAAGTCAAATATCATGTCCTCGCCCTAAAATCTTTCTAATACTTTTTTGAATTTTTCCAAAATTATACGTTTTCCTTGCTTCATCCGTATGTTGCTGGTAAAACATTGACAATTGTTAAAATATTATACTTTGGTTCAAATGTTGTTAAAATATTGACCCTGTTATCAGAGATAGATTTTTTTCATCTTCGGCGCCAAAAAATACAAGTTGAATTTGCTTCATGTTCAATCACTTGTGTTGTGAAAACCGCACATAAGGTTTGGTTTTAAAAAAATCCGTTTAAAATCGCCAAATATAATTTTAATATAAGTCAAAAAGTAAAATGTTCCTAATTTAGATTAATTCGTGTAGTACAAGTTTGGTTAAATTTAAGTGGCAATTTTATCTTAAAACCCGTTGGTGATTAGTTAATTCAGTTGAATTTCCAAAAATAATTATAATACACATCAAGTTTCAATCAAAATCTTTAAGTTCAAAAATTTTAATTTTAGAGCAATCAAACCCTTTTCCTATTCATACATTTTATTACTAACCTCTGCATCAATATCAATCTTAAATGGCTTAATAGCTTTGTCTTCTTTGTATTTGGAGACATCACCGGGACCCCAATATTTGTTAATGTCGAATTTTGGTAAAGGTAGTGGACGTGTCAATTCATCGAACTTCTTATAACCAATACCGATAAGTATGCTTAATAAAACAACAAAAACTAAAAGACCTTTCTTCATTTTCTTATGTTGGTTACCCAATCACAAAAATGGTTAAGAAATGTATCTGTTCGATACCGCAGTGTACGACAAACTAAACAATAATTGCGTTTGTTTCGTTGGACTACGATTAAAATACAACAAATATTAAAATGTTTTTGTTTTTATTTGTTCATATGTAGTGCTTGATTTATATATTGATATTGAAAAAATAAGTTTTTAAAATATACACAAATTAATTCCCATATTCACAAAATCTTTTTCATTCTTATCGATTTAAACGAACATATCGCACTAGTTCCTCTAAAGGGGTTTTACTCAAATTTTGTAAATTTTCAGTAGAGACAAGATTCTTTTTTTTTTGTACTCTTCTATCAGAAATGGGGATACCACTTTATTTTGGGAAAATACTAAGGAGATTGATCTTAGATTTTACAGTGCGTAGATATGACCTCTGTTTATCGATTTCTTGCAAAAAGTGAAAATGTGTAAATTTTGAATTGATTCCTTTTAGAGTAACCAGAGCGATATGTTAAACATTTTCAAAAAAGGGTGGTTTATTTAAAATTAAAACAAGCTTTATTATTTGATAGATCTCATACCTGCTTGTGCATAAATAGCTTTGCTAATTTGACCAATTCGGCATCGCAAAGTGACAGTAAAAACAGGGGTCAAACATTTTTCATATAATTTTTATACCCTCCACCACAATTAGTTGTGAAGAGGGTATGTTCAGTTTGTCATTCCGTGTGAAACTTTTTTATTATTCATCTCAGACCCCATAAAGTATATATATTCTGGGTCCTTGAGTAGTTATAAGTCGATTTAGTCATGTCCGTCTGTTGAAAACACGCTCACTTTCGAACAACTCAAAAGAAATAAACAAACTTGGTGCCAAATTGCTTGTAGTTATCCTAAGCAGTTTGGGATTGAAATCCAGCAAATTCGGTTCAGTAGGACCAGATCTATGAATCAAAATGTGGAACCACCACCTAAAAAAATTGATAATTTTGTTACAAAAAATAACATAAATGCTGGAACAAGGCACGGAATGAGATAAGATTTTGCAAAAATTTGTTTTATTTGACTCGAAATCACGCTGTTAAATTTCGTGAAGATCCGTCCATAATTTACCCTAAACCCCATATAAACAATACTCCCGGAAAACAGTTTAGTACGCCTAAAACCGTAAAAAATAACGCTACCGTTACAAAATTTGGAACGTCACAGTTTTTTAGGACTAGAAATATCACTGTGAAATTTCGTGACGATCGGTCCATCATTTACCTTAGGCCCCATATAAACCCTACTACCGGAAAACAGTTTAGTACGCCTAAAACCGTAAAAAATAATGCAATCATAACAAATTTTGGCTCGTCACAGTTTTATAGGACTATTAATGATACTGTGAAATTTCGTGAAGATCGGTACATAATTTACCCTAGGCCCCACAGAAACCCTACTCCCGGAAAACAGTTTAGTACTGCTAAAACCATAATTAATAATGCTAGCATAACAGAAATTGGTACTTCACTATTTTTTAGGACTAGAAATAACACTGTGAAATTTCGTGATGATCGGTCCATAATTTACCGTAGGCCCCATATAAACCCTACTACCGAAAAACAGTTTAGTCGCCTAAAACCATAATTAATAACAAATCGTCACAGTTTAAGATAATAATAACATCAGACAGATATTACTCCTTAAACATTCGAACTGTCGGTGGAGGGTATCAAAGATTCGGCACAACCGAATATAGCACTCTAACTTGTTTTTATTTAAGTTTTCAAAATTTATATAAAAATAGTTTTAAAAATATTTTTTAAAGAGGTAAACATCAGTGACTTTCTCGCAATCAACCATCTGAAGTAAAGGCCTAGTAATGTACCGCACCGTACTGTAAGCACGTTGGTGCACTTATAGAACAATTAAAAACGTGGTTTATGTTTTTTCTATACATAAACAAAAAACAATAATATTCTTTTCACATTTCCATTGTATGTGTATATGCATTTGTTTATATGTATTGTACATCTAAACATAAATATATTTGTTTATATGGAAATATGTTGTATATTAAGTTGTTTTGTCTCAATTCCATAGCTTAACTGAAAAAAGTACCAAAAACGAGCAAAAATACCCGCATTCAATTTAACATACAAGCAGCCCATCACTGCTTTACAACTGTCACGTAACAACGGCATACAAATCTGTTTAATACAGATCGAGACGTTCCGTCAACGTGACATTTAAATTCAGTAAGCATTTGCATTGTTTGCAAATGACAAAACGAACCAGACGTTCCATTAGGGGACGTGAACGTTCGGCTAACTCTGCCTTAATAAACTTCTGTAGAAAACGTATTGCTGCCTATACGATATTGTATTTTGTTTGCTAATATGTATAGAAATCAAACTTTTGGTCAATAAATACGATTTTTTCGCACTAATTTCACATCCATACAAACAGGGATGGAAAATGGCTTTTCTGATTTTGTACAAACTTTAATAGCAAAAAGTACTCTTTAGACTATGGCGGTACCAATGTTGAAATTTTTTTCAGCCATTTTTAATTATTCGCTTTAAAAGTGTTTTAATATAAAGAAAGAGCACTGTCCGTTCAATGACAGATGTAAAACAGAGGAGTTTTCAAGAAAATTTGTTTTCTTTATTTATTTATTAGGAAAACTTTAAATAACCTTTAATTTTTTTGTCGCATATTCCAAGTTCAACCACTTAAGTTGGTGCGCTAAATTTTGTATTTGTTGTCTTGAATTTTTTTATGTACCATTTTACCCAGAAGAAGTTCTTTCAAACCCATTAGAATATATATTTCATTATTTATTTAAGTTTACTTTTGTTCGTACTTTTTCAGAAAGATACAAAGTGGATTATATTAATCTAATGTAAGCATTAAGAATGTTTTAAAGAAACAGAAAATTTAAATTATTAAAGGCGATTAAGTTCTTTTAAAAAAATGTAACCCTTTAATTTAATTGTAAAAAATAAAAGATTTCTTGTCGATACCGGTTGAAAATTTTAAACTTAATCGAATTAGACGCGGTACTTCTACTACGGTACCAACTAGTGCTGGGAAACTATCGATAGTACTATCGATAGTCTTAAAATGTCGAAAATATCGATAGGAAAAATATCAATATCAATATTATTAGGTCTGTCTGCGTACACATATTTTGCGCAAAATGTTGCAAAATCTTGCAAAATGTTGTCTGCGTACTCCAAATCTCTTGCAGCGAGAGAGCCGAAAAGAGAATTTTTTGGCAGTTGGAAGTTAGAGAACTTGCAAAATGTTACTGGAGAAATTTCCGCTTGCAAGATTTTGCAAATAGTTTGAACAGCTGTTTGAATGAAATAGTTTTTGTGAAATGAAAATAAAAATTTAAATTTAACAATGGCAGAGGTAAGTAGTTAGAATTGTGTTGATTCTTAACGTTTATAATAAATTATAATAAACAAAACATTTTACTTCATGCTAGAAACGTCCAAATATACAGTGCGACCGTGGGATTAGTGGAGTGGAGATGGCAGAACCGATAGAACCAGCAGAACTTAGTGGGACAAACTTTGCAATTGAGGAGGCGAGTATTTGGAATTGTGTTCCTGGCGAGCATTTCACATCCAAATTATTTTTCTCCGTTGTCAAGCTCTTGGAGGGCACTATATTGGGCAATTCATTCATTTTTTCCATTGTAAGCCGGCACTATGTTGGGCAATGTAAGCAAAAGAAGTTTTATACAAAACCCGACAAATAAAACTAAAAACTAAGAAGAAATTGAATTTACCAAATCAATAACAGTGTAATAAACAAGTTTTTTAATTTACAACACTTTTTAAGCTTCACTTTAATTAATAATTTTTTAATTTACCTCGAGAATTCAATTTTGCGTACACATATGCTAAAATTCTTTTGCTTTTTTATTTCAATTGTTTACACACCGATCAGCTGTTTTCTTGCAAAATTTCACTGGATACTGTCTGCGTACTTTTTGAGATTTTTTCAGCCGATAGAGTAATATTGGTGGTACTCTCCCAAAAAAATTTACTGAGTATTTGCTACTGGAAAAGTACCCAGACAGACCTAATATGTATTATTATTTAAAATACAGCTATGAAGACATCTAACAGCAGCTATAGACACACAGTTTTTTGCCGCAAATTTTTAATTGCTATTATTAATTCGCGCTGAATTACAGCAATGAATACAAACAACAAGAATGGCAAGTGGTATGGATTTCTTAGCTGTGCTTTTTACTGCTAATTAAAGGCCTTTAAGTCGAAATTTGTACATGTTTATTAGAGCGACTCAAGTTGTATGGAAGCGAAATTCGTGCAAGGTCTACCCCCTCAAAATGAAACTTGGACTTTTATAAGATAACATTTAAAATATTCCGGCTCCAGCTTTGACCTCTCGTGAGCTGGACCATTTTGAAAAAGGGTATATTTTTGCATGTTTTGCTAATTTGAGAATCTGTTTCCTTATTAACATATGTATACATAATGGGTATCATAAGAAAGGGGTTTTAAGGCACGTCCAACTGTATATACAATTTGTCCAATGACGATCATCCATGTCCTTTTTTAAGGATATTCTGTAAAAAAGAACGGTTTTTGAATTTTTTGTTCGGGGTTGTTTGTAATAAAAATGCCAAGTTAACATATTTTAATCTTTAGTCGATTTAATAAAATACGGGTCTTAGCTTTTATTTAAATTCGTGCCAGTTCGCGTTTTGACAAAAATGCAAGGGGGTGGTAACCCTTCGTTTTAAATAGGGCAATATGGGTATCAAATGTTTTTTTTTGCCAAGTACATCATCTTTGTATGTAAATAATTTAGATTTTTGCAAATTAGATGCATTTGACACGGTGCTCTGGAATATATATAAATGCAATTTCGTGGTAACTCTAATATGATAGCGGATTTAGTTCCTAGATCATGTATGGATGAAAATAGGACTAAAGAAAAAAAAAAAAGAAATGATCCATATTGAAATTTGAACTATCGATAAATATCGATAGTATCCCAGCACTAGTACCAACAAAGTTCTAGCTGTACCAATAAAAGAACAATTGTACTGTTATTTCCATCCCTGCTATGTGATATATACAATAGGAATGATAATTGAGAAAACCATTATCGTACCAACGAACTTTTAAAATCGTACTTTATTGACCCAAATAGTACTAACTCATTTTTTATAATTTTTTTGTTTTGTTTATAAACAAAAGCAAAAGATACTTAAAATTCATTTATACTAAAATAAACAATAATAATTGCGTTCGAGAACACAAAAGTTTTTACTATTTCTTACTAAACTTTACTGCATTTTACGAAATTGCGTTTGAGTGCACAAAATGCAGTAAATGAGAACATAAATTGTGAGCGAAAAGTGACAGTTCTTGTCTGAGTATTTACAAATTTTTACTGCAGAAATTTTTGCAGTAAAATTTAGTAAATCAAAAAAACATATTTTTCAAAAGGTAAACAAACAAAAGTAACAAATAAAAAGCATACAAATTGTGAAAAAATTGTTATATAAAAGAAAAGTTGAAATAAAAATTAAACCAAAACAAGAAGTGAATAAATATTAATTAATTAACCTTGTTTGTGAAGAATTTATTTGGCTAAATACAAACTTTTGAAATTTTTTTTGTTATGTTAATTTTTTAGAGTTGTAAAAGTGTGAAGTATTTGGGTACTTAAGTAATCAATAGCAAAAAATAAATAAATTAACCCGCTACACATTAGTAAAATCAAATAAAATAAAAAACAAACAAATATAAAAGATTACATAAAATAGTTTGTTTGTATTTTCCAAAAATGTTCGTGTTATAATATATTATTAAATAGAGTACCGATAAGAAAACGAGTTAAGTAGTCAAAAGTGTCAATATTTTTCAACACTTCAATTATTTGCCATCAGCTGTTGCCTTTATTTTACGAATTCTTACAAATTTAGCGTTCGCGTACTTTTTTGGACAACAGCTTTTTGTGAGACAAATTTTTTTGGTGTACTCATTTTACTGTAAAAGTACTCAAACGCACCAAATATAATTGCTATCCACGCACATTTTACAGGACATCATTAAAATCCAGTTGTTTAACTACAAAAAGTGTATCTCGTTTAGGCAACACGTTCATTTGATATTAAATAGTGATAGAATTTAATCATTTTATGGCCAACATGCCAACAACATTAATTAAAAGGAATTCACAAAAAATATATTACTTTAAATCATTTCGCGAATTGTGTTCAGTGAATTGCTTAAACAAACCTTGTTAAAAGTGTCTTGATTGCATACAACTGGACTTTTTCCATTTTTTTAAATGTCCTGTAAAAATTTTTGGTCATAAATGGGTTAGTTTTATATAAGATTAATATATACAATAACACGTGTATCCTGGACAGATATATACTTTTTGTGGTTATAAAATTTATTGTGTTTACAATTTTCAATATGTACTGCAGAAAGAGGAAAGACAATTTATAAGCTGGAGTAGAAAGCCCGCACTGTTCCAAAATTTGGTTGATTACTTCTTGACGTGACGAATAATTCAAAAATTTATGAGTTCGTTCCAAAATAATCTTGAAATCTTTTCTACTAGAACTTTTGCAGAAGTGGTTTCTATATCTTTTATATACTTGTCAAAATCATAGAAAATGCACGTTTATATGCTGCCGCTGATACTAAATTAAAAATGTGGCACATGCAATCGTCAAATGAACAAGTGCAAAAATCAATTCACAATAGCGGAGTTCAGTGCTTGGTGCAAATGGTCTTGCCAAAGAGCAAATGTAAAATATCATAGCTGTTTTGTTAAATCCAGCCACAAAAAAAAAATAGAGTTCCCGTTAGATTTCAATAAAAAGCTACGAAACTTTGCATTTTCGCAAGATCATTTGCACCAAACACGGAACTTCGATTATTTTCATTGGACAGTAAATACGAGTTGCCATTTTATATCAATTAACGATAGGTTTAAAAATTTCGGAAATAGTACCAAATGAGTCACGGGTAGTTTTAAATGGTACCAAAAAAAAGTACAATTGTACCAACTTTATCAACCGTGATATACAATAAAAGCTCAAAATACTTAGTTACACTCTCTCTCCTATCTTTTTAATTTTTCAACTTCCCAAAATGAGATGTTTTAGTAGTGATAATGATAAGTAACTTATCTTATCTAATCACATTTGGAAAGACTCTTTAAAAACTTTGGATTTATAGGTATTTCGTTTAATTAAAATATAAATATCCACGTATGTAAAATACAGTGCTACCAAGTGTTTTTTTAAAAACACTAATGGCCGTTTTCTCATTACGCGATTATCTTTTTTCCCAACGAAAAACTGCACATTAAAGAAATTTGGTTTTCTCAATGTCTCATTTGCTTCTATTTTGTCGCAAAGCCAACCGGCACTCATCTGCCAATTATTTATTCGCCGCTTATTTGTCGTACAGATAAATTCAATCAGCTGACTCCCAACTTTTATATGTATTTTGAGAGGTGTTGTCAAATATAAACAATGTTTTTTGTCGGTATATTGAGAAACCCAAAATCGTTAATACCAATATAATAAGATGTTTTATGGTCACAAACCCAATATTCCGGAAAGAAGCTTATATGCGGGCTATGTGAAATTATGGAGGCTTGGTCCAATTACTTGCGCCAATTACTATGTACCGAATTTCATTTCGAATTAACAAAATCGAGACCTGTACTTTGCGCACAAGCCAGCCAGCCAGCCAGCCGGACGGACATCGTTTAATCGACTCAGAAAGTAATTCTTAAGGCAGAATTAGTCTTTATTTTCTGTTCTGTTACGAATCAGCTGATTTGTTTTTGTTATTAAAAAACCTGTGAAACTGATTAGTTTTTCTGTTCTGTTGCGGTTCAGATTGTTAAAGGCTCAGTTAGTCTTTACTTACTGTTTCAGTTCTGTTCTGTGCCGTTCTGTTACGAAATTGTAATAGTTACTTTTTCTGTAGTAACTTATCAGCCATTTACGACAAATTTATTAGTTTTGCACCGTCCAATGTTTATTTCAATAACTTTAATGTACATAAATTTGAAGAAATTAAATTTTATGAATTCTTAAAATCAAAAAACAGTTTATTTCAATATAAATATGTATTTTTTATTATTTATTTTGCTGTCACTTACAATTACTTAAGGCAGAATTAGTCTTTATAACTGCAACTTTTTTTTAAAACTTGTCGCAATAAGTCCAACATAATTGTTTTTCATTCATTTGCAAGGTTTTTTTTTTACTTGCATTTCTTGTTCAGAAACTTAGGTTTTATCAGAGTTACCTTATTCAGTCAAAAAATCCTATTTAAACAACATTTCTCAACCGTTCACTATCCTTTTTTAGGCCCAACTATAATATGCTTAGCCTTGCTTAATATACTGTCAAAAATTAACAAAAAGTCGCTCCAATGTATTTAAAAAATAAAAAAACATTTGATTCCGTACGGAATGTGCGATTCGATTCGCACCTTGCTTAAGCGAAGAGTTTCATTAAACTTATCAAAAAGTTTCCTTAAGAACAATAAGGTTTGCCTCATACAATTTACATGTATTCGCACATTTGCTTAAGCCAACTTAATTACATTATGGTTGGGCCTTTAGTCGTACGACATGTCAAAAAAATCGGGTTTTCTTATAAATAGGGATGCGATTTCCATGCAAATGCATGTTTTTTGTCGATAGTCTAAGAACTATGTCGACCAATTATCTTTCCGAATCATAAAATTTGCGTTAAATGCATATTTTTGCATATTTTGGTTTTAGACGATATTTTTGCATATTTTGACATTTTGAGTGATACATTTTTAAATTTCCATATTATATAAAAAAATTTTTAACAAAAAAAAAAAAAAAAAAAAATTCTACACAAAAAAATCTTCAAAAAAAAATTTTAAAATCAATAAATAAATTTAATAACAATTTCCGATGCTACTTTAATTTATTGATTATAATTTTATAAAATTTTAAACTTCAAGTAACCAAAAAGACCGAATAAGCAATATTTTGATTCTTAAATTAGCTTTAAGTGACCAAAAAGACAGAAAGAGTATAAAGGAGCGTATAGACGACATGTTTTTGTCATCTGACATGTCAAATTTCCCACTGCAAAACACATACATGTCGTGTGTTACCTTTTTAACTTTGCTTCTGTAAAAGTCAGACGCAAAGTCATCTGACAAAATTTCAATTAGAGCGTGCTCTATTTTCTTCTGACAAACTATCTGACATCAGAAATCTATGCCGGGAAGAAACTGGCAGCGGCGTCAACTATTGACGGAATCATTAGCCGGCTGAAGTTAATATTTTACAATACCAAGATATGTATGCTCATCTTACCATTGAATAGAATTTATGTAAATATAAACATAAAAACCGTTTCATTATAAAATTTTAAATTGGTATCTTTAAAATAAAAGAAAAAAATGTTAAGATGGTTTAATTATTTTACGGCGCAAATAAATATTTTCGTGGCGGCAGCAAGCTATTTTGAAATCGAGAACTACTTTGGTTTTTGCAATAACAATTCGAAAAAAAACAGAGACAATGTCAGAAGCAAATTACATGTACGTTTGTGACCGAATATTATAAACATTATGTAAAACAGCAATTTTGACAGACATGAACAATTACATGTGACTTGAAAATTTGACATGTCAGATGACAAATACATGTCGTGTACGGGCGCCTTAAAAGCAATATGATTTCTAAAATGTAAAGCAAAACCTTTTTTTGTTTAATTTATGTGATAATGGTGGTTTTTATTGTTATTAATATATGGACAGTGGTATCTCGGTTTAACGTATACTCAGTTTAACGAATTCGCGATTTAACGTACGGTCATATTTTTTCCATTGAGTACCTTATATTACGTACAAACAGCAAATTTTTGTTCTCTATATAACGAATATAACGAATTTTTACAAAAAAATTTGAAAAAACAAATTAAAATGAATGCGATTTTACTGAAAACAACGAGTTAGGAGAATTATTTTCTTTTCTTCCAAAAAAGCAAAAAAAAAAACTTGCTCTCCAAATTTAACTTTATTTTTGTGAAGTTTTTGTAAAGTTGACATCAAAATGCAACAAAATATTTGTTTTCTGTTTCATTTTACGTCATTTTTGTAAAGTTGACATTAAAATGCCAAAAAGAAAACGTTTAATTCTTAAAGAAAAATAAAACATTATTGACGAATAAAAAGCGCTTGCGACTAAGTGTTTTATCTAATAAATATCAGCTGTTTGTGTTATGAATGGAAATAAACTAATTTTCTTGGTTGTATTATTGTTTTAATAATAAAAATGTATTAAAAAAAACTTCGGGATTTAAAGAATTTTTCGATATAACGGCCTGACAATATATAATTCGTTAAACCGGGATACCACTGTATATAATTCTACGGAATGTTAATGTGAGATTCGATATACATATATATATATATATATATATATATATATATATACATTAGGGCGGGTCAAATTGTATGGAACGATTTTTTTTGATGAAGCGTATAGCAAAACGTAATCTATAGGTGATTCTGAGAAATTTTGCTCAAGATACCATAGCTCTAAGCCGGGTTTGGAGCTCTTCAAAATTGATATTCTTCCATATATACATAGAATAATTTAATTAAATTCGTCAAAAAATCGGATAGAATTTTAGTAGATTTCTCAATCTGGGAATTTTTATCACCTTTCAGAATCTGTATTGAATTTTTTTATTTTTAGTAGAGATATTAGGAATGTTTTGTCGAAAAATAGCCTAAAATTAACTTTTAACTAATAAATTCCGAATTTTTTCGATCGATTTTCCTACAAAAAGTAGTTCGAAAACAAACAAATTGATCGTTATAAAAGTTTTTGGAAATTATCTGAACTTTCATAATCTGCAAAAAAAAATTTCGAAAAAATCGAAGAAAATTCAGAATTTATTAAAATAAAGAAAAATATCTATTTTGAAATTTTGGGGGGCTCCACACCCGACTAAGAGCTATGGTCTCTTGAGCAAATTTCTCAGAATCACATATAGATTACGTTTTTGCTATACACTTCATCAAAAAAAAAGTTAACCCGCCCTAATATACATATATGCAGAGCACAGAATACACAGAACTGTAAAAAGTGACGTGTGAAAAAGGCCCAAATCAGTTGCGAGGGCAGCTTTCGAAGAAAGAGGCAGAAAGTTTTTTTTGGTAGTGAAGTGGCAAGGTGTAAAAACAGGCCGCAACAATCAACACAAATGGCGTGATCAAAATAAAAATAACAAAACACAAACCACGTTAAACAAATGCATTAGTTCAACAAACGTTGTTTTTTGTGCAAAAAAATGTATTAAGTAATATTGTTTTGTTTTATAATGTTATTTACTTACTTAAATATTATTTACTCGTGTTGTGGTGAACTTAAAAGTTAATTTTTACAACAGTTTTGTAAATAAATCTTAACTAAATAAATGATGAAAAGAGAAATGCAAAAGGGCAGCTTTCTTTGAAAGAGCCAAAAAAAAAAAAAAAACGCAAAATCTTCCGTCTCGTGACAGTTCTGTGTAGTCTGTGATGCAGAGTTGAGAAAAATACACACACTGTATAAAAATCTCGCACATAAATGTAAACAAACACATTTTAAAGCAACACAACATTTTTTAATTTACTTAAGCCTAGATTACACTATCTCACAAGTCTTACGTATTCCATAATACTTTGTGAGATATAAATCAAATGAGTTTTGATGCGACTGTCAAAAAATCTAATGTAATATGACAGTTTGTGTTCACACCATCACACAAAGTATAAACACTCACACATGAAATAAAATGCAACCCTGATCCAATGAAAAGTATTATTGTTTAGAAATTTTTCAAAAAACGATGAAGTCGTATGGGATGTCAAACTTTTTTCATAATACTTGTCATTTTCGTGACACATTGCATTCACACTATCACACTTTGTCATATTACTTGAGTTTTTGACATGTATTAATACAAAGTATAATAGTGTAATCTAGCCTTTAAGCCTAGATTACACTATCTCACAAGCCTTACGTATTCCATAATACTTTGTGAGATAGAAATCAAATGAGTTTTGTTGCGACTGTCAAAAAATCTAATGTAACATGACAGTTTGTGTTCACACCATCACACAGAGTATAAACACTTACACATGAAATAAAATGCAACCCTGATCCAATGAAAAGTATTATTGTTTAGAAATTTTTCAAAAAACGATGAAGTCGTACGGGATGTCAAACTTTTTTCATAATACTTGTCATTTTTGTGACACATTGCATTCACACTATCACACTTTGTCATATTACTTGAGTTTTTGACATGTATTAATACAAAGTATAATAGTGTAATCTAGCCTTTAAGCCTAGATTACACTATCTCACAAGCCTTACGTATTCCATAATACTTTGTGAGATAGAAATCAAATGAGTTTTGTTGCGACTGTCAAAAAATCTAATGTAACATGACAGTTTGTGTTCACACCATCACACAGAGTATAAACACTTACACATGAAATAAAATGCAACCCTGATCCAATGAAAAGTATTATTGTTTAGAAATTTTTCAAAAAACGATGAAGTCGTACGGGATGTCAAACTTTTTTCATAATACTTGTCATTTTTGTGACACATTGCATTCACACTATCACACTTTGTCATTTTACTTGAGTTTTTGACATGTATTAATACAAAGTATAATAGTGTAATCTAGCCTTTAACAATTATGTGTGTTTCTAAATTTTCAACCTTGCCGAACACAACCGATTGTGTTTGGTTTGAATATTTGGTTGCGTACACGGACATGTGTAGTTCTCGTATTTTATGATTGCAGCACACACACTTTAACCATACACCAACGATTGTAGCTACCCTGTCGGACATTCAGTTAACTTTAAATTAACTGAAAGCTAACTATTTCTCAAGTAGTGGTGGTTGACACTTGCATTACTTTTATATGGAATCAACTAACTATTTTAACATTGCGATGTCCTAGGAAGTAGTCAATTGTCCGACTCTGCATTACTTTCAGTTAACTTAAAAGTTAACTTTTTGTATTTACCCAGCAAAAACTTTATAAAAATATATAGTTACACAAAGTCAATAAAGTAAAATTTTTTTTATTTTTTTTTTTAATTATTTTTTTTTTATTTTTTTAATTATTTTTTTTTATGTTTTCTTATTTTATTTTACTTTATTTTATTTTTTTTCTGTCTCTGGTGGGATTCGATCACGCAACCTCGGTGCTGATAGACTAGCTCGCTACCAGCTAGTCTACCGGGGCAGTGTAGTTTTTGTATTAAAAAACTATGTTTTTTTACTATAATGACGTTTGTTTGTTAATCTATTTGGCTCTCTCTACTTAAAATATACAGTGTTTGTATACACTTTGGTTAATGTAAATTTTCCATTGCTTAGTTGTTGGCTTTAAGTTAGTCTATACAAGCTAACTTAAAGTTGGATGTTTTTGTAGTTAGCTACTCATTTGACGGCACGACTTTATAAGGTCGTGTCCATGTGTGACAAAAAAAGTACATGTACGATAGAGGGGTTCGATACTTTAAGGTTGTGTATGTTTAAAAAATAAGAACATGAAAGATATACATGTTCGATTGCAGGTTCGAATGTAGCTATACTTTAAGTTCGAGTGCGGAAAAAATAAAGCACATGAACGACAGACAGGTTCGATTATAGCTATACTTTAACTTTGTGTACTGCAAAAAAATGTACAATAGACAGGTTCGATTGTATCTATATTTTATATTCGTGTACGACTAAAAATTATAACATTACCGATCAGAAAAATCTGATACATACACAGAAATAAAAACAACAACAACAGTTTCAACCAAATTTATTAAAATAAATAAAAACAGTTAAGGCCCAACCAGAATGTGTATAAAAAAACTTAAGCTACTGTCAAAAATAAACGAAAAAGCCTCCCAAATACATTTAAAAAACAAAAACAACATAAAAAACATTTGATTCCGTACGGAGTGTGCGATTAGTTTCGCACTTTGCTTAAGCAAATTACAGTTTCATAAAATTTAACAAAAAGTTCCTTTAAGTTCAACATGGTTTTACACATATGATTTACATGTATTCGCTCAGTTGCTTATGTCTGGGTTCACACTATGAAAGTTTTCTTTCAGAAAGTCTGAGTTTATAGATGAGAGGGGAAGAGATCATGCTTTTTTCTCTCCTCTCTCACCCATAAACTCAGACTTTCTGAAAGAAAACTTTCATAGTGTGATCCCAGACTAAGCCACGTTATTCACATTCTGGTTAGGCCTTTATACAGAATAAATAAAAATAAACGTTAATTGTTCACAAGCAATAAAAAAATTTAATTAAATAAAAAAGAAAGAAAATATTTCATAAGCAAAAATTAAAAAAATCTTTATCGTCAAAAATTCGATACGGCATACAGTGCAAGCTCGATTTTCGCATCTCGAAAAAATCTGGCCAGTTGCAATTACCGAAAAGTTGCAATGACAGAACATTGTTTATAATAATTGAAGACACCCCATTTTTTATAAAAAAAACTTTATATTTTCTCGTATCTTTTAACATAAACATATTAAAAACTTAAACTTAAAAATGTCAGAATGTCTAAACCGCATTCCATATACACTTCTTTAAGTTATTTTTTACCTAAATGTTTTTTACCTATCTGTTCACAGATGTGTGGGCTTATAGGCTTTTTACACTGATCAACATCTAACATCTACCATCAAAGATGTAGAAAATGTGAAACACTCGTTTACATTGCTCACATCTAATATCTACCATCAAACAAAAATGTCACCATTTTTGAAAAAAAAATTTTTTTTTTAAATTAAAAATGTTTTTTTCTCACAAAAGTTCCAAAATTTAAAAAGAAAACTCAAAAATGTATTTGAAGTTCAATTTTTTTAAACATATGAACAATAATTAACAAAAAAACATTGCAATAAAAGATAAAACTTGACAAATGGTAACGCTGCTTTCAAAACACACTTCTTTTTGTCAGTGATGCCACAATAATAATAGAACTTATTGCCACTTTTCTAGCGATGACACTAAAATAATCGAAAGATGTAGAATGGAATAAAATGAGATAGGAACATCTTTAAAAGATGTTGGTTTTTTGCCCTATGTAGTTCTTATGGAAAGATGTTAACATCTTCGCAAATGGTGGCAAATTGATGGTAGATGTTAGATGTTGATCAGTGTAAAAACGCTATTAACCAATATTTCGCCCGAAATAAGGCGGTTATGCCTTAAGGCCCATAACTTGTAGCAGCAACAACTGTAATGCTGTTTGTATATTGTTTTTGTATTTGTCCAGCATATGAAAAACTAATACATACGTACTACATAGCAAGTGCTGAATAGGCATCTGAGCCAGCGTTGCCGTTTTGGTAACTTTTAGCCAAAATTGGTTACTTTTTTTTCCAATGTGTACTTGTGTACTTTTTTTAATTTTGGTTCCTTTTTTTTGCTTTTTTTAATGCTTCATAAGTTCATCTGAAACACTTTTCTAGATAAACGATAAGGTCAAAGGCCCTTCCGATCCCATCCCGTTTAATATGATTATATTTGCATCGCGCAAAAAGCATAAACATATATATAAAAGATCTACCGCATAATTTAGATCAATTTTGCATTTTGATACCTAACGCACTAGAGTTAAACTTGTATAAAAAGGTTGAAAGCTCTAGCTCATAAAGTTTTTAAAATTGACGAAAATAATTGTTTACTTTGTTTAGGAGATACAAACAAATACTATTTCTTCTTTAAACACACAAGTTTTAAACTGAATTGCAAATAAAATAGTACTTTTACAAAATAATAATTTTGGTTACTTTTTTCGCTTTTGGTTACTTAATTTTTACATTTTGGTTACAAATTTTTTTTTGGTCGTCGCATCGCTGATCAGAGCAATGATTTTCGTTTTTTTTTTCTTTGTATGTTTTTTACTAAAGTTAGACGAGTCTGAGTGCTGGTTCACACAGGTCAAGTTTGACTCTTCAAGTCTCGAGCTTTTAGAAGAGAGGGGTAAAGAGAATGAAAAGGGGTACATACTTGACCGTACCAGTCAGTTTTGTATTTTTCTTTTCTTTTTTCATCCGTAATATAATAAAAAGCTTCAAAGTTGAAGGAAAAGAAAACAAAAATTAATTTTGTGCATGAACGTGAACGCAAGTTCAAAAGAAAATTTAAATAAAACTGTTCAAGTAAACTTGACCTGTGTGAACCAGCACTGAGCAAAATGAAAAAATAACTGAGCTGAAACTTTTACAGATAATCAAAAATCTACAGTACATTCAGTCAAAAAAATTTTTAAGGCCAATTTTACTAATTCTATTTATATATAAATTCATATTTAATTATACTTATGTATGTATGTATGTAGTTTTTCAAATAATTTTGTTTAATTTGATATGAAAAACCAATTTTTAACATAAATTAATATTTAAATATATTGGTATAATTGGCCATTAATGTTTTAAAGTTTAAAATCTAATGTGGACAAACGTTTTTAAAGAAATTTTAAGAAAGTCTCAAGTTTGTTTATATAATAACCTTACAAAAGTTTTATCATATAAAAACTAGCACATTTTTTTAATGCTTTGCAAAAATTATTTTATAAATTTTTTTTTACTAGAAAAACACAAACACTAATTTTCAACAAAAATTATTTAATATTTTTATTTATTATCAAAAAGTAATTTAAATTTTTGGGAATACAAAATTTTAATTTCAAAAGATTTTGTTATTCGTGCTTAATTCCCAGTTTTTATTCTTGATAAAAACACTTGAAATTTATTGTTGATGGGATAAGCTATTCCTATGCATTTCACTGGTTGCTTAGGCCAGATCATCAGGAAACTTCATCCATAAAGGTTTTAGACAAACTAAAGATATTAAACCAAATAAAACTGATAAACGTATAAGAATTATAGCAACAGTTCTACTTGTAACAATATCAAAGTTTAAACAAAACACATCAACAATAAACAACAGTGGGTTCATCTCATCTTACATTTCCCCACTACAATTAGTTGAAATTCTCTCAACATTAATTGTAGTTGTAAGTAGGTTAAGAAAAACAAAATGAAAAAAACAACAACTTACAAAAGATGTTGTCAATTAAGTTTTTTTTAGGCCGTGCACTGCCTGTTTATTATCAAAAAGTAATTTCAATTTTTGGGAATACAAAATTTTAATTTCAAAAGATTTTGTTATTCGTGCTTAATTCCCAGTTTTTATTATTGATAAAAACATTTGAAATTTATTGTTGATGGGATAAGCTATTCCTATGCATTTCACTGGTTGCTTAGGCCAGATCATCAGGAAACTTCATCCATAAAGGTTTTAGACAAACTAAAGATATTAAACCAAATAAATGATGAAACAGAACTGAGTCCTCCTAAAATGAGTTTTATTTATGATGGAAAAAATAAAACTCCTAAAATGAGTTTTATTTTTGACGGAAAACAAAAAACTCTTGTTTTTTAAGATCACTACAGATTCTGAAAGAGCTCGTCAGTTCGAATATATTGGTATATGACACTATATGTCTCCGTTGGCTCTAACATGAAGAGTTTTTATGTTGAAATTTTCCGGATAACTGTTATTTACGGTCCCTGGTTTTTATCAATAATAAAAACTGGGAATTAAGCACGAATAACAAAATCTTTTGAAATTAAAATTTTTATTTATTTTAATAAATTTGGTTGAAACTAGAGCTGCAAGACTATCGATAGTCGGCCCAATCGATAGTTAGCTCAAAAACTATCGATACTATCGATAGTATCGAAAAGTTTTTATGTGCCACTTCTGTAGACACGTTAGTTAGTGAAGATGGTAAACAATGAAAAAGTTTTAACGTTTTTCAGGTATAAAAAATCAGCATATTGAATTTAAACTTCAGTGTCATCTATAGTTTATAATAAATAAATGTAATCTTTATAAGGGGAGGATAAGAGGAAAACTCTTGTATAGATGCACTTCGTACAAGAAGACCAATTCGGGATGATTCCAACCCTTTTGAACTTCCCAGTGCCAAGTAGGAACTTCTAATAAGTAACGAAACTTTATTGTGCCTGATTAGTTTTTCTTCTGGTTGGGGTAGCTTATTGGTTAAACTGACTCAGTAAAATTTTCACTTGATGGTGGAATATTTTCAACACCAAATACTTGACTTGGACTTACAATACAAGAGCTGCGAAACGGTATCCTCAAGGCTTTTTAATGGAACTTCTTGTGATAGCCCTCCCCCTGTCGCTTGAGTGTTTCTTTTATTGTTGGTAAGTTTTTTCTTTATACTTGCCTTTGTAGTGTACCCAAACCTGTGCCAAGAATATTATAATTAGATTACGAAGTTTATAAGTGTTTAAAAGAAGTTCTTGTCGTGGTCTCAGACTATTTAACTCCACTATAAACTCTTCCCATAACTGCTTACATGCATTTTTCATCATACCAAACTTTGGTGTTTTCCGCGATCAATTTCTAAGTTACTCCAAATAAGCTGGAAGAGCCGCTCAAATTGAGCTTTCGTTTTTATTTTCAAACTAATAAAAGTTTTAAAAAAAAAAACCGAAAAAATATTACAAAAATTTATACGTACGATTTCTCCATTTTGTTTTCGATTTTCACCGAATTTAAAAAAATAAACTTTAACTGCCAATAACACAACTACTTTTTAGCAGTTGTGTGTATTTAACATTTTTGACCACGAAAAAAACAGATACACAACTGAATAGCCAACTGCCTGTTGAGTTGAGAATGGCAATTTACCAAAGACAACCAAACTGTTACAAAAGTGGAGAACCGCAATAAGGCATTAGTTAATATATGGTAGGTACGATTAACATTATTTTAATATGTAAATTAGTACACAATTTTGTAAAAATAAGGAAAAAGTCTATTTTTAAAGTTTCAAAGGCGATTTTTGAAAATTTACTCCTAATCCAATATAATCATCACTTATCTGCGGTTATATTTTTGTTTAAGATTGTTGTCCCTAAACTTTCCTAATGTCAAAGATCGGAAGTAAAATTTAATTATTATTCCATATACTTATTCTAATCTAGTTTTTAGTTTCTTTTATAATTTTCGGATAGTATCCGATAGTGATAAAAACTATCGATAGTCCGTCAAAAATAAAACTATCGATACTATCGATAGTACTATCGATTGTTTTGCAGCTCTAGTTGAAACAATTGTTGTCGATTTTATTTGTGTGTATGTATCAGATTTTTCTGATCAGTAATGTTATAATTTTTAGTCGTACACGAATATAAAATATAGATACAATCGAACCTGTCTATTGTAGATTTTTTTGCCGTACACATAGTTAAAGTATAGCTATAATCGAACCTGTCTGTCGTTCATGTGCTTTATTTTTTCCGCACTCGAACTTAAAGTATAGCTTCATTCGAACGTGCAATCGAACATGTATGTATATCTTTCATGTTCTTATTTTTTAAACATTCATTAGTTCCGAGTATCTCCGGGTTGAGCCCAAACTTTTATTACATTACCCATCCATCACTATTTTTGTTCCTGTTTATATTTGAATAACAACAAAATCTGACTGTATATTCCCAACTGAATTTCTTTGATACCTATAATAATTACCTTTCCAACGAGCCGGAATAGTCTGCAGATAAACTATGTGTAAACTTGCCCGGAATACCCTAAAACCAAAGTTCCAAAAGCTAGGTGAATTTTTTATTTTTTTTATTGTTGATAATATTATACTAATAAAGATTTCTGTGGAATGAAAAGTTTTTTCTGTAGTGCCCCACAACTTAAAGCAAATACTGCTTGTCCTCTTCTTCGTATGTCAATGCCCGATTGAAATCTCTAATTAGTTTTATTGCTCTTTCTGCCGGGTCATTTACAACAGTTAAGTGTTGGCATATTTGTTATACGGTGCAGTATTCTTCTTGATCCTTCTAAATTGATGGATCCAATTCAAAAAATGTCACATCGACTTGTAAGCCATGGAAAAAACGCTTGGTGCGAGGAGTTACGAAAGAACTTACATCCTTATTATCAAACGATTTCACTTGGTCCAGCGTTAAGTTTATATATTTATTTATATTTAATTATTAATTATGTACCTTGAATTCATCTATGATCTGATTCGCCTGTCTGCGGCAATATTCTTTTCGCATTGTTTGAAACGATGTTCGGTTAAAGACGAAATCTCCCACTTGTATATCGTTCGAGTCAGATTTCATTTCCTGCAACTTCCGCAAGACGGCTGTAATTGTAGCAGATGGTAAATGCATTGCATTGCGATCACTGATGCGGTGTTATTATTATTATTTATTAATAGATTTTTGTATGTACATATTTAATTCATTTACAATATGTTAAATATCTAAATCTATATTTGGCATAACATTTTGTTGTAAGCCAGATTGGCACAATTCTAGGAAAGTAAATTTTATTTACAAAATATTGATTTTATAAAATATTTACTAATATAACAAGATTATAACTATAAGTTAATATTTTCATTGAAAATTAAAAAACAAATTCATTTAAAATAAATCTTCTATATTTTAAACAAATTTCTATATATTTATGCAGGGAGAAAAAGTTTAATTTAGTATACATATAACTTCATTCAAATTAAGTATGGTTTTACCAAAATATTGTATTCTAATTCTTTGTACAATGGACAAACACCAATAAAGTGAAAGGTATTTTCCGACGCATCTAAATTGCACATTGTACAAATACCAACAGTGTTATTTTTGAAAGACCTTGCATTCAAATCTAACAAGTCACCTCTAGCCCTAATTATTAAACTCACTGCACGTGGAGAAAAATTTGAATTAGTATATAATGATGAAACATTGTATAGAATATAGATCATGAAACTGTGAACTTTTTGCATTTCTATGTTATCATTACGTTCCTTGAGTTTGAGTTGGTCCAATATAGGTTTCCACTGTTTGCTAAGAGGAGCTATAGAGTTGACAAAGATTTTCCCACTCTTTAGCTCAACAAATATTTTGTTCTATAATTTTTAACGCAAAAATACGAGGTAATCTGTGAGGATTCATACTTAATACTTTATTAATATAGTCTAGGTGAAGTCTTGAGGTAGATACGTATAGAGACTCTAGGTTTGTTTCTATATACAAAATGTAATTTGGTGTAGCGGAAGGTAGATACAACATTTTTTTAATAAAAAATCTAAATAGTTTTTCAACCTCATCATATTTCAAATATCCCCACACTTGCGCTGCATATAACATAATAGATCTGGATGCTGCTTGAAATATTTTAAGCTTATTATTCTGTGAAATTTGCGGATTGTTTATGTATTTGGACCAAGTAGAGTTTATAGCTATTTTCGAGTTTCGAGGCTGCTAATTTATTGTGCAAGTGTTTTCTAAAGGAGAGATTATATGTAATGTCTACACCAAGATATTTATAACTGTTTACAATCTCAATATTATCACTACCAAAAACCCAGTTTAAATTTGAAGAAATTCTAGTACCGGAACGAAATACCACTATTTTAGATTTATCTAGATTAGCTTTCAAGGACCACGTTGAACAATAATTGCATAAACAATCAATCATTTTTTGCAACTCTGTTGGAGTATCCGATAATATAACAAGGTCGTCGGCATAGAGCAGTATTTTAACATTAACGTCCGCAACATTTACACCCCCAGGTAACTCATCTACCAAATCAATAACATATAATGAGAATAATAGAGGGCTTAATATACAACCCTGCTTAACACCTATTTCAACTGCAAATGGATCAGAATAAGAGTTTCCATCCCAAATACAACTTTCCGTATTTTCATACAAGTGCTGTAAAATTCTTATTATTTTCGACGACATACCAAGGCATTTGAGCTTGTAAAATAAACTATTACGAGGAATCGTATCAAATGCGCACGAAAGTCAACAAAGAAAGCATATGTGTTATAATTGTTTGCTTTCTTTAAATACACAATATTAACGAGATTAAAAATGTTGTCAACGGTTGAATAATTCTTTCTAAATCCGGCTTGAAATTCATTTAGAATCAGTATAATGTTATTAAATATTTTGCATAAGGTATTAATCAGCGATAACCCTCGATAGTTTGATGGGAGATTTGGATCACCTTTTTTGAAAAGAGGTATCAGTATAGATTTTCGGAAGCTGGATGGAATTTGTTCATATAGGAAACCGTCTTGGGATGCTGATTTACTGTTTTCAGCCATATTCTGACTAGACAAATGTTTTTTACTATACTTTTCAGTGTAATCAGGCATGTAGCTTCAAGTGTACGTAATTTTTTAAATTACACAATTAGGCATTATCCCCCACTTATACGATAAAAAAGAAATCTGGCAGCACCTGGTGTTTATTAAAATCTGCTGATTGTTAGCGGAGCGCCAATTATTAACAAAATAAAAACACCAAACCAATTGTAGAAAATAATATGTACATATTATACCAAAATAATTGTAATTATATCACCAAAGTAAATTTTTTGTTTGTACACCGCAGTTTTTGTATTTAAGTACAATGTTGTAAATAAGGCACAATGTTGTAAAATATAAAGATGTTTACAGCCAATAAAAGCAAAAGCCGCCGCCAGTGTAGTTTGAAGGGAATGTTGCAAAACACAAAAATAACGAATCTCGCAGTAGTACAGTAGTTTTGACTTAACTGCCTTTTATTTACGTGCACTTTTGACTTAACTGCACAAAATTGATAATTTTTGGCATTATTCTTTATAATCCCATACAAATTCCTTTTTTAAGTGCACTTTCTTTACCTGCACATTGAGGATAAGTGTCTAAAATTTTTGGCATTTTAAAATTATTTTCATACAAAAAATCAAAGTTAGCTGCACTTTGACTTAACTGCCCAAAATACATATTTTCTGTAATTATTCTTCAAAATCCTTCTTTACGTGCATTTTGTATACCTGCACATTTTTCATATTTTTGGGCAGCTTTAAATTAACTTCATTTAAAACATCAAAGTTAGCTGCGCACATGAAAAAATATGGTGGCCACTTTTTCACATAAATATCCAATTTAAGTTGTTTATAAAAACAAAAATCACATCAAGTCAAGTTGGCATCCTTATAATTCATGTATTTTGTTTAAATGTACCTACATTTATGCATATGTGTTGTGGTTACAGCAACTTTACGATTATATGAAAGGAATATCAAATCTTAGGTCTGGAACAAAATAAAGTAATTGTAGTAGTATTTGAAGCTGACGAATGTTCTGTAGCGCAACAAAGTGCAAAATTTTGAATTTTTAGCTTTTGACAGCTGTCAGCGCTATTGTTAACGTTGTACTACAGCGACTTTTCTGTTCCACACTTTATTGTTACCAATTTGGCTATCTCGTTCATTATAAAAATGCATAACAAATGACTACAGGTTATTTGAACGTCATTGTTATTATCAATTTATTATTAAAAACGTTGTTACTTCTCTGTCAAACACTTTACTTTAGCTGCACTTTTATGCAGGTAACCACAATTGCGTACCTGAACATTAAGGCAGCTAAATACATTTAAGATAGCTGCATTTTTGATTTACCTGCACAAAAAATCGTGCAAAGGAGATTGAGCAGCTAAGTCAAAATTACTGTACTCCACAAGATTAACACTTTACACAACGATTTATTTGTTTAAAAAGCAGGTTGTCTTTGTAAAAAATATTTTAACTTGAATTATTCAATAAAAATTGTAAAAAATTACGGAGCTAAAAAATTTTACTGTTTGACACTTTGTGTACAGGGTTGCCAATCATGGTGAGGTATTTATCCATGCTTGCTAACATTCGATCATCAACAAAACGGATTTTTCCGCGAGATCCCTGGATTCCTTGATGCTGGTCCTTCAGAAAATCAACTCCCGGAGCTGAATTGCCAATTTCTTCGCCTTCGTATACATTACTTTCTGAGGTACATATCTGTATCAGACGCAGCCTCATCTTTGAACAAAAGGAATAATTAAAAAAAAAAACAATGAAAAGACATTATATTGACCAATACCTAGAACTTCTTATAACTCTTCTTCATGTTTTCGCTTGCGCTTTTCTGCTTCTTCCAGTAGCTTCGCTTTGCAGTCTTGTTTTCGTGACAATTTTAAATCCTGGCCTGACATTGCAACAGAAGGAAATCTTTGTCCTCTTCAAAAGTCATCGTTTCAAGTGCATCCGCAGATGCGATATCAAATATATAATTTTCGATCTTTTTACAGAATTCTTTCTCATCGTTTCTAAATTTTTCATATTTGCCAAATCTGTTCTTGGAAAAATTTTTCCATTCGGCATAAAGTAAGTTAAATTTTTTCATGCAGTTGATTTCGGTCATTGTTTGAATATTTGCTTTTTGCCAAAATTCAAGAGTAGAATCTATTGTATTTTTTATTCTTGCCTTTACACGGAGTTTTTTCACTCGGGTTTTATAAAAAAATAATTAGGCAACTTTGCGCCTTTCAGTTCACTTTCGCATTTTCCCAACAAAAATATGTCATTATCGTATCGTAGTTTCGTAAATGAGCTTTGCATTGTAACTGTTTATTGTTTTATTTTATTTAATTTGTCTTTACTTATTATTTATCTTCTAGAAATTCATTCTTAAAATACAGTACAACAACACAAATTAAGTTGCTGAGCTTTGTCAGGATGAGTACGATGGTGACCTGACAACCGAAGAAACTCTTGATAGTAACACAACAACAGAACTAACCGAACAATTAGAAGTGTAAAGCATTTAAAAAATTAAAACAGGACTCTAATGGCATAATGTAAGATTAAAATGATTAAAGGAAAATTACTGAGAAATTAGATAATCCGTATTATGGGTTGCTTTCGATTTCTCCAACATCTTCGAAAAGTGAAAGGATTTCTTCCAAGTCAAGTTTAATCAAAACTAATGAAAAGAATCGCTGCAATTCTAAACATTTAAACCTATTTATTTTTCTAAAACACTATTTTATAAGATCTCCTTAAACTATAATACATAAATAATTAATAAAAATATCTTAGTTTATTTTTTTATAAATACATAATATGTATTAATTAAAAAATATGTATTACATACATAGTTATTAATTATTTTTTTGTTTGCTCGTTTTAGTTCAAGAATTGTTGTTATTGTTTTTTTACTAATAAAATCCAAATAAAAAATAATTTTTAATTTTTATTTATTGAAATTACTTGATTTAGAAGAAAACTTTATTAACCGGTTAACTGATCAATAACAAAATTAACCGGCTATTAACCGATTAAACCAAAACCTCGATTAATTAATCGAGCGATTAGCTGATTACAGCAAAAGCCCGATTAAATGAATACCCTACTAACAGAACAACATTTTTTGAAAGGGTGATCAATGGGTAATATAATAAAACTTTGGGCTCAACCCAGAGGTACTCGCAACCAAAAAAAAAAAAACCTCATATTTTTCAGTGCGAAAACTTTTGGATTTAACATTTTTGGCCAGTCTAATTGGTACACACATTCACCTGTAAGAATAACAATTTTGTGTTTTAAATTATTACAATTGAACTCCTTGCGAATCATTCATAAAATGTGGAAACTTCCATTAAGGAAACTCCCTAAATACACCTGCATTTCTTTAATTGTATGAATATTGAATCATTTGAAAAGTTTAAATTAGTTTTTGAAAAAGTGTTGATACTTGTTCCCATTTCTCAAACTTCTCTGCACTATTTTTCTACACCACAATCAACAAACAGGGTGTAACAATTTTAACTTTTTTCCTATAATTTGTTTATTTTCATGTAAAGTTTTTATTATTTGTGTTTTTTTTTTTTTTTTTGTTATTTTACCCACTTGATAATTATGGTAATGAATACAAAGTTAAATGGAATAACATTTTGTTCAAGTTTCCTTTGAAAATTTACTTTGGAAAACTGCGGGGGGAAATTAATGGGAGTAACAAACATTTTTTTCTTTTAAATATTGCTGTTAATATAACTATATAACCTGATAATCCGCCTTCCGTGAACAACCCAAATAAATATTTTTAAAGTGAGAGAAAGGCCATTAAATTTTATTGTATTTATTTATATTTCTTAGTAATATAAATAATTTTCGTAGACAAATTGTTTTATATCTACCCAGTAAAAACTTCGCCTACCAAATAATGTGTTGAGTAATCAGAAAAACATAAGAGCACTACTTACAATTCTACTGAAAGAACCAATGAATTTTACAAGGGATGTCCCAAAATGAACGCATTAAAAAGTAAGTCATTATTTTTTTTACATGCATACATCCAGAAAAAAGTAGTTTTGGAAGTTGTTATAGATGTAGTTATAGAAGAAAGCTACAAAATAATGAGTTAAAGAAGCTATTCATTTTGAAAAAGTAGGCGAAGTTTTTACTGGGTACATAAGTATATAAAAAACAAAAAATATTTCTACCTGTATGTCCGTTAAAGACTCTGAAACAATCCAACCGATGTGGTCCCTGTGCGGTTTCAATGAAAAGGCAGTTTTATGTTTTTATATATATTTTTTCAAAACTAAGACCACGAGGAAGGTAGGGGACAATTTTCGCCACTCCAAAACTATCATACATATTCTAATGTATTTTAAAACATAGATAGGTCCCTTTTTACATGAACACATTAGTTTAGCATTCTTTACAGAAATAGGACCACGAAGAGAGATAAAGGCGATCCGAAACATTGAAACCCAATTAAATGCATCTTAAAACATAGATAGATTCTTTTTTGATGAACACATAAGCCATGCATTTTTTCGAAAATAGGACCACCAAGGTACGGGCCAATTTTTGCCCCTCCGAAACTTTCTCACAAATTTAAATGAAATTTAAGTATTGATATATCCCAATTGGGATAGACACATAAGCTAAAAAAGAATTGATGGGCATAAGCTTTGTTTTTTTCCAAAAATAGGATCATAAAGGGGTAGGGAGCAATTTCTGCCTAAACGAAACTGTGGAACTAACTTTAATGAAACCCATCAATTAACAAAGTTTTTTTTTTAGCATAGAAGCACACGCCGGATATCCGCTAGTTTAAAATTTGATTATAAACGCAGACTTTTGAAATTTACCTTAAATTTTAAGATTAGGTAGAGCTGAACCCATGTTCTTTAACTATAGTAAGAACTTCTCGCATCCAAAAGATGTGAAACAAAATATTCCATCGTTTCTCGAAAAGTGAGAAAAAAGTGTGGGTGTAACTCATGTCGAAAACTATCGAACGAGATTACGTCGTTACGTTATAAATGTCATAACATTTTACTCGAAGTCGATATACATTGCAGACGTTGAGAACGCAAGTCACACATTTAGTTGACGGCGACCAAAATTTACTAAAACTGCTATACCAAATAATGTGAAGTGCGACTTTAATGTTTGCTGTGTGCAAACGAGCTTTGAAAACATTCGTATATTTTATAAAAACAATCGTTCTTATGCCGATTAACAATAAGAATGTGCCATGACTGGGAAACTTTAACCCCCCTCAAATAAAATTCAGATGTAAAATTTTCAAAACGCCGATACACGTGTCTTTTTTTTGTCTCCTCTATCGAAATTTATAGGCCGGACCTTGTAATTTTGGAAAAACTTGATTTTGTTGTACATTGTTATTATTCTTTGCATTTTGCATTTTTATTCGTGAGTTTATTTGACAGTTCAAAGCGGGAACTTTTCTCACAAAAATATTACAGACACACTTTTTCTGTAAATTGGCGAGTAATTTCCTTAAGTGACAGCTAGTACTCGCCAAAAATATTTTGTAGCTTTCCTCTTTAACTACATTTACAACAACTTCCATAACTACTTTTTTCTGGATGTATGCAGGTAAAAAATAATAATGACTTACTTTTTAATGCGTTCATTTTGGGACATCCCTTGTAAAATTCATTGGTTCTTTCAGTAGAATTATAAGTAGTGCCTGCATGTTTTTCTGATTACTCAACACATTGTTTTGTAGGCTAAGTTTTTACTGGGAAGTACCTCAAATTTGTATTATTCCTATTTGTCTTCAAAAATGTCATGACAATTAATTTTTGTTAGCAAGTAATGTTGGAGAAAAATACACACTACTTATTTTTCGGTCGTAGAATTCAGTACTTACAATCCACTTACTAGAAGTAAAAAAATCTAGTTCTTATTTTACTACTACATAGTTGATTTTTAAGTACATTCAAAATACTTACCAGAAGCCAAAAAATCACTAGTTAATAGACGTAATAGTTAGTTATTTAGTACGTTACCAGTAAAGCCTAGATTACACATCTCACAAGTCTTACGTATTCCATAATACTTTGTGTGATAGAAAACTAATGAGTTTTGATGCGACTGTCAAAAAATCTAATGTTAAATGACAGTTTGTGTTCACACCATCACACAAAGTATAAACACTCATACATGAAATAAAATGCAACCCTGATCCAATGAAAAGTATTATTGTTTAGAAATTTTTCATAAAACGATGAAGTCGTATGGGATGTCAAACTTTTTTCATAATACTTGTCATTTTCGTGACACATTGCATTCACACTATAACACTTTGTCATATTACTTGAGTTTTTGACATGTATTAATACAAAGTATAATAGTGTAATCTAGCCTTAAGTAAATATTCAGTACTGAAAACAACACAACTAATAAGTAGTTATTGAACTGATTATTAGTAAGCAAATGTTCAGTAGTTAAAATAATAGAAGTAATAAGAAGTTGCTGAGGTCATTACTAGTAAGTACTTATTTAAGTTTTCAGAATAATGACAATTGTAATGACAACTACTAACTACCATCTGTTACTAAAAACCAAAAAGTTTTTCCTGGGTATGTTTACATGCAGCTTTTTTATTGCAATCTCAAATTTGCACTTATTTTATTGAGTGCAGATTTTTTGCATTCAACCTAGTGAAACAATTTGCAATATCACAAAATTTTTTTAAGTGGTAGTTAAAAAATAACAATCATCACTAAAGCTGGTAAAAAAGAGTGCAAACTAATTTTTTTTGCAGTTTTATTTAGTGATAGTGCACTGCTGATTGTAATCAATATTTTTGCGCTAATCTTGCTGGACAAAAGTCGTTTTTATACCCTCCACCACAATTAGTTGTGAAGAGGGTATATTCAGTTTGTCATTCCGTGTGAAACTTTTTTACTATTCATCTCAGACCCTATAAAGTATATATATTCTGGGTCCTTGACTAATTTTAAGTCGATTAAGCCATGTCCGTCTGTCTGTCCGTCTGTTGAAAACACGCTCACTTTCGAAAAACTCAAAAGAAAATTGCTTGTAGTTATCCTAAGCAGTTTGGGATTGAAATTCAGCAAAATAAGTTCAATAGGATCTGAGCTATGAATCAAAATGTGGAACCACCACCTAAAAAAAATTGATAATTTTGTTACAAAAACTAACATAAATGGTGGAAAAATGCACAGAATGATATACGATTTCGCAACAATTCGTTTTATTCAACTGGAAATTACGCTGTGAAATTTCGTGAAGATCCGTCAATAATTTACCCTAGGCCCCATATAAGCCCTACTCCCGGAAAACAGTATATTAAGCCTAAAACCCTAACTAACAATGCTATCATTACAAATTTTGGCAAATCACAGTTACATAAGACTAGAAATTAAACTGTTAAGTTTCGTGAAGATCGGTCCATAATTTACCATAGGCCCCATATAAAACCTACTTCCGGAAAACAACTTAGTACGCCTAAAAACGTAAAAAATAATGCTATCATAACAAAATTTGGTACATCAAAGTTTTATAGAACTAAAAATAAATCTTTGAAATTTCGTGAAGATCGGTTCATAATTTACCACAGGCCCCATATAAACTTTACTCCCGGAAAACAACTTAGTACGCCTAAAAACGTAAAAAATAATGCTATCATAACAAAATTTGGTACATCAAAGTTTTATTGGACAAGAAATAAAATTGTGTTATTTCGTGAAGATCGGTCCATAACTTACCCTGGGCCCCATATAAACCTTACTCCCGGAAAACAGTTTAGTACGCCTAAATCCGTAAAAAATAATGCTATCATAACAAAATTTGGTACATCAAAGTTTTATAGGACAAGAAATAAAACTGTGTAATTTCGTGAAGATCGGTCCATAGTTTACCCTGGGCCCCATATAAACCCTACTCCCGGAAAACAGTTTAGTACGCATAAAACCGTAAAAAATAACGCTAGCGTAACAAAATTTGGTACATCACAGTTTTTTAGGACAAGAAATAACACTGTGAAATTTCGTGACGATCGGTCCATAATTTACCTTGGGCCCCATATAAACCCTACTACCGGAAAACAGTTTAGTACGCCTAAAACCGTAAAAAATAATGCAATCATAACAAATTTTGGGCCGTCACAGTTTTATAGGACTATAAATGATACTGTGAAATTTCGTGAAGATCGGTACATAATTTACCCTAGGCCCCATAGAAACCATACTCCCGGAAAACAGTTCAGTACACCTAAAACCATAATTAATAATGCTATCATAACAGAAATTGGTACGTCACAGTTTTAAAGGACTAGAAATGACGCTGTCAAATTTCGTAATGATCGGTCCATAATTTACCCTAGGCCCCATATAAACCCTTCTACCGGAAAACAGTTTGGTTGCCTTAAACCATAATAAATAACAAATCGTCACAGTTTAAGATAATAATAACATCATACAGATTTTACTCCTTAAACATTCGAACTGTCGGTGGAGGGTATCAAAGATTCGGCACAGCCGAATATAGCACTCTAACTTGTTTGAGTTTGAATTTGAGTATATATTTTTATCAAATATGAAAGAGCACTTGTTATTAAATAAGAAAATGCCAAAACTTTGCCTAATTTGTCAACAATAACGACAATAACAGTTTGTCGATACATTGAGAAAATGGCCATTATTCTCTTAACAAGGCTACCATACTTTCATTCAATTTCATACATTTTGTAAACAAAGAAAAGTAAGAACAAAAGGAAACGAAAGAAATAAGAGAGGATTTGAAGTTACTGCCAACGTTTCAATTATGGGCTTTAGAATTGTTGCCTGAAGTTGAAGACTCAACTCTGCTTCATCATTTAGTTATAAGAAACGAAAGGAAAATTTGCATACTCGCCACTTTTTAACTTTTTGATTATCCAACGCGAATAATATCAGATATAAATTTTTGCAGTTGAATGGGAGGTGGGCGTGGCATTGGTCCCACTTGGCAAATTCATTTGACAATTGAAGCACAGCCGCGAATAACGTTGTAAACGCCACATTTTGCAAAAACTGTTTTTTTGCAGATAACCGTTGGCCTTACTCTCTTACACAGTTGTAACATCAAATCAACCAAAACTATGCACCTTAAAGCCTTCAAAATGGCATACAAAGTGTCAGCCAGTGGAAGAACATAGCAAGTTACTAACAAAATGATGAAACCGAAATGGTTTTGCAGTGCAGGATAATGTTTTAAAAGCATTTTGCATAAAAGTTTTTATTATCATTATTTTTAATAAAAGAAAAAAATTATTTTTAAAACAAATAATGCTGCCTGTCAAAAAACGTTTTTTTGCTCTCCTGAAAAGTTATTATTTTGTAACTTAAAACGTTATTCGCGGCTGTGCTTCAATTGTACAACTTACCAAAATTCATAAGTCTAGCTTAATTTTTTTTCAAGATATTAAATGTTGTCTCCCTTGAATGGCTACAACTTACACTGTGCGTTGTCAGCAAAGTACAAGTCGCAATATTAAATATTATTTCATGAAGATCAATTGTCATAAGATTTGAAACGTATTCAATTTAATGAAAATCGGTTCATAATTTAACAAAGTTCCCCTACAAAGTTCTTTCCGGATTAGGGTTTTGTTTTTGTCCAAAGCAATCTTATCATGTTGTTAGTTAAATTAAATTTGGTTCAAAAATTTTATATTGCAATAAAAATCATCCAACCAAATTTTATTGGAATCGGTCCTTATTTGATCAAAGCTCCCATACAAACACTACTCCCGGAAAAAGCTTCAAATAGCATATCGTAACCTAAAATTCAAAACAACGTAGATATCATCAAAAATTCGTTATTGACTTTTTGATTGATTTTTGTTCCTTTTATTGACCCCTTTTTTAGACCCCTGCGATCTTAAATTGCGACTTTATTAAATAACTTCAACCGCCAAGTACACCTTGTTGTAATTAATATTTTAAAGGTTTTTGCTTTTCGTTTAAACTAATAAAAAGTGGGTACGCTATTTTGTATTCAAGGCAGTGTTGCCAAAACTTGATGACCAAAAATGGCTAAATTTACGGCAAAAAATGGCTAAAAAATGGCTAAAAATGGGCTAAAAAATGGCTAAAAACTTTTTTTTAAATAAAAACACATTAAAATTCAATAACAAAACAGAAATAATTCGTTTAAAGTTGTTTACGATGAATTGTGAGTTAAGATCAATTTGTTAAATAAGAATAAACGTAAATTAATATTTAAAAATTAAATCATTGAAAAATTTGATGTCGTTATTGTTTATCTCATAGGAATCACTCATTAGTTTCAAATAATCATAAGTTTTAAATAATTTGAAGGTGAATCATAATCACGACAACATTTACCCAACTTTTGAGTCCAGATCTATTTAAAAAAACAAGTAAGAAAATATAGCCGGTTAAATCCGACTTTATGATACTCTACACCACATTAGAACCTTTGGACCAAATTTTAGCAAATAATCTCTAAATTGCAACCTGTACTTTGCGCACAATGTTTACATGGACAGCCAGCCGGACAAACATTGTTAATTCGACTCAGAAAGTGATTCTGAGTTAATCGGTATACGTAAAGGTGGGCTAAGGACCAATATTTTAAGGTGTTACAGACGTCAGCACAAACGCATAGTACCCTCTCCACTATTGTGTTGGTGGTATAAATATTGTATTTTTATGGTAAAAATATTTACCTAATTGATAAAATCGAATTAACGGTTGCTTAATGTAACCTATTTCTCAAATTACTTTTAACGATGTTTACTTGGCTAAACCCCCTATCTACTTCAGCATTAGGCCATGGAAGTGAGAGCAACTTTATAGTCTATTCTGAAATTTCTAAAACAATTGTTACCGCCTGCATCCCTTTATGGAAATACTTGCAACCTGAAAGAAACAGCGATGTTTGTGTTGATCCATTTTATAAATTTAATATTGGAATACTGTTCCTTTATTTTGAAAGATGTTTCAGCGTCAAAGTTTATAGCGATTTTCATCATTTGTAAAAGTTGTGATTTAAATTCAAGGCGTTTTAATTGTTCAAAATGTTTATTTTACATTTATAAATTTTTATAATAAAATAAAAATTATTCTTTAAAAAAAAACCTCAAAAAAATTTTATGGCTAAACAAGTTGAAAAATGGCTAAAAAAATGGCTAATGGCTAAACTCATTTTTTAATGGCTAAACAGGGTGAAAAATGGCTAAATCTAGCCACTAAATGGCTAAATTGGCAACACTGATTCTGGTGACGATATACTCCTTATAAATGTTGTTATTGGCAGAAAAGTTTTCGAAAATTAGGTCCAAAACCGACCAAAGGTCGCATAAAAATTCCATTCCTTAAATCACGTAAATGCACAAAAAATTTATATATATATATTATGGCGGGCCAAATTTTTTGTCGATTAGAGCCGCCCCCTAGGATGATTCTATGGACAATTCTAAGCAACTTTGGTGAAGGAACCATAGGTCTATCTCGATTTTCGAGTCTTCCACTTTTCAAAAAATGATTTTTTCCCTATAACATCATTTTGATTCAAAATACGATTTTTTTTTAATCGTTATATTATCTTTTTTATGTGTATATGGGGGGTCTATTTTTTTCAACAGAAACTCAACCTAAAAAATAAGAACACGTGTAAAAAAAAAATGAATTTAGTGGACGAAAAGCGAAATAAGTTATTTTTGAAAGTCTTTCTTGCTTTCAAGTCTGGGGTATTTTGCACGGCTTTCTGATGTAACTGCCATAACACTGTGTCAACTTTTTTCTTAAACACGTTTAGAAACGCTAGCCAGCAATTGAACATGTCTTTCCGTTGCTTGTATGTATACCGGAATTCTTGGATCAGGCAATGGTGGATCATCGTATTCTAAATATTGTTCGAAATGACCAGACGGAATGGTATGCGTAAATGGTGGTTCGAATCAGACATCATCTTTATTTAAATCAATCATATTCGTATAATCTGTACAATTGAATTTTATCAAAGTTTTTTGATAAACTCTAAGATGTGCCGGGTCGTACAGATTTCTTCGGTAGTGTAAAATTTTCTTGATTGCGATGTTTCGTGTCTGTTTTTTATCATCAAATAACATCGCTAACAAAATATTTTCGGAATGTCCGTAATATGAATTGTCTTTAATGACATTATTCACAACTCCGCGTAGATTTGTATCCAAATATTGTGTACAACGAATGAATTTGTAAAATAATACACTTCCGAAGACCACCGAATTATAGTACTTGATGTTGAAGTACATCGGCACATACACTTTCATTATGTATGTTGCCAGAATTTTAAAAAAATCAAAAAATTCAGAAAATCGAGATAGACCTATGGTTCCTTCACCAACGTTACTTAGAATTGTCCATAGAATCATCCTAGGGAGCGGCTCTAATCGAATTTTTCGGCTCCATACAAACTGGCCCGCCCTAATATATAAGTATATATATATATATATTTATAGATATCTAAATAATATTCGGCACAAATAACTTCCACCTGAAACCACATCACTTAATTTTGTTCAGTCGGGTCCATGATTGCCAAGTTTCGCAAAAAGGATACACCCTGTTTTGATATAAACAATTGCCTAGGGTCCGCATAAGTTTGTTGTGAGTTTAAATTTTTAATCAAGGCTCTTCCTCCAATACCGCAATTATACCTCTCTTAATTAGACTTTTTACAAATAAATGAAACATAAGGTAATTCATTTATCAATATTGAATGCGTAACAATAAAATCAAAAGAATGCTGATGCATATTTCCAAACAAAAAATTGTTTTTTTTTCAAAAAATTGCAATAAAATGGGTGTTCTTCTATATGGTTTTACAAATACCTGTATGAAGTTCTAAGTTGTAATGAACATATTAGGACATCCCAAAATAGTTGTTGATTTTTTTAAGAGTACAAAACTTTACAACACCTTTTTTATTTATACAGATCTACTATATGGATGTGAATCATGGGGAACCAGAGTATAGCACATTCTGGAACCGAAAACAACATCGATCTGTTGGCATTAATATAACAGAGAACAGTCCATATTGAAATACCCTGAAAAAATAAGCTGGATGGTATTGCCAGACAAGCCATCGACTGGTTCCTATAAGGGATCCTAAGCTGGAGTAAGTTTAAATATGGTATATTAAATACAGCAAATTGGAACTTCTTTGCTACGGTCCGGTCCACTGCTCCTTAAGGGAACAACTCTAATAATTACGTTATTTTCTTAATATTTTTATATTAATTTGCATATGAGATACCTCGTTAGAAAGTTTTATACATATAATTTAAATACACATTATGTTTTTTTAAATTTGATGTCTAACTTTTAAGGGCTTATTGGCGGAATATTTCACAAAAAAGGAGCTTCCTTTTAACTCTCCGGTCGACCTAAACCTTCGCCCAGTAAGCCGAAAACTTCATAAATCCGCATTATGGTCTCCATTAGAGATTAATCTGAGTTTTAAATGGATCCCCACCAGTTATTCATCTGGGTTGTGTATAGTACTCCACCAATTCAATTCCGCTTTATTTGGTTCTCCACCAATTTATACGATACCAACCTATTACCCAATGTGAAATGAAACAAAAACCGCACGAAAAAAAATTAACAAAAACGTGCGAGCTGCTTTCCCATCCAAAAAAGTTTTACAAACGATTTCAACATTAATTCTGTTTTCCTAGCATTTGAGGGATCATCTTAATAAATGAACGTTCGTGAAGCTAAACAAACATACTTACATACAAAGTAATTGCCAATCCGCGTGTCATGTAAAAGTTCTTGCATTCGTGATTAGCATTTTACTCGATAAACAATTTGATTATAAGGATATTTGCGGACGAAATTTATTTTCTAAAAGGAGCATGAAAGAGGCGGAAGCACTTAACTCGCCACATGCTCCTTTGTTACAGGTTTAATTAAAGCGATAAAATACTTGTCTTCGGTTTAAAAAAATCAAATAAATTTAAGCACCGAAAATAAATCGGTTTCTTTAATTTTTATTTAAAATGTTTATGAAAAATTTCCTAAAAAATTAGAACTTTTAAAATGTTTGAAATTCACACAGCAAAAATAATTCCCTAATGGAATACAATTTAAATAAATCCTATAAATCAATCATTTATATTTTCCCAAATTACACTCAGGTCTTTTTCGCAAAAAATCGCATAAAAAAAGACTGTAGCTCCATACAAAAACTAGGGATACGTTCCGGAATTTAAAAAAAATCGCATAAATTGAATTCAACGTATTAAAAATGTACCAAATTCGCATAAAAAAAGTTTTGCTTTTAATTTAATTAAAACAAAACATTATATTCATAAATGCAATTTTATGTGAAAAAAATATTTTATTTAAGTAAAACTAAAAAAAATAAATAATTCATATTGAGGTTAATAAAGTAAATCAAAATAAAATATTAAAAATGGATAAAAATAGCATTTAAACAGTTTTAAATTCTCCTGAGAAATAAGATTAAGCAGAATGGCTTAAGGTGTTTTGATACTTGCTATTTTTTGTATTGGATTTTTTTAGGATTGACTGAATAAAACAACAAATGCGAGAAAGAACAAGAAATACAATTTGATAAAATGTAAACAAATACTTGTCTTGCCCACGTTTTTCCCCACAAAAAACCGTCATAAAAGCTAAAATCGCAAAAAAAAAAGTGAAAAACCGTTTCTTTCGATCAAAAACTAAAAAAATTGCTAACAGTGCTAACAATTAATCTGGAAATGTCAATTTTAAGTTAAAAAATTTTATATTTTTTTTGACAGTCTTAGATTATTTATCGATAACACATGTATATTTGTTTGACATTTCAAGATTTTTTATGATATAATCATACTCTTTACACTTAGTCAGTTTTCCTATGCAAATATATTTGCACTGTTCTCCAATATAGAAAAAATACAAAAAATAGCAAGTATCATAACAGCTTTAGCAATTGTCTGTATCTCTTATTTACCGGTTCGATGTTGCTTTCATCACTAGAGGAGACAATTATATTATCGTCAGATGCAACAGTTTTATTTTCATTGCTACAGAAAATAGGATTATGCGTGATTGGCATGGGTAAGGTATTTGCACAACCTTTATTATTTTCTGTTCTCTGAAAAAATTTTGTCATTAAACTTTGCGATGCCGAATTTGTGGATTGTTTCTGCAGTTCACGATATCCTGAGAAAAGATTTTTTAATCCAGAATGAAGTTTTAATGCTCGTTCCGTATCTGGGTCCACATTGAGAATTTGGTTTTGTAATTTATTAACTGTGTTCAAAACTTCTCCAATTTGTTTCGCAGTAAACGGCGTTGCGTTAATTTCTAAATCAGAAACGCTGTCATCATCTTCTTGTTTTTCTGTAGTTAATCTAAGAACGTCAGCATCGCTCAATGCTTCATCAATAAACAGTTCCTCTAAGTCGATATGGTTAAGTGTTTCGAAACCTTCACCTCCAATTTGACGTGCCAAGGCAATAATTTCATTCGTCAGTGATGACGTCTCAATATTAATATCACTACCAACCAAGGCCCATCTATCAGGTCTGCTTACTTACAGTTGCGAACTAGCTCTTGACGAGTACGGACGTGTATCAGTGAGTAACAAAAATACAAAAAAAAAAAAAATAATATAATAAAAAAAAAAAAAAAAAAAAAAAAGTGAAAAAATATTTACCGTAGGTGAAAAAAAAAATATTTGTAATAGGTGAAAAAAAAAGAACAATAACTAGTGTGCCCGAAGAGATTTGTGAATGAGCCTCACAAATACTCCCAATAAGGAGAGTAGGCCCAGCACAAATAGCAGAAATGCGTATATTGTGGTAAGCTCCCCGAGCGTGAGCAATGAAAACATTCGATACCCTGAATTAAACAAACATCTTTTAAGTGCAAAAATTGCCAGCGCAACTGGTTTTCCATACAGAAATTTAAGTTCAAGTGTGCCCAACCTGAGCAAGTGTGTTGATCCGACCGTAAATGTGGTTCAAAGTGTGAAGCCGTCTGACCAGAGGAATAATAACGAAAAACCTGGAACATCACGATTTGCATTAACAAATACAGGAGCTGTACCAAAAAGTACTAAAGTGCAAACAGGCATGGACAGATATATAACAATAACTAAGAGAAAGGCTAGCCCTAGGTCCACCCAACAGGAACGCGTGGCCAAACAATACAAAGGCTCTAACGTAGTCTCTTTGCCAACAAATGGTAACAGATTCTCTGTACTATCCATACCTGACGATGAAGAAGCAGAATTAGCTAATGGGACAGCCACTAAAGAAGTTAAACCGCCACCTATCTATCTGCGGGAGCAAACATCAAATAGCATAGTCAACATGTTGACTCAACTTGTAGGTAAGAACAATTTCTACGTCGTTTCTATACGACGCGGACAAATTCAAGAGACCAAAATTCAAGCCAGTACAGAAACGAACTTTCGTATTATATCAAGACACCTGGACGCAGAAAATAAAAGCTACTATACATACCAATTAAAAAGTGCTAAGGGATTGATTATTGTCATAAAAGGCATAGATAGTTCCGTTCCTACAGATGAAATAAAATCTGCCGTAGAGCAAGAGGGGTACGAGGTAAAATCGGTTCATAACATTTTGAACAGGAACAAAGTTCCCCAACCACTGCACCGCATTGAGATATCGTTTGATTCATCGGTTCTCAAAACCAAAAATTCAGTTCATCCCATATACAACTTGCGCTACCTACTCAACAGAAGAATAACTGTTGAGGAGCCAATAAAACGAAAGGGTCCCTCCCAATGCACAAACTGTCAGGAATATGGGCATACAAAATCATATTGTAAATTGCCTCACGTATGTGTGGTTTGTGGCGACGCTCATAAAACCGCCGAATGTAATCGTTCTAAAGTTGACCCAAATGTCAAGAAATGCAGCAACTGTGGCGAAAATCACACGGCAAACTATAGGGGTTGTAAAGTCTTCTTGCATTTAAAAAAACCAGCTTTAGTTCAAAAATATACTCACTCCCAATATGGTCCATCACATGCGCCCAGCCAAGCCGCTGGCTCTATTGCTAGTACTACACAAACAAACAAACAAAACCAATCATATGCCCAAGTCCTAAAAGGAAACCCTAATGCGAAAAATCCCCCGAGTACTTCCAACGCAAAGCAACCTCCATACGCTAATGTTCCTAGGGAAGGTCTACAAATGCCTACCTCAATTGAAAATTTAATTCAAACTATGAATAACTTCATGGCCACTATGCAGAGCATGTTTCAGGAAATGATGCGAAACCAGAACATGCTCCTGCAAGTTCTACTCAACAAAAAATGAACCAGTTAAAAATATGTTTCTGGAATGCAAACGGGTTATCCCAACATAAACACGAAGTTGCAAACTTTCTTCATAGGCATGAAATCGACGTACTTCTTGTCTCTGAAACACACTTTACTCATAAAAACTGCTTTAGGGTAAATGGTTACCTTACGTATGACACAAAACATCCCAGCGGACGAGCTTGTGGTGGCACAGCCATAATTGTGCACAAACACATCAGACACTTACCATTGCCAGAGTTCGAAGAAGATTGTATCCAGGCCACATCTATAAATCTGACTGATTTCAAACTAACGTTAACATCCGTTTATTGTCCCCCGAGGCACAAAATTCTACACGATAAATTTCTCAACTTCTTCTCCACATTGGGCCAGAAATTCATTGCTGCTGGCGACTACAACGCTAAACATACATATTGGGGCTCCAGACTTATTAGTCCTAGAGGTAATCAGCTATATAATACCGTAACTGCAAATAACTTTGATGTGGTATCGAGTGGTGAGCCTACCTATTGGCCAACCGACTTCAACAAGCTACCAGACCTTATTGACTTTGCTGTAATCAAAAACATCAAGCGCGATCAGGTACTAGTTAGTTCCTCCTATGATCTTTCGTCTGATCATTCACCTTCAATCCTCATTTTAAAATGTAACTCTGACGCCGCAGCTGCAAACTGGTTTTCCTATCCAAACAGAAACACAAATTGGTTAAAGTATAAAATGTATGTGAGCTCTCACCTATCACAGTGCATTCCCCTAAAAAATTCATCTGACATCCAAATAGCTGTCGACCGATTTACAGAAGTCTTGGATGCTGCAGCAAGAAATGCAACCCCAATCAAGCGGACAATTAAACGTGCTCCTTACAATACATCGACGGATATAGAGACCCTTATCAGAGAAAAAAGGAAGTTAAGAAGACAATGGCAAAACAGTCGTTCCCCAACCACTAAGGCCCAACTACAATTATGCCTGACAACTCTTCGCAACAAATTGAGACAGAACCACGAGTCTGCAATAGAAGGCTATCTAAACAGCCTAGATGCCAAAAAAAACTCCAATTATAGCTTATGGAAGGCTGTACGGCATATGAAATGCCCTATAACCCAAGAATCTCCATTAAGACTGGAAAACCGCACTTGGGCGAAAAACACAGATGAAAAATTAAACGCTTTCGCGGGCCATCTTGAGAAAGTTTTCACGCCACATGATACACATACTTGTTCCTGTCGTCCAACCATTCCTGATAAGGTAAACCATCCATTAAAATTTAACATTACTCAAGTAAAATCTGCAATAGAAAAAGTGAATATTAGAAAATCTCCCGGACTTGACCGTATCACAGGGTCAATGATAAGAAACTTACCTTCGTCTGCTTCCAGAATCTTGCTGTTCATTTTTAACGCTATATTAAGAGTCGGATACTTCCCATCCTCATGGAAGAAGTCTATAATTGTTATGATTCCCAAGCCAGGAAAAGATGCTAGCCAGGTTGCGTCGTACAGACCGATAAGCTTATTATCAATCCTATCAAAGCTTTTCGAAAAAATATTCATTTTAAGTATAACTCCTCATCTAAATGAACACGACATCATCCCGGATCACCAGTTCGGATTCAGAGCGAAACATGGTACAATAGAGCAAGTGCATAGAATTGTCACCCTTATTAGATCGGCGTTTGAGAAAAAGCAATACTGCTCAGCCCTGTTTATAGACATTTCCCAAGCATTTGACAAAGTTTGGCATGATGGGCTACTCATCAAAATAACACGAATGCTTCCTCAAAACACTCACAAGCTTCTGGAGAGCTATCTAACAGGCAGAACATTCATAGTAAGGTCGCAAGATAAATACTCCCCCCTCAAGAAAATTACTGCTGGTGTTCCCCAAGGCAGCATATTAGGACCGCTTCTATATATAATATACACAGCGGATATGCCAACAAACCTGAGCACGCATACCTCTACATTTGCAGACGACACAGCATTTATTAGCGTTAACCATGACCCAAAAGTCGCATCGCAAAATCTGCAGTCCCACATCAATGAACTAGAGGCATGGCTAGAAAAATGGAGAATAAAGGTTAACCCGGCTAAATGTGCTCACTTAACTTTCACGCTCAGAAGACAAACGTGCCCAGCAGTAAAAATAAATAACATCACTGTTCCGGTAGAAAACCATGTAAAGTACTTGGGAGTTCATATAGATAGACGTTTGACCTGGTCTCGTCATATCGAAGCGAAAATAACGGCTATGAAACTTAAAGCAGCTCAACTACATTGGCTTCTCGGTAGAAACTCAAACTTGTCTTTAGACAACAAAGTTCTTCTATACAAGTCCATCATAAAACCAATATGGACATATGGCATCCAATTATGGGGTACTGCATGCGCATCTAACATCCAAAAGCTTCAAAGAAGACAGTCTAGAATATTACGACAAATTGTCTGCGCCCCATGGTATATACGTAATGATATTATCCACAGAGATCTCAACCTCCCCACTATCCAGGAGGAAATTAAAAAATATTCAATAAGCTACATCGGTAAACTAATGGTTCACCCTAACTACCTCGCTCGGGGTTTGCTTCAGTTCGAAGGTCACCAGAGGCTAAAAAGAACCGATACTTTGAGCCTTACTAGAAGACAGTCTTAAAAATTTGAATACAGCAGTTAGTGGTTACACAGGTAACAACTAATAAACAACAAGTAGAATTAAGATTTGAATACATATTGTAAATTTCGATAAGAAAGATTCAATAATAAAAATAAATTATTAATAAAAAAAAAAAAAAAAAAAAAAGGTCTGCTTACTTGTACAAAAACAAAAAACGATTCTTTTTAGTTGTCAAAAATTTACTACCACATATACAAAACAAAAGGAAAAAACGTGTATGTGTGGCACACCATAAACGTAAACAAACGTATACATGCACATGTAAGCAAAATGTAAACAACTTTTGACAACTAAAAAGAACATAAACAATGATCATCAGGCTTCTTGCGCAGACCTTTTCAATGGGCCTTGCTACCAACAAAGCTTTACAGAAAGCACACATTATATATGTCAAAAACTACATACCAGTGTTATCAATTATCTAAATATTATTTTTATATAAAAAAAATTTGAATATTTAAAAACCGCATAAATTCAAATTCGCATAAAAAAATACCGCGCAAAAAAAGACCTGAGTGTATTTTGTATGTCTGGAAGTGTTGCCAGAAGCAGAGAAAATCGAAAGCACCTAGTTTTATAGTGGAGCTTAAAGAATTTTTGTAAATATTAAATTTTTGTTAAGTTTGCTAAACAGTATTATTATTTTTTTTGACGAATGACAAATTTTCTCGATTAAAATTTGTGTTATAACTTATGTATATATTATTTGGTGGGAAAAATGGTAGGGATTTGTGAAGAGAACAACTTTTCTGCTGTGTAAAGATAAATCAGTTTTTGGTTAATTTTATAGAAAATTTTGTTTGTATGTGCTTTTATGAATTATTGGTAAGTTATTCACGATTTTAACTTAAACATATCAAGTAGAGTTTTTCCCGGGATCCCGCTCCATATAAATAATACAAAGTAAATTTGTTTTTTAATAATGAAAAAAACTTTTTTTAAAAACGTTAGGTAACTTGTTTACAAAGTAAGTAAAATAAATGCTTAACTACTACAAAAATTAATTGAAGATTAAAAGAGGACCTTGAATTATTACGGTTTTATATGTAAATTCTGTATTGTTATGCTCTAGATACAAGATAAAAAGATAACATAAACATAACAATTTAATTCATAAAACAATAATAAAAACAAACAAAAATTGAGGTACTCAAGATATGAGATCAAAAAAAGTTAATTCATAAAATAGATAAAATATTTTGAATAAATATATTAAAATTTTTTAACGGCTTAGGAAATAACTTTCTGACACACTCAAAGCGCTTATTAAGTCGTCAAAAAGTATATTTCTAATTTTATTTACTAATTACCATGTTTCCGAAAAATTTTGTTCACTTTTTTACCGAGGTTGGACAAATAGTTAAAAGTGCACCGTTGTAGAATGCTTCTGATTCACAAAAAGAAGCATTTTTTTATAAACAACGTCTATGTCAGTCAAATGTATGTCAAGGTAATACAAAATAGCATCAACCTCTTACAAACCTTTTCATGCGTTTTTTAAATTGTACGTTGTAGTATCATACACGAGTTTCCAAATTTTGTTTTATTACGGTTTCCCCGCACTTCAGGGGTATATAAGCCAACACCAATTGAAAAAAAAATTGTGTTTATCACCTAATAAACATATCGCTCCTTCATTGCAACATAGTCATATCTCAAAAAATCAAAAATTGTAAGTTATTTAAACATTTTTCATTTTTCGAATTTATTCTATGAGCTAAATTTCAGTTATGTATTTTATAAAGCTTTTTTGTAATAGTTCTATTCCTTCAATTTTTCAGAAATGACTTTATACACTACCAGACTCTTATATTGTATTTTCTTTTTACATTTTACCTTAGCCTTCCGTTGGAAAGCAATGAGGTATATTGAATGTACAGAAAAATTTACAATTATTAGACACCAGCAGAAAGGAAGGCTAAGGTAAAATGTAAAAAGAAAATACAATATAATAGTCTGGTAGTGTATAAAGTCATTTCTGAAAAATTGAAGGAATAGAACTATTACAAAAAAGCTTTATAAAATACATAACTGAAATTTAGCTCATAGAATAAATTCGAAAAATGAAAAATGTTGAATATAATATAAAGTAACCTTCGGAAGGAAATAATTCCCAGTTTCTGTAAGTTATTTAAGCAAAGTGTTCCTCGTACCTTCTCGTATTTTATCTCAAACTGGACCGAAGTTATAGCAAAATATATCTGTAAATCGGTACATTTTGAAAGCTTTAATCGCATTTTGGCCACAAAAAGTAGTCCAATGATGTCAAATCACACGAACGAGGTAAGGTGGCCAATTCAGAGGTCCATTTCTTGAGATAATTGTTGTGATGGTTTCACGGTCTGTATGGTATATTGTGCCATCTTGTTGGAACCATTTCTCATTCAAATGACTTGACACGAGGAATAATCACGAATTATTTGCCTTAAGCGTCCACCATTCACGGTATTTATGGCACCGGTTGGGGATTTAAAAGCAAATGCACCAAACAGTGATTTGTTCGGAATGTAATGCATTCTCAAGAGTATCATAAGGATTTTGCTCTCTCTTAAAAACGAAAATTCTGCTTTTTTAAATAACCATTAACACAGAAATGAGTCTCATCGCTGAAAATTATTTGACGAAAAATCTGGTTTAACTAACAGTCCTTTCGAACACACGACGCAATTGAAGGTCCGCTGACTTTAAATCTTGCACCAGTTGGATTGGATCTTCGATAAATGTAGGCCGGGATCTTTCCTAAATTTCTTAATTTTCCAAGTAGTAGAAGGTCAGAGACCGAGCTGCTCGGTCACACGCACGTCTACAGCGGCGATTTTTTTTTTCTCTAAGCACTGATTTTAATAAATATTATCGAAAATAAAAAATGTGCCTTATTAGTTGCTCAGATGGACGATGATGCTCACTGTAAACTTGACGAAGTGCGCTATTAGTTTGGCGAATAGAGCGCGAAAAAAATATCCACGATTTATAACGCTGTGTAAGTTTTAGCGTGGTGATTTGCCAAACTATATCTAAAAGTAAATTTAACTTCTGATAAGATCCTACAAACACAATGTAAAAATGAGTCATCATTCATTTTCCTTTGCGGCATTGTGTTTTTCTTAAAAAGTCTAAAAACAACAAACAGATAAAAGTAAAACAACATGAATTAAAAATTATTTTCCCCAAATCTTCTACATGCAGGCCTGTTCTGGAAGTCACTTTCATTCAAATCACGTGATTTCAAATCACATGTGCCTTTTAAAGTCACACGTGTGATATTTTGGTGTTCCATTTTTGTGTGTTTTGGTGTGATTTTCAATTGCCGAAAGCATACCGAGAACACAGAATACCACAAAATCACACGTGTGATTTGAAATCAGATGATTTTCAGAACAGGCCTGAAAGAAATTTTTAAACGAAAAAAAAATAATGAAATTTTCTAACAACATTTTTTTTTTGTTTTTTTTTTATTTTTTCGAATTTATTCTATGAGCTAAATTTCAGTTATGTATGTTATAAATGTAACAAGAAAATACAATATAATAGTCTGGTAGTGTATAAAGTCATTTCTGAAAAATTTAAAGAATAGAACTATGTATTACAAAAAAGCTTTAGAAATTTTCTAACTATTTAATGATTATTTTGAAACTTATTATGTTCAAGGCGATTCTGAGATTCTGGCTAGCTTGAGGTCCTTTTATAATTTAATAGGGACAAATAAAATATATTCCTCTTAGTTATTTACTTTACAACAAAATTTTAAGGGTCCTTGGGCATCACTTAAATAGTTTTTCCTAAAGTTTTTCTGTTCTTCTGGAAAAAAAATTGTCACCAAATTTTGCAAGACAGCAGCGCTTGTCGGAACCAAGTGTCGTTGATGTTGAGCTGATTAGTTTTTGGAAACAAAAATTCGCCGTGACGACAGCTCTTTGCTCATTTCGAAAGAGAGTGTTGCACCAAACAGTCAAATTTAGAGGATGTAATGGTTATACGTTAACGGGTTAGGGATTGTCTTCGCTTTAAATCTGGCAATTTTTTTTTATTAGGGTAGCCATTTAACCAGAAATGGGATAATGAGTAAAAAGAATGAAGATCTCTATGAACTTCGCAAACAGATTTATTTTTTCACGATTCACGATGACTTGCCTTACTAAATAGAAATATCAACACAGTTTGGCATTCTCAGCTGTCAAACCATATTTTTATATATCGAAAGTTCTCATGCAGCTTAAAAAAATACCTGATACTTAAATTGTAAATTTAGAGAGTTTTATCGATATTTATCATTCCAATTCCATCAGTCTCCGGCCAAAAATATGCACAGGGGAGTTACGACTAGCAGGGGAATGACAATTTAACATAAGTTACTGAAGGGTAATTTTTTTAAGAGCTTCATGATGGCTAAAAATAAAGCGAAAACCAAGCAACAGGCATTGGCGGAGAAACGAAAGGCAGAAAAACAAGAGCAAAGATACAAGAAAAAGTACCTCAAGAAAAAATACAAAAAGTTATTAAAACTCATTGCTAAATAGACTTCGCGAGAAAAACGTGCGAATGTCCTGGAAAAAGCATTCAAAAGATTTAACACCCACATAACCTGATTATCCGTATGCCGTGAACAACTCTGTTGATTACAATATATTAAATAAAATACAGAACGATTTAAACTAGAATGAAGCTAGCTCTAAATACAGTACTCTACTTTATAATACAGAACAAATGGTATCTGTATCCAAAATGTGTTTTTTCTATATATAAAGCTTTTCCTTTTTTAGCTACAATTATACTAATTCCAAGTTGATTTTATTTTTAGTTAATCTTATTCAATTTTGTGGTTTACAATTTTTCAAAAAAAAATTTATTAAAAAAAATTAAAAATAAAAAACACAGAGTAGCTAAGTTTAGTGTTTGGTTCAAATGGTGTTTCGAAAGATCAAATGCAAAATATCTTCTACTGCCAATCCGATCAAATTTTTTAAAGAATTTTAAGAAGAATAAAAGAAAATATTCAAATAGCATCTGACGTATAAAGCTCGAATAAAGTGACAAAAAATATCAGTTATGTAACCAACACCAACAGCGTAACGTCCAGCTTAACCGTAGTTAATTTAACAATCAAAGAAAAGCTTCTGTTTTGTAAAATAGATATTAGATTTTCATTAGCCTGCTTTCTCAATTTTCTCTAATCAGTAAAAAAAAAGTTTTTAGCCTACAATTCAACTAAACGAAAAATATCCGACCATATTTGGTGGAAAATCAATGTCAACGCTGGCAACACACAATTAGTCAAAGGGTTAACTAAGTTTAAAGCAGCCTAAAGTTATGCTACAAAATAAACATTTCCACATCTAGCATAGATGATGGTTAACATAATTATTACACTAAACTTGCAATGTAAATAAACTGAAATGTTGTGTCGTTAAATGTTAATACAAATAAGGCAAAGGCATTACAGAACGAATATGTTCTACATAGAGTATTTATCACCAGAAATAAGCTCTAAAAACGCGTCTTATAAGCATTAAATATGCAGTAAAAACGTGAAATTATACGCTGAAAAAGTCATACCATAGTATTAACATACAAATTTTCGAGATTTTACCCTATTTGGAAACGAACGAAAGTCATAAGGTCACAAAACAATTTGTTACGAGGTTAAAACTTATATAAAAGTTATTAGTGCCGAATATTATCCAGATATTAAGATCCATATGAAATTTTTTGTCTTAAAGGGTTTTAGGGACGGCCGCTAAATTGTTTATTTACATAACCATTTAAAATAAAGTTAAAGCTATTTATAGATGTGAGCTTTGGGCAAATGTGAACCGTTTCTAACTTGCAGTAAAATATTTTTGCCGCGAATTTAATCTAAATTCCAACATAATTAGATGGTTTACGGACACAAAGAGTATAATTTGGAAAGACTTCGGCCTTAGTACAATTAAAATGTATTTACCAATCTACAAGATTGCAACTTGTACTTTGCGTACAAGGTTAACATGGACAGACAACCAGCCTGACGGACGTATGGGCATAGTTAGATCACATTAAAAGGTGATTCTATGTCGATCGGTTTAGGATTTTGTTTTTTTTGTGGCGATATATACAGTTAGGGACAAAATTGTTCACAAAATTAGTGTTATTGGCAAAATAGGCTATACATTTTTGTTTTATTTATAATTATTTAATTTAAAACTTAAAAAAAATACTTTTCCAAAATATATGTGTTCATAATATTTTACACGGTATTAGTATTAAGTTCTGAGTGTGAACAATTATGAGCGCTGTTAGAGATTATTGTTGTATTTGGGTCCTAGCGTTTGGTGTGTTGTCCCTTTGCTGTTTCAAGCTACCTTAATCCATTTTAATATACTTATACAAAAGTATTTAGTTAGCATTTTCGGCTTAATTTTTCCAAGCTTTAACGGCAAGCTCCCAAACCATATATGCAGCGTTAGGCGGGTTCCTCTTTTTTTGGAACGGACCAAAGGTATTCAATTGGGTACAACTCTGGCGACTTATTAGGTAAATTTATTTTGGAATTTGTATTGTCTTCAAACTAACTTTTACCTATTTCTGAAGTATGCTTAAGATCGGTGTCCTGCATAAGGATATCACCCTTTGGTGTTTCTAAGCCGAATATGGCTAATCTTGGAATCTATGGGTATTCAATTATGGTTATGTAGTACTTGGCACACATTTTTCTTCTTAATTAGCGGAGTGCTCGAGGCTGGTTCCCGCGAAAACAATCTCAAGTCATTTATGAGATCATCAAAATATTAATATTTGGAATTATTCCGCTCTTTTACGCTAACACTTTTACGCCAGCCATGTTTACTGCCGTCCGACTGGCTCCAATCTCATAATTTTTGTCCTATCTAAGCATGTTAGACGCATTTCATTTTTAAAACTGAATTTTTCTTACACTTTTGCAAACTTCAGCTGTTTTCAGCTTTTATTTTTGCTTTATGTCTGGGATCACACTATGAAAGTTTTCTTGCAGAAAGTCTGAGTTTATTGGTGAGAGGGGAAGATAACGTGCTTCAATGCACTCCTCTCTCACCCATTAACTCAGACTTTCTGAAAGAAAACTTTCATAGGGCTTCCAATCGGGAAATCCCGATCCCGGAAATCCCGGGATTTTCGGGATTAGGCGAATCCCGAACCTCGGGATTTCTGATTTCTAATCCCGGGATTTTCGGGATCCCGATTTTTTTTATATTCTTTATTATTTTTACATTTTTTTAAATAACTTGTATAAAGATACGTGTATTTGTTGACAAAAAAAGTTTAAAGTACATTTGAATAGATTTGAAATACATATGGACAATTTTAAATTGTATTTGAAAAATTTTTAATAGGTATATTCGGATAATTTTAAAATATATTTGTCATATTTAAAATATTTGGATATTTTAACAATACATTTAGGTTTTTGAGATGTCAGTTAAACTAGTTTTAGTTAATCTGAAAACATATTTGTGCCGCCATAACAGAGTTTGTATACATAATTTTGACGGAACAGCTTAGTTTTGCTAAAAATGTTGGTCTTTAATACAACTCAACTCTAGTTCAGTTGAAATTTTGCAGTTTTTGTATTATGATTAACAACTCTGTGTTAGTGCGGTTAACAAAAACATTATTTCATAGATATTCCGCACAAGTTTTTTTCACATGCGTTTTGACAGCATTTCACGTGAAATGTTAAACAGAGTACCAGGCTTTATGCAATAAGTCGCACAATGGTTTCATTCATTCAATAAAAAGGTGAACTTACCTATAGGAATAACATAAACAGCATTGTACAATGTTGCCGACAGATTTCACTTTTATTGTTGTGCAATAAAAATCAATAGTCTTTTGATTGTTTCCAATATATTGTGCCACTTTTGGATAGCACATACACATTGGCGATATAGTTGTACAATACGTAAAATTGAACAATTTTATTGAAAGTGTATGAGCCGCTTTACATTGTCTTTATGAATTTTGATCAATTAATAATAAAATTTTTTTTTTAATTATATTTTTACAAATACAGTCAAAGCCCGTTATAACGAATACGCAGTTCAACGAATATCTGATATAACGAATGGACCCATTTTTACATTACCTATCTTATATAGCGAATGGCAAAAAAAATAATAATCCCGATTTAACGAATGACAAAGCAAAATAAAAAAATCGTAACAGAACCGTTAGATTTTTGTGTGTGTTTTTGCTTCTTTGCTTTGTATTGAAAAAACACGTGTGATGCCTTGCTTTTTTTATTAATGTTTCAGTAGTTTTGTTTGGTTCATTGTGAAAACGAGATGTCAAATCGAAAAAAAAGTTCTTTTGATAAAAAAAAATTTAAGATTTTAGAAGAGTGTAAGAAAAGTGTAAATCTTTCAGTAATATCTCAAAAGTATGGAATACCAAACTCTTATTAAAGTTTTATTTCTACACTAAATTATAAATAGTTACAATTAAATTTTGATGTTTTTTATAAAATTTTAATGTAAAAAGTTACTGATCGATATAACGAATATCTCGGTATTACGAAAGGTCATTCGTTAAACCGGGCTTTGACTGTAAATAATATACGTTCATGAAATGTGTATTTTAACTCGAAAATTAAGTTGTTTTTTATACAGTTTAAATTTTTTTTTTATATTGGGTATAAAAAAAATTTTAAAACCCGAAATTTTTTTTAAAATCCCGTTAAGCCCGGGATTCAAAATATCCCGAAATACTCAGTATTTGCCGGACCTTAATAGCTATATTGGCAATGCCAGTAACAATAAGTCGCTTTGAGTCGCGAAAATCTTTTGGCGAAAGTTTTTTTTTGGCCGACCAGCTTTGTTGCTTTTGATATCCAAACTACACTTTTTTTATTCTACATTAAAATCTCACCGAAATGTTTTATTTTTTGTGATTTGCGATGTGAGACTCCTTTTATTAGGGATGTGCAAATTGAAAAAAATATATCGAAATATATCAAATCGATATTTTTTGGGAGTATCGATATTAATTAATTCAAAAATATCGATATGTCGAACGCATTTTGCTGAAACTACAGTATTTATCGGATATAAGAAACTTAAAAAATCCAGGAAAAAAGTTTCTTATAAGCGTTTCTTTCTTATATACAACAATTTTATATAAGAAACTTATTTCTTATATAAGTAGCTATGGCCATATTTTGGTTTTCTGTCTCCTTTTTTGTTACATAGGGTCATCACCTGACAATTTTTTGTTATAATAAACGTCAAACTTCATATAAAAAAAACGCTGACAAAAATTTTAAAGTTTTTTCTATATGGACTTTGACGTTTGGTGTGACAAAAAATTGTATGGTGAAGACCCTCATGTTAACGTTTCTAACTTTTAAATAATTATTGTCTATGTCTTTTGAGTTTTTCACTATTTTAGATAACGTTGAAAGTCCAATATTATATTTTTTGCAATTTCGCTTCTTTTTATACCGTTTTGTATTTCTTTTAAAATTTTAACTTTTGTTTTTATTGACACAAAGCTTCTCATGAGTACCAGCTCGCTCATCTAAAACTAAAGCTGGAGGTCCATAACACGCGTTTTCGCCTCCACGCATCGCATGCTTTTATAACCTTACTTGCGTTCTACATTTCAAGTTACATGCAACGCTTTTTATGCAGCAGCAGCACAAGTAAAAAAAAATTTAATTTGTCAAAATCAGCTGATTTGTTCGAACGGTGCTTGTGACGCTTACAAAAGTAGAAAGTAAACCTTCTGTTCGCCTCAAGGCATCTACGCTTTTGTGCATGTAACTTACTACGTATAACTACACAGATTCTACTTTTTTGACAGCTGCGTATGCTGCGAAAAAGCGAGTAACGCGTGGTGTGGACCTCCAGTTTAAAAAAAAAACTTTGTTCTTGTTGTAAAACTGTTAGAAAACAGAGTTGTCCATGCAAACTACATAAATTCTGTGTTGCCGTTGGAAGTTTCTTATATAAATTATTTTTCTATAATTTTTGGTGTTTAAGAAAAATGTTCTTTTATCAGTTTTTTTCTTATAAGCGTTTTTCTTATATGAAACCTTTTTTGTTAGAAAAATCGCAAAAAAGACATGGTGTTTTTGAAAATGTTTCTTATAAGCGTTTTGTTCTTATATGAGATGTTCTTATATCCGAATAATACTGTATTACTAAATTAAAAAATATAAGCACAAATCTTATTATTATTCCCAATTTATGTAAATAGGCACATTATTGTTCAGAAGCCGCATAAAATTAATATTTTCAAGTTCGTTTGACTTAACTGTTTTAATAAGAACTCTGCAATGTGAAAACCCCACTTTTTCTGAATTTTTCTTCTTATAAATTCCAAAAATGTTGAGTTTTTAATAAAGACTGACTTTAAAAAATATCGAATTCGATAGTCGTTTTCAATATCGATATATTGGTATTTTAAATATTGGCGATATATATCGATTATTTTTTTAAAAAATATCGATTTTGATATATCTATACTAAAAACTACATTATAATTAAAATTTAAAAAGCGAAAACTGGTAAATATTTTTTTAAAATCGTCTTTGAACATAAAAATTAAAAAAAAATTTGTTTTTCAAAAACAAAGATTCAAACCAGCGGACTCACAGTTTCTAAAGCCCTTATTATGATACTACATTTTTAATGCATTGTTCAAGTTTTGGTAAAAAGTGCAAATATAAAGTAAAAGAAAAATTTAACAAGTGCGAAGGGTTCAGCTGTATTAACATTTGCCAGTACTGGCAAGACAGTAGCAATACATGCAAACTTTTTCACTAATACATGCACACTTTTCCAACTGTCTTGTCTAGTGTCTAGCAAATTTTGCAGACAGTAAAATTGAACAGTGATTTGACATTTGGTAACAGTAATCTGAAGTTTTGTTAGCAAAAGGGGAAAAAATCAAAGTGTAAAAAATTAAACATATTTTGCATTGATTTTTTATATTTTAGTTTAGTGTTATGATTGTTAACACAATATATTTATTTTAAGCTGTTTTTAAGTTTGTTTATTTCATGTAAAACACGTTTATTTCTAAAAGTGAACTGTCTTAAAGGCTCAGTTAGGCGAACGTTGCTGTATCGTATCTGTACTGTATCAATCAGCTGTTCGCTTTTTGTTATATGAAAACCAATACAAAAGCTTACCGAAATGCATTGTACCGTAGTTGAAACGTACCAATCTGTATAAAATAGAATTTCATGCCGTTGTTACGTGACATTTGTAAGACAGTGATGGGCGGCTTGTATGTTACATTGACTGCGGGTAATTTTGCTCATTTTTTTTTGGTACTTTTTTTAGTATATCTATGGAATTGCGACAAAACAACTTACAATACAACATATTTCCAAATATACAAATATACATATGTTCAGATGTTTAAAATAAACAAATGCATATACATACACATACAATGGAAATGTGAAACATACATATACAAGACTTTAAATGGTATCAAAACCTTGTTTGGTGTATGCACATTTACAATATATGTATGCTAAAAATTTATACATGCTGAAATACAAATTTATTTATTGTAAATCTATAATAAAAAAAATTAAATTATTAAAATTTTTTACATAACCCAAAATACTGTTTTAATACCATTTAAATCACGTGGTACCTTTTCTGCACAACGGTCACCATTTGAGCATTGTTGATTCCCATCACTGTGTGTTTTGTTTTATGTATACTATTGCTTTTTGTTTATGTATGGGAAAACATATGACACGTTTTTAAACGCTCTATAAGTGCACCAACGTGCTTACAGTACGGTGCGGTACATTACGGGTAGAGCAACGTTCGCCTAACTGAGCCTTAGCTACTGTCTGGACGCCTACGTCACGAAGACAGTTAGTAGTGTTTTTGGAAATTAATATGTATTTTCTTACTGTCTTGCCAGTACTGTCAAATGTAAACGTACTGTAAGATAAATGGCAAGCTGTCAAACATTTTACTAAAGTTATCGATAAGAAATGCAGTTATGTCAAAAAAAAAATGTAAAATTGTTCAACTTAAAATTGACATTTCAAGCTTGAAATATGAAAAGTGTTGCTGAATCAGCGTTTAATGGGCAAATTCAGCGACTTAACGGTTTTTGTTTTTACACACAGAAAAAAATACAAATGTTAAAATAACATGGCGAAATGTTGATTGAGAATCATGGTAAATTTCTGCAAAAGTATACCCTTTTTTTAAATTTATCATTATTTCATATTAATTTTAAATGAAAAATATTAAAATAATCTTAAATCACGTTTATTTAATATTATTCACTGTTAAAATAACATTGTTCAATATTGAATCCATAAAAACCTGTTTTATATTAAAATCAAAAGTTTATCTTGTTAAATTAACATGCATACACACTTAAGTATGTAGATCTTTTTATTTTCATGTTTAAAATATGTTATAAAAAGAAGACAATTCCCGTATTCTTTTAATTAAAATTATTTAGTTAAATAGTACATCAAGTTTTCAAAGTAGAATGATGACGAAAACGATATCGGGCCATTCTGCTGATGCTTCTGTTAGCAAAGGCTATACAAAATAAGTGAAACATGTGTTACAGGGGTAAGTGTTTTGAATTATTCTTAATTAAATGCATATGTTGTCTTCACACTGTTATATCACACTCCAACCAATTTGATTCTACATGAAATTCACGCTGTTTCAACTTTAAATAACTTGCATTCAACGTGATTCGGATTGTTATTTCAATATTAATTACATTTTGCTCTAACTTTACTGCAATGTTAAATTAACATGAATTATAGTTATTTTAAAAGAAAAAAATGTTGTTCGCAAGTTATTGTAAAATCATGTTAAATTAACATGAAACAACAATGAAGCAAAATCACTACTGAAATATGTAAAATCAACCTTGTTTTGAACGAATTTACATTGATTTTTTTCTGTGTGTAGGTTTCTCATAAACAAAAAGTTGGCAGCATTCAATAAAATTAACAGAACAGGGATGGCTAATGCTATGTTCATACGACGTTATAAACCACTCGTTTCGTTCTTTGAAACTAGTTTGCCAAACATGCTGTTCATACGATTCATTCTTGTTTCATTTTGAAATTTTTTTTGTGTTGTTAGTGTGATTTTTTTAAAATAGATAAAAAAAGTAAATAAAACTTAAACATATATTATTTAACACTTTTATTGATATAATTATGTTATAATTATCACTTTATTTTATTAAACATCAATTTTTATTTTGTTTTTTTCTTTGTTTTGATTTTTTTTGGGAGCTAGTTCAGATAAACTAACGATAAATGTTATCAAAATTGGAGATGATAGTACATTTTTCCTGTTTCGCAGCCTGTTTAAAAATGAAACGACCTGTTTCGCTCTCAAAATTTTGTATGGGGAAACAAGTCGTTTCAATCATGTTTGGGGCGCGAAACAGGAATAAGAGAGCGAAACACGAATATTGCTGTCCGTGTGAACATGGTATAAGTTGTTGCAATTGTACTTTTTGGTTGATACTTTTTAAACTAATATTTATAATACCTTTTTGTGGTGTTTTTTAAGAACATAAATAAAATTAATTTCAACTAAAAAAATCTTTTCGTATAATTAGGGTAAAAAAGTACAATTTTTAATGGATGTTGGTACAATTTTAAAAATTTTCAACGCCATCCCTGAAACAAAACCATAACAAGAGAAAAAAAACTTAAAAAGTTTGTTTACATATTTATAGTTTGCTCTTTCTAGCATTTACTGGTTCTTTCTATCAATCCTATATCAATTTATGAATAAAAAATGTAGTGTCATAAGGGCTTAACTTCAACAAACCCCCTAGACAACTGAACCATGAAGGAACGTTGTTTGAATATCATTAAAATGAAATATGGCCCGTTTTATTGTTAAATCAAGTTCTCTCCTCATAAGGACCCAGAATATATATACTTTATGGGGTCTTAGATCAATATTGTAGAAATTAAAAACGGAATGACAAACTTATATATACCCTTTTTCACACGCAAAGAAAAAACATGGTTGTGGTAAACATATTCTAAGAGCAACATATTATGATGAGAATTATGATTGTAGTCACCATATTAAGATTATTATTGAATCATATTATGACTAAATATACTCGTTCTATTACATCATAATATTTTTCCCTTAATCATATTATTATTCTGTTAATTAAATTATTGTCATGTTAATCATAATAAGCTAAGAAATTAATCATATTATTGTCATGTTAATCATAATAAGCTAAGAAGTAATCATATTATCATCATGTTAATCATAATAAATTTAGAAGCAATCATATTATGATACAGCACATTTCATAGCTGTCATAAAAATACAAAATAAATTTAAATATTTTTGAATCGATTTTTAATTTTGTGGCTTTTTACAATTTTTCTTAATGTTAATCAAATAGCGGAGTTCAATATAAGGCTTGCAAAAGAGCAAATGAAAAATCTGTGGTTTTCATGGGCAACCGCGTGTGTCCATTTTTTCGATTTTAAGATGTTGGTGCCATATTGCCTAATTTTGAACGCTCTTTACATTTTTTTGAAAAAAGATGGATCAATTCCGATTTTTTAACGTATTGGCAAAGTGTAAAATGTGCAATACCTAGCCCATAGTTTGATCTAGTATGGTTTTTAGGCTTTCCTGAACAATTTGTTTTAAGACATACGCGGTTGCCCATGAAAACCACAGAAATATCGTAGCACTTTTATAAAATATAACGAAATCTCAGTGTGTTTTGTTGTTGGATTTTACAAAAAAACTACGATATTTAGCATTTGCACCATTACATCACAAATACTGAATGAACTCCGCTAATATTTTAATTTTTTTATTTCTTTAAACTTATTTTTTTTAATTTTAATAGTTTAACCGCTCACAAATAAAAAAAACGACGACTTTGATTGCATCTTTAACATAATATGATAAATGTATAGAAAGTTATCATGTTATGGCTATTAAATATCATGATATGGTTGTGAGAAATATAATATGTTTAGAAAGTTATCATAATTAAGTTGTTAGAAAAATAATTATTTTTCGGTCAACAATACTCAAATTCATAATTGCGATAAACATTGATATGTTTACAGTAACTATAATATTGATGATATTAAATTAAAATAACAATTATTTCTTTACGACAACAATCACCCTTATTGTGTTTGGCGTATTTAAAATACGCCTACGACTGTTTGGTAATAGATTAAAGAGAACGTGAACTTTTTTTCTTTAATCTATTACCAAACTGTCGTGGGCGTATCTTAAATACGCCAAACACAATAAGGGTGAATATATTGTTACATCAAACATAGTGTTGTTGCCGTAACCATGTCCAACCATATTTTTTCTCTGCGTGCACCTGAGGTGAAGGGTATACAAATTTAACATGTTTCAAAATATGTCTCAAAAAGGCAATATGTGTATAATATACTATAAACTTACAAAATGCTGCAAAAAGGCTCTTTTAACTGAATTATGCAAAAAATTCTACAAACGATAAAATATGCACTAGCAAATCGATGCTCTTAAACGGATAAATATATTGTTTCTGCCTTCATTGCTCGCACTTGCAATTGCATATTTATGGTTTCCCGCCTTATAAGCATATCATTATTTGCACGGTTTTTGGTGCTTAAAAACAAGAGGTGCATTTCTAAAAACTCGTTGGCATATATTGTGCTTATAAATCAAAATCGCGTAACTTTATCAGCATCATGAAAATAAAACTATTTTACTTGCATTGAAAGCAGGTTCGTTATGCTTTTCTCTTAAAAAAAATTTCAAAAGTTTTAACAAAAATCGTCACTAACATTTAACAAAGTTGTCAAAAAATCGTCAAATATGTAAATGTTACAAATCATTAATTACACTGGTTTACAGCCAAAAATACCAAGAACGCCACATGCCTAGATAAGTTAATTGGGACCTCCTGAACACGAAAAACGCTGTAATTTTTTTTTTCTAAGTACCGTTTTTTAGATAACGGTACTTTTTTGTTTTTCCGTAAATGTAAATCAAACATATGTATATGAACAACATTTTTATTTAAAATACTTTTTTACTCTTTTTAACGGATTTTAAAAATCGAACGCAAATATTTTTCTAATTTGGACAGGACAAAGTCTGTCGGGTCAGCTAGTAAGCCATAAAAATCAAATTTGACTCAGATATTTCTTATACCAAATGAGTATTGAAAATCACCCCATTACTTCACCTCGCCCCTATACAAGTGTATTGACGAATTTAAAGTTTGTTATAACTTTTAATACTACGGTTAATGGTATGTAAGATGCGGCATTGCTTTTTTTTTAAAGTTGACGAAAACAAAAAATTAATAAATTAAAATTTAAAAAAGTATTATGTACCCAATTATTAGATTGGCCTTGTTAAAAATTCGTATTTAACATCTAATAAACCTCCAGCACGCAAAAACAATGTCATTAATGATCAACAAAAAACCAAGAATCATTACAACCAAATAAGTACGAGTACAATTAAAAGCGCAAATTAGCCGCATCATGGCACAATCGAGTACAGAAATTTGTTGTCTGGAAGTTGTTTAAACGACCTTAAGAACTAGCAAGCACACGTTTATAAGAATTTAAACCTAAATTAACAAAAGTGTTAGTTTTAAAGATCAGAGACGTAGTAGACTTATAGATCGATCACAAATAACAAACTTCCCACTAATACGCGAATTTTGGCCAAATAAAACTCTATCACATGAGTTGAGTTGTTGTACTGTCGCAGTACAAGAATTGGCAAGGATAAAATGTTGGCCCTCATTATCAAAAATAGCCTTTCAGAATCTCTAGCACCTAACCTTAGACAACAACGAGCAGGATTAAGAGCAAAATGCTCATTCATTGACCACGTGAACTTCTTGCGCATTATAGTTAAGCTATCAGTGGAGTGGTGAACTTCATTATACATGTGCTTCATTGATTTCGGCAGAGCTTTCGAAACGCTATTCCATGAAGCGATCAAGGGTTCACTACAGTGCCGGCAAAAGTGATCAATCTGGTCAAAGAGCTGAACAATGGAGCAAGTTGTTCAGACTGTTGTCCCTCAGGGCTGTGTTATCAAGCTTCTAACGTTAAGCTTGTCATAATAATCAACCAAGTGCTATTCAAAAATACCGGTATAACATGGGGCTTCCAAGGTACACTTGGATACCTAGATTATGCAGATAACATATGTATTCTAGCCAGGCGCGGATCCAGCTTGAGCCTTAGGGGGGGGAAATTTTGTATGATACAAAAAAGTAAAAAATTTGTTTTTAAAAGTTTATTAAAAACCATATGTGTATTAGGGTAAGTACTTTTTGTAATTTTTGCGAATATCAAATTCTTCATCGCATAGCCGTATAGACCGTGAAAAAATATTAAGAAATTATGTATTACTTTTTCGGGATCGTGAAGAAAGTTTCCGCACTAAACGCGATAAAGTTTTGAATTTCAATTTTTCTCCTTACTATACAAAATTAACATTTAATTAAAAAATTTTAAGTATTTTCTAATAATTTCAGGAATATAACAATTTCTTACAATTTGTACGGAAGAAGGGCGCAAAAAAAATCGCGACTCTATTTCGCGGTTCTTTTAATAAACTAAATTGTAAAGGCAAATGATAGATGTTGTGATAGATGAGTTTTTTGGCGGATATATGAAACAGTGATAATTCAGCGTAGTAATATATGCACGGAACGAGCTATTAAAGTTGCACAAGATATTTTTCCATTATGTAAATCAACTCGCTCTTTAAACTTAAAATTTATTTCATTAAACCCAAAAAAAATAGCTTAACATTTTTGTTATACAGCTGCTTATTTTATGTATTTATGCCTGTATTCATAAAAATTTTTTAAATTTAATAAAGGCTTGAAACCCAAATTTTCTATGAAAATTTACCTTAATAAACGTTTATTAAATTTCATAATAATTTATGTATATGGGAGCTAAAATATATAGCATATATAAACAATAAATGTACCATATACAATGTGTATGGAAATTAAAAAAAAGCTTTAGAAATTGCATTTGGTGTGGAAACATTTTTGGACAAAATGGCCTAAAAAAATTATTTTCATTATCAATACTAAATTGCCCATCGCGTGGTGGAATGAAGAAATTTTGTCCAAAAAAAGTCATTACCCTAATTAAAAATAACTCAACAAAAAGGTTAAATAAAATATAAGATCAGTTCAATATACATTAATCTTTTTAAATAAGCAATTTATGATTTCCTTGTCAGGCAAATTTAGACAGTATAGTCAGTCTTTCTTCTGTCATTTATGGTCTGAGCCATGTTTTTATTCGACGAAGGGTAGGAAATGGCCTCCCGCTCTTAGATTTACTGACGAGCATTGAAAAGAAAATTTAAAATATTTTTCTTAGATTTGGGTAGATATCTTCATCACAGTTTATTAAAGAATCTACAACGTTATCTGATAGATCAAGCTTAAGTTTAGATCTTAGTAGGTGTTCATCTCTTTTATCAAATATAATCAGCTCATCAGCTTGTTGTAGTTTTAACAGTTTTGTATCTGTATATGACTTGATTACACTTTGAGGTAGAAGTTTATATATGGTCAATACATTTAGGATATCCATTGGGAAAGTTGTTATGAGATCTTCTAAAATAAATTCAATAAGAGGAATATAACCTACAACTCGGTAGAAATCTTCAATATTTTGGATGTGATTATTTCGTTCAAATCTTGTCTTTTCGATAGGAACCTCGATTTGAACGCAAATAACTTTAACTTTTTTTAGAAATCGCTTTAAATTGTTCTTCGGCTTTATTTCATTTCTCTTCAAGGCACATTATAAAAGTTTTGATAAGGCTTGATCCTTTTTACAATAAGTATCACACTTAATATGTATACACTTGTTGCAAAGATGCATAATGAGGAGAGTTTGGCTCCCAAATACTTTGCTAAAACTGTTTTTCGCTTGGGATGATTATATTTAAAAAATTTTGTCGTTTCTTTAACAAATGAAACAACTTTTTGTATTAATGGCACTTTATTGCTTTTAGAAATTGAGTTGTTCGATTTATGAGAATAGCAAGGCGTTTGTCAAAGCTTTAAGAAATATTGATGATAGTGCCTTCGCACCAATTGACACATCAACGTCATCAATATCTTTTGAAGCCTCTTCAAATGCGTTCACAACAAAGCCAATAAATTCTTCCCTAAAAACTTTTTGTTGTATGTTGAAGTATCTTAAAGATAAGGAAATCTGGCTTTTCCCCGACGAATCCGTGCTCTCGTCAAAAATTATCGAATAGAATTTTGATTCATATAACACATAAATATATACATAAATATTGCAAATACTAAGGCTTATTAATAATTCAACCGCACGCATTATAAAGCCAAACGTTTAGTCTTTGGATGGCACCTGCTGGGATTGAATGTAGAATAATAAGTAATTGAATACGGTTAACTAGATGTTTTATTTGAAATATCTATTAAATAACTATTAGGATTAAAATTTCGTTAGAGATTCAATAAAAAAAAAAAAAAAATACTTATTGAAAATTTCGTTAGAACTTCCATTAAACAAAAAAACCTTGCTGGGATTTCCAAAAATTTTGTACAATGAAAAAAATATTATTATTGGGAATTCTTGTTTTATCGAAATTAACAAAACATATTTTTATAACTTACGGGGGGGAAATTTCCTTATTTCCCCCCCCCCCCCCCCCCCCCCCCTCAATCCGCGCCTGATTCTAGCACTCAAGCACTTCCATATTCCAAAAGCCAAGCTAATGACCATTTATACCGACAGTATTCCACCTCTATCTTTAGACGGCAAACCGATTGAAGAATTTGACCTGAAGTGTATGCGTTGTGGCCATTTTATTTAATATTTGCAACGGACTATATGTTTTATTTTAACTAAATTTAAAATTTAAGTCAAGCTGCAAAAAATAAGGGGCTTAAAAAAAGCGTAAAAATAGGCTTTCGTTTTTTTATAATTAGTTAGACTGGGCCTAGTTAATCTTAAAGCGAATTTGTGACGCCTTTACCAAGTTTGTTTACAAAATTTTGACGGAACAGCTTAGTTTTGTTTAAAATTTTGGTCTTTAATGAAATAATATAAGAATCAAATTTCGCCGGAAAAATACTAGTTTCAGACCAAGTTAAACTAAGTTTGAATTTAATCCACATCTCAAAAACCCGGCCTAGTATAATTTTTATGCGATCTTGTTAAACATTTAACTATTTTTACAAATTCTACTCACCTTTTAATGTTCTGGAGCGGGCGGGTAGAGTTTAAAATGCAAAATAATAAGAAACATATTAAAAAATAGGGGAGACATTTTTTTTATTTGCCTGAATTAGGGTGCATGTCTAAAACGATACAAAAATGACTTAAAAGTCATTTTCAAAGCCAGTTTTTTTTTAAATATGTAAAACATTAATTTCAAAAGATTTTGTTATTCGTGCTTAATTCCCAGTTTTTTATTCTTAATAAAAACACTTGATTTGGTTTAATATCTTTAGTTTTCCTAAAATCTTTATGGATGAAGTTTCCTGATGATCTGGCCTAAGCAACCAGTGAAATGCGCATAGGAATAGCTTATCCCATCAACAATAAATTCCCAGTGTTTTTATCAAGAATAAAAACTGGGAATTAAGCACGAATAACAAAATCTTTTGAAATTAAAATTTTGTATTCCCAAAAATTGAAATTACTTTTTGATGTAAAACATTTTAAAAATATTTGAGTACTATTAGAAATAAATATACTCCATTTCTTTTTGCCATTTTTCAAATAAATTTTAGTCGGATTAAGCTTTTGCAAAAAAAATTTTTGCGCATTGCTTCTGAATTTATTAAAAACAAGAGGGTGTTTTTAGAAAAATTATTGAATCTATAGGAGGTGGTAAATTTCGACATCCTGTATCCCACATTGTACTCTAATAGCGTTGTTACAAAATCCAGTTTCTTAAAGCCTATGTGCTACTCTTCGTTTCGTTCATACATCATTTTGCAATCCGACCAGAAGCTTAGGAGGTTCAGATTTATTACCAACTTTCTACGATTGACCCTAAAGTGCGCTGCTACTTAAGAAATTAAAGCACTCAAAATATTTGTAAACTGATGTTCTATCCTAAAACCTTATCAAACGCCACATTGTGGTAAACAACAGATCAACTGCCCATTTATTTATTTATTTAGACAACATCACTCAGATGGCGCTTGACTAATCCACAGGGTAGCCGAAATAAAATGAGGACCTGCCTGTGCATGGAGAAGGCTAATTGAATCTGAGGGGTAGCATTAGGGCTTACATGGCGAAAAATAAACGCTTTGAACTACGGGAATTATATAACAATAATAACAAAGAGCAAACACACTTTGAGATAGAATGCAAATGACAGTTGATAACACCTGTCTGCGATGAAAATCATTTCTAAATAATCTATATAATAAAAATGAAATGTTGTCTGTTGCTGATCGCATAACTTGAGAACGGCTTGACCGATTTGGACGATTTTTTCTTAAAAATGATCGCCATGGTCCAACTTAGGTTTTTACGGAAAGACATTTTTGACCCGCCCACTTTTTTCGATTTACCTAAAATCCTAATAATTTTTTTCAAATGTTCGTATTAATCCATTTTAAGTTTTCATCGAAAGAAAAATTTACCACGCCTACTTTTACGCCCACTTTTGATGTTTATTTGACTGATTTGGACGAATTTTTCTTTAAAATAATCGCCATGGTCCAACTTAGGTTTTTGCGTAAAGAAAATATTGCTCCGCCCACTTTTTTCGATTTACCTATAAACAGAAAACGGCTCCATCGATCATTAGTAATCAGCTACCGAGCGAAGCCGGGGCGACCAGCTAGTTTCATATAAAACAGGTAGATATGTTGGTCTATATATTACAATTACACACTTCCCTTTAATCTTTTTTTATTCGAACAAAGCTTGTTAGCCACAATTGGACACGTCGCACAGTGCTTTGGCCCATAGACATAAATAAAAAAAAAACAAGTCTTATATTGTACTTAAAAATGTACAGATCGATAGATAGCAAAATAATGAATTTTGAAGAATTTTTAAGATTTAACTCTTTTTGGCGGCGCTAGAGGGCGCCAAAGTTTGAGAATTTAAAGTAAAAATGGCTAAACAACTACTTGAGTTTTACATGCTTCAGGAAAACTGTTGTTTTTTAAAGCACGAGATTGAAATTTTTTTCTGTAGTAGTTTACTATATTTAGAACTAACTGTAAAAAAATTTTATTGAATTATTTTCTTATAAGTGTTTTTTTTTATTGATTTGAAAAATTCTTATTATTTACTTAAGCTCTAAAAATTTCTTAACTTTGATGGAATATTAAAAAAAAGAAAGTATCGTCTATGGGGTTTTTTCTGATTTCGAATATTTAGACTGTTTTCTAATAACTACAAGAAAAAAAATTGAAAAAATTTTACCACAACTTGAAAAAAATGCTATTTTCGTGATTTTGGCTCAAATTTTCATAGATTGAATTAGTTTAAAAAAAATTAACTAGGAACATAATAAGAAATATTAAGGTATTAAAGGGGCTTTATGTAATTATAATGAAACGTAACTAATAACTAAAATAAATTTCAGGGTGCTTGTCCGAAGAAGCATTGGAAGCCAACCACAAAATCGTGAGAAAAACCAGACTTTCCCATACGAGAAAAACGTCACGACGACACTCATAAAGATTTAATGACTCATTTAATACTTTCCTCAGATCCGTTGTCATCTTCAAAAAGGAATCTAAGGACTAAAAAAAATATATTTTTTGAAGAAATTGAGAAATATATTCTGAGAGAAAATGTTGGAAGAATCCAGTACTGAAGATGATTCATTTGGGGTATTCACAAGGTGTGCTATCATGTTATATTGTCATAATGTTCTAACATTTTACAATGGTTTAAAAATATTGTTGTTGCTTTGTAAACAAAAAGTGTCTTAAATTAATAGAACTTTGCTTGCTATGTTTATTGTGATGTCGTAATTAATCAGAAGAGACCTGCGCTGAGCGGCTGAGCCGAACAGCTTTAGTTTTTGTAGCCGTCGCCGTTTATGGTATAGTTTTATCCGGCTAATATCCAAATTTGACCTGCGGCTAGTAATTTTTGCAACAAAACACTTGCAGCGTCAAATTATATCGGCTTAGTGATGTTTGGTAAACAAACAAAATAAAATTAATTTGTGATTTGCGTCTAAAAAATGGAAAATAGTCAGGTATGATCTAATTTAATTTATTTATTCATGGATTAGAATTAAAAAATATATTGATTTTACGTTAATATTTATTTTTTTTTATATTTGTTTTAAATCAGCTGATTAAAATTCAAAATAGCACACTAAATTATGAGGGGTTGTTCACAAGAGTCGTATTTTTTCATGTTATTATTTTAAGACTTATGACTTTACGACACCTTGTGAATCCCTCAATTGTAATTAAAAAAAATGAGCATATGTATGTAAATGTAATAAATAAATTAGTTTAGAGAAAATTAAATGTGTACATTTGTCCTTCAAGTTGTGCTGAAAAAGGTCAACAGAAAAGAGAAAGACAAAATGAAAAAAACAAAAAAAAATGTACTTGGACTTCAAGAAAAATTCTTGACAAAGTACGAAAAAACAGAAGTAAGGAAAAAACATGTAAAATCAATTAAAATGGATAATCATTCAGGAAAAGCAAATTTCGATCTACCAATTGTTAAAAATACAAATTTGGTTTAAGGATTGATATTTGACTATTGACGTCAGCAGCCTTCGATGGCTGCGAGTGTAAGACGGCAAAACTATCTGAGGAGATCGAGTGGTTGCGATCGAAACATGTCATAGTAACCTGCCGGCCAGGGTTCAACCCCTAGCCACGTCAAGAATGAAAGATTATCAATAACAATTTTAATTAATTTTCATGTTGTAAAATTCCTTTCTTCATAAAATAATTTAATGAAAATTAAATTTGATGAACTTAAGCCTAATTAAAAATATTGAAAATTTGGATTAAAAACCATAAATAGTTCAACAAAATAACCACAATACTAATTATTGTTAAAGCTAAGGCACGAGCTCTATGTGTACATTTGTCCTTCAAGTTGTGCTGAAAAAGGTCAACAGAAAAGAGAAAGACAAAATGAAAAAAACAAAAAAATGTACTTGGACTTCAAGAAAAATTCTTGACAAAGTACGAAAAAACAGAAGTAAGGAAAAAACATGTAAAATCAATTAAAATGGATAATCATTCAGGAAAAGCAAATTTCGATCTACCAATTGTTAAAAATACAAATTTGGTTTAAGGATTGATATTTGACTATTGACGTCAGCAGCCTTCGATGGCTGCGAGTGTAAGACGGCAAAACTATCTGAGGAGATCGAGTGGTTGCGATCGAAACATGTCATAGTAACCTGCCGGCCAGGGTTCAACCCCTAGCCACGTCAAGAATGAAAGATTATCAATAACAATTTTAATTAATTTTCATGTTGTAAAATTCCTTTCTTCATAAAATAATTTAATGAAAATTAAATTTGATGAACTTAAGCCTAATTAAAAATATTGAAAATTTGGATTAAAAACCATAAATAGTTCAACAAAATAACCACAATACTAATTATTGTTAAAGCTAAGGCACGAGCTCTATGTGTACATTTGTCCTTCAAGTTGTGCTGAAAAAGGTCAACAGAAAAGAGAAAGACAAAATGAAAAAAACAAAAAAAAATGTACTTGGACTTCAAGAAAAATTCTTGACAAAGTACGAAAAAACAGAAGTAAGGAAAAAACATGTAAAATCAATTAAAATGGATAATCATTCAGGAAAAGCAAATTTCGATCTACCAATTGTTAAAAATACAAATTTGGTTTAAGGATTGATATTTGACTATTGACGTCAGCAGCCTTCGATGGCTGCGAGTGTAAGACGGCAAAACTATCTGAGGAGATCGAGTGGTTGCGATCGAAACATGTCATAGTAACCTGCCGGCCAGGGTTCAACCCCTAGCCACGTCAAGAATGAAAGATTATCAATAACAATTTTAATTAATTTTCATGTTGTAAAATTCCTTTCTTCATAAAATAATTTAATGAAAATTAAATTTGATGAACTTAAGCCTAATTAAAAATATTGAAAATTTGGATTAAAAACCATAAATAGTTCAACAAAATAACCACAATACTAATTATTGAAAATTAATTAGGAATATAATAATAATCAATGGAAGGACTGGAAAGGATGTTCAAGGGGAATATAGCTTTTGTGGCTCTATGGGTAGCTCAGTTATTGATTATTGTATTTGTTCGTATAGTTTGCTACAATATGTTGATGATTTCGCTATAGCATCCAAACCCTACTCCGACCATATGCCACTGTGTCTCAAAATAAAAACTTTTTATGCTGATGTTGATCGTAATGACAAACCTGCTTTACAAAGATTACACTGGAACAACAAATTTGCTGGAACATATGTAGAAAAGCTTAGTATGTTTGCTTCTAGTATCGATCTTCATACTGATGTGTCTGTAGATGAATTGGCCTCCACATTAACAAATAAAGTTAAACAAGCTTATGAGACAAGACCCAATAAAAAATTTTTTGAACTTAAGAAAAAATGGTTTGATTGGAAGTGTGCACGTTATCGTACAGCCATGTTGCGTAACCTACGTATATACAGGAAAGCTGTCAAACTCCTTGAAGTCACGTTCTCACACGGTAAAAGGTAACTTAACAGCAAATGATTTTAAATCGCATTTTAGTGCTTTATTAAACAACACTGATAATATCCCTTCAATTAGCTGGGCAATGCCATATTTAACTGATTCCGTACTTGATTCACCTATTGAATATTGTGAAATTTCATCTGTAATTAAATCTCTAAAACTTAACAAAGCTCCAGGGCAAGATGGCATCAGCTATGAATTTTATAGATTTGCACCCAATAGTTTTATTAATGAAATATTGTCAGTTTTCAACAAAATTTTTTTACAAGAAAAAATACCTTCGAGTTTTCAAAAATCTATATTGATTCCGCTATTCAAGAAAGGGGATGTAGGCCAACCATCAAATTACCGGGGACTATCACTCATGGATACTTTATGTAAAATCTTCAATACCTTATTGCTAAATAGACTAACGGAATGGATCGAGTACAATAAAGTACTGAACGAATTCCAAGCTGGATTTAGAAAACACTACTCAACGGTAGACAATATCTTTAATCTAGTAAATATTGTCAACCTAAACAGTTTAAATAATAAATTTACTTTGCATTCTTCGTAGATTTCTCATGTGCTTTTGATACGATACCAAGAAATTGCTTATTTTACAAACTTTCCTACCTAGGTCTGTCTTCCAAATTGATCAGAATTTTACAGTTCGCTTATGAAAAAACTGAATCACGTATCTGGGATGGTACCTCCTTTTCTGATCCCTTTTCTGTCAATCTCGGCGTAAAATAGGGGTGCATATTAAGTCCTATATTATTTTCATTGTATGTTAATGACCTAGCAGATGCACTACCGCATGGTGTAAATGTTGCTGATATAAATGTAAAGATATTACTTTATGCTGACGATATTGTCATCTTATCGGATTCACAAGCTAAACTACAACAAATGATTGATGCTCTGTTTTCCTACTGTACGATGTGGTGCTTGAAAGTTAATTTAAATAAATCCAAAATAGTTGTATTTCGTTCTGGGCCGAGAATTTCGTGAAATTTGAACTGGAAGTTTGGCGATGACTGCATCGAGATCGTCAATAGCTACAAATATCTAGGCATTGATATTGCATATAACTTGTCCTTTAAAAAACATCTGCAAAATAAATTAGCTGCTTCGAAACTGGCAATCAACTCCACCTGGTCTAAATACATTAATCACCCAAAAATATCTAAACAAAATAAACTCAGAATATTTCACGCTGCTTCTAGATCGATTATGCTGTACGCGGCTCAAGTATGGGGCTATCAAAAATACGATGAAGTAGAGAAGTTATTTAGATTTTTTATTAAAAAAAATGTTATATCTACCTACAACGACACCTAACTACATGTTACATCTTGAAACCGGGTTAGACCCTCTTTACATTTCAACTCTGCGACTACACTTTTGTTACATTAATAAAGCTCTAAATATGAATCGAAATCGATTACCACGTATCTTAGCTGAAACAATCATTGCCAAAAACGAGTTCTGGGCAAAGGAGTGGACCAATCTTCAACAGATTCTTAATTTTACTGCTTCTAATTCAAACCAACCTCTTTGTTCTGATTGGAAACCAATAATAGCCTTGTTAATTAATAAGGAACGTGAAAATAATGTACTCAAAGCAACAACCTCACAACACCACGATCTTTATTCCCAACTTAATTATAGTGTTACACCACTTCTTGCTAGTAATTACTCGTCCCGTATTACTAGCTTAATTATCAAGGCGAGAGGAGGTATGCTCGATTTAAATGCCAGAGCGTTCCGTATCAACTCAATTTCGACATGCGCATTATGCAACTTAGAGATAGCAGAAAATACTTACCACTTTTTAGGCGTTTGTCCAATATATAATGGTTTTAGACTACAACACTTTGGAAAAGCTCAACTTGGAATAACTGAAGTACTAAATATTTTAAATGGCTCTGATTTCAACAACATGTATAAATACGTAGAAATCTCCTTAAAATATAGAAAATTAATACAGTAATTTTGACTTAGCTGCACAATCTCCTTTGCACGATTTTTTGTGCAGGTAAATCAAAAGTGCAGTTATCTTAAATGCATTTACCTGCCTTAATGTGCAGGTACACAATTGTGGTTACCTGCACAAAAGTGCATCTAAAGTAAAAAGTTGGATTAAAAAGTAGAATAAACAATTATTTTTTAAATATATAAATTTATATTTCAACCTAGCTAGCATTTTCAATTGTCTAGGAGTCTACTGGGAATCTCACAAAGAGTGTTTTTGATCGTCGACGAGCTCATTTCTTAATTGAAGACAATTCCTCGCACGGGAGAAACTGTACCAAGTGCTGAGTCCTATGAGAGATTCTTCCATAACGCAGCGAAAAACGCTTATATTAATCGTAAAGGGAATCGTTTATGATGTATGTAGAGATTATCTTACGAGTCTTTCAAAAAGCATGCCAAGAGTCGTATGAGACTCATGTAGGTATTATTTTACAACTCGTGAAATGCTCAGCCGTATGACTGAGCTACACAAATCAGGGCATCAAGTGTATTGTTCATGCCAAAACTTATAATTTTCATACAATTTCTATAAAACAAACTTGAGGGTCGGGAAATCCACACCATCCTGTCGAAAAATCCTTTTTTACAGATCCTTAGGCCGGTTTGTTTTATTAAAATTGAATTGGCAATAGCATTTTCATACTTCAAAAACGGTCTTATTTAGGTTGCTCAGTAATTGTTGTACGACTCTTACAGAGAGTCCCAAAAGGTTCATTCCAAGATTTAGAGACGAGCGTGTCAAAAAATAAATTCAAAACAGATTTAGATTTTTTTGTTTGTCGTCAGATAATCATCAGAAGATTCTTTTAGGAGCTGTGTATTTAACATAATCGTCTAACAAACATTTTATACATGTAATTTGGTTTATTTAATATAAAAGAAACATTAACAAAAACAATAAGAATTCACAAAGAACATAAAAATGTATGGAAAAAAAACAAAATAATTGCGATTTATATTTTAATAAACAGCTTAAATTGGATATTTATGTGAAAAAGTGGCCACCAAATATTTTTATTTGTGCAGCTAACTTTGATGTTTTGTATAAAAAAATATTTTAAAGCTGCCCAAAAATATGAAAAATGTGCAGCTATACAAAATGCACTTAAAAAAGGATTTTGAAGAATAATTCCAGAAAATATGTATTTTGGGCAGTTAAGTCAAAGTGCAGCTAACTTTGATTTTTTGTATGAAAATAATTTTAAAATGCCAAAAATTTTGTGCATTTATCTTAAATGTGCAGGTATAGAAAGTGCACTTAAAAAAGGAATTTGTGTGGAATAAAAAGAATAATTCCAAAAATTATAAATTTTGTGCAGTTAAGTCAAAAGTGCACGTAAACAAAAGGCAGTTAAGTCAAAACTACTGTAATAAATGAATTTGAAACTTAGTTTGCTTTTTTCAATTGCATACTTATTAACCTGAATAAATTTAGCTTAATTTAAAATTAAAAATCAAAAATATTGAAATAATAACTATATTTATAGTAATAAATCAAGTAATCTGCCAATCTGGCTCACAACAAATATGTTAGAGCCAAATATAGATATTAAATATTGTAAATAATATGAAAATGTACATACAATTTAATATATCTATTAATAAATAATAATAAAATAAATAATAATAAGAAATAATTCCAAATAATTCGTTATATCGGCTCAGAATCACTTTCTTAGTCGATTTAACGATGTCCGTCCGGCCGACTGGCTGTCAATGCAATCTTGTGCATACAGATCGCAAATTCGGAGACAATTTTATGAAATTTTTCACAGAGGCTCCATTATTTTACAAAAAACCATCTTATTACATCGGCAAGATTAAATTTGGTCCAAACCAAACTAATTTTATTGCAATCAAAATCAGCTTATCAAATTTTATTGGAATCTTTCTGTTTTTGAGCATAGCTCCCATACAAATCATTCTCCCGAAAATAGCTTTTAATGCCTGCTTCCTTTAAAATATTAGTATATTTACATACAAATTGGCGACAATGACTTTTACTATAGCTACTATGTTGTCCAGGTAGTTCCAAAATAAACTATAGGTTCCATATAAACCCTCATCAAAAAAACTCATATATGTAATTGAAGCTATCTAAATAATATTTGGCAGAAAGAGCTTTTAAACGAATCTTAACCTCATAACATAATTTTGTTCTAGCGGGTTCATGACTGCACAAATAGATTACACTCTAGGAAATTTGTTTTTGAATACTATGCTATAGGGTATCACATGGTCGGACTTGACCGCTTATACTTTCTTACTTGATATTTTTGCAAGGCCATTTTAAGCGTTTTTAACTCATTTTTCATTAAATGATGTTTTTGTATTTTTCACATTAATAATCCGATTCTACCAAAATTTGGCATACATATATATCTAACAAATATCAATACGATTGGACAGTTTTTGTAAGTGTTATAGCATTTTTAAGAAACAGGATATATATGGCAGGACCTTGAGTCCTTGTTCAGATATAAATGAAAATTTGCACACACGTGTGTGTATTAGCCTGACCATTTTTTGTAGTTCTGTGGGCATTATTGAAGCTAAAATTAAATTTTTCCTTTTCAGGACACATGGGAGGTAGGCGTGAAATTTCAAAAATTCCTGACAACTCCTTCTATTTATGTCCCTTCGTTATATGGGGACAAAGCACTGTGCGTCGTTTAGTAGACTTTTAAACAAGATACATATACATAATTTATTCTAATCAAAGCAGCATTTCACTTTGGATGGCAACTGAAAAAGAAGTATACATCGGAAAAATGCACCGTGTTCTCGAAAATCATATCAATATCGTTTCCCGTTGCTTTTACAAACAAAGAAAAAATTTTCAAAAACAACAATTTCGCAGACGTATGTAATTTAAGGTACCAGCTGCTGAAGAAATTTCATTTTAAAATGCTGAGGTGGGGTGCTGCCATTCACGCACCCAAAAGATTGTGGATTAAAAGAAAAGCTAAGGATATACAACATAATATTAATTGTAAATTTTTATAGTCGAAATTGATTTGGAAACAATTTTATTTTTTTTGCACCCATCTGCCAAACATTTTTTTTTATAAAATATCGTATTACCCCATTAATACCGACGTTTCTGTTTGAAATAATTTAATATTGTGTTCGGTGTTTATGAATAATTTATTATTAGAATTTTGAGGTTTGTTTTTGGTCTTTATCTGTAATGTTTAGTGTTAATGCTCAAAATACTTAAACATAAATAAATTAAACATAAATATTAAACTAAAACAAAAAAATAATTTTTTTGGGCGTATACATACATTCATACATGTACATATTTGTACATATACAGAAAAAAGATGAGTTGTTTAAATGATGAGCCGAATGTAGCACTCTTACTTGTTTTGTATAACAGCTGATTTTGTTTATAAAGTTTTTAAAGAAAAAAGGATATTAAATAAGTATACCTTTTTAGTAACAACCAACTAGTTGGGAAAAGGGGTTAGGCAAACAAGCTGGTATTAATAAATGCATTTAGGTTTATTTTATTTTCCAGTACTGAGTAACCAAAAGGTATACTGCGTCTTGTTACAAACGTAAGTTCTCAGACAACTTCTTAATAACATTGCATTCTGCGATGGACGAGGTTTGCTATTTACTAAAAGTCCTATTAACATTTTTTTGCTTCCTAGACTTTAACGAAAGAACTTAATTAACTTGTGAAAAATTCAAACCTACCAGGGGAAATTATTGTAAGATACGTTACAAGTAAAGCTGAAAAACTGTTGTCGCACTGTGACTGAAAATTGAATTTCATTGGCCAAAAGTCCAACTTTTTGCTATCGCCGATTTTAAAAATTTTATTGCCATTTTGTAGCAAATTTGTATGCAAATTTTCGTTTTTTGTTCGACAGTTTTTGGTTTCGACTGCAGTTTTTTAAACCCTGAGAACAAGTACAAAAAGAAAGAAAAATTCATGACCAGTGAAAGGAGAACCAATAATTTAACTGGTTTACCCTAGGTCTACACTAAAGATAAATATCTCAGCAAGTTGGCAATAACGTTGCGTTACTCGCTTTTTCGCAGCATACGCAGCTGTCAAAAAGTGGAATCTGTGTAGTTATTTGTAGTAAGTTACATGCACAAAAGCGTAGATGCCTTGAGGCGATAAGTAGGTTTACTTTCTACTTTTGTAAGCGTCACAAGCAGCGTTCAAACAAATCAGCTGACTTTGACAAATTAAATTTTATTTTTACTTGGGCTGCTGCTGCATAAAAAGGGTTGCATGCAACTTGAAACGTAGAACGGAAGTAAGGTTATAAAAGCATGAGCTGCGTGGAGGCGAAAAGGCGTGGTATGGACCTCCAGCGTTATGTTAAAGGCATGTGAAAACGTATTTATGTTAACTCATAATTTGGAAAAAATTAAGGAAGAAGGGGCAGTGTAAAAACTTACGCTATCTTGCAAAAATTATTTTTATTAATATTGTTACATTACAGCCTTTCAATAACGTTTTGGTTTATTTCCTTTATAATTAACCGTTTCGAGTTCGTTGATTGCAATTTAAATAAAACTAAACAAACACAACACTTTAATGTATAAAACTTATTTATTAAGACCTTAGTCACTTTAACAACCGTAATTTATAGCTTTTATTTACAACTCACTATTGTAATCAACACACTTCAAACGTTTATAGTTTTCTCCGCGTGATGCGCTCTAAACTTGACAAAGTCTGAACTAATACTGTTTTTTGATGCTAGCCGTCGCAAGTATTTATACTGTAATTCAGCCATCTAGAACATTCTAAATGTTTCTCGAAGGTTCGAGGCTTTACTTATTCACCACTCTATCGTCTATTATGATTTATGGCGGCACTTATGTTTACATAATTTCAGCATTTATAATAAAACTTTTTTAACGGTAATTTCTAGGGCTTTCTGCACATTGGGATTGAAGTGTACTAAATTATAAAAATTTTTAATAACAATGTAAATTAATAAAATAACTAACAAATACTTAGTAAATAATCAATACAAGATAACACATAAATTAACCTTAAAAGCCGTTCACATTACATTTGAGATGATTAAGATGACAGATGATTAAGAAAACAAAACACACAACAAACACACAAAAAAAACAACAAACAAATTTATATTTCTTTAAAGTATTAAAAATGGATAAAAACACTTTTATAAAATTATCAGAAGATTATTTTAATAATTTTAATGATGAAATTGTGAAAATTTATGAATTATTTAAGTAAAAAAATAAAAACATTAAGCAGAAATCTTGGCCGTTTGTACACGATCATGTTGGCGATTCTACATTTGAGGTATGTTCAGTGGATTCTATGTGGTTTATGAAGTGATTTAGTTGTAATCATGTCAATTTGAAGTGATTAACAAATCACTTCAATGTATGGGTAATCATCTCGATTTTGAAGTGATTAGAGCTTAATCACGTTCGAGCTGCTTAAACGCGTTTAAGAACCCAAGTGTGAACATAGTATTATTCTTAACTAAAGTTAAATCGTAACAATATAAATTCTTTCTTATTCGACTTTGTAAATGTAAATTAATTTGATTAAGCTTGAGGTCTTTTTTTTATATAAAAATATTAATTTTAAAAATTTTATAATTTTTTTTTCTATTTTTTCTTATTTTATTTTATTTTACTTTGTTTTATTTTTTTTTTCTGTCTCTGGTGGGATTCGATCGCCCAACCTCGGTGCTGATAGACTAGCTCACTACCAGATTGTCTACTGGGGCAGTGTAGTTTTTGCATAAAAAATTGTCCATTATAACAATAAAAACGTTGATTGAAAGTGGATTGAAAGTTTTTGTTTCATTACTATAATGACATTTTTATTGTCATAATGAAAATTTAAATTTATGAAGGCAATTTTTTAAATATGTATGTTGCTTTTATAAAAAAATTTTTTTAATTCATAAAATTAATGGCATACATGTAACATTAGATGTATGAAATTATTAAATCTTACATTTTTTAATTAACAATTAAACATTTTTTTAAGGAAACTATAATTTTGTATTAATTTATGAATATAATTATGTTTGTATATTGTTTTTTTATGTTCCCAACTAAAATTTTTTGTTTAACTTGGACAAACTTAAGTTTTCATATATCCAATGAAAATTTTTAACGTAATTACGAAATCAAATGAAGCGATTTTAATGTCATGTATGCCATTAAATTTATGAAATCAAAAATTATTTTATAAAAGCAACATATTTCAATAATGCTTTCATAAATTAAAATTTTCATTATGACAATGAAAAATGTCTTTATAGTAATGAGCCAAAAACTTTCAATCAACGTCGTTATTGTTGTTATGGTCAATTTAATCTCATATTTACGCTCTTAATTAAGTAAAAAACATATTTTTTTTATCCAAAAACTACACTGCCCCGGAAGGCTAGCTGGTAGTGAGCTAGTCTATCAGCACCGAGGTTGCGCGATCGATTCCCGCCAGAGACAGAAAAAAAAAAATAAAATAAGAAAAAATAAAATAAAAAAATAAATATTTTTTACTTTATTGAAAGTATTCATCCAATGAATAATATTTATAGATCTAATGTAATGTTTCATTTAATACATTTAAAAAAAACTGGTTTCATTGATCCAACGAATCGCTGCATAGGTTCCTTTATAATGCAATTTTTCATGGGATTAATGTCAATATTCATTGGTATTGCGAATAAAATTCTTTTATTGAGAATAGACGTGTGAGGTCAAATGGTGTCAATTGACTCCTTCCAATGACAACCCTATGTAAAAGTGATAGATCTTATTCATATATAATGTCCATGGCATAAAAATAAATGGTTAAAGTTGGAATTTGCTTAAAAAGTGTCGTCTATGATATAAATGTCAAAAAATAAGTAATTTATAGGATGTTTCAAATCGTGTGTAATTAAAATATTTTTATCGTGTGATAAGCTTACATAATAGTATCAGCTGATGAATATAATCAACACGTTTCAAAAAAAATCGTGCACAGTATGAAAAAAGTATTGATAAAATTGCAGCTGAGAATGGTGTACGTCACGTTTTTACAATGGACGCTTAAGCAGTAAAACTGTGTCCCAATATTAATGCATCAGCAATTTACTTTAAGCAACGCCTTTAGGTACACAGTTTTACTATTTATCATATACATAGGTACCCATCAGTGAACAAACTATTGGTGGAGCGAAATCAATGGTGATTTGTCCGCATCGGTATTTGTTTCCTTTATTATTCATCATTAAAAAACGTATTGCTTATCCGATTCATTGCCAATTACAATTTTCTCGGATGGTTGTGGCTACCAAAACCGTAATCATTATTTATCTATTGCTCTATCCAATTTTGCTGCTAAAAATAATAAAGTTATAGAACAGAAGTTCTTAGAGAAAGGCCATACGCAAATGCCCATGCTTAGATAGAGATTAAGTTGAAAAATCAATTTAACACTAGCCAATTGATTTCATTAGAATTACTAGAGAAGCCAGAAAGACTGTTAAAATTAACATTGAGCTCGTGAAAAAGCCGTTTGATGCAGAATATTTACATTTTGATTTCTTTAATAAATATTGTGATGAAAACTTTTGCGTTTTTTTTTTCAATTAGACCAGGACGAGTAAAGAACGACCCTACAGTGTCTTATTTAAGATCTCTTTTATATCTTCCAGATGGTAGCGTAAGATATAAAATAAATTTTGATACAAATCTCACTAATCTTCCTGTTCATATTAAACCTTATACAGAAAATATTGAACCAAAACCTCTATATTCTGCTCCAATTTCAATCCAACCAAATAAGTGGAAGAATTTGCGAGATTTGAAGAGCGTGATATCGGGTGATTTTTTAGCTATTATCTTTTTGGCAACACTGGTTTAAACAGCTGATGCACGTTTCGTGTTTTGTTTCACTGTCAAACATCTTCAGTTTGGTCTATAATTTAACCATGAATCGTCTTACAAACGAACAACGCTTGCAAATTATTGAATTTTATTATCAAAATGCGTGCTCTGTTAAGAAAGTTCATCGCGCGCTTCTTCCATTTTATGGTTAGTTTAATCGACCCACTGAAGCGGCTATTCGGTACGTTAATAAGCAGAATTGTCGATTTTGGAGTGAAGATCAACCAGAAGCATTGCAAGAGCTACCAATGCATCCAGAAAAAGTCACAGTTCGATGCGGTTTATGGGCCGGTGGCATCATTGGACCGTACTTCTTCAAAGATGATGCGGATCGTAACGTAACTGTGAATGGTTAGCGCTACCGTGAAATGATAACGAACTTTTTTTTGCCCAAAATGCAAGAGCTTGACTTGCATGACATGTGGTTTTAACTAGACGGTGCCACATGCCACACAGCACGCTTAACAATGGACTTATTGAGAGGTGAGTTCGGTGAACATTTTATTTCACGTTCGGGACCGGTCAATTGACCGCCTAGATCGTGCGAATTAACGCCTTTAGACTATTTTTTGTGGGGCTTCAATTGACGCATTGGAAGACAACACTGAATCGATTATTCATGAGATACCGGCCGAAATGTTGGAAAGAGTATGCCAAAATTGTCAAAGCGGATGGACCATTTGAGGCGCAGTCAACATTTGCATGAAATAATCTTCAAACATTAAATTATATGGACCGTACTATCGATTCAAATAAAGATTTCATGCATTTTTCTGAATTTTATGTGTTTTTTTTTTAACTTTCCTATACCTCTTAGAAAATCACCCATTACCACCGGAACACCATTATTTTTACGATCATTTACACCAATCAAACTCGAAACAAACTTAAAAAAGTAAAAACAAAAAAAAATTGTTGCTATAACTTTTTGTTTAATATTGTTAATTGGTAAGTTTTTTATCTTATGTTGTATTATTAGCCATTATCTTAAATAAGCCACGTTATACACTAACAGATGGCATAAATAAATTCAAAATAATTTATTTTTATTTAAATGCAAAAACCGCTATTTTTCATTTTCACACATACAAAACCCTCTATCCCGCTTAAAGTCCCCAAAAATGCAAAATTTTATGAACCAATTATTTTGGAGATTTAAAAAATATTGTAGAATACCGAATTTTAATAACTCAAGTTATACGCGAAAAAAACAATTTTTTGGCTCTCCTGAAAAGTTGTGTTTTTTAAGATAGAGTATTTTGAATATAAGCTCTCGATATGAAATATTTGTTATAACAAAGACATCTTGAGAAAATTGTATTTCAAAAAAGCTCATTGAATATATACGGATTCCTATATATTCCTAATGGAATAGTTATTAAAATAATGTTGGTACACCTTAAAAGACATTCATATGACTTCGTTTAGTAAATAAATATTTTTTTTTATTGAACGTATGCTTATTATTTTAGATTATACGAATTTATAATATAGTTTTATTATTTTATTTTATATTGAAGACATCGAAAATGTAGTCCTTACTTTTGCACATTGCTTTTCCGCATCTACCACAGCTCAAACAAGTTTTGCGCTTGCTTTTTGTTGGTAAATTGAACTTTGCTCATAACGGGCCGTAGTTTTCTGATTTGATTCAAACGTGATTCATTCAATTAAGAACATATCAATTAAAGAATTCACGCTCCTGTTTTTTTTTAATTTTTTTAAATTATAAATAAAACACCAATTTGTTCTGGTCAGACCAAAACGGTAACTCCTGGGATTAGGATTACCGGATTTTTACGTTTTAATACTAAATACCAGTGTGGCCATATCCAAAAATATTTTACAGCTAAATCGGCTTTCAAATAATGCTAAAAATGCCAAAAAAAAATCCTAAACTGCCAAAAAATAATGCTAAAATTTAATTTGTATTATTGTTTTGTTATTTTAGTTAATATACTTTTATACATGATTTATTTTACATAATTCTTCCCTATACAGTACTTTTCGCTTATAGTCCACTACTATAATTGCACAAATTTTGTGGAGTATAAGCGAATTTGGACTACAACCGATTTTTTTTTTTATAAGCCATTTTATGGATAATAAGTGAAACCTAATATAATCCACATTTTGGACTATATAAATATTATTTTCTTCAATAAATCCACTCTTTTTAAACAAAAGAAAAGTTTATTTAAAACATAACCAAATATTGATTTATTTGGATGACGAAATCTAACACAACATAAATATCAATTTCATAGGTTCTTTACATGGGGTCTTCACCTGACAGTTTTTTGTTATACCAAACGTCAAAGTCTATATAAAAAAAACTAATATTATTATGAAGTTTGACGTTTATTTAACAAAAAATTGTCAGACGAAGACACCATGTCATGAAATATAAATTGCGAAATTTGGCATTTATAATAGTTGCCAGAAAGGTAAATTAAAACATGTTGCCAATTGATTAAAAATATATTAAAAACAGAGTGGACTATAAGCGAACATTTTTGCATGAAGAATTATATACGCAGGCTAAGAAAATGTGGCTTTTAAACGAAAATGGACTACAAGCGAAATTGACCTTAGAACAAATAATTTGTATGAAATTCGAAAAAATCTGCATGTGAATATGACAGTTTTGGCTTATATCCGTTTTTGGCCTTTAAGCGGAATGGACTATAAGCGAAAAGTACTGTAATCATTTAAATAGAACAAACTGATTAAAAAATAACAATAACATATTTATTAAATATAAAAAGTCTTAAAACTATAAAACAAATATATTTCAGTCTTTATATACGTACATAAAAAGTTTTCAAACAAAATGTACCATACCATAACAAAAAATCAAAGAAACTTGGCGCATAAATGGCTATTATTTAGTATTTCAATAAAATTTATATAACAGTTTTAATAAAAAATTTAATTTTATAAATTAAATACGTCATCAAATGAATAATCTTCTTCAGCTATTTAACGTCATTCTATTTCGAATTTTCGTTTTTAAGAGATTTATACCACTTAAAACCTACTTTAACTTCCGCGTTGCTAAATGGCAAATCCAACAACTTCGTTGCAAAAGAATTTAATTCAATGAATTGATTTTCATTTATTGCATTTTAATATCCATATACATTTATCCAGAAATCAACTGTTGAGATCTTATTTAACAATTCATATGAATTTTGTTTCCGCCGCTGATGTTCCAAAGTCGTTATTTCTTCTACAGTGAAATCAATCATTTCTTCTTTAAAATATTAGCTTAGTCTGGGATCACATTATGAAAGTTTTCTTTCAGAAAGTTTGAGTTTTTTGGTGACAGGGGAAAAGAACATATTTTTCTTCTCTCTTCTCTCACCCATAAACTCAGACTTTCTGAAAGAAAACTTTCATAGTGTGAACCCAGACTTAATTTGCATTTATTAGTATTTTCTGTACAAAAAATTTAAGTAATTTAACAAATTATGATAATTGTTTGGCAACCGTTGTCTAAGTTGACTTATTAATTGAGCTATAAAATCACGGCATGTAATTCGTATTTGCTTTTCTATTTTAAAATTATGGTATCTCTTTTCGTTTCCAAAAATTTTTCAAAATCGTAATTTTGGGAAAAAATCAGCTTAACATGAATTTAATGGATCAAGCTGTTCAAATTTTAAAACAATTTGATATGAAAGATATTTTAAAAGATTGTACAGTTTATATAGCAAAAGAGTAGGGATTTGTATATGCAATCAACAAAAAAGTGTGGTAGATTTTCAAAAAAAGATTACTTGAATACTCTTAAATTAAATAATGCTAAAAATGCTAAATATGTAGTTGAAAAATGCTAACTGCTAAAGCTTCGTACAGACGATGGTCAGATCTTACAATATTGGTAAGCAGCGTTGCTTAAATTGCATTAAAATTGGCTAAAATGTCTTACAACAATGGACCATTGTCAGAAAAATTTTGCTGTTGGCAACGCCTGCTTACAATATTGTAAGATCTGACCATCGTCTGTACGAAGCTTAAATGAAAAATTTGCAGCTAAATCAGACAAAAAAAATGCTAAATCTAGCTGCAAAAATGCCAAAATGGTCACGCTGCTAAATACATGAAGTTTCTTGTTCTTTAATACATGAAACTTTATAAACATACGTTTTTTCTATTAAAAAACTTTAAAATAATATGTATGTTGAACATAAACTCACTGTTTATTGTTGGTGTTTTGTTTGAGCTTTAATATTGTTACAAGTAAGACTTTGAGTGTTTAAAATTCTTATTCGCTTTAGGGTTTTATTTGTATAATATTTTTAGCTTTTCTAAAATCTTTGGAAAAGGTTTCCTGATGATCTGGCCTAAGCAACCAGTGAAATGCGCATAGAAGCTAGCTTTCCCTCAACAATAAATTTCAGTGTATTTATCAAATATGAAAAATTGGGAACTTAGCACGTCATACAAAAATCTTAATAATAAATTTTGTATTCCCGTAGATAACTTTGAAAAATCTTCATTTGGTCAAAAAATCTTCAAAAAAAATCTTCATTGTGGCAACGCTGGATATAGGACATCGTCGGAAGTCAAGCCATTCGAATTTTTTATATACCTCTATGTGCCATTTCCACGTTAAACGGTGATCTAGATGAAAACCGAGGTATTTTATATTATTTATTATTTGATTTTAATACGGGCATGTTTCCCGACGGAAAGGGAATGTTATACGTATGCACTTTTGCACTTTTGCACATTGACCTTTATCCTCTATTGTTTCAACCGAATTTCTATCTTAAATATATAGTCCAGCAAGTAACGAGATGCTTCATGGCAGTTTTCGTGTACGCTTAGAAATGCTGTAACATCAGCCAAATTTAAAGTTTGCGTGTATTTGCTTGTTGGTATGTCCGAAGTATAAATCGAGTTTAATAGATGACCCAGATGCTTCCTTGTGGGACTCCAGCGTTATTTGACTGGAGACAGCTAAACAAATCTTCTTTTTTAATACTAAATTTTTGACGGACCAAGTAGCTTTCTAACAGCTTGTGTGTGTTTACTGTTGAACTTATCTTCAATTTATAAATTAAGCCTTCATGCCAGACTTTATCACAAGCTTGCGAAACATCGATGAAGAGTGCTGAGCAATACTTTATTTCTTCAAAGGTGTTTCTATGACATTCACTATTCAATGGGTTTGTTCAATTGTGCTGTATTTTTTTTAACCCGAATTGATGGTTTGGAATACATTTAGTTTCATTTAAAAGCGGGGATAGTTTTGTCACTAATACTTTCTCAAATAGCTTTGATTTTTAAGATAATTTGCTTATACGCCATATGACTCAACTTTTGTGCGATCCTTTCCTGGTTTAGGTATCATGGTAACTAAGGAAACTTTCCATTCTTGAGGGTAGTATTCAAGTAGCTCCAAAAGCATTTTGTTACTGATATTATCAAAAATAGGGTATTTCTTGGGGTTTAAATAACAAATAGCCTTTTCGATCTCTCTTATCCTCAAGTTTTAGGGGAACAGCTGCTCTAGTAGCAACACGTGGTAGCTTGACTGCAATATCGTCGCATATATTTGGGGTAAATACGTTTTTCAAATGAATATTAAACAGATTTCCTTTTCAATATAATTTCTTGCCTAACATCAATTCAAGTTTCTTAATAGTGGCTTAGATATAACTGGCCTTTTAAGATTTCTTCGCAGTATGAATTTCTGTAGAGATTAACAATAAGCGTTAGCTTAAAGAATTGGTTGGAAATTAAAAATTTGCACGAATGAGTCCCGATATCCAATCCCGAATAGCCGGTGTTTGTTAAGCCATAGAGGATAAAACCGGATGAAGGCCCACTATGCAGAAAAACCTAAGTAAGAGCTTCGGGTTTTTGGAATTCATAATTTTAAGTTTTGAGCATACACGACCCCTACCCTTAAAATTTTGCATATATCAATATTTAAAATATTAAATGCAATTTAAATGATATATGAAATAAGTAACTAAAAATATTAACTCGGTTTAATTTTTTCATTTATAAAATTTCATCACAAAATGTAAAATTATTTCAATTTTTTGCTTCCGGGACTTAGTTCAAAGAGGACTTATTTCTTAGAGCCCTATCTCGAGGGTTCTTAGTATCATACAATACATAATCAAGATTTTGAAACGAGTTGGTTGGGTATTTTTCGTTTAATCGAATGGTTAAACCTTATTTTGGTCGGTCCCTGAAATGTACATTTTCATTTGAAAATATTTTATTCACAGGCACAGAAAATATATCTATAGTATACATATATAAAAACGTTTGTGCCGTGTATGTATTCCTAAAACTCAAGAACCGCTGGACCGATTAACACCAATCTTGGACAGTAAATAAGTATAGTCCGGAGCCATAGGGATTAACTTATGGTACGATTTGGCTGAAATTCACAAAATATATTTAAAAGTAAGAAAATGATTTTATGACTAAATATCAAATTCCATAACGGTTTGACCCCAGGCAGCGCCGAGTCTTAACACCTATTATTTTATAAAACAAAAGAATTTTTTTGATAGTTCAAAGACTACGAATGTGGCAATAAAGAAACTTATTATTTTAATTGCATGTAATTTAACGGTATTACTTTAATAAAGAATATTTTTGTCATTTTTTTCAACTTCACTAAGAAATATGCCCTTTAAAATTTTCTTCGTAAAAATATGTTTTATGAACAAACAACATTCCATTAAAAACTTTGATTGGATTAGATCGGATTTTCATAAGACTCATTAGAAATTTCCTTTGAAATTTAAAAATGAATGACATCAGAAAATAAGTCAACAAAAATTAATTCAGTGTCTAGAGAAGCAACAATTTATCATTTATGACAACTAAGAAGAGCTAATTAATTTTTAATAGGGTTCCTTATTCGGAAAATGTTCTCTGAGAATTGGTTAAAACTTTTAAATACTTTTTTGATTTTACATACATAAATTATATACATTTGTTTAATTTTCAAGTGTAAAAAATATTAGCCCAATTCACAATCTTGTGCAAATGGTCTTGCATCGTAGCATTTGCAAAATGGTAAAGTAAATACTGTAGTATACTTTTGGGATTATAGTAAATACTGTACCGTTTTGTAGATCGGCTTGGTTCACTGAGTGTTAGCTGTCGTTTTGCAATCAAGTCGAGTAAATATAAACTATTGGTTTTAGGCATTGCATATTTGCAAAAGAGTAGCAAGTGCATTGCTGTATATTTTGTTGGTGTAGAGTAAAAATATACTATACCATTTTGCAAATGCTACAATATATAGTTATGATTTTAACCAAAAGTATGCTAAAGTATTTACTATACCATTTTGCAAATGCTACGATGCAAGACCATATGCACAAGATTGTGAATTGGGCTATTATAAAATGTAACTACAAAAGCATTAACCAAACAGTAGTAGCAACCAGGGGCCGTAAATAAAAGTTATCCTGAAAATTTTATATTAAAAATTCTTAATGTTAGAGTTAACGGAGACCTACAGCCAAACCTTAACAAGAGCGGAAAACGGAACGTTTTTTTTCGCTTAGCTATTACGCTGATATGCCATACCTAAACAAGAGCATCAACATTGTGGCACGAACAGTAGTGCGAACTTTCTTGTTTAATAAAACCCACATAACAAAAAAAAAAAAAAAAATGGAAATAAAACCGCTAGATTGACAAAAAATAGCTTATTTGCCAACTTTACTATTAATCGCGCTGTCAAAATCGAATTTTTCAATTGCTAAGCGTTGAAGCCGCACTATTTAGGGATGCTTCATACAAATTGTATGGGCATGAACATTTTTGACAGCTAGAAAACGCTTTTCTAAAAACGCTTTTATTAAAATCTTCTGGCACCCCTATTCGAAAGAGTCACTGCCTGTTTTCAGAACGCGAGTGCAAAATTGAATTTCGAAAATCCTTTTTACATACATTGCATGAGTTTTTGGTCTTAGAAGACCCCTCCCTAGTGAAATTTTATGCAAAAAATATTCGTAGAACATTTTAACCCTCTAAAGTGCCGTTTAAGAATGTTTTTGTGTGGAAGTTAAAAAATAACCCCTAAATATGAGTGTTAGAGGTTAATATATTCTAAGAAAAGAATCGCCATAAAATTCTACTGGAGACATCTGAAATAGTCTTTTAGCTCAGAAGTAAGTACATTTAGTATATTTTTTTTGGACTTGTGTCAAACGCCTTTTCAAGAAGTTAAAAAATTTCAATGCCCGAAATTTTGAAAATCCCTTTAAATACATCACATGAACTTTTGGTCTTAGAATACCCCTAGTGAAATTTGATGCAGAAAATATTCGTAGAACATAATATTAACCATAAAAAGTGCCGCTTTAGTATACTTTTGTGTAAGAGCTGGGAAGAAGGACAAAAAATTACCCCTTAAAATGAGAGTTAGAAAGTTAATAAATTCTAAGAAAAGAATCGTATGACGATTCTACAGAAGACATCTGAAATTATTTGTTAGCTCGGAAGTTAATTTAATATATTATTTTTGACTTATACCAAACGCCTTTTCAAAAAATTCAAAAACTTTAAGCGCTTATATTTCGGAAACCCGAGCTAACTTTTCAAAACCCTTTGGCAGATTTGCTTTACTAGTAGTATGCTTTAATTTCCCGTTGCAAGAATTGAGGCTGGTTTTTTTTTTCTTGCACAGTGTAATTTAAGAATTTTATTTTCCAACTTTCACATAAAATAAACTGGTAGTTAAAATAACGAAATCGGTCTATAAATGAACTGGTTATAGACAAATAACTACCTTATTCTACCAGAAAGCATGGTTTTGGTACAGAAACGCCAATTCCATATGAGATAGGAGAACTTTATTTTGCACAGATATTTCGTAAAAATTAGTATTTCTAAATCCGAAATTGATATCTAAATCTAAAATTGCAGCATGAAATAAATGGATTATGTAAGAAATTAAAAACAAATAAGACTCTGACAAATCTGACAAAATTCCCGTAGTTCGACAATTCATTTTAACTGCAGGACAAATATGAATAACACGATTTTTAATGGGTACTTTTTTTTGACAACTTAATGGAATCTTTTTTATAATTCCGATTTAGCATCGCAAATTATATTTGTTCTTGATACTTGACACATACTTAAAAGGCTTGACAATCAAGCCCGTCGACCAATTGAACGTGCAAACAATCCCAAACAAAGCAAACATTTAACTATTTTTGGCTTATGACGTCACGAGAATAAATATTCTTCTTTCAAAGTTTAAGCTTAAAACAACGGACCTGCGCAATGCGTAATTTTGTTTATTTGATTCATGATTTAAAATAGATCACTCTGAAGGTCTAACTATAATATGCATGAGCTTGCTTAAGCTTCTGTCAAATACGTTAAAAATAAACATTTGAGTCCGTACGTAAAGTGCGGTTAGTTTCACACTTTGCTTAAGCAAATGACATATTCATAAAAATTAAGAAAAGATTTTCTTAAGCTCAATATGGTTTGACACATATGATTTGCACGTACACGCACAGGACGTTAAGCTTACTTAAGCATATTATAGTTTGGCCTTTACTCCGTTTCGACTATTAAGCAGCTATGTACATATGTATTTCTTCTCCCGGGTTAGATTAAAGCGCGGGTATTAAGAAACCCTAATACATACTTAAAACAATTCAAAATGTTTTATAAATAGTTCTTAATTCCAACAGTATTTTCAAGTCAACATTTCAATACCAAACGTTAACAATGAAAGGTTTTATACTTTTAATAGTCGCATTTGCTATTTTAGCTTTTGTTAAGGCTCAGGTAAATATTTACTATTGACTATTCAAAGATATAAATAAGAAACAAATATGCGTTATTGCAGGAGGAGTCTACTGAAAGCAAAATCTATACTGAAGAGGACGCATCTTCCAAAAGCGCTTACGAATTTCCTATTGATCCAGAAAGTAGATCAATTTGGTCTTTCGCCATAAGATTGCTTGGGCAAATTGCTCAAAGTATTGGATAGACATCACATCTATTTAGTCATGCCAAATTTTGACAGTAACCACCAAAACTTACCTAATATATTACTAGTACATTAACCTTTTCTTATCATTTTATCGAAAAATGTTTCGTATAGAATTTTAATAAAAATACCTGAATACATTAGCATCATTAATTCTGTCGAAAACTATATCTTTTCGTTTACTTTACAAGCAGATACATACAATGAGACATTAAATCTTAATTTAGAGTATATTTCTCTTAATAAGCAAGAGCCAGAAAAATAGGTGAATCGACAGCCTCTAGCCGTAAGATAGTGCCGGTTAACACACGTCAAATATGACTCAACAAGTCTTGAGTTTTTATAAGGGAGGGAAAAAGAAATGTCATTCTCTTTTTCTTTTAGTTTAATAGATGAAAAACACTCTTTCAACCTCGCAAAATGTTTTCAATAAATGCATCCGTCTCACTTTGATTAAAATATGAGTAGTCCACTTGCAAACATTCGCTAAATTAAAAATACAAAATTTTGAGAAAATTAAAATTGAAATGCCAAGCCATATAAAGAGTTTTTCAGGAGTGTTCAAAAATTAACCAGAAATTGCGCGAAACTTACGGACTTTTGTACGAGATTGATAATGCATTTTAAAATACAAATAAATTAACAGAATTTTTATTTTATTTCTAACTTAACGGTGTTTGCAAGTGAATTTTTTTTTTCTTTAAATGTTTGTTAAAATCTTTTTTACGAAGATCTTTAATATTTTTCTTAGCCCTTTCGTTTGTTATTTCATGAAACTTGATGCATCGAAAGTGCTGTTTTATGTACACTTAACCACTTTAGACTAGGAAATATCGATATTTAAAAAAAAATAATCGATATATATCGCTGATATTTAAAATACCGATATTTCGATGTATCGATATTAAAATACGACTATCGAATTCGATATTTTTTAAAGTCAGTCTTCAATAAAAACTCAAAACTTTAGCCGTTTTTCAAACAATATGTTTTTTTAGTACTGGCATCACTGCATGCATCATATGTTTTTTTAAACTAATATGAAGATCTATAATTCCCTGACATGATTTGCTGTTATAAAATGATGTTATAAAAGCGTTGTTAAAACATTTGCATTAACAACCGTGTTATAACATTAGAAAACCTCTATCATTATGAGTCTATACTTCGCAAATTCGTGCTCTTTCCAACACATTTTCCATAACCTTTCGCAAAACTTCAAAAAAATAAGGATCAATTGTCCTTTCCGATGAAACACCCCACCAAACCGTACACTTAGGTGGGTGTAATCTCGCTTTTGAACTACTCGCGGATTTTCCGTAGCCCATATCCTGCAGTTTTGCTTATTAACGAACCCACTAAATTGGAAATGGGCTTCGTCGCTTATTAACAACCGTGTTATAACATTAGCAAGCCTCTAACATGATGATTCTATACTTCGCAAATTCGTGCTCTTTCCAACACATTTTCCATAACCTTTCGCAAAACTTCAAAAATAAGGATCAATTGTCCTTTCCGATGAAACACCCCACCAAACCGTACACTTAGGTGGGTGTAATCTCGCTTTTGAACTACTCGCGGATTTTCCGTAGCCCATATCCTGCAGTTTTGCTTATTAACGAACCCACTTAATTGGAAAGGGGCTTCGTCGCTTATGAATAAAATTGTGATCGTCGATTTGAAAAATAAAGCTCAACAATTTGGGCACGTTGTTGAATTGAGAACTGCTCCATTTTAAATTCCTCAAGTCTTCCTTCTTTATAATAAAAAAGTAATAAGCAATTCAAACCCCTTCGGTACTTTTGGGCCACCCTGTATAAGAAGAAGAATTAAGAAATATTTCAAATTACAACAGTAAAGTCAAACGAACTTGAAAAGATTAATTTTATGTGCCTATATATATTTGAAATAATAATAAGATTTGTGCATATATATATATATATATATATATATATATATATATAAGATTTGTACATATATATATTAATTTTTTTAGTTTGGTAATAGTTCCAGCAACATACGTTCGATTTATTGAAATAATAAATATCGATACTCTTAAAAAATATAGATTCGATATATATCGATATATTTTTTCAATTTGCCCATCCCTACTTTAGACATCCGATTTTCGCAACATTCATTAAGCATTTCTGCCTCATATTCGTTAAGCTTATTTAAAAATTTCTTTTAGGTTACAAAACAGGTATATTTTGGCAGGCTGGACCAAAAGTGGCTTTTTAACGAAATAATTAAAAGAAATGCCAAAAAAATGGCATATTCCATACAAAACTTGCCATATTGGCATATTCATAAATTTAGCTGTAAAATTGTTTTAAGTTGTTCCAAGGAGTTGATATTGAAATCCATCACAATCAGTGTCGGAATGCACCAATTGTCACATATTAATAACAAGTATGACCTCCGAAAATTGATTTTTATATAATAATAAGTATGTATATCATGGAAAAACTTTCCCTCCTTTATGGGCCTCGCCCGGAAATCACATAAAAACTAATAAATCTTAAATAGATTTTGGGTATTTATTAGGGTATTCATTCGGTTAATCGTCAATCGGTAAACCGATTAATAACTACCCGATTAACTGATCGGTTAATCTCAAATTGGCTTTTTTCGATAAACGATTAAACCGATTTATTTCAGTCGATTAACCGATTAACCGATGTGATAAAATTTTCAATATTTTGTAGTATTATAACATATTTTTTTGTGATTTTAATTATTTGTTTCATCTTATATACAAAATTTATGTATGTGTTTAGAAAATATTTTTTCATAAAAACAAAAAGGTGTTCAGTGATCTTTATTTTAACCCATTTTCCGCCGACTGGTGACTAAAATTACAATGTTTTTTTATCTTCATCGTCGATCAACAGGAATGTAGCGAAAAATGGGTTAAATTTTTGATTACCGACACGTTTTTTTCTGTTTTATGTATGTTTTTAGTTAATTGTTTCTTCTTATATCTTCTCATATCAGTCTTTTAACAGAATTAACAGAAACAATTAGAAGTGTTAAAAATTAAAAAAAAAACTCTAATGGCATAATGGAGTATTTTATATGTTGAGAGAAATCCTGGAAAAGGACTGAGAAATTAGATATTCATCTACGATAAGTGAAAAAATTTTTTCCAAGTCAAGTTTTGGCAAAAAAAAAAACTTTTCTAAAAGATTATTTTAAAAGATCTCCTATAACTAATGAAATTATGTCAGTTTATTTTTTTATAAATACATATTTGGGGGATATACAAGATAGTCATAAAGTCTTATGTCTTTAAATAATTACAAGAAATATATATCGTTGGCTTAATATGAAACCGGCTAAATCCACTTTTTATGTAAATTGAGATTTTGATGCCGTTTGGTAGAGAAAGGTACCACTAGTCGACCAGCATGTGGTTTTTATTATATTTAAGTCTTGAAGAGTGTCAAACTAACTTTATTTTTAATTTTTTATCAAGCTGCAAATAGGAAAATTAAGAAGTTTTTCGTCTCTCCTGTTAAATGTGCTGAAAGTGACTTAGCAGGATATTAAGCCGACGATATGACTGTTGTGGGCTACCGCTTATAATTTAGATTTCTACTGTACAGTTATGAAGAATCAATGAACACAGCATTAACATTTTTATTTTGTATGAAACACAACAATATTTATTTTAAATATGATTTAGCCAAATAGTATGTAAGATTTGGACGAAATTTTAAAAATGAAAGATGGCCCGAAAAAATGGGCTATTTTTCATACAATATTTTTGGGTGATTTTTCATTACGAAATTTAAAAAAACGAAAAATCACCCAATAATAAGGAAAAATAACCCAAAAATTTTGGATCACTTTTCATATGAATTCAGGCCCAATTTTACATGGAATTTTTTGGGCGATTTTTCATACAGCCGTTATGGCGATATGACTTGATAGCACACCTTGTGTATTAAATGAAAAATGCATATTAAATATTTATGAATTGTTTTTTTTTTTTTGTTTGCTCGTTTTAGTTCAAGAATTGTTATGTTTGGTATGTCATTGTTTTTTTTACTAATAAACTCCAAATAATAAACAATTAATGCGTTTTTATATATTGAAATTACTTAATTTATAAAAAAACATTATTAATCGGTTAACCGATCAAGAACAAAATTAACCGATTATTAATCGGTTAAACCAAAACCTCTTTTAATTAATCGAGCGATTAACCGATTAAAGCAAAAGGCCGATTAAATGAATACCCTAGTATTTATGTAGGTAAAAATCGGTACAAATTATATTTTATAAATCTAAATATTTAAACAAAATTGTGTTTCTATATGTGCCCATACAGGGACCAGTATGCGGTGTAGGGTAGAGTTGGGCTTGTCTGACATTAGTTTCACACTAATAATTTTACATTTATAAATGCATTTTTTCCTTGTACAAAATGTTAATAACAATTTAAAAAGCTATCAAAATACCAAATTCCTCTAATTTCAATTAAATAAAAGATTTAAACAAATACGAACAAACGTATCATCAGCCACTGTAACAGTGTGTCACGAGTACAATAATTCTAAAAATACAAAAGTCTGTCGCTGAATAACGAGTCTTTATGAATCAGTATCAGAAACGAATCTGTGTGGCCACCATCATTTCTTCGACAAAAACTCAACAAATAAATTATTAATATTTAAATATAATAATGAATTTTAATCTCTATTTCATTTTATTTTTAATAAATCTATTTTTAAACTTAACTGCTACAGCCCAAACTGAAACTCAACGAAACGATGAACTGGTTGGTTTTATTTTAAGCTGAACTAAAAAAAAATAAAGTGAAATAAAATCAAATTTTCTAATCTCATTTCAGTTAAGTGGTTTTGGACGTGTCAGAAGATCACCTGATTTTGATACAATTTTGAACCCGCTGGACAATAAAAAGAACACCGACCGTAAGAAAATAGAGTTCCCTGTATGGGACGATGCTAAAGGGGAATATAATTCAGATAAAAAAGTTCAAGAATAAAAATTTAAATAAAACAATTTGTTTTAGCAAATTGTGTTTTTCAAAAATTAAATAAACTGCCTGTTTTAGATGACAAGCGCAGAATTCATTCATTTAACTTGCATTTAAAACCAAAACAAAATGTAAAACTTTTTTGTGTAATAAACATTTGGGAAATTTACAAGGTGTCATAAAGTCATAAGTCTTAAAATAATAACATGAAAAAATACGACTCTTGTGAACAACCCCTCATAATTTAGTGTTCTATTTTGAATTTAAATCAGCTAATTTAAAACAAATATACAAAAATAAATATTTACGTTACATCATAATATTTTTTAATTCTAATCCATGAATAAATAAATTAAATTAGATCTTACCTGACTATTTTCCATTTTTTAGACGCAAACCAAAAATTAATTTTATTTTGTTTGTTTACCAAACATCAGAGTCCTAAGCCGATATAATTTAACGCCGCAAGTGTTTTGATGCAAAAATTGCGACGGCTACAAAAACTAAAGCGGTTCGGCTCAGCCGCTCAGCGCAGGTCTCTTCTGATTAATTACGACAGCACAATAAACATAGCAAGCAAATTTCTATTAATTTAAGACACTTTTTGTTTACAAAGCAACAACAATATTTTTAAACCATTGTAAAATGTTAAAACAGATTGGCCCATAACTATAGTCATAAACAAAGCATACTTTAAGGTTTTAAAGTAAACTTTTATAAAAAATATGTTTTTGATCTACTATAGACAAGCAAAAACATACTTTACACGTTAAAACCGGTGTTAATTTCAAAACTAGCTGAAGTTGTATTTAACTCATTTAACAACAGCATCAGCTGTTTTTGCCAAATTAAAAATTTCCTGCAAAAAGTTAAAAATGTTTATGTTACAAGATATTGGTCGATATTTTGCATTTATTATTGATTTGGAGAAAATCTTTTATCTTTTAACAGAAAATACATACATATGTATAGGCCCTAATTGTGTAAAACGCAATGCCAAAAATTGCAATGCAAGCAAAAACAAAGTCAAAAATATTTTGAAATTTTGTTGTTGCTTTCTACATAAATTCACATTGCGTTTTTAAATCTTTTAACGCTACAAGGTATGCAGTGTTTTATTTAAATTTTAATTTGTAATGTCAGCTGCTTAGAGTTGCCACTTGCTTATATTTTCTTGTATGTTGTATGAAAAATTGTCTACATTTGAGGTGGCACCCAGTTAAAGTCGGTTCAATTTAAAACATACTTTAATTTCGACTATAGTATTAAAATAATTAAAAGAATGTTTTTCTTTTAAAGTTGTTTTTAAAAAGAACCGACTTTAGCGTTCGACTATGATTATGGGCCTATGACAATATAACATGATAGCACACCTTGTGAATACCCCAATTGTATATGAACTTTTAATTAAAATGAAACATGTGTTACAGGGGTGAGTGTTTTGAATTATTCTTAAATAAATTCATATGTTGTCTCTGAAGCTTCTTCTCACTGTTGTATCACACTCAAACCAATCTGATTCTACTTAAATTCTTGTGGTTTCAACTTGAAATAACTTTCATTCAACGTGATTCGGATTGTTATTTCAATATATGTAAATGACATTTTGCTCTAACTTTACTGCAATGTTAAATTAACATGCATTATAGTTATATTAAAAGAAAAAAATGTTTTTCGCAAGTTATTGTAAAAACAGGTTGAATTAACATGAAAAACGTATGAAGCAAAATCACCACCGAAAAATTTTAAATCAACCATGTTTTCGTCGTTTTTAACTTGATTTTTTTCTGTGTGTAGGTTTAAATGAAATAAAACGCAAAATTAAATCAAGTTATTAATTAAATAAATTAAAACGATAATGGGGTTTTATATAGTTTTTAAACAAGTCTATTAGTTGGCCGATTTAAGAAAATAATTGAGTTTAAATTTTTTTTAACAAAATTAGTTAATTGACCTAATAAAGAAATCATTGTTTTTCTTTTTATTTTCAACTAAACGAGATGATTAAAACAATCAAAAATATGATTGTTTATTGAAATTTTTATCTATTAAATCTTTAATTGAATCAATTAAGGAATAAATTGAAATTTAAGCCCCTTTATTAGGTTCTTATTTTTTTTTAATTAAAATTCAGTTTTTATACATACATTTTAAATGATTTTAATTTAAAAACAATAAGTTTAAATAAATACGCATGTACATTAGACCGACTCGCCTTATATGGGGAAAAAAAGTTAAGGTTGTACCTCTATTAAAATTAACTTTGACATGTTTCTGAAGATTCCCAAAATATTTGGGTTCTAGTGATTATCTCTCGTGAGATAAACCGCTTCAAAAAAGGGTCCGAAAATGGTATTTTTCATGAATAAAAAGCTCGCTAAATTTTTTTGTCCAATTAATGAATTTAGGAAATTCTTTGATTCTGCATTAAAAGATTAAATAAAAATTAAATAACTTAACTATTATAAAGGTGTTGACGACCGCTTAATATTTTAGTCAAAAATTAACCCTTAACTACCGATCCTCCTTTTTTTATAACATTCATTAAAACATCACTAAAACATATTTTATTACCACAAAAAGCTAATATTTGTCCAGGACACACATGTTATATATATACATATATATATATATAAAAGAAGTGTACACTTTGATGTCACCACTAACAGCGAAAACAGGTACACCGATTTCTACAAAAACGTTGAGGATAGTCTGTAGATGGTTTACGTATGAAATCGGCCCTTTAGTTCCAGAGATATGACATTTAGATTTTCCTATATATTCCCATACAAATATCAACAAAATGCCCTCCATTTTGAACTCCTTCGAAACGGCTTGACTGATTTTTATGAAATTTGTATGTGTTTTTGTTAGGTATGAGGGTAAGTCGTAGAGTATATTATATATCGCTAGAGGGCGCAAAATAGGGCATAAGCTCCTCCTCCCTATATCTTCTTAGCTAATCAACCTGATTCTTAACATTTGGCATGCAGGCACTGTAACACCTGAAAGAAAATACAGAATAGGGCGATTTTCTTGAAATTTTGCAAGAAAATTGTGTAACATCTGGAAAGAACTATATCCTAAAATTTTTATTAATTAGGGCGTAAAATAGGGCAATAGAGGTTAAAGCTGCCCTCCCGATATCTTTTTGAAATTTCGCAGCCAAATAGTGTTACAGCTGAAAAGTACTATAGCCTATAGTTTTTATTATTTAGGGCGTGAAGCAGGAGGGGTAAAAGCTCCCTTCCCTACTTCTTCTTAACTAATCAACCGGTTTTCTTAAAATTTGGCATGCAGACACTGTAACATCTGAAAGAGAAAGGACATGAAATAGGGCAAGAGGAGTAAAAGCTCCCCCTCCCTATATCTTCTTAACTAATCAAAGGATTTTCTTGAAATTTGGCGGGCAAATAATGCAACATCTGGGAAGAATTATTATAGGCTTCAGTACAATTTTCATTTTCTTCTTAACTTATCATCCGGTTTTCTTCAAATTTGGCATGCAGACACTGTAACATCTGAAAGAAATAAATTATATGACAAAACCACGTTAGCCGGGCCAGCTCGTATTAAATAAATATCAAATAATTCCCTTCATGTATATTTTCCTTAAAAGGACATACATACATGTATAAGATATCCTTCACTTTGATTGGCACTAAACTCTTTTATATTTGTAATTATATAATTTAAATGAAATATAGCGTAGTCATGTTATATTTTTGTGATCTTTTTAAACTAAAAAATCCTTGTTAAAATTTGTAAAAAATTAGGAACATCAATTTTAACATTATATTCAGATAGATTTGGGTATTTTCAACAATTCAACATAAAAAGTGTTGCCGAATTAAATAAAAAAAAAAAGATATATGGGAAGCACATGAATCCATTGACGGGATTTGGTCAAAACTTAAATTTTGGTTTATTATTGTCATACATATCGAGCCCAAACAGCGAAAATAATGTAAGCGACATGATTTTCAATTTTCGTTTTTTTAATAAATTTCTTTATTGGCAACACTTGCATCATCTCCTAAAATATCATGGTCACATAATGTACCGTTACGATTTTATAGCAAAAACAATTTTAATTTAAGCGACAAATTTCATACAAAATTAATATGAAATAAAACAAAAAAGCTCTCTCCTGTAAAATTTGATTTTTGGCGCTTACATTATTTTCGCGGTTAGGGGTCGATATATACCTCCACGCAAAATATTATTAGTCTGGGTCAACTGCTTCTATTTGTGCACAATTTTGCTCTACATCAAAGTATTGTGTGTCGGTTCGCCTAACTTTGCTAAATGGGAGAAATAGACTGTAAATTTGAGATTTAATTTCACATTATATGTATGTATCTGCTTGTTGAGTAAACGAAAAGAAATGATATACTATACATACATATGTATGAATGTATGTATACAATTTTTATTTAAATTCCACACGAAACATTTTTCGAAAAAATGATAAGAAAAGGTTAATGTACTTGTAATATATTAGGTAAGTTTTGATTGTTACTGTCAAAATCTGGCTTCTATTTGAATGTTTCCAAAAGCTTTTCCAAGAAAGCTTGTTAAATCCGTCCAAAATGATCTACTTTCTGGATCAATAGGAAATTCGAGAGCGCTTACGGAAGATGCATCCTCTTCAGTATAGATTTTGCTTTCAGTAGACTCCTCCTGCAATAACGCATATTTGTTTCTTATTTATATCTTTGAATAGTCAATAGTAAATATTTACCTGAGCCTTAACAAAAGCTAAAATAGCAAATGCGACTATTAAAAGTATAAAGCCTTTCATTGTTAACGTTTGGTATTGAAATTTTGACTTGAAAATACTGTTGGAATTAAGAACTATTTATACAACATTTTGAATTGTTTCTAAATACCCGCGCTTTAATCTTAACCGGGAGAAGAAATATATACATAGCTGCTTAATAGTCGCAGCGAGTAAAGGCCAAACTATAATATGCTTAAGTAAGCTTAACGTCCTGTGCGTGTACGTGCAAATCGTATGTGTCAAACCATATTGTGCTTAAGAAAATCTTTTGTTAATTTTTATGAATCTGTTATTTGCTTAAGCGAAGTGTGAAACTAATCGCACTTTACATACGGTCTCAAATGTTTATTTTTAAACGTATTTCAGAGGCTTTTTGTTAGACATTAGATATTGGCTTTATATACCGAACTCTTTCTTAATTTTCCCAAGAGTTTTGCAAAGTTTTTGACTTTTCCAAAATCAATCTGTTTCTACCAGGTACCGTAACGGCTATAAGCGATATCAAAAATTGTTATACCCACACCACAATAGTGAGGAGGTTATTATGCATTTGTGCTGATGTGTGTAACGCCTTAAAATGTTGGTCCTAGACCCATATTAAAGTATACCACCGATCGACCTTAAATCACTTTCTGAGTCGAACAAACGATGTCCGTCCGGCTGGCAGGCTGGCGTGCAGGCTGGCTGGCTGTCCATGTGCACAAAGTACAGGTTCTTATTGACACAAGCCTATTGAAAATAAGCCAAATCGTAGGACCATGAGGGAAGATAGGGGGAAATTTCTGCCTCCAAAAACGATCAAACCGATTTTAATGAAATTTAAAACATAGATAGAAACATATTTTTATGTACACATAAGCTATGTAGTTTTTCAAAAATAGGACCACAAGGGGAGGTAGAGGGCAATTTCTGCTACTCACAAACTTTCAAACCGATTTGAATGAAGTTTATAAACATAGATAAATCCATATTAATATGGAAATAAAAACATAATGTGTTTATAAATACTGTGGTGTATGGTATCATATGGTCGGGCTTGTCCGACTATACTTTCTTAATTGTTTTTTTAACAGCTGTTTTTTGAATAAAAAAAAAAAAAAACATCTAAAACAGCTATTTTTCAACGTAAAAAAGGTCGAATAAAACTCTTAAAAAAATCTTGCCATCAAAAAATGTAACTCTTTTGAACAGGGGTGCCTGCCAGAAGATTTTAATAAAAAAAATCGGCATATTTTCAAAAAAAAAAAAATAATCGGTATTATTAGCACATTAATTTAAAAAAAGCGGAAAATTGAAAATATCTACTTTAATGCAACGAAACATATTTTTAATAAATAAAATAACAAACAATCCAGCATTGACTAATGTTTGTCTTATACATTTGGTATATTTCATGTCAAGAGACCCAAGTTTTGTAATCGATGTCTCCCGATTTAAAAAAAAAATAAGAAAAAGTTTTGTATTAAAAAAAAATTTAAAAACATTTTTTTCTAAAGATTGATAAAAAGCTGTCTTATTTGTTTTGAACAAATTTTGTAACACCAAAAGGTTATGCGTTATATGGATGAGAAAGAACACCTGTTTGGCCAAAATTTAAAATTTTGACCCCCTCTAATTCAGAAATTTGTTGACCGATCTTGCTGGAAATTTGTGTCTAAGCTAATGTCCATAAGGACTAACCTTGGTGAAAATTCCTAATCGGAAGACATCGATTTCAGAAGTTGCGTCAGTTGACATGAAATTCCCCATATATATAAAAATAAGTTGTCCTATGTCCGTCATTTTAAAACCCAGGAACCACTCAACCGCTTTACATGCGTTAGCAATTTTTAAATATTTTTTTTTAGACAAATATTTCTTTTTAATATCAGTATCAAAACCGTTCGAATTATTTAATTTTAAATAATATTTAAAAAAAAAAAATTCCTTGCCAAAATAAATTTCTTAGGGAACATCGAAATTTTGTTTTATTTAGGTTGACTTGGCTAAAAATTTGAGTAAGCAAACAAAAAGTTAAATATTTCATTCAAAAGTGATTCAAACATTAAACCAATAATGCGTTTATAATTTTTTGTATATTTGACAAAATTTTTGTTGCTAAAATAAAAATCAAACAAAAATAATAATAGAAAAAATGTTAAAAAATTATAGAAATTTAATAAAATTTTAAATAGTAAAGACCCAACTATGATATGCATAAGAATATTTTATTATTAAACAGTAATAAAATCAAAAACTATATTATTCCGTACGGAAAGTGCGATCTGTTTTGCACCTTGCTTAAGCAAATGCCAGTTTCATAAAATTAACCAAAATAGTTTTCTTAAGTTCAATATGGGTCGACACATACATATGAATCACATGTATTTGCACAATTGCTTAAGCCAACTTAAGCATATTATAGTTAAGTCTTTTGTCTTTTTGAAAGTTTCTAAGCAATAATTTTTTCTGTGTATTAGAATTACTTTTCCAATAAGTTAAAATAGTGAATATTGGTCGTAATTCTCATATCACAAGCCGTAAGTTTTTTGAAAAAGCTGATAATGCACATGTATGCCGGCTGTGTAAAAGAGTTTTTAAAAGTGATCATGTAAGCAATACGTATTCCATAATACTTTGTGGAATAGAAGTCTAATGAATTTTGTTGCGACTGTCAAAAAATCTAATTCAACATTGCACATGAACATGCTTTTGTTAAAATGCAGCCCTTATCAAATGAAAAGATTGTAAGAAAAGATAAACTCACTCTTTATGTTGTTGTTTTTGTTTAATCTTTGATATTGTTACAAGTAAAACTGGGGCTTATAATTCTTATTTGCTTAACAGTTTCATTTGTGTAATATCTTTGGTTTTTCTAAAATCTTTGGATGAAGTTTCCTGGCGATCTAGCCCAAGCAACCAGTGAAATGCGCATAGGAATAGCTTATCCCATCAACAATAAACTTCAGTTTGTCAATAGTATGAAATGGGAATTTAGCACATTATAACGAAACCTTGATAATTAAAAGTATTTTTGTTTAGAAAAATTTCAAAAGTGATGAAGTCGTAGGAGATGTCAAATTGATTTTCGTAATACTTGTCATTTTCATGACACATTGACATATTACTTGAGTTCTTGACTTGTATTAATACAAAGTATAATAGAGTAAACTAGCCTTTAATAGTACTGAGTAATGAGGAGAAAAAATATTAAGTAATTTTAAAAGAGGTTAGATTTTCGGTAACAATGGCTCCTGAAGAAATGTAAAAAACATGTGTTAAGTTAGTCACAACTGAAAAATTACCGTTTTTGATTTACATGATTTTGTATTCCAGCAGTTACGTCCAGAACCTAAGTTAGTTAATGAAGCGTACGAAAATGAAAGAAGCTGGTTAAAAGAGAAACTAAAAAATAAATTGCTGCCTTTGAAAATCGACATGGCTACAACACCTCAACGCAGCATACTGGGTATAAACAGCTAAATTTGAATATTTTTTTTAAAGTTTTGGCATCTAAAAAAACCAAATTTTCACTATAACAATGAATACGGGCACGAATTTAATTAAAACGGTGAGATCATTCGGTAAGGAGGATGAAAACGAGTCTAATGACACTCCCTAAGGATTATTTAAATACGCTAAATTAAGACTTTCTAAATTTATAATATCGAGCCCTTATAGCAAAAATGATGTAACCAACAAAAAAAAAAAAATTTAATGGAGAAGGTTTTTTTTAAATATTTTTGCTTCAAGTCTAGGGTTTCGTTTAAAATTGCTTTTGCTCTTATTTCGTAACAGTACTTCCCAGAGATATGAGATTTTTAGAGGTGATGCAAATGATCAAAATTTTCATCAAAAAACAAAAATCTAAAATGTTGTTGCTTACACAGAAAAAATTATTTTTTCAATTCAAACAAAAAATTTGTAGAATCAAACAATTTTTTGTCTGAAATCGGTCCTACAAACAAATTCGCATATTCAAACAATTTATTTGCATTTTGTTTATTGAAAAAAAAAACCGCCGATTTTTTCAAACAAATAATTTTACAGAATCAAACAAAATGTTTACTGAAATTCATATAAATTTTAAACAAATAATTTTGTTGAATCAAACAAAAAAGTTTTGGCACAAGCAATGACGCGCACACAAGCAAGCACTGTTGGTGAAGATGAAGCAGAGCAGAGCGGCCGGCTGGCTTTGAGACACATTTTTTTGTTGGAATAATTTTTGAACGAAGTCTTATTTATACACACAATGTTTTTCTTCGTCACTCACTTTTGCTGCATCCTTTCCTTTGCTAATGAAGAAGAAATGTAACCAAACACGGCGGCAGACCGACTCGATATGTTTTTCGTCATCATTCTATTTTTGTATTTGATGTATTTAAACAAACTGTTTGAAAAAATTGAATACGGGATTTGGTTTTTTTTTTTACCAACTTTGAAACCAACCAAAAATTTATTTTGTTTCTTATAATGTTGTCATTTCTGTTGTTTAAAAAAAAATGAAACGTTTTTTTACCTGCTATTGTTTTTGTTGTTTTTTTACTACAAACCTCGTCACGCTATTTTATCATTTTTCTTATTGCTGTACTTTTTTAAAGCGTACAAATAGACTGCATGTGTTTTTTGTTGTAGTTCTTATATTTATCATAAAGAAGTGTTGCTTACAATCAATAAAAAAATGCAAAAGGACGACAACATTAAAGAGCTTTAATTATTTCATACAAAATTATGAAAACTTGAAACCAATAGCGCGTTTATTATATTTTTGAAGAGTTGTCCACATCTTTGTTGGTTAAATAAAAATCAAACAAAAATATTGATTGAATCAGTAAAAAAATTTGTAGAAATCAAAAAAAATTTCAAACAAGCGTTTGTTTGAAAATAATTCGGCAATAATTTTTTCTGTGTTACATCATTTTTGCTATTAGGGCTCGATATAATCAAAAAAGTATTTAAAAGTTTTAACCAATTCTCAGAGAACATTTTCCGAATAAGGAACCCTATTATCTTAGCTGTCATAAATGATTAATTGTTGCCTCTCTTGCCTCTCTAGATACAGAATTAATTTTTGTTTACTTAATTTTAGAAGCAATAAAAAAGTGTTTGAAATGGATTTTGTATTGTGAAAATATAATTGAAAAATTGATAAAACGTCTGATGTCATACATTTTTAAATTTCAAAGGAAATTTCTAATGAGTTTTCTGAAAATCCGATCCAATCCAATCAGAGTTTTTAATGGAATCTTGTTTGTTAATAAAACATATTTTTACGAAAAAAATTTGAAAGGGCATGTTTCTTAGTGAACTTAAAAAAGGGGACAAAAATATTCTTTATAAAACTTATACCGTTAACTTACATGCAACTCAAAAAAAAAAAAACGTTTCTTTATTGCCACATCGGTAGTTTTTTGAACAACCAAAAAATTGTTTTGTTTTAAAAAATACTAGCTTTTTAGACTCGGCGTTACCATAATGTACTTTTATATTTAGTCATAAAATCATTTCCTATCTTTTAGCACTTTGTAAAAATATTATAGAACAAAAAAAGCCCAATTATTTGGAAAATTTTACGAATTTTGTAAATAACTTGACCCAAGCGCTATCTACAGGTTCAAAATTTTATTAGAAAACCTAAATTTTTTTAAATAGTTTTTATAGTTTTCTATAAACAGTAGCTCGTTTCTGTATTTCCCGCATCGTAAAATTTCTGACATGAAGTGCGAAACAAAAAATTCCATCGTTTCTCGATATGTGAGAAAAAAATTATTTCTGTATTTGAATGCGAAAACAGACAACACAGATTTTGTTTTAACTGGAATATTTTCAGTAATCAAGTGCCAAATGAAAGCGAAACGTCAACGAAAGAAATATATGTATTTCATAAAACCAGAGCGATTTTCTTGTTCCGGTTTGCTGATTTTTTCGAAAAAAGGGACGATATTATTTAGTCTTCGAAATAAGACAATTTTAAATATTTTTATATGTTGCGTTACTAGGCACTACAAAAAAGATATCTTTAGAGACAAGGCAGCCTTAATTTTCATATTTATCCCTATTGTGAAGATTGTCCTCGAAATAGTTTGTCTCTTCCCTAAAAAATATATTGCCAAAAGTGTTTACTTTTTATTCCCGTGATCATTTAATACAATTCTTTGTGTTCAAAACATTAAGCCATTACCCCATTTTTCAGTTAGTATAGAAAAATGTTTTAGTAAAGCTGATTTAAATAAAACAATTTAAAGTGCTTTATTCGGCTATGGTAAATCTTATATGCCCTTCACCATAGCATTAAAAATCGCACCAAAACCTTAATTTCGAGAGGATACTTGCTTGTATGAGGACCAGGTGTAGTAATGAACCGACTTGGCTTTTTTTTATAAAAATATTTATTTTATTATTTGTTCAATATGATATTTTGTCACGCCTTTGTGTGACTTCTTCAGGGAATAATAACAACTTAAAATTGTTATCGGATTAAAGAAAATAAATAATTTTATAAAAAATAGACCTCAAGCTTAATAAAACATATATAAATTTAAAAAAAATTAAGGTCGAACAATAGACAATTTATATTTGTAGGTATGTATAAAATACCCAAGCAGCTAGCATTTGGGTTATTATTTTTTGTAAAAGTCACCTAAATGAATCTTTTCAGATCAGTTTTGATGATTAAAAACGGATTTATCACTTGAGTGATAGAAAATGGATTCATAAATGATTCATTTATATGTTTAAATAATGATTTTTAAATATTTTGAATTTTTGTTATTGCCAAATCAGAAAACTAAAAAAAGCCCAAAAATTATTGACAATTTATGAGCATAAGTGTTAGTGCAAATTATTTCTTTTCTTCTTTTTTTGGTTCAAAATAAAGCTGGTTTGAATAATCAAAAGCCATAATGGTGCAGATTTTATCGGAGATAAATTAAAAAACATGGCAATGAAAAAATGAATGATATGAAATATAATCAAAAACTATATAATTAACGATTGAAAAATGAGACGAAAACGATTCAATAATGATTATTAAAACTAACATTAATGGCCAATTTTCAGGATTGATATTAAAACACATTTATTTTTAAAATCGTTTTAAATACAAAATTCTCTTCTTCACTAAAAACTTAAGTGAAACTTAATTCACCGATGTGGTACACTTAATTTCAACTTAAGTTTCCATTGTACTAGTTTAGCAAGGTGACCTCAATATCACAACAACAACAGGCAAAGCATTAACAGTCAGCTGTTTTTTTCAAACCACCTTGTAAATAAATACACTTTTTTATATTTTTTTTTTGTATTTAGTAGTGCTACCATACTTTTATCTTAATTAAATAAGACTTCACATAAAACTCAAAAAACCAATCTGTTTTAAATACGATTTAAGTTTGTTATGAAAATTAACTTAATATTGATTTAAATACTATCCTGAAAATTGGGCATAAAAGGATCAAAAATTGTATCACATATGATTCTTTCAGATGATTCATCTGTAGGGTACCATTTTCTCACAACGAGAGTATCATTTATGATTGAAAATGAGCTCATATACGGGTATTTTGCTCGTGAAGCTGATTCCTAAATGATAAGATTATGATACAAAATGCTAGGTGGGCATGAACATTAACTATGCTTTTGATTGATTATGTTTTAAAAAAAAATCGAACAAAATTTGACGATTTTTACACAAATTTATCTGGCAGCACTGAATAAAACCAAAACAAGGAAAGACTAAAAAAAATTTAAAATAACAAAATATAACAATTGTGTTTTGTTTATTTTCATCATATAAATTATGCATTTATCATTTAAATTCCTTCTATTTTTAATTTATTTAAAAAAAATAGTATATAAACATATTTTAAATTTAAAATATCTACATTTTGTTTTTCTCGCACCAATTTCAAATTTGACTTTTTTTTGACAGTTCTTCTAAGAAACTTTTCGCAAAATATTGTTACAGAAACACTTTTTCTCACATCCTTCCAATAATTGCTAGAAAATTATTTAAATGACAGATAATTCTCGCAAAGAAAAGATACAGAAACACTTGTGTGAGAAAAACAATTGTTTGTTTCATTTCACACTATTTTTGTTGCAATTCACACGTTTCATGCGAAAAGTTTAGGCTTTCAAGGTCATTAATTTAATGTTAATAAAAGATTATTTATTTCATTTTCAATAAAATCCGATTTTTTTTAATAAATATATTTTGTGAGTTTCAGCCAAATCGTACCATAATTTAAAAAAAGAATTAAATATCACGACAACTTTTCGGGATTACACTTAAGAGTAACCTGGCTCCGGACTAAACTAATTAATTGTCCAAGTTTGTTGTCAATCGGTCCAGCGGCTGGCTCTTGAGTTGTTATATATATACTAGCTGTTTGGTTCCGGCGCTGCTCGGGATTTTCCAAATAAAAAACTAAATACTGGAGGATTTTGTTAATAACTTGACCCCAAATATATTTTGTGAATTTCAGCCAAATCGTACCTAAATGTAAACAATTTTAATATCATGACAGCAGCGCCTATAGGGATTACAGTTAATCCCTATAGTTGGAAAAGGAAAAGACAAAACCTTTCTTTTGAGCAAAAAAAACCAAATAAAATCATATAGCTATCTTGGGACAAATTTTGCTAACGCCAAAAGGTAATAAGTTAAATTAATGAGAAAGAACACATTGTAACGAACCTTCTTGGCTGGGGTATCACTCGCCGGATTCCCAGGGTTCACTCATAATAAATTTATTATTTATTCGAGACCTCGTAAAGAAAGAAAACACCACACCAGTGTTTTTATTTTAAAACACGGCTTTATTAACATATGTATGTCAGTAGGGGACTACTACAATGACGTTTATTGTTTGACACGATCACCCAGTCTCCACGAACAAACGATGGCCGTACGGTTGGCCTGCTCGATTCAGCCGACAGTGGTAGGTTTCGACTGTATGCGCTCACTAATGCCCAGTGAAGCCACCAAACGACAACGAATCTGCGGGACGACCACGGAGTCGCTGCGCTGAGTTGCTCGTAGTCGTATACCTGCGGGACAACCACGGGCACGCTACTACGCTCGGCTTGAGATGTTGGTGTAGCACAAGATTGTAAACCTGCGGGATAACCACGGAATTTGCAATCTGCCCTACACACATACCACCCGTCTGTTGGGTATGTGTTGTTTGCTACGCACCGCTAGGGGCCGTTAGGAAATTTGCATTCAAATTCATATTCAATAATAATAATAAACTAAAGAACAATCATAATGACAACATATCCATAATTCATTTTAAAGCAATATCAACTTCATGATGATCGAATAATAAAAAAAAAATAGACTACTAAATAAACTAATCAATGTATCCATGGTGTAGGTGGAAACGAGGTTCACCGACTTCCATCGTCACACATCCCCTCTTCGTCACGGGCCGTTGACTTCGTCTCACGGCAGGACCTCTACTTGGACTCTTTCCATGGTGGAAAGATTGGGCTAACGTGACAGCAAAATTCTCCGTGGCCTTGGACGATGGGTGTTGTCGCAGTAACACTGAGTCACCGATCCCCGGCTTCCATCGTCGCCGCCCTAGGTTGTAGTACGTTTTCTGATTCTGTGAATCCTGGTTAAGGTTACGGCGTACCATCTCAAACATCTCGTCTAGCTCTATCCATCGTTCTTCTCGGCTGGATGGCTTCGCCCCTGTTCCCCTGGTGACCTCATCGCACAGGGTGTGTGACAGCAGAGGCTCTCGACCTTGGTTAAGGAACGCCGGCGAATAGCTCGTGGTTTCTGAAACACTCGAGTTGATGGCCAACATGGTTTCTGGGATTTTGGTCAACATTTCACCCGTCGGCTTCTGTTGACTCACCTTAAATTGTTGACAGAACTGGCAATGTCTTACATGCTTGCTTACATCTCGAAACATTCCTGGCCAGTAGTATCGACTCGCAACCCGTAGGGTCGTCTTCCGCAACCCCAGATGCCCGGCTGTGGGATTATTGTGGTTTTCCTCTAGAACGCGCGTCCTGTGTTGAGAGGCCACACATAGCTATCAGGGCGTACTGTTCTCGTCGTTCATCAGTCGTGGGAAGTTCCGATAGAGCTGGTTGTTGATAAGTGGGCAATCGGCGTACTTTTGCGGGTTCTCGTGCACCTTCCGAACCAGCCTGTCGAGCCATCTGCATTGGATGGGGGGGATGGCCTCACACGTGGCCAGGTTGACGTTCTCACGTGGCTCGCGAGACCATGCATCCGTTGTCATTGGCTCTGTCTGTTGTTTATGGACTGCAATTACCTTCCCGCATGTTGCGGGACTATGCACGGGCTGGGGGCTGAGGATTTGTGTTCCAGCTTCATCACTAGAGCAGTTCAGCGTCAGGCCGGCAATTTGTATGCTCGTACCGAACTTCCGAAGGAACTCAAGTCCCAAGATGACCTCTTCACTCGCATTGGGCATCAAGAGGTACTGACCCTTCCTCGTCTGATTTCCACATAATGTCGATAGCTCTATGGATCTTGAGACATAGCACATGGTTCCATTGGCTAGCACTATTTCCAGATCTTCCTGGTGATACGAGGGGGATGGTGTAAGACGTCGGAGGATATTTTGGTGGATGAAGTTTCGGCTGGCGCCGGTGTCCACCACAGCTTTAATGGCACTGTTGTTTATTAGAATCGTGGCCGGTACCTGCGTTTCCTCGCGTTGCAGGCCGTTCACGTTGGTAGAGGATGTAATTTTTGCTCTTAGGCTCTTAGAAAAATGTCCTCTTTGAACTAAGTCCCGGAAGAAAATCTTTGAAATAATTTTTAATTTTGTGATGGGGAATTGTTTCATAATAAAATAAGTCCCCAAATTTTGTAAATGAAAATCATACAGATTGAAATCATTCAGATTGCATTTAACATCTTAAATATTGTTATATGCAAATTTTTAAGGGGGTCGTATGCCCAAAACTTAAAATTATGTATTCCAAAAACCCGAAGCTCTTACTTAAGTTTTTTTGCATAGTGGGCCTTCAGCCGGTCGCAAGGATTTTCTTCGCTATGGTTTAATAAACATTGGCTTCGCCAACAAAACCTTTTTATTTCGGGATGGGATATCGGGACTCCTTCATGCGAATTTTTAATTTCCAACCAATTATTTAAGCTAACGCTTGTTGTTGCTTTCTACTAGGGTTGCCATTCGTACTGATTTTACCAGTACACGTACTGGTTTTTATTCAATGTACTGGTTTATGCATAACACCCAAATCAGTACGCAAATGTACTGGTTTTTTTAAAATGTGCCTCCAAATAATTTTACTTGTTTAAAACTGGTTTACTTCCCTTATTACTTTTGATTTGTTATGAATCACCCAGTTAAAATTCAGTCTTACGTTTTATTTTTGTTTACTCTTAACTTACCATATATTTTGTATTCAAATAAATAGAAGTGTCATTAGTGCTTTTCAAAATTCAAAAACAAAAAATTTCAAGTGGATTTAATATTATAACCTATAACAATATGGCTAGATAAGAGACCTCGTGAATACCCTCATTATATTGACAATAATTTGTATCAATTTAGAATTTTTTGTGCATTTACAACAAATGTGCCGATCAATGACATAACTTCTATCTATTTTTAATAATTTGACGTGATGTTTTTATTATATGTATTTTGTTAAGTTCTTGCCTTAAAAAATAGAAAAATGAATAATTTTTAATGTATAATTTTCTAAAACTAATGAATTCAATAAAATTTTGGGTCAAAATTTGTGTACTGGTTTTTTTTTCGAATGTACTGGTATTTTTCTTACGATGTACTGATTTTTCTAATTTCCAAAATGGCAGCCCTACTTTCTACAGAAATTGATATTGCGTTTTAAATTGTCAACGCCACAAGATGCAGCGTTTGAAATTTAAAAATTCAATAGGATTTTCTCTAGACAGCAACAACAGAATTATAAAATATTTTTGACTTGGTTTTTGCTTTTAATTTATATATTCTACACAATAAGACTAATTTTATAAAAAAAATTAATATATCGCACTGGTTCCTCTAAAGAGCGTCAGCTCAAAATTTTTCAGTTTTCACTTTTTGGCAAAAAATACAATTGTATCCCCCTTTGTAGTATAAGAGTACATATAAAAAGACAAGCCCGACCATATGATACCCTACACCACAGTATTTAAAAACACATTATGTTTATGTTTTCATATTGATATGGATTTATCTATGTTTATAAACTTCATTAAAATTGGGTTGAAAGTTTGTGACAGGCAGAAATTGCCGCCTACCCCCCTTGTGGACCCATTTCTGAAAAACTACATAGCTTATGTGTCCATATAAATATATTTCTATAGTTCTGATAGTTTCTGAGAGGTCGAAATTTGCCCCTATCTTCCTTCGTGGTCCTAGGATTCGGCCAATTTTCAATAGGGTTGGCCATTGTGCCAATAAGAACCTTTGTTTCAAATGTTATCAAAATTTATCCAAAATTACGACCTGTACTTGGCGCACAAAGTTACATGAACAGCAAGCAAGCCAGCCGGACGGACATCGTTAGTTCGACTCAGAAAGTGATTTAAAGTCGATCGGTATACTTTAAGGTGGGTCTAGGACCAATATTTTAAGCCGCTACACACATCAGCACAAATGCATAATAACCACTATTGTGGTGTGGGTATAAAAACAGATTTTTGTCTCTACTGAAAATTCATAAATTTTCAGTTAACCCCTTTTAGAGGAACCAGTGTGATATATGTAAATTGAAATATGGAATTTTATCAAAGTCTGGATTATGTGTGTCCTTAATACGACCACAACTGATCGATAGTTCTTGCACGAGAATTTTATATATTTATTTGAAGATTAAAAATTATTTTTAAAATTGCGACTTATGTATATCATTGTGAAATTAGTTCCCATTTATGGGGTTTTAGTTCATTATTCTCTTTGCGGTTATTTTATATTTTTGGGGATTCATTATGTATAAATAAAAATTTGTTAAAGCATGCATGTGCGACAGACAGTAGTGTTTAAAGTCGATAAGTATGTATAGGAGTACATTCGAAAATAATTTATATTTCATCAGAATTTTTTTGTTAATAAATTTTTGAAAAATTTTATTGGATAGTTACTTACTTAGTTTGAGCTATAGCAAATACGAGAGCCAATCCTTTAATAAATATTAGTGTGCTTAAGTACGAACACTGGCGGCTCGAATAGTGTTGTGGGTTACCACCATGTCGGACTCAGGCTACGTATAAAGCCCATTATCCTGCCCGGTAAATAATCATATGTATTAGTTGGGCTTATCATTTGCACCCGAAAAATATCCACCTGGAAGTGCCCAAGGCGGTAGAACAGAAGTTTTGACGTTTCGTCGACCACCTTACAAAATATTGACACTTGCGTTACCCATTTTAAGCTGATGTTATCTAAAATCACAGTGCCCCCTAAATAGGTCAACAAGCAGTCTAAGGTACGCCTTCTCAAGCTGAATTAGCTTACCTACATTGCCACGGGACAGTGTCACAAATCTTAGACTCTCTTAATCCAGAAGTGGACCGTCATGTGTGAAGAAATTCACGTTCGGACAATTATAACATCTTCCTAATGTGACCGACAGGGACGCTGAAGAAAGGCTCAGGGCCTATGAATGGACGACGCCCCTGCTTGCTAAATGTTCGGATATTCTGACGTGCAACAATATCAAATGCTTTTTATAAGCAGAACACAGAACAACCAATCTAGATTGAAATTGACGTAGCCAAAGCCGGCATCGACCGGACACCACAGCTTATTACGCAAATAATAGGTCGTCCATTGAACACACAGAGGACCCAACTTAAATTTTTAGTCGCCCTCTGTTCCTAAAAAAACCACAGAATGTAACAACGTTAAATATTAGTTTGTAACACTTCGGAATATTGACACAAAACAAAAACTATTGATTTTTAAAGTTTATTATTAAAATGATTTAATATTCAATACGTTCACAATATGTATATAAATATATGTCCTTTATTTACAACTGAATTAAATTACATAGCAATAAATGCATCCCTATTAATGTAAGATTGCTCAGGTGCTTTTAAAGTTGGTAGTCCTGTACTTATGTTCTGTAACTTTAATGAGAACTTCTCGCATCGAAAAGACGTGAACCAAAATATTCCATCGTTTTTCGAAAAGAGAGAAAAAAGTGTGTCTGTAAATAATGTCGAAAACTACCAAAAGAGATTAACATTGCACTTGAAGCCGATGTGACATTGCAGACGTTGAGAACGCCAGTCGCAAATATCGTTGACGCCGACCAAAATATAGTAAAATTTAAACGACGGCGGAGAAAAAAAGCGTCGGCTATACTAAACAATGTAAAGAGTGTCCTTAATATTTTTTTGTTTGCAAAATAGCTTTGAAAGCATGTTAAAAACAAAATAATTTAACAATGAAAAAATGTGCCAAAACAAAATATTATTATTATTATTCTTTCCATTTTTATTAGTGAGCTTATTTGACAGTTCAAAGCGGGAATTTTCTCACAGAAATTTTACATACACACTTTTTCAGCAATACGGCGAGTAATTTCCTTACAACAAAAATGCATGTATCTATATCCAGTGATGCTAACTCTTGAAACACTAAACGCGTAAAGACATTTTAAATGGACTGCTTACGTTAATTTTCATGTTATTTCTTTTTTTGTAAAAGAGATAAAATAAATTGTTTTTAGTAAACACAAAAATTTTAAACAAAACAAAAGCTATAATTAGTATTTACAATCTCTCAAAATTGGTCAATGTTAAATTAAATTTACAGTTCTTGGTCATCCTCCTCTTAATTCCATAAATAACTCAAATTGAGGGAATTTAAAGCTCTCGCCCTATCTCAACAATGTTAGAGGATCCTTCTGATTTGTCAGCAATAATAGAAAATATAACTTCTAAGTCGATGGGAAAGGCTCAAGGTGATTCATCCCCAATAAGAAAATTGATGTATACAGTAGGTAACGGATATAAGAAAAAAGCAATTATTTTTTATATTATTTTGTAAGAAATTTTAGAAAACAAAAACTTGGTTGGATATTATGCGGAAGCAAATAGGGTATTGTCATGTAATATATGTAATACTTTTTATTTTGACACATATGAAAAAGAACACGGTGCTTTTTAAATACTTTCTTAAAAGCGGTTTTTCTTATATGAGATGTTCTTATATCCGTAATCTACTGTGTTAGAAAAACACACAAAAAGTGAGATCCTTAACGAATTTCATAAATTTTTCTTTATTAACCTATGTATGTATGTTTACAGGTCAAGATACCATCACCGTAATTCTCTTATATAATTTTTTTTACAAAGCTCTACGCTTGTCTGCAGGAGGGAGACCAGAATTCTGGCGGGAATCGAACCCGCAACCTTGGCACTGGTAGCCTAGCTCACTACCAGCTAGCCTAGCAGGGCACACTGCAGCCGATATCATTCCAATCAGTTCTGGAGACGTTTTCTAACAATAAATGTAAAGAGCCGAAAACGAGAGGTCAGGTGCTGTGCAAACTGCCTGGCAAAAAGTCACGACCTAAGAGTATGCGCTTCTACACATATTTGCAGAAAATGTGGCAATTATCATCGCACCTAATACCTCAACAACACCTAACCATCGATCATGACCATTTAATTCAACATCGTCTTATAATCATCAAACTACTGCATCAATCTCTACCAACCAACGTTGTTATCCGAACCGATATACAATTTTTAATCTAAATTTTGTTTTTTAAATCAGGCTAAAGTTCATCAAATTTTATTTTCATAATATTATTTTTATGAAGAAAGGAACAGGTTACTTTTACATGTTACTCACAGCCATTGACGACTGCTGGCAGTCAATAGTCCAACATCAATCTTTAAACAAAATTGTATTTTACCTTTGGTAGATCGAAATTTGCTTTGAATGTAACATATTTAAATTTTCTCACTTTCGTATACCGCATAAATATGCGATTTTCGTGTTCAAATATAAAAAATTATATTTTTCTGGGGGTAAAATAACTAATTATTTTGCTTATGCTGAAAATGTTTAAATTTTGAGTTAATACCAGGGCTGCCAGATTTGACGATTTATCGTCATTTTAACGATTTTTTGTTACGAAGTTAGCAGTGCTTATTTTCTGATTTTTTTTTATAAAAAGTGACGATTTTTTTCAGCCTCTAAAGTCTGAATAGAACATTACATTTTCTGACAACTGCGTTTTTATACCCTTCACCACAGGTGTAAAAGGGTATATATAAGTTTGTCATAACGTTTGTAATTTCCACAATATTGATTTTAGACCCCATAAAGTATATATATTCTGGGTCCATATGAGAAGAGAAGTTGATTTAACGATGTCCGTCTGTCCGTCTGTCCGTCTTACGTTTGATATGTGTTTTCCGGATAATCCAGACATGATAGCGGCTAGGTTGTTTTACATTTATGTCACATATAGTCCACCATTTCTTGCTATTGAAATTCAGCAAGATCGGTCCACAAATGGCTGAGATATGATCAAAAAACCACGACTGCCTCTAATTTTTTCCAAAAATCCCTTGTTGTTGTTGTATTTTTATTGCTTTTTTCTGTATATCTGGAGAACGGTAAGAGCCAAAGTTTCCAAATTGGGTACACACATTTTGGTTGTCAATACACACCACCCTACAAAATGTGGGCAGGATGGGAGAAGTGGGCGTGGTACCTCCCGTACAAAAAAAAGTAAAAATTGTATAAAAACCTTAATTTTAGGGCTGTCATATGTCCTATTGATATGACTTATATACCAAAATATCGGAAATTTTTAGTAGAACATATTTTATAAAGAACTCGGGAAAATCGGTTCAGATACAAAAAAGTTATGACCAAAATTATTTTTTTTTTTTTTAAATACCAATTTTCGGTAACCATGGATCTTCCCGAGTCCAAGTTTTATAACACAAATAAATGGTAAATTTCTTGCTCAACACGTCGGTATATAAATCTGTCAAATCGGTTAAAAAATGGCTGAGTTATAATCAAAATACTGAAATCCCAAAAGTTACTCTTTTTTATAATTAAGTTTGTTTTTTTTATAATTAAGTTTGCTTAAATATATGTACACATATGTAGGTATATATATATATATATATATATATATATATATGCCTAAAAGCCAATTTAATGGAAATGTTATTTTTAAGCACGTTGGTATATAAATCTGCCAAATCGGTTAAAAATGGTTAAGTTATGTGCAAAATACTCCAAAAAAGGACTAAAAACATTAACATTTTTATAAAAACTAAAATTTTACAGCTGTATTATGACCTATTCATACGTTTTAAAAATTGTATAAAAACCTAAATTTTAGGGCTGTCATATGTCCTATGGAAATGACTTATATACCAAAATATCGGAAATTTTAAGTAGAACATATTTTATAAAGAACTCGGGAAAACCGGTTTTTTTTTAAATACCCATTTTCGGTAGCCATGGATCTTCCCGAGTCCAAGTTTTATAACACAAATAAATGGTAAATTTCTTGCTAAACACGTCGGTATATAAATCTGTCAAATCGGTTAAAAAATGGCTGAGTTATAATCAAAATACTGAAATCCCAAAAGTTACTCTTTTTTATAATTAAGTTTGTTTTTTATTTTATAATTAAGTTTGTTTTTTTTATAATTAAGTTTGCTTAAATATATGTACAAATATGTAGGTATATATATATATATGCCTATAAGCCAATTTAATGGAAATATTATTTTTAAGCACATTGGTATATAAATCTGCCAAATCGGTTAAAAATGGTTAAGTTATGTGCAAAATACTCCAAAAAAGGACTAAAAACATTAACATTTTTATAAAAACTAAAATTTTAGAGCTGTATTATGACCTATTCATACGTTTTAGATATCAAAATATCGGAAATCTTTAGAAAAACTCGGAATATCGGTAAAAAAAAAAGTAATGTCAAAAATATAGTTTTTTTTTAATACCTATTTTCGTGAACCATAGAACTTCCCGACTACAAGTTTTATCACCAAAGTAAATGGTAATTTTATACTTTAAGATGTCGGCATGACCAAATACTGAAATTCGATCAAAACTTAACGTGCTATATATTAATTAAACTTTTAATATATTTAATAGCACGCAATCATGTGCAAATAATTAAATAAAACTAAACGATATATATTTTATAAATATACATGTATATATACATGTATTTAAATATATATATAAACTTCTGTTCTTTCCAAACCATGGTGAAGGGTATATAAGATTCGGCATAGCCGAATATAGCACTCTTACTTGTTTAATCTTGGAATGTTTTACAGCCGTACCTTTAACAAGAGCGGAAGGCGGAATTTTTCTTTGGCTTAACGTTGTGTAACGATCAGTAGTGATAGCTTTCTTGTTTAATTAAACCCACAAATAATAAATAAAAATATATAAAAACGCTAGATTGACCAAAATATAGCTAAATTGCCATTATCTATTAGCAATAGCGGAAAACTTCTCTAGTAAACGAGCTGTCAAAATCGGGTTTTCCAATTGCAAAGCGTTCAGGCCGCTCTATTCAAAAACTAGGAAACGCGTGCCGCTTTTGTTTAGGCACGGCTGTAATATGCAAGTTTTATGAAAATCTTTGACTATTTTCAGAGTACAAAAACTTCAATATAACACTTTGTTTATCTTTCGTCAAACCAACATCGAATGAAGTTTTTACGGCTCGCTGTATAAATCATGTTTTCAACAGATATACGGCAAGAATCTCACGAGTTGTAAGAGAATATCTACATAAGTCTCATAAGATTCTTGACATGAAAGTCTCGTTAGAATATCTCTACCCACGTCTTAAACGATTCCCCCAACGATTGATGAAGCATCGTTCGCTGTGCTATGGAATAATCTCACTCGTGTTACAGTTTCTCCCGTGTGAAGAATCTTCTACGATTTAAAAATGCGGGCATCGTAGCTCTTATACGATTGAAAATGCTAGCTGGGTATGAAGTAATTATGTTTTTGTTTGATATTTTTTTTTATAAAAATCTAACAGAAATTGTTTAAAAACAAAAACTAAATTTTAAGTTGTCCGATTTTTTGAAACGATAAAGACGATTTTTTTATTTTTTCTCAGGAAACTGAAGATTTTCTCACAAATATATCTGGCAGCCCCGGTTAATACCTTCTTGTTGCTTCAGTGTGATATATTCTTATTATTTCTTAACACAAATTTGTTATAGAACTAAGGACTGAGGCAGCTTTAACGAGTTCATGAAAAATATATATTTTATTTAACCTTTGTCTTATTTCTCTTGGGAACATATTCTATCTTCACTTGATATATTTATATTTCGTTAATGAAATGTTTATTTTGCCAATTTCAACATCATTGTTCAGCACCGAGTGTTCTTCGTTCGTCTTCTTCCTCTACTGCCATGAAGGTTCCATTCGTAGGCCAGGGCTTTGCGAAGAGAATGCCCAACTTATTTCAACTTATTTTTCATAATTTTTGTATTATTTTGTATGCTAGATAGGATCTTCTCCATAAATCGATGTTGCTAATTTTGTTTTGCCAGAAAATTCATACGCAAAAGTTCATCAATTTGGGTTTGGAGTTTTCCTAGCATTTGAACTGATCTAAGCCCTGTTTCGCTTCAATAAAGTAGATCTGTCTTTACCCATGCATTGAATATTCGTAACTTTTTGTGTACAGCTATCTGTGGTGTCAATTAAGTTAAGTAGTTTAGTCAACTTTCATCAAAATATGAATAAACCCCACGATAATTCTTTATCACTTACATGAAACATTTATAAATTTCCAGAAAATTTTACTTTAAACTTGTCAATTGACCTTTAGCGAGGTTCGATTTTGACCAAATTTTCAGAAAAAAGTCCTTGTAGCTTGTGCCATAGAACTCTGAATAGCATTAATTGGAATTGGATAAAAAAAAAAGATTTTTACTCTTTTGATCAATTTTGTGGAAAAAGCATTTTCATTGAAATTCCTTAAAATAGAATTGCTGCCCTACCCAAGTGTACCTGGGGATTTTTCTAAAATTTTTTTTTTCATTCTCTATTCTCGCAAATCTCAATTTTTTCGATTTTGTTAAAGAAAATTTTTTCAAATTTGCAATTGGAGATTTGAAAAACACCCCAAAAGTTAACATCACCGCCTGAGAACAGGTTAATGCCATCTAGAAAAAAAAACCTTTTTCATATCTCACAATCTTGACTATTTTGAATAAAAAAGTTAAATTCCTCCCAGAGAAAAAACATCTTTAAATATGGTCACCTCCAACAAAACTATTTTTAAAGAAAATTTTAAACATATCATGATTCATGATTTAACAATATTATTGTCACCGACAACCATAGTACGGTTGAATTAGTCCTCCGTCAAGGAGCCACAAACATATTATGGTTTATTTTTTTTTCTTAGTTTTAATTCTTGCATTATTTTATTTCATATAATCAAAAATTAAAACACCTACACATCTGCTCAACTAATACTCAACTTTCTTTGTTTTTCCAAGAATTTCAAAATAAGGACTTTATAAAAAAAATCTTTATGAAATTTAAATTTGTCACGTATGTACATTTTATTCGAAAAATAAAAGGGTTTCATATTACAAAAAATTTACCATCCGACATGATTGTATCTGCACACCTTTACGAACATCTAACAAACACCCTGCACCTCAACCACACAGTCGCATTTACACACACACACATACACAGCCACGATAACCAGCCTTCTAGAAGGCCTCCGTACTCCTTCTTTTGGATAAACAAGGCCTTCTCGCTCCATTCCATACTCATATATTTTTTACACGCGTTGTCATTGCGGAGAAGGCCTTACGCTTTCCTTTCTTTCGCCAGGGCTTCTTAAAGGCATTCAAATAAATGGCTCTTAGAAGGCTTTCCAGAGAATGACTGTCAAAAGGCCTTAGAAAGAAGGTTATCTTGAAAGGGTTTTAAGAAAGGTATGTTAAAAGGCCTTTCAATTAATGGCTCTGAAAAGGCCTTTCAGACCATCCTTCTACAAGTGCCTTTGATTAAAGGTCATATTGAAGGGCTATCAGTCTAAAACATTAAGGAATATTTCCTTTCAAATGAAATCAGAAGACTGAAAAGGTTTCATGTACATATTAGATCTCCAATATAGAAAATGAAACAACACTTAACTTTTTATATAAGTATGTATACCTATTTTACAAACGTATGTTTATATTTTTTATTAAACTTATTGTAGTTTAATAAAACATGTGATACCTTTTTTTTTATTGAAATACCTAATTAAATTTGCTAAATATTGTAAAATAGATTGCAAATAAAAGTTTATAATAAAATAAAACTTTTAAGCACAAGTATCTACATACATACTTATCTTCCTTAATGAACAAAACTCAACTAAAATGATTTACATTATTGTTTTTATTTTGTATTTTAATATGCACCTACTTTGTTACTTTGTTTGTATAACGGGATCTGAATTCTTTTGGTTTAGGCGAAAAAAAACAAAACAAAAAATTTTACTCTTTCTCTTTTCAACTTCAACTAAAATGGTTTACAATATATGTTACTTTGTTTTTGTAAAGGAATCTGAATTCTTTTGCTTTTGCTTGTGCAAAAAAATAAAACAAAAAATTTTACTCCTTCCTTTCTCGCTTCTCATAGAAGCGAGTGTGGAGGCCTTCTATGAGGCCTCGTTTTGCAGGTACGTTAGAATAGTAATTAAATCAAAAAAATTTTTAAGCAGGCCTTTAAAAAATATGAACGTCTTCTGAGTTTTCCCGCTGGGCACATTCACGCACACACATACACAGACAATAAAAGTGGAGGTGCTAGCAAATTGCAATCCCGTAAAAGATAGGACTAGTCCAAACACGCGTGTAAAATGTAGCCCCCCACAAGGGACTAGGACTAGTCCAAATGTAACCCCAACGTATGTAAAAACATGGTCTATTTAACATTACGATGTCCTACGGCAGGACCATATAATCCAGATTTGGATTACAAAGGAGTAGTCCATGGTATACTTAAGAGGATTAGTTTTGAAGTCGTTTAAAAACGAAAACATGTCGTTAAAAAACGAAGACATTTCGTCTCACTACAAACACTTTTTAACAATGACATGGTCCATGCTTGCATTACGTTGGAACCAGTCCAGGGAGAAGTCCATTTGATCAAAATGGATCAGGTAGTCTAATATTATTTGCAGGGAAACCGCAAACCACAACACGATAAAGTCACAACAATATACACACATACACGGCTCAGTGTAGCGAACCTTACGAATATCTTATTAAGTTAATCATCCGACTGTAGCGTAGGCATCATCCCACATTCGAAAATCAAAAAGGTTTAATATTACAAAAAATGGAAACACGTGTTTAACTTATTCTCATTTGTTACATACAAAAAAAAAAACTTTTAAAGATGCAAACAAAAATTATTTTATCTTTAAACCAGCCATTCAGACGGACAGACGGATGAATAAAAACAATTTTTCTTATACAATTATAGTAACTTACTCAAATCCAGGCATGAATCATATTTTATAGGGAGCCAAATAAAACATATTCATACAACTTCTTATTAGAAATGTATACATACTCCCATCTAGGCATGCTCCCAAATTTGTATGGAAAAAGTGCCGTAGAACTGTCCAATACATACTACTAAAATAATTTTACAAATGGCGCTAGCATAATATTATTAGAGTAAAAATAGTTTGATTGCATCTTAAACATAATATGACAAATGTATATAAAGTTATCATGTTATGGCTATTACATATCATGATATGGTTGTGGGTAATATAATATGTTTTGAAAGTTATCATAATTTAGTTGTTAGAAAAATAAATATTTTTCGGTCAACAATACTCATATTTATGATTGCGATAAACATTGATATGTTTACAGTAACTATAATATTGCTGATATTAAATAAAAATAACAATTATTTGTGTACGACAACAATATATTGTTACAATAAACATAGTATTGTTGCCGTAACCATGCCCAACCATATTTTTTTTCTGCGTGTACATACAATGTCTGTTCCCTAGCAAAAAGAAAGTGAGAAAATCAAAGCGAAAAGTGAACAAATTTCAAGGGAAAAAACTATTTTGGAAAAGGGTATTTTTCCCCCGTGAACATTTTATCACGTCGCAAAGTGCTGGTTCACACTCTTCAAGTTTAAGCCGTCAAGTATTGAGCTTTAAGGAGATTAGGGAAAAGAGAATGCCATTTCTTTTCTTCTCTCTCCTGAAAAAAAAGCTGGAAGAGTGTGAACAGGCACAAATATGTGAAAAGAGAAAAAATTACAAGGGAACAATTATTCACGATAGGAGTGATTAAATCTATGACCGAATTTCATATGGTTCTATTCACTAAAACTAATTCGCCAAACTAATTCGCCAAACTTTATTATATTAACTTCAAAACCGCTGCCACTATTCAAACGATTGAACATTATTACACATATCGACATATAAGCATTATCTCAATGCGTTACAAGAATCAGCACAAACTTTATGTTGCCAAGCACCTTGAATGGCGTAGGGTACATATAAGGAAACAATTACCTAACGGACGCATCAAGTAATTAATGACAAAAATAAAAAAAAAACAATTTTAATTAAATGTTTGACACTTAAACTGATTTAAATAACAATTAGTTTAATATTTTTAAGAAAAAAATAATTTATCATATTCGACACTTATTAAAAAAATAAGTAATTTTTTTGTATAAATAAGAATTATTTTCTGCTAAAATGCATATTAAGTTTTTTAATATTCACTTCAATAACATGAAATTATTTATAGTTTTCGTAACAGCTTTTGCTTTTGTAGCTTTTGTTAAAGCTCAGGTAAATTATTATTTAAATTTTTTAATTACACTTAAACTTTTATCATATTTTTACAGGAAGAGTCTACTGAAAATGAACATTCATCTGAAGCGCCACAAATGTCTGGCAACTTTCTTTTTCCATTTAGAAGACCTCTATTTCCCCTTTTAAATAGAAGACAAGTTTTACTTGATATGATTCAGCGCAATCACTTTGGTCAATTTAATCCTTTCGATCCCGCACATCCAATTACCACTTCCAGTCCCGAGACGTAAAAGCAAATTTGATTCAATTCAATTTTGTATATTATTTTAAAAGCTTAAATTTTTATTAATCAACTTATTTCAATGCTTTTAAATAAACAAAGTTTAAACTTTTAAACAAAATACCATAATTTTTGTGTTAATAATATCGTTTTTTTTTTTTGTCGGTCTGTTAACTTATGAAGGTGTTAAGCGCACTTTAATCGGATGAGTCCTGCTGTATCTTTTTTCCTTAAGCGAGTGTGGCCACCAGTGTTGCCAAAACTTGGTGACCAAAAATGGCTACATTTATGGAAAAAAATGGGCTAAAAAATGGCTAAAAGCTTTTTTAAATAAAAGCACATCAAAATTCAATAACAAAACGGAAATAATTCATTTAAAGTAGTTTACGATAAAATTGAAAATCACTCATAAGTTTCAAATAATGATAAGTTTTAAATAATTTGAAGGTAAATCATAATCACGAGAACATTTACCCAACCTTTTGAGTCCAGATCACTGTTGCCAAAAGATTTTTTGAAAAATACCTACGCGTTTTAAGGCTCAGTTAGGCGAACGTTGCTGTACCCGTAATGTACCGCACCGTACTGTAAGCACGTTGGTGCACTTATAGAACGTTTAAAAACGTGTCATATGTTTTCCCATACTTAAACAAAAAGCAATAGTATACATAAAACAAAACACACAGTGATGGGAATCAAAAATGTTCAAATGGTGACCGTTGTGCAGAAAAGATACCACGTGATTAAATTGGTATTAAAACAGTATTTTGTGTATGTAAAAAATGTTAATAATTTAATATTTATATTATAGATTTACAATAAATAAATTTGTATTTTAGCATATATACATTTTTAGCATACAGATATTGTAAATGTGCATACACCAAACAAGGTTTTGATACCATTTAAAGTCTTTTATATGTTTCACATTTCCATTGTATGTGCATTTGTTTACTTTAAACATCTAAACATATGTATATTTGTATATTTGGAAATATGTTGTTTGTAAGTTGTTTTTTCGCAATTCCATAAATATACTGAAAAAAGTACAAAAAAAGAGAAAAATTACCCGCATTCAATGTAACATACAAGCCGCCCATCACTGTCTTACAAATGTCACGTAACAACAGCATGAAATTCTATTTTATACAGATTGGTACGTTGCAACTACGGTACATTGCATTTCGGTCTGGGGGTAAAATAACTAATTATTTTGCTTATGCTGAAAATGTTTAAATTTTGAGTTAATACCAGGGCTGCCAGATTTGACGATTTATCGTCATTTTAACGATTTTTTGTTACGAAGTTAGCAGTGCTTATTTTCTGATTTTTTTTTATAAAAAGTGACGATTTTTCTCAGCCTCTAAAGTCTGAATAGAACATTACATTTTCTGACAACTGCGTTTTTTAATCTTGGAATGTTTTACAGCCGTACCTTTAACAAGAGCGGAAGGCGGAATTTTTCTTTGGCTTAACGTTGTGTAACGATCAGTAGTGATAGCTTTCTTGTTTAATTAAACCCACAAATAATAAATAAAAATATATAAAAACGCTAGATTGACCAAAATATAGCTAAATTGCCATTATCTATTAGCAATAGCGGAAAACTTCTCTAGTAAACGAGCTGTCAAAATCGGGTTTTCCAATTGCAAAGCGTTCAGGCCGCTCTATTCAAAAACTAGGAAACGCGTGCCGCTTTTGTTTAGGCACGGCTGTAATATGCAAGTTTTATGAAAATCTTTGACTATTTTCAGAGTACAAAAACTTCAATATAACACTTTGTTTATCTTTCGTCAAACCAACATCGAATGAAGTTTTTACGGCTCGCTGTATAAATCATGTTTTCAACAGATATACGGCAAGAATCTCACGAGTTGTAAGAGAATATCTACATAAGTCTCATAAGATTCTTGACATGAAAGTCTCGTTAGAATATCTCTACCCACGTCTTAAACGATTCCCCCAACGATTGATGAAGCATCGTTCGCTGTGCTATGGAATAATCTCACTCGTGTTACAGTTTCTCCCGTGTGAAGAATCTTCTACGATTTAAAAATGCGGGCATCGTAGCTCTTTACGATTGAAAATGCTAGCTGGGTATGAAGTAATTATGTTTTTGTTTGATATTTTTTTTTATAAAAATCTAACAGAAATTGTTTAAAAACAAAAACTAAATTTTAAGTTGTCCGATTTTTTGAAACGATAAAGACGATTTTTTTATTTTTTCTCAGGAAACTGAAGATTTTCTCACAAATATATCTGGCAGCCCCGGTTAATACCTTCTTGTTGCTTCAGTGTGATATATTCTTATTATTTCTTAACACAAATTTGTTATAGAACTAAGGACTGAGGCAGCTTTAACGAGTTCATGAAAAATATATATTTTATTTAACCTTTGTCTTATTTCTCTTGGGAACATATTCTATCTTCACTTGATATATTTATATTTCGTTAATGAAATGTTTATTTTGCCAATTTCAACATCATTGTTCAGCACCGAGTGTTCTTCGTTCGTCTTCTTCCTCTACTGCCATGAAGGTTCCATTCGTAGGCCAGGGCTTTGCGAAGAGAATGCCCAACTTATTTCAACTTATTTTTCATAATTTTTGTATTATTTTGTATGCTAGATAGGATCTTCTCCATAAATCGATGTTGCTAATTTTGTTTTGCCAGAAAATTCATACGCAAAAGTTCATCAATTTGGGTTTGGAGTTTTCCTAGCATTTGGACTGATCTAAGCCCTGTTTCGCTTCAATAAAGTAGATCTGTCTTTACCCATGCATTGAATATTCGTAACTTTTTGTGTACAGCTATCTGTGGTGTCAATTAAGTTAAGTAGTTTAGTCAACTTTCATCAAAATATGAATAAACCCCACGATAATTCTTTATCACTTACATGAAACATTTATAAATTTCCAGAAAATTTTACTTTAAACTTGTCAATTGACCTTTAGCGAGGTTCGATTTTGACCAAATTTTCAGAAAAAAGTCCTTGTAGCTTGTGCCATAGAACTCTGAATAGCATTAATTGGAATTGGATAAAAAAAAAAGATTTTTACTCTTTTGATCAATTTTGTGGAAAAAGCATTTTCATTGAAATTCCTTAAAATAGAATTGCTGCCCTACCCAAGTGTACCTGGGGATTTTTCTAAAATTTTTTATTTTCATTCTCTATTCTCGCAAATCTCAATTTTTTCGATTTTGTTAAAGAAAATTTTTTCAAATTTGCAATTGGAGATTTGAAAAACACCCCAAAAGTTAACATCACCGCCTGAGAACAGGTTAATGCCATCTAGAAAAAAAAACCTTTTTCATATCTCACAATCTTGACTATTTTGAATAAAAAAGTTAAATTCCTCCCAGAGAAAAAACATCTTTAAATATGGTCACCTCCAACAAAACTATTTTTAAAGAAAATTTTAAACATATCATGATTCATTTAACAATATTATTGTCACCGACAACCATAGTACGGTTGAATTAGTCCTCCGTCAAGGAGCCACAAACATATTATGGTTTATTTTTTTTTCTTAGTTTTAATTCTTGCATTATTTTATTTCATATAATCAAAAATTAAAACACCTACACATCTGCTCAACTAATACTCAACTTTCTTTGTTTTTCCAAGAATTTCAAAATAAGGACTTTATAAAAAAAAATCTTTATGAAATTTAAATTTGTCACGTATGTACATTTTATTCGAAAAATAAAAGGGTTTCATATTACAAAAAATTTACCATCCGACATGATTGTATCTGCACACCTTTACGAACATCTAACAAACACCCTGCACCTCAACCACACAGTCGCATTTACACACACACACATACACAGCCACGATAACCAGCCTTCTAGAAGGCCTCCGTACTCCTTCTTTTGGATAAACAAGGCCTTCTCGCTCCATTCCATACTCATATATTTTTTACACGCGTTGTCATTGCGGAGAAGGCCTTACGCTTTCCTTTCTTTCGCCAGGGCTTCTTAAAGGCATTCAAATAAATGGCTCTTAGAAGGCTTTCCAGAGAATGACTGTCAAAAGGCCTTAGAAAGAAGGTTATCTTGAAGGGGTTTTAAGAAAGGTATGTTAAAAGGCCTTTCAATTAATGGCTCTGAAAAGGCCTTTCAGACCATCCTTCTACAAGTGCCTTTGATTAAAGGTCATATTGAAGGGCTATCAGTCTAAAACATTAAGGAATATTTCCTTTCAAATGAAATTAGAAGACTGAAAAGGTTTCATGTACATATTAGATCTCCAATATAGAAAATGAAACAACACTTAACTTTTTATATAAGTATGTATACCTATTTTACAAACGTATGTTTATATTTTTTATTAAACTTATTGTAGTTTAATAAAACATGTGATACCTTTTTTTTTATTGAAATACCTAATTAAATTTGCTAAATATTGTAAAATAGATTGCAAATAAAAGTTTATAATAAAATAAAACTTTTAAGCACAAGTATCTACATACATACTTATCTTCCTTAATGAACAAAACTCAACTAAAATGATTTACATTATTGTTTTTATTTTGTATTTTAATATGCACCTACTTTGTTACTTTGTTTGTATAACGGGATCTGAATTCTTTTGGTTTAGGCGAAAAAAAACAAAACAAAAAATTTTACTCTTTCTCTTTTCAACTTCAACTAAAATGGTTTACAATATATGTTACTTTGTTTTTGTAAAGGAATCTGAATTCTTTTGCTTTTGCTTGTGCAAAAAAATAAAACAAAAAATTTTACTCCTTCCTTTCTCGCTTCTCATAGAAGCGAGTGTGGAGGCCTTCTATGAGGCCTCGTTTTGCAGGTACGTTAGAATAGTAATTAAATCAAAAAAATTTTTAAGCAGGCCTTTAAAAAATATGAACGTCTTCTGAGTTTCCCCGCTGGGCACATTCACGCACACACATACACAGACAATAAAAGTGGAGGTGCTAGCAAATTGCAATCCCGTAAAAGATAGGACTAGTCCAAACACGCGTGTAAAATGTAGCCCCCCACAAGGGACTAGGACTAGTCCAAATGTAACCCCAACGTATGTAAAAACATGGTCTATTTAACATTACGATGTCCTACGGCAGGACCATATAATCCAGATTTGGATTACAAAGGAGTAGTCCATGGTATACTTAAGAGGATTAGTTTTGAAGTCGTTTAAAAACGAAAACATGTCGTTAAAAAACGGAGACATTTCGTCTCCAATCACATAGTCCATGTTTGCATTACATTTTAACCAGTCCAGGGAGAAGTCCATTTGATCAAAATGGATCAGGTAGTCTAATATTATTTGCAGGGAAACCGCAAACCACAACACGATAAAGTCACAACAATATACACACATACACGGCTCAGTGTAGCGAACCTTACGAATATCTTATTAAGTTAATCATCCGACTGTAGCGTAGGCATCATCCCACATTCGAAAATCAAAAAGGTTTAATATTACAAAAAATGGAAACACGTGTTTAACTTATTCTCATTTGTTACATACAAAAAAAAAACTTTTAAAGATGCAAACAAAAATTATTTTATCTTTAAACCAGCCATTCAGACGGACAGACGGATGAATAAAAACAATTTTTCTTATACAATTATAGTAACTTACTCAAATCCAGGCATGAATCATATTTTATAGGGAGCCAAATAAAACATATTCATACAACTTCTTATTAGAAATGTATACATACTCCCATCTAGGCATGCTCCCAAATTTGTATGGAAAAAGTGCCGTAGAACTGTCCAATACATACTACTAAAATAATTTTACAAATGGCGCTAGCATAATATTATTAGAGTAAAAATAGTTTGATTGCATCTTAAACATAATATGACAAATGTATATAAAGTTATCATGTTATGGCTATTACATATCATGATATGGTTGTGGGTAATATAATATGTTTTGAAAGTTATCATAATTTAGTTGTTAGAAAAATAAATATTTTTCGGTCAACAATACTCATATTTATGATTGCGATAAACATTGATATGTTTACAGTAACTATAATATTGCTGATATTAAATAAAAATAACAATTATTTGTGTACGACAACAATATATTGTTACAATAAACATAGTATTGTTGCCGTAACCATGCCCAACCATATTTTTTTTCTGCGTGTACATACAATGTCTGTTCCCTAGCAAAAAGAAAGTGAGAAAATCAAAGCGAAAAGTGAACAAATTTCAAGGGAAAAAACTATTTTGGAAAAGGGTATTTTTCCCCCGTGAACATTTTATCACGTCGCAAAGTGCTGGTTCACACTCTTCAAGTTTAAGCCGTCAAGTATTGAGCTTTAAGGAGATTAGGGAAAAGAGAATGCCATTTCTTTTCTTCTCTCTCCTGAAAAAAAAAAGCTGGAAGAGTGTGAACAGGCACAAATATGTGAAAAGAGAAAAAATTACAAGGGAACAATTATTCACGATAGGAGTGATTAAATCTATGACCGAATTTCATATGGTTCTATTCACTAAAACTAATTCGCCAAACTAATTCGCCAAACTTTATTATATTAACTTCAAAACCGCTGCCACTATTCAAACGATTGAACATTATTACACATATCGACATATAAGCATTATCTCAATGCGTTACAAGAATCAGCACAAACTTTATGTTGCCAAGCACCTTGAATGGCGTAGGGTACATATAAGGAAACAATTACCTAACGGACGCATCAAGTAATTAATGACAAAAATAAAAAAAAAACAATTTTAATTAAATGTTTGACACTTAAACTGATTTAAATAACAATTAGTTTAATATTTTTAAGAAAAAAATAATTTATCATATTCGACACTTATTAAAAAAATAAGTAATTTTTTTGTATAAATAAGAATTATTTTCTGCTAAAATGCATATTAAGTTTTTTAATATTCACTTCAATAACATGAAATTATTTATAGTTTTCGTAACAGCTTTTGCTTTTGTAGCTTTTGTTAAAGCTCAGGTAAATTATTATTTAAATTTTTTAATTACACTTAAACTTTTATCATATTTTTACAGGAAGAGTCTACTGAAAATGAACATTCATCTGAAGCGCCACAAATGTCTGGCAACTTTCTTTTTCCATTTAGAAGACCTCTATTTCCCCTTTTAAATAGAAGACAAGTTTTACTTGATATGATTCAGCGCAATCACTTTGGTCAATTTAATCCTTTCGATCCCGCACATCCAATTACCACTTCCAGTCCCGAGACGTAAAAGCAAATTTGATTCAATTCAATTTTGTATATTATTTTAAAAGCTTAAATTTTTATTAATCAACTTATTTCAATGCTTTTAAATAAACAAAGTTTAAACTTTTAAACAAAATACCATAATTTTTGTGTTAATAATATCGTTTTTTTTTTTGTCGGTCTGTTAACTTATGAAGGTGTTAAGCGCACTTTAATCGGATGAGTCCTGCTGTATCTTTTTTCCTTAAGCGAGTGTGGCCACCAGTGTTGCCAAAACTTGGTGACCAAAAATGGCTACATTTATGGAAAAAAATGGGCTAAAAAATGGCTAAAAGCTTTTTTAAATAAAAGCACATCAAAATTCAATAACAAAACGGAAATAATTCATTTAAAGTAGTTTACGATAAAATTGAAAATCACTCATAAGTTTCAAATAATGATAAGTTTTAAATAATTTGAAGGTAAATCATAATCACGAGAACATTTACCCAACCTTTTGAGTCCAGATCACTGTTGCCAAAAGATTTTTTGAAAAATACCTACGCGTTTTAAGGCTCAGTTAACGAACGTTGCTGTACCCGTAATGTACCGCACCGTACTGTAAGCACGTTGGTGCACTTATAGAACGTTTAAAAACGTGTCATATGTTTTCCCATACTTAAACAAAAAGCAATAGTATACATAAAACAAAACACACAGTGATGGGAATCAAAAATGTTCAAATGGTGACCGTTGTGCAGAAAAGATACCACGTGATTAAATTGGTATTAAAACAGTATTTTGTGTATGTAAAAAATGTTAATAATTTAATATTTATATTATAGATTTACAATAAATAAATTTATATTTTAGCATATATACATTTTTAGCATACAGATATTGTAAATGTGCATACACCAAACAAGGTTTTGATACCATTTAAAGTCTTTTATATGTTTCACATTTCCATTGTATGTGCATTTGTTTACTTTAAACATCTAAACATATGTATATTTGTATATTTGGAAATATGTTGTATTGTAAGTTGTTTTTTCGCAATTCCATAAATATACTGAAAAAAGTACAAAAAAAGAGAAAAATTACCCGCATTCAATGTAACATACAAGCCGCCCATCACTGTCTTACAAATGTCACGTAACAACAGCATGAAATTCTATTTTATACAGATTGGTACGTTGCAACTACGGTACATTGTAGAGTTGTCAATTATTCGCATTTCAACTTTGTTCGAATAATTCAAATAATTGTTTTTGTTCGTTCGATCAAACGATTAAATCTATAAAATTATTCGATTAATCGATGAGAATAACGAATAAAAAAAAAAAATTTAAAAATTAGTTTTACAAAAAAATAAAGTATTTTTAAGAATGGACGAATGTACCATTCATCTATAACTATAGAAAGTCTTCTATTTTCTTCTTTATTTTTATTAAAATCTGCTATGAATTCTTCTTTTTTTTAAACGTAAAACTTTTCATCTTAGCTCCATATGGTTGTATTGCTTAAAGGCATTGTAAAACAATTAATTCCATAATAATCCGATATTAGTTTGGCGTTTGCAGACCTGCCATCTTCAGCTAAATTTTTGCATACAATTTCTTCAATAAAGCAACCGCTGTCTTTCTTTATGTATTTTTCAATTGGACCAAGTTCGAAATTTTTTGATGTCGTTGGATTATCTTCCAATACATCATTTTCAATGTAATATTGTGACACTTACGCAAATTGTAAAAATATATATAATTTAAAAAAAGAATAATACAATAACAACCTTTTCTACTTTCATGATACGATTTGTTTATGTAAATCAATTCTTTATTTTTCAACGTTTGATTTAAAAAGAAAACAGTTGATACAAATTTTTGTCAAAGATATGTTCAATAAGAACATAAAATACATTTTTGAAACACTATGAGTACTCAACAGGATTTTTGCTTAATAAACATTAAGATAAGGTTACCATACGTACTCTTTTTTAGAGGACAATCCTCTTTTTTAACTGGCTGTCCTCTATAAAATTTGTGTCCTCTTTAATCATCTTTTTTTCATAATCTGTCATCTTTGTCCTCTTTATTTTTAAAAGCATGACCAATATTTGCTTTTATTTTTATAAGTTAAAATAAAAATTTTATTTCACGGTGATCAACGGTTTTTTCTGTGCAATCGTATGAAAATGTTGTGCCATGCTTGTTCTGTTCATACTCCTACTGGACTCTCATACACTTGCAGTATAAAATTTTGAATAATTTTTTGCAATGATTATTAAAGTTTAGTTGTTTATTTTTTTTTTTTGTAACTAATTTTACTTAAGTAAATGTAAATTTTTATACATCGTCGGCTTAATATGCAAACCTGCTAACACCCTTTTAACAAATTTTACAGGAAAAACTTTTTATTTTTCCTATTTACTGCTTGAGAGGAGAACCAAAAATATAGTTGATTTGACACACTTCAAGACTCAAATTGAAGAATAACTACATGCTGGTCGACGAGGCATATATTTCTCTACCACACGGCATCAAATCTAAATTTACTTAAAAAGTGGATTCGCAGGTCTGCATATTAAGCCGACGATATGTAATTCTTTTTAAAATTTCTTTACATTTATTAAAATGGGAATGTAAATTTGTCTGTAAAATATGTAAAAAAATCTTGGTCAAAAAATTTTTTTACTTTTTTCTTTATGTCCTCTATTTTTATTTTCAAAATCTGGTCGCCTTAATTAAGATTAATTACAGTCCGGTCTATGGCTACAATATTTTTTAGCTCTCGTACATTTTGTATAAAATCACTAAAAACGTATGAGAAGAAATCAATTTCTATGCTTTTATTTAATTTATTTAAAAAAAAAAAACAAAATTGTTCGATAAATCGACATTAAATAATCGATTTATTCATTATTCGAAAATCGCCATTTTGAAATTATTCGAACAAGAGTTTGGTTTTGTTTGATCGATTAATCGAATTATTCTTAATCGGTTGACAACTCTAGTACATTGCATTTCGGTAAGCTTTTGTATTGGTTTTCATATAACAAAAAGCGAACAGCTGATGGATACAGTACAGATACGGTACAGCAACGTTCGCCTATCAATCAGCTGTTCGCTTTTTGTTCGTTTGGTACTTTTTCAGTTTATCTATGGAATTGCGACAAAACAACTTACAATACAACATATTTCCAAATATACAAATATACATATGTTTAGATGTTTAAAGTAAACAAATGCGTATGCATGCACATACAATGGAAATGTGAAACATCCCTGCAGTCAAACCGGGACCAAATGCCTCCATGTCTTTACTCATTTTACTAGTGACAACTCTAGTAGTTCAAATGTTTCCAATTTTTCTTTAAGACGTCAATATAAAAAATACAGAGACAATAGATGTGGTGTATATCTAGTGTATGCGTCAATAAACAAAATAAAGAGACAACAGATGTAGTATATTTCTAGTAACATTGTCAACAAACGCGTCAATATCCTGAGAGAAATGTCAATAGAAACACTGTATTGACTAGCGTTAGACACCAGTACTATTGACTAATTGTACACCCAATAATGTTCTCTCCTGTTGACACTTAGCATATGCTTGTTCTTGTTTTTTTCTCTACTGCGCAACAGCTTCGTTATTTCATTAGTATTATTAAGCCGGTATCGATGTGCGATATTTATAAAAACGAATATTTAATATTTTAAGCTGTGAGTCAAATGATCTCTTCTAATTAGTACTAAGATGTTATTAGTATAATAAGTATTAAAATGGATTTAGCCAGCCCTGAAAAAATGTGCGCAATTTTATATATTCGGATATGTTCTGTAAATCGAAATGAAGTGGATTTAAAATCGAACAAATTTTGAAAACGAGCCTGTAAAGAAAGTTCAAAAAAAGTACCAATTTACAAGAACAGCTCTTAAAACAGGAAAAACTACAGTAATTTTGTCAACAATTGAAATCAAAATCTCGTTCGATTTCAATTCCACTTTATTTCGACTTGTATAACATGTCCAATTGAGCTATGAATTTTGATTTTTTTATATAAATTTTTTGTTTAAATAATAAAAAGTAAATTTTCATTAAAACGAAAAAGTCTGGTTTAACTTATTTGTCAAGGAAATGCTAACGTGTAGAATTATTGTAGACAAAAGTACAATAAGATACTATTGATAATGTCGCTAGCGTGACACCAGAATTTTACTACTGACATTCCCTATAGCTTTGTTCCAAAATTTATAGAAACGTACTATTAAATTCCTGGTTCGAATGTCTCCATATGGTCTTATAAGAACTATCCAGTCAATATCTAGTCAATTGTTATAGTGTTACTACTGGATTTTCAATGACACGCACATGTTAAATGTCAATAGCACTAAACCTTGTATAGCGTATAATTAGACAGTAGTACTGGCGACAAAGTCAAAAGCGAGTCAGTGTAATTTTACTATCGACATTTCCTGCAGGGATATAAAAGACTTTAAATGGTATCAAAACCTTGTTTGGTGTATGCACATTTACAATATACATATGTATGTATGCTAAAAATTTATATATGCTAAAATACAAATTTATTTATTGTAAATCTATAATATAAATATTAAATTACTACTTACTATTTATACCACCTATATCCGACCGCGTATGGAATACAAGTCTCATGTGTGGGCCGGTGCTTCAAAGTCTATTTTGGAGCTTCTCGACCGCGTGCAGGAGAGGGCGAAGGTTCTCATTGGTGACAGTAGCGTTTAAGCAAAATGTTGATTTAGCTAATCAAAGCCGTTCACATTACATTTGAGATGATTAAGAAAAAAAAACACACAACAAACACACAAAAAACAACAAACAAATTTATATTTCTTTAAAGTATTAAAAATGGATAAAAACACTATTATAAAGTTATCAGAAGATTATTTTAATCATTTTAATGATGAAATTGTGAAAATTTATGAATTATTTAAGGAAAAAAATAAAAACATTAAGCAGAAATCTTGGCCGGTTGTACACGATCATGTTGGCGATTCTACATTTGAGGTATGTTCAATGGATTCTATGTGGTTTATGAAGTGATTTAGTTGTAATCATGTCAATTTGAAGTGATTAGCAAATCACTTCAATGTATGGGTAATCATCTCGATTTTGAAGTGATAAGAGTTTAATCACGTTCGAGCTGCTTAAACGCGTTTAAGAACCCAATTCGGCATAAGAAGAGAACACAGCACAATTGAACAAACCAATCGAATAGAAAATGTCATAAGAAAAGCCTTTAAAGAAAGAAATATTGCTCAGCACTCTTTATCAATGTTTCGCAAGCTTTTGATAAAGTCTGGCATGCAGGCTTATTAGTTATAAGTTCCTCTCAGCCAATTGGCGCTAGAGTCCTACAAGGCAGTATTTAGGGCTAGGTATGCAAACAAAACATCGGCTTTGTATCGGTTTTGATGGAAGGTACAAGAGCGATACATGGGCGCCAAAACTAAAAAAACATCGACATCGTCAACTTAATATTTTCATTTACCCTAAGTCTAGACGAGCAATTTGTTTGGCAATTATTGCCGTAGCAACTATCAAATTCTATTGCCAACACTAGATATAAACGTGTGGACTGCATAAATATGTATTTAAACACATGTTCAGCAACAAATGTTATAATATATTGCTCAGCAATTATCTTTTAATACAAGCTGTCAAAATCAATTATCAGTTACAAAAAAGGAACAATTTTAAACTTGAAACATAAAATTTAAATACAAAATTTACAAATTAATAATAAAAAATAATTAAAAATAAATTGGTTGCCAAACAAAATGTAAGTATTTATTTACATACAAATTCATGTTTTGTGTTTAGACATACGTTTACTCCACTCTGATAAAAATGTTAAACATAGAACATTTCTGTGACGTCATTCTGCCGACGTTATTGCTTATGTTTACAAATACAAATTACTCGTATAGACTTAGGGTTACAAATATAAAATTTTGTTTATAATATTTTTACCATTTTTTATTTCTATTTTTTCAATAAAACCATTTTTTTTTAATATAAAAAAGATAATTTCAAAGCTTAGCCATACAAAGTACGTACATATTGATACTTTAATACAGAAAAGTCCTAACTAACATTTTCCTTACTTTACAGGAGAAAGAAAAAACTTAATAAAAATTATAGTCTTGTAGTTTTTTATTAAATTGTTTAGAGAATTTAATAAAAAACTGCATTTAAAAAAAATCGCAACTACAGTACTACAATTTTTATTAAGTTTCTTACTTCTCCTGTAAAGTAAGGAAAATGTTATTTAGGGCTTTTCTATATTAAAGTAACGATATGTATGTACAATGTACATTAGGGTGGTTACAAGGTATATGGTAAATTTTTTTTGGGGCTATCTTTTGGGCACTCCTCTCTCAGAAACAAAACCAAAAAACATACTATTCCTTACGGAAAGTGCGATAATTTTTACACTTTGCTTAAGCAAATCACAGATTAATAACTTAACAGAAAGTCCCCTTAAGTACAATATGGTTTGAAACATATGATTTACATGTTTTCGCACAGTTGCTTAAGCCAACTTAAGCATATTTTATTTTGGTGGGCCTTCACACTTGCACAGTCTCCCTTCTTACATAGAGTTATGCAATGTATAGTATGCATATATGTACATTAGGGTGGTTAAAGTTAAAGTTATGCCTTAAGATTTTCAGAAGCAGAGAAGAATTTGAGCTGTCCGTAACTATTAATGCAAAGTTGCTTATAATATGGATGTTGAGACATAGAAATATGATAATGGTCAATGAGCAAACATGCGTACATATAACATTCACCCTGCGCCGGGAATCATGCTCCCTATTGAAATCAATAATCAAATAATTCCTCAACATTCGCATGTAAAATATCTCAATATGTGAACTTCTCCGAGAAAAGGGGCCAAGTGTGTGAAAATTAAGTTTTGAGAAAAATTGTAAAAAGTAAAATTTTAATGTTTTTCTCATTTTTATCGATTTTCCCAAGAACCCGTTTTTTACACACTAGGTCCCTTTTCTCGGAGAAGGTCACATATATGTACATCTAGATCGACGTTTAACGTGGAAATGCCATATAGAGGCAACCTTAACTCAAATTAAACTAAAAACAATTCAAATAAATTTGCTCATTGGAAGAAATTGGATTGTAACACTTGCTCTACAACTCTATCTTAAAGCTTCGGCCTCTAATATAGGGCAGATCCAAATACGCCAAAACAAAATTATTCGAATCATCACATTTGCTACCTTAAAGGCTTGAAATATATTACGTAATGGTGGCCACCATTGTTGTTGCCAATTTAGCCATTTAGTGGCTAGATTTAGCCATTTTCACCCTGTTTAGCCATTAAAAAATGAGTTTAGCCATTAGCCATATTTTTAGCCATTTTTCAACTTGTTTAGCCATAAATTTTTTTTTGACGCTTTTCTTTTAAAAGAATAATTTTTATTTTATTATAAAAATTTATAACGGAAAATAAACATTTTGAACAATTAAAACGCCTTTAATTTTAATCACAAATGTTGAAAATCGCTATAAACTGTCATAGTTTAACATCTTTCAAAATAAAGAAACAGTATTCCACTATTAAATTTATAAAATGGATCAACACAAACATGGCTGTTTCTTTCTGGTTGCAAGTATTTCAATGAAGGGATGCAGGCGGTAACAAAATTGTTTTAGAAATTTCAGAATTGCCTATAAAGTTGCTCTCACTTCCATTATCTAATGCTGAAGTAGAGAGGGTGTTTAGCCAAGTTAACATCGTTAATTCGATTTTATCAATTAGGTAAATATTTTTACCATAACAATACTATGCGATTGTGCTGATGTCTGTAACACCTTAAAATATTGGTTCTTAGCCCATCTTTACGTATACCGATTAACACAGAATCACTTTCTGAGTCGAATTAACGATGTTTGTCCGGCTGGCTGGCTGTCCATGTAAACCTTGTGCGCAAAGTACAGGTTGCAATTTAGAGATTATTTGATAAAATTAGGTACATAGGTTCTAATGTGGTGTAGAGTATCATAAAGTCGGGTTTAACCGACTATACTTTCTTACTTGTTTTTTATTGTAGATCTGGACCAGTGTTGCCAAAAGTAGGGAAAAATCCCTACATGTAGGGGTTTTTTGTTACTAAAATAGGAGCGTAGGGAAAATCGGAAAGATTTTTTATATACGCCAAAATGTACGTATTTTTTCTCATATTGCATTGTATACGAAATAAATGCAAAAAATGAATTTTAATTAATGATTTAATATTTAAAGAAATGGAATTCTTAAGTCTCGAACATATTTTGGGACAAAAAAAAGATGAGTACAATTTAACTAAAGCCTCAATGATCTTTTGTATGAGTGTAGAACAATCGCATAAAATAAATTTTCTGAAATTGTGAAACTTTTTTGTTTTGAAACATGGAGTTGAAACAGTTTTCCATAAAAATGGTAAAAGGAAAAACTATTATATGTATATCAAAACTGGTTCGGATTTAGTTTGCTTTACCCAATGCAAATGGTGATGCAGTGAGACCACAAGAAAGCGATACAAATTTAGCCACACAACTTTAAGTTTAATTTGTATTATAAGATAATTTTTGAAACAAAAACGGAAGAGGCTGCATTAATTTCGAATATGCTAATGGTCACTTTAGAAAATTCAGTTCAAAAAAAATACATAAATATACGGCCATGTCATGGGAATCGAAATAACGTGAAATTGAAATCGACGTTGTAAAAATGAAAGCAGCTTTTCCTGAATTCAAAAGTAGTTCAGGTTTATAAAAGGAAATATTTTTTTGAGAGAGTTTTCAAAATTTGTTCGATTTAATTTTCACGTGACTTTGATTGCCATGACATGGCCGATTATTTATAAAATAACCTATTGCTATTGTACCTGAATTATTATTATTATTATTAAAGTGATCATATAAAGATTACCTGCCGTATTCATAAAAATAAATTTATTTTAATAAAGAATTACAAAACAAATTTTTAAACCTCTTGTTTTTTTTAATTGAATTTAAAAAAATTTTAAATTTAAAATAAAGTACATAAATTTTTTTTTGTTTTATTACTTATTTTTGTTGTTAGTTAGAGCTTTACTAAACATATGGGAAAATCCCAGAAACAGTCCACCAACCAAAAAATTTTAGAATTAATTTTTTTTTAATGGAATATAAGACGAGATGTATAATTTAATTTTTATATTAAAAAATATGTATTTCAATGATCATTAATGCAATAATTTTTATCAAATCTCACCCCACTGCTGATTTCTTAATGTTATACGTGAATTTAGCATTATTTTAGGTGATTTTTGTGCTTAAAATAGCACATACAGCAGACTTATCAAAACATAAATTTCGTTAAAAACAAGTTAGAGTGCTATATTCGGCTGTGCCGAATCTTTGAAAACCTCCACCGACAGTGCGAATGTTTAAGGAGTAATATCTGTATGATGTTATTATCTTAAACTGTGACGTTTGTTATTAATTATGGTTTAAGGCGACTAAACTGTTTTCCGGTAGTAGGGTTAATATGGGGCTTAGGGTAAATTATGGACCGATCGTCACGAAATTTCACAGTGTTATTTCTAGTCCTCAAAAAACTGTGACGTACCAAATTTTGTTACGGTAGCGTTATTTTTTACGGTTTTAGGCGTACTAAACTGTTTTCCGGGAGTACTGTTTATATGGGGCTTAGGGTAAATTATGAATGGATTTTCACGAAATTTAACAGCGTGATTTCCCGTCCAATAAAACAAATTTTTGCAAAATCTGATCTCATTCGGTGCCTTGTTCCAGCATTTATGCTACTTTTTGTAACAAAATTATCAATTTTTTTAGGTGGTGGTTCCATATTTTGATTCATAGCTCTGGTCCTACTGAACCGATTTTGCTGGATTTCAATTCCAAACTGCTTAGGATAACTACAAGCAATTTGGCACCAAGTTTGATCATTTCTTTTGAGTTGTTCGAAAGTGAGCGTGTTTTCAACGGACGGACAGACGGACAGACAGACGGACATGTCTAAATCGACTTAGAATTACTCAAGGACCCAGAATATATCTACTTTATGGGGTCTGAGATGAATAATAAAAAAGTTTCACACGGAATGACAAACTTAATATACCCTCTTCACAACTAATTGTGGTGGAGGGTATAAAAAGTTGATATTCATTAGTTAAGAAATTAGTTTAAGAAATGCAATTCATAAATATATAATTTGTTTTGTTAAAATAAATAAAATATAATAATAAAATACTACTGGAAAAACTGTAGCGTGCGTCACAAAGGGTTCACGGCTTTTGTCAAAAAATCACAACATTTTTTTGCTGCGAATATGCGTTTAGAATTCTCTTATAGTCCTCTTTCTTTTAGGAATTACTTCAACCTTTGAAGTTACTTCCACTTTTTGTAGCGTGCGTCACAAAACTTTGTGATCAATTATTTCGCAACAAATACTTGTTAAGAAATTATGATATATGCCATTCGTTAGTAGATATTAATGTCACTAAATTCTATACATAAGTTGAAGCTATCTTTTTTGAAAGACCAAAAAATGTTTATATTTCAATCAGAAAACGCGTGCGAATGTAGCGTTCGTCACGCAGGATTTGCCCATATGCGAATGAAATTAGTTTTTTATAACCATAGTTTCTTCTTATAATTTAATGACTAAAACGCGTAGGGATTTTTGTAGGAAAACTTTTGAAATGGGATTTATTTAGTATGCGTAGGTATTTTTCAAAAAATCTTTTGGCAACACTGATCTGGACTCAAAAGGTTGGGTAAATGTTGTCGTGATTATGATTTACCTTCAAATTATTTAAAGCTTATCATTATTTGAAACTTATGAGTGGTTTTCAATTTTATCGTAAACTACTTTAAATGAATTATTTCCGTTTTGTTATTGAATTTTAATGTGTTTTTATTTAAAAAGCTTTTAGCCATTTTTTAGCCATTTTTTAGCCCATTTTTAGCCATTTTTATCCATAAATGTAGCCATTTTTGGTCACCATTTTTTGGCAACACTGGTGGCCACAATCGCTTAGGGAAAAGAGATACAGCAGGACTCATCCGATTAAAGTGCGCTTAACACCTTCATAAGTAAACAGACCGACAAAAAAAAAAAAAAAAAGATATTATTAACACAAAAATTATGGTATTTTGTTTAAAAGTTTAAACTTTGTTTATTTAAAAGCATTGAAATAAGTTGATTAATAAAAATTTAAGCTTTTAAAATAATATACAAAATTGAATTGAATCAAATTTGCTTTTACGTCTCGGGACTGGAAGGATTAAATTGACCAAAGTGATTGTGCTGAATCATATCAAGTAAAACTTGTCTTCTATTGAAAAGGGGAAATAGAGGTCTTCTAAATGGAAATAGAAAGTTGCCGGACATTTGTGGCGCTTCAGATGAATGTTCATTTCCAGTAGACTCTTCCTGTAAAAATATGATTAAAGTTTTAGTGTAATTAAAAAATTTAAATAATAATTTACCTGAGCTTTAACAAAAGCTACAAAAGCAAAAGCTGTTACGAAAACTATAAATAATTTCATGTTATTGAAGTGAATATTAAAAAACTTAATATGCATTTTAGCAGAAAATAATTCTTATTTATACAAAAAAATTACTTATTTTTTTAATAAGTGTCGAATATGATAAATTATTTTTTTCTTAAAAATATTAAACTAATTGTTATTTAAATCAGTTTAAGTGTCAAACATTTAATTAAAATTGTTTTTTTTTTATTTTTGTCATTAATTACTTGATGCGTCCGTTAGGTAATTGTTTCCTTATATGTACCCTACGCCATTCAAGGTGCTTGGCAACATAAAGTTTGTGCTGATTCTTGTAACGCATTGAGATAATGCTTATATGTCGATATGTGTAATAATGTTCAATCGTTTGAATAGTGGCAGCGGTTTTGAAGTTAATATAATAAAGTTTGGCGAATTAGTTTTAGTGAATAGAACCTTATGAAATTCGGTCTTAGATTAAATCACCCCTACCCTTGTAATTTTTTCCCTTTTCACATATTTGTGCCTGTTCACACTCTTCCAGCTTTTTTTTCAGGAGAGAGCGGAAAAGAAATGGCATTCTCTTTTCCCTTCTCTCCTAAAAGCTCAATACTTGACGGCTTAAACTTGAAGAGTGTGAACCAGCACTTTGCGACGTGATAAAATGTTCACGGGGGAAAAATACCCTTTTCCAAAATAGTTTTTTCCCTTGAAATTTGTTCACTTTTCGCTTTGATTTTCTCACTTTCTTTTTGCTAGGGAACATACATTGTATGTACACGCAGAAAAAAAATATGGTTGGGCATGGTTACGGCAACAATACTATGTTAATTGTAACAATATATTGTTGTCGTACACAAATAATTGTTATTTTTATTTAATATCAGCAATATTATAGTTACTGTAAACATATCAATGTTTATCGCAATTATAAATATGAGTTTTGTTGACCGAAAAATATTTATTTTTCTAACAACTAAATTATGATAACTTTCAAAACATATTATATTACCCACAACCATATCATGATATGTAATAGCCATAACATGATAACTTTATATACATTTATCATATTATGTTTAAGATGCAATCAAACTATTTTTACTCTAATAATATTATGCTAGCGCCATTTGTAAAATTATTTTAGTAGTATGTATTGGACAGTTCTACGGCACTTTTTCCATACAAATTTGGGAGCATGCCTAGATGGGAGTATGTATACATTTCTAATAAGAAGTTGTATAATTATGTTGTATTTGGCTCCCTATAAAATATGATTCATGCCTGGATTTGAGTAAATTGCTATAATTGTATAGAAAAAATTGTTTTTATTTATCCGTCTGTCCGTCTGAATGGCTGGTTTAAAGATAAAATATTTTTTGTTTGCATTTTTAAAATTTTTTTTTTGTATGCAACAAATGAGAATAAGTTAAACACGTGTTTCCATCCCTGGGATGAATTTTTTTTTGTAATATTAAACCTTTTTGATTTTCGAATGTGGGATGATGCCTACGCTACAGTCAGATGATTAACTTAATAAGATATTCGTAAGGTTCGCTACACTGAGCCGCGTATATGTGTATATTGTTGTGACTTTATCGTGTTGTGGTTTGCGGTTTCCCTGCAAATAATATTAGACTACCTGATCCATTTTGATCAAATGGACTTCTCCCTGGACTGGTTCCAACGTAATGCAAGCATGGACCATGTCATTGTTAAAATGTGTTTGTAGTGAGACGAAATGTCTTCGTTTTTTAACAACACGTTTTCGTTTTTAAACGACTTCAAAACTAATCCTCTTAAGTATACCATGGAGTAGTTTTAAGACTACTCCTTTGTAATCCAAATCTGGGTTATATGGTCCTGCCATAAGACATCGTAATGTTAAATAGACCATGTTTTTACATACGTTGGGGTTATATTTGGACTAGTCCTAGTCCCTTGTGGGGGGCTACATTTTACACGCGTGTTTGGACTAGTCCTATCATTTACAGGATTGCAATTTGCTAGCACCTCCACTTTTATTGTCTGTGTATGTGTGTATGTGTGTGCGTGAATGTGGTTATCGTGGCTGTGTATGTGTGTGTGTGAACCCTGCAAATAAAATTGGACCACCTGATCCATTTTGATAAAATGGACTACTCCATGGACTGGTCCGATGTTAAAAAGTGTTTGTAGTGAGACGACATGTCTTCGTTTTTTAACGAAATGCTTTCGTTTTTAAACGACTTCAAAACTAATCCTCTTGAGTATACCATGGAGTAGTTTTAAAACTACTCCTTAGTGGTCCAAAGGTGGGTTATATGGTCCTCTCCTAGGACATCGTAATGATAAATAGACCAGGTTTTTTCCATATGTTTGGGTTAGTTTTGGACTAGTCCTGGTCCCTTGTGGACTACTCTTTACACGCGTGTTTGGACTGGTCCTATTATTTGCAGGGTTCCCAAGAAAAATAAGACAAAGGTTAAATAAAATATATATTTTTCATGAACTCGTTAAATCTGCCTCAGTCCATAGTTCTATAACAAATTTGTGTTAAGAAATAATAAGAATATATCACACTTAAGCAACAAGAAGGTATTAACCGGGGCTGCCAGATATATTTGTGAGAAAATCTTCAGTTTCCTGAGAAAAAATAAAAAAATCGTCTTTATCGTTTCAAAAAATCGGACAACTTAAAATTTAGTTTTTGTTTTTAAACAATTTCTGTTAGATTTTTATAAAAAAAAATATCAAACAAAAACATAATTACTTCATACCCAGCTAGCATTTTCAATCGTAAAAGAGCTACGATGCCCGCATTTTTAAATCGTAGAAGATTCTTCACACGGGAGAAACTGTAACACGAGTGAGATTATTCCATAGCACAGCGAACGATGCTTCATCAATCGTTGGGGGAATCGTTTAAGACGTGGGTAGAGATATTCTAACGAGACTTTCATGTCAAGAATCTTATGAGACTTATGTAGATATTCTCTTACAACTCGTGAGATTCTTGCCGTATATCTGTTGAAAACATGATTTATACAGCGAGCCGTAAAAAGTTCATTCGATGTTGGTTTGACGAAAGATAAACAAAGTGTTATATTGAAGTTTTTGTACTCTGAAAATAGTCAAAGATTTTCTTAAGACTTGCATATTACAGCCGTACCTAAACAAAAGCGGCACGCGTTTCCTAGTTTTTGAATAGAGCGGCCTGAACGCTTTGCAATTGGAAAAACCGATTTTGACAGCTCGTTCACTAGAGAAGTTTTCCGCTATTGCTAATAGATAATGGCAATTTAGCTATATTTTGGTCAATCTAGCGTTTTTATCTATTTTTATTTATAATTTGTGGGTTTAATTAAACAAGAAAGCTATCACTACTGTTCGTTACACAACGTTAAGCCAAAGAAAAATTCCGCCTTCCGCTCTTGTTAAAGGTACGGCTGTAAAACATTCCAAGATTAAAAAACGCAGTTGTCAGAAAATGTAATGTTCTATTCAGACTTTAGAAGCTGAAAAAAATCGTCACTTTTTATAAAAAAAAATCAGAAAATAATCACTGCTAACTTCGTAACAAAAAATCGTTAAAATGACGATAAATCGTCAAATCTGGCAGCCCTGGTATTAACTCAAAATTTAAACATTTTCAGCATAAGCAAAATAATTAGTTATTTTACCCCCAGAAAAATATAATTTTTTATATTTGAACACGAAAATCGCATATTTATGCGGTATACGAAAGTGAGAAAATTTAAATATGTTACATTCAAAGCAAATTTCGATCTACCAAAGGTAAAATACAATTTTGTTTAAAGATTGATGTTGGACTATTGACTGCCAGCAGTCGTCAATGGCTGTGAGTAACATGTAAAAGTAACCTGTTCCTTTCTTCATAAAAATAATTTTATGAAAATAAAATTTGATGAACTTTAGCCGGATTTAAAAAACAAAATTTAGATTAAAAATTGTATATCGGTTCGGATAACAACGTTGGTTGGTAGAGATTGATGCAGTAGTTTGATGATTATAAGACGATGTTGAATTAAATGGTCATGATCGATGGTTAGGTGTTGTTGAGGTATTAGGTGCGATGATAATTGCCACATTTTCTGCAAATATGTGTAGAAGCGCAGACTCTTAGGTCGTGACTTTTTGCCAGGCAGTTTGCACAGCACCTGACCTCTCGTCTTCGGCTTTTTACATTTATTGTTAGAAAACGTCTCCAGAACTGAATGGAATGATATCGGCTGCAGTGTGCCCCGCTAGGCTAGCTGGTAGTGAGCTACGCTACCAGTGACAAGGTTGCGGGTTCGATTCCCGCCAGAATTCTGGTCTCCCTCCTGCAGACAAGCGTAGAACTTTGTAAAAAAAATTATACAAGAGAATTACGGTGATGGTATCTTGACCTGTAAACATACATACATACATAGGTTAATAAAGAAAAATTTATGAAATTCGTTAAGGATCTCACTTTTTGTGTGTTTTTCTAACACAGTAGATTACGGATATAAGAACATCTCATATAAGAAAAACCGCTTTTAAGAAAGTATTTAAAAAGCACCGTGTTCTTTTTCATATGTGTCAAAATCAAAAGTATTACATATATTACATGGCAATACCCTATTTGCTTCCGCATAATATCCAACCAAGTTTTTGTTTTCTAAAATTTCTTACAAAATAATATAAAAAATAATTGCTTTTTTCTTATATCCGTTACCTACTGTATACATATAAAAATATGTGGTAGCCGTTTAAATGTCCAAAATTCGAACATTGTTATCCGTCCATTAATATGTGCTTTCGATTTTAGCTATGTGCCATTTAGGGGGGGGGGGGGTATAAGCTTTAAGAATTGTTTTCCCATTTATAGCGTTTGTGTAGGAATCTTAAAATATCTTATTATCATCAATTTTCTTATTGGGGATGAATCACCTTGAGCCTTTCCCATCGACTTAGAAGTTCTATTTTCTATTATTGCTGACAAATCAGAAGGATCCTCTAACATTGTTGAGATAGGGCGAGAGCTTTAAATTCCCTCAATTTGAGTTATTTATGGAATTAAGAGGAGGATGACCAAGAACTGTAAATTTAATTTAACATTGGCCAATTTTGAGAGATTGTAAATACTAATTATAGCTTTTGTTTTGTTTAAAATTTTTGCGTTTACTAAAAACAATTTATTTTATCTCTTTTACAAAAAAAGAAATAACATGAAAATTAACGTAAGCAGTCCATTTAAAATGTCTTTACGCGTTTAGTGTTTCAAGAGTTAGCATCACTGGATATAGATACATGCATTTTTGTTGTAAGGAAATTACTCGCCGTATTGCTGAAAAAGTGTGTATGTAAAATTTCTGTGAGAAAATTCCCGCTTTGAACTGTCAAATAAGCTCACTAATAAAAATGGAAAGAATAATAATAAAAATATATTTTGTTTTGGCACATTTTTTCATTGTTAAATTATTTTGTTTTTAACATGCTTTCAAAGCTATTTTGCAAACAAAAAAATATTAAGGACACTCTTTACATTGTTTAGTATAGCCGACGCTTTTTTTCTCCGCCGTCGTTAAAAATGTTTAAATTTTACTATATTTTGGTCGGCGTCAACGATATTTGCGACTGGCGTTCTCAACGTCTGCAATGTCACATCGGCTTCAAATGCAATGTTAATCTCTTTTGGTAGTTTTCGACATTATTTACAGACACACTTTTTTCTCTCTTTTCGAAAAACGATGGAATATTTTGGTTCACGTCTTTTCGATGCGAGAAGTTCTCATTAAAGTTACAGAACATAAGTACAGGACTACCAACTTTAAAAGCACCTGAGCAATCTTACATTAATAGGGATGCATTTATTGCTATGTAATTTAATTCAGTTGTAAATAAAGGACATATATTTATATACATATTGTGAACGTATTGAATATTAAATCATTTTAATAATAAACTTTAAAAATCAATAGTTTTTGTTTTGTGTCAATATTCCGAAGTGTTACAAACTAATATTTAATGTTGTTACATTCTGTGGTTTTTTTAGGAACAGAGGGCGACTAAAAATTTAAGTTGGGTCCTCTGTGTGTTCAATGGACGACCTATTATTTGCGTAATAAGCTGTGGTGTCCGGTCGATGCCGGCTTTGGCTACGTCTATTTCAATCTAGATTGGTTGTTCTGTGTTCTGCTTATAAAAAGCATTTGATATTGTTGCACGTCAGAATATCCGATGATTTAGCAAGCAGGGGCGTCGTCCATTCATAGGCCCTGAGCCTTTCTTCAGCGTCCCTGTCGGTCACATTAGGAAGATGTTACAATTGTCCGAACGTGAATTTCTTCACACATGACGGTCCACTTCTGGATTAAGAGAGTCCAAGATTTGTGACACTGTCCCGTGGCAATGTAGGCAAGCTAATTCTGCTTGAGAAGGCGTACCTTAGACTGCTTGTTGACCTATTTAGGGGGCACTGTGATTTTAGATAACATCAGCTTAAAATGGGTAACGCAAGTGTCAATATTTTGTAAGGTGGTCGACGAAACGTCAAAACTTCTGTTCTCCCGCCTTGGGCACTTCCAGGTGGATATTTTTCAGGTGCAAATGATAAGCCCAACTAATACATATGATTATTTACCGGGCAGGATAATGTGCTTTATACGTAGCCTGAGTCTGACATGGTGAGATACGTGGGTTACACAAAAGATCCTCTCGGTTGTGGTACTTATGGCCTACTACGCACATACATACATGCGAAGAATTCTACACATGCATCACGCTGGCATACAGGACCACGGATTTAACACAGCAGTTGAACAAATTTATTTCGGCGTTTAAAGAGATGGCGGCTGATTTCCCTAATGGGCTTATCATGCCAAAAGCTTGATTAGCTTTTGCTGTTCGGTAACCTACAACACTATTCGAGCCGCCAGTGTTCGTACTTAAGAACACTAATAGTTAACATCTTATTATTTTTTTTTTCACAAAAAAAAATTATTTATTAAAGGATTGGCTCTCGTATTTGCTATAGCTCAAACTAAGTAAGTAACTATCCAATAAAATTTTTCAAAAATTTATTAACAAAAAAATTCTGATGAAATATAAATTATTTTCGAATGTACTCGTATACATACTTATCGACTTTAAACACTACTGTCTGTCGCACATGCATGCTTTAACAAATTTTTATTTATACATAAATATGAATGTTTCCATATAGAAATGAATTTTTCATACAAACATAAATATTTTTATTTTGAATGTGAACAAAAGTTTATTACTAAATAACCTCATAATAATAGGTCATAATGTGCAGTTCATACAATCATCGCCAGCAAACCAATATCCATTAATACCACTGTTACCATCATCATCGTCTTCATCATCGTTTCCATCTTCATCCATGATCATACAAATAATTTCAAATATCAACAATTGAACCTCAAGACATTTGGCTTATTAAGAAGCGTGTTGCCAATTGTAAACACCATTCAGTCAGTTCATACAGACATTTAATTCCATCAGGCGAATAAAAGACGAACCAACGAACAACCTGACTCACATATAAAGCAATACATACAAGTATAACGACAACTACAAATTTTAATTTAATGTGAAGAAGAGGATGTCGACAGTGCTTAACAGTGGGGACTTAAAAAAGAATGCGAATATCGAACTGCAACGACTAGAAAATATTTTTATAAAATTCTTAACTCTACGATTTAAATTGAATTCCTAAACCCAGTTGTCTTGAAAACAGAACATCATAGTATATCAAAGTTTTTCTTGGGATTCAAAAAATGAATTAACAAGGTTTCGTTTAAATGTGCTGAATTCCCATTTCATACTACAGTATTTATCGGATATAGGAACATCTCATATAAGAACAAATCGCTTATAAGAAACATTTTCAAAAACACCATGTCTTTCTTGCGGTTTTTCTAACAAAAAAGGTTTCATATAAGAAAAACGCTTATAAGAAAAAAACTGATAAAAGAACATTTTTCTTAAACACCAAAATCACAAAATGTATAGAAAAAGAATTTATATAAGAAACTTCCAACGGCAACACAGAATTTATGTAGTTTGCATGGACTGAGTTTTCTGTCAGTTTTACAACAAGAACAAAGTTTTTTTTTACTTTTAGTTTTAGATGAGCGAGCTCAAGGTATATTTATAGCAGGTAGTCTCGGAAAGCCAGCTGGTTATTTTTTATTTTCTTGTTTTGTGATACAAACTGTTATTTGTCTTCATCTTTTGCCTTTTTGTCTCTTTTCATCCCCTTTGCTGTTTGACAGTTCGTATCACAAAACAACAATTAAAAGCCCTGTTGTTTGTTTTATTGTACAATTGTTGTAATCTCGCGGCTACCTGCTATAAATATATGTACCTTGAGCGAGCTGGTACTCATGAGAAGCTTTGTGTTTTTTGCCAATAAAAACAAAAGTTAAAATTTTAAAAGAAATACAAAACGGGATAAAAAGAAGCGAAATTGCAAAAAAAATATAATATTGGACTTTTAACGTTATCTAAAATAGTGAAAAACTCAAAAGACATAGACAATAATTATTTAAGGCTAGATTACACTATTATACTTTGTATTAATACATGTCAAAATCTCAAGTAAAATGACAAAGTGTGATAGTGTGAATGCAATGTGTCACGAAAATGACAAGAATTATGAAAAAGGTTTGACATCCCATACGACTTCATCGTTTTTTGAAAAATTCTAAACAATAATACTTTTCATTGGATCAGGGTTGCATTTTTTTCATGTGTGAGTGTTTATACTTTGTGTGATGGTGTGAACACAAACTGGCATGTTACATTAGATTTTTTGACAGTCGCAACAAAACTCATGAGATTTCTATCTCACAATGTATTATGGAATATGTAAGACTTGTTAGATAGTGTAATCTAGGCTTTAAAAGTTAGAAAACTTAACATTGGGTTTTCACCTGACAATTTTTTGTCATACCAAACGTCAAAGTCCATATAAAAATAACTTTAAAATGTTTGTCAGCGTTTTTTTTATGAAGTTTGACGTTTATTATAACAAAAAATTGTCAGTTGAAGACCCTATGTAACAAAAAAAAGAGACAGAAAACCAAAATGTGAAAGTCTTATGGCTATAGCTACTTATATAAGAAATAAGTTTCTTCTATAAAAAAATTGTATATAAGAAAGAAACGCTTTCCTGGATTTTTTAAGTTTCTTATATACGATAAATACTGTATTGATAAACTGAAATTTATTGTTGATGGGATAAGCTATTCCTATGCGCATTTGACTGGTGGTTTAGGCCAGATCGTCAGGAAACTTCATCCAAGGATTTTAGAAAAACAAAAGATATTATACAAATAAAACTGCTAAGCGAATAAGAATTATAAACCCCAGTTTTACCTGCAACAATATCAGAGCTTAAACAAAACCAGTAAACAGTGAGTTTACCTTTTCTTACAGTCCCGACTACATCATTGCAAAAATAAATAAAGATTATTGTATAAGAAGATTCATAAAATTAAACATGAAACATATTCTGAATCATTAATACCCTCCACAGAGAATTGGAATTTTTTCTTTAATCCGACCTCACAGTATTATAATTATGCACTTCTTTAGGAGTATACAAGTGTACGAGTTTGCAAAGTAATTACCTAATTTGCAAAGTAATTAACTAAATATTATCTTTTCAAATCGTAATAAGTTTTAATTTTAAAATCAAACAGCATTAAAGGTTAAGTCTACCTATCAAAAAAAAGTAAATCCCCAAATTCGCTGGGCACGGGCGTTATCATACTTGCACGTAGAATGAGCTCTGAAGGGGTAAGACTAAGTTTGATGAATACGGCAGTTAATCTTCGGATAACTTTGCTTATATATAATTACTAATTACTTTTCGAATATTATATACCCTTCACAATGTTAACACATTCGCTTCCAAAAACGACCATTTGTCATTACTGTCATTGGTTTAAATATTTTATTTAAAAAAGGTAAAACATCTTGTATAAATAAATTTCACTTTTGACTGAAATTCATAATACGTTTTCTAGTATTCACGTTATCAACATGAAGCTTCTGGTAGTTTTGTTTGCTGTATTCGCCTTAATGGTATTTGTTAAAGCTCAGATAGGTGTACGTTTATAATATCTAGTGTTCGCCTAATGGTCAAAATTCGACCATAAATTTGTATGTAAATATGAAGAAAACATATTTTATCTAAGTACATATGAATTAATTTGTTTCGAGCATTTTTTTCTTCAAATTGGATCGATTTGGCGAGGGACGAACCTCCGATCCATATTTTATCTTCAATATAAAAAATACCAATTGAAAAACAAAAAAGTATCAAAAAGTCTTCTTTATATATTGTCTTCCACTCAGGACGTTGCACGTTTAATTTTATGTTCATATGTCTAATGGCCATTTTCTCATTAGGCGATTATCTTTTTTCCCAACAAAAAACTGCACATTAAAGAAATTTGGTTTTCTCAATGTCTCATTTGCTTCGATTTTATCGCAAAGCTAACCGGCACTCATCTGCCAATTATTATACCCTCCACCACAATTAGTTGTGAAGAGGGTATATTCAGTTTGTCATTCCGTGTGAAACTTTTTTACTATTCATCTCAGACCCTATAAAGTATATATATTCTGGGTCCTTGAGTAATTTTAAGTCGATTTAGCCATGTCCGTCTGTCTGTCCGTCTGTCCGTCTGTTGAAAACACGCTCACTTTCGAAAAACTCAAAAGAAATCAACAAACTTGGTGTCAAATTGCTTGTAGTTATCCTAAGCAGTTTGGGATTGAAATTCAGCAAAATCGGTTCAATAGGATCTGAGCTATGAATCAAAATGTGGAACCACCACCTAAAAAAAATTGTTAATTTTGTTACAAAAACTAACATAAATGGTGGAAAAATGCACAGAATGATATAAGATTTCGCAACAATTCGTTTTATTCAACTGGAAATCACGCTGTGAAATTTCGTGAAGATCCGTCAATAATTTACCCTAGGCCCCATATAAGCCCTACTCCCGGAAAACAGTTTATTAAGCCTAAAACCCTAACTAACAATGCTATCATTACAAATTTTGGCAAGTCACAGTAACATAGGACTTGAAATTAAACTGTTAAGTTTCGTGAAGATCGGTCCATAATTTACCATAGGCCCCATATAAAACCTACTTCCGGAAAACAACTTAGTACGCCTAAAAACGTAAAAAATAATGCTATCATAACAAAATTTGGTACATCAAAGTTTTATTGGACAAGAAATAAAATTGTGTTATTTCGTGAAGATCGGTCCATAACCTACCCTGGGCCCCATATAAACCTTACTCCCGGAAAACAGTTTAGTACGCCTAAATCCGTAAAAAATAATGCTATCATAACAAAATTTGGTACATCAAAGTTTTATAGGACAAGAAATAAAACTGTGCAATTTCGTGAAGATCGGTCCATAATTTACCCTGGGCCCCATATAAACCCTACTCCCAGAAAACAGTTTAGTACGCCTAAATCCGTAAAAAATAATGCTATCATAACAAAATTTGGTACATCAAAGTTTTATTGGACAAGAAATAAAATTGTGTTATTTCGTGAAGATCGGTCCATAACTTACCCTGGGCCCCATATAAACCTTACTCCCGGAAAACAGTTTAGTACGCCTAAATCCGTAAAAAATAATGCTATCATAACAAAATTTGGTACATCAAAGTTTTATAGGACAAGAAATAAAACTGTGCAATTTCGTGAAGATCGGTCCATAATTTACCCTGGGCCCCATATAAACCCTACTCCCAGAAAACAGTTTAGTACGCCTAAATCCGTAAAAAATAATGCTATCATAACAAAATTTGGTACATCAAAGTTTTATAGGACAAGAAATAAAACTGTGAAATTTCGTGAAGATCGGTCCATAATTTACCCTAGGCCCCATATAAACCCTACTACCGGAAAACAGTTTAGTCGCCTAAATCCATAATTAATAACAAATCGTCACAGTTTAAGATAATAATAACATCATACAGATATTACTCCTTAAACATTCGAACTGTCGGTGGAGGGTATCAAAGATTCGGCACAGCCGAATATAGCACTCTAACTTGTTTATTTTCCTTTTATTTGCCGTACAGATAAATTCAATCAGCTGACTCCCAACTTTTACATGTATTTTGAGTGGCATTACCAGCTCAAAACTTTGTTTTTTGTCGGTATATTGAGAAACCGAAAATCGTTAACGGACAGTTTATCGGTCCAATAAATTTATGTTGACATTAGGTAACAGACAGTTTGTCGATACATTGAGAAAATGGCCATAATATTAACGAAAATTAATCAAAGTACCAGCTGTTGAACGAAGAAGTACCAAAATGCTCCCCTTACATGTTCTTATTCACCCTCTTTAATGTATAATTTTATCTTTATAGGTCGAATATTAACGAAAATTCAAAAAGTTCCAGATGAAAAACAAAAAGTACCAACATATTTTATCTTATAGGTTATCACTCACTCAGGACCCTACACCTATAATATTATGTTTCTAAGTTCAATATTAAAGAAAATTTAAAAATTCTCACATGAAGCACAGAAAAGTAAAAGAAAGAAATTTAGTTTCCCGTATTTCTCATTTTTTCTCCCCGTAGAGGTTCTGTTGACAAACAAAGGAATAAATCGTTCTGAACTGTTTTGCCTGGTCTGATTTATACAATAGATTTATGTAGTCGAAATATTCGAGAACCGGTTTTTGAAAAATGTTGAATAATCGATCACCCTAATTTTTTATTATTTGATAATTGGAAAAAAATTTGTATTTATTTATTTTGCATTTGTGTAAGTTGCAATTTTGAACGCTTATTACTCTGAAATTATTGAACAGATTTTAATAAAATATATATTGTGCACTTCTTTGAGTAAATACCTCTCAAATGATGTATATTTTGTTCAAATCGGTTGACATACAGCGGAGGAAAGTGTTTTTAACGGTTTGGCCTTAGCCGATTTATATATAGATTTAAAATCTGTATATATAAAGGAAAGTGGCGTTAGTTACTACGTTTATAACTAAATAACGTCTGGACGGATTTCGATGATTCGTACCAATTCGGAATGGTTTTTTGATAGGTGGCGCCATTGAAAATTACTCAGTATGAATTAAAGCGTAAACTCTGCATTTAACGATGCTATGATCTTTAGCAAAGTTGTTGAGCATGAGCCGGTGAAGGTTTATAAGTTGATATGACCAATTTCAGACAGGTGGCGCAACTGAAAATGACTCGAAATGAGTTAAATCATAAACTGTGCATTCGATCATGCTATGATCTTTAGCACAGCTGTTGAGCATTACCATACAAAGGTTTCTAGGTTGGTATGACCAATTTCCGATATATCATTTGATCATGCTATGGTCTTTAGTTAAGTTGTTGCGCATGAGCCGGCAAAGCTTTCTATTTAAGGAAAGTTTAAAGGAGAGGAAGTTCTCATTCCGAGAATTCCAATGATCCTAACCGATATGCCATTCGAGTTTAAACGAATCCAATTTCCAATTCGTCTCGCATTCGCCATGGCAATCAACAAATCCCAAGGGCAATCATTGAGTGTTTGTGGCCTAAGTTTGGAGAAGGACTGATTTTCACACGGTCAACTCTATGTCGCATGTTCCCGTGTCAGAAAGCCATCCTCTTTGTTCATTTTCGCACCTGACAACAACGAAAAATATTGTTTATCACAAAGTGCTTCAATGATATTCTCTTAACTTATTCAATAGTTTACTTATAATTCACATTGTCATATTCTTTTTTTTTTTTTTTTTTTTGTAAATAAAGATAAATTATCTGCACCGAATATTACCTGTACCTGATTCTGTATCTGTATTTTAAATATACACAAAAACAATACTTTTCTAGGCAAACCAACGTTTGCCGGGTCAGCTAGATTTAAAATAAAATTTATGTATTTTCTGTAGGAAGAATCCCAAGAATATAAAAGTTCGAGTGAAGCACCCCAACCACCACCACTAAGGCCTTTTAAATTTCCCTTCCGACGTCAAGTTATTTATCCTGCTAAATTAAATTGAAGTTTTTTAAATAAAACGTTTGGCATCTACTTATGTAAATATGTACATTAGGGTGGCAGTTCTTTTGCAAAATATTGAATTCTGTAGACTCCACCAAATTTTTACATTTGGTCTAAAAGGCATGTTGTTGAAATTTGAGCCATATCTGACAACGTACACACGTGATACGTCGATGAAAAAGGTCATATGTATTTTTATAAATTTACAATTTTTAAAAAATTTGGTATTTGGGTAATTCCATGTCAAAACGACCAAGAGTGGGACACGACCACTTCTGATTTTAATAAAATTTGGTGAGAAGGTTCCTTTTATTTAATAAGAAACATATATGAACGAAAAAAATTTTAAAATTTGTTTTTCGAAAGTTATGTCATATTCAAAATGTCATAATTTCGCAGAATTAGCCGAATGTGTTGAGCTTATTTCTTCAATATCTCGAAAACTACTTGACATACGAAAATGATTTTAATGTCATTTTAAAGAGAATACTTGGGGCTACAAACCATATATTGAAAGAAGATATTTGAAAAATGTAATATCTGCAAAATGTAAAATTTTAAAAACGGACTAAGTCAAAAACATTCTTTTTTATTTGGCTGATTTTTTTTTGTATAAGACCTCAAACTGTTCATGAAAAATTCTGTAACTTTGATGTGTTTTTTTTTAAGATATGATTTTTTTCCTTTCGCAACCTTTAAAAAAATAATTTTAAAATAGAATTTTAATATTGTAATTTTGAGCAATAGGTACACTGTGCAAGTTGCAAAACAACAGACCAGCCGCGCACCTGGCATTTTCTCCTAATTGGGGACGCTGAATCCAGTGGTGCTAACCGTTTTTTTTTAGGTTAGCTCTTGTTTTCAAGATATACCGTTATTTTGAAAATGTAAGAGGTTGCACAGCATATATTCGCGTAACTCAAAAACGGTTTAGTTTATTGAAATAACTAAAAAAACCGAAATTCGGCAATAAATTATAAAGTGGGGTTGGTCAAACATTTGACCCATCTAGGAGCATCTTAGTTGTTTTAGTTTAGTTTTTCTTAATGCGTCACAATTTGTTACCTGAATAAGTCCAAAAAAGTCTTTTACTTCAAAATGTAAGGCAATTCTCATAACTATACATAAATGCTTTATGTTACTTATGTCTGTGGATTCGTCCACGCAAATAGAGAACTTATTTGTACGCATTTATTCACAAATTACTTTAAGTTGTTCTGTTCCAATTACTTTTTTTATAACTTGCATTGGTTTACATCTTCCCATGGATAAAATTTGAACAATATGTGAGTCTGAGAAACTACTTTTCATTCATTTTCTTAAGTAATCCACAGATGAAAAAGCAGCATTGTGTTCAGCTAAAAATTAAGAAATATTGATTTCTACTGCTTTCGCTTTCATTTTTGGATCGATATACACAGATGAAATAGTTGGCTGTTTTGGTTTTTTAGTGGCTCTTAAATGTTTCTTGGAAACTGCATGTCTTAGCCGGCCTGACCTTCCTGATGAAATCTTCAAGTTGCTTAAACAAAACTTGCACTTGTTGAGTTTAAACTACATACATATAAATTCAAGTTATGTTATCTTAACCAGCGTTTAAACCATCAGTGATTTATTAGCCATTAGTGCTTGATAAAAATTTTAAATAAATTACATTTTATGTAACTATATTATTGTTACCTACAACCATATTATGGTTAAATTTGGTGCTCCATCAAGAAGCCACAACCGTATTATGGTTGCTTCTAAACATGAGCGGGTACCCCCGGTAAGCTCGCTGGTAGTGAGCGATTGAAAAGTATTCATATTTGATTCATTGCCTAGCAAATAAATAGATTGTGTAAAAGAGAAGCCCAAAAATTAACATCAATGGTAGAAAAAACCTTTCGCTATGTATACTAACATGTGACAATGTTAAATTAAAGATATCTTATTATGACTAAATTGAAAAAAATTAAATTTTCATTAAAATGGGGACTTTTTCCCAAACCTTTTGATTCCCATCTTTTGCAAATTATCAATTTATTAGGCCTGTCTGGGTACTTTTCCAGTAGCAAATACTCAGTAAATTTTTTTGGGAGAGTAAGACCAATATTACTCTATCGGCTGAAAAAATCTCAAAAAGTACGCAGACAGTATCCAGTGAAATTTTGCAAGAAAACAGCTGATCGGTGTGTAAACAATTGAAATAAAAAAGCAAAAGAATGTTAGCATATGTGTACGCAAAATTGAATTCTCGAGGAAAATTAAAAGATTATTAATTAAAGTGAAACTTAAAAAGTGTTGTAAATTAAAAAACTTGTTTATTACACTGTTATTAATTTGGTAAATTCAATTTCTTCTTAGTTTTTAGTTTTATTTGTCGGGTTTTGTATAAAAATTCTTTTGCTTACATTTCCCAACATAGTGCCGGCTTACAATGGAAAAAAAGAATGAAATGCCCAATACAGTGCCCCCCAACAGCTTGACAACGGAGAAAAATAGTTTGGATGTGAAGTGCTCGCCAGGAACACAATTCCAAATACTCGCCTCTTCAATTGCAAAGTTTGTCCCACAAAGATCTGCTGGTTCTATCGGTTCTGCCATCTCCACTCCACTTATGCCACGGTCGCACTGTATATTTGGAAGTAAAATGTTTTGTTTATTATTATTTATTATTAACGTTAAAAATGAACACAATTCTAACTACTTACCTCTGCCATTGTTAAATTTAAATTTTTATTTTCATTTCAGAAAAGATATTTCATTCAAACAGCTGTTCAAACTTTTTGCAAAATCTTGCAAGCGGAAATTTCTCCAGTAACATTTTGCAATTTTTCTAACTTCCAACTGTCAAAAAATTCTCTTTTTGGCTCTCTCGCTGCAAGAGATTTGGAGTACGCAGACAACATTTTGCAAGATTTTGCAACATTTTGCGCAAAATATGTGTACGCAGACAGACCTATTGTTCTAAAAATTAAATTCAAAACAGCTTTATTCTTGTAAAAAAGAGTTCCACATAATTAACCTAAAATCAAAGTTTAAATGGCGGCAAGCGTTCACTCAAGGAACTTTAACTATTTGTAATGTTGCTGTATCAACAATTTTATTTGTATGCCACCACAAATCGAAAAATATTACCAAATTTATATACTTTTGCCACATTTTTGAAAAGTAACTAAATTTTATTAATTTTTAAAATCCGTCCGTTTTTCTTTATAGCCGTTTTTCAAGAAGAAAATCCCTACGAATAGAGAATTTTCCCTACGCATAACATCACTGCAAAGAGATTATAACTTAAGGCATGAGTGTAAGAATCTAGTAAGGAGTTACGATTTCGATAGACGAGCTATGCAATGTCTATAACTGCGATAGAAAATTCATACAACGCATACAATCGCAAAATGTAATAATATAGATTGCCGATCGCAGGCCTATACGAATAGTTGGCTGTATTAAAACATTGGCTATAAACGTTGTAATTGCTGTTAAAGTTTTAAAAAAATAAAATAAAGTGTGCAATACTGATATATAATCGGATATGTAGGGGTTGGCGTTAAGTGAATTCTTTTTTAATGGACAGATAGATTCTTACACTTTTCTCCACTTTAATTTCATTAAAATCGGTTGAGTAGTTATTGGGGAATTTAAGGGCAAAGTGGAACTTTAGATTTTTTAAACTTTAGCGTCAAATATGGTTTTTTTATTTTTTTTAATTATTTAAAATTGTAATTTTTAGATTTAAATAATAATCTTTAACATTTTTTGTAAAATGGGACACTCAAAAAAATTCAATGTTTACACTATAAAAAAATTTCAACATTAAAAAAAAATAGTAAAATCAACTGGAAATTTTGCTTTTATTGCTGAAAAATTAACAATTTTTTGCTTCTAAAATCTTGCTATTACTACAGAAGAATCTATTATTTTTTGCTGTAAAATTTGTTAATATTAGCAAAATAAATCCGCTGAATTCTGATTTTTTTTAAAATTATGATACGAAAATATAAGTATTTATTTTTTGAATATTTCTTATTTATTAAAACATTTCATACATAATCAGTATTGTGGTTATTTTGTTGAACTATTTATGGTTTTTATCCAAATTTTAAGTATATTTATAATCAGGCTTAAGTTCATCAAATTTAATTTTCATTAAATTATTTTTATGAAGAAAGGAATTTTACAACACGAAAATTAGTTAAAATTGTTATTGATAATTTTTCATTCTTGACGTGGCTGGGGCTCGAACCCCGGCCGGCAGGTTACCATGACATGTTTCGATCGCAACCACTCGATCTCCTCAGATGGATTTGCCGTCTTACACTCGCAGCCATCGACGACTGCTGACGTCAATAGTCAAACATCAATCCTTAAACCAAATTGTACCAAAGGTTAAAGGTAGATCGAAATTTGCTTTTCTGAATAATTATCCATTTTTAATTGATTTTACGTGTTTTTTCCTTACTTCTGCTTTCTCGTACTTTTGTCAAGAATTCTTCTTGAAGTCGAAAGTACACTTTTTGTTTGTTTTTTCATTTTTGTGGTTCTTTTTTGTTGACCTTTTTTTTAGCACAACTTGAAGGACAAATGAACACATAGAGCTCGTGCCTTACCTTTAACAATAATTAGTATTGTGGTTATTTTGTTGAACTATTTATGGTTTTTAATCCAAATTTTAAGTATTTTTATAATCAGGCTTAAGTTCATCAAATTTAATTTTCATTAAATTATTTTTATGAAGAAAGGAAACCATAAATAGTTCAAAAAAATAACCACAATACTGATTATTGTTAAAGCTAAGGCACGAGCTCTATGTGTTCATTTGTCCTTCAAGTTGTGCTAAAAAAAGGTCAACAAAAAAGAACGACAAAAATGAAAAAACAAAAAAAAAAATGTACTTTCGACTTCAAGAAGAATTCTTGACAAAAGTACGAGAAAGCAGAAGTAAGGAAAAAACACGTGAAATCAATTAAAAATGGATAATTATTCGGAAAAGCAAATTTCGATTTACCAAAGGTTAAAATACAATTTGGTTTAAGGATTGATGTTTGACTATTGACGTCAGCAGTCGTCGATGGCTGCGAGTGTAAGACGGCAAATCCATCTGAGGAGATCGAGTGGTTGCGATCGAAACATGTCATGGTAACCTGCCGGCCGGGGTTCGAGCCCCAGCCACGTCAAGAATGAAAAATTATCAATAACAATTTTAACTAATTTTCGTGTTGTAAAATTCCTTTCTTCATAAAAATAATTTAATGAAAATTAAATTTGATGAACTTAAGCCTGATTATAAAAATACTTAAAATTTGGATTAAAAAAATTTCATACATATGTAAATAAAAAACCTTTTAAAAATAAAAGCAGCAATAGATTTTAATAGCTTTTGTAACAATGCGAGTTTCTGTTTATTATTTGGGGGATTCACAAGGTGTCATAAAGTCATAAGTCTTAAAATAATAACATGAAAAAATACGACTGTTGCGAACAACCCCTCATTATTTAGTATGCTATTTTGAATTTAAATCAGCTGATTTAAAACAAATATAAAAAATAAATAATTAACATCAAAATATTTTTTAATTCTTTTCCATGAACTAATAAATTAAATTGGATCTTACCTGACTATTTTCCATTTTGCAGACGCAAATTAGAAATATATTTTTTTTTGTTTGTTTATCAAACAGCAGAGTCATAAGCCGATATTATTTGACGCCGCAAGTGATTTCTTGCAAAAATTGATAGCCGCAGGTCAAATTTTGATGTTAATCGGATAAAATTATATCATCAACGGCGATACGGCTCAGCCGCTCAGCTCTGGTCTCTTCTGATTAATTACGACAGCACAATAAACATAGCAAGCAACGTTCTATTAATTTAAGACACTTTTTGTTTACAAAGCAACAACAATATTTTTAAACCATTGTTAAATGTTAGAACATTATGACAATATAACATGATAGCACACCTTGTGAATACCCCAATTATTTTTTACTAATACAATCGGCCCTGTTCTGTAAACCGAATCGTTTTTGAAAACGAGAAATTTCTGAAATCGAATAAATCGCTTTTTGGTGTTCTGCAAATTACTCGTATTGGTATGGTCAAAGTCAGCTGTTGAATAAAAAAATTCACAATTTGTAAATAAAAATAAAGATATAAAAATGCCTGGAGCGTTTGTGTTAACCCATATCGTCCCAATGTTCGATTTTTCGAACAGTAATTTTAACGGGTTTTTGTAATTTTTTTACTCTTTTTAGGTAAGACAAAGAACTAATTTTTTTAAACAATAATATATTGTAAATGGTTAGCTACAAATATAAAAATAAAAGTTCTTACCCACTTCACTCCTCCCTTGTATAACAAGGGGGAAGAAAAAACATTAATTTTAGCATAATTTTAAAAACTGAAAACTTTGTATAAAATAAAAAAAAATTAAAAAAGTGAAAATGCAGTTCCATTAAAAAACGATTAAACTTTCAACAACAGCAAAAACATTTCCGTGTTTTTCAATAATGTTTTTGTTATTTGACTTTAAAAAGCAGTGTTCGATTTTTCGAACACTGGGCACTATTTAGCACTTTTGTTTTTTCTCTGAAAGGCTTACTTTCTAACCATTTTTCACGCATTTGAATAAATGGAAATAATTTATTCTGTTTTGCTGAACAATAAAAAGCTTATGAACAATCAGCGTTCTGTGAGAAATGTTTATCGTGCAATTCGAGGAACTTACGGTGCGCAGAATCGGCCTACTACATCTATAGCTGAGAGTGCAATCATTGGTCCAAATTTGTTTAAAATTAAGGAAAATCAGAATGTCACCGTCAATGGTAACCTCCACCATATTTTTTTTTTTTTTGTTAGGACCAGCATTCATGTGATAGCCCCTACTAATGCATTGCATTGGGTTGGAACTAGGAAAGTAGGTTATGGAAAGGAGAGAAGAGGTAGTAGTACCTGTGAACATTCGACTTGAATTTATTCATGTTCACAGTGAGAGGGAAGACTTCAGCAGGAAGGTTATTCCACATACGAACAGTCCGGCCAAAAAATGAATTTTCCCTGTAATGCATTGGACGATTTATCGACCAATCGATCACAAAAGGATGGGCTTTTGAAAAAAAAGTACGGGTTTCGGTCTCGGCCAAGCGTATCATTCAAATTTAAAGCATAGCACCAACATCGGATACGCTTGGTCTATAATCAAATGATTATGAATGGCAAAGGTTGTTGTCATTTGCAAAAGAGTAGATAGGGTTGGAAGTTTGACATAGGAAGTCATTTAGAAAAATAAGAAATATAAATATTAGGAGAAAGAACGGAGTTTTGCGGTACCCCTTATTTAATTTTGAACTTGTTTGACGAAAGGCTATCTAAAACAACTCGTATAGAGCGACCTCTGATAAAACTTTATATAAATCGAGAGAAATTATCACCGACACCAAATGAAATAAGTCTTGACAAGAGTGCACAATACCAGACTCTGTCAAACGCCTCGAAAATATCTTAAGCAATTACCTTACTTTCGCCAAAATGGTAAATGGAACAGCACCAGTATAGTAACTTGAAATTCAAGCGCATGGTATCGGTGAGATATGGTTTCAGAAAGACAGCGCTACGAGCCATACATTTTGGTGAGCACTTAATTTCATGTTTTTCTATGGTAAATTTTCCACCTAGATATTGCGATATTACAACTTAGACCATTTTCTCTGGGTAATGATTGTCTTCAGGAGTAAGTCAGCTACGATTGACGCTTTGGAAGCTAACATTACTCGTGTTATTCGCGAAATACCAGTCGCTATGCGCGAATGAGTCGCCCGAAATTGGACCTTCCGAATAAACCACCTCAGACGAAGTCATGGCCAACATTTCCATGACATAATTTTCGTTCAGTTAATGCCATTAATTATTCTTTTAATTGATAATAAAAATTTCAAGTTCGCTTTCAAATTTATGTGTTTTATTTTATACTAGCTGACCCGGTCCGCGTTGCTGGCCCCAAGCAAACATTAGTGTTGTATTACCAGACGATTTAAGTTGAGCTTTAAACGAAATTTACAGCCTTTAAAATTTTCCTTCCGTAAAAACCTAAATCGGTCAAGCCGTTCTCAAGTTATGCGCTTAATAGAAAAAGTGGGCGTAGAAGTAGGCGTGATACATTTTTCTTTCGATGAAAACGTAAAATGGAATAATACGAATATTTAAAAGAAAAATTAGTCAAATCGAAGGAGCCGTTTTTTGATTTTAGGTAAATCGAAAAAAGTGGGCGGGGCAAAATTTTCTTTCCGTAAAAACCTAAGTTTGACCATGGCAATCATTTTAAAGAAAAAATCGTTTGAATCGGTCAAGCCGTTCTCAACTTATGCGCTTAATAGAAAAAATGGGCGTAAAAGTAGGCGTGGTAAATTTTTCTTTCGATGAAAACTTAAAATGGATTAGTACAAACATTTGAAAGAAAAATTTGTTAAATCGATGGAGCCGTTTTCTGATTTTAGGTAATTCGAAAAAAGTGGACGTAAAAGTGGGCGGGGCAACATTTTCTTTCCGCAAAACCTAAGTTAGCCCATGGCGATCATTTTAAAGAAAAAATCGTCCAAATCGGTCAAGCCGTTCTTCAGTTATGCGCTTAATAGAAAAAGTGGGCTTAAAAGTAGGCGTGGTAAATTTTTCTTTCGATGAAAACTTAAAGTTGATTAATACGAACATTTGAAAGAAAAATTAGTCAACTCGATGGAGCCGTTTTCTGATTTTAGGTAAATCGAAAAAAGTGGGCGTAAAAGTGGGCGGGGAAAATTTATTTCCGTAAAAACCTAAGGTGGACCATGGCGATCATTTTAAAGAAAAAATCGTTCAAATCGGTCAAGCCGTTCTCAAGTTATGGTTTTTGCCACGCCCCTCCGCCCCCAGACCGAAAATCAAAAATCAGACTTCCCTATGTCACCCGCCTGAATATTCTGAAGATTCCCTGAAAATTTCATCAAAATCGGCCCAGCCGTTTTGGAGTCCATACGTTACATACATACATACACACATACATACACACATCCAATTTTATATATATAGATTACTAGCTGACCCGGTCCGCGTTGCTGGCCCTAAGCAAATATTGTTGTATTACCAGACGATTTAAATTGAGCTTTAAACGAAATTTACGGCCTTTAAAATGTTCCTTCTGTAAAAACCTAAGTTGGACCATGGCGATGATTTTAAAGAAAAAATCGTCCAAATCGGCCCAGCCGTTCTCAAGTTATGCGCTTAATAGAAAAAGTGGGCGTAAAAGTAGGCGTGATACATTTTTCTTTCGATGAAAACGTAAAATGGATTAATACGAACATTTAAAAGAAAAATTAGTCAAATCGATGAAGCCCTTTTTTTTTAGGTAAATCGAAAAAAGTGGGCGTGGCAAAATTTTCTTTCCGTAAAAACCTAAGTTGGACCATGGCAATCATTTTAAAGAAAATCGTTTGAATCGGTCAAGCCGTTCTCAACTTATGCGCTTAATAGAAAAAGTGGGCGTAAAAGTAGGCGTGGTAAATTTTTCTTTCGATTAAAACTTAAAGTTGATTAATACGAACATTTGAAAGAAAAATTAGTCAAGTCGATGGAGCCGTTTTCTGATTTTAGGTAAATCGAAAAAAGTGGGCGTAAAAGTGGGCGGGGCAAAATTTTCTTTCCGTGTAGATCTAAGTAAGACCATGGCGATCATTTTAAAGAAAAAATCGTTCAAATCGGTCAAGCCGTTCTCAAGTTATGGTTTTTGCCACGCCCCTCCGCCCCCAGACCGAAAATCAAAAATCAGACTTCCCTATGTTACCCGCCTGAATATTCTGAAGATTCCCTGAAAATTTCATCAAAATCGGCCCAGCCGTTTTGGAGTCCATACGTTACATACACACATACATACACACATCCAATTTTATATATATAGATAGATAACTTCAACTTCACGATGCATCACCCGATTTATCTAACCATTTTTTGATTATCACCGCTCTTCCCGGTTCTGTGCGAGTCGGATAATCGAGGTTGAGCTGTATATTTTTAATTTTAATTAATGCCTTGTTCTATTTTTCTATAATAAAATAAAATTAATTAGTTTTAGTTTATAAAAAATGTAGGTTTTCTATATTTACATTCTATAGGAGCAATAAAATAAAAATGCTTAATAGTGCCCAATGTTCGATTAATCGAACACTATTTTTCTCAAAAACAAAAAATCTAAAAAAAATTTGGACTTCAGATTCGTGTTTTCTAGTCCCAAATTATCTTATAACCACCAAGTTTTATAAAGTTACTCGAAAAAAAAATCGCTGGGACGAAATGGGTTAAGCTACAATTCCATAAAAAAACGTAAAATACGCCAATTAAACATACAAAGAAGACAATTAAGGGATGATTGCAATCCAATGAGTGTAACGGATGATAGGTAGGCAAAAGCAAAATTTGTTGAGATGATTAAATAAAAGAAAACTTGATTACAGATTTATTGAACTTCACCGCGTCAATAAGGAAGCTTTTTCAATGATTTTGGACAGTATTGCTATTTTAATACAAAAAGGATCTATTCCAGAAAAAGTTAAGCTGGCAGCCACACTTCGCTTTTTAGCAGTGGGATCATTTCAAGGCGCACTTGCAAATGAGACTCATGTTAGTGTTGGGCGTAGTACCATTTCAAAGGTATTATGGGAAACAATAAATGCTTTAGAAAACATTTTATGTCCATCATGGATTTCTTTGAATCTCACAAGAGAGGAAATAAAAGAATCTAAAGTGCATTTTTTTACAAAATTTGGATTGCCGGGCGTAATAGGTTGCATCGATGGAACCCATGTGAGGCTTATTAAACCAACAATTGACGAATCGTTGTTTTATAACCGAAAAGGCTATTTTAGCATAAACGTAATGATTGTAAGTATACTTATGTATGCACATATGTATATGTATTAACAGAATTGTTTCTAATATAATATATATATATATAATATAATTTCTGTTACAAACTATCCTAGCGAACATTTTAACGAAAATATTAAATAAAAAACTCATATATAATAAAATTCATACAAACTAACTTAATCGTTTAACAAAGTGGTTTAATATGGAAAAAACTTACAATCAATCACCTTTATTGGAAAGGCCCAGAGGACCAACCGCTGACTCCCCCACTGAGATTGAATCAAAAGCACCTCGTTTATCTAATGGTGATAAAAGTTTTCTCGTTGCACTTATTCGAGAAAGTGAAACACTAACAGCCCAACTTATTAAAAACTCCATAATGGATAGCGAGAAACAACACTTCGATTATATAAAAGAACTTATAACAGAAAGTGAACAAAGAATTCGTTCGGTAGTTGAAACTGAATTCCAAAGCATCAAAAAAATACTCAGCAATGTTACTGAGCGAGTTACAAATCTCGAAAAAAAGTGTTCCCAACTTGAACAGATGCAAATTGAAATATCTGATTTGAAGAAAAAGATACAAACGCATGAAAATTCTGCAGTAGCTAGTAGCATCAGAATTTCTGGTGTACCCCAAACGGAAGATGAAAACCTTTTGGGTATTTTAGATAATATTTGTCTCAATTTAAAAATTCGTTCTCCAAAAGTTGAAAATATATATAGACTGCAAAAAATCTACAAAAACCACAAACCATATACTCCCAGTGATGAAGTCATAATAGCAAAACTGCAATCTCCATTTGATAAAAACTTTCTACTGAAGTCAATAGCGAAATATAGGCGTGATAATAAAACCACATTGACTTTGAACCATTTGGGAATGCAAAGTGATCGTCCAATATATGTAAATGAAAATTTAACACCGCATAATCACAAAATATTTATTGCTGCTTGGACCAGAGGACTTGTATATATCAGAAAATTTAATACTGATGACCCAATCCTTATAGAGTCTATGGATGCATTAGATCTGCTTTTTCGAGATTGAAAGTATAACATTTTATTTTACATGTTTATTGTTTTTTGTTTTAAACCTCTTATCAGGGTATATTATTATTATTATTTTTATATTATTTAATAAAAGATATTTTTTTAAAATTTATTGCGTTGCACTAATAAACCAAAATGACGAACTCTTTAATTAACCATATTGGTTCCAGAGAAGGCAACTATAACATGATAAGAATACTAACTAAACAATATTCTGCACTTAATATATGCCATATTAATGCTCAAAGTTTATATCGTAAAATTGATGAATTTCGCTTTCTATTTGAAGAATCTGACATGGATGTCATATGTGTCTCGGAAACATGGTTTACTACAGCACATAACGACAAGCTAGTTGATTTACGTGGATATAATATTTTTCGATGTGACCGTGATGGCAAGGCAGGTGGTGTTGCAATCTACATAAAGGATAACGTTTCTAGCAAAATTGTTCAGACATTCAAAGCAGAAAATGACGTGGAATACATTTTTATAGAACTGAAATCAAAAAATGAAAAATTGCTACTTGGATGTGTGTACAGACCAGATAAAAATATTAAATTGGATTCTCTTATAACTGCACTAGAATTTCTGTCTGTATCTTATTCTAATATAATTTTATCAGGTGATTTCAATGGCAACTTATTAACACAGTCTGGCTCTTATCTTTGTTCCGTCATGACTTCATTTAATTTATTTGCTGTAAATAATTCCAGACCCACACACTATACCACATCTAATACTACCCTGCTGGATCTTTTTTTTGTTAATAACAAATATAATGTTATGCATTATGAGCAATTAGCAGTACCAATTTTCTCTAAACATGATCTTATATTCATGTCTTACAATTTTAATGTTACTAGACACCACCAAAAATTCTCCTTCCGAGACTACAAAAACATAAACATGTCATCACTACAAGAAGACCTTAACAATACCTCTTGGAATTATATTTACTATATTCCAACTGTCAATGACCAAGTTAATTTCCTTAATAACACTATTCTACAATTATTTAACAAACATGTTCCGCTTAAGACAAAAGAAGTTAAATACAGAGCAAAACCATGGTTTTCCTCTGAGATAAAACTGTTAATAGAACGTCGCACAGTAGCGCCCGTAGAGCAAACGAGGTTGCAAAAATCAAAATTTTCATGAGCACCGACGAAGTTTTGAATAAACTCATGTTATAGGAAACTTTTCAACGATTTCAAATCTGCCACTCTTAATAATATCACATTTTTAGTTTAGAAGATATAGCCGTTCAAAGTTGACCGACTTTCGGTTTTCAAAAAAACACACAATTTTTAGTAAATTTGTTGCGATTTCAGGTGTAATATCACGAAAAATAGGTAACGAATCGCCTTATTTTTTGTTTGTATTGATTGATGCATTTATTAAATGTGTAATGATAAAAAAAAAATGAACTGTTTGCTTTGTGTTTCTCCTGGTAAATCACTATTTAAAAACTATCCGTTTTTTCACTATTTTTCAACTTTGACGGAAAATAACAAAAATCTATATTTTTCTATATTTGCCATATTTGCAAAATCTGTTCTTTGATTATTTCTTTACATAATTCAAAAATTTTATCTGCCCGTACGTGCCCGTTTGGCTTCTAGAGGTAAAAAAGGTTAAAAAGACATGGTTGCCATACTAATATTGCGGTTTAATAAAATTCTTTAATTTGGCCCCTACAGCGCGTAGGATGCTCCTAGATGGGTCAAATGTATGACCAACCCCACTTTATTATTTATTGCCGAATTTCGGTTTTTTTAGTTATTTCAATAAACTAAACCATTTTTGAGTTACGCGAATATATGCTGTGCAGCGCCTTACATTTTCGAAATAACGGTATATCTTGAAAACAAGAGCTAATTTAAAAAAACGGTTAGCACCACTGAATTCAGCGTCCCCAATTAGGGTGAAATGCCAGGTGCGCGGCATTCGAGTTATCGAGTATTCGAGTTATTCGAGTTATTGAAGAAATAAGCTCAACACATTCGGCTAATTCGGCGAAATTATGACATTTTGAGTATGACATAACTTTTGAAAAAAAAATTTTAAAATTTTTTTTCGTTCATATATGTTCCTTATAAGATAAAAGGAACATTCTCACCAAATTTCATTAAAATCGGAAGGGGTCGTGTCCCACTCTTGGTCGTTTTGACATGGAATTACCCATATACCGAAAATACAGAAAATTGAAAAAATAAATTTAAAAAAAAAAAATTTTTTTTTTTAATTTGTTGGGTAATAATTTAGAACCCTAAAGAAAAAAAAAATAAAAACAATCTAAAAATGTAAAAATAATTTTTTTTTAGGTACCATAAAATTGATTTTTCTACTAATTTTAACTTTGATAACCCATAAGTAGGCCCCTACACAGCGTAGCACCCTTTTCAAATGCACATTTCATAGGCTGAACAGTTATCTATCATATGCTGTTTAAACTGTTCAATTACCTTATTCGGTTCAAAAGATATGATTTTTGCAACGAAAAAACTCAAATGGCGCCACTGTGCGTCGTGATAATTTGTACCGTATATGGAAACGCTACAGAACCAGTGCCTCACTTGAAGATTTTCGTTCAGCTAGAAAAGCAGTTGTTACCAAAATTAGACATGATAAAAGAATATACTATGGGAATAAATTCAACACAGCAATTGACACAAAGCAAACATGGAAACAAATAAAAGAACATTGGCATTATTGGAAAGCAGCTTCGCACTAAGGATGTGGATGTTAATGCTCTGAATAAGAAATTCGTTAACATTTTACAACCTCCGGTACAACACAATTTTTATGATCGGATTACTCTTGTTGATCCTTTAAACCCTGAAAATCTATTTTACTTTCAATGCTTCAGCTTAACAGACATAGTTGAGGGTTTTCGTGCTGTTACATCTAATTCAGTTGGTCTAGACGATATACATCCACGTTTTATAAAACTAATCTTACCATGGATAATTCGATATGTCAATCACCTTTTTAATACAATTGTTACTACAAGCACATTCCCAGCTGAATGGAAGTATGCCAAAGTTATACCAGTACCTAAAGCTGATAAAGAATACCGGCCTATTTCTATCCTTCCTTATCTCTCTAAGGTTTTTGAACGCCTCTTACATAAGCAAATTACTAAATACATTTATGAAAAAACTCTTCTCACTGATAGACAGTCTGGATTTAGATCAAAACATAGCTGCACAACAGCTTTAACTGAAGTAATCGAAAATATACGCAGTAATTTGGATGATAGTCAAGTAACTTTCTTGGTTTTGCTAGATCATTCAAAGGCTTTTGACACAGTTGAACACCAAATGCTTCTAATCAAACTGAAAAGAATGTTTTACTTTTCTTCACCTGCCTCAAAGTTAATATCATCATACCTGTCTAACAGGCTTCAATCGGTTGCAAATAATGGAGCAGTTTCAGACCCACTTATACTTTCGAGAGGTGTCCCACAAGGCTCCATACTTGGTCCACTTCTATATTCACTATATGCTAATGATTTACCCAGCCAAATTCAGCACACTCGTATACACATGTATGCAGATGATGTTCAGCTATATCTTAGTTGTTCAAAAACATCAGTTCGGCATAAAGTCAATGAGCTTAACAACAACTTAAAAAGAATTCTCAATTGGGCATCAGCCAATGGTTTGCGACTTAATCCCAAAAAGTCTAAGTGTTTAATAATTTGTAAGAGGTCTTTTATGATCAGTGATGAAATCAATTTATATCTCGGAGACTCTAAAATCGAATTGGTTAAGTCTGTCAGAAATCTAGGAATTATTTTTAATAGCTCGCTCACCTGGACTGATCACATTAACCAAGCTTGTGGAAGAACATATAGTATGCTAAGAAGTCTATGGTCTAGTCATCACTTTACACCACCTAGGATAAGAATGTTGTTAGCTAAAACATATTTAATACCCACACTCCTTTACTCATCGGAAGTATTTGCAAGCTGTAGCAGTAACGACAAGAGGAAAATGAACACAACATTTAATAACATAACTCGATATATATTTGGTATAAAAAGATTCGAGAGTGTGTCCTTGTACACTAAACGTATCTTTGGTATATCTCTTGATGATTATTTGAAGCTGAAAAATCTTGTTTTTTTACACAAAATTATAACAACTAAAGAGCCCGGCTACTTATTTGAAAAACTAACATTTACTTCTTCACCCAGAAATAATTCAATCAGAACTTTTAAGTATCGAGATACAGCATCTTCTCATCAATTTTTCATTTTCACAATTTATCTCTGGAACCATCTTCCCACAAACATACAATTCACTAGCAACGCAATAAAGTTTAAAAAATTACTAATGGAATACTACTTTTAAAATTTTTTATTACGTAACTGCTTAAAATTTAGAATATTTATTATTATTATTAATGCTAAAATTATGAATGTTCAATCTGTTTTAAATTTTTGATTTTCTAATATGTATTTAGGTTTAAGTCGAAACTTTGTGTAAACTTTTTTTTTTTTTTTTTTAATAACTAAGCGGATTCTAATACTGTAATTTATAAGATACTGTATCTTGTTGTATTAGAAAGGCACCAAATAAATACAAATACAAATACAAATACATACATACATGCTCGTATATACTCCCTTTGAAGATTTGCGATTTTAAAATGAGAATTCGCGCTGTTGATGCACTTAGACCAGGATCTACACATGACTCCTTTATTTGGCGAATGTCCGATGCAAGAAACTTTATTAAAGAAAAGTATGAAACAGGCGAAAAAAACTCATGGCTTCTAGGAGATTCGGGTAATCCTGCTGAACCATTTCTTTTAACCCCATATAGAAATCCACAACACGGCTCTAAAGAACATATTTTTAACAAAAAAACATTGCTCGGCTAGAAATGTCATTGAAAGAACCATCGGTAATCTTAAAAGTCGGTTCCGAAGTCTTCAATGTACAACCCTTCACTATTCGCCACAAAAAGTTGTAAAAATTGTAAATGTTTGTTCAGCAATTCACAACATTTGCAAAAGCTTTAACATCGGAATAGATGATTGTTTCATAGAATGTGATAACGATAATGACGAATACAGTGGAGATGTTGTTAATGCAGAAGATCACCATTCCACGAGCGAGGGTATACGTATAAGAAATGTCATTGCGGACTCTCTTGTTTAATAAAAAATAAGCAAATTTATTTTTAAAGTTTCACAAATCAATGTATGTATGTATTTAATCAAATTTATTTCAGAATTTTAATAATAAACATACATATGTACTTATATAAAAAAAAGAAAATATTTTAAAGCAAAATAAAACTCTTTATGAGATCAATGTCTAAAAATAATTAAAAGAAAATAATGCACTTCATTTAACAAAAAAAAAAAAAATAAAAGGAACAAGTATGGTAAAATTGATTTCAAATACTACTGTTTAAGCATAGCCTCAAATTTTTCTCGCTTTAGCTCAAGGGTTTTTAGTTTTAGTTCAATTTTTCGAGCTTTGTCTTTCCTTATTTCAATGTTGTGTTTTTCTAGTTGTCTATAATGGCGCTTTACTTCTTGTCTCTGTTTTTTAAATTCTTCTAATTTCTGTTTTTTTTTTTTAGATTCAAAACTTCTTTATGGTAGTCAACTAGTTTATCCAGTTTCTCATTAATATTATGTACCGCATCTCCTATAATATCTTTTGTATTATTGAGCTTTGTAAACTCTTTCCCAATTTCTTCTAAACATGCATTTTCTTTTTCCAGCAAGTTATTTTTTAAAACCATCACTAAACTTAAAGTTATTTTTGCTAAGATTTCCCACTGTGCAATGAGAAACTAAAAAATTAAAAAAAAACAAAAACAACGACCGCGATTACATTGTGAATGAGTGACTCTTTTAAATGCCGTTTGATTTTTTTTTTACTTTTGGTCGCTTGTGCGGGTTTTTGTATTCATTTGGAAGGGGCGGGTAATTGAATTGGATTTAAACCTTTGAAAGCAAAAGCACTAAAACGCCACTACCAAACACAGAATGAAGATGATCACAGTTTGTTCATTGTTTGGGAAAAATGTCAAATGATTGTAAATTATTAAAGTGTCTTTAAAATTTGTGTTTGCAAGTATGCGAATTTTAGTTTATAAAAATAAAATAGCCAAATGGTATCAAAACTTTAAAAAACATCTGATATAAAATAATTATTTAAATTAAGAAGATAAAAAACAATCCAACAATTAACAAAGAAAGCATTTTTTTTGCTCGTTAATTCGACTTGTAAGGTTTCACTAAAATTAATTTTGTTTGGATTTCATTTATCGTAAATTTAAAATGATTTTTAACCTGACAAATGTGTTTTTAATTGTTTTCTAAGTTGTTATAATAACTTCCGTTTTGAGTTGGAAATAAATTTTAAAGGCAAAGCAAGTTAAAAAGTTATAAAAACTGTGGAAATGCTGCCTACTGGGTGAGATCGGAGAAAACTTGAAAAAAAGAAAAGCTCACGCCTTCATGCAACGACTATGACAAGAATTTACGTATTTGTTTTATATTTAAAAGTTCTTTATAGTTTTGGTTAAAAGATTTATTAAAAATTGATTGATTTTAAAGAGATACATTTAGCTGTTGATCATATGCAACCCAAAAATGGTACAGTATTTATCGGATATAAGAACATCTCATATAAGAACAAAACGCATATAAGAAACATTTTCAAAAACACCATGTCTTTTTTGCGATTTTTCTAACAAAAAAGGTTTCATATAAGAAAAACGCTTATAAGAAAAAAACTGATAAAAGAACATTTTTCTTAAACACCAAAATCACAAAATGTATAGAAAAAGAATTTATATAAGAAACTTCCAACCAAGGCGAATTCATAAAGGTGACATTTTCCAGTCATCTGTTTATTATTTATTTTTTTGTGTGTATACTGAATGTCAAGCTTTGTTTACATTTTGTGAAAAAAATTAATTCAAATTTAAAATGCAATAAAAATTTAAATAGTTGAAAAAAAAATTATTTAAATTATATAAAACAAAAAAAGTGAAAAAATATAAACACAAGAAATTCAAAATGCGTAAGGAATAAGTGGAGCCACAATTAATTTGCAATAGAGGAGTTTCTTAAGCAATTGTGTATATTTTATTAACAAAAAAATTTACTTTTTTATATTTTCAACAAATATTTTTGACATTCACTCTAACTTTTTACAAAAACAAAAATTTTTGGCTTTTCTAAAATCTTTGGAAAAGGTTTCCTGATGAGCTGGTGTAAGCAACCGGCGAAATGCGCATAGAGGCTTGCTTTCCCTCAACAATAAATTTCAGTGTATTTATCAAATATGAAAAACTGGGAATTTAGCACGTCATACGAAGATCGTATTAATAAAAAACATAGTATTTTCCAATAAAAAGGGATAGCTAGCATAACTCTATCTCATGATGCGGTCACCTTTATAAATTCGCCTTGCTTCCAACGGCAACACAGAATTTATGTAGTTTGCATGGACAAATCTGTTTTCTGACAGTTTTACAACAATAACAAAGTTTTTTTTTACTTTTAGCTTTAGATGAGCGAGCTGGTACTCATGAGAAGCTTTGTGTTTTTTGCCAATAAAAACAAAAGTTGCAATTTTAAAAGAAATACAAAACGGGATAAAAAGAAGCGAAATTGCAAAAAAACTATCAAATTGGACTTTTAATGTTATCTAAAATAGTGAAAAACTCAAAAGACATAGACAATAATTATTTAAAAGTTAGAAACGTTAACATGGGGTCTTCACCTGACAATTTTTTGTCATACCAAACGTCAAAGTCCATATAAAAAAAACTTTAAAATTTTTGTCAGCGTTTTTTTTTTTTGTATGAAGTTTGACGTTTATTATAACAAAAAATTGTCAGGTGATGACCCTATAACAAAAAATGAGACAGAAAACCAAAATATGAAAGTCTTATGGCCATAGCAACTTATATAAGAAATAAGTTTCTTATATAAAATAGTTGTATATAAGAAAGAAACGCTTATAAGAAACTTTTTTCCTGGATTTTTTAAGTTTCTTATATCCGATAAATACTGTAGATGTTTCGAGAAATTCAAAAATAAAAAGAAAAGTGGCTAGCATTGAAAACACTCAATAGAAAAATCAATCCATCCGTACTCAAATCCATCCGAAGCGGTATTAATAGTACGGTGAATCAAGTACAGAAAGATTGATTCATGTACGGATTTTCAGTCGCAAAATACTTAAACTACCCATATTCAATCCCGATTTCGTACTTGAAATAATCCGAAAATGAGATTTATTTATGTAGAACTAAGATTGAATCAATCTTAAAATGAGCTTGATTTAAGTATGTATTATAAAGTGGATTTTATCCCGAATTCGTGCTTGAAAAAACCACAAAAGAAATTAGAAAAAAAAAGTTATTATGATTACCCGTTTTTATACCCTCCACCACAATTAGTTGTGAAGAGAGTATATTAAGTTTGTCATTCCGTGTGAAACTTTTTTATTATTCATCTCAGACCCCATAAAGTATATATATTCTGGGTACTTGAGTAATTCTAAGTCGATTAAGCCATGTCCGTCTGTCTGTCTGTTGAAAACACGCTCTCTTTCGAACAACTCAAAAGAAATTAACAAACTTGGTGCCAAATTGCTTGTAGCTATCCTAAGCAGTTTGGGATTGAAATCCAGCAAAATCGGTTCAGTAGGACCAGAGCTATGAATCAAAATGTGGAACCACCACCTAAAAAAATTGATAATTTTGTTACAAAAAATAACATAAATGCTGGAACAAGGCACGGAATGAGATAAGATTTCGCAAAATTTTGTTTTATTTGACTGGAAATCGCGCTGTAAAATTTCGTGAAGATCCGTCCATAATTTACCCTAAGCCCAATATAAACACTACTCCCGGAAAACATTTTGGAACGCCTAAAACCGTAAAAAATAACGCTAGCGTAACAAAATTTGGCTCGTCACAGTTTTATAGGACTATAAATGATACTGTGAAATTTCGTGAAGATCGGTACATAATTTACCCTAGGCCCTATAGAAACCCTACTCCCGGAAAACAGTTTAGTACACCTAAAACCATAATTAGTAATGGTATCATAACAGAAATTGGTACGTCACAGTTTTGAAGGACTAGAAATGACGCTGTGAAATTTCGTGATGATCGGTCCATAATTTACCCTAGGCCCCATATAAACCCTACTACCGGAAAACAGTTTAGTCGCCTAAAACCATAATTAATAACAAACGTCACAGTTTAAGCTAATAATGATATCATACAAATATTACTCCTTAAACATTCGAACTGTCGGTGGAGGGTATCAAAGATTCGGCACAGCCGAATATAGCACTCTAACTTGTTCATCTTACAGAATGATAAAACACCAACATCATGCCCGATATAGTTTTTACTTTAGAAATCTTATGTACATACATATTTAAGCAAAAATATAAACTAAATGAGAAAACAAGACTTCAAATTTATTTTTGAACCCTTCCTGGTACACATGAGTCTGGCCAGACCTTTTCTCAAAGAGAATCCGGAATTGATTTTCGAAAGTGATCCCATTTAGGATTGTTTTGAGTACGTTTTAGTGTTATTCGTACTTGAATTTTTGAGTACGACTCGTACTTAGAGTAATCATAAGAAACTTGCGTTTTACATTCTCAAACGAATTTTTACCGTGTTCTATTTTCCTGGCAATAGTTTAATATAAATATTGCTACAAAATTGATTTATCTAAGAAATACTTAGTGCCGGTTCACACACGTCAAGTTTGACTCGTCAAGTCTTGAGTTTTTAGGAGAGAGGGGAAATGAAATGGCATTCTCTTTTCCCTTCTCTCCTAAAAACTCAAGACTTGACGAGTCAAACTTGACGTGTGTGAACCGGCACTTATATGTAGATGAAGTTATAAGTTATCTTGTAAATTATACTGTTATTTCGTATTAAATTTACTAGTAATGGAACGCCTAAAGGTAGACTTAAGATTTAAATGCATAAAAGTTATTAAAAAATACATCGAACTAAAAAGATCTGGAATCGACTAGAGAAATGGCTGTGAACTATAAATACAGGATGACTCATAAATGGTAGCTTAGTTTGAGACGCTAAACGGTTCAGTTCGTTACTAACAATAGTGGATACATTTTTTGAAAATTATAATTAATAATAATTAGTATTGTGGTTATTTTTGTTGAACTGTTTATGTTTTTTAATCTCTGAAGATATTATTTTCAAGTTGCAAAATTCCTTTCTTCATAAAAAAATAATATAATGAAAATTAAATTTGATGAAATTTACCCGTATTAAAAACATCAATATTATAATTTATTTTAATAAAGTTTGTTAAGTTAAGTCTGTTTTTATTTTTATTTGCAATTACATAATAGAACTCAAAGTTGAAAATTTATTTTTTTTTTTGCTTAACGTAGCGTTATTTCGAAAATGGAGGAAGTTGCATAACATATATTCGCGTTACTCAAAAATGGTTCAGTGTATTGAATAAACTAAAAACAACAGAAATTCCGTTGTTAAAGCAAAATAATTTCGAAATTTTAATTTTGTTATATAAATTTTTTTTTAGAAACCTCCTTGTAAATACTCATACTCCTCGGTCGTCCAGGAGTGTGGGGACTCGATAGATAGACTCTGTGCCAATAGGAGAGTGCATATCTACTGGGTTCGCGGTCACCAGGGCATAGAACGCAACGAGGAGGCGGACTAATTGGCGAAACGGGGGGCCCAGTTACCATACGAAAGGATGATAGCCATCCCGGCCCAATTCAGAATATTAGAGAGATACGGAAGCTGCTATACGGAGGAGATCAGAGGCGTTTTGGGAAAACACAAGAACGTGCAGGGTTTCCAATGTAGTGTGGGGATCCTATGATCCAGAGTCGACGAGAATTCTTCTGTCGCCATCGAGAAGGGACTGTAGAATTCTGATAGGTTTTATGACGGGTCATTGTTGGACTGCGGTATACGCCCGTAGGGCGTGGCGGTTGAATAGTTACAATTGCGGATTTTGTGGGGTTCCAGGGGAAAAGAAGACGGTAGAGCACTTGCTATGCTACTGTCCGGCACTCGTGTGCTCCAGGGCGAACTGTCTGGGAGATCATTATCTCCGAGATCTCGGAGAAATCTCTGGAATTGGGTTAATGAGACTCCTGGCATTCGTCAAGAGAGTGTGGGGTACTCTGGGTACCATCACATCTGACTGACCTTTTTACTGACTTTCTTCTGCGAGTTATCGTACAATGTGGTAACGCTAGGGACCTATTTGGTCTATGCGGGGTCTTTGTGACCGGCCACTCTAACCAAACCTAACCTATCCTTGTAAAAATACGAGTAAACTTTTTTTTAGATACGGGTTACGGTTTGCACTTTCAATCCATGAAATGGAAAATAAGTCAAATTGATAAAAAAATTAACAGTTTTGGCAACGAGTGTGGGTACATTAAAAGGCAAGATTCAAGAAAATAATGTCGCGAAATAAATAAATTTATACACTACCGGCACAGCACGGTCAGAGAAAATAAGTTTGGTTTCGATTGAACAGGCTGCAGCCTAGACTTAACAGATGAAACTGCCAGTAAATCCTAAACGACACGTCTTTTGGACAAACTTGGAAAAATATACTGAGCTTTAAGATACTAACGAGCGGCAACAACAAACTGTAGAGGCTTTTATATATCTCTTATATAGCGTCTAACATTTACCGCCTCCTCTTGGTCTGCGAAAAATAGGTCCACAGAAGTAATTATTTTTTTATGTTATTTTATTTAACTTTTTATTCACTTTAAATCACTTTAAGGGACTTATTTCGTAAAACGCATATTTTATAATTTTGTTGTTGCTTTCTATAGAATTTAATTTTAAAATTTTCAACGCCACAATATATGAAGTGCTTAAAATTTAAAAATGCAATATGAATTTCTATAGGAATTAACAACAAAATTTAAAATATTTTTGAATTTGTTTTTGCTTTCAATAAAATTTTAGGCGTTGCGTTGTGTTTTACGGAAAAAGATACTCACCCTTAATCTGCGTTTCAATTTGGATCGAAATTTTCTACGTTTAGCAACTTTGGTATTCTGTGTTCCGTTTCGTTTCATTTCGATTTGTGTCTTCGATTCTATTCTGCGTTACGATCGTATCTACGTTTTTCTAAGTTGTGTATGTGCTAACGGATTTTTTTTCGATTCTTGTTTGACTTTTTAAAAAAAGAATAAACTTAAAAACATGTAAGTATAAAATACAATAAACTTATTTTGTAAACATTTTTTGTTTAACCCTTATGTGAGTGACAGGGTACCCGGGTAACTTTTCAAACTTTAATTGCGTTTTTTTCTTGTTTCAAGTTTCTTGAGGGAGTGGAACCTCTTAACAACTCTTATTATTGTGTTCTAGATATATTTGGATAAACATTAGCTTAGTTTCTTACTTTGAGAGGGTGCTGTGAGACAATTTACATTTTTCACCCTTAACGGAGTGACAGGGCACCCGGGTACCTTAATGAAAATATTTAAAAAAACATTTTTTTATTAGTATCATTTTGATTTATTTTAATGAAAATGAGTTTAAAATCATGTTGGTTTATTCAATCTGCAATATTTTCCTATTTTTGACATGAATGAAAAATGAAAATAAAGTGTTAGTTATTTTGTATATTTCTTTTTTTTATTTATTCAAGCACAAAAAAAAAACGAAACAAGACACACTTCACTATATAAAAAATCAGAAAAACAAAAAAAAAAAGTTTACTGAGTTCCTTGGAAACAGGTTTCACACAGAGGACGGTTAATTGAATGATCATTACTGATCGGAATACGACAACTTGCGCACGCTTTCCTAGTTTTTCTATTTATTTTATTAGTTTTGCAAATAGAGCAACTGCCGACAACTCGGATACGGCCACTTTCATCTCTATTTTCGGAAACTGAATTATCTTTTTGTCCACCAGGAATGGATATTGTCCCAAGAACTTGATGTATGGCAGACCGGGTGAAAGGTTTTGCAATTATTTTTGGGTTGGTCATACGTTGTTCTATATTTGCTTTACACAATTGAAAACTTAAATCCTTTAAAAATTGTCGTCGCCGATCTGTTGATTTACGTTCTGGATTATATTCGACATATATAATATAAGCTGCCAAAGCAGCTACATCAATAACATTGAAAAATAATGCTAGCGGCCATCGACTTGTTCTTCTTTTTGTTGTGTATTGACCTAAAAGTTTATCCATATTATCAACGCCTCCTTTAGTTTGGTTGTAATATGTGATGACTGTAGGTTTAGCAGCTAATGTGGTTTCCGTTTCAGGCTTCGTATGGATAGAAGAAAACATAACAACTGCTTTCTTTTTTTTTGAACATACGAACACAATGTCCCATCCTGGCTGAAAGCAAAGTTTGTGGAATACAATTTCCTGAAACAAATAATTGTAAAGAAAAAAAGAACAAAAGCATATATGAATACACCTAATGCTTACCTGTCCTTATGAGGCTGCATAGTTGGTGGTAAAAATCTCTTGTTCTTTCTCACAGTTCCAACTAATGTAAGATTCCATTGAATTAAGTGTTTGGGCCAGTTGCAATGAAGTAAAAAAATTGTCTGTAGTTATATTTCTACCAGTATTTTTGTACGGACTGACTAGATCTAAGACTAAACGTTCTCCTACATTTATTTGGCGATTGCCATCTATTGGTTTACCCGTATAAATTTGGCTTCTTAGTGGGTACGAATTTTCAGAGTCACAAGCCCAAAAAATTTTAATGCCATATTTTTCGGGCTTAGATGGCATGTACTGAGTGAAACGAGTGCGACCCCTGTATCCATATAATTGTTCATCAACAGTTATGCTTTCGCCCGGCTTATACAATTTAAATAAATTTTCGTTCAACATCGTCCAAATATCTCTCATTGCAGCAGCTTTGTCAGTTTCAGCACGCTTAGCACGAGTAAGGTCGTTGTCAAATCGAATAAAACGTAAAAATAATTTAAATCTATCATAAGACATTGCTGCGCGAAACAAAGGTAAATGGTATGGTTTCCATAATTCTGTAAGGTGCTCTGAATTTGATTTATGTACGCCACCAAAGATCAATAGTCCCAAAAAAGTATCTAGCTCTTTTTCAGAGAAATGGCTCAAATTTTTTTTCTCTGGCCGATTGCAAGCGTCTGGATATTTTAATTCTAAATTGGTGTTATAGTCATCAGTAACTCTGTTTCCTTTTCTATTACTTTCACGCAAAATGATATCGCACATCTCCTTGGATAATAAAGTTTTAAATATATCCTTAGGTGTTACTATATTAGGGCCTGAGGCAGGACCTCTACGTTGCCGTAACACATTTCTGTTAATGGATTGGTATTCCGGATAGGGATCAAGACGCCAACGCATACCATCCTTTCCACAGAGTTCAGTTATTTCTTCAAATTCTTCACTTTCGTCAGAATCATAGGAATCCTCGTTAGCCTCTATATATCCCATATTTTCGGCATCGGACGCTTCTGATGTTATGTCGCAAATATTCAGCATATGTTCATCTGATATAAATTCTCCATCATCACTCGCACATTCGTTTAATATTTCGTTTATATGTATCGGTTGAATTTAAACGTGCTTTTTTAGAACAAGTAGCCATTGTATTTTACTTTATGTACTTTACCTTCTCGCGCTCACCGAACTTTTTAACGTTTGAACTTAGTAATGAATGAATGCAGTAGCAAGTAAACGAATTTGTCGATCAAGCACAAAGCCAGAGGGGAATCCCCAGATTAGTGTAGATGCTAGACGTTACAAAAACGTATATTTTACATTTCCTAGCATTAATCTTTTATATATATTGTAATATAATATAAAACTTTCAAATATATTGCATGTGGTACCCGGGTACCCTGTCACTCTGTTAACGGTGTTTTTTTTGTCACTCACATAAGGGTTAATTAAAACTTTAAACCTTTATTTAATTTAATACAGGTCGAAAACAAAAACTCCTCAGCAGTACGAAAAGCTGGTAAGCTTAATGGAAACGAAGGACGACATTGTTTGTGGTTACTACAAGCATACATGCATATATATTTTAAACAAAAGTCTCACAAATTATCAGTCATCTCGAATGGATTACAACTGTCGCTCAACCTCTGCTTTTCAATTCTTAATTCTGCAATCGATTCCATTTTGTTAAAACAAAGGAATTTTATTTTTGGGGCGCAACGATGTTAAAAATAATTAAAATATCACCTCCGGCGCGGCAGGATTCTTCACACTAATATATTGACCACAAATGCCTCTTAATCACGTACTTATCTATGTTCCGGCACTTTTTTATTTTTCTCTTCTTAGCTGATGCTTTATTCTCACAATATTTAATTTTTATTTGTTTATTTATTACTTTTTTGAGCACTCAATTTGACTTATAACTAAAATGTTTACACAATTGCTTATTTTTACTGTTTCGATTTCACACGTTTCACTGCAAAGAACCTAATTTAAACATACTCTGCTCTTCTTTTTTTCTTTCGATTAAGTTTGTCAGAATATCTTTTTTCGATCCGAGCGTAACTGAATGCGGGAACGTAATCGAAATGCAGAATAAGGGTGACTAAATCACCTTATTTTTAGTTGCCAAACTGTCAAAATGGAATTATCGCTTACCTTTGGGAACTTTATAATGTTGTCGAACCTAATACCAATTTAAATGTCAGTTGCGTTGTTGTTGTTATGTTTCTATCCGTAAACGACCCATATGTGTATGTTTTGTTACTGCTCTCATTGCTGCGTGTATTATTTACCAGAACTTTTACTATAGTAAAGCTTTGTTTCCGTCGTGTATACTTCCCTTCGGTATTTTTTGTGACAATTTGGACTTTAGATTTTAAAATTTTTTTTAATGATTTGAATTGGTATTCAAATGAAATTGTGCAGGGCTCTAGTACTTGGTATGAAAACTACAGCCAAATATTGTCTTGCTTAATTGTGGACCAATAATTTTAAAATTAAAAAAAAGTTGTATAACTTAATAAAGTTAATATTCTCCTACGTTTATTGAAAACATTTTTGTCAGTGTATAATAGTAAAATACACACTAAAGTACGATTAAACTATTTCAATACACATAACATTGTAAATGTATATTTTTACTTAAATTAAATATTTCATTATTTTTATTATCCCTCTCTGAGACCTCTTTTATTGTTTTAATTTTGAAATGTGTTTAATTATTTAAATAACATTGTTTATCATGTATGCACATCTCCCAGCTAAACTGCCGCCTTATCAGCTCCAGACACAGCGTATCGTAATTGTTTTGTTGTGTGGGCGCTTGTAAATTCTTACAATCCTCTCAGTTGAGCTTTCTGCCACAGAAGACTCCAAACACTGACCGATCTAATGCGCACAGGATTTGAGGGTGTATCATCAGTTGGCTGAAAGAAAAATTCAAAAATTAATAAAATTCTGAAGCAATGAGTTAGAAATAATAGTAAAACTGACATTAGCCTGGTCCACATTACGGTTGTCAGTAATTGAGTCGATTGTTCTGGCATGACCATCATAAATTTCATTTAATGAAATTAATAAAACGAAAACGATTAAAATGTAGACCTTGAGTTTAAACGTCATTTTCTTGTTTTTGTAGTTGTTGTTATTCTAATGTCTTTTTTCTCTTGATGTTGTTGTAATAATGTATGTTGCTGCTATTGTTTTATTATCTTTTAAACAAAATTTTAAGCAATAATACTTTTGCTTATCTGCAACAATCAAGTGACTGAAAAAAAAATAAAAGACGGTAATGATGATTTGCGTTGCACTAAAATCAAGTGACACAAGTACACGACCACAAATTTTTAACACCGGGGGAAAAATAAGAATTTTGAATATTTTTTTTTTTTTACTTTAACCGTACAATAAATAATGCTGAATTTTTCTGTTTCTGTTGTGTCAAGTTCATTTGAATCACAAAAAAAAAAAAACAAAAAGTATATTCTTATCATTTAATAATAATTCTATTTAAAAATATAAATAAAAAAATCAACAAACAAACAAGTTTTACTAGTAATTTAAAAATACTATTTACTTTTATAAAAAAAAAAAATGTTTGTGATCATCTGTGTAAAAATAATTGTTTATTTACATTTCATTAAAAGATTTGAATTTTGCTGATTAATTAAAATAAAATTGATTTTAAAAGTTTCCCAATAAACAAATTTTAAATTTATAAAAAAAACGTACATTCATACGTATTAAAGTGTTATTTGTTTTAAAACAAATAAAAAATAAAAAAAAACAAACTGATAGCTCTGTATAACACAGTACAACATTTTTCAGTTAATTGATTGCCAACTCAATTCTGTGAACTGTATGTGAAATTAGACCCAAAAAGAAGAATTTCTGCATCATTCGTTTTGTCTTCTTACCTGCGATTTGAAGTTAGTATCGATTTGAAGTTAGTACTATCGTATAGGGGAATTTATCACGTTTTAGGCCCTGTTGTTTGACATAGCTCGACAACCACTAGCCCAATTTAGTTGAAATAAATTTTAAAAAATTAAGAATTACAATTCCCTTAATCTGTTCATATATTGTTTTCCTATACAAGTAACACTTTCGATGTTAAAAATGAATGTATGAAGGGAAAAAATTATTTTTTGCCTAAAAATTAAAATTTTTTTTTTTTAAAATACATAAAAAATCCAAAATGGAAAAAAGTTTCAAGTCTAGTTATTTTTTTCGCAAAGTCACATAACCTATGAGCAAAATGAGACAAAGATCATAAAAATCGATGCACGCGTTTCGCTTTTATTCGCAATTGAGTAAAGGTATGAGTTTCAAAAATCAGTTATAGCCACCACCCTTAAAATAAAAATAAAAATATAAATTAAAAAATTATCATGCAAAAAAAACGTTATTTATAAAAACTTAATGAAAATAAAATAATATGCAATTAATACGCAATTATAATATGCATAAAAACAAAATTTAGAACATTTTTTTCAATTATTGGCAATATCCATCCTTGTAGAAGTTGACGCTTGTGGTTCTGATGATCTTGTTTTCTTCGTAGGTTGTTCATATTCATGGTCTGAGTCTGTATCGTCATCCGAGATACACATACTATTCAAGGGCGTGTTTCTTTCACTGTGTCCACCAATTTCAATGTCTTCATCTTCGGTGCTTTCTTCAAACTGCATAATTGTGGAACTCCACCAACAAACCTCCGCAAGCAATGCATCCAATTTTTTGCTTTTGAACCGCTTTTCAAATGGCATGGTCACCTGGTGGAACCTCTCTCCTTGTTCGTCTGATTCCTGAGGTGATTGTGCCAAAAAAGTATCGAGGTGGTGGTGCAAGAAATGCAATTTCAGCGTCATGGATGCACCGATTTTTTCGAAATAAAACAGCAACCTGTCCACTCGTTGCTGTATCTCTTCTCGCTGGACACGGTTCTTTCCTAGAACGCCTTCTATTACTTCTTTCAATGCGTTCCATGCATGTTGGTGGTCATGATGCTCTGAAAGCAAATGTGTGAAAGAATCACTTTTGATCAATTTCCGAATATCAGGTCCATTGAGAATACCTGTTTTAAATACATAAGAAAAACGAAAAAATTATTGGTAATGCGAATGTATAGAAATTAACAAATTTAGATATGACAATATTGAAATACAGAGTACGAAACGTACCATTTTTAATTTTCTCATCACCGAGTTTCGGAAAGATGGATTTCAAACAGTCAAAGGCGCCGTTAACTTTGTTGACCACCACTTCAACGAATTTCCCAGCTATTCCCAGTTTCATGTGGAGCGGTGGCAACAAAATATCATCCAGGTCCTTTATCATGGGTTCATTGCGTAATTTTAATTGTTTGTTGAGCTCGGGAGTTCTTCCTTTCCAATCTTTAGATTGATATTGATTTCCTTTGTATCGTGAATCCCAATTACAAAGGAAGCAGAAGTATTTTGGATATCCGCCCTTTTCTATAATCCCTTGTAAAGGGTGGTTAAATTTCAAGGGCCGATGTTGATTTTGAATAAAACACAAACTATTTAGGAAATTATTGTAATTTTATTTTATTATGATATATTGGTATTACTCAATTATGTATGGAACAAAATATCGGCCAAATGGGCGCCGCGACCACGGCGGCACACCTCCATCCGATGGTCCAAATTTTCGATGACCCTGAGGCATAATGGAGGTTCTATGCCGTTAATGTGCCGAATTATCTCATCCTTTAGCTCTTGAATTGTTGCTGGCTTATCGACGTACACCTTTTCTTTCAAATAACCCCAAAGAAAAAAGTCCAACGGTGTCAAATCACATGATCTTGGCGGCCAATTGACATCGCCATTACGTGAGATAACACGGCCATTGAATTTGTTGCGCAAAAGAGCCATTGTTTCGTTAGCTGTGTGGCAAGTGGCACCGTCCTGCTGAAACCACATATTGTCCACATCCATATCTTCCAATTCGGGCCATAAAAAGTTCGTTATCATCTCACGATAGCGAACACCATTCACAGTAACTGCCTGACCGGCCTCATTTTGGAAAAAATACGGCCCGATGATGCCGCCAGCCCATAAACCGCACCAAACAGTCACTCTTTGTGGGTGCATTGGTTTTTCGACAATCGCTCTTGGATTCTCATTCGCCCAAATGCGGTAATTTTGTTTATTGACGAATCCACTGAGGTGAAAATGTGCCTCATCACTGAAGATGATGTGCACTATATGCATTTTGATTTGAACGCCCATTTTCATAATAAGTCTGGATAACTTTAACACGTTGTTGGATTGTGTATCTCTCCATGGTTCAAGTTGAGTAAGTCTGAAATAGAGAAATGTCAAATAAAATTCGGAAAAAAACTTGGCGTTTAGGTGTGGTTCACATTCAACATCGGCCCTTACAATTTAACCACCCTTTAGTATGTTGACCACCTTCAGATCGCAACAAATGTTCCATTTGTGTTCATCGTATTTGATTTTCTTCAAAATTTCGCCCAATGCTTCATACGTTTCCTTCATAGTTGTGCTGAATCCCAATCGAATGCATGGTTTTTTATTTTTTTTGTGCAGCAGCACAGCCTTCAAACTAGTAACTGAACCATCGATGAATAAACGCCAGTCGCCAGCGATATAATTCATTCCCAATTTTTTCACTAAACCTGGGATATCATGGCAGTACGTGAACGTATTTGCTTCGTCAACGGAATAAAATTTCTGAAAATCAGCTTGGCGTTGTCGGTATGATGTTGCGCTGACATTTTGCTGTGTGAGTTTTCTTCTCTTCAAAAATGATGTCAGCCATTCGGAGTCGTGTTGTGATAGTCCCAGCTTGGCCACAATGTAATCCATTTCGATTTGTGGTAGCGGTTGTGGTGCACTATTTTCAATATCGGGTATCCAATCAGCATCATCCAAATCGGTCGGATTGGTGAAAACGGTTTCGGCTAGCAGGGACACAGTATCCGCACTCGGAGGTTAAGGTGCATCGGTATCAGCAGGGCGTTGCACTGGAAGTGTGGCAGTAAATGCACCAGTGTATACTTTTGTTTTCAATTGTTGTCTGTTTAATCCAGGACGAAAATTTATGCATGCATAGCACCTGGATTCATCATGTCCAGTTGTGTCTTCCACCCAAATTACTGGCTTCATAAAAGATAACTTTCTACTTTTTCCGTGAATCCATTTTAGAAGGGTAGTATAACAACTGTTGCACACTGTGTTCGGCGTAAAATTTGCACCACTTAAATCTGCTTCATCGAAATAATTACAATACGCGGTTTTGAATTGCTCAGTAAACAAATTTTGTCGATCTTTTTTCTGTATTTTTCGGACGATATGACCACAAACGTAACAATATTCATCCAAATATGGGCACTTGTTGTTTTCCATATTGATATATTTTATGTTTTGTTGTTATTCACTTTTAAAAAACTGGAGAAAAATCACTTTTACTGTTCGCGTTCGTCGGCACTGGCTGAATGCCAAAAATCGATCAATGCACACCTATAAATACTACGTATTTTTGAATATTTTACTGCCAGGTACTTATAAATGGGCGCATATTTTAAGGGCGGCTGGCTATATACCTGATTCAGCACTTGTACGTTTCAAACTGTGCAAAACTTTCCAAATAATGACCACCCTTAAATGTGGGTGCAATTTCTGTAAAAAAATCATATAGGTAGCCACCGGAAAAACCCAAATAATAAAAAGGTCCACTCTCCGTTTAATTGTCCACGTACATTTATTACCGCAATCATAAAAATCAAATAACCTTTTGTTTATTCCTTTTTTTTTAATTCTCAGAATCATGAAAAAGGTGTCAATGTTTTCTCCAAATAGTGTTGTGCATATCTCGAGCAAATTTTTGAAATTCATACATTTACTTAATTGTGAATAAATGACAAACGCGTGCATCGATTTTTATGATCTTTGTCTCATTTTGCTCATAGGTTATGTGACTTTGCGAAAAAATAACTAGACTTGAAACTTTTTTCCATTTTGGATTTTTTATGTATTTAAAAAAAAAAAAAATTAAAATTTTTAGGCAAAAAATAATTTTTTCCCTTCATACATTCATTTTTAACTTCGAAAGTGTTACTTGTATAGAAAAACAATATATGAGCAGATTAAGGGAATTGTAATTCTTAATTTTTTAATTTATTTCAACTAAATTGGGCTAGTGGTTGTCGAGCTATGTCAAACAACAGGGCCTAAAACGTGATAAATTCCCCTATACGATAGTACTAACTTCAAATCGATACTAACTTCAAATCGCAGGTAAGAAGACAAAACGAATGATGCAGAAATTCTTCTTTTTGGGTCTAATTTCACATACAGTTCACAGAATTGAGTTGGCAAATCATGTGTTGTACTGTGTAAATCAACGTAAGTTAAAAGTACGTTTTACGTACCTTGCGTTGACGGAAAAGTACGTGACTCGGCCTTTAAAACAACACCCAATTTTCATGATGATTTTTTCCCCTATTTTTAAATCATGTCTTTTTTGTTTGTAAGCAAGCTAGCGGGCTAGAGAAGTAACCAGGGTAGAATAAAAGACATAAATCGTAGTTTCTGAGTTTGTTTTTTGCCATTCCTCTTTACAGTTATTTATTGTTTTTAATTAATGACTTATTCTATTTCAAAGTGACAAATGCTTATTAAAATATAAAAAAATTAAATTAAAAAAAACTTAATACATATCAAAATTATGTGGAATAACACAGTTTAAAATAATTTTATATGAATAAAGCTATGTTCACACCTTTTAATTATTTGACGTCCTACACGTAACCACTAGTTTTATTAAAATATTATTTGATTTTCAAAACGTTTGGCTGGATCAAACATCATTTAACAGTTTCTAAATAACATTATACAAATGTCTTCTTGCAAATAAAGTTTACCAAATCAATAGAAATTGCTAGAAATAGAGCTAAATTTTGACCAATTTACTGGTCACGTTCCCCATAATTGTAACAGTAGCACCAAATGGGCTTTGCAATCGATTTGTATGCCAAAAGTTTACAATCAAGGGCAAGTTTTGACTACAACTTGACTTCTAACCGTACGAGCTGCACCAGTTTTTATTTCATCTGAATCAATTCAACCTCAAACTGTATACAGTGTTATCGTCGGATATTTTTAAAAAGTACCAAAAAAGGGGATATCTACAAAAAAGGTGGCACCAAAAAGAGGATTTTAAAAAAATGGGCACATCTTTTAAAATTAAAATAAGTACACCACATTATGTATTTTTTACGTTTTTTTCTATTTATTATAATTTTAAATGGCATAAAAACATAACAAAAAACATTGTATAGTAATTATATATACTAAAAAACAATTGATTATACAATAGGCATACATACTTACTTACAAATGGCTCATTTGTTTTAAAAACTAAAATAAATATTTTGAAAATATTTCTCTCGAGAAGTAATTTTTATAAAATATTTACTTCAATATTTTGGTAATTCAAAAACGTTTCCTTCTGAATACATTTGCTTTGATTTATTAAAGACATGTCTACCTGCATTTAAAAACTTTTTAGAAATTTATTTGCCCATTCCACCAGATTCAAATTTTTTTTTGGAATGCTTTGGCCGAATATGAGCACAGTTTTCTGCCAACACGTCACATTTTTCAGATACACCAATTACTGTAATTTCGGAAGATGATTTGTATCACAATTATTAACCAAATCCATAGTTTTATAATTTTATTCTACAGTCAACCTAATAACAAAAGTTTTAGGCCCAGGCTCACGATGTCGACAAGAACATTTCTTTCGTATATTTGTATTGAAAACAAAAACAAATTTTAGTTTTTTATAAATATGCGAAAAAAATGTTCTTGTCGACACCGTGGGCCTGGCAGCTAAGCTATAATCGGATAATAACAAGAAATCCTATAGCAAAAAAATCGAAAATATCACTTTTTCAAATACTTTATTTTTAATCAGTTCCGCACTTTAATAAAGAGAAATGCATACATGCTACTGAATTTAAGTGCGAGTGTTTTAATTTCTTTACTAAAGCATATTTAGTTTTAATCCAATTTCGTCTGTTATTGCTTCAAATTTTTGTAATCAGGTTTATAGACCAAAACTATAAAACTGGATTTTGTTATTAATTGTGGTACAAAACATCTTCCGAAATTAAAATAATTGGTATATCTATTAAATGTGAACTGACGGCAGAAAACTGCGCTCATATTCGTCTTAAGCATTCCAAAAAATATAAGAATCAGTTGGAATGGTTAAACTAACTTCTTCAATGTCGTCCTTTGTTATTTAATAATGGTCAGTGCCATACAAATTATTTTACAATTAATTGTTGTTAAAATGACTTCAATACTTTCGTAAAATGTCTTCACTTGAAACCCAATCTTCAAGGCTAGTATTTAACAAATTTAAAGATTAAAGCATGGATTCGCAAGTAAAAATTTACTTTTAACCTATTTGTTACTTTATTTTTGATTAAAGCTAACTTGTTTAAAACACGCTCAGCAGAAGCACTATTGTGTGAAAATTTTAAAATATGAGAGATCAATTTGTACAAGTTTGAATATATATACAGGTATACTCACCAAATCTATTTTTCAATTTCACGCCAAAAATCTTCAGCATTCGAAATTTTAAATATGTGGTCATAACTCGTGTCATTTACTTTAATCTTTAGAAGTTTAAATTCATGTATAAATGAATCTGGGTCAGTTATAATATCTTTAAACTCTGAAACTAATTCGAAAAAGTTTATATCTTCATTAGACACTTTAAATAATAGGTCTAAATACTTCAATATATTGAGCTTTTTGTTTTTTATATCAATTCTTTACACAATTTTTGGAAAAAACTTAGAAAACTTTTAATGTCAATTACACAAATTTTCGAAAAGTTTTCGGTACACAACAGTCCGGTTTCTGCTTCTCGACCAATATATATGTCTATGCGCGATATCTTTACCCCCTTATTCATAATAAATAAAAGTGGTTAACAGAAAGTTTATTCAACCGATTTTCAGCTAACCACGCATGACAAGAAATAAAATTTCATAAAAACTTGCTTACATATACATATATTAAAACAGTTTTACTTACATATATTAAAGCTGGAAGTTATAATAAAACAGAAAGAAAAAAAAGTATATTTTCCTAACGTAAAAAGTATCAAAAAAGTGGCAAGAATCACAAAAAGTACCACATTTGGGTGCATTTTGTAAAAGTGGCCAAATAGTATCCAATCAGTCGAAAAAGTGGCAAATGGCCACTTTAGTGGCACCAACGGTAACGCTGACTGTATATCGAAGTATTTCATTTTAGAAGGGTGGAATACATGCTGGGTTTTAATTCAAATTTGGGGCAAGTTCTTTCTGAGAGTTAAAGTTACATGAATACACTTCATTAACATTAATCCACCACTACTTAGTCCCCTTTTACAATGTGACAGACAGAAGGCAGACAGACGAAGTTTGTTGGTAAGGGGGCGACGCTGTATGCGTGACACACTTTACTTTTTTCCTCTCTCGCCTACAAACTTCGTCTGTCTGCCTTCTGTCTGTCACTTTGTAAAAGGGGACCTATTCAACCATACTTCCAAATGTTGAAAATGCCATTGCAAAATCATAGAGGTCGATGTGGCGAATTTGTTCACATTTAAAATTGCAGTATTATCCGCATAAGTCGATATAAGCGTGTTTTCGTTTAGTAGAACATCCGATGTGCAGAGGGGTGCAGTGTTATAAAGCTATGGGCAATAAAGGTATGTATATGGCACTTTTTCGAGCATTCCCGGTTTTTTTCGTCAAAAGTGCGTCGAATATTGGTCTCTAAATAATCAGTCGCTGCTAGTTTATCAGCGTAGACCTGAGATTTGACGTTCACCCACAAAAAGCAGCCCAAAGGTGTCAAATCACACGTACGAGGTGGCCAATTCACAGGTCAAATTCTTGTGCTTTTTCGGCCATTAAACGGTTGGCGCAACATAGTGAAGGTTTATCGTGCTGTAATCCATTTTGCGCCGTCTTATTGGAACTATTTCTCCTCCAAATGATACCAATTACATGAGGAATAAAAAATATACGATTCATTTGCCTGCAGCGATCGTAATTCTCGGTAGTGTTGGCACCGGCTCCGGATTTAAAGAAAATTGGGCCAATGACGCCTTCGGCACGCAAACCGTACCAAACAGTGATTTTTTCGGGACGTAATGGAGTCTCATGAGTATCATAAAGGATTACCATACCGCTTAGCGGGAAATGAGAATCATCGCTGAAGATGATTTGACGATAAAAACCCGGTTGAACTTCTAGTTGATTCTCAACCGATTCGCGAAACACACGATGCATTAAATGGTTCCCTGGCTTTAATTCTTGCACCAGTTAGGCATAGACCGAGTTGCTGTCACGTCTACAGCTGCGATGGCTTTTTCTGCACGCACGGAGCGGGCTCGATTTGGATGAATATTATCCAAAAGAGCAAATGTGATAATGTATGTCCATAGATTTGTGTATTGGCTGCTTAGATAGACGATTATGCGCCCCGTAAAATTAACAAAGTGCTCCATAAATGTAGCAAACAAAGCGCGAATTAAGGACCCAAAATTTCTACGATTTGTAAATGTTGCTCTGGTGTAAGTCTTTGCATGGTGATTTTCCAAAGTATACCGAAAAGAGTCAAACTCACTTCATAAGTTGATGTTCCATACGTCAACAAACACCCTTGGAAATCCATTTCTATCCTTAAAATATTCCAAAGTAGATCCGACAATTATTAAGCGTTTTATTTCTTAATCGAGTTGTTTCCGATTTAAATTAAAACTTTTAAATTGCACCAAAAAATTCGGGGTAGCACCACGGTAAGAATATCGATTAAAATGTTATAAAACACAATTATTACGCTCAACGGGGTATCTCTTCAAGGCTTATTATTTCAAGCCCGTTCCTTAGGCTGTAGTTTCCATCCAAATTTTGGATTTTGAATCATCTGGGGGCTGATTCTGGAAGACATGATCGAATACTTTTTCGATTCGAAAGCAATTTTACTTCTTCTTCTTCTTCCTTCAGTCGATACTGAACGAATCGAATCTATTTTTTCAGTGTTGTAAAGCATTTATTTAATTTTTTACATCACAGAAAAAAATAATTTCGATTCATTCAGTATCGACTGAAAGAATATAAAATAAAATTATTTACTTTCCAATTGAAATGGTATTCGATCACAACTGCCAGAATTAACTCCGTGATATTGATATTATATGTAATGTTATATGTTTTTTTTCAATATTTATTTATATGAACTAACAATAATTAATCAAATCTAATCCTAATACTTTGTTTTGTGTCCTGACAGTGAAAGACCACATTTTTCCATTGCTTTACCCATATTTCTAGTTGAAATATATGATCCTGTAAGTAACGAGATGCTTCATGACGGTTTTCGTGCCCGCTTAGAAAAGCTATATCGTCCGCAAATGTTGAAGTTTGGGTGAAGTTGTTTGTTGGCATGTCCGAAGTATAAACTAAGTATAACAAAGGGCCCAGGATGCTACGTTGTGGGACTCCAGCGCCAATTGGTTGAGGGGCACTTACAGGGTTGTTAGATTTGACGATTTTTCGTCATTTTGACGATTTTTTTGTGAAAATACAGTAAAATGACGATTGACGATTTTTAAACTAAAAGTAATAGTGTTATGACGATTTTCTGGCATCAGTAAAACACTTACAAGAAATAGTAACAATTATATTGGGAACAGTCCAAAACGTAAAAATCATTTTTCGATATAAAAAAAATTATTAGAAATTAAACAAAAAAAGTTCTTCCCCCATCACAAACCAAGTGGTTTTCATTAGAAGCACTAGTAATTCGAATTCTACAATTAAATGAATGCCATCGATACGACAAAAAAATATATACTAGAGCCCCGATTTGCATCGGTCCTATTTGGTCCGCTTTTTAAAAATTGGTTAAATCCGCTTTGCGTTTTAATGATTTCGATTTGCGTCGCTGCATACGATTTCCTTTATTTCGCTGAAGTTATAATCATATTTTAAGAATTTTTCTATTTGCGTGTAAAAAGCCGAATTCTTATTTCATTCTGTTAGGTAAGTTATTCTAAGTATAGTTGAGTGTTAGGAAGTAAAAAGTTAGTTCTTAATAAGAAGTTGTATAGAAAAATGAGTGCAAAGTGAAGAAAATGCACTCGTTTGGAATTAAAATTTGACGTCATAAATCGTTTCAAGTCGGGTAAAAAGACTGTTGATTTAGACAGAACCCTTGGTTTATCACCTTCAACAGTTAAAACAATTTGCATTAGTGATAGCGCTATAAATTAATCATTTAAAGATAGCTCGAGTTAATAGCAAATGAGATTTTATTTTTTATTTAATGTTTTTGTGAATATGGATAAATGCAATAAATAAATGTTTGTTATGTTTTCATGAAAATATATTTTTTCTTATGTATTTCTTTTGAAATGATAAATATATTTCAGCCCACTTGCTGAAATAAATAGAATAAAACTTAACAATATCACTTTCTTTATCATAAATATAATTTCTTGCTAAAAATTTAAATTTTTGAACCACTCAATGCAATAAATTGTCTCCAATTTGTAAAATTTAAATATTTGACGATTTTGTTAACTGTTCATGACGATTTTGACGAATTTTGTTCTAACTTTTGATGATTTTTGAAGAAAAAATCCTAACAACCCTGGGCACTTAAGAAATTTCCTTCTTTAATAATAAATTTACGACCGACTAAGTAGCTTTCTAATAGCTTGTGTGTGTTTGCTGGTAAGTTTTGCTTCAATTTACAATGTAATAAGCCTTCATGCCAGACTTTATCAAAAGCTTGCGAAACATCCATGAAGAGTGCTGAGGCTTTTCATATGACATTAACTATTCGATGAGTTTGTTCAATTGTGCTGTGTTTTCTTCTTAATCCGAATTGATGGTTTGGAATACAACTATTTTCATTTAAAATCGGTGTTAATTTTGACACTTATAATGTATCAAATAGCTTTGATCTATAAGATAAAAGTTAAGTTAACAGGCCTATATGACTCAACTTTGTATGATCTTTACCTGGCTTTGGTATCATGGTAACTAAGGAAACCATCCACTTTTGAGGATAGTATTCCAGACGTAATATAGCATTAAATATTTTTTTTTTTTTTTTTTTTTCTTCATTATTTATTTATTGAATCTTCATATATTAAATATGAACTAACAATAATTAATCAAATCTTAACCTAATATTATTTTTTGTCCTGCCAGTGCCAGACAAAAATTTTGTTCATCGCGGGTTCTGTTCACTTTTATAGGTGTTTATCGCTCATCTAATTGGACAAGTGCCGCAGTGTCTCTTCTTCTTAAGCGAGTGTGGCCGCTATCATTTAAAATATTTCGTGCTAGTGGGTTCGGGTGCAATTCGAGCCTTTTTAAGTATTTTACTGCATATTTCGTAATCATAGTTTTAACTAATGGAACATTGAGATCCTTGTGAATATTTGAGTTTTTAACATACCAAGGGGCAGCTGTGATTATTCGAAGTAGTTTATTTTGGCGCCTTTGAATTTTTTCGATATTAGAGGCCGAGGCAGTGCCCCATAACTGAATGCCATAGCACCAGATTGGCTTTAAGATGGAGTTGTAAAGAAGAAGTTTGCAGTCGAGACTAAGGACAGAGTTTCTTCCAATAAGCCAATGAATTTGGATGGCTTTTAGTTTCATTTGAGTTAATTTTGCCTCTATATATGGCTTTTCCACGTTAAACGGCGATCTAGATGAATACCGAGGTATTTTACATGCGAATTTTGAGGTATTATTTGATTATTGATTTTAATAGGGGGGCATGATTCCCGACGCAAGGTGAATGTTATATGTACGCATTTTTGCTCATTGACCTCTATCCTCCATTGCTTTAACCATAGTTCGAGTTGAAATATATGATCCTGTAGGTATCGAGATGCTTCTTGACTGTTTTCGTGCACGCTCAAAAAAGCTGTATCATCAGCAAATGTTGAAGTTTGTGTGTAGTTGTTTGTTGGCATATCCGAGGTATATATTAAGTATAAAAGTGGGCCCAGGATGCTTCCCTGAGGGACTCCAGCGTCAATTTGCTGAGGAGAGCTTAAATAATCACCTTCTTTAATAATAAACTTTCGACCGACTAAGTAGCTTTCTAACAGCTTGTGTATGTTTACTGGTAAGTTTAGCTTCAATTTATGTAATAAGCCTTCATGCCAGACTTTATCGAAAGCTTGAGAAACATCGATGAAGAGAGCGGAACAATATTTTTTTTCTTCAAAGGCTTTTCTTATTGCGTTTACTATACGATGGGTTTGCTCAATTGTGCTGTGTTCTCTTCTAAAGCCGAATTGGTGGTTAGGAATACATCTATTATCATTTAAAATTGGGGTTAATTTTGACGCTAACAGCTTCTCAAACAGCTTTGATATATTAGAAAGTAAGCTTATAGGCCTATATGACTCAACTTTTGTGTGATCCTTTCCAGGTTTAGGTATCATGGTGACTAAGGAGACCTTCCACTTTTGAGGATAGTATTCAAGGCGTAAAATAGCATTAAAAATTAAAAGAATAATTTTCTTTGCTATGCTGGGTAGCTCCAAAAGCATTTTGTTGCTGATCTTGTCAAACCCAGGAGCCTTCTTGGGGTTTAAATCACAAATAGCCTTTTCGATTTCTCTTATCTCAAATCTTAGCGGAACAGCTGCTCTAGCAGCAACAGGTGGTAACTCGACCGCAATATCGTGAGATATATTTGGGGTAAATACGTTTTTTAAATGATTGACAAACAGATTTCCTTTTTCAACATCATTTCTTGCCCAACTTCCATTCAAGTTTCTTAATGGTGGTTTAGAGACAACTGGCCTTTTGAGATTTCTAGCTGCACGCCATAATGAGTAGTCTGATTGTGGGGTTGCATCAAGTTCCTTAAGATATTTTTCCAGAGAAGCCGTTTTCTTAGTCTGCAGTAACTTTCTTAGTCTTTTTGTACACTCTTTAAGTAAGTTCTTAAGTTGAGGGGATCTGTGCAATTGCCACTCTCTTCGAGCCCTCCTTTTTTCAGACAAAAGATGCTCGACATCTGTGGAATATATTTTAATAGTTTTTGTTTTTTTGGGGGCAATATTGGAATGTTGAACAGCTAGTTTCAGAAAACTGTCAAAATTGTCAATAGAGCGATCTACATAATCCGGTGTACTGAGCGGAATATTTTCTGTGCAATGGGTTCTGAGATATTTTTTATATTTCAACCAATTAATTTGCGTAGCTGTCGTCGGAGGAACAATTCTATTGGGGTTCATTATAGTAACGATTGTAGGTGTGTGGTCGGAAGATAAATCTAGGGAGGCTTCAACTTGAATCGTTTCTATGGGAATGTTTTTAACCACGCCGAAATCTATGACATCTGGAATTTTTTGAAGATCAGTGGGCCAATATGTTGGTTGTCCGCTCGCTACCACATTTAAATCCATTTTAGAAATTATGTTAAATAAAACACGACCCTTTGGTGTTATAAGTCGCGACCCCCAGAGGGTATGTTTAGCGTTATAATCGCCAGCGGCTAGGAAACACGGTCCTAATGATTTAAAATATTTACAATATTGGTCCTCCGATATTGAAAATCTAGGCGGGGAGTATAACGATGAAATTATTAGGTTTCTATTTAATTCCTCAACGCAAATGTTCGTTGCCTGGAGATAATCTTCACGATGATCACACATTAGGTAGTGTTTGACTCGGGCCTTTATTAAAATGGCAGAACCTCCACAAGCTCTATCTCGAGGGTCCTTGGTATCATATAGTATATAACCATTTATTTTAAACGTACTTCTTGAGGTCAAATGAGTTTCAGAAATCATCATGACATCAATTTGTTTATTTTTAAGAAAGTATTCTAATTCATTTTTATGTTGGCGGATGCCGTTTGCGTTTAATATAAAAATAAAAATAAATATAAAAAGAATAATTTTCTTTGCTATGCGAGGCAGCTCCAACAGCATTTTATTACTGATCTTATCAATTCCAGGTGCCTTCTTAGTGTTTAACTCACAAATACCATTTTCTTTTTCTCTTATCTCAAATCTTAGGGGAATAGCTCTTCCAAAATTAACAGGCGAGGAAGCCGTTTTCCGAGTCTGCAGTAACTTTCTAAGCCTTTTTGTGCACTGTTTAAATAAGTTCTTAAGTTGACGGGACCTGTACAATTTCCACTCTCTACGCATTCCCTTTTTTCAGTCAAGAGCCGCTCGACATCTGTAGAATATATTTTATTATTTTTGATTTTTTTGAGGGTATTGCTGGAATGTTGAACTGCTAGTTTAAGATAACTGTCAAAATTAGCAATAGAAGGATCCACATTCTCCGGTGTACTAAGTATTATTTGTGGCGAGAATTTAAAAGATCAACATAACCTGCTTTTTGGGGAATTTTAGGAATGAAACTTTTTAATTTGGGGATATGACTCAAAAGCATTTGGAATCTCTGCACTGGAAAAAAGTTTTTGCAAGACGAAATTTAATAAGTAAATAGTATTTTTAAAAAAGGTTTGTTTGGCATGAAGAATACGTTAATTGGACCATTTTTCACTTAGCCCCAATACACTGGTTACACCGAATGAGCAAGGACAAGGGAAATAAGGCGTAGATATGCGAACCGTTTGGATTTGAATTGATAGAATCGCTCCAATATTATAACCAAAAGAGTTTCTTTCACACACGAGGATCTATCTTATATAAAAGCAACGTAATTAAACTTCCAATTTATTGTTGCCATTAGGGGGTTTCCGTTCCTTCAGAAATTACTTTAGGCATTGTGTTCTTAACGACAATTTGAAGTTTCATTGTCAGTCACCCCATTTTATTGAAATCAAAAAATTTTCCATTTTTTTCTAAGGTGAATCACATTTTATAATCTGTATTGCTAAATCTTTATTCTTTGCAACATCACTCAATGGCTGGCAATTTGTAAACTGTGTGAGTGTTTCTGTCTGTGGCAGCGTAGTTGTTGTATGCATATCTGCTGCATGAATTTGGCCTTATGCATATTTTTTTGGGAATAGAGAAAAGAACACAGTTTATTTCACACATATTGATGCAATTTGTTTCGTCTTTTATTTATTTGCTCGTTCGTACAAAAAGTCAACGGTTGACTGAATTTAAAGAAAGAAAGAAAGAAAGAAAGAAGAAAAATTCTAGTAGTGACAATTTGTAGTCCAATTATTTCAAATGAAAATACTCGTGTAGCGTCGATTTTAAATGAAACGATTGAAATTATTTTTACAGATACCAAATTTAGGACAATCATATATTAAATTCTTCTAGCAAAAAAAGAGTACACATTTTGCACATGAAAACTAAAATAAATGTAATCTGACTCTACTTGAAATAATTCTCCTCCATTGAATCTGGGTTTCCAATACAAAATAAGAAATAATAGTTTAAATAAACTTTTTACGGCCGACACGCATTAGCTGAACTTTTTGTTTTAACCTGATGACATTAAGATCTTTTTATTTGCCATTTTCTTAAGCGAATTTTTATTACTATTTCTTCTTTTGTGTTTTTTTCTTCACAAAAGGTTGGTGACTTGTGGTGCTGCATGTTTAATTTACTACTGTGTTCCGTTGTAACAAGAGATCATTAAATAAAATTAGAAAAATGTCTGTATTTCTTATCAAATATTTGCAGCAAAGAGTTTTTTAAAATTAAAAGGAATTATTTATTTGTGTGTAAATGAGCGAAAGAATAGTCTTATAATAGATCGCTTGCTAAGACAATAATATTCAATAAATATATGTAAGTAAGTAAGTATTTGCTGGGCTTTAAAATTTATATTTTAGATTTGAAGAAACATTTTATTGGTGGTTGGCATCAGTGTTGCCAAAGCTAGAACAAATGCTTAAAAAAAATGTATATAAAAAATATAGAAAGATCTTCATTTAAGTAAGGGCCAATACATTTTTTATTATATGCTGCATTTTCTCCTTCAGCGACGAGCTGTCGAATTGCCTTTAACATAGGTTTGTCAGATGATCAACAGGTGCAACCGAACTATGCACAGCACATAAACTTGATGCCGCCTCTACAAGATATTCGGGTAGTGTATAGAATAATTCCTAAGTATATTGATATTCACACACAAAAAATCACACACGCTACGAAATTAACTTTGTACAACGAAATTAAATATGAAAGATAATTGTCAAAATAGACCTGTTGAAAATTACGAATGAGAAAACAAAACGCATATGATGAGTACAGCAAGCTGAGTACTCGTTTCTTTTCCCCTCGTCACTCTCGCCTACAAAGTAGCAAGCTGATCAATAATGCTGGAGGTCCATAACACGTGTTTCGCTTCCACGCAGAGCATGCTTTTATAACCTTACTTGCGTTCTACTTCAAGTTACATGCAACGCTTTTTATGCAGCAGCAGCACAAGTAAAATTAAAATTTAATTTGTCAAAATCAGCTGGTTTGTTCGAACGCTGCTTGTGACGCTTACAAAAGTAGAAAGTAAACCTAATTTTCGCCTTAAGGCATCTTCGCTTTTGTGCATGTAACTTACTACGTATAACTGCACATAATCTACTTTTGTGACAGCTGCGTATGCTGCGAAAAAGCGAGTAACGCGTGGTGTGGACCTCCAGCTTAAGACTTGCATTGTGGAAATTGGGACTAACCAAAAGCAAAAGTATGTGAAATATTGTAAGAAAGCTTTTTAAATTGAGATTTGACTCTTAGAAGGTCATTCGAAAACATTTTTAAAATAGTAATAATCAGGGACCGAAATAATAGTTATTTTAAAATTTTAAAACAAAAAAAGCATATTGAAGTAAAAAGTAATTTTTGTATTTTTATTTGTTTGACCAAAAATAACAGTTATTTTTTGAATAAAAATAAAAATTTTTTTTAATATTGTTTTTTCGAGCAAACAAAGGAAATGAAACGTGTAAAAATAATTAAGTCGACTTTTAATATTTATTTTAATATGTAAAGAATAGGGCCCCGACTTTTATGCAGTTAAAATCGCGTTTATGCGCATAAAAAATGCGCTCAAAATAGACATATATGCGCTAAAAATTTAAAAAATATGTACTTAACATTTTTTATTAGTGATAAAAAAACAGAAATAACAATAAAAACAAAAGTTACATAAAAAACGTGAAAATTCAGTCTCATAAACTTAAGTAAAGCACAATACCCACAAAAGTGGAGTTTAAATGAAGTAAAAAACATAAAGAAAAACCCAATGTAAAACAATCATTTAAGGAGCGTATAGACGACATGTTTTTGTCATCTGACATGTCAAATTTCCCAATGCAAAACACATACATGCCGTGTGTTACCTTTTTAACTTTGCTTCTGTAAAAGTCAGACGCAAAGTCATCTGACAAAATTTCAATTAGAGCGTGCTCTATATTCTTCTGACAAACCATCTGACATCAGAAATCTATGCCGGGAAGAAACTGGCAGCGGCGTCAACTATTGACATAATCATTAGCCGGCTGAAGTTAATATTTTACAATACCAAGATATGTATGCTCATCTTACCATTGAATAGAATTTATGTAAATATATACATAAAAACCGTTTCATTATAAAATTCTAAATTGGTATCTTTGAAATAAAAGAAAAAAATGTTAAGATGGTTCAATTATTTTACGGCGCAAATAAATATTTTCGTGGCGGCAGCAAGCTATTTTGAAACCGAGAACTATTTTGGTTTTTGCAATAACAATGCGAAAAAAACAGAGACAATGTCAGAAGCAAATTACATGTACGTTTGTGACCGAATATTATAAACCTTATGTAAAACCGCAATTTTGACAGACATGAACAATTACATGTGACTTGAAAATTTGACATGTCAGATGAAAAATACATGTCGTGTACGGGCGCCTTTAGATTATATCACTTGTTAGATAAAACCAACATATAAAAAAAACAAATAAATTTTTTTAAATATTTTCAAAATTAAAGTTTACTGCCTGTATTCAAAAGAAAATTAAATGGAAGTGTTACGTTTAAATTATATATACTTGCATCTTTTTTATTATTTTAAATCCTTCATTTTTGTTTAAGCCTTATCCGTCCACAGCATACATTTTATTTATGGCAATATCAATTTACTTAAATTTATAATTATTGTTGTTGATTCAGCATCACCATTGTTGAATCCATTCACCACATCTTTGAATTGGTAAACGTTTTCAGCATAATACATAATTGCACGTTCCCCACCTGATTGTTTTAGGCTGTGGAAGAAGGCATTAATCGGGATACTTCTCTTAACATGCGCCAATACGGGAAGGAACTTTACAAATATTTTTTTCCCATAAGAAATCAATAAAAAAATATCATATATCTCTTTTGCAACAGGTTGCAAGGCAAAATAAAGAAATTAAAACAAGCTTTTTTTAAAATATGTAAGAATAATATGCAATATATGCAAAAATATGCAATTAAAGTAAAATATGAAAAAATATGCACTAACAAATCGATGCCATTTTTCTGCAAATTTCTTGATTCGCAAAGATATTTAGTATACGATAACCTCAGACTAGCGATAACAAATATGCATTTGCATAAAAACCGGGCCTTGCATTTTTCTGCATACTTAAATAAATATGAAAAGGAAAAATAAAATCAAAAATTAATTGTTATTTTTTGTTCAAAACAATAAAATTCAAAAACTAACTCTTATTTTTGTCAAAAAAAAAAAAAAAAAAAAATATTATCAAAATAATTTTTGGGAATACAAAATTTTAATTTTAAAAGATTTTATTATTCGTGCTTAGTCTGGGTTCACACTATGAAAGTTTTCTTTCAGAAAGTCAGAGTTGATTGGTGAGAGGGGAAGAGAACATGCTTTTCTTCTCTCCCCTCTCACCAATAAACTCAGACTTTCTGAAAGAAAACTTTCATAATGTGAACCCTGACTTAATTCCCAATTTTTTTCTTGATAAAAACACTTGAAATTTATTGTTGATGGGATAAGGTATTCCTATGCGCATTTCACTGGTTGCTTAGGCCAGATCATCAGGAAACTTCATCCATAAAGATTATAGAAAAACTAAGGATATTAAACCAAATAAAACGTATAAGACTTATAAGTAACAGTTCTACTTGTAACAATATCAAAGTTTAAACAAAAGCATCAACAGTAAACAGTAAGGGTATTCATTTCAGTTTTTTTATTTGATGGAAAAATGGAAAAGTGGAAAAATGTAATTTTTGTTACAACAAACACAAGGAAAAACTTTTCCACTGAAGTTGCAATTTAAACAAGCTTTAACCAAGTGTAAAAAAATCAGATTGGAAAATTACAATTTTACAAATTTTAAAGAGTTGGCAATTCACAAACGTCCAATTGAGTATGGCTGCCACCATATTAAAAATGTTGTTATTTTTCACAAAAAGCACTAAAATTTACATTTCTTTTTAAGATAATCAACTATGATTCTTTAAACTCCATTTTTATTAAATCAAATTTAACTTTTTTAAAATATCGTTTTTCAAAACTAAATTAAAAAAAATATTAAAAAAGAACTTAAAAATGACGTGACAATTATATAATCAATTAATTCAATTTTAACTCTTTTATTTGGCATCTTGAAAAATATCAATTACTTCCATGAATTATATGACAGATTTTTGTTTTTGACAGTTTTGCACCTTAAACTAAAAAAAATACCGTTCAAGTCAATAAGGTGTAATTTTCCTTTTTTTCAATTTTTCCAACCAAAAAAATGTGGAAATGAATACCCTTAGTGAGTTTATCTGATCTTACATTCCCCACTTCAATTGATTGGGATTCTCCCAACATTAATTGTAGTTGTAAGTAGGTTAAGTAAAACAAAATGAAAACAAAAATAAATTTCAAATACATGATTGCCAATTAAGTTTTCCTCAGGCCGTGCACGGCCAGTTTATTATCAAAATAATTTTTGGGAGTACAAACAATAAATTTCAAGTGTTTTTATCAAGAATAAAAACTGGGAATTAAGCACGAATAATAAAATCTTTTAAAATTACAAAAAAAAAAATTATGTAAAAAAATAACTGTTGTCATCTGGCTTTAATGGAAAAATTCATAACTGTTTCGATCCCTGGTAATAATTAATTTTTAAAAGATAATGAAAATTTTAATTTAAATTACAAATTCTAGATTTTATTTTAACGCGAATGCGTAATAGTTATGCATATTCTTCATCAATGTACAAGTGGGCAAGCATATGCATAAAATGATCTCCAAGATTGCGATCTGTACTTTGTGCACAAAGTTTATATGAACAGCGAGCCAGCCATCAAAACGGACATCATCAGGTTGACTCAGAAAGTGATTCTGAGTTGAACGTCTTTAAGGTGTTACATCAGCACAAACGCATAATACTCACTCAACTATTATGGCGTGGGTGTTAATAACATATATGGATGTTGTCAACATACGCAAAACAATGTCGCATTTTTATACCCTCCACCACAATTAGTATAGAAGAGGGTATACTAAGTTTGTCATTCCGTGCACGCAAAGAAAAAACATGTTTGATACAATCACAAACGCAAACTATCATTAATGTTTGTGGTTATGATTGTGTCAAACACGTCTTAAGTAACAATATATGTTCAAAAATAAAGTCTGTAGTTAATTAATGTCACAAACATATTATTATGTTCAAAAGAAATAAAAAACGATGATTCAAACCATGTTTCTATTTTTCCCAACACCATGCAACATGTCTATTTCAACATGTTATATGGTTCTCAGAATAAAACAAAAAACATATTTAGTTTCAAAAATTTATGTTTTATTAAAATATATTAAATATATGCTAATATTAATAAATAAAATGTAGCACATGTATATTAAAAAATAAACTTATATACAAACATTTAAGAAAAGTAAAATAAAATAAAGGATAAAACAAACATACCTTCATCTGTATCAGTATAAAGTAGAACAGAAATTAAAAAAATTCGGGGCTAATGACAAAAATTTGTGTAAAAATTACGATGCCGGTTTCAATGATGTTGGTTTTTTTTGGCTGCAAGAAAGACAATGCAATTGATTATTTATACATTTATATAATTGTGTATACATATATAAATAACTTACCTGTCTAAACAAACGTATAATAACTAATTTATTTCCTAAGTTTTGCAAGGCAACGTTTTAATTATTTTGTAATTCATGTTTCCCGAAAACGACATATCAACACACACTGTTTGCAATAAATAACAATAAATGTTTGCTTCTTTAGAGAATGTATTTTTAAACAAACAAAAATTATGGTATTAAACATACCTTTTATGGGCAACTAATATTATTGTTATAATTTTATAGTTGCAAACATTTCACATAATTAAATATGTTTAGCTAGATCAGAGTAACTTTTAAGGTGTAAAACACCATATAATATTATTATAGTGAATTTAAAAATGTTAAGGACAAAAAATATTTTTTCAAGTTATACTAGGACTATAAAAAAATTATTACGGTAAACATATTAGGCAAATATGAACAAAAATGGTTGTAGTGACCACTCATTAATCATGTTTTTTCTCTGCGTGTGTGAAACTTTTTTATTATTCATCTCAGACCCCATAAAGTATATATATTCCGGCTTCTTAAGTTATTCTAAGTCGATTTAGCCATGTCCGTCTTTCTGTCCATCGTGTTAAATTGCTTCTAGTTATCCCAAGCAGTTTGGGAGTGAAATCCAGCAAAATCGGTTCAGTCGAATCAGAGCTATGAATCAAAATGCGGAACCACCACCCTAAAAAATTGATTATTTTCTTTCAAAAACTAACATAAATTGTGGAATAATGCATTGAATGATATAAGATTTTGTAAAAATTCGTTTTTTTTGACTGGAAATCCCACTGTAAGTTTTCGTGAAAATCAGCCCATAATTTACCCTAGGCCGCATTAAAACCCTATTGCGAAAAACAGTTTAAAACCGTAATTAATAATGCTATCATAAAGAAAATTTGGTGCGTCACAGTTGTATAGGACTAGAAATAACCTTGTAAAAATTTTTTACGCTAGGCGCAATATAAAGCCCACTCTGGTAAAATAATTAAATACGCCTAAAACTGTAGCAGATATAAAGGGTGGTTAAATTGTAAGGGCCGATGTTGAATGAGAACCACACCTAAACGCCAAGTTTTTTCCGAATTTTATTTGAAATTTCTCTATTTCAGACTTACTCAATTTGAACCATGGAGAGATAAACAATCCAACAACGTGTTAAAGTTATCCAGACTTATTATGAAAATGGGCGTTCACATCAAAATACATATCGTGCACTTCGTGATTTTTTTGGTCAATTTGATCGTCCAAATGTGCGTACAATCGCAAAAATCGTGGAAAAATTCGAGCAAACCGGGTCTGTAGAAGATGTGAAAACACCAGTGCATGCTCCTACAGCTCGTACTGCAGAAAATATTGTTGCTGTTCGCGATAGTGTGGCTGAAGAGCCGTCCACCTCAACTCGTCGTCGTGCCCAACAATTGCACCTCTCACGCTCGTCGTTGATGAACATTATGCATAAAGACTTGCATTTACACGCTTACAAGGTGCAATTGGCTCAAGAACTAAAGCCTCTGGACCATTCCAAACGTCGTGAATGGGCAGAATGGTGGCAAGAAATGGCAACAGTGGATGATCAATTTTCGAAGAAAATCATCTTCAGTGATGAGGCACATTTTCACCTCAGTGGATTCGTCAATAAACAGAATTGCCGCATTTGGGCGAATGAGAATCCAAGACTCATTGCCGAAAAACCAATGCACCCACAAAGAGTGACTGTTTGGTGCGGTTTATGGGCTGGCGGCATCATCGGGCCGTATTTTTTCCAAAATGAGGCCGGTCAGGCAGTTACTGTGAATGGTGTTCGCTATCGTGAGATGATAACGAACTTTTTATGGCCCGAATTGGAAGATATGGATGTGGACGATATGTGGTTTTAGCAGGACGGTGCCACTTGCCACACAGCTAACGAAACAATGGCTCTTTTGCGCAACAAATTCAATGGCCGTGTTATCTCACGTAATGGCGATGCCAATTGGCCGCCAAGATCATGTGATTTGACACCGTTGGACTTTTTTCTTTGGGGTTATTTGAAAGAAAAGGTGTACGTCGATAAGCCAGCAACAATTCAAGAGCTAAAGGATGAGATAATTCGGCACATTAACGGCATAGAACCTCCATTATGCCTCAGGGTCATCGAAAATTTGGACCATCGGATGGAGGTGTGCCGCCGTGGTCGCGGCGCCCATTTGGCCGATATTTTGTTCCATACATAATTGAGTAATACCAATATATCATAATAAAATAAAATTACAATAATTTCCTAAATAGTTTGTGTTTTATTCAAAATCATCATCGGCCCTTGAAATTTAACCACCCTTTATTTATTGAGGTAAAATTTCTTCCAACTTAGTTTCATATGAGCAGATAAAATGTTATGCAATTTTGTGATTTACACGCAAAGAAAAAACATGGTTGTGGTAAACATATTCTAAGAGCAACATATTATCATAAGATTCATGATTGTAGTCACCGTATTAATATTATTATTGAATCATACTATTTCTAAATATACTCGTAATATTACATCATAATATTTTCCCTTAATCATCTAATTATAATACTAAGTTAAGAAGTAATCAAATTATTGTCATGTAAATCATAATAAGTTAAGAACAAATCATATTATTGTCATGCTAATCATTATAAGTAAAGAAGTAATCATATTATTATCATGTTAATTATAATAAGCTAAGAAGTAACATATTATCATCATGTTAATCATAAATAATTTAGAAGCAATCATATTATGATGCATTATGTACATCAAATAGCGGAGTTCGATATAAGGCTTGCAAAAGAGCAAATGAAAAATCTGTAGTTATCATGGGCAACCGCGTACATATGTCCATTTTTCCGATTTTGAGATGTTAATGCCATATTGCCTAATTTTAAACTCTCTTTACATGTTTCTAAAAATTTTTGAAAAAAGATGGATCAATTCCGATTTTTCAACGTAATGACAAAGATTAAAAAGTGCAATACTTAGCCCATTGTGTGATCTAGATTGGATTTTCGGCTATCCTAAAAAATTTGTTTTAAAACATACGTGGTTGCCCATGAAAACCACAGATATATCGTAGCACTTTTATAAATATAACGAAATCTCTGTGTGTTTTGTTATTGAATTTTACAAAAAAACTACGATATATTACATTTGCACTTTTAGATCACTAATACTGAATGAACTCCGCTAATATTTTAATTTTTTTCATTTCTTTAAACTTATTTTTTTATGAGAATTTAAGTATCTTTCAATTGTTTAATCTTTCACATATAAAAAACGACACAACTGATTCAAAATTATTTTACAAATGACGCTAACATAATATTATTAAAGTAAAAATGGGTTTCTTGTATCTTAAACATAATATGATAAATGTATAGAAAGCTATCATGTTATGGTTATTAGATATCATGATATGGTTGTGAGTAATAAAATGTGTTTTGAAAGTTATCATAGTTTAGTTGTTAGAAAAATAATTATTTTTTGGTTAATAATACTCAAATTTATAATTGCGATAAACATTGATATGTTTACAGTAACTATAATATTGTTGATATTAAATAAAAACAACAATTATTTGTGTACGACAACAATATATTGTTACATTAAACATAGTATTGCTGCCGTAACCATGCCCAACCATATTTTTTCTCTGCGCGTACGGTCCATAATTTACCTTAAATCCCATATTTAGCAGCCTACTGAAATTCACTGTAAACTTTTTTTTTTTTTTAAATTTATTTTTATTATTAAATCTTTCTTATCGAAATTTACAATATGTATTCAAATCTTAATTCTACTTGTTGCTTATTAGTTGTTACCAATGTAACCACTAACTGCTGTATTCAAATTTTAAAAACGTCTTCTAGCTAGGCTCAAAGTATCGGTTCTTTTTAGCCTCTGGTGACCTTCGAACTGAAGCAGACCCCGAGCGAGGTAGTTAAGGTGGGCCATTAGTTTATCGATGTAGATAATTAAATATTTTTTATTCTTATAGTGGGGACGTTTAGATCTCTGTGGATAATATCATTACGTATATACCATGGGTCGCAGACAATTTGTCGTAATATTCTAGACTGCCTTCTTTGAAGCTTTTGGATGTTAGATGGCATGCAGTACCCCATAATTGGATGCCATATGTCCATATTGGTTTTATGATGGACTTGTATAAGAGAATTTTGTTGTCTAAAGATAAGTTTGAGTTTCGACCGGGAAGCCAATGTAGTTGAGCTGCTTAAGTTTCATAGCCGTTATTTTCGCTTTAATATGACGAGACCAGGTCAAGCGTCAATCTATATGAATTCCCAAGTACTTAACATGGTTTTCTACCGGAACAGTGATGTTATTTATTTTTTCAGCTGGGCACGTTTGACTTTTGAGCGTGAAAGTTAAGTCAGCACATTTAGCTTGGTTAACCTTTATTCTCCATTTTTCTAGCCAGGCCTCTAGTTCATTGATGTGGGACTGCAGATTTTGCGATGCGACTTTTGGGTCATGGTTAACGCTAATAAATGCTGTGTCGTCTGCAAATGTAGAGGTATGCGTGCTCAGGGTTGTTGGCATATCCGCTGTGTATATTATATATACAAGCGGTCCTAATATGCTGCCTTGGGGGACACCAGCAGTAATTCTCTTGAGAGGGGAGTATTTATCTTGCGAACTTACTATGAATGTTCTGCCTGTTAGATAGCTCTCCAGAAGCTTGGGAGTGTTTTTATTTTTTTTTTTATTTATTAAATTTAAGTCTATGGACAAATCCTGACAGACTATCTTAATGTATTAATGTATTAACATAATAATTTATTTATTTAAGTAAAGAAAGAAAGATTAGAATAAACATTATTGATTTAAATAGAATATGATATTGCTTTTTATGATATTAATGTTCAGAGAATAGTCGATAAAGTTATACATTTCATTGAAACAGCTGCATAATTTTCTTATTGGATATGACATCGCAAAGTTTGTTCGGCATGTTCTGACATATTAGAGGGTTGAAAAAACGAAGTGAACGTTGAGGAATATTAAAAGTTACGTTACTCAATAAAAATTCGGAATGTATACTACATACCATTTATAAGATTGACCATAAAAGATATATTTAGCATCATTCGCCGGCCTTTTAACGTTGGTAAATTTATTTCAGCTAGTCTGGCTGAATATGAAGGTAATACCAGGCATCCTCTATATTCACTTCTTAAGCAGAAAATAAGAAATTGTTTTTGCACTGACTCGATACGATCACTATGAATATTATAGATCGGGTCCCAAATAATGCTGCCGTATTCCAAAATTGGTCTGACGAGCGAAGTAAAACGACTTTTTGTGGTTAAGGGATCGTTGAATTCCTTTGCCCATCTTTTAATAAAAGCCAGAACACTGCGGGATTTATTAACAGTCATCTTTATATGTTGAATAAAGTTAAGTTTTTTGTCTAACAATATTCCCAAATCCATTATTTCACTAAAAGGTTGTAAAGTACAGCCATCAAGAACGTAGGAGTAAGTACACTTTTTTACTCTGGACATGTTTGGGAAATGTCTATAAACAGGGCTGAGCAGTATTGCTTTTTCTCAAACGTCGTTCTAATTAGGGTGACAATTCTATGCACTTGTTATATTGTACCATGTTACGCTCTGAATCCGAACTGGTGATCCGGGATGATGTCGTGTTCATTTAGATGAGGAGTTATACTTAAAACGAATATTTTTTCGAAAAGCTTCGATAGGATTGATAATAAACTTATCGGTCTGTACGACGCAACCTGGCTAGCATCTTTTCCTGGCTTGGGAATCATTACAATTACAGTTATTTCCGCTTAATTGAGTTTCAGAATATGCACGACTTTTGACGCAATTAAACGGGTACTCAATTAAGCAGTACTCGGTTAATTGAATCGCCGACGCAATTAAAACGAAAATCGCTTAATTGAGCAAGATGTGCAATAAAGCGAAACACCCATGTGTAGATAGAAAATAAAACTCATTTCTTTATTTAATAATTTAAAAAATTGTTTAGGTTTTTTAAAACAAAATAAAAATCATGAACGATTATCGTACAATCTTTCTTGCCGCAAAATAATTTGTTTACGTTTGTGGAGCAAAAAAACATTAAGTACAAGGAAACAATTAACCGAAACAATTTCTCTTGTTTTTCGCAATGCGGTCTTATTTTGCAAATTAATTAAGCGGGTGACGCGATTAAACGGAACTCAATTAAACGGGTATTTTTACATAGACAGTTAAACTGAATGATTTCGTTACATGATTTTAAGTGCAATAAAACGGGAAACTCAATAAAGCGGGGCTCAATTAACCGAAAATAACTGTATAGACCTCTTCCATGAGGATGAGAAGTATCCGACTCTTAATATCGCGTTAAAAATGAGCAGCAAGATTCTAGAAGCAGACGATGGTAAGTTTCTTATCATTGACCCTGTGATGCGGTCAGGTCCGCAAGATTTTCTAGTATTCACTTTTTCTATTGCAGATTTTACTTGAGTTGTGTTAAATTTTATTGGATGGTTTACCTTATCAGGAATAATTGGACGACAGGAACAAGTATGTGCATCATGTGGCGTGAAAACTTTCTCAAGGTGGCCCGCGAAAGCGTTTAATTTTTCATTTGTGTTTTTGGCCCAATTGCGGTTTTCCAGTCTTAATGGAGATTCTTGGTTTATAGGGCATTTCATATGCCCATAAGCTGTTATTGGAGTTTTTTGTGGCATCTAGGCTGTTTAGATAGCCTTCTATTGTAGACTCGTGGTTCTGTCTTCATTTGTTACGAAGAGTTGTCAGGCATAATTGTAGTTGGGCCTTAGTGGTGGAAGAACGACTGTTTTGCCATTGTCTACTGTAAACGCTAAAACTAATTTCACCGCTGTATTGAAATGTATGTTTTTTAATACCAGAAATCACTTTGCAGAATTTTGGGATGATGCGTCCATAACTAACCATGGCTCCAATATAAATTCCTCTCCTGAAAATCATTAAAGTTCGGCTTAAACTGTTACGAATCAGGATATTTTACTCAAGCTAGTTAAAATTGTTAAAGAAAAGCATAAAACTTTCTGATTGTCGGTCACAAATTTAATATAGGACTTAATCGCAACCAATTTTAATGCTGATGTCTGTTTTTATAAAGACAAATTAATAATAAATAGATATCATGTAGATATCACTCCTGAAATAATTGAACTGTCGTTGGAGGGTATCGTTAGTATTGTTAGATTTGATACACCATTTGAAAGAAATTTTTTGTTAAAAGCAATTTCTAATTTTTTGCGCATAAGGAAAGGTCAATTGCTGCTATCTGATGTTGGTTTTGATTCAAATCAACCGTTCAATGTTAAGGAAAACCTTACTCAACGTAACTTTTTGTTATATATAGAAGCTGTTAGATTGTGGAGGGATAACAAACTGGAATCTGTTTACTCTAGACGTGGTATCGTATATGTCAAAGTAAACCGCGCGGATGAACCAAGCCGAATTGATAGTTTTGATGATATAAAAAAACTTAATTTGTTTCGTATGCAAAGGGGAAATAATAACATTCCCATTGGTAGTGGATAGTGTATCATTATTTTTATTATTGTTTCAAAACTGTTTTGGATGTTTAAGCACTGATTGTTATATTTTTATTAAACCCTTAAAATTAAAAATGATTTTATACGTTTTATCCAAATTTAATTTTTTAATTTTACTTAAATTTTGTAGTGTTATAACCACTTTTTACCATAATACCATTTTAAAATTTGTTACTAAAAAACAACAATTGAATTGCGTTGCGATCTTCTTTGGAAAACAATATGGCCAGTTCTTCTAACTACAGGGTGGGTTCCAAATTAAACACATATAACATGATTCGAATTTTTACCAGGCTGAAAAATGGTTTAAATGTGGTTCATATTAATGCACAAAGTTTGAAAATTAAAATAGACGAATTTAGATACATTTTTGAGTCCTCAAATGTACATGTAATATGTGTTTCTGAAACATGGTTCGATGCAAAAGTTAAGGATGGCTGTTATAGCTTACACGGTTATAGAATATTTAGAGCTGACAGAAATAGTAATGGTGGTGGTATTGCCATTTATGTAAGGAACAATATTAGATGCAAAGTTGTAAAGAAGACAAAAAAGGATGACAAGGTAGAGTACTTGTTTTTGGAATTATATAATGGAAATGAAAGATTGTTACTCGGAAACGTTTATAGACCTAATCGGTACATTGAAACAGAGTCATTTTTCTCAAAACTGTCTTCAATCACTGTAGGCTATACGAATATCTTAATAGCTGGTGATTTCAACAGTAATATACTCGTCGAGTCAAAGTTCTCTGATGAGATGAAATGTATTGGTCTTGACCCGGTTAACACTACCAACCCGACACACTTTTCTCGCTATGCGAGCACACTATTAGATATTTTTTTTACCAACTCGATTTGGAAGATTCTTATGTTTGAACAAATATCGGCTCCGGTGTTTTCAAAACACGACTTAATTTTTACGACCTTAGATTTTTTGTCAACTTCGACTGAGGGGAAATATAGTTACCGTGATTTTGGAAATATTAATTATGATTCCTTGAGTGAAAAATTAATTCAAATTCCATGGGATTCTACCTTTTATATGCCAGCTGTAGATGAACAACTTCAATTTATACAGGGTAATATCATACAACTGTATGACGAATTTGTTCCTATAAAAACGAAAACGAAGAGGGTGGCGACAACAGCTGATAAATGGTTCTCGCCGGAAATTAAACGCTTAATTGAACTTAGAAACATGGCATATACTAGATGGAAGAGATTTAGGACTTCTGCACTACTTTCAGCATTTCGTACATTAAGAAATAAAGTCAATACGAACATAAGGATTGCAAAATCGTCTTATTATAAAGATAGATTTTCAAACTGTTTGGACAGCAAGAGTAGGTGGAGGGAAATTCGTGCCATTGGAGTTGTTGGTGATACGTTTGACTATCATACTGCTGCTGAAGATGTAGATATTGATGCCATAAATCGTAAATTTGTAGATTTACCAGTGCCTGTTGCAAACGTTAACCCTTACGTAAATTATCCCATGGGAGATACTTCTACAATATTCAATTTTAACTGTGTCACTCAGTCTGAGGTATATGAAAGTTTTCTCAGTATAAAGTCTAACGCAATAAGCTATGACGGCGTGCATCCCAAGTTTATAAAAATAATCTTTCCCACAATCTTGCCATATATAACGAATCTCTTTTGTACAATTATAACAAAGTCTTCATATCCAGCAATTTGGAAGCATGCGAAAATTGTTCCTATACCGAAAACTGATAACGAATTCCGTCCAATAGCCATACTTCCTTTTCTGTCTAAGATTTTTGAGCGAATAATGCACAACCAACTTAGTATATTTTTGAATAATAATAACCTGCTCACCAGTAGGCAATCAGGTTTTCGTCCTTTTCACAGCTGTGTGTCTGCTTTAATTGATGTGACCGAAGACATTAGGTCACAAATTGATAACGGTGAAGTTGCTTTTTTAATTTTACTAGATCATTCGAAGGCATTTGACACCGTAAATACGGACATTCTTATTTCTAAATTAAAAAATTTTCTCAATTTTTCGTCAACATCTACCAAATTAGTAGCATCATATTTGAACCAAAGGTCACAGTCAGTTTTTTATGGGGGTAAAATATCGAGTAGTATCGTCTTGACAAGAGGTGTGCCACAGGGCTCTATTTTGGGGCCTCTGTTGTATTCTATTTATGCTAATGACCTGCCAACTCAGTTGGAATATTGTAATGTACAGATGTATGCTGATGATGTACAGCTTTACATCAGCTGCAAAACCTCCGAAATTGATGACTGCGTTCGGAAAATTAATAGGGACTTAAGGAACGTTCATGACTGGGCCACTTCGAATGGGCTGTGCCTAAATCCAAGCAAATCGAAATGTTTGTTGGTTACGAAAAGGACAATGACTTTACCACTTGTTCCAGATTTGATATTAGGTGGCTCGAGAATTGTAAGGGTGACTTCGACTAAAAACCTTGGTGTCATTCTAAACGATAAGCTAGAGTGGAGTGACCATGTTAATGTTGCTACGGCCAAAGTGTACGGTATGTTAAGAAATTTATGGAGTACTCAGTCGTTTATACCCATTGAAATTAGAATGCTTTTAGCTAAGACGTATTTGGTACCAACTCTGTTGTATGGTTGTGAACTCTTCACAAACTGTGATTCTACCAGTATGCGTAAACTTAGAGTGGCTTTTAATAGCATAACACGTTATATATATGGTCTTCGACGGTTCGATAGTATATCACATTATGCCAAGCAAGTCTTTGGAGTGTCCTTTGAGTTTTTATTACAATGCAGATCTCTAATATACCTACATAAAATTATATACACACGTCAACCAAAATATCTATATGATAGAATTATTTTTCTCAGGTCAAATAGGGGTAATCGCATCAAGCAACAACGTTACAGGACAGAATTGTCGAAACAACATTTTTATATCAATACAATTAGAATTTGGAATCAGTTACCCTTGCATTTGCAAAGAATTGAAAATGCAACGCAATTCAAAAAATATATCTTTGAATATTTTCAACGAAAATAACAATATTTGCTATAGAAATTAAACTTCTACATTGTTTAAATTATAAATCTTATTTTATGTTAAATTTTATTTTATGTAAAATCCTACTTTTTTTATATGTATATAAGTTTTAATTTTATATATACTTTTTTTATATTTTTTTAATTACTATTAATACGTTTGTATACCAACTCCTGTGATCCAGTGCTTCAATATAAGATTTATCTTTGTACTGGGTTGTGATCAATAAATAAATCAAATAAAAAAAAAAAAAAAAAAAAAAAAAAAAAAAAAAAAAAAAAAAAAGATTCAGCACAGCCGAATATAGCGCTCTAACTTGTTTAAATGAATAAAAACGTTATTTTGTGCAAACTCGTGAGATATGTAACATTGATACAGGCCAAATTTTTCTTATGAAAAAAAAATGTTGTTCAACATTTTCAACAAATTTAAACAGAGTTCCAGATTTAACGCGTTAATAAAAAAAAGCTTGCATGACATCGGTCGTGAAATCCAAGCATTGACGTGCAATTTGACATAATTTACAATAGCCTCTCCCGAAATTCACTTTAATACACACAGATCAATATGGTCACCTCCAACAAAACTATTTTCAGCGAAAAACATATTATGTTTTATTTACCCATATTATTATCACCGGTTAACCACATTATGGTTAAATTAGTCCACAAACGAGAAGCCACAACCATCTGCACCTTACATTACGGCCGTTGGTTTAAACTTTAAGACGATTCGATAGCTAAATTCTCAAAGTTGCCAAAAGTTAAATAGATCGTAAATAGTTTGGAACTGAACTCTTCGTGGAAAGTTGTTACAGCCTTATTATTGTTTCGATATTTGTCGTCCTTACCTTGATCCTATGCTTTTGAAAGATACACATACACAGACAGACATCGTTAGATCGTTTTCGGTTATAAATTGTTGGAGTTGCTAAAGCCTATAGTACACGGAATGTAAAAAGTCACATGCGCATGTGATTCTGACGTAATTTTGTCGTCATCACACAACACGAACTTGCTATTGTGGCTTAATAGTGACGTTAAAACTACGTCAGAACTACATGCGCATGTGGCTTTTTACATTCCGTGTACTATAGGCTTAACCCCAACAGCAGCACAAACGCACACAACCTTAATCACCTTTTAAAGTGTAAGAAATAATAATTATGACTATTTAATTGGCTAACGATGTTATCTTCAAGTTAAAACAATAACTGTTCAGCTACTTTAAATTATTTAATAACTTTTTTTGTTTGTTGCCTCGTCTTGTGGCATCGTTGGGTTACACAGTTCTAGCATCTTTTACTGCCTTCTATTTCGTATGTGTCTGCCTCTTCGCATGTCAGTGTGTGTTTGATAGCTTATTAAATGTTATTAACTTTCAAATCATATTTTCATCTTAACCAAGAGTTCATCATCGTCAAAAAAAAAAAAAAAAATATGTAATAATGAAATAGGAGAAAAGTGTATAAAAGTAGAAATAAAAAAAAAAAAATAATAAATAGAAGATGTGTGTACGTGCTGCCTACATATGATGTAATCAACACAAACCAATCTTCCAAAGAAAAGAACAATATTTAATAATTCTCAAGTAGAAATTGCGCTGGAAAATAATACCAATTGAATGGAAATAGAATAAAAAAGATTATGAAATACAGAATAACAAATACGGTACTGCAATACAAATACAACCGAATCTAAGAATACAAACTTTTATATACAAATAACAAAGTACTTATATAAAATATTATTCGCAGGTATATAATCAAGTTATTAAATAAATGAAGAAAAAACTAAATTGAAAATTGTAGTACATATTAATTTGAGTACTAAACTAATACAATGTACCATTATTTTATATTGAACAATTTTAATGCTTTGGGTTTCGCTGGAGTAAGCAGGGCACTTATTTTAGGCAAAATGAGGTCTGTACTTCTTTCTTTTAACGATCGTCATGCAACTTTAATAAAAAAGGTCTATAATAAACAACTTTATTGCTAATCTTTCCTTGAAGTCTTAATGATAAATCGTAAAATGTTTGTTACCCGCTTCTACGGCGTCCTATAAAAGCTGCCCATTGGGTGATAGAGCAATATAATGGTCAAATGTCGACCCAACATACCGCAATCTCTACAAATAAAGGATTTGTTTGTTATGTGCCATCCAAATGAACGAAAAGAGTTGATTATTTTATTTAGTAACACATCTCGTTGCTTTCCTCTTCTTTTTATTCTTCTTCAGAATTGTAATTTCCACATTCTGCGTATTTATAAATCGCTTGAAATAATCTCTTGCTGTTTCGGTATTTCTTCGTTTTCAGACATTATTGATCTCCTCACCTATGGTCAGTCATTAAGGTGGAGTGAAAGTGAAAGAAAAAAAATTCTTTTATTTTTTAAATCTCCTGTATTAATAACACAGCCCGACAAAATTAAAAAATATTTTTGCTTCTTTGAATTTATCAATTTAAAACAATTTAGAAACACCATAAACAATTTACCGGTGATTTAGTTTTTCTTTTGTTTTTACAAGCTTTTGTTATACATAAACATACATTTTTATGAAGAAGCTGAAAGAAACAGTTCCAAAATAATATGTATTATAATTTACACAAAGGGAGTCCCCAACATCGTTATACCTACATATAAATATGAGTGTTACACATATTTTGGAATGATACTTAACTACATAAAGTACTTTTTTGCTTTAAAGGCAGTTGAAAAAAGTCTTTTATTTTACAAATTTCACCCTTAAAGCGCCACCTCTAAATAAAGTCGTATTGCTTTGTTATTTTGCATGGGCCAACACTCAATTTGCTTCTTTGAATTTATCAACTGATTCTAGTTAATTTGGGTGCGCTGAATTCAAAACTGTAATCAGTTTGTCTCTATCAGCTCTAGTTTTCATGATATAACTTTTTATACCCTCCACTTATGACCTCCAATTACACCAATTACCCAAATTTTTTTTCCAAAATGTTTTTTTTTATCAAAAATTTTTATTTACTGTTATAGTTATTGCCAAAAAAAAAACTCCCAAATTTTTTTAATGAAAACTAGAGCGGATAGAGACAAACTGATTACAGTTTTGAATTCAGCGCACCCAAATTAACTAGAATCAGTTGATAAATTCAAAGAAGCAAATTGAGTGTTGGCCTGTGTAATGGATGACCCTTTTAAAAACTTCATTCGTGCAAAATAACAAAGCATTACGACGCTTTAAGCGTGAAGTTTGTAAAATAAAAGACTTTTTTCATTTGCCTTTAAAACAAAAAAGTACTTTTTGTAGTTAAGTATCATTCCAAAATATGTGTAACACTCATATTTATATGTAGGTATAACGATGTTGGGGACTCCCTTTGTGCAAATTATAATACATATTATTTTGGAACTGTTTCTTTCAGCTTCTTCATAAAAATGTATGTTTATGTATAACAAAAGCTTGTAAAAACAAAAGAAAAACTAAATCACCGGTAAATTGTTTATGGTGTTTCTAAATTGTTTTAAATAATCAAAATGTCAAGTGAGGCATCAAAATCGGAGCGAAATTATTTTCGCCTTAGTGAAAAAACAAGACACCTCCGACAGGACCAGATTCCTGACTGCCGCATTGATTGTAATTGGAGTAATGCTTGATTTAAACTTATATGCGTCGAAAACTCATCAATCGTAATAGTTTGAAGTGACCTTCAGTGTGTATTTATTTTGACGGCCGTAAAGACGAAATGAAAGACTATTCCCGAAGAACATATCTCAATGTTATCTAAGCCAGATTCCTAATATATTGGAAAGTTGTCGATAGATTCAGGAAAAGCAGCTTATATTGTTGCCTTTTTTGACAGGAATAAGATAATAAGAAAAACATTTGAAACATCCTTTAAAATGGTCCAATAACTATTAAATATTCCAATACTGAAATTTAAAATTTGCTTAATTGCACAAGTTTTCTTGCCATACACAAGCAGGCGAAACGTATGTGTAAGTCGTAATGGAAGCTTCAATTAATTAAATTAAGCAAGAGTTGGTTTTATTTGCACTAGAACATGAGCAAAAGTAATGTCTAATAAATCAATGAATGTCCAAACGTTGGTTTAGTTGAACTAAACTTAAATTTATATGTAGTGTAAACTTCCCAGCTGTAAATCAGTGCACCATATATTATATCGTCGGCTTAGAGTGTAAACCTACTAAATCCACTTTTTAAGTAAATTGAGATTTTAATGCCGTATGGTTGAGATAGATATGCCCCATCGATCAGCATTTAGTTTTTCTTCAATTTGAGTCCTGAAGTGTGTTAAATCAACAATATTTTTGGTTTTCCTCTCAAGTAGCAAATAGGAAAACTAAAAAGTTTTTTGTCTCTCCTGTAAAATTTGTTAAATGGGAGTTAGCAGGTTTTGCGATATGTAGTGCAAAAAATAATAATGTGTCAGCACTTCGATAAATGTTGTCAAATTCATATGGTTTGTATTGGTAGCTTAAACGCCCAATTTCATGCGTTTAGAGCTGGCTTAAATGTTTACTGAATTATATATGTATTTGCTAGTTTAAACACATTTTAAACTAAAAAGGGAGTTAAATGCTTTGTTCACATTTGGGTTTTTAAACGCGTTTAAGCAAAATGTTGATTAAGTTAATCAAAGCCGTTCACACTACATTTGAGATGATTAAGATGACAAATGATTAAAAATAAACACAACAAACAAATTTATATTTATTTGAAGTATTAAAAATGGATAAAAATGCTTTTATAAAGTTATCAGAAGAATGTTTTTATCATTTTAATGATGAAATTGTGAAAATTTATGAATTATTCAAGGAAAAAAATAAAAAAAACATTAATCAGAAATCGTGGCCGGTTTTACACGATCATGTTGGCGATTCTACATTATGAGGTATGTTCAGTGGATTCTATGTGGTTTATGAAGTGATTAAGTTGTAATCATGCCAATTTGAAGTGATTAATAAATCAGTTCAATGTATGGGTAATCATCTCGATTTTGAAGTGATTAGCGCTTAATCACGTTCGAGCTGCTTAAACGCGCTTAAGAACCCAAGTGTGAACATAGTATAACTTGCACTGATTTACTGGCCCTAAATATACCATTGTTTGACACGAAATCTCAATTTTATAAAAACAAGACTCTTTAAAATGGGCGAAATTGGGGTTTTTGTTTTCGTTTTAAATGTAATTTTATATTAAATATATTTTATGAGTTAATAAAAGACTGCAACAATTTGTATTATTTAAACATTGGAACCTTTTAAACCAAATTTTTTATATTGTCATGTGTGATATAGTTTAACAAATAAAAGTGCTTTGCGCCACCTCAAGACCTTGACATAGGAAGCTTAGATTTTTTCCTAATACATTAATTAATATTAATTTTCGGTCCCCCCTAATGTAGATATCTAGCTAATCTTCGCCCAAAATATTTCTTGTATGAATCCAAACACCATATGTAACATAATTTTGCTTTGGCAGGTCAATGATTGTCCATGGGTCCCCACACTTTTGAAAATTAGTTTGTAAATACTCTGGTGTAGGGTCTCTTATGGTCGGGCTGAGACGACTATACTTTTTTACTTGATGATTGCAGCTTTTATTTTTTATTTTCTGCACCTCTCCAATGAGGAAACTCTGTATGTTGTTGTTTTTTATACCAACACCACAATAGTGAAAAGAGTATTATGGGTTTGTGCTGATGTGTGCAAGATACACAAATATTTGTCCTTTTTCTTTTCCGATCGATTTTTAGATCGATTCAGAAGGCGCCACTTTTAAAATAGCTATAATATAAACCCCTTTCTTTAAAATAGCTGATAGACATCTATATAATATTCGGCACACAGAACTCTTTTATGATTCCTTACTCATAATACAATTTCGTTTTGCCGGGTTCATGATTGCCTAAGGGTCCGTATAGCATACACTATAGAAAATTTTTGGTTTTTACTGTAGGGTATGGTCAGATCTGATCGAATGTACGTTTATATATCGTCGCAGGAATTTAAGAACGCTGTAACTAACAAAACATAAAATGTTCACCAAAGCCAAAAAACCTGTATGAAAGAAAGTAAAATAAAAGTTCATATCACAAAAACTATACAACTGAGGAACATGATTTTAAAAACATATGTATTTTTATTTTTTCTCGCTTTATATATTGGCTCTAAGCATTTCCTTTCATATCTATTATTCCCGGTAATTCTGCGGCTTACTGCAAACGATTTTATCTTTTTTCGTAAGTGAATTTTTTTTCATCATACAAATATGGGACCGGGACCGATCGATGCGGTATTTTTTTCTGAGAAAAATGATGCAAAAAAACGTATTTTTCGATTTCGATTTTTTGTCAGTACAGCGTTCTCTAATTTCTGCGACGATATGTTTTTGTTTTGCCACTTGGTGTTTTTGTGGTTATATTAATTTGGTGACTCTCAGCTGACAATCATCTTTATTGTACAAAATTCTTTTCAATAATAAATTAATTTGTTTATCAAAAATACTTATGTGTCGCTTATCTCCAAATGTTATGAGAAAATATTTGTTAAAGATTTCCTTTTTTTTTGAGTTCCCAGCAAATTAAAATTTGTAATAAATATTATTATCTTTTAATGATAAGAAAGATACAACACGTACGCGAATTTGTTCACAAATCACAACCTCATCTGTGTATCTATTACTCTATTTGTTTTATTTTAAAGACTTCCTCTTAAACATTTCCTGCCTTTTAGACCCAGCAGCCTTAATTGAAGAAGAGGGTTTCAATAACAACAACGATGTTGTTGTTTTTTTTTTTACTTTATTAGAGAGTAACTGTCTGTCAGTCCATCCGTCCGTCCGTCTGTGAACAGCAACGAACTAATTTGAATAAGAAAAGGAGAAAAATGGTCAACGCATAAATCAGGAGAGTAGATTTACAAAACACTTGTCAGATTGCATGTTAAATACTAATAATATAATTTTCTTCCTGTTCTCTGGTGGACATCGTGTTCTTGGGTTGAGAATTCCTAGTTATGCTTACCCTGCCTCCTTAACTGTCTTGACATTGTGTCGTTCGTTTGAGCAATTTTCCATGTTGTTGTTTTGTTGTGGCTGCAACAAAAAGTTGATGATGATGAGATGTAACTACATATTTACAAAGTTGTGGAATCGGATTAATCTTTTATAATTCGCGTGCAAATTATAATAAAAGGCGAACGTAAAAATGATTCGGTAAGTGACTCCGGCCAACTGGCAAACGCAGAAAGTATGAAGTAACAAATGAATGAATGATTTTCTTTCTACTCCAAACTGGTGGTTTTTAAATATTTCGCATAAAAATGATCTAACTGTATAAAAAAAGAGAAGAAGAAAAATGTAGTGAAAATAAAAAAAAAACTTGTTAGTTTATTTTTTTTTTTTTTTATTATTAAGAATATAACACAGGATTATAAAAATGATAAATATTTACATGTTTAATATGTACAGTAGGGTGTCCCAAAAAAATTTTTCTTTCTAATTTTCTTAGGTGCTCAATTAAAATTCAAAAGCTTATAGGGTAAAGTATTTTTGGTTTTTTTTTCAGAATTTTCGGAATAGGTTAAGAGGTCGCGCAAATGGAGTTTTCATAAAAAAAGGAGTTTTCGGCCTTTTTTTAACTTTACTCATAACTTGGTTAATACCACTAGTTTCTTCACTCCTGAGGAAACAGTTTTAAAGAAAGGTATTCCTGTGTGAAAAAATTATAAGTTTTTGTGATGAGTTTACTCATTTAGATACCCTTAGTTACAATTTTTCGTAATTTTTTTAAAAATTTTGTAATAACGCTTTACAACTTTTTAAGTTTAAATAAAAACGAAAAAAACTAATGATGCAGTTTGAAAGACAATTTAATTCTTATTAATATGAATAAACAATTTTTAAATTTGTTCTTACCGTTCCTGAGTTATACCCGTTTTTTTCTTTATACCCAGTATTTGTTATTATAAGCTGTTTGCCTGTTCACCAATCTTACCCAATCAACAAAAAAAAAAAAAAAATCTTTTCTTTTGTTCTGTGAAAAATCATTTATTGCGGCTCTTGCGATGTAGTTATATACCTTGCAATAAATTCTGGTAATCAGTTTCAGAAGTTGTGACATTAATATAAGTATTAGCCAAAGCCACACCTCGTTCTGCCACATCATTTACTACTTGTAATTGTTGAACTTTTTTCTTTGCCTCTTGAAATGACTTGTTGGCTTTCCAATTCTGTGGATCTATTTTTAAAAAATCGACTGAAATATTGCAAGCTTCAAAAAAAGTTAGACTGGCTTTTGAAATGAATTTTTGAATTTCTTTATTTCTAAAGTTTTCTTCTGTTAAAGTTACATTTGCTATTTCATAATCGCTGCATGGAGTATCTGAAATTTTTTTTTGTCATATTTGTCGATACGTTTATCAAAAAACGCTGGGGCAGCCAATTTCGGAGTAAAGTACCACTGATGACCTAGAAAAGTTAAAGCGAGGCTTTTGCAACTGCTTTATTAATAATTTTATAGCTATCCAATTCCTTTAATAGGCTCAGATCATTGAGAGGAGCGTATCGAGGGCACTGGCAGAGGTACCAATATTTGATATTTATTCTTAAAATAAATGAACTAAATTCAAGCAAGGCATCAACTGTTGATTTGTCTATATTAGAATGCAACTGGTTTCGGAAAATGCATATTTTCAAAGAATATATAATTTTCATCATCCAGCGAGCCCGATTGATAGCTCCTGGAGCACACACAAAATAGAAAGTGAAAATGACAGCGTGTAACGGTTTAGATCAATAAATGTCAGAAGTTAATGACAGTTAAAACGTAACTATAAAAATTAATGGAAAAATACAATAATTATAACGAAAAAAGTATCACCATTTTTAAGGTACAAACTATAAAAATAGTGTAACTCGGAAACTGTAGGACAAAATTCCATTTTTGTTTCCCTTAATTGTTAAGAACTTATCAGTATTCAAAATCGCGTCACTAGTTTTTATACCTTTCATATAATTTTGAAAAGTAATAAACCGTTTTTTACAGAATTTGTAAAAAAATTACAAAAATACTTAATATGTGGAATCGTAATGGACAAAAGTATTGCCGGAACTTAAAATTTTTGCATATGGAAATAAAGTTTGGGATATTTTCTTTAGAAATATTCCGTCAAAAAATTAAATGAACGTGGTTATTGACAAAGTTATGAGTCAAGTTTGAAAAAAAGCCCGAAAAACCATATTTTTAACAAAGACTTGATTTGCGCGACCTCTAAACCTCTTCCTTAAAATCTAAAATAAAATTCAAAAATACTGGACCCTATAAGCTTTCAAATTATGCTTGAGCCTCTGACAAAAAAAAAATTTTGGGACACCCTAATGTACAGGGTGTGTAAGTGTTTATAGGAAATTGTATTAATTACACAACGTGACAGTAAACATTTAATTTTAGTTCGAAACAATCTGCTGTAAAGGACCAGATTTAATTTGATTAAATGGGCAAGTTTAGTGTTTTACGAAAGTATTTACGGAATATCCTGCAAAATCGCATATACCAGGGGACATTTAAGTGGTAAATAATGGCTCGATTTGAAACACTTTCAACACCAAAAAGTACTAGTGCCAAATTTGGCCACTCTTGCTTTTCTCGTGCAAAAATATGGAGGAATTACACCAGTTCCAGCAGCAAGCCTCAAAAAAAGTTTCCCCGTACACCCTAATATAAAGTATTTCGCAAGGAGGTTTCGAAAAAAGGCGAACCGACCTTTTTAAATTTTTAGTTAAATCTTAGACATTTACAGTCTGATCTTAAAGTATGTCTTGAGAAGACCAATGTTTTGCCCTTAGGGGAGATTGACCTCAAGTATCTCGTTCTAGTATTTATCCATCAGATCTCTGATCGTACGACCCTAATGATCAAGGAAGTAATTTGATAACTCCAGGAGAAACATTTAAAATTTAATTAGAAATTAAATTTCGAAAATTAAAGCTCGCAAAAAATCATTACAGTTTTGCTATGGAAGTATTTCTTTAATTCCTGCAGAACAGTCGGCAGTCTGTGATTTTATCATAGGCGGTGCAAGCGATAAATGATTTAAATCTGTCTACAACTTCTAATTTTATTCACAAAAGATGAAACATTTTAAATCAACATAAGAATTTCATAAAACGCCATATTTGTATGGGAGCCCCCCTAAGGAGTGCTGATAAAGGGCAAGTATGTTTTGGGAAAATGTTAAGGATAATAAATTAATTGAGGGCGGTCATACATTTTGTCCCCCTTCTTCAATATATTTCTAGTCTATATTGAAAATGTATTGAAACGATGCTCCCATCCGTAAGAAATGGAGATAGCGGCAAGATGAAAACTTAATTGGGGTGGGTAGTACATTTGACTCGCTTAGAGCATCCGACGCGCTGCAGGGCCAAATTTTAAGAATTGTAACCACACAAATATGGCGGCTTAAAAAATTTTTTTCCGTGGAAAAATTAAGCTTTGAGAAAGAAAAATATTTCGATTGGTAAAAATTGAAAGATATTAGATGAAGTCATATATCTAAATATCCCTGGCTCAATATTTCAAAGATGAAAGTGAGAGAGAAAAAATATGAAGAAAATCAGGTTTATAATTTTTTATATTTATTCTACTTTTTTCAAATCAACTTATGTAACAAAATATTCTTAAACGGGATAGCCAAGAACGTGTTGCCGTCTCTGGATCCATACTAAAAGAAGAAAATTATCACATACATCGAAAAAAGTTACAAAAACAACCTTTAATATTAACCCTGCAGTTAAACGCCATTTAACTAAAACTACAAAAGTTAGTTTGTTAGACATGCGATTTTTATACCCTCCACCACAATTTGTTGTGAAGAGGGTATACCAAGCTTGTCATTTCATGTGAATCTTTTTTATTATTCATCTCAGACCACATAAAGTATACATATTCTGGTTCCTTGAGTTTTTTTTTTTAATTCCTATGCTAATCCCCGCGAAGCTTGACGCTTGTCTGCAGGAAAGAAACCAGAGTCTCTGGCGGGAATCGAACCCGCCACCCCGGGGTTGATAGACTAGCTCACTACTAGCTAGCCTACCGGGGCACCCTAATAATAAGTAATTCTAAGTCGATTTAGCCAAGTCCATCTGTCTGCACGTCTGTCTGTCCGTCTGTTGAAAACACGCTCACTTTCGAAAACCTCAATAAAAATGAACAAACTTGGTATCAAATTTCTTCTAGTTATCCTAAGCAGTTTCGGATTGAAATCCAGCAAAATAGGTTTAGTAAGATAAGAGCTATGAATCAAAATGTGAAACCACCACCCTAAAAAATTTATAATTTTGTTACAAAAACTAACATAAATTCGTTTTATTCGACTGGAAATCGCACTGTTAAATTTTGGGAGATCAGTCCATAATTTACCCTAGGCTCCCTATATACTCTACTCCCGAAAAACAGTTTAGTATGCCTAAAACCGTAATTAATAATGCTATCATAATAAAATTTAATACTTCACAGTTTTATAGGACTAGAAATCACACTAATAAATTTCGTGATGATCTGGCCATAATTTACTTCAAACCCCATATAAAATTCGCCTAAAACCGTAGTAGATAAAGATATTGCGGTAAATTTCTTCCTACTAAGCTTCATATGCCCAGCAAAAATGTCATGCAACTTTGTCATATATAACACTGGTCTACAAATTTGAAAAAAAAATTGACTGCAGAGACGAAGCATGTTTTAAAACTAATCTGAGTGCACTAAATTCAAAACTGGCATACAAATTGGGCTATTACGTCTTGCTCATTTTTATCGCATGCTGGCAATACTGTAAAATAGTCAATACTGTTACTACAATTTTACAGGAGCCCACATTCATTCTATGTCTTCATAATAGTAGTGTTTAAGCATGTTAGGAAGATCGCCTGTTGATTCAAGCTATTTTTGCTTTGGTAGGGGGGGAAATTTGGTTGAAAAAAGGGATATGCAATATCAGAATCATTCAAATATGCATATTTACATTATTTTGGTATTGCAGTCGGAAACTTGGACAAACCGTGGACACCGACAATGTTTTCCATATTCTTCATTCGCATTTAGATTTTTTTCCAAAAAGAAACTACGCAGTAAAAAATGTGCTCCAAAAGGAGCAGGTTTTGTGTATAAATTCATACCACAAATCGCTTCAAGCCTGCTGATGGGATGCCTGATTTTTGTATGGGGTGTTCCCGGTTTAGAGGACTATTTTCTGCTGACGATAAGCGCTTCTTTTAACATGCAAACAAAGCACTCCTAAAGTGCTTTTTAGGGGCTTACTATATTAACATATTCATTCATATTTTGCTTTTACTTTTGTTTAAATGCCTTTTTCCAATCATTTTCGCAAATTTTTATTTTTTTTTTCGGTTTGCAACCTTCTTCGTTGTCAGCACTAAAATAGCAGCTTTTTTGTATATTTTATTCTATATCATTGACTGCTTTATAAAAGCTCTTTTATTGAAGCGCTCGATTATGCGCTTTTTCTCTTAAGTGCTTCAAAAAACCCCAATTTTTTTTACTGGGTAGGTTTCATGAAAATTAAAGAAATTGATCAAGGATTTTGAGACAAAAGCATGCTGGGAGACTATTGCTGGACCCTTATACGTGAAACCCAACCAACAAAATACAAACGACGTTCAAATAACGCCATTCACTTTGAAAAATTTATTGATTTTTAAATAAACTAGTGGCTTTTTATGTAAGAAACGAATAAAAACATTTTTTGTATCTCGAAAACCTGACGTGATAGAGAAAAACCAATTACAGTTTTGAATTCCGCCCTCCAAACCATGGTGGAATAAACAGGTGGCAGCACTAAGCCAGATGACGATTTTTTGCTCTTGCATTGTTTGTCTAGGTTTATGTCAAAGTTTTGTTTATGTTAAAAAAAGTCCCCGTTTTGTGCTGTGATTATTGTATTTTATTAAAGTTTTTGATCATTTTAAATTAAAATAAATAAGATATTGACCATAATTAAATAAAAATTAGCCAAAAATTTATTTATTTCATCACGTTCAGCAGCACGCTTTGATTTTTGTTTAAACTATTTTTTGACGTAAATGGTGATATAATTTCCATTTTTGTTGTAATGTTGTATTTGTTGCCGTAACGATGCCACTTGCTTATTCCACCATGCTCCAAACTACCCTAGGAAAGATATTTGGTTGCTCCAGTCCAAAACCTGGTTGGCTAGTGAAATTTTCATTAGATCCCATATTTAACAGCCTTCTGAAATTCACTGATAACGCAAAAACTAATTTCACCGCTGTATTAAAATTTAATCAAATTTATGTTTTTTAATACCAGAAATCACTCTGCAGAATTTTGGGATGATTGGTCCTAAACTAACCATGGCTTCAATATAAATTCTCCTCCTAAAAATCATTTAAGACCGGCTTAAACTGTTACGAATCATGATATTTTACTCAAGCTAGTTAAAATTGCTAAAAAAAAGCATAAAACTTTCTGAATGTCGGTCAATAATTTAGTATAGGTCTAAATCCCAACCAATTTTAATCGATTTGATATAGATTTAACTCCAGTAATATTCGAAATGTCGGTGGAGGGTATCAAATATTTGGCACAGCCGAATATAGCACATTAACTTGTTTGTTGCAATTATTGCAATTTTTGTATTCTTATCTTTCTTTCATCTTTTCATATAAATATTGTTACGAAAGTAACTTTAGTTAAGAATTAGTTGTAATTATTGGTTAAGAATTAGATTAATTTATTAGTTATCTTGTATTGATTAGTTATTAAGTATTTGTTAGTTATTTTATTAGTTAAAATTGTTATTGTATAAGTTATGCACACTCCTAGTGTAAAAATCCATGTACAGATGTAATGTTAAAATTGTTGTGCCAAATTGTACTTCAACCCCACTGTAAATACTCGAATGTTCGTTATTAAGTTATTTCAATTTATGGTAACGCCTAAAAGTATGCCTTAGTTTATGATGCCTAATAACGTAATTAATTCAGCCATATAGATAGTAACTATAGATGAGTAAGTAGCCGTTATGCGGCGAACTTTCTAGAGCCATCTAGACGTCTGGGCTAGATTATTAATACTTTGTCAATAACGTATCACGCTGAGAATATTACAGTTGGTTGCAATAAAATTGCTCAATTTACGTATTGAACAATTATATCGCCAATGTGTATGTGATATTCGTACAATATATTGGCAACAATCAAAAGACTTTTGATTTTTATTGCACAACGAAAAGAAAGTGAAATGTGTTGGTAGCATTGTACAATGCTGCTTATGTTATTCCTATAGGTTATGTTTACCTTTTTATTGAATGAATGAAACCATTATGCGACTTATTACATAATATAGGGCAAAATGGAAGTAATATGGCGAATATCATATACAATAATATTGCAAGTGTATGGGCCGCTTAAATTGTTGTGATTATTTAGTTTTATTTAAAGTGCAATAAAGAACTCGAAACGGTTTATTATAAATGAAATAAACCAAAACGTTATTGAAAGGCAGGAACGTAACAATATAAATATACCAGCAGCCGTATTCTGTAATTCGCTTATCCAAAGCTAAATCTCGATCACTAAAATGCCTTAGAGAATACAAAATTTCAAAATTTTATCGATGACATTAAAAGTTAAAATTGCGAAAACATAAACTCAAGAATTGCGGCAACAAAAATTCCAAGTCTGGACGATGTCTTATCAGTGGTTCCACCAAACTTTTCGGCTTTTTAATTCCAAGGAATTTTTTTTAATAAATCTAATTTTACGAATATTTAAGTGATGTCGCTGGGTTTATTAAAAAAAACAGGTATTCGGAAAGTGGTAATTAAAAGTTAAAATTACAAGTTATAATTTAACGAATTGGTTACGAATGCATTACCCGTTATAACTGACTTCATTGTTTTTTATGTTTTAAGTAATATTTAAACATTTCGATAGTTAGATAGAGATACTTTGATAAATGTTTGAATGAGTGTTTGTGTAGTCTCAAGTATTGAATCATAAAAATATAAATTATTTATATTGTAAACCATTAGCGAATAACGACAACAGCAACAACAACAAAAATCATTAGAATTTAATTTGCATTTCCTACACAGAAAAAAATGCCTTAAAAAATTGCCAACTTTTGTCAGTTGACAATTTAAGAACAACAGTAAAACAGTTCAAAGCACTATACGTTGATAAATAAAGAACGAAATGTTTTTAAATAAAGAACGAGAAGGGAACAATTTAACATAAGTTGTCAAATCAATAACATTCTGTTGTTAAATCAAGAACTTTTGTGTATGCAAGAAATTTATGTTGTATCGTTAGTTTTCTGGTATTATTAACACTATGAAACAGTGAACATATACTTATGAAGAGCACAAATGTAGATTATAGGCTGACCCCACACCCCCAAAATTAAAAGTTACCGAATAAAACCCGGTTTTTTTGGGACATTGTGGAGTAAACGATTTTTAACTTAGGTATTTTTCCACCGATTTGGAAGACTTAAACTGAGTTCAATAGTGAAGCAATTAGGGTTTATTGGTACATTTAAACAATTTTAGATTGTGCATTATTTCGAAGATATGTGATTTTTTACAATTTTTTCCACTTTGTCAGGTGTTTCTGGCAACGCTTTGTTTGCAAATTGTCAAAATAACAATTTTTTATGCAAAACAATTGTTTCCAAAAAAAAAATCCGTTTTTATGGGCAAAACTGCTCTTAAAACAAAAAAATGTTTAACCATGTCTGTGTATTTATTTTATTTCATTTTGAATCGACTTACACCAGATCAACGCGTGCAAATTATTGAAATATTTAATCAAAATAATTGTTCTATTCGTCAAACTCATCTTGCTCTTCTTCCATTTTCCGCTGAAGCCCATTTATGGTTGAAATGTAGTATTGGGCAAAATCTTTCATTTAAGTGAATCTTTCATTCTCTTTCAGAAAGGTTAAGTGAATTAATTCATTATTTACATTCACCTTTCTAAACACAAACAGCTTTCAGAATGAAGTGTCAAGTTCGTTTGAGGAATGATTAAATTGATATTTTTAAAACAAAAACGTATTTTTATAGTTAATGGAAATAAGATTTAAAGTTAAAGTTAAAGAGTTGTTTTAGAAAAATGTAAGTATAAAACAAGGACCGGATTTTACGAACGGAAAACACAAAATTAAATTTTATTTTTTAAATAAAAAATTTTTGTGTGTGAAAAAAAGAATATTGTTTTTCTGTGTTTAAAATTTAAACGAAAAAGAAAAAAAACATTTTCTTTGAAAACAAAATTTATAGTTTCAAAAAATAGCAAAAACTTTTTTTGTAAAAAAAAAACAAATACAAATTTTCAAAAAACTTTTTTTTTTGTTGAAAAATATTTTTTAAAAGGTTTTTTTTTAGAATTTTTTTTTCTATGTATGTATTTTTCAAAAATGAAATATGTATGTATGTATTCTCAGAAACCTCCCTGTAGTAAATAAAATAGTCAGTTGCAAAAAACACTAACTATAAATTAACTTTTTTTTAAATGACTACAAATTGGTTTAAATCTCATGCAGATATCAACCAAAAAGGCACACGTAAAACACAAATAAAATCAAAATAAGTAAAACAAGCATGCCATGAAGTCAAATGAAAAAAATATATACAAACATTTTAAAATAATTAAAAAATGAATCAATACAAATCTGTTTATGTACTAGCAATTATGTGGCGTATTAATTTCAGGACTATTATACATCATCATTTAGGGCAGTTTAATGCAAAATTTTCATAAATAATTATTTCTATAACAAAATATATAAAGATATACATACATATGTATGCATGTTCATATGTACATATATTTTTTTGACAAAAATTATTTAAAATTTACATAAATAATTTATTATAAACTGACAATACTTTTAATTAATTACAAATAGGTTGAAAAATAAGTAGTTAGTAGTCAGTTAAAAAGTCATGCAAAGATGGCCAATTGACTACTGCCTATGACATGCCCATGTTAAAATAATGAGTCGTCGACAAGCAAAAAAGTCATTTAATCAACTAGATGTGGTTATAAAAAAAACAGTTTAAAGTTAGTTATAAATGTGTTTGACTTCCTACACGGCTCTTCATAAATTTTATTGAAATTTGTTTTGAAGAATGAAATTTTTATGACAATGCTTAAATATAATTATTTTGTTTTTGTTTTTTTATGTTTTTAAGAAAACGTTTTATTTTAAAAACTTTATTTTATGTTTTTAAGAAAACGTTTTATTTCAAAAACTTTATTTTATTTATTTTTTTCGACGGCTTTTTTTTCAAAACTATTTTAGAAATTTTTTGTTTTCTGTAAAATGTAGAATTTTTTAAACTTGCACAATAAATATTTTTTTAGAAACAAAATAAAAAAACATTTTCCGATCCTTGGTATAAAATAAGCACACATTTAGTATGTTTATGTATGTATGTAAAAGTTCAGATTGCTCTTATTGTCATTCGCTAAAAAAAGTTAAAAAAAAAAACTTAATATCAATAAAAGTTTAATAGAAGGGAAGAAGCACAACAAACAAGATAGACATAAAACAGAATATGAAAGAATAGAAGATGAAACCGAAAGATGAAAGAAATGGAAAGAAAATACGGAAATATTTCATTCTTTCAGTTAAGTGAATCATTCAGCTGAAGTACTTCATTCAAGAACGACACAAGCCTATTGAAATGCTACGTAAATAAGCAGAATTGTCGCATTTGGAGTGAGGAGAATCCATCACATTAGTATCACATTACGCTGTAAATGACAACACATCTCGACAAAACTGGGTCCATTCGATAACTAAGCAATCGACGATGTCCCTTGTACCAAAATAAATATTATTTTATTAAAAAGAATTTTCTTTAAAATGTACTTTATATTTTAAATTCTTATATACAGCCATGTCACAGAGTACAATTCCGTGCGGAATGATTTCGTTCGGAATTGAAGTAAACATATTTGTTTATTGATAGAATGTGTATTTTGATATTTTTTGGCCTTTCAGATACAGAAAACTCCCATTCCGTGCATGAAAACAAAAATGGTTTCATTCCGAAATTTCTTACGGTCATTTTCTGAAGCACCAAAATACGGAATGAATTCCGTTTTCGAACAGTATTGTACTCTGTGACATGGCTGATAATGTTCGGTTTATCCTAGGGATGCCATTACCAAAAATTTTGGAAAATTATTTTTTTAATCCTGTGATTTTCTGGATTTAGTCAATCCCATAATTGTTTACTAATTTGTTTACCTCTTTATTAAAAATTATTTTTAAAGTTCGTCATGACTTCCCCTATGTGTAGATAGGGAACACAATATTGATCATTTATATTTGTTTGACTTACACTGGTTATACTGTCATTGAAAACGAAACAAAAAAAGTAAGCAATATAACTAAATAAATTTGTTTATGTATAAAATATACAAGTTTATTTTATTAAACTGTGTAATATTAAATGCATTATAAAATGCTTGATTTCAAATACTTTTTTAATAATTATCTATAAAATTATCTTTTATAACATAATATTGTTTTGCCGGGTCTATGGTTCCCAACAACGGGGCACTCTTGAAGATTTGTCTCTATATACTGTGGTGTAGGGTATCGAATGTTAGGGGTTGATCGACCATACTTTCTTACTTGTGCGTATTTGCAGTTGTAAAAGAAAACTATTTACTGCCTTATTAAACATTTTTCCGGTTATTTTCCCTCTAACGGATGTAAGAGAACTTCTCTTTGTATTTATTGTTAACAAAAATTTGCTTAATAATACTTTTAGAGAAAGATAATGCTTACTTGCAATTTTTTAATACTAGAAAATAATAAAGGTCGAATAAAAAAGATATTATATACATTAATTAATAATTTATAGATTCCATACAGGGCACACGCCTAAAATTTTTTAACTCTCTGGTAGGGGGTATCAAAGATTTGTCACAGCCGAATATAGCACTCTTACTTGTGTCTCTTACTTTCTTTACAAAAAATAAGCATAGAAAATTGTTTGCTCAAAAACACTCCAAAAAAATATAAAAAGTATCGTCATATCGACAGCAAAGTATTGCCGATATTTCCGATACATCGGAAAATCTGAAGTATCTCCGATATATCGGCATCGGAATTCGTTACTTCCTCAATATAAACTTGCCCTGTAAATTATATAGATCAATATGTTTGTCACAATCTATTTGTAGTGATTGGGTTAGCAGTTGGTTATTTTTTTCCGAATAATAACAGTATGTGGCTTAATTGACTACAACATGGTGACAACAAAGAATGGTGTGTTGTTAAAGCAACGTGATGGTGAAATTAAAAGAAAACGTTGTTAATATGTCAACACAAATCTGGATAAAATGACAACAAGATGTTCTCAAAATTATGTTACCCATTGTTAATCGTTGTCCAATTGAGAAAAATGGATAATGTCAATTTTGTGTAATTTTCTACCGGATTTTTCTCTCTGTGTACACTTTCCATGCTGCAATACAAAACAAACTTCAACTTAAGGCAAATCGAAATCAAAAGCTTAAACGCTTTTCTTGTCCAGCTGTTTTTTATGACTTTTTTTGATGTTTGTGTTGTAGTTTCCGATCGTTCGTTTGTTCTTCCAATAACATGATCGTTTATCCTGTTAAGAGAGGGAGGGAGGGAGGAGCCACCACAAACTTGATGGTTTTGATTGTTCCTGCTAAGTTGTTGCATTAAAACGTTGTTGTTGCTATGAAGTCTTTTAGTACCAAGAACAAGAAAACGAAAAAGAATTGCAACAAGGAAAATGTGCAAACAAACAACCAACAAGCCAACAGTGCAGCCATTAATGTCCATTTAGTCGTGAATGCAATTATTGATCAACAAGGTGCTATAATAATGATAGAATGTTTGATTAGCATTACTATTTAAAATCACTTGTTGTTGCTGTTGCTGTTGCTATTGCCGATGTTGCTGTTGTTGTTGGTTTTGCTTATTTCATAATCGCTTGCCATGGTGGTTATTGCACTTTCCATGATCGATCAGCCATTATGCAAAACCTTCTTGTTGATTAGGTGGAATAGCGGGAGGCGGAGGGGAAAATGAAAACTTCTAGCTATAAATAAATATTAACTTCTTCAAGTACAAATATTTTTTTTTACATGAAGTGCGCAACGTTTTCGTAATAATTTGAAATAATCTTGTGAATATTAAAGAAAAAAGTTTAATACAAGTCACTAAGTATTGAAGACTTAATGGCCTTTTATTTGCTGTTGGTTTATTTTTACAGATTTTTTTTATTATTAAAATTCTTAATGGTGGTAATGTCCATTATGAAATCAACACCTTTATGATCATAAAATAACAACAAAAAACGGCATTTGTCCATTATGACGATGATCATAAAATTGCATGACAGTAAAAAGTCAATCATGGCTGTTTTGTGGCACTTAACTTGGACGTGACACTTTCATTTGCAGTCATAAAATGTGGCCACTTAATTGTCGACTGAGTATGCAGACTTATTAAATAATACTGAACTGAAAAGCATTTCCTCTATTTATTAATAGAGACAATAACTTTTTCGTAAAAAAAGATATGACAGGTGTTGCTTTTCTTTGAATATTTAATTTAAAAATAGAAGCCTAAAAAAAATATGAGAATCTAAATTAGGAAAATGTTTAAAACTGGGAAAAAGGGGGAAAAAATATATTTTTACAATTTCTGAGAAATCTATGACGGGAAATTTCCATAATAATTCCCATACCACCGTAGTGGAGAGGGTATTGTGCGTTTGTTCCGGCGTGCTAATAGCACTTACAATTATTGGTCCTAGACCCACCTTTTAGTATACCAATCGACTCCCAGAATCACTTTCTGAGTCGATCTAACGATGTCTATCCGTCCAGCTGACAGGTTGGCTGATTGTATGTAACTTTGTGCGCAAAGTACAGGTCGCAATTTTGAAGATAATTGATGTACTTCGGTTCAAAGGTTTCGATTGTCACAAGCACATACCTTGTTGAAAATGGTGCGAATCTGTGCATAATTTCACACGGCCCCATACAAACTTTTCTCTGTATTAGTGTTTGTACATATAATTATGTTGGTATTTAGTTTAAATTTGGTCAAAACTTATTTTATTGCACGCTGTATCATTTAACCAAATTTTATTGGAATAGGTGCATATTTGGTCATATCTTCCCAACAAATGCTATTCGCTGCTTTAAGGACATAAATTCTTTACAAATGTTAATATTGCTTTGCAAATTGAAGGCAAAAACTTTTACCATAGCTTTTATGTCATGACTTAAAGTTATGCTGAGAGGTTCAAAACAATACAATTCGACACAAAGAACATATATGTACATGAATTTAACCTCATAACATAATTTCTGGCGGGGGCATGACTGTCTATGGATACAAAAAAAGGTTACACTCTCGAAAATTTGTCTTTATTTACGGTGGTGCATGGTATCAAATGATCAGGTTTGACCGCAATACTTTCTGTTTGTTAAGGTTTTTTTTTTAGTTTTGTGTTATAAAAAAGCACAAAAAGTTTTATATAAATATGCAGCTTAGGGGGAAATATTAGTCGGCTCATTCTAAGATGATTCGTTGTCCGAATGTTAAGCTGACTGATCGGCTGTCTCTAAGTAAAAAAAACAATTTTTAATATGCAAATGAATTGTTAAACCAACCGTTTCATTACCATATTTTTATAGCAGGTAGATTTGAATATTACGTGTCATTATTTTTCAAAAAAATTAAGATATAAAAATTTCAAGTTTATACCCTCTTTATGATCAAGTGCGATATATAAACCTCCGTACAAACTTCTCTTTTATAAAACTAAGCTGCAAAAACAAAATTTCTAAAATCATTTTGCTAAAACTTACTTTTTATTTAAAACTATGCCTACATAGACCTTAACACAAACTAATATAACATTTTTTGGTAATTCTTCTTTAAACCTTTTACTCCACAACGAAAGTTTTATCTTACGATTTTTAACTTTTCTTCAAATTGGAATTCCGTAAGTTTTATCAATTGATGTGGCAGCCTGTAAAGCATTTTAATATAATACAAAATCGTAATGGTACCTCATGGGACCATGATATTTTAGGAGAAGATGCAAGTGCTGCCAATAAAGTCATTTATTAAAAAAAAAAACGAAAATTGAAAATTATGTCGCTTAAGCTTTTTTTGCGGTAAGGGCTCGATATGACAGAAACATATGTGGTAATATTGGAATGTTTGTCGATAGCGAAGCGGCAATTTTCTCACTCAATTCACACACTGGAACATCTTTATTGGTCAAGCAGTTCAAGTATGATCTGTCTGGGTCGTTTGCATGATAGCACTGAAGTGCACTTTATCCAAGCTTAGTAATAATATCTGCGTCCAAACTAATTGACCTACTGAGAAATCTCATGGCTACATGCTGGATCTGATATCACATTAGTATACATTATGCTGTAAATGACATCTGACGAGTGGTGTGTTCCCTTTCGACTCTACTTGACTGTTTCCGCGATAACTAACCAATAGACGATGTCCCTTGTACCAAAGTAAATATTATTTTTTTAAAAATAATTTTCTTTCAAATGTACTTTGACTTTCTTAAATTCTTATATAATGTTCGATTTCTTCTAGCGATGCCATTACCAAAAATTTTGGAATATTTTTTTTTTATACCCTCCACCTCAATATACTAAGTTTGCCATTCCGTGTGAAACTTTTTTATTATTCAACTCAGACCCCATAAAGTATATATATTCTAGGTCCCTGAGTGGTTTTAAGTCGATATAGCCATGTCCGTCTGTTCGTCTGTTGAAAACACGCTCACTTTCGAAAAACTCAAAAGAAATAAACAAACTTGGTGTCAAATTGCTTGTGAAGATCGGTCTATAATTTACCCTAGGCCCCATATAAACCCCACTTGCGGAAAACAGTTTAGTACACCTAAAACCATAATTAATAATGGTATCATAACAGAAATTGGTACGTCACAGTTTTGAAGGACTAGAAATGACGCTGTGAAATTTCGTGAAAATCGGTCCATTATTTACCATAGGCCATATACAAACCCTACACCCGGAAAAGAGTTTAGTACGCATAAAACCATATAAAAAACGCTATTATTACAAAATTGGGTACGTCACAGTTTTATAGGACTGGAAATGACACTGAAAAGTTTCGTGAAGATCGGTCCATAATTTAACCAAGGCCCCATTTAAAGCCCATTCTGGTAAAATAATTAAATACACCTAAAACCGTATCAGATATAGATATTGCGTTAAACTTTCTTCAAGCTTAGCTTCATATGACCAGAAAAATGTTATGCAATTTTGTGATATACGGTCCATAATTTACCTTAGATCCCATTTAAGCAGCCCTCTGAAATCCACTTCAAACGCTAAAACTAATTGTACTTATAAATGTTCCTCCTGAAAATCATTTAGGTTCGGCTTAAACTGTAACGAATCATTATATTTTACTCAAGCTATTTAAAATTGCTAAAAAAAAGCAGTAAACTTTCAGATTATATATTATATAATTTTATATAGGTCTAAACCCCAACCAATTTTAATGCAGATGTATGTTTTTATAAAGATAATAATAATAAGTAGACATCATACAGATTTTGCTCCTAAAACAATCGAACTGTCGGTGGAGGGTATCAAAGATTCGGCACAGCCAAATATATCACACTAACTTGTTTAATCCTGGGATTTTCCGGATTCAGTCAATCCCATAATCGTTAACTTATTTGTTTATCACTTTTTATACCAACAAATTCTTCATGACTTCCCTCATGTGTAGATATGAAACATAATATTGATCATTTATATATGTTTTACTTACCCTGGTTATACTGTAACTGAAAACGAAACAAAAAAATTAAAAAATATTTATGTATATCGTTGTTGTATAAAATATACAAGTTTTTTTATTTACCTTTGTAATATTAAATTAATTATAAAATGCTTACTTTCAAATACATTTTTATTAATTAAATATCTATAAAATTATCTTGTATAACATTATATTTTTTTGCCGGGTCTATGATTGGGCATGGTTCCCAAAAACGGTGCAATGTCGAAGATTTGTCTCTATATACTGTGGTGTAGGGTATCGAATGTTTGGGCTTGATCGAATATATTTTCTTCCTTGTGCGTATTTGCAGTTGTAAAAGAAAAATATTTACTGCCTAATTAATATTTTTTTCGTTTATTATCCCTCTAACGGATGTAAGAGAACTTCTCTTCGTATTTATTGTTAACACAAATTTGCTTAATAACACTTTTAGGGAAAGATAATGATGTTTCCTTTAAATAAAGTACATAAAATGCAAAAAAGGCGTAACTAACAAAAACTTCAAAATCGTGTTTTCGATTGATTATTATAAAAGCCATTGAGCTACATGTCTTCACAAAATTTTACACATCTGCGATCAAAAATTGCTTACTTTATAAATAAAAAACTACGTTATTCCCCATCTTTTTCTACAAAATATAATGAAATGGTTTCCTTTGAAAATTATTTAAAGAATTCCATGGATGACTTATTAATGCATGTTTTCTTACATGTTTATAGTTTTCATTAAATAAAGTTTTTTGCTTCTCCCTTTTTGCATTTTAGATAACGATGTATACATTTAAAATAATTTTAACCAAAGAAATATATGCCTTTTTAAATTTTGCTTGTCAGAGTACAAAAAATAATAAAAGCTGCCTGAAGGCAGTCAAAGCCGTTAGAGGGTTAAACATTTAACACAAACATTCGTTAAGTACTATTTGAATTTAAATCTCTTTTACCCCATAAAGATGCGATCCATTGAAAACAAATAATAAATTTAATTGAAAATTTATGAACACAAATAACGGTTATTTTATTGACCGAGTTTAAGTGCATAATACTTTGTTTTTATGAGTCATTAAATTCAACACTGTTTCGGTTTAATAAATTCCAGCTGTCGATCCCTGAACAAAAGATTGCATTTGGACATGTTTAAAAAGAAATTTATTTCTGTAATTCAGTTAAATTATGCTTTTTTTTATTGATCATAATTTCCTGAAACGCAACGGGTTTTTATTTGTTTTCTCCTTACTCGGGGTAAATATGATGCAATTAGCTTGAAAAACTGTGAATAAATTAACTTTTATTGTTAATTGGACACCCTTTAAGCTGAGATCGTAATTTTATTTGATTTTGGCAGCCATGGAGTTAAATAAGGTTATATTCAATTCGTAAGCAGTGACATAAATTTTGTACCAATAATATTTATTCAAATTCGAGTTTTTTTTAGTTGAAATGAGAAATGAAAATCGATACTATAGTCAATAAAACATTTAAGGATTTCTAGATAATTGTGGTTTCTTTTGCAGCGATTAAATTTATTCTGAATGCTAGAATTTCGTTTTTAATTCCTTCCCATCTTTTTAAGTTCATTTGTAATGATGAAACAATATAGCTGGCAGCACTAGGGCAAAGAATACAACATTACAACAAAAGTTTTGCCCAACGTGATGATATAAATATGTAAATTTTTAGCCTATTTTTATTTGATTATGGTCAATATATTCTGTAGTTTTAATTAAAATAATAAAAAAAAAACTTTGACAAAAGACTAGACAAACAATGGGTGCATTTGAGTACTTTTACAGTAAAATGCAGTAAATGAGTAAACTGAAACATTTGCTCTCACTAAATCTCGTTTTCTTATCGGAACTCGAATTAAACTCTCGTAAAAATTTTTTAGTACTCTGTCAAGCAGTTTTTGAGTCTCCGAATTGGCGCACTAAATGAAAATGCTAAGCGTTTTTTTATGGAATTGTAACATTGGCATTAAGATTTTGACGGATCTTTTCTTGGTTTTACTCATTTTGTAAACACAGGATTTGACTCCCAAGTCTTTCTATACTTTTGACCGAAGCAAAAAATGTGTACACATATAAAATTGAACCAAAGACGAAACAAGAGGATAAACACGTGAGTATTTACTGATAGATGTTAAAAGTGTTAAACGTTCCAATATCACATTTAATTGTTAGCTCTTTTTTATTTATTTTTTATTAAAAAGAGCTAACGGGAAAAATTACGAGCCAGGAGAATTGAAAAGAGCTAAATCCAGCCCCATAGTAGCTAAGTTGGCATCACTGCTGTCAAGAACTGTCACTTTACGCTCTCAATTTCTGTTCTCATTTATTGTATTTTGTGTACGCGAACGTAATTTAGTTCCTTAAAAAATAGTAAAAAATTTTGTGATCTCGAACGCAAAAGAACATCATCTGGCGTAGTATTGCCAACATCATGGTAATATTTATAATTGTTGTAGCTTTTAAAATCAGTCTTTCAATTTCGAGTTTCTTTTTCGATAATGCATAATTTTTTTCACACCCATTCTATCTTAATTTTACTTTTGACAGGTGTCAAGTATAATTTACTAAACTGAGTATAATTTTTCCTAGAACTGTTTAAAAATTAATAAAATCCAATAGTTTGATAGACCGAAGATCTATTTTATAAATTGAGGTATGTGGAAGCAATTGGTTTAAAGAAATTTCTTTCGAAATTCGCGATCTTTTTGTCTTTTTTGGGATAAATCTCGATGTTAAAAAGGGATTTTAAGAAAAGAAATTGCATTCCAAGTGTAGACTTTTTAAGCTACTGCATGAAATATTTTGCATATGCCTATTAGTGCTGGGATACCATCGATATTTTCTACTATCGATATTTATCGATAGTTCAGATTTCAATATCGATATATCGATTTTACTATCGACTGAATGTTTGTATCTAAACTTTAACTTTAACTAGTTTTTTATCAGGCTTCAGTTCGTTGTTTTTTTCACTTTATTGGACGTAACAGACGTATGTATGTACGCACGTTATTTTAGATGACAGTTTGTAAAAATTGTGATGCTGGTAAGCACGTTTCTGAAGGAACCAAAGTAACAGGGACTATAAGATATTTTATTGCAACTTTAGATAATGTTCAAAATCGAATTTGATTCTCAACCCAAAGGGTAATCAATCTAGCGGACTTTTCCTCTAATGGTCGTTTATTGTTTTATCCTGTGCTCGCAATTGCAATTGCATTTTTATTTAATTTTTTTACAACATCATAAAACTATCTGACAATTCAGTTCCTATGTAAACATATAAAAATTTCGGCATAAAGCCTTAAGTTAGTAGTAAAAAAGCACAGCTAAGCAATCCATACCACCTGCCATTCATGTTGTTTGTATTCATTGCTGTAATTATGCGCGAATTAAAAATAGCAAGTGAAATAGCTGCTGTAACAAGTCTTCATAGCTGTATTTTAAATAATAATAATATCGATATTGATATTTTTCCTATCGATATTTTCGATAGTTTACAACTATCGATAGTATCGATAGCTTCCCAGCACTAATACCTATGCATAAAAATGCAGAAACTTACTCTCTAGTAAATAAAATAGTCAGTTGCAAAAAACACTAACTATAAATTAACTTTTTTTCAAATGACTACAAATTGGTTTAAATCTAATGCAGATATCAACCAAAAAGGCACACGTAAAACACAAATTAAAGAAAAATAAGCATGTCATGAAGTCAAATGAAAAAAATATATACAAACATTTAAAAATAATTAATTAGCAATTATGTGGCGTATTTATTTCAGGACTATTATACATCATCATTTAGGGCAATTTAATGCAAAATTTTCATAAATAATTATTTCTATTTATATCAAAATATATTAAGATATACATACATATGCATGCATTTTCATTAGGGATATAACTTTTTAACAATTTTTTAAAATATCAAAATTGGCATAGCACAGTCCGATGGAGCATAAACAACTATAAAGGAACGTATAATTATTTTTTCTTTAAGGTCAAAAAAGTTCACGCACCAACCGCGATGAAGTTTTGAAAATATTTAATTTTCTTTTTGGTTAAGAAAAATTAATAATATGTTTATTTAAAACAAAAAATAGCTCAAGTATTAAATTTCATTAATATTTAGAGATTGCAAGAGATTTTTCCGCAAACTAAAACGTATCTTTAACTTTTTTTAACAAAAAAAAATTAAAAAAGAATAAAAAACATCGTTTAAAATTATGAATATTCAATATTGCATTGGTTTAGAAAAACCAATAGGTGCGTGAACTTATTTGAGAAAAATTACAAAAGATTATGATTTTTGTGGTTACTAGGACATGGTTGACCTCATGGTACTATGCCAAAAAATTGGTTATACCCCTAATGTTCATATGCACATTAGACTGGTCGCAATTTTTTTTTTAAATTTAATTGTTTGCGCTGCTTAAAATATGAGGTTTGGTGTAAGAAATCATGACCTAATTTTTCAGGTCAATCCGACGTTACCTAGCCGTGCCGGGTGGGGCCCAAAGTTCCCCATATTATAAAAAAACATCTTTTCTATCAGATCTTTATAGTTATACTAGTTGAAAAGCCGAAAATCAAAAATGTGGCTTCGTTACGATCTTTCGCAGAGAAAGTACTTCAAGTGTGCCAAATTTCAGCTTCCTATGTCATCAGATGGCTTCAGAAAGTTGCGGAAAGAATAGGACATACATGGAAACATCCTGACATACTAAGAAATTATATATTGTATAGATAGATTAACATATGTTCGCGCAACTCAAAAACGCTTTAGCTTATTGAAAAACTAAAAAAAACCGAAATTCCACAATAGAATTTACTTTAAGAACGTTAAAACTTTTTTCTTTATGTTGGCTTTGGTTTTCGAGATATACCGTTATTTCGAAAATTAAGGAGGTGGCACAACATATGTTCGCGTAACTCAAAAACGCTTTAGTTTATTGAAAAACTAAAAAAAAACCGAAATTCCGCAATAAAATTTACTTTAAGAAAGTCCAAACTTTTTTCTTTATGTTGGCTTTGGTTTTCGAGATATACCGTTATTTCGAAAATTAAGGAGGTGGCACAACATATGTTCGCGTAACTCAAAAGCGCTTTAGTTTATTGAAAAACTAAAAAAAACCGAAATTCCGCAATAAAATTTACTTTAAGAAAGGTAAAATGTTTTTCTTATATGCGCAGTCGTTTTAGAAACATAATTTTTAATGATTAAAATCTGTTAACAACTTTTGATTTTATGTATTCACAAAAGACGAAAAATTTTCATTAATTTAAGAATTTTATTAAACCGCCACATCTTTTGTGAATACATAAAATCAAAAGTTGTTTACAGATTTTAATTGTTTATAGCTTGTTTTGTTTGCAATGTTGATTTTTATATGTCTGCATAAAATTAGAAGCATAGCTGCATTTTTCAATTTTTTATGAATTTTTAAAAACAAAAATTCCGAAATTTTAATAAAAAAATTATTTTTTTTTCCAGAAAAAAAATTATGTTTCTAAAACGACTGCGCATATATGAAAAACGTTTTACCTTTCTTAAAGTAAATTTTATTGCGGAATTTCGTTTTTTTTTAGTTTTTCAATAAGCTAAAGCGTTTTTGAGTTACGCGAATATATGTTGTGCAACCTCCCTAATTTTCGAAATAACGGTATATCTCGAAAACCAAAGCCAATATGAAGAAAAAAGTTTTAACTTTCTCAAAGTAAATTTAATTGCCGAATTTCGGTTTTTTTTAGTTTTTCAATAAGCTAAAGCGTTTTTGAGTTGCGCGAACATATGTTGTGCAACATCCTTAATTTTCGAAATAACGGTATATCTCGAAAACTAAAGCTAACCTAAAAAAACGGCTAGCACCACTGGATTCAGCGACCCCGAATTAGTTAAAATTAATTAAAAATCTTTCGTTCGTATCATACTAAAATATTAAACTGCAAATACTTTAATTTATCTATACAATATATAATTTCTTAGTATGTCAGGATGTTTGCATGTATGTCCTATTCTTTCCGCAACTTTTTGAAGCCATCTGATGACATAGGAAGCTGAAATTTGGCACACTTGAAGTACTTTCTCTGCGGCAGATCGTAACGAAGCCATATTTTTGATTTTCGGCTTTTCAACTAGTATAACTATAATGATCTGATAGAAAATATTTTTTTTTATAATATGGGGAACTTTGGGCCCCACCCGGCACGGCTAGGCATCGTCGGATTGACCTGACAAATAAGATCATGATTTCTTACACCAAACCTCATATTTTAAGCAGCGCAAACAATTAAATTAAAAAAAAAAAAAAAATTGCGACCAGTCTAATGTACATACATATATTTTTTTGATAAAAATGATTTAAAATTTCAACAATTGGGGTATTCACAAGGTGTGCTATCATGTTATATTGTCATAATGTTTTAACATTTTACAATGGTTTAAAAATGTTGTTGTTGCTTTGTAAACAAAGAGTGTCTTAAATTAATAGAAATTTGCTTGCTTTGTTTATTGTGCTGTCGTAATTAATCAGAAGAGACCTGCGCTGAGCGGCTGAGCCGAACCGCTTTAGTTTTTGTAGCCGTCGCCGTTGATGGTAAAGTATTATCCGGCTAATATCCGAGTTTGACCTGCGGCTAGCAATTTTTGCATCAAAACACTTGCGGCGTTAAATTATATCGGCTTAGGACTCTGATGTTTGGTAAACAAACAAAATAAAATTAATTTGTGGTTTGCGTCTAAAAAATGGAAAATAGTCAGGTAAGATCTAATTTAATTTATTTATTCATGAATTAGAATTAAAAAATATTATGATGTTACGTAAATATTTATTTTTGTTTATTTGTTTTAAATTAGCTGATTTAAATTCAAAATAGAACACTAAACTATGAGGGGTTGTTCACAAGAGTCGTATTTTTTCATGTTATTATTTTAAGACTTATGACTTTATGACAGCTTGTGAATCCCCCAAATATATTATAAACGACTATACTATTAATTAACTACAAATAGGTTGAAAAATAAGTAGTTAGTTGTCAGTTCAAAAGTCATGCAAAGATGGTCAATTGGCTACTGCTTATGACATGCCTATGTTAAAATAATAAGTCGTCGACAAAGAACAAAGTCATTTAATCAACTAGATGTGGTTATAAAAAAACCAGTTTGAAGTAGGTTATAAATGTGTTTGACTTCCTACAGGGTATTTACTACCTAATTAACCCTCCACTAATTAGCCCTCCACCACAATTGTGAAGAGGGTATACTAAGTTTGTCGTTTTATGTGAAACTGTTTTTATTGTTCATCTCAGACGCCATAAAGTATATATATTCTGACTCCTTGGGTAATTCTAAGTCGATTTAGCTATGTCCGTCTGTCTGTCTGTCTGTTAAAAACGCGCCAACTTTCGAAAAACTCAAAAGAAAAAATGCTATCATAATAAAATTTAGCACTTCACAGTTTTATAGGACTAGAAATGACAGTGTGAAATTTCGTAAACATCGGTCCATAATTTACCCAAGACCCCATATAAGCCCTTCTCTCGGAAAACCGTAATAAATAATGCTATCATAATAAAATTTGGTTGTTCACAGTTTTATAGGACTAGAAATCACACTAATAAATTTCGTGATGATCGGTCCATAATTTACTGTAGGCCCCATATAAAGCACATTCTGGTAAATTAACCAAATACACCTAAAACCGTACCAGATATTGATATTGCGGTAAAATTTCTTACAACTTAACTTAATATGGCCAGAAAAATTTCGTGAAATACGGTAAAATTTATGTTTTTAAATACCAGAAATCACTCTGCAGAATTTTGGGATGATTGGTTCATAACTTACCATGGCTCCAATATAAATTCCACTCCTGAAAATCAGTTAAGTTCGGCTTAAACTGTTACGAATCATGATATTTTACTCAGGGAAGTTAAAATTGTTAAAAAAAAGTATAAAACTTTCTGAATGTCGGTCAATAATTTAATATAGGTCCATACTGCAACCAATTTTCATATAGATTCCACTTCTGAAATATTCGAAAACCAAGTTTTCTATCATTTCTCCCATCATTTTCTTAACGCCAACGTGAAAAATATGATGATTCGCTGATGATTCGAAAATCAAATTTCGATAAATTTTTAGCTTACGATGTAATCACAAATAGGGCTCGAAGTGATGGCAAGGAAACCCTAAAACTTATTGCAGAATAGTTGCTTAAAAATATCTGACCAAAAGTAAAAATGTTTTAAAATAAATCAAGACACTAATTTCTAATTTTGAACACTTAATTAATTTGCTTGACTTAAACAATAAATAACTACAGTCAATTTAAATAAAACACATAAAAGAGACAATTTTCGTTTAATAAAATCCTCATCTGGGCACCTTTTCCTCGAGTAGACGTACAGAGAAAAACTACCTAAATACCAAGAAGTTCCTAAATTGCTAACAAGATACAATTGACAATGCAGTAAATAAAGTAATATTATTATGTTTTTTTTTACGGATTTTAATTATTTTCATAAAACAATCATAAGCTTTTGCACATAAGGCCTTATTTACCACAACTTGATACAATAAAATACTTCCAATTAACATTTTTTATATGGGGGAGCATCGAAACATTGAAACAAAACATTGAAGAAGGCTTGCTTTCATCTATTTATAACTTCTAGCAATAATGTTTTTGTTAAATTATTTTAACTGTCTTCCAATTGATGTTGTCGATGATGCGGATGATGTTAAAAAAATTCACAACTTAATTGTGATCGTAAATAAACGTCTCTTTAAAGTTTTCCCAGAGAAAAAAAAAAAAAAAAACAATACAGTGATACAACTAAAACAACTAAAAGCTACCAAATGGCATACAGCATATTTTAGTTGGGCTTGTTAGTTCAGTTACCGTATTCGAACCTTCTAAAATATAATATAAAATCTTTATCAAAGATTTTCTGGTAGTACAGTGGCAGATAAGTTTTTTATGAGGTGCTCCTCAAATAAATAATGGAAGGACTGGTTTGTGCGATAGGACTAAAGTACACAGCTGACAGAGGTTTAAATCTTTTTTTTGTTTTAGAGGTAGAAGAGAAATTTTCTGGCTGAAAAATTTTCAAGATTGGACAAGATATCGGGATGAAAGAAGTCTTCTAATTGCCGGATCAATAGGGAACTGGCCTTTTCTGGATTCTAAGAAGAAGAAGAAAATAAGCTACTTATAATATTTGTGTCTCTAATTAATGTATTATTTTATGATCGCTAATATCTAAACAACGGATCGCCAAATAAAAGAAGCTGTCCTTTTTCAAAAGAATTATTTAATGCGGTTTACGTTCAATAACGTGATAAAAACAACGAACTGTAGCCTGATAAAAAATTAGCTAAAGTTTTCCTACTTAAGTACAAACATTCAATCGATAGTAATATCGATATATCGAATTCTGAATTACCGATAAATATCGATAGTAGAAAATATCGATAGTATCCCAGCACTAGTACGTGTGCTGCACGCAATATTCGCCGTCATATCTAAATTTATTGATTTTCCATCCAGCATTGTCGGTGTGACACATGCAAACACATTTTCACTGGTACTTCCAAAATGCTTGATGAGTATTTTGATAAGTCTATTTGGGTCTTAAGGATTTCCTGATCCAAGAATTTAAGTCTTAAGGGAACGAATGCCAGATATTTACAGAGGAGATGTTTTGCCGACTTTTTTTTCGTCATAGTGACTTCTGCAAAGATCATTGTCAGTTGCCCTAGCCCCTGGACATGTTTCCAATGGTCACTTTTAACTACCGGGACTATTCGTTTGTTTTACACAGAATAGTACTGTATCTTATAGCTCTGTTCTGAGTGAATTATTTTTTTTTTAGTAAAATTCTTTAATTATTATGTATTTAATTTGATGTTCTGTATTTGTACAACAAACACATTTTTAATTTATTTGACTTTTCGCATTACTGGAAACTTGTACAATGTACATACATTTCTTTATTTCTCAAAAGTTTAGGAATAATAAAAATGTACGTAATCATTAGCCTAATTAGCTATAAAGCGGCTCATACACTTGCAATATAATTGCTCAATTTATCGCATTGTTCAGTTATATTGAAAGAATTGTGCCACTTATAGAATAATGTAGGGCAATATAGAAATAAAATGGCGAATAACATTTACAATAATATTGTAGAAGCACTACAGGCTTAAAATTTGCAAAAAGTAATCTACTTCGATTTTGTAAAATTGGGGCTGGATATTTCTTTTTAATTATCTTGTTGTAAGATCTTTTATACTCTTTTTTCATTTTCGAGAAATCTCTTCTTGAAAGTTTCATAACTTTATTTGCAACAACAAATAAGAATTCATTTTCGAAAGGTTTCAACAATTGAAGCACAGTCGCGAATAACGTTTTAAGTTACAAATAATAATTTTTCAGGAGAGCAAAAAAGGTTTTGTTTTAAAAATTTTGTTTTCCTACTATTAAAAAGAATGATAATAAAAACTTTAATGCAACCTGCTTTTAAAACATTATTCCGCACTGCAAACCCATTTCGGTTTCATCATTTTGTTAGTAACTTGCAATGTTCTTCCACTGGGTGACTCTTTGAATGCCATTTTGAAGGCGTTAAGGTGCATAGTTTTGGTTGATTTGATGTTTAAACTGTGTAAGGCCAACGTTTATCTTCGAAAAAACAGTTTTTGCAAAATGTGGCGTTTACAACGTCATTCGCGGCTGTGCTTCAATTATTTCGTTTATAAAACGGGCAAAATCTTAAGAATACACTTGACTTCAATTTGTCCCCAAGTCGCAAGCTGTTAAGCAGCTTAAGAAGATCCCACAAAAATAGCTAAATTAAAATCCAAAATTAAAAAAAAAAAAACGTTTTCGAGATTATAAAGATACGTGTATTGCATTAAATAAAATTGATTAATAACACTCTGCTCGAAATTGACACTTTTTTTAGAATAGCTGGGCACTTGTCGTTTTAACCTAATTCGGGTACGCTGAATCCAGTGGTGCTAGCCGTTTTTTTAGGTTAGCTCTTGTTTTTGAGCTAACCTTGAGGAGGTTGCATATGTTTACATATGTTCGCGTTACTCAAAAACGCTTTAGCTTATTGAAAAAACTAAAAAAACCGCGTGCCTAGCATGCCCCTAGATGGGTAAAATGTATACCAACACCACTTTATTTTTGATCTCAATCATTAATTTTAATATACCCACCCGCTAGCTTCATTCCTTAAGGTAGCTCCCATACGAAATGTTCAATGCAAACTAGAAAAATATTGAAGAAAAAGTCCCATAAATGCCCAGGAGTCGTTCCTAGTGGGATATAGTGTATCCCAATTTGTCCTTAACATTTTCTTGAGACATACTTGCCCCTTATCACCACTTCTTAGGGGGTGATAAATTTCCAATAATTTATGAATTTTTAAAAACAAAAATTTCGAAATTTTGATAAAAAAATTTATGTTTCTAAAGCTAAGGCACGAGCTCTATGTGTATATTTGTCCTTCAAGTTGTACTGAAAAAGGTCAACAGAAAAGAGAAAGACAAAGTGAAAAAACAAAAAAATGTACTTGGACTTCAAGAAAAATTCTTGACGAAAGTACGAAAGACAGAAGTAAAGGAAAAAACATGTAAAATCAATTAAAGTGGATAATCATTCAGGAAAGCAAACTTCGATCTACCAAATGTTAAAATACAATTTGGTTTAAGGATTGATGTTTGACTAGTGACGTCAGCAGTCGTCGATGGCTGCGAGTGTAAGACGGCAAATCCATCTGAGGAGATCGAGTGGTTGCGATCGAAACATGTCATGGTAACCTGCCGGCCAGGGTTCGAGCCCGAGCCACGTCAAGAATGAAAGATTATCAATAACAATTTTAATTGATTTTCATGTTGTAAAATTCCTTTCTTCATAAAAAAATAATTTAATAAAAATTAAATTTCATGAACTTAAGCCTAATTAAAAATATTAAAAATTTGGATTAAAAACCATAAATAGTTCAACAAAATAACCACAATACTAATTATAACTGCGCATATTAAAAAAAAATTTACATTTCTTAAAGGAAATTTTATTGCGGAATTTCGGTTTTTTTAGTATTTTCAATAAACTTGAAAACTTTTTGAGTTTCGCGAATGTACGTTGTGCAAGCTCCTCCGTTTTCGAAATAACGGTATATCTCGAAAACAAGAGCTAACCTTAAAAACGGTTAGCACCATTGGCTTCAGCGTACCCGAATTATGTTAAAACGCCATGGGCCGGCTTGTCTACTTTTTCAACTAGGATAGTGTAATATAAAGAGAATAATATAATAGCTTAAAAGAGTCAGTTGGACTGTCTTTTTCAGTGTGACTTTCTCGCTGGTCCGCCATTTGCATGATATAAAATAGTTGTGTTCTGTATTTAGGTTTAAAAGTTATGGTCACCGTAGTTTAATCGAAGTTAATTTTCCAAAGTGAAGTCTCGACATCTTTTTCGCTCGTCGAGTTACTTTCTCATCTGCAGTTGGCCGGATTTTCTAGTTTCCAAACCGATGGTTTCATCGTACCATCTTTGATTACCCCACGTCTCCATGAGCTTTCGATTAGAACATGACATGACCATAACGCCGGCAGAGCAACGGTATTAGTTTGTTCATGTTCTTGTATGTGGCGAATACGTGTTGATGTACATGTTTTGATTGACCACAATTTATACAGAAAATACATTGTATGGCCAACTTCAATGCGCACATGGATGCTAAGACGAAAGCTTAGGCAACGATGGCAGCACATGGACGAAACATGAACAGTTTACACGAGTAGAATTCATGTGCGACATGCTGTTCTTACCAAGTTGATGGATAGTGGAGACGGGTGGTTACTGATGAGTTAAAATTTATTTGAGACCACTTGCTTACTCTTCGAGTGTGGATCTTTGTTTTCATAAATAAGATAGCGAAGTAAAGCCAAAAGGTTTACAAATAAAATGTATTTCTTACATTTTAAACGAGAGTTTTTTTTGACAAATAAGTCTTACATCTATGATCGCTTTCACATTAACATATATCTAAATAGTCCCCATGAAATACATAAACAGACATATATATTTTATGATATTATGAGTAATGAAGTTTATTTTTCTATGTCCTTTTGTCCGTCTGAACGTTTTACCCATTACATTTTTATAAGTTCCCTCAAGGAATAACAACTTTTTTTGTTAGGACCAGGACTCAGTGGATGGCCCTTGCTAATGCATTGCATTGTGTTGGAACTAGGAAAATAGTTTATCGGAAGGAGGATAGAGGGAGCAGTGCTTGTTAAGATTCGACTTGAACTTATTCATATTGAAATTCAGAGGATAGACTTCAGTTGAAAGGATGTTCCAAATACAAATAGTCCGGCAAAAAAACAAATTTTCCGCGCAATGCGTTGTACGGTGCACCGGCCAATCGACCAGTAAAGGATGTGCTCTTGAGGAAAAATGTGTATATTAAACAAACGTTCGAGTTTTTGGAACCAGATCCCTAAACACCTACATATGTGAACAGAAACCGTGATGACGAAATTTGTTGTCTGGCACTGGCAGGACACAAAACAAAGTATGAGGATAAGATTTGATTAATTATTGCTAGTTCATATTTAGTATATGAAGATTCAATAAATAAATATTGAAAAAAAAAAAAAATTCATTAGAGCACATCCCATTTTAGTAACGATACAACAGGCATATACAACCAACATTGCGTCAAGGGAGGCTTTCGCTCCAAAATATACTCCAAAATTTCTTCCATTCGCGGTCAGATGTAGGTGGTATACAAAATAAGGTGAACAGATGGAGTGAAGTATCTCTTACACTCATACTTGAATTCTACTGTCGATACCATTGGACATAACATTGTATTTTAATGCCAAGAATATCAAGAGAATCTGATTCTTCAATAATTTTACCACCCATATACATCTTGATCTGTCTCGCGTCTATGCGTCAGCATGAAACATTTGGTCTTTCAGGCATTAAAATCGTGATTATATCAAGGTGTCGACCAAGCGTATCATTCATGTTTTGCCTCATAGAGCCAACATCGGATTCAAACGAATTTGAAAAGAAAAGTTGCTGTAATCTGCAGAAGAGTTTAAGGGTTAGAAATTTACCATAGGAGGTCATTAAGAAAAATACGAATTAAAGTATAAGAAAGAACGGAGCTTTGCGGCATCCTTAAATAAATTTTGAACTCGTTTGAAGTACCACAACTCGTACAGTGCATTCTCTAAAAAAAGCTCCATATAAATCGAAAGAGAATTGATCGGTGACACCAAATGCATCAAGTTTTGACAACAGTGTACCATGACACACTCTGTTGTACGCCTTAGAAATATCTTAAGCAATTGCTTTACAGGGCCAGTTAGTCTCCAGTAGAGCAACCTCTACGAAAACCATACTAGCGGTTGCTTAGTAGTTAGTTTGAACTTAAAATTTGAGAAGATGGTGATTTATCATACTCTCCATAATTTTGGAAAGTGGCAAAGAAATTACAAATGGGAGGTACCCAATTTTTAGGGTTATTAGCCACTGCTTTTTTTTTTTTGGAATTTTAGAGTGATGTAATTTTATAAAACGATTTTTTGGTATTAAAAATTGGCCAAATCGCTCCCATACAAACGTCCTTACGGAGTCATGCATTTCAGTCGAATCCGGACACTGGAGAAGTGCTAGTGTATTGAAATTTTACTGATATTTTCTTAATACATTTTACCTTTTTAGTAATGACAATGAATTAAATAGGGCCACTGTTTTATTTTGACGGCACCAATATGAACGATCAAAAATACATACACCTTTCAAAATACAGTCAAATCCCGATAATTCGTACCCCGATAATTCGTAACTCCCGATAATTCGTAATAAACTGTCGGTCCCTTGAAAAATTTCGTTAATTCGTAAAATTTCCATACATTTTGGTCCCCTCGCTAATTCGTATTTTTTTTTTTAAATTAAATTTTCTTTACCTCTTATAAATCATAATTGTTTGCTAATTACCACTCATAATTCGTAATAAAAACAACAGAGACATGGAAAGAATGATTTTTTTTTGTTTACCACTATTTTATTTTTGCGGCGGTTTTTGCTTGTGTGTGGGTTTATTTTCTTAAGATCAGTTTGTTGCATGAATAATTTGTATGTATGTATAATTTTTATATATTTTATTTCTAACAATTTTTTTAATGTTTTTTTTATATCGTTTTAGCAAATAAATTGAAAACCCCCGTTTATTCGTATTTATTTTTTTTAACCCCGTTAAATCGAAACCCTGCTAAATCGAAAACCTCTATGATTCGTAAGAAATGGCCGGTCCTTTGCGATAGAATTATCAAGATTCTACTGTACATGTTTAGTCGATTGCAATTTAATTAAAGAACTTGTAATCATTCGTTTTGTTAACTTCGCAACCGACCACGATTTCTTCTATATTTTTTTATTTCGTCCTTAAATAATTTATAAATTTTCATAGTTCTATCATCAATAAGTTTAAAATAATCTGCTGATATCTTATATAAAGTACTTCATATAATTTTTAATGCTTTAAAGAAATATGAATTTGTTTGTTGGTTGTGTTTAATTAATTAATAAGCTGTCATCTTAATCATCTCAAATGTAGTGTATGAAAACGCGTTTAAAAATCTAGGTGTGAACAAAGCTTAACCCTACATTTAAAATATTATTTTGGTAGCCCCAGCTCTGTTTGGTTGATCCCAACTCCATGAAGAAACTTGTATGGGAGCTAACGGGTTCATTTTTAGTCCCAAATGTTATACACTTAATAAACTTACTGCCGATTTGAACAATTAGTATAAAGGAGATGCTATACCTTTGTAATATTTGCAGCAAATTCCAAACCCTAAATTCGTTTTGTTTAGACGATGTCGTGCCAAACTATATATTTATAGATAAAATTTGTATAGAGGCAACACGATTCTATTGAATTGAATCAGTTGTTGTGTTTAAAACACACCATGGTGAAGGGTTTACAAGATTCGGCACATATTGTAATAAAATTTCTTGTACTGCATTTAGTAGAGTATAAATTAAAGCTAATCATCATGTCAAGAAGATTTACAACAAATTACCAGCCAATAAAAAAGCTTTTACTTTGTTTGAAATAAAGTAATGTGAGACAAATTTTACAAAGAAGTGTCTGAAATTTACTTTAAACATTTGTGTATGTATATGACCTCGGCTTGTTGAATTTGTTGTTTTTTCCAATTTTAGTTACATTTCTGTTTTTTAGAGTATTTTACTTTTCGTTCATTTTAGTTCAAGAAAAGACTTAGAACTTCCTTATTGCAAGGTCATCATTTAATATTTCTTAAAGGGTGTTTTCCATTGCAATTGCAACAAACGTTTAGTGAATGTTATTTGAAACTCCAGTTATTTTTGTAAGGAACAGGCCGACTACACTTGAAAAAATTAAATACAAATATCTTAAACAATACAGTTTATTTTTTGTTTTGAACATGTGAAAATTTATATCCCAGACCACAATGGGTACAGATGGTGTTATGCGTAGAGTTGTGTCGTTCCGGAACGACCTAGTTCCATTGAACGTTTCTCTAAAAGGAACGGTGTGGACTTTTTCAAAAGTTAATTTTTTTTTCGTTCCTCGTTCCGCAATTGCAATCCGTAAGATGATCACATGTATTTTTGTAGGGTTGTTTTTTGTGTATTGATCAATGTTGCCGACTTTTGTGTATTTTTGTCGTGGCATATAACAAATTTCTAATTAAATCCATTACTAATGTGATCCAAAGCAATATGCAATATTTTTTACAAACATTTTAAAAATTACATAATTTTTATGTAGGTAGTTGTTACGCCAAAACATGAAAACAAACAATAACAAATTTTTGATTGTTAACATTTTAACGAACGACAGAGAAGTTTTTTCGTTCCTCGTTCATTCATTGTTCAAAGTAAAAAGCGGAACGAAGATTCCACAAAAGGAACGATTTTGCCCAACTCTAGTTATGCGTTTATGTTGATGTATGTATCACATAAAACTGTTAGATTTAGTCCCTCATCACTTCACCACTTTCTGAATCGATTTAAAGTTGTCCGTCGTTCAGCTGACTAACTGTCGATATAAAACCTGTGTGCAGTGATGTTAGATGTTTTTTTGAAATTATTTAAATTATTTATTTTATAAAAAAATCGCCATAATCGTCATTAGTTTTGAAAAAAATCGTCAAAAAATCGTTTTTTTATCAACACGGATTAATCATTCTATTAAAACATAAAAAAAAATATTAAGTATAAGATCATACAAAACCAAAAAATATAGAATTTTTAATACTTAAGACGATTTGGTGGGGCTTTGATATTGCTCTGCGGAGATTTTCGTCAAACACTTCCTGTCATCCCCAAATCGTCTGCTGCGGATGAACTAAACGCGTGCCTGAAATCGTTGTCTTTGTGGAGGCATGTTCAGAAGTTGCAATTGACCACAAACATGAGAGTCGCGTTGCAGAACGACCCATCGGCTGCTGAATTCTCGAGACAACTGCTGGAGCTTAGCAACGGCCAATTTCCTGTTGATGTTTCAAATGGATTGATATCGTTCCCTGAAAATGTTTGTGAATTCACATCGTCCAAGGAGGAACTCATCAGCAAAGTGTTCCCCGGCATTGCACAAAGTAACAAAAATCTCGATTGGATTTGTGAACGGGCAATACTAGCAGTGAAGAATAAGGACGTCGATAGCTTAAACTTACTTATTCAAAATCAAATCGCAGGACAACTGCATACGTACTAGAGTTGTCAACCGATTAAGAATAATTCGATTAATCGATCAAACAAAAACAAACTCTTGTTCGAATAATTTTAAGATGGTGATTTTCGAATAACGAATAAATCGATTAAATTATGTCGATTAATCGAACAATTTTTTTTTATTAAAAAATAAATTAATATAAGACTAATAAGAAATAAAAGCTTAGAATTTGATTTATTCTCAAACGTTTCTAGCGATTTTATACAAAATGTAGAAAAAGTAAAAAATATTGTTGCTATAGCCCTCATTTTAATTAATCTCAATTTTTAGTGGGCAAAAACCGTGTTAAGTATTCATTGTATTTCAAAAATGTATCTTATGTTCGTATTAAACAAATCTTTGATAAACAATTGTAACAGCTGTTTTCTTTTTAAATCAAACGTTAAACAATGTAACACATTGTTATCTGTCAAAAAGCGTCTGTTAACTGTCGGATAACAGCTAACGCCAAGTTATAATAATGGCCTTAAGAAGAACTCATGGTCGGTTGTACACGCGAGGGGTACTTACATGGAGACTGATACTCAGTTTGAGGTATGTTCAGAGGTTTCGATGTGGTTAATGAAGTGATTAAGTTGTAATCATGTCAATTTGAAGTGATTAACAAATAACTTCAATATATGGTTAATCATCTCGATTTTGATGTGATTCGAGCTTAATCACGCTCGACTTGCTTAAACGCGTTTAAAGTGTGAACATAGCATAAGTGTCACAATATTAAAATAGAAAACGATGTAGTAGAAGATAATCCAACGCCATTAACATATGCCGAACTTCATCCAATGGAAAAATACATACAGAGAGACATCGGTTGTTTTATAGAAGAAGTTGTACGCATAAGTTTGGCTGAAGATGGAAGGTCTGCAAACGCCTTTAGAAAATCCAAAGTTGTATCGGATTATTTAAGAATTAAGGATCTAACGATTCCTTTAAGTAATACAACGACATGGAGCTTAGATGAAAAGTTGTACGCATCAAAAAAAAAAAAAAAATTCATAGTGGATTTGAGAAAAAATAAAGAAGAAAGTTGAAGATTTTCCATAGTTGTAAATTAACGGACGGATATATCTTATTTAAAATATGAATTTTTTTATTCGTTATTCTCATCGATTAATCGAATAATTTTTCAGATTTAATCGTTAGATCTATCGAACAAAAACAATTATTTGAATTTTTCGAACAAAGCTAAAAGGCGAATAATTGACAACTCTAATACGTACAAATCTGTTGACTGCGTGATCGACGAAAATGAACCGACCAGCTACCCGACGGAATTTTTGAACTCGCTGGATGTACCAGGAATTCCGCCCATAATTTACAGCTGAAGGTGGTATCGATCATAATCATGTTGCGGAATCTCAATCCCCCAAAATTGTGCAACGGTACGCGGTTGTCCGTCAAAAAGCTAATGAACAATTTGATTCAGGCGACAACCATCAAAGGCAAAATCAAAGGAGAAGAAGTCCTTATCCCACGAATTCCCATTATTCCGACTGAACTTCCATTCCAATTCAAGCGGATTCAGTTCCCCGTTCGATTGACATTTGCAATGGCAATCAATAAATTGCAAGGGCAATCACTAGAAGTCTGGGGTTAATCTCGAATTTCCCTGTTTTTCGCACGGTCAGCTGTACGTTGCATGTTCGCGTGTTGGGAAACCGTCTTCGTTATTTGTTTTTGCGCCGGAAAACAAATCGAAAAACATTGTTCATCCAATCGTTCTCTACTGATTCCATTCAAATAAATCACATTGAAAATTTAAATATTTGTGTTGTAATATTACTCTAAAGTTTGTCTGAAAGCTTAAATTTGGGACGAGGCGAAGTTCTTCGGGTCCGCTAGTATAAATATATATTCGCTTCTACATACGTATGCAAACTAACCCTTCATTTCCACATGCAAGTACAAGTTCGAAAAACTCAATACACTGACACTCTTTCACTAACATTCACACAATTTTTGTTCATTCAGCCAATCGGCTGTTTCCTCGATTTTTCGTTGATAACACGTATACACTACTTGCAAGTAATTACTTGCATGTGGAAACGTTGGGAAAGAAAAAACTTTACTTGCCAGATTGAAGTGTTATAAAATTGATGTTGGATTAAAGTTTAAACTAAATTTATTGACGGGATTAAATCGTCAAAACCTAAGTGACTCTACATTAAAAATCGTCAATCGTCATTTTGGTAAATTCATCGAAAAAAATTGTCAAAATGACGTAAAATCGTCACATCTGACATCCCTGCCTGTGTGCAAAGTTCTTAATGTCACAAGTACGAAGCTTACTACAAGTGGTGAAATCGGTCCATAATTTTACATACCCCCCATACAAACTTTTTCCCAGAATAAAGTCTTTGTGCGAATAAATCATCTTATTATGTTGGAATTTAGATTAAAGTTGGTTCAAAAAAAAAAAAATATTTATCAACCCAAAGTAACTTACCAGTTTCATTTTATATACATATGTATGTAAATTCGTCCATATTTGATCATAGCTCCGATACAAAAAGCACTCTCGAAAAAACTTAAATTTTACAATTTCCTTGAAAATATTGGTAATTTTACTATTCTTTGAGCCCTTATGACACTACATTTTTTATTCATTAATTGATGTAGAATTGATAGGAAGAAACAGTACATAAATGCTAGAAAGAGCAAATTATAAAAAAATGTAAACAAAGTTTTTTTAGTTTTTTTTCTCTTGCTATGGTTTTGTTTCAGGGATGGCGTTGAGAATTTTTAAAATTGTACCAACAACCTTTAAAAATTTTACTTCTTTACCCTAATTGCACTAAAAGATGTTTTTAGTTGAAATTAATTTTATTTATGTTCTTAAAAAACACAACAAAAATGTATTATAAATCTTAGTTTGAAAAGTATCGACAAAAAAGTACAATTGAAACAACTTAGCCATCCCTGTTCTGTTAATTTTATTAAATGTTGCCAACTTTTTGTTTATGAGAAACCTAAAAAAAAACGGTAAATCGCTGAATTTGCCCATAAACTTTCAATATTTCAAGCTTGAAATGTCAATTTTAAGTTGAACATAAGGGCTTTACCGAGCTTTTCTACGTTTTACTAAATTGCGTTCGCGTACACAAAATACAGTAAATGAGAATACAAATTGAGAACGTAAAGTGACAGTTCTTCACTGAGTATTTACGAGTTTTTACTGCAGTAATATTTGCAGTAAAATTTATTAAAATAAAAAACATGTTTCAAAAGGTTAACAAATAAAAAGCGTAAAATTTGTAAGAAAAAATTTTTTAAAAATAAAAGTTGAGATAAAACTTAAATAAAACATATTTAAGTATTTAATATTAATTAATTAAACTTGTTTGTAAAGCATATGCCAAATTATCAAATCTTTTTTGGTTGTTTTAATTTTTTGGAGTTGTGTAAAGTATTTAGGTACTTAGTACTATCCTCGTTTTTGAAGTAATCAATAACAAAAAAAGTAATCAAGAGTTCTGGAAAAAATTTAACCGGACACACAGAACTCTAAAATAAATCTTAACCTCATAACATAATTTTTCTTTTTTCATTTGACCTCAATACGTTTAAAATGAAGGGTCATATGGGGGAGTCTGTAATCGTTCTAAAGCTGACCCGAATGTTAAGAAATGCAGCAACTGTGGCGAAAATCACACGGCAAACTATAGGGGTTGTAAAGTCTTCTTGCATTTATTAAAACCTGCTTTAGTTCAAAAATATACTCACTCCCAATATGGTCCGTCACATGCGCCCAGCCAATCATATGCCCAAGTCCTAAAAGGAAACCCTAATGCGAAAAATCCCCCGAGTATTTCCAACGCAAAGCAACCTCCGTACGCTAATGTTCCTAGGGAAGGTCTACAAATGCCTACCTCAATTGAAAATTTAATTCAAACTATGAATAACTTCATGGCCACTATGCAGAACATGTTTCAGGAAATGATGCGAAACCAGAACATGCTCCTGCAAGTTCTACTCAACAAAAAATGAACCAGTTAAAAATATGTTTCTGGAATGCAAACGGGTTATCCCTACATAAACACGAAGTTGCAAACTTTCTTCATAGGCATGTAATCGACGTACTTCTTGTCTCTGAAACACACTTTACTCATAAAACTGCTTTAGGGTAAATGGTTACCTTACGTATGACACAAAACATCCCAGCGGACGAGCTTGTGGTGGCACAGCCATAATTGTGCACAAACACATCAGACACTTACCATTGCCAGAGTTCGAAGAAGATTGTATCCAGGCCACATCTATAAATCTTACTGATTTCAAACTAACGTTAACATCCGTTTATTGTCCCCGAGGCACAAAATTCTACACGATAAATTTCTCAACTTCTTCTCCACATTGGGCCAGAAATTCATTGCTGCTGGCGACTACAGCGCTAAACATACATATTGGGGCTCCAGACTTATTAGTCCTAGAGGTAATCAGCTATACAATACCGTAACTGCAAATAATTTTGATGTGGTATCGAGTGGTGAGCCTACCTATTGGCCAACCGACTTCAACAAGCTACCAGACCTTATTGACTTTGCTGTAATCAAAAACATCAAGCGCGATCAGGTACTAGTTAGTTCCTCCTATGATCTTTCGTCTGATCATTCACCTTCAATCCTCATTTTAAAAGGTAACTCTGACGCCGCAGCTGCAAACTGTATTTCCTATCCAAACAGAAACACAAATTGGTAAAAGTATAAAATGTATGTGAGCTCTCACCTATCACAGTGCATTCCCCTAAAAAATTCATCTGACATCCAAATAGCTGTCGACCGATTTACAGAAGTCTTGGATGCTGCAGCAAGAAATGCAACCCCAATCAAGCGGACAATTAAACGTGCTCCTTACAATACATCGACGGATATAGAGACCCTTATCAGAGAAAAAAGGAAGTTAAGAAGACAATGGCAAAACAGTCGTTCCCCAACCACTAAGGCCCAACTACAATTATGCCTGACAACTCTTCGCAACAAATTGAGACAGAACCACGAGTCTGCAATAGAAGGCTATCTAAACAGCCTAGATGCCACAAAAAACTCCAATTATAGCTAATGGAAGGCTGTACGGCATATGAAATGCCCTATAACCCAAGAATCTCCATTAAGACTGGAAAACCGCACTTGGGCCAAAAACACAGATGAGAAATTAAACGCTTTCGCGGGCCACCTTGAGAAAGTTTTCACGCCACATGATACACATACTTGTTCCTGTCGTCCAATCATTCCTGATTCCTGATCCATTAAAATTTAACATTACTCAAGTAAAATCTGCAATAGAAAAAGTGAATATTAGAAAATCTCCCGGACTTGACCGTATCACAGGGTCAATGATAAGAAACTTACCATCGTCTGCTTCCAGAATCTTGCTACTGATTTTTAACGCTATATTAAGAGTCGGATACTTTCCATCCTCATGGAAGAGGTCTATAATTGTTATGATTCAGAGCGAAACATGGTACAATAGAACAAGTGCATAGAATTGTCACCCTTATTAGATCGGCGTTTGAGAAAAAGCAATACTGCTCAGCCCTGTTTATAGACATATCCCAAGCATTTGACAAAGTTTGGCATGATGGGTTACTCATCAAAATAACACGAATGCTTCCTCAAAACACTCACAAGCTTCTGGAGAGCTATCTAACAGGCAGAACATTCATAGTAAGGTCGCAAGATAAATACTCCCCCCTCAAGAAAATTACTGCTGGTGTCCCCCAAGGCAGCATATTAGGACCGCTTCTATAAATAATATACACAGCGGATGTGCCAACAAACCTGAGCACGCATACCTCTACATTTGCAGACGACACAGCATTTATCAGCGTAAACCATGACCCAAAAGTCGCATCGCAAAATCTGCAGTCCCACATCAATGAACTAGAGGCCTGGCTAGAAAAATGGAGAATAAAGGTTAACCCGGCTAAATGTGCTCACTTAACTTTCACGCTCAGAAGACAAACGTGCCCAGCTGTAAAAATAAATAACATCACTGTTCCGGTAGAAAACCATGTTAAGTACTTGGGAATTCATATAGATAGACGCTTGACCTGGTCGCGTCATATTGAAGCGAAAATAACGGCTATGAAACTTAAAGCAGCTCAACTACATTGGCTTCTCGGTCGAAACTCAAACTTGTCCTTAGACAACAAAATTATCTTATACAAGTCCATCATAAAACCAATATGGACATATGACATCCAATTATGGGGTACTGCATGCGCATCTAACATCCAAAAGCTTCAAAGAAGACAGTCTAGAATATTACGACAAATTGTCTGCGCCCCATGGTATATACGTAATGATATTATCCACAGAGATCTCAACGCCCCCACTATCCCGGAGGAAATTAAAAACTATTCAATAAGTTACATCGATAAACTAATGGTCCACCCTAACTACCTCGCTCGGGGCTTGCTTCAGTTCGAAGGTCACCAGAGGCTAAAAAGAACCGATACTTTGAGCCTAACTAGAAAACAGTCTTAAAATTTGAATACAGCAGTGAGTGGTTACACTGGTAACAACTAATAAACAACAAGTAGAATTAAGATTTGAATACATATTGTAAATTTCGATAAGAAAGATTCAATAATATAAAATAAATTAAAAAAAAAAATATGGGGGAGTCTAAAAAGACAACTGAAAATTATTTTGAGGTTGCCATTTATTTCTGGAGCCATTGACTTATTTCGCTTTTTTAAGGAACGACACACTTTATGATTTGGTCCGGTTCAGAATACAGTATAAGTTTAGGGAGAATTTCGCACCACTTTTGAAATACATATACACTCATAAAATTTGTACAGTAACTGATTGTGGGTTATTAAATTCGTTTTCCGTAGTGTTAAAATGGAATATTTTACAAATGTTGTTTTTTTGTTTGGCTTAAGGTCATATAAAAATTATAAATAAAAAATCCACAAATTTTTGTATTTTTAATTTTGTTTTTTATTTTTCATCCGATATTTCGATCATGCATCGATGGTCATCTTCAGGGGATTTAAAACACTGTCAAATTAAAAACTACAAAAAAGTGGATACGTCCTAACTGCTTGTCATATTTTCCTAACTGATTCATATGACAAGCAGTTAGGACGTATCAACTTTTTTGTAGTTTTTAATTTGACATTGTTTTAAATCCCCTGAAGATGACCATCGATGCATGGTCGAAATATCGGATGAAAAATAAAAAACAAAATTAAAAATACAAAAATTTGTGGATTTTTTATTTATAATTTTTATATGACCTTAAGCCAAACAAAAAAACAACAACATAGATAATCGAAACAGGTCAACAATTAATATTGAACATTTTACAAATAATTTTATTTTTTAACATTTATGTTTGTTATTCAAAAAACAAACTACCAAAAAATAATGTTTTTCCGTATTTATTTTGTTATGTAGTTTAATTTTTGTCTGTTAAAATATATTTTTTAAAAGTAAAAACTATTCAATTTTAAGGAATATGAAGTTCAATAAATAAAAAATTTTGAAATTAATGAAAAAATCATTTGTTTTAAATGAAATGTAAATGATCCGTTTTTTAAATGAATTTTAATTTTTTTAAAGTGAATTTTCGTTTGAATTTAACTACATAATATTTTGAGTGTACATATTATATATCATGACTTGGTTTGGTTCGGCTTTGAGCCCTCTATATACTAAATGATACCAAGGACCCTCCAGGTAGAGCTTGTGGGGGTTCAACCATTTTAATAAGAACAACCTTCAAGCAACAAACAGGTGTGTGTGTAAATTCATACTGTCCTCCTAGATTAACAATATCAGAAAATATTAGTTTTTGCTTAATAAATTTTCTACAGTGGGACAAAATGTGATGGCGAGCGGACAACCCACCTACTGGCCTACTGATCAACAGTATATTTCAGATGTAATCGATTTCGGCGTGGTTAAAAATATTTGGAAACGATTTGATTCAAAATTTTCCTTGAATTATCTTCAGATCACACACCAACTATAATTACCTACTTCATTGAACCCGAAAATAATAGTTTCCCCGTCTAATTATGTAGCGAAAGCTTGCTTAAGGATAAATCGGTTAAAGTGCCAAAAATATATCAGTACCCATTGTCTGAAGAATATATCGCTAAAAAATAAGTGAAATTTTTCAAAAGTGAAAATTTTCAATTAAAATATGTAAAAGTAAACAAAACCAACCAACACATGTGCGTATTGTGCAATGTTGTCACCACATAACAACGTATTTCTCTTTGCGCTATGTAAAGCAAAAGATTTTGGATTTTATCTAATAAATTGTACCACCTAAGAATATGGTATACACACACAAGCATTTTTTTTTTTAGTGTCCCACCGAATGTTCGGGTTTGGAAATTTATTTTATTTATTTATTGATTCCATTTCCTGTACAACAAGACCGAGTCTTATATGTATAGCACAGGAACGTATTACGTTACAAAACAAACTTGATACAAGTAAATATAACAATATTAATATAAAAACAAGTTAGAGTGCTATATTGTGCCGAATCTTTGATACCCTCCACCGACACTTCGAATGTTTTAGGAGTAATAATGAGTAATGATGTCTATTTATTATTATAATCTTTGTAAAAACAGACATCTGCATTAAAATTTGTTGCGGTTTAGACCTATATAAAATTATTGATCGACAATCAGAATCAATTTTAAAAAGTTTGAGTAGAATATCAGTTTAAGATGAACTTAAATGATTTTCAAGAGAACAAATTATATAAAAGCCATGGTAAGCTATGAACCAATCATCCCAAATTCTGCACAACGATTTCTGGTATTAAAAAAACATTAATTTCAATACAGCGGTGCAATTAGTTTAAGCGTTTGCAGTAAATTTCAGAAGGCAGCTAAAATGGAATCTAAGGAAAATTATGGACCGTATATCACAAAATTGCATAACATTTTTTCTGGCCATATGAAGCTAAACTGGAAGAAAGTTTACCGCGTATTTAATTATTTTACCAGAGTGGGCTTTATATGAGGCCTATGGTAAGTTATGCACCGATCTTCACCAAATTTCACAGTGTCATTTCTAGTTCTATAAAACTGTGATGTATCAAATTTTGTTATGATAGCGTTATTTTTTACGTTTTTAAGCGTACTAAGCTGTTTTCCGGGAGTAAGGTTTATATGGGGCCTAGGGTAAATTATGAACTGATCTTCACGAAATTTCACAGTCTTATTTCTAGTCCTGTAAAACTTATACGTTCCAAATTTTGTTATGATAGCATTATTTTTTACGTATTTAGGTTTACTAAGCTGTTTTCCGGGAGTAAGGTTTATATGGGGCCTATGGTAAATTATGGACCGATCTTCAGGAAATTTCACAGTCTTATTTTTAGTTCTAAAAAATTTCGATGTACCAAATTCTGTTATGATAGCATTATTTTTTACGGATTTAGGCGTACTAAACTGTTTTCTGGAAGTAGGTTTTATATGGGGCCTATGGTAAATTATGGACCGATCTTCACGAAAATTAATAGTTTCATTTCTAGACCTATTTAACTGTGACGTGCCAAAATTTGTTATGATAGCATTGTTAGTTAGGGTTTTAGGCTTACTATACTGTTTTCCGGGAGTAGGGCTTAAATGGGGCCTAGGGTAAATCATGGACGGATCTTTAAGAAATTTTACAGCGTGATTTCCAGTTAAATAAAACGAACTGTTGCGAAATCTTATATCATTCCGTGCATTTTTCCACCATTTATGTTAGTTTTTGTAAGAAAATTTTAAATATTTTTAGGTGGTGGTTCCACATTTTGATTCATAGCTAAGATCCTATTGAACCGATTTTGCTGGATTTCAATCCCAAACTGCTTAGGATAACTACAAGCAATTTGGCACCAAGTTTTTTTATTTCTTTCGAGTTTTTCGAAAGTGAGCATGTTTTCAACAGACGGACAGACGGACAGACGGACAGACAGAAGGACATGGCTAAATCGACTTAAAATTACTTAAGGACCCAGAATATATTTACTTTATAGGGTTTCACACAGAATGACAAACTTAATATACCCTCTTCACAACTAATTGTGGTGGAGGGTATAAAAAGCAAAGTTCAAAAATTATAAATTAAAAAAAGTAAAAATTATTTAAAAAAATTGAATAAGAATTTTATGAAACTATTAGCATTGCTGTTTAGTTGTTGACTTTGTGGAAGATTGTTCCAAAGACGAGCGGCATCCCAGTAAAAACTTCGCCTACAAAATAATGTGTTGAGTAATCAGAAAAACATAAGAGCACTACTTACAATTCTACAGAAAGAACCAATGAATTTTACAAGTGATGTCCCAAAATAAACGTATTTGAATAGCCATTCAGATACAAGTAAATGATGTCGAGGTATTATAATATTTCGATTTCGGGGCGATTGAAAAAAACGTATTTTATCGAATATATATTTAGGTGTTTGAGTGTTGATTATTTTATGTAAAAAATTAAGAGTGCGAATTTTTAGCAGACTTTCAAAAGATACTCCATAATGATTATTGGCAACAGAGGAAACCGTCCTAATCCATACACATATCTTATTATGTTATTAAACAATACATTCAATTTTCTCCTACTAACTGAGTCACAGCTTCCAAATAATTCACACCCATAGATCAAGCAAGGAATCAAGTATGATTTAGCAAGTAAGGCTCTTATTCTTAAGGGTGTAAAATATTGTGTGAACCAGAGAGCTCGTAACTTTACATAAGTTTGACCAACCAGTAAATTAACATGATCAGTCCAGGTCAAATTGCCATTGAAAATGATACCAAGATTTTTCGCTCTGTTAACAATTTCAATTTTCTCGCCATTTAAAACAAAATCCTCAGATATGGAGGGAATTAAGATTTTTTTACATATTACAATGCATTTAGATTTGTGAGGATTCAAACAGAGACCGTTTGCACTAGCCCAAAGGTAAATTCTATTTAAGTCGTCATTTAGGTAGGAAATCCCCGAGGCAATATTTTGAACTGGGTTACTTAAAGTGAGCACGTCATCGGCATATAAATGGATATTACATTTAGTGAGTTGTTTTGGCAAATCATTTACTTATAATGAAAATAAAAGTAGACCTAGAATAGAACCCTGAGGCACTCCCCTAGTCAAGGATAAGCTATCCGACCATACATTGTTCACAAACACCGATTGTGTGCGTTCTTAAAGATAGGATAATATAAGTTTGGTTGACGTGTTCGTTAATCTAAAAAAGTCTTTAAGTTTTGGGATGAGTATGTCATGATCTACCGTATCGAAAGCCTTAGAATGGTCAAGAAGCACAAAAAAATTTATATTTCCATTTCCCAATCCTTGCCGTATGTTCTCACCAACTTCCACAAGAGCCGTTACGCCGCTATGACTCTGACGAAAACCAGATTGTGTGTTGGATAGCAAACTATGAGTATTAATATACGTTGTCATTTGTTTATACAAAAGTTTTTCCAAGACTTTCGATAGAAAACACAAGATGGCTATAGGTCTGTATTCTCCACTGGACTTAGGTAATGGCACAATTTTTGCATGTTTCCAGTTTAACGGGTAAATACCGGACATTATGATGGTATTAAACAAATGAGTAACATATGGCAAAATCAATGGCAAAAGAAATCTTATAAATTTTGGATTTAAGTTATCACTTCCCACTGCGTTTGATTTTATTAAAGAGCAAGTTGAAAAAACATCATATTGAGTAACACAAGAAAATTGGAAGTGTTCCTCAATTATCCCATTATCCGTATTTAAAGTGTCCGAAGAAAAATTGAAAAAGAAGGATTTGCTTGGATAACAGGAGCGTAAGTAAACGTTCTGTTAATCATATTTGCATCCACTTGGTGGTCAATATTGCCGTGTGCATTGCCAATTCCTATTTCACGAATAGAATTCCAAGTTTGCCGGGAATTAATTGCACAACTAAAACGTTTGGTGTAATATTCAGTTTTTGCATACTTGATATGTTTGTTGACATTTTTCCTGGCAATGGAAGCATTTTCGTTCTACAAAATCTACTACTATTCAGCATCGAGTAGCCAAAATAAGTGCAAAGGCTCGGTACCCAAAACTCAGTACTTTGCCAGCCCTTATTAATGTTTTCTTTCTCCACAACGAAGTACAATTTATTAAAAAACAGAAGAAATTAGTAGAAATTGCTGTAGAATTAACCAAATAATTTTTTTTTTAAGTGTAACTGTGAAGCTGTTTTTTGTATTTCAATGATTTTTATATTTGCTGTAATTGTAATTGTTAAGTTATATGTACAATACAATACAACACAATACATCCCAGTTTAGTGTAGTGTAGTGGTTGGCTGGTTGGTTGTAGGTAACATGATTATTAAACAGTAGTTTATGGCAAAATGCTTTATGTCCAAACATACCTAATTGGATTTTAACGAGTTATTGCTTTTGGGACGTCTGACGACTACTTACCAAATACACACATCTACACATTCTTGCTCCACTCAAACGGAGTCTCAGACAAATAGTACGAGTTCAACAACAGAACGAAGTGGGTTGATGCATGTTTTTTTGTTTTCTAACTATTATTTCATACATGTTTGATTTCTTTTGTATTGTGCTCGTGCACTATATGAATTTAAGGTCTAAGGTTCCTTTTTAAAGTGTTTGTATTAATTTTGTGTTGTACCATTTATTTTTCAATACAGTTTTTAATTAACAATATAATTACTAGTTAACTGCAGTTCTATGTAATCCCTGAATAAAAAAAAAAACGGTTATAAAACATTTAAAATATTTAAACGTTGCCAATTTTATCTAAAGCGTGATCAGAAATGACCACTAGTTGCTATTGAAATTTCTGTTTTTAATAATCTTCGGAATATTAAAATTGTCTTTAGCAAAATAAAACTTTTCTAGTTTTGAAATCAAACATTTTTATTACACCTTTTGAAACAGTTAAGACCGTTGTAATCTTTCATGACACGTATTGTGGAATTACAAAAAAAAAAAAAAAAATTGAAGAATTGAAAAATTTTTCAGAAACTAACCCCCATATTCATAAAAAACATTTCAGCATTATTAAAGGTTTATGAAAAGAATTTTCAATGAAAATTTGTTCAATAAACCTTTTATAAATCAAAATTAAGAATATGGTGGTAAGAAGTTTGTAGTATTTGGCCAATATAATCTTAAAAAGGAAACATTATCAAGCTTTTAATAAAATTTTACTTCGTTATCGTCCAGACATACAATTTTTGTTGCTGCAATTTTCTAAAATCATGTCTTAAAATTGCATCAGTGTCCATTTTTTGAAATTTAACTCCAACAATTTTTGTATTTTTATTTTGCCTTTTTTCTTCTCCTTGCGGTCCAACAATAGAACAAAAAGTTTTCAGAGAATTATCTTAATATTTCTTGTTACAATAGAAGGGTCTATGGCAGTTATGTGTGAACCCAAATATCGCACAAATGCTCACCACGGCTTCGATGGAATACCTCTATGCGATTGTTCATATTTTCAATGACTCTGAGACAAAATTGAGGTTCAATGTCGTTAAAGTGCCGAATTATCTCATCCTTTAGCTTTTGAATTGTTCTTGGCTTATTGACTTACACTTTTTTATTTAAATATCTTCAAAGAATGAAGTCCAATGGTGTCAAATCACATGATCGTGGCGGCCATTTAACATCGCCACGACGTGAAATAACGCGGCCATTGAATTTCTCGCTATAATGAGCCATTCTTTCATTGGCTGTATGGCAACTGGCACCATCCTGTTGGACTCACATATCGTTCAGGTACATATCCTCAATTTCTGGAAACAAGAAGTCCGGTATCATCCCGCGATAGTGAACAGCCAGTCGTTGATTTTCATTTGCTCAAATACAGCATTTGTGCTTATTAACGAATCCACTGAGGTGATTTTCTTTGTAAAGTCACCATTCACTTCTGCCTGTTCAATTAACCATTCGGCGTCTTGTCGTATTAATGGTTGAATTTGTTAAACACTGAAACAAAGAAATCTCAAATTCAGTTGGGACGTTAAGGTGTGAGTCACAATTTATATCGTGCATTATGGTTGGACCACCCTTTATTGTAGAGTACATAAAACTGAGTAGCCCTTCCCAATCTTCTCACCCATAAAATTAATAATTGCTGCAACAAAAAATTTCAATTTTTGACTGGGACTTAATCAGTTGCAAATTTAAGCATCGCACTTAAATGTTTCATCGTCCAGACTTGCAAGGGTGCAATCAGTTTATTTATTCCCTTCACCGCAGGTCGATTAATTCCAAAAAAAAAAAAAAAATCGGACTAGGCGCAATAATGGCTTTTTATTTTAGAATTATCATTTGTTTTCGATAAAAATATAAAATGCACCAAAGAAGTCGCGTTAGTACCGCGGTTGCAACAAGGCCCTAAATGTGCCAAAAAATTACATGTGTATCATGCTTTCCGTTCTTGACATTTTGATCCTACTAAATTTAAACAAAGTTCAGTTTTTTAAATTGCGGTCAGTGTTGCCAGAAAACTTTTGGCTCATGTGCCCTATTTAAATTTTGATCTCCCCGAAAAATCCCAATTTCAAAATATAAACCCCAATTTTTTAGGGTAAAAAGTTTGGGAAACATTTACCCCCGTATTCATAAACAATTATCAAATTTAACAAACGTTTAAGGACAAATTTCATAGTAAATTTGTTCTGTAAACCTTAAATTGTAATTAAATTTATTAATTAATGATTTTTAAAATAAAATGTTTTCATTACATTACCCATTTTATTTTTCGAATGTGTTCCATGAATCAAATATCAATTTATAAAGCTTTCTTGTGATAAGAAAAAGTTCCAAAGGTTTAAAAAGAAAATATTAATGTTTAGTTCTAAAAAGTGAAAATTTAAATTCAACGTTTAAGATCGTCATGGGAATTACAGTTCAAAATCGTGCTTAGCTGTACCATTGCACCTCACAAAACGAGAGAACTATATGGCGCTTTAAGAAAACTGACAGGCAAGAACGTTAAATTTTCAAAAGGGAAACCACTCATTGGACCAGATGGAATATCTCACACCAACAGCCAAGCTCAGCTAGAGGTATGGGTACAGCATTACACAAATATACTATCGGTACACCAGACATCCCAGGATGAAAATGTTTGCAGCTGCGGATCCCACGTGATTAGAGATTTTATTAGCATTCTGCCACCCTCCTTATCACAGGTATGCGACGCGATATCTTCTCTGAAAAATAATAAATCTGCGGGAATTGGTGAAGTTGCCCCAGAAATGCTCAGTGCAAATCTCCTCTCTCTCCAAATCTCCAGCGCTGCACTCCTCCTGACTATCATCGAGAACTTCTGGAATTCAGGCGAACTGTCTTCCGATCTTAAAGAAGGATTAATAATCAATGTGCCTAAAAAGGGCAACGTCTCTGATTGCTCCAATTATAGGGGCATAACTTTACTGCCGGTCTTGTAATCAATAGCTCTAAAACCAAATCCTTGCGCATAAACGCTGGAAACACAACACCACTTATTTTAGACAATACACCACTGGAAGAAGTAGGGTTATTTAATTATATTGGAAGCATATTAACATCCACAGAAGGCTCCGAAATGGACATAAATAATCGTATGAAAAAAGCGAGACAAGCATTTGGAGCCTTGAATTGTGTCTGGAAATCATCACAGATTAAACGTAGCACCAAAATACGTATATTCAACTCCAATGTAAAATCTATGTTGCTCTATGGGTGCGAAACATAGAATAAATCTGCAAGAGTAATTAGCAGAATCCAGGCATTCGTAAACAGATGTCTTAGGAGAATCCTGCGAATCCATTGGCCAAACATAATATCGAACCAACATCTATACGAAAGGTGCAATCAAAAGCCAATGTATAATGAAATTAAAAGCAGAAAGTGGCGTTGGACAGGTCATATATTGAGGAAGCCTGAGGGAAATATTGCCAAAGAAGCCCTACAATGGAACCCTCAGGGAAGCCGACGCAGAGGTAGGCCCACTCAAACACGGAGACGACAAGTTCAAGTTGAACTTAGGAAGGCGCATACATTGTGGAGTTAAATAAAATTGTTAGCCTTAAGAAGAAATGGTTGGAAAAATTGTGGTCCTATGTTCCACCTTGGAACTTGGATGAAATAATAATAATTGCACCTCTTGTCAAATTAAGACCTTAATTGTTATTACAACTTGGCGGTAGTTGAAAGTTGGATTTTGTTCCACGTATAAAAAGTTTTCCACTATTACAACTTTGCTTCAAACTAAAGAAAACGATATGTTAAAGGTCAATTCACCCAGTTGAAATTATAAATAACTTGTTAAAGATCTGACAAAATCCTACATTTAACTAGCGGCAAGTTGTAATAATGGCCCTAAATATTTTTTTTTACAATTTTCCCTAACTTCCTTAAATATTAAATTTAAAAAAAATTAACTAAATAATATATATAAAATTCCAAAATTTTGAAAAAATCCCCAAGTCCCCGTTGTCGAAAATCTGCACCTTAATAAATGTTGAAGTCCCCGATTTGGCAAAAAATCCCCTAATCAGGTAACAGTAATTGCAATAGATGCGTAATCATTTTCTTTTGTTGGACAGTTTTAAATATTGTGATTTTTTTTTGGCACAACTAAATTGGCTGTTATTGCCTTTTGTTGTTACATGAACTCAAAAAAATTCCCAAAATTTTCTGCCTGAAATTTCCGGGAACTTCAAACATTTTTTCCCGTGAATTTTTTCTCGTTTTAAAAGCCTAGTTTGTACGCATGTACGATGTTTTAAAAATGTTGCATTAATTTTATATTTACTGAACATGGTTATTGTTGATGTTGTATTTGTACTTCTTTTAATGACCACAGACGGACATGCGGTCATACTTGAAGACAGAGACGACTCCATATTCTTTCCGCGTAAGACATTTATACGATTGTTGCAATATTTGTTGCCCCATTACAGAGGACATGAGTTCGTTGGTTGATTGAATGGATGGAGGATGGCTGGAGCAGTTGGTGTAGGTCATTTGTACGAAAATTACATGAGCTTGTGTACCTTAAAACTAAATGTGTATACGAATACGAGTATATGTATGTATGTTTTGTATGTCTGATGATGATATAACGTTACAACAATGTAATTGTCGTAACATGTTCATAATATACTGTTAGAAGCAGTACTTGCAGATACATTTTAAATGTACATACGAGGAGGAAACTTGTAGCAACTTGTGTTGACCTTCCAAAATGAAAAAGAGAAGAAAATTTTTTTCAAAAGCATAATTCCTATTTGATTACAATAGAAATTATGATTTTGTACACCTGTGTGAGTTTTAAATTGCCTGCTTGTTCTATGTGTGTGTGGGTGGGTGTGTGTGTGTGTGTGTTGGGATAATAATATGTTGAAAAGTGTGGGTGTTATTTATTTTTTCATTATTTTTGTTTGCCTTAAATGAAGCACGGTTTTCAAATTAAGCGCAGTTTTATAAGTGCGCCCAATAGACATACACCGAGAAATTTATATGAAATATTGAAAAAGATAGTTGATACTCCCTGCAGTTTGTAGGGATCATATTAAGGATATTTCCTCTTCTGGTGCTTCATCCTCCGTGGTAATCAGGACCCTGGTGAGCTGGCACCGGATTGACTATTGGTTGAGGCCTCCGGAAGTATACTTCCAGCGGCAAAGGCTTTCTGTCTTTCAGGAAAATTATTTTTGGGGGGAGTTTTACCCTTTCTGTGGCAAGATTCTTTTGGGGATCACTTAATGGTTGTGTTTTAAACCAAAATTCTTGGGTAGGTAGATCTTGACAATCCGACTCAAGGTCGGATTAACACCACTTATGGGAGAATGCGGCTTGAGGGACATAGCTGCTGTTACTGTTTCAATAGATGCAGCTTTTAAACAAGGGACGATTGTATAATCTTGCCGGATTACACACTCAAATTGCTACCTGGGTGTGCTGGTTGCTCTCACACTGGAAAACGCATTGTTTGTCTCCCAGTGGTTAAGATCCACCATGCATTTTTGAAATTTTGTTTTTGTTTTAAATGTTATTTCAAGGAGTCAATTTATAAGGAGTCAGTCTATAAGTCTTGCGAACGAGAAAGCACTTTTGAGAGTTGGCTTTGTCGTATTCAAAGAACGTTTTTTTTTGTGTCAATTTTATTAACAAGATTCTTTGGGTATAGTTTAAATATGTAAAGTCGTGTTCGTAATTTTTGTATTTAAAATTTGGTAGAAATGAAATCGATGGTAAGTGGTTCATACACAAATATGTTTTAAAATTTTTATTAAAGTTTAACATAGGAATTTTTCAAGATTATTTTTATTATATAAAATGTTGACCAGAAAAAGTGGAACCAAAAAATATTTTTACTTCATCAAATGCTATTCTATATAAATAAAAATTAAATGATGTACATTGCTAATCACATCACCGGAACGGCTGGATTGATTTTGGTATTTTCTTCTGTTTATTGTTTGAAATATTGCGAACATGTTTTTTTTTATCTGGCTTCCATCAAAGCTGAAAATTATGTAACATGTCTTACACTATATATTAGCCATTATTTCTCTACTTTCGAAGAGTGCTTAGGATCGTTACCCTGAAATATATAAAATTTTCTCCAGAACCCAAAATATTAACACAAGAGATATAGCTGTCTTTCTAAATGTCTATGTGTTTAGTCTTATTTACAGCACTGTCAATGAATTGCAGTAACGCATCATTTGCAGCAAAATTTTTATTTATCTGTGAATAAAACTCGTTCCAAAACGTTTGATAATTTTTGTGAAAGAGTTGATACTTTTGAGCGAATTCCAAGCGTTTTTAAATTTTTACTGGTCGGAGCAGGGGATTTCTTCTTGCAACTCGGCTAGTTAACCCATTTTCTTGATAGATCTGCGAGTGGCCTGGTCAGAAACACATACTCTCAGGTCAATTTTAATTTCGACTGACCTTTGCTTAGGGCTTTCTCTGATTAATAGAATAACTGTTCGATCTTTGAAAATTCAAGGAAGACAAAACCTTATTAAGCTTAATAGTTTCTATTTCCGTTGAAATTTTTTTAAATTGTTTCAGAAATTTCTTTGTCTCTAAACATTTAACTCTGCGACTAACACTATACTCCACTAAGAAAGGCACATAATTTTTTATAGCAGAGCATGACCCCTTTCAGACTCGGCAAGTTAGTTGCGCAAGTCTCTTGTGTAAGTTCAAAAGAAAATAGAAGAAAATGAAAAACCGACTTGCGTAACTAACTTGCCGAGTCTGGTTTTTATATGGAAACTTATGTTAATATAAGGGCACTGCTACACGTTCAATAAATATCGTGATATTTGGATCGCGATCCATTTTAAAATATTGATGGATCACGAGCGTATGCTACATGTTCAATATTTATCGCGTCAGTATTTATGTTATTTTTGTGCTGTGCGGGTCGTTTATCAATGTCGCGAGAAAACCAAAGGAAAGCCTGTTTAGCTATTTTGCTTGCTTTCTTAAAAACCTTTAATAATTTTTGCAGTGCAGTCGCTCTTTTTATTTTGTCGAAATAAGCTTTAGCCGACGAGTTCACAATTCCGGCAATGCCTCCAAATTAAAAATGAAATCTTTTAAAAATAATTTTTTCACTGGTTAATTCCGATTCCACCGGCAGAACCCACTCGATTTCACTGTCTTCTGCCATTACCCTTTATTTCAATAAACTTTACACAAATTTTGTCAATTGTTTTACTTTTTATTTGTTTAATTTTTTCACTGCGTATTTTATTTGTTTTATTTTGACACTTTTTACTGACGTATCATGACTATTTAATATCATGAAAATGCTACACGTTCAATATTTATCACGCGATCCACGATCCGCGATCTGGATTTCTGGATTTCATATTTAAGGCCATTCTGCGATATGGATCGCGATCCATCAATATTGCATGCTACACGTTCAATAAATATCGTGATACTAGAAATATCACGATATTTATTGAACGTGTAGCAGTGCCCTTAAAGTAAACGCATAATAGAGTTTTTGTTTTTATTTTTGGAAAACAACAAAAATATTATTCTAGGGTATTAGTTAAATGTTTTGTTTTTTATTTCAAGTAAGAAAAGCCAGCAAATGGTTCAAAAAATGCATATCGTATGCAAACTTTTGTAACTGTGTAAATATTTATATAAATAACCTACAAAGCGTACAACATTTAAAGAGAAAAAACCCTCGTTTTATCGTGATAACAAGTATTCATTTAAAAATTGTCAGGTACTTGGTTTAAGTGGGTCAATAGAAAATATTAGAGCATTTAGTTTTAAAATTAAAATACCTTCTCAACGATTTGCAGTTGAAAAAGGAACTTTTAAAAATAGTATATTGTAAGGAAATTAGATTTTGTAATTTCTAAAAAAAAAATTTAATTATCAGTTATTGATTTAGATTTACAATTAAGATTAATAGTCCAGTTGACACTTAAATTTCTCTTTACTGATATAATAAGTTACAAATCTAACTAACATGTGTTGCACATGTTCACACATGGGTTCTTAAACGTGTTTAAGCAACTCGAATGTGATTAAGCTCTAATCATACTAAAATCGAGATGATTAACCATACATTGAAGAGATTTCTAAATCACTTCAAATTGACATGATTACAACTAAGGCCCATTTTCACAACTTACCGATAGCTAAAGATAAGATTTTATCGGCCGTATAAAAAGTGTTCCATTATTACAGTTTTACTTTAACCTACCAGGTAGCATGAAACTTAATTTACTTTATCACAGATTAAAGTAAAGTTTTAATAATGGATCACTTTGTATAAGGCCGTTTAAAGTCTACTTTTAGGTATCGGTAAGTTGTGAAAACGGGCCTAAATCACTTCATTGATCACATAGAATCCTCTGAACATATCCAAACTGAGTAGAATCAGCCACCATGAACATACCACTCACGTGTACAACCGACCACGAATACTTAATGCTTTTATTTAGTCTTTAACAGTTATTTCCACTTAATTGAGTTTCGGGAAATCAATTAAGCAGTACTCGGTTAATTGAATCGCCGACGCAATTAAAACGATAATCGCTTAATTGAGCAAGATGCGCAAAAAAGCGAAACACCCATGTGTAGATAGAAAATAAAACTAATTTTTTTATTTGCTTGATATAACAGAAACATTAAACATTACTTTCTTGCCGCAAAATAATTTTTTTACGTTTGTGGAGCAAAACCACATTAAGTAGATGAAAACAATTTATCGGAACATTTGCTCTTATTTTTCGCAAAGCGGTCTAATTTTTCGAAATAATTAAGCGGGTGACGCAATTAAACGGAACTCATAAAAAGGGGTATTTTTACAAAGACAGTTATACTGAATGATTTCGTTCCATTATTTTTAGGGCAACAAAACGGGGCTCAATTAACCGAAAACAACTGTAATTCATACATTTTGACAATTTCATCACAAATATATTCAACATAATCTTCTGATAACTTTATTAAAATATTTTTATAAATTTTTAATACTTGGAAGAAATATAAATTTGCTTGTTGTTTTTTTTTCTTAATCTTAATCATCTCAAATGTAATGTGAACGGCTTTGATTAGCTATTTGCATTGTATGGGAGGTGGGCGGAATTATTTAAAAAAATTAAGATTTTTACAAATTTAAATCTTCCACAAAAAGGGGGACCACGGATACTTCAAAGTAAAAAAAGGGTCAAAACTTTTTAAAGAAACAATTACCAATAAAAGGGGTGGACATTTTAAAGAAAAAACTTAAGGCAATCGGGCATGTTCTAGAAATCGAAATGAAATGGATTAAAAAACTAGCAAATTTTTAAAACGACCCTGTAATGAAAGTTCATAAAAATATTCTATTTTATATATCTGTGGTTTTCACGGGCAACAGCATATGTCCATTTTTCGATTTTGAAATGTTGATGCCATATTGCTTAATTTTAAACGCCCTTTACATGGTTCTAAAAACTTCTGAAAACAGATGGACACATTCCGATTTTTTGGCTCAATTGCAAAGTAAAAAGGCGCAATACCTAGCCCACAGTTTAATCCAGAATGGGGTTTTTCGGCTCTCCTGAAAATTTTTATTTTAAGACATACGCGGTTGCCCAAGAAAATCACAGATATTTCATTCTTTAAGTATCAATTATATTTACAAGAGCAACGCATAAAACCACGAAAAAATAATTTTGTAAATAATACTACGTGGCAAAATTGCAACAAAGTCGTGACCAAATGAATCTGACAGTTATATTCGCTGAATCCGAATATGAAGTCAGAATTGTCAAAAGTAGAACAGTTTTTGAGACATTCCAAAATAACCGCATTTTTGATTTTAAAAAAGATGATGTGACTGAAATGCAAATATTTTCAAAACATAGATAATCGACACAGGTCAACAATAAATATTGAACATATCTTGAAAAATTTTAAACGGATTATGTATTTCTCTCTTTTTAGTGAAAGGTTATACAATTTCTAAAATAACCATGGATTGCAAGTGAAAATTGGTCAAGAAATGACAGAGTAACAGGGGACAACAATTCAAGCTTCATTGAAAAGGTTCAATTTTGCTTTATTCAATTTATTTTTTTTAACCAATGATTTTAAAATCCTAATGTTTTATTCGGATTCAGCGGAAAATTTTACTTAAAGATTAGGCGTCAAACTCATTTGGTCAAAAACCTGTCACGTAGTCGAGCCCTAACCGCGAAATAACGTAAGCACCAAAAATAAAATTTTACAAGAGAGAGTTTTTTTTACTTCATATAAATTTTGTCGCTTACGATAAAATTGTTCTTGCTATAAAATCGTAGCGGTACCATATGTGACCATGACATGTTAGGAGATAATGCAAGTGTTGCCAATAAAGTCATTTATTAAAAAAAAAACGAAAATTGAAATTGATGTCGGTTACGTAATTTTCGCGGTTAGGGCACGTAGTGTAATTGAACTTAAAATCACGTTCGATTTCAATTTCACTTTTGATTTCTAGAACATGCCCAAAAGTTTTTTATAAACAAACAAAAAATAATTATTTTAGGAGGTGCTTAAAAAACTTAACGTTACCCTGAAGAAATTCTCGGTGCAAGTGTCTCCAAGTCACCAGTTTTGCCTTTAATACGAAAAAAATAATATAAATAACAATTTAGAAGTATCATTCCCTTAAAAGCTAAAGTAATACAGTAGAGTCTCGATAATTCGTAATCGCAAGGCACCGGCCATTTCTTACGAATAATAGGATTTTCGATTTAGCGGGGTTTCGATTTAACGGGGTTAAAATAAAATAAATACGAATTAACGGGGTTTTTCAATTTATTTACTAAAACGATAAAAAAACATAAAAGACATTTCGTCAGCTCATAATTGGCTAAGCGCATATCATGGTTATTTAACCATCAAATGCGCCAAACCAATTCTGAGCTGACGATTTGTTAAAAATAAAATATATAAAAATTATTCATGTAACAAACTGATCTTAAGAAAATAAACACACACACAAACAAAACCCAAGCAAAAAATATCAAATCGCTAAACAAAAAGTCATTATTTCAATGTTTCTGTTGTTTTTATTACGAATAATAAGTGGTAGTTAGCAAACAATTACGATTTATAAGAGGTAAAGAAGATTTTATTTGAAAAAAAATTACGAATTAGCGAGGGGACCAAAATGTAAGGAAATTTTACGAATTAACGAGATTTTTTCAAGGGACTGACAGTTTATTGCGAATTATCGGGAATTACGATTTATCGGGGTACGAATTATCGGGATTTGACTGTACTAAGAAAAGATGGTTATGAATTCGTATTCGTACTGAAAGGGAAGACTTTATTTACTAAAATGTAATTGTTATTCTCTGGTTCCAACGTCTACATACGTATGTTCCCAAAAGAACTACCTATTCAATAGTTCCAACGTCAGTAGTAGATTTTCAATGACATGCACATGTTAAATGTCTATAGTAAATAAAATTGTCTGGGGTATATTAAGTCACTAGTAGTGGTGACGGTGTCAATAGTGAATCAGTACAGATTCACTAGTGACATTTGCTGCAGGGTATTTACTTATTAATATATTTAGTTGTTCAATAAATAAAAAAAAAATATATCTTTGAGGTTAGGCAAAAAGGTGTTAAGTCAAAAGAAAAAAAAAAGGAATTTTGAGTTTCTGATTAGGGTTAACTAAAATTTTGTTAATCTTTCGTTTGGTATCAATATGTTTAATCTAGCAAAACTGCTTCTAATCATAATCATTTTATTCATTTTCAATTTTACATTACGAAAAACTACAGTTTCTGAGTTCAAACCTTTTTGCATAACATCAAAGATATGAAATGTAACAACTATGTATTTGGTTCCTTATGGGAACTACTGGCTATATTTTATACATACATATGTATATGGAGGATTTCATGTCAAGTGACCCAATTTTTAAATCAACTAGATCGGTCAAAAAGTTAGAGGGGGTCAAAGTTTGACATTTTGGTCATACAGGTGTTCTTTCTCATCCATGTAACTTATTACCTATTGGTTAGCTCAGGCACCAAACAGCAAAATGTAAGTGCTATTTCTAAAAAGGGTTAAGAGTGGCACGAAATAGCTAAAAATTATACAAAAGGGTAATTTAAAAAAACGGCTAATAAAAGGCATCAAGAGCGTCGAAAAAGTTTCAAACTGATACTTATGGAGCGCCAAATGTTTGTTAAGTGTAATATGCCTTCCATGAATTGAGTCTATTAAGTAGGCGTCAGAGAATGACAACAAGTACCCACAAGAATAATATACAGAGGTATTTTCCCACGCTTTTCGTTATTGTGTATACTCATATTTATAACGCAAATAATAACAACAGCGATGGTTGTGCGTTGCAAAAAGTATGGTTATTACTTATACTTATGCACGGCAATATCTTCACGCAACCACATTCAGTAAACAAAATACATGAATATTATGCAGATGTTATTCAATACCCATGAATGTTTTTTGGTTATCTGCCATACAAATAAAATACCCATGTTTAAAAAAATACCTTCCGTATTTTTGGCACTTCTGTGTAAAAATGAAAAAAAAAATAATTTAGCAAAAATGTGCTTTGATCACTAAGCAGGTATGGGACTATGTACATATTATTTAGGATCAAAAAGTAATTTAAATTTTTGGGAATACAAAATTTTAATTTCAAAAGATTTTGCTATTCGTGCTTAATTCCCAGTTTTTATTCTTGACAAAAACACTTGAAATTTATTGTTGATGGGATAAGCTATTCCTATGCATTTCACTGGTTGCTTAGGCCAGATCATCAGGAAACTTCATCCATAAAGATTTTAGACAAACTAAAGATATTAAACCAAATAAAACTGTTAAACGTATAAGAATTATAGCAAAAATTGAAATTACTTTTTGATAATAAACAGGCAAGTGCACGGCCTAAAAACACTTAATTGACAACATCTTTTGTAAGTTGTTGTTGTTTTTATTTTGTTTTTCTTAACCTTCTTACAACTACAATTAATGTTGACAGAATTTCAACTAATTGTAGTTGGGAATGTGAGATGAGATAAACCCACTTTTGTTTATTGTTGATGTGTTTTATTCAAGCTTTGATATTGTTACAAGTAGAACTGTTGCTATAATTCTTATACGTATATAAAATACGCCTACGACTGTTTGGTAATAGATTAAATAGAACGTGAACTAATTTCCTTTAATCTATTACCAAACAGTCGTAGGCGTATTTTAAATACGCCAACCACGATAAGGGTGATTATCTTCCATACATGTTTTCTCACTAATATTGAAAGAGTACTTAAAATGATACCTTTGTCATTCTCTTGTAGGCGTATGATTACTATTCACGAATCAAATAAACAAGATTACGCATTAATTTTTTGTGTGTAGTGTTTTTCATACAGTATTTCCCGGGGCAAAAATCCCGGGAAATTTGTGCGGAAATTCCCGGGTTTTTTTTTAAATTAATTATGCTGCTTATATAATTGTAAATAAGTTGTGTCATGAAATAGATCTAAGCCGTAAGCAAAAAGGTCTTAGTTTTGAGTTTTTGATTGGCTTTAATTAAATTTTTTCCTCTTTTGTTTTGTTTAAACCTTTTAGGTCTAGCACAACTGCTTCTAATCGTCTATTAAATACACCAAATTAATATTTTTTTAATGAACATAACGGAAAGCTACAGTTTCCGACTTAAGGCAGTTTGCCAAAGAGATATCAATTCATAGCCAATAAGTAAGTCAATTCATAGCCAATAAGTAAGTCAATGTTTAATGCTCTGAAGTTTCGAAAGAAGAAGAGTAAAAATGTACATAATTTTTAATTTGTTTAAATACCCAGATTTGTTTTAAAAAAACGAAAAAAAGTTCATCTCACTTGCACCAAAAAATTAATCAATTTTTATATGCAGAGCAGCTGCAGAAAAGATTTTTCGGATAAGATTCTTTAAGAAATGACGACAAAAGTTATAAATTAAGAAAACGCTTATTCGATTCGAAGAAAACAATTTTTTTTTAATTACAAGTTTTGAGGGAAATGCTAAGAAAACTTAAAGTGTCTAGAGATTATATAATGTTCCTTTCGCTATAAAAACAAACATCCGTAGTAGAAAGGAAACGTGAAATCTTTTTGATAAAAATTAGAAATAGGCTTTCAAACGATTCTGTAAATGATTATTCTGAACTTAAATCCTATTTTAACAGAAACATTTGTAATAATTCGTTTGAATAATTTAACTTTTTTGGTTTTATAGTTTTAACAGATAACAATTTAAGACTTTAAAGATTACTTTTGGAAATTTACTTCGAATTTAATATAATCAGTTCTCTGCGGTTTAGGGTTTATAAGTTTTTATTCCTAAACACTCCTAATGTCACAGATCGGAAGTTTTTGTTAGTCCAAATGTTATTGCACATTGAAAAAAGATAACCAAAAAATAATTTTGCTTTAACTTACTCAAAAATCCTACAAAATAATTAAAATTTTGCGCATGTGTACTTTTGAACATGAAGATCTTAAGGTGCCTTTAAGCACTTTGAGCGGGAATTCCCGGAATCCCGTGAAATTGAAAACTAAATCTCGCTTTCCCGGGATATGCAAAAGTCCGGGAAAAGAAAAACTCTATTTGTGTGATTTAGACAAAGACTCTTGTGCTTTGTCGTAAGAGCAAAATTTTAAAAGGTTTGGCTTGCGTGACATAATTTTGACGTTATTTGCAGTACAAGCAGTGTTGCCAGAACTTTAAGAGGTATAAGCGTTAAGATCTCCGTAAGTACCACTAATGTTAACACTTAACAAACACTGATTTTGCTACTGATATTGTGTTGAGTTTTCTTCCATGAATGGTTGATATTTTTGATTTCTCAATGCAAGAAGTGGAAATATGTACTACAAACATCAGTGACAAAGTGGAAAAGCTTAAAAATTTTTACTTTTAAGCTAAAAATCAACAAATCTGCATTTTGGCAATTTTGAGATATAAAATCTGCAAAATGCAGATAAATCTGCACTTTGTCATCACTGAGTAGAAGAGGGATGTACCATCTCTATTTGTTGCCTGTTGTTTACAATTGTTTGCTTAAGAGAAATTAAATAGTTTCTTAAAAATTAATTCCCATTGTTTTGATAAATGTGGTTACGTGAATGAAAATTAATTAATAGCAACACAAAAAATCTAGTCTGGCATCATTATACGGCGAATTCAATTTTTCGTACAAATTTTCTCTCTGTTCACACAAGTTGTATAACAGTTTAGTGTAAGCAGTCATTCGAACATGCTCTTGCTTAATATGAGAGTTTTTTAACAACTAAAGAAAATATTTATGCATGTATATGCAAACCGGCTTTTTAGTTTATCTACAAAAATAAAAACAAAAACAAAACATAAACAATCATGTCCACGCAAGAACAGTACCCAACAAACATTTTCTGTCGTATTCAGTACAAATTTGTATCGCCAGTTTGCACAAGTGGGCGATTTCAGAAAATAAAAACAAAACAAATTTTTACGATTAAAAAAAAAATAGTGACTATCTTTTTGTTTAAGAAAATTTAAAAAGATTTGGGCTGGTTATTCATGGACCGAATCTCAAAAACCGCTCATTTAGTATATTCAAATTTGTTTTTGGGGTTTAAGCCTTATTTGGTTCCTTTGTTAAATTTTTGACATAATGGAGTCTGAAAAAGAAAAAATCTGAATCAGAAATTAAATAGAATGCTCATATCGAGACATGATAATTTCTTACCAAAATTGCTTTCTGGGTAACTACAATATTACTCTTTCTATTACCAACAAATTCACCACCTTTTAATCATTGGCACGCACACACTTACTTTAATTTTACCTTAAACCAAACATTGTGTCTTGTAGAATGATTAAGGAGCGTAGAAACTTAATATTCATATAAGAAGTAAAATCAAGGTTCTCAGCCAAGAAAATGTTAAAGTTATGGAGAACTGTTGCTATTGCCTTTAACGCTATTGCTACAATTATGGCATGATACTTGCATGTTGCATTGCTTGTTGCATAATTGGAAAAGTGTAATTTTCCCCGAAAAAGAGCATAAACGACCAACGACAAAAAAAAAAAAAAAACAATAGTTGGCAATGTAAATGAAGTACTAAATAGATGAATATAAATCAAATCCAGTCTTGCACCAATAAGAAGCAGTGGCACTAACAATGACAATAAACATATCAAAACATGAACATGATAACGTTCGTTGAAAACTTAAAAAGAAACATAATTATGGCACCCACATTTATACACATACATATGTATGTACTTACATATATACTTACATTGGTGAATTATATAGATATTGAAAATTTTCACCGAATCCAATTTTTATGATTTTGGTAAATTTTAAATCGGCATATGAATCTTTTTGTTTTATAAGTTTTAAGTTTTTTTTTTTTTTTTTTTTTTTTAAGTTATAAACGATGATACGGGAACGAAAAAATCCATTTTACATAAGACTGAAGTGTTCGGTTTACAGTTTTAGTGGCAAAATTGTAACAAACCCCTAATTTTGGGAGCGAGGTAAAATAGAATAATGAAAAGGCTCATTTTAATAACTACATATTTTTTAGATTAGAGCTCATATGGGCGCTTTCGTGTCAAGAAATAATAAAGTTCACAAGCTAGAAAAATATATCAATAAGAGAAGTTTGATGCGTACACGCAGAGAAAAAATATGGTTGGGCATGGTTACGGCAACAACACTATGTTTAATGTAACAATATATTGTTTTCGTACACAAATAATTGTTATTTTTATTTAATATCAACAATATTATAGTTACTGTAAACATATCAATGTTTATCGCAATTATGAATTTGAGTATTGTTGACCGAAAAATAATTATTTTTCCAACAACTTAATTATGATAACTTTCTAAACATATTATATTTCTCACAACCATATCATGATATTTAATAGCCATAACATGATAACTTTCTATGCATTTATTATATTATGTTTAAGATGCAATCAAACTATTTTTACTCTAATCATATTATGTGAGCGCCATTTGTAAAATAATTTTGAAGCAGTTGTGTCGTTTTTTTATTTGTGAGCGGTTAAACAATTAAAAGATAAAATTCCATAAAAAAATAAGTTTAAAGAATTAAAAAATTAAAATATTAGCGGAGTTCATTCAAGTATTAGTGATGTAATAGGGCAAATGCAAAATATCATAGTATTTTGGTAAAATCGAACAACAAAACACACAGAGATTTCGTTATATTTTATAAAAGTGCTACGATATTTCATCAACATCTTAAAATCGAAAAAATGGACACACACGGTTGCCCATGAAAACCACAGATTTTTCATTTGCTCTTTTGCAAGCCTTATATTGAACTCCGCTATTTGATTAACATTAAGAAAAATTGTAAAAAGCCACAAAATAAAAAATCGATGCAAAAATATTTTAATCTATTTTGTATTTTTATGACAGCTATGAATGAGGGACATTTCTTAATCAACTGCGGTACTCATAAGGATCCAGCATATACATAAATACTAATAAGATATAAGGGCTCTATGAAATAAGTCCCCAAATCAAAATGAAATAAACCCCCAATAGAATTAAATGACGCCCCAAACAGAATTAAAACAAGTAAGAAAGTATAGTCGGACAAGCCCGACCATATGATACTCTACACCACAGTATTTATAAACACATTATGTTTATGTTTTCATATTGATATGGATTTATCTATGTTTATAAACTTCATTCAAATCGGGTTGAAAGTTTGTGAGAAGCAGAAAATGCCCCCTACCTCCCCTTGTGGTCCTATTTTTGAAAAACTACATAACTTATGTGTACATAAAAATATGTTTCTATCTATGTTTTAAATTTCATTAAAATCGGTTTGATAGTTTCTGAGAGGCAGAAATTTCCCCCTATCTTCCCTCATGGTCCTACGATTCGGCCCTTTTCAATAGGCTTGGTCCTTGTGTCAATAAGAACCTTTGTCCCAAATCTTATAAAATTATCTCCAAAAACTGCGACCTGTACTTTGCGCACAAGGTTACATGGACAGCCAGGCAGCCAGCCGGACGGACATCGTTAGTTCGAGTCAGAAAGTGATTCTAAGGCGATCGGTATACTTTCAGGTGGGTCTAGGACCAAAATTTTAAGGCGTTACACACATCAGCACAAATGCATAATACCCTCCCCACTATTGTGGTGTGGGTATAATTATATCCAAATTTTTAAAGAATTCCCAATACAAAATGGAGCTTTAGACGTTACAGTTTTGCGAGGGAGAAATATAAAAGTTTCGCTTTCTATCTCGCTTACGGAAGGCAGTAAAATTATATGGTGAATTCCCCCTTTCAAGCAATCCATTGTTGATACAAAACAGGCTTTATCCAACGTATATAATAAGGCGTTTCCACCTACATGTTTTGGGCCACAAAACTAGTTTTGGAGCAAAACAAGTGTTTTGCTACTTGTTTTCCCATACATTTTTCAAGTTCGATAAACTCAAACAAAAACTAGTTTTACTCCAAAACATGTCGAAAATCATGAATACAACTCTGGGTTATCAATTATTGGTGATTGACAATTTCGAAAAAAACAAGTTAGAGTGCTATATTCGGCTGTGCCGAATCTTTCATACCCTCCACCGACAGTTCGAATGTTTAAGGAGAAATATCTGTATGATGTTATTATTATCTTAAACTGTGACGATTTGTTATTAATTATGGTTTTAGGCGACTAAACTGTTTTCCGGTAGTAGGGTTTATATGGGGCCTAGGGTAAATTATGGACCGATCATCACGAAATTTCACACCGTCATTTCTAGTTCTTCAAAACTGTGACGTACCAATTTCTGTTATGATATCATTATTAATTATGGTTTTAGGTGTACTAAACTGTTTTCCGGGAGTAGGGTTTCTATGGGGCCTAGGGTAAATTATGAACGGATCTTCACGAAATTTAACAGCGTGATTTCCAGTCAAAAAAAAAGTAAATTTTTGCAAAATCTTATCTCATTCCGTGCCTTGTTCCAGCATTAATGTTATTTTTTGTAACAAAATTATCAATATTTTTAGGTGGTGGCTCCACATTTTGATTCATAGCTCTAGTCCTACTGAACCGATTTTGCTGGATTTCAATCCCAAACTGCTTAGGATAACTACAAGCAATTTGGCACCAAGTTTGTTCATTTCTTTTGAGTTGTTCGAAAGTGAGCGTGTTTTCAACAACCGGACAGACAGACGTACATGGCTAAATCGACTTAGAATTACTCAAGGACCCAGAATATATATACTTTATGGGGTCTGAGATGAAAAGTAAAAAAGTTTCACACGGAATGACAAACTTAATATACCCTCTTCACAACTAATTGTGGTGGAGGGTATAATAAAATAATATAATAAAAAGGTAGTAAATTTATAAACGTATTTCTATGTTGTCTTCTGTGTATTAAAAAACAAACAAGAAAATTTCATGTTAAAGAAAAATTTTTTATATTCTTCAATTAGGCTTGAGTTCATCAAATTAAATTTTCACTAAATTATTTTCACTGAGAGAAGGAATTTTACAACTTGGAATTTTCATTTAAATTTATTGATAATTTTTCTTGGCTGAGCTGGGATTTTAACCCGGGTTGATCTTTACATGTTTCAAGAAACACCACTTTCTATCGTCAGAAGATCTTTGTGTTCTACCCACTGCACCACTGCGGTGCCCGTTAGCCAACAGTCAAACATCAATCTTTAACCAGTTGTACTGGTGGTTCAAAATTTTGCTGTGATTATCACTTTAATTTCAAATTACATGTTGCCTCCTTTTTCCTCTATTTTTTCGTATTCTTTCTGTCAAGACTTTGTCTTGAAAACCTGAATACATTTGTTTATTATGTTTTTTTGTCCACTTTCGTCGACATTTTTATTTGTACAAATTAAAGTACAAATGTAAACATTAGAGCTTGTGCCATAGCCATTTCCAAGATCAATTTTGATTTTTTAGTTGAACTGTTTATTTTAAATTTTTGATATTCTTCAATTAGGCTTGAGTTCATCAAATTTAATTTTCATTAAATTATTTTCGAAAAGTCAAAAAACATAACCAGTTTTACATAATGGAAACACTTTGACACTTTTGCTCAAAACAAGTTGTTTTGCTCATAGTGGAAACATAGTATAAAACTGGTGAGTGGTATAACATACACCAGTTTGGCTTACTAAAGCTTCTCTGCGTACGGGCTTTCAGTCCGGCTCAAAGTCGAATCTAGGAACTTTCTTTAGCGGTGTTTATTATATACAGATGAGCTTTAGTAAGGATTTTCGAATTTTGGACTATAAACTTCGGAATTTAGAGATTTCGATTTCAGAAATTAGCAATTATCCTTACTTTGCATTTCGGGATTCTGAAGTTAGAGATTTTGAAACTATTCCCATTTTCATTACAGACTTTTGGGAAGTTTTTTCATATGCAATAAGCCCCCAAAAAAACCCAAAAAATTGTTGTTGTTGTTGCTTTCAGTGCATTTTTTTGGCTGATTATTTCGTTTATTTTTGTGGGGCTTTTTTCGTAGGAACTGATTTCATGACGCCGGATATAATATCAAAACTATAAGAATTACAAATGGAATGATAAACAATACTTAAATTAAAATATGATACGTAAGAATTATGGCGGCATGAAATAATCCCCCAAGAATTAACTAAAAAAAAAAAATTTAATAACCCGCCAAAAATTTGTACGCAAGGCAACAACAACGATTTTCGCGGGGTTATTTGAGGCTATCAGCGCAGAAGTAGTGAAACCCCAGGCTACTTATTATGAGAAAATGAGGAGTTAACACTACTCTTGCACTATAGTTCTTTGTTGTAACGCCCAGTGCAACAACTATGTTTCTAGCGCCATCTGTTTTGGATACAAACAGTTGGCATACTCGACTATTGCACTGTAAAGAACGGTGCAAAGAACATATCTAACACCAGAACCGTAACCAAATTAAATTGTGGGTTACACCACTTCTGCGCTGATAGCCTCATTTGTAATTGGGGGTATTATTTCATATGAAAGGTGAAATTTTTTAGGGAATCACTTCTTCTTTAAATCTGTAACGAAAAAGTTTCTGTTCTTAAGGATTTTCTCCTCTTTGGTATAACAAATACCGGCGTTGTTAACTAAAGCCGGCCGGAGATAAACCCGATTTAATATGGTTGATATACCATAGAGGAGAAAATCCTTGCGTCCGCCTGAAGGACGGCTACGAGGAGCAGCTTTAGTTAGCGAAGCCGGTATTTGTTATACAATAGATGAGAAAATCCTTCCGCCCGGCCGAAGTCCCAACCATGCTATATATCGCGTGATTTTTAAAACCAACCTATACAATTAATTGTATAACACATTTTGGTGTCTTATTTCATTTCAGAATTTGGTTTCTTATTTCATATGAAGCAACATAACAGGGGTTTTATTTCCTATTAAATAAGTCCCCATGCTTTGGGGGGGGTAATTTTTTTGGAGAGTTAGTTATTGAGGGGTTATTTCATGCCGTTGTGAATTATTAATAAGCTGTAGTACAACCTCTATAATCCGGACACTCGATGGTCCGGACTAAGCAGTAATGAAGTCAATATTTCGGAAAGTTTCGACATTTTTTCTCTGTAGTCCGGGCAAGCGTTTTTCCTAAGTAACAACTTCAACTACAATGTGGTTTCATAGTAGCGAGAACTCGGATGCAGGAAGAAAAATACCAAAATATATTTTTATGCAAACGCGTCTACATCTCATCTGTCGCCGCTTCTCGCAGAAACCCGCAGAAGCCCCAAGATTATTTACTTGGCTGGCTCCCACGTTACGAAAATAAGAAGATGGCATTGCGTAAAGTACTAGAGTATAACCTGCAGGGTAGTAGAAGACGAGGGCACCCAAAAAAAAAAAAAAACCAACTGAAGGCATCAACTAAATGACGAGCTGAGGTTAGCGGAAAAAACTTTTAATGCAGTAAAAAAAGAAAGCGGTTAATATAACTCAATGGAAGTTTTTTATTGAGGTCCTATGCTCCACTTAGGAATCAAAATGAATATTATATTAAGTTATCAAAACTTTTATCTTCAAAATTTTCGTGTTTAACGTTAATAGATAAAACATAAATTTAAAAATATTGTCGTGAAATTTAATTAAGTTTTATAAGACTAGAAATTACACTACTGTATCGTAAACTTTTGTTCACCATAGGTCTCGTATAAGCCCCACTTTCGGCGAAAAAACGTCTAAAACAGCAAAATTATGTTGTGAAATCGAGTTTAGTTTTCTGCCGATGTATCTAGAACTTTCTAGAGGTCCCGTATAAAGTCTTCTCACTTGCATACGCCTTAAACCAAAATTGATAATGATATTTGGGTAAAATAAGGTCAAATTTAATGTTTAAACGAATTAACAAAATCAAAATCATTTGCTATGATCGCCATTCAATTTACCATAATTTTCAAAACAAGCATACTCTCGGAATAAACTTAATGAGTGACCCGGTAAGCTAGCTGGTAGTGAGGCAGTCTATCAGCGCCGGGGTTGCGGGTTCGATTCCCTCCAGAGACTCTGCTTTCATTCCTGCAGACAAGCGTAGTGCTTCGCGGGGATCAGCTTAGGGAATTAAAAATAAAAAAAATTGACTAAAGCTATTATCTTTTTGGCAACACTGGTTTAAACAGCTGACGCACTGTCAATCATCTTCAGTTTGGTCTATAATTTAACCATGAATCGTCTTACGAACGAACAACGCTTGCTAATTATTGAATTTTATTATCAAAATGCGTGCTCTGTTAAGAAAGTTCATCCACTTTTTTTATCGAAAAATTGGGTTCAGCGACGAAGCTCATTTTTGGCTCAATGGGTACGTTAATAAGCAGAATTGTCGATTTTGGAATGAAGATCAGCCAGAAGCATTGGAAGAGCTACCAATGCATCCAGAAAAAGTCACAGTTTGGTGCGGTTTATGGGCTGGTGGTACTTCTTCAAAGATGATGCGAATCGTAACGTAACTGTGAATGGTGAGCGCTACCGTAAGATGATATCCAACTTTTTTTTGGCCAAAATGCAAGAGCTTGACTTGCATGACATGTGGTTTCAACAAGACGGTACCACATGCCACACAGCACGCTTAACAATGGACTTATTGAGAGGCGAATTCAATGAACATTTTATTTCACGTTCGGGACCGATCAATTGGCCGCCTAGATCGTGCGATTTAACGCCTTTAGACTATTTTAAAACTCATGTCTTTACACACATGCCCGCTTCAATTGACGTATTGGAAGACAACATTGAAGCATTTATTCATGAGATACCGGCCGAAATGTTGGAAAGAGTATGCCAAAATTGGACTAAGCGGATGGACCATTTGAGGCGCAGTCGCGGTCAACATTTGCATGAAATAATCTTCAAACATTAAATTATATGGACCGTACTATCGATTCAAATAATGATTTCATGCATTTTTCTGAATTTTATGTGTTTTTTTTAAACTTTCCTATAGCTCTTAAAAAGTCACCCATTATAATATGCATAAGCAGGCTTAACCTACTGTCGACCTACTGCGCTTACTTTTTAAAATGTTCCATTAGTGATTCAGTGCATCGCTAAATAAGAAAATTTTTTATTTGGTAGATTTTATAGTCATTTTTATTTAACGAAAATTGTTTTTTGAGTGTCTAAGACACGTTTCGGAAGAAGCAACTCCGACGACGATAGTTCATATTCTAAATTTAGCAATTTTTTTTTTGTTATTACTGTTGCTGCTGCCGTTGCTGTTGTTGTTGTTGTAGTTTTGAGTATGAAATGGCAAATGGCTTCAACAAGTTGAACAACATGCTGTTGCTTATTGTTGTTGCTGTAGTTTTATTTTTGTTTATAATGTCGTACGTAGCAGTTGTTGATGCAGATGCTGCGACTGCGGCTGCTGTTGTTTTTTATTCCTGTTGCTGTTGCAGTCATTATGACAGCTGCTGCTCTGACTTTGGATATGGCTGCATTTAAGAACAAGCAACATTTTAACATTTTATAAGGAACAACATTTTAATGGCAAGAAATAAAATGAAACAAAACAAAACAAAACAATAAACTAAAAACAAAGCAACGAACGAACGAACGAATAAACACAAAAAAGCACAAAGTCTTTAAAAAGAGATGAGCACTTTAAAACAAAACTGCAAAATACAATTAAGATACACCACAACGGCGACGACGACACAACGATGAGGACATTTAAGAAAGAAAAAAACGATTGAAAATAAAACTTAATATAAAAAAAACTGAAAAGACGACAACTGGTTACAAACACCGGTTTGTTATTTAATAAAACTTAAAATACTCAATACTTGCGTTTTTTTTTTGCTCAAGTAAATGAATATCGTCTATAGTTTTTCTTACAAAACTCATACAAACTTAGCCATAGTTAGACACACTATTTAGATACGATACGTCAGTACATTAGCTGTGTGTTAGAGTTTGTGTGTGTGTGTGTGTGCGTGAATATATTGCAAAGTAAGTTGGCTTAAAGGTTTTTGTTTTCTTAACCGCTAAACCGTGAACTTCTAAGGCATCTTAATGTACAATGAAACCAAAAAAAAGAAAAACTTAACAAAAACAAAAATTAAAAAAAAGTGTGAAAACATGTGATAAAGGTCAAAATTCGATTTATTTTCTTATAAATCAATAGATTCTTTTGTAAACTTTAAAAAGAATATACTACAACTATAAAGACATACGGATAGTCAGACTTACAGATAGACAAACGGACATTCAAACAAACAAACATGCACGACCATGGAAGACTTATTTTCCTTTGCAAAATTTTTCAACCATTAATATTGAAAAAGAAAAAAAAAAAAATTAAACATGTGACATTTATTAGTAATTTATTTCGAATGGCAATGGAGAGGGTATTATTAAATGACCAACTGTTTCTGTTGCTTGTGCTAAAATGTTCGGAAAGTAATAATTTAAATTGATAAATTGTATCTTTTTATTTTAAAGACATTTAAGAAGAGTGCAAAGTTTACTCGAGACATTTACTTAAGCCACTTAATTAGCTGTAACCAGTTCCACCATTTTGCGTATTCTCGCAATTCTTGTATATTGGCTTATGTCCCCCTCACTTACATTTTAAAGAACATCTTTGTTTTATTGGTGATAAAAAAAAGCTCAAGCTTCTTTCTGCGCTTTTAACCATGAAACGACCTACCTCCAATGTAGAGGATAGATTGCTTATCTTATGACATCCTGAATATAATTTTCAATACACACACGTTGTTTTTCGTCGTACCTTTCAACGAAATCTTCTTTATCTAGCATTGTCGTATAAACGTTCTTATTAAGTAGGTAAAGTCCAGATGCATCGGAACTGTTGAAATATATAATTGTACTGAACTCGCGATGGCGCAACAGGTACGCCAAGCATATACTCAATATATTTTCACAATTGAGGGCATTATCTTACTTTACCAATGCAAAACTAAGTGGAGGGCGTCCGCGGACGTTATGACACTTTGTAAAGTGTCATAATGTCCACAACTTAACTTATAATGAAAAATATTAATATGTGTAAAATTAGTTTTGAAATACCGGCTTCGCTAACTCAAGCTTCTCTGCACAGTCGGCCTTCGGCCGGGCGCAAGGATTTTCTCCTCTATGATATAACAAACACCGGCTTCGCTAAGTAAAGCTTCTAAAATCTGCCTTGTTTCCGAACGAAAGCCGACTATGCAGAGAAGCTATAGTTGGCGAAGCCGGTGTTTGTTATACCATAGACACTTTGTAAAGTGTCATAATGTCCGCGGACGCTATGACACTTGATCGCCCAGTGCCTGCCTGATTGCCTCTATCCTCAAATTGCTAAAGGCGCCCTCAATATCCCGGAATGCTGCCAAGGTGGTTTCTTTGCATCGTAATCCCAGCCTTATTTGTGACCCACCACATTATAAAGCGCACTCTCAACAGACTTCCCTCTAAAGCACACGAGTATTATTCTACTCGGGGTATCAGCAAATAAAATACCTGAAAAGTTTGCATTATTTTTAAAATTAAACAAAGTACTTCACTTTTAAAAATGTTTTTAGCTTGCGATAATATAGATCATTATCTGCATCCTTTTAATAATTTTTTATCTCCTTAAAACGTCATACATATAATTTGTCTATTACCCAACACCGGGGCGTAAGCAAAGTCATATGAAAAACTCATCTTTAGAAAAAGAAACACCCCCTTACGTAAAGGTTTCATTTTTTCTATGCCGATTTAACATCAGAATGTGCCTCCCGAAGTAAACTCTTATCTGAACCACCTGTTGAGTTATGAAAAAAAATTGGATTTTTTTGTGAAGTGTTTTTTCTACCGCTTTTTTATTTCCAAGTAATTTTGGGGAGCGATCTGGCTGAAAAGCTAACTTTTCGGGACTAATTTGATATAAATATGGGGCTTTCCACACCAAATCGGATTTCATAAAACTTTTTTTTTTATTTCTCAATTTTGTGATATTTTTTAGTACACTTTAGTCATCCTGTCTGTACCCATGTTCTGTAACTTTAGTGAGAACTTCTTGCATCGAAAAGATGTGCAACAAAATATTCCATCGTTTCTCGAAAAGTGAGAAAAATGTGTGTCTGTAACTCATGTCGAAAACTGTCAAAAGAGATTACGTCGTTACGTTATAAATGTCATAATATTGCACTCGAAGCCCATATGACATTGCAGACGTTCAGAACGCCAGTAACACATATCGTTGACGGCGACCAAAATTTACTTAAATTGATAATTTTTCAACGACGGCGGCGAAAACACAACCGTCGGCTATACCAAATTGTGTAAAGACTTTAATGTTTGGTTTTTGCAAACGAGCTTTGAAGACATAGACATAGACAAATAATAAAACAATGAAAAATGTGCTAAGAATAAAATATTATTATTATTATTCTTTGCATTTTTAATTGTTTTTTAGTGTTAAAATTTTTTCCCGCCCCATTTTTATTCGTGAGTTTATTTGACAGTTCAAAGCGGGAACTTTTCTCACCAAAATGTTACAGACACACTTTTTCTGTAAATTGGCGAGTAATTTACTTACGTGACAGCTTGTACTCGCCAAAAAAAGTTACAGACACAGTTAAGTGAGAAAAACTGCTGTTTGTTTCAATTTATGGCATTTTTGTTTCATTTCACACATTTCAATCGAAAACTTTCTCGACGCGAGAGTTACAGAATATGGGCACTGGTAACACTTTCAACATTTAAAAAAAATTTATTTTAGATACCGATATTTGAATTTTTAGGGTTTCGAAAATCGAAAAAATAGTAGTTTTTGAAGGCCTACTAACGGTTAAAGTTTTAAGGTAGATAAAAGTTTATAATTATACATTTTCAAGAACATCGAAGGAAACACTAATTTTCAAAAGCACGACTTAAAATTTCAAATCCAAAAATCTCAATCAAAACATTTTAAATGTTTTTTTTTCTATTTTTCCTGTAAAAACATCTAAAAACGAATATTTAACAAAAAAAAAAAAAAATAAAATTTGTACCCTAATTAAGAAAGTGATGAACGACACGAACCAAACTTGTTCCCATCATATATGGGGAAATCCATTTCAACCAACACAGAGATAGACGGACATCGATAAATCAACTGTGCTGCGTATAAAGCCCAAAATTTGTATATGTACATTACGGCGGGTCGATTTTTTTCTAAGAATTCTAAGAAAATTCTCCGAAGAAACCATTTATCTAACATAAAATCCTAATCCGCGCTTCATGACTTGAAAATGTATATGCCCGCCTTTGCCAAAAAAATTAATGTTCAAAAAAATAGATTTTTTCAAAAAGAAATCTGTTTCTTAAAAATTTTGCTCCCGAAAGGGACAAAATTGCATTTTTTTAAATAAAATGTCACATTTTTTTTGTAGAAAAGAAAACACCATATATGTACCTTTTTTACCTTCTTCAAGGGGCATTTAGGGAAACATTTTAAGGGTATTCTTTCTTATGGTTCTGGAACCACGGGAAAATTTCATTATCGTAACTATTGGCTGCGGCCCCTACACAGATTACGTGCTGGTTGTTGTTAAGACCCGCAATCTCGGGTGGGGAAATCCTAAAGCAACTTCTTAGAGGACTGATTTTTTGGCACTAGTGGAAAAGTTCGGCCTGCTATTTGACAGATACTGCCGACTAATCTTATGCAGTGGAGGTAAGATGGCTCTTGATCCAAAACAAGGGGCAAGTGTATAAATCTGACAGATTGTGCACTCAAAATTGTATACCTGTGTATGCTGAATGTTCTCACTCACAGGAGCGGTTGGAAAATGCATTACATATTTATCATCCAGTAACTACGACCACCATGAATTTAGATCGTTTCATACCGTTTTGATTTGTGACGAAACGTTTGTAAATCTCGAAAATAAAAACAAAACAGGCAGTTTTATTTAGTTTGAAACTGAAAAAAATCAACTTTTTAAACAAAACTGTTATACTACCAAGTTCCCCACACTTCCGTGGTGAATACAAATGAGAAAACGACATAATTAAGAGGATATAAAAAAAAAAACATAAACATGCTCAGCGTATGCGTGTATCAAATTACACTCTTGCCGTATTTAAACATACTCTCACTAACTGATTTTAATGACGAACAACAGCAACAAATATAACAAGAACAAGCAAAGTAAAATACAATTGTAAGCTGCAAGTCAAAGTACCAGTATCTATTACTGGTACTAAAACACTAAAATAAAACAAAGTAAACAAACAAATGAACCCAAAGTTAATTCTTTTTGTTATTGTTGGGAGCTTGTTACTGGGAGCCTAAATATTTGACAGCAGCTACAAAAAGAATATATTATGATTAACAATGTTGCCAGATGTGAAAACATTAAAATTCGTTTTAATCCTTATAGTGAATTTGGTTATGATAATAAGATTTTTTTTTTCTTTTAATGATTTCCTTCAGAATAAATTTGGATAGTCTTTATAAAATTTTACTTTAAACTTTTTGGGCTGAGCTTACAAAAAATTAAGATTTAAATTTCCAGATGCTTTTTTTGAATTTTAATTTTGCTCTCTTAATGTTTCTGTTTTTATTACAAATTCAATTTTAAAGTTAACTGAAGACAAAGCTTCAAACAAGCTAAACTGTGCAAATACTAGTAAAGGGTGGTACAATCATAAATTCTAATTATTTTAAATTTTTTGCCCAACTTAATTTGATATTTATTTTTTCTTCTTCTGAGTGTTTGACAAATTCAACCAATAGATCAGCGCGTTAAGATTGTTGACGCCTTTTACGAAAATGGGCGTTCAAATCAAAATGTATTTCGTGCACTTTGTGAGGCACACTTACACCTCAGTGGATTCGTTAAAATCGCCCTATTTAGGCAAATGAGAATCCACGAGTGATTGCTGAAAAGCCGATGCATCCACAAAGAGTGACTGCTTGGTGCGGTTTATGGGCTAATAGCGTCATCGGACCGTTCTTCTTATAAAATCAGGACTGCCAAGAAGTTGCCGTGAATGGTGTTCGATATCGCGAGTTGATTACGTTATGTGGTTCCAACAGGATTGTGTCATTTGTCACACAGCCAACGAGATAATGGCTCCTTTGAGCAAGAAATTCAATAGCCCTCTTGTTTCACGTCGTGTTAATTGGTTGTCACCATTATGTAATTTGACACCGTTTGACTTCTTTCTTTGGGGATATTGAAAAGAAAAAGTGTACGTCAATAAGTCAACTGCTATCCAAGAGCTAAAATGTGAGTTGAAAATATGGACCATTGGATAGAGGTACGCTACCGAAACCGTGGCAAACATTTTGTCGATATTTGGTTTCACAAATAATTGTCATAGATCCTTCTATCTAATAAAAAATATTAAGATAATTCTCTGAAAACATGTTGTTTTATTTATAAATAATATCTTGCATTTTGGTTCGACGACACTTTATAAAGAAGGAAAATTGCACCCACACTGAAGCTAGGAACAATCCATAACGTGGGAAGTCAACGTCGGATAGGCGAATATTGACGTCAGAAGAAACACATCGGCGTTTGTATATTCGGTTATCTGTGGCTGGAGCGGGTGTCTGTTAAGTAGCAAGCGGCTCGCAATATAAATGTGTAACTAAAAGGTTTCCAGGACGGCTTGTTAGCAGCCTTAAGACGAGAATTGTATGCTGATGGCAAAAACACTACACATATTTAGTTTAAATCATTAGCGAAACCGAATCAAAAATAAACCAAACTGATTTAATAAAAGGTCCTACACTGCTAATAGAAGCCTTATAAAATCGTGTTATATAAAATAGATTTTTTCATTACTTTTGGATGTCGCAGAGCTACTAAATTGCACCGTACAGTGGATGTGTGTTAAAGAAAGAGGAAATTATTCTAAGGGCTGGCCCGAATTTGATAACAATACTCAAGTCCTAAGCAGAACTGTAGGACTAGAACCGATCACAAGTCAACTCAAGATGTATAAAACTCGGTATGGTTATAGAAAAATCTCTTTTAATTATAATTTTTTTTGTGGTTAATTCAACTGTTTATGATTTTTGAATCCAAATTTGATTTTTTTACTCAGGCTTAAGGTCATCCCATTTAATTTTACAACATGAAATAAATTAAAATTTATTGATAATGTTTATTCTTGACTGAAACTGGCGTCAAACTTACAACGCTGTTTCGAAAACAACCGCGTATCTTATCATCAGAGTTCGATGCATGTTTCACCTTACCGCTAAAACGACGACTGTCGGTCGGTCAATCTTTTACCAATATGGTATTTTTGATGGATCGAAATTTGATGTAATTAATTATCTAGTTTTCATTTTTACATTTTTCTTCCTTCCTTCTGTTTTTTTTTGTACTCTAGTCTCTTTTATAATTTAAAATTTTCGACTTTAAAAATTTAAAAATTATTTCTATGTAGGAGTTAACTCATTTTGAATTTTGGGTAGAATGGAGGTGCCCTATTTGAAAGAGTCCTAAGTCTGCCGCATGGGTTTTAAATTCAACACCATCTCTGTTATAAAAATCAAAATTGGACCATCCGTTTAGAAAGTATCCCCCACTGTGCATTAAAACCCCTAATTACTAAAATTGCATTTTAATTATACTTTTTTTTGGCTTCTTACGGGCTCTCATCAAACCCATCTGGCTACACCGATTGCGAGTAAAAAGCAATCAAGATAACAGCAGAGAACAAAATGAACCAAAAAATATGGCCAATAAACATTATTTTGTACTACGAGTAGTTTTCCCAACAATGAGAGCCAAAGTAACAAACAATGTTGGTCTAAATATGAGTAGAATAAATGCAGCAGAGCAAAAGCCACCACCACCAGCAACAGCACCAACCAGCAACAGTACAACGTTAAGTCAGTCAGTTGGCATGAGACGAGTACGTTTGGGAACTCGAAAACATCATAGAAAACAGATGCGAATTTTGCTAAAGCCGTAAAACCAGTTAACTGGATGGATGGATGGTTGGTCGGTTTGTTAGTTTGTTGGTTGTTGAGTTATTCTGTGTTTCTGTTTCTATTACTCTTTTTGTTGTTGTTGCTGCTACTTTTGTGTGTGTATGTTTTTTTTGCTTTTTCGCTTTGGCCCAACTTGATTGTGACGACTTCAGAGACTAGACAAACAACAAATCAGTTGAGCTTTTGCAAACGACTACGGAAGGTGTATTTCAGTCAATTTAGTTTTGCGTGCGCGTGTGAAATTTCTTTCAACATTCAATTTTAAAATAACAGAATATTGTTATAAATTGAATAGAATCCAATAAATTTAAAAATAAATAAAAAGTTATAAAAGTTTTTATTGATTTAAAGTTATAAAAGCAAAAACTTAATTTTGAACTTATTAAATAAATTCATAACAATTGATTGTTTAAATAAAAACCGACAACAAAAAATTGCATTTAAGTGAAATTTTTTTTTCTTTAATTTTTGTTTTTGTGTTCTGTTTTGAGTAAATTGTTTATTATTAAACAAACAATCAACAGCCTTGAAAACTGCTGCTGTTGCAAGTTAATGAAAAGTACAAAAAAAAAAAAAAATCATAAAGAATTACTACTAAAACAAAACAGTGAAAAAAGTGAAGCTTCAATAAAATAAAAAAAATAACTTGAAACTCAAAAGAAGAATCAGAAAAAAGTTTAACAACAACGAAAGAAAAAAGTAAAACAATACCCTCATTTCTTCAAGTGACTGACTGCATTTACAAACAACGACCGAAACCTTGTGTCTTGTGAAATGTATCTTACGGATGCACATGACAATTTTTAACAAATACACTCACACACACATTCACTCATGTCTTAAAATTGCTCTTGTTATTATTGTTGTCGCTAACTATAACTGCCACTAATGCTGCCTGTCGCTACTGATGCTAATGTGTTTTCATATTTTAATTTATTAAAAACATAGCAAAACAGAAAATTAAAAAGAAAAAAGATTTTCTTAATAACTTTTATACTCCAAGTAGTTTGAAAATCAGTGAAAACTATTTAAATAACCAAAAAAATAACAACAATAGCCAGAAAATACTTTTTTTTTTAACAATTTAATTAAATTTAACCCTTCAAATCTCGTTTTATTTGAATTGTTTTTTTTATACATTTTGATTAGTGTTTTTATTGTTTTTTTTTTGTTAATCTTGTTCGAAAGTGAATTTTATTTGTGTTCGAATTTTTTTATTTTTAATCCGTTTAATTTGCATAATTTATTAATATTATTCCTTTATTAATGAAAAAAGAATTGTGTCAGTTTGTTTTAATTTATGCTTAAAACCTAAATAGTTAAAAAAAAATCTTTAGAATATTAAAAAAAAAATTCTTTTAAATTTTTAAGAAGTTTCTCTTCGAAACCAAAAAAATATATAAATAATATTTTGTTGTGCTTCATCGTTTAGTTGAAATTCATCAACATAGAAAACAAAAGCTCGGTGCATTTATGAGAATCACACGAAAGCGTAATACAGAAGTTTATTCAGATTGTTTAATAAAAAGGTAAGTTTTTTGTAAACAAATACTCTATTTTTATAAAAGTCTAACTATTTTGTTAAAATAATTAAATAAAAGTATGGATTGTTTTAAAAATTAGTTTCCTTTGCAGTTAAATTGATTAAATGGAATTGCTAAAATCATAAATATTTCGAAATTGCACCGATCAATCATAATTGTCCTTTCAAACAATTATTTTCCGTTTACCTCTATTTCTCGTTTAATTTCGCCAGTCTTGCATATTTAGCTTTTTCGGGTCACCATTCAAACCAGTGCTACCATCAGCAAGATTTAAAATTTAACTTAAGATAACGCAAAATTACCCGTTTTAAATAAAACAAGTAAGAGTTCTATGCTAAATCTTATATGCCCTTCACCATGGCAAGATATTAACAGAAAGTTATAAAAAGAACGATATGTGAATATATATAAATAAATCTGTAAGTGCCACGCCCACTTCTCGCGAACGTCAAAATTTTGTCAGATGTTGTCTATTGATAACCAAGATGATTGTACCTTACTAGGAAACTTTGGCTCTAGTCCTTCTCCAGATATACATTAATATATAAAGTCTTTATACAGAAAGTGCCAAGCCCACTTCACGGATCCCGCCCACATTCTGTCGGAAGTTGCCCAATAAAAAATGGAGCTTCAAACGAAGCAGGTTTTTATGGGAGAAATGTAAGAGTTTCGCTTACCGTCTCGCTTACAGAAGGCATGAATTTTATATGGTGAGTTCCCACTTTGAAGCAAAACATTTTTGACACAAAAAGTGCTTTATTCAACGCATATAAAAACTGGTGAAAGTAGCGTTTAGCTTTACACACCAAATGTTTTTTTATAGTTATTTTTTAGTATTCTCCCTTACAAACCTGCTTCGTAGTAAGGGAATGCCGTGGCACTTAAAAAGTTAATATTTCTTTTATGAAACTTGTTAAGAGTTCTCTGTATTTCTTATTGCGTAGCGCATAATTGTGCGCTTATTTTTTTAAAAACATATTGATATTTCCACAGAAAAATCTACTTTTTGTCACGTTACGACACCAACCAATTTTAATTGTTTCTTAAAGAATAATGCAAATATTATTTACTTTTTTGCATTTTGGTGTAAAGCACAACTAGCTTTACATTTAGTGAAAGAGAGGAAAAATTTTAACAACATGGTTCTAAAATACAAGACTAATTGCTTGGTCTAGTAACGTGATAAAAAGTTGACTTTTCTGTGGAAATATCCATATATCATTAGTGCTTTTTTTTTATTGAATCTTTCTTGTCGAAAATTACAATATGTATTCAAAGCTTAATCCTAACTCTTATTTGTATTTGTTAGCCGCTACCAATGTAACCGTTAATTAATTGCATTCAAGAGTCAAAAAAGCCAGCTAGGCTCACAGTGTCGGATCTTTTCAGCCTCCGGTGACCTTCGAACTTTATTAGGTCCCGAGCGAGGATGGATCATTAGTTTATCTATGTATTTGACTGAATACTTTTTAATTTCTTCCTGGATGGTAGCGATGTTAAGATCTCTGTGGATAATGTCATTGCGTATATACCATGGGGCGCATACAATTTGCCGTAATATCCTAGACTGTCTTCTTTGTAGCTTCTGGATGTTTAATGCGCATGCAGTACCCCATAATTGGATGCCATATGTCCATATTGGTTGTATGATAGACTTGTATAAGAGAACTTTGTTGTCTAAGGATAAGTTTGACTTTCGACCGATCAGTTGAGCTGCTTTAAATTTCATAGCCGTTATTTTCGCTTCAAAATGACGAGACCAGGTCAGGCGTCTATCTATATGAATTCCCAAGTATTTAACATGGCTTTCTACCGGAACAGTGATGTTATTTCTTTTTACAGCAGGACACGTTTGCCTTCTGAGCGTGAAAGTTAAGTGAGCACATTTAGCCGGGTTAACCTTTATTTTCCATTTTTCTAGCCAGGCTTCTAGTTCATTGATGTGGGACTGTAAATGCTGCGATGCAACTTTTGGGTCCTGATTAACACTAATAAATGCTGTGTCGTCTGCAAACGTAGAAGTATGTGTGCTCGGGCTTGTTGGCATATCAGCTGTATATATTATGTACAGTAACGGCCCTAATATGCTGCCTTGAGGGACACCAGCAGATATTTTCTTGGTGGAGGAGTATTGGTTTTTTGATCTAACCATGAATGGTCTGCCAGTTAAATAGCTCTCAAGGAGTTTGTGAGTGTTTTGTAGAAGCATTCGTGTCATTTTAATGATCAGCCTATCATGCCAAACTTTGTCGAATGCTTGGGAAATGTCTATAAACAGTGCTGAGCCATAGTCCTTTCTCTCAAACGCTGATCTAATTTGGGTAACAATTCTATGCACTTGTTCGATTGTACCATGCCTTGCTCGGAATCCGAACTGATGATCCGGAATGATTGAGTGTTTAGTAGTGCTTCGCAAAATGATAAAACTGGCAAAATAAAATAAAGAAGTTTGTTTTATTTTTGTTTTCTCTTTACCCACAACTACATTTAGAGTTGACAAAAAATCAGCCAATTGTGGTCGGGATTGTAAGAAAAAATAAACTCACTGTTTGTTGTTGTTGTTTTTGTTTAAGCTTTGATATTGTTACAAGTGAAACTGGGGCTTATAATTCTTATTTGCGTAACAGTTTTTTTTGGTTTAATATCTTTAGTTTTTCTAAAATCTTTGGATGAAGTTTCCTGACGATCTGGCCTAAGCAACCAGAGAAATGCGCATAGGAATATCTTATCCCATTAACAATAAACTTCAGTTTGTCCATAGTATGATAAAACTTTTTACTGGGTTGTGTATTGATAATCAAAATGATTTTAACTAATGTTAAGACTAATGCTCTTGCCGTTCTCTAGATAAACATACAAATTAAATAAAAACATCAACAAGGGTAAAACTAGAGGCAGTCGTGTTTTTTAATCATATTTCAGCCACTTGTGGACTGACGGATTCATATTTATGATTTTTTAACAAGGCTCTCATATTTTATAAATATATACGAATCAAGTCTACTTAATAACTGGGGTCTTCGTTAAGCCCACTGCAACAGACACGACGACGTCGTTAATCAAACTTCGCTTCTCATAAGAACCGAGAATATATATGTATACTTTATAGGTCCTAAGATTAATATTAGAGATATTTCAATCAGAACGACACACTTATATACCCTATCCACCTGTGGTACAGGGTATAATAACACCTGGGAGCTGATTTTGGAAGCCGTGATCGAATACTTTTGCGATTCAAAAGCAATTTTATTTCAGTCGATAGTGAACGAATCGAAACTATTTTACAGTGTTACGAAAACTCAAATAAATGCTTTACACACTGAAAAAATCACTTCGATTTGTTCAGTATTGACTTAAAGAATAAGAAATAAAATTGATTTCGAATCAAAAAGTATCCGATCCCGACTGACAGAATTAGGACACTGATGTCAAATTAACTTTTCACAGTATTTATCGCTTAATTGCTAATCGGTCATAGGCATTTATCGCTTTAAAGCATCCAAACTTGTGCAGTCAAAGCTTGTCATTTACAATAGACACGATTGGTTTGTGTATAAGCATTTGCTGATATGCATTAATGCATCACAATAACTTACAATTTGAATAAATGGAGTTAAATTTTATTTATTATAAAAGCATCGTTTCAAACTAAGTAAATTACAAAAAAACACACAAACGTGATTTCATTAAAAATAAATTTGCAAAATTGTTATCAAACTTCGAATGTATTCATACACTTTCGATGCAAAGTTAAATAGTCATGATGCGGATAAAGTATTTCTTATTAGCACTGCATATGCATATAACCGAGTTTTTATGGATGCATTTCCCGTTTACAAGTACCAAAATGGAATAAATAATGAAAGGCGCATAAATGATAAATATTGTATCTTAGAAAAAACTTTTACAAAAAAGAAAAGTTCCTTAAAAGGAGATACATATTTTTCATATTATTTAGATTCACATAGTTTTTTCTTCAAATTTATTCTTATATTGGATTAGGTTTCCATATATTAAATATGGACAAAATAAAGTTAACCGATATTTAATCAAATCTTATTCAAATGTCCTGCCAGTGCGGGACGAAAAATTTACCCATCACGGTCTCTTTCAGATTTGTATACCTTGTTAAGCCTTTTCGATATCTCATATCTCAAATTTTAAGGTAAGAGCTGCTTTAACATCAACGGGTGGTAAGAACCCTTTCAGACTCGGCAAGTTAGTTGCGCAAGTTAATTGCCGAGAACAATAAAGTCTGTACTAAATTTGTTTTTGAAGAGTGTGAAGGGGTCTTAACTCGACTGCTTTATCGTGACATATTTTTGGGGTTAATACTTTTTTTTCGGATGTTTAATCAACAGATTTTCTTTATCAATATCAATTTTTTGCCATCTTTCATTCGAATTTCAAATAGTCTCAAAAGACTTATTGAGTAGTCTCATTGTGGGGTTTTCTGAGAATACAATAACTTTCTTAGCCATTTTGTGTACTCTTTTATAAATTCTCATGTTTTGTAATGCACTCACTTCGAACTGTCTTTCTTAATGTACAATATTGCTTACTAAATATATTTCCTTCGTGCGAATACACGTAAATTTTTATTAAATTTTATGAAACGGTCATCACTGATCGCATATTGTGTACGGAATCAAACGTTTTTTTATTTTGTTTTTTTTTTTTTTTTAAGGATAAGTTATAGTCTACGTTTATAATATGAAAGTTTTCATAAACTCTGAGTTAATTGGTGAGAGGGGAAGAGTACATGCTATTCGTTTCTTCCCTTTCACCAATAAATTCAAACTTTCTGAAAGAAAACTTTCATAGTGTAAACCTAGACTAAGATTGTTTATGCATATTCTGGTTGGGCCTTTACGCTACAATGTTAAACAGTTAGTTTAAGATAAATGTCAAAATTAAAGAGTTTCTTATTCTACTAGGCGAAATATTTTCCGTGCAATGGGTACTGAGACATTATTTATAATTAGATCAATTTATATATGTGACTGACTTAGCTAAGTAACCAGACGGAGATACAAGTCTATTAGGGTTTATCATAATATTAATTGTCGGTGAGTGATCGGAAGATCATGCGTCCTTTCAATGGGGATGTTTTTAACATCGACAAAGTCGTTGACATCTGGATTTTTTGTGCTAATAAGTGGCCAATGAATTGTTCATTATTAGAGTTTTTATAACTAACAAAAGACGATCTGTTATTGTTATAAGTCGTTGTTCCCAAAAAGTATGTTTAGCGTTGTAATTGCCAGCAGCATATTAATATATTGGCTTTCTGAGATTGTATATCTAGGTGGGTAGTATACAGAGAAATTACATATTAAGTCGTGTTTAATTTGGTCTTTTATCAAAATGGCAGAGCCTTTACAAGTTTTATTTCGAGGGTCCTTGGCATATAACATTTAATTTTAAACCAGTTTCTTGAGGTCAAATGAGGTTCACAAACCATCATAACATCAATTTGTAAAATTTATGCCGATAATATTCGAATCTACATACTTTAATAGTTCTAAGCAGAGTTCAGAGAAATTCATATGTGATCGCTCATATTCAACCATTCTTGAATTTTTTTCATAAATGAAAAATGTAAAATATATAACTTTTTTCACAGTCATAAATGAATTGTTAATATTTCGACAAATTCATTCATGTTTTTGAGGAAAAATCCAATTTTGCCTTTCTTCAGTCATGCAGAATGAGGAAAAAAAAAGTTTTAAAAACGATCCTCACTAGTAGTGTTGTTGTTGCTCGACAGTTTGCATGACCACAGCTCGAAATGCCTGTGTGTGTATTTGTTTGTATAAAATATTTTTGGTATCCCTGCAAATAAAATTGGACCACCTGATCCATTTTGATAAAATGGACTACTCCATGGACTGGTCCGATGTAATGCAAGCATGGACCATGTCATTGTTAAAAAGTGTTTGTAGTGAGACGACATGTCTTCGTTTTTTTGCTTTCGTTTTTTAACGACTTCAAAACTAATCGTCTTGAGTATACCATGGAGTAGTTTTAAAACTACTCCTTAGTGGTCCAAAGGTGGGTCCTCTCCTAGGACATCGTAATGTTAAGCAGACCAGGTTTTTTCCATACGTTTGGCTTACTTTTGGACTAGTCCTGGTCCCTTGTGGACTACAAGTTTTCTCTAAAACTCATATTGATAGTAATAAAAATTTTTTTTTATAAAAGAAAACGACTTTTGTTTCGGTTACACTTGAAACCATTGGTACATACGGTTTATTTTGTTCTTTGTTTTTATAATATTTTGGCATGAAGGCTTATATGCTGCCGCTGATACTTGATTTAGAATGTGGCATATGCAATCGTCCAATGATCAAGCGCAAAAATCTATTCACAATAGCAAAGTTTAGTGTTTTTTGCAAATGGTCTTGCAAAGAGCAAATGCAAAATATCATAGCTGTTTTGTTAAATCCAACAACAAAATACACAGAGTTTCCTTAAGATTTCATAAAAACGCTACGAAATTTTGCATTTGCACTTTGGCAATACCATTTGCACCAGACACTGAAATCCGTTTATATTCATTGGACAGTAAATACGAGTTGCCATTTTATATCAATTATAAATATTTAGGTTTGAAAAATTTGGAAATAGTACCAAATGAGTCACGGGGGTGCCACCGTACTTTTTGGCTTTGAATTGTATCAAAAAAGTACAATTGCACCAACTTTATCAACCGTGGTACGTTAGAAACAAATGATATGCGGTTGAATATTTTTTTTTAACAAACGCACACAAACACAAATATTAAAGCTGAATTGACGTGTGTAAGAAAAAACTGTTCTAAAGAAAAAATTCGAATCAATGCTGCTGTTTACTTTTTATTTTCATTAGGTTTTGTTCAATATGAGTTTTAGAGAAAACTTGTTACGGCAAAAGTTGTTGGAAACTTTATTAACAACAACTTCTTAGAAAACGATTTTCATGTAAAATTAATATTTTCCTAAATATAAGTCATACAAGTCGGACTTTACGATTTTTCTCAAACTTTGGCGGGCTTGAGGGACGGCTTAGCCTTCGCTGATCGTCCTAAAAAAATTTTTGAGTTGTTTTTTTTATCAATACCCACCAAATTAGCGAGTGAGACCTAAATAAATCCAACTTTTGATTTTAACGGTCACCCTAATGTACCTATATGATAAATTCACGATTAATACCTATGCAGCATCATTAAGTTTGCGTCGGCATGGTAAAATTAGTTTGCTTTTCTGATGCAGTGCAGGCAGTACTGCATTTAACAATGTGGAGAATTTATATTATTATAGATATTAATAAGTAGTGGTTTAAACTAAAAAATGTACTTCATTAAATTTAGCTATGAATTGATTTTAAAAAGCCATCGTTTTCATTTTAATTTAAAAGTATTTAATCTCTTTAAAATATTTCTTTTGTCTTATAAACTTTTTATATGATGAAGAAATTTTTTGGTCCCATTATATTTTTGATGAAACGTAATTTTTAATTTTGTAAATAACTTCGATATATTTTTAGGTAGCAGTTTAAAATTTTATAAAAATATGTAATGTGAATCGTTATTAACAAAACAAATCAATTTAAAATGTTTTAATAACGTTTTGCATATAAGCTAACGATATGTTTTCTTTGTGTAAACAATTCTTTGGTGCCTTTAAAAAGGGTCACTTTTTCTTTCGTTAAAAAGACGTAACTTTATGCAGAAATTATTGAGAAAAAAATAGTCACAAGAAGTTGTTGGTATTTTATGTTTGTAAAAATAATTTGGTTTCTATTCCAATCGCGACGATGGGTTTTTATTGCTAAAAACACTTTTCTTACGTAGGTAAAGTTATTTGGAAAACACTGACAAAGTCTTGTTTCGCCACAAACAAAGCGACAGTAAGTATAGTTGATGGGTAAAAAAATTTGTTTTATTGTTGCATTAATGTAATTTTATTGTTTCGCGCCAGATTATGCCAGTTTTTGAAAGTTCAATGTAGTGTTTTAAACACCGTTGCACTTGGTCCAGAAACAAAATTTTTTTCACAAGACTTCATCTTCAGTTGTCTTCAGTTCTGCAGGTAGTAATTTTTTTTCAATTATTTTTACATTTATGTCTTTTAAACAAAAAAAAACAGACCCTTTTAGAGTAGGCCTGCCATACGTCCTGGTTTTCCAGGATTGTCCTGGTTTTAGCCTAATTGTCCTGGTGTCCTGGTCCACTATTAAATTGTCCTGGTATTTTGTACAGGTCAAGACAAACAAATTAGTTTTGTTGCTGGTTTAAATTGTTAACAAAGGTTAAGATTTCTGTTATAACACTGCTGACATAAGGTAATTGTATAAAGAACTATAATTAAATTCAACTCTTATCTGGTGTAAAGCTGGTAAAATCTTTCGATAATATTAGATGATAGTCAATCCTGTTTCAAATTTTGTTTCAACTAGTGGCTTTAAAAAGTTATTCCGTGTAAACAACTCTTATAAGTAATCGAAAACCGATAACAAATTGCTTTCTCTAAGGCAGCCCATACCCGTTTCGAAGGCCTATCCAATAGGTCTGCTTACTTCTACAACAATACAAAAAAACAACAGGCATTTTGTTTGTGTAAAATTGCCTGCTGTTGTCAAAATCTTACTACTACATAGGGAAAACAAAAGAAAAAATGTGATTTGTGTGCAAAAAACCGAAAACGTAAACAAAAATACACATGTATAAGGAAAATGTAAACAACTTTTGACGTCGTTGAGGAATAAACCAAGTAAACATCTGGCTTCTTGCGCTGACCTATTGGATAGACCTTGCCCGTTTCAATTCAATTGTCAACTGAGTCGGTCGTTGTCCATATCAAAGCGTGTATGGCTGAAGGCCTAACCAGTATGTGAATAACGTGGCTTAAGCAACTAAGCGAACACATGTAAATCATATGTGTAAAACCATGTTGAACTTAAGTGAACTTTTTGTTAAATTTTATGAGACTGTAATTTGCTTAAGCAAAGTGCGAAACTAATCGCACATTCCGTACGGAATCAAATGTTTTTTATTTTGTTTTTGTTTTTTATAATGTATTTGAGAGGCTTTTTCGTTTATTTTTGACAGTAGCTCAAGTTAGTTTATGCACATTCTGGTTGGGCCTTAGACAATTGATTAGTTTGACAGTTGTCGACTTGGTTGAAGAAGGCTCAAAAGAGTTTGATTTTTTCAAGTTGAGTACTTAGGCTGCTCAATAGACAAAGGAAAGAAACTTGTTAAAGACTGAAACACTACAGAATATTATTCAATGCAAGTTTGATTTTAATATGACATGCTGCCTGTTTTATAACTATATCAAAGACCGAAATGCAGTTCTAGAAAAAGTGCAATCTTCTAAACATTATTTTAGTTTAGAACATTTTAAGCTCAACTTTTTATTATTTTTCATCGTTTTTATGTACATGAAGTACACGTTAATTTTTTTTCTATATATTGTTGGATTTAAAAATAAAAACTGGATGGTTTTTACATATCGCACCCTAAATACTAAAAAAGGTAACAACTCAAAATTCTTAAATTTTGAGGAGAGCCAAAAAACTGTTTATGTAAAAATTTTTGAAAAATTTTGAGTTGTGACCCTTTAGTATTTAGTGTGCGATATACTACACACATATGTATTAAAAAAAAACTTTTCTGTTGGTATAATTTTTTATCCATTTTTTTCCAAGTGTCCTGGTTGATAGGTTCAAACATCTGGCAGCCCTATTTTAGAGGCATCAACAATTTTTTTACAAAATCAAAACACATTGTAGTTTACCAGCCAACAAATAATTTTACAAAGCACACACAGGCTATCGTGCTGCATAGCGGTAAAAATTGCGATCACTTTGACTTTTCAGGCCTTTAAAGAAGGCCTTCTATAAGGCCTTTTTACTACTTCATTTTCCCGCTGTTAATGGTCGGGCAAATCGCGTTTTTTTCATTATGAGGAATTTGAATGTGAATTTTTTTTAATTTTTCATATCTGACAAATTCACATATGAATTTTTTTGTTTGCTCATTTTTCATGAATGAGGAAATTCAAAATATATTTTTTCCTCACCCTCATGAATGACTGAAAAATGAGTGAACGTTTCGGCATTCTGGTTCTAAGCATTGTTTTAATACTAAAGTGAATGAATCAAATTACGATCTAGGCAAATTTTTCTTTTTGGCATCGGCTACACACAGAAAACAAATACCAATGTTAAATTAACTTGGCGAAATGTTGATTAAGACGCATAGTAAATTTCTGCAAAAATATTAAAATAACCTTAAATCACGTTTATTTAATATTATTCACTGTTAAAATAATAATGTACAAAATTGAATCCATAAAAACCTCTTTTATATTAAAATTAAAATCTTGTTAAATTAACATGAATACATACTTATGTATGGAGACTATTTAAAATTAACATTGTTTTAAACTAATTTTTAATAATGATAATTGCAGTATTTGTTTCTGTCAGATATCTTTAATGGTATAAACACAACTGGAACGAACTTTGCATAGTACGACGAATTCGTCGGCAAGAATTCGTTGCGTAAGTTCGTCATATGAGACACAATAAGTGCGTAAGCTCCAGGTATTAATGTGCATTTTTGCCTTTCCTTATAGTTTTAGAGACTTTTATTGTATGGCTTGTTTAAAATATTAAAATTTTTCCCGATTTTCGCAATTTTTGGGATTTTTTGTTTTTGTTATTTTTCGACATTTTATTTTTTTCACCCATTTAGCGATTTCAAATAAATTTTAGTGTTTGTTTAAGAGTTGGCAAATTTTAGCGAATTTAAGCCAAGTTCGCAATAAAAGTAATTTGTACCTGTGATTCCTTACAGCTTTCACGATTGATAATAATTACTAGACTTTGCTACCATGCTGCTGTTAGCAAATTTTTGCAAATTTCCGCTAATTAAGCAATTTTTACCGAACTTCTGCCATTCCTTATGGTTTTAGAGACTTTTAATCAATTTTATGACTCGTTTGAAATTTTCGCTGTTTTTGCAAATTTTTTTTTGTTATTTTTAGACATTATGTTTTTTCACGAATTTGCGATTTCATTTAAATTTTAGTGTTTGTTTAAAAGTTTGCAATTTTTCGCGAATTTTAGCCAAGTTCGCAATAGAAGAGATTTGTCCCTGTGATTCTTTACAGCTTTCGCGATTTTTAACAAATATTAGATTTTTATATCATGCTGCACTGTCGCTTTCCCAATTTATTCGTCGTTCGTCTGCGTAAAAAACAAGAAATAAACCTATCGCAGAGTTCGTTACGCACGACGAATTTCGGTCTACGCAATGATTGTGTGCACTTTCATATACACCAATGTGTTCTATTTCTATTGACGAATATTCGCTGCGAATAATTCGTCGTTCGTCCCAGTTGTGTTTCTAGCATAAGTTGCCCACAACAGTACACTTACCTGAACTGACCACATTAGCCTGGCATGTGGTAACGTTTAAAGTATTCAGCGAAATTTGTGGACTGTGCAGTATTTTACAGCACCTTATGAAATCTGTTGTGGATGTTACTTAAAAGACTTTATGTGACTTAAAACAGCTTTAAATAACGTTGGACGCTCAACATATTGATAGTCTTAAAAAAGTTTGATCAACGTTTTTTTGGAAATAGCCATATCTTAATACTCCTCTGTGTAATACTCCCTGTGATCAACGTTAGTTTCAAAGTCTGACTAAAATTAAAAAAATATTTTTTTCTTACACAAAGTCATTACGACAATGCAGCTTTAACCACCTTCAGAGAATAAGGCCCTTGACAAACAGCCTAATCCAATTTCCCCAATATAATGCAGCATCTAAAAAACAACTTTTTTATATGGTATACCATCCGTCTCTGGAGCCAAGTTCCTGTATCTCTGCAAAGTGCAATTAACGAAACTAATATTAGAAGTATGTACTTTCAAAAGATCTATAATTTTCAAAACTATCTATTAACTAAAGAATTATATCCTACTGCTATTTCAATTAAAATTTCTGTTTACTTTATTTGCTGGTTTAATTAATACATAAGGACACATACATATATTTAAACTAACTTCTCTGATTCTTAAACTTTCATTAGAAGATAGTGTATCTTGTTGTATTAGAAACTCTTTGAGTAAATAAATAATTAAATGGGCTTTATAGTTTTTTGATTTGATAAAAATTGATTCCAGCAAATTAAAAGTAAAATTTCTGTTTCTGGAATAGTTATTAATAAAATCTTATTATTAAAGTTACTTAAGGTAAATTAAAATAACATTTAAAATTCAACTTACATTGTTTTTGCTAACTTTGGAAAACATAATTTATTATGAATTTTCCTTATTTTACAAAAGTTTCGACTTGTTTCTTTATTTTAAAGATTTGCAGATTAAAAGTTTGTTAGTCTACTCAACACAGACAAAATTTAAAAGCAGCAGCCAATTTTAATTAAGTTTGTACGTGTTACTTGTTCTCTGTCTAGTCTTATAAAATTGCAATGTTGAAAACACTTTCAATGTTGTAAACACTTTCAATTTTATTTAAAAAAAAAAAACTTTTAAAAGTAAAACACATGTTATAATAGTCATGTGTCAATAAAAAAAACATTTTCGACAATTAAATTAACCCATCAAAGAAGTTTTAACAGTAGCAGTATGTCGTATATTGCCATCCCATTAATTTTTTGAAATATATGGGCTTCTTTACAAGACAGTGGGGATTAATCCCAAAGATAGTTTGTTGCATCTATTCTATTCCATACCATAGTACTTCCATTCCTTTTATACGGTGTACTTGTTTGGTGGTAAAATTTGGATTGGAGTACTCACTTGGGGTGCCTTAGAAGGGAACATAGAAAGTCCCCAATGTGCTTTAAAGGGGCTCTCCGCACTTCTATAACAGATGCCTTGGATACTATCCTTAACCAACCACCCATAGATTTGGTAGGTAGAGAAATGGCGACAAACTCGGCAAATCGCCTAAAATGTACCCATTAGTGGAGACGAAATAGCTGCGAAAATTCTTGAAGTATAAAGTTGGTTAAACTTCCCTAGTTTTGGTTCACGATCGTCATTATATAATGCTGACACCAAGTCGGAATGCGTGGAGAAACGGCATTCTAGGTTGAGAAGGAGTCTTGAATCTTTAAACGAATGATTGGAAATCACAGGAAGAAATAGTATTCGGAGTTTACTGAAAGCTTAGAGTAAACTCAAAACTCTGCTCCACCTCAATGTATCGCGGAGACTTGCGAACTTTTGTAGTGTTTTCCTCATTGACTCAGATTACCCACTGTATTAGCAACTACCGTTGACATTTACACTGATTGCCAAACCGCCTTAATGGACTTAGAACAGCCCTTGACAATCGCTTATCTCGAAATGAGATGTCTGAGCAGTTTGAAATCAGAATCATATTGGTCCTAGGACTCAGAGATATACAGGAGAACATTAAGGCGGATGAGCGGAAAAGTACAACATTGTATAATTAAACGATTATACTGCAAATAAGAAGATAATGAGCGCATTTTCAATTAAAATTTCTGTTTACTTTATTTGCTGGTTTAATTAATACATAAGGACACATACATATATTTAAACTAACTTCTCTGATTCTTAAACTTTCATTAGAAGATAGTGTATCTTGTTGTATTAGAAACTCTTTGAGTAAATAAATAATTAAATGGGCTTTATAGTTTTTTGATTTGATAAAAATTGATTCCAGCAAATTAAAAGTAAAATTTCTGTTTCTGGAATAGTTATTAATAAAATCTTATAATTAAAGTTACTTAAGGTAAATTAAAATAACATTTAAAATTCAACTTACATTGTTTTTGCTAACTTTGGAAAACATAATTTATTATGAATTTTCCTTATTTTACAAAAGTTTCGACTTGTTTCTTTATTTTAAAGATTTGCAGATTAAAAGTTTGTTAGTCTACTCAACACAGACAAAATTTAAAAGCAGCAGCCAATTTTAATTAAGTTTGTACGTGTTACTTGTTCTCTGTCTAGTCTTATAAAATTGCAATGTTGAAAACACTTTCAATGTTGTAAACACTTTCAATTTTATTTAAAAAAAAAAAACTTTTAAAAGTAAAACACATGTTATAATAGTCATGTGTCAATAAAAAAAACATTTTCGACAATTAAATTAACCCATCAAAGAAGTTTTAACAGTAGCAGTATGTCGTATATTGCCATCCCATTAATTTTTTGAAATATATGGGCTTCTTTACAAGACAGTGGGGATTAATCCCAAAGATAGTTTGTTGCATCTATTCTATTCCATACCATAGTACTTCCATTCCTTTTATACGGTGTACTTGTTTGGTGGTAAAATTTGGATTGGAGTACTCACTTGGGGTGCCTTAGAAGGGAACATAGAAAGTCCCCAATGTGCTTTAAAGGGGCTCTCCGCACTTCTATAACAGATGCCTTGGATACTATCCTTAACCAACCACCCATAGATTTGGTAGGTAGAGAAATGGCGACAAACTCGGCAAATCGCCTAAAATGTACCCATTAGTGGAGACGAAATAGCTGCGAAAATTCTTGAAGTATAAAGTTGGTTAAACTTCCCTAGTTTTGGTTCACGATCGTCATTATATAATGCTGACACCAAGTCGGAATGCGTGGAGAAACGGCATTCTAGGTTGAGAAGGAGTCTTGAATCTTTAAACGAATGATTGGAAATCACAGGAAGAAATAGTATTCGGAGTTTACTGAAAGCTTAGAGTAAACTCAAAACTCTGCTCCACCTCAATGTATCGCGGAGACTTGCGAACTTTTGTAGTGTTTTCCTCATTGACTCAGATTACCCACTGTATTAGCAACTACCGTTGACATTTACACTGATTGCCAAACCGCCTTAATGGACTTAGAACAGCCCTTGACAATCGCTTATCTCGAAATGAGATGTCTGAGCAGTTTGAAATCAGAATCATATTGGTCCTAGGACTCAGAGATATACAGGAGAACATTAAGGCGGATGAGCGGAAAAGTACAACATTGTATAATTAAACGATTATACTGCAAATAAGAAGATAATGAGCGCTTCTGAATTTCACAAATGACATATTTTTAATGTGTGATGACATAAAATATATGCTTAAATAGGTGCACAATGGGTTACATTGATATAATTGCTTTAGCATTTTTATAACAAATATATTTCTGGTATGTAAAGACAAAATACCGTTAATTCAAATAATAATTTTTTTTAATATATTTGCACAAATTATGCAGATGTTAAACACACAAAATTAACGACAAAACCAACCAACCGCTTCAAATACATACTCACGTTTATTTACAATCACATTTATCCGTTTAGTTTACATTTCACTTTGTTGCCACCGATTTCCATACAACACTTTGTCAAGATAAATATTTAATTAATGTGATTTAGAGGTACATAAATAAATGTTAAATAAAAAAATAAAAAGAACTGCACAATGGATTAAGTAATCGATCGACTGGCTGGTTGGTTGGCTTCGGTGGACTTTCTTATTTTTTGGGGCTGGAGGTTGTTTTGTTTTCTTTGTTTACTTTGTGTCAAGATTGAATTTGGAAAATGTATTGTTGAATTGAGTTTGTTAAAAATAAATTTTGAGTTATTGTTTGATATGAGATTTACATTTTACAAAAGAGTTATTTAAATTTTTGAACACAATAAAAAAAAATGCCCAAAAGCTAAATTCAAAATCGTTAATACGAGGGTGCTTACATAGAAATGTAGTTTATAAAAACTTAATTTATTGTTAAAAGCTTTAAAAATGTGGCCATATTGTTTTATAATCTCTTTATAGATTTGATTTGAATAAAGAAGATATTTAAATACGCAATTTTGCGGCTTAACTTTTGTTTTCCACAGACTGAAATAAGAAAACGTTGTGGATGGGGCTTAAAAAAATACTGTCAGTCCGTCGCAATATTTTGTTATGGTTTCTTTTGGACTTCTAAAGCTCAAATTAGACGTGGCATAACCATAATGCCACAGCCGTAACGGCAAATTTAGAAACCAAAATTGAATTGAGTTGTATGGTATGTTTATGTCGTTTTGGTAATACAGAGGTGATGGTTATACAGTTTTGTTATGGTTATGTCACGTCTAATTGGACCTTAACCCTTTAAGAATCATAAACTGTAAACAGTACAGCTTATCTGAAATGAAATTTTTCTCCGTTTTTACGTATCAGAGGCGAACATTTCATCAGCGTAAACAAAGTTTTTTTTTATTATTTGGATGCTAAATCTCAAATTTGTAACACTGTACAACAAAATTCGAGTCATCGCCGCCAGCCTCAACACTTGCAACGCGAAATAAAAATATACTACTAGTATAGCAAATCTGCCTAAAGATTTTGAAAAGTGAGCTCGGGTTCTCGAAATATTGGCCCCTAAAGTTTTTGAATTTGTTGAAAAGGTGTTCGGTATAAGTCAAAAAAATATACTAAATGTACTTCTGAGCTAAAAAATTATTTCAGATGTCTGCAGTAGAATCGTATGGCGATTCTTTCCTTAGAATATATTAACCCTCTTACACTCATTTTAAGGGGTAATTTTTGTGCTTTTTTTAATTTCTACACTAAAACGGCACGTTAAACGGTTCAAATGTTCTACGAATATTTTCTGCATCAAATTTCACTAGGGGTATTTCTTCTAAGACCAAAATATCTACTTTCATTTCGCGTTGCAAGTGTTGAGGCTGGTTTGTTTTTGTTGCAAAGTGTAATCAGCGTGGAAAATTATGACACATTTTCTCCTTTTTTTAACACTTTCAACACCACAAGACACGTCAAGGTACTTTTAGTATCTACCAACATATGAAGGAGACCGTTTAAGTGTCCGCTACTTTAAAATATGTGTAACGACGCCTTAAGAGTTTAAGAGACAACGAATCAATTTAACTATTTAGGATTAACACCGAAAGTCAAAATTTTTCTAAGCCGTTTTTTTTAACTTTTAAGCATACAAACAGCTGCGGGTTTTTCCTTAGTATTTTTTATTACAAAAACCGTCTTTGAAGGTTAAAAAACAATAAAGGTCACACACTTAAAGAAATTATTTTCTTTAACTACCAATTAGACTACCGGAGCACGCAAAAAGAACTATTTTTCCCAATTCTAAGAAGTTTTACTAAAGGAAACAGAAGCAATTCTTAATAGTTTTTTTTTTATAAATTTTGCGCACTAAATATCTGGCTTAAACGCTGTAAAATATTAATGGGCGTGGCAAAAGACATTTAATTAACTACTTAGATCGCACTCTTAAATAAATGCGCTTCGATCTTTTTTACGTTGTCTCCATTTTGATTCACCAAGAATTTTAAGGTTTACGTTTACGCTTTCTTTCATATAGATTATCGTATTTTTCCCATTCTGGAGTATCCGCGTTCATCTTTCCGATGTGTCCCATCCAGCGCAATCGTTTTATCTTTATGTGTCTTATTATGTTCGCAATGGTGATAATCTGATATAGTAAATGATTCATCTATCTATCTATCTTCTTCTTCTATATATATAAAATAGGATGTGTGTATGTATGTATGTATGTATGTATGTATGTATGTAACTTATGGACACCAAAACGGCTGGGCCGATTTTGATGAAATTTTCAGGGAATCTTCAGAATATTCAGGCGGGTGACACTGTGAAGTCTGATTTTTGATTTTCGGTCTAGGCGTGGCAAAATCAAATTTTCATATTGCACCACCAATTACATCTATATAATTTGCACGATTTTTTCTTTAAAATTATCGCCAGAATACGAAAAGAAAATTTGGCCCCGCCCACTTTTTTCGAATTACCTAAAATCAGAAAACGGCTCCATCGATTTGACACATTTTTCTTTCAAATGTTCGTATTAATCCATTTAAGTTTTCATCGAAAGAAAAATTTACCACGCCTACTTTAACGCCCACTTTTTCTACTAAGCGCATAACTTAAGAACGGCTTGACCGATTTGGACGATTTTTTCTTTAAAATGATTGCCATGGTCCAACTTAGGCTTTAACGTAAAGAAAATTTTGCCCCGCCCACTTTAACGCCCACTTTTTTTCAATTTACCTAAAATCAGAAAAGGGCTCCATCGATTTGACTAATTTTTCTTTCAAATATTCGTATCTTTTTAACGGATTTTAAAAATCGAACGCAAACATTTTTCCTAATTTGGACAGGACAACGTCTATCGGGTCAGCTAGTTCATCTATACTCTTCGACAACGCATATGGCCCCTACTAGGGTATTCATTGGGTTAACCGTTAACCGGTTAACCAATTAATTACTACCCGCTTAACGGTCGGTTAATTTAAAATTGACTATTTTCGATGAATGATTAAACCGGTTAATTTTAGTCGGTTAATCGATTAACCGATGCAACAATATTTTTAATTTTATTTAGTATTGTTACATGTTTTTTGTGGTTTTAATTATTTGTTTCGTCTCATATAAAAAAGGTTTGTGTTTAGAAAAGTATTTTTTCATACAATATATTTTTTTCTAAATATAGAAAAAAATCAGAAACTGAGGTATTCAGAAATAAATTTTTTGGTTTATGTTCGGTTCTGAACTTTGCCTCTATGAGTCAGATGCTGACCTTACAATAGAAGAAACTCTCGATTGAAACATAAACAATCTTTTAACAGAATTAACCGAAACAATTACTTAGAAGTGTTAAAAATAAAGAAAAATTAAAACAGGACTCTAATGACATAATGACGGTTTAATGTGTTTAGAGAAATCCAGGAAAAGGACTAAAAATTAGATAATCTGTATTATGGGTTGCTTTCGATTTCTCCAACATCTTCGATAAGTAAAAGAATTTTTTCCAAGTCAAGTTTTATCAAAACTTAAGAAAATAATCGCTTAAATCCTAAACATTTCCATCACATCTGAATGACCTTTTTACTGGCTTTCTTCTGCGGGTTATCTTACAACTTGGTAACGCTAGGGACCTATTTGGTCTATGCGGGGTCTTTGTGACCGGCCACTCCAACCTGACCTAACCTAAACATTTACACCAAATTATTTTTCTAAAAGATTTTTTTATCGGATGTCCTTCAACTATTGAAATAATTTATAAAATTATCCCACAGATTTTTTTTTTTTAATTAATACATCATCTGGGGTGTTATGGTAATTGAAAACGAATAACGCAAGAATTTTAAATGTCCTTTTTAATAAGATTTGTGTAATAAAAGGATTTTATGACAAATATTTCCCTATTAAACAGAATTTTATAACAAAAACTATAAAAATTACATTAAAAGTGTTAAAAAAAACTTCCAAATTCTAGCGACTTGCGTTTGCGTTTTCGATTTCCAGAACTCCCCTGAATAATATGTATAAATTATTAAATATGCCCCAGAAATTTGAATATTGAAACAAACATCTGTTTTTCTCACTAAAATGTGTTTGTAACTTATTTTGGCGAGTACTAGCTGTCACGTAAGGAAATTACACGACAATTTAGAGAAAAAGTGTGGCTGTAACAGTTTTGTGAGAAAAGTTCCCACAAGTAAAAATAATATATTATTGGCACATTTTTGATTGTTTAATTATTTTTATAAGATATACGCATACGATATACATACGCATGTTTGCAAACAACAAACATTAAAGTCGCACTTTACATTATCTGAAACTAGAATTTTTCCGGCGAAATGTGATTCTTTTTTATTATTTTATTCAAGACCAGATTAACTAAACCTAAAGTGCTTATTATATTGTGTTGGAAAACTAATTTAAAACTAAAACTGTACAATCATAAAATCATAAAATTGTTAATAAAAATAAACATTCCCATATCTGTATAGAGATGATTGTGGAGTATGAACTACAGATCATAAACTTCAACACCAGAAGTGTTTTAATTTCTTTGGTACATAAACAAACAACGACGACATGTCCATAAATATGTAAACGGTTTTATTTGCTGTTTCAAACGACATTATTGAAGCACGTTTGTGTGTTTAAGAAACGTGAATTTAAATAAATTTACTTAATTCCAACTTAATATTGCTGCGCGGTCAAATTTTAAATGCTTTCATTAAAAGTCGACAATTATAATTTCACTTTTCAATGCATCAGTTTGTTAATTTGAATTTTACTATTCGCTTTTAATTGCACATGATTTTGTTTAGTATGCAAATTATTGTTAATTTTTTATTTCTTTATAATTTTTTTAATACACTTGTTTTTTTTTTCTTGTAGCAAACTACCAGTTTGCAGTTTTAACAAATCAAATTAAATAAATATTAATTGAAATAGTTTTTTAATTGTGTATTTTTTGCCATTTTTAATTAAATTAATTTCATCTATTTGATGTTTAAATAGCAAATCCGCCGTAGTTTATGTGATTTACGGCTCACGTTACATTCTCCTTTTTCGTTATTTATGTTTTTAGTCTTTGATTAAATTTCTAATATGGAATAATTTATTGAGTAGTTTTTTTTTTGGTTTATTGTGTTTGGTTTTTTATAAAAAAAAAAAAATTTATTTTAGTTAAAAGTTGCTGAAAATTTAAAACAAAAATGTGTTTTAATGCGGTTATTGACTCTTTGGTCATTCGGTTCGGCACAAATTAAAGAGTTAGAAACAAAACTTGTTTTTTTTTTTTTTTTTGAAATTGGTGCTAAATTTAATATTTTAATTTAGATAAAAATTATGCATTTATATATTTTTGAATTATAATTTTGTCTATTTTATTAAATAAAATTTGCATTTTATTTGTTTTCAGATTTTAAAGTTAAGTTTTTCACACATAAATAACCAGCTTCTGTTTTGTTGCATTACATTATTAACTAATTATAACACTGTGCAACAAAAAACCCAGCCTCTGTACTTGCAACGCCAGATGAAACTGTACTACTGGTAGATCAAATCTTTCAAAGCGTTTTGAAAAGTTAGCTCGGGTTTTCGAAATTTCAGGCCTTGAAGTTTTTGAAAAATATTCATAGAATATTTTAACCCTCTTAAGTGCAGTTTTATTATACTTTTGTGTGAAAGTTGGAAAAACGGACAGAAATTATCCCTTAAGTTAAGAGTTAGAGGGCTGATATATTCTAAGAAAAGAATCGCAATATAATTCTACTAAAGACATCTAAAACAATATTTTAAGGCAGAAGTTAATTAAGTATATATTTTTTGACTTACTCCAAACGCCTTTTCAATAAATTCAAAAACTTTTAGGCCCGAAATTTCAAAAACCAGAGCTTAACCATTTTAGCAGATTTGCTCTTAAGTAGTCTAGGTTTTTTTCCCTGGTGCAGTTATTGAGGCTGGCGGCGATGACCCGCATTTTGTTGCACTGTGTAATTTATTGCATATAAAAACTTTAAAAAAACTCTAGTTTCTACATATCGCACACTAAGTTATAAACAGGTTTATAACTCAAAATTCAGCAAAATGTTTTTTTACAATCACATCTATAGCGACAACAAAAATATCGTATGCGTCACTGTCTTCCTTAAATTGATAGAACTCAATTTAATTGAAAATTGCAACCATGTTTTTGAAGCCAGTTTTTTGCCTCTCCTAAGCATTTTTAAATTTTAAGTTGTGCCTCTTTATGGTTTAGTATGCGATATGCAACTAAAGTTTAAAAAGCTCTTAATCGGCATTTTAAAGAATTATTAATTAGTAAATTGATTTTTGACTTAAAGTGGCTGTTTCATGTAAAAAATCACTTATTATTTGATGTTTATTAAATAAAAGTCCAAGTAGAAACCCGATTTTGAATGCAAAATAGCTGAGAAGTCACCGTTTGTTTAACCTTTCCGAATAATTATTATTGCCATCAGTTACTATAAAACATTCGATTCGTTTAATCGATTTTTATACTAAACAAACAGTGTATACTGAAAGTATTTAGGAAAAATTTCCTTAAACACAGAAAAAAATTATCAATGTTAATTTAACATGGCGCAATGTTGATTAAAAATCATAGTAAATTTCTGCAAAAGTATGGATTTTATTTAAAACTAGCTGACCCGGCAAACGTTGCTTTACTATATAACTTATTTCTTTCAGATTTTACAGTGTCAGCATGCCAAATTTTATGAAAACCGGTTGATTACTCAAGAAGATAATAAAAATTAAAGGCTATAGTTCTCTCCAGATGTTACACGATTTACAAGCCAAATTTTAAGAAAATCAGTTGATTAGTATAGGAGATATAGGGAGGGGGAGTTTTAACTCCTCTTGCCCTATTTCATGCCCTGTTCTCTATTCACATCCTATTCCCTATTTTCTTTCAGATGTAACAAACAGTGTCTGCATGACAAATTTTAAGAAAATCCGTTCCTTAGTTTAAAAGATATAGGGAAGGGGAGCTTTTACCGCTATAGCCCTATCTCACGCCCTATTCCCTATTTCCTTTCAGATGTTAGTGTCTGCATGCCAAATTTTAAGAAACCTGGTTGATTAGCTAAAAGATTGGGGAGGGGGAGCATTTACCCCTATTGCTCTATTTCACGCCCTAAATAATAAAAATTTAAGGCTATAGTTCCTTTACCCCTCTTGCCGTTTTGACGCCATATTTTCTTTTAGATGTTATAGCGCCTGCATGCCAAAGTTTAAGAGAACATGTTGATTAGCTAAGAAGATATAGAGAGGGGGAGCTAATGCCCTATTTTGCGCCCTCTAGCCATATAAAATATACTCTACGACCTATTCTCATACCTAACAAATACACATAAAAAATTTCATAAAAATCAGTCAAGCCGTTTCGGAGGAGTTCAAAATGGAGGGCATTTCGTTAATATTTGTATGGGAGTATACAGGAAAATCTAAACGCCATATCTGCGGAACCCCTAAGATTTCGTGCAAACTTAACTGAAACCATCTACAGACTATCCTCAACGTACCCTGAAATTCTGGTTGAAATCGGTCGAACCGTTTCTGCAGTTAGTGGTGACATCAAAGTGTACACTTCTTTTTATAAATATAGATGATTATCATTATTTCATATTAATTTCAAATGAAAAATTTCAAAATAACAAGGTTCAATATTGAATCCATAAAATTATGTTTTATTTGTTTTGTATAGAAACAATAACAACACTATAAAAAGAAAAAATAAAATAATTTTTTTTTCTTGTTTAAAATTATTTTTAAAAAGAAAAAAAAAATCCCGTTTTCTTCTTGTAAAAATTATTACGTTAAATAGTACATCAAATTTTCAAAGTAAAATGATGACGAAAGTCATATCGAGCCATTCTGGTAGTATAATAATTATATTCTATCTCTCTCTCTCTCTGGTTCTACGGGTAAAGCTGAAGGTCCACACTATGCTGTTATCCGTCTGTCCTTTTTATGCATTTGGCAAAAAATTATAATCAGTGTTACAGTATATGACAAGTTACACAGCAAATCGCATAGAATGCATAGACGTATAAACGCATGAAAGTAGGTTAACTTTCTACTTTTGTATCCGTCGCATGTGTGGTGAAAAAACAGTCAGCTGTTATTTCAATGTTATCGATAAATGTGTTTGTGTGGTGGATTACTTTTTAGTATTTTTTTTTTGCATTAAAAAAGGTTTTTAATAAGAGAAAAAGCTTTCGTAATAAAGATTGTATAAACTTTAAATAATAAAATAATTCAGTTCAAAAGAAAAAAGAAATCGACGAAGATTCTTAAATAAATTATTGTAAAAATGAAAGCAGCTTTTCCTGAATTCAAAAGTAGTTCAGGTATATAAAAGGAAATATTTTTTTTGAGAGAGTTTTCAAAATTTGTTCGATTTCATTTTCACGTGACTTTGATTGCCATGATATGGCCGATTATTTCTAAAATTACCTATTGCTATTGTACCCGAATTAAATTAAAGCGATCATACAGTACTTTTCGCTTATAGTCCATTTCGCTTAAAGGCCAAACACGGATATAAGCCAAAACTGTCCTATTCACACGCAGATTTTTTCGAATTTCATACAAATTATTTGTTCTAAGGTCCATTTCGCTTTTAGTCCATTTTCGTTTAAAAGCCACATTTTCTTAGCATGCGTAATAATTCTTCATACAAAAATGTTCTAAGGTCCATTTCGCTTTTAGTCCATTTTCGTTTAAAAGCCACATTTTCTTAGCATGCGTAATAATTCTTCATACAAAAATGTTCGCTTATAGTCCACTCTGTTTTCTATAATTTTTATAAACTGGCAACAGTCAAACTTCATAGAAAAAACGCTAATAAAAATAATAGAGTTTTTTCATATAGACTTTGACGTTTGGTATAAAAAAAATTGTCAGGTAGAAATCCTATGAAATTGATACTTATGTTGTGTTTGATTTCGTCATCCAAAGAATTAAAATGAATCTCAAACTCATTTGTTTATATTGAAATCTTTTAAAGCATTTAAATTATTAATTAAAAAGATTTCTGTTTTAACTATTTATTTAAAATAAATCAATATTTGGTTATGTTTTAAATATACTTTTCTTTTGTTTTAAAAGAGTGTTTTTTATTGAAGAAAATCATTTTATATAGTCCAAAATGTGGATTAACTTATTATCTATAAAATGGCTTATAAAAAAATCGGTTATAGTCAAAATTCGCTTATAGTCCACAAGAGTTGTGCAACTATAGTAGTGGACTATAAGCGAAAAGTACTGTATAGAGATTACCTGCCGTATTCATAAAAATAATTTTATTTTAATAAAGGTTTACAAAACAAATTTTCTATGAAAATTTTACTTGAAAAACGCTTGGTAAACTTAATAAATGTTTATGGATACGGGGTACTTTTTTTAAACCTCTTGTTTTTTCATTGAATTTAAAAAAATTTAAAAAAAAGTACATAAATTTATTTTTGGTTTTATTACTTATTTTTGTTGTTAGTTAGATCTTTACTAAACATATGCGAATGAAATTAGTTTTTTTATAACTATTATTTCTTCTTATACTTTAATGACTAAAACGCGTAGGGATTTTTGTAGGGAACATTTTTGAAACGTGTAGGGAAAAGTCGGATTTTTTTTGTAGTATGCGTAGGTATTTTTCAAAAAATCTTTTGGCAACACTGATTATAAGACACCAGCAGCATGACCGATATGGCTTCGCAATTATTTTACTTTTAAAATTTGATGTATTTAACTAAATTATTTTAACAAATAGAAAATGGAATTGCTTACACAAAATAAGCAATTAATTTTTTATAGATAAGTAAAAATTAATTTTTGGTAGTAAAATAATATAAAATAACTAAATATTTAATTGTTTTACTGAATATGGTGTTGAATTTTTGACAGTAAAATTTTATAAAATAACTGCATATTTATTTGTTTTTACGGAATTCGCGGTTGAATTTTTGACAGTAAAAATCAAATGAACTTTTCGTTGCTTTAAATTACATTTTTATTTAATTTAACATAAAGAAGAATTTAACTCAATCAACGGACAACTGAAAATCCGTATTAATATGCACTAAGTTTTCTGAATAAATGTTAGAATCAGTTAAAAATAAATTTGCTTAGAATTTTAAATGTTTATTTATTTAAAAATTACTGAACGGAATATTTCTTAAATAAACTACAGTCCGTTACTGTAATAATATTGTGAGTGTACTTTCAGGAAAATCAATGGAATTTATGCTCTTAAATAAGCCTTTAGAGCTTGGGAAATAGATTATATTCTTCGGATGAGAGAAAATATGGATTTTTTAGTATAAAAGGTCGCCAAAAAACTACCATAACATGTTTGGGGGCAACCATAATATGGAGGACTTTTTTAACCACACTTTGGTTGTCGTTCACAATAATATGGTTAAATTAAACATACTATGTTCAAAATTTTCTTTAAAAATAGTGTTGTTGGAAGTGACCATATTTAAACATGTTTTTTCTCTGGGTGTATATCTATGTATGTATATTAATATTTTAATTTGTTGCTTATTTTCAAACATATGAATGGTGGCGGCACAAATGTTGTTGAAATGAGCAAGGGGTTGATCCAATCTAAATAAGGCTGTGGTAACAAGAATTATTATGAAATTTACCAAATTATAGTTGAATTTTCTGCAACCTAATTGAATGAGTTATCTGCGACTCTATGGAACTATATTAAGATTGGCTTATTTAAACTTTGCCTTGGCATACTGGCATATCAGTGGTCCTCAAATGATAAACTTTTTTAGTTATACCAAACAGTTGACCTACAAAAGATCTGATATATTTTTACATGTGATATTTATATATTTTTAACTAAACTTTTTTGTTTACGCAATTTTCTTTTAAATATAATTAATCAACCTCATTGTGACCTGTAACAAGATCTTATCATAAAACTTTGAACTCTGTTTAAAATCAATGATAATCCCTTTTAAACTAAAAACATGGCCAAAAGCAATTGTAATTTAAGAAAAGTGTTTAAATTGAAGAAATAAGTATCTCATTTATTTTAATGTGAAGTCAGAAAAGTTAATCTTTTTTTTATTTAAGACGCAACAAAAAATACCAATTTTGCAAGAATCATTTGTCATTTGTTAAATTAAATAAATAAAAAAAAAATATGAAAAGAATACAAAAAAGCCACATTAACTACAGAATTAAATAAAAATCTACTCGTATCTTAAGTGTGTCTTACACTAATGCTGGTGCTTGCTGTAATTAATTTTATAACCACAAACAAAAAAAAAAAACAAAAAAATAAAAAAAAGACACAAATACAGATTACAAAATCTTTGATTAAGAAGTAAAAAAGAAACTGAAAATAGATAAAATAAGCCAAAAACCAGCAAATAATGAAAAGAGAGACAAAAAAACACAAGAACATGTTTAAACACAACAAACTGACAGTCTGCAAACCCAAACCCAAAATCCAAACCGAGTCAAACGAAATAAGAAACTTTGATTTGCTTTTTAAACTTTAAAAACTAAAATTAAAAAAATAAAATAAAAATTAAAAAAAACAAGATATATGTATATATATCGGGTGATATTTTAGCTGTTATCTTTTTGGCAACACTGGTTTAAACAGCTGACGCACGTTTCGTGTTTTGTTTCACTGTCAAACATCTTCAGTTTGGTCTATAATTTAACCATGAATTGTCTTACAAACGAACAACGCTTGCAAATTATTGAATTTTATTATCAAAATGCGTGCTCTGTTAAGAAAGTTCATCGTGCGCTTCTTGTGTTCGGCGGCGAAGCTAATTTTTGGCTCAATGGGTACGTTAATAAGCAGAATTGTCGATTTTGGAGCGAAGATCAGCCAGAAGTATTGCAAGAGCTACCAATGCATCCAGAAAAGGTCACAGTTTGGTGCGGTTTATGCGCTGGTGGCATCATTGGACCGTACTTCGTCAAAGATGATGCGAATCGTAACGTAACTGTGAATAATGGTCAGCGCTACCGTGAAATGATATCCAACTTTTTTTTGTCCAAAATGCAAGAGCTTGACTTGCATGACATGTGGTTTCAACAAGACGGTGCCACATGCCATACAGCACGCTTAACAATGGACTTATTGAGAGGCGATTTCGGTGAACATTTTATTTCACGTTCGGGACCGTTCAATTGGACGCCTAGATCGTGCGATTTAACGCCTTTAGACTATTTTTTGTGGGGCTATGTTAAAGCTCATGTCCATAAACACATGCCCGCTTCAATTGACGCATTAAAGGCAACATTGAAGCATTTATACATGAGATACCGGCCAAAATGTTGGAAAGAGTATGCCAAAATTGGACTAGGCGGATGGACCATTTGAGGCGCAGTCACGGTCAACATTTGCACGAAATAATCTTCAAACATTAAATTATATAGACCGCACTATCGATTCAAATAAAGATTTCATGAATTTTTCTGAATTTTATGTGTTTTTTTTAAACTTTCCCATAGCTCTTAAAAAATCACCCGATACAACCGAAGTTTTAAAATCAGGTGGCTAATTCCGGCAGTAGTGATCGAATACTGTTTCGTCTCGAAAGCAAATTTATTTCAGTCGATACTGAACGATTCGAAATTATTTTTTTAGTGTTGCGAAAACTCAAAAAAACGCTTTACAGCACTGAAAAAATAATTTCGATTCGTTCAGTATCGAAAAAAGAATAAGAAATAAAACTGCTTTCCAATCGAAAAAGTAATCGATCACGCGTGCCATAATTAGCACCCAGATGATGAAATTTCCTTTAAACTTATGCCAGGGTTAAAGAATTTTGTCAAAAACAGCAATTTTGGCAGTTTTGCTTAAAATTTTTTGAAACGATCAATAAATCAAATATTGTACAAACATTTAATTCGAATAGTTTTGAAATCAACTTAAATGTGTAAAAACCCACATATTTTCTGTTTTTTTTTTTTTAATCTAAACTAATCCCCTTAATTTATATCAAAATTACAAGTCACAAAGTGTATAAGGAGCCTTAAACAAGAGCGAGATAATTTATGATTTTATAATTCTATTTCTACTTTTCAATTCTTAATCTATCATAATATTTATCTTCTTTTTGTATTTGTTTTTCTTTTCTTGTTCATAACAAATATTCAACTACAAGTCAGTAGCGATGGAAAAAAACGCAATAAAATTAATAACTTTTTAAACACATCTTAAGAACTCTTCGTTGATCTCCCTTCAAGCTAAATATGGCAACTTTTGTACATGAAAATATAAAAATTAATTGCGATATTCTTTGAAAATATTTCCACAAACAAATACGAGTTTAAAAACGTATAAAAAAAAAAAACAAATAATAATCGTGAGGCTGATATTTCTTTTAAATACCAGTGAAGAAGTAACGTCCACATCTAGATAGACTGACTCTTCATGTTTCGGAGTAGGCACATGAATAAAGTGAATATTGAATTTTAGTTGAGATTAGGGTGTTCCAGTACGAAAATACGAGTACAAATTCTCGAAAATAATTTAATGCTTTTAAAAATATTGGATTCCCCAAAATCTATGGCTGTTTTTATACCCACACCACAATTGTGAAGAGGGTATGATGCGTTTGTGATGATGTTTTGTAACAATAACAAATATTCGTCCTAGACCTTCATTAAAGTGTACCATTGTAATACTCGCAATCACGTTTTGAGTCAATTTTATACCGTATTCAGATATACATTTTTTATTGATTCAATATTCGGTTTATTGACATAATTATCTTTCTGTTCACACATACACAATTAAGCTTACTCAATTAGCAATTGGCAATTAACTTAGCAAAATGTAAACAACATTTGACATATTTAAAGAAAAAACAAAATAAATATCTGGCTTTTGCGCAGGCCTAATGGATGGACCTTTGTTTTTGTTGTTTTGTTGTTGGCAAAGATGTCAAAACACTTTGTTTAGTGAGTTGGGTTTTACTCATTAAACACACTTGCGACAGTGCACTGCAGTGTTGCATTTTAATATTACTCAATATTTATAACAATTTCGTTTTAATTGAGCAATAACTAAATTGCAATTTTGTATGGATAATTGAGCTCAATAATGGCATTTATTGCGTAAAACTCAATTAAGGTGCATATCTGAACACGGCATAAGGATGTTCATCCGTCCGTCCGGCTGGCTATCCATATAAACTTTGTGCGCAAAGTACAGATTATAGGGTTGCACAGGCACAAGAAAAATTTATATTACTGTCTCATTACACGCGAAATAAAACTATTGGTAGAGCAAATCTGCCAAAGAGTTTTGAAAAGTTAGCTCGGGTTCCTGAAATATCGGCCCTTAAATTTTTTGAATTTTTTGAAAAGGCGCTTGGTACAAGTCAAAAAAATATACTTAATGTACTTCTGAGCTTAAATACTTTTCAGATGTCTTCTGCAGAATTGTATGGAGATTCTTTGCTTTTAATATATTTATCCTTTAACACTTATTTTAAGGCATCATTTTTGTTCTTTTTTCAACTTTCCCACAAAAGTATACTAAAACGGCACTTTAGAGAGTTAAAAGGTTCTACGGATGGTTTTTGCATTAAATTTTACTAGGGATCTTCTAAGAGCAAAACATCGTGTATTGTATGTAAAACGGATTTTCGAAATTTCGGTCATTGAAATTTTTGAATTTCTTGAAAAGGCTTTTGGTACGAGTCAAAAAAAAAAAAAAAATAAATGTACTTCTTAAAAGACTATTTCAGATGTCTTCAGTAGAATTGTATGGCGACGCAAGCAAATAGCCGTGCACCCAATAGTTTTTATATGAACAAATTAGCAAAAAAAGAGGCTGTTCAATAATATTTTTAATTAAATATATTCAATTATGTATGTAATAATTACTTTTTCTAAACTTGTATGAAGCTAAAAATGACAATGAACCTAAGTTTTATGTTTGCGTGGTATTCTTATATTGATTTATAGCTTGGCATCATTTTTTTGATATAATAATAAAAAAAAATTTAAATTGTATCAACTACAAAAAATAGAATTTCAAAAAAATAAAGTTTACAACTTCGGGATTGACTAAATCCCAAAAATCCTGGGATTAAAAAATTTAAAACCTTGGATTTTAAAACATTTTGCGCAGCCATCTAGTACAGGGCCCTATTCCACAAACTAACTTATCAACTTTTCACTTTGCACTTTGCACTTTTCAAATTTTTCGTCAATTTGCAAAACTTTATGTTCCACAGAACTATTTAATTTGATAAGTGATAAGTTGAAATTGATAAGTGAAATTTGCATAGTCTTTGCAATTTTTATATTCTCTTTTTAATTTCTGTTCCACGTACGTTCTGTTGTGCAAAGTTATTATTGCAAAGTGTAATTTGCAAAGACTTTGCAAATAATTATGCTGTTTCGTTCCACAAAAACTGTGCTCTCTTTGCAAAGTCTTTGCAAAAAAAAAGCTTGGTGCAAAATGAGATTTGCAAAGAATGTTGTGGAACAGAAACACTTATCACTTTGCCAAAAAATACAATTGGATAAGTGCAAAGTGAAAAGTTGATAAGTTGTTTTGTGGAATAGGACCCAGGTCGCAATTTTGGTGAAAATTCTATGGAATTCGGCACATGGCCAAGCCTATTGAAAATAGTAAGAATAGGATGCCAATCCCGAAGAGTCCTGTGGTTTTCCGGATTTTTCGGGATTGGCATCCCTATTCTTACACTCACAATATTCTGTACGTAAAATTAACTGAAATTGTAATATAAAATAAATGAAACTTCAATTAAAAACCGGTCTACTTATTTTTCATTTATTTTTAACAAAAAGTTCATTAAATTTTTACTGTCAAAAATTCAACACCATATTCAGTGAAAACAATTAAATATTCAGTTATTTTATAAAATTTTACTGTCAAAAAATTGACCCCATATTCAGTAAAAACAATAAAATGTTCAGTTATTTCATTAAATTTTCATTTACTCCACAAAAGAGCCGAATTTCTAAAAAATACCAGACAGGCACCTGTCCGCTTGTTTTTCTTATAAGCGAGATAGGGAGAATATTATTATTTACTTACCCTGTTACACACGTTTGTTTTAGTTTTGTTGTACTGACCACGTTGTTTACAGAAGAACTCTCAATTATAAGACACCAGCAGCATGACCGATATGGCTTCGCAATTATTTTACTTTTAAAATTTGATGTATTTAACTAAATTATATTAACAAATAGAAAATGGGTATTGCTTACACAAAACAAGCAATTCATTTTTTATAAACAAGTAAAAATTAATTTTTGGTAGTACAATTATATAAAATAACTGAATATTTAATTGTTTTTACTGAATATGGTGTTGAATTTTTGACAGTAAAATTTTATAAAATAACTGCAGATTTATTTGTTTTTACGGAATATGTAGTTAATTTTTTGACAATTAATTTATATAAGATAACTGAAAATTCATTTGGTTTTACGGAATTCGTGGTTGAATTTTTGACAGTAAAAATTAAATGAACTTTTCGTTGCTTTAAATTACATTTTTATTTAATTTATCATAAAGAAGAATTTAACTCAATCAACGGACAATATTAACTGCAACTGCACTTAGTTTTTTGAATAACTGTTCAAATCAGTTAAAAATAAATTTGCTTGGAATTTTAAATGTTTATTTATTTAAAAATGACTGAACGGAATATTTCTTAAATAAACTACAGTCCGTTACTGTAATAATATTGTGAGTGTACCATTGTCAAACTTTAAAAAAGTACTTTAACTGATTGTTTGTATGAAAACTGCAGATACAAATTCCTTCTTAAATTTATAATATTTGATGGAATTTCCAGTACCTATTCACATTATTGACTCAACACATTTTCTTAAAATTAACAAGCCTGTTTTATTGTAAAAAGCATTTTAGATTTAATAATATTTCAAAAGATTTTGTTATTCGTGCTTAATTCCCAGTTTTTGTTATTGATACAAATACTTGAAATGTATTGTTGATGGGATAAGCTATTCCTATGCGCATTTCACTATAAGTGTGCACTTATAAAAAATTTTTCGTTACCAAGATCAGCTCTCCAAACGGTCTTATGGGCTACTTTTCCTGCTGGGCAGATTAATGGTGAAGAGTTTTTTTTGTCATATTATTAAGATTGTCAAAATAAGCTGAAATACTATGCTTAGTTTTTTTCGATGACAGTCTTAAAATTATAACAAGAATTGACCTAGTGAACTTGTCAATTAATTATAGAACCATAACGACTACATAATGCGCCCGACAAATCTAAACTTCACCTCAAAATCTAAAATAGATTCAGAGCGAGATGCACTACATAATGCACTCTATAAGCCCAAACTTCAATACAAAAGCAGATGTGGCATTGGTTTGATGCTGATTGTGTGCAGAAATTACAATGGTTTAACCAAAGGTAGAATACAGATGCCACAGCATCTCCGTAGCGCAAGAGTTGACAAGAACATATTTCGGTCCAATTGAATATTGTATCTTCTGTAAAAGTTAATTCCGTGGACAAGTATTAACTATGCCCTGATTAAGAGCGTTAAATGTGCCCCTTCTTCATATCATCCTTTTTTATGACCAATAAAATTGGAAAAAGAATGTATATACATTAATAAATGTCAAAATAAATCCTTTAAGTCGTTTTAATGAATATAAAGGGTACTTATGGAAGAAATCTGTTTTAAAAACTATAAAAAGTACTTAATTTTCCATGCACGGAAAAAAATAAAAATTGATTTCAGTTAAAAAATGTGTGATATTAATTCAAAAATTAATTAAATTTGCACCAGTAAACAAATAAATAGTTAAATTCATTTAATTAAGCGTTTAATTTAATTGCTAAAACGTTCAATTTACTTGATTAAATTTTTAATTAAAACTTATTTCGGTGAAACATTTTGGAGAATTATAAAAAAGTAATTTTTGTGGTAATACTAAATTTGTAATTTACAAGATTTTGTTAGTCGAACTTAAATTCCAATTATTATTCTTGATAAAAACACTGAAATTTATTGTTGATGGGACAAGCTTTTCCTATGCGTATTTCACTGGTTGCTTAGGCCAGATCGCCAGGAAACTTCATCCAAAGATTTTAGAAAAACTAAAGATATTAAACAAATAGAACTGTTTAAGCTATTATGATACTTGCTATTTTTTGTATTTTTTCTATATTGGAGAACAGTGCAAATATATTTGCATAGGAAAACTGACTAAGTGTAAAGAGTATAATTATATCATAAAAAATCTTGAAATGTCAAACAAATATACATGTGTTATCGATAAATAATCTAAGACTGTCAAAAAAAATTATTACATTTTTTAACTTAAAATTGACATTTCCAGATTAATTGTTAGCACTGTTGCCAATTTTTTTAGTTTTTGATCGAAAGAAACGGGTTTTAACTTTTTTTTTTTGCGATTTTTAGCTTTTATGATGGTTTTTTGTGGGGAAAAAACGTGGACTTGTTCTTTCTCGCATTTGTTGTTTCATTCAGTCAATCCTAAAAAAATCCAATACAAAAAATAGCAAGTATCATAACACCTTAAGCGAAGAAGAATTAAAAGCAGCAGTTTTACTTGTTACAATTTCAAAGTTTTAACAAAAACAACAATAAACCGTGAGTTTATCTTATCTTATATTCCGCACTACAATTGGGTAGAATTCTTCCAACATTAATTAACATTTTGGAGAGTTTTTTCTTTTTGCATGATACGGATTCAAAATTCATATTTACAATTTGGTTTTGAAGTTTCTTGTTGAAAAATTTTTAAATTAACTGTTTAAAAAAAATTAACTAGAAAGATAAGTTACTAAGGCTCAAATTTACAGTCATTAGTTAAGTATTAGTAAACTAAAATGATAACTACTGCTTAACTAAAGTATCATATTTACAATAATTAGTTAATTAAAAATTTTTATCAGACCAAAAAATTGTAACTCTACTAAAATAATAAAAAAAAGTAATAAGCCAATAACAATTGAGGGTTTAACTAATGGTTAGGAAAAAGCTGGAAATAATATTTTATTTGTTAAATTGTTGTTATAAGTTAAATTAGTTAAATGACTGTAAATTTTAGGCTAAAAAAAACGGTTTCTTGCGGGCATTCAAAGTCTAGTTTTTGGAGGACATCACTCTTAAGTTACATATATTCTTGTTTAAAAGGCTATTCAATTAAGTATCTGGCAATCAGGATGTTAATTGCCAAAAATCGTAAAATTTATGTGGGGAAATAAAATTTCCGGGAATTGTATGCAGCGTATTTTTCTTTGGGAAATTTGAAAACCGTTTTCCCCGTAGTTTTGGAAATTTTTTCCGATTACTTACCTAAAACTTTTAATAGGCTTAAGAAATATTATTTTAAGACATTCTTGAATATTTATGTTTATTAACCGGATGCCCTTATTTTAAGATAATACTTACATTATAAGCTTTTGTACTGTAAATGATGAAACTTGTAGTAAGTAAATGTATAAAAAAAAAACTATAAATATTTTTTTTTTAATAAAATATTTATTTAGCACCAGAGAAGCTCAAGTTTTGAAAAAATTGTATTTCATTTTTCATTGTTGGTTTTTTTGTAACAATTGGATTTGTCCGCTGTTTTACTCATATATTTTCTTTTTATTTAATTTAAATAATGTCTAAGAAGTTTTTTAAGAACCTTGGGCGATTTATTGCGTAATAGTTTTTTGTTTAGCTGTTAAAAGTTTTTTAGTTTTCAAATCGAAGACAAGAAAGAAATTAGAAAAACTGTAAAAACACGATGATACAAAAATGAAGAAAAAAATTATGCAGGAGTTTTTCATTTAGCAATTCTGTAAAATCATCGAAACGTTTAACAGCTACATATAATTTAACATTTTCGACAATAACATCTTTCGTTAATCATACTTTTTTAAACTAACCGCCTGTCCCACGATTTCGAACGAAAACTTCGTTCACCTAACTTACATATAGATAAAGTAAAAATCAAAATTTAAAATATTGTTTTTGTTTTTAACGTAAGTTAGGCGAGTTGAATAAATTCGCACAAGTAAGCAAATTAATTGTATCAATTAAATATTTTTTTTTTATATTAAAACATTTTCTGCACTAATGTTGTTAATAAAAGTAAACGTTTAATTAAATTGATGAAATTTTAAATTTAAACTGATTTTACTTTATATTTACACAGAAAAAATTTTTTTTTATTGAAAAGGCACCAACAACCGATTTTGTAAATATAAAAAATACGTTTGTTAATTAAAATTGTTAACATTCAACAAATATTTTTAACAATGAGTTGGTAATATTAAGGCACTTTTTACCGATAGCTAAAGGTAGGATTTTATCGGCCGTATAAACGTTTAACCTACCAGGTATGATGAACCTTAATCTACATTATCGCTCGCTTTAGGTTAAAGTAAAGTTTTAATAATGGATCAATTTTTATAAGGCCGGTTAAAGTCTACTTTTAGCTATTGGTGACTTGTGAAAACGGGCCTAAATAAAATATTTGTTACAAATCAAATGGAAAAATTAAATTCAAATTTGTCATTTTAACAAAATGTTTTGTTGCTTATTGATTATCAGGGAAACCAGAAATATGCTCTAAAAAACTCGTTTTATGCGCATTAAATATTCATTAAAAACATGCCCTGAAAACTGTTAAAATATGCCCCAAAAACATTCTAATTCCTAATTTTAAAACAAAATTTTCAGCAATTTATTAACAGTTCCATTTAATAAAAACAATCCTAAAATTATAATCGGTAAAGCCCAAACATCATAGTATTTATAAAAAGATGGTTAACGGATACAGAGTCTTATTTGGAAACTTCGTCCTTAGTACAATTAAAATGTATTTACCAAATTTGCTCAAATTATCTACAAGATTGCAATTTGTACTTTGCGCACAAGGTTAACATAGACAGATAACCAGCCAGGCGGACGGATGAACATCGTTAGATCGGTGGCATGTCATAACGTCCTCTATGGTATAACAACCACCGGCTTCGCTTACTAAAGCTTCTCTGCACAGCCGGCCAGCGGCCGGGCGCAAGGATTTCTCCTCTATGGTATAACAAACACCGGCTTCGCTAACTAAAGCTTCTCTGCATAGTCGGCTTTCGTTCGGAAACAAGGCAGATTTAAGAAGCTTTACTAAGCGAAGCCGGTGTTTGTTATACCATAGAGGAGAAAATCCTTGCGCCCAGCCGAAGGCCGGCTGTGCAGAGAAGCTTTAGTTAGCGAAGCCGGTATTTGTTATACCATAGAGAAGAAAATCCTTGTGCCCGGCCGAAGAAGTTAAGTGGACACTATGACACTGGACGTTATGACATGCCACCGTTAGATCACTAAAACAATACAATAAAAAAAACTGCTGCAAAAAAGCTCTTTTAACTAAATTATGCAAAAAGTGCTGCAAACGGTAAAATATGCAAAAATATGCTCTAACAAATCGAGGCCAAAATTAATAAAAAGCTCTAAACGGATAAATATATTGTTTCTGCCTTCATTGGTCGCACAAGGAAAAACATGCAATTGCATTTTTATGGTTTCCCTGTTGATTATGCATTAAAACTGTTGATCTTATTAATCGTTTATTTAAATATAATAAAAAACATGAACGGACTTAGGAGGCGATGCAGTAAAAAGTATTAACACGTACTCAAAACGGATTCTTAACACAATCATCAAATATAATTTGAAAACTAGAATAATTTAAACCGTGTTAAAATTAAGGTAAGAAGTTTCAAATAACAATTTGACTTACCCCTTAGATGGACTTTGTTTTCAATAACAGTCCCACCATTCATTTTCTACGACATTAAAATTGATTTTTTTAAATTTGTGTTGAAAATTATTGACAGAAAATGTTTTTATTTTTTAATTTCAAGCAAATGGTTAATACGACAATTTACAAACAATTTAATTAAGAAAATTGTTGAACATTTTATAAAGGTTATCAAAATAATTTTATTATTCCTGATAAAAACACTGAAAATTAATTGTTGATGGGGCAACACACAGAAAAAAATACCAATGTTAAAATAACATGGCGAAATGTTGATTGAGAATCATGGTAAATTTCTGCAAAAGTATGCCTTTTATTTAAATTTATCATTATTTCATATTAATTTGAAATGAAAAATATTAAAATATCCTTAAATCACGTTTATTTAATATTATTCTTTGTTAAAATAACATTGTTCAATATGGAATCCATAAAAACTTGTTTTATATTAAAATCAAAAGTTTATCTTGTTAAATTAACATGCATACATACTTAAGTATGAACATTTTTTGTTCATGTTTAAAATATGTTATAAAAAGAAGAAAATTCCCGTATTCTTTTAATTAAAATTATTTAGTTAAATAGTACATCAAGTTTTCAAAGTAGAAATTATGACGAAACCCATATCGAGCCATTCTGCTGATGCTTCTGTTAACAAAGGAGATACAAAATAAGTGAAACATGTGTTAGTGTTTTGAATTATTCTTAAATAAATGCATGTGTCGTCTTCACACTGTTATAGCACACTCCAACCAATTAGATTCTACATGAAATTCACGTTGTTTCAACTTGAAATAACTATCATTCAACGTGATTCGGATTGTTATTTCAATATAAAAGACATTTTGCTCTAACTTTACTGCAATGCAAAATTAACATGAATTATAGTTATTTTAAAAGAAAAAAATGTTGTTCGCAAGTTATTGTAAAATCATGTTTAATTAACATGAAACAACCACCACCATGGATAACTATCTTGCCGCGATGTGGTGGCTTAAATGCTGGCTGTAGTGAATGTCTTGTAACTTGAGTCGGCAAATTCTAGCCGGGACAAGTTGGAAGGTATTTGCTTTAAGGCCAGCACGACTAAGGGTTATCCATCCTCCCATCCCCCATCCCATTACCTATGATCCTATCAATCCCCCTTTATTTCCCATTTCCCCCACTTTTAAGGTCAAGGTGGTTGATAGCAGTGCCGAGGACCTGAATGGCTGGTTAGTGGGTAAAGAAACTGGTCGCGAACAGCTTCCCTCTGGCGCCGATGGCAAGGGTCAGTTGTAACTTGGCCTAGTCCGTGCAAGCCGTCACTGCGCGAGACGGTCCTTTTCTTTACGGCTTACTCGTGGGACCAAAAAACTGGACAAATTTACAGAAAAAATCAAGGACGCGACTCTAAGAGTCGATGCAGGGAATATCTCTGACAACTCGGCAGTTTCGGTGTCAGATCCAGACGCCGATTGGCTGAGTATCTACAGAGATATTCTTGAGCAAGAAGGTCAGTTATTGACAGAACTGACAGAGACAAGCGGGACGAGCGACCCCCCAGTCGGTTCCCCGTCTCGAACAGGGGTCTCGGAAAGACTCGATGGTCTAGCTCTGGGATCTGATGATGAGCATGAAATAACAATGATTTCGGCTCATGATCAGGACCATAGGGCCGGGCCATCGGCTCCTGAGGTCACACTCGAGATAGGGAGCGGAGTAGTGGGTGGATCAAAACCCATTGTTCGGCAGGATGCGACAGAACAGGTCGCATCAGAAGGCCGAACGAGTCTTGAAAAAGCCAAGAGTGGTGTAAGGGCCTCCTTAGCCTTTCTAGAAAAGATAGCTAAGAAAGACTCCTCACTACACGATGGGCGGGATAGGCACTTGCTGAGGAAGCACCGGAAGAACGTTGCCAGATTCGAACGAATCCACGGATCTGTCGGTGATATCCTAGGCATTCCCTATCCTGCGGGATACACAGCAAGGGCTGCTGAGGGCTCAAATGTCAGTATGGACAAGAAACCCTCAGTAACCCCTGCTGATGAGTCCTCCAATAATGGAACGGGAAGTAAGAAGGGGGGTGCAGAATCAACACCTGGTTCTCTAAACCGAGACAGTACGGTCACGGATAAGGGAACCAAGCCTGATGAAGTACCACCCTCTACTAGCTGCGCGATGAGGACTGGTAAAGTCTTGATAATCTCCGACCCCCCCCCCCTAAGGGAGGTCACAAAGGGGATTACTGAGAAAGGCCAGCCAACATCTGCATGGAAATCGGGTGATCACCGACAGAGCTCTACTAAGGCCCCCAAAAAGGGGGCTTTTAAGAGAGTTAGGTCTGGTGATGACCAGAAATCCCCAGCGGCCAAAAGGAAGGATCCCCGAAAGGAGATCACTAAGAGGGCTGGTTCCAGAGAGGAACAACCCTCTACGTCAAAGAAGCTAAGGGAGTCGTTAAGTAAGGACGGTATTCTAGCAGCTGTCATTGATCGTATGGATCCCGATGGAAGGATCAGTGTCGAGAAATGGCAGGTGCTAGAAAACAAACTACTCGACGAAATCTTTAGCGTCAAAGGAAGGCCGGACGAAGTATCGTTCAAAGGGGCTGACTGGATAAGAGGTGTCAAAACTGTCAGTTGCGGCAATCAAAAAACCTTTGAGTTTTTAAAGGCTGCAATCGGCAGGTGTGGCAGCGCTTATCCTGAAGCCAGATTGGACGTCATACTCGCGTCTGAGTTGCCATTGAGGCCGGTGGTCACTGTATGGATTCCTCCACCTATAAAACCGGTGGAGGTCATACTGGGGTTACTGGCCAATCAGAACAATGGACTCTTTACAGGCCAGTGGAAGATGATAGCTTCACTGGGTTGCAAGGATAACCAAGGAAGAGATTTCAGGTTCGCAGTAGACCGGGAATCTCTGAAAAAACTGAAGTCAATGGGAGGGGTTGCTATATTCGGGTTAGGGTCTATCAGATTTAGGTTTCCTAAAAATGATAAACCCTAAGAGGCTGAGAGTGGTGCAGATAAACTTGCACCACTGTGAAGCGGCCTCAACCGAATTGGTAACCCACCTCATTGACAACAATGTGGACGTGGCTTTAATCCAAGAGCCCTGGATTAACAAAAACCGGGTAGTTGGATTAAAGATCACGGGGTATACCTTGTTCGTATCCCGCTCTGATGAGAAGGTACGGACTTGTATACTGGCGAAGACTGAACATAAATTCATGATTTCTAATTCTTTCAGTAATGGAGACCTCACGGTTGTGACAGGAGAAGCCAAGGACAAAACGGTCCTGGCACTGGCATCGGCATACTTACCATATGAAGCTGCCGATCCACCTGGTGAGGGAGTGCGAGAGTTGGTGGAGCACTCGGGCAGAAGCGGCTCGAGGCTGGTACTAGGATGTGACGCCAATGCACACCATTCCCAATGGGGTAGTGCCGACATCAACAAAAGAGGTGAGTCTATGTTTGATTTTATTGTTGCCAGCAATCTTTTTATCTGTAATAGGGGGAATACGCCAACGTTCAGAACTAGGGATAGAGAGGCAGTGATAGATATGACATTGACGAACTGTAGGGAATTAGTGGAGGACTGGAGGGTGGCTTTGGATTTTTCCTTCTCTGATCATAGTCGCCTGTCCTTTAGTCTAATGTTTGAGAGGTCGAAAAGGTGTCCATATAGGAATCCGAGAAGGACGGATTGGGATTCGTTTTCGGGACTAGTGCAACGGAACCTTAGGGTTACACGGAACTGGGGGTCGACTCCGGCCGGTGTGGAGCAACTGGTAAACACCTTCACGGGGGTATTGACCAGTAGCTATGAGCGATCTTGTCCGTTAAATTTTCCGGGCAGGCGTACACAGCCAAGATGGTGGACAGACGAGTTGAAAACTCAAAGGTCCACCGTCAGAAGGCTGTTCAATAGGGCGAAGTATACGCGCAGGGATGAGGATTGGAGTAACTTCAGGTTGAGTTACGGGAGGTATAAGGGAGATATTAGAAGGGCGAAAAGGGACTCGTGGATTAAGTTTAGCGAGTCAGTTGAATCCGTGAATGAGATGTCTAGGTTCAGGAGAATTTTATCTAAGGACCCTGTAGTCCCTGGATTTATTCAGAGATCGGACGACTCATGGACGGAATCTGGCTCTGAATCTCTCTGTCTGCTTATGGAGACTCACTTTCCGGGGTGTGTTGATCCTGGGTCGGGGGAACAGGCTGTATGTGGTGACCCCTTCTCTGGTTCGGGCTCAGGCGGTGAGGAAAGGGAGACGGTGGGGGATATGATTACCTTGGATAAGGTAACATGGGCGGTAAATACCTTTGGGTCCTACAAATCGGCGGGGCCAGATGGTATATTTCCGGCGATGTTACAGAATATCGGGAAATCGTCACTCCGGTTGTTGGTGGAACTGTTTAGGGTATGTGTGCTGAACGGGTACATTCCTAGGAGGTGGAGGGAGGTTAGGGTAGTTTTTATTCCCAAAGCGGGTAGAACCGGTCACTCTAAACCCAAGGATTTTAGACCAATCAGCTTGTCGTCTTTTCTCTTGAAGACGTTGGAAAGACTGATTGATCTACATCTGAGGACGAAGATTGACGCCGGCATCGTCAGCGGCGCTCAACACGCCTACCTTAAAGGTAGATCTGTTGAGAGTGCGTTGCATGATGTGGTTGGTTATGTGGAGCGGGGTTTGCGAACCAGGGAATACACCCTGGCGGCATTCCTTGACATAGAGGGCGCCTTTAACAATTTGAGGATAGAGGCCATAAGACAGGCACTGATTGACCTAAGGGTTCCGTTGTTCTTGGTCGAATGGATAACTATGATGCTTAGCAGCAGAGTTATTCACTCGGACTGGGGAAACGAACGCTTAAGGAAATCGGTGACTAGAGGGACCCCACAGGGGGAGTTCTCTCTCCCTTATTGTGGCTCTTGGCCGTCAATGTCGTTCTGAGACGTTTTGACAGAATGGGTCAGAAGGTCGTAGCCTACGCGGATGATGTGGTGATATTGGTGTCGGGCAAGTTTCTGCCGACAATTAGCGACATCATGCAAGGGGCGCTGGGCGAACTGGCGGCATGGGCAAGTGACAAGGGACTGGGAGTAAACCCGGAGAAGACGGAGTTGGTTCTTTTCACTAGGAGGTACAAGGTGGAGGAGTTTAGACTGCCGGTACTGGGAGGAGTGGAGCTTGGACTATCTGATAGTGCTAAGTATCTGGGGGTTTTTCTGGACAGCAAGCTGTCATGGGGTAGGAATACTCAAGAGAGACTCAAAAGGGGTCTCAATGCTTACTATGCTTGCAGATCATCGATAGGTAGGAGCTGGGGACTCCGGCCGTCAGTGGTGGGATGGCTGTACACTTCGGTGGTTAGACCCATTCTTACGTATGGATGCTGTGTTTGGTGGGAATCATTGAGATTGGCAAGTCGTAGAAAACTTCTTTCTAAGGCTCAGAGGTGTGCTTCAATTGGCATGACAGGTGCCATGAGAAGTACTCCTCAGGCTGCCCTGGATGTCATTCTACATCTTCTGCCTATTGAGCAGTATGTGATGGGAATGGCGGCCAGGAGCATCCTTAGACTGAGGGAGTTAGGACTTACGAGGAATGACACTCAGGGTCACTCACGGATCCTGGGTGAGATTGAGGCTGGTGGCTATTGCCTGGGACCGCCGGGATCCACTGATTATGTTGGCACCAGTTTGGATTTTGGTCGGTTGCCAGAGGTAATAATGCCCTCTAGGGAGAGCTGGTCGGGCAGGAGCAGATTATTTGGTGGATTTGCTATTTTCACTGATGGCTCAAAGATGAGGGGCACGGGTGCAGGGGTCTACATTGAGGATCTGAACATAAGAAGGTCATATAGGCTTCCTGGCGACTGCAGTGTTTTTCAGGCGGAGGTTCTGGGGGTCTGGAGGGCCGTGGAACTGATGAGGGACAACATTGATAGGGGCTCGGAGGTCACTATATACGTGGACAGCCAGGCGGCTCTTATGGCCGTAAGGGGCTGTTATGTGAACTCCAAGCTGGTTGATGAGTGTAGGAGGGCTCTGAGGGGAGCCTTAGGGGAGTATCTGCTAAGGTTATGCTGGGTGCCGGGTCATTGCGATATAGGCGGCAACGAGATTGCTGATGAGTTGGCAAGACAGGGCTCAGAGTTGGAGGATCCTGACTGTGTGGAGGCGGTTAGGCCTCCATTGGGCTTCTATTTTAGTAGAATTAGGGAATGGATAACGAGCGTGACCAATCGGGCCTGGGGGAGCCGAACGGACTGTCGGGTATCGCGGACACTGTGGCCGGTGCTTAGGAAGTCCGATTCGGTGTCGCTGTTGGGCAGGAGCAGGGTCTGCGTTAGGACCATGATAGGAATTATCACGGGCCACTGTATGATAGGCAGGATGGCGGTGAGGATGGGATCCGACTTGTCGGATATATGCAGGTTGTGCGAGGACCCTGAGGAGTTGGAGTCAGTTGAGCACCTTCTGTGCCACTGTCCCAGGCTGCAGGGTAGCAGGTTGAGGTGGCTGGGCAGTAGATTCCTGGGCGAATTAGGGGATGTCTCGGGTTGCGGACTCGAGAATCTGATAGGATTCGTAATGGGGATGGCCTGGCTGCGCGAGGGGAGACTGGGTGCTAACCGCTCGTAGGGCGGATTTGGTTTAAGGGATTTCTCTCGGGGTTGGTCCTTTACCTTCTTTTCCTTCCTTTCTTTTCTACCCATCTTTCGGATCTGTCTTATGCTTCTGCTGCTTATTTCACCTACTTATGCCTTCTTGGCTACCTCTAATTAAGGCGTCACAATGGACCATATTGGTCTCTGGGTGAAGGTGTGAAGGAAACTTCACACCGGCCTTTCTACCTACCTACCTACCTACATGAAACAACAATGAAGCAAAATCACTACTGAAAAATGTAAAATCAACCTTGTTCTGAACGAATTTACATTGATTTTTTCTGTGTGAAGCTATTCCTATGCGCATTTCACTGGTTCCTTAGGCCAGATCGTCAGGAAACTTCATCCTAAAAGATTTTTAGAAATTTTAGAAAAGTTTAAAAAATTTTTATTAATTGCATACTAAATCTTGTTATTTTTTTCTGTGTATGGTTTAATTGAAAAAAAAAATTGGCGAGAATTTTGTCTGTTTTCTGACAATCCGACTAAAAATGCTAATAAGCTATCAGTGAGATAGAAAATGAGTTAAGTGACTTAAGTGAACTTTGAATGCGAGTAGCATAACGCGCAAACTATTTCCTTTTTATTCCCAATTATTTGTTATCTATTTGATATGCAGGCTGAAAAAAGTTTGTTTATTTTATATGGGTTGATTAAACTGTAGTTACGCTTTACTGGCAAAACTGTGCAATTATCTAGTTGACGACATGTTTAACGTAATTTATTCAATGTAAATAAAACAACTGTGTCATTATTCAAAATTGCTTTGTATGTGTGTCAAAGTCTAACGTATCTTCTTTCTTTTCAAAACATTGTTGTTAATATATTTCTAAAAGTTCAATAAACCTTTTTAAAACCCTTAATTACAGTATCAACATAAATACAATAACAATCATCATTGGATCAAAAGTTCTTTAATAGAATTAACAAAAACTGAGTTAAAAAAAAAACTTAAGAAAAAGAACTTTAACATTTTACACGTTTCAATCGAGTGAACGCCTTGAACTTCCGCTTCAAGTTGAGTTAGAAAAACTGAAATAAACTTTAACTTAAAATGGTAAAAGAAAAAGAAGAAGAAGATATACAAAAGAGTTTAAAACGAATAACACTAAATGATGAATTTAAATTACGAGCTTAAGAAGAAGTTCAAAAACTCTGTATTCGTATAAATGAAATAATGTTGCAGTTGCTGTTACCATTACAGCAGGCAGTTTTCTCAACGATAAACACTTCATTCATTCATTCATCCAACATTCAACATTGTTTAAAGTTCAAGTTGAAGGTATTTCATTAAAACAGACACACATTCGAACATGCCGGCAATTGGGGCCCGCTTTACAAACACAGTAGAAAATATTTGTAGGCTTGTGTGAAAGAAGCATGTTGTATGTTTCATAGGGAAGTGTGTATTTTCACACTAAAACAAAGTTGCGCGATTATTAAAACAGCAAACAATTTAAGTTATAAATAAATTTAAAGAAGAACGCCAGCAGTGAAAAATTCAGACCAAGTCAACTTGTAGAATAAAAGAAGATGTTGTTGCACTCAGGCTGCATTAATTTTAAATTTCAGCAAACAAATTTGCATATTATGTAACAAGTACAACAGCAAAAGCAACAATTATTACAAGAATTACTGTGTATTTTTTTCTCTCTCCTAAACTTTGCAAAGATTATTTAATTATTTTTTTGTTTGTTAACAATTTGTTTTTGTTTTTTTTTTTTTAGAGGAAAACTGTACAACAGTTGTAAAAGTTTCTTGTTTTCTGTGAAAATTCTCAATAAATGTCAGACTTAACAAATATTTGATGGAAAACGCCAGAAAATCTTGGCCACAAAAAAAAAAACAGAAAATTTATTTTTCTTATTACAAATTTTCTTAACATTTATTGACGAAACGTACAATAGAATTTAGCAAACGTTATGTCTGATAAAATAGTGGTTACCTGTGTGACATTAAATATTTGTACAGTATGACCAGAGTTCTAGAAGTGTTAATCCTTAATGCGATGGTTGAAGTTGCAGTTTTTTTTATGTTTTCTTTAACGATGAGAAAATTCAAATATTCCCAGAGCTTTAAACTTTACAATAAATTATTTTTGTAAATCTTTTGATTGAAATGAAATATCTTCTAAAAATATCTATAAGAGTTTCATGTTAAATAAAACGTTACAAAAGCCATTAAACGCGATTGCCAAATTGGTTGAATAAAGTTTTTTTTTTGTTAATAAAATATTTTGTTATTATTATTATTAACCGTTGTTACCCGCCACATCTCACTGATTGCCCCAATAATATTTTGATTATTATAAAAATATCGGTTGGAATATTGATTTTTATTATAACGTTTGGAACACATCGTAATAATCAGCGCAGACCCTTTTAGGTAAATGGTGGTTTTTAGAGTGGCACAACTTTGAGTTGGCATCACTGCTTTATTTAAGCACCCTTTTTGTTTAGTTTGCTTTAAATTTCATTATGAACCGACTCACACCCGATCAACGCGTGCAAATTGTTGAAATTTTTAATAAAAATAATTCGGCGAATTCCATTAAATTTTCCGATGAAGCCCATTTCTGGTTGAATGGGTACGTAAATAAACAGAATTGTCGCATTTTGAGTGAGGAGAATCCACAAACTTTTGTCGAAGCACAACTACATCCACAGAAAATCACTTTTTTGTGCGCTTTATGGGCTGGCGGAGTCATTGGCCCATATGTCTTCAAAAACGAGGATGGTCAGAATGCGAAAAGTTTTTGAAAATTGGTGTTCCAGATTGCGCCTTCCACGTGCCAGCCGTGGCGGCCACATTGCAAAAATTAATATTTAAACATTAATTTCATAAAATTTTCTTTCTAATAAAGCCCGTTTCATTGATATTAAAAATATATTTTCTTGTTTTATTATGATTTAAACTTGTGTCACTCTATAAAAAATACCCTTTATATATCGTTACCTAAAACAGAAAATACCAACCTGACCGTTTAAATAGTATGCTACATTGTCAATTGTCAAAACAACTTATTGGATTTACTGGCAAACAAATTATTTATTGAGAATTTATCGATCCCATAGGCCCGAAATGGGGTTTTAGTCCAACTGTGACACACTGGCTTAACAGAAGTATGATTACACCGCTTCTAGCTTACGCCTCTGTAATCTGGTGAACTTCGTTAAACGGGGTGTGAAACATAAGACTTATTCAGGGGGTCCAGCGTACATGTTATTTGCGCTAAGGGGGTCAATGTGCTGGATATACTCCCGATTGAAACTCAATTGAGTTGCGAGGAGGCTCTCGCGGCCGGTTGGGTCTTTGCTCTCAACGAATTATACATAGGAGACTATAGGGCACGCCATCAATGTATATTAGATACAATAAATGGATATACACGTCCATCGAACATGCCCGACCGAATATCAGAGATTGAAATCGTCGAAAACTGCAAGATTATGATCACTGATAGGGGAACTTTAGAGCAAACGCCTGAGGGGATCTCTTGCTACACGAACGACTCTAAGCTAGGGAATAAAACGGGCATGGGCTTCTATGTAGAAACCCCAAAAATCATCTTTCTGATCAGAACTCTAGCTTTCAGGCGCAAGTCCGTGCTATAACGGAATGTGTGGGATGGATTGCATCGAATATGGGGCGTATAGACACTAGCATATTTACCGATACCCATAGGGAAATTAGGGCTGTAGAAGTAAATAGGGTCAAGTTCAAGACCATATTGGACTGTAGTAGGGCCATTACCGAATTATCCCCGGGCGGTAAGATCCGTATCATAAGAGAGCCTGGCCACTAGGGGATAATCTTTTTTTTTAATTTCCTAAGCTAAAAACTCGCTATCGAGGGAAAGACTCGAAGCAGTTTACATGACGAGTGCGTGTCCGTTTGATGCAACGAAACGGGAACTGAAGCCGTGGGCAAGGGAAACCCACACGGTCAGCTGGAATAGTGGGTATGACGAAAAAAAATTTACTTTGGTTCCACAAAAACGTATTACATTTAATGTTAAAGGAAACAAATAAATTTTTTAGTTATAAAAACAGTATTTTTGTTTAGTTAACAAATATTTGCATACATTTTATAAAGCGTACAATAGACTGGCAAACTGCTTGACATCAAGGCGAATTCAGTCGTGTGCGTGTGCTTGACGTTAAATCTTAATCCGTTTGATTTTTCATCCAGCATCGTCTTTATCACACATTCAAACACATTTTCACTAAAACTTCCATAGCGCTTGATGAGTAATTTGATCAATGTATTTGGCCCTTTAGGCTAGTTTACACTATCATATATACAGGCCTGTTCTGAAAATCACATTCTATGAAAGTGATTTGAAATCACAAGAAAGGTGTTCTGGGGATATTATTTTGTGATTTCAAAGCGTTCAGCAACGCAAACAACTTTTTGAAATCACTTTGTTATTTTTGCTACTATTGTAAGATGGCCGTCATAATAAATTACTTAAATAAAATATTCAATGTGTTGTTTATGAATTGTTTATGCAATAAACCATTTTATTTGCAACAAATCCTTTAAAAATAAGAAAATTCGACGACACTAAAAAAATTATATTTGTTTTTGAGACTTCTGTTGAGATTTCAGTTTGTTTTTTATTTTAGTTGAATTAAAGATCGCTAATTTGCTAACAGCGGCATGAAGGCAACGTATAATATTTATTAAAAATCGTAAGAGCTGTAAAGAATCACAGGAAAAAAATCGCTTCTATCGCGAAAATGGCTAAATGCGCGAAAAATTGCAAGCTTGTGAACAAGCCCTAAATCTTATTTGAAATCGCTTAATGGGTAAAAACATAAAAAGAAAAAATATTGCAAAAATGGCGAAAATTTTTTTTATATCAAAAGAGCCATAGAATTGATTGAAAGTCCCTAAAACTATAAGGAATGGCAAAAATTCGGTTAAAATGTTTTAATTAGCGGAAATTCGCAAAAATTTGCTAACAGCGGCATCATAGCAAAATTATACTATTTATTATAAATCTTCAAAGCTATAAAGAATCGAAAACTTATAGAAACAAATTGCTTTTATCGCAAACATGGCTAAAATTCGCTTAAATTGAGATCGCTAAATCGGTTAAAAAATCATATTGTTCAAAAATAACATAAAAAGCGTTAAAAATTAGCTATAATTTTGTAGAACAAAATTTTTGTGTTTGCTTGTGCTTTCGTCAATTGAAAATCACACCGAAAAACACAAAAACGTTGTGATTTACAGAACACCACAAAAATACACGTGTGATTTTAAAAGCACATGTGATTTGAAATCACGTGATTTTCAGAACAGACCTGATAGTTTATTTTATATACAAATGTCTAATACTCAGTTAATATGTAAAAGTGTAATAGTGTGAGAGCAATTTTTTATGAAAATTACAGGCAGTACGAAAAAAATTTGACATCATCGTTTTTTAAATTTTTCTAAACAGTAAAAGTTTTCATTTGATCAGGGTTGCAGTTTAAAAAAAGCATATTCATATGGGCTAGTGTGACTACAAACTGTAACGTTACATTAGATTTTTTGTCAATCTCAATAAAACTCATTAGATTTTTATCTCACAAAGTAGTATGGAATACATACAGAAAAAATTCTCCAAAACTTTTTATCAATTAAAGCGTTAAAAATAAAATCAGTTTAAATTAAAAATTTAATTAAGTTAATTAAACTTTTAATTAAGCGAACTTAACGTTAAATCAATCGAATTAAACGTTTGATTGATATTATTAATTTGTTTACTGGTGCAAAGTAAATTAATTTTTTAATTAATATCACAAATTTTTTAATTGAAATCAATTTTTATTTTTTTCTGTGTAGCCCTTATAATTTTAAGATTTTTTCCAGCACTTTATCAAGTATTTAAAAAAAAACAATGCAGTCACTCCTAAAAGTTCGAAGACAAACAGTTTAGCACTAAACGCAAAAAGCTTTGTGAATTTGTAATTAAAAGTTTAAAAAAATACAATTTCCGCAAAACGAATTTTCTATATAATGAATGATTTTATGGTCCCATTAAGATTCATTATAGGGAATCTCGACTGTATATGCAAGTAAAAGCTTAATTGTAGGGAATGCCACTATTTAAAGGACTCATCTGAATACTTAACAATGTATTCTTTTGAACTACATTAAACATATCGCAATTTATTATTGGTATAGTAAAAGAAAAGTCTTTTTGCCCATTTATTAGTGTAATCCCTGTGTTGGTAACAAAATTATAAGCTTCGATTTTTTTTTTTTTTTTGTGAAATCTTAAAACTTCTCGGCAACTCTTATTGGATATAAGTGTAGATATATTGCAATTGCATTCCATGAACTTTGACTTGTTACTCTTTTCAAACACATTGACTTGAGATTTTCCCACCTTTTCTACAATTCAGTTCAGTTCTGCAAACGATTACAGAGTTCTGATGACGAAGACGAAGGTGATGGCAAATAATGATGTTTGGAAGGCTACAACTCAAGACAAAACATATTTTGAAAATTCATACAAACTGACAGAACTTGAGCTGAACTGAGCCAAACATATTTATAACAAGATGTTAAGTTTAAATGAAATTTACAAGCATGTAATTTTCTTATGATAAGTGTTAATTTTCAGCGAATGAAAAAAAAAAATAATCAAATACAAGACAAACAGACAATTTTTGTTAAACAAATGCTCAAACAAGGTTCTTTCTTTAAAAGCATAAAACACAACAAGCAAACGTTAAAACTTTATTAAATGAATAAACATTTTAACAGAAAAAATAATATCAAAAAAATTATTTAAATACTTTGTAGTCGTAATAAAATGTTGTTTTTGGTATCAGGTTTAATTATCTTTTTTTTTTTTTTTTGCTCGTTACTTTTTATATATTCTTTTATATTTTTTTTTTAGCTAAAGTTAAGAAAATTTATTATGTCATTTTGTTTACAGTTTAACAATTATTACTTGATATTATTTTAAAATTTTATTTTGCTTTGTTTTTTGCTAAAAAAAATCTATTAAACATGACCATTACATACCAATTCAATTCCATTCAAACCAAATCGAACCCACCCGAACCATGCCAACTCATACTTTTTTTACCAGGCCGTACCAGAGGTTTTTTTTTTTACTTTTTTTATATGATAATTGAACTAGTTTTTTTATGTGGATTTTTATATTTCCGTATGACTTGAGCCCAAAAATAGAATTGAAACAGGCCAACGAAAAATATTATTATTAAAATATATAAAAATAAAACGTATTACAAGAGTTGAAGCCAAAAACAAAATCTACGAAACAAAAACCCCACCTAAAAATAAAATAATATTGTTACACATGAGTGCTTTGTACCAAAAAAAAAAACTAAAATATTTTTTTCTGTAATTTTGAAAAAAAAATTATATACACAGATTAAACTCCCTAAGCAGACACAACCCCTTCGACGGACTCTTTTGTACCACCAAGGCCGCTTTCCAAACGAAAAGCATTTAATTATTTGAGGAGAACAACTGCCTTGTACGGACAAATTTCAATGGTTCCTTCAGTGTCCCGTTATTAGATTTCTCACTGTATTTGTGGTCTCTTTTTTTCGGTTTTTTTAAGAAAAAAATTTCATAATTTTTGCATTGAGATATTAAATTGCACATTAATTGCCCACATGTTCAGTGCATATTGTCTTCAACAATTTCAACAACAAAAGCACTAAATACCTTTTAATAATGTATCAGCTTTTGTATTTGTGTGTAGTACACACACTTAAATACTTGTCTACACTTACGAAAAAGAAGTGTTAGATCGTTAATGTGAAGTTAATTATTAAAATAATCACAACTTCGAATCAGTTAAACTTAATCACTTCATATTAAATTTATATTAACTTACATTTGAGAGATTTAAATTATAATTTTTCAAGGTTTCCAAAAAATGGAAGTATAGTTAAGAAATTAAAATGAAATTAATAAGGCTGAGTTTTTGCGATCTTAGTTAAACTAGGCTTAGTTAATCTGAAAACTGATTTGTGCCGCCACCACCAAGTTTGTATACAAAATTTTGAAGAAACAGCTTAGTTTTATTTAAAATGTTGGTCTTAAATCAAATAAAAGAAAAAACCAAATTTCGGCTAAGTTTTGCTAAGTTTAAACTTAATCTACATCTCAAAAACCCGGCCTTAGGGTACTCTTTTAAACTACTGGAATTAGCAACTCTTTAATTGCTCAACCAAGCTTTTCCATCGGAGATTGTCGTTAGCAATTGTTTTATTTTGCTGCAGGATATACCAGTCTCCGATTTGATGGGCGGCCCCTTTTCCTGCTTTTTTGAGGTGAAAATATTTAAAATGTCTTAAAATACTCCCAAATCAAGTAGCACAAAATAGTTTGAATGATTTAATGCCACTTAAACACGCTTAAACAGATAAGACAATGTGTTACTTATCCGATCAGAAAAGCGCTAAGTACCAATGTGAACGGTGACCTCATTAGGAGACTTTTCTTCTGGCATTGGCAGAACATAAGCTTAAGAGTTAGATTAAGATTTGATTAATTACACTGTCGATAGCCACAAAAAACTCCATACAAAATACACGTGGTCTCAGCCAGGCCCAGGTGGCAGTTTGTGCCACACAAATTAGGTGTCTACTTAAGGGTTAAGAAGTAAAATCAAATTTTTAAATGCGCTCTTGGCAGAATTAGTAAATTTTTTATTTTTAAAAGTTCCGCATCGTGCTTCGAACAGAGTACCCAACAAACACGGAGGTTTGATTTTAAATTGGCAATGATTTGAAATAAAACCTTTTCAACAACAAACGTTTGATAATGACTTGAAATTCATTTAAAAATCACAGCATTCTCAACAAAAAGGAGAAAATATTTTCAAATTTAAGAATGCATTTATTTTTGACTTGCTCGCAAACGTTATTCTAGAATGTTTTTTTTTTATTTTAATTCATTATTTATTTAAACAAACTGTCAGCTTAATGTTCGTCACCATAGCTTAAAGATGAAAGTGTTCTTTCTGTTTTCTTGGAAAGGCGAAATACTTGGCTGCTTTTTTGTTTTGAAAATTGCCATGTTTATTCGTATTGTTAAGCTATGACACTTCATGTCATATGTTATTTTTCCTCAATTGTAAAACATATTTTACTTCAACCGGCATTTTTTAACGATCACATTTATTTTTCGCTTCAGTGCTGCCAATCTTATTTTTAATTTTAGAACAACATTTTATAAATTTATAAGACATTGTATTTTAAATGCTTATATTCAAATCATCATATATTTGAATTCAAATGTTTGAATCAAAAAATTGGAAAAGGTTTGAGAATTGTTGTTTGTTGTCAAATGATGGTCATTTCATATCAAAGGTTTGACCTCGTGTTTATTGGACGTATTGGCCGCCACTTTCTTAGCATTTCCGTTAAACGATTGCAAACAAACTTGGTAATGGCGGCAGAAATATGTTTCTAGATTAACTAAACATAGTTTAACTGAGATCTCAAAAACCCTGCTTTAAATTACTAACTGATTTGTATAGGTATGTACAAAAACGTAAATAAGTTTATAAGATATTCTCCTTTTAAGCAATTAAAAAAATGCGTAAGATAGTAATTCAATAGCGGTATTCAATGTTTGGAGCGTTTTAGGTTGCAACGGCTTGGTAGTGCAATAATTTCATCATTGACAGTGAGCGGTATTTTAAGCAACTTTGCAATGCTAGATGCAAATTAGATAACAGCTGTTTTACTGAATTATTGGTCGTAAAAATTTACAAAAAGATGTTTGATTATTTTGTGAAAAGAAAATATTTTCGCAGGATTAGTAGAACTACGCCAATCGTTGGCTTTTTTATAAGACGCCTTAAGGTATCGTACCTTCCACATTCTAATATCCCAGGTTGCATCGATATCGCTTTTTTCAATAAATTTTTTATAAAACATTTGAGCTGTTGGTGTCTAAATAATAATAATAAAGAAATTGCTTTTGAAAAATTACGGACTTCTCTTAAATACTAACCTCTATGTTTTCTGACTCCTCTAAATAACCCAAAACAGTTCTTATTTCATCTTATTTTTGTTGGGGGTTTCTCTTTTTAATTTTTTATTTAGAGTTGTCGGCTCCATATCTTGTTTCACCATTCTAAATTATTGTTTACAAATGTCAGCTGTTCGAGTATCTGTCATGTTAACGCAATACATGTAGCAAAAAAAAAGGTAAACAGTTTTAGTGTTGCGCAAAAGCAATGATGTGACAATTGCAATTCTGTATATTTTGTTTTGGATTGCAAACAAAAGTTACAATATTTTGCATTTGCACTTTCGCAAGACCATTCGCATCAAACAGTGAACCTCGCTAATATGTATATTTTTAAAACAAAACATGAAACAATAAACTGCTTAATTTGCAGTGAATTTTTTTTTCAACTAATTTTGTTTCTTAAAAAAAAAAAAACGGTTAGATCCGATTGAAAGTCGATACATCTGCAAATAAAGCTTCGCAGTCGCCGGCGATAAATACGGCTCGGCTTGGTTCTCTGACTTCGAATTGTGTATGCCCAACAAATACGGAGGTTTGATTTCAAATTGAAAATGATTTGAAATCAAACGTTTTCTCAAACGGCAAACGTGTGGTAATGATTTGAAAATCATTTGAAAATCATAGCGTTCTCAACAAAATGGGGAAATTATTTTCAAATTGAAAAATGCCTTTATTTTCAACTTCCTTTCAAACGTAATTCTCAAATGTGTTTCGAATGTGGATTATAATACAATGTGGAATATAAATAAAAATATTTTATTTTTTTTAATTTGAATTTATTATTTATGTAAATAAACTGTGAGATAAACATTCGGCACCATAGCTAAAAGATGAAATAATGTTCTTTCCGTCCTCTAATTCTTGGAAAGACAAAATACTTGGCTCCCTTTTATTTTGAGGTTTGTAGCACCGCGATCGTTCAACAAACTTTCTTCACTTTCCCGTTTTATTTTCCTTTTTTCGTATTTTTAATCATTTAAATTATCTACTCACAACTAATTTTTATTTTTAACAAGAAATAAGCTGTTCACTTTATATTAAAATTTATTTCTCATTGTAAAGTAAAAAATTTAACTTTAATCGCCATTTTTTATTTATGATTACATTTATTTTTCGCTTTAGTATTGCCAAGTTTATTTTTGATTTGAATTTAACATTTGACAAACATTTGACATCAAATTGATGAAACATTTGATATCAAATGTTTATTTTCAAATCAATCAAATCAAACAATTGAAAAAAGTTTGAGAATTGTGTTTGATGTCAAATGATAAAGTCATTTCATATCAAAAGTTTGACTGCGTGTTTGTTGGGTAACATCAGCCCATACTTTCCATACTTTGCTGGTGATGAAGCTCACCATACATATTCAATACAAAATTTTCTAAGTGTAAAGTGGAACACAACAGCATAAATAGTTTAATTAAGAAGTTTATAAGGCTGGCAGAAAAAAGTGCATTACATAAAAAAAAACTGATCTCATTTTTTTTGCAGCGAAGTTAAATAATTTGTGTTAAGCAAACATTTTTGCTATTTTCTATTTAAAGTCAACCATAACCACATTTGACTTTTTTTTATTTTATTCATTTAGCTTATTTCTTGTATTGCTAATAAATTTAATTTGGAAATTTTAAAAAGGTTCTTTTAAGACTCTGCTTGCATATTTTAAACTTTTTGTCTGCAACAATAACCAAAACGAAAAAAAAAATTGTGAAAGCAGTCAGGTATAAAATTTATTTAACAAATTAAACTAAACAAAGTGCTCGCTGGTTGTTACAAGACAAGAACATTGTTGGATTTTACTTTAAATATTGCACATACAATTTTATTATTTAATAATAATTATTTTTTTTTTTACATTTTTCCTTTGCGTGCCACAGTGGGGGATTTTATAAAAACGAGGAAATTGTTCGATTTTGATAAATATTCATATTTTAAAGGTTTGTATTTATATTTCTAAAAGAGTTCGCTTTAGAAGGAGGAGGAAAGTGGGAAGAGGACATCTCAGGCTTATGCAATAATGAAAACGATGTAACTACTCATATTTTTTATTCCACTAAAGTGCTTATTATAAAAATCTTCTAAAGCCTCTTTATGATTGAATTGGCAATCTCTTCTTAGGGGTTTCCTCAAAAAAGAAAAACAGAAGAAATTTAAACGTTTTCCCATTTATTGGGGAAAACGGTAGCAACGTTTTTAAACCTACACCTCAATAGTGGAGAGGGTATTGTGCGGTTGTGCTAATGTATGCAACAACAAAAATCCACTTTTAAATGTACCAATCGACTCAGAATCAATTTTTGAGTTGACTTAACAACGTCCGTCTATCCAGCTGCCTGGTCTCTCCATATAAATATGGGCGCAAAATTCAGGCCGAAATTTTAAAGATAATCTGTTAAAAATTGGTACATACCAGAGAACTGCAAAATCCACTTTCTTTGTTGATTTACTCATACGCTATAATTTACATTAACTCTATGCCTGCAAAACAAAGTTCAACATAGGTAATTTTGACATCGTTTTGTACACATTTGATTTGTGCATGCGTGAGTTTTTTATTGAAAGTTCTTTGCTTGCATTTATTGTTGCGGTCGCAATAACACAATTTCTTAAAGTCAAACGGCATTTATTCTTTTGCTTTTGCATTTAAGTAGTCATTGTCCACTCGATGACACAACGACGAATCTAAATTGGTATGAGTACGAGGCGCTTTGTTGGTATGATTGTTGTAGGCATAAGTTCAAATAAACTAGTTGTATTGTCCAATTTGTTTTTGTGTTAACCCTGCAAATAATATTGGACCACCTGAGCTACCTGATTTTGACTAGTCCGATGTAATGCAAGCATGGACCATGTCGTTGCTAAAAAGTGTTTGTAGTGAGACGACATGTCTTCGTTTTTTAACGAAATGTGTCCGTTTTTAAACGACTTCAAAACTAATCCTCTTGAGTATACCATGGAGTAGTTTTAATACTACTCCTTTGTAATCCAAAGCTGGGTTATATGATCCTGCCCTAGGTGATCGTAATGTTAAATAGACCATGTTTTTTCCATACGTTTGGACTACTTTTGGACTAGTAGTCTTAGTCTCTTGTGGGCTACACTTACACGTGTGTTTGGACTAGTCCTATTATTTGCAGGGTATTTTTTTTAATAGCGTAACATTAACAACAATAACAACAATACATTGTACATACAGAACTACTGTACTTCTTAAGAAATGATCAAAAATAAAAACGTCTTCTGTTTCTATGGAAATTGTTTCAGCTGCAGAATAGTCATCAGAGCAATGATTTTTGTGTATTTTTCTTCGTATATATTTTTTACCAAAGCAATAATTGACGAACGAAGCTAAACATGGTATGAATGGCAAAGCCAATAACCTGTGCATGACTTGAATGACTTTTAAACAACACCGATGTGTGTGGCTGAGAAAGTTTGATTGCATGAACACAAATGAGTGTATTTGATGTTGTTGATTTAATGCGAATTTTTTGCAATCGCACAAAGCCGTTCTCTGGTACATACATCTAATTAATGACAAAACTTTATGCTGGCAGCGTCAGCATTGACCACAGGTCCAATATAAGCCCCCTCCCTAAATCGCTTTAAGATGAACAAATCTCATAAAGATCTAGATAATATTCGACACAAAAAACTCGTATATGAATTTAAACGTTATAACATCATTTTGTTCCGGCAGGTCCATGATTGCCCATGTGCCTCAAATGGGGTACCTGCCGCCAATTTAACACTGTTTTGTAGGATATTATATGGTCAGACTTGACCGACTATACTTTCTTACTTGTTTTAATTGCATATGTAAAATTTTGGTTTTCCTTAATAGACAAATTGCAATGGCATTTTTATCTGATTTCTTTTTTCATCTATTTTTCAAACTCTCCCACTGTACACTCTTTGTTACTTCTCTGTATATAAAAGAGTATTGGGAATTTTGCTTTAAGGGAAAATTGAATTATTTTGTTTGGCAAATAATAAAAGTTAGAAGGTAAAGACTTCTTTTTTTATGCAAAAAAAAAAAAAAGCAAAAAGTACTTAATTTCAAGCCCTAAAGCGGTATCACGGTTTGTTAAACAAATATTAAACGAAGCATTTATTTAGAATCCACCACGAAGTGTATTCGTCAACTAGAAAAAACAGATTAATTTTTAAACCAGGAACACACTGAAAAGTGGTTGTGTTGTTAACAGCAAACATTAAGTATTCTTTAACAATTATATTCTATTGAATAAAAAATAATTTAACGCTTACGTACATTTTTGCTTTAATGAAATAAGAAAAAAATGTTGATAATAAAAAAAAAAACATTTAAAAAAATGTGTTTGTTTACATTTGATTGCTTCGACACTTTAAAGGAATTTTTATAGTAAAAAAAAACAAAAGATTTAGGAAACGAACCTAAAGACGGGCCATGAAAAGAAATAAAAATGACGGGTTGTTTTAAAGGATTTAAATTTAAAAGGTAAAGAGAATCATAAACAAGATTATATTAATTATAAAAACGCCAGGCAAAAAAATAAAAAATAAAAATGTTGTTACTTCATTTATAAAGGGTGGTGCAACCAAAACGCACGATGTTAATTGTAAATAAAACTAAAAGTTTTCATAGAACTATCTTAATATTTTTTATTATGATAGAAGGATGTATGACAATTATGTGTAACGCAAAATATCGCGCAAATGCTTGCCATGGCTTCGGTGGCATACCTCTATCCGGTGGTCTATATTTTCCATGACTCTGAGCCATTATTGAGGTTCGATGTCGTTAACGTGGCGAATTATCTTATCCTTTAGCTGTAGAAGTGTTTTTGGCTTATTGATGTATACTTTTTCTTTTAAATAGCCCCAAAGAAAGAAGTCCAGCGGTGTCAAATCACATGATCGTGGCGGCCAATTAACATCGCCACGACGTGAGATAACGCGGCCATTGAATTTTTCGCGATAAAAGCCATTGTTTCGTTGGCTGTGTGGGAAGTGGCACCAGCCTGTTGAAACCACATATCATCCAGGCTTGGTTTTCTGGTTGGTTAACATGGTAGCACTCCCAGAACTAGGCGTGCCGTTTTCACACCACACAACTCGCCAAGAATAGGAAACCCCAATCAATCTTGACCCAGTGGCAATACTGAGGTGGCTAGAGCAAGCCCGTTGCGTTGAGATATTTCAGCAATTTGCTTAGTTTTACCCGTGATATCTCAGAGAGTCCTTGAAGAAGGTAATTCCCAAATAATCCATGTCGTGTTTAATTAAACGCTGGGCAATCACATAGGATATGAAATACTGTCTCCTTAGTTCCAGGTTCCCTGCAGCTGCGGCGGCATTCATTCAAAGGGAGACCAGGCTTATATCCTCAACTTCTGGCCACATCTCGCGATAGCAAACACCATTCACGTTAACTGCTTGGCCGACTTCATTTGCAAAGACGTATGGCCCGAATACGCCGCTAGCCAATAAACATCACCAAAAAGTCACTCTTTGTGGATGCATCGGCTTTTCAACAATCACTCGTGGATTATAATTTGCCCAAATGCGTCAATTCTGTTTGTTAACGAATCCATTGAGGTGAAAGAGTGCCTCTAAAGATGAGTTTTTTTTTTAAATACATTTTGATTTGAACGTCTCTTTTCGTAAAAGGCTTCAACAATCTTAAAGCGCTGCTTTATTGCGTACCTCCCCATGGTTGAATTTGTCATACACTGAAACAAAGAAACGTCAAATTTAGTTGGGCAAAAAGCTTGACCTGAAGGTGTGACTCATCGTGCATTATGTTTGGACCACCCTTTAATATTTTTAAAATACTCAAATTACCTCATATTCCATTAAAAATTAAGTTTTATTAGCTTTAAATATTTGTTATCTGCTTCATGTTTTTAAAGTATTTTTGGTTTCAAAATTGCCAAAGCTCTTTAAACTTTATTAGTTTTATTAAAAAAAAACTTTAACATTAAAAAACAAAAAATATATTGAAAGACAAAAACAAAAAACCAAAAACTGTTTTAAGATTTTAAAGGCATCAAATAAAAAAAATAAATTCAGTACTAGAAAAAACTAAATAGTTTTGAATAAATCGTGCTTCAAGCATTATTAATAAAGTTGAATTAAAAAACAACAAAAAATATTATTTGAACGAAAATCATGTAATCGATTTTAAGTGGTTAAGTGCAGCATCTTCATTTTTTAGATTTTTATTTTAAATATTTCGGTAACTTGTAATTTTTTGCTTCTCTTGTCTACAAAATTTTTGGTTTGTGAGCAAATGTAAAATTATGCAATGGAACACGAAATACAAATTTTGATGAACTTTATTATTTGTATAAACAAAATGTCGAAAAGAAACTACTTAAAAAAATCATACTAATAAGAAAAAAAAGAAAGAGTCCAAGAAAAATTTTATCAGACTTTCTAATCAATTAGTGAAATGTTGAATAGATTATGTTTTCTTGCAGTTCAAGATAATTCTGTCATAAATTTTATGTAATAAAAGTTACTCTTTTTTAACAAAAAAACTACAGAAAAGAAAAAAAAAACGAATTGAAGTATTTATACATTTTTATGATTGATATCTTTATAAGAAAAACATACAACTTGGAGAAACCTTTTTAACAACCAAACAACAACAAAACCATTCATCCAACCTACATTTCATTTTTTTCATAAACGTAGGTTAACTTTACTCAATTCAATTGATTTTGTACTGTATTGAAGCATATTTATTTGGTTGTGTAATGACATTTTATTAAAATACACAGACTTGTATGAACATTCGTACCAGTGTTGCCAATCCATGTGTTATTACACATATTGTGTGTAATTTTTACTTGCATGTGCAGCCCATTAATTTCATTTGTAATCTGTGTATAATTTTAGTTTAAGCTCTATTTTTATACCCTACACCACAGGTGGAAAAGGGTATATCTAAGTTTGTCATTCCGTTTGTAATATCTACAATATTTATATTAGACGCTATAAAAACCGAAGTTGATTTAACGATGTCCGACTGTCCGTCCATCCATCCGTTCGTCCGTCTGCCCGTCTTACGTTTGATATGTGTTTTTCGAAGACCCCAGACATGATAGGGGCTAGGTTTATTAACATTTATGTCACATATAGTCCACCATTTCTTGCTATTGAAATTCAGCAAGATCGGTCCAAAAATGGCTGAGATATGAGCAAAAAAACATGACTACCTCTAATTTTTCCCAAAAATCCCTTGGTTTTGTTTTTTTTATTTATTTTTTCTGTATATCTGGGGAACGGCAAGAGCCAAAGTTTCCAAATTAAGTAGAAACATTTAGGTTATCAATACACAGTATCCCACAAAATGTGGGCGGGATGCTTTGTATTCTGCTCGCACAATGGTGAATGAAGGGTATACAATATAGCACTTTTTCTTGTTTTTATTAATTTTTGACGGTCAAGGGTTTCTTTTTGTAATTTGTTTCTGTTTCACAGTCAAAATAGTTTTTTACACCTAGAATTTTTTTACTTTCCATCTGTTGCGCCATAATACATTAATAATATTAATTTTGAATTTAAATAAGAATAATAATAATAATAATAATAATAATAATAATAATACCAATAATAATACCAGAAATGAATTTGATAATATTAACTCAATAATACCTGTAAACTCTAAGATTGCTAAATATGTTAAATATAACTGTATTGCTGAATAACAAACAAATACACAAAATTTAGCATTTTTTATATATAAGAAATAGTAAATAAATACTTGCAAAGTGAATTCTAAGCCAACAAGTTGTGTTTTCTTTAAGTAAAGTTTTAAAGTGCCCAAATAAATTTTAAATTAAATTTTAATTGTCTTAAAAAATATTAAGAATAAACACCATCTCCACGAGAAATACTCTACTGCCAAATTATATTGCTAATTCTGGGTTTACACTTTTAAAGTTTTCATTCAGAAAGTCGGAGTTTATTGGTGAGAGGGGAGAGAAGAATAATATGTTTAACATAAACTGTCAATCTTTATTTTAATTTCTCTGACATTTGTTTTTGCTCTATTTAATAACAAAAATGATTGAACATTTTACAGACTTACTGCCTTATTTATAAAAAATAAAACATGTTAATAAAGGGTTTATTAAACGGATTTCGTATGAAAATCCGTTTCATAAAGCCTTTATTAACCGGTTTTATTTTTTATAAATTAGGCCGTTAAGAAGTAAGTCCCTAAAGTTTTATTAAATGGAAAATTAATTTAAACGATAAATTGCGCATTGTGGAGCAGAACACCAATAACAAAGTGCAACACGCAAAAAATAACCATATACCGACAATTCTACGTGATAAAACACAAAAAAAAAAAAAAAAAAAACGACCCGTGTCTCCCGGTTTTGCCCAAAGGCATGCACATTTTTTTATAGGCCCCCAATTATTTGGGGTGATCATTTTCTCACTCTCATATCTTGCAAACCGTTCGGAATTTTGATTTGCCCTCTGAAACAGAGATGTAGCTTTTGCTATAAAGAATAAAAATCGTGAACATATAAAATCCAAAAAACTTCATCTTCGATATCAAAATCGCAAAATTCGATTTTTTTTTTTTTTTTTACCTTTTTTCACCTGTTCATGTCCATAGATAGCAAACCGTTCCAAATTCAAGGAAGCAATCGACTACAAAAAAGTACCTATGATCTCAGTAAACAGCTTTCTGGAAAATATGAACTTCCTATGAATTTTTCTTAACACCGTTTAGGTAGCGCCTATGTAGCCGCAAAAGTAAAAAATTTCCCGAAAATTTTTTAATTTCATTTGTTTTTCTCTTTACGTCAACTTTGGGATACTACGATATCTTTAACCATAAACGGACACTACTACGTGATAAAAGACCGACATTACTGCCTATGTTCGGAAATAAATACTGCGTGTGGATTCGTGTGTTATACATGTTCGTCCAGTTTTTTCTTACTACAGCAATTGGTAAGCTTTGCTTTTTTTGTAAACCTAAAGATTTAATTGCAAATAAGGAACATCAATTAGGTTTTGCAAGGCGAATTCATTACAGTAGAGCTACGTTTTCGTTTTATGTGTGTAATTTTGCTACAGATGTGTAATTTGGTACACAGTCATGAATAATTTCCGAATTCTCCATTGGCAACACTGATTCGTGTGTAGTGATTGGTTGGCATTAAGCCAAAAAAAAAATTGTATATTGTTCAGATGTTTGTACATTTCATGTCAATTTTAATTGGTTTTGCGTCATAAAAATGTCCGAATTTTTAAAAAAAATGTACTTACAACATTTCTAATGTGTGTCTAAATATTAAATTTCATTATCTAAAGGTAAATTACCAAAAGTTTTGATTAAATACTTTTTATGATTTTTTTTTTTGTTAAATTTCATAAAAATCCGACACTTTTGTTTAATTATTGTTGATATTTGTTTTTATATATGCTGGCATCTAACACCCATTTGTAATAAAATGCATATTATTTTATAATTAAGTAAACAATTTCTCTCTTTTATTTCCAGGTAAGCGGTTAAGCGTCATTAACAATTTCGTTTTTAGCTGATCGCAAGAGATGCGGATATTGTATGATTTCAAATTAAATTAATTAAGTTTACATAATAATAGATTTAATGTTATGTACGATTATATGACAGCCAATAATGTTATTTCATTCCTCCAATTATTTAAAGGTAAGTCATAAGTCCATTAATACTGTATTATTTTCTGATGCGATCGCATTTATGGTTGTTTTGTTTTCGATTGTCTGGTTTTATGTTCTTAAAAACTAAGATGAACTTATAAATCGATATCAGTTCTACAAAGATACAAAAACAATTGCAAAGTTTTTTATTAAAATTTTGAATTCATCTTTCAAAACAAACCAATGGGCGTAGTAAATGCTTTAAACAGAAAAAATTCATTATTAATAAAATTTCGTTATGACGTGCTAAATTCCCAATTTTTCATATTATTTGCTTTAAGGTTTTATTTGTACTAGTGTTCGCCTTATGGTCAAAATTCGACCATAACTTTTTTTTTGTAAATATGAAGAAAACATAATTCATCTAAGTATATATGAATTTATTTGTTTCGAGCATTTATTTTTTCCTTCAAAGTGGATCGATTTGGCGAGGGACCAACCTCCGGTTCATATATTATCTTCTACGTGAGTTTATTTAATTTTGTAAGTTCAGTATAAAAAAAATACCAATTGAAAAACAAAAAAGTATCAAAAAGTCTCCTTTATATATTGCCATCCACTCAGGACGTTGCACGTTTAATTTTATGTTTCTATGTCTAATATTAACGAAAATTAATCAAAGTACCAGATGTAGAACGAAAAGTACCAAAAAGCTCCCCTAGCATGTTCTTATTCACCTAGTTTAATTTATAATTTTATCTTTATAGGTCGAATGTTAACGAAAAAGTTCCAGATGAAAAACAAAAAATACCAGCATTTTTTATCTAATAGGTTATCACTCACTCAGGATCCTACACCTATAATATTATGTTTCTAAGTTCTATATTACAGAAAATTTAACAATTATCAAATGAAGCACAGAAAAGTAAAAAAAAGAAATTTAGTTTCCCATATTTCCCCTTTTTTCTCCCCATAGAGGTTCGGTTGACAAACAAAGGAAGAAAGCGTTCTTAACTGTTTTGCCTGGTCTAATTTATATAGTCGAAATATTCGAAAACCGGTTTCTGAAAAATGTCGAATAATCGATCACCCTAATTTTTTTTTTATTTGATAATTGAAAATAAATTTTTATTTATTTATTTTGCATTTGTGTTAGTTACAATTTTGAACGCTTATAACTCTGAAATTATTGAACAAATTTTAATAAAATATACATTGTGCACCTCTCTGAGTTAATACCTCTTAGATGGTGTATATTTTGTTCAAATCGGTTGACATACGGAGGAGGAAAGTGTTCTTAACTGTTTTGCCTTAGCCGATTTATATATAGATAATATTTTCAGCTTTTTTAAAATCTTTGGAAAAGGTTTCCTGATTATCTGTCCTAAGCAACCAGTGAAATGCGCATAGGAACTAGCTTTCCCTCAACAATAAATCTCAGTGTATTTATCAAATATGAAAAATTGGGAATTTAGCAAGTCATACAGAAATCTTATTAATAATAAATTTTGTATTCCCAAAAATAACTTTGATGAAAAAATTTACATTTGTACTAGGGATGTAAAGAATACCGATATCGATTCCGATATATCGGCGATAGATAAGATTTTCTGACGGCGATATTTTGCTGTCGACTAGACGATAGATTTTATAATATTTTGGAGTATTTTTGAACAAACGATTTAATAAAATCTTATATATGTCAATCTATATGAATTAGAGCGACTCAAGTTGTATGGAAGCAAAATTCGTGCTCGATGTACCCTCCCAAAAATGAACCTTGGAATTTTTTTAGATGACATTTTAAATATTTCGGATCCAGCGCTGTCCTCTCTTGAGCTGGACCAGTTTGAAAAAGGGTCTATTTTTGCATGTTTTGTTAATTTGAGAATCTGTTCGAACGACTTCAATTTTTTTTGCAAATTAAAAAAAAGTCGTGGATCACTCCTTTTTTTTCTTTCTTTAGTCCTATTTTCATCCATACATGATCTAGAAACTAAATCCGCTATCATATTAGAGTTACTGCAAAACTGCATTTATATATATTCCAGAGCACCGTGTAAAATGCATCTAATTTGCACAAATCCAAATTATTGACATACAAAGATAAAATTTGATACCCATATTGCCCTATTTAAAACGAAGGGTTACCACCCCATTGCATTTTTGTCAAAACGCGAACTGGCACGAATTTCAAAAAAAGCTGAGACACGTATTTAATTAAATCGACTAAAGATTAAAATATGTGAATTTGGCACTTTTATTACAAACAACCCCGAACAAAAAATACAAAAACCGTTTTTATTACAGAAAATCCTTAAAAAAAGGACATGGATGATCGTCCTTGGACAAATTGTATATACAGTTGGACGCACCTTAAAAAACCTTTTTACGATTTCAAAAATCTTTAAATTATACGAAATTTTTTATAGTGCTTGGTCCGCATTTCAATTTAATCGGCAGAAATATATTTGTTTTAGCAACATGAAAATAAAAAATTATACATTTAAACAAAAGCCGAAATTTTGAAATTATGTATTTTCAAGTTGGTTTTTCACTTTTATTAAAAAATTATAATTATATTACATCATAAAACAGGACTAAAATAGAAAGAGAAAAAAACCGAACCTCATTAAAAAAGAAATTAATTCTATAATTGAATAAGTAAAACATGTCTTAATTTTGTGGTTGTCATTTAATTTGTATACATTTCGAAGAGACATTGACATAATGACTCGGTTGTTATATAACTACATCACATATAGTCCGGAACTATTTGCTTTTGAAATTCAGCCAGATCAGTCTTTAAATAGCTGAGGCATGCGCGAGAAAACACATCTACTTCTAATTTGTTTCATAAGATCTCATGTTGTTGTGGTTTTTTATACCCATCATTGAAAGTGACAAGTGAAGTTGGTTTTTTTTCATTTTAATTATTTTTTTTTAACTCTTTTGGAATTTTTTTACACATAACTAGCGACGCCAAATGGGACCAGGTTTTTTGAAACCCGGGATTCGGAATCTTTTATTAAAAAAAGCGGGATCCCGGGACGGATCGGGAAATTAGAAAACAGCTGTTTTACGGAATTATTGGTCGTAAAAATTTACAAAAAGGTGTTTGATTATTTTGTGAAAAGAAAATATTATCGCAGCATTAGTAGAACTACGCCAATCGTTGGCTTTTTTATAAGACGCCTTACGGAATCATACCTTCCACATTATAATATCCCAGGTTGCATCGATACCGCTTTTTTCAATAAATTTTTAATAAAACATTTGAGCTCTTGGTGTCTAAATAATAATAATAAAAAAATTGCTTTTGAAAAATCACGGACTTCTCACAGTGGCTGAAAATCGTTTTTCATTGGCCAAAAATCTGTAACTTTTGAACCGAAGGAGATATTTTAGTGAAATCGACAGACAGATTCTTAAACTTTCTCCACTTTAAATTTCATTAAAATCGGTTGAGTACTTATTGGGGAATTTAAGGGCAAAGTGGAACTTTAGATTTTTTTTTAACTTTAGCGTGCAATATGGTTTTTTTATTTCTTTTAATTATTTAACAATTTAATTTTTTGATTTAAATAATAATCATTAACATTTTTTGTAATAATTGGACACTCAAAAAATTAAATGTTTACACTATAAAAAAAATTTTAACATTAAAAAAAAATAGTAAAATCCACTGGAAACTTTGCTATTATTGCTGAAAAATAAACAATTTTTTGCTTTCAAATTTGTTTACACTTATTTATTCTTATTTATTTATTCAAACATTTCATACATATGTGGATAAAAAAAACCTTTTAAAAATATTAGCAGCAATAGATTTTAAAAGCTTTTGTAACAATGTGAGTTTCTGTTTATTATTATTTTTTACTAATACAATGTCTGTCTTAGATCTTATGAATTATAATTATTGTTCATTTAATTGAAAGATTGATTGCAAATATTCCATATTCTCTTCTGTGTTATTTCTGTGCTTTAGTAGTTTTTTGACTCAATCTAAATCCCGATGTTCCACTTTCCATTGATCTGACGTTGTCACTAATATATTAAATAGATCTTCATTAGTGGAATTTCGTGAAATTTTTCTAGTATTGTGCTCTCTATAAAATCTGTATTCCTTATTCCTTTTTTCCTGAGCTTCGTCTGATAAGAATCCAAGTGGCACCAACTGATAGTTAATGACATCTTCTCCATGATAAAGGATTTTGTGAACTGTAGCAAACATATTTCTCCATGGGTACTTGGTTGTATATATTTTTGCAGCTTCCTTATATTTTTGCAGCTTCCTTCATTGCACGCAAGTTCTTCTAGGATTATTTTAAATCTAAAAATGAGGTTAAAATCAACACCTGTTATTTCAGATGCTGTTTCTGGATCTGAAAAGAATCTTCTTGCGGTATTGCCATCATTTGTATTGCCTGACCCTTGTATCGGCTGATCTATAATCAACCCAAATTTGCGTAATATATTGTTGAACATGTTTCCTTTTGGAAGTTCTTAACTCCTTGTTGGTTTCGTTGTTTATTATTGATCCTGAAGATCCGAAATCCAAATCATAACTGATTTAAGGTATGTGTTCCAAAAGTCGTATTCGTCGTAAAAAGACCAAACAAAATTTAAAAATCCCTTCTAAGGTGGGATTCACAATATACCTGTTTAGCGTAAAGGCGTGTCTTAGCTCTTTATTCTACTATATAATACGCTAGTGTGAACGTAGTGTAACGGATAAGGATGAATCAGGGTAGCTTAACGTTTTTCTGATTGTGTAACATTAATAAAATTTTTTTTATGTACTACCTGTATTATGTTCGATCACGATCAATTTTCCCTATATCATAAAATTTTTTTTTTTAAGACAATAGCACAGGATTTCTGATGCTTCTGCAAACAATTTTTCGGAAAATAAAAATTGTAAAAAACAATTTCAAAAAAAAAATTTGTTTTTCTGAGTAATTTCATTAAAATTACCTTTCTATCAGTGGTTTTGCCTTCCTAATCCCTTTTGGTTTGCAAAAGTTCTATTCTACTAAAGTTGAAATTTGACAAAAATATAGTAATTTAGAAAATATGTCCTAACATCTCAAATATAAATAACACAATACATAGTCGCAAATATTACCTTTTTAAAGATAACAAGACTACAAACCTAGCCAAAAAGCTAGCAGGTGATTATCGATGATAGTTTTTGTGCAATGATAATTTCTTTCGGATTAATTATTAAAAAAAATACACTTTTTTCTGAATTAAAAAAAAAGTTGTGTTTAACAACATGGCACAACCACAATTACCAATATTTTGAACTAATTTTTTGGCTACCTTAGTTTTAATATGGTTACTATTAAATCAAATTAAAATTTTTGAAATCGGTGACAAACAAAAATTGGACTTTTGGCCAATGAAATAATATTTTCAGCCACTGTGCTTCTCTAAAATACTAACCTCTATGTTTTCTGACTGCTCCAAATAATCCAAAATAGTTTTTATTTCATCTGCCGTGCACTTTTTGCTGGGTTTTTCTCTTTTTAATTTTTTTTTTGGAGTTGTCGGCTCCATATCTTAAATTTTGTATCACGATTCTAAATTATTGTTAACAAATGTCAGCTGTTCGAGTATCAGTCATGTAAACGCAATGGATTTAGCAAAAAAAAAAGCTAAACTGTCTTGGTGTTGCGCAAAAGCAATGATGTGGCAATTGCAATTCTGTATATTTTGTTTAAAGGTTGCGAAATGAAAAAACACCTCCTTCGAAGTTTCAGTATTTTTAAAGAAACGTTTGAAGTTTTATATAAAAAAAATCAGCCTATTAAAAAAATTAGTTGTTGACTCAGTCCATTTTTAAAATTAAATATTTTGAAGATACTACATTTTTGAAAAAATTTTTTTTTTCAATATTTTTTCAAGCTTTAAACTTAATTTCAAAAGATTTTGTTATTTGTGCTTAATTCCCAGTTTTTATTCTTGATAAAAACACTTGAAATTTATTGTTGATGGGATAAGCTATTATACACACAAATAACAAAATCTTTTGAAATTAAAAAATTTTTTATTCCCAAAAATTGAAATTACTTTTTGATATTAAACTTAATATTTAATTATTTTTTGCAAAAATAATCGGCTTAAAAATAATCAATTTAAAGTAAAAACCGATAAAACGTTAAATTGGCAAATATTAATTAAATTGAATTTTGTCATTTCAATTCAACTTTTTAACGCGGAAATGATTTAAAAATCAGAAAAACTAAGCCAAATCCATTTAGGCGCTCTTAATTGTTTAAACACTTGAACTTTTAACAAATGTTTCAATATGGGTTCCTTCAAAACCAAATTGTTACAAAATCGTAGAAATAACAATGATTTCCAAAAAATAAAAACTTTCAATTTCATTTTGTTCATAACTGTCTACATGTATTATTATTTAATCATTATCTTTAAAGTTATTATTATTTTTTTTTTTTTCGTTAAGAGATAATTAAGATTTTTGTTGCTGTTGTGTGTTTTAAAGATGAATTGCTGCAAATGTTCGTTTAGTGGCTGCTGCACCTTAATCTCTTAATAATCGTTACAATTGTATTGCTACGTATTAAATGTCTATTTTAAGCACCCTACACATTGAACATAAATATTTTCAAAATATCAATCATCAAAACGCAAACGATTATTTGAAATGTACACCAAAAGTTATACAATTCGAATTGTTTCCTTTGTTTCCTTTACCCCAGGTCTACACTAAAGATAAATATAAAGAAAAAAATTATATTAATAAAACAAATTTTTGTAATTTTATTTTATTGTTTATTAAATTCTTTAATTTAATTATTTTTTTATAATTATAATTTGCTAGCATTTCACAAACTTAATTTCTTTCTCACACAATTTGCTACTTTTTTCAATTAACAACCAAATTTGACGTTTCATGTAAGCAATAATTGTCAACGAAAATGGACTAACAATAGTTGCGTTCGAGAACACAAAATTTTTAACTAAACTTTACTGCATTTTACGAAATTGCGTTCAAGTGCACAAAATGCAGTAAATGAGAACATAAATTGAGAGCGAAAAGTGACAGTTCTTGTCTGAGTATTTACAAATTTTTACTGCAGAAATTTTTGCAGTAAGATTTAGTAAATCAAAAAAAACATATGTTTCAAAAGGTAAACAAACAAAAGTAACAAATAAAAAGCACACAAATTGTGAAAAAATTGTTAAATAAAAGAAAAGTTGAAATAAAAATTAAACTTGTTTGTGAAGCATTTATTTGGCTAAATACAAACTTTTGAAATTTTTTTTTTTTTGTGTTAATTTTTTAGAGTTGTAAAAGTGTGAAGTATTTGGGTACTTAAGTAATCAATAGCAATAAAATAATTAATGTTCTTTTAAATAATTTAACCCGCTACAAATTAGTAAAATCAAATAAAATAAAAAACAAACAAATATGAAAGATTACATAAAATAGTTTGTTTGTATTTTCCAAAAATGTTCGTGTTATAAAAATTATTTAATCGAGTACCGATAAGAAAACGAGTAAAGTAGTCAAAAGTGTCAATATTTTTCAACACTTCAATTATTTGCCATCAGATGTTGCCTTTATTTTACGAATTTTTACAAATTTTGCGTTCGCGTACAGCTTTTTGTGAGAGCAAATTTTTCAGTTTACTCATTTACTGTAAAAGTACTCAAACGCACCTAATTATTACAACATAAATTTCCGGCAATAAATATGTACAAAAAATTGCTGTCTACATTAAAGATAATATAATTTTGACATTTACTGCAATATATGTTGCAATAATTATCTCTGGTATAGACGGGCAGTTAAATAATTTAATTTGAAATAAATGTATAAAGAATTAAACAAACTGAACTGTTTGAAAAAAAAACTGAAGAAGTTCCAGATTTGAATTCAATTGTTATTGCAAAACATCAAATGTATCTTAAAGCTATAAAACCCATTTATAACCTTTAACCCAGCTTACGACAGAAGTGTTTATTGTTCATTTTACAAAAGATTTTGTGTTTTATTTGAAAAGAGATATGATTTTCAAAACATTATTAAAAATTGCAACATTTTTTTTTACTTGAAGTCAAATTTTTGGCTTAAATATAAACCGTTTAGTTGTTAAAATTAAAAATAAAAATTTATTAGCTAAATTTAGTTTTTTAGTTTGCAGTTTTTTTCAATATCTCTGCAAACAAACTTCAAATGCCGTAGGTTGCATTAGTCCGTCATCTTATTCTTTGTTTAACATTCGAAAAATCAAAATGAAAAGCGTCTTTTAGGGAATGTACAGCATACAATTTTAATGCAAAAGAAGAAAAGTTATGTTGTACACCCAGCAAAAACTTTGCTTACCCAAGTTATGTATAGAGTAATAGGGAAACACTTAAAGAAGAATTTACTTAAATAAAAAACTAACAGTTGACAATAGATAAGTTTGTTAAATAGTATATGAAATCTAGTTTAAGGACCCGGAACTAACCTCTAGCCTAAACTCTATAGTCACACACACACTCTTTTTAACATATTTACTGAGACACATGGGTCTGCAGTCACACTTGTTTCAATCTTGTTTCAAGTCGATACTGCAGATTATGTTAATTTCAATAAGGCAAACAATGTTAAGGAGAAACTACATTTATTTATTTATTTATTTATTTAGTCTATGGATTACCTCCTTTCAGACAAAAAATTACAAAATTAAACAAACAAATTAAACATCATCTATTTAAATATAAAATTAAATTCAAAGTCATATCAATAATACTGTACAGATCATTAAAGTTTACACATATTCGATGAAAAGGGTCGGCACTTGCATAATTTTGGTGGAAGTATTCAATTGATAACGGCTGGTAATAACGTGTAGGGCGTTGGGGAACATTAAAAAATAAACTGTTTAACAGGAACTCCGAGCAAATATTGCCTTTAATTAGATTGATAACAAATATGACATTCAGCATTGTTCGGCGGCTTTTTAAAGTTGGTAAATGAATCTCCAATAACCTGGTTCTATATGGAGGAAGATATATAGATGGATTTGGGTAAGTGCTCCGTAATATGAATAGCAGAAATTGTTTTTGGACAGACTCAATACGATCACTATGAACGTTGTAATATGGATCCCAAATTATTGAGCCATATTCGATTATAGGTCTGACAAGTGCTATATACAACTGTTTTGTTATAGATCTGTCAGAGAATTCCTTTGACCAATGTTTAATAAATCCAAATACGCCACGAGCTTTATTAGTACACATATTAATATGTTCTAAAAAAGATAACTTAGTGTCAAATAATACACCAAGATCCAAGAAAGCATTAACAACTTCCAATTTGTGGTCACCAATAAAATAGCAGCCAATTGGTCTAGTTTTTCTGGAAAAACGTATATGTTTGCATTTTTTAAAATTTATATCCAACTTACTTTGAAATCAACAGTCGAAAATGCTAAAAAGTCTACAGTCGAGACTTCTAAATAGGTTGCCGACTATCGTACAGAATAGACACCTTCCTAGTCTGAACTGAACTTGACTGAAGACTTTTTAGCAGCGGCATGTAGGCTATTGGACAGTCTCGGCCACACATGTCCACAGTTTTAACTATTAAGTAGACAACTCTTATGATTGTTGATAGACTTGATTCCGAACTAGTAAAACGTTTTCGACTGAAGCCTCGTTAACACTATCTACTCAAGACAGTTGGCAAGTAGTATTCCAGACTGTTGATCGTCTAATAGTCCTGACTGTTGATTATCCAATATTCCTGACTGTTGGATAATCAGTCAATGTTTCAAAATGTTGACAAGCTGGCATTTCATAATGTCCAATTTCATAACATCCATAAACCTTGTGATATACTCAAATGTGGCATGGTATGTTTTAAACAATTAGTTGTTGGTTCGATTATTGTCAAGCTGTGAGACGAAATATTTAACAAAATAGCAAATTAATAATTTTAAATAGTATCAACATCCCGAATTTTAGAACTTTAAATCTTGAAATCCAGAACTTTATAACAAATCTCGAAATTAGCAGCTTTTCTAAGCGAATCCGGGGTTTGGCATACCTTTGTTGTTGTTAGGATATTGGACATTATACATGCCACTTTTGACAAGTCAATAGATTAAAATGTTGATCAGAGTCAACGCTACAAACAAGTCTTTTCTTTTGTTTTCAAAAGATACTGAAAATTTTGGAAAATATGTCCCAGATTCTTTTGTTTCGGATTATGTCTGTTTCTTAAGCTCTTATGACACTACATTTTTAATGCATTGTTCAAGTTTTGGCAAACAGTGCAAATATAATGTAATAGAAAAATTTACCAAGTGCATAGAGCTGAGCAAGTTTTAAAAACTTATCTATAAAAAAATTAAGTTATGTCAAAAAAAATATAAAATTGTTCAACTTAAAATTGACATTTCAAGCTTGAAATATTAAAAGTGTTGCTCAATCAGCGGCTTAGAGGCAAATTCATCGATTTACCGCTTTGTATTTGTTTTATTTTTATGTTTCTCATAAAAAAAATTGACAACATTTAATAAAATAAACAAAACGATAACAAAATAAAAACTAAAAAAATTTTTTTTACATTTTTTATCGTTTGCCTTTTCCAACATTTATTGTTTCTTTCTATCAATTCAATGAATAAAAAATGTAGTGTCATAAGGGCTTAAGTTAATATTGTTAAGTCCGATAAAATAGATAACGATTTTGGGGTGCGACAGGGTTCCATATTAGGAGAATTATTGTTTATAATATACTTAAACGATATGCCAAATATTTAAGATAATTATGCTGAGGACACCTTGATAGATGCTGAAGGAGACACAGAAATATAATGTAAGGACAAGTTAATGCAAGATATCGACAAAATAAACTATTGGCTGAAAGTAATTTAAAATTAAATGAAAAAAAAAACTAATAGGCCCTTTTCACAACACAAGTAATTGATCGTAAAGTAAAATTTATATGACAAACACTCAAAAAACTTTGTGCTAAAATAAACATGAAAAGTTACTTAATTTTAAAATAAATAATGAAACAATTGAAAAAGTTTATTTAATAAAAAATTTCTCTACGCTAAAACTGCATCAGATTTTAATAGTTAAGTGTGTTTTTTTAGTTTCATACCTACATCCTTCTTAAGCTGGAGATTCGAATCAAGCATCTCTTTTTCAAAATTGTATTTAATTCCAGGTTTCTTTTGACGCCAGCCTTATGCGAATAATATTTTTTGCGTTTACCGTCTCACCCACTTGTCTGTGCAGCTCCCGTCACTACTTTGCTTAAATAGGATACACGAAGATTATATTGTTGGTCTCACGTAGAAAGGATCTTACGCACATAATTGCATCGTTACAGAAAAACGGGAAAAACATAGCAGAGACTGTCAAATGTTTGTTTCTAAATGGCCAGTCGTTACTGGTTTATCAGCATAGACCTGAGATTTGACGTTCCCCGACAAAGGGGGGTTTAAAGGTGTCGAATCACACGAACGAGTTGACTAATTTACATATCCATTTCTTGAGATAATTCGGTCACCAAAGTTTCACACGCTGTATGGCATTTTGCGTCGTCTTATTTAAACCATTTCTGCTTCAAATGATTTGCAATGACATGAGGTTGAAAAAATAATGAATAAATTTCCTGTAATTTTCGCCATTTACGGTAATGTTAGCACTGATTTCGGGCTTAGAGACAAATGAGTCGATGACGCCATCGGCATGTCAACTGCACCAAACAGTGATTTTTTTCGGGACATAATGAGTCTCAAAAATGTTATGAGGATTGAGCTCTCTCCAAAACGACAATTCGGCTTGTTTACATTCTTATTAAGACAGAAAGCAGCCTCTTTGCTGATGACGATTTGACAGCAACTTCAACTTCTAGTTGATTCTCATCTCATTCACTGAACACACGGCGCAATTGATGGCCCACTGGCTCTAATTCTTGCACCAGTTGGATCTTATATAGATGCAGGCCTTTCCTCAAAATTTTCCAAGTTGTGAACGGGTAGAGAACGAGTCGATAACTTCGAGTCCTCTGTCACACTAGCGACCACAGCGGAGAAGGCTTCTTCTGTACACACGGCTTAGGCTTGATTTGGATGAATATTATCCAAAAGAGAAAATGTAGTTACGAATCGATTCATATTATTGTGAATTAGCTGCTCAAAAAGACGATTGTGCGCAACCTTAACTTGACGAAGTGTTCTATTAGTTTGACGAATAGCGGGCGAATTTTGGCCATACATTTCCACGATTTGTAAACGCTGTTCTGGTGTAGGTCTTTGGTATGGGGATTAACCAAAGTAAACTTAATAATGTCAAAAACACTTTACTTTTATAGGGCAATATACACGCATGTATATTACGTGTATCACTAAAAGCACTAATCCTTTTTGGTTTTATTAGCTCCATTACTCTTCTTAAGACTGTTGTCTAGATAATATTTCTAGATGGTTTAAATCCTTAGACCACTGTTTTTAAGACTGATGACCAGGGAAACCAGAAAAATGCTCTAAAAAACTCGTTTTATGCGCATTAAATATGCATTAAAAACTTGAAAATATGCCCTGAAAACTGTTAAAAATATGCCCCAAAAAATTTAAAATTGCTAATTTGAAAACAAAATATTAAACAATTTAATAACAATTCCATTTAATAAAAACAATCCTAAAATTGTAATCGGTAAAGCCCAAACACCATAATATTTACAGACGAATTTTCGAGATATTTAGGGCGACTTCAATCTAAATACCAACAAAATAAGATGGTTTTCGCCAAGAGTCTTTTTTGGAAAGAAGTTTTTATGGGAATATATGAAATTATAGACCGATTCTCATTATTTACATAGCCTTCGTCCTTAGTACAAAAAAATGTGTTTACCAAATTTGATCAAATTATCTACAATATTGCAACTTGTACTTTGCGCACAAGTTAACCATGGACAGTCAACCAGCCAGACGGACGGATGTACAAAGTTAGACCACTTTAAAAAGTGTTTCTGTGTCGATCAGTAAGCTAAAAGATTGGTCCAGATTTCTATGCATTAAACACATCGCCAAAAAAGTATATAATTGCTTTTTCCTTAATTTTTGCTTATCTATACAATTTAAAAGCTTAAAATACCATTTATCTTTAAAGGCAACCTGCTTAATTAAATGTAGAAGGCAACACGTTGTGTTACAGATAGATATTTCAAATTCGCCAAAAAAAAAAAATTAATTTGTTGGGAAAGCTCTTTTAGGCACCAACAAATTCTACCATGTATCAAAATATGCCTTAAAAAGCCAAAATATGCGCTATAAACTTAAAAAATGCTGCAAGCGGTAAAATATACCCTAACAAATCGATGCCAAAATTCATAAAAATCTCTAAAACGGATAAATATGTATATTGTTTCTGCCTTGATTGGTCGCACAAGGAAAAACATGCAATTGCATATTTATGGTTTCCCTGCGGATGACTTATCAATTTATAGTCAAAATTTAAGATAAGTCTAAAGTTTAGATAGTGGCCCCGTCTCTAGTCGATATTTTTCCTCCAGGATTACAGTGAGCATTATAAAATAATCTAAGAAAATAGTAATTATTTGCACGACTTTTTGAAGTCTGAAAAATGGGTGAAACTCCGATAGAGAATAACTTTTTTCAATCATTGAAGAGACAAAAACTTTAATGTAACAAAATCAATCTATAGTATTTTAAAATTTATCGTCACAGATATCAAATGATTATATTGGTTAAATTGGTTAAGAGTTTTAACTTAAATGCGATTTATTTGTTGATTATTTTGTCAAGGAATTTTATCTAATAGAAGAAACAGTCTAACATTTTTGGAGCTAACAACGTTTATGTTTGTTTGAACTTTTTAACTTCCATTTCAAATTGATTTATTTCCATTATGATTTCTTTCAGTTTTTATCAAAATAAAAAAAAAAAAAAATACCTTTAAAACTAAATTTTAGCTTTTAATACAAAAAATGCCTCCAAGCAAAATACAAAATATGATTTTGATTTGATTGTGTTTGTAATTCTATTTCAATAATGTTTTAGCTTATTTTCGTTGTAGATATTGGCATGTTCATGCCTGAAAAGTATTGCACTGAAACTGTCATCATCATCTTGTAACAACTTTGAGTTTAAAGGTTATTTGAAGTTTGAGTAGGAATTTTTGGATTGTTGATGTTTGTATGGTTTGTTTTTATTTAATATCGCATTTTGTCATTTGTTTTGGTCGTTTAGTTGTGTGTTTTTATTTATCCATTTTGTAGTTTATTGAACAAAATGTTATTGCAGTTGTCAAAATATGCCCTTAAACTTTATTTGATTGAAGTAAATTTCGAAATTTATTTACAAAAATGGTTTTTAGCAATAGACATAGTTTCCCCCCCAATAAACTGTCAAAATTGTAAAGTTTCTTAAAGCTTTATTTAAAATGGTGTTGCTAACTTTTAATTTTGTATCAATCAAAATAAATATTTTAAAATTTAAATTGAATTTTTGACATTTCTTTGCCTGCAGTAACACTCCTTAATATTGACGATTTCTCATTTATTTAGCAAGGAAAAACTAATTTACTTTTTAACTAACAAAGTGAATGTTTAATATTTGTTTCTTTTACAAATTTCTTTTTAAAAATTAATGAACTATTCATCATCCTTAAGTTACATACATTCTCCACACACTGTTTCAGGCCATCTTCTACCTCATTTCTATTAAATAAACATTTCTTCATTTCCACTTTTGGTTTCCTATTCAACGGTGTAGAAATTTTAGAATTCTTTTTTTTATAAAATTTAAATTTTATTGCTTTTTCTTAAGCATCTTTATACTAACTTACATACTTATGGACGTGGCATCATTACATGGAAACAAACAAAAAATGGTTGCAAGGTTATTGCTTCTGCTTAAAACTACAAAAAAAAACACAGCAAATATTTCGATGCATATTCTTTTTATAATCTTTCTAAGCTAAAAATAGAATTTCCACACACTTTGTAAAATAAAAGATAAAAATAAAAATTTCCAGTAAGAGTTAAAAAAAAAACTGAAACGCAAACAAATTCTAAATAAATGTGAGCTTTTAATAGAGTAGAAGCAATTTTTTTTTTTAAGGTACCAAATGGTAGCCAAGGACAGCGTAATGAATATCCAGACGGACAGAATGAAAAAACATAAACACAAGCTTACTTAAACATACACTTTAAATGTTAGTAAACAATCACATATGTACATATTCTTACATTTACGGATATCCCAGCTAGCATTTTGTATCAAAATCGAATCTTTAAGGAATCAGCTTCAGGAGCAAAATAACCACATTACCGTAGGAAGACAATTGCACCGTGTACAAGCGTACGACTTACTTAACATTTAAAATAAAGGCACACAATAAACGTAAAAGCGCATCTATGTCGAACATAGATCTAATTCTATTTCTTACGCCGGTTACGACCGTAATGTCAAATTTACGGCGTTAGATTCTACACTGATAGAAAAGGCTTAATAACGCTGATGTATTTGACATCAGTACTATGACAAGTGTTTTTCATTTTTGACCCCATGACACTTTTCATCATGGTGATGTCAACCTTAACATCACTTGGCCAAAGTGTCATCATGGTCAAAATGAAATTATGTCATCAATGGGATGATACATCGGCATCACAAAAATGACGAACATATCTTCAGTGCGCCATGACGCAGTAACATCGGAGAAAGGACACATTAGCATCAATTTAATTAAAGTGTGTCATTAAGTCAAAGTGAGAGAATATTACTACAAACTTACCCGTTACATATGTTTGTTTCACGTTTGTTCAATTACGACCTTTGCTTACAGCAGAACTCTCAATAATAAGACACCAGCACCATGCCCCATATGGTTTTTGTTATTATTCTTCTTTTAAGATTTGATGTATTTAACTAAATAATTTAAACAAATTGGATATATATTAATGTTCCTTTAATTTCAACTTTATTTTCTACAAAACCTACTTCTAGAAATATGTATACTTTAAATTTTAACATGAATAAAAACACATTTAATTTTCCTTCCATATTTTTATTATTTTATAACTGTGTATGTATGTCTAATTACTTTTAAATGACAATAGAACTGAATTTTTTAAGATCAAAAAATTTCGTTCGTTTGAATGAGTGGTCTTTTTCGTATTTTGTTAGGTTTATTTTTGGTCAGTTCATTTGTAGCTATTCATGGATAGGTCCTAAATATCAATATTGCGGTAGTTCGCTTGGGACAATACCCTGTAATAGGTATTTTATAAAGCGACATTGAACTAGTTAACTTTGTTGGTTAAGTGACCTGTTCAGTCGAGACAATATCTGCGACAGGTACTATATTAACCGAAATTGAATGTGTTCATTTAGACCATTTCAGTAACCTGTTACAAAGTGTCAAAAAGGTGCAAATTAACCCCCTCCTAGGACATCGCCATGTTAAAGTGACAAGTCCCCTTCATATAAAGTGTTAGAACTAGAACCGGTCCCTACCACTTTAGAACTGTCTAGTGATAAGTTTGGTGTTAGTTCCTTTTCCTCTAGGGATAGGATTTTTTGCTTCTTATAATACATTGTAATCATGAAAATAATGTTAATAATATACAATTGATGTCACTATAGTCATAAAATAGATGACACGTAAAAAATGATAAAATTATACGAAGACGCTAGTCATCATTGATGCATCATTGATGCCATTTGTAGTAACATTGGTGTTACAATTCTGATGTTAGGGCATCATCAATATGAAGATGCATTTTTCTTTCAGTGTACGTTCATACGACGTACGACTCAATTGTATTCCTAGCAAAAGACCAAATTTTTTGATCATAAATTATACTTTTATTTACTTACTTATTTCTTTTTTCGATGTTCCGTACACAAGACTTAAGTCTTATATTGCTGTATGGAACTGAGCATATGTAAATACAATAAATCGGAAATAAGAAAATATCAGAAATTAAAAAATAACAAAATTGTATAAAATCATATTAAGTAGTTTTAAAAATAAAATAAAATTTAAAATTTAATTACGCTTTATTAATTAAAACAAGCTAAAAAAAAGGAAAATGAGAAATATGACAAAAAATATAGTTCCTGAATTGACGTGCGTTACTTATTTTTTGTGATATATAGGGGATTCCGTTCCATAGACTGATTGCGTGAATAAAGAAATGGTATTTAGAAATCAGTGTTCGATGACCAAATGCTAGAAGTCTTTTACCTCTGTCAAGTGTTGAAAAGTTTAAACGTGTGTAGAGATGCTCAGGCTGATGTGTGTATATAATTTTGTGCAGAAACAGTAAAATACGCACTCTTAAGTAATCATCAAAAGTGATTCCGTAAAGCAAGGTAACGTAGGAAGAAATATGGTCATATCTCCTTAAACCATAGACGTACCGAACAATGTTATTAAACGTCACATTAAGTTTCCTTTTACTTCCGCTGTCACAGCTGGCAAATAATTCACAGCCATACAATAAGATGGGTATCAAGTATGTTTTGGCAATGAGTATTCTTATTTTAATTGGAGTACAATACTGGGTTTGCCACAGGTTCCTTAACATTGAAAGCGTTCGACCACATGCAAAATTAACGTGGTTAGACCAAGTGAGGGTGTTGTTAAAGTATATACCAAGATTTTTGGCAGAGTTTACAATTTTAATGGACTGGTTATTTAAAGTTAGATTAGGATTTCCCTCAAGTTTTAACGACCTCTTTTTAATAATCAAACACTTGGATTTGATAGGATTAATTGCTAGACCATTAGCGGTGGCCCACCCGTAAACACGATCTAACTCCTGATACTTTCATTACGAGAAAATGGTACACTACCGATGAATCAGTTTAAAGAATCATTTATAATATTTACAATATCGGATTCCTTTTTCAGCATATGAATGAATCCTTTTTCTATCGCTAAAGTGTTTAATCAGTTCTTAATCATCAAAAGTGATCTGAGAAGACTCATTTAGGTGATTTCTCCCAAAATATTATCACCCAAATGCTAGCTGGGTACATACATTTCTATTAATATTTTTAAATGCACTGAAAGAAAAGGTTTGAATACACTATACAATAAAAGTGGTTTATTAGCGAAAAGCGGTCAGTATACAAAAGGTAATAGATTTGCTACTAAAATGCTCAGTATGGAATTTTAATATACATTTGTTTATTAACATTTACCTTCACATGTTTGCTATGTTTTTCGTATTTAAAATTTTGATTTCGGTATTCAAAAATCCGACAAAAGTTCGAATAATAATTATTTCAACCGTTCTCGAATGCGGCTAAAAAAAATCTAACCGGTTTTTATACCCTTCTACAATAGTTGTTTAATGAAATACTAAATTTGTCATTCCGCGGGAAATATTCCCACAACAATTTTACAAGATTAAATTATTTTATGTTAAACGAAAAAAATTAATTCACATTTTTTGTTATTTAATGTAAAGTTTAATTAAAATCACAAAGAAATAAATACTCAAGCTCGAGATCATAGGTTTTTTTTATTAAAAGACCTTTGAGATTTCATTAAGAAAAGGTCGAATTTAAAAAAACCAACTTTTGTTAAATTAAAATTTTTTTTTTCAAAACAACTTAATTAAATAAAAATTATATTTTTAATTTTCTTTCAACAAAAAAAACCAAAAAAAATAATTGATTCAATTATCACATTAATTAAACTGAATAACTGATCAAATTTTTGAATTGATAAAAAACTACTGATAATTTTTTCTGTGTAAACTGAAACGAAATTAGCAACGGCGCTGATGTTAAAATAGAAAATTATATTTGCCTGATTCGCTGTTGGCAACAGTGATGTTAACTTTTATTTTTTCATTACCTTACGGCCCTCTAAAAATTACCGTTTTTGAGAAGAAATTACCGTACGCAAAGGTTTTTTAATTTAAACATTCACAGCAGTATTCAAAAACAATTTATTTATATTTTAAATGTGTTTTATGAAAAATTTTAATGAAAATCTTTGTTTGAAACATATTTTAAACCAAAATTATTGTATTTTTCATCAATACGAAAGTAAAAGCATCAAATAACTAAAATTTTAACGTTACTGACAGACTTATTCATCATCGCACAGACTAAGCGACTGAAGCTAAAAAGTTTAAATTTGAATCGGAGTTGGTATCGTTCAACTAGGAAAATAAAATTCGAATATCGCAAGAGAATACCAACTCAAATTTTTTTTTTTTTTTTACGTTTTGGATTTACACGCAATATCCATATCTACCCGCTGTAAAATATAGTGCTATTTTGTCATCTTATGATGAAACGATCGGCTTAGAAGTTCTTTTTCATATGCCTTTAATACAAAATTAAAACATAATAGTTTAGCTTCAACTGAAAAGTTTTAATATTTAAGCTTCGTACAGACGGTGGTCAGATCTTACAATGTTGTCACTAAATTCGCCTAAAAAGTATTGCAACTGTGTTAACATTGTAAGCTCATTTTCATTTGGCAGATGTGTAAAATTAATGCATCTGACAATGTCGCCATTGTGAGAAAAAAGACTACATTGTAAGATCTGACCACCGCCTGTACGAAGCTTTACTATAGTTAATTCCATCACATTACGGCTACTTTAAATGCTTAAAAAATTGTTGATTTTGAAACAAACAAAAAGTTTAAAATACAATTAATAATTTAACTACAATGAGTTATTTAATTTTTCATATTTTACACTTATCACTGTAACCTAAGCATTTGCCGAAACATAACATTCTTAATTTTTTGTATAACATTCATCTATTTCTAAAACTGGTTGGAAATCACCTCTCCAAAGTTAACATCATAAAGCCTTCATATGTAAGTATGTAGTATATAAATATCAAAAAACCCAAATCTTGATATTACCGTATTTTAAATGAAATTACCTTGCTACCTTTTGGGGCTCAAAATTACCGTAAAAAAGGGTAATTACCGTACGGTTAACATCACTGGTTGGCAACACAACTACAGTTTAGCTGCCATCCATAATCGGCCCATTGACATTGCAGCCACACCATCAAGATTTTCTTGATAGTTTTTTACATATCGTCAGTCTCATGTAGAAAGGCCCTAACTCGATTTTTTTCGAAATTGACTTTTTTAGTGATTCCAATACATTTCCCACAAATACTCCTCGTCACAAAAATTTAATACAGTAGCATCAAAAATATCAGTTTGACAAGCAATTGAAGAAGCCATTTTACATTTATGATACATACAGTTTCTATTATGTTTTTGCCTTCTCCTGTAAAGTTGCATTTATGTGAGATAGGGCCTTTCTACATGAGACCAACGATATACTGTTTGTCAAAATATGCAAAAGTTGGCTGCTGTGACGTAGGCTGCACGCAAGTTGAAAGCAATTAACTTTCGAGATGCCAGTAAAAAAAATTTATAAAGACAAACATGTAATCAGCTGCTAAATTGAAAGTAAAACTGCCAAACAAATGGAACGGTGAAATTTAAAGCCATCTCGTGGTCAATTTAAAAAGTTTGAGTGTGTTAGTAAAAACGTGAGAGTGTGTTGCAAATTTAAAGGAATTAAAAGGCAAAACTTGATGGTGTGGCTGCTATGTAAATCGCAGGAGTTTGTAAAAGTAACAATCTGGCCACGCTAGTTTTGATAATTATTAAAAAAAAACTTAATTACAATGAAATTTTTCTAAGTGTAATTTGTTCTACACATGTTTTTATATTAAAATATATGATGTAGACTTAATAAAATGCCTTGATGGGTTGGTTGGTATCTTGGCTTTTGGGTTTTGTTGCCTTTTTTTGCTTAATTTCTTTTTATGCGACTGGGCACTAAGACGCCTCTTAATTCTTGTACTTTTTTATATGACTCTCTTGTTTTTATTCTTTCCAGATACATATTATTTTAATGTTTCGCCAGGTATCCCAAAAAGAAAAAAAAATTGTTTTAGTAAACCTCCTTGTTTCCTTTTCTCCTTGACGTGTAGTAATGTGAGTAAATGAGTGAGTGTGTGCGTGTAAGTATGTTTGTGGATGTTGCATAGAACAACAAATAAACATGCAATGTTAATGCACAACATGCAACATTACGCTGTTGCATTTTTTTTAAAATGTCGTTTATTGTTTTTGTTGTTGGTGTTGCTGTTGCTGTTTCTGTTTGTCTTTCTTCTGTAACATGTCGTTTTTAATTACAAAATGTTTTGAGGGTAACAAAAATTCTGCTGTTTATGTGATTTGTTTTTGTTGTAAGCTTTGTTTTCGATTTGTTGTTGTTGTTGCAACTTGCAAGTATTTGTATCCCAACTATTTCTTCTCTTTGAATCATTAAAGTTCGCATTAATTTATGCACATATAAAATACTTGTTGAGTTTTAAGTTGTTGTTTTATTTATTTTTCAGTTGTTGCTGTTGGTGTAGTTGATGTTTTTGTTGCAATGTATTTAATGTTTAAACATGGAATTGCTAAATCGTATATAATCGTACTACAACATAAAATTTGTTAATCAAACTCCAAACAGCATTAGTAAATCTTAATGGGAAACATAAATGGGAAACGTGTAAAGTGGCTCGGCCCTAAAACGTCTCTCATTATATATTTATATATTTAGTTCAAAAGATTTCATATTCGACCTCAGATATTACAGTAAGTCCTTTTATTTACAATACATAATTTTTGATAGGAATATTTATATGAAATCTGTGTTATTTGCTTAAACATTAATATAGTACAACTCAAAACACACGGCAATAAATCTATCTAAAAGCAACAATCATAACCAGTACCCATGCTCTGTATCTATAGTTTGAACTTCTCGCATCGAAAAGATGTGAAACAAAATATTCCACCATTTCTCGAAAAGTGAGAAAAAGTGTGTCTGTAACTCATTTCGAAAACTATCAAAAGAGATTACGTCGTTAAGTTATAAATGTCAAAACATTGCACTCGAAGCTGATGCGACATTGCATACGTTCAGAACGTCAGTCACACATATCGTTGACGTCGACGAAAATTGACTAAAATAAAAAAATTTTCAACGACGGCGACGAAAATACAACCGTCTGCTATACCAAATAATGTAAAATGCGACTTTAATGTTTGTATACTTTATAAAAATGTTTGTGCCGGTTCACACACGTCAAGTCTTGAGCTTTTAGGAGAGAGGGGAAAAGAAATGGTATTTTAAACGTAAGACTTGACGAGTCAAATTTGACGTGTGAGAACCGGCACTTAAAAGCAATTTTTTGTTATTGGCTGTCAAAAATATCAAAAAGCTTAAAATAATGCAGCATTAAAGCTTATCATTTCGAAATATTATAAGCAATTTTCTGGTATAATTTTTCTTTAAAAGTTGTAAACATACAATATTGAACTAAATACTGAAAGTGATGAGCTCGAATAGTTGAATAATCAATCCATTTCTTTTAAGAATTATTGCTTACTTGGGCGTTAAAAGCATCTGAAAAGATGTACGCTTTTTTCCCAATAATAACGTTAATCCTTTTGTTATAGTTTTAACAAAATCTCCACATCGGAAAAACTTTTGTATAGTGGCTAAGTGAAATCATAAATCGGTTTTCTTTATTAAAAAAAACAGGTTGGTGCAGAATGAGCCTTAGTTGCTTAAACCATTTTTAACTTATGCGGTTATGGTTAATTTAATGCAGTATATTGGATTGAACTTTTCTCTCAATGGTGTAATTACAACTTATTGGATTTAAACTTAAAAAATGTAAACACATGTAATTTTTCCGCTTATTAAAACTTGATACTAGTTATTATCTAAATGGAACATTACTGGATACAGTTCACAATATTATTGATCTCGGTATTCTATTAGATCAATGGTTAATCAAGCTAATGGAGTACTTGGCTTTATGAAACGTTGGTCGAAAGAATTTTCTGACCCATATATCACTAAACACCTATATACGTCTCTGGTTCGCCCTATTCTGGAATATGGATCAATTGTATGGGATCCTTACTTTAATACATATATCAACAGCATTGAATCTGTACAGAAGCAGTTCCTTTTATTTTGTTTAAGAGGTCTTGGATGGAATTCGCTTGTATTACCTTCATATGAAAGCGGACTTGGGGTTATTAAGTTACCGACGTTAAAAAGTTGAAGAACAATGCTTAGTCTAAAATTAGCTTAAATATTCCAGCTAGACCTACACGAAACTTTCAGCTGTTAAGTTTAAGGTACTATCGTTCTGTTTATGCTAACAACGACTCCTTTAGTCAAATTTGCGTTAAATTTAATAGTCTATATCATCTAATTGAGTTTTCTGATAGTAACGATGTTTTAAAAAAATAATTCTTTATTTATTGTACTCTTATTTTAGCACTTATGTCTGTAAGGATTTTTGATCTGTAGACTGAAATAAATAAATACAAAATTAAGCCCTTTTCGCAAAAATGGCTTAAGCGACATCTTATTAAATTTTCGTTTTTTTAAGAAATGAGTTTATTGGAAACACTAGCATCCTCTTCTTAAATGTTATCATGGTTGCATAAGGTACCTTAACGATTTTGTAGCAAAAATGATTTTAGCTTAAGCGCCAACCTTCATATAAAATTCTTAAGAAATTTTATAAAAAAAACTTTCCTGTAAAATTGTGTTTTTGTCGGTTAAGCTATTTTTGCGGCAAGATCTCGATATTGGTGGGGAATTCTTTTCATGAGCTATTGGCTCAAGCGAGCGTGATTGAGTTTACTATAAGGCTCCATCCCAAATAATGATAGCTAATAAAAATAAATATCTCAAGCAATTGTTTTCGACTGCAAATACAAGAAATTAAGATGAAAACAAGCAGATTTACAATATTAAATGTGATAAACAATTATTAAGGACAGACAATTTCTTTACTTTACGTCTTTGCGATTTAACCCACTCTTAACCGTCAGTTTACATCTTTGCAATTAAACCCATTCTTAACCTGGGACCTAATTAAAATTGATATATACACAAAGAAAATTTTTGAATATGATAAGTATGTTATTGCACTAAGTACTAATTAGTATTCAATGCTGTTATTAAATATATATTGTTTGGAAATCCATAACTTAAGTCAAATACTGGTCCAAACTTATGTGAATAAAAGTTTTCGCCAGTTCATTTTTCAAAAACGATAAAATTTAACTCTTTCATAAAAACTTTTTAGCACGAATAAATAAACAATTGTTGAAAGTAATCACAAAGAATCAAAAATAAGCGGATTACTTTTGATTATTTTTGATTCTCTTGTAGTTATCACCAGTATTGTAATTTTACCCCCATATTCATAAAAAATATTTTTGTTTTATTGGAAGTTTATTGAGCGAATTTCCTATGAAAATGTGTTCAATAAACCTCCAATAAATTAAAAATATTTTTTATGAATATGGGGGTTAATTTATAAGTAACCATGCAAAACCAAAAAAAAATCGAATTCGTTATCATTACTTCACCCTTTAAATTGAATTCTTGAAAACATAATAAAAAAAAAGAAAAAACAACAATTGGAAAATTATGTTTGCGATGGAATTGTGGGTAGGGACTACGTTTTTACGACGTGTGCTCAGAATAACACTACAAACATCACTACGAAAGGTGTGAACATTAGGTTGGATAAAATGAAAAGATATCACTACTAGATATTGATTTAAAAAACTTTGTTTTAACATTTTAAGTTCTTAAATTCGCTACAAAAACATTAATCATACATTTTGTTTTGTCACTTCGTCGGTTAATAATTTAAATGTCGTATGTGGTTTTTCGATACCTCATATGGTTTTCGAGATATGGAGTGTTGAGTTTGTCGTATGTGGTATTTGCTAAAGCAATTTTCAAATTAAATGTCGTATGTAACTGCCAAACGCCACAGACGACAAATTTCCATTTAAAATTACCGAAAAATTGATTTATTATTTAAATGTCGTAAGTGGATTTTTCTTGGCACAAACGATTTTTAAATAATTTTTGTTTTAAAAATGAGTGTTTAAATGTCGTATGTAAACATTTCGGAAGCAAAATGTCGAATGCAGCTATTTAAATGACAGAAATGTTCCATTTTGCCACATACGACAATTTAATTCTGAACAAATATCAAAATGAGTTATAGGCATCAAACTTCTAAATTGACTAGTCAAATATTAGTAGTTTCCCCTCCTAAAATTTAAAGAAAATCGCTTTGCAGAAAAAACATTTATAAGAGTTCAAACTTCAAACTAATTTTACTCGAAACTATCGGAATCCACATACGACAATTAAATTATCAACCGACGACTTTTTGTGTAAAACCGTATACTTTACATGCATATACACATTGTGTATGTGTGTAAGTTTGCAAATAGAAATAAGTGTCAACAACCGCTTTAATATATTTTAGAGCATTTTAAGCCCAAGTAATAATCGCTGTATATTTGTTGGTTTCGTGAGTGTAAATTTTTTTGTTTCAAAATTTGAAAGCATTTAAAGCTTTGAAAATGATTATGACAATAACATCAGTAACTCTGTATGTACGTATGAACTTTATAAAAGTAAAATAGAAAAAATAAAAACAATTATAAAACAGCAGCAAAAATACTTTGCCCATTATGACCCTTTAAGTCAACCAAGCACTCACTCACTCGTTGAATGTGTCGCACTTAAACCTCCAATGAACCCGCAGTTTTGTTTGGCTTTTTATTTGCATTAAAAATTAAATTAAAATTTATAAAATGTTCAAATAAAACATAAAACAACACCAACAAAAACTACTGAAAAAGAGGCCGAAGCACTGTACAAAAACAGTGAAGTGTCTGATAAGTAGACACAGCCAAAAGTAGTTCGTATTTTATTATTTCAGTTGCAATGGCCGTTTAAAGGAGAATTAAATTTTAGTGCTTGTAAAGTAATTTCCACATTAATTTCTGTCCATAGAAAATGTCTAAACTTTTTTGTATGCAATGTACGAGGGTGATTTTTTAATTTTGGGTAAAAGCTTTATTGAGAAATTAAGTTAATGAACCTAAAACTTCACCCTCATTTTTTTTTTGATCAAGCTGCGTTTTCTTAATTCTAGCGATTAAGTAATAAAAAAAGTTTAAATCTATTTTCAAAAACTACCGGATAAAGCAAAAAAAAAAACCCAATTGGAGATTGCTCCTTTTATTATGTTCCTATACAAGGCGGGTCCATAATTAGGTTTTGGGTGGCTACATAGTCGATCCAATTTATGATTTACGAATACAGGTGGGGTTCAAATTTGTCAGGAGATTTCGGCTCTCCATTCTAAAGCAAACTATAGGCTTGATATTAAACTTTGTTATTACGGTCCTTCTTTTTTCAGGAATTTTTAGAACCATATAAAGCGCGTTCAAAATTAAGTGATATGGTATCAGGATCTCAAAGATTTAAGGCCTAGGTTCATTTTTAAAAAGGATTATAAATTCCATCTCCTCCCTCGTATACGCAGTTAATTAAAATTACTTTTTTCTCAAGCAGACGGATTTGGTCAGATCTCAACAAGCAGACATTTGCTTGACGTTTTTAATACCCTTCAGCAGTTGTATTTTTAATCCATCCTTGTCAACACTCTACTTATGGTATTGTTATGAGGAGCCGCAGAACAACACGTACTTTTTCACGCATTTAAAATTTTTGGAAAATTGAGGTTTATTTATTTCGACCCCTTAAAAAAATGGATGAACCTGGAAATGGAAACAAGTTTTTTGCTTACCAAAAGATGAATGCAACTGCCCTAGTCAACACATTAAATGTCGAGCATGTTTAATATTAAACCAAGTTTATATCGAAAAAAGTACGTTTTGTTAAAAAAAAAATTAAAAAAGTACGTTTTGTTTAAAAAAATAGAAAAAAGAAAGTTTTGGTGTGCGTTTTTTTAGACGACATTATGTGCGTACGTTTACCTTTCCAGTTAAATCCAGTAGGTGAGTGATATGAAAATTTTACAAATTTCTGTGTACGCGAACGCATTTCAGTAAAATCCAGCACAAATTTGTACAAATTTTGGGGTAAACGAACGCAGCTAATATTTTGACTAAATATTTTTAAACCTGAATCATTATAGTAAAAAATTAGTAAAATTAAATTTTTATAATTTTATTTTAAATTAAATGGAAAACTAAACACTTATATTTTTATTTTAATACTGATTTAAAAGTTATGAAGTATAATAATTTTAAAATAGTTAAACTTTTCCCAACGTCTTCTTGTAGGCAAGTACACTCAATATCTTCTTCTATTAAATCAAATCATCCATATTTTGATTTTGGTTACACAAAATATCCTTATACCAGAGTTATGCTTGGTTTTGAATCCCGTCGTCACCAAACTGTTTTATTAAAGGATTTTTCACGTCTTTTCTTTTATCGGCGTTAATCCAACGGCCTGTTTTAATTTCTTTCAGCCCAGAAATTTTTTCCCTCGTTTCAGTAAATTTAAATTGGTGTTCCATTCCTCTGCTTATTCAAATTTAAAGGACTCGTATGTTTTTATTAAACACTTAATTACCCCAATTTTTTAAAAAATTTTTATTTAAAGTTATTCGTTTAAATGATTATTTTCAATCTTTTTATAAATTGAGTCAAGTTCTTTTATATTCAGAATACTCCAGTCCTTTCCCAACATTAAAACTATATCATGATTTGAATAGATCTGAGAATACTCTTCTGCCGTCGTTATAATTGCATGTTTTTTAGGTCTTTTTTTTCAATACGACAAAATACCCTATCTGCTGGTAAAAAGCTATGCCCTCTTAAGACATGTTATATTATTGAAAAAATTACACGAAGAACTGGCAAAAACAATAAAAAAGCACGTTTTGAAAAATAAAACTGAAAAAAGTACGTTTTGTTATGCACCAATTTTTATAGAACCCATTTTCTGGGTAAAAAAAAAATAATAATATGCCAACTAGATTTTTTCTTAAAGATTTCAACCCAAATATTATAAAAGTATCAATAAACCAATTTGTCAAAAAATGTGAAAAAGTACGTTTTGTTTTACGGCTCATCAATATTGAAATTTTGTTTTATATTTTTTTGAAAAATACTTACTTAGTACGCACTTGAAATCTTAGTCTTCCTAAAATTAGTAGGGTGACCTGTAATACTACTTGACTCGATTGCTACAGAGTCCTTTACTATTTTTTCCCTTAACGAGTGAATTATAAAATGCGCGAATCTTTTATTCTATTTTTAACACTCATTTGGTACGAAACAAAAGCAGAAAGTAAATAAATAAAATGAAAACCATCTTTTTGGAGTGAGAGGTTTTCAGTTTTTAGTTTTCCTCTGACAGAGAACATGAAGTGATGGCTGAGAGCATTTAGACTATTTGTTTCAGTTGTTCAGATATTTTTGATGTGTTTAATTTTTATTGTTGTTGTTGGTGGGTTGGTTTGTAGAATTAAGAACTGTTAAAATTATTTAAACAACATTTTAATTGTTCAAATCGCTGCTATAGAAAATGGCGGTTTATTGTTGTTTTAGCCAAAAGTCTGAGGTCGTTAGTTAAGGATCAGCAAGGTGTTGGTAATCCCTCTTTAAGATATAAAGTAAATTATAATAACGAGTATTTTACATTTTGTCGGATGTTGTGTAGTGATTACCAAGATGCCTGTAACTTATTTGGAAACTTTGGCTCCTGTTGTTCTCCAGATATACCAGGGACCGTAACAGTAATGCCTTTTTTCATAAAAGTCAGATGAAAACAGTTATTTTTTGATTTTTATTTTTTTGAGCAAAAATAGCTGTTATTTTTTGATTTTTATCTTTTCGATCAAAAATAACAGTTAATTTTTTATTTTTATTTTTTTGAACAAAAATAACAGTTATATATATATTGATTTTTATTTTTTCGAGAAAAAATAAAAGTTATTCTCTAAATAAATGTACGTGTTTTAATAACTAAGATGACTTTAATAATTATTTTAATGTGCATAAGGAATTCCAATGATAATTACACACTAAAATAAAAATTTAAAGTCAACTAAATTATTAAATCACGTACATTTATTTAGAGAATAAATTTTATTTTTGCTCGAAAAAATAAAAATCAAAAAATAACTGTTATTTTTGCTCAAAAAAATAAAAATCAAAAAATAACTGTTATTTTTGATCGAAAAATTAAAAATCAAAAAATAACGGTTATTTTTGCTCAAAAAAATAAAAATCAAAAAATAACTGTTAAGTTTGATCTAAAATATAAAAATCAAAATTATAAAAATCAATATATTTTATCATTGACAAGTGCATGAGGAATAATATGGTATACTTGAATCAGTTTTTCGACATTTAATTCTATATGCTTTTTTTGTTTTAAAATTCCAATATAACTGTTATTTTCGGTCCCTGAGATATACATAAAAATACAATAAAAATAACAACAACAACAATGGCATTTTGGGTAAAATAAGAGGCGGTCGTGGTTTTTTGCTCATATCTCAGCCTTTTGTTCACCGATAAGGTTGAATTTTAATAGAAAACAATTCCGAACTATTTGTGACAGAAATATATAATTAGCAAATTCCCATTGTATCTAGGGTCTGCGGAAAACCCATCTCAACGGACAGATGGACATCGTTAAATCACTTCGTTCCTCATATGGACCCAGAATATTAATTCTTTATAGGGTCTAAGATCAATATTGTAGAAATTACAAATGAAATGACAACTTTTATATACCCTACCTTCGTTGAAGAGTATAAAAATAGCAAAAATACCATGAATATAGCGAAAACCTGGATTTTTTTTTGGGGGGTGCTTTAATACCATGGTAGATAAGGCCATGATGGCTTTATCTCTCACTCAATAAGGAGATAAAGCCTTTTTTTTCATTTGAATGGGAGATAAAGCCATCATGGCCTTAGCTCACATTAGCTATATTAAAAAATGGGGTTATCTCTCATTTCAGTTCCGGAGACACTAAAGTTAAGTATTGAAATCTGGCTTCGCAAAGTTTTTCTGCGTGACGGCCTGTGGCCGTACTTAGCGGTTTTTTCCTCCAGTAGGACGCGGCCGGTGGCTTCGCTGAATAAAGTTTTCCTGCGTGCGTTACAACACGCATGGTGTAAACATTACAGAATGTTAACGCCATGCATAACAATATTCTGAAAAAATGGCTTTATCTCTCATTTGCGAAAAAAAAATATGGCTATATCTCTCATTTCGCAAAACTTTAAATATTACCTTACCTCTCAATGATTTGGCAATAAGGCCATTATGGCTTTATCTCCCATTCAATTGAGCAATAACGCCATCATGGCCTTATCTCACATGGTTTTAAAGCACCCCCCCGATTTTTTAAACTTCTGGTTAAAATACTTTGAGAAGGAACAAGATATTACAAAGGTTAAACATTTATTTTCGAGGTAATTGGTAGAACTTTCAATCAACGTATCAGGTTTCATAAATAGGAAGAATTCGTGCAGTTATAACGTCTCGGAATATAGCGAAAAACGGGTTTTTTTAAACTTTTTTTTAACTCTCAGCACAGATTCGGATTCAACGCAACTCAAACTTGTCTGAGGGTTTTGACTTTTGTTAATATTTTTCACGCCTGTTTTATCGGTCCCAGCCTTGTAAGCTATTCCTTACAATATCTGGCCAAAGTAGAGTTTGGGATAATAAATTCTCAAGAAATTGTTCAAATTAGTGTGTGTCATAAGAGATCCTTTCATTCAGCAATCCATATCAAACAGTGTTTAAAAACACATCATGATTATGTATCCATATTAATATGGATTTATCTATGTTTATAAACTTCATTAAAATCGGTATAGCTTATGTATCTATAAATGTTTTAAATTTCATTAAAATCGGTTCAAGAGGCAGAGATTGCCCCTATCTCCCCTCGTGGTCTTATATTTTAAAAAATGCATCCCTTTTGTGTCCATAAAAATATGGTTTTATCTATGTTTTAAATTTAATTAAAATCAGTTTCTGGGTGGAACAAATTTCCTCCTCTTTTCCCTCGTAGTCCTACGATGTGGCCCATTTTCAATAGGCGTGGCCCTTGTTCCAATAAGAACCTATGTCCCAAATTTTATCAAATTATCTCCAAAATTGCGACCTGTACTTTGCGCACAAGGTTACATGGACAGCCAGCCAGCCAGCATGACGGACATCGTTAGTTCGACTCAGAAAGTGATTCTGAGTCGATCGGTATAATTTAAGGTGGGCCTAGGACCAATTTAAAGGTGTTACACACATCAGCACAAATGCATAATACCCTCTCCACTATTGTGGTGTGGGTATAAAAATAAACACTACACGCAGAGAAAAAATATGGTTGGGCATGGTTACGGCAACAACAATATGTTTTATGTAACAATGTATTGTTGTCGTACACAAATAATTGTTATTTTATATATAAATTATGATAACTTTCAAAACATATTATATTACTCACAACCATATCATGATATTTGATAGCCATAACATGTTTACTTTCTATACATTTATCATATTGTGTTTAAGCTGCAATCAAACTATTTTTACTCTAATAATATTATGTTAGCGCCATTTGTAAAATAATTTTGAATCTGCTGTGTCGTTTATTTTATATGTGACCGGTTAAACTATTTAAAGATAAATTCCCATAAAAAAATAAGTTTAAAGAAATTAAAAAAATTCGATGCAAACAAGATTTAATTTATTTTGTATTTTTATGACAGTTATGAAAGGGGCTGTATCATAATATGATTGCTTCTAAATTTATTATGATTAACATGATGATAATATGATAACTTCTTAGCTTATTATGATTAACATAACAATAATATGATTAGCTCTTAACTTATTATGATTAGCATAACAATAATTTGATTACTTATTAACTTAGTATGATTAACAGAATAATAATATGATTAAGGGAAAAATATTATGTTGTAATATTACGAGTATATTTAGTCATAATATGATTCAATAATAATCCTAATATGGTGACAACAGTCATGAAACTTATCATAATATGTTGCTTTTAGAATATGTTTACCACAACCATGTTTTTTCTTTGCGTGTAGTGACTTGATTAAAAAACATATAAAAATTTACCTACAACTTAAATTGAATAACTAGTTTTTACTTTAACGACAAATGCAAACACTGTGTATTTGAGTTTAAAACTACTTTACACTTAATCTACACTATTACTGAATTCTACTAAATTCCATATTTTAAAAGCCAAAAATCAATACATTAACTTTTAATTAAACCATACAGACATAGAAAATATGTAAATTATACATTCATATGAGTGTTTGAAAATCTGTTCCCTTTTAACTTTAGAGCTTCAAATCCATAAACATTAAAACTTTACTATTTGTGCATTTAACTCCTTCATTCAATATTTAGTAAGCCCTTGATTAAGTGAAATGCAAATGCATTTGTTAAACTACAACATCGATTTAACAATTCTCTATCAATAGAAACCTTTTAAAACACAAATGCATAAATGGTAATTTGATTTGAAGTGGGATAACTTAAAACACATACACTGAAAGAACTAAAATAGGGAATTGTGTGTTGTGCAATCAAAATGTCAAAACCCCTAATTTTAAGCTGACACTTAATCTACATATGTATGTTTGTATTTTCATGTCTGTAGAAATATTTATATCAGTGTAGTAGAATTTATATCATAGACAACATGAATTACAAAAGGACTTAAAATGTTTTCATATGAGTTTGCAGAAATTTGCATTTTCATAAATCCAAACTCATGCTCTGATTGTATAAACACATGTGCAAATTTATAACTAAAAAATTAAAATCAATCTAACTTAAATTGAATAGTAACAACAACAAAAAAAAAACGAAGCCAAAATATGTGATGTCGTTTTTCTAAAGCATGTGTACGAAAAACTTTGGGTTTACAAAAGTAATAAAAAATGGTGTTTGGTTTCATTGTCATTTCAAATTACTTGTATATACGTTTCGTTCCTATAAGGAGAATAATGCCTCAACAAACACGTTCTAGCATGACTTATCTTGCGCAAGGAGTTTTACTTCTCCCCAGCTTTTGTTCATGGTAGCAGCTTCGATGTAATTTTGTCGTGTCTATGTATGGCCTCCCAACTCTTCGTTTGCCCTGAGGACACCAGTCGGTGAAATGAGTTCCAAACGAATAACATTACATTTAGATAAAATGGAATTTTTTTACTAATATATTACTCTAGTTGTGTAACACCTCAACAGCGTTACCGTTTAAAATTTTTAAAAAGGGGCATTTAAAAAAAAAGATTTTTTGTCAGCTACAGCGTTCTTTAATTGCTGCGACGATATGTATTTATTAAATTATTTTCATCGAAAACTAATCATAACAAAAAATAAATATCATATTTTTTAAGAAATACATTATATATAATACAAATTGTTTGGTAATCTCACACATATGTATAAGGTGCCGTTTTATCAAGCCATAGGAAATAAAGCCATATGGCTTTATTACCACCATCCAAGTGCAATAACATCATAGTCGCTTTATAACCAAAGTGGAAATAACGCCATAACAGTGTAATTGTTATGGTTACAAATTGCCATAAGAATGAGTTGCCATTGTCAAGTGTTGAAAATATATGGTACAGTAGGTGGAAGGGGGAGGGGCGGGAGCGCGTCCAGCGGGCCCGCCACAAGATGTTTACAAACTCCAAAGCATAGCCGGCTATGCAGAGAAGCTTTAATTAGCGAAGCCGGTATTTGTTATACCATAGAGGAGAAAATCCTTGCGCCCGGCCCAAGGCCGGCTATGCAGATAGACATATGTATGTATGTATATATGTAAGTATATGTACATAAATATTTGGCACTTGGATTATTTTACTTTTTACCAAAAAAATTAAGTTACGAAAAACCCTTGATAGGAGAATAGTTAATATCAGGTTTTTTTGAAAACGTAAATCTATATTTATTAATCAATTCTTCACTTAGATTCCAATTTTCCAAGTTATTTTGACACAAATTTAAAGCGGATAACATGGACTGACAGGTATCTACTTTCAGACTATTTGACAATTTATTTTTTAATAATGCTAACTTAGAAAAAAATCCGCTCAGCGGACACACTACTATGTGGTTAAGTAAAAACATACGTAGCAAATTTATACAAGTTTGGATATAAGTTGTCACCCAGCTTTTTAAATTACTAATTTCGTACCAAAATGTTTCAGGCTAAGATATTTTAAAAATTGCTTCATAGCCTTTATCGTTTGATCTGTTTTCTAAAAGTTTAAACTCTTTTACCTAATCCTCTTGGTTAGTAATTATATCAATAAAAACGGAAACAATTTCAAAGTAATTTATGTATTCAGCTGACTCAATAAATACTGGATCTAAAACCTGTTATGAACTCAGTCTCTAATCGCTAATATTAAAAGGGGCAAAAGGGGAACAAAAAACTACAAAATGATACAAATGGGGATTTAAAACAAAGGGGCCAAAAACATGGCACGGCAGTCAAAAAGGGGCAAAAATACTACTTTAGTCGCATAACGGTAACGCTGCACCTCAATGTTATAGGAAAATATGAATTGAGAAACTACGATTACTAGTGTTTGCCGCTGGTCGAAATTCAACCATAATTATTTATGCAAATACAAAAAAACATACATATAAGTATATATGAATTTACGCGTTTCGAGCATTTGTTTTTTTTTTTTTTTTTTTTGTCTTGGTGGATCGAGTGGGTGAGGGACCAACCTATGGTACATATGCATTATCCCACTCAAGTCCGTGAATGTAATATAAAGAAGGCGTAACAAATTTTTTAAGTTTTTTTTTTTATTTTTTATTCTGGTAGACAAATGCATCTTGCTTTAACATTTTAGTGGGCTTAAGTATAATATTTGTGGCATCTTTCCATTAAAAGTCGATTTAAATGTTTTTTTATCTAAAATCTAATCTATTTTTTTTCTTTCCCTGTAACTTACCAAACAAAAAAATCGAGTTACGCCTCTTTTATATTAAGCCATCGAAATACATAAAAATAAAATTTCTGAACAAGAAAACGATCATTTTGATTTGAATAAAAATTATATTGATTTGGCAATGTTTATCCTTAAAGCCTCTCATACAAGACATGTTCTTTACACCTGATTTGTAAACTTTCCAACTAACATGTAATTCTGCATATCTGTAAAAATTGTTCTTATACAGAAAGTCTATAGTATTCGGTTACAAACGTTTAAGTTAATTGCTTCTGAAATAGTCTCTGTCTCTTTTAGTGAATTAAGGTATAATTAGTTCGTCATTCCGTGTGGAACTTTTTTTTATACTCATCTAAGACCCCGTCATCTAAGAAGTACGTCTGTTAAAAATACGCTCAATTTCATTTATTCATTCATTCATTTCGTTTCAATTTCAAAACAAAAATAAGATTTTAATGTCAGATCGTTTATAGTTCTTTTCAGTAGTTCAGAATTGACACCCAGCAATATCGGTTCAGAAGCATAAGATATATATAAGATTTTTCACAAACTAGTTTAGTTTGACTGCAAATCATACTGTCAAATTTCGTGAAGATCGGAAAGCTCTTCCCATATAGCTTGAAATATTCTCACTATCGGTGGAGCGCATCAAAGATTCGGCACTATACCAGTCTAACTTGTTTTCACATGGTTTTTGCTGACCAAAGTCGTTTTCTGTTTTAAAATGGCATGATGCCGCCGTAAAAATGTTTGTTTGCGCCGTAAATACGGCATGTTTCTATTTTTCAGTTGTAAAAAAAGTCACATGTAAAAACATGTCGTGTACGGGAGGCTACTAAGGAGCTACTTATTTTTTTTATTCATCATAAAATATTTATTTTTCTACTAGTAATTATTAATACATTACTTTTCGCTTATAGTCACATCCTTTAGTTGCAACCATAACGTGGACTATATCGCTAATGTGACTATAAGGCTAATTCACATATATGCCACTATGGGGCATATAACCGAATTCGAATAACATCAAGTTATGTGAATAAAGAAAATAAAAAATTCATATAAATTACACCGACATCAGGCTTATGGTTTTGCAATAGAGTTGCATACTGTATAAAAAAATAGTTAAAATAATAACAAGATATTTCATAACTGATACCAACGGCAAAAAATGATTTTTTACGAGTAGAGAGTTGATGACAAAATTGAAACCATTTAATTCTTTCTTTCTTTGGTTGGATTGTGATTTCGAAATCTAAAAAAAAAAACTTAGTAAATTTTGCTATTGTGACTATAACGCCATTAATTTGCTTTACTTTTCCCTTTGACTACTGTTAATAAATGGCATATACATATATGGCAAATGTGCTTATATCGCTAAGTGGACTATAACGTTAATACTTTATATTAAATGACCTTTTAGCGGCAAAATAAACAGATAAAATGAACTATATCGCTAATGTGACTATAAGCGGTAGTGACTATTAGCGAAAAGTACCGTATTATCTGCTATAATTGATATATTTCAGATGATCATTAAATGACGAAACTTCTGCATTGCGTTTCTTGTGTTTCATAAGTATTGGCGAAATTTTAACCAGATATTTAATATCTGTTATGGATAAATTTTTTTCTATTCACCCAAATTAGATAAATATTCAGCCTGATTACGGTTGGCGTTGGCGTATACGCCAGAGTCGTTTATTGTAGTAGATTAAAGTAACAAACAACCTGTGTTCTTTAATCTACTACAAAAAACGACTCTGGCGTATACGCCAACGCCAACCGTAATAAGGCTGATTATTTATATAATATGCATTTTATTCGACCTTTATTATTTTAAGATATAAATTAAATATTCGAGCTTAAGGTCTTATTGTTTTATATAAAAAACTTTTTTTATAAATTTATTCACACCATTGTCAGGGTGTTTTTTTCTTTTTAACAAAATTAACAATTTTTTAAAAACAAATTTAACAATAAAATGACAAAACTAAAAAATTTTTTGTAATTGAATATAAAAATAATTTTCAATACAAACTAGATCTATTACAATATACATAAATTTTTAACTTCCGTTTCTATTTTTATAAATTAAATGTCTATAATTTTGTGCTACATTTTCAGTATCTGTCTTGAAATTAATTATCGACATTATCGGTACTTTTATAATTTGTAACATTTCCAACATAAATCTACGTTTGTAATTATTTTCCGTGTTTAAAACTTTTGTATTATCAAAATCTGGATAATGGTTTAGATTAGCACAATGAGTTGATAAAGCTGTTTTTTGTGAAATATTTCTATACCACTGATCTGACTTATGTCCTGCTACCATAGTTTTCACTATTATTACCCTTACAAGGTATCTGATAAACAGTATTAGACATTTCCATCCTCTTTATTTTGTCTTTCGTTTTAGTAAATAGTTTGCCTACTGTGTTGAAAGATTTATAAGCTATTTTGTATATTTTGTTATCATATATATCTGATTTTGCTAATCTTTCTGAAAATTTTGGAGTATATGTTACTGATTCATAAATTTTCCGTTTTGTAATACCATCCTGGTTGTTTAATCAGTTATTATTATGTTGTATTTTATTAATTGCTTAGGAAAACTATTCTCTGTTAGAATGTTTGAAATCTTCCTTTTATTATCCCTATGAAATTCTGAATCACTTATTTTATGTTTCGAAAAATAGTTGATCATTCTACCAGAAGATGTTGGTTTCTGATACCAATCTATTGATACTCCATTTCCATTTCTAATTATCAAGGTGTCTAAATATGATAGTCTTGAATTTAGTACCCTTTCCAATGTAAATTTAAAAACCCATTCCTAAAAAAAAACACCACTTTGGTTCTAGTAGTCACATGATCGTTTGTTGGACTGCACAACATGGCTAAGCTAGTTCAATTTATAGTCTTTGTCTTTGCTTAAAGTTCTAGGGGCTTTTAAAGCAAGTTTTTCGTTTAGAGGCAAATTATTTTGTGGACATACAAAATATATTAATTATTGTAAGTATGTTTCTCATTACAACTATCAGATGTTAATATGTATATGTCCATGTTTGTATAAGTAAAGTTCACTTGATGTTCGTTTTAAAGACATACACAAGTGCTTTTCATGGTGATTGTTTTTTTTTTTTCATTTTTTGTTGAGAGTACAGAAATGTGGCACATACAGAGCTACTTAGGGCTAAAAACTACTTGCATTTATAATACAAATATACTGACATAAATACACACTAAAACAGTCACATGCATGGTTACATTGTTAATGTATGCATTAATGACCAGACAGGATCTTATTGTCAAGTTAAAGAACAGTGGGTAACAATGCCATTTTGTCACAATTTTTTTTTATTGTAAATAAAAACATTATTGCTAAGTCCTAATTCATACATTTCAAGTCTTATTGATCAGCTTTCTACTTTGTTGGCGAGAGAGACGAGGGGAAAAGAAACGAGAACTCAGCTTGTATTCTCATTCGTAATATTTCGGTAATAAGATCTGCATTGTGTAAACGCCGAAGATATTTCAAAGAAGAAAATGTGGTAAGTTGGTAAGATAAGTGTGATATGACTTGTATGTAGGGTGATCGATCGAATAGTATTCGACCGGTTTTAACCGGTTATTTTAGTTTTGCCCAAATCCAATATTTTAAAATGTCCATTTTTCGAACATCGAATAAACCGGTTATTTTGGTCAAATAAACCGGTTGTTTCAGTAATGTGTAATTTATATATGTTTTTCTTACTTTTGTTAAAAATGTACCCGTAATTTAAGTATTTTTCTAATTAAATATTTGGCAAACTTAAACTTATTATGAAGAATGTCAAAACAAAATGTAACAAAAGTCAAACAAAAACATTATGAGCAATGTAAATAAAAATCGCTTATTTAAACATGTGTTCTAGTAACAAAAACCAAAAACAAACAAAAAATACTACAAAAAAAAAAATATAACTTAAAAGTATTTAATTTGCAATTTGACAGTATTCTTAATATTCGAACTGATTTAAAAGACAATGGTGCTTAAAGGGAATTAAAATGATAAGTTGCAAAGGTTCTTCAACGTCACGACTTATTAATCACCTTTAATTAGTCCACAAGCTTGACATAAATATACGCCAAGTAAAACTTGACTCTGGTCTAAGTAGTTTTTAAGAGACTGTCAATAATACTTTACTAAAATATGCTGCCAATAATGAATGAAAACTCTTACAGCCATACCTAAACAAGAGCGGAAAGCGTCTTCTAGCTGTCAAAAATTTTCATGCCCATACAATTTGTATGAAGCATCCCTAAATAGCGCGGCGTTAACGCTTTACAATTGGAAAATCCGATTTTGACAGAGCGATTAATAGTGAAGTTGGCCGCTTTGTTAATAAATAAAGTCTTCTTTTTTTCTATTATGTAGGTTTTATTGAACAAGAAAGTTAACACTTCTGTTTGTGGCACAACGTTGATGCTCTTGCTAAGGTATGGCATATCAGCATAAAAGCTAAGCGGAAGAAACCGTTCCGCCTTCCGCTCTTGTTTAGGTACGGCTGTTAAGTAGTTCCAGCATATCTTCATGCTTAAAACTATGTTTCAGTTTTATTTATTAAAACACCAGGAACCTTAAACAAAACTGATGGAATCAAAGGGGGGGGGGGGGGGGGGTGCTTTAAAACCATTATTGCTCAATTGAATGGGAGATAAAGCCATAATGGCTAATCATTGAGAGGTAAGGTCATATTTAAAATTTTGCGAAATGAGAGATAAAGCCATATTTTTTTTGCAGATGAGAGATAAAGCCATATTTTTTCAGAATATTGTTATGCACGGTGCAAACATTTTGTAAAAGGGAAAATCCTTAGTTATCATTGAAAAACCTTTTTAATTCTTGTAACGCACGCAGGAAAACAAAGTTTTCAAAACTTCTACAGCAATGTTTTTACTGGTCACGCTTTTTTGGACTCTATCGTCAAATATTTTTTAGGTCTGAACATAGCTTAAGTCATATCTATTATGGATGCCAATCCCGAAATCCCGATCCCGAAAATCCCGGGATTTTCGGGATTCAGCAAATCCCGAATCCCGGGATTTAAATTTTGTAATCCCGGGATTTTCGGGATTTAGTTAATCCCGAAATTGTTAACAAAATTTTCTTGCTTTACCTTTTATTATAAAAAGAAGTTCATCTTTACATTCCCCCTTGAGACCATAGGGAATAAAATACTGATCTTTAATATTTACTTGATTATTTCTGTTAATACTGTCATTAAAAACGAAACAAAAAAGTTAAACTTTGTTTGTTTTAAGCATGTCCAACAATTATAAAGAAGTTTTAACGAGTAGTGAAGAAAATAATTAAAGAAGAAAATTAATAAAGGGAAAAAATGTCTTTTCAAATGCACAAAACATTCCAATGGTGCACCAAATTCTACATTAAAACTTTACTCTTCACAGGGCTAGAAATATAAAAGTGTTGCACGAGAGTAGGCATAGGAACTACGGCAATTTATGGAGCGATTATACATAATTAAGAAGTGTATTTTAAACACTACACAATTCCTACCACTTTGTGGTGGGTATAAAAATGTTTTTTTTTTTAAATTAGATTTTTGTGGTTAACTAAATAAATTGATTTTGATAATTAATTTCGAATTAATTAATTACTTAATAAAAATTTGAATAGAATCTTACAAATAAATCAATTACATACAAGTTTGCTCTATTCAATTACAATATTCAATTTGTTTTAAATTAATTTGGATCAACTGAGGTAATTGAATAAAATATAAATTTTATGGTAATTATTTTTTAGTTGAATCAATTAACAAATTGTAAGAAATCGTACGCTGTTTTTTATTATCATATTTTTAATTAAACCAATCATTAATTAAGAAAAAAATCACAATTTTTAATGTAAGTAATAAATATAACATTATCTTTAACTTTAAAATAACAAATTAATATAAAACTTTTGCTTGTAAACCGCTTTTAATGACTTTTTTTTTTAATAAATATCTATAAAAAGCATTTATCTTCTAATTTTCAAAAACCCCGAATCCCGAAAAATCCCGATATCCCGGACAATCCCGGGATCCCGTAAAATCCCGGGATCCCGAAAAATCCCGGGATCCCGGGATTTGATTTTTTGAAATCCCGAATCCCGGGATTTGCGAAAACCAGTCCCGATTGGCATCCCTAATATCTATGTATTTTGCTGGTTCCTTACCTTCGTGAATTGTTTTGTTTTTATTTTAATTACCTTTTTATTACAAAAACTAATATGATTTTTGTATGTTTATGTATTCGAAGTAAAACCGGCTAACCGCTTATTTTTAAAATGCTTATCCGAAAACCGGTTTTTTAAAAATAGCAACTATTCGGAATATTCGAAAGCCGGTTTTTGAAAAAGTCGAATAATCGATCTCCCTACTTGCATCGTATGAATTGGTAAACAAAATCTTTTAAAGCAACTTTAATATCTAATAAAAATATTATTTTACAAGCATAAAAATGCTGAACTTTACTAATTTTGGTGATGTTGGAAGATCAAAAGATTTATGTACTAAGATCGTACTTTTCATGAGAGATTATTCAAATTTGGTTTAGGCTTCAATTTTAAATAGAAAATAAAAATAGAAGAAAAGGAAAGTATAAAAAAAGAAACAAATAAAGCGTTTAATATTTCCACACTTTTGCCATAACGTTATACTTTTGTTCGCCACTATACCAATTCATAAAAACAAATGTTTTGTTTTTTGCTGTGCGTATGGATGCATGTTAAACATTTATTCAGTCATGTTGGAAGGCGTACATACGCATTTGGTTGAATGCATGTTGTCATGAGCATGTTCGTTTTATTTTATTTTAGATTTTTTCTAGGTTTTTGCTAAAAAAAAATCCATTTAAATCCCTTAAGTGCAGATGTTGAATCCATTTCAAAACATTGTCTCTCTGTCTTCCTGTCATTCATACATACTGCCTGTCTGTTGGCCTTCCTTTGTGAAGGGTTTATTTCTCCTAGTCTATTCATTTTAGTTTTTTTCATCTTCATTTTGCATAAATGTCGCTCAAATATTTTTATTACATTCAATGTCTGTTGTTCACTTAAGTTCCCCTAATGATGACAATTTCTGTCTCTCCAAGCGTATTAAAGTATAGAAAACAAAAACCATTTAAATGTTAAAAATTGTGGAATTCATCCAAAGTAGAAGAAAAATGGAGACTTTTTTAAAAAAAGGGCTGCTTAGTAAAAAGATGCTGTAGAGAACTGATGGTTAAAAAAACTTTTGAAAATGTAATCACATCATAAAACGGATGCTGTTAAAGAGTTGTAATAAACTGGATATTAATATTTGACTTTAATGTTGGGAACGGTTTAGGTTTTATTTCACAAAAACTCTTTAATGGTGACAAGCAGGTGAGAAAGATATTAAATGAGTATTAAGTGAACAAGTGTAAGAAACTTGCATTTAGCTAACCAAGATCAGTTATATTGGTAGTGTAGTATTTACGATGGGTTGAACGAAAGCATAAAATGGTATTATTTTGAGATTAAAATTCCAGGTTTTACAAAAAGTAAAGAATGCAAGATGAACTGTTATAGTGACCTTTGCAGATTGAGATCCCTTAAAACTTAATATTTTTATGATTGATAGTTGAAAAATTGAGAAGAGCACCCTCAGAACTCCGCAACCGAGCGCTTTCTGCGTATCCTGACCACGTGTGTCCAAAATTCAAAATATTCTACTAAATAGTGTAATTTTTTATTACTTTTACCAAAAAAAAGGTTGTAAATCGCAGGCAGATAAGAAACCTATATCCATAGGTTAGGATAGGTTCCTTTGACAGCCACGATCGAGCACTGCTCATGTGTGTCCAGCAATTAGTTCCCGTTATTTTAGCATTTTTCACCGTCTCCCAAGGGTCTTATGTTATTCGGTTACTGACATTCTCACTCAGCCATCCGGTTGATTCAATGAAGGAGTGGACTCTATTCAAATCAATGTCAGGAAGACAAGTTTTGCCCTAAGATTGCTTGGACCAAACAGTTTGAGTCCTAGGTCTCCGAATGCTGAACATAAACAGAGAAGATGTTCCGACGTCTCTGCCTCTGCCCAGTTTTATACGCAATTAGGTACCAAGGTGAAGTCTGGTCTCCTTCAAAGCCCTCCGAGTGCTTTCTTCATCTATAAAAAGCAAGATTTTTCTGGCTCTCCCACAGGAAGTTTCATCAAACCATCTCTGACTGGCAATAAGACGCAACTTTTGTACAATAAAATGCTTACTCCTCAGGAATGCAATATGTTGAACCGTTCTGATCCAAAATGGCGCCTGCATGCGCCAACGAGTCAGCCATGTGGTATCCACGCATGCCCCTGTGCCCAGGAACCAATTAAGGGGTTACCACTCTAGAGACTTCCGGCATTCATGGACAATTTTCAATGTGATAAACACATTCTCCTGCTAGATATTTCACCATACCAGATGTGTCCTGCGGCTGCACACACGGCCGCGTTAGTAAAATTATTTTCAATTCTAAAGGCTGGTCCAACCGTAATGCACGAAGTTAATTATGAGTCACGCCTTAACGTCAAGTTTTTGCCCAACCTAATTTGGCATTTCTTTGTTTCAGTGCTTGAATAATTCAACCATGGATAGGTACACAATTGAGCATTGCGTTAATACTGTTGAAGCCTTTTACGAGAATCCGCGTTCAAATCAAACTGCATTTCGTGAAAATCATCTTCAGCGACAAGGCAAACTTTCACCTCAATGTATTCGTTAACAAGCAGAATTGCCGCATTTGGGCAAATGAGGATCCACGAGTGATTGTTGCAAAGCTGATGCAGCCATAAATAGTGGCAGTTTGATGCGGTTTATGGGCTGGCGTCGTCATCGAGCTGTTCTTCTTCGGATATGGGTTCGGCCAAGCAGTTACTCTGAATGGGTTTCGCTATCAAGAGATGATAACGGACTTCTTGTGGCCAGAAAGTGAGGATGTGGACCTGGACGATGTGTGATGGTGCCACTTGTCACGTAGCCAACGAAGCAATGGCTCTTTTGCGCGAAAAATTCAATGACCGTTCTATCTCACGTCGCGTCGTGGCGATGTTAATTGGCCACCACGATCATGTGATTTGACACCGCTGGACTTCTTTCTTTGGGGATATTTAAAAGAAAAATATACGTCAATAAGCCGTGTACTATTCAAGAGCTAAAGGATCAGATAATTTGGCACATTCACGACATTGAACCTCAACTATGTCTCAGAGTCATTGAAAATATGGACCATCGGCCGTGGCGAGTGTATGACCGATATTTTGTTTCGCCCATAATTATCATAGATCCTGCTATCATAATAAAAAATATTAAGATAACTCTCTTAAAACTTTTTGTTTTATTTACAATTAACATCATACGTTATGGTTGGAACACCCTTTATATTGGTATTTTAAGTGAAGTGATGAAACGAAAAATATGTACAAAGAAAGCAAAGGAGAATAAAGGCACATTCATAAGGCATGTGCATTAGAGAAAGCGAGACGTAATTCCAAATTTTCGAAAGATGTTTTTATTTCGTTAAATTTTCTTTATTTTATGTGGAGACAGTTTTGACAAATGTAAACACCAAAAATGAAGAGAGCGACGAGTTCATCTTGTTACTGCCTGTTTTTAGAAAACGTAAGCAAGTGAGTGAGTGAGAAATTATATTGAAAACAAAAACAAATTTTCGTTTTTTATTGTTGTTTTCAATATAATTTCTCACTCACTTGCTTACGTTTTCTAAAAACAGGCAGTTAAAAGAGCTTTGAGGAGAATCATATACGATGGAGTTGAAAGAAAATATTTTATTTGAGTTGGGGTCTAACTGGAATACGGAACATCCTTAGAACTGAAAAATTCTAATTCATAAAATATAAAGTTTTATAAAATTTAATTTTCATGGTCGGAAGTGACAACAGAACAAACAAAAACAAAAGATTGGTCTTTGGAATTTAAGGTCCAATTAGGCGTGACATAACCATACTAACACTGTATAACCATAACCACTGCATTACCAAAACGACATAAACATGCCATACAAACCAATTCCATTTTGTTTTTTTCGGTCATCGCTACGGCAATGGCATTATGGCTATGTCACGTCTAATTGGACCTTTCATTTGTTTGCCATACGCATGAAATAAAAGATTTTGCTTCTAATTTCTCAAAACGACAACTTTATTTTAACATTTAACTATCCATGCAGCAAGTAACAAATGTTTTCGCTAGATACGAATTTTTGATACATAAAAATTTTAAAATTTGTTAATTTTTAGGAATTCATTGTTCTCAATAATTATAAAGTGCTTTTGTTTTTTTTCTGAGATTTCTCATGATGTGATATTTCTCAATAAAACTGCTGAAAAAACAATGAGGTAAGGTTGTTATTGTTTTAAATTCATGTATTAAAACAATTGTTTTTCTCTGAATGACTTTAAAATTTGTGATTCTTTTTAATTAAATAGCAGCACAAACAAACTTGCTGCATTGCAATGCATTGCGAATATTGACAGCAGTAAAAATTGTATTAAAAAGAATCTCTAGAAAACATGTAGCATTAAAAATTATTTGTATTTATAAAATAAAAATTTATTTGTACACACACATAAACATACACACTAAAGTACCGCTCATTCTCATGCCTGCACTAAATATGGAAGCAATAAAATTTTAATAATCTTTTGAGAATATCAATCACATTAAATATAAGCAATCTTATTTTTTACTCCTTCTCTATAAAAATATATTGAATGCATTTTATTGCAAGTACGAATACGAATGTGAATATCTCTCATTTTATTCAACTGATTGTTTTGATTTTACAAATTAATACGCCGGGGAATTTTTATTAGGCATTGTTCAACAGAAAATTGTATTATTTGCTAAACAACTGCAATAGAATAATTTTCAGTCCGCTCTGTGTATTTAAAGCAACTTTGAAACAAATCTAAAAGTTCTTTAAACTACAGAAAAACATGTAAAAAAATGTACAGCCGCGGTCTACAAAACGTTTTGTAATTTGTTAAATTCTCTTGTAAAAACTAAATCGAAAAAAGAACGTTCAAACAGTTTCTTTGACATAAATTGCTATCATTTAAAACTGTCGCTTTAGGGATTTGCTCTGACTGACAATCTCATGTTAAAGTCATAAATTAGGCATTTAAGTATTTCACTTTATAAGAGTTCCATTTGTTTAATGAGAATAAATTCCTTGTTTAAAGTAAACTAAATTCTATTAATTACTAAATGCCAAGATATGTCAGGACATGATTGTGTTTCTCGCACCACCCAGCTAACATTTGGGTGATAATTTTTTTGTAAAAATCTCCTAAAGGTGCTATGATACTTGCTATTTTTTTATTTTTTCTATATTGGAGAACAGTGCAAATATAAGTATTTGCATAGGAAAACTGACTAAGTGTAAAGAGTATGATTATATCATAATCAATCTTGAAATGTCAAACAAATATACATGTGTTATCGATAAATAATCTAATGGCCATTTTCTCATTAGGCAATTATCTTTTTTCCCAACGAAAAACTGCACATTAAAGAAATTTGATTTTCTCAATGTCTCATTTGCTTCGATTTTATCGCAAAGCTAACCGGCACTCATCTGCCAATTATTGATTTTCCTTTTATTTGCCGTACAGATAAATTCAATCAGCTGACTCCCAACTTTAACAGATGAAAACAAGGTTTTTTGTTGGTATATTGAGAAACCCAAAATCGTGAACGGATAGTTTATCGGTCCAATAAATTTATGTTGACATTAAGTAACAGGCAGTTTGTCGATACATTGAGAAAATGGCCATAAGACTGTCAAAAAAAATATAAAAATTGTTAACTTAAAATTGACATTTCCAGATTAAATGTTAGCACTGTTGCCAATTTTTTTAGTTTTTGATCATAAGTAGCGGTTTTTAATTTTTGTTTTGCGATTTTTAGCTTTTTTGACGGGTTTTTGTGGGAATATTGTTTGTTTTGTTTACATTTTATTTTGGAATCACAAACAATATTTTTTTTAAATACAATCACCCTTATTGTGTTTGGCGTATTTAAAATACGCCTACGACTATTTGGTAATAGATTAAAGAGAACGTGAACTTTTTTCCTTTAATCTATTACCAAACTGTCGTAGGCGTATTTTAAATACGCCAAACACAATAAGTGTGAATAAAATTTAATGCAAATAATTAAAAATATTACGAATTACATCGTGGTATATTCTTTAATTGAAAATTTATGATTTGAAATCCCATATGAAGGGCACCTGCTTCATGTCGTTTATCAAAAACGAAATAGTTTCATCTGCTCAAGCTTTTGCTATTTTTTTTTTGTTTTAGTCAAAGAAAAAAATTTACATGAGAAATGTCAATCAGAAAAAAGGGTTTGTTTACATATTGCATTTCTTGTTCTTTCTCGCATTTGCTCAAATAGGAATCAGTAATTAATTCTTTGTAATGCTTCATCGGGTACTTTTTTCTCAAAACGAGATAATCATTTATAATCGAAAAAATTAGCTCAAATGCGGATATTTTTCTCGTGAAGCTAACTCCTAAAAGTTTCGATTATGATACAAAATGCTAGCTGGTCAGTACCCATTACAAAATGCGATTTTATGGTACATACCTACAAACGTGCATACAAACGTAAATATGTAACTATGCTCACATATTTTATCTGGCAAGACACATTGGGATCTTAAAAAATATCATAGTTCTATAAGATAAGAAATAATACTGCAGAATTTTGTGATGATCGGTCTATAATAACGCCAATAACAATTTTGCATTTGGTCCAATTTAGTCTTTCTAATACAAGAAATCACGTTGCCGAATTATGTTATGATCGGTTCATAAATTTCCAGGGGTCAAATATAAAACACCCTCCTTAAAATCACTTTATCATAAAACTAATCATGAAATTTTATTCAAGTGAAGTGGAGTAATATATGACTAGAAATAAATTTTGAAATTTGGTAATAATCGGCCTGTTAGTCAACAATTGTTCCATGTAATTTATTAAGCTGAATTATTATATTTAACTAAAAAGGCAACAAATTTTAATACTGGGGTTCATAATTTATAAGGAAGCCCTGTGCAATATTCAACCTTTCGGTGGAGGGTAGAAAAGAGCCGGCACAGGCAAATACTGCACTTTAACTTGTTTATTTATAAAAAATATTTCGATATTTACAATGACATAATGTCATTGGAAATATTAAAAATGATAAGAAAAATTTGTACTTGAAGTTATGAAGCCATTTTGAATATTATTATTAGTACCAAATATACTTTTTATATACAGCCCAATATTTAATATAAATTCCCTGGTAGTTTTTTCCCTTTTTACAATTTAATTTACATACGAAAAATGGGAAAAGGGAGAAAACTCCCGGGGAATTTTTATCTCATAACACAGTACAACAGCCAATCTGGGGGGTGAGAAATTCCAAGTCAGAGTGATGGTACTAGGTCAGTATAGTAAAACCCTCAAAGGGTTTGGCGTTCGTATGTGTCAGTTTTTTTTTATGACATTTTAAATTTTTTCCTTATCTTGATGTTTTTTTGTTTAACATAACTCGAGAACCACTTGTCCGATTTTGCTAAAACAAACTGAAAAAAATTTAGAATTACAATTTCTTTAATCCGTTCATATAACGTTTTTCTTTATAATCAACAGTTTTGCCGGTAAAAATAAATTTGTGGAGAATTATAATTGATAAGTGCAAAAAAATGTTCAATCCTGGATGTATGCAGCAGATTTTATCACAAACCTGCACTGCAATTTTTGTGACTTTTTTTAAGCGATCGGTGAAAATCGTCGGACTTTTGTTTGTTATTTGAAAGAATACACCCACATTCAGTGATGCCAACAGTAGAGGATTTCCCCTTTTCTAGGGATTTTTTTTCGGAAAATTTCAACCGTAGGGAAAAGAGGACACAATTTTTTATTTTAGGGCATATTTATTTATTTATTTATTTAATCAATGGATATTATCCTTACTGACTAATAACAATATTGACTTAAAATTAATGAATAACAATATGCATTTTAAAATATACTACAAATTTACAGAATATATGTAGTACATAAAAATTTACGAATAAAGAAAAACAATAAGAAAAATCAACAAATTGTGACATAGAATTAAATTGTCTACATAACCTCGAAAAAGGATCAGCAATAGCGTAATTTTCTCTAAAAAAATTTAACAAAAAGCAGATTATAATGACGCGTATTGCGACAAGGTATATTAAATTTACAAACATTATCATTAATAAGATTAGCCATAAAAGAAACATTTAACATTGTACGACGACTTTTGAGCGATGGTAATTTTATTAATGCCAGTCTTCTAGCATAGGAAGGAAAGTTTGTCGAGTAACTCCAATGAAGATCACGTAAACAGAATAATAAAAATTGTTTTTGGACCGATACAATACGAGAATTGTGAATGTTGTAAAATGGATCCCAAATGATTGACCCATATTCTAAGATTGGTCTAACGAGTGATACGTAAAGTTGCTTCGTTATGTATGGATCGGTGAATTTTTAACCCAGCGCTTAATAAAGCCAAGAACGCCTCGAGCTTTATTAACAGTTAATGTAATATGAGAAACAAAGTTTAATTTAGGATCTAGTAAGACTCCAATATCAAGAAACGAATCAACCAACTTCAGTTGATGACCACCAAAAGCATAATTAACAGCAATACAGTTATTTCTATAAAAACGCATGCTTTTGCATTTCACAAGATTCAGCTCCATCATATTATGATTACACCATAAAAAGAAGTTATTAAGATCCGATTGAAGATAAAAATGATCCGAAAAAAAAATCCCTAGAAAAGGGGAAATTCCCTACTGTAGGCATCACTGAATGTGGGAGTATTCTTTCAAATAACAAACAAAAGTCCGACGATTTTCACCGATCGCTTAAAAAAAGTCACAAAAATTGCAGTGCAGGTTTGTGATAAAATCTGCTGCATACATCCAGGATTGAACATTTTTTTGCACTTATCAATTATAATTCTCCACAAATTTATATTTACCGGCAAAACTGTTGATTATAAAGAAAAACGTTATATGAACGGATTAAAGAAATTGTAATTCTTTTTTTGAGTTTGTTTTAGCAAAATCGGACAAGTGGTTCTCGAGTTATGTTAAACAAAAAAACATCAAGATAAGGAAAAAATTTAAAGTGTCATAAAAAAAACTGACACATACGAACGCCAAACCCTTTGAGGGTTTTACTATACTGACCTAGTACCATCACCCTGACTTGGAATTTCTCACAATAATCCCAAAAATGTTCCATAGTGTAATTGGTCTAATAAACTTCTTCACCTCTTATGTTTGGCGACCGTCATTCTTTTGAGAACGCGTCATTAGACAACCTTTTAGAGTTTAATAGGGCTTTTCAGTTCATAAAACGCATTTTGTTTTTGACATTCCTCAACAAGGGGTAAAGCTAAAATTGGACGTGACATAACCATTAACATATAAAGCAGCTGATTATATTTGACGTACCATAACGACAAAACCATGTTAACCAATTGAATTTTGGATTCTGTGGTCATGGCTAAGGATATGGCTTTATGTTTAAACCGGATGCGGTTGTCATGTCGGCGATGCAACAGAGATGGCTTGTTGAAACTAGCTGTGGGGAAACCAGAAAAATCTAGTCCATCAAAGACCGGGCAATAGTAACTTAGAACTTCAGCACGTTGTAGTGAAGCAGACCAGTTCCTCAGGTGAGAATCGAACCAACAACCTTCGTTCTAATAGACTAGCTCACCACTAACTAGCCTTCCGGTGCACCTAAATTTTAAGTTATCATGGTATGTATCATAGATTTGGCAAAACTGGACTGACTAGGATTTCAAGTTCTACATACTTTCGAACTTCCAGCCAAACTAATGTAACAAATAACGTATGATTATTAAAAGCTTTCAATGTACATCTAAGAGATTCTATATATTATAAACAATACTTTTTCAAGCCAAAGTTAAAAACTTAACAGATTATTTCCTACAAAGATCTAAGAAATTTCCTTATAGTTAATCGTTTGGGAGTAAAAAAGTACATAAACAAGGCGAATTCATACAAGGTGACCTTGGCTTGCTACGTAAGCAACAGCGGATAACTAACTATATGTCAAAATGATATGCCGTTCCTTTTTTTTGACATTTCTATTTAAATATTTATTTAAATTCAAAATAAATTTCAAGATTTTTTGTAAAATAATTCCTGCATGAAACTCATATTGACATGCTTTCTGAAAGACTCGTAGTGAGATAATCTTTACACACATCTCAAACGCCTAATATAAGCGTCTTTGTTTGTGTTGTAGAAGTATCTCACAGAGGAATCAGCTTGTGCAACCGTTTCTCCCGTGCAAGGAATCTTTTACGATTTAAAAATGAGCTCTTCGACGATGAAAAACGCTCTTCATAAGATTCCTAGTAGACTCTTACACAATTACAAATGCTGGCTGGGATAATACCAACTCCACTATTGTGATGAGGGTATAAACATAACTCTTTTTCCATTGAGTTCTTAAAACTATGTAGGTTTAAAACTTTTACTCGTGAATACAATCACCCTTATCATGAATAAAATTTCACATATAAATTTCCGAATGTGTGAAGAGTTGGTATCATGAATGAAATGTGTTGTGAAAATTTCCGAATGTTGATATTTTTAAACTCCAAAAAAATGTCTTTCGAATTGGCTTGTTTTCAAAAAAATTCACGCGATTGTGAATAGCTCACATGTGAAATATTTTGCCAATTTATGAAGAAAATAATTCACAAAGATTTGTCTGTCGGAAAAGGAAAAAATTTAAAAAAAAAACAAGTTAGAGTGCTGTATTCGGCTGGGCCTTTCCTTTCCGAAAGTAGGGTTAATATGAGGAATATGGTAAATTACACTAGGCAACAGCCATTTTGTTATTTGGTTCTAGCATACTTTTTCTCATGGATTTGGACCTACTGAACACGAAAATGAATTTTAAAAATTTTTCTGTCGATTGGTTTGCGAGATACAAATTTTTTAATTTTTTTTTTTTTAATTTTTGGAGGTACACTTACTATTTTGAGCATATCTTTAGTCTTCTTTGACCTATTTTATCCTACTACTACTCAAATTAAAGACAATTGAGCCGTCTACAACTTATTTTCAGAAAATTTTCAAATCGGGTTAGTAGTTTTGATGTTGGCGGCTTAAAAAGGTTAAAAAACTGGGTTTTTTTAGTAAAAATGTGGCTGAAAAATTCATATAAAAATTCATATAAAATATAAAACGCGATGTTAACAGCGATTTTAATTTTTTTACGTATAGCTGACACTTTTCCAAAGAAAATAAGCCCTTACTTAACAAAATCTGATGACAAATGGCCGACTTATTATTTTTTTGGTAAACGACCGAAATTCCTCTATTTCACGATTTTTTGATTTTCATTATTTGCACAGCTTACCTACCCAACGCAAACGAATAAATACATTTGAACTTAATTTAAAATAAACAAATTAGTCTTCGTATATTATTTTTTAATTTATTTACAGCACTACATGCTCATACATATTTAAACATAAGGAGACACGGTTATCAATTGCATTTCAAAACTGTCTGTGAAAGTGTAAAGAAGTTAATATTTAGAAAACGCAAGGAAGACAATGAGTAAAAGACTACGTGTGTTCGAGTGTTTGAACGATCCAGACAATTTCTGCAATGTTTGTGGCCAGTTTATAAAAAAAAATCACGCACACAAGTTTACTCCAGCAGTACAATTGCACTATTTGAATTATTTTGGTATTTCACCAAATATCACAGAACCATGGACACCTAAGTCGCTGTGTGATCTTTGCTATATAATCTTAACCAACTGGGCAGCTGGCGGAAGGTAAGAATTTTTATTTAAACACATTATACATAGCGAATATAGTAATTTATTTTAATTTTAGCCGCCATATGAAATTCGATACACCAATGATGTGGAAAAAGCCGCTATGCCATTCCACAGACTGTTATTTTTGCCTCACCACAAACAGTGGGGTAGGAAGATTTTTTAAATGGAACTACGCTCAAGTGGGATCGTTTGCGCTTCCAGTACCACATTCGCATGATGTGCCATATCCAGTGTGCCCTGGTGCATCTCTTCAAAAAGCAGAATCGTCAGAAGAAGAGTCCGAGTCAAATGCAAGCGAATTTGAGCCGGGTGCAAAGCGAAAATTACTGTCACAGGCCGAACTAAACGATTGGGTGCGCGATTTTGGTCTCACTAAGGAGAAATCCGAACTTTTTGCGTCTCGGATGATAGAGTGTGGATTTGCGGCTTCAGAAGTGAAAGTATCAACGTACAGAAACCGTCACAAGGAGTATGCAAAATTTTATACAAAGAAAGACCAAATATGTTTTTGCAGCGACATTTCAGGCTTGTTCCAAGAGCTTCACCAAATTCACAACCCCAACGAATGGAGGTTGTTTATTGACAGCAACAAAGAGAGCTTGAAGGCAGTTCTCTTACATAATGGGAATGAAAAGCCATCTGTTCCTATTGCTCATGCGGTTCATTCAAAGGAGAACTATGAAACTATGGACATTTTGCTGAAATGCATAGAGTATAGGAAATACAATTGGAAAATATGCGCCGACCTTAAAGTTGTGGCCATTCTGTGTGGACTCCAAGGAGGCTATACGCGACATTGCTGTTTTCTGTGCCTTTGGAATAGCCGCGCTGATGATCAGCATTATATAAAAAAAAAATGGTCGGTACGAACGAAACCTGTAGTTGGAGAAGCGAATGTTCAGCGCAAACCACTAATAGAGAACCGTGAAAATATAATACTTCCGCCGCTGCACATAAAATTGGGTTTGATTAAAAATTTTGCCAAAAAATTAGACAAAGAAGGTGAAGCTTTTGCCTATTTACGGTCAATTTTCCCTTACCTTTCGCTGGCAAAAATTAAAGAAGGAGTCTTCGCAGGACCCGAGATAAAAAAAATTTTGAAAGATGAAAAATTCCCAAAGCTGTTATCACCCATCGAAGCCGCAGCATGGAATTCCTTCAGGCTTGTTGTGGAAAACTTTTTAGGAAACAACAAAAGCCCGAATTATAAGGACATAGTTGAGGATCTGGTAAAGAACTATGAAGCCATGGGAGTGCACATGTCACTTAAAATACACTTTCTGCATTCTCATTTGGATTTTTTCCCTGAGAATTTAGGAGACGTGAGCGACGAACACGGCGAGCGCTTTCATCAGGAATTGAAGGCTATGGAACGACGCTATCAGGGCATGTATGACACGGCTATGATGGGTGACTATATTTGGACCCTAATACGTGAGACCGATTGCAGCGAATACAAAAAACAAAGAAGAAGTCAGCAGTTTTTCCACATGGCATAAAATGTACACTTATATCTTTGTTTTTACTAATTTTTTTTGTGCGTTGATTTGCTTAATTTAATTAGTTAGTTTAATTTCGTTAGTTTAGCTAATTGTGCGATACATTGAGCATGTAGTGCTGTAAATAAATTAAAAAATAATATACGAAGACTAATTTGTTTATTTTAAATTAAGTTCAAATGTATTTATTCGTTTGCGTTGGGTAGGTAAGCTGTGCAAATAATGAAAATCAAAAAATCGTGAAATAGAGGAATTTCGGTCGTTTACCAAAAAAATAATAAGTCGGCCATTTGTCATCAGATTTTGTTAAGTAAGGGCTTATTTTCTTTGGAAAAGTGTCAGCTATACGTAAAAAAATTAAAATCGCTGTTAACATCGCGTTTTATATTTTATATGAATTTTTATATGAATTTTTCAGCCACATTTTTACTAAAAAAACCCAGTTTTTTAACCTTTTTAAGCCGCCAACATCAAAACTACTAACCCGATTTGAAAATTTTCTGAAAATAAGTTGTAGACGGCTCAATTGTCTTTAATTTGAGTAGTAGTAGGATAAAATAGGTCAAAGAAGACTAAAGATATGCTCAAAATAGTAAGTGTACCTCCAAAAATTAAAAAAAAAAAATTAAAAAATTTGTATCTCGCAAACCAATCGACAGAAAAATTTTTAAAATTCATTTTCGTGTTCAGTAGGTCCAAATCCATGAGAAAAAGTATGCTAGAAACAAATAACAGACAAAAGTTTGTTATTTGTGACCTAGTGTTATGGGCCGATCTTCACGAAATTTTACAGTATAATTTCTAGTTCTACAAAACTATAACGTACCGAATTTAATTATGATAGCGTTATTTAAAACGGTTTTAGGCGTACGGAATGACAAACTTAGTATACCCTCATTCACCACTGATGGTGGTGGAAATTTTAGAATTTTTCGCAAATTTTTGCCATGTTTGCGATAAGAGCTATTTTTACTGTAAGTTTTCTGGTTCTTTATAGCTTTACCGATTATTAATAAATATATTTGCTATTGCCGCGCTTAGCAAATTTTGCGAATTTCTGTTAATTTAGCAATTTTTATAAAAAATTTTGCATATTTAGTTGCATAAACTTCCAAAAACAGTTTTATTAAATACATTAATTGTTTCTTGTTTACAACTCCGAATATAATGACACAGGCTTTTAAACTCAGGTATGTTATTTTATTCACATGGAATTCATGATACAAAATTTAAATCCTTGTGAATAAAAAATTTTATTCGGAAATTTTCACAAGTGGAATTCATGATAAGGGTGAATGAAATCTTATCAGAAAAAGTTTCCATGATCAATCGGTCTGCTGCATCTGCACTTTTTTTTTAAATATAAAAAAGCAAAACTTCTTGCAAATAAGGTTTTCTAAACACACATATTTAAATTATTGCATTCCACAAAACACGATTTAAAATTAAAAACAAAATGAAATATGACAGCATATATTTTTGACACACAGCTTATTTGTTTACTACAGTGTTGTATAATTTTGACACAACGTTAAAGTAATTTACAGTGTTGTATCCATTTTCAAAATAAGACCACCTTGTATGAATTCGCCTTGTACATAAAAGAAAGGCAAAAGCAAGGCCCATCTATCAGGTCTGCTTACTTGTACAAAAACAAAAAACTTTTTCTTTTAAGCTGTCAAAAACTTACTACCACATATACAGAATTAAGTTTAAAATGTCAAATAAAATACAAATTGTTTTTAAATACCAACGATTCTATTTATTTTTATTTACAAAAATATTCCAACATATTTTTGTTTCGCTTTTATAGCACTTTAACATCAATAAATATTGCTTAATTAATATTTTTTCTCCTTCCATACCGCACGAACAACTGCAGTTCCAAAAAACATAAAAAAAGTTTAAAAAAATATGAATGAAAAAAAGGGTTGGTTGAAAACGTTGAAAGGCATTAATATTTTAAATACAAACATAAAATATAAAATAAATGAGTGAGTGAATAAATGAGAGATCTTTCAAAATTCCACTTACAAAAAAATTCTTTTCTGGAATCAACAACACCAACTACCAACACAAAGTTAGTCCCCTCAAAACATACCAACATTGAAAAAAATTGTTGGTAAAAGCAAAAAAAAAAAAAATAAATGATACAGATGCATTTACTCGACCAAGTGCACACAGAAAAGATACTGAGAAATAATTTCTTTCATGCCCCAAACTGAACTTTGTGGCTCTTTAACAGACAACAGGATGAAAAAAGCCTCCTGCATGGTATAATTCATTAATTGGGTTAAAAAAACTAATTAATTGGCAAAAGTATACATTCGGCTTGTGGAAAACTTTAAAAGGGGTGGAGTACTTTAACCAAAGTGAAAAACTATAATTTTTGGGGCAAATGCTTTAAAAAGGACTTGCAGTTTTGTAGAAGTCTTGTTGTTCTTAACTAGAAAATAAATTCTAAACATTTTGTAGAGATGTTCTGGAATTACTGATAAATGCTCTTTAAAGCTTTTGTGTAATCTATGTACAGAAGAAGCCAACGCCGCTGTAAACGTGAGTGTGACAGAGGACTAAGGTTTACCAATCTGACGCTATTCTGAGCAACTACTTGGAAAATTGTGAGGTAAGATCTTGTCTTGTATCCATATAAGATCCAAATGGTGCAAGAATTGAAGCCAGCACACTAGTTATTGCGTCGTGTGTGTGAATGGGCTGATAATCAATTGGAAATTTAACTAGATTTTTATCGTCACGCCATCTTCAGTGATAAGGCTCAATTCGGGCATAACGGATATGAAAACAAGCAGAATTGTCGTTACATCCCGAAAAAAATCACTGTTTGGTGCGATTTACATGCCGAAGCCCTCATCGGCTTATTTGTTTTTAAATTCGACACCAATACCAACATTACCGTTAATAGCGAATGATACAGGCAAATGATTCGTGATTTTTTTTTTATTTCTTATGTAATTGCAAATCATTTGGAGGAGAAATTATTCCAATGAGACGGCGCAATATGCCAAACAGTACGTGAAACCATCAATTGGATGCGTTTAAAGTTTGGTGGCCGAACTATCTCAAGAAATGGACCTGCGAATTGGCTACCTCGTTCGTGTTGGACTACCTTTTATGGGGATGCGCAAATCTCTGGACTATACTGATAGGCATGCAACGATTGGTCATTTAGAAACCAACATACGACGCACTGTTGACGAAATATGACCAGGTGTGCTCGAAAAAGTAGTGAATAATTGGATCGACAAGATGGCGTTAATAAGGCGCAGTCTCGGAGGCCATATTTCAGAAACTATTATTAAACATTAAATGCCATGAAATTTGACAGCTAATAAAGCCAAAAAAAAAAGTGTTATGCCTCTAAGAAAAACCCCTCTTATTAACCTGTTCATTAAGTCCCTATTCATACAATGCAAGTCTTATTGATCAGCTTTGTACTTTATTGGCGAGAGAGGCGAAGGGGAAAAAACGAGTGCTTAGCTTGAAGACCTCGTCATATACGTTTTGTTTTCTCATTCAAAATATAAGAAACGCACACATATGTGTGCACTTCATACATAAAAAAAGTAATATTTCAGCAATAAGACAAGCACTGAACGCCGAAAGTGATTTAAAGAAGAAAATGTAATAAGCTTATCAATAAGACTTGCAGCGTATAAATTGGGACTTACAGATCTTACAACAAGGCGAATTCACTTTTCAGGTGACAGCTGAGCTATTTTTTTTTCTTCCTTAGAGAGAGAGAAATAAGAAAGGTTGCCTGTTTTTTGACATATCGACCAACGAAAGCAACAATGTTATGTTTTTAGTGTTGTACTTATTGTAGTACTTCCACCACCATTTACATAAATTCGCCTAGATTACTTCAATATAAAACCTTTTGCATATTGAATTAGAATTAGACTCAACTGTCATAAGGCTCATAAAGTCAAATGTTTTTCTTGATCACTCTCGATCTAAATATGTATATATTTTGCTTATCTCGTTCTTTTCTACATATTTGTTATACATTTTGAAATCGAGATGAACTATTCAACTGTCGTTTATTTGAATCGTTATTCACTCCAGTTTTTACATTATGTTTACTCCAGATTTCTTTTCTAACATACTCGTTTTTTTTAAACTCAGAGTAGGAAGAGAATTTCTTACAAAAACTTTGACGAATATTGGTAAAAGAGTAATTTTTATAAGAAAGTAGATAGTGTGACCAGATTTTTTAAATTGTACAGCTCAAGGCGAATTCATTACATCATGTGGTATTATAAGCCCTGATGTCAACTTTTTTCCAGCTTTATATTTTTTTGGATGCGATTTTTTTACTATCTTTGTTTCTGTTTTTGACATTGAACAATGATTTAAAAAAAGAATTGCTTGTGGTTTTTGTACGAATTGTACTTGTTGTAATACCGAGATTACCTGTAATGAACTCGCCTTGTTACAGCTTAAACGGTCTTAAAAAAATGCTTAAAGGATTTGAAATAAATGACAAAAACACGGCATGAATAAAAACTCCTTTTTTGAGGTTATCGCCAAGCATTTGTTCTAAACGCATTATGAACTACATTTTGTTTGAAATTGTATCAACGTTATTTAATTAATTGATTTGAAATTCTTAAAGGAAATTTTATTGCGAATATATGTTGTGCAACCTCCTCCATTTTTGAAATATCGGTATATCTCGAAAACAAGAGCTAACCTAAAAAACGGTGGGCACCATTGGATTCATCGTACCCGAATCATGCTAAAACGCCATGTGCCCGGCTTGTCTAAAAAAAGTGTCAATTTTGAGCACAGTGTAATTATGTTATGTTTAACAAATTTGGAAATTGTTATCGTTCATCAGATATACAGAAAGCTATACAGTCTTTGTAGAGAATGTGTCACGGAAACTTCCTTAATCCGGCCCACTTTTTGACAGTTGTTGTGTAATGATAGCCTAGCTATTTGTTTCAAATTTAAAAACTTTTACTTAAACCGTTCTTCATATAAAATCTAATCCATAGTGCTTTCGTTCAAATATTTATGGCCTATTCCTGCGGGAAATTTGTGTCGATTGTTCTTAATGTACCTATCCCGTGACCATTGATCACAATATTGTTATAAAAAGGAACGAATTGTGATAGGTGAAAATACGACACATCACCTAACTGGTGATAATGTGTTTAAAGAGTAGTTACTCCATAGGAAAGGTAATTGACACAAAACTAGTCATGTGACTGGATTTTGTGCGGGTAGTGGCTGATTCTATCTGCTTCTATTACTTTATATGAAGGGGACCATTCAGTGACCTGTCACGAAGTGTCAAAAAGGCGCCAATTAGCCACCTCCTAGGACATCACCATGTTAAAGTGACAAGTCCCCTTCATATAAAGTGTTAGAACTAAAACCGATCCCTACCACTTTAGAACTGTCACGTGACAAGTTTGGTGTTAGTTCCTTTTCCTCTAGGGATGTTAAGCACTATGGTAATCAGAAAGACACTGTGAAAATTTCAGTATAATCGGCTCAGTTGGTGAGTAGCCTCTAAGGAAAAACGAACAAAATAGTGAACGCATTTTTATTTTTACAGTTATTTCCGCTTAACCCATACCCAAAAATAGAGCCATCGTAGAAAAATTCTGGCTAACTTCAGGTAAGAGGTATCGGAAATTGGTTTTTAAGAAAGATAAAAAAAAAGAAAGGACTACTTAAACAAATTGTTTAGGTTAAATTTTGCCCCCTTTTATTGGGTAAGTTGGCGGCTTAAAAGTTAGCAATTTTTAATATTTGGAAAATGTGAACGAGAACGGCTCTGGAAAACTGGGAGAGTGGAAAATCGGAAAACCCTCTTAATGACTTAAAGCCTTAGATGTGCTCTGCTTTAGAAAAAAATATTAGGTAAATTGGGCCAATAACATTGACTACAAGTTTGATTCAATGACATGGGTATTTAAATACCCACTTCGCTGTCAGAGGGTTCAAAACACATATTTTTTTAATTTTTTGGCAAGTAAAAATGCGATGTTTTATGTAAAATGAACTATTTTTTAGTAAAAAATAAAGAAATAAATATCACAAAAGTGGTCGATTATTGAGATAAATTTATCTTTATAATGTTTTTTGGGACACCAGCATGAAACTGTGCAAACAAGCCTTTCGGAGTAACTTAAATTTGCATTTTGTACAACCCAACTCAGTTTCGCTTTACATTGTCCAAAACGCCATGCTTAATAATTTGGCTTATTTTGGTTATTCATGCGCTTATAAGCTATAGCTATAGCCATTTCTTGTGCGTTTGTGACAACTTTTTCTCTTGCACGAACACTATTGTTACCAATGCTTCAACAACGGTCACACGAAATAAAATTGACTCATGATTGGAGATATTTAAGCTTTTCTTAGCATGCAGTGTAATTTCAAGGCATACACCCAGGGTTGTTAGATGTGACGATTTTTCGTCATTTTGACGATTTGTTTATGAAAAAACAGTAAAATGACGATTTTTAAACTATAAGTAACAGTGTTATCACGATTTTCTGGCATCAATAAAACACTGACAAGAAATATTAACAATTATATTGGAAACAGTTCAAAACGTAAAAATCATTTTTCGATATAGAAAAATTATTAGAAATTAAACAAAAAAAGTTCTTCCCCCATAACAAGCCAGGTGGTTTTCATTAGAAGCACTAGTAATTCGAATTCTACAATTAAATGAATGTCATCGATACGGCACAAAAATATACACTAGAGCCCCGATTTGCGTCGGTCCTATTTGGTCCGCTTTTTTAAAAAATTGGCTAAATCCGCTTTGCGTTTTAATGATTTCGATTTGATTAGCTACATACGTTTTCATTTTTTCGCTGAAGTCATAATCAAATGTGAAGAATTTTTCTATTTGCGTGTAAAAAGCCGAATTCCCATTTAATTCTGTTAGGTAAGTTAGGAAGTAAGAAGTTAGTCCTTAATAAGAAGTTGTGTAGAAAAATGAGTGCAAAGTGAAGAAAATGCACTAGTTTAGAACTCAAATTGGACGTCATAAAACGTTTAAAGTCGGGTAAAAAGACTGTTGGTATTGACAGAACCCTTGGTTCACCATCTTCAACAGTATAAACAATTTGCATTAGTGATAGTGCAAAAAATTAATCATTTAAAGATAGATCGAGTTAATAGCAAATGGGATTTTATTTTTAATTTAATGTTTTTGTGAATATGGATAAATGAAATAAATAAATGTTTGTTATGTTTTTATTAAAATATATATTTTTTCTTATGTATTTCTTTTCAAATGATAAATATATTTCAGCCCACTTGCTGAAATAAATAGAATAATACTTAACCATATCACTTTCTTTATCATAAATATAATTTCTTGCTAAAAATATATATTTTTGAATAAATAAATTGCAATAAATTGTCTCCAATTTGTAAAATTTAAGTATTTGACGATTTGTTGACGATTTTGTTAACTGTTCATGACGATTTTGACGAATTTTGTTAAAACTTTTGACGATTTTTGAAGAAAAAAGTCTAACAACCCTGCATACACCATACCAGCATCCAAAGCATTAGTAAGAAGGCCTCGCCTCTTTCGTATAAAGTATAAGATACTCATTCATTATTCCCTTCTATGTCAACAGAGAAGAAGTAACATTTTTCGTTTTGTTTTTTCGCACAAGCTCAAGGAAAAGCAAACGAATTCCTTTTTTTTTTTTTTTGGTCCCGTTACCAATCTTATGTAACTGTGAAAGAAGCGAGAGCATTGACATCGTGTGTTAAAAGATATGAGTATGGAATGGAGCGAGCAGGCCTTGTAAAGGGCCGATGTTGAATGTGAACCACACCTAAACGTCAAGTTTTTTTCTGCATTTCATTTAACATTTCTCAATTTCAGACTTACTCAATTTGAACTATGGAAAGATACACAATCGAGTAACGCGTTAATGTTATTCAAGCTTATTACGAAAATGGGCGTTCAAATCAAAATGCTTCAGTGATGAGGCACATTTTCACCTCGCATTTGGGGGAATGATACTCCAAGAGTGATTGTCGAAAAACCAATGCACCCCCAAAGAGTGGCTGTTTGGTGCGGTTTATGGGCTGGCGGCATCATCGGGCCGTATTTTTTCCAAAATGAGGCCGGTCAGGCAGTAACTATGAATGGTGTTCGCTATCGTGAGATGATAATACCATTTTTATGGCCCGAATTGGAAGATATGGATGTGGACGATATGTGGTTTCAACACACTTGCCACACAGCTAACGAATTAATGACTCTTTTGCGCGGCAAATTCAATTTCCGTGTTATCACACGTGTTGGCGATATCAATTGGCCACCAAGATCATGTGATTTGACACCGTTGGGCTTCTTTGTTTGGGGTTATTTGAAAGAAAAGGTGTACGTCGATAAGCCAGCAACAATTCAAAAGGTAAAGGATGAGATTATTCGGTACATTAACGGCATATAACCTCAATTATGCCTCACCGTCATCGAAAATTTAGACCATCGGATGGAGGTATGCCGCCATTTGGCCAATATTTTGTTCATACATAATTGAACCATACCAATATTATCATAATAAAAAGACAATACAAAGGCCTTCTAGAAGGCTTCCGTACTTCTTCCTTTTCCCAATGGGACAGATTCTACGTACATAGTAAAATAGGCACACAACACTCACATCAATGTATGCAATAAATGAGTTCTTTACACTTTTTGTTTAAAAAAATCTTGTGTTTTAGAACTCTTTAATAGCGAAGTGGGTAGAAAAATACCCATGGTGTAGGGGCCAAGGTTTGACAGGTAAAATTAAAAAAAAACGCAATGTCAATATAAATGCCCATAATATCAAATGTGTGAAATTTTATCAAAATCGAACCACGAAATCGGGGATCAGTCTTTAATGCACGACTTTTGACGAAATTAAAACAGAACTCAATTAAGCAGTACTCGGTTAATTAAATCGCCGAAGCAATTAACACGAAAATCGCTTAATTGAGCAAGATGCGCATTAAAGCGAAACACCCATGTGTAGATAGAAAATAAAACTCATTTTTTTATTTACTTGATATAACATTAGGGTTTCTAATTTCCCGGACTTTTTCTATTCCCGGGAAAAGAAACAAAAAAATCGTTTTCCCGGGATTCTTTGAACAAAACAATGATTTCGATGCTAACAAATTAAAATTTCAAAAAATTTAATTTGAAATTTCCGAAAATTCTGAAAATTTTATTTACATAAAATGTCCCGGCACTCCTGGGAATTATCTCCCGCGTAGAAACACTATATAACATTTATTTATATAACAGAAACATGAAACATGACTTTCTTGCTTCAAAAGAATTTTTTTTACATTTGTGGAGGAAAAACACATTAAGTATAAGGAAACGATTAACAGAAACTTTATTATTAATACGATTTCCGTATGACGTGCTTAATTCCTAATTTTTCATATTTGATAAATTCACTAAAATTTATTGTTGAGGGAAAGCTAGCTTTCCTGCTCTAGTGCATAGACAGTTATACTGAATGATTTCGTTCCATGAGTTTTAGTGCAATAAAACGGCCAACTCAATTAAGCGGGGCTCAATTAACCGAAAACAACTTATATATAAAGATTCATAGATTTAACACTTTCAAACTTAAACTTAATGGTTCCTGTTTTTCTTTTAACTATTTTATTTTAGAGAACATCTTGAATAACTCACTAACATAAAAACACACTTAAGTTTATTACGTTGAAATAAAAACAGCTAAAAATTGCGTCACGAAATGTTTAATTATGTTTATCAAACAAAATCATACCACACATGAAAGTAATTTGGAAAAAAATTATGTTTGATTCATAATATTTATCAAAATACATCTGCGACCGTGCCGAATCATTTACACTCTTTACCAAAAATTAAAATTTTTTAGGAATCAGTGATTATTTGTAAAGTTTGTATTTGTAAATTCTGAAATAAAACTTTCTATTCACAATGTTATGTCATACACTACATTTTATTGGAATAAAGCCATATTTGCCCAAACACTCTTGTTCTGTTGTTTTTGTTGTTTCTACACAAACAAGGCTTATTGTTTTTAAAATAATTGTGTGCTGTTGTTGTAGTTTCTACAACAATCTTTGACAAACACACGCTAATGCACGCATATAGGAAGCAATGCTGAGAGAGAGACTTATAAGTTATATAAGATTAAAATTCTCACTTTGTAATTTTACTCTCAGAGTGTCACTTTCAACGAAAAGTTCGATCTTTTTATTTGCTTTGCTTAAGAATTTTATCTATATATATAAAAATTAAAAATTTTTGTATGTTTGTTTGTTGGCTTACGGACTTCTAAACTAATGAACCGATTTTCCTGAAATTTTTACAGTTTTTCGATAGGGGAAGGGGAATTGGTACAATTGGATGCCAATATCAAATATCAGCATATCTAAAGAGCCGCTGTACGTATTTTGTTGAACTTTTGGTAGCAGGATCTCTGAGCCCAAAAATTTAAATAAAATATCAGCGGAGGAAGTGGTTCCCCCCATAGGACGCCAATGTTTAATATCGCATGTCTTAAGAACTGTTATAGTGCGAATGTTCAAACTGTGTAGAAGTCACTCTTATGGTATACTACACTATTGAAAATAAAAATAAACCGGGTAGGCGCAGGGGGGAAATACCTCCCATAGGATGCAAATATTAAGTATCGCTCAACTGAAGAACTATTAAAAGGAGAGTCTTCAAACGTGGTTAAAGCTACTATTATGGTAAACTATAAATTTCAATATAGAAATGGGCGGGGTAGGCAGAGGAGGATCAGTACCCCTCATAGATAGAAATACAAATAAGAGCCTCTGCACGCATTTTGTTGAACTTTTGGTAGTAGGATATTCTGAGCCCCAAAATTGAAATAAAATAGCAGCGGAGGAAGTGTTTCCCCCCATAGGACACCAATGTTTATTATCGCATATCTTAAGAACTGTTATAGTAAGAATGTTCAAACTTTGTAGTAGTCACTCTTATTGTATGCTACACTTTTGAAAATAAAAATTAAGCGGGTAGGCGCAGGGGGAAAATACCTCCCGTAGGATGCATATATTAAATATCTCTCAACTGAAGAAGTGGTTTGAGCAGTGTAGCGAAGCGCAGCGGGTTAAGCTAGTACTCATATAAAGAAATTCCGGGATTGGTTTTCGAAAGTTTTCCTATTTAGGATAGTTTTAAGTACGTTTTAGTGTTATTCGTACTTAAATTTTATATGTTATAAAAAATATTTGGGAGAATATTTCCTGATGATCTGGCCTAGGCCACCAGTGAAATGTGCATAAAAACCAGCTTATTCTACAGCAATAGGTTTCAGTGTTTTGGTACCTCTTTAAAATGAATTAAAACCTCATAACATAATTTTGTTCTGGCGTTTCTATGACTGCCCATGGCTCTCCAATAGGGCACACTATCAAAAATTTGTTTATAAATATTGTAGGGTATCAAATGGTCAAGCTTGCCGACTTAACTTTTTTAATATGCAAACAAAATATAATTTTAATTCTTATAACCTTTTTTGTTCGGTTTAAAGTATTTTTTTCTTGGTTTTCGTTTTATGTTGTGATATTTCGTAAACTAAATAATAAAGGAATTATTACAGTGTCTGTTTGTTTGTTTTTTTATCGCTGGACAACCTTCTGCCTTTTTTTAATTTTCGGGCAAAGGTTTATAATTAAAAAAAAAATACCTGAAAAACAAAGGCAAATGGCAGGCAAAAAAAAAAACCTTAATTGCAGCTTAATTTACAAATAAATTTTAAAAAAGAAGAAAAAATATAAATAAATTGTTTATTTGATGGTTGAAGGTCATTTTATTTCGATACGTTCTTTGTTTTCAGGGAATGTTCTTCAGAGTTTCTTCGAATTTAAGTTTTTTTAGAGTTTTAATAATAAAGATTAATGTTCTATTCTGATGTTCAAAATTTTTATGTTGTCTGTTAATAACATGATTTGGCACAATTATTAGAATTATAAATTATTTATAGCATCTTAATGATTTATTTTATTTTGTTTATTTTTTAGGTTGCTTGAGTTCTTGGCAATTTTGTACGATCACTACATTTATTAGGAAATTGAATATACATTTTGAAAAGTAAGTAAAATATTACATACCAAACATTGTATTCAAACAATATTTCTATCTTATTGTTCTTAGGAATATAAATATGTATATTTCAAAAAAATTAAAATGAAACCTCACTGATTTAATTTAATATCCTTATTTATCTTAACCTCATTCCCATGGGAAAATTTTAGATTAAGACAACAATAAATAATTGATTGCTTGTCGGTTGATTGTTCTTGTAAATGCTCTTCTTTTATCTTTTGTTTAGTTTGGAAAACTAAAAGTCTTAAATTGCTACTTCAATCTTGAGAATAGAATTATCTAAATGGCATATAGTTGAATAATTGTTGTGTTTTATTGCTACTGGCCATAAACAGTTTAAATACGCAAACTTACAATAAAATACAACTTACAGATACAAAACTTTCTATCTTGTTTAGAGAACAACACTTACACTTGTAGTCTCTTGTACAACAATTAAAGTAGAGCTGTTTGTTGTGGACCAACAACCACAACCACAACTGACTACGACTATAATCTGATTAATAAGTAAAAATTATTTTTATTTCTTTCAACATTTTCACAAAAGATACAGATCGAATGAGTTTGTTTTTTTCTCTCTTTTGTTTTATTTTGCAGTTATGACGATAACCAGTGTAGTGCTTAGAAAAACTAGTCAGCAAAAAAATTAAAGAAAAACTACTTACAAGGACTAATTGGTTCCATACTTACCAGAGAATCTGGTTTGTTTCACTACAGCGGGGCGAAAGGACCACGCTAAAATTTAAATTATATTAAATCTAGTTAAATAGCCTTTCTTGAAGTATTTTTCAAAAATTGCTCAAATCAAGGTCCTTTTTATATTTACTGCTATCCTGTATTTCAGCGAAAACTAATAACATTAACAAAACTTAGACAAATATATAGCGAGTGCATTTTGTAAGGATAGATTTTAAATCGAACATAACATTTGCTTTAATTGTTAAGGATCGAACTCCACACAAACAAGTGGCCTCGAATAAAATTTTAAATTGGAATTAATTCGATTTTAATAGGGGTGAATAAAGTTGTACCAAGTTTGCCATTCCGTGTGTAACAGCACAAAAATATCTATCCGCATTATATCGATTTGGAGATTCCTACACTGTAAAGAAAAAGCAATCCATCCGTTCTCAAATCAATCCGCAACGGTCAGTACGGATTTTCTTGAATCAAGTACAGCAAGATTAATTCTAGTACGGATTTTTAATCGCGAAATACCAAACTTATCCATATTCAATCCCGAATCCGTTCTTGAAATAATCCGAAAATGAGATTTATTTAAGTAGAACTAAGATTGAATCAGTCTCAAAATGCACTTGATTCAAGTATTATAAAATGCTTGATATCCAGGCTATTATGGCCTGGTCATGATGAACGGAGGACAAGCTCTCTACTTAGGTTCAGAAGGGACCAGATTGGGACAGTTGTATCGGTTATTACTGGGCACTGGCCGGTGGGGACTCATGCTGAAAGAATGGGTCTGGAATTCAATGACTACTGTTGAAGTTGTCAGGATGAGGAGGAGGAGGAGACTGTGCTTCACTTTCTCTGTCAATGCCCTGGGTTGCGGGGTATTAGGGAGGAATGCCTGGGGAAACCGGCATTTGCCTGCCTAGACGATCCAAGGATAGAACTGAGATCGCTGATTCTCTTCATTAGGAGGACGAAGTGGCTGGATTCTGCAGTGACGCCATCTGAGTAACTGCTCTACAGGATGGGCATTGGCGCTGGGTATCACAAAGGGACCAATAAAGGACCCAAGTGAGCTGTCTGTTGATAGCTGCCCATGGAACCTAACCTAACCTAAGTATTATCCCTTTCAGACCTAACTGAATCGATTGTGCGGTCTGCCTTTGTTTGCCTCAAATTACATGAAATAATAATTTTTTGTCTATTAACCGGCAAGCAATGATTGTGAGTTCTTGTTTCTGTTTAAAAAAAATAAAAAGAAAAAAACTAACCAGCAGAAATAAAAAACTACAGCTTATGTTTTATTGTGTCTTTCCACAAGTGTAAACATGCGTTCACAAGTAAAGTGTTTTTGTAAAATAATATTGAAATACGTTCTTAGTTTTAGTAGTGGTAACTGTATAATGAGTATTTGCAACAGTTGGGCTCTTTAGTGTTGATATTGTTCATAGTAACAAGGAGTCAGCGCTCAAGAAAATACAGATAGCACAATTGTGATGATCAGACACAACATGACATTTTGTTTTATGCTCACGTTTGTACTACCTAATAATTTTACAGGGGAATTATGATGTTGGGGCAGTTTTAAAAATTTTTAACGATTCTGATGCTGACATCAGTGTTGATGATAATGTTACTAATGAAACATGGATCCCTTGTAATGGAAATACGGATGCACAAGAAAGTTATGAAAGCTCATGTAATCCAAACACTTTCCCTAACACGATTGACCAAACAAGTACACCAGTTAAGCAATCATACTCCTCGGACCACCCAGATACAGCGTAACTATCATCAGTTTTATATCCAAAATACCAAACAGGCACGTTATATTGAAAAGTTTATCATTTCCGATAACTTTCATAACACCATTACAATATTTTGAAAGCTTATTTTAAGAAATATACCGAGGAAGTTGTGAAACAAACTAAAATGTATGTATGTGTTGAGTAAACTGGTCATGGCGTGACGTACCAGCAGATATAAAAAGATTTGACTGGTGCGCGATCATGATGGGGTGTCTCAATTTTACCCTGCGATAAGAATGTACTGGGCGAGTGGAAGTAAAATTATTGCCGTTTATAACTCCATGTCCCGCGATAAGTTTTTACAGCTCCGTTCATATGCACATTTTGAAGATAACTCCACACCACACTCGACAAATAAGTTTTGGAGAGTTCAACCAAAATATGGTGTTATGATTTGGCAACAGAAATCTCGAATTACTTAATTGATGGGCAGATTATATTTTTTTGGGAAGATATCTTGTACTTGAAGTAATTAAGCCAAACCACAATCCGTTGGGCTGAGAAATCTTGTCTGTGCTACTACAAGAGTTGGCTTAGTGAACTTTTAAATATTGTAGATTAAAGATTGGGGTATTGATCATGGACCGTTTATATCCATTAATATATATTTCGGACCGACTTTTTACACAAATACTACTGTTTGAAGCATTACACCAGATGGGTTGGTAGCAACAGGTACAAGTATGGCAAATATAGTGTAAAATTCTTTGTCGGGGCGAATATCCCAATTTACCAATATCGAAATTGAAGCTGTTTTGAAATGGAAGGACACATATGCAGTGATAGTCAGTAAAATTGCTAGTAGTGAGATATGCTATCAGTGCGGGGGTTGTGATTTAAATTCCCGCCGGAGACTGGTCTCCTGCATACAAGCGTAGAGCTCCTCGGGATTAGCATAGGGGGAAAAAGTAAATGTGGAAAGGATCCTGTAAGAAAAATTAGTAGATAGAACAAAAACTTGAAACTCCTTTGATTAAATTCTTTATTTCTTATAAGGTAGTACTTTACTGCATTTTTTAAGTTTAATAACCACTAGAAAAGTTCCAAGCTATGTTTTATAATTTCGAAGATTCTTTGCAGATATTGACCTAGACCGCACAATTGTGCGATGTCCTGTTTGCCAAAAAGGACCCTGTAGGAATATTTTATGGGTCTATCTTATACAAAATACAAAAATATTTTGTTTGATTTTTATGATTTAGGGTAATTTGAAAGCAATTTATAGCTTGGGTCTGAAAGGGTTATAAAGTTAATTCAATCCCAAATTCGTACTTGCAATAAACCAAAAGTGAAGTAAGACGGAGAATTTTATAATGATTGATATACTTACCCGTTTTACACCTTACAGAATTTTAATTATTTAACACCAGCTTCATTCTCGATATGATTTTTACTTTAAAAACTTAATGTAAATATATAACTGAAAATATAAAATAAATGAGAAGCAAAAATTTTAAAGTTTTCTTTTTAAACTTGAAAATAATGTGTTTTCGTCTTTAACTACTTCAACAAACTTTGATAAGTTATATGAGATTAAAATGCTCACTTTGGAATTTTGCTCTCAGAGTGGCACTACCAACGCAAAGTTTAATATGTTTTTACTTGGTTTAAGAATTTTGTACTTTTTTTTAAGAAATTCCGGGATTGATTTTAGAAAGTTATCCCATTTAGGATTGTCTTGAGTATGTTTTAGCGTTATTTGTATTCAAATTTTTGAGTACGACTCGTTCTTTAAGTAAGTATAAAAAACTTAATTAATCCTGAGTGTTTTTCTTTCTGTGTATCTGTCTGTTCATTTGCTGACTAAAAAGAAATACAAAAATTTGGTGTCATACAATTTTTTAAGCAGTTTAAAGATCGAGTAGAATCGACGCAGTAGGAAAAGAGTTTAAACCCAAATACTAAGCAACCTTTCTAAGACTTTAATATTTACACAGAATTAAAGAACCAACATTCATAACTTCTTGTAACACAAAATTTGACACGATAGTAGCTATCGTCAAACTTAATGTTGCCAAATGTAATGTCTTTGGAAGTTATGGCATTAAAAGCTTTTTTCGAGAGTATTGTTTAAATGGGAGCTATGGTCAAATATGGACCAATTCTATTTAAAGCTAGGAATATGCTTTAGATTGCAAGAGAGTAAGTTTGGACTAGATTTAGTCTTAATACCAACATAAATCCGGAAAGAGGCTTGCATGGGGCTATGCAGTGGTGGATTAACGCCTAGGCCCCAAAATTTAACGGTAAAAGAATGTCAGGAGAATTCAAATTCGAAAATTGATTTGACCAAGTTTTACGAATATTATATTAAATTATACATATTAAGTAATTCAATTGTTGAATTAGCTTCTTAATTAGTAAGTCGATTTAGATAGTTATCGATTTTGATCACAGATTAAGTAAAGGAAATAAAATAATATTCTTTAGAAACCTGTGTATCTAAACTTTCAATTTTAGTAATAGATACAAAAATCGCTTAACAAAAAATAAAATTTTTAGGTCTTTATAAAGCGATAAAGTTTCGACTATTGGTTAATAAAAATTTAAAACTGATTAATATAAAATTTAATACCAGAGAACACGATACACAAAATCTGTAAAGTATTTTGGCGATAATTACAATTATGAAGTCAAATTTTTAAATAAAATACCAGATTTTGTGATAATGCGGATTCAAAACTCGGTTTTTTTTATAAAGTTGTCGTCTTGTATTATAAAACTTTTACTCCGTAGAATTTCCACTCTCCCGTAAAACGTTATCTATATGAAGTTTATTTCCAAAAACGTGTTGAAATTAATAAAAATCAGTCCATTATTTAAAAATTTGTTAAGAAAAAGGTAAAATAACTCATATTTAATCAAGAATCCCCAGGATATCGTTATCCTTCCTGCAATGGGTATGCCATTCATTTTTATTTTAAGCTTTAATCAAGGGGATCAAAAAAATATATCGAATGTATTTTTTTGTGCACACTGGCTATAAAAATAAAAAAATATAACAATTTTTTGTTGGTTCTACAATCTTAGAGGTAATAAAATTGTGATTCACAATTTATGGAGAAGTCCAAAAGGGCGTAATTTTAAGTCATTACATATATAATTAAAACTTTTTTTATAATTTAAATGTACATTTCCATCAGTGTCGCCAATTTAGCCATTTAGTGGCTAGATTTAGCCATTTTTCACCCTGTTCAGCCATTAAAAAATGAGTTTAGCCATTAGCCATATTTTTAGCCATTTTTCAACTTGTTTAGCCATAAAATTTTTTTGCCGTTTTTCTTTTAAAAGAATAATTTTTATTTTATTATAAAAATTTATAAAAGTAAAATAAACATTTTGAACAATGAAAACGCCTGTAATTTAAATCACAACTTTTACAAATCTTGAAAATCGCTATAAACTATGACGCTGAAACATCTTTCAAAATAAAGGAACAGTATTCCACTATTAAATTTATAAAATGGATCAACACAAACATCGCTGTTTCTTTCTGGTTGCAAGTATTTCAATAAAAGGGTGCAGGCGGTAACAAAATTGTTTTAGAAATTTCTGATTTGACTATAAAGTTGCTCTCACTTGCATGGTCTAATGCTGAAGTAGAGGGTGTTTAGCCAAGTAAACATCGTAAATAAGTAATTTGAGAAATAGGTTACATTAAGCAACCGTTAAGTCGATTTTATCAAATAGTTAAATATTTGTACCATACAATACAATATTTATACCACCACCACAATGGAGAGGGTACTGTGCGTTTGTGCTGATGTCAGTAACACCTTAAAATATTGGTCCTTAGCCCACCTTTACGTATACAGATTGACTTAGAATCACTTTCTGAGTCGAATTAACGATGTTTGTCCGGCTGGCTGGCTGTCCATGTAAACCTTGTGCGCAAAGTACAGGTCGCAATTTAGAGATTATTTGATAAAATTTGGTACAAAGGTTCTAATGTGGCGTAGGGTATCATAAAGTCGGGTTTAACCGACTATTCTTTCTTACTTGTTTTTTATTGCAGATCTGGACTCAAAAGGCTGGGTAAATGTTGTCGTGATTAAGATTTACCTTCAAATTATTTAAAACTTATGATTATTTGAAGCTAATGAGTGAGTGATTCCTATGAGATGAATAATAACGACATCGAATTTTTCGATGATTTAATTTTTTAATATTAATTTATTTTAAAATTTTTTTACGTTTATTCTTATTTAACAAATTGATCTTAACTCACAATTTCATCGTAAACTACTTTAAATTAATTATTTTTGTTTTGTTATTGAATTTTCATGTGTTATTATTTAAAAAAGCATTTAGCCATTTTTTAGCCCATTTTTAGCCATTTTTTAGCCATTTTTTTCCGTAAATTTAGCCATTTTTGGTCACCAAGTTTTGGCAACACTGATTTCCATACAAAAAATTCGAAAAATTGCATTTTTTTAGAGATCTTAAAACGTCATTCGATTTCGCTTAAATTTGGAACATATATACGCAATGATCCGGCCTTAAAGAGTTGGCGATTTTAAAGCGCCCTAATAAGTATTTTTATAAATTTATAAAAATGAATTAAATTTTTTTGGATAATCACTCCTATAAAATCGAAAAGGGCGGCAGATTAAAGTGTGCCTAGGGAGGAAGCAGCCCTAAATCCGCCACTGGGGCTATGCGAAATTATTAACCAACTCTCACCATTAATTGGCTTGGTCCTTGTGACAACTGGAATCTATGAACTTAATTTCATTAAATTATCTTCAAAATTGCGACTTGCACTTTTTGCACCAGGTTTCCGTGAACGGCCAGCCGGTAGGATGGACGGACATCGTTAGATCGACTAAGAAATAATTCTGAATGGATCGATAAATTTTAAGGTGTTACAATCATTAGGACAATTGCTTTCTACTAAATATAACAATTTTGAAGCGCTTTTTTTAAAAACATCATACAGGCAATAATATTACTTACGAACTTACTGGACAAAATGTTTAAAAAATTATTGTAGGTTATATGTGAAATTTGCGTTTTTTAGTGATAAGTCACGGTAGGGGTCCTCTTTGAGTATACGGAAGTAGAATGTCATAAAGTCCCTACAACTGATTAGGGTAACTATTGCTGTGGTCTCGAAGGGGCGATATTAGGGTGACCGTTAAAATCAAAAGTTGGTCTCACTCGCCAATTTGGTGGGTATTGATAAAAAAAAACAACTCAACGCAAGTTGTTGGAAACTTCACTAACAACAACTTCTTAGAAAACGATTTTTATGTAAAATTAATATTTTCCTAAATATAAGTCATACAAGTCGGACTTTAAGATTTTTCTCAAACTTTGGCTGGCTTGAGGGACGGCTTAGCCTTCGCCGATCGTCCTTAAAATTTTTTTGGGTTGTTTTTTTATCAATACCCACCGAATTGGGGGGTAAGAGCATGGAAAAATAGAAAAAAAAATTGATCCATACAGTTAACGACCACCCTAGGCGATATATATTCGGACAGCCAGGTGGCTCTTAGGGCCTTGATGGGCAGTTTTGTTTATTCCGAAGAGTTGGCGAGACTGGTTTCGGAAGGGGGGGGATACTGAATGTGCGGAGACAGTCAGGCCACCTTTCATTTAGTTAAGATAAGGGATGGGTAGAGACTTATTTGTGCTTTATGGTCCTTAAATTTTCGAAAAGCCAATGTCAAAAATCTTTTGCACAACAGTTGCATTATGTTGGACTAATATATTTAGCAAAGGAATAAAGTTTTTGGCACGAAAGCACCCATATAACCAAAAATACACCACTCTAGAATTAAACTTTATAATTTACCTACAAAATAACTTGTTTTCTGAAAAGCTCAACAAAATTGTAAACTAAATTTTAAAACTAAAAATGGCTATAATTAAAATCTCCTGTTCAAAATTGTTATAAATTTCATTTAAAATAATTGAACATGAATATTTTGCGTTGATTCAGTTAACTCAGCAACACGTTGCAAGTTATCAAACTAAAAATTTTGAAAATTAATTAAATCTGGTTTTTCAGCATTTTGTTGGGTGATTTCTTGAAAAATATCAGTTTCCATAATTACAAAATTTTTTTTTTTTTCATAAAGAAACACTTTGTTTTTATATCAGAATCAAAAATATCACATAATAAAAAAAAAATTTTAAAACATGAAAAATTATAGGAAACTTGTCTCAATAATAGTTAGTTGGATTAATTTATAGGATGATACCCCAAGTATCAAACCATATTATTTTGCAAAAAAAAAAACAGAAAAAAATCATGTTTCCACATACAAATAAAACTGTCCGTCCTTATTCTGGTCTGGCTCCAAGCCAGAATGGGGTAAAAAAAACTCAAATGTAAGTTTCTGTATGTGTGTGAATTAAAACATCATCATTTCCAGCCAGCATACACGCAGAGAAAAGAAGTGTTTCTATATGGTCCCCACCAACAAAACTTGTTTTAACGAACATTTTTTCAATATATTATGGTTACTATAACGTTCTCCATCAACAACTAAAAAATATCTGCCTCCGAACATATTATGGTTAATAATAACAGTTATATGTTTGCCACTAATAATGGCATGGTTACTTTTCAACTTTATCATGTTCGAACAGAGGAAAATGTTTTTGTTAATTTCAAAACCATACAATTATTCGTGGCAAAAAAAAAATATTATTATTAGTAACCATAACATATTCAAAGGTAGCCACAATTTAACCAATATGGTTGCCGATGTCAGTAGTAGATGTGGTTAAAGTTACAAAAATATATTTAAAGCTTCTAATTAAAAAAAGCCTTGTTGGATGTGACCATAAAGAAAAATCTTTTTTCTACGTGTTTTGTCTTTTTTTTGCCTGCGTATGTGCGAATGTGTTTAAATGGATGGATGTGCAGATGATATTGCAGCTGTTTCGCATTTCCGTTAAATCTATCAGTGAACAAATTGTATCGAGAGCAACATGAATTTATTACTTCCTTCGTACTGTAACATTTGCTAATAAACATTTACATGACTGTATGAGTGTAATGCATGTATGAACATGTGTTTGTGTGTGTTTTTGTATCCATGATTTTGACTGGTGATAATGATAATCGTTTGTACTCGCATTTTTTTTTTTTAAATCAAAAGTGTGTCCAGTGTAGATGCTTCCAAAGTTATTTAGTTTGAACAAATTGTTGATGTTAAGTGTAGTTGTATAAAACTGATATTTTAATGATAAAAAATGAGGCTTATTAGTAAATGGGGGAAAAAACTTTGTGGCTTTATACTAAGCTGCAGCTTTTGCATTTATTTGAAGTCATAAACTAGAGAAGTATAAATTTCTATTAAACCTATGAATATAGGACAGCAATAAAAAAGGAAGTATTAATTAAAGTTTAGGTCAGTGTTTAAACTGCTTGCTAAAAATAGCAGCAGCACTAGCATTTTTGCTTAGGCTAATTTTTTTTAGTAAATTAAATAACTGTGCTTCTGAATGCTTACTTAATACTTTGGCAGAGAATAAGCAAAAAGTAAAAATAGAAAAAAGAGAGTAACTAATTTGCTTAATACCACTATATTTATGTTCTCTACTTAAACAGTCAGCAAAGCAACCACTTCATAAAGAATTGCCCTTTTATGCTGCCCTAATCTCTGCCCTAAAGCATGCGGCGAATTGTCAATCATAGTTTATCGAGATTGGTATGCATATTAATGGATAGCAAGGCTGCCATTGCAACTCTGGGTAGATTATTCACGACAATAAAGTTAACTGTGGACTGCCGGGTATCTATAAATGAGATTGCGATAATTAGAGGGTAACGCTGGCATGAGAACTAGGGCAAAGTGGGTACCTGATATTACCGACGGCCAGACCAAACAAGAAAAATATTTGAAAACATGTTCGTTGGTGACCTAATCGTCTTATTGATGGCACGCTGGAGAGCTCTCAGCAAACGTGAGTCATAAAAAAGGAATTAGGAGAAATGAAAGTGTGTAAATACCTGTGCCCACACTGAAAGCATTTTTTCACAGATCCACTGGATTTTGACATTAATCCAATGAAAAATTTACATTGAAAGTCAACCTATGTAACCCTACATTGGATTAATGAAAAATGTAAATGTAAATGTGAAAAGAGTTTCGTAGAAACTACTTTAAAAGAAAAGAGAAAAAAAAACTCGGCGTTAATTGCATAGATGTAAATGCGGTCATAAATGGTTTTATATTTGAATGAAATTTTTAATTTATTTTTTCCATTTTTTCAATGTGCATTTTGAGTTGTAGTGATTTTTATTTTTTTTATTCCTGTTTCAAATCATCAAGTTTCATTAATTTTATTTCGTTTTTATATTTCTTTTACACCATGTTATGTTCTACTTTCATAAGCTAACCTTTAAGTAAATCGTACTAAGCTCATTTTCCAGCCCCCAACGACCTTCATCTTCCTTCTTTACATTTTTCTGGCTCGCTGCGTCAATTTAGTGTATTTAAATTAACAATTAAAGAAAAAAGAATGTGAGAATTTGTTGCTCTTGTTTTTTCTTTCACTCTGTTTGTTATTGAGCCCAAATATTTCTTACATTTAGCAAAAATAAGTATTTCGTTAAATTTTATTTCATTAATGTTATGAACTTAAGCCTAATTAAAAATATTAAAAATTTGGATTAAAAATCATAAATAGATCAACAAAATAACCACAATACTAATTATTGTTAAAGCTAAGGCACGAGCTCTATGAGTACATTTGTCCTTCAAGTTGTGCTGAAAAAGGTCAACGAAAAGGAAAAAGACAAAATGTAGAAACAAAAAAATGTACTTGGACTTCAAGAAAAATTCTTGACAAAAGTACGAAAAAACAGAAGTAAGGAAAAAACATGTAAAATCAATTAAAATAGATAATCATTTAAAGCAAATTTCGATCTATCAAATGTTAGAATACAATTTGGTTTAAGGATTGATGTTTGACTATTGACGTAGCAGTCGTCGATGGCTGCGAGTGTAAGACGGCAAATCCATCTGGGGAGATTGAGTGGTTGCAATCGAAACATGTCATGGTAACCTGCCGGCCGGGGATCGAGCCCCAGCCACGTCAAGAATGAAAGATTATCAATAAACAATTTTAATTAATTTTCATGTTGTAAAATTCCTTTCTTCATAAAAAATAATTTAATGAAAAATTAAATTTCATGAACTTAAGCCTAATTAAAAATATTAAAAGTTTGGATTAAAAATCATAAATAGTTCAACAAAATAACCACAATACTAATTATTGAAACATAAAAATTTACAATTTTGTTCATATATTTTCACGTCTGCCGCTAAAAATTTAATTAAAAAAACGTTTTAACAACAGTTATAGGAAAAACATTTTTTAGTAATAAGTATTTTGAAGTTAAAGAATCTAATTTTGTTTTTATTGTTTTGGAGACATTTATCATGGAAAATTTGAAGTTAATAAAGGGTGGTTAAATTGTAAGGGCCGATGTTGAATGTGAACCACACCTAAACGCCAAGTTTTTTCCGAATTTTATATGACTTTTCTCTATTTCAGACTTACTCAATTTGAACCATGGAGAGATACACAATCCAACAACGTGTTAAAGTTATCCAGACTTATTATGAAAATGGGCGTTCAAATCAAAATGCATATCGTGCACTTCGTGATTTTTTTGGTCAATTTGATCGTCCAAATGTGCGTACAATCGCAAAAATCGTGGAAAAATTCGAGCAAACCGGGTCTGTAGAAGATGTTCGTACAGCTCGTACTGCAGGAAATATTGCTGCTGTTCGCGATAGTGTGGCTGAAGAGCCGTCCACCTCAACTCGTCGTCGTGCCCAACAATTGCACCTCTCACGCTTGTCGTTGATGAACATTATGCATAAAGACTTGCATTTACACGCTTACAAGGTGCAATTGGCTCAAGAACTAAAGCCTCTTGACCATTCCAAACGTGGTGAATGGGCAGAATGGTGGCAAGAAATGGCAACAGTGGATGATCAATTTTCGAAGAAAATCATCTTCAGTGATGAGGCACATTTTCACCTCAATGGATTCGTCAATAAACAGAATTGCCGCATTTTGGCGAATGAGAATCCAAGAGTGATTGTCGAAAAACCAATGCACCCACAAAGAGTGACTGTTTGGTGCGGTTTATGGGCTGGCGGCATCATCGGGCCGTATTTTTTCCAAAATGAGGCCGGTCAGGCAGTTACTGTGAATGGTGTTCGCTATCGTGAGATGATAACGAACTTTTTATGGTGGACGATATGTGGTTTCAGCAGGACGGTGCCACTTGCCACACAGCTAACGAAACAATGGCTCTTTTGCGCAACAAATTCAATGGCCGTGTTATCTCACGTAATGGCGATGTCAATTGGCCGCCAAGATCATGTGATTTGACACCGTTGGACTTTTTTCTTTGGGGTTATTTGAAAGAAAAGGTGTACGTCGATAAGCCAGCAACAATTCAAGAGCTAAAGGATGAGATAATTCGGCACATTAACGGCATAGAACCTCCATTATGCCTCAGGGTCATCGAAAATTTGGACCATCGGATGGAGGTGTGCCGCCGTGGTCGCGGCGCCCATTTGGCCGATATTTTGTTCCATACATAATTGAGTAATACCAATATATCATAATAAAATAAAATGACAATAATTTCCTAAATAGTTTGAGTTTTATTCAAAATCAACATCGGCCCTTGAAATTTAACCACCCTTTAGATTCCTTTTTTTCATTAAAGCCTAGTACTCTGTTCAAATTTGTGAAAAATGTTGAGCAACATTAATTACTTCACACGAAAATTTTGACATGTATCAATGTTACCTATCATGCGAGTTTGTACAATTTGACGTTATTATTCCTGCAAAGTATGCGACATTGTTTTACGTTTGTAAACAAACCCCACATGTATTTAACTAAAAATAATTTTTTTTTAATAAAACAGAAAGTAAATATGAATAAAGAACTGTTACCGGTTGTGTTATTTTAATTTTTTAGTTCTTATTTAATAATCAGTTCATACTTTTTTACCTTTGCTTAAAATTCCACGTGAAATAAGTGCAGCTTACATTATTTCGCAGTTGTAAAAAAATGTTGCCAGACACATTTCGGAACTTTTTCACAAAATGAACAGAGTACAACTCCATCAACATTATTTCATAGATATTCCGCACAAGTTTTTTTCATATGAGTTTTGACAGCATTTCACGTGAAATGTTGAACAGAGTACCAGGCTTAACTTAAAAATATTTAAATATTTTAATTAATAGTTCATTTTAATCTTAAAAAGCCTATTGAAATTATGTTTAACAATAAGTTGAATTTTTCTTTTGAAAGCGATATTAGGTCGTCATTAATTTAATGAAAAATGTTAACGAAATTACGAAAATCAATTTCGTAGTGTTAATGAAATTGTTTCTTTATATTTGAAAAAATTTTTTTCCCGTAATCATTGGATTAATGAAAAACATTTAATGAAATTGATTCATTAGATTTATGAAGCGTAATTCTTTCAGTGCATGTTCAGTAACTCTCGTGTCGAGAAACTTTTCGACTGAAATGTGTGAAATGAAAGATAAATGTCATAGATGGAAACAAACAGCTGTTTTTCTCACTAAAAAGTGTGTCTGTAACTTTTTTGGCGAGTTCTAGCTAACACGTAAGGAAATTACTCGCCACTTTACAGAAAAAGTGTACCTGTACCATTTTTGTGAGAAAAGTTCCCGCTTTGAACTGTCAAAAAAAACTCACAAATAAAAATGGGGCGAGAAAAAATGTTTACACAAAAAAACAATTTAAATGCAAATACAAAGAATAATAATAATATTTTGTTCTTGGCACATTTCTTATTGCTTAATTATTTTGCTTTTAAAATTTTTAAAAAACATACGAATTTTTTTACGCTCGTTGGCAAACCACAAACATTTAACTCGCACTTTACATTATTTGGTATAGCAGGCGGTTGTATTTAGCCGCCGTCAGAGATATGTGTTACTGGCGTTCTCAACGTCTGCAATGTCACATCGGCTTCGAGTGCAATGTTATGATATTTATAACGTAATAACGAAAACTTGTATTTAACGGAGTTGAATTGATTTAATATCGCGAATACGAGCGCTTACCTCGAATAATGACTATCGCCATTAAATTCAGCGTACTCAAATCAGCTTTACCGTTAGGGCGCCCAGCTTATTCAAAAATAAAGTGTCACATTCATGCTTATTAATGCGTAGAAATTTTTTTTAAGTAGACCTTTTGGGGCTAAAGCTGCTCTTTTTTCAAAATAAATGCCCAAAAACACAAATTAATAATATTCATATATGAACGTATGTACAAAGATTACGTGTATTATTCACATTAGTTTAATTTGTTTCATCCGTTGTAATGAAACCATGAAATTGTATTTATCTAAAAATGTACATTAAATTCTCTTTCCTGGCATAAAGTTTGATCTAAAATCTAATTCAACGCTACTTAATTTTTTCATTATTTATGTAAATTTTCTTAATTTATTATTTCTTTCATTTACTTTATTACTTTCTATACTTTTGTACGTTTAACATACAAACGAGCAGTTGTTAAGATGAACTTTCGTTTTTGTTTTCTGACAGAGCGTAGAATATTGTTCTAATTACAACCATCAAAATATTTAGTTCAACAATCACTAATTTAGTTAAATACACAACTGACTGACTGACTGACTGAACAGTGAGCAACTGACATACATACTTTAAAGGCATAAAATTATTTTCTTGGTGGAAATATAATTAACAAAATATTTGCACAAATTACCATTCATTAAATCAAAAACGCACAACCAACCAGATACGAATTTCAAGGGAAATATTTTTCTATTCAAAAAATCGGCACAGAAATAAAACAATAGAGCAAAGAAAAAAAAATCAAATTCATGCTTCACACTCATACGCAATTTAGTTGTTTGAAGATACAAAGTTTACATTTAGACATGTAAGAGATTTCAGAAAGAGAAATAAATAATACCTTCTTTAATAATTTTTAAAATTTACTTGTTAAAAACTGTAAAAGTAAAAGCACATTAACCAGCCAAGTGCAAGTGAAAATTCTCATTAAAAATGAAAAAGATACAACAAGAAAAAACAAAACATTTCTTGTTTGTTTGAAAAAAGTCATAATAGCATAAAAAAATCGACAATTGTTTACTGTTACTAAAGAAGGTACAAGTTTGCTTGTCAGTATGTTGCACAGTGCGTTGATTCCATATCGCGATTCGATATAAATGGAAGGAGTTGTCGCATATTAAAGAAAATTGGTATCGAAATGATTTAAGTAAAAAAACCCCAAAGGATCGACGTTGTATTTCGTACGTAATCGTAAATATCAAGTACTACAATGTTTGTGGTTATCCTATATTGTAAATGCTACCTTAATTCAGTTAATTGTCTTAACATTGGTCCATATTTGCTCACAGCTCCCATACAAATACCAATGCCGAAAAAAGCTTGTAATGCCATAACATTTTTATAACTGATGATATTGATATGATGGTAAGATAACTTTGATAATTGCTGTTATGTCATGGTTTTTGTGGTTATATATTCAGAAATGACTAGAGGTCCCATATAAGCCCCCTCCCTAGCATCACTTTAAGATATACATACTTAAATATAGATATTTACATAATATTCAAAACAAAGAGCTCTTAAATAAGTCGTAACATCGCTACATATTTTTGGTCTGCCTAGTCGATTATTGCCCATAATTTCTAAATCGAGAACACTCTTAAACATTTGTCTGTAATAACTGTGGCTTAGGATATCACATGGTCGGACTTGATCGACTACACTTTACCAAACTTTCGAAAATTTTTAGAATTCTCGTGATAGACTTAATTTGGGAGCAATAAAAAATACATGTTCTGAAAACATTAAATGCATAATTAAACAAATAAAAAGATGTTAATTAAAAATTAAGCAATTATCTGGTTTGAATCAAAGTCCTATAACTATTTTTGCATAAAATCCCTTTTCCAACTGAAGGGTACGTTGCACTATCGCACAAGGCTTACATATATTGCGGAAAATACAAACCAGTCATGATAAGTTGGTTTTGTTTTAATTTTTAAACAATTATCAAAAAGTAATTTCAATTTTTGGGAATAAAAAATTTTAATTTCAAAAGATTTTGTTATTTGTGCTTAATTCCCAGTTTTTATTCTTGATAAAAACACTTGAAATTTATTGTTGATGGGATAAGCTATTCCTATGCATTTCACTGGTTGCTTAGGCCAGATCATCAGGAAACTTCATCCATAAAGATTTTAGACAAACTTTTGTTTTTCTTAACCTACTTACAACTACAATTAATGTTGAGAGAATTTCAACTAATTGTAGTGGGGAGTGTAAGACGAGATAAACCCACTTTTTTATTGTTGATGTATTTTGTTCAAGCTTTGATATTGTTACAAGTAAAACTGTTGCTATAAGTCTTATACGTTTAACAGTTTTATTTGGTTTAATATCTTTAGTTTGTCTAAAATCTTTATGGATGAAGTTTCCTGATGATCTGGCCTAAGCAACCAGTGAAATGCATAGGAATAGCTTATCCCATCAACAATAAATTTCAAGTGTTTTTATCAAGAATAAAAACTGGGAATTAAGCACAAATAACAAAATCTTTTGAAATTAAAATTTTTTATTCCCAAAAATTGAAATTACTTTTTGATAATAAACAGGCAAGTGCACGGCCTAAAAAAACACTTAATTGACAACATCTTTTGTAAGTTGTTGTTTGTTTTTTATTTTGTTTTTCTTAACCTACTTACAACTACAATTAATGTTGAGAGAATTTCAACTAATTGTAGTGGGGAGTGTAAGACGAGATAAACCCACTTTTTTATTGTTGATGTATTTTGTTCAAGCTTTGATATTGTTACAAGTAAAACTGTTGCTATAAGTCTTATACGTTTAACAGTTTTATTTGGTTTAATATCTTTAGTTTGTCTAAAATCTTTATGGATGAAGTTTCCTGATGATCTGGCCTAAGCAACCAGTGAAATGCATAGGAATAGCTTATCCCATCAACAATAAATTTCAAGTGTTTTTATCAAGAATAAAAACTGGGAATTAAGCACAAATAACAAAATCTTTTGAAATTAAAATTTTTTATTCCCAAAAATTGAAATTACTTTTTGATAATAAACAGGCAAGTGCACGGCCTAAAAAAACACTTAATTGACAACATCTTTTGTAAGTTGTTGTTTGTTTTTTATTTTGTTTTTCTTAACCTACTTACAACTACAATTAATGTTGAGAGAATTTCAACTAATTGTAGTGGGGAGTGTAAGACGAGATAAACCCACTTTTTTATTGTTGATGTATTTTGTTCAAGCTTTGATATTGTTACAAGTAAAACTGTTGCTATAAGTCTTATACGTTTAACAGTTTTATTTGGTTTAATATCTTTAGTTTGTCTAAAATCTTTATGGATGAAGTTTCCTGATGATCTGGCCTAAGCAACCAGTGAAATGCATAGGAATAGCTTATCCCATCAACAATAAATTTCAAGTGTTTTTATCAAGAATAAAAACTGGGAATTAAGCACAAATAACAAAATCTTTTGAAATTAAAATTTTTTATTCCCAAAAATTGAAATTACTTTTTGATAATAAACAGGCAAGTGCACGGCCTAAAAAAACACTTAATTGACAACATCTTTTGTAAGTTGTTGTTTGTTTTTTATTTTGTTTTTCTTAACCTACTTACAACTACAATTAATGTTGAGAGAATTTCAACTAATTGTAGTGGGGAGTGTAAGACGAGATAAACCCACTTTTTTATTGTTGATGTATTTTGTTCAAGCTTTGATATTGTTACAAGTAAAACTGTTGCTATAAGTCTTATACGTTTAACAGTTTTATTTGGTTTAATATCTTTAGTTTGTCTAAAATCTTTATGGATGAAGTTTCCTGATGATCTGGCCTAAGCAACCAGTGAAATGCATAGGAATAGCTTATCCCATCAACAATAAATTTCAAGTGTTTTTATCAAGAATAAAAACTGGGAATTAAGCACAAATAACAAAATCTTTTGAAATTAAAATTTTTTATTCCCAAAAATTGAAATTACTTTTTGATAATAAACAGGCAAGTGCACGGCCTAAAAAAACACTTAATTGACAACATCTTTTGTAAGTTGTTGTTTGTTTTTTATTTTGTTTTTCTTAACCTACTTACAACTACAATTAATGTTGAGAGAATTTCAACTAATTGTAGTGGGGAGTGTAAGACGAGATAAACCCACTTTTTTATTGTTGATGTATTTTGTTCAAGCTTTGATATTGTTACAAGTAAAACTGTTGCTATAAGTCTTATACGTTTAACAGTTTTATTTGGTTTAATATCTTTTGTTTGTCTAAAATCTTTATGGATGAAGTTTCCTGATGATCTGGCCTAAGCAACCAGTGAAATGCATAGGAATAGCTTATCCCATCAACAATAAATTTCAAGTGTTTTTATCAAGAATAAAAACTGGGAATTAAGCACAAATAACAAAATCTTTTGAAATTTTTAAACAATAATTAAATCAGAGATGCATTTTCGTCAAAATACATAAGACTTGTGTTTTTGTTTATATAATATAAGTTTTTCTAAAATCTTTGGATGAAGTTTCCTAACGATCTGGTCAAAGCAACCATTTAAATAAGCATAGGAATTGCTTATCCCATCAATAATAAATTCAGCGTTTTTATCAAGAATAAAAATTAGGAATTAAGCAAGACTAACAAAATCTTGTAAATGTAAAATTTTGTATTCCCAAAAAACGACTTTGATGGCTCGTAAACTTAGCTTAAATAATTTTTATTATAAATGTATTCACTTAAGCGGCATCTGGTGTAAACAGATCGAATCTTCTATATATATAAAACAGGATGTGTGTATGTATGTAACGTAAGCACTCCAAAACGGTAATCTTCAGAATATTCAGGCGGGTGACACTGAGAAGTCTGATTTTTGATTTTCGGTCTACAGGCGGAGGGGCGTGACAAAATCCAATTTTCATATTGCACCACCAATGACATATACATAAGAGCGACTTACCAAAAAAAATTCTCGATGTACCCTCCTAAAAGTGAACCTTGGACTTTTTTAAGATGACATTTTAAACATTTTGGCTCCAGCTTTGACCTCTCGTGAGCTGGACCAGTTTAAAAAAGGGTATATTTTTGCATGTTTTGTTAATTTGCGAATCTGGTTCCTTACCAACATATACAAATTGGGTATCGTAAGAAAGGCGCGTCCAACTGTACGACTTGTTCAAGGACGATCATCCATGTCCTTTCTTTAAAGGATTTCCTGTAAAAAAACGGGTTTTGAACTTTTTGTTCGGGCTTGTTTGTAATAAAAATGCCAAATTTACATATTTTAATCTTTAGTCGATTAAATTAAATACGTGTCTCAGCTTTTTTTGAAATTCGTGCTAGTTCGCGATTTGACAAAAATGCAATGGGATGTTAACCCTTCGTTTTAAATATAGCAATATGGGTACCAAATTTTTTCTACATCACCTTTGTATGTAAATAATTGAGATTTTTGCAAATTAATTTACGCAGCAAATTCGTTTTCTCTTCTATCTTTTTTCTTCCCAAAGTATTTCATATATTGGTATTTCCACAGAAATGTCTACTTTTTGTCACGTAACGTCACCAACCATTTTTAATCGTTTCTCAAAGAATAATGAAAATATTATTTACTTTTTTGCCTTTGGATGTAGAGCGCAACTTGGTTTTCATTTAGTGAAAGAGAGGAACAATTTTAACAACGTGGTTCTAAAATACAAGAATAATTGCTAGGTGACGTGACGTGACAAAAAGAGAGCTTTTCTGTGGAAGTGCCCATATTTTCCTTTGATTTTTCGAACAAAAATTTAACAACATTTTTTTTAAAAATGTAACTAAAGTTGAGTCTACTTTAACTTCAGCAGCAAATTGTATGAAATTGTTTCTTACGTTTAAAATAATTTTATTTAGTTTTGAATGCAAATTTTAACAAAATGTTGAAAAAAAATAATAATAAATGCATAATATTGTTGTGCCTCAAATTTGAAAACGGTTTGTTAATGCAAAATATGTGTGGTTGCAAAAGAAATTTTTGCTCTATTATGAACACCAAGTGAAAATGTTTTTTTGATTGTGAACGAAGCTTAAAATCGGTTATGTAGTTCCGAAGATATTTAAAAAAACCTATGTTAATAATGATCCAATATCAACATATTAAAACTTTCGAAATCCACGAATTCCGATGATTTACAACGATTAACCATTCCAATTCAAGCGGCTCCAATTCCCTTTGTGTCTTGCCTTTGCTATTACCATTAGCAAAGCACAAGGCCAATCATTGACTATTGGTGGCTTAAACGGCCAGTTGTATGTGGCTTGCTCCCGAGTTGGCATGTCAAAAAATTTATACGTTTTTACACCAAATAAAAAACCAAAACACATTGTCTATCCGCTGGCCTTAAGATGAAGTAATAAATAAATATAACTTCCAATTTGCCTTAAATACATGCGTTTCTTTTTTGATTGAGCCCATATCTACACCATATGTAAGTTTATGTGTAAATGATAGGTATTCAATGAATTTTTATTTAAAGGCTGTAAATTTCGTTAAATGCTCAATTTAAATCGTGTGGTAATACAACACTAATGTTTGCTTAGGGCCAGCAACGCGGACCGGGTCAGCTAGTCAAATGATATGCAAAATAATACGTTGTTATTTCTTAGATAATATTTTTCCCATTAAATTTCGCGTTTATGTTTTCAAAAATGTATTAAAATGTTTACATTAAAACACACTGTGCCTAGGTCGCGAGCCTTTATTGTAAGTCATTGTTCGAACTGTAATGAATGAAAACATTTTGAAAATATTACTATGAACACTCTTTCTAGCAATACAAGTTTTTACCTTTTATTACAATTTTTATAACATTAAAAAAATGCTGATCATAACCCCTTTTAAAAGGTCAAACATACTTGCTCTTATTTTAAAATCTAATAAGAGTGTCGCACTTTGTTTTTACCTTGTTTTTATTTTTAAGTGTTTTTCACTTTTTTCAGGCATTTAAACTATGTATAATTCATGCTACGGCTAGTTATGCACATGTATATGTCAAAATAAAAGAGTGTTTACCTATTGAGTATACATAACACTATAGTAAAGTCATGATGACTTAACTCTCTAAAACTATTAAAATCATGCTAATAAAATTCCGAAAGATATACAGATAGTAGCTTTGGATATATATCGGATAAGCACTTTTTATACCCTTCACCACAGGTGGTGAATAGGGTTTATATAAGTTTGTCATTCCGTTTGGAATTTCTATAATATTGATGTTGGACCCTATAAAGTATATATATTCTAGGTCCTTATGAGAAGCGAAGTTGATTTAACGATGTCCGTGTGTCCGTTTGTCCGTTGAAATGGGTTTTTCGAAGACCCCATATATGATTGGGGCCAGGTTATTATACATTTATGTCACATATGGTCCGGAATTGTTTGCTATTGAAATTCAGCAAGATCGGTCCACAAATGGCTGAGATATGAGTAAAAAACCTGTAATAAAAAGCGCTTGCTTTTTATTATGTTTAAATAAAACTCTGTCAGTCTGTTAAGATAAAAGTTTTTATTTTTTTAAAGGACCTCGTTGTGCAATACAATATGGCGAACTTAGTATTAATTATTAATAACGAGCTAACTTATCTACATAATTACTTTTAGTTAATTACTTATGTATACATACTTAAAGTAATGGTGTTGACAATATAGCGATTTTGCATACATATTTACACGCTTTTTTTTCTTTTTTTTATAATAAAATATTATAATAAGCTTTAGTAAGATTTATTAAAATTAAAGTGCCTAGCATGTGGACAAAGAATCAACCCCATAGTCTCTACCAAATCTAAGTGGCGGTCCGACCGACCACTTCTGATTATTGTAGGCCCGCTGGAATTCTCACGGTTGGCATTATCGCTACTAATGTGTGAACCAGTGGTTTCAGGATTCATTTCGACAGGGGCAGATGCCCCCCTTGAAACAACTGTCTCGTTTATGATACTTTGACCCTCAGTTGTACTATTGTCACAAACATCCCCTGCTGATGGTCTGACGCCTGTAATTTTATCCCCCGATCCCGCACCACCTTCTTCATATAACAAATCAGAAGCATTAAAATCATCATTCTTTGTTCTCACAATAAATCGTCTATTCCGCCTAAAATGATTGTCAAAGTTATCCTTAACAGCATATGATCTTTCATTGTAAGCCGATACTATCCTACCATAGTGCCATTCCTTCCCTTTTTAAATAGAACTAATTCATTGTCCTGCAACCTTGACAAAGGCCTAGCATTCCTATCATAATAGTACCTTTGCTTTTCCCTTTTGTTCTCAATTCTGTGTCTAATTTCCTGTTGATTCATGTTGTTCGGTTTAAGAAGTGAACCAGCAATTAGTAATTTTGTTTTAACAAGCCTTCCAAAAATTAATTCAGATGGAGTAACACGCATATCTGCTAATGGGGTTGTGTTGTATTCTAGGAGTCGATACTGAAATTGGTTTTCCTCACCTGTCTTAACACAGCGCCTAAGGATATTTTTCGCAATTGAGACCCCCTTTTCCGCTAGTCCATTACTTTGTGGATATCTTGGGCTTGAAAATCTAAATTGTACATTGTAATTCGCAGAAAATTTCGAGAATTCCCCAGATCCAAACGGACTATTATCGCACCTAATTACTGCCATCTTGCGCTGCATTTCAGTTGGTACAACTAATCTGTGATTTAAGATAATAAACCATCTTCCACGTGTAATTCAGACTTGAGCTTGTAGAACATCTGAGCCAACTTGTCAAGTTTGTGAAATCCGGGCCATCCATTTACAACATAATTACAAATCCGTGAATATGCGCTATCACCTCTTAAGATTTCCTGATAGTACATGTAATTTTCTGGCGTTAAACAAACTGATTTTGTTACCGAGTGAATCACGCCAGAAAGTTCTTCCACCTCCATAACATCTGGCAATTGTGCCCTCGACAAACAATCAGCCAATAATAATTCCTTGCCTGGTTTATAGACGACTTTCATTAATGGATATTTTAATAAAAACATAAACATGCGCTGAAGTCGCATCGTCACATCATCTATGTCGCGTTTTATTAAAGCTTCCAATGGCTTGTGGTCTGACTTCACAGTAAACTCCCGCCCAAATAAGAAAAAATTAAAGCGCTGACAAGCGAACACAATTGCCAAAAGTTCTTTTTCGATTTGAGCCCATTTCTGTTCACTTTTACTCAGAGTTCTCGAAGCAAAAATCACAGGATGACCATTTTGGATAATGACACACCCCAGTCCATCCTTGGACGCATCCGTCTGCACTATTACAGGTGCCTTTGGATCAAATATAGCCAATACTGGCTCAGCCGTTACTATTCCCAATAAATTTTCAAGCTCCCTCAAATTTTTTCCTTTAAAGGTCCAATTAGACGTGACATTACCATACTAACACTGTATTACCAAACAAACATAAACATACTATACAAACCAATTCAATTTTGGTTTCTACGGTCATACAGTGGCTATGGTAATACAGTGTTGGTAATTTGGCTTTTTTTTTTTTTTTGTTTTTTTATACCCTTCACTACAAGTGGTGGATTGTATTTGTAATGTGTTTAATTTTACGCATACTCATACACATTAATGCATGTATATGATATGCCGCTCAAATAAAGAAACAAACTCTTAGACTCAATCTATTTTAATTTCACTCTTCTTCAGTAAAAGCATTCGTAGCCGAGTGGTTAAGTTCTCTCCTGAGGCTGATGATATTGCCAGTTAGAATCCCACAAATAACGATTTTAAGATTATAAAACGAATTTCAAACATCAACTTTGGCAAAAGAGGAAACGGGCTTAGGTACATATATAAATTTTTTGTTTTTTTTATATTCTTCGGCATGACGAAATGAAAAGTTGGCGTTGCTCAGTTAATATTTATTTATACCTATCTAAAGAACGTTATTTATGTATATAACTTTTTGTTCTTATGCTATCATGGTGAAGGGTATATAAGATTCGGCATAGCCGAATATAGCACTCTTACTTGTTATATTTAATAGTATATTTATTTAGACATTTTTTTTCATAAGATTGAAATTAGTTTAGTTTAGTAAATAGCTTTATATCAAAAGTTAAAATGGCCATCTCTTTAGGGGGCAAGTTGTTAAAAAGTTTTTATTTAAAAAAATAAGGTTGCAAATCTGGGGGTCTACTCTCTATTGCGATGCGAAAACAATTTCGATGCGAAAGCTTAATGCTAACTTGGTACTCTCTATCACTTTCGCTAAATTTTCTGAAAATGATAGCGGCAATAAAAATTAAGGATGGCGCGGATTTACAGTAATGAAATCCCAAAGTGTGTGAAAATATTTAAAATTTTAAAATTTCAATAAAATAAAGTGATGATTTACGAAAAGAAAAAAAATAAAAGATGCGAAAGACACATGCGCCAACGTATTGAAGAGTACCAATTGCTAGATTTGCTACAATTTTCTTTCGCATCGCAATAGAGAGTAGCCCCCCTGGACATAAATTATGGCTGCCTCTTAACATGTTGTGGTCAATTATGACCGTTTGCCACTAATAATTCTAAAAGCAACATGCTATGATTGAAGAGCAACCATGCTACTATACGTGTTGATCATTATTTTGTTATTATTAGCCATAACATGTTCGGTGGCAACTATAATATTGTTGTGGTTTCTTGATTAAGGACTAATTTAACCATAACATGGTTGCCAGTGACAATGGTTTAATTAACAACAATATGTTTAAAAATGTTTATTAAAAATTGTGTTGCTGAAGGTCACCATATTGAAAAAAGTTTTTTCTCTTGGTGTAGCATTTTGTTAGTACATAAAAGATATAAGTGTTTAAGCTTTTCTGAGGAAACTTAGTATAGAAACTTTTTCGAAATATTATCAAATTCTCCTTCTTTATGTTAAACATGTTAAAGTCCTCTTACCGGCCATTATTTTGAACATTAGGTCAAATATTTCCTCCTCGTCAAAACTTTTTGATAAAGATGCCAATTTTGACAGCCTTCCTCCTTCCTGCGTTGTGCTGATATTTTAAAAAAATTCGATAAATTTAATGAGATTTCAACTATAACGTTGGATTGATAACCATTTGTTTATATGTTTCCGTTGATTCTTAAAGGAGCATAGGCCTCCATTTTTATTATTTGAGGTTTCGGTAATCATGATATTTTGGATGAGCAAATGATTAGTCGACTGCATCCTATTCTGATGATGGGGCTGCCATTTTAGCCATCAGACTGGTTGTACATATTCCACGACGTCCGCACCAATTAGGTGAACAGACGCTGCGATGTTCGAGGAGCACAAATTTAAGCTCGGTACTCACTCACCTTGTCGATGTTGCCAACATGGCATACATCCGCTGTTGTCCGGGACTGTTTATTCGCAGGTAACCTTTATATCTAAAGGCCGTTCACTATCCGCAACCTTTGATCCGTCCGGTTGCCTACAGCTCGGCACATGATTTGCATGAATAAACATACAAGCCATCGGCTACCATTAGGCGTGTCTTAAAAGCTGAAATACAATAATTATTACTACCCATTAACACCTAATCTATTAACAGCTCCTAAGTGGTTTGATTGTTTCAAATTTTTTAACTTTATTTAAAAACAAAGAAGAAAAGTTTCCCATAAAATCACGGAAATTTTAGTATAATTTTTCTGGGAGTACCCTGTAAATTTTCCGGAATAGGAAGGTAAAGCTCAAATTAGACGTGACATAACCATAACCATAACCATACAAAACAGCTGTTTGAACCAACCTTATGGGCAACACTATATACTTTTTATCAAATAGGGGGCTTAACAATGCGCCATTATGGTTATGTCACGTCTAATTGGACCTTAAGATCCAACAAAAGTTCGTTCGCAGAGAACAAAAATTTCCCGAAAAATTGGTGTGATTTTATATTGATTTAAAACAGTGTTTTGTTGAGTGGTATTACCACTGCCCTGTTTTCTGTGATATAGTTAAAAAAGGCAAACTCGGTACCGATTTATTAGGTTGAGACATGCGTATAAGTAATTTCAATGGCTTTTAATTGAAGAATTTTTATTAAATAAACTTAATTTTTTTTTTTTTTAATATTTTTAATTAGGCTTAAGTTCATGAAATTTAATTTTTATTAAATTATTTTTATATGGTAACCTGCCGGCCAGGGTTCGAGCCCGAGCCACGTCAAGAATGAAAGATTATCAATAACAATTTTAATTGATTTTCATGTTGTAAAATTCCTTTCTTCATAAAAATAATTTAATAAAAATTAAATTTCATGAACTTAAGCCTAATTAAAAATATTAAAAATTTGGATTAAAAACCATAAATAGTTCAACAAAATAACCACAATACTAATTATTGTTAAAGCTAAGGCACGAGCTCTATGTGTACATTTGTCCTTCAAGTTGTGCTGAAAAAGGTCAACAGAAAAGAGAAAGACAAAGTGAAAAAACAAAAAAATGTACTTGGACTTCAAGAAAAATTCTTGACGAAAGTACGAAAAAACAGAAGTAAAAGGAAAAAACATGTAAAATCAATAAAAATTGATAATCATTCAGGAAAGCAAATTTCGATCTACCAAATGTTAAAATACAATTTGGTTTAAGGATTGATGTTTGACTAGTGACGTCAGCAGTCGTCGATGGCTGCGAGTGTAAGACGGCAAATCCATCTGAGGAGATCGAGTGGTTGCGATCGAAACATGTCATGGTAACCTGCCGGCCAGGGTTCGAGCCCGAGCCACGTCAAGAATGAAAGATTATCAATAACAATTTTAATTGATTTTCATGTTGTAAAATTCCTTTCTTCATAAAAATAATTTAATAAAAATTAAATTTCATGAACTTAAGCCTAATTAAAAATATTAAAAATTTGGATTAAAAACCATAAATAGTTCAACAAAATAACCACAATACTAATTATTGTTAAAGCTAAGGCACGAGCTCTATGTGTACATTTGTCCTTCAAGTTGTGCTGAAAAAGGTCAACAGAAAAGAGAAAGACAAAGTGAAAAAACAAAAAAATGTACTTGGACTTCAAGAAAAATTCTTGACGAAAGTACGAAAAAACAGAAGTAAAAGGAAAAAACATGTAAAATCAATAAAAATTGATAATCATTCAGGAAAGCAAATTTCGATCTACCAAATGTTAAAATACAATTTGGTTTAAGGATAGATGTTTGACTAGTGACGTCAGCAGTCGTCGATGGCTGCGAGTGTAAGACGGCAAATCCATCTGAGGAGATCGAGTGGTTGCGATCGAAACATGTCATGGTAACCTGCCGGCCAGGGTTCGAGCCCGAGCCACGTCAAGAATGAAAGATTATCAATAACAATTTTAATTGATTTTCATGTTGTAAAATTCCTTTCTTCATAAAAATAATTTAATAAAAATTAAATTTCATGAACTTAAGCCTAATTAAAAATATTAAAAATTTGGATTAAAAACCATAAATAGTTCAACAAAATAACCACAATACTAATTATTGTTAAAGCTAAGGCACGAGCTCTATGTGTACATTTGTCCTTCAAGTTGTGCTGAAAAAGGTCAACAGAAAAGAGAAAGACAAAGTGAAAAAACAAAAAAATGTACTTGGACTTCAAGAAAAATTCTTGACGAAAGTACGAAAAAACAGAAGTAAAAGGAAAAAACATGTAAAATCAATAAAAATTGATAATCATTCAGGAAAGCAAATTTCGATCTACCAAATGTTAAAATACAATTTGGTTTAAGGATTGATGTTTGACTAGTGACGTCAGCAGTCGTCGATGGCTGCGAGTGTAAGACGGCAAATCCATCTGAGGAGATCGAGTGGTTGCGATCGAAACATGTCATGGTAACCTGCCGGCCAGGGTTCGAGCCCGAGCCACGTCAAGAATGAAAGATTATCAATAACAATTTTAATTGATTTTCATGTTGTAAAATTCCTTTCTTCATAAAAATAATTTAATAAAAATTAAATTTCATGAACTTAAGCCTAATTAAAAATATAAAAAATTTGGATTAAAAACCATAAATAGTTCAACAAAATAACCACAATACTAATTAAACTTAATTTTTTTAAATTTATTTTAAGAATTAATTTATCCGAATTTAATTCAGACCTACACAGACATGCCAAGTGAGTATTTTTATGAGATGTCCCATTTATAGCTGTATATGTTACAAATAACATTAACAATTATATTTTAACCCCATTTACCGATATCTCAGGTATTTGTGGACCGACTTAATTTCAATAGCAAACAAGTCTGGGCTTAATATATGTATGTGTCATAAATTTATTACTACCTAGTCTTCATCATATCAGGGATCTGCGGAAAATCCATTTCAACGGAGCCATTGATAGTTGACTCATAAGCAGGGAAACCATAAATATGCAATTGCATGTTTTTCCTTGTGCGACCAATGAAGGCCGAAACAATATATTTATCCGTTTTAGAACTTTTTATGAATTTTGGCATCGATTTGTTAGTGCATACTTTTGCATATTTTACCGTTTGCAGCATTTTTTTTGCATAATTTAGTTAAAAGAGCTTTTTTGCAGCATTTTTTTAAGTTTACGGCGCATATTTTGCTTTTGAAGGCATATTTTGATACATTTTAGATTTCTTTTTGGTTTCTACAAGAGCTTTCGCAATAAATATAATTTTTTTTTTGCGAACTTCTGTTTTAAATATCTATCTGTAACCCAACGTGTTGCTTAAAATTCTCCAATACTTTTTAAAGTGATCTAACGATGTTCATCCGTCCGTCTGGCTGGTTATCTGTCTATGTTAACCTTACGCGCAAAGTACAAATTGCAATCTTTTAGATAATTTGAAAAAATTTGGTAAATACATTTAAATTGTTATAAGCACGAAGTTTCCAAATAAGACTCATTGTGTTCGTTAACTATCTTATTATGTAAATACTATGGTGTTTGGGCTTTACCGATTATAATTTTAGGATTGTTTTTATTAAATGGAACTGCTAATAAATTGTTGAAAATTTTGTTTTAATATAAGCAATTTTAAATTTTTGGGGCATATTTTTAACAGTTTTCAGGGCCTTATTTAGCAGTCACAAGCAGTCAGAAGCCCTTCTCGCCGCATTCCATACTTATTTATTTTTTACACAGGTTGTCATTGGGCGCAAGGCCTTCTACACTTCCTTTAAAAACAACTTCGATCCCTTCCCAAAGAAGGGAGTAAGGAAGGTCACTTAAAATAAAAAGTAAATAAAACTGAACACCTTCCTTTCTCCCTTCTCAAAGAAGGGAGTAGCGAATGTGTACTGAATATTTCAGAAGGTCTTTTAAAAAGAAGTTTATGCCTTCTAGAAGGCATACTTCTGAAGGCAGGATATCATGCGAAGCGAATCTTTTAGAAAGGAGTATAGACCCCTTCAAAAAGGCCTGCAACTTGCGGTCCTTTCAATATTTACCGTTGGGTAAGGCTTCAGAATATACATATATACCATATACGGTCTAAGATCCATATTGTAGAAAATACAACCGGAGTGACAAACTTCTATATACCATTTCATCTGTGGTGAAGAGTATAAAAAGCCGATAAGATAAAGTTTTAAAGCTCATATTTTAATAACAAATAAACGCTTTTGAAAATTTGAGATACATTCTCGATAATATTCGAATTTTTCGAATATTCGTATTAATTTTTTTAAAAAAATATAAAAAGTCTTGTTCAAACATAAATAACATTATTTTATATTTTAGTCATAGTTGTTTGTTCCTCTGTAGGCATACTTATATACAAATTTCTATAAAATTGTAGCAGTATAAGCAAATTGAGCTCAAGAGTTGTGTGTAAAATAATAGCAGTACTCATTCAACTTATTGTTGAATTTATTGGGCTCAAAGCACAGAAGAAACAATTATCCAAAATTAATTTTGAATTCCTTTGCAAAATTATAAATATACCCAAAATATTTTTGATACATGTTCATGCTTTTGGGTGAATTTCTTTTGAACGGCTTAATTTAATTTAGAATTTTATTAACTTTTCATTTATTTCTTATGTTTTAACATTAACTCTATTTTCTTTAATTTTTTTCATACGAAATAAAGTTTCTTCAAGTCAATAAAGAATTGACGAAAATATTATTAAAGACAACTATTAGCGATTACATAGGACGAGCCGCAGAACAAAACGTAATTTTTGCTGGGTTAAAATTTTAGCAGATTTATTTCGCCCCCTTAAAAAACTGCATGAACCTGCAAATGGTAATGGCTTGATATCAAACAACTTTTATAATGAAAAAAGTACGTTTTGTTAATAAAAAATTAAAAAGTGCGTTTAAAATTAAAAAGGACATATCGCTTAACAAAAAGGAAAAAATAATGGATTTTTTGTATCTACGCCTACGATACAAACATTTAAAAAAAAAATCTAGTTTACGAGAGAAGTTAACTTCTCGAGTAGAACATTATGGTCACATTTGAACTTTTTTCTTGTCTCTTTTTCATTATCTCGTAAAATGCATTAGCTCTAAGGGTTTGAATTCGTAAATCTGTGAAAAGTTTTACTCTTTCTTTGAGAATCAATCTCAGTTTTAATTTTATTTCGAGTGAATGAATATCATGAATATCCGAAATAATGTTCAACTTACTTTTGAGCTACCACCCAATAAAAAATTGAGCTTCAAACGAAGCAGGTTTGTAAGGGAGAAATGTAAGAGTTTCGCTTACGAAAGGCATGCATTTTATATGGTGAATTCCAACTTTGAAACAATACATTTTTGACACATAAAGCACTTTAACCAAAAAATTAAATCTGGTGAATGTAGCTATCAGCTTTACACACTGAATTTTTTTAAAGTTATTTCTTGGTATACTCATTTACAAACCTGCTACGTAGTAAGGGAATGCCGTGGCACTTGAAATGCTATTTTTTTTTTTTGCAAAATTAACGAAAAGTCCATCACAAGCATTAAAAAAAACAAAATAAAAATACCTTGATTCCGTACGGAATGCGCGATCAGTTTCGCACTTTGCTTAAGCAAATGACAGTTTCATTAAACTTAACAACAATTATCCTTAAGTTCATTACGGTTTGATACATAAGATTTATTCCCACAGTTGCTTTAAACTGATTGACATGGCTTTGGAAGCAGGAAAGGATTTTATGAAAAGAGAACAAAAACTAGTTTATGTAGGTTTTACTTGTAGTTTTATTGATGCATGGATTGCAACTTTCATTAAAGCAAAAAATTCGACTACAAGAACATATTGCAGAGATTATGCAAAAAGTACGTTTTTCAGAAAAAGTATTTAAAAGGTTCGTTTTGCTATGCACCGATTTTTTTATATCCCATTGATAGAGTTGTCAATTATTTGCCTTGCAACTTTGTTCGAATAATTCAAATAATTGTTTTTGTTCGTTCGATCAAACGATTAAATCTAAAAAATTATTCGATTAATCGATGAAAATAACGACTAAAAAATTAGTTTTACAAAAAAATTACTATGGAAAATCCTCCATTCCATCCGCTATGACTTCTTCCTTTTTTGATGCATAAAATTTTTCATGTTAACTCCATATCGTTGTATTACTTAAAGGCATTTTAGCCTTAATTCCTTAATTATCCGATATAACTCTGGATTTTCGAAAGGCGTTGGAAGACCTACCATCTTCAGCCAAACTTCTGTCTTCAATTTCTTCTATAGAACAGCCGCTGTCTCTTTTAATGTATTTTTCCATTGGACGAAGAAAGGCATTTATTGATGTCGTTTTATTATCTTCCACTACATCCCCTGCCGTCAAATGAGTAGCTAACTACAAAAAAAGCCAACTTTAAGTTAGCTTGTATAGACTAACTTAAAGCCAACTACAAAGCAATGGAAAATTTACATTAACCAAAGTGTATACAAACACTATGTATTTTAAGTAGAGAGAGCCAAGTCGATTGGCAAGCAAACGGCTCCAAGACCCACAAAAGATTTAATTATTTAGGGCCATTATTACAATATACGGAGTAGAAATTGGTAATCGGTAATGGCCAGGTTATGGTATGATTAAAAAAATTAAATAAAATAACTAAATACAATTTTAATAAAATAGTTAATTTTAAAAAAAAAACAACTAAAAGCTTACTTAAAGTAGTAAGTTTATAGCTAGCTACAAAAAGTTAACTTTAAGTTAACGGCTAGGTAACTAACTTTAAAGTTAACTGAAAGTAATGCAGAGTCGGACAATTGACTACTTCCTAGGACATAGCAATGTTAAAATAGTTCGTTAATTCCATATAAAAGTAATGCAAGTGTCAACCACCACTACTTGAGAAATAGTTAGCTTTCAGTTAATTTAAAGTTAACTGAATGTCCGACAGGGTCGTTTCCAATGTTAATATTGTGACACATAAGCAAATGGTAAAGATATACACAGAAAAAATTATTGCCGAATTATTTTCAAACAATCGCTTGTTTAAAATTTTTTTTAATTTCTATTAATTTTTTTACTGATTCAAACAATATTTTTGTTTGATTTTTATTTAACCAACAAAAATGTGGACAACACTTCAAAAATATAATAAACGCGTTATTGGTGTCAAGTTTTCATAATTTTGTATGAAATATTTAACGCTCTTTAATGTTGTCGCCTTTTTGCATTCTTTTATTTGATCGTAAGCAACACTTCTTTATGTGAAATATAAGAACAACAACAAAAAACACACACAGTCTATTTTTGGACGCTTTAAAAAAGTGCAACTATAAGAAAAACAATAGCAGAAAAACAAGAAACAAAATCCCGTATTCAATTTTTTCAAACTGTTTGCTTAAATATGTACATCAAATACAAAAATAGAATGATGACGAAAAACATATCGAGTCGGTCTGCGGCCGTTTGTGGTTACATTTCTTCTTTAGCAAAGGAAAGGATACAGCAACAGAGAGTGATAAAGAAAAACATTGTGTTGTGTGTATAAATATAAGACTTCGTTCAAAAATTTAACATGTGTCTCAAAGCCAGCCGGCGGCTCTGCTCTTGCCGTCATCTTCTCATACAGTGCTAACTTGTGTGCGCGTCATTGCTTGTGCAAAAATTTTTTTTTTTTTTTTATTTTGAAATTTAGTATATGAATTTCAGTAAACTTTTTGTTTGATTCAGTTAAATTATTTGTTTGAAAAAATCAGGGTTTTTTCAATAAACAAAATGCAAATAAATTGTTTGAATATGCAAATTTGTTTATAGGACCGATTTCAGACAAAAAATAGTTTGACTCTACAAATTTTTTGTTTGAATTGGAAAAATTATTTTTTCCACAATAACAACATTTTCTACTTCCAAGATATGATTTATATAAATCAGTTCTTTTTTTAAAGTTTTTGTTTATTTCTAATTTTATCACCCGAAATTGAAAAATTCCATTTCCATCTTTTGATTTCATCTTTTGATTTAAAAATAAAACAGATGATACAATTGAGAAGGTGAGTTGTTGCAAACTTAAAAATACGAGATGGCAAATGATTCTTAGATGGCAAATATTCTGATTGCATCAATGAATGTCCGGGCTAAAATCATGGAAGAGGACACACTGAAAGAATTTTCTTCGCAATACTAAATAATTTTGACATTAATCCCATGAAAAATTGCATTATAAAGGAACCTATGCAGCGCTTCGTTGGATCAATGAAACCTGTTTCATTAAAAGGACTTAATGAAACATTACATTAGATCCATGAATATAATTCATTGGATGAATACTTTCAACAAGTAAAAATTTTATTTTTTTTTTATTTATTTTTTTTCTTTTTTCTTATTTTATTTTACTTTATTTTATTTTTTATTTTTTTTCTGTCTCTGGTGGGATTCGAACATGTAACCTCGGTGCTGATAGACTAGCTCACTACCAGCTAGTCTACCGGGGCAGTGTAGTTTTTGTATAAAAAAACTATGTTTTTTTCTCAATTAAGACCGTAAATATGAGATTAAATTGTCCATAATAACAATAACAACGTTGATTGAAAGTGGATTGAAAGTTTTTGTTTCATTACTATAATGACATTTTTATTGTCATAATGAAAATTTAAATTTATGAAGGCAATTATTGAAATATGTTGCTTTTATAAAAAAATTTTTTGATTTCATAAATTTAATGGCATACATGTAACATTAGATGTATGAAGTTATTAAATCTTACATTTTTTAAATAACAATTAAACATTTTTTTAAGGAAACTATAATTTTGTATTAATTTATGAATATAGTTATGTTTGTATATTGTTTTTTTAAGTTCCCACCCAGCGGTAAATATTGGAAGGAACGCAAGTGGCAGGCCTTTTTGAAGGCCTCTATACTCCTTTCTAAAAGATTCGCTTTGCATGATATCCTGCCTTCAGAAGCATGCCTTCTAGAAGGTATAAACTTCTTTTTAAAAGACCTTCTGAAATATTCAGTACACATTCGCTACTCCCTTCTTTGAGAAGGGAGAAAGGAAGGTGTTCAGTTTTATTTACTTATTATTTTTTGTGACCTTCCTTACTCCCTTCTTTGGGAAGGGATCGAAGTTGTTTTTAAAGGAAGTGTGGAAGGCCTTGCGCCCAATGACAACCTGTGTAAAAAATAAATAAGTATGGAATGCGGCGAGAAGGGCTTCTGACTGCTTGTGACTGCTAAATAAGGCCTTCCATTAGGCCTCATTACTCATTCTAGTTACCCCTGGGCAATTAAAATTTTTTGTTTAACTTGGACAAACTTAAGTTTTCATATATCCAATGAAAATTTTTAACGTAATTACGAAATCTAATGAAGCGATTTTAACGAAAATACTTCATCAAACCTATGAAATTCCATTTAGACCATGAAAATTTTCATTTACCCAAGGAAAACTTTTTTATGAAAATGATTCATTAAATATATGAAGCATTTTTCTTTCAGTGCATGCATTGATACAATTAGTATATTTTAAGCGTATGAGAAAAAATAAAATTCTATGGTTTTATTTAATTTATTTTTTAATAAAAAAAAAATTGTTCGACTAATCGACATTCATTAATCGATTTATTCGTAATTCGAAAATCGTCATTTTGAAATTATTCGAACAAGAGTTTGGTTTTGTTTGATCGATTAATCGAATTATTCTTTATCGGTTGTCAACTCTAGCATTTACATGTCTTAAAATGACTTTAACGATTATGTGTTAGTCTTTAGATGTTTGTTATTTTCAAGTCAAGTTTCGTTAAAAATTTATTTAAATCATTTACAAATTTGCAGATTTAAACAATTTTGAAACAGAATACGGAGCAAAAACAAAGAGTCTGAAATATTTTGTAGCATTGTTGGTATGCATGTTTTTTAATTGTTGGTTGAGAACGATAAAAAATGCTCTAGTGCTATGGTTTAACCCACAACTGCTTATTTGCTTACATATTTATTTATTTGTATGTTCATGTAATAAACGATGCTTGTGAATTATACAAAAAGCATTGTATCCAAAAAAATAAAAAAAAAACTAAGTTATAACATTTTATGTTTTAATATCGCTCTTGTAGTAGTTGTTGCTGTTTCTGTAACAATTTCAACTAAATATTTATTTGTATTGCAATGTACAAGTACTACGGCAACTGCAAGCCAAAGTAAAAAATAAAATAAATGCGAAAAATGAGGTTTTGAGTAACAAGGCCAATTTTGAAAGAAAAACAAAAATAATACAGAAAACTATAAAAAATATGTATTATGATAATTTTAAATGGAAAAAAGTATAACATTTTTGTGTAGAAATATAGTCTAAATACAAACTAACACACAAATGTGGATTTCCATAAATCTTGTTGTGTTAACATAGAAATTTAAATCGAATCAAACTAATTTAAACATTTTTATTAAAACCAATATGCAAATAGAATTGATTTGCTTATTAGGAAAGTCTTTGCTTTTCTAAGCCTAATACAATTTATTTAAACCATAGAATGAGAAACGTTAAAGATTGTGTAGACGAAAAATAATGTCAAAGCACAGGCCTCCTGGAATTGTTCTATGCATTGGAAATATTCGTTGTGTAATATAAGAGGATAAAAGGATAACTTTAACTGGCGTCGCAGCAGCACTGAAGCTTTAAGGTGCATTTACATGGGGAAAAAATAAAATTAAAAATTTATGGTATATATTTTTATGAAACTGGATATTCATGCGAAGACAAGACAGTTGAAAAATGCACCTGGGGTCAAAATGACCCAAAAATGTTTTTATCTTGAAAACTCTGTCATAATGTATTTTTTTTTTTAATATAAAATAATAAAAAATAATTTTAAAATATATTGGAATTAAATGAGCTTAAAGATATTGCAGTTATATTTAAACTTGTTTACACCAAATGCGCATCAAAACGGTTTAAATCTACAATACAAAAATTATTATATTGATTGTGTAATTAGCAGATTAAACTTTTTCCGTTTTTAAATGTTTGCTACAAATGGGTCAAATGGGTGCTCGCAAGGGATGCCAAACGGTAAATCCCGAATCCCGAAATCCCGGAAATTTTCGGGATTGACATATTTTTAATATATCAACTTTTGTGTACAAAAATGTTCGTTTTTATTGAAATTTTAAACTCTATACAAAAAAAAATGATTAAAAATTATCAGCCATGTCACAGAATGTTCGGAATGATTCCGTTCGGAATTGAAGAAAACACATTTGTTTTTTGATAGTTTTTTGGTCTTTCAGATACAGAAAACTCCCATTCCGTGCATGAAAACAAAAATGGTTTCATTCCGAAATTTGAAAATTCATAAATAAATAAAAAAAGTGTTGATTATTAAAAAAAAAATCCCGAAATCCCGGGATCCAGAAATCACGGAATTTCGGGATCGGGATTTCAAAATCCAGAATCACGGAATTTTCTAAAATCACTACCGTTTGGCATCCCTAGTGCTCGCAAAGACTTTTCCTCCACAATTAATATTATTATGTAAAACTCTATTCAAATTGACAGATTTTCAAAGCTTAAAAAGTTCGGGATCATTTTGACCCCACGTGCATTTAAGGATTGTTCTCAATTTTTGCACTGCTTTGTCTTTGAAGCTCAAGGGGTATATTTTTCTCCAGTTTCTTAAAAATTTGCACAAAAGTATACAATATTTCGATATCTTTCCAAATATTTCAAAATTCGACCTTCATGATTTTAGGGTTAACGTATTCTGATTTTAGTAAAGCCTTCAGAGTATTTTTAAAATTACCTTGACTTAAATATACAGACTAAGTTATACCTTAAATTCATAAATTCATAAAGGAAATTGGACTCATTCGCCAATATATGAAAATCGTAAAATTTAAATCGCATTTACGGAGAAACTATGGGAGGTATGGAGTCCATACCATGGACATAATTTTTTCTTATTTTTATTCCTTTTTATCCTCAATAAATTACAATTTGATGATCAAAAAGTTCTAAAACTTGTTAAACAAAGTTTTTGAAAATGGAGTTTTGAAACTGCCATTAAAAACAATTTTTTTTTTTGGTCATACCTGCAAATAGGTTAACGGTAGCCTACAATAACAAAAAATTATATAGAAGAAAAGACGGACATATTTTAAGTAAAAAGTAACTGTTATTCAAATGTTTTCTTAAACATGCTAATTTTGTTTTTATATTTCTTGTACAAGTGGTCCGATACACGTTAATGGCCTGTCAAAATTTCAATACCTTTAAAACTTTTAACCAAATTTTGTCTTTTGTTTCTCGATAAAACGATAATTTTGTACACTTTATGATTCTTTTAACATTAAATTGCAAAATTAGTTATTAAGTGGCAAAATTTTTACAAAATCTAAACAATTGTATTTGTTCTCATTGTAAATGCACCTTTAAAATTCTGCGTCGTTGCGGCGCCATTTAACGGGATCCTATTATTATTATATCTTTCAAAATGTGTATCAACAATTTAACAATTAATTAAATTTTCAACAGTAAACAATTTAATAGTATCAATTAAACGTTTAATTCACTTGACTAAATGTTTAATTCACTTGATTAAACGTTTAATTCACTTGATTAAACGTTAAATTCACTTGATTTAATGTTAAATTCACTTGATTAAACGTTCAATTTACTTGATTAAATTTTTAATTAAAATTAATTTTATATTTGATTAATGGTTTAATTGGTGAATAATTGAAGCACAGCCGCGAATAACTTTGTAAACGCCACAATTTGCAAAAACTGTTTGTTTTGCAGATAACCGTTGGCCTTACTCTCTTACACAGTTTAAACATCAAATCAACCAAAACTATGCACCTTAACTCCTTCAAAATTGCATACAAAGTGTCAGCCAGTGGAAGAACATTGCAAGTTACTAACAAAATGATGAAACCGAAATGGTTTTGCAGTGCGGGATAATGTTTTAAAAGCATTTTGCATAAAAGTTTTTATCATCATTATTTTTAATAATAGAAAAAAAATGTTTAAAACAAATAATGCTGCCTGTCAAAAAAAAATTTTTATTATGTAACTTAAAACGTTATTCGCGGCTGTGCTTCCATTTTAAAGAATTTTTCCTGTCTATCCACCAGGTTTGACAGTCTGGTAAAAACCATCAAGAAAAGTTTTCATTAATTATACTTTAAATAGAATATCTCCAAAATCTCTCGAATTTTATTCAAAAAACAGAAAACTTTAATAAAATGTCGTTGCAATTTTGTAACGTATTTCAAAGGTTAAAAACACACGACATGTCTATGCCAAGCTTTAGTCTAACACAATATTTTACTTAACTCCAATTATTCCACAATAATCAACCAATTTAATTATCAAGAGTTTTTAACTTTTTAAAACAACATTATGACATAATTGCGCAAGAAAAAATAAACAATTTCAAACAATTTTTCTTTCATTCATACAATTTACTTTGAAAGCCAACAAAAATTACCAATTCAATACATTCCACGAGAAGAAAAACAAAACAACAACCAACATTTAATAAAGTCATAAGTTGCAATTGAATTGCATGCAACATGCAAAATGAAATCAAAAATGCACTTTAAGTAACAATTTCAATGCAATTGCAACAAAAACTACAAATGAAAAAATGTAATTTTATTTATTTTCTTTGTTTAAAAAAATAAATTAATAATTAAAGTTTAAAATTTTTTATATATAAATAACATTTTCTTTTACTTTCAACACTGCAGTGCACTGAAATGAAAGTTAAATTCATTGGCTGTTGAAGGATTGTTCAATATACTCGTATTGTAGATTTTTTTAATTTAAACTTAATCAAATCAACTTAAACAACAAGGTCATTGTAACCTTTAAAAGAAGGCATTATGCCAACAGAAATTGCTCTGGTATTGAAATCAATTTTTTTAAAATTGAATTCGTTAAAAAAATTAAAACACTTCATTGATGAAAATAAATAATTGGCAAAATAAAAAAGCATTTCATTGGTGTTGGCCATAAATTGGGTGTGTGCTGCGGGCTGCGTCCACAATTCACTTCGAAGTGTGTGTTGTGTTGAATTTGCTGCTGCTTTTTGTTTGATTGATTGTTGATTTATACAAATAAAGTGCTTAACAAGTTACTAATTGCTTAACAACTTTTGGTATCTAATAACTGTTATTAGCTTTTGGCCAATAGTTGTTGCAAGCAACATTATTGTACTCTATTTTTCGAAACGTGTAGGTATGTTCAAAAGTTTTGGTGTGTATAAATAAAATCGGCTTTAACAAATATTTGGAAATAATCAAGCAACTTTTTATGCAGACATTAAACACCAACAATTTTTCCATAACACCGAATTAATTTAGGAAAAAATTTATGATAAATTCTTAACCATTAAATTCTTACTAAATCCACAAAAAAGCCAAGTAGTTACAACAAAAATATAAACAAATTAAAAGAAAAACAAGTAAAAGAGTATAGTCGGGCATGCCCCACCATATGATACTCTACGCCAAATTATTTACAAAAACATTTTCGAGATTTTTGATGCCAAATCGGGTAGATCTGTTCTTTGTGCACAAGGTTTTAATGGACAGACATTCAGCCAGCTAGACAGGAAGACGGATGGACGGACATTGTAAAATGGACTTAAAAGGTGATTCTAAGTTGATTTGTTAACGAAAAGGTTGATCTCGAACCAATATTTTTATGTGTTACCCACATCAGCACAAACGCAAAATAAACTCTCCACTATTGCGGTGTTGCTTTATTCAGTAAAAAGTATATTGGGTCAAGTGTCAGCATCTTATACCCCACACCTCAGAATTTATACAACCATGTCACAGAGTACAATTCCTTTCGGAAACGAAATGATGAAAAAATTTTTCGGAATGAAACCATTTTTGTTTAATGAACGGAATAGGAGTTTTTTGTATCTGAAAAGCCAATAAACCTTCAAAATATACTTTCTATCAATAAACAAATATGTTTTCTTCGATTCCGAACGGAATTGGACTCTGTGATATGGCTGATAGATACAGTTTCGAGAGTGTAGATTATTTAGGAGCCCTTGGGTGTAATTTTAGAGGCCAAGAACTTTTTATTTATTTAATGGCCAAAATTAAGTTCACAAATTTCGTGGCGTTTAGCGTTTGCAAATTATTTCTGGAATATGGCCTCCGCGACTGCGCGTTATGAAGGTTTCTGTCAGTTAAATTTTACAACACTTTTTCCAGCATACAAAGTCTTGTTTCGTCACTCAAAGCTGGTTTAACAGCATAGACCAACAATTTTACGTACTCCCACAAAAAGTAGTCCAAAGGTGTCAACTCAAACGAACTAAGTGGCCAATTCACAGGTCCATTTCATGAGATAATTCGGTCTCTAAACGTTTAGATCAATAAAGTGATGGTTAAAAGCGCTGTATGGCATGTTGCGCCGTCTTCTTGGAACCATTTTACCTCCAAATGACATGGGGAATAAAAAAAATCACTAATCATTTGCCATTCATAGCGATGTTGGTACCATTTTCAGATTAAAAGACTATGGGCTATTGACGTGATGACAGTGATTTTTTTAGGGATGCAGTCGAGTCTCATTTGGTTTGTGCTATCTCCAGCAACGACAATTGAGCATGTTGAGTTAAGCCAGAAACGAGTCTCATCGCTGAAGATGATATGACGAACAAATTTTGTTCAACTAACAGTTGGTTATTATCACATTTACAATTTACTTCATGCACCAGTTGGATATTATATCGATGTAGGCCAAGATCTTACCCCACAACTTTCCAAGTAGGGGACGGGTGGAGATAAAGTTGCTAAGATCAGCGTCAGATCGATTAATTCGAGTCTTCTGTCACACTCACATGTACAGCGGCGATGGTTATTTCTGTACGCACGGTACGAGCTCGATTTGGATGAAAGCTACCCAAAAGAGGAAATGTGGCCATCAGTCGATTCCTAGTATTGCATATTAGCTGCTGTATAAGTTTGGTGAACAGAGCGATTATTTTGAAAACATAATATCTCCGACTTGTGGATAACTTTTGAAAATACTTTATCTTAAAACCCAGGAACACATAGATCTAGGGAAAATTCGGAAATAACAGTTCGACAGTAGAAGCTTGATGCTTATATCCAACATCTAAAACAGCCATCACTTACGGTTAAAGACTTTCGATTTGTAAGTCAGCCAAAGACGTACAAAACAAGAGAAAACTTGATTTTAGTGTTATAGTAATTTAAGAAACTTCATAACGATGAATTTTTCAAAATGCCTTTTTAAGAAATCCATCATTACGAAGTACCTTGAATGACAATAATACAGAATGTAGAGTAACCATGGATTAACCAGTAGACATAAAAGATTTGAATTTGTAAAAAAACTAGAAAGAAATAAGCGCCAAACCCACACTCAATTATAATGATGATGGTGCCTGCCTGCAGTGAAATACATAATTTTTTTTTACTAAACTTGGTTTTTTTATTACAATAAAATCTTGAAGAAATAGACAAACAAACTAACTATAATAATCTTTACAAGAACCAGCGAGCAAACCAATGAATAGAAAATTATCTATTCCATACAACCAGCTTAAGTCGAAAATATATTTCAGACATTATAGAAAATTGACCTCTGTGACAACATGTTTAGCAAACAAACGGTAGTAAAGTAAATTTTTTCTACAACAAAAGCAACATTAATAAAATATAATAACAAAAATAGCAATTCGACAACAAAAACAACAACAATAAATAAATGAAATTACAATAAGAAATCAAAAAATTTAAATGGCAATGCAAAATTACATGTGCAACTGGAGCAACAAACTTCTCTTTAATGCGCACACAGCAACGAACACCGAACCGAACTGCTACTTGCAACAGTCAACATTTATTTGTTAAACACATTTTAAGCATTTAACTACACATTATCATTTATGGCCTTTGGTTAAAATGAAGAAACATTGTTGTAACATGGCTTAAATGCAAGCAAAAGATACAAAATGTTCAAGTAAAATTTTAAAGGAATATGTTCATGAAAATTATAATTTAAGACGATTATTAAGAGCAGTTTAAGCTCTCTAAACACTCCCATCTCTACCATGTTTTACTTAAATAAATAACATATGTCTGAAATCTTGTATGAATTAATCCTTTTAAGCACCTGACACAGTAGTCATGATTGCTTTTGATATAAATTGTACATTGTAACTGAATGCATTACAAAGAAATTTCCTTCTTTCTGGGCGTAAAGCTTTTCTCTACTTCTGCTCCAGCTTTGTTTAACCTTTTGACGTAGGAAGACGTCGCACAGTGAAAGACTTTGGAGCAAATTGGGATTAAATCAACAGTTTTAAAATGCTGAAAATGTTAAGACCCTGTTTAATATTTCGCAAAATTTCGGAAATAAATAAAACATCAAAAAGGCTTCAATATATGGGCACTTCCACAGAAGTGTCACGTTCGCCACAAAGCAATTAATCCTATATTTTAGACCCATGCAGTTAAAATGTTTCCTCTCTTTCACTAAATTGCATTGTACACCCAAAAACAGAAAAATAAATAATATTTAAATTTAAGAAACAATTTAAAATGCTTCGTGGCGTAACGTGACAAAAAGTCGACTTTTCTGTGGAATAGCTACCCATACGCAAGTTTTTTTTAATAAACATTTAAAAAGAGGTCAATATATATTGATATTTCTAATACCTTTGTTTTCTTTATTACACCCTTTGGGAGCATATGGCTTCCACAAAGCCCCTCCATCTTACACGATTTGTTGCAGTTATTTTCGTGTCTTCCTGTGTATGATTTCACTGTCCTAATTCTTGGAGTATCGAAACAGTCAGAATTGTTATTTGCCTTGTATCAGTTTCGATAATCGGTTGTTGTTCCATGTAAGTAGATGATTGATCTGCTGTAACAGGTCCTAGGATAATAGGGCTGCCATCCTTCGTTACCTATAAACAACGCCCTCCGTTTATTTGGTGTTATGGTGGGGAATCTTGCTAATCGTGGATTCCTACCTTTTTTCCAGGGGGTGGCGGCTGCCTCATCTGTCATAAGAACAAAATAATCATCAGAGTGAGAGAGAGAGTAGGAGAGAGTTGCAAAGAAACCGATCAAAGTTCTTGCATTCTAAAATGCGTACATTAGAGTGTTCAATTAATCGGGTTTTATTTTTCTTCGAATAAACGACTAATCAATATTTAGCATTTTAAACTTATTCGATTAAACGAATAAAATTTTAAAATTTATCGATAAATCGAATTATTCTAATGCTATGTTCATACGACGATATAAACCACTGGTTTCGCTCTCTGAAACTAGATTGCCAAACATGCTGTTCATACGATTCGTTCTTGTTTCATTTTGACATTTTTTTTGTGTTGTTAGTGTGATTCTTTTTAAAATAGATAAAAAAGTAAATAAAACTTAAAAATATATTATTTAATAGTTTTATTATTATTATTATGTTGTTATTATCACTTTATTTTATTAAACATCAATTTTTATTTTGTTTTTTTCTTTGTTTTGATTTTTTTTGAGAGCTAGTTCAGATAAACTAACGATAACTGTTATCAAAATTGGAGATGATAGTAGATTTTATCTGTTTCGCAGCCTGTTTCAAAATGAAACGACCTGTTTCGCTCTCAAAATTTTGTATGGGGAAACAAGTCGTTTCAATCATGTTTGGGGCGCGAAACAGGAATAAGAGAGCGAAACACGAATATTGGTGTCCGTGTGAACATGGTAGAAATCTAGAAATTTTATACTCCACGAGATTTTTTCGATAATATTAGAAAAAATTTGTACTGAAATAAATAAACGTTCTTTTTTGAATAAAACTTGTCAATGTAGCTCCAAATAAGGGAAGCTGTTGAAGAACATTTACGTTAATACATTTTCGGACACCTGTTACATTAAGCATTGTTAGATTTATCCTTCGTACAGTATTTATAAACCAAACTCATTCTAAAGAGAAACGCATGAGCTATTTTGTTGAAAAATACAGGCGTGTTCTATAAAATCGAAATGAAATGGATTTAAAATCGAGCAAAACGACCATGTATTAAAAGTTCATAAAAATATTCCATTTAATCTACTTTATTCTTTAAGTATCTGTTATTTTTGCAAGCACAGCATTTAAAACCTCGAAATACTATGGTCATTTTGTAAATAATTCAATTTAATCGAAAAATTTCACTTCATTTCGATTTCTAGATCATACCCGATAAATTAATATAAATATTTGAGTCAACATCCTACTTTTGGTTTTTCTTTTGTAAAATGAATTATTAAATTGTGTTGAAAAAATGTAACAAAAATATAAGCGAAATTACTCATTAACCTTGACTGTTTTTTAATTCCAACAAACACATACATTTGCGTTTATTCGAGTAAAAGCTTTAAAAAAATTATATATTTGACAGAAATACTATATGAAATTAGCAATTTTAAATTATTCGAACAATTAATTAATTAATTAATCGACTGAACGCCCTGGTGTACATAATGAGTAGGGATGCGATTTCCAAGCAAATGGATGTTTTTTGTCGATAGTCTAAAACCGATGTCGAACAAATTTTTTTCCGAATCATTAAATTTGCGTTAAAATGGCATCGATTTGTTTTTGCATATTGTTGCATATTTTGGTGAAAATGCATATTTTGGTTTTAAATGCCTATTTTAACATTTTTGAATGACATATTTTTTTAAATTTCCATATTATAAAAAAAAGTTCTTCGAAAAATTTCCAAATTGTATAAAAAAACCCTTCAAAAAAATTTTTTTTAAATCAATTAATTAATTTTTTTGAGCTCTGCTTAAAATACAAGATTTCGACAAAAAAAACCTTAAATTTTTAACCGATGCAGCACCTTACATGGCTAAGGCTGCCAATTGTCCTAAAACAATTTATCGAAAACTGTTACATGCTACTTGATTGGCACATGGGTTACACCGAGTTGCAGAGGAAATTAGAAGCCAATTCGATAATATTGAGTAATTGGTTTCATACAGGATTTAGTTCACTTAATAGTCAACTCAAATTAATTGATATGGCAGAAAGTAACATCAACATGTAGATGGAAAAATAGCCAAACAAATTAAAAAAAAAAATCCAAAAACTGTTGCAAATAAAAATAGAGGATTTCAAAAAATAAAACAAATTTCAAATATTTTTGATCTAGAATCAAATGTGGGATCTGAATTAGAAAATTAATATTCTTCAAATGTTTTGGCATCCTTGAAGTATGCCTCAACTTCGGTTGACGTTGAGAGATCATTTTCCATGTACAAAAGCTTTTTAACAGACAAAGGCTTACTTTTGATAATATAAAAAAGTATTTATTTGACTACGCAATTTATATGATGTAGTTATTTAAATTAACTGCCTGTTCATCTATTTCCGAACGAAGATTTCGTTCGGATAACTTACATTTGAAACAAAAACAAATTATAAAACATTGTTTTTGTTTACATTAAAGTTAAGCGAACGAAGTCTTCGTTCGAAATCAATGAACAGGGGGTAAGTTCTAAAAAATATTATACCTTTGAATAACAATAGAATAAAAACAACAATAGAATTTTTTTATTTTTTAGTGCATGTTTTATGCGCATATTTTCGATTTTTTAGTGCATGAAAATCTCATCCCTGAGCATTGTTACACTTAATAAAAATTTTCGACCTTGACTTTTGTTTGCTCACAGAAAAAATTATTAGTAGTTTTTTATCAATCAAAAAAATGTTTTAAAAAGTATTTAAATTTAATTAATGTGATAATTGAATCAATTATTATTTTTTTTTTTTTTTGTTGAATGAAAATTAAAAATATTATTTTGATTTAATTAACATTTTAGTTGTTTTTAAATAAATTTTGAATTAAAAAATTAATTAAATAACAAAAAATTATTTCGTTTAAAACAAAATAATTCAAACTTGTGAAATTGTTGTTGGAAATTGTCGAAATCAATCAACACATTGTTTGAAACGGCAAAGTTTTTTTTTAACATTTTTTTAATTAAATTTAAAAATATTATTAATTGAGAAAAAAATATTCGAAATATTAAATTTTTACAATTTTTAGTAATCAATATAATCATTTTGGTAATAGATGCAAAATTAACAAATGGTTTGTTTGATTATATGAATTTGGAACAAATTTGGTGATTAGAGACAATTTTTAATTTTTTCTGTGCTTGTTTTGATATGAGATATAGAAAGTTGGTCGAATCTGTACATTATTTCACATAGTTCCCATACAGTTGTTACCCCGGATAAGAATTTTTATCAGCTAGATTTTAAATCAAGAAACTTTAACATAATCGGCCCCCAGTTTACTATTGGTCCCAAGCCGCAATGAATTATAATGCTGAGAGTTAAATTTTTATGAAGATTGGTTAATTATCTATATGTGACAGCGCATAAATAAAGGGGCCACTAAGGTAAAGGGAACAGTAAAAACCAACTACACAAAACAAGAGGCAGGGACGACCTACGCGCGTTTTCAAGGTTGACCAACAAGGTTGAGATGTGTTGCTTTCAAATGGAACCAATACCAACAGATATGGTACACCAAAGATACAAGTGTTTAAATCTTTAAAATGGCAAAACCCTTAGGTCGCTTTCTATTTTTCGCTTCACATATATTAAGCTCACTCCTGAAATATTCCTACTTTCGGTGGAAGCTATCAAAGATTCGGAATGGCCGAATAAAGCAGTTTTACTTGTTTTGTTAATATTCGTTTTTTTGAAATACTTGTTTTTTTCCTATATCCGAAACGTACTTTTGAGCCTCCTAAAGTTGCAACCATACAATGGATTACGAATAAAAAACTCTAAATATTTCTCCTACAGACATGGACCATTTTCTCAAAATTGGCCTAATGATAGATGAGAAACTTTATATTTGTCCACCTTTTTTCGGAAATCTCCAACTGTGCCGTCGTCCGTTGTTTTGTAGGCAGACAAATTGTTGAAAGTGGCATAAATAAATGTTACAATTTACATTTGAATGGAAATCTCTTTAAAACAACATAAATGCTCTAATTATAATTAATGTTGTTGCTTTTTCTGTTTTTGTTTATTTTATTTTTTCCTGCTGGTCGCATTTGCATTCACATAAAGAAAAGAAAACATTGAAATGTGTGTCAGTGTTAAATCAGTGCATCCTAATGGCCATTTAGGTGACACAATGTTTTGTTATAGTTTCTGTCTTTTTATTCTTTTTATTCCTGACAATTTTTTTTTTATTTTTCTTTTTGAAATTTCTTTCATGTATTTCCCTGAAGACTATAAAAAGGTGCAAGTTAATTGTCACAAAACCATTGAGTTGACCTAATTTGAAGGATTTATTTTATTTTTTGTTAAAAAATTTAAAAAGTCTTTGTATAATTTCTTGTTTTTAAATGACAGAGGCACCAATTCGATTTACCGTTTTAATGACAAATTGTTTGAAGTAGTTTTATTTAAATAAGCTTTAATGTAATTACTGAGCTTTTGATGCAAAAAAAAAAAGAAAAAGTAATTAAATTTCAAATAATTCAGGGACCTGCTTGCAGATTTATACAATTTATTTTTATTCAACAACACTGTGCAACATTTTTGAAGTCATTGAGTGCAAACTATTTCTAGTGTAAAATTTCTCGAAGTACTTATCGAAAGTAACAAAACCTATTATTAAGATTTTTGTATGACGTGCTAAACTCCCAATTTTTTATATTTGATAAATACACTGAAATTTATTGTTGAGGGAAAGCTAACTCTCTTTGAGTTTTGCGAGTTTAGCTATGGTTCGGATTTAATTGCTTCATATCCACTTTGGCTAAAACTTGAATGTTATTATTGAATGTCAATTGTAATTTTGGGTTTTTCTTTTCTTCGCCGCAATTGTAGCTAAAAACTGGGAGAAAAAAGTGTAAAACAAACTAACCCGAAAAAACTGCATCTAGTTCATTAAAATTGCTAAAATATCGAAAAATTTTCAATTTGTATACCTTTTGTGGCTTATAGCTCAAAGTCGTCGAGTGCAAACTCTTTCTCGTGTAAAATTTCTCGAAGTATTTATCGAATCCCACATAACCCTATTTGAGTTTTGCTAGTTTCGCTGACGTTCGGGTTTTTGGCATGAATATTTTGGCCAAAACTTGATTTTTGGAATATAATTTAAAAATTGTTTTCTAGTCTTCAACAAAATTGGAACTATAGACTAGGAGCCAAAAAGTGTATAACAAATTAACCCAAAAACTGCATATTAGGCGGGAGGGGGCTTTAAAACCATGTGAGATAAGGCATTGATGGCTTTATTGCTCAATTGAATGGGAGTTAAAGCCATAATGTAAGAGAGGTAAGGTCATATTTAAAATTTTGCGAAATGAGAGATATAGCCAATTTTTTTTCGCAAATGAGAGATAAAGCCATATTTTTTCAGAAAATTGTTATACATGGTGTAAACATTCTGCAAAAGGGAAAATCCTTAGTTATCATTGAAAAACATTTTTTTATTCTTGTGACGCACGCAGGAAAACTTTATTCAGCGAAGCCACCTTCCGCGTCCTACTTGAGGAAAAAACCCCTAAGCACGGCCGCAGGCCGCCACGCAGAAAAACTTTAGTATGCGAAGCCAGATTCCAATACCTAGCTTTAGTGTCTCCGGAACTGAAATGAGAGATAAAGTAATTTTCTAATATTGGTAATGTGCCCAATAAAAAATTTTATCATTTTGCGAAGCACTGAAGGTACATTTAAAAAAATAAGCGCACAAATATGCGCTACGCAATAAGACATACAGAAATGCAGTAAAGTAAGTAAAAGAACTCTCAACAACTTTTATTAAAAAAAAAATAACATTTCAAGTGCTACGGCATTCCCTTACCACGAAGCAGGTTTGTAAGGGAGAATACTAAAAAAAAACGGTATCAAAACATTCAGTGTGTAAAGCTGATCGTTACATCCAACAATTTTTATGTGCGCTGAATAATGCGCTTTATGTGTCAAAAATGTATTGCTTCAAAGTGGGAACTCGCCATATAAAATGCATGTCTTCCGTAAGCGCAATGGTAAGCGAAACTTTTATGTTTCTCCCTTACAAACCTGCTTCGTTGGAAGCTCCATTTTTTATTGGGGTGAGCTAAGGCCATGATGGCTTTATCTCCCATTCAAATGAAAAAAAGGCTTTATCTCCCTATTGAATGAGAGATAAGGCCACCATGGCTCTATCTCACATGGTATTAAAACACACCCCTATTAGGCCTCAAAATTGCTAAAATGTCGAAAAAGTTTTATTTGTTATATCTTTTTCCATCAGTGTTGTCCCATAGCTGCTATTTTGGGTAATTTTGATATGCTGGTTTTTTCTCTTAGTCTATAGCTACATTTGTGACACGGGGAAGCAAACTTCCAATTGGTTTCCGATATATATGTATATAACCTTCAGAAAATATGCATGTTCTTCGGAAAAATCAAAATTTATCAAGTTAACCGAACGGCAGTTAAACGAGCAAAACCCAAAAAGAATTTTGTTGGTTGATATAAGTACTTCGAGGAATTCCACACGAGAAATAATTTGCACTCGATGACTTCGAGAATGTTGTACAGTGTAAAATAATTTATTTTTAAATTTTAATAAGATTTGTAATTGAACAATTAGTACTGAATTAAGTTTCATTCTGATCTTAATCTTAAAAAAATATTCATTAAAAACTCTAAAATTACGTTAAGACTTGAAATTCCTTGTAGCAAATAGTTTTAATTTAAAAATATTTAAGCTATTGTTGAAATGTTTTCATAAAATCTATTTATAAATTAACCTTTTTTTTACTTTTAGTTCCATCATTCTGTTTGACTCGGGGTAAGTTTAAAAATAGACAAAATGTATGTTAATCCATCCACTTTATTAATTTTTTTAACAAAAAAAAAACCAAATTAGCATAACTAGTCGAAAACGAAAATTTGAGCTACATTCCATGTTTGTAAAATAAGTGCTAAAGAGTTCTAGTAATTTTTTTAGTAAACAGAGTGATACAAATTTGTGACAACAAAATTTGTAGAAGTTTATCAACCGAGCAAGAGTTACTTAGACATGCAGTAAAACAGAGTCTCTAGATGCAATCGAAACCTCAACTCTAAAACTGTATAATAAATTTTATAATTTTTAAACCTGCCACTTAAAATATACATATTTTAGTATGTCTATTATTTAAATTTGGTTGCGAACATTCGGCTGTTTTAGGTGATTTCAAAGCTAAAGCACAGTAACCCTTAAGTATATACCTGGGCCTGTACCTCAATTCTGGAACTTTTTGAATTTAACTACCGATATCGTTAATTAACGAGAAATCTCGGTTACTTTAACGAATTTGTTATTCTGTATTTTAAATAAACAAAAATTTTTGTTTAGAAATATTGACGACAAATATCGGTAAAAATATAAGAACGTCAAAGTAAAAATTTTTTTTAATTAATAAAAAAATACAAAATAAATTTGCTTTATTGCATTTATTTTAACAAAACATGAATGAAAACGTGTAAATATTGATTATATTTCTAAACAAATATGTTGGTTTTAAATTCTTTTCGTACATGTGTTTGTACGAATGTGTGTAACACATTTAAATAAAGGTTCTGGGCCTGCCTTTTAGTATACCGATTGACTTAGAATTAATGTCAGAATCCATTTAACGAAGCCCGTCCTTCTATCAGGATGGCTGGTTGTCTGTGCAAGATAACCTTGTGTGCAAATTACAGGTCGCAGTTTTAAAAATAATTTTATAATTTTTTTATATTATACAAGGTCGAAGCATTTTTATAATGGTGAGAAGCAGTTATTTAAGTTTTATAGCCCACATGGAAACTTCTTTCCGGAATAGGGTTTTGTGCCTATTAATAGCCATCTTGTTTTATAGAAATTTGAGTTGAATAAGATCCAAAAATATTTTGTCGCAACCTACATTAATCACCAGAACAAATTTTTTTAGAATCGGTCCATATTTGACCACAGCTCCCATACGAATACACTAATAATGGTAGATACTTAGATAATATTTGGCACAAAAATGTATTATGTGAATAATAACCTCACAACATACTCTTTTTGGCGGAAACATGATCGCCCAAATACTGCAATGTAGAGTCGGACTTGATCGACTATACTTTCTTACTTTTTTCGTGTTAAAAATTGGCTACTTTACTCTATATTTTTAATCCGTTAACAGTACATTTATTGTCGTTATTATTAAACAAGAACTTTTTTTGTGTCGTTAGCTACCGACATTTTTTTGCCGATAAAAATTGTTAAAATTTCATTACAGAATAGCTCTTAACGACAACTTTCGTTAGCTAACGAATTTTGACTACTTAACGACAATTTTTTGTCGTTAAAAAGTTACAGAATTTCAGTACTGGTTAGACATTTTTTTTTTACCTTTTTCGAATAATTATGAAATATATTCCCAGTAAAAAATTTTTAGGATTATGGCAGCACGAAAACTACATGAGCGCTGATAAATGCGCTGGCTATTACACACCACTAAAAAACAACAGAAAAGACAATACCGTTTAAGTGAATTTTGAATTTAAATACATAAAAAGATTTAATAACTTGGCGTTATCCCTTATAAATAAGCCGGTTGTAAGTCTGGGTTCACACTATGAAAGTTTTCTTTCAGAAAGTCAGAGTTTGTGGGTGAGAGAGGAGAGAAGATAAGCATTTTATCTTCCCCTCTCGTCAGTAAACTCAGACTTTCTGAAAGAAACCTTTCATAGTGTGAACCCAGACTAAGTGAAAAATTAAAATCATTATTTTAAAGAAAAAATTCACGAACAATGTTCTAAGTGCTTCTGTTATTCCCTTGCATGGAAGTAGGTTGTATTGCAATGATTTTAAAATGTGCTTACGATCATTCCCGAAATATAACCGAACTTAGAAATTAAAATTTTTTTATTACGCATTCATTGATGACTAATTGCGTGATAAAAAAATTTTAATTTCTATTGTTTTTTAGCAGAGAGAAAAAAAGTAGTGCTTCCAAGTTGGAATAAGAAATCATATACAAATCATGCCTCTTGTAAGCAGGTTTGGGTTAGAGAGAAACTTTATGTATTCCTCATTCAAAGTGTTTTTTAATAAGAAAATGCGAAAAAAGTGTAAATTTAAACACCATGGGCGTGGCAATTGGCCACATTAAAATATTGTTCATATTGAATCCATCTGGGCCTGGCCAGGCCTTGCCTTATTATATATGAAGTGTAGTAAATAAAATAAAAACGAAACGTATCAAAAAGCATACGCAACACATAACAGTGCCTCCTTTACTTGTTTTTTAAATAATTATTCTTTTTGAGAACAAAATGTACCTGCTTTAACTATACAACTCTATACTTATAAAAGTTGTCCCAGCCTGGCCCAGGGGTTCCTTAGAGCCAGTTTTTGACATAAAGATCAACGATTAAATTAGAACTAATCTTTGAAATACGTTTTTGTATAAAATGTATACTTATCATGAAAGAAAAACTTATTGAAGAGCTTAAAAAACATACAATTTTTATATAAAAAGAATAAATTCAATAAAATAACAAAATCTTGATATAATTTCGAATCCGTTTTCAATGTACAAATAAGTAAACAAATAAAAAACAGCTGTCAGGAATGGGTTTTGTAACGCGTGTTGTGTTACTTGCAATTTTTCATGCTCTCAAACGCATTCTTTTAAACGCACGACACACGTCGACGAACTAGTGCGTGTTATGTACTTCTACTTTTAAGCTGAAGATCCACACCACGCTTTTCGTTCGAGTTACATGCAACGCTTTTTATGCGCCGTCAACACAAGTAAAAGCTTAATTTCACTTGTCAAAACCAAATGATTTGTTTGAACGCTGCTTGTGACGCTTACAAAAGTAGAAAGTCAACCTACTTTGCATTCTACGCCTCTTTTGTGCATGTAACTTGTTACATATAACTACACTGATTCTACATTTTTGACAGCTGCGTAGACATCGAAAATGCGTGAAACGCGTGGTGTGGACCTCCAGCTTTAGGGTTGGTATCTAACCGTAATTTTTTACTTGTTTTTTAATTAGATTAAAATAATGTACATACAAAAATCTAGTACTTAATTGCTTAAACGTCTTATATTATATTCGTTATACTGTAATTAACTGTTTAATAACAAACGTGGCAACAAGAAGACATGATTTTTGTTTATTTTGCTGTTTAACTTTTAGTGAAACGTAAAAACTGCCAGACAGATGAACATTAACGAATTAAGACTCGAAACTTTTGTTTATAAACAAATTAACAAAAAAATAAATACAAAAAGAAATAATTTAATTTGCTCCAACAAAAACCAGTTTACGAAAGCTTAAGCAACTTGGCAAATATTTGACAAAAAAAAAAGTGACCAACAGTTAAAGTTAAATATAATTCCAATATTTATTTTGATTGAGATACCAAATCTTACAAAAAAAAATGTTAAATAGTCTTTTACTATGTTTAGCAGTGTAAACAGTTTTATTTTGTTATATTAAGACAATGTTTAACCACACTAACTATTTACAAAAGTAGTGGCTACGCTTTTTGGTCAAATATATACATAATAAGTCTGACCATAGCTTTATACGTAGTTTGATTTTATAAACAAACATAAATAAACAATTAAATAAATAAAATAACTAACCAAAATAAGTTCTTTTTTCATTTTAGTGAAAGTTGAAATTTCTTTTATATTTCAATTAAATTTCTTACAACTGATTAACATTTAAAGATTAAAACATTTAAAACTGATTAAAACTATCTTTAACATTTCGGTTGCTTCATAAAATGCATTAAAATCAAAATTTATGATAATTGCAATTTATATTTGTCGCTATGAACTTAATTTTAATTAATTTTAATACATACTTAATTTTACATTAACGTTAAATGCCAAAGCAATCAAATTGTCGCTTAAAATTTGGTTTAAGTTTGACTCTAGTTTTCGTGTTGAATGACTCATTTTTTAGCGCATTTTTTTTCATTTATTTTTTATTAACAAATACGGGAAATAGACATTTATAGTAACAGTTTTATGAACAACTAATTCTTCACCTTATTTTTTTGGTATTTTGATTGATTGAATTAAATTACGGGTTTTCCCACTTTAAAAATGATGACAAAGTATAAAAAGTTATTTTAATCACGCCGAAATAGATGATGCATCATAAAATTGTCAGAATACGACAGAAAATTATGCTACATTCGAGATGGGCAGCTTAACCATAGATGGTTACTGTTCGTCGAATCCACGAAGCTCATTTACTTTTTACCTTTTTGCCAACAACGTTAGCTGATGCCGAAAGCTTGTAGTGAGTGGACGTACGCTGGATCATAATTTTTTTAAAGTTGAAATTCAGAGGTGTGTACTCGTCGTAACGACGAAGAGTAAGTAACCTTAAAGGCTCAATTAGGCGAACGTTGCTGTACCCGTAATGTACCGCACCGTACTGTAAGCACGTTGGTGCACTTGTAGAACGTTTAAAAACGTGTCATATGTTTTCGCATAAACAAAAAGCAATACAGTATAACCCGGTTAATTACCCCACGCTTAAATGCCTTTCACGCTTATTTACCTCGAGTTTTCAATCCCCGATTTTTTTCTTCCATTTTTTAGACAAAAATCCACGTTTAATTGCCATACGCTTAATTACCCGATTCGGATAATTGCCTTAAAAATTTAACTCCCAAAACAAAATTATACCTAAATTTCATTCGTTTAATTGCCTCAGTACTATTTGACAAAAACACAGCAAGTAATGTAACCAAGTTTTACATGTTAATAATTTGAAAATATGCACTAAAATTTTTTTAAAAAAATATGCCTAAAAAACAAAATGTGGCTTGATTAAAAGCAAAATATTCAACAAATTAATATTTGCATTAAAAGTTATGTTATGCGATCAAGAATCATATAAGAGTTATATACAATCTAGATACACCAAATTTATAAGATATTTTGTCTTAAAGAGATTAAACTTTGAAGTTTGCATGGGGACTATGTTTCGTTTTTATGACAATTAAACGTATTTACCCCATTTTATCAAATTATCTAAAAACTGCTACCTTAACTTTTCGCACAAGGTTTACATGGACATACAACCAGCAAGATGGATGGACGGACGGACGGACGGGAAAAGATTACCTAAACAAGTGTTTCTGATTCTATCGTTTACTAATCGATGCGTCTAGGTTTCTTTGTTATAAGTTGCGAAAAACATTTATCTTCAACAAAAACTTGCTATGGCTTAAAATTGTACAGTGAAAATTTAATGTAGGTGGCGAAATTAAGGCAACAGAAAACTCATCTGTTAACCAGATTTTTAAGCAATTTTTTTATTTATTTTTTAAAAACTTAAAATATGTGTGCAATAAAAATGCAGCCAGCAATGGCTACAATATGGAAATTATTTACAAACAAATCGATACCAAAATTCATTAAAAGCTCTAAACGCATAAATATATTGTTTCTGCATTCATTGGTCGCACAAGAAAAACCATGCAATTGCATATTTACGTCTTCCATGTGTAGTAGTAGGATATGACAGGATATCTCAGAAAGCACTACAGACAAAATTTAAGACAACAAATCCCATTGTTTTTTATTGCTATCTCTTAAGATTAAGCTGATACATGTAAAAATTCCTTTCTTAAATTTTTTCATACATCAAAGTTAAGTTATCTTGTAAATAAATACGTCTAATTACCTCACTGAGGTATTGAAACGAATTCGCTTAATTACCTCAATGAGGTAGTTAACCGTATTCTTATTATTACCTCAACGAGGTAGTTAAGCGTATTCGTTTAAATGCTTACCCCGCATAATTACCCAAAAATATTGGCATTTTTGTGGAGGTAATTATCCGTGGAATACGTAGTATACATAAAACAAAACACACAGTGATGGGAATCAAAAATGTTCAAATGGTGACCGTTGTGCAGAAAAGGTACCACGTGATATAAATGGTATTAAAACAGTATTTTGTGTATGTTAAAAAATTTTAATATTTATATTATTGATTTACAATAAATAAATTTGTATTTTAGCATATATAAATTTTTAGCATACATATATTGTAAATGTTCATACACCAAACAAGGTTTTGATACCATTTAATACAGTCTTTTATATGTTCCACATTTCCATTGTATGTGTATGTATATGCATTTGTTTACTTTAAACATCTAAACATATGTATATTTGTATATTTGGAAATATGTTGTATTGTAAGTTGTTTTTTCGCAATTCCATAAATATACTGAAAAAAGTACAAAAAAAAGAGCGAAATTACCCGCATTCAATGTAACATACAAACCGCCCATCACTGTCTTACAAATGTCACGTAACAACGGCATGAAATTCTATTTTATACAGATTGGTAGGTTGCAACTACGGTACACTGCATTTCGGTAAGCTTTTGTCTTGGTTTTCATATAACAAAAAGCGAACAGCTGATGGATACAGTACGGCGGGGTGCAATAACGCCTTAAGAAATAAGGCCTTTAAGGCTTTATTTCACTTTCAATTGAGAAATAAGACCTTTTTTGCGAAAAAGGCTTTACTGCTCAATTGAAAGTGAAATAAAGCCTTTATTGGAATTTAGCCAATGGTGCAATAAAGCCTTTATTTTATATTTTTTGATTCTTTTGTTACACTGTTCAATTTATCTATTTTTGTTGTTGTTGGTAGCAGCATTTCGACCGATTAGTAGTTCCAATATCTTTAAACAACTCCTAATAATACATATTGCTCATAATGAACATGTAAGTATATATTTCCGGTGGCATGTCATAATGTCCATGAACATTGTGACACACGAATAGTGACATAATGTCCATGGACTTTTACGTAGGAAAAAGCCACCTAAGTCTTCACTTAATACAGTTTTTCTGCGTGGCGGCCAGCGGCCGCTCTTAGGGGTTTTCTCCTCCCTGGGACGCGGCAGGTGGCTTCGCTGAATACAGTTTTCCTGCGCGCGAAACTTTATTCAGCGAAGCCACCTGCCGCGTCCCATGGAGGAGAAAACCCCTAAGAGCGGCCGCAGGCCGCCACGCAGAAAAATATTATAAAGCAAAGATTTCCAATATTGTTGCAGTTAAATTAACATTTGTTTTTTTTTAATTATTAATGTTCTATTATTTTTTGTTAATATGAAATTTTTTATAATTGTTCAATAAAATATAATAAGAATAAGAAATTTTATTGCTTCATTTAAAAAGAAATTTAAGTGTAATAACCCCTTTACGACTTTATTTCACTTTCAAAGTGCAATAAAATCTTTTTGGAAATAAAGGCCTTGTTTCACTTTCCATTGAGAAATAAAGCCTTAAAGGCCTTATTTCTTAAGGCGTTATTGCACCCCGCCATACAGTACAGATACGGTACAGCAACGTTCGCCTATCAATCAGCTGTTCGCTTTTTGTTCTTTTGGTACTTTTTCAGTTTATCTATGGAATTGCGACAAAACAACTTACAATACAACATATTTCCAAATATACAAATATGCATATGTTTAGATGTTTAAAGTAAACAAATGCATATACATACACATACAATGGAAATGTGAAACATAGAAAAGACTTTAAATGGTAACAAAACCTTGTTTGGTGTATGCACATTTACAATATATGTATGCTAAAAATTTATATATGCTTAAATACAAATTTATTTATTGTAAATCAATAATAAAAATATTAACATATTTTAACATACACAAAATACGGTTTTAATACCATTTAAATCACGTGGTACCTTTTCTGCACAACGGTCACCATTTGAACATTTTTGATTCCCATCACTGTGAGTTTTGTTTTATGTATACTATTGCTTTTTATTTATGCGAAAACATATGACACGTTTTTAAACGTTCTATAAGTGCACCAACGTGCTTAGAGTACGGTGCGGTACAACGGGTACAGCAACGTTCGCCTAATTGAGCCTTGCGTGTAAGTTGTTGTGTCTATTTTTTTGGGATTTAAAATATTATTTTTGTCAACAGCTACGTCATAAATCGTCGCTGCTGTTACTAACTGACCCAACTAACATTTAACAAATTTTACAGGAGAGCACTTTTAACGTTTTTTGTCTTAAATGTAGTCATTTCCTAGCCAAAATACGAATAAAAGCGGCTTTATGCCTTATTTGTTATGTAGTAAAACATCTTTTGTTATGTGAATAGAAAAATAGTTTTATTTTAAATACTTAACTCAATTTTCAAAAAAAATTTTGTTAGGTACTAACTGACCAGAAAACAGCTACGATATACTCACAATATCTTCCATAAAGATCGAAAACCCAAAACCGACGACAGTACCTGAAAAATCTTCATTAATCTCTCGTGGCTTCCTATTTAAGAGGCAGATTCGAGGCACCTACCTTGCAGACCTTAATTAAGGAAAATAAAATACCTAATCGACAAAAATCCGTCGAAAATCTTGTCAAAGGACCAAAATAGCGTAAAATGTCTCACCTCTGTCCCTAAAGCAAACTCAGAATGACAAAAAGTACATTTAATTTATGCAATAAAAGCATATACATACATATTGTGAACATAAAATTGAACTTTGTGTCTCATGCGTTTTTTTTTTTCATTAAATTTTGTTGTTGTAAAAAGTTATTAAGAATTGAAGCACAGCCGCAAATAACGCAAATGCGTGCGCAAATACACACATTTGCACAATACAACAACAAAATGTACATATTTGCACTTTGCTCTGTTTTACTTCGTTTACACTAAAAAACCATGAGCAAAGTTAGTAGTGCATATTTGCTCAGTTGGAAACAAATGTAAACAATAACATTTGACATATTAAGTGTCATATTCATTTTAAGAAAACTTATAAATTGAAAATTTTCGCAGATTGTGACATAAAATAGAGAATTAAATTTACATTAATTAAAAAGGAAAAATTTATTTTAATTTGCTTGTGTATAATTGTAAACAAATGCATTTTTAGAAAAATAGCATATTTGCACAAAAATAAAAGTGGTATGCTCACGATCAATCATAATATGCACTGCAAATTTCTACATTGCAAAATTGCACAATGACCATCGTGATTACCCTTATTGTTTTGTTTTATAATGTTATTTACTTACCTAAATATTATTTACTCGTGTTGTGGTGAACTTAAAAGTTAATTTTTACAACAGTTTTGTAAATAAATCTTAACTAAATAAATGTGTGTTCATTGTATTGTGGCATAGAAGATGACGAAAAGAGAAATGCAAAAGGGCAGCTTTCTTTGAAAGAGACAAAAAAAACGCAAAATCTTCCGTCTCGTGACAGTTCTGTGTATTCTGTGGTTGTCAGTGTTGCCGTTAGGATACGAAAGATACATTTTTCGTATCTTTTGATAACTTCATGTACCATGTATAATCCTGACATTTTTCGTATCTACAGACATAAAATATTAAATCTTAATTAACCCTTAAAGTACGGAGTGGGGGACCAAAGGTCCCCCAATCTTAGTTTTTCTTTAATAACTTCGCAAATAATTTTTTTCTGGCTTTTTCCTTTTAGGTAGTCCAATTTTATTTAGAACACAATATAAAAACTTATAAATGGCATTTAAATATTAATCTGTTTGTAATTAGAAGGTAAGTTTTTCGTTTGGGGTACCCAAGTTACCCCGCGTCGTACTTTACGTTACAAATTTTTGTTGTTTTTTTAGGACCAAAAATGGAAAACTGCAAAAGAAAATTATCCCAGCGAGCGATAGAAACTATATAAATGACAGTGAAAAGGATCCTAATGATATAGAATTAGATTGGGACAGTGACAACTATGACTATTTACCTAGTAATTATGTTAGTGATGATAGGGAAACAGAAGACGAGATTGAGGAACAAGAGCATGAACAAGCAGAAGATATTCTTCCGGATATTGACGAAATTGAAAATTATGTTGCTTTTCCTTTGAATGCGGAATATTGCACCGCTAAGTCTGGCAGAGTTTGGTCTTTGAAGCCATTGCCAGAAACGCATAGGTTTGCATGCAATATTGTAAATGTTACCCCAGGAGTAACTAGTTACATGAGTGACGCTAGCGAAATTGATGAAATATTCAACCATCTTATGACACCAACTATCAAAAAGAAAATCTCTCTTCATACTAACGAAGAAGCCAAAAGAGTGTTTGAAAAGTATAATGAAGAACATCACCAGTGGCAAACAAATTGGAAACTGGTAACTGAATGTGAATGGGATGTATTTCTTGGAGTACTTATAACAGCTGGAGCGCTACATTGTAGAAGAGAAAATGTAAAAGTAATGTGGAGTACTGATGAATCCATTCGGAGAAATATATTTACTGCATCTATGTCTCGTGATAGATTTATTGCATTGCCAAAGTATATTAGATTTGATGATAAAACTACAAGACAAGCTCGAAAAGAGTCTGATAAGCTAGCTGCCATTAGAGAAGTGTGAGATCATTTTGTAGATAATTGCCGAAAGTCATTCAACCCTTTTGGTGAAATAACTATTGATGAACAATTAGTTATGCTAACAATTAATTATGCCAACATATAACCAACAAAAGCTCATATGTCTTTGGGGGACCTAAGTGACCCCAGTCCGTACTTTATGTCAAAAATCGAGCTTCGTACTCTAAGGGTTAAAAAAAAAAAATGTTAATGAGGCGATGTGTAAAAATTTGAAAAAAGTATTTGGTTTAACATTTGTACTTCCATTTTCGAATGCATGTGTGGAGAGAATTTTTAGCCAACTAAAACTTATTAAGACTGATCATCGTAACCGACTCAATACTGATACAATAGCAGCTTTAATTATGGTGAAAGAGAACATTAATGATGTTTCAACAAACGATCCACCTAAATCGATGATTACTAGTAGTGCGAAGTTGTTCTGAGGAAATATGAACATCTTTTTTATTTTCAGGAAATTTATACATAAGTATGAATTTTTTGATATAATCGCCCTAGTATAAACGCCTTAACTCGTATATTATATATCTATATATAAATCGGCAAAGGCAAAACAGTTAAGAACACTTTTCTCCTCTGTATGTCAACCGATTTGAACAAAATATACATCATTTAAGAGGTATTTACTCAAAGAAGTGCACAATGTATATTTTATTAAAATCTGTTCAATAATTTCAGAGTTATAAGCGTTCAAAATTGTTACTAACACAAATGTAAAATAAATAAATAAAAATTTATTTTCAATTATCAAATAATAAAAAGTTAGGGTGATCGATTATTCGACATTTCTCAGAAACCGGTTTTCGAATATTTCGACTATATAAATCAGACCAGGCAAAACTGTTAAGAACGCTTTCTTCCTTTGTTTGTCAACCGAAGCTCTGTGGGGAGAAAAAGAGGGGAATATGGGAAACTAAATTTCTTTTTTTTACTTTTCTGTGCTTCATGTGATCATTTTTAAATTTTCTATAATATAGAACTTAGAAACATAATATTATAGCTGTAGGATCCTGAGTGAGTGATAACCTATAAGATAAAAAATGCTGGAATTTTTTGTTTTTCATCTGGAACTTTTTGAATTTTCGTTAATATTCGACCTATAAAGATAAACTTGTACATTAAACTGCGTGAATAAGAACATGTAAGGGGAGCTTATTGGTACTTTTTCGTTCTACATCTGGTACTTTGATTAATTTTCGTTAGTATTAGACATACATAGAAACATAAAATTAAACGTGCAACGTCCTGATACTTTTTTGTTTTTCAATTGGTATTTTTTATACTGAACTTACAAAATTAAATTACTCACGTAGAAGATTAAATATGAACCAGAGGTTGGTCCCCCGCCAAATCGATCCACTTTGAAGAAAAAAATAAATGCTCGAAACAAATAAATTCATATATACTTAGATGAATTATGTTTTCTTCATATTTACAAAAAAAAATCATGGTCGAATTTTGACCATAAGGCATCCAAAGATAGTTACATATAATCATTTTACTTACTGTATTTGTTGAAATTACATACTTAATATTTATGACCATGGAAACCAGAAATATGCAATTGCATGTTTTTCCTTGTGCGACTAATGAATGCAAAAACAATATATTTATCCGTTTTAGAGCTTTTTATGAATTTTGGCATCGATTTGTTAGTGCATATTTTTGCATATTTTACCATTTGCAGCATATTTTAGTTAAAAGAGCCTTTTTGCAGCAGTTTTTAGGTTTATAGCGCATATTTTGCCTTTTTAATGCATATTTTGATCCATATTCAATATTTTTAGATGTCTACAATAGCTTTCGCAGCAAATAAAAAAAATTTTTTTTCGAAAATCTCTTACTTCAATTTCGACATCTACATTTAATTTTTTCTCTTAAATTGTAAGACAAAGCAGGTTTTCATTAAGAATAAATGTTATGCGATTTGTATCTAGACCAATCCTTTAGTATTCCGATCGACTCAGAATCACTTTTTAAAGTGTTATAACAATGTCGGTCCATCCGCCTGGCTGGTTGTCTGTCCATGTTAGCCTTGTGAGCAGAGTACAAGTTCCAATTTTGTAGATAATTTGATCAAATATGGACGAAGTCTATGCAAATGGTGAGAATTGGTCTATAATTTCACATCCAAATTAGACTCTTTGTGTCCGCAAGCTATCTAATTAGGATGGTAAAATTAAATTCGTGTCAAAACTGTTTTACTTCAAATTAAATTATTTTCGAATCGGTTCGCATTTGCTCAAAGCTCCCGTCCTTAACTAGCTTTAAATTCCTTTTAAATGTTAGCATTTGTTAACAATTTAGCGACCGTACCTAAAATCCCTTTAAGACAAAAACCCATTAGGATGTTAATATCTAGATAATATTCGGCGCAGAAATCTCTTATATGAATTTTAACCTTTTTTAGGTTTTTTTTAGATTTTGTTATTAAATTGTTGAATATTGTGTCTTCAAATGAGCAATTTTAATTTTTAGGGCATATTTTTAACATTTTTCAGGGCATATTTTCAAGTTTTTACTGCATATTTAATGCGCATAAAACGTGTTTTTTAGAGCATATTTCTGGTTTCCCTGTTTATGACTATTTATTTTATTTATTGATAAAAAAGAATTTATTTAATATAATTTCCTTCACAGTATACATTAAATATGAAATAAAAATGTTATGTTAATAAATGTTAACGTTAAAAATGGATTTTAAATTTTTTTTTTTTTCAAAATGTATCTTTTTGGGGAAAAATGTATCTTTTTGGAAACTGAAATGTAACTTTCGCGAAATTTCGCTAGCAACACTGGTGGTTGTATGCTAGATTTCAAACAAGCAGGTCATCGTCGCTTTTGTTGTTAAAAAACAAGAACAAAGCACATAGTTTATGTCTCAAACGAGTAAATTTATTTTCTTCTCTTTTTCAGAATTGGTGTTTCATTGCACACAATATGGACTCACCACTACATACACATTTTGAACTGTCTCTTTTTGTGATGACCGCTGATTTAGAATCTAAATTTTAGATTGATTTTGTTCGTTTTATTAAACTACATGTCTACGAACATTTTTGGACCCCTGCGATCAAAAATGGCGACTTTGTTACCGAAATTCAAACGCCAAAACACGTGTTATTGCTGATTTAGTAAAGTTTTTTGCTTCTCCTGCAAAACAATTAAGAATTTAGTTTGCATTGAAGGTGACGATATAAGTACGTATTTAAAAAAGTAAAAATTTTGGGGGTAACAAAGAACTTTTTTTATATCGGTTGTAGGGTATTTATCAAATTCCGTTAAACACACACGCATATTTAACAAAATATATTTAATTCATTGCAAATGTTTGTTATTTTTTTATCATCCAACAAAAACATGAAATATCTGAAAGTGAATTGAAAAAAAAACAAAAACAAACAAGCCGAATAAAATATCTACTGTTTTTATTATTGTTGGAAACAAATACAGAAACTATCTGAAATTGTATGAAAATTAGAAGAAAAAAAAATCTTTTAAAAATTGTTGACGTTTGGCGTACGTTGACTTGCCCACGCTTGTGAGATTTATTGCGCCTTTAAAATGTGGTGGTGGTGGTTTGTGTTGTTGTTGCTGTTATCGATATTATCCGTCCTGCTGATCCCCTCTTTATGCAAAAGGCTTAAATGCACAAAAACAAACCTAAGCAATATACCTCTGGTGCAACATTTAGATCGTCAAAATCGTATTGTGGAACATGAAAGTATCACGGCGTATCAGTACTTGCTATTTATTTATAGAAGTTGGTTTTATTTACAATATTGGTAAATGGAGTCTTATTTTAAAGATCTTTTATTTAGTTTTTTTTTTTATTTTTTCGTATTATATTTTTTATTTTACTATTTGCTGTTGTTTGAGTTTATTTATGAGCTAAAACGTAAAATGAGTGGTTTTGCGTAGGCAGTTCACCGATATTTAAACACAATTTATTTATTCAGTTTGTTTTTTTTCTATAGCCTATATAATAAAAGTACCAGCAAATATTATTTATTTACAAGAAAACAATACAAAATGCATACAAACAGTCATAAATCCATAAACATTAGAGAGCTTTTTTCTCATTAAACAGTTAGAAGTTTTTAGATTTTTTCTTCTAGTCAATGATGGTTGGTTATTAAAAAAGTTATAAAATAAATAAAAAAAAAAACAAATATATTTTGAACGAATATCTGTCAAAATGGTAGCAAAACAGTTGCAAAATATTCGATTAATGTGAAAGTTTGAAAATATTAAGAAATTTTTAAAAGTATACCGACCGGCCTTCCCACACACAACCAAAAATCGTATTGTGGGTGTTGAACTATTTAAAATTTGTAATTACCTTTTTCCTAATTATAAAGAATAGGAGAAATGCAAAAAATTATAAATATTTAATGAGCTTTAGAATAAAAGTTGCTTACTGCTTATTTTGACTGTTGTTTAAAACAAATTGAATACTTTTTTCTAGAATTGTAGAAGATTATTGGTGATATGTCTAAAAAGAGTATTTTTGTGCCCGATAGAACTTGAAATTGAAAAAAAAAACATTATATACAATTTTATTACAATAAATTATTGAAATTCTTGAAGGAAGCATCTTAAGCATTTGTTAAGCGTAGACCATGAATAACCAGTGAATTTTACGCAGCCCAACAGAAGTTAATCGATAGAAGTCAGATCGCACGAGCTTAAATGCGAATTGACAAGTCTATTTCTCGAAACTAAATGATCACCAAATTTTGATTTCAATAATTCGATGGTTGCAGTCGCCTTATGGCACGTAGCGCCATCCTACTGAAGCTACATTTTGTCCAGATTATTTATGTTTTCAAAAAACAAAAAAAAAAAAATAATCATTGATCGTAGTGCGGGAACGATCTCTATTGACCGTAAAACGAACTGGAGAAAGAAAGTGCGATAATGCCCGTACACACAGAAAAAAATCAATGTAAATTCGTTCAGAACAAGGTTGATTTTACATTTTTCAGTAGTGATTTTGCTTTATTGTTGTTTCATGTTAATTTAACATGATTTTACAATAACTTGCGAACAACATTTTTTTCTTTTAAAATAACTATAATTCATTTTAATTTTGCATTGCAGTAAAGTTAGAGCAAAACGTTATTTATACTGAAATAACAATCCGAATCACGTTGAATGAAAGTTATTTCAAGTTGATACAACGTGAATTTCATATAGAATCAAATTGGTTGGAGTGTGATATGGAGGGTTCAAAGCTGAACCGAACCAAGTCATAAAATAAAATGCATATATGTATTTCAAAACTGGTGTGAAATTCTTCGCAAAGTTAAACTCTATCGAGTTCTGTAACGGACTAAATCAAAAAGTTTCTCGTTCCAAAGGTAACGGTAATAAACCCATGTCAATGGCTCCAGAAATTAATCGAAATTCACTTACTCAAATTCAAAATATTATCGAATTTTCATTTTTGACTTGGTTCGCTTCAGCTCTGAGCCCTCCATATAATAGTGTCAAGACAACATATGCATTTATTTAAGTATAATTCAAAACTCTTACCCGTGTAACACATGTTTCACTTATTTGTATCTCCTTTTTTAACAGAAGCATCAGCAGAATGGCCCGATATGGTTTTCGTCATCATTCTACTTTGAAAAATTTATGTACTATTTAACTAAATAATTTTAATAAAAAGAATACGGGAATTGCCGTCTTTTATAACATATTTTAAACATGAAAATAAAAAAATGTACATACTTAAATGTGTATGCATGTTAATTTAACAAGATAAACTTTTGATTTTAATATAAAATAGGTTTTTATGGATTCAATATTGAACAATGTTATTTTAACAGTGAATAATATTAAATAAACGTGATTTAAGGGTATTTTAATATTTTTCATCTATTTCAAATTGATATGAAATAATGCTTAATTTAAATAAAGGGCATACTTTTGCAGAAATTTACCATGATTCTGAATCAACATTTCGCCATGTTATTTTAACATTGGTTTTTTTCTGTGTGTAGCGTATAAACTGCAGTAAACAGTGAATTTGTAGCTTCTGTTGTGGTTTGGTACTTGTGAAAGTCCCGCAAATTACAAATGCTTCAAGTTCTGAACTTGCAGAGCTCGAAAATAAACCGAACTTTATTTAGAATGCGGAACACACACCGAAAAAACGATATCAATTTTTTTTAGTGTTTGTGTATTATTTGTTATGTTTTTCCCTAAGCTAATTCCTGGAAGCTCTATGATTGTCTTCAGGAGACCAGAGTCTTTGGCACGAATCGAACCCGCAACCCCGGCACTACCGGCTAGCCTACTGGGGCCCCGTTGATAACAATTTTCACGAAGCAAACAAATATTATGTAGTGTTCTTTTTTTCGTTATAAAACAGTACAATTGTAGTGGTTCTGTAGATATACATACAATTTATGTTGATGTTCTTTAGTGATCTTCTTAGCAACGCTTCTTACTTGTTCTGTTGTTCTTGCTTGGCAATTTGCACGACAGTTTTAAATGTAATTTTCTATGCGAACGTTAAAGTTCGAAATCGATGAACAGGCTGTTAAACTTCTAATTTTTTGCTTGTCATAAATTTAGCTGGCTGTTTCAAAAATTCGACTAGCCGCAAGGGCAAGTGGAATTTTATTCACCTCAGAAGTGTTAAAAAATTTCACTTACAATAGTACTTTGCTGCCGTTTCACACACGCTAAAAATAAATAACTTTAAGAAAGATGAAAAAATTTAAATAGAAAAAAAATTGAAAAAAAAATAAAAAGATGTACCCAAAGATCTTTGACTTAATTCTGCACACAGTTCCAAGGCTTTTAGGCAAATATTTGTTTTGTAATGCACAGCAATTCCTTGGCGATAAAAGATTTAAAAGCTTTTAACATTATTTCGGCCTTCATTAAGGGATTAGGAGCATTTAAAGCTGCCAATTCCCATACCTTATACTCGGAGCCATGATTAACACACTGTTGACCCGTAAGAGTCGTAGCCTTCTTAAGTAAACGTTTGGGGGATTGACCATTTGTATACGGTTTACCCTCGGTTGTGGCTTTAATGGTGATGCATAACACTTCTTAATCCAAATAGTGGGGTTTCAATTCTTATATGGGTGTTTCCAATTAACGGTCGTTACCGATTTTCGAAAATTTTTTAAATAAAATTCCAACCTACCCAAATATGTCAAGGATTGCTCCATTTTGGACTAACGAAATTTCAAGCAACGGTAACACCGTAAGAATTCATAAAAAATGTAATTTCAATACTGTTTTTGACCGTTAAAAAGTTAACGGTCGTTACTTTATAAATGTGCTGTTTTTAAATGTCGGAAACAAACATCATGTATTGCAAAATTTTGCACAGGATATGTCAAGTAAAATATCTGATTAAATTCTTTGAAAGTAACGGTTGTTACATAATAAAAAGTTACAAGTTTTTTGTGTCTGCATTCATTTATTATGGATAGCAAAATAAAATTAAATTAAATTAAAATTAAAGTTAATCTCTCGAAAAATGACAGATACATTTATTTTGTATAATGTCAGCAGAAAAACAAATTCAAAATAATAATTTAATTTTTGAGCTATAAGAGGTCATTTTCTGTGGAAACACCCATATGGCTATTTCCAAAAAAACGTCAACCACAAAAAATGGAAAAAAAAAATTTCTTTTCAAGATTTATTTAGAGAATTGCTTATATTTTTTTAATATATGCGTATAAATTAATTGATTCGAAAAAAAAAGATAAATGGTAAACGAAGTACTACAACTTTTAGCACATACTTGTGTATATTAGAAAATATGCATTTGGAACAACAATACTCTAATCTAAGGCATATTTATGATCTGAAAAACATTTTTTAATAAGTTTCTTATATAAAGGATTATAAATAGCAACATAAAAAAAATTTTAAATCATGGTGGAAAAATTGTTTATTTAAAAAAATGTAATTCATATTTTATTTTGAAATCGAAACCATTTTTAGGGCACATTAGTACGCAACATTTTAAAATTAATCCCAATAAAATATTGTGTCAGGTTTCAGAAATCACTGTTTAAACGGTTACCCCTTAAAACCCACTTCCGTTTTTTTGTCCCGTTTACAATCACTGGTTTTTTGCAATTATCTCGGAAACCACGACAGTAAGCGAAAAATTTCATTTGCGGAAATTAAAGAGCTAATTGAGAGTTAAAAGAGTCATTAATTTAAAAAATTAAAATCAGGTTGTTTTTTACAGTTTTGTCAATATAAACGTGTGCGAATGTCCCGTTTACAATCTTGGAAGTGCCCATATGCGGTTGGTGGCATTCATTGCATCTTTAAAATGTCCAGTTTCTACGGAAACCATTATTCAGTTTTCCTAAATTTTCCAGTTAGTGTAATTGCATTAAACTCTTTGATAAAATATCCGTCATAGAATTGTTGTTACGTTAGTGTCAGTTGAAAGAACAACGTATTCAAGGATTAAATGCACGCAGAGTAAAAATATGGTTGGCCATGGTTACGGCAACAGCACTATGTTTAATGTAACAATATATTGTTGATGTACACAAATAATTGTTATTTTTATTTAATATCAACAATATTATAGTTACTGTAAACATATCAATTTTTATCGCAATTATGAATTTGAGTATTGTTGACCGAAAAATAATTATTTTTCTAACAACTAAATTATGATAACTTTCAAAACATATTATATTACTCACAACCATATCATGATATTTAATAGCCATAACATGTTTACTTTCTACACATTTATCATACTATGTTAAAGATCCAATCAAACTTTTTTACCCTAATAATATTATGTAAGCGCCATTTGTAAAATAATTTTGAATCAGTTGTGTCGTTTATTTTATATGTGAGCGGTTAGACAATTTAAAGTTTAATTCCCATAAAAAAATAAGCATACAAAAATTTAAAATATTAGCGGAGCTCATTCAGTATTAGTGATGTAATAGTGCAAATGCAAACTATCGTAATTTTTTTTTTGTAAAATCCAACAACAAAACACAAAGAGATTTCGTTATATTTTATAAAAGTGTTACGATATTTCTGTGGTTTTCATGGGCAACCGCGTATGTCTTAAAACAAATTTTTCAGGAAAGCCGAAAATCCATTCAAGATCAGATGGGCTAGGATTTGCACTTTTAAAACTTTGTCATTACGTTAAAAAATCGGAATTGATCCATGTTTTTTCAAAAATTTTTAGAAAAATGTAAAGAGCGTTTAAAATTGGGCAATATGGCATCAACATCTCAAAATCGGAAAAATTTACATACGCGGTTACCCATGAAAACCACAGATTTTGCACTTGCTCTTTTGCAAGCCTTATATTGAACTCCGCTATTTGATTTACGTTAAAAAAAATTGTAAAAAGCCACAAAATAAAAAATCAATGCAAAAACAATTTTAATTTATTTTGTATTTTTATGACAGTTATGAAAGGTGCTGTATGTGCTGGTTCACACAGGTCAAGTTTGACTCTTCAAGTCTTGAGCTTTTAGGAGAGAGGGGTAAAGAGAATGGAAAGGGGTACATACTTGACCGTACCAGTCAGTTTTGTATTTTTCTTTTCTTTTTTCATCCGTAATATAATAAAAAGCTACAAAGTTGAAGGAAAAGAAAACAAAAATTAATTTTGTGCATGAACGTGAACGCAAGTTCAAAAGAAAATTTAAATAAAACTGTTCAAGTAAACTTGACCTGTGTGAACCAGCACTATCATAATGTGATTGCTTCTAAATTTATTATGATTAACATGACGATAATATGATTACTTCTTAGCTTATTATGATTAACATGACAATAATTTGATTACTTCTTAACTTAGTATGATTAACAGAATAATAATATGATTAAGGGAAAAAAGTTATGATGTAATAGAACGAGTATATTTAGTCATAATAGGATTCAATGATAATTTTATCATAAATCTTATCATAATATGTTGGTCTTAGAATATGTTTACCACAATCATGTTTTTTCTTTGCGTGTGTGACTAAACCTGCATTTAGCTTGGTCTGTTACAATTTTACATGCTTTCTCCTTTGACTCAAAAATCACATGATTAGATTCTAGTAGATCGAGGCGAGTGTGAACGACTTAATATTAAAATCTTTTTTCAATACGTTTTTAATTAATCTGTAAAATTTTAACCAAAATCTTCTCGACTAATTTAAATATTATAATTTCAAATTCTATGTTAAGAATTTAAGCTTCTTTAAAAAAACAGAAAATTATTTATAACAATATTAACAAATTAGGAAAAGTAAAAAACACAAGTAGCTGAATAACACGTTTAATAGATCTACTCTTTATTATCTTTGTTATTTAATTTAAGGTTAGTTTGTTTGTTGCTAAACAATCTTTAAGATAATTAAGTTAAAAAATAAAAGATTCTTTTGACTAATGAATATTTTCAGTTTTTTTTTTTTGTGCTAGAACTGGGCATGTCTTCTTTTGCTGCATTTTGTTTTTGTTTAATGGTTGGCTACCGAGATCTTGTTCTGTAACCAGATACGGGTATTTTGTATTCCATATAAGATTTGATAAGTAGATGTTATTGTTATTCTTGTTCGGATTATAAACTAAAGTTGCATTTAGATATTCACAACAATGTTGTTAAAAAAAAAACACAAAAAATACATAATAAACATATACAGAGCAAAAAAATAAAAAATAGAAAATACTTGAACGTAACAAAATACTTAGTAAAGAAATACAATAAGAAAAAAATTCTTTACCCGTAAAATCCAAGTAAAAAAACATTACATTTTCATTTTACATTGTAATGCAGTAAATGAAATAAAACAAAAGCAAAATTCTTGCTAATAGAGTCGTTGTTAAACTGACACCTGGACTGGTGGTTGTTGGTTAAGGTGAGGTCTATTATTCATACAATAGCAAACAATTTTTGTTTTTTCTTCAACATGTTAAACAGTGCTTGGCACTTGATACGACAACGTTTTGAAAAATGTTAGAAAATTGCATTAACATATTTTTTGTTTTAATAATTATACACTTCAAATTACCAATAATGAAAAAATATTTTAGTGCTCATGTCATCGAGATATTTTTAATTTCTTTCTTTAATAAAATGAAATTTTACTCGTTCTAATAACTAAATCTTATACTGTTTTGGATGCTAAAAGTAAATATTTTGTACTGCTGTCTGGGTCTGTCTTTTTTGCATGCTAAATCCCCCATATGACTTAAGATCATTTAGTCCATATAATTTAAAATGTTGCACACGACTTGACGCTTTAGTTTTATTAAATTTTGTATTTGATTTTTGTATAGTAAAACATGAAATTCGTATGTATTTTTAATGGAGAGATGTTTTTACATTAATATTATTTGTTTTTCAAAACTAACACGATTTTAACTAAAAAAAATTTAACATAATACTTTAACTAAAAAAATAAGTGTGTTTTAATATACAAGATTTCTAATAAAAACATAGTTTTATTTAGTCTTCACCTTGAGAATTAAGATTTCCCTTCTTATACAATTATCGATTTAAAACATTGATTTATTAAGAATAAAATTATGAACTTTTAAAACATATTTTTATAAGATTTATTATTACTAGAGGCATTAAATTTAGAAAACGACTACAACAGAAAGAGAAACTTATAACTTTGCGTTAGTAAGAAAAGTTTGATTTGGTGGTACGAAATTTTAAGATAAATATTTTTTTTTTCGAGAAAGTTTCCACTCCAGTCATTAAAACATGGTATAATTCGAGGCACCTGCATAAAGTACCCAGCGTTGCCCGAGGTCGATAAAATCATTTTCCTGACATTTAACCAGTGTTTGAAAATAAAACAAGTAAGAAAGTATAGTCGGTCAAGCCCGCCCATATGGTACCCTACACCACAGTATTAAAAAACACATCATGCATATGTGTCCATATAAATATGAATTTATCTATGTTTATAAAAGTCATTAAAATCGGTTTGAAAGTTTGTGAGAGGCAAAAATTGCCCCCTACCTCCCCTTATGGTCCTATTTTTAAAAACCTGTATAGCTTATGTGTCCATATAGATATGGATCTATCTATGTTTTGAATTTCATTAAAATCGGTTTGAGAGGCAGAAATTGACCCTATCTCCCCTCGTGGTCCTATTTTTTTAGCCGTGCTGCATTAGTTTTTGTAGCCGTCGCCGTTAATGGTATATTTTTATCCGGCTAACATCCGTATTTAACATGCGGCTAGCAATTTTTGCAACAAATCACTTGCGCCGTTAAAATAGATCGGCTTAGGACTCTGCTGTTTGGTAAAAAAACAACATAAAATTTATTTCTTATTTGCGTCTGAAAAATGGAAAATAGTCAGTTAAGATATAATTTAATTTATGAATTCATGAAGTAGAACTAAAAAATATTTTTATTTTAGTTAAATATTTATTTTTTTATTGTTTTAAATCAGCTGATTTAAATTCAAAATAGCACACTTAATTATGAGGGGTTGTTCACAACAGTCGTATTTTTTTCATGTTATTCTTTTGAAACATATGACTTTATGACACCTTGTGAATCCCCCAAATGTTCTGTTCTGCGTTGTAAAACAGAAAAATTGTAGTGGTTCTAAAACAGACATCATATTTTAATGTTCTATAATGTTTATTTTTTACATTGATAAAGTAAAGATCAATCAACAATGCTTAGCAACGACCTCAGCACAAATAGCTTGTGTGTGTATTGTGCACGTGTTTTGTTTGTGTAAAATTATTTTGCTGGCTATTTGTTTTTTTTTCGGATATGTATTTTGTTTTTGTAAAAATTTTTTGGTTATTTTTTTACCAGCCAAAAGGGCGCTAAGCACAACCGAAACCAACGAACATTAACGATTTGAACCGAATACCACTTTGTGGTTAAAATAATAGAACGGAATTAAATGTTCTCATCTTTTTGTTGAGTTGGAAAGGTAGAGTATAATTTTTTTGTGTTCGAAGACTTTAAACTGGGAAACGCTATTTTTTTAATGATTTACTACACAAACAATATTAGCATTTGTGTTTTTTTTCAAATCTATCCAACACTTAAGCTGGAGGTCCACAGCACGCGTTACTCGCTTTTTCGCAGCATATGCAGATGTCAAAAAGTAGAATCTGTGTAGTTATACGTAGTAAGTTACATGCACAAAAGCGTAGATGCCTTGAGGCTAAAAGTAGTTTTACTTTCTACTTTTGTAAGCGTCACAAGCAGTTGAACAAATCAGCTGCTGCATAAAAAGCGTAGAACGCGAGTAAGGTTATAAAAGCATGCGCTGCGTGGAGGCGAAAACGCGTGGTATAGACCTCCAGCTTAAGGAAAGATATTAACTCTTACATATTTTTTACAGTTCTGTCTTGATCGACTCTTTTACTTGTTACTTACATATGACGATGCGTTTTTGTAATAAAATGTTTTTTTTAGTAATTTTTTAAGCATTCTGTGATTAAAAATTTTTAATTTTTTGGTCCTGAGAGATGGCAGCGCTGTTGCCTATAGCAATTTGCTTTTAAAAGTTTTTTTGGCTTTACTTCGTGTTCTTCTTGTAGTTTTAAAGGCAGTTTTTCTATTCGGGACAGAGTCGTAAATAAGCTTTTAATTCGTATTGAACGTTTTCGTTCAAAATAAAGACTATAATAAATCTCTTGCTTCTTAAAAACACAGGGCAAAACACCAACATTTTCCAGACTTCTGTCCATTTTTAAATTGAGAATGCTGATTACGATGGCATCATTGGTTTCTTTCTAGCTGCTCTAGTTTCGAAGATATATTAACATATGCATTTTGTCCACCTTTTTTTTTGTATTAATCGCTAAATATTTTACGAACGGTCCTTTTCAAACTTAAAACTATTTTCTTGATTATTGATCTGCACAAAACTCTCTTTTATTTGAGTAGTCACATTGGTAAATATATCCGGATATCTAACTTGTTTTGCAAGTATGTCAAACATTATGTTTTTTTATGTTATTCCTCTTAAACTTTGAAAAATCCAAATTTTTACCCAATTTTTTGTTCAGTTTTCTTCGTAGCCATTATGGCATTTATTATAAATTTTACAAAAAACACAATAATTTTGGATTGAGATTAGAAAAGGAAAATGTAAAGTATTTTTTTTTTTTTTTTTTGTTGTTTTCTATTTGGCCAATTTTTAATTTCATTTGTATTTCATTATCAAGCTAATACGGCCTAAAATCTTTAATGTAATTAAAACACAATTTTTAATACATTTTTTCCCGACGTTTCGTCGATTTTTTGTCGACTTCTTCTGGGGATACGTCTATTTAATAAAAACATAACATTTATTAACAAAATTTTAAACAAATAACATTGAAAACTTACATTTTTTATATTATTACATCAAAATGACAAAATTTACATTTAACATATATAACGTAACAACATAAAATATTAAGTTATTTTTAAACAACATATTTCCACAACACAACTTATTTTATAGCGACTCGATAACTTGCACAAATGTTGTTCGTATCTTCTTTTAGATTCATTGTATTTTTTATGTTTTGTTGGATCCTTAAGCTTTCTTTAGTAAATCATTTTCTTATAGAGTCTTCTTTGTCTAATATCCTTATTTGTTTGAAATCTGGTACATGTTGTGATTCAATCATATGCATAGCTAATGCTGTGGTCTCCTTCTGTTTTGTAATGTCCATTTTATGTTTTTCGATCCTTGTAGATAACGCCCTCTTTGTTGTTCCAATGTATATTTGTTTACATTGTTCTTTGTCATTTCCCTTACACCTAATTTCATAAACAACATTACTTTGTTGTTGTTTTTCCACTGGCGCTTTTATTTTCGTAAATATTGCACTTGTTGTTTTGTTTGGTTTGTACGCAAAACATATGTTATTTTGTTTTAGTGTTTCTCTCATGTTTCTGTTGTCAGTAAGGCCAGGGATGTATTGTACACTGTAAAATTTCCTGTTTTCTTTTTCATCAGTGTTGTCAGTTATATTAATATTTTTTTTAATTATTTATTAACCGCCTATTTACGTCGTCAATTAAAGATTTAATTAATCTTTTTGGGAAACTGTTTTGTGTTAATATTTCATAAATTTTGTTTATGTTTTTATGATGAAATAGTTCGTCGCTGATTTTCAATACCCTCTCTATAAAGTTTTTTGCTGTATTTATGATTTGACTCCTGGGTTGTGTAGCGTTGAAATTCATGAGTCTACCTGAAGCTGTTTCCTTTGAGTACCAATTGAAAACAATTTTGTCCTTAATTCTGCGTAGTTTTGCGTCAAGATATGCTATTTCATTGTTTTCTTCAATTTCAAGGGTGAATTTGATTTTTTCATGATGTGAATTAAAAGTTTTAAGAATTTCATCTTTATCGTCTTTATTAAATATAGCAAAAATGTCGTCCACATATTTTGCTATGTATTTAATATTAATTTTTTTGTTTTTTAATTCTAATATTGCATCGTCCAACAAATTGTCAAGAACAATATCAGCTATTGTTGGCGAGAGCTGGTTGCCCATTGGCATTCCAAATATTTGATTTATTACCTTTCTACCATAAACAAAGTAATTATTGTCTGTCAAACAGAATTTCAAAATTTCTAAAAACTTTGGTCTTGGGATATTAGTGAACTGTTTGATTGTCGGCCATTTCACCATAATGTTCTTGATAGCTGTGTGTACAGGTATATTTGTAAATAGTGAGATAACATCAAAAGAAACTAATATGTCCTGTGTCTCAAGTTTTATATTAACCAATTGATTCTTTAATTCAATTGAATTTTTAATATTGTATTCCCTAGAAGTAATGTTGTTGAGAATTGTTCCCAAATATTTGGACAGACTATAACATGGCACTTGTACTGATGACACAATTGGCCTAAGAGGAACGTCTGGTTTATGGATTTTTGGTAACCCGTAAATTCTGGGTGCAGTAGCCGCATGACAAATAAGTTTACGTAAAGTATTTTTTTTTTTATTTATTGCACACTATCTCTAAAACGAGAGGTGAATGAAAAAAACCAATGTTATATTCGTAATCAAAAATACATAACGATCAGTTATTTGAACTTTAGAAAATTTACATCATAAAAAAATTAAGGACAACCAAAAACACAATAATTTTAATATCCTTGCAAGGGCAGCAAGCAATATGGCCATTTCCCCAGAATGGTCTACCAGGATGAAAAAATAAAATGTTGATTATCATCGTGTTTTATTGTTTAATATTATACAAAAGTCTTTGTTCTAATAAAAGAATGGCTTCATAGTATCTCAGCTGTTTTACTTGAGGAAATTGGGCTGGAAACTGGAAAATTTTATATTTTTCTGTATTTTCTACTTCTAAAGACATTTTTATATACTTATTTTACATGCAGGAAATATCTTATGTTTACAGTCTTTCTTCATAATCTCTCCATTACAATCAATTGTAAAAGGAGTATTTAGTTTTTTTGTTAAGAAAATTTGAAGACATTTATGGGAAAATGCGTGGTTATAATAATAAAAAAACATATAGAAAAAAAGTACGTTCGCGACCGGTAAATAAGCCAATTAAACAAAAACCAAGAGAGATATTTTATTTTGTAAATACTGGATTTTAATCACTTTTGAATATTCCGTTCCATTGCGCAGATTTTTTCATTTCACTACTGTCAGCCAAAGTTGACTTCTATTTTGCGTACGTCCGTGACCACACGTTTATAACTCTAATTATGGAAACTTAAACTCGATGAAATCCATTTTTGCACTAAACATAGAGCTACCCAAATGCTATCGAATCGAAAAGAATGCTAGGAAAAGTTTTGTTTTCCATATTATTTCTACATCAAAAGCGTACGAACGTACGTTCGTGACCCCAGGAAATGCCAATATCAATATCTGATATATGCAATAATGTGACTCTACTCAGCTGAAAGACATTTTTGTGTAGATTAATAATCCAGAAAGTATTTATAGGTTTGGAGGACCGTTCGCGAGACACTGACCGAATAATACTAAAAATGGTGTTTATAATGCAAATAATATATCGCCGGCTTAATATGCAAACCTGCTTAAGCCACTTTTTAAGTGAATTGAGATTTTGATGCCGTGTAGTAGAGAAATATACGCCTCGTCGACCAGCTTGTAGATTTTCTTCAATTTGAGTCTTGAAGTGTGTTAAACCAAAAATATTTTTGGTTTTCCTCTTAAGCTGCAAATATGAAATACAAAAAGTTGTTGCCCCTCCTGTAAAATAAGATGAAAGGGAGTTAGCAGGTTTGAATATTTAGTCGACGGTATGTTACTATAGCTTTACAACTATAGCCGGTAGGGAAAAACTCGTCATCAGCAGATGAAAAAAACACAGGGCACGGCTATTTTTATTTCAGAAAATTTAAAAAGTTTCATTTTGTTGCACTGTGTAATCAAATGAAAAGGGTGGTCCAAACATAATGCATGATGTCAATTGTAAATAAAACAAAAAGTTTTCAGAGAATTTTCGTAATATTTTTTATTATTATAGAAGGATCTATGAAAATTATGTGTGAAATGCCTGCAACAGCTTCGGTGGCTTACCTCTATCCGATGGTTCATATTTTCAATGACTCTAAGACATAATTGAGGTTAAATGTCGGTAATGTGCCGAATTATCTCATCTTTTAGCTCTTGACTTGTTCTTGGATTATTGGCGTACATTTTGTCTTTTAAATATCCGCAAATAAAGAAGTACACCGGTGTCAAATCACATGACCATGACGGCCAATTAACATCGCCACGACGTGAGATAACACCGCCATTGAATTTCTCGCTCAAAAGATCTATTGTTTCGTTGGCTGTGTGGCAAGTAGCATCTTCCTGTTGGCACCACATATCGTCCAGGTCCATATCCACAATTTCTGGCCGCAAGAAGTCCTCTATCATCCGCGATAATGAACACCATTCACGGTAACTGCATGGCCTACCTCTTTTTGGAAGAAGTACATGCATGCACAGCTGTTTTCACATTTTCTACAGACCCTGTTCGCTGAAATTTGCGCACAGTTCTTCCGATTGTGGACACATTTAGTCGATTATGGTCACCAAAAAAATCACGAAGGGCACGCAATGCATTTTGATTTGAGCGCCCATTTTCGTAAAAGGCTTCAACTCATTGTATACCTCTCTATGGTTGGACCGTCCCTTATAACTTTATTGAAATTTGTTTTATAAATCTAAAACAATTTAATTCAAGTTGTTAAACCCATAACAACTAGTCGTAGTCATTATAAAACTGTTTCAATTGCAAGACGTAGTTGCCAAGACAGTAAACATATTTAACTAGAAATCATGCACTTTTAATGTGTTGCCAATTAAATAAAAGAATAAAAAAATATTTACACCCCCATGGAAAAGCCAAGAGCATTTTAATGTTGTTCAAATATTTGTAATTTAAAACAACTTCTGTAGACCAAACACTTGACAGTCTTTGCAAGACCTTTTACAACATTTCTTTACTATTTTTTTTCTTTGTCATTAAATTTCAACTTACCAAATGATTGCTTAAATTACGTACATTCACACAAATTATAAAATACATTGAAGTTCCGAAAGATGGTAGAAAAAAACGCAAAAAATAATAAAATAATAAAGAAACAAAAGTAAAAGTTTCTTTGGATGTAGAAAGCTGGACAACGACAATTGAACAAGAAAATAAAAGCAGCCATCCAGTTGCACTTGATGATGATTTCTTTTATTGTTGAAGTAGAAAATTGTTTGCAATTTTTTTTGTTTCTTTTACTTGTGGAATTTTTTCTGGGGTAAAAAAGAAGTTTTGTTTTTGTTATTGCTAAAATTGTTTTAGTAAGTCAATCGATTTATTTTAAAACAACAATGTTGTAATGAAATTTTTCAATTTTACTTTTACTTTTAAAATAGATTGTTGCTATGGAGATACTGAAATGTTTTTTAATGAAAACTTGCAATTATAAGGAAAGTTGTAGCCAATGGCCGATAACATGGTGGTGACATTTGCATAATTTAGAAAAATAGTTTTCATTGCATTTAATTATATGCATGGGGTTTATTGAGATAATAGGCTGATCCAAAAGAGAGAAAAAAATACACCTGATGCAACGATTAACTCAAAACATAAAAATATTGACTTTGTTCTTTAAGCACCAAGCCACAGAAATAGGAACTAACACGGGCCAATAAATTTTTAACCCGTAGACCAGAGCATACTTTTTATACACACAACACAATAGTGTGTGTAACGCCTTAAAATATTGGTCCTAGACCCACCTTAAAGTATACCGATAGACTAAGAATCACTTTCTGAATCAAACTAACGATGTCCATCCGGCTGGCAGGCTGGCTTTCTGGCTGGCTGTCCATCTAACCTTGTACGCAAAGTACAGTTCGCAATTTTGGAGATAATTTAATAAAATTTTGGACATAGGTTCTTATTGGCACAAGGACCAAGCCCATTGAAAATGGTAGCACCACGAGGGAAGATAGGGGGAAATTTCTTCCTCTCAGAAACTATCAAACCGATTTTAAAGAAATTTAAAACATAGATAGAACCATATCTTTATGGACACAAAAGGGATGCATTTTTGAAAAAATAGGACCACGAGGGAAGATAGGGCCAATTTCTGCCCCTCAAACCGATTTTAATGAAATTTAAAACATAGATATTTCCATATCTATATGGACACATACGCTTTACAGTTTTTTAAAAATAGGACCACAAGGGGAGGTAGGGGGCAGGTTTTGCCTCTCATCAAGTTTCAAACTGATTTTAGTGAAGTTTGTAAACATAGATATCTCCATATTTTTATGGACACATAAGCATGATGTGTTTTTAAAAAAAATAAAAAATTAAGTAAAAATTAACAAAAAAAAAAAGGTCAAAATATTATGAAGGAGGAAAACATAACAAAGGTTAAACCTATATTTCAAAGTTAATTGGTAGGACTAACAGGCTACAAATGTATCAGGTTTTATAAATAAAGATTGATTCCTGCTTAAAGACAAAGAAATTTTTTCGTTTCGACTTTTTTGCAAGCCTGAGTAATTAAACAAATATTATTTTATTTCTTTATTTTATGTCCTGCCAGCGCCGCACCATGGGAATTTTATATGGATGTGAGGAAATAATATATTTTTAAAAAAATTTAGTGATTTCATCACAAATTTAGTTTTATTTATGCAGTAAAACACAAAGTAATCAAAATAAGGAAAGTTAAAGAAAGATATATGGTCACCTACAATGTAAAAAGCCCTAACAAACAAAGAAATTTCAATTATTTTGTTTTATAATTTCGTATTTTTTTATGTCAGTCAGAGCATTTTGCGTTTTAAGCAACGATATATGTGGGGCATTATTGGTGAAGCGGACAACCCAATAAAACATTTTTGTTGGAATTCCTTTGTATTTGGCATAACTATAGTTCCAGTAGATATGAATAAGTGTGCGCAATATTTTTTTCTATGATTTTTATTTGTCGAGTTACGCGGTGGTAAAGTGTTGCCATTTAAAAAAAAAAAAAAATTTTAAATTATTGTTTCGAAGCAAAAATTAATCAAACAAAAAAAATTTAAGCGATTCTTATAGAAAATCGATTGATCTTTAAATAAGAAAAAATTAAATGGTAAAAAAATTTTTTTCCTTTTGCAAAACCGGAAATGACCAATTTAAATCAAAATTTTTCAAACATAGTTCTATTTTTTTTTAACCGAAATTGGCCCATAGTGTCCTTATTATATACTAAAACTTTTATTTTGTGACATCTATTAGTTTAAAAGTTATGCAAATTTCTCGCACATGTGGTGGCAGGTAATTGCAGACTGGTCCTAAACGCCCGAGGTTTCCTCAAATACCGTCACATGGCCCCTTTCCGTGAGAAGTTGCGTAAAAATGTCAGCATCCATATAAAAATCATGTTTATAGTAAAATAAATTCCCAAAATTGAATTAATTTTAAAAATGCCTGTGAAGTATTTTTTGGTAAGAATAAAAGCTAGATGTATCATGCTTTAGGTCATCTGAGATCATAAAAATGCTGCCATCTTCGATATAAAAACCGAGTTCAAAGGTGTTGCTTGGTCGTTGTTCCAATGAAAAGATTTATCAGAATCTTCACAGAAAAAATTATTTTTCCAATTCAAACAAAAAATTTGTAGAATCAAACAATTATTTATCTGAAATCGGTCCTATAAGTCCTATAAACAAATTCGCATATTCAAACAATTTATTTGCATTTTGTTTATTGAAAAAACACCGATTTTTCCAAACAAATAATTTAACTGAGTCAGACAAAAAGTTTACTGAAATTCATATAAATTTCAAACAAATAATTTTGCGGAATCAAACAAAAAAGTTTTTCACAAGCAATGACGCGCACACAAGCAAGCACTGTTGGAGAAGATGAAGCAGAGCAGAGCAGAGCGGCCGGCCGAAGTCTTATTTATACACACAAAGTTTTTTTTTACCACTAACTGTTGCTGTATCCTTTCCTTTGCTAAAGAAGAAGAGATGTAACCAAAAACGGCGGCAGACCGACTCGATATCTTTTTCTTCATGATTCTATTTTTGTATTTGATGTATTTAAACAAACACTTTGAAAAAATTGAATACGGGATTTCGTTTTTTTACCAACTTTAAAACCAACCAAAAATTTATTTTGTTTCTTAATGTTGTTGTTGTTTCTGTTGCTTAAAAAGAGTGAAACGTTTTTTTTTTTACCTGCTGTTGTTTTTTTACTACAAACCTCGTCAGGCTTTTTTATCATCTTTCTTATTGTTGTACTTTTTTAAAGTGTCCAAAAATAGACTGTATGTGTTTTTTTTTTGTAGTTCCTATATTTCACATAAAGAAGTGTTGCTTACGATCAATTAAAAAAATGCAAAAAAAAAACGACAACATTAAGGAGCGTTAAATATTTCATACAAAATTATGAAAACTTGAAACCAATAACGCGTATATTATATTTTTGAATAGTTGTCAACATTTTTGTTGGTTAAATAAAAATCAAACAAAAATATGAATTGAATCAGTAAAAAAATTTGTAGAAATTAAAAAAATTTTCAAACAAGCATTTGTTTGAAAATAATTCGGCAATAATTTTTTCTGTGTTGAACTACAAAACTTTAGTTTTCTGCAAAATTACGCTGTATGATTATTTCCAGGGACCGAAAATAACAGTTATATTGGAATTTTAAAACGAAAAAAGCACATAGAAGTAAAAGTCGATAAACTGATTCAAGTAAACCATATTGTTCCTTATGCACTTGTCAATGATAAAATTTATTGATTTTTAAAATTTTGATTTTTATTTTTTCGATCAAAAATAACAGTTATTCTTTGATTTTTATTTTTTTGAGCAAAAATAACAGTTATTTTTTGATTTTTATTTTTTTGAACAAAAATAACTGTTATTTTTTTATTTTTATTTTTTCGATCAAAAGTAACAGCTATTTTTTGATTTTTATTTTTTCGAGCAAAAATAAAAGTTATTTTCTAAAGAAATGTACGTGTTTTAATAATTTAGATGGCTTTTAATAATTATTTTAATGTGCATAAGAAATTCCAATGATAATTACACATAAAAATTAAAATTTTAACTCAACTAAATTATTAAATCACGTACATTTCTTTAGAGAATAACTTTTATTTTTGCTCGTAAAAATAAAAATCAAAAAATAACTGTTACTTTTGATCGAAAAAATAAAAATCAAAAAATAACAGTTATTTTTGTTCAAAAAAATAAAAATCAAAAAATAACTTTTGATCGAAAAAATAAAAATCAAAAAATAACAGTTTTCATCTGACTTTTATGAAAAAAGGTATAACTGTTACGGTCCCTGATTATTTCACCGATACTCTCCTTAAGTTAAAAAAAAAACTGCCTGATGTGTTAGGCATATTCAAAACTTTTAATTCTATGAATAGCACATAATAAGAGTTTTACAATATAATAAGTACGCCGCAGGCTTATTTTGCTAAAAAGAAAATTAAAAAATTAGGTCGAAGTTAGAGAAAAAGGTTTCCTGATAATCAGCCCTAAGCTACCAGTGAAATGCGCAACTAGCTTTCCCTCAACAATAAATTTCAGTATATTTATCAAAAATAAAAATTTGGAATTTATCACGTCAAAACATCTTATTAATAATAAATTTTGTATTCCCAAATAAGTTTGAGAAAAATTAAAATTTAAACTCGTTCATTCCTGTCTTTTACGGTACAACATTGAAATAACCACATAAACGAGTTTTAAGAAAGTATGAGTAAGCAAGTCGATATAAAAATAAAAACATTATATAACCACCAAATGAGTAAATCGGCAACACTGGGTATTTTATAAATGCTACTACAAACAAAAGACTTAAGATACATACTTAGTTAATTAATTTAAACCGCAAGCTAAGTTTTTAAAAATGTAAAGTTCAACCATAACTTATTATTTATACCGCAATATTTCGCTATTTATATACAATTCTGTTCCCTTTTTTCTTTAATATTTCTTAAAAATGATTAATGACAACCAATAAATGACCTGTAACTGTTGAAAATGCGCTTTGGACTTGGACTCTCTTTGCCACCATTCTCTAGCAAATAATCCCAAACTGTTTCCGAATACAAAACTATTGTATTTTAATATACCAGCCTGCATTAAGTTTTTATTTCATATCGTATTAATCATTGTTGCATTTATCATAGAGTGTCCTTCTAAGTTGGTAAAAAATTCTCCAGCGTTCAATGACTCGCTTTTGTTTGTTGGTTTTGCCAGTAAAAACGTTTTTCTGTTTTTGAATTCTGTTGCAGCTCTTGCTGCTACCATAAGTGGAATTTTACACCTTTTTTTCTACCACCATGAGTGTAACACAACTCAAGAAATAAAAAGTTCTGTAGTATAAAACCACAAAATAATGTTAAACAAAAAAAAAAAAAAAACTTTAACAATCTTAAACATTGCAAAAGAGAAAACCCTTAAAAGGTTTCAATGTTGACTTAAATGCAAAAGGAAAATAAGTGGTTCTTTAATACACTACATCCTCTTATTAAGGCTAGAAAAGGAATTATTTAAGCCGATTTTCAAGTTGGAGATTTCCTGAAACGAAGTAAATTCCAATCTATAATAAAAGAAAGGATATCGGTTACAATTTTTCATAATTGCTTTAAAATTATCTTTTTTTTTATTTTAAGTATAAATTTGGTTTTGCTTTAAAAAGTATTGAAATTAAGACAAAGAGCAGGCATAGATGTATCTACACAAAACACAAATTTCTACGAACATTTAAAAAGCAACTAGTGCAAATCCATAAATGGCAGGGATGCAGAAAATAAACAAGAATACAAAATTATATAAGCCTAAACAAACAAATGTGAGATGCTTTAACATTTTCTTTGTTTATTTAGTTAAATGCCACGGAATTAACTATAAATTCTACGTGTAACTTATTAAACCTTTTTTGTTTAGTCGAAAAAAATGTCCATAAAAATAGTATGGAAGGAGATGAAAATGATTAAGTATTAACTGGAAAACAGGAACTTGCGTTCAAAACATTGAACATATTGAAATTTGGTCATAAAAAATGACTAGATTTAAGCTACTAAGCCCAGCTCAATGAATGTTCTCTTTGCGATTTCACGTTCATTAATTTACAGAATTCTTAAATTGGTAAATAAATCTGTAGTTTAGTAGAAGTTATAAGCGCCGATATCTCTAGAATAGAGTGATAGCAAAACTTATTTATGTCAAACTATTTTTCCGATTTGATTTTTGGTATAAGTTTATATATATGTCAGGGGTGATTTTTTAAGAGCTATAGGAAAGTTTAAAAAAAACACATAAAATTCAGAAAAATTCATGAAATATTTATTTGAATCGATAGTACGGTTCACATAATTTAATGTTTGGAGATTATTTCATGCAAATGTTGACCGTGACTGCGCCTCAAATGGTCCATCCGCTTAGTCCAATTTTGGCATACTCTTTCCAACATTCCGGCCGGTATCTCATGAATAAATGCTTCAATGTTGTCTCCCAATGCGTCAATTGAAGCGGGCATGTGTGTATGTAAAATAGTCTAAAGGCGCTAAATCGCACGATCTAGGCGGCCAATTGACCGGTCCCGAACGTGAAATAAAATGTTCACCGAACTCGCCTCTCAATAAGTCCATTGTTAAGCGTGCCGTGTGGCATGTGGCACCGTCTTGTTGAAACCACATGTCATGCAAGTCAAGCTCTTGCATTTTGGGTAAAAAAAAGTTGGATATCATCTCACGGTAGCGCTCACCTTTCATAGTTACGTTACGATTCGCATCATCTTTGAAGAAGTACGGTCCAATGATGCCACCAGCCCAAAACCCGCACCAAACTGTGATTTTTTCTGGATGCATTGGCAGCTCTTGCAATGCTTCTGGCTGATCTTCACTCCAAAATCGACAATTCTGCTTAATAACGTACCCAACTTTCCAAGAGCCCATTCACCATAAATTCTACGTTGCGGTAGGTCGTTCGGCTTCAATTCTTGCACCAGCTGTATTATGAAAGGCTTCACACCTAAATCCTTCCTCAAAATGCTCCACGTTGTTGAATAACAGAGCCCCAATTGCTGCAAACGGCGACGAATCGATAATTGATAGTCATCATTAACACTGGCCAATACAGCTGCAAATGAAAATCACACCGAAACACACAAAAACGAAACACGAAAATGTCACACGTACGATTTTTAAAGTGTGATTTTCAGAACAGGCCTGATAAGGTTAAGGTTTTAGCCCCTTAACATTCGAATTTCCAAAAATACCGTAATTGGATCGATTTGGGGAGTGACTAACCTCCGGTTTAAATTTCATGCGATGATAAATCAGTCAGTCAGTTACTTACGTTACAATTTTATTTTCCGCTCATTTGCTGCAACCACGTCCCAATTCAAAAATCGCAAATTTTTCCTTTATATCACTAATGCATAGTAAATCAGGTGCTTTATGAACTGGTAATTATTTCATATGAAGATATTGTAAGCTTAACTCTTGAAAAAAGAAAAAAATTTTATTAATAAGACTTTGTTTGTCGTGCTTAATTCCCAATTTGAATTCTTGATAAATCAGGAAACATTCTTACAAAATTAAAATGTTAGAAAAATGCAAAGTAAATGGGAATTGCAAACACACATTTCCGACTATAATTGATTGGAATTATCCCAACATTAATTGTAGTTGTAAAAAGGTTAGAAGAACAAATAAAAACAAAAATAACTTGCTTTATTGTCTTCGCAAGAAAACCAAAATACAGCAAGTTGCCAGTTTAGTTTTTCTTAGCCGTGCACTTTCCAGTTTATTATCAAAGTAATTTTTGGGAACACAAATTTTTAATTAACAAGAAATTTGCAACGAGTGAAATTCGTATAAAAACTAGCTTATCCTCTAACAGTAAACTTCACTTATTTTATCAAGAATAAAATTTGGGAAATAAGCACGACAATCAAAATCTTATTTAATAAAATTTTGTTTTCCCAAAAATAACTTTGATAAATTTTTTTTTTTTTTTTCTATTATGTTGTGTTGTAAATAAATTTAAAACATTAAAGTCGTTTTCTGCAAAACAAATATTTTTGAGTTTTGACGATCTTGCAGCAAATGAGCGACATATGGAAGATAAGAAACTCAGTATTCTCCATACACCAATGTCAGCATCTGTCAATACGTGTATTCTGCTTTTAACTGAAGCAAAATTAAATCTATCGAAACCTTTTTTAATAGAGAAACTCACTCCTGGTATAACAGGCCGCACCCAGCTTTACTTTTAATCTAAATTAATAGTTCTTTAATAGATGCTTTTTGATTACACATATTACGCATGTTAAAAAAATTATTTTATTTTATAAAATTTTAATTTAAAAAAGAACAACACACTTGCAACATTCCTTGAACAAAATGTGTCTTATCTCTGGTATGAAGTACCTTCAACTTGTTGATAACAAAAAATTACACATAAAATGACAATGAATATGCAAATTTGTTATTTGATTGTTGTTTTTATTTTATTTGTATTTTGCATTGTAATTATCATTATTAGCAACATTTTGCTAAGTTTGCAACTGTGTGTATACACAACATGGTGGTTAAGGTTATTTTATCTTTTCTATGGTGTTTTTTTTGTTTGTTTTTTTTTTCACAAAAAAAAAACGGAAAGAAAAGAAATGCATGATGTTATGCATTTGTATAAGTTTCTTATAGGAATGTTTTTTATGGCATTTAAAATTCTGCTTTTTTTTTTGGTTTTAGTTTGTTGGCTCACTACCACAAAAACCACACAGACAAAAAAATGCATTAAAATAAAAATAGCAAGCAGAAATGAACTAAGCGAAAAAAAATCTAGCAAATAAATGCACTAAAGAATACTAAAACTCAAGTTGAACTACTCGCATATAAAGATTTTTGTAGCTTTTTTCCATTTTTTCCAAGTCAAACTTAAAGCATGACGCAAATAAAAAAGTCGTCGACCCTAAAAATGGACAGACGGTGAGACGAGCTAAACTAAACTAAACAGCCTGCATGAATTTATAGACATTTTTTTAACATTTTGCTGAAAAAAACCAATCTGCAAAATAAAGAGGGCAGCTTAAAAGTACCTTATTCCAATCATGTACTTTTACAAAAATTCTTAAAAAAAATTTTAAATTTTGCTAATTGCAGCTAACAAGGATTAGATATACTTCTTGTATCTTGGTATAGAATCCTTAGAAATAATTTAAGTGTTAAAACAAAAGGGCGATTTTATTCTAGACAACTTTTAACATCAATTTTCAAATCACACTATCTGATACTTTTTTGATGCCAATTTAAAGTAAAATATCTATAGTTTATAATAATATAATTTTTTAAGACGTAAGCTTAAATATAAATTTGTTGTGCACTTCGAAGCATTAAGATTCAGAGATTTGGCGCGAACAGAAAGTCATTGCATGTTGCAGCCGTCATGGCTTAAAAAGCTAATTTCTTATTATTGGATTGTATTTCTCTACGATGTTTGATTTGATAATCATCGTCTGATATCTCATCTTTCTCAATAAAAAAGAATAATACAATAAAAGTTAAAACATTTACAGAGTTTTGTGTTTTTGTGGTATGATCTTATGAAAGTTGGCGAATTTGGTTGCACTCGTCATGCACTTTAAAGCTCTCTCGTGGCTATTTGATTGCTTCATATAAATTCTTGTAAATAGATAACAATAGTATATAAAAAAATGTTACTCCTTCTAGAAATAACTTAATTGCAAATGTGTTTCTTTCTATTAGTAAAAGACGTTTAAAGCGTCTAAATGTTGCACCCGTCAGAATAGAATCGCCCAAAAGACTTAAGTCACAAACATTTAAGTTTTCATATAAGATTTTTATAATTTCAAAAAAAATTATATATATATATATATATTAAAGTCCTTGCTAGACTACCCTCGTATATGGTACTGGCTGCATTGTTGTTTGCCTAAAGTGTATACGTTATGGTGGTAATGTTATGTTATAAGTTGCTATGCATACATTGCATACATGCACTCATGTATCTCATGTTAAGTTTGACACCCACTACAACTATTTAACTTGCACTTACACTAATGCACAGTCACACACACACGTATGTAAATTTAATTGTCTGTATATTAGTAATAAACAAACTACAGTTTATTAAGAATAAATTATAAACACTCGATGACGCATAAACCAGCAAACTATAGAAAACTGGCAAAGAAAACAGAGCAAACTTTACAAAGTAATTGTACGAGCAACAAGTCTTTACTACAGGGTGATTTCTTTGTGCGCATTTTTAATGTTTACGTTGTGATTTAAGGAATACTTAACCCTAGAACACACACCCGGGTACAAATGTATCCACTTGCAACTTTGCAGTGCTGTAACTCAGGAACGGCTTAATTTAAGGAATAGAGATTTCGGATCTAGGAAACATAAGTAATTTCTAATTGTTTATAAGTAATTTGATGCAATGCAGCTACGAGCTTCCAAAGTCGACACCTACGTAAACACACACCCGGGATACGTTTGTGCCACACCAGTTTATATCAAAATAAAAGGCAACAAATCATTTTATAGTGTGTTTAAATTATATTATTTTATTTGAAAAATTAAAATTATGAATTATTGTTACATATTGTGCACTCGGTATTGGTGATCAGCTAAATAATGGCGAATGCACAACAACATCAAAAAGCAACCGTTAGAATATCCAAATACTACAAACACTTGTTTATCACTTAAATAATAGTTGCCTGCAAGCACTCTTTTGCTTCTATATTTTGAACCATGTAGAATATTTGCATGAAACCAAACTAAAACATTTTTAAAATTATATTCAACATTTTTCATTTTTTCGAATTTATTTATTTACGCTTTAAAAAAAAATAAAAATTAAGTTGGACCATTTAAACATAAGAAAAAGCCAGGTACAAACGTATCCCGGGTGTGTGTTCTCGTACAAAAAGTTGGGTGTGCATCGTACGGTAAGTAAAAGTTTAAAGTTGTAATGTCAAATAAAATACTGCTTTCCTAACCTTAAACCATTTAAATAAGACTTGCCGATATATTATGATTTCATAGGGTTCCGAAGCCAATACTTGTCTGGAAAGTGCATTCAATTAAGTTTATCTGTCAATGACTGTATCTTTTGAAGTTTTAAGCTCAATAAATTTAGTTTCTTACAATAAAAGTAGATCACTTTTAAAAGATAATAACACATATTTTACCTAAAACAAAAGTGTTTTTTAAGGCCATTAGAACTTGAAACTGTAAAAAATAGAAAAAGCTATAAATTTCAATAGAAAAATCATTTTATTCCTAAAATCAATACATGACATTAGGATTTGAAAATAATTTCTAGCAAACCTTGACAAAGTGCCTTCTGGACTTTAAATTTTGCGCCATTTTTTTAAGCATTGCTTGCCGTATGTCATGTATAACCCGAACAATATTGATTTCCAAAAGTTTACTTACTGCTGGTAAATCAGCATAAATCAGTGACTTCACTCAGCTCCACAGGAAATAGTCGAGAGGAGTTAAATCGAACGAACTTGGAAGCCAATAACAGGTACATTTTTTGACATCAAATTATGGCCAAATTTTGACTTCAATAAATCGATGGTAGCGATTGTCATAGCGCCATCCTGCTCGAATCCCATCTCGCTCATATCAGTTTCCATTCATATTTTCAATGAAGAAAAATTATTTATTCACGGCGCGGTAAAGATCTCCATTGACCGCAACGCGAACTGCAGCTTCTTTTTTGAAGAAAGAAGGTCTCTTGCTGGCGCCAGCGTAATGGTCTGCAGGGTCTGTTCTAGATTGTCATCACTCCATTTGTGGCAATTATGTTTACTAATAAACCCATTTAGCCAAAAAGGAACCACATCGATGAACACAATTTTACAATAAATGATCGTTTCTTAGTTGTTCAAATCAAAGACTGATTATCAAAGCAAATTTTTGAACATTTGGTAGCGTTGTTTAAGTGGTAAACAATTCATATTTTTATATACCTAAAAGGAACAAAGGCCACAACGAACTCTTTCCATTCGGTCTTATTTGATAAAAGATGTTTAATTTCTCTCCAGCCTAGGCCGTTTTAAGATATCTCGAATTCTACTTCGCGTCTTCATGTGTGCTACGGGCGTCCAACTCTACTTGTATTATCATGGGGATTCAAATCTAATGCAGCTTTTGTGGTGTTACCCACTGGTCTGCGGAGCATGTGACTAATCCAACGACACTTACCATTTATTGTCTCGATGTAGATGGTTCGTTGCTATGTCTATTCCCGTAGTTGTGTATTGGAGATGGTGTTTGGCCGAAATAGTTTTAATATTCTTCGCAGACAGCGGTTGATAAATACCTGGATTGTATTAACATCATGCGATATGGTGTTTCAAGATTTACTTGCGTAAGGGAGTACCGATTTCACACAAGAGTTAAATATGCCAATCTTTGGACTTCCATTGAGGTCGTAAGGTACCAAACGGCTTTTAAGCCCTTGAAATTCGGAAAGCTGCGGAAGACTTCAGCCGCCAGTTTTTGTTAATATGCTGCCAAGATTGCAGAATGCATCCAGTTCAACATTCTATATTCGGAGAGCGTTGCAGCGCATTACCTTCCTTATATTTACCCTTCAGACAGCTTTTAAAGCTTCGCTCTCAAGAGATTTGAATTTAGCTGACATGTAGCGATAGTCGTGCGACAGGAGGCAGATATCATCATCATATTCCAGGTTCTCTAGTTGTTCATTGAACTCCCATCTTATTCTTGGTTTTGTCTGGTAGTATTTCGCATTTCAAGAACGATGTTGAACAGAAGGGGAAATAGCAGACACCCTTGGCGAATAACAGTTATAATATTCACCCTTTTCATGTTTGGCGTATTTAAAATACGCCTACGACTGTTTGGTAATAGATTAAAGGAAATAAGTTCACGTTCTCTTTATTCTATTACCAAACAGTCGTAGGCGTATTTTAAATACGCCAAACACGATAAGGGTGATTAAAACTGTTAATCAAGTGCGTTCCATATTCTCTGGTGGTTGAGGGTGTCAAATGCCTTTTCGAAGTCTATAAATATCATTTAGATGGGGGACCCAGTAAAAAATGTGCTCCAAAAGAAGCAGGTTTTATGTATGAATTCATACCTCAAATCGCTAAGAGCTTACTATATAAACATTATCATTAATGTTTTGCTTTTACTTGTTTAAATGCCATTTTTAATCATTTTTGGAAGCCATAAAATAATTTTTTTTTTTTTTCGCTTTCAAACCTTCTTCGTTGTCAGCCATAAAATAGCAGCTTTTTTGTATATTTTGGTCTTTGTCATTTACTGATGTATTAGAGCTCTCTTATTTAAGCGCTCCATTATGCGCTTTTACTCTTCAGTGCTTCAAAAAACTAAATTTTTTTTCTGGGGATTGGCATTCGGTGGATTGCTCGATGATTATACGCCGACTGTTGATGTAATCGGTGCAAGATTTTTGTGGGCGGAAACCAACTTTTTCTGGTATGAGATCGGGGATCTCAGCGGTGGAAACCTTACTAACTCAGCTGAGAATTCTGATGCCTTCTGCAGTTTGTACACTGAAAGAATTTTCTTCGCAATACCAATGAATTTTGATATTAATCCCATGAAAAATTACATTAAAAACTAACCTATGCAGCGCTTCGTTGGATCAATGAAACCTGTTTCATTAAAAGGAAACATTACATTAGATCTATGAATATTATTCATTGGATGAATACTTTCAATAAAAAAAAAAGAAAATTTTTTTTTAATTATTTATATTTTTTCTTATTTTATTTTAATTTTTTTTTTCTGTCTCTGGCGGGATTCGATCGCGCCCTCGGTGCTGATAGACTAGCTCGCTACCAGCTAGTCTACTGGGGCAGTGTAGTTTTTGGATAAAAAAACAATGTTTTTTACTCAATTAACACCGTAAATATGAGATTAAATTGTCAATAATAACAATAACAACGCTGATTGAAAGTGGAATGAAAGTTTTTGTTTCATTACTATAATGGCATTTTTATTGTCACAATGGAAATTTAAATTTATGAAGGCAATTATTGAAATATGTTGCTTTTATAAAAAAAATTTTTGATTTCAAAATTTAATGGCGTACATGTAACATTAGAGGTATGAAATTATTAAATCTTACATTTTTTAATTAACAATTAAACATTTTTTTAAGGAAACTATAATTTTGTATTAATTTATGAATATAGTTATGTTTGTATATTGTTTTTTTATGTTCCCAATTAAAATTTTTTGTTTAAATTGGACAAACTTAAGTTTTCATATATCCAATGAAAATTTTTAACGTAATTACGAAATCCAATGAAGCGATTTTAACGAAAATATTTCATTATAACTATGATATGACATTTAGATAATGAAAATTTGCATTTACCCAAGGAAAATTTTTTTATGAAAATGATTCATTAAATATATGAAGCATTTTTCTTTCAGTGTAAGGTCACCCTTTTTGGGGATATTCACTATGATACCCTCCTTCAGATATACATCCAGCTACACGTTATTAGTGCTGATATATTAAGTATTTCATCCCTTCGGTATTCGGTTCTCGTTAGCACGTTGGTATTAGGAAGCAGAAAAGAAGCTTTTGAACCAAGATATGGACCAACATTAAAAATTTGATATCTATCACAAAAAATTCAAAATTGGGCTTTTCATTGAATTGTAAGAGGGTTAGTGCCAAAATCATGATATAATTCGACTTACGCCCACTTTTCGTTGGTGTATTTAAAATATATGCAATTTAATGTTACACTGTTCCAAATATTATACATGTTTTGGCACAAAAAGTTTTGCTTTTATTTGGGGCTTCACAAGGTAGTCATAAAGTCATATGTCTTAAAATAATAACACGATTCAAATATGAGTGCTGTGAGCAAGTTTTCATAATTTAAATAAATACTGTGTAGTTATGATAAAATAATAAACACAGCATAAAAAGTCTTATTATTTTAGAACTTGTTTTGTTTGAAACACAAGAATATTTTTTTTAACTATTGTTAAATCTGAGGATATTATGAAAATATGACAAAATAGCACACATTGTGGATCCCCCATATATGCTTACGCAAAACAAAAACCATAAATTAGCGTTAACTCGTTTGCCTCGTTTCGATTATAGATTTTTCAATGCTCGGCTTGTAAAAGGTTCATTTAGTAAAAAATTTAGCGAAATCTTATGCAAAGCCCACTTCTAAAAAATGATTGAGTACCCATTTGATCACATTTCATTTAGATAGACACTTTGCTAATTTTAATTATATTTAACTTAGAAAGTAACGAATAATTTCATTATCAAAGATTTCGCCCAGCCGAATATGAAATTCTCAACTAGTTTTTGTTATTAAACCAAACAGTAAAAAACATCACCCTTTATGTTAAGCTGACAATTATTCATGTTATTTGTTGTAATTTTTTTTTCTATTTCAGTGTTTTTGCAAAGATCTCATAAATAACTTTCGTTAGTAAGAAACGAACAGACCCACTAACTAACAATCCCAAACCCATTCACACTCACACATTCATATGTCATGTGTTATTGTTCTTTAAAACGAGTAAATATTTACAATATGTTTTTGTTGCTGCTACAAATTCTATTTACAATAAAAGTACTACCGCCATAATGGGGGCTGTTGAAAAAATGGAGTGAAAAAGATCAACAGAAACCACAAACAATTCAAAATTATTCCAACTTGAAATTCTGCACAGTTTACCAACTTGCATTGTGGCTTAGAAAAAAATACACATAAAAATAAAAACAAATTTTCTAAGTTCATTTAAGCTTTGGAAAATACAAAAAAGCAAAAAAAAAACTAGCTCAGATAACAATCAGCAACATGTTTTGAGCGGACAGTTTTTGTATGTATTCTATTCTATTGTTTGTTTTTATTATTATTTTTTTAACGTACTTCAAGATTGTAGTTAAGCTTAGTTGTTGTTGTTAATATAAAGTTTATTGTTGTTGCTGTTGTTTTCAACGAGGAAAAAAGTGTATTTGTTTGTTTTAGCACGCGCCGTTAGTGCAACTAATTTGCCGGAAAAGCTTAATTTTTTAATTAAAACATTGATGTTGCCTCCTCTTTGACAAAATTATTAAACAATTAGAATTTTATTAAAACAAAACAACAAAAATATTTTCATAGATATTAATTAATGCAGAAAAGAAATGAATTTTTTTCTTTTGTGTCAGGGAAGTTATACTGATAAAAAAACAAAAGACTTAAGACATAAAAAAAATTTATTTGTGGGTATAAAATAGTCACTTACAAAAATACCGCATTTGTTTATAAAAAGGGCATAATTCAAGATTTTTATTTCCCTTTTTCGAAGAAATTGACACGTAATATTCAAATCTACCCACTGTAAAATTATCGTGCAATTTTGTCTACTTTGTGGTAATAAAACGGTTGGTTTAATAATTCTTTTTAATATGCCTTGAATATTAAATTAATAATTGTTTTATTTCTGCCAAAAATGTTTAAATTTTGAGTTAATACGCTCTTCATGGTCAAGTGCAATATGTGTTAATGTATAAATTATTTATTTTTCTTTTTTTTTATTTAATTAATCAGCAGAATTTCGAGCCCTAACCGCGAAAATAACGTAAGCGACATCATATTCAATTTTCGTTTTTGTTTTAATAAAATACATTATTGGCAACACTTGCATCATCTCCTAAAATGTCATGGTCACATAAGGTACCATTACGATTTTATGGCAAGGACAATTTTATAGAAAGCGACAAAATTTATATGAATAAAATAAAAAAAACTATCTTCTGTAAAATTTGATTATTGGCGCTTACGTTATTTTCGCGGTTAGGGGTCACTATATTCTAAAACTAAATATGGGAGTGAGCGTTAGCAGTATGGCCGTCTATTCACTGGTTGCTTAGGTCAGATCGTCTGGAAACTTCATCCAAAGATTTTAGAAAAACTAAAGATATTAAACAAATTTATTTTAGTGTGTGTGTTCGTTTTTTAAATTTGTCGATATTGTTGTTGGATGTAGTGAATACATTCATGCAGGTCTTTTATTTGCACCGTAATTACCGGCTTCGTAAAAGAAAATTGTACACCTTTTCCATGTACCCGGGTTATAAGGGTATAAAAACTATTTTTGCACACTGTGTTCGGCTTAAAATTTGCACCACTTAAATCTTCTTCATCAAAACAATGACAATACGCTGTTTTTAAATCCTGTTTTGCTACTTTTGGAACGATATGACCACAAGCGTAACAAAAATCATCCAATTTTGGGAACTTGTTATTTTCCATATTAAAATATTCAATGTTCTTCTGGTTTTCAAATGTAATACACATGGAAAAATATTCCGCGACTTTTTTTGTAATCTAATTTACAAAAAATCGTAAATAGTGTCCAAAACGAACATAATTAAATTGGAGACTCACAAGGTGCCTCGGAAGTAAGAATCGTGACCGGTTAATATTTATTTGGTAGAATTCAGGTCTTAGAATTCTAGACTTTGGTAGATAAATTTGGTTTTTTGAAAGATCAAGTAATATCGGATGTTAATTACACCGAAACCAAATTGAGAGTTTATAATGCAATTTTGAACACTTCAAACCGAACACCAAGCAGAAATTGTCAAAGGCTTATAATGGGAAACATGTATTTCTCAAAAATGCAAAGTCTTGGCTATTCCACCAAGACTTCGAGCTTAAATTCTCTGGGAAGATTACAACAAAGTAGTGCTGGGATACTATCGATATTAATCGATAGTTTAGATTTTACTATCGATATATCGATATTACTATCGACTGAATGTTTGTACCCAAGTAGGAAAACTTTAACTAGTTTTTTATCAGGCTTAAGTTCGTTGTTGTTATCACTTTATTGAATGTACGAGACGTATCTTTGTACGCACGTGATTTTAGATGACAGTTTTTAAAAATGTTGATGCTGATAAGCACCTTTCTGAAGAAACCAAAGTAACAGGGACTATAAGATATTTTATTGCAACTTAAGATAATGTTCTTAATTTGGATTTGATTCTCAACCCAAAAGGTAATCAATCCAGCGCATTTTTATTTGATTTTTTTACAAGTAAAAAAGCTCAGCTAAGCAATCCATACCACCTGCCATTCTTGTTGTTTGTATTCATTGCTGTAATTCTGCGCGAATTAATAATGGCAAGTAAAAACTTGCGGCCAAAAACTGTGTAACATGTCTTGATAGCTGTATTTTAAATAACAATAATATCGATATTGATATTTTTCCTATCGATATTTTCGATAGATTACGACTATCGATAGTATCGATAGTTTCCCAGCACTTTAACAAAGACATTTTTTATATGCTTCTATTAACGTCAGAACCTCTTATAAGCAGCATGAGAAACGTAAAAGGAAAAGTAACTCCTTTTCACCCGAAACAATTGCTCTGGCTATGTCAGTGCGCTGTAAAGCCGAATATTCGTGAGAAATCTTAAGAGAGTGAGAAAGATGAAAATTTGCTTTTAAGATATTGTTTGCTATTTTTGTTTAGCAAATCGTGTTTATAAATTTATAAATATATGTTTTTTAATTAATTTTATCCTTCTTAAAAAAATTTTTGCTGCATGCTGGAGTCTCGAATTAAAAAAAAAATTAAAATTGTATATCCGTATCATAATAAATGTTTTTATATGCGTAAAATTTTTTAAAATATTCAAATAAAAAGGTAAAAATAAATATGGTTATAGTTTAGTACAAAGAAGTATAATCGTACAAGCTAGTCCCTAATGACGTACATCACAGTATTTGCAGAATATATTTTGAGAGTACAGCCTATTACGGATGCGTGGGCCATGAACCCAGTAGAAGAAAATTTATATAACAGTTAGTGTTACCTAGACATCAACATATAAATGAAACTGCCCAACTTTAGGGGTCTGTACACGTCAAGCATTTCTCATCAAACACTATGGTAGTATTAGTGAAAATGTGCTTGTATGTTGCACACCGACGATGCTGGATGGAAAATCAATTAATTTAGATATGACGGCGAATACTACGTCCAGTTCACGTACACATGTGAATTCACCTGCGTTGACCGTGTACAGACCCCTTAAAAGTGAATTTAGGTGCGAGACTTACACAGGACTAGTAGTAAATTATGGACCTGTTAGCAAAACACTGCGATTATATAAAAGCTATCGTAAAATCGATCGTCGCTAAATTTTATACCAATACGAATCTCGATAACTAGGGACTACTTTCAAGATTCCAATATGAATATGCATTAAGGTATGTTCAGAATTAACACATATTTGCCGACGAAGTCCAAAAAATGCGTGACCAGAAAATTTATCAAACTTAAGCTTTATTTTAAAAAATTTCTATTGACTTACTAAACTTTATTTGCAAGAAGATATTTGTATAATGTAATTTAAAAACGGTTGATCTAGCAAAAGCAAATAATATTTTAATAAAACTAGTGTTTACGTTTAGGTCATCAAATATTCAATAGGTGTGAACAAAGCTTAACAAACAAAAATTATATTATAATTTCCAAAGTGTAAAATAAGCAATTCTATAAAAGTAAAGCATTTTTTGAAAACCTTGTTAAACATGAAAATTAGTTGCACGCCAAGAGAAACTCTTGCTCTGAGTAAGACAATTAAAACTTATATCTGAAAACACTTTAAGCAAGATTAAATTGCAATTAAAGTACACCGAGTTTAAAATCGCAAATATCGGGTGATTTTTTAAGAGCTATAGGAAAGTTAAAAAAAAACACATAAAATTCAGAAAAATGCATAAAATCTTTATTTGAATCGATAGTACGGTCCATATAATTTAATGTTTGAAGATTATTTCATGCAAATGTTGACCGTGACTGCACCTCAAATGGTCCATCCGCTTAGTCCAATTTTGGCATACTCTTTTCAACATTTCGGCCGGTATCTCATGAATAAATGCTGCAATGTTGTCTTCCAATGCGTCAATTGAAGCGGGCATGTGTGTATAGACATGCGCTTTAACATAGCCCCACAAAAAATATTCTAAAGGCGCTAAATCGCACGATCTAGGCGGCCAATTGACCGGTCCCGAACGTGCAATAAAATGTTCACCGAACTCGCCTCTCAATAAGTCCATTGTTTAGCGTGCTGTGTGGTATGGGGCACCGTCTTGTTGAAACCACATGTCATGCAAGTCAAGCTCTTGCATTTTGGGCAAAAAAAAGTTGGATTTCATCTCACGGTCCAATGATGTCACCAGCCCATAAACCGCACCAAACTGTGACTTTTTCTGGATGCTTCTGGCTGATCTTTACTCCAAAATCGAGAATTCTGCTTATTAACGTACCCATTGAGCCAAAAATGAGCTTCGTCGCTGAACACAAGAAGCACGCGATGAACTTTCTTAACAGAGCACGCATTTTGATAATAAAATTCAATAATTTGCAAGCGTTGTTCGTTTGTAAGACGATTCAAGGTTAGATTATAGACCAAACTGAAAATGTTTGACAGTGAAACAAAACACGATACGTGCATCAGCTGTTTAAACCAGTGTTGCCAAAAAGATAATAGCAAAAAAATTACTCATTAGTAAATATTTCTTTTTGCTTTTCTAAGCCGCCTAAAATTTTAAATTGTTAAATAACTGTTTCATTGTAAATAGTTATTGACGAAATCAGCCTTATTTATAGAAATATGGCCCTAATAATAAAACAAAAAATCTTTTTTTCTATACAAAGAAAAAAAAGTAATGATTGATGTTTGGAAGAAATCAATTCCTTAATTTACTTAACTGTTCAATGAATATGTGCAAAGCAATACACGATTCAAAATCAAACCAAATATGGATGGTTCATAAAAAGTGTTTAACATGAACGTATTGTCATCCCAACATTCACTTTGACCACATAAAACTTTTTTACTACTTGCTTAAAAACTTTTTTATATATATTTCACGTAATTTGTTTGAAGCTTTTTTTTATTTTTTCAACTCTACACCACAGTTCGTGTCTTAAGTCTTTTGTTTAACATTACTGTAAATCAAGGAACACAATTATTCCGACACATAAAACTAAGACAATTGAAACACGTTTCGTTTCAGTTGAAAAATAAAAACTTACAAATGTAAGAAAAAAATACAAAACATCAGATTATAATAAATAAAAACTCGCTACAAATAAAAAAAACCTACAAAGAAATTCATACAAATGTCAACTTTGACAAATTTTAAATCAATCACAATCACAGTGTCTGCAGACTTACAATTGAGGTTCATGATTATTAATGAGAAAAGAAAATCAGAAAAAAGTGTCATAATGCAGTTAACAAAGTACAAGCAGACAAAGTGACAGTGCGAAGGAATTTAAATGGAATGTAAAAGAAGTTAAATAATATCTTTGATTCGATTTCAATAAACTTAAGTAGGGATAAGTAGGATTTTGAAATTCGGCATATCCAACACGGAAACTGCGGTTGTGCTAGTGAGCAAGAGGAAATTGTACAGAAAGAAAATATGCATGACCCAAAAAAAAAAATGTTACATCAGTTAATTTTGAGTCTTTAACTTAAAAAAGTCTTGCATTTAAAAGCAAGATAAAAAAGTTTTGTAAAACCGACTTTCACAGACTTGAAAAAATCCCATTTAAATAAAAATATTTGTTTCCTTTCACATACAATTTCTTTGAGTCCATTTGATTTAAAAACGAAGACGCCCACTTATCATGTGTATTCGCCGACTAAATGAGTGAGAGTTCAAGTTGAATTTTCAGACTCTTGATATTATAATGTAAGTTTAGCGAGGTGGCATGTCATAACACTCCAAAAAGTGTCCATGGGCTTTAAGACACTTTTAAAAGTGACCATCAGAGCAGTGTCATAAACTGACACTTTGTGGAGTGTCATAATGTCCATAACATGCTTATTAACTCAAAAGCATTGGAGGCCTTCGGCCGGACGCAAGGATTTTCTCCTCTTTGATAAAACAAGTACCGGCTTCGCTTCTCTGTATAGCTAGCCTTCGGCTGGGCACAAGGATTTTCTCCTCTATGGTATATCAAATACTGGCTTCGCTAACTAAAGCTTCTCTGCGAAGTCGGCCTTCGTTCGGAAACAAGGCAGATTTAAGAAACTTTACTTAGCGAAGCCGGTCTTTGTTATACCATAGAGGAGAAAATTCTTGGGCCCGGCCAAAAGCCGGCTATGCAGAGAAGCTTTAGTTAGCGAAGCCGGTATTTGTTATACCATAGATTATAAAATCCTTGCTATGCCGAGACGCTTTAGTAAGCGCAGTCGGTATTTGTAACACCATAGGGGAGCAAATCCTTCACCGAAAAGTGTTTCTGTTATATATTAAATATATGCACCCAGAGAAAAAACAACAAAACCATTTTTAAAAAAATTTTAACCACATTATGTTTAATTTAACCAAATCATTGTCACCGACAACCAAATTATGGTTAAACAAGTTTCTTTAAAAATAGTTTTGTTGGTTGTGACCATAATAAAACATGTTTTTCTCTGCGTGTATGTAGATCTTTTTTTGTATTTAACTTCTTTAGAAATTATGGACCTTATGACATTTTTAAAAATGACATAATGTCCATTTGCAACGTGTCTTAATGCCCATGGACATTATGACATTTTTAAAAGTGTCACAGTGTCCATGTACACTGGACGTTATGACATGCCACCGTTGAGTAACTGCATAGCAATTTAGACTTTTACAGTTTTCTACGAAAATTTAGTTTAAAATATTGATACATGGGTAAATTGTTTGTTTCGATTTCAAAATTGGCTTTTAGTCCAACCACAGTGAATGACTTTCATTAAATTAAATTTAAGCTCAGGCTGCTTCGACCGGAATTTGTATGTATGCTCCTTGAGCAAGCAGCTAATACCTTAAGATTTACCGGCCTTTATTTTGCCCAGTAGATAACGACTCGAAATAGCTCGTATGACATTGCAAAAATCCGTATACCCCACATTTAATGGAGTTAAACTGCTTATTATTTAATTCAGAATATTGGATGAAGGTAAAAAGTTTATAGTGGCTTTCAATGTTTAAAAATTCAATATTAAAACATTATTGGCGTAGAAGTTTCCTTAAGCAATGCTGCGGCTTTATGACAACCTTTGGTATTGATTGATATCATAAAACAATTTCAATGGGAAGTTTGAACGATATCGAATGCCGTAACTTAGCAAGCTGTTTTTGATCTGAAAATCATTGTGGGGGAGGTACCATGCCCTTGTTTTAAAATTCACATTTTAACAGATGTTGCGTATTGATAACCAAACTATTTGTAGCAAAATTTAAAGCTTTAGCTGTTAATGTTCTATAGATTAAAAGAAATCTGTAATGTTTTTGTATGGAAGGTGACATGCTTACGCCCCCTAATTTTAGGAAGATGTTGTGCACTTATAACCCAGCCATTTGTACAAAATTTTAACACTTTACCTATTGCCATTTACCACATATACAGATCTCATATTGTCTTTATATGGGAGGTGCCACGCCCAGTTATTCAATAACATAGACCTTTTAATCGCTTTTGTGTTTTAATATTTCAGTTATGTGTACAAAATACGGACAATTTTTCTCGTACCGTTTTATCAATATTAAGTTAAATACCTTGCGCCCACTTTTCCAATCCCGCCCACTTTTTTTCAAATGTCATTTATTGACATCGAAGCTATTTTAAAAACTTCGGAAACTGAAACTCTTACTGCTATGATTCTCCAGATATACAGAAATCTATTTTGTGTTTGTATGGGGGGTGCCACTCCCACTTCTCAAATTCCGCCCACATTATGTCGGATTTTGAGCATTGATAACCAAATGATTGTACCTTATTTGGAAACTATTGCTCTTGCTGTTCTCCAGATATGGAAAAATCTATAATATATTTGAATGGAAAGTGCCACGCCCACTTATTCAATTTTGCCAACGAAATTTAGGGAGGCTTTGTTTTGATATCCCTGCTTCTGTACCAAATCTGGACAAGCTTTCTCTTTTCGTTGTATGGATATAAATAAATTTTAATTTGTGCCACGCCTCATTCTCCAATGCCGCTCGTATTTTATTATTGTGTTGTGTATTGATAACCAGGGTGTTTGTACTAAATTTGTAAACTGTAGTTCTTGCTGATTTTCAGATATGCAGATTTCTATATTAAATTTCTATGGGAGGTGCCCCGCCCACTTAAAATTAAATTGGCAAACCTTCGAGTCCTTCTGCATGAAGCCCGTTTTTAACTTTCGTGCAATTTTAAACAATTGCTTCCTGTTTTTGGAAAATAAAAACAAAATTTCGTGTGAGAAATTATATTGAAAACTACAATAAAATGCGAATATTAGTTTTTGTTATCATTTTCTAAAAACAGGCAGTAATTGCTTTAGATTGCACGAAAGTTAAAAAGAGGCTTCATGAAACAAGTCTCGAAGTTTTGACGATTTGACAAATAGCAGTTTTAAGCGATTTCATGTGCACCCTTAAACTATGTTTTCAAAATCTTCTTTAGTAAAAAAAAAACTTGGAGAATTTCCAATTCCTCTCTATTAAAATTTAATTGTTTTTTTTTAACTCTAAACACAAAACTCTATAGATCACTTGACATTTCTAAAGAATTTCTAACTGTCGATACAATTGGGAGAAATAAATCTTTTGATAAATTATTTTTTATTGCTGTTTATCTTAAATGCAATTAAAATTTGCCCATATTTCTTATTTGTGGCTGTTATTGCTATTGTCGTCTTAAATTCATCGTAAAAGATCAAAAGCATTTAACATGACCTTAACCGCTAAAACACAAACAAACAAACAACCGTTAGAGATAAAATTTAAGAAATTTATTTTATTACCATAAATTATTGGTACGAACCAACTAAATTATAAGAGCCAGCAACAACGAATACAACAAAGGAAATACAACAACAAAGACAAAGTCGAAGTAAAGGAAAATAAAAATTAAACCAAAAATCTATTAAATACAAAAGTTGCAAAAAGAAAAGAAGAAACAAAATCGTATTTTATCACGGCAAAAATGTTGAAGTTAAAAATAAAACTAGAAGCAGAAAATTTGTAAAGGTTGTACAGAGACATTCGAAGGCACTACAGAAAAAGCCAAATCAGTTTTAAAACCAAGCTGGTATAAAATATATGGAGTGCTGTTTTAATAACTTAGATCAGTGAGTAAAATACATTCTTTGATAATTCCCGTTAAGTTGTAAAATGTTGTCAAAACTTTTTAATAATTATGAAAAATGAGTCACTGTCGCAACTGGAAATCGCCCTTTTTGCGCCAATATTCTGCATTCAGGGTAAACACAGTTTTCAAACTTCAAATACAACATTCCTTTAGTCTAGTCCAATACTGCTGTCATTTTTAGTTGCCAACAAAAACTTTAACTTAAGGGTCCCTAAGTAAATAATCCGAGCTACACGCTATAATACCAAAGCCAAAGTGAACATGCTGCTTTAACGGCATCTTGTAAAGAAGAGATGGAAAGTGATTTTCGACAAATTTTAAAAAATCTGAACGCAATGTTCTGATGAAATTCTGAATAAAGAAACTACCTTGATTCAAAAATGACTCTAAGAAATTGTTATATTCAAAACAGGGCTGCAGAGTCGAAGTCGAAGACGGAGTTGAGGTTCTTGTTCCGGGTCGAAGTATCCAAAATTTTTCGGCATAAAACTTTAAAAAAAATTTGCAATATTTTCCAGAATAAAACTCACTTATCGTTGGAAAGGACTTTGGCTAGAAGCTTATATCGAATGAACACAGCTAAAACTCAACTGCAATTTATTTTGGCCTGAATCGAAAAATATTGACATTCCATCTAATACAGCTTAAGCCACGTTAGATATTCTGCATGAAAGATGGCCATCCCATGTGTAGGTAAACAGAACGGGCCACCAAATTCATGCGATTTAACCCGGAAAATTTCCTTTTTCTTCCGTAGTTTTCTTAAATCGCAGATCAATGTGTATAAGTCACAAGTCGCAACAAGCCTCAAAACCAATAAAATCCATGCCACTCCATGAAATTCAGCCTGATTGAAAATTGGACATTTCATATGCGTGCTTTTCAGAGAAGCCGCGGCACCGTGGCTGAATGAATATTGAATTTCATCGGCCAAAAGTCCAATTTATTTGTTAACGACGATTTAAAAAATGTTAATGCCATTCGATAGCAAACAAATTAGAACTAAGGTATCCAACAAAACTAGATTTAGATATTGGTAATAGTTGGTGTGGTAAGCTGCTGGAAACAAAAATTTTATTTTGCTGTAGAAAAAATTTAATTTTTTTAAATTTGACCAGACTTAAATTATGATTTCTCTCAATCGGTTTTCAATAATAGGTCGAATTTTTTTATGTTAAATTGGGTCTTTAAGAAGTGGTTCAATTGTTTCCCCAGGTTCTATATTTTAGTTAAATCCGAACTTCAGAGGAATAGAACTTGTTAGGGTCAAAGGGCTCAAAAAGCTGAAAGTATCTTATTAAACCCCATATACACTTTTGTAACAATTTGGAACTGTCTGTTTAACACTTTTTTCATTTTAATGAAATAACTCTCAACTTTTTTTTTCTTTTTTTTTTTTGCTCTTTTTATTTTACTGAAATAGAACACAATGGTTTACGAACGTTTTGTTTTGAAAAATGAAATGAATTGGTTTTTAAACACACTTCTATAGAGGGTCAGGAGAATAATTTGTAGGCCTATTAAATTGGTAACCTCGGATATTCAAACTTTAAAATAAAATTCGCCAAAAATATATTTATTTATGGATTGCAAAAAAATTGGACTTAAGCTGACCTACAAAAAATATGCTTAAATATTTTGGTTGTATCCTTTGTCTTTAGAGATGTTCGGATAAAACGAATTTTTCAAGTGGATTTTTAAGGATTTTTCGAATTTTTTAATTGGGTGGAATATGATTAATATTAAACTGTTATCACTAGTGGGTTAAACATTTTTTCAATCGTTAGGAAAGCCTACTTAAAGCAATGGTATGTTTTTTAATATTTAGCATTTCTCTCTAAGTAAAGTGGTTTTTTCTAGGCGGATGTGTATGGGTATAAAAGTAAGACATATTAATACTCATGTTTACTATTTCACGAAAATATGGCTAAGTTCTTTCGCTTATAAATCAATTTTTTCTCCAGAAATATATTCAAATCTTAATATTTTTCGAAACAAAATGCTAGTAGAAGCAATTTTTAGTCAATTTGACATTTGTTTCTCCCACATCTCCTATCCAAAGAAGGCAAATTTTGCAAAAAAAAAAAAAAATACTTTTAACAAATAGAATCTGGGAATTTATTTCTCATGGTCAGTCAGTAACATTTATTATATAAATTTTCATATTAATCGAATGTGTATCCTAAGTCAAATTACAATTTTAAAAGCTTTCACACTTTAATAGTCTCGTTCCCTCAATATTTTCCATAATATTTTCTATGCACTATCAGAATTTTTGCTTGTGTATTTCTGTTACGAGGCTTCTAATAGTCCATAGAAAATATTCCTGGGAAAATATTGAAGGAATAAGACTATTAAAGTGTGAAAGCTTTAAAAGTTGTAATTTGACTTAGAATACACATTCCATTAATATGAAAATTTAAAAAATTAATTTAAGCAAAAAATTCTAATAATTCAACACATCGATTTTTATTCAATTAGAACAGTAATGTTTTTTAATATGTCCATGATTATCTGAAAAATTCTGATCAATATCAAGTGGTAAAAAGTGACAGTATTGCAATTTGTGTAAAAAGTAGTTTTCCAACCCCGGAAGACGCTTTTACTTCCGGGATTGGAAATTTGGGGTATTTCTTAATCAAAAATGGGGAGGTCTACAAAGTTTCAAATTCCATTTAAATATCTCTATCCATGACAGATTGAATGTCAAACATTAAAATTTTTTTACACGAAATGTCTGATTCAGACCATGTCGAAGTATTTTGCTGGCTGGGTCAGTGAATTAAATGGCTTTTAATATGAGTAACAAATAGTAATTTTAAGTTTTGGCATTATATAAATCTGACATGAATAAAGGTATCATAATAAAATTTGGAAGTTATGTAGATTAAAAAGCCCTTAAAATAGTGCACTTAAAAATACCCCCCTTTTTGAATAAAAAAATACCTTAATTCTCAATTTCAATTAAAAGCACTTTTATACTAAATGCATAAAAACATTTAAAGTTCAACTTTTACCTTATAATTCATTTATAAATTTCTCAAAAACTGCTAAACGAATTTTAATAAAATAAAAACTGTGTACTCAAACAAAAAAAGTTCAAAAGTTACAGATTATTGGCCGATGAAAAACGATTTTCAGCTACTGTGCGGCGGACATTTGCAAGTCGTTATTTTCAACACGTAATCGGCCTTATTACGGTTGTCGCGGTCGTAAACGACTAAGTCGGTTTTTTGTTGAAAATTAAAGAACGCAGGTTGTGTGATACTGTTATATTGGCCGAAATGTTTTGTTGACCCTTTATGTAAGCTAACCATTTCAATGGGACTTCATGTAAAAAATAGGAAATGAATTTGAATTTCCTGTCATTAAACTGTAATTGAAACTTCTTATATATAAATTGGCAAAGGCAAAACAATTAAGAAGACTTTCCTCCTCTGTTTGTATTAATTAAAATCTGAGGGTTTAAAAAGTGTAAAGACAGGTGAATTCGGTTACTTCATATCTCCAAAACTATAAGAGATACAAAAAAATGTAATATTTATCATTGTTTAATAGAAAAATAAGAAGAAAAGTGTCTGCTTCCCCTTTGAAATTCGGACCTTTTGATGTGCAAACGGGTATAACTCATAATTTTGAACTTCTTTGTCGCCCTGGCAATCTTCAAAACCAATAAACATAGAAATAAAGATTATACCAGATTCGTAACGTGTATAAAAAGTACCAATAAAAATGTGGTACTTTTTCGAAATTCGAACATGAAAATCGTACCTTTTTACAAACCATTTTTCTACATTTATGAACATGTACGTATTAAAATAAGGGCTCAAGGGGAGAAAAAAAGTACCAAAAAAGGGAAATACGGGCAATTAAATTTCTTTTATGGGCAAACACAAGTTCTTATTAACTTCCTGAAAATAAACATAAATATACAAAAGAAGTGTTATTATCGACATTGTGGGCCTTAAAACTAAGGCAGTTTGTCGTCATCTGAAATGCAAAAGGGCGTAACAACAAATAAAATTCGATATAGAGTATTCAATATTTTTTCATTTTTCGAATTTATTCTATGAGCTAAATTTCAGTTATGTATTTTATAAAGCTTTTTTGTAATAGTTCTATTCCTTCAATTATTCAGAAATGACTTTATACAAAAAGCTTTATAAAATACATAACTGAAATTTGGCTCATAGAATAAATTCGAAAAATGAAACAAGTAAGAAATAATAGTCGGTCAAGCCCGACCATATGATACCCTACACCACAGTATTTAAAAACACATCATGCTTATATATCCATGTAAATATGGATTTATCTATGTTTATAAACTTCATGAAAATCGGTTTGAAAGTTTGTGAGAGGCAGAAATTGCCCCCTGCCTCCCCTTGTGATCCAATTTTTTAAAAACTGTATAGCTAATGTGTCCCTATAGATATGGATCTATCTATGTTTTAAATTTCATTAGAATCGGTTTTAGAGGCAGAAATTGCCCCTATCTCCCCTCGTGGTCCTATTTTTTAAAAAATGCATACATTTTGTGTCCCTATAGATATGGATCTATCTATGTTTTAAATTTCATTAAAATCGGTTTAATAGTTTCTGAGTGGAAGAAATTTCCCTCGTGAACCTACGATTTGGCCCAGTTTCAATAGGCTTGGTCCTTGTGCCAATAAGAATATATGACCCAAATATTATCAATTTGTCTCCAAAATTGCGACCAGTACTTTGCGCACAAGGTTACATGGACAGTCAGCCAGCCAGCCGGACGGACATCGTTAGTTCGACTCAGAAAGTGATTCTGAGTAGATCGGTATACCTTAAGGTGGGTCTAGGACCACTATTTTAAGGCGTTACACACATCAGCACAAATGCATAATACCCTCTCCACTATTGTGGTGTGGGTATAAAAATGTTGAATATAATATAAAGTAACCTTCGGAAGGAAATAATTCCCAGTTTCTATTCGATATAGAGGTTTGGATTAATCTTATTATCTTTTTGGCAACACTGGTATAAACAGCTGACGCACGTTTCGTATTTTGTTTCACTGTCAAACATCTTCAGTTTGGTTTATAATTTAACCATGAATCGTCTTACAAACGAACAACGTTTGCAAATTATTGAATTTTATTATCAAAATGCGTGCTCTGCTAAGAAAGTTCATCGCGCGCTTCTTGGGTTCAGCGACGAAGCTCATTTTTGGCTCAATGGGTACGTTAATAAGCAGAATTGTCGATTTTGGAGTGAGGATCAGCCCGAAGCATTGCAGGAGCTACCAATGCATCCAGAAAAAGTCAAAGTTTGTTGCGGTTTATGGGCTGGTGGCATCTTGGACCGCACTTCTTCATAGATGACGCGAATCGTAACGTAACTGTGAATGGAGAGCGCTACCGTGAGATGATATCCAACTTTTTTTTGCCCAAAATGCAAGAGCTTGACTTTCATGACATGTGGTTTCAACAAGACGGTGCCACATGCCACACAGTACGCTTAACAATGCACTAATTGAGAGGCGAGTTCGGTGAACATTTTACTTCCCGTTTGGGACCGGTCAATTGGCCGCCTAGATCGTGCGATTTAACGCTCTTAAACTATTTTTTGTGGGGCTATGCTAAAGCTCATGTCTATACACACATGCCCGCTTCAGTTGACGCATTGGAAGACAACATTGAAGCATTTATTCATGAGATACCGGCCGAAATGTTGGAAAGAGTATGCCAAAATTGGACTAGGCGGATGGACCATTTGAGGCGCAGTCACGGTCAACATTTGCACGAAATAATCTTCAAACATTAAATTATATGGACCGTACTATCGATTCAAATAAAGATTTCATTAATTTTTCTTAATTTTATGTGTTTTTTTTAACTTTCCTATAGCTCCTAAAAAATCACCCATTACATGTTCACAAAAAAATTTTAGATCCCTGCAATTAAAAATTGGCACTTTATTAAAGAAACAACTTGTTGTTATTGATTTTGTAAAGTTGTTTGCTATTCCTGTCAAAAAAAAATAAAAAGCGTTCTTACGTCCTTTTGCATTTTAGGTGACGCTTTATAAATAATTTATTATAGATTTTTTAAAGCATTTTTATTTTTCTGTTGCATAATATTCTCAAAGCTCTGCTATAGGGTGCACATATCGTGTGTTTTTTAAATATTGGAACAAAACAATTTGAATGCTGTGCATTGCTTTGAGCTATTATTTCATTTTAAATACCTCCACCACAAAAACACCACACCAACCTCCACTGAACCGCTGAAAACGCTAATGCTGGTACTTCGGGTATGAATAGCGTACGTTAAGTAAACATTAAAGTATTTAAAGACACAAATACCGCAAACAAATACCAATATCCTCCTGTGTAGTCGAAAGATTTCTTTTTTTTTTTTCTGTGGTTTAAATATATTGTAAATAAAGCTGGTACACATGACGGTGGTTTAATTGCTTTAGGAAAGTTTTTCTTAAAAGAGTTTCCTCATTTTTGTGTCCATTTTAACAACCTCTAACAATTGACAAACCATAAATCAATAAATGCCTTCCTCGGCTTAAGAAGATTTCTTTAAGTTAATAAATAATTGAGTTTAACACAAAGAGGCTGCATGCTCTCAAGCCAATGTCATTAAGTTAGAAAAAGAAAATAATGTATTTGGCTTAAGTCTTTTGTTTTCCAGGGACTTTTTTTATTTAAAATATTATCATGTAATACGAGATAAATTAATAAAATAAATCTTCTTTTATCGTTTACAGATTCTAACGAATTGATGTATTTGATTCTATAGGTGAGTTTAAAAATTGTATTTACTTGATTTTTAATTATTTATTAGTAAATTTGGTATTTACGATAAAAATTGTGTTGGTGTCTAGTGAAAGTGAATTTAAAGAAAAGAGTTTTCTCCAAGACAATAGAACTATTATTTTATTTTGTTTAATGTTTCTAACAAACGAACTAAATTTCAGTGATCAAGTGTCTTTTTGTCACAAAAAAACAGGCCACAAACACCTACATAAATTTGTTTAGCTGGGTATTTTTTCTTTTTTTTTTTATTCTAAATGTTCACATCCATATGAACATATATTTGAGACAAAATAGTTTAAAGTTTTAACCTGATTTTTTTTTAAAGCAGAAAGAAGTCAAAGTCCAAAGTCTGTTAGTTTTTTTCTACAACATGGTCCATAATTATATATAAAAAAAGGTATTTGTGTTACAAATTTTCTATATTCAAGAAAATTACAATTTATTCTTTTTGAATGTTATTAAGGTCAAGTAATTATTTTCTAGACGAGTCGCTACTTCTTCAAATACGAAAGTGTTAATGTGAGTCTTTGTCTGTTTTGATTTCAATTTTTTTTTTTAAATTCTGTTTGTCATTTTCGTCTCAAGACAATTTTGTCGTGTATGACAGCATGTAATTAAGAGAAAGTTGTTTTAGTTTTTGAACAAATTATGTATAAAAAGATCAAAATCACTGCTAAGTTGTGAAAATTATTAAGTGTCTTTTATTTGTTGTTTTTGTTTTTTAGTAACTTCGCAAGATAATTGCATTTTAAATACAGCAGTTTTGGTTTTGGCTGAAATAATTTGATGGTAATTTAGAAAAAAGAGTCTAGGAAATATAAAATAGCTGAATTTTACTTTTTATTATAATAATAATTAAAATATTCTAAAGACATTTTTATTTATTTTTTCAAATTCGTTTAAACAGAAAAAATTTAAAATTGGTTTTAATCAACAGATTCGTAGATTCCAGCCAACAAATTGTTGAATTTACACGTATAACTAAAATTATAATGAATTTTCATATTAATTCGAATGTGTATTCTACGTCAAATTACAACATAAAAATTAATTAGAATACTTTCTTAAAAATAAACAAATTGATGTCATGATGATTTCTGAAACTCATTTGAGCTCAAGAAATACGTTTAAAATCAATGGTTATATACTATATGATACCAAGGACCCTCGAGATAGAGCTTGTGGAGGTTCTGCCATATTAATAAAAACCCGAGTCAAACACTATATAATGTGTGATCATCGTGAAGATTATCTCCAAGCAACGAACATTTGCGTTGAGGAATTAAATAGAAACCTAGTAATTTCATCGTTATACTCCCCGCCTAGATTTTCAATATCGGAGGACCAATAATATAAATATTTTAAATCGTTAGGACCGTGTTTCCTTGCCGCTGGTGATTATAACGCTAAACATACCTTCTGGGGATCGCGTTAGTTGGAAACCTAACTCTGACGGATAAGGGTCTATTAGACACAAGAGCCGTAAACATAACTATATTGCAGTGCTACGCCCCAACTGATATGGCCGAATGACCGAAAAAAGAAAAATTCTACGAAAATTTCGAAAGAGCTATATTATTTGCTCACAGAGCCGACATCCTAATGCTTAAGGGTGACTTTAATGCACAGCTTGGCCCCGATAACACCAGGAGAGATTGCATTATAGGCAAACCCGGGGAACAGGTTCTATTACTGAAATCGGTACCCTCTTTACAAATATTTGTTCTACAAACGACATCGTTATTGGTGGAACTCTTTTCCCTCAGAAACGAACCAACAAAGAGAGACCCACACACAGCTGGAAGACAGGGATATTAAGAAATACATTTTATTGAATCCAGCAAAGACACTTTTTGGACACAGAAAAAAAGGAGCTTAAAGAATGGATTTCTGACACCGGGTGGGCCTTAATAGCAGAAAGGAAAAGTGTTAATGGTCAACTGAATAGCGAAAAGACCCGCGGATCTAAGCTTCAATTGGTGAGTGAATAACATTGCAGATGGATGAGGCTCAAGCTGCTGCCGAAACCAATCGTAGCAGGGACCTCCACAAAGCCGCTAAACAACATTTTTTTACAAGTTTTTGTTTTCGCTTTCTTCTCAAACCCAAATAAAATAAAGTTACCTTTTGAACTAGAGTCCAAAGGTTAATTTTGTACGTAAAAAGTTCAAAAGTCACATTATTTCCCTTTATGGTAACAACTAGTCATTAGCATCATGACATAATCACTACATGAATCTCTTATTAAAAAGCAGGGTATTATGAACACATACGACTAGTTTAAGAAAATCTTGCATCCGTCAGATTGTAAACGATATAAGTTCTTCAAACAAACTTCTGACCAATTACAATTTTCACAGTAACTTGTATTTATAATAAAAAAAACCACAAAAATTCCTTAACATAATTGTGTGACTTTTTCTATCAGTAGTTTTAATGTAGAAAACTGTGTTGTTCCTTATAAAAAAAAACCAAAAAGCAGTTATTACTACACATATTGACACGTCCATTTTAGTAGGCGTGTTTAGAATTTAAAAAAAAAACTTTATTCTCATAATAATGTCGGTGTTTTAGTGGCAATAAAACTAACAGAAACTTTGCATTTGCATATATTCAACAAATACATAATTACAATATTTGCATGCAACATTAATTAACCTGAATTGGAATATTCATAATCAAAAAGTAGCCAATTATGTTTTGAGTTTTTTCTTGGAAAAAAAAAACATTTAGTCAACAATTTTAATCTGACATATCTCCTACAATGTAGATGATATGACATTAAATAAATACAGAAAAATAATAAAAATAAAATAACAAACCAGTAATGAAATCAAAAGACTTAAGCAGCAAACTTTGTCGTACTGTTGCTACTCAATTCTTTTTGTTACAAACTGTTGTTGCACAATTATCTTGTATTCATTTGAAATTATTTAAATTCTTGATAATTTGTTAAAAATGTAGACGAATGATAATATAAAATTTTATTCGTAGTTATTATATCTGAAGCACAACATGATAATTTTCCGCTAGAGTTGAAGAAAAAATTATTTTGGAAGTTGACAAAGACACCAAACCAAAAAACCTAGCCAGGCTTGACAAGCAAAACTACCAACAATATTTAAATGACATTAAAACCAAGAAATAAGAACTGTAATTTAATGATCATCAATCACAGCAAAAACAAATACAACGAAAATAATGTTGGTAAAATCAAATGCAGCAAATTGTCGCAATTTTTGTTAAGTTTTTAAGTAAAACCACATTCTTGGCGTTTTTCGTTTTTTGTGGAAATTTTCACATATGAAAAATCATGGTCTTTACCCACATACAGATCATGTAAATAAAAACGGCAGCACCAAAGTACACTCACACAAACACGCCAAGAACTAATGATGTAATAATGCGGCATGTACATACTTTATTTTGCTGCAGTTACAAACTTAAAAAGAAAAAAAAAATAGCTTTTGTTGCTGTTGTTGTTGGCTTAGAAAAAAGGCATTCTTAGCCGTCTGTCTCATGAACATTTGCAAATAAAAAGTATTGTATAAAAAATCTTTAGCCAATTTTTTACGTAGTTTTTCTTTCTTTCGTCTTTTTGATGTTGTTGCTGCTGTTGTAAATAGTATGTTGCATAAATAACGGTAGATTTATGGTATAAGTGCCATAAAAGAAACTTAAACTTAAACTTGGCGATAGTGATGGTGGCGGTGGTGGCAGTTGTTGTAGTAGCGACGAAGGTATTAGTGTTATTCTTCCTGCAACAATTGGCAAATTGAAAATTACTACATTTTTAAGTTAAACTTTTGTTAGAAGCAGCAGCAGCAAGCAAACAACATTGAAACACTTAAACTAAGAGAGATGCCTCAAAAGGCGGAAGTCAACTTCGTTTAGCATACGTGCCACATTTATCAAACACAGACATACGCACACACACACACAAATACTCTCATACATACGCGTATGTTCTTGTTAACTAAACCTTCAGTTAAAGTAATACTTACCTTGCAACTTGTGTGCTTTTCCTACTTTTCTGTCTCGTATTATTATAAGTTACTATTACTACTGCCATCACTGTAGCCGTTTATTTTGATGATAATGATGCCTTGTTGTTGTTTTTTCTATTCTTTATCACCACATCGCCTTCGTCATAGAGGTAGTCATAGTCTCAGTCAAAGTTCTAGCAACTGTAAATATATTTTAGAAGACAACAACAACAAAAAACACACGAAGCACATTATGCATAATAAACGTTTCAATTTCAATCAAATTAAGATTTTGTACAAGTTGTAATAAATTCTGTTTAATAGCAAACGTTTTTTTTTTTTAAATTGATGCCATAGTGTATCTCGTTTTACGCAAATTTAGTTTTAACATGAATGCAATTAGTAATTACATTGTTACATTTTTATACTTAAACTTATTGCGATAGATAATATATGTATCCTTATTTAAATTATAAAAATATGTTTTGTTAATTTCGATAATAAAAGAATTCCCAAAAATAATATTTTTTTTTTAATTTTCAAAATTTTTGGAAATCCCAGCAAGGTTTTTTTTTTTTTTTTAATGGAATCTCTAACGAAATTTTCGATAAGTATTTTTTTATTGAATCTCTAACGATTTTCAATAAGTATCCATATCTTAATCCTAATAGTTATTTATTCAATTACTTATTATTCTACATTCAATATCAGCAGGTGCCATCTATATCCAAAGACTAAACTCTTGACTTGATAATGCGTGCGGTTGAATTATTAAAAAGCCTACGTATTTGCAATATTTATATATATATTTATGTGTTATATGAATCAAAATTCTATTCGATATTTTTTGACGAAAGAGATATCGATGACGTTGATGTGTCAATTGATGCGAAGGCACTATCATCAATAGTTCTTAAAGCTTTGACAAATTTTGATCTTGACCTAAATAATTGTATAGGAGATGGAACAGATGGGTGTCCTCTGATGTCAGCAGAAAATGGAGCTGTTCAAAATTTCTCGAAAAGCGACAAATGCGAAACAAACGCCTTGATATTCCCATAAATCGAACAACTTAATTTCTAAAACCAATAAAGTGCCATTAATACAAAAAGTTGTATCATTTGTTAAACAAACGAAAAAATTTTTTATATATAATCATCCCATGCGAAAAGCAGTTTAAGCAAAGTATTTGGGAGCCAAACTCTCTTCATTATGCGTCTTTGCAACAAGTGCACATCATATAGTAGAAGCTTTGGAAAAAATATCTGAGTGGAAAGGTAGTATCTCTACCTTTATATTAAGGAACTCACTTAGTACTTTTAAATTTATTTGCGGAATATACATATTAAGTGTGATACGTATTGTAACACAGCCACTTAGTATCATTTTACAAAAGCAAGATATAGATCTTCAAAAAGGATCAAGCCTTATCAAAATTTTAATCATGTGCCTTGAAGAAAAAAGAAATAAAGCCGAGGAACAATTTAAAGCGATTTTTAAAAGAGTTAAAGTTATTTGGGTTCAAATCGAGGTTCCTATCGAAAAGACAAGATTTGAACGAAATAATCACATCCTCTTATTGAATTTATTTTAGAAGATCTCATAACAACTTTCCCAATAGATATCCCAAATGTATTGAACATACCTACATAAGTAGAAGCTTATTAGTTTCGTATACAGATACGAAACTGTTAAAACCACAACTAGCTGATGAGCTGATTATATTTGATAAAAGAGATAAACACCTACTAAGATCTAAACTTGAAGCTAATCTATCAGATAACGTTGTAGATGCTTTAATAAACTGTGATGAAGATATCTACCTAAATCTAAGAAAAATATTTCAAATTTTCGTTTCAATGCTCGTCAGTAAAGCTATGAGCAACAATGACAGAAGATAGACTGTTCTGTCTATATTTGCCTCACAAGGAAATCATAAATTGCTTATTTAAAAAGATTAATGTATATTGAACTAATCTTATATTTTATTTTACCTTTTTGTTAAGTTTTTTTAATTAGGGTATGCCTTTTTTTGGGCAAAATTTCTTCATCCCACCACGCGATGGGCAATTTAGTATTGATAATGAAAATATTTTTTTTAAGGCCATTTTGGCCAAAAAAAGTTTCCGCCCAAATGCAATTTTGTAATTAAATGTTAATTTTGTATAGTAAGGAGAAAAATTGAAATACCAAACTTTATCGCGTCTGGTGCGAAAACTTTCTTCACGATCGCGAAAAAGTAATACATCATTTCTTAATATTTTTTCCCGGTCTATACGGCTATGCGATGCAGAATTTGATATTCGCCAAAAATTGCAAAATGTACTTACCCTAATACACATATTGTTTTTAATAAACTTTTAAAAACAAATTTTTGCTGGATCCGCACCTGATATTATATTGTGACCAGGGCTTTCTATTGGGACCAAAGATCCACAATCTGTCTTAGTTGTGGTTTCATTGATAATGCCGGTTTAAAACAAAGCGACTGATTAGGCCACCTTGTTCGATTACTGGGGCTGCAAACAATATCTGAGCATGTACAAGCAAATGAGTTCACTATTTAGCACCTAATTAGCTCAGACACATAATTGTTTGCCGAGCAGGTTACTTAACTGTACGCCTTCTCATTTAGCTATCGCCACACTGGAGCTTAAGTCAAATTTCCGGGTGATACTTGGTGAAAAATCGAAAGAAGTAAAAGTGAACAGAACCCGCGATGAAGAAAATTTTTGTCTGGCACTGGCAGGACAAAAAATAACGTATTAGGTTAAGATTTGATTAATTATTGTTAGTTCATATTTAATATATGAAGATTCAATAAATAAATAATGAAGAAAAGTAAACTGCTGCCAGTATCCATTTGAAAGTTACGAGATTCTGCCCTTCTGAATTCAATTCTTTGAAAATAAGCAATTATTTTTAATTATTGAACAGACCTATTGTTAAAACAAATTTTAGGTTAAAAGTTATTAGAGCAATCGTGATTTTTTTTTTAGTTGAACTGTTGATTTTTAATCTGAAATTTTGATATTAATTTAGGCTTTCATTTAATTTAATTATTTTTACTGAAGGAAGGAATTGAACAACATGAAATTAATTAAAATTTATTTATAATTTTTATTCTCGGCTGAGCTGAGGCTCGAACTCGGGTTGAATTTACGTTTCGAGAATAACCACATTCTCATCATCAGAATTCATTGCGTTCTACCCTCTGCACCACTGCGGTGCCTTCCAGCCAAGAGTCAAACGTGGTTAAAGCCACAACTATGATAAACTAAAAATGAGTGGCGTAGACGGAGGAAGAGCAGTACCCCCATAGAACGAAAATATTAAATTGCGATTATCTGAAGATAAAAGTCATCAAGGACCCACTATTATGGTAAACTACCCCTTTCAAAATAAAAATTGAGGCGGTAGTTGCAGGAGGAGCCGTAAATAACATATCAATGAAAAAGCGTATGTAATTGTGTTCCCTATAGACTCCTAAACTACTTAACCGATTTTCCCGAAATTTTCAAAGTAATTTTCTTATAACCTGGCGCTTAACATAGGCACTTCATATTTTATAAGTTTTGAGTGGGCGTGGCACATCTCATACAAAGATTTCTTCATCTTTCAAAAGTAGGTTCAATAGGAAAAGTATTCATGGCACCTCCCATACGAATACACTCGAAATTTCTGTATATCTGCCCAGGAAAAACTTTTTTCGTTTTGGTAATAGGTAGCAGTTGTTCCATTCGTTACCTGGTAAGTAGCTGTCATTACAATTGTCATTACCTCAATAATAACTTACTCAATAGTAATTACCTCAGTAACTATTACTTCTAATATTTTCACTACTGAATATTTGCTTACTAATAATCAGCTTAATTAGTAGTTATTACCCAGGCAAAAAAAGACAATCACCACGACGCTGTGCCGACGTTGCGGGGGGTACTATCAACATCAATACAACGTACTGTTAACCAAATTTACAATGTTGTCACAATATTAAAATGATAACGCCAAATGTGCGTCTTCCGACCCTTCTTTTTAGTGTTGTCACAGTTCTGTAAATCTAAATTTACAATGTTGGATTCACGAATTTACAACGTAGTCACAACCGTCTTCCGACTCTTATTTTCAATATTGTTACAAATATAAATTCGCTAAATAAACAAGCAAAAATTTGTATATTTCCTAACCTAAAATAGTTTTTGTGTTTTCATTTTAATACGACTCTATTAAATTAATAAGACTAAATTTTTGTATATACAGCGTTGTAGCGGTATAGACTTATTATAAACACGGTATTAGGAAATGAAGGTTTAATTCGTGTATATATGGTGTTGTAGCGCTATAGTTTTATGGTAAATACGACTTTAAAAAACTAAAGTCGTATATTTGTATTTAGGGTGTTGTAACGGTGTTGAATCTTATTTAAAAACGGTTTTCAAAAACTAAGGTTGTAATTTTGTATCTACAGTGTTGTGATGGTACCATATTTTTGCTAGAGTCACAATTTTGTATTTACAGGGTTGTGGCGGTACATAATATTTAGAACAGTCGTAATTTCTGCCTGGGTAGGTGTGTTGTTTTAGGAACTGAATATTTACTTGCTGGTGACGAGCTCAACAACTACGCAGTAAAAACTTCGCCTACAAAATAATGTGTTGAGTAATCAGAAAAACATGAAGGCACTACTTACAATTCAACTGAAAGAACCAATGAATTTTACAAGGGATGTCCCAAAATGAACGCATTTTAAAGTAAGTCATTATTTTTTTACTTAAATACATCCAGAAAAAAGTAGTTATAGAAGTTGTTATAGATGTAGTTATAGAAGAAAGCTACTAAATAATGAGTTAAAGAAGCTTTTCATTTTGAAAAAGTAAGCGAAGTTTTTACTGGGTACTTATTAGGTCTATTAACCAAATAAAAAAAAACAAATGCAATTTACTGGTAGTTAAAAATTAACTAGATATTTTTTACTTCTTGTAAGTGTATTGTAAGTACTTAATTCTGTGGACAACTCGAACAAAATTAAGTACCCAGTAAAAACTTCGCCTACTTTTTCAAAATGAATAGATTCTTTAACTCATTATTATGTAGCTCTCTTCTATAACTACATACATCTATAACAACTTCTATAACTACTTTTTTCTGGATGTATGCAGGAAAAAAAAATAATGACTTACTTTTTAATGCGTTCATTTAGGGACATCCCCTGTAAAATTCATTGGTTCTTTCAGTAGAATTGTAAGTAGTGCTCTGATGTTTTTCTGATTACTCAACACATTATTTTGTAGGCGAAGTTTTTAATGGGTAATACATACATGAGATCTGTTTTAATAAAATTTTACTAATTTTATTTCGTTGGGGGTCACAAAGCGCACCGGGATAAGCTGGTGATTTAATTAATAATGACCATTTGCGAAAAGTAAAAGTTGCGAAAGACAAATGCGCAAACGCATTAAAGGGTACCAAGCAATAGATTTGTTAACATTTTCTTTCTCATCGCAATAGAGAGTAGCCCCCAGATTTTTACACCTGGTCAAATTTAAATTTAAATGTTTTTTTTAATAATTTAAAAATATAATTTTTATTAAATTATTTTTGTGAAGAAAGGAATTTTACAACATGAAAATTAATTAAAATTGTTATTGATAATCTTTCATTCTTGACGTGGCTCGGGCTCGAACCCTGGCCGGCAATTTACCATGACATGTTTCGATCGCAACCACTCGATCTCCTCAGATGGATTTGCCGTCTTACACTCGCAGCCATCGACGACTGCTGACGTCACTAGTCAAACATCAATCCTTAAACCAAATTGTATTTTAACATTTGGTAGATCGAAATTTGCTTTTCCTGAATGATTATCCACTTTAATTGATTTTACATGTTTTTTTCCTTTACTTCTGTTTTTTCATACTTTCGTCAAGAATTTTTCTTGAAGTCCAAGTACATTTTTTGTTTTTTCACTTTGTCTTTCTCTTTTCTGTTGACCTTTTTCAGCACAACTTGAAGGACAAATGTACACATAGAGCTCGTGCCTTAGCTTTAACAATAATTAGTATTGTGGTTATTTTGTTGAACTATTTATGGTTTTTAATCCAAATTTTTAATATTTTTAATTAGGCTTAAGTTCACGAAATTTAATTTTTATTAAATTATTTTTGTGAAGAAAGGAATTTTACAACATGAAAATTAATTAAAATTGTTATTGATAATCTTTCATTCTTGACGTGGCTCGGGCTCGAACCCTGGCCGGCAGGTTACCATGACATGTTTCGATCGCAACCACTCGATCTCCTCAGATGGATTTGCCGTCTTACACTCGCAGCCATCGACGACTGCTGACGTCACTAGTCAAACATCAATCCTTAAACCAAATTGTATTTTAACATTTGGTAGATCGAAATTTGCTTTTCCTGAATGATTATCCACTTTAATTGATTTTACATGTTTTTTTCCTTTACTTCTGTTTTTTCATGTTGTAAAATTCCTTTCTTCACAAAAATAATTTAATAAAAATTAAATTTCATGAACTTAAGCCTAATTAAAAATATTAAAAATTTGGATTAAAAACCATAAATAGTTCAACAAAATAACCACAATACTAATTATTGTTAAAGCTAAGGCACGAGCTCTATGTGTACATTTGTCCTTCAAGTTGTGCTGAAAAAGGTCAACAGAAAAGAGAAAGACAAAGTGAAAAAACAAAAAATGTACTTGGACTTCAAGAAAAATTCTTGACGAAAGTATGAAAAAACAGAAGTAAAGGAAAAAAACATGTAAAATCAATTAAAGTGGATAATCATTCAGGAAAAGCAAATTTCGATCTACCAAATGTTAAAATACAATTTGGTTTAAGGATTGATGTTTGACTAGTGACGTCAGCAGTCGTCGATGGCTGCGAGTGTAAGACGGCAAATCCATCTGAGGAGATCGAGTGGTTGCGATCGAAACATGTCATGGTAACCTGCCGGCCAGGGTTCGAGCCCGAGCCACGTCAAGAATGAAAGATTATCAATAACAATTTTAATTAATTTTCATGTTGTAAAATTCCTTTCTTCACAAAAATAATTTAATAAAAATTAAATTTCATGAACTTAAGCCTAATTAAAAATATTAAAAATTTGGATTAAAAACCATAAATAGTTCAACAAAATAACCACAATACTAATTATTGTTAAAGCTAAGGCACGAGCTCTATGTGTACATTTGTCCTTCAAGTTGTGCTGAAAAAGGTCAACAGAAAAGAGAAAGACAAAGTGAAAAAACAAAAAATGTACTTGGACTTCAAGAAAAATTCTTGACGAAAGTATGAAAAAACAGAAGTAAAGGAAAAAAACATGTAAAATCAATTAAAGTGGATAATCATTCAGGAAAAGCAAATTTCGATCTACCAAATGTTAAAATACAATTTGGTTTAAGGATTGATGTTTGACTAGTGACGTCAGCAGTCGTCGATGGCTGCGAGTGTAAGACGGCAAATCCATCTGAGGAGATCGAGTGGTTGCGATCGAAACATGTCATGGTAACCTGCCGGCCAGGGTTCGAGCCCGAGCCACGTCAAGAATGAAAGATTATCAATAACAATTTTAATTAATTTTCATGTTGTAAAATTCCTTTCTTCACAAAAATAATTTAATAAAAATTAAATTTCATGAACTTAAGCCTAATTAAAAATATTAAAAATTTGGATTAAAAACCATAAATAGTTCAACAAAATAACCACAATACTAATTAATTTAAAAATAGTATAGCAATGATTTCTGCAAATAAGCAATTAAACTTTAATAGTAAGCAATTTGCACGCGCAAACGCACATGTCCAATGAAATTATCACGTTCTATGTTTTTCGATTCGTCGAATATTTCAGTATCATTTCATGCTTAAATGCAATGATTAATGTTTCTTAAATACACAAAAAAAAACAAACAAATACATACTTAACAATCACAAAGTTCATAAAAAATGTGGAATTTTGCTATTTTAAATATGTTTAATATTTTGCCTTAATGTTAATGAAGTGCGTGGGGGTCCAAGCGAGAACGAATATTCTTCAACACACATTTTGTTTTTAAAATTCACTGAACACTTTAAGCTTTAAGTATTAAACTTTCTTTAAAAGATGTCCAGCTGTTAGTGATGATGAAGTGTTGATTAAATGACTCAAAAACTGTTTGATGGATTGCTTTTCTCAGAGTACAGTCGAATGAGAAAAAACAAGAAATCGTAAATAATTTACATATTAACTAACAAATTAGATGATTGAAGTCAGCCGACTTCAATTCGTTATACCATTTCTGCAAAGAATTGGGTCACTTCAATACTTTGAACTTAGAAATTTTTAATTTTTAATTCGTAGAACAAATATATAAATGAGTCCATTAACAAATTAAAGAAACTTTGTTTTAAGCTTACAAGTATGTAATAATTAATCAATTATTTATGGTTTTATAATTGCTGGCCACAAACATTTATTGCTACTGCTGTTGTTTGTAACTTGCCCAGCAGTGTAAAAATCGTTTAAGTCAAAATTACTTTAATCATCTGTGTAATTTGTAAAAGTAGTGTGTGTAATTAACAATTTAATTTAATATTGTTGATTTTTTTATTTAATTTTTATTGTTTTAAATGAATTTATTATTCAGATTAAATAAGGCTCTTATAAAGCATGTTGTTTAATTAGTTTTGCTTAGTTTAGAGTCTATGGATCCAGCGGCGATTTCATGGCTGTGAGTAACTGCAAATAAAAATGGTCAAAATATTTGCAACCGACCATTAAAGTGTGAATTTTTATCGTGTTTTTTTTCTTATTTTATGATCAAATGTATTTCAAGGTTTCAAGGTTAAATATTTTAAGAGGTTTTTGTATGGAGTTAAGAAAAATTTAAAAAATTGTATGTGATTTTTAGTTTGCATGCAAATCGCCTTAAATGCAATGAATGCCAAAAAGGTAAAACAATTTTAAGACTTGCTAGAATGCTAAATACCATTATATAAATAGCCTTTACTGAGAACTGAGAACATATTGATAAAGACCTTAAAAATATTTTGGTGTAATCATTTAACTCATTTTTTTAGGTTTTAAAAAAAAACAACCTTTTGCAACGCATAATTTCTGTATAATTTGGCCACGTTGATGACAAATGTTTCAAATTTTAAATCTTACGGTTTGTTTGTTTTTATTTAAATCCATCTGAGGAGATCGAGTGGTTGCGATCGAAACATGTCATGGTAACCTGCCGGCCAGGGTTCGAGCCCGAGCCACGTCAAGAATGAAAGATTATCAATAACAATTCTAATTGATTTTCATGTTGTAAAAATTCCTTTCTTCATAAAAATAATTTAATAAAAATTAAATTTCATGAACTTAAGCCTAATTAAAAATATTAAAAATTTGGATTGAAAACCATAAATAGTTCAATAAAATAACCACAATACTAATTATTGTTTTTATTTAATATTTTTTTTAATGTAGCGTGCGGATTCTTATATATATTTATATATAAGTATATATAATCGTGCATCGTATTGAATGGAAAGGTCTCTGTTGATTGGGATGTGCGAGTTTGTGCAGATCTTAATGTATTCGCAATGGAGTGCTTGACCTCGTCTTAGGTTAGGTTTGCTAACATTGGCAGCCATTCGACAGCTGTATCTTTTAATATACCAGATACTGTTCGCATCGTTGTGTTTAACTGCGTGTCAGTTCTTTTCACGTGGTCCATGCTCAACCATATTGGAGCGCCGCACAATACTTTGATGTAGAACAAAATTGTGCAAAAATAGAAGTCGACCCAGACTAATAATATTTTGCATGGATGTAAAAATGATAATAATTACCAAAATTTCAAGTTTTAAAAACAATTCCGTCGAAGTATTCATGTACCTCCCATATATCCTTTTGTTAAAAATATTTTATTCGGCAACACTTTTTATGTTGAATTGTTGAAAATTACCAAATCAATCTTAATATAATGCTTAAATTGATGTACTTATTTTTTTATAAATTCTAGCCAGGATTTTTGTATATTAAAATATCCTTTTGTTAAAAAAATTACAAAAATAAAAAATCACTACGGTATATTCCATTAAAATTATATAATTATAAATATAAAAGAGTTTAGCATTTCTTATACATGTATGTATGTCCTGTGGAGAAAATATTTGATATTTATTTAATATTCAATAATAGCAATTATTTATTAAAGTATTTTGAAGTGTTTTTATAAGAGAAGTATTTTGAAATCTTAAATCATTGTATTTTTTGTTAAAAAATCGAACCACTCTAATATGTACATTTTTCTGGAACACTAGATCTCAATAGAAATTAACAGTTTTAAGTATATATTTTTAGGATAATATATACTTACATACATACATAAATTTTCAATGATACAAGCAATTTAAATATTTCATAATTAAAATATCCCAGTAAAAACGTGCTCCAAAAGGAGCAGGTGTGCTCCAAAAGGAGCAGGTTTTATGTATGAATTCATACCTCAAATCGCTTCAAACCTGCTGATGGGATGCCTGATTTTTGTATGGGGTGTTCCCGGTTTGGAGGACTATTTTCTGCTGACAATAAGCGCTTCTTTTAACATGCAAAAAAAGCGCTCCTAGAGTGCTTTTTTAAGGGCTAACTATATTAACATATTCATTAATGTTTTGGTTTTACTTGTTTATATGCCTTTTTCAATCATTTCCGTAAACCATAATATATTTTTATTTTTTTCGCTTTAAGACCTTCTCCGTTGTCAGCACTAAAACAGCAGCTTTTTTGTATGTTTTATTCGTTATCATTTACTGCTTTATAAGAGCTCTCTAATTGAAGCGCTTGAGTATGCGCTTTTTCTCTGTAGTGCTTCAAAAAACCCAAATTTTTTTTACTGGGATTTCATACAAATATATAAAAATCAAGTACAATTTGGTGTTCCGCAAAAACCACAAAAATTACACTTAGGCCCTAATTGAGTAAAACGAAACGCAACGCCAAATATAACAAAGAAAGCAAAAACAGTGCCAAACATTTGTCATAATTTTTTTGTTGATTTCAACAGAAATTCATAGTACGCCACAAGATATGCAGCGTTTGCAATTTAAAAAGTCAATAGCGGTATTCAATGTTTGGTGCGTTTTAGGTTGCAACTGTTTGGTAGTACAATAATTTTATCATTGACAGTGAGCGGCATTTTTAGCAACTTTGCAATGCTAGATGCAAATTAGATAACAGCTGTTTTACGGTATTATTGGTCGTGAAAATTTACAAAAAGGTGTTTAATTATTTTGTGAAATTGTTTTAAAATGCCACGAAGCAGTGCAAAAAAAATATAATCGCAGCTTTAGTAGAACTACGCCAATCGTTGGCCTTTTTATAAGATGCCTTAAGGTATCGTACCTTCCAGCTTATAATATCCCAGGTTGCATCGATACCGCTTTTTTCAATAAATTTTTTTATAAAACATTTGAGCTGTTGGTGTTAAAATAATAAAAATAAAGAAATTGCTTTTGAAAAATTACTGACTTCTCTTAAATACTAACCTCTATGTTTTCTGACTGCTCCAAATAATCCAAAACAGTTTTTATTTCATCTGCCGTCCACTTTTTGTTGGGTTTTTCTCTTTTTAATTTTTTATTTAGAGTTGTCGGCTCCATATCTCAAATTTTGTTTCACGATTCTAAATCATTGTTTGCAAATGTCAGCTGTTCGAGTATCAGCTATGTAAACGCAATACATGTAGCAAAAAAAGCTAAACAGTTTTAGAGTTGCGCAAAAACAATGATGTGACAATTGCAATTCTGTATATTTTGTTGTTGGATTGCAAAAAAAGCTACAATATTTTGAATTAGCACTTTCGCAAGACCATTCGCATCAAACTCTGAACTCCGCTAATAGGAATTTCTTGTGAAATTGTGAAATATTTTTGATTTTCTTTTTGTTTTCAATGTAGTTTTTGGCGATGCGTTTGCGTTTTACACAATTAGGGTCTAAACCTCAAAATGTGGTAATTTTTTTTCTTTACATCAGCAATAACGGTAGAGATTTTCTTGAAGCTAATTTCTTTAGAACGTTAATTTTTAAACACAGTACGAAGAAAACAGGGATAATTTTATCGAACAGAAAAATATTTTTAGCTTTTAATCTAAAATACAAAATTATAAAAAATAATTTATGCATTTTGGGCCTCTAAAAAAGGGCATATATCTCTAAGTTAAAACTAAAATGTGGTTAGTTTCTCTTTTGATTGGCGGAAACCTGGTTTACTAAATTTCAGAGAAAATTAAAAAAAAATATTTATTCAGTTTTTTTATTTGTCCATCAAAAATTTTTTTGACTTTTTTTTAGTTACGGCAACACTTTTTTAAGATTCATCCAGAGCATTACTAAAGCAGCCCATACACGATTCAATTCAGTTGTCAACTGAGTCGGTTGTTCTCCAAATCAGAGCGTGTATGGCTTTGTCAATTGATTAGTTTGACGGTTGTCGAGTTGGTTAAAGAAAAATCAAAAGATTTTGATTTTTTCAAGTTGACTACCAGGTCTTTCAATTCGATTGTACTGAGTGTGCTCGAGTCTATTGATTAGCCGTCAAAAATAATGTTTGCAGTTTTCGTTTGCAAAAAAAAAAGTTAAGTATTTTAAAAATTGTCTTTTATATCATTAAAATTTAAAATTAATTTAAAGTCTTTCAACTCAGTTGATGAAGTGTGTGGCCAAGCATCAATTCAGTTGAAAGACAGTTCAGTTGGCAATTGAATTGAAAAGTGTATGGGGCGCATAATACATACTTTAAATAAAGTTTGGGCTCATATCAAAGAAGAATGTCTTTTTTTACCAAATACTAACTTTAAAATTGTGGCACTTCTTTAAAATAAATTTTTATTAATTTTTTTCCTAGTACATACATGAATTAAGCTAATTTTTCTTGTAAAATTTTATTAAAAATTAGGATGAGTTTAGCCACCCCCAGCAGCGATGAAACGGATTTAACATAAAAAAAAGGTTCTTCCTACGCTGCCGGACATTCAGTTAACTTTAAATTAACTGAAAGCTAACTATTTCTCAATTAGTGGTGTATTACTTTCAGTTAACTTTAAAGTTAGTTACCTAGCCGTTAACTTAAAGTTAACTTTTTGTAGCTAGCTATAAACTTACTACTTTAAGTTAGCTTTAAGTTGGCTTTTTTAAATTAAAATTATTAAAATTATTAAAATTGTATTTAGTTATTTTATTTAATTTTTTAATTATACTATAACCTGGCCATTACCGATTACCAATTTCTACTCCGTATATTGTAATAATGGCCCTTAATAACTAAATCTTTTGTGGGTCTTGGAGCCGTTTGCTTGCCAATCGACTTGGCTCTCTCTACTTAAAATACATAGTGTTTGTATACACTTTGGTTAATGTAAATTTTCCATTGCTTTGTAGTTGGCTTTAAGTTAGTCTATACAAGCTAACTTAAAGTTGGCTTTTTTTGTAGTTCGCTACTCATTTGACGGCAGGGTACATGTAATTTATTTACATACGAATGCATTACAGTAGTTTATTTAAACATTGGAACAACATTGTTTTAACTTATTTTTGTATATGAAACAAAGTATTGTGCGCCGTATTCAGGAGTCGAGTAGACTAATGATTTAGCAGAAGTTCGTAATCAGCTTGCGGAAGCACCCCATCTTGTTTCTGCGAGTTTCTGTATGCTGATATTTCTCGACATTGTTTTATCTTGATAACTTCTATACGACAACATTCTGTCTAGGGTTATACCAAGATATTTCATCTAAAAATTGTGTATGATTGTGGTACTACTAAACGTATTCTACCAGCTTTTCTATGGGTTAGGTGAAAGCAGCATACTTCGGTCTTCGTAGGTCTTGGCTTAAGCCTCCATTTGCTGAAGTATGGTGTTGTTTTGAGTAGGTCAGTTTATAGAGTTCTCTCTAGCTGTTCAAAGCTGTCATCTTGGTAAGCAAAATCACAATTCAATTTGCGGGATATGGAATTCGGAAGATCGCTGATGTAAAGGGTAAAGAGAACTGAACCGTGTGGTAAGCCATTGTTGAGCTTTCAGGTGGTACTTTGGCTATCGTTTAGGAATACCTTTAAAACGCGATCGCTAAGCATGCCTACCATAATGTTGCAAATCCTTCTGCATGGGATAACTTTGGTCAGTTTAGAGATGAGGCTCTTTTTCTTTACGATATTGAAATAGGAAATCTGTTTGATAGTCACTTGAAAAACGTATTTACACCAAATATATCTCACAACATTGCGGTCGAGTTACCGCCTGTTGCTGCTAGAGCAGCTATTCCCCTCAGATTTGAGATAAGAGAAATCGAAAAGGCTATTTGTGACTTAAACACTAAGAAGGCACCTGGTATTGATAAGATCAGTAATAAAATGCTTTTAGAGCGCATAGCAAATAAAATTATTCTTTTTATTTTTAATGCTATTTTACGCCTTGAATGGAAAAATTGAATGTTCCCTTAGTTACAATGATACCAAAGCCAGGTAAAGATCATACAGAAGTTGAGTCTTATAGGCCTATTAGCTTATTATCAAATATGTCAAAGCTGTTTGAGAAATTATTGGTTTCAAAATTAACACCGATTTTAAGGGAAAAAATAGTAGTATTTCAAACCATCAGTTCGGATTTAGAACAAAACACAGCACAATCGAACAGACTCATCGAATAGTAAATGTCAAAAAAAAAGCATTTGAAGAAAAGAAATATTGCTCAGCTCTCTTCAGCGATGTTTCGCAAGCATTTGATAAAGTCTGGCATGAAGGTTTATTACATAAATTGAAGCAAAATTTGCCAGCAAACACACACTAGCTGCTAGAAAGCTACTAGTCGGTCGTCAATTTATTATTAAAGAAGGAAATTTCTTAAGTTCACCTCATCCCATTCACGCTGGAGTCCCACAAGGCAGCATCCTGGGCCCCCATTATACTTAATTTATACTTCGGACATGCCAACAAGCAACTACACACAAACTTCAACATTTGCAGACGATACAGCTTTTCTAAGCGTCCACGAAAATCGTTATGAAGCATCGCGTTACTTACAGCATCATATATTTCAACTAGAAATATGGTTAAGACAATAGAGGATAATGGTTTTAAAAGTTTAAACGTTGGTGAAAAACGGATTTTTAGGTTTTTATTTTAGTTTACCGGCGTTAATAAATGCCACTGGTAAGGTTCTGTATGGGGCAGTTTGGTATGCCCTGTTTAGGTTTTTTACTGGCAGTTTAATATGCCATGAATAAAGAAATGCCAGGATTAAAGGAAGAATGTTAATGATTCTTTATTGATTTCAAGTTTTCTTTTTATACAAGAATAACGGTAACTTAAAACTACATTTAGCAATAAAATAGTTGTTGCATGCAAACTACACTTCCATTACATTTCCAATAATCGATAATACATTAGGGAGGTGTAGATTTGCATGGGCAACAAAAAAAAAATAAATAAAAATATAAAGTAAATAATTACATTATTCATTTTAGAAATTACATTACACTACACCCTAACCCTTAAGAAAAATTTTACATTTTAGAAAACAATATTATAAAATTAAAATTTTATACATGTATTTTTTTTTTTTTTTAAATATTGTGTTTAATACTTTTTCAAATTATTATTATGAAATTCCTTAATTGTATTTTCTAAGTCTAGAAAAGAGTTTACCCCTTTTGTTTCAACTACTTTATATGGACCATGATATGGTGGTTGGTTTTTCTTTCTATTAAAATTTCGGACAAGAACCATATCACCTTTTTCTAACTTTAGAGGATTAATATCCAAACACTGATCTACTCATCTCCTTTTCGAGTTTTCTAAATATTCCTTTGCTTTATCTAAATAGAATCGCAGTCGCGCCTTTAGTTCTTGGGCATAATTGTCAGTATTGTAAACAGGCCTTGAATCAAGAACATTGTCATCGGGAAAGCTAGGCAATCTTCCAAAAACCAGTTCGTATGGCGTATAAGTTGCATCTATATGCGGTGTTGTGTTATAAGCAAAACAGAAGTACGCTACCCATTGGTCCCATTCATCGTTCTTGCAAAAATTCAACATAAATTCGTTTAACACCCTGTGATTTCTTTCTATTGAGCCAAGCGTTTCATGGTGATAGGGCGTGCTAAAAACCTGGTTAATTTTTAGTAAAATGCATATTTCAGACATTAAAGCATTCAAAAACTCTGCACCCCTATCTGATTTGAGTAGCTTAAAGTGGCCGTATACTAAAATTAAATTATTAACTAAAGCCTTTGCAACCGTTTTGACATCTTTGGACTCAAGAGGACACGCCACAATGTATTTGGTAAGGTCATCCTGCATGGTAAGGATGTATCTGAATTGGTTTGAATATCTAAGTGGACCAACTGTGTCTACTGAAATTACTTCAAAACTATTCCCTGCTGTATCAGTGATAACTAACTTTTCTTTAGTGTGTTTGGTTTGTTTGTTGACCTTACATACCTGGATGCGTGCGCCTTAATCATTCTACTCATATTTTTCCATATATACCTCTGTTTCAGTTTCAGAGTGGTTTTCCTCATACCTTAGTGACCGCCTATAGCTGAATCATGGTACTCAGCTATTAACTCGTTCTGTAAATTCTTGTCAGTTATGCGTATTGGTTCTTTGTATATCAAGATTTTAAAATTTTCACCTTCTTTCCCGCATACCTTATTAAAAATGTTTTTAAATTCCTCAATACTTATTGTTTTAAAAATAGCATCAGCCGCGCTCAAAGCAAGTTCCTGTATACTTTTGGATAGTGTTATCGGTAGAAGTTTCTCCAGAGACAACTTAGTGTTCTCCGGATTATCGCAGCACCTTATTACTACCTCCATATCAGTTACTATTATATGAGGCTCTTCTAATTCATTATCCATTTCAAACCTTAGTTTCATCATATCTTTTATATCTGAAATTGACGTGCATTCCCATGCGAAAAGTTCACGAAGATTTTCACCAGAAATACATCTGACGTCTTTGTTTACTTGTAGATTTAGCTTACTATTCATACTACGGGTTATCGCCAATATATTCTGTTTGCCGGGTTCTGTTTCAGTGGGAATCATAGTTTTGAACGTGTTGGTGTCTATAACAATTCTTGACAACGCATCAGCGATGGTGTTCATTTTCAGAATCATTAACATTCTGCCTTTAATCCTGGCATTTCTTTATTCATGGCATATTAAATTGCCAGTAAAAAACCTAAACAGGGCATACCAAACTGCGCCATACAGAACCTTACCAGTGGCGTTTATTAGCGCCGGTAAACTAAAATAAAAACCTAAAAATCCGTTTTTCACCAACGTTTAAACTTTTAAAAACACAACACACACACCCGTAACCTTACATGGCGATCCTGCCAAACATTTCTATTGTGGAAATAAATAAAGAGGTTCCTAAGGTACACAGCGTGCCAGCACATATTAAAGAAGGACCACAGCGAAATACAATTAAAGAGTACCAGCAGAGGCTATCGAAGGGTAAAGAAGAAAGACTTACCCAAATACCAAAATTTCTCCTGCCACGACATAGAAGGGACGGAAAGTTGGTAAAGCTGCGTCGCAAGTTGGCCGCACTGAGACGTGTTGTTAACGCTGATACACCACCATCCTGGCAAATAGCGTCTGAAGTTTGGCAGCAGATAGAGGCTCTGGAAGCCCAAATGGAGCAGTATAGGAGCAGGAAAATGAAACATTTACATGACTGCAATTAGTTTGTATTTTTTTTTTTTTCAATTATTTAATGTTTAAATAAAACACAGAAAAAAAAATAAATAAAAATATAAAGTAAATAATTACATTATTCATTTTATAAATTACATTACACTACAACGCGTACATATAACATTCACTCTGCGCCGGGAATCTTGCCCCCCTATTACAATCAATAATCAAATAATTCCTCAACATTCGCATGTAAAGTATCTCGGTATACATCTGGATCGGCGATTAACGTGGAAATGCCATATAGAGGCAAAATGAACTCAAATGAAACTAAAAGCCATTCAAATTCATTGGCTTATTGGAAGAAATTCTGTCCTTAGTCTCGATTGCAAGCTTCTTCTTTACAACTCTATCTTAAAGCCAATCTGGTGCTATGGTATACAGTTATGGGGCACTGCCTTGGCCTCTAATATCGACAAAATTCAAAGGCGCCAAAATAAACTTCTTCGAATAATCACAGCCGCTCCCTGGAATGTTAAAAACTCAAACATTCATAAGGATCTCAATGTGCCATTAGTAAAAACTATGATTACAAAATATGCAGTAAAATATTTAATAAGGCTTGAACAACACCCAAATCCACTAGCTCGCAATATTTGAAATCATGGCGGCCACACTCGCTTAAGAAGAGGAGACACTGCAGCACTTACCCAATTAGATGAGCGATAAATACCAATATATGTGAACAGAACCCGTAATGAAGAAAATTTTTGTCTGGCACTGGCAGGACATAAAATAAAGCATTAGCATAAGATTTGATTAATTACACTACGTGACAAAATTTCAACAAAGTCGTGACCAAATGAATCTGACAGCTAATCATTATGTAAAATGTTCTACTGAATCCGAATATGAAGAATTGTCAAAAGTAGAACAGTTTTTGAGATATTCCAAAATAACCGTTATATGTGTTTTTAAAAAAGATGATGTGACTGAAATGGAAATATCTTCAAACATTTTAAACGGGGTATGTAATTCTTTCTTTCTAGTGAAAGGTTTTAAAATTTCTAAAATAACCATGGATTGCTTGTGAAGATTGGTAAAGAAATGACAAAGTTGCAGGGGACAAAACTTCAAACTTCATTGAAAATTTTATGATTTTGTTCTATTCAAGTTATTTTTTTTAAGCCAGTGATTTTAAAATCCTAATATTTTATTGCATGCGACATTAGATTATTTTAATATAAACATTTTGCGCCCAACAAGACATAGATCGGTACAAAAATGATAAAAAATACAGAAGATTTAGTAAATTAACCCACATAGAAATTCAATACTTTTAAGCAATTTTTAATATTTATTGTTACTAAAAATTTTGCTTTGTATATTAATTTGTTGTGGGTTAGTTCAATTAATCTTCTGAAACTTTGTCATTATTGCACCGATCCGGATCCTATTGGGCACAAAATGTTCGTATTGAAATAATTTTTGGATATTTGCATTTCAGTCACAGCATCTTTTTTTAAAAACACAAATAACGGTTATTTTGAAATATTTGTTCTACTTTTGACAATTCTGACTTCATATTCAGATTCAGCGGAAAATTTTACATGAAGATTAGGTGTCAAATTCATTTGGTCAAAAAATTGTCACGTAGTGTTATTGTTAGTTCATATTTAATATATGAAGATTCAATAAAAAATAATGAAAAAAAAACTGTAATGTTCGGCTCTTTCTTGAAAATAGTTACGAACGGTGTTAAGGGTTGTATTCGCCACAATCACAATCACTAAAATAATAGATATCGCTCTTGGACGTGTAAGCCGAACGCTAAATAATGTACTGTTTATCTTCGAACACGGAATTAAATATTTTCTTTCATAAAATATTTCCGTGCAATATGTGGCATAGTAAGTCTGAATCAGATATAAAAATAATCAGCCTTATTACGGTAACGGTTGTCGTAAACGACTGCGTCGCTTTTTGTAATGGATTAAAGTTACATACAACCTGTGTTCTTTTATCTACTACAAAAATCGACTTTGGTTTACGAGATTGACAACCTGAATAAAGCAGATTATCAGGGGTGTGCTGAAAATCGAAAACGTAAAACGCAAAAATTTTAAAATTCGTTTTTAAAAAGATTTCTGTAATAAAAGAATTTTATGAAAAATATTATACAAATATTCCTTTTTTAAACAGAATTTTATAACAAAAATTATAAAAATTAGATTGAAAGTGTTTTTAAAACAACGCCCAAATTCTTGCGTTTTACGTTTTCGATTTCCAGCACACCCCTGTATTACTCGTATATTTAACATGATTCAAAACTATTCGTTAACATTTCTAAAAACACTAAACCAAAATATTTCCAAAAAAAAGTCGGGAAAAAGTAATTTTGTAAAATATGCAAATTATTTTTATAATTCATAAAAAGTTCAAATGAAAAATTTCGTACATTGAACGACGCACTTCTTTGCTTCGCACCACATTTTGTACAATCTAAAATAAAACACATTTTGTATACCAGAAATTGATCATCGAGTCAAGGCCTGTGTCAAGTTGTTTAAAATGTTTTCATTGTTGTAGTCTGAATATTAGTTTGTCTCGTCATATCAATTTCATAACATATCAATTACTTGACCGCCAACACAAAATCTGTAATTACAAAGAAATTTTTTAATGTTGCCATTTAAAATCAGATTCTCTTGAAAACGCCCCACCTTATTTTTTCAAATAAGAGGGAGGGGGCTTGTTTTTATAAGACTCTTTCAAAACCAGGCCCAGCTTGTGGCATTTATAATAAAATATAGTGGCATTTAGTAATTTTGTTTTTTTTTTTTTTGTAAAGTTATCATTATAATGCCGTTACTAATGTCAAAGTCATTGTTAGAAGTGGTGGCATGCCATAACTACAAAATAAAATCTTGTTTTATTTAATGTAATACGAGTGCATAACAATTTTATTATTACTTACGCATTATACGATCATAATAGTCAACTGCAGCAGAAGCAGCAGCTGCGACAATGCGGGACTTTGACCATGCACCAACACAGAGGGAGACAATTTTTCACGAAAAAAAAAAAAAATTGTCGAATGTTAAAGACACTTAAACGCCAAATGGAGCTTTAAACTAAAACTAAAATAGTTGTATGAAAACAAAAAAAAAAAATACAAGCGAGTGCGTTTTTAGTAATGACAGCAATGCGATTAGTGACCATATTTGTGTCCAAAATACATGAATAGATATCAAAGATAGATTGCAAATACTTACTCCAGCACAACGTAAAATACCCGAGAATATTACTTTTGCAAAGGCTATTTTATATTCTAAGAGTCCGTTTCTATGTCTGTCTGTCTCTGCTACAACCATTTTAATACCAGTACTTGTTTGTTTGTTAGTTTGTTTGTGCTTTGGAGACCTTAAATAGGAAATCAAATAAAAATTTATTTATGGTGTATAAAACGACAATAGTTGAATTGTAATATCGCAAAAAAAAAAAATTAAATAATCTTAAAAAAAAAAATTATAACCTGGGCAAATACTGTGCAATAAAACATGCGTTTAAGTTGCCAGCATAAACAATCCGTATTTGGTTGCCAGCAAAGGAAAAAAATTAATAATTTTTTCTTCCTTTTAATTCTGTTATTTCTTTTTCGTTGTATTAAGAAAAATATATAAAATTTATTTTTGTTATTTTGCTTAAACACGATTTGTTAGAATATATATTTTTTATATTCTATTCAAGCTTCTAATAGATGAACGTGAGCAGCGAGGAATAGTCGTGGCTACAAGAATTGGTACACAAATGCTGCAAATATTTTTGTGTAACTTTTAATTGTATTGTTATGAAAATTAAGTGGTAAAACATTTTTAGTATTAATTGAAAGTTATTTGAAAAGATATAAATTGTAATTTCGGTTCAGTATTATTATTTCCTATGAAAGAGGGATTTTTTTTAATTTCACTGCAATTTCCGCTTTTATAAAACGGTGCAAAATAAAATTAAATTTATTTGAACAAAAAAACAAATAATAACACTGTGCAAGAAATTGACTTCATGACTGAAGCTGGGCACCTGGCGTTTTCACATAGTTCGGGTACGGTGAATCCAGTGGTGCCCGCGGTTTTTTAAGAGTGGCTCTGGTTTTCGAGATATACCGTTATTTCGAAAATGGAGGAGGTTGCACAACACATATTCGCGTAACTCAAAAACGGTTTAGTTTATTGAAATAACATGTTTGGAGGCAACAATAATATGGTTGGGGCTTCTTGATGGAGGCTTATTTTAACCATAATTTGGTTATCGCTGACAATAATATGGTTATATTAAACATAATATGTTTAAAATTTTCTTTAAAAATAGTTTTGTTGGAGGTAACCATATTTAAACATGTTTTTTCTCTGGTTGCAGAATGTGCCTAGTTTAGCTAAAGCAACTGTGTGAATACACGTTTATCATATGCAGGTATGGGCACCACTTCATTGAAAGCTTTGCATGTGTGGCATTGTATTGGTTTGTTTACGTTTGCATTTGTTGGTTTTATGCTCTTTGCATTGAAAAAAATGTTGTGTATGTACACCAGGGATGATAAATGACTTTTCCAAAATTGTACTTAATTCAGCAAAAAATTGTACTTTTACGACCCTAATTGTACTAAAACCCAAAATAATTTTTTAATTATTAGAATAATAAAAAAATTATAAGGTTTTTTTTAAACTACATGAGAACTTACGATATCGATAACTATGCTTTGCCAGCTGCGAATGTCAAACTGTATAGACATATCTGTTCAGTAAGCTTTGGCAAATCATCAAAAATCGTTTTATGGTAGAAACGTCAGAAATAGGCAGTAAATACATTAGCGAAGTTCATAGAACACTTTTATCAAAGAATTGTGCAAACAAATGAAGCTTATTTCTGAATTAATTGTTACGAATCACTATTACATAAATTTAAATTAACTGTTCTTTCGAAATGATTAAGGATTTGCAGTTACGGCTAATAATCAGCTAAACACTAACGACATTTAGTTCCAAGAATCCGACACAACTTGCCCTACAACGCGCTTAGCAATCAATTAATAGTAAATTCAATTTGATGACAACTTTGGTACTGTTCCACTAGCCCACTCGTTCGGGCGATTTAACGCATCTGGATTACTTTATATGGGACTATGTTATGTCATTGGCTTGTGCCTAAAAACCAGTAACTCTTGAAGCATTGGAAGCCTATATTCAAGCTACCATTGGCGCCATACGGCCAGATTTATTGGAAAATGTACTGTACTTTTCGCTTAAAGTCACTACCATTTTAGTCACATTAGCGATAAAGTGACTATATAAATTATTGTCCATTGTTTCTTTGTTGTCTTCAAAAGAACTAAGAATTAAATCGTTTAATATTTACTATCAACTCCACTCGAAAAAATTAGGTTTTGTCTTTGGTATGCCTGCAGTCTTCGTAATAAATATTCATTTTTTATATTCGCATAAATTGATTATATTGAATTTGGTTATATGCCTTAAAGTGGCATATATGTGAATTAGGCTTATAGTCATTTTAAGGATATAGTTGACGATTCGGCTGCAACTAAACATGTGACTATATGCGAAAAGTACTGTAGTCACAAATTGGACTGATCGAATGGATCATGTAACTCGTAGTTCATCCCAACAATATTTCTCATTTTTAGTTCGCATGCAGCTAAAAAAAAAACACCAATACATCAAAATTCACTTGTACTCTACCTTTATACATATTTTAAATATATCTTGGCAATTAAAAAGAGGAAAATGAAGGAAATATGTAATACGGAGTTTAGGCGAAAACTTTTTCATAGTGGAACAGGGTAAAAATGCATTAATTTTTACGCTTTGTTTTTTTTTATCATATTTTATTATGAAAAAATTAATTTTTCAGTTATCCAACTCTACCAAAATGATTAAATTTTAAAGCATTTGATATTTTTAAATTGTACTAAATATGGCATTGGAGTACTTCGGTACTTTTGCAATGCTAATAGTACTGAAAGAAGTACAATTGTACTAACCTTATCATCCCTGATGTACACATCGTTCGCTCTTTCGTTCGCTCGTTTTGCATTTTCATTTTGCATTTGCGAAACTGGTCGCACTTTCCTACAAATTTGGAAAAAAAAATTTAATGCAGAAACGAAGCCTATTTCTAAACTAATCTGGACAATTATTTATTTGACAGAAGCCCACATTCATTCTAAATCTTCCTAAAAGTAGCGTTTAAGTATGTCAAGGAGATCGTGTGTTACTAATTTAAGCTATTTTTGCTTTGTGTGTGGGGAATATTTGGTTGGAAAAGACGGACATAAAATATCAGAATCATTAAAATATGCATATTTACATTATTTTCTTCATCCGCATATAGATTTTTTTCCCCAAAACCTAGGTGCGATGAGCGGCGAACAAGGGGAGCGTGCTCACCAAGATTAAATTAAAATTGAGAGCAAGTAGCAAGTATTTTCGGACAAAAGCATGATGGGAGACTATTGCTGGACTCGAATACGTGAAACTGAACCCACAAAATACAAGCGACGTTCAAATAACGCCATTCGCTTTTGAAAATTCATTGATTTTTAAATAAACTAGTGACTTTTTTTGTAAGAAACGAATAAAAACGTGATAGAGAACAACAAATTACAGATTCGAATGCAGCCCACCAATTTACTCTAGGAAAGATATTTGGTTACTGCAGTCCAAATCCTAGATGGCTAGTGTTATTAACAGTAGCTTAAGCTTGTTTATGCACATTACGGTTGTACCTTAATACTTTTTAGTTATCCGATGATTTTTTCGATATGCTTTAAACGAAGTGACATAAGACTGCTCCTCTTTTAATCCGAGATTGATTAACTTAAGTCCCAATAAACTTTTGAAAATTTCCAGAAATATGTGCCAACAAATTTTTAATATTAAAAATTTAATTTCTAAATACAAAATCAAACTTCTAGAATAGTTCACATTTAAGTTGTTCTTTTTGCCTTGTACAGCTGTCCTGTGCTTTCTTTAAAATAAGTTCCTTAGGCTGCCCTCCCTACGACCCAAAGTTTGCTTTTTGCAACTCGGCGCTGTAGGTGTCTTTGCTTTAGAAAATATCAGATTGTGGCTTTTTTTCGAAAGCAGAATTATAAATTCTAGTCTATACCTAAACCCTTTAGGTGTTTTTGTTAAGAACTAAATAAAGTTTAAAGTCCAAATAATTTAATTAAGATGAATTTTAAAAATAAAAATAAAAAGTCTAGACGGAACATCGAGATCTGTTAAATACACGATGTATCCACTGCCTGCAATATCACATTCGGCCTACAATAGAACGATCGACATTTAATTAAAAAAAAAAAAAAATTCTAAAAGCACAACTTTTCTTTTATTGATATTTGACGTTAAGCAAAATCAGTCTTTTTTAGCTTTAAAATTATGTTGAGCCCAATGTATAAGATGGTGTATTCATACAGTTGGTCGACTACTGTAAGCGTGTGCGAATTTAAGAGTGTGTTGTTTTCTGTTTTTTTTTTTTGTAGTTTTTGTTGCTGTAGTTAGTATGCGACATCACTTTGGTATGGCTTATGGCTATAACTTTGGCTTTGACAATGCAGTTAACAAACTAAACTTGGTTATTTAGTTGCATGGTTGGTTGCCGTTGTTATTGTTTTATTTGTTTTTGTTATTTTAATATGTATTATGAGTGTTTGCATCTAGTTTGGCAAGTTTTGCGCTATGACACTTGGCAGCTTTTTTGGTTTGTTTTGCTGTAAATGTAAAGCCAGGGTTTTAATGTTTTTTTTTTTTTTTTTTTTTTGTTATAAGAATCTTGCTGTTGTCACCATTGTAATGATATATATTTTTACAAGAATATTTTTGTTAATTTTTGTAAGCACAACAACACTTGCATGGCCACAGTAACCAAATGAAATAAATCTTAGAAATAATTTCTTTCGGCAAACGTTAAATACAAATCCTAAAATATTTATATGCCGTTGTTGTGCATAGTTTAACATGACTTTTAGTTGCTCAATATGATCAGAACGATCAGTGGAGAATAGGCAACAGAAGTTTTTTCTTTTTTTGTGCGGTAAGACTGCCGTGCTGCAGTCTCTACACAGCATGCGTGTTTTCTAAGACTTGGTGTGTTTTGCGTTTGTTTAGTATTTTGGCTACTGCAGTTTTTTAGAGAATCATGCTAAAGTGTAATTAAATACAAAAATACTGACATAACCATAACTTTTGGCTTGAACTTAAAGTCTTTGAAGGCAATTTAGAAATAACCAGTTATAATTTTTTTCGCTTCGTACTTCTTTTCTAAGCTGCTGCAAAAACAAATTTTTATTACTACACACTGCTTTTGCAGCAAACAAACAAGTTCTATCTAGACTGGCTTGATTATTTCTCTTTTTTTTTATGTTTTTTTATTAATAAATTTTTTGAGGTTTTTGGTACGTGCTGTTTAAAAATAAACCAACAAAATACTAATCAGAAGAATGTAACAAGTTTACACAAACATACTTGTGCTGCAAAATGCAATGAAGTAACATTTATTAATTTAAATTTTAAATAACTTGTTTTAGTTCTTTTATCTTATTTTTCAATGAAAAAAAAAAACAAACATTTCGAATAAAATAAAAAACCGTAATGTTGTAATGAAACGATTTTTTATTTTTTTATTTTAAAGTGTTTTAATTTTATTTACTTTAATTAAAAATCAATTTGAAACAAATAAGTATTCAATTACATGCATTAAAAGAGCGTGAGGGAGGGAGGGAGGGAATGAAACGAGCAGTTTGCATTGACTCGTTTGCCAGCAAACAAAAGACTTAAGCAACAAACCCTCATATCTTTGCCGTGTTTGTTTGTATGTATTAGTGTCTTGCTGTGCGTATAATTTTATGGCATATTTTTTTATTTTATGATTTTCATTAATTTTAAAGTATTTATTTTTTAACAAGTACTGGTATTAACAAAACACAAACAATGCCTTAAAAAATAGCAGGGTGTGGTTGAAATAAATAAATTATGAAAAAAATTAATTACATTCTTTTAATTTAAAGCACATTAAAAAGTGTTAAACAATTTTTTATGAAATTTTAAATAAAATGCTGAATAACATTAATATTTTCAAAAGAATTTAATTTAAAAAATGTTGCCTAAAATTTGTTTAAATCCATCTGTTTATAATTTTGGTTTTTATCAGCTGCAATTCTTTATAACTTGTTTCTTAAGATTTATTTATGTGTTATTTATTTATTTATTTTTTGATTTTATCTTTAAGTTAACAAATTATTTACTTGTGTTCTTGTTTTACTTTTTTTTTTTTTTGCAAATGTTTATGTCATTTTTCTCTACGCTAATCTGTCAAAGTGACCTGAAAAAGCAAAGTGCACATGTGTGTGTGTGTATTTGCTTTGGTTTTTTATGTCTTAATCAAACAATCTTATAAAATACAATCTATTTGCAATATTTCTCTATTGACAAATCTAGATATGAACACGATTCAAGTTATATTTATTGGCAAAATGTTTGAAAAAGATTGATTTGTAATGAAAAGCATGTTTGCAAAAAAAAAACAAATAATTAAGGTTTCCAATTGATGTTGCAAGAAGTTTTTTGTTAGAGATAAGTTTTAAGATACAACAAACATACAAAAAATGTTTCAAAGAATTCATTAAAAAAAGTGAGATTTGTTGGATTTTGGTAAATGTAATAAGTCAAATGGCTTCTCCATTTACTTGGCATTGCATCGTGGTTAAAAGTTAACATCAAAACATATAAGTCTTGACCAGTGTTCGAAAATAAACAGTACATTATATAGCGTTCGGCTCACACACCCAAGAACGATATCTATTTTTTAGTGATTGTGCAAAGGAACACTACCCTAAATACCGTTTGTAACTATTTTCAAGAAAGAGCCAAACATTTTAAAGTGTTCTGTTCTTCGTTAAAAAAAAAACAGAACGATTGTAGTGATACTGTAGACAAACATTATTGGGGTATTCACAAGGTGTGCTATCATGTTATATTGTCATAATGTTCTAACATTTTACAATGGTTTAAAAATATTGTTGTTGCTTTGTAAACAAAAAGTGTCTTAAATTAATAGAACGTTGCTTGCTATGTTTATTGTGCTGTCGTAATTAATCAGAAGAAACCAGAACTGAGCCGTATCGCGTTAGTTCTTGTAGCCGTCGCCGTTAATGGTATAATTTTAGCCGGTTAACTTTAAAATTTGACCTGCGGCTAGCAATGTTTGCAAGAAATCACTTGCGGCGTCAAATAAGATCGGCTTATGACTCTGCTGTTTGGTAAACAAACAAAATAAAATTTATTTCTTATTTGCGTCTGCAAAATGGAAAATAGTCAGGTAAGATTTAATTTAATTTATTAATTCATGGAAAAGAATTAAAAAATAATTTGATGTTAGTTAATTATTTATTTTTTTATATTTGTTTTAAATCAGCTGATTTAAATTCAAAATAGCATACTAAATTATGAGGGGTTGTTCACAACAGTCGTATTTTTTCATGTTAATTTTTTAAGACATATGACTTTATGACACCTTGTGAATCCCCCATATGTTTTAATGTTCTATAATAATTTTTTTTTTACATTGATAAGAAATGAACAAACAAAAAATTTATGCAACGACCGCACCACGAACAGCTTGTTTGTGTTTTGTGTATAAGTCTTGTTTGAGTAACAATTTTTGTAGGGGGATGTAAGAAAAGATAAACTCACTGTTTATTGTTAGTGTTTTGTTTAAGCTTTGATATTGTTACAGGTAAGACTTAGAGTGTTTATAACTCTTATTCGCTTAAGGTTTTATTTGTTTAATATTTTTGGCTTTTCTAAAATCTTTGGAAAAGGTTTCCTGATGAGCTGGTGTAAGCAACCGGCGAAATGCGCATAGAGGCTTGCTTTCCCTCAACAATAAATTTCAGTGTATTTATCAAATATGAAAAACTGGGAATTTAGCACGTCATACGAAGATCGTATTAATAATAAACTTTGTATTCCCGAAAATAACTTTGATAATTTTGATTTAAGTTGAACTGTTAACTTTTAATCTTTGATGGTCTTTAATCAGGCTTGAGTTCATCAAATTTAATTTTCATTAAATTATTTTCACTGAGGGAAGGAATTTTACAAATTGGAATTTTTATTAAAATTTATTGATAATTTTTCTTGGCTGAGCTGGGATTTGAACTCGGGTTGATCTTTACTTGTTTCAAGAATCGCCACATTCTATCGTCGGAAGATCTTTGTGTTCTACCCACTGCACCACTGCGGTGCCCGTTAGCCAGCAGTCAAACATCAATCTTAAACCAGTAGTACTGGTGGTTCCAAATTTGCTGTTATTATCACTATGTTTTGTTTGTGTAAAATTATTTTGCTGGCTTTTTGTTTTGTTTTCGTATGTGTATATTGTTTTTGTAAAAAATGTTTGTGTTTTTTACCAACCAAAAGCGACGAACATTAATGAGCTGAACATAATGAAGTTTGTGGTTTAAAAATAAAAACCGAACGGAATTAAATTTTCTCATCTTTTGTTTAGTTTAATAAAAACAGTATTATTTTTGTGTTCGAAAGATGACAAACAGGGAAACGTTAATTTTTTAATGATTTTTTCCTACACAAACACTATTAGCGTTTGTGTTTTCCACAAATCTACCGAACCAAACATTAAAGAACAATATTTAGTGCTTATTTCGAACACTGATCTTGACTGACCGGGGGATTGAACTCACTCGACAGTAACCACAATCTTAAGTAATCTTTTCTACTAAGAGTTTATAACGTTACCCATCTTGCAGAATTAAAAATTAAAAAGTTGCTAAGCAGCGCGATAGAAATTTGAATCTGTCACCACTGCTATTTAATATAAATCAGGACATGATCCTTGGAAAACCCTGAAAAACAGCAGGGGGATTGTATGGGGACCCCAAACCCAGCTCACAGTTGGCTGGACCTTGCAAACATTTTAGGTAACGGCTATTCGGAGGATAAACATCGGCAAAGCAAAAACTCTTCGTATTAACGCAGGAATGTTTGTGTCACGCACGAAATCGGCAATGTTCATCCATTCTACTTTCTGGAAGTATTTCCGCCAACAATGGATCCACGAGGATATTGATAGCCATTTATAGAAAAACCGTCAAGTATTTGTAAGCCTTTGCTTTAATTAAATTCTTCGCATGTTCTGTCCAAAAACTGTGTCTAATCATATGCTCTGGCAAAGAACATCTTAACAGCCGTTATCAATTAAATTATTAAGGCACAAGTGGAAAAGGATTGGCTATACACGTAAAAGGCAATCAAGCCATATAACCAGAACTGCCTAGAATTGAATACGCAGGGGTTCAGCAGAAGAGGACACCATGCATGAAGAAGAGAGATTTTGGCAGCGGCAAGGGTTTGGCTGAAGTAAAGAGGTTGGCCTGATCGATCGATGATTTTGGGATTATGTTTGTTAATTTGGTGGTATTGATGCTGAATACAGGGACATTTAGGACCGCTAATTGGGTTGTCAACTTTCTATAAAACCAATACCTTTCCTTGTCTGATTTCTATTTATTTCGATCAATTCAGAACAATCTGTGTAAAACACGCTTCACATCAATTGAAGGCACAAAAACTGCTCAGATTCATTTAAACTCTGCCAGAAAGATTGAAAAAAATCGTAGATTTTGATTCGTGTTTAATAACATTTCAAATTCAAAGTTTTATTTTAATACGCCTTATTGTAACCAAAAAAAATGGTATCTAAAGAGTGGTCCAACCAAAATGCACGATGTTAACTGTAAATAAAGCAAAAAGTTTTCAGAGAATTGTCCAAATATTTTTTGTTATCATAGAGGGATTATTGCTAATGTGTAAAGCAAAATACCGGCTAAATTCTCACCACGACTTCGGTGGCATATTTCTATCCGATGGTCCACAATTTAAATGACTTTGAGACATAATTGTGCTTCAATGTCGATAACTAACTTATCTCATACTTTAGCTCTTGAGTTGTTCTTGGCTTATTGACGTACATTTTTTCTTTTAAATATCCCCACAGAAAGAAGTCCAATGGTGTCAAATCACACGATCGTAGCGGCCAATTTACATCTCCCCGGCGTGAGCTAACAAGGCCATTGAATTTCTCGCGCAAAACAGCCTTTGTTTCGTTGGCTCTATGGCAAGTGGCACCATCTTGTTGGAACCACATATCCAGGGCCATATATCGAGCACCATTCACCATATCACCATACCGCGGACACAAGCAATGTTTTCCGCAAAACGAACTGGGCGAGTATCCACAGGTGTTTTCACGAAATGCATTTGATTTGAACACCAATTTTCATGAAAGGCTTTAACAATCTTAACGCGCTGCTCAATTGTGTGCCTATGCATGGATAAATTTGTCAAACACTGAAACAAAGAAATGTCAAATTAAGTTGTGCAAAAAACTTGACGTTACGGTGTGACTCACAATTAATGTAGTGCATTATGATTGGACCTCCCAGAGTGTTTTTTCAAACGCCAAAAGAATCAAACCAGATAGTTAAAATAATTCCGTCCTTATTCTATTACACAATTTTGGTACACTTTGCTTGGAAGGTACGCGTATGAGTAACATTCTTATTTCATAAAACAAAAAATTTTGCTCATACATTGTTCTCATGGCAGCATGACTTACTGTGCATATGATCCATTATTTACCCTATTTATCCCAAAGAATTTTAAAATTTAAAATATTTCCTGTTTGCTGCAGATAAAATACATTTTAGCATAAACTCTGGGTCACTCTCAAAATTTTGCTATTGCCAACACCATTTTTTATGTTCAACACGAAACTAAAACTAAAAAGAAATCGTCAGATGCCATACTTAGAATTCATTTCAGAGACCAACCGAAATATACAAAGAAAAAATACATTTATAAAACATATTTCACGATTTATTTAACAGTTTTTTTTTTTAAATCCCTAAGAAAGATCACACATACACACACTCACATACACGCAAAAGTCAAACAAACAAAAAAAATCCAAAAACTTATTGCACTCAGGGGGAATTTTGTTTATGCTCAAAACAACAAAACAGAAGAATCTGAAATTCTGTGACAAAGTGCATGAAAAAATGGCAAAAGAAAAAAAAGAATATAGAAAAGAAGAAAAACCCATATCTACACAACAAGTACATGCAGCATATATCGAGGGTACTCACCTAAATACGAGGACTTTAGTACTACAAAAACAGATGGATTACAGAAATAAATTTCAAAGAACTACGGTAGCAACAGCTACAACAACAAAAATAACAATAAAAGCATTTCCTTTTTGTTTTAGCATAAAACACCGTAATGCGGTAAATACATACGTAAATGCTTTTTTGGATTTGTATTTGGGTTTCTGTGTGTCATTTGGGCATAAAGTAAAAAGTCTTGTTAAGAAATCCAACTAAAAAAATTATTTGATTTTTTTTCTTTTAAATTTTTAACTGCATTTTTAAAAACTGATGACGACAACCACAATCATGATGGCGATGGTGATGATGGCTGTGACAATGATGATGTACACTGACGTTGTTGACAATACAAAGAAAGCGTCAGCAACATGACTAAACCATTAACAACTACTACAACACAGTAGTGTAGTGCTGCTGCTGTTGGCACTACTACTACTTAAAGTACTTGCCACAAGTGGCTACTAGTGGTGGCATATTTGATGTGCAACATTGAAACGTACCCTCATCCTGGATGTATTGAAAACGGTTTTCACTCTAAAGTGTTTAATAAATTTTTAGCAAATTAGAAAATTGTTTAAGTTTTGTCATTTAGTTTTGGGCTTATCTCATTGATATCCATTCATACAAATCTTTATAGAACTGAGTGCAATTGTTACATATTAGAAAAATAGAGGCGAAAACGTGTTTAACCATTGAGCCTTTTTCCTTTATTCCATTTATTATGAATAATTGATCCAGTCATTGCGTAAAGGGAGGAGCCCATAAGACTAATTTTTTCAGGAGGAATTTGAATTTAAGATAATTTTATAAAATAAAAAATTATAAACACTGGCTAAAGCTGTTATGATACTTGCTATTTTTTGTATTTTTTCTATATTGGAGAACAATGCAAATATATTTGCATAGGAAAACTGACTAAGTGTAAAGAGTATGATTGTATCATAAAAAATCTTGAAATGTCAAACAAATATACATGTGTTTTTGACGGGTTTTTGTGGGCAAAAAACGTGGGCAGTATTGTTTGTTTTGTTTACATTTTATTTTGGAATCACAAACAATTTTTTATTATAAACAATAAAATTTATTGCAAATAATGTAAAATATTACGAATTACATCGGGGTATTTTCTTTAATTGAAAATTTATGATTTGAAATCCAATAGTTTCATCTGCCCAAGCTTTTACCATTTTTTTTTGTTTTTGTCAAAGAAAAAAAAACATGAGAAATGTCAATCAGAAAAAAGGGTTTGTTTATCAAATTGTATTTCTTGTTCTTTTTCGCATTTGTTGTTTTATTCAGTCAATCCTAAAAAAATCCAATACAAAAAATTGCAAGTATCATAACACCTTAAGCAAATCTGCCAAAGGGTTTTAATAGTTTTTGAATTTTTTGAAAATGCGTTTCGAATAATTAAAAAAAAAATATACTAAATGTTGTTCTTAGCTAAAAAATAATTTCAGATGTCTGTAGTAGAATTGTATGGCGATTCTTTGCTTAGAATATATTAACCTTCTAACCCACACTTTGAGCTGTAATTTTTCTCCTTATTTACAACTTCCACACAAGAGTACACAGATAAAATTATTGCCGAATTATTTTCAAACAAACGCTTGTTTGAAAATTTTTTTGATTTCTACAAATTTTTTTACTGATTCAATCAATATTTTTGTTTGATTTTTATTTAACCAACAAAAATGTGGACAACTCTTCAAAAATTTAATAAGCGCGCTATTGGTTTGAAGTTTTCATAATTTTGTATGAAATATTTAACGCTCTTTAATGTTGTCGTCTTTTTGCATTTTTTTATTAATTGTAAGCAACACTTCTTTATGTGAAAAAACACATGCAGTCTATTTTTGGACGCTTTAAAAAAGTACAGCAATAAGAAAAATGTTAAAATAGCGTGACGAGGTTTGTAGTAAAAAAACAACAAAAACAATAACAGGTAAAAAAAACGTTTCATGTTTTTTAAACAACAGAAAAAACACATTATAAGAAACAAAATAAATTTTTGGTTGGTTTCAAAGTTGGTAGAAAAAAAAAACAAAATCCCGTATTCAATTTTTTCAAATAGTTTGTTTAAATACATCAAACACAAAAATAGAATGATGGCGGAAAACATTTCGAGTCGGTCTGCCGCCGTTTTCGGTAACATTTCTTCTTCATTAGCAAAGGAAAGGATAAAGCAACAGTGAGTGATGAAGAAAAACACTGTGAGTATAAATATGACTTCGTTCAAAAATTATTCCAACAAAAAAATGTGTCTCAAAACCAGCCGGCCGCTCTGCTCTGCTTCATCTTCGCCAACAGTGCTTGCTTGTATGCGCGTCATTGCTTGTACCAAAACTTTTTTGTTTGATTCAGCAAAATTATTTGTTTGAAATTTATATGAATTTCAGTAAACTTTTTGTTTGATTCTGTAAAATTATTTGTTTGAAAAAATCGGCGTTTTTTTTTCAATAAACAAAATGCAAATAAATTGTTTGAATATGCGAATTTGTTTGTAGGACCGATTTTAGACAAAAAATTGTTTGATTCTACAAATTTTTTGTTTGAATTGGAAAAATAATTTTTTCTGTGTATATAAAAACGGCACTTTAGAGAGATAAGATGTTCTACGAATATTATACGACTAGAACGATTCATGTTGAAGCTTCGTTAGAATTATCTTCCGAGCCCACACCTACAATTGTTACTATAATGAACCCCAATAGAGGTATTTCCGACAGGTTACTTAGCGACGCCAGCCACACAAACAAATTGGTTAAAATATAAACAATATCTCAGTACCCATTGCAAAGAAAATATTCCGCTTAGTACACCGGAGAATGTGGATCTCTCTATTGTTAATTTCGACTAGCTGTTCAACATTCTAGTGTTGCCCCCAAAAAAAAACAAAAAATATTAAAATATATTCCACAGATGTCAAACGTCTCTTGTCTGAAAAAAGGCTCGAAGAGAGTGGCAATTGCACAGATCCCCTCAAAGTTACTGCTGACTCAGAAAACGGCTTCTCTGGAAAAATATCTTTAGGAACTTGATGCAACTCCACAATCAGACAACTCATTATGGCATGCAGCTAGAAATCTCAAAAGGCCAGTTGTCTCTAAACCACCATTAAGAAACCTGAATGGAAGTTAGGCAAGAAATGATAATGAAAAAGGAAACCTGTTTGAAAATCATTTGAAAAACGTATTTACCCCAAAGATATCTCACGACATTGCGGTCCAGTTACCACCTGTTGCTGCTAGAGCAGCTGTTCCCCTAAGATTTGACATCATTAATGAATATTGTTTCCATTAACGTGCAGTTTTTCTTTTATAATATAAATATAAGTTTTTTTTTAACAATTTTCTTTTGATCCATATATTTTAACATCATTAGGGATGCGATTTCCATGCAAATGCATGTTTTTTGTCGATAGTCTAAGAACGATGTCGACCAATTATCTTTTCGAATCATTAAATTTTCGTTAAAATGGCATCGATTTGTTTTTGCATATTGTTGCATGTATTGGTGAAAATGCATATTTTTGCATATTAAGATTTTAAATGCATATTTTGAAATTTTTGAGGGATTTTTTTTAAAATCCATATTAAAAAAAAATTCTGAAATAAAAAAAAAAAACTTTCCAAAAAAATTTTTAAACAATAAATAAACTCTTTTGGAGCTTTGCATTAAATACAATATTTTTAAGATTTCGACAAAAGATGCTTCTGTTTTAAACCGATGCATCACCTTACATGGTCAAGAGGTCCAATGGGTTTAAAATATTTTATCCAAAACAGCTACAAATTACTTTCTTGGCACATGGGTTATGCGGCTTTAAAGAGAATTAAGAAGCCAATTCGACAGTATTGCAATTTTTAACGAAATGTATCCCTTGATTCCCCTTTCACCACAGCCAAAAGTAGCGAAATGGGTTCTGGCTAGATGCTTCAGAATTCTATTCAAAAAAATTCGAGTAATTAAAGAATATTTCGTTAGCTAAAATGCAAAAAGACGTAACTAACAAAAAATGCAAAGTCGAGTTTTTGATTGATTATTATGAATGCTATAAAACTACATGTCTTGACAAAATTTTACACTTCTGCGATCAAAAATTGCGTTTTTATTAACAAAAAACAAAGGGTCGTAACTACAAGTTTTTTTGTTTGAAGTTTGCAAAACGACGTAATTACACATTTTTTTTCTAAGAAAATATAATAAAATGGGTTTCTTTGGAAATTGGTTGAAGAATTCCATGGACGACATATCAATGCATGTTTTTCTGACATGTTCATAGTTTTCACTTTACAAAGTTTTTTGCTTCTCCTGTAACATTATATTTTTGTTAGTTACGTCTTTTTGCATTTTAGCTAACGATTTGAAGGGCTTCTTGATGACGATGATTGTGCAATTAAAAAAAGGAAAAGAAATATTAAATTTAAATAAAACATCAAAAATCAATTAACATTTGTATTTTACAATTACGGATATATTGGCGAATTTTTTAAATGTTTAGTATATGTATATTTTTTATTTTTTAGTGCATATTTTGGATTTTTTAGTGCATGAAAATCTCATCCCTAAACATCATGATGCATGTTGTTCGCCTTACACAAAATTTATGGATGTTGAGTCCGATTTTTAATAAAAATTGATGTATTCCAAACCATCAAATCGGATTGAGAAGAAAACACAGCACAATTCAGCATACCAATAGACTAGTTATCGCCATACGAAAATCCTTTGAAGAAAGAAGATATTGCTCACCACTCTTCATCGATGTTTCTTAAGCTTCTGATGAAGTCAAGCATAAAGGCTTATTACATATGTAAATTGAAGCAAAACTTACCAGCAAACACACACAAGCTGTTAGAAAGCTACTTATTTCTACAAATGAAGCACAGCCGCGAATAACGTTGTACCATAACCAAAACTTTGCACCTTTACGCCTTCAAAATGGCGTACAAAGTGTCAGCCAGTGGAAGAACAGAAGTTACTAACAAAATTATGAAACCGAAATGGTTTTGCAGTGCGGAATAATGTTTTAAAAGCCTTTTGCATTATAGTTTTTATTATCATTATTTTTAATAATAGAAAAAAAAAATTTTTTTGAAAAATAATTCTGCCTGTCAAAAAATCGTTTTTTTTTTTGCTCTCCTGAAAAATTATTATTTTGTAACTTATAACGTTATTCGCGGCTGAGCTTCAAATAGATATAAAGCTCTGTAAAGGTATCAATGGTGTAACGTACATTTCATACGTACGTTAAAATATGTACATTAAAGTGTAGTGTATTTTACATCATCGATTTTCGAAAGTCAATGCACGTTGAAATTATCCAAATAGTGTTACCGGGTAGGTAAAGATAGCTGTTATGTACTAACACGACCTGGGCCCTGTTTCTCAAAACTACAAGTAAAATCATTTAAAACAGAAACAATTTTATAATTTTTTTTTTTTTTTGTTTCAAATGTATTTTACTTGTAGATTTGTAACTTGTTTTATTTTATTATTGATGTACACTTTCGATTTGAAAAAACCCCACAAAAAATAGTCTAAAAGTATCAAATCGCAAGATCTTTTTAGCCAATTCACTCCTCCTCCACGAGACTGCTGCGTGGCAAGTAACATCAACCCGTTGAAACCACATATTCTCTATGTCTACATCATCAATTTTCCGCTTATAAAGGACTACAGATCATCTCCCTGTAGCGATTTCCATTGACCAGGGTACCGCTGATTTGGACACCATAGTAGTTAAATGTCTGCTATGTAGTGCAATCAATATCGAAGAAAGCAACTAAATAATAAGTAAAGAAGCTATTTATTTTGATAAAGTAAGCAAAGTTTTTACTGGGTACGACATAAACTTAGCTACAATCATATTGTTGTTAGTTTTGGTTCTTGATTAAAAAAAAAAAAACAAAATAAAAACAACTTGAAATATTTTCCGTACAGAAGATACCCAACTTGTTAAACCAACCTGTGTTGCAATAATACACTAGCCACAACAGCAATAGGTCCAGACTTCTTGTGTCATGCATTATTAACATTTTTCTAAATCTAGCATCACTGTCACTGTAGTGGATAAAACGCAAATATAAATTCGAATAAAAATTCCCAGATGATTGGATGAGATGACATTGAATAACTATAAGCCAGCCAGCAACGTGCCACTAGTATAACTATAAATTTAAATGATTTTTTATTTAATTTTAAATAAAACCTTTTTCAAAAAAATTCAAAATACTGTTTTTGTCATCATCATCATTGTCATTGTCATACCTACTGCCACACTGTTTGACAAACAACAACAAGGTATACAAAGTATTGTTGCCATTACATTATCCATGCAACTGTGCGATTATTTCAAAGATTTTTTTTTTTTTCATTTTTGGGCCAAAAACAAAAAATAAGTTTCAGTTAGATTATTATTATTATGGGGATTTCTTTGTTTTTGACGATGTGCAAACAGCAAACATTATTTATGGGTTTGTGGGTAAAACAACGGTAAACCAGCCCAACATGTGCAAACAGACCAGTATTCATTGTTAGGACCATTTATTTGAACATGATAAATAAATACTTATTCATGCTTTATGCCACATGCTACACGACGGCAAACCACTAACAATTGCCAGCGAATTCATTTGGGATTTTTTTAATGCAAAACTTAATTTTTTTTTTTATTAAAATGCAATACAATGCGTCATTTTTTTTTTTTTTTTATATAAAAAAGAAAGAAAAATTATGGCACTAGGATATTTGAAAATGTTGTTGGATGAATTGTTGTCATTGTCGAAATCGTGCATCAAAGAAGTGCTTGCTAATGGACTTTTATGCGTTTCGAGGTTTTTATTAAAATTATTTGCGTGTGTAAAAAAAACAACTAAATAAATATTATTTTTGGCATTATTTCAAGGAATGGCATAATTTCAAACATACGCCCAGTATGTTAATACTTCTGACGACGTGTTAATGGCTTCTTGTAATAAAAAAATACAAAAGAAACCCATAAATATTTTAAACATGACAGGTAAAATTTTTTTAAATCCTTAGCAAGAATACGAACACAGTTTTTGTATAAATTAAGTGTTCAAAATTTAGGAAATACCGCTGCAGGTAATTATTTTTAGGCAAAACTAATTTTTATATTCGATCTTTGAACGTCTTCTTCGCACTTAAAGCCTGTACATTTTTAGTCACGCACTGCCACGGAGAAAAAACTTGGTCACGCGATCTCACACCTGCTCGTGGAAAATTTGTTTGTGTTATTACACAAGCTCTCACATTCTTGCAAATAAAATGTTTGGTCACCCACAGGGCTGTCAGATATGGCGATTTCTCGCCAAACGTTTTGATATTGAAACGTGTTTGCCGGTAGGATTTTCCATATGGCGACTGGCCACTTTTTTTTGGCGATTTTTGATATAACTGGCGATTTACTTGGTTATTCTAACTATTTATGTTATTTCAGCGATTTTTTTACATTCATTCGTTCATTTTTTGTTATCATTACTAATTTAAAAAAAATCTGGCAACTTTTTTCACATAATTTTTGTCTTGTTATCATCCCAGTTGGCCAAATGGTCATAGACGCAAATGTCGTCAACGATGTCTTCCGAACATTTTTGAATTTGTCGCCTATATCACATTGATGACGACAACTTAAGTAAGAAAACGTGTATATTGTCGTGTTAAAAATCGTATTTACGACTTTTTTGGAGACATTTTTTTAAATTTGTCTTGAATAATAATTTATTGAGGACAACGTAAGTAACCATTGCATGCATTTTGTCGTGTTTCAAACCACACTGACGACAAAATGCATGCAATTGTCACTCATCTTGTCTTTAATTAGACTTTATTGAGAACAACTTAGGCGACCATTGCATGCATTTTGTCGTGTTTCGAACCACTTTGACGACAAAATGCATGCAATAGTCGCTTACGTTGTCCTCTACCAAAAAAAATTCAAAACTTAAAATTTGAATGTAATTTAAAATTAATATTTCTTGATGTTTTGCTTTTATTATCAATATTTTTGATAAAAAAAAAAATTAAAAAATAAATAATCCTGCCCAAGGCCCATTGAAAAGGTCTGCGCAAGAAGCCTGATGATCATTGTTTATGTTCTTTTTAGTTGTCAAAAGTTGTTTTCATTTTGCTTACATGTGCATGTATACGTTTGTATACTTTTATGGTTTGCCACACATACACGGTTTTTCTTTTTGCTTTGTATATGTGGTAGTAAATTTTTGACAACTAAAAAGAATCGTTTTTTGTTTTTGTACAAGTAAGCAGACCTGATAGATGGGCCTTGATCCTGCCTGTTAAATATAATTATTTTGTAACTTATAACGTTACTCGCGGCTGTGTTTCAATTGTGCCATTGGAATACGTGAATTGATAGGACAAAAAACACAAAAAATAAATGTTCCTGTTGACTACATTGCCATATCGTAGGCTCAATATGCAAACCTGCTAAATCCAGTTTTTAAGTAAATTGAGATTTTAATGCCGTGTGGAAGAGAAAGATACACCTCGTCGACCAGCATGTAGTTTTTCTTCAAATTGAGTCTTAAAGTGTGTTAAACCAACTATATTTTTAGGTTTTCTCTCAAGCTGCGCATATGAAATATAAAAACTTTGTTGTTTCCATTTAAATTTATTGGAAGTTAGCAGGTTTGCATATTATGTCGACGATATGTTAAGTTCAGAACCCATTTCCTTATTAATCAAAAGCCTATTGGAGGTCTGACTGTCTCCACACATCCAGTACCCAGTATTTTCGCGCCCTGTCTCTCAAACTCATCGGCCATTTTTCATTAATTTGGAATTCACTAGTTGGAATTCACAGCCCATCAAGGCCATGAAATTCACTAGTTGGAATTCACAGCCCATCAATATCCTAAGAGATTTTAGTAAATATATCCTCGAGGCATACCCATTTACCCGTTCCCCTTATTCTGGATATATCAGCCAATCTGAAGTATCGCCAATATATCAGTATCGGTGTTCGTTAAATCCCTAATTGTCACTTAAATTATCGGCGACTAAATCGTAGATATTGTCAACAATATTGTCATCAACGATACTATTAAGGTAATGTCGCTAATCGGGCATTAACGACTTTATGAGAAAAAAGTCGTTTATATAGTCGCCAGTGACAACTTTAACCACATTGTTACCCATATGATCATTAACGACAATATGCATAATAATGTCGCTCACATTGTCGTTTACGACTTAAGTGCCCTTTGTTCGAAAAAGTCGTCGACGATTTGCATGGGCTGTCGCCAACATGTCGTCAGGCATTTACTATGGGTCTTGTACGCGTCCTCGACGTTGTCTTGAAGACATGGCCAACTGGGATTTTAAGGGAATTATATATTCAGTCACTTTTTAATTCTTTGAGTATGTATGCAGGGCAAAACACCAGTACAGTACACGCTTGGAAATTCGAACCACTTTGTTTTTAGGGCGATTCGAATTTCTGGACGGTTTTTTTATACAAAAATTTAGGTAAATTTGACCATAAAGATATAAAAAACTATGCTTTTTTTAATTTTAGTTTATTTAACATAAAAACTATAAAAAACTTAACGAAATATAACAAAAAAATAACAATTCAGTTCATTTTACTTTATAATATAAACACCAAAAAAACAGACTTTTAAACTCTAAAGGTAGAAGGACATAACACGCGTTAGTGCGCGCGCGCTCTGTCGTTTTCTATAAAAAAAAAACAGTTAAACTAGTGTATTTTCATAGAACAAGCTACATGCAAAATATTTTGACGCGTTTGCGCCAGAAAGTTGGTTAACTTTGAGCTTTTTAACCCGTTGTGTATTTTTTTCACAAGTAATCAGCTGACAATAAAAGGAATAATTTAACAAACTTGTGAATCATGAAAGAAAAACTTATTGAAGAGCTTAAAAAACATACAATATTTATATAAAAAGAATAAATTCAATAAACTAACAAAATATTGATATACTTTCGAACCCGTTTTTAATGCACAAATAAGTAAATAAATAAAAAACAGCTAACAGGAATGGCTTTGCTAACGCGTGCTGTGTAACTTGCAATTTTTTACGCGCTAAAGTTTTTAAACGCACGATACTCGTCGACGCACAGTGGCTGAAAATTTTTGTTTGTCACCGATTTCACAAAATTTTAATTTCATATAATAGTAAGCATATTAAAACTAAGGTAGCCAAAAAATTAGGTCAAAATATTGGTTATTGTGGTTGTGCCATGTTGTTAAACACAACTTTTTTTTAATTCAGAAAAAAGTGTTTAATATTTAATCCGAAAGAAATTATCATTGCACAAAAACTATCAGCGATAATGACCGGCTTGCTTTTTTGCTAGGTTGGTAATCTCGTTATCTTTAAAAAGGTAATATTTGCGACTGCTGTGTTATTTATATTTGAGTTGTTAGGACATATTTTCTAAACTACTATATTTTTGTCAACTTTAGTAGAATAGAACTTTTGCGGACCAAAAGGGACCAAGCAGGTGAAACCACTGATAGAAAGGTGAAAGTGTTTTCTTTAACCCCGTACATACTCTTGTACCCGTTTGGACCCGTCTGTTTAACACCTTTTATAATTTTATTGAAATTACTCAAAAAAAATTTCTAAACTACTATATTTTTGTCAAATTTCAACTTTAGTAGAATAGAACTTTTGCGGATCAAAAGGGATTAAGAAGGTAAAACTACTGATAGAAAGGTAATTTTAATGAAAGTTTTTTTAAAATTTTTTTTTATTTCGCAAAAATGTTTGCAGAAGTAACAGAAATCATGTGCTATTTATTGTCTTCAAGAAAAATTTTATGATATAGTGAAAATTGATCGTGATCGAACATAATACAGGTAGTACATATAAAATTTTTTATTAATGTTACACAATCAGAAAAACGTATAGCTACCATGATTCATCCTTATCCGTTACACTACGTTCACACTAGCGTATTTTATAGTAGAATAAAGAGCTAAGACACGCGTTTACGCTAAACAGGTATATTGTGAATCCCACCCTAGAAGGGATTTTTAAATTTTGTTTGGTCTTTTTATTTAATCTGTTTTTATGACTCTTATAATATTCCATGCCCCTATATCTATGTAATGCGTTGTTAAATTTGTGTCAGGTATTTTATAGCATATAAATAAAATAAAGGGTGGTTAAATTTCAAGGGTCGATGTTGATTTTGAATAAAACACAAACTATTTAGGAAATTATTGTAATTTTATTTTATTATGATATATTGGTATTACTCAATTCTGTATGGAACAAAATATCGGCCAAATGGGCGCCGCGACCACGGCGGCACACCTCCATCCGATGGTCCAAATTTTCGATGACCCTGAGGCATAATGGAGGTTCTATGCCGTTAATGTGCCGAATTATCTCATCCTTTAGCTCTTGAATTGTTGCTGGCTTATCGACGTAGACCTTTTCTTTCAAATAACCCCAAAGGTGTCAAACCACATGATCTTGGCGGCCAATTGACATCGCCATTACGTGAGATAACACGGCCATTGAATTTGTTGCGCAAAAGAGCCATTGTTTCGTTAGCTGTTTGGCAAGTGGCACCGGCCTGTTGAAACCACATATCGTCCACATCCATATCTTCCAATTCGGGCCAAAAAAAGTTCGTTATCATCTCACGATAGCGAACACCATTCACAGTAACTGCCTGACCGGCCTCATTTTGGAAAAAATACGGCCCGATGATGCCGCCAGCTCATAAACCGCACCAAACAGTCACTCTTTGTGGGTGCATTGGTTTTTCGACAATCACTCTTGGATTCTCATTCGCCCAAATGCGGCAATTCTGTTTATTGACGAATCCACTGAGGTGAAAATGTGCCTCATCACTGAAGATAATTTTCTTCGAAAATTGATCATCCACTGTTGCTATTTCTTGCCACCATTCTGCCCATTCACGACGTTTGGAATGGTCAAGAGGCTTTAGTTCTTGAGCCAATTGCACCTTGTAAGCGTGTAAATGCAAGTCTTTATGCATAATGTTCATCAACGACGAGCGTGAGAGGTGCAATTGTTGGGCACGACGACGAGTTGAGGTGGACGGCTCTTCAGCCACACTATCGCGAACAGCAGCAATATTTCCTGCAGTACGAGCTGTACGAGCATGCACTGGTGTTCTCACATCTTCTACAGATTGTACGCACATTTGGACGATCAAAGTGACCAAAAAAATCACGAAGTGCACGATATGCATTTTGATTTGAACACCCATTTTCATAATAAGTCTGGATAACTTTAACACGTTGTTGGATTGTGTATCTCTCCATGGTTCAAATTGAGTAAGTCTGAAATAGAGAAATGTCAAATAAAATTCGAAAAAAAACTTGGCGTTTAGGTGTGGTTCACATTCAACATCGGCCCTTACAATTTAACCACCCTTTACAATACAAATGATGGCAATACAAATGATGGCAATACCGCAAGAAGATTCTTTTCAGATCCAGAAACAGCATCTGAAATAACAGGTGTTGATTTTAACTTCATTTTTAGATTTAAAATAACCCCAGAAGTACTTGCGTGCAATGAAGAAATTGACTCGAGAAAATTTGGACATTTTGCTAAGGAAACTACAACCAATTACCCATGGAGATATATGTCTGCTACAGTTCACAAAATCCTTTATCATGGAGAAGATGTCATTAAATATCAGTTGGTGCCACTTGGAGATGTATCAGAGGAAGCTCAGGCAAAAAGGTATACAGATTTTATAGAGAGCGCAATACTAGAAAAATTTCACGAAATTCCACTAATGAAGATCTATTTAAAATATATTATTGGGAACGTCAGATCCGTTCATCTCCAGTATTCAAAATCAATGGAAAGTGGAACATCGGGATTTAGATGAAGAAGTCAAAAAACTACTAAAAAACAGAAATAACACAGAACAGAATATGGAATAATTGCAATCAATCTTTCAATTAAATGAACAATAATTATATTTCATTAGATCTAAGACAGACATTGTATTTGTAAAAAATAATAAACAGAAACTCACATTGTTACAAAAGCTATTAAAATCTATTGCTGCTAATATTTTTAAAAGGTTTTTTTTATCCACATATGTATGTATGAAATGTTTGAATAAATAAATAAGAACAAATAAGTGTAAACAAATTTGAAAGCAAAAAATTGTTTATTTTTCAGCAATAATAGCAAAGTTTCCAGTGGATTTTACTATTTTTTTTTTAATGTTTAATTTTTTTTTATATTGTAAACATTTAATTTTTTGAGTGTCCCATTATTACAAAAAATTTTAATGATTATTATTTAAATCTAAAAATAACATTTTGAAATAATTACAAGAAAAAAAACCATATTACACGCTAAAGTAAAAAAAAAAAACTAAAGTTCCACTTTGCCCTTAAATTCCGATTTTAATGAATTTAAATTTAAAGCGGAGAATGTTTAAGAATCTATCTGTCGATTAAAGAAAAAGATTAAAAAATATCTCCTTCGGTTCAAAAGTTAAAGATTTTTGGCCAATGAAAAACGATTTTCAGCCACTGTGCGACGAACTAAAGCGTGTTATCCCTTTCAGACCCAAGCTTTACATTGCTTTCAAATTACTCTAAATCATAAAAATCAAACAAAATATTTTTGTATTTTGTATAAGATAGACCCATAAAATATTCCTACAGGGTCCTTTTTGGCAAACAGGACATCGTACAATTGTGCGGTCTAGGTCAATATCTGCAAATAATCTTCGAAATGATAAAACATAGCTTGGAACTTTTCTAGCGGTTATTAAACTTAAAAAATGCAGATACTTTACTACCTTATAAGAAATAAAGAATTTAATCAAAGGAGTTTCAAGTTTTTGTTCTATCTACTAATTTTTCTTACAGGATCATTTCCACATTTACTTTTTCCCCCTATGCTAATCCCGAGGAGCTCTACGCTTGTCTGTAGGAGACCAGTCTCCGGCGGGAATTTAAATCGTAACCCCCGCACTGATAGCATATCTCACTACTAGCAATTTTACTGCCTATCACTGCCTATGTGTCCTTCCATTTCAAAACAGCTTCAATTTCGATATTGGTAAATTGGGATATTCGCCCCGACTCATTTCGTTGTCCAAAAAGAATTTTACACTATATTTGCCATACTGGTACCTGTTGCTACCAACCCATCTGGTGTAATGCTTCAAACAGTAGTATTTGTGTAAAAAGTCGGTCCGAAATATATATTAATGGAAATAAACGGTCCATGATCAATACCCCAATCTTTAATCTACAATATTTAAAAGTTCACTAAGCCAACTCTTGTAGTAGCACAGACAAGACTTCTCAGCCCAACGGATTGTGGTTTGGCTTAATTACTTCGAGTACAAGATATCTTCCCAAAAAAATATAATCTGCCCATCAATTAAGTAATTCGAGATTTCTGTTGCCAAATCATAACACCATATTTTGGTTGAACTCTCCAAAACTTATTTGTCGAGTGTGGTGTGGAGTTATCTTCAAAATGTGCATATGAACGGAGCTGTAAAAACTTATCGCGGGACATGGAGTTATAAACGGCAGTAATTTTGCTTCCACTCGCCCAGTACATTCTTGTCTCAGGGTAAAATTGAGACACCCCATCATGATCGCGCATCAGTCAAATCTTTTTATATCTGCTGGTACGTCACGCCATGACCAGTTTACTCAACACATAAATACATTTTAGTTTGTTTCACAACTTCCTCGGTATAGGTATTTCTGGAAATAAGATTTCAAAATATTGTAATGGTGTTATGAAAGTTATCGGAAATGATAAACTTTTCAATATAACGTGCCTGTTTGGTATTTTGGATCTAAAAACTGATGATAGTTACGCTGTATCTGGGTGGTCCGAGGTGTCATATTCATATGTATCGTGTTAGGGAAAGTGTTTGGATTACATGAGCTTTCATAACATTCTTGTGCATCAGTATTTACATTACAAGGGATCCATGTTTCATTAGTAACATTATCATCAACACTGATGTCAGCATCAGAATCGTTAAAAAATGTTAAAACTGCCCCAACATCATAATTCCCCAGTAAAATTATTAGGTAGCACAAACGTGAGCATAAAACAAAATGTCATGTTGTGTCTGATCATCACAATTGTGCTATCTGTATTTTCTTGAGCGCTGACTCCTTGTTACTATGCACAATATCAACACTAAAGAGCCTAATTGTTGCAAATACTCATTATACAGTTACCAATACTAAAACTAAAAACGTATTTCATTATTATTTTACAAAAACACTTTACTTGTGAACGCATGTTTACACTTGTGGAAAGACACAATAAAACATAAGCTGTAGTTTTTTATTTCTGCTGGTTAGTTTTTTTCTTTTTATTTTTTTTTAAACAGAAACAAGAACTCACAATCATTGCTTGCCGGTTAATAGACAAAAAATTATTATTTCATGTAATTTGAGGCAAACAAAGGCAGACCGCACAATCGATTCAGTTAGGTATGAAAGGGTTATGTACTTCCACCTTAACAACATCATCAAGATCTGTAAATCATCTTTTAAAATGGGATTCCCCTATTTACTTTGTATTTGGTTAAAATAAATTGTCAAAATTTAAGTGATGAAAATAAAAAGAAAAAACCGCTCGGAAATTCGAATTTTGGATTCTAATTTTAGAGCGCCAAATGTAATGAAATTACTGATTCAAATTTCTGGAAATTCGAATTTCTGAGAGTTTGAACTTCTGAGCGTCTACTGTAATGACATCGATGAGGCTGAAGTGTACTTATTTTTAGTTTTTTTAACTGAATATATCGAGCCCTAACCGCGAAAATAACGTAAGCGACATTATTTCCAATTTCCGTTACGATTTTATAGCAAGAACAATTTTATTGTAAGCGACAAATTTCATACGAAAATTATTTGAAATAAAATTAAAAAGCTCTCTCCTGTAAACTTTGATTTTTGGCGCTTACGTTATTTTCGAGGTTAGGGGTCGATATGATCTCAATTTTATGTTATTAAAAAAAAATGGCAGAAACTTAACAAAATTTCCTTTCGGTTTCCTTTTCTCAGTTTTTTGGCGATTTTTGACTGAAATATTATACTAGCCTTTTTTGTATGTAAAATTTAGGCTCCTATTACCGTTCTCAACTCAACTAAGTTGACTTGTAATTAAGACTACTGGTTGTGATCAGTTGTAATTTTTGTTCACCGCAATATAGCAAAGTTGTAAATCATAATACAAAAATTAAGAAATAACAATTCAACTAAGTTGAGTTGTAAACCGTAATAGTGGCCTTAATTAAAAAAAAAAAAAAATATGAAAACTGAACAAAATTGATTTTTGGCGATTTCTGACATCCGGTTTGGCGATGGAGCTCAAAAAAACCTGACAACCCTGGTCAAACACGCTCAAGAGCAAACATTTTAAAACACTTCAATTAAAACTAGGGATGTTCGATTGATCAAAGATCTCGATTAATCAAAATTATTATTAATGAATAAATCGATCAAACAAAAATTTTATTAATCAAATTCTTGATTAAACAAAAACAAGCTAATTGATTAATCAGAAGTTTATAAATAACATTTTTAAATAATTGAATAGTTTGAAATTTGTTTGGCTTTTTTTAAACTTTTTTTTTAAGTCAATATACATATGTTTGTGACAGCGTATAGAGAAAGGGACCAACCAGTAAGGTAAAGGGAACAGTTAAAACCAACTACACAAAACAAGAGGTAGGGATGACCTACGCGCGTTTTCAAGGTTGACCAACAAGGTTGAGATGTGTCGCTTTCAAATGAGACCAATACCAACACGCTCAGTGATGGTACACCAAAGATACACGTATTTAATTCTTTAAAATGGCAAAACCATAAGGTCCCTTTCTATTTTTTGCGTCACATATGTAGCTTCGTTTTTTCAGCTACTGGCAATACTGGTAACGATATGCAATTTTTTACTGCTACAAAAAGGCAACTTGATTAATGTCATTTATTCAAATCAATTAAATTAGTAAAAGTTAAAGTAAATGAACTTTGGTTTTGTCTTATGACCACATTAATCTTCTTAATTTTGCAAAAAGTCAAAAGAAAAGCAACTTCGAATGGCTTCCGCCCACATTGGCACCACATTTTGTTTTCTTTTGTTTCTAAATGGCTAATGGGTTCTACTCTGGTTCTATAGTTTTGGCTTTTGAAAGCACGAGTACTTTAAGATTGATGTATGTATGTTTGTTGTGAGTAGTGTTGCTTGGGCCATTTGAAATTATTTTAGATTTCTTTTGCACCTTTCTATTTTTTCCTATTGAAGTGTTTTTTTATTGTGTTGTTTTTTTTTACTACAATAAAAACACGCATTATTGTAGAACTTTTTTAAAAAGAATGTTTGAGAACGAAGTAGATATAAAAGAATGTAATCTTTTTATAAAATATTGATTTTGTTTGAGAACTTTAGAAAAGTAAGTACATTGAATAGTTTTTCCTATTTAGTATCTTTTCGTTTTTTTTTTTTTAATTCCTTATTTCAATGTTATATTTATATTTACTTAAGAGATGAAAGAAAATCTTACAAACATATTCTTAAATGTATTCGTAAGTGTAGAATACTTATATTTGTCTAAATTGTCGTATTGATCTTCTTCTATTGTTTGAATATTTATCTATTTGGAACTTGTTCGGTCCATGGTATTGTTAAAATTCGTGTGTATATCATCAGCATTTTATATGCTTGTAACATTTTCTATTTCAACATTAACCATATTAACCAGCTGCATAAAGAACGACTGTCCACACAAAGCTGGTGAAAGGTGCTGTCTTTGATAAACGCCTCTCTCGCCATCTCTTTGCGATATCTACTTTCCTCTACTCTACTTTCCATTGTTAATTAATCGGAATACATAGAAATGTATACGCTTTTTTCATGTATGGTTTCCTGCGAACGATAACACTGTGCAACAAAAAAAATTCAAAAATTTCAAGGCCCGGAAATTCGAAAATCCGTTTTACATACATTGCATGATTTTTTGGTCTTTGAAGACCCCTAGTGAAATTTGATGCAGAAAATATTCGTAAAGCATTTTAACCCTCTAAAGTGCCGTTTTGGTATATTTTTGTGTGGAAGCTAAAAAATTACCCCTTATAATGAGTGTTAGAGGATTAATATATTCTATGAAAAGAATCGCCATACAATTCTACTGCAGCCATGTTAAATAGTCTTTTAGCTCAGAAGAACATTTAGTATATTTGTTTTGACTTGTACCAAACGCCTCTTTAAGAAATTAAAAAATTTCAATGCCCGAAATTTCGAAAATCCGTTTTAAATACATCACACGAACTCTTGGCCTTAGAAGATTCATAGTGAAATTTGATGCAAAAAATATTCGTAGAACACTTTAACCCTTAAGAGAGCCGTTTTAGTATACTTTTGTGTAAGAGTTTGGAAAAAGGACAAAACTTACCCTTAAATTGAGAGTTAGAGGGTTGATAAACTCTAAGAAAAGAATCGCCATACGATTCTACTGAAGACATCTGAAATTATTTTTTTAGCTCAGAAGTACATTTAGTATATTTTTTTTGACTTATACCAAACGCCTTTTCAAAAAATTCAAAAACTTTAGCGGCCTTTATTTCGGGAACCCGAGCTAACTTTTCAAAACCCTTTGGCAGATTTGCTCTACTAGTAGTCTACTTTCAAGTGTTGCGGCTAGCAGCGATGACCCGAATTTTGTTGCATAGTGTAATATACTTTATTTTTTAATATTGATTCGTAGGCCGTCAGTCTCACTTATTTCCGTGCGTTTATGCAAGATATTTGAAGGCCAGACATTGTACTTGCTACTGTAGTGATGTCCACAGCATTTCGTACATTGTTTTTGAAGATTATATTTATTTTTTCTTTCGACGGCTTTTCGAAATATTTTCTCGGAGTATTGATACTAATATTAAACAGTTTTTTTCTATCTAGAGCTATTTTATGTCTAAAAATATCATCGTCTTTGTTTTATTCGTATTACCACCACTTTTGCTTTGAGATTTTTATAAAAATATATATTTTTTTTTTTTGTTAAATTGTAAGTAAAAGTTTAACCCCCTTATTCATAAATGAATATTATATTTAGCAAACGTTTATTAAGGACAAATTTCATAGTAAATTTGTTCTTTAAACCTTTATTAAATTTTTGATTGTTTTATGAAAACGGGCATAATACTTTTATTTCTAAAAAAGTTACCCTTCGTCATGAGCTTGGTTTCATTAAAAAAAAATGTATTTCTTTAAATATGACAATTGCAATAACAAATGAATTAACTGTTTTAAGGATCTTTCAAGTTTTACGTTAACTTCGAGTACAATATGTTTAAAGAAGAGAAGAAAAAATGCCGTTATTCAACTCAATTGTTGCAAATTAACTGCTCGTTTGTTTGAAGGTGTTTAACGTCACAGTCAGTTGATTCTTAATTCTTACTCTGATCTTAATTAAACTCTAGTAGTTCTGCCCAGTAGAGCTGATATTTTATTTGCTTATATAATATTTTAGATATTATTACAATAGAGCAAATAAAAAAGAAATCTTCATGCTGAAAATCATATGCATTTAATTATAACTAGATATTTCACTGACTCTAATAGCCTGGCCCATGATGTCGACTGCTATCGTTTATTTGCACGTTTCGACCGCCAAGTCCTCGTATTCTATTGACAATGTGTGTACTTTAATAAAATTTTGTTTTAAAAGTTTAAAGTGTGGTGTTCTATGACCCTCGGCCTTTAAAACCTTCTTTGTTATTTTGTCATAAATATACATTCTCTTGGGCCTTGTGTACGACCTAGCGTACGAAATTTACAAAAAGAGGATCAAGGAAAATGCAACTTGGTGAAAAATTGTATTAAGATGACAAATAGATTTGCTTTTGAGAATGGAGTTGCTAGGGTACTTCGAGATAAGGTAAAGTACTTAAATGACCTATTAGAATTAGCTTTTAGATTGGTCTTTTGTAATCTTCGATTACTTTTTAACATAATACTTTGGGCTGACGGATTTGTTAAGAACAAAATCAACTTTTTGCACACTTATAGGCTTTTTACACTGATCAACATCTAAATACCACCAATTTCCGATGATGTTAACATTTTTCCATAAGAAATACATCGCGCTTAAATTCACCATTTTTCAACATCTTTACAAGAGGGACATTCTCAGTTTATTTCAATCTACATCTTTCGATTATTTAAATGTCATCACTAGAAAAGTGGCAATCAGTTTTTATTGTTGTGGCATCAGCCTTGAAAACGCGCGTAGGTCGTCCCTACCTCTTGTTTTCTGTAGTTGGTTTTTACTGTTCCCTTTTCCTTACTGGTCCCTTTCTCTATACGCTGTCAAATATACATATCGCACTGATTCCTCTTAAGGGGGTTAACTCAAAATTTATAAATTCTCAGTAGAGCCAAAAAAACTGTTTTGATTTTATAAGTGAACTCTTATACTACAAAGGGGGACACCATTTTTTTTTTTTGCAAAATAATAGAGAAATTGATCTAAAATTTTTACAGATACGACCACTATACATCGGTTTCTTGCAAAAATTACAAATTGAAAAATTCCTATTCGCTTACAAGTTTTAATAATATTCATGTCGCAGTGTAAATAAAACTGAAATGGCGAAATAAAATAATTTTTTACCCACTTACAAGCAACTAGACAAATATACGCATAGGAATAGCTTATCCCATCAACAATAAATTTCATGAGCATTTGATAACGAGAAGTCGATCGACTACCTTCCCTCTAAATGTCGTTCGATAAGCTAGGAGCTGTCGTTTACATACTTAAATGTTTTTCACTGTGATTAATAATAATCCTACGTTTTGTCGAGAATGTATTCATATGAGTTTTCCGCTTCCAACCTTTTGAATGCCGGGCAAAGTTTTACCTCAAATTCTTTTATACATTATTCTAAGTTCTTACATACACATAGAACAATAGGATATGCCTACCAAATAATATTTTATAGCGATGTGCTTGAAATTTTGCTGCTTAAGTTTTGGAGGCACTGCTGTTGATATGCCGCTTATTAACTCAAGTTGAGATGATACAAAGTTAAACGCTTCCTTTGCCAACCTAAATTGTTTATAAAGCTTACGTGCGCATGTTGTATTGTAATTACTTTATTTACTCAATATTTATACCTTTATTTTATTGTATTTTTTTATTTCCTTGTTTTTAGTTTTTTTTCTTCCACAAAGCAAACAAATCTTTTCCATTTTTAAACAAAATTCCATTCGAATGCTATCGCAAAATGCGGGTTGCGTCAAGAATTTGTTTTTCTATACGAAACTTCTTTCGATCACGAATGTACAGCTTCGGCCCCAGAACTACTGGGGAGTGTTAGATTAAATTAATGTATGTGTGTGTTAATCTAATATCCCAGTTGGCCAGATCGTCAATGATGTATGTACGACTAGTCCCCTGTTGTTTAGGCTTTCTAGAAGACAATTTACAGGAAATCGTCATGCACGAAAGTTTGAGCGATGTTGTCTTATAAGTTGTCTTCTATTTAGCTTTGTATGGGACAGTATGAGCGACACTGTCTTATAAGTTGTCTTGTATAAAAGCTATTGACGACAAAGTTTTCTTGAACGCTATTCAAGCATTTGCTTTGTTTTCTTAAAATTCTCCCTTTTTTTTTAATTGTTGATTTAAATACCTACAAAAAAAACTAATAATTAGCTCTGAACAGTAAAACCGAAAATGCTGATGAAATTATTCGCGGGCTTGAAAATGGATTACATGCAGTTTACATTTCACTGTCAACTTTAGGATTGCTTGTAGAAGTCGAATATAAAACGTATAAGAGAAACTATAATTCTAACTACACTAAAAAACTGTCTGAATTAGATAATCATATAATCATTTTTGTCGTGGACGTCGAAATAGACGACATTGTCATGCATGTAGTCGTTGATAATAAAGTAGGCGACATTGTATTTCTTTGTGTCGTGCACGATTTTCGCGATACTTGTTCGAAAATGTCGTTGACGATTTGTTCCCGCTGTCCCTCACATGTCTTGCAGGAATTAACATTGTCGTGCATCCGTCTTCGAGGATGTCTTAAAGACGTGGCCAACTGGGATTTTATGAGAGCTTTATGGTGACTTGATATTTATTTAACAACAAACAATAACAACTTTTATACAAAACAAAAGTGTTGCTTTTTATTTATTACTTTTACTTATTGTTTTGATTCAATAAATATAATAATTTACTTTTCATTATTAACAAACACCTCTAAAATGTTGGTATTTGAGATATTTTTGGGTGCGTTTTCATGGCACACATACACACACATACACAATGTGTGGCACATTTTTATACATTTCTTTAATTATAAGGGGAGAGTATTTTTAAGTTTTTTTAATAGTACAATGATTAATAATGGATTTAGTTAAGAGAAAAATTACTAAACATGTATTCGAATTGTTCGGTTTTCACATTAAATTAATAATTTAAACCGTCAATTTATGTTTTAAGTTAACTTTCCTCATTTTAATATTGCAAATGCCAGATGCTTTTTTGTTGTGAATAAACTTGAAAAAAAAATTATTTACGGCCATTTAACATAAAAACCTTAATTTTCAATAACGTATGGAAACAAGAAATGTGTCATTAAAAAATGTCATTTAAATAAAAGTATTGCAAACCTTCTACTAAGTGCATATTTTATATCTCAGAAATTAGACACATACATATATCGTTACCTAAAATGCAAAAGCTGGCAAAAATTTAATATCGACTTTTTCATTGATTCTGATATTTTGCATAAACACAAATGTGTAATAAAAAAATTTAAATCTTTGGAACAAAAGAAGTGATATTATTAAAAAAAAAAACACCCCCATCTACAAAAAATTTTATAAATAACGCTTAACCCTTCTGCATCCCTTGGATATGTGCCCTTCCTATGATCCTTTGGGTCAATATGACCCAACAATAAAATGTTAACAGCATTTCATATTTAAGTGTAATAAAAACAAAAGCGATTCTATTGATTATTTGACCGAAAAAATTATTGATCGATGATTCTGAATGAAGATGAACTCAATTCAATAGAAAACAAATTTTAAAGTGGAATTAAACTTGCAATATCGCATGTTGGGTCATATTGACCCAAAGGATATTAAATGTGTGTAAATCGTGTTTTTTGGAGGGGGAAGGAAAAACTAAAATTTTATTATTTTCATTTAAATTTATAATTTTTGTCCCTGTAATGGATAAATTGAAGTTTCACGTCCATATCTTATATTAAAAGGGACAAATTTTGCGTTTGAAAACCAAAATTGGGTCAAATTGACCCAAGGAGTGCAGAAGGGTTAAAGACCTGACTAACAGTTTGTATAATGTGCAGAATTGTTAATTATCAAAACAACTGGTATTTCTTACAAGTAAAAAGTTTATCAATTTATCATTTAAAACAATTTTTTTGCTTCTCCTGTAAAATTTTCAGTATGTTAGATAGGGCGTTCTGCGTTTAGGGTAACGATATGTAGATATTTTTTGAATTCTATGTCAAGTTTTTTGTCGTAACAATTTCCATTAAACAAGATAGTCTTTTGTGCTCGAATCAAACAAATGAGATTCTTTATTTCGAAATGCTACCAAGATGTCTTGGGGACAATAAAATGAAAATTCATCATATTTTTTTTTCATAAATACTCTTAACAATAACTGTGTCTGTATTTGTAGCTGTATCTGTGTGAGGATAAATCTACTACCAGCTAATACGGTAATAAAAGTTTCAAAAGTATTATAAACCTTGACTTGGTTGGTTCATTGGTTTTGGCACTCCTCGAGCAAAATGCATAACAACAACCATCACAGCATTAACAACAACAACAGCAACAGAAAGAAACAAATCGATTTTGATTTCTATCATAAACTCATGCTGTTAAGTCTGGCATCTTGTCATATTTTTAAGCTTTATGCAAAACACTTTAGTTAAGACGATTGCATCTTTATTTTATTTTTTTTTTATAATATTATTCATACTTTTTACTTTTAATGTAAAATGTTTTGTGTGTTATTTTTTTTTTTTTTTTGCTTTGCTCTCGTACTTGTTGTTTAGCCCAAATCTAATAAATTAGCAACATCAGCATATTTTCATTGTATCCGTTTTGAATGAAATGCAAAAGTTTTGCTTAAAACTAAATTTAAGTATCTAATTTAAGTGTGGTTACACTTTTTGTGCCTATAATTTTTATTATAGAGATGTATATGCGAGTGCACCTTTGAATAAACATATACATTTTTAGAAAAAAAAAAAATGTTGACAATGAAATAACTAATATTTTTTTAAAAATGTCTTAAATGGTGCTTTTAAATTTACGATTTTTGTAATATATAAAATGGCAATTAACAATAATCAAACGCACAAGTTTCTTGTTACAAATTCCTTATAAAATCACTACTTCGTAAATACTTACCAGAACTCTAGGGCAATTTTAGTAGTCTGTTGTTAATGATGGTTTCCAAAAGCCTTGTAATGTTTCTTTGTAATTTCTGCAACAAGATGTAGATAAACTACAGCGTCAGAGATCCTTAAAGAGTAGCAAACTTAGGCAATATTGCTATTTAAAAACAAATGTCGAAAATTGTGACCAAACTAAAAAAAATTATACGAATACGAATATCTGCGCCAGGATTCGACGAAACGAATACGAATAATCATCACATCTAGTATCCCTGCGGGAAATTTGTGTCAATTGGTCCAACTGACTGGTCCTGGGAGTTGTGCAAATACAAAAAGAAAGAAGTCATGACCAGTGAAAAGAGAACCAATCATGTCACTGGTTTATGAAGAACAAAAATGTAGAAAAAGTAATGAATTGCGATGCAGTCTTCATCGGTGGTATGACACATTTTTTGGGACTTTCTAAAATTTGGTTCTTGAATTTAATTGCTTTATTGAAAAAATACTTCATTGTATTGAAATAATACTACATTGTAGTAACTGTCACTAAACACGTCCATTGAGAATAGATGTGTGACTGGTCAAATGGTGTCAATTGACCCCCTCCAATGACAATCCCATGTAAAAGTGGTAGGTCTTGTTCATAGAAAGTGTTAAAACTAGAACTGGTCTCTACCCCCAAAGACCTATCACGGGACTACTTTGGTGTCAGGTCGCTTCACTCTAGGGATACGCTGCTTAACTTTCAAGTTAAAAGGAAGAGTGCTATATTCGGCTATGTCGAATCTTATATACCCTTCACCATGGTGCGATAAGAATAGAAAGCTTAATATTTACCGTTTTTTAGATATAAATAAATCTATTTTGTGCCACGCCCACTACTCTAATCCCCATCAAATGTAATTTTTGGTACTATCAGAACAGAAAGTTTAATTAATGCAGTTTTTTAGATATAAATAAATCTATTTTGTGCCACGCCCACTACTCTAATCCCGCCCACATTTTGTCGGATGTTGTGTATTGATAACCAAGATGATTGTTCCCTTCTGCAGATATACAGAAAAAAGGAGTAAAAAAACAACAACAAAGGATTTTTGGGTCAAATGAGAAGCAGTCGTGCTTTTTACTCATATCTCAGTCATTTATGGACCGATTTGGCTTAATTTCAATAGCAAACTCCAGCGGAGTATATGTGACATAAAAAAACTAGTCCCGATAATATCTGGAGTCTTTGTAAAATCTATTTCAACATACCCACGAACAGAAGGACAGACGGACATCATTAAATTAACTTCGCTAATTATAAGGACATATACACTTTATTATAAAATCACAAGAACAAACTTATATATACCCTTTTCCACCTCTGGTGAAGCGTATACAAATGAAATGTTTCTAAATTTTGATTTGATTTAGAAAAGCCGTAAAGAAATATTTAAGAACAGTCGTTTTCTAGACAAATTTTAAGAAGTCACAGAACTTTAATTACCATTAATTTGAGTGCCGCTTTTGCTTGTCGGGAATGCTGTTACAGTGGTACAAAAGGATAATTGCTAGAATTGCAAGTCAGGTACAAACATCATAGCAAAATATGCATTAAGTCAAGACAGTGGAATTTATTTGGAGGCAATAAAGGATATTTGCTGTTTTAAACTACTTAAATTTTTCCAGACTATCGCATAAAATCGTTGCATACATAATTATAGCCCAACCCTTGCCCAGCCCCTGAATTTAATTTTTTTCGAGCACTTTAGAACAACCTGGCTTGAAAATATTCTGAATTCATTCATAACCAAAACGACAGGAAAAAATAAATAATTTTTAGTTAAAAATTAATTGCAAATACACCATTTACTTTACAAATAGAAAGAATTTGTTCGGCCTTTTTTTGATTCGGCATTTGGTGCACTTAGATGTTCCACCTGTGGCTGTGCTTCCCAATAAGTAGAACGAATGTACACTATCGACTGGGCTGTCATCTATCGCCATTTTTGCATAACTTTAGTTTTGGGTATACATATAATTTTTTAATTCCGTTAGCGATGCAAACTTTTTAAAATCGCTAAGCATAACTGTTATCTCCTTGTGCTTACGTGCTAGAAGGAAAATGCCATAGGCATAGTCGAGGTTGCCTCGCAGTCTCTACTTGTTCTTTTATTACTTGTGATACACGGATCCTCACCGTGCCACGGATGCTGTTGAAAGGAAGTACACTAATAGAAAAATGCATATTGAAGATGCCCTAACATCGGAATCGTGACATCGTTCTAATTAAAAATGGCATCAATGAGGCAGAAAGTGGCATAAATCTATTGACAAACGTCATCACAAAATGTTGTCATAGGTTATGCGTCATCGTTGCTATGACTACAGTGACATCAATTTGATGCCACATTTTGTGTATTATTAACATTATTTTCATGCTTTAAAAGTATAATAAGAAACAAAAATTCCCATATTCTATTTGTTTAAATTATTTAGTTAAAAACATAAAATTTTCAAAATAGAATTATTACGAAAACATATTGGGCTTGTCTCTTATAATTGAAAGTTCTTCTGTAAGCAAGCAAAGGGCGAAATACAACGAAAGTAAAACAAACATGTGTTACGGGGAAGTAAATAATAATATTCTCCCATTTTGACTTAAGTCAATCCCATTGACTCAATTTAATGACAGTTTAAAATTAAGTTGAGCCTAATTAGTTCTTTCTCCGATGTAACTGAGTCATCACACTGGTGACATTTTTTATTTAACTGACTCCGATTTTTTTAAATATACATATATTGTTTTATAATAATTGCACCTGATAACAATTTGGCCAAGAATATTTTTATTTACTTACCCGTTACACATGTTTGTTTCACTTTTCTTGTATTATGCCCTTTGCTTACATAAGAACTCTCAAATATAAAACACCAGCCCGATGCGTTTATCGTTATAATTCTACATTGAACATTTGATGTATTTAACTAAATAATTTAATCAAATGGAATATGGGAATTTTTGCTTCTTATTATACTTTAAAAACATGAAAATAATGTTACAACTACACAAAATGTGGCATCGAATTGATGTCACTGTAGCCATAGCAACGATGGCGCATAAACTATGACAAAAACGTTCGTCATTGGATGGATGTAACTTTTTGCCTCATTGATGCCATTTGTAATAACATCGATTTCACAATTCTAATAAGGGCATCACTAATATAAAGATGCATTTTTCTATGAGCGCATTAAAAGAAAAATTCAAGAAATTTTTCTATATAGATGAAAGGAAAAATTAATAATATTTAAGAATCCCTGCTTCTTCTTACTTTAACCATTTAGAAATCAGTATGTATAAAAAAAAGTTATGTGACGTTCAATGTTGGCTTAAATGTATTGTTAGCCAAGATAGATCACATATTCATTATTGCCTTTGTGTTTCCATTTTTTGTGCGATGCTGCTTTTGTTTTTATTATTTTCATTTTTATTTTCATAATTTTTTGCTATTTTCTCAAGTTTTTTATACGGTTGCATTGATTTATGAACACTTTCTTTGTAATGCAACTTGACACTATTCGGATAAATCGGATGTTTAACGACGATTTGTTTGGACAAAAATAATTGAATATTGAGGTCACCAGATTGCAGAAAGTGATTTATGCACAATGCGAATCAAGACTCAGTCAGGAACACTTTCTGCAGAAATCTAAGCATTCGTTCACACTGCTACTCACAGTTTGGGGTGGCCATGGAGGTGTAGGAATTAGCTAAATGTTATGTGTCATGCACTAAACAATCATATTTGAGTTTTGAAAGTTTTAATTTTTGTTGCTTAAAGGAATTGGAGCAGAAGTTAAAAGAGCGATAGAGATATTGTGGGTGATTGCAGTTATCGCTTTTTATATTGACATAAAAGAAAAAAAAAAGGTTATGAGAATTAAATTTAACCTTTCTAACAGATCTCTCTGGCAGTTTTATGTGTAATTTTTCTTAAATAAATTTCTTGTCAATCATAGTAGTGCCTAATAAGAAATCTTTTGGATTGTATGTTTTAATATTTATATTAATAAGTTCTTTTAAATTCTTGAAGCTTTAGATGAAAAATGTCAACTTAAGTACAAAAACGTGATATTTATTTCAAATCAAAAAAAAAAAAACGAAACTAGAGAGAGAAAAATTATATCGAAATACCACAAAGAATAGAGAAAATTATGTCAAAGATGATTAATAAAGATTAAACTTAAACTACTGCTGTATGAGTTCAAGAACTCGTACGTTTGTTGGCGCGCACACACACACACACACACAGCAAGTATTGAAAAAGAAATTGAAAACAAAGTAAGAATGCAATGTGTGCTCAAGTCTCGAACAATAAGAAAAGAAAATTAGATTTCAATAAAATGATAATTAAATGCTTACGAAGAAAATTAAATGAAATGGTTTTTTTTTTCTTCTTAAGCAATTAATCTTGAAATCTTTTATTTAATGAACCTTGAGGTTAAAATTTCACTCACTGTGTAAAGGGAAATTTAACGAATATAAACGTTTAAAGAAGTGGGTCAATAAATGGGAAGTATGTTGCCTTCAGATTAATTGAAATTTAAGAAATATTTTTTTTAAATTTTTTTTTTTACTTTTTTAAGCGAGGGAGATTTTAAAACTTAATTGAGAGCAAGTGGGTCTAAATCTATTTTTAACCCTGGGATTGTCGGTAATTTTTTACCACTTATGCCTTTAATTTCTACCAAAAGAAAGCTTGTCGTGTTCGTACCTAAGAGTTATATTTAACTATTTCAACGTTGTATTTTGCCTAAGTGTTTTTACTTTCAGTTTTCCTTTAAAATATGGTAGCTTTTACACCATAGATTTCTATGCACAGCTAGATTTCTTTTTGTAGAACTTACGGGCATTAGTTCTCCTCTTATAGCCTGACAAAATGTTTTCAGTTTTGTAGAAAAAATGTATTTAAAAAAATAAAAGTTTTTTTTCAGAAATGGTGACATTTTTTATTGATAGTAGATGTTAGATGTTTCAAGTGTGGACGCGTTTTTCACATTTTCAACATCTTTCATGCGTTCCTCCGAAATGTATGCAAGTGTGCAAAGGGTATTAAAACCAATATCTTTAAAAGATGTTCCTATCTCATATGATTCCATTCTACATCCTTCGATTATTTTATGGCGATTTCTTATCTGAGAAAAATATGTTACAGTATATACATGTTACATTTTCTAATGTTAGCTTTAATCACTCGAAGTGTTACATGTTGTGCAATTTCAAAAGAACACAATTAGTGCTTTTATTTACAACTATTACACTTTCATCATTAATGTACTTAATGAGCGATTTTTAAAGCTATTTAAGCGGTTTCCAAACGCTATTACTGGTTGGAAACAAATATTAACATCACTAATGGCGTATGAAAATTAAAACGATTATAATATAAATATGCTTTTTTTATTTTAATGTGTAAATATTTTTATATTTTGTTTTAAAACTAATTTTTTACAAAATTTTGAGCGGTATGAATTATGACAAACAAAATAAAGCATTTGTTGTACAAAGAAAGTAGTAAGTACCAAAGTTGTAGAACAGGGCAGTATGAACACCTTACGAAAAAGTTTATTTTTTTTTTTTTTTTTTTTTTTTTCATTATTTATTTATTGAATCTTCATATATTAAATATGAACTAACAATAATTAATCAAATCTTAACCTAATATTATTTTTTGTCCTGCCAGTGCCAGACAAAAATTTTGTTCATCGCGGGTTCTGTTCACTTTTATAGGTGTTTATCGCTCATCTAATTGGACAAGTGCCGCAGTGTCTCTTCTTCTTAAGCGAGTGTGGCCGCTATCATTTAAAATATTTCGTGCTAGTGGGTTCGGGTGCAATTCGAGCCTTTTTAAGTATTTTACTGCATATTTCGTAATCATAGTTTTAACTAATGGAACATTAAGATCCTTGTGAATATTTGAGTTTTTAACATACCAAGGGGCAGCTGTGATTATTCGAAGTAGTTTATTTTGGCGCCTTTGAATTTTTTCGATATTAGAGGCCGAGGCAGTGCCCCATAACTGAATACCATAGCACCAGATTGGCTTTAAGATGGAGTTGTAAAGAAGAAGTTTGCAGTCGAGACTAAGGACAGAGTTTCTTCCAATAAGCCAATGAATTTGGATGGCTTTTAGTTTCATTTGAGTTAATTTTGCCTCTATATGGCTTTTCCACGTTAAACGGCGATCTAGATGAATACCGAGGTATTTTACATGCGAATTTTGAGGTATTATTTGATTATTGATTTTAATAGGGGGGCATGATTCCCGACGCAAGGTGAATGTTATATGTACGCATTTTTGCTCATTGACCTCTATCCTCCATTGCTTTAACCATAGTTCGAGTTGAAATATATGATCCTGTAGGTATCGAGATGCTTCTCGACGGTTTTCGTGCACGCTCAAAAAAGCTGTATCATCAGCAAATGTTGAAGTTTGTGTGTAGTTGTTTGTTGGCATATCCGAGGTATATATTAAGTATAAAAGTGGGCCCAGGATGCTTCCCTGAGGGACTCCAGCGTCAATTTGCTGAGGAGAGCTTAAATAATCACCTTCTTTAATAATAAACTTTCGACCGACTAAGTAGCTTTCTAACAGCTTGTGTGTGTTTACTGGTAAGTTTAGCTTCAATTTATGTAATAAGCCTTCATGCCAGACTTTATCGAAAGCTTGAGAAACATCGATGAAGAGAGCGGAACAATATTTTTTTTCTTCAAAGGCTTTTCTTATTGCGTTTACTATACGATGGGTTTGCTCAATTGTGCTGTGTTCTCTTCTAAAGCCGAATTGGTGGTTAGGAATACATCTATTATCATTTAAAATTGGGGTTAATTTTGACGCTAACAGCTTCTCAAACAGCTTTGATATATTAGAAAGTAAGCTTATAGGCCTATATGACTCAACTTTTGTGTGATCCTTTCCAGGTTTAGGTATCATGGTGACTAAGGAGACCTTCCACTTTTGAGGATAGTATTCAAGGCGTAAAATAGCATTAAAAATTAAAAGAATAATTTTCTTTGCTATGCTGGGTAGCTCCAAAAGCATTTTGTTGCTGATCTTGTCAAAACCGGGAGCCTTTTTGGGGTTTAAATCACAAATAGCCTTTTCGATTTCTCTTATCTCAAATCTTAGCGGAACAGCTGCTCTAGCAGCAACAGGTGGTAACTCGACCGCAATATCGTGAGATATATTTGGGGTAAATACGTTTTTTAAATGATTGACAAACAGATTTCCTTTTTCAACATCATTTCTTGCCCAACTTTCATTCAAGTTTCTTAATGGTGGTTTAGAGACAACTGGCCTTTTGAGATTTCTAGCTGCACGCCATAATGAGTAGTCTGATTGTGGGGTTGCATCAAGTTCCTTAAGATATTTTTCCAGAGAAGCCGTTTTCTTAGTCTGCAGTAACTTTCTTAGTCTTTTTGTACACTCTTTAAGTAAGTTCTTAAGTTGAGGGGATCTGTGCAATTGCCACTCTCTTCGAGCCCTCCTTTTTTCAGACAAAAGATGCTCGACATCTGTGGAATATATTTTAATAGTTTTTGTTTTTTTGGGGGCAATATTGGAATGTTGAACAGCTAGTTTCAGAAAACTGTCAAAATTGTCAATAGAGCGATCTACATAATCCGGTGTACTGAGCGGAATATTTTCTGTGCAATGGGTACTGAGATATTTTTTATATTTCAACCAATTAATTTGCGTAGCTGTCGTCGGAGGTACAATTCTATTGGGGTTCATTATAGTAACAATTGTAGGTGTGTGGTCGGAAGATAAATCTAGGGAGGCTTCAACTTGAATCGTTTCTATGGGAATGTTTTTAACCACGCCGAAATCTATGACATCTGGAATTTTTTGAAGATCAGTGGGCCAATATGTTGGTTGTCCGCTCGCTACCACATTTAAATCCATTTTAGAAATTATGTTAAATAAAACACGACCCTTTGGTGTTATAAGTCGCGACCCCCAGAGGGTATGTTTAGCGTTATAATCGCCAGCGGCTAGGAAACACGGTCCTAATGATTTAAAATATTTACAATATTGGTCCTCCGATATTGAAAATCTAGGCGGGGAGTATAACGATGAAATTATTAGGTTTCTATTTAATTCCTCAACGCAAATGTTCGTTGCCTGGAGATAATCTTCACGATGATCACACATTAGGTAGTGTTTGACTCGGGCCTTTATTAAAATGGCAGAACCTCCACAAGCTCTATCTCGAGGGTCCTTGGTATCATATAGTATATAACCATTTATTTTAAACGTACTTCTTGAGGTCAAATGAGTTTCAGAAATCATCATGACATCAATTTGTTTATTTTTAAGAAAGTATTCTAATTCATTTTTATGTTGGCGGATGTCGTTTGCGTTCCAAAAACAAATTTTTAAACAGTTCATGGTTTGTTAAGTACAGCTTGCAATAACATCGATTGCATTCTAAGCATTTCCTGCATCATATTACCCATTGTGTTCGTAAAATTATTTACTGTTTGCACTAATGTTTCCATGGTTTTTTCTAAACGACTTAAATTAGAAAATTGAGTTTCATCATTACTTGGCGAGGCACCTTGCATTGGCTCATGGTTTGATTTTAGGACGTTAGCGTAAGAGGTTCTGTTATTACTAGGCTGGGGGGCTTGAATTGCATTTGTGTTAACCTGATTTGTTACCTGCATTTGAGGGTAAAATATGCAACATGTTTTGCATGTTTTTCATCAACATATTCACAAAAGAACTTGAAAATTTTTCACACAGTTGTATTTTTTGTACAAACGAACACAAAAATGTAGAACATGTAACATTAATGCAACATTTTTCTCAGAAAAGAAATCGCCATTAGTGTCATCTCTAGAAAAGTGGCAATAAGTTCTATAATTATTGTGTCATCGCTAGCAAAAACAAATTGGTTTTGAAAGCAGCGTTACCATTTGTCAAGTTTTTTCTTTTTTTGATTCGATTCAAATTTGATTCATTCGATTTCGAACATATTATTTATAAGAATCACGTTTCTGTTTTTTTTTTTATATTTTGTCCTTTCGGTCTGGCCAGACGAAAAGGGTAATCCTAGGGTTGAAAACAAATTTCTTACTCTAAGAAACTCTATATCATTTCGTGTTTTAAGTTGCTTTGTATAATTTATTTTTTTTTTAAGTAAAAGTTTAAAGTTCTAACCACAACACTAATTATAGTTATAAGTTCTTTTAACGAATCCAATAAAATCGGCAAAACGTCAAAAAAACACCATCTTAGGCAAAGAAGTTAAAGCTATTGTACGGATTCCTTTTTTTCTAATCTAAGCAAAAACCAATTCGTTTGAATTTTTGTCTAATTGTAGAGTACTCGTCAAGGTTACCTAGGAATCCTGATTGAGTTCCTGTTCAAAGTCCTTCACGCAGAGAAAAAACATGATTAATGGGTGGTCACTACGACCATTTTTGTTCATATTTTCCTAATATGTTTACCCCAATAAATTTATTATAGTCCAAATATAACTAGAAAAAATTATTTTTGTCCTTAACATTTTTTAATTCGCTATAATAATATAATATAGTGTTTTACACCTAAAAAGTTATTCTGATCTAGCTAAATATATTAAATTATGTGAAATGTTTGCTACTATAATAAATTCATCGTTGTGTTATTGTTTATTTCATTTTTCGTCCGCGAGCGTCAGTTTATCGGGTCGCATAAATGAGAACAAAATAAATAAAATGTTTTTCGGGGAGAATAAGTTAATGAGTTATAAGTTATAATACGTTCTGAAGTGCACAGAAAAAAATATTATAAAAAGTGTTATTGCATGTCGAAGTAAAGCAACAAAGAATTTTTAAAAAGAAGTCATCAAGGCAAGCATATGCTGGTTTTATTAAATATATTTGTACAACAAAACATAATATAAAATTTTTAAACACAAACACATGTAGATTTAAAATTAATAAGTATTTAATTAATTTTAGATATAATACAAAGAATATGTACATTAATTTATTAATAAATAATACTTTTTTTGAAATAAAATTTTATTTGGTTTTATTGCGAAAACCATATAACATGTTAAAATTGACATGTTACATGGTGTTAGGAAATATAGAAACATTGTTTAAAAGATCGTATGCTTTTTTCTTCTAAACATAATAATATGTTTGAGACAATAACCAGCTATTTATATTATATCTGAACATATATTGTTACTTAAGACGTGTTTGACACAATCATAACCACAAACATTAATGATAGTTTGCGATTGTGGTTGCATCAACCATGTTTTTTCTTTGCGTGTTAGAGTTTTTTCTCTTCTTGCCTTTAATGAAGGCCACAGATCTTTGGTTATTCTACATTTCTGGACTACCTCTATTCCGATGCCATTAAGGGTCCGAAAAAAGACTACAGTTTGCATTCGCAATTAATTGATTGTGCCAGTGGATAGGCCGTGTTCGTACTTGTAGTGTGATTGTACGCTTTGTTGTAGCGATTTCAAACACAGTTTGATATTTTGCTGCTGGTACCAGTTTGTAGTGTTGGGTATGGTGCAGTTTGCTCAGTAGAGAAAAGTTGCCAAACAGTAAACAGCAGTGTATTATGCATTGAAAAAGACATTATTTAATAAAAATGCAACTTAAAGAAATTAAGTATCGTTCGCTTATCTTACATGTAAAACAAAAACAATATTTTATTATTTGTTTTTGTTTTAAATGTAAATTAAGCGATCCAAGTGTTCGTTCGAAAATAGATGAACAGGTGGTAATTATAATTTACAGCCAGGCCCACGATGTCACACGTCAACGTTCGCATAGAAAATTACATTTAAAACAAAAACAAATGTTAGAAATTTGTTTTGTTTTAAATGTAATTTTCAATGCGAACGTTAACGTGTGACATCGTGGGACTGGCTGTTAAAATCTTTTATCTACAAACTGTGTCCATATTCATTACGAATCTTAAATAAAAAACAAGAATATTCTTGATATATTTTTTCAAATAATAAGAGCGGAGCGGAGCGCGCAAGAGGCAACAACTCATCCGTTCGAAATTTTTAAAGATATAAATAATGCACTAGTATGATTTTATGGTGTGTGTTTCGAGCACGATTCAACATCACTTGAATGTGCCAATATGCTGAAGTAATGTCTGCTTTAATGACAGTTCCTGTACAATTGTGCGCGTGATTCACTTAAACTAGAAATATATTTTCCACATCCATTAACTTATCGAGTTTCCTTTATCGCCACTTCTATTTCCACTTGTCATCGAAAAAGTACTATCCCGTTCCAATGTAGGGGTATCCAATGGCGAATATATGATATTTGCATACTGTCAAACAAAGTGGCTGACATAGAAGAGTCTGTGTCAATCCTTCAAGGAAATTTGAATTGCACGCATCTTAAAAAAAGCAGCTAAAACTAAATGTCTGACTGTTCAGGGCAACAGGCCACAGCTGAAATTTGCAGTCGGGCAGAACTATGCGATGGTCGATTAATTTTGTTATCTTGGAAGTATGGCCGCACCAGATGGTGGCACAGAGATAGATTTAATAGCTAAGATCATCAGAGCAAGAACGGCATTTGGAATTTTGGCGCCGATTTGACAGAACAACAGCTTTAAGCCTACGAGGTAAGCTTTGAATAAGCTTCGTTAAAACCGTTCTGTGATATGGATGCATCACTTGGAAGGTTACTAGAAGTGTAAGCTATCGATAACAAACCTTTGAAAATCGTTGTCTCAGATGAATTTTGCATATTTTCTAGACTCGTGTAATAACGAATGTAGGGCTCCTACGCCAAACAAATTAAATGGATGTGAAATATGAAAACGTAAATGGTTTACAGAAAAAATTATTTTTCCATTTCAAAAAAAAACTTTGTAGAATCAAACAATTTTTTGTCTGAAATCGGTCCTATAAACAAATTTGCATATTCAAACAATTTATTTGCATTTTGTTTATTGAAAAAAACACTGATTTTTTCAAACAAATAATTTAACTGAATCAAACAAAAAGTTTACTGAAATTCATATACTAAATTTCAAAATAAAAAAAAAAGAAGTTTTTGCACAAGCAATGACGCGCACACAAGTAAGCACTGTATGAGAAGATGACGGCAGAGCAGAGCCGCCGGCTGGCTTTGAGACACATTTTTTTTTGTTGGAATAATTTTTGAACGAAGTCTTATTTATACACAACACAACACAATGTTTTTCTTTATCACTCTCTGTTGCTGTATCCTTTCCTTTGTTAAAGAAGAAATGCAACCAAAAACGGCAGCAGACCGACTCGATATGATTTTCGTAATCATTCTATTTTTGTATTTGATGTATTTAACCAAACAGTTTAAAAAAATTGAATACGGGATTTTGTTTCTTGTAATGTTGTTTCTGCTATTGTTTTTCTTATAGTTGCACTTTTTTAAAGCGTCCAAAAATAGACTGTGTGTGTTTTTTGTTGTTGTTCTTTTATTTCACATAAAAAAGTGTTGCTTACGATCAAATAAAAAAATGCAAAAAGACGACAACATTAAAGAGCGTTAAATAGTTCATACAAAATTATGAAAACTTGACACCAATAAACGCGTTATATTATATTTTTGAAGAGTTGTCCACATTTTTGTTGGTTAAATAAAAATCAAACAAAAATATTGTTTGAATCAGTAAAAAAATTTATAGAAACTAAAAAAATTTTCAAACATGCGTTTGTTTGAAAATAATTCGGCAATAATTTTTTCTGTGTTGTGGATTAGGCGAGGATAATAACATTGCAAAGCAAGCGTTTGGTTGGAATCCGTTTACCCAAGCAAGAAGAACAGTTGGTAGACCAAGGAGGAGTTGGAAACGTTCCACCAAAACCGAAATGAGAAAGAAGACGCTTATTATTGCCCTATAATACAGTGGGAGTTAAAGCAATAAATATATACAAACATACATAATTATGCCCTTAACCCATTTCGTCCCAGCGATTTTTTTTTCGAGTAACTTTATAAAACTTGGTGGTTAATAGATAATTTGGGCCTAGAAAACACGAATCTGAAGTCCATATTTTTTTTAGAGTTTTTGTTTTTGAAAAAAATGGTGTTCGATTAATCGAACATTGGGCACTATTTAGCATGTTTATTTTATTGCTACTATAGATTGTAAAACCTAAATTGTTTATATACTGAAACTAATTAATTTTATTTTATTAAAGAAAAATTGAACAAGGCATTTATTAAAATTAAAAATATACAGTTGAACTTCGATTATTCGACTCGCACAGGACCGGGATGAGCATTATAATGTAAAATAAAACACATAAATTTGAAAGTAAACTTAAAATTTTTATTATCGGTTGAAAGAATAATTTATGGCATTAACTGTATGAAAATATATCATGGAAATGTTGGTCATGACTTCGCCTGAGGTGGTCCATTCGGAAGGTCCAATTTCGGGCGACTCATTCGAGGTACCTCGCGAGCAATGTTAGTTCCAAAGCTTCAATCGTAGCTGGCTTATTCCTGAAGACAGTCATTACATATCCCCAGAGAAAATGGTCTAAGGTGTGATATCGAAAGAACTAGGTGGAAAATTTACCATAGAAAAACATGAAATTAAGTGCTCACCAAAATGTATGGCTCGTAGCACCGTCTTGTTGAAACCAGATCTCACCGAGACCATGCGCTTGATTTTCAAGTTGCTATACTTGTTCATTACCATTTCGGCGAAAGTAAGGTAATTGCTTAACATATTTTTAAGGCGTTTGACAGAGTCTGGTATGGTCCACTCTTGTCAAAACTTATTGCATTTGGTGTCGGTGATAAATTCTCCCGATTTATATTGAGTTTTATCAGAGTTTTAACACTAAACGAGTTGTTTTAGATAGGCTTTCGTCAAACGAGTTCAAAATTTATTCAGGGGGTGCCGTAAGGCTCCGTTCTTTCTCCTACTATTTATACTTCTTATTTTTCTTAATGGCCTCCTATGTCAAACTTCCAACCATATCTACTCTTTTGCAAATGACAGCAACCTTTGGCATTCGTAATAATTTGATTATAGACCAAGCATATCCGATGTTGGTGCTATGCCTCAGAACATGAACGATACGCTTGGCCGAGACCGAAACCCGTACTTTTGTTTTATCGCAAGAGCCATTCTTTTTGTGGTTGATTGGCCGGTAAATCGTTCAATGCATTACAGGGAAAATTCGTTTTTTTGCCGGACTGTTCGTATGTGGAATAACCTTTTCTCTCACAGTCAACATGAATAAATTCAAAGCTAATATTCACAGGCACTACTACCTCTTCTCTCCTTTCCATAACCTATTTTCCTAGTTCCAACCCAATGCAATAAATTAGTAGGGGCTATCCCCTGAGTGCTGGTCCTAACAAAAAAAAAATATGGTGCGAGGTTGCCATTGACGGTAACATTCTAATTTTCCTCAATTTAAAAAAAATTTGGACCAATGATTACACTCTCAGCTACAGCTATTGTGACTGATTATTCGCACCGTAAGTTCCTCGAATCGCACGAAAAATTTCTCACAGAACGCGGATTGTTCATAAGCTTTTTATTGTTCAGCAAAAACAGAATAAATTTATTTCCGTTTTTTTCATCGTGAATATGCGATGATTCAGTTAGCCTTTCAGAGAAAAAACAAAAGTGCTAAATAGTGCCCAGTGTTCGAAAAATCGAACACTCGCTTTTTAAAGTCAAATATCAAAAACACAATTGAAAACCAAGCAAATGTTTTTGCTGTTGTTGAAAGTTTAATGGTTTTACAATGGAACTGCATTTTCACTTTTTTAATTTTTTATATTTTAAACACAGTTTTCAGTTTTTAAAATTATTCTAAAATTAAGATTTTTTCTTCCCCCTTGTTATACAAGGGAGGAGTGAAGTGGATAAGAACTTTTATTTTTATATTTGTAGCTAACCACTTACAATATATAAATTACAAAAACGCGTAAAATTTACTGTTCGAAAAATCGAACATTGGGACGATATGGGTTAAGCTAATTTCTCTTTGTCCATAAGATTCTTTCCTTGACATATTTATGCTAGCCTAAGCCTGCTGTCAAAAATCAACAAAAAGTCTATTGAAAATAGTTGTTAACATAGCTTAAGCACATTATAATTGGTCAGATTCAAAAATTGTAAGCTAAATTATACTTCCTTTTATAGTAGATGTACAAAAAAATCCATTAAAATTTGTTAAACTGGCCATATTAACTATTTCTAAATAAAACAAAGTAATCCAAAAATTAACAGCTGTGAAAATACAAATTTAACACATTTCTGCATCATAAACCATGTTTGGCAATTTACATACAAACAAATTTAAACTTTTAAACATTTCATATTTGCTAATTAACTTTTTTGTGTTTTTTAACACAATCACTGGTGTTCCTTAAAGGGAGTGTTTCAAATGTTAATTAAAAATAAAACTTACAAAAAAAAAAAACAAATTTAAATAACAAAAACTTAAAAAAAAAGTATTTGTACTACAAAAGTATTCCAAAGTACATGTTTTTATTGAGATTTACATAGTCATGCAGATATACGTAAATATTTTGTATTAAACACAGATATGCAACATCGATACGATTAATATAAATATTTTGAATCTTTTTTTTATGTTTTTTTTTTGACTCGTTGCTGTAGTTTTTAATTTGTTTTCAAAAGATACGCCAAAAAAAAGTGTAAAATAAAATGAATGCTTTAGGCGATAATATTACAACGCCTAACAATATCAACACCACATACTTGTACATACATACATACATACAAACAAACGTACTATATACACACATTTGCATATACATATGTATGTTTGTATATATATTATTACCCATTAAACATATTGTTGTGAATACGATCAGAATTCGTATCCGGAACTCTGCTCCAATTGTCGATTTGCGCTAATGATCATCCAACAACACATAATTAATTCATTGTGTCCTCTTTAATTTCTTGAGAAAACGTGTCGAAAAAAGTTATGATGTCAGTAATCAGAACGTTTTAATTTTTTCTTAATTTTTGAAATTTATTTTTAGTTGTAAAAACGTCGGCTAGTTTTCTAATAAATTTCAAGATTTATTCTGTCAACATTATTATATTAACACGACCGACAAGTCGAGAGTTAGTAAGGCGCTTATGAGAACGATAATGAGTGGTTGTTGTCGCTCGCTTTTGTTGTTGATCGACATCGTGGACCAGGATATTAGACTAAATATTTAAGTGTCGATAGTGCACTCGAACCTGGAGTGCTCCTTTGAATTAACTTTAGTATCGAAAATTTGCGAAATAAAAATTTTGTAACTTATTTAAAAAAGTCTTTTGGTAACTTTATCAATTTTAAGATTATCCAGGCAATTGATATCTACCACTTCCAAAAGGGAAGATTGTTATTAACCCTAATTCTGATTAAATTTTTAATTTATTAAGACATATTTTCGGATCCAAGCTGTTTGCCAATCATTGCTTTTTCTTTAATTTTTTCGAAATTTGATTAACATAAATACATACATACGTACATATATTTCTTCGGCCATTATTCTGCAACTATTCGTCTTATAATTCATCGTCTATTCAACCTACAGCAATCTAAATTTTGTGTGAAGTTTAAAGTTTTTATGTGCCAAATAATAAAATTGATATGAATGCAACCAGAAAAAATAATATATTTGTATAAACAAATTAAATTTCAATAAGACACTTTAGGCCGCAAATAAAATGAGTTTTTGTCTTGAAGTTTGCTTGAGATGACTTTAATTATATACAATTTGGATGGTATTTCAGTTGTAGTTTTTGGCTCTCTATTCTCGAAACAATATTTATTGACACGGCTATAAAAGAAAAGTAATTTAAAAAGTGTTGGGCGATCAAAAAAGTATTAGCACTACTTGAAGTTACAACAAAAAAAAAACCCACACAGTTTTAAGCGTAAACAGTTATAAGTAAAAGACTTTCATTTTTAATATTTTATTATTAGCATATTAATAAGATAATATGTAATGCTTATTATTAAGTATTTTATTTACTAGAAGTGCAAATAACGGTTTTAAAATCACAAAAAAATTGATTTCAAATTATTTTGACAAAAAAGTCAACATTTGGGCCAGCCCAAATTTTAAATACACGTGTTGCATTTTGGGTTAAAATCCTTCAAAAATAATCCTGTAGGAAATGTCAATAGTGAAATTGTGCTGATTCTCTATTGACCAGTACTACAGACCAACTGTAGAGTAGACAATGCTTTCGGCTCTAGATATTTAACATGTGCTTGTGCTACTGGCCTTTAACCCATTCTTTTGACGTTTCTTGTTTAACTTTATGGAGATATTCCAACCAGAGATTCACCAGTACGTTTCAAAAGTTCTGATCCACAATTTTGAATATGGAAACTATTGCATCCTTGTTAATAGTTTAAGCATGACAGCTATCAAAAATGTATCTTTTTTCTCAAAGGAAGCCAAAAGTGGAGACGCTTTGGTGCTAATGTTACCAAAAACTCACAAAAATAATCGACAAAAGTTACGACTTAGGGACACTTGCTCCCAGATTTCCTACAGAACATTTGCAGTTCGTTTTGAATGAAAAAAAAAAGTTGCTTTTCCAGAGTCAACTAAAGAGAAATATTTTGAGTTGTCCCCGAATATAAGCTGAATTCATAGCAGTGTTGTTTCAACTATAGAGAAATATTTTAAATTGTGCCAGTGTTTATGTCATAATGGTTTATTTTAATGATGTTCTATTTTGTGTTGTCTCTTTTTAGTTGCTATAGGTAATTTTATTGCGCTCTTTTATTTCGCTTTGTCTCTATATTTATGAAATGATACCAATATATAAAAAACAAATTGCACATAAAGGGGAACAACTCATTTTTCGATAACCCCTGAAAAATTATAAAAATAACTACCATTGTATACTTCTTACTAGTATTTATTTTCAATGCCATAATTGTTTTAAATTTGTAAATGTTTTAAAGAAACGGTTTTTTTCTCTACCTCAAATTTATAAATATTGAGTTGACTCTTTTTAGAGGATCCAGTGCGATTTGAGTTAAGAAGATGTAAACTTATAAACGGCATAAGTTTAACTCGTTTAGTGGTTTTAGAAATGTATCAAAAATCAAAAACCCAGTTCTAAGCAAATGGATATCGTTTATTAATTATTACGAAATCTTAATTGGTTCTGCCTACTCCTGTTTAACCGTTTAACCGTTAAAAATTTAGAAATTTGTTGTCAAATGAGCCAAATAACTAGAGAATTATCTATGAGATCATGCGCTTAGGGTACAAATGAAAGAATATGTTACAAGTTTAAAGCTTTTGTGTTCATGGAAGTGTTCCTGGATCACTCTCTAGGGGTCTATCTTTCAATTCTATCTACTGTTTCGCAGACTACGGCAGCATTTGTCATTCATTTTCATGCACCAAGCCTTACTGAGCTTTAAGCCATGAGGCAGAACAAGAGCGACGCACTCAACCATGACCTTACGACAATCTCCAAGTAGAGTCGATTTTAATGCTCGTAAGACCCAATGTTTTATGTAGACCCACACACGTCTTGTTGACTCAGCATCATCTGTATCTACGGGTAGTGTAGATATTGAGGAATCAGACAATCTTGATATTTAAGGAATGCAAATCTAATGTGATGTTCATTGAAGCCAACATGTTGTTCAAGTGTCGAAAGAAGCACTCAATTGTCTTGATTTCTTATAACGATGCAAGAAGTACTTCACTCCATCTGAATTTATACCGTATATATCAGACCGACAATGGAATGCAAATCCTATATCTGGATAGGTGCTTAAAGGTCTATCTGGAAGCTTCTGAATCGGGTGCAAAAGGTTACATTGAAGCTCATCAATGACAGTAGGGTATCCAGCATTTTAGCATCGTCGGAATGCGATAGCCATTACCATGGTAAGTGTTCAGCTGAGATGTGCGTAGTTCTTACCTTTCCAGTTGATCACATCCGTTCGTTGCCGACTATCAAATGTATCGCATAAAAAATTACAGAGGAAATTCGTTGCTCGGTCGAACTAGCCGTATGTCGATTAGAAAAATTATATCTCAAGAAACACTACTCCCTCTTTCCTCCTCCTCATAACCTATTTTCCTAATACCATCCCCTGAGTGATGGCCCAAGGTTAAAAAAGGCCCTATGCTCCTTATAGGAATGACGGGAACATATGCACCTGCAAGAGGCTTTTTGTCATCTCTATTACTTAAATTCCGCAAAGTCCATGTGAAAAAGGAAAGTCATTCAAATTCCCTTGCAAAGCATATTATTAACTCTAAACACGAAAAAGTCTTCAACGAGCCGAAATTCTATCGCGCTAGGATGAGGTGTCTTTTAGCAGTCATGTTCTTCTGGATAGGGAATTTTTAATTTTATGATTTTTTTTTACTTACTGTTGGGCCCGCATGAAGAAGATTAAGTAAATAAATAGAAAAGTAAAATGAAAAATGCAACAAATTTGAGAAGTGGTTTATTTAAAGCAAGAGTTTTTAGAAGCATCCCCAATAAAAATACTTTTTCGAAAATAATATAATTGAAGATGTTAAAGGAAACAATATTTTTAAACTGAACAAAAGGGTGTTTTTTTAAAGTGCCAGAACTTTAACCCTTAAGCAAACACCAAAATGATTTTACACAAACGAACCCCAGGTCCTGGCTGGGACTTCTTGTATTTTGTATGGAGCTTTTTGTAGCTACAGAAAAAACTCACACTAACGAACTCCTGTGCCTGGCTGGGACTACTTTTATATGTATGGATTTTTATGGCTATGTTGGTATTTTGTTGGCAAATATTATAATTTTTCGGAAAAAAAAAGAAAAGAAAGGATTCTTATGTGTTGCGTATGCTTTTTTATGCGTTTCGTTTTGATTTTATTTACTACAGTACAAATATAATAGGGTTGGCCAATAACCACGCCCACGGTGTTCTTGTTTACACTTTTTTCTCATTTTCTTGTAAAAAACACTTTGATTGTGGGAAACATAAAGTTTCGTTCTAAGCTTTTGTCGAAACGCTATTACACCCACATAAACCTACTGTTGGGTGCGCTTTATGGGCTGGTGGAGTCATTGGTCCATATGTGTTCAAAAACGAGGATAGTCAGAATGCGAAAAGTTGTTAAAAATTGGTGTTCCAGATTGCGTCTTCTAATCGCCAGCCGTGGCGTGGCGGCCACATGGCAGAAATCATATTCAAACATTAATTTCATAAAATGCTCCTTTCAATAAAGCCCGTTTCATTGACATTAAAAATATATTTCCTTGCTTTATTATGATTTAAACTTGTGTCACTCTATAAAAAACAACCTTAACAATACCTATTCAGCACTTTTTAAAATAAATTTTTATTTTTGTCTTAAAACAAAAATCGGATAGTTTTGTTCGCAAACTATAAAAGGTAAATTACATGGTTCTTCTTAAATGTCTGCAAAATTTTAAATTTGATATATTACGAACATCCATAAAGTCTTATGTTCGAATTCATCTCAATACTTTTCTCATGTCAAGTTTAATGTCAATCAGTCTCGCAATATGTTTTTCAAAAATATTTACTCTGCCCTTACTGTACACTACTATTTCAAACTGACTCATACAATGAAAATGCAATTTAAACAGATCACATACAGCTAATTGAATAAAAAGTAATATCCATAAAGTGATCTTTTATTTATTACAGGCATTTGGGTTTTGTGACTGCAACTCATTAAAATGTTCTTATATTAAATTGCTTGGAAACCTATAAAAATAATGGCAAGTTTTTCTTCCAGATAATATTTTGTGATTTTGTTGCTAAAGCCACTTAAAAAATATCAACATTTTGCAAATCAATGTTAACATCCTTTAGGCAATTGTTGACATTAACCTAACATGAGTCAAAATTTATAAGATTCGTGTCGTGGATAAAAGTTTTTATTTTTTATTTCAACATTGTACTTTATGCATATCTATCTGGCCAACACGCACACACTTTCATGTACATTTTAATAAAATAAAAATAGATACGAGCATATAAATGCAATTAATCTAGTTTAACTAAAGCTTAAGGCATTAATAATGAAAATGACGGAAAGAAAAAAATTATTATAAGCAACTTACCAACCAGACAGACAGACAGACAAACATGCGGACAAATAGACAGACAGCAATGGCAAAATAAACAACTTGGGATACGCGTCGTCGTTGTCAAAATCACATTGCGCTAAAAATCTGAAAAAAATCAGCCAATAACAAAAATTGCCAGTATATCAAAACGAAAGACTTCAGACACAAGCGTGTATTTGATAATACCGGTAAAAAAACCGAAAAGCGCAATATTGAAATGAAAAAATTAAGAAAACTTGACCGCAAGTATTTGTAAAATTTGAAGAAAAAAAAAATTTAAAGCAAATAACAACAGCTATACAAATAAATTAACTGCAATGTACTCTTTTACTAGAAAATTCATGGTATACGAAAGTTGCATTTAGTTTGAGATTAAAAAAAGATTTAAAAGAGTGCATTGTTAAAGAGAATTTTTAATTTTATACTTGTCCTATGCAAAACTTACGATTTCAACGATTTTAAACAATGTACCCCATTATATAGATCTGCACAAAGCAATTATATTAAATATATTACGAAAAACAAATTATATAGCACTGCTAACATAATAAGAATAGACAACTTTATTATAAATTTAATACGGAATAATGTTTTAAGATGCACACAATGCTTAGAAAATAACCTGATAATGGCTCCATATTTTACAAGTGAAACGTATATAATTGAAATTCTACCAAAAGGTTTTATACCACCCGAAGCATTTCTTTATTTAGATAAAAATAGATTTATACAAAATGAAAACAGCTCACCAATTTTTTATCATAAATATAGAAGAGCGACTACAAAGGCAATCGACTGCAATTTTAATAATTTAAATATAAAATATGATACAACCATATCTTCTAAAGATTTATGGTTGTATAAAAAAAGTATCCAAAGTAAAAAATTTTGGTGGTTAACGAATGATTAATATAATCTTCCTTTCTTTTAACCCTTGACAAAATACCCCATAATTAAAAAAGCAATGTTTTTTTTACCATTTTTCATTGCAAAAAGTAAATTATATACGTTTAATTTGTAAATCTTAAACAAATAACAAATAATTCTTTGAAAAAACAAATATTATTATGGTAACAATACTAGAGAGCCCTAATAAGAGCCACTGTATATTCTAATCCCTATATTAGTAACTATTGTTTATTGTAGTTATTACTTATATCTTTGCCTTCAATAAACGAGAGAAAAAAAAACGATTTTAAACAAAAACAAATTTTAGAATTTTGTTTTTGTTTTAAACATAAATTAAATGGGTTGAAGCTTAATTTTTTAAATTTAAAAATTTAGACACCCCCATTGAATAGAAGAATTTTCTCCATTAAAGCTCTGCTTGTCTATCGCTTGTTTTTTTTTTTTTTTTTTTTTTTGTGACTACAACATTTTGACAAGACATTTGGTAACATGTTCTAGCAGTTTGTCATCGACACACAAGACAGTTTGCTTAACAACTGCTGTACGAGGTACGAGCATAGCGAGTTGAAAAGATACGACGATTTGGCTGCTGTTGCCTGTCGGCATAATTGACACAATTTAAATAAATTCAAGTATATTTTTCTTTTCATTTTTCTTATCTACAAGATGCAGTCCATTCTAGCCAAACATATTCGACATACTCGTTCTTTGTATGAACAATAACAAAAACAAAAAATAAAGAAAAAACTAGCAAAATTGCTCTAGCACTAGCGAAATATCGGTATTTTTATCTGGGGTGCTTGATAATACCGTGTAAATGCTTATAAATCAATATGAAACGTACGAGAGGTTATGTTCAATATATGTTGCAGTACAAGTTGCATGTAGCAGTTTTAGTTACTTTTTTCTATGTGTTTTTTGTTAGTGTCTGGTGTTGATATTGTCACAGTTTGATCTTTTTCTAAATTTTGATTTTTATTTAGTCGGAATTGCAGTGAACCAATTTAAATATTTTGTAGATGATAAATATAAATATTTGCATATGCATTATTGTTTTGTTTTTATTTTTAATAAGGGTGGTACATATTTTCTAGGTCAAATAGTATTACCCAGTAAAAACTTCGCCTACTTTTTCAAAATGAATAGCTTCATCAAAATAATTTTTGGGAATACAAAATTTTAATTTTAAAAGATTTTATTATTCGTGCTTAATTCCCAGTTTTTATTCTTGATAAAAACACTTGAAATTTATTGTTGATGCGATAAGCTATTCCTATGCGCATTTCGCTGGTCGCTTAGGCCAGATCATCAGGAAACTTCATCCATAAAGATTTTAGAAAAACTAAAGATATTAAACCAAATAAAACTGTTAAACGTATAAGACTTATAAGCAACAGTTCTACTTGTAACAATATCAAAGTTTAAACAAAATACATCAACAATAAACAACAGTGGGTTTATCTCATCTTACATTCCCCACTACAATTGATTGGAATTCTCCCAACATTAATTGTAGTTGTAAGTAGGTTAAGTAAAACAAAATGAAAACAAAAACAAATTTCAAATTTTAACTCATTATTTTGTAGCTTTCTTCTATAACTGCATCTATTACAACTTTTATAACTTCTTTTTTCTGGATGTATGCAGGTAAAATAAATAATGACTTACTTTTGAATGCGTTCATTTTGGGGCATGCCTTGTAAAATTCAGTAGAATTGTAAGTAGTGCTCTTAGGTTTTTTGATTACTCAACACATTATTTTCTAGGCGAAGTTTTTACTGGGTAGTAACGTTTATCTAATTTTTACGATTTCAAAGAAAGAAACTTTTCTAAAATACCCGCAGATTTCTAAGAAATGGTTCTTACTATAAATGCTATAAAATATTGATGATTTCATAAGAACCCACTACAAGACGCCAATTAAGGTGCCCACTTTTTTACCCAACATCACATGGCCTCCATCTATAACTCGATTTAATTTCACCATGACAAAAGTTATGTGGAAGTTCTGTTTCTTGAATGCTTGATCGTTTAAACCAGTGATAACCACTCCATAGACTCGCGAGCCAGTCAATAATCGTATTTTTCTCACAGACACGGTCGGCAATTCACATGTATATTACAACTTTGTTCGTTTCAAAACATCAGACTTTCATCAGTCTCTGCGACCGCACACAAGCATATAATATCTTTGTGTGCGTGCGTTCGGGGCTTTCTTAGTTCGGGGCTTGGTTATCACTGGTTTAAACAAAGGCCTGTCTTTCAAAAACATATTTGATTTTAGTATTAAAGGTTGGTCCAACCAAAAGGCACGCTGTTAATTTTAAATAAAACAAACATTTTTCAGAGATTTATCTAAATATATATTATTATAGAAGGATTCATAACAATTATGTGTAAAACAAAATATCAGCCAAATACTCCCCACAGCTTCGTTGGCATACTTCTATCCGATGGCCCATAGTTTCAATGACTTTGAGACATAATTGAGCTTCAATGTCATTAATGTGCCGATATGTCTCATCGTTTAGCTCTTGAATTGTTCTTGGCTTATTGACATACATAATAAGAAGTCCAACGGTGGCAAATCACATGATCCTGGTGGCCATTTAACATCACCGCGCCATGAGATAACACGGCCATTGAATTTCCCGTGCTATGTGGCAAGTAGAACCATCCTCTTGGAACCACATATCGTCCGCCTCCATATCCTCAGTTTCCGGCCAGAAAAAATTCATTCTCGTCTCCCGATAGCGAATGCCATTCACGGTAACTGCTTGGCCGTATTCACAGCAATCGTTATCCACAGCAATCAGTGTTTTCATATTTCCTACAAAACCGGTTTGCTAAAATTTATGCATTATTCTTCCGATTGCGGGCATTTTTTCTAGGTAATGCCGACCAAAAAAACTTCGAAGTGCACGAATTGCATTCCGATTTGATCGCCCATTTTCATAAAGAGCTTCAACAGTCTTAACGCTCTGCTCAATTGTGTACCTCTCCATGGATGCATTTGTCAAACACTGAAACAAAGAAATGTCAAATTAAGTTGAGCAAAAAACTTGCGTCACAATTAACATCGTGCATTATGGTTAAACGACTCTTCAAGAACATGGAAGGTATACTGGTTTTATATGTAAAGCGCAGAAATATTGGTTATGTGTCCACCTTTAAGTATGATGATCGTCTCGAAACAACTTTCTGTCCGATCTTTGTAAAGCTTCTGAGGTTTAAGGTTTCTACTAAAGCCTAGTACTCTGTTCAAATTTGTGAAAAATTTTGAGCAACATTGATTATTTCACACCAAAATTTTGACATGCATCAATGTTACTTATCTTGCAAGTTTGTACGATTTCACGTTTTTATTTCTGCACAGTATGCGACATTGTTTTGCGTATGTAAACAAGCCCCACATGTATTTTACTAATAATGATTTTTTTTAATAAAAAATTTATAAAAAAGAAAGTAAATATGGATAAAAAACTGTTACTGGTTGTGTTATTTTAATTTTTTATTTCTTATTTAATAATCAGTTCATGATTTTTTGCTTTTGCTTAAAATTCCACGTAAAATAAGTGCAGCTTACATTATTTTGCAGTTGTAAAAAAATGTTGCCAGAAACATTTCGGAACTTTTTCTCAAACTGAGCAGAGTACAACTCTGTCAACATTATTTCATGGAAATTCCGCACAAGTTGTTTTCATATGCTTTTTGACAGCATTTCACGTGAAATGTTGAACAGAGTACCAGGCTTAAGGTAAAAATTCCCAGGAATTTCTGGGAAACTTTTTGTTTTTTTTTATTAAGTGTTCGACTCAAGTTTACGTTTCTATGACGTTAAATGCCGCTTATTCTTAGTCTAAGAAAGTCCCGAAAAATCATAGAGTATTTTGCAGCCAGTGAAAACAATAAAGCTTCTTAATGCAATTTGAGGATATGAACTTTGTGTTTATTTGTGAAAACTGGATCTTATTTTTAACAGCATTTAGAAAGTTTTTAAGCTTTAAGAATTTTATCAGCAATGAAAGGAAAAAAGAAAAGAAAACTTCTAATTTTTGAAGAAAAAACTAAGAACAATTTCAATATTTTAAAACTGAAATGTCAAATCTTCTGATTTCAGTTCGATGCTTTTTCAGCTCAAAAATTTCTAGAAATAAAATAGTTTTAACACGATTTGTTTTCCGAAATCTTCTGTTGATTTTAAGACGATAAGAATCATTGATAAAATACACCTATACACTTTCTTATATCAATGTTCACAAAGAATTTCCCGGGAGTTCCAGGGAATAGAAGAACAAAATTTCATTAAATTGTCTATCAATTTTCATTTGTAAAATCTTGAAATATTATCTCTGTTTCTTTACTCTACTTTGGGATCCCTCGGGATCCCAATTTGCACGAAAAGCGTTCCCGTACTTTTAATTTGTGTAAATGAGAGCGGATTTGAGAGAATAAATTTCTTCTTCTTCTTGCACGAAACAGCCCAGACTTTTTCTTCGTGCAAATTGTCAAACAGCTGTAAAACATAAACAAAACAATGAAATGAAAAGGAAAAGGAAAAAAAAATCATAAACCAAATTTTGGAAAAAGCGTTGGGGAGTAAAATAGTGTACTCAAATATAAAGTTTTATGTTGAAATATTAGGAAAACATATTGTTAAAGTGTTTATTTTGTTTAATTACTGGTAAAATTTGTTTTTTTCTACAGACAATATACAATTTTTCAAAAGTGGCATAAAATTTTATTGTTTTGTAAGGACTGTCAAAACAATGACTTTTTATTTTGTGCTTCAAATTTGGTTTTTTCTGTTCCCGTACTTTTGTGTAGTTTTGCCTTTTTATGAGAGAAATTTATGCTTGCTCTCATTTTCACAAACTTTACCCAAAAACAAGGCGAATTTATTACAGGTGGTCTTAAAAGCCCTGCTGAAATTAGCTTAAATCACTGTTGGATGTCAAAATTTTGTTTATTCTCTTTTATTATCTTTGTTTCTGTTTTGTTTTATTTCTGTTTTTGACATTGTACAATGATTTTACAAAAACAAATTGCTTGTGGTTTTTGTACGAGTTGTACTTGTTGTAGTACCGAGATTACCTGGGATAAATTCGCCTTGCCCAAAAAGTAAAGAAACAGAGCTTTTGAAAAATTTAAATCATTTGTAGAACTGAATTTTTTGTCGTGCATATGAATATTAAAAAAATATATGTTAATTTAAAATCATAGCAGGGTTAATCACATTGTTTAGTTAATTAAAAAAAGACTTGAAAATAAATTGTGCCACAGAATGAAATAATTTGCGTAGAACTGAAGTCGGGCTCCTGTAAGCAGAGATATGGCTGATAACACTATGTGACAGTTTTTTAACCAAATGTATCTAACACCTAATCTTTATGTAAAATTGCCCACTGAATCCGAATATGAAGTCAGAATGCTCAAAAATAGAACAGTTTCTGAGATATGTGCAAATCCTGCGCGACGAACGCTACATTCGCACGCGTTTTCTAATTGAAATATAAACATTTTTTGGTCTTTCAAAAAAGATAGCTTTAACTTATATATAGTGTTTAGTGATATTAATATGTACTTACGAATGGCATATATCATAATTTCTTAGCAAGTATTTGTTGCGAAATAATTGATCACAAAGTTTTGTGACGCACGCTACAAAAAGTGGAACTAACTTCAAAGGTTGAAGTGCGTTTTCCTAATTTTTAGCGAATTTGGCATGATAAGGTATACAAAATCTACACTGAAAGAAATTTCTTCACAGATCCAATGAAATTTACATTAAAATTCAACCTATGTAACCTTTCATTGGATCAATGAAATGTTTCATAAAATCAATGAAAATTTTGCATTAGTTTAATGACAAACGTTTATTTTATCCATTTTTTCAATGAGGATTCATAAAATCAATGAATTTTGTCATTGATTTTATTAATCCTTCATTAATCCAATGAAAGGTTACATAGGTTGAATTTTAATGTAAATTTCATTGGATCTGTGAAGAAAATTTTTTCAGTGTAATTCCTAAAAGAAAGATGACTATAAGAGAATTCTAAACGCACTTATTCGCAGCCAAAAAATTTTGTGATTTTTTGACAAAAGCCGCGAACCCTTTGTGACGCACGCTACATAACGCACGCTACAGTTTTTCCAGTAGTACTTTATTATTATATTTTATTTAGTTTAACAAAACAAATTATATTTTTATGAATTGCATTTCTTAAACTAATTTCTTAACTAATGAATATCAACTTTTTTTTAACGAAATTTATATTTTGATAAGTCTACTGTAAGTGCTATTTTAAGCACAAAAACCACCTAAAATAATGCTAAATTCACGTATAATATTAAGAAATCAGCAGTGGGGTAGGATTTGGTAAAATTTATTGCATTAATGATCATTGAAATACATATTTTTTTATATCAAAATGAAATTATAAATCTAGTCTTATATTCCATTAAAAAAAATTCATTTGAAAAATTTTTGGTTGGTGGACTTTTTCTGGGGTTTGCCAATATTCCAAAATAACCGTTATTGGCGGTTTAAAAAAGATAGTGTCACTTTAATAGAAGTATCTTCGAAAATACTCCTTAATTTTCATTCAAAGATAATGAAATTACTAAAACAGCCACAGGTCGTTCGTAAAAATTTGTCAAGAGACGACTAGACAAAATGATAAATTGTGAGATTCATTTGATGACGACTTTGTTGAAAATTTGTGACACAGTGTAATGATCCTTTAAAGTTAATAGTAATTTATTTAGATTAACATAAATTTAACAGAATTCATATAAAGCAAGTAAGAAAGTATAGTCGGTTAAGACCGACCATTTTATGCCCTACACCACATAAAATGTTTTCGAGAGTGTACGCTATTTGGAATCTATAAGCAGACGTGGACTCGCCAGAACAAAATTTTTTTATGAGCCTACGATTCATGTAAAAGTTATCTGTCCCAGTTATTATTTAGATATCCTCATCTTTGTGAAATTTGTAGGTCTTTAATTGATTTAGGGAGGGGGGAAATGGGACATGACATAGAAGCAATCTTAAAATTTATTGTTTTTGTTTTTGTTTTTAAATTTAAGGCTCCAACATTAAAATGCTTTTAAAGCTTTTTTCGGGAGGAATATTTGTACGGGAGTTTTGGTCAAATACGGACTTATTCCAATAAAATTCGGTAAGATGATTGAGATTGCAATAAAATAAACTTGGATCAAATTTAATTTAAATACCAACATAATAAGATGGTAAATGGGCTTAAGCCTCTATTCCAGAAAAAGTTTGTAAGGGGGCCATGTGAAATTATTGAACTATTCTCACCGTTTTTAATTGGTTTCGTCCTTATGATAATTGAAATGTATGTTCTAAATTTCATCAAATTTGCCTTTAATTGCGGCCTGTACTTTTCGCGCAATGTTACATAGACACACAATCAGCCAGCGGGAAGGACGGCAGGACATCGTTAGATCGACTTAGAAAGTGATTCTGCGTCGATCGGTATACTAAAAGCAATAACAGCACGAAATCATAATACCATCTTCACTTTTGTGCTGTGGGTATAAATAAAAGTATTACTTTGCCTATAATAAAATGTTTTCCTTCATCCGACAAGAATATTTGAGCGACCTTAACATTTTCAATCGACTTTAAATGGGTAACACAGTTATGATTTTGATTTCGCTACAAAGTCAGCCTAGAGCAGGACTTAAACGTTTTAGGTATCAAAACTATTTTATTAACAGTCAATTTTTGCTTTAAGTTCATTGTTAAAAATTGCGCCTTTTATTAAGCAAGTTTTTCATAAACTTTGAATTGTGTGTCCTTGATTGCATTAAGAAATAAATATTACAAAAGCAGTATTTTAAATTAAATTTTGTTTTTATGAAAATATAAAAATGTCTTGTGCCATAAAAACTGATTGCCATAAGGCTGCAACTAACATTTATGTTGGTGCTTTGTTACCGTAAAACGATGTGTTGGCATTAATCATCATTTTGAGCTTTAAAAACTTAAATGTCACCACAATGTTGCATTGTGTTAAATTGAAATAGTTTTTTATTTTGTATATTATATATATTTTTGTTCAGTCTTCAAGCTTAAGCAACTTTGTAGTAAAAATTAGAATTTAAAAAAATAAACTGAAAGAAATCAAAATCATAAACGACAGACAGTGTGTTGTAGTTGGCTGCATGAAAAAGGGTGTGACTTTGATATTATTTTGAGCGTCGATATGACAGTCAGCTTAAAAATATGATCTTTATTTAAAGAAATAATTGTCTTTAATAATCACTCATATACGGGCAGAGATATTTTGAACTTTGTTGAAAATTCTTTAAAGCAATTTATATGTAAAGAGTTGGAATTATATTTTTTTTATAGCAACTGAACATATAAAAGAACAAAGCTTTTGATTTACAAACTATTTTAATGTAATTTGTATAATTAGTAGAAATAATTAACATAAAAAGAATTTATGGATTACAACTCTTCAACAACAGTTCCCTTCAATACAAAATGGGTTGGCCTAAATTATAGAGTTTTAGCATTTGATCAGAATATGGTCATTAAAATGTGACTTATAAATTGATTTAAGTCTAAATTGGAAGACTTAAGTAATTTTACTCAAGACCTCCTAGAAAATAACTTACTCTGCATTGAAAAGAGACGCAGTATTAAATTTCAAAATAAAAAAAATATTTCGTGCTTTTTGTGATTTAGTGAACTAATTTTTCAACCAACTGAACTCTATTCGTGAGCAATTCCAAATAACACACTTTAATTTCACTTTCAATGGAAAAGCAACCATAAACCACAAAAAAAAACAAAATAACTTTGACACCTTTAAACATCAGCAACGAAATTATTTTTGTCGGTTTTCAATGAGATAAAGTCACAAAAACTTAAAAATGATTTTAACAAAACTGACAACATCAAAGAAACACACACACAGGCACACATACAAAATAGTTTATAAATTTGTTTTCAGGTTAAATAAAATTTACTTTTCTACACACAAACTTACAAACTAAGGAAAAGGGTCAAACTGTAAAATTTAGGCCTGCAGATGGTGTGGACATTTAAAAACAAACAATAAACACCCAAAAAGACTTTAAAAAAAAATCTGATATCTGGGATTATGTAAAAATCGTAAAATTTGTAAAACAGCAACCAGAAATTATGACTGTCTCTAATAAACATTCCTTCCAAAATGATCATAAAAATGTCAGATAATAATTTGCTAAAAGAAGAAATAAATAAAAATAAAAACAGTAACGAAAACAAACAAAAAATTTAAACATTTGGACTGAAATTACTGGAAAAAAGCAGGAAAAGTGATAAATTTTTATTTCACTTTTAATATGAGTAAGAAAGTAAAGTCAAGCGAGTCTGGCCAAAGTGAAAATACCCTACACATTTCCAATAGATACACATAAATATTTAGGAATATTTTTTAAGTTAAGTTTTTTAAGTTTGAGTTTTTAATTTCACATTTAATTAAATTAAAAAAATAAATTAAAGACAGAATTCTGAATTTTGTATATTTAATAAGAAACCCAGCTACACAGAAAGAAAAACACTCGGGGTAAATAAAGTCTTTTATACTGACTTTAAGTACGAGTCGTACTCAAAGATTCAAGTAAAAAATAACCCTAAAACGTAATTAAAACAATCCTAAATGGGTAACTTTCGAAAATTAATCCCGGAATTTCTTAAAATAGGTACAAGATTCTTAAGCTAAGTAAAAAAACCTTGAACTTTTCGTTGGTAGTGCCACTCTGAGAGTAAAATCACAAAGTGAGCGTTTTACTCTCATTTAACTTATCAAAGTTTGTTGTAGACACAACAACAACACCACACAAGTAGCTAAAAAAAGATTTGCTTGTTGTGTGTAGAAACAACAAAAACACATTTTTTTTATATAAAAAGTAAAATTGAAAGCAAGAGTTCTTATTTAGTTTATATTTTTAGTTAAATATTGTACATTAAATTTTTAAAGTGTTTTATAATTGAAATTCTGTAAGGTTAAGTAAATCAATAATAATAAAACTCTCCTTTTAATTTTGAGATATATTCAATCTTAGTTTTGCTTAAATCAATCTCATTTTCGGATTATTTAAAGTACGAACTCGGGATTCAACACTGATAAGTTCTTGGTTCAATCTCTCTGTACTTGATTCAAGAAAATTCGTACTCGCCGTACTATTAACAACGCTTCAGGTTGATTTGAGTGCGGATGGTTTGATTTTTCTTTTGAGTGCAGCATTTGGGTAATAATTTTTTGTAAAAATCACCTTAAGGAGTCTTTTCTGATCACTTTTGATGATTAAAAACTGAAATATCACTCGAGCGATTGAAAAAGAATTCACATATGGATCATATATATGCTCAAAAAGGAATAAGAAAATTGTATCAAAAGTGATTCTTTGAGGTGATTCATTTGTAGGGTATCATTTTCTCACAACAAGAGTATATTTATGGCGCAAAATGAGTTCATATGCGGCTATTTTGCTCTGGAAGCTGATTCCTAAAAGATTCTGATTTGATACAATACGATAGCTGGGAAATTGGCATATTAAAAAAAGAAAATATAAAATAAAAACCAACGCTTTACAGGATTATTCGCTTATTTTATAAAAAAACTTGCTTAATCTAGTGCTCTTGTGCGATCTCATGTGCTGATACCGAAAATATTGGTACCAAATCTTAATACTTTTGCTGTTACCGTATTCTCCAGATATGAAGAAATCTATATTTGCTTTCTATTTAAGGTGCCAGGCCTCACCTCTACATTCCTGACATCCTTCTAACAGAAGTTGTGAACTTTTTTTTTTTTGTTGGGCCGAGCACTCAGGGGACGATCCCTACTAATGCACTGCAACCAGGAAAATAGGTACTGGGAAGGAGGCTAGATGGAGTAGTAATTATAGACTTACGACTTAAACTGATTCACGTTGAATGTAAGAGGGAAGACTTCTGCAAGAAGGTTATTTTACATATTCCACGAAGGTTTTTTCTAATAGCTTCCTCTGAATGGGAGCTGGCACGCCTCTTCTCCAGACCAAACTAACTACAGCAAGCTTCGAAGCTTTCACTATAACCGTTTTCTAAATATACAGAAATCTATATTGGCTTTATATTTAAGGTGCTACGCCCACCTTTCCAATCCAGCCATCCTCTTGACAGATTGATAACGAAGCTATTTTTTGAAAAATTTTATGCTTAAGGCAATTTACAATAGAAGAGCCATCACTTGGGGCTTAACTGGACGTCTCTTAGATATCGATTATGCCGACGACATATGTCTTCTAACCCAACCATTCAACGATATGTCAGCTAAACTAGGGGAAATATATTCCACAGCAAGAGATACATAAAAAACAAGGTCTTGCGCTAAATAACAAGACAACGTAGATCGCGAAGATGTGCAACTATTTACATATCTGGGTAGTGTTATATTAGCATTAGGAAGCTCGCGAGAAAATATATCAAATATACCAAATCGCAACAAAATAAAGTATAGAAATCCCCCAACTTCAGCTGAGGACCAAACTCCACTTCTTTTCATATAACGTGCGTTCCGTCCTATTGTAAGGCTGTGAATTCTCGAAAACGAAAACTGCTCAAGATATTTTGGTCAAATTTTATCTAAAGCAAAGACCTGTGGGAAAGAGCAGAAGAAGCATCAAGACGCAATCAGTGGGGTAATTCTGTAACTTTTTAACAACAAAAATTTGTCGTTCAGTAGTAACTTTCAAGTATTTTTAAATAAAAATGTTCTACTTAACGACAAATGTTTGTCGTTAAAAAGTTACAAAATGACCCCACAGGGCATTGTTTCTTAAAACTACAACTTACAAATCTACAAGTAATACCTTGTTACTTGTAGTTTTGAGAAACAGGACACAGATTATTAACCGTAAATGGAGTTGGATTGTGCATGTTATTAAACGCACCAACGACAACGTAGCCAAGATGGCAATTTAGTGGAACCCCCAAGGCAATAGAAGAAGATACAGATTCCTTAACACCTGGAGGAGACAAATCAAAAGCGAAACAAACTCAATTGGATAGTCCTGGGCCGAAGTGAAGCAGATGGCGCAGGATAGATCACAATGAAGGAACTTTGTTGTGAACCTTTGTTCCACCTTGGAACCATAGGAATCAATACAAATTTCTCAGATATACACAAATTCGCGCTCACTTCTCTTTCACTTTCACTAAACCCCTTGTGAAGATATACAGAAATTTATATTGCCTTTATATGGGAAATACCACGCCCACTTAGAATTTAATAACAATTTGTATGTTAAGCGCCGGTAGTCTGGAAATTACTGCACAAATTTCAGGGAAATCGGAACAGTAGTTGAGAAGTCTTTAGGGAACAAGCCAATAAACAAGCACACAAACAAACTTATTTTCATTTTAATGGATAGATATAGATTTTTTCAGCGTTTAGAAAACTAAAGTCAAACTATAAAAACTGCCATTGCTTCCATTTCTTCCACTTCTTCATTTGTCATAGGCCAAAAAAAAAACTGTTGCTTTTACTTCTGATTTAATAAATGTAAACAGTCGCTGTCAAACCAACTCAAAAAGCGAAAAGTTGAACACAAATTTTCGTTTTTTGTTCTACAGTTTTTGGTTTTCGACTGCACACAATGGCAATCAGTGTTTTATGCCCCAGATTAAATATTACCGTAACCGGCTTGGTTAAACGAATTTAAAAATTTGAAGAATTTATAAATCGAATAAAATTTACTCTTAATCTGCTTATCAACCACAGAGTATACAGAGGCGTCACGAGACAGAAAATACTGTGTTTTTTCTGTCCTTTTCTTCGAAAGCTGCCCTTTTTGCGTTTTTTGTTTTGATTATGCAATTTGTGTTGATAGTAGCGGCCTGTTTTTAAGCATTGTCACTTCACTAATAAAAAACGTTTTCTTTCTCTTTCTTCGAAAGCTGCCCTCGAAAATGATTTAGGCATTTTTCATACGTCACTTTTTTCATCTCTGTATACTTTGTGTTATCAACTGGCGAGAGCACATTTGTGATATATTGCCAAGCCAAACTGACCTCACAACAAGAAAACTGACAAATCAGCTGTTTATTTAACTTTTCCGTCTCAAGAAAACAAAAACCAAAAACAAGTAAATAATGCTAGAACACAACTGGAACGAACGACGAATTATTCGCCACGCATATTCGTCTTCAGAAATAAAACACATATCGCCCTGCGTAACGAACACTGCGATAGGTTTATTTATATTTCTTACGCGGACGAACGACGAATAAATTGGACAGGGACAGCTAACCGCAGCATGATAGCAAAATCTATGAAAAATTACGAATTCGACGTACTATGCGAAGTTCGTCGTTCGTCCCAGTTGTGCTCATACCATAACTATATAAAAACTCAATGTTCGAACTAAAATATCGATTTAAAATTTTTACAAAATCATTTTCTTGCTATATTTAACCACTTAGAAGGTACTGCATTAAAAAGAAGAGCCTAAAAAGAAAATCGACTAGTTCCATGTACATTTAGCATCAAGGTTAGAGTAGAAGTTGAAGTCAGAGTCGGACTTAAAAAATTTCAGCGGTAAGAGCGGTATGAACTACAGTCCTGGTCTTGTTATTATTCAAATACGAATGTCATTATTATGATAATTTTAGAGTGAAAGTGATTTTCGGATATTACTCAACGATCATTAATGGACATGCCACAATGAAATTCTGATGGAAAAATTATTTAGTTTGGTTTTTCATTACAAGCTTTCTTATAAGGACGGATATCTTTTGATCGTTACGAAAAGTGATTGTGAAGCGACGACCAGTTGCCTAAAAAATTGGTGTATGATCATGTGTTACAACCTTCAGCACAAGCCCATAATACCAAAAACACATGCATACATATATTTCTATAAAGTTTCGTAACGTGAGTGCAATTGTATATGCATTATCACCATTACAAAAAAAAATGCAAAACTTTATGACTTTTACTTAAAGTTTATGTATTTGCATTATTCATGTCAACATTTGGTACATGAAAAGTATGTAAATTTGCAAGAAAATGTAACGTTACATGTTTGAAGACAGACTGTGTGGTAATCAACACATTATTGTTTGTACATTTGCATGTGCACTTATTACAGTCTCATTTTTTTTTACAAAAATATTTATATCAGCCAATGAACATGTGGTGTTATGCCAAAAATTATGTCATGATTGACCCAATAAAATGAATACAATAATTTGTAATTGACACCCAGCTCCAATCGAAATAAAAGTGAAATAAGAATTCTTTGTTTATTTTTTTGACTGGCACCTAAAAAAAATACCTTTCAGTTTATGATTGTTTCTTTTTTTAAGAAGAAGTGGAACTAAAGAAGTAAGAAAGAGCTTTAGTAAGGATTTTTTGAGTAAATTCGATGCAAAACACATCTATTATATAAAAGTAAGTCGGGTTTTCCTTCCTGACGCTATAACTCCAGAACGCACGAACCGATTTCCACGGTTTTGCATTCGTTGGAAAGGTCTCGGGCTCCGTGAGGTTTATAGCATATAAAATTGTTCGCCGCCCACTTTTACGCCCACTTTTTCGATTTACCTAAAATCAGAAAACGGCTCCATCGATTTGACTAATTTTTTTTTTCAAATGTTCGTATCAATGCATTTTAAGTTTCCATCGAAAGAAAAATTGACCACGCCTACTTTTACGCCCACTTTTTCTATTAAGCACATAACTTGAGGATGGCTTGACCGATTTGGACGATTTCTTCTTTAAAGTGATCGCCATGGTCCAATTTAGGTTTATACGGAAAGAAAATTGTTCCCCGCCCACTTTTACGCCCACTTTTTTTGATTTACCTAAAATCAGAAAACGGCTCCATCGATTTGACTAATTTTTCTTTCAAATGTTCGTATCAATGCATTTTAAGTTTCCATCGAAAGAAAAATTTACCACGCCTACTTTTACGCCCACTTTTTCTATTAAGCACATAACTTGAGGATGGCTTGACCGATTTGGACGATTTTTTCTTTAAAGTGATCGCCAAGGTCCAACTTAGGTTTTAGGGAAAGAAAATTGTTCCCCGCCCACTTTTAGCCCACTTTTTTCGATTTACCTTAAATCAGAAAACGGCTCCATCGATTCGACTAATTTTTCTTTCAAATGTTCGTATTATTCCATTTTAAGTTTTCATCGAAAGAAAAATTTACCACGCCTACTTTTACGCCTACTACGAAACAATCAAAGACGATTTGGAGGCACGATGATTTGTTGGCAGGTGATTTTTGGCAAACACTTCCAGTGATACCTCGATCAACGCCCGCCGATGAATTAAATGCATGTTTGAAGTCGTCTGCTTTGTGGAAACACGTTAGGAAGATCAAATTGACTATGAAACTGCAGGTCGAGCTGCAAAACAATCCATCTCGAGACGTATTTTCCAAACAATTGCTGGACATAGGAAACGACCAAATCCTGGTGGATATTTCAATTTCTGCCGGTTCGCCGAATCAAAGTCCGAACTCATCCGAAAGGTGTTTTCAAACATTACACAAAATTACAGAAATCATGATTTGTTGAGCGAACGTGCTATATTAGCTACGTTGACGTCGACGAAGTGAATTTTAAGATTCAAAGTGAAATCGCTGGCAAATTGGAGACGAATTGAACTCCCTGGGATTACCCGGATTACCTCCTCATAAATTCAAACTAAAAGTTGGATCGGTAATCATTATGTTACGAAATATAAGCCAACCACGTCTTTGTAATGGCACCCGACTTACGGTACAAAACTGATGAATAACGTCATCGAACCAACAATGCTTAAAGGAAAGTACAAGGGAGAAAATGTTTTGATACCCCGGATCCCAATGATTCCAACCGACATGGCATTCAATTTTAACGCCATTTACTTAGAGAAGTTCAACTAAATAACACTTCATTTTTGTAATCGAAATGAATTCATTTTCCTTTTCAAATATAAAACAAACAAAAAATTTTCTTCATCTTTTAATCACCAAACGAAATGTTACATAAAACGAAGCCATCTGGTGGCGAAACGGAGTTTGCCGGGTTTGCTAGTTTATGTATAAATGAGAATTTGCTGCTACTTTACAATAATGATAAGCAAAATTTTAGAGATTGTCATGAACTCTTTTCCAAAAGGAAAACATTTGCTTTAAAATAAAAGCACGAATAACAAAATCTTTTGAAATTAAAATAAAATTTTCAGAAATTTTGCGAAATTAAGAAAGACATGGTTATTACTATTCTTATTGTTCCTGTTTGAGGGAATTTCTTATTTGGTTTATTCTCCATTCACACTTGAAACAAGCCAAAAGTGAGACCTAAGCGAGCACCCCAGAGAAGCAGAGATAAAGATTTTATTATTATTTACATACACATGTATCACTTTTGTTGTTTTCTAACCATTCCCGATTTGGTTTTCGCAATCATCCTACTTTAGAAATGTTAAGTATTTAACTTAATAATATTAGCAAATAGAATATGGGAATTTTTGCTCCTTATTTAACTTTTTAAGCATGAAAATAATGTTAATAACACAAAGTCATAGTATATGTAGATCACGCATAGAATATGATAAAATTGTATAATGACGTTCGCCATTGAATTGATGTCACTTTTTGCTTCATTGATGCTATTTGTAATACAATTTATGTCACAATTCTGATGCAAGGGCATCATCAATATGAAGATGCCTTTTTCTATGAGTGCACCTCTGGGGTAGTAGCGTGTATTGCGGTGTAGTATCAATTTCAGTACAAAGGCAATATAAGTCTCTGTATGTCTAAAAGGTACAAAAAGCTTGAATATCAATGTAAAAAGTAGGCTGGGTTGGAAAAGTGAACTTCCATACAAAGACACTCAATACACGAGATCTGTATTAAAAAAAATTTTACTTATACTTAGTATTTTGGTTATTTTGTTAAACTGTTTATGGTTTTTAATCCAAATATTTATATTTTTTTAGACTAAAGTTCATCAAAAGTTAATTTTCATTAAATTGTTTTCATGAAGAAAGGAATTATTGAAAATTGTAAGGGTAACCTGTCCGTGAAAGCCTGGGTTCGATTCCCGCGGCAGTCAAGAATGAAAAATTACACTGTGATGGAAATTGACACTTTTTTAGACAAGCTGGGTACTATTCGTTTAAACCTAATTCGGGTACGCTGAATCCAGTGGTGGTAGCCGTTTTTTAGGTTAGCTCTAGTTTTCGAGATATACAGTTATTTCGAAAATGGAGGAGGTTGCACAACATATGTTCGCGTAACTCAAAAACGCTTTAATTTATTGCAAACACTAAACAAAGTAAAACTTCTCTCTAATATGCGTAGTCGTTTTAGACACATAATTAAATTTTTTTTTTTTTTTTTTTTTTTTTATAAAAAAAAATAATTTTTTTATTTCGAATTTTTTTTAATTCATAAAAAATTGGAAAATGCAGGTAGGCTTCTTATTTTTTTCTAATAAATGATTAAAATCTTTGAGCAACTTTTGATTTTATTCACAAAAGTCGAATTTCATAAAACGCAATATTTGTTTGGGAGCCCACTTAAGAAGTGGAGATAAGGCCAAGTGTATCTCGAGAAAATGTTAAGGACAAACTAATTGAAGTCGGTCATTAATTTTATCCGACTAGTGGCGACTCCTGGGCATTTATGGAACTTTTTCTTCAATATATTTCTAGTCTGCATTGAACATATTGGTTGGGAACCCCTTTAAGGAATGCAGATACCGGGTGGATTTGTTAGAAATTAATGATTGGGATCAAAAAAAAAGTGGGGTTGATCGTACATTGGACCCATCTAGGGGCATCCTACGCGCGACAGGGGCCAAATTAAAGAATTTTATAAACCGCCATATTTGCATTGCTAAAATTCTTAAATCTAGCCGGTACAGCGCGCAGGATGCTCCTAGATGGGGTCAAATGTATGACAAACCCCACTATATTTTGCATCTGAATTTTTTAAAAACAAAAATTTCGAAATTTTGTTGAAAAAAAACTATTTTTTCCCCTTTCTTAAAGGAAATTAAATTGCGGAATTGTTTAGTCATTTTAATCAACTAAACCGTTTTTGAGTTACGCGAATATATGTTGTGCAGCCACCTCCATTTTCGAATTAACGGTATACATATCTCGAAAACAAGAGTTAACCTCAAAAAAAAAACGGTTAGCACCATATGCTTAGCATACCCGAATTATGTTGAAACGCCATGTGCCCGGCTTGTCCATTTTTTCGACTAGCACAGTGTTATCAATAAATTTCATGTTGTAAAATTCTTTTCTTCATAAAAATAGTTTAATGAAAATTAAATTTGATGAACTTTAGCCCAATTAAAATATTCAAAAATTTAGATTTAAAAGTTTACATTTTTTATTTCAATTGTGGTAGCGAAGTGAAATGGGTTAAACTACTACTACACACAAAATGTATTATTTGTGCTCCCTCTTTGCACTCATCTGTACCTTTTAATTTAAAAAGTCACATATTTAAGCGTGTTTGTAAGAATAATAAAAGTAATAATAAAATTTTGGTAATAAACACGCTTATTAACCCAATTTTTTTGGTCATGACTTCTGCTTTCGAAAGGAAAGTAAAAACGCGTCACATTTACAAAAAATAAATAAAATTTAGTTTTAATAAAAATGTAAAATTTTGTGCGTGAAATTTTTGGCAGCGGATAAAGGGATGTGAATAAATTTCTGAATGAAAATTAAGTATTTAATTCTAGTTTTTTTTTCTAAGAATGGGGCTTTATTTTATTTTATTTAAAACTATTTTTTCATTAGAAAAGAGAATTTCTTCATTTAAATGTGATTTCTAAAATTTTACAGTTATAATGAAATGATGAAAGCGTCTAATAAAAATCCCAGAGATAATAATTTTAAACATGCAATCCATAAGATACATTTATTTTAGTTGTTGTTTTAATCAAAAATTACAAAAATAATTTTTTTTTGCCTTGATGTGTTTTGTCTAGATTCTTTGGATTCTCTTTGGATTGTTATTATGGGGCTTTGTCTTTTTTTTATTTTGCTGTCCAAATAATTGTTGTGGTCAGTTGTTGTTGTTTTTTTTTCTGCTGTGTTTTTGTGTGTTCATGACAATCATTGTTTTGTAATGAAGAACATCATCATATTTAAAGCTGCTGTCAGCACCCAACATCATCATGTTCCTCCTCAATTCATGACGAGCCGGCCGAATGTGTGTGTTACAAGTATGTTCTTTTATGAAATTTTGTAACACACCCAAAAAACAACAGACACACACACGCAAATTTCAAAATCAAAAAGATATACAGAGAGATTAAGGGAAAAAAGTTTAAAATCTTTAGCAAAATTTCATTTGTGTTGTCTGCGGTTTTCGTTTTTGTGTGAACAAAAATTCTACTGACCCAGAGATCTTTGACATCTTTGATCACATTTTATACGAGAATGAATGTAAAAAAGATATTTCTCTTAATATTTTTTTTTTATTTCACATTGAATTTCAATAAATTTTTTTTCTTCGTTTGGGTTGGCTGATGATTTTGTTTGTTACTTCTGGGAATTGGGTTTTTTCTTCCTAGTATTTTTTTTAATTTTTGTTGCTGGATTTTTACATGTGAAAATGTTTACGTGCTTCAGAATATGAGAATTTTTTAACTACGCAAAATTGCTGGAACAGACTTTTAATATTAAGTTACGTTTTTTTTAATGTGGGCAGATAGGAGTTACGATTGAACTAGTGACTTGCTTTAGGAGGAGGATAAAATCATTTCAAATCAAACACTCAAATTGTTTGCCTTTAGGAAAATAGAATACCCATGAAAATCTCAAAATAAATAATAATCATTACATCTAGCTTTCGCACAGAAAACACAATGACATCGTTTAAAGGCAAACACGTCAAAAGGGGTATATATAGAGTATACATACATAATATCGTTACCTAAAACGCAAAACGCCCTAACTCAGAGAAAATTAAACACACTACTTCCAACACAAGAGGTGGACTTTTTGTTAAAAAACAAAACTTTGGCAGGAGATAAGACAAACGGTACTAAAGCAAAAAGTGATCATCTGGCGTAGCAATGCCACCTTATTATTTCATCATCGTTCCATGATAACGAATTCGGCTCACATAATGTCTGTCCTCAAAGAAACAAACAAGCAATCAAAGGTTTGCGAAAAAGCAAATATCGCTCATTTGCTGCAACAACGTCATAATCGCCAATTTTTAATTAAGATCACTAATGCATGTCAAATCATTCTTTTGAATATGTAGTAAAGTTTTCATATGAAGATATTCTAAACTCAACTCTTGAACGAAGAATAAAATTTTCTTTTTCCATTATGTTGTGGGTAAATTTAAAACTTTAATGGCGATATTGCAGCAAATGAGAGATAGTTTTCAGAGAATTGTTTCAATAATTTTTATTATGATAGAAGCATCTATGACAACTATGTGTGAAAAAAATATGCTCGCCACGGTTTCGGTGGCATACCTCTATCCGGTGCTCCTTTTTTCTATAACACTGAGACATAATTGAGGTTAAATGTCGATAATGTGCCGAATTATGTCATCGCTTAGTCCTTACTAACATTATACGAATTTTGTCGTTGCAATTCTTAGCTTATTCGCGAGAGGGGAGAGAGGAATTAAAAGGGGTACACAAGCGAGTGTTCTCTTCGATTCGTTTTGTTCGCTCATTCGTTCTCCCATTTGATGTATTTAAGTTCGTTGGAACTAGGGTTTTTTCCCGGGATTTCCCGTCCCGGGAATTCCCGGGAATTTCAATAATTAAATTTCCCGCTTTCCCGGGATTTTTCATGCGGGATCCCGGGAAATAAAAAAATCCTCATAGTTTAAGAAAACAGCTATTTATACTTTGAAATTTAGTTTTCTATTCTCTTAAAATAAGCATCTGTGGATGGGTTGTCAATTAGATCAATTACAAGAAGTGAGTACATACGTAAATCAATGTCTCCTGATGCAATAAATCTACTTAAAGCAGAATAGGCAGTGCAACAGTTGATAATTAATAAATTTAGTAAAGTGAAAAGTTAATAAAGAACACTTATTCAAAATAAGATACAGGTAGTAAAGTTTAATTGTCCATGGACAAGTCTTTAAAATAGCAGATACCTAAACATATAGCTCCTTTATTGTAACATAGTCATATCTACAAAAACAAATGAACTTGGCAAAATGCGATTAAAGTTTTCAAAATGTACCGATTTAAAGATATATTTTGCTATAACTTCGGTTCAGTTTGAGATAAAATACGAGAAGGCATGAAGGAACACTTTGCTTAAATAACTTACAATTTTTGATTTTTTGTTGCAATGAAGGAGCGATATGTTTATTAGGTGTTAAATACAAATTTATTTCAATTTGTGTTGGTTAATATACCCTTGAAGTGCGGGGAAACCGAAATAAAAAAAATTTGGAAACTCGTGTTAGATACTACAACATACAATTTGAAAAACACATTGTCCTAAAGATTACAGATAGACCTATTAAAATGAAAACGTTTGTAAGAGGTTAATGCAATATTTTGCAAGAACCTTGACATACATTTGACTGATATCGACGTTGTTTATAAAAAAAAATGCTTCTTATTGTGAATCAAAAGCCTTCTACAACGGTGCACTTTTAACTATTTATCCAACCTCGGTAAAAAAAATGAACGAAATTTTTCGGAAACATGGTAATTAGTAAATAAAATAATCAATATACTTTTTGACGACTTACTAAGCGCTTTGAGTGTGTCAGAAAGTTATTTCCTAAGCCGTTAAAAAATGTTAATATATTTATTTAAAATATTTTATCTATTTTATGATCTCATATCTTGAGTACCTCAATTTGTGTTTGTTTTAATTATTGTGTTATGTATTAAATTGTTATGTTTATCTTAATTTTTTATCTTGTATCTAGAGCATGATAACAATAATACGGAATTTACATATAAAACCGTAAGGTAATAATAATTCAAGTTCCTCTTTTAATCTTCATTTAATTTTGTAGTATTTAAGGATTTCTTTTATTTACTTTGTAAACAAGTAACCTTACGTTTTTTTATAAAAGTTAGTTTTATTTAAAAACAAATTTACTGTGTATTATTTATATGGAGCGGGATCCCGGGATCCCGGGAAATTCCAAAAAATTTCCCGCTTTCCCGGGAATCGAAAAACTCCGGAAAAAAAAACTCTAGTTGGAACAGAAAAATTTGTAACGACAAAAATCCAACAATGTAAATATCAGACCGACTTGAAAGAAGAAACAGGAACAATCGCACCGACAAAATTCGTTCTTTTTCTTTTAAATATTCCCAACGAAAGAAGTCCAACGGTGTCAAATTACATGATCGTTGCGGCAAATTAACATCGCCACGACGTGAGATAACATGGCCATTGAATTACTCGCGCAAAAGAGCCATTGTTTCGTTGGCTGCCATTGCTTCATATCCTTTGAACGATTTAAAAACTTGGCATTTCTTTTCCAGGTGATAAATAACGGCAAAGTGACTGAAGTCGTCAATGAATGACACAAAATATCGAGATCCTTCTAGAGCAACTGGATCTATGGGTCCACAAACATCCGTATGAATACGTTCTAATATTCTTGTTGCTTTATTTCGAGTACCATCGATAGGGTCACGAGAATGTTTTGCTTCAATGAAAATGACACAAAAACCAATATTTTCCAATTTGCTATTAAGTTTTGGAATCATTTTACTTTTAACCAAGGAATTTAATCCTTGTTGAACTATATGACCAAGTCCACGATGCCTTAATACTGAATCTTCCTTATTGCACATATTAGCTAGACCGCATTTACACTATGCAATTATCGCCGAGTTTTTTTTCTATTTTATTTTAAAGACGTTGCTACGAAACTTTTTCAACCCCGTTTTCTTCCCTACTCCTCTTGCTAACAAACAAAAAGTTGCATGCGAAAGTTGCGGCATTAATTGCATAATGTAAATATGGTCCTACTGGTTTTTGAATAATGATTTCAATTTCATATAAGTTGCCCTTCAAATATGCTAACTGATTGGTTGGGCTCCTCAAGGGTTTGAGTGGGACCATACACCGAAAAACACAAAAGTACCGTTATCTAAAAAACGGTACTTAGGAAAAAAAAATTACAGCGGTTTTCGTGTTCAGGAGGTACCAACTAACTTATCTAGGCATGTGGCGTACTTGTTACTTTTCCAAATTAAAAATTTGTAAAGCAGTGTAATTATTGCACGGTTGTCAACGAACTTCACCTCAGCAACAGCTTTTGTTAATTTTCGCACTGACATCAGATTATCCCTTAGATCTGGTGCACATAGAACGTCTTTCATTTCAATATTATAATCTTTATTCGTTTTACACTGTATTTGACCACTTGATTTTGCAGATACTGATAAATGGTCCTTTGCAATGTTGATTTCAATAGGAACATCAAGTTTCTTCTTTCAGTTTGGAAATGTACCAACTTTCATTAGCCAGATGATCACTAGCACCAGAATGTTATATGAATCTTACAGTTGAGCTCCCAAAATTTTTATTTAAACTGTTACCAGCCATAAAGTAGAGTCTTTTATCGGCAGCATGAGCTTCTCGAGTCTAGCAATCTTTGGCTTGGTGACCGAACTTATTACATTTGTAACACTTACCATTAAACTTTTTCTTAAAATGTTTTTTACTTGAGAACGCTGTCTTATTTTCAACTTCAGCATCAACACGATTATTCAGTTTAATTTCCTTAGCTATTAGTCGTTCCTTTTTCCAAATCTAAATGTAAGTTTATTGTCATCTATGTTTTGCAATGCCGTCACCAGGAGATCAATTTTTTCAGGCAAAGATAAAAAAATTTGCGTAATTATATAAGCATCTTCTAAAATAACTCCAGCCATCTTAAGTTGTCTAGTTATATTTTCAAAATGTTCCAAATGCAATTTTATAGAATCCCCGGGCTTAATACGTAGTGTGGCTAATTGTCTTCGCAATAGTAATTGGTTGATAACCGATTTTTGAACAAAAACCATTCCCACACTTCTTTTGCTGTTTCCTTGTCCCGAACATATCTTAAACAATCTGCATGAATATAGCTTAATAAACGCTCTTTAGCCTTCTTATCTCGTTTACGAAATTCAGTTCTTGCAGCTGCTTCTAGTGGTGGATCATCGGTTAGAACGCCCAAAATATTTAAAGAATCCAAATTAATATTGACCCTAAATTGCCAATGATCATACCCACAACCATTAAATTGCGGAATACCGTGTGTCAAGAGTTTTATTCGGAATAAGAAATTATTTTACAAAAAGATTTTCATACATAAACATATTTAACAACGATTGCTATGTTAATTTAAAAAACAAGTTATATTTGAACATTTTGGAAACATATATCGTCCAGGTCCATATCTTCAATTTCTGGCCACAAGAAGTCAGTGATCATCTCGCAAAAGCGAACACCATTTACGGTAACTGCGTGGCCAACCTCAGTTTTGCAGAAGTACGGCCCGATGACGCCGCCAGCCTATAAACCGCACCAAACAGTCACTCTTTGTATATGCATCGACTCTTCGACAATCACTCGTGGATTCTTATTTGCCCAAATGCGGATATTCTGCTTGTTAACGAATACACTAAAGGTAAAAGTGTGCCACGTCGCTTAAAATGATTTTCTTTGTAAAGTCACCATTCACTATATGCCGAATGGTTTGTTTAGCAGATTAACAAACCATTCGGCATATTGACGACGCCTGAAATGATCAGTAGGCTTCACTTCGTGAGATATTCAATTGTTGGTCATGACGTCGAGTCGTGGTTGACGGCTCTTCTACCGCACTACCGCACATCGCGAACAGCGAGTATGCACAGGTGTTTTCAAATTCCCTACGGACCCGGTTTGTTGAAATTCGCGCACAATTCTCCCGATTGTGGACACATGTGGTCGATTATCCAAACCAAAAAAAAAAATCGAAATACATTTTGATTTGAACGCCCCTTTTTCATAAAAGGTTTCAACAATCTTAGCACGCTGCTCAATTGTGTACCTCTCCATGGTTGAAATAACTGAAACAAAGAAATGTCAAATTAAGTTAGGCAAAAAACTTGAAGTTAAGGTGACTCATCGTAAATTCTGGTTGGAGCAGCCTTTATTTATCACTATCCCACTGCATTAAGTTCAAATGCAAATAATTTTTTTTAACGAAATCCTTAAATTAAATTGGTCCATATTTTGTCAAAGTATGTCATTGAAAAACAAACGATAAACCTTTTACATTGTTATACAATTTAAAAATAATATACAAATATCTAAACGTGTTCTATTTATAAACCTTCATATTAATGTTACATTTTTGTTTGTTTTGTTTTTGTTTTTGTAACCTCTACAAATTTCCTTAATATTTTTTGAAGTCAAGAATTTTTGAAGTGGGTTGGAAAATTATATTGACGTATTTAAAAAGGAAAAAAACACTAAAATAGTAAAACATGCATAAACAAAGAAAAATGCCGAAAAATATGAGTTTTATTTGTTCGCAACGTATCGCATGAAAAAAGCAAACAAGGGTTCAAATACAAAACAAATCTTTATCTTACAAATTGTTATTCAAGACTGGAAGGTTTGGTATTTCGATATTTTAACAAAAATGAATTCAGTTTGTTCATACGAACGTGTGCTAAAAAAGAACGATAACATTGTTTACCACACATGGGTAAATACTGTATATACATATGTAATATATATGGATGTATATGAACGTTAAAATGTAAATATATTTTTTTATGACAATTTTAACTGTTTAAGAAAAGCAAGGAAATGCTTTTTTCTCAATTTCATATTGCCAAAAATAAATAAATACGTTCGAGCATGTAAAACAAAAGTAACACGTACATATTGTACATAACATATGTATGTACAAAACCGGTAGTTCTGAAAAATGTCGTTGATTTTTTTACACATTTCAATTAAATCGTTATTCTTATAAGTTATAACCATAATAAAATATTTACAAAAAAAATAGTCTCCTTAATTATTTAATTCAGAATTAGTTTATTACTCACCACTCATTAGAACTGTAGGGTATTTCCTTACATGTTTCTATTTATTTATGTGTGTGTGGTATTCTTTAATATTTACTGCAATAATGCGTGATTGTGGTAAAATGAAAATTTGCATAAAATATCCTAAAATAATTTTTGCCATAAGTTTAACCACAAACAAGAAAAAAATAATCGATAAATATCTAAAGCAAATATTTAGACAAAACAATTTATAGTAATCCTGGCGATAATGTTAGGCTTAAGCCACACAAAGCAATAAGCCAGTACATAATTATTTACATATCGGGTGATTTTTTAAGAGCTATAGGAAAATTTAAAAGAAACACACATAAAATTCAGAAAAATTCATGAAATCTTTATTTGAATCGATAGTACGGTCCATATAATTTAATGTTTGAAGATTATTTCATGCAAATGTTGACCGTGACTGCGCCTCATACTCTTTCCAACATTTTGGCCGGTATCTCATGAATAAATGCTTCAATGTTGTCTTCCAATGCGTCAATTGAAGCGGGCATGTGCGTATAGACATGAGCTGTAACATAGCCCCACAAAAAATAGTCTAAAGGCGTTAAATCGCACGATCTCTGCGGCCAATTGACCGGTCCCGAACGTGAAATAAAATGTTCATCGAACTCGCCTCCCAATAAGTCCATTGTTAAGCGTGCTGTGTGGCATGTGGCACCGTCTCGCTGAAACCACATGTCATGCAAGCCAAGCTCTTGCATTTTGGGCAAAAAAAAGTTGGATTTCATCTCACGGTAACGCTTACCAGTCGCAGTTACGTTACGATTCGCATCATCGGTCCAGTGATACCACCAGCCCATAAACCGCACCAAACTGTGACTGTGACTCCAAAATCGACAATTCTGCTTATTAACATACCGCATAGCCGCTTCAGTGGGTCGATTAAACTGACCATAAAATGGAAGAAGCGCGCGATGAACTTTCTTAACAGAGCACGCATTTTGATAATAAAATTCAACAACTTGCAAGCGTTGTTCGTTTGTAAGACGATTCATGGTTAAATTATATACCAAACTGAAGATGTTTGACAGTGAAACAAAACACGAAACGTGCGTTAACCAGCGTTGCCAAAAAGATAATAGCTGAAAAATCACCCGATAGTAGACAAAAACATTTAGCGATGCGGGGCCTACAATGAAAGACAATTAAAACAAAATTATTTAATTTTTTCCTAAGTCTAGTTTACACTATCATACTTTGTATTAATAAATGTCAAAACTAAAGTAATCTGTGAAAGTGTGATAGTGTGAATGCAATTTATCACGAAAATGACAAGTATTACGAAAAAAATTTGACATCCCCTACGACTTCTTCGTTTTTTGGAATCTTTGAAAACAGTTAAGGCCCAACCATAATGTGCTTAAGTTAGCTTAAGCAAATGTGCGAATACATGTAAATTATATGAGGCAAACCATATTGAACTCAAGGAACTTTTTGCTAAATTTAATGAAACTGTCATTTGCTTAAGCAAGGTGTGAATCTAATCGCACATTCCGTACGGAATCAATTTTTTTTATAGCCTTCACCGAAGGTAAAAGGGTATATGTATATCTATTTCGGTTCACAACTCAAATAAGTTGATTTGTAATTTTTGTATTATGGTTTACAACTTTGCTATTGCGGTGAACAAAAACATCAAAAGTAATTACAACTCAACTGTGTTGAGTTGTGAGCAGTAAACGGGCCATATTTCATTTTAATGATATTCAAACAACGTTCCTTCATGGTTCAGTTGTCTAGGGGGTGTGTTAAGTTAGAAACTGTGAGCCCTCTGGTTCGAATCTTGTTTTTTTTTTTAAAAAAATTTTTTTTTAATTTTTATTTTTTTATGTTCTAAAAACGATTTAAAAAAAATATTTACCACTTTTCGCTTTTTAAATTTAATTTATAATGAAGTTTTAAGTATTGTTGATATGTATGTATGTAAAAATTATTTAGTTTTTGTCTAGTTGCTCTGTATTCTGCTCGCACAATGGTGAAGGGTATATAAGATTCGGCACAGCCGAATATAGCACTCTAACTTGTTTTATTTTGTTTTTGTTTCCTTAAGTATATTTGAGAGACTTTTTGTTAATTTTTGAAAGTAGGTTAAGCAAGGCTATGGATATTATGGTTGAGCCTTTATACTTTTCATTTGATCAGGGTTGCATTTTAACTAAAGCATGTTCATGTATGATAGTGTGGCTAGAAACTGTAATGTCACATCAGATTTTTTTAAAGTCACAGCAAAACTCGGTAGATTTCTACATCACAGAGTATTATGGAATACGTAAGACTTGTGTGATAGTGTAACCTAAAAATAATGCTATCATAACAAAATTTGGTACATCAAAGTTTTATAGGACAAGAAGTAAAACTATGTAATTTCGTGAAGATCGCTCAATAATTTACCCTAGGCCCCATATAAACCCTACTTCCGGAAAACAGTTTAGTACGCCTAAATCCGTAAAAAATAATGCTATCATAACAAAATTTGGAACATAAAAGTTTAATAGGACAAGAAATAAGACCGTGAAATTTCGTGAAGATCAGTTCGTAATTTACCCTAGGCCCCATATAAACCTTTTGTTCATAAACAAGTGAGAGTGCTATATTCGGCTGTGCCGAATCTTTGATACCCTCCACCGACACTTCGAATATTTTAAAAGTAATATCTGTATGATGTCTAGTTATTATTATAATCTTTGTAAAAACAGACATCTGCATTAAAATTTGTTGCGGTTTAGACCTTTATAAAATTATTGACCGACAATCAGAATCAATTTTAAAAAGCTTGAGTAGAATATCAGTTTAAGCTGAACTTAAATGATTTTCAGGAGAACAAATAATTATATAAAAGCCATGGTAAGCTATGAACCAATCATCCCAAATTCTGCAGAACGATTTCTGGTTTTAAAAAACATAAATTTCAATACAGCGGTGCAATTAGTTTAAGCGTTTGCAGTGAATTTCAGAAGGCTGCTAAAATGGAATCTAAGGTAAATTATGAACCGTATATCACAAAATTGCATAAAATTTTTTCTGGCCATATGAAGCTAAACTGGAAGAAAGTTTACCGCGTATTTAATTATTTTTCCAGAGTGGGCTTTAAATGAGGCCTATGATAAGTTATGCACCGATCTCCACCAAATTTCACAGTGTCATTTCTAGTTATATAAAACTGTGATGTACCAAATTTTTTTATGATAGCATTATTTTTTACGTTTTTAGGCGTACTAAGCTGTTTTCCGGGAGTTTACTATAAGCAATAAATTATATAAATGCAGTTTTTATTTTGCAAAATGAACCCTGAGTAAACGATAATTTACTTTTCATAAATAGATCCTCAAAATTTTGTAAAGCCCTTAAAAAGATATTATTCAGTTTTTAAAAGATAATTTTGAAAAAAACGGAATAATTAAAGTTGTCGACTTGTTGACGAAACCCTAGGGAAAAGGGAACGAGCACCAAACATGCCACATGACAGTTCTTAAGTGGTAAGGGCCAGTTCTAGTTCTAATACTGTATATAAAGGGAACATGTCTCTTTAACATGGCGATTTCCTAGGAGAGGGTTAATGGGCATCTTTTTTACACTTTGCAACCGTTCACCGAAATAACCTAAATGGACACATTCAGTTTCAGTTTAAATAATGACAGACGCAGATACTATCCCGAGTAAACCATATTAAAATGTTAGATCTTCTTATAAATTTCAAGGGCCGATGTTGATTTTGAATAAAACACAAACTATTTAGGAAATTATTGTAATTTTATTTTATTATGATATATTGGTATTACTCAATTCTGTATGGAACAAAATATCGGCCAAATGGGCGCCGCGACCACGGCGGCACACCTCCATCCGATGGTCCAAATTTTCGATGACCCTGAGGCATACTGGAGGTTCTATGCCGTTAATGTGCCGAATTATCTCATCCTTTAGCTCTTGAATTGTTGCTGGCTTATCAACGTACACCTTTTCTTTCAAATAACCCCAAAGAAAAAAGTCCAACGGTGACAAATCACATGATCTTGGCGGCCAATTGACATCGCCATTACGTGAGATAACACGGCCATTGAATTTGTTGCGCAAAAGAGCCATTGTTTCGTTAGCTGTGTGGCAAGTGGCACCGTCCTGCTGAAACCACATATCGTCCACATCCATATCTTCCAATTCGGGCCATAAAAAGTTCGTTATCATCTCACGATAGCGAACACCATTCACAGTAACTGCCTGACCGGCCTCATTTTGGAAAAAATACGGCCCGATTATGCCGCCAGCCCATAAACCGCACCAAACAGTCACTCTTTGTGGGTGCATTGGTTTTTCGACAATCACTCTTGGATTCTCATTCGCCCAAATGCGGCAATTCTGTTTATTGACAAATCCACTGAGGTGAAAATGTGCCTCATCACTGAAGATGATTTTCTTCGAAAATTGATCATCCACTGTTGCTATTTCTTGCCACCATTCTGCCCATTCACGACGTTTGGAATGGTCAAGAGGCTTTAGTTCTTGAGCCAATTGCACCTTGCAAGCGTGTAAATGCAAGTCTTTATGCATAATGTTCATCAACGACGAGCGTGAGAGGTGCAATTGTTGGGCACGACGACGAGTTGAGGTGGACGGCTCTTCAGCCACACTATCGCGAACAGCAGCAATATTTTCTGCAGTACGAGCTGTACGAGCATGCACTGGTGTTCTCACATCTTCTACAGACCCGGTTTGCTCGAATTTTTCCACGATTTTTGCGATTGTACGCACATTTGGACGATCAAATTGACCAAAAAAATCACGAAGTGCACGATATGCATTTTGATTTGAACGCCCATTTTCATAATAAGTCTGGATAACTTTAACACGTTGTTGGATTGTGTATCTCTCCATGGTTCAAATTGAAAAAGTCTGAAATAGAGAAATGTCAAATAAAATTCGGAAAAAAACTTGGCGTTTAGGTGTGGTTCACATTCAAAATCGGCCCTTACAATTTAACCACCCTTTATAAACAGAAAGCATCAGCCCGCACAAAAGCCAGACCCTTGACCACTTTTTTGTCAATTACCTTTCGTCTGGTGTAACAAAACCTTAACCACTTGTTTTCACCTTTTACAATTCGGTCTGTTTTATAATAATATTCTGTTCACTGGTACCGGGATTAGTGCTTTTAAGAATTATTTCCCGCAGGGAGAGACATACATATATTATCTATTATTTGATAGTTTAAGAACAGCGTAAGCTCTAAGCAATTCGATACTAATAGAATTCGATTTTAATAGTATTCATCTCGATTAACTTTCCCATTATATTAAACATTTTACTACAAAGTACATTCAATTCAAAATTTATTTGTTATTTATTCTCTTGTTCAAAATTCTTATTCTGGCATTTAACTCTTTCATACGAATTTAAAATATATAAACAAAATGTTTGTCATTATTTTTAATATACTTGCAACAATAAAAAATTTATTTTTTTATTAAATTTTCATGCAACTTTGAACCTGAGTCATAATTGAACTCGTGCGCCATGTGTGCAGCTTTTTTCTCAATCAAAAGTTAGTGTCATTTAAAAACCATTTTTTTGATTAAAAGTTTGAAACAATTTGATTCTACAGAAAATTAAACTTTAAAATATTAGGCAATATGTTAAACCGAAAAATGTATTTTGTTTGTTCTTTAAAGAAATAAAATAAAAATGTTGCCATTGATTTTTCAAAAAAACAAAAAAAAATCGTGCACACCTGGACGCCATTCAATTAACAAGAAGTACATGATTAGTCAATATAGAATATTACAATTTGCAATATTATTTATTACTTGTTTATTTCAATAAGAACATAAAAATTTTAAAATTTTATGCCAATTTTGTAAACAAATCCTAACAAACAAATTGTTTAAAGCAATTAACAGTGAGTCAATATAAATAAGAAAAGTATTGAATTAGTAACAGACCCACTAAACGATTTTATAAAAGAATTTTTTTTATATGATTATTTATTTAATATTCATGTATTCAAAAATGAAAAATTATTCAAATTTGAAAATTATTCTTAAGTTTACGTCCTGTCAATGCCGGAATAAAATTGTCCTAGTCACGGAGGTTTTTAGCGCTCTTCTGAGCTGCAGTATCTCGTCTCCTTAAACAGTTAAGAGTTAAAAGTAGGAGTTAACAACCTAGACTTATGGTGTTTTTCTTTTGTACAAAAAAATGTGACATTTTATTAAAAAAATGCAATTTGGTGGTGGTTTTATAAAAATATTTCGCTATCTAAACGGCTGGCATGTTTTATTCTAAAAAAGTTAGCCTTTCTAATGGCATAAATCGAAAGTGTTGATATATTTATTCCTTTTCCTTCTCTGGGGAGCCTAATCCGCAACAAGATGTTTGACTTCGTTCCACTGTAATCGTTGTTTAAATAGTTCAGTTTCCGGCGTGTGATGGTCGTCCGATGCCCATGCTTTCCTGGGGGTTTCAGTCTATGACTTTTCTGGTGATTTTATCTGGTGGCTTGCGGAAAGTGTGTCCAAGCCATCCCCATTTGCGTTTTCTTATTTCCATCTCAATGGGTTGCTGGTTTGTGACCACAGTTGGGCATTGGCTATTAATGATAGCCAGTATACATGCAAGATTCTACGGAGGCACTAGTTAACCAGCACCTTGTAGGGCTGGGCATCTCGCGGTACCATACTCCACGTTTCGCAACTATGCAGTGATGTGAATTTCACGTTTGAATTGAAAATTTTAACTTTGGTGCGTCTGGATATATGGAAGTTTTGCAAACAGGGTTAATGCGACTGGCAAAATCAGCTGACCTGACTACCTGGACAGCTGAGGGACTCCACATGATCAATTTCCTTGCCGTTTATTAGGAATTTTGCGCTGTTTAAGCATTTACCTTGAGTGTTTTGGTTTTGGGAATGCTTATCCTCAGTCCTATTTTTTTAATTCCCTAAAGAAACCAGAGTCTCTGGCGGGAATCAAACCCGCAACCCCGGCGCTGATAGACTAGCTCACTACCAGCTAGCCTACCGGGGCACTCCAACTAGCTTTGCGGTTTCGCTTACAAGAGTTAGCTTTCGCTACGTGTTGGAATAAGAATTAATAACCAGCATATATCATCTACATAGTCCAGCTCTTCTAATCTGTCTAACAAATCCCATGAAATTCCTTTTATATGACTTTTTGCCCTTTGTATTACTACGTCGAGGACACAGTTAAAGAGGAGTGGTGATATCACTCGAACTGAGGTTTTTATATTGATTTTTTGCTTAGTTTTTTCTTATGTAGAATGCGGAAGTTTCATTGTCGAACAGTGTCTTAATTAGATTTATTATTTTTGTAGGGCCGCATATGGCCGTGTGATTGAGGGTATTAAAAGTCTTGTTGATGTACCATGTAAAAAAGGTGACTTATGTTTATATATCGTCATATGATTTCAAAAAAGCGCTAAGGAACCTTGACTAATTTTTATAGGAGAAGCCAAAAATTCTCTTCATTGAAAAATAAACTCAATTGAAAAATTTTTTTCAGGAAAGAAATATATTAAGATATCATGGTTACATACATACATACCAACATATTATGGTTGCGTTCGAACATGTTATGGTTAATAATAACAAAAATATATTTAGCACTTATGATAGCATGATTGTTCTTTAACCAAAGCATGTCGCTCTTATAAAATAGAAAAATGCTATTGTTAATTTAAAAACAAATTATTGTTGTACAGTAGACGCTCAGAAATTCGAACTCTCAGAAATTCGAATATCCAGAAATTCGAATCGGTAATTTGATCACGTTTGGCGCTCTAAAATTAAAATCCAAAATTCGAATTTCCGAGTGGTTTTTTTTTTATTGTAAACACTTAAATTTTGACAACTTTGTTTAACCAAATACAAAGTAAAAAAGGGAATCCCATATTAAAAGATGATTTACAGATCTTGTTGATGTTGTTACAGTTTAAAATTCAGTTTTTTTTTGGTGTTTGTAATACACATACTTAATAAAGTCAAATGAACTGAATTGTTATTTATTGTTATATTTCGTTAAGATTTTTATAGTTTTTATGTTAAATTTTTTTTTTTTTTTTTTTTGTCATTATTTTTTTATTGAATCTTCATATATTAAATATGAACTAACAATAATTAATCAAATCTTAACCTAATACGTTATTTTATCTCCTGCCAGTGCCAGACAAAATTTTCTTCATCACGGGTTATGTTCACTTTTATAGGTGTTTATCGCTCATCTAATTGGGTAAGTGCTGCAGTGTCTCTTCTTCTTAAGCGAGTGTGGCCGCCATGATTTAAAATATTTCGAGCTAGTGGATTTGGGTGTTGTTCAAGCCTTTTTAAATATTTTATTGCATATTTTGTAATCATAGATTTCACTAATGGCACATTGAGATCCTTATGAATGTTTGAGTTTTTAACATACCAGGGAGCGGATGTGATTATTCGAAGAAGTTTATTTTGGCGCCTTTGAATTTTGTCGATATTAGAGGCCGAGGCAGTGCCCCATAGTTGAATACCGTAGCACCAGATAGGCTTTAAGATAGAGTTGTAAAGTAGAAGCTTGCAATCGAGACTAAGGACAGAATTTCTTCCAATAAGCCAATGAATTTGAATGGCTTTTAGTTTCATTTGAGTTAATTTTGCCTCTATATGGCATTTCCACGTTAATCGCCGATCCAGATGTATACCGAGATATTTAACATGCGAATGTTGAGGAATTATTTGATTATTGATTGTAATAGGGGGGCAAGATTCCCGGCGCAAAGTGAATGTTATATGTACACATTTTTGCTCATTGACCATTATCCTCCATTGTCTTAACCATATTTCTAGTTGAAATATATGATGCTGTAAGTAACGCGATGCTTCATAACGATTTTCGTGGACGCTTAGAAAAGCTGTATCGTCTGCAAATGTTGAAGTTTGTGTGTAGTTGCTTGTTGGCATGTCCGAAGTATAAATTAAGTATAATAGGGGGCCCAGGATGCTGCCTTGTGGGACTCCAGCGGCAATGGGCTGAGGTGAACTTAAGAAATTTCCTTCTTTAATAATAAATTGACGACCGACTAAGTAGCTTTCTAGCAGCTTGTGTGTGTTTGCTGGTAAATTTTGCTTCAATTTGTGTAATAAGCCTTCATGCCAGACTTTGTCAAAAGCTTGCGAAACATCGATGAAGAGTGCTGAGCAATATTTCTTTTCTTCAAATGCTTTTCTTATGACATTTACTATTCGATGAGTCTGCTCGATTGTGCTGTGTTTTCTTCTAAATCCGAACTGATGGTTTGGAATACATCTATTTTCACTTAAAATTGGTGTTAATTTTGAAACTAATAATTTCTCAAACAGCTTTGACATATTTGATAATAAGCTAATAGGTCTATAAGACTCAACTTTTGTATGATCTTTACCTGGCTTTGGTATCATGGTAACTAAGGAAACCTTCCATTTTTCAGGATAGTATTCAAGGCGTAAAATAGCATTAAAAATAAAAAGAATAATTTTCTTTGCTATGCAAGGTAGCTCCAAAAGCATTTTATTACTGATTTTATCAATACCAGGTGCCTTTTTAGTGTTTAAGTCACAAATAGCCTTTTCGATTTCTCTTATCTCAAATCTGAGGGGAATAGCTGCTCTAGCATCAACAGGTGGTAACTCGACCGCAATATTGTGAGATATATTTGGTGTAAATACGTTTTTCAAATGATTTACAAACAGGTTTCCTTTTTCATTATCATTTCTTGCCCAACTACCATTCAAGTTTCTTAATGGTGGCTTAGATATAACTGGCCTTTTTAGATTTCTAGCTGCACGCCATAATGAGTAGTCAGATTGTGGAGTTGCATCAAGTTCCTTAAGATATTTTTCTAGAGAAGCCGTTTTCTGATTCTGTAGCAACTTTCTTAGCCTTTTTGTGCATTCTTTTAATAAAATCTTAAGTTGCGGGGATCTGTAAAGTTGCCACTCTCTTCGAACTCTCCTTTTTTCAGTCAAGAGCCGCTCGACATCTGAAGAACATATTTTATTATTTTTAATTTTTTTGAGGGTAACGCTGGAGTGTTGAACAGCTAGTTTAAGATAACTGTCAAAGTTAACAAGAGAGAGATCCACATTCTCCGGTGTACTAAGCGGAATATTTTCTGTGCAATGGGCACTGAGAAATTTTTTATATTTTAACCAATTTATTTGTGTGGCTGGCGTCGCTAAGTAACCTGACGGAAATACAATTCTATTTGGGTTCGATATAGTAACAATTGTAGGTGTGTGGTCGGATGATAATTCTAGGGAAGCTTCAACATGAATCGTTTCTGTGGGGATGTTTTTAACTACGCCAAAGTCGATAACATCTGGAATTTTTTGCTGATCAGTAGGCCAATATGTTGGTTGCCCGCTCGCGACCACATTTAAACCCATTTTAGAGATTGTGTTAAACAAAACACGACCTTTTGGTGTTATAAGTCGTGACCCCCAGAAGGTATGTTTAGCGTTATAATCGCCAGCGGCCAGAAAACAGGGTCCTAATGATTTATAATATTTATAATATTGGCCTTCTGATATGGAAAATCTAGGTGGAGAGTATAAAGAAGAAATTACTATGTTTCGATTTAGCTCCTCAACACAAATAGTCGTTGCTTGCAGATAGTCTTCACGGTGATCACACATAATGTAGTGTTTGACTCGAGTTTTTATTAAGATGGCAGAACCTCCACAAGCTCTATCTCGAGGGTCCTTGGTATCATATAGTATATAACCATTGATTTTAAACGTATTTCTTGAGGTCAAATGAGTTTCAGAAATCATCATGACATCAATTTGTTTATTTTTAAGAAAGTATTCTAATTCATTTTTATGTTGGCGGATGCCGTTTGCGTTCCAAAAACAAATTTTTAAACAGTTCATGGTTTGTTAAGTACAGCTTGCAATAACATCGATTGCATTCTAAGCATTTCCTGCATCATATTACCCATTGTGTTCGTAAAATTATTTACTGTTTGCACTAATGTTTCCATGGTTTTTTCTAAACGACTTAAATTAGAAACCGGAGTTTCATCATTACTTGGCGAGGCACCTTGCATTGGCTGATGGTTTGATTTTAGGACGTTAGCGTAAGAGGTTCTGTTATTACTAGGCTGGGGGGCTTGAATTGCATTTGTGTTTACCTGATTTGCAACCTGCATTTGAGGGGTATTTGTTTTCGGTCCAACCGTCTGCTTGACAATATTATATACTGGGCATCCTCTATAATTGGCAGTGTGATTACCGCCACAGTTGCTACATTTTTTTACGTTGGGGTCGGTTTTAGACTTATCGCAAGAAACTGTACCGTGTAGTTCACCACATACTACGCAGACAGGGGGTAAGTAGCAATATGCCTTGGTATGGCCAAATTCTTGGCAGTTTAAGCACTGAACAGGTCCATTTTTTTTGTGCGGCTCTTCTATAGTTATTCTTCTGTAGAGAATATATTTTAAATTGTAAATAGGATGTGTTTCGTTTTTTTTAAGTTTTACGTCGCCGGGTTCAAACTCCACTCGAAAAAGTGGTTGGGGAATTTTTTCTCTATTTTTAATATTTACTACATGTTTTACCTTGAAGCCTTTTTCTTCTAGGAATGTTTTAACCTCTTCTGGGTCCACACATGAGTCAATACCCTTAATCACTACCTGTAGACCTTTACTGCTTTTCAGTTGGTAGGTATAAAAGTTTTTTTTAAGCGTTTCAAAGTTGTTTACTATTTTGCGAAAATCATTCTCATTATTGACTTGTATTTTTGTCTCGTTTATACTTCCACGCTTTATAGCCGCTACGTAAAACGAATTTTCACCTATCACCGATATCAAACTCTTTATGAGCTCATTTGAATTTTGCTCCCTTAGATATATCGGGGGAGGCTTGGATGGTTTAATGACGTTTGGTGCTTCAGAGGATTCATCCTCCAGAATTGCAAAACGATTTTGAGTATTTATTTTATCAAAAGATGGTACTTTTGAGGCCGAAGCAACTGCTGCAGAGGTAGGGCTGCGTCCCCGTTTAAGCACTGTTATGTACCTGTCCATACCAACTTGTACTGTAGGCTTTTGACAACTTTTTACAGGGGGGTTTTCCATTGCATTTGAGTTCATGGTATCATTTCCCACTAAATTTGTTTTTGACGTCACGGCAATACTTGCTGGCCTGGCAACACTTGTCACCAAATCTTGTTGTAGTTTTTTTAATGAGTCACTATCCACCGTTTGTGTAAATACCGAGGGTGAGAGGGAACGTGTTCGAGTAATTGGCTTAGCCGTTAGGTAGTTTATATTGTTTTGTTTTGTTTTATTTATTTCTGCATTATTTTCATTTGCATTAACTAAAACGTAAACGTTTCTTTCATTTTGTCTTAGTGTTGTTTCACTGTTTGTACTCATGCAAAGAGTTGTTTTTGTTTTTCACCGTTTTGCTTTGCTTTAATATTTTTATTATTTATTGTATTTTACAACAACAAAAGAAAAAACCAGAATTTAAATGTTTTGTTCAGAATATGTTTACACATGTATGAACATTCATACGTACATACATATATATTTTTACTGTTTTATTTAATTTAATTTTATCTTTTTAAATTGTTCACTATTATGTTAAGTAATTTAAATAACAAAATATATTATTTTTTTTTTAAGCGTCCATTCGCTGCTTATATTTATGTATGTATTACAAAATCAAATGTGATTAATTAATAGTTCAAATCGTATGCGGGGCTAAAAATACACGTCTGTATCACAACAAAGCACAAACCGAACTGATTATGTTAAATAAACTAAAATTAAAAAAAGCATAGTTTTTTATATCTTTATGGTCAAATTTACCAAAATTTTTGTATAAAAAAACCGTCCAAAAATTCGAATCGCCCTAAATACAAATTGGTTCGAATTTCCAAGCTTGTACTGTATTTAGCCATAACATGCTTAGAGACAACTATAATATGGTTGTGGCTTCGTGATGGAGGACTATTTTAACCATAATATGGCTGCCGGTGGCAATAATATGTTTGATTTTACCATAATGTGTTTAAAAATGTTCTTTAAAAATAGTTTTGTCAGATAGTGCGAGCGATTTGCTATTTTTACTGATGGCTCTTGGAGAGGGGGTACGGATGCTGTGAAGGATAAATATATAAGAAGCTCATTTAGGCTTCCTGACGACTGAAGTGTATTTTTGACGGAGGATCAAGAGATTTTGAAGGCCGTAGATTTGATAATGGGTAACATTGCTGGGGCTTGAAGGTCACTCTATATGTGCACTAGGGCTATAAAGGTCCAACCAGAATGTGCATAAACAAACTTAAGCTACTGTCAAAAATAAACGAAAAAGCCTCTCAAATACATTTAAAAAAAACAAAAACAAAATAAAAAACATTTGAATCCGTACGGAAAGTGCGATTAGTTTAACACTTTGCTTAAGCAAATTACAGTTTCATAAAAAGTTCCTTTAAGTTCAACATGGTTTTACACATATGATTTACATGTATTCGCTCAGTTGCTTAAGCCACGCTATTCACATTCTGGTTAGGCCTTAACTTTCTCACACTGTTTGCGAATATCAAAAACGGCATAGTATAGTCGTGTAGAATATGATCATTTTTTCGAATTGTTAAAAAAGTTCACGCAGGGATCGGGTTGTAGTTTGAAAACAACTATTTTTATCTCATGGACATTTTTAAAAATATACACCTGATATTTGCATATATTCCCATACGTATCACTTAAATGCTATTTTGGAATTTACCCACTGCTTTAGATTTAAAAATTTTGCTTTGGATTACAATTCATCGCGGTTCAAAATTTCTTGGAAGGATTTAGAAATTTGCTTCCCTGCGTAAGCTTTTTTCGCAAAACGACGGGTGACAGGTGTTTCCATTACTAAAACATTATTGGCCACTCCGTAGTACTATGCCAAAAATTTTGTTGTTACCCTAATGTGCACAGTAGGGTTGGTCGAAAAAAAAGTTTTGCCCGTCACCTTCTAGAATGATAGATATGTCAATGAAGTTTCTAAGACAGGAAAATTTTTTTTTTTTTGTCACGCCCCAAAATACACCACTTTTGGTTTTTTATATGTAGCACTGCCATTTAAAGTCCGATATCATCATATCGCATATCGTTGTTCATGGCTTGATAGTGGCTTCATTTTTGTCTTTGGTGACTTTTCAATCCGACCTTAAATTCTGGGCGGCACTTATGCCATCTCGCATCCTTCCCCCAAATGTCCAATTTTTTTTACGCTCCAAGAAAGTCCTTATAAAACTACGTATGTATAGATTTTAATATGCTCACTTTTATGGCACGCCTCCAAATTCAGCCCCTTTTTTCTTTTTCACATACATACTACATTAAACCACACAGAAAAAATTCTCCAAAATTTTTCACCAATTAAAGCATTAATCAAAAATAAAATCAGTTTTAATTAAAAATTTAATCAAGTGAATTAAACGTTTAATCAAGTAAATTAAACGTTTAATTAATACTATTAACTGGTTAAATTGATACTATTAATTTGTTTACTGGTGCAAATTTAATTAATTTTTTAATTAATATCACAAATTTTTTAATTAAAATCAATTTTTATTTTTTTCTGTGCAAGTAGAAGCCAATACAAATCAAAAAAATTTCATCAAATTGAAAAAGTCACAAAAGGCAAAAATGAAGCCACTATCAAGCCATGAACAACGATATGCGATACGATGAGATCGGACTTTAAATGGCAGCGTTACATATTAAAAACCAAAAGTGCTGTATTTTGGGGCGTGGCAAAAAAAATTTTTTTCCTGTTTTAGAAACTTCAGTTACATATCTTTCATTCTAGGGGGTGACTGGCACAACTTTTTTTTTTTTATGGAGGTCGACCCGGTCTAGTGCACAGCCAGGTGACTGAATTCCTAGCTAGTGTATGATTGTAGAATAACCCGAAGGAAAACCTTTGGGGAGTATATTATGAGGCTTTTCTGGGTAACGGGTCACTGCAACATCGCCTCTAATAAAATGGCTGATGAGTAGGCGAGACAGTGCTTTAAAATGGTGGATACTGATTGAGTGAAGACAGTCAGATTTCCAAAAAGCCTTTATTTGTGGAAGATTAGGGGATGAATTCTAAACTTCACATACGGCAATGTTGTCAGCAGGAACATTAATTTTTTTGTGCTTTATATAAATTCGTCAACACTCGATTAAATAAAAAATATTAATCAAACACACAAACTATAAAAAAATATAAATATTTGAAGGCTTTTCTAAAAAATCCGAACAAAACCAGCAAAAGTTAATAATGTAATTTGGAAATTTACAAAAAAAAAGAAAAACTATATTAATCTTATATTACTTATTTAAAAGTTAAAAACCAACGAGTGTTTATTTTGTTTTTATAAAATTTCATAATAAAAGGGAACTTAGCACTATTTCTTTGTCATTATTGGACTTAGCTATTTTACGTGTCATTGCAAAACAACAAATAAAACCTACAAAATAGTAGTTTTTCTTCAAACTATGTATTTTTTTGTGTACTCTATTGAACCGCATCAAAATTTGTGACTTATCTGCTTTACGAGTGAATTTAACGACATGTTACATTTTTCCAAATCTCATCTGCCCCACCCTTTCTAAAATTATTGTCCTCAAAACAAAAAAAAAAACAATTTAACTAAAATAAATTATTGCTTGTGGTTACACTCCTTAAAACATTATGTTAAGCTTTTTGCAAAATTAAACAAATATCAAAAGAATTCTTTTACTTTTTGCCTTCTTTTTTAACATTGCGTGCCGATGCATGTCGCAATAATTTATTACCCTCTAATTAGCAAAATTAATTAACTAAATATTTTTATTTTCATTTTGCTGACATATTCAGCGCAACATGATTTTATAAAAACTTCTTAATTACGATATAAAATATTAATTTATTTTCGCATAATTTAATATGAAATGCGTGTCATTAAACCATTTCCTTTTTTTCTGCATTAAAAATAATTTTTATTCGAAAATAATATTTTCTCTTTCCCTGCGGTGCACCGCAGGTGATTCGAATATTACAGACATTTTATTGAAGGTATTATTTATTACCTCATTGTTGTTAACTTGGTTATAATAAGCCACCATTTTGTAAAGTGCTCTTGTAAATGAAGTGTTATTGCGTCAAAAGTCAGCCATTACATTCCGATTAGAGTTTGAAAGTAAATCGTAATCAAATGTTTTTTTTTTTTTTTTTTTTTGAATCAGCAGCCGTATTCTGTAATTCGATTTGCTAAAGCTAAATCTCGTTCCGTAAAACGCATTAGAGAATACAAAATTTAAATAATTTAGCGATGGCATTAAAAGCTTAAATTCGGGGAGTTAAATTTTTCACAAAATGCCAAATTTAGCAATGCACGTTACGGAATTGCATTCGTAGCCAAAAATCGCTAAATCAACTTTATAGATATTTAGCGATATAATTTTAGGTTAAAACGAATACAGCTGCATATCTCCTTTTAAAAAATAAAATAAAAGAATTTAAATAGTTGTAACAAGTTTATTAATATGGGCATTAAATGATAAGACTCATTATAAATAATTTGCATCCATTAAAAAAATAAATTAAGGAAAAATTTAATATCCATCAAAATTGCACCATCTAGACAAACAGTTTAAAAGTAAAAAGAAATAAGTTTTCATTGTATTTGATATCAATACTGATTTCAAAATGAAAAATATTTTTTTTTAACTCTAATATCCTTTTAATACGATTTCGTTTTATGTGAATGTCGATTTTCATATTAAAAGAAGTAAGAAAGTTAAGCCTGGGAATGTGGCACCCTACGCCACAATAATTACAGACAAATTTTCGAGAGTATACCCCATGGTGAAATAAACAGGTGGCAGCACTACGCCAGATGACGATTTTTTGCTCTTGCATTGTTTGTCTAGGTTTATGTCAAAGTTTTGTTTTTGTTTACAAAAAGTGCACGTTTTTTGCTGTGATTATTGTGTTTTATTAAAGTTTTTGATAATTTTAAATTAAAATAAATAAGATATTGACCATAATTTAATAAAGATTGGCTAAAAATTTATTTATTTCATCACGTTCAGCGGCACGCTTTGATTTTTGTTTAAAGTATTTTTTGACGTAAACGGTGATATACTTTCCATTTTTGTTGTAATGTTGTATTTGTTGCCGTAACGATGCCACCTGCTTATTCCACCATGGTATACCCTATTTGGGGTCACGGCCCATTGGCTTTCATGATACTTTTGCAATATTATTGTTTAATAATGGATACTGTAAAATAAAATTGTGTGTACATCATTTAAGTAGGTGGCACTATAAAATCAAAAGCCTTTTGATTTATATTGCGCAATAACAAAAAGACACAAAAAATGTGTCGACAACATTGTACAATGCATACATGTTTGTGTTGGTTTTGTTTACTTTTACACAGTAAAATATGGCTCCTTAGTGTTTGGTTCGGTAGATTTGTAGAAAACACAAATGCTTATAATGCCGGGTACACACTATGCAACGTGTTTACGCAATCTAGTGAATTAAATTCATTTTTATTCATTCTAGATTGCATCAACATCAAAACGCTTTGATATTTTGAGGTTGCATTGAAACAGATTGCATGTAGGTTGCATTGTGTGTACCCAGCATTATGTTTGTGTAGAAAATCATTAAAATATACACTCAAAATATTTTGTAGTTAAATTCAAACGAAAATTCATTTCAAAAGACTAATTTGAAAAAAGAAACATTCCCGGGAAAAACTAATTGGCTTAACTAAGATTCGTTAACAAGATGTTCTATTCTTGTTGGCCTCTTAACTGAACGCACTAGACAGCAAAAACTATTCTTAAAAAGAAAAAAAATTACTGTCAGTTGAGATTTGAAAATGAATCTTTTATTTTTTATTGATATTAGAGAAAGTAGTGTATTAATTGGTGTATTGTACTGCTTCGAGTGGTCAAAAAGAGTGACAGGTAATGGGTTGATTTAACTGTTGCTCAAGTAGATGTTGTTTAAATATACACAGAAAGAAAAATATTACTTAATTTAAGTATTTTCCATTTACTTTAGTATGAGTCGTTCTCAAAAATTTAAGGACGAATAACACTTAAAAATACTTAAAACAATAAAAATGGGATAACTTTCGAAAACTATTATGCCTGTATACGCGTGTGCTTGTAAAAGTTTGTTTATTATTTTGTTTAGAAACAACAACAACGCTACAAGAAGAAAATTTTAGATTATTTTTAAGTTAAAAGAGTAAAATAAGAAACAATAATTCCCATTTTCTATTTTTTTAAATAAAATTATTTAAAAACATCAAATTTTCAAAGTAGAATGATTAAAAAAATCTTACCGGCAGGCAGCTGTTGTCTTATAATTGAAAATTCTTCAGTAAACAAAGGGCGGAATACAACAAAAGTGCAATAAGTAAAATAATAATAAAAAAAAGTAAATAAATAATATTGTCTCTGATACTCTGGGGTAAGTGTTAAGGGTAGAATCCATATAATCTCACTTTCGGATTATTTCAAGTACGAATCAAGATCCAACTAACTTAAAAATTCTCGAATCAAGTACATATTGAGATTAATTTTACCTCACTTCCTATAAATTCAATACTGTTTTCGGATTATTTTAAGTACGAGGTACTTAAATAATCCGTACTTAAATCAAGCATTCTGTACTTTATGTAAGTAAACCCTGCTATAGATACCGTTTCGGCTTGATTTCAGTACGGATGGTTTGATTTGTCTTTTCAGTATATGTAACAAAGAACGGCTTTGTGCAATTGTAAAAAAATCGCATGAAATAAACAGCAACAAATACATTCACTTGCGGTCATACAATCAAACTTGCGCAACCGCAAATATTCGCTGCTGGTTTGCAGTCATTCAAACAATGCACATCGTGCTTTGTTATTTATACAATCGTTAGCTTCGTTTTTTAATAAAGATGTTTATGTGTTCGGTGCGACAATGATTGTTTTGGTAAAGAAAAAAAAAAATACAAACAAAAAAGCCAGAAATCAAGCAATTATTACTCATGTATTCATTCAGCATTAACTATGTAGTACAAGAAAAAAAAATTTAAATGAAACTAAACGCACATATGTAGGTACATACATACAAACAATTTCCATAGAAACAGACTTTTTTTTCATCTTAAAAAGTACAGTAGTTCTGTTTGTAGGTACAATGTATTCTTGTTATTGTTGTTAAAAGCGTCTCATCGAGTGGTTTATTGTTGTTATTGTTGTTAATGTTAACAAAGCGTCTCATCGAGTGGACAATGACTACTTGAATGCAAAAGTATAAGAATGTGTTCTTTTGAATTTACACAGTTGTGTTATATCGCGTGCGCAACAAAAATGCAAATAAAGCACTTTCAATAAAAAACAAATAAATGCAAAAATCAAATGTGTACGAAACGATGTCAAAATTACCAACGTTGAACTTTGTTTTGCAAGCAAAGAGTGAATGTAAATTTTAGCGTATGAATAAATCAAGAAAAATAGTGATTTTGCAGTTCTCTGATATGTAAACAAAGTTTTTGCTTTGCATTTTCCTCCGCAGTAATTTGGGTAAACAAAAGTTTTTCTTATGGCTAATAAATCAATGATAGTTTAAACGTTGGTTTAGTTGAACTAAACTTAAATTTATATGTAGTTTAAACTTAACAGCTGTAAATCAACTGAAGCTGTATTATATGTAGTGCAAAAAATAATAATGTGGCAGCACTATGATAACTGTTGTCAAATTCATATGGTTTGTATTGGTAGTTTAAGCGAATAATTTTATGTGTTTACAGCTGTTTTGAACGTTTACTGAAATATACCCTACAAGAAATGAATGAGCGAGTAGTTACAATTTTCATTTTGGTGTTAAGAAAATAATAGAAAGAAATGACCGAATGTGACCGAAAACTTTATTTCGGTCATTTCTTTCTATCATTTTCTTAACACCAAAATGAAATATGTGACTACTCGCTCATTCATTTCTTGTAGGGTAGATTTGCTGGTTTAAATAGATTTTTAACCAAAAAGAGAGTTTAACTTGCACTGATTTATTGGCCCTTAATAAGATTTTTGTATCACGTGCTAAATTTCCAATTTTTCATATTTGTTAAATACACTGAAATTTATTGTTGAGGAAAAGCTTGTTCATAATTATAATAATCATTTTTTTGTGTGTTTATTATCAATTCATTACCAGAGACATGCTTTTTAACGTCTGAAATAATAAAAATGTTCATTCATAACTTTTTTATGTGCCTTTTTTGTTAATTTTCTATTTAATTACAATAAAGCTTTATTTTTTGTCAAAAGCCTTATTCACCCACTGGCTTTTCTACCTTTTTTGACGTGTTTTGTGGTAATTTGTAGGCGTAATTTTGAGTGATTTTAGTCGTGCTAATGCAGTCATGCTATTACAATATAAATAAATACAATTATTTACATTTGGATTTTTGTATGTTTTTCGATTTTTATTTTATGTTGCAAACTGTTAATTAGGAAGCATTACAGTTACATGAAAATTTTTTTATATCCTAAAAACATTTGAATAATCATATTAAAATTTAACCGTCAAAGGGCCTTTTCTTCGCTTCATTTCGAATGTGTACTGAATATTTTGGATGTTGTTTCTATAAGAAATTTTTACCTTATAGAAGGCATATTTCTAAAGCAAAATATCGAATGAAACGAATCCAAAAAGCCCTGCCACTTGCGGTCCTTAAATACTTTATGCTTTGAAATAAATTTGTATTAGATAAAAGTGACATTATTGGTTGCACTAAACTCTTTCCTTCACCAAGCTTAATAAAAAAAATAACATTTAATTTCCTTTACACTTTTTTTCTTAATATATTATTAAAATTTTTATGTCTGTTTTTTATCTCTTTGCAGGTAATTATTTTGGGCATGTCTAAGTGCTTGTAAGTTAAGTATCACGCATACATTTACAGTTGACAAATACATCCGCCAGAGTCTAATTTAACAACTACAAACTAATTAGTAAATATTATTTATGTGCCCTTTCTTCAGTAATTTGTTTTAAAGAAAAGTAGGTTAATATATTTTAAAGTAAATTAAAATTAACTTAACTAACGTAAATGCGAGTACAAAGTTTGAAACATATTGAAAGATTTCAAAAATAAAAAAATTGTCACAGATTAAAGCGATTTCATAATTGCAAATTCACACCTACATATTAATAATACTACTTTATTGTAAGATATTACAAATTGTATATAGTCTTCACCCAGTAAAAAATGTGCTCCAAAAGGAGCAGGTTTTATGTATTAATTCATACCTCAAATCGCTTCAAACCTTTTGATGGGATGCCTTATTTTTGCATGGGGTGTTCCGGCTTAGAGGACTATTTTCTGCTGACAATAAGCGCTTCTCTTAACATGCAAACAAAGCACTCCTGAAGTGCTTTTTTAAGGGCTAACTATATTAACATATGCAGTAATAATGTTTGATATTTGAAGTTGGGCTTTAGTTCATCAAATTTTTACAACATGAAATTTATCAAAATTTATTGATAATTTTTATAGTGTGGTGCAGAGGTTAGAACGTCAAGAATTCTGACGAAAGAATGTTGGAACATGTAAATTCAACCCGAGTTCCGTCCCCAGCTCAGCCAAGAATTAAAATTATCAATTAATTTTAATACATTTCATGTTATAAAAGTAAAATAATTTAATGAAAATTAAATTTGATGAACTCAAGCCCAAATAAAAATATCAAAAATTAACAGTTCAACTAGAAATCACAATTGTTCCATATTCATTAATGTTATGCTTTTACTTGCTTAAAAGCCTTTTTTTAATCATTTTCGCAAGCCATAATATATTTTTATTTTTTCGCTTTAAAACCTTCTTCGTTGTCAGCGCTAAAATAACAGTGTTATTGTATATATTTTTCTTAAGCATTTACTGCTGTATTATGCGCTTTTTCCCTTAAGTGTTTCAAAAAACCCAAAATTTTTTTTATTGGGAAATAAAAACTTTTTATAAAATTTATCGAAATCGCCTTATTTTTTAAACAATTTTAATCTCTAACGACCAGGAAAATATAGTTTATTTGACTGTCTTCTTTAACCTTCGCTCTCATGAGGACATTTTTGTATGTGAACTCATGATATCTTCCTGGGTAGATACCCAGTAAAAAATGTGCTCCAAAAGGAGCAGGTTTTGTGTATGAATTCTTACCACAAATCGCTTCAAACCTGCTGATGGGTTGCCTGATTTTTGTATGGGGTGTTCCCGGTTTGGAGGACTATTTTCTGCTGACAATAAGCGCTTATTTTAACATGCAAACAAAGCACTTCTAAAGTGCTTTTTAGGGGCTTACTATTTTAACATGTTCATTAATGTTTTGCTTTTACTTTTGTTTAAATGCCTTTTTCCAATCATTTTCGCATATTTTTATTTTTTTCGGTTTGCAACCTTCTTCGTTGTCATCACTAAAATAGCAGCTTTTTTGTATATTTTATTCTATGTATATCATTTACTGCTTAAAAAAGCTATTTTATTGAAGCGCTCGATTATGCGCTTTTTCTCTTAAGTGCTTCAAAAAACCCAAATTTTTTTTACTGGGTAATGCCTTTATCGGCGCTGCGAAATATGGTCCAAGGAAATGTGGACCCAAAAAAATAAATGAAAACTTACCCCAAATTTGGGGCAATTTTTCATAATGCAATATGGCCCCATTTTTTAATGAAAAATTCCCCCAAAAAAATCAAAAATAACCCTAAAAATAAAATGAAATATGACCCTAAATTTAAATAAATTTCTTCGTTATGAAAAATTACCTCAAAATTTATAACACTGGTTTACAGCCAAAAAATACCAAGAACACCACATGCCTAGATAAGTTAATTGGGACCTCCTGAACACGAAAATCGCTGTAATTTTTTTTCCTAAGTACCGTTTTTTAGATAACGGTACTTTTGCGTTTTTCGGTGTATGGTCCCACTCAAACCCTTGTGGATCCCAACCAAAAAGTCCGGTCGAAATAAATGGCATATCGTTAGAAAGGTAATGCCTTTTCCATCGATATGCTACAAATTTCTATCTGATAAGAAATGGCTGAGTAATGGCACCTCAAAGTTCAAAAAATGTCTATCCATCAGTTTTAACGTATTTAAAAAACAAGGAATTTTATATGAGATGAAAATATTGTCGTTCCACAAAATCCTTAATAAAAACTTTATTTTTCATCCGATTTTTTTCAGCTTACGCTTAAAATGTTGGTAATTAAATATACTATTTGGTTAAGAAATAAAACATTCCAGATATTTAATATAACGTAGTAAAAAAACGAAATAAAAATGAAAAATTTTGAAAAAAACTTAAAAAATAGACATTTTTTGAACTTTGAGGCTTTTTGGTTTGGCTCCACAAGGGTTTGAGTGGGACCATACACCGAAAAACCGTTATGTAAAAAACGGTACTTAGGAAAAAAAATTACAGCGATTTTCGTGTTCAGGAGGTCCCAATTAACTTATCTAGGCATGTGGTGTTTTTGGTATTTTTCCAAATTACAAATTTGTAAAGCAGTGTAATGAATTTGAACCCCAAAAAAGAACACAAAGAAAGATACATTAAACATTTTCATATGCCCGAAACTAAAAATCACAAATTTAGAACCCCGATTTCAAAATAACTAACTAAAGCTTCTCTTTATAGCCGGCCTTTGGCCGTGTGAGAGGATTTTCTTCTCTTTGGTATAACGAACACTGGCTTCGCTCACTAAAGCTTTACTGCATAGTCGGCCTTCGGCCGGGCGCAAGGATTTTCATTTCTATGGTATAACGAACTCTGGCTTCGCTCAGTAAAGCTTCTCTTAATAGCAGGCCTTCGGCCGGGCTCAATGATTTTTTCCTCTATGGTATTACAAACACCGGCTTCTCTAACTAAAGCATCTCTGCATAACCGGCAAGGATTGTCTCTACTTTGGTATATGGTTTGGGGTGATTTTTCATTTCTTAAAATTTGCATTTTTTATTAGTAGACGAAAAATAGCCCCAAAGTAGAAATCGTGATTTTATTTTGGGCCATTTTTCATTCCTTGATATTGGGATCATTTTTTATGCCACTTAAAAAAAACGGCGCTGCGAAATATGGCCCCAGGAAATATGGCCCCAAAAAATAAATGAAAATTGAACCCAAATTTGGGGCTATTTTTCATAATGCAATATGGCCCCATTTTTTTAATGAAAAATTACCCCACAAAAATGAAAAATAACCCTAAAAATAAAATGAAATATGACCCTAAATTTGGGGCTATTCTTCATTATGAAAAATCGCCTCAAAATTTATAATGAATTTTAACCCCAAAAAAGAACACAAAGAAAGTGACATTAAACATTTTCGGTGGAGTTCATATGCCCAAAACTATAAATCCCAAATTTAGAATCCCGATTTCAAAATCCGGATTATTATACAGTTTTGGTTTTAAAAACCGTACGATTGATAGCACGGTTGGGCTTTCGGTCATGTACAAGGATTTTTTTCTCTATGGTATAACGAACACTGGCTTTGCTAACTAAAGCTTCTCTGTATAGATGGCCATCGGCCTGGTGAAATGATTTTCTTCTCTTAGGTATAACGAACGCTGGCTTCGCTCACTAAAGCTTCACTACATAGACGGCCTTCGGCCGGACGCAAGGATTTTCTTTTCTATGGTATAACGAACTCTTCTCGTTATAGCCGGCCTTTGGCCGGGCTCAAGGATTTTTTCCTCTATGGTATAACAAACACCGGCTTCGCTAACTAAAGCATCTCTGCATAACCGGCAAGGATTTTCTCTACTTTATTATAAGAATTCTGGCTTTTTATGTTATCCCTAGAAACTTTTACATAGAATTTTATAAAATTTGTGTAAAAATGTTTGGGGTGATTTTTCATTTCTTTTCTTTTTATTAGTAGATGAAAAATAGCCTCAAAGTAAAAATTGTGATTTTATTTGGGGCCATTTTTCATTCCTTGATATTGTGGTCATTTTTCATTCCACTTAAAATGCAAAAACACCCTAACGAAAAAATGAAAAAAAACCCAAAAAAAAACAAAAAAATTGCGCCAAAATTGCGTGTTGTTGTGTCTCATGTAAAATTTTGGGGCCGTTTTTCATTTTCCTTTTGGGGCAATATTTCCTGGGGTCATTTTGCGCAACGCCAAAAAAAACACCCTAACGAAAAAATGAAAAAAACCCCCAAAAAAAACATAAAAATTGGTCCAAAATTGCGAGTTGTTGTGTCTCGTGTAAAATTTTGGGGCCGTTTTTCATTTTACTTTTGGGGCCATATTTCCTGGGATCATTTTGCGCACCGCAGCCTTTATCCATTCAATTTGTTTAAGGCATTTTACGTATGACCAAAATTTTTTATCAAAAAATCTAATATTATAATAATACTTAGTGGAGGAGTTGATACAATGGACAAAATTGTATCCAATACTCAACCAAAACAGTAAGAAGACGTTGGCCTTTGTCGATTTTTTTTTTTTAATTATTGGATATTTCGGCCCTGGCAGCTTACAATATAGGGGTGATTTTTTACGAGCTATACAAAAGTTTAAAAAAAAACACATAAAATTCGGACGGTATCTCATGAGCGGGCATGTGTGTATAGACATGAGCTTTAAGATGAGCTTTAACAAAAAATAGTCTAAGGCCCGTTTTCACAACTTACCGATAGCTAAAAGTAGACTTTTACCGGCCTTATAAAAAGTGTTCCATTATTAAAACTATACTTTAACCTAAAGTGAGCGATAAAGTAAATTAAAGTTCATCCTTCCTGGAAGGTTAAACTAAAGTTGTTAAAATGTAACACTTTTGTTACGGCCGATAAAATCCTACCTTTAGCTAATGGTAAGTTGTGAAAACGGGCCTTAAGGCGTTAAATCGCACGATCTAGGCGGCCAATTGACCTGTCGCGAACGTGAAATAAAATGTTCACCGAACTCGCCTCTCAATAAGTCCATTGTGCTGTGTGGCATGTGGCACCGTCTCGCTGAAACCACATGTCATGCAAGTCAAGCTCTTGCATTTTGGGCAAAAAAAGGTTAGGTATCATCTCACGCTAGCGCTCACCATTCACAGTTACGTTACGATTCGCATCATCTTTGAAGAAGTACGGTCTTTTTCTGGATGCATTGGTAGCTCTTGCAATGCTTCTGGCGGATCTTCACTCCAAAATCGACAATTCTGCTAATTTACGTACCCATTGAGCCAAAAATGAGCTTCGTCGCTCAACACAAGAAGCGCGCGATGAACTTTCTTAACAGAGCACGCATTTTGATAATAAAATTCAATAATTTGCAAGCGTTGTTCGTTTGTAAGACGATTCATGGTTAAATTATAGACCAAACTTAAGATGTTTGACAGTGAAACAAAAAACGAAACGTGCGTCAGCTGTTTAAACCAGTGTTGCCAAAAAGATAATAGCTAACAAATCACCAATATATGCCAAAAACAACACACAAATTTCAGTTAAAAACTCAAGACGTTTGTTATTCTTGAACTCCTTGGGAAGAAATCTTTAAGTATCACACATAAAACCTCGATTCAAAAACCAGACGGTAGTTAGTAAGTTTTTTATCAATATTATCTACCACGGTATATATTTATAAGCCCGCATATACAAAAACACAAAACATAAAAAAACTTCCACAATCTTGCTTTAAAATTTTTTGTTTCTTATTTCCTAAAAATTCGCCAAATTTTGATAACTGAGCTGAAAGTAATTTTAAGGCCTGTTCGTCAATAACAAATTAAGACTTCGTTCACTTAACTTACATGTAAAACAAAAACAATATTTTATAATATTTTATGTTTTAAATGTATGTAATTTAAGCGAACGAAGTCTTCATTCTTTATCGACCAACAGGCCATTTAAGTTGATGAAAACTGTGTAAGTTATTAACAAATGAAGATCAATATATGTACCTCGGCAGATGCTATGAGAGCGAAGGTTCCCTTAAAAAAATACCGATGTGTTTGTGTTAATGTCATCAACTAAGCAGTTATATTTTTAGTTGTGACAGTGCGCTTTTGAGTAATTGAATAGTTTTCTTTCACCTTAATTGTACACGTCTGAATAGAAGGCGGCGAATTGCCCATCTCTGGTGTCAATTGTGTGTGTGAAGGGAGTTGACAACTTGAGGCGCCATTGCCATCATGTATTATATTTTAAAATTTTCTTTACTTTTTATGTATTTTTGGTTAATTTTTTATTGTGACTTAAAATTTGTTCTAAGTCGAATCGTTGTTTGAAGGCCATATTGAACGGTCATATCTTGTTGTGATATTTAAAGTAAATTCATGTGGAATATGGGTAATTCCAAAGTGTTGAACGTGACCGTCGTACGCATCAAAAATGCAATAACATTTTAAGCAAAAAATATTTTTACGTTTTCTTTGCCCTTAAATTATAGCACAAAGAAAGTACTGTTATCTATGCTAAAGCTTATGGAGGGCGCGATTCTAGGTCAAAGATAATGGCAAAAGAAGTAGCGGTTCGAACGTGAAACCTGGCACAATTTTTTAGTCAAACTACTTTCAGAATTTTAAGTAGCATTGTAAAATTAAAATGTCTTGGTTTGATTCCAAAATCTGCTGTATATTCTTTTTTTTAAGCCAAAATGTTGGTCGATATGTGACATTTCGAACGTGAAATTTGTTCCGTAATAATTTAACTGAATATTGATTAAAATAAAATAAAAATTTACCGTTAATCCGAATAATATATTTCTCTTTGAACTCTTCCTTAGATTACAGACCATGTAAGAAAATTTGTTTGGAATAATTTTTATCAAATATCACCTCTTCTAAGAAAGATAAATATTAAAGAAAACATACAATAAAACATTCTCACATATAAGAAATTACGCTTGCACAACTTGGCAGTCTGATTGTTCATCTAACTGAACAAATTTATGGGTAAATTTATAAAATTAGTAAAATCTAAATATTTCTCTATAACAATATCGTAAAATAATCAGCTTTTAATAAATTTTAAATTTTCAGTTACGGTGGAATTTTTGACGAAAATGCCCATATCTATTAAGTTATTTAATTAAATTGTTTTGAAAATTTAATTTCAGAACTTTTTGCCTGAAATAAATGGACATTTTATAACGTTTGGAAAATAACGAATAAGAAAAGTGTTTTATGTGTTTAAAAGTGCTTTCTGTTTGTATAAATATCTGTGCCTTTTTTACCCCTTGTTCTACCTTTTATTATATCACCAAGTTGTTTGGATACTTGGTTGATAATTTAGCGCTGATTCCCGAATCCACCCTATACACTCCATAAACCCAGAAACGCAATCGGCTGGTATTCTGGAGCTGTAGCCCAAATCCACCCCTGTATACAGTCCACACTTCACAAAACGTATTGGCGTTTCCTCCGGACCACTATAAGACGTAATCGACGTTTTTATTAAAAGTGTTATTAGAAGTTGTGACGTTATTAACGGAAGAAGTGTTAAGTTTTATGGCTCACCATTCAGAATTGTAACTGAAGGCTTTAGAGTCACAACTCAAAATTACTTCTTATTTCCAAAATTACAGCACAATAAAATATTCAGTAAACTTTCTTCTAAGGGGGATTTCTTTACTGTGGAACTCAATTTGATTATAAAAAGAAACCACGTTTTAAAAGTCCGTTTTTTGTCCCTCCCGAATACTTGTGAATTCTGAGTTTTGACTGTTTATTTTATTTTATGTCCGATATTATGACGACGATACAGATTATAAAAGCCATTCATTTTGATTCCAAGCTTTGAATATGGAACTGTGCTAGAAAAATAAAAATATATTTTTTTTAATTAAATTTTAATGATATATGAGGCTATCAGCGCAGAAGTGGTGTAACCCCTGTCTACTTATCATGAGATAATGAGGAGTTACCACTACTCTTGCACTATAGAACTTGGTTGTAATGACCCGTGCAAAAATTATGTAAGCTCGACTATTGCACTGTAAAGAACAGTGCACAGAACATATCTTTCACCAGAAACGTTACCAAATTAAATTGTGGGCTACACCACTTCTGCGCCGATAGCCTAATATAGCAGTTTGTCATTTATATAAAGTATATACATACATATATTCTGGGTTCTTATGAGGAGCAAAGTTGATTTAACGATGTCTCTCTGTGCGTGTCCTTGTGCTCGTTGAAATGGGTTTTTCGAAGACCCAAGATATGATGGGGACTCTGTAGTTATTTATTAATCTCACTTATGGTCTAGAATTGCTTGCTATTGATGCCTGTAATTTCTACAACTAGATATCTACCTGTGAATAGCTATCTATGGTTTAACGAATTTTTCATAATTTCAACACGTACCTAAAGAAAACTTAAGGGAAAAACACGTAGGCAAAGTTAAGGTTTAAATTACCAAAATAGTTTTACCGGATAGATAAAGATAACTGTTAGTTAGATACGAACACCACCATTTTTGATAAGTTTATAATTTTTTTTATTAATTCTACCATTTTTACAACAATATATAAATACATATTTGGCTTTTTGTTTTTTACTTCTTAAAGGTGATTTCTGCTTATTTTCCGTATATATGAAACGGCTGTAGGAAATATCGCCCAAAGAAAAATGGCCCAAAAAATAAAATGAAAAATCGCCCAAATGAAGAATCGCCCAAAAGAACATGAAAAATGACCCAAAAAGTTTAATATGAAATTTTGCCCAAAAGAAACGAAAGAGAGCCCAAAATAAAAATGAAAAATTACCCAAAAAGAAAAAACGAATTTTTTCCCAAAACAAAAAATTAAAAATTACCCAATTTGCATAACAGTGTTTATTATTCATATAAATTTAGTAACTAACAAATGTAAGAGAAAAACATGTTTTATTATGGTCACAACCATAATGTGGCTGTCGATGACAATGATTTGGTTAAATTAAACATAATATGGTCAACATTTTTTTAAAAATGGTTTTGTTGCTTTTTCTCTGGGTGCATATATTAAACATATAACGAAAACACTTTTGGGCGCAAGGATTTTCTCCCCTATGTTGTAACAAATACCGGCAGCGCTTAGTAAAGCGTCTCGGCAAAGCCGGCCTTCGGCCGGGCGCAAGGATTTTCTCAGATTTTCAGGATTTTTCGCAGACGGCCTTTGTTTCCGAACGAAGGCCGACTTCGCAGATAAGCTTTAGTTATCGAAGCCAGTATTTGTTATACCATAGGGGAGAAAATCCTCTGCGCCTGGGCAGAGAAGCTTTAGTTAGCGAAGCCGGTACTTGATTTTATCAAAGAGGAGAAAAGTCTTGCGCCCGGCCATAGGCCGGCTATGCTTTCAAGTTTGTAAGCTATGCTTTCAAGTTTGTAAGCTATGCTTTCGAGTTTGTCCACGGACACTATGACACTGGACGTTATGACATGCCACGTTATTTTTATAAAAACATTTAGGAATTCGTCGTATAGTAATAATGAATATGAATGACAAATAGTATGCCCTAAAAAAGGGCTATTTTTCATATAATATTTTTGGGTGATTTTTCATTATGAAATTTAAAAAACGAAAAATCACCCAATAGTAACGAAAAATAGCCCAACAATTTTGGGTCACTTTTCATATGAATTCAGGCCCAATTTTACATGGAATTTTTTTGGGCGATTTTTCATTTATTTTTTTGGGCCATTTTTCTTTGGGCGATTTTTCCTACAGCCATATGAAACGGTATAATAATAATGTCTTACTTTGAATGCGTTCATTTTGCGACATCCATTGTAAAATTCATTGGTTCTTTCAGTAGAATTGTAAGTTTTTTTTTTACTTTTTTCAGTTTATTAAAAAATAGTTAAAAAATCTGTCCGATTTTCCCTACGCTATTATTTTCCTTACTTTTAGAACATTGCCCTGCTTCTGGAACATTTCCCTACTTCTGGCAACACTCGTTTGGACTTAAAAATATGCAATTATAGATATTTTTTTTTTTAAATGACAGCATTAGACATGAGTGAATAATCTGCTTGATTAATGAATTAATTATAATTTCTAAAAGGTTTTTAAAATTTTTACACTTTTCTGATATATTTTGTCTTAATTTAATTATATAATTGTGCATATAAATATTTAGTATGATGACTTATGATTAACTAAAGATGATTTGGCTGTATTAACAACATCTTCGTCTCGAGTTGTGAGTATTTTTTGCGCAAACTTTTGCTTTTTTAGTTTAATTAACCGTAGAAGTTTGCGATGCTGATGAACATCATGATAAACAAATGGTTAATAATCTTTTTTAATTAATGTTTATTTAGCAAATATGAGTTTCTATAAATTCTTCTCTGAAACTTTTCTGGCTTTTGTTGTGTGTAGTTACATACATACAAAACATACATCTGTCTCAATTTTTTTTTTGTTGTTGTCTTTTTTCATGTCTTGTAGTTATAAAATACATTTGTCTTGTTGTTTTTGTTGGATGTTAATGATGATTTCTGTTTGCACTTTCCTGTTTTTTTTTTTTTGAATTTTATTTCTAAACTGTTGTTGTCTGCTGTCAAAGTCAAGGTCATGACCAAAGTAAACTTATTGCCAATTTATCTTGTCTTAGTTCTTCTTTTGCTTCTAATGTTTTTTTTTTTTTGCTGTTTTTAATTAAATTGTTTAATTTTACTTTAATTTAAGAATAACGTCATACCTTAAAGAATCTTACACATGTTGAATGAATTAAGAAAAAGTGTATTTGTGCTTTTAATCATTTAAATATTCATTAATTAAATGAATTAAATCAAGCTTAAAATACGTTTATGTGGGGAGAAATGTTTATGTAAGTCTGAGTTGTTTTAATTTGGAAATGACTACTTTTTTAAAATTTGTTTTAAAGTTTGCTATTTTAGGAATTAAGATCATCAACACTTTTAGCATTAAAAATATTCACTTTTGGCCTTTTGTCAATTAAAACTGAATTCCTTTAAAAAAATTTTTGTCACATAAAAAAAGTATATTTTTGTGAAAAATTGTGGCAAATTTATATTTTTAAATACGATTATTTCAAAAAGTAATAAACATTGCGGAGGGAGGGTGGCGCCGTTTGAATTACCGATTGTGCGGATTTGTCAGCCACGATGTCGCAGTGTTCGAGTCAGCATCGCGCGTTCGCTGTGGAGACATTTTTTAAGTGTAAAGGCTCAGTAAGCCGGTAGTAACAGTAACGTTGAAAATCAGCTGATTCATTTTGTTGTATGTAAAGCAATTACAACGATTACAGTTACGGTAAGGTTACTGTTACTCACGGCTAACTGAGCCTTAATGATACTAAGTTCAAAGTTAATTTTCACTTATTATTATGATTTTTTTGTAATATTTTTTTTGAAGTACCATTTACATTCCATTTATGATCCTACCAGTACATAAGTTTACCATGATAAAGTAGCAATCATAAAAGTTATCGTTATAAGAGCATTTGTCAGAAGTAAAAAAAGTTTGGAAGTATAATAAAATATTTTTAGAACAAATTTAATCTAACCAACATAATAAAATGGTTTAGGGTTACATTGACTCTATTTCGAAAAAAAATTTTCAGAACAGTTTTAGCTTAAATATTTAAGAGGCCAAAAAATCTTAATGGTTATTAAATTATAAGTTTGTATTGTAGGTACTTCGAGAAATACCGCACGAAAAAGAGTTTGCACTTGAAGACTTTAAAAATGTTGTACAGTGTATTCGAGAGCAGAATATTTGCAAAATATGTAAAGAAACATTCACAAATTATTTTTATATTTCCTCTACATTTTGTTCTTAATAACTTTGTTTTATTAATTCGAGCTAAAATTTACCTGCAGTTTTCATATTTCTTTTAAAGATGCCTGTTTATTCAAAAACTTTAAATAAGAAGTTTGCATTAAATATTTTTAAACGATGATGATTTGTTATTTTAATAACAAATTAAATTATTAAATATAAGCAAATAAATATTTGTATGTTTATTCTATTGCTTTTTTATAATTTATTTTATATAAAGGGTCTTTCATATGGTGCATCCCATCTTTAAATTTAAATTAAAAAAAAGTGTGTGTGGGATATCTCGAAACTTTTTATCTGATTTAAAAGTTTGTTAGGCATACAAATGTCCGCCGCTTCTTCACTGGGTGACGCGCATAAAAACAAGTCCAATTTCTTATGATAGGATGGATAATATTGGCCCGCTCTGATTTGTGGCTTTCTCGCTTAAGCAAACATAATCTAACCGAATATCTAACGTTGTCAAATTGCGCGATCTTGGTAGGCAGTTTACACCACGTAAAAAGATCAAGCCCTAAAATCGTAGCGAAGTTCTGTCGTAACCACATCGACCCCTAACCGCGAAAATAATGTAAGCGCCAAAAATCAAATTTTATAGGAGAGAGCTTTTTTGTTTTGTTTCATATTAATTTTGTATGAAATTTGTCGCTTACACTAAAATTGTTTTTGATATAAAATCGTAACGGTACATTATGTGACCATGATATTTTAGGAGATGATGCAAGTGTTGCCAATAAAGTCATTTATTAAAAAAAAACGAAAATTGAAAATCATGTCGCTTACGTTATTTTCGCTGTTAGGGCTCGACATGTTTGCCCTTATAGCATACAATAAAGGCCTTAAGATGCTGGTAATCATCGACCAATATGGCCTGGCCACCGACGTTCACAAAGAAATATGGACCGAAAACCACTTACTTACTTTACTTTATATGGCTATTACAACCGAGAGTCGGTTTGAGCCTAAAGCCTAATACTCTGTTCAAAGTTGTGAAAAATGGTGAGCAACATTTATTATTTCACACGAAAATTTTGACATGTATCGATGTTACCTATCATGCGAGTTCGTACAATTTGCCGATTTTATTTCTGCAAAGTATGCGACATTGTTTTGCGCGTGTAAACAAACCCCACATGTATTTCACTAAAAATAATTTTTTTTAATAAAAAATTTAATAAAAAATAAAGTAAATATGGGTAAAAAACTGTTACCGATTGTGTTATATTAACTTTTTATTTCTTATTAAATAATCAGTTCATCCTTTTTTGCTTAAAATTCCACGTGAAATAAGTGCAGCTGACATTATTTCGCAGTTGTAAAAAAATGTTGCCAGAAACATTTTTTCACAAAATGAACAGAGTACAACTATATCAACAATATTTCAATGATATTCCGCACAGATTTTTTATTATATGCATTTTGGCAGCATTTCACGTGAAATGTTGAGCAGAGTACCAGGCTTAAGGCTAAATAGATCACCTGCTTCTTCTGCATGCTGGCGCCAATAAGAGACACAAAGTGCTTACAAACCTTGGTGCACCTGGTCTTTCCGATAGAGTTAAGGTTGCTCTTTTTAGCGTTGCCCATCCGTGAGTCTCTTAAGTATGTCTTAAAAGCTGGATTGCCTAAATCCATTCACCAAGCGTGTTCATGCCAGGCTATAAGTTGGTTTTAAATGTATTTGCCCACATCTACGTCGGCGTAAGGCTTATAAACTTTATGGTTCGTTCTAATTCGGAATCCAATGCGCGTATGGCCGTAAATCTTACGGAGGCTTTTCGCGCCAAGCACTGCCAACAATGACTCGTCTGATCTTTTTATTGTCTTTATATCAACGATTTATACAGCATTAACTTCGCCCACAGAAGGAGGGCTTTATTTTCGTTAGTAACCAAGACACCTTAATAAACAAAGTTTTAACAACTTCAAAGTTATGGACCGCTGACAGCGCCAGTCTAAAATCCACATCAAACAGTACTTTTCGGATTGTTTTGGACGTTCCTAAACTTCATGTAAATAACAATTCGAGTCGGGAAAAGCCAACCAATTGTAGGGAAATGTAAGAAAAGATAAACTCACTGTTTATTGTTGTTGTTTTGTTTAAGCTTTGATATTGTTACAAGTAAAACTGATTGTTTATAATTTTTATTCGCTTCACAGTTTTATTTGTATAAAATTGTAAGCTTTTCTAAAATCTTTGGAAAAGGGTTTCCTGATGATCTGGCCTAAGCAACCAGCGAAATGCGCATAGAAACTAGCTTACCCTCAACAATAAATTTATCGAAAATAAAGATTGGGAATTTATCACGTCATAAAGAAATCTTATTAATAATAAATTTTGTATTCCGGAAAATAACTTTGATAAGTATTATCCCAAATTTGACCAATTTTTTTTTTTTTTTTTTTTTTTTGATGATCGCTAAAGATGATTTTTCTGTGAATATAAGGGGCTCGTGTTGTTGAACGCAATATTCGTTTATGGAAATTTGGCAAACCAAATTTGGCAGATAAACCTTCAACCATATGGTCGGCCATCCACTATCAAAGCTCGAAAGTCCCTATTGGATTCCCTTTGTTCATCAAGTCCACGTAATAATTTAGAAACAAAATCAACAAAAAAGAATTATACAGAATCTAGAAAACAAAGAAACATTAAAATCTATTTAATTAAGTGAATAAAATGATGTAAAATAAATAAAATTTGTTAAATAGCAATAATAAAAATAAAGTTTTAATAAATATTATTAATTTAACACGTGCTTGCATACATAACTTCGCAAGGGTCATTTTATTATTAGTTTATTATTAAAAAGATACAATTGAAAATAAAAAAAAAGATGTTTCTACATTTTTTTAAACAAAATATCATAAAATTTATAAACTTTAATTGCTGTCATACAATGTCAAGTTACAAGGTTGCAACACTTGGACAATGTGTTTTTTTTTTTTATTGATATTTTCATCATTTTTTAAACAATATCTCTTAATATTTAATCATCAATTGGAAACCCTTGACGAACAGACATTGAACAGTCAATGATTTTCGTGATATTTTTAGCATTTCCATCATAAATCTTCTTTTTGTATGGCTGCAAGTACGAGTATTTATTTAATGTTACTTTATTTATTTATGTGTTTATTAATAGAAAATTTGTTGTATTTTAAACGGCAATTAGTTAAACATCATTAACTTTTAATTAGTTGATTTGCTGATACATTGGAAATTGAAAGCGAAAAACAATAGATTATCAATTTACTATGACGTAAAATTAATAAAAATAAACAAGAACTTTTACATCTGAAATTAAAGTTATTTATTTATAAAATATTGTGAGGATAAGAAATATTTTAAAATTAGCATAATCATAATTTGTTCCTCTATCAAATGGGCGTAATTAATTTGCTTTAATGAAAATAATTACAAGTTTAATTGTAAACTTTTGTTGTTTTGATAAAATGACCTTTAAATTAAAGATAAAAGACGAAATATTTTAATTAATTTTTTAAAAATAGTTTTGAAGTTCTTAGTACCGACACTACAACCTTGTAGTTAAAGGGAGTATTTGTTTAAAATAAAATTAAAATCAGGAAATCACGATAGAAATTCCTCATGAGTTTAAAAATGCTTCATACGAAAATGTTGTTCAATTAAAATATTAAAAAGATAAATAAATAACACCCAACTTATACGAGAGCTTTGACGAGGTCGTTTTTTCTTAATTTCCTTTTGAAGCAAGTTCCACAAATCATTTGCGTTCTAACGATGATTTTTAGTTGTATGTCTTTTTTTTAGTTTACAGGTGGGCCTCGATTATACGTAATGCGATTATTTGGCAGCAAATATCTGAAAAATAAAAAAATTATCGATTTATTTTTTTTTGCAACGACCAACTTCATTTTCCGGCATCACCTCTGTTATGTGAAACTATAAACCATTTTCCCCCCTACTTTATTTATTTATTTTTTTTATTTATTAATTGAATTGCTCCATACACAAGACTAATACCGTGTTCAGATACATATACCTTTTTTATTGAATCAATATTCGGTTTATTGACATAATTATCTTTCTGTTCACACATACACAATTTAGCTTACTCAATTAGCAGTTGGCAATTAACTTAGCAAAATGTAAACAACATTTGACACCTTTTAGAAAAAACAAAATAAGCATCTGGCTCTTGCGCAGACCTAATGGATGGACCTTTGTTTTTGTTGTTTTGTTGTTAGCAAAAATGTCAAAACACTTTGGCTGACTTCCAAATTGTACTAATACAAAGTTTGTATACAGTTTTACTACTGTATTTTAACCATGCACATGTACAAAGTACCGAAACAATGCAACTCTGTGTTCTGTTTATTTAAACGTTTTGAAATGTAAGTGATGCAATGCATAATAATTATATATGTATTGCTTGCAAATTAAATGTCAAATATCACAAAGCATCAATTTTAAAACCGATGCTCTGATTACTTTTTTGCTGCGTTACTAATACTTACCATTGATGTTTTGGAAGGGTTTGCATTGCACATATATTGTACTGCGGCGTAATGAAACATTATGCTTTGTTCTTATACAAAGCATTTGACGTTTTGGAAGTCAGCCTTTGTTTAGTGAGTTTGGTTTTACTCACTAAACCTACTTGTGAGAGTGCACTGCAGTGTTGCATTTTAATTTTACTCAATATTTATAGCAATTTCGTATTAATTGAGCAATAACTAAATTGCAATTTTGTATGGATAATTGAGCTCAATAATGGCATTTATTGCGTAAAACTCAATTAAGGTGCATATCTGAACACGGTATAAGAGTCTTATTTTGCAGTATGGAACTGAGAATATGTTAAATTTAAAATCATTAATTAATTAATAACTTAAAAACTAACTACAATTTTTATATAAGTAAGCAAAAAACAATTAAATTTAAACAATAAAGAAACAAAATTAAGATAATTTAATTTAAATATTTAAAAAAGCATAAAACAATATATTTTATAATCAAAAATTTAGATAATTTTATATATTTAAATCTCAAGTAATTATGTTTCAAAGTGCTATGCTGAAAACAGTTTAAAATATTTTCCCTGAATTTTCGTGCGTTACTTAAAAGTTGAAGGCTACAGGGTATAGAATTCCAGAGAGATGCTGCGAATATGTAGAAATGCCACTCAGAAATTAAACTTTTATACCCGAAAGATCTAATTCTTTTCCACCTGCTTATGTCAGAAATACAAAGTTTAGGTGCTCAGGTTTGTGGGTATATATTATCTTATGTAAAAAAACTAAAACTCTCATGTTCAGCAGATTATCCAAGAAAAGGCCATAAAGCCGAGATGAAAACAAAAAAAAACACTAGAACGCCTTTTAAGTCCATACACGTACCGTACAATATTGTTAAACGCAACGTTTAATTTCGCCTTACTAATCGTATCACATTTAGCAAATAGCTCACAGCCATACAGAAACACTGGCATCAGATAAGTTTTAGCAAGAAGCATTCTTGTTCTTAAAGGTGTACAATGCTGGGTCCGCCAAAGAGGGGTCCGCCAAAGAGCAATAAACAAAAAAGGGAAATTCCCTCGCAATGTCCTGGAAGCATGTTCTGCCAAAATGACTTTTTTCCTCATATTATTTACACATGAACATACATACATAAGTTTGTACAAAACATCCTTGAATAATTTTGATATTATACAAATATGTATAAAGATCAGGGTTGATAAAGTTGGTGCAATTGTACTTTTTTTGGTACAATTCAAAACTAAAAAGTACGCTGGTACCCCCGTGACTCATTTGGTACTATTTCCAAATTTTTCAAACCTACATATTAATAATTTATATACAATGGCAACTCGTATTAACTGTCTAATGAATTTATAGTTGGATTTAACAAAACAGCTATGATATTTCGCATTTGCTTTTTTACAAGACCATTTGCACCAAACACTTAGTCTAGGTTCACACTATGAAAGTTTTCTTTCAGAAAGTCTGAGTTTATGGGTGAGAGAGGAGAGATGAAAAGCATGTTCTCTTCCCCTCTCACCAATAAACTCAGACTTTCCGCAAGAAAACTTTCATAGTGTGATCCCAGACTTAACAGCTCTACTGTCAATAGATTTTTGCACTTGTTGATTGAACGATAACTTAAGCCACATTCGAAATTTAGTATCAGTGGCAGCATATAAATAATTGTGCATTTTCTAATGATATTGACAAGTTTTTAAAAGATATAGGAAACCACTTCTGCAAAAGTTCTACTAGTAGAAGAGACGAATCCCTCTCAATTATATTTTCAAATATTCTTTAACAATATGGTTGTAACGTCAAGAAGAAATCAACAGAATTTTGGAATAGTGGGAGCCCACTCCATTATTTTACTCCGAATTATTATTAAGGAGATTTTACAAGCGCTAAATTAAATTTTATTATATTCGGACTTTCTTCTCCTTTCCTGCTTCTGCAGTACATATTGAAAATTGTAAGCACAATTAATTTGGTAATGCAATCCGAAGATGTTCGTATGAACATATTTTAAGAACGCTTAAAACTCTTCGTTTAAAATTCTAGATTGCATTTTAAGAAATATTCGTAAATTTTCCACAAAAAAAGACGATAAATTCTAAAAAGTGTATGAAAAGCTCTCTGGCGGCAATCAAAAATAAAAATTAATGGATTTCTCGACTCTAAAAACCGCATCATACAGGTCTATCTAGACATCAAATACAATTTGTTTGCCTCTATTCTTGAAATTTTGGAAAACTAACTCTTTTGAAAAATTCGCGGCTCGAAACTTATTTTTGACCTATGGTTTCATTGGAAAAGTTTCTAGGAATGACTTATAGAACAAAAATCGCAATGTGCTTTTGAGGCGAAAAAATTTTACCCACCTTTTTATTATGTATAATTGATGAACAAATTAATTTTAAGTACCTTTTGTTTTTGTTGCATTAAATAGTTGTTTTTAAAAATAAAAAATAAAGGATTTAGTACTATTGGGACCGAAAAAGTACAATTTCAAAAGTTCGTTGGTACGATATTGGTTTTCTCATTTATCATCCCTGATAAAGATACAACAATATTCATTTATAATTTAATAAGAAACACATAAAAAACTACTCAAAATTGCTACACAATCGTGTCTGTTACGGATAATCGAGGTCTCACTTTTATTTCAACCTGACACTTCAAAGTAAGAAAAAGAATAAAACGTAACAAGGAGAAAAGGAATTAGTTTAGAGATAAATATGGGAAAAAGGCATGAAAAACACAAAAAAAGTTTACCCCTCCTTCTTCTAGACACCAACGTCGTATTAATTAGATAAAAAATCATTGTTTCAAATTCGAAAATTAACAACAAGGGCAGGTCATTAAGTCTGTAGCTTTTTGAATTTCCCGCATCACAGCCATTAAGTTTGTGTATGAAATCAGACAACCGCGTAATTTAAGGAGAAAATGGATAAAAGAAATTTCGAGTACTTATTAAGCTTTATTTTTGCGAAAAAATACATCACTCTAACCAAGGCTAAGCTTGAAACGATCTGAACGCACAGTTGAGACCTCTTTACCCACAATTATTGAAAAAATTCACGATGTGTTGTTGGCCTATCGGAGAATGGAAGCGCAATAGATTGTGAAAGCCAAAGGCATCTTACATGGATCAGTGTTTAAATTTGAAATGATTATATGAGGATGAGAAAGCTTTTCTTAAGATGGATACCCCGTTTGCCTACAACCGACCATATAAAAACTTCGCAGTAGTGTTCGGCTTTTTTGACAGCAATATGGACAAGTGTTTATGCAGTTTCGTAACCGTGGAAACGTGGATCCACCCCAACACTAGTGCTGACAAATTCTACTGTTATAAATTAGTCAATAATACACAATACATTTCATTTGGGCTGTCAATACTTTTAACAGTTTTTCTTTACTGTAGTGTCATACAGGCCGAGATAATGGCCATCTACACAGCCGCGAGACGCATCCGGTACGGTGAAATATCTCGAAGGGATATTCACATTAATACCGAAAGTAAGGCGGCCATAAGATCCCTGGAGAATGTGTTCATCACATCGAGAATTGTCCGAGAATGCCGGATGTCTCTGGAGGAGAAAGCGAGGCATTCACTGGTCACCCTTATTTGGGTCCCCGGACACGGGGACATACAGGGCAACTGCATGACAGATTTGTTGGCGTATGCAGGTACCACCTTGAATCGGGACGGTTCAACATATTATGTAGGTGCTTAACTCCCAAGGAGTAAGCAACTTATAGCGCACAAGTTTCATCTTATTGCCAGTCAGAGGTATCACGATGAAACTACCTGTAGGGAAACCAGAAAAATTTGGCCCACCATAGATGAAAAAAGGACACGGTGGGCTTAACAGCTGTCCAGACATCATCTAAGAAACCTTCTTGCGGTTATAACTGGCCACTGGCTCATTGGGAGGCCCAGAGGCTGGGGCTCCCTTATAATGATTTATGTAGAAGTTGCGGCGATGAGGAAGAGGAAGAGTCAACGGAAAATCTTCTCTGTAGTTGCCCGGCATTCGAAAATTTAAGACTCGAAATGTTTGGTCGAAGAGCCCTTGGGGACAAAACTTGTCTCTCTGATGTTGATGTAAACAGGATCCACTCCTTTATTGAATCGACCAGATAACATTGGACCCATGGGAGACGGTGTGACATGGTTACACAACGGGAACTAATTAATGGACCCACGTGAGCTGTGCTTGATCACGGCTGCCAATGGAACCTAACCTAACCTAACAGTTTTTCTCCTTTTTTGAGTTTTAAAGCAACGTTTGAAAGACAAACACTGTTTTTCTATTTATTTTATTATCTTTATTTATTTATTTATTAATTGAATTGCTCCATACACAAGACTAAGAGTCTTATTTTGCAGTATGGAACTGAGAATATGTTAAACTTTAAATCATTAATTAATTAATAACTTAATAACTAACTACAATTTTTATATAAGTAATTAAAAAACAATTTAATTTAAACAATAAAGAAAAAAAAAATTAAGATAATTTAATTTAAATATTTAAAAAAGTATAAAACAATAGATTTTAATAATCAAAAATTTAGATAATTTTATATTTTTTAATCTCAAGTAATTATGTTTCAAAGTGCTATGCCGAAAACAGTTTAAAAATATTTTCCCTGAATTTTCGTGCGTTACTTAAAAGTTGAATTTGTGTTGAATTCTTTTACAAACCGTGTATTTCTGTTACATTTTTCTTAAAGCTTCGCTTTTTGTATTGTTTGCTTGTTTTTGGCTGCTGGTTAAATTTTGCAGATGTATTTTGTCAGGAAACTTCAACCAAAGATTTAAGAAAAACTAAAGATATTATACAAATAAAACTGTTAAGCAAATAAAAATTATTAGCAACAGTTTTACTTGTGACAATATCAAAGCTTAAGCAACAACAATAAACAGTAAAAAGCACGATGTAAAAGTCCGCTTGGACTCAATGTCTTGGTTAAGTTCCCAGTCTTTCAAATGGTATCGCCAAATATTCCGTGTCTTGGAAGGACCTGCAGCGTGTTAGCGTTATCTTCTTTTATTGACTCGGCGGCTTAAAACAAATTTTGTAAAATGAGCACTCCAAACACCACAATTTTTTATTTTAAAAGGTTTTTTTGCTAAAACTATTTTTGAAACTTTGCGAAAAAGTTCTTAAATTCATTATATTCATGACAAGGTTGCAAAAAATAATAAAATTGTTGCCAAAGGAATTGCTGAATTGCTTTTAAATTTTGGCGATTGTTTTGATAAAAATAATCAGAAATGTGTATGGATTTGTTTTATCAGTTTTACTTTTAAAATTAAATGACTTTTTTATTTTTAGGGCGTATTTTGAATTTTTTATAGCATGTTTTGTACGCTTATGTTTCAATAATAAATGAGTGAAATTTCAGCCCTAGTGAGTGAGCCCTTTATGATCTCAATCAGAACTACTTTACTATATTACTTTATATACCAAACTTTGTCTTAATAAATTTAATGACTTACTAATACACAGTCTTCCGTAGGTCCATAAAAAATCAAAGCATTTTTAAGGCGATTCTAATACTGAACATCATGTTGGTATAGAAAGAAAAATTAAAAAAAAAAAAATTATATTAATTAAATAAAGCAGTTTTTGTACGTAAAAATCAAATGAAAATTATACTTTCAATATTGCTGTCGATGTTTCATGTTCATTTTGTGTTAATTTGTTATTTTATCCGCAAATTAACTTTGAGATAATTTTGGTCAAGGTTTTAATTTGTTGAAAAATAATTTAAACAAATTAAATTTTGAAAACGCAATATAAAGAATGAGATGTTAATGCTTTTTGCACTCTACTAAATGTTTAATGGCATAAGAAGATAAATGCCAAGAGCGGATAAATCGGTAAGAAATTAAAAATATACAGCCGTATTCATAACAAAAAGTTAGCCACAGTTTGTACACTACGTACAACGAGCTGCTAACTAGAATGCCGATTAAGCTTAGCAGCTTGTTGGCACAGAGTTAATTCATAACGAACTTTTCTCCATCTGCCAACTTTTAATAAATCAACTCTGAATTTGTATGATGCCACATTGTATTACTCAAAAATGCAACACGTTTTGCATTAATCATCGCTGAATTTGTGATTTTTTCCTTTTTTATGTTTTTCCCCAGGCAGAAAAAGGCAATCAGCACGACCCTGGTAATGGTAAATACGACTTTAAAAAACTAAAGTCGTATATTTGTAATAAGGGTGTTGTACCGGTGTTGAATCTTATTTAAAAACGGTATTAAAAAACCAAGGTTGTAATTTTGTATCTACAGTGTTGTGATGGTACCATATTTTTGGTAGAGTCACAATTTTGTATTTACAGGGTTGTGGCGGTACATAATATTCAGAAGAGTCGTAATTTCTGCCTGGGTCCCTTCACATTTAAAATTAAAATAAATTAGGTAAAAGTCAGTAAATTAAAAAAAACAGTCGATTAAAAGAACCAACAAAATTGTTTGACATTAAACGGCTGTTTTTCACAAGTTGGCATACGTTTGGCAGCTCGTTAACAAGAGTTTAGCAAATCGTTAGCCAGAGTTGGGATAGTGTATTATGAATAAACTTTTTGCTAACTTTATGCCAAAAGAATACGGCTGATATTATTTATAAAGTGTTGCAAAAAGAATGCTTCTTTTTGAGGACTGGATTTGCAGTGCGATTACTTTTTGTATGTTTAAAATAAAAAGTGCTCCAACCATTTTTGACTTATTTATTTGATTAAATCTATGGATATGAATCCTTACAGACTACTATATATTAAAAGATTTTATATAAAGGTATAACTAACGAACAAATTTTGTTAAGACATATTAAGTATTAATATGTCCTTTATATAAAATCTTGTAATATATAGTAGTCTGTAAGGATAATATTGCGTTAATTACATTTACATTAATAGAAAAATCGATTAAGCTATACAATTCATTGAAATTTTTGCATATTCTCCTCAAAGGAACAGCATCAGCATAATTTGTTTGAACAACAGGAAAGTGCAAAGGTATAAGGTGTCGGGTAAAACGTCGTGAAATATTAAAATTTGTCTTACGAAGAAGGAATTCGGAGAGGACATCGCCATTAATCAAATTAATTAGAAATGACACATTAAGCATAGTCCATAATGCACGATGTTTAATGTGATTCAAGTTTTTTGCCCATTTTAATTTGACATTTCGTTGTTTCAGTGTTTGACAAATTCAACCATGGAGAGGTACACAATTGGGCAGCGCGTTAAGGTTGTTGAAGCCTTTTACGACGATGCACACTTTCACCTCAGTGAATTCTTTAACAGACAGAATTGTCTTATTCAGGCAAAGGCGAATCCCCGAGTGATTGTTGAAAAGCCGATGCATCCACAAAGAGTGACTTTGTGCAGTTGGTGTTGGTGTGGTGTTCGCTATCGCGAGATGAAAACGGATTTCTAGCGGCCAGAAATTGAGGATGTGGACGTGGACGATGCCAGCACTTGCCCCACAGCCAATGAAACAATGCTTCAATTCAACTGGAGTGTTATCTCACGTCGAGGCGATGTTAATTTCTTTGGAGATATTTAAAAGTAAAAATTAACGTCAATAAGCCAACAATAATTCAAGAGCATTGAAACTCAATTATGTCTCAGAGTCATTTAAAATATAGACCATCGGATAGAGATATGCCACCGAAGTCGTGGCGAGCATTTGGTTCATATTTTGTTTCACAAAAAATTCTCATAGATCCTTCTATCGCAGTTAAAATTATTAAGAAAACTTTTTGTTTTATTTATAATTAACATCGTGTGTTTTGGTTGAACCACTCTTTATATATAATTGATCTTCTAAAAATAAACCATCTTCGAAAGATTTAGAAATGAACAATTCATACTGTAGCGATACTTTCATTCTAACATCTATCATGTCTTGTTTAGTTTTAAATTTTAATAATTTAAAGCTTTTAAGAAAACATTACTATTAAAACGACTTAAAATTATTTGATTGTTTTTTACACGCCAACAAATTTCGTTTTATAACAGCCATTCGAAAGTGTTGAATCGTTTTTTCCAAACAAATGTTGCTGCTATTAAGCAGGGTGGCACATAATGAGCTTTATGGTTTAAATTGTGTATAACTTTTTTATACCCTCAACAACTGATTATCATTCCGTGTGAAACTTTTGTAATATTTCTAAGACACCATAAAGTAAAGATATTCTAGGTCCTTGAGTGATTCTAAGTCGATTTAGCCATGTTAGTCTGTTTGCTCGTCTGTCTGTCCGTCTGCTGAAATAACGCTTACTTTCGAGCGACTTAAAAGAAAATAACAGTATTGGTATCAATACTGTCAATACTAACTCTGCTGAGTGGTTTGAGATTGATATCCTACAAAAACGGCTTAGTAAGAAAAGAGTTATGAGTACAAGTGTAGCAACAACCTCCATAAAAATTTATCATTTAGTTACAAAAACTCAACTTAATGGTAGCAGAATGCAAAGATTGAAAAAGAGTTTGCACAAACTCGTTTTATATGACTAGGTCCATAATTTACTATAGACCCAAATAGAAGGCAAACACTTTAATATGCTAAAACTGTCACGAATAACGCTTTTGTAGTAAATTTTAGTCCTTCATAGTTTCAAAAGATTAGAAATCACGCAATTGAACTTTGTGATGATTGGTGTATATTTTACCATATGCCTCATAAAAAGTTAACTCCTTAAATATTCTAGCTCTCGGTGGAGGGTATCAACGACTTGGCACAGGCGACTATAACACTCTTACTTGTTTACATTATTGCGATTATCAAGTATGGATCCATTCTCACAACTTTTAATAGGCTTGGTCCTTGTAACAACTAAAACGTATTTATTAAAAATCATCGAAAAATTATGAAATAGCAGTGGAAATAAAAAAAAAAGTTGTATTACAAAAAAAATTTAAACGTAAAAATTAAATTTATTTATCAATAAGTAGTTACCTGTACCGCAATTTTGTAATTTTTTGAATTTAACTACCGATATCGTTAAATAACGAGAAATTTCAGTAACTGAAACGAATTTGTTATTCTCTATTTAAAATACACAAATATTTTCGTTTAAAAATACTAACTACAAATATCCATAAAACCTTCTGGCTGGTTTCAGTCCAAGAATACCTGGTGTACAAGGTATTTGCTTATTTTCACAAGGCCGGAGCTTATTCAAAATGCTGAGAAGTGGTTCATTATTTTAAATAGCCAATACATGCAAACTTCTTTCCGGAAAAGAATTTTGTGTCCATTAACCGTCTTGTTTTGTAGGTATTTAGGCTAAATTAGGCGCAAATATATGTTGTGCCAACCTAAAACAGCATAACAAATTTTATAAAAATCGTTCAATACTTGACCATACCTCCCATACAAATACACTCCCGAAAAAAGCTTATAATAATAAACCCTCCAAGCAATTGGCAGTGTAATTTTCGATTATCAACTAAATTTGAACTGCTTCGTCACAATTGGCAGTAAAACAGTAGATTTTGCGGAATTTAGCACCAACAAAATACGTTAGAATCGAATAATGAGTTCTAAAATTATACTTTTTCGTCACTTTAAAAAGTTGTTCAGCTAATTGTAACAGTTATTTAATTGCAAAAACAGCTAAAACTAACATTGCCCATGTAATTTTGACTTCTTCGCAACGATTTGCGGTTAATAAGTGAATACCAACCCAATAAAAAATGGAGCTTCCAACGAAGCAGGTTTGTAAGGGAGAAACATAAGGGTTTCGCTTACCATTGCGCTTACGGAAGACATGAATTTTATATGGCGAGTTCCCACTTTGAAGCAATACATTTTTGACACATAAAGCGCATTATTCAGCGCACATAAATATTGTTGGATGTAACGATCATCTTTACACACTGAATGTTTTGATACAGTTATTTTTTAGTATTCTCCCTTACAAACCCGCTTCGTAGTAAGGGAATGCCGTAGCACTTGAAATGTTTTTTTTTTTTTTATTAAAGTTGTTGAGAGTTCTTTCACTTACTTTAATGCATTTCTGTATGTCTTATTGCGTAGCGCATAATTGTGCGCTTATCTTTTTAAATGTACCTTTAGTGCTTCGCAAAATGGTAAAAATTTTTATTGGGAAGTACAAAAGCAATTTTCCTAAGTTATGGCAGTTTTTACTTAAATTTCATTATGATCGGTGGTGCGTGAGTGTGAAATAGTATAAAGTTGTAAAATAAAGTTAAATTTTAAATATTAAAAATTAAATAGTTATATTGTACTCAAAGTTAAGACCCCGCTGGATCCAAAAGTTACCGCACATTCTAGTATACAAAATTATTAAATGAGTGCACAAAACAGCCAAAACTCACTATTCGGGTAGATTGGGTAAATATTTAATAATAAAGCCAAGAAAAGTGAACTAAAAAAAGATAATTGTCTTTTTTAAAGGATATTAGTGATTTTTTTAACTGTTTGTTTATTGAATGACCTTAATAATTTACTTACAACTACATTTAGAGTTGACAAAAATCAACCAATTGTAGTCGGGACTGTACAAAAATGTAAACTCATTGTTATTGTTGTTGTTTTTGTTTAAGCTTTGATATTGTTACAGGTAAAACTGGGGTTTATAATTTTAATTCACTTAACAGTTTTATTTGTATAATGTCTTTAGTTTTTCTAAGATCTTTAGATGAAGTTTCCTGACGATCTGCCTAAGCAACCAATGAAATGCGCATAAGAATAGCTAATCCCTTCAACAATAAATTTCAGTGTATCCATGGTATGAAATTGGAATTTAGCACATTAAAACAAAGCCTTTTTAATAATTTTTGTTGAAAATTAGTGTTTATATTTTACTAGTTAAAATTAGTGAAAAAAATTTATAAAATAATTTTGCAAAGCATTAAAAAAATGCTAGTTATTATATGATGAAACTTTTATAAGGTAAGTGTTTGAACAAATTTGAGACTTTCTGTAAATTTCTTTAAACAAATTTGTTTACATTAGGTTTTTAACTTTAAAACATTAATGGCCAATTTCACCAATTTATTTATATACCAATTTATGTTAAAAATAGGTTTTTCGTGTCAAATTAAACAAAATTATATGAATACTTAAAAATTAATTTATATTTAAAAAGAATTGGCCATTGCAATTGTTTGTACTGTAGATTTTTAATTATTTGTAAAAGTTTCAGCTCAGTTATTTATATTTATATATTTATATTATTAACAAAAACATAAAAAGATAAACAGTAAAATGGCCCACTTTTTGTTATAAAGAACAATAAGAAAAAATTTACTTTAAAAGAGTACTTTTTAGAGCCAAAAGCGATACTACAAAAATCAATTGATATTCAACTACCAAAGCGCTCTAATTCGTCATAAAATATAGTCACTAAGTAGATTATTGATGGAAATATTACCATAGTGGGAAACTTCTTCCCGAACTACATCAATAAGAATTGAATAGCAGAAGCGATAGATTTTTGCTAAATGGGGAAACTATTTAGATTATTTTTCTATCGAAATTGTTTGCAGGGAACCTTTGTAATAGCTTCTATGTTATCCTATAGTAGTATTCATTGTAATAATAGTAAATATTTAAACAATGTTTGGCACAAAAATCTCTTACGTGAACCGTAGCCTCACAACATTTTCTTTTTGGCGAAAACATGATCGACCATGGGTCCCAAATACTGTGGTGTAGGGTCGGGCTCGATCAACTATACTTTTTTATCTTTATTTTGTAATGAAATTGGCTCTTTACTACATATTTTTAATAGATTTATTATCGTTATTATTTAACAAGAACTTTTTTGTCGTTTACAGAATAGCTCTTAACGACAATTATCGTTAACTAACAAAAAAAAAGTTACAGAATTTCAGTACTGGTATGCAATATATAACATTTTTGATATCCAGAAAAAATTGGGTTATAATTTTTAATTAATTTTTAGGGCTGCGGAGTCGTCAAAAAATATTTCCAACTCCCACTTTAGCTCCGACTCCTACTCTTACATTGCTGTTAAATGTATATGAGACTGGTCCTTATTTTACTTTAAGCCAGTGTTCGAAAATAAACAGATATCTATTTTTTGGTGATTGTGCAGACGAACACAACCCTAAGTACCGTTTGTAACTATTTTCAAGAAACAGCCGAAGATTATATATTGTTGTCTTCTTCGTTAAAAAACACAAAAATTGTAGTGATACTGTAGATAAACATTAGTGGTATTCACACCGAGCTTGTTAGTCTGTTAGTCGTTAATCGTTACTTTTTTACACGCCTTTTGTTTTTGTATATTTAACGCGCTACCGGATTAACATTTAACAAATTTACAACACGGCAGCCCTGATAAAATGGTTGTTAGTTGGTAACTCACAATCAGCTGTTGCAGTTTCTAAATAAATATAATAAAAAAGTAATTCGTGATACATTTCCAAAAAAATATTTGTGTTTTGGCACTTTTCGTGTACATTGAGAGTAGGTGTGTTAATTAAATGATTTTTTTATTTTAAAGTTACCAGACTAACAAAGTTTTAAAAATTGGGTCTTTCACAGTTGGTAACTTTAACAAATTAACAAACTACCGAGTAACAAATAAACAAGTTCGGTGTGAATACCACTATTATATTTTAATGTTCGATAATGTTTCTTTTTTTACATTGATAAAGAATTGAGCTAACAAAATTTTAGCAACGATCGCACCACGAACGGCTTGTGTGTGTATTGTGTATATATTTTGCTTGTGTAAAATTATTTTGCTGGCTTTTTGTTTTTTTTTTTTTTTGTATGTGTATTTTGTTTTTGTAAAAAATTTTTGGTTGTTTTACCAGCCAAGAGAGACGAACCGAACACAATGAAGTTTGTGCATTTAAAAAAGAACTTGAACTGAAATGTTAAATGTTCACATCTTTTGTTGAGTTTGAAAAAAATAGTATTATTTTTGTGTTCGAAAGATGACTAACTGGGAAACGTTATATTTATAATGATTTTCTGCACAAACACAATTAGCGTTTTTGTTTTCCACAAATCTACCGAACCGAACACTAAGGAGCGATATTTAGTGTTTATTTTCGAACACTGCCTTGAACTCTTTTTTAAGCAGTGGTTTAATTTATAGCAAACAAATTGTTCTGCAAAAATTTCAAATCGATATCTTAAATATAACATCGCCAATTTCGAAAATTAGAACATTTTTTTTAAATCGGAGTTACGAGTTTTTATGGGTACTCCGACTTTGACTGCGGTACTAAAACCTCAACCTCCGACTGCACAGCCCTGATTTTTATATTAAATTTGTAAGCGTATCAAATTGATGAATTGTTATATCAGCTATTTAAAACAGCTTTTCTTTGTGTATTTCCTAATTTAGTCAAGGGCTAGAAGCCTAAAGATAAATCTTTTTAAATTTTTATAGAGATACATAGATAGATTGAGGAACCATAGCATGGATATAATACACTAATATTGTTTCAAAAATTAGATGCAGAGACTTGCTGATGCGACTTTTACATTAGTTTTTCTAACCACAGAACAAAATTTTAATTCATGTAGACTGAATCAGTAAAAACTGTATCTTTGTCCATTAAAATGTTTCCAGAGGAAGCAATGGAGTGAAGAAATAAAGTCTTCATAAAATATAGGGAGTTTTATGCTAGAAAGATTTCTTGCGAACAAACCATGAGGGATCTATTAATACGTTCTGACCCTTTTGTATTATCAATATCGTCAAAGACATCATATAAACACATTGGTCGTCTTGCGTACAAGATTAACAAACCGTACAAGATTTATTTGTTTAAATACCCTAAGCTAATCCCGCGAAACTTGTCTGCAGGAAAGAAACCAGAGTCTCTGGCGGGAATCGCCTAGCCTACCGTGGCACTCATATCGAAGAAGATACAGAATCTGAAAATGAGGAAAGAGGTAACGTTGAAAAAGATCTTTAATATCATTATTAAACTTGTTGAAATAAAATAAATTGTAAATAAAAAATGTTAATTTGTGTTTTATTTAAAACTTATATTGCAATAATACTACCTGTAGGGTACTTTTTCAAGCTATCAAATATTTTGCGATAGAAATAAAAAGATTATTAAAAAAAATAAAACTGAAACCTGATACAGGTGTCGTCTTTATAACTTTATCGTCAAAACAACATATCGATGGTTTTCTTCCGCAACCACGTAACTCAATTTTTTCAGATTTTTGGTTTTAACTTGAAAAATAATCAGTTAATACCGCCTTACAATTTTGCAATTTTTTTGTTTGGCGGAACATCGGAAATTTTCCTAATTCTTGGATTAAAAAAGAATATATAGCAAAAAGTTTCAAATATTTGGTAAAAAAAAGAGTATTTTGTCTCTCCTGAAAAGTAGTTGTTTTTGAGTTACGAGGTTGCGGAAGAAAACCATCGATATACGTATCACCCATAATGTCCGCATAATTTTTAACAAGCTTGTAGCGTACATCAATCTCTACAATTCATACATACATATTTGTGGATCAGACTATCAGTTAAGAAAAAATAATTTTTTTCGCCGCTAAATTGGTCTAACTTCCCAGTGTGCATTGTTTGATTGTGTAGTTTTTCTTCACAACATGCTGAAAAAACCCACTAAAATAAAATTAAGTTATAAAAATGTTAAAAGAATTTAAAATATACAGCTCATTCTACACCACCCTGTTTAATGTGAGCAATATACAAGTATTATCGCTTTTCACAATCTTGTGCAAATATTCTTGCATCATTGCATTTGCAAAATAATTAAGTTATATTTCTACTAAACGATTTTGGAAATGCTATAATGCAATAGCATTTGCACGAGATTGGGCATAGCGATATTATTGTTTTTGTTTTAATTTTTGTTTTTTTATTTTTCTTTGTCATTGGGGTTTTCTCAATTGAGTGATTAAACCGGAAAAACATACAATGTATAGGCTGTTATTACAGGCTTAACAATTTTCTTTAGAAAATAGTTTATAATAATAAAAATTACCCTGGTTACAAACGTGTTAAGGCAGGACTTCATTAATGTTGTATGCAGTAAAGTAAAAATTAATTAAAAAACTTTGACGATTTTTCTTTTCAACTTCAAGAACAAAATCACAAGAATTATTTGTAAACGTCATTATAAAACATGTTTTAACTTCCGCTTTGTTTAAATAATCATGTAAAGTACTTAATACGAAATAAAAGAAATGATATGAAATTTATCCAAGACTGAGAATAATTTGTGCAACGAAATTCTCATTTAAACACAAATACACATTATATCGATGGCACAGTAGTTTACCTTCCAAATCTGACATTAAGAAATTATTTAAAGTTTCTCATTAAATTGTATTTAAACACATTTAATAGTGGTTGCTGTTTAAAGCCTTTTTACGGTTATCAACATCTACCATCAATTTGCGAAGATGTTGAAATTCCTCATAAGAAATACGTCGAGCTAAAAATCAACATCTTTACAAGATGTTCCTATCTCATTGTATTCCATTCTATATTTTCTGATTATTTTAGTTGCATCACTAGACAAGTGGCAATAAATTCTATTATTATTGACAAAATGGCATTGGTTTTGAAAGCAGCGTTACCATTTGTAGAGTTTTTTTTTATTTGTTCAACTCATTTTTTTTTTGGTCTAAATTTTTTATATTATTAAAAAAAAATGAATTCCAAATACATTTTGGTCTTTTATTCTAAAATGTTGGCCATTTTGTAGAAAAAAATGTATTAAAAACAAAAATTTCTTTTCGAAACAGTGCCATTTTGTTCAAAAATATGCAAATACAAAAACGTAATGATTTTGGTACGTTCCTTAGCTTAAACTTCTTAGATTGTCTAATTAAGATTCACTGTCCGTTGATAGTTGGAACTTTAAAAAAATGTCCACTAATACACTTTTTTTCAAATTAAAGTATGTATCTTGTTTTTGCATGTACTAAGGCCCAGCGTTTTTGAACATTGATGCCAACACGTCACACACTTAATGTGCGAAGACATATGAAAACGGGCTGAATAAAAATAAAGACAGATTTAGTACATTTTAATGGGATTTTTTTTCAAAAAAGCGAAAAAACAGGTTAAAATATATTTATTTTTTAAGTAAACACCAAAAATAAGAATCAGAAAATTTCAACATATTAACAATGTTGGACACTGAAACCACTGTTGTTCGAGTAGTTGTTTTCTTTTAACTCTCAATTTGAACACCAAACAAAACATATTCATTCGTACGTTTAATTAAAATTGCTAATGAATTTCTTAAGAAAGCAAAAGAGGGCTGGGTATCAAAGAAAAACTAAAGAAAACAATATAAAAACTCAATGTGATTTCGCTTAAAAGCAAAATGGAGCAAAACCAAAAAGAATATTATAAAAAAAAGAAAGAATAATATTAAAACGACTCTAAAACAAAACACAAGTCTCTGCAATGCAGAATATTACAAGTAGAATGACGATAAAGCTACGAAAAAATCAATCAATTAAATTGGCACTGAACAAAAAAAAAAAGACAAAGAACTGGGAACATTTCAAACACACATATTCAATATAAAACCAACTCATACATCAACAGAAACCAGCACAATTTGATGTAGTTTATCTTTAACTCGTTTCTGAAAATAATTCTTTGTCAAAAAAAAACCCCCAAACAAACACTAAGAACTTAAACTTATAGAACGACAGTCAACAGCAGCAAGAACAATCCAGTAAAAAGAACTAACAGAAACCAACAGACAACAGTACGGATTTAGTACGTTTAAAAACCATCATCAACACTGGGATTTTTAAGGTACACAAACAGTTTTATTTCGCACTGCTAATCACACATACATACACACACATCCACATTATGTTCTAAGCATAATACATATTCTCATTGCGAATTTACTTCTTTTTTTCGTGATATTGTTGCAGAAGTATATTAAAATTACACACACATACAGAGATACATTTTAGCAAGAGTGCACGTTATTTACCTTTATAACTGAAGAGAAGTTGAACTGAAAGAGTTCATTGGCATCTACACCTTCAACTTTTGTTTGCAAACAAATCGCATACATACAAACGGAACGGGAAAAAATGCATCAACAAAACAACACAAACCGAAAGAAATAAAAGTGATCCAAACATTCATCTGTTAGGAGCAGATACTTTAAAGAATGAGCTCTTAGCTAAAAAAAACTTTGTACTTGTAAAAGATTTATTAATTTTAGTACACAGGAGACTACAGTAAAGACATGTAGCAACGGACTTCATGTAAATATTATTTTTGTAAGTTCTAAGATTTTGCATAAATATAATTCATGGTAAACGAAGGCGGTATTAAAATTTACTGACATAAGAAATAAAACATAACAAATTTTTTGTTTTTTTTTCTTATCATAATCTCCTCTTAGCTTGATTCATTTTTGCCAGCGATATTCAATAGCTTTGATACCATCTATGTAAAGGAATTTCTTTAAGACTTATAGAATTTCCGACAGGGGTGACTGCAAAACTAGCTGTCATACTAAAGAACCCCCCCCCCCCCCCATGGTTGTTGGGATCATTTAAAGGATATTCACCTTTTAGTGCTGCATTCTCCGGAGTTAATCAGGTTGAGGTCAATCCTGGGATCTGCAAGGATACAAATTTGACTCATCAATGAATAACTAGAGAAGGCATCGAGAGGTACTGGAAGATTAGGAAGTACTTCCATGGTCATCATCGGAACAGAGCGGGCTAGAGGAGCATGACAGTTTACTGTTGCCTCGATATTCTTTCTTCGGACATCAAAAGAATCTATGCTGGTCGTTAGAGGTATGCATACCCAGGATGTGTCAACATCCGAGATGACAAGGGTTTTTTAAGAGTCTCTTAACATCCCTACCATTCAGGAGGAAATTAAAAAGTATTAAGTCAAATACATAGATAAACTAATGGTCCATCCCAACAACCTCGCTTTGGAACTGGTACAGTTCGAAGGCCACCAGAGGCTGAAAAGAATTGAAAGGATTATGCTTTGAATACATATTGTAATTTTCGACAAGAAATATTTAATAAAAAAGGGCCTGTGGGGTCTAATGATTTTAAGGAGTCTGAAGTTGTATCTCATTACTTAACTGATGGTGCCCCGGCCTGGCAAACCGGTCGAACTATTAGAAAGGTCTTCGTTGTTTGCTTTTCAAGAAACGTTTGCCGAATTCTGAGAACTCGGAAGATAGTATTGTCCTTCTTTTAAGGATTACTTTGGGTGAGCATGAGATGGCTGTAGTTAGACTCACTCTGGGGGTAAAAACTGGGTGTCATTATTCGTAGTGGAGCCCATGTAGAGTGGGAGCCTGCTGCGATGTTAAAATCATCCTAATATTCCTTTCAGTACCTTGAATCAGATTGGCAGTGGAGGTTAAATAGCTCCTGCTTCTAAACAAGGGGGTTATACTCTAAAATTACACATGGTTGAGATCCACCATCAGATAAGGCCATCGTGCAGGTGCTCATGTAAATCAGTGTCACAGTTGTCATACTAATGGAGTGAGTTTGACTTTTTTCCGTATTCTTTGACAAATTGTCATGCAAAGACTTACACCAGAACAACGTTCACAGATCGTGGACAATTTTTCCCAAAATAAGCGCTCTGCTCGCCAAACTTTCAGAGCACTTCGTGAATTTTACGGTGCACACAATCGTCCATCTGAGCAGCTAATACGTAATAATATGGATCGATTCATGACCATATTTTATTTTTTGGAGAATATTCGTACAAATCGAGCCTGTACCGTGCGTGCAGAAGAGGCCATATTCATTATATGCATCAACAGATTTACATTGAAGAAATAACAACAGCAATGCGAAGCGAAGATAACTTTATGTCTTTGGAATTTTCTTTAGAAACAGAGAGAGAAATTTATAGTTTACGTAACGCTATTAGAATTCAGTTGCCTAAACACGCGTGACGTGAAATTTGGAATGTCCCTATCACTTGTTTCAAGTTTGCGTCCCTTTAAACTACTGCTTTTGCTGTTTAATTTTCCACAATGCAACAATAAATGAATACAACGTCAGCAGCAAAGAAAAAAACACTTCTTTTACCATCCACGTATAAAACATTCGTACAAATTTAGAAGGTTTGTTTTATTATTTAAAAAACTCCTTCAACTTTTCATCGACATTGCCAACGTAAACGACACGAATAAAATACAAAAAAAATCAAAACACCAAGAAGCAAGAAGAAGAACATACCAGTAACACTATTTTAACTTTTGAAAATCTCTTTATATACATTTCGTTTTCTCATTTTTATTTTGTGCAATCCATCTTGAAATGTCTTCCCTGTCTGGTTGTAATATTACTTTACTGTGGGCTCAGTTTACAAAAGTATGAACTGTTTTGGATTATACTTTATTTAGGTCAAATTTTAATATCCTATCTAATCTCAAAGGGCAGTTTTAAGTGTCAAACCCCTTATTCTTGATAGATTTTTGAATTCCGCATATGTTTTGCATGTATTTAACATCAGGTTTTGAAAATACACAATTTTCCAGTTGGATTCAAAAAGGGTTGGTTTTGTATTTAAGATCCAATTTACCATACGAATTACACAAAATCTGCGGGATAGGATGCGATATCACCATTCATGATTAAATACTTTACATAAGTGCCCATTAATGTACAAAGTTTTTTATTTAATGCGATAATTTTAAAACGAGTTTTTCCACAATTTGGAAAATTTCTAAGATAAACCATCATCCTACAGATCTATTCGCATTACCTCCTTGTCTACAGAATATATTCGAAAAGTTCCTTAAATTGACAATTATCCGTTATTTAAATAACAGGAGTATTACCCTAGTCCACCAATTTGGTTTCAGTGAATATCACGAAAATTTAGAACAGGTTAACCGCTTGACTGCAGAGATACGAAAATCCATGAAAGTCTGGATTATAAAATCCTACCTAGTCTGCCGCCACCCACCCACTAATTTTTAAAGAGTTATTAATGAAATCATTTCGAGTAAGAAACAAAGAATATGTGAGAAGAGAAATAAGATTAAGGACTAATAAATCAGAGCATGTTAAACTCTCTTTTTGGCTTAAATTGTGTTTGAACCAACAAATATATAAATCAGTAAACATACAAACCAGCTGTAAACGCATAAAATTAGGCGCTTAAACTACTACAGACCATATGAATTTGACAAGATTTATCGTAGTGCTGCCACATATTAGTTTTTTTAACTGCATATAATACATGGAACACTGATTTACAGCTGTTGAGTTTAAACTACATATAAACTTAAGTTTAGTTCAACTAAACCAGCGTTTAACCATCACTAATTTATTAGCCATAAAGATGGTGTTTCACATGGGAGTGTTCTTCGATCTTGACTATAAATCCATTCTGTATAAATCCGTTTGGGAACCGATTTTAATTTCAATTATAAGAAATGGCGGGCACATAGAAAGACAAAAACGTCTACTAAATTCAAGTTTTTTCCGCTTACATTAACAACGAGTAGTACTTTAAAATTTAAGTACGAAAGTACTTAAAACCAAGTCCAAAATGGGATAACTTTTGAAAAACAATCCCGAAATTTCTTAAAATTAGTACAAAATTATAAAATCAAGTAAATAACAGCTTGAACTTGAAGAAACAAGAACACAGCAAGAAGAAAAACATACATTAATTTTATGTTTAAATAGTTAAATAAGCAGCAATAATTCCCAAATTCAGTTTGATGAAATTTTTAGTCAATTATGTTGTATATCAAATTTTCAAAGCAGAATGATTACGAAAACCATATCGTGAATGCTTCCGAGTTCTTCTGTAAACATTACAAAAAACATTAAAACAATACAAAAACGGTAAACAAACATGTGTAACGAACGGGTACGTAAGGTAAAGTAAATAAATAAAACCATTCTCTCTCTGCGGTTATATAGGTTTTTCACTCCCAAGGAGTAAGCAGTTTATTGCACACAAGTTTCATATTTTGGCCGATCAAAGATGGTTTGATGAAACCACCTGTGGGTAAACCAGGAAAATCTAGCATATTATGGATGAAAAATGGACTAGGCTGGCATTACAGCTGAACAGACATCACCTCAGAAACCTTATTGCGGTTAAAACTGGTCACTGGCCCATTGGGAGGCACACACAAAGGCTAGGGCTCCCTTACAATGATCTATGTAGAAGTTGCGGCGACAAGGAGGAGGAGGAGTCAACGGAATATCTTCTTTGCCATTGCCTGGCATTCGGATATCTAAGACTTAGACTGTTTGGTCGAAGAACCCTTGGAGACAAAACTTGTCTCTCTAATATTGATTTACACAGGATCCACTCTTTTATTGAATCGACTGGGTGTCTGAGTGAGAATATCAGCAGCCGGGTGATTTTGGACCCTTGCGAGCCGGTGCGACATGGTAACGGCTGGCAATGGAAGCTAGCGTAATCTGATCTCTTTGCGGTTCCCCGGAGTTAGTGGTTTATGTTGATATAAAAACAAATACAGTTTAAGATCAATATGTATCACACTTTTACTTAGGTGAGACCCGTTTTCGGATTATCTTAACTTTACTTAATCTGTACTTTTACTTTTATAGACCGTACCGTAACCAAGCATTCTGTAATTGATTTAAGGAAATCAGTATTTACCGTATTTACAGTATTGAGACCGCTTTGGCTTGATTTATGTATACTTAGAACCATGACAGGAGCGCAGTAGTTTATAAGAAATGAGAACATTTATAGGGCTTGATAAATTGCAATGGTGAAAATTGAATTTTGCAAGGTCCACGCTAAATATATTACAAAACTGAAAAATCATATAAATCCGCTTGTAAGGCAAATTTCTTAACTCCAAAAGCTAACAAGTCTTCGAAAGGCCGATCTTCCACCATGAGGACCGTATGAATCGAATATTCGCCTGAAGTGCGATTTTATTTATTTCACTTAATCATCCAGACACCTAATTTCACTTAATCATCCAGGCAAGAAGTATTTTACCGATATTTAACTAACACTTGCAATTGATTTTAAATAATTTATATAATTTCCTACTTAACTCTGCTTAACAAGAGAAACTTATTTTTATTTATCAATATCAAATAATAAAGCATAGTCGGCGAAGCTGGTCAATCGGACAGAAAGTAAAAATATTGAAGCTAAATATCTATCCATATATACACTTATGTGTTGTATACGTGCAACACATGACCTGGATAAAGCCTAGACGAAATGACGAACCGATTTGGATAGTAGTATTTAACAGACTGATGGAATTAGCGAAATTGAGAGTGACGAAATTAATGTTCCCCACCCCTTTTTGTTGTAATTTCAGAAAATAAAAATCTCACTTGAAATTTTCTATACCTTTAAGCCATTGTGCATAGTAATCTTTATACAAACACACACATACTAATACTTGAACTAAGGAAGCGATGAAGTTCTATAAGTGGCAATACTTCTTAGCCGTTTTAAAAAAAATCATCATCATCTTCCTCTCCTCAACCATAATGCTCATCATTGTCTTCGCCATCATCTAAATCTACACTGTTTTTGTTTTTTTTTTTTTTTTTTTTTTGTAAATTTTCGATTGTTCGTTCATTTTAGTTTAGTTTTGCATACGACTACAATTTTGATCACTTATTGCACTTTAATTTTTTTTTTTTTCTTTTTATAAGATAAAAAAACAGCAGAACTTTTTCCTTTTATAGTACGTGTAATACAAGGAAAAAGAATCTTAAGGGTTTATTTTGTACTTTGTAGATTTTTAGCTAAAGAAAAAATTGAGCATTGAAATGAACGACCATTATCTTGTGATGCGAAGCTTTAACAAAATGAAAATGAAAAAAAGAACCTAAAAAAATCATTAAAATTATTTTGCTTCATTTAAATCACTTCCGTAAACAAGAATTTTAATATCGGAACATTTTGATTTTCTACTTTTCATTCAAACAAATTCCAAGAAATCAAAACACAAAACGAACTTATCCAAATCAATGATGAGCTTGAGGAAATTAAAGGAAAGGGAGCGTTCAATTAAGAGTTTTAGTTTCAGAATGAACAAAGGAAAGATTGAAAATCAATGTTTTTGCTCAAAAATTCCGTTGACTGTGAGAAGGAATATTAAGGAAAGAAGTTGATCAATCTTAATCGATTAAACTTTAAATTACACACAAATTTCACATGATACTTTATGTTTACAGAGTGTTTAATTTAGACTGGTTTTATAAATAGAAAATTGAATATTGAAAAGGGTTTTATCGAGCCAAAATTAATGCAACTAATAATATTTTAAACAATGATTTTAAAATATTTGAATGAACTTATTATGCTTGACATATTTACATTATGCAATTAACGGCGCAACTTTCGCGTGCATCTTTTTGTGTGTTAGCAAGAGGTGTAGCGAAGAAAACGGGGTTGATAAAGTTGAAAAAATTCTTGAAAGAAATGTAAATGTGAAAAGAGTTTCGTAGTAACTACTTTAAAAGAAAATAGAAAAAAAAACATAGCGTTAATTGCATAGTCTAAATGCGGTACTTTTCAGCAACGGGACACATTAATCTACTTATCAAAAATAAATCGTGATAAGCCTTTTCTTTTTGTTTGGAGCAATGACCAAAAAAAAAAATAATGAAATAAGTGATTATTAAATTTCAAATAAAGTATTTAACATACACAGATACTTTTAATCAAATGTGTTGTATATAAAATTTAAATTCATATGTAGGATAGAATCGGAGGTAGTTAATCTCCTAAGCCACTACTGATGGTATTAGTTGCTGCAGAGAAAAAATAAATCTCAAGAAAATTTTAACAACACAGTTGGGAGATTCTCAAGGTGTCATAAAGTCATATGTCTTAAAATAATAACATGAAAAAATACGACGGTTGTGAACAACCACTCAAAATTCGGTGTGCTATTTTGAATTTAAATCAACTGATTTAAAACAAACATAAAAAATAAATATTTACCAAAAATAAAAATTTTTTAATTCTAATCCATGAATTAATAAATTAAATTAGATCTTACCTGATTTTTTTTCAGACGCAAATCAGAAATAAATTTTATTTTGGTTGTTAACCAAACAGCGGAGTCCTAAACCGATCTAATTTGACGCAGCATGTGATTTGTTGCAAAAACTAGCACTAGCACAGGTAAAATTCGGATGTTAGCCAAATAAAATTTTACCATCAACGGCGACGGCTTACAAAAACTAATGCGGCTCAGCTCAGTCTCTTAGGATTCATAACGACAGCACAATAAACATAAAAAACACTTTTTGTTTACAAAAATATACGAATCCCTGCAGATAACGAGACTAGTCCATACATGCATGTAAAGAGTAGTCCATAAGGTAGTAGGAGTACTCCAAAACTACTCCAAATATATGGGTAAAAGGTGGTCCATTTAACATTGCGATGTCCTAGGAGCGGTCCATATAACCCACCGAAGTAGTCTCTAAACTACACCATGGAGTACTAAAGTGGGTTAGTTTTAAAAGTACTCCCTGTTACTACAGTATGGAGTACACCTAAAGGGTAGTTTAATCATTTTTCTTTTTCATTTTTTACTAATCGCCTTTTAAGGTGTGTTCTGTAGTCTATTATTGGTATTTTTAATTTTTTTACCTTTTTTCCACAAATTTCACAAACTTTCACTTTTAAATAAACAATTAATAATGGCCACCATCAGGGCTACCAATGTGTAATACTGTAAACTATAGAAAAGTATACATCATGCAGTTGTTGGCAGCACTGCATGTTAATTTCTTATAACATGGTCCATACTACAGTACATTGGACCATGTTGTAAGTAGTCCATTTAAGCCACAATGGACCACGTAGTCCAATATTATCTGTAGGGATGTTTACAAAGCTCGTTTTGCTAACAACAAACATTAAAGTCGCTCTTTAATTTTTTTTTTTTTTTTGTTATAGCGGACGGTTGTATTTTCGCCGCCGTCGTTGAAAAATTTAAAATTTTAGTAAATTTTGGATATGTATTACTGGCGTTCACAACGTCTGCAATGTCACATCGGCTTCAAGTGTAATGTTATGACACTCACTTTTCGTGAAACAATGGAATTTTTTGTTTCACATCTTTTCGATGCGAGAAGTTCTCACTATAATTACAGAACATGGCTACAGAATGGAATAAATAAAATGTTGATAATCATCGTCTTTTATTGCTAATTATTATAAAAAAAAGTAAATTTTTTTTATAAAAGCAAGGTTTCATAGCATATCTCAGCTATTTTACTTTAGGAAATTGCGCTGGAAACTGGAAAATTTAACATTTTCTTTTTAAGCTTCTTCTAAAGTCATTTTAATATAATTATTAACCATGCAAAAATATGTAATGTTTGCACTCTTTCTTCATTATCTCTTCATTACAATCAATTGCAAATTAACAATAAACAATAAATTTCAGTGTATTTATCAAATATGAAAAACTGGGAATTTAGCACGTCATACGAAGATCGTATTAATAATAAACTTTGTATTCCCGAAAATAACTTTGATAATATAATTGCATGTGCCCGTGCATAAAACTGAATTGGCAAATTGGTTTAGTTCGTTGTTTTCTTACGAAGACAATAGAATGAAGCGGTTTGTTTTTTAATTTTGTTTTTTCTTTTAACCCACTTACAACTACAATTCGAGTCGGAAAGAACCCAACCAATTGTAGGGGGATGTAAGAAAAGATAAACTCACTGTTTATTGTTGGTGTTTTGTTTAAGCTTTGATATTGTTACAAGTAAGACTTAGAGTGTTTATAAATCTTATTCGCTTAAGGTTTTATTTGTTTAATATTTTTGGCTTTTCTAAAATTTTGTAAAAGGTTTCCTGATGAGCTGGTGTAAGCAACCGGCGAAATGCGCATAGAGGCTTGCTTTCCCTCAACAATAAATTTCAGTGTATTTATCAAATATGAAAAACTGGGAATTTAGCACGTCATACGAAGATCGTATTAATAATAAACTTTGTATTCCCGAAAATAACTTTGATAATATTAAGTTTTTAGTTAAGGAAATTTGAAGACATTATGGGAATAAAAAAAAACATATAGAAAAGTCGTTCGTTCGCGACCCGGTACATAGGCCAATTGAACAAAAACCAATAGAGATACTTTATTTTGTAAATACTGGATAGAGACCTACATTAATACACTTTAAAAATAAATAATTCACTTTTGAATATTCCGGTCCATTACGCAGATTTTTACATTTCACTACTGGCAGCCAAAGTTGACTTCTATTTTGCATACGTTCGTGACCACATGTCTATAACTATCATTATGGAAACTTAAACTCGATGAAATCCATCACCAAATGCTATCGAATCGCAAAAAAAATGCTATATTTTGCTTTATATGTTGAGTTCAAAAATTATTTCTTTTTTTAAATACAGTAAATTATTGGGGAATATTTTTTTTCTAATATTTTCATTTTATGCTTCGCACATTTTTTTTTGTTCGATTGTAATCGAAACTTTTTACTTCAAAGACAATCTGGTTGTGAAAAAAAAACGTTCTATTCTAAATAAAAAAAAGAAAATTATGCCAACGTCATGAGAAATGTAAATAGTTTGGCATGTTAATAAGTTTCGTAAAATTTTAACAAAAAGTCTTTTAATGTTAAGTTACTTTTTTATGTATATCGCTTTGTAAAACCCTGTTCAAATTTAAACCTCGTAATTGTTTATAACAGTTTTTGGCAATTTTAGTTTTTTTTTTTTTTTTGTTTTTTGTTTTCATAGTTTCTTTAGTTTTCAAAGTTGTTAATATAATTTCTCTTAATATAAACAAATTATAAGGGTATGCAAGAAAAAATAAACTTGGCCAAAAACAACAATAAAAAATATTTACTCCAGTAGTTGAAATATTTATTTTTGTTAAGCCAACAAATTAAAATCTATTACCAAGTACAAGTACGTTTATGCACAAAGACGTAGACAGTAACAATTTATAAGAACTACATGAATTTGTTTTTGAGTTTTTCTTTTAGTTAAATTCGTGATTTTTTTTTCTTTGTTATACGAGCCAACAAATTTGTCATGCAGTTGCAATTTGGCAGGCAGCATTGACAGTGGCAATATTTGCATGATACTTTGTACTTTATAACTACCAACTAACAGCAATTGCAATAGCAACAGCAACAGCTACATACCTACAACTAACGACAACTAACTATCAACTAACTTCAAATTGTTATTTTCTCAATGCAATAAAACCCCATACAAACACTCATACGATCAGTTAAATGTCTAGTATTTGAAAAATGTTATAAAAAATATTATATCAGTCTGCATTCAAATTTTAATGCTGTGTACCACCAATTGTGCTGTTGTTGTTTTTGTTTGTTTTCACAGTAGATTATTTTGATTAAAATCAATTTCAGATTCATTTTTTCTTTGCTCTAAATTGCATATGCATGCTTCTAATACAGTAGAATCCCGATAGTTCGTATTCGAAAGGAACCGGCCATTTCTTACGAATTATAGGTGTTTTCGATTTAGCGATAAAATAAATACGAATTAACGGGGCTTATCAATTTATTTACTAAAACTACAAAAAAAAACATACAAAAATTGTTAAAAAAAATATATTAAAATTGTTCATGGAACAAACTGATCCTAAGAAAATAAACACACACACACACAAGCAAAAACCCACGCAAAAAAAATAGCGGCCCAACAAACACGAAGTCAAACCTTTGATATGAAATGACTTTATCATTTGACATCAAACACAATTCTCAAACGTTTTTCAATTGTTTGATTTAATACTTAAGTTCAAATTGATAATGATTTCAAAATAAACATTTGATATCAAATGTTTAATCAATTTGATGTCAAATGTTAAATTCAAATCAAAAATAAACTTGGCAACACTAAAGCGAAAAAAGCATTAAAAATGGCGATTATAGTTACATTTTTTACTTTATGGTTACATGTGTTTAACTATTAAAAAGAAATCTTAATGTAAAGTGAACAGCTTAATTCCAATGGTTAAGAATACAAAAAAAAGGAAAATAAAACGGTAAAGTGAAAAAAGTTTGTTGAACGATCGCGGTGCTACAATCCTCAAAATAAAAGGGAGCAAATGTCGTCTTTGCAAGAATTAGAGGACGGAAAGAACCTCATTTCATCTTTTATCTATGTTGCCGAATATTTATCTCACAGTTTATTTAAATAAATAATGAATTTAAATTTAAAAAATAAAAAATTTTTATTTATGTTCCACCTTGTAAAGGGTGGTTAAATTGTAAGGGCCGATGTTGAATGTGAACCACACCTAAACGCCAAGTTTTTTTCCGAATTTTTTTTTGGCATTTCTCTATTTCAGACTTATTCAATTTGAACCATGGAGAGATACACAATCCAACAACGTGTTAAAGTTATCCAGACTTATTATGAAAATGGGCGTTCAAATCAAAATGCATATCGTGCACTTCGTGATTTTTTTGGTCAATTTGATCGTCCAAATGTGCGTACAATCGCAAAAATCGTGGAAAAATTCGAGCAAACCGTAGAAGATGTGAGAACACCAGTGCATGCTCGTACAGCTCGTACTGCAGAATATATTGCTGCTGTTCGCGATAGTGTGGCTGAAGAGCCGTCCACCTCAACTCGTCGTCGTGCCCAACAATTGCACCTCTCACGCTCGTCGTTGATGAACATTATGCATAAAGACTTGCATTTACACGCTTACAAGGTGCAATTGGCTCAAGAACTAAAGCCTCTTGACCATTCCAAACGTCGTGAATGGGCAGAATGGTGGCAAGAAATGGCAACAGTGGATGATCAATTTTCGAAGAAAATCATCTTCAGTGATGAGGCACATTTTCACCTCAGTGGATTCGTCAATAAACAGAATTACCGCATTTGGGCGAATGAGAATCCAAGAGTGATTGTCGAAAAACCAATGCACCCACAAAGAGTGACTGTTTGGTGCGGTTTATGGGCTGGCGGCATCATCGGGCCGTATTTTTTCCAAAATGAGGCCGGTCAGGCAGTTACTGTGAATGGTGTTCGCTATCGTGAGATGATAACGAACTTTTTATGGCCCGAATTGGAAGATATGGATGTGGACGATATGTGGTTTCAGCAGGACGGTGCCACTTGCCACACAGCTAACGAAACAATGGCTCTTTTGCGCAACAAATTCAATGGCCGTGTTATCTCACGTAATGGCGATGTCAATTGGCCGCCAAGATCATGTGATTTGACACAGTTGGACTTTTTTCTTTGGGGTTATTTGAAAGAAAAGGTGTACGTCGATAAGCCAGCAACAATTCAAGAGCTAAAGGATGAGATAATTCGGCACATTAACGGCATAGAACCTCCATTATGCCTCAGGGTCATCGAAAATTTGGGCCATCGGATGGAGTTGTGCCGCCGTGGTCGCGGTGCCCATTTGGCCGATATTTTGTTCCACACATAATTGAATAATACCAATATATCATAATAAAATAAAATTACAATAATTTCCTAAATAGTTTGTGTTTTATTCAAAATCAACATCGGCCCTTGAAATTTAACCACCCTTTATTAATATCCACATTTGAAAAACATTTGAGAATTACGTTTGAAAACAAGTTGAAAATAAAGGCATTTTTAACTTGATAATAATTTTCCATTTTTGTTGAGAATGCTACGACTTTCAAATGATTTTCAAATCATTATCAAACGTTTGTCGTTTGAGAAATCGTTTGATTTCAAATCATTTTCAATTTGAAATCAAAGCTCTGTGCTTGTTGGAGGTAAAGAAAAAATCATTCTTTTCACGTTTCTGTTGTTTTTATTACGAATTATAAGTGGTAGTTAGCAAACAATTACGATTTATAAGAGGTAAAGAAGATTTAATTTGAAAAAAAAATTACGAATTAGCAAAGGGGACCAAAATCTATGGAAACTTTACGAAATAACGAGATTTTTTCAAGGGACCGACAGTTTATTACGACTTATCGGGAATTACGATTTAACGGGGAACGAATTATCGGGATTGATGGCCCTATGTTCCACTTAGGAACTACGGGAAATTAATAATAAAAATAATAATTATCGGGATTTGACTGTATTTGATATCCGTTTATATAGATTTTGAACTACACCCATGAAATTAAAATATTTTTTGCGCTATTTTTGTGTTTCATATTTCAGTTTACATTTTTTGTTTTTGTAAAATTGCATGCAATTCAAGGTAACACCCATAATTTATTTTTTGAATCGTAAAATTATAACAACAACAACAGTAACACTCTGTAATTATTTGATAAGAAGAGAATTATGCAAAATGTTTTTTTAGCAAAAAAAAAAAATAAATTTCAAATGCGATGATTTGTTTTATCACCATTTGATTTGAAAACAATTTATATTTTTTTCCCCTTCTTCGACGGTTTGAGAATAATTCCACTTGAACATGATTTATACAACAGAAAACATGTTGTATATTCTTATCTCTCAAATCTGATGGGGCCTCTTGGAATTTAAGCTGCGAAAAAGTTTAGATTTTCAACAAAAAAAAAGAATTCTGAACACGTTTTTATTAAAATGTTTAGATTTTATAATGATTTTTTGCACATTTAAATTTAAAAAAAAAATTAATTTTTCACTAAGAAAAAAACACTTTTTCTATTATTGAATTTGTTAAATAACGGCTTAATGCCCGTTCCACCAAACTGATTGCAATTAAAAAATTTGCAATGTTAATTACAAAATTAATTCAATTTGCTGATGTAAACGAATTAGAAGTATCAATTAAACGCTAAATTCACTTGATTCAACGTTTAATTTACTTGCTAAAACGTTTAATTCACTTGATTAAATGTTTAATTCACTTGATTATATGTTTATTTCACTTGATTAAATTTTTAATTAAAACTAATTTTATTTTTGATTAATGCTTTAAATGGTTAAAACTTTTGGAGACTTGTTTCTGTGTACAATCGGCTTAAGATAAATCTACGAACTGTTATAGTAAAACAATTAAAATTTTCTTCCTAAGTCCTCGTCTATATTATGAAACATTTGCTGCAGAAATGTTCTTCAATTCTCTTTTGAAACTGCATTCTTGTCAATAGAATGAAGCTTTTGTTTTTCAGCATTTAAGTATTTTGTATGCCTGGTATTTTTCTTTTTCTTCCTCTCAATAACAAACTCACAAAAGCTGCTTGTACACGAAAAAAAAGTACACTTTAACGTTCGTTCTTCCACTTTCACCCTCAAACACAGATGTTACACAGCATACGTTTCATAATATGGACAAGGACTCAGGAAAATAAATTTTTTTAAAAAAGTAACAAAGTTTTGTTAAGTCTATGTAAAGCTTTCAGACAAGGACACTTTTAATTGATTTATCAGTTTGTACCCTTCACCAAAGGTATACCCTTAAATAAGTTTGTGAAGCCTTTTGTAATTTCTACAATATTGAACTAATGCCCTATAAAATGTATATATTCTGGGTTCTTAACGGTAGTTAAGTTGATTGAACGATGAACGTCTTTCCGTGTGTTTGTTGAAATGTGTTTTTTCTTTTTGTTGTGTACACAAATAAATTATCAAAAGTGCAATTGCATCATCCGCTTCACCATTCACGTGTTCTTATTGAAGTTTGGGGTTACAGTGATTTGTTCGTCGTGTGTGGATAAATAATACGCAAACAAATCACACACACAAATCTCTCGTTTGTGGGTAGCTTTGCTGACAACTTTGTAATGCTCAAGTAAGTTTTTGACATCACTGAAAGTTGTTTTTGTACAAATTTCAATGATCATTTCTAACATTTAGAACAATGTAACTTCTAATATCATGAACTCCGAGTCTGCAATTAAGTCGTTACTATGAGCATAGTTACAATTCTCTAACACTTTGAAATTATATTATATAATTTATAATTGTAAATCTCGATAAATATGTATATAAAACTTAAAACATAATTCTAAAACTTATTATATACAGAATGTTAAGAAAAATGTCTAATAATTATTTTTTTATTTTTTTCAGTTGACGAACTACTTTTACAAACTTTTGTCAAAGGTGAGAATACACAATAATTTACACAATGGTGTACATACACATGTTTTTTTTAAATTTTCACAAAAATCTTATTTAAAAAAAAATGGCATAAACCCCGACTTGCCAGTAAATTTTTTAAAATTTAAAAGATTTTTCAAGACAAAGAAGGACTTACCAAATAGAATCCTTAGTCTTTTTAAAGTCACATAAAACAATGACCTTAACTAATAGTTATCTAATTTATGTTGAAAATATTTTCCTAGAATTCCTGCTGAAGAAAAGTTTACGAATTTTAGTTAATAAGAACAGAAGTTTGGTTAAGGGGTCAATTTCTACAAAAACCAACACGAAGACTTAATAAGTTTTTTAAATATTCCCGATAGAGTGGTTGATTTACGAGAAATTTTTTGAAAAGTTCAAAGTCGCTTTTAGGCTGTACAAGAAACGAGGGCACTTAGTTTTTATACCCACACCACAATAGTGGAGAGGGCCCCTGTTGGCCAAATTGCCGTCGACGACATTGTCGTCAACAATTTATGCACGACATGTCTTCTATCACTTAGGATTTCTGGAAGACAATTTTGAGGAAAATGTCGTGGACGACAAAATACTCTACATTGTCTAGTGCACTGTCTTTTGAAGAAGTTAATAAACGACGACATGACCGACATTGTCTTGTAAGTTGTCTTTTGTCAAAACTTATCCACGACAACATGACAGACATTTTCTTGTAAGGTATCCTCTATCAACAACTATCCACGACAGTACGAGCGACAGTGTATGTAAGCTGTCCTGTATTAAAGTGTATGCACGACAACATGACCGACAGTGTCTTGTAAGGTGTCCTTTATCAACTTCTAAGCACGACAATATGAGCGACATTGTCTTGTAAGCTGTTTTCTTAACAAACAAAAATAAGTTGTTCCCAATAAAAAATAAAAATAACTGTAAAATAACGATAATAATAAAAAAACAACCAAAGCAAAGTGAAGAAAATCAGTCAGTCAAGTCTGAGAACTCAAAGACTAAGGTATGATTTTAGAAACATATATGTGCTATTGTATTTTTTTATTTATTCATTTAGGTTTATAGGCGACATTGTCGTGCAAGCTGTAACTCCTGCAACTTCATCGACATTGTCCTTTACGCAGTCTTTGACGTCAAAGTGGAATCCATTGTCGTCTATATAGTCATCAAAGACAATACAAACGACAATGCCTTTCATGTGGTCATTAACGTCTATATGGACGACAATGTCGTGCATGTGGTCATCAACGACAGGCTGAGCGACATTGTCTCTCCTTGTGTCATGCAGGATTTACGCGACACTTGTTTGAAAATGTCATCGACGATTTGCATTAGTTGTCCCTTACGTGTCGTGCAGGAATTAACATTGTCGTGCACGATTCATCAATGATTCTTGCACGACATAGCCAACTGGGGTATTATGCATTTGTGCTGATGTGTGTTACGCCAAAAAATAGTGGACCTAGACCTGCCATCGGCAATCTATACTATTACATTATGCGATAATATGCGTTGTACGAATTTTACATATGTTGTTGTTAATGTTAGTAAATTCTCTGCAATGTGTGTGCACATGTACGCAATAAAAGAGCATACAAGAGAATAAAAGAGAAAAGAGAAAACGCGGCGCCCTGATTTTGCCGATGGCAGTCCTAGACCCACCTTAAAGTATTCCGATCTACTCAGAATCACTTTCTGAGTCGAACTAACGATGTCCATCCGGCTGGCTGGCTGGCTGTCCATGTAACCTTTTGAGCCAAGTACAGGTCGCAATTTTGGAGATAATTTGATAAAATATGGGTCATAAGTTCTTATTGACACAAGGACCAAGCCTATTGAAAATGGGCCGAATCGTAGGACCACGAGGGAAGATAGGGGGAAATTTCTTCCTCTCAGAAACTATCAAACCGATTTTAATGAAATTTAAAACATAGAAAGAACCATATCTATGGACACAAAAGGTATGCTTTTTTAAAAAAATAGGACTACGAGGGGAGATAGGAGCAATTTCTGCGTCTCAAACCGATTGTATGGAACGATTTTTTTTGATGAAGCGTATATCAAAAGCGTAATCTTTAGGTGATTCTGAGAAATTTTGCTCAAGAGACGATAGCTCTAAGTCGGGTTTGGAGCTCTCAAAATTTCAAAATAGATATTGTTCCACATATTCATAGAATATTTTAAATTCGTCATAAAATCGAATAGAATTATAGTAGATTTCTCAATCTGGGCTTCTTTGAAAGGTATTTTTATCACCTCTCATAATCTGTATTGATTTATTTTTAGCAGAGATATTAGGAATGTTTTGTCTAAAAATACCCTAAAATGAAATTTTAACTTATAAATTCTGAATTTGCTTGGATTTTTTTCGATCGATTTTCCTACAAAAAGGAGTTCGAAAACAAAAAAATTGATGGTAATAAAAGTTGTTGGAAATTATCTGAACTTTCATAATGTGCAAAGAAAAAAAAAATCTGGAAGAAAATTCAGAATTAATTAAAATATGGAAAAATATCTATTTTGAAATTTTGGGGGGCTCCAAACCCGACTAAGAGCTATGGTCTCTTGAGCAAAATTTCTCAGAATCACCTATAGATTACGATTTTGCTATACGCTTCATAAAAACAAAATTAACCCGCCCTAATATTTACATATCGCTTTATATTGTGTATGAAATTAATCTAAATATGGGCATTTCCATTTTGACGTGTCGTGATATTTGTGGCGGCATGAAATAACCCCCCAAGATATAACCCCCCAAAAAAATAATGAAATAACCCCCCAAAGCGTGGGGCCTTATTTCATATGCAATAAAGTCCCATTTTTGAAAATGAAATTAGACCCCAACGAAATGAAAAAACGCCCCAAGCAAAAATGAAATAATTTCCTATTTTTTGGGGCTTATTTCATATGAAATAAAACCCCAATTTCTTAAATGAAATAAAGGGCTGTAGGAAATGTCGCCCAAAGAAAAATGGAAAAGTAGCTTTAGTTAGCGAAGCCGGTCTTTGTTATACCATAGAGGAGAAAATCCTTGCTCCCGGCCGAAGGCCGGCTGTGCACAGAAGCTTTAGTTAGCGAAGCCGGTACTTGTTTTATCAAAGAGGAGAAAATTTTTGCGCCCGGCCGAAGGCTGGCTATGCTTTCGAGATTCTAAGCATGTTGTGGACATTATGACACTCTTCAAAGTGACATAACGTCCACGGACTTTATGACACTGCTCTGATGGGCATTATGACACTTAAAAGTGTCATAAAGTCCATGGACACTGTGACACTTTTTGGAGTGTCATAGTTATTTTTACAAATAACATGTAGGAATTCGACGTATAATGATAATAAATGATTTAGACAAATAGTATGTAAGATTTGGAAGAAATTTTAAAAATTAAAGATGGCCCGAAAAAATGGGCTATTTTTCATACAATAATTTAAAAAACGAAAAATCAAAAATAACGAAAAATAGCCCACAAATTTTGGGTCACTTTTCATATGAATTCAGGTCCAATTTTAGATGGAATTTTTTCATTATATTTTCTGGGCCATTTTTCTTTGGGCGATTTTTCCAACAGCCGAAATAAAGGCCCAATATTTGTAATGCAATTAATTATACAGTTTTGCTTAAAAGAATCACGCGATACCATTATATATGTACGATATTCCAAACACAAGCTTCGCCAACTAAGGCTTTGCTGCATAGCCGGCCTTCGGCCGGGCGCAGGGATTTTTTCCTCTATGGTATAACAAACACCGGCTTCGCTAACTAAAGCTTCTCTGTATAGCGCCAGGTCTTTCTCCTATATTGTATAAAAACCCCGACGCGAACCGGCTACGCAGAGAAGCTTTAGTAAGCGAAGCCGGTATTTGGTATACACTATAGAAGAAAACCATTGCGCACGGCCGAAGGCCGGCTATGCAGGGCAGCTTTATTTATCGAAGCCGGTGTTCTGTATACCAAAGTGGAAAATTCCTTGCGCCCAAAACCCTTTTCATTGTAAGTTTGAAAAATAAATAATCCCCCCAAAAAATATATTGGGGCTTTATTTCATAACGATTTTTTGGGGTATAATTTCATACGAAATGAAATAACCCCCCAAAAATCGTTTCTGTTGTTCTCGGTACAACATTTTGGGGGGTTATTTCATTATTTTTTTGGGGGGTTATATTTTGGGGGGTTATTTCATGCCGCCGATATTTGTACCACAAAATGTAAAAAAAATAAATTAAATGAAGAAGTCAAATTTGTAAAAAGGGTTTTTATATATACAAAGTGGGACTTCCAATCGGCAAATCCCGATCCCGGAAATCTCGGGATTTCTGATTTTTAATCCTGGGATTTTCGAGATCCCGAACCTGTTGTTCAAAAATAAACAAAACATACCAAAACAAAAACTATGCTACCTTTCATTTGAGAAAACAATAATTTCAATGTATACAATTTATTAATAACAAAAAGTTTTGTTTTAAATAAATCGATTAAATAAGTTGAAAGGATTTTTATTAAATTTTCCATTTTTTTGTTGAAATTGTGCAATTGTATTTTAAAATTGTCCAAATGTTTCCCTGTACACAATTTTTTAAAATACATTTCGAAATGGTGTGATTTTTATATCAATAATCAAATATTGATAAAAAAATAAGATTTTTATGTTTTTTTGTTACGTTTTTATAACATTATCTTTATGAATTGTGATCAATTATTACTTTTAGGCCCGTTTTCACAACTTACCGATTATTAAAAGTACACTTTACCCGGCCTTATAAAAAGTGTTCTGTTATTAAAACTTTACTTTAACCTTAAGTGAGCGATAAAGTAAATTAAGGTTCATCCTTCCTGGAAGGTTAAAGAAAAGTGTAATAATGGAACACTTTTTATACGGCTTACCTTCAGCTATCGGTAAGTTGTCAAAACTGGCCTAAGTTTGTTTTATTATATTTTTTACAAATAAATAATACCTAAGTATATGTTCATGAAATATGAGTATTTACTGGAAAATTAAGTTTTTTTTCATACAGTTGAAAAAGTATTTATATTTGGTATAAAACAAATAAATCCCGAAATATTTTCTTTAATCCCGTTCCCGGGATTCAAAAAACCAATCTCGATTGGAAGCCCTAATAAAAAGTAATGAATCAGCACTATATTCAGGAAAAAATTACAACAATCGACGCTAAGGATTTGCAGATATAAGCAAAAATATGCGCTGGCGTGACGTTAAAAAAACGGAAGTAGATTTTGACTTGCATTACAAAACTGAATAAGACTGCGAATTGAACAAGACGTTTTGTATAAAACCTTATTTAGTTAGATTTGGACTTATGTATATAGATTTATTTTTCAAGCTAACAAATTTAAAAATCTTTGCTCGTTTTAAGGTTCATATTGGCATTTTCAGCGAAAAGTCCACTTTTTTTATAACAGCAGAATGCAAATAAGGTGGTATTTAAGGACAATTTTGTTCAACCGTTATCCCTTTAGTTACTTAATGTAGATCTTGTTGCACTGTACACCAATATATAAAAAAGTAAACTAACTATACATATAAAATTTTTTGAGAAACAATTTAAATTACTTCTGGCGTTACGTTACGAAAAGTAGACTTTTCGCTGGAACTGCCCATATCTTTTATACTTTCCCCGTTTGAAGAGAATGTGTCGTTATTTTTTCTAATGGCCAATTTCACCAATTCTATTTAAATGTCAATTCATATTAAAATATGTATAGTTTTTCATATAATTTTATTTTTATTTGACATGAAAAACAAACTTTAAACTTGAATTGATATTTTAATCAATTGGTGAAATTAGACATACATAAGTGTGGCAAGAAAATCAAATCTTTAAGCACGTTTATTTTGATATGCAAATAATCGTTATGTACTTCGTTACGTTCCTTATCGATCTTTATAAAGGGTGGTTAAATTTTCAGGGCCGATGTTGAATGTGAGCCACACCTAAACATCAAGTTTTTTCTGCATTTCATGTGACATTTCAGACTAACTCAATTTGAACCATGGAAAGATACACAATCGAGCAACGCGTTAAAGTTATTCAGGCTTTTTATGAAAATGGGCCGTTTTTTTTACTTTGATCCAACACTCAGGGGATGCCCCCTACTAATGCAATGCTTTGTGTTTGAATTAGGAAAATAGGTTATGGGGAGAAGGAAAGAGGGAGTAGTGTTTGTGGACATTTTATTTGCATTATCCACATACGGCTAGTTCGACCAAGAAACGAATTTTCCCCGTAATGCCTTTTGCGATGCATTGGACAGTCCACAACAAACGGATGTGATCTGCTGGAAAGGCGAGTACTACGGGCATGTACCCGCGTCTCAGGGATGAGTTCGCCCATCTCAGCTGAACATCTTCCATGGTAATATCGATAGAACAATGCCACACAACCCACATCCCGACGATGCTCCAAAGAGTCAATAGAGCTGGATACCCTACTGTCATTGATGAGCTTCATGCCCAGAACAACAAGAGTGTCTGATTCTTCAATAGCTATACCTCCCATGGATACAGAAGACGCTGACTCCACAAGACGTATGTGGGTCAACATGCAACATTGAGTCCTACGAGCAAAAAATCGACCCTATTTGCAAGACCCCACTCGGAGATGGTCGTAAGGTCAAGATTGAGTGTGTCATTCATATTCCGTCTCATAGCTTTAACCACAAGAAATACCATCTTAAATGCCTAATGGGTCTCGTGTAATTATCAGATAATTATCAAAATAATTATGATTATTTCAATTAATTACAAACGGTTTGACAAAATCAAAATACTTCCATCTTTCTTAAGGTTCGTATAATAAACCACGGGAGTTTTCCAAATAAAAAAGTCATTTAAATCGAAAAAAATTAACTTTTTAATTATTTTATTGTTCACATAAAAACAGCTTGATTAAAACAAAGACAATAAAAGAAGCCAAGAATTTCCGTTTAATTATAGAATTTTTATAATAAATTTTTAGTGTCTAAAAACAGACATGACTGGCACTTATTTTCACCCTGTGTCTACATAACAATTAGTTACTTTTACTAACGTGTGTTCGTCGTGCTAACTGCGTCGAATGGTTTGTTTATTTGTTTGGTTCATTGGAATTGTTGCTGGGAATGTTGTTGGGCAGCAGGTAGTTGGCTGGTAGTTGATTTTGATGGGTTGCTTAATCATTTAGACACAAAATTATATTTAGTAACAATAAAAAACTAACAATAAAAAAACTTAATTAACTATTTATGTTAGTAACTAACAGTAGTTCTTTGTTTGTTTGTTGTATTTGTTTTCTTTGTAGGTACTTTAGCCAGGAAAGTCTTTTAAAAATTTCTTTTTTAACTTTTGTATTGGTACCATAGAATTACGTTGTCTTTGGTTTCCTTTACAGCTCAAGTCACATTGTGGAAATATTTCTTTAGGTGCATGTTACCAATATTTTTTATCAATTAATACTTTAAACTTGTAAATCAATTCCATTTAATTTATTTAATTTTAATTATGTGTTAACAACAGCTGTGGAAAAGATTTGCATGGATGCCAGCCCTAGGGCCTACTCCATATGGGACTGCTACCACTGGGTGACAAACAATGCTTTTAACAACCGTCCCCGAATGTGAGATTAATCAGCCCAGTTAGCAATTTGAGTTAATAAGGCAAGGTTATACACCTCCCCTCGTTTAGGAGCTAAGAAGATATCTAACCTTCGCTACTTTTGGAAATATGCTAGCAGCAACTGCAACTCCCTCAGTTCTAACTCTTGCACATGTGGTGAAAAATCAAACCTTTATTAGGATTTTAATGATTTCCCGACCCTCGACTTTGGGTCTTAAACCCCAACTGCCCCTTGTCCCCCGAAAGGGAAACTTCCGCAAAGACAATCTTCCTGAAAGACACTTAGCATTTCCCGCAAGAAGCATTCTAACGGGGTAAATAAATGGTCAGTCCGGTACAGTAGGGCGCCTACTGACTCCCGTAGTACCAGATAGAGGCTCTGTTCAGCAGCGGTCGCAATAGATCGTATTTCTTGTGAACTGTCAATTTTGGATTTTCGCCAAGTCCAAGGCATTGACAGCACCATATTTCCCCGGATGATGTAACAACAGAATATACCTACAAACCACCGGTGGGAATGTGTAAACAACAGTGTGCAAAGAAATAAATATTTCTTTTAAAATATCGCTCACACTTCTCCTGCAAAATATTTTTTAAGTTAAGATAAGATTTCTTTCTTTTACCCGTAACCCGTACATTAAAAAAAATGTGTGTGTGGCTGCAGTTTTTATGAAATTTTGATGGGCCAGGGTCGGAAACCTTAAGGTTTTTAATAATTTTTATTTGTCGTGTTTTAACTGTGTTGCTGTCTTTTCTGTCGGTCTGGAGTTTTTTCTTGAAAATGTTCAAAGTTATTCGAAGTTTTGTTAGTTTTACACATAAAAAGCTAAATGCTACTTATAATTATGTTTGTTCACAGGTGAAGGGCTTTTATTTTTTTTCTTAAATTTAAAATAATCTCTCGCTTCAACTCTTACAAAACTACTTATTTTCAAATTAAGTTTTTAATTCGAAAGCAAAACACACAAAAATGTGTTGTTATCAATGAATTTTTAATCGTTGGAACACGACTTGAAGTTTAAATATTATAATTATTAAAAGTTTACAAAAAAAAAAAAACACATCTAAGAAAAACAACATTTCTTAATTATATTTTTCCAAAACAAGATGTTGTAACGTAAAAAGTTTTATCATAAACAAATTTGTTTAAAGCACGTTTTTATGAAAAAAAAACCAAACGAATGCAATAAAAACACAAAATGTTAACAAATCGTAAATAATTAAAAATCCTAGTCATACGTAGTGATTAAAAGATCAATCGAGGGTAAGCAAGAACGTAATGAACAACGCCCTTTTAATAAAATATATTCGTATTCGAATAAGAATTCAAAATTGTTAAATGTGTAGAATGTTTAATTAACAGTAGAAAGACAAGCGGTAGTGATGTGGTATAAGGGTGGGCCCTTCTCAACGATTGTTGATAATTGGTGGTGGTCACAGCAGTCTTGAGTACTGAAATACCAGTAGGGGTCTTTGCTGTCATGATCATTTTATTGGTTATAATTTATGAGCTCATACAGAGTAACTTAATCTTTAAAAAGTTGATTTTAATTAGAAGCAAAATAAATTACTAATTTATGGCTCTAATAAAATTTAGCTGAACGTAATTCCGATGACAAGCTTTAAAAGATTTTCTAAAATTTTTAATACATTTCTTCAAGAAGTTAACATTTTTAAATTTGAAAGACAATTTAGAACTTAAATCCTTAAATACTAATGCTTTGGTTATTAAGTTTAAAAAGAGGCAAATTGACCTATTAAATCCCCCAAGAGAGCATATGTGCTTAAGCCTTTAAAGAGAATCTTCTGGATGCCAATTTTTCTAACTTAAATTTATGAAAATGGAATAAATTTGGTAAAAAAAGTTATTTTTTAACCCAAGAAAAAATTGGTCTTGGGTCCATGTAAACAACCTACCAGAAAAAAACTTTATTACTTATAATTCCATTAAATTCGAACCTGTGACTAAATTCGTATTTCACTTACTTAGGCCCAATTTTCAGGAGAGTATTAAAAACTATATTAAGTAAATTTTCATATAAACTTAAATCGTATTTAAATGCAGATTGATTTTTTGAGTTTTATTTGAAAAGTTATTTAATTAAGATAAAAGTATGGTAGCACTGCTAAGTACAAAAAAAATATCATAAAAAAATTTATTTATATGCAAAAACAGCTGAATGTAATTGCTTTGCCTGTTGTTGTCGTATTGTTGTCATATTGGAGACACCTTGCTAAGTTATTCCAATGGAAACTTTAATTGAATTTAAATATACCACATCGGTGAATTAAGTTTTATTTAACTGTTTAGCGAAAAAGATAATTTTGCATTTAAAACAGGGTACGAAAACAAACAAAACGAAACGAAACGTTTGCTTTCGTTTTGTTTTGTTCTTTGCAGTGAGTAAAACAAAAACAAAACCAAAACAATGAGAATGATTGTGCCATTTTGTACATTAATCTAAACGTAGTACGTTTAGATTAATGTACAAAAAAAAAAGGTCTGCATGACTACATTTAAAAGGCATATGAATACATTCATTTCTTTTTTAAGTAGGTAAAGTTAAGTACAACAAACGATTTAAGTACGCAGTGCTTTACATTTTATGTTAAAAAAACAAATGAATAAACACACAAGGCAAAAGAGAAAAGAAAACAACTGTATTTAAACAGAAACAAATACTACCACATTCAAATAAAACAGACATAATAAAATGTGTATAAGTTTCGAATATAATATTATTTGAATGTTTTACTCATAACATGAATACATTAATATTATTACTAGCAACTTTTGTTATGGAAATCGAAAACGTAAAACGCAAGAATTTTAAAGTCCCTTTTAATATACTTTTAATCCAATTTTTATAATTTTTGTTGCAAAATTCTGTTTGATAGAGATATATTTGTAATGAGAATAAACATAAGTACTAATTTTACTATGTAGTATTTCTTGCACACAGGTAACTGTTACCATATACTTGTGTGTGTTTGCATTTTCAAATTGAGTAAATAAATATTCAAAGAAAAAGAGTAAATAGAATGTGTGCCTTTGTTGTGATAAAGTAAAACACAGACTACACTCTCTTTTATATTTTTACTCTTAAACTCTGTAAACCAGTACTTAACTATTTAAATATTTGAATGAATATTGGAATGCTTGTGTGTAATAAACAAATGAATGTATTCTTGCAGCCCTTTAAAACGTACACAGCTGGAAAAGAAAAGACTAAGAACAATATTGAAACATTCAGAGAAAAAACGTTTGACAAACGTTTGGTAATTGATTTACTCACTACTATTGTTTCTAAGTGAAATAAAAAGAGAGATTTTTAGCTTTTTTTGTTTTTATTAATGCTTATTTTGACTACCATAGTAATTAAAAAAAAAACAAATTAAATAAAATAAAAAGTAATTCAAAGAAAAAAGAATAAAAAATAACGTAACAAATCATTTTTTGGACGAGGCATTGTGGATTTTACTCTTGTTATGCCACTACAAAAACTAACAAGAACTAAATCAATTACTCAAAACAAAACGTTTCTCTATCTGTTTTGTACTCAGATGTACGATTGTAACGGTAAATTAAAAAATGCAGATGAGTGGAAAGCCAATTGTTTCGTTTTCTCTCTTTGACACTTGAAAAGTTTTTGTTTCGGTTTTGCTCATGTAGGTACAATACAATTTAAAAATTTTGAATAGTTTTGAACATTTTGCAAACGTTTGCGAAATGTTTTGTTTGTTTTCATACTCTGATTTTAGACATAAATGTGTTTTAATATCAATCCTGAAAATTGGCCATTAAAAATAACAATTAGTTCTAGGGCCTTACGAGTAGCAAAGTAGATTTAACGATGTCCGAATGTGCGTGTGTATATTGAGATGGGTTTTTCGAAAACCCCAGAAATTATAGTTTATGTATATTTATGTAACATATACTTCGTTGAAGTTTTCTATTGAAATTCATTCAGATCGGTCCATAAATGACCATGATATGAACCAACAACCACGACTGCCTCTTATTTTACCCATAAATCCGTTGTTGTTTTTAATTTCGTTTTTCTGTATATGGAGAACGTCAAGAGCCAAAGCTTACAAGTCAGGTACAAACATCTCACTTATTAATAGGCAGCACCCTACAAAATATGGGCGGGATTGGAGAAATAGGCGTGGTATAAGATTAGATTTTTTTATATCTAATGAACGGAAAGAAGAAAATTGTCCAAATTTGGAACACATACCTGGGCTATCAATATATAAATTCTCTAAAATAATGGGCGGTATTAGAGAAGTGGGTGTGGCAATAAGTAGGTTTATTTATATCTAAAAACCGATATTTATATAACTTTATAAAAATATCAATCTCAATGGAAAAAGTAATAATAACACTGTGCTATTCGTAAATTTTAACAAGCTGGGCACCCTACTAGAAACGCTAATTCTGGTACGCTGCATTCAATGGTGATACCAGTTTTTTAAAGTTAGCGCTCGTATTCCTGATTAAAAATGTCAATACTTATATTCCATAAAACGATATTTGTTATACTTTTGGGATCATTTTTTCGTTATTTTTTTGTGGCGGACATTTTTTTCGCAATTATTAATGCCAACAGTTTATTTAGAAAGAAAGCACTGTTTCACACTTTGATTTTTAAGAACTTTCACTTGACTGTATAAACGTTCATGTAACTGGCATGATATTCGACTCATTTTTGAAATCTTCGATGTTAATACGTATACTCTAATTGCATGTGTAAAAGCAAAGACTAAATTATATACTTAACCTGGTTACCAGAATAGATGACAGCATTAGTTGAAAAAAATCACTTTGGTGAAAAGTGGCAACATTAATAAACATATGTTGAAGTTTCAATGCTCCACGTTGTAAACTATTCTCAGTGAATTTGTAAACATGAACAAATTGGTCATCGTTGAAAGGTCTTAATGTGTAGTATTTTCCTTCGTCTACGACTTTAAAATATTGGGTGGCAGAGCTTAAATAAGGCCGAACGACCCACTAATATGAACCCCTTAGTGACCGATTTAATAGTATTGGATGATGAAATAACAGATACTTAAAACGGTACTATATTTCGCTTATTGACCGAAAATTTGAAGATTAGATAAAAAAGGCACGCACAAAATGACTCGTTGGTAAAAAATTTGGCAACATTCTACAGTTGATAACATTTTTAAGGTATTAAACAGGGGGGCTACCGCGTATTTCGATTCGAAAAGCAACATTTTTCGAAAGCAATTTCTGATTTGAAAGTTAAACCGTACTGCGTAACTCGTTCGAAACGATTGCAGAGTTGTGTTTATAAGCAAATGGGAAATTTGATTAAAAGTTGGTAGCACTGCTATTAAAATACCATAGTGGACGAAAATATCCCACAACAGCACAAATAAAAAATATTATAATTGTGTTTTTTAATAAAAATTTATTGTATTTCTCTGTGGTTTGAAGAGTCAAAAAGGCAACCATTACTTTATTCTGCTTTATATATGTAAATGTAATTTTTTTAAATTTCAAGACCACAAATATTAAAACATTTTTAATAATAACATTAGTAAACATTTATTTCATAACAAATCTAATATATCTAATTAGGTTTAATTTGTTTGTTTTACACTTTTATTTATCATGAACTTTGTCATTTGCACTTTGTCACTAACAAAGTAGCTTTCGAACAATTTCCTAACACTTTTTACATAGCTGACGCTTGTTTTCGTAATAACGAGTTGGAGTTTCGAAAGCGATTTTAATTGTTTGTAGTAGAGAGTTGCCGTTACGAACGGGACTTTTTGTTTTCGAAGAAGTATAAATAATTCCCGTTCATTCGAAACAAATAGTACGAAAATCGTAATACACAGTACAAATTGTTCGAGCTCGTAAATTATTTCTTTCGAATCGAAATACGCGGTAACTAACCCTAATCAATATCTGTGGAAAAACTCCATTGAGCTAAAAAAAAAAGATTAATTGAAGAAATAAAGAAAATTTTCCGCAAAATGTTTCGTGTTTAATGTACACGTAAATTTGAGTATATGAAGGTTTTTTAAAATTTTGTGGATTCGAAATTGACGTATACTCGTGTTTAATTCTTGGCTTATTTGACAGCAATGCATATGATTTGTTTGATATCAAATTTACCTAAATCGGATTTTAAATAGCCCTCCAAATAATGTCCTATCGAAATGATCAATTTTAAGAGTTAAGCGGCTTTATGAGACCTCTTCGGATATTCCTTTATAAAAAATAACCCAAAACGGCGTATAGTTTTATTTTACTGAGCCATAATTTTTAAACGAAGTCCACAACAGTTTACGATCTCAATACAACTCTTTCACTTTCCGAAAATATTTAAGGCGTCGATTAACAAAGGCATTAATTGAAACATTAAAAACGATCAATATTAAACTATTTCTTGAATATAAAAGCCGTACCCGATGCTAAAATGATGCAAATGTGCAATAATAGTGTCATAACTCAATAAAGATACTTTTTCAGCTAAGTATGCAGGAATGTGCCCAATATCATGGTTGGTACGTCTATGGTTTTTAGAATAAACGATACATGTGAGGCTATCAGCGCAGAAGTGGTGCAACCCCAGATTACTAATTATGATATAATGAGGAGTAAACACTACTCTTGCACTATAGTACTTGGTAGTAACGGCCCGTGCCAAAACTATGTTTCAAGCGCCATATGTTTTGGATACAAACAGTTGGCTTGAATGAATTTGACAGAAAAAATTAAAAATTATTTCTTATCACCAAATTAATAGAATCAAGCAAACAATTTGTTGATATTGCACCTACTACCAAAACGTTTCAAACAACGTGTTTATTGGTTTACTTAAATATAGCTCAGGTTTTGGCAATTCCCAAAAACATTTCTACAGGCTTAAATTGTTCAATTTTAAATGAAAAAATCTATTAAGATTTTTGGTTATTTAATTAATATTTTAATTCAAAATTTGTTTCAAAACAACTAAAATGTTAATTTAATCGAAATTGAAAAAAAAGTTATTTGATTCAATTATTGGATTAATTAAATTGAAATACTTTTTAAAATACTTTAAAAATCGTAACGGTACCTTATGCGACCATGACATTTAAGGAGAGAATGCAAGTGTTGCCAATAAACTCATTTATTAAAAAAAAAAAAAACGAAAATTAATATCTTGTCGCTTAAGTTTTTTTTTTGCGGAAGGGTTTCAATATAATGCTTAAAAAAAATTAATCATAAACGAATAAATTAAAAATGGTTAAAGCAACTTAAGCTCATTCTACACAACCCTTTTTTTTAAATAGGAAAAATCCATTTATTATTTTACTTACCCACAATACAAAAATCTATTAAAGGCTTCTAATTTTAAACGAAGAAATCAATTAAGATATTTGACTAGTTAATTAAAATTAATTCAAAACAACTAAAATGTAAATTAAATCCAAATTATATTTTAATTTTCTTTCAAAAAAAAAAAAAAATAATTGATTCAATTACCCCATAAATTAAATTTAAATACTTTTTGAACAATTTTTTAATTGATAAAAAAATCTACCGTTAATTTTTTCTGTGTTTATTAAAGAAAACGAGCGAAATTTATATGGGAGCATTGTTTTCACTTCACAGAAAAAATTTTGCACAAGTAAACGAATTAATCAAAAATAAAATCAGTTTTAATTAAAAATTTAATCAAGTGAATTAAACGTTTAATCAAGTGAATTAAGAGATTAATTAATATTATTAATTTGTATTATTAATTTGTCAATTAAACGTGTAATAAACTTGATTAAACGTTTAATTCACTTGAATAAACGTTAAATTTACTTGATTAAATTTTTAATTAAAATTGATTTTATTTTTGATTAATGCGTTTACTGGTGCAAAATTTTGTTCTGTGTTGTGAGTTTATATGAAAGATATAATTTGTATAATAGTGAACGAAATTGTTACATATCGCTGTAACTCCCAATTTAATGTTGATAATATTTTGAGTGTTAATTAAAGGGTTCTTGATCCCTATTAAATCTCTGTTTACAAATGGAAAATGAGTTCCAATAATATCAGCATTTAAAGCAAAAACTTTAAGAAAATCCCCAATTAATTCTTAAAGTTTTAAACAAAATGCAACTAACGAATTAAATCCATAAATTTAATGTACTAATTGTGCTAAAAACTCATCAACATCATCATAAACACTATCATCATTCTCATAAATTATATGTTTGTATGAAAAGACTTATTTAATGTTGATGTTTACGTTGACGTTGATGTTATTAAATGTATGTCTGTCTTTTTTTATTTGTTAATATTGTAAATTACTTTTTTAATTCTCTTAAATTTATTTTCGCCCATCAGCAGGCGACATATTGACATCTCGTCTTAAACGGTTTTTACAAAACAAACAAAAAATGTGCGATATTTGTGTCTCTGTGAGCATTCACATAAACCAACTCGTAAACCAAAATGTTGCATGCTCGTCGTCGTACTTGATGTATTAAAATGCATTAAATGTATTAAATTTAATGCAATTGTTGATTTTCTTTCTGAATTGTCTTGATTTTAAGTAATGGATGATGATGATGACGATGATTGTGTGACGACGACGACGTTGATGGTAATGACGATGACGTTGGGAGTGTTTGGCTAGAGTGTAGGCGTGTAAACGTTTTTCTGCTTAAAATCAGGCGAAAAAAATTATATTAAAAGAAATCAAAATTTGTAATGGATTTAAATTTTGTGAATTCATTTTCATATTACACAACTTTGATTTACATACAGACACAGATGACAGTAATAAAACTTAAATTTTATTGCCTGATACGAATTGTAGCGTAAGAAAAATTACAGTCAATCAAATTTGACTCAACCCTGGTTTCGTTTTGAGATTTTCGACATGATCGTATTGCTGGTAAAAAGATTATTATTGATTCATTGCTTTAAATGTAAATTATAGGATAATAAAGGAAATGTTTAAAAAAAAAGTGTACTGTATGTTGCTCAATCCCACAATTATCGGAAATTATTTCGTATGTTAATTTTTGTGAATTTGTATTCTTTCTTTTACGTAACACCGAACAAAAAGAAATCTCGTTGTTAAACGAAAAATATTTTAAAAAAAGTAAATGAAAAAGGCAAAAAAACTTTAAATTAAAAAAACGCCCGTCGTAGATTTAAACAAAAAAATTAATTGAGTTAGTTATTTTGATGTTAATGTTGTGAATATCTTCTTAATTAAATTAAAAATCAACCAAACTTAATTTCACTTTCGTTTTCAAGTCAAAAAAAAATCAAAACAATAAAATACTTAATTTGTTTAACATTCTTTTATTGCATAATTAAAAACAATTACAGTAAAAACATTAACAAAACCCATTAAGAAAGTATAGTAGTATGACAAGCCAAACCATATGATACCCTACCATATGCACCATATTCAGTTAAAAAAAAAAATTCCTCAACGATATTTTCTTTAACCCGTACCTACATTGGTTTTTTATTTGCCCAGTAGATTCAGAGATATCGTTGAAGTTTTGACAAAAGGACAGTTTTAAAAAATATAACATTTTTGTTCTTTAAAAGTTCATAAAAAAAAAATAAAAATGCGACAAAAATTACAGGTTTGGCTTAAAAGCTTTAGTTAAATTATCAAAATAGTTTTTGGGAATACAAGATTTTAATTTAAAAGATTTTGTTATTCGTGCTTAATTCCCAGTTTTATTCTTGATATACATATATAAAAATGAAAAATGTTTGTCTGTTTGTGTGGTTGGGCAGGGGAATTGGTACTTCCCATTGGATGCCAATATTAAATATCGCATATCTTAAGAGCCGCTTCCCGCATTTTGTTGAACTTTTGGTAGTAAAATCTTCTGAGCCCAAAAATTGAAATAAAGTAGCAGAAAGAAGTAAAAGTTAAGAACTGTTATAGTGAGAATGTTCAAACTTTGTAGAAGTCACTCTTATGGTGTACTACACTATTGAAAATAAAAATAAAGCGGGAAGGCGCAAGGGGGAAATACCTCCCATAGGAGGCATGTATTAAATATAGCTCAAATGAAGAACTATTAAAGGGAGAGTCTTCAAACGTGCTTAAAGCTACTATTTTGGCAAACTTTAAATTTCAATATAGAAATGGGCGGGGTAGGCAGAGGAGGAGCAGTACCCCTCATAGATAGAAATATAATTTAGAGCCGCTGCACTCATTTTATTGAACTTTTTGTAGTTTGATCTTCTGAGCCCCAAAATTGAAATAAAGTAGCAGGGGGGAAGTGGTTTCCCCCATAGGTCGCCAATGTTTAATATCGCACATATTAAGAACTGTTATAGTGAGAATGTTCAAACTTTGTAGAAGTCACTCTTATGGTATACTACACTATTGAAAATAAAAATAAAGCGGGAAGGCGCAGGGGGGAAATACCTCCCATAGGAGGCATGTATTAAATATAGCTCAAATGAAGAACTATTAAAGGGAGAGCCTTCAAACGTGCTTAAAGCTACTATTTTGGCAAACTTTAAATTTCAATATAGAAATGGGCGGGGTAGACAGAGGAGGAGCAGTACCCCTCATAGATGGAAATATAATTTAGAGCCGCTGCACTCATTTTATTGAACTTTTTGTGTAGTATGATCTTCTGAACCCCAAAATTGAAATAAAATAGCAGCGGAAATAAATATCGCATATCTTAAGAACTGTTATAGTAAGAATGTTCAAACTTAGTAGAAGTCACTCCTATGGTATACTACACTTTTGAAAATAAAAATAAAGCGGGAAGGCGCAGGGGGGAAAACCTTTCATTGGATGCATATATTAAATATCTCTCAACTGAAGAAGTGGTTAAAGCAGTGTAGCGAAGCGCACCGGGTTAAGCTAGTTCCTGATAAAAACACTGAAATTTATTGTTGATGGGATAAGCTATTCCTATGCGCATTTCGCTGGTTGCTTAGGCCAGATCGTCAGGAAACTTCATCCATAAAGTTTTTAGAAAAACTAAAGATATTAAACCAAATAAAACTGTTAAACGTATAAGACTTATAAGCAACAGTTCTACTTGTAACAATATCAAAGTTTAAACAAAAACATCAACAATAAACAGTGAGTTTATCTCGTCATACATTCCCCACTACACATTTAGTTTAACATATTTCGAATCAAATGGGTTTTATTTCATAGTAATCATTGCCCAATTTTTGATTTTGTTCACAATTTATTGAGAAAACTAAATTGATAAGAATCGTGATTTCCATGCAAAACTAACCTTTTTTAATATGGCTGTGTTTGCTGCTGTTCTATTTACTTCAAAATGATGTAGCTTCATTTTATTTTGACTAAAGCGAAACGCGTTCATCGATTTTTTTGATCTATGTCGCATTTTGTACATAGGTTATGTGACTTTTCGTAAAAGTAATAAGACTTTAACTTATTCCCGTTTTGAATTTTTCATGATTCTTAAAAAACCAAAATTTGTAATTGTTTTTTTACGAAAACTTTGAATACCCGTTAAGGAAGAGTAAAAATATGATTTTTTGAACTTTTAGTTTGTGGAAAAAAAATCAATTATACGGTTAGTACCTCTAGCTTAAAAAATGCGAGCTGATGGAGAATAACGGAGTTAAGATTTGAAATAAGTGACCTCAAATTAGCAAAAAATTGCATCAAAATTCCAATCAACACAATTTTGTTACCATGTGTAACAATAATCGAAATATAACACTGGTCTACAAATTTGGAAAAAAAATTAACTGCAGAAACGAAGCATGATTTTAACTAATCTGGGTGCACAGAATTCAAATCTGGAATAAAAATTGGGCTTTCACGTCTTGTTCATTTTTTATCACATGCTTTCAATACTGTAAAACAGTCAATACTGAAACTACAATTTCACAATTATTTATTTGACAGAGGCCCACATTCATTCTAAATCTTCATAATAGAAGCCTTTAAGCATGTCAAGGAGATCGTGTGTTACTGATTCAAGCTATTTTTGAATTGTGCGTGGTGAATATTTGGTTAGAAAAAAAGGACATACAATATTAGAATCACTAAAATATGTATACTTACATTATTTTGGTTTTGCAGGCAGAAACTTGGACAAACCGGGGACACCGACAATGATTTTAATTTTTTTTTATTCGCATTTAGATTTTTTTCCAAAAAAAAAAAACTGGGTGCAGTGAGCGCAAAGAAAGGGAACGTGCGCACCAAGATTTCATGAAAATTTAAAGAATTTATCAGGGATTTTGAGACAAAAGCATTGCTGGCCTCTAATACGTGAAACCGAACCAACAAAATACAAACGACGTTCAAATAACGCTATTCGCTTTTGAAATTCATTGATTTTTAAATAAATAGTTGTATCTCGAAAACCTGACGTGATAGAGAAAAACCAATTACAGATTCAAATTCAGTCCACCAAACTACCCTAGGAAAGATATTTGGTTGCTAGTGTAATTATCTATATAATATCTATTTAAGATTTTTTTCAGGTCTATTGTCGATGCCGGACTTATTATCAGATATTTTTGCTACAACAAAGTAATTTATGGAAGTGAAAGTGGTTTTCGGGAGGATTATTTATACGGAAGTTATTCTCATAAATGGACTTATTTTCGTTTAATTTGTCAGCTAATTTAAGGTTGCAAAAAAAATATTTTAACTTTAATTTAAATATGAAAATATGTATTAATGACGAAAAGACATTTCTATAGGCGATTCTTAATAGGCTGTATCGTTATTACAATAAAAACGTAGATAAGAAATTTATTAAGATTATCTTACAATTGTGGCCCGTAATTTGTGCACAAGACTTACATGAACAGTAAACCAGCCAGCTGGACGGACGGACAAACATTGTTAGAAAGATTATAAGGCCAAGATTTCTATAAGTTACACACATCAGAACAGACTTATAATAACCTTCCAACCTTCGGTTGTGTAAATTATAATAAAAAACATTTTTATGACTTTTATTTTAAACAAAAATTAAATCACATATTTGCACTTTCACGAAACAAATCTCTTGTACTAACAAACGAAGTTACAAATACAGACAGCAACAGAAAATTATCACTGGCCAATCTGAATTTTATAAGCGAAAAATAAAAATTTCTCGCTACAAGTTGCCAATAACATTTCAACAAATGTGACAACTTACCACGGCATTTCTTTTTGATGTATTTGAATTTTTTTATTACATTTTGTGATTTTTCCATGTTTCTGCTCCGATTTTTTGTTTAGTAAAACACTGTGTTGCATTATTTGGATTTTTATTGCTGCCGCTGCTGTTGTGGTTTAAAATGGATTGTAATTGTTACCGGTAGTATTTATTGCGGATGCTTTTATTTTTTGTCATTGTTTTGTATATTTTTTTATGTTTATTTTTTAGTTTGTGTTTTTCAACTTACATATTCACGTTTTTATTACAAACAATTGTCAGTTAAAAGTGAAATTATATAGAAAATCTCTCTAAAATATTTTGGTCCAAACATAAATATCATACAATACATGTTAAACTTATTAATAGTTTGATTAAGACAAATAAAAATTTAGTTTTTGCCAAACAAGTTTTACGAACACCGAAACTTGTTCAAAATTTGTTTCATCCATTTTAAAATGTGCGAGAGGTCAGCTTAAAAAAATAAAAATATAATACCATTAAAATTGTTGTAAAACTAATTACCCATTAGGGAAAATGGAAAATACTTCCACCTTTAGGCCTTTAAGCAGATTTACCTACAAACGCATTGTTAATACTGCCTGTTTTTAGAAAATGTAAAGAAGTGAGTGAGTGAGAAATTATATTGAAAACAAAAACAAGTTTTCGTTTTTTATTGTTGTTTTCAATATAATTTCTCACTCACCTACTTGTTTACGTTTTCTAAAAACAGGCAGTAAGACTATCTTTTCATAAACTATTCTTAAAATTCGAATTTCAATTCCAAGAAATGGGCTCTCAGAATCGTCCACTTAGAAGTTATGTGAAGAAAATATTTCTCAAATTTTTAAAAACTACTCAATATCAACAGGTTTTCATTTACCCACTTTATATTATTTATACATTATGCTAAGATAAAGATACACTTTTTGACTTGTTTTGTGAGGTCCTACCAGAAGTAGATGCGAGAAGGCGAGGCAAGCGGTCGAAAATCCGTATCTCCAAAACTAAAAAAGTTTGTCAGCTCATAGCATGCCCGAAGTTTTCAAATTTTTAAGAAAAAATATAAACAACTGTAGCCACAGTAGCCATTTGATCTTTGAAGGATTAATTGGCTAATAAAAATTCGTTTGTTTTAACCCTTAAATGCATACTGTTGCAAATTGTCTACATACCAGTTCAAGCTAATTTTCTTTATGTTCCAATGTGTGTGCATTCATAAAAGTTCGTTTCTAAGCACACACAAGCAATATGAATAAAAAAAAATTGTTGCTTTGTTTTTAGTTGCTTTGGGCGATTCTATTCTAGACAACTTTTAACATCAATTTTCAAATCACACTATTTGACACTTTTTGATGCCAATTTTAAGTAAAATATCTATATTTTATAATAATATTATTTTTTTAGACGTAAGCTAAAATATAAATTTGTTGTGCACTTCGAATCATTAAGATTCACAGATTTGGCGCGAACAGAAAATTCATTAAATGTTGCACCCGTCATGGCTCAAAGAGAAAATTTCTTATTATTGGATTATATTTCTCTACGATGTTTGATTTGATAATCATCGTCTGAAATCTCATCTTTCACAATAAAAAAGAAAAATACAATAAAAGTTTAAAAAATAACAGAGTTTTGTGTTTTTGTGGTATGATCTTATGAAAGTGGGCCGATTTGGTTGCACCCGTCATGCACTTTGAAGTTCTCTCGTGGCTATTTGATCGTTTCATATAAATTCTTGTAAATAGATAACAATAGTATATAAAAAAATGTTACCCCTTCTAAAAATAACTTAATTGCAAATGTGTTTCTTTCTATTAGTAAAAGACGTTTAAAGCGTCTAAATGTTGCACCCGTCAGAATAGAATCGCCCCTTTGATTTGTATTTATTTGGCATTTCATTGAGGTGGCTGATAAATATCAGTTTCTTAGTTAAAATCAAATTTTGTTTTTTTTGTTTTCTATGAACCGTGTATTATCACATTAGAAAAAAATATATTTGCATCTCTTGACAGGTTAGCTATGGCCTAGTCATCTTTAATTTAAAAATATTACTGAATAAATGCAATTTTTTTGAAAAAAAATTTATGTTGCCAAATGACTACAACATGCGTTTGTGACATAAATATTACTTGACGGTTACAATTTTTTTGGGTAGACTGTGGTTAGACTGTGCCGTTCAATTCCCCGTAAAACAAACCACATAATTTATTTCGACAATTATTATACGTCAATTCCATTAAAGTATTACCTATGGACTCAGGAAATATACTTGTTGGGCACAATTCACATAAATCGGCTTGGAAAGAACTGCAAATTACCTGCCGCAAAAAATTTATGAAACGGTCTGTTGCACGGGGTTTCTATGAGGACTTTGTTACAAATTATAAAAGTATAGCTATCTCTGTGAAATGCTGGAATGAGAATAAGCTTGTTACGTAAGCTTCAAATTACGTAGGAGCGAAACCGGCTGAAGCTGCCAATAGATTTGGCAAATCGCAAAAAACACAAACTTTAATAGCTTGTCCAAAAAGGGTCGAAAATTATAACGCCCATATGGAAGGAGTTAACCCTATGATAGCTTTTTGGGCAGGTATAAAATAGCATGAAAAGTCGTAAGTGGTATTTTAGATTATTTTACCATATGACGTAATAATTTCATGGATACTCTAAAAAACAAATCACCCTAACATTACATTGCCAGATTCTAAATCAGATCTGGCGGGAACATTGTGCTCCTATTAATCATATGAAAACATACGAGTAAGAACTTCAACCAGAAAGGCAGATGGTGGTAAAGGCACCGAGGACCCACAAATCCTATACCGACACCAGATATACGAACCGATGGTACAGGGCATACTGAAAAGAGATGTTCTACTAAAACCAGGTGCAATGGATTTTCACGGACTGAGTGCACTAAATGTATGGTTGTTTTGTGCCAGATCAAAAATGGCATTTGTTTTGCATTGTTTCATAAATAGAAACAAATTTTTGAACACCTGTATGTTATATAAATATATATATAGGACTATTGTTCATGCCTTAAAAATTCAAGTACCAAACGCATATTGTTGTCAAAAGTCTACATTCCCTTTTTTATCGAAATAAACACCCTAAACTATTTTTTAAAATTTTATTATTATTTTTTACGAAATCTACGCCTAAGTTTCTATTAAAAAACATTTTTTTCAATCCAAAAGAAAAAATCATGCATTTAAGGGTTAAACAATCTATGTAAGTTTGTATTCCATTTTACAGAGTTGGGGGTAGTGCACTAAATTTGCAGTTTCCACTAAAAGTAAGTGATAGTGCAACATTTTTCACTATCACTAATAGCTATTTAGTGGTGAGTTGAAAAATAACAGCCTCACAAAGCAATAGGGGTAGCGGTACAAGAAAGTTTTTCAATAAAATTAATTTAGTGATAGCGAGAAAACCTTTTTTTACAGCTAAGTGCACATTTTTTTTTTCTTCACTAACAGGATAGTGGAAAAATATAATCATTCACTAATGTTAATGGAATTCAAACACATATCATTATATTGAATTATTTTATACTTTTTTATTTTTATTATTTATTAAATTTATTAATTAATTATAATATTAAAGTAGTAACAAAATTAAAAAACAAAAGGAAATAGTAATACAAAAAAATAAGAAAGTTTCATCCATATATTAATAAAAGAAATCATATTAAACTAGCTGGCCCGGCAAACGTTGTTTTGCCATATAACTTATTTCTTTCCGATGTTACAGTGCCTGGATGCCAAATTTTAAGACAACTGGTTAATTAGTTAAGAAGACAATAAAAATTAAAGGCTTTAGTTCTTTTCAGATGTTACACTATTTGCCCGCCAAATTTCATGAAAATCAGTGGATTAGTTTAGAAGAAATAGGGAGGGGCAGCTTTTACTCCTCTTGCCCTATTTCATGCTCTTTCTTTTTCAGATGTTACAGTGTCTGCATGCCAAATTTTAAGAAAACCGGTTGATTAATTAAGAAGATATAGGAAAGGGAGCTTTTACCCCTCCTGCTTCCCGCCCTAAATAATAAAAACTATAGGCTATAGTACTTTCCAGCTGCAACACTTTTTGGCTGCGAAATTTCAAGAATATATTGGGAGGGGGAGCTTTTACCCTTCTTGCCCTATTTCACATCCTATTTTCTATTTCCTTTCAAGAAAACCCGCTCAGAAGTTTAAAAGATATAGGGAAGGGGAGCTGTTACCGCTATTGCCCTGTTCACGCCCTGTTCCCTTTCAGATGTTACAGTGTTTGCAAGCCAAATTTTAAGAAACCCGGTTGATTAGCTTAAACGTTTGGGGAGGGGGAGCTTTTAACTCTATTGCCCTATTTAATGCGATAAGTAATAAACATTTTAGGCTATAGTTCTTTCCAGATGTTACACTATTTTCCTGCAAAATTTCAAGAAAATCGGTCAATTTGTTAAGCAGATATAGGGAGGGGGAGCTTTTACTCCACTTGCCCTATTTCACGCCCTATTCCCCATTTTCCTGTGCCTGCATCCCAAATTTTAAGAAAACAGGTTGATAAGCTAATAAGATATAGGGAGGGGGAGCTTATGGCATATTTTGCACCCTCAGCGATAAAAATATACTCTACGACCTATTCTCATACCTAACAAAAACACATACAAAATTTCATAAAAATCAGTCAAGCCGTTTCGAATGAGTTCAAATCTGAGAGCATTCTGTTGATATTTGTATGGGAATATGTATACAGGAAAATCTAAATGCAATATCTCCGGAACCACTGAGCCGATTTCATGCAAACTTTACATAAACCAACGTACCCCAACATTTTTGTTGAAATCGGTCTACCCGTTTTCGCAGTTAGTGGTGACATCAAAGTGTACACTTCTTTTTATATATATAGATTAAAAACATATTGGCATATAAAAACCTTAGCAATTATTTGCAAAATTAGAGTAACTTAATTTATTTTTGCGAGGAGCGTCTACCATACCACTAAAAGAAAAGAGTAGCTCTACCAGGTATGTTTCATTTTTTATTTTTTAACTTAATATTTTATTCTTTAAGTTTATTTCTTAAAACATGCGATATACGTTGTTAAATTATATTAATACAAATTAAAATTGCTAAGATTTTAATTCCTGAAAATTACTTTACTTAAAAATTTAAAGTTTTTATTTTATTTGTATACCCTCCACCACAATGAGTTGTGAAGAGGGTATATTAAGTTTGTCATTCCGTGTGAAACTTTTTTATTATTCATCTCAGACCCCATAAAGTATGTCCGTCTGTCTGTCCGTCTGTCCGTCTGTTGAAAACACGCTCACTTTCGAACAACTCAAAAGAAATGAACAAACTTAGTGCCAAATTGCTTGTAGTTATCCTAAGCAGTTTGGGATTGAAATCCAGCAAAATCGGTTTAGTAGGACCATAGCTATGAATCAAAATGTGGAACCACCACCTAAAAAATTTGATAATTTTGTTAAAAAAATAACATAAATGCTGGAACAAGGCACGGAATGAGATAAGATTTTGCAAAAATTTGTTTTATTTGACTGGAAATTACGCTGTTAAATTTCGTGAAGATCCGTCCATAATCTACCCTAAGCCCCATATAAACACTACTCCCGGAAAACAGTTCAGTACGCCTAAAACCGTAAAAAATAACGCCAGCCTAACAAAATTTGGTACGTCACAGTTTTTTAGGACAAATATAAAGTAACACTGTGAAATTTCGTGACGATCGGTCCATAATTTACCTTAGGCCCCATATAAACCCTACTACCGGAAAACAGTTTAGTCGCCTAAAACCATCATATAACTTACTAATTTTTTTATCCGGTTAAAATAAAAACACTTGTAAGATTTTTTTTGTTTCTTTTTACTTTTGATAAAATGTTTTATTGTTTATTTTACTTATATTTAGATGAGCTTGTCTTCATACGAAGACCTGTTAAAAAACTAATTTTAATATTGTTAGCTATGACGGAGGAAACCACACCCAAGAATTAAACAAATAAATGCAGACGCATAGTCAGCATTTATTTGGTTCTTTTTAAAATAATTAAGAAGCAAGCAAAAATTGTAAAATGCATTTTAAGCTGAATTAAAAATGTAACAGCAAACTCATTTCATTATTTTTCGGTCGCAATTCTAAGAATTGCAACCGTCCAATATTAATATAAAAAACCAAAATTATAATTAAGAGTTTGTTAACTCTTCCCCCCTTAGATGCAAACGTCCTCGTTTGTAAGGGGAATTGGTTGACCGATTTCTACACTATTGTATTCTAATGTGTTAGCCCTTTTTTGTATTTCTGAATAAATCGGAGAAATGCCAGGTTGGGTGGATTTAAATTCGTATCTTCCGTTTGTTGCGCATTTGAAAACAATGACAATTACAATTATCACGCATATTAATAGAGCAAATGAACTTTCCCACAGATTAATAGTATTTTTCCTATCGATCAATTGAATCGTATGACTATTATTTAAATGTAATTGTTTGATAAGTTGGAGGGACAAAGTTTCTTCAAAATAGTGTGTTGAATTTAATGAGCTTAGGATAGCAGGTAGTGGTCTATATGTCTCCTTTTCATAGTGGGAGAACGAAACATTACCGACAGTAATAGTGGCATTTTGATATTGGACTACGAATGTCCCATGCATATCGACATGGTTGCCATTCACTAGTATTGTACCATTATATTGGTTAAATAATAGAATACCATCTTGAATGACTTCCAAGGAAGAGACGTCAAGATTATTGCTTTTTTTACACGTGGAGGGGCTACTTTTAAGCAGATTGGGTATGCAACTTGTGTTAGTTATTTCTTCTATATTTTCTTTTTGGCATAGATTTAGTTCGTCATAGCTTTGACATGGGTTTCTTATTTCAAATATTTGATTTTGACAAGACATTATAGTTTCATATTCTAATTTTATAATGGTGTTTCCTGTTTTAATAGGTTTAATTAGCATAGTTTCACAATGAAGTTTTTTTACTTTAGGCAAGGTTATTACATATAATAAAATGGAATTATTTGAGGCTACTTTAATATTCGCAAATTTTAAGCATTGTTCTAAATTATTATAAGGAAAATTTTGTTCTACAATTAATTCGCTTAAGATTTCCATTTCGTTATGAGAGAATAGGAAAGAATTTATAATACCTGCTTTAGACCATAATAATGCCTGTTCAATGTTAGATACTTCTTCTTTAAGTATTTGTAATTCAAATTTAAATTTAAGTGCGGAGTTGTTTTCTATATCGTTAGTTTGAATGTTCCTGGTTATCTGGTTCGTCAAGTTTGTCAGTTCGTTAAGTTTCCGTTCAAAGAGTCTGTTTATAATAATTTGGTTCTCCGTTTGTCGTAAGTTATCATTTATTTTATCTGCCAAAATGCTAAAATCTGTCCGATCCGGTGAGCCCGCTATCCACTTCCATACGGTGCCAATTTCGTTAATTGATCTTTTATACTTTTTGAGGGGCTTGATTCGACTTATCAGGTTGTTCAGCTCCTCTATTTCGAGTTGGAGGAATGGCATGAGGGGGTTGGATTTCTTTATTTTGAAATTGATATGCTCACTCATAAGTTTTAGTTCTCGTTCATATGTTCCGATGTCGATTATGTGTATTAAGTTGAATGTTCCGTTTTGTATTAACGCTCGACCCGTTTGAAATGTCACTATTTCAGAGTTAGTGTAGTCGAGAATCTGTATGTCGGCTTTTATGATTTGCAAAAGGAACCTGTAAATGAAAAGAATATTATGTTCTTATCAAGCTTTTGTGGACTATTCGACCGGCTACAGTTTTAATTGTGCTATTGAGATTTTCTGCTACTTTTTCTTGCTTATATCTAGGTGATAGTTTAGTCCCTATTCTTTTATTGGTTTTTACATAGACTATGTCTCCAGGGGAGTATTGCTTAGGAGGTGTTCTATTTTTGTTGTGAAAGGCTAAATCTGTTTCCTGTTTTTCCTTTAGTTTTTGTATGTTGTTCTTCCTTTCTTCCATGAGTTTGTCTGGCTTTACTCTTCCAAAAAACGTATCCACTGGTCTTTTCCCGGTGGTAGAATGGATTGAATAGTTGTACCTGCTAATAGAAATTTCGAGCAGTTCCTTAAAAGAATCATGTATTTTTTCTGCCCTCACGCACCGCATTATTTCGGAAAGTGTCGAATGGAATCTTTCAATTTGTCCATTAACAGTACTAGTGTAAGGCGGAGCTTTAAATATTTTGATTCCAAATTTATCTTCCAGCATATGCTTTATCGGTGCAGATCCGAGTGATTTTTCGTTGTCTATAATTATCCATTCGGGAGGTCCTAAGTTTACTAAGATTTCACGCAGAGGTTCCTTAATATCTTGTGTTGATCTGGATTTGATGATCTTCGCCGTTACATACTTAGAAAACTTATCTATGGCTGTTAAGACTGCGGTTTGGTTAGTAAGATAGATGTCAAGGTGAACTATCTGTCCAGGGTATTCGGGAATAGGCGTTTCACTAAGTAATGGTTTCTGTGGATGTCGTTCATATTTTTGTTCTTTACAAATTTTACATTGATTGACTATTTTTCTGATTTTAGCGGCCATTTTTGGGAAATAAACTCTTTCGATTAATTGGTTCTTGTTTTCGGTAGCATTACGGTGTGCGCGTTGATGTTCGTTCAGTATTTCCTTTTCCTGGTCTCCTTCATCTGTTACGTCTGTTACAATTTTCCTAGTGAATCTGGTACGGTAATTATAAAAATGTTCGGGGTATATTTCCTGTATCTTTCCAAGGATGGATTCAGTGGTGTTCAGCCCATTTATGACTGAGGGATTAAGGTATTTTTTAAGAATGGTTATTAATTTCTGTTCTGTGTAATCCGTTTCATAGATTATGTGCCGGTGATAAGTGGGAAATATTATCTGAAATTTATATGAGGGATTCTGTCCCAGTCCCAAAAAAATTTGATTTTTAAAAACGTTAATTGGTTCGTCAGCTATTGGTATAAGGTGATGTGACGAAGTATTATCGCTATGGACTGTAGTAGTCATCGAGTTTATTTGAGGAGGTCGCGATAAAGCGTCAGCAACAAGGTTTGTCCGTCCAGGTTTATAGTGCAGTTCGTAGTTATGCTCTTCCAAAATAGCTTTCCAGCGCTTCATTTTGTTGTTATTATTTTTGCTGCTTAGCGCGTACGTTAGAGGTTGATGGTCCGTAACTATTTTAACCTTTGCTGAACCATAGAGATAGCTTCTTAATGAGTTGAGTGCCCAGATGATTGCCAGCATCTCCTTCTCATTGGTGGCATAATGCTCTTCTGCTTTACTAAGAGTCCTGGATATGAACGTTATCGGTCGATCGTTTTGAGACAGTACAGCTCCTATGGCGTACTCCGATGCGTCCGTTGCCAACTGGAATTCCTTAGTGAAATCAGGGTAATGAAGTATCACTTCTTCAGTGAGTGCTGCTTTTATTTTATCCAAAGCCTCCTTTGCGTCATTATTGAGTTTTATTGGCGTTTTCTTCGAGATGTTTTTGGACGCTTGTCCCCCTTCCCCCCTTAAAAGGGTTGTCAAGGGTTTCGCTAATTTGGCGTAATCCTTGACAAAACGTCTATAATACCCTGAAAGTCCAAGAAAGGATCTTAAGTCCTTTAATGTTTTTGGTGCAGGGAAATTTGTGATGGTCTCTACTTTTGCTGGATTGGTTTTTATACCGTTTTCAGACACGATAAAGCCAAGGAATTCTACATGGTTTTTTAAAAATTCGCATTTATCGACTTGCACTTTCATGTTAGCATCGCGAAGAGTTTTGAAAATAGTTTCTATGTCCTGTAGGTGACTCCGTTTGTCTTTGCTAAAAATGATGATATCATCTATGTAGACGAAGCATCGCCTGCCGATATGGTCCCTTAAAATATCATCCAATGTTCGTTGGAAGATAGAAGGTGCGTTTTTGAGTCCGAATGGTAAACGAGTAAACTCGTATTTACCATTGTTGACTGAGAAAGCAGTCTTTTCAATGTCAGATTCCTTCAGAGGAATCTGATGAAAACCGCTTTTCAGGTCTAAGATTGAAAAGTATTTATTCTTCCCTAATTGTGACAAGACCTCATTGATTTCAGGTATTGGGTATGTATCCGCGATGGTTACTGAATTTAGTTTGCGGTAATCTATTACCATTCTGAATTTCCTTTCATTTGATTGATCTATTTTTTTTGGGACGACCCATACAGGGGAGTTGTATGGAGATCGTGAAGGTCTTATAATACCATCAGTAAGTAATTTTTCTATTTGTGAATTTATTTCGTCTTTGAGGTGCATAGGGTAAGGGTATGACTTACTGTAAACCGGCGTATCGGAGGCCGTACGGATTTCTCCTATTACTTTAGATGTATAGGTTAATTTTTCATTTGGTTCTGTGAAGAGGTCTTTAAATTGCCTTATTATATTTGACAATTCTTGTGTAGTTTGTAAATCAAGGTGCTGTGTTTGAATACCTATTTTATTTATGTCTTGAGACTGAAATTGTTTTAACCGAAATTTGAGGTTTTTGATCCTCAAAATATTGTTTTCTGTGTCTATTACGGCCGATAGCTCTTTAAGCGTATCGTTACCTAGAATCGCATCGAAAGATGAGAGTGACGGGAGAATGTAAAATATAATTGTTTTATTAAGACCGAAAAGGTAAGCATTTGTATGGTGTGTAATTTCGATATCGCCCGCGACGGAGTTAGCGGTGAATGAGTTTTTATTTTCTATTGGTTTTGCTATAATTCCAGTTTTTATGTAATTCTTATTGGACCCTGTATCTATTAGTATTTTTAATAACTTCCCGTTCCTCATTCGGCACTCTAGATATGGCAATGAGGAACTCCTCATTCTAAAAAATGAATATCGCTAAGGTTTGTTACTACGTCGTCTTCGGAATCTATTGTTGCCATGTTGCTTCCGCATTCTTCAGGGAATTGGTAGTTGTCCTCCGTTGATGTGTCCTCTTCTACCTGGTAGTTACCCGAATTTTCGTTCGTGTCTTGTTGTGGTGTATAATCCATGGGTTGTGTTCTGATGTGGTAGTTACGTTGCATTTTATTTGGTGGTCCGTATTGGTTTGGTTGTTGTTGCTGTTGGGGTATTCTCCATTTCCTATTTTCGACAGGCCTATTCATGTAGTTAACCTGTCTTGTTCTCAAGCTCTCGTCTACTTCCATGGGTTCCGGTCGTGGTGCAGGTTTTGGTGGTCGTGGAGGCAATACATGACCATGTTGCTGGTAGTTCCCTTGGTGTGAGTTCATTTGCTGTCTTTGCATATAATTAGGTGTAAATTGAGGTTTTTGGGAATATTGAGGGTAGTATGTTAAATAAGACGCAAGGTGTTTTGGTGTTTGCTGAATTGTATTTCTTCTGGGTAGTGACATCGGCTGTCCCTGATTTCTTATGTAATTTCCTGCTAAACTATTTCTGTTTGTCTGGTTATCCAATTTCTGGCAAAGGTACAATGCGTGAGGGAGATCCTTGGGTTCTCGGACACCCAGTAGTCTTGGTAGATCCCCTTTAAGCCCCCTGATAAATGTGTCTAGGGCTTTTTCCCTGTACGTTTGTGTCAGCAATTTGATTGACTCATTGCTTGCCTCCATGCATGAAATTTTATTAAGGATTAAGGTGAGGTGAGCATAAACTGCTTGATAAAAGTCATTGACCGATGAGTTGCCCTGTACTAATGACAGTAATTGATACTCTAATGTCTTTAGGTCACGCTGGTCACCGTAGTGATGGGTTAAGCATGCTGCTATTGAACGCCATTCGAGTGGCGTGTTGTATGCCTCTAAAGCTGCGTCAGCCTCTCCTATTATCTTATTCCTAATTGTCATAATAATGGCGTAATATTTGGGAGTGCCTCTGGAACTATCGTATATTGATAGTACCCTCTCCACACTCTTTTTCCAAGAACTAAATTCTGTATGTTTTCCTGAAAATTCCCTTAAACTTTTCACTATGTCGGGTACCTTTTCTAAATCTTCTAAATTATTATTGTACCTTTCATCTATTGCTTGGTCGGGTAAGTTAGCGAATTCTTCCGTCGGATTGATAACGTTATTAACTAATGTCCTACCCTCGGTTAAAAATAATTGTTTTAAAGACCCTAATAAATTACTTTGTAATTGGTCAAATTGAGCCTGGCTTATTCCTGCTGATGCAGGTAGCTGGTTTAAGACAGCAGGTCGGACTAAATTGTTTTGGTTTGCCATCTTTCCTTTCTCTCTTACAATTTTTCTTTTTTAATAAAATTTTGTAAAGAATCTAAAGATTTATGAATACTATGAAAAAAATTTTATTGTTCTTTTTCTCTTTTCTGATTTTATTTACTAATTAATACTTTATTAAATAGATTATAAGTAATTGCAATATCTTAAAATAATTGTTGGCTTACAGGTAGATAAACGTCTTCATTGTCGTCCTTCAGATGGATGCTCCTCAAGGCTTAAAAGTTGAATCTTCCACTGTTCTTACTAAGCTTGTTTTTCTCACACACAGTTTATTCGTTTTTCTTTGCACAGTTTTTCTTTTAAAGTTTTTGATTTATCATTTCTTTTAAACCAATTTTTAAATAAATTTCAGTGTTAATGTAAAAACAAATTTATAAAAATTTTGCAGCACAATATTTTAGTTTTTCTTTTCTTTTAAACAAATTTTTACATAAATTTTAGTAATTATGTAAACAAATTTATGAAATTTTTACAGCACAATATTTTAGTTTTTCTTTTCGTTTAACACGTTTTTACATAAATTTTAGTAATTATGTAAACAAATTTATGAAATTTTTACAGCACAATATTTTAGTTTTTGTTTTCTGTATGTAACCAAATTTATAAAATTTCTACAGCATAATATTTTAGTTTTCTCTTATTTTAAACAAATTTTTAACAAATTTTCATAGATTTTAGTAATTATGTAAATAAGTTTATAAAAAAAAATTTTTTAAAAGCACAGTATTTTAGTTTTCCTTTTTTTTCAAAAAACAAAGTATTTATAAACTTTCCTTTATATTTTTTATCATTAATTTATTCTTAATACACTTTTAGTTTTTAAATACGTTTTTCTTAATCCTTATTATTAGGATATTTTAATTATGTTTTTTTATGTTGGGCAAATAATTTTATCCTCGTTATAAGGATTTTTTTTATTATTAATTTGTCCTTTTTCGTTGGGCAATTAATTTTATCCTCTCTATAAGGATTTTTTTTATAATTAATTTGTCCTTTTTTGTTGGGCAATTAATTTGATCCTCACTATAAGGATTTTTTTTATAATTAATTTGTCCTTTTACGTTGGGCAATTAATTTGATCCTCACTATAAGGATTTTTTTTATAATTAATTTGTCCTTTTACGTTGGGCGCCACTTACTAATTTTTTTATCCGGTTAAAATAAAAACACTTGTAAGATTTTTTTTGTTTCTTTTTACTTTTGATAAAATGTTTTATTGTTTATTTTACTTATATTTAGATGAGCTTGTCTTCATACGAAGACCTGTTAAAAAACTAATTTTAATATTGTTAGCTATGACGGAGGAAACCACACCCAAGAATTAAACAAATAAATGCAGACGCATAGTCAGCATTTATTTGGTTCTTTTTAAAATAATTAAGAAGCAAGCAAAAATTGTAAAATGCATTTTAAGCTGAATTAAAAATGTAACAGCAAACTCATTTCATTATTTTTCGGTCGCAATTCTAAGAATTGCAACCGTCCAATATTAATATAAAAAACCAAAATTATAATTAAGAGTTTGTTAACTTATATATTATTTCTAAAGCACTTTTTTTTGTCGGTTGCAAATATCTCCCATACCACCGCATCAAATTTAATGAATGATATCTCATTTTAAAGCTTATTTCTAACACTAATGACGAAAAATAATTACAAATTGAAAAATTAATATTTTCATTGATACAAATTATATTTTAAAATGTATTGAAGTTACTAAAATTTCTATTAATTATTTTCATTTTATGTTACAAAAATGACAACTAACGGTGCGAAATATTCGCACGGGTCATCTAGTAATTAATAATGCTATCATAACAGAAATTGGTACGTCACAGTTTTAAAGGACTAGAAATGACGCTGTGAAATTTCGTGATGATCGGTCCATAATTTACCCTAGGCCCATATAAACCCTACTCCGGAAAACAGTTTAGTCGCCTAAAACCATAGTTAATAGCAAATCGTCACAGTTTAAGATAATAATAACATCATACAGATATTACTCCTTAAACATTCGAACTGTCGGTGGAGGGTATCAAAGATTCGGCACAGCCGAATATAACACTCTAACTTGTTTTTATACAATAACAAATAATAAAATGGAAATATTTTGACTATATTTTCAATTTGTTTGGAATATTTCTATAAACACTATTTTTTTGTGATTTTAGTGCATATAATATAATTAAAGCATTCATGTAGTGACTGTTAAAAATTTGCACTATTTTATTGTAGTGCAAAATTTTCACTACCACTTATTTTTAGTGGTAGTTAAAATATTTTTCACTACCACTATAGTGATGGAAAATAGTGGAAAATCAAAATGTTGTCACTATAGTGGGATTTAGTGGAAACCTTAGTGCACTTAATATTTAATGCACTACCTCCAACTCTGCCATTTGAATTTATTCGAAATAGCCACTGAAAAAAAAACTATATTAAAAAGTTTTACAAAGTTATATAATGCAATATTAGGTATTATTAAGGTATTAAGGTACACCACCAGTGGAGTTCCCTGGTAGGGAAATTTGGAGTGGATCCAATGGACTGTTTGAGGGGTGGGCAGTATTTACGGATGGATCCAAGATGGAAACCGGCACTGGTGCCGGTGTTTATATCGCGGACACCGAGGTAAAAAGGTCATTCAGACTCCCTGATGAGTGCAGTGTCTTCCAGGCTGAGATCCTAGCGATCTGGAGGGCGACGGAGGTGATACTGGATCACATCGTGGGTGGATCTGAGGTGACAATTTACGTCGATAGTCAGGCGGCGCTTCGGGCATTGAAGAACCATACGGTGCGATCATGCCTGGTTGCGCGGTATAGGAGCGCTCTTAGGGAACTCATTGGTGCATTCAACGTGAGGCTGTGTTGGGTACCAGGACACTGCATGGTTGAGGGAAACGAGGTGGCGGACGAACTCGCGAGAGAGGGTTCGGGTCTCGACTTAGTGGTAAGGGACAGGGGGGTGAAACCCCCCCTATGCTATTACTATGGGGTGATACGGGAGAAATTCCGTGATGACGTTGACCGATCCTGGAGGGGCAGAATGGATTGCAGGGTGTCTAGGGCACTATGGCCTAAATTGGACGCGGGGGCAACCAGGGTTCTACTGGGATTGGATAAGGGTAGTCTCGGAACACTTATAGGGTTCTTGACGGGTCATTGTCCTGTCAGGGCTTTTGCGAGCAGATGGGACAACGCCATACCGGACTTCTGCAGGCTATGCGAGGATTCGGAGGAGCTAGAGACGATCGAGCATGTACTGTGCCATTGTCCTAGGATGCAGGGTCTCAGACTGAAGTGGCTAGGTGATAGGTTTCACGACGAACTGGGGTGCATAGCTGGATGTAATCCGGCCGATCTACTGGGGTTTGTCAGGGAAATAACGCGGCTGTTTCTGTTGAGGGGACTGTAAGGGGGGTATTGGTCCTACTTTCTAATTTTCTGTCTTTATCTTACTTCCTTTTCTCTATTTCTTCACTTCGTCTTATCTCTATCTCTCTAACTTCATATTTTCATTGAAGGGAATCACAATGGATCGTATTCGGTCTCCGAGTGGAGGTGTGCCTGTGGGCGCACAACCCTTCTTAACCTAACCTAACCTAAGGTATTAAGGTAAAATAAGATATTAATATTTATATATCAAATATTAAGCAAATTTAAAACTCGTTTACTTACTACTGGTTTTCTTCGGGCCCCAGAAATAAATGGATCTGTACTTAAAAAGAGCCTATTTAAAAGATCTGTATTTGTAGCAATGGGCGATATTTTTCGTGTATGTAGCAATCTAAGCTGTTTTATATCCTTATTTTTCGCATCAGCTGCTTCCTCCGATAATTCACCTATTGCATGCTTGATTACCTAAACTCCATGGATCAGAAATGTGTGTACCGATGGATGGAGATAGTACAAAAGATATTCCTGAACAAGTTTTCTGGCTGTCTCTACAGCATATATCTCAAACTTTTCGGCATCGACTTCAAATCTAGAATTTATAGCTTGGAGAATTTTGGCACATCTTTGCAAAATGTCCTTATCGATTCCTGTTATTTTTATTGAAAGATCGAGATTTTGGAAAAATCTCCGTGCTGTGTTGCCATCGTTCGAATTTCCGCAACCACCAGCTTTTGCCCTATCTACCAAATGTCCCATTTCGGCCCTAAATCGTTTTTAAACAAATTAATTTCTCTTAAAAACTAACAATTTCCTTAAGAAAAAATGTTTCTGTTTACTCATATATTTATCATTATTTTTAGTCGGATTACATTGCCATTATCACCTCCATATTCGCAAATATGCAAAAACCCGCGGCCACATGTTTTTTTAATTTAAACAGGCCCCTGCAGGGGTAAAAAATCTACAATTGTATGTATAAGAAGTTGTGAGCGGATGATGGCCAAATAACTAAAAGTCTGTGAAAAAGTTTTTTTTTAAAAACGTGTGTTTTGAAAAGATCAAAAAAGTATTCTGCAGGGATTTTTTAATAGGCTTATTTTTTCTAGCTTTTATTATTTCATTTGGTAGAAAATACTTTAGGGTTTAATGTTTGTAGGGTTTTTGGACTCTTCTACCACAATATCGCGAATAACTTTTTAAAAAAACTCAAGTTTTCTTTTATGACTATGCAACCACACTATATGCAATATAAACATTCCTCCACTTTCTACGAACACAATCATTAAATCTCGCAAAAAAATAACAAAATTTGTTAGATTTAGATTGAAGAGAATTTAAAGACAAAATACCCTGCAGGAAATGTCACTAGTGAATCTGTACTGATTCACTATTGACAAAGTCACCAGTACTAGTGACTTATTATACCCCAGGCAATGTTATTTACAATAGACATTTAACATGTGCGTGTCATTGGAAATCTACTACTGACGTTGAGGTAGTTCCTTTGCGAACATATGTAGACATTGGAACCAGAGAATCGCTTGTACATTTTAGTAAAAGTAGTCTACACTTTTTGTAAGAATAGGGAATCATAACAATCTTTTTTTATTATTTCTTCAACTTTTATAGGAATTGTACTTCTAAATTGTTATTGATAAAATCTTTTTCGTATTAAAGCCAAATTTAGTGGCAAATGTAATGTAGGGTAGACACTTCGTTGACAATGTCACCAATATATTCGACAAAACTGAGGACTTGGAGACACTTGCACCCAGGTTTCCTTCAGGGTATTTAGAATTCTGAGAACGAATTCAATCACAAAATGTAACAGTATAGGATGCCTATCGCTAGTCTAGTACTACAACCTACCGCGTGAGCCAAATGTCAATGGCGGTTAGATAATGCTCTGTATTTGTTGGCACCAAAAGCATTTTATCAATTAAAAGCTGTTGCAATCGAACCAGACGATAACAGGGAACCCTTGACAAATACAATTGATATGTTTATAGCGGGAATTAGGCATAAAAAGCGCCTAAAATATGCGACCAGCCGTAATCTCTAATCACAAAATAAGTTTACCACGAAATTAGAGGTAAATGAAGCGTGTTTGTAAAAATGTATGGAAGTACGTCCTTAGTTCCTACGACACGTAGTACAACAGAATTGTGTTTTTAGCATTAAAAACATAAAAATAGTTTTATTTTACATATACATACATACACATGTTGAATTTTTCTATTTCTTTGACATTACGGTCGCAACCTGTGATGAAATAGAATTAGATCTAAGAACATGTACGACGTGGATACGCTTTTACGTTTGATCGAGCTTTTGTGTGGATTTGTATAAAATATTATACATTCTTATTTGACAATGCATTTCCGTTGTACGCTTCAGCATTTATGCGGTGCAATTGTGTGGCTGACAGCAAAATGGGCCAAAGCGAAATCGCCCAAAGCCATAAGTGAAAAATCGCCCAAAAATTGTCCATACAAATTTTTGGACGATTTTGCTAAGAAATATAGCCTTCCATTTAGGCGATTTTTCGTATTTTATGGGTATTAAATCACTTTTACCTTAGTTGACAAATATCTGCTTATTTGGACAAATTTCTCAACTGTAAAAAATAGCATTTGTAAGGTCTAGCAAAATAAATTTTGTGTTCAATGAATGTTATATTATTATTTAATAAAATGCCGAATTCGAAAATCACGAATTTAAAAATCAGGAATCACTTACTAAAACTTAAGAATTTTCTCATCTAAAGTACGAACGTTTAGAACGAACGCCGATTTCGCTTACTTAAGATAAACGGGATTTTATAATTCGGGATTTTAGAATTCGAGACTTTTTCGTTTCGGTTAGACGATTTTTCGTTTGTGCGATTTTTCACACATTGTTTAAGGCGTTTTTGCTTAGAGTTATTTTGCTGGCATTCCAATTGTTTTGCTGTGGTAATTTTTAAAGATTTATAGTATTTATAATATAGACTTACGTATTTCTTAAATATTCCTAACACCTCATTTGAACTAACCAGTTTATGTTCAAGCAACATAAAAATTCATGTGCACACATAAATTTCGATCTGGAGGCTGTTGTTGTCGATGTTTTGCCTTCTCCAAACATCGGTTTTCTTTTTATATGGGTTGTCGTGTTATAAGTTTTCTCGCATCTAACAATTTTATGTCGGTAATTCTGCTAACTCTTTGTTCTTGTGCACACATAACAAAGAATCGGCAAGACTGGGTAAAGGAACTCAAAGACTTTTTGTGTCATAATAATATTATGTATTTTTTTAATATTTAATAAAAGGCTGACTTCCAAAATGTACTAATACAAAGCGTGTATACAGTTTTACTACTGTATTTTAACGATGCACATGAACAAAGTACCAAAACAATGCAACTATGTGTTCTGTTTATTTAAATGTTTTGAAATGTAAGTGATGCAATGCATAATATTAAAATAAATCTGTATTGCTTGCAAATTAAATGTCAAAAATCACAAAGCATCAACTTTGAAACCGATGCTCTGTTTGCTTTTTTGGTGTGTTACTAATACTTACCATTGATGTTTTGGAAGGGTTTGCATTGCATATATATTGTACTGCGGCGTAATGAACCATTATACGTTGTTCTTATACAAAGCATTTGACGTTTTGGAAGTCAGCCAAATATTTCTTAAATGTTTCCACCTAAAAAAAACCTTAAAGATTTAGAACCATTTTTTTAAATTCTACAAATATTTATTTATAGCTTTACTTCCTTTATATCAAACATGTTTAAGAGTTAATTAATCATGATCGAATTAAGGCGTGTCTCATTGCTTAATTAATTTATTTCATATTATTTAATTATCAGCAAAGAATGGAAAAAAACTATTCACAAAACTTTTAATACAAAATTTTGTTGTCAAGCATTAAAAAGAATAATAAACAAATAAGAATGAAAAATATTTAACACCTACGCCTACAACTGCAAGAATCCAGCAAAACGAAAAATTAAATACAATCGCTTTTATTAAATTATTATTATTTGACTTTTTTTTTGTCAACTTTTTAATTTGAAAATTATTTAATGGGGTTCTTTTTTGATTGTTTCATCGATTAAGTCATTTGAAATAGTGAATTTATACAAAAACTTCACTTTAAGTCAAATTGGATACAACTACATTTTAAACATCATTATCACGTTCGTCTTTATACTTTGCTGGACACTTTTTTTAAAAAAAGTAATAAAAAACTTTTTAAAGAAAACTTCAATTACATACAGAGCGATTTCTGCTTATGTCATTTTATTAAATAGTTTTAATATCATATTCGTTCACACTTTTTTCGCAAAACATTCAGTGGTCAGTCATTTGGTATTCATTGAAGTTCCAGTTCAGTTATTAAGTCAAACGTACGATGACAATTTTAGCAATTTTATGTTTTTGACAAAAAAAAAACACACTCACATTAAAACCCGGCAACAATAAAGACCATTAAATTACACAACAATAGATTCGCTGATGAGGTTTGCTCTTTTTTTTTTTTTTTTGCTTATTGTGTCTTCTGTGTTTTTTTTTTTTTTTCTTTTTGTAATTTTGTTGATAAATCATTAAGAATTCATACATTTAAATGCAGACATTCATTTATCAATTCCATCACATGTAAATGAACAATCACTAATGCATGGGTTTGTTAATTTGCAACAACAAAAAGGGTACTAAATGCATTCATTCAACTACATTTTTGGAATTTAAGTAAACCGTTTTAATCTGTTTAAATAACATGCATTTTTATAGCCACCCACAGTAGTGGAGAGGGTATGTGGCATTTGTGCTGATGTGTGAAACACATACGAATATTGGTTCAAAAACAACTTTTTAGTATCGGTCGATAATTTCATATAGCCCCCACACAAACTTCTTCGAGAAATAGAGTCTTTGGGCCCATTACGGCCGTTATACACTATCCCACAAAGTCTATAGTAATTTACGGAAATGCAACCCTGTCATGATAAAGCCTAGTTTACACTATCTCACAAGTATTATGTATTCCATAATACTTTGTGAGATAGAAATCTAATGAGTTTTGTTGCGACTGTCAAAAAATCTAATGTAACATGACAGTTTGTGTTCACACCATCACACAAAGTATAATCACTCACACATGAAATAAAATGCAACCCTGATCCAATGAAAAGCATTATTGTTTATAAATTTTTCAAAAAACGATGAAGTCGTATGGGATGTCAAACTTTTTTCATAATACTTGTCATTTTCATCACACATGCATTCACACTATCAGACTTTTACATATTACTTGAGTTTTTGACATGTATTAATACAAAGTATAATAGTGTAATCTGGCGTTAAAGCCTAGATTACACTATCTCACAAGTCCTACGTATTCCATAATACTTTGTTAGATAGAAATCTAATGAGTTTTGTTGCGACTGTCAAAAAATCTAAGGTAACATGACAGTTTGTGTTCACACCATCACACATAGTATAATCACTCACACATGAAATAAAATGCAACCCTGATCCAATGAAAAGCATTATTGTTTATAAATTTTTCAAAAAACGATGAAGTCGTATAGGATGTCAAACTTTTTTCATAATACTTGTCATTTTCATCACACATGCATTCACACTATCAGACTTTTACATATTACTTGAGTTTTTGACATGTATTAATACAAAGTATAATAGTGTAATCTGGCGTTAAAGCCTAGATTACACTATCTCACTAGTCTTACGTATTCCATAATACTTTGTGTGATAGAAATCTAATGAGTTTTGTTGCGACTGTCAAAAAATCTAATGTAACATGACAGTTTGTGTTCACACCATCACACAAAGTATAAACACTCACACATGGAAAAAAATGCAACCCTGATCCAATGAAAAGTATTATTGTTTAGAAATTTTTCAAAAAACGATGAAGTCGTATGGGATGTCAAACTTTTTTCATAATACTTGTCATTTTCGTGACACATTGCATTCACACTATCACACTTTGTCATATTACTTGAGATTTTGACATGTATTAATACAAAGTATAATAGTGTAATCTAGCCTTAAGTTGTTATTATTTTTTGAAAATGTTCAAAGAATAATTAGATCAGGGAAGCATTTTTGCAAAATACTTAAGACTTTGTGGGATAGTGTGTAACGGCCTTTAACGATATAATTATGTTCGACTTTCTCAAGAAAGAGTATATCTGGAAGCAAAGGCAATTACCCAGAAGATTACATATGTATTAGGGAATGGTTAATGGATTCCAAACGATTTTAGATTTGTCAATCGATTTTCGATTTTTCAATCGACTTTTTTTATTTCGATTTTTGAAACCGATTAATCGCACCTCAAAATCGGTTTTAAAATCGATTTCAAAATCGTTTAAGAAAAATTTGCAATCTTATAACTTATATCACAATGGATGATACAACTGCATTTTTATACCCTCCACCACAATTAGTTGTGAAGAGGGTATATTAAGTTTGTCATTCCGTGTGAAACTTTTTTATTATTCATCTCAGACCCCATAAAGTATATATATTCTGGGTCCTTGAGTAATTCTAAGTCGATTTAGCCATGTCCGTCTGTCCGTCTGTTGAAAACACGCTCACTTTCGAACAACTCAAAAGAAATGAACAAACTTGGTGCCAAATTGCTTGTAGTTATACTAAGCTGTTTCGGATTGAAATCCAGCAAAATCGGTTCAGTAGGACCAGAGCTATGAATCAAAATGTGGAACCACCACCTAAAAAAAATTGATAATTTTGTTACAAAAAATAACATAAACGCTGGAACAAGGCGCACGGAATGAGACAAGATTTTGCAAAAATTTGTTTTATTCAATTTCGCTGTTCAATTTAGTGATGATCCGTCCATAATTTACCCTAAGCCCCATATACACAATACTCCCGGAAAACCGTTTAGTACGCCTAAAACCGTAGAAAATAACGCTAGCATAACAAAATTTGGTACGTCACAGTTTTATAAACCTATAAATGATACTGTGAAATTTCGTGACGATCGGTTAATAATTTACCTTAGGCCCCATATAAACCCTACTGCCGGAAAACAGTTTAGTCCGCCTAAAACCATAATTAATAACAAATCGTCACAGTTTAAGATAATAATAACATCATACAGATATTACTCCTTAAACATTCGAACTGTCGGTGGAGGGCACAGCCGAATATAGCACTCTAACTTGTTTTTTTTTTTTTTTTTTTTTTTTGGCAAAATACTTGAGAAATTGAACTTAGATTTTAACAGTGGTTAGATATGTATGAGCAATATTTGTCTTTTCCTGCAAAATGTGAACATGTGTAAATTTTGAGTTGACTTCCTTAAGAGGAAACAGTGCGACATGTATGTACATTTCACATAGAAAAATTATGAATTTTAGCAATATTTTATTAAATAAACAAAATACATTTTAAACTATTGCAAATAAGTTAATGAATTATTCATATTCATAGGATTATGGCAATAGCCCTTGTTCGCTGACGACTGTTTCTTTCCTAAGTTACTTTTAAGTTAACTTTAGAAAACAAATGATTGCATTTCATTGATGTGGGAAGGATGCAGATATATTCCCTTGCAATGTTGTATTTGTTAGGATAAATTCTTTCTGTCTTTCCACTCTACTAATTAAATAGATTTAAATATCGCTCAACACCGGTTTGTTAAAATATTAGCATAATTCCACAGGAATGCCATGGTTTGATTCACCTGTTGTGTGTCTATAATATGTATTATGTGGATATTCACAACGCTCACTTTAAGTGTTTAGTTCTGTACCATACGTTTAGGGCTGTTTTGTTCACTGTCCATTGATGACTTTGATTTCTGAACAACAAGAGGACCTATATATATAACAGTATCTACACTCAAAAAAAAAATTTAATTGTTTATAGATTAAAATTAAGAATTGCCAAAATTATGACAAAAAATCGATTTTAAAAGTCCAATAATCGATTTCAGTATAAAATCGCATAAGTAAATTCGATTGCGAAAAATCGATTTTTTTTAACACAAAATCGCTTTTCGATTGGAATTGAAATCGATTTACCATTCCCTAATATGTATATTCGTAATTAGAAATAGTAACGTAGCAATGTTGCTCGTTTTGTCTTTCCCCGTTGCAAGAATTATTATACAATTTTATGTAATGAAAGGATTTAATGCTTAAAAAAGATATTGAAAGACGAAATTACAGGGTACTTCAAAAATGGATTAACTTATAGAAAATGTACATATATTTATAAAGTAAATATCGTCACCTTAAATGCAAACGGACGTAACTACATAAAAATTCGATATTGAGTTATTGATTGATTTTTGTTTGCTCTATTAAGCTAAATGTTCAAGCTAATTTTTATAATCCCTGCGATCAAAAATAGCGACTTTATTACAGAAATTCAAACACTAAGAACACCTTGTTCTTATTGCCTTTGTAAAGTTTTCTGCCTCTCCTGCAAAAAAAAATTAAAATGTAGTTAAGTCCGTTTTCATTTAAAATGACGACACTTGAGATTCTTGTAAAAATAGAAGTTCAAATCACGATTTCCGTCTGTCCGTCTATCTGTATGTTGCATCAAGTTTGCTTAGCTTCTACACAACGCCAATATATGTACATATGATGTATTTATCAATCGGTTATGTATTCGAGAATTTTGCTATTAAAAAGTAGCTAAAAAAACATTAAATTTTTTCTTAAATCTTAGGCTCTAATTGACTAAATGCAACACCAAAAAATACATTAGCCCAATTCCCAATCTTATTTTTTTTTTTATTTTAGTTAACGTGTCTAACAATATTTATAAGAACGCTACTCCAAGTGGAGCTTCTAGCAACAGAACAATACCCAATCTTGTGCAAATGGTAAAATTGCTCGATTAATCGAATAAAGATTTTAAATTGTTCGAAATACTCAAATAACTCGAAGAATTCAAATAATTTTATGGTGGACGTCATAACGTCCAGAGCCATAGTGTCCACGGACTTTATGACACTGCTCTGATGGACATTTGACACTTTTAAAAGTGTCATAAAGTCCATGGACACTGTGACACTTTTTGGAGTGTCATGGACCATAATATGGTTGTGACTTCTTGATGGAGGATTTTTTTAACCATAATATGGTTGTCGTTGACAATAATATGGTTAAATTGAACATAATATGGTTAAAATTTTCTTTAAACGTAGTATTGTTGGAGGTGACCATATTTAAACATGTTTTTTTCTGGGTATACTCTACAGGTTTGGTTAATTTATTGTTTAGCGTATTACTTACTATTTCACGACAAAAACCAGAAACTTCGTTTTCAAACAAGAACATCGATTAGAAGATACGAGGTAATAAATAGTATTACAGTAGGTTAATAACAGGTAACCCATTATCTGACGGTACATGGTTTACAAATTTATAACTGCTGTTGAATTTTTTTAACGAATTTGACGTTTATAGTCAGCGCTTAAAAAACTGCAGCTAAAGTAGAAAAACGTTTCTTTCTTCCACTTCTTCATTTTTCATTGGCCAAAAAAAACGTTTGCTTTTACTTCTGATTCATTAAATGTAAACAGTGGCTATCAAACCATCTCAAAAAGCTTAAAGTTGTATATAAATTTTCGTTTTTTGTTCGACAGTTTTCTGTTTCGACTGCAGTTTTTTAAGCCCTGTTCATAGTGAATTATATAATTTGTCAATGGACGGAAATATGTTTAAAAGTATGAGTAATGAAAATAAATGCAAAAGGTACAACATGTTATATAGTTTTAAGGTTAGAAATCTAAACAAACAAAAGAAATTAATTTAAATCGATTAATTGCCATAAATCCTTCGAGTTATTCGTTATTCGAAATAGGCTATTTTAATTATTCGATCAAATAATGGCTTACTATGATCCCAAAAGTATACTATAGTATTTACAAAATGGTAAATTTATTCCAAATACACGGCAGTACAAAAAGCTGTCAGTTACTCCAAAAATGGTCTAAAAAACATCAAAATTGTTATAAAAACTTTAATTAAAGGGCTCAAATATGACCTATAGATACATTTAATACACTAAAAGATCGGTCCAGCAATAGAAGAGTTATAGTTTAAGCATGAGTGTTTGTACAAAAATTTCCAATTTCCGGGAACCGTAGATCTTCGCGAGCCCAAATTTTATAGCTCAGGTATATTTAGAATTTCTTCCAAAACACGTTGGTTATAAGTCTGTCAAATTGGCAAAACAAAAAAAAAACAAGTACAAAAGTATAGTCGGCCAAGCCCGACCATATGATACCCTACACTACAGTATTTAAAAACACATCATGCTTATGTGTCCATATAAATATGGATTTATCTATGTTTTTAAACTTCATTAAAATTTGTTTGAAAGTTTGTGAGAGGCAGAAATTGCCCCCTACCTCCCCTTGTCATCCTATTTTTGAAAAACTGTATAGCTTATGAATCCATATAGATATGGATCAATCTATGTTTTAAATTTCATTAAAATCGGTTTGAGAAGCAGAAATTGCCCCTATCTCCCCTCGTGGTCCTATGTTTTTAAAAATGCATCCCTTTTGTGTCCATAAAAATATGGTTCTATCTTTGTTTTAAATTTCATTAAAATCGGTTTGATAGTTTCTGAAAGGAAGAAATTTCCCCCTATCTTCCCTCGCAGTCCTACGAGTTGACCCATTTTCAAGAAGCCTTGGTCCTTGTGCCAATAAGAACCTTTTTCCCAAATTTTATCAAATTATCTCCAAAACTGCGACCTGTACTTTGCGCACAAGGTTACATGGACAACCAGCCAGCCGGACGGACATCGTTAGTTCCACTCAGAAAGTGATTCTGAGTCGAGCGCTTACACACATCAGCACAAATGCATAATACCCTCTCCAATATTGTGGTGTGGGTATAATGAGGCGTGACCAAAATACTGAAACCCTTAAAATAAAGGATTTTATGGGCCAGGGCTCAATGTATTCAGTAGGGAGTATGAACCCATTGTGCGAAATATGTTTTCAAATGCCTCTTTGGTATAAATCTTTGGAACAGTACACATTCATATATTCCTTTTACTAGACTAAAAGCTGAATGATGAAAATAAATAAAATTTAACAATTTTAAAGACCATTTTAAATTGATTAATTTTAAGCCATATCTGGACACTAAAATAAAATTGCTTTTAAATATTTTTGTTCTTCCTTTTTCATAAAACCAAATAAAAAGTTTTTATTGGTAAAATAAAATAGTTTTTTTCTGTGGAAATAGTTGCACAAAGTTAAATGAAAAATAAATACCAAAAAAAAAAAATCTTTTATTAAAGATGAGACTGGCCACTGGCTGGCACAATAAAAACAAACTGAAAATGGAAACACAAAAAATCTCAGATTTATAATATTTGCAAAAAGAGATTCAACAACGTAAAACTTTTAAGGGTATAAACTTTTTTATTGCAAAGCCGACAGCAGTCCTGCGGTGAAAATATAATATGGAGTCAGACTTACTAAAACAATTTTTGTAAAAACACACACACACACACGAATTTATATATGTATGTATTACATTGTGTGAGTTAGTGTGTGTGTGTTTTAAACATAAAAAAATAGAAAAGCAACTACTTATTGAAAATAAAAGTTTAAATCACAACATCTTTTAAATACGAAAAAAATGTATAATGAACTAAAATAATAATAGTTGAACCTGATACATACAACTGCCACATCCACTTTTAGATACTACAAAAAGTTAGTGACTCGTGCTAAACAACACACTCACACATGGACACACACCAGACATTTTCCGACCAGACTTGGTCGGTAATGCACTTTCAGTTTTTTTTATTTTCTTCTTGCAACATTTTACAAGTACTTAGCCATTTTTATTCGAGAACGTAGTTCTACTCCGGTAAGTATGTATGTGTGTGTGTGTGTTTATGTACAAGAGATATATCTAAATACCTTCTATATAGATATCGTCGCTGTTTTTACTAACTGACCTAACTAACATTTAACAAACTTTGCAGGAGAGCACTTTTAATGATTTTGTCTTAAACGCCAAAATATGAATGAAATTGGGTATATGCATTATTTGTTTATTATGTTTAAAATCAAGAAGACGACAAATATTTTTATTTTAATGGCCTGTTCGTCAATAGCGAATGAAGACTTCGTTCGCTTAACTAACATGCAAAACAAAAACAACATTTTATCGGGCATGTTCTGACAATCGCAAAACGCTTAACATTGGCGATTCTGACTTAAAATCGCAAATCAGGTGTTCTGTAAATCGCAGTAGCAAGAAGTTTAGCGACTTAAAATTACAAAAAGGAACTATAATATTTGTAAGAAACTATAGCAGTTCGCAAGCTAAACGCACGAGTGAAGGAACACCATTAAATAAATTTGGCGTTTTGCGATTTCAAATCGTGCGATTGTCAGAACATGGCCGTATAATTTGGTTTTGTTTTAAATGTAATTTAAGCGAACGAAGACTTCATTCGCTATCGACGAACAGGCCATAAATACTTAACTTCATTTTCAAAAAAATATATAACAAGTAAGAAAGTGTAATCGGTCATTTTATTCTATCACTACACAGAAAAAATTATTGCCGAATTATTTTCAAAAATGATTCGGCAATAAATTTTTTTACTGATTCAATCAATATTTTTGTTTGATTTTTATTTAACCAACAAAAATGTGGACAACTCTTCAAAAATATAATAAACGCGTTATTGGGTTCAAGTTTTTATAATTTTGTATGAAATATTTAACGCTCTTTCATGTTGTCGTCTTTTTGCATTTTTTTATTTGATCGTAAGCAACACTTCTTGATGTGAAATATAAGAACAACAACAAAAAACACACACAGTCTATTTTTGGACGCTTTAAAAAAGTGCAACTGTAAGAAAAACAATAGCAGGTAATAAAAACGTTTCATTTTAAACAACAGAAACAACATTATAAGAAACAAAATCCCGTATTCAATTTTTTAAAACTGTTTAGTTAAATACATCAAATATATCGAGTCGGTCTGCTGCCGTTTTTGGTTACATTTCTTCTTTAGCAAAGGAAAGGATACAGCAACAGAGAGTGATAAGACTTCGTTCAAAAATTATTCCAACAAAAAAAATGTGTCTCAAAGCCAGCCGGCGGCTCTGCTCTGCCGTCATCTTCTCATACAGGGCTTACTTGTGTGCGCGTCATTGCTTGTGCAAAAACTTTTTTTTTTATTTTGAATTTTAGTATATGAATTTCAGTAAACTTTTTGTTTGATTCAGTTAAATTATTTGTTTGAAAATATCAGTGTTTTTTTTCAATAAACAATATGCAAATAAGTTGTTTGAATATGCAAATTTGTTTATAGGACCGATTTCAGACAAAAAATTGTTTGATTCTACAAATTTTTTGTTTGAATTGGAAAAATAATTTTTTCTGTGTAATAATACTTAATTAGGGTTTTTTCCCGGGATTTCCCGTCCCGGGAATTTCACTTATTATATTTCCCGTTTTCCCGGGATTTTTGTTGCGGGATCCCGGGAAATAAAAAGTTCTTCATAGTTTCAGAAAACAGCTATTTTTACTCTGAAATTTAGTTTTCTTTTCTCTTAAAATTAGCATCTGTGGATGGGTTGTCGATTTGATCAATTATAAGAAATGTGTACAAACGTAAATCAATGTCTCCTGCGGCAATAAATCTATTAAAAGCAGAATGGGCAGTGCAACAGTTGATAATTAATAAATTTAGTGAAGTGATGAATTGATAAAGAACATAAATTCAAAATAAGATGCAGGCAGTAAATTCTCATTGACCATGGACAAGTCTTAAAAATAGGATATACATAAACATATCGCTCCGTTATTGCAACATAGTCGTATCTACAAAAAAAAATCGAGCTTGGTAATATATCCGGGAAGTGCGGGGAAACCGATATAAAAAAATAATGAAACTCGTGAAAGTAACCAAAACATACAATTTGAAAAACACATTGTCCTAAAGATTACAGATGGATCTAATGAAAAGAAATAGTTTGTAAGAAGTAGTCCGGATGATGCTATTTTTTGCATCAACCTTGACATCAGAAGCATGCAACAACGGTGCACTTTTAATTATTTGTCCAACCTCGGTAAAAAAGTAAACGAAATTTTTCGGAAACATGGTAATCAGTAAACAAAATCAGAAATATACTCTTTGGCGATTCACTAAACGCTTTGAGTGTGTCAGAAAGTAATTTCCTACGCCGTTAAAAAATGTTAATATATTTATTAAAATATTTTATATATTTTATGATTTTACTTTTTGATCTCATATCTTGAGTACCTCAATTGTTATGTTTATTTTATCTTGAACTAGATCATCATAATACGGAATTTACTTATAATAGCCAAAGGTAATAATAATTCAAGTTCCGCTTTCAATCTTCAATTAATTTTTGTAGTATTTAAGCATTTATTTTACTTACTTTGTAAACAAGTTCCCTCACGTTTGTTTATAAAAGTTTTTTTCATTAATAAAACCAAGTTTACTTTGTATTATTTGTATGGAGCGGGATCCCGGGATCCCGGGAAATTTAAAAATTTTTCCCGCTTTCCCGGGAATCGAAAAACTCCGGGAAAAAAAACTCTATACTTAATATTTAAGCTCATGCCTCCTTCTTTGTCTTATGCAACAGACCAGACTTTTTCCATCGAGTGTCTCTTGAAAGGAGAAGGCTAACACCACTCTCCATTTTGGATACTGACGTCTTCCTGAGAAGTGTAATTTAAGTCTGTTCGTGGCAGAAAATTCGAATGATTCGGGCCATCCAGGTTCGATAATACCAAGAAGGAAAAGTCTGAATTTATTGAATACACTGCTAAGCCGTGCTATGTTCGATGTTTCATATAGCGTGCATAGGTTCCGGGTTCTAATTCGTGAGCCCTTTTTCAGCCTAAAGGGTGTCATCTAGGGAATGGTAAATGAATTCTAAAATCGATTTTCGATTTTTTGATCGACTTTTTTTATTTCGCTTTTGAAATCGATTAATCGAACCTCAAAATCGATTTTAAAATCGATTTCAAAATCGTTTAAGATTAATTTGCAAACTTATACCTTATATCACAAAGGGGGATACACCAACATTTTTTTTGGCAAACTACTAGAGAAATTGAACTGAGATTTTTGCAGTGGGTAGATATGACTACTTTTTATATATTTCGTGTAAAAAGTGAAAATGTGTAAATTTTGAGATGTCCTTTAGAGGAACAAGTGCATGTACATTTCACATATTAATATTGTATTCTTGTATAGTCAGTCAGGCCTGTCACTTAAATTAATTCCGATCGAAAGTGGAAGTGATTTCATATCTTGCTTCACATAAAACGAAATCAATTTTGATCGGAATTGATTTCTGTGACAAGTCTGATTGTATGGATAGTATTTCAAAGGATTATGACAATAGTTCCTGATCGGTGCCGACTGTTTATTTGCTAAGTTAGTTTTAGAAAACAAATGCTTGCATGTCGTTGATGTCAGAAAGATGCACCAGAGATATTTCCTTGTAATTTCGTTTTTGATAGGATAAATTATATACTTTTTCTTTTTTCACTCTACTTATAACTGGACTTATATATCGCTCACACACTTGTCTGGTTGAATATTAGCATATTTCCACAGGAATGCCATGGCTTAATTCACCTGTTGTGTTTCTATAATATGTTGATTTTCACGAAGCTGACTTTCAGTGTTTGGTCCGGTACGATATGTTTAGAACTTTTTTGTTCACTGTCCATTGATGACTTTAATTTCTGAAGAACAAGAGCCCTTATATTAAAGTTGGCAGTATACCAAGGGTATTAATAGATAAATACGTAAAACTACAACGTTACCTTGGAAAACTGCATAAGCATACCTACAGACGTATGTACGCACAAAACATAAAGTTTTATTGTGTATGCCCATAATTTATCGATTTAGTTAAGATTAACAGCCAGTCCCACGATGTCACACGTTAACGTTCGTATAGAAAATAACATTTAAAACAAAAACAAATTTTAGAAATTGTTTTTGTTTTAAATGTAATTTTCTATGCGAACGTTAACGTGTGACATCGTGGGATGGGCTGTAAATTTAAAAATTGCCAAAATTTTGATAAAAATAAAAAAATTGATTTTAAAAGCCCAATAATCGATTTCAGTATAAAATCGCATACGTAAATTCGATTGCAAAAAGTAGATTTTTTTTACCAGAAAATCGATTTTCGATTGGAATCGAAATCGATTTACTATTCCCTAGTGTCATCGGTTTGGTTTATATTAATGTTAAATAAATTCAGCTTGGTTTCGTTAATAGTTTGAATTTGGACCGATCAGGTGATTGAACAATTGCGTCTTATTATCGTGCAAGGACTGCTGCTGGCTAAGCAGCTAGAAAAGCTGCGGATCATATAATTTTTCTTTATACAAAATAAGGTTAAACTGATTCGGTCGACAGAGCTTCGCTTGTTGAGAACATGGAGTAACAACTCTATAAGACAGGGTTTGCTATTGGATTGCTTTCCCTTCCTTTTATAGAAATGCCGTAAATAAACAGTTTTATTTTGTGATATTAAGACCTTATTAAATCTCAATAACTGTTTACAAAAGTAGTGGTTACGCTTATTTGGTCATATATTTAATAAATATGTCCATAGCTTAAGAAGAACAGGGCGAAAATATTGTTATAAAAGAAATTAAAATGAACCTGAGCCTGAACCTTAAAGTCCTCGAAATACAGATATATTTCAATAATCGAACTTATGTTCATTTATAAATCTTAAGAAATAACCCTTAAGTGGCACCAACCAGCGTAAGGAGCAGTGATTTACTGCAGCTGGACATTTTTATTCAGACCGAAGAAATAATGTAGCGATTATAATTTTAGCCGTTATAATATTAAATGTTGCGTACTAGTATAGTTTCCTTCCAAGCGGTAAATATTGAAAGGACCACAAGTAGCAGGCCTTTTTGAAGGCCTCTATACTCCTTTCTAAAAAATTCGCTTCGTATGATATCCTCTCTTTAGAAGTATGCCTTCTTGAAGGTATTAAGTTGTTTTTGTAAGACCTTCCAACATATTGACTACACATTCGCTACTCGTTTCTTTAAGAAGAGAGAAAGGAAGTTGTTTAGTTTTATTTATTTTTCTTTTTAGTAGCCTTCCTTAATCCCTTCTTGGGGAAGGGAACGAAGTTGTTATTAAAGGGAGTGTGGAAGGGCTTGCTCCCAATGATAACCTGTGTAAAAAATATATAAGTATGGAATGCGGCGAGGAGGGCTTGTGTCTGCTAAATAAGGCCTTATATTAGGCTTTTACTCATTCTAGATACTGCTGAGATTTTGAACTCCTGTATTATAGTACCTTGTTTTTTGTATATATTCCACCATATTCTTGGCGAAAGGTTGGCCTGAAGGTAGCAAAAAGTTTATTCATAAAACACTTATTTTATTCTGGCTAACGATTTACTAATGTCATGTTAACGAGTTGCCAAGCTTCGGCTTCAGTTGAACTTTGCAAAATTTGCCGAAGTTCACGTTCGGGTTCGGTCTGAAAAAGTGCGTTCGGTCGGACACTATAAATTCATTCATTCCCATGGCCAACGACTAAACTCATAGAATCAGCCTTGATTGTTATGCTGAAATGGATGAGAGGAAACTATCTGGAGGTGAATATTTCTCAAGCGTTTTGCGTATTTTTTACACTTGAACTCAGATTATACATTTTGGACAATTCGATTCTGCCATCTTCGAAAAAGTTCCTTTAAGCTCCAACCTCTGCTGGATATGTTAATCTAACAGTCAGTTACAAAATATATTTTATGCATATTTGATGTATTCACAAGGTGTGCTATCATGTTATAGAGTCATGATGTTCTAACATTTTATAATGTTTTAAAAATATTGTTGTTGATTTGTAAACAAAAAGTGTCTTAACTAAATGCAACTTTGTTTGCTATGTTTATTGTGCTGTCGTAGTTAATCAGAAGAGACTTGCGCTGAGCGTCTGAGCCGAACCGCATTAATTGATGTTGCCGGCGCCGTTGATGGTATAATTTTATACGGCTACCATTCGAATTTAACCTGCGGCTACCAATTTTTGCAACAAACCACTTGCGGCGTCAAATTATATCGGCTTAGGACCCTGATGTTTGGTAAGCAAACAAAATAAAATTTACTTGTGATTTGCATCTGAAAAATAGTCAGGTAAGAACTAATTTAATTTAATTATTAAATATTTATTTTTTATATTTGTTTTAAATCAGCGGATTTAAATTCAAAATAGCACACTAAATTATGAGGAATTGTTCACAACAGTCGTATTTTTTCATATTATTATTTTAGGATTTATGACCTTATGACACCTTGTGAATTCCACAATTTTAAATTTTAATTTTAAAGAAGACCGAAATTAGTACACTAAATGTGCAAATCAGATTACACAGCTATTCGGTTTTACAAAACCTTGTAGCTATGTCCAACGCTTTTTAAACAAATTCTCCAAATTTTGGGTACTAAAATTTCTGGCTATTCGAAAAAAATTTTCTTAAATATTTTTCAAATAAGAATCCTCGTTTATTATTAAAATCATACATAAACTTAAAAAAAAACCTGGCCAACTATTCGGACGTCGTTTAAAATTATGTTACAAAGTCTTTAGCAGATTCAAAATTAGCAAAAGGTCTTGAGAAAGGATTTCAAATTCTAATAACTTACAAATATTGGAATGGAAACGCGATTTGAATTTGCTCACCTGTACACATCAAGGGGTTTAAATGAGATATGTTTCTTCTTTTCAAACACAAAGTATCTAAAATTTGGACATGTATGTAATTAAACCTTCGCCAGCAATTTGTTTTCAATTAAATTTCACATTTTGTAACTTGAAAACCGACACACGAATAGTTAATCTCGTTTTCAACAAACCTAAAAGTGTCAAGTAAAAGACAGTTTTTACCCAGCAAAATTTTATCTCACTAATATAATAAAAATTAGAATTATTTTTCAAGCATTCTGCATAATCAACATGAAAGAAAAGTTCAAAGTCGTCTATTACAAACCAAATTACTTATCTATTACCAGTAAGCTGTGTGCTGACAAATAAATGTGTGATTTAAAATGTACCGATTAAAAACAAACAACCGAACATAATTTGCTGGGATAACAAACGTAAGAAATAAGGAGCGTTTATTTTCCTTCAAAACAACTCGCCCTCAAAGTGTTTTCTTTTGGTTGGTGCCCAGTTTTTAAAGATTTTGTTTTTCCCTGATAGTAAATGTTGGCAGTGTTGTCAAATAGGAGGATATTCAAAATTTATTGGCGGACATATTTCCGTGGAAACTTATTTAGAGGCTTGAATAATAGTTTCAAGAATTAACTTTTGTAACGTCTGTTAGTCCAAAAAAAGCAGATGTAAAAACATTGAGTCTTGCAATAGGGACTTAATTTAAGAAATTTTCTACTAATAAATTCAAAGTAGGTTGAGCAGATATATTAACAGATCTTAATAAAAATTATCATAATGCTATAGATGGTATACAACTTAATAAACCCTTATTAATTAAAAAACTACGACTTCCTAATCGTTCATAAACAATATAAGCTAAACAAAATAATCCAGCAGAACATAACCCTAATTTTCGTCGAAATACCCACATCAGCTATAGGCTCGATGGTTGGATACGTCAACAAATAGCCATTTCTTTTGTAAAGTGTTTGCAATTCTTAAAACCAATATTAGTGTTGACATGGTTTTGTTTGCAAAAATAAGAATGTACGAAGTGCATTGAACTCATAAAGGTGTTTGATGTTAATAGAAGGAGTTGTCGTTGTTGTTGAGGAGTATTGAGGAGTTTGCAATTTTTGACAAAAATACCTGCATCCCATAAAGCCTATACCTGATTGCAGCTACAATTACGCACCAAATGCCACAAACACCAAAAATTATTACACGTGTCTTAAATAAGAATAAAATTATATAATACTTGTCCAATTTTAAAGAAGGAATAATCAAATTTAATTTAAATTTTATCGTTGCATTATTTTTATAAACATTTTAGGGTGTCCGCTTCACAGTGGTTTTGATGCTAAAAATCGGTTAATAAAACGAGTAACTTTAAAACAACTAATCGAATTTGCATAAAGCTTTAGTAAAGAACTGAAGCCTATAGATTGTAGTCAGTTTAGGTATCGGTAGTGTTCGGTACAGATTCGATTATAGATTAACGTGAGTATCGTCCTAAGACCTTACCTCACGATGGTCCAAACCAAACCATCTGGTGAGTTAATATTAAGCACTTACCAAATGCCCCTGAGTGAGTTAGAATTCATTTGCACACACAGGTAGCAACTTTGAATGTGTAAACCCGTCGAAGAATACACATTCGTCCCTTGTTTGAGAACTGGAGCTATCTAACCTCCGCTGCTTATTGAATTCCGCAGCATCTGTCGAATAGCAACAGCACCCAGGAATCCCTCACAGCCCGAACTCTCCCCGAAGGTGAAAAATCAGACTTCAACGTGAGCGAGTTCCTACCCGCGACTTTGGGTTTAAACCACAGCCACTACGTGTACTCTGAATAGCGTCCCCACAAAGGGCATCGACTCCCATAAGGCAATCATCCTGAAAGACAGGAAGCATTCCTTACAGAAGCCCACTAAACAGAGACCTCAACCACCGTCAGCCCAGCTTTTTCGCCAGGGGCAGCTGACTCCCGTAGTGCCTACTGTTTAAGTCCTTAGGTCAGACCTCGAGTGAATTTGGTCTATCCAGACCAAACGAACTCTAGCTTTCGATAGTTTCAGTGACGCCATCAAGCAGCATACGCTCTGTTAGGTCGTATGAGACTCACTAGGACTGCCAGTACACCTGGGTCAAGGATAAATCCAAGACCAATCACAAGTCAATTGTCACCTTACGGATCCAGGGATAACTCCAACCTGTCAATGTTGACTCAACCGACACCCCATCTAACGGAACATGCTAGACGGGTAAGCAAAATTGAGCAACTTCATCAATTTTTCAAATGATCACTATACCAGGGTTGAAATACACCAAGGTATTTTTACTAAACTTCCTTGGAAGAGTAGTGTGATAATTTGAGTATATACGTCTCTGCTTGCCTACGCATGGAGTACAGACCCCATCGTCTCTTCAAAAGTCGAAGACCATTGTTCTAGGACAATAATCACTATACAATGAGGTGAATTCCTCAAAGTATCTTTCTGCCCTTCTTTTTCGAAGGGCAGTTTGATTACACAGACCTGTATAACCCTGTCCACTTAGCCAACTGGAAATATCCAGCCGTTACCGGGAGCCACCACGCGGAGGTGGGACATAGGCACTCGATGACAATTTGATGGCTTACCAGGCACATCAAATTGACATCTTCGGCTCCCAGTGTTCGGTACAGTAGAAATATGAAAAACACAAGCCCTAATAGTGTTTGTGTAGTAAATACGATTTATAAAAACGTTTCTCTGTTTGTGATCTTCGCACACAATAAAAATACTGTACTAATCTAACTCAAAACAAAGATGAGAACACTTCATTGCTTTCGGATTTTCGTAAAAAAACACAATTTTCGTTGAGTTCGGTTCAGCACGTTAAAGTTTGTTCGTTTCAGTTAAGTTCAGAAACCCTTTTGGCTGATACAATATTTTTACAAAAACAAAACACACCTGAAAAACATAAAAGCACTACTTACAATTCTACTGAAAGAATCAATGAATGTCCCAAAAGGAACGCATTTAAAGGTAAGTCATTATTTTTTTACCCACATACATGCAGAAAAAAGCAGTTATTGTAGTTGCTAAAGAAGTAGCTATAGAAGAAAGCTACTAAATAATGAGTGAAAGAAGCTATTCATTATGAAAAAGTAAGCGAAGTTTTTACTTGGATATACGATAAGAACATAAAAGCCAGCAAAAAAATGTACACAATAAGCACAAAAGCTATTCGTGCTGTGGTCGTGCAAATTGCCAAGCAATAACAGCAATACTAAAGAGATGCGTTATTAAAATTGTTTCTTTGATCGCTTCTTCATCAATGTAAAAAAAAACACTATTGAACATTAAAATATACTTTATGTCTACCCAGGAAGAAAAACACTCGGGATACATTAAGTTTTTATACGTATTTTAAGTACGAGTCGTACTTAAAAATTCAATTACCAAAAACACTAAAACGTGCTTAAAACAATCCTAAATGGGATTACTTTCGAAAATCAATCCCCGAATTTCTTAAAATAAGTACAAAATTTTTAAACCAAGTAAAAAAAGATTGAACTTTTCAGTAGTGCCATTCTGAGAGTAAAATTACAAATTAAGCGGTTTAATCTCATTTAATTTATCAAAGTTTGTTGTACACACTACAACAACACCACATAAGAAGTTTAAACATGATTTGCTTGTTACGTATAGAAACAACAAAAACAACAGTACAAGAAGAAAACACATTATTTTCCATGAAAATGTTTAAAAAGTAAAATTGAAAGCAAACGTTTTCATTAAGTTTATATTTTATATTTATAGTACCAGAGAAAGGCTTTGTGCGATTGCAAATAAATTGCAGTAAATGAACACCCCATATACACTCGCTTGCGGTCATACAATCAAACTTGCGCAACCGCAAACATTCGCTGCTGGTTTGCAGTCATTCAAATAATGCATATTGTGCTTTGTTATTTATTCCATCGTTTAGCTTCGTTTGTCATTTAAGATGTTTGTGTGTTTGGTCCGACAATGATTGTTTTGGCAAAGAAAAAAAAATACAAACAAAAAAGCCAAAAATCAATTAATTATTACTCATGTAGGCATTCAGCAGTTACTATGTAGTACAAGAAAAAAAAAATTGAAATGAAACTAAACTAAACGCACATACGTAGGCACAAACAATTTCCATAGAAACAGAAGACTTTTTTTATCATTTCTTAAAAAGTACAGTAGTTCTGTATGTACAATGTATTCTTGTTATTGTTGTTAATTTTAACAAAGCGTCTCATCGAGTGGTTTATTGTTGTTAATGTTAACAAAGCGTCTCATCGAGTGGACAATGAAAATTTAGGTTTTTATACAATTTTTATTTTTTTTTTTGTACGGGAGGTACCACGCCCACTTCTTCAATCCCGCCCACATTTTTTAGGATGGTGTGTATTGGCAACCTAAATGTGTGTACCTAATTTGGAAACTTTGGCTTTTGCCGTTCCCCAGATATACAGCAAAAAGTAATAAAAATACAACAACCACAAGGGATTTTTGGGAAAAATAAGAGGTAGTCGTGGTTTTTTGCTCATATCTCAGCCATTTGTGGACCGATCTTTCTGAATTTCAATAGCAAACAATTCCGGACCATATGTGATATAAATGTATAATAATCTGGCCCCCATCATATATGGGGTCTTCGGAAAATCCATTTCAACGGACAGACGGACGGACGGACATGGTTAAATCAACTTCGCTTTTCATAAGGACCCAGAATATATATACTTTATAGGGTGTAGGATCAATATTGTAGAAATTACAAACGGAATGACAAAGTTATATATACCCTTTTACCTTCGGTGAAGGGTATAAAAATGCAGCAAACGGTAAAATATGCACTAACAAATCGATGCCAAAATTCATTAAAAGCTCTAAACTGCCTTCATTGGTCGCGCAAGGAAAAACATGCAATTGCATATTTATGGTTTCCCTCCTTATTAGTTTTGATCATAAATTTCTCGACTTAAGCACACTCTGGTGCAGCCTAAAATAGTTAAACGAAAATAATATATTTTGATTTATAAAAGCTTGCAATGAAGCTTTTAGAAAAATTATACTCCATTTTTATTTCCTTTAAAGATTTAACAGATAGTATATCATTTTTGATAGCTGTATGTTGCCACATGCGATACTTTATTGGGACGACCTTAAGGACAAAATTAAACATATCAACTTTGAGATGGAAATTTTGAGGAGTAAAAATAAAAAAACCGAATATTTTCTGGCAACACTGATTGGTTGCACTTGTTGTTTTGCCTTTTCCAGCTTGTCGTTGTAATCATTTCTTGCTCTGTTGATATGAACTTAAATTGTTGAGGGGAGTGTATAAAATAGATTTGAGTTTACTGGAGTTTCTACAAACTTTTTTATTGTTGCTCTTAATTTCAGATAACCGTATCTAATAGTTTTGGGTTAAAACTCTTTACTTTTTCTCTCCATTTGTTCGTTTGTTTGGCTTAAAAATGTGCAGTGTCGGTTGCCTGTTTGCCATTTTCATCTGTTCTGTAAAATATATCTAATCGTTTAAGCGTTTTATTAAATTATCTACGAATTAAACATTATATTGTTTTTATTTTGCTGCTGTTATTGTTGCTTTTGTTAGTTGAAATAATTTGTTTGTTGCTGTTGTTGGTGAGTTCACTTGTTTTGTTGGTTTGCGTTTTTTTCTTCTTGGTTTCTTGTTTTTGTGTCTTGTGATTGTTGGTTGGGCTTTGCAGTCAGTGGCTTAAGGTCTTTGAAACATTCGCTAGACTGGGCTTGGGGATACCAGAAAAAAGTACAACAAAAAGTAATTTAAATCAAAGTTGTTACATCATTGTTTAACTTGTTTTTTTTTTGTATTTAAGTTTATTTTCTTATACAATTTATATAATTTTTTGTCTTTATTTTTGCTTCCATTTTTAACTTCCATTCCTGCTGGTTTCATTGTCTGGCTTTAATGGATGTTTCTATGTATGTTGTTGTTGTTTTTTTATTACGTATTGTTTTGTTTTTTTTTTCTTGTATCTTGTAGCTGCTGTTAATGTTGTTATTGTGGTTTAATGGTCCATGACCTTGCTGGGTGTTTCCATTGTGTCAAGTTCAAGGCCAATTTTTCTCGTTCGAAAAAGTTCATTTTATAATTAAATCGCATGCGAATTACGTGAAACTTCATTAAAAACGCAGCAGTTAATATTTCGTTTTAGTTGTGAATAAATTCTACTTAAAAGATCAGGCGAATAGATGGATGGTAAAACAAAACTTACGCAATTGAAATTATTTTTATGAAGATCTATTTTTTGGTAATGAGTTAATGTCTCCTATCAGACATTTCAAACTTATGCATTTGCTTCAAAATCAAATGTTACGTTAAAGTAAAAATGTACTTAGTATTTAGTCAAATGTTTGTTGTTAAAATCAAAACAGAATTACTTTCTTAATTGATCTTTTACCTGATTTACTTAAAACAATTTTCTTTGCTTAAGTATTGAGTAATGGCTAATGGAAACTTGTTTATTCTCTTTAACCTCAATAAATATTAAAATATTTTTTTTAATATAGACCTAAAACTTTTACAATTAACGTTCAACTTCAATCTTTTATTTATTTATTTAATTGTTGAGGCTAACAGTTGTCTTCTTTTTTACGCCCTCCTCCACAAGTGGAGGCATTTATTGAAATATCAACTGGCCGAACTCTCTCAAAGTGAAGAGTAAAAATCACTACTCGAAGACAATCTCTCTAAAAAACAGAAAGCATTTCCCGCAAGAAGTATTATTTCGAAGGTCTCAGCTAATAGTTAATCTGGTGTCGTGCAACCAGGGCCTACTGACTTCCATGGTACCAAATTCGATCTCTAATCAGCCACGATCTCCTGAGATTTTTCAACATCGGATTTTTGTCGAATCCCAGGTATTGGCTTCCCATGATTTCCCCGGAGGATGTAAAACCAGAAGGTGACATATATGATCCCTACAAATCACCGTGGGTACCAAACACTAACAAAACATTTGTAGTGGAATGCACCGACTCTCATTAAATTTGGAAAACACGTTTTATATTAGAGTTTGCTAAAAACCGTAAAAATGTGAAACCGCGGTTTCGGTTTTAAAATGATTAAAACCGGCTGGTTTCGGTTCGGTTTTGAAAATATCAAAGGAAAATTCATACATAAACATATATATTTTTTTTTGCAAGTTTTTTATTTGTTTCAATACAGGTACTTTTATTCGCCCATAAGTGTATACCTGGGCCTGGCCAGGCATTTTTTGACTTTTTCTAGTTTTTTTCATATAATTATTTTTCATATAATGTATTCCTCAATTTCGCAATTGGCCAAATGAAAATTTTGTGCATATTGCATCCACCTGGGCCTGGTCAGGCCCTTCCCTATAATATATGTACTGCAGTTAATAAAATCAAAATTAAACTTTTTAAAAAAGCATACACAGCACATACGAATTCTTCCTTTTCTGTTTTTTCGAAAAATTATTTTATTTCCCAACAAAATGTTCCTGCTATAGCCATAAAACTCCATACATATAAAAGTAGTCCCAGCCTTGCCCAGGGGTTCGTTAGTGTGAGTTTTTTCTATAGCCACAAGAAACTCCATACAAAATTCAAGTGGCCCAGGTGGCAGTTTATGACTCACAAATAAGGTGTGTACTTAAGAGTTACAAAGATAACATTTGTTCTTCTTAGTACCTATTTTGAATTTAAAGAATTTTGAAATACCTTGTCATTGTTGAAGGCTGTTATGTATAAAGTTTTTGTATATTAAGTACGAGTTTGATGTTTAATTTGCAATTTTTTTAAGCATAAATACATTGTTAAAGTTAAAGCTAAAACCGAGGTTTTTTTGTCGGTTTTCGGTTTCGGTTTTTAGGCATTTAAAACCGATGTTTCGGTTCGGTTATAACCGAACAGCAATCCCTATTTTATATGATTATAACACCAACTGTTAACTTTCGTGAAGAGTAATAGATAACACTTGCCAACAAGGTTTTGGACTGGAGCAACCAAATATCTTTCCTAGGGTAATTTGGTGGGATGAATTCGAATCTGTAATTGGTTTTTCTTTGAGATACAAAAAAATGTTTTTATTCGTTTTTTACATTAAAAAATCACTAGTTTATTTAAAAATTAATGAATTTTCAAAAGTTAATGGCGTTATTTGAACGTCGTTTGTATTCTGTTGGTTCGGTTTCACGTATAAGAGTCCATCGATAGTCTCCCAGCATGCTTTTGTCCCAAAATCCTTGATAAATTTGTTTTCCGAATTTGTAGACCAGTGTAGTTAAGTTTCATGATTCTAAAAACCGTAGAAACAAATCCTTCCATAACTTACCATAGGCTCTATATAAACACAACTCTCGGGATGCACTTTAGTTCGCCTTGAACCGTAACGGATAATATTGTGTTGCACTTTGTTCCAATTAATTTCAAAAAAACTATTAAATTTTGTTACGATTGGTCCATAATTTTCCATAGATCCCATATAAAGCCGCCTTCCGAAAAACTCTTTAAAATGCTCAAAAGTTTGGTATAATTAAATACCAAAGCGTGGCCGTGTAGTCGGAGTTTAGGTACCCACAAAACCTTGCGACTCCGACTCCAAAATGTTTCGCCATAAAAAATCTGGCCTAAGCAACCAGTGAAATGCGCATAGGAATGGCTTATCCCATCAACAATAAATTTCAAGTGTTTTTATCAATAATAAAAACTGGGAATTAAGCACGAATAACAAAATCTTTTGAAATTAAAATTTTGTATTCCCAAAAATTGAAATTACTTTTTGATAAAACATTTATTTAATTTATTTGTTTGAGCTTCTACAACAAAACTTAAGTTTTAAAAATAGCAGAAGTATACAATAAGTTAAGAGTAATTACTAAAAAGAATAATAATTTAAAAATAGCAAAAGTATAAAATTTATTAAAAATAATTACTGAAAAGAATAATAATCTAGAAATGGCAGAAGTATACAATTAGTTATAAAAAAAATATTTAATTGGGTGTGGAGTCTAAATTTGTTTATATTGGTAATATTCGGAAAAAAATAAAGTTACGTTCGAGAATAATACTGAAAAATTTTCCTCTTAAAATCTAACGCGTTGCTTGCCGCCGAAATGTTTGATGGGAGAGTATTCCAGAAACGGGTATACAGAACTGCCATCTTATATAAGTTTTTGGTATCTCATGGGTATTATTGTTTTGTTCCTTTCAGATCGGGTGAAATTGAGACGATTGTACATTTCTTCGGGTTGATGTGTGTTGATTATTTTGTGGAGTAGTTGCAACGTTTTTATTTTCATAAGGTCATCGAGAGGAACCCCGCAGATTTGCCTAGAGTAGAAACTGATGTGCTGGCGATTCCCGTAGGATTTGAGGCCATAGGCGAATCTTGTTATATTGTTAAATGTCACGTTTAGTCTCGATCTGCTTTTTGCATCACAATTTGAAAATATTTCACAGGCATAAGTTAACTTAGGAATCAAGTATGTTTTCGCTAGAAGCAGTCGGATCCTAAATGGAGTACAAAATTGTGTTGGCCACAAGCTACGGAGCATTGAGAACGTTTTTCCACAGATAATTGAAATGTGATCTGACCAAGTTAACGTGTCATTGAACGTTATACCCAAGTTCTTCACTTTTCATACGACTTCAATTTGTTGGTTGTCAATGTTGAGTCTTGATGCTTCAAAATGGCTATACGACCTTTTATGAAGCAACATACATTTCGATTTTTTTGGGTTTAGTGCATTAAGCTTATCTTCAAATCCGTTTGTTCTGCTACTTATATATAGTTGCACGCCATCCGCATACATCCTAATACGACTGTGCATTAGCTGACTGGGCAAGTCGTTCACGTATAAAGAAAAAAGTAGAGGTCCAAGAATCGTGCCTTGTGGTACGCCTTTGGTAACAGGAAGGAAAGTTGACACTGTTGATAAGTTAACCTCTACATACTTTTCTTCGAAATTGGCGATGCAATATTTTGAAGATCACTATGAATAAGAAGATTTTAATTTATTTTATGAGAGTTTGTTCATATTTAACAATTTAAAACGTACTGCATTAAAAAACTTACTCTCTGGCCGATTTCTGATTGATTTCGCACGAATATAGCGGGGAGAATTTATGTACAGACATGTCCAATAGAATTCCGACGGAATTCATACAGATTTGTCTAACAAGACTTATTATTTTTTTAAAATAATGACAATTGTCATTCAGTTGAAAATAATTTTAATTTTATTTTATTTGTTCAAGATAAAAAGCATAAAAAAGGTACACACAGAAAAAAATCAATGTAAATTCGTTCAAAACAAGATTGATTTTACATTTTTCAGTAGTGATTTTGCTTCATTGTTATTTCATGTTAATTTAACATGATTTTACAATAACTTGCCAACAACATTTTTTTCTTTTAAAATAACTATAATTCATGTTGATTTAACATTGCAGTAAAGTTAGAGCAAAATGTCATTTATATTGAAATAACAATCCGAATCACGTTGAATGAAAGTTATTTCAAGTTGAAACAACGTGAATTTCATGCAGAATCAAATTGGTTGGAGTGTGATATAACAGTGTGAAGACAACATATGCATTTATTTAAGAATAATTCAAAACACTTACCCCTGTAACACATGATTCACATATTTTGTATCTCCTTTGTTAACAAAAGCATCAGCGGAATGACCCGATATGGTTTTCGTCATCATTCTACTTTGAAAACTTGATGTACTATTTAACTAAATAATTTTAACTAAAAGAATACGGGAATTGTCTTCTTTTTATAACATATTTTAAACATGAAAATAAGAAAAATGTACATACTTAAGTATGTGTGCATGTTAATTTAACAAGATAAACTTTTGATTTTAATATAAAACAGGTTTTTATGGATAAAATATTGAACAATGTTATTTTAACAGTGAATAATATTAAATAAACGTGATTTAAGGTAATTTTAATATTTTTCATTTTAAATTAATATGAAATAGTGATAAATTTAAATAAAGGGCATACTTTTGCAGAAATTTACCATGATTCTCAATCAACATTTCGCCATGTTAATTTAACATTGGAATTTTTATCTGTGTGTATGTACGTGTAAAATTTATAATTATATTTGCACTAAAATTATTTCTTTCAACTATCCGTTAGAAAGCAAAAAGATTATCGGCTAACACATCAGAAGTGACGACACAAAACCAGAATTTCCCACGACATGTCTGTCAGAATTCGTGTCAACCGCTTCATACATTTTGGGTCAGAAATCTGACAGAATTCGTATACGATTCCGACTGTTTTGCCGACGTTTCTCTCAGATATCTGAACGACGTCGGATTATTTTGCTGCCTGAGGACCAGTGTCATATACATTTACTATCAATATTAGAGTAGGTGTCGGAGTTGGAGTCGGAGGTGGAGTCGGAGTTAGAACTATTTTTCGACGACTCCACAGTCCTGTATTAAAGCATACATCTTTGTGATGGTCGGCCCATAATTAAACTTGAATTTTATAAAAACCGTACTCCCGGAATAGACGCATAAAACTAAAACTAATTCTAACTCTCAGTAGGGGTATATCAAAGATTCGGCACAGCCCAATAAAGAATTCTTGTTGTTTCTTTGAAAAAATGCCATATATGTCTTTTTTAAAATTTTAAATTATAAATATTATAAAAGAAATCCGCTCAAAAATAATTAAATTTATTTAGCTTTTATTGTTATTATTATAAAATTTTGTATCTAGACAATTCATACACATAAAAACATATTGTAAAAAAAATCTGGACGCGGGAAAATTACTTTTGATTGGTCATAAAAAAACCTCAGTTTTTATTGCTCACACTTGTACAATTCATTCATTTCAATGTCATACTGACATCACACTCAAACAAAAATAATAACATTGATAACAATTCCTTTGTTAAAGCCAGCCCTAAGCAAAAACGTTCGTTCTTCCAAAGAATTTTTCCATAAACTATCAAATATTTAACTACTTTTTTGCCTGTCTGAAAGAAGAGAAGTCTCTTTTACATAAAATTATAATGAAATCCTAAACAATAAATTTTGTTCGTACGAACAACTTTTAAACCATAAATCAAAAGTTTAACATGATGAATATTGAATTGAAGGAAAAAAATCAAAATAAAATAAAATAAAAAAAAAAAGCTGCTGGAGAAATCATGCTGAGAAAATAAATATCAATAAGAAATGTTTGGAAATAAAATGTTTTTTTTTTTTAATTTTTAATAACATGATGAATGATTGAAAATCTTTTTCTTAGCTTTTTTAAGATACTTTTGTTTGAGGTTTTGCAATTCTGTGTATGTGTGGTTGTGTCTGTTTTTATGACAAAAGGAAGTTTTTAGCATGTTTTTTGTTATATAGATTAAAACGTGCATATTAATAGCTTAAAGGTGTAAAGCGTTGCAAGAAGAAGAATATTTGTACGTTATTCCGTTATAAAACCCGTTTTGGTTTATTTCCTTTTAATTAAACCTTTGAGTTTTTTTAATTGTAAATTAAAGTAGATACACACACTTTTCCACTTTAACAATCTTTATGGTTAATTCGACAACGGGAATCACAGTCTTGGCCAATTTTATATATAATGAATTAATAAGACTCGTTTTAAGCCGGAGTGCTGCACTGTTTTTGTACCCAATTTTACTACTGTCTCCTTTAAACGAGTCACTTTTGCGCTCGCGTTCTTAAAACAGGCAGTAAACTTCTACTAGTTTCTTGAAGCTTCGCCATAACCTTTAATGGAAAATTATAACAAATCTTTCCTGATTATTACCCTTAGTTTTAACAAAATTCGTCAAAATCGTCACGAAAATTTAACAAAATCGTCAAAAATTCAAATAATTAAATTTTACAAATCTGAGGCAATTTATTGCACTCATTTTTTATTGATTGATTCAAAAATATAAATTTCTAGCAAGAAATTCTATTTATGATAAAAAAAAAAGTGATATGGTTACGATTTATTTCAGCTAGTGGTCTTGGATATTATGAAAATAACTAACTGTATACTACCTAACACGCAACTATGCTCAGAATAACTTAAGGCTCAGTTAGGCCAAATTAGCTGTACTTGGTACTTTTTCTGCACAGCGGTCACCATTTAAACATTTTTGATTCCCATCACTGTGTGTAATGTTTTATGTATACTATTGGTTTTCGTTTATGTATGGGAAAAATGTTCTATAAGTGCACCAACGTACTTACAGTACGGTGCGGTATATTACGGGTACAGCAATGTTTGCCTGGGCCTTTGCTTAAAGCGGCCCATACACTTGCCATATAATTGCTCAATTTATCATATTGTACAGTTATATCGCCAATGTGTATGAGATAATGGATGGTGGCACAATATATTGGCAACAATCAAAAGACTTTTGATTATTATTGCACAAAGAAAAGAAAGTAAAATGTGTTGGCAGCATTCTTCAATATTATTTACGTTTTTCTTATGGTTATGTTTACGTTTTTATTAAATGAAAGTTGAGCCATATTTTATTTGAAACCATTGTGTCACTTATTGCATTATGTAGGGAAATATGAATATTGAATAATATTGTATAATGGATGGGCTGCTAAACACAAATAAATTGGGAATTCGCCTTTTTAAATGCAAATAAAAAAAATTGTTCACATGTGATTATGACTTTAGTGAAAAAATCTAATCGTATGTAGCGACGCTAATCGGAATCACAAAAACGCAAAGCGAATTTAACCAATTTTTAAAAAGCGACGCAAATCGGGGCTCTACGTGATAAAAGACCAAAAAAAAAACCCCGTGTCTCCCAGTTTTGCCCAAAGTCATGCCCTTTTCTTTTTATGAGCCCCCAAATTTTTGGGGCCTCGGTGACATTTTTGCAAAAAAGTGATCATTTTCTCAGGCTCATATCTTGCAATCCGTTCGGAATTTTGATTTACCCTCTGAGACAGAGCTGTAGCTATTGTCATAACGAGCAAAAATTGTGATCTTATTAAATCAGAAAAACATCATCTTCAAGATCAAAATCGCAAAAAACTTTAAAAAATTAGATTTTTTTTACTTTTTCCCCTGTTCATAGGTATAGGTAGCAAACCGTTCAAAGTTCAAGGAAACAATCAGCCACAAAAATATACCTTAGATCTCAATAAACAAAATTTTAGCGAACATTTTCACTTTTGCGGCTACGTTAACGGTGCTAAGAATCATTCCTAGGAAGTTCATTTGTTCTAGAAAGCTGTTTATTGAGATCTAAGGTATATTTTTGTGGCTTATTGTTTCCTTGAATTTTGAAATTCCAAACGGTTTGCAAGATATGAGCCTGAGAAAATTATCACTTTTTTGCAAATATGATACCGAGGCCCCAAATCTTTGGAGGGCCCATAAAAAAAGTGCATGATTTTGGGCAAAACTGGGAGACACGGGTCTTTTTTTTTTGGTCTTTTATCACGTAGTGGTGTTTGTATATGGCTATTTTGCTATGACTTAAAAAATTACACACAGTGTAATTGAAGAATTTTTGCTTTGTGATGGGGGAAGAATCTTTTTTGTTTAATTGTTTTTCGGAAAATTACGTTTTGGACTGTTTCCAATATAATTGTAAATATTTCTTGTAAATGTTTAATTGATGCCAGAAAATCGTCATAACATTATTACTTTTAGTAAAAAATGCTTCAATCGTCCTCTTACTGTATTTTCTCAGCAAAATCGTCGAAATGACGAAAAATCGTCACATCTAACAACCCTGATTACACTAGAACTGTTTGCTATTCATAAAAATTTAAAGTATACTTTAAGGCAAATATTTTTTCATCTCTAGAAAATTTCTTAGGCTTCGTCCAAACTTGCAATTTTTGTTGCAGCAACTCTTGAGTTGAAGAGTATAAAAGCTTTAGAATTTCTCAGTTTTCAAAATAGTTCAAATTGCCCCTTATGTACTTCCATCTTCAAAATTTAACTAAATGGGGTCACTTAATATGACACTCTTAGTCATATTTTTTTTTAATTCTTAAGGGTGCCACAAGATCCGGTTGAATTCCACAAATATTCTTTTAAAATAACTTGCGTGTAGTCTTTTTTTTTATTTCATAATTTTTAAAAACAGTTTTTTTCCTTATTTTTGCATAAACTGACAGTGATCAATAAAGATAAAAATCTAATGGATTTCATGGCAAAAATATTTCTTTCATAAAAACCACATTTCTGCAGGTGTAAAAAAGTGTGTGGATACAATAAAAATGATTTAAGGTTTTGTTTTTGTGAAGAAACCTTTTCAAACTCTGGAAATATGCACAACTGAAAATGTTGCCTGTTAAAATGTGCGTCAAATGGTAAACACCCGTTTATTTTAATATTTTGATTATGTCGACTGATTAAATGTCTCCTTTTTTTATTGTTTTGTTTAGTTCTGATGTGTGTTTGTGTGACTTAATGCAGTGTGTGTGTGTGCTTGTGATTTTAAAAGTTTTAGTGTGCATTTTAAAATACAACAACATTTTAAAGCTCGAAAAAAAAAGAATAAAAACTTTTTATAAAAACATTTTTAAAATTCTTTACACGTATTGATTATTAATCAGTTTTAGCTGTAGCAGTTGTTGTTGTTGTTGTTAATGTTGCACAGTATCTGTTATTTTTCCCGTCTTTGTATGGGAGTGTGTGTGAGTGTGTGTGTCTGTTTATACCCCAAAGGTATTCTTAATATGTTCATTCCTTATTGTTTAAGTATTATTATTGTTTTGTTGTGTAGTGGCCTGTAGAGCGTTGCATTTGCAGTCGTCTGTCTTCTACTGCAACTAATGTTTTAAGGAAACCATGTGGCAAAAAGGCACTTGTTGCGTTTAAATGGCTTTTGGCTTAAATGCGTGCGCTTTAACTAATGCCGCTCTCTTAAGTATATTATTCCTTAGAATACACATTTCATTGTGTTTAGCCGCCACCACCCCACTGTAATCGTATCTACACACAAGTACACGTTTTTTTGATTATGAAACATTAAAAATGTTTATAATTTTTTGCTTCCAGCAGATGCAGTGTAACAAAGAAAAGTTGTAATTATGAAATATTCATACGGTGTTTAGTCAGTTTTTCTTTCAATTGAATAAATATTTTGAATTTAATTTATTTTTAGTGTCATGCCCTTTACCGGTTGATATATGGCCTGACCGAAGTAACTTTTATTCCATGACCATAAATGTTTATGTTAAAATATTACACGCTTGAAATATATTATATCTTGTTGCATTTTGAAATGATTCTAATTCTTTTTAATGGGTTCTTTTCTTTAACAAGTTTTTTTAAAGATAAGTAAAAGTTTATAAAGTTCTAATAAAATAACATTCATATCAGCTTTGTTCTCGTACTCAAAATTGGGATCCCATTGTTATCAAAAAGCGTTTGCGAACATATATCGTATATAAGTGAGAGCAATTTTTACATCAACAGCAAACATGTGAATATTGCAATACTTTGATGAAACCGCCGTATCATTTACAAAAAATGAAAATAGTATTGGGTCAATATTTTGTAATATTCATAATATACTATTTCCCACAGTGTGCCCCTTGCTGCTCGCCACATTTGGATGAGCAGTTTTTAAAAATAACCGACTTTTTTAACATGTTTCAAATACAGGGGGCAAATTACAGCATTCGATCGAAATAACAATACAATTGAACTTAAAATTTATATATCGAAATTTTCATTTAATCGAATGTAATAATTTTCTCCCAGGCTTATAATATTTTAAAATTATGTTCAACAGAAAGCTGCAAAGAAGCGGCTATGCCGACGACATAATTCTAATATTCCACATTTTCTATGATATGCAGTCTAAGATCAGAACAGTACCAACTGAAGCAGCTTTAACTTGTCTTAAAATATATAATGCTAATACTAAAGAATGAGAGTGAATGCTACTAACTATACAGCATTTACAATAGACGAGAAAGATCTAGAAGACGGTTCAACGTTCTGCCAACTCGGAAGTTGGCATTCTTAGCCCCATATGGCGATCTGCATACATCTCAAAAAGAACCAAACTTAACATATTTAACTCCTGCATAAAATTAGCTATTCTGTATGGTTCTGAATCGCGGAATGGAGCTCAGAACGATTTTAATCCGCAGTAATGATATCCAATGAATAGGAATGGGTCCAAGCTCCCAAATTTCGATACATGATGAAAAAGGTAAAAGAAGCATACTCTGCGAAAGCCTGTTGGCAAAACACGCTATCGAATAGAATTCGCCCGCCCATCACCCACTTAGGGCTGCCAAATCGAAATTGAAGCGGCCAATCAAGACAAAAGCTGGAACGAGATAAAAATACTCGCATCGGGCAAACCAGATTAGAATACATTTGTTATCTCTTTTACGAAACTATGGGAACAAAAAATTGTGGTTTTAAGCAAATTTAAAAAAGTGCTGTAAAAAAATTGTGTATTTAATACAGTGATAGCCACTCCATAGGCTCGCGAGTCAGTCAATAATCGTATTTTTCACACAGCCACGGTCGGCAATTCACATGTATACAACAACATTGTTCGTTTCAACACATCAGACTATCATCCGTCTCTGCGACCGCACACAAGAACATAATATCTTTGTGTGCGTGCGTTCGGGGCTTGGTTAGTTTGGGGCTTGGTTATCACTGATTTAATAATATAAATTTTTGTGTTCTCTGACTTTTGTCTTCTTATGAGAGAAATTTGTTCTTAAAGCCTGTTCATCGATTTCGAACGTTAACGTTCGCATTGAAAATTACATTTAAACAAAATCAAATTTTAGCAGTTACTATCATCTTAACGAGTTTTACATAAAAAGTAAACATATTTTAGTTACATTTAAATTTTATAAGTTTTATAGAAAAGAAACAACATTTCGAGGGCTTATTTTCAATTAGTGCTATTTGCAATTTTTTCGGAAATTAGTTTTTCACTGACTGAGTTGGTCTCTGTCATTTTAATTTAAAGAAAAAAAATGATTTCCAAAATTTTTTTTTAATAAATTTTTTGTTGTGCTATTTAACACACACGTTGTTTAATAAGTAAAAAAGTGATATCTGCAAAATAAAAACAAGTAAGAAAGTAAAGTCGATCAAGCCCGACCATATGATATCCTGCACCACAGTATTTAAAAACACATCATGCTTATGCGTCCATATAAAGATGGATTTATCTATGCTTATAAACTTCATTACAATTTGTTTGAAAGTTTGTGAGAGGCAGAAATTGCCGCGTACCTCCTCTTGTGGTCCTATTTTTGAAAAACTGCATAGCTTATATGTCCATATAGATATGGATCTATCTATGGCTTAAATTTCATTAAAATCGGTTTGAGAGGCAGAAATATACCCCATGTCCTCTCGTGGTCCTATATTTAAAAAATGCATACTTTTGTGTCCATATAGATATGGTCCTATATGTATGTTTGATAGTTTCTGAGAGGAAGAAATTTCACCCTATCTTCCCTAGTGGTCCTACGATTCGGCCCATTTTCAATAGCCTTGGTCCTTGTGCTAATAAAAACCTATGACCCAAATTGTAAATTATCAAATTATCTCCAAAATTGCGACCTGTACTTTGCGCACAAGGTTACATGGACTGCCAGCCAGCCTGCCAGCCGGATGGACATCGTTAGTTCGACTCAGTAAGTGATTCTGAGTCGATCGGTATACTTTAAGGTGGATCTAGGACCAATATTTTAGGGTGTTACACACATCAGCACAAATGCATAATACCCGCTCCACTATTGTGGTGTGGGTATAAATATATGTTTATTTAGAGTGTCGAACCATAATGCACAATGTTCTGTGAGTGACACAGAGGTACACAATTGAGCAGCGCGTTAAGATTGTTGAAATCTTTTACGAAAATTGGCGTTCAAATCCAAATGCATTTCGTGATTTTTTTTTTCGATCAGCATAGTAAACCAAATGTGTGCGCAAATTTCAGCATATCAGGTAGGTAAGGGGACAGAAAACACCTGTGCACGCTCGCCTATTTCGTTCTGGGCTGGTGGCATCATCGGGCCGTACTTCTTGGAAAATGAGGTGTTCGCAATCGCGAGATGATAACGGAGTTTCTGGTGGCCGGAAATAGAGGATATGAGCCAGGACGATATGTGGTTCCAAACAGGATGGTGCCACTTGTCACACGGCCAACGAAACAATTGCTCTTCTGTGCGAGGAGTTCAATGGTCGTGTTATCTGACGTCGTGGAGATGTTAATTGGCCGTTACGAACATGTGACTTGATACCGTTGGACTTTTTGCTTTGGAGATATTTAAAAGAAAAAGTTTACGTCAATAAGCCAAGAACAATTAATGAGCTAAAGGATGAGATAATTCGCCACATTAAAGACATTCAACCTCAATTTTGTCTCAGAATCATTCATTGAAAATATGGACCATCGGATAGAGGTATGCCACAGAAGCCGTGGCCAGCATTTGGCCGATATTTTATTGCACACATAATTGCATTATTAAGATAATTTTCTGAATTTTTTTTTTTGTTTTATTTACAATTAACATCGTTAATTCATAAAAAGAGGAACATAAGACTAGAAAGCAAATCTCCAAATTTTGTGAAGATCGTTCCAAAATTTATAATGGCTCAATAATGACTTTGACACACCAACGCAACGAATTATAATACTGAGGGGTCAGATGTTATCAAGATTGGTTCATAATTTATATGAAGGTCCACATATAAAACCCACTCCTTAGATATTCGAACTCTCGGTGCAGGGATTTGGCATTAGCCGAATATATCACTTTTACTTGATATGCAATGGAAATATCAGTAGAGATAAAAAGAGTAAAAAAAGCAAATTTACTAAAGAAAGAAATTAAAAGGTTCTTTGTTTAACAATAATAAATTAGTTTTTTTTTTTTTTTTTTTTTTGGTAACACACAAACACATACAATTGCCGTATTAAGCACTACATACATACGTATTTACACAATGACTTAACTCATGGCTTTTGGAACGGAAAATCAATTGTACAGAAATTTACACACATTTTAAAAGAGACCTAAATATGACATGTAAAATCATGGTCTTTAATTTATTAAACATGCATTTAACAGTTAATCACACATGATTCTAACTGACTCATTTAAAATAAAACGAAAAAAAAAACAACAAAAGACAGAAAAATTAAAAAAAAAACAAAATGAATCAATTATATTTCGGTTTTCAAAACAGTAACAGCCATTTGACCCACTTATCAAATTAAATCATTACTCACGTAAATACATTTTTCCCAAAAGAAAAAAATATACAAGTTCTTTTTTATATTTTTGACAACAAGTCGGACGCTGGTTTTTTTTTTTCTTTTTTGAAAGCTTGTTTGTGAGTATGAATGTTTTATTGTACTTTATTTTGCTTTTCAATGTGTGAATGAATTAAGAGTGAATAATGCAAACAATAACCAAAATAAAAAAATAAAAAATTGGATCTGTTTAAAATACACAAAAAAAGAAGAACATGTTTTCAACATCATTTTTTATTATTTAGTTTATTTTTGACAATAAACACAAACAAACTGTATGATCTGAAAAATGTTTAACACATTTAAGTAATTAATTATACCAAAAAAGAATTGTTTAAATAAGAAAACTTTTATAGAACAACTTTAAATGGAATCGTTTGAAATTTCTTTTTAAACGAGATCGTTTACAAGAGATAATTTTAAACAGACATGTTGCAGTTTCAATTGTGATAAAGAAATACCCGAAAAAAATTTGGATTATAATTCGAATAAAAATTACTCGAATAATTGGTTTAGAATAATGTTTATATTTTCCTCGAATAAATATTTATTAATTTATAAATACACCAATACCCCGGTTTGCGTCGTTTTCGAAGTTGTGTTTTTTCTAAGATTTCTCTGATTTCAAAGTTGCGTCTTTTTTGTTTCACTTTGCGTCGCAAGGCTTCGAAGTTGCGTCGCTAGTGCTTCGATTTGTGTCGTTAATATAAAAATATTTGTACAAAGCTTAAACCGAAAAGGGGGATTTCCCGTTGAAGTCTAATGCAAATATGTTTGTAAAGGTTGTCTGCTGATTGCAACTGGTATTAAATAACATTTGCTGAAGTAAATTAAAATTTAAATATATTGCGCAGCAACGATTCAAAAATAGCAAATAAACTTAAAACAAAAAATGGGCATTTTGACGCGTTCTAAATCAGGGAAAAATGCAGTTGATATTGAAAGAACCCTTGAACTAGTCCCTTCTCCAATCAAATCCATTTGCTGTTCCAGTGGCGCTAATAAAATTAAGAAATTTGTTGAAACAAAACATCTTTACAACATAAACAGGTTACAAAAATGTAGCCAATTTTATTTGGATTGAAGATCAATATCAGCGATTAATGCCCTTAAAGCAAAAGGTTATTCAAAAGAAAGCTTTTAATTTATTTGAAGATCTAAAATAAAAGAATTCGTTATAAACTCTTTAAAATCAAAATTTGTTTTATCAGCAAAAATTATGAATCTCGGAACTAATTAAATGAAAATCCATACAAATGTATGGAAAATCGTTCTTCGGTTTGCGTCGTTTCGGTTTGCATCAATTTTTTCCGGTCCCAATTAGCGACGCAAACCGGGGTATTGGTGTACTAGTTTTTGTTTTTTTATTCAAATATGAAGAAAGCATACATATAAGTTAACATGAATCAGCATGTCTCGAGCATTTGTTTTTTTCCTTAGTAAATCGATTCAGCGATGGACTAACCTGCAGTCCATATGTTCTCTTCAATTCAAGTTCATAAATGTTTAATTTAATTTTGTAAGTTCAATAATATAAAAAAAATCAGGAAATACCAATTAAAAAACAAAAAAGTCTCCTTTGAGATATAGTTTCTTTATCACTCTGCATGTTGAATTTTTTGTTTTTAGGTCCATAACTAACCAAAATTCAAAAAGTACCAGTTAAAGAACGAAAAAGTACCGAAAATCTCCACCAACAGATTCTTATTCACTCATAACCATGCATGTTTAATTGTATGTTTCTAGGTTAAATATTAGCCAAAATTCAAAAAGTACCAGCTAAAGAACCAATAAGTTCCAAAAATCTCCAACTTACAGGTTTTTATTCACTCGGGACCATGCATGTTTAATTGTATGTTTCTATGTCCAATATTAAAGAAAATTCAAAAAGTACCAGTTGAAAAACAAAGCCAAAAACTTCCTTTAATAGGGATCCTCATCCACTCAGAACATTGCATGTTTAATTTTATGTTTCTAGGTTAAATATTAACCAAAATTCAAAAAGTACCAGTTAAGGAACGAAAAAGTACCGAAAATCTCCACCAACAGATTCTTATTCACTCATAACCATGCATGTTTAATTGTGTTTATGTGTCAAATATTAACGAAAATTCAAAAAGTACCAGTTGAAGAATAAAAAAGTGCCAAAAACTTCCCTCTTAAAGATCCTCATCCACTCAGAACATTGCATGTTTAATTTTATGTTTCTAGTTTAAATGAAATAATGAAAATTAAAAAAGTACCAGTTGTAGAACGAAAAAGTACCAAATGTTTCTTCCCATTAAAGTATCAAAAATTTCAATATTACATTACAAAACGTAGATTTTTCGCTGGAAATGCCCATATACAGAAAATATTTTTGAAAACATGTCCAATCTCTTTAATACCAAATTTTGCCGCGCAACGTGATCGCTTGTTAAATGTTCTACAGCAAAGTTAATATCCAACTTTTGGATGAATACCAGGTTATTTATCCCTTTTAAGCAATTTTCTCATTTCAACCAATTAGGTATTTGCGCTTTTCCCATTTCTAGTCATGTGGTTGCCACAAGAAGTTGATTCGTGCCACACAGATCATGCCATACTGGACATTATACACAAGCGATTTGACGGCACTATGGAAAACAGGACAGTTTGAACTTTGAAAAAAAAAATTTAATTTAAAACAAAAGACTTAGGACACAAACTTGACATTAAAGCCCCACTTAAGGTAGAAGTACATAACACGCGTTAATTCGTCGACGTTTGTCGTGCGCGTGACACAACGCGCATGAAAACCCCATTCCCGTCAGCTGTTTTTATTTGTTTATTTATTTGAGCATTGAAAACGGATTCGAAAGTATATCGAGATTCTATTATTTTATTGAATTTTATATTAACATTGTATGTTTTTTAAGCTGTTCAATAAGTTTTTCTTTAATGATTCACAAATTTGTTAAATTATTCTTTACTTGTCAAAAGTATACAACGAGCTAAAAAGTTCAAAGTTAACCAACTTTTGCATGTAGCTTGTTCTATGAAAATACACTAGTTTAACTTTTTTTGACCAAAGACGACAGAACGCGTGTTATGTACTTCTATCTTTAAGCTGGCCACACACTAGTGAGTAGTGCATGTCATTTGTGCGAGCTCAATGTCTGGTTACTTGTTAATGGGGCTGTGCGCGCACAAATCACAAGTAATTGAAAATTTAAAATTTTTTGTGATTTGTTCGATTGGTTAGTCTGTGTTCATACGGCTCATTTCTTATTGACATGATTGCTACTTTATAGGCGAGAGGGAAGGGGAAAAGAAACAAGTACACAGATGCATGAACTGTCTTTAAGTTTTGCTTTTACATTCGTTGTTTAATTCTGTTATTGTTTTCAATATCAAAAAAGCACACATGCATACGCACGACTATACAAAATAAAAAACATGTTAACGAATATGACATGAATCATTTGAATGCCAATTCATGTTCAGAGAAGAAAAAGGAAGAATCTTGTCAGTAAGACATGAGCCGTATGAACTCAGACTTAGTGGGCTTGTGCGCGAACATTTTAAAATTTTTTCATTTTTGTGGACAACGATACACCAATTTGCATCTAGTAGTTGTATGGCATACAAAAATTTTTTGTATACTTCTTAAATCAGGAGCTCCATAACAAAACGGAACAATTTCACTTTTACAATTTTTGGATAAATTAACCAAAAAAAGATGAATTTAAGCCAATACGATGTATGTATGTATGTATTTGAAATAGTTGCGTTTTTATCCAAAAATTCGTTGCAACAATGACTTTACAAATTTAAGTATGTAAGTATGTACAATATTGTTCAGTAAAAAAACCTTAAACTTAAAAAGTGGAATTGTTGCGTTTTGTTATGGACCTTCTCAAATTAGTTTTTGTTGTGTAAACAAATAAATTATCAAAAGTGCAATAAAGAAATCATCTGATTCACAATTAATGTTTTCTTTTTGAACGCTAAAAAATCACACGCACAAGTCACAAGTGTGTGGCCAGCTTTAATTAAAATCGAAGATTGAACTTAATTTACTTTAATCAAAATAAATAAATTAAAATTTAATTAATTGTGATATTCTACAAAAATATTTCTTTTTTCTAAAAGAGAGGAAAGTTGTTCGAGCCAGAACATCCTGTCTAGAATACACAAAATTTTGATTGAATATTTTAAAAACAACAAATTTATTTGTTGATTTCCAAAGAAGTTCAGTTCTTTAAAAACCGGTACATTTATTACCAAAAATATAGAAAAAGTTCCAGCACCGTCAAAGAAATTAAGAATTTTATTAAAATTAATTCAAGCACACGCTCTACCACTATAAAATAAATGAATAAAAATAATAAGCAAAAAATAATTAACAATGAAAACTTAAAAAAAAAAATAGTTAAATATTTTTCTCTTTTTTTTCAAAATCAACAAACTCTTCATATGACAGCTTGTCGACCTAATTATAATTCATTTTAACAAATAAAAATTCAATTTAGAACATCAAAAGTACTATCATGTACTACTTTGCATTCCAAGATTGTTACTTTTTTTCTAAATAAAACAAAACATACAACAATAACGAAAAAATTTTTTAAAGTGAAGATCATAAACAAAAGAAAGATGGTCTGTCAATAACCCCGGGCCAAATACAATAATAACAAAACTTCATGTAAGTGCAGACAACTGGACAGACAAACTGATAAATAGACTGAAAGACAGACGAATAAAGAAACACTTTTATGTAAATTGTTCATACCAAAACAAATATTTGTTGTTAACACTTTCCAAAGTCAGACTCAAAATAGAAAAAAGAATCTTGTTGCCGGTTTAAGAGATGATTATGAAAACTTGAGATTTGTTCTTTTGTAATCTCTGTGAAGAAAAGAAGTGAACATTTTTACACTTTTATGCGGGTTAAAATAGACACTGCAGTAATTTATCATCTTCAAGGAAGTCTAAACTTTGTATATTTCAACCAAAGCAAATGACCCATTGGACGAGACCAAGAATAAGAACGAACAAGAAAAGACCAAAACAAATCAAAGAGGAAAACTCTTCAAAAATTCATTTAAAAGAATTGTAAGTAAAACTAATAGCGTTTGCATCAATCATGGAAACATAATGAAGTTTCAATTTGTTTAAGGCTTTAAGTAGGGAGTTTAAAGAAATTTATTCTTTTTGCTGGATAGAAATAAACATTGATAATTAAAAAGGTTGTATTGTCTTAACAAACTTATTCTTTATTTCTACCGTCTCTTTTTAACTTCATAGAAAAGGTTTAGAACAAAAACTTGGCGCGTTACTCCATTAAACAAACACCGTCTGAGGTAATTTATAAAGAGCCCGGGAAATGGTATTAAAGCGTTTTTATTTGTAGAAGTTTTTAGAACAAAATAATCTATTGTGATGTCATGGAATCTTGGTTAAACCGAAGAACTCCTTGCGAAGTTCAGAATAGACTTTGGCATTCAGTCAAAATCATCAAACAAATCCTGCAGGGCTGAAGATTTCATTTTACAAGTCGCTTTCTCACCATTGCAAAACACTTACTAAGAACTTTAAAAATTCTTATTCTCATTTTTATCACCGCAACTGCTGTAATATTCGTAGTATTTGACCCCTTTAAAGATACCGGTCGAGATGCCTGCTTTCTGGTCATCGAAAGTGGAGCCATGGTACGTAGCAGCGCTATATTGATTTTCATAAATTAAAATTAATAAGTAAAACTAACTCCTCGTATATTTTAAATGTTTTAAAAATATATTTTCCTTAAGCCCTCGCATAAATAACAGTGACAATCTAAGGCCAAACAAAAGACTTAAGACACAAACCCCATTTCAGTTAACACTAGATTTTTTTGTTAAATGACTGCTGTCTGTTATCGCTATTGTTGCTGTTATTGTTATTATTAATCTCAGTTTTGTTAACTTTCCTTTAGTTTAAATGTTTTTAGGGCTTTTTCTTCTTTCCTTGTACAATAAATGACAAGAACATCCAAAGCACACCCAAAAAAAAAAAAAAAAGATCACTGTATAGAAAAAAGGCCTTCAAGACATTAACTTACTCTTTAACAAACATTTTGTATGTAGGTAAGTAAACAAGTTAGTAGATGTTGGTTGTTTGTTTGTTTGTTTAATTTTCTGTTTTCTACTCTTAATGTCATGTAAATCCCACATTTAAGCACAATTACCATTGTCTGCCAAAAATATCACAAAATGAAAAAAAAACCAGAAAATGCAGAAAAAAGAAGACACTTTTAACCAAGTAACCGAATAGAATTGTCGTGAAAAACGTAAAAAACCAATAATAAAGAAGACAATAGTAGCACACATACAAACAAACACCTCTCAACCCCAGCCAAATCAACAAAAAGGACATTTTTTTTTGTTTTTTTTTTTTTTTGGTTTCTGAAAGACGTTAGCGGAAAGAAAAGAAGTAGAAAAACTAAAAGTGTTCATAACCAAATAGATTTTTTTCTTGTTTCGTTTAAGCCAAAGAAGATTTGTTTAGAATCGCTGAGATTTTAAATGTCTTTGTGGCATTTTTTTCTTCTTTCCCTTTTTTTTGCCAGTAAATCTTTTAGTATTTTGGGCCAAACTGTGCTTAAAGCTGTAGTTTTTTTTTAAATTTTGTTTCGTTAAATCAGCTTTAAAACTCTTCTTTAAGATTTGTTACTTGTTTTTCTAAGTTTTTGTTTAGTTTAAAATTTTTTTTCTTTATTTTTTTGGTACATGTTTACCGCGAATTCGTGAAACGTGATGTGATGCTACGCGTTCCAAAATATTCATTTGTTTTGCCATTTGGCTTGAAAAGCAGCTTTATTCATGATCTTTTTCGTTTGTCTCGCTTCATTTTTTCTTTAAAACGTTTGCAGATTTATATTTTTTGCATTGTGTTCAAAAATCGCTGATATTAATTTAAGAAATGTTTTGGTTTTTTTTTGCCCCGATGCTGCCAAAAAAAAAAGAACTTAAACTTTAACAAAAAAAAAAGAGGGAAACCAAATGTCAACATAATAGTTTAGACTTTTTTTGCATAATTCAACTGAAGTTATGGGGATTTGAAAATATAGTTGTTTTTAAAATCAGGTTTAAGAACTTTTATCAGATTCAATGACTCATTTTGAATTAGAGCTGCAAAATTTGACTCGGCTTTTAATTATACTTTTTACTATTCAACTAAATATTTACTTTGAAGCTGCAATATGTCTTTAAGAGAAAACAACTATTCTAGTGCGCCTTCTTACCAAAGAATCCTGATCAGCAGTAATTGATTTGAGGTACTATTTGATGTTAAAAAGTACTTTGGTACTCTCAAAAAAAAAAATTGTTCTCTTTCATATTTTCCCATTTTTAATTTGTATGAGAATTCGGTTAAATGATGGATAGATTTAACTTATTTTTCATACAAAGCCCGTTTATGAAGAATATTTGCGACAAATTTCAACTCCAAATTCTTATTCTATGGTTTCATTCATATCGCGTTAACAATACTTTTATTCCAGGATTACCTTTGTAATTACCCAATAGAAAAATGGAGCTTCCAACGAAGCAGGTTTGTAAGGGAGAAATGTATAAGTTTCGCTTACCACCTCGCTTATGGAAGGCATGAATTTTATATGGTGAGTTCCCACTTTGAAGCAATACATTTTTGACACAAAAAGCGGCATATAAAAAGTGGTGACTGTAGCTATTAGATTTACCCACTGAATGTTTTTTACAGTTATTTTTTAGTATTCTCCCTTAAAAACCTGCTTCGTAGTGGCACTTGAAATTTAATAAAACTTGTTATGAGTTCGTTCACTTACTTTACTGCATCTCTGTATGTCTTATTGCATAGCGCATACTTACGCAAAATGAAAAAATTTCTTATTGGGTAGAGTTAGCTGAAATACGGAGTTGAATGGACGCATTCTCAAAGCAAAATCCCTTGCGGGCTCGAGGTAAAATAATTGTGAAAATTAGATCAATTCATCACTGAAAAAATTTTATGTATTTTTTCAGATTTTGCTTACATCGCACACTAAATCATAAACAGTCAAAACTCAAACTTTATCAAAATCGCTGCTTTTTTTATAAACCAGATCACAAGTCAATTATACAAAGTCCACATTGTTTTGCCTGTCTTCTTTATAACTTTTCTTCTCTGACATTTTGGCAAACTCAATTTGATAAAAAAAAAATGTTAACCATCCCTGCGGGAAATTTGTATAAATTGGTTCAACAGACTGGTCCTGGGAGTTGTGAAAATAGAACAGGTACACAAATAAATAGCTCATGACCAGTGAAAGGAGAACCAATCATGTAACTGGTTTATAAAGAACAAAACAGTAGAAAAAGTAATGAATTACAGTACAGTCTTCATCGGTGGTATGACTAATTTTTTGGGACTTTCTAAAATTTGGTTCTTAAATTTAGTTCTAGGACTTGGTTTACTGAAAAATGTAGTATTGTATTGAAATAATACTACATTATAGTAACTGTCACTAAACACGTCCATTTAGAATAGATGTGTGACTGGTTGTCCAATGACAACCCCATGTAAAAGTGAAAGGTCTTATTCATAGAAAGTGTGAGAACTAGAACCGGTCTCTACCACCAAAGACCTATCACGAGACAACTTTGGTGTCAGTTCGCTTCCCTCTAGGGATGTTTTTGCCGCCATTTTTAACACTCTTTTGAAAATTTTTAAATTTTTAGTGTTGAATGTTTATTTTTGTAAAAGTTTTTAGCGGATCCGTCGGATTATGCCATAACACTAATCAGGAAGGTTCATTTGTATTGTCAGATGTAACATTTAATTACCTTTTGTGAAGTCTTTAGAACTATGTGGTCGCTATTTGTGTTAAACCCACTATTCCATAGCAATACTTGTATGATAAATATGGCAAATATTGTCTTAAAGATGTTCAAGTGAAATTCAACTTTCAGCAGCCCTGTGGCCAAAATACGGCATTCGATATCGTTCAAAATTATAATTTAAACGGGAATTTCGATCGATATCAAATGCCGTCATTTGGCCCTTGTCTTACAAATCTTATCGTTTAGCAGATCTCTATCGAACTCCCATGGTACTCAAAATATACACACATTAACTTCTGTTCAACGAATTCGAACGTAAACGTTCCCATAGAACTTTATATGTAAAATATTTTTTAAGCTGAGCGTTTGTCATATAAATTTTCTATACGAATGTTAACGTTCGAAATCGTTTAACAGGCAGTTACTTTACAGTGCCTTCAAGGGGTTCACGACTAATGCACAAATTGTTCACGAAAAATGACTAAGAACAGTTGTTCATAATCTATGCAACTTGTTCATAACTTAAGTTCAGCACTATGAGTATGTTTTATGAACAACTGGGCATAGATTATGAACAAAATTTTCATAGATTCTGAACAACTGGGAGAAGACTATGAACAACTGTGCATAGGTTATGTTATGAACAACATTTTCATAGATTAAGAACAAATAGGAAACGTTTTTACACCTCCTGCTAATATTAAAGAAACAAAATTTCATTTTATTTTCAAATGTCTTTATTTCAAAGTACAAGTACAATAGAACAACTTTAATTTTAGTTGAACTGTTAATTTTTAAATAATTTTTGATATTCTTTTTAATTAGGCTTGAGTTCATCAATTTTAATTTTCATTAAATTATTTTCACTGAGGGAAGGAATTTTACAACTTGGAATTTTTATTAAAATTTATTGATAATTTCCCTTGGCTGAGCTGGGATTCGAAACCGGACAAAAGTGGACAAAAAAACATAATAAAAATGTATTCAGGTTTTCAAGACAAAATCTTGCCAGAAAGAATACGGAAAAAACAGAGGAAAGGAGGCAACATGTACTTTTAAATTAAAGTGATAAAAAAAACAGCAAATTTCGAACCACCAGTACTACTGGTTAAAGATTGATGTTTGACTGTTGGCTAACGGGCACCGCAGTGGTGCAGTGGGTAGAACTCAAAGATCTTCTGAGGATAGAATGTGGGGATTCTTGAAACATGTAAATATCAACCCGGGTTCGAGTCCCAGCTCAGCCAAGGGAAATTATCAATAAATTTTAATAAAAATTCCAAGTTGTAAAATTCCTTCCCTCAGTGAAAATAATTTAATGAAAATTAAAATTTATGAACTCAAGCCTAATTAAAAAGAATATCAAAAATTAATTACAAGTACAATTATATATTTCTAAATAATATGAAATGATATATAACACACTTCAACTACTGTCGCTTCTAAACACATCCGGCACTCTTGGCACAAAGAACATAAGTGAAACTAACTTGCAATTAATGCATACTCATTATCCATATGTGTACGCATTGTTCATAATCTATGCATAAATGGGCACAACTTATGAACAAGATACACACATATCAAAGTGTTGGGCAAAATCTATGCACAAGCAGGCATAACTCATGAACAATAAGAGTTAATAGTCGTTCATGCACAATGTTCATATATTATGATCACTAAAGTGAGGGACAAGGAACAGAATGACGCTCTGCTGGGTGCCGGGGCACTCAGGGGTCCCGGGTAATAATGGGGCTGATAAGCTGGCCAGGGCTGGTTCTAACGCCCGGATGATGGGTCCCGAATGCTTCTGTGGATTAAGTTGGGCAGGGGTCCAGTCCCTCATGGAAGAGTGGGCTATGGGGGAACATAGGGGATACTGGGTATCGCTTTCGGGAATGCGTCAGGCATGGGAATTCATCTCTCCCAGGAATGTTATGATGACGAATGGTCTCGGCAGACAGGATCTGCGACTTTTGGTGATCTATCTGACTGGTCACCACACGATCAAATACCACCTTTATAGGATGGGCCTGGCAGAGGATCAGGAATGCAGACTATGTCTAGACTGGGACGAAGCATATACTGTGTGACTGCCAGGCGCTGGCATGGGCCAGAAGGAGGCACGGTATAATTGGTGCGTCCCGAGTCGGTACTATAACGGCAAATGCCCTGGTTGGGTTCCTTTGGGAAGCAGAGGGTTTTTTGGCCAACCTCCCCGCTTTATCGTTGGAAAAAAAAACCTTTAACTAACGGCAAGTTGTAATAAGGCCCTAAACATTTTTAACCATACATCCATCCCTGATTTTGATGTATCTCTGTTTTCTGAAAGTATTTTTTTAATGCCAGTCATGGGTCAATCATATATGGCAACGGAACTTTTGTTAAGTTGCCAGTTCCCGAAAATATATTCAAGACGGCAACTGATGTGGACTTCAGCTGCCAAGAAAAAAATACTTAGACAATCGTAAAGTTTAGGTTGCTGTGCAGATTTTTTAAGCAACTTACTTCAGTTAATAAAATGGTGACATGTCATTATGTCCATGGACCATGGAGAAGCTTTATTTAGCTATACAAGGAATTTCCACTCTGTGCTATAATAAACACCGGCATCGCTTCTCTGCATAGCAGGCTTTCCACCGGGCCCAAGGTTTTTCCTCTCTATAGTTTCTCCTCTTCGGTATTTTTAAATTCAGGATAATAAATTTCTAGATTTCAAGACTCAGAATTCTAAAAATTCGGGACTATGACATTTTGGGATTTTAATACTACTCAAAATTATTAATTTGTTATTTTGTTTAATCTTCAATTCCAGAGCTTGACAATAACGGAACCCACAATTATAATAATTATTTACAACACACCAAAAAGTGTCACAGTGTCCATGGACCAAATGACATCTCGTACATGGTTTTTTGGACATGATGGCACTTTTTGGTATATCATAGTGTCAGAGGACATTATGACATGCCATCGATAAAATTACCAGGGGATAAAAATTTGACTTACTAATCCAACCAATGGAATTGAACTCACGTATATGCTGATAACTTTTAACAGTGTTCACCGATGAATTGGTGTTCAGTCTGAGAAGACAAATGTATGTTATGCGAGAAGAAAAATTTGTTTATAAGTACAGACGGTGATTCTAGCGGATTAGACAAAAGTTGGCCGCCGTCGTCAATGGCGGTGAGTGTTAAGTGGCAAAGGTCTTTGAGGAGATAGTGTGGCAACTATCGAAGCATGTCTGATCAACCTGTCCGTGCACGTGGGTTCAATCCCGGCGTTAGTCAAGAATGAAAAATTATCAAAAAATTTTAAATCATTTCATGTTGTAAAAATTCGTTTCTTCATAAAATAATTAAATGAAAATTAAATTTAATGAACTTAAGCCTGATTAAAATATTAAAAATTTGTATACATTTTTATTTCAGTTCGGTTGCAATACTTAATCGACACATAAAACTTGCATCGGTTTTCTGAATTTCAGAAATTTCTCCAAGGTTAATTATTTTTTGTACAAAGTGGTCAAAATTGCTCTAGAAAGGACAGTAAATTAAGTTCAGTGTACATTCTAAAGTAATAAATTTAGAGATTTACATTCAAATTTATTCATTCTGAAAGGATTACAAATATACGGTTACAAAATATCATTTGTATTGAGAGACGAAACCCATATAGCAATCAAAAAGTGCTTTTATCCTTGATTTGTAATCAGAAATTGTGATTACGTTCACTATTTCTAAAATGTGCTAGCTTGGAAAGTTCCTATGGGACCTCCAACCCAGTGTCCATGTTCTGTAACCCTCGCGTCGATAAACTTTTCGATTGAAATTTGTGAAAAAAAAACAAAAATGCCATTTATTGAAACAAACAGCTCTTTTTCCCACTTAAATGTGTCTGTAACTTTTTTTGGCGAGTACAAGCTGTCACGTAAGGAAATTACTCGCCAATTTACAGAAAAAGTGTGTCTGTAACATTTTGGTGAGAAAAGTTCCCGCTTTGAACTGTGAAATAAACTCACGAATAAAAATGGGGCGAGAAAAAATGTTACCACTAAAAAACATTTAAAAATGCAAAATGCGAAGAATAATAATAATAATAATATTTTATTTTTGGCACGTTTTTCCATTGTTTAATTATTTTGCTTTTAACATTTTTATAAAATATACGAATGTTTTCAAAGTTTGTTTGCTAGTTGGTATAGCCGACGGTTGGAATTTCGCCGCGGGGCTTGAAAAATTTTAAATTTTAGTAATTTTGGCCGCCGTCAACGATATTTGTTACTGCGTTCTCATCGTCTGCAATGTCACATCGGCTTCGAGTGCAATATTATGACATTTATAACGTAACGACGTAATCTCTTTTGATAGTTTTCGACATGAGTTACCAGGGTTGATAAAGTTGGTACAATTGAACTTTTTTGGTGCAATACAAAACTAAAAAGTACGCTGGTACCCCCGTGACTTATTTAGTACTATTTTTAAAACCTTCATATTTACAATTAATATCAATTGACAACTCGTATTTACTGTCCAATGAATATAAGCAGAGTTTAGTGTTGGTGCAAATAGTCTTGCAAAATGTCGTACCGTTTTTATGAAATCTAAGGGAATCTATAGTTTTTGTTGTTGGATTTAACAAAACAGCTATGAAATTTTCCATTTGCTCTTTTGCAAGACCATTTGCACCAAACACTGAACTCCGCTATTGTGAATAGATTTTTGCACTTGTTCATTGAACGGTTGCTTATGCCACATTCTAAATTTAGTATCAGCGGCAGTGAGCGGGTGCTTTAATACCATGTGAGATAAGGACATGATGGCTTTATCTCTCATTCAATAGGGAGATAAAGCCTTTTCTTCATTTGAATGGGAGATAAAGCCATCATGGCCTTAGCTCACATTAGCAATATTAGAAAATGGCTTTATCTCTCATTTCAGTTTCGGAGACACTAAAGATAAGTATTGAAATCTGGCTTCGCATACTAAAGTTTTTCTGCGTGGCGGCCGTGCTTAGGGGTTTTTTCCTCCAGTAGGACACGGCAGGTGGCTTCGCTGAATAAAGTTTTACTGCGTGCGTCACAAGAATAAAAAAAAATGTTTTTCAATGATAACTAAGGATTTTCCCTTTTACAGAATGTTTACACCATGCACAACAATATTCTGAAAAAATATGGCTTTATCTCTCATTTGCGAAAAAAAAATATGGCTATAAATCTCATTTCGCAAAATTTTAAATATGACCTACCTCTCAATGATTGGGCAATAAGGCCATTATGGCTTTATCTCCTATTCAATTGAGCAATAAAGCCATCATGACCTTATCTCACATGGTTTTAAAGCACCCCCCGCGGCAGCTTGCATTTTCTGAACCAAGTTTTTAAAAGATATAGGAAACCATTTCTGCAAAAGTTCTACATAGTAGAAAGTCTTTTCTCCTCTCAATTCAAGATTATTTTGGAACGAATTCATAATATTTTCAAATATTCGTCAACAAGATGGTTTTCACATCAAGAAGTAATCAACAGAATTATGGGACAGCGGGAGCCCAATCCACTATTATTTTACTCAGAATTATTTTATTATATTCGGACTTTCTACTCCTTTCCTGTTTCTGCAGTACATATGGAAAATTGTAAGCACTTTGAAAATTGTAAGCACTTTTTTCTTTTTGCCAAAGAATTGATAAACCAAATTTCTGTGCAGTACTATTAGAGAACTTCCCGTTCCCAGTGTTTGAAATCTTTTTATAATTGACATGGTAAATGAGAAATGATATGCATGCAAAGACATGTTTTAATTTAAAACAAAACCATAATTAAGCCACATACTAATTTCAATAAGTATCTGAGGCAATCAAGTATATGACTCCTATGGAACAGCCCATATTATAATGAATAGTTTGCTCTACAACTCCTTTATTTGCATTCATCCATATAATACAAGCTTAAAATAATTGTTCCTTTTGTTTATTTAAAAAAAAAAAAAAAAAGTTTAAAAAAGAAGCAAAATACAGAAATCCTTTATCTGCAAATGCTACAAAAGTTATAAAAATGTATGGCAAAGAAAAAAAAACCCTTCAATTAACAATGGCAACACAGAAATTAAAACAACAATTGTAAAGAAGAATCAAACGTAGAAAAGCCCTTCTGCTTGGTCTCCTTTAAGCACAACATAACACAAAACAACTGCAAATAGAACTTTGCATGTCATACAAAACAAACAAACAAATGAAATGAAATAAAATAAAATGTGAAGTAAAGTGAATTTACAGACGAAACGAAAACGAACAAAAACTAAACAGACCAAATAAAGTTCTCGTGCAAGAAAAATAGACAATGAGCTGTGCAATTTTAGTTAAAGACAAAGAATAATCCTGAACTTTGTTGAAAAAAAAAAACAAATAATCAAAGGGGTTTCGTTTGTAGCAGTTGCAACAACTATTACCAATAACACAGTTGATGTTGTTGTTGTAGCTGCTGTTGGTGGCAAAGCTGGCAATGATAATGCTGATGATGACTATGAAGTCTAGCAACTATTGCTGGTAGTAGTAGCAGCAGCAGCAGCAGTTGAACTTTTAAAGCCTTCTTCAGTTGCAATTGCTTTGTAAGAGTGTTACTCGTAAATACAAAATTTACTTAAAGTACCCAGAATCATAGTCAGCGTTTGAAGATGATTTCAACTTTGCTATTTTTCCTTCTTCTTTTTTTATTGTTTTTTTTTTTTTTTATTTTCATTGTGTGTTTTAAAACAAACCTTTCATTTTCATTACAAAAGCATAAAATCAGAAACACACACATTTCAGAAACAAATATATTGATTATAGATTCAAGCAACGAAAAAATATTAAAAAAAAAAAAAATACATCTACAAAAGAAAAACAATAAAAACGATAAGCAATATTTAAATGGCCATGAGCTATAAATAAGTGAAAAGCTAAAAAAAATTCTTTATTAAGAGAAAACACCAGCATTTAATAGCAAAGTATTTTAAAATTATGGTGGATTAACTTAAATTAAGTTCTACTTTAAGATATTCCAAATTAAAATTTTTAATCGGCAAAGTTGGACACCTCGTACGTTTAAAAAATGTAAATTAACTTCAGTCATGTCGTTTGTAATACGTTGAGATAATTTTAGATTTGATAGATCCTCTTAATGTCCTGCCATCTGCCTGGTGTTGGCACTATCACTGGCCCAGTTTGTGACCAGCGTTGTTGCCACGACCAAAAAAAAAAAAAATGTTAACCAAAATGTAAAAATAAAGTAGCCAAAAGCGAAAAAAGTAACCAAAATTCAGTAAGTCAAAAGTTCACTATTTTATTACCACAAAATAGTATATTACCGATGGTCTGGAAAGAACAATAGGCTACACAGAAAGAAATAACTCGTTCTACATTTATGTTTTTTCCACTTTCTTTGGTACGAGTCGTTCTCAAAAATTCAAGGGCTAATAACATTTAAAAGTACTTTTAACAATCCAAAAGTGGATAAATTTCGAAAACCAACCCAGCGGGAAAACTCACAAGACCTTCTCTTCTAACTTCAGGTCTTTTAAAAGGCCTGCTTAAAAATTGTTTTGATTAAATTACTATTCTTATCTAACTGCTAAAGAATGCCCCATAGAAGGCCTCGGCTCTTTGGTGTAAAAGATAAGATACACCGTCCACACTCGCTTCTATGAGAAGGGAGAAGAGAAGGAGTAACATTTTTTGTATTGTTTTTTTGCACAAGCAAAAGCAAAATAATTTTTTTTTTTGATCCCGTTACCATTCTTATGTACCTGCTAAAGAAGCGAGAGCGGAAGGCCTTCTTCGCAATGACAACGTGGTAAAAAAGATATGAGAATGGAATGGAGCGAGCAGGTCTTGTATATCGAAAAGAAGGAGTACAGACCCTTCTAGAAGGCATCCGTACTCCTTCTTTTTCCCGCTGGGAATATGCGTGCATACTCATGTGTTTGTAAAAATTTGTTGTATAGAAACAACAACAATACTGCAAGAAGAAAAATTAAGATTATTTATTTAACAAGAGTTACAAATACAATAACAAATTATATTCTAACTTAATTACCCTAGCAAAAGTAACTTTGACCTTCGGCCGGTTGTATTGAAACAGACTAGAGTCTCTGGCGGGAATCGAACCCGCAACCCTCGCACTGATGGACTAGCTCGCCACTTAGCTTACCGGGGCTCCTAAAAATTTAGATAATTTTCATGTTTTAAGTGAAAATAAGAAGATATAATTCCCATATTCTATTTGTCAAAATTATTTTATTAGGTACATCAAATTTTCAAAGTAGAATAACTCCGAAAACCAAATTGTGTATGCTGCTGGTGTCTTATAATTAAGAATTCTTCTGTAAGCAAAGGGCGGAATGCAACAAAAGTAAAATAAGCATGTATAACGTTTAATGCTGGAAACACAACTGGGACGAACGACGAATTATTCGCAACGAAACTCGTCGTGCGTAACGAACTCTACGATAGGTTTATTTCTATTTCTTACGCAGACGAACGAAGAATAAATTGGGAAAGGGACACCGCAGCATGATAGCAAAGGTAATATTTATTAAAAATCGTGAAATCTGTAAAGAATTACAGGGACAAACTTGCAAACTAAAATTTATTTGAAATCGCTAAATGAGTGAGAAAAAACAAAATGGAAAATAACCAAAAAAAAAAAATTCCAAATATGGCAAAAAAATTTAATATTTCAAAAAAGCTATAGAATTGATTATATATCCGTCTTGAATTAAGCATTCTGTACTTAATTTAAGGAAATCCATACTAACCGTGCTATTGACACCGCTTCGGCTTGATTTAAGTACGGATGAATTGATTTGATTTTAGTAGAAGTCGCATCTCCTATACAAATTTAACACTTATTTTCAATTTTAAAAACTTTTTGAGCTTTTTTATAAAGAGCTCTTACAAGTAAAACTTTTAAAGTCTTGATGTGCGTTATGGTATCAAAGCAGAGAATGGCTTTCTGCGATTGCAAAAAAATCGCTGTAAATGAACACCAACAAATACACTCGCTTGCGGTCATACAATCAAACTTGCACAACCGCAAACATTCGCTGCTGGTTTGCAGTCATTCAAATAATGCACATCGTGCTTTGTTATTTATTCCATCGTTTAGCTTCGTTTGTCAATTAAGATGTTTGTGTGGTTGGCCCGACAATGATTGTTTTGGCAAAGAAAAAAAAAATACAAGCAAAAAAACCAGAAATCAAGCAATTATTACTCATGTAGGCATTCAGCAGTTAATATATTGTACAAGAAAAAAAATTTATACACTGAAAAAATTTTCTTCACAGATCCAATGAAATTTACATTAAAATTCAACCTATGTAGCCTTTCATTGGATTAATGAAGGATTAATAAAATTAATGACAAAATTTTCATTGATTTTATGAATCCTAATTGAAAAAATGGATAAAATAAACGTTTGTCATTAAACTAATGCAAAATTTGCATTGATTTTATGAAACATTTCATTAATCCAATGAAAGGTTACATAGGTTGAATTTTAATGTAAATTTCATTGGATCTGTGAAGAAATTTTTTTCAGTGTACAATTTTCATAGAAACAGAAGACTTTTTTTTTATCATCTTAAAAAGTACAGTAGTTCTGTATGTACAATGTATTCTTGTTATTGTTGTTTTTATTGTTGTTAATGTTAACAAAGCGTCTCATCGAGTGGACAATGATTACTTGAATGCAAAACTATAAGAATATGGACCTTTTTACGGCTCCGTGCAATAACTCCTTGGTGCAATAAGTCCCAGTGCAATAACTCCCAATGAATTAAATCCCAAAATAAATGAAATAAGTCCCAAACTGGAAAAAAGAAATAAATCCCAAAAAAAATGATATAATTTCCAAGTCTTAAATAAAACAAACCCCAACTTTTGGGAGTTATTTCATAATGAAATAACTCCTAAAGACATTAATGAAATAACTTCCAAAAACAGTCCATCGAAAAGAAATGAAATAAGACCCAAAATTAAATTTATTATATATGTATTCGTTTAACTTGAATATTTACATATTAGGTTACCAAATGGGGCATTTTATTATATCCTGACCTCCTGCAATGGCAACTGCCTGCAGTTTAAGCACGCCAGGTACAAGGATTACCTCCTCTATGGTATAACAAACATCGGCTTCGCTAACTAAAGCAAACACCGGCTTCGCTAACTAAAGATTCTCTGCATAGCCGGCCTTCGGCCGGGCGCAAGGATTTTATACTCTATGGTATAACAAACACCGGCTTCGCTAACTAAAGCTTCACTGCATAGCCGGTAACCATAAGACACTGCAATTGCAATTACCAAAATTTTCTTCTTTGATAAACTTAAGTCATTGTATTCAAATAGTTTGAAATATCCCGTTATAAATACCGTTTAAAATTTTAAACAATTTTAAGAAATTGCAAATAATTGAAAATGAAAAAACTCCCACAAAAAATGAAATAACTCCCACAGCAAATGAAATAACACCGAAAACCAAAATAAAATGAAATAACTTCCACGTTAATTTTTTCGGGGACTTATTTCATTTGGATTTTATTTCATTATGAAATAACTCCCATCCAAAAAGTGAAATAACTTCCAAAAAAATGAAATAAAACCGAGAGGGCTGGGAGCTATTTTATAATGAAATTACTCCCACATTTGTATGAAAAATTTTTGGGTCTAATTTCATTTTTTTCTTGGGACTTATTGCACCTGGGAGTTATTGCACGGAGCCCCTTTTTACTTTATACATATAAGTTATATTGCGTGCGCAACAAAAATGCAAACAAAGCACTTTCAATAAAAAACGCTCACATGCAAAAATCAAATGTGTACGAAACGATGTGAAAATTACCAACGTTGAACTTTGTTTTACAGGCAAAGAGTGAATGTAAATTTGAGCGTATGAATAAATCAAGAAAAATAGTGATTTTTGCAGTTCTTTGTATCAATGTGTAAAATTGAGCTTAATTATGCGGTAGATCTTTTATATACAAATATATATGTAGATGCTTTTTTCTTAGTGGAAAAACGGGATGGGATCGGAAGGCCCTTTCCCCTTATCGTTTATCTATAAAAGTATTTAGTTAGAATTACGTGTAGCAGATAATGACCGTCTACACTTCAAAGTATATACCTTATATGGTTAAGTTGGTAGTCTGTTAAATTTAAAGCTTCTAAAACATATTATTAATGGCCCTAAATAGAGTCGTCATAATGTATCAACTTATGGCCCTGTGTGTGGAAAGGCCCACAGTGGTGGCATCTATATTTCATGACTCTCAGGTTCATGTACTGACTTCTTGCTACAGATATTAATTTACTTAACTTTATATAGCTTTAGTATAGCAATACCAAACAAGGACATCCGCCATTCAAAAGCATCAACCTCCACCTACCACTTATTTGTTTTAACCACAATCATCACGTGATTTTCAAAGGGCACTTACTAACAATAAAGTTCAAGGGTCTAATGGTTGTCTTGGCACCAGATCTGTCAAAGTTCTCCAAAAAAAAGTTAGCGACAATCTTTCTCTAAATCTGTCAACTTTAACTGATCCTAAGACGCTAAAGCACAATCGCTGGTAGTATTATTATTTATTATTAAATTCCCGTAGCTGCTAGATGAACATAGGTATTAACTTGCAAGCTAAAATTTGGTTTGTCCAATGCTAAAGCCTTTATTTCACGATATGTACGCCTGCTGCTTGTCCCTCAGATTCAACCAGTCTCCCCCATGTATTAGCTGGTCTTCCCTTTCTTCGACTACCCTGTGGATTTCAGTCAAGCACAGTTCGAGTGATGTTGTCTGGGGGCTTCCTTAGCGTATGCCCGATCCGATTCTTTTTACTTTGACCACAATGTGGCGTTTTATACAGTGTTCGGTTAAAAATAGGGATTGAGTGTAGTTGGTGTTAATCCCCATTCGCTTGGTTTTCGCAAAAATAATCCTAAGACCTGAGTTAGCTGAACACTCGTTCAGGTGCTAACGTTTTGTCGCGACATGGGACTGTTTGTGTGCCAGTTAGTATGCCAGAATATAATTTTATCAATAAGATCATTTAAATATTTGTTTTCATTACAGGATTCCTAATAGTTTATAAGTAAACGTCGCCCATAATCAATATTTAAATATCATAATTGAATTTTGTGCTAAAGTCTACGTTAACTTAAATTTATTTCACTCACTTTGCCCCACTAACTCTAACCTCACTTTAATTTTACTACAATATTATTATCCAAAAAAGCAATGTTTTTTAATAAACAATCTGCTAACTATCTTCGGATTTTATTTCTATTCTATTAGAAAGACTCTAATAATTAAATTTTACCAAGAAAACAAATTCTATTTAAATACAAACGTTTTAAAGAATGTGCATAAAAACCGTTTAATTTACGTGCTTTCCGCAACGGAAGTAGGTTAAAAGTCTTGACAATATAAGAAATAAAAACATATTAACACTTTTTTTGTTTTCTTCAATTTTTCTTTTTGCTGTTGAATAAATATTTTTTCGTTCTTCTGCTGTGTTTTCTTAGCGCACGTCTTAATCGGTCACTTGTCATAAAATCATAAAGTCGTATAATAAAAAAAAGAGTTTGTCCACTGCTGCCACTGGTACGGAATAAAACTTCAAAATTAACTGTTAACCTACCGACCAACAATAAAATAAAAAGTTATTTAATGTTAAAAAACTGTTTTATGACAATAAAAATATTATTTTTAATGATATAATTTTTTTTTGTTTCATGATGCAGATATGAAATATTTTCTCTTGATATTTTAATTGAATTTTAAAATAATTCAGTAATTGTTTTTTTTTAATGTGAAATTAAAGTGTTGACTTAATATTTGAAAAGAAAGATAAAAAAGTCACAAAAGAAAAAAAACGGTTTCAAAAAACAGAAGATTTAAAAAATTTCTATGATTATTGAGTAAAAAAAAAATACTTCGACTGACGATATTTAAAATACTTTCAAGACTTTTTAAATATTGTACTTTTTTCTCCTCTGCTGGTAATAGACGTCTTTAGCTCCTAAAAAACATGGGGCAATGGATATCGAATGCCATACTTTGCCCCCTGATTATATTGCAATGCTGAATCGTTTGAAACAACTCATACCCAGATGCAATATTTGGAGGGAAATTATCAAACTTTATTGAACGTTATTTTTATTAAAAATACTTAACGGCAATTGAAATTACTTTTACACACTTTTTCGAAAATGTAAAAGCAAAATGTGTTTGCAAAAATTTAGTAAAGCAAGGTAAGGGCGATTTACCCTGGTAGGCTACCTAGAAGTGAGTAAGTCTATCAGCCCCGGGGTTGCGGGTTCGATTCCCGCCAGAGACTCTGGTTTCTTTCCTGCAGACAAGCGTAGAGCTTCGGGGGGATTAGCTTTAGGAATGAAAAAAAACTCCCTTTTAAATCGGTAATTGCAATTTTCAGTTTGTTTTGCAAACTGAACTTGACAAGCTGAATTGTTTTCGGTCTATATGAATCCCGGTTCTTTTGTGCAAAAAGCAAAAGTGCTTAAGTTGACTTAAACTGAATTTGAGTTAATAACATCTTTGAGATCTTCACGTTCAAAAGTAAACAATGCTCAGAAATGTAGTGCATATATAATGGAAACTTTAGATGTCCATAACTCTAAAAGTATGCGTTTGTTCCACTATTTTACTTAATATTTTTTTTTTTTTTTTTTTTAATTTTGGCTGTTTTCCTAAACGTGTGTTCACAATGTATCAATACCGTGTTGATGCATTGTGTACTTAAATTTTCACCTACTTTGTATTGTATATGAATATGGTTTGCATCTACATTATTTTAACTGCTTTATTTGCTTCTCTCTGCGCAGTGACAACTACAAAAATGCATTTCGGAACTAAATGCATTGTCAAAATTTTTATGGTTGCATTTAAGAACATGTTGTCATGTATTACTACAATGCAACAGGCGTTTAGGAAAACAGCCTTTCTATCACCCTAGGTACTTTTTTTTTATTTGGAGCTGCATTGGTAAACTAGATTTATTCCTATATTTTTTTCTTATATCGTCGGCTTAGAGTGTAAACATGCTAAATCCACTTTTGAAGAAAGTTGAGTTTTTAATGCCGTATAGTGGAGAAAGATATGCCTCGTCGACCAGCATTTAGTTTTTCTTCAATTTGAGTCCTAAAGTGTGTCAAATCAACAATGTTTCTGGTTTTCCTCTCAAGCAGCAAATAGGAAAAATAAAGTTTTTTGTCTCTCCTGTAAAATTTGTTAAAAGGGAGTTAGCAGGTTTACACTCTAAGCCGGCGATATGGAGGTGCGTTCGTAAACTAGCATGGTACATTATTGGTCCATGGTAAACTAGATTTGTTCCTACGAGGATTATAATACATATTACCTTTTGGTTTGTTTTGATGGCGGTACGTTCCTTGTTTATAGTTTTGTTAAACTAAAATTTATTTGATGGATATCGGCTATGAAGCGGTCTTACATATGGCTTCCCTTGCTTTAATTCCACATAAGACACATATAAATTATTTACTTTTTTTAATTAAGTATTATAAATTAAAATAAAGAATGCAAAAATTCTATCAGCTTAATTATGTTTTTGTCAATGCGAAGTCACTTCTTCACTTTTTTACGCCTTGCTATCAGGGTTGTCACATTTTTTTTACCCTCACCGCCAAATAAGTTTCAATTATTTTGAACGGGTTTTTGCTTATCTTTTTCACTGTGCAATAACATTTGAAATGAAAACTAAAGTTCACTTTCAATCGGTGTTATTAGAAATATTTATGATTTAAAACTTAATTTTTCACAAATCCCCTTTAAAGCTTTAAATAAAAAATAAAATATTTATGAGCGGCTTTCACAACCAACCGCCGGAATTTGGGGAAGTATTAGTTTGAACTGAGTATGATTTAAAAAACATCCGTGTTCTTTGCTATAAAAACTTGTCGTATTCATTTTTGCATTTCGATTTAAAATCGGGTTAAAAATTTTATTTGCAAATTGTTAACCATTTTCGATCTGAATACTACTCAACTTTTTAAAAAAATTTGCGAATTATCGTCGAAAAAGTGAATTTATTTCCCCATGTTCTCAGCTCTATACAAGCTGAAGGTTACTAGACGGGCTACAGGTTGACTTAAAAGTGAACTGCAAATTAGTGCCTTGGAATAAACAAGCAGTCCCGAACAGCCGGCGGGTGTAAGCAGGGTTTGCTTTACTGACAATGCGATTAATCTCTAATGTCTGTATTCATAAAAATATTTTTAATTATTATTTAATAATTAATTTTTAATAATTAAAAACGTTTATAAATACGTTGTAAATCTTTCCGTTTAACCAGCGTCTATCTCGAGTTAAGAGGTTTCTTAAAGAATTATTGTGCCTTTTAAGCATTATATAAAATTCTTCCCCATTCAAAGGGAAAGAGCCTTGGACGAACAACCTACTGCTCCAGAATTTACTTTGTAACTAAATCCAATAATTAAAAATAGCAACAATTTTGATAATTTTTGTTATTTTTTCAAGTGTATTTTACTTGTATATTTGTAACTTGTAGTTTTGAGCAACGGGGCCCAACCCATGTTTGTATTTATTTTCTTAAATATATTTCTAGCCTGTAGTGAAAATTTTGTATGGGAGCCCCCTTAAGGAATGGAGATAAACGTTAGGTATGTTAGAAAGAAATGATGTGGATGAAAAATAGTTAGGGTCGGTCATACATTTGGGTTTATCCCAGATGCCTCAGTGGCCAAACATAAGAATTTCGTTAAACCGCCAAATTATTATGGGAGCCTTCATAATGGATAGTAATAGGAGGCAAGTATGCTTTGGGAAAATGTTAAGGACAAAAAACTAACGGAGGTCGGTCATACATTTGATCTCCCTAGGGGCGACTTCTTGGCAGTTATGGGACTTTTTCTTCAATATATATAAAGAATCTAATTCATTTAGTCAACTGTGTTAAAATTTTAAATGTTTTTCCTTTTATTCCAGTTTTAAGGAATTGAAAGCAGTCATCGATATAAATTCGACTTATTCTAAATAATCGTATCTATACTAATATTATAAAGCTGAAAGGTTTGTATATGTCTATGCTTGTAAGAGGTAATCTCCGGAACTGCCGATCTGGTGCTGGTGCCGGTAACGGACGTAGGCTATATAAAGTTCCACTTAAATGCTTAGGATAAGGTCCAAGGGTGCTAAGTCTCCTATTCTAACCTCACTTTTATCTCCAAAGCTAAAAGAGACAGAATAAAAAAATGTAATGCATATTTATCGTTGTTCTTTAGAATAATAAACGGTGTCTGGTACTTTTTTGAAATTCGGCCCTTTAAGGGAGTAAACGGGTAAGACCTGAATTTTGGTACTTTTTGTCACGCGGTCTATATTTTAAACCAATAAACTTAAAAATAAACAATAATTAGTATTGTGGTTATTTTTGTCGAACTATTTTTGGCTTTTTAATCCAAATTTTAATATTTAATTTAATTTTTCATTCAATTATTTTTATGGAGAAAGGAATTTTACAACATGAAAATTAATTAAAATTGTTATTGATAATTTTTCATTCTTGACTGACCTGAGAGAAACATGTCAGGTTAACCAGCCGCCTGGGTTCGAATCTCAGGCCAGCCGCCTGTGTTCGAATCTCAGGTCAGACAAGAATGAAAAATTATCAATAACAATTTTAATTAATTTTCATGTTGTAAAATTCCTTTCTTCATAAAAATAATTTAGTGAAAAATTAAATTTGATGAACAAAAGCCTGATTAAAAATTTTAAAATTTGCATAAAATTAAACATTATTTCTCGTTCGAAACTTATCTAAAAACTACAAATACAAATTTGGCCCTTTTAAGAAATTAGAACGTTGAAGGGGTAAAATTCGTAACTATTGCTGGTACTTTTTGTGCAAAGTATTTCTCTCCATTCTTTGGCATAAACGTATTAAATGGGCTCCCACTACAATATTGAAATTTTCAATACTTCAATGGAGAAAAAAGTACCAAACAAAAGGAAATACAGAAAAGAAAATTTCTTTCTTTAGCTTTTTGGTTCTACAATTGGTACTTTTTTTTAATAACCGTTCATATTGGACATAGAAACATAAAATTCAACATGCAATATCCTGATTGATTAGACTCTATGGGGGAACTTTTTGGTATTTTGTTTTTATCTTTAACTGGTACTTTTTGAATAAACGCCGGTATAGGACTTAAAACATAATATTCAACATGCATGGTCCTGAAGGGATGAGAATCTGCAACAGGGCATTTTAGGAGTTATTTGTTCTTTAACTGGTACTTTTTTTTATTTTCATTAGTATTGGACCTAGAAACATAAAATTAAACATACAATGTCCTGAGTGAATGGGAAACTGTAAGAGTGATTTTTTTTTTTTTTTGTACTTTGTATTCCTCTAACTAGTACTAACTTAGGATAGGTTTCAGGGGCGTTAAACCTCCTATATTCAGAAAATATTTATTATCGTTTTAGAAGATATCTTTTAAAGCAAAAGTGGCCGTTTTAATATGAGTACTCTTTTTACCACCCATTCCGCCTCCATCCTATCTCTCCGCTCAACCGTCCCCTGCCCTAATGTAGCCATTCCGAAAACATCTTATCAATTTTGATGATATTTGAATTGATATTTCATCGTAATTAAAACACACGCGGTTTTTATGTTTTTCAATTTCGATTTTGATGACATTTAAAACTGATGTAAATCGACCTGCACACAATAAACCACACAGGCTTTATATTTCCTTATACATACCCAATAAGAAATGGAGCTTTTAACGAAGCAGGTTTGTAAGGGAGAAACATAAACTTTTTGCTTACATTGCGCTTACGGAAGACATGAATTTTATATGGCGAGTACCCACTTTGAAGCAATACATTTTTGACACAAAAATTGCATTATTCAGCGTATATAAAAATTGTTGGATGCAACGATCAGCCTTGCAAACTGAATGTTTTAATACAGTTATTTTTTATTATTATCCCTTACAAACCTGCTTCGTAGTAAGGAAATGTCGTAGCACTTGAAATGTTATTTTTTTTTTAATAAAAGTTGTTGAGAGTTCTTTCAATTACTTTACTGCTTTTCTGTATGTCTTATTGCGTAGCGCATAATTGTGCGCTTTTTTTTAATGTACCTACTTTTAGTGCTTCGCAAAATGATAAAAAAATTTATTTGGTAGTAAGTCAAAATTCATTGTGGACGGGCAACTCCGCGGGAACGACTGGTAAAATATAAAAGTATTTAAAGCGAAAAGTGACTAACGAAATGTTTTGCAAATGGCCATGTTCATTTAAGTATTGAAAAACATTATTTCTAAAATCGAAAGGGTGTTTTTTAAGCTCGATAGAACTTGAAATTTAAAAAAATACTGCCTGTTCCTCGAATTCGAACGAAAGTTTCGTTCGCTTAAATTTTAACATTTAAAACCAAAACAAGTTTGTAAATATTGTTAAATTAGGTGAACGAGGTCTTCGTCGATATCGGGGACCATTTTATAGTCAGTTTAATCGACCCACTGAAGCGGCTATTCGGTACGTTAATAAGCAGAATTATCGATTTTGGAGTGAAGATCAGTCAGATGCATTGCAAGAGCTACCAATGCATCCAGAAAAAGTCACAGTTTGGTGCGGTTTATGGGCTGGGGCATCATTGGACCGTACTTCTTCAAAGATGATGCGAATCGTAACGTAACTGTGAATGGTGAGCGCTACCGTGAGATGATATCCAACTTTTTTTACCCAAAATGCAAGAGCTTACCTTGCATGACATGTGGTTTCAACAAGACGGTGCCACATGAACAATGAACTTATTGAGAGGCGAGTTCGGTGAACATTTTATTTCACATTTGGGACCGGTGAATTGGCCGCCTAGGTTGTGCGATTTAACGCATTTACACTATTTTTTGTGGGGCTATGTTAAAGCTCATGTCTATACACACATGCCCGCTTCAATTGACGCATTGGAAGACAACATTGAAGCATTTAATTATGAGATACCGGCCGAAATGTTGGAAAGAGTATGCCAAAATCGGACTAAGCGGATGGACCATTTGAGGCGCAGTCACGGTCAACATTTGCATGAAATAAACTTGAAACATTAAAGTATATGGACCGTACTATCGATTCAAATAAAGATTTCTTGCATATGATCACCGCTAGTGCTGGGAAACTATCGATAGGAAACATATCAATATCGATATTATTATTATTATTATTTAAAATACAGCTATGAAGAGTCGTTACAGCAGCTATACACACACAGCTTATGCCGCAAGTTTTTACTTGATATTATAGTTTTGCGCAGAATTACAGCAATGAATACAAACAAGAAGAATGGCAGCTGGTATGGACTGCTTATCTGTGCTTTTTTTAATACTAACTTAAGGCCTTTATGCCGAAATTGTTATATGTTTACATAGGGACTGAAATGACAGATAGTTTTATGATGTTGTAAAAAAAATCAAATAAAAATGCAATTGCAATTGCGAGCATGGGATAAACAATGAACGACCACTAGGGAAAAAGTCCCCTAGATTGATTACCTTTTGGGTTGAGAATCAAATATAATTTAGAACATTATCTTAAGTTGCAATAAAATATCTTATAGTCCCTGTTACTCCAAAAAGGTGCTTATCAGCATCACAATTTTTTAAAACTATCATCTAAAATAACGTGCGTACATAGATACGTCTCATACGTTCAATAAAGTGATAAAACACCGAACTTTAGCCTGATAAAAAACTAGTTAGTTTTCCTACTTGAGTACAAACATTCGGTCGGTAGTAATATCCATATATCGATAGTGAAATCTGAACTATCGATAAATATCGATAGTATCCCAGCACTAGTCACCGCGACTGTTCTTTACAAAGCCCACTCGGGACGTCCAATTTTTAAAAAAATAACTTTTGAAGCTGCCACCAGTGTGTATACTTGAAAAACCGATGCATTTTCTGGGTCTAAGGCAGTCTGTAGGGTCTTTTGTTTGCTATTCACAAACTAGTCACGCCAAAATGAGACGTGTGCCATAAAAATCACCAAGTCGTCCATAAGTTTTGCAAATTGATGACTGATTTTCAAAATAAATTTGATAAAAATTTGATTGCGTTGTTCAATCATAAATCTATTCCTGATGTTTTGCCAGAGTATAGTGATCTCAAAATATCCAAAAGTTGTATCGGTCTTAAAACACCACCCTTTATTATAAAGCGTTATAAAATGCTTATCTTAAAACAAACAACAACTCTATAGTTTTTACGATTTGTCTCACAATTAAAAAAAAAAAAAAATCCACAATAAAAAACAAAACATAAATTTAAAGAAGTCATAAAATTTAAATTTTTATATTTTAATAATAGTTTAAAGCCCTGCTTCTTTATTTATTTTAATTATCTGACATAAAATTATAATAAAAGCGGTAACAGTGTTTATGACTTCAGCGTTTACTAAATAGAAAACAAAAGACTTAAGAAACAAACATATAAAATATCATAATAGTTAAAATTGTTCTTTCTTTTCTGTGTATCTCTGTCTCCTCTTTCCAAACAAATTATATAACACTATTATTAAGTTTTTCTTTTATTTATTTTTATTTTTTACAGAGCGCTACACTTTCAACACGCCTAGACTACCGGGTACACAATTAAAACGAAGAAGAAGAAGAAAATTAAACTACTAAAGGTAAGAATTTAATTAAAATAAATCATCGCACTTGTACCAGAGTAAAATAAAATTAAAAAAAAAAAGAAAAACTTAAAACGGTTCTCACATTTAAAATAAAACTTTAATTTTTATCAAATTAAAAGCCGTGAGAAAAACACTCTTAAAAATCTGTCTGTTTTCTTTTTTCTTAAGAATTTTTTTTTAATGAAAATAAAAAATTAGACAATTTAACAAGTTTTTTTAAGTTTTCATGGTTTTTCAAGAGTAAAACAAAAAAAAAGAGTGATTAGGGATGTTGGTTGGTAGTTGTACTTGTTAACTAAAATTAAGTCATTTCACTTTTTTTTCTCTCCAAATTAAAATAAAACATCAGCAAACGGTTAAAATAATAGTGAACTCATTAACATGAATGTTAAAAAGTTTAAACAAAAGAAGACAAAAATCTAGATTAGTCGGTTTACAAAGCAGAAATGTCAAAGAAAAGACAGTTTATTTATCATTTGAAATCAAACATTTACTTTAGAAATTTACACAAAATTTAAAGCAAATCTAGTTAACACAATTAAAGTCATACAAAAACGTACAGTGGGCCTGATTTGAGGTAATGTAAAAAGAAATCTTAGAACTTTTCAAGTTCTATTAACATTTTGAGTTTAAAACGGTGCCTTTACGCACATTACAGACCTTTTTCTTATTGAACTAATGCCCCTTAAGTGATGGAAGGTTTGCAAACCTTAAAGGTCATCTGTGTAAAGGGTGGCCCAACCATAATGCACGATGCTACTTGTAAATAAAACAAAAAGTTTTTAGAGAATTATCTTAATATTTTTTATCTATGACAATTATGTGTAAAACAACATATCGGCCAAATGCTCGCCACGGCCTCGGTGGCATACCTCTATCCGACGGTCGATAATTTCAATGACTCTGAGACATAATTAAAGTTCAATGTCGTTAATGTGCCGAATTATTTCATCCTTTAGCTCTTGAATTGTTCTTGGCTTATTGACGTACACTTTTTGTTTTAAATATCCCCAAAGAAAGAAGTCCAACGGTGTCAAATCACTTGATCGTGGCGGCCAATTAACATCGTCACGTCGTGAAATAATACGACCATTTAACTTCTCGCGCAAAAGAGGCATTGTTTCATTGGCTGTGTGGCAAGTGGCACTATCCTGTTGTGACCACATATCGTCCACGTCCATATCCTTAATTTCTGGCCACAAGAAGGCCATTATCATCTCGCGATAGCGAAAACTAATCACTTTAACTGCTTGGCCGACCTCATTAACGAAAAAATACGTCCTTTTTGACGCCGTCAGCCCATAAACCGCACCAAACAGTCACTCTTTGTGAACGCATCGTCTTTTCAACAATCACTAGTGGATTCTCATTTGCCCAAATGCTGCAATTCTGCCTGTTAAAGAATCCACTGAGGTGAAAGTATGCCTCGTCGCTGAAGATGATTTTCTTTGTAAAGTCGCCATTCACTTCCGTCTGTTCAACCAACCATTCGACGTATTGACGACACTTGAAATTGTCAGTTTTGAAGCTTTGTAGCGTACAAATTCAAATATTTATTCAAAATTTGCATCCGTGATGTGCGTCAGATGTTCAACTGGGCGAGCATGCACAGGTGTTTTCACAGTTCCTACGGAACCGGTTTGCTAAGATTTGCGCGCATTTATCCGTATTGTGTCGATTATGTTGACCAAAAAAATTACAAAGTGCAAGAAACGCATTTTGATTTGAAAGCCCATTTACGTAAAAGGCTTAAACAGTCTTGAGGCTCAGCTTTGTGTACCTCTCAATGGTTGAATTTGTCAAACACTGCAACAAAGGGGCGTCAAATTAAGTTGGGCATTCACAGTTACGTTACGATTCGCATCATCTTTGAAGAAGTACGGTCCAATGATGCCACCAGCCCATAAACCGCACCAAACTGTGACTTTTTCTGGATGCATTGGTAGCTCTTGCAATGCTTCTGGCTGATCTTCACTTCAAAATCGACAATTCTGCTTATTAACGTACCGAATAGCCGCTTCAGTGGGTTGATTAAGCTGACCATAAAATGGAAGAAGCGCGCGATGAACTTTCTTAACAGAGCACGCATTTTGATAATAAAATTCAATATTTTGCAAGCGTTGTTCGCTTGTAAGACGATTCATGGTTAAATTATAGACCAAACTGAAGAATTTTGACAGTGAAACCAAAGACGAAACGTGGGTCAGCTGTTTAAGCCAGTGTTGCCAAAAAGATAATAGCTAAAAAATCCTCCTTTAAATAGTTTTTTATTGTTCATGTTTATTAATCGTGTTCCAATTCGAACTGCATAAATTTTCACTAATATTTTAATCCTGTCCCACTGTTTCTAGGTATCTTTTACGAATAAAACAGCCTTTAACACAGACTATTGAGTTTTCTCAATAAACTTAACATTTTTCTGTTAAACTTAACAGTGTTAACGTTAAATTTTTATCATTTCGAATGGCAGCGACGCCAGCAGACGTTAAGCATGCGCTTAAACATTATCTTTCCGTCCATACATCAATCCATACGTCCTGCCGTCCGTCTGACTATCAATATTTATACACACTTTTTAACAGTCTAACGAGTGGCTTTAAGATTTGTTGTTGTTTTAATTTTTGTAAATTCACTCTTCAATAATAAAATGAAATGAAATGAAAACGACATCACTTGACATTCTTAAACTGCTTTCAGTTGCCAATGCTGCTCTCAAAACTTTTGCTCTCCACTTTAGTTTCTGCTCTCTATCCTACGTTTTTTATTTTTCTTTTTTAATTAAAACTGCTCAGCTGGCTTCGCTGGCTTACATGTGTCTGGTCTTGAATGCTGCTCGGGGTCTGTAGTTTATTTTCACAGAGTGAAGTTTAAGCTTCATTGATTCTTAAGCTATCGGCAAAAAATAAATTTATAATTTGTGTTAAAAATTTTTTGAAGTTTCTTCCAGCAAACAAAGTTTGTACATTCGTTTATGTGTTTGTAGTACGTTTGATGTTTTCTTCGTTCGTCTAAATGACGATTGTTAACATGTTTAAAGTTGCCTGGTGTTTTTTGCGATTTTTAATTTTTTTCTAAACGGTTCTCTCTTCGTCATCGTAATCGTTAGTAAAAATCAAAACAACAACAACACTTTAAAAAAAATCTTCTTCTTCAGTTCTTTTTTTAGTATTATTTAACGTTCTTTGATTTTAATTCTTTTTTCTATACACGTCGTCAGTGTTGTAGACAACAATACTAACAACAACAACAACAACGTTCTGTGTCAAAAGAAAAAAAAACTTGAGAAATTTCTTTAGTGTTTGTAGTCGTTGTCGTCTTAGTCGTCGTCAGTGTGTTTGCTGTCGTCGCTTTTTTTTTTTAAATATAAGAGAGGAAACAACAACAAGAAAAAAGTTGGGGAAAAAAGTAATTTTTAGCCACACTAATGTCAGTACGGGTTCTGTAGGTTTAGTCTTCACTCAGAATCCATTTTATTAATGTGTCTTTAAAAACAGTCATTGCGGTTGCGGTAGAAAACGAATAAAAAGTTTCAGCAAAAAGAACGAAAAAAGCAAGAAAAAAAACAACAAATTATTTAAATTAATCGAGTAAAAATTGTAATAAAATAAAAAAAAAAATTGTAGTTAAAGAAAATATGAAATTTTTTAAATAAAACAAAAGACTTAAGACACAAGCGTGTTTAAGAAAATATGTTCGGCAAGAAAAATTGTTAATAAAAAGTTTTTACAAATAAAATTTTTTTTTTTTTTTTTTTTAATTTAAAGTAAAATAAAAAAAAAACTATTGTGCAAAAAATCAATAATTATTATTAAATCAATCAAATTATAACTTATTATTTATCATAACAAACATTTACAATTAAGGAAATTTCTTTGCAAATTTAGAAGAAAAAAAAATATAATAAATTCGGCTTCTCTTGTTTTTTTGGCTACAAAATATTATGAAATAATCAAAATTTACCGTTATTAAGTCGCGATTGAAACAAAGTGTTAAAAATAAATTTGAAAAAGTAAATAAATATTGCTAACGATTTCTTTTTCTCTTCTGGTTATTGTTGTTATCTTTTAGCTCTAGTTCGGTGAGAATTTGTTAAATCTTTGTTAGCAGCCGCTAAACCAGCTGCCTACTCCTCCGTATTATTGTGTTAATTGTTAAAAAAAAAAAAGACAAACAAAAGAAAAAACATAAATACAAATCGCCATAAATTAAAAAATAAATTTTTCTTTTTGTTCATTTGAAAAAAAAAATGAAAGCGAAATCGATCTTATTTTTAAAGTGCTGAATGAATACCTTTTATTGTTTGTAAGTATTACAATATATTTCAGTTTATTTTTTAATTTCTTTTTCGAAATGAAATGATTCATATTGTTAAGTAATAAACCGTTTCGAAAACGAAAATAAAAACAAGAAATTTTTGGGTGAAATTTTGTTTCGTAAGAAAACGAAATTTATTGTGACATTGAAAGGAAAAGTGTAATAAGTGAGTAATATTTTTTTTTTATGTTAAAAAAAATATTAAAACATTTAATGTTCAAATAAAAATAAAAAGGTCGAAGAAATAAAGTTTAATTTAATATGTTTAAATTTTAGTTTTTAAAATATCTTACAACAAAATGCAAAAAAAAAACCTAAAATGTGCTTGTAACTAAATGAGTGCCCCGGTAGGCTAGCTGGTAGTGAGCTAGTCTATCAGCTCCGGGGTTGCGGGTTTGATTCCCGCCAGAGACTCTGGTTCCTGCAGACAAGCGTAAAGCTTTGCGGGATTAGCTTAGGGAATTAAAAAAAAAAAAAAAAAAAAAAAAATATTATGATTTAAAAAAAAAATAAACTAATTTGATTAAGTAATATTGTAAATTTTAAGCTAACCCATCGAAAGCAAACTAATATTTCGTGAAATTTTTTTTAAAACTGGGTTTATATAGAGAGAGTTTTCTTAGTTAACATGATTTAGCTCGAGAGATTTATTAGATTAATTCTATTTTTTAATGACTTAAAAAGCTGATAATGAAATTTTTTTTTAAAGATTTTTTTAAGATTCAAAACCTTATCAAATTAAAAAAAAGTACAGCTTTTAAATAGTCACAAAATTTTGAATATTTATTATCGATAAAGGATACTTACGCCTCACAGAGGGATGAACAGTACCAAAAACGAGGATTAATTCAAAAATAAAGTTAGTTTTTCGTATAAGTATTTGGTACCATATAAAAGTAGATAAAATTCAACACGAATAACTGTAAAAATTGTGGAAATATGTTGTTTACTTTTTTTGTTATACCCCAACAAACACGAAGTCAAACCTTTGATATGAACTGCCCATATCATTTGACATCAAACACAATTCTCAAACGATTTTCAATTGTTTGATTTAACATTTATGGCGATTTCTTTTCTGAGAAAAATGTTGCATTAATGTTGCATGTTCTACATTTTTGTGTTCGTTTGTACAAAAAATACAACTGTGGGAAACATTTTCAAGTTCTTTTGTGAATATGTTGATGAAAAACTTGAAAAACATGTTGCATATTTTACCCTTACTTTTACTTAAGATGTTCATACTGCCCTGTTCTATAACACTGGTACTTACTGCTTTCTTTGTACAACAAATGCTTTATTTTGTTTATCATAATTCATACCGCTCATAATTTTGTAAATAATTTGTTTTAAAACAAAATATAAAAATATTTACACATTAAAATCAAAAAAAGTCTATTTATATTATAATCGTTTTAATTTTTCTAAAGCATTAGTGATGTCAATATTTGTTTTCAAGCCCTAATAGCGTGCAGGAACCGCTCAAATAGCTTTAAGAATCGCTGATAAAGTACATTAATGATGAAAGTGTAATAGTTGTTAATAAAAGCAGCTAATTGTGTTCTATTGAAATTGCACAACATGTAACACTTCCAGTGATTATAGGTAACATTAGAAACATATTTTTCTCAGAAAAGAAATCGCCATTAAATTCAAATTGATAAAGATTTAAAAATAAACATTTCATATCAAATGTTTTATCAATTTGATGTCAAATGTTTAATTCAAATCAAAAATATACTTGGCAATACTAAAGCGAAAAATAAATGTAATCATTAAAAATGGCGATTAAAGTTAAATTTTTTTTCTTTGTGGTTACATGTGTTTAACTTTTAAAAATAAATTTTATTAAATTTGTGTGAAAAATAAAAATTATTTGTGAGTAATAACAATGATTAAAAATACGAAAAAAAGGAAAATAAAACGGGAAAGTGAAGAAAGTTTGTTAAACGATCGCGGTGCTACAAAACTCAAAACAAAAGGGAGCCAAGAAGTTTGTCTTTCCAAGAATTAGAGGACGGAAAGAACATTATTTCATCTTTTAGCTATGGTGCCGAATGTTTGTCTCACAGTTTATTTAAATAAATAATAAATTCAAATTAAAAAAAATAAAATATTTTTATTTATATTCTACACTGTATTATAATCCACATTTGAAAAACATTTGAGAATTACGTTTGAAAGCAAGTTGAAAATAAAGGCATTTTTCAATTTGAAAATACTTTCCCCTTTCTGTTGAGAACGCTATGATTTTCAAATGATTTTCAAATCATCATCAAACGTTTGTCGTTGGAGAAAACGTTTGATTTCAAATCATTTTCAATTTGAAATCAAACCTCCGTGTTTGTTGGATAATATTTTATAATTTGGAAATATTTGTTAAATAGTGAAAATCAAGATATTTTAATTGCGATTTGAGAGATTTGTTTCTTAGAAAACACTATATTTTTTAAATGGATCCATCTACTTCAGGTATTTCACTAATTTATTATAACAATTTTGTAAAGAAAAATATTGGGAAGTATTTTTATTAATTTTTCTTTTAAATTGGTCACAAAAAATTAGTTTTCTTCAAGGAAATGTTGATTTTCAAAGTGTTTGTGGAACTAATTGGTCAAAACTTTTTATATATTCTTAAAATATGGTACAGTGAAACTTCGATACTACGAACTTCGTTATAACGAAAAACTCAATATAAAGAATTTTTAGCGAGTTCCTTGAAAAAACCTTTTTATTGCAAAGTTAATTTTACATACAAAAATGCCCTATAGCTATAACGAAGAAATTCTGAGCTATAAAGCCTCTATATAGCGAAGTATTTTTTCAGAAGCCTCTATATAACGAAATTATAATTGAGAAAAACATACATATAACATTTTAAGTGTGTAAGTCATTTAAATCCCGTTATCAAAAGCCTCTACATAACGAAGTCTTGAACTATAGCCTCCATACAACGAAGTTAGAATAAAGCAAAATTAAATTTTAAACAAAACGGGGAAGTCCCTTTTAAAAACAAAGAAAGGTACATAAATAACTTTGCCTATGTTAAGCGCCACAAATGTAGTCAGTTCTCTTTTGGTTCTTTGCCAAATAAAAACATAATTTTTTATTTACCTCTTAAATATTGAATTTTTATTATGTACATAGTATTTTCGTGTAAAATAGAATTTGGACAAATAAAAAAACTGTAGTTATAACGAATTTTTTCCAATTTCTTTAAATTTCGTTATACGTAAAATTAACTGAAATTGTAATATAAAATAAATGAAAATTCAATTAAAAGCCGGTCTACTTATCTTTCATTTATTTTTAACAAAAACTTCATTTAATTTTTACTGTTAAAAATTCAACACCATATTCCGTAAAATCAAATAAATATTCAGTTATTTTTTAAAATGTTACTGTCAAAAATTTGAACCCATATTCAGTAAAAACAATTAAATATTCAGTTATTTTATTAAATTCAGTAATTTTCGTTTACTCCACAAAAGAGCCGAATTTCTAAAAAATTCCAGACAGACAGCTGTACGCTTGTTTTTCTTATAAGCGAGAGAGGGAGAATATTATTATTTACTTACCCTGTTACACACGTTTGTTTTACTTATGTTGTACCACGTTGTTTACAGAAGAACTCTCAATTATATGACAGCAGCAGCATGACCGATATGGCTTCGCAATTATTTTACTTTTAAAATTTTATGTATTTAACTAAATTATTTAAACAAATAGAAAATGGGAATTGCTTACACAAAACAAGCAAATCATTTTTTATAGATAAGTAAACATTTATTTTTGGTAGTTAAATTATATAAAATAACTGAATGTTTATTTGTTTTTTTTTTTTTTTTTTACTGTTAGGACCAGCACTCAGGGGATGACCCCTACTAATGCATTGCATTGTGTTGGAACTAGGAAAATAGGTTATGGGAAGGAGGAATATGTAGTTAATTTTTTGACAGTTAATTTATATAAAATAACTGAATATGCATTTGTTTTTACGGAATTCGCGGTTGAATTTTTGACAGTAAAAATTAAATGAACTTTTCGTTATTTTAAATTACATTATCAGTTAATTTTACATACAGAAGAATTTAACTTAATCAACGGACAATATGTACTGCAACTGAAAATCCGTATTAATATGCACTTAGTTTTTTTAATAACTGTTAAAATCAGTTAAAAACAAGTAAGAGTGCTATATTCGGCTATGCCGAATCTTATATACCCTTCACCATTGTGGGAGCAGAATACAGAGCAACTAGACAAAAACTAAATAATTTTTTCATATGTATACATACATATTTATAATACTTTAAACTTCATTATAAATTAAATTTAAAAAGCGAAAACTGGTAAATATTTTTTTTAAATCGTTTTTAGAACATAAAAAAAATAAAAATTTAAAAAAAAAATTTATTTTTAAAAAACAAGATTCGAACCAGAGAACTCACAGTTTCTAACTTAACACACCCCCTAGACAACTAAAGAATGAAGGAACGTTGTTTAAATATCATTAAAATGAAATATGGCCCGTTTAATGTTCACTGTGTTGAGTTGTAATTACTTTTCATGTTTTTGTTCACCACAATAGCAAAGTTGTTAACCATAAAACTTATTTCAGTTGTGAACCGAAATATGGAAATGTATTCACCAAAATAGTTTGTGGCATGTAAGTATGCGTGTTTGTTTTCTTTTATCTTTTTGGGGAGTTTTTAGGTAGCAAAAAAACACAAAAATTCTTAGTTTCGATTTGTTAAAATAATTTCGTTAACCCTTATGTGTGTGGACAGGTACCTGTGTACCTATTGCGTTTTCAAATCGAAATTTTTTGTATAAGATTTTAGTCTACAATTCTACAATTTCATGAGAACTCCTAACTTTTTGTTATTATTATATTTTCATAGGTGTTTATATACAATATCAGTTGGGGGGGGCGCGGCATATCAATATGCTTTTTGCACCCTTAATAGGGTGAATAGGTACCTGGGTACCTGTATACGTTTTATATTACAAATTTTTTTTTAAAAAATATATGAAAAGGGGAAAACCAGAGTAAAATTCTAGTATTATATCATTAACCATCGATTTTTTGTACAATAGAAGACAAAAAATTAGATTTCTCATACAATTTGCATGAAGGTACCCAGGTACCTATCCACCCTATAGAAGGTGTTCTTTTTCCACACACATAAGGGTTAAATAGATGAAATAAAATAATAAAGAAGGATGATAACGAAAATCATATTGAGCATTATGCTAGTATATGTTAACAAACGTGAAGGGGGAGGGAAAGGGAGAGACGGACAACCGGATTTGAACTTCGGTTTTCATAAGGACCCAGAATATATATACTTTATAGGGTGTAGGATCAATATTGTAGAAATTACAAACGGAATGACAAAGTTATATATACCCTTTTACCTTCGGTGAAGGGTATAAATAAATTTGCTTGGAATATTAAATGTTTATTTATTTAAAAATGACTGAACGGAATATTTCTTAAATAAACTACAGTCCGTTACTGTAATAATATTGTGAGTGTATGTAAAACGAATCAATAACTATAACAAAGCATTTTTCGATCCCCTCAAGATTCGTTATATCGAAGTTTCATTGTACTTCAACTTGCATAATCAAAAGAAAACATCTTGACCGTTTTTGCCCCATTTGAAAATAATTGAGATTTTGTGAAACACATGAACTTGTTTTTTCTGTTTTGTTTCGTTTAAATGATTACACTACGTCACAAAATTTCAACAAAGTCGTGACCAAATAAATGAAAAGTAGTTGAGATATTCCAAAATAACCGTTATTTGTGATCTTAAAAAAGATAATGTGACTGATATGCAAATATCTTAAAAAATTTTAAACGGATTATGTATTTCTAAAATAACCATGGATTGCTAGTGAAGATTGGTCAAGAAATGACAGACCCAATAAAAAATGGAGCTTCCAATGAAGCAGGTTTGCAAGGGAGAAACATAAAAGTTTTGCTTACCATTGCGCTTACGGAAGACATGAATTTTATATGGCGAGTTCCCACTTTAAAGCAATACATTTTTGACACAGAAAGCGCATTATTCAGTGCACATAAAAATTGTGGGATGTAACGATCAGCTTAACAAACTGAGTGTTTTGATACAGTTATTTTTTAGTATTCTCCCTTACAAACCTGCTTCGTAGTAAGGGAATGCCGTAGCAGTTGAAATGTTTTTTTTTTTTTAAGTTGTTGAGAGTTCTTTCACTTACTTTACTGCATGTCTTGTGCGCTTATTTTTTTAAATGTACCTACCTTTAGTGCTTCGCAAAATTATAAAATTTTTTATTGGGGAGTTACAGGGGACAAAAGTTCAAGCTTCATTGAAAATTTTATGATTTTGTTAAATTTTGTTTTTTCTTTTTAAGCCAATGATTAAAAAATATTAATGTTTTATTAAATGCGACATTAGATTATTTTAATATGAACATTTTGCGCCCAACAATACATAGATTGGTACGAAAAAAGCTACAGAAGATTTAGTAAATTATTATAAAAAACTACATAATTTAAATTTACTGCAAACGGCACTTGATTTGCTTATTCTGCTAAATATTTCCGATGTTGATGATGATAACATGAAGATGCTGACTTTGATGAAGCTGAAGATAATTACATATAAAGAGGATTTTAAATTCCATATTTTAGCAATGAATGTTCCTTGTTTCAAAAAAAATATATTGTTGGAAAAAATTACATTGATTTTTTTAAGTTTTTAGTTTATTTAATAAAACAAAACTAAAATTCCACTAAAATTTTACAACAACGTTTTTTTATTAATCAATATACACAGAATCCAAAAAAAAATTGTTGTCATAAATTACAGGCTTCCCTGAATTAATTCTCGTTTTGCATTAGTGCGCCTGTTTCATAAAATTTTTGATAAAACTTGATATTTGAAAAAAGTACCCGCAGTTAAAAGAATTTAAAAAATCTACGATATTATTTTAAAGAAAAAGAGGTCAAAAAAATATAGTCTGTTAATCCTGGTCATTTGATATCCTACACCACAGTAATTAGAAGGAATTTTTCATTATAGATAGGAATTATACTATTATAGATAGACCCGGCATAACAAAATTATGTTACAAGGTAATTATCATTCATATGAGCTTTTTGTGCCAAATTTTTTCTTGATGTCTTCAAGTATATGAGATTTTTTCGTCTGAAAGTGATTTCAGGAATAGAATTTATAATGGGCCTATCGTTATCGTTGCTAAATTTTATAACAATACCAACATTTGCAAGGAAGTTATGGCATTTAAAGCAACTTTCTGGAGCGGTATTTGCTTAGGAGCTACTATGGTCTAATATGAAGGGATTTAAAAAAAAATTGCTAACAGGATTAAAGCAACAATTAGATATTTTTGGACAAATTCTAATCTAAATACACGGAAAGAAGCTAATTTGCTAAGGTAATCATTTCTTAAAACAAGAAAACCCAAACATAATTTCTTGACATCGATACCTTCCCATAAGAATGTATTAAGCGACATTTCTAAAATTGTGTAGGAAACGAAAAAAAACGTCTCATTTAGTTATTTATTTATTGAAAGGAGCATATTAGGAAAGCAATTTTCAGAATACAAAACTTGAAATCATTGCAAAACCAAAATTTTAATCAGATAAAAAGTTTTTGTCGCTTAGTACATTTTCGTGGCCAAGACATTGGCGCTTGATGCAATGGTAAATCTCGCTTAAAACATTGACATGAACACAAAAAATAAAGCTTTGAAATAAATTGTGTCGTTTAATTGTTTTTTTATTTTTTCTGTTAAACAATTAAATAAATAAAAATCTATATAAAAAGTAACAAAACATTTATTTCAAAACAAAAATTCAAAAATTACACTTAGAGATCAAAACGGAAATTTTTAGATTATTAATAATCATTTTGATTGTCAGACAAATCATCTTCTTCGTCTGTCTCTGCCAATTCGTCTTCTTTCTCACCAAATATATTTTTTATAATATCCTCGTTTTCTTGTATGTATCGTTCAGGAATAAACTTTCTTTTGAGCAGACTCTCTAAATCCTCTCGTTTCGGGCCTGATACTGGCAGTTTTGAAGAATAGAAAAATTATTTAAACACAAAAACAATCATAATCTGGAGTGTTATAAGCGACAAAAATGGATCATGTTCTAGTTGGATGAGTGTGTTAAGCGACAATTTCGGTTAAACTAAGCGACATCTAACAAAATTTTTGTGTGGCCGTTTGTTGCTTACGACAATTATATTTTTTATAATGTGGCTTAACATAATTTCTTTGGCGGATAATACAAATTTCAGGGAGCAACATTATTCCAGTGCGAAAACTTGACGGTTGATACAATTTAATTTTCTCTCTAGGTTCCTTTGCATCCATGATAGGGCAGCGAAACCCAGGCCAAAATGTGGCGCTTAACTTCTTGTATGGTTCCACATCAAAAAGTAATTTTCGAAAAAAGTGTCGCTTAATACATTCTTATGGGAAGGTATCGATATTAACTGATTTCAAGAGACCGTATTTTTATACTTTTAAAACAATCTTTTTTGTTTTTTTTTTTTTTTTATATATAAAAATAAAAAAAACTTGTGATTAAAAAATTTTTTTTATCCATCTCGATTTTTTAATTTGGAAAAAAATATTTTTTTCATTTTTCCTTTTCGGAAAAATTTAATAATGTTGAAAATTATTTTCATCTTTTTTCATCAGATGAAAAAATTTAATCATAATAAAAATGTGTTGTACGAAAAAATTATGTAAAGAAAACAGACAGTGAGATAAAAGAATGTTTATACGCACATTTAAGCCCATCTTCACAATTACCGATAGCTTAAGATAGGATTTTTCGGCCGTATAAAAAGTGCTCCGTTTTTACCACTTTACTTTAACCTAAAGTGAGCGATAAGTTAACGGAAGAAGATTTTAGATAAAGCCACAATTCAAACAACAAAACCTAAATTAAAATCGATATATGTAGGCATTTGGGAGCAACGGTGCCGCAGACCCAAATATGCAAGAGGATACAGCTAGAAAAGAGGATATAACTTCTAATCAGTTCGATCGGCATCTTTCAAAGAAACAAAATAAAATCAAAATCGGGCCAGCAGTTTTTACTCTACAAACATCCCTCTTTTTTTTGGGCGGGGTTAAAACGATTGGGTTTGTTTTATATAAGAATCTTTTGCTTAGAAAAAAAATTTCAATTTAAAATTTGAAAAATTTAAACAAAATAATTATTTGACAATTTTTTTTTTTGTGATATTTCGCAAGCTCAGAATTGGTTTGACCTACCGACCATTTAAAAAAATTTTAGTTAGATATGGAATATTTATATATATTGAATATCCCCTTTTTGAATGCAAAATATGTTTCGCGAAATTTTTTGTGGTTTCTGAGATATAAAGCATTCATTCAAGACATTGCATGTTGAATTTTATGTTTTGAGGTCAAATATTAACGATAATTAAAATATACCAGTTATAGAACCAAAAAGCTGAAGAAAGATATTAAATTTCCCGTATTTACCATTTTGGTACTATTTTTTCCACCCATTATAGTATCAAAAATTGCAAAATGCAAAATGTACCAAAAATAGTTAAGATTTTCACCCCTTAAACGTTCGAATTTGGAAAAAGTACCAAACTTGTATTCGTATTTTTTTTTTGTAAGTTTCGAATGTGGAATAAACTTTATTTCTAGGTTTATTGGTTCAAAAGATAGATGGGCTGACAAAAACGTACCAAAATTCAGGTTTTACCCGTTTTCACCCTAAAAGAGCAGAATTTTTAAAAAAGTACCATACACCTGTCCACCTTTTTTTCAAAGGAACAACGATATGTATTACAGTTTTTTTGTATCTCTTTGAGTTTTGGAGATAAAAGGTTTCCGAACTTACACTTTTTACCCCCTAAACATTCAAATTTTTAAAAATCCCGTCTTAGTGGATCGATTTGGGGAGAGATCCACCTCCGGTCCAAATTTCAAGTCTTTAGCTTCAGGCGTTTAGGCTGTACGATGATGAATGAGTCAGTCACTCACGCAATAAGTATACGTATGCAGCACAAAAAGCCAGTTTTCTAATTTTTTTTTTTAGAAAAGTGGCGTATGCGGCACAAAACAATATGGAAATACAAAATAAAAAGTTTTCAGGTCTCTGCTTATTTCGTTCGTATTAAGTAAAAGTTTCTTAAATAAAGAAACCTATTGCTTAAACCAAGCCACACATGCATATACATATTTAGAATAAATAATTTTTGGCTTGGACGAAAATCATGCGAAATTTTCTTGGTTCTAGCCATATTTAGTAAATAATTCTTTCCGTGTTCAAACAAGGACTCTATTCGGGAAAAAAGTTTTTATGGGACCCATAAGAAATTAATTACTAATTCTCACAATTTTCAAAAGGCTTCGACCTAATGACTACTCAAAATAAATTTCATCAGACTGTCTTCAAAACTGCCACCTGAATTTTGCACACAAAATCACATCGACATACAACCAGCCAGCCGGACGGAAGGACGTCGTAAGGTCGTCTTCAAAAACTATTTTGAATCGATCGGTATGATAAAAAATGTGTCTTAGGCCAATATTTGTATGTGATGCACACATCAGCACAGGCAGATCATACCCTGTCTCTCCACTATTGTGGTGTTGGAATAAAAACCTTAACTAAGAAAATTTTTTAACTCCTAGAAACACTGGTTGCATTCCACTTAAACTTTGTCTTGACGAGACATTGCTTTTTTTGTTTTTGTTCAAAAACAAAACATTTGGTAAAATAATTTACTTATGTTCTTTGATCTGGGGAACTCGTTAGGTTGGATAGTCTACATAAAAAGCAACAGTTGCAATTAATATAGCGTTTATTTTAACATTGATGTTAGACATATTGTGTGAACAACTATTTTAGGAACAATGTTTGAACAAGAACAGATCATCGAAAACAGCAGAGTCTCCACGAGCCAAATTCATGTATGCACAATAAATTTATTGTTATTCCAATTTAGCTTTGCCTCGTGAAGACGGGATGTTAAAGAATGTTTAGCATAATTCAAATTTCGATAACTTTTTTAATATAAAGAAGTAAGTAAGAAAGTAAAGTCGGTCAAGCCCTACCATATAATACCCTACACCACAGTATTTAAAAACAAATTTTCGAGAGGGATCTATCTAAACTTTAAATTTCATTAAAATCGAAGTTATTTTCGGGAATACAAAGTTTATTATAAAATTCCCAATTTTTCATAATTGATAAATACACTGAAATTTATTGTTGAGGGTAAGCTAGCTTTTATGCGCATTTCACTGGTAGCTTAGGCCAGCTCATCAGGAAATCTTTTCCAAAGATTTTAGAAAAGCCAAAAATATTAAACAAATAAAATCCTTAAGCGAATATGAATTATAAACACTCTAATGACGATGCCAAGTGTGCGATGGTTGGTCAGTTCTTCAAGGGCGGCATTGAGGGTCCTAATCAATAGCAGCTGTAGTAATATAACCTTGAGGCTAAGATAATCGAGGAATTATCAGTTTTTAGTTAGATTAGTGTTTTGTATCATGAGTTGAAAATAGTAAAAGTATCAACAATTTTGCTAACAATAATTAATCCCTTTAAAACAGAAAATAAAATAAACCTAAATTTCAAAAAGCATATAAGTTTATGTATTTCTACCATGACAATTATTGTACTCTTGTAATGTCGGTATATTCAAAACAACGTGGCATGAATACGATCTACTTTAGTTGAAGGTATTAAAAATTTGGCTTGATAATGAGTTTATGTTTTCAAAAGGAGAAAGTTTTTTCGAAGCAAAATATATTTTGCGAGAAAGTGCTGATTCACAACCTTCAGGTTTTAATAGTCGAGTCTGGAGTTTTTTAAGAGAGAGAGAGAAAGAAATTACATTCTTCTCTCCTTTAAACTTAAAGCTTGACAGCTAAAATCTGAATTGCGTTATTCAACACAAAGACAGGAAAAAGCTACAACAACCAGTGAAATTGTTCGTATTCGGAAACAAAATTCCTGATATATAAGAGAATAATATTATGGGAGTTCGCGGGAAATTTTGAAAAATCAAACTACTTGAACTTTATTTTGGGTTTTTTTTCAATCAAAAATGCTTTTGAAAGTTTTTCAAAGTACTTTATAAGAATAAGCCCAGCTAACATTTTGTAGCATAATCGAATCTCTTAGGAGTCAGCTTCAAGAGCAAAATAGCCGCATCTGAGCTCATTTTTGATTATAAATTATACTTTCGTTGTGAGACAATGGTACCCTACCGCTGAACAACCTCAAATAGTCATTTGTGACATAATTTTCTTACTCCTTTTTGTGAATGTTAATTCTCTTTCAATCGCTCTAGTGATTAAACAGTTTTAAATTCAAAACATTTAGAAATCATTATTTGAACATATCAATGAATCATATATGCATCCTTTTTCAATCGCTCAAGTAACAAATAAGTTCTTAATCATCAAAAGTGATATGCAAAAAAATTATCGCCAAAATGCTAGCAAAAAAATGATACGAATTTTGACAACAATTCCAAAACTGCATTCAGAATTTGCATTTCCAGGCGACCAAGTGATAACTTTCTTTAGCTTCAAGATATTGACTAGCATAACAAAATGTTTATCATAACAATTAAAATTTTTCAGAAAGTTACAAGCAATATTTTGAAAATAATTTCTAATCAATGCTTCTCTTTCTTGTAACGTCTTCTTCTTAACTCTTTGACGTCGATTCCACACGCAGAGAAAAAACATGTTTAAATATGGTCACCTACAACAAACCTATTTTTAAAGAAAATTTGAAACATATTATGGTTAATATAACCATATTATTGTTACCTACAACCTTCAATCAGTCCTCCACAACCATATTATGGTTGCCTCTAAACATGTTATGGTTAAATATGACAATACTTTGTTTTAAAATTAACAATCGCATTTTCCTCTTTTCCAAGAGCAACATACTATGGTTGAAAACCAATTATGCTATTTTAAGTGTTAAACATGTTTTAGTTATTTTTGACCATAACATGTTCGGAGGCAACCATAATATGGTTGTGGCTTCATGATGGAGAACCAATTCAACCATAATATGGTTGTCGGTTACAATAATATGGTTATATTAACCATAATATGTTTAAAATTTTCTTTAAAAATAGTTTTGTTGGAGGTGACCATATTTAAACATGTTTTTTCTCTGGGTGCACTTTTTTAAGAAAAGAAAATCGACTTTTGTCTAGTCCCTAATATCTAAACAGATCACAAACAATACAAACCACTTAGTTTCTTAAGATTATGCATATACCTCCCCTATAAAACGTTTCACTAATGTTTGAAAAATATCAGATTTTATCTTCTTATCGACCTACCAAACGAAACAAAAGCGTATTTAAAAAAGAAACATACAACCTCATTTAATTGAGAGATACGCCCACTATTAACATAACAACTCACACATATAATCTAATCGATAATCTTGTATCTAATCCCAGCAATTTGTATCAAAATAAAAGATACCATTAAAATTCATCTTCAACACCAGCTGAGTGATTAAGTAAACGATTTTTTCTTTTTGTTAAAGACGTGTGTATTGATGTTTGACTCTATTTTAGTCAATTAATTTAAATAAAATAGAAATAAACATAAATATTTGTAAGACGTCATAAGGTCGTTTATTGATCTAAATAACCAGTTAAATTAGAGAAAAAAAAATTTCAAATGTCTGAAAAAAGGAAAAAAAAGATTAAACCGCCAACTTTTTATTTAGAACGTCATTCATGCAGTGAAACAAACCAGCAACCACTTTTATAATGAATTCAAACTGTGAAAAAAGCACACAAATCAGAGAATTTTAAAAATCAAATGTCAATACAATAAATATTTTTTTATTATTTTTTTGTTATAATTTGTTATACATTTGTTATAAACAAAAACCCGCAAAACCAAAACAACAAACAGTTGAATACTGCCATCAACCACTTTTTTAATGAAATTTAAATTCTTTTGATTTTTAAACAAAATAAACGAATTTTGTTTAAAATTTAAACTAAAAGATAGACGGACTGACACTAAATGTTTTGTTTTTCTTTTTTTATACGGAGTTGAAAAAGGTTCGTAACATGAAATTTTGTGGGAGTTATTTTTGTTTTCAAATGTTTAAAATTTATTTATAACATTTATTATTAATAGATTTAGGTATTAAAGAGTGAAAACGTCCAACGAATTTTTCGTTAGATTTTAAGAAATCATAAAAGTAACAAAGGAAGGAAGACTGAAAGCGGCTTCTGCCATAACTCATTCTTAATAAACCAAATAAATTTGTGATTAAATTTGATTCACTTTCTCGAGCTACTTTTACTCTTAAAACAAAACTTGTACACTCAAACGAAAAATCAATCCATTCCTACTTAAATCAATCCGAAGCGGTATTTGTAGTACGTTAAGTGCGGATTTTCTTGCATCAAGTACAGGAAGATGGATACAGGTACGGGTTATTCAAGTGCGAAATACTTAAGTTATCCATATTTAATGCCGAATTCGTACTGGAAATGATCCGAAATTGAAATTAGATAGATTTCAACCTAAAACACTTGCCCGAAAGAACCAGATACAGAAGGAGAATATTATTATGATAGAGTTACTTACCCGTTTTACATCTTACAAAAATTCAATTATAAAACACCAGCATCTTACCCGACATGGTTACTACTTTAAAAATTTGATGTATTTGACTAAATATAAACTAAATGGGAACTTGTGCTTTTTATTTTACTTTTTGTTGTTTTTACACAAAAAAAGCAAATCGTTGTTTACCTACTTTTGTGGTGTTGTCGTTGTTTATACAACAAACTTTGTAATTTTACTCTCAGAGTGGCACTACCAACGGAAAATTCAATCTTTCTTTTACTTGGCTTAAGAATTTTATATTTATTTTAAGTAAAGCTCAAATAAGACGTGACATGACCATAACAAAACTGTATTACCATCACCTCTGTATTACCAAAACGACAAAAACATACCATACAAATCAATTCAATTTTGGTTTCTGAATTCGCCGTTACGGCTGTGGCATTATGTTTATGTCACGTCTAATTTGAGCTTAAATCCAATCCAGTACCCATAACTTTAGTAAGAACTTCTCGCATCAAAAGATGTGAAACAAAATATTCAATCGTTTCTCGAAAAGCGAGAAAAAACTGTGTCTGTATCTCATGTCGAAAACTATCAAAAGAGATAGCGTCGTTACGTTATAAATGTCATAACATTGCACCCGAAGCCGATGTGACATTGCAGACGTTAAGAACGTCAGTAATAGATATCGTTGACGGCGACCAAAATTTACTAAAATTGAAAACTTTTCAACGACGGCGGCGAAAATACAACCGTCGGCTTTACCAAATAGCAAACAAGCAAACAATTGAAAAATGTGCCAAGAACAAAATATTATTATTATTATTCTTTGCATTTTAAATAGTTTTTTAGTATTAAAATTTTTTCTCGCCCCATTTTTATTCGTGAGTGTTTTTGACAGTTCAAAGCGGGAACTTTTCTCAAAAAAATGTTACAGACACACTTTTTATGTAAATTGGCGGGTAATTTTCTTACGTGATAGTTTTTACTCGGCAAAAAAGTTACAGAAACAGTTTAGTAAGAAAAACAGCTGTTTGTTTCAATATATGGCATTTTTGTTTCATTTAACACATTTCAATCGAAAATTTTTTCGACGCGAGAGTTACAGAACATGGGCACAGGATTGGTTTTCGAAAGTAATCCCATTTAGGTTTCTTTTAAGTAGGTCTTAATGCTTTTTGTATAAAAACCTTAATTAATCCCGGGTGTTTTTTTTTTTTTTTTTCTGTGTACAAATTTTATTAAGACCCAACCAACCGTAATGTCCATGAACTTAAGGAAATTTTTTGTTAAGTTTAACGAAACTGTCATATGCTTAAGCAAAGTGCGGAATTGATAGCTCATTCCGTACTATAATCAAATGTTTTTTTATACACTTTGGAAATTTAGACCTCACAAATTTGGTTACGGCTTCATAATTATTTACCACAGATGTCGTATTTAGTCTTTTCTTAAAAATCTTTTTGTTAATTTTTTATGTTTGGTTGGTTTGTTAACGTGGTAGCACGCCAATAAAAACTAGGTGGACTACAAGTAGACAGTGATTCCATTTTGACACAACTCATCAAGAGTAGGATTCCCCGATCAAGCGTGAAACCAGGTGTCACGCTAGAGAGAGAGTTATCTGCAGCTGCGCCAGCACTAATTAAAAGAGAGACCGAGTCTCGTATACCAGTCTCGAAATGTCCCTGCGACTAAAGTAAAGAAGTGGCTCAAAGCGAATCATGTCGTATGTGTGCCACGTTACCTTGGTAACTTTTCAGTCACCCATCTTTCATTTCAATGTTAAGCAGTCAAATGCCCAATTTTTAGGTTTGATATTAAAACACATTTACGTTTAAAATCGTTTTAAATACAAATTTCTTTTTTTCACTAAAAATTTAAATGTTACTTAATTCACCGATGTGGTAAATTAAAATTCATTTTAAGTTTCCACTGGAAAAAAGGTGGTCTCAATATTAAACCAATACAACAACAACAGGCAAAGCAATAGCAAACAGCTGTTTTTTGAGGCCACCTTGTAAATAAATACACTTTTTTATGATATTCTTTTGTTTTTAGTAGTGCTACCATACTTTTATCTTTAGTAAATAAGACCTTTTAAACTAAACTCAAAAAATCAATCTGTATTTAAATAAGATTTAAGTTTATATGAAAATTAACTTAATCTTAATTCAAATATTATTCTGAAAATTGGGCATAAGAAACAGAATACTGCCCAAAATGGTGGCAACATGTAAAGACCTGTCAGAAGATTTATTTACATTATTCGCGAAGATATGTCGGAAATTTCACTATAGTAGATACCGATTAGTGATGAATTTTCTCCAACCGCATTCGCACTCAAAGGCTTAAGTAACACAACCATAACTCGCGAGGTCATTATGCGTTTGTGCTGATGTGTGTAAGACATAGAAATGTTGCAGATCGACCCTTGAATATATACTGATGAAATCAGATTTACTTTCTGAATCGATCTACCGATGTTCGTCTTTATGTCCGACCGGCTGGCTGGTTGTCCATGTAAACTTTGAGTGAAAAGTGCATGTTGCCATTTTGGAAATAGTTCGATGAAATTTGGTACATTCCTTTTAGGAACTATCGACAGTTGAGAGAATTGATTTCTTATTTTAAATAGTCACCATAAAAATTTCTTTTCGTAATTGAAACTTAGTGTAAATCTACTATTTGAATTAAATATGGCTGAAAAGTATTTTATTGCATCTTTAATCATATTAACAAATTTTGTTCCCTTAATTGGTCCATATTTCACCATAATTCCCATACAATTAATTCAATAACCTCTTTACAAATGTAAGAATTGCTGTTGATTGATGTCATAGCAGCAACAATGTCAAGGCATTTTCTGATGGTGGTGTCAGCATTGACCGAAAGTCGCGTATAAAACCCGTACCCATCATATGGATGTTGATATCTAGATATTCGGCCTTATTATGAGTGTCGTTGTCGTAGTCGAAAACTAGTCGTCTTGAACAAAATTCATATTATGAATGTCGTAACGATACAAATACTACAAAATTTTTATGTGTTTTACATTTTCATTGTCGTAAATAATAATTTATATCGACAAACATTTTAAACGTTGACGAATTCGACCACGATAATATTTGCATAAGGGAACACTTGAAAAACAAAATTTATATCCACGGACCTCTAAATGGAATTTGGCTACAAAATTTATTAATAATTATTTGTTTAAATTAACGTTACCCCGTTTTTCTACATTTATTTTTTATTTAAATCATATACAATTTGTAAATTTCTTGAATTTTCGAAAATTTAAATAAAATAGGAAAAACATTTGAAAAGAAATGTTTATGTATTCACGTTCGCAGTCTCCTAGAAACCGCTGTTAACCCCAGGGGTTCCGCCTAGGTGTAAGGCATCATATGGTCGGGCTAGACTGACTATAATTTTTAAATTTTGTTATTTTATAGTGTATCTTAGGTTAGGACTAAAATTTTGCTTTCCATTTACATACTTATGTTTTTAATAAAACTTTGTCCTAACTGGTTTTGTTTTATAATTAAACATACGGCCGTGTTCTGGCAATCGCACGATTTGAAATCGCAAAACGCCAGATCAATGTTATGGTGTTCTGAAACTCGTGTGTTTTGCTTGCGATCTTCTACAGTTTCTTTAAAATATTCTTGTTTCCCTGAGCTTGCTGTTGCCAAACTTCTTGCGATTGCGATTTACAGAACACTTATTATGCGATTTAAAGTCAGTATCGCAAATGTTAAGCGTTTTGCGATTTCAGAACATTCCCGTTAGTTTACCTTAATGATTAGTAAAGAACAAGCTGTCCATAAGTTTACGTTTAATATTCATTTAATAGATCTAAGAAAATCTATTGCTTTTCGTTTGCATTTGCCACGTTTTAAAATCAACTTAACTCTTGAATTGGACTTTTAGTAACAAGCGTTAAAACAATTGTTGGCCTTTTCTCACAAATTTACATTAAATTTAGGTTTCTTTTCAAACATAAACTTAAAACAATCGCAACCCTTCCCAAAATGTTCGAACAAAATAATTTCTTAAATAGACTTCATTTTGAATGCAAATTTCTCTTCAAAAAATTATCAAATAAACCTAAAAAATTGTCCCGAACGAAAAAAAAATTGCTATCGAAACAATAAAATCAAATCAAAACGTGATAGCGACAAGATCAAAACCGATAAATAATGCAACAAAATCTGTAACTCACTTTCTTTTGAGACACAACAAATACTTTTTGTTTGTGTAGCACAACAAAAAAATTCATAAGGAATAAAAATTATTTCTATTGCCAAAATATAGTTTTCGTTATTTAAAGGCATATGACACACTTATTTTGGGCTGTTTTCTTTTTAAGGTCAATAAGTTAAATAAATTTTGAAAAAAAAAGAAAAATATAACAAAAACTTTTTGCAAGCAAACAAAAAAAATACAATCAAATATCTGCCACTTTTGGGAGCTGCCCAACCCAAAAGAAAATAAAAATTAGAAAAAAAAAAAAAATATATTTATGTTAGTGTTTAACTTAAATCAAACAAAATTTTCCCATTGTTTTTATGCAACAACAACTTTGACAAAAAAAAAATTAAAATTATCAAAGAAGAAAAAGTTGAAGAAGGGTTTACCCTTGTCTTGGCAAGCCATACGGAACCATAAACAAGACAATACAATATCATAATGTCCAAATTTTTTCTATTATTATTTCTAACAATCCAACTTCAGTACAAGCAAGTGTTTGAATATGTGTGTATGCATATGGGTGTGTGTGTGTGAGAGAATATTTATTCTACTCCTCAATGAAGCGCAACATAAAGTTTGTTACTTTCGTTGCCAGATTTGGCCAAAGACCCGCTAACAATAATAGCAACAACAACACCAAGCTTAACTAAACAATAAAAATATAAACTTTTTAACTCATAAACTCATTTAAAATTCTTTCATGAATATTTCTTGTAAACAGAAAAGGCAAGTGTCACAATCCAAACTGTTACTTGTAAAAGAAATTGAAAACAAAAGAAGTCAAACACAAACTTTTCATCTAAGCAAGTCAGAGTGCCATATATTCGGCTTTGCGGAAACTGTTATACCCTTCACCATAATAAAAAATTAAATTAAATCGTTATTTTAGTTAATCTTTATATCAGTGTTCGAAAATAAACAGTACATTATTTAGCGTCCGGCTCACACACCGAAGAACGATATCTATTTTTTTAGTTTTTGTGTAAACATACACAAACCTTAATACCGTTCGTAACTATTTTCAAGAAAGAACCGAACATTATATAATGTTCTTCGTTAAAAAACAAAACAATTGTAGTGATACTGTAGAAAAACATTATATTTTAATGTTCTATAATGTTTTTTTCGTGTGTGTATTTTGCTTTTGTAAAACCGTTCGTAACTATTTTCAAGAAAGAACCGAACATTATATAATGTTCTTCGTTAAAAAACAGAACAATTGTAGTGATACTGTAGAAAAACATTATATTTTAATGTTCTATAATGTTTTTTTCGTGTGTGTATTTTGCTTTTGTAAAAAATGTTTGGTTTTTTTTTATCAGCAAAAAGCGACGAACATTAACGAGCCGAACCGAACACATTGAAGTTCGTGGATTTTCAAAAAAGAAAACAGCATTATTTTTGTGTTCGAAAGATGACAAACAGGGAAACGTTATTTTTTTTTAATGAATTTCTACACAAACACTATTAGCGTTTGTGTTTTCCACAAATCTACCGAACCGAACATTAAAGAACGATATTTAGTGTTTATTTTCGAACACTGCTTTATATATATAATGCAACAACAAAATGGGGTTGATAGGTAATACCACACCCCAAATAAGTAGTAAAATAATCACTTGTAAATTTACCGCACACTAAATCATAAACAGGTACAACTTAAACATTTTTAGGAGAGGCAAAAAATTGGCTTCAAAAACTTTGTTGCAGTTGTTTAATCAAATTGAGTTTCACAAATGTTAAAGAAGAAAAGTTTAAGAAGATCTTAGACCCTACAAATTATATTGCAATTTTATAATTAAATTGAGTTTCACAAATGTAAAAGAACAAAGATTCTGGATCCTTATCAGTAGCGAAGTTAATTTTTGGATGTCCATCTGTCCATGTGTATATTGAAATGGGTTTGTCGGAGACCCCAGATATGATATGACTAGGTTGTTACTAGAGTTGTCTGTCAATTATTCGCATTTCAACTTTGTTCGAATAATTAAGATAATTGTTTTTGTTCGTTCGATCAAACGATTAAATCTATTTAATTATTTGATTAATCGATAGGAATTACGAATAAAGAGAATTATTTTTACACAAAAAATAACGTATTTTTAATAAGTTACATTCGTCCATTCATCTACAACTATGGAAATTCTTTATTATTTTCTTAATTTTTTTGCAAATCTGCCATAAATTCTTCTTTTTTTTAACGTTAAACTTTTCATCTTAACTCCATATCGTTGTATTACTTAAATGCATTGTAAAACCCTTAATTCCTTAATAGTCAGATATTACTTTGGCGTTGGCAGGTCTACCATCTTCGGCTAAACTTCTGCATACAATTTCTTCTATAGAGCACGACATTTTTTGATGTCGTTGGATTACCTTTCACTACATCGTTTTCAATGGTAATATTGTGACACTTGCGCAAATGGTAAACAGCATTTTCTACTTTCATGATATGATTTATATGGGCAGTTCCAGCGAAAAGTCTACTTTTTGTAACGTAACGCCAGAAGTTATTTAAATTGTTTCTCAAAAATTTGTATATGTAAAGCGCAACTTGCTCTACATTTAGTAACAGAGTAATAGAACGGCTGAACAACATGGTCCTAAAATACAATCTTATTTGCATTCTGGCGTTACATTCAAAAAAGTACACTTTTCGCTGAAATGTCTATATGTACCTTTAAACGAGCAAAGATTTTTAGATCTGATAACTTGAAAAATAAATCTATATAAGTCAAAAGCTTACTAGAAAAGGTCTTATACAAAACGTTTTGCTCAATTCGTAGCCTTATTCAGTTTTGTAATGCAAGTCAAAATCCGCTTCTGTTTCTTAACGTCACGCCAGCGCATATTTTTGCTTATAACTGCAGCTCCTTAGTGTCGATTGTTGTAATTTCTTTTTCTGACTATAGTGCTACTTCAATACTTTGCATTTATAAAAACCCTTTTTACAAATTTGTCCTCAAGTCACGTCAAAATGGAAATGGTCATGTATGTAAATCAATTCTTTAATTTTTTAGCGTTTTGTTTATTTCTATTCTATTTCACACGTTTGAGTTAAAAAGAAAACAGTTGATACAATTGTTTGTCAAAGATTTGTTCTATAAGAACAAAAAATACATTTTTAGAATACTATGAGTACTTAACAGGGATTTTGGTTGATAAACATTGAGAATTATAACACTACGTGACAATTTTAAAATTGTCCGCTGAATCCGAATATGAAGTCAGAATTGTCAAAAGTAGAACAGTTTTCGAGATATTCCAAAATAACCGTTATTTGTGTTTTTAAAAAAGATGCTGTGACTGAAATGCAAATTTCGAAAAAATAAAATTGTAGCCTTTTTCAATACGAACCTTTTTGTGCCCAATAGGAACCAGATCGGTGCAAAAATTACAAAGTTACAGAAGATTAATTGCATTAACCCACAACAATTAAATATACAAAGCTAAATTTTAAGTAAAAATAAATATTAAAAATTGCTTGAAACTATTGAATTTCTTTGTTGGGTGAACTTACTAAATCTTCTGTAGCTTTGTCATTTTTGTACCAATCTATGTCTTGTTGGGCTCAAAATGTTCATATTAAAATAATCTAATGTCGCATGCAATAAAACATTAGGATTTTTAAATCATTGTTTTAAAAAAATAGCTTGAAAAGAACAAAATTGAACAAAATCATAAAATTTTCCATGAAGCTTGAACTTTTGTCCCCTGTAACTCTGTCATTTCTTGACCAATCTTCACAAGCAATCCATGGTTATTTTAGAAATTTTATAACCTTTCACTAAAAAGAATAATAATAATCCGTTTACAATTTTTGAAGATATTTGCATTTCAGTCACATCATCTTTTTTAAAAACACAATTTTTTTTTTTTTTTTAATTCCCTATGCTAATCCCCGCAAAGCTTGACGCTTGTCTGCAGGAAAGAAACCACAGTCTCTGGCGGGAATCGAACCCGCGACCCCGGGGTTGATAGACTAGCTCACTACTAGCTAGCCTACCGGGGCTAATATGGGAATATCTCAAAAACTGTTCTACTTTTGACAATTCTGACTTCATATTCGGATTCAGCGGACAATTTTACATAAAGATTAGCTGCCAGATTCATTTGGTCACGACTTTGTTGAAATTTTGTCACGGTAGTGTTACAATCAGGGCTATCCCTACAATATTTTTTAACTTTCCTACATTTTGTATAAAATCACTAAAAACGTATGAGAATAAATCAAATTCTTAGCTTTTATTTAATTTATTTTTTAATAAAAAAAAATTGTTCGATTAATCGACATTAATTAATCGATTTATTCGTTATTCGAAATCGCCATTTTAAAATTATTCGAACAAGAGTTTGGGTTTGTTTGATCGATTAATCTAATTATTCTTAATCGGTTGACAACTCTAGTTGTTACACATTTCTGTCACAAATACTACTGACCTGTTTGCTATTGAAATTCAGCCAGATCAGTCCATAAATGGCTGAGATATCAGCAAAAAACCACGACTGCCTCTAATTTTATTCATTAAATTCCATGTTATTGTGGTTATACCCATCCCCGAAATAACAAGATGAATATTATATGTATATAACTTGTCTAAGTTGCTTTTAGCAATATTTTTAATCATGCATGTACATTGTACAACGAAGTTGATTTTACGATGTCCGTCTGTTTTTCTGTATATTTGGAGAACAAAAAGAGCAAAGTTTCCGAATTAGATTCAAGCATCTTGGTTATCAATGCACAACCTCTCAAAAATATTGGCGGGATTGGAGAAGTGGGCGTGGCACAAAATAGATTTGCATATATATCTTAATAACGGTATTTATATAGCTTTCGGTTATCATCAACCCATGGTGAAGGGAAAAGAGATTTACTTGTAATTTTAGAAACTCTTCTATTACCGCATGGGATGCAGGCATTACTTTTCTATATTGAAGCCTACGTCTCTATGTTTTATTGAAGCCTAAAAATTTTTGATTTTTGTATTTCTGCAAACTAATTTTTATATTTTTGCTGTGCAAATTTTAAGGTTAAACCGTGTTGCAAAGAGCTTAATTTTTTCAAAATATAAACTCTTTAGCTTTTAAAAATTGATTTTCTTCCAATATGGGTTTCCACATAATTTTAAAGCTCAACATTTTAACGGATTTTTCTTTATATTTTTAATTTCTTTTTTCGCCTTGTGCACTTAAAATCTATTCTTGTCCTGTATGTATTGTAATGTAAATTTGACAAGCGGTCGGTAAATGTTTTTTTTTTCGATTTCAATTGTTAATTGTCAAAACTATTGGTAGGTTTTACAAGAAAAATTAAAGAAAAGTTAATTAAAACCAGTTTAATGCAATTTATAAAATGTTCATATATAATAGTTTTTTTCCTCTAATGTAAAATTTTCAAAAAGTTAGGTCCCTTTGTGTTTTAGGTGACGATATACTTGAAGCTAAGAGCTGAAGCAAACTAAGTCAAAAAGGCAATTCGAAAATATTTTGAGGTTAAGTAAGCGAAGGCCCAATAATTTCTACAGTCATTGAATTGGGTTTATAAACGTAAGCTTTGAAACGAAGCACTTATGGATTAAGTCCTTCACAGAACTGATTAGAGTTAATCTTTGCGGAGAACTTCGTACAAGTTTCTAAAAGTTTTGAAAAACAAGGCTTGGTTCGGTGCAGCTGTGTGGCCTCCATATATACTTTACTGGGTCATAGATCAATATTGTGTAAATTCCAAATGAAATGACAAAACTATATACATTCCCCTCTTTGTCTATAGTGTAGGGTAAAAAAAGTTGTAGACGAAAAAGAGAAGAAGGAAAAAATCACGTAGAAGATCAAACATTGTTTTTAACTTTTTTCTTTTGTTTAAAAACAAAACCTCTAATCGAATGCACAATCACAACAACAAATACAACAACATTTATTGTCTTCTTTTGTCTCCTGATAATGTTTAATAAATGCTCAATGAATCACAAATATTTTGTTACAGTATGTGAAAGGATCAATTCACCGAAGGAACCCCAGATTTGATATAAAATAAAAATAACTTAATAAGTCGATCTAATGATGTCCGTTCATCTGTCCAGCTAAATGGCTGGCTGTCTGACCATGTAAACTGTGTGCGCCAAGTAGAGGTCCCAATTTTGAAGATAATTTGATTAAATGTAGTGAATAGGTTGTAATTGTAACAGGGACCAAACCTATTTAAAATTAAGAGAATCCGTTCATAATATAACATAACTCCCACACAAACTTCTTGCCGGAATAGAGTCTTTGTGCCCATAAACCATCTTACTATGTACATACATACACTCAAAAGAAAAATTAATCCATCCGAACTCAAATCAACCTGAAGCGGCATTAAAAGTACGGTGAATACAGATTTTCTTGAATCAAGTACAGAAAAATTGATCAAAGTACGGACTTTCAATCGCAAAATACTTAACTTTTCCATGTTCAATTCCGAATTAGTACTCGAAATAATCCAAAAATAAGGTTGATTAAGTAAAACTAAGTTTGAACCCATGTCAAAAGGCTCTTGATTAAAGTATTATAAAGTTGATTCGATCCTGAATTCGTACTTGAAATGAACAAAAAGTGAAATAAAAAGGAGAATTTTATTATATGTAATTGATTTACTTACCCGCTTAACACCTTAAAGAATTTCAATTGTGAATCACCAGCATCATTCCCGATATGGTTTTAACTTTAAAAATTTAAGGTACATATACTTATAACTGAAAATGTAAAGTAAATGAGAACTCTTGGTTTCGATTTTACTTTTTAATCATGAAAATAATGTGTTTTCGTCTTGTTCTGTGTTTTTTGTTGTTTCTACACAACAAGTAAATCGTGTTTAAACTACTTATGTGGTGTTATTGTAGTGTCGGCACTACCAACGAAAAGTTGTATCTTTTTTTTACTTGGTTTAAGAACTTTGTACTTATTTTAAATAATTCCGGGACTGATTTTCGAAATTAATCCCATTTACGATTGTTTTAAGTACGTTTTAGTGGTTATGGTTCTAAAATTTTTGAGTACGACTCGTAATTAAAGCAAGTTGAAAAAACTTAATTTATCCCAAGTGTTTTTCTTTCTGTGTACACACATATATTTGGCGCTACAGCAAAAGTTCAGCCTTGGCCTCACAAATAATACTTTTCCATTTACGTCTCTATCGCTTGCAACATTTTCCCAGTCTTGTGCATTTAGTCTTTTGAAATCAGCATTGACACCATCTTTCCATTGAACTTTTGCTCGTCCAACTGCTTTCCTGCCTTCTGGCTTGCAAAAACATACGTGCTACATGACCAACTCATCCAATTCGTTGTGATGTTGTTAGTGCTGAGAAGAATGATTTATTTAGTGCTGGCCTGAAGTTAATCATTGGTTCTTAAGCGGCTCATACACTTGCAATATTATTGTATATGACATTCGCCATTTTATTTCCATTTTGTCCTATATTTTACAATAAGTCGCACAATAGTTTCATTCATTCAATAAAAAGGTGAACACAACCTATAGGAATAACATAAACAGCATTGTACAATGTTGCCAACACACTTTACTTTCTTTTCGTTGTGCAATAAAAATCAAAAGTTTTTTGATTGTTGCCAATATATTTGTCCACCTTCGAATATCACATACACATTGGCGATATAATTGTACTATACGTAAAATTGAACAATTTTATTGCAAGTGCGTGAGCCGCTTTATCCTGTTTAAATTTGTTGTTATTTTTACTGCTACCCGTATACGTCTTAGGAGTTTTCTTTCAGCGATACCTAGAGAATACGCGAATGCCCTGGTTGCAGCTTTCATTCTCTCCCTAATATCAGCTGTGCAGTTGATTTCGGCGTTGACATGAGAGCCCAATTAATTGCAATTCTTAACCACTTCAAAGCTATTATTATCAGCACTTTTCCGTGGTCAACCTTCTTTTCCAGTTAGTGTTTCCTGTAGGCCCCCATTATGTACAGGCCTGCTTCATTTGCTACCTTGTTTAATCTCTGAAATCCTTCTTTCATAGAGTAAACCGATCTTCCAATCAGGTCCTTATCATCTACAAATGCTAAAAGCTGTGTGTTCGAACTCCATATAGTGTCTACCGATACCAGTGATACGTTCCTGACAATTTGCTCTACGACCATTATAAATAATTCTGTTGATAATCCATCGCCCTGCCTTACTCCGGTGTTAGTTTGAAAGGGCTTGGAAAGTTCATTTTGCGCTCTAACCACATGCATGCTGTTAGTTGTTGCCATTCTCGCCCACCCATGGTATTCATTCGGTTAACCGTCAACCGGTTAACCGATTAATTACTACCCGATTAACTGATCGGTTAATTTCAAATTGGCTTTTTTCGATTAACGATTAAACCGGTTAATTTCAGTCGATTAACCGATTAACCGAAGTAACAAAATTTACAATATTTTGTAGTATTATAACATATTTTTTTGTGTGTTTTTAGTTATTGGTTTTGTCTCATATACAAAATGTATTTGTTTAGAAAATATTTTTTCATACAAACAAAGAAGGTGTTCAGTGATTTTCATTTTAACCCATTTTCCGCCGACCAATGACTTAAATTACATTGTTTTTCAATGTTTTTTTTTATCTTCTCCATCGATCAACAGGAATGTGGCGAAAAATGGGTTAAATATATGATTGCCAATACCTTTTTTTTGTTTCACGTACTTTTTATATATTTGTGTTTAGTTATTTGTTTTTTATCATATCTTCTCATATCAGTCTTTTAACAAAATTAACCGAAACAATTAGTAGTGTTAAAAATGTTTGAAAACTCTAATGGCATAATGGAGTATTTTATATGTTAAGAAAAATCCTGGAAAAGTACTGAGATATTAGATATTCAACTACGATAAGTGAAAGAATTGTTTCAAAGTCAACTTTTGTCAAAACTAAAGAAAAGAATCGCTTTAATCCTAAACATTTAAACCAAATTATTTTTCTAAATGATTATTGTATAAGATGTCCTTTTACTATTGAAATAACTAACAAAATTATCTCAGTTTATTTTTGAATAAATACGTAAATATTTTCTGGATTCACAAGGTAGTCATAAAGTCTATATATCGTCGGCTTAATATGCAAACCACTTTTTATTTAAATTGAGATTTTGATGCCGTGTGGTAGAGAAAGATACGCCTCGTCAACCAGCATGTAGTTTTTCTTCTATTAAAGTCTTGAAGTGTGTAAAACTGACTGTAATTTAAATTTCTATCAAGCTTCAAATAGGAAAAATAAACAGTTTTTTGTCTCTCCTGTAAAATGTGCTGAAAGTGAGTTAGCAGGTTTGCATATTTAGCCAACGATATGACTGTTGTAAGCTACCGCTTATAATATAGATTTCTACTATACAGTTATGAAGAATCAATGAACACAGCATTACAATTTTTATTTTGTTTGAAACACAACAATATTTATTTTAAACAAATTTAAATATTTTTCAGTTTATTTTTTAGGATATTATGACGATATGACTTGATACCACACCTTGCGCATTAATTGAAAAATGCATATTACATATTTATGAATTGTTTTTTTTTTTTTTGCTTGCTCGTTTTAGTTTAAGAATTGTTATGTTTGGTATGCTATTATTTTTTTTTTACTTATACACTCCAAATAATAAGCAATTAATGCATTTTTATATATTGAAATTACTTAATTTATAAAAAACTTTATTAATCGGTTAACCGATCAAAAACAAAATTAACCGATTATTAACCGATTAAACCAAAACCTCGGTTAATTAATCGAGCGATTAACCGATTAAAGCAAAAGGTCGATTAAATGAATACCCTACGCCCACCCCTCTATATTTACAGGGACGCCGAGTAGTTTCATCCTATTCTATATAACTAATATTTTGTTGGTATTTAAAAAAAATTTGGCCCAAACTTATTTTAATACAATTCTAATCATCTTATTAAATTGTTTTCAAATCGGTTAAAAGGAAGTTATAGCTTTAAATGCCGTTCCAAAAAACGAATTACCAAGTTTTAGTTTTAATGCATTAAAAAATAATTTTTTTAATCGAAATTAATAAAAGCAGTTGGCATTGGTCCTTTCGAATTTGCAAACATTTTAGTGTAAACCAGAAATAATTTAATAGGCTATGGACTTTGATTATGTATTTGTATTAAATTATTGTTCAATATTTATAACGAAAGAAAAATAATATACCTCTGAAGAACGAATAAATTCCTTTAAGCCACTGCTTTGAACAATAATTGTGTTAACTTTGTGTAAGTAAACTTAAATTCTACGCAAATAGACAAATTAACAGCCAGACCTTAATACCTAATCGCACATATTATTTTTTTTTTTATTTTTTTTTTTTTTGTTGTTACTTCATTTAAACATTAGAATTTAACGTCTATTTAATAGTTGGATACATTTATGAGCCATAAAATGTTTCCATTGCATACAAGACCAAAATTCAAAAAGTGTTTTACTAATTTTAGGAAGAGTTAGTTTTGTTTGTCGCTTGTTTTGATTTTCAACTTCCTGTTGTGGCAAACTTTTTATGGGCCAAAAAAAGTATTTGATTTCTCCATGAGTTTAATATACAAATAATATATTAAATATAAATATTAAGGAAAATGTGCATATGCATTAAAAACAAAACGTTATTTTTAGTTTCTTTCTTTCTTTAAAAAGTTATTAATAAATAAAACAGCATTTCAACAATAACCACAAAAAATATTTTAGTTAACACGAAGCATATGAAAACAATAACAACAGCAACAAATTGAAATAACTTTTGAATATCTTAAAGACCGTTTTTTGGGGGTTGAATCACTGTCAAAACGACATTTTATAATGAAAAAAAAGTTCTCAAAAGGTTTCAATACCATGTTTTTTTTAAGAAAATGTCGTTACAATAATATACATATATTTATTTTGTTTTAGAAGGGGATATCCCTTGCCTTTTTCAACCGCTTCAATTGTTCTTTTTGTTTGTTTTATTAATATGCTTAAGCGCATTTTTCCTTTTTAATATTATTGTATCGGTTTTTGCATATTAATTAGTTTTATTTATTTAAAGAAAAAAATCTTGGTTCTCAACACGTTCTGAGTTTCACTCAGAATATTTCCCACAGTGTATGTTTACACTTTAAAATCAATGACATATTAGCGTTTTGTTGCAAGACACTTAGACAAATTAATTAAAAATGAGCACTTTTTTGAATATTTACCACGTATTGTTAAAATAAAAAAAGAAGAAGAACTAGAACCGCTGGCAAACAATCGATAGTTCTACCGATAGTATCGATAGTTCTACCGATAGTATCGATAGTTCCCTTTCCATTGGGCTATCGATAGTTTATTTTCGTTCAAATCTTTTTAAGAAAATTATCAATAATTTTTTTGTTTCTATCTGGCAAGAACATGCCAGCCGTCGTTGCCGCCCAGCTTAGCCAGCTGCTGCAGTTATCTAGTCGGATATTTTATATACAGGTTGCAGTTTTGAGCGTATAATCCGACAAAAATTATACACATGCCTATTGCTAAGGAGCGGGAGCTATCTAACTTCCGCTACGATTAGAAATAAAGCAGCTTCTGTTGAAAAAATCCACCACCCAGATATAGTACTCTCTCAGGCCGATCTGTCATTCCTCATGTGATGGAAATCAGCTTTTCAGTACTATCGCTACCCGCGACTTAAGCCTTAAAACACAGCCCCCATGTCATCCCCGAAAGTATCTGTTTGCTAAAAAAGCTACCTTTCGCATACTAACGGGGACCTCAACCAATAATCAGACCATTGCCTTGCATACACCGGGGGCTAACGATTCTCTGGGGCTTCCAGATTAGAAAGTTCTCTGGTTAGCCTGGGGTCTCAACAAATCACACAGACTTCAGGTGGCCTGTCATTTTTAGTCTTTGTTGAACCCCAGGTATGCATACACCTGATCTGCCCAGCAAAATGTAACACCAAAAGGTGAAATATCCTTGAGATAATCCGTACAACTCCCGGGGGGAACTCCAATGAATGTAAGATGAAATAATTTTTGGAATTTTAAATCGGCTTCAGTTGTAAATAAAAGCCAGCAAGCAATCAAGTAGAGTCTTTTGACCACCCATTTAAATGTGAATACTTTAAATATCCAGATATTGTTTTGTTTAAGAATCTGATAATGTCACCTCAACTGGTCTCTAATACTTCTGATATATCGAGCCCTAAACGCGAAAATAACGTAAGCTACATCATTTTCAATTTTCGTTTTTTTTAACGAATGACTTTATTGGCAGCACTTGCACCATCTCCTAAAATGTCATGGTCACATAAGGTACCGTTATGATTTATAGCAAGAAATATTCTATCGTAAGCCACAAATTTCATGAAAATTTATGTTTATGAAAGAAAATAATAAAACTTTCTCCTGTAAAATTTTATTTTTGGCGCTTACGTTATTTTCGTGGTTAGGGCTCAATATTGTCCAGTACCTGATTGTAAGAATACATTTAGTTGCCACACATGCTTTATTTTATTTTTATTTTTATTTTTTTTAAGGTTGGGATCTTTTAATTAAATAGAACTTCTATTTAAATGACTTTACGAAATCGTTAACTAAAACATAAAATTCCTTTGGGAATATGAAAAACATACACACCCTGTATGTGTCTAATCTGGGTAAAGATACGATTAAAACAACATTTCAGTTGTTAACATAAAATCTTTATGTTCCATGTAACATAGACCAGAAATTCCGCCCACAATTCTCAAAGTCTACAAACTTTTTTTATTTAGTTCATACGCAAAATGTAATTAATATAAAACATCATCTATCTACTCCACTCGTGCAACACTAAAACATTTTTATGCCACAAAAAGTAATTAATAATGTCTGTGCTCAAGATGTTTCCTTTCAGTTTTCAAAAGTTGATTTTTCTTAAGCGTTAATCGAAAAAAGTCTAAATAAATTTTAAAAACGTTAATCAAGAAAAGTGTTTAACTTAGAAAAAAAAATCTTTGACTATTGAAAGTTGTACAACAGAACACACTGATCCTCTATGAGACACGACTATTTTGCATAAAAACTAACAAAAGATAGAAATTGTAAAAGACCGGAGTGTGTAAGTCATGTTCGTTCTACGAATGACTATTAATATTATTTAAATTTTACTTGAATGGGGGAAGTTTAAAGGATTGCAAACTTTACGGGGAATTGAAAAATGTGCGGTCAATCCATTTTGTAAAGGAAACTGAAAATTTACTTTCCTAATTTAGTTAACAAAGTTATCTAATCCATGATAGAACTTTTTCCTATTGGTCTTTGTTTAAATGACATTAATATTATTTTTCCTCCATTACATTTTTTAATTACACAATTACATTTAATGCGAAAGTTCAAGTACAATTGCATTTCCATGTACAAAATAACAATTTCTTTATATACAAAATACTTATCATTGTTTCTTTTAGCACATTTTTAATTCATTAATTGTAATTGAAAAGTAATGCTTTTATTAAGTAATTACAAATAATAATTGTTAAAACAAAAAAAAAAGATTTGGAATTTAAATTAAATAATATTAAAAGTGATATTGCATTTCAATTATTTATGATAAGTACTTAATTTCAATTACATTAATGGCAAATGTAGTTATAATTGCAAATGTTATCAAGAACTGAAAAAGTATGAATTAATATTTTTAAAATTTCTAAAATTAAAATTTAAAATAAACTAACAGAAGTAAAGAAGAAACATGTAAAAATGGGTATAAAGATTGATGTCTGACTACAGACCGACAGCCGTCGCAGTGGTCGAAAGGGTACAACTGCAAAGAACTCGGATGATGAGAATGTGATTATTCTCGAAACATGTGAGCTTGACCTGAGTTCAATCAGCCGTTAAGTCAAGAATAAAAATTATCAATTAATTTTAATTCATTTCATGTTGTAAAATTCCTTCCTTCATTAAAATAATTTACTGAAAATTAAATTTAATGAACTTGAGCCTGATTCAAAATTAAAAGTTAAGATTCATGATTGTAGTCACCATATTAAGATTATTATTTAATCATATTATGACTAAATATACTCGTAATATGACATCATAATATTTTTCCCTTAATCATATTATTATTCTGTTAATCATACTAAGTTAAGAAGTAATCAAATTATTGTAATGTTAATCATAATAAGTTAAGAAGCAATCATGTTATTATCATGTTAATCATAATAAGCTATGAAATTAATCATTATATTGTCATGTTAATCATAATAAGATAAGAAGTAATCATATTATCATCAGGTTAATCATAATAAATTAAGAAGCAATCAAACTGTAAAATAATATTAAATGAATAAAAAATTTTTTTGATATATTTTTTTCTTTATGTAAATTAAATAGCGGAGTTCAATATAAGGCTTGCAAAAGAACAAATGCAAAATCTGTGGTTTTCGTGGGCCACCGCGTATGTCCTTTCCATATGTCTTTACATGTTTTAGAGTTGTCAATTATTCGCCTTTCACCTTTGTTCGAATAATTAAAATAATTGTTTTTGTTCGTTCGATCAAACGATTAAATCTGAAAAATTATTCGACTAATAGATGAGAATAACGAATAATAAAATTTTTAAAACAAAAATTACATTTTTTAAATAAGATACATCCGTCCGTTTACAACTATGGAAAATCTTCCATTTTCTTCTTTGTTTTTTTTTCAAATCCACTGTGGCTTCTTATATTTTTGATGCGTACAACTTTTCATCTTAACTCCATAAAGAGGTTGAAGACCTTCCATCTTCAGCCAAGCTTCTGCGTACAATTTCTTCTATATAACAACTGCTGTCTGTCTTAATGTATTTTTCCATTGGAACAAGTTCGGCATTTTTTGATGTCGTTGGATTATCTTACACTACATCGTTTTCAATAATAATATTGTATCACTACTATGTTCACACTTGGGTTCTTAAACGCGTTTAAGCAACTCGATCGTGACTAAGTTCTTATCACATCAAAATCCATGATTAACCATATATTGAAGTGCTTTGTAAATCACTTCAAATTGACATGATTACAACTAAATTACTTCAATTATCACATCGAATCAATCGGTCACTATGACCGTACCCCTCACGTGTACAAATTACCACGATTTCTTTTTAATGTCTTCATTTTTCTTTAAATATTTCATAAATTTTCCCAATTGCAATATGTTTAAAATAATCTTCTGATAACTTTGTTAAAGTATTTGTATCCATTTTTAAATCTTTAAAGAAATATAAATTTGTTTGTTGTGTTTTTTCTTAATCAACTATCATCTTTATCATCTCCAATGTAATGTGAGCGGCTCTGATTAACTTAATCAGCATTTTGCTCAAACGCGTTTCAAAACTCAGGTGTGAACATAGCATTACGCAAATGGCAAAGTTATATATAATTTACAAAATATATATGTATAATACAATAACAGCTCTGTATTTTTTTTAGCTTTTTTTTTATTTCTAAGTTTTTACCCGAGAGTGAAAGATCCCATTTCGTGAAAATTGTTTGATTTAAAAAGAAAACAGGTGTTACAATTGTTGGTCAAAGATTTGTTTAATAAGAGCATAAATAATACTCAACACGGGTTTTGCTTACTAAACAATGAGATTAATTACAATCAGGACTATATCTACAATATTTTTTACCTTTCCTACATTTTGTATAAAATCGCTAAAACGTATGAGCATAAATCCAATTCTAAGCTATTATTTCTTATGTCTTTTATTATAAATTTATGTTTTGATAAAAAAAAAATTGTTCGATTAATCGACATAATTTAATCGATTTATTCGTTATTCGAAAATCGGCATTTTAAAATTATTCGAACAAGAGCTTGTTTTTGTTTGATCGATTAATCGAATTATTCTTAATCGGTTGACAACTCTAACATGTTTCTAAAAATTTTTGAAAAAAGATGGATCAATTCCGATTTTTTAACGTAGTGATAAAAAGTGCAAAACCTAGCCCAGAGTTTGATCTAGAATGGTTTTTCGGCTCTCCTGACATACGCCGTTGGCCATGAAAACCACAGAAATATCGTAGCACTTTTATAAAATATAACGAAATCTATGTGTGTTTTATTGTTGGATTTTACAAATAACGACGACATTTTGCATTTACACTATTAAATCACTTATACTGAATGAACTCCGCTAATATTTTAATTTTTTTAGTTTCTTTAAACTTATTTTTTTATAGGAATTTATCTTTAAATTAATAAACCGCTCACATACAAAATAAACGACACAACTGATTCCAAATTATTTTAAAATGGCGCTAGCATAATATTATTAGAGTAAAAATAGTTTGATTGCATCTTAAACATAATATGATAAATGTATAGAAAGTTATCATGTTATGGCTATTAAATATCATGATATGGTTGTGGGTAATATAACATGTTTTGAAAGTTATCATAATATAGTTGTTAGAAACATAATTATTTTTCGATCAACAATATTCAAATTTATAATTGCGATCAACATATATATGTTTACAGTAACTATAATATTGTTGATATTTAATAAAAAATATCAATTAATTGTGTACGACAACAATATATTGTTACATTAAACATAGAGTTGTTGCCGTAACCATGCCCAACCATATTTTTTCTCTGCGTGCACTTATCCTGTGACCAGTGCACAAAATATTATGATAAGAAGGAACGAATTGTGATGAGTAAAACAAGACATATCAGTTAACTGATGATTATGTTTTTAAAGTGTAGTTTCTCTAGAGGAAAGGTAATTTACATACATAAAACTACTCATGTGACTGAATTTTGTGCGGGTAGTGGCAGATGCTATCTGATTGTAATACATAGCCTATAATATTAACATGGTTCACTCGGGACAATATATGAAACAGGCACAATATTAACCGAAATGGAATTTGTTCACTTAGGTTATTTCAGTGACCTCTTACAAGGTGTCAAAAAGGTGGCAAAACGTGACAAGTCCCCTTCATATAAAGTGCTAGAACTAGAACCGATCCCAACCACTTTAAAACTGTCACGTGACAAGTTTGCTGTTAGTTCCTTTTCCCCTAGGGTAATTGTTCAAATGATTTAATTGTATTAAAACTCTGAAAAAAGTTTTCCATATGTATGTTGTCTTCCAAAAAGACAGCAGAAAACTAAAACTAAAGCAGACTTACTCAAGTTGAAGTTCTTACATGATGTGGACATCATTAGTCACGGTGACATGAGTGTATTTTGCAAACAAAAATAACAGCAAAAACAACATAAAATTGTATGTCGACAATATTATACAGGAATAAATTGTATGTATTTGTATTGTATCACTTTGAAAATTTTGCAAAAGTCTTGAGATCAACATAAGTTTTCTTGCTAAAGGAGACGCAGTAAAAATTTTACTTTTGTAAAATTAAAGTATCCATAAACACTTATTGAAATATTTACACAACATATTTCATTGCACAGAGTTAATGACACCCTACGCAGCAACATTTTGAAAATGGAAATTCGAAATTGTTTATCATTTAAGTCTGGTGTTACTTGGCTAACTTCTCTTATTAAAACCGTTAGATACTTTTTATTTCAACACCGCATTAGTGGAGATGTTTGTTACAGCTTAAATTTTTGAACTGACCTTTTAATCTACCGATCACATTTTGCGTCTATCTAACGATTTCCATCCATCTGGCTGACTGATTGGTTGCCTGTCCATGTAACTTTGTGCGTAAAGTACAGGCCGCAGTTTTAAAGATAATTTGATGGAATTTGGTATATAGATTATTATTGTGTCAAGGATCAAGAGAATGAGAAACTTTGGTTAATAAAATTAAATAAAAATAACGTCTATTTAGCAGCATTATTCTAGTATAAAAGTTCTTATTTAAAAATTAACTTCAGAAGAACATTTTTAAATAACACAGTACAACAAAATTCGAAGGGTTTTGAAAAGTTAGGTCGGGTTTTCGAAATTTCCGGCCTTGAAGTTTTTGAATTTTATGAAAAGGCGTTTGGAATGAGTCAAAAAAATATACTAAATGCACTTCTGAACTAAAAAATGCATATTAGATCTCTTCAGTAGAATTGTATAGCGATTCTTTTCTTAGAATATATAAACCCTTTTTCCCATCTTTCACACAAAAAAATACTAAAACGTTCTATAGTGTCTTCGAAGACCCCTAGTAAAATTTGATGCAGAAAATAATCGTAGAACATTTTAACCCTCTATAGTGCCGCTTTAGTATATTTTTGTGTGAAGATGGGAAAATGGACAAAATTACCCCTTAAAATGAGAGTTATGGGGTTAACACACGCAGAGAAAAAATATGGTTGGGCATGGTTACGGCAACAACACTATGTTTAATGTAACAATATATTGTTGTCGTACACAAATAATTGTTATTTTTTTATTTAATATCAACAATATTATAGTTACTGTAAACATATCAATGTTTATCGCAATTATGAATTTGAGTATTGTTGAGCGAAAAATAATTATTTTTCTAACAACTAAATTATGATAACTTTCTAAACATATTATATTTCTCACAACCATATCATGATATTTAATAGCCATAACATGATAACTTTCTATACATTTATCATATTATGTTAAAGATGCAATCAAACTATTTTTACTCTAATCATATTGTGTTAGCGCCATTTGTAAAATAATTTTGAAGAAATTGTGTCGTTTTTTTATTTGTTAGCGGTTAAACAATTAAAAGATAAAATTCCATAAAAAAACAAGTTTAAAGAAATTAAAAAATTATAATATTGGCGGAGTTTATTCGGTATTAGTGATGTAATAGTGCAAATGCAAAATATCATAGTTTTTTTGTAAAATCCAACAACAAAACACACAGAGAATTCGTTATATTTTATAAAAGTGCTACGATATTTCTGTGGTTTTCATGGGCAACCGCGTATGTTTTTAAACAAATTTTTCAGGAAAGCCGAAAACCCATTCCAGATCAAACTATGGGTATTGCACTTCTTTAACTTTGTCATTACGTTAAAAAATCGGAATTGATCCATCTTTTTTCAAAAAAATGTAAAGAGCGTTCAAAATTAGGCAATATGGCATCAACATCTTAAAATCGGAAAAATTGTTGCCCATGAAAACCACAGATTTTTCATTTGCTCTTTTGCAAGCCTTATATTGAACTCTGCTATTTGATTAACATTAAGAAAACTTGTAAAAAGCCACAAAATAAAAAATCGATGCAAAAATATTTTATTAAGATTTTTGTATGACGTGCTAAATTCCCAATTTTTTATATTTGATAAATACACTGAAATTTATTGTCGAGGGAAAGCTAGCCTCTATGCGCATTTCACTGGCTGCTTAGGCCAGATCATCAGGAAACCTTTTCCAAAGATTTTAGAAAAGCTAAAAGTATTATACAAATAAAACCATAAAGCGAATAAGAATTTTAAACACTCAAAGTCCTACTTGTAACAATATCAAAGCTTAAACAAAACACCAACAATAAACAGTGAGTTTATCTTTTCTTACATCCCCCACAATTGGTTGGGTTCTTTCCGACTCGAATTGTAGTTGTAAGTGGGTAAAAAGAAAAAACAAAATTAAAAACAAATTGCTTCATTCTATTGTCTTCACAAGAAAACAACAAAAAAAACCAATTTGGCAATTCAGTTTTCTGCACGGGCACATGCAAGTATATTATCAAAGTTATTTACGGGAATACAAAATTTACTATTAAGATTTTTGTATGACGTGCTAAATTCCCAATTTTTTATATTTGATAAATACACTGAAATTTATTGTCGAGGGAAAGCTAGCCTCTATGCGCATTTCACTGGTTGCAGAAAACTGAAAAGCCAAATTGTTTTTTTTTTTGTTGTTTTCTTGCGAAGACAATAGAATGAAGCAATTTGATTTTTAATTTTGTTTTTTCTTTTTACCCACTTACAACTACAATTCGAGTCGGAAAGAACCCAACCAATTGTGGGGGGATGTAAGAAAAGATAAACTCACTGTTTATTGTTGGTGTTTTGTTTAAGCTTTGATATTGTTACAAGTAGGACTTTGAGTGTTTAAAATTCTTATTCGCTTTAGGGTTTTTTTTTTTGTATAATATTTTTAGCTTTTCTAAAATCTTTGGAAAAGGTTTCCTGATGATCTTGCCTAAGCAACCAGTGAAATGCGCATAGAGGCTAGCTTTCCCTCGACAATAAATTTCAGTGTATTTATCAAATATAAAAAATTGGGAATTTAGCACGTCATACAAAAATCTTAATAGTAAATTTTGTATTCCCGTAAATAACTTTGAAAAATATTTTAATTTATTTTGTATTTTTATGACAGCTATGAAAGGTGCTGTATCATAATATGATTGCTTCTAAATTTATTATGATTAACATGACAATAATATGATTAATTTCTAAGCTTGTTATGATTAACATGACAATAATTTGATTACTTCTTAACTTAGTATGATTAACAGAATAATAATATGATTAAGGGAAAAATATTATGATGTAATAATACGAGTATATTTAGTCAGTGACTACAATCATAATTCATATCATAATATGTTGCTCTTAGAATATGTTTACCACAACCATGTTTTTTCTTTGCGTGCATATTCTCAACAAGAATCGCGATACAATCTACTGAAGAGATCTGAAATAATTGTTTAGTTTAGAAGTACATTAAGTATATGTTTTTTGACTTATTCCAAACGCCTTTTCAAAAAATTCAAAAAGTTCAATTTCGAAAACCCGAGCTAAAAACTGCTTGGCAGATTTGCTCTTACAGTAGTCTAGTTTGATTACGTGTTGCAAGTATTGAGGCTGGTTTTTTTTTGTTGCACGGTGTAATTAGTCCGATTTTCCCTAAATTCGGTAACCTCATATCTCCAAAACTAGAAGAGATAAAAAAATAGTACTTTCGTTGTTTATTAGGAAAATAAGTGGAAAGGTGTCTGCCACTTTCTTGAAATTCAGCCCTTTTGGGGAATAAACGGGTTTAATCTGCATTTTGGAACTTCTTTGTCACCCTATCTATCTTTTAAACCAACAAACATGGATATATATATATTATATCACATTCGAAACTTATCTAAATAAACAAATACACATTTGGTACTTTTTCAAAATTTGAACGTATAGGTAAGGTATTCACCAGGCGCGGATTCAGGGGGGGAATAAGGAAATTCCCCCCACCCCCCCCCCCCCCCCCGTAAATTATAAAAATATGTTTTGTTAATTTCGATAATACAAGAATTCCCATAATAATACTTTTTTTTGAATGTACAACATTTTTGGAAATCCCAGCAAGGTTTTTTTTGTTTTTTTTTGTTTTTTTTTATGGAATCTCTAACGAAATTTTCAGTAAGTATTTTTTTATTTTTTTTTTATTGAATCTCTAACGATTTTCAATAAGTATCCACATCTTAATCCTAATAGTTATTTATTAGATATTTCCAAAGAAACATTTAGTTTACCGTATTCAATTACTTATTATTCTACATTCAATCCCAGCAGGTGCCATCAAAGACTAAACGTTTGACTTGATAATGCGTGCGGCTAAATTATAAAAAAGCCTTAGTATTTGCAATATTTATGTATAAATGTGTTATATGAATCAAAATTCTATTCGATAATTTTTGACGAAAGCACTGATTTGTCGGGGAAAAGCCAGTTTTCCTTATCTTTTAGATATTTTAACATACAACAAAAAGTTTTTAGGGAAGAATTTATTGGATTTGTTGTAAACGCATTTGAAGAGGCTTCAAAAGATATTGATGACGTTGATGTGGCAATTGATGCGAAGGCACTATCATCAATAGTTCTTAAAACTTTGACAAATTTTGGTCTTGACCTAAAAAATTGTGTAGGAGATGGAACAGATGGGTGTCCTCTAATGTCAGCGGAAAATGGAGCTGTTCAAAATTTCTGGAAAAGCGACAAATGCGAAACAAACGCCTTGCTATTCCCATAAATCGAACAACTCAATTTCTAAAAGCACTAAAGTGCCATTAATACAAAAAGTTTTATCATTTGTTAAAGAAACGACAAAATTGTTTAAATATAATCATCCCACGCGAAAAGCAGTTTAAGCAAAGTATTTGGGAGCCAAACTCTCTTCATTATGCGTCTTTGTAACAAGTGAACATCATATAGTAGAACCTTTGGAAAAAATATCTGAGTGGAAAGGAAGTAGTATCTCTACCTTTATATTAAGGAGCTCACTTAGTACTTTAAAATTTTTTTGCGGAATATACATTTTAAGTGTGATACATATTGTAACACAGCTAGATATTCAAAAAGGATCAAGCCTTATAAAAATTTTTATCATGTGCCTTGAAGAAAAAAGAAATAAAGCCGAAGAACAATTTAAAGCGATTTTTGAAAAAGTTAAAGTTATTTGCGTTCAAATCAAGTTTCCAATCGAAAAGACAAAATTTGAACGAAATAATCACTTCCAAAATGTTGAAGATTACTACCGAGTTGTAGGTTACATTCCTCTTATTGAATTTATTTTAGAAGATCTCAAAACATCTTTCCCAATAGATATCCTAAATGTATTGAACATACCTAAACTTCAACCTCAAAGTGTAATCAAGTCATATGGACAAATCCTGCATAACGAACGCTACACTCGCTCGTGTTTTCTGATTGATATATAAACATTTTTTGGCCTTTCAAAAGAGATAGCTTCAACTTATATATAGTATTTAGTGACATTAATATGTACTTACGAATGGCATATATCATAATTTCTTAGCAAGCATTTGTTGCGAAATAATTAATAACAAAGTTTTGTTACGCACGCCACCAACTTTAAAAGTTGAACGGTGTTTCCTAATTTTTAGCGAATTTCGCATCATAAGGTATTCAAAGTCTTATTCCTAAAAGAAAGATGAATATAAGAGAACTCTAAAATCACTTATTCGCAGCTTAAAAATGTTGTAATTTTTTGATAAAATCCGTGAACCCTTTGTGACGCACGCCTTACAACGCACGCTACAGTTTTTTTAATACTATAGAATAAACCCAATTTTATTTATTTTAACAAAATAAATTATATATATATAAACTAATTTTAATAATAATAATAATAATAATAATATTTATTTATTGAATATCCCATACAACAAGATTTATATCTTATAATTACAGTATGAGAATTTAAATGTTATTTATCAGAGAAAGTTAACAATAAAAAAAGAGAAAAAAACATTAACATTAAAAATACAGTTAAATAAAAGGAACAAAATATATAAAAAAAAGGATAAATATAATTAAATTTAGCATAATTAATTTATATGTATGTATGTACGTAATTTTGAAAGGATCAATTTAAAAGATTTGTTTATTTATTCAAAATGTTTAATCAAAAGCCTTTTGAAATATAAACTAATTTTGTGATCATTAATGAATGTATGAATGAATATCAATCTTTTTTAACGAAATTTATATTGCGATGAGTCTGCTGGCTGTAAGTGCTATTTTAAGCTCAAAAGGCACCTAAAATAATGTTAAATTCATGTGTAACATCAAGAGATCAGGGAAGGGGTTATATTTGGTAAAAATTATTATATTAATGATCGTCGAAATATATATTTTTAAATATAAAAATTAAATTATACATCTAAAAAAAATTAATATGAACAATTTTTGGTTTGTGGACTGTTTTTGAGATTGGCCCATATACCATTTATTTTAAAACCACAACTAGCTGATGAGCTGATTATATTTGATAAACGAGATTAACACATTTTAACTTAAGCCTGAACTGTTGCATTGGCAACAAACATGGAAAATATCTGAAAATCTATCATATAACATTGTAGATGCTTTAATAAACTGTGATAAAGACATCTTCCCAAATCTAAGAAAAATATTTCAAATTTTCGTGTCAATGCTCGTCAGTAATGCTACAAGCGAGAGGTCATTTCCTACCCTTCGTCGAATAAAAACATGGCTCAGATCAACAATGACCGAAGATAGACTGTACTATCGCAATTTGCCTCACAAGGAAATCACAATTTACTTATTTAAAAAGATTAATTTATTTTAAATTATAATTTAATTTAACGGATCTTATATTTTATTTAACCCTATTGTTTTTTTTTTTTTTTTTTTGTTTTATATAATATACATACATTTATTGTTTTTAATACACTTTAAAAAAAAAAAATTTTTACTTTTTTGTATCATACAAAATTTCCCCCCCGTAAGGCTCAAGCTGGATCCGCGCCTGGTATTTACCTATTTTTAGTCGTTTTTTACAAAAACCTTTTTCTCCATTCGTTAACATGTGCGTATTAAATTATGGGCTCCCACTACAATATTGAAAGTTTTAATACTTCCATAAGGAGAAAAAAATTCTAAAAACACGGGAAATTAAAATTCTTTCTTAAATTTCCGTGCTGCATGTGGTAATTTTTGAATTTTCTATAATATGAATTGAATTTAGAAACATAAAATTATATGGGCTGGGTCCTCAATGAATAAGAACCTATAAGATACAAATGTTGGTGCTTTTTCCTTTTACAATTGATACTTCTTTTATTTTTCGGTAAAAATTGGACCTAGAAACATCAAGTTGAAAATGCAATGTCCTGAGTGGATGAGAATCTATAAGAGGAAACTATTTGGTATTTTTTTTTTTTTGTTTGTTTTTCAAGTGGTAGTTTTTATATATCCGTTGTTGGACATAGAAAAATAATTATTAGGTAATGGAATAACCGTTATTAAGAATTATGAAGTGACGTTATGAAGTACAGACGTTTTTCATTCTAGAATGTAATCTATTCTTGGTATTTCCCGAAATCTTTATAAATGTATACATGCGTGTCCCGATATGCTAGTATGTGCAAGGGTTCTGGGTTCGATTCCCACTAAAGACTTTGGTCTCTTTCACTAAAACGGGATGTAAACCCAATAAAAAATGGATGGAAGAAATGAATTTTATATGGCGAGTTCCTACTTTGAAGCAATACATTTTTGACACATAAAACGCATTATTCAGCGCACATAAGAATTGTTGGATGTAACGATTAGCTTTACTGAATGTTTTGTTACGGTTATTTTTTTGTATTCTCCCTTACAAACCTGCTTCGTAGTAAGGGAATGCCGTAGCACTTGAAATGTAATTTTTTTTAATAAGAGTTGTTGAGAGTTCTTTCACTTACTTTACTGCATTTCTGCATGTCTTATTGCGTAGCGCATAATTGTGCGCTTATTTTTTAAATGTACCTTTAGTTCTTCGCTTTGGGAATTAACATTACTATTGCCCAGTAAATAAAGTTAACGCTGGGTCTCCACGTAGCAATTTTTATTGCTAAGTACAAGCAATAACGTCGGCAGAACAATGACAGAACAATGGAGCAATAATTGCTGATTATATTGCTGGAGAACACGTGTTATTGCTTTGCCATAAATTTTGTAATTTTCACCTCGAGTAGTTGTTTAAAGTTTTGTGGCTGTATTTATAACAAATGTTTTATGTTGTGTTTTGAAGTGATTGTTAAATTTTCTTTTTTAAATTAATTAATTAAATTAATAAAATAATTAATTGTAATTGTCGTAGCTGTGTTTTTTATTGCTTTTTTGTTTATTTGCATATGAAAAAAACCTAAAACTTGTATTGTTCTATTGAAAAAATAAAAATATACAAAAAAAAAAAAAAAAAACAAATTCGTCGTTTGCTTTTGTTGATATTGACGTTTATTTAAAAATATAATATATAAACACTTTTTTTAATAAATAACCAACTGTACAGAGAAATGAAATGTCAGATAAATTACAACTGATTTGACAGCAGATTGCTAAGCAATAATTGCTCAAGCAATAAGAAGAGCAATCATTGCGCAATGGATTGCCACTCATAGCAATATGCGGTCTATACGTCGCAAATTTTATGGAGCAATCAAATTTGACGTTTGCCGCAATAAATATTGCTACGTGGAGACCCGGGGTAAAGGCGATATAAACGACACAAGCAATTTCACAACAACAAGGTCAAAACATGGTTTATATTTTTTCATATGTTTTTGGAACAGTTTGTGGGGTTTATTTGGCCCTTTAGAATCTAATTATACCCTCCACCACTTTGTAGACGTGAATAACGCTATACTAAATTTATCATTCCCCTATTAAACTTTTTTAATATTCATATAAGGCCCTAAAAGGTACCCAGTAAAAAATGTGCTCCAAAAGGAGCAGGTTTTATGTATGAATTTATAACCCAAATCGCTTCAAACCTGCTGATGGGATGCCTGATTTTTGTATGGTGTGTTCTCAGTTTGGAGGACTATTTTCTGCTGACAATAAGCGCTACCACACCTATATAAAGCCCACTCTAAGAAAACATTTTAGTACGTCTATAGCCGAAACGAAAAATGCTATTGTAGTAAAATTTGTCCGGTCCTACTTTTATAAGACAAATAATTAATTTGTCAAATTTCTTAAAGATCAATCCATAATTTGATATAGGTCCCATATAAAGCAGCCTTCTTAAGAGGTTGTAAAACGCAAAAACAAATCTCGGTACTGAATAGAAATTTGGCCTAATATAGGGTTTTTTAATACCAGAAATCGCTCTACAGAATTTTCTGATGGTTGATCCATATTTTATCATGGGTCCAATGTAGATTCCCTTTCTTAAAATCATTAAACTACAGCTGAAACTGTTATTTATAATGTTATTTAACTAAAACAAGTTCAAATAAAGTTGTATTTGACTAGAAATAAAATCATAAGACTTTCTTAAGGTCGGCTAATAATTTAACATAGATCAAAACCGCAACCCATTAAAACACTGACATCAGTTTTTATAAAGACTGGTTAATAATCGTAGAACCCATTAAGAGCCCACTCCTGAAATTTTCTATGAATTCAACAAAAACGAAAACTAAAAATTTGTTTTAGACCAAATCAGAATGAGCATTCGTATTAAAAAAAATTACTATTCTGTGTATTTAATGTACTTTCTAGACTGTAAACAACACTAAACCAAGAAAGAGAAGAAACGCTCAAGACTCTTAAGATTTGTTGTATATTATTGTACAGTTTTTTTTTCATTTGTGATTTTAAGTTCCTTTTTATACATCATGTTGGTGTAGAAATATTATTAAAAAAAAATATACATACTTAAGCTACACAAACATTATGTTGCATGAATAGTGTTCCAAATCCTCTTTCACCGTGATTAATGATGAAATGAATACGTATTTATTTATACACATCAAACTCATACTTGTATAAGTTGTATTTGTTGTTGTTTTTTTTTTATTATTTTGGTATTATTGTATAACTCCTTGCAAACATTTTCACTTTTAACTCTTGTTTTATGTTTCTTCTCTTTTACTTTGTTGTTGCAAAATAAAACTGTAGACCAGATTTTTATACTTAAATATTCTTGCAAGTCTGTAAAGTCAAACTAAAGACAAACACCCACACGAGCACCATTTACATCATTACCAGCTTTACCGTACAATGAAGAAAGAAAAAACTTCAGCCTGCAAGCACGTACTCCATACAAAAACAAAAAAAAAGGTATTCTGCGTATGACGACTCGACGTTCAGACTACTCGTTGTAACTGAAAATGCTCAGTAAAAAACTACCACAAACAAATGAATATTAATGCCCGATTCCAGTGTAGGAATTTAAAAGTTACTAAAATTCCAACAAACAAGAACAAACCTTAGATATGAAATGAATTTTACATTTGACATCAAATACAGTTTTTCAAACTTTTTTAATTGTCGACTTAAACAATTGAATTCAAACTGATAATGATTTGAATATAAACATTTGACATACAATGTTTAAGCAAATTGATGTCAACATGTTATCAAATGGTTTTCTTAAATCAAAAAATAACTTGGCAGCACTGAAGCGACAAATAAATGTAAACACTTAAAAATGGCGATTAAAATTAAATGTGTTACACAATTAAAGAAAAGTTACAAATTACACGAAGCGAATTCGCCTTTAAGAAACGTTGATTTCTTGTTACATAATATAAATTATTTTTGAGAAAAAAGTTTTGGCTTTCCAAGAAAAAGAAGACGGAAAGAACACTAATTTGTTTCAAGTAAATTTCCACAATTTGGAGGCCTTATTCTAGCGTTCAACGATTCATGATGACTTGACATTCGTCAACATCTACCACCAATTTGCGAAGTTGTATAAATTTTCCCATAAGAAATACATATTTATACAGCTAAAAATTACTATATTTACAATATGTTCCTTTCTCATTGTATTGCATTCTACAGCTTCCGACTATTTTAGTGTCATCTCTAGAAAAGTGGCTATAAATTCTATTATAATTGTGGCATCACTGACAAAATGTCATTTGCTTTGAAAGCAGCGCTACCATTTCTCAAGTTTTTCCTCTTTTGCAAGCCTTATTTTGTTTAATTTTTTTTTTTATTAAACAAAATGAATTCTTAATACATTTTAGTGTTATCTTTTAAAATTTTGGCACTTTTGTAGAAAAAAAGCATATACAAAAATAAAATTTTTTCGGATATGGTAACATTTTTGATTATTAGCAGATGCTAGGGAAAACCCCGTTTAGGCCTCTCATAATAATTTCGATATGTTGAAAACAGAATGACATAATCAAAACACCCTTATCTTTTAAAGTGCAAAAAAGGCTACATAATATTTAGGATACTATTTAGAAAATTGTGATTGCATGTTGTGTGGAATTACTTAATTATATAAGGAATCTTTGGATGGCAACTTCCCATCTAAGAACCAAAAAAGTCAACAGAATTTTCTTCTTAATAACTCCTAAATTCTCCCACGTTAATGCATTTGCATTAAAAGGTGTGTAGTTTCTTTTTCTGCATATTCATGCGATTTACTTTTTTGTTCTTTTGTTGTTTCTACATTAAGTATATGCAACATACTCGTATGTAATACCTTTAGAAATACATGCACACAAACACTTCTAGATTTAAAAAAAAATTAAAAGCTGAACACCGATTTTTCATAGAAATACAGTATTAATAATGCAACACACGACATTTATGGTTTCTTATCCTTTTCATCATATTTCTTCTACAAATATTCTTTTACATGAATGTTATTGAAAAGAAACTAAACTGTATGAAATGAAAAGAAAAACCTTTGTACCTTTATACTTTGCATCTTTTTAAGCCATCTGCAAATCTTTAGGCCCCTGGTTGGAGTTTCCTTTCTTTTTTATAAATTCACTTTTTTTCTTCGATTTTTTTTTATATTATTTTATTTTAGATTTCATATAATTTTTATTAAGTAAAGAGATTGTTATAATTTAACTGAAAGACAAATTTTACAATTACATTAAAATTTTAAGAATATATAGAATGATATTCATATTGAGGTTATGCGAATATCAAGCAGTCTTTGTTTTATTCGGAAATTTTACGAACTTGTTTAACTCACACATATTTTTAAATCTATTTAAGACATCATATATTATATTATAATCTTATGGCGGTCATTCCGTTTTGCAAACTTCACTACGTCTGATCTCCTCACTAATTATACCGCCTATATCCAACCGAAAATGGAATACAACTCTTATTTCTGGGCAGGTGCTACAAAGTACATCTTGAAGCTTCTGAATCCGGTGCAAAGGAGTGCGTTAAAGCTTATCTGTGACAGTAGGTTATCCAGCTCTGTTGACTCATTGGATCATTGTCGGAATGTGGATTGTGCGTCATTGTTCTATCGATATTACCACTGTAAGTGTTCAGCTGAGACGGGCGAACTCATCCCTAAGACGCAGTTTCATGCCCAGTAGTACTCTCCTTTCGAACAGATCACATCCGTTCGTTGTCGGCTGTCCAATGTATCGCACAACGCATTACAGAGAAAATTCGTTTCTCGGTAGAACTAGCGGTATGTGGAATAGACTCCCGGCAAAAGTCTTCCCAGTCGACTACAATTTGGAAAAATTTAAATTAAATATCCACAAATGGGTCCATCTTTCCTTCTCCTCATAACCTATTTTCCTAAAAATACAATGCATTGCATAAGTAGGAGGCATCCCTTGAGTGTCGACTCAAACTAAAAAAAAAAAAACAAATTGCCTAAACTTATTTTAAAAATCATGGTTCAATCCGATTCGATTCGTCTGAATTTTACTTTGTTCAGTAATAAAGCACATTTTTGATTAAATTTTTATGTCAAAAACAAAATTAACGCATATGTTACGAAGATAATCCTCAAGCCATTATCGAAACACTATAACATTCCAAAAAACTTACTGTTTGGTGTGCTTCATGGGTCGGTGGAATCATCCATATGTTTTCACGAACCATAGTCAGAATGTTCCAGTCAACGGTGAGCGGCAAAGAGTCATGCTAACAAACTTTTTTGTGTCTCAATTGGAAGGTATTATTATTGCACACATGTGATCTTAGGAGGATGATGCTACGTCTCACACAGCGCATGATACAATCAATTTACTGAGGGAAACATTAGGTGAAGAAATCATATCAGGAAATGAACATACTAACTGAAAGCAAATATTCGAGGCGTTATTGCCGATATATCGCCTGGTTTACTTCGAAGGGTGAGTGAAAATTGGACCTTGAGATATCGCGATGTACGAGCTAGTCGCTTCATTCCCTCATACTCGAAATCAAATTTAAAGTTTAATGTCAATAAATTACACTGTGCAACATTATTAAAGTCTTATCTTCTCGTTTCTGTGTGTGTGTGTGTACCGTACGCTAAATAATGTTAAATAATTTTTTTCGCACTTTTCGAGAAACGGTGGAATATTTTTTCACATGTTTTCGATGCGAGCATTTCTCACCAAAGTTACAGAACAGGGGTACTGATATCAAAGAATACAAGCGACATATGTATTTCAATTAGACTGTGGTCAAATTACAGCATTCAATATCGATCGAAATTCCAATACAATTTTAATAGAAATTCCGATCGAAATCATATACCGTAACATACCCCTGTAATTTCACAAGTATACACGGTTTTTGATCTAAGCAACCAAAAAGTTGTTTCTATGGTTATTTGGGACGCTGAATCCGAACCTGCACTCCGTTTTTTGATATTCGTTCTAGTTTTCGAGATATTAAATAAACACATTTTTTTAAATTGTTGACAATTAATCTCCATTTGATTCATTAAAAAGTGTTAAATTAGAAACGAAGAGCAGTCGAACTGAGTCGCTTGTACTGTTTGGGATCTGTTTCACGCATTAAAGTCCAACATAAGTCGCTCATCATGCCCTAGTCCCAAAATCCTTGGTTTCGTTTTACGATTTTTGCCAAATCTTGGTTTAGTCTCTCTCCTTGCTCGTCGCTTGTATCACCCAAGTTTTCAGGAAGAATTCGAGATAGGAGTGCAGAAAATGCATTTTGGGAGACATTCGAGCTTCAATCTTGGAATAATTTTGCAACAAACTGTCGATTATCTGCTTTAAATTCGGGGATCTGCGGTTACCGAGAACGTTGTGAACAACATTTTGAAATGATACCCATGCTGCTGCTTCATTGGGCGTAAAATCGCTTTCACAGTTCGTCTGTGATGAGCTACAACTTTCCATGGAATTTGCAACCGTTCCTGGACAAATTAGCAAAGGGTCATTGCTCGCACGGAGAGCTGGCTTAGACACTGATGATACTTCCGGATATTTATATTTTGCTATTTTTTGTATTTAGACCGACGACATTCATCAAGCAAAAGTAACAATCATCTACATGATTTTTCGGCTCTCTCTATAACATTGGCAATGAAAATGAAAAATATAATTTTTTACCGCGTTATTACTTGTATAAAATTGTGCTACACGCGTTACAAAACAATTTCGGTACCCACGGCTCATCCGTGTTTGAAACAGAGAAACCAAAATAATAAAAATATGCATTTCTGGTCACATTAGTAATAACTTTGCCCCTTTTTCTGATCAATAACATCCGCAAACATAACAAAAACACGTTGAATCAACTTTACAATTCTGTCTTTACATTTTCACACGTTTTGGATTCAAAAAAAACTTTAAAAACACAAATTAAATAATGTTTCTAGCGGCGCCAACAGCTGACTGTGATTATGATAACGCAGTGCTGCCAACATGCACCGAACTCAGAAACTAGAACCAATTTTTAAAAGGAAACCCGGATTTGAATTCAGCACCTCAAATAACGTAAAGATTTTTTCTCATCTGCTCTGATCCAAAAGTTGACCGGAATTTGTAAACTTGTATTTTTAAACTACTTAATTATTTGTAATATAAAAAATCAGGAAAAAATCTTCCTCAGATTCTATTTAAACTAAAAATGTTTCCTTTTTATATAATCCTCGTCTTAAAAAAAAACTCTTTATTCTCTAAATTCGCCTCAAACACTTAGCACATTTAACACAATCTTAATTGTATTTCATACGAGAATTATTTGTCTTGTATTTTAGTTTATAACCATTTTAAAAATTACATGTTTAAAACTCGTTAAATACTTTTATATAATTTCTTCTTCATTCTTCAACGGTATATTGTGGTTTTAAAGTCATTTTCGCTAATTGTATGACACAAATAACTTTGCTAAATCTTTTTTAGATTTTCATCATCATCAACATTAACTGACATTTTGTGTTTTCTGGTGGCTGGCGTCAGTTAGAACTTTCCAAATTTCATAATTGCCACTGCATGATGCAGTTCTTATAAGTAGAATTGACGGCAGCCGACATTGGGTCGGAATATTTTTGATTAAATTTAGTTTTTGCAATAATTTGCATTCTTTATTAAAGTAATTGTAAGCAAGTAGATGAGTTTCATTTTAATAGGAAAACGAATGAATACACACACCATTTCCATGATAATAAGAAATTATAAAACAAAGGAAAAACAAAAATTCTTTAAATTCAAGAGAAGGGCATTTCCGAATTAAGTATAGGGACTGGTAAATGGTTTTAAAATATTGTTAACTACTAAAATGTTATGTAAGGCTTAGCTATAGTATTGTTCCAATATATCAAAAACAAAAAGTATGAAAAACAGAAGTAAGGAAGAACATGTCAAACAATTAAAATAGATAATAATTTTTTTTTTTAATCCAAATTTTTAATATTTTAATTAGGCTTAAGTTCATAAAATTTAATTTTCATTAAATTATTTTTATGAAGAAAGGAATTTTACAACATGAAAATTAATTAAAATTTACTGATAATTTTTCATTATTGACTCAATCTGGGCTCGTACCCAAGCGTTTTTACGGACAGGTTACCCTGACATGTTTCGATTGTAACCACTCAATCTCCTCAGAGGGCTTGCCGTTTAACACTCGCAGCCATCGACGACTGCTGACGTCATTAGTCAAACATCAATCCTTAAACCAAATTGTATTTAACCTTTGGTAGATCGAAATTTGCTTTGAATGATTATCTATTTTAATTTATTTAACATGTTCTTCCTTTTCTGTTTTTACGTACTTTTGTCAAGAATTCTTCTTGAAGTTCAAAGTACATATTTTGTTTTGTTTTTTCATTTTTTTGTCTTTCTTTTTCTTGCTGACCTTTTCAACACAACTAGAAGGACAAATGCAAACATAGAGCTCGTGCCTTAGCTTTAACAATAATTATTCACCTGATCCAATGAAAAGTAATATTGTTTAGAAATTTTTCAAAAAACGATGAAGTCGTATCGGATGTCAAACTTTTTTTCATAATACTTGTCATTTTCGCGACACATTGCACTATCACACTTTGTCATGTTTCTTGAGTTCTTCACATGTATAAATACAAAGTATAATAGTGTAATCTAGTCTTTTAAGAGAAAAAATCTAATAAAGATGTTAATGTCAAGATCAATTTCGAAATAAATAACTCCTATATGAATCTTAATCCCATAACATAAGTTTTTTCTGTTCAGTCCACCATTGCACATAATTCACAACAACGAATTTCGATCCACCAATTATAAATACGAAAGGGGGGGGGGGGTGCTTGAAAACAATGTGAGATAAGGCCATGATGGCTTTATTGCTCAATTGAATGGGAGATAAAGCCATAATGGCCTTATTGCCCAATCATTGAGAGGTAAGGTCATATTTAAAATTTTGCGAAATGAGAGATATAGCCATATTTTTTTCGCAAATGAGAGATAAAGCCATATTTTTTCAGAATATTGTTATTCATGGCATAAACATTCTGTAATGTTAACACCATGCGTGTTGTGACGCACGCAGGAAAACTTTACTCAGCGAAGCCAACTGCCGCGTCCTACTGGAGGAAAAACCCCCTTAGCACGGCCGCAGACTGCTACGCAGAAAAACTTTAGTACGCGAAGTCAGATTTCAATTCTTTACTTTAGTGTCTCCGGAACTGAAATGAGAGATAAAGCCATTTTCTAAAATTGCTAATGTGAGCTAAGGCCATGATGGCTTTATCTCCCATTCAAATGAAAAACAAAGAAAAAGGCTTTATCACCCTATTGAATGAGGGATAAAGCCATCATGGCATTATCTTACATGGTATTAAAGCACCCCCCCATACAAAAGCGGTAATTGCTAAACGGCAAAGATTTCTGAGGAGATTGTGTAAAATCAATAAAAAATCAAATAATCAAATATCAATCAATATCAAATCAATAAATTTTAATTCATTTACAGCCGTATTCATAACAAAAAGTTAGCCACAGTTTGTACACTACGTACAACGAGCTGCTAACTAGAATGCCGATTAAGCCTAGCAGCTTTTTGGCACAGAGTTTATTCATAACAAACTTTTGTCGATTTGCTAACTTTTAAAAAATCAACTCTCAATTTAAATGATGCCACATAATATTACTCAATACTGCAACACGTTTGCATTAATCATCGCTGGTTTTGTCATTTTATTGTAAATTTTTGTTTGTTTTTTCCTCCACATATAACAATTAAAAAAAATTTTTTTGAATTAAAATAAAATAAACAAAGATAGAAAAATAAAATAAAACCGTAATTTAAATAAAACCAACCAAATTGTTTAACATTAAAAAGCTGTTTTTCACAAGTTGGCAAACGTTTAGTAGCTTGTTAACAAGAGTTTAGCAAATCGTTAGTCGGAGTTTGGTAAGTGCATCTTAAAAAAACCTTTGTGCTAACTTCATGCCAAATTTTGGTTATGAATACGGCTGTTAATGTTTTAAAATTCCTTTCCTTCATACAAATTATTTAATGAAAATTATAATTGATGAACTTTAGTCTGATTAAATAAAAAAAAAAATTTGGATTTAAAACAAAGCATTTTAACTTTTAGACTAAGGCTTGCCAGATGGAAATCAGCAAAAAGCTGGATTTTTCTTGACAATTAAAAATTCGGATAAATAAACAAACTAATTTATATTGTTGTTTAGTTTGTTTTTTTTTACAATACTGATGTCATACGTAGCGAAGCTGATTTAAGGCTCAATTAGGCGAACGTTGCTGTACCGTATCTGTACTGTATCCATCAGCTGTTCTATTTTTGTTATATGAAAACCAATACAAAAGCTTACTGAAATGCAATGTACCGTAGTTGCAACGTACCAATCTGTATAAAATAGAATTTCATGCCGTTGTTACGTGACATTTGTAAGACAGTGATGGGCGGCTTGTATGTTACATTGAATGCGGGTAATTTTGCTCTTTTTTTTTGTACTTTTTTCAGTTTATCTATGGAATTGCGACAAAACAACTTGCAATACAACATATTTCCAAATATACAAATATATATATGTTTAGATTTTTAAAGTAAACAAATGCATATACACATACAATGGAAATGTGAAACATATAAAAGACTTAAAATGGTATCAAAACATTGTTTGGTGTATGCACATTTACAATATATGTATGCTCAAAATTTATATATGCTAAAATACAAATTTATTTATTATAAATCTATAATATAATTATTAACATTTTTACATACACAAAATACTTTTTTAATGCCATTTAAATCACATGGTACCTTTTCTGCACAACGGTCACCATTTGAACATTTTTGATTCCTATCACTGTGTGTTTTGTTTTATGTATACTATTGCTTTTTGTTTATGTATGGGAAAACATATGACACGTTTTTAAACGTTCTATAAGTGCACCGACGTGATTACAGTACGGTGCGGTACATTACGGGTACAGCAACGTTCGCCTAACCGAGCCTTTAACGATGTCCGTATATCCGTCCGTTGGTTTGTCTCTTCGTGTGTATGATGAAATGGGATTTCTAAAGATGATATTTATATCGCGCATAGTCTGGTATATAAATTCGGACAGATAACTGATAACTGAGATATCAGCAATAAATTATGAATGCCATTTTTTTACCAAAACTAATGCCGCGAAGCTCTACGCATTTTTGCAGGATACCAGTGTCTCTGGCGGGAATCGAACCAGCAACCCCGGCACTGATAGACTAGCTCACTACCAATCAGCCTACCGGGGCACTAAATGGAGCTTAATGGTAAGTCTCTCAAATGTATTAAAAAAAACAAAATCAAAAAACTTTTGATTCCGTACGGAATGTGCGAATGTTAGTTTCATAAAACTTAACAAAAAGTTTATTTAAGTTCAATATGGTTTGCCTCATAAGATTGACATGTATCAGCACATTTGCTTAAGCCAACTTAAGCACATTATGGTTGGGCCTTTAGTAGTGTGTAATAGTCAGCGCATATATCAGCGCTGAAATAGTTTTCGAGCTTCGAGAAACCTAAATAGCCAAATAACAACCTTATTCTACCAGAAAGCATGGTTTTGGTGCAGTAACGCCCATTCCATATGAGATAGAAGTCCAAATACATTGGAAATATCCTAAAAAATATTATATTAGATAAATATAATATAAAAAACTCAGTAGAGTTAAAAACTAAGCTAAAGGAAATAACACTGGCTGATGACGAAATTTTAATTTCTTTGGACGTGTTATCGTTATTCACTAACATACCGATTCATTTAGCCATTAGTAACATCATGACCCATTGGAATGTACTGCAAAACCATACTAAATGATTAACTCAAATTTTGTTTAAACGATAACAATTATTTTATATACGGGGATACTTTTTATAACCAGACGTATGGTATGCCTATGGGCAATCCGTTGTCACCAACCATAGCAGACATTGTTCTGGACACTTTGCTGGAGAAAGCTACACAAGAACTTAAAGATAAGAATGTAAACATAAAACTAATAACTAAATACGTTGATGACCTATTTGCCATTATTAGGAAAAATGACGAAGAAGAAATATTAAATACCTTTAACGGCTACCATAAGAAACTTAAATTCACTATTGAAAAGGAACAACATAATGCCATATCCTACTTAGATATGAAAATCTATAGAGAGGATAATAAACTCATTACGTATTGGTTTACAAAATCAGTCGCATCCGGCCGTTTAATTAATTATCACTCCACACAACCAATGAAACAAAAAACCAATACCGCGATAAATTTAATTAAAAAAGTTGATCAATTAAGTGATACTAAATTTAAAGACAAAAACTTAAAAATAATTACAAATATTTTGACGTCTAATAATTATCCAATGAATATTATAAATAACCTAATTACCAAAGCAACAAATGAAGCAACTCGGGAACAAACTATAAATAATACATCTGGCATCACCAAACGATTTTACAGTCTCATATATACCAAAACTGACAGAGAGCAAACAAATGAAGGAGATAATAGAAGATGAAACAATATCATTAGCTCATAAACCCAATAAAACAATTACACGCAGAGAAAAAATATGGTTGGGCATGGTTACGGCAACAACACTATGTTTATTGTAACAATATATTGTTGTCGTAAACAAATAATTGTTACATAACAATGTTTATCGCAATTATAAATATGAGTATTGTTGACCGAAAAATAATTATTTTTCTAACAACTAAATTATGAAAACTTTCAAAACATATTATATTACCCACAACCATATCATGATATTTAATAGCCATAACATGATAACTTTATATACATTTATCATATTATGTTTAAGATGCAATCAAACTATTTTTACTCTAATAATATTATGCTAGCGCCATTTGTAAAATTATTTTGAATCAGTTGTGTCGTTTGTTTTATATGTGAGCGGTTAAAAAAGATAAATTATCATAAAAAATAATAATTTTACAGAAATTAAAATAATTAATAGTGCAAAATATCGTAGTAAAATCCAACAACAAATATTGAACTCCGCTATTTTATTTACATCAAGAAAAATTGTAAAAAGTTACAAAATAAGAAATCGGTACATACAAATTTTAATTTATTTTGTATTGTTATGACAGTTATTAAAGGAGCTGTATCATAATATGATTGCCTTTAAATTTATTATGATTAACATGATGATAATATGATTACTTCTTAGCTTATTATGATTAACATGACAATAATATGACTAATTCCTTAGCTTATTATGATTAACATGACAATAATATGATTCCTTTTTAACTTATTATGATTAACAGAATATTATGATGTAATATTACGAATATATTAAGCCTTAATTTGATTCAATAATAATCTTAATATGGTGGCTACAATCATGAATCTTATCATAATATATTGCTCTTAGAATATGTTTACCACAACCATGTTTTTTCTTTGCGTGTAGCACACTATTTACACAAACAAAAACCAAAATTGAAAAATATGATCGTAGCAATGTTGTGTACGAAATTAAATGTGAGGGTAATAATGACGAAACGTGCGGTAAAGTGTATGTTGGAACAACCAAAAGAAATTTAGCTACTAGGATAAACGAACATAAAGCAGACATTGACAAATTAAAATACTCAACAGCTTTAGCCCTACATTGCATTGATAATAAGCACACACCAAATCTAAACGATGTTAAAGTACTAGACGTAGAGCGGAGGGTGAACAGAAGATTTACACTGGAAAGCCTACGAATACAGGAGAGACTTAATACAGCTGTAAACAAAAAAGATGACAAAGACTGAACGAATGCAAATTACACGATTGCAATATTATAATTTGGTCCATTTTCAACTGTGATACTGGCATTAAGAAAAGTTTAAACCGTGATATTTTTTATTAATTATACATTAAAATATTTTTGTTTTATGTGTGTGTTTAATTGTACTGTGTGTATTGTTTAAAACCACATTTAAATTAAAAAATGTAAATGTAAATACAAGTTAAAGATTTTATGTAAGTTAAATTGTTCTTTAAATGTTATTGTATTTTTTTGATGTTAATGTACTAAATATTATTGCTTTTTATAATTAGTTGTTGCCAGATTTCAATTAAAATAATCCCTGAAGAGGTAGGAAAACAGCCTACGAAACGTCGGAGGAAAATATGAAATAAATCTTTTATTTACGTATAGGAAATAATTAGACCTCGAAAGCCTGTTTGGAAATCCCAAAAAACATTAATATAGTAGAAAAAGGTCGATAAATAAAAAAAAAAAAAAAAAAAAAAAAACAAAAGAAGAACTTAAATTTGCTCAGGTATTTCGTATAATATTCTAAATCTGAAATTGATTTATAAAGTTAAAACTGAAACATGAATTATATGTGTTGTGTAAGAAATAAAAAACAACTAAGACTCTGACAATCTTTCTGCTACACATTTTTCAACTATTCTCTGGAAAACATATTCCCACATTTTTTTTCCGACGATCCATTTTAATTGCAGGCCAAAAATAAATAGCACGATTTGTAGTGGTTACTTTTTCTGGATTTTTCTTCACGATTTAATGGAAACTTTTTTAAAAATTCCGATTTATCTTGGCAAATTGCATTTTTTCTTGATTCTTGACACATATTGAAAAAGCTTGACAATCAATCCAAATCAAGCCCGTCTGGCAACCCTGTTTAAGGCGAACTCTGCAAATCTCTATCTCTTATTTTTTAAAAACTTTGTAGATTCGATTCATGCATAACTACCGAGGCAATCGGAGAATATTTTTGAAGAAAGAAAATTATTTTACGATATTTTTGCAATAAATAACAGTTTTAAAAGGTCCCAGGAAAATTCGGACAAAACATCATTATTACTTTGAGTTTTTGCTTAAAAACATCTCACTCCTGACGACCCTGGATATAGGACCTTTTAGAATATATTTAACATTTCTTAAATCAGTTACCGAATTGTCAGAAACCCAAAACAATAAAAATGTATTAGAAATATTCGGCCTTATTACGAGAGACGTTGTCGTGTTCCAAAACGTAGTCGTTTGAAATTTTTGCCGATATCAATTAAAATTTACGATAAAGACAATGTAAAATACATAGAAAGTTTGTCGTATTTGTTCGGTTTAAACCAATCAAAATACGAATTCTTAAAAACGACTGGTTTTCGCTTACGATAACGACACTCATATTTAGGGCGAATAACTTTTTAAAGCCTTTCAACAACGTACAGATCTTTCAACGAAAAAAATATCTTTTTGATAGATTTTTTAGGGTTTATCATTAGGATCGGTGCATTTCGTTTTCTTAATTAAGACTTGTGTGTTTGTTATGAAAATGATTTTCATTTTAAATCAAAGCACAGTCGACATTACTATTTACGGAATACGACATCGATCATTTTTTTGCCCAGGGAGTGCTGGCATGAACAAATACAATAGATGATACAATGATGGTCACCTGCAGATTTTCTAACCTTTTTGCTTTGCGTGCATAGAACTTAAGAATTTAAGTGGATGGGTTAAATATATGAATTTTGTATCGTCAGTAATGATTTGGTGTAATGGTTCCTTCTTTAATTATACCCAATTAATTGGAAGAAATTTACAAAAATTTACATAATATTGATAGATTGCTACTTTGTTGGCGAGAGAGACGCGGAGAAACGCAACTAGTACTGTCAGTAGTTCGTCAACATGACATGAACTGTTTGAACGGCAATGAAAGTTCAAAAAAAGAAAGAGTAAGAATCATGTCAATAAGACATGAGCCATCTGAACAGCGACTAAAATCCAATTAAAAGTTACCCGCTAACAAAGTTTAAGTTTATTTCTTTTTTTTCTATTTTAATTCGTCATGAAAAAAAATTACATCATTATTTCCTTCTTTCTAACGAAAACCAAGTATTCCTTCAGCCATTTTCCCAAAAAGAAGATTTTGTAAATAAATTGATTCCGTGAATGGTATTAAAATTTAATTGAAAATAATATTAAAATTAAACAACTTTTAATGGAAATTTCGTCTAGGACGTCAAAACAAAAATGGAAATAGTGTTAAAAATTAATAAGCGAATTTCTTAATAAAATGCAACAAGCAAAATGTTAAATTAAAATAAAGAAAAACCTCAAGAAATGTCGTGCCACTTTCTACTTAAAGCCAGTCAAACAGCCAGTTAGTCATATCAGCCTGCCTTACAGCGGAAAACAAACACTCTTTTGCACACACTTTCAGCGTCATTGTGACAGCAGTAGCAGCCGTAACAGCGAACAAAAAATATTCACGCTAATAGGCTAAAACACAAACAACGATAAACGGAGTACTAGACTTTGAGTAACATCATCAGGATTTATTCTTTTTTTGTTTTTTTTTTTTGGAGAAGTTGTTGCAGTTTTGTTTAACATTAAACAAATAACGATTACCGCGCCACTTTGTGCTAGAGATGAAATACATGCACACATCATTCATACTCACATGCATACTAACATAGATATACATATATAAAAACATAGAAGTATATTTTATATGTATGTGTGTATTCATAAGTAAACAGCCAAACATCCATCCATTTAACCATTCATTCAACCAGTCATCCATCTATCTATACCTTCATTTACTACCGTCGTCGTTGTCATCGTCATTAAACTGGAAGTGGCAAATTTTTAAATTGAAAATTTTCTAACACGACAATAGCAACAACAACAACAATATGAACAACAAGCTCAAACAGTTACTACGAGTGTATGGATATGTAACTCCTCGTTGCAAGTTGTTTAATTTCAATGCATGAGTGTATGTTGTATGTGTGAGAAAATGTGTGTTTGTGTTAAGTATTTCTTCCAGCTTAGAATGTCACAAATTAATTAAGCTATTTTTGATTAAATCGAAAATTGTGTTTAAACCACTTATTCCTCTACATTCTAAAAACAACACACAAGGAAGAAATGTACAGCACACAAACGACAACAACAACACCAAATGGCAAAAGACATAAAATTGTGTCATCAAATAAATGACATGAACTCAAACATCCGAGGACATTTTTGGAAGTGTTAGTTGGAGGGGGGGGGCATTAACAATAGTCTGAAAGATACAAAGTAATTTAACAAGTACCAGCACTTTGTCTCTATGACAACAAAGTTTTTCTTCTACAAGTTTTATTATTTCTTCTTCTTCCACTACTTCTAATTCAGCTGCTTTTTGTTGTTATAAATGTTTAAAAGTAAGAAACTGCCTCAAATGGTAAACTAGAAGAAGAGAAAAAGATAACAAAAAAAAAGCATCAATTTTTGTCCAGTAGCTTGGAAAATGTCACGTTTTCGCATAACTTATGATTGTCGTAGGTTCTATAGTCTGATCTAAAACGAAAAATAAAGTTATGCCATGCAGGTCAGTTGCGTAGTTAGGAGATTTACAAATATTCTTAGAAGAAGGGGGTGTTGCATAACGTATTTTTAAAATTAAAACAAAATCCAAAATTAATGTCACATGCATATCCTTCAAATAGCCTTGCGGTGCCCGGTCTGAGTATCAAGGACTTTAATATATAATAAAAAAAAATTATTTCCTAATTTTCAACACTTTGTGAAAGTATATTTCCATGAAATCCTAAAAATACATTATTGTTGTCGTTGATGTTCTCCTCGAATGATTTTATTTACTCCAAATTATTCAAATTGCTTAACAGTATTTATTGCTTATATATAATAAAGTTATAAGCATTTAACGCATATTGGCACCCCAACATGAATAATTTTTTTTTTTTTTTTTTGAATTTGAAATAATTTAATAATAATTTAAAGCATTAATTTCCACTCACATTCAAAAAATGGAATGATATAGAATTTTAAAATATCGACTGAATTTAACTGCAACACTTCAAAAGTCTCTCACAAAGTCTTGACAGAAAGAGTACGAAAAAACTGAAGAAAAGGAAGAAACATGTAAATAAAAATTGAAAAATTATAATTAATTACAGCAAATTTCGGATCACCCATACCATCGTTAAAGATTGATGTTTGACTGTTGGCTGGCAGGCGCCGCAGTGATATAGAGGGTAGAACTGCAAAGAATTCTGACGATGAGAATGTGGGTATTCACGAAACGTAAATTCAACCCGAGTTCGAGCCTAGGCTCAGCCAAGAATCAAAATTATCAATAAATTTTAATTAATTTCATGTTGAAAAAAACTTTTATTTTATTTTTTTAATATGTTTGTAGTTACAGCATGAAAAGTATATATGTATTCGATCATAACGAGGGTATTAACTCAAAACTTGAAAATTTTCAGTAGAAGCATTTCAATTTTTAATGTAAAATTAAATTCATATGAAAAATAATTTTTTCCAAAAAGTGAAAAAATAAAATTTTTTAGGTAAACAAGCAGCGGATTAAGATTTTTGAAGCCTACTACGAAAATGAGCATTCAAATCAAAATGCATTTCGTGATTTTTTTTGTCAGCATAATCGACCAAATGTGTCCACAATCTGGTAAACCGTGCGCAAATTTCAGCAAACTGGGTATGTAGGAAAAGTGAAAACACCTGTGTATGCGTGTTTTTTATGGACTATTCGCTATCGCAAGATTTAAACGGACTTCTTGTTGCCAGAAATTGGGGTTATGGACCTTGATGATATGTAGTTCCAACAGGATGATGCCACTTACCACACAGCCAACGAAACAATGGCTCTTTTGCACAAGAAATTCAGTGGCCGTGTTATCTCTCGTCGTGGCGATATAAATTAGCCGCTATGATCACATGATTTGACCCCGTTGGAATGAGAGAATGAGATAATTCGGCACATTTACGACATTGAACCTCAGTTACGTCTCAGAGTCATTGAAAATATGGACCATCGGATAGAGGTGTGCCATCGAAGCCATGACGAGCTTTTGGCCAATATTTTGTTTCATATATAATTGTCATAGATCCATCAATAAAAATAACATTTAATTATATAATTCGTTAAAAACATTTTGCTTTATTTAGAGTTAACATCGGGCAATATGGTTGGACCACCCTTTATATGAAACATTGATGTTAACAAAAAAGTTAAAATATAGAAAACAGCAGTTTCGTTCTTATTTCGTGTAAAAAAAGCTTAATGCAAGTAACAGTGTTTTTATGTATTCAACATTGATGCAAATAAGCAAGTAATTCTATAAGCATTGTCGGTGCATATAACCGAGTATTTATATATATGTATTTCCTCTTTATATACACTAAAAGCCACTTTAAGTTAAGTAAATGAAATCCCTTTCTTACTCTTTTTTGCTCTTTAATATATATATATATATATATATTTATTTTGCTCTAAAGTACTTTCATTAACAAAGAGTACCAAACTCTATTATATTAAAATTCGTTACGGTTTTATTCGTATTCCATTTCGTGAACTGGTTATACATGAGGCATATGGTAAATAGTTAACCGATCTTCACGAAATATTGTCGTGTATTTTCCAAACTATGACATATAAAATTTTACCACAATAATTAGTATTGTGGTAATTTTGTTGAACGATTTATGGTTTTTAATCCAAATTTTCAATATTTTTAATCAGGCTTAAGTTCATCAAATTTAATTTTCATTAAATTATTTTTATGAAGAAAGGGATTTCACAACATGAAAATTAATTAAAATTGTTATTGAATGAATGAATGATTATTCTTGACTGACCTGAGATTCGAACCCAGGCGGCTGGTTACCCTGACATGTTTCGATCGCTACCACTCGATCTCCTCAGAGGGATTTGCCGTCTTACACTCGCAGCCATCGACGACTGCTGACGTCAATAGTCAAACATCCTTAAACCAAATTGTATTTTAACCTTTGGTAGATCGAAATTTTTTTTTTTTTAATGATTATCCATTTTTAATTACCACAATATCATTATTTGTTACGGTTTTAGTGTTTTTATGAAGTTTATTGGTATGATTTCTAGTCATATTAAACGAATTTGTACAAAGTTTAATGACAATCACACATAAATAGCCATTTTAAGGGTGGTTGTTCCATATTTCGTTTTATAACTTTTTTCCTACTGAACTGATTGATCTGAATTTTTATCCCTAAACTGCTTAGGAAAAGTAGAAACAGTTTGACATGAAAATTGTACTTTTCAGTTAAGTCCTTTGAAAACGAGCTTGTTTTCAACAGACGAACAGACAGACGGACGGACATGGCTAAATAAACTACGAATTACTCAAGGATGAAGAATAGATTTACTTTATGGGGTCTTAGATCAACATTAAAAAAGTTTCACACTGAATGACATATTTAGTATATCCTCATTCATTGTTTGTTGGGAGAGTATAAAAAATGCGTGTTTTTAGAAAAAATACCAATAATAAAAAATTTTTACCCCGTGTCTTTTTTTCATCTAAATTTTCAAAATATTTGTTTTAATTTTTTAATCAAAATATTTCAATCTTTATTATAAAATTCCCTTTTACCCATTTTTCCCCATAATTCACTATCTGTACTCAAATGTACAGATCATAACAAAGAACTTAAAGCTCTCGGTTTCTTCTCATAAATCTCATTTTATTGCTTAAAATTACAACTTTTTCTTAACAATAACGGTAATCCTATATATTTTTAAGCTATACTTTAAGGAAACTTACCGGGAATATAAGGAAAACTTTAAACGTTTCAGGAAATAGAAAAAAACTTTAAAAAATAGGAAATTGGTACGGTTCTGTATTTCTTAAGAAATGTCAATGGAATTAACACAATTTTATCCCATTTAAGCCACCTCCATGCCACTTGTATAACCAGAAGGCAACAGTTAAAAAAGTGTAATAGATTTTTAGCTGAATTCAGAAAAATATCCCTAAGTAGCAATTGTCGCTTGTAAAGACTAATAACACAAGAGCGTGAGAAATTACGTTGCTTTTAGTTTTTTTTTTTTTACTGCTTCACTTTTTTTTCTTCTACATTTTTTTGCATCTGCCACAACTGAAAAAAGTTCCTTTTACTAAAACTGCCACAAAAGGAAACAAATAGGAAAGAGAAATTTTCACAAGAAAATTGTTGCAGTAACAATTTTATGTTTCTTAAACAAAAAAAAACTTGGAAAAACGCTCCAGTGATGAGTCCATGGAAGAAGAGTGTCTATGGCCGAACCTCAGTCTGTGTGCAAAGAACAAAGTGAAAATGAATTCATTTTATTTAACAAATGAGAAAATAATTAATTTAAAACAAGCAACTAAAACACAAAACAAAAAACTAAAAGATTGAAATAAAAAAACAGAGTGGATATAACAAGGTAACTGGATACTGGGGCAATTTGAACGATTTTTTTTTTGCTTTTTAAGCAAAAAACAACAAAAACATTAAATGAAGGAAAAAAATAGAGCATTTAGGCCCTCATGAATTGAGGCTACAACAACATAAAAACCTACGAACTTTTTTTTATAAAATACAAAAACACACAGATACTTATGCATTTAAACCGTGCATGGTATGAGCAACAAATACATTCATATAAAATTTTTGTTTAAAACTATTGAATTTATAACCAGCATCATCATAATCATCATCATCTAGTTGAAGGCAACATACAGCAACAACAACAAAATATTTTACAACAACCACTTAAAATACCGTTGCTGTTGCTGAAGTACTGAAATGTGTATGTGTGTGCCTTGTTGCAAGTAGATACATAAATAAAATGTAACGTTTAACTAATGATGGGAATAATTTAACCTAAAACCATTATTTCATGTTCATTCTCGTCAAATATGGATATAAAAACAGTTTTATGATTTAGTAATGCTTAAGCAGAAGATGCTTAGGAAAATGCCCAAAACACAATCCTTTAATATTAACTTGGTATTAAATTTCAAATGTGTGCAGAGTGACCTCTTCCATATCGTAATAAACTTGATAACTCATGTTGTCGTCATAAAATATTTATAATCATGTCGATATTGATGATCTTCATCTTTTGTTTTTGACAGAAAATGTTTGGTAATTTGTTAATATTGTACTGGAAGTAGGCGAATGTGATATTTATGGTGTTGATTTCCACGTTTGCAATGTGTATTTATAAATTAGGACTTAACGTCGGATTTTCTTATTCATTAAAAAGAACTTTTCAGTTCTTATGACTTTCATGCATATTTCAGCTGATTTAGATTATTCAGAGTCCAAAGTCATCGATTGATTGGGTTTAATTAATACAGACCTTAGGTAACTCCATACACGAAAAGATATAGCGAAGTCAAATCATTCGACCCAAATTGTCTAATTTACGTCGCTTTCGTGTGCAGTTTTGCCATTTAAGGCATTTAGTGGGTAGATTTAGCCAGTCTTATCTTGATCATCTAATTCAACCAAATTTTTTCATATTTTTAAAAATAAAAAAAGCGTGCACCGGTAGGCTAGCTGGTAGTGAGCTAGTCTATCAGTTCGGGGCTTGCGGGTTCGATTTCCGCCAGCGAACCCAGACTTTCTAAAATGTAAAATTTGTTTAAATCATGTTTAAGAACCATTTAATCGATTATTTGCTGCAAGATCTTCATAACTCAAAAAAAAAAATCCATTTCGAGATAAGCGCGCTTAAAGTTTTAGATTTGCTTGCACCACACAGAAATAAAACGGCACATTCTCCTTATAAAGGAAAAGAAATAAAAGATATAAAAATAAATTTTAAACACAATATAATAAAAAATACAATGTAATGAGTTATGACGACGTTGCAGCAAATGAGCCATATAAGGCAAATATCAATTATATTCATGGCTTAAATTTATTACATTTTAATTTCGTTGTTAAGAACAAATTTTTAGTACGAAGAAATGATCTTTTATTTAAAAAGAATTTATTTTATTAGATTATGCATTTTTTGTAACTAAATCTCGTTAGGTCAATATAACCATTTTCTACTTTAATTTTAGCCATTGTTTTCGTAAAGGGTTGGCTGTCTAAATCATCTGTCCTAAATCGTTAAATTGGCAATGCCAAAATTAATTGTCACCACATCACGTGCATGCCTACAATTTTCGGAATCGGCAAAAATAAATTTATTTTCACTGTTTTGTCAAGATATATTAGAAAATCCAATAGGAATAGTGTCAAAGTTAAATGAAAGATTTTGAAAAGTTGCTTGATCTTAACAACTGATTGACAAACAATGCGTCCCTGAGTGTGAGAGCAACCAGCATACACAGGTTGCAAGTTGAGTACATTAGGCAAGATTATACACTCGCCCTTTGTTTAGAAACCGGAGCTATCTAGCAGCATCTAGGCATGATCCGCCTTCAAGCCAGTCTTCCACAAGAGGTAATAATAAAAAAGACTTAATAGCGAAGATTCTTGAGAATTCTCCCGACAGTGAAATTGTTGTTGCTGGTGATTTTAATGTCCACAATTCTTTTTGGCTTCACCACTCGGGCCGTACAACTTATGAAGGCCAATATGTTGAGCTTTTTGCTGCGCACAACCACCTCGTGCAACTGGTGAATGAACCACCATGTGTTGATAGGCACCAACACAATACCCTTGACCGTTTTCTCTCTTCGCACCCTCAAAAGTACGAAGTTGAGGTTCTGGCACCTCTCGGCAACACGGATCATTGCACCATTTCCGCCTCTTTTCCGTTCTCCGAACTTCGGAACGTTTCACGACGGGCTACGAAACGGTCAATATTTATTTACGGAAAAGCACTTTGAGCTGAGCTCAATGACTTTTTTGGGCATTTCAATCGGAAACTCTGTTTCCTGGACAATGACATCAATGCCATGGTGAAAATTGTTGAAAATGTGATAATGCTAGGAATGAAAATCTTCATTCCAGTTAAAAAAGCTTCGAATAAACCTCAATGCAAGTCTTGGTTTAATCAGCAGTCAGATCCAGAGAGGAAGCATTCAGAAATTGGCGTAAAAATAAAAACACTTATACTTAATTGCTACTCAAAATGGCAAGGTCTTCGTGTGCCAAAGTACTTAGACGGGAAAAAACTCTTCATGAGCAACGTCTTCGTGCTGAAGTTCTTGCTGCTCCCCGGGTTAGTAAAAGCTTCTGGTCATTCGTTAAAATAGTACGGGTTAATGCTAGCTCTTCAATGCCAATGCTAAGGCTAATTGTTTTGCCGAATTATTTGCTAATAATTCTCACCTACCAGCTAGCAATCAACCACTACCCGAACTCGAAAAAGTATCCGTAACTATGCCTAGAATATTTTCTTTTCAGGACGTTATTCGTGCCGCGGAATTTCCAGTCTGCTGGAAAGTTGCTAACGTAACGCCAATTCCTAAAAAAGGAATGGCTAATAACCCTGAAAATTACGCCCAATTGCAATTTTTTCGGCACTTTCCAAAGTTATGGAGAGTATGGTAAATTACCATCTTGTCAAATATTCCTACTAAGCGACCGCCAGTATGGCTTTCGTAGAGGTCGCTCTACAGAAGACTTACTAGCTCTGTTATCGGAAAAATGGTGCCGTTCCATTCACCATTTTGGCGAAAGTAAGGTAATTGCTTTAGATATTTCCAAGGCGTTTGACAGAGTCTGGCATGGTGCACTCTTGTCAGAACTTGCTGCATTTGGTGTCGGTGATAATTTCTCTCGATTTATATCGAGTTTTCTCAGAGATCGCACTATACGACCTTGACATAATCTCGGAATGGGGTCGTGCAAAGGTCGATTTTAATGCCCGAAAAACCCAATGTAGCGTGCTGACGCATAAACAAATCAAGGTGCACAGACGAGGCACATGAGTGGTATAATTATTGAGGAATCAGAATCTCTTGATGTTCTGGGCAGGAGCATACAATGTGATGTCCGATGGACAGAACATATATTCAAGGTGTCGAAAGAAGCATTCAAGTGCCTAGGTTTTCTAAGACGGGGTAGGATATACTTCACTCCATCTGATCTCCATACTATTTATACCACTTATATCCGACCGCGTATGGAATACAACTCTCATGTGTGGGCCGGTGCTTTAAAGTCTATTTTGGAGCTTCTCGACCGCGTGCAGGAGAAGGCGAAGGTTCTCATTGGTGACAGTAGGGTATCCAATTATATTGACTTCCTTGAGCATCGTCGCAATGTGGGTTGTATTTGCCTGTTTTATCGTTACTACAATTAGATGTGTTCTGACGAAATTAGGGATCTGGTTCCCGAAACCCGTACGTTTGTTTGCGATTACACATGACAACTTACAACAAAGTCGAACACAAGTTTTTCCAACAAATTTTTACTTAATAAACCTTTTACGAAATTACTCGCAAATATGGTTTGAATAGACGAAGACACTGCATTCAGCAAGTATCTGTATTAACTGATATTTATTAATGTTCTTAATTCAACAAAACGACGTTCTGTTTCTGCTCCAATATGTGACAATCAAACTTCTTAGTAAACCCAATTGGTAAATTTCTTTTCTAATTGGCCGCTTTCAATAAACAATCGAAATGGTTCAGCGACAAATTTGTTTACCATCTTTCATCTACATAAATTTGAACATCGATTTTCTTTTTTTTTTTAATTTACTTGTTGATACTTCAGGGGGTTTACCTTTAATTTGCATCAAATCATCATTCTAATCATAATAATAAAAAGCAATACAACCACAATTTACATTTTGGACATCACTGCTTCAAATATAAACAAATTTAAAAGTGAGATTATTCCATATAAAGGAATAAATACCTATTTAGAAATAAAGTTTCATATATCAGCTTATTCAAAATTTTAAGCAAACCTTATCTATACATACATACTGCTCATTTACTTCAGTAGTGGCATAACTCAAAAAATTTATTTCGAGATAAGCGCTTTTAAAGTTTTTGATTTGCTTTAACCAACTCAAAATAAATAACGACACATTCTCTTCAAACATGGAAAGTATAAAAGAGATAAAGATACATTTTAAACACAATATAAAGTAAAATTTAATTATTTTGAGTTATGTCACTATTCAAATCACATCTTTTATAGACTCTGTTGGCAAAATACTTAAACCTGGACACAAATTGTATATGACCTTGTTAAAGTCATAAGCCTATTAATAGGGAAATATCTGGACATATAATTTAGAGAAACAATTGCGAATTATCTTACGGCTCAAACCTAAAAAAAAATATACTAAATAATGTAGAGTAACTTTTCTTTGACCTTTGCATTCCGCACATTTTAATATTTTTCCATTATTAGACACAATTTCAACAGACATTTTTCTGATACTGTTTCTTAAAGTTTTCTTATACTCGATGTAAGAAACAACAAAACAAAAGTAAAAAAACACATAAAATAACTTTTATTTGCCATCATTTGCCTTGTGACCATAATAAATCGAAAGTACGTGATGTTTAACTCAAACTTATACTCGTATTCCATGTGGAATGATATGCTTTTGTTTATATGTAATTATCTCAATGCTGATGAGTGTTGCCAAGTCATTGCGACCAAAAATAACTTAGTTTTGAACAAGAAATGGCTAAATAAGATTTTATTACTAAAAAGCACAAATTTTAAATAAAAAAAAATGATAAAATTGAAAATAAGATATTTTTTTATATAACAAAATTTTATATAACAAAAAATCTAATCATTGACAGAACTAAATTTTCTTTTGTTGTTGGTCATTTTCATTTACAGTTTCATAATAAATTTTGTCAAATAAAAACGTATCTAACATTAAAAATTATATTCTAAATAACACTACTCAGGAATAGCAACGTAAACCTTTACTCCCGTTGTAGTCAAACAGACCAGCTTCTCTGGCGATATTAGAACCTCTCACTAATAGCATAGCTCACAATCCAGTAAAAACTTCCCCTTCAAAATAATGTTTTAACCCTTTCGGTACGGGAGACGATTAGTTCGTTTCAAGCTTTTATAGCTGACATCACCAATCTATAAAAACTTTATTCCACCATTTCTGTGATTTACGGTCTAGTTCATATATTTTGGATACTGATCAAAAACCTCCTCCAAGCAACACGTGTTATGATAATAAACAAGACTTTGTTTAATATTTGTACTTAAACGTCTAAATAACTAAATGGGAGAGTTTTGTACCATTTAAAGTGAAAAACTTCAATACTAGGACTCTGGGAACATTCAGTGGGATACATACGTCCCAATAGGTGCGAAAGGGTTAAGTAATCAGAAAAACATAAAAGCTTTACTTACAATTCTACTGAAAGAACCAATGAAGTTTACAAGGGATGTCCTAAAATTAACGCATTTAAAAGTAAGTCATTATATTTTTTACCTACAAACATCCAGAAAAAGGTAGTTATAGAAGAAAGCTACTAAGTAATGAGTGAAAGAAGCTATTTATTTTTAAAAAGTAAGCGAAGTTTTTACTGGGTACTAATTTACCTACCAGTGCCCACAACAACGTCTAAAACAATGGCTAAATTTATTTTTTAATGACTCAACATGATTTAAAGGGGAAAATCAGCAACACTGATGATTATAGCGCTGATATGAAGAATAACATCTTTAAGACGAGTTACATAAATATCATGGATAACATTTTGGTAAAAGCAAACTTACAAGAATACCAAGAAAAAGTTTCAAGGCATATTCACTTTTAAATACACTTTTCGTTTTTACTCACCACGTTAATATTGCCACATCTTTTATGATTATAATACAATATTTTAAGTTTGTTTCGACGTAGGCTTCGAATAAGTATTGTATCCCTTTTTTATATTAAGGGTGGTCCAACCATAAAGCAGGATGTTAACGGTGAGTCACACGCAAACGTCAAGTTGTTTGCCCATCATTTCTTTGTTTCAGTGTTTGACAAATTCAACCATGAAGAGGTACACAATTGAGCAGCTCGTTAAGATTGTTGAAGCCTTTAACGAAAATGGTCGTTCAAATCAAAATGCTTTTCGTGCACTTCTTCTTTAGCGACGAGGCACACTTTCACCTCAGTGGATTCCCTTAACAAGCAGAAATGCCGCATTTGGGCAAATGAGAATCCACGAGTGATTTTTGAAAAGCCGATTCATCCGCAAAGAGTGACTGTTTGTTGCCTTTTATGGAATCAAGTCGTCACCGGGCTGTACTTCTTCGAAACAGAGGTCATCCAAGCAGTTACCGTGAATGGTGTTCGCTTTTGCGAGATGATAACGAACTTATTGCGGCCAGAAATTGAGATTATGGACCTGGACGATATGTGGTACCAGCAGCATGGTGCCACTAGCCACACAGCCAACGAAACAATGGCCTTGATATCTCACTTCGTGTCGATGTTAATTGGCCGCCACGATCATGTGATTTGACACCGTTGGACTTCTTTCTTTGGGAATATTTTAAAGAAAAATTGTATGTCAATAAGCCAAGAACAATTCAAGAGTTAAAGCATTTGATAATTCTTTACATTAACGACATTGAACCTTAATTATGTCTCAGAGTCATTGAAAGTTTGGACCATCAGATAGAGGTATGTAAATTCTGGGTCCTTTTGAGCAGCGAAGTAAATATAATCACGTAAGTCTGTCTGTGTGTTGGTTGGAAAAGTTTTCCGAAAACCAAAATTTGGATCCTGCGAAATCCAAGTTTTGAGTAAGGGAACAAACCTTATATTTAAACATTTTAAAATATGATTTAAAAATACTATCCAAAACAATCAAAGACACTATCGTTTTTAATGTTATATAAAGGGCTGCGATTTTCAAGCAAATGCATGTTTTTTGTCAGTAGTCTAAGAACGATGCCCACCAATTACACTGTGCTCGATATTTACACAAGCCAGGCACATGGCGTTTTAGCATAATTCGGTTACGCTGAATCCAGTGATGCCCACCGTTTTTTTTAAGGTTAGCTCTTGTTTTCGAGATATACCGTTATTTTGAAAATGTAGGACGTTGCACAACATATTTTCGCGTTACTTTTTAGTTTATTGAAATTACTAAAATAAACGAAATTCCGCAATAAAATTTCCTTTAAGAAAAGTACAAGTTTTTTTATTATGAGCAGTAGGGTCATAACTTTTTTTTTGAGTGCAAAATACCACTCCAGCGCCATGTGGGGAATTTTGTTCTGATAATAAAAAACTGTTTTTTAAGCTGATTCGGTGAAAAAAGTTTCCGCACCGTAAGCGATTCCTAAAACTCCATATTATGTGTAAATTTAATTTTTAGAAATTGAAACCCTTTTGATTTTGCATTAGACTTATGAAAAATGGTTTAATGTTGAAGATTATATATGAATTTAAACAAAAAGGAACTTATTTAAGACAAGAGCCAATGATTTAATGATGAAAATAAAAAATAAAAACAAAACTTCAACGCTTTCGGTGCGGAAACTTTTTTCACGAAAGATGAAAAGTGACACCATATTTTTTATATTTTTTTATGCCCCACACGGCCATGAGGTGGTATTTTTGTTGTTTGCAAAAATTGCAAAAAGTTATATCCCTAATGAGCAGTCGTTTTAGAAACATAATTTCTTTTTTGTCCTTAACATTTTCTCGAAACATACTTGGCCCTTATCACCACTTCTTAGGGGGGCTCCCATACAAATATTGCGTTTTATGAATTCTTATATTAATTAAAATTTGTCGACTTTTGTGAATTAAATCAAGAGTTGAAAACAGATTTTAATCATTTTGGCTTGTTTTGTTGGCAGCTTGGTTTTTTTAATGTTTTACTCTTCTTATTTTGCAACTAGCACAGTGTTATCTTTCCAAATCATTAAATTTGCATTAGAATGGCATCGATTTGTTTTTGCATATTTAGGTTTTAAGTGCATATTATGACATTTTTGAGTGATTTTTTGTTTTAATTTTCATATTATAAAAAAATCTTAAAATCAATAAGTAAATTCTTTTGGAGCTTTGATTTAAGTACAAGATTTCGACAAAATATCCTTCTATTTAAACCGATGCAGCACCCTACATGGTTAATGCTTCCAATGGTTTTCAAATATTATATCCAAAGCTGTTACAAGTAACTTTCTTGGTATATGGGTTATACCGCGTTGCAGAGGAAATTAGAAGCCAACTCGATAATATTGCAATTTTTAATGAAATGTATCCCTTGGATCCCCTTCCACCGCGGCCATTACCAACAAGATGAGTACCTGACTATATGCTTCAGAATTTAATCCAAAAATTTTGAGTAATTTAAGAATGTTAGAAGAGCTTGTTGATACCGATGATTATACAATCAAAAAAGTAAAGAAAAAGAAATATTAAATTTAAATAACATCCGAAGTCAATTAGCATTTTTTTCCTAAGTACGCATATCGACCCTTTTGCGCGAAATTATCGTATATGCCAATTTTTTTTTAAATTAAGTTTTTGATGCAATCTTGTTCTACATTCAAAGAGACGTCACCTGACAAAATACTGTTGGTGAATTCCACTTCGTTGCTCCAGAAATTGAATGTATATTTTCATTTTGATATTGCAAGTGATAGCAGAGAAAAGTAGAAAAATGGCTCTCCTGTAAAATTTGGTTTTTGTAACATACGATAACTCCGCGCAAAGGGGTCGATATATTGTTGAAACAATAACTAAGTAGGAGGGATTAAGTTCACACTCAAATAAAATTAATTGATATTTTTAGAAAGTAAAATTAACAATGTGGAAGAAGGAATAGCCCGAAAAATTAAAAAAAAAATCCAAGACGTTTTGCAAAAAAAAATTTAGGATTTCAAAAAATAAAATAAATTTCAAATATTTGCGATCTGATCTGGAATTAAAGTGGGATCTGGAGAATGCATTGGCATCCTTCAAGTACAAGAAAAAGTTTTACTTTTAATTAAACAGTACTTATTTGTTTACACAAACAAAAGTGCATACAAATCTCATCCCTAATTATATACAAGCCATGAATAACATTGAGGTCGAGTTCAACATCAAGTAAAAAAGTAATCACATCTAGAGGCCTAATTCAAGCCATGTTTCATCTTAAAATCTTTATTACTTAATATTATGTTTGGCAATTAAACTGGCCATGTATACTTTTTCCAAGCAACTTTTATTGAAAAGGTATATTTTTTAAAAGAATTAAGAAGTTTAATTTTCATTTACATAATTATTCCTTTAACAATTTTTTTATAATTGAACGATCAAAAAATATTTTGAAAAATTGTATGAAAGAAAGACAACATGCAGCTTTTTAATGGCAATAGATCTTTTATCAACTTAAGCATCTCCATAAAAGATCAAATGACATATAAGACTCTGCTTAATTACATTACCACTATTACAACGGTAATTGCAGTATCTTGGACTGAAAGGATACCCTATGCATGTCATCTAACGAAACAGTATCCTATAATTACATAAACCAATGATAAAAGGTCTGTTCAGTAACTTAAAACTATTTCTTATTTTACTAAATTCGTCAGCTCATAATGGGTTTGACCTACTGACAACTTACAAAAAATTGAGTTATGTATGGAATATATATATTTTGAATTCCTGTTTCAAAAACCTTTTTTTGGTTTCTAAGATATAGATATTAAGCAATAGTCTTGCCCCATATAAACTATTTTAAAGTTTTTTTTTTGTATTGTTTTGCTCTACACGCCAGTGTTTGGCGAATGTTGCGGATACCTTATACAAAAGCGTTCAAAATATATTTCTCTCTGGCCGTAAGAAAAAAATAGTAGTAAAAGCAAAAGCAAAATAAAATGCCATCAACTCAGTGCACAGCAGTAAGTATGCTTATGCAGCAAAAAACGACTTTTTAGAAATAAATTTAGAAAAGTAGTGTATGCGGCACTAAACAATAATTTTCACTTTCACTCAATGACTTTGTGTTTACTTCTAAGTTCGTTAATGAACGTTCACAGAAATTTAAATTTTTTTTCTTCAAACACAAGCTAGAAGCAATAATGAAAATACAAAAAAAAAAAATATGTCGGGTATATTTTCAGAAATCATCATGTAAACATTCATTGTCATTTTTCTTTATTACAACTTTTTTGCCTATGTGCCAAACCAATAATGAACCGACGGATTCTTACTAGTAAGTGTTCACGAAATCGAAAAACTTGTAACGAAATAGTGAAAAAAGCAGGTGGAGAGACACAGTTTTTCAAAATCTTTAAAAAAATCTTTCATAGTTTTTAACAAGTACGAAAGAATAGTCGGTCAAGCCCGACCATATGATACCCTACACCACAGTGTGAACAAGTAAGAAAGTATAGTCGGTCAAGCCCGACCATATGATACCCTACACCACAGTTTTTAAAAACATATCATGCTTATGTGTCCATGTAAATATGGATTTATCTATGTTTATAAACTTCATGAAAATCGGTTTGAAAGTTTGTGAGAGGCAGAAATTGCCCCCTGCCTCCCCTTGTGGTCCTATTTTTTAAAAACTGTATAGCTAATATGTCCCTATAGATATGGATCTATCTATGTTTTAAATTTCATTAAAATCGGTTTAAGAGGCAGAAATTGTCCCTATCTCCCCTCGTGGTCCGATTTTTTTAAAAATTTATTCATTTTGTGTCCATATAGATATGGTTATTTCTATGTTTTAAATTTCATTAAAATCGGTTTGATAGTTTCTGAGAGGAAGAAATTTCCCCCTTTCTTCCCTCGTGGTCCTACGATTCGGCCTATTTTCAATAGGCTTGGTCATTGTGCCAATTTGAACCTATGTCCCAAATTTTATCAAATTATCTCCAAAAGTGCGACTTGTACTTTGCGCACAAGGTTACATGGACAGCCAGCCTGCCAGCCAGCTGGACGGACATCGTTAGTTCGACTCAGAAAGTGATTCTGAGTAGATCGGTATACTTTAAGGTGGGTCTAGGACCACTATTTTAAGGCGTTACACACATCAGCACTAATGCATAATACCCTCTCCACTATTGTGGTGTGGGTATAAAAATCATAAAGTTTTTTTAAAATTAAAAAAATAAATAAATAGTATAAAATATATTTTATAAATATTCGAGCAATAGCCATATAAAAATAGTTTAATCAATTGAATTAAGGAATTTCGTATCTTACAGTTGGATACTTTCGATATGCATAGCTTGCTAGTTTTTGCTAGTAAAGCTTTCAATTACTTGTTTATTTGATCGAGTTATTGGGAAATACATTTTGTAAATTTTAAGTCTACTCTCTTGTTGCGAGTTTCTGCTAGTAATTTAAGTGAAGTGGATATAAACTTTTTAATTTTATGTAGAAATGTCTTAGACAAGTCTTTTTGGCAAAAAAAGGTATCTCTTGCTTAAGAGCTAAATATATAAAAAAAAAATAAATAATTAGAAACTGGGAATTATTTCCTTGTGAAGGTTACTTTATATTATATTAAACATTTTTTCATTTTTCGAATTTATTCTATGAGTTAAATTTCAGGTCTGTATTTTATAAAGCTTTTTTGTAATAGTTCTATTCCTTTAATTTTTCAGAAATGACTATACACTATCAGACTATTATATTGTATTTTCTTACTTGTTTCATTTTTCGAATTTATTCTATGAGCCAAATTTCAGTTATGTATTTTATAAAGCTTTTTGTATAAAGTCATTTCTGAAAAATTAAAGGAATAGAACTATTACAAAAAAGCTTTATAAAATACAGACCTGAAATTTAACTCATAGAATAAATTCGAAAAATGAAAAAATGTTTAGTATAAAAAAATAAATAAATAAAATAAAGTTCAACAAAAGCTGGTTTACAGGGCAAGTTATAGGGGCCCTGTAAACCAGCTATTGTTGAACTTTATTTTATTTATTTTATAATTTAATAGTTTATAAGCCCCTTGGGCCAAATTAAACCTGAAAATACAATATGGCAATATTATTTTATATTATTCTTAGTTAATATTTAATAATTATAATTTTAAATACCCCCTCTTAAATGTACAATTATAAAGAACGACAGCAAATCCAGCAACCATTTTCAATAGAAAAATAACAAAAAAGATTCATGAACATTTGACATAAACAAGTATAAAGTATTCAAATATTTTCAAGAACAATTTTCTTAAATTTATAAAGAGAATGTGAAAATGTTCTCTCAATGTACGGAACAACCGAATTCCATAGGGCAATACCACGAACAGAAAACGATCTTTTCATAATCAATGTTGTAATGTTTGTCCTTGCCGAGCTTCCAAAGCAGAATCTATCTCTTAGATAAGGTGGAGTTCCACTCTTAATAATTTTGTACAATAAGTAGGCGTGTATTTACAAAATTCCTGAAATCACATCCAATAAAAGATATTACATACGATGCCACAAGTGTCCTATAGCTGAGACCATAAACATAACGTGCAATACGGTTAAAGCAATGCTCTATACCTAGCATATTGGATTGGGTAGTTCCACTATAAACTTCAAGACCGTATAAAATAATGGGCAAACACACTGTCAAGGCTAAACGCCTTTTTATAATCATTGGCAAATAACATCCTAATGTGTAAAACCTTTTCATAATAAAAAAGATCCTGGCGATGATGTGATAAATGTGTACATCAAACTGCATTTTGTTATCCAAATATAAACCTAGTGAGGCGCTGCGAAATATGGCCCCAGGAAATATGGCCCCAAAAAAATAAATGAAAACTGACCCCAAATTTGGGGCTATTTTTCGTAATGCAATATGGCCCCATTTATTTAATGAAAAATTACCCCAAAAAAATGAAAAAAAAACCCTAAAAATAAAATGAAATATGACCCTAAATTTGGGGTTATTCTTCATTATGAAAAATCACCTCAAAATTTATAATGAATTTGAACCCCAAAAAAGAACACAAAGAAAGTTACATTAAACATTTTCATATGCCCGAAACTAAAAATCACAAATTTAGAATCCCGATTTAAAAATCCGGATAGTTATACAGTTTAGGTTTTAAAAATCGTGCGATTGATAGCATGGTTGTGCTTTCGACCATGCGCAAGGATGTTTTTCTCTATGGTATAACGAAAACTGGCTTTGCTTACTAAAGCTTCACGTTATAGACGGCCTTCGGCCTGGTGCAAGGATTTTCTCTTCTATGGTAGATATAACGAATACTGGCTTCGCTAACTAAAGCTTCTCTATATAGCCGGCCTTTGGCTGGGTGAAAGGATTTTCTTCTCTTTGGTATAACGAACACTGGCTTCGCTCACTAAAGCTTCACTACATAGCCTGCCTTCGGCCTGGCGCAAGGATTTTCTTTTCTATGGTATAACGAACTCTGGCTTCGCTCAGTAAAGCTTCTCTTAAGGGACGGCCTTCGGCCGGGCGCAATGATTTTTTCCTCTATAATATAACAAACACCGGCTTCGCTAACTAAAGCATCTCTACATAACCGGCAAGGATTTTCTCTATTTTGGTATAAGAATTCGGGTTTTTTATACTATCCCTAGAATCTTTTACATAGAATTTTATAAAATTTGTGTAAAAATGTTTGGGGTGATTTTTCATTTCTTAAAATTTGCATTTTTTATTAGTAGACGAAAAATAGCCCCAAAGTAAAAATTGTGATTTTATTTGGGCCCATTTTTCATTCCTTGATATTGGGGTCATTTTTCATTCCACTTAAAATGCAAAAACACCCTAACGAAAAAATGAAAAATAACCCCAAAAAAAACAAAAAACTGCGCCAAAATTGCGTGTTGTTGTGTCTCATGTAAAATTTTGGGGCCGTTTTTTATTTTACTTTTGGGGCCATATTTCCTGGGGTCATTTTGCGCACCGCCACCTAGTGAACGATAATACGATCTAATTCAATTTGCTCATCCCCAACACTAATATTTATATTAACTTTACCAAAGGTTACGGGGAAAACTTAGAACATTATCCGCCATTTTTAAGATCCCTTCTCTGCGATCTTAGTTCAAACCACACTTGCAAAAAACTTAGGACTGATTGAATGCTAGATGCTGCTGGCTTCAGATAGATTTCTGGTCAGCCATGACCTTGTGGTAATTTTACAATATGCTCTATATATTTTCAACAACGCCAAGAGTTAAGTGCTCCTAAAGACGTATTTGCACAGCTTCCGAAAGCTTTCAAAAGAAGGTGCTGCCACACCCAAAATAGCTGCCTCCTCTTAATCAAAATATTGGTATATTTTACTGAATGTAATATCAGACCAGCTATACCCCACTGTGCTGATGGATAAGTGAACTAGTTTAACATTTTTTCCTTATAACAATTAAGACATCGCAATAATTTACAATGTACTAAATATATTTATTTAATTTGATATACAAACGACAAAACAAATCATATTATTTTATCAAATCAACGACGCATTTAAAAAATTTGCATAAAAGTTTTCTGAAAACAACTTATTTTAAATCAACACTTTAATAAAATATTTATATTTAATGAATCATTGAAACGAATTTATTACAGAAAACTATGAATAGTTTTAATAAAATTAAATAATTGTTTTGTAGCTCTTCTTTGGTGGTGCAGCATTTTCCACATTTTTAGATGCACTTCAAAAAATGATTCAGTTAATTAGTTTTAAATAATATGTGGTTCTTGTGTTAAACGTCACACAATTCTAAATTAAAACTTTAAAGCAAATTATCAATGAACCAGACTGAGTCATATGGGAAATTTGTAAAAAACAGACTTCTGTGAAAACGATGGTTTCAAAAAAGCAGAGTTTATTTATATGTATTTATTAACAGAACTTTTAAATTGTGGTTAAAAAACAATGACTGGGTTAAATAATTTAAGATTTAAGACTTTTAACATTTTTTCTCCCAAATCTGTTTCACATTTAAACCATTTTTATATCAATTTTGTTTTTACTAATTCAAAATTATAAATTTTTAATCGACTATGATTTTCATTTGTGTATAAATTTTTCCATTTAACTGTTTTAATATGCAAGTGAACGAGGGAATTCCAACAAATGTTATTTCAAAGCATTCCATGCGCATTTATTTTCCACTATTTCATTAATTGTATTCAATTTAATTAACATGCATTTTTTCTTTTCCTTTTTTGCAGGATAATTTGCCAACCAACAAAACACTACCTACAACACTGATTGTGGAAATTTTATTCAAACTTCAACAAAAAAGAAAAAACATATAAAGTATTGAGATTCAAACCGAATGCAGTATTTTAATTACGCCCTACAATCTTCCTCACGTTTCCTAACCTCAACATCATTAACGACCACAAGTTCACCATCAACGAATACCCCAAACCTTTTAATACCCAATCAGACCAACAATTTGACCTCCAACTCTAACCAACTGAAAAATCCAAACACACATCTGCCTAGAGGGAGAGGGAGCTTAGACGTCAACATTGAAACCCCATCAACGTCCACCAACACACAGGCCAGCTCTAGTGATTTGGATCCAGCACAAAATCCATGAAATTTACTTACATTTAATGTTAACTTTGCGCGAAACAAACTGCTTTCATTCTTCAATCGCGACATGGCCGCTACTGATGGCCAAATAATATTGGCCGCATCCCGTTTTGGGGACTCCACATCATCGCCACCCGTTTATTTGCGTGACTTTTCCAAACAAAAACTACCAGCTGTAGCTAAAATTGTCAAGGGTCAGCATCAAAATCTCGGTGTACCTACGCTCTCAGCACCTTCACTACAGAGTACGGCTCTCTTCCTAAGTTCGGGTAAGAAGTACCAAATTCTCGCCCAACCCATAAAATTGAAAGAGGGCCGTAAGCCTACAAATGTTGGTGCTAAGGTTCTAATACCCGAAACGTATCCTGGCTATTTTGAGCTACTGAGCGAAGATGGTCGTTCGACGCGTTGCATCGAATCGGTTTTGGAGTTGTCGAAACGACGCAATTGTCGGGTGTTGGTGCGTGAAACATTCCGTTGCCCCCAGATGAGTCGTACAATACATGCGGGTGAAATGCTAACAACCATGAACGACAATGGCAAGGTGTTGCAGTGTAAAAATATCAAGGATGAAATCATTAATCTACCACTCGATACCAAAGCGAAATTTTCACCTATAGCTAAGGAGGACAGTATAAGTGGTGTGCATACTGTGAAGAATCTGCTGTTAAAGAGAATGCCAGTTGTTGTGAGGTAAGTTGTCTGTTGTGCGGAAAAATTTATTTTGTATTCTTTTTGCTAAGCCAACCCCCTAATCCTTTTTTGATTTCCCAGATGCTTAATGAAGCCCTGCAAAGTTAACTAATTTATATATATATTTCTCGTTCTACATGGATAATTGTGCCCACACTCTTATAGGGAATATTGTAATGCGGGCCGTTTGGTCTTTGTTAAATACTTTTAAACAATATATTAAAATAATAATACTGCTAAGTTTTGTCGGTTCATTATGTGGAAATAGCATTGTTTTGATATTTTGAACAAGATATGATTTGTAATGAAAAAAACTATGATGACGAACTTTAATTTAGAAAATTGCTTTAAAGTTCACAGTTTATAACGCCGGCGAGAGACCCTTCGAATACATTGTAAATACCTTAATTAAGATATTAAAGGAAAGAAAACCAAACGACAAGACTATCACTGTGCATATGAACCCATACTCTTACTAAATCGTAATGCCCATTACGAACCCTTACAAGTTTTTCGCTAAAGAAACCATAGCCATTTCTTCCTACTTCTATGTATCATAAGACAGTGACAAAAACTGTGGTCAACTGTCTCTATACCTTCAGTATTCTCACACATCGCACTCATTTTCCAATCATATAATGTTATTACGCTGCCCTGTCTCTTCCTTTAAGCGAGTGTGACCGCCATCATTTTAAATATTTCGAGCCGGCTAATTTGGGTACACTTCAAGCGTTTTTTAAATATAATGTATATTGAATACTTTGAAGGATATACATTAGGGCTATAACTTTTACACACTTTTTGCGAATATCAAAAACGGCATAGAACAATTAAAGTTATTAATAAAAAATATGATGATTTATTCGGATTGTTAAAAAAGTTCACGCAGGGATCGGGTTGAAGTTTGAAAACAACCATATTTATCCCACGGAAATTGAAAAAAATATACACCTGATATTTTTATAAAGTCCTATACGTAACACTTAAATGCTATTTCCTATTTCTTGGAAGATTTTAGAAATTTGGTTCCCTGCGTGGCATGTGTTTTCATTACTAAATCATTATTAGCCACTGCGTGGAACTATGCCTCGTACTTGGATTAAGAAAATCAATTAATTTTGAGCATTTTCTTAACCATTTTGTCTTTCTACTTCCAGATTAGTTCATGGTAGCGTACCGAAGGGTCTGAAACAACCCTTCGTTCCGGAAATGCGTCTTTTGGGCTGTGTTGAAATTGATCGTATTTTTGCTTTGCCTTTGCAAAAAGATAATGACTTGGTGCCAGTACCCCTAAATGCTAAAATCAAATTGCAACGGGCCAAAAATATGGATCAATTGGAACATTTCATCGAATACACACGATTTCTCGAGAAAGCTCAACGTCTACTAAGCGATGCACGCGATCGTTTGCAAATAGTAGATATTAAGCTGTCGGAGAAAGAGAAGAAAGACTCGAAATTCAGTAGTCGTAATAAATTACCCGTGGTTATGTTGCCATCAGCAGCCGGTGTAGCGTATGTGGCCAATGGTCTTTTGGAAAATGGTTACATACTTAAGCGTAGTGCCAGCTGTGATTCCTACAATAAAAATCAACCGCCCGCGGAAATATCTGAAGAATACAAGGATATAGATCATATATATGATTATGTTAGGGGTTTGACGCCACTATCAAAAGCTTTATCGCGTTTTGAGCCCATCAATGAAACTCCCACAATTAAGTCACAATACACCGACAGTAGTGGTAACTATTGTAGTCTAATACGTGTTAATCAGAATTCAAGCAGCCATAATAACAACAACAATAATTCAAGTAGCAATAATAACAGTTTAAATAATAGTGGCAATGGTGGTGGAACGGGCAGCAATAACAACTCAAATAATAACAACAATAACAACAACAACAATTATAGTAGTCTGGAATCAAATAAGCATACAAACACCAACAGCAGTCACAATAGCAGTAGTAATCAGAGTCATCATCAGCAACAACACCACCATCATCATCATCTACATCACCAACATCATTTGCCAGCCGCCGTTGGACCACAGTTGCAACATCACAGTCAACATCATCACCACCAGAATCATTCGCATAATCATCCCACATCCGGTGGTGCAGGAGGAGTTGTTGGTGTTGGCAGTGGGGGTGGAGGTGTAGTCAATCATTATCAACACTCTCATGTCCAAGAAGATATTAAGCCAGTGCCACCACCAATTGAAACAATACCGGGTAAAAAATTACCAGAGAAACGTCAACGTCCCACACTACCAAAGCTTTATTTGAAAAACTCTCATAGTGCTGGCAGCAGTAGTGGAGGAGGAGTTGGTGGTGGCAACACAACCAACACCAGCAGTTCAAATGGTAGTCATCATAATAATCACCATCATAATCATCATCAGCAGCAACACAGCCATCATCAGACACATCATTCCAATCCCCATAGTCATCAGGCGTCGGTAGTAAATGTATCATCATCCGTGGCAGCCGCAGTGGCAGCTCATCATCACACGCATCATCACCATCATCATGGCAATGCAGTGTCTAATGGCAGAGTTTTAACACCAAGCAATCATCATCATACGCCCATCACTGGAAATGTGGCACCTTTAAGTGCTGGCATATTAAGCAAAGATTGTGGTTTAGAGCCTCAGTCACCATTATTTCATATCAGGTGAGTTCTATTAACTTGAGTGCATAATTCCACCAAAAACAGCACTGATACATAATTAAGGAATAATTAAAACTGCACTTTTGTGGTAGAGTAAGGAGTCTTAGTTAGAAATTAGTAACATACTCCCACGCTGATAATGTTCCGTGTTGCAAAAAAAAGAAAAGCTCAACGTAGCGTCATATCAAATTTATAAAGCTGAAATAAAAAAAAATACTTAAGACATACCTCCTGTATGTAGTTAGAATGCTGAAGAAAAATTATTAGAATTAGAAATAGGTGGAATTAGAATGTACTTTGCATTTAGAGAAAACTTATTTAAGTTCAAAATTAAAGCAAATATTGTACTAGAATTATAGCAAAATTTAAAAATAACAAGTAAGAAAGTATAGTCGGTCAAGCCCGACCATATGATACCCTACACCACAGTATTTAAAAACACATCATGCTTATGTGTCCATGTAAATATGGATTTATCTATGTTTATAAACTTCATGAAAATCGGCTTGAAAGTTTGTGAGAGGCAGAAATTGCCCCTGCCTCCCCTTGTGGTCCTATTTTTTAAAAACTGCATAGCTTATGTGTGCATATACATATGAAGCATCTATGTTTTAAATTTCATTAAAATCGGTTTGAGAGGCAGAAATTGCCCCTATCTCCCCTCGTGGTCCGATTTTTTTAAAAATTTATACATTTTGTGTCCATATAGATATGGTTCTATCTATGTTTTAAATTTTATTAAAATCGGTTTGATAGTTTCTGAGAGGAAAAAATTTCCCCCTATCTTCCCTCGTGGTCCTACGATTCGGCCCATTTTCAATAGGCTTGGTCCTTGTGCCAATAAGAACCTATGACCCAAATTTCATCAAATTATCTCCATAATTGCGACCTGTAATTTGCGCACAAGGTTACATGGACAGCCAGCCAGCCAGCCTGCCGGACGGACATCGTTAGTTCGACTCAGAAAGTGATTCTGAGTAGATCGGTATACTTTAAGGTGGGTCTAGGACCACTATTTTAAGGCGTTACACACATCAGCACAAATGCATAATACCCTCTCCACTATTGTGGTGTGGGTATAAAAAGCTACATTTTTCTTTATTAGCATAAAATTTTGGAAAATGTTTTGTTAATTTTAGCAAATTAAAATAATTTGCTATTTTTGTTGTAAATTTCTTTTGTTTTAATTAGATATTAGATGTTCATACAAACTTGCTATAATTTAACGTCACTTCAATCTTTCTTTTTTGTTTTGACACTTTGCTTTTCAACGCACCACAAACACAATCAAGCAATTAAGCAAAAGCTTTTCAAATGTTTTGTTTTGTTACTATATTAGTTTTTGTTTTGTTATAGCGGCTTTACTGAAATACAGTGCTTGGAAGAACTGTACACCAGTGAAGTAAAACAAACAAAATGGTTTATGCAACTATTTAGTTATGAGATGAATTTATAAGTTTAGCTAATTAGCGGAATTCTAAAAATAAATATCAGCTAAACCTTTTTCTGCAAAAGAATCAATATATCTGTGGGAAAAAGGAAAATGTACTTGATTCGACTTAAGAAAATATGATTTTCTTGCACTTTTGCTTAAAAGTACTCATCTACGATTTTTTAAGGAAGCTATAGAAAAAGTACTTGTTTCTTTTATTTCTTCAACGTGCAATAACATTTGGAATACAAATTTAAGATAACTTCCGATCTTTGACATTAGGAATCTTAAAAAATAAAAACTTTAAATAAAACTAAGAGCGCAGAGAATTGATGATTATATTAGAATTTTCCAAAATAACCTTAAAAGTAGTGTTCGATAATGAACTGAACATTATTTAGCATACAGCTCACACATCTAGAAACTATATCTATTTTTATAGTTTTTGTGTATTAAAACACAATCCTTAATACCGTTCATAACTATTTTCAAGAAAGTAATGGCCATTATATAGTGTTCTGTTCTTCGTTATAAATCGGAACAATTGTAGGAATTCGAAAGACATACATTATTTTTTAATGCTCTATAGTGTTTCTTTGCATTGATAAAGGAATAAGCCAAAAGGGCGCTAAGCACAACTGAAACCAACTGAAATATTAATGTGCTGAGCAGAGAAAGCCAAAAAGTTATATTTTAAATACTTATAACCTATTCATACGCCACCGAGCACGAGTACAGGCAGGTATGACTACCAATAAGTATGAACATGGATAAGTTTGTATATCGACCGGTATGAGTATGAACAAACAGGCATGCTTATGGATAATCCTTTGAATGCGTATGAGTATAGGCATGAATCGATGAGTATCGACAAGTAACTTCAACAATTTGTATGGTTATTTTAAAGCAAGCAGTGTTGCCGCGACCTAAAAATTATTGATGCAGAAAACATGTGTATGTAATTATATTTTAAGTATCTTCCAAAACTAGCAAAACAAATATAACACTGATTAAATTAGATTTTTATTAATTTATGTTAAAGTTATATTAAAACATTAATATTTGCTATCAAATTAAAATAATGCTTCTAAAGCTATAATAAATTATAATCTATTTTACGAAAGAGGTTTTTTATAAAAATAATTAAAAAAGGAGGCTATCAGCTATTTTGGGTTGGTTTCTTATGTTTCCAGCTAAAGAGAAATCTTAATCTTATGCTGCGCTGCAGGCAGGAATTTCATAAAATTCTTGATTCTTATTAAGACAACCGTGGATACCTTGTGGAGTTGTTTTTCCACCATATCATAATGTCGAAGTCTTCTTTAAGGCCAAAATTTTCATTGGCAACTGATTGACTTCAGCAATTACATTTTAAACTATTTTAAACGTCTTAAAAATGCAACTGGCAACAGATAAACTTCTCAAACTCATAATATGTATGCATATTGAATATGAATATTCGATTTTTTTTTGTGATTACGGTAACTTTTTCTGTTTTTATTAAGAACGATTAAAATAACACGACGTATTTTAATTTGCGTCCATTTAGTAATTTTTTTAGATTTTCTAAAATAAGAACGCAAATCTTTATATTCCAGAAATTTTTTAAAGCAAACAATCGTTTTTCAATAAAATTTTGTTGAATTGTACTCAAACGATTTTGAATAAAACGTATTTAGTTGTGATTCAGCAATTTGGAAAAAAATTCTGGCAACATTTATTAAAAAAATTACAAAAAAAAAATATGTTTGAAGTCAATGATATAACTATGGGTGTATCTGGATATGTGCGAGTATGAAACACAATAAGTATGATAACATACATGTATGAAATCAAATGCGCATGGATATAGAGAAGTATGAGAATAAACAGATACGAGTACGCACACGTATTGAAAATTGTCGATATGTGCTAGAGTACTTTAATTTTTTTTATACCCATTGACTTTCTCTGGTGCTGAGCCGAACATAACGAAGTTAGTGGTTTAAAAAACACAGAATGATTTCCTACACAAACACTATTACTGTTTTTATTTTAATATTTAATGTTTATTTTCCAACACTGCTTTAAAGTTTTATAGGTCAAAAAGATGATTAAAATTGTGTTAAAACTGACCATAAGTAGAAGATATGGGAGATTTTTTAAGGTACAAAACAATATTGTCCCAATTTAAAACCGTATTTACCCCCATATGGCCGATTAATAGAATAGTTGATGTTTATATAAAATTAAAAAAAACTACTACAAAATAACTTTAAGAACATTTCCATTAACATAATACTTACAAACGTATTAGATCCTTTACATATTGTACACACTAATTGTTAAAAGCTTTTGTTTGTATTAATTCCCGTCCATTTTGTACACCTTCTTTCCTCTTTTAGATATAAAAGTCTCAGTAGTCTTCAATTGACACCTGATAATAATTCAATTTCACCGCCGATCTCAACAAATCCCAAAGGACAACCAGTCGTTGTGGCACCACCCGATCTAGTACTTAAATGTAGTAACACAAATATTAACAACAACAATCATCCAATACCACTGCCATTAAGTAAAAGTTCTAGTACCACTGGTGGCTTAAACGGAATGCTACACAACACATCAACACACAGTCACAATCACAATCCCCGCGAGGGAACACTCGATTCATCACGCAGTGGTGGTCGTACATCAGGCGATTCGAATAAATTGCCCGAAAAGAAAACTCGCCGCTTGTCGCGGCCACGTAGTCTATCGAATTTAGTCTGGGATTTAAGGCCATCCAAAGAAAAATCAAAAAAGAAATTATACATCCACCATTTTGATCATCGTCAACAGGCGACATTGTATTTGTAGTCAAATTGTAGTTGTGTATGAACGAAAAGAGCAAATAGAGATTGAGATTCAAATCAATAGAAATGTAGATTTTTTCTTTATTTCTATTTTGATGAAAATTGTTTTTAAAAAAATTTTTATAGAAACACACACATGCATCCTCAAAAAGGATCACGTACATTACATACATAGATACATCTTTAAGTACATCAACAACACATACTTGTGTAATATTTGATTATAGTCATCATCGTTATCACTGTCGTCCTTGTAGCAGATACAAATTTTCTATTAATTTTATTAAATGTTGCCATCTTTAACAGAACATTAAGAAGAAGAAATAAAAATATAAAGCCTGAAAAAAATTTTTAATAATCAATCCTCCTAAATAAGTGTTTACCAGACATTAAAACAAGGACTTTTGAATGAGGTAAGTTCATATAACACTCTATTGATAATTATTGATAACCTACACTTAGAATTAGACTGACATTTATTTAGAATAGAAGAAGACATTGCTGAAACAAATTACAAAATAAACTATTTGCTACAAATTTTATGATAAAAAAGTTGTATGGCAATATCTATGTATCTATATATATAAATTTAGATTCTATATAACTCGTCCGAAACGGATTGACCGATTTTTATAGGATTTTGTATGTGTATTTGTTAGATATGAGAATATGTCGTTAGGTATATTTCATATCGCTAGAGGGCGTAAAAAAGGGCACGAGGGGTAAAAGCATCCCCTCCTTATATCCTTTTTTCTTTAAATTCGCCACGCAGACACTGTAACGTCTAAAAGTAAATAGGGCGTGAAATAGGCCAAGAAGGGTAAAAGCTCCTCCCCCCCCCCCCCCCCCCATTTTTCTTCATAATTAATCAACCAATTTTCTTGAAATTTGGCAGGCAAAAAGTGTAACATCTGGAAGGAACTATAGCCTAAAACTTCTATTTATAGGGAAATAGGGCAAGAGTGGCGAAAGCTCCTCCTCCCTATATCTTCTAAGCTAATCAGCCGGCGGGAAATAGGGCAAGAGTGGCGAAAGCTCCTCCTCCCTATATCTTATAAGCTAATCAGCCGGTTTTCTTAAACTTTGGCATGCAGATACTGTAACATCTGAAAGAAAATAGGGAATAGGGCGTAAAGTAGGGCAATAAGGGCTAAAGCTCCCCCTTCCTATATTTTCTTAACTAATCTACCTATTTTCTTGAAATTTGGCAGGCAAATAGTGAAACATCTGGAGGGAACTATAGCCCATAACTTTCATTATTTATTGCGTGAAATAGGGGGTAAAAGCTCCCCCTCCCAATATATGCGTAACTAATCAAACGGTTTTCTTAAAATTTGGCATACAGACATTGTAACATCTGAAAGAAATAAGTTATACGGCAAAAAAAAGTTTGCCAGGTCAGCTAGTTTATAAATATAATTTCCTTAATTGTGTGTTCTTCTTTTGTTGTCTATTCAGAGCCTTTTGAAGCCCACTGATGATAGTAAAACACCTATGCCAAACCCTAACGAAGCCAGATTTCTTATTTTTGGCCTGTGGGCGAAGAATTGAGAGGAACAAAGGGCGTCGCAAAATTCAATTTTTTTGACATTTAAGTTTAAATTAAAGCCCCCTACTGACATAGGAAGCTAAAAATTGTCTAGAGCGTAGCCTGAAGTAGTAGGATCTAAGATTTTTTGAATACGGGCGGAGAATCGAGAGGAAAACGGGTGCGGCAAAGTTGTGTTATTTCAGTTAATTTTGAAGCTCTCACAAGACCAATGAAGCTAAGAATTGGCAAGCATATGGCTTACCTTATAGTAGTTTTTGTTCATGCCTGGCAGGGACAAACGTTACAGCGTTAATATTAAATATTAAGCTCCAAGCATTTCTCAGGCGTGGTCTTTATATGAGGTCTATGATAAATTGTGTACCGATCTTCAAAAAGTCTGACGTCAAAATTGTCAGTAATTTAAAAGAAGTGCGTTCCAAAATGCATGAAAATATTAAAATTCTCTACGGCTTAAAGCATTTGAAAGAGTTTTCGGGAGTGTGTTTTATATGGGACCTAAGGTTTATTATGCCACAAATACCGCATGTCTACAAATCAGAAATCATAACCTGGAAGATGTAACAACATTCTGTGTCCTCGTAAGCATGCTGACCACATCGTGCTGTTCTCCAGATAAATAGAAAAAAAAAAACAACAAGGAATTTATTGGTAAAGTTAGAGAAAGTCATGATTTTTTGCTCATATCATAGCAATCTGTGGAACAATCAGGCTGAATTTCAATAGCAAAATTAAACGGAGCATATGTGACATAAATATATTCCATAATTTCTGTGGTCTTCGGAAATCCCATTTTAACAGACAGACGGACATCGTTAAATCAACTACTCACTAGTACACGGAATATTAATACTTTATAGGGTCTAAGATTTATATTAGAAAACTACAAACGGAATGACATGAATGCGGTGAAGGGTATAAAAATAACATAAAATTGGAATGTACCGATAAGCATTAAATTTGGCACAAATTCGTGCAATGTGAATATAAAAAATACTGCTATATTTTAGAAGATCCTTCTATAATTTCTTTAAGGCCCCAAATAAGGCCGACTCTCGGAAAATATTTTAATACGTCTGAAACAGTGAAAGGATCTGATGTTGTGATGAAATTTGGTCTAATTTTGTCTTGTGAGACTAGAAATTGCACTATCGTATTTTGTGATACATAATCGGTTCAGAAATAGTTGCCAAGAAATCTATTTCTCTTGGCAGCCTCGTTTGGACTTATATTATTTACGTTGCAATAATTGTTAATCAATTTTTGTTGACAATAGGTGCGTTTGAGAACTTTTACAGTAAAATGCAGTAAATGAGTAAACTGAAAAATTTGTTCTCACAAAAAGCTGTTGTCTAAAAAAGTACACGAACGCAAAATTTGTAAAAATTCGTAAAATAAAGGCAAAAGCTGATGGCAAATAATTGAAGTGTTGAAAAATATTGACACTTTTGACTACTTAAATCGTTTTCTTATCGGTACTCGATTAAATACTTTTCATAACACGAAAATTTTTGGAAAATACAAACAAACTATTTTATGCAATCTTTCATATTTGTTTGCTTTTTATTTTATTTGATTTTACTAATTTGTTGCGGGTTAAATTATTTAAAAGAACATGAATAATTTGTATCTTATTGATTACTTAAGTACCCAAATACTTCACACTTTTACCACTCTAACAAATTAACATAACAAAAAAAATTTCAAAAATTTGTATTTAGTCAAATAGATGCTTCACAAACAAGTTTAATTTAATTTTTGTTTTGGTTTAATTTTTATTTCAACTTTTCTTTTATTTAACAATTTTTTCACAATTTATATGCTTTTTATTTGTTACTTTTGTTTGTTTACCTTTTGAAACATATGTTTTTTTGATTTACTAAATTTTACTGCAAAAATGTCTGCAGTAAAAATTTGTAAATACTCAGACAAGAACTGTCACTTTTCGCTCTCAATTTATGTTCTCATTTACTGCATTTTGTGTACTCGAACGCAATTTCGTAAAATGCAGTAAAGTTTAGTAAAAAATAGTAAAACTTTTGTGTTCTCGAACTCAACTAATTAATGCTATCAAAAAACGTCAAATTAGTTGTCAATTGAAAAAAAAGAATCAAAAAACACATAAGCAAATTGTGTCAGAAAGAACATAATTTAAATGGTAGCAAATTATAATTGAAGGAAACGAATTTAATAATAAAAAATAAATAATTAAAAATTACCACCAAAATAAAATAGCGGAAGTTATTTTTGTTAATACAAATTTTGTTGGTTATTCTTAATAATATCATAAACTGGGCACAAAGCTGAAAACCGGTATAACCCAGGAACGGTAAGAGCAAATTCAAAAATAGTTGCTCCTAAATTATTAAGAATTAATTGATCCTCCAAACTGCATTTTTAGTCTTTAATTTATTTCAATAAAAAAACTTTCAAAGTTATAAAGCGGTATTTAAAAAATTTAAGGAAAAGTTACGAAAAATTAAAATGGAGGGTGCCTAAATGAGCAAATGTTTTGCAAAAACTTATAGTTCTTGCACACAAAAATTAAGCTTGGACATTTTACTTTTAAATATTATAATATAAAATAACGCTGAATATCCATTAAATATTTTCAAACAATTTGAATACCATATTTTAATATAACTAGTCTATTACCCTCAAAACAAGCTGCATTAATAAATTTAATGAATCGCAATTTTTCTTCTTCTCATTCACGCAAAACTTTTCCAAATTCTTTAGAATACGAAACCCAAAAGACAATTTCTTTACTTCAATTGACAAATGTTAGAGGCAGTCACATCCAGCACATAGAATATTGAATTTTACTTTAAACAGCATTTTTTTTATTTTTTTAATAAAAAAAATTTTGTAAATTGAATCGTGTCTTAGTGTCCCGATTTTTCTAGCATTTCGATGTAAAAAGTCAAACGCAAATGAGTTAAAATGTTTTATTTGTTGTTTGCCATTTAAATTTTTCTCATTTATTTTAATGTTTCTTTAATACGTAAAAAACTAAATTACGAAAAGGAAGGAAAATAGGAAAAGAAAATACATTAAACGAAAATGAGGATGATCATCATCATGATGGTGGTGGAATTGTAGAAAATTAGTAGTTAGTCAAGTCCACTGCCGTAGATTAATGTTTAAGTTGTTAACATATTAACGTCTTTGCAGTTAAATTTAAATTACATTATTTTTTTCCAAAAAAAAAAAAAAAAAGTTTAGGCCAGAAAATAAATAAACAACAAATAGTTGTTTGTAGGGTGAACGTAATTTAAAAAGAATTTACAGATACAACCATTTTTTCTTTTGTTGTCTTAAGGAAAATCGCTAAAGTGTCTTTTGCGTTGTGCAGGTCAAAATGGAGAGGTCAAGATTTTTTTTGTTTCAGTCAGATTCTTTGTTTACAATAACTTTTCCTGGTGGGTGTTTAAAGTTGTTGATGTGTTAAACTTAATAATTCCACTGTGCTAGAATTAAACACTTTTTTTTTATTAAGAAAATTTTTAATATAATCCCTAGAGTTCGAAAAGTTTTTACAAATCTTAGAATTTAAAACTCAGTTTAACTGTTTTCTTATTTCTGATTTACGTCTTTTATTTAAGTAAAAGTTTAAACTAAAAAAAAAATCATCATGATATAATAAACTCTTTGAGTTAAAAAAAAAAAAACATTAAACATTAATTTGTAAAAAAAAACCTTTTTTAGAATCATCATATATATTATTTCTAAAGCACTTTTTTTTGTCGGTTGCAAATATCTCCCATACCACCGCATCAAATTTAATGAATGATATCTCATTTTAAAGCTTATTTCTAACACTAATGACGAAAAATAATTAGAAATTGAAAAATTAATATTTTCATTGATAAAAATTATATTTTAAAATGTATTGAAGTTACTAAAATTTCTATTAATTATTTTCATTTTATGTTACAAAAATGACAACTAACGGTGCGAAATATTCGCACGGGTCATCTAGTACTACCTATTCGCTTCGGTCTAGATCCTGTTTTTATTTTGAACCCTTGAGTGCTATGTTCGGCTACCCGAGTCGTATATACCCTTCACCATGATTGGTAGGTTTTGCTCATTTCTTGGCCCTTTTTTTGACTAAAAGTACTGCACATAGAAAAATACCAACATTAAATTAACATGATGCAATATTGATTGAAAATCCTAGTAAACTTTTGCAAAAGTGTGGACTTTTTTTTTAACATTATCATTGTTAAAACAACATTGTTCAATATTGAAAACATAAAATCCTGTTTTAGTTGTTTTGTCTAGAAATAACAACAACACTACAAGAAGAAAAACATTCATCTTTTTATTTTCATATTCGAAATAATTTATAAAAAGAAGAAAAATTCCCGTACTCTTTTTGTTAAAATTTTTATTAAATACATAAACATTTCAAAGTAGAATGATTATGAAAACCATATCGGGCCACTCTGCTGGTGTCTTAAAATTGAGAGTATTGAAGTCTTAGGGGAATATAATTTCTGGAAAGGCGAATAGGAAAGAAAAGCTCAACATTATGGAGTAGGAATTTTCAAACAAGTTCAACCTTAAATAAATTCTTCATGAAGGAGAAATACCCGTAATCGTGTCATTCCATGTGAATGTTTTTAATATTAATTTAAGATCCCATTTCCCGCATATATCTTTGACGTTAGGCAAAAAGGTCTTAAGTCAAAAACTCTAATTTTTCGTAATGTTAAATTGAAAATTATTTATTTAGTAGATGATTACGATTAGAAGCTGTTGTGCTAGACTTGAGTAATTGATACCAAACGAAAGAAAAAAATTGAATTAAAGACAATAAAAAACTCAAAATGTTTTTTTTACTTTAGACATTTTTGCCTAACGGCAAGAATAATTTTCGGGGCCTTCAGTAATTCTGAGTCGATTTTGCCATTGGTGTGTCAAACAGTTTATAATATTCATAGGCAGTTTGGGATTGGATTCCAGCATAATCGGCTCAGTAGGAAAATAATTATGCACGCAAATGTGGATTAACCTCCCTAAAAAACTAATAAAAATTGATGGTAGAATGTACCGTTTTATATGTCTCCAAATTTTGTGAAGGTCGGTCCATAATTTAAATACGGCCCCATATTAAATTCACTCGCGTGTAAGTATGGCTAAAAGCGCAACGAGTAATGTTTTGTGGTGCAATTTAGCGTAATCTACTTAAATAAAACTCGAAATCACACCACTAGATTTTGTAAAAACCGAACGAAGACTTCGTTCGGAAGAATTCTTTCGTACAACTCATGGCACAATTAGTATTTCTGCGCACAACTACACAGAAAAAATTATTTTTCCAATTCAAACAAAAAATTTGTAGAATCAAACAATTTTTTGTTTGAAATCGGTCCTATAAACAAATTTGCATATTCAAACAATTTATTTGCATTTTGTTTACTGAAAAAAACACTGATTTTTTCAAACAAAGGATTTAACTGAATCAAACAAAAAGTTTACTGAAATTCATATACTAAATTTCAAAATCAAAAAAAAAAAAGTTTTTGCACACGCAATGACGCGCACACAAGTAAGCACTGTATGAGAAGATGAAGGCAGAGCAGAGCCGCCGCACATAGGGGTTTTTTGCCAATCTAGCCGGACATTACTTTTTGTTTTAGCTTATATTGCTTCTTAAAAGTTATTGAGTGCCCCTAGATCGATGAAACTTGGCAGAAATATGTGATATTGTCATAGGCAGGTAAACCTCAAAAATAAATAAAATCGGACCAAGGAGGAAAAGGTTCCCCCTAGCAGAACTAATCCAACCTCTGAAAAATGCAATTTTTTTTAACTTTTCCCATACTTTTGTTTGGCAAATGCAACTTTTAACGTCGGCGAAAGTTGAAAAACCTAAAATAAGACCCATGAGATCGTAAAATTACACTTTTCGCCCCCGCCCCCTTTTGAGGGCGGTTACATAAAATAATATTTAAAAAAAATTTAAATATTAAAAGAAATAGATTACCAACGCCTTAATACTATAAAAATTAAATTTTTGAACTTTAATGGGTAGGGGGAGGTATCCCTCCAAACACCCCCCCTCCCCCCGGAACGACCCTGTAAAAAAATTTTTTTTTTGCTAATTTCCAAAACATATTAATTTTTAAGATTTTATGTGACTTTTATGTATTTTATAGTATTTGATTTATCTGAAAATAATTAATATATTCGTAATAATAACTTATTTATAATAGTAAATTTTATTTAAAATAATAACAACTAATTTATTTAAAATAACTTCTCTTTTGCATTAAGATGATGATGAGTGCCATGGTTCTTCTTCGTCTGCTTCTTCAAAATCCTCTTCTGAATCTGAATTCTCTTCAGAGCCAAGTACAGGTGGAAGCATAAAAGAAATTGCTTCTTTCGTAAAGGGTAATGACTTTTTTTTGGAGTTGGTCTTATGCTAGTAATCAGTGGGTCAGAACTGAGCAAAAGTCTATTTATAACATCTTTGTTACACTGAACCCTCGAAAACTTTATAGCAAAATTCTGCCTGTAAAGCCGAAAATGTTTATTTCGTGCCTCAGACGCTTCTTCTGATAATAGCCCGATAGGCAACAATGCCTCACTCATTACAGTTGCGCCATGTACTAAAATCTTGTGCATTGTAGGTGTCATAGGATGCCAGGGATATAGAGTAACGTAAAGTTTTGCAGTGTCTAAGCAATAGTTATGCAAAACAGGTACATTTATTTTGCTCCATAAAATAACGTCATTTAGCGGCCGCACAGGTGGTTAAAACCCGTTACTTACTGTTTCGCACATCCCTTTTTTACACAGGTAATATTAGTCTTAGATGTAATAATTTAAATAAAAACATCTACGTACAACCAACACATTTTATGACTGACGAAAGGGTATCTATCATATGTACCTATGCAAGATGAGCAAAAACAGAAAAAAGGTGAAATTTTCAAAAAATCATAAAAAAAAATGGCGCAACAACGCGCAACGTTTTTTTTTTTAATTTAAAAGTAGAGATTTCAAATTTTATCGTGATGTATAAAATTTTTAAGAACTCAGCGGAACTCACCTTCAAAAACCTTTTAAACTTTTTTTTTTTACAAAAAAGTGAACAAAAAAATCGTTTTTTTTAATTTTGTACTAATTTTTTTATCATAAAAAATTCAAATAAAATTTTTCTAAAAATTTTCATAATTAGCTGTTTATATAGTCTTTCACAGAAAAAAAAATTCAATGTAAACTCTTTATTCGTTTATCTACAAAAAAATATATTGTAAACCTCCCAAAACCGTAAAAAGTCAATGAACACGCATGCAATTTAATCAACTTTCCTGGTTTTAACAGTGTCCCAAAACCACAAATCTCAAGCAAAAGACTTGAAAATTCACTATACGATGCAGAACTTTGTTGTCTGTCGAGCTGCGTACTTAAATTTTTCCATTTCTTAAATTAAATTTATTGCTTAATGTCCGGCTAGATTGGCAAAAAACCCTTTTGTGCGCCGACTGGCTTTGAGACACATTTTTTTTGTTGGAATAATTTATGAACGAAGTCTTATGTATACACACAACACAATGTTTTTCTTTATCACTCACTGTCTGTTGTTGCTGTATCCTTTCCTTTGCTAAAGAAGAAATATAACCAAAAACGGCAGCAGACCGACTCGATATGTTTTTCGCCATCATTTTATTTTTGTATTTGATGTATTTAAACTAAACAGTTTTAAAAAATTGAATACGGGATTTTGTTTCTTATAATGTTGTTTCTGTTGTTTAAAAAGAGTGAAACGTTTTTTACCTGCTATTGTTTTTCTTATAGTTGCACTTTTTTAAAGCGTTCAAAAATAGACTGTATATGTTTTTTGTTGTTGTTCTTATATTTCACATAAAGAAGTGTTGCTAGAAATGTCAAAGGCAATTCTACAAAAACAATTGCACGTAAAAAACTTAACTCTGCAAAAAATCAGCAGGCGTTTCGAGCAGACCTACTAGTTGGACCATGGTACAACTACATTTAAAACAAAAACAAAGTTTTTAGAAATTTCCGGGAACAAACTTCTCTTTATGCTTTCTTTATACTTAATTCGTTTTCTCGCCAAGGCATGGGCCGGATTCCGTGTTACGAGCTTATTTAGATGGTATAACACGGTTGGTAGTAATTATCGGTTATATGCATACCAGCTTTTAGTATTTAACGCTTTTTTGCATTCCAACTTCTGCTATCATAGTTTTGTTATAACCATTCGCTTTAAAACATAGAATACAATTTTAATAAATTGCTCTTAAATAATGCTTATATAATCATCGTTTTAAACTTAGTTAATTACTAAAAAAAAAACGCATAAGAATTATATCATCAAAATTAAATGCTATAGATTTTGATCAAACTTCGAATTTATTCATGCAGTTTCAGCAATAAGAAAACGATTTTTATTCATGATTTTAAAAAAATTAGGCAAGATTTTCTTAACCACTGTATATGCACTTAACTGATTTTTTTTGCATTTCTGGTGTCAAAGCACTAATAAAAACGTGCAAATTATGAAATGCATATAAGCAATAAATATTGTTTTATCACATTTTTCGTTTTCTTTTTAATCCAACCCATATCGATTGACTAATAGAATAGAACTTACAAATTAAAAAAAAACGGTCCTATTCTATCGGAAAAGTCACCAATTTGTGTCACATTGTCGCTTTTTTGATTTAAAGCTCTTCAAATTTTAAGTTGCGACTAAGATCACGGTTAAGCTCATGATGGAATAAACAGGTGGCACTACTACGCCAGATGACGATTTTTTGCTCTAGTATTGTTTGTCTAGTCTTATGTCAAAGTTTTGCTTATGTTTACATAGTGAAATAAATCTACATACATAATAAAAATGAAATGTTGTGTGTTGCCGATCTCATAACATGAGAACGGCTTGACCGATTTGGACGATTTTTCCGTTAAAATTATAGCCATGGTTCAACTTAGGTTTATACGGAAAGAAAATGTTGCCCGGCCCACTTTTACGCCCACTTTTTTTTGATTTACCTAAAATCAGAAAACGGCTCCATCGATTTGACTAATTTTTTTTTCAAATGTTCGTATTAATCCATTTTAAGTTTTCTTCGAAAGAAAAATTTACCACGCCTACATTTACGCCCACTTGTTCTATTTATTTAACCGATTTGGACGATTTTTTTCTTTAAAATAATCGCCATGGTCCAACTTAGGTTTTTACGGAAAGAAAATGTTGCCCGGCCCACTTTTACGCCCACTTTTTTTCGATTTACCTAAAATCAGAAAACGGCTCCATCGATTTGACTAATTTTTTTTTTCAAATGTTCGTATTAATCCATTTTAAGTTTTCTTCGAAAGAAAAATTTACCACGCCTACATTTACGCCCACTTGTTCTATTTTTTTGACCGATTTGGACCATTTTTCTTTATTTGATCGCCATGGTCTAACTTAGGTTTTTACGGAAAGAAAATATTGCCCGCCCACTTTTTTCGATTTACCTAAAATCAGAAAACGGCTCCATCGATCATTAGTAATCAGCTACCGAGCGAAGTTTTTTATAAAAATGTATTTCTTTCATCGGCAGCAGAATTTGATTTTTGTTTCAAATAATGTTTGACGTATACGGAAACCTATTTTTAAATTTTGTTGTAATGTTGTATTTGTTGCCTAGTACTGCTAGAATTTGATATTTTTTGACTTTTGTGGCAAACGTATTTATCTCAAATTTTAAATATTTAATCTCAAAATCTATAACTCTTTTATAAAAATTTTATTACTTTCTTTTTTTCTCTTTACAGATTTTTCAAATAGCATATCTGGAATTTCTATGTATAATACCAGGGATATTATAAATTTTTAGCAAAAAATTCCAATTAAAAAAATGAAGCATAAATCAAACATTAACTGCCTATTTCACAATGTCATTCGAATGCGTTCGTTCGCACAAATAACATGTAAAACAAAAACAAGCTTCGAGAATGTGTTTTGTTTGACATGTAATTTGTGCGAACGAAAACGTTCGAGTGACATCGTGAAATAGGCAGTAAGCAAAAAAAATAAAACCATTGTCTTCGATTCGTGTTCAAAATTTGTTGTTGTTTTTTTTTTAACAAAAAGAAAAATAGCTTTAATTGTTTTGTTTCAAAAATAAATTTAAAAAAATACATACATACATATATAAAATGTGCCTTTATTTAACTTAAATTATTGTAAATTTAAAAACTTCCTTTAAGAAAACCCTTAAATATGGCTTGAAAAACGATAAACAACACAATAATAATTCCATTTAAATATTTCTTTAAAATAAATATTTCATATTGGAGTCAAGTCAGCTGAAAATAAAACGACCAAGGGCCATATCGTTGCATCCGTAATCGAATGACGTTTTCGAAAACTTACTTTTTGAAATCGCCGCACTCGATATCGACATTCTCTCGAAATTTTTATTCGATAGGTTATATATATAATTTATATATACATATATATAAATTTTCGTCGTTCCTATAAGGAGCATAGGTTAAGAGCTGGCGTGAACATCCCTGCGGGAAATTTGTGCCAATTGTTCTTAAAGCATTTGTCCCGTGAAATCTTATGTTTTTATTTTACTACATAGAAAAAAACCTATTACATTTTGAAAAAATTTCGATTCGTCACGAAATTTAATTCGATACGAAATCTTTTTCGATCGCGATAGCGACGATTTGGTCCGATATTGGACTTCATTTAAGGTCTGAAGACTTTAAAACTGAAGTTTAAGAATTTTAGCCTTTTTTATTTGTAAACGAAAAAGAAAAGCAAAATTATTTAAAAATTTGTCAAGTCTTTGAAATTGTGATTTTAATTTAGTTTTTTATTAATGGAAAAAAGAAAATAATTTTAACTCTTCAACAAATAACTAATTATTTTTTGTTAAAAAAAATTTGATTAAAAAAAAGAAATAAACAAATCTGCTAGTTTTAAAATCTAAACCATAAAAATGTTCTCAAAGTCACATTAAATAAAATAAATAACGATTTTATTCCTTTAAAAAACCCGAAGAATTCCTTGAAGAATATAAATATTCTCCTACTTTAACGATATAAAATAAAGAGCTGTTGCTATTAATAAAAACTAAAATAAATCAATATTTTAAAAATAGAAATATTAAATAAATTCTACAAAAAAAATCAATTACAAAAGCAATAATTATTAAAACTGCAATATAAATGTCTATTAAAAACAAAAACCTATCATCAATTCAAATCACAAAAAAAAAACTTAAAAGAAAACATCAAAATAATTTGACTTTTGTCAAACAGAAAATCAAGGCGAATTCCGTATGAATTCGCCTTGCAGAAAACTATTAAGAAACTTTTTTTTTGCAAAACTCGTCATTATTTAGTTTTAATTTATAGTATTTTTTTCATATAAATTTAATTAGAGAGCAGAGAGTTAAAGCTTAGAATTTTATTGATATAAATTTAATTAAACATTCAATGCATGCCCATATTAAATGTATTTTAAAAATTATTTTTCTTTTACTTATATACATTACTGAATTATTATTTTACAATTTAATAGTTTTTTTTTAATTTATAAATATCTTTGTATTCTATTAAGTAAATAATTATTAAATGTTACATTTAATAGATTTGATGAAGGGGTATTTGCACTGCTGCAGTCATTTTAATGCGAGTTATCGTATTCGTAGTATTGATTAAATTTTATATTATTGTAATTTTAGCTTTTAATAAAAATAAAAAATACATACATCCATGCATACATACTCGTACATAGAAATAATAAATTGAATAAAAAATATAAAACATACGTATATTTTATGTCTATTAAAAATAAAGAGTAATACAAAATTTTAAAATTTAATAGAATGTTTTATTTAAGCTAAAAAAAAACACAACAGTGGTAAGTACTAACAAGTAAGAAACAAATGTCCTTCAAGCTAGACCCTACACCACTCTTTGAATTTTAAATACTCAAGATTCGTACAGACGGTGGTAAGTCTGAGTTCATACGGCTCATGTCTTATTGACAAGATTCTTCCTTTTTCTTCTTTAACCATGAATTGGCGTTCAAATGATTCATGTCATGTTGACGAAATTTGGTACAATCAAAACTTTATTGGTACGATGGTACAATTCATCCTTTTTTGGTACAATTAAAAAAAAAATTCTCACGAAGTTTTATCGTTTCTTTGAGGTGGATTAACTTTCTTTTTAATAATAAAATGTTTAATGACATATCTCCAGCCTTTGCATTTAATTTGTGTTCATGATGATAAATCCAAACATACACAAATATGTATATGTACTCCTAACCCTGTCGGAAGGCCTGGGATCAAATGTCTCCAAATCGCCTCTTTTGTCGATTGTTTTAGTGACACTGTCTACACTTTTGTCTGCCTTTGACAAAAAAGGAGAAATAGATATATTGTTGCTTCTTCTTTATTTTATTTTAATAGTGTAGAGGGTATTATGCGTTTGTGCTGAATTGTGTAACGCTAAAAAATATTGGTCTTAGAACCACCTTTAAGTATACCGATCGATTCAATATCACTTTCTAAGCCGATTTATATGTCCCTCAGTCCGGGTGGGTCCCAAATAAGGGTACACTTTCGAAAATTTATATACTCTACTGTAGATTGTCAAATGGTCCGTCCGTTCTTTGTTTTTATTTTTTTATTATTAAATTGAAAAGTGTTATGAGTTACTATGTACATCAGCTATGACATAGTGATATATGAAAATTTTTGCAACAAGATTTTGAAGTGCTACCGCCTATTATTGTGTTAGGCTTGGAAAAAAAATTGATATCGCAAAAAATGGGGGAGTTTGGTTGATGGTAAATGGCTCCTCATCGAGGTCAAAGTTCAAGGTAAAAGTGAAAAAATTCATAAAATGTCCAATTACTGCCGTGCAATCGCACCTAGAGTAGTAAAATGTAATACTGATCCCCATTCATTTTTCCTCCCCAACATTTTTGTAGAACATACTTATACCTTATCTCCGCTCCTTAAGGGGCTTGCCCTACAAAATTTAGTTTTTTATAAATTTTGCCCGTATCATCCTAACAAGTTTCAGGGCGCCTCTGGATGATTCAAATGTATGACAAACCTCCATTGATTTTTCCTCCCCAACACTTTTGTAGAACATTGTAATCTTCTTTCTCTGCTACTTAGGGTACTTTCCCTTCAAATAAAGATTAACACATTTGCCCCCTGTTCTTACTACTTTCAAAGCGCCTCTGGAGTGGTCAAATATATGACCATTAATTTTTCTCACACAACATTTTTGTGGAAGACACCAACCTTTCATATCTACTCGTTAGGGTACTTCCCTTCAAATAAAGTTTAATAAATTTGCCCTCTCGAGTTAACTACTTAAATTGCACCTCCAGAGGAGTCAGTAAAAATATTTTTTCTTCTTTGTAGCAGCACAAAATATTGTTGTAGTCCTCTATTAGTTTTACACCTCTTTCGGCGGAATCGTTTACAACATGCTTTTCCCAAGTTTCTGGATCACTATCAAAAAATCTTTTCCCAATCCGAGGCGAGTTAACATTTTTCCTGTGTCTCGTGTAACATAATGACTCAAATTTTTCTTCATGAACTCTTCGTTTACTTCTTTTGATGGCAATGAGGTTCTTTTAACACTTTTGAAGTCGCAAAAAGGTACTGGAGAAACATTTACTCTACCGTCTTCTGCCCCGCTATCTTTATCATAAGATTCCTCCATGGGACTGCCCGACAGTTCTTCCGCGTATTTCTCTTTATCCCTCTCAAATGTACGAATTGCATCTGCCATTTTTCGCTTGGTATCAAAAGGTAGATTCTTATCAAATAATGCAAAAGCAACAGTTTCCCAGCATAAGTATCTACTATCCATCATTTACTGATTACTGCATTTTTTTACACAAATCAGTAAAATTTACTGAATACTGTTTTTTCCCCAGTAATCAGTACTTTTTACTGAATACTGAGTTTTGTTTTCAGTAATCAGTACTTTTTACTTAATACTGGTTTTTGTTTTCAGTAATCAGTACTTTTAACTGGATACTGGTTTTTGTTTTCAGTAATCAGTACTTTTTACTGGATACTGATTTTGGTTTTCAGTAATCAGTACTTTTTACTGAATACTGATTTTTGTTTTCAGTAAGCAGTAAAATTTACTGAATACTGATTTTTTTTTCAGTAATCAGTACTTTTTACTGGTTACTGAAACGCGTAATGCAGTAAAAAAGTAATGCAGTATGCCCATGTATGATAAATACTTATAAATACTGAAATTAATTGTTGATGGGCAGTGATGCCAACTTTTTGAGAGCAAAAAGCACTTTAAAATTTAAAAAAAGCACTAAAAAGCACTATGTATTTCGAAAAAAAGCGTAAAAAGCCCTAAGCCATTTTAACAATTTAATTAAACACAAAACAAGTTTCATTCCGCTGTGCCGAATATTATACAACTCCAAAATTTAAAACAAAGGCGACGGCGTTGATGTGGACCATTTTCATTTAAGATTAAATCATCATAAAATCATTTGTATATAAAAATTGTTATATCTTCAATAAAAATAACATCATCCAAATCATTTGGATCATCATCAGCTGGGTTTAAATTGGCCATAAAACAGTTTTAAAGTAATACAAAAGCGCACGAAAAATGACAGGTTACACAACGTTCGTTATAAAAGCAACTACTGTCAGCTGTTTTAATTTATTTAACAGTTTGCTAATACCAAGCTACGGCTCTTTTTTAGTTTTTAAAGCCTTTACGTTTTTTTGTACGGTTTCCGACTGCATGTTTTTAAACAATTCCTAATATTTTCTAAGCCATTCTCTATTTTTAAAACAGTATCTACATCTTTCAAAAAATGTTTACCAAAATACATTGTTTTTATTACGACTACTAAATATGTTGTCGACGCTAAAAAGTGCAACGTTTCGTAAAATTTTCAAATTGCTAGAAAGCCTAGCTCTTACCTCGTAAATAAAGTTTTTGGTCAAACGAATGCCAGTATCTTTTATCACTTTTTTATCCCTTGATGTCTTAAAATCTTTACAGGCCTTCTCAAAATTGTTCCCCAAATAGCAAAGCTCATCTTAATCTTCCTCTATATAATCGTAGTTTTAAAAAATGGTAGAAAAAAAATAAAAAATGTAAAAAGCACTAAAGGCACTAACGAAAAATTTAAAAAGCACCAAGTTAGTGCGTTTTCTTAGTTTGGCACTACGGATAGAATTTTGGCGTTTTGAGGCATTAAAAAAGCACCATAAATAGTGCCAAAAGCACTAAGTTGGCATCACTGTTGATGGGATAAGCTATGCGCATTTCACTGGTTGCTTAGGCCAGATCGTCAGGAAACTTCATCCAAAGATTTTAGAAAAACTAAAGTTATTAAACCAAATAAAACTGTTAAGCGTTTAAGAATGAAATGCAACAGTTCTACTTGTAACAATATCAAAGTTTAAACAAAAACATCAACAATAAACAGTGAGTTTATCTTTTCTTATAGTATGTTCACATTTGGCTTCTTAAACGCGTTTAAGCAGTTCGAACGTGATTAAGCTCTAATCACTTCAAAATCGAGATGATTACCCATACATTGAAGTGATTTGTTAATCACTTCAAATCGACATGATTACAACTAAATCACTTCATAAACCACATAGAATCCACTGAACATACCCTAATAATGTAGAATCGCTCGATTGTGTACAACCGGCCAAGATGTCTGCTTAATATTTTTATTTTTTTTTTCCTTAAATAATTCATAAATTTTCACAATTTCATCATTAAATTGATTAAAATAATCTTCTGATAATTTTATAAAAGTGTTTTTATCCATTTTTAATACTTTAAAGAAATTTAAATTTGTTTGTTGTTTTTTTGTGTGCTTGTGTGTGTGTTTTTTCTTAATCATCTGTCATCTTAATCATCTCAAATGTAATGTGAACGGCTTTGATTAGCTAAATCAACATTTTGCTTAAACGCGTTTAAAAACCCAAATGTGAACATACTATTACATTCCGCACTACAATTGGTTGGAATTCTTTCAACATTAATTGTAGTTGTAAGTAGGTTAAGAAAAAACTAAATAAAAACAAAAACAACCTGCTTTAAATAATAAAACATGTTTCGGTAAACATTTTTTTTTTGGTTGGAAAATATTAGGAATTTTACAGTCCGATCTTCAAGTTAATCAATCGTCGCCCCGCAATTATTTTGACGTACATTCCGAAAATCGAGTTTTGGCAAATTAACTTTTCAGTTTGAAGCGAGATAACTAAAAATTGGTTCGAAAAACTTTTATCGATATTTTACACACTCATACAGGCATGTTCTGTAAATCACAAGAATTCAAATCACTTGTGATTTTGAAATTACAATTGTGATTAATGGGTGTTTTGTAAACCACAAAATTTTTAACTTAGTTAAAAATGGTGGAAACAAATAAGCAAGTAATTTTAAATCGGCGGCCACTTAGCTGACCGGTTTAAAATCACAATCATGAAAAAAGTTTTTTTTACAGAACACATTTTTTGTGATTTCAAATCACTTTCACAAAAAGTGATTTTCAGAACATGCCTGAAAGCGTCATTTATTGAGTTCATTTTGACATTTATGCCGAAATTATTTGCAGTTGTATTACGTAAGGCAAAATAATTTTTACATACGGCAACAATGTACATAAGAAAACATTTAAACGTACCGAGATTTATAATGTAAATTATGAAACATAAAAAAAAATTTAATTCAATTCTTGTTTTTTATTACAATAATAAAAATAAAAAAATAAATTTTTCTTAAAAAATTTTTTAAAAAAAATAACAATTTATAAAAATATAGTAGGTATATTAAAAATGTTTGTACTGACTTTATTTAATTGTCTTATTAATTATTTTAACAAACAGTCATAATACTGCACGTCAATTTTTGGTAAGAATAATGGTCCTAGACCCACCTTAAAGTATATCGATCGACTCAAAATCACTTTCTGAGTGTAAAACGTAGCTATTATTTTGTTCCATTGTAATTTAGAAAAATGTATCACTTGTAAGGGTACGTTTAACCTGTTAAATATATTACACAAATATAATGCATTATTATTTTTTAGAAAAGGAAACACCATAATTCACACACATTCTTGACAGTGATGCCAACTTTTTGAGAGCATAAAGCACTTTAAAATTGATTGATTCGGGACTCAATTCTGATAAGGCTCTTTTGTTTAACATAACTCGAGAACCACTAGTCGGAATTTGCTAAAACAAATTAAGAAAAATCAAGAATTACAATTACTTTCATCTGTTTATAAAACATTTTGCTACATAAGCAACAGTTTCGCAGTTATAAATAAATGTATGGAGAAAAAAAATATTTTTTGCCCAAAAAATTTAAATTTTTTATTTTTAATTCATAAAAAATCCAAAACAGTAAAAAAAGGTTTCAAGTCCTATTACTTTCACGTAAAGTCGCATAACCTATGAAAAAAATGAGACATAAATCATGAAAATCGATGAACGCGTTTCGCTTTAATTCACAATTAAGTGAAGGTATGCATTTCAAAAATTTGCTCGAGATATGCACAAAATTCTTTGCAAAAACATTTATGACTTTTTTTATGATTACACTATGGAACATTTTTGGGATTATTGTCTGGGGGGTGAGAAATTCCAAGTCAGGGTGATGGTACTAGGTCAGTATAGTAAAATTTTTTCCTTATCTTGATGTTTTTTTGTTTAACATAACTCGAGAACCACTTGTCCGATTTTGCTAAAACAAACTCAAAAAAATTAAGAATTACAATTTCTTTAATCCGTTCATATAACGTTTTTCTTTATAATCAACAGTTTTGCCGGTAAAAATAAATTTGTGGAGAAAAAAAAATATTTTTTTGCCTAAAAATTAAAATTTTTTTTTTTAAATTCATAAAAAATCCAAAACGGAAAAAAGGATCAAGTGTTATTAATTTCATGTAAAGTCACATAACCTATAAACAAAATGCGACATATATCATAGAAATCGATTAACGCGTTCTGCTTTTATTTACAATTAAGTGAAGGTATCCCATTTTGACAAGAATATTGATACAGTGGTATCCCGGTTTAACGAATTATATATTGTCAGGCCCTTTCGTTATATAGAAAAATTCGTTATATCCCGAAATATTTTTTAATACATTTTTATTAAAACAATAAATAGTTCAGATCATTTTCAATTAAATGGGTACATACATAGTAGAGAACAAAACTAATAATAATGAACTTAAAAAACGAAAAACATATTCAAGTTATTTAAAATAATCCTTTAAATTTGTCTGTTTTTGAAGTGCTTTAATCGAGCATTGAACTGCTTCTTCCTGGAGCTCTCTTAGCAAATTTTTTTGACGTTTCGATATTTAATACACTGTTCAAAGTGCTTTATTGCATCCGAATGTTTCACTTTCATTCCAGTTTCTAGAGTAGGCTCGTTTTCTTAATTTTGATCACTTTCATCACCTTCACAGTTTATGGGATCACCATGATTTTCAGTGACCCATTCTTTTATATCGTCCGCTGTTTAATTAAACTTAATATTTCAAAGGTACTTCTCTTAACTCGTTGTTTTTAGTAAAATCGCTCTTAAAGTATGGTAAAAATGTATACATAAACAAAAGAGAAAGTATGCATTCATTCTATTTTGTTTTTTCAAATTTGTTTGCTGTTTGTTCGTGATATAAGGTACTCAATGGAAAAAATATGGCCGTACGTTAAATCGCGAATTCGTTAAACTGAGTGTACGTTAAACCGGGATACCACTGTATTTGTTTTTATTCAAAAAAGTGTCATTTATCGCCTTTTTTATAAATTTTCCCCAATTACTCCAGACTTCTGGCCATAAACTACTAAAAAAATTAAGCAAACATTTTTATAATTTTTTATTTTTATTTTATTTATTTAATTTTATTTATTTTAATAAATATTGTCTAGACTTTTTCGATGGTGGTTGTTCGGGACTAGTGGCATCGCATTCATCGCTATCATCAGTTTCTGAACCACACATAATGTCAATGTGTGACTCCACTGTTGGCCCTTCTGCATCTCCTGAAAATTCTTTATCATCAAGATCATCCTTGTCTTGCCACACAAGCTTACTCCACCAGCAAATTTCCGCAATTATTGCACTCGGCGACTTTTTGCCTCTATATCTGTAAGTTTTTGTTTTATTAAAATAAGTTTGAAAAAATAAAAAATCAGTATTACCTCATTTCAAATGGCATAGCAACTTGATGATAGCGTTCACCTTGTTCATCAGATTCGGTAGCCAATTGTTTGCTGAAGTAGTCCAGATGATGATGTAAATAATGGATTTTCAAGGACATGTGGACACCAATTTCCGAGAATGCTCTTAACATCCTTGCGACAGAAACATCGAAGTTGTTAGAACGTTGCTTTCCCAACAAGCCTTCTATTACTTCTTTGATTGCCTGCCATGCATTCAATTCAGCGTCAATCAAAATATTGTTGAATGCGTCACTTTTAATCAGCTTTCGTATATCTGGACCATTTAGTACGCCTGATTGGAAAAAATTAATTTGTTAAGATGGAAAATCATGGGAAATGAATGTGATATTATAACTTACCTTCTTAAATTTTACTTTCGCTGAGTCTCGGGTAAATTAGTTTCAAACACAAGAAAACTTTATCTCTTTTGGCGACAGTTTTGATAAAATTCTTAACAATTCCAAGTTTAATATGCAGTGGAGGCAGCAATATCTTCTCCTTCGGCACTAGAGGCTCACGAATAATATTGGCCGTTTGTAACCTGCTGTGCTCTCTGAGTTTCCATCCGTGGCATGCATATTGGTCACCGGTCAAATCGTGTGTCCCAATCGCACAAAAACTCGATTTTTTGTTTGTTTACGGGGGAAGAAAAAACCTTATTCGGTTTTTAATAAAAAGATGTAAAAAATCGTATTCCATAGCCCTCTAAAATGTAAAAGCATTTGGCATTTTTCTATCAGTATAAAAACACAATTTTTTTTAATTGAGTTGGTATATTATAATATCAGTTATCCTTATCAGAATTTTGCTGTTGAAATTTAGCCAGCTCGGTTCATAAATGGCTGCGATATGAACAAAAAAAAATTATTATGTATTTTGGGTTTTGTTTTTAAAGTTATTTTCCAAAAAAAAAGTACCAAAATGTTGATAAAGTATTCTTTTGCTTGGTGGTCAGTACCATCTATATTTTTCTATTTTCCATCACTGTCGTCGATTATAAAGCGACGAGTGCACATGCGGCGGATGCTTGCATATTTTTTGTATTTTAACTAAGAATATTTGTCTCCCCTGCAAATAAAATTGGACCACCTGATCCATTTTGATAAAAATGGACTGGTCCAATGTAATGCAAGCATGGACCATGTCATTGTTAAAAAGTGTTTGTAGTGAGACGACATGTCTTCGTTTTTAAACGACATGCTTTCGTTTTTAAACGACTTCAAAACTAATGCTCTTGTGTTTTAAAACTACTCCTTAGTAGTCCAAAGGTGGGTTATATGGTCCTCCCCTAGGACATCGTAATGTTAAATAGACCATGTATTTTCCATACGTTTGGGTTACTTTTGGACTAGTCCTGGTCCCTTGTGGACTACTCTTTACACGCGTGTTTTGACTGGTCCTATTATTTGCAGGAAAATATCAAAAGTTACAGACTTTCGGCCGATGAAAACCGATTTCGAGCCACTGTAAACCGTAGTAATTCAAGTTTTTGATTGTGCTTTTATATTGTTTCATTTTCTTTCAAACCACTGTGCATAAATGTGTTTTTTAATTTGAGTTTTTAAAGAGTTTTTTTAAGTGAACACTAAACACAATTTACTTACATTTCAGTCCTCTGTTGCAGTTCGATGCCGTTATTGTTGTCACGTTTAAAGTGTTATTGTTGCTATTGCCATTACAATTGTTGTTGATATTGTTGTAATCATCGTACGCTTTGTGTAGACCAATTTTGGACAAATCAAGTTGTATTGACGCTTTAATTATTTGTAATTTTAAGTCGTCATTATTGTTGTTGTTTTTTAATGTTTATGCTTAAAACAATTGTTATTACGATTTTGTTTGCTGCAATCTGTCGTTAATTATTTCATTGTTGTTGTTAATTTGTTGTTTATTGTCAAATTTAAAGGAAATTTGTGAGTGTCTCTATTTGAGCAATCAAGGCAATTTGTAACGTTTTTAGTTTTACAAGGTGGTCGTTAGCTGATAATTTTTATTGACAGCACAAACTGTTGTTCCTGTAATTGAACTGGTATTTTGCACTTCATTTTGGGGCTTTAATTTTAATTTTGAAAATGTGGACTGCACTTAGCACAATATTAACTAAAAAAATAAAGAAAACAGTGATTTTTTATAGAGGAAAAATTGTGGGTGAAAATCTTTAAGTGTTTCCTATATTTACTTAAGGCTAGTTTACACGGTAATACAATGTATTACGACATTGCAAAAAATTATGTACAATGAGAAAATTCTTATCATGTAAAAGCAAAATGTATTGAGTAAGAGAAAATACGAATACAAAATCTGACAAGCATTCGGTAAATGTTTTTTTTTTAACAATTTTAAGGCTAGTTAACACTATTATACTTTGTATTAATACATGTCATAAACTCAAGCAATATGAGAAAGTGCGATAGTGTAAATGCAATGTGTCATGAAAACAATTTTACGTCCCATACGACTTCATAATTGTTTGAAATTTTTCAAAATCAGGGTTGCATTTAAACAAAAGCATGTTCATGTGTGATAGTGTGAACAGAAACTGTGATGTTGAATTAAGGTAGAAGTTCATAACACGCGTTAGTGCGCGCGCGCTCTGTCGTCTTCTGTCAAAAAAAGTTAAGCTAGTGTGTTTTCATAGAACAAGCTACATGCAAAATATTTTGACGCGTTTGCGCCAGAAAGTTGGTTAACTTTGAATTTTTTAACGCGTTTTTAATGCACAAATAAGTAAACAAATAAAAAACAGCTGATAGTAATGGCTTTTGTAACGCGTGTTGTATAACTTGCAGTTTTTGACGCGCTAAAGCTTATAAACGCACGATACTTGTCGACGAACTAACGCGTGTTATGTACTTCAACCTTTAGATTTTTAAAACTCATTAGATTTCTATCTCACAAAGTATTGTGGAATACTTAAGACTTATGTGATAGTGTTAAGCCTTTAAAATTTAACTTTTGGTCAGTGCTGCCAGAAATTTTTTCTACTTATTAAATTAAGAGATTAAAAAAAATTATTATTAAAAACAAGATTGTTATTGATATAAGAGAACCTAGTGTTGAATTTTTTTTAAATATCAACATCAATATTAGGTTTTTGTCGAAAAGGGCTTAGGAGCTATGATTTATAATGGACCTACAAGTACAAAATAGTAACATGACATAGTAACTTTAAAATAAGTTATCGTTGCCAAATTTGATATCAATACCAACGTTTATAAGCTCGTTTCGGGAACTATGTGTGGAAACTTTGGAAAAATATGGACTGTATTTTGGTAAGACGATTTACGAAGATACTTTTGGACAAAATTTAATCTAAATACCAAGATAATAAGATGGCTATAGGCACAAAGACTAGTCAGGAAAGAAGTTTGTATGGGGGCCTATACCTTACAAATTGTTTCAAAACATTTTAGAAACGCCTTCAAATTCAGAAGTTATTCCAAAAAATCGTTTTCAGTGATGTTTGTCAACTTATGTTTGGAAAGAAAACTAATTACGCTTAAAAACGACGTGCATTTTTTGATGCATTTTGTTAAGAATGAATAAAAAATGATTTTTTCAACATTTTTGAATTTAGTAGGTTTTCATTGCTGATTTTGATATAAAAGCTTATAAATATTAGTTCCTAACAAAACATGGTTTTTATGTTTCAAATCGGGTGAATTATTCAGCTTTTCATTAACAACTTTTTTGTTAATTCATTAACTTCACTTTATTAGTAAAGTTATTATGTTCGATAACACAGTACAACACATGATTTCGGGACTCAATTCACGTAAAGTCATATAACCTATGAACAAAATGACAAATAAGTAATGATGAACGCATTTCACTTTTATTCACAATTAATTAAAGGTATGAATTTCAAAAATTTGATCGAGATATCCACAAAATTCTTTGGAAAAAACAGTGATGGCTTTTTTATTGATTCATTATTTTGCATTAAAATAAACATTCCGATTCATATTTAGAACATTTTCAATTATTGTCACTATCCATCCTCGTTGAAGTTGAAGCTTGTGGTTCTGATGACCTTATTTTCTTCGTAGGTTGTTCATATTCATGTACTGAGTCTGCATCATCTTCGAGATAGACGTAATATTCAAGGGCATGTTTTGTTCAGTGTGTCCACAAATTTCAAACTGCATAATTTTAGAACTCCACCAACAAACCTCCGCAAGCAATGCATCCAATTTTTTGCCTTTGAATCGCTTTTCAATTGGCATGGTCACCTGGTGGGACCTCTCTCCTTGTTCGTCCGATTCCTGAGGTAATTGTGCCAAAAAGGTTTCAAGGTGGAAATGCAAGAAATGTAATTTTAACGTCATGGATGCATTGATTCTTTCAAAATAATACAGCAAGTTGTCCACTCGTGTCTGTATGTCATCTCGATGTACACGGTTCTTGCCTAAAACGCCTTCGATGACTTGTTTCAATGCGTCCCATGCACATAGACGGTTATAATGGCTCGAAAGCATATTTGTGAAAGATTCGCTTTTCATTAATTTTCGTATATCCGGTCCATTGAGAATACCTGTTTTAAATATAAAAAAAAAACATTTACGAAAAAATTATTGGTAATGCGAATATATCGATATATCAATAAAAAAGTCATCACTGTTTTTTCCAAAGAATTTTGTGGATATCTCGATCAAATTTTTTAAATTCATACTTTTACTTAATTGTGAATAAAAGCGAAACGCGTTCATCGATTTTCATGATTTATGTGTCATTTTGTTCATAGGTTATGCGACTTTACGTGAAAGTAATAGGACTTGACACTTTTTTTACCGTTTTGGATTTTTTATGAATGAAAAATAAAAAATTTTAATTTTTTGGGCAAAAAATATTTTTTTTCTTCATACATTTATTTATAACGGCGAAACTGTTGCTTATGTAGCGAAACGTTGTATGAACAGATTAAAGGAATTGTAATTCTTAATTTGTTTCAATTTGTATGAGCAAAGTTATCGAACAAAAGAGCCTAAAACGTGACAAATTCCCCTATACAATATTACTAACTTCAAATTAATTTTTAAACTATTATTTGATGTACCATGACCAAACTAATGATGCAGAAGTTCTTCTTTTTGGGTCTACTTTCATAACCAATTATCAGAATTGAGTCCCGAATCAATCACCTGAAAAATGTTGTACAGTGTAATGCAGAATTAAATATACCCTTTTTTGTCAATCTGTCTTCACTTAAAAAATCAAGAGTGAAGAAAATATAGATGAATAGTGTTTTTTATGTTCTATTTTTTTTTTTTTTTTTTTTTTTAATCATTCAAAAAAGATTTGAATGTTGTTATACATATAACTTTCAGTTATATTAATGTATTTAAGGTAGAAAATAGGCATTAGGATAGTTTTATTTCCTTATGTTAAAACTTTTTGAGAAACAAAAGAGGTTAAATTTTTTATGGTAAACATTTTTAGAATCGAATAAGTCTTAACATAAACAAAAATTTGAATTGGATTTCTGCATGCACATTTAATTTTTTCCCCCGAAAACCTTGGTCAATTCAGTGAGGAGCAAGAAAAACAATTTCACCAAGAAATTTTATAAAAGGAAAAGCGTTTCGATAAAAGGAGCCACATAAATTATTGCTGGTCTCTCAAACGAGAAACAGATGGTTTGTTAAGCAAAATTAAGAGAGCTAATAATCATTTTTAACTTTAACATATGTAATATATAATAAATTTCAGTGTATTTATCAAATTTGAAAAATTGGGAATTTAGCACGTCACACATAGGGGTTTTTTGCCAATCTAGCCGAACATTACTTTTTGTTTTAGCTTATATTGCTTCTTAAAAGTTATTGAGTGCCCCTAGATCAGTGATAACCAAGCCCCGAACTAAAAAAGCCTCGAACGCACGCACACAAATTTATTATGTGCTTGTGGTCGGTCGCAGAGACTGATGATAGTCTGATGTTTTGAAACGAACAAAGTTGTAATATACATCTGAATTGCCGACCGTGTCTGTGTGAAAAATACGATTATTGACTGGCTCGCGAGTCTATGGAGTGGTTTTCACTGCCCTAGATCGATGAAACTTGGCAGAAATATGTGATATTGTAATAGGCAGGTAAACCTCAAAAATAAATTAAATCGGACCAAGGAGGAAAAGGTTCCCCCTAGAAGAACTAATTCAACCTCTGAAAAATGCAATTTTTTTAATAGTTTTCCCATACTTTTGTTTGGCAAATGCAACTTTTAACGTCGGCGAAAGTTAAAAACCTAAAATAAGACCCATGAGATCGTAAAATTACACTTGTCGCCCCCGCAACCTTTTGAGGGCTGTTACATAAAATAATATTTAAAAAAAAATTTAAATATTAAAAGAAATAGATTACTAACGCCTTAGTACTATAAAAATTATATTTTTGAACTTTTATTGGTAGGGGGAGGTATCCCTCCAAACCCCCCACTCCCCCGGAACGATCCTGTAAAAAAATTTTTTTTTTTTTTGCTAATTTCCAAAACATATTAATTTTTAAGATTTTATGTGACTTTTATGTATTTTATAGTATTTAATTTATCTGAAAATAATTAATATATTCGTAATTATAACTTATTTATAATAGTAACAGCAAATTTTGTTTAAAATAACTTCTCTTTTGCACTAAGATGATGATGAGTGTCATGGTTCTTCTTCGTCTGCTTCTTCAAGATCCTCTTCTGAATCTGAATTCTCTTCAGAGCCAAGTACAGTTGAAAGTATAAAAGAAATTGCTTTTTTCGTAAAGGGTAATGACTTTTTTTTTAAGTTGGTCTTATACTAGTAATCAGTGGGTCAGAACCAGAGATCAGCAATGAGTAGTGAAAAAGTGAGTAGAGCTAAATCATGACTCATAAATTCTTGTACTTATACGCACTCATACTTATACCAATGTTATTCAAACTCATATTCACTCAAAAGTTTCATTTTATTCATCGTACTCATACTTTTTTTTTGATTTTGCTTAAACACTAAAAAATTTTTGGCCAACTATCTAGAGTTACATTGCCAGGGTATCACACGGTTTGTTGGAGTCTCATCCACAAGTCCCCGATCGACCTAGACCTTCGTATAGGAAGGCGAAAAGCTTCCAGAATAAGCTCCAGAGTATATCTTGTCTCCACAGTAAAACGTCTGAGTTATTTCCTTGGTACTCCACCAGTAAAACGTCTGAGTTATATTGGTTCTCCACCAGTCACTTATGTTATTAATGGTTCTCCACCAGACAAAACCTCAAATTGAGGTTAAAAACGATTGCATATAGTTAATGCAGATACCGCAAAAACTGTAACTCGGTACAGTTATACGACGCCGAAACACTAACCAAAGCGGGGTGACAACGCAAAACGCAACAAAAGCAGACAAACAAAAACGACCTGTTTGCCCTTAATAAATAATGACAAAAAGCGCGAGCTGCTTCTCCACTCAGAGCAGTTTTACGAGTGGTACTCATACTTAGCAAAATTTGTTGTGTTTGATTTATGGCGATTTCTTTTCTGAGAAAAATGTTGCATTAATGTTACATGTTCTACATTTTTGTGTTCGTTTGTACAAAAAATACAACTGTGGGAAAAATTTTCAAGTTCTTTTGTGAATATGTTGATGAAAAACGTGAAAAAAATGTTGCATATCTTACCCTTACTTTTACTTAAGGTGTTCGTACTGCCCTGTTCTACAACTTTGGTACTTACTATTTTGTTTGTACAACAAATGTTTTATTTTGTTTGTCATAATTCATACCGCTCATAATTTTGTAAAAAAATTGTTTTAAAACAAAATATAAAAATATTTACACATTAAAATCAAAAAAAGTCTATTTATATTATAATCGTTTTAATTTTTATAAGCCATTAGTGATGCTAATATTTGTTTCCAGCCCGTAATAGCATGCAGAAACCGTTAAATAGCTTTAAAAATCGCTCATTTAGTACATGAATGATGAAAGTGTAATAGTTGTAAATAAAAGCACTAATTGTGTTCTATTGAAATTGCACAACATGTAACACTACAAGTGATTATAGGTAACATTAGAAAATGTAACATGTATATACTGTAACATATTTTTCTCAGAAAAGAAATCGCCATTAGAATCTACTCAAGTCAATGTGTATAGGCGAAGCAAAATGCAAGGCTGCCAGATGTGTCCCCGAAATAGCAAAGTGACGATTTGGCAATTACAGTTTACTAAAGTTACATGTATGAAGTGGACGAGTTTTCGGCAAATTTATCTGGCAGCGCTGTTTATTAACTTGTGTGTTTTATCTGTTGTGTTAAAACGGTAAATGGATGAGCTAAATGATTTGAATCATTGTGAGTATTGTAAGTATTTTCTTGAAATTATAAATCATGCTGACGTCATTTATGAGTATGCGTATAATGTCGACGTCGCACTTCATAAATATTTCTCTTGTGAGTATGAGTGAATCAGAGTAGTTAAGTTGAAATGATTTCTACGCACTTATACTTACAATTGCATGAGTCAGTATGAGTAGCGAAAAAACGATTCATTGCTGATCTCTGGTCAGGGGCCAAATTATGGCAGTCGTGATCGAATGCGTTTTCGATTCGAAAGCAATTTTATTTCAGTCAATACTGAACGAATCGTAATTATTATTTCAGTGCTGTGAAAACACAAATAAATGCTTAAAAACACTAAAAAAATAATTTCGATCCGTTCAGTATGGACAGAAAGAATTAGAAATAAAATTGCTTTCAAATCGAAAAAGTATTCGATCACGACTGCCATAATTTGCCCCCAGAACTGAGCAAAAGTCTATTTATAATATCTTTGTTACACTGAACCCTCGAAAGCTTTCTAGCAAAATTCTGCCTTTAAAACCGAAAATGTTTATTTCGTGCCTCAGACGCTTCTTCTGATAATAGCCCGATAGGCAACAATGCCTCACTCATTACAGTTGCGCCATGTATTACACACTTTTTCCATTTTAATCTCAAAGCTTCAAAATGGTTCTGATAACAATTTTATGCTATAACCACAATATATATTAAAAAAAACTAAGTACCTAGAGCCCAGATTTGATTTTGTATTATATATTATTTTTGTTGTTAATGATTTTAAAAGTTATGCAAAACAGGTACATTTATTTTGTTCCATAAAATAACGTCATTTAGCGGCCGCACAGGTGGTTAAAACCCGTTACTTACTGTTTCGCACATCCCTTTTTTACACAGGTAATATTAGTCTTAGATGTAATAATTTAAATAAAAAACATCTACGTACAACCAAAACATTTTATGACTGACGAAAGGGTTTCTATCATATGTACCTATGCAAGATGAGCAAAAACAGAAAAAAGGTGAAATTTTCAAAAAATCATAAAAAAAATGGCGCAACAACGCGCAAAATTTTTTTTTTTAATTTAAAAGAAGACATTTCAAATTTTATCGTGATGTATAACATTTTTAAGAACTCAGCGGGCTTCACCTTCAAAAATCTTTAAAATTTTTTTTTTTACAAAAAAGTGAACAAAAAAATCGTTTTTTTTAATTTCGAACTAATTTTTTTATCATAAAAACTTCTAATAAAATTTTTCTAAAAATTTTCATAATTAGCTGTTTATATAGTCTTTCACAGAAAAAAAAATCAATGTAAAATCTTTATGCGTTTATCTACAAAAAAATATATTGTAAACCTCCCAAAACCGTAAAAAGTCAATGAACACGCATGCAATTTAATCAACTTTCCTGGTTTTAACAGTGTCCCAAAACCACAAATCTCAAGCAAAAGACTTGAAAATTCACTATACGATGCAGAACTTTGTTGTCTATCGAGCTTAAATTTTTCCATTTCTTAAATTTAATTTGTTGCTTAATGTCCGGCTAGATTGGCAAAAAACCCCTATGTGCGTCATACAGAAATCTTATTAACAATAAATTTTCTATTACCAATAAACTTAAGTTAAGCTATTTGTACAATTTTAAATTAACAAGGTACATTTTTCAAACTCAGTGGATAACTTTATACAAATTTAGTTCAGTTAAGAAATCTTTTTGAGCACCCGATTATTGAAACAAAATCCAACTTGTAAAGAAAAGATCAAATTACATATGCAATAAAAGCCTATGTAACGAGTGTTAACTAGTATATTTAGCTTATCTTAAGGTCGAAAAAATTTTGCAAATATAGAAATTAATTAATTTATAACAAGTAATGTCTCGTTTTTTCTACATATAATTGGCTTTAATCACTGTTCAAAAGAATAGGTTTTCATTAAAAAATAAATAACATTTGTTGCATATCAAAAATTACAAAAAAATATGCGAAACTTTCGTAAAAAACGTACCTAATTTTGTAAAACATATGCATTCTTTGCATACATGCATTGAAGGATTAATTCTTTGCCTTTTCAAAACTGTGTAAAATATTGCAATCGGTCTTAAAATGTGTGAATTAGAGGTACATACTAAAGTACTACGACCCATCCTAAAACAGTTTTTTCAAAATAACTCAACATTTTGAAGGTGTTTCAAAATCTTTGAATTCTAATTTTTTAAGCAGCATTGTTTGCTTCCATATAGATCTTTCTCCACACCAGTCTTTACACCAATTGAAAACAAAAGAAATTAAAAAATAATGTTTGTGCAAAATATGTTTGTGTTGTTTATTTGTGAACGAAAAATGGAAACAAAGTATGTGCTTGCAAGCCCATTGTGTGGTTTATTTGACTACCCCGGAAGGCTAGCAAGTTTTTTTTTTTTTTTGTTTTTTTAAAGAACTTTTTTTTTAACTGGCCTAAGCTACCCCGGCGCGAATAAACAGCGCCGGGGTTGCGGATTCGATTCCCGCCAGAGGCTCTGGTTTCTTTCTTGCAGACAAGCGTAGAGCTTCGCGGGATTAGCGAAATAATACAGATGGCATCGCTGGGGCAACAAATACAAAATTACAACAAAAATGGAAATTTGTATCCACATGCGTCTTAAATTATTTAAAACAAAAATCAAATCAGGGTTTAAAAAACTGCAGTCGAAATCAAAAACTGTGGAACAAAGAAGCGAAAATTTGTGTATAACTTTTCTCTTTTAGAGTTGGAATGACTGCGACTGTTTACATTTAATGAATCAGAAGTAAAAGCAACAGTTTTTTTTTTTTTGTCAAAGACAAATGAAGTAGAAGGACAAATGGCAGTTTTTCTATAATTATAAGCTTTGATCGACATTTTTTGATTACTTTAAATAGTTTCCTATATGCAGGCTTTCTTATTTCATTCTCAATAAAATCCGACGTTTCGTTGGTATTCTTTCTAACTTCTTCAGGGATTGAGGTTTTATTAAAATCTTTCAACATTGTGAAAATACAAAGAAATAAGTTAGAGTGTTGTATTCGGCTGTGCCGAATCTTTGATATCCTTCACCGATCTATATATATCTATAGGATCTATATGATATCTATTTATTATTAATTTATCTTTAAAAAAAAACAGACATCAGCAATAAAATTGGTTGCCGTTTAGACATATGTATATGTATTAAACTATTACCCGACAATCAGAAAATTGTATGCATTTTTTTTAGCAATTTTAGCTAGCTTGAATAAAATACCATGATTCGTAACAGTTTAAGCCGATCTTAAATGATTTTCAGGAGGGCAATTTATATTGGAGCCAAGGTAAGTTATGAGCCAATCATCCTAAAATTCTGCAGAGTGATTTCTGAAATTAAGAACATAAATATCAAAACAGCGGTGAAATTAGTTTTAGCGTTTAAAGTGAATTTCAGAAGGCTGGTAAATATGGTGTCTTAGGTAAATTATGGACCGTACATCACAAAATCCATAAAATTTTTTTCTGGCCATATGAAACTAAGTTGGAAGAAATTTTACCACAATAAATATATCTGCTACGGTTTTAGGCGTATTTAATTAATTTACCAGAGTGGGCTTTATATGGGGCCTATAGTAAATTAGGGACCGATCATCACGAAAATTTATAGTCCTATCAAACTGTGAAGTATTCAATAAATATATAACGGTTTTAGGCGTACTAAACTGTTTTCCGGGAGAAGGGTTTATATTGGGCCTAGGGTAAATTGTGGACCGATCTTCAAGAAATTGCAAAGTGTAATTTCTAGTCTTATAAAACTAATACCTGAAAAATTTTGTTATAATAGAATTATTAATTATGGTTTAAGACGTACTAAACTAATGGCGTTTTCTTTTCTGAGTAAAATTCTGCATTTATTCTACCTTTTACATTTTTTAATGTTCTTTTCTGAAAAACATGTGTCATTTTAAAAGTGTAAATCGTTCTTATCTGATGATGTTCCCTTTGAAACTAAAAAAAAAAGCTACATGTTCAACATTCATTTTAAATAAAGGGGCATGAGTGCAGCACTAGATCAAGGCGAATTCAGTACATGGTGGTGGCAATTTCGAGCTGTAAACACTAACAATGCAATTCAAAAAACATCTCTTGTTTCTGTTGGCTTTGGATTGTTGTAGTCTTGCCCGTGATTGGCTAATTTAAAATACGCTTGCGACTGTTTGGTAATACTAGATTAAAAAGAACGTGTATTTCCTTTAACCTATTACAAAACCGTCGCAGGCGTATTTAAAATTCGCCAACCACGATGAGGGTGAATAAACGTCAAACTTAATATACAAAATATTTTATCACCGATTTATTTATTATGACAAAAACTTGGACCGTTGCTATGAGAAATCTATCACACAACTATCTTAACAGCTATCTTATAAGATGAACTGTCTAAAAAGAAACGGGCGATTCTATTCTATACAACTTTTAACATCAATTTTCAAATCACACTATTTGATACTTTTTTGATGCCAATTTAAAGTAAAATATCTATATTTTATAATGATATAATTTTTTAAAAGTATCTTAAATATAAATTTGTTGTCAATTTCGAAGAATTAAGATTAATAGATTTGGCGCGAACAGAAAATTCATTGCATGTTGCACCCGTCATGGCTTATGGTGTTTTCTTTTCTGACAATAATATTACATATATGTTACCATTCGTGCGGATTTTTGTTCTTTTGTTTTTTTTGGGCCAAATTTTTTAACAACAGCTGGCATTAATTATTGAAAATCAGTGCTGTTAACGCTAATTGGAATTGTAAGAAAATTTAATGTTGAAAATTGCTACAAGCGTGGTGAATATCGCTTTTAGTACAAACTTTGCATTCAATATTTAACACGCTAAATACACATTAGTGTTGAGTGTAAAGCAGACCATACACGATTCAATTCAATTGTTAACTGAGTTGGTTGTTGTCCAAATCAAAGCGTGTATGGCCTTGTCAGTTGATTTGTTTGACGGTTGTCGAGTTGGTTGATGAAAAATCAAAAGATTTTGATTTTTTCAAGTTGACTACTAAGTCTTTCAATTCGATTGTACTGTGTGCGGTCAAGTCTCTTGATCAGCTGTCAACATTAATTTTTGTAGTCAAGTATTTTAAAAATTGTCTTTTATTTCATTAAATTTTAAAACAAATTTTAAATCTTTCAATTCAGTTGATGAAGTTGTCAACTGAGTTGAAAGAAAAGAAAACACCATTAAGAATGTTCTTTTCTGAAAAACATATGTTATTTTTTCCCCTTTAAAACTAAAAAAAATGCTACATGTTCAACATTCATTTTAAATAAAGGGGCATGAGTGCAGCACTAGATCAAGGCGAATTCAGGGGTCTAATCACCGCAAACGATACGAGCAAAATTGGTCGAAATTATTTATTTTGGTATCATGAAACTCGATATCGAATGAAATGTATTGAATTTGAAATAATAGCATTCGATATCGAGTAACTCGACGTTACATTTATGGAGTTTTCATTCGATACGTCAGTGTCTTAGTATGCAAAACAATTCGATAGTTTATTCGATACGATAGTATCGAATGCGGTGATTAGACCCCAGTACAAGGTGGTGGCAATTTCGAGCCGAAAACACTAACAATGCTATTCAAAAACATCTGTTGTTTCTGTTGGCTTTGGATTGTTGTAGTCTTGCCACCACCTGTAATTGAAATTAACTTGCGCTAATTGTACTTAATTGTTTAATGCCAAAATTTGTGTTCTTTTGTAAACGTAAAATATGAAGCACTTCTTAAATATTAGGGGAGCATTTAAAAATGTTGCAAGTCACATGTAATACTTATGCAACACTTTTTTTTAGAAAAGAAACCGCCATAACATGTAGTCTACAACTGACATGAAATGCTTAACATTAACGCTAATATGATTATAACACGGTTGTTAATGCAAATGTTTTAACAGCAAATCATGTCAGTTGTAGACGGGGAGTTAGCCATTTGGCAATAACGTCGGCAGAATAATACCATGTTCAGATATACCTTTTTTATTGAGTCGATATTCGGTTTATTGTCAGAATTATCTTTCTGTTCACACATATACAATTAAGATAACACAATTATTAGCAAAATGTAAACAATATTTGACATGTTTAAAGAAAAAACAAAATAAACATCTGGCTTTTGCGCAGACCTAATGGATAGATCTTTGTTTTTGTTGTTGTCAAAAATGTCAAAACACTTTGTCAAGGCGAATTCAACAAGGTAAACTCAACTCGTCAGCCGTTCATCAGCTGTCTCCACGGCGAATTAAAAAAATAGGGAAACGTCAAAATATAATTTTGTTTATGTTTTGCGCCAAAATAACCGAAAAAATTTCTTAAAAAAACTGCGAATAATTAAAGTGATATAATCTGAATAATCTCTTTTATTACCCAAACAAAATTTTTATTTTGTTTTTCAGTCAATTTTGGCATTGTCAGCATTTTTGACAGCCGCCTATAAAATTGCAAAAAAATACATAGGGCTTTTTGTAGTTGTAGAGTTGCACTTGTTAAATTCGCCTTGCACTTTGTTTAGTATGGTGGGTTTTACTCACTAAACACAATTGTGACAGTATTCCCTTGAAATAACCAATATATATAACAATTTCGTATTTATTGAGCAATCACTAAATTGCAATTTTGTATGGATAATTGAACTCAATAATTTCATTAATTGCGTAAAACTCAATCAAGGTACATATCTAAATACGGTATAACAGAACAGTATTTCTTATTCCTCAGCTTATGTTACTGCCCGTCTATACCAGACATAAATATTGCGACATATATTGCAGTAAATGTCAAAACTATGTTATCTTAAATGTAGACAGGCACTGTTTTGTACATCGTCGACAATTTATGTTGCAATAATTCTTAATCAATTTTCGTTGACAATAATTGCTAACACAAAACGTCAAATTTAGTTGACAATTGAAAATAAGAAACAAAAAAGAACAAGTAAGAGTGCTACATTCGGATATGCCGAATCTTAAATACCCTTCACCATGGTGCGATAAGAACAGAAAGTTACATAAATAGCGTTCTTTGGATGTAAATAAATCTATTTTGAGCTGCCCCCACATTTAATTTCGTCGTGCCGTAGTTTTTCACAGTTTCAAAAAATTGAGATAAGTCTGTTTCCAGTTTTGCCAAAGTTTACGTCTTCAAATCGTCTTCCCTTGCAGAAGTTTTATAGAAATAAGCGGTATTCAGTATTGGTAGTAAAATACCCTTGCAGACTTTGTTAATCTTATTTTTTCTATCTCTCTCTCTTTTTTTAGCAAATTCATTACTTTACAATAAATACCAAAAAGACACTCACTTTGTAGTATAAAATCGAATTAAGTAAAACGGGCATTTACACTTAACACAAGGGTAAAAGCCGCTATTGTAAATAGGTCCATATGTATTCAATTTCCCAAAATATTTTTCTTATGATAAACCTACGTCAAGATAATTTTGGCACGACGATTTGCCTTTATAAAATGTTTTCGTGATGACATCTTTTGAATAAAAAAGAAGAAACCCAAAGCAAACGATGAAAACATCTTTTATATAAATTGTTACATATGCAATGGTCTTGTAGCATTGGCGTGCTAAAGTCAAAATATTGTTTTGTTTCTATACTGAAATTTGACAACAAGTCAGAAAATAGCAAAAACAAAATACATGGAGTTAATTCGCCTTGTTTTGTAGTTGTAGAGTTGCACTTACCCGTTATAAATTCCTCTTGGTGAATAGGTGAAAAAAGTACAGGCAAATTACACAACAAAAACAGTTTTTTGTTTTCAATCTTGAATACCCTGAAGAATCAGAGTTATTCTACAATTCTACAATTCTATACAAATTACACAACAAAAACAGTTTTTTGTTTTCAATCTTGAATACCCTGAAGAATCACAGTTATTCTACAATTCTATACAAAGTTGTATATATAAATTCCTTTGTCAAAAAAATATTTAAAAATGTGTACCAAGGCGAATTTACACAAGGTGAACTTATCTTGCTTCGTAAGCAACAGCTGATTACTAACCTTGTGTCAAAATGGTATACCGTCCTGTTGGTTCTGGGGAATCTTAACTAAATTCTTTAATTTTCGATTAAAATTGTGAAATTTAAAACTTTTTTAAGTTATAAAATTTCAAACAAACACAATTTAATATAAAAACAAAATTAAATATTTCTGTGAATTTTTGACACAACGTTAAAATGTTTAACAGTGTTGTAAAACGTTTTCAAAATAAGACCACCTTGTATGAATTCGCCTTGATTTGTACAATTAATGCCCAATTTTCAGGATAGTATTTAAATCAATATTAAGTTAATTTTCATAACAAACCTAAATCGTATTTAAAACAGATTGGTTTTTTGAGTTTTATGTGAAAAGTCTTATTTAATTAAGATAAAAGTATGGTAGCACTACTAAATACAAAAAAAAATATAAAAAAGTGTATTTATTTACAAGGTGGTCTGAAAAAAAAACAGCTGACTGTTAATGCTTTGCCTGTTGTTGTTGTATTGTTGTGATATTGAGGTCACCTTGCTAAAATATTACAATGGAAACTTAAGTTGAAATTAAGTGTACCACATCGGTGAATTAAGTTTCACTTAAGTTTTTAGTGAAGAAGAGAATTTTGTATTTAAAACGATTTTAAAAATAAATGGCCCATAATCATAGTCAAAAATAAAGTATACTTTAAGAAAACTAAAGTCGACTTTACTTAAAAGCCGACTTTAGGTCTTTCATAAACAAGTTAAAGTATACTTTTGACGTTAAAGTTGACTTTATATATAAAACTAGATGAAGCTGTTTTTAACTCATTTAACAACAGCATCAGCTGTTTTTCGCCAAATAAAAAAGTACTTGCAAAAAGTTAAAAATGTTTATGTTACAAGATATTGGCCGATATTTTGCAATTATAAATGATTTGGAGGAAAACTTTTATGGAAAGAAACACAAAATACATATGTGTGGACCCTAATTGTGCAAAACGCTAGGCCAAAATTACATTGAAAGCAAAAACAAAGCCAAAATGTTTTGTAATTTTGTTGTTGCTTTCTACATAAATTCATATGTCGCGTTAAAAATTTTTCAACCCCACAAGATATGCAGTGTTTTATTTATATTTTAAGTTTCAATGTCGGCTGCTTAAAGTTGCCACTTGCTTATATTTTGTTGTATGTTGTATGAAAAACTTTTCTACATTTGAGTTGGCACCCAGTTAAAGTCGGTTCAATTTAAAACATACTTTAGTTTCGACTATAGTAGCAAAATAATTAAAAGTATGTTTTTATTTTACAGTGCAGCCACACGATCAAGATTTTCTTGATAGTCTTTTACATATACTGATTATCAAAATATGCAAAAGTTGACAGCTGTGACGTAGGCTGCACGCAAGTTGAAAGCAATTTACTTTTTCAAGATGTCGTCGCCGAGAAAACAACTCAAAATGTTTTGCTATTTTCCACTTTTGATTTTTCTGCACTGTAGGCTGTTCGAAGGGACTTTATTTTTTTCTTTACTTCTTCCACTGGCATTTTTGTTTCAGAAGCTAAAGACTCGTAGGCTTTTATTTTTAAATCATTTCGCCTATATGATGAAAGATTCATAAAATTTCATGGCTTCTGTACAGCTCTATGAATCGCAGAACATCATTTTGCTTATTAATTTTATAAATAAATTTTATTAATAAACATATTTCACTATTTTTTTAGGTTTTTAGTTAAAATTTTAAAATTCCCGCAACAATTTGTAAAAAAAAAGAACTTCAGCTTTTGCCGGCAAAATATTTGTGAAAAAAAAACAAAAACAACTTCAAAAGATTTGTAATAAGATGTTTTCTTGAACGAAAATTGATACACTCACTGGCAAGAGAATTTTAGAGGCAAGTTCGTATCAATTTTTAAAAGTATGAGTGTATTGGTAAAAAAGTGTGAGTGTATTAAAACTTGATAGCCAAAACTTGATCGTGTAACCCTCAAGTTAAAGTTGTTTTTAAATAGAACCGACTTTAGCGTTTGATTATGATTATGGGCCAATGTGTTTTAATATCAATCCTGAAAATTGGCCATAAGCATGAGGTATTACAATTAAACAAATAAAACAAGTTATTTTTAAACCATATTTAAATAAAACATATATTTTAAATATTATTATTTTGCTTCATTTAACCATCAACTGATTTAACAAACTTATTCAATTAACAATTTGTTTGATTGAATAATTTGCGTAATTGAATTTAGAGTGTATTTCAAATACACTGTTTAATTCCTTCCTTTTTTTAAATCAAGCTCAAGGTCAGGTTAAGAAAAATATATTTTAATTTATTTTATCCAATATTTCGCTGCCACAATGGACAGCTTCTTCAGGGATCTTAAGTTTATAAATTTTAAACAAATTTTTATAAAACAAAATTTAAATTAAATTACAAAAATTGACAACATGAAAAATAAATAGTAAAAATAATACACAGGAAACAAAATTATTCTATTACATTTTTCAAAACTTATTCAATTTCCTATCTTATTCTTATAAATTAAATGTCTGTAATTTTGAGCTACATTGTCTGTGTCGGTTTTAAAATTAATTCTTTGTTCTATTGGTGTGTTAATTATTTGTAACATTTCTAGCATGAAGCGTCGCTTGTAGTTTGTTTCTGTATTTAAAACTTTTGTATTTTCGAAATCTGGTGTATGTCTTAAATGTGCACAATGTGAAGACAATGCAGTTTTTTGAGAAGATATATTTTTGTATTTTTGATCAGATCTATGTCCAGCTAGTCTAGTTTTTAATTTGTTTTTCGTAGTACCTATATATACCTTATTACATATGTATCTCATTCTCCTTACCCTTGCACGGAATTTTATAAATAATATTAAATCTATCTAATTTCTCTGTTCTATCTTTCATTTTACTTAATAATCTATCTAATGTATTATATGTCCTATGAGCCATCCTATAATTATTAATGTCATAAATATTAGAGTTTTCCAGTCGTTCAGAAATCAGAAAGACTTATAAGCCTTAGGTTCAGTAACCGTAGTCCCATTACCTTCTCTATGTTCTTTGTACTGTCCAATCAATCTACAAACTAATTCTCCTGGGAAATTATTATCCTCTAAAATATTTTTGATTTTTATTTTATTTTTTCTATGAAAAACTATATCGCTAATATTTAAAACTTTATCTATAAGATTTTTGGCAGTATTTATAATAACTCTTCTCGGATGTTTTGAATAATAATTAATAATTCTTCCTGAAGAAATTGGTTTCTGGTACCAATCTACTAATAACATATTCCCCTTTCTTATAATTAATGGCCCATAACTATAGTCATAAATAAAGCATACTTTAAGAGTTCTAAAGAAAACTTTTATAAAAAATATGTTTTTGATCTACTATAGACAAGCAAAAGCATACTTTACACGTTAAACCCGGTGTTAATTTTAAAACTAGCTGAAGTTGTGTTTTACTCATTTAACAACAGCATCAGCTGTTTTCGCCAAATAAAAAAGTACTTGCAAAAAGTTAAAAATGTTTATGTTACAAGATATTGGTCGATATTTTGCAATAATTATTGATTTGGAGGAAATCTTTTATCTTTTAACACAAAATACATATGTATAGGCCCTAATTGTGTAAAACGCAATGCCAAAAATTACAATATAAGCAAAAACAAAGTCAAAAATATTTTGTAATTTTGTTGTTGCTTTCCACATAAATTCACATTGCGTTTTTAAATTTTTCAACGCTACAAGGTATGCAGTGTTTTATTTATATTTTAATTTTAAATGTCAGCTGCTTAGAGTTGCCACTTGCTTATATTTTCTTGTATGTTGTAGGAAAAAATTTTCTACATTTGAGGTGGCACCCAGTTAAAGTCGGTTCAATTTAAAACATACTTTAATTTCGCCTATAGTAGCAAAATAATTAAAAGAATGTTTTTCTTTTAAAGTTGTTTTTAAAAAGAACCGACTTTAGCGTTTGACTATGATTATGGGCCAATGTGTCTAAATATGGAAGCTTAAGATCACATTCCTTTTCAATTGTAAATTTAATATCCTGGTGAAAAGAGTTAAATATGTTTAACATGTTTTCTATTTCACATTCTGAAACAATACAAAATAGATCATCTACATATTTTGTTATAATTTTTGGTTTAGTAGTTAATCCTCTAATACAAGTATCTAGAAGCTCCTCCATAACTATATCTGCTACAACTGGAGAAGCTGGAGAACCCATAGGTAATCCTTTTTGTTGAGAATATATTTTGTTATTATATTGAAAATATCTACTATCATCTATGCAAAATTTGAGAATCCTTAAAAATAATTATTTTTCAATAGTCGTATGTTCCCTAATTATATTTCATTTGCCTTCTATAATACTTAAGGCTACATCTATAGGAATACTAGGGAATAATGAGATAACATCCAAAGAAATGATCTTCTCTTCCTTTTCTATCTTGATGTTTTTAATCCTATCTTTAAATTGTAATGAGTTCCTAACATTGTATACTGAATTTTCTGTTATCTTTCTAAGAATTCCTGTTATATACCTGCTAATTTCATGAGATGGAGCATTGATGCTCGAACAAATTGGTCTTAAAGGAAATGATTCCTTATGGACTTTAGGAACTCCATATAATTTGGGTGCCGTAGAAGTTGTTGTTTTAAGACGTTTTCTCTCCAATTGTGATATTATCTCCAATTTAAAAAGTTTATCTACTATATCATTATTAGTCTGTTGTAATTTAACCGTTGGGTCTTTTGTCAATATTCTATATGTGGAATCATCATTAAGAATATCATTCATTCTTGAACTATAGTCCTGTTTATTCATCGCAACTGTAATATTGCCCTTATCTGCATTTAGGATTAAAATGTTGCGGTTAATTTTCAAAAATTTTTCAGTTTTCTTAACATTGTTAAGAATAAATTTGTCTCTATGAGATAATTTCATTTTATTCATATGATCATCAATTATGGTAGTAAGTCTAGTCCTTGCTATTTCCTGTTCTTCTCTTCCCCTAATAGTCTGAACAAAATCTTCTCCATCTGCTATCATCTTAATAACTGGAAAGTGTTTTTTTTTTTTGTGATAGGTAATGCATGTTTATTTCCTAATGAAAGAGTCCATTGTGTATCTATTGGAATGTCAATATCTGTTTTGTTTATGAACCACTTTTTGTTAAATTTAATACCTAATTCTTTTTTCTGTAATTCAACTAGATGATTGAACTTTCTCTTGCGTATATCTTTAACCTTACTATTTAGTTTTAAAGCTAATCTATCTTCATGTCTTAAAAAATCTTTAATTACATCATCTGTAAAATATTTCCTTAAATTAAACTCTTATAGATAAAGTTTTAAATATTAGCGATATAGTTTTTCATAGAAAAAATAAAATAAAAATCAAAAATATTTTAGAGGATAATAATTTCCCAGGAGAATTAATTTGTAGATTGATTGGACAGTACAAAGAACATAGAGAAGGTAATGGGACCACGGTTACTGAACCTAAGGCTTATAAGTCTTTAACTTATGTACCAGTGATTTCTGAACGACTGGAAAACTCTAATATTTATGACATTAATAATTATAGGATGGCTCATAGGACATATAATACATTAGATAGATTATTTAGTAAAATGAAAGATAGAACAGAGAAATTAGATAGATTTAATATTATCTTTATATAAATCGGCTAAGGCAAAACAGTTAAGAACACTTTCCTCCTCTGTATATCAACCGATTTGAACAAAATATACACCATTTGAGAGGTATTTACTTAAAGAAGTGCACAATACATATTTTTTTAAAATCTGTTCAATAATTTCAGAGTTATAAGCGTACAAAATTGCTACTAACACAAATGCAAAATACATAAATAAATTTTTTTTTTTTCAATTTTCAAATAATAAAAAATTAGGGTGATCGTTTATTCGACATTTTTTAGAAACCGTTTTTCGCATATTTCGACTATATAAATCTTATGTATAAATCGGACCAGGCAAAACAGTTAAGAACGCTTTCTTCCTTTGTTTGTTAACCGAACTTCTATGGGAGGAAAAAAGGGGCAATACGGGAAAGTAAATTTCTTTTTTTTTTACTTTTCTGTGCTTCATGTGATAATTTTTAAATTTTCTATAATATTGAACTTAGAAACATAATATTACAGGTGTAGGGTCCTGAGTGAGTGATAACCTATAAGATAAAAATGTTTGTACTTTTTGTTTTTCATCTGGAACTTTTTGAATTTTCGTTAATATTCTACCTATAATGATAAAATTTTACATTAAACTGGGTAAATAAGAGCATGCAAGGGGAGGTTTTTGGTACTTTTTCGTTCAACAGCTGGTACTTTGATTAAATTTCGTTAATACTAGACATAGAAACATAAAATTAAACGTGCAACGTCCTGAGTGGATGACAATATATAAAGGAGACTTTTTGATAATTTTTTGTTTTTCAATTGGTATTTTTTGTATTGAACTTACAATATTAAATTAACTGGTTGGTTCTCGCCAAATCAATCCACTTCGAAGGAAAAAATAAATGCTCGAAACAAATAAATTCATATATACTTAGATGAATTATATTTTCTTCATATTTACATAAAAATTTATGGTCGAATTTTGACCATTAGGCGAACACTAGCTTATAAAATTCCGTGCAAGGGTAAGGAGAATGAGATATGTAATAAGGTATATATAGGTACTACGAAAAACAAATTAAAAACTAGACTAGCTGGACATAGATCTGATCAAAAATACAAAAATATATCTTCTCAAAAAACTGCATTGTCTTCACATTGTGCACATTTAAGACATACACCAGATTTCGAAAATACAAAAGTTTTAAATACAGAAACAAACTACAAGCGACGCTTCATGCTAGAAATGTTACAAATAATTAACACACCAATAGAACAAAGAATTCATTTTAAAACCGATACAGACAATGTAGCTCAAAATTACAGACATTTAATTTATAAGAATAAGATAGGAAATTGAATAAGTTTTGAAAAATGTAATAGAATAATTTTGTTTCCTGTGTATTATTTTTACTATTGTCAATTTTTGTAATTTAATTTAAATTTTGTTTTATAAAAATTTGTTTAAAATTTATAAACTTAAGATCCCTGAAGAAGCTGTCCATTGTGGCAGCGAAATATTGGATAAAATAAATTAAAATATATTTTTCTTAACCTGACCTTGAGCTTGATTTAAAAAAAGGAAGAAATAAAATTAAAAGGTCGAAAAAATAGACTAATGGCGATTTCTTTTCTGAGAAAAATATGTTACAGTATATACAAGTTAAGGCGACAGCATTCTTTTAAAGTTCTTTTCGTTTTTTTTCATATCAATACAATTTATTTTAAAGTTCTTTTCGTTTTTTTCAAATATCAATACAATTCATAAATTCTGCTGACGCTTGCCGCAGAAAAAAATTGTTTTCAATTTTAGTATCAAATTACTTATCACGCGCAATAAAGAATTGCTGATTTGCAATTCAACAACATAATTGATTATTATCGCGTAAACAAAAATCATGTTTGCTACTGGTATTAATAATTAAGTATAGAATAAAATTAAGTCAGTTTTAAGTTTTAAGTTGGTGGTGTAAGACAAATGTAGAAATAAAAAATCTTTTTTTAAAAAAACAAAAACTAAATGTTTTAATTGGGGGCTCAACCGGGATCGCCCACACCGTACAAATATCCTGAAAAGAAAAAGTAAGGATTCGGTTAAGTGATCAAAAAATTAAAAAATAAGTATCCTTAAACAAAAAAAGGAGAAAAAATAAAAATAAGTATCCTTAAAAAGGAGAAAAAATAAAAAACTATCCTTAAAAAAGAAAAATTTTTTTTTTAAAAAAAAAAAAAGAGAAAAAATAAAAACTATCCTTAAAAAAGGAAAATTTTTTTAAAAAAAAAAGGAGAAAAAATAAAAATCTAAAAAAACCTGGTGCAAGTGGAAGAATTTTTTTAGTGCTAGAGTGACTTAATAACATACAATAAAAACAAAAATTACAAAAAAACACAAATTCTTTTGAAAATTTGAAAGTGCGGCAGCAAAAATTTGTATAAGCTCTTGAAATTACATATAAATTTTTAAACAAATTGTGCAAAACCTGTGGGAAAAGAAAGGGAAATTCAAATAAAAACAATTATTATTGAGAGGAAAACTGCCCATTCCAAGGCAGCAACACCCCAGAACGATTGAGAATCTGGGTCAGCTATAAGATAACCAACGAAAGCCGACAATCAAAACAGTTTCTACTTACAGTTTAATTATTTTTATGTAAGTTAATTTAAAAATTGTTTATGTGAATTAATGTAAGGAAAAAGTGTATTTATTTAAGTGAAGATTTACTATTAGTAATTGCTCGCATATTTGTTTGAAGTCTTAATAAAATAAAATAATAAATACAAAATTGTGTAAACGCTGGATCGCATCAGGGAACTAGAAGAAGAAATAGGGTATTTGCCAGGAGAAGAGAGTTTAATTGATTCGTTAGAGGAGTTGACAGGTTCTTTTCAAGGTCCTCTGTCCATTATTGAATACTATAATGATGTAAATAAGAAACTTACCTCTCTTATTAACAAAACTATAATGACTCATGGTTCAGAATCGGACTTGACTAGGGAACTTAATATTAGAAATAGGCAATATGCCTTAAGGGTATTTATCACTGGATTAAATGCTCCGTTAGCCAACATATTGTTCTCATTATCACCCAGTGACCTACCAAACGCATTAGCTAAAGCCCAGGAGCTCGAGTCAAACAACATTCGCGCAAGTTTCGCTTCTCAGTTCAATAGAGCAACACATCAGAATAATAGTCACGTTAGGTCCACAAATCCATTACGTTTTCCCCAACGTAACCAAAATAATCCACAAGTTAACTATCGCGAGCAACGACAAACAGAACCTAAACCTGAACCAATGGAATTGGGAAGTTCGACCAGTGTTAGGCATCCGCAAAATAGATATAACAACAATGGGCAAAATTATTTTTTATCGCAAAATCGAGCTAGTAATTTCCAACAAAATAGCAAACGTCCACATTCTCAAACAATATATCAGCCAAATCAAAAGGCACAAAGAATAAATAACTTAAGCGAAGATGCTTTTTTAGAAAAAGATCCGAACTGCCCTGCATCGTCAGGACAGCAAAGGACGGAAGAAAACTCACAATTTTAATCGACAGTGGCGCAACGTGCAGCTACTGCAAACCTGGAGTTCTCGCGAACAAAAGGGATTTAGTCATTAAGAAAAGAGTAAAAACTATTAACGGTTATACTCTCATCGAACATTATTATGAAGCAAGCATGTTTGAAATAAACCAAAGGTTCTACGAAATCCAAGGTTTGGATACAGATGTGCTTATAGGTTACAATTTTCTAAGAAAAACGAATGCAATTTTAGACTTCCAGCAAGGAACAATAACTTGTGGAAGATATTGCGAAAAATTTTTAGGGTTTAAAAAAGAAATATACAAAGCTAGTAAAAATATTCCAGACAAAAAATCTAATGAGAATAGTATCAACAACGTTGTAGAAAATGTCTTGAACAAAATTATTAATGAAGAATATCCTGAAGATACCGATAAAAGTGTTTCAACTACAAATGTTGATCATGAATCGCAAACTTTGGGAAAACTACGCGGGAATATACGAGAAAAAGTTTCTAGATTGCATTCGAATATTAATTTAAATCTGCCTTTTAGAACAGATATTAAGGCGGAAATTAAGACGGTAGATAACGATCCGGTATGGAGCAAACAATATCCATATCCGCTATCTGCAAACTCATTTGTTAATAGTGAGATAGAAAAGTTATTAGAAGCAGGCATTATTCGTGAAAGTAGGGGCCCTTATAATTCACCAGTATGGGTCGTCCCAAAAAAGGGAATGAATGACGACGGGACACAAAAACTTCGCTTGGTTGTCGATTACAAGAAATTGAATGAGAAAACGATAGCATATAAATACCCCATACCAGACTGTAATGTTATATTATCCAACTTAGGTAAAGCAAAATTCTTTTCAACAATTGATCTTGAATCTGGTTTCCACCAAATTCTTATGAAGGTGGACGATGTGGGAAAAACCGCATTTTCCGTCAATAATGGGAAGTACGAATTTGTTCGAATGCCATTCGGATTGAGGAATGCACCGAGCATCTTCCAAAACGCCATGGACGATATTTTGAGAAAATTCATTGGTAGATTCTGTCATGTCTATATAGATGACATAATAGTATACTCTCGAAATTTAGAGGAACATATACAACATTTGGATATAGTAGTCAATACTCTCAGAGAGGCAAATATGAAAATATCATTGGAGAAGTCAAAATTTTTTGAGGAAGAAGTAGAATTTCTGGGGTATGTAATAGCACATGGGGTAATAAAAACAGACCCAAATAAAATTGAAACAATTAAAAATTACCCACAACCACAAACTCTAAGGCAGCTAAGAAGTTTCCTTGGTCTTACAGGTTATTACCGTAAGTTTATTAGTAGTTATGCCAATGTTGCCAAACCCTTGACTAGATTTCTTGCGGGAGAAAACGGTAGTGTCTGCTAATGCATCAAAAAAAGTTAAAATTGAACTCGATACTGAAGGTGTCTCAGCGTTTATTAAATTAAAGGATCTCTTGGCTGGTCAAGTCGAACTAACCCAACCCGATTACCAAAAGAAATTTATACTAACGACCGATGCGTCAAACGCAGCTATTGGTGCTGTATTGACACAAGAGAAAAAACCTATAATATTCATATCCAAAACCCTTAATTCCACCGAACGTAACTACGCTACGAACGAAAAGGAATTATATGCCATAGTCTGGGCAATAAAAAACCTTCGAAATTATTTATATGGTGTTACAAATCTGGAAATACACACTGATCACCAACCTCTTACATTTGCGATTTCAACTAAAAATCCCAACGCAAAAATTAAAAGATGGATGTCTTTTATTGAGGAATATGCTCCTAAATTTGTATACAAGCCTGGTGCTACCAACGTCGTAGCCGACGCACTTTCTAGACAGGTCTTGAATAATATTCCCGATGATGAGTCACTACGAAGTACCCAACATTCTGTTGAAAGCAGCGACAGTTTTAATATCCCTGAAATCACTAGACCTATTAATGAATTTAAACAACAAATTTTACTTTGCAAAACTAATTTCTCAAAACATGAATCCCTGATAACTTTCGGTAGAATTCGCCACATAATAGAGTTCGATACGAGGGAAAATTTGAGAAGTATATTGTTGGAATTCCTTAAGCCTAATCTTGTTACTGCAATTCATTGCACCGCAGAAGATCTATACGAATTTAAAGAAACCGTAAAAAATATATTTAAAAACAAATTCGTTTATACCACGATACTCGCAATTGACATTACTAGCCCTGATGATCAAACAGCTATAATAGAGCAAACTCATGCCCGTGCTCATAGAAACTGTAAAGAAAATCATAAACAGATATTTCAACAATACTATTGGCCAAAAATGTTAAATAGTATAAAACAATATATCAGACATTGCGATATATGCAATAAAGCCAAGTATGATAGGAAACCCGCTAAGCTTCCAATTGGAGAAGCTCCAATTCCCAACAATGAGGGGGAGTTCCTTCATATTGATATCTTTTATGCACAAAGTCATAAGTTTATAACCTGTATAGATGCTTATTCAAAATTCTTGGTAATAAAACATATAGAAGATAAACTGAATCTTGGGGAAAAAGTCCAAGAAATTCTGCAAAGCTTTCCAAACGCGAAAAAAATTACTCTTGATAATGAACCAGGGTTTACAACCCCACAATTTAAATCATTAATGCAGAGGTTACAGGTAGAATTGTATTACTGTGATCCACGCCATAGTTCGACAAATGGTCAGGTGGAAAGGGTACACTCAACTCTGGTTGAAATCACCCGTTGCATTAAGGAAGAATTTCATTTAATTGATGTTAAAGAAGCATTTTATCGAGCTGCTCAGCAGTATAATTTAACCATTCATTCAGTAACGGATAAAAAACCATACGATATATTTCATAACAAAGTCCAACATGACGATGTACGAGATAAACTTCGTCAAGCACAATTGAAGTTGATGAATAGAAATAAACCTACTAAAATAAAAACGTACGAACAAAATCAAGAGGTCTATGAGAAACTTATTGGCAAAAGAAATAAATTAGATGATAGGTATAAGAAGCAAAAAATAAGCGAGGATTTAGGAAATAAAGTAAAAATATTTAGTAGACGTAGGATTATACATAAGGAGAATATAAAATCATAAATGTTTCTCTTCTCTGCAGGAAATGTCACTCAAAATTATATTACTATTTACCATTCTTGATGTCTGCAGCTCTGAGGTGCAGATATTGGATTATTCAAATTCCCAACTTGTCCCGATACATTTAGGACAAGCTCGGTTGCAAAATGGAAACTTCAAATTAATACATGTTTTAAATTTGACACATTACGAGTCAATAATTCAAGAAATCGAATCGGAAATCCAAAACAAAATACTTAGGAATAGCACCTTAATGCCATTTTTTCTTTACGATATCGGGCAAATGAAGAAACACCTCGAAATTATTAGGCCTCGGAAAAAACGATCCATAAATTTCCTGGGTACCGCTTGGAAATGGGTAGCTGGTACTCCAGATCACGATGACCATAAAATAGTTGTACAAAAGATGGAGGGACTGTTGGAAAATAATGAAAGACAGAGGATAATTAATAGAGAAGTTTTAGAAAGAGTTAACTTATTGACGAATACCACAAATCACATTATTAAGACCATCCAATCCTTAGAAGAAGTTAGAAGACTACAAGAAGAAACAATAACCAATAAATTAAGGTTACTGAGAGAGGAGATTGTTAACGTGGAGTATGCATTGCAGTGGTCAAAGGTAGGGATCATAAATTCTTTTATTTTATCCGAAAGGGAGATGAATGAGGTTAAACAATTTTTAGATCAGGAAAAGTTCCCTTATGCTGATCTAGAACAAGCATTAAGTTTTGCGACAATTAAAATAGCCACAGATTATAGAGCTATCATTTATATAGTAAATCTTCCTGCAATAGATAGTAAGATTTGTGAAAAAATGTTGATTAAACCAATAAAAAAGGGAAACAAAATTGTAAAAATTAACTCTGAAAATATAATAAGATGTAATAAGGAAATTTACGAACAAAGAGAAAACTGCAAAGAATATAATAAATTATGTATTTGTAGCGAAGAAAAATTAATAGATATAAGCAAAACAAATTGTATTCCCTTACTTTTATCAAGTAGGAAACATGACGGTACAAGAACTGTATCCGGGAACTATTTTGCTGAACCAATTTGAAGGTATTGTCGGGACATCGAATAATGAAACAAGTGAATTACGTGGAACATACCTAATTCAGTTCCACAATGATACTATCACAATTGCCAATAAAACATATATTTCAAAAGAAATATCTGATTGGAAACCGCTTCCTGCTTTGTTGCAACCAACAAAAAATGGTGGAAATTTAGAGGAAGTGCTTTCTTTGGAATTGATGAAGGATCTACAAACAAGTAATATTGAAAGGTTAGCGTCAATGTCGGCCAAAGGAAAAGTGATGTTCTCACTTAATTTGGGCCTTGTAGTTGTGTTAACGGTTTGTATGTTGGCGATGGCTTTCAAACTTCGGACCAAATTAACGGTCACAAATATAATCGAAGAAAACCATCCGCCGGTAACCGAAAATCCTAGAGAAATGCCTGTCCCTCGTGAACAAAGATGCGAATTTCGCAGTATCAATGATCTTCCTATCCATTAAGTATCGGGACGATCCCACTACCGGAAGGGGGAGTTAAGGCGACAGCATTCTTTTAAAGTTCTTTTCGTTTTTTTTTCATATCAATACAATTTATTTTAAAGTTCTTTTCGTTTTTTTCAAATATCAATACAATTCATAAATTCTGCTGACGCTTGCCGCAGAAAAAAATTGTTTTCAATTTTAGTATCAAATTACTTATCACGCGCAATAAAGAATTGCTGATTTGCAATTCAACAACATAATTGATTATTATCGCGTAAACAAAAATCATGTTTGCTACTGGTATTAATAATTAAGTATAGAATAAAATTAAGTCAGTTTTAAGTTTTAAGTTGGTGGTGTAAGACAAATGTAGAAATAAAAAATCTTTTTTTAAAAAAACAAAAACTAAATGTTTTAATTTACATGTTACATTTTCTAATGTAACCTATAATCACTCGAAGTGTTACATGTTGTGCAATTTCTGTAGAACACAATTACTGCTTTTATTTACAACTATTACACTTTCATCATTAATGTACTTAATGAGCGATTTTTAAAGGTATTTAAGCGGTTTCTGCACGCTATTACGGGTTGGAATCAAATAATAACAAATGGCTTATAAAAATTAAAACGATTTTAATATAAATAGACTTTTTTTGATTTTAATGTGTAAATATGTTTATATGTATTTTGTTTTAAAACAAATTTTTTACAAAATTATGAGCGGTATGTATTATGACAAATAAAATAAAGCATTTGTTGTACAAAGAAAGTTTTAAGTACCAAAGTTGTAGAACAGGGCAATATGAACACTTTAATTAAAAGTAAGGGTAACATATGCAACATGTTTTGCATCTTTTTCATCAACATATTCACAAAAGAACTTGAAAATTTTTCCCACAGTTGTATTTTTTGTATAATCGAACACAAAAATGTAGAACATGTAACATTAATGCAACATTTTTCTCAGAAAAGAAATCGCCATAAATAATACACTGTTTAATTTATTCAATTAAAAATGTAATCGATTTAATGCAAAAATTCAATCACTGTTTTAATCAATACAATTATTAAAATAATTAATTTTCTGTATTGTAATCAATTAAGTTAGTAATTCATTCAATTAAAATGTTGATTTTTTTAATTAATTTGTTAATTCATTCAATTAAAATATTGTTTAATATTAATAATTTTTTCAATAATTTTTGTTATTAAAATGTAAAAACTTTTTAATTGGAAAAAAATCCTTGTTTTGCAATTTTTGCAAATTTGAGTAATTGGTATAATCATTTCGGTGATAGGTGCAAAATTATTTGTTTTTTTTTTTTTTATTCCTCTTTGTGTTTTTCGTTATTTTGCCATTTTTTTGATAGTGATGCCACTTGACGTTAATTTTTATCTATGTTGTTAACAACAATTTACAGAATCACATAATCGTTAGTGCAAACAACAAAACAGGTTGACAATTATACGACTGTTGTTATTGTTAAAAGTTACAGAATACCACTACTGATCCATTTTGATAAAATGGACTACTCCATGGACTGGTCCAATGTAATGCAAGCATGGACCATGTCATTGTTAAAAAGTGTTTGTAGTGAGACGACATGTCTTCGTTTTTTAACGACATGCTTTCGTTTTTAAACGACTTCAAAACTAATCCTCTTGTGTACACCATGGAGTAGTTTTAAAACTACTCCTTAGTGGTCCAAAGATGGGTTATATGGTCCTCTCCTAGGACATCGTAATGTTAAATAGACCAGATTTTGACATACGTTTGGGTTAGTTTTGGACTAGTCCTGGTCCCTTGTGGACTACTCTTTACACGCGTGTTTGGACTGGTCCTATTACCCTGCAAATAAAATTGGACCACCTGACCCATTTTGATCAAATGGACTACTCCATGGACTAGTCCGATGTAATGCAAGCATGGACCATGCCATTGTTAAAAAGTGTTTGTAGTGAGACGACATGTCTTCGTTTTTTAACGACATGCTTTCGTGTTTAAACGACTTCAAAACTAATCCTCTTGTGTATATCATGGAGTAGTTTTAAAACTACTCCTTACTGGTCCAAAGGTGGGTTATATACCATGGAGTAGTTTTAAAACTACTCCTTAGTGGTCCAAAGGTGGGTTATATGGTCCTCTCCTAGGACATCGTAATGTTAAATAGACCAGGTTTTTTCCATACGTTTGGGTTACTTGTGGACTAGTCCTGGTCCCTTGTGGACTACTCTTTACACGCGTGTTTGGACTGGTCCTATTATTTGCAGGGTATTTGCAGGGATTTTCATTGAAAAAAACCACAAACAAAAAAAAACACACAACTATTTTACAGGGCTACCATCTTAATTTTTAAACGCAAAGGCGCAAAAACGGTCGTTTTGGTTAATAAAAGTCGCAAACCTATTTTAATGATTTTTAGTTAAAATTTTAATAAACTTTTGAGCCTAAGGTCTTTTTTATAAAAAATAAAGGTCGAAAAAAACATAATTTGATTTTTATTTATCAAAAATGCAACATAAACAAAACAAACAATTGCTTAAATTGTATATGCTTTTAAATCACTTGTGCCTAAAAAGCTGACTTATATGTTATCCATCTCAACAATAAAAATTAGACGATTGCTTTTAATATTATGACGACAGACTAGATCGCTGTTCGTTATATCACCCTTTTTGTAAAAAAATAGTCGTAAAATTAGAAGATGAGGGCATTTCTAATATTCCCTGAATATTCTATTTTTTTTTTATATGCTGATAACCCTGCATGTTTATGCGATTTTTAAGCAGTGTGACCATTTTGGCAATTTTGCAGCGCTTGGCATTTTTTTAAGGATTTTTATAAAATGTTTCTGGCTGTCTTTAGAATTATTTTAAAAATTGAAGAATAGTTTTATTGATGTAACTTGAGTTTTTTATATATTGCAATAAATTTTGACTAAAAATAGTTGAACTCAAAATGGAGTTTCGGATAAAAATGGATAATTCTTATTTTAAGATATATCTTACCAGTCTAGTAAATAAATTGAATATTAAGGGAATATTAGAAATGACCTTATCATGTTGATTGTAAAAATTATTTGATATATGATATAACGATATAAAAGTTCAAATAAATCTCATATTTTTACAAGACGATGTTTGTGCGATTTTTAATGAATACTTTTAAGGAGTGTGACCATTTTGCATTTTTGAAGGTAAATTCAGCACCAAAAACTTAGATTTGGCTGCAAAATTTTTATTTGGCATATTATTTAGCTTTTTAAGAAATGTTTTAAGCTTCTTTTGATTAATTTTAAAAGTTGGAAAGAAAAGTCTAAGCGATTAAATCTAATGTTTTCTTATAAATTGTTATAAACTAGCTTTTACGCAATCAATGATGACTTTTTTTAATATATAAAAAAGTAATCTGGTCTAAATATCTCTTTATAAATTCTTTTAAATCGAAATGGAAATAAAATCGTTTGTATTTTGTTTTTATCAGAGGGCCTTCCAATTTCAAACTTAACCAACTGTGAATATCTGATGCTTTATCAAATCTACCTAAATACTTGTTTAGATATTACTATTTATTTAAAATTTGTTTAAAATAAGTCACTTAAATGTATAAAGACTTAAAAAAATAATGAACTTTAAGAATTATTTCTAGCATTTTTAAAATCATTTTAGCATTTTTTGGCCTTGTCAAATGCCAGAGTAAGCTGTGAACAAATTTTAAGATCTGGGGGCAAATTATGGCAGTTGTGATCGAATACTCTTTCGATTCGAAAGCATCGGAACGAATCGAAATTATTTCTTAAGTGTTGTAAAACATTTATTTGAGTGTTCATAACACAAAAAAAATAATTACGATACGTTCAGTATCGACTAAAATAAAATTGCTTTCGAATCGAAAAAGTATTCGATCACGACTGCCATAATTTGCCCCCTGTTTCTATGTCATTGTTTTCGTCAATAAAATTATACAAACGTACATGTTTGTTGCTTTTTGAATATATTTAACATTTACGTACGCAAATACATACATATTGTTGAATGTTTTGTTTTGTTTTGAAATAACAAATGCAATTTATTTTAGAAATAATAAGATTTTTTTAAATAATATGGCAATACTTGTGTAAGAATATAAATCAGTGTTGAAAAATTCAGTACTTTGGTACTTTTTTCAATACTTTTTCATATTAAAAATACCGCAGTACACCCGTGTAGTTTTTAGTACTTTTTTATCCTTTGAGCTTTTTAACTGTGATGTGAACATTTAGATAGCAGGCTTTGGTCATCATGCGTTTGTTGCAAAATTTATGTTATTTTTTTTAATAATTAACGACGGTAATATTGAAATACAAAGCGTGGACGCCAGGATTAATATTTTGCTTTCCAGAATGGGATATTTGTTCTTAAAAGTGACAAGAAAATTTTTAAAAAGGGATGCATTGGATAATATGTTAGTGGAAAACTTAAATTTAAATGAAAACCAAATTTATAGAAACAAGCAATGTTAAAGGAAATGGTTTATAAAGTAAAAGAAATTGTGAAATCATTTTATTCGACAATTTGCAAAACATTAATGGCCAATTTTCAGGATTGACAAAATTCTCTTCTTCACTAAAAACTTAAGTGAAACTTAAGTCACCGATTTGGTACAATTAATTTCAACTTTAGTTTCCATTGTAATATTTTAGCACGGTGGCCTCAATATCACAACAATACAACAACAACAGGCCAAACATTAACAGTCAGCTGTTTTTTCAGACCACCTTGTAAATAAATACACTTTTTTAAAATTTTTTTTTTTTGTATTTAGTAATGCTACCATACTTTTATCTTAATTAAATAAGACTTTTCAAATAAAACTCAAAAAACCAATCTGTTTTAAATACGATTTAAGTTTGTTATGAAAATTAAATTAATATTGAGTTAAATACTATCCTGAAAATTGGTCATAAGAACTACATTTTATTTTGAAAATAAAACCTTAAAAGTGATAATCAGCTTCACTCCAGAAAATATTGTTTCCGGAAAAACCAATAGCATAATACTGTTGTTATTTATGTTATTTACAAACGATAAAGAAAACTATAATAATATCAATTCTAAATTCCGTTTTCTAGCGGTTCTTTCAGAAATAAAGCATTTCAGAGCTGAATATTTTTAAATTTCTTTGAAAAATACAGCCAGTATTAAGAACGAAAGTAATGTTTGCTAACATTTCGCATATTGATTTTGGTATTATATCGTTTAGCTATAAAATTTTTTTTTTATTACGAGTAGCGCCATATTTTAATTGAAACAATTGTGCCACTGATTAAATAATATAGTGCAATACAGGAATAATATGGCGAATAAAATATACAATAATATTGTCGCTTATGTATAACAGAAATATTTTTTACATGTGTACATTAAATATTAATACTGTTTGCTATTAAATACTTAGATAAATGAATTTCAAAAAATATTTTTTGTTCCTTTTATTTTCATAAATTACTGTTTTATATTTTTTTAACAAAAAGTACCATTTGGAAGGAAAAATACTCTTTAAGTTGATGTTCAGTACCATTTCGAAATTTCAATTTTGCAACAATGATATAAATGTAAGAAGAAATGCTGTATGCATAGCAACAATCCGTTTCTAAAACTAAAAACAACAACCACACTCATGAAAACACTAGCTACCTACCCTGCAGATAACGAGACTAGTCCATACATGCATGTAAAGAGTAGTCCATAAAGAAGTAGGAGTACTCCAAAACTACTCCAAATATATGGGTAAAAGGTTATCCATTTAACATTACGATGTCCTAGGAGGGGACCATATAACCCACCGAAGTACTCCCTAAACTACTCTGTGGAGTACTAAAGTGGGTTAGTTTTAAAAGTACTCCATGTTACTACAGTATGGAGTAAAGGGTGAGTTTAAGCATTTTTATTTTTTACTAATCGCCTTTTATGGTGTGTACTGTAGTCTATTATTGCTATTATTAAATGTATATTTACTTGGTATTTTGAATTTTTTTACTTTTTTCAACAAATTTCACAAACTTTCACTTTTAAATAAACAATTAATAATGGACACCATCAGGGCTACCAATGTGTAATACTGTAAACTATAGAAAAGTATACATCATGCAGTTGTTGGCAGCACTGCATGTTAATTTCTTATAACATGGTCCATACTATAGTACATTGAACCATGTTGTAAGTAGTCCATTTAATCAACAGTGGACCACGTAGTCCAAAATTATCTGTAGGGTATACACATAAATAACTTTTGCATATACATATATGTACTATACCTATAGGTACTACATATATACATAGGTATTTAATTATATAAAATATAATATAAAATAAAATATGGTTTTGGTTAAGCATGTAAGGTAAGCGAATGATTCATATTTACATTGTCAATAGAATGGAAAAAATTGCTGAATAATTTAAAATCGCTTATAGAATATACAAAAAAATTAAAAAAAATTTTTTTTCGAAAAGGTGAACACGATTCGAACCCCGGTAATTACTAAACACAACACGCTGCTTGGTCAACCTCCCAAACAACTCAGCTATTAACGCAATTGCAAATGAAGAATTAAAGTAGAATATATTCCGTCATAATATCTGTTAAATATGTAGGTATTTATTTTTCAATTTAAGCGACCAACCATGTACAAACGTGTGTATGTGTTTGTTATGCTTTACATTCAACTCGTTCGAATAAAAAAACAAAAAAGAAAATAAAACAACAACCACAAGGGATTTTTTTGGAAAAATTAGAGGCAGTCGTGGCTTTTTCGTCATATCTCAGCCACTCGTGAACATATGTATCTATCTGAATTTCAATAGGACGAAATGGTAGACTATATGTGACATAAATGTACAACAACCTAGCCGCTATCATGTCTGGAGTCTCCGGAAAACACATATCAAACGTAAGACGGACGGACAGACGGACGGATATCGTTAAATCAACTTCTCTCCTCATAAGGACCCCGAATATATATACTTTATAGGGTCTAAGATCAATATTGTAGAAATTATATATACCCTTTTCCACCTGTGGGAAAGAAGTTATGTTTGTAAAATGTGAAATTAAGTTAAAGAATAATTAAAACACTAAGATAAAATTGCAAAAATAATTTTTATTAATATAACTAGCTTAACCCGGTGCGCTTCGCTACACTGATTTAACCACTTCTTCAGTTGAGAGATATTCAATATATGCATCGTATGGAATGGTTTTTCCCCCTGCGCCTTCCCGCTTTATTTTTGTTCTCAAAAGTGTAGTACACCATAGGAGTGACTTCTACTAAGTTTGAACATTCTTACTACAACAGTTCTTAAGATGTGCGATATTAAACATTGGCGTCCTATGGTGGGTACCACTTCCCCCGCTGCTATTTTATTTGAATTTTTGGGCTCAGAATATCCTACTACCAAAAGTTCAACAAAATGCGTGCAGCGGCTCTTAATTTTATTTCTATCTATGAGGGGTACTGCTCCTCCTCTGTCAACTCCTCCCATTTTTATATTGATATTTATAGTTTACCATAATAGAAGTTTTTACCACGTTTGAAGACTCTCCCTTTAATAGTTCTTCAGTTGAGCGATATTTAATATATGCATCCTATGGGAGGTATTTCCACCCCTGCGCATGCCCGCTTTATTTTTATTTTCAGTAGTGTAGTATACCATAAGAGTGACTTCTACAAAGTTTGAACATTCTCACTATAACAGTTCTCAAGATATGCGATATTAAACATTGTCGTCCTATGGGGGGAACCACTTCCTCCGCTGCTATTTTGTTTCAATTTTGGGGCTTAGAAGATTTTACTATTAAAAGTTCAACAAAATACGTGCCGCTTCACGATGTGATATTTAATATTGGCATCGAATGGGGGGTACCAATTCCCCTGCCCCTATCGAAAAAATAAGTAGCCTATTTTATTTTTAGGGCTCACGTGATGCTATTGTAAAAATTTCAATCGGTTCAGTAGTTTCGGAGTCTATAAGCCAACAAACAAATAAACATACAAACATTTTTCATTTTTATATATATAAAATTTTTTCTTATTCGATCTTTATTATTTAAATTTATATATATAAATATTTTAGTATAAATAAATTATTTTAGTCGGGAGCCAGGTTTCTCTTAATATCGTATTCACATATGCACCTTATACCATGTTCAGATATGCACCTAAATTGAGTTTTACGCAATAAATGCCATTATTGAGCTCAATTATCCATATAAAATTGCAATTTAGTTACATGGAGTCTACAACTGAAATGAAATGCTTAACATGCAGTCTACAACTGACATAAAATGCTTAACTTTAACACTAATATGATGTTAGTGTTAGGTATAGACTCATCATGTTAGTAGTTTTCTCATGTTATAACACGGTTGTTAATGCAAATGTTTTAACAACGCTTTTATAACATCAAGTTATAACATCAAACCATGTCAGTTGTAGACGGGCAGTTACATTAACACTAAAATGATGTTAGTGTTAAGTATAGACTCATCATGTTAGAGGTTTTCTCATGTTATAACACGGTTGTTAATGCAAATGTTTTAACAACGCTTTTATAACATTATGTTATAACAGCAAATCATGTCAGTTGTAGACGTGGAGTTATTGCTCAATTAACACGAAATTATTTCATAGCGTCTTCACCTGACAATTTTTTGTCATACCAAACGTCAAACTTCATACTAAAAAAACGCTGACAAAAATGTTTGGTATGACAAAAAATTGTCAGGTGAAGACGCTATGTTATAAATATTGACTAAAATTAAAATGCAACACTGCAATGCACTGTCAGAAGTGTGTTCAGTGAGTAAAACCCAACTCACTAAACAAAGTGTTTTGACAACATGAGGTCTGCGCAAAAGCCAGATGTTATTTTGTTTTTTCTTTAAAGATATCAAAAGTTGTTTACATTTTGCTAAGTTAATTGCCAATTGCTAATTGAGTTACATAGGCTCTTCACTTGACAATTTTTTGTTATAATAAACTTCAAACGTCATATAAAAAAACGCTGACATAAATTTTAAATTTTTTTTTATATGGACTTTGATGTTTGGTACGACAAAAGATTGTCAGGTGAAGACCCCATGTTAGGTAAATTAGGTGTGTGTGAACAGAAAGATAATTATGTCAATAAACCGAATTTTGACTCAATAAAAAAAGGTATATCTGAACACGGTATTATTCTGCCGATGTTTTTGTCAACTTGCTGGGATATTTATCTTTAGTGTAGATCTGGGGTGAATTTAACATACAGTCTACAATTGGCATGAAATGCTTTACATTAACACTAAAATGATGTTAGTGTTAAGTATGGACTCATCATGTTAGAGGTTTTCTCATGTTATAAAACGGTTGTAAATGCAAATGTTTTAACAACGCTTTTATAACATCATGTTATAACAGAAAATCATGTCAGTTGTAGACAGGGAGTAAGAATTCCTAACATGCAGTCTTCAACTGACATGAAATGCTTAACTTTAACACTAATATGATGTTAGTGTTAGGTATAGACTCATCATGTTAGAAGTTTTCTCATGTTATAACACGGTTGTTAATGCAAATGTTTTAGCAACGCTTTTATAACATCAAGTTATAACAGCAAATCATGTCAGTTGTAGACGGGCAGTAACATGGGTTCTTCACCTGACAATTTTTTGTTATACCAAACGTCAAAGTTTATATAAAAATAAACTTACCTGGCGTTTACATTTGCCAGTACTGGCAAGACAGTAGTAATACATCCAGACTTTTTTACTAACCTGGCGTTTCCACATGCAAGTACAAGTTCGAAAAACTCAATACAATCACACTTTTTCACTAACATTCACATAATTTTTGGACTTTCAGCCAATCGGAAGTTTCCTCGATTTTTCGCTGATAATACATACACACTACTTGCAAGTAATTACTTGCATGTGGAAACGTAGGGTAATACATGCACACTTTTCCAACTGTCTAGTCTACTGTCTAGCAAATTTTGCAGACAGTAAAATTGCACAGTGATTGATATTTGCTAGCAGTAATCTGAAGTTTTATTAGCAAAATGGAATAAAATCAAAATGAAAAAAAAAAATTAAACATATTTTGCTTTGATTTCTTATATTTTAGTTAAGTGTTACATACAGTCTACAACTGACATGAAGTGCTTAACATTGACACTAAAATTATGTTAGTGTTAAGTATAGACTCATCATGTTAGAGGTTTTCTCATGCTATAACACGGTTGTTAATGCAAATGTTTTAACAACGCTTTTATAACATCATGTTGTAACAGCAAATCATGTCAGTTGTAGACGGGGAGTTATGTTTGTTAACACAATATAGTTGTTTTTAAGTTTGTTTAGTTCATAAAAAAACACGTTTAGCTGGACTTGCACTGCAACATTCATGTTTAACATATTTTTAAAAGTAAACTGTCTTAACTACTGTCTGGACGCCTACGTCACGAAGAAAGTTAGGAGTGTTTTTGGAAACTAATATGTATTTTCTTATAGGGCCCATACACAATACCATCATGATTGTACAATCAAGTGATTGTGCCAGCTGATGGACCGTGTATGAGCTTGTGGTGTGATTGTACCAGCTGATGGTGCTTTATCAAAAATAGTTTGATATTTTTTGATTGTACCAGCATGGTTGTATCGTGTGCTGTAAAGTTAGCTCATAAATGTTAAATCGTCAAGGCATAAACATCAAAAAATACAAAATTTAAAACAAAATTTAAATTAAAACACGTTTTTTTTTACTTCTTATTCGTTTTCGTTTTAGGATAATAGCAATAATAACAGCAGCACAAATTTTATTGTTATTCATTACAACCTTTTCCACACAATTTTTGGTAAAAAATGAATTTTGTACCAGCATGCTGGTGTGTTGTGTGGTTTAAGCTTAATTGCACAATCACTTGATTGTACAATCATGATAGTATTGTGTATGGGCCCTATTACTGTCTTGCCAGTCCTGTCGAATGTAAGCGCTGTGTTACATAGCGTTTACATTTGCCAGTACTGGCAAGACAGTAGCAATTAATTCAAACTTTTTCACTAATACATAAACACTTTTACAGCTATTTTGTTTTTGCATTGTTTTGCCAACTAATATGTATCTGCTTACTGTCTTGCCAGTGCTGGCAAATGTAAACGCTGTGTTAAGTAAACCACAGACGAGGCAACATTTGTCGAGACATGGGCATGTTTCACTAAAAAATAATTTTTTTGTAGTAGTATGTATATTGAAAAAATACGCAATACGGATGTTAACGTTTTTAGTGTCATCGTCTGTGGAAAAACTAAAACATATGTTGTAGCACATGTTTCAACAAATGCTGCCTGGTCTGTGGGTTTTGTCAGCGTTTTTTAAATGAAGTTTGACGTTTATTATGTCAAAAAATTGTCAGGTGAAGACTCCATGTAAATATTCTTAAATTTTGCATTACAAACTTAAATACTCAACAGTGTTTTGTTGTAAAAACTTAAAATTTCTTTAAATTAATTTTTATTATGTCTACTAACTATATAAATACAACACTTCAACATTACACTATTTAATAAACAATTTTACTTTCCGAACGTTTCCTAAAAAATCGCCATGATTTCGAAAATTATTTTCGAACAACGAACTTCCGCCCGAATGAAGAAGACAAAAAAATTTCCTTTTCATTTCTTTTTTTCGTAGAAATGCCACCTAAAAAGCCAACCGAAAAATCCGGTAAGATTTTTTTTCCTTAAAATTAGTGTGAAAATTTAAAAAACTTGACAAACTTAAGCAGATAAGTGCAGTAATAATAAAGGAAACTTAAATTAATGTGTTATAAACGTATTTTGTGAGAAATTAAGAAATCAATACGTGCTTCGAAAATAAAAACACGCGGTCGCACGGAAAATAAATTTAGATACTGCATGCATATAAAGAAGGTGTTAATATTAAGTTAATATAGCCTTAAAAAAGAAAAAAATAAATATTAATGAACAGAGTTGTTGTGCATATTTTTAAACATAACCTTACTGCTTTATCGTGTATTGCGTATAATGTAGACACCTCGCATATTTCAAACGTTCTTTTTATTTATTTTTAAATAGCTGCTGAGCCTGGTGATAAAAAACCAGAGAAAAAGGCTTCGGCTGCTGCCTCTTCCGCTGGTAGCAAAAAGGAAACTGCTGCTAAACCATCAGGTGCTGCAGCAAAGAAGCCAGCTGCAGCAAAGAAACCCGCTGCAGCCGCTACTAAAAAACCTGTAGTAAAGAAAGTTGCTCCAGCCAAAAAAGTTGTCTCCAAGGCTAAGCCAAAAACAAAGGATGCCAAAAAGAAGGCTGTTGCCGGTAAGAAGCCTCAATCAATCTTGGCTAAATTGTCGGCCAAGGCCCGTGCTGCTGCTAAAGGCAAAAAGGTTGCCACCAAACCTGGCTCCAAGGTACAAAAGGGTACCTCCAAAGCCAAGGCTGTAGCATTGTTGAAGGCCAAGAAGGCTCAAACTAAGGTAAGTTTTAGAAGAAAACATAATATGTAGTTTGTAATTCAATACATTGTAATTTTTTATATCCAGATTATTAAGGGGGCTTTTGGTACACGAGTTCGTAAAGTACGCACTAACGTACACTTTCGCAGACCTAAAACCTTGAAGTTGCCCCGCAATCCTAAGTACCCCAGGAAGTCTGTACCAACCAGAAATCGGTAAGCTTTTTAATAGTTTGAATACTATCATTAATTTATAAATACTTTAAGCAGGTTTGCTTGAAAACAAGAATTAAAAAATTATAATTCTGAAAATTTTTTTTAACTATTTTAATATTATTTTAACTTTTTCAAACGTAAACAAATATTTATTTCAAATTGTGCACATAAAAAAATAAAATTTTCTTTACAGCATGGATGCTTACAATATCATTAAATACCCATTGACCACTGAAGCAGCCATGAAGAAGATTGAAGACAACAACACTTTGGTTTTCTTGACGCACTTACGCGCCAACAAGAACCATGTACGTGCTGCTGTCCGCAAGCTCTACGATATTAAGGTGGCTAAGGTTAATATTTTAATCAGACCCGACGGTCAAAAGAAAGCCTATGTTCGTTTAGCTCGTGATTATGATGCGCTGGATATTGCTAATAAGATTGGCATTATATAAATTGTCCCTTACAACACTATTTAACTTTGTTTCATTTTTTATAGAAATACAGACATAGCAAAAATAAGAAGGAAAATTTAGTGGTAAAAAATTAGATTTTTATACCCTTCACCGAAGGTAAAAGGGTATATATAACTTTGTCATTCCGTTTGTAATTTCTACAATATTGATCCTACACCCTATAAAGTATATATATTCTGGGTTCTTATGAAAAGCGAAGTTCAAATCCGGTTGTCCGTCTGTCCGTCTGTCCGTCTGTCCGTCTGTCCGTCTGTCCGTCTGTCTGTTGAAATGGGTTTTCCGAAGCCCCCAGATATGATGGGAGCTTCGTTGGGGTATCTTTCTGTCAGGTATTCTTATTATAATTTTGCTATTGAAATTCAGCCAGATCGGTCCACAAATGGCTGAGATATGAGCAAAAAACCACGACTACCTCTAATTTTTCCCAAAAATCCCTTGTGGTTGTTGTATTTTTATTACTTTTTGCTGTATAACTGGGGAACGGCAAAAGCCAAAGTTTCCAAATTAGGTACACACATTTAGGTTGCCAATACACACCATTCTACAAAATGTGGGCGGGATTGGAGAAGTGGGCGTGGTACCTCCCGTACAAAAAAAATTAAAAATTTTATAAAAACCTAAATTTTAAGGCTGCCATATGTCCTGTGGATATGATATATATACTAAAATATCGGAAATTTTTAGTAGAACATATTTTATAAAAAACTCGGGAAAATCGGTTCAGATACAAAAAAGTTATGACCAAAAATTTTTTTTTTTTTTTTAAATACCCACTTTCGGGAACCATAGATCTCCCGGAGTCCAAGTTTTATAACCAAGGTAAATGGTAAATTTCTTCTTTAACACGTCGGTGTATAAATCTGTCAAATCGGTTAAAAAATGGCTGAGTTATCAGCAAAAAAACACGACTACCTCTAATTTTTTAAAAAAATCCCTTGTTGTTGTTGTATTTTTATTACCTTTTGCTGTATATCTGGTGAACGGAAAAAGCCAAATCTTCCAAACTAGGTACACAAAATTAGGTTGCCAATACACACCATCCTACAAAATGTGGGCGGGATTGGAGAAGTGGGCGTGGTACCTCCCGTACAAAAAATATCAAAAACTTCATAAAAACCTGAATTTGTGCACTGCTATATGACCGATGGTTACACCTTATATATCAAAAGACCGGAAATCTTTAGTAGAAAATATTTTCTGAAAATTTCGGAAAAATCGGTTCAGATGCAAAAAAGTTATGGCCAAAATAAAATTTTTTTTTATTAAAATACCCATTTTCGGGAATCAGAGATCTTCCCGAGTCCAAACTTTTTAAGTCAAGTAAATGGTAAATTTCTTCCTAAGCACGTCGGTATTTAAATCTTTCAAATCGGCTTAAAAATGGCTAAGTTATGATCAAAATACTGCAATCCCAAAAATTATTTTTTATACCCTTCACCGAAGGTAAAAGGGTATATATAACTTTGTCATTCCGTTTGTAATTTCTACAATATTGATCCTACACCCTATAAAGTATATATATTCTGGGTTCTTATGAAAAGCGAAGTTCAAATCCGGTTGTCCGTCTTTTTTTTTTTAATTTTTATTTTTTTATGTTCTAAAAACGATTTAAAAAAAATATTTACCAGTTTTCGCTTTTTAAATTTAATTTATAATGGAGTTTAAAGTATTATAATTACGTCTGTATACATATGTAAAAATTATTTAGTTTTTGTCTAGTTGCTCTGTATTCTGCTCCCACAATGGTGAAGGGTATATAAGATTCGGCACAGCCGAATATAGCACTCTTACTTGTTTTTATTTCAGAATATTTTGATACGTAAGTTTTAGGCTTTTTGTGTAAAAATTTAAAACAGGTTAAACGTATGTCAAATCCATATTAGGTTTTATATTTTCGTGCATCGTTAATTACTTTTTATTTTTAGATATCATATTGACAAAAAGATGCAAAAAAAATGGAAAACTAGAAGGTAATAAAATTTTTATTTTTTTTTTATTTTTAATTATGTACTTATTTTTAATACATATGTAGTATGTGTTATACATATATTAGTGTTGTAAGAAATATTCGTATCGCTGAAACTTTCGACATTATTCTAATTTTTTTGTTTTTTCTTTTTCAGAAAAAAAAGTATTTTAGCATTAATCACAGCATAATAGAAGGGATTCCCATTGACTATTAAAGATGATAAGGTAAGCTATATTATTTCGAATAAAGAAGTCTTATTTTTTATTTCAAATGATAATACCACTACCGGTTATTAAAATGATGCATATTAAGAAGGAATCTCATTGACCATTATAACATGAAAATAACTTTTTCTGATTTTTTGTAAAATTCAAATAAAAGTCTCAGTTTAACAGCAGGTATAATAATTTTTGGTTTATTTTTTTTTACAGAAAAAAAAATAGGGCGATTTATATGAAAGATGTGGAAAAGATTTACATGGTAAATCTTAACTACGGAGTGAAACAACGGGTTTATCAACCAGCACACACTCTACTTGTTAGGGAGCTGCGGATCTATCTAATCTTCGCTGCTTTTGGAAATATGCTAGCACTTTTATCCCCGAAAGTATATTTTCAACGGAAAAGCAAAACTCCCGCAAAGAATTCCTAAAGCATACTAACTGAGGCCTCAACAGTCAATGGTCAGTCCTCTGCCAACTATTCGATAAGAGCCCAATTTGGTATTCCTTCACTTTCGGAAATATTTTTGAAAACATTAAAGATGGTGCAGATTTACGTATAAAGAAAATAAAATCTTACCGTGTATCGTGTTTTTGTTTGGAAAATGAAATTAAATAAAAAAATACAAAAGGCAAATGGGCAAAAAAAGTACTAATCATTCGACTTATTCACCCTTATTGTGTTTGGCGTATTTAAAAAACGCCTACGACTGTTTGGTAATAGATTAAAGAGAACGTGAACTTTTTTCTTTAATCTATTACCAAACTGTCGTAGGCGTATCTTAAATACGCCAAACACAATAAGGGTGATTACCAATTTTCTATCTCGTCGCATAATAATTTTCCCGGATGATGTAACATCAAAGGTGAAATCTTTAGATTATCCAAACAAACCCCGGGCGGCGAAATTTAACTTTGGCTGCCTTTTCTATTTGAGGTGAGTTCTTTATTCTAACATGAATAATAAATATATTGCAATTAATTTTGTTCCTCCTCCGAAATAACGATTTTGTGAACTTTCTGTAAACCTTTTTCAAAGTAAATACTATTTTTTAAATAATGAACGGAGCTTGTCTTGTTTTCAAGAGTAGTTCTGTTAAGTATGAGTGTTCTTTCAAGTATGAGGCACATACCTATATAATAGGGAATATTTTCGTGAACTTTGGGACCATTTTGAAACAGAATTATTTTAAACCGATTTATCGACACGTAATCAAAATAGTTATATGGGTATAAATGATGAATAATTTAAAGAAGGAATCTCTTTGACCATTCAAATATGAAAATAATTAACTTTACTGATTTTATAAATAATTTTAGTTATTTTGTTCATTCAGTATGACCTATATTAATTTTTTTTTTTTTTTATTACTATTTTTTATAGCAAAAATGTAGTGCAATTTATACAACATTTTAAAACTTTGGCGAAATTGACTATTTGAGGTGAGTTCTTTTATCTTATGTACATAAATAAAGATAATCTTTCTTTTTATTTTGTCCGTTCCCCATACAAAAGTCCTACGCTATACAGTTTTTATTAAATAAATCGACTTTCTGAAGTTTGTAAGTATGTATATAACTTACTGCCGTATTATGTATGCAATAAACACAGCATCTCCTGGAGGCTTATTCTGAAATGCGAAAGAAAATTGGTATTCTGTTAGACTTTCGCAATCGCATTCGCAATTTATTTCAAATCATGGCAACGCTGCTCAAATATACGTCAGTGTCAATAAACGTCAAATTAAAAATAAATAAATTGTTTGCGTTTGGCTGTGAAAATTGTTTAAAAAATATATTTAGGACATTCTGTAATAAAAAAAATAATAAAAATTAATTTTGTGGTACTGTGGTTCGACGACGAAGAAAATGAAAATGTTTTGTGTGTACTTTAAAATCGGCCCAAACCTATTAAAATTAAAGTTGAAGTCAAATATTTTTTAACTGGTTTATATATTTCACACTTTTTCCATCCTGCAGCTTCTCTAATAGGTGGTCCATTGATATTAAGTTCTTCAGTTAACGTTTGCCACTTATTCTTAAATTCTATCATTATTTCAAAATGACTCGGTTTGGTGGTCTTATTGCTTGCTTCCCTGAATTAAATAATAAATATATGATGAATAAATAAATAAAATATTATCTTTTACTAGCATGTTTGTACTTTGCGAATGCTATTTTGTTGTCGAATAAATTTTGCGAATTTGACATTTGTTTTCGCAATGTAGAATACCGACTTGTCACCTTTTCGCATTTGAAATGCGATTAAAAAAAACTGCGAATATCGCAAAACAGAATAGCAATTGTTCGCAAATATGCATTTTCGCATCGCAATTCAGAATAAGCCTCCTGTTTTCATATGTAGTTCTGTTTAGGATAAGTGTTCCTTAAAGTATGAGATATATAAAAGGCAATCAGGGATTTTGGATTCAATAGGATTTGAAAGCGACAAAAAAAATACGTTGGTGTCATGAAATCCAATGTTGTCGGTTTTTTGTTCGAACTAAAATTTGTGTCGGTTTTAGGTGTCACAAAAACCAATGTTATCGGTTTTTTATTGAAAATAAACCAAGCAGCTTACAGCTCTTGTTTTTTTATTGGAAATAAATAAAGTTGTTAAAAGCTTAATTTTTTATTTTATTTTTTTCAACAGTTCGGTTTTTTTCTGAAAATAGAAGTAAATAAAATTAATAATTTGGTAAAATAGTACTTTTTTTTGCATGTTTCCGGTATTCTTCGGCAGCGAGCTGCTGCAAATTCGCAAGTCTTCTTCTCACCTTTCCTGCAAACAGCAAATATGCAACAACAGCAGAGGTCATTTTACTTATTTATAACGTTTAAGAACAAATTGTTTATATTTTTAATAAATTCGCTTCATACCTACATATTTTTACAAAACAATAAAATTACACAAATGTAAACAACAAATGCAATGCAAGTACATACATATGTAATACAACGATGGCATTTATTTCATATGTTTACTGTGGCTGACTTCCAAAACGTCAAATGCTTTGTATAAGAACAAAGTATAGTGTTTCATTACGCCGCAGTACAATATATATGCAATGCAAACCCTTCCAAAACATCAATGGTAAGTATTAGTAACGCAGCAAAAAGCAATCAGAGCATCGGTTTTAAAGTTGATGCTTTGTGATATTTGACATTTAATTTGCAAGCAATACAGATTTATTTTAATATTATGCATTGCATCACTTACATTTCAAAACGTTTTAATAAACAGAACACATAGTTGCATTGTTTCGGTACTTTGTACATGTGCATGGTTGAAATACAGTATTAAAACTGTATACAAACTTTGTATTAGTACGTTTTGGAAGTCAGCCTGTATGTATTACCACTTCTTATTTTCTTTTCCATAATTTTCCTTTAATAAAAACCACAGGTTTTACTATATTTTAGCGCAAAACTCGTAATTTACAAAATTGTTAAAACTAAAATTGCATTTAACGCTGTAAACACATGAGCCAAAACATTAAACAGCTGATTCGAATATCGGTTTTATTTGTATTCGAAAATAACAAATCCGACTTGTTTTCATGACACCAAATGAAACCAATATTGGTTTGCAAAACCGACAATGAGCAAAACCGAATTGGATTCTATGACACCCCTGAATACCTTAGTTTGTGAACTTTAAAAACGGGATCGTTATCAAAACTTGTTCGTTTCCGATTTCACTCGGAATTTACTTTCAAATTTCCAACATATGACTATTTTAAGACAATTATTTCAAACGGATTTAGTGACAAGTAATTGCAATACATAGTTCTATATAAATGATGAATAATTTAAAGAAGGAATCTCTTTGACCATTCCAATATGAAAATAATTAACTTTACTGATTTTATAAATAATTGTTAAGTTGTTTGTTTTATTTATTCAGTATGTACCTATTTATAGTAATTTTTTTTTTATTATTATTTTTTACAGAATAATATAGGGCGAATTATACGACAGTATAAAAATTTGGCGACATTGTCTATTTGAGGTGAGTTCTTAATTATTATGTAATCTTTCTTTTAATTTTGTTCGCCTCCACACAAATCTTCTACGAAATAGTTTTTTTTTTTAATAATTCGAATTTTCTATATAACTTACTTCCGTATTTTGTATACAGTGAACGCCGTTCTTCTGTTTTCAAAAGAAGTTATGTTTATGATAGGTGCTGCTCAAAGTATGAGATATACAAATGTATAAAAGGGAATACCTATTTTTGTGAACTTTGAAAACAGGATCGTTATCATTATTAATTCGTTTCCGATTTTACTCGAATTTGATTTCCAGAACATGCTTGATAATAATAGCTGCGTTCGTTTACACCAAAATTTGTACAAATTTGTACTGGATTTTACTGAATTGCGTTTGCGTACACAAATTTTCATATTACTCTCCTTCTGGATTTTACTGGAAAAGTAAACGAATGCACATAATAACTTCGATATATGACCATTTTGAGGCGTTGAGAATTTCAATTATTTCAAACGGATTTAGCGACACGTACATAATTACAATAGTTCGATAAAAGTGATGAATAATTAAAAGAAGGAATCTCTTTGACCATTCCAATATGAAAATAATTAAGTTTACAGGGGGTCAACTCTCTATTGCGATGCGAAAACCATTTCGATGCGAAAGCTAAATGCCAACTTGGAACTCTCTATCACTTTCGCAAAATTTTCTGAAAATGAAGCGATAGTGGCAATACAACTTAAAGATGCCGCGGATTTACAGTAATGAAATGCCAAAGTGTGTAAAAATATTTGAAATTGGAAAATTTGAATAAAATAAAGGGTGCGTTCGTAAATGCATCACTGCGCTGCATCAGAAAAGCAAACTTTTTTCAACGGCAATAAAAGAGTAATTTTAATTTTTTTTATTGTGTGACTATTATTTTTGTGGAGTATTTCACAATTTTTTGGTCCACATTTACTTCACTGATAAATATATAACCATTTAAAATCACTGATGCAGCGCAGTGATGCATTTACGAACGCACCCAAAGTGATGATTTACGAAAAGAAAAAAAATTAAAATATGCGAAAGACACATGCGCAAACGTATTGAAGAGTACCAATCGCTAGATTTGCTACAATTTTCTTTCGCATCGCAATAGAGAGTAGCCCCCATGATTTTATAAATAATTGTTAAGTTGTTTGTTTTATTTATTCAAATTTAATTAAATTTTTTATTTTTTTTTTTCAGGTTAGCGCAGCCGAGTGGTAGTTTCACACAAAAAATTTAAAAAGGAACAAACAAAATAAGTATTAGTGTCCGACCGAACGCATTTTTTGAGACCGAACTTTTGTTAATAAATCTAAACAATTGTACTTTTTTTAATGTATTTATTTAAAACAAAATAAAATTTCGGGAAATTATTACATTTACACTTTTGGAGAGAGATGCAACATGAAAAGATAAATTGCACTTTATAGTAGTCAAAACTATTTTATAGTTAAAAAATAATTAGTAATTGCTTTTTTTAAGACGAAAAATAAAGTTAAAGTTTAATACAGTATGTATACATTAGTGCTATAACTTTTTCACACTTTTTCCGAATATCAAAAACGGCATAGTATAGTCGTGTAGAACATTAAAAGTTATTAATAAAAAATGTGATAATTTTTTCGGATTGTTAAAAAAGTTCACCCAGGGATCGGGTTGAAGTTTGAAAACAACCATTTGTATCTCACAGAGATTTTAAAAAATATACACCAGATATTTGTATACATATCACTTAAATGCTATTTTGGAATTTATCCACTGCTTTAGATTTAAAAATTTTCCTACAGTTTACAATTCATCGCGATTCAAAATTTCTTGAAAGGTTTTAGAAATTTGTTTCCCTGCGTGAGGTTTTTTTTCGCAAAACGACGGGAGACAGGGGGATTACCGCGTATTTCGATTCGAAAGAAATTATTTACGGATTCGAACAATTTGTACTGTGTATTACGATTTTCGTAGTATTTGTTTCGAATAAACGGACGTTTTTCACACTTTATTGAAAACAAAAAATCACTTTCTTAAAAAAGACTCTCTATTACGAACAAAAATTGTTCATCAAATTTCCCATTTTTTAAAAAATACAACCTCTGTCATCGTTTCGAAAGATAACGAAAATCTCAATACACAGTACAAATTGTTCGAATCCGTAAATGATTTCTTTCGAATCGAAATACGCGGTAACTCTCCTGGGGGGCTACTCTCTATTGCGATGCGAAAGAAAATTGTAGCAAATCTAGCGATTGGTACTCTTTAATACGTTTGCGCATGTGACTTTCGCATCTTTTAATTTTTTCTCTTTTCGTAAATCATCACTTTATTTTATTTAAATTTTCCAATTTCAAATATTTTTACACACTTTGGCATTCCATTACTGTAAATCCGCGCCATCTTTAATTTTTATTGCCACTATCGCTTCTTTTTCAGAAAATTTTGCGAAAGTGATAGAGAGTACCAATTTGGCTTTAAGCTTTCGCATCGAAATTGTTTTCGCATCGCAATAGAGAGTAGACCCCCTGGTGTTTTCATTACTAAAACATTCTTGGCATTCCGTCGTACTATGCCAATAATTTTGTTATAGCCCTAGTATACATATTACTCAAATTCGTTGGGGTGTATTTTCTCTAAGTGGCGTTTAATATTGGCGGTAGTTTGTTTGCTTCGCAATGAACTCCCCATATAAATTTGTTTGGCGCAACATTTGGGTTGGATGACATTTTTATCTGGAAAATTGTATACTATAAGGCCCCTATTACGGTTTACAACTCAACTCAGTTGAGTTGTAATAAATACAACTGGTTTTGATCAGTTGTAATTTTTGTTATCTTTTTGTTCACCGCAATTTAGCAAAGTTGTAAACCATAATACAAAAGCTAAGAAATTACAACTCAACTGAGTTGAGTTGTAATTTCACAAAACAAACCTAAGGTTTGGTTTGTGGTTCACCCAAAACTGTAGATTATCTTACCATTCGCAGAATATAAATTATCAACTGAGTTGAGTTGTAAACCGTAACAGGGGCCTAAGGTTTGGTTTGTGGTTCACCCAAAACTGTAGATTATCTTACCTTTCGCAGAATATAAATAGAAAGTATTTTTTTACCAAATCAAATTTAACAGTTTTTTTTTTGTTGTATTTTTTACCGTCTTCTAAAAATTACACATATAAAGACATTTTTATACACTTAAGCATTTTATTTAGTCATCGCTGTATTTTTTCGAACTAATAATGATAGAGAAACATAGTTGTATTGTTTTCGTATTATTTTCATAAACAATGATGCAAAATTATAATTTGAAATTATAATAAATATGTTATTTCATAAAAAAGTTCGGTGTTCGGTAAAAATTTCGCCGAACATCATTTTTTGCCGAACTCCGTAACCGAATCCAAACGTTCGGACGGACACAAGGTAAACTCGTTGGCCCATATGTTTGTCAGCTGATTATCCCAAGTTGGTACTCAAACGTCAAATTTCGTGTATATGAGCAAGTATGGGCACCACTACATTGAAAGCTTTGCATGTGTGGCATTGTATTGGTTTGTTTACGTTTGCATTTGTTGGTTTTATGCTCTTTTGCTCTTTTTTTTTGTGTATGTATCAGAGAACCTCAAAACGCACTATTTTTGTGCATTTATTCATACGCTAAAATTTACAATAACTCTATACATGCAAAACAAAGTTCAACGTTGGTAATTTTTTTTTCCTTTCGTACACATTTGATATTTTCATTTATTCGTTTTTTATTGAAAGTGCTTTATTTGCATTTTTGTTGCTCACGCAATATAACACAACTGAGTAAATTCAAAAGAGCACATTCTCTATACTTTTGTTTACATTAACAACAACAACGATGAGACGCTTTTTCAAAATTAACAACAATAACAAAAATACATTGTACCTACTACTACTACTACAGTACTTTTTGTTTCTATGGAAATTGTGTGTACCTACATAAGTATGTGTGTTTAGTTTCATTTAAACTTTTTTTTTCTTGTACTACATAGTTATGCTGAATAAATACATGAGTAATAATTGTTTGATTTCTGGCTCTTTCGTTTGTATTTTTTGTTTCTTTACCAAACAATCATTTGCGCTCAGAACACTTAGAATCTTTATAAAAAAAACGAAGGCAACGATTGTATAAATAACAAAGCACGATGTGCGTTATTTGAATGACTGCAAACCAGCAGCGAATATTTGCGGTTGCGCGAGTTTGAATGTATGACCGTAAGCGTGTGTAATTGTTGTCGTTAATTAAATGCGATTTTTTTTCAATTGCAAAAAGCTATTCTCTGGTATGTATACACATCGTTCGCTCTTTTTGCATTTTGATTTTGCATTTGCCCATACCCAGCGGGAAAAAGAAGGAGTACGGAGGCCTTCCAGAAGGCCTCTGTATCCCTTCTTTTGGATAAACAAGCCCTTCTCGCTCCATTCCATACTCATATCTTTTTTACACGCGTTGTCATTGCGGAGAAGGCCTTCCGCTTTCCTTTCTTCACCAGAGCTTCTTAAAGGCCTTCAAATAAATGGCTTTTAAAAGGCTTTCCAGAGAATTACTGTCATATCAGATCTCCAATATATTTTACAAACGTATGTTTATATATTTTATTAAACTTATTGTAGTTTAATAACACATGTGATACCTATTTTATTATTGAAATAATCAAATTTGCTAAATATTGTAAAATAGATTGTAAATAGAAGTTTATAATAAAAAAAAAGCTTTTAAGCACAAGTGCCTATCTTCCTTAATGAACAAAACTCAACTAAAATAATTTACATTATTGTTTTTATTTTGTATTTTAATAAGTACCTACTTTGTTTTTATAACGGGATCTGAATTGTTTCGCTTTGGCGAAAAAACAAAACAAAAAATTTTACTATTTCTCTTTTCAACTTCAACGAAAATGATTTACAACATATGTTACTTTGTTTTTGTAAAGGGATCTGAACTCTTTTGCTTTTGCTTGTTCAAAAAAACAAAACAAAAAATGTTACTCCTTCTTTTCTCGCTTCTTTTATACCAAAGAGCCGAGGCCTTCTAAAAGGCATTCTTTAGCAATTACGTAAGAATAGTAATTAAATCAAAACATTTTTAAGCAGGCCTTTAAAAAGGCCTGAAGTAAGAAGGTCTTCTGAGTTTTCCCGCTGGGTAGCTGTATATGAGCCAAAATTTGTACATGTGTGCGTTAAATTGTTATTGTTTTATATGAAGACAATCAGGCCTGTTCTACAAATAACTTACTCAAATCACATGTGCCTACTAATATCACGTGTGATATTTTAGTGTCCCGTTTTTGTGTGCTTTGGTGTGATCAATTGCCGAAAGCACATCGAGAAACACAAAAACGGTATGACTTTCAGAACACCAGAAAACCGCACGTGTGTTTTCAAAACACGTGATTTGAAATCACGTGATTTTTAGAACAGGCCCGAATTTTGACAGGTTCCTTTTATAGAGCAGCATGTCTACACTCCCAAATGAGTCTACCTTGTGTAAATATACCTTGGTCGGACACTAGTAATTTCTATTTTTATCAGCTACAAAACAGAAATAATGTTGCCAATATTTTAAAATAAAGTAGCTGTTAAAGATCCTTTCAAGAGCTCAAGTAAAATAAGAAATGAGATATCATCGGATTTCGGTATTAATATATCGTCCAGGACAATAAGAAGACGTCTAAATGAAAAAAACTTACGTGGGTGTATTGCACAACGTAAACCACTTGTGTCAAAAAAAAAATAAACCGATGAAGTTTTGGAAAAATATACTCTGGAGTGACGAGTCAAAGTTTTGCCGCTTTGGTTCTGATGGAAAACTGTACGTATGGCGCCCGCCAAACCTAGTTTAAACGAGCCTTTGAAACAATTGACGGAAAAATAATGGTAAAAAAACTGTATATGTATGGAATACAAGGTACGGAATTAAATTGGTTTGAGTCGTATTTAAAAAATTAAAAAACAAATAACAAAAGTAAATAATGTTTTATCAAATGAAGTTTGAAATGATTTCGGGGTATCACAAGGTTCAATTTTGGGAGCTCTTTTATTTAATATATGTATAAATGATATGCCAAAGGTATTAGACAGAAGTGAAATGGGGCTGTATGCGGATGATACGTTAATATACACGGAAGCAGACGATGATGAAAGTTGTAGAGAAAACATGTACCATGACATCAATAAAATTAATACTTGGTTAAAAATGAATAAATTAAAACTTAACGAAAATAAAACAAAGATAATTGAAATAAATATGAGTACTGAAGCAATCACCCCTATCGTGAAAAATTTTTCCTTCGTAATTTTTCCCCTTTTCACATATTTGCGATCATGAACAACTCCCATGAAAAAATGTAATTCAAAGGAGAATAATAACCTAAAAAAATGTTCACGGGAAAAATTTCCCCTTATCGTGAAAAACTTTTTCCCTCGTAATTTGTTCACATTTCCCTTAGATTTGCTCACTTTATTTTTGCTAGGGAACAGAACATGTATGTAAGTAGCTTCTCCTATAAATCGAATATTAAGGGTTAATAAAGTTAAAAAGGCACAAACCAATATATGGCTCAACAAAATGCAAAGCAACAGATAGATTGCCTGCGGATTTGTGAAACTTTCGTTTGACCTGGTAACAGAATTTTGGAAAATTTTTTACTACATTAAATTTAAAAAGTGCAAAAAACTAACGTTGTAATCAAACTATCCCTCTAATACTAAATATTTTGCTTTATTATTATTATTTTAACTTTTCTTTAAAATATATACTTGAATATTTTTGAACAAAAATTTCATTGATTTTTAATTTTTTTAATCTTTCTTCTTTTTTTACATTCACTGGAACTGATATCGTGAACAATTTTTCACATGAGATTCACGATTGCTTTTTTCCCTTAGAGGGGAATGAAAATTTCATGGGAATAAAAATTCCACTTGTTATTCACGATAGGGGTGAATATTTTGCTTTATACACCCCTATCGTGAATAATTTTTCCCCTTTCCACATATTTGCGATCATAAACAACTCCCATGAAAAAATGTAATTCAAAGGAGAATAAAAACGTAAAAAAATGTTCACGGAAAAAATTTCCCCTTATCGTGAAAAACTTTTTCCCTCGTAATTTGTTCACATTTCCCTTAGATTTGCTCACTTTATTTCTGCTAGGGAACAGAACATGTATGTAAGTAGCTTCTCCTATAAATCGAATATTAAGGGTTAATAAAGTTAAAAAGGCACAAACCAATATATGGCTCAACAAAATACAAAGCGACAGATAGATTGCCTGCGGATTTGTGAAACTTTCGTTTGACCTGGTAACAGAATTTTGGAAAATTTTTTACTACATTAAATTTAAAAAGTGCAAAAAACTAACGTTGTAATCAAACTATCCCTCTAATACTAAATATTTTGCTTTATTATTATTATTTTAACTTTTCTTTAAAATATATACTTGAATATTTTTGAACAAAAATTTCATTGATTTTTAATTTTTTTAATCTTTCTTCTTTTTTTACATTCACTGGAACTGATATCGTGAACAATTTTTCACATGAGATTCACGATTGCTTTTTTCCCTTAGAGGGGAATGAAAATTTCATGGGAATAAAAATTCCACTTGTTATTCACGATAGGGGTGAATATTTTGCTTTATACACCCCTATCGTGAATAATTTTTCCCCTTTCCACATATTTGCGATCATAAACAACTCCCATGAAAAAATGTAATTCAAAGGAGAATAAAAACGTAAAAAAATGTTCACGGAAAAAATTTCCCCTTATCGTGAAAAACTTTTTCCCTCGTAATTTGTTCACATTTCCCTTAGATTTGCTCACTTTATTTCTGCTAGGGAACAGAACATGTATGTAAGTAGCTTCTCCTATAAATCGAATATTAAGGGTTAATAAAGTTAAAAAGGCACAAACCAATATATGGCTCAACAAAATACAAAGCGACAGATAGATTGCCTGCGGATTTGTGAAACTTTCGTTTGACCTGGTAACAGAATTTTGGAAAATTTTTTACTACATTAAATTTAAAAAGTGCAAAAAACTAACGTTGTAATCAAACTATCCCTCTAATACTAAATATTTTGCTTTATTATTTTAACTTTTCTTTAAAATATATACTTGAATATTTTTGAACAAAAATTTCATTGATTTTTAATTTTTTTAATCTTTCTTCTTTTTTTACATTCACTGGAACTGATAGCGTGAACAATTTTTCACATGAGATTCACGATTGCTTTTTTCCCTTCGAGGGGAATGAAAATTTCATGGGAATAAAAATTCCACTTGTTATTCACGATAGGGGTGAATATTTTGCTTTATACACCCCTATCGTGAATAATTTTTCCCTCGTAATTTTTCCCCTTTCCACATATTTGCGACCATGGTCCAATTAGTAGGTCTGCTTGAAACGCCTGCTGATTTTTTGCAGAGTTGTGTTTTATACGTGCAATTGTTTTTGTAACAATTGCTTTTGACATTTCTACCATTGCTTACACAAACAATTGCTTTTGTTCTTGACATCTTTATCATTTTTTACACAAACAAAATGCGTGTTGTTTTTTCTGTTGTTGGATTGTTGTAGTTGCGCGCAGACCTACTAATTGGGCCATGTTTGCGACCATAAACAACTCCCATGAAAAAATGTAATTCAAAGGAGAGTAATAACGTGAAAAAATGTTCACGGGAAACAATTCCCCTTATCGTGAAAAATTTTTTCCCTCGTAATTTGTTCACATTTCCCTTAGATTTTCTCACTTTATTTTTTCTAGGGAACAGAACATGTATGTACATAAGTAGCTCCTCCTATAAATCGAATATAAATTAATAAAGTTAATAAAGCACAAACCGATATATTTCTCAACAAAATGCAAAACAACAGGTCGATTGTCTGCGGATTTGTGAAGCTTTCGATTGACTTGGTGGCAGAATTTTGGAAAATATTTTACTACATTAAAATTAAAAAGTGCAAAAAACTAACGTTGTAATAAAACTATCCCTCCAGTACTAAATATTTTGCTTTATTATTTTAACTTTTCTTTAAAATATATACTTGTATATTTTTGAACAAAAATTTCTATGATTTTTAATTTTTTTAATCTTTCTTCTTTTTTTACATTCACTGGAACTGAATAGCGTGAAAAATTTTTCACATGAGATTCACGATTGCTTTTTTCCCATCGAGGGGAATGAAAATTTCATGGGAACAAAAATTCCACTTGTTATTCACGATAGGGGTGATTATTTTAACTTTTCTTTAAAATATATACTTGAATATTTTTGAACAAAAATGTCATTGATTTTTAATTTTTTTAATCTTTCTTCTTTTTTTGCATTCACGAAAAAGTTGAACATATTCACCCCTATCGCAAACAACTACTCCCATGAAAATATTCCCATATTTTTTTTATTTCGTATTGAGAATGATTCCCATAACAAGATTTTTTTGAATGAGTTCCCAAACTTAAAAAATTTGGCATCGCCAATGTCGACTCCCGCGAAATTTTTTAATAAATAAATTCCCAACAAGTGTTGATGTGAACGAGAAGGAAACATGTAAATTTTAATTTGTATTCTAAAGTAGGACTAAATTAAATTACTTTTTCCTCTTATTGAAGGAGTTTACATAAAGAAAATTAAGATAAACACTATTCATTACATATTTTATCATATTTTTATTAGTATTTTATTTTGTATATTTTTCTTTCACAACACAGGCACTTACAACTTACTTCGCAATAAAGACTTTTGTTTACAAAGCACTGAAAAATAATTCACAAAAGGAATTTTTACTCCCAAAATATTTGCGATACCGATTTGTTGGGGATGGGAATTTAGGTTTGATCCCATGTATCATATTCCCATAACATTCGCGATAGGGGTGATTAAATATCTCGGATTTATAATAGATAAAGAACACATAAACTATACATGTAAAAAAATCGGCAAAAAAAATTCAATTTTTTAAAAGAATAAGAAATAAAATATCTAAAACAACTGCAATAAATATCTATCACCCCTATCGCAAACAACTACTCCCATGAAAATATTCCCATATTTTTTTTTTCTTATTGCGAATGATTTCCATAACAAATTTTTTGGGAATGAGTTCCCAAACTTAAAAAATTTGGCATCGCCAATGTTTACTCCCGCGAATTTTTTTACTAAATAAATTCCCAACAATTGTTTATGTGGACGAGAAGGGAACATGTAAATGTTAATTTGTATTGTAAGGGAGGACTCAATTAAATTTACTTTTTTTCTTTATTGAAGGAAATTGAAGATAAACACTATTCATGTTTTATTTTATTATATTTGTATTAGTATTTTATTTTGTATAATTTTCTTCCACAATACAAGCACTGACAAGTTATTTGCAATAGAGACGTTTGTTTATAAAATGCTGACAAATAATTCACAATAGTAATTTTTACTCCCAAAATAATTGCGATACCGATTTGTTGGGGATGGGAATATAGGTTTGCACCCATATCACATATTCCCATAACGTTCGCGATAGGGGTGTATAATACTATTATTAAACCACATTTTGAATATGGATAGACGATAATATATACATGCTGTAATGATAGTCAGATAGAGAGAATGCAAAAACTGCAAAACAAAGCAATGATGGCTATACTGAAACGCAATCGATATGCACACATAAACGAAATGCTTGGAGAACTTAAATGGATGAATATAAATCAGCGGCTGAAATTCAACACTTTAATTTTTATTAAAAAAATGAAACAAGGTGATGTACCAAAATATCTATGCGATCAAATTAAATATGTTGGAGAAGCACAACCATATGAGCTAAGGAATGCCGAGGATTTTCGAATTAGAACTTACAACAAATGTAATTAGCATTAATATAATGGGTGGTATTATTGATTCCGCACGGAAAGGAAAATTTTGCGGAAAGAAATATCGATCGATATGAAAATTGCAATTATTTATTCCTGCGGTATGCAGTTTCTGCGAAGCAAATTTAACATCCCTGTTTTAATTAATTACGAGTTGATTTTGTGTCAGCTGATGGAAAAAAAGACATTTCAAGACAAGATTAGAAATTGAAAAGTAAAATAAAAAGTGTTTTTAGTAAATTAAAGGCAGTTAATATAAAAGTAAAATATGGACACAATTGCCCTTTTCGACGATGATTAATTACTTGGGCATGCGGTTAGAAAGAAGAGTTTTACGCTATAAATCTGAAGACGTGTTAGAACTGAAGGATAGAGAGTAAGTTCAAAAATAAAAAAAATTTCAGGATAAATCTATTATTAATATGTTTAAAACCACAAGCAATGTCTCAAAATATTTAAATTAAAACAATTTTTCTTGCAAATTTTACAATTCCTTACATTTTTGTTCTTTCCGTTAGCTTTTCGTTATAAAATTTGAGCGTAAGCAAAATGAAGATATATATCTACATTGCGGAATCAATAATATGGCAATACCGTCAAGGTAGACATGATACCGCAACAACGGAAGTATACCACACAAACGGAATGAATAATTAAAAATTTGGCTTCCGCACAAAAATTGCTTTCCGCACTTGCGGAACGGAATCAATAATACCACCCAATATTTTTTTGATTGAATATTAAAAGTATTTTAATACTAATAAAATGAAAAAAAAAAAAAAAAATATTATACAATTTTCTAACAAAATATACGTAGTAAACTATTGTTAATTTTTATACCCACACCACAATAGTGGTATTATGCATTTGTGCTGATGTGTGTAACGCCTTTAAATATTGGTCCTAGACCCACCTTAAAGTATACCGATCGTCTTAGAATCACTTTCTGAGTCGAACTAACGATGTTTTGATGAAATTTGGGTCATAGGTTTTTATTGGCACAAGAACCAAGCCTATTGAAAATGGGCCGAATCGTAGGACCACGAGGGAAGATAGGGGGAAATTTCTTCCTCTCAGAAACTATCAAACCGATTTCAATGAATGAATAAAACATAGATAGAACCATATCTATATGGACACAAAATGTATACATTTTTTAAAAAATATGACCACGAGGGGAGATAGGGGCAATTTCTGCCTCAAACCGATTTTAATGAAATTTAAAACATAGATAAATCCATATCTATATGGACACATTAGCTATACAGTTTTTCAAAAATACGACCACAACGGCAGGTAGGGGGCAATTTCTGCCTCTCACAAACTTTCAAACCGATTTTCATGAAGTTTATAAACTTAGATAAATCTATATTTATATGGACACATAAGCATGATGTGTTTTTAAATACTGTGGTGTAGGGTATCATATGGTCGGGCTTGACCGACTATACTTTCTTACTTGTTTTTTATAACATTACTAGATGCTTTGAAAAAATAACATAGATTTAAAAAATTTTCGATAAGGTGTAAAAATTATCAGATATATAAAAGTGATACGACGTGTCTTAAATTCGTGGCCACCACTGTATATAAACATTTGAATTCCCTGATGCAGCACAGTGATGTGCTTCAAAATATCTTTCACATGGCGTATAAATCGTACCAATTCATTAAGTCATATGGAGCCAGACAGCGGAAAGTTTCAGGGGGGCTACTCTATTACGATGCGAAAGAAAACTGTAGTCAATCTGCGCCATCCTTAATTTTTATTGCCAGTATTGCTTCATTTTCAAAAAATTTTGCGAAAGTGATACAGAGTACCAAGTGGGCATTTAGCTTTCGCATCGCAATAGAGAGTAGCCACCCAGGAGGCTTATTCTGGATTGCGATGCGAAAATGCATAAATGCGAACAACTGCTTTTCTGTATTGCGATATTTGCAAAGTTTTTTTTTTTAAATCGCATTTCAAATGCGAAAAGGTGACAAGTCCATATTCTACATTGCGAAAACAAATGTTAAATTCGCAAAATTTATTCGACAACAAAATAGCATTCGCAAAGTACAAACATGTTAGTGAAAGATAATATTTTATTTATTTATTCATCATATATTTATTATTTAATTCAGGGAAGCAAGCAATAAGACCACCAAACCGCGTTAATTTGAAATAATGATAGAATATATGAATAAGCACAGCCAATTGGCAAGAGGCCATTTGAAAACACCAAATGCACATCAGTCGGAAAATACTATGTGGCAAAGGTAAACTGAAGAACTAAATATCAATGGACCACCTATTAGAGAAGCTGCAGGATGGAAAAGTATGAAATATATAAACCAAGGGGGGTTATTATGTAATACGATTCAAAAGAAAAGATTTACAAATTGTATTATGTAGTACGTTTTTCGAAAATTTATTTTCGAACGTTAGGAAATATTTTATTTTTGAGGGATTTTTTTTTTACCCCTTTCCGTAAATTAAAAATTACCCTTTTACAATTGCAACTATGTAATACGAAAGCAATTGTCAGTTCATTTAAATTGTTCGTAAATTATTCGAAAGTGGCTGTGCTTGCGAAAACGATAAAAAATTTTAAAAATGTAAGTAAGTAAATAAAACTTTTTACAAAAACTGTAAAATACAATAGGTGCGTTTGAGTACTTTTACAGTAAAATGCAGTAAATGATTAAACTGAAAAATTTGCTCTCACAAAAAGCTGTGTTCCAAAAAAGTACGCGAACGCAAAATTTGTAAAAATTCGTAAAATAAAGGCAATAGCTGACGGCAAATAATTGAAGTGTTGAAAAATATTGACACTTTTGACTACTTAACTGGTTTTCTTATCGGTATTCAATGAAATACTTTTTACAGCACGAAAATTTTTGGAAAATACAAACAAACTATTTTATGCAATCTTTCATATTTGTTTGTTTTTTATTTTATTTTACTTATTTGTAGCGCGTTAAATTATTTAAAAGAACATGAATAATTTTTTGCTATTGATTATTTAAGTACCCAAATACTTCACACTTTTACAGCTCTAAGAAATTAACATAACAAAAAAAATTTCAAAAGTTTGTAATTAGCCAAATAAATGCTTCACAAACAAGTTTAATTAATTAATATTCACCCCTATCGCAAACAACTACTCCCATGAAAATATTCCCATATTTTTTTATTTCGTATTGTGAATGATTCCCATAACAAATTTGTTGGGAATGAATTCCCAAACTTATAAAATTTGGCATCGCCAATGTTTACTCCCGCGAATTTTTTTAATAAATAAATTCCCAACAAGTGTTGATGTGAACGAGAAGGGAACATGTAAATTTTAATTTGTATTCTAAAGTAGGACTAAATTAAATTACTTTTTCCTTTTATTGAAAAAGTGTACATAAAGAAAATGAAGATAAACACTATTCATTATTTATTTTATTATATTTTTATTAGTATTTTATTTTGTATATTTTTCTTTCACAATACAAGCACTAACAAGTTACTCACAATAGAGACTTTTGTTTACAAAGCACTGTCAAATAATTCACAATAGAAATGTTTACTCCTAAAATATTTGCGATACCAATTTGATGGGGATGGGAATTTAGGTTTGATCCCATATATCATATTCCCATAACATTCGCGATAGGCAGCGTTACCGTTGTGATACTAAAGTATCAATTTGACCCTTTTTCGACGGTGTTGATACCTTTTATGACCCTTTTTTTATATTATACTTTTGTATCATTATCACCTATTTTATGACACTTTTTGACCCTTTCCAGCTATTTCCAGCTCTCACATTTTGGTTTTTGTCAACACTGCGGAACAGAAGTGCTAAAGGTGTTATGATACTTGATATTTTTTGTATTGGATTTTTTTAGGATTGACTGAATGAAACAACAAATGCGAGAAAGAACAAGAAATACAATTTGATAAAATGTAAACAAAACAAACAATACTGCCCACGTTTTTTCCCCACAAAAAACCGTCATAAAAGCTAAAAATCGCAAAACAAAAGTTAAAAACCGTTTCTTTCGATGTAAAACTAAAAAAATTGGCAACAGTGCTAACAATTAATCTGGAAATGTCAATTTAAAGTTGACAAATTTTATATTTTTTTTGACAGTCTTAGATTATTTATCGATAACACATGTATATTTGTTTGACATTTTAAGATTTTTTATGATATAATCATACTCTTTACACTTAAGGCCCAACCATAATGTGCTTAAGTTGGCTTAATCAAATGTGCGAATACATGCAAATGATATGAGGCAAACCATATTGAACTTAAGGAAACTTTTTGCTAAGTTTAATGAAACTGTCATTTGCTTAAGCAAGGTGCGAATCTAATCGCACATTCCGTACGGTATCAAATGTTTTTTTATTTGGTTTTTGTTTTTTTAAGTACATTTGAGAGAGTTTTTGATAATTTTTGACAGTAGGTTAAGCAAGGCTATGCATATTATGGTTGAGCCTTTAGTCAGGAGGCTTATTCTGAATTGCGATGCGAAAATCAATGCGATGCGCAAATGAAATGCGATGCGAAAGAAAATTGGTATTCTGTTAGACTTTCGCAATCGCATTCGCAATTTATTTCAAATTGTGGCAACGCTGCTCAAATATACGTGAGTGTCAATAAACATCAAATTAAAAATAAATAAATTGTTTGTGTTTCGCTGTGAAAATTGTTTAAATAATTTATTTAGGACATTCTGTAATAAAAAAAAAAATAATAAAAATGGATTTTGTGGCACTGTGGTTCGACGACGAAGAAAATGAAAATATTTTGTGTGTACTTTAAAATCGGCCCAATCCTATTAAAATTTAAGTTAAAGTCAAATATTTTTGAACTGGTTTATATATTTCATACTTTTTCCATCCTGCAGCTTCTCTAATAGGTGGTCCATTGATATTTAGTTCTTCAGTTAACGTTTGCCACAAAGAATTTGCCGACTGATGAGCATTTGGCTGTGCTTATTCATATATTCTATCATTATTTCAAATTGACGCGGTTTGGTGGTTTTATTGCTTGCTTCCCTGAATTAAATAATAAATATATGATGAATAAATAAATAGAATATTATCTTTCACTAACATGTTTGTACTTTGCGAATGCTATTTTGTTGTCGAATAAATTTTGCGAATTTGACATTTGTTTTCGCAATGTAGAATACCGACTTGTCACCTTTTCGCATTTGAAATGCGATTAAAAAAAAAAACTTTGCGAATATCGCAATACAGAATACCAGTTGCTCGCATTTATGCATTTTCGCATCGCATTGATTTTCGCATCGCAATTCAGAATAAGCCTCCAGTTTTCCTATGCATATATATTTGCACTGTTCTCCAATATAGAAAAAATACAAAAAATAGCAAGTATCATAACAGCTTAAACAAATGTTTTCGAAATAAGCATTGCTTGATATGGAACAGACTTAAAGTATAAACTTACAATTCCATGCTTTCTTCTCCTTGATTTTGGATAGTAAAGTACAATTTCCCGAAAAGCAAACATAACTCATATAAATATTTGTTATGTTTTGCTCTCTTAAAGAGTAGCATGTTATTCAAAAAAATTCGCCCTTAATAATGGCAAAAGGTATTGAACTTTTCGCCTTCTTTTGAATCGACAGTGTTGAGAGTGCCCTAACAGGAATGAAAACAAGAGGTAAAAATTGCTAAATTAGCGGAAAATTCATATATTTGGTAACAGCGGTATGATAGCAAAGTCTTATATAAATTAAAAATCGTAAAAGCTTTAAAAAATCTGACACTTAAAGGAAAAAATCGCTTTAATCGAGAAAATGGTTACAATTTGCGAACGATTGCAAAATTTAAAACAAACACTAAAATTATTTTACATCACTAAATCGGAAAATTACATTAAAAGTATTAAAAAATTAGCTATAATGATAAATAATAAACATTTTGTCAGGTGTTTAAAATAGGACAGAGCATTCCATAAAAAAATTAAGTTTTTTGAGCTCTTCCTATCTGAAATATTATTTTTTTGTTTGCTTATAAAAAAACTTGATCTTATTATGTTCATTAAAATGGGAAATACTGCTAATAAAAAACTTGACCCTTTTTTATTGAAATACCCTTTTTTTGACCCCTTTTTCTGGAAAATACCCTTTTTGTGACCCTTTTCGAAAATTTCCAACGGTAACCCTGGCGATAGGGGTGATTAATTCACTTTTTGTTTTCGTTTAATTTTTATTTCAACTTTTCTTTTATTTAACAATTTTTTCACAATTTGTATGCTTTTTATTTGTTACTTTTGTTTGTTTACCTTTTGAAACATACATTTTTTTTTTTGATTTACTAAATTTACTGCAAAAATTTCTGCAGTAAAAATTTGTAAATACTCAGACAAGAACTGTCACTTTTCGCTCTCAATTTATGTTCTCATTTACTGAATTTTGTGTACTCGAACGCAATTTCGTAAAATGCAGTAAAGTTTAGTACAAAACAGTAAAAACTTTTGTGTTCTCGAACGCAACTAATTAAAAACATAAGTACCCCTATCGTAAACAACTACTCCCATGAAAATATTCCCATATATTTTTATTTCGTATTGTGAATGATTCCCATGACAAATTTTTTGGGAATGAATTCCCAAACTTAAAAAATTTGGCATCGCCAATGTTTACTCCCGCGAGTATTTTTACTAAATAAATTCCCAACAAGTGTGGAGATGGCAGAACCGATAGAACCAGCAGAACTTTGTGGGACAAACTTTGCAATTGAGGAGGCGAGTATTTGGAATTGTGTTCCTGGCGAGCACTTCACATCCAAATTATTTTTCTCCGTTGTCATTCTATTGTAGGGCACTATATTGGGCATTTCATTCTTTTTTTCCATTGTAAGCCGGCACTATGTTGGGCAATGTAAGCAAAAGAAGTTTTATACAAAACCCGACAAATAAAACTAAAAACTAAGAAGAAATTGAATTTACCAAATTAATAACACTGCACTGTGGTCGGAAATTTCATTTCGTTGGCCAAAAGTCAAAATTTTTACACTCAGGAAATATGTTTTTGTTTTTGAAATCTAGTAGTCAACACTTCAAATCAACTAAAAATTAATTTTGTTGTTGTAATATGTAATTCACCGTTATTCGGTGAGTCATCGAAGTTGAATTTGTTTGCTTCATTTGTAAACAGAATTGCGTTTGGTTTTTTATAGTGCTTACTTCAATTGTTTGTAAAAGCTGAAAACAAAGAGTGTTAAATAAAAGTTTTAATGGAAAACGAAGGTGATGGTAAGTTTATTAATTTTATAAAATATAATACTCAAAAATTGGATACTCTTAAAAAATAATATAACTTTTTCCAAACGTCTTTAACATTTTGGAATTTATTTTATTTTTTAAGTTTGAGTAGGCTTAACACATTTTGTTTAGGAGTGTTTAGCATAAGATTAAAAACGAAATTACCTTGAAGTGTTTAGTTTTTGAAAATGTTTATCTCGATTTGCGGTTTTTGAGTATTTTTTTTTTTTTTCAGTCGACATTTGTTACAGAATTCAGCAGTTTTTGATATTTGGTTGACCCAGCAAGCAAGCAACGGAACGCTAATATTTATCCACCCTATTATAATATATTAGCAATAAAAAGTAAGTGCAGACCCGATGGTGTACTTGTAGACGACAAATGTGCAAAGGTTTCTTTACAAATGCTTTTAACACATACGGCTAAAAGAATTATAGAGATGCAAAAGGAAGTATTAGCGACAATTACGGGTAACTTCATATCAACGGAAATGATATTTAGCTACGGTTTATGGTTTTTAATCCAAATTTTAAGTATTTTTATAATCAGGCTTAAGTTCATCAAATTTAATTTTCATTAAATTATTTTTATGAAGAAAGGAATTTTACAACACGAAAATTAGTTAAAATTGTTATTGATAATTTTTCATTCTTGACGTGGCTGGGGCTCGAACCCCGGCCGGCAGGTTACCATGACATGTTTCGATCGCAACCACTCGATCTCCTCAGATGGATTTGCCGTCTTACACTCGCAGCCATCGACGACTGCTGACGTCAATAGTCAAACATCAATCCTTAAACCAAATTGTATTTTAACCTTTGGTAGATTGAAATTTGCTTTTCTGAATAATTATCCATTTTTAAACGATTTTACGTGTTTTTTCCTTACTTCTGCTTTCTCGTACTTTTGTCAAGAATTCTTCTTGAAGTCGAAAGTACATTTTTTGTTTGTTTTTTCATTTTTGTCGTTCTTTTTTGTTGACCTTTTTTTTTTTTTAGCACCACTTGAAGGACAAATGAACACATAGAGCTCGTGCCTTAGCTTTAACAATAATCAGTATTGTGGTTATTTTGTTGAACTATTTATGGTTTTTAATCCAAATTTTAAGTATTTTTATAATCAGGCTTAAGTTCATCAAATTTAATTTTCATTAAATTATTTTTATGAAGAAAGGAATTTTACAACACGAAAATTAGTTAAAATTGTTATTGATAATTTTTCATTCTTGACGTGGCTGGGGCTCGAACCCCGGCCGGCAGGTTACCATGACATGTTTCGATCGCAACCACTCGATCTCCTCAGATGGATTTGCCGTCTTACACTCGCAGCCATCGACGACTGCTGACGTCAATAGTCAAACATCAATCCTTAAACCAAATTGTATTTTAACCTTTGGTAGATCGAAATTTGCTTTTCTGAATAATTATCCATTTTTAACCGATTTTACGTGTTTTTTCCTTACTTCTGCTTTCTCGTACTTTTGTCAAGAATACTTCTTGAAGTCGAAAGTACATTTTTTGTTTGTTTTTTCATTTTTGTCGTTCTTTTTTGTTGACCTTTTTTTTTTTTTTTTTAGCACAACTTGAAGGACAATTGAACACATAGAGCTCGTGCCTTAGCTTTAACAATAATCAGTATTGTGGTTATTTTGTTGAACTATTTATGGTTTTTAATCCAAATTTTAATTTTTTTTTATAATCAGGCTTAAGTTCATCAAATTTAATTTTCATTAAATTATTTTTATGAAGAAAGCAATTTTACAACACGAAAATTAGTTAAAATTGTTATTGATAATTTTTTATTCTTGACGTGGCTGGGGCTCGAACCCCGGCCGGCAGGTTACCATGACATGTTTCGATCGCAACCACTCGATCTCCTCAAATGGATTAGCCGTCTTACACTCGCAGCCATCGACCTTTTTTTTTTTTTTTTTTAGCACAACTTCAAGGACAAATGAACACATAGAGCTCGTGTTTAACAATAATCAGTATTGTGGTTATTTTGCTGAACTATTTATGGTTTTTAATCCAAATTAAAATTAAATTTGATGAACTTAAGCCTGATTATAAAAATACTTAATATTTGTTATTTTTTACGGTGGTTTCTTTTTAAAACAAAAATTTGACATTTTATTAAAAAAATGCAATTTGGTGTTTTGCTCTCTTAAACAGTAGCATGTTTTATTTAAAAAATTCGCCTTTAATAATGGCAAAAAGATATTGAACTTTTCGCCCCCTTTTGAATCGACAGTGTTGAGAGTGCCCTAACAGGAATGCAAACAAGAGGTAAAAATTGCTCAATTAGCGGAAATTCCCAAATATTTGGTAAAAGCGGTATGTTAGCAAAGTCTTATATTTATTAAAAATCGTAAAAGCTTTAAAAAATCTGACACTTCAGGAAAAAAATCGCTTTAGTCGAGAAAATGGTTACAATTCGCGAACGATAGCAAAATTTAAAACAAACACTAAAATTTATTTGACATCGCTAAATCGGAAAATTACATAAAAAGTATGAACAAATTAGCTATAATGATAAAGAATAAACTTTTTGTCAGGTGTTTAAAACAGGACAGAGCATTCCATAAAAAATTAAGTTTTTTGAGCTCTTCCTACCTGAAATATTATTTTTTTGTTTGCTTATAAAAAAACTTGGTCTTATTATGTTCACTAAAATATGAAATACTGCTTATAAAAAACTTGACCCCTTTTTCTGGAAAAATCCCCTTTTTGTGAACCTTTTCGAAAATTTCCAACGGTAACCCTGTTTACATGCCAGATTGAAGTGTTATAAAATTGATGCCAGATTAAAGTTTTAAATAAATTTATTGACGGGATTAAATCGTTAAAAACCTAAAGGTGGAAGTACATAACACGCGTTAGTTCGTCGACAAGTGTCGTGCGCTTAAAAACTTTAGCGCGTCAAAAATTGCAAGTTACACAACACGCGTTACAAAAGCCATTCCTGTCAGCTGTTTTTTATTTGTTTACTTATTTGTGCATTAAAAAAGGGTTCGAAAGTATATCAAGATTTTGTTATTTTATTGAATTTATTCTTTTTATATTAATATTGTATGTTTTTTAATCTCTTCAATAAGTTTTTCTTTCATGATGCACAAATTTGTTAAATTATTCTTTTGATTGTCAGCTGATTACTTGTCAAAAATACACAACGCGTTAAAAAGTTCAAAGTTAACCAACTTTCTGGCGCAAACGATCCAAAATATTTTGCATGTAGCTTGTTCTATGAAAACACACTAGTTTAACTTTTTTTGACAGGAGACGACAGAGCGCGCGCGCACTAACGCGTGTTATGTACTTCTATCTTAAGTGACTCTACATTAAAAATCGTCAATCGTCATTTTGGTAAATTCATCGAAATAATCGTCAAAATGACATAAAATCGTCACATCTAACATCCCTGGGTGACACCGCAAAGCGCACGAAAAGCAGACAAACAAGAACGACCTGATTGTCCTTTAAACAGAAATGACAACGAGCGCGAGCTGCTTCTCCACTCAGAGCAGTTTTACGAGTGTTTATTTAATTAAATTTTAAAAACTTTTTAAAACCTTTAAGCTGGAGGTCCCTACCACGCGTTTTCGCCTCCACACAGCGAATGCTTTTATAACCTTACTTGCGTTCTACGTTTCAAGTTACATGCAACGCTTTTTATGCAGCAGCAGCACAAGTAAAAATAAAATTTAATTTGTCAAAATCAGCTGATTTGTTCGAACGCTGCTTGTGACGCTTACAAAAGTAGAAAGTAAACCTACTTTTCGCCTCAAGGCATCTACGCTTTTGTGCATGTAACTTACAACGTATAACTACACAGATTCTCCTTTTTTGACAGCTGCGTATGCTGCGAAAAAGCGAGTAACGCGTGGTGTGGACCTCCAGCTTAACATGTATGTGCGCAGCGTTGCCAGAAGAATTGGAAGGAAAATCTTAATTTTGCGAAAAAAAAATCTTAAAGAGAAAAATCTTAAAATTTTTATAACAAGGGCAAAAAAGTAACAATTATTAATTTATTAAAAGAAAATGCTTCATATTATGGAAACTATTTAAATTGTTGATAAATAGTTGTAGGTTTAAAATTATATTTTTAGTTATACTTTAAAAAAAAAAAAAAAAAAAAACGTCAAAAGTCGAAAGTAATTAAATTCTAATATTAGAGATGTATAAATTTTGGACAAAAAAAATTTTAGTTACGGAGCACTATGAAGCTCACACTTCATATGAAATCTTAAGGGTTCTCAATTAAATATTATATGTTTTGATACCGTTGTTATATCGAAGGCATTTTGAGAAAGTTGCATTTAAAAAATATGGATTTTCCTTAATATATTCCTAATGGAATTGTTATTAAAATAACATTGGTTCACCTTTTAAATTATATTATTTAGCACTTATGTATGTATATATACTTTATTTAAAAACTACCATTAACATGAAATGTGGAATTTTTAAACCAAAAGCTTCTTAACCCTAGGATTCTCGGCTACTCTTCCCCACTAAGTTCTTCTCTTGGTCTGGGCAGACCACAATTAGAACAGCTAAAAAAAAACCCCAATGAAATAAAAAGTAAATATGTAAATATATTTGTTATTGAACGTATGCTTATTATGCTAGATTATACGAATTTATTACATAATTTTATTATTTCATTATTTTATTTTACATGCAAGTCATCGAATATATAATCCTTAATTTTGCACATTGCTTTTTCGCACTTACCACACATTTGATTTAAACTTGATTCAATCAATTCAGAACAAATCATTAATAGAATTCATGTTTCTGCTTTTTTTTATATTTTGTCCAATTTGAAAGATATTGCAAGAATTTGGTCTGGCCAAGAGGATAATTTCATAGACTTTTGCATATAAATAGAATTTCATCAAACATATTTGCTCCAATCGAATCCAAATTAGTTTCATTCGATTTCGCACGTATCATTTATAGAATTCACGCCCCTGTTTTTTTGTTATATTTGAAAAATATTGCAAGGAAAATCCAAATTTGGTCTGGCCAGACCAAGACGATAATCCTAGGATTAAGTTCCATTAGTTTTACCTTTTGGTACTAAATAATTAATAAATTAATCTTTAAAAAAATACGTGTTTTGTTTTCACAAATTTTTTTTTCCATCAATATTCCAAAAATTAACAACCGCTAATGATGCATTTTTGTGGATGCTAGACTATAGACAACACTCTATGATAAAGCCTCATTGTTTTAAAAATTTTCTGTTTAAAAAAACGGTAAAAAAAATTATGTATGTACAAACTTAAAATAAAAAATATTTATTTCTAAAAATAAAAATCTTAATTTGAGAAAAAATCTTCAAATCTTATGGCGATTTCTTTTCTGAGAAAAATGTTGCATTAATGTTACATGTTCTACATTTTTGTGTTCGTTTGTACAAAAAATACAACTGTGGGAAAAATTTTCAAGTTCTTTTGTGAATATGTTGATGAAAAACGTGCAAAACATGTTGCATATCTTACCCTTACTTTTACTTAAGGTGTTCATACTGCCCCGTTCTACAACTTTGGTACTTACTACTTTGTTTGTACAACAAATGTTTTATTTTGCTTGTCATAATTCATACCGCTCATAATTTTGTAAAAAAATTGTTTTAAAACAAAATATAAAAATATTTACACATTAAAATCAAAAAAAGTCTATTTATATTATAATCGTTTTAATTTTTATAAGCCATTAGTGAGTTAATATTTGTTTCAAACCCGTAATAGCGTGTAGAAACCGCTAAAATAGCTTTAAAAATCGCTCATTAAGTACATTAATGATGAAGGTGTAATAGTTGTAAATAAAAGCACTAATTGTGTTCTATTGAAATTGCACAACATGTAACACTTCGAGTGATTATAGGTAACATTAGAAAATGTTACATGTATATACTGTAACATATTTTTCTCAGAAAAGAAATCGACATTATTTTGTTCAAAAAATCTTTAAAAAAAAAATTACAAAACCAGCGATGATAAATGAAAAACGTGTTGCATTTTTGAGTAATATAATATGTCATCATTAAAATTCTGAGTTGACTTATTAAAAGTTAGACCCATTTCACACTCGGCAAGTTACTTTCGCAAGTCTCTTGCGCATCTCTTGGTTTGTAGACGTCAGCGGTAAGGTCGGGGTAAGAAAAAAATTTATACAGACTTTGTTGTACTCGGTAAAGCCTAGATTACACTATCTCACAAGTCTTACGTATTCCATAATACTTTGTGCGATAGAAATCTAATGAGTTTTGTTGCGACTGTCAAAAAATCTAATGTAACATGACAGTTTGTGTTCACACCATCACACAAAGTATAAACACTCACACATGAAATAAAATGCAACCCTGATCCAATGAAAAGTATTGGATCAGGGTTGGTTGGAAAAATGGAAAAAATGAAAATTACACCTTATAGACGTGAACGGTATTTTTTTTAGTTAAAGGTACAAAACTGTCAAAAACAAAAATCTGTCATATAATTCTTGGAAGTAATTGATATTTTTCAAGATGCCAAATAAAAGAGTTAAAATTGAATTGATTGATTATTTTATTGTCACGTCATTTTTAAGTTCTTTTTTTATATTTTTTGTACAGAATTCATTTTTAATTTAGTTTTGAAAAACGACGTTTTAAAAAAGTAAAATTTGATTTAATAAAAATGGAGTTTAAAGAATCATAGTTGATTATCTTAAAAAGAGATGTAAATTTTAGTGCTTTTTGTGAAAAATAACAACATTTTTAATATAGTGGCAACACTCAATTGGACGTTTGTGAATTGCCAACTCTTTAAAAATTGTAAAATTGTAATTTTCCAATCTGATGTTTTTACACTTGGTTAAAGCTTGTTTAAATTGCAACTTTCGGTGGAAAAGTTTTTCCTTGTGTTTGTTGTAACAAAAATTACATTTTTCCACTTTTCCATTTTTCCAACAAATAAAAAAACTGAAATGAATACCCTTATTATTGTTTAGAAATTTTTCAAAAAAAGATGAAGTCGTATGGGATGTCAAACTTTTTTTTTAATACTTGTCATTTTCGTGATACATTGCATTCACACTATCACACTTTGTCATATTACTTGAGTTTTTGACATGTATTAATACAAAGTATAATAGTGTAATCAAAATGTATTAACAAAGTGACCTCAGTACTACAACAATGAAACAATAAAAAAAACTAGCCTTAAGTAACTTGCGCAACTTACTTGCCCAGTCTGAAAGGGGTCTTAGCAGATGGAGAATAGTTTGTTATGAATTAACTCTGTTCTATGAAGCTGCTAAGCTTAATCAACATTTTAGTTAGCAGCTCGTTGTTCGTAGTGTAGAAACTTATCACATCATAAAGAAAGGAAAGTAAAAAGAAAAAAAAAATGTTTTGTAATGGTTATATTTTTAAGTTATTTTCATATTCATATTGTTTGTTGAGTAGTATGTTTTGAGTTGTATTTTTAAACCATATATGGCCCTCTGGGCTCGGTTTTGTGTAACATTGAATAAATAATAATAACTGTGGCTAACTTCTTGTTATGAATACGGCTGTGAATGTTTAGCAGTGCTCTAAGCCCATCCAGAAATTTGACAAGCAGCATCCCCATATATAAAAAAATTGTCACAGTGTACAATTCCGTCCGGAAACTGAATTCATTCCGTATTTTGGTGCTTCAGAAAATTACGAAAACATTTCGGAATGAAACCATTTTTGTTTTCATGAACGGAGTGTGAGTTTCTGTATCTGAAAGGCCAAAAAACTATCAAAATTCACTTTTTTTTAATAAACAAATACATATGTTTTCCTCACATGGCTGTATACATATTTATGTAGTATGTATTTGCGATCTTTAAAATTAAATTAAGATCCAAAGATCTTGACAGTTTTACAAAATTCCGAAAGTTCAACTTTTGTATGCTCTAGTCTTTATTAAACGGAAATTAAAAAAAATTTCCTTAACAAAAACAAAGTTTACTGTTGAGGGGGGGACACCTCATGTATGTAGGTCATCGTTTACCAAGAGAGCGGATGAGATAACATAGATCAAGGGGGTCCACCAAGGACAACCTTTCAAAACATTCGCCCTTAGTGGAACCCAAAAATCAATCAATTAAATCCATGTCTAAAAATGATTTTCTTTTATTTTTAAGTGTATTTATTATTTTTTTTTTTTTTGTATTTATAAACTTTGATTTCGTGAACAATTAATTTTAAAATTACAATCATTTATTTTTTTTATATAAAATAATAAATTTAAAACATTTTTAATTGTTTTTATTAAATTAAAATGGCGTCTAAAACTAAATGACTAAAATCTGGAGGGTACTCTCTTTTGCGATGCGAATGCAATTTCGATACAAAAGCTAATTGCGATAAGAGGCCTATACGAAATTGAGAAAGCAGCACTGGCAATACAAATTAAAGATGGCGCAGATTGAATTAATAAAAATTAAAGTTAAGCCGCTTAACGAGTTTTTGTTTAAAAATTTAAATAAGAAAAATAAGGATGATTTGCGAAAAGAAAAAATGAGGCGAAAGACAAGTGCGCAAACGCATTAAAGAGTACCAATCGCTCGGTTTGCAACCATTTTTCCGCATCGCAATAGAGTAGCCCCTGCCGAATTGAGACTTTATTTGATTGATTTACATACATATAAAGTAAAAGAGTGAGAATATAAAAATGCTTAAATATTTTCTAAAGTTGATTAAAATTTTTCGAAATTAAACCATCGAAAAAAGAATAAACTAAAATTAGGAAGTTAATACGTTAGAAAACATAATCAACAATTTAATAGGAGGATGGCATTTACACCAACGAGTATAAGTTATAAAATTGATGTATGAAATAATCAAATAAAAAAACAACACTTAATACTCGACGTGGTGAAAATTTTCTTTATTACACGACTTAATGACATGTTTAACCTAAAATTATGATTTTTTTTTTTAATACATAAGTATGTATGTATATTGATACTTTTATACATAAATTTTGAATATTGAAAAAATGTAGTTAGAGATGAAAGGAAAAAAGTAAAAATAAAACATATTAGTTGAGTTTGTGTGACAGTATATTAAGACCTTAAAAATATTTTGTTTCTTAATTGGGGCTTTTAATAGTAATCCCACTGTGGTTCATACTATGAGGGATTGAAGTTGTAACTAAACCCGGGATTATTAAATTTAAAGCGGGCAATATCAAATTTAAGCTTTTCCGCTTTAATATCTGCTATACGTTTCAGTTGCCTGGCAACTTCGCGGACATCCTGTGGCGCCAACAGTTGTCCGCTTAAGTTTGAACTTGATGCAGTTGGTATCTCTTGGCTTATTTGTTGCTGCTGTTGCTGCTGTTGTTGCTGGTGTTGATGATGATGCTGCTGTGTTTGCGTTTGGTGCTGTTGAATGTGAGGATGTGAAACGGTGAAAGTTCTCGATGTGTGTGGCGCCTTTTTAACTAAAAACAAAGGAATCAAATGTGAAACAACAAAATACACAGATACATTTTAAGGTTTTATTTACGTTTTTAATAAGTTTTGTATTTCGTTACCTAAAACGCAAAAGGCCCTTTCTAACATTTTGAAAATTTTTCAGGATAAGTAAAAACTATTTAAAATTAACTGCCTTAAATTGTTTACAATTTTTTTTCTCCCATTTTTCTTGTAAAAACTAACAGTTGTTTTACCAACTGACAGTGTTGCATATTATGCAGACTGTAAGTTAGGCCTTTTAGCGTTTATCATATACATAATCTTTTGTAGATGTGGCCGATTGTTTTTTTGTTAACTAATTTTGGTTGAAAGATTCCAAAATTAATGAAAAAGTCGATTTTTAATTTTGTTAAGTTAGGGTTTTTTGCGTTCTAGGTAAGGATATGTATGTATGTCTGTTTTCGGACAACAGTGGGCTAGTTATGGCAGTCGTGATCGAATTCTTTTTCAATTTAAAATCAATTGTATTTCATATTCTTTCAGACAATACTGAACGAATCGAAATTTTTTTGAGTGTTGTAAAGCTTTTATTTGAGTTTTCACAAGAGTGAAAAAAATAATTTGTTTTCGTTCAGTATCGACTAAAATAAAATAGCTACGAATCGAAAAAGTATTCGATCACGACTGCCAGAATTAGCCCCCAGTTTAATTTACAGTATTTATAGAAAAATTCATTAGATCGACACTAGATACATGTATAATAAAAAGGCTCACATTTGTATCTGATAAAAAAAAAACATTAAAGACACTACGTTTCCCTAGGAACACAATTGCACCGTTTGAACGTAGTAGCTAGGGCCTTTTCCCCCGGACTTTTTTGATTCCCAGGAAAGCGGAAAATAAAAATCATTTTCCCGGGATTTTTTTATTTACTTTATTCGCCAATAAAACTAGTATTTCTTACTGGATGGTATTTAATTTAAAGTATCCAGTAGGTATATAACAAATATGGAAAATTTTAAGATTAAAGTTATTTTAAGAAACTTAAGAGGTTATTATTGATGCTGATAATTGATAAGAGCCAGTTTTGGACTTAAGAGGTTATTTTTGATCAGAGAAATCAATATCCGTATACAAATGGTTTAATTCATAGTTCATTCTGCGGATCGGATCGAATTTTGCAAATTTAGACCGAAAGTATTAGAGACTTAGGGGAATAGAATTTCTGTATGGGCGAACAGGAAATGAAGGTTTAGCATTAAAAATATATAATATGTATGTATTTTTATTCGACCTTTATTATTTAAATATGCCAATAAAATATTCGAGCTTAAGGTCTTATTGTTTTATATAAAAAAATTTTTTTTTTATAAATTTATTTTCACCAATATTTCGGCACTTCCTTCCTTCCTTCCTTCTTCAGGGTTTTTTTTTTCTTTATAACAAAATTAACAATTTAAAAAAAAAAAAAATTAACAATAAAATGACAAAATTAAAAAATTTTTGTAATTGAATATAAAAATTATTTTCAATACAAACTAGATATATTACAATATACATACATTTTTAACTTCCGTTCCTATTTTTATATATTAAATGTCTATAATTTTGTGCTACATTTTTATTATCTGAAATTAATTCTCGACACTGTCGGTACTCTTATAATTTGTAACATTTCCAACATAAATATACGTTTGTAATTATTTTCCGTGTTTAAAACTTTCGTATTATCAAAATTTTTATAATGGTTTAGATTAGCACAATGAGTTGATAAAGCTGTTTTTTGTGAAATATTTCTATACCTCTGATCTGACTTATATCCTGCTACCCTAGTTTTCAATTTATTCTTTGTTGTAACTATATATACCATATTACACTGTCCACTATTATTACCCTTACAAGGTATCTGATAAACAATATTAGACATTTCCATCTTCTTAATTTTATCTTTCGTTTTAGTAAATAGTTTACCTACTGTGTTGAAAGATTTATAAGCTATTTTGTATATTTTGTTATCATATATATCTGATTTTGCTAATCTTTCTGAAAATTTTGGAATATATGTTACTGATTTATAAATTTTTGGTTCCATAATACTGACCTGGTTGTTTAATCTGTAATTATTATGTTGTATTAATAAATCTGTTATTAATTGCTTAGGAAAACTATTATCTGTCAGAATGTTTGAAATCTTCCTTTTATTATCCCTATGAAACTCTGAATCACTTATTTTAAGAACTCTTTTTATAAAATTTTTAGCAGTATTAATTATTATTCTCCTTGGATGTTTTGAAAAATAATTGATAATTCTACCAGAGGATGTTGGTTTCTGATACCAATCTATTGATACTCCATTTCCATTTCTAATTATCAAGGTGTCTAAATATGATAGTCTTGAATTAACTTCCCTTTCAATTGTAAATTTAATATCCGAATGAAATGAGTTAAAACACATACATCTAATAATTTTTCCATAACTATATCTGCTACAATTGGAGAAGCTGACGAACCCATAGGAAGTCCTTTCATTTGAATATATACGTGATTATCTCATTGAAAATATCTATTATCTATTATACAAAATCTTAGAATACGTAAGAATAAATCTTTTTCTATATTCGTATGTTCCCTTATTGTATTCCATTTTTCTTCTATTATATTTATAGCGAAATCTGTTGGTATGCTTGGAAATAATGAAACTACATCAAGAGAAATTAACTTTTATTATTAGTCAATGTAATATTTCTAATTCTATCCTTAAATTGAAGAGAATCCTTAATATTGTATTTTGAATTTTCTGTAATTTTCTTAAGAATTCTGGTTATATATTTGCATAGTTCATATGACGGAGAATTTATCATTGAACATATGGGTCTCAATGGAAAATCTATTTTATGAATCTTTGGAACACCGTATAACCTAGGTGCTATTGCTGTGTTAGTTTTAAGTTTAATCTTCTCCATAATTGTAATTATACCACTATTAAAAAGTTCCTGGACAAAATTATTATTTGTCCTTTCGAGTTTATTAGTAGGGTCCTTATCTAATCTCTTATAATTCGAATTATCCTTAACAATATCATTAATTCTTAACTCATAATCAACTTTATTCATCGCCACCGTTGTATTCTCTTCAATTTAAGGATAGAATTAGAAATATTACATTGACTAATAATGAAAAGTTAATTTCTCTTGATGTAGTTTCATTATTTCCAAGCAAGGCCCATTGAATAGGTCTGCGCAAGAAGCCTGATGATCATTGTTTATGTTCTTTTTAGTTGTCAAAAGTTGTTTACATTTTGCTTACATGTGCATGTATATGTTTGTTTACGTTTATTGTTTTTTTCCCACACAAACGTTTATGGTATGCCACACATACACGTTTTTTCCTTTTGCTTTGTATATGTGGTAGTAAGTTTTTGACAACTAAAAAGACATTTTACACAAACAAAATACATGTCGTTTTTTGTTTTTGTTCAAGTAAGCAGACCTGATAGATGGGCCTTGTTTCCAAGCATACCAATAGATTTCGCTATAAATATAATAGAAGAAAAATGGAATACAATAAGGGAACATACGAATATAGAAAAAGATTTATTCTTACGTATTCTAAGATTTTGTATAATAGATAATAGATATTTTCAATTAGATAATCACGTATATATTCAAATGAAAGGACTTCCTATGGGTTCGCCAGCTTCTCCAATTGTAGCAGATATAGTTATGGAAAAATTATTAGATGTATGTGTAGGAAAGTTAGGTATAAAACCGACAATCTGGACAAAATATGTTGACGATTTATTTTGCATAACTCCGGAATCGGGAATGGAACAAATGTTGGATGTTTTTAACTCATTTCATTCGGATATTAAATTTACAATTGAAAGGGAAGTTAATTCAAGACTTTCATATTTAGACACCTTGATAATTAGAAATGGAAATGGAGTATCAATAGATTGGTATCAGAAACCAACATCCTCTGGTAGAATTATCAATTATTTTTCAAAACATCCAAGGAGAATAATAATTAATACTGCTAAAAATTTTATAAAAAGAGTTCTTAAAATAAGTGATTCAGAGTTTCATAGGGATAATAAAAGGAAGATTTCAAACATTCTAGCAGATAATAGTTTTCCTAAGCAATTAATAACAGATTTATTAATACAACATAATAATTACAGATTAAACAACCAAGTCAGTATTATGGAACCAAAAATTTATAAATCAGTAACATATATTCCAAAATTTTCAGAAAGATTAGCAAAATCAGATATATATGATAACAAAATATACAAAATAGCTTATAAATCTTTCAACACAGTAGGTAAACTATTTACTAAAACAAAAGACAAAATTAAGAAGATGGAAATGTCTATTGTTTATCAGATACCTTGTAAGGGTAATAATAGTGGACAGTGTAATATGGTATATATAGGTACAACAAAGAATAAATTGAAAACTAGGGTAGCAGGACATAAGTCAGATCAGAGGTATAGAAATATTTCACAAAAAAACAGCTTTATCAACTCATTGTGCTAATCTAAACCATTATCCAGATTTTGATAATACAAAAGTTTTAAACACGGAAAATAATTACAAACGTATATTTATGTTGGAAATGTTACAAATTATAAGAGTACCGACAGTGTCGAGAATTAATTTTAAGTCAGATACTAAAAATGTACATATTTCACATTTTTATTATAGAAATTTTTTTTGAGTAGAAGTTTGTAACCGGCTTAGGCTAGGTTATTGAAAATGAAGAAATAAAGAAAGAAAGAAAGGAAAGAAAATTATAGACATTTAATTTATAAAAATAGGAACGGAAGTTAAAAATTTATGTATATTGTAATATATCTAGTTTGTATTGAAAATAATTTTTATATTCAATCAAGGTATATTTACACAAGGTAGACTCATTTGAGAGTGTAGACATGCTGCTCTATAAAAGGAACCGAGTTGTCAAAATTGTCTTCATATAAAACAAAAACAATTTAACGCACACATGTAAAAATTTTGGCTCATTTACACGAAATTTGACGTTTGGGTTCCAACTAGGAGTAATCAGCTGACAAACATATGGGCCAACGAGTTTAGCTTGTGTAAATATACCTTGTATTCAATTACAAAAATTTTTTAATTTTGTCATTTTATTGTTAACTAGCGGGCCAGTTGCCTGCTTCGCACGGCAAAACAAAATAAGAAAAGAAACACACTTGTTTTTAATAAAGTTGGTTTTCCTGCGGCAAAAACACACATGCGTTATCGGATTTCAACCAAACTTCATATAAAACATATATGGGCCACTGCCTACGTAGTGCATAAGTTTGGTTGAAATCGCACGACGCGTTTATGAGTAGTTCGGCGACGTACATATACGGACTTATTTTTATATATATAGATTTTGTTTTTAAGAATTGTTAATTTGGTTATTGTAGCGTGTCTTTTATATTAACATTGCTTGCACACATAATTTCAGTTACATGCAATGAACCCGGCGCATGTAATACGAATAAGCCACTTGAGTGTTGTGCGCTGTGTGTGTGTGTATGAGTACCCTGCAAATAATAGGACCAGTCCAAACACGCGTGTAAAGAGTAGTCCACAAGGGACCAGGACTAGTCCACAAGTAACCCAAACGTATGGAAAAAACCTGGTCTATTTAACATTACGATGTCCTAGGAGAGGACCATATAACCCACCTTTGGACCACTAAGGAGTAGTTTTAAAACTACTCCATGGTATATAACCCACCTTTGGACCAGTAAGGAGTAGTTTTAAAACTACTCCATGGTATACTCAAGAGGATTAGTTTTGAAGTCGTTTAAACACGAAAGCATGTCGTTAAAAAACGAAGACATGTCGTCTCACTACAAACACTTTTTAACAATGGTATGGTCCATGCTTGCATTACATCGGACTAGTCCATGGAGTAGTCCATTTTATCAAAATGGGTCAGGTGGTCCAATTTTATTTGCAGGGTACAATACTAGCAGTACACACAGTCGTCAATAGTAATACTATCACCACTCTTACTATTGGACAAGTGTCTGCGAGATTGTAAGTAAATGCTGAGCAAACCGCTATACCTTCCACTGTAATGAAAATGCTTAATAAGCATTTATTATGTAGTCGAGCTAATTAGCAATTAAAATCAATTCTTATACCAAGTACAAACAGTGCGTACTAGCCGCACTAAATAAAGAATTCAATTTTATTAAGAAATAAAAAGGCTTTTAATTACATGGCGATCCTGCCAGTTCTTTGGAGTGCTTCCTTGTAGAGCACCCAAAGTAAACAAAAAAAAAAAAAAAAAAATAAATAATAAATAAGAAAAAAAATTACACTTGCTCGAGCAACACCACGGGTTGCTCGCAAGAATAAAAAAAAAAAAAAACATTTTTCTATTAATAATAATTTTGTCCTGACGGATCAGCCGAAAAATATCCGTCAGCTGCGTCAAAGAAGAACCGCCTGGCCAAAAGGCAATTTGAACATAAGGAATTTTATTTATCTTCAATGAAAGAGGGACCACAGCCCATAACCCTGGAGGAATACAGGGCACGCCAGAACAAAAATAAGGAAACCCTTACGTCATCAACACCACCTAAAACCAAAAAGCCTAGAAGAAGAGGCTACACTCAAAAACTAAAGAGGGAGAAAGCTATCCTATTGAGGGAACTAAACCAACAACCACCACCACCTTGGGAACGAGCAACCAAAATTTGGGAACGAATTTCCAAATTAGAATTTCTAATGGAAAGTAGAAAAACAATGAATTAAATTTTTTTTTACTATAAAACAGATGTGCGGGCCTTATTATCTGCACTCTTAGGGCCTATAAGCGAACAAATCGCTCGAGGCAAAACCTGAGGAAAAATATTTTAATAATAATAATATACAAAATCATTTTTTCTTGAAAGACATTTTTAAACCTATACACTTTTAATTAATTTTCTTTAGAAAAATAAGACATTTAGATAATTTTACTCTTACATAATTTTACTCTTACATTTTATTAAAATATATTTGATGTAAATTTCAAACTTAAAATCTATTTTTTTTTTAATTTTTAATTTCATAAGGGATTTTTTTTTATTTTTAATTTCATAAGGGATTCTTACGTTAATTTTTCTATGTGTAAATCAGAAACAAAATTTGACAGGCCCAAGGCCAATGTCATCAATGAAGTAGAAGTAGTTGAGGGAAAAACAAATTTGTTAACTATAGAAATCTATCTATTAATAATAACAGTAATCATAATAATAAATTTTATAATTCGTATTTACCAAATGCACAATAGAAGACTCAAGAAAAAATATGTTAGCAGAGCAGATAATCTAGATAAAATATAATAGAACCAATGATTTAGAAAAGTTTAGATGGAATGGAAAGATATATTGAATAAGGTTAGGTTAATTAAAGAGCACTTCGATCGTTCTTATAAGTGCCTGAATGTTGAAAGACCAACTAAGGAAGAGACCATTCAACATCACTTCCAAATCCTACTTAATAGACTTGAGGAAATAAGAATTATATTTAATGTAAACTATAATCGGTTGACACTTAGTCACAAGATTGCAGCAGAGGGATTCTTTTTGGATTTAAAAACCAAAGTCTTAAAAATAGCCGCTTTAAAAAATATACAGATTAAACTACCTGAGACTCTACACGAAACAGTAAATTTAACAACAGACAATAAAACAGATACTAAAATGACACAAACATTGGTAGAATTCCTAAATACAGCTTCAAAGCTGATTACGGAATTTGATGGAAAATCAGAAAATTTGCAGTCATTCATAGACTCCTTACAATTAGTTAATTTAATAAAGGGTATACACGAATCTTCTGCAATATCGCTAATTAAAACAAAGCTTAAGGGAAATGCTAGAAATCTCATAGGTGATGAATCTACAATAGAAGAAATTATCACTAAGCTCAAAGTAACCGTTAAAGGTGAATCAGTGCATGTTTTGTCAGCTAAACTGATGAGCATAAAACAAAACAATAAAACACCAACTGCATACTGTACTGAAATAGAAAATCTCACAAAGTCACTTGAAACGGCATATATATCTGATGGTTAATCTTGTGAACTAGCTAACAAATACTCTACACAAGTTGCAGTAAAAGCTATTACAAAAAACTGCTCTAATGAAAAAGTAAAACTTATCATGGAAGCAGGCCAATTCAATGATATGAATGAAGCCGTGAGTAAATTTGTAAGCAGTTGCACTGAAGCAACAGGGCAACAGAACTCCGTATTATATTTCAGTCAAAGACCCACTTATTATCGTGGAAATAACAGAAGATTTCGTGGGAGAAACAATTATCCCCGAAATAATAACAATATTAATAATAACAACGGAAATAACAACAATAACAATTACAATAATAGAAACAGACAAAGACCTGACAATAATCGTGGTAATAGACACTACGTACGAGCAATGGACTCAAATGAAAATGGTTCGGAAAACTCCGACCATCCCCTAAGATCAGAACAGTAAATAATAAAGTGTATAACTTGAACCTCAACTTATGTAATTTCATTCAGATTAATATAAATAATAGTAACACAGCAGTAACACTACTAGTTGATACAGGTGCCGACATTTCACTCATAAAATCCAAACATTTTGATCTAAAGAAAATAAATACTAACAAAATCACAACATTAAGTGGAATAGGACAAGGTGAAATTAAATCTAAAGGTAGTATATTTTTTGATTTAAAATTTAAAAATTATCTAACACCACACAATTTTCAAGTAGTAGACAATAATTTCCCAATACCAAGCGATGGAATCATTGGTATGGATTTTATTAAGAAATATAATTGTATATTAGATTTTAATCAGGATTATGACTACCTAGTCCTACGACCATTCAATATACCACAACCTATAGAAATACCAATTTCTAACAACAGCGATAATCTTATATTGCCGCCAAGATCAGAAGTAATACGTAAAGTAAATTTTATTGATTGCGATAATGAAATACTAATACCAAATCAAGAACTTGAACCAGGAGTCTTTATCGCGAACACATTGGTAAAATCTAATAAAGCATACATTCGTATTCTAAATACAAATAACACTATCACATCAGTTAATAAAAGTAAAATAAAAACCGAAAATCTTTCTGAATATGAAATAGTCGAACAAAATCCGACCAAAAATACACATAGAAAATCAGAAATATTAAAACTTTTACAGAAAAATTTTCCAGAACAATTTAAAAATACATTAACGGAACTTTGCACATCATACAGCGATATTTTCGGTTTAGAATCAGAAACAATAACAATTAATAATTTCTATGAACAAAAGTTGAGAGTAAGAGATTCACAACCGGTGTACATTAAGAATTACCGGATACCACATACACACAAAGAAGAGATAGATAGACAGGTGAAAAAATTAATAGACGACAGAATAGTGGAACCATCAAATTCTGAGTACAACAGTCCAATTCTGCTGGTACCGAAGAAATCACTTCCAAGTTCAGAAACAAAAAGATGGAGACTCGTAGTGGATTATAGACAACTAAATAAGAAATTGATAGCAGACAAATTTCCATTACCTAGAATAGATGACATTTTAGACCAACTCGGTAGAGCCAAATATTTTTCATGTCTAGATTTAATGTCCGGTTTTCACCAAATTGGACTAGAAAAAAACTCTAGAGATCTAACTTCATTTTCAACAGCAAATGGATCTTATAGATTTACTAGATTGCCCTATGGTTTAAAAATAGCGCCCAATTCTTTTCAAAGAATGATGACACTCGCTTTTACTGGTTTGCGACCAGAACAAGCATTTCTTTATATGGATGACTTAGTTGTTTTAGGATGTTCGGAAAAGCATATGCTTTCTAATTTAACAAATGTGTTTGAATTATGTCGAAAACGCAATCTTAAGTTACATCCCGAAAAATGTTCATTTTTCATGAGGGAAGTTACATACCTAGGACATAAATGCACTGATAAAGGAATACTGCCTGACGATAGTAAATATTCGGTAATCGAAAATTATCCACAACCAAAAGATGCGGATAGTGCAAGAAGATTTGTAGCATTTTGCAACTACTATCGCAGATTTATCAAAAATTTTTCAGAGTATTCTAGACATCTTACAAGATTGTCCAAAAAGGGTGTGCAGTTCGAATGGACTAAAGATTGTGATTCAGCATTTAAATATCTTAAAAAAGCATTAATGAGTCCAACATTACTTCAATATCCAGATTTCACAAAAGAGTTTTGTATAACAACAGATGCAAGCAAACATGCTTGTGGAGCTATACTAACTCAAGAACATGAGGGAAAACATCTACCAATAGCATACGCATCCAAAATATTTACAAAAGGCGAGAGTAACAAATCAACAATTGAACAAGAATTAACCGCTATACACTGGGCCATCACACATTTTAGACCATATATTTATGGTAAACATTTTCTTGCCCGCACTGATCACAGACCTCTGTCATACCTCTTTTCCATGAAAAATCCAAGCTCAAAACTAACTAGAATGAGACTGGACTTGGAAGAATATGATTTCACTGTAGAATATCTTAGGGGAAAAGATAATTATGTGGCCGACGCTTTGTCGCGCATTACAATAAATGATTTAAAAGAAATAAATAATAAAAACAGCAATGTATACAAAGTAACAACTCGAGCAATGACAAACAATGCACTTAAAAAGAAATATCCAATTACACCAAATAAACGGCATTTAAATAATGAAAATGAGAAGCCCAATGTATTTGAACCAATTATTAATTCTGACGTCAGAAAATTTTGTAAGCTAAAGATTACACCACTAAAAGTTTATATTAAACGTGGCAAATCTATAATAGCATGTATAAATATAGATGAATTGTTTACTAACGGGAAATTTGACTTAGGACAATTTTTCACTAGGCTCGAAGAAGTGGCCGGTAAATTAAATATTCATAAAGTACAAGTGGCACCCAGTGAGAAAATTTTCGAATTTATCTCTATTAATGAATTTAAAGAAATGGGCAATAAATTATTAAAATTATTAAAAGTAGCGCTACTTAATGAGGTGATCCACGTAACAAATGCCAAATTAATAACAGAGATAATGAAACGATACCACGATGACCCCGCAGAGGGAGGACATTCCGGTGTTTCAAGAACTCTAAATAAAATAAAAAGATACTACTATTGGAAAAATATGACTCGAGATATAACAAAATACGTTCAAATATGCCAAAAATGTCAAACAGCTAAAATAACAAAACATACAAAAATACCACTGACATTGACAAATACACCAAATAAACCTTTTGATACGGTAATTGTGGATACTATAGGTCCACTACCAAAATCATATTTCGGAAATGAATATGCCGTCACCATAATATGTGACATGACAAAATATCTTGTAACGGTACCTATACAAGATAAAAGCGCAAAATCCATTGCGAAAGCAATATTTGAAAATTTTATTCTTACCTATGGTCCAATGAAGACGTTCATTTCAGACATGGGTACAGAATATAAAAACTCAATACTTACTGAATTGTGTAACCTTTTGAATATTGAAAAAATAACATCAACAGCTTACCATCACCAGACTCTAGGAACTGTGGAAAGAAGTCACAGAACTTTTAACGAATATGTAAGATCATACATATCCATTGACAAAACCGATTGGGATGAATGGCTTAAATATTTCACGTACTGTTTTAACACTACGCCATCTTCCGTTCATGACTATTGTCCTTATGAGTTAGTTTTTGGTAGACTTCCAAATGGGTTTCAACAGTTCAATAGTATTCAAGAAATAACACCATTATATAATATAGAAAATTATGCTAAGGAAGTTAAATTTAGGTTAGAAATAGCACATAAGAGAGCGCGCGCTATGATAGATAGGTCTAAACTTAAACAAAAATCAAATTATGATAGGTCATTATTAGAAGTAGATTTCAGAGTAGGAGACTTAGTTTTAATGAAAAATGAAGTAGGACACAAATTAGATAATAGGTATAAAGGTCCTTATGAAATTAAAAATATAGATTTAAAAAATAATGTAACCATAGTTGATAAGAAAAATAATAAAGAACATATAGTACATAAGAATAGACTTAAATCTTACCATAATGAATAAAATATTAAATTCACCTAATTATAATAAATGTTATTGGTATTCAAGTAACAAAATTGTTTCCACAAAATTAAGTATAATACATAATTGTTAAAGAATGTCCATAAAACTTTCAGTTATATGAACATTCTTCCGTAAAAGGGAGGTGTAGCGTGTCTTTTATATTAACATTGCTTGCACACATAATTTCAGTTACATGCAATGAACCCGGCGCATGTAATACGAATAAGCCACTTGACTGTTGTGCGCTGTGTGTGTGTGTATGAGTACAATACTAGCAGTACACACAGTCGTCAATAGTAATACTATCACCACTCTTACTATTGGACAAGTGTCTGCGAGATTGTAAGTAAATGCTGAGCAAACCGCTATACCTTCCACTGTAATGAAAATGCTTAATAAGCATTTATTATGTAGTCGAGTTAATTAGCAATTAAAATCAATTCTTATACCAAGTACAAACAGTGCGTACTAGCCGCACTAAATAAAGAATTCAATTTTATTAAGAAATAAAAAGGCTTTTAATTACATGGCGATCCTGCCAGTTCTTTGGAGTGCTTCCTTGTAGAGCACCCAAAGTAAACAAAAAAAAAAAAAAAAAAATAAATAATAAATAAGAAAAAAAATTACACTTGCTCGAGCAACACCACGGGTTGCTCGCAAGAATAAAAAAAAAAAAAAACATTTTTCTATTAATAATAATTTTGTCCTGACGGATCAGCCGAAAAATATCCGTCAGCTGCGTCAAAGAAGAACCGCCTGGCCAAAAGGCAATTTGGACATAAGGAATTTTATTTATCTTCAATGAAAGAGGGACCACAGCCCATAACCCTGGAGGAATACAGGGCACGCCAGAACAAAAATAAGGAAACCCTTACGTCATCAACACCACCTAAAACCAAAAAGCCTAGAAGAAGAGGAGGCTACACTCAAAAACTAAAGAGGGAGAAAGCTATCCTATTGAGGGAACTAAACCAACAACCACCACCACCTTGGGAACGAGCAACCAAAATTTGGGAACGAATTTCCAAATTAGAATTTCTAATGGAAAGTAGAAAAACAATGAATTAAATTTTTTTTTTACTATAAAACAGATGTGCGGGCCTTATTATCTGCACTCTTAGGGCCTATAAGTGAACAAATCGCTCGAGGCAAAACCTGAGGAAAAATATTTTAATAATAATAATATACAAAATCATTTTTTCTTGAAAGACATTTTTAAACCTATACACTTTTAATTAATTTTCTTTAGAAAAATAAGACATTTAGATAATTTTACTCTTTCATAATTTTACTCTTACATTTTATTAAAATATATTTGATGTAAATTTCAAACTTAAAATCTATTTTTTTTTTAATTTTTAATTTCATAAGGGATTTTTTTTTATTTTTAATTTCATAAGGGATTCTTACGTTAATTTTTCTATGTGTAAATCAGAAACAAAATTTGACAGGCCCAAGGCCAATGTCATCAATGAAGTAGAAGTAGTTGAGGGAAAAACAAATTTGTTAACTATAGAAATCTATCTATTAATAATAACAGTAATCATAATAATAAATTTTATAATTCGTATTTACCAAATGCACAATAGAAGACTCAAGAAAAAATATGTTAGCAGAGCAGATAATCTAGATAAAATATAATAGAACCAATGATTTAGAAAAGTTTAGATGGAATGGAAAGATATATTGAATAAGGTTAGGTTAATTAAAGAGCACTTCGATCGTTCTTATAAGTGCCTGAATGTTGAAAGACCAACTAAGGAAGAGACCATTCAACATCACTTCCAAATCCTACTTAATAGACTTGAGGAAATAAGAATTATATTTAATGTAAACTATAATCGGTTGACACTTAGTCACAAGATTGCAGCAGAGGGATTCTTTTTGGATTTAAAAACCAAAGTCTTAAAAATAGCCGCTTTAAAAAATATACAGATTAAACTACCTGAGACTCTACACGAAACAGTAAATTTAACAACAGACAATAAAACAGATACTAAAATGACACAAACATTGGTAGAATTCCTAAATACAGCTTCAAAGCTGATTACGGAATTTGATGGAAAATCAGAAAATTTGCAGTCATTCATAGACTCCTTACAATTAGTTAATTTAATAAAGGGTATACACGAATCTTCTGCAATATCGCTAATTAAAACAAAGCTTAAGGGAAATGCTAGAAATCTCATAGGTGATGAATCTACAATAGAAGAAATTATCACTAAGCTCAAAGTAACCGTTAAAGGTGAATCAGTGCATGTTTTGTCAGCTAAACTGATGAGCATAAAACAAAACAATAAAACACCAACTGCATACTGTACTGAAATAGAAAATCTCACAAAGTCACTTGAAACGGCATATATATCTGATGGTTAATCTTGTGAACTAGCTAACAAATACTCTACACAAGTTGCAGTAAAAGCTATTACAAAAAACTGCTCTAATGAAAAAGTAAAACTTATCATGGAAGCAGGCCAATTCAATGATATGAATGAAGCCGTGAGTAAATTTGTAAGCAGTTGCACTGAAGCAACAGGGCAACAGAACTCCGTATTATATTTCAGTCAAAGACCCACTTATTATCGTGGAAATAACAGAAGATTTCGTGGGAGAAACAATTATCCCCGAAATAATAACAATATTAATAATAACAACGGAAATAACAACAATAACAATTACAATAATAGAAACAGACAAAGACCTGACAATAATCGTGGTAATAGACACTACGTACGAGCAATGGACTCAAATGAAAATGGTTCGGAAAACTCCGACCATCCCCTAAGATCAGAACAGTAAATAATAAAGTGTATAACTTGAACCTCAACTTATGTAATTTCATTCAGATTAATATAAATAATAGTAACACAGCAGTAACACTACTAGTTGATACAGGTGCCGACATTTCACTCATAAAATCCAAACATTTTGATCTAAAGAAAATAAATACTAACAAAATCACAACATTAAGTGGAATAGGACAAGGTGAAATTAAATCTAAAGGTAGTATATTTTTTGATTTAAAATTTAAAAATTATCTAATACCACACAATTTTCAAGTAGTAGACAATAATTTCCCAATACCAAGCGATGGAATCATTGGTATGGATTTTATTAAGAAATATAATTGTATATTAGATTTTAATCAGGATTATGACTACCTAGTCCTACGACCATTCAATATACCACAACCTATAGAAATACCAATTTCTAACAACAGCGATAATCTTATATTGCCGCCAAGATCAGAAGTAATACGTAAAGTAAATTTTATTGATTGCGATAATGAAATACTAATACCAAATCAAGAACTTGAACCAGGAGTCTTTATCGCGAACACATTGGTAAAATCTAATAAAGCATACATTCGTATTCTAAATACAAATAACACTATCACATCAGTTAATAAAAGTAAAATAAAAACCGAAAATCTTTCTGAATATGAAATAGTCGAACAAAATCCGACCAAAAATACACATAGAAAATCAGAAATATTAAAACTTTTACAGAAAAATTTTCCAGAACAATTTAAAAATACATTAACGGAACTTTGCACATCATACAGCGATATTTTCGGTTTAGAATCAGAAACAATAACAATTAATAATTTCTATGAACAAAAGTTGAGAGTAAGAGATTCACAACCGGTGTACATTAAGAATTACCGGATACCACATACACACAAAGAAGAGATAGATAGACAGGTGAAAAAATTAATAGACGACAGAATAGTGGAACCATCAAATTCTGAGTACAACAGTCCAATTCTGCTGGTACCGAAGAAATCACTTCCAAGTTCAGAAACAAAAAGATGGAGACTCGTAGTGGATTATAGACAACTAAATAAGAAATTGATAGCAGACAAATTTCCATTACCTAGAATAGATGACATTTTAGACCAACTCGGTAGAGCCAAATATTTTTCATGTCTAGATTTAATGTCCGGTTTTCACCAAATTGGACTAGAAAAAAACTCTAGAGATCTAACTTCATTTTCAACAGCAAATGGATCTTATAGATTTACTAGATTGCCCTATGGTTTAAAAATAGCGCCCAATTCTTTTCAAAGAATGATGACACTCGCTTTTACTGGTTTGCGACCAGAACAAGCATTTCTTTATATGGATGACTAAGTTGTTTTAGGATGTTCGGAAAAGCATATGCTTTCTAATTTAACAAATGTGTTTGAATTATGTCGAAAACGCAATCTTAAGTTACATCCCGAAAAATGTTCATTTTTCATGAGGGAAGTTACATACCTAGGACATAAATGCACTGATAAAGGAATACTGCCTGACGATAGTAAATATTCGGTAATCGAAAATTATCCACAACCAAAAGATGCGGATAGTGCAAGAAGATTTGTAGCATTTTGCAACTACTATCGCAGATTTATCAAAAATTTTTCAGAGTATTCTAGACATCTTACAAGATTGTCCAAAAAGGGTGTGCAGTTCGAATGGACTAAAGATTGTGATTCAGCATTTAAATATCTTAAAAAAGCATTAATGAGTCCAACATTACTTCAATATCCAGATTTCACAAAAGAGTTTTGTATAACAACAGATGCAAGCAAACATGCTTGTGGAGCTATACTAACTCAAGAACATGAGGGAAAACATCTACCAATAGCATACGCATCCAAAATATTTACAAAAGGCGAGAGTAACAAATCAACAATTGAACAAGAATTAACCGCTATACACTGGGCCATCACACATTTTAGACCATATATTTATGGTAAACATTTTCTTGCCCGCACTGATCACAGACCTCTGTCATACCTCTTTTCCATGAAAAATCCAAGCTCAAAACTAACTAGAATGAGACTGGACTTGGAAGAATATGATTTCACTGTAGAATATCTTAGGGGAAAAGATAATTATGTGGCCGACGCTTTGTCGCGCATTACAATAAATGATTTAAAAGAAATAAATAATAAAAACAGCAATGTATACAAAGTAACAACTCGAGCAATGACAAACAATGCACTTAAAAAGAAATATCCAATTACACCAAATAAACGGCATTTAAATAATGAAAATGAGAAGCCCAATGTATTTGAACCAATTATTAATTCTGACGTCAGAAAATTTTGTAAGCTAAAGATTACACCACTAAAAGTTTATATTAAACGTGGCAATAATAGCATGTATAAATATAGATGAATTGTTTACTAACGGGAAATTTGACTTAGGACAATTTTTCACTAGGCTCGAAGAAGTGGCCGGTAAATTAAATATTCATAAAGTACAAGTGGCACCCAGTGAGAAAATTTTCGAATTTATCTCTATTAATGAATTTAAAGAAATGGGCAATAAATTATTAAAATTATTAAAAGTAGCGCTACTTAATGAGGTGATCCACGTAACAAATGCCAAATTAATAACAGAGATAATGAAACGATACCACGATGACCCCGCAGAGGGAGGACATTCCGGTGTTTCAAGAACTCTAAATAAAATAAAAAGATACTACTATTGGAAAAATATGACTCGAGATATAACAAAATACGTTAAAATATGCCAAAAATGTCAAACAGCTAAAATAACAAAACATACAAAAATACCACTGACATTGACAAATACACCAAATAAACCTTTTGATACGGTAATTGTGGATACTATAGGTCCACTACCAAAATCATATTTCGGAAATGAATATGCCGTCACCATAATATGTGACATGACAAAATATCTTGTAACGGTACCTATACAAGATAAAAGCGCAAAATCCATTGCGAAAGCAATATTTGAAAATTTTATTCTTACCTATGGTCCAATGAAGACGTTCATTTCAGACATGGGTACAGAATATAAAAACTCAATACTTACTGAATTGTGTAACCTTTTGAATATTGAAAAAATAACATCAACAGCTTACCATCACCAGACTCTAGGAACTGTGGAAAGAAGTCACAGAACTTTTAACGAATATGTAAGATCATACATATCCATTGACAAAACCGATTGGGATGAATGGCTTAAATATTTCACGTACTGTTTTAACACTACGCCATCTTCCGTTCATGACTATTGTCCTTATGAGTTAGTTTTTGGTAGACTTCCAAATGGGTTTCAACAGTTCAATAGTATTCAAGAAATAACACCATTATATAATATAGAAAATTATGCTAAGGAAGTTAAATTTAGGTTAGAAATAGCACATAAGAGAGCGCGCGCTATGATAGATAGGTCTAAACTTAAACAAAAATCAAATTATGATAGGTCATTATTAGAAGTAGATTTCAGAGTAGGAGACTTAGTTTTAATGAAAAATGAAGTAGGACACAAATTAGATAATAGGTATAAAGGTCCTTATGAAATTAAAAATATAGATTTAAAAAATAATGTAACCATAGTTGATAAGAAAAATAATAAAGAACATATAGTACATAAGAATAGACTTAAATCTTACCATAATGAATAAAATATTAAATTCACCTAATTATAATAAATGTTATTGGTATTCAAGTAACAAAATTGTTTCCACAAAATTAAGTATAATACATAATTGTTAAAGAATGTCCATAAAACTTTCAGTTATATGAACATTCTTCCGTAAAAGGGAGGTGTAGCGTGTCTTTTATATTAACATTGCTTGCACACATAATTTCAGTTACATGCAATGAACCCGGCGCATGTAATACGAATAAGCCACTTGACTGTTGTGCGCTGTGTGTGTGTGTATGAGTACAATACTAGCAGTACACACAGTCGTCAATAGTAATACTATCACCACTCTTACTATTGGGCAAGTGTCTGCGAGATTGTAAGTAAATGCTGAGCAAACCGCTATACCTTCCACTGTAATGAAAATGCTTAATAAGCATTTATTATGTAGTCGAGCTAATTAGCAATTAAAATCAATTCTTATACCAAGTACAAACAGTGCGTACTAGCCGCACTAAATAAAGAATTCAATTTTATTAAGAAATAAAAAGGCTTTTAATTACATGGCGATCCTGCCAGTTCTTTGGAGTGCTTCCTTGTAGAGCACCCAAAGTAAACAAAAAAAAAAAAAAAAAAATAAATAATAAATAAGAAAAAAAATTACACTTGCTCGAGCAACACCACGGGTTGCTCGCAAGAATAAAAAAAAAAAAAAACATTTTTCTATTAATAATAATTTTGTCCTGACGGATCAGCCGAAAAATATCCGTCAGCTGCGTCAAAGAAGAACCGCCTGGCCAAAAGGCAATTTGGACATAAGGAATTTTATTTATCTTCAATGAAAGAGGGACCACAGCCCATAACCCTGGAGGAATACAGGGCACGCCAGAACAAAAATAAGGAAACCCTTACGTCATCAACACCACCTAAAACCAAAAAGCCTAGAAGAAGAGGAGGCTACACTCAAAAACTAAAGAGGGAGAAAGCTATCCTATTGAGGGAACTAAACCAACAACCACCACCACCTTGGGAACGAGCAACCAAAATTTGGGAACGAATTTCCAAATTAGAATTTCTAATGGAAAGTAGAAAAACAATGAATTAAATTTTTTTTTTACTATAAAACAGATGTGCGGGCCTTATTATCTGCACTCTTAGGGCCTATAAGTGAACAAATCGCTCGAGGCAAAACCTGAGGAAAAATATTTTAATAATAATAATATACAAAATCATTTTTTCTTGAAAGACATTTTTAAACCTATACACTTTTAATTAATTTTCTTTAGAAAAATAAGACATTTAGATAATTTTACTCTTACATAATTTTACTCTTACATTTTATTAAAATATATTTGATGTAAATTTCAAACTTAAAATCTATTTTTTTTTTAATTTTTAATTTCATAAGGGATTTTTTTTTATTTTTAATTTCATAAGGGATTCTTACGTTAATTTTTCTATGTGTAAATCAGAAACAAAATTTGACAGGCCCAAGGCCAATGTCATCAATGAAGTAGAAGTAGTTGAGGGAAAAACAAATTTGTTAACTATAGAAATCTATCTATTAATAATAACAGTAATCATAATAATAAATTTTATAATTCGTATTTACCAAATGCACAATAGAAGACTCAAGAAAAAATATGTTAGCAGAGCAGATAATCTAGATAAAATATAATAGAACCAATGATTTAGAAAAGTTTAGATGGAATGGAAAGATATATTGAATAAGGTTAGGTTAATTAAAGAGCACTTCGATCGTTCTTATAAGTGCCTGAATGTTGAAAGACCAACTAAGGAAGAGACCATTCAACATCACTTCCAAATCCTACTTAATAGACTTGAGGAAATAAGAATTATATTTAATGTAAACTATAATCGGTTGACACTTAGTCACAAGATTGCAGCAGAGGGATTCTTTTTGGATTTAAAAACCAAAGTCTTAAAAATAGCCGCTTTAAAAAATATACAGATTAAACTACCTGAGACTCTACACGAAACAGTAAATTTAACAACAGACAATAAAACAGATACTAAAATGACACAAACATTGGTAGAATTCCTAAATACAGCTTCAAAGCTGATTACGGAATTTGATGGAAAATCAGAAAATTTGCAGTCATTCATAGACTCCTTACAATTAGTTAATTTAATAAAGGGTATACACGAATCTTCTGCAATATCGCTAATTAAAACAAAGCTTAAGGGAAATGCTAGAAATCTCATAGGTGATGAATCTACAATAGAAGAAATTATCACTAAGCTCAAAGTAACCGTTAAAGGTGAATCAGTGCATGTTTTGTCAGCTAAACTGATGAGCATAAAACAAAACAATAAAACACCAACTGCATACTGTACTGAAATAGAAAATCTCACAAAGTCACTTGAAACGGCATATATATCTGATGGTTAATCTTGTGAACTAGCTAACAAATACTCTACACAAGTTGCAGTAAAAGCTATTACAAAAAACTGCTCTAATGAAAAAGTAAAACTTATCATGGAAGCAGGCCAATTCAATGATATGAATGAAGCCGTGAGTAAATTTGTAAGCAGTTGCACTGAAGCAACAGGGCAACAGAACTCCGTATTATATTTCAGTCAAAGACCCACTTATTATCGTGGAAATAACAGAAGATTTCGTGGGAGAAACAATTATCCCCGAAATAATAACAATATTAATAATAACAACGGAAATAACAACAATAACAATTACAATAATAGAAACAGACAAAGACCTGACAATAATCGTGGTAATAGACACTACGTACGAGCAATGGACTCAAATGAAAATGGTTCGGAAAACTCCGACCATCCCCTAAGATCAGAACAGTAAATAATAAAGTGTATAACTTGAACCTCAACTTATGTAATTTCATTCAGATTAATATAAATAATAGTAACACAGCAGTAACACTACTAGTTGATACAGGTGCCGACATTTCACTCATAAAATCCAAACATTTTGATCTAAAGAAAATAAATACTAACAAAATCACAACATTAAGTGGAATAGGACAAGGTGAAATTAAATCTAAAGGTAGTATATTTTTTGATTTAAAATTTAAAAATTATCTAATACCACACAATTTTCAAGTAGTAGACAATAATTTCCCAATACCAAGCGATGGAATCATTGGTATGGATTTTATTAAGAAATATAATTGTATATTAGATTTTAATCAGGATTATGACTACCTAGTCCTACGACCATTCAATATACCACAACCTATAGAAATACCAATTTCTAACAACAGCGATAATCTTATATTGCCGCCAAGATCAGAAGTAATACGTAAAGTAAATTTTATTGATTGCGATAATGAAATACTAATACCAAATCAAGAACTTGAACCAGGAGTCTTTATCGCGAACACATTGGTAAAATCTAATAAAGCATACATTCGTATTCTAAATACAAATAACACTATCACATCAGTTAATAAAAGTAAAATAAAAACCGAAAATCTTTCTGAATATGAAATAGTCGAACAAAATCCGACCAAAAATACACATAGAAAATCAGAAATATTAAAACTTTTACAGAAAAATTTTCCAGAACAATTTAAAAATACATTAACGGAACTTTGCACATCATACAGCGATATTTTCGGTTTAGAATCAGAAACAATAACAATTAATAATTTCTATGAACAAAAGTTGAGAGTAAGAGATTCACAACCGGTGTACATTAAGAATTACCGGATACCACATACACACAAAGAAGAGATAGATAGACAGGTGAAAAAATTAATAGACGACAGAATAGTGGAACCATCAAATTCTGAGTACAACAGTCCAATTCTGCTGGTACCGAAGAAATCACTTCCAAGTTCAGAAACAAAAAGATGGAGACTCGTAGTGGATTATAGACAACTAAATAAGAAATTGATAGCAGACAAATTTCCATTACCTAGAATAGATGACATTTTAGACCAACTCGGTAGAGCCAAATATTTTTCATGTCTAGATTTAATGTCCGGTTTTCACCAAATTGGACTAGAAAAAAACTCTAGAGATCTAACTTCATTTTCAACAGCAAATGGATCTTATAGATTTACTAGATTGCCCTATGGTTTAAAAATAGCGCCCAATTCTTTTCAAAGAATGATGACACTCGCTTTTACTGGTTTGCGACCAGAACAAGCATTTCTTTATATGGATGACTTAGTTGTTTTAGGATGTTCGGAAAAGCATATGCTTTCTAATTTAACAAATGTGTTTGAATTATGTCGAAAACGCAATCTTAAGTTACATCCCGAAAAATGTTCATTTTTCATGAGGGAAGTTACATACCTAGGACATAAATGCACTGATAAAGGAATACTGCCTGACGATAGTAAATATTCGGTAATCGAAAATTATCCACAACCAAAAGATGCGGATAGTGCAAGAAGATTTGTAGCATTTTGCAACTACTATCGCAGATTTATCAAAAATTTTTCAGAGTATTCTAGACATCTTACAAGATTGTCCAAAAAGGGTGTGCAGTTCGAATGGACTAAAGATTGTGATTCAGCATTTAAATATCTTAAAAAAGCATATATGAGTCCAACATTACTTCAATATCCAGATTTCACAAAAGAGTTTTGTATAACAACAGATGCAAGCAAACATGCTTGTGGAGCTATACTAACTCAAGAACATGAGGGAAAACATCTACCAATAGCATACGCATCCAAAATATTTACAAAAGGCGAGAGTAACAAATCAACAATTGAACAAGAATTAACCGCTATACACTGGGCCATCACACATTTTAGACCATATATTTATGGTAAACATTTTCTTGCCCGCACTGATCACAGACCTCTGTCATACCTCTTTTCCATGAAAAATCCAAGCTCAAAACTAACTAGAATGAGACTGGACTTGGAAGAATATGATTTCACTGTAGAATATCTTAGGGGAAAAGATAATTATGTGGCCGACGCTTTGTCGCGCATTACAATAAATGATTTAAAAGAAATAAATAATAAAAACAGCAATGTATACAAAGTAACAACTCGAGCAATGACAAACAATGCACTTAAAAAGAAATATCCAATTACACCAAATAAACGGCATTTAAATAATGAAAATGAGAAGCCCAATGTATTTGAACCAATTATTAATTCTGACGTCAGAAAATTTTGTAAGCTAAAGATTACACCACTAAAAGTTTATATTAAACGTGGCAAATCTATAAGAGCATGTATAAATATAGATGAATTGTTTACTAACGGGAAATTTGACTTAGGACAATTTTTCCCTAGGCTCGAAGAAGTGGCCGGTAAATTAAATATTCATAAAGTACAAGTGGCACCCAGTGAGAAAATTTTCGAATTTATCTCTATTAATGAATTTAAAGAAATGGGCAATAAATTATTAAAATTATTAAAAGTAGCGCTACTTAATGAGGTGATCCACGTAACAAATGCCAAATTAATAACAGAGATAATGAAACGATACCACGATGACCCCGCAGAGGGAGGACATTCCGGTGTTTCAAGAACTCTAAATAAAATAAAAAGATACTACTATTGGAAAAATATGACTCGAGATATAACAAAATACGTTAAAATATGCCAAAAATGTCAAACAGCTAAAATAACAAAACATACAAAAATACCACTGACATTGACAAATACACCAAATAAACCTTTTGATACGGTAATTGTGGATACTATAGGTCCACTACCAAAATCATATTTCGGAAATGAATATGCCGTCACCATAATATGTGACATGACAAAATATCTTGTAACGGTACCTATACAAGATAAAAGCGCAAAATCCATTGCGAAAGCAATATTTGAAAATTTTATTCTTACCTATGGTCCAATGAAGACGTTCATTTCAGACATGGGTACAGAATATAAAAACTCAATACTTACTGAATTGTGTAACCTTTTGAATATTGAAAAAATAACATCAACAGCTTACCATCACCAGACTCTAGGAACTGTGGAAAGAAGTCACAGAACTTTTAACGAATATGTAAGATCATACATATCCATTGACAAAACCGATTGGGATGAATGGCTTAAATATTTCACGTACTGTTTTAACACTACGCCATCTTCCGTTCATGACTATTGTCCTTATGAGTTAGTTTTTGGTAGACTTCCAAATGGGTTTCAACAGTTCAATAGTATTCAAGAAATAACACCATTATATAATATAGAAAATTATGCTAAGGAAGTTAAATTTAGGTTAGAAATAGCACATAAGAGAGCGCGCGCTATGATAGATAGGTCTAAACTTAAACAAAAATCAAATTATGATAGGTCATTATTAGAAGTAGATTTCAGAGTAGGAGACTTAGTTTTAATGAAAAATGAAGTAGGACACAAATTAGATAATAGGTATAAAGGTCCTTATGAAATTAAAAATATAGATTTAAAAAATAATGTAACCATAGTTGATAAGAAAAATAATAAAGAACATATAGTACATAAGAATAGACTTAAATCTTACCATAATGAATAAAATATTAAATTCACCTAATTATAATAAATGTTATTGGTATTCAAGTAACAAAATTGTTTCCACAAAATTAAGTATAATACATAATTGTTAAAGAATGTCCATAAAACTTTCAGTTATATGAACATTCTTCCGTAAAAGGGAGGTGTAGCGTGTCTTTTATATTAACATTGCTTGCACACATAATTTCAGTTACATGCAATGAACCCGGCGCATGTAATACGAATAAGCCACTTGACTGTTGTGCGCTGTGTGTGTGTGTATGAGTACAATACTAGCAGTACACACAGTCGTCAATAGTAATACTATCACCACTCTTACTATTGGGCAAGTGTCTGCGAGATTGTAAGTAAATGCTGAGCAAACCGCTATACCTTCCACTGTAATGAAAATGCTTAATAAGCAGGGTTTCGAACAACTGCTAAAAGCAGTCAAAATTTGCATAAAATTTCATTTATTTTCAGCAACATGCTGGAAAAAAATGAACTGTATTCTATTTTCATCACACTCATACTTAAATCAGTTGAACTGTGTGCGCACAGTTACTGAAAAAACAGTAACACAATTTACTTTTTTTTCAGCAGTCAAAAGAACCAGCAGCCGACTCACTCCATTTTTAACACACAGACTGCTGAACTGGCGACTGAAACACAGAAGCTGATGTGTTTACAGTTGACGTAAGCATTTTTTTTAGTTTACTAAACGACGTAGCTAGAAACTGGCAGTTCGACTGTATAGTCGCGTAACACAAACTGGCTGGTGACTATATTGAGTTCTGTTCACTTAAAAATACATTTGTTTTGTTGTTGAAAAAGAAAAGAGAAATACAATTACATACGTACATATGTATGTATGTATTAATAGAATGAAGAAACTTATTTGTAATGTTTGGAATGTCAGTTATAATACTTTTTATTTAAAAATATTTATTTGTGCTTTATATAGGTACATAGGAATTTAATAAAAAATTAAAAAATTGTTTTTAAGATAAAATGAAAATAAGATTTTCTATAGAAAAAATAACAAACATACAAATTTTTTCTGTTAGTTTAAAATATTATAAGTTTCCACTAAAATTATTTATTAACTATTTTATTTTTAAATCAAGCTCTAGGTCTTTTTAATATTAAATTATTTATTTTCGATAATAATAAAAAGACCTAGAGCTTGATTTAAAAATAAAACAGTTATTAAATTAAAAAAGGTCAAATAAAAGCTAAATATAAAATTATTTATAATAATCTAAGTTTTTTTTGTTTTGTTTATACATAGGTATTTTAATTATTATATACCTTTTTATATTTATTTATTTATTTACATATGTCTATAGAACATTGTCCCTTGCAGACTATTTAAAGAACTTAAATTAGTTAATTCAAAATAATATAAACAATTTTTTAAGTATTATTTACAAGATTTAAATAATATTTACAAAATATTATTATAAAAATTATATTTAAATGTGATTATTTCTCATATTATAAAAAAGAAAAGAATTATAGTTATGTTTTGATGAGCTAAATTCCATTATAAAATGATGCGACAATTTATTAACCCAGCAAAAACTTTACTTACAATCCTACTTTCAATGACTTCAAGAATTCATTACTTTGTAGCTTTATTCGCCACTTTTTGGATTATTAGTTATATATTAAATAATAACTTTATTATTATATCTTAAATATACAGAAAAATTTAAATTTTCATTATGACAATAAAAATGTCATTATAGTCATTATAGTAAAAAAAACATAGTTTTTTAATACAAAATCTACACTGCCCCGGTAGACTAGCTGGTAGAGAGCTAGTCTATCAGCACCGAGGTTGCGCGATCGAATCCCGCCAGAGACAGAAAAAAAATAAAAAATAAAATAAAGTAAAATAAAGTAAGAAAAAAAAAAAAAAAAATAATTAAAAAAAATAATTAAAAAAAAAATAAAAAAAATTTTACTTTATTGACTTTGTGTAACTATATACTTTTATAAAATTTTTAAGTATAAAAAAAAACCTATTATTTTTGGATTATAATAGGCTAAATTATAATGGATTACTTTTGGGACATCTCGAACAAAAATAAGTACTTTTTCTAGAAGAAAAGTAAGTAGTTGGCTCGTCAAATTCTCATTATGTTTCTGCTTATTTTGTAAGCAAAGTTTTTGCTGGGAAATAGAGTTCAAGCTCTAATGCTGGGTACACACTATGCAACACGTTTACGCAATCCAGTGAATTAAATTCATTTTCATTCATTTCAGATTGCATACACATCAAAACGCTTTGATATTTTGAGGTTGCATTGAAACAGTTTCCATGTAGGTTGCACTGTGTGTACCCAGCATAATAAATGGACTATTGTGTACAAAATTAGAACGTTGCAGTTGAATAAAAAATTTATTATGGACACGAAGATTCCTTCAGGGAACGTTAAAAGCAATTTTAGCCAATGTAAATATTATGTTTTATAAACGCATATGCATCGCGTTTTATAAGCAAAAAAATTACCAAAAAATATAAATATTTGGGCTAAATATTTAAAAAATATACACTTGAAATTTTTTTTTAATATTTATAAGTGGAAAAAACATGAATAGAACAAGAAAATTACATAAAAACGTAAAAATTTAGTCTTATAAACGTAAGTAAGGCAAAATAACTTCAAAAGTAAAAGTTAAAATGAAGAAAAAAACAAAAATATAAAGAAAAAACAAAAATGAAACAATCATGTTAACAAGTTTAAATATTTGAACCTGCATATAAATTGAATTAAGAACATATTTTTTTTAAATTATTTTCAAAACTAAAGTTCACTGCCTGTTTTTCAAAAGAAAATAAAACGGAAGTTTTTAAGCTATTTTCGTAAAAATTTAAAAAAAACAAGCCAGCAGTTTGTTTAATTGTTTTAAGACCTTCAGTTTTTTAAGTTTTATCCAGCTTTTTATTGTCATAATGAAAATTTAAATTTTTCTGTATATTTAAGATATAATAATAAAGTTATTATTTAATATATAACTAATAATCCAAAAAGTGGCGAATAAAGCTACAAAGTAATGAATTCTTGAAGTCATTGAAAGTAGGATTGTAAGTAAAGTTTTTGCTGGGTTAATAAATTGTCGCATCATCTTATAATGGAATTTAGCTCATCAAAACATAACTATAATTCTTTTCTTTTTTATAATATGAGAAATAATCACATTTAAATATAATTTTTATAATAATATTTTGTAAATATTATTTAAATCTTGTAAATAATACTTAAAAAATTGTTTATATTATTTTGAATTAACTAATTTAAGTTCTTTAAATAGTCTGCAAGGGACAATGTTCTATAGACATATGTAAATAAATAAATAAATATAAAAAGGTATATAATAATTAAAATACCTATGTATAAACAAAACAAAAAAAACTTAGATTATTATAAATAATTTTATATTTAGCTTTTATTTGACCTTTTTTAATTTAATAACTGTTTTATTTTTAAATCAAGCTCTAGGTCTTTTTATTATTATCGAAAATAAATAATTTAATATTAAAAAGACCTAGAGCTTGATTTAAAAATAAAATAGTTAATAAATAATTTTAGTGGAAACTTATAATATTTTAAACTAACAGAAAAAATTTGTATGTTTGTTATTTTTTCTATAGAAAATCTTATTTTCATTTTATCTTAAAAACAATTTTTTAATTTTTTATTAAATTCCTATGTACCTATATAAAGCACAAATAAATATTTTTAAATAAAAAGTATTATAACTGACATTCCAAACATTACAAATAAGTTTCTTCATTCTATTAATACATACATATGTACGTATGTAATTGTATTTCTCTTTTCTTTTTCAACAACAAAACAAATGTATTTTTAAGTGAACAGAACTCAATATAGTCACCAGCCAGTTTGTGTTTCACGACTATACAGTCGAACTGCCAGTTTCTAGCTACGTCGTTTAGTAAACTAAAAAAAAATGTTTACGTCAACTGTAAACACATCAGCTTCTGTGTTTCAGTCGCCAGTTCAGCAGTCTGTGTGTTAAAAATGGAGTGAGTCGGCTGCTGATTCTTTTGACTGCTGAAAAAAAAGTAAATTGTGTTACTGTTTTTTCAGTAACTGTGCGCACACAGTTCAACTGATTTAAGTATGAGTGTGGATGAAAATTGATGTGTCGAACTATTTTCAGCATAGTTGCCTGTTAAAAAAAAAAAACTGGCGACTGAATTTTAAACACTGTTAATAAGCATTTATTATGTAGTCGAGCTAATTAGCAATTAAAATCAATTCTTATACCAAGTACAAACAGTGCGTACTAGCCGCACTAAATAAAGAATTCAATTTTATTAAGAAATAAAAAGGCTTTTAATTACATGGCGATCCTGCCAGTTCTTTGGAGTGCTTCCTTGTAGAGCACCCAAAGTAAACAAAAAAAAAAAAAAAAAAATAAATAATAAATAAGAAAAAAAATTACACTTGCTCGAGCAACACCACGGGTTGCTCGCAAGAATAAAAAAAAAAAAAAACATTTTTCTATTAATAATAATTTTGTCCTGACGGATCAGCCGAAAAATATCCGTCAGCTGCGTCAAAGAAGAACCGCCTGGCCAAAAGGCAATTTGGACATAAGGAATTTTATTTATCTTCAATGAAAGAGGGACCACAGCCCATAACCCTGGAGGAATACAGGGCACGCCAGAACAAAAATAAGGAAACCCTTACGTCATCAACACCACCTAAAACCAAAAAGCCTAGAAGAAGAGGAGGCTACACTCAAAAACTAAAGAGGGAGAAAGCTATCCTATTGAGGGAACTAAACCAACAACCACCACCACCTTGGGAACGAGCAACCAAAATTTGGGAACGAATTTCCAAATTAGAATTTCTAATGGAAAGTAGAAAAACAATGAATTAAATTTTTTTTTTACTATAAAACAGATGTGCGGGCCTTATTATCTGCACTCTTAGGGCCTATAAGTGAACAAATCGCTCGAGGCAAAACCTGAGGAAAAATATTTTAATAATAATAATATACAAAATCATTTTTTCTTGAAAGACATTTTTAAACCTATACACTTTTAATTAATTTTCTTTAGAAAAATAAGACATTTAGATAATTTTACTCTTACATAATTTTACTCTTACATTTTATTAAAATATATTTGATGTAAATTTCAAACTTAAAATCTATTTTTTTTTTAATTTTTAATTTCATAAGGGATTTTTTTTTATTTTTAATTTCATAAGGGATTCTTACGTTAATTTTTCTATGTGTAAATCAGAAACAAAATTTGACAGGCCCAAGGCCAATGTCATCAATGAAGTAGAAGTAGTTGAGGGAAAAACAAATTTGTTAACTATAGAAATCTATCTATTAATAATAACAGTAATCATAATAATAAATTTTATAATTCGTATTTACCAAATGCACAATAGAAGACTCAAGAAAAAATATGTTAGCAGAGCAGATAATCTAGATAAAATATAATAGAACCAATGATTTAGAAAAGTTTAGATGGAATGGAAAGATATATTGAATAAGGTTAGGTTAATTAAAGAGCACTTCGATCGTTCTTATAAGTGCCTGAATGTTGAAAGACCAACTAAGGAAGAGACCATTCAACATCACTTCCAAATCCTACTTAATAGACTTGAGGAAATAAGAATTATATTTAATGTAAACTATAATCGGTTGACACTTAGTCACAAGATTGCAGCAGAGGGATTCTTTTTGGATTTAAAAACCAAAGTCTTAAAAATAGCCGCTTTAAAAAATATACAGATTAAACTACCTGAGACTCTACACGAAACAGTAAATTTAACAACAGACAATAAAACAGATACTAAAATGACACAAACAAGAAATTATCACTAAGCTCAAAGTAACCGTTAAAGGTGAATCAGTGCATGTTTTGTCAGCTAAACTGATGAGCATAAAACAAAACAATAAAACACCAACTGCATACTGTACTGAAATAGAAAATCTCACAAAGTCACTTGAAACGGCATATATATCTGATGGTTAATCTTGTGAACTAGCTAACAAATACTCTACACAAGTTGCAGTAAAAGCTATTACAAAAAACTGCTCTAATGAAAAAGTAAAACTTATCATGGAAGCAGGCCAATTCAATGATATGAATGAAGCCGTGAGTAAATTTGTAAGCAGTTGCACTGAAGCAACAGGGCAACAGAACTCCGTATTATATTTCAGTCAAAGACCCACTTATTATCGTGGAAATAACAGAAGATTTCGTGGGAGAAACAATTATCCCCGAAATAATAACAATATTAATAATAACAACGGAAATAACAACAATAACAATTACAATAATAGAAACAGACAAAGACCTGACAATAATCGTGGTAATAGACACTACGTACGAGCAATGGACTCAAATGAAAATGGTTCGGAAAACTCCGACCATCCCCTAAGATCAGAACAGTAAATAATAAAGTGTATAACTTGAACCTCAACTTATGTAATTTCATTCAGATTAATATAAATAATAGTAACACAGCAGTAACACTACTAGTTGATACAGGTGCCGACATTTCACTCATAAAATCCAAACATTTTGATCTAAAGAAAATAAATACTAACAAAATCACAACATTAAGTGGAATAGGACAAGGTGAAATTAAATCTAAAGGTAGTATATTTTTTGATTTAAAATTTAAAAATTATCTAATACCACACAATTTTCAAGTAGTAGACAATAATTTCCCAATACCAAGCGATGGAATCATTGGTATGGATTTTATTAAGAAATATAATTGTATATTAGATTTTAATCAGGATTATGACTACCTAGTCCTACGACCATTCAATATACCACAACCTATAGAAATACCAATTTCTAACAACAGCGATAATCTTATATTGCCGCCAAGATCAGAAGTAATACGTAAAGTAAATTTTATTGATTGCGATAATGAAATACTAATACCAAATCAAGAACTTGAACCAGGAGTCTTTATCGCGAACACATTGGTAAAATCTAATAAAGCATACATTCGTATTCTAAATACAAATAACACTATCACATCAGTTAATAAAAGTAAAATAAAAACCGAAAATCTTTCTGAATATGAAATAGTCGAACAAAATCCGACCAAAAATACACATAGAAAATCAGAAATATTAAAACTTTTACAGAAAAATTTTCCAGAACAATTTAAAAATACATTAACGGAACTTTGCACATCATACAGCGATATTTTCGGTTTAGAATCAGAAACAATAACAATTAATAATTTCTATGAACAAAAGTTGAGAGTAAGAGATTCACAACCGGTGTACATTAAGAATTACCGGATACCACATACACACAAAGAAGAGATAGATAGACAGGTGAAAAAATTAATAGACGACAGAATAGTGGAACCATCAAATTCTGAGTACAACAGTCCAATTCTGCTGGTACCGAAGAAATCACTTCCAAGTTCAGAAACAAAAAGATGGAGACTCGTAGTGGATTATAGACAACTAAATAAGAAATTGATAGCAGACAAATTTCCATTACCTAGAATAGATGACATTTTAGACCAACTCGGTAGAGCCAAATATTTTTCATGTCTAGATTTAATGTCCGGTTTTCACCAAATTGGACTAGAAAAAAACTCTAGAGATCTAACTTCATTTTCAACAGCAAATGGATCTTATAGATTTACTAGATTGCCCTATGGTTTAAAAATAGCGCCCAATTCTTTTCAAAGAATGATGACACTCGCTTTTACTGGTTTGCGACCAGAACAAGCATTTCTTTATATGGATGACTAAGTTGTTTTAGGATGTTCGGAAAAGCATATGCTTTCTAATTTAACAAATGTGTTTGAATTATGTCGAAAACGCAATCTTAAGTTACATCCCGAAAAATGTTCATTTTTCATGAGGGAAGTTACATACCTAGGACATAAATGCACTGATAAAGGAATACTGCCTGACGATAGTAAATATTCGGTAATCGAAAATTATCCACAACCAAAAGATGCGGATAGTGCAAGAAGATTTGTAGCATTTTGCAACTACTATCGCAGATTTATCAAAAATTTTTCAGAGTATTCTAGACATCTTACAAGATTGTCCAAAAAGGGTGTGCAGTTCGAATGGACTAAAGATTGTGATTCAGCATTTAAATATCTTAAAAAAGCATTAATGAGTCCAACATTACTTCAATATCCAGATTTCACAAAAGAGTTTTGTATAACAACAGATGCAAGCAAACATGCTTGTGGAGCTATACTAACTCAAGAACATGAGGGAAAACATCTACCAATAGCATACGCATCCAAAATATTTACAAAAGGCGAGAGTAACAAATCAACAATTGAACAAGAATTAACCGCTATACACTGGGCCATCACACATTTTAGACCATATATTTATGGTAAACATTTTCTTGCCCGCACTGATCACAGACCTCTGTCATACCTCTTTTCCATGAAAAATCCAAGCTCAAAACTAACTAGAATGAGACTGGACTTGGAAGAATATGATTTCACTGTAGAATATCTTAGGGGAAAAGATAATTATGTGGCCGACGCTTTGTCGCGCATTACAATAAATGATTTAAAAGAAATAAATAATAAAAACAGCAATGTATACAAAGTAACAACTCGAGCAATGACAAACAATGCACTTAAAAAGAAATATCCAATTACACCAAATAAACGGCATTTAAATAATGAAAATGAGAAGCCCAATGTATTTGAACCAATTATTAATTCTGACGTCAGAAAATTTTGTAAGCTAAAGATTACACCACTAAAAGTTTATATTAAACGTGGCAAATCTATAATAGCATGTATAAATATAGATGAATTGTTTACTAACGGGAAATTTGACTTAGGACAATTTTTCACTAGGCTCGAAGAAGTGGCCGGTAAATTAAATATTCATAAAGTACAAGTGGCACCCAGTGAGAAAATTTTCGAATTTATCTCTATTAATGAATTTAAAGAAATGGGCAATAAATTATTAAAATTATTAAAAGTAGCGCTACTTAATGAGGTGATCCACGTAACAAATGCCAAATTAATAACAGAGATAATGAAACGATACCACGATGACCCCGCAGAGGGAGGACATTCCGGTGTTTCAAGAACTCTAAATAAAATAAAAAGATACTACTATTGGAAAAATATGACTCGAGATATAACAAAATACGTTCAAATATGCCAAAAATGTCAAACAGCTAAAATAACAAAACATACAAAAATACCACTGACATTGACAAATACACCAAATAAACCTTTTGATACGGTAATTGTGGATACTATAGGTCCACTACCAAAATCATATTTCGGAAATGAATATGCCGTCACCATAATATGTGACATGACAAAATATCTTGTAACGGTACCTATACAAGATAAAAGCGCAAAATCCATTGCGAAAGCAATATTTGAAAATTTTATTCTTACCTATGGTCCAATGAAGACGTTCATTTCAGACATGGGTACAGAATATAAAAACTCAATACTTACTGAATTGTGTAACCTTTTGAATATTGAAAAAATAACATCAACAGCTTACCATCACCAGACTCTAGGAACTGTGGAAAGAAGTCACAGAACTTTTAACGAATATGTAAGATCATACATATCCATTGACAAAACCGATTGGGATGAATGGCTTAAATATTTCACGTACTGTTTTAACACTACGCCATCTTCCGTTCATGACTATTGTCCTTATGAGTTAGTTTTTGGTAGACTTCCAAATGGGTTTCAACAGTTCAATAGTATTCAAGAAATAACACCATTATATAATATAGAAAATTATGCTAAGGAAGTTAAATTTAGGTTAGAAATAGCACATAAGAGAGCGCGCGCTATGATAGATAGGTCTAAACTTAAACAAAAATCAAATTATGATAGGTCATTATTAGAAGTAGATTTCAGAGTAGGAGACTTAGTTTTAATGAAAAATGAAGTAGGACACAAATTAGATAATAGGTATAAAGGTCCTTATGAAATTAAAAATATAGATTTAAAAAATAATGTAACCATAGTTGATAAGAAAAATAATAAAGAACATATAGTACATAAGAATAGACTTAAATCTTACCATAATGAATAAAATATTAAATTCACCTAATTATAATAAATGTTATTGGTATTCAAGTAACAAAATTGTTTCCACAAAATTAAGTATAATACATAATTGTTAAAGAATGTCCATAAAACTTTCAGTTATATGAACATTCTTCCGTAAAAGGGAGGTGTAGCGTGTCTTTTATATTAACATTGCTTGCACACATAATTTCAGTTACATGCAATGAACCCGGCGCATGTAATACGAATAAGCCACTTGACTGTTGTGCGCTGTGTGTGTGTGTATGAGTACAATACTAGCAGTACACACAGTCGTCAATAGTAATACTATCACCACTCTTACTATTGGGCAAGTGTCTGCGAGATTGTAAGTAAATGCTGAGCAAACCGCTATACCTTCCACTGTAATGAAAATGCTTAATAAGCATTTATTATGTATAAAAGTCGAGCTAATTAGCAATTAAAATCAATTCTTATACCAAGTACAAACAGTGCGTACTAGCCGCACTAAATAAAGAATTCAATTTTATTAAGAAATAAAAAGGCTTTTAATTACATTATAAAGAAAAAAAAAAAATCCTGAAGATGGCACTCAAAGGAAGTGCCGAAATATTGGTGAAAATAAATTTATAAAAAAAAAAGTTTTTTTATATAAAACAATAAGACCTTAAGCTCGAATATTTTATTGGCATGTTTAACATTAAAAGTATGCATTCTGATAAAATTTCAGCGTTTAACATGAAAATTTCAGCATGAAGAATAAATTCAATTTACCATATTTAATAAAACTAGTGTTCGCCTAATGGTCAAAATTCGACCATAAATTTGTATGTAAATATGAAGAAAACATAATTCATCTTAGTATATTCGAATTTATTTGTTTCGAGCATTTATTGTTTCCTTCAAAGTGGATCGAGTTGGTGAGGGACCAACCTCCGGTTCATATTTTATCTTCAATATAAAAAATACCAATTGAAAAACCAAAAAGTCTTCTTTATATATTGTCATCCACTCAGGATGAAACGAAAATTAATCAAAGTACCAGCTGCTGAACGAAAAAGTACCAAAAAGCTCCCCTCACATGTTCTTATTCACCCTTTTTAATGTATAATTTTATCTTTATAGGTCGAATATTAACGACAAATTAAAAAAGTTCCAGATGAAAAACAAAAAATACCAACATTTTTTATCTTATAGGTTATCACTCACTCAGGACTCTACACCTATAATATTATGTTTTTTAGTTCAATATTATAGAAAATTTAAAAATTATCACATGAAGCACAGAAAAGTAAAAAAAGAAATTTAGTTTTCCGTATTTCTCCTTTTTTCTCCCCATAGAGGTTCGGTTGACAAACAAAGGAAGAAAACGTTCTTAACTGGTTTGCCTGGTCTGATTTATACATAAGATTTATATAGTCGAAATATTCGAAAACCGGTTTTTTTAAAATGTCGAATAATCGATCACCCTAATTTTTATTATTTGATAATTGGAAAAAAAAAGTTTATTTATTTATTTTGCATTTGTGTAAGTAGCAATTTTGAACGCTTATAACTCTGAAATTATTGAACAGATTTAAATAAAATATATATTGTGCAATTCTGTGAGTAAATACCTTTCAAATGGTGTATATTTTGTTCAAATCGGTTGACATACAGAGGAGAAAGTGTTCTTAACTGTTTTGCCTTAGCCTATTTATATATAGATATTTATTTTTAGTTTTATTCATCTAATCAGCAGTGGTTAATGAAGGTATAATAAGTTTCTCATTCTATGCGAATCATTTTTAATATTCATCTAAGAACCCATAAAGTAAATACATATCGCTCATTTGCTGCAAGACCGGCATAACTCAAAAAAAAATCCATTTCGAGATAAACGCATTTAAAGTTTTTGATTTGCTCTAACTACTTAAGCTTCGTACAGACGATGGTCAGATCTTAGAATATTTTCATTAAAATTGCCTTAAAATGTTTTGCAACTGTGTGAACATTGTAAGCTCATTTTCATTTGGAAGATGTGTAAAATTAATGCATCTGACAATGGCATCATTGTCAGAAAAATGACAACATTGTAAGATCTGACCATCGTCTGTACGAAGCTTTAGAAAAAAGAAGACACATTCTCTTCAAACTGGGAAAGTATAAAAGATATAAAGATGAATTTAATACACAATATAGAAGACACATTCTCTTCAAACTGGGAAAATATAAAAGATATAAAGATGAATTTAATTTATTTATTTATTTATTTATTTCAGTCTATGGAAAACAAAGTTCCTTACAGACTATGCAACTAACCTAACATAGAAAAATATATTATAAAGTAAAAAAAAAAAAAAAAAGTTAATAATTGGAATATATACATATATAAAAAATTTTATAAAATACTCAAAAGAAATAACTTAAAATTATCTTTTGATGTGCAAAATTCAATATGCGATTTAGATTTTTTTTGAAGGCATATATTTAATTTATTAATATAATTAAATGCTCTCGTTAAAGTGCCATTTAGAGCATAATTAGTACGATGAACTGGAACTTTAAATGTGTCAATTATCCTCAAGTTTCTAGCTGGTATATTGAATGGTATTAAAGACAATAATTCAGGACAATCAACCCTTGAATTAATTATATCATACATGAGTATACACAATATAAAGGAAAACAAAGCGAACAATTCTGCATCTCAAACTCCAAAATTTCATTTTTTGAGTTATGCCGGTCTTGCAGCAAATGAGCGATATGTATGTATATTTTGTGTGTGTACTCGAGGGTCTGATAGGATTCGTAATGGGGATGAACTGGCTGCGCGAGAGGAGACGGGGTGCTGGCCGCACGTAGGACGAATTTGGTTTGATCTGTTACTATCTTTTACAATCTATAACAAATTGTAAAATACTCCACAAAAATAATAGTCATACAATAAAAAAAAATTATAATTATTTTTTATCGGTTTTAAAAAAGTTTGCTTTTCTGATGCAGCGCAGTGATGCATTTACGAACGCACCCTATATCACACGCCCCAAAAAAATCCGACTCTCGGAAAACACTTTACTACGACTTAAACTGTAAAACTTAATAATATTGTTGCAAAATTCAGCCCATTACATTTTGCTAAGACTAGAAATAAAATTTCGTAAAGTAGGTTTATTATTTAACATAGGCCCTGAATAAAGCCCATAGTCGAAAATAAGCTAAATAAGCCTGAAGCAGTAACAAATATAAATATTGTGGTGAAATTTCGTTGAAAAAAACAACTGAAGACACGAGTCCCACATACATAGATTTACTAAACTTAAAACTTTTAGTTATACAATATCAACCATACGAGCTAAGTTTTTGGAATACTTAAATAATTCATAGATTAGAAAAAGTAAATTATAATTTTATTATTCTTATTCTTAAAAAATACTAATTTTTTGTACAAATAAAAATAAGTGATCATTATATATTACTGTTTTAATCATATATGGCCCTATGGGCTCGATTAAATAAATAAAATGAAAAATAAATAAAGTTTAAAAAGTTTTTGTTCAAAAATCCCACAATTTCCGGAAAAGCTGTAATTGAAAACAACTGAACATCCCAAGAACAAGCTAAAGTGGTAACGTACGACATACATAGATAAAACGCTGTCAAATTAAAACGCATAAAAAAAAATTTTAAGAAAAAATTGAAGGAATAGAACTATTACAAAAAAGCTTTATAAAATACATAACTGAAATTTAGCTCATAGAATAAATTCGATAAATGAAAAATGTTGAATATAATATAAATTAACCTTCGGAAGGATATAATTCCCAGTTTCTAAAAAATATATGTTTTATTAATTATTCTGAATTACGATTTTTAAATTTTATTTTGGTCTGAAATTATTTATTTTTGGCAAAAAAACATCCATTCTCTTGTCTTAACACTCTTTGAGAAAGAACTATTTTAACAAAGTTGATGGTGTACAGGTTGTGTACAGGAAACTTGATAGGCAACAAAACAAAGATAACTGACGAAGCTAACTTCACACAAATAACAAATTTGCCCCACTTTTAATAGCAAACCCAATGTATAAAATATTCTGTATTATATACTTTCGCTTATCCAAAACTTTTATTCCTGAAGTGTGTTAATATTTATTAGGCTTTGTATAATAAAGGATCAATATTTTGCATTTTAAATACTGATCAAGCATTTTATATAGAAAAAATTTGGAAAAAAATAGCCAAGGCCCCCTAACTCATCCCTTTGCAGCCCTAATGGTGCCAAAACTATATTATTTATACGTATAGGGGCTAGATTAACAATTACAAATCGATGAAAATTTATATATTAAAAATTTAAAGGCTTTATTTTATGAACCTATCTCATTATTTTCGGCCGGTATTTTTATTTATTCATATAATACAAATTGCCAGATGGTCAATACAATATATTGCGAGTAACACGGCGGCACACTGAAATGGAAAAATCATACTTTTGATACAGCTTCGTAATTAACGAGAAATTATTTACTTGTTGAAATGCTTTGGAACACCCAACATACCCTCATTTAGTTTACCACCACTTCGAAAACCGAATTGACACTCATTAAGCAAACTCCTAGAATCAATCCACTTTGTAATTTGGTCCTTGATTATTCCAAAAAATATTTCAAAAAGGTTTTTTGTATGGGACCTAGGTTTAAACAACTTTTAGAACCAATTATAGAAAAAACTTGATAGACAATTTTCTACTTATTTCGACTTCTCTTAGTATTACAGTAAAAAAAGAAAGCAATTTACCTTCATATATAATCTGATCGGAAATTTGTGATCGCAGTCGCTTGAGTGGAATATCCCCGTTAATCAATTTTGTGACTGTGCCTGACGGTGTTGATGTCACAACAGCAGTTTGTATTGCGGATCCAGTGTTGGTCGAACCAACAGTAGAACGACGATGTGTTATAAATTCTAATTGATCGTCCTGGTTGTTATCATCGTCCGGATATGCAGTATCTTCAACAACAATAGTACGATATGTGGTACCAACGCTGACAGAATTACCATTATTAGAACCTACGCCACTGCCGCCATGTGTCATTGTGGAACTGTGTGTATTTTCGGGTATAATTTCTTCCTGTTCTTCATGTTCAGTTTCAACCATGTGTTCGGCCTCTTCATCGCCGATTGCCTCCTCAACGGCTGCTTGTAATTGTTTCTGGAATGTCTCTGTTGTTGGCATATGTTCTATTTCCTCTTCGTCATCTACCTTTTCTGATTTAAAATGTATAGAGATCTGCTCGGGCGGTGCAGTAGCAGGTACTTTACCAAATAGCTCCAATGCACGTAATTCCAATGAGGTCATAGTAATATCTTTTTCACCCGATATGCTTCGTCTATATTTACATCTTGTTGTATTCTTCCAATCATTAAGACGCTAAAGCAAAAATATTACATATTACTTTTGTTCCAAAGAATGTAGATAGATGATGCTACACACTGTGGTCAATAATATCTCAATCAACTTACCTTACGCCACTCTTCCGATGTCAATGTAGGACCACTACAACAACTATTCAGTTTGTCCGATAACTCTTTCCACTTTCTTGTTAAATAGTTCGAGTCGTATTCTCGAGGTATACGTCCAGTGGCAAATACAGGGTCCTTTTCCATCAATTCGATATATATCATGTACTGGTTGGTCGATGTTCTCTTTTTACGCCGATCCATCTTCTGTTGCGTTGTTTCAGCACTATCAGACATTGTTTCCTACAGTATTTAATGATTGTAGTCCCAAATTTATTTTTTTATATTACTTCTGGTCTCCTTTTTAACAAAATTTAAAATATTTTTTCTGTAAACACAATTACTCTTCGCAAAAGATAAACTGTCAAAACGTTTATATGCGCTTGCCACAGCGTTGTAATTTTTAGGATTTTTATCCCATATCGTAAAAATGTAACCATTTTACGTGGAAAGCATACAGCACGAAATTAACACACATTGGAGTGAAAAAATTAGTTTGCTGGTTAAAGCCAAAGTATATATAGTAAGTCTGTGTTCATACGGCTCTTGTCCTATTGACATGACTGCTACTTTATATGCGAGAGGGACGAGGGGAAAAGAAACGAGAACACAGATGCATGTACTATCTTTACGTTTTGCTTTTTCATTCGTTGTTTAATTTTGTTATTGTTTTCAATATCAAAAAAGCAAATGTCGTCAACATGACATGAATCATTTGAACGCCAATTCAAGTTTAAAGAAGAAAAAGATTCAAGAAACAATATTCTTTCTTGTCAATAAGACATGAGCCGTATGAACTCAGACTTACATGACTCTTTATATTTGTACCTCTACATGCATTGGTATAATGTGAATTCAACACCTTTTTGAGAGGAAAAATAAATACAAACGTCACAAAATTTAAATTGAAAATTATGAATGAAAATACCAAATTATATCACTATTTAACTTGTTGAAATAAGTTTGCATTTTTTTTGCATCACTTTTAAAATAATTTCTTTAGAAAAAGCTCTTAATTTTCTCATATATTTTTTTATAAATTTTTGACTCGATTTTATTCCGTGGTGGATTTTCTACTAAATGAAAAATGTTAAAATTACAAAAAATTAAAAAAATTAAATTTCAAACATTTTTAAAAAACTCTCTATCTGCCTGTTTGTAGAACGCGAGCACAAAAGTGACTCGCTTAACTTACATTTAAAACAAAAACAAATTTTGAAATATTGTTTTTGTTTTAAATGTTAGTTGAACGAGTCACTTTTGCGCTCGCGTTCTACAAACAGGCAGTAACTGAACAACCTAAACAAAAGCGGCAAGCGTTTTTTTAAAAATGAAAATTTTATTTATATACAATTTCCATAAAACAAGCCGACATAGCGATCTGTCAAATAAGATTTATCAGCCGGGTGGTTTTTAATTCGCATTCTAATGGTTTGTTTCGTATAAATTGTATGCAAATGAGCAGTTTTGACATACAAAAAACGCTTCCGCTCTTATTTAGGTAGCTCAGTATGTCTAGTGAAAACTAAAAAAGTATCAGTACATGTACATTTTTGAGTTATGCATCACTAGTAGTGTTGAAAAATTCAGTACTTTGGTACTTTTTTCAGTACTTTTGCATATTAAAAATACCGCAGCACCCCCGCGTTGTTTTCAGTACTTTTTTATCATTTGAGCTTTTTAACTCTTCACTTTTGGTTTTGGTCATCATGTGTTTGTTGCAAAATTTATGTTGTATTTTAAAAATAATTACCGCCGTTAATATTGAAATGGAAAGCGTGGACGACAAGATTCATATTTTGCTCTCCTGAATGGGATATTTAATCTTACAAGTGGCAAGAAAATTTATAAGAAGGGGTGCATTGGATTATTTAAATTGAAATGAAAACCATATTTAAAGAAACATGCAATGTTAAGGAAATGGTTTATAAATTAAAAGAAATAGCGAAATTATTATATTCGACAATTTGCAAAACATTAAGAACTTAATTTTGTTTTGAAAATAAAACCTACAAAGTGATAATCAGCTTCACTCCAGAAAATATTATTTCCGGAAAAACCAATAGCATAATACTGTTGTTATCAATACGTACTGTTTTTATCAGCACATGTACTGATTTTTTGCAACTGTACTGTTTTATGCACAACTCCCGAAACTGTATGCAAATGTACTGTTTTTTACACTTTGTACTGTTTTTTGTACTGTTTTTTTGGTTCAGCCTACATAAAATCAAGATATTAAGAAAAATACTGCTAAAACATGTTTTCATAATATCCTAATATTTAACAGTACATAGCTTAAAAAAATTTTCTTGTGTTCCAAACAAAAAAGTTCTATAATAATAAGATTTTTTACACTGTGGTTATTGTATTCTCATAAATACACAGTAGAAATCTAATTATAATGGGTGGCTTGCAGCAGTAGTATATTTTCATATTGTTTTTTTAAGACATATGATTTTATGGCTACATCTTCCAATAGTATTTCCCTTTCCACACCTGAGAAAGATAAAAACAAAATCAATTTTTTTAATATAATTTTTTTTTTAAATACTAAGTTAAAACTTATTCCAACACAATTATCTTTAACTTTTAGAACTTTTTTAATTTTCGGGCATGTTCTGGAAATCGAAATCCCGTCAAATTGAAAACGAAAATATTTGGAAAATTCTTCGTGTTCAAAATTTATAAAACATACCTTTGAGGACCACTTTTATTTACCTAAACTATTTTTGAAATAGAGAAAAGCTTCGTTAATTTTTACACACATTTTATTGAAAATCTTCATCATTTTCAATTGCTCTTGATTGTTTTACTGAGAGAAAGTTTTGTGTTAAATTTTGTTAAAACTTTTTTTTTAGTATTTTCAGATTTTGTGCAATCAAAATAAACCAAACTACTTATTTGGATTTTTTTAGATTATTGGCCAATTTCATCAAATGTCAAAAAAAACCCTATTGTTATACATAGTAATAGTTAATTATAGACGTAAATAATTTAAAAATTGTTTGAAATTGGAAAATTAATTAAGGAAATTTTCTCAGATTCTACATGATTTGTGCAACTATGTGTGTGGTGAGAATTGCTTTAAATAAGAATATGTTTAAAGAAAATCGTAGTAACACAATCAATGAGTTAGTTGTTTTAAGGTAAGTAAGGCTTTTCTCCTTTCTTATATGGCTTACAACAATGTTATGATTTTTCTGTCTTCAGATTAAAAAAAAACCGAACGTTTACGCCAAATTCTTCGTTTGTGGTGTTTGCTTTTTAAAGGTAAATGGAGTAATTTCGTATATTTATGAAATGCCATAAAATGGAAGTCATACCTTTGACGTTACACATGTATTTTTTTAATATAATTGTTGTTGTATATTTAATCAAAAGTTTAAAATATTTTTAATAATTGAAATAACTAGTTATGTTTTCGTCAAAAAACGTACTGTTTTTTTCTTGACTGTACTGTTTTTTTTTATTCAATGTACTGTTTTTCCGCATTTAAAATCTGGCTACCCTATTATCAATGTTATTTACAAATGACAAACAAAACTATAATATCAATTCTCAATTCCGTGTTCTAGCGGATCTTTTAGAAATAAAGCATTTCAGAACTGAATATATTTAAATTTCTTGGAAAAATATAGCCAATTTCAAGAACGAAACTAATGTTTGCAGATATTCCACACGTTGCTTTTGGTATTATATCGATACCACATTTCAGAGCATCAATTGAACGCACATTTTCAAATGCAAAATGATGTAAAAAGCAAAGGAAGAAACCGTTTACACGTAGCAACTGTTTCAATTTTGATAAAAACTAACATAGCGTTTACATTTGCCAGTACTGGCAAGACAGTTGCAATTCATTCAAACTTTTTCACTAATACATAAACACTTTTACAGCTATTTTGTTTTTGCATTGTTTTGCCAACTAATATGTATATGCTTACTGTCCTGCCAGTACTGGCAAATGTTAGCGCTGTGTAAAGATCTATTAAAATTAACTGGTAGTTGCTGTTGTAGTTATAATATTTCTGATGATCTCTTAAAGTAAATTTGCTTTATCTTATAACACTGAATTAAAAGCTTTATTTTTAAGCATTAACGTTTAAAACTTTTTTTAGAACTTTTTCAAATATTTTTGTTAGAAAATACTGAAAAAAACGTACCTCATACATTCATATACTTGCAATATAACTGTTAAATTTTATCGCCAATGTGTATGTGATATTCGAAGGTGACACAATATATAGGCAAAAATCGAAATAATTAAAGAAGGAATATATACTGTGAAATGTGTTGGCAATAATGTACTATGCAAGGTATATTTACACAAGGTAGACTCATTTGGGAGTGTAAACATTCTGCTCTATAAAAGGAACCGAGTTGTCAAAATTGTCTTCACATAAAACAAAAACAATTTAACGCACACATGTACAAATTTTGGCTCTTATACACGAAATTTGACGTTTGGGTTCCAACTAGGGGTAATCAGCTGACAAACATATGGGCCAACGAGTTTACCTTGTGTAAATATACCTTGGTACTATGTTGTTTTGCTTTAAAGGGGCCCATAGACACATACTACTGACAGCTACTGCCGATGAACCCTTCGTATACGTGTGTGATTGATATTTTACTACACACCTATGAATCATCATTTTAAAATAAATTTCATTTCGTGAAATTTAAGAAAAACCATATTTTCTTCACACTTTTTTTTCTCAAAAACTATTTTAAATTTGTTTTAATTTAAATTGAAAAGAAAATTATATCAAAAAATTAATTAATTTATTTTATTGTTCATTTGAACAACTGTCAGCAGTATGAGTTCATTTCAAAATCAAATCTATTTTGATTTTTCATACTGCATTGTCTGTGTGACGCATACATAAATAAAAATTTCAAATTTACAAACACATGCTGATTACATGAGCATGAGCAGTATGTGTCTATGGGACCCTTTAAGGTTAAGTTTTCTTTTAGTAAGAGTTGGGCCATATTTTAATTGAAACCATTGTGCAACTTATTGAATAATATAGTGCAATATAGAAATAATATGGCGAATAAAATATTCAATTATATTGTAAATGGATGGAGCACCTGACGCTTATGTATAACAGAAATATTTTTTTCATGTCTACCTCAAATATAAATACTGTTTGCTATTAAAGACTTAGATAAATGAATTCCAATATTTTTATACCCACACCACAATAGTGGAGAGGGTATTATGCATTTGTGCTGATGTGTGTAACGCCTTAAAATATTGGTCCGAGTCCCACCTTAAAGTATACCGATCGACTCAGAATCACTTTCTGAGTCGAACTAACGATGTCCGTCCGGATGGCAGGCTGGCTGGCTGTCCATGTAACTTTGTTCGCAAAGTACATACAGGTCGCAGTTTTGCAGATATTTTGATTAAATTTGGGACATAGGTTTTTATTAGCACAAGGACCAAGCCTATTGAAAATGGGCCAAATCGTAGGGCCACGAGGGAAGATAGGGGGAAATTTCTTCCTCTCAGAAACTATCAAACCGATTGTAATGAAATTTAAAACATAGATAGAACCATAACTATATGGACACAAAAGGTATGCATTTATTCAAAAATAGGCCCACAAGGGGAGGTAGGGGACAATTTCTGCCTCTCACAAACTATCAAACCGATTTTCATGAAGTTTATAAACATAGATAAATCCATATTTATATGGACACATAAACATGATGTGTTTTTAAATACTGTGGTGTAGGGTATCATATGGTCGGGCTTGACCGACCATACTTTCTTACTTGTTTTTGTTCCTTTTATTTTCATAAATTATTGTTTTAATTTTTTTTTTTTTAAAGTACCATTTGTATGGAAAATACTCTTTTAGTCGAAGTTCAGTACCATTTCGAAATTTCAATTTTGCAACACTGTTGACCACCATGTTTATTAGCTAGCTCACCATTTATACCTTTTGTACACTTGCATACATGGTCCAATTAGTAGGTCTGCTTGAAACGCCTGCTGATTTTTTGCAGAGTTGTGTTTTATACGTGCAATTGTTTTTGTAACAATTGCTTTTGACATTTCCACCATTTCTTACACAAACAATTGCTTTTGTTCTTGACATCCTTATCATTTTTTACACAAACAAAATGCGTGTTGTTTTTTCTGTTGTTGGATTGTTGTAGTTGCGCGCAGACCTACTAATTGGGCCATGCTTGCATACATTTCGGAGGAACGCTTGGAAGATGTTGAAAATGTGAAATACGCGTTCACACTTGAAACATCTAACATTTACCATTAACAAAAAATGTCACCATTTCTGAAAAAAAACTTTTATTTTTTTTAAATACTTTTTTTCTACAAAAGTACCAACATTTTAAGAGATATCACCAAAATGTATTTCTAATTCATTTTGTTTAATAATTTTAGCAAAATAAGGCTTGCAAAAAAGAAAAAACTTGAGAAATGGTAACGCTGCTTTCAAAGCAACTGCCATTTTGTCAGTCATTCCACAATAATAACAGAATTTATTGCCACTTTTCTAGTGATGACACTAAAAGAATCGAAAACTGTAAAAGGGAACAAAATGAGTTAGTAACATTCTGTAAAGATGTAGAAAAATTAAGATTTTTAGCCCTATGTATTTCTTATGGGAAAATTTCAACATCTTCGCAAATAGATGTTAAATGTTGACAAGTGTGAAAAGGCTATTGGTTGACTTTGATGGTGTCTTAGCAGTCATAAAAATTGCCTAAAAATGTCTTGCAACTGTGTGAACATTGTAAGCTTATTTTCATTTGGAAGATGTGTAAAATTAATGCATCTGACAATGGCACCATTGTCAGAAAAATCACAATATTGTAAGATCTGACCATGGATCAACCAGATTGTGTCTAATAAAAATATTAATACTTAAATAACATTGTTTTTTTTACATAATTTCAAAAACAAACTTATGGTTATTAAAGGCGTAACTTTAAGATTACTCCTACTTCAAAAATTTTAGATACTTTTGTTATTTATGGAGCTCAAAAAATCAAAAATTTCATATGAAATTCGCTTCCTATTTTTTTAATTCAATTCTGTATCAAAGTGAATTGCAAAGTATTTTTTTATTGCACAATAACATTTCCGTTAGTGCTGGTTCATACAAGCCAAGTTTGATTCTTCAAGTCTTTTTTTCCCCCCTCTCCTAAAAACTCAAGACTTGACGAGTCAAACTTGACGTGTGTGAACCGGCACTAACTGAAATTTAGCTCATAGAATAAATTCGAAAAATGAAAAAATGTTAATTTTTTACGTAATTTATAGTCTAATTAAACTGTGACGTACTAAATTTTGTTATGATAGCATTATTTTTTTCGGTTTTAGGCGTACTAAACTGTTTTCCGGAAGTAGGGTTTATATGGGGCCTAGGGTAAATCATGGACCGATCTTCAGGAAACTTTACAATGCTATTTCTAGTCCCTTAAAGGAATTTTTGCAAAATCGTATATCGTTCTGTTCATTTTTCCACCATTTATGTTAGTTTTTGTAACAAAATTATCAATTTTTTAGGTGGTGGTTCCACATTTTGATTCATGGCTCTAATCCTACTGAACCGATTTTGCTGGATTTCAATCCCAAACTGCTAAGGATAACTACAAGTTTTTCGAAAGTGAGCGTGTTTTCAACAGACGGGCAGACGGGCATGGCTCAATCGACTTAGAATTACTCAAGGACCCAGAATATATATACTTTATGGGGTCTGAGATGAATAATAAAAAAGTTTCACACGAAGTGACAAACTAAGTATTAACTTTTCACATCTAATTGTGGTGGAGGGTATAAAAAAGTAACTTCTAATAAAGTATTTACAGTTTTAAAATAATTTAAATAGAATAATAATAAAATGTCTCACTGCCATGTCTACACATAAACATAACAGTTTGAAAGCTAAAAATTTTTAGCCAATGGGAACGAAGGTTGTGTGACGTCACGGTTCCTACATGCGCAGCAAAAAGTTTTATATCTGCCTGATGTCGTAATCTTTATTTCCATCATTCTTGGACGTACCTACATACATAAGTATGTATAATAATTGTATAAATGTATAAACGACAAAGCATACAGAGATGAAAAAAGTGACGTTTGAAAAATGCCCAAATCATTTGCGAGGGCAGCTTTCGAAGAAAGAGAAAGAAAAAAACACAATATTTTCTGTCTCGTGACGCCTCTGTGTGCTCTGTAGTACAAACTGAAAGGTCAAATCAAGGTATATTTACACAAGGTAAACTCGTTGGCCCATATGTTTGTCAGCTGATTACCCCTAGTTGGAACCTTAACGTCAAATTTCGTGTATATGAGAAAAAATTTGTACATGTATGCATTAAATTGTTTTTGCTTTATATGAAGACAATTTTGACAATTCGGTTCCTTTTATAGAGCAGCATGTATACACTTCCAAATGAGTCTACCTTGTGTAAATATACCTTGGGTCAAATTAGTCGTGACATAACCTGTATTACCATCACCTCTGTACAACCAAAACGACATAAACATACCATACAAACAGTGCGACCATATTAGCTTTTTTCGAGCTAAATTTAGCTTTATTTTTTCCTTTTTAGCTTGAGATATTTCATTTAGCTTTAAGCTTTTTTCAACGATGCATTAAGCTTTTCCTAGCCTTTTTTTAGTTTCAAAACCGTGTTAATTTATATTTTAAAATATATAAAACAGTTTATCCGAATAAACTTATGTGTGATTTAGTTAAAAGGGTGCATCGAACTGGGGTGCATCGCTGGATGTAGTCTGGCGGATCTACTAGGGTTTGTCAGGGAAATAGTGCGGTTGTTTCTGTTGAGGGGACTGTAGAGGGTCAATAGTTCTACGCGGGATCTTACAACTTACTAACTTTCTATCTTTCTTGATTCTATCCATCTTATACTTATTTTCTTTACTGTCTTCTATTTTTTCTCTTATTGAAGGGATTCACAATGGACCATATTGGTCTCCGGTTGGAGGTGTGCCCTTGGGCGCATAACCCTTCTTAACCTAACCTAACCTAGTTAAAAGGGTAATAGTCTGGCAGCGCAGAAGAAATAGCTGTTGCAGATTTGATTTACATACATAAAAGTGCTGCGAGGGGAAGAATACAAAAGTTAAGTTATTTTTTAAAAAAATTAAGAATTGTTTTCAAAAGTTAAACTTCGAAAAAACAGTAAATTTATGTGATTTATAAGAACAAAAAACATACATATTTCTGTTCCATATTTCAGTGATAATAGCAAGACCACAAATCAATTATTGAACAAAAGTAAAGCTTATAGTAAGTTTTATGCCTATGCCTATTGCATGAGAGTTATAAAGGTTTAAGCATACAGTACTTTTCGTTTATAGTCACTACAGTTTTTAGCCACTTTAGCGATATATTACAATTTATCTGTTGTTTCTGCCGTTATAAGTAAATTTAAAAAAAGGATTTACGTGAAAGTCCATTTAGCGATGAAAGCATATTTGCCACATACTTATTTCATCTATAAGCAGGCATCAAGAGCAAAAGTAATTCGAATTATGAGCATTATAGTTACATTAGCAAAACGTTCTACGTTCTTTTTAATTTTCGAAGACTCAAACCATTAAAAGAACTAAAACTTAAATCGTTTATTTTTTTTCATCATAAAAAAAATTAGTTTTTGGCTTGGGTATCAGGGAAAAATAATTAATCAAAACTTAATTAAACGAAAATTTCTTTAAATAAAATTTAAGCAAAAACTGAAAATAAAAAAATTAAAAAATAAATATTTTTATTATTATTCTATTTTTTTATTAAAATGCAAATTTTGGAAAATTCACAACTTAAAAAAAGGAACCGATCAAAATAAAAATAATCAGTATTGTGGTTATTTTGTTGAACTATTTATGGGTTTTAATCCAAATTTTAAGTATTTTTATAATCAGGCTTAAGTTCATCAAATTTAATTTTCATTAAATTATTTTTATGAAGAAAGGAATTTTACAACACGAAAATTAGTTAGAATTGTTATTGATAATTTTTCATTCTTGACGTGGCTGGGGCTCGAACCCCGGCCGGCAGGTTACCATGACATGTTTCGATCGCAACCACTCGATCTCCTCAGATGGAATTGCCGTCTTACACTCGCAGCCATCGACGACTGCTGACGTCAGTAGTCAAACATCAATCCTTAAACCAAATTGTATTTTAACCTTTGGTAGATTGAAATTTGCTTTTCTGAATAATTATCCATTTTTAATCGATTTTACGTGTTTTTTCCTTACTTCTGCTTTCTCGTACTTTTGTCAAGAATTCTTCTTAAAGTCGAAAGTACATTTTTTGTTTGTTTTTTCATTTTTGTCGTTCTTTTTTGTTGACCTTTTTTTTAGCACAACTTGAAGGACAAATGAACACATAGAGCTCGTGCCTTTGCTTTAACAATAATCAGTATTGTGGTTATTTTGTTGAACTATTTATGGGTTTTAATCCAAATTTTAAGTATTTTTATAATCAGGCTTAAGTTCATCAAATTTAATTTTCATTAAATTATTTTTATGAAGAAAGGAATTTTACAACACGAAAATTAGTTAAAATTGTTATTGATAATTTTTCATTCTTGACGTGGCTGGGGCTCGAACCCCGACCGGCAGGTTACCATGACATGTTTCGATCGCAACCACTCGATCTCCTCAGATGGAATTGCCGTCTTACACTCGCAGCCATCGACGACTGCTGACGTCAATAGTCAAACATCAATCCTTAAACCAAATTGTATTTTAACCTTTGGTAGATTGAAATTTGCTTTTCTGAATAATTATCCATTTTTAATCGATTTTACGTGTTTTTTCCTTACTTCTGCTTTCTCGTACTTTTGTCAAGAATTCTTCTTGAAGTCGAAAGTACATTTTTTGTTTGTTTTTTTCATTTTTGTCGTTCTTTTTTGTTGACCTTTTTTTAGCACAACTTGAAGGACAAATGAACACATAGAGCTCGTGCCTTTGCTTTAACAATAATCAGTATTGTGGTTATTTTGTTGAACTATTTATGGGTTTTAATCCAAATTTTAAGTATTTTTATAATCAGGCTTAAGTTCATCAAATTTAATTTTCATTAAATTATTTTTATGAAGAAAGGAATTTTACAACACGAAAATTAGTTAAAATTGTTATTGATAATTTTTCATCCTTGACGTGGCTGGGGCTCGAACCCCGGCCGGCAGGTTACCATGACATGTTTCGATCGCAACCACTCGATCTCCTCAGATGGAATTGCCGTCTTACACTCGCAGCCATCGACGACTGCTGAAGTCAATAGTCAAACATCAATCCTTAAACCAAATTGTATTTTAACCTTTGGTAGATTGAAATTTGCTTTTCTGAATAATTATCCATTTTTAATCGATTTTACGTGTTTTTTCCTTACTTCTGCTTTCTCGTACTTTTGTCAAGAATTCTTCTTGAAGTCGAGAGTACATTTTTTGTTTGTTTTTTCATTTTTGTCGTTCTTTTTTGTTGACCTTTTTTTTAGCACAACTTGAAGGACAAATGAACACATAGAGCTCGTGCCTTTGCTTTAACAATAATCAGTATTGTGGTTATTTTGTTGAACTATTTATGGGTTTTAATCCAAATTTTAAGTATTTTTATAATCAGGCTTAAGTTCATCAAATTTAATTTTCATTAAATTATTTTTATGAAGAAAGGAATTTTACAACACGAAAACTAGTTAAAATTGTTATTGATAATTTTTCATTCTTGACGTGGCTGGGGCTCGAACCCCGGCCGGCAGGTTACCATGACATGTTTCGATCGCAACCACTCGATCTCCTCCGATGGAATTGCCGTCTTACACTCGCAGCCATAGACGACTGCTGACGTCAATAGTCAAACATCAATCCTTAAACCAAATTGTATTTTAACCTTTGGTAGATTGAAATTTGCTTTTCTGAATAATTATCCATTTTTAATCGATTTTACGTGTTTTTTCCTTACTTCTGCTTTCTCGTACTTTTGTCAAGAATTCTTCTTGAAGTCGAAAGTACATTTTTTGTTTGTTTTTTCATATTTGTCGTTCTTTTTTGTTGACCTTTTTATACCCTCCACCACAATTAGTTGTGAAGAGGGTATATTAAGTTTGTCATTCCGTGTGAAACTTTTTTATTATTCATCTCAGACCCTATAAAGTATATATATTCTGGGTCCTTGAGTAATTCTAAGTCGATTTAGCCATGTCCGTCTGTCCGTCTGTTGAAAACACGCTCACTTTTGAAAAACTCAAAAGAAATAAACAAACTTGGTGTCAAATTGCTTGTAGTTATCCTAAGCAGTTTGGGATTGAAATCCAGCAAAATCGGTTCAATAGGATCTGAGCTATGAATCAAAATGTGGAACCACCACCTAAAAAAAATTGATAATTTTGTTACAAAAACTAACATAAATGGTGGAAAAATTCACAGAATGATATAAGATTTTGCAAAAATTTGTTTTATTTGACTGGAAATCACGCTGTAAAATTTCTTGAAGATCCGACCATGATTTACCCTAGGCCCCATATAAGCCCTTCTCCCGGAAAACAGTATAGTAAGCCTAAAACCCTAACTAACAATGCTATCATAACAAATTTTGGCACGTCACAGTTAAATAGGACTAGATATGAAACTATTAAGTTTCGTGAAGATCGGTCCATAATTAACCATAGGCCCCATATAAAACCTACTTCCAGAAAACAGTTTAGTACGCCTAAATCCGTAAAAAATAATGCTATCATAACAAAATTTGGTACATCAAAATTTTTTAGAACTAAAAATAAGACTGTGAAATTTCGTGAAGATCGGTCCATAATTTACCATAGGCACCATATAAACCTTACTCCCGGAAAACAGCTTAGTACGCCTAAAAACGTAAAAAAATAACGCTATCATAAAAAAATTTGGTACATCACAGTTTTATTGAACGAGAAATAAGACTTTAAAATTTTGTAAAGAACGGTCCATCATTTACCATAGGCCCCATATAAACTTTACTCCCGGAAAACAGCTTAGTAAACCTAAATACGTAAAAAATAATGCTATCATAACAAAATTTGGAACATATAAGTTTTACAGTACTAGAAATAAGACTGTGAAATTTCGTGAAGATCAGTTCATAATTTACCCTAGGCCCCATATAAACCTTACTTCCGGAAAACAGCTTAGTACGCTTAAAAACGTAAAAAATAACGCTATCATAACAAAATTTGATACATCACAGTTTTATAGAACTAGAAATGACACTGTGAAATTTGGTGAAGATCGGTGCATAACTTACCATAGGCCTCATATAAAGCCCACTCTGGTAAAATAATTAAATACGCGGTAAACTTTCTTCCAGTTTAGCTTCATATGGCCAGAAAAAATGTTATGCAATTTTGTGATATACGGTCCATAATTTTCCTTAGATTCCATTTTAGCAGCCTTCGGAAATTTACTGCAAACGCTTAAACTAATTGCACCGCTGTATTGAAATTTATGTTTTTTAATACCAGAAATCGTTCTGCAGAATTTGGGATGATTGGTTCATAGCTTACGATGGCTTTTATATAATTTGTTCTCTTGAAAATCATTTAAGTTCATCTTAAACTGATATTCTACTCAAACTTTTTAAAATTGATTCTGATTGTCGATCAATAATTTTATATAGGTCTAAACCGCAACAAATTTTAATGCACATGTCTGTTTTTACAAAGATTATAATAATAAATAGACATCATACAGATATTACTCCTAAAACATTCGAAGTGTCGGTGGAGGGTATCAAAGATTCGGCACAGCCGAATATAGCACTCTAACTTGTTTTAGCACAACTTGAAGGACAAATGAACACATAGAGCTCGTGCCTTTGCTTTAACAATAATCAGTATTGTGGTTATTTTGTTGAACTATTTATGGGTTTTAATCCAAATTTTAAGTATTTTTTTAATCAGGCTTAAGTTCATCAAATTTAATTTTCATTAAATTATTTTTATGAAGAAAGGAATTTTACAACACGAAAATTAGTTAAAATTGTTATTGATAATTTTTCATTCTTGACGTGGCCGGCAGGTTACCATGACATGTTTCGATCGCAACCACTCGATCTCCTCAGATGGAATTGCCGTCTTACACTCGCATCCATCGACGACTGCTGACGTCAATAGTCAAACATCAATCCTTAAACCAAATTGTATTTTAACCTTTGGTAGATTGAAATTTGCTTTTCTGAATAATTATCCATTTTTAATCGATTTTACGTGTTTTTTCCTTACTTCTGCTTTCTCGTACTTTTGTCAAGAATTCTTCTTGAAGTCGAAAGTACATTTTTTGTTTGTTTTTTCATATTTGTCGTTCTTTTTTGTTGACCTTTTTTTAACACAACTTGAAGGACAAATGAACACATAGAGCTCGTGCCTTTGCTTTAACAATAATCAGTATTGTGGTTATTTTGTTGAACTATTTATGGGTTTTAATCCAAATTTTAAGTATTTTTTTAATCAGGCTTAAGTTCATCAAATTTAATTTTCATTTAATTATTTTTATGAAGAGAGGAATTTTACAACACGAAAATTAGTTAAAATTGTTATTGATAATTTTTCATTCTTGACGTGGCTGGGGCTCGAACCCCGGCCGGCAGGTTACCATGACATGTTTCGATCGCAACCACTCGATCTCCTCAGATGGAATTGCCGTCTTACACTCGCAGCCATCGACGACTGCTGACGTCAATAGTCAAACATCAATCCTTAAACCAAATTGTATTTTAACCTTTGGTAGATTGAAATTTGCTTTTCTGAATAATTATCCATGTACTTTCGACTTCAAGAAGAATTCTTGACAAAAGTACGAGAAAGCAGAAGTAAGGAAAAAACACGTAAAATCGATTAAAAATGGATAATTATTCAGAAAAGAAAATTTCAATCTACCAAAGGTTAAAATACAATTTGGTTTAAGGATTGATGTTTGACTATTGACGTCAGCAGTCGTCGATGGCTGCGAGTGTAAGACGGCAATTCCATCTGAGGATCGAGTGGTTGCGATCGAAACATGTCATGGTAACCTGCCGGCCGGGGTTCGAGCCCCAGCCACGTCAATAATGAAAAATTATCAATAACAATTTTATCTAATTTTCGTGTTGTAAAATTCCTTTCTTCATAAAAATAATTTAATGAAAATTAAATTTGATGAACTTAAGCCTGATTATAAAAATACTTAAAATTTGGATTAAAACCCATAAATAGTTCAACAAAATAACCACAATACTGATTATTGTTAAAGCAAAGGCACGAGCTCTATGTGTTCATTTGTCCTTCAAGCTGTGCTAAAAAAAGGTCAACAAAAAAGAACGACAAAAATGAAAAAAACAAACAAAAAATGTACTTTCGACTTCAAGAAGAATTCTTGACAAAAGTACGAGAAAGCAGAAGTAAGGAAAAAACACGTAAAATCGATTAAAAATGGATAATTATTCAGAAAAGCAAATTTCAATCTACCAAAGGTTAAAATACAATTTGGTTTAAGGATTGATGTTTGACTATTGACGTCAGCAGTCGTCGATGGCTGCGAGTGTAAGACGGCAATTCCATCTGAGGAGATCGAGTGGTTGCGATCGAAACATGTCATGGTAACCTGCCGGCCGGGGTTCGAGCCCCAGCCACGTCAAGAATGAAAAATTATCAATTACAATTTTAACTAATTTTCGTGTTGTAAAATTCCTTTCTTCATAAAAATAATTTAATGAAAATTAAATTTGATGAACTTAAGCCTGATTATAAAACTACTTAAAATTTGGATTAAAACCCATAAATAGTTCAACAAAATAACCACAATACTGATTATTGTTAAAGCAAAGGCACGAGCTCTATGTGTTCATTTGTCCTTCAAGTTGTGCTAAAAAAAGGTCAACAAAAAAGAACGACAAAAATGAAAAAACAAACAAAAAATGTACTTTCGACTTCAAGAAGAATTCTTGACAAAAGTACGAGAAAGCAGAAGTAAGAAAAAAACACGTAAAATCGATTAAAAATGGATAATTATTCAGAAAAGCAAATTTCAATCTACCAATGGTTAAAATACAATTTGGTTTAAGAATTGATGTTTGACTATTGACGTCAGCAGTCGTCGATGGCTGCGAGTGTAAGACGGCAATTCCATCTGAGGAGATTGAGTGGTTGCGATCGAAACATGTCATGGTAACCTGCCGGCCGGGGTTCGAGCCCCAGCCACGTCAAGAATGAAAAATTATCAATAACAATTTTAACTAATTTTCGTGTTGTAAAATTCCTTTCTTCATAAAAATAATTTAATGAAAATTAAATTGGATGAACTTAAGCCTGATTATAAAAATACTTAAAAATAAAAATTTATAAAAAAAAATACTGGCCAAGCCGGGGGTAAATAAATTAAGTTTCGGCCTATAGCTGCAATTTACATACAATATCTTTTTTGCAATCCATTCGTGGTATTCTGTTGCAACTTTTAATAGTAACTGCCAAAATATCATCCCGATTACATTCTATGGCACGTGGGAAACATTGGTAAGCAATTGTACAAATCGCTCAGTTCCCTGAATATGTGCCGGTAACCCTAGATCAGTATACGGTAGATGCTTGTAGTAAATGGCGGCTCAGACAAATTGCTATCGTCCATTTCCAATTTAAATAATTGTATTAGCTAAAAAACATAAATTTCTGAAATACAATTGGACACTTTCAGAAGTTACATTTGGAATTGGAAATTTTTGAAATATAGTTAGAAAATTCTGAAATACAATTGGAAATTGTGTTATAAGAAACATAGGCCCTAATAATATAATTCGCAACGTTACGCCAAAGAATTACATTGAATGCAAAAACAAATTCATAAATATTTTGTAATTTTGTTGTTGCTTTCTACAGAAAGTCTTTTTGCGTTTTAAAATTTTAAACGCCTCATTACTTGTGGCGTTGAACATTTTAAAACGGTACATGCATTTTTGTAGAAAGCAACAACAAAATTACAAAATATTTATGAATTTGTTTTGCTTTCAATGTAATTCTTTGGCGTTGCGTTTTACATAATAAGGGCCATAATTTAAAAACAAAAAATAAATAGGCAATGAGAAACTGAAAAGTTTGTAATTCTATCGTTCACACAATTTAAAGTGAAAATTCTCACGTTTATTACATTTTAGAAATGTATGGTAAACAAAAATAATTTTTTTTAAATAAACATTTTCACTTTTTCGACGCGTTTTCAAGAATAGCCAGCAATATTTAAAAACTATAAAAACTCGTATTAAGCGCATAAGTTAAAAAGTGCTGTTATGGTTTAAAGGTTATGTTGGGCCTTGTGATCCAGGATCTAATGGTTTTATTTCTGGTTTGGCCAGTATTTTTTTCTTTTTAATAAATTTTTATTGTAGTCGTAACCCAATAAAAAATGGAGCTTCGAACGAAGCAGGTTTGTAAGGGAGAAACATTAAAGATTAGCTTACCATTGCGCTTACGGAAGACATGAATTTTATATGGCGAGTTCCCACTTTGAAGCAATACATTTACGACACATAAAGCATATAAAAATTGTTAGATGTAACGATCACAGTTATTTTTTAGTATTCTCCCTTACAAACCTGCTTCGTAGTAAGGGAATGCCGAATGTTATTTTTTTAAGTTACTGAGAGTTCTTTCACTTACATACTTTACTGTATTTCTGTATGTCTTATTTCGTAGCGCATAACATTGCGCTTATTTTTTTCAATGTACCTACCATTAGTGCTTCGCAAAATGAGAAAAATTTTTATTGGGTAATTTTATTTTATTTTCTCATTTAGTTTCTTTTTTAAAAAGGTAGTTAATTTAAAATAGAAAATTGGGTTAAAAAAAAAATAAAATACATTTTTTTATTTTACCAGCTTGACTATGAACATTTTGACAAAAATCCCCTAACCAATTATTTATGTACAGAATTTTCTAAAAATGAGCACATATATGTATATAAAGCTGAGAAAATTTCCTTTTTAACAAGCCCTCTTTCAGCGACACAGGCCAACTATTTACGTATTGCAATAAATATTTCCAAAAAAGTATTATTTTTTTCAGATTTTCTGAGCACCAAACTTTCAAGTCAAAAACCGGAAGCTCGATTTTGATTTTAGAACCACGGTTGTTTTAGGAAAAGTTCTTAGAATTTTCCGTAGATTAAGTTTTTACTATACGCTTTGTCACTTTTTTTGGGCCCGAACAAATTGACCCACTCTAATATTCATACTAAGTACATGCAAGTCTACAACTAATCAACAATGAAAAAAAACAATCATTTTGTTTGTGTAAAAACTCTTGATACTGTCAAACAGCCAAACATAAACAAAAAAAAGCAAAAAAATCATGGCGCACTAACATAGAATCTTCACCTGATAATTTTTTGTCATAATAAACGTCAAACTTCATATAAAAGAACGATGACAAAAATGTTTAAGTTTTTTTTATATGGACTTTGACGTTTGGTATGACAAAAAATTGTCAGGTGAAGACCCCATGTGAAAATGTAAGCAAATTTTTACACTATCGAGAATATAAACAACTGAACAGCTTTGTGAGATAGAAATCTAATGAGTTTTGTTGCGACTGTCAAAAAATCTATCGTAACATGACAGTGTGTGTTCAGACCATCACACAAAGTATAAACAATCACACATGAAATAAAATGCAACCCTGATCCAATGAAAAGTATTATTGTTTAGAAATTTTTCAAAAAACGATGAAGTCGTATGGGATGTCAAACATTTTTCTTAATACTTGTCAATTTCGTGACACATTGCATTCACACTATCACACTTTGTCATATTACTTGAGTTTTTGACATGTATTAATACAAAGTATAATAGTGTAATCTAGCCTTTATAAATATACTTTGGTACTTACTTTGTAAAACAAATGTTTTTCTTTGTCATAATTCATACCGCTCATAATTTTGTAAAAAGATTGTTTTAAAACAAAATATAAAAATATTTACATATTAAAATGAAAATAATGGCGATTTCTTTTCTGAGAAAAATGTTGCATTAATGTTACATGTTCTACATTTTTGTGTTCGTTTGTACAAAAAATACAACTATGGGAAAAATTTTCAAGTTCTTTTGTGAATATGTTGGTCTGTGTTCATACAGCTCATATCTTATTGACATGATTGCTACTTTATAGGCGAGAGGGACGAGGGGAAAAGAAACGAGTACACAGATTCATGTACTGTCTTTACGTTTTGCTCTCTTATTCGTTGTTTAATTTTGTTTTTGTTTTCAATATCAAAAAGCACACATGCATACGCACGTCGTCAACATGACATGAATCATTTGAACGACAACTCATGTTCAAAAAAGAAAAAGATTCAAGAAACAAGATTCTTCCTTGTCAATAAGACATGAGCGGTATGAACTCAGACTTGATGAAAAACATGCAAAACATGTTGCATATTTTACCCTTACTTTTTCTTAAGGTGTTCATACTGACCTGTTCTACAACTCTGGTACTTACTACATTCTTTGTACAACAAATGCTTTATTTTGTTTATCATAATTCATACCGCTCATAATTTTGTAAATTATTTGTTTTAAAACAAAATATAAAAATATTTACACATTAAAATCAAAAAAAGTGTATTTATATATTATAATCGTTCTAATTTTTCTAAAGCATTAGTGATGTCAATATTTGTTTCCAAGCCCTAATAGCGTGCAGGAACCGCTCACATAGCTTTAAAAATCGCTCAAAAAGTACATTAATGATGAAAGTGTAATACTTGTAAATAAAAGCAGCTAATTGTGTTCTATTGAAATTGCACAACCTGTAACACTTCCAGTGATTATAGGTAACATTAGAAAATGTAACATGTATGTATTGTATACTGTAACATATTTTTCTCAGAAAAGAAATCGCCATAAGTATGTATATTATAAGTTGCGTTCGAGAATACAAAAGTTTTTACTATTTTTTACTAAACTTTACTAAACTTTACTGCATTTTACGAAATGGCGTTCGAGTAGACAAAATTACTGCATTACTGAGAACATAAATTGAGTGCGAAAAGTGACAGTTATTGTCTGAGTATTTAAAAATTTTTACTGCAGAAATTTTTGCAGTAAAATTTAGTAAATCAAAAAAAACATGTTTCAAAAGGTAAACAAACAAAAGTAACAAATAAAAAGCATACAAATTGTGAAAAAATTGTTAAATAAAAGAAAAGTTGAAATAAATATTAAACCAAAACAAAAAGTGAATAAATATTAATTAATTAAACTTGTTTGTGAAGCATTTATTTGGCTAAATACAAACTTTTAAAATTTTGTTTTGTTATGTTAATTTTTTAGAGTTGTAAAAGTGTGAAGTATTAAGTAATAAATAGCAAAAAAATTATTCATGTTCTTTTAAATAATTTAACCCGCTACAAATTAGTAAAATCGAATAAAAATAAAAAACAAACAAATATGAAAGATTATATAAAATAGTTTCTTTGTATTTTCGAAAAATGTTCGTGTTATAAAAAGTATTTAATCGAGTACCGATAAGAAAACGAGTTAAGTAGTCAAACGTGTCAAAATTTTTCAACACTTCAATTATTTGCCATCAGCTGTTGCCTTTATTTTACGAATTTTTACAAATTTTGCGTTCGCGTACTTTTTTGGACAACAGCTTTTTGTGAGAGAAAATTTTTTAGTTTACTCATTTACTGCATTTTACTGTATAAGTACTCAAACGCACCTATAATCGTTTTAATTTTCCTAAGCCATTAGTGATGTCAATATTTGTTGCCAAACCGCAATAACGTGCAGAAACCGCCCAAATAGCCTTAAAAATCGCTCATGAAGTACATCTATATATATAAAATTGTAACGTTACTGACTGACTCACTGACTCACTGATTCATCATCGCACAGCCTAAACGCCTGAAGCTAGACACTTGAAATTTGGACCAGAGATTGGTCACTCCCCAAATCGATCCACTAAGACGGGATTTTTGGAAATTCGAATGTTTAGGGGGTAAAAAAGGGTAAAAATGGGAAAATTCGGTAACCTTATATCTCCAAAACTAAAAGAGATACAAAAAAAATTTAATACCTATCGTTGTTCTTTAGAAAAATAATCGGACAGGTGTCTGGTACTTTTTTGAAATTCGGCCCTATTTGGGAGTAAACGGGTAATATCTGAATTTTAGTACTTTTTTGACACCCCATCTATCTTTTGAACCAATAAACATAGAAACAAAGTTAATACCACATTCGAAACCTAACAAAAATATACGAATTTAAATTTGGTACTTTTTCGAAATTCGAACATTTAAGGGGTAAAAATCGTAACTATTTTTGGTACTTTTTTCAAAAAACATTTTTCTCCATTTATTGAAATATTCGTACTAAATTATGGGCTGCCACTATTATACTGAAATTTTTTATACTTTAATGGGGGGGAAATAGTACCAAAAAGGGGAAATACGAGAAATTTGATATTTTACTTAACTTTTTGGTTCTACAACTGGTATTTTTTAAATTATCGTTTATGTTGGCCCTAAAAACATAAGATTCATCAAGCAATGTCCGGAATGGATAAGAATCCATAAGGGGCAGTTTTTGGTACTTTTCTGTTAATTAACTGGTACTTTTTGAATTTCCGTTAGTATTGGCCCTATAAAAATAAAATTAAACATGCAATGTCCCGAATAAATGAGAATCTATAAGAGGGAACTTTTTGGTACTTTTTTGTTCATTAACTGGTACTTTTTGAATTTACGTTAATATTGGACTTAGAAACATAAAATTCAAAATGAAATGTCCTGAGTGGTTAAGAATCCATAAGGGGAAGTTTTTGGTACTTTTCTGTTCATAAAATGGTACTTTTTGAATTTCCGTTAGTATTGGACCTATAAAAATAAAATTAAACATGCAATGTCCTGAATGGATGAAAATCTATAAGAGGAAACTTTTTGGTACTTTTTTGTTCATTAACTGGTACTTTTTGAATTTCTGTTAGTATTGGACCTAGAAACATACAATTCAATATGCAATGCCCTGGATGGATGAGAATCTATAAGAGTGAACTTTTTGGTACTTTTTTAATCTTGGACTGGTACTTTTTGAATTTCCGTTGGTATTGGACATAGACAGATAAAATTAAACATGCAAGGTCCTGGGTGGATAAGAATCTAAGAGGAAAGTTTTTGGTACTTTTTTGTTCATTTACTGGTACTTTTTGAATTTCCGTCAGTATTGGACCTAGAAACATAAAATTAAACATGCACGATACTGTGTAAATGAGAATCTTTAAGTGGGATCTTATTGGTACTTTTTTATTCGTTAGCTGGTACTTTTTGAATTTCCGTTAGTATTGGACCCAGAAACATGCAATTAAACATGGAAGGTCTTGAGTGAATGACAATCTGTTAGAGAGATCTTTTTGGTGCTTTTTCGTTTTTTAACTGGTCCTTTTTTTAAATTTTCGCTAATGTTGGTCTAATGAAAATAAAATTAAACGTGCATGGTCCTGAGTGAATGAGAATCTCTAAAAGCGCTTATAGGTACTTTTTAGTTATTAAACTGGTACTTTTTGAATATCCGTTATTATTGGACTTAGAAACATAAAATTCAAGATGCAATGCCCTAAGTGGATAAGAATATATAAGAGGGAACTTTTTGGTACTTCTTTGTTCTTTAACTGGTACTTTTTGAATTTCCGTTAGTATTGGACCTAGAAACATAAAATTAAACATGCAAGGTCCTGAGTGAATAAAAACCTGTAAGAGGGCTTTTGGTACTATTTTGTTCTTTAACTGGTACCTTTTATATATCCGTATTTATTGGATCTAGAAACATAAAATTAAACATGCAAGCTCCTGAGTGAATGAGAATCTGTAAGAGTTATTTTTTTTTAAATAAACTGGTAATTTTTTTTAATTTAATATTTATTTTTGTGCATTAAATAAAAAAGCAAATTGGTGTCTGGTACTTTAACAAAATTCGGTCGTTTTAGGTAGTAAATCTAGCTTTTAAGCCAATACGTATAGAAATAAAAATTAAATAACATTTGTTACTTATCTAAAAAATACAAATGCGAATTTGGTACTTTTTCGAAATTCGAACGTTTCAGGGGTGAAAATTGTACCTATGTATATCGATCCCGCGAACCTCATACCTCCTAAACTAAAAGAGATAAAAAACATCAGCAATTCGCTAACCGTATATTTCCTAAACAAAAAGAGATACAAAAAATTTAATACTAATTATTGTTCATTAAAAAAAATAAACGGAGAGGTGTCTGGTACTTTTTTGAAGGAAGACCTTTTTGGGGTGTAAAAGGGTAAATAAATATGGTATCACATTTTTAGCTTATCTAAAAAATACAAAACAGGTTTGCCCCTTTTTTGAAATTCAAACGTTTAAGGTGTTTTCTCAACATTTTTTCCATCTCTATATAATATTAATTTGTAAAGTAACTGACGGATTCATCATCGCACATCCTAAACTCTTGAAGCTAAAAAGCTGACTTTTGGACCGAAGGTTGTCCTCTCGCCAAATCGATTCCGCTAACCAAAAAAATCCAAAATTAAAGAGATCCAAAAAATTTAACACTTATTGTTGTTCGTTAAAAAAAATAAGGGGACAGGTGCCTGGTACTTTTTTGAAAATAAACTTTGGCATAAAAATATGTCCACGAAGAAAAAGGAGACGCTAACGAAGTAGCGGGTTAAATGCTAGTTAATGATAAAAGTGTAATAGTTGTAAATAAAATCCGCTAATTTTGTTCTATTGAAGTTGCACAGCATGTAACACTTCGAGTGTTACATGTATCAATTGTAACCTATTTTTATCCGAAAATAAATCGCCATTAAATTAAGTTGTTACAACTGTTTTAAATTTCAAATATGTCATGGTCATCTTCCTCATAAACCAACTTATTTTGGTACTTTTCAGATGAACCGATTTTTTTACAATATCGTCCGATATGCTTAGTGTTTCAACAAACTTTGTCTAATTTTGCACCTTCTCTTATGCGTATAAGTGAACCTAACAGATCTGTTTTCATTCTAGTTCTTAGCAAGGTCTATCCAATAGGTGGTTACCTCGCTCACGAACGATTTTGAAATCACCCGAGAAATATTTTGGTGTTCTGAAAATCACGAGATTTTTAATTTTTAGTCGTGATTTTTATTGTTCTAAACCACGAGAAAACAACTGTGCGCTTCTTTTTAAAATGTTGCCATTCGTTTAGGATGTATGTATGGCTGCCATTTTCATTTTTTTTTTTACCTTCAGTAAATTATAATCCTTTTTCTTCGACCTTTTTTAATAAATTTTTTACTTTATTAAAATATTTAAGCTGCAATCTAATGACATTTTATTTAAATGATTATCTATTACCGTTACAAAATTTGACCTTTCAATTTCCTGTTGTTCCTTATTTTCTACAGTTTCAATAAAATCTTCACCATCACATATAACTTTCATCAATGGAAAGTCCCCTTTATCTACTGGAAGTGCGTGTTTTTGTCCTAAAGATAATATCCATTGTACATCTTTAGGACAAAAACACGCACTTCCAGTAGATAAAGGGGACTTTCCATTGATGAAAGTTATATGTGATGGTAAATTTTGTAACGGTAATAGATAATCATTTAAATAAAATGTCATTAGATTGTAGGGATAGATTTACAATAAATAAGGTGAAATTGAAAAATTTTTAAGAAGTAATAGGGAAATAATGATTTTAAGAGCGGATAAGGGTAACACAGCGGTAGATATTAATAAAAGAGATTATATGTCTAGAATTGAAAATATTTTAAGTGATGATACTACTTTTCAAATATTAGAAAAAGATCCAACAAGCAGATTTGAGAAAATTAACAATAAATTTATTGAAGAACTTTTAAAATTAAATGTGATGACATTAGCGGAAAAACACAAACTAAAAACTTTCATATCTGTAGCACCAAGATTATATGGTTTACCAAAAATTCATAAGGACAATTTTCCTTTAAGACCTATTTGTTCGTCCATAAATTCACCCTCACATAATCTTTGTAAATATATTACGAATTTACTTAAGAAGATAACGGATAATTCTAAGTATAATGTTAGTAATTCTATACAATTTAAACAAAAGTTGGAAAATTTAACAATTCAGGATAATGAAAAATTAATATCACTTGATGTTGTTTCATTATTTCCTAGTATTCCAGAGGACTTGGCAATTAGAATTATTGAGGAAAATTGGGATAAAATTTCAGGGTTAACAAATATTAATAAGGGTTTATTTTTGAGAATTATTAAGTTCTGTATAGTATATAATAGATATTTTCAATTTGATAAGAAAATATATGCACAAAAAAAGGGTCTACCTATGGGTTCTCCAGCATCTCCAATAGTTGCTGATATTGTTATGGAGAAATTATTAGATACATGTTTAGGAAAATTGACAATTAAACCAAAGATAATAACGAAATATGTAGATGACTTGTTTGTTATAGTTAATGAGAATGAGATAGATATTCTTTTATCAACGTTTAATTCTTTTGATCAGAATATTAAGTTCACTATTGAAAGGGAATTGAATTTTTCAATTCCATATTTGGACACATTGGTGATTAGGAAAGGAAGTAGATTATTGGTAGATTGGTATCAAAAACCAACCTCATCAGGTAGAATTTTAAATTATTATTCTAAACACCCGAAGAGAATTATCATTAACACAGCTAGGAATCTAATAGACAGGATATTAACAATTAGTGACAATAGATTTCATAGGAAATTATTGGGAATATTTTGAAGAATAATAGTTTTCCCAACAAATTGATTTGCAAATTAATAAGACAATACAATATAGATAGATCTCGTAATATTAATGAGATTTCGGCACCACGTATTTATAAGTCATTAACTTATGTACCTGGGTTTTCAGAAAGATTAGAAAACTCGAATATATATGATAAAGGGAAATACAGAATGGCACATAAGGTGATTAATAATGTAGGGAGATTATTCACAAAAACTAAGGATATATTACTAAAGTCAGATAGGTCGAATTTAGTTTATAAGATTTATTGTGGTGGCAATGATAATGAACAATTTAGGAAAATATATGTAGGAACAACTGGGACAAAACTGAAAATTAGATTAGCTGGACATAAACATGACCAAAAATATAGGAATTATAATTCAGCCCATGGAACGGCGTTATCAACTCATTGTAGGGATTTTAATCATTATCCTGATTTTGAAAACACATCAATTTTGAATACGGAAAGTTTTAAGAAACGTAGATATATGTTAGAAATGTTGCAGATAAATAAAGTTCCATTTGAGAAAAGGATTAATTTTAAAAAAGATACTGAGGGCTTAGCTCAAATTTATAGACATTTATGGAATAAAAATGAATAGGTTGATGTAAGGGATAATTATAAATAGGTATTTGTCCTTGATTGTTTATAAAATAAATTTCAGATGGCATAGCTTATTATTGACGGAAAGGGACATTAAAATAGGTTTTAGGCTTTGAATAAATTTAAAATTTTGTTTTCCTTTTTTGTTCATCTTTTTGTTTAAAGTTTGTAGAATGGAATTTTAAATGCATTATGATAATTTTGTTTTTTGAAATTTTAAAATTTATTTTTCCATATTTTATTTTTCCATTTATTGTCAAATTTTATTTTAAAAAAATTCCTGAAGAAGATTTCCAACGGAAATCGAAATATCGAATAAAAACATTTTAATTATTTTTTTAAAAAAGTGACCTTAAGCTTAAATAATTTAATAAAGTATAAAATTTGTTTACCTTCGTATATTAAAATTAAACCAATCAAACTTCATAATTATCGTTTACTTTTAGTTTTTTTTAACAAATTAATTTAATTTTATTTTTAATGTTTAATTTAATTGAAGAAATTAGACATATGACTTTAAGACTTCTTTGCTCTGGCAACCATTGACAAAAAGTAAATCACGAACAATGTAAACAAAACTAACATAGCGTCTTCACCTGACAATTTTTTGTCATACCAAACGTCAAACTTCATATTAAAAAACGCTGACAAAAATTTTCGAGTTTTTTTATATAGACTTTGACGTTTGGTATGACAAAAAATTGTCAGGTGAATACGCTATGTAATGCCCAATTTTCAGGATAGTATTTAAACCAATATTAAGTTAATTTTCATAAAAGTATGGTAGCACTACTAAATACAAAAAAAAAATATAAAAAAGTGTATTTATTTACAAGGTGGTCTGAAAAAACAGCTGACTGTTAATGCTTTGCCTGTTGTTGTTGTATTGTTGTGATATTAAGGCCACCTTGCTAAAATATAACAATGGAAACTTAAGTTGAAATTAAGTGAACCAGATCGGTGACATAAGTTTCACTTAAGTTTTAAGTGAAGAAGAGAATTTTGTTTTTAAAACGATTTTAAAAATAAATGTGTTTTAATATCAATCTTGAAAATTGGCCATAAGACAGCGTTTGCAAAAAATACAGCGGCTTCCTTAATTTGTAAATTTAAAGGTTCTTCCGTGTAAAATAATAAATTTTAATGCAAAAACAAATCAAGGACAGATCATTTAATGTGTATAGGGTTGCCATACGTACTGTTTTAAGCAGTACATGTACTGATTTGTTGCAATTGTACTGTTTTATGCACAACTCCTAAAACAGTACGCAAATGTACTGTTTTTTACACTTTGTACAGTTTTTTGTACTGTTTTTTGCTCAATCTATATTTACAAGTACTGGCTTACAAAAATTATGTTGTGTTAAAAAAAAGTTCTAAAATAATAAGGGTTTTAACGCTGTGGTCATTGTTTTCTCATAAATACACAGTAGAAATCTAAATTATAATGGGTGGCTCGTAGCGGTGGTATATTTTCATGTTTTTATGATTTTATGGCTACCTCTTCCAATAGTCTTTCCCTTTCCACACCTGAGAAAGACAAAAATAAAATCTTAATTTAGAACTTTTTTTATTTTCGGGCATGTTCTGGAAATCGAATTCACGTGAAATTGAAAACAAAAAAATTTGGAAAATTCTTCGTGTTAAAAAATTTTTAAAAATACCTAATACGCAAATAAAATATTCGAGCTTAAGGTCTTATTGTTTTATATAAAAAAATTTTTTTATAAATTTATTTTCACCAATATTTCGGCACTTCCTTTTAGTGCCTTCTTCAGGGTTTTTTTTCTTTATAACAAAATTAACAATTTTTAAAAACAAAAATTAACAAAAAATTACAAAATTAAAAAATTTTTGTAATTGAATATAAAAATAATTTTCAAAACAAACTAGATCTATTACAATATTAATAAATTTTTAACTTCCGTTTCTATTTTTATAAATTAAATGTCTATAATTTTGTGCTACATTTCATAAAATGAGACTAACTAATAGTGATAAGTTTATATTGGACAAAGTTAGGGAAACGAATAGATTTTTGAGGTCTAATAGAGACATTGTTATCTTAAATGCTGATAAAGGAAATACAACGGTGGCGATGAATAAAGTTGATTATGATTTAAGAATTAATGATATTGTTAAGGATAATTCGAATTATAAGAGATTAGATAAGGACCCTACTAATAAACTTAAAAGGACAAATAATAATTTAGTTCAGGAACTTTTTAATAGTGGTATAATTACAATTATGGAGAAGAATAAACTTAAAACTAACACAGCAATAGCACCTAGGTTATACGGTGTTCCAAAGATTCATAAAATAGATTTTCCATTGAGACCCATATGTTCAATGATAAATTCTCCGTCATATGAACTATGCAAATATATAACAAGAATTCTTAAGAAAATTACCGAAACTTCGAAATACAATATTAAGAATTCTCTTCAATCAACAAAAAACAGCTTTATCAACTCATTGTGCTAATCTAAACCATTATCCAGATTTTGATAATACAAAAGTTTTAAGCACGGAAAATAATTACAAACGTAGATTTATGTTGGAAATGTTACAAATTATAAGAGTACCGTCAGTGTCGAGAATTAATTTTAAGTCAGATACTGAAAATGTAGCACAAAATGATAGACATTTAATTTATAAAAATAGAAACGGAAGTTAAAAATTTATTAATATTGTAATAGATCTAGTTTGTTTTGAAAATTATTTTTATATTCAATTACAAAAATTTTTTAATTTTGTCATTTTTTGTTAATTTTTGTTTTTCAAAATTGTTAATTTTGTTATAAAGAAAAAAACCCTGAAGAAGGCACTCAAAGGAAGTGCCGAAATATTGGTGAAAATAAATTTATAAAAAAATTTTTTTATATAAAACAATAAGACCTTAAGCTCGAATATTTTATTTGCATATTAAAATAATAAAGGTCGAATAAAAATACATATTAAATACCTAATACGTTTGAGGACCACTTTTCTTTACCTAAACTACTGAAATAAGAAAAAGATGAGTTAATTTTTACAAAAATTTTATTGAAAATATTCAGCGTTTTCAATTGCACTTGATTTTAAATATTTCCAGATTTTGTGAAATAAAAATAAACCAAACTATTTTTTTGTTTTGGATTTTATAGATTAATGGCCAATTTCACCAAGTTCAGGTTTAATTAACTTTCATTATAAAAGTCAAAAAGCCTATTGTTTTAGTAATAGGTAATTATAGCTGATCTTGGTAAAATTAGCCGTAAATAATTTAAAAATTATTTAAAATTGGAAAATTAATTTAGGAAACAAACATTTTCTCAAATTCTATATGATTTGTGCAACTATGTGTGTAGTGAAAATTGCTTTAAATACGAATATGTTTAAAGAAAATCGTACTTACAAAATCAATGAGTTGATTGTTTTGAGCTTAGTAAGGCTTTTCTCCTTTCTTATATGGCTTACAGCAATGTTATGGTTTTCCTGGCCAAATGCTTCGTTTGTTGTGTTTGCTTTTTAAACGCAAATGGAGTAATTTCATATGTATATTTATGAAATGCCATAAACTGGAAATAATTCCTTTGACGTTACACATTTTTCAACTTACCGATATCTAAAGGAAGGATTTTACCGGCCGTATAAAAAGTGTTCCATTATTACAACTTTACTTTAACCTACCAGGTAGGATGAACCTTAATCTACTTTATCGCTCACTTTAGTTTAAATTAAATTTTTAATAATGGAACACTTTTTATTAGGCCGGTTAAAGTCTACTTTTAGCTATCGGTAAGTTGTGAAAACGGGCCTAAGTGTATTTCTTTCTTTATATAATTGTTGTTGCATATTCAATCAAAAGTTTAAAATATTTACCCCAATTTCACCAAGTTCAGTTAAAACTAACTATTACTTTAACTTCCAGCTTACAATATGTTTTGACAGCTTGAACTGATAGTTAATTATAGCTGAACTTGGTGAAATTGGGCGTTACTTATTAAAACAAATGGTAATGTTGTCGTCAATAAAAATATATTGTTTTTTTCTTGATTGTACTGTTTTTATGTATTCAATGTACTGTTTTTCCGAATTTAAAATCTGGCTACCCTAGTGTAAGCTCTCCCGCAAGATCAAACAGTTTAGCAACTGATGACAAAATTTGCCTTTTTGTTAATTTTGTGAACTTTTCCATAGGCTCAAAACTTTAAGTGAATGTATCCGAGAGTACATTCCACTTAATCTCAAGGGTCTTGGTGGAACTTGCCTCGTGAAACCTAAGAAAATTGGAATCATATAAATCTTCTGCCGGTAAATTAGAGAGCAACTCACTACTATTGGACGTTATCTTTTTTAAGGGAAGACCAGCGGATTTCAACGCACTGATAAGTTGCGTCTGAGCTGAAAGGGTTTCTTCAATGGTATAACCTCCGGCTAATTTGTCGTCTACATATATCTGGGTACGAATAATTGATGCCGCTTTAGGGAACGTAGCTTCACACTCAGAAGACAGCTGCAGCAGGGTACGAATGGCAAGGTAAGGGGCACAATTTACACCGAATGTTACGGTTTTTAACTGGTAATCTTTAATTGGGTCATCAGGCTGGTTTTGAAACACAATCTTTTGGTACTTCCTGTCATCCGGGTGGACCCAAATCTGCCGATTGTATATCGCCACTAAACACATAACGATATTTTCTCCAGTTTAGAGTAATTCTGAAGCGTGGGTCCAGTATAGAGAATTTCGTTCAGAGACACCTTTGATTTAGTTTTTCTGGAGGCATTTAATACCACCCTTACCTTCGTCGTTGTATGCTTAGGTCTCACCACTGCATGGTGGGGTAAATAAAAAGACTCATATTTGCCATCAGATATATGTTCCTGCGAAGTTGTTTCTTCCATGTGGCCCAGCGTTAAATATTCCTCTAGCACGGTTTTGTATTGAGCCTTAAGTTCAGGGTTTTTATTGAGGGTTTGCTCCATTCTTGCATTCTGAGTCAGGGCGGTAAAGCGGGATGATCCTAGATGGATTTTGTCAGGAAATTCAGCCCTGAAAGGTAATCTTACCATGAATTTACCATCTTTACATCTTGTTGTTGTATCCCTATAAAATCGCTCACAATTTTCCTCTTCTACCGACTTCGGGCGATCTGTGGGTATTTCCTCGTCTTCCTAGAACCTTTTCAAAATTGCACTTAGTTCACCAGTATCGGATTGAACAACTGAAGTGGTAAAAGTGTGAGTTAGTTGGGCCTGCATTGGACCACTTACCACCCAGCCAAATACGGTATTATAAGCGGACGCTTGGCCGCAAACATCCTTTTTAATACCCTCCAGGTTAATAAACCTCTCGTAATCGTTGCCTAGCATGAAATCTATTTGTGCCGATTTATTGAATGGGGGATCGGCTAAATGTAGATTATCCAGCTCATTGCAGCTGGGCGCTTGAAAGGAACAGGTTGGGAGTCGCTTCGTAACTTTTGGTAACACTATGGCTTTTATGAATATTCTCGTGTCTGTTCTTTTTGCGCACAGCGTTAGCTTGCATTCTTTAGATGCCGATGGCTTTGGCCTCCTATCCCTACGATTTCGTAGTAGGATTTTTTATATGGGAGCTGAAGACGACTTCTCCCTTTTCTGACTTCTGACCTTTTCTTACCTTAAATTTTTCTCTCCGGTGCTCAATTTGCACCAATTCAGTCCGCAATAGAATGCATTCATTCCCTGCAGAGCAATTGGCCTGTACTCTACTGGAAGTGGTCGGCCGCTAAGCCTGACGGTCATTTTCAACCTTTCGCGCCGTCTTAGGGGCAGAGTTTAGGGACTCGCTTACTGTAGCTAAACTATTTACCTTCTGAGACTCCTGAGAGAACCTCGGAGCTCCCTTAGTCATGTGCAATAGTGTATGATGTGTTTTTCTGCAGACCAGACAGGTATACTTACTTTTGCAATTGGCTTTGAGGTGAGAAGTCCCCAAACAATTATTACAAAATTTGTTTTGAAATACATAGTCCACCCTCTGTTGTACCGTAAAGGAGCGGAATTTGGAACAGTTGCTCAAACTGTGGTCTTCCTTGCACAATTTGCAATTCGATTTTATAGTTACCTGAGAAACGTATGTCTGCACTGTTGATTGTGAAGTGTGCGACAGGGTTAAACAATCCTTCGAATTCCTTATACTTTTAAGTCGCTCGACTGGCTCATACCTATCTACTAAAAACTGCGACATTTGGCTCCATTTTGGCAGCTCCCGGGGGACGTGAGCGATTGTTCCCATAACGCTAGAGTTGTGTCTGGTAATTTTGTGGAAATTAATCTTATGAGAATTGGGTCCCAGCTTTCTACCTCAACCCCGAGAGTTCTCAGGGTGGCCAGCGAGTCATTGACAGCAGACTTTATTTTTTGTATTGACTCGCTATACTCTTTGACCGCTGCTGGGATATCAAAAAGTAATTTTATCTGGTTATCCACTAGTACGCGTTTATTTTCATATCTTATTTTTAGAGCATTCCATGCCAGCTCAAAATTTTCATGCGCGAAGGTATATCTTTTTACTATGGCCCCCGCTTCCTCTCTGGTTTTGTTCCTCAGATGATATAACTTCACCACGGGAGAAAGTCTTGCATGATTAATATATACCGCAGTGAATGTCTCGGAATGAGGGCCACTGTTCATAACTGCCTTTGAAAATTTCCGTGTCACATGGAGGCAGTGTTGCCAAAACTTGGTGACCAAAAATGGCTAAATTTACGGAAAAAATGGCTAAAAATGGCTAAAAGCTTTTTTAAATAAAAATACATTAAAATTCAATAACAAAACAGAAATAATTAATTTAAAGTTGTTAACGATGAAATTATGAGTTAAGATCAATTTGTTAAATAAGAATAACGTAAATTAATATTTAAATAAATTAATATTAAAAAATTAAATCATCGAAAAATTCGATGTCGTTATTGTTCATCTCATAGGAATCACTCACTCATTAGTTTCAAATAATCATAAGTTTTAAATAATTTGTGAGTCCAGATCTACAATAAAAAACAAGTAAGAAAGAATAGTCGGTTAAACCCGACTTTATGATACCCTACACCACATTAGAAATTTTATCAAATAATCTTTAAATTGCGAACTGTACTTTGCGCACAAGGTTTACAAGGACAGCCAGCCAGCCGGGCAAACATCGTTAATTCGACTCAGAAAGTGATTCTGAGTCAATCGGTATACGTAAAGGTGGGCTTCGGACCAATATTTTAAGGTGTTACAGACATCAGCAGAAACGCATAGTACCCTCTCCACTATTGTGGTGGTGGTATAAATATTGAATTGTTATGGTAAAAATACCTAATTTAAAAATCGAATTAACGGTTGCTTAATGTAACCTATTTCTCAAATTACTTTTAACGATGTTTACTTGGCTTAACACCCTCTCTACTTCAGCATTAGACCATGGAAGTGAGAGCAACTTTATAGTCAATTCTGAAATTTCTAAAACAATTTTGTTACCGCATGCATCCCTTTATTAAAATACATGCAACCAGAAAGAAACAGCGATGTTTGTTTTGATTGATTTTATAAATTTAATAGTGGAAACTGTTCCTTTATTTTGAAAGATGCTTCAGCGTCATAGTTTATAGCGATTTTCAACATTTGTAAAAGTTGTGATTTAAATTAATGGCGTTTTAATTGTTCAAAATGTTTATTTTACTTTTATAAATTTTTATAATAAAATAAAAGTTATTCTTTTAAAAGAAAAACGTCAAAAAAATTGTATGGCTAAACAAGTTGAAAAATAGCTAAAAAAAAATGACTAATGGCTAAACTCATTTACAGGATGAAAAATGGCTAATGGCCATTTTCCCATTAGGCGATTATCTTTTTTCCAAACGAAAAAATGCACATTAAATAAATTTGGTTTTCTCAATGTCTCATTTGCTTCGATTTTATCGCAAAGCTAACCGACACTCATCTGCCAATTATTTATTTTCCTTTTATTTGCCGTACAGATAAATTCAATCTGCTGACTCCCAACTTTTACATGTATTTTGAGTGGCGTTGCCAGCTAAAAACTTTGTTTTTTGTCGGTATATTGAGAAACCGAAAATCGTTAACGGACAGTTTATCGTTCCAATAAATTTATGTTGACATTAAGTAACAGACAGTTTGTCGATACTTTGAGAAAATGGCCATAAATCTAGCCACTAAATGGCTAAATTGGCAACACTGCATGGAGGCAATTTTATAAAGCTATCTGAATGATTGGGCACTAGGTTATGATCTGGGTGGGCATATCTCGAGGTCGACTGGAAGGCGGGGGTTGGCGAAGACTCTATTCGGCTGACCTTTAACATTTCATTAAGTTGCGAATAACAATGGTAATAAACTTCAGAGAACGTGGTATTTTCGCCCTTGGCGTGTGTTTTGAATTCGGCTCCCACTGTTTCATCTGGAGCCAGGGCTGTCAGATGTGGCGATTTCTCGCCAAACGTGGCGATTTTTAAATGTGTTTGGCGATGAGAATTTCCATTTGGCGACTGGCGACTTTTTTGGCGAATTTTGATATAACTGGCGATTTACTTGGCTATTTTTATCATTTCTATTATTTCAGCAATTTTTTTTTTTAACATTTAGCCTTTATTTGTTATCATTGCTTATTTAAAAAAAAACTGGTAATTTTTTTCACATGATTTTTGTTTTGTTATCATTTAAAGTGAGTCTCAATTTAATTCTAATAGTATGTATGCAGGTCCATAGTCCAATTCGTAGGTCTGCTCGAAACGCCTGCTGATTATTTGAAGAGTTGTGTTTTTTACGTGCAATTTGTTTTTGTAGCAAATTGTTTTTGACATTTCTAACATTTTTTACACAAACAAAATGTTGTAAAAAAACAAAATGTTGTTGTTTTTTCTACTGTTGAATTGTTGCCCTGCCTATAACAAGACTAGTCCATACATGCATGTAAAGAGTAGTCCATAAAGGAGTAGGAGTACTCCAAATATATGGGTAAAAGGTGGTCCATTTAACATTACGATGTCCTAGGAGGAGACCATATAACCCACCGAAGTAGTCCCTAAACTACTTCATGGAGTACTAAAGTGGGTTAGTTTTAAAAGTACTCCATGTTACTACAGTATGGAGTACACTTAAGGGGTAGTTTAAGCATTTATCTTTTTAATTTTTTACTAATCGCCTTTTATGGTGTGTACTGTAGTCTATTATTGCTATTATTAATTTTTTTACCTTTTTTCCACAAATTTCACAAACTTTCACTTTTAAATAAACAATTAATAATGGACACCATCAGGGCCACCAATGTGTAATACTGTAAACTATAGAAAAGTATACATCATGCAGTTGTTGGCAGCACTCCATGTTAATTTTTTATAACATGGTCCATGGTTGCATAAGATTATATATAGTCAACAGCCGTCCTACCTTTATGATCGAATCACTTTTTCTAGATCGAACAGAGGTCACAAGATTAATAGGATCAGGTATAACAAATCAATTTCTAATCAACACTTCTTTATTAACTCGATTTGTCTCTGGAGCCAACTACCCCCTCGAATCCAAATCATAAGCAATGCAAGCCATTTTAAATCTGCCCTATTTGAGTACTTCAGTTAAAATAGCCTTACTTAACATTTACTTATTTGTTAATATGTATATATAATTATTTGTACACATAATTTATAGTCATTTTATTTTTCATTCTTTATTATTTTTTTTTCTTCTTCTTTTTTAAATTAATTGTATTTTCTATAATACTGTAATATAAGACTTGTTCTTGTTGTATTGTATTGATAAATAAATTAATAAAATAAATAAATAAATAAATACTACAGTCCATTGGACCATATTGTAAGTAGTCCATTTAAGCCACAATGGACCTCGTAGTCCAATATTATCTGTAGGGTGTAGACGCGCTAATTGGGCCATGTGCAGGTCAAAACATCAGTAATGAAATCGACGAGGCAGAAGTGTACGATCCTATAGACTTTTTTTGTTTTTTTAACTGAATATATGATCTCCATTTTATGTTAAAAAAAAAATAGAAGAAACTAAACAAACTTTACTTTCGGCGACTTTTTTGTATTATTTCTCAGTTTTTGGCGATTTTTGACTGAAATATTATACTAGCTTTTTTTTAATCAAAAAAAAAAAAAAAATGTAAAGCTACGGGCACACTTATTAAATATTTGACCAAATAAGCGTAACCACTACTTTTGTTAATAGTATGTGAAATTTAACGTGGTCCTAATATGACAAAATAAACTCATTATACTACTAGATATAGCAAAATACTGTTTTTTTGTAAGATGTTGTATTATAAGCATAATAAATATTTGAATTAAAGGAAATTATTATTCAGTTTGCTTGTTGGTCCCGTTTTTCGTGAAATATTTGATAAGTGTGACCGTAGCTTAACGAAAACTGAACAAAAATGACGTTTGGCGATTTTTGACATCCGTTTTGGCGATGGAGCTCAAAAAAATCTGACAACCCTGTCTGGAGCCACCATAACCTTTCTATACGAATCCTTAAGAGTCACCCATTCTGAATCCAGCTCCTTTAGCTTTACCTCCGGTGTTGACTCTTTATGATCCTGCAGGGTACTATTTTTAAAAGTCTTACCAAACTGGAGCAGAGTCCCACAATCAAAAAGGAATTGCTCCCTGTAAAGGGTATTAAAGGCCGAACCAGAGGTTCCTGTTGTGTTCGTCATAATTATAACCGAGGGATGAAAATTATGTAAAAATTTACAAGTTAATTTTGAAAAGGGTCTTTTTACGTTTCAAATGAGAATAATTGGTAACTTAAGGTGTATGTGATGCGATAAATGCAAATATTAGTTAATAATGCACCTTTACCCAGCAAAAAACTTTGGAAGTTGTTCAAGTAGAAGGGATATTTTCATGACTTCTTTAGCACTCAACTACTTGAATGAATTAAAAATGCCTTTCAAAATTCGAATAAATTTTAAATAAGTGAACCCATGAAAAATTACATGCAATGCACCCATTCAACTCTTATGTAGAAATTACAATTTTTCACTATAATTAGGTATTCTTTTAAGATTGAAAGCGACGAATATTATATACAATTGACTTTAATGATTGAGTTAAATTTTTTTAATTTATACATATATATGTAAATACATTTAATTTTAATATGTATTTAAATTTGTTATATTGCGTATATCAAGGCCTATCCAATAGGTCTGCTTACCTCTACAACAATACAAAAAACAACAGGCATTTTGTTTGTGTAAAATTGTTGCGGCAGTTGTGGTAACAATATTGTTGGTCTGGGTGTCAATGTATTTGTTTTGCAAAAACAATGAAATTATTGACAAGGCTCTTCTGCAAAATTTTGCCACTTATTTCTTGGAGTCACACATATCGCCACGGAAATCATTTTTTTGTAGTCGCCTTCATCAAGAGTAAATGAAGATTCAAACTCTGCCGTATTGTTTTGTTTGGTTTTTTTGGTTGGGGAGTTGTTGAGAGGGGTAAATGTTGGTATAGTTGGTTTTCAGTTTGGTAGAAGTTGTTAAGGTGTTTAGAATTTTTTTTAGCATACATTTTTTTTCTCTTCTTTGGAATATCACAGTGTTTTTTTTGGGTTTCCGGTTTCCTTTGTTTTATTTCTGTTTTGGTGGGGCTCGTTTGTAAGTGTAATTTAGATGTTTGTTATTTATTAATTTATTTGCAGTTTTTTGTTTGTTCTTCTGGTGGTTGTTCTGGTGGTAATGAGTGTAGAAAATAACAGAAAAATCATGTGCTTGTAGTTCGTCACAGTTGCGTAAAAAGGGAGTAGTGTAGAATTCGTTGTATTGCCAACATGAAAGGGCTGTTATTGTGAATTAAAAACAAGGTGGTGAAAAATGATAGCACATATGGAATGTGATCTGGTAACTGGTGGTTAGGAAAATCCATGACAATTGGAAAATGTAAGTGGTAACGCCAAAAAGAACCTATTGGAAATTGAAATCCAAAAATGGGGATCATGTGTAGATAGACAGGAAAATTTCTAGATACAGAATATAGTAATAACAGGCAAAATCGCCATTTGTGATACAACCAGCAACGAATACGGGTGCAAATTTTTATAAATTGTAAAATAAAAATAACGTTTTCTTTAGACATATTTGAAAGAAGTAAATTCTGTTTAAGACACAGAATAAATTTTTGAAGGCTTAAATTATATATAATTTTGTTGTGTGGAATTTTGTGGGGACAAACTGTTAAGTAAGTAGTAGAGCAATTTTATTTTTGTGCAGAACGAACAAGTTCTGACAAGAAAATTTGTTTTGTTAATAATAAAGGGCAAGTGCAAGACAAGTAGTGGGAGGAACAAGGGCTATAGTCAGGAGCCATCCCCACGAGCAGTGTCCTGGTTGGAGGTGAGACGGAGAAAAGACACCCAACAGAGAAAACCCCCCAAATAGGAAAAACAAAAAAATAAGGAAGAAAATAAAAGAGGTAACCATAATTAAGCCGCCAAATAGTAGTGTTTTAGAAGTGTAACAGCCATTTTGAATTGACAAACGGCCATATTGTGTTTGGTTAAGGAATTGCGAAGAAAAGCCCTGTATATGAAATGATGCCCTATTAGAACAATAGGAAAAGGAAAAATTAGATAAATAATTGAAATAAATTAAATAATATGAAAGAAAACAGGAAAATTTTAAATTGAAATAGAAAAAAAGAAATAGTCAAATATAGTTTTAAGTAAAGATAAGTCTTAGTGTAGTTGTGTTATATTTTTTTTAGGTAGGTTAATTATGTATCATTAGTGTTAGAGTATATAATTGTATAAAAATGTTCTTTTGTTACGTTATTTTGTTTAGTCCTAAATTTGTTTTTTTTATATCCTGAAATAAGTAGCCTAGCAGTTTCTGTCGCCTTCAAGCAGGAAATGTGTGAAGGTTAAATTCGTTTTTTTGTTGTATTTTATATTCCTTTCCCTCGGTTATAATTAGGGAAACAGACAGCCTAAGTGAGCTCCTTTAGGTAGGATTTTGTATAAAAAAAAAATAAAAGAAAAGAAAAAGAAAGAAGACCTCACAGGTTTTGTGAACAGAAGGATATAGAAATTGTGTTTTTTTTTTGAAGGCAAACATTTTTTTTTGTGTGTAATAATTTAGGCAAAACAATTTAGCCAAAAATATTATAGTAATGTAATTTTTTTTTTATGTGTATTAAATTTTATTTCAGAATTAGAAAAGTTCTTTTCTCTTCATATATATAGTTTTTTTTTTTTTTTATTATAATATTTTGTTTTACCCTTTTTAATTAAATAAAGGATGTGAATAATATTTAAGTGGTAAACAGAAGTATGTTTGTGTGTTAAGCTTTTGAGTTTGGATTTGGTAAAATTGTGAGGTAAGTGAATTGAGTGAGTGGTTGTGTAGGGGACACAAGTGTAGTTAGTAGGGGTAATATGTGTCCAAGGTTGGAAGGGCAAGTGGAGGGCAAAATCATCTCGTCCTTCCTCATAAGTGTTTCCGATGTATGGTTTAATATAGTTTGTGTTTTATTCAGTTTACCTTTTTATGTTTTATTCGTTCGTTTCCGGTTGCTGTGTTTAAGGGTTGGAACCTGCCCTGAGGATGCTTGTGGAGCTAGTTGGCATCACAATCATAGCGACGTTGGGATGATGTGAAGATAGTGGCGGCCGATTGTTTCGGGAAAAATAACCCGGATCGAATATGGCGCCAAACATCCCGAGAGATACGTAACAATAATGGCGCCCAAACTAATATAAATAAATCCCAAATATACAATACATCTACGTATATGAAGGTATATAAATAGCCCAAAGGTCCTTAGTGGGAGGTAAAAGCAAGGCTAGTAAAGCCTTTTTAACTCATAAAATTTCTTTTTGAGCCGCAAGGTAATAGTGAAAACTATTAGCTTTGTTGAATTAGGCCCAGTTGCCTTGCTGGAGCTTTCTACTAAGTGGCTGTATCTTTACAGATGATATTTTTGGTATTGTAGCGTGGGAGTTTGAATATGGAAGACATCCCATTGGGTACTGGAAATGTTGAATAGTTTTGTTTTTTTTTTAGTTTCAGTTTTTACATATTTTTTTTTGTATGGAAGGTACATTTGATTGAAACCGCTTTGATATTGAATATCGGAGGACTGTAGTGTTATTACGATGTTGATTAATATTTTGTTTTAGTATTTTTGTTTGAATAAGCCTATTATAGCCGCTCGTAATATTATTGGAGGTCTGTTGTATTGTGGGCAAGATTTTAGGGAAGCTGAGTGTTTTCAACCTTTGCCTATTACGTAATATAGTAACCGTTTTGAACCATTGTTCTGAATCAGTGCTTACTGGACACTAATAGTCTTGGGAATTTTTTTTTTTTGAAAATACTATGTAAGATAAATTTTTTTTTTGTGCAATACTAGTCGAAAGGAAACATGAAGTGAGGCCCTAATGGCATTATTTTTTTTAATATTTGTTATTATTTATAAACCACACTCAATACACTCTCACGAAAATTTTATCAAATCCAAATAAATTATATGAAATTTATTCAGTTTTTTTTTTAAATTAATTGTTTAATTTAAAACTAATTATTTTCCGTTGGTGAGTCTAATTAGAAGTTTGTTTTGATGTATAGATATTTTTTTTAATACATTATTATATTCATATGTGTTATTGTTTGTTCCAAATCATTTAGAAATAATAACAGCGGTGTGAATAAGAATAGGGATAAAGGGTAATAGATTTTTAGTTTTTTTTTGTTGATTTTTCTTTTGTGGGTAGATTTTTTTTTTTAAGTGTGTGTGTTTAATTTGTGTACTTTTCAATATTTTATAAATTTTTATTTTTTTATATTTCTATTATTTAGCTCTATTTATTTTTAATATTTTCTTTTGATACATTTTTTTTTTGGTGTGTTAGTTTTTTTTTACTTTTGTTTAAACATTTTATGGCCGAGAATCCTAAAGTAGAGGAAAAGGAAAAAGAGAGTTTGAGAAAATCGGACCGATTAAAAAGGCATAGGGAAAGAAACGTGTCATTTGATTTGAATCGTTCGTCACCTCAAGTTCAACCTAAATATAGAAAAATTAATAAATCCACTAAAATGGCAAATATATCTCCTCATATTAGTGATCTGTCGGGGACAATTAATGTCCAACAACAGAATACCGGTACTAGACCTAAGGATAGGATGGGTACGCGCTCCTGTGTGGCTCCATATGAACCAGGTCGGGAGGAAGTAGCACCTAATGTTAGGCAGATGGTAACTGATAGTGTGGAGAATATGAGGACTAGTTTGGATAGGTCGATGGAGAAGATTATAAGTGAGAAAATTGGTAGGGAAATGCAAAAGGTGCAGGCGAGTATGAATCTTTTATCCGACGCGATTAGGAGTCTTTCGGTGAGGGATCAGGTTCGCCTCGAAACCCCTGAAAATGTCTTCAGACCGGAAGAAGGTGGTCAGCCTCCGTCATACGATAGGGTTCACAGGTATGATTTTCCCCAACCACCAGTTGCAAATGTTCATAATGACACCTGGAGAATCCGTGTGGATAAGTTTGGACTGGAGTATAAAGGTGGTAATGACCAGTTGTCAATCGAGGAGTTTATATTTAGACTAGAACATATGCAAAGGCAGTACAGAATTCCATGGCAGGAGATTTTGAGGGATTTTCATCTCTTAGTTGCTGGTACGGTTAAACAGTGGTATTGGGCTCTGCTACAAACAACGGTAATTTCTGATTGGACTACGCTTAGATTAGCATTATTGAATCGGTATAAGACAATACGGTCTAATTGGGAATTAATGCAAGAGCTAGTAGAAAGTAAACAGAGACAAGGCGAGTCGATAGACGAATATTTTCATAACCTTAATTTATTAAGAGCAAGATTAAAAGTGCCTGTAGCTGAAGGAGAAATGATAAAGATAGCGAAGAGAAATTTAAAAGAAAATATTGCCCGAATTGTTTACCCAATGAATGTTTCTTCGGTGGAGCAATTAAGGATGGAATGTCTCGAAGCAGAACGTATTTTTATAAGAAACCAAACCAGAACAATTATACCTCAACAGTCTAGACCACAAAGGTATATACACGAAATTGTGAAGAATTTTGATGAGGACGAGCAGGCTGAAACTGTACCGGAAGTAGCAACGATAGACAGCCCACCAGTATGTTGGAATTGTCAGCAGGAAGGGCACGTGTTTCGAGATTGTCTGTCCAGGCAAAGAAATCTGTTTTGCTATAAGTGCGGCAGACCAGACACTATAACACCTAAGTGTCCGATTTGTAGCAATGAGCAGGGAAACTTCCGAAGGAACGTGGGTATAACGGGGTTGCCACGTTCGACGGAACTTGCCCCGAGACAACCACAAAACTAATACCAAAATTTTAGAGAATTCGTCATTAAAAGTCTTTAGCTGAACGGGAGCAAAACTACGCCAGAGTTAGGGAACAAATATTGGGCGATTTAAATGAATCAAGTGAAATGGAGAACAAAAAGGGGAATAAAACCTCGTTATGTCATAGGGTAGATAAGCAGCAAATAGATCGAAAAAGGTACGAATATATCCGCAAAATCAGGAATGATTTTATTAAAAGAAAGAATAAGCGACGACTTATAGTTGATGCGATTAGCCGAACTAGGACTGAGAGGGATGCCAGACCATATGCTGAAGTAATAATTCAGGGTAGGAAATTTTCTGGTCTCCTTGATTCAGGAGCGTCAGTCAGCCTACTGGGAAAGGACTGCCGCGAAATTGTCTTAGATCTGGGGGCTGAAATAGTAAATATTTTTTGTAATGTCAGCACGGCTTGTGGGCAGCAGCATAGGGTTTTAGGAAAATGTAATTTAGAGGTCGATTATAATGGCAATAGTCATATTATCACATTTAACTTGTGTCCTGATTTAGATCAGACAATGTACTTAGGTATAGATTTTTGGCAAGCGTTGAGAATAGACCCACATGTAGTACCTGTGTCAGAAATTGGAGCAGAATTATTACAGGAAATGAAAAGTGAAGAGACGACACACAAATTGAACAAACATTTATTAACACAGCAACAACAACAACAACTGGAGGAAACAATTAGAAAGTTCCCTTCATTTGAAAGGGATGGATTGGTTGAGAGGCATGAGATTAAGCTGGTAGTGGGTACGATTCCGATAAAGGATAAACATTATCCTATTTCTCCTGCGGTTCAAGCCATAGTCTATGCAGAGATAGATAATATGTTGAAATTAAAGGTAATAGAGGAAAATAATAGTCCCTGGTCGAACAGGACCACCGTGGTTAGAAAACCATGTAAAATTAGGTTCTGTTTAGATGCGCGTAAACTTAATGCGGTGACTGTTAAGGACGCGTATCCCCTACAGAACATAGACGGTATTTTGAGTCGCATAGATCAAACGCATTATATAAGCAGTGTCGACCTGAAGTATGCGTTCTGGCAAATTGAACTGGAAAAAGAGGCGAGGCCTTATACAGCCTTCACAGTTCCAGGTACACCACTGTACCAGTTTCGCGTAATGCCGTTTGGTCTATGTAACGCGGCTCAGCGTTTCTGCCGTCTAATGGATAGGGTGATTTAAGCTAGGTTGAAGCAGATCGTATTTATTTATTTGGATGATGTCCTCATAATATCGGAAAAGTTTTCGACGCATTTAAAGATTTTAGATGAAGTTGCAGAATGTTTACGACAGGCAAATTTAACCATAGGTTTAAAGAAATCGTTATTTTGTTTTAAGGAGCTACGGTATTTAGGTTTTGTAATAGGCAGTGGTATGCTCAAAACGGACCCAGAAAAAGTTAAGGCCATGCAGAAAATTCCATTACCGAAAACGCCAAGAGAGGTAAGAAGCTTCTTGGGAACCGCTGGATGGTATAGGCGCTTTATTAAGGACTTTGCCAGTACATCAGCACCTATAACCGATACGCTAAAGAAAGGTAAAAAGTTCAGTGACTCCTCAGGCGATAGAAGCATTTGAAACACTTAAAATGTCACTAACAACTGCGCCGGTTTTACGTCATCCGGACTTTAGTAAGCCGTTCTATATACAGTGCGATGCCTCAGAGTATGGAGTGGGAGCGGTGTTATTCCAAAAGTTTGGCCAGGAAGAAAATCCAATTGCGTTCTACTAGCAAAAATTGAATAAATGTCAGAAAAACTATTCGGTAACAGAGAAAGCGTGTCTGGCAGCAGTTCTGGCTGTAAAACGCTTTAGGCCGTATGTGGAAATGATGAAATTCACTGTGATAACCGACCACGCTAGCCTGAAGTGGCTTACATATGTCTCTGAAGGACCTGAGTGGCCGTTTAGCAAGGTGGTCACTCCAGCTCCAGGCCTATGACTTTGACATTGATTACCGCCGAGGATGAGAAAATGTTGTCGCAGATATGCTATCGCGAATGCCGGTTGAAGAAACACAGGTCAATGACGAGTTTTTTGATTTTGAAACCACTGCATTTGAAGATGAAGAGTATATACAATAAATAAAAAGTATCGAGGAAAACAAAAGCAAACTACCAGACCTACGAATTGAAAATGGAAAAATTTATAAAAAAACCAGTTTTGAAAATTTAGACTGTGTCAGTACAAATGTATGGAAGTTGTGGGTTCCCCAGGATATAACACACATTTTAATTGAAAAGGCCCACAATGATGTCACATCAGCCCATGGAGGAGTTACAAAGACTCTGGAAAGACTTAAAAGGCTGTATTATTGGCCACGTATGGTAATTAAGGTGCAACTATATATCCGGCAATGTCAGATTTGTAAAGAGACCAAAGCTGTTAACCATCATACCATGCCGACTATAGGGTGTCAGGTTCAAACTGATCGACCGTTTCAGAAAATATATGTCGATTTTTTGGGGAAGTATCCCCGATCTAAAAACGGTAATGCGTACATTTTTATTGTAGTGGATCACTTCACCAAATTTGTATTTTTGAAAGCGATGAAGGAGGCTACCTCAAAGAACGTTGTCGAATTTTTAGTGCAGGAAGTGTTTCAAAAATTTGGTGTCCCTGAGGTCCTTCACAGTGATAATGGACAACAGTTTGTCTCGAAGCAATTTCAGGAAATGATTGGTATATATAATATTAAGCATTTAAAAACCGCATTTTATTCCCCGCAGTCGAATGCTGCGGAAAGGGTTAACCAATCAGTGTTAGCTGCTATTAGGGCTTATCTGGAAACCGATCATAGAGACTGGGATTTGTATCTTCCCGAGATAGAATGTGCTCTAAGGACGTCAGTCCACTCAGCCACAGGGTTTTCACCTTTTTTCGCTCTTTTTGGATACCATGTATTTTTGAATGGAAGCGATTATAAATTAGCTAGAAAATTAAAGTCAATGTCGGATCATAATATCGAAAATTTAGAAAACAGTGATAGGATAAAGACTATACGAGAGAAAATAAAGCAGAACCTAGATAACGCATACGTAAGAAGCGCCGAGAGATATAACAAAAGGGCAAGAATGGTTGATTTTAGTCCAGGCCAGGAAGTCTTTAGAAGAAATTTCGCACTGTCAGACTTTAAAAACAATATCAATTCAAAATTTTGTCGCAAGTACCTTAAGTGTCGCATAAAAATACTAATAGGCAACAACATGTATGAATTGGAATCGTTGCAGGGCAGGGTATTGAGTGCAATATTGGAATTAAGTTTCTGTTTGTGCTCGTCCCGTTTACCTTCTTTTTTATATGTGTAACTATACACACGTTGGTGTCGTAATTATACACCCGATTCATTAATTATTATATTATACACGCAATTATACACTATATAGTTTTGTTTTTATGTTTTGTTGACATGTTGTCAATCTAACCTGCGACATATGCCAAAATTACCCTACTCGATTATCCGAATGAATAAGACACGGGACAGGAATTAATTTCAATCTATGGAATGACCTTTTATTTAGTATTGAAAACGGGATAATTACAGGGACGGTGAGTTATAATAAAAACTTGACAGCGTGAGGCTAAATTCGGTTGGCACTGCTATGGGAGGCGCGTAAGAGGGAGTAATCTGAAAGAAGTGGGCAATAATGAATGGTAATTGTGAATACTGATTTTACATACCTTGTATTGCCCGGCTGAAGACTCTTTTTCAGGGTGTGGGAGTTCCCCGCGTGTGCTTATTTTGCTGTTTGCATTTTTTTTTTTATTTTTTCTGCGCGCACATCAGTCCTGCTGGCGTAGACTTAGCAGCCCTGGTGTTTTGTTGCGGCAGTTGTGGTATTTGTTTTGCAAAAACAATGAAATTATTGACAAGGCTCTTCTGCAAAATCTTGCCACATATTTCTTGGAGTCACACATATCGCCACGGAAATCATTTTTTTGTAGTCGCCTTCATCAAGAGTAAATGAAGATTCAAACTCTGCCGTATTGTTTTGTTTGGTTTTTTTGGTTGGGGTGTTGTTGAGAGGGGTAAATGTTGGTATAGTTGGTTTTCAGTTTGGTAGAAGTTGTTAAGGTGTTTAGAATTTTTTTTAACATACATTTTTTTTCTCTTCTTTGAAATATCACAGTGTTTTTTTTTTGGGTTTCCGGTTTCCTTTGTTTTATTTCTGTTTTGGTGGGGCTTGTTTGTAAGTGTAATTTAGATGTTTGTTATTTATTAATTTATTTGCAGTTTTTTGTTTGTTCTTATGGTGGTTGTTCTGGTGGTAATGAGTGTAGAAAAAAACAGAAAAATCATGTGCTTGTAGTTCGTCACAGTTGCGTAAAAAGGGAGTAGTGTAGAATTCGTTGTATTGCCAACATGAAAGGGCTGTTATTGTGAATTAAAAACAAGGTGGTGAAAAGTTATAGCACATATGGAATGTGATCTGGTAACTGGTGGTTAGGAAAATCCATGACAATTGGAAAATGTAAGTGGTAGCGCCAAAAAGAACCTATTGGAAATTAAAATCCAAAAATGGGGATCATGTGTAGATACACAGGAAAATTTGTAGGTACAGAATATAGTAATAACAGGCAAAATCGCCATTTGTGATACAACCAGCAACGAATACGGGTGCAAATTTTTATAAATTGTAAAATAAAAATAACGTTTTCTTTAGACATATTTGAAAAGAAGTAAATTCTGTTTAAGACACAGAATAAATTTTTGAAGGCTTAAATTGTATACATATAATTTTGTTGTGAGGAATTTTGTGGGGACAAACTGTTAAGTAAGTAGTAGAGCAATTTTATTTTTGTGTAGAACGAACAAGTTCTGACAAGAAAATTTGTTTTGTTAATAATAAAGGGCAAGTGCAAGACAAGTAGTGGGAGGAACAAGGGCTATAGTCACGAGCCATCCCCACGAGCAGTGTCCTGGTTGGAGGTGAGACGGAGAAAAGACACCCAACAGAGAAAACCCCCCAAATAGGAAAAACAAAAAAATAAGGAAGAAAATAAAAGAGGTAACCATAATTAAGCCGCCAAATAGTAGTGTTTTAGAAGTGTTTGGTTAAGGAATTGCGAAGAAAAGCCCTGTATATGAAATGATGCCCTATTAGAACAATAGGAAAAGGAAAAATTAGATAAATAATTGAAATAAATTAAATAATATGAAAGAAAACAGGAAAATTTTAAATTGAAATAGAAAAAAAGAAAAAGTCAAATATAGTTTTAAGTAAAGATAAGTCTTAGTGTAGTTGTGTTATATTTTTTTTAGGTAGGTTAATTATGTATCATTAGTGTTAGAGTATATAATTGTATAAAAATGTTCTTTTGTTACTTTATTTTGTTTAGTCCTAAATTTGTTTTTTTTATATCCTGAAATAAGTAGCCTAGCAGTTTCTGTCGCCTTCAAGCAGGAAATGTGTGAAGGTTAAATTCGTTTTTTTTTTTTTTTTTGTTGTATTTTATATTCCTTTCCCTCGGTTATAATTAGGGAAACAGACAGCCTAAGTGAGCTCCTTTAGGTAGGATTTTGTATAAAAAAAAAATAAAAGAAAAGAAAAAGAAAGAAGACCTCGCAGGTTTTGTGAACAGAAGGATATAGAAATTGTGTTTTTTTTTTGAAGGCAAACATTTTTTTTTTTTTGTGTAATAATTTAGGCAAAACAATTTAGCCAAAAATATTATAGTAATGTAATTTTTTTTTATGTGTATTAAATTTTATTTCAGAATTAGAAAAGTTCTTTTCTCTACATATATATAGATTTTTTTTTTTTTTTATTATAATATTTTGTTTTACCCTTTTTAATTAAATAAAGGATGTGAATAATATTTAAGTGGCAAACAGAGTATGCTTGTGTGTTAAGCTTTTGAGTTTGGATTTGGTAAAATTGTGAGGTAAGTGAATTGAGTGAGTGGTTGTGTAGGGGACACAAGTGTAGTTAGTAGGGCCAATATGTGTCCAAGGTTGGGAGGGCAAGTGGAGGGCAAAATCATATCGTCCTTCCTCATAAGTGTTTCCGATGTCTGGTTTAATATAGTTTGTGTTTTATTCAGTTTACCTTTTTATGTTTTATTCGTTCGTTTCCGGTTGCTGTGTTTAAGGGTTGGACTGAGGATGCTTGTGGAGCTAGTTGGCATCACAATCATAGCGACGTTGGGATGATGTGAAGATAGTGGCGGCCGATTGTTTCGGGAAAAATAACCCGGATCGAATATGGCGCCAAACATCCCGAGAGATACGTAACAAAATTTACCCGCCGTTGTCAAAATCTTACTACTACATAGGGAAAACAAAAGGAAAAATGTAATTTATAATACATTCCCATAATACATATAAAAATTAATATAGAGCACCAATGAAAATACGTATTAAAACCATTAAAGATTCATTGCTTTTCATTCACACTCATTTCAGTTAATATTCCAGATCAATGAAAACCCCGATATAATCACTGAACTTTCATTGGTTTTAAGCAATATTTTTAATGACGAGCCGTTTACCTAAATGTGAACCCATGCTCGCCAACGACACGCTAATGTTAAAATCATGCATGTTTCACCTAAAAAGAACCAGTGCATTATCCGCGGAACACATGCATTTACTACTTCTTTTGCATGTCTTTTTTTTGCTGGGTAGGTATAAGGGAGAATTTGACGCACTATTCGAATGAGCCCATTGTTGCTAGACGATTCAAAGTTATTGGTTCTTTGCGTTGTAATTGTATGTTTGCACCATACCTCTCCTTGGTTTGTTGTATGTAATATTGTATGTATGTTTGAACTTCACTGCTCTTTGGTTTGTTGTATGTATGTATGAAATCATGTAAATTTCATAGCACTTCTGCTGCACTTTTAATTTTGTTTTAAAAATTTTTCTCTTTTCATATACAATATGGCGTCTATCACATTGTTTTCTGGTTTTCTGTTTCGCCGTTAATTTCTATTTATTCTTCTTTTTTTCAATTTCAAATTTCCCTTATGTGCTTTTTTTTATTCACCATTTACACAATTTCTTTTTTTTTATGAATCTTAAAAAATTTTCAAATACACTTAGCCTCGCTTATCTACATACATACATGTTATTCTATGTACTTATGTAAATATGTACCTATATACTAGCGCGCGCTTTTAAAGCATAGTTAACCAAAACTCTCATTAAATGAAATGCGTCTGTATTGGATAACATAACATTGCCCAGCAAACACAAAACTAAGCATTGCAAATGTAATGAATTTTATGAATATTATTTTTAGATGAAAGTACAGATATTAATGATCTTTGTCAACTGGTTGTCTGTGTAAGATGCATTGATGAACATTTTAATGTTTTTGAATCAATGTTGACATTGGAAACCTTTCATGGGCATGTAACGGGAAAGCTTTTGATGGAAGTTGTAAGTGATAAACTTTTTGCTATTGTTGATGTAAACAAAATTGTCGGTGTCTGCACAGACGGGGCAAGTGTAATGGTAGGAAAAAACACAGGTTTGATAGGTAATATAAAAAAAAGTGAAATGGCAATGCAAAACTTTCACTGCATTATCCATCAAGCGGCGCTTGCATCTAAATTTATTACTCAAGACTCTACTATGAAGACTGCAAAGCGCATTATAAATAAAATAAGAGGAGTACACAATGCCCTCACTCATCGAAAATTTGTAAAATTTTTAACATCTAAAAACGCAGCTTTCAAAGATCTTAAAATGTTCACTGAGGTACGTTGGCTCAGTCGTGGCGACTGTCATAACCGGCTATATAATTTAAAAGAGGAAGTCTTAGAGTTTTTAGAAAAAGAAAATATCGATGAGTCGGCAAAAAGTTTTTTAAAAGATACACAATTCATATCAGATCTAGCTTTTCTAGCTGATACAACTTCTTTGCTTAATTATTTCAAATTATAAATTATAAATTAAGGGGGGTGTGCTGGAAATCGCAAACGCAAAACGCAAGAACTTGGAGGCTGTTTATAATACACTTTTTATCAAATTTTTATAATTTTTGTTATAAAATTCAGTTTAATAGAGAAATGTTTGTATAATAATTATCATAAAATTCTTTCATTACAGAAATCTTACTAAAAAACGACTTTTAAAATTCTTGCGTTTTGCGTTTGCGATTTCCAGCACACCCCTGTAAGTTTTCCAAATTGAAGATTTTGTAACAATTTCTTATTAGCATAATATGTTTTAAATTTGAAGAACTTAATTTATTTCCCTGCTTGGAACAAATAAATTTTAAGTCGGAAAAAATTTGTTCGCAGCAATATGTAGAAGGAAAAAGCCATAACAATTTCAAAGCATTTCTTTTTAACTCTGGAAAATCTAAGGGGGGTGTGCTGGAAATCGCAAACGCAAAACGCAAGAACTTGGAGGCTGTTTATAATACACTTTTTATCAAATTTTTATAATTTTTGTTATAAAATTCAGTTTAATAGAGAAATGTTTGTATAATAATTATCATAAAATTCTTTCATTACAGAAATCTTACTAAAAAACGACTTTTAAAATTCTTGCGTTTTGCGTTTGCGATTTCCAGCACACCCCTGTAAATCACTTAGATTTTTCCAGAATTCTATTCCCATTTTTCCCGGAGCTTGGACTTCGGTACGAAGAAATATAAGTTCTGATTGTGTATCGAACTCATGTTGAGTAACATCACAGTTATAAGGGTTATTAAATAAATCCAACTGCAGTTGTATACTCTTAAAATCTGCAAACCTGTCTTCAAAACTGTTGAGCAGTGTATCAAACATCTCAACTCGCTTAGTTTTCGTAGCATCGCACAGCGATTGGCGCAATAGAGATGTTTTTTTTAAACTTAATTTAATTAAATTAATTTGGCAAAGTATAAGAAAAAGTTTTGTTTTAAAATTAAATAAAATTTTACATATATCAGATATATTCTTACCTTTTCCTTGAAGCTCTAAGTTGAAATCATTAAGCAAAGGAGTTGTATCAGCTAGAAAAGCTAGATCTGATATGAATTGTGTATCTTTTAAAAAACTTTTTGCCGACTCATCGATATTTTCTTTTTCTAAAAACTCTAAGACTTCCTCTTTTAAATCATATAGCCTGTTAAGGCACTCGCCACGACTGAGCCAACGTACCTCAGTGAACATTTTAAGATCTTTGAAAGCTGCGTTTTTAGATGTTAAAAATTTTACAAATTTTCGATGAGTGAGGGCATTGTGTCCTCCTCTTATTTTATTTATAATGCGCTCTGCAGTCTTCATAGCAGAGTCTTGAGTAATAAATTTAGATGCAAGCGCCGCTTGATGGATAATGCAGTGAAAGTTTTGCATTGCCATTTCACTTTTTTTTATATTACCTATCAAACCTGTGTTTTTTCCTACCATTACACTTGCCCCGTCTGTGCAGACACCGAGAATTTTGTTTACATCAACAATAGCAAAAAGTTTATCACTTACAACTTCCATCAAAAGCTTTCCCGTTACATGCCCATGAAAGGTTTCCAATGTTAACATTGATTCAAAAACATTAAAATTTTCATCAACGCATCTTACACAGACAACCAGTTGACAAAGATCATTAATATCTGTACTTTCATCTAAATAAAACGAAAGAAATGTACAATTTATTAATTTTTCTTCAATAGAAGACTCCACCGAATTTCCTATTTGGGCAATACGCCTAGCCACAGTTTGGGGTGACAAGGGAATTGACTTTATGAAATCTGTTTTATAATTTAACGTTTGAAAAGTTGTACTTCATTTTTAGGGCCACTTTTCCCCGATTCTTTCCACTTTTATGGTACACGATTTCCACACACACTAATTTTTTACAGATTTTCTTCGTCTTTCTGGTCTTACTATTTTTGACTTTTGTTGATTTTTATTTTTTAATGGCGTTTTCTTTTTAAATTACCAAACACAACACTTTTTCTTTATCACTTTTTTTATTATTAAATTTAAATTTTTGGTAACTTATGTATGTATGTTGTACTTACTTTCACGTTGTTTTATTTTTACTGAGACGTAATTTGAGCTTTTGTCTTCTCTTGGTTTTTTAATAAGGGTGGCCAGATTGTAATTACTTCTTTGGTTGTTAATCCGGTTCGAAGGACCATGAATAAATTTGAGACTTCCGGTTTTGCCTAAATTATTTTAATTATCAGACTTCCCTTCCTTTTATGGGACAAAAGGAATGAAAGTTCTGAAGGCAACTTAATTATAATTACTCAGAGGCAATTATATTTAGATGAGTGTTGAGGGAGAGATCGCAATAAAAGGCAAGTATTAGTGTCTGGTGGATCTTGAAACGGTTCCAGAGTTAAGCTTACCTTGGGGTAGAGTTGCCTTGTGAAAAAAGAACGATGTGGATGCAGAGGTTTCAACTTCACAACAATTTTTTTATTATTATTTTAATTATCAGGCATGTGATGAAAATCGATCGATTTCAAAACGAACGTTTTTAAAAGGTGTGATGAATTTCGAGGGACTTTAAAATCCAATTCTGAATTATAGTCTTAAATTTTCGTTAAGAGTTCACTTCAGTTAAAGTATAAAATATAAAACTTAAAAAAGTATAAAGACTGAAAATAAAAGGAATATGTATTTAAGATCTATTTTAAAAGATACTGAAAACGATATTATCAGTTTCAAATCGTTTCGTTTTTAAAATAGATTTATATCACATACCTGTATATTTTTTTGATATAATTTTTGCTACGTTGATTATAAATTCAATAAATTTTTATTTTGAATAAAGTATGTCAATTATTTGTTGCAATTTCAAATTGGAGTTATTTTACTAAAAATTAGTTGTACGACGAAATAACTGACTGCTATAGTGGAGCGTAACATGGTGAGTGATTAATTTTTTACGACTTAAACCGCATGTTACCTTAGTCCTTTTTTCTCTACCAAGCCAGGGGGTCTACTCTCTATTGCGATGCGAAAACAATATCCATGCGAAAGCTAAATGCCAACTTGGAACTCTCTATCACTTTCGCAAAATTTTCTGAAAAATGAAGCGATAGTGGCAATCAGTGATGTTATACGTAGGGAAAAATTGGTAGAGACTTTCTTCTAAAAAAAATAGCCGTAGGGAAAAAAGGACAGATTTTTTTAAATCATTAAAATGTAGGGACTTTTGAATAATGTAGCAAACATAGAATACAAATAAAATTGTTAATACGGCAACATTTAAAATTGCTTAATTTCTTTGAGTCGTCGCTTGCCGTCATTTCAGCTTTGATTTTAACGTTAATATGAGAAAATCGCTTTTACAAGAATGGAGATCTTTTGAAATCAATTTTCCAGAACAATAAATACGCAATTTGTAAAAGATGGGTATCAAAAAGTTTTGAACTAAGGTCACCAAAATTAAAATTTTGAATGAAGATAACTTTGAATTATCACTGCCACATGCCAATACAAATAGCGATATGATTTTTTATATCATCACTGATGTGTTGGCGCAAAGGAAAGAAATGAGTCATAAGATTTTATCTTCAATTTGCATAATCCGCTCTTTTACGAGACGAGTGTAAAAATTGTATTACCTTCCAGTGTACCAAAACTTATTTAAATAAAAATGGTATCCTTACACCTGTACAAATTGATACGGGCAACCAATTTATTTTTCTAGTATCCAAACAAAAAGAACATAATGTGATTTTAAGTGAATTTCTATCACTTTTTCGAATATAAATGATACACTCGTTGTGAATCCAATGAATCACATCAAATAATCATTTGTGATTTTCTGATCCCAATTTAATTGTAGTTTTTATAATAATTTTATTTTTGGTATTATTTTTCAATCGTAAATTATATACATATGTATATACTTATGTAGTTTTTGATTATATTTTAAATCATTTTTTATCGTCATATTTTTGAATTTTTTATCTGATAAAAGCAGCACCATTATGGCTTTTGATGTCTTGAACAAATTTTATTTTAGAACCAAACAAAAGTTATCGGGTTCTCGTTCTCGTTTTCATTTTTTGATTTTCATTAATTGAAAACAATTTTTGGGCTTCATTGATCAAGTGATAAATCAGTTTTTAATCATCAAAAGTGATCTGAGAATACTCATTTAGGTTATTTTTACAAAAACGATCGCTGAAATGCTTGCTGGGAACAACTTTAAATAAAATGTATATACATTAATACAAATGATCTTATTTGTATTTATATTTAATCATTTAAAAGTTGTAGGGATTTTTGTAGAGACAAATCTTTTAACGCGTAGGGAAAAATAGGGATTTTTTACGGGCTGCGTAAGGAATTTTCAAAAAAGTTTATAACATCACTGGTGGCAATACAAATTAAAGATGGCTCGGATTTACAGTAATGAAATGACAAAGTGTGTAAAAATATTTGAAATTGGAAAATTTAAATAAAATAAAGTGATGATTTACGAAAAGAAAAAAAATTAAAAGATGCGAAAGACACATGCGAAAACGTATTGAAGAGTACCAATCGCTAGATTTGCTACAATTTTCTTTCGCATCGCAATAGAGAGTAGACCCCCAGGCACAAAGTATACAGAGATGAAAAAAGTGACGTATGAAAAATGCCTAAATTATGTGCGAGGGCAGCTTTCGAAGAAAGAGAAAGAAAACGTTTTTTGTTAGTGAAGTGACAATGCGTAAAAACAGGCCGCTACTATCAACACAAATTGCATAATCAAAACAAAAAACGCAAAAAGGGCAGCTTTCGAAGAAAAAAGACAGAAAAAACACAATATTTTCTGTCTCGTGACGCCTCTGTATACTCTGTGCCCCAGGCTTGACAGTCCGGTCTTGACGAGTACTAAAATTTCACAACTTTCAAATCACAATAACTCAGTCTTCAATCAAATTACATTTCAATTTACAATGATTCACAATTATGACTGATTGAAATTAAAGAACTGACCGTTATTTTAAATTTACAAATTCAATTTCATTCAAAAAAAATGATATTAACAAAAATGCAATTGCACAAATAAGAACTATTTAAAATTGGAAACTTCAATTGTAATAAAAAATAAGAAATATCAAAAAAAAAAACAAGTGCGTACAATGTAGATTGTACAGGTGCGTTTGCCCATCTCCACTGGAACGCGGTTTTCGGCAGGATAACAAAGTGTAGTTTATCGTGAGCTTAACTTGTGTATAAGTTTTTAAAGCTGCAGAAAAGCTTACGTGATAGACTTCAGCCACACGGCTTATGTGCACGTGGTCCTTTAATATGAAACCGTATGTATATGATTTGCTCATTATGATTAAGGGATAACCTCTTGCTGATCTGGAGAGAAAAGGTGAGCAGGCCACTGTCAGAACATGGCCGTTATATTAAAATATAATTTTGTTTAAATACGCTTTTTATCAGTTATAGTAACTAAACATTAGATATAATATTTAAGTTTATTTATTTATTAAATTTAATATACATACATTTGTTTATATGTATACCTATTTTTAATTTTATTAATACTAATTTTAACTAGATTCTAAGTGTTTTTTTTTTTACATTAATGTTCAAAAAATTTTAGTTTTGTACAAATGTTTGTATACAACATTTCATTGTGTTTTGTTTTAAACTTAATACTAAAACTACAAAATTGTTTATGTAAACTTAACTACATTTTCGAAAAAGAAAACATTAAAAAATGTTCTTATTGTTTAATACATTTTAAAAATTAATTTAAGTTTTAGCAAAGAATTTTCGTATATTAAAGCAAAAGAGAAAATTAGATTTGAGATGGCACATGATGGAAAAGTTTAACAATTAAAATAAGAATACGATAATGGAAGCATGATTAAGCATAAGTTTTTGTTTTGCGTTGTAAAGATGAAAAGTTTATTTAAATTTTAAGGCATAGTCTAGTTGTTTAGTTTTAAGAAAAAAAGGCACAACTTTATTTTATGAGAACAAAAATATTTATATATAAAAACATTTTTAAGGCCAATTTTTTACAATATTGTGTTGTATTTGCAACTAATAATAAAAACACTGTATAATAAACTGATTATACTTAAATTTGATTTTTTTTATATAAATACATATAAATACATACTTGCATATAAAGTATATTTAGTAAATAATCTATAAACGCTATATCTAAAAACTAATTTTTAAAGTATCATTAAATTGCATATTGTATTTTGATTCTTTTTTTAATATTTTACTTGTTTAAATCTTTACAGTTTTAGAGTTTACACTACACCAATTTCTTTTTTAAATTAAATGTAACTGTCAAATAAAATTTATGTATATCTTATACATTATCGGGCATGTTCTAAAAATCGAAATGAAGTGGAATTGAAATCGAACGCGATTCTGGTTTAAATTTTTTACAAAATGATCGATTGTAGTTTTCATGTTTTTGAGAGTATTTTCATAAACTTGTTCGATTTTAAATTGAATATGTAACATTTCTATCCACAGCTTTCCTTTTCATAAAAACCTCTCGTACTTCTGTTGCATAATCTCATTATTAAAGAATAATACATAAATCTTACTTGTTACTTGTCTGCGCTTCTGCTAATTTGTCAAATTATTTATAAATTAGCAGAAATTAAGGTGTAGCAATAAAATAATAAATGAAAAAAAAAAAAAATATATATATATATATATATATATATATCTTGCTGTAATGAAAACAACTGCTTTCAGATTTAAACACAAACTTCATCATAATCTAAACGCAGTTTTTCATCTGCGGAAGCCAATTTATGTATAGTCTTTTTTATACGCAGGGCAGGTAAGCGAACATTTGGATTTTGATGCCAGCATTCCTTCATTAGTTTTGACATACCCGCCAAAAGCTACAAATAACCATTGAAAGAATTATTCTCTTAGTAAAAATTATATTGTAAACAAGCAACTTACTGGATCTGAACTCCAACGATTTGGTATGGAAGGTCGATAATTGTCGATACATACAACCTTACGCATATCCTCAAAGCTGGGATCGGTAGGCACTACATCGTAGAAGGGTACTTTGTACTCCTCTGCAATGCCACATGATATTGTCCGTCTGCATACTTCCCATAATACTAAACCCAAGGCGTAAATATCAGTGCGTCGTAGAGCTTCAAAATTATGCATGTCAATACTGAATATAAAATAAAATTAATCATAAACCAAGAAAAAGTAGCAAAAGCAAAATTACCTCTCGTCTAAAATTTCCGGAGCCATATATCGTTTAGTGCCAACTTTTGGATTATTCCCTAAATCCAATTTGCCTGTGACATTTGAGTGCATTACAGCCAAACCAAAGTCTGCAATGACACATGTTCCGTTTGGCTTAACTAATACATTTTTCGATTTCAAATCACGATGAGCCATAGCAGGTTTTCCCTAAAATATAAATTAAATTTAAAAACATTTGAATTTTTTTAAATCTGAAAGTCTAAAATTTCAAAATGATTTCAGATATCGCACAGCTAGAATCCTCATTACAATTCCCTTCTTCCCCATTCCTATATAATGTGATATGAGTACCCCTCACCAATTTCTCATATAGTTCAACGTCCCTAAAGCCGATTTTTTTTAAATGTCCAAAATAGCTCTTTTTTAAAGTTTTATTTTCTGAGTTTAATTTTCAGCATTTCTATGTAATGTGTGGTGTGTACCATTCAATATTTCTTAAAATTGGTCAATAATCCTCTCCAGAAATTATCGTAAAAAATTAAGTTTTTCTAATCTGATTTTCTACAATTCCAAAATTATTTCAGATATCCCACTACGAGTTCCCTCTTTAGAACTTCCTTCTACACAATTCCTGTATATGTAGTGTGATATGAGTCTGAAGTTCCAAAACTATTTCAGATATCCAACTGCTATGGCATTATAGGGGATCCTTTGAAAACCCATTTCTTTATAATGCGTAATGTGTACCATAAATTTTTTTAAATTGGTCACTCATTCTCTCCAGAAATGTTCTAAAAATTAACCATTAAGGGTTCCTCGGGGTACCTTCTCCGCTCTATTCTTTATAAAATACACTTTTTTTGTTCTTATAGCACTGTTAAATGCAAACAGTGTGCTGTAAGGAAATTTTGGTTTTTAAATCCGTATTTATCATCAGATAATTGGTTTTTTAGCCACGTTCAAACTGATTTGACAAATAATATGTATGTATTGGTAATATTTGGTTTTGCTTAACACAGCAACGTATCGAACTCAAACCATCAAATTTCATTTCAAAGCTGTTTTTGAAAGGAAAGAACGTGTGGTTAATTTGGTCGCAAAACATTTTTAATGTTTACAAATTATTTTTTTTTTAGAAATATGAATGACATAGAAAATGTAATTTGTATTTTTGAAGAATAACTTCATACTGAGAATTTTTCTCATCTCTGTTGCTGTATTCCTTGGCTTTAACCTGCCATAAAGCAGGCAAACCACGGTATACTTCAATAAATGCAAGTATAAATTTTTTTCCTCCATTTTTTATTTAACCTCAAAATTTTTACCGTACGGTGTTGTCGTTGCAACACATCAAATTCGCTTCAAATCATAGTAGCGGCGGCAGTGAAATCTAAATTGTTTTGATTTTCGTCAAACTCACATCAACATATACGTGTGAGATTTTTTTTACTAACACATTAAAAAAAACTGAGTTTGACAAATCAATTGTACACATACGTGGCCATCGTTCTTTAACCCTGCAAATAAAATTGGACCACCTGACCCATTTTAATAAAATGGACTACTCCATGGACTAGTCCGATGTAATGCAAGCATGGACCATGCCATTGTTAAAAAGTGTTTGTAGTGAGACGACATGTCTTCGTTTTTTAACGACATGCTTTCGTGTTTAATCGACTTCAAAACTAATCCTCTTGAGTATACCATGGAGTAGTTTTAAAACTACTCCTTACTGGTCCAAAGGTGGGTTACATACCATGGAGTAGTTTTAAAACTACTCCTTAGTGGTCCAAAGGTGGGTTATATGGTCCTCTCCTAGGACATCGTAATGTTAAATAGACCAGGTTTTTTCCATACGTTTGGGTTACTTGTGGACTAGTCCTGGTCCCTTGTGGACTACTCTTTACACGCGTGTTTGGACTGGTCCTATTATTTGCAGGGAAACTATGCACAATACACTTGTTAATCTATAAAAAAATATTGTCTCAAAATAAAACAGTTATATCCAAGGCGAATTAACTACAGGTGGTGTCGAAACGCCATCTGATTTTGACAGTTCGAACCTATTTGCTTTGATTTGTTAGCGTTTTGCTGGTTGACTTTGGATCCTTAAACACTAACAGTGCAATGCAAAAAACCACATGTTGTTTTTGGATTGTTGTAGTTCCGACACCGCCTGTAGGTAAATAAGCCTTGGTTATGTATTTCTTTATGTTTTAATTGAGGAGCTCCATAACAAAGCATAACAATACTTCTACTACAATTTTTGGATAAATGGAAAAAAATTATTTTCAGTCAGTACGATGTATGTTTAATGTGAAATAGTTGCGTATTGATTCTATTCAAATTCGTTAAAACAATCAGCCTGTCGTTGTCGAATACGACTGTGTCGTTTTTTGTAAAAGATTAAAGCAACTCAAAAAAAAAAACTCATGACAATAAAGATTTAAGTATGTACAATATTATTCAGCAAAAAAAGCATTAAACTTAAAAATTGGAATTGTTGCGTTTTGATATGGACATCCTCAGTTGGTACAAAGTTGCAATTCATAAAAGTGACTTATTTTTAGTTGTGTCAGAAAATATACAGGTAGTAGATCTACAGCCAAGTGCTTAAAAGTCTTAAATCGAATTGTGACACTTTTGTTAAAATAAATCATTGTTTGAGTTTATATTAATTAGACTTGTGACAGTTTAGAATTTGACAAAAATGTCATGAGTTGAAAAGAATTCAGCTTAAGTGAAATAACTTAAAATTTTCGGTAACTTGTGCAAATAATGCATCTATATATCTAGTTTATAAATATTAAAATATAAATAAACTTATTAAATCATAAATTGGTATGAATTTTGTACAAAATAATTTAATATACTATTATTGACTTACCTCAGTACCAAATATTTCTGTGTGCAAATGAACTAGACCATTTGCAATGGATAGGCAAATTAAAATCATATCGCGATGACTCAAAGCATTTCGGTTTAAGTGATCAAAGAGGGAACCATGAGGATAATAATGTGTTAATAGCCATAATTGGGTACAAGAATTACGAGAAGTCATATCTGAGCCAATAAAACCTAAAATATTTTCATGACGCAGTAACACGGTACTGAAGAGAAAATTACAAAAATAGCTTAGATTTTTCTTATTAATTTTAAAATATTTTACCTATAAATTTCTGTTTCTCGTTTCCAGGATTCTTCGTCGCGACTAAAAAATATTTTTACGGCAATATTTTCACCATGCCAATGACCACGCCACACTTCACCATATTTACCACGTCCAATACACTCAACCAATGTTACTTGTTTGGCTAATGTTCGTTGTATAAGTAATGGTAATCCTGATCCCGAACCAGATGTAACTGAATGTTGTAAATATTCCTTTTCAAGTAATGATATGATTTAATTTAGTTAAAGTTCTATTTAAAAAAAAATTCATTTAACATACCCGTAAAGTACTGTCCCCCGCACTGGTAACACGTAAAAGCTCGTCATTTACCATATACGAATCTGGGTCTTGCTTTGCTCTTGAGTATTCCAGGCGTTTACGATGTGTTCGTCTGATAAAATATATTGCTATATAGGCTAGTATTGTGATGATAACAAATGGCCCTAGTATGGCAAATGACATTTTTAAGAAATTACTACTATCAGCACTTAAATGTGTTACTTCCGCTGTAAGTAAAAGATTTTTTTTAATTTGTGCTTAGTACGATGTCACAACAAAGTTTAAACTATATTCCATGGTGTAAGTATCTAATTTTGTGAAACATTTGTCTAATGAATTATACACAATCATGTAGATCAGAATTGATCAGTATATGATATGTGTGCTATTTAGATCTTATGTGTACATGGTATTAGGAGCGTAAAAATATGTGCAGTGCTAGAGTCGAAGCTTGCGATAAGTTTAAATTGCGTGCTAATTTTACTAATTTTTGTCTTCATATGAGTCATTGGTTTACAATTATTTTCTTAATAAAATAAAATATGTTATTACTTAAATAATCAAGCACCCATTAAATATATTTCACTAAGCTTTTCTGATAGCCTTTAATGCTGTTCTTGCTGCGTAATTCATAATGGTAATGGTAAAATGCGTATAGAAGCTAGCTTTCCCTCAACAATAAATTTCAGTGTAATTATCAAATATGAAAAACTTGGAATTTAGCACGACATACGGAAATCGTATTTATATTAAACTTTGTACTCCCGAAAATAACTTTGATAATATAATTGCATGTGCCCGTGCATAAAACTGAATTGGCAAATTGGTTTTTTTTCGTTGTTTTCTTACGAAGACAATGGAATGAAACGGTTTGTTTTTTAAATTTGTTTTTTCTTTTAACACACTTACAACTACAATTCGAGTCGGAAAGAACCCAACCAATTGTAGGGGGATGTAAGAAAAGATAAACTCACTGTTTATTGTTGGTGTTTTGTTTAAGCTTGGATATTGTTACAAGTAAGACTAAGAGTGTTTATAATTCTCATTCGCTTTAGGGTTTTATTTGTTTAATATTTTTGGCTTTTCTAAAATCTTTGGAAAAGGTTTCCTGATGAGCTGGTCTAAGCAACCGGTGAAATGCGTATAGAAGCTAGCTTTCCCTCAACAATAAATTTCAGTGTATTTATCAAATATGAAAAACTGGGAATTTAGCACGTCATATGGAAATCGTATTTATAATGGTAACTTATTTGATTTATTAAGATGGAAAGCTGCGATTTCCAACTGCTTTTATGGCTACTATTAAGAAGATATACCGTAAAACTGTCCCTCAGTTCATCAATATTTGATAAATTCTTTTGATGGCGTATAAAAATGAACGGATTATTATGCTGTTTTCACTAGGAAGACGGCTTAATTAATTCCTAAATACACTTACCATTTAATGGAGGTAGCTCGGGAAATTCTCCATCATTACAGTAATCTCCAGCACAGCAAACAACGTTTATATATGCTTGAGTATTACGTTTTCGTGGTCCTCCCATAGTATTTATCGAATTCTGATTACATATTAAAGGTATTTGATCCGGAGTTGTTGTACAGCCTCGTGTAACTGTCTCATCGCCAAAAGCATCTCTTATTCGCGACTTGTAGCACTATAAGAATGAAAATTATACAAATACCTATAGTTGATTAAAATAACAGTTATTGATATACCACCTACCTGTATAGCATTCTGGCACATATGGGCATGCTGTGTGGGATCACGACATGGGGCTTCACACGAATAACACTTAAATCTATAAAAACAATAGCCAATATTAAAACATAATTATATTTTTTCATTTCACAAAAAAAAGTTTGTAATACATAATTAAGAAAATATTACAAAGCAATTAGCAATTTTTTTTAACTTCAGCAACAAAACAAGAACGTAATTTAAACTCAAAACAAACTCCAAGAAATTAAGGGAGGTTACCTTCTTTTCATGCGTCTTTTTGATTTTGAATGTCTCCTACAGGGATTTATTGTTTTGTTTATAATTGTATATTATTTTAGCATACGAAGGAGGAAAGCATTAAGAAAAAAGAGTAGGAGGGAAAATTTAGGATATAAAATTAAAGTATGTAATTAGCCTTAATAATTGTTAAAAATTTAAAGATTTCCGTAATTAAAAAATTCAACTGTCTAGAGCATCTACAGTTGACCTACCTTGGATGTGTTTGTATAGAATTTTGAGCAGGTACTACTGAAAATTCCTTGCTGTTTGAATGTGGTATTTCCAAATCCATATTTTCCTGATTTTCGTCTAACAAACGATTACTTATTTCACCTTAAATGTGTACAATAAAATTAAATATTGCAAATTATTTGTTCTTCTTACAAATTTGTATTAACTATTTTCTTAAAAGCACTAACGTTGCTTATTGCCTGTATTTAGATTAAAGGGCTGCTGTTTTTTTTCATTAGAACACAAACATTATACACACTAATAATTTCTGCCAGCAGCGCAGTAGTCTTATTTTTTAAATTTGTTTTATAAATTTATTAACTTTATCATACAAATATTATTTTTCTTTTGCTTAATATAATTTATATTTTATGTAAAGTTATACACTCTTTAATACCTTTTGCATTTTTTACATATAAAATCGTCAACAAATAAATTAATTTTGTAATGGCAGCCATTATTAGTGATGGTAATTAAGCGATATAAAAATTGTTTAGTGTAGGAAAAAAGCGTTTTGTGATGCCAGGCCGAAGAATTTTGCTACTGTACTAGCCCGTTTACAGAACAACACAATCTAGTAGATTTGATTTTGAAATCTTCCTCTCAATCTAGATGCTATTGCACTACATTTCTGAACGTATATTGGTATTATTTTAAAGCTCTTGAATATTTCTTTCTGAATATACAAAATTTATATGATAATGTATATCTCCCCTTACAGTTTTTACAATATTTTACATCAACATATTGTAGTAAACGTAAAAAAAATTAATTAATAAGTCCCAATTTACACTTTCTTGCCGGACATATTTTGAATTCTCTTTTAATCTTACCTGAAGCGTTTACATATGAAACATTAGAAGTCAGACAGAAATTAATACTTGTATGTAAACTACGAAAAGTAAGAAAGAGAAATGAAAAAATGTCCAGTACAGATAGTCATGTACTACACACTCTACCTTTTCGACCCCTCGCCTTCAAACTTCGTCTGTCCGGCAAGAAATGTACCTACACAGAAAAAAAAATTTTAAAATCAAAAAGAAACAATCTTATTTTAAAATAAAACAGCTGTGAAATCGAGCCAAGCTGGTTTTCTTTTGTTTTAAAAGTTTTCGTTTTTATTTTAAAAACTGCAATTTTTATCAAAAATAAAAATCAAAAATAAAAATTTAAAGTGAAAATCAATTTTAAAAGAAAATATACCATTTTTGTATTAAAAATTATAGTTTTTAAAACAAGAATATAGCCCTTTTAAATCAAGAATGTAATATTTTTAAATTAAAAATGTGTAATTTTAAATTAAAAGTACCTAATTTTGAAGGTATACGTTGCTTCATACTTACCTTTACAGCAGGCAATAAGTAATTAACTCATTATTAAATTTTTAAGGTTTATTAGAGTATAAAAATATACAGCTTAGTACAACTTAAAAGTTATAGAATATTAAATAAACTTATTAATAAACACCTCTTTTTTCCTCCACGCAAATAACTTCTCTCTAAATTCCACTAGAAGGCCTATCAAGGGATTAATTTCTTTCAAATCTTCATTTTTTAAGTATTGAAGACTTGGTATGTTATACTACTCTCTAAAAAGATTTAAAAAAATGGAAAGATTTTAATATTGGCGACATTTTGACTAACACATAACCTTAAAAAATGAACTTTATAATAATAAGTTGCAACTTACCTTTTAGAAATGACATTACAATCATTAAATCAAAACGTTTTAAAAGATCCACTAAAGAATCACTTTCGGTATTTGGCTCGTGCAAAATATCATTAATGTCATATACCTCTAAAAAATCTTCAGCGTGGTCTTTCATTTTTTACAATATTCTTTGAGCTATAATATTTTTTTAACTTTTTTAAAACACACGGCACCGAGCTTTTAATATTTTTTTAACTTTTTATACTTTTTAAAATACACTGCACTGAGATATAATATTTGTTTAACTTTTTATACTTTTTAAAACACAATGCACCGAGCTATTAATATTTTTTTAACTTTTGTAAATTTTTAAAACACACTGCACCGAGCTATATTTTTTTAATGACGCTTAGTTGTCAACTTTTAAAATTAAAATGGTTTATTTTATTTTCAAGTACAAACCTGTTTTGATTTTAATACGTTTTTCAAATTGTTAAACTTTTTAAAACAAAAACGAAAAATTTTAAATTTTAACATGTTTTTTCTGCTTCTTATAGTAAAAACAAAAGTGTTGCCTTTTAATATAAAAGAAAACCTTTTTGTTCTTAAAAGTTTTAGTAAAAAAATAATATTTTTTGATACAAAAACGTACATTTTTGTTTTAAATGTGATTTTTATTGCCTAAATTTGAAAACCTGACCGTTTCTTTTTAAAATAAAATTGAACATTTTTGTTTTTAATATATTTTCAAAAAAATTGCTGCAATTTTAAAATAAAAACGCAAAATTTTGTTTTAAATGGCGTTTTTTGGTTCAGTGTAGTGTAAATTGGGACTAACAAGCACCAGCTTCGCTAACTAAAGCTTCTCTGGATAGGCGGCCTTCGACCGGGCGCAAGAGTTTTCTGCTCTAGGGCATTAACACCGACTTCGGTAACTAAAACTTTTCTCCATAGTAATTATTATGCTTACATCTTCATGGGCTAAGAATTTTTAAATAAATTTTGTATATTCAGAAAGATCTTTTTAAGAGCTTTAAAATACATAATATCAATATTGGCGCTGTACGTTCAGAAATTTAGTGAAAAACCGCATACTTATATGAAAATTTTGGGGTCCATAACTCGAAAACTATGAGTTTGCGCCACTTTTTTCACTTCATATTTTTTCTTATTTTTCAATTTTCTATCACCCTAGCACATATTACTAAAGGCTAGATTACACTATTATACTTTGTATTAATACATGTCAAAATCGCAAGTAATATGACAAAGTGTGATAGTGTGAATGCAATGTGTCACGAAATTGACAAGTATTAAGAAAAAAGTTTGACATCCCATACGACTTCATCGTTTTTTGAAAAATTTCTAAACAATAATACTTTTCATTGGATCAGGGTTGCATTTTATTTCATGTGTGAGTGTTTATACTTTGTGTGATGGTCTGAACACAAACTGTCATGTTACGTTAGATTTTTTGACAGTCGCAACAAAACTCATTAGATTTCTATCTCACAAAGTATTATGGAATACGTAAGACTTGTGAGATAGTGTAATCTAGGCTTAAACAGATATGTAACGAGACGGAAGATATACTTGTTAAAATTTACAAAAATTAAAAGCTGTGACGTAGGCTGCACAATTTTAAACCAATATATTTCCACGATGTCATTATGAAGACACCTTATAAATGCAAACGAGTCAAGTTTGACTCGTCAAGTCTTGAACTTTTAGGAGAGAAGGGAAAAGAGAATGCGATTTCTTTGTAATCAGTTGTTTTCTTGAACGTAAATTGAAACACTCAAATTGAAAGAGAATTTTAAAAGCAACTAAAAAACAAATATATGTAGATATTAATTTAAAAATAATAAAATCCCTTTCTTTTTTCGTTCATTGTCTTTAACTTTTAGAAAATAATTCAATTTAAGTACACAGAAAGAAGTTTATTTTCTATAGCAATCAATTTCGTATTTAAAACAGAGTACCGAAACGTTCACTTACTTTTCATTCATGAGCGAGCGTGAAAAATTTAAAATTTTACTGCTTTTTCACATTCGAAAAATAATTTAGAATTAAGAATAAAGTTTTATCCCAGTGTATTTCGCGACATTAGGACAACAAGATTCTATCTTAGTCTGGGATCACACTATGAAAGTTTTTTTTTCAGAAAGTCTGAGTTTATGGATGAGAAGGGAAAAAGGAACAGCATGTTCTCTTCCCCTCTCACCAATAAACTCAGACTTTCTGAAAGAAAACTTTCATAGTGTAAACCAAGACTTACATGTTGTTTAGGTGCATACACACAAAAAAGTTCATAGGTAAAATTACCTAAAAATATGGTATAAAATTACACAGCCCGACAAAATTAAAAAAAATTTTTGATTCTTTGAATTTATCAACTGATTCTAGTTAATTTTGTTGCGCTGAATTCAAATCTGTAATCAGTTTGTCTCTATCAGCTCTTTCTTGACCAATGTTTACAAGAGACCCATGGTTATCTTAGACATTTTATAACCTTTCTGTTCACACGGTGAACAAAAAGGTACCGCTGTACCATCACTTGCAGCATTAACGCCCCCATCAACAGCTGATGAGAAGAAATGCAGCCAACCTTATTAATAACATAAAAGGGACAGTAAAAATAAGAAAGCGATCGTGAAGACGTTAACCACCGAAGTGAAGCTCTAAAAAACCCCCCAAACAAAGTGATTTAAAAGAATTAATAAAAACCCGAAAAGTTCTTTAAGTTAAAGTAAAGCCAAAATTGTTCAAAAAAAAAGTAAAAAGTAAATAAGTTTTATTACTAACATTTAAAATAATTTAAAAACACGGAATTAACAATACATAACATAACCTACAATTGAATGTACATAAAATTACCCCTTAAATACCTACTTAATAAATAAATAAATTATTATAACATTTTACAAGGAAACTGTTTTTATTTACAAAAGTTTGCGTACAAAATCTATCTCGCTTCAACCCTCTAACCCGTGTAAACACTTTCACTAGAAAAAAAGAATTACATAATCCCTTTAAAATTCTTGAAGATATTTGCATTTCAGTCACATCATCTTTTTTAAAAACACAAATAAGCTATATCATGAAAACTAGAGCTGATAGAGACAAACTGATTACAGATTTGAATTCAGCGCACCAAAATTAACTAGAATCAGTTGATAAATTCAAAGAAGCAAATTGAGTGTTGGCCTGTGTTATCTAAGCGCAAGGGTAGCATGGCAGTATCAATGTTTCTTAGGTAATATGACTATTAACTTAGGTAATTTCCATGTTCGAAAAATTATCTATAAGTTTTGTTAAAATAACTTAAAAACTTTGAAAATTCACCAATAATAGCAAAGTTTTTCTATATTTTTATTTTTGGAAAATTATCACAGTTTAATTTTGTACAAGAACATAGCTTTTAGGTAAATTTACTACTTTTTTTTTGTTAATTTAAATAAAATTAACTACCTTCTCCATTTCTTTACAACATTTTATTTATAAATATATAATTTTTACAAAGTAAATTATAGTCCTATTTCTTCGACCTTTTTTTTTTTTTTTTTTTTTATTAAATACTTTAATAAATTCTTCAAGCTTAAGGTCACTTATTTATAAAATTAATTAAAATAAGTAATTTCAATTTTTGGGAATACAAAATTTTAATTTCAAAAGATTTTGTTATTCGTGCTTAATTCCCAGTTTTTATTATTTTATTTATTTATTTAATAAAAGTAATATACAAAAGCCTATCAAGGCCAATAAAAATATATTACAAAAGCAAAATCCTGAATATTATTAATGGATACAATAAATAATCAAAAAACTTATTTATTCAAGTATGTAAGTATAAAAATACAAAAATACAAATGGCTCCCCAGCCAAGATTGAAAGAAATTTTTAAAAAATACTAATTTATCAATTAACAGGTCCCAAAGTAGTAGCTCATATGAAAAGAAAAAAAAAAAAATAAATAAATAGATAAGTCAAGTAGATATATCATTCCAGAAAATTCTGTCTGAAATAAAGCCATACTAACTCATTAAACCTAAGATTAGGCAAAAAGGGAAAAAACAATCAAAAGAGTTCTTAATCCTGAACAGAAAAGTGTAACATAATTTTTAATCGGAATGCATTATTTGAATGAGAGAATATACGAAGGTCCACTGGTAAATAATTCCAACATCGAGCTACTCTGACTAAAAACGACCGTTCAAAACAACTACAACGAATTCTAGGTATAATAAGTTGTGGGTTCCTAGTTGAATGTGTGAAGCAAAACCTGGAACAAAGTTGAGAAGGTTGTCCAGTTTTCAAAACTCTAAAAAATAGTAGCAAGTTACGATAGGATATAAATCCTTTAAAAGTACAACCAAGAAAATGTTTGACATATCCAGAAATATGCGCTCGACGTCGAACACCATACGTATATCGCACAATAGTATTCACAATACGATTCAATCTAGCCGTAACGAGAGCCAGAGAGCCAGATACAACTTCAAGCCCATAAAAAATATGCGGCATTAATAGTCCATAAGCCAATTTATACTTAATGTGAAATGGTAAATAAATATTGTTCGAGTAAATTCTTCTCAAAATTGCAGAGACCCTACAACAAATAACATCAACATGCTTATCAAAAATAAGACGATCATCAATGTAAATACTTAAACATCGCATCCGGTCAACAAAGGCAAGCCTATCTCCACCAATAAAAATATTAAGGTCAACAAAATGATGACGAGTTACCCCAAAGAGGATCGCCTTTGTCTTAGAAGTATTGATAACTAAGGAGTTACTAGACGCCCATTGTGAAAATCGTTCAAGGCTAAAGTTGATGTTAGATTCAAGAACATCAGCATTGTCACGATCAGCACCAAAAAGTAGAAATACGTCATCAGCAAAAAGAAACGAACAGCACACATTGTCATCAATATACTCGGAAAGGTCATTAACGTATAATATAAAAAGAAGTGGTCCTAAGACAGAGCCTTGAGGTACTCCTGAGTGAAGGGGAAGTATCCCTGAATGTTTACCATTTACATCAACAAATTGACACCTCTCAGACAAATATGAGCAAATCATCTTACACGCAGACAATGAAAATCCGAAAAGATCTTTCAATTTGGACAACATAACGCCATGATTAATCGAATTAAAGGCCTTAGTTAAATCCAATGCAACCAATGACGTCAATCTGTTCCTATTTATATTTTCTCGAATAATATCCGTTAGATTCAACAGCAAGGAAGTGGTATTGTATCCACTACGGAAGGCATACTGCGATGGCGAGACTTTCCCTTGAACAAAAGAGAGAATCTGGTCTTTCAGAATATGTTCTACCACCTTAGATAGGGCAGGGAGGATAGATATAGGCCTTAAGTCTTCCATACCACCAACAGTTCCTGACTTAGGGATAGGTACAACCCGCGCCACCTTCCATAAGGTAGGAAACGTAGAGGTAGTCAATATAGAATTTACATGGAATATCAAAAACCCAGAGATATATGGGAAAGCAATTTTTATAAAGTTGATTGGAATACCATCAGTACCTATGGACTTAGACTTAACCCTGCATATAGCCATCCAAAGTTCTTCTTCAGTTACATTTCTAAAAGAAAAAGAATCATCCAGCTGTTCAAAAGCACCTTAATTAACTTGATTAAACACTTGAAATTTATTGTTGATGGGATAAGCTATTCCTATGCATTTCACTGGTTGCTTAGGCCAGATCATCAGGAAACTTCATCCATAAAGGTTTGAGACAAACTAAAGATATTAAACCAAATAAAACTGTTAAACGTATAAGAATTATAGCAACAGTTCTACTTGTAACAATATCAAAGTTTAAACAAAACACATCAACAATAAACAACAGTGGGTTCATCTCATCTTACATTTCCCCACTACAATTAGTTGAAATTCTCTCAACATTAATTGTAGTTGTAAGTAGGTTAAGAAAAACAAAATGAAAAAAAAACAACAACTTACAAAAGATGTTGTCAATTAAGTGTTTTTTAGGCCGTGCACTGCCTGTTTATTATCAAAAAGTAATTTCAATTTTTGGGAATACAAAATTTTAATTTCAAAAGATTTTGTTATTCGTGCTTAATTCCCAGTTTTTATTATTGATAAAAACACTTGAAATTTATTGTTGATGGGATAAGCTATTCCTATGCATTTCACTGGTTGCTTAGGCCAGATCATCAGGAAACTTCATCCATAAAGGTTTTAGACAAACTAAAGATATTAAACCAAATAAAACTGTTAAACGTATAAGAATTATAGCAACAGTTCTACTTGTAACAATATCAAAGTTTAAACAAAACACATCAACAATAAACAACAGTGGGTTCATCTCATCTTACATTTCCCCACTACAATTAGTTGAAATTCTCTCAACATTAATTGTAGTTGTAAGTAGGTTAAGAAAAACAAAATGAAAAAAAAAAAAAAAAAAAAAACAACAACTTACAAAAGATGTTGTCAATTAAGTGTTTTCTAGGCCGTGCACTGCCTGTTTATTATCAAAAAGTAATTTCAATTTTTGGGAATACAAAATTTTAATTTCAAAAGATTTTGTTATTCGTGCTTAATTCCCAGTTTTTATTATTGATAAAAACACTTGAAATTTATTTTTGATGGGATAAGCTATTCCTATGCATTTCACTGGTTGCTTAGGCCAGATCATCAGGAAACTTCATCCATAAAGGTTTTAGACAAACTAAAGATATTAAACCAAATAAAACTGTTAAACGTATAAGAATTATAGCAACAGTTCTACTTGTAACAATATCAAAGTTTAAACAAAACACATCAACAATAAAAACTGGGAATTAAGCACGAATAACAAAATCTTTTGAAATTAATTAAAATATTTTTAATTAATTTTATAAATAAGTGACCTTAAGCTTGAAGAATTTATTAAAGTATTAAATATAATTTTTACAAAGATCTAAATTTAATGATAAACTTTTACACGTTACGTAACATTTTAATTTTCAAGAATTAACTAAATAATCTACTGAAACTTTCTAAATAGTTATCATTGTCTTTCTAAATCTAAGTACATACTTATTTTTAATAACTGTTAAAAAATATGGATACAATTGGGTTCTTTTGCATTTACTTAAACTTGGATATTGTTGAACCGGCTACATTATTTTTAGTTTGTTTTCCACCACTCAACGCAACATACGGGGTTTTCATCGAAAATGGCCCCTCTTCCACTTCAACAATTTTATACAAATCAGCAGGTAAATTAGCTTAATCGGGATTATCTAAGTTCGATATTTTAATTTCCTTAGCATTTTTATTTGTCTCAAAGTCCATCATATTATTGGAATATTCATATCGATTTCCGGCCATGCCATTAGTAGGTATATCACCTTATGTCCTACAAAATTCAGATAATTTATGAAGTATAATATGAAGTATAGTATGAGATTTCTTAGTTATACTTTCCTTTTGTTTAAGGTTACGTGCTTTAGGAAGCATATGCTCTAGATCTTCTGTCTGTAAATGTACTTCAGAGTCTATGTACTATGTACTATGTACTTCAGAGTGATGGCACACCCACTAACTACCCAAATGTTAAGTATCTTTAAGTAACAAATTATCGCCTCTAAGTTTCCGTCTTAATTTTTAGCTTTCTTGTTGGGTTTTTAAAATCTGAAAATAAAATAATTTCTTAAATACAAATACTGGAAAAGAATATGCAATATCTACCTACTTAGCCATTTCCATTTTTTTTCTCACGTGCACCCTTTAAAATATTGCTATTGATCAAAGTTTCACGTTACTTTTCATCCAAATGTCGGTGTCTTTAAGTATTAAAATAACTGTCTTACCCTCAGAAATTAATCCATATCTTGGTCGACTTTTAAACCCTAACTCCGGGTCTACAACAGGCGTGATTTGCTGTTATACCATGATGTTATAAAAGCGGTGTTAAAACATTTGCATTAACAACCATGTTCTGAAATGAGACAACCTCTAACATGATTAGTCTATACTTAACACTAACATCATATAACTGGTAATGTTAAGCATTTCATATCTGTTGTAGACTGTGTGTTAAGATATTCATCGGTCTAGGATTTTAAATTCTTTGCCCATTTCCTATAAACATATTTTTTATTTAACATACAAATGTACATAATTTGAAATTAAGAAATGTTTATTTATACGTACCATTTGCGTTAATTATACTTTTAATTTCATTTCTTTTTGTTTTATTTAAATTTGAACATTTTTTCACAAAAAAATACAACTGACAATAAAATAAAACTATATTAAAAAAATTCGAAGAAGATACCTAGCTCAATTAGGAATATTATCAAAAATTTTAGGCAAAACTTATTTTATAATTTACCAATTATCTTAGGCAATTTAACTTAGTTTTTTGTTGTTATATGAAAATAAAATACATATGCGAGCCTTGGTAAACTTACCTAGATTATATTTTTGTGTGTATAGAACCTTGTTGTCCTAAGGTCGCAAATTGTTGTTGCTAATAACGCGAAGTGAGTAAATTAATAACTTAACTTGCTACACATTCCAACATAATTGCTAATATAACTATATCGATAGGCCTTATCTCAAAAAGATAATTTGAATTTGTAAAATATTTCATAAAACCCTTTCGAAGAAGGCAGTGCGGAATAAGTAAAATAATATTAAAAATGTAGTTGTAAACCTTCTTTAAGGCCTGAAAAGTCAAAGTGCTCGCAATTGTTCCCGTTAGGCAGCACGATAGCCTGCGTGTGTTTTGCAAAGTTATTTGTTGGCTGGTAAACTAAAATGTGTTTTGATTTTGTAAAATATTTTTTGATGCCTCTAAAATGGTCTGTTTTTTTTCGTTTAAAAGACATAAAGGCAAAAATAAGTGAAAAAGATTACTACCTGCAAGAACTGAAGACATGTATTTTGGTCTTGTGAAAAAATTTTGTTTCTGGACCAAGCGCAACGTTGTTGAAAACACTACATTGAATTTACAAAAACTGGCATAATTTAGCGCGAAACAAAAAAATTACATTAATGCAACTATAAAACACATTTTCTTACACATCAACTATACCTACTGCCGCTTTGCTTCTGGCGTAACAAGACTTTGATAGTGTTTTCCAAAAAAAGAAAAGTGTTTTCAACAATAAAAACCCACCGACGGGATTGGTACTGCAACCAAAATATTTTTACAAGATCAAAATACCAACAAGTTCTTGTGGCTATTTTTTTCTCAATAAGTTCTGCATATATGTACGTCTTTTAAACGAAAGAAAAACTGACCCTTTTTAAATGGAACCAAAGAATTGTTTACACAAACAATGTAGATATGTACACAGAGCGAAAAAAAACGTTAAAAAACTGTCAACCAATGGTAATAAATTGATAACAAACTGTTGTCAATATTTCGACAACATTTGTTGTTAAATTTTCAACAAAATGTTGTCAAATTGGGCTGTTAGATAAAAAACGTACTATTGTTGTCAAATTGATAACATCCTGTTGCCAAATAGGTAGCGCCCTGTTGTCATTATTAACAACGTATACAAGTTATCCCACAAACAACTTTTGTATTCGCAAGTAAAAAGTAAAAAGTGAAAAGTTAAATAAAATTAAAAGAATAAAATTAAGTTTAAAAATGAGGGAAGAAAACAATTTAAATAGTGAGGAAAGCCTTGTGTTCCTAGATTATGACTTTCTTCTTGATGAAAATCTAAGCAACAGCGGAAATATCCAATTGGAAAATAATTATGATGGCGTAGATGACAAGGAATAAATTTGATTTATACTAAATCTATATAACAATGAAGTATATGTATTATTAGAAAATTTTAAATTGAGATGTTTTGTTGATTACGTTTCACGTTACATATTTTTATACAATTTTAAACTGCTACCCAAGGAAACTGGGTAATTTGTTTTATAACTGTTACCAGGGTGTAAGTGGAATTAGTGATCAGATTAAAAATTATTGCGTAAGAAAAAGTAATAAAAGTCCAAAAAATATAAAAGCCGAATCCATATACGTATGTATAACAAAATTTATAATAAGTGTGACTGAAAATAATGATTTATTTTTGCACAACATCCTGCAAATTGATGCAGTCGTATCTCACTGGCAGATAACAGTATGTAGAGGTTAACTCATCAACAGTGTCAACTTTCCTTACTGTTACCAAAGGCATGCCACAAGGCTCTATTCTTGGACCTCTACTTTTTTCTATATATGTACGTGAACGACTTGCCCAGTCAGCTAATGCACAGTCGTATTAGGATGTAGTCTAATGACGTGCAACTATATATAAGTAGCAGAACAAACGGGTTTGAAGATAAGGGCTGCCAGCAATGGTCTTAGCCTAAACCCAAAAAAATCTAAATGTATGTTGCTCCATAAAAGATCGTATCGCAATTTTGAAGCACCAAGACTCCACATTGACAACCAACAAATTGAAGTCGTCAGAAAAGTGAAGAACTTGGGTATAACTTTCAATGACAGGTTAACTTGTTCAGATCGCATTTCTAAACCTGTGGAAAAACGTTCTCAATGCTCCATAGCTTGTGGCCAACACAATTTTGTACTCCATTTAGGATCCGACTGCTTCTGGCGAAAACATACTTGATTCCTTAGTAAACATATGCCTGTGAAATATTTTCAAATTGTGATGCAAAAAGCAGATCGAGACTTAACGTGACATTTAACAATATAACAAGACACGTCTTTGGCCTCAAATCCTATGGGAATCGTCAGCACATCAGTTTCTACTCTATTCAAATCTGCGGGGCTCCTATCGATGACCTTATGAAAATAAAAACGTTGCAACTACTCCACAAAATAATCAACACACATCAACCCGAAGAAATGTACAATCGTCTCAATTTCACCCAATTTGAAAGGAACAAAACAATAATACCCATGAGATACCAAACACTAGTATCAGAATGGCAGTTCTTTATACCCACTATACGTCTCTTGAATACTCTCCCAGCAAACATTACGGCAGCAAGCAACGCGTTGGATTTTAAGAGGAAAATTTTTCAGTATTATTCTCGAACGTAACTCTTATTTTTTCCGAATATTACCAATACAAACAAATGTAGATTTACACCCAATTAAACATATTATTTTTATTATTTAAATTATTATTATATTTTTTTATAACTAATTGTATACTTCTGCCATTTCTCGATTATTATTCTTTTCAGTAATTATTTTTAATTAATTTTATGCTTTTGCTATTTTTAAATTATTATTCTTTTTAGTAATCATTCTTAACTAATTGTATACTTCTGCTATTTTTAAAACTTAAGTTTTGTTGTAGAAGCTCACACAAATAAATAAATTAATAAAACTGAAACCGGATGAGGAAAAAGTTAAGGCTATTTTAGACATTAACCTTCCTAAAAACCAAAAGGACGTGCGAAGATTTTTAGGCACAGTAGGGTGGTATTGCCGTTTTATTAACGAATTTTCCACTCTTGCGGCTCCTCTAAAGGATACGCTCAAAAAAGCTCCTAAATTTGTTTTGACCGCTGAAGCCATAAAATCTTTTGAGGAGCTCAAGCGTCGGTTAGTTACCAGCCCAATTTTGTCCAGCCCAGTTTTCGAAAGGCCATTTTTTGTCCAATATGACGCGTCAAACGTAGGAATAGGGGCAGCTCTATTTCAGAAGGACGATGAAGAAGGCGAACGCCATATCGAATATTTTTTGAAGAAACGGAACCAGGCCCAGAAAAACTATTCTACGACCGAAAAGGAATGTCTCGCAGTAGAAAAATTTCGCCAGTATATTGAGTTGATGGACTTCACGGTCATCACGGACCATTCCAGTCTGAAATGGCTGATGGGTCAGCAGAATTTAAACGGGAGACATTTTTTATTGATAGTAGATGTTAGATGTTTCAAGTGTGAACGCGTATTTCACATTTTCAACAACTTCCATGCGTTCCTCCGAAATGTATGCAAGTGTACAAAGGGTATTACAGAATGTTACTATCTCATTTTGTTCCCTCTTACATTTTATAATTCTTTTATGGCCATTTTCTCAATGTATCGACAAACTGTCTGTTACTTAATGTCAACATAAATTTATTGGACCGATAAACTGTCCGTTAACGATTTTGGGTTTCTCAATATACCGACAAAAAACAAAGTTTTCAGCTGGCAACGCCACTCAAAATACATGTAAAAGATGGGAGTCAGCTGATTGAATTTATCTGTACGGCAAATAAAAGGAAAATTAATAATTGGCAGATGAGTGCCGGTTAGCTTTGCGATTAAAACGAAGCAAATGAGACATTGAGAAAACTAAATTTCTTTAATGTGCAGTTTTTCGTTGGGAAAAAAGATAATCGCCTAATGAGAAAATGGCCATTAGTGTTATCACTAGAAAAGTGGCAATAAATCAGGGTTGATAAAGTTGGTACAATTGTACTTTTTTTGGTACAATTCAAAACTAAAAAGTACGTGGGTACTCCCGTGACTCATTTGGTACTATTTCAACATTTTTCAAACCTACATACATATTTATAATTGATATAAAATGGCAGTTCGTATTTCTTGCAAATAATCATGCGAAAATGCAAAATGTCGTAGTTTTTTTTTACGAAATCTAAGGGAAACTCTATTTTTTGTTGTTGGATTTAACAAAACAGCTATGATATTTTGCATTTGCTCTTTTGCAAGACCATTTGCACCAAACACTGAACTCCGCTATTGTGAATAGATTTTTGCACTTGTTCATTGAACGATTGTTTATGCCACATTCTAAATTTAGTATCAGCGGCAGCATATAAACGTGCATTTTCTGATGATATTGACAAGGAAAGGATATAGGAAACTACTTCCGCAAATGTTGTACATAGTAGAAAAGACGATTTTCTCTCAATTCAAGATTATTTTTAAACGAATTTATAATATTTTCAAATATTCATCAACAGAATTAAAAAACAACAAGAAAAACTGTAATTTCTTCCACTTCATCATTTATCATTGGCCAAAAAAACTGTTTCTTTTACTTCAGATGCATTAAATGTAAATAGAAGCTGTTAAACCAACTCAAAAAGCGAAAAGTTTCACATACATTTTCGTTTTTTGTTTGGCAGTTTTTGGTTTCGACTGCATTTTTTTAAAACCTGGTTGTCACGTCAAGAAGTAATCAACAGAATTTTGGAACAGTCGGAGCCCACTCCATTATTATTTTATTCCGATAGTAAAATTTTTTTTATATTCGGACTTTCTACTACTCCTTTCCTGTTTCTGTAGTACATATTTAAAATTGTAAACATAAATAAAAAAAAATAAATTTGGAAATGCAATCTTAATGCTCGTATGCACATATTTTAAGAACGCTTAAAAATTTTATTTTCGTTTAAAATTTGAGATTGTATTTTGCGAAATATTCGTTAATTTTCCACATAAAAGGCAATAGATTCAAAAAAGGGTTCGAAAACGCTCTCTGGCGGCAATCAAAAATAAAAATAAATGGATTTCTCGGCCCTAAAAATCGCATGTACAGGTCTGGCTAGACCAAATACAATTTGTTTGCCTCTATTCTTGAATATTTTGAAAACTAACTATTTTTTACATGTACAAATGAATTTTGATTACATTTTGTTTTTGTTGTATTAAATTTTTGTTTTTAAAAATAAAATAAAAGAAAACAATTTATCAAAAAATGATTTGGTACTATTGGGGCCGAAAAAGTACGATTTTAACAGTTCGTTTGTACGTTATTGGTTTTCTCATTTATCATCCCTGCAATAAATTCTGTTATTATTGTGGCATCACTGACAAAATGGAAGTTGCTTTGAAAGCAGCGTTACCATTGCTTAATTTTGCTAAAATTATTAAACAAAATGAATAAGAAATACATTTTAGTGTTATCTTTAAAAATGTTGGCAGTTTTGTAGAAAAAAAGTATTTAAAAAAAATTAAAAAGGTTTTTTTTCAGAAATGGTGACATTTTTTATTGATTGTAGATGTTAGATGTTTAATACCCTTTGTACACTTGCATACATTTTGGAGGAACGCATGGAAGATGTTGAAAATGTGAAATACGCGTTCACACTTGAAACATCTACTATCAATAAAAAAATGTCACCACTTCTGAAAAAAAAACTTTTATTTTTTTAAATCCTTTTTTTGTACAAAAGTGCCTACATTTAAAAATATAACACCAAAATGTATTTCTAATTCATTTCGTTTTATGATTTTAGCAAAATTAAGCAAAATAAGGCTTGCAAAAAAGTAAAACCTTGAGAAATGGTAGCGCTGCTTTCAAAGCAACTTCCATTTTGTCAGTGATGCCACAATAATAACAGAATTTATTGCCACTTTTCTAGTGATGACACTAAAAGAATCGAAAAATGTAATAGGGAACAAAATGAGATAGTAACAATCTGTAAAAATGTTGAAAAATTTTGATTTTTAGCCCTATGTATTTCTTATGGGCACTGCTACACGTTCAATAAATATCTTGATATTTCTAGTATCACGATAATTATTGAACGTTTCTCCGAAATGTATGCAAGTGTACAAAGGGTATAATCCATACGTATGATTATGATGATTCATTGAGCCAATTTAGACTAGACTAATTGTTCTGGCAGAAAACGACAGTTTGTAGGCGAAAGAGGTGAAGAGAGTCGTTTTTGGTTGGCATAATTTTTAATCCAGCTTCAACCCCGCATAAGCAGAACAAAACCAATACATACACACTTATGAAAAAACAGGTTCAGTGTTAAATAAACAAAAAAATACTAACACATACAAAGCTGCGTGTACGTATACAATTTTATGCCAGAATAATTCCAGTGTAGTTTGGAAAGAACAAAAGTTAATCCGACTAAAAATTAGTCTAGTCTAAATTGGCTCATTAACTCTTTTATACCCTTTGTACACTTGCATACATTTCGGAGGAATGCATGGAAGATGTTGAAAATGTGAAATACATTTTCCAATTGCAAAGCGTTGAAGCCGCGCTATTAAGGGATGCTTTATACAAATTGTATGGGTTTGAGCATTTTTGACAGCTAGAAAACGCTTTCCGCTCTTGTTTAGGTACGGCTGTAAGTTTCTTAAATAGTTTAGAAAAAAACCATTTACCGACCGCTTGTCAGATTTTGTATTCGTATTCTCTCTTACTCAATGCATTTTGCTTTTACATGATATGATTTCTCTTATTCTACATCATATCGTAATACAATATATTGCCGTGCAAACTAGCCTTAATGAAATGGAGTAATAAAAATTGTCGAAAAAGTGTAAAAAATGAATTCAATATTATCCTATTACTAATCTGGATTTTTATAAGGTTCATACCGCTAAAAATTCTTTCACTTCCGCGATGCTAAATGGCAAAACCAAAAACTTCATAACAAAAGAATGCATTCAGCTTTTGCCATTGCTGTTCCAAACCCGTTATTTCTTCTGTAGTAAAATCTACCATTTCTTCCTTAATTTTTTTTTTGGTGTTTACAGGGTTGCTATTATTATACATTTGTATAAAGGTATAAGTGATAAAATACAATTATAGTGATTGACAGCAATTTATATTGTGAAATAGCAATATATTAAATTAATTAGATTAAAGAAGCTAAAGAATGCTAAAAAAATATTAGAAAAATGCTGAATATTATGCTAAATGCTATTTGAAAAATACGCTGCTAAATCAAAATAAATAATGCTAAATTTAGCAGTGAAAATGCTAAAAGGGTCACACTGGTTATACTACAGATAATATTAATTTCGTTAATGAGGAAAGCGGTTTAAAATTTAAACAAATTTCATATAAAAGTCAAAATTTTAAAATTTTTCTTTTCCGAAAATAAGCGTTTTTCTCGATCTTGGTGTGTTTTAAAATTTAAAAGTTAACAATACTAATTATGTAGCTGGCAACGCTGCCAAGAGGCTGAAAGAAGTTTTGACATTTTCTTTTCATTTGCTGTTCAACTTTTGCCCCGTCGACAAATCTTATTAAATTCCTAGGGTCTAGGGCCGGTGAATGTTTTGAAACAATTTAAAAATTTGTAATGATGAAAAATATAAAGTAAATGTTAATCATATTAAAAAAACATGAAAACTAACAAAAAAATGCAAAAAAATTAAAGAGATAAGAAAAAAGAATACATTTAAAATGGATGTGGACAATGAAAACTTTTACGGTGAGCAATAAAAGAAAATGTGCCTTAAAATGTATTATAATAATTAGTTGCGTGTGTGTAAAGTGATTGTGTGGTGCAAATTACGTATTTTGTGTTGTTCGTTTATATGAGTGCAGTAAAAGGAAAGGGGGACTTTTTCAATAACAATGTTTTATGAAAACAACCAACATACATAAGTAGTTGTTGATACATATATGTATAACAAACGCAATATATTATCAATTGCTTTTATACGCCCTTCACTATTTGTAATAAATTTGTGCCATACTGTTGTTATTTTACGCATATGTACATATCTACAAAAACTTAAATTTTTCTGATTAAAAGAAGTTTACTTTATTTTCTTGTTTATTTTACATATATTTAGAAAATATGTTTAAATAATAAAATAAATTAATAATGCATTTAAGTTAATTTCATTTATAAATGTACAAGGGTATATTATTCCTTAGGTTTTAATTTCTAATTTCTTTTTTTACTATGGAAATGGCTTCAGCACGTTCCATTTTTTTTTAAAGCGTGGTTCAAATATATTTATGTATCTTAAAATCGTGTTTACATATTTATTGTGAATGCATAAGAAATTTTTGTTGACGTTTCTGATATTTTTTTTCTAGCACTATCTTTCCCTATCTTACACATAGTTGCCAGATTTGACGATTTTTGGGGCAGAAAATTACCTCATGACTTGAAGATTTATGCCCCAAATTTAATAGCTTTAATTATTTACAGATGTATTTTTCATTAATTGGAACAAGTCTAGTTTACCAAAGCAGCTCCAAATAATAAAAACAGTACATATGGTAATATAACATAGTTTTCGAGCTATGGACCCCTGAAGTTCATGTGTGTAAAGATAAATTCGAATTTAACTAGCAAAGGCGCCAAACATTTTTTTTTAACATTGCTCATTTTGCAGTAAACAGAGCAATGTTAACGACTTAACAGTCATAGTAATATACAACGGAGACATAAAATCATGATTTGAATGACCATTTTGGACAAATATGCAGTTGCACATGTATACCACTATATAGGAATGGTAGTCCAGAGGGTCCTTAATACAATTCCTATATAGTGGTATACATGTGCAACTCCATATTTGTCCAAAGAAATTTCAAATAAATATTACTTTGTTCAAAATGAATTATCTCAAATTCCAAAATTATTTGAGAAACCGACTTTTGGAATTGTATTTAGGACCCTCTGGACTACTACTCTGGTCATTGATCTTCTCCGGAAATTTCAAATAAATATTACTTTTTTCAAAATGAATTTTCTCAAATTCCAAAATTATTTGAGAAACGTGACTTTTGGAATCATATTAAGGACCCTCCGGACTACCATTCCTATATAGTGGTATACATGTGCAACTCCATATTTGTCCAAAATGGTCATTCAAATCAATTTATGTCTCCGTAGTATATTACTATGACTGTTAAGTCGTTAACATTGCTCTGTTAACTGCAAAATGAGCAATGTTAAAAAATATGGTTTGCGCCTTTGCTAGTTAAATTCGAATTTATCTTCACACACATCTGAAGTTCTCATATGAATTTGCGATTTCGCACTACATTTCTTTACGTATATGGCCAATTGGTATCATTTGAAAGCTTTTAAACAGATAAATCTGGAAACTCAAATTTTTTTTAAATTGTTTAACTACAAACACCTAATACAGTTTTAACAAAAGTGTATATCAAAATGTGGCTTAAATCTAGTTTACCAACGCAGCTCCAAATAAAAAAAAGTACCTAGGTGGATCGAAAATTGAAAAATAAGAAAATATTAAATAAAAATATTGGCGCAAACGCTTAGTTTTCGAGTTGTGGACGTTTTTAGTTTTCATAGAAATATGTGATTTTTATTTGGAGCTGCGTCGGTAAACTAGATGTGTTCCCAAAATGTTACGGAAGTGCACTAGGTAATAAAAATTTTATCAAATAAACCCGTTTCGCTAAATAAAGCATCTACTCTATGATATAACAAACACCGTCTTCGTTAAATAAATGTCCTCCGCATAGCCGGCCATTGGCTGGGCGCAAGATTTTTCTCCTCTATGATAAAAATACACAGGCTTCGCTAAATAAAGCTTCGGTGCGAACAACTTTTCTTATCTATGGTGTGACAAACACCGGCTTCGCTTACTAAAGCGTTTCTGCATAGCCGGCCTTTGGACGGGGTTTCTCCTATACCACCAGCTTTACTTACTAAAACTTCCATGCAAAGCAATTAATACTTAAGTAAAACAACAATTATTTAAATTAAATAAAGCAAAATAGGAAACCCTAATACATGTTTGCAAATACACATGCATATATTAAAAATAGCAAGGCGAATAAACTAGTTGAATTAGCCTTGCAATATAGTACATAAAGCATAAAAGATTACCGTTATTAATTTAAATATACCTATGTCATTTTAAAAATTTCGGCATCACTTTTTATACCCTTCACCGAAGGTAAAAGTGTATATATAACTTTGTCATTCCGTTTTGTAATTTCTACAATATTGATCCTACACCCTATAAAGTATATATATTCTTATGAAAAGCGAAGTTCAAATCCGGTTGTCCGTAATCCCCCCCCCCCCCCCCCCCCCACCTCCCCCGCTTCACATTTGTTTACATATACTAGCATAATGCCCAATATGATTTTTCTTATCACCCTTCTTTATTATTTCATCTATTTAACGAAATAATTTTAACAAATAGAAACTAGGAACTTTTGTGTTTTTTTGCTACTTAAAAACTCGCCAAAAAGGTAAAGAAAACAAACAAACACACATACATAGCACAAATTTTTTTGGTGAATATAAGTATTCGGCTCACAACTCAAATAAGTTGATTTGTAATCTTTTATTATGGTTTACAACTTTGCTATTGCGGTGAACAAAAACATCAAAAGTGATGTATGTGAAAGTAAACGGGCCATATTTCATTTTAATGATATTCAAATGACGTTCAATCATGGTTCAGTTATCTAGGGGGTGTATTAAGTTAGAAACTGTGAGTTCCCTGGTTCGAATCTTGGTTTTTTAAAAAGAATTTTTTTTTTATTTTTTTGTGTTCTAAAAAGGATTTAAAAAAAATATTTACCAGTTTTCGCTTTTTAAATTTAATTTATAATGAAGTTTTAAGTATTGTAAATATGTATGTATATGTAAAAATTATTTAGTCTTTGTCTAGTTGCTCTGTATTCTGCTCGCACAATGGTGAAGGGTATATAAGATTCGGCACAGCCGAATATAGCACTCTTACTTGTTTTAAAATAATGGAGATCAATAGATCAACGCAAATTATTACTACATATTTTTAAAAATAATTAAAAGGGCCTATTCCAAGCAAAGCCCTTCCCATTTTTAAATAAAATATTTATATCCAGAAAGATCTATTCAAAAGCTTTTAAATGATACCAATTTTGGCTATATATGTTGGTACGTTTAGAATAGAGTTTCTACGCGGGACATTTTTTTTAAATAAATGCCGGAAATTTTTTCAAATTAAATTTGAATAAACAAACAATAAAAATATATTCTTTACTAAAATAACTAAAAACTACCTTCAAATCGAACTAATTTTTCTACGCCAATAAATCAACGGTCTTTTAATTGCTAATAAAATGTCTAAAAAGCTTTTTGAAGTGGAAAAGTACTATAAAACCAATGTCTGGAGAAAGCGAGAGCGCGTTTTTGGTAGCAGGCAATATACATATCAACAAGGATTAGAAATATAATCTCTGATGAGCTTTAAAATGTTTTAATAATACTAAAATTTTTTTGCTTAAAGAAAATCAATTTTACCAAGTTACTATTAATAATAACTACTCGATATTAATAAGTTTAAATAATTCGTAATCTCCCAAAAAATAAATATATACAAACATATATACTATGCTTGTACATTAGGGGTAGTACCAATTTTTTTGGCATAGTACCAGTAAGGTTTACCATGTCCTAGAAACCACGAAAATTATAATCTTGTAATTTTTCTCTAAAAAGTTCACGCACCAATTGGTTTTTCTAAACCAATGCAACATTGAATATTAATAATTTTATACGGTGTTTTTTATTCATTTCAAATTTTTTTTCGTTAAAAAAGGTTAAAGATACGTTTTGGTTTGCGGAAAAATCTCTTACCATCTCTATATATCAACGATCATCAAGGCTCAGTTAGCCGGGAGTAACAGTAACGTTGCAAATCAGCTGTTTCATTTTGTTGTATGTAAAGCAATTAGAACGATTACAGTTAGCAGTAAGATGTTACGTCTCAATCTGTAATGCTGGGTACACACTATGCAACGCATTTACGCAATCTAGTGAATTAAATTCATTTTCATTAATTCTAGATTGCATCAACATCAAAACGCTTTGATATTTTGAGGTTGCATTGAAACAGATTGCATGTAGATTGCACTGTGTATACCCAGCATAAGAAAAAGATTGGTCTTACTTTTTACGGAAAGTTTACTGTTACTCCCGGCTAACTGAGCCTTCACGCTATTCCCCCGGGGGCGGAGCACTTTTCGTGAATTCCACACACACAGACAACACGAAGGTTAACGAAATTATTGTAAAAAGTCATAATTTTTAATATTTTTAATTAGGCTTAAGTTCATGAAATTTAATTTTTATTAAATTATTTTTATGAAAGAAGGAATTTTACAACATGAAAATCAATTTAAATTGTTATTGATAATCTTTCATTCTTGACGTGGCTCGGGCTCGAACCCTGGCCGGCAGGTTACCATGACATGTTTCGATCGCAACCACTCGATCTCCTCAGATGGATTTGCCGTCTTACACTCGCAGCCATCGACGACTGCTGACGTCACTAGTCAAACATCAATCCTTAAACCAAATTGTATTTTAACATTTGGTAGATCGAAATTTGCTTTCCTGAATGATTATCCATTTAAATTGATTTTACATGTTTTTTCCTTTACTTCTGTTTTTTCGTACTTTCGTCAAGAATTATTCTTGAAGTCCAAGTACATTTTTTTGTTTTTTCACTTTGTCTTTCTCTTTTCTGTTGACCTTTTTCAGCACAACTTTTTTTTTTTTTTGTCAATATTTTTTATTGAATCTTCATATATTAAATATGAACTAACAATAATTAATCAAATCTTAACCTAATACGTTATTTTATCTCCTGCCAGTGCCAGACAAAATTTTCTTCATCACGGGTTATGTTCACTTTTATAGGTGTTTATAGCTCATCTAATTGGGTAAGTGCTGCAGTGTCTCTTCTTCTTAAGCGAGTGTGGCCGCCATGATTTAAAATATTTCGAGCTAGTGGATTTGGGTGTTGTTCAAGCCTTTTTAAATATTTTATTGCATATTTTGTAATCATAGATTTCACTAATGGCACATTGAGATATTATGAATGTTTGAGTTTTTAACATACCAGGGAGCGGCTCTGATTATTCGAAGAAGTTTATTTTGGCGCCTTTGAATTTTGTCGATATTAGAGGCCGAGGCAGTGCCCCATAGTTGAATACCGTAGCACCAGATAGGCTTTAAGATAGAGTTGTAAAGTAGAAGCTTGCAATCGAGACTAAGGACAGAATTTCTTCCAATAAGCCAATGAATTTGAATGGCTTTTAGTTTAATTTGAGTTAATTTTGCCTCTATATTTCATTTCCACGTTAATCGCCGATCCAGATGTATACCGAGATATTTAACATGCGAATGTTAAGGAATTATTTGATTATTGATTGTAATAGGGGGGCAAGATTCCCGGCGCAAAGTGAATGTTATATGTACACATTTTTGCTCATTGACCATTATCCTCCATTGTCTTAACCATATTTCTAGTTGAAATATATGATGCTGTAAGTAACGCGATGCTTCATAACGATTTTCGTGGACGCTTAGAAAAGCTGTATCGTCTGCAAATGTTGAAGTTTGTGTGTAGTTGCTTGTTGGCATGTCCGAAGTATAAATTAAGTATAATAGGGGGCCCAGGATGCTGCCTTGTGGGACTCCAGCGGCAATGGGCTGAGGTGAACTTAAGAAATTTCCTTCTTTAATAATAAATTGACGACCGACTAAGTAGCTTTCTAGCAGCTTGTGCGTGTTTGCTGGTAAATTTTGCTTCAATTTGTGTAATAAGCCTTCATGCCAGACTTTGTCAAAAGCTTGCGAAACATCGATGAAGAGTGCTGAGCAATATTTCTTTTCTTCAAATGCTTTTCTTATGACATTTACTATTCGATGAGTCTGCTCGATTGCGCTGTGTTTTCTTCTAAATCCGAACTGATGGTTTGGAATACATCTATTTTCACTTAAAATTGGTGTTAATTTTGAAACTAATAATTTCTCAAACAGCTTTGACATATTTGATAATAAGCTAATAGGTCTATAAGACTCAACTTTTGTATGATCTTTACCTGGCTTTGGTATCATGGTAACTAAGGAAACCTTCCATTTTTCAGGATAGTATTCAAGGCGTAAAATAGCATTAAAAATAAAAAGAATAATTTTCTTTGCTATGCGAGGTAGCTCCAAAAGCATTTTATTACTGATTTTATCAATACCAGGTTCCTTCTTAGTGTTTAAGTCACAAATAGCCTTTTCGATTTCTCTTATCTCAAATCTGAGGGGAATAGCTGCTCTAGCATCAACAGGTGGTAACTCGACCGCAATATTGTGAGATATATTTGGTGTAAATACGTTTTTCAAATGATTTACAAACAGGTTTCCTTTTTCATTATCATTTCTTGCCCAACTACCATTCAAGTTTCTTAATGGTGGCTTAGATATAACTGGCCTTTTTAGATTTCTAGCTGCACGCCATAATGAGTAGTCAGATTGTGGAGTTGCATCAAGTTCCTTAAGATATTTTTCTAGAGAAGCCGTTTTCTGATTCTGTAGCAACTTTCTTAGCCTTTTTGTGCATTCTTTTAATAAAATCTTAAGTTGCGGGGATCTGTAAAGTTGCCACTCTCTTCGAACTCTCCTTTTTTCAGTCAAGAGCCGCTCGACATCTGAAGAACATATTTGATTATTTTTAATTTTTTTGGGGGTAACGCTGGAGTGTTGAACAGCTAGTTTAAGATAACTGTCAAAGTTAACAAGAGAGAGATCCACATTCTCCGGTGTACTAAGCGGAATATTTTCTGAGCAATGGGCACTGAGAAATTTTTTATATTTTAACCAATTTATTTGTGTGGCTGGCGTCGCTTAGTAACCTGACGGAAATACAATTCTATTTGGGTTCGATATAGTAACAATTGTAGGTGTGTGGTCGGATGATAATTCTAAGGAAGCTTCAACATGAATCGTTTCTGTGGGGATGTTTTTAACCACGCCAAAGTCGATAACATCTGGAATTTTTTGCTGATCAGTAGGCCAATATGTTGGTTGCCCGCTCGCGACCACATTTAAACCCATTTTAGAGATTGTGTTAAACAAAACACGACCTTTTGGTGTTATAAGTCGTGACCCCCAGAAGGTATGTTTAGCGTTATAATCGCCAGCGGCCAGAAAACAGGGTCCTAATGATTTATAATATTTATAATATTGGCCTTCTGATATGGAAAATCTAGGTGGAGAGTATAAAGAAGAAATTACTATGTTTCGATTTAGCTCCTCAACGCAAATAGTCGTTGCTTGCAGATAGTCTTCACGGTGATCACACATAATGTAGTGTTTGACTCGAGTTTTTATTAAGATGGCAGAACCTCCACAAGCTCTATCTCGAGGGTCCTTGGTATCATATAGTATATAACCATTGATTTTAAACGTATTTCTTGAGGTCAAATGAGTTTCAGAAATCATCATGACATCAATTTGTTTATTTTTAAGAAAGTATTCTAATTCATTTTTATGTTGGCGGATGCCGTTTGCGTTCCAAAAACAAATTTTTAAACAGTTCATGGTTTGTTAAGTACAGCTTGCAATAACATCGATTGCATTCTAAGCATTTCCTGCATCATATTACCCATTGTGTTCGTAAAATTATTTACTGTTTGCACTAATGTTTCCATGGTTTTTTCTAAACGACTTAAATTAGAAACCGGAGTTTCATCATTACTTGGCGAGGCACCTTGCATTGGCTGATGGTTTGATTTTAGGACGTTAGCGTAAGAGGTTCTGTTATTACTAGGCTGGGGGGCTTGAATTGCATTTGTGTTTACCTGATTTGCAACCTGCATTTGAGGGGTATTTGTTTTCGGTCCAACCGTCTGCTTGACAATATTATATACTGGGCATCCTCTATAATTGGCAGTGTGATTACCGCCACAGTTGCTACATTTTTTTACGTTGGGGTCGGTTTTAGACTTATCGCAAGAAACTGTACCGTGTAGTTCACCACATACTACGCAGACAGGGGGTAAGTAGCAGTATGCCTTGGTATGGCCAAATTCTTGGCAGTTTAAGCACTGAACAGGTCCATTTTTTTTGTGCGGCTCTTCTATAGTTATTCTTCTGTAGAGAATATATTTTAAATTGTAAATAGGATGTGTTTCGTTTTTTTTAAGTTTTACGTCACCGGGTTCAAACTCCACTCGAAAAAGTGGTTGGGGAATTTTTTCTCTATTTTTAATATTTACTACATGTTTTACCTTGAAGCCTTTTTCTTCTAGGAATGTTTTAACCTCTTCTGGGTCCACACATGAGTCAATACCCTTAATCACTACCTGTAGACCTTTACTGCTTTTCAGTTGGTAGGTATAAAAGTTTTTTTTAAGCGTTTCAAAGTTGTTTACTATTTTGCGAAAATCATTCTCATTATTGACTTGTATTTTTGTCTCGTTTATACTTCCACGCTTTATAGCCGCTACGTAAAACGAATTTTCACCTATCACCGATATCAAACTCTTTATGAGCTCATTTGAATTTTGCTCCCTTAGATATATCGGGGGAGGCTTGGATGGTTTAATGACGTTTGGTGCTTCAGAGGATTCATCCTCCAGAATTGCAAAACGATTTTGAGTATTTATTTTATCAAAAGATGGTACTTTTGAGGCCGAAGCAACTGCTGCAGAGGTAGGGCTGCGTCCCCGTTTAAGCACTGTTATGTACCTGTCCATACCAACTTGTACTGTAGGCTTTTGACAACTTTTTACAGGGGGGTTTTCCATTGCATTTGTGTTTAAGTTCATGGTATCATTGCCCACTAAATTTGTTTTTGACGTCACGGCAATACTTGCTGGCCTGGCAACACTTGTCACCAAATCTTGTTGTAGTTTTTTTAATGAGTTACTATCCACCGTTTGTGTAAATACCGAGGGTGAGAGGGAACGTGTTCGAGTAATTGGCTTAGCCGTTAGGTAGTTAATATTGTTTTGTTTTGTTTTATTTATTTCTGCATTATTTTCATTTGCATTAACTAAAACGTAAACGTTTCTTTCATTTTGTCTTAGTGTTGTTTCACTGTTTGTACTCATGCAAGGAGTTGTTTTTGTTTTTCACCGTTTTGCTTTGCTTTAATATTTTTATTATTTATTGTATTTTACAACAACAAAAGAAAAAACCAGAATTTAAATGTTTTGTTCAGAATATGTATACACATGTATGAACATTCATACGTACATACATATATATTTTTACTGTTTTATTTTATTTAATTTTATCGTTTTAAATTGTTCACTATTATGTTAAGTAATTTAAATAACAAAATATATTATTTTTTTTTTTAAGCGTCCATTCGCTGCTTATATTTATGTATTACAAAATCAAATGTGATTAATTAATAGTTCAAATCGTATGCGGGGCTAAAAATACACGTCTGTATCACAACAAAGCACAAACCGAACTGTTGACCTTTGTCCTTCAAGTTGTGCTGAAAAAGGTCAACAGAAAAGAGAAAGACAAAGTGAAAAAACAAAAAAATGTACTTGGACTTCAAGAAAAATTCTTGACGAAAGTACGAAAAAACAGAAGTAAAGGAAAAAACATGTAAAATCAATTAAAATGGATAATCATTCAGGAAAGCAAATTTCGATCTACCAAATGTTAAAATACAATTTGGTTTAAGGATTGATGTTTGACTAGTGACGTCAGCAGTCGTCGATGGCTGCGAGTGTAAGACGGCAAATCCATCTGAGGAGATCGAGTGGTTGCGATCGAAACATGTCATGGTAACCTGCCGGCCAGGATACGAGCCCGAGCCACGTCAAGAATGAAATATTATCAATAACAATTTAAATTGATTTTCATGTTGTAAAATTCCTTTCTTCATAAAAATAATTTAATAAAAATTAAATTTGATGAACTTAAGCCTAATTAAAAATATTAAAAATTTGGATTAAAACCATAAATAGTTCAACAAAATAACCACAATACTAATTAAAAAGTCATAATTTTAAAAAACGACCAAAACCAGTGATTCCAACTTAGTGCTTTTGGCACTATTTATGGTGCTTTTTGATGCCTCAAAACGCCAAAATTCTATCCATAGCGCCAAACTAAGAAAAAGCACTAACTTGGTGCTTTTTCAATTTTTCGTTAGTGCCTTTAGTGCTTTTTACAATTTTTATTTTTTTTTCTACCAATTTTTAAAACTACGATTATATAGAGGATGATTAAGATAAGTTTTGCTATTTGGGGTACAATTTTGAGGAGGCCTGTAAAGATTTTAAGATTTCAAATGATAAAAAAGTGATAAAAGATACTTGCATTCGTTTTACCAAAAACTTTCTTTACGAGGTTAGGGCTAGGCTTTCTAGCAATTTGGAAATTTACGAAACGTTACACTTTTTAGCGTTGACAACATGTTTAGTAATCGTAATAACAACAGTGTATTTTGTTAAACACTTTTTGAAACATGTAGATACTGTTTCATAAATAGAAAATGGATTAAAAAATATTAGGAATTGCTTAAAAACATGCAGTCCGAAACCGTACAAAAAAAAACGCAAAGAAAAAAGAGCCGTAGCTTGGTATTAGCAAAGTGTTAAATAAATTAACAACAACTGACAGTAATTGCTTTTATAACGAACGTTCCCTACAAGAAATGAATGAGCGAGTAGTCAAATTTTTCATTTTGGTGTTAAGAAAATGATAGAAAGAAATGACCGAAATAAAGTTTTCGGTCACATTCGGTCATTTCTTTCTATCATTTTCTCAGAACCAAAATGAAAAACGTTACTACTCGCTCATTCATTTCTTGTAGGGTTGTGTAACCTGCCATTTTTCATGCGCTTTTGTATTACTTTAAAACTGTTTTATGGCCAATTCAAACTCAGCTGATGATGATGCAAATGATTTGGATGATATTTTTATTGAAGATTTAAAAGTTTTTATATACAAATGTAAATATATTTATGATTTAATCTTAAATGAAAATGGTCCACATCAACGCCGTCGCCTTTGTTTTAAATTTTGGAGTTACATATATAATATTCGGCGCAGCGGAATTCAACTTGTTTTGTGTTTAATTAAATTGTAAAAATGGCTTTGTGCTTTTACGATTTTTTTTTGTGTGAAATAGTGCTTTTTAGTGCTTTTTTTTAAATTTTAAAGTACTTTTTGCTCTCAAAAAGTTGGCATCACTGAACAAAACACATAGTAACATTGTTGGGATCTGGCAATTCTTAAATTGGCAAAATTGTACCAAATTGACATAAATTGTACAAAATTTGGGCTACAAAATAAAAAAGTATACATAGTAAGAATTTATAACAGCTTTTTATTTAAGAGAAAGCATAATCGGTCAAGCCCGACCATTTGATATTCATGAGCAGGGAAACCAGTAATATGCTCTAAAAACACGTTTTATGCGCATTAAATATGCAGTAAAAACTGGAAAATATGGCCAGAAAAATGTTAAAAATATGCCCTAAAAATTAAAAATTGTTCATTTGAAGACACAATATTCATCAATTTAATAACAAAATTTAAAAAAAAAACCTAAAAAGGGTTAAAATTCAAATAAAAGATGTTTGCGCCGAATATTATCTAGATATTAACATCCATATGGGTTTTTGTCTTAAAGGGATTTTAGGTACGGTCGCTAAATTCTTAACAAATCGTCAGCTCAGAATTGGTTTGGCGCATATGCCAAAAAGTCGGAGTGGAGAAAAACGACAAAGAAGATTTACATAAAGATTTCTCAAATTGTACCCGATAGAATTTTTTTTTATTTTTACCACTGCTTCCGGTATATGTTTTGAAGAAAAATGCAAATTTTTGCGCACTTTCATGAATAAAGTTAGAATTTAATAGTATTTTTTTGAAAATGAAAAATATGCACCCTTATTCTATTTGGCGTCGGCAATAACAACGGCAATTTTAAGGCAACAGCAATTCTTATCAAAGACAACATCAATTCTATGTTATAGCCTTTTTACACTGATTAACATCTAACATCTACTATCAATTTGCTACCATTTGCGAAGATGTTTACATCTTTCAATAAGAAATACATAGGGCTAAAAACCAACATCTTTAAAAGATGTTCCTATCTCATTTTATTCCATTCTACATCTTTCAATTATTTTAGTGTTATCACTAGAAAAGTGGCAATAAGTTCTATTATTATTGTGGCATCACTGACAAAAAGAAGTTTGTTTCGAAAGCAGCGTTACCATTTGTCAAGTTTTGTCTTTTATTGCAATGTTTTTTTGTTAAGTATTTCTTATATTTTTAAACAAATTAAACTTTAAAAACATTTTTGAGTTTTCTTTTTAAATTTTGGCACTTTTGTGAGAAAAAAACATTTTTAATTTAAACAATTTTTTTTTTTCAAAAATGGTGACATTTTTGTTTGATGGTAGATGTTAGATGTGAGCAATGTAAACGAGTGTTTCACATTTTTTACATCTTTGATGGTAGATGTTAGATGTTGATCAGTGTAAAAAGCCTATAAAATTGGTATTTTGTAAGAGTATTATGACGCCTTTGACTATTTATCGATAATGTTGATAAAATACAGCACACATCTCTAATATTAAAATCAGCTGATTCATTTTGTTTACTGTTTTTTTATTGGAAAAAAAATTCTGTGCTGATTGTGCAAATTTTAAGTTAAATAAAAATTTGTTTGTAAAAAAATAATGTTTAAATGAACATTTTTTTTATTATATTAAATTTTCCCAAGTGCATATGTATTTTTTTTAACCTTTTTAAGATTTGAAAGTTATTTTCGGCTAAATAAACTTTCTTTTAAACATGTGTTGGAAATAATAGAGCCTCATTGAAAAAAGGGAACGTTTGTTTCAAACACAATATATTTGCAGCAACATTGCGTTTTTTGGCCCAGGGATCGTACCACCTCATCGTTGGAAATTATTTCAACTTTTGACTGTCCCAGCCACTAGTTTAAAAATTTTGTCTGAGACTCTGGAAGTCATGAAGAGAGAACTTTGTCCACAATGGATAAATTAAAGTTGCATTTCTTTGAAAAGCAGCATTTCCAGGTGTAATTTGCTATGTGGACGGAACCCACATTTTATTTAAAAACACAGAAATAAACTTACTTTTTGCACAATTTCTCAAAGATTTTATCAAAACCACAACCGAACAGCGCAAAATTATCACAATAATGACAGACAAACGCAAAATATTGAAATTATCAAGAAAAAGAAAACAAGCTAACGTTGCCCCACAGAAAACCCTCATAAATAAGAGTTTTCTAGCAGTGTGCTCCTAAATTGCTCATAAAAATGAGTCTTTTCGGAGTCCTGAGTTCTACAGGCTCCGAAATCAATCAAAATTGCTCATAAATTAGGAGGGTAATCATAAAACCCGCAAGAAAAGGATACTACTAAAAAAACTTAATTTAATATTAAAAGTTAATTGAATTGAATACATTTAGCATTAGACGCCACAAAAAGTTTGACAAATATCCAACATGTCTGCCAAATATTAAAATTTTTTAATATTTCTGCAAACATTGCTTCAAATGTTTGTCCAAACAGCAAACACCCCAATTAACAACACAAAATGTTTGTACAAACGTAAAATTTTGACGTTTGCCAAGCCATTTGTGAGGTTTATTATGCCCTTTAGAGCTATGCAAGTCAAGGAATGTTTATTTTTGTTCAGTACCTGTCCTTAAAGGCGACCGTACACGACATGCTTTTGTCATCTGACATGTCAAATTTCCCACTGCAAAATACATATGTACATGTCGTGTGTTACCTTTTAAACTTTGCTTCTGTAAAAGTCAGATGCAAAGTCATCTGACCAAATTTCAATTAGAGCGTGCTCTATTTTCTTCTGACAAACCATCTGACATCAGAAATCTATGCCGCGAAGAAACTGGCAGCGGCGTCCACTATTGACGCTGGGTCTCCACGTAGCAATTTTTATTGCTAAGTACAAGCAATAACGTAGGCAGAACAATGGAGCAATAGTTGCTGATTATATTGCTGGAGAACACTTGAAATTGCTTTGCCATAAATTTCCAATTTTCACCGCGAGTAGTTGTATATATAAAGTTTTGTGGCTGTATTTATAATGTTTTATGTTATGTTTTGAAGTGATTGTTAAATTTTCTTTTTTAAATTAATAAATTAAATTAATAAAATAATTAATTGTAATTGTCGTAGCTGTGTTTTGTATTACTTTTTTGTTTATTTACGTATGAAAAAATCCTAAAACTTGTATTGTTCGTTTGCTTTTGTTGATATTGACGTTTATTTTAAAATATAATATATAAAAACTTTTTCTGTATTTTGTTTTAAGTATTTTTTCACTTGGCGGCTTTATCTTGACTGATTTTTTAATAAATAAAAACACTAATAAATAAACAACCGTGCAGAGAAATGAAATGTCAGATAAATTACAACTGATTTGACAGCAGATTGCTAAGCAATAATTGCTCAAGCAATCAGAAGAGCAATTATTGCGCAATGGATTGCCACTCATGGCAATTTGCGGTCTATACGTCGCAAATTTAATGGAGCAATCAAATTTGACGTTTGCCGCAATAAATATTTCTACGTGGAGACTCGGGGTGACGGAATCATTAGCCGGCTGAAGTTGATATTTTACAATACTGAAATATGTATGATCATCGCACCACCCAACAAACACGAAGTCAAACCTTTGATATAAAATGACTTTGTCATTTGACATCAAACACAATTCTCAAACGTTTTTCAATTGTTTGATTTAACATTTAAATTCAAATTGATAATGATTTGAAAATAAACATTTGATATCAAATGTTTTATCAATTTGATGTCAAATGTTAAATCAAATCAAAAATAAACTTGGCAATACTAAAGCGAAAAATAAATGTAATCATTAAAAATGGCGATTAAAGTTAAATTTTTTACTTTGCGGTTGCATGTGTTTTACTATTAAAAATAAATTTTAATATAAAGTGAACAGCTTATTTCTTGTGAAAAATAAAAATTATTTGTGAGTAATTTCAATGATTAAAAATACGAAAAAAAAGGAAAATAAAACGGGAAAGTGAAGAAAGTTTGTTGAACGATCGCGGTGCTACAATCCTCAAAATAAAAGGGAGCCAAGTAGGTTGTCTTTCCAAGAATTAGAGGACATTATTTAATCTTTAAGCTATGGTGCCGAATGTTTATCTCACAGTTTATTTAAATAAATAATAAATTTATATTAAAAAAAATAAAATATTTTTTAATACAATGTGGAATGTATTATAATCCACATTTGAAAAACATTTGAGAATTACGTTTGAAAGCAAGTTGAAAATAAAGGCATTTTTCAATTTGAAAATAATTTCCCCTTTTTGTTGAGAACGCTATGATTTTCAAATGATTTCAAATCATTATCAAACGTTTGTCGTTTGAGAAAATGTTTGATTTCAAATCATTTTCAATTTGAAATCAAACCTTCGTGTTTGTTGGGCATTGAAAAGAATTTATGTAATTATATATATAAAAACCGTTTCATTATAATATCCTAAATTGGTACCTTTGAATTAAAAGAAAAATATGTTAAGATGGTTAAATTATTTAACGGCGTAAATACAAACTTTCGTGCTACCAGTGTTGCCAGTGAAATTTCGAGAAAGATACATTTTAGTTTCCAAAAAGATACACTTTTGTTTCCAAAAAGATACACTTTTTCCCAAAAAGATACATTTAAAAAAAATAAAATTTTGAGTCCAATTTCAACGTTTAACATTGACAGATTTGACGATTTATCGTCATTTTGACAATTTTTTGTTACGAAATTAGCAAATTGCCGATTTGCTAATTTTTTTCTAAAAAGTGACGATTTTTCCGTCTCCAAAGTCTGAAGAAAACATTACATTTTCTGACAATTTCGTTTTTTAATCTTGAAATATTTAACAGCCATACCATAACAAGAGCGGAAGACGGAACGTTTTCTTTCTCTTAGCTTTTAAGCTGATATGCCATACCAAAGCAAACGCGTCAACGTTGTGTCACGAAAAGTAGTGATAGCTTTTTTGTTTAATAAACCTACAAATTATAAATAAAAATAGCGATAAAGACGTTAGATTGACCAAAAAATAGCTAAATTGCCATTATTAATTAGCAATAGCGGCAAACTTTACTATTAAATGACCTGTCAAAATTGGGATTTACAATTGCAAAGCGCGCCGCTTTTGTTTAGGTATGGCTATAATATGCAAGTTTTAAAAAAATCTTTGATTATTTTCAGAGTACAAACACAATAATGTTACCCTTTGTTTATCTTTCGTCAAACCATCATCGAATGCATCTTTTAAGGCTCGCTGTATAAATCATATTTTCAACAATTAGTCGGCAAGCATTTCACGAGTTGTAAGAGAATATCTACAAGAGTCTCAAACGATTCTTGACATGAAAATCACGTTAGATTATCTTTAACCACAGCGTCTTTCGCTGTGCCATTTAAAAAATTGTTTAAAAAAAACTAAATTTTAAGTTGTCCGAAACTTTTCTCATGAAACTAAAGATTTCCTCACAAATTTATCTGGCAGTCCTGATGATATCATATAAATTTATTTTTATACATAAAGTCATAAATATTAGGAATGTAATTAAAAAAAAAAAAAAGAATAAGCAAACATTAAAATTAATTATATGTAACTATCTTTGGATGTTATCGAAACAAATAAATTTTTGTAAAAATTAATATACGAGTAAAGTCGTTAATACCAAGATTATATCAAAAAGTTCATATTAATTTCCTGAAAATAAAAGATGTTCATATTTCCTCCGAACAACTTTGCACTACTTGTTAATGTTTTCTTTCACCATTATGAAAGCTGCTACTGTATAAGTATTGAGTCGGCTACGATGATCAGTCTTAGTAAGTTTAAGTACATTTTGCATACAGATTCAAAAGATACGTTAAATGTCAGGATTATACATGGTACGTGAAGCCATCAAAAGATACGAAAAATTTATCTTTCGTATCCAAATGGCAACACTGGTATCTACATCAGGGATTTCCATTTCTTTGCACAATTGTGTACAACTACAAATGTGACCAGATTTTTTATGTTTGAAATAGAGTTTAAAAAAAGCTAAAGAAGGAAATTTAAAGCCAAAAAATAAAGCTAATTTTTATACCCTTCACCACAGGTGTAAAAGGGTATATATAAGTTTGTCATAACGTTTGTAATTTCCACAATATTGATTTTAGACCCCATAAAGTATATATATTCTGGGTCCATATGAGAAGAGAAGTTGATTTAACGATGTCCGTCTGTCCGTCTTACGTTTGATATGTGTTTTCCGGATAATCCAGACATGATAGCGGCTAGGTTGTTTTACATTTATGTTACATAAAGTCCACCATTTCTTGCTATTGAAATTCAGCCAGATCGGTCCAAAAATGACGTAGATATGAGCAAAAAACCACGACTACCTCTAAATTTTTCCAAAAATCCCTTGTTGTTGTTGTATTTTTTTTATTTCTGTATATCTTGAGACCGGCAAGAGGCAAAGTTTCCAAATTAGGTACACACATTTAGGTTGCCAATACACACCATCCTGCAAAATGTGGGCGGGATTGGAGAAGTGGGCGTGGTACCTCCCGTACAAAAAAAATTAAAAATTTTATAAAAACCTAAATTTAAGGGCTGCCATATGTCCTATGGATATGACTTATATATCAAAATGTCGGAAATTTGTATGAGTTATAACAGAAATACTGGGGTCTAATCACCGCATACGATATCGAGCTAAATTCATCAAAATTATTTATTTTGGTATCTTGAAACTCGATATCGAATGAAATGTATTGAATTTGAAATAATAGCATTCGACATCGAGTAACTCGACATTACATATGTATATCGAGTTTTCATTCGATACGCCAGTGTGTATCGTATGCAAACAAATTCAATAGTTTATTCGATACGATAGTATCGAATGCAGTGATTAGAACCCTGAATTCCCGAAAATTACTCTTTTTATACCCTTCACCGAAGGTAAAAAGGTATATACAATATTGATCCTACACCCTATAAAGTACATATATTCTGGGCCCTTATGAAAAGCGAAGTTCAAAACCGGTTGTCTCTTATTTAAAAAAAAAAATATTTACCAGTTTTATTTAGTTTTTGTCTAGTTGCTCTGTATTCTGCTCGCACAATGGTGAAGGGTATATAAGATTCGGCACAGCCGAATATAGCACTCTTATTTTTTTTTTATATTTTCTTGTAGTAACTTTTAATTATTTTGATATTTTTCATAGAGTAAGTATTGCTTATGTAATTAAAGCTGAGAATAAATACATATATAAATAAACGAAAAAAAGTCCAAAAAAAGCTTGACCAGTAAATTGATCAAACTTAAGCTTTATTTTTAACAATTTCTATTGATTTGCTTAACTTTATGTGTAAGAAGGTAATTGTATAATGTAATTAAGAAACTGTATAATTATGTTTGATCTAGCTAAACGTTTTGCAAAAGTAAATAATTTTTTTATTAAAACAAGGGACGCCAAATATTTAATAGGTATGAACATAAATTTACTAGGTCTGGGATCACACTATGAAAGTTTTCTTTCAGAAAGTCTGAGTTTATTGGTGAGAGGGGAAGAGAGCATGCTATTATTCTCTCCCCTCTCACCAATAAACTCAGAATTTCTGAAAGAAAACTTTCATAGTGTGAACCCAGTCTAGTAAAATTTTTACTAGCAGAAATTTTCAAAAAATAGTTGACGGAAATCGTTGTCGTGGTAGAAGTCGTAGCCGTTTGAAATTCGAAATCACGACAATGTTAAACACATAAGTAAAAAGTTCGCCGTACATATGTCGTTTGCGTCAATCATATTACGAACTTTTAAAAACGACTATATTTCGACCACGACAACACTCATAAGAAGGCCAAACAAGATATTTTTCCCGGATACCTAAGCCAAAAACTAATTTTTTCATGATGAAAAAAATGGTTTGAGTCTTCGAAAATTAAAAAGAACGTAGAACGTTTTGCTAATGTAACTATAACTCCCATAATTCGATTTACTTTCGCTCTTGATGCCTGCTTATAGATGAAATAAGTATGTGGCAAATATGCTTTCATTTCTAATGCTGGGTACAATGCAACCTACATGCAATCTGTTTCAATGCAACCTCAAAATATCAAAGCGTTTTGATGTTGATGCAATCTGGAATGAATGAAAATGAATTTAATTCACTAGATTGCGTAAACGCGTTGCATAGTATGTACCCAGCATAAATGGACTATCACGTAAATCCTTTATATTAAATTTACTTATAACGGCAGAAAAAACAGATAAATTGTAATATATCGCTAAAGTGGCTAAATACTGTAGTGACTATAAACGAAAAGTACTGTATGCTTAAAATTTATTTTTAAATTCTCATGCAATAGGCATAGGCATAAAACTTACTCTAAGCTTTGCTTTTGTTCAATAATTGATTTGTGGTCTTGCTATTATCATTGAAATATGGAATAGAAATATGTATGTCACATAAATTTACTGTTTATTCAAGAAATTTTTCGAAGTGTAAATTTTGACAAAAATTCTTATTTTTTTGGAAGATAGCGTAACTTTTGTATTCTTCCCCACGCAGCACTGTTATGTATATAAATCAAATCTGCAACAGCGAATTCTTCTGCTCTGCCAGACTATTAACCTTTGAACTAAATCACACATAAGTTTATTCGGATAAACTCTTTTAGTTATATTTTAAAATATAAATAAACACGAAATTGAAATTAAAAAAAGGCTAGGAAAAGCTAAACGCATCGTTGAAAAAAGCTGAAAAAACCTTAAAGCTAAATGAAATATCTCAAGCTAAAAAGGAAAATATAAAGCTAAATTTAGCTCGAAAAAAGCTTATATGGTCATACTGGTGGTAACACTGATTGTGTTATGCTGGGTACACACTATGCAACGCATTTACGCAATCTAGTGAATTAAATTCATTTTCATTCATTCTAGATTGCATCAACATCAAAACGCTTTGATATTTACTGTGTGTACCCAGCATTAGTAATTGATGTTCTCTGAAATGCTTAATGCTGGGTACACACAGTGCAATCTACCCAGGGGCGAATTTGTCGATTACAGAAGCGATGATGTGATAGACACGAGTAAGACAGTAACGCACACCATCTGAATTACAACCTAGTACACTTTTTCGAATGCATTGCCGCGTTTGTCGAGTGAACGCCTACCACTTGCACACAAAGTAAGCGGGATAGTGAAGTGTTCATTCAATAAATATAAACTCAGTACTGCTTCGCACACATTGTAAGCAGGCAGTAGACAGTCTATACACAATCTCGATTACTTCGTGCGCAAGTAGAAGTAAAAGATGAACGAAATTTATTTTTGTAAATTCCATACACTTCCGTCATACACTTTGTAAGCTAGAATTCATTGAACACGAAGTGATACACACTTCATTGAAGAGGTGTGATGTGGTATGCAAAGTTCGCCGCTGGGTACATGCAATCTGTTTCAATGCAACCTCAAAATATCAAAGCGTTTTGATGTTGATGCAATCTGGAATGAAAGAAAATGAATTTAATTCACTAGATTGCGTAAATGAGCGAAAAAAATTGGTTTACCTTTACAATTAGAAATCTAATTGACTTCTGCTAAGGCAATTAGATATTCAATTAGGATATTTAATTGATTCTAATTCGAGCTAATTGAATATCTAATTGCATTAGCAGAAGTCAATTAGATTTCTAATTGTAAAGGTAAACCAATTTTTTTTTGCTAATGGCAACTAATTGCAATTAGTTTTACCATTGGAATAAAAATTTCAATTATCTAATGGGAATTAGTTGAACTATTTCTAATTGTTTGATGAATTAGAGAATATAAACTAATTGCATCAATTGCTAATTCTAATTGGAATTTAACATGTATGGTATAGACTCATCATGTTATGCTGGGTACACACAGTGCAATCTGTTTCAATGCAACCTCAAAATATCAAAGCGTTTTGATGTTGATGCAATCTGAAATGAATGAAAATGAATTTAATTCACTAGATTGCGTAAATGCGTTGCATAGTGTGTACCCAGCATTAGAGGTTTTCTCATGTTATAACAGGGTTGCTAATGCAAATGTTTTAACAACGCTTTTATAACATGATGTTATAAAAGCAAATCATGTCAGTTGTAGACGGGGAGTTATGTAAAGTTGAGGTGGAAGGTGACGTCAATACCAAAGTTTTTATTTATCAACGGTCTTCAAATGTGTTCTGGTTCTTGAGTTATAGCCATTTTAGTGAACACTGCATTCATTCCAAAACATGTATTTATATTCCCATACAAATATCAACAAATGCCCTCCATTTTGAACTCCTCCGAAACGGCTTGACCGATTTTTATGAAATTTTGTATGTGTATTTGTTAGGTATGAGAATAGGTCGTAGAGTATATTTTATATCGCTAGAGGGCGCAAAATATTGCAATAGGGGTAGAAGCTCCCACTCCCCAATCTTCTAAACTAGTTGTTGTGATGACCGAAATAAAAAGCCAGTTAATTCGGAATAATGAGTGTTCAAGTAAAAAGTATTTTTATTAATGACAAAAGATATAAAAAAAGGAAGTAAAAAGGAATGTCAAACATGACGTAGAAAAGAGTTGCACAAAGGTGCACTAGATGAGTATTAAGCGAGATGCCAGATTTTCATACACCAACACCTCCACTAAAAGCTTGATGTTAGACCCAGCATTTTGAAACATTTTAAATGCTTTTCCTTCGTCACCGGTTTGGTAAGGAAGTCAGCCGCCATATCTTCAGACTTCTGATACTCCAACACTATATGTCCATCGTTGACCTTGCCGCGAAGAAAATGGTGACGCACATCTATATGTTTTGAGCGTCCATGATATGCGTCAGTTTTTGCTAGATTTAAGGCGCTTTTATTATCACAAAAAAGTACAATCTTATTATCAGATTTGTTCCATAAATCATTTTGTAGTTGACGCAACCATTCTGCCTCTTGGGTAGCTGAACCCCTTGACATATATTCGGCCTCTGTTGTTGAAAGGGCAACAGTTGAGTGTCGTTTACTGCACCAACTTATAGCGCTTTGTTGTATAAAAACATAACCCGTACAGGAACGTCTATCGATCACATCACTTGTATAATCAGCATCGCAAAACCCGTACATTTTCATGTCTTCTTGCTTTTTGTACATAATTCCAACATTTAGGGTGCCTTTAAGGTATCGAAAAATGCGCTTTACTGCTGTCCAGTGGGTGTTGTCAAAATTATTATTGAATTTGCTCAAAAAGTTCACAGCGTAAGCTATATCAGGACGAGTTCCTTGCACCAGATAAATTAAACTGCCTATAGCTTCTTGATAAGGTATATAATCCAATTTTTCGGAGCTGGATTTTGAATTTGTTAACCCTCTATTTACGTCAAAAGGTGTTGATATCGGGTTACAGTCAACCATGTTGAATCTTTTCAAAATATCCTGCGTATACACCGATTGATAAATTTTTATCTCGTTCTGTTGACGATTTCTCGTAATTCGAAGACCAACACAGCTTCTTGCTTCTCCCAAATCTTTCATTAAAAACACGTTCTGCAATCCACTTTTAACTTTTGTTATGAGTTCAATGTTGTTAGTAAAAATCAACAGGACATCAACATATACCGTAATGACAAACATTTTTGAACCATTTATTTTAAAATATATAAACCCATCTCCTTCAGAGCATGGTCCAATTTTCTATTCCACTGCCGACTAGCCTGCTTCAATCCATATATATCTTTGTTGAGTTTACAAACTTTGCCTTTAGTGTTGCTGCCAACGCCTTCAGATGGTTCCATATAAATATCTTCCGTTAAATCACCCGGTAAAAACGCAGTTACTGCGTCCATGTGTTCAATATCTAAATTAAATTGAGCTGCAATTGATATTAAATATCGGATTGAAGTATAGCGTACAACGGGGGAATAAGTTTCCTGGTAATCGATTACAGGTTTTTGAGAACAACCCTTTAAAACCAAACGAGCCTTATGTTTCAATACGTTACCATCTTCATCACGTATTTATTTAAATACCCATTTGCATTTTATTGGTTTTACACCAGTTGGCAAACTCACCAATGTCCAAGTGTTGTTATCAATCAGCGATTTGTATTCCTCGTCCATATCTCGTTTCCAATATACAGCATTCTGACCATTGAGATCGGATCATCTGTATCTGCCTCCACTGAATACAAATGGTATTCTGGCATACTTATAGGTTTCGGTATACGTTCTGAACGTCTGAGATTATTGTCACTGTCTGTATTCACTATTGTGGTATCAGCTTCTGAAGCTAAAGTTCCATTTGGTTCATAATAATCACTGGAACCATCACTTTCATTACCAGTTGAGGAATTATAATCGTTCACGTCAACAAACTCATTATCAGTCACCACAGCAGCAGCAGTGTCTAACTCATCATCCACAAAATGGAAACCTTGGTCATTAAAACATTCTTTAGAGTTAAATTTAAAGTCGTTTTCAAAAAACACAACATTTCGGCTTTTTATAATACGCCATCCATCAGGATTTAACAAACGAGATCCTTTGGTATCCTCGCAATACCCAACAAAAATTAGCTCCTGTGCTTTAGGATCCCACTTCTTCCTTTTTTTTTTGGGCACGTATGAAATTGCACGTGATCCAAACACACGTAAGTGATTTAGATTAGTTTTAACACCGGACCAAATACCTTGTGGCGTATTCTCTTGTATTGCATATTGTATTTCATAACAGCTTCAGCCCATAATTTTTTCGGTAAACCAGTGTGCAGTAACATGCATCTAGCACGTTCTACAATTGTGCGATTCATGCGCTCAGCGACGCCATTCTGCTGTGGGCTGTATGGCACTGATGTCTGATGTCGTATGCAATTTTCTGTTAATATTTTTAGCAGTCGTTGACAGCAATATTCAGTGCCGTTGTCAGTACGCAAGCATTTAATTTTCCGGCCAGTTTCATTTTCAACTCTGACCCTGAATCGCTCAAACAATGCTGGTACTTCCGTTTTTTTCTGCAATACAAAGAGAAAAATTTTACGCGAATAATCATCAACAAATAGCATATAATACTTAGCTCCGCCTAAAGAAGTCTCCTCCATGGGACCACAAAGATCTGAGTGAACGATTTGTAGTAAATCCGTTGTACGTGTTTCTGAAGTTCGAAACGGCTTTCTGGCCATTTTACCTTTGATGCAAGCAACGCACTTCTCAAAGGGTTTTTGTTGAAATTCCATTCCAGTTGCAAAGTTCTTCGTCTTAATGAGGGCAGGATAGTTGAGGTGACCCATACGAGCATGTCATAGTTGCATATCACAATGCATCGCCACCATACTCATTTGCGTTTGTTTACGTTTCAACTTGAACATTAGACTGGTCGCAATTTTTTTTTTAAATTTAATTGTTTGCGCTGCTTAAAATATGAGGTTTGGTGTAAGAAATCATGATCTAATTTTTCAGGTCAATCCGACGGTGCCTAGCCGTGCCGGGTGGGGCCCAAAGTTCCCCATATTATAAAAAAAAAAACATCTTTTCTATCAGATCTTTATAGTTATACTAGTTGAAAAGCCGAAAATCAAAAATATGACTTTACGATCTTCCGCAGAGAAAGTACTTCAAGTGTGCCAAATTTCAGCTTCCTATGTCATCAGATGGCTTCAGAAAGTTGCGGAAAGAATAGAACATACATGCAAACATCCTGACATACTAAGAAATTATATATTGTATAGATAGATTAACATATGTTCGTGCAACTTAAAAACGCTTTAGCTTATTGAAAAACAAAAAAAAAACCGAAATTCCGCAATAAAATTTACTTTAAGAAAGTTAAAACTGTTTTCTTTATGTTGGCTTTGGTTTTCGAGATACACCGTTATTTCGAAAATTAAGGAGGTTGCACAACATATGTTCGCGTAACTCAAAAACGCTTTAGTTTATTGAAAAACTAAAAAAAAACTAAATTCCGCAATAAAATTTACTTTAAGAAAGTTAAAACTTTTTTCTTTTTGTTGGCTTTGGTTTTCAAGATATACCGTTATTTCGAAAATTAAGGAGGAAAAATGCTTTAGTTTATTGAAAAACTAAAAAAAACCGAAATTACGCAATAAAATTTACTTTAAGAAAGGTAAAACGTTTTTCTTATATGCGCAGTCGTTTTAGAAACTTAATTTTTTTTTCTGGAAAAAATTTTATTAAACCGCCTCATCTTTTGTGAATACATAAAATCAAAAGTTGTTTACAGATTTTAATCATTTATAGCTTGTCCTTTTCGAACTGTACAGTATGACCCCTTTGTGTAATTTGACTTACTGACAAAAGATTTACGGTCAATTCCGGAATAAATAGCACGTTTATTTTTTTATTTATTTATTTATTTGTCTATGGAAGATTATCCTTACAGACATTTTAAATTTAATATTCTTAATTTAGTGTACATTAAACATAAAATACAATACAAAATATATAAAATGATTATTTAAAACAATAAAAAATAAAAACTATGAATTTAATGAAATAATAATTTTATTCTTAATGACATTTGAACTTGAAGAAAAATCAATAAAACTATAGAATTTGTTAAATTCATTGCACATTCTAATAAGAGGATCAGCATTAGCATAATTAGCTCTAAAACATCGAACTGATAATGGGATAAAATGACGTTATGGGCGTTGAGGAACATTAAACGAAATATTGTGTATTAGAAATCCAGAGCATACTTCACCAGTAACTATGTTGAAAATAAACGATATGTTTAACATTGTCCTACGACTTTTCAGGGTGGGCAGCTTTATAAGAGAGAGTCTAGAAGTATACGAAGGCAAGTTTACTGGATTAAAGTTTAGTCCACGAAGACAAAAGAGCAAGAATTGCTTTTGGACGGATTCAATAGCATCGGAATGTGTGTTATATATAGGGTCCCATATTATAGATCCATACTCTAGAATAGGTCTTACAAGTGCAGTATACAAAGTTTTTGTGACATATGGATCATTAAACTCTTTAGCCCAGCGCTTGACGAAACCAAGTTCACCCCTAGCTTTATTTACTATCATAGTGATATGCGAAATAAAATTAAGTTTCGGATCAAACAGAATTCCAAGGTCTAAGAAATTGACGGCCAATTCCAGCTGACTACCACCAAGATGATATTGTGCAGGTATCGGATTCTTTCTGACAAATCGCATATATTTCCATTTATTAAGATTTAACTCCATAAGGTTTATTAAGCACCATGAGTAAAACGAGTTTAAGTCATTTTGGAGACGCTGTTGGTCAGAAACTTGACAATAACTAAGAAAAACTTTTACATCATCAGCAAACATTAAAATATTTGAAGATTGAATCGCGGCAGGCAAGTCGTTAATGAACAGTGAAAAAAGAAGCGGACCAAGGTGGCTTCCCTGTGGTACTCCAGAAAGAACATCAATTCGTCTGGAACAGGTGTTTTTAAAAAGAACGGTTTGTTTTCTATTAGTTAAATATGAATAAATCCATTTAATACTAAGGTCTGTGAACCCCAAAAAATATAATTTCCTTTTGATGAGCAAATGGTTAACTTTATCGAAAGCTTTACTGAAGTCAGTGTATATAACATCAGTTTGTTCTTGTTCCAAAAATCCACGATTTATAACGGTAGTGAGTTGAAGAAGGTTTGTCGTAGTAGAGCACCTTTTTTGAAATCCATGCTGATAAGGGGATATTAAATTGGACACTCGATAGGATAAATATTCAGTGATGATTTTTTCAAATAATTTAGGTATAATACTAAGTTTAGCTATTCCACGGTAGTTTTCCATGTATAATTATATCCATTGTTTTACCGTTGCGATCTTCAGTACTCACTGTAACATTTCCCATACCTTCAACTTTTAATTTTTCCTTGTTCGCCACATAAAACTCCTTAACATGTGATTCATTAATTTGGTTAAACCAATCTTTTCGCATGGACATGTGCATACTGGCGCCAGAGTCTATAAACCAGGGACAGTAACGGTTATAATTGATATCAAAAAAGTTATTTTATAACACTTATTTTAAGAATTAAAAGAAAAACTCAATCTTTAACAGTTATTTTCCAACGTAAAAATAAAAGGTCGAAACAAAGTCTTAAAAATAGAGTTTTATTTTGCAATCATAAAATAAAACTCATTTTTGGAGTTTTGTTTTTTCCGTCTAAAATAAAACTCATTTTAGAAGTTTTATTTTTTCCGTCTAAAATAAAACTCATCTTAGATGTTTTATTTTTTCCGTCTAAAGTAAAACTCATTTGAGGAGTTTTATTTTTTCTGCCAGAAACAAATTCGCATATTAAAACCATTTATTTTGCACTAAGTTCATTGCATTGTTTTTGACATTTAAAAATATTTTCAAGCAAATAAATTTTCAATAATCAAACACCAGCAGATTGGTCCGCTATATTTTCGTCAATTTGGCAACTTTTGTTTCTTTTATGAATTTAGTTATGTTTTACTCATAGTAAAATAAGTACAAGGTATGTTCACTGGGGAGAGTTGTCATAATATGTATACCGTCGAGCCGAAATTATATTGCCGTATATCACAAAAAAATTTTTTTTTTGGGAAATCGAATCTTAAGGTTCAAATTTTTATACACAAAAACGTACGTGAAAAAAGTCGTCCAATATTTTTGTCAGAACTTCGTTATCGATTTATGTAAAAATATCCAAAGTAATGGAAAAAAATTTTTAAGTTATAGCCATTGTCACGTCCGAAAAAATTTTTAAATTTTGTCGTATACGCCACTTTTTGCGATACATTTTTTAGTTTGTTGGATATAAGTCAAAATAAGGTATTAAAAAACTACATTCATGTGTTGTACCAATATTGAAAATTAAGTTATAATAATTTTCCAAACGAAAATTTATGCAAGTGACAAATATATTTACGTATAGGTAGTTATAGTTTTTATATTATCGAATTTCCTTATGTATGAATAATTTAAAGGTTTATTATGGGTGGTCTAACCATAATACACGATGTTACGTAAAGTCAATTTTTTGTCCAACTTAATTTGACATTTCTTGGTATCAGTGCCAAATTCAACGATGGAGAGGTGCAGCATTGAGCAGCGCGTTAAGATTGCTGAAGCCTTTTACGAAAATAGGCGTTCAAATCAAAAATACATTTTGTGCACATCTTAATTTTTTTTGTTCAGCATAATCGATCAAATGTGTCCACAATCGGGATAATTGTGGGCAAATTTTAGCAAACCGGCTCCGTAGGAAATGTGAAAACGCCTGTGCATGAATCTTGGTGCGGTTTATGCCCAGGCGGCATTATCGGACCTTACTTCTTTGAAAATGAGGTATGCCAAGCAGTTATTGTGAATGGTGTTCGCTATCGCGAGATGATAACGGATTTCTTTTTGCCAGAAATTGAGGATATGGACCTGGACGATAAGTAGTTCCAAAAGAATGTGTCAAACGGCCAACGAAACAATGTGTCTTCTGCACGAGAAATTCAATAGCCATGTTAATTGGCCGCCACGATTATATGATTTGACAGCGTTGGCCTTCTTTCTATGGTAATATTTAAAATAAAAAGTGTACGCCAATAAGCCAAGAACAATGTAAGAGCTTAAGGATTAGATAATTTGACACATTAAGGACATTGAACCTCAATTATGTCTCAGAGCTATTGAAAATATGGACCATAGGACAGAGGTATGCTACCGAAGCCGCAACGAGCATTTGGTCGATATTTTGTCTCACACATAGTTGTCGCAGATCCTTCTATAAAAATTAAAAAATATTCAGATAATTCTCTAAAAACTTTTTGTTTTATTTACAATTAACACTGTGCATTATGGTTGGACCACCCTGAATATTTAACCTTAAATTGCTTAACAATAAAATAAATTTAGGCAATATAGCAATAATTCCATCAATATAAATAGCCGTTGTGTACTACGGCCGAAAAATATCTTTACTTATAGAACGAAAAATGTAAAAATAACAGTAATATTAATAAGATAGTCTCTTTTTTGTAACATGCCTTATATAGTTTGTTCACATACAACAAGATAACGCAAGATTTTTTTAATTGAAAGTTTTCATACGTTTTTGTCGTATACATATCTACAATTATGCTGCATACGATATTATAACGCATTAAATTGTTCGCAAAAGTGGATATGTATCAGAGAATAGCTTTTTGCAATTGAAAAAAATCGCATTTAATTAACGACAACAAATACATACGCTTACGGTCATACAGTCAAACTCGCGCAACCGCAAATTTTCGCTGCTGGTTTGCAGTCATTCAAATAACGCACATCGTGCTTTGTTATTTATACAATCGTTACCTTCGTTTTTTTTTTATACAGATTCTAAGTGTTCTGAGCGCAAATGATTGTTTGGTAAAGAAACAAAAAATACAAACGAAAGAGCCAGAAATGAAACAATCATTACTCATGTATTTATTCAGCATTAACTACCCTGCAAATAATAGGACCAGTCCAAACACGCGTGTAAAGAGTAGTCCACAAGGGACCAGGACTAGTCCACAAGTAACCCAAACGTATGGAAAAAACCTGGTCTATTTAACATTACGATGTCCTAGGAGAGGACCATATAACCCACCTTTGGACCACTAAGGAGTAGTTTTAAAACTACTCCATGGTATATAGCCCACCTTTGGACCAGTAAGGAGTAGTTTTAAAACTACTCCATGGTATACTCAAGAGGATTAGTTTTGAAGTCGTTTAAACACGAAAGCATGTCGTTAAAAAACGAAGACATGTCGTCTCACTACAAACACTTTTTAACAATGGCATGGTCCATGCTTGCATTACATCGGACTAGTCCATGGAGTAGTCCATTTTATCAAAATGGGTCAGGTGGTCCAATTTTATTTGCAGGGTATGTAGTACAAGAAAAAAAAAATTTAAATGAAACTAAACACACATACTTATGTAGGTACACACAATTTCCATAGAAACAAAAAGTACAGTAGTAGTAGGTACAATGTATTTTTGTTATTGTTGTTTTTATTGTTGTTAGTTTTGAAAAAGCGTCTCATCGTTGTTTATTGTTGTTGTTGTTGTTAATGTAAACAAAAGTATAGAGAATGTGCTCTTTTGAATTTACTCAGTTGTGTTATATTGCGTGAGCAACAAAAATGCAAATAAAGCACTTTCAATAAAAAACGAATAAATGAAAATATCAAATGTGTACGAAAGGAAAAAAAAATTACCAACGTTGAACTTTGTTTTGCATGTATAGAGTTATTGTAAATTTTAGCGTATGAATAAATGCACAAAAATAGTGAGTTTTGAGGTTCTCTAATATGTATACAACAAAATGGCTTCGTAATATCTCATTAACCATAAGAGATAGAGACATGAGGATTGCGCAAATCGATAGATCTGTTAAATTTACCACGAAAACGGTCTTATCTCATTTTTTTCGATTTTGTGATATAGAACGGATAACTCCGGAACGACGATACGCTTGTTTTAATATTATGGGTTTTAAAATTGAGAACAAAATTTATAATGACTATTCCTTGTATTTATTCTGCCATGGTTTTAATCATGATGCAATAAGGCGAAATGAGTTTTATTTTAGACGATAGATCTGTTAAATTTACCACAGGAAACGGTCTTATCTCATTTTTTTTCGATTTTGTGATATAGGACAAGATAACTCCGGAACGACGATACGCTTGTTTTAATATTATGGGTTTTAAAATTGAGAACAAAATTTATAATGACTATTCCTTGTATTTATTCAGCCATGGTTTTAATCATGATGCAATAAGGCGAAATTAGTTTTATTTTAGACGAAAAAAAAACTCGTAAAATGAGTTTTACTCTATACGGAAAAAATAAACCTTCTAAAATGAGTGTTATTTTAGACGGAAAAAAATAAAACTCCTAAAATGAGTTTTATTTTTGACGGAAAAAATGAAACTCCTAAAATGAGTTTTATTTTTGACTGAAAACATAAAACTCTTTTTTTTTAAGATCATCACAGAATCTGAAAGAGCTCGTCAGTTCGAATCTATTGATATATGACACTATAAGTCTCCGTTGGCTCTAACATGAAGAGTTTTTATGTTTAAATTTTCCGGATAACTGTTATTTACGGTCCCTGCTATAAACCAATCGTCCTTATTTGTAGCACCTGCTACAAACACAGTACAAAATCCAACCTCTCTTTTAGGTTTATTATTCTTATCAATATTACAGTCCGCTGCTTTGTGACCAAAGCGATTACAATTAAAGCATCTAAAGCAGTGTAATCCAAATCTTCATTGTCTGTGCACAATTGTGCTACAAAAACAATAAAAAAAAAACTCACACCGACGCACAGTGGGAAATTTTACGAGAAGGCGGTCAAAATTCCATAACTTTTGACTGGATCGGTATTTTTTTATGCGATATTAGTCTTTAATTTGCGCTATAAAACGTAAAATTCGACTAATAGGAGCAACAGTTATGGGGAGTTCAAAATGCATTTTAATTTTTTTGTTGAGTTTCGGTGTAAAAGTTGAATATTTCAAATATGATTTTTTTATAATTTATCATTATTTCTCTTATATTTTACAACTGATACTTATTTTTTATTGTCGAACTTAGATCCTGTCAGAAAATGCCAATATTTGGCCCCTGTAAATTTTTTAGTCCCAATATTCACAGGGGCCAAAGGTTGGCTTTTTCGGGACGAGACGAGTTGTTATAAGGATAAAACTGAAAAGGAATATTTTGAAAAATGCCCAAATAGCATTCTTGGCTATCGATAACATTTTAGCAAATAGAAACTGGGAATTATTTCCTTCCGAAGGTTACTTTATATTATATTCAACATTTTTCATTTTTCGAATTTATTCTATGAGCTAAATTTCAGCTATGTATTTTATAAAGCTTTTTTGTAATAGTTCTATTCCTTCAATTTTTCAGAAATGACTTTATGCACTACCAGACTATTATATTGTATTTATACCCACACCACAATAGTGGAGAGGGTATTATGCATTTGTGCTGATGTGTGTAACGCCTTAAAATATTGGTCCTAGACCCACCTTAAAGTATACCGATCGTCTTAGAATCACTTTCTGAGTCGAACTAACGATGTCCGTCCGGCTGGCTGGCTGGCTGGCTGGCAGGCTGGTGATGAATTTTGGGTCATAGGTTTTTATTGGCACAAGGACCAAGCCTATTGAAAATGGGCCGAATCGTAGGACCACGAGGGAAGATAGGGGGAATTTTCTTCCTCTCAGAAACTATCAAACCGATTTCAATGAAATTTAAAACATAGATAGAACCATATCTATATGGATACAAAATGTATGCATTTTTTAAAAAATAGGACCACGAGGGGAGATAGCGGCAATTTCTGCCTCTCAAACCGATTTTAATGAAATTTAAAACATAGATAGATCCATATCTATATGGACACATTAGCTATACAGGTTTTCAAAAATAGGACCACAACGGGTGGTAGAGGGCAATTTCTGCCTCTCACAAACTTTCAAACCGATTTTCATGAAGTTTATAAAGATAGATAAATCTATATTTATATGGACACATAAGCATGATGTGTTTTTAAATACCGAGGTGAAGGGTATCATATGGTCGGGCTTGACCGACTATACTTTCTTTCTTGTTTATTTTTACATTTTACCTTAGCCTTCCTTTGGAAAGCAATGAGGTATATTGTATGTACAGAAAAATTTACAATTATTAGACACCAGCAGAATGTAATGCATTTTCTGGCCCGCTACGGCCTTCGTCAGCATTCCTTGAGTCTCACTGGATAGTGTTACTTTATAAATTGAATGTATTTAACTCAACTATTTTAACAAATAGAATAAATTCGAAAAATGAAAAATGTTAAAGGTAACATTTTAGGTAATTCAACTTTTATTTTTGGTTTGAGATGTATGTATGTGTATTTTATTTTTATATATTAATACTAAAATTAATAATAAAAAATATATACTTAAATCAAAAACAAATTATAATCTATAAACAATTTTAAATTAAACAATATTAGTAAAAATTTCTTCTAAAAAGCTTTGGGTTTCATTTTCCAGAAGTTGTTTAGCTTCTTCCTCTAATTCGATTGAGGTTGATTTCCATTTTTGTCGAATACTGGACATATATGGATCTGATGTGCACAACAAAATAGTAATAAGATCTTCATTAGTACAACATCTGGACATTTTTCTTGTGTTATGCTCGCGGAAGAATCTGTAGTCTTTGGTCCTTTTTTTCTTGCGCTTCTTCAGATAGATCTCCAATTGGTAGCATATTGTGTCGAACTATTTGTTCCCTATGGTATAAAATTTTATGAACTGTGGTTGGCATATGTCTCCAAGAGTATTTTTTGTTATAAAGAATTGCTGTTTCATTTGCATACTGGCCAAATTTTTTTGCAATTTTCTTTCTGCAACATGATATAACTTGTAAAATGATCTGGAATTGTCTTATTAATTCAAAATGTACTCCTGTGATGGATGCTGCAGTTTCTGGATCGGAAAAGAATCTCCTTGCAGTGTTTCCATCATTTGAATTTCCTTCTCCTGGTTTTGGCTGATCAATTATAAGGCCTAGGTGAAGGTATTTTTCTTGAATTTGTTTGCTTCCTTTTTTCCACATTTTCTTTGTTTTTTCTCACTGTTTCGCCTAACGGGCCAAATTCCAAATCATAACCCTATTTAAGAATATGCTCCATGGATTATTCATTATTTGTAACACAAAATCTTTTTCATCTTTCTGTTGAAAATATATATCTGCGAGAACTTTATAACTGAACTTAGCCATTGTTTAAACAATAATGAAGATAAATTATGAATGCTTGCATTTTTATACTCTTGATAGAAGTTTTTTTAAATGATCTTTTGTTACCACTTCTTTGAAACATAAAAACCCTTTTTTAAATACAAATTTAATCTTTTATTAGCATTTTTTTGAAACATAAAAAACCGTTTTCACACTTTTTAAAAGGATAACATACCGGCAATAATTTAACAGGTAACATGTAAAATATAACTGCGTGCTAGTTTTTTTTACCATTTACCTGCTCTTCCATTTTTTTAAATTAAGTTGCAATTTTCAGGTAATTAAACTATGTAGTTTATGTTGCGGCTATTTACTAATGTTTAACCTTTTAACTTACTCAGAAATCTAACGTGTTAGTCTATTTATGTCGCCTATTCGTTTTGCAGCATCCGTTCACCCACAACAAGTTCATAACAATGGCAATACCTTTACCTGCTCCAAATTAATTGATAACCTGACGTGCTATATAATTTATGTGGTCTGAACTGCTTTATTTGTCGAAAATTCTTTAAGATTCACCTTCTTTAATTTCAGTAATGTTTCCTTGCAGGACTTATTTTTTGAACCGAATATCTTACCTTGGGTCACAGAAATTGCTGTAGTTCGCAAGACCGTATCCAGATATGTGTACAATGGGGTATAGAAATGTAGGTTCGATTCTGAACTACAAGAGGGTATAAATTTTTTTTGACGCGTTTTGACGGGCAGGACTTATGCTCTATAAAGTAGGAAATTTCCGGGAAATTTTGACATTAAAAAAAAAAAAAAATTAAATAGTTCTAGAGGTCGCAGAGTTTAATGCACGTATAGCTAATAAAATAAACTAATACACAAAACTTATTCCGTCAAAAAATCTTAAAAAACAAAAAAGTTATGAGCATTTCAACTTCAAAAATTGACTCAGAAATTCAAAACTATAACCAAATATTGAGAGTCCATTTCGGACCACCCTGTACTCAATAAAATAGTTGAAATAGGGATAAAATGTTTTGGCTCCCGAGGTTCACTAGTATTTACTTTCACATGAATAAAAAAATTTTAAAATCGGAGAACATAAAAAAAAATAATTTTGGCCGCCTTCTCAAAATATGAACCAGTGTGCGACGCTTGTTCTCTTCTATTTCAGTTTGATTCAGGCCTGCCATTTTTGCCATTTATCGGCATTTTGCCGATTTTTTGCCCCTAAATTATCAAAGTGCCGATTTGCCGATTTTTGCTCCAAAAATGACGATTTTTTGACTAACACGTAAAAGGCGATTACTTTTTGTTTGTTTGATAATAATACAGTAACTTTAAGCGATACTGAAACAGTTGTAACATTGAAAAGAGACAACTGTTATTAAGTCAGCGCTTCTACTAAAGAAAAAGGGTTTAGTTTTATTCAATATTAAATGCAGTGTTTGTAATGTGTGTTGGGTTAATACATTTTTATTTGAAAAATATTCCACTATGAAGAATTAAAGGCCAAAGTTAAAAAAGAAATAATTTTTAAGCCTAAAATAATAATTATTTGTTGCTTTTACGCCAAATCGTGGGCGCATAGTGCCAAAATAATTCAGTTAAAATTTCTTTTTCTATTAGGAAAATATACAACACTTTATATTTGTGTTTGAAAATGGATAGATAAATACTTACAAAAGAATAAAGGTAAGATAGATTTAAATTCACTATCAATGAATATAATTTAAATAATAATTACTTTGATAATTAAATAATTTTTTTTTTAAGATTATAACGCAATTGAGGACGATGTTAGTACATAAATTAAATAGCCAATTCTTATGTAAGGAAAATTAAATAAATTTGCAAACTTTTTGGCAAAAAATTTCAGATTTATAACGCGAACATTTTATGGCAGCATTTGGTACAATTTTTGGTCCTTCCACATTCTTTCGCAAATGTGGAAAGCATTTTTTAATGTAACAGAGTTTTGATGTTCACTGGAAAATTTATCTTTGCAAGCTATTCGTTTTTTAAAGATTATTTAAAAATTAATAATTTAAACTGTTTTGATATTAATAATAAAACGGATTTATTAAAAATGTCAAACTCAAATATTTGTATATGGAATATACTTAATTATAAGAAAGATAAAAAAAAAACTTTATATTTAACTACAATTTCTTTGTAAAACGTTTATTTTGATTGATTCTTTTGAAATTTCATAAGTTATAAACATTAGATAATTCTGAATTGTTCTTATTTGTAAGTAAGAATATGTTTTATTGTATTTAAAATAGGTATTTTTAATTTGCCGATTTTTTTATATTAAAGTGCCGATAATGCCGATTTTTTTTTTTAAATATGCCGATTTTTTATCAAAATTATCTGGCACCCCTGGTTTGATTTCAGTTGTTAATCGAGTGTTAACGAATACACATGTGCGGATGGTTACTGCCTTTTTCAGCTTTATTGTTTTTTTCAGCTTTGATTTGATTAATTTCAAAATAAACCAGCAAACAAAATAGTATGATAGAACACATCAATTTTTGTAGAGTTCTTCAAATTTAAAACATATTTTGTTAATAAGAAATTGTTACAAAATCTTAAATTTAAAAAACTTAATTTATAATGCCTAAATTCACTTTTTAAGTTTTAATTGTAAATTAAACTAGACCAATCAAATATGTGTGAAAAAATTGCCTTATTCTGAAAAAACTGCGGCATATTTTGTATTTAGTTTTATTAACTTTTTTTAAACTTCATTTCCATTTTGCTTTTTAAAGTAAAATTCATTATATTTGCAATGCTTAGTTTTGTGTTTGCTGGGTAATATTATCTTATCCAATATAGACGTATTTCATTTATTGAGAGTTTTGGTTAACTATGATCTAAAGCCCTTTTTTTCATTAGATTTCTTTTTTTGTTTTAGAACAAAAAGCGCTGTTCTCTACTGGTTTTTTAATATCCTGCAGCAATTTAGTTTTTATTGAATCACAAGTTATTTTGACTCCAGAGCTCTCTATACCCAATATCATGGGTGCATACTCTTCTGGGAGTCCTGCCAACAATAATGTACCGATCCACTCGTCACTTACAGGCATATCTACCTCATTCAGCTTATGCGCCGTTGACACAATTTGGCAAACATACTCCTCGATGTTATCTGTTGTTGAAAAACGTGCAGTAATTAATTGGCGTAAAAGTCCTACTCTACGTGTTAGGCCTGAATCTTGAAAAGCGGCCTTTAGTTTATCCCAAACATCAAACATCCTCAATGTGAACATAATTCACTTTTTCAATCAACAAAATTATTTTTGTCTTAGCCTTTGTGTCAACTTTCACGTTTATCCCGGAAGCTGGATAAATACCTTGCACCGTATCCCACAAATCTTCATGTAGGAGATAATTCTTCATGGCGAACGCCCACGTTGTGTAGTTTTCCCTACCAACTAATTTCTCCATATTTAAACTTGCTCCAATTGATGCCATATTAATAAAAACTTTAAATACACTTTTTTACAATTATTTAATCAGTGACTGGGCCCATAACCTGTTGTGATGACCGAAATAAAAAGCCAGTTGATTCGGAATAATGAGTGTTCAAGTAAAAAAAATTTTCATTAATGACAAAAGATATAAAAAAAGGAAGTAAAAAGAAATGTCAAACATGACGTAGAAAAGAGTTGCACAAAGGTGCACTAGATGAGTATTAAGCGAGATGCTAGATTTTCATACACCAACACTAATCAACCGGTTTTCTTAAAATTTGGCATGCAGACAATGTAACATCTGAAAGAGAATAAGGAATAGGGTGTAAAAAAGGGTAAGAGGGCTAAAAGCTCCACCTCCCTATATCTTCGTATAAGGCCCAATCACAAAGTGCTTAATTTGGCTTAAGCGAATGAGCGAATACATGTAAATTATATGAGGCAAACCATATTAAACTTAAGGAACTTTTTGGCATGCAAACAATGTAACATCTGAAAGAGAATAAGGAATAGGGTGTAAAAAAGGGTAAGAGGGCTAAAAGCTCCACCTCCCTATATCTTCGTATAACGCCCAATCACAATGTGCTTAATTTGGCTTAAGCGAATGAGCGAATACATGTAAATTATATGAGGCAAACCATATTAAACTTAAGGAAACTTTTTGCTAATTTTAATGAAACTGTAATTTCCTTAAGCAAGGTGCGAATCTAATCGCACATTCCGTATGGAATCAGATGTTTTTTTATTTTGTTTTGTTTTCTTAAATACATTTGAGACTTTTTGTTAATTTTTGACAGTAGGTTAAGCAAGGCTATGCATATTATGCTGGGTACACACAGTGCAACCTACATGCAATCTGTTTCAATGCAACCTCAAAATATCAAAGGGTTTTGATGTTGATGCAACCTGGAATGAATGAAAATGAATTTAATTCACTAGATTGCGTAAATGTGTTGCATGGTGTGTACCCAGCATTTTGGTTGAGCCTTAAAATGATTTAAGTTTTGTTCGGTTATATTACCGTTAAATAATTATAGATGTTGACTTTAATTCCATAAGCATTAGAGGCCCAACCACAATGTGAATAACGTGGCTTAAGCTACTGAGCAAAAATATGTAAATCATATGTGTCAAACCAAATTTAACTTAAGGAAACTTTATGTTAAGTTTTATAAAACTGTCATTTGCTTAAGCAAGGTGCGAAACTGATCGCTCATTCCATACGGAATCAATGTTTTTTTATTTTGTTTTTGTTATTTTAAATGCATTTGAGGGGCTTTTTGTTTTATTTTTGACAATAGCTTAAGTTTGTTTATGCACATTCTGGTTAGGCCTTAAGTCCCAACTTTATTAGGACTGCAAAATTTTGTCTGCTTAAAAGTATAATCAGAGATAACTTCCCCAATTTGAATTTCCCCCTTTATAAAAATATAAAACAAAAAATTATCCCAAATTCTAATAATAATAATAATATCACTTAAGGTGCTATCAGACGGGATGTATTTTACATATGTACTGTCACTTTTCTTACCCATATGTAATTCCGTATGTATGTCAAAATTTCCTTTTTACATACTATTCATAATTTTTGCTATCACACCTGCTTATGTTTTTCCTTATGACATAACCTATAAATGTAAACAAAAGCTGACTTTTGTTTGCGTTTCAAAACAAACCAGCTGTTTTGTTTATGTTTGCCACAGGAAAATAGAGCGTGTTCTAATCGAAAAAGTAACATATGTATTTCCACATGTATTTTACACATGCAAAGTTTCATATGTATCACACGATGTGTACAACTTTTACAGATGGAAAATTTGACAGTACATACATATGTAAAATACATCCCGTCTGATAGCATCTTTAACTTACCACAAAATTTTCTTGTTAAATGAAATAATCCTATGAATTTAAATGCCAAGCAAAATCCTATCTTTATATTTAATATCTCGATAGAACCAATTATTTTATAATTAATTTTCCTTTTAAAATTTCCGGTACTTAAAAGTATGTTTTCGTTTTGAAGCTTTTTATTTAAATAAATTTATTTCAAATGAAAATTTTTTAATACAAAATTTTCTATGTATGCCTATTTGTGAATAAAAAAGTTATGTAAAGTTTTATTTTTTAAGTTTAGCAAGCATTATGATTAAAACATTGCGCTAACAACTGATGGCTCGAAGATGAGGGGCACGTGTGCGGGGGTCTACATTAAGGATCTGGACATAAGAATGTCATAGGCTTCCTGAAGACTGCGGTTTTTTCAGGCGGAGGTTCTGGGGGTCTTGAGGGCCGTGGAACTGACGAGTGACAACATTGATAGGGGCTCGGAGGTCACTATATATGTGGACAGGCAGGCGGCTCTTATGGCCGTAAGGGGCTGTTATGTGAACTCCAAGCTAGTTGATGATTGTAGGACGGAGTCTTAGGAGAGTATATGTTAAGGATGGGCTGGGTGCCGGGTCACTGCGATATAGGCGGCAATGAGGTGGCTGATGAGTTAGCGAGACAGGGCTCAAAGATGGAGGATCCTAACTGTATGGAGGCGGTTAGGCTTCAAATAGGCTTTTATTTTGGAAGGATCAGGGAATGGATTCTAGGCGCGGTAGGCTAGTTGGTAGTGAGCTAGTCTATCAGCGCCGGTGTTGCGGGTTCGACTCCCGCCAGAGACTCTGGTTTCTTTCCTGCAGACAAGCGCAGAGCTTCGCGGGGTTTAGCTTAGGGAATTAAAAAAAATCGGGCCTGGGAAAACCGAACGGACTGGCGGGTATCGCGCACGCTGTGCCCAGTGCTTAGGAAGTGCGTTAGGACCATAATAGGAATTATCACGGGCCATTGTATGATAGGCAGGATGGCGGTGAGGATGGAATCCGACTTGTCGGATATGTGCGGGTTGTGTGAGGACCCGGTGGAGTTGGAGACAGTTGAGCACATTCTGTGCCACTGTCCCAGGCTACAGGGCAGTAGGCTGAGGTGTCTGGGCAGTTGATTCCTAGGCGAATTAGGGGATGTCTCGGGCTGTGGACTCGAGAGTCTGATAGGATTCGTAATGGGGATGGCTTGGTTGCGCGTTGAGTAGGATTTCTCTCGGGTTTGATCTGAAACTTTCTTTTCCTATCCATCTTTTTTATTTGTCTTATGTTTTCGCTCTATATTTCACCTCCTTTCCATATTTACATATCTATCTCTAAATAAGGCGTCACAATGGACTATATTGGTCTCTGGGTGAATGTGTGAAGGAGACTTCTCTCCAGCCTTTCTACCTACCTACCTACCTAAGTCAAAAAAGTGCATTTTGAGTTTTTGATAAGGTTTGACTAAATTTTTTTCCTCTTTCGTTTGGTATCAATAACTCAAGTCTAGCAAAACTGCTTCTAATCGTAATCATTTGCACCCGTATTCATAATAAAAATTTGGCATGATGTAAGCACAAAGTTTATTCATAATACACTACCAAACTCTGTCTAACGATTTGTTAAACTCTTGTTATCGAGCTGCCAAACGTTTGAAAACTTGTGAAAAACAGCCGTTTAATGTCCAACAATTTAGTAGGTTTTTTTAATTTACTGCCTGTTTTTTTATTTTTTTTTAAATAATTTGGTTTTAAAAACTTCTTAAAATGTTTATATGTGGAGGAAAAAACAAAAGCAAAAAAATTAATTGACAAAACCAGCAATGATAAATTCAAAACGTGTTGCATTTTTGAGAAATATAATGTGGTATCATCAAGTCGGTGTTAATTTATTAAAAGTTAGCAGATGGGCAACAGCTTGTTATGAATTAGCTTTGTACTCACATTGAGCTATGGTAACACAAATACTGTTCAGTTTAAGCCATAAAATAAATTAAATTAAATTATAAAATAATTCAGCATGGAAATAAAAAATTTTGTATGATACATATAATAAATTAGTTAACAATAAAATATACTTATGTAATATTTTTTTTTTAGATGAATTAGCATCGTTTATGCCTCAACCGGGGGACTACAGTCTCGAAGACTTGGATGAGATAATACGCTCGACCGACTCCCATTTAGATGCATCATTAGATATAAATGCATTTACAAATGCCATCGATCATAGTGATTTCGATATGGCAGTGGTCGATCCAAGTGGATTAGCAGTAAAGGATGAAATAAATTTAGAGAAAATACCGGCTTCACAACAACAAAGACTTTCTGTGGGAAAGGAAACCCAAAGTGATTTGGAAAATGATTTCCAATTCAACTTTCACGCATTTCCATCCCCTGCCACATCTCAACAATCTGCTGGTTATTCATCGCCATATGAAACTCCTGCACATACATCATCACCTGCATCACTTGATGATTATAATTTCAATCCAGATGATTTTATAAATTTTCTTAATGACGATGATGTTAAAATAGATGACCTTACATGCGATACTATTATGAAACTAAATAAGGATTGTCGCAATACACCATCTCCAACTGGTAGCTGCACAAGCTCTAGTGGTAGCTCAACAAGTGGTATACAAAGTGATGCCTCGTCAGTGGCTTCCATGTCTCAGAATTTTGAAAGTAGTATGTCTCAAGAACGCGACAATGATCTTTTAGAATTTATAAGGTTTAAAAATGAAAAATCAGATCGTGACATAAAAATGAACGGTGAAGTTTTTCCGCAACAAACAAATCAACAATTAGAAAACGGCAATTTAAATGATTCCACTGTTGTCAAGAAAGACGAGCTTCCAGTGGAATCCTCTACGGTATTGTTGCCCATTACTGTACCAGTATTGCCTGCAGCTACAATACCAAGTGTACAGCCAGTAAGTTTTGTTCAAGGGACTATAATTCCAATACAAACAGTACCTTTAACAACAGTTAATCCTGTGGTAAATATTGAAGCACCTACTGCCATCAAAATTCAGAACAATCCTACTTCAAATAAAAGCGTAGTTACACAACCTATGAAAGTGGCAACTAATGCCGCTTCTGCTGGTGCTGGTCCTAAAGTAACTCCCCCGCCTAATGCAAAACCTAAAACCATATTCCTATCATCAAATGATTTCAAAACTCTGATGCAAAAAATGAACACAAATGGTAAAAAAATTATGTGTGCAAATGGGCAAATGCCCAAAATTATAATGAAAACTGCTAATGGAAAAGTTATTGCAGCTAATAAAATTGTAAACAGTTCCAGCAGTCATACAACACCTTCGACAGTACCATCCACTGTCAGTATTAACAATTCTTTAACTTCATCTTCCAATTCTCAATTCGCTTCGAAGATGGTTAAATCATGTACGCCAACCGTGGTCAAGCAGCAACCATCTAAAGTTGTTACAACGAATGTACGATCTGCTGCTCTAATGGCAGCTGCTCGAGCCACACTGAGTCATACAAAAAGGGGTCGTACCGATTTAAGTATGCTTAAGGGTCTTAATGATGACAAGCTGTTTAAAAAACAATTGCGTATGTTAAAAAATCGTGAATCAGCCTCATTGTCACGCAAAAAGAAAAAAGAGTATGTTGAAAGATTGGAGAATCGTATTAGTAATTTGGAAAAGGAGAATTATTCTTTGAAAGGGGTAAGTTGCTTTACTATCTAAACATACAAGCGGTGTTCAGCAGCGTTAAAAAAAACTGCACTCAAAGTAGAAGCACTGCAATTTCTTCCACTTCTTTATTTGTCATTGGCAAAAATAAAACTGTTGCTTTTACTTCTAATTCATTAAATATAAACAGTCGCTATCAAACTAACTCAAAAAGCGAAAAGTTGTACACAAATTTTCATTTTTTGCTTGACAGTTTTTCGTTTCGACTGCAGTTTTTTAAAACCTGGTGTTCAATGTCGTGCGAAACTGCAAATGCAAAATATTGTAGCTTTTTTTTTTTGCTATATATATTAGGTTTGAAAGTTCCCGTCCAGATTATGAGAGAGTTGCTGTGAAACATTTGAGTTTGATTGTGAAGAAGGAAAGAAAGATTTTCTTCGTGGCGTGACGTTTGGTGTTTTTTTTTATAAAGGCATTTTGACATTTTCCGTCTCAATTTTAGCAACAAAATGGCTGTTGTTTTTCTATTGTTGCATTGTTGTAGTACTGAGGTCACATTATTAATACATTTTGGCATTGAAATACCGTTCAATCTCTTACAATATTATTGTAATTGCAAACAGTTGCAATTTAAAACGAACCAGTTTACAGGAGAGGGAAAAAACGTTATAAAATTTAAACTATTTACAATATTGAAACGAAAATTACACATTTTGATTAAAATGAAACCAGAAATATATATCGGTTGAGAAAATTTGGTTTTTCTAAACACAACTTATGTTATCTGTTATTTGGTTATTTGGAAATGTAAAAATCTGAAACCAAATAACTTATCTGCAGTACTAATTATAGTTTCTTTTACTGGTTTAAGTAAAAAAAAGTACTTAATGTTTGTTTAAATTACACTATGCAACAAAATTTAACTTTTATCGTAATTTTTGATGATTTTTTTATCTCTTTTTTTTTGTGCGCAACGGTCCTCTAGGTACAAAAACTTTGTCATTTGTAATATTACATGTTCAAAATTTTGCACACATATGCGTTATGATATAGGGAATAAGAATCCATAAAAAACTAAATTTTGAAATTTTTGAAGATAGGTTATTAGGTCTTTAAGATGACGATATACTAATTTTTGCTTGTGTACAACATACTTATAAGTATATATCTGTGGCATTTTGACAAAACATCTTAACTCAAATTTAAAAAGTTGAAAAAAATGTTGTTAATCATACGAATTTTAATTCAAAAAACCTTTTTGTTTACGTCTTTTAAATTTTGTATTATTAACGAAATTTTTCTTTAATTTTGGTTTATTTCATTATTTGATAAAAGTGATGTTTTCACTGAGTTTTTTTTTTAAAACTTTTTTGCTATCTTATCTCGACTTAAGATGTTTTGTCAAAATGCCACAGATATGTACATATGTGCGTACAGTGTTTACTTTAGAATATTAACAATAGAAATACACATTTATATTAACTGCCTATTTGACGAGGTGGAAAGAATTTTTTTACCAACACATTTGAAACGAAACAAATATTTAAGAATTTTTTTGTTGTTTTAAACGAATTATTACGACATCGTGAAATAGGCAGTAAATATTTATTCACAAAATAATGGGAGTCTGTCATGATGAAAATAATTACTGAAGGTATTTTATGGGATATACAAATTAAGTTTAAATCATTTTGTGAAGATCAACTGTAACGAATTAAAAATTAAAATTGAACTACAAAATTTAAAGGGAAGTTTAGGGTAATATTTTCATTATCAGGGCAAGTTTTTCATGCTTTTTCAGGAAAAATAAGCATTTGTGTATTTTTCAAGTTTTTTTCCAAAAAAAAAAAAAATATTCTTGCTTTGCATAAATTTTCATATTATAGGGTGCGTTCGTAAATGCATCACTGCGCTGCATCAGTGATTTCAAATGGTAATATATTTATCAGTGAAGTACATGTGGACCGAAAAAATGTGAAATACTCCACAAAAATAATAGTCACACAATAATATAAGTTATTATTATTCTTTTATCGCCATTAAAAAAAGTTTGCTTTTCTGATGCAGCGCAGTGATGCATTTACGAACGTACCCATATTTCTTACAAAAGAGAACAAGAACAAGAGAACAAGAACTTAAAGAAATTACACCGAATTAAGTTTTTCTAAAATAACGGATACTGAACAATTTGAATGTTTTGGAATTTGAAGAGTTGATTGTTTCGTTCAGTTTTGTGTGCTTTACATGAAGACACGAAAGAAAAGGTTGTTAAGATTTATTGAAAATCTTAAAATCTTAAGATTTATTGAAAATCTTAAAATCTTAAGATTTATTGAAAATCTTAACAAAGTTGATATTTTATTAAACTCGAATTCGATGAATGTATGTGCTGTGCCGTTTAATTGAACTATTCACTCAGATAAACAATATGTGCGTTCGTTTACTTTTCCAGTAAAATCCCAGTAAAATCCAGTAGGTGAGTAATATGAAAATTTGTGTACGCGAACGCATTTCAGCAAAATCCAGTACAAATTTGTACAAAATTGTACAAATTTTGGGGTAAACGAACGCAGCTAATGTGATGTTGTTTAGTCTCTTTGTTCTTTTTTTTCACTTGTTCACATTTCTTCAGTTATTCTTTTTATTCAGTTGTCCTTTTAGAACAATTTTTCCTATTACTCAATTGACATTTTTTTCGTTTTGTTGCCACTCGAACATTTTCTCGCACAAAGTACCTTTTTAGCTCCCATTTACAATTTTTCTATAATTATGAGCATTACCCGTTGGCAGTTTTAATTTTATTTATTTGTAAAATCATTAAAAATATGTATTATTTTTTTAATTTTAACTGCGAGAATTTTTGATGAGCCTGCTATTTTTAACATAACACAACCGAAAGCAAAAATTTAAAAAAAAACTGTCAAAAGTAGTGTTCGAACAATTGTAGTGATACTGTAGACAAACATTATATTTTAACTAGCTGATCCGACAGACGTTGTCCTGTTCAAATTAGGAAAAATATTTGCGTTTGATTTTTAAAATCCGTTTAGAAGATACGAACATTTGAAAGAAAAATTTGTCAAATCGATGAAGCCGTTTTCTGATTTTAAGTAATTCGAAAAAAATGGGTGGGGCAAAATTTTCGTTTCGTATAAATCTAAGTTGGACCATGGCGATAATTTTAAAGAAAAAATCGTCCAAATTATATAGATGTCATTGGTGGTGCAATATGAAAATTGGATTTTGCCACGCCCCTCCGCCCGCAGACCGAAAATAAAAAATCAGACTTACAGTGTCACCCGCCTGAATATTCTGAAGATTTTCTGAAAGTTTCATCAAAATCGTCCCAGCCGTTTTGGGGTCCATACGTTACATACATACACACATCCTGTTTTATATATATAGAAGAAGATTCAGGGATGTGGATGTGGATTGGGAGGCGAAGTTGAGGTTTTTGTACCGGGGTCGGAGTCATAGTACCCACAAAAACTCACGACTCCGACTGCAAAATTTTGTGGCATAACTCGTTCGTTTCAAAAATTAAAAAATTGTGACCTAAAATTGCAGTTTGTAAGACATTTTTTGTATCAAAACTCGCTGGTTCACTAATTTAACCTTTCTGTTTAAAGTGCGCCCAAATATCGTTGATGAAAAAGAAACGAATTAGGAAATTTAAAATTGAAAATTTGTAAACATGTTCGCTTTGACATATTTGCTTTTTATAAATCGTTTGAAAATTTTTTTGTAAGCGATGTTCATAAATGACTGGAATCTGCTGTAGCTCCTGTGGGGAAAGCACTAAGTGAATTACATTTTAAATTCCAACCTTTAAAATGAATGATAATAGAAAAAAAGGAAAGGGAACTCGGAAAAATACATGTCATTGTTCTAGGTATAATTTCCATAAATGTGGAGGTCAACCCTACAAATGATTTGAGAATACTTTTATCAACTCTCTGTCGGGAAAATTGGAGAGAAAATAAAGACTTGCATTTTATATTTCGGTCTTTGATAGTAATAATTAGGGTATTAATTTAATCGGCCTTTTGCTTTAATCGGTTAATCGCCCGATTAATTCACCGAGGTTTTGGTTTAATCGGTTACTAATCGGTTAATTTTGTTTTTGATCGGTTAACCGATTAATAATGTTTTTTTTTTTGTAAATTAAGTAATTTCAATATATAAAAACGCATTAATTGTTTATTATTTGGAGTTAATTAGTAAAAAAAACAATATCATACGAAATTCTTGAACTTAAACGAGCAAAAAAAAAAAAACAATTCATAAATATTTAATATGCATATTTCAATTAATACACAAGGTGTGCTATCAAGTCATATCGCCATAATATCCCAAATAATATTTTACAATTGTTTAAAATAAATATTGTTGTATTTCAAACAAAATAAAAATTTTAATGCTGTGTTCATTGATTCTTCATAACTGTACAGTAGAAATCTAAATTATAAGCAGTAGCCCACAACAGTTATATCGTCGGCTTAATATCCTTTCAGCACATTTAACAGGAGAGACGAAAAACTTCTTAATTTTCCTATTTGCAGCTTGATAGAAAATTAAAAATACAGTTAGTATTTATAAAAAAATAAACTGAGATAATTTCAGTAGTTATAGGAGATCTTTTAAAATAATTTTTTAAAAAAAAATTTTTTTTTTTTTTTTTCCAAAACTTGACTTGGAAAAAATTCTTTCACTTATCGTAGATGAATATCTAATTTCTCAGTCCTTTTCCAGGATTTCTCTAAACATATAAAATACTCCATTATGCTTTTAGAGTTTTTTTTAAATTTTTAACACTTCTAATTGTTTCGGTTAATTCTGTTAAAAGACTGATATGAGAAGATATAAGAAGAAACAAATACATAACTAAACACATACATAAAACAGAAAAAACGTGTTGGTAATCAAAAATGTAACCCATTTTTCGCCACATTCCTGTTGATCGATGATAAAGATAAAAAAACATTGTAATTTTAGTCACCAGTCGGCGGAAAATGTGTTAAAATGAAGATCACTGAACACCTTATTGGTTTTTTTGAAAAAATATTTTATAAAACCACAAAAAAATATGTTATAATACTACAAAATATTGAAAATTGTATCACATCGGTTAATAGACAGAAATTAATCGGTTTAATCGTTAATCGAAAAAAGCCAATTTGAAATTAACCGATCAGTTAATCGGTTAACCGATTGACGATTAACCTAATGAATACCCTAGTAATAATACTGATAATAGAACAGAAAAAAATAATGGCGAGTAAACTGAAAAAGAGATTTCAATTTATTTGTTTAAAAATTCCTATTTTTTAATCACAAATGCTTCTTTTTCCTTTGTCCGAATATTTGATATGATTCTAATATGTTTTTATTTATGTCGATGATAAAATTACGTCATATAAGAGAACAAATTAAGGTTAGAGAAGGAGTCGTCGGAGTCGTACTTAAAAAATGTTAGCGGATCGAGTCGGAGTCGGAATTAGAACTATTTCTGAACGACACCACAGTCCTGTTTTTATGTTCTATAATGTTTCTTTTCTTACATTGATAAAGAAAAGAACAAAACAAAAAAATTTTAGCAACGACCGCAGCACGAACAGCTTTTGGCCCCTATTACGGTTTACAACTCAACTCAGTTGAGTTGTAATTTCTTAATTTTCGTATTATGGTTTACAACTTTGCTAAATTGCGGTGAACAAAAACCTAACAAAAATTACAACTGATCACAACCAGTTGTATTTATTACAACTCAACTGAGTTGAGTTGTAAACCGTAATAGGGGCCTTTGTGTGTAAAATTTTTTTTGTTTGCGTTTTGCTTTTTTCTTATATGTATTTTGTTGTTGTTAAAAATTTTTTGTTTGTTTTCTAACAGTAAAAAGGGCGCTTCACACAAATTTTACAGTAAAATGCAGTAAATGAGTAAACTAAAAAATTTTCTCTCACAAAAAGCTGTTGTCCAAAAAAGTACGCGAACGCAAAATTTTTAAAAATTCGTAAAATAAAGGCAACAGCTGATGGCAGATAATTGAAGTGTTGAAAAATATTGACACGTTTGACTACTTAACTCGTTTTCTTATCGGTGCTCGATTAAATACTTTTTATAACACGAACATTTTTGGAAAATACAAACAAATTATTTTATGTAATCTTTCATATTTGTTTGTTTTTTATTTTATTTGATTTTACTAATTTGTAGCGGGTTAAATTATTTAAAAGAACATGAGTTTAATAATTACCATCTGTGATATAGTTTGACAAAAATTTTATAATTTAACATTAATTTTTTAATAGTAATAGTTTGTTTTCATTTGTGTTGTTGATAAAAAATTTATGTTTTATGTTGTGTGTATAAAACTGAATTTGTAAATTAACGTAAAATTAAAACAATTGACGAAAAGATTATAGATCAATAAAAATATCTCCCTGAAGATGTTGGGAATCTCCAACGGAACGTCGGAAGAAAAAATTATGTTATAATCTTTTTATTTTCATAAAACACAAGACCTTAATAAGCCCGTTTAGAGTTTTCTAAAAAACATAACAATAAAATTTGGAAAAGGTCGATAATAATTAAAATTATATATGAACATGAATAATGTTTTTGCTATTGAGTACTTAAGTACCCAAATACTTCACACTTTTACAACTCTAAAAAATTAACATAACAAAAAAAATTTCAAAAGTTTGTATTTAGCCAAATAAATGCTTCACAAACAAGTTTAATTAATTAATATTTATTCACTTTTTGTTTTGTTTTAATTTTTATTTCTACTTTTCTTTATTTAACAATTTTTTCACAATTTGTATGTTTTTTTTTGTAACTTTTGTTTGTTTACCTTTTGAAACATATGTTTTGTGATTTACTAAATTTTACTGCAAAAATTTCTGCAGTAAAAATTTGTAAATACTCAGACAAGAACTGTCACTTTTCGCTCTCAATTTATGTTCTCATTTACTGCGTTTGTGTGCTCGAACGCAATTTCGTAAAATGCAGTAAAGTTTAGTAAAAACTTTTGTGTTCTCGAACGCAACTATTAATGAGCTAAACCGAACACAAAAAAGTTTGTGGTTCTTAAAAAAAAACCGAACGGAATAAAATGTTCTCATCTTTTTGTTAAGTTGAATAAGAACAGTATTATTTTTGTGTTCGAAATATGAAAAACAGGAAAACGTTATTTTTTTAAAGATTTTCTACACAAACACACACAAATCTGCCGAACACTAAGGATAGATATTAAGTGTTTATTTTCGAACACTGGTCAAAATACAATCAATAAGTTATTTAGTAAGTGTTCTTCCATATTATGAAACATTTGCTGCAAAAACTTTCTCCATTTCTTTTTTGAAACAAAATTCGCGGGGTGACAATTCAAAACGCACGAAAAGTAGACAAACAGGAACGACCTGTTTGTCCTTAAGATCAGAGCAGTTTTACGAGTGTACATTTTTATTAATTTATTTGTGCATACATTTTTATCATGTTTTTTATTAACAATAATGTTGTGAACATCGCCAATTATTCAAAAACTATGGCAACATCAGAACGAGTATCAAAAATTGAGAGAGAAAGGAAGTCCGCAATGAAAATAAAATAGATTTTAATTTTATGCCGTTCCGCACTGCGGTTTTTTACTTGAAAATCGTGTGGAAACTGCACCGCAATAAATTATCGTTACATTGTGTTCGGACTCTTAGTTGTACACATAATAACGTCATGCTGTTTGTCTTTTTCTGCCTGGGTGGATACAACTAACATCAGTTGCACATTCTATTTACCAAAATTACATTTATTCACAGTACTAAAATGATAACGCCAATTGGCGGTCCTTAGACGCTTGTTTATTTAGGCCCTAAATTTGTAAAACGCAAACGCAACGCCAAAAATTATATTGAAAGCAAAAACAAAATCGAAAATATTTCATAATTTTGTTGTTGTTTTCTATAGAAATGTATATTGAATTTTTTAATTTTAAACGATGCATATCTTGTGGCGTTGATAATTTTAGGAAGCAACATCAAAATTCTGACTAATTTTTGACATTGCTTTCAATGTTATTTTTGGCAATGTTGTCACAACGTCGCTTAAACACCAGAAATACATGGTTTCTGGGAGCAGATTTATATTTTCAAACTTAAATAAAAAACGTAACAATTCACACAAAGTTTTATTAAGAGCATTGAACGATATATTGAAAATGCGGATTTTATTTTTTAAATAGTAAGTCATCCAGATACCTTTCGTCGAGATGAACACACTGTTCAAAACGGAGCCTTGTTTTTCGAGAATTTTCGGAAAAAAAATTGTCCAATTATCACATACGTGCATAAGGCATACCAAACAGTTACCCTGCGACAATGCAATGGTTTTTGATGTTTCAATCAAGGGTTTCGGTTTCTTTGAGGCCAGTAATGGCAGTTTTGCTTGTTGACGTGGCCGTTTAAGTGAAATGATCCTCGTCGCTCCGAAAAATGGGATTTACAGTGCGAAAACGCTCCAAGATCGTTTCACAAAATTTTTTGCGTAAATCAACACTTTCTTTCAGTTCTTGAACGATTTGAATTTTAAAAGGATGGAACTTCAGATCCTGTTTTAAAATTTCAAGACTAATCGCTCTTGGAAGTCCCAATGAGGCTTCTCTTTTCAATCAGTTTAATGTTTTCGGGAGTCCTTGAAAATCGACTGGTCCCTGGCCGTGGGACATTCATAGCCGAAGCAGTTGCGCGGAATCTGAACTAAATTTACAATTACGTAAGAATCTACTCTTAAAAATGCCTCTACAGCGAACGCGCGATGCTCACTCGACCACTGTGACTGAAAAATCCACACAATCGATAATTCCAACGGCGTCACAATCCCTCCGCACCGTTTATTACTTTTTGAAATAATCGTATTTAAAAATATATTTTCCATCAGACACCCTGTGTAGATTAAATGTGTTACCCAGCAAAAAAAAGTCATGCATGGGTTCCGCGGATAATGCACTGGTTCTTTTTAGGTGAAACATGCATGATTTTAACATTAGCGTGTCATTGGCGAGCATGGGTTCACATTTAGGTAAACGGCTCGTCATTAAAAATATTGCTTAGAACCAATGAAAGTTCAGTGATTAGATCGGGGTTTTCATGGATCTGGAATATTAACTGAAATGAGTGTGAATGCGTATTTTCATTGGTGCTCAATATTAATTTTTTATGTATTATGGGAATTTATTATAAATTACATTTTTCCTTTTGTTTTCCCTATGTAGTAGTAAGATTTTGACAACGGCGGGTAAATTTTACATAAACAAAATGCCTGTTGTTTTTTGTATTGTTGTAGAGGTAAGCAGACCTATTGCATAGGCCTTGATATACGCAATATAACAAATTTAAATACATATTAAAATTAAATGTATTAAACTCAATCATTAAAGTCAATTGTATATAATATTCGTCCCCTTTCAATCCTAAAAGAATACCTAATTATAGTGAAAAATTGTAATTCCTACATAACTGAACAACCTAAACAAAATCGGTAAGCGTTTTTTTAAACATGAAAATTTTATTTAAAAACAATTTCAATACAACACACCGACATAGCGATCTGTCAAATAAGATTTATCAGCCGGGTGGTTTCTAATTCGCATTCTAATGGTTTGTTTCGTATAAATTGTATGCAAATGAGAAGTTTTGACATACAAAAAACGCTTCCGCTCTTATTTAGGTAGCTCAGTAAGAGTTGAATGGGTGCAATGCATGTAATTTTTCATGGGTTCACTTATTTAAAATTTATTCGAATTTTGGAAGGCATTTTTAATTCATTCAAGTAGTTAAGTGCTTAAGAAGTCATGAAAATATCCCTTCTACTTGAACAACTTCCAAATTTGTTGCTGGGTAGTAGAGATCTGCATGTGTGCGATCCCAGCAAAAAACTTTTGAAGTTGTTCAAGTAGAAGGGATATTTTCATGACTTCTTTAGCACTTAACTAATTGAATAAATTAACAATGCGTTCCAAAATTCGAATAACTTTTATTTAAGTGAACCCATGAAAAATTACATGCTATGCACCCATTCAACTCTTATGTAGGAATTACAATTTTTCACTATAATTAGGTATTCTTTTAGGATTGAAAAGGGGCGAATATTATATACAGTTGACTTTAATGATTGAGTTAAATTATTTTTAATATATACATATGTAAATACATTTAATTTTAATATGTATTAAAATTTGTTATATTGCGTAAATCAAGGCTTATCCAATAGGTCTCCTTACCTCTACAACAATACAAAAAACAACAGGCATTTTGTTTGTGTAAAATTTACCCGCCGTTGTCAAAATCTTACTACTACATAGGGAAAACAAAAGGAAAAATGTAATTTATAATACATTCCCATAATGCAAATAAAAAAAATGTATATCGACCACCAATGAAAATACGTATTAAAATCATTAAATATTCTTTGCTTTTCATTCACACTCAATTCAGTTAATATTCCATATTATTATTGTTATTGTTTTTGCTTATAAAAAATACATATATTACAACCATTTCATTTTATTACTTTTTTTTTGTTAAAATTTTAACTTTCCTCTTCACTTAACAAAATAAGAAAGTCAAAAAACACACGAATGATTAGTGTGATTTTTAACTTCGCTCAGGTTTTTTTATTGTAATATGTATGAATTTGAGTTCATCAAACAATAAACAATAATAGAGAAACACACACAATTAGTGTAAGTGTGTGTGGCTAACTGTTTAATGAACGGTGTTGTGTTGATCTCTCATTTAAAATGATTGAGCGTGAGTGACTCGCTTTTATTTTTTTTACACATTTGATAAGCATATCAAATACACACAAAGCATTCATTTGGCTACCAACTCATTTGTGCAGACCTCTACTGGGTAGTTAAACAAAATGATAAGAACGCTGTTAGCCCAACAAACACGAGACCAAACCTTTAATATGAAATGACTTTATCATTTGACATCAAAAGTTTTTCAATTGTTTGATTTTACCATTAAAATTCAAATTGATAATAAGTTGAAAATAAACATTTGACATCAAATGTTTAATCAATTTGATGTCAAATTAGTATCAAATGTTAAATTCAAATCAAAACTAAACTTGGCAATACTAAAGCGAAAAATAAATGTAAACATTAAAAATGGCGAATAAAGTTAAATTTTTACTTCCTGGTTAAATGTGTTTACAGCAGAGTACCGAAACGTTCGCTCATTTTTCAGTCATGAGCGAGCGTGAAAACTTTAAAATTTTACTGTTTTTCACATTCATGCGGGTGAGGAAAAAAATATTTTGAATTTCCTCATTCATGAAAAATGAGCAAACAAAAAAATTCATATGTGAATTTGTCAGATATGAAAAATTTAAAAAAATTCACATTCAAATTCCTCATAATGAAAAAAACGCGATTTGCCCGACCATTAACAGCGGGAAAATGAAGTACTAACCAGAGAATAGCTTTTTGCAATTGAAAAAAAATCGCATTTAATTAACGACAACAAATACACACGCTTAAGGCTCAGTTAGGCGAACGTTGCTGTTCCCGTAATGTACCGCACCGTACTGTAAGCACGTTGGTGCACTTATAGAACGTTTAAAAACGTGTCATATGTTTTCCAATACATAAACAAAAAGCACGAGTATACATAAAACAAAACACACAGTGATGGGAATCAAATATGTTCAAATGGTTACCGTTGTGCAGAAAAGGTACCACGTGATTTAAATGGTATTAAAACAGTATTTTGTGTATGTAAAAAATTTTAATAATTTAATATTTTTATTGTAGATTTACAATAAATAAATTTGTATTTTAGCATATATAAATTTTTAGCATACATATATTGTAAATGTGCATACACCAAACAAGGTTTTGATACCATTTTAAAGTCTTTTATATGTTTCACATTTCCATTGTATGTGTATATGCATTTGTTTATTTTAAACATCTAAACATATGTATATTTGGAAATATGTTGTATTGTAAGTTGTTTTGTCGCAATTCCATAGATATACTGAAAAAAGTACCAACAAAAAAGAGCAAAATTACCCGCATTCAATGTAACATACAAGCCGCCCATCACTGCCTTACAAATGTCACGTAACAACGGCATGAAATTCTATTTTATACAGATTGGTACGTTGCAACTACGGTACATTGCATTTCGGTAAGCTTTTGTATTGGTTTTCATATAACAAAAACCGAACAGCTGATGGATACAGTACAGATACGGTACAGCAACGTTCGCCTAACTGAGCCTTTACGGTCATACAGTCAAACTCGCGCAACCGCAAATATTCGCTGCTGGTTTGCAGTCATTCAAATAACGCACATCGTGCTTTGTTATTTATACAATCGTTGCCTTCGTTTTTTTTTATAAAGATTCTAAGTGTTCTGAGCGCAAATGATTGTTTGGTAAAGAAACAAAAAATACAAACGAAAGAGCCAGAAATCAAACAATCATTACTCATGGATTTATACAGCATTAACTATGTAGTACAAGAAAAAAAAAATTTAAATGAAACTAAACACACATACTTATGTAGGTACACACAATTTCCATAGAAACAAAAAGTACAGTAGTAGTAGTAGTAGGTACAATGTATTTTTGTTATTGTTGTTTTTATTGTTGTTAATTTTGAAAAAGCGTCTCATCGTTGTTTATTGTTGTTGTTGTTAATGTAAACAAAAGTATAGAGAATGTGCTCTTTTGAATTTACTCAGTTGTGTTATATTGCGTGAGCAACAAAAATGCAAATAAAGCACTTTCAATAAAAAACGAATAAATGAAAATATCAAATGTGTACGAAAGGAAAAAAAAATTACCAACGTTGAACTTTGTTTTGCATGTATAGAGTTATTGTAAATTTTAGCGTATGAATAAATGCACAAAAATAGTGTGTTTTGAGGTTCTCTGGTACTAACGAGGCCTTAAAGAAGGCCTTTTTTACCGATATTAAGTTTTCCAGTCGCATTTCAACTGTATTAGGACACGAATATTTTAAATGTTTGTTTAACTTAATACTAATATACTTTCTTGATGGTACGTCTTTTTGTTTCTGAAAATTATAAATTTATATAACGCAACACACACAACTTAAAAAAAAAATAATAAATTCAATATTTTTTCCTTAAAAATATATCGGTTATCGCATTTTTAGCTGAAATATTTAAAATTGCTTATAAATCTCATAAAAATTTTACAAAGTTTTCTACTTTGCAAGTAAAATTATGAAATGTGATGTTACATTATTCTGCATTTAAGATGACGGACGATATGTGCAGTTCTTTTAATTTTTTTTTTTCAATAATGTTTTCTTACAAAAAATCCAACAAACACTTAGGCTGGTTGCCCTTACCAAAAATATTTTACACAAACAAATACACGCAGTCATTTCGAGCTGTGGTCATGCAAACTGTCAAGCAACAACAACATTACTAGTGAGGATCGTTTCTAAAACTTTTTTTTCCTCAATTTTCATGATAATCATATTATCTAGTTTATACCCACTTGTTAATTGAAATTTTGTAAAGCACAGAATTCGTTTTCTATTTTCATAGTTGTACTTTTTTGTTAAAGTACAATTACCACTGTAATTTTATGTTTCATCTAATTTGCTTATTATCATTTTGTACTGATAGATTGCAATTAAAACAACATTAATTCGAATTTGGCGAAATATTAACAATTCATTTATGACTGTGAAAAAAAGTTACATATTTTACATTTTTCATTTATGAAAAAATTCAAGAATGGTTGAATATGAGCGATCACATTTGAATTTCTCTGAACTCTGGTTTACAGTGAACGATTTATTTTTTTGTGAAAAATAAAAATTATTTGTGAGAAATTACAATGATTTAGAATACGAATAAAAATATAAAACGGGAAAGTTAAGGAATTATAAATTCAATCCTCAAAATAAAAGAGAGCCAATTATTTAGGCTTTGCAAGAATTAGAGGACGGAAAGAACATGATTTCATCTTTGAGCTATGGTGCCGAATGTTTATCTCACGGTTTTTTTTTAAATAAATAATGAATTTAAATTAAAAAAAAATTAAATATTTTAGTTATGTTTCACATTGTATTATAATCCAAATTTAAAAACATTTGAGAATTACGTTTGAAAGCAAGTTGAAAATAAAGTCATTTTTCAATTTGAAAATAATTTCCACTTTTTGTTGAGAACGCTATGATTTTCAAATCATTATCAATCGTTTGTCGTTTGAGAAAACATTTGATTTCAAATCATTTTCAATTTGAAATCAAACTTCCGTGTTTGCTGGGAATATAACTTGATCTTTTACCCCAGTGAAGCGCAATTCTCCAAAAATCCTGCTTCTGCGATGTACACAATAAAGGTATTCAGTTCAAAATTTTTTTTTTTTTTTTTCTCATTATTTATTTATTGAATCTTCATATATTAAATATGAACTAACAATAATTAATCAAATCTTAACCTAATACGTTATTTTTTGTCCTGCCAGTGCCAGACAAAAATTTTCTTCATCGCGGGTTCTGTTCACTTTTATAGTGTTTATCGCTCATCTAATTGGATAAGTGCTGCAGTGTCTCTTCTTCTTAAGCGAGTGTGGCCGCTATCATTTAAAATATTTCGTGCTAATGGGTTTGGGTGCGATTCGAGCCTTTTTAAGTATTTTACTGCATATTTCGTAATCATAGTTTTAACTAATGGAACATTAAGATCCTTGTGAATATTTGAGTTTTTAACATACCAAGGGGCAGCTGTGATTATTCGAAGTAGTTTATTTTGGCGCCTTTGAATTTTTTCCATATTAGAGGCCGAGGCAGTGCCCCATAACTGAATACCATAGCACCAGATTGGCTTTAAGATGGAGTTGTAAAGAAGAAGTTTGCAGTCGAGACTAAGGACAGAGTTTCTTCCAATAAGCCAATGAATTTGGATGGCTTTTAGTTTCATTTGAGTTAATTTTGCCTCTATATGGCTTTTCCACGTTAAACGGCGATCTAGATGAATACCGAGGTATTTTACATGCGAATTTTGAGGTATTATTTGATTATTGATTTTAATAGGGGGGCATGATTCCCGACGCAAGGTGAATGTTATATGTACGCATTTTTGCTCATTGACCTCTATCCTCCATTGCTTTAACCATAGTTCGAGTTGAAATATATGATCCTGTAGGTATCGAGATGCTTCTTGACGGTTTTCGTGCACGCTCAAAAAAGCTGTATCATCAGCAAATGTTGAAGTTTGTGTGTAGTTGTTTGTTGGCATGTCCGAGGTATATATTAAGTATAAAAGTGGGCCCAGGATGCTTCCCTGAGGGACTCCAGCGTCAATTTGCTGAGGAGAGCTTAAATAATCACCTTCTTTAATAATAAATTTTCGACCGACTAAGTAGCTTTCTAACAGCTTGTGTGTGTTTACTGGTAAGTTGAGCTTCAATTTATGTAATAAGCCTTCATGCCAGACTTTATCAAAAGCTTGAGAAACATCGATGAAGAGAGCGGAGCAATATTTTTTTTCTTCAAAGGCTTTTCTTATTGCGTTTACTATACGATGGGTTTGCTCAATTGTGCTGTGTTCTCTTCTAAAGCCGAATTGGTGGTTAGGAATACATCTATTTTCATTTAAAATTGGGGTTAATTTTGACGCTAACAGCTTCTCAAACAGCTTTGATATATTAGAAAGTAAGCTTATAGGCCTATATGACTCAACTTTTGTGTGATCCTTTCCAGGTTTAGGTATCATGGTGACTAAGGAGACCTTCCACTTTTGAGGATAGTATTCAAGGCGTAAAATAGCATTAAAAATTAAAAGAATAATTTTCTTTGCTATGCTGGGTAGCTCCAAAAGCATTTTGTTGCTGATCTTATCAAAACCAGGAGCCTTCTTGGGGTTTAAATCACAAATAGCCTTTTCGATTTCTCTTATCTCAAATCTTAGCGGAACAGCTGCTCTAGCAGCAACAGGTGGTAACTCGACCGCAATATCGTGAGATATATTTGGGGTAAATACGTTTTTTAAATGATTGACATACAGATTTCCTTTTTCAACATCATTTCTTGCCCAACTTCCATTCAAGTTTCTTAATGGTGGTTTAGAGACAACTGGCCTTTTGAGATTTCTAGCTGCGCGCCATAATGAGTAGTTTGATTGTGGGGTTGCATCAAGTTCCTCAAGATATTTTTCCAGAGAAGCCGTTTTCTTAGTCTGCAGTAACTTTCTAAGTCTTTTTGTACACTCTTTAAGTAAGTTCTTAAGTTGAGGGGATCTGTGCAATTGCCAATCTCTTCGAGCCCTCCTTTTTTCAGACAAAAGATGCTCGACATCTGTGGAATATATTTTAATAGTTTTTGTTTTTTTGGGGACAATATTGGAATGTTGAACAGCTAGTTTCAGAAAACTGTCAAAATTGTCAATAGAGCGATCTACATAATCCGGTGTACTGAGCGGAATATTTTCTGTGCAATGGGTACTGAGATATTTTTTATATTTTAACCAATTAATTTGCGTAGCTGTCGTCGGAGGTACAATTCTATTGGGGTTCATTATAGTAACAATTGTAGGTGTGTGGTCGGAAGATAAATCTAGGGAGGCTTCAACATGAATCGTTTCTATGGGAATGTTTTTAACCACGCCGAAATCGATGACATCTGGAATTTTTTGATGATCAGTGGGCCAATATGTTGGTTGTCCGCTCGCTACCACATTTAAATCCATTTTAGAAATTGTGTTAAATAAAACACGACCCTTTGGTGTTATAAGTCGCGACCCCCAGAAGGTATGTTTAGCGTTATAATCGCCAGCGGCTAGGAAACACGGTCCTAATGATTTAAAATATTTATAATATTGGTCCTCCGATATTGAAAATCTAGGCGGGGAGTATAACGATGAAATTACTAGGTTTCTATTTAATTCCTCAACGCAAATGTTCGTTGCTTGGAGATAATCTTCACGATGATCACACATTAGGTAGTGTTTCACTCGGGTTTTTATTAAAATTGCAGAACCTCCACAAGCTCTATCTCGAGGGTCCTTGGTATCATATAGTATATAACCATTTATTTTAAACGTATTTCTTGAGGTCAAATGAGTTTCAGAAATCATCATGACATCAATTTGTTTATTTTTAAGAAAGTATTCTAATTCATTTTTATGTTGGCGGATGCCGTTTGCGTTCCAAAAACAAATTTTTAAACAGTTCATGGTTTATTAAGTACAGCTTGCAATAACATCGATTGCATTCTAAGCATTTCCTGCATCATATTACCCATTGTGTTCGTAAAATTATTTACCGTTTGCACTAATGTTTCCATGGTTTTTTCTAAGCGACTTAAATTAGAAACCGGAGTTTCATCATTACTTGGCGAAGCACCTTGCATTGGCTGATGGTTTGATTTTAGGACGTTAGCGTAAGAGGTTCTGTTATTACTAGGCTGGGGGGCTTGAATTGCATTTGTGTTTACTTGATTTGCAACCTGCATTTGAGGGGTATTAGTTTTTGGTCCAACCTTCTGCTTGACGATATTATATACAGGGCATCCTCTATAATTGGCAGTGTGATTACCGCCACAGTTGCTACATTTTTTTACGTTGGGGTCGGTTTTAGACTTATCGCAAGAAACTGTACCGTGTAGTTCACCACATACTACGCAGACAGGGGGTAAATAGCAGTATGCCTTAGTATGACCGTACTCTTGACAGTTTAAACATTGAACGGGACCATTTCTTTTGTGCGGCTCTTCTATAGTTATTCTTCTGTAGAGAATATATTTTAAATTGTAAATAGGATGTGTTTCGTTTTTTTTAAGTTTTACGTCGCCGGGTTCAAACTCAACTCGAAAGAGTGGTTGGGGAATTTTTTCTCTATTTTTAATATTTACTACATGCTTTACCTTGAAGCCTTTTTCTTCTAAGAATGTTTTAACCTCTTCTGGGTCTACGCATGAGTCAATGCCCTTGATTACTACCTGAAGACCTTTACTGCTCTTCAGTTGATAAGTATAAAAGTTTTTATTCAGAGTCTCAAATACTGTAATTACCTTTCGAAAATCATCCTCGTGATTCACCTGTATTTTAGTCTCGTTAATGATACCGCGCTTTATTGCAGCTACATAAAAGGAATTTTCACCTATCACCGAAATTAAACTTTTTATTAACTCATTAGAGTTTTGCTCTCTAAGGTATATCGGGGGTGGCTTAGACGATTTAATGACGTTTGGTGCTTCAGAGGATTCATCCTCCAGAATCGCAAAACGATTTTGTGTATTTATTTTATCAAAAGATGGTACTTTTGAGGCCGAAGCAACTGCTGCAGAGGTAGGGCTGCGTCCCCGTTTAAGCACTGTTATGTACCTGTCCATACCAACTTGTATTGTAGGCTTTTGGCAGCTTTTTACAGGGGGGTTTTCCATTGCATTTGTGTTTAAGTTCATGGTTTCATTTCCCACTAAATTTGTTTTTGACGTCACGGCAATACTTGCCGGCCTGGCAACACTTGTCACCAAATCTAGTTGTAGTTTTTTTAATGAGTCACTATCCACTGTTTTTGTAAACACCGAGGGTGATAGGGAACGTGTTCTAGTAATTGGCTTAGCCGTTAAATAGTTTATATTATTTTGTTTAGTTTTATTTATTTCCGCATTATTTTCGTTTGATTGAACTAAAACGTAAACGTTTCTTTCATTTTGTCTTAGTGTTGTTTCACTGTTCGTACTCATGCAAAGAGTTGTTTTTGTTTTTCACCGTTTTGCTTTGCTTTAATATTTTTTATATTTATTGTATTTTACAACAACAACAAAAAAACAAGAAATTTTAATGTTTTTGTTCAGAATATGTATACACATGTATGAAAATTCATACATACGTATTTATTTTTACTGTTTTATTTTATTTAATTTAATCGTTTTAAATTGTTCACTATTATGTTAAATAATTTAAATAACAAAATACGTATATTATTTTTTTTTAAGCGTCCATTCGCTGCTTATATTACAAAATCAAATGTGATTAATTAATAGTTCAAATCGTATGCGGGGCTAAAATACACGTCTGTATCACAACAAAGCACAAACCGAACTCTTTGAAAAAAAAATTTTTTTGATTGGAAAAATTAAAAGATAGAAAAATACAACTTTCTATTACAACAAACACAAGGAAAAACTTTTACACTGAAAGTTGCAATTTAAACAACCTTTAACCAAGTGTAAAAAAATTCTGATTGAAAATTACAACATTAAAATTTTAAAAGAGTTAGCAATTCATAAATTTCAAATTGGGTGTGGTTGCCAATCTAATAAAAATGTTGTTATTTTTCACAAAAAGCACTAAAAATTACATCTCTTTTATATCAAATTTAAATTCGCATTTTCGCATTCTTGCAAGACTTTAAAATGGTGACGTGAATTATTCTAAAATTGTTCGTGTAAATGTTGTTGAAGCAACGGGACCTTAAGAAGAGGTGTTGCTGAGCTGACAATCCTTGGTAGGTGTTTGTTAAACTCCGAGTCGTTCCGATGCGTAGAATCGATATTCGTAGGAGTGTTTCCCAATTAAGAGTTGGAAACAACCTTTTCAACAACCCTTTCAACGCCTCAACAAAGAGAACTAAATTAGTTGCCATTCGCATATCATTAAAGTAAAGGTCCAACCATAATGTGCATAAGCTGACTTAAGCATATGTGCGAATACATGAAAATAAAATATGTATGTGTCATGCCAAATTGAACTTAAGGGAACTTCTTGTTAAGTTGAAACTGTCATTTGCTTAAGCAAAATGCAAAACTGATCGCACATTCTGTACGAAAGCAGATGTTTTTTAATGATTTTGAGAGCCTTTCAGTTAATTTTTGACAGAAACTTAAGCTAGCTCATGCATATAATAGTTGGGCCTTAAGAAATCGCTACGCAACTTTTTAAAATTCCTCAAAATTTTAACTTCGTGTTTTGCTGTTTCTACCACATGCAGATAAGTGAGATTAGCTGTGTTCATTTACTAAAACTTGTTACAAATTTGTAACAATTGTTACTAGTAAGTCTTACAAGTCAAGATTAAAAGCAAATTTACAAGTTAGAATTGTTACAAATTTGTAACAATATTTAGTAAATGAACACAGCTATTGTGTGTTTTCGGGCACCACTGTTTTACACACCTAAACTAAAAAACCAATTATAATCCTGTTAAAATGAATGCAAATATTTGTTAACTAATTAAAAATAATGTTTTTCTAACTTTAAAAGTGATTCGTTTCTTTTTTCGCAAGATTAATTGAAATAAGTTTTTGTGAAACTAAAATAAATTGTTTATTTAGGTAACTAAGGTAAAACTTTTGTATTAATAATGTTGTAGATATGCAGGAGTACTTTAAATGTGGCAATGCAAAATTTATTACGATACTAATGCCCGTAATTTCTACACACAGATATCTAGTCGTGTTCGTACCTAATAGTTATCTCTACCTATGCTTTAACACTAGTTTGTTAATTTCAACTTTAAGTTTGCCTACATGAATAAACTACCGAAAATCGATGATGAAAAATACATTACACTTTTACGCGTAGGTAAAAAATACGTTTTAAAATTATGAAAACCATAGATATCTATACACAGCTAGATATCTATTTGTAGAAATTACGCGCATTAGTCATATTCTTGCATTAGTAATAATATGCTGACGCAACATTCGACTTAATGAATACAATTGTCATTCATTCTGCAGTTTTCTTTGCAAATAAATTTGACTTTTCTAAAATTTGTTGGGAGAATGATTCCTGATGATCTGGCCTAAGCAACCAGTGAAATGAGCATAGAAACTAGGTTATCCTCCAATAATAAATTTCAGTGTATTTATCATGAATAAAAATTGAGAATTAAGAACAACAAAATCTTATTAATTAATACATTTTTGTTGCCTTTCGCGTTCTAGTGTTATAAACTAAACAAAATTTATCTTATCACTAGGCAGCGGACAGCAAGAATATTTTTTAAATACGTTTAATTAGTTTTCATTTCGATCCGTTTGTATTATTTATTTACTGATAAGTAAAAAACATTTTATAAAAACTCTCAGTTTTAAAAAGAAGAAAAAGTGATGCTAAGATGTATAAAACCTTTCTTTACCTGCTGCATAGGTTAGCAATGTGCAACTGAACTTTAGGAAATGAATTGTTCTTTAATAAAATTGTAAATTACCCTTACAAATATAAACAACACAGTCAAACGCACCAAAATGATTACGATGGCATCATTAGTTTTTTTTTGCTAGCAGCTCTAGTTTTAAAGATATAGTGAAGTTTTATAGGTATTTGCACAATTTACATAATTTTTAGTGTACGTTGCGACGGGAAAAACGACCCTGTAAACCTTAAAGTATTTTCTGGATTATTAGACTACGAAAAATTCTCTTTCACATGAGTAGACTCGCATCGGTGAGTAGATCTGGATATCTAGTTATTAAAACTTTGAACAGGGTTTAAAAAACTGCAGTCGAAACCAAAAACTGTCGAACAAAAAACGAGAATTGGTTTGCAACTTTTCGCTTTTTTAATTGGTTTGACAGCGACTGTTTACATTTAATTAATCAGAAGTAAAAGCAACAGTTTTTTTTTTCCAATAACTAATGGAGAAGTTTTAGAAATTGCAGTTTTTTTTACTTTGACTGCAGTTTTTTAAATGCTGACTTTGAAGACATGCCTTTTTTAAGCCACACGGTTCATTAAAGTCAAAGGTTCGTTGAATCGCTCCAACTGGCTCAGTAAGACTTCTGATAATGTTAAACAATGGAGCAACTTATTGTTCACAAATCCTATTAATTTTTGTTTGCCTACGTTGACTGCTATTCCAGAAATCTGTACTCATCGCTCATAAAAGTGTTAACATAACTTCTGTTAAGGGGTTGACATTATTCAGTTTACATAACAGACTGTGTCTAGGGTTATTAATTTTAAAATTTATTGCATAACAGAGTTCTGTTAAAGCGCCTAAATAACACGTGTTTTCATTCAAAAATTATTTTTGACTTAAGATGTTTTGTCAAAATGCCACAGATATGTATTCCAATTACCTACATACATCTGTACAATTAAACCTACATTTTTGGATCAAATGGACTAGAAGTTTTTTTAATTTACAATATCTTTGGAAGATTTTTAAATTTGGAAATTCCCTGCAATATGAGTTCCAGAAAATAGGTAGGAGATGGGGATAAATGTGATGGAACTTGTTGACAAAGTGGTCTTTTATGAAAATTAATTGTCAAAACCTTAAATGTGTTGCGTCTTTATACGAATTTATCAATTTGTCCATACTTTCAAGTTTGGAAATTCGCTGTAAGATGAGTTAAATTTGTAAATTCAAAAGCTAATACATTTTTTGTTTATGTATATAAAGATAATTCGCAATTTATTTTAATAGAAACTTTTTTGGTAACTTTTTATTTGTTAAAACCCCTCTAGCAATTTCAATTGTGTAAGAGCGTTTTGATCGTCGACGAGCGCATTTACAACACAGCGAATTATGCCTTTATTAATCGTAGAGGCAATCGTTTGAAATGTGTGTAAAGATTAGCTAATAAGTCTTTCAGAAAGTACGTCAATAATCGTATGAAACTCATGTAGGGATTATCTTACAACTCGTGAAATGCTCAGGCCAAAAGTCCAATTTTTGTTTGTCATCGATTTCAAAAATTTTAATTTTATTTAATAGTAAACATATTAAAACTAAGATAGCCAAAAAATTAGATCAAAATATTGGTAATTGTGGTTGTGCCATGTTGTTAAACACAACTTTTTTTTTAATTCAGAAAAAAGTGTTTTTTTTTAATATTTAAACCGAAAGAAATAATCATTGCACAAAAACTATCAGCGATAATGACCTGCTTGCTTTTTTCTAGATTGGTAGTCTTGTTATCTTTAAAGAGGTAATATTTGCGACTATTGTGTTATTTATATTTGAGATGTTAGGACATATTTTCTAAACTACTATATTTTTGTCAAATTTCAATTTAAGTAGAATAGAACTTTTGCGGATCAAAAGGGATTAAGAAAGTAAAACCACTGATAGAAAGGTGAAAGTGTTTTCTTTAACCCTGTATATACTCTTGTACCCGTTTGGACCCGTCTGTTTAACACTTTTTTTAAATTTAATGAAATTACTCAAAAAAAAAATTTCTAAACTATGTACTATATTTTTGTCAAATTTCAACTTAAGTAGAATAGCACTTTTGCGGATCAAAAGGGATTAAGAAAGTAAAACCACTGATAGAAAGGTGAAAGTGTTTTCTTTAACCCTGTATATACTCTTGTACCCGTTTGGACCCGTCTGTTTAACACTTTTAATTTTAATGAAATTACTCAAAAAAAATTTCTAAACTACTATATTTTTCTCAAATTTCAACTTTAGTAGAAGAGAACTTTTGCGGATAAGAAGGGATTAAGAAGGTAAAACCACTGATAGAAAGGTAATTTTAATGAAATTACTCAATTTTTTTTGAAATTGTGTTTTACAATTTTTTTCTATTTCGCAAAAATGTTTGCAGAAGTAACAGAAATCATGTGCTATTGTCTTCAAAAAAAATTTTATGATATAGGGTAAATTGATCGTGATCGAACATAATACAGGTAGTACATATAAAAAGCCGAAACAAGGGCCAGGCAATACAAATGATGGCAATACCGCAAGAAGATTCTTTTCAGATCCAGAAACAGCATCTGAAATAACAGGTGTTGATTTTAACCTCATTTTTAGATTTAAAATAATCCAAGAAATACTTGCGTGCAATGAAGAAATTGACTCTAGAAAATTTGGAGATTTTGCTAAGCAAACTGCAAAAATATATACAACCAAGTACCCATGGAGAAAGATGTCTGCTACAGTTCACAAAATCCTTTATCATGGAGAAGATGACATTAAATATCTGTTGGTGCCACTTGGAGATTTATCAGAGGAAGCTCAGGAAAGAAGGAATAAGGATTACAGATTTTATAGAGAGCACAATACTAGAAAAATTTCACGAAATTCCACTAATGAAGATCTATTTCATATATTATTGGCAACGTCAGATCCGTTCATCTCCAGTATTCAAAATCAATGGAAAGTGGAACATCGGGATGTAGATGAAGAAGTCAAAAAACTGCTAAAGAACAGAAATAACACAGAACAGAATATGGAATATTTGCAATCAATCTTTCAATTAAATGAACAATAATTATAATTCATTAGATCTAAGACAGACATTGTATTAGTAAAAAAATAATAATAAACAGAAACTCACATTGTAACAAAAGCTATTAAAATCTATTGCTGCTAGTATTTTCAAAAATTTTTTTTTATCCACATATGTATGAAATGTTTTAATAAATAAATAAGTGTAAACAAATTTGAAAGCAAACATTTTTTTATTTTTCAGCAATAATAGCAAAATTTCCAGTGGATTTTACTATTTTTTTTATGTTAAAATTTTTTTTATAGTGTAAACTTTTAATTTTTTGAGTGTCCCATTATTACAAAAAATGTTAATGATTATTATTTAAATCTAAAAATTACATTTTTAAATAATTAAAAGAAATAAAAAAACCATATTCCACGCTAAAGTAAAAAAAAAAATCTAAAGTTCCACTTTGCCCTTAAATTCCGCAATAACTACTCAACCGATTTTAATGAAATTTAAAGTGGAGAAAGTTTAAGAATCTATCTGTCGATTAAAACAGATTTTTCGCCAATGAAAAACGATTTTCAGCCACTGTGAGCCGTATAACTGAGCTACCTTAAGAACACCACCAAGCGTCTTTTTCATGTCAAAACTTCTTATTTTTATACAATTAAACAAACCTTTCGATCGCGAACTAAACACCACCTGGTTGGAAAGCCTTATTTGACACATCCTTAGATCGGTTTGTTTTAAATTTTCAAGTTAAAAAAACGATATTTTTAAGTCAGCAATTGCTATATGACTCGTACAGAGAGTCGCAAAAGGTTCATTCGATGGTTATTTAACGAAAGATTAATAAATTGTAACATTGTTTTTTTTGTACTCTTGAAATAAACATTAAAAGATTGTTTTAGCACTCGCATGGAAACATTCTAAGATTAAAAGACGAGCGTGTCAGAAAATGTATAAAGAAGTAATAAATAAAAATTAAGGTGTTTTTGTTAATGGTACTCGTCAGATAATCATCAAAAGTTTCTTTTAGGAGTTTTAGATTAAACACAATCGTCTAACAAATAGAATATGCTAAAAATAAAATTGGCTATTTTCGATTAACGATTACACCTGTTGATTTCAGTCAATTAACCGATCTAACAAAATTTTTTATTTTTTGTAGTATTATAACAATTTTTTTTTGTTTTTAATTATTTGTTTCGTCTCACATACAAAAGGTATGTGCTTAGAAAATATTTTTGTTGTACAAAATATTTCCTTCTATTAATTCGTTATTAAAATACAGTACAAAAACAGAAACTAAGGAATTCGGAAATAAACTTTTTTAAAGAATGTTCGGTGCTGAGCTTTGCCAGGATGGGCCAGATGATGACCTGACAACAGAAGGAACTCTCGACAATAACACGAACAATCTGTTAACCGAATATGCCGAAACAATTAGAAGTGTTAAAAATTTTAAAATATTAAAACAGGACTCTATTTTATATGTTTAGATTATTTTATAAGGAGATCTTATCAATTAAAATAATTAATAAAATATTCACACAGTTTATTGTTTAATAAATACATACTTTGTATTAATTAAAAATTATGTTTTGCATATTTATGAATTATTTTATTTGTTTTTTCGTTTTAGTTTTTTTTTACTAAAAAACGCCAAATAAAAATTATTTTTGCATTTCCTTTATTGAAATTACGTAATTTATAACAAAAATTTTATTAATCGGTTAACCGATCAATAACTAAGTTCACCGATTTAACCAAAACCTCGGTTAATAATCGAGCGATTAACCGGTTAATGCAAAACCCCGACTAAATGAAGGAATCGTGTTGATGCATTGTGTACTTACGTTTTTACCCACATTGTATTGTATGTGAATATGTTTTGCATCTAAATTTTTTTAACTGCTTTATTTACTTTTCTCTGCGCAGTGACAACGCATTGTCAAAACTCGTATGGTTGCATTAAAGAACATGTTGCCATGTATTACTGCAATGCAACAGGCGTTTAGAAAATTTCCGTTCTTTTATAACGACAGTATTGCGCAAATCATTAAGACAATTCGTTAACTTCAATTTATCCAATAACAATCTTGGGAGACTTAAGGATCAACAAACCCGGTTTTACGAACGTATGAAAAAAGTATGGAGCATGTTTGTCTGAATATTAATAAAAATTTTAACACCGGACAAATACCGGATTAAAATTGCTGAACTGAATCTTTTTATAGTACTTTTTATAATTTGTTAGGGCTGGGGACCCAATAAGTTGTATTAATGGGTGCAGTTTCATTAATAAATGTAAGTTATTTGTATGGATTAGGTTAAGTACTGAACTCGGGATTGTATTACTGTGTAATACGTTTTTGGCCCAATTGGCTTTGTATTACAATATGGATTAATAAATAAATATTCACACAACATCTTGTTTTTGTTGAACTGCTTGTTATTCGCCACTTTACTTAAAAGTTCATGCTTAGTCCGTGTTTTGTTCGTATTTATGTATGTATGTATGAAATAATTCGTAAAACTGCTCTGTGCGTGGACATAACTCGCGATGTTTGTCGATGTTTCTTAAAGGCAACAAGCCCGGCAGACATTTTTGTCTGCTTTTCGTGCGGTTTTCATTTCATCCCGTAATAACTAATAGTTTGGCGTCGTATAACATTACCTTGTAACAACTTTTTGAGATTTTCAATATTAACCATATGCAATCTTTAAAATTTTTAACGTGTTTGTATGGTGTAGAACCATAAATAACTTAATGTGACTTGGTGAAGAACCATATAAAACTCAGACGTTTACTGGTGAATACAAAGTTTTAAGTTGACCGATGACTTGTGGATAAGGCTTCAAAATTATGTGATATAATAGCCAAAACTTTAAGTGTTAAGTTAAGCTACAAAAAATTTATACATATGTATATCTATACTAATATTATAAAGCTGAAAGTTTGTATGTTTGTACAGGTAATCTCCGGAACTATCGGTCCGATTTTAACAATTTTTTCAACAAAATAAGAATGGAACCTCCTAACGGACATAGGCTATATAAGGTTCCACTTTAGTGCTTAGGATAGGGTCCAAGGGCGCTAAACCTAATATACTCAGAAAATATTAATTATCGTTTTACAAGAGATTTATTAAAGCAAAAGTTTCCATACTCAAAAGAAAAACAGCCATTTAAACGTGGGTCATTTCGCCTTTAGTCTATCTGTGAATTTTGCGTTTGCTACTCGGGTAAATAGCTAAACTGATTTTGATGAATATATTTTTTTTAAACTAGGACCAAGAGGGAGAATTACTGCCTCTCCAAAAATATTCAATCAATTTTAATGAAATTTGAATCATACTTAGGTCAGCGTAAATAAAACAAAGGGTTTATATCTTTTTCAAAGCTAGGAATATGAAGGACGATAGGCCTATCCGAAACTATCTTATCGATTTTAATGAAATTTAAAACTTATGCAGATCGATCTAAATACAAAAAAAACACAGGCTTTTTATTTTTTTCAAGCCTTGGACAATTAGGAGGCAGAGAAGCAATTTCTGCTTCTCTTACTCTATAGTTAGTCCCGTTGGCTTAAGCAAATATGCGAGTTCATGTAAATTATACGAGGCAAACCATATTGAACTTAAGGAAACATTTTGTTTAATTTTACGAAACTGTCATTTGCTTAAGCAAAGTGCGAAACTGATCGCACATTCCGAACGGAATCAAATGTTTTTTTATACCCTTCACCGAAGGTAAGAGGGCATATATAACTTTGTCAATCCGTTTGTAAGTTCCACAATATTGATCCTACACCCTATAAAGTATATATATTCTGGGTCCTTATGAAAAGTGAAGTTCAAATCCGGTTGTTCGTCTCTTCCATATACTATCATAATGCCCAATACGATTTTCGTTATCACCCTTCTTTATTATTTCATGTATTTAACGACAGATCGAGTGGTTGCGATCGAAACATGTCATGGTAACCTGCCGGCTGGGGTTCGAGCCCCAGCCACGTCAAGAATGAAAGATTATCAATAACAATTTTAATTAATTTTCATGTTGTAAAATTCCTTTCTTCATAAAAATAATTTAATGAAAAATTAAATTTCATGAACTTAAGCCTAATTAAAAATATTAAAAATTTGGATTAAAAACCATAAATAGTTCAACAAAATAACCACAATACTAATTATTGTTAAAGCTAAGGCACGAGCTCTATGTGTTCATTTGTCCTTCAAGTTGTGCTGAAAAAGGTCAACAGAAAAGAGAAAGACAAAATGAAAAAACAAAAAATGTACTTGGACTTCAAGAAAAATTCTTGACAAAAAGTACGAAAAAACAGAAGTAAGGAAAAAACATGTAAAATCAATTCAAATGGATAATCATTCAGAAAAGCAAATTTCGATCTACCAAATGTTAGAATACAATTTGGTTTAAGGATTGATGTTTGACTATTGACGTCAGCAGTCGTCGATGGCTGCGAGTGTAAGACGGCAAATCCATCTGAGGAGATCGAGTGGTTGCGATCGAAACATGTCATGGTAACCTGCCGGCTGGGGTTCGAGCCCCAGCCACGTCAAGAATGAAAGATTATCAATAACAATTTTAATTAATTTTCATGTTGTAAAATTCCTTTCTTCATAAAAATAATTTAATGAAAAATTAAATTTCATGAACTTAAGCCTAATTAAAAATATTAAAAATTTGGATTAAAAACCATAAATAGTTCAACAAAATAACCACAATACTAATTAGAAACTGGGAATTTTTGTTTCTCGCCAAACTCGCCAAAAATAATAAATCTACGGTATGACAACACTGCCTATGCTAAAAGAAAACAAACAAACAAACAAACAAACACACATACATGGTACAAACCATTTTGGTGAATATTGTCCCCTATGACGGTTCACAAATCAAATAAGTTGATACGTAATTTTTGTATTATGGTTTAAAACTTTGCTATATTGCGGTGAACCAAAACATCAAAAATAATTACAACTCAACTGCATTGAGTTGTGAACCGTTAAACGGGCCATATTTCATTTTAATGATATTTAAACAACGTTCCTTCATGGTTCAGTTGTCTTGAGGGTTAGTTTAGGTTAGAAACTGTGAGTCCCCCGGTTCAAATCTTGGTTTTTCAAAAAGAAAATTTTTTTTGAATTTTTTTATGTTCTTGAAACGATTGTAAAAAATATTTACCAGTTTTCGCTTTTTGAATTTAATTTATAATGAAGATTTTAGTATTGTAAATATGTATGTATGTATGGATATGTAAACATTATTGAGTTTTTGTCTAGTTGCTCTGTATTCTGCTCGCACAATGGTGAAGGGTATATAAGATTCGGCACAGCCGAATATAGCACTCTTTCTTGTTCAGTTTGTTTTTGTTTTTTTTTTTTTTAATACATTTGAGTGGCTTTTTGTTAATTTTTGACAGTAGGTTAAGCAAGGCTATGCATATTATGGTGGGGCCTTAACTCCGGGGCACGGCTAGTGTACATATATACTTTAAGGGAACTATTTAGTGCAGTTTATTAAAGTTTTCTGTCATGCACGCTTTTTGCTATTAAAAAAGTTACCTGATGACTTTGTTACAAAGCCTATGACGAAAATATCTTATATTATCTTATAGTTAGCAAAAGTAAAATTTAAACCAGTGTTTAAATTGCTTGCTTTAAAATAGCAACAGCACCAAAATTTTTGCTTTGTTTACATTTTTTGCTGCAAATTAAAAAACTGTATTTTTCAATGCCTTTTATTACTTTGATAGAGAGTAAGCAAAAGCAAAAAAGCAAAAGCAGAAAGAGAGAGAGTAAATAATTTTTTTAGTCTCGCTATGTGTATGCTCTTTGCTTAATCAGTCAGCAACGCAACAACTTAAGTAAGTAATAAATTTTGTTCAAGTTTTTTTTTGGCTTTTCATGCGCTTAAAGTCAGCAAGTTAACTTCTTTGCTGTTGCTGGCTGGCACTTCATACATATATTTTGAATATTTTGAATTTCTAAGTATTTTTGCAGAAAGAATGTTTAAAGATCATTACCGTTAGATGTTTTTTTTTTGCGAAAAAACTAATTTTTGTTCTTTTATTTAGTGAGTTACGCAAAACCATATTTTTAGGTACCTATTTCTTTAATGTTTTTAGTATGTTTTCTCAATAAATACGAAAATACATATGAAAATAAATAAAACTTCACATGTTAGATTAAAAACTCTATCACTTTTAAACATATGTATGTATGTGAGCAAATTTTACACATAGCTTGGTCATTATCAAAATCAAAATATTTTTCAATTATTCTTCGTTTAACACGCGGCGCCATAATTCTTAGTTCAAAGATTTTTTCAAAACAAATTTCTGCAACAGCAAGCAACAGCGATCAAGTCAAAAAAATGTTAAACAGCCAGCCAAGCAACTACATAAAAAAAACAAAAACATATTACTTACAGCAACAGCTTTTTTTTTAGTGGTTGCTTGACTGAATGTTTAAACTTTAAGCTGAGAACATACACATAGTGACAGTAAATAAATTATTAACTCTCACTTTTTCTGCTTTTGCTTTTTGCTTTAACTGTGTTCTTTTTCTTAAGTTAAGTTAAGCAATTACAAAAGCATTAAAAATAGTCAAGCATTTTTAAACACTGATTTAAACTTTATTAAAATGTTTTATAGCGATATACTTACATACATATATATTTAAAAATTGTTTTTATATTTTAAGGAAAATTCCTCTTTGCGCTCGCAACTAATGGCATTCGCTCAAACCTGCAATTGTAAACATGGAAATGTTAGTGAATTTATTTTAAATACACTTAATATGGACGGTAAAAATGGTGGAACAGTATTAAGTGCAATCGATACATCATATCTTATGAATAACGCCAAACAACATTTGGATAGCTGTGCTAGAGCGAATAATAATAGTTTTAATAGCACAACGACATCAACAACTCACCATGTTAAAATTGCTCCAAAACCTGCAAATTCTAAAGGTTTCAAACAACGTATGAATGCGGCAACAGTTAAGAAGAATGTTGCTGTTTTGTTTGCAATGGCGTTTATGGTCACATTGAATGTTGGTAATTTTCAAAATTATCTGAATAAGTCGGCATTGGAAAGTGCTATTGAGACAAGTGTGGCAGGTGTTGTTAATGAGGAATCAGTAGTTCAAACTGGCCGCCGTTTGTTGTGGGTCCCTAATGAACATGAGTTTCATGAACAGACAAACCGCACTAAACGTGAATCTGAAATGGTGAATATGCCACCACCGCCATTGCATTTCTTGCGTCCGGTTAATCGTACCACTGCGGACAAGATGAACGGGACCTCAGCTAAAGATGAGCCACCTATAAAAAGGAATTTGGCTATGACGGAAACCCATACGACGACTTATGCAAACGCTACACAAGAAAATATGAGATTGGCTAGGAATTTACATAAATGGATTGGCGGCAATGACTATTTGAATTTGACTGGTACTGGCACTAAAAATGGCAATGATTTTGAACACATGGAACATTTTAAATTTAGATCTGGATCTTACATGGACTATGATTTACCCTTACAGGCTCCCATCGGTACGAAACAAAAACGAAAAATTATTTTAGATTCTCAAACGCAAGAAAAATACACAAAGTTAAACGTAGAAGGTGATCGCAATTCGTTGGATCTATTCAAACCAAGAATAAGTGAAGAATATCTAAGGCTTTTTAAGGGTATTAAGAGACAAGATGATACTTTCTATGTTTTATCCTTTAACATGGATCATATTTTATTACCAGCATCTGTTTATAACAAGAGCTCTCGACCTAAAATGTCTTTAATGCTACCAGCGGGTGATCCTTCACATAATGGCGATATTGTCTTAATGCAAATTGACTGCGAGGTCATAAATACAACTGAATTGGAAATCAAGTCCCATATGATACCAAAAAAATTAAGACCATCAAAATATTCAGCTAATGTACGTGTAAATTCAACTGATTTTGCCAACAATGAAACGGCTGGTCCAGCTTCAGCTGCGGCAACAAAATCAAAAGATTTTCCATTGAAAAAGCAAGACACAAAAGAGAAACCGTCTGCTCCACGTACTTATTTTATGATGGGACCGAAAAATCAAGCCAATTCCACTGCTAGTGATACTAATATTGTAAAAAGGAAACCAACTATTGCTAAATTCAATGCCAATGATAGTGTTATCGGCAGTGGCGTTTTAAATGTTCGCAATTCAACTTTATTTTCGCGCATGCGTGAGACTGTCGGTTCTCAGGAAAATGGTTTTGGAGCTGCTACAGATGTAAAAAAATAAATATAATTTTCAAGGTACATATTTTTAATGCATATACATAAGAACGACTCAAATAAAAAAGTGATTTTGTTACCCTCTGAAAATAAAGCTTGATATGTTTTATAATGATTCCTAAAATATTTTGGTTCTAATGTTGACCATCCGTGAGCAGGACCATTTTTAAAAAAGGTATTTTTGTACTTTGCTCCAAGACGACATAAATAAAATTTGGTATCATCGAAAAGAGTTTTTGAAGCAGCATCCAATGGTATATACAACTTAACCACTTGCGACCTACTAATTGAGATATTAGACTAAATACATATTTTCGTTTCGGGTTTTCATACAAATTCTACGTATGTGGAAATAATGTTCTGCTTTTCAAATTGGAGTAATCGAACAGGTCATATTGCAAACAAAATGGAATCGTGCAAACTTTATACAAAGATAGAATCGCGAAAAGATTTTTTATAATTAAATAAATAAATAAAATAAATTGAAAAATGAAAAATGTGACTACCCATATTGCCTATGTATATATAAAAGTTAGAATATATCGCGATTTTCGCGGCTTATGTGAATAATTACAAAAAAAACAAGTAAGCATTATTTTAAAACAGATACAATTTGAAAAGCAGAACATTATTTCCACATATCGTTACTTTAATACAGAAAAGCCCTAACTAACATTTTCCTTACTTTACAGGAGAAAGAAAAAACTTAATAAAAATTATAGTCTTGTAGTCGCGATTTTTTTTAAATGCAGTTTTTTATTAAATTCTCTAAACAATTTAATAAAAAACTGCGTTAAAAAAAATCGGAACTACAATACTACAATTTTTATTAAGTTTCTTCCTTCTCCTGTAAAGTAAGGAAAATGTTAGTTAGGGCTTTTCTATATTAAAGTAACGATATGTACATTAGGGTGTCCCAAATTTTTTTTTGTGATTTTCATAGGTGCTCAACTAAAATTTAAAAGCTTATAGGGTGAAGTATTTTTGATTTTTTTTTTTAGAATTTTCGGAATAGGTTTAGAGGTCGCGCAAATTGAGTTTTCATAAAAAAAACGGAGTTTTCGGCCATTTATTTAACTTTACTCATAACTTGGTTAATACCACGAGTTTCTTCACTTTTGAGGAAACAGTTTTAAAGAAAAGTATCCAAGCTTTATTTCTGTGTGAAAAAATTATAAGTTTTGGTGATGAGTGTACTCATTTAGATACCCTTAATTACAATTTTTCGTTTATTTTTATCAAATTCTGTAAATAACGGTTTATTACTTTTCAAATTTCAAAGGTATTAAAACTAATGATGCAGTTTGAAAGACAAATTAGTTCTAATTATTACGAATTAACAATTTTTAAATTTGTTCCTACCATTCCTGAGTTATACCCGTTTTTATCTTTATACCCAGTATATGTTGTTATAAGCTGTTTGCCAGCTCTGTGAAAAATCATTTATTGAGGTTCTTGCGAAGTTCTATACCTTGCAACAAGTTCTGGTAATCAGTTTCAGAAGTTGTGACAATAATATAAGTATTAGCCAAAGCCACACCTCGTTCTACCACATCATTTACCACTTGTAATTGTTGAACTTTTTTCTTTGCCTCTTGAAATTACTTGTTAGCTTTCCAATTCTCTGGATCTATTTTTAAAAAATCGATTGAAAATATTGCAAACTTCAAAAAAAGTTAGACTGGCTTTTGAAATAAATTGTTGAGTTTCTTTATTTCTAGATTTTTCTTCTGTTGAAGTTACATTTGCTACTTCGTAATCACTTCATGGAGTATCTGCAAGTTTTTTTTGTCATTAAGTGCAAAGTTTTGGTGTCGATACGTTCATCAAAAAACGCTTATGCAGCCAATTTCGGAGTTAAGTACCACTGATGACCTAGAATAGTTTTAAGCGAGGCTTTTTCAACGGCTTTATTAAAAATTTTATAACTATCCAATTCCTTTAATAGGCTCAGATCATAGAGAGGAGCGTATCAAGGGCACTGGCCCTTGATACGGTACCAATATTTGATACATATTCTTAAAATAAATGAACTTAATTCAAGCAAGGCATCAACTGTTGATTTGTCTATATAAGATTGCAACTGGTTTCGGAAAATGCATATTTTCAAAGAATAGATAATTTTCATCATTCAGCGAGCCCGATTGATAGCCCCTGGAGCACACATAAAATAGAAAGTGAAAATGACAGCGTGTAACGATTCAGATCAATAAATGTCAGAAGTTAATGACAGTTAAAACCTAACAATAAAAATTTATGGAAATATACAATAATTATAACGAAAAAAGTATCACCATTTTTAAGGTACAAACTATAAAAATAGTGTAACTCGGAAACTGTAGGACAAAATTCCATTTTTGTTTTTCTTAATTGTTTAGAACTTATCGGTTTTCAAAATCGCGTCCCTAGTTTTAATACCTTTCATATAAATTTGAAAAGTAATAAACCGTTATTTACAGAATTTGTTAACAAATTACGAAAAATTGTAATTAAGGGTATCTAAATGAGTACACTCATCACCAAAACTTATAATTTTTTCACACAGAAATAAAGCTTGGATACTTTTCTTTAAAACTGTTTCCTCAAAAGTGAAGAAACTCGTGGTATTAACCAAGTTATGAGTAAAGTTAAATAAATGGCCGAAAACTCCGTTTTTTTATGAAAACTCCATTTGCGCGACCTCTAAACCTATTCCGAAAATTCTAAAAAAAAAAATCAAAAATACTTTACCCTATAAGCTTTCAAATTATGCTTGAGCCTCTTACAAAAAAAATTTTTGGGACACCCTAATGTACATACGTACCTTTTTTAAAAAAAGTTCAGCTCACACGGATGGTCGACGCTAGAACCAATATATTTTGGAAATCATCATAAAACATATAAAGCTTTATTTTCAGAGGGGTAACAAAAACACTTTTTTCAGCTCCATACAAGGTGAGTCGGTCTAATATACATACATATACATATATATATATATATTTTTTTTAATTTGTTTTTATAAATTCAACTTTAATGTTGAGCACAGAATATTTTTTGTTTATGTATTAAGCTTCGTACAGAGGGTGGTCAGACTTTACACTGTTGTCATTTTTCTGATAAATGTGCCATTCATTGTCAGATGCATTAATTTTACACATCCGCCAAATGAAAATGAGCTTACAATGTTCACACAGTTGCAAGACATTTTTAGGCAATTTTAATGATAACATTTTAAGATCTTATTTTTTCTAAGACTCCTTTCAGACTCGGCAAGTTAGTTGCGCAAGTTACTTGCCGAGAACAACAAAGTTTGTACAACATTTTTTTTTTTCCTTACCCCGACCTTGCCGCTGACGTCTACAAACCAAGAGTTGCGCAAGAGACTTGTGCAAGTGACTTGTCGAATGTGAAAGGGGTCTTGCGCCATTCACATATATATGGCTTGTAACAGTGCAGGCAGTGATGCCAATAGTTTTTCCCCTTTTTGTAGGGATTATTTAATTGTATTTTAAGGCAAATTTGTTGTCTAAAAATACGTTATATACGTCTTATTTTCTTTCAACAGCATTTGTGTATAAATGTAGTATTTTTTAACAGAAACCCTATACTTATAGTCCTAACAGCATGGCAATCTTCAACAATTGCCAAAACTATGTAACCGAAAATTCGTTGCCCCACGTTGCGAATAAAATATTTCCTTGCCTGTTGCTAAAAACAATAAATTTTTGACGTAGGGAAAAGAGTAGGGAACAATTTTTGTATATTTTTTTGGTAAGGAAAAAAGGATTTTTTAGACATCACTGAGTATAGAAAATATTTTTAAAGTAAACAAATTGCAGTTCGTTGTTATACATACATTTTTACAGATTTTTTTTACATATTTTTCAGGAATGATGCCTAAAAATTAAGAAGTGTGTTTCTTTTTTTATATGTATTTAAATTCCATAAAATAAATATAAGTTAAGCTACAATCACACTTGGCAACTATTCGACGAAAAAACGGGACCAGCAGGCAAACTGAAATTAAATTTCTTTAAATCCAATATTTATTTTGATTATCAGGCCTGTTCTGCAAATCACTTTTACTCAAATTACGTGATTTCAAATTACATGTGCCTACTAAAATCACACGTGTGATGTTTTAGTGTCCCGTTTTTGTATGTTTTAATGTGATCTTCAGTGGCCGAAAGCACACCGAGAAACACAAAAACTTTATGACTTTCAGAACACAGAACAGGTCCGTATAATACAACATCTTACAGAAAACAGTTTTTTGCTATGTCCAGCAGTATTTTATTGTGATTTTAAGACCAAAGTGGTAATTTTTTTGTCAAATATTTAATAAGTGTGACCGTAGCTTAAGTCTACTACATTATAAAAAAAATTTATAAAAATTTCTCAAACTAATCCACCAATAATTTAAAATGTGTGCTCGTTAAGGTAATTTGACACATGCAAATTTAAAACATATTAAATTTACATTTAAATTTTAAACACTTACATTTCATTATGTTTTTAATTAAAAATTTAATTTTATTTACATTTATTGTATATTGAATTTTAACCATTATAATTTGAAAAATAAAACTTAAATCAACAAAATATATAAAATAAGTCTATAAGAATAATTGCCGTATTCACAAAACCCCTTGTATCGTTGTATCAATTGTATGTTGTATTTAAATTCATAGCTCACTATTGGTTTTTTATACAACATACAATGGATACAACGATACAAAAGGTTTTGTGAATACGGCAAATGTTTTATATGCATATGTGTATAAGCATTTAAATGAAAGAAACAAAAATATACAATTATTATTATTATTATATATTTTTTTTAATTTAAAACAAATTATTGGTTTTTTATACTAAAACATTACTATTTGATAGTTCTAAAGTAAATTGGTGTTTCGAGCCATATTTTCTAAAAATATAACTAGTACATATGTAGTTATTTTAATACTATGGCTATTTGATTTATTTTTTTTTAGCTTATGTATTTTGTTTTATACTATTATTTTATGCAATATAGTTCTTACTGAGAATGTTTTTTTGGTAAGAAATAACTTCTATTATTTTGTGTGCAATCATTTTATGTGAAACTACTAAGTTTTTAAAACAGATCCCGTATCATCATAGGTTCTGATACGGAATTATTAAATTTGTATATAATAAAAATTTACTACTTGAACAAAAAGGTATTCTTAAGAAACAATTGTAAATATTAATAATTTGTTAAATAAATAAGAACTTAAAACAAATTTAAATTTTATATTTTAATTTTATGTTAAAAATATTGTATTATTTTCAAATTGTAGATGCCCCAGCAAAATTTCCATAAAAATATTAAGAACGCCATCTTTCTTTTTCGCTCCTTTAAAAAAAAGTTCATTTATAAATTATTTATTCTTAAAACAAAATATAAATTTTCAATAATTATTGTCATTTCGGAAGATGTTTTCTACCACAAATAATAATATAACCCTTAAATGCATAATTTTTCCTTTTGGATTGAAAAAAATGTTTTTTAATAGAAACTTAGGCGTAGATTTCGTAAAAAATAATACAAAAAATTTTAGAAAATAGTTTTGAGTGTTTATTTCGATAAAAACGGTATGTAGACTTTTGGCAACATTATGCGTATGGTACTTGAATTTTTAAGGCATGAACAATAGTCATATATATATTTATATAACATACAGGTGTTCAAAAATTTATTTCTATTTATGAAACAATGCAAAACAAATGCCATTTTTGATCTGGCACAAAGCTACCATACATTTAGTGCACTCAGTCCGTGAAAATCCATTGCACCCTGGAAGTTTGCACCTGTTTTTAGTAGAACATCTCTTTTCAGTATGCCCAGTACCATCGGTTCGTATATCTGGTGTCGGTATAGGTTTTGTGGGTCCTCGGTGCCTTTACCACCATCTGCCTTTCTGGTTGAAGTTCTTCCTCGTATGTTTTCATATGATTAATAGGAGCACAATGTTCCCGCCAGATCTGATTTAGAATCTGGCAATGTAATGTTTGGGTGATTTGTTTTTTAGGGCACTGCTAGAAATATCACGATATTTATTGAACGTGTAGCATGCAATATTGATGGATCGCGATCCATATCGCAGAATGGCCTAAAATATGAAATCCAGATCGCGGATCGTGGATCGCGTGATAAATATTGAACGTGTAGCATTTTCATGATATTAAATAATAGCTCTGTTTCTTTACTCTACTTTGGGATCCCGCGGGACCCAATTTGCACGAAAAGCGTTCCCGTACTTTTAATCTGTGTAAATGAGAGCGGATTTTAGAGAATAAAATTCTTCTTCTTGCACGAAACAGCCCAGAATTTTTCTTCGTGCAAATTGTGTAAATTGTCAAACATAAACAAAACAATGAAATGCAAAGCAAAAAAATTTTGAACCAAATTTTGGAAAAAGGGTTGTGGAGACAAATAATGTACTTAAATATAAAGTTTTATGTTGAAATATTAGAAAAACATAATGTTAGTTATTGTAAAAGTGTTTGCTTGGTTAAATTTTTGGTAAAATGAGTTTATTTCTGCAGACAATATATAATTTTTCAAAAGTGGCATAATCTTTTATTGTTTTGTAAAAACTATCAAAACATTGACTTTTTATTTCGTGCTTAAAATTTGGTTTTTTCTGTTCCTTTACTTTTGTGTAATTTTGTCTCTTTATGAGAGAAATTTATGCTTGCTCTCATTTTCACGAACTTTACCCAAAAAGTAAAGAAACAGAGCTAATATTAATAAAAATTAATACGTCAGTAAAAAGTGTCAAAATAAAAGAAATAAAATACGCAGTGGAAAAAATTTAACAAATAAAAAGTAAAATAATTGACATGATGCGTCAGTAAAAAGTGTCAAAATAAAATACGCAGTGGAAAAAATTAAACAAATGAAAAGTAAAACAATTGACAAAATATGTGTATTTTTTCCGATCCTGCAACCACTTTTTGCTCCAAATGTTTCTTTCCACTTTTTCTTTTGGGTTTATCGCGACGACCCGCACAGCACAAAAATAACATAAATACTGACGCGATAAATATTAAACATGTAGCATACGCTCGTGATCCATCAATATTTTAAAATGGATCGCGATCCAAATATAACGATATATATTGAACGTGTAGCAGTGCCCTTGGAGTATCCATGAAATTATTACGTCATATGGTAAAATAATCTAAAATACCACTTACTACTTTTCATGCTATTTTATACCTGCCCAAAAAGCTATCATAAGGTCAACTCCTCCCATATGGGCGTTATAATTTTCGACCCTTTTTGGACAAGCTATTAAAGTTTGTGTTTTTTGCGATTTGTCAATTCTATTGGCAGCTTCAACCGGTTTTGCGCCTACGTAATTTGAGGATTACGTAACAAGCTTATTCTCCTTCAAGCATGTCACAGAGATAGCTATACTTTTATAATTTGTAACAAAGTCCTCATATAAACCCCGTGCAACAGACCGTTTAATAAATTTTTTGCGGCAGGTAATTTGCAGTTCTTTCCAAGCCGATTTATGTGAATTGTGCCCAACAAGTATATTTCCTGAGTCCATAGGTAATACTTTAAGGGAATTGACGTATAATAATTGTCGAAATAAATTATGTGGTTCGTTTTACGGGGAATTGAACGGCACAGTCTACCCAAAAAAATTGTAACTGTCAAGTAATATTTATGTCACAAACGCATGTTGTAGTCATTTGGCAACATACAATTTTTTCAAAAAAATTGCATTTACTCAGTAATATTGTTAAATTAAAGATGACCAGGCTATAGCTAACCTGTCAACAGATGCAAATTTATTTTTTTCCGATGTGATAATACATGGTTCATAGAAAACAAAAAAATACAAAATTTGATTTTTACTAAGAAACTGGATCTTTATCAGCCCACCTCAATGAAATGCCAAATAAATACAAATCAAAGCAACTAAAAACAAAGTAACAATTTTTATACCCTTCACCTCAGGTGGAAAAGGGTATATATAAGTTCGTCATTCCGTTTGTAATTTCTGCAATATTGATCTAAGACCCTATAAAGTATATACATTCTGGGTCCTTTTAAGGAGAGAACTTGATTTAACCATGTCCGTTCGTCTGTCCGTCTTACGTTTGATATGTGTTTTCCGGAGACTCCAGACATGATAGCGACTTATATACCAAAATATCGGAAATTTTTAGTAGCACATATTTTATAAAAAACTCGGAAAAATCGGTTTAGATACAAAAAAATTATGACCAATATTAATTTTTTTTTTAATACCCACTTTCGGGAACCATAGGTCTCCCCGAGTCCAAGTAAATGGTAAATTTCTTCTTAAACACGTCGGTATATAAATCTGTCAAATCGGTTAAAAAATGGCTGAGTTATAATCAAAATACTGAAATCCCAAAAATTACTCTTTTTATACCCTTCACCTCAGGTGGAAAAGGGTATATATATGTAAGTTTGTCATTCCGTTTGTAATTTCTGCAATATTGAAGAGAATTTCATAATATTTTGTTTTCACAAAGTCGTAATACATTGTATTACCGTGTAAACTGGCATTTAGTTTGTACATGACTTTTAATTTTGTTTCTACATACATACATAGTAAATAACATACGAAAATACATGAATACTTAATTTTTGATATTCGTTACCCTGAATAATATGCAGTAAGACGTCTTCATATATTTATTTGGTTTACATCTCTAAAATATGAATGCAATGTTATATACATATATTAAATTTAAATTCAATTTTTAAAAATACCTATTAGTAAACAAGTTTTTAGTTTTTGCTGCACTTTTAATCCAGCTTTTGTTTTTTTAAAAGTTTTTTTTTACAAGTTGTAGACTTTTTGCTTGCAAATTGTATGTTTTTTGTTTGTTTACAATATTGAATCATATGTTTTTGTTTTCTACTGAATTTTACAGGCAAAAATTTGTTCAGCAAATAGTTGCAGGCTCTTTGATGACAACTGTCACTTTACTCTCTCAGTAGATGTTCCTTTTTGCAAATTTATGTGTACGCGAACGCATTTTAGTAAAATCCAGTACAAATATGTACAAATTTTTGCAAATTTTTGGAAACGAAAGTTATTATATGACGCTAAGAAACCTAACTAACCGTTTGCATAATATGCAACATTGTTAATAACAGAAACAGTGGGAGCCCATTCCATTATTATTTTACTCCGAATTATTTTGAAGGAGATTTTACAAGCGCTTAATTAAATTTTATTTTATTCAGACTTTTTACTCCTTTCCTGTTTCTGAAGTACATATTGAAAGGTGGCATGTCATAACGTCCAGTGTCATAGTGTCCATGGACGTTATGACACTCCAAAAAGTGTCGCAGTGTCCATGGACTTTATGACACTTTTGAAAATGTGACAATGATTTGGTCAAATTAAACATAATACGGTTAAAATTTTTTTAAAAATGGTATTGCTGCTTTTTCTCTGGGTGTATATATTAAATATATAACGATAACACTTTTGGGTGCAAGGATTTTCCCCTCTATGGTATAACAAATACCGGCTTCGCTAACTAAAGCTTCTCTGCACAGCCAGTCCCTTCGAACAGCCTACAGTGCAGAAAAATCAAAAGTGGAAAATAGCAAAACATTTTGAGTTGTTTTCTCGGCGACGACATCTTGAAAAAGTAAATTGCTTTCAACTTGCGCGCAGCCTACGTCACAGCTGCCAATTTTTGCATATTTTGACAAACAGTATATGTAAAAGACTATCAAGAAAAGCTTGATCGTGTGGCTGCAATGTAAACCATTTTAGAAGTTTATCACTCAATTTTCACTATGATTTTTTCCCCTATTTTTGAAACATGTCTTTTTTAATTTGATAGCGAGCGGGGAGAGAAGTAAGCAGGGTAGAAAAAAAGACATGAATCGTATTTTCTGTTTTTTTTTTGATATTTCTCTTTGCACTTAATTTTGTTTTTTAATTAATGTTGTATATTTATTTCAAAATGACAATTGCTTATTAAAATATAGAAAAAAAAAATAATTTAAAAAAATTCAATACATACATACATAGATAAGGAAAACAGAAAAAAATCAAACAAAAAAAGAAACAGTGTGAAAATTTAACATGTTTTTGGAAGTTTCTTAAAAAGAGAACTACAAAAAAGACATGTCTTTTAAATCATCGTGAAAATAAGGTGTTAGTATTCTCATCACACCAGAGGTGTATTTTAACAGAGTATATCGAAGGTGGTAGCATTTTTATACAATTACAAAAACAACTAAAATCAACTCAGGAAATTTTAATGTTGTTTTGTAAAAATTTAAAACTGCAACCATCTGTTTTTTTGTTATTATTTTTGATTTTACTTGTACCATCCGTGTAAAGGCCAGTTTACACGGTAATACAATGTAGTACGTCTTTGTAGAATCAAAATATTATGAAATTCTCTCCGTGTTTAAAAGAAAAAAAAGAAAAATCTTTTGTAAGTATAATTCTTGTTTACACGGATGGTATAAGTAAAATCAAAAATAATAACATGGTTGCAGTTTTAAATTTTTACAAAAACAACATTAAAATTTCCTGAGTTGATTTTAGTTGTTCTTGTAATTGTATGAAAATGCTACCACCTTAGTAGTTTCCCTGCAAATAATAGGACCAGTCCAAACACGCGTGTAAAGAGTAGTCCATAAGGGACCAGGACTAGTCCAAAAGTAACCCAAACGTATGGAAAAAACCTGGTCTATTTAACATTACGATGTCCTAGGAGAGGACCATATAACCCATCTTTGGACCACTTAGGAGTAGTTTTAAAACTACTCCATGGTATACTCAAGAGGATTAGTTTTGAAGTCGTTTAAAAACGAAAACATTTCGTTTAAAAACGAAGACATGTCGTCTCACTACAAACACTTTTTAACAATGACATGGTCCATGCTTGCATTACATCGGACCAGTCCATGGAGTAGTCCATTTTATCAAAATGGACCAGGGTGTCCAATTTTATTTGCAGGGTTAGTTTAAATGATTTCTATGCACTTACACTTACAATTGCATGAGTCAGTATGAGTAGCGAAAAAACGATTCATTGCTGATCTCTGATGGACACTATGACACTTTTAAAGTATCAAAACGTCTATGGACACTATGACACTGGACGTTATGACATGCCATCATATTGAAAATTGTATACACAATAAATTTGGAAATGTTATCCGAAGATGCTCGTATGCACATATTTTTAGAACGCTTAAAAAGTTTATTTTCGTTTAAAATTCGAGATTTTGTTTGTCGTGCCTAATTCCCAATTTTTATTCTTGATAACAAAAACTGGAATTTATTGTTGATATGATAAGATATTCCTATGCGCATTTCACTGGTTGCTTAGGCCAGATCGTCAGGAAACTTCATCCAAAGATTTTAGAAAAACAAAAGATATTAAACCAAATAAAACTGTTAATCGTATAAGAATTATAAGCAACGGTTCTACTTGTAACAATATCAAAGTTTAAACAAAAACATCCACAATGAACATTGAGTTTTTCATTTCTTACATTCTCCACTACAATTGTATTCCCCAAAATTACTTTGATTCGAGAAATATTCGTCAATTTTCTACACAAAAAGGCTATAAATTCTAAAAAGTGTATGAAAACGCTCTCTGGCGGCAATCAAAAATAAAAATAATTAGATTCCTAGACCCTAAAAACCACAAAGTACAGGTCTGGCTAGACAAAATACAATTTGTTTGCCTCTATTCTTGAATATTTTGGGGCTCGAAATTATTTTTTGACCTATAGTTTCTTTGGCAAAGTTTCATGGAATGACTTATAGAACAAAAATAGCGATGTGCTTTCGAAGCGAAAAAATTTTACCCACCCTTTTATTATGTATAATTAATGATTATATTAAATTGCGAAAAAATACATGGGGCTTTTTGTAGTTGTAGAGTTGCACTTACCTTGTTAAATTCGCCTTGGGCTGGATCATAATATGCATAGCCTTGCGTAAGGTGTTATGATACTTGCTATTTTTTGAATTGGATTTTTTTAGGATTGACTGAATGAAACAACAAATGCGAGAAAGAACAAGAAATACAATTTGATCAAATGTAAACAAAACAAACAATACTGCCCACGTTTTTTCCCCACAAAAAACCGTCATAAAAGCTAAAAATCGCCAAAAAAAAAAGTTAAAACCCGTTTCTTTCGATCAAAAACTAAAAAAATTGGCAACAGTGCTAACAATTAATCTGGAAATGTAAATTTTAAGTTAAAAAATTTTATATTTTTTTTTGACAGTCTTAGATTATTTATCGATAACACATGTATATGTGTTTGACATTTTAAGATTGTTTATGATATAATCGTACTCTTTACACTTAGTCAGTTTTCCTATGCAAATATATTTGCACTGTTCTCCAATATAGAAAAAATACAAAAAATAGCAAGTATCATAACAGCTTTAACCTACTGTCAAAAATTAACAAAAAGTCTCTAAAATGAAAAAGCCTCTAAAATGCATTTAACCACAAAAACAAAATAAAAAACGCATTTGATTCCGTACGGAATGTGCGGTTAGATTGGCACCTTGCTTACGCAAATGACAGTTTCATTAAACTCGGCAAAAAGTTTCATTAAGTTCAATATGGTTTGACTCATATAATTTACATGTGTTCGCACATTTGCTTAAGCCAACTTAAGCACATTATGGTTGGGACTTAACAAAAAAAATTACATCTACCGTCACACCATAAAGAGATAAATCACCTTTTAAAATTTCATATTCTTTTAAATGCAAATTGAAATGTGTTTCACAAAGGCATTGTGTGAACGCCGAAGATAGTTCAAAGGAGAGAATGTGATGGATTAATCAAAAAGACTGCTTTTTTGTTATTATTTTTGATTTTACTTGTACCATCCGTGTAAAGGCCAGTTTACACGGTAATACAATGTAGTACGTCTTTGTAGAATCAAAATATTATGAAATTCTCTCCGTGTTTAAAAGAAAAAAAAGAAAAATCTTTTGTAAGTATAATTCTTGTTTACACGGATGGTATAAGTAAAATCAAAAATAATAACATGGTTGCAGTTTTAAATTTTTACAAAAACAACATTAAAATTTCCTGAGTTGATTTTAGTTGTTCTTGTAATTGTATGAAAATGCTACCACCTTAGTAGTTTCCCTGCAAATAATAGGACCAGTCCAAACACGCGTGTAAAGAGTAGTCCATAAGGGACCAGGACTAGTCCAAAAGTAACCCAAACGTATGGAAAAAACCTGGTCTATTTAACATTACGATGTCCTAGGAGAGGACCATATAACCCATCTTTGGACCACTTAGGAGTAGTTTTAAAACTACTCCATGGTATACTCAAGAGGATTAGTTTTGAAGTCGTTTAAAAACGAAAACATTTCGTTTAAAAACGAAGACATGTCGTCTCACTACAAACACTTTTTAACAATGACATGGTCCATGCTTGCATTACATCGGACCAGTCCATGGAGTAGTCCATTTTATCAAAATGGACCAGGGTGTCCAATTTTATTTGCAGGGTTAGTTTAAATGATTTCTATGCACTTACACTTACAATTGCATGAGTCAGTATGAGTAGCGAAAAAACGATTCATTGCTGATCTCTGATGGACACTATGACACTTTTAAAGTATCAAAACGTCTATGGACACTATGACACTGGACGTTATGACATGCCATCATATTGAAAATTGTATACACAATAAATTTGGAAATGTTATCCGAAGATGCTCGTATGCACATATTTTTAGAACGCTTAAAAAGTTTATTTTCGTTTAAAATTCGAGATTTTGTTTGTCGTGCCTAATTCCCAATTTTTATTCTTGATAACAAAAACTGGAATTTATTGTTGATATGATAAGATATTCCTATGCGCATTTCACTGGTTGCTTAGGCCAGATCGTCAGGAAACTTCATCCAAAGATTTTAGAAAAACAAAAGATATTAAACCAAATAAAACTGTTAATCGTATAAGAATTATAAGCAACGGTTCTACTTGTAACAATATCAAAGTTTAAACAAAAACATCCACAATGAACATTGAGTTTTTCATTTCTTACATTCTCCACTACAATTGTATTCCCCAAAATTACTTTGATTCGAGAAATATTCGTCAATTTTCTACACAAAAAGGCTATAAATTCTAAAAAGTGTATGAAAACGCTCTCTGGCGGCAATCAAAAATAAAAATAATTAGATTCCTAGACCCTAAAAACCACAAAGTACAGGTCTGGCTAGACAAAATACAATTTGTTTGCCTCTATTCTTGAATATTTTGGGGCTCGAAATTATTTTTTGACCTATAGTTTCTTTGGCAAAGTTTCATGGAATGACTTATAGAACAAAAATAGCGATGTGCTTTCGAAGCGAAAAAATTTTACCCACCCTTTTATTATGTATAATTAATGATTATATTAAATTGCGAAAAAATACATGGGGCTTTTTGTAGTTGTAGAGTTGCACTTACCTTGTTAAATTCGCCTTGGGCTGGATCATAATATGCATAGCCTTGCGTAAGGTGTTATGATACTTGCTATTTTTTGAATTGGATTTTTTTAGGATTGACTGAATGAAACAACAAATGCGAGAAAGAACAAGAAATACAATTTGATCAAATGTAAACAAAACAAACAATACTGCCCACGTTTTTTCCCCACAAAAAACCGTCATAAAAGCTAAAAATCGCCAAAAAAAAAAGTTAAAACCCGTTTCTTTCGATCAAAAACTAAAAAAATTGGCAACAGTGCTAACAATTAATCTGGAAATGTAAATTTTAAGTTAAAAAATTTTATATTTTTTTTTGACAGTCTTAGATTATTTATCGATAACACATGTATATGTGTTTGACATTTTAAGATTGTTTATGATATAATCGTACTCTTTACACTTAGTCAGTTTTCCTATGCAAATATATTTGCACTGTTCTCCAATATAGAAAAAATACAAAAAATAGCAAGTATCATAACAGCTTTAACCTACTGTCAAAAATTAACAAAAAGTCTCTAAAATGAAAAAGCCTCTAAAATGCATTTAACCACAAAAACAAAATAAAAAACGCATTTGATTCCGTACGGAATGTGCGGTTAGATTGGCACCTTGCTTACGCAAATGACAGTTTCATTAAACTCGGCAAAAAGTTTCATTAAGTTCAATATGGTTTGACTCATATAATTTACATGTGTTCGCACATTTGCTTAAGCCAACTTAAGCACATTATGGTTGGGACTTAACAAAAAAAATTACATCTACCGTCACACCATAAAGAGATAAATCACCTTTTAAAATTTCATATTCTTTTAAATGCAAATTGAAATGTGTTTCACAAAGGCATTGTGTGAACGCCGAAGATAGTTCAAAGGAGAGAATGTGATGGATTAATCAAAAAGACTGCGATAAGCTGCGTTACAACTCCCACCTTATTATTGCGTGATCAGGGTTGTCAGATGTGGCGATTTCTCGCCAAACGTGGCGATTTCCAAACATGTTTGGCGACCTAATTTTTGATTTGGCGACATGGCGATTTTTTGGCGATTTATAAAATAGTTCAAATCGCCAACTGGCTATTTTTGATGACCTATGAATATGTTTTGAAATTCGTTAAATTCAATAATATTATTTTATTTTTATAAATGAAATTTCAGGCAATCATATGTATGATAGGTATTTGAAGGTATGTTCAAATGGCCGATGAAGTTAATGAAAATCTTCTAGAAAAGTGTTTTTTATATTTAAAATTGCACTTGAAAATATCAATAAATAGAATTCCTTTAAACATTAATATGTTTTAAGTCTATAAACATTTTCACATTACGTATGTGGCAATTTATTATTACAGATAAAAAATACGTTGTTGTTAGTGATATTTTAAAGATTTTTATGAATCCTATCATACCTTTGGACGTTTATGAAACACAATGGAAAAAATAAGCGTTGGTAAATTGGAAAGATAACTAAATAAGTTTAGGAAAACATTTTAAAGCTACAAGGATACGGCAGGGACGTACAATTTCAAGGACTTTACTTTGGCTGTCCTTTACATGCGGTAATTACAACTTGTAATGCCTGTGTTGAAACTATGAACTCCACTAAAGTTCGCCTTCGAATTAGAATGCAATATGAACTTCTAGACGCGTTATTAGGAGTTATAAGTTACATGAAAACATTTTAAAGCTACAAGGATACGGCAGGGACGTACAATTTCAAGGACTTTACTTTGGCTGTCCTTTACATGCGGTAATTACAACTTGTAATGCCTGTGTTGAAACTATGAACTCCACTAAAGTTCGCCTTCGAATTAGAATGCAATACGAACTTCTAGACGCGTTATTAGGAGTTATAAGTTACATGAAAACATTTTAAAGCTACAAGGATACGGCAGGGACGTACAATTTCAAGGATTTTACTTTGGCTGTCCTTTACATGCGGTAATTACAACTTGTAATGCCTGTGTTGAAACTATGAACTCCACTAAAGTTCGCCTTCGAATTAGAATGCAATACGAACTTCTAGACGCGTTATTAGGAGTTATAAGTTATATGAATGGGAATAGTACATGTTGCTCTGCTTTTGTACTTTCGTTAAATAAATGTAATGCCCTCACAGTGTATTCCAAATAAGAAGACAAATAGCGAGTGTTGCCGGTAAAGCATTTAGATATACAAAAAAAGTGCAACTATTTCTAATATTTGTTTAGTACTAACCGGAAAAATTCTTTATGTGTTGGTTTAAGTAGACTACTATAAATTATTTTATAGTAAACATCGTACCTTTTTTGTGTTTACTAACTATGTTTATTAAACAAAATATATATTATGGCGACTTTTTTTGAATTTTTGGCGTATTTTAGCGATACGGAACTAATTTATTTTTTAGAATTTATAAAAAATATTTTTAATAATTTAAAAAATATGTATTTTATTGTCAAAAACTTGTAAACAAACGCTTTGGCGATTTTGGCGATTTTTGACATTGAATTTGGCGGAAAAGGTCAAAATCAATCTGACAACCCTGTGCGTGATGGGGGCTTAACAAGGCGAATTTATCAACAACACGAGCAAGGCGAATTCGCCTTGAACACGAATGAGCAAGGTATATTTACACAAGGTAAACTCGTTGGCCCATATGTTTGTCAGCTGATTACCCCTAGTTGGAGCCTTAACGTCAAATTTCGTGTATGTGAGAACAAATTTGTACATGTGTGCGTTAAATTGTTTTGGTTTTATATGGAGACAATTTGGACAATTCGGTTCCTTTTATAGAGCAGCACACTCCCAAATGAGTCTACCTTGTGTAAATATACCTTGCGAATGAGTTCAAGGTATATTTATAGCAGGCAGTGTTACCGTCGAATATTTTAAGAAAGTACCAAACAAAGGGGATATCTACTAAAAAAGTGGCACCAAAAAGAGGATTTTTTTAAAAAAATGGGCAAATCTTTTAAAATTAAAATAAGTACACCACATTATGTATTTTTTACTTTTTTTTCTATTTATTATAATTAAAAATGGTATAAAAACATAACAAAAAACATTGTATAGTAATTATATGCACTAACAGCCAGTTCATCGATTTCGAACGTTAACGTTCGCATAGAAATTTACATTTAAAACAAAAACAAATTTTCGAATTTTGTTTTTGTTTTAAATATAATTTTCTATGCGAACGATGACGTTCGAAATCGTTAAACAGGCAGTAAAAAACTATTGATCGTATTACAATAGACAGACATACTTACTTACAAATGGCTCATTTGTTGTAAAAACTAAAATAAATATTTTGTAAATATTTCTCTCGAGAAGTAATTTTTATAAAATATTAACTTTAATGTTTTGGTAATTCAAAAACGTTAAACTTGTTTTCTGCCAAACATGTTTTTTGGATTATGACATTGTTGCAGCGAATAGAAGATATTTATGTAATGTGTTTTATATATTCATACATTTATTAATATATATCTTGTACTTTTCCTTCTGAATAAATGTTCAAATTTCACGCCAAAAATCTTCAGCATTCGAAATTTTAAATATGTGTTCATAATTCGTGTCATTTACTTTACTCTCTTGAAGTTTAAATTCATGTATAAATGCATCTCTGAAACTAATTCGAAATAGTTCATACATATCTTCATTAGACACTATAACTAATGGGTCTAAATACTTCAATATATTGAGCTTTTTATTTTTTATATCAATTCTTGTTATCACTTCTTTACACAATTTTTGATAAAAACTTAGATTTTACTTTAAAAAAAGTACAAAACTTGAAAACAATTTACCCTAAAGTAGAAAATAAACACATACTTTTTTGGTTCTTATAATTAAAATTTAATTGTAAATCGTTTATTTTTATTAATTTTTATGCAATATTTTGTGTTATTACCATAAGGTTACGCTGAATTGTTCTGTTTTGTTATTTTTTGTCACTAAAAAATGTTTTACTGCATATGAAATAAGTACGTTTGGTTTGCCGATTTGTTGCCGACTTTTTAAATTAAAGTGTCGATAATGCCGATTATTTTTTGAAAGTATGCCGATTTCTTACCAAAATCATCTGGCACTCCTCGCGATGTAATATAAAACAGAAAAAAAGTATATTTTCCAAACGTAAAAAGTATCACAAAAGTGGCAAGAATCACAAGAAGTACCACATGTGGGTGCATTTTGTAAAAGTGGCCGAATAGTATCCAAGCAGCCGAAAAAGTGGCAAATTGCCACTTTAGTGGCACCAACGGTAACGCTGATAGCAGGCATGGTGAAATAAACAGGTGGCAGCACTACGCCAGACGACGATTTTTTGCTCTTGCATTGTTTGTCTAGGTTTATGTCAAAGTTTTGTTTATGTTTACAAAAAGTCCACGTTTTGTGCTGTGATTATTGTATTTTATTAAAGTTTTTGATCATTTTAAATTAAAATAAATAAGATATTGACCATAATTAAATAAAAATTGGCTAAAAATTCATTTATTTCATCACATTCAGCGGCACGCTTTGATTTTTGTTTAAAGTATTTTTTGACGTAACAGTGATATAAATTCCATTTTTGTTGTAATGTTGCCGTAACGATGCCACCTGCTTATTTCACCATGATAGCAGGTATCCGCGAGATTACAACAATTGTACAATAAAACAAACAACAGGGCTTTTTATTGTTGTTTTGTGATACGAACTGTCAAACAGCAAAGGGGTTTATAAGAGACAAAAAACATTTGGCAGTTTGTATCACAAAAAAAGCAAATTAAAATTAACCAGCTGGCTTTCCGAGACTACCTGCTATAAATATACCTTGAATGTGTTAATATAAAACAAATAAAAAAGCCGCAAAATACCAATCAACGTAGTTTTCACTTTTTTTCCAGACAATTTATAGAAAAAACCAGCATATACATTTAATTAACTCGTATTCGTTGCTACGTAAACTTGTATCTTATTTTCGTCAATAATACAAAGGAAAACTTTGATTTGCATCAATTTTTTAATTACGTAGTTTGTGGAGTTTAAGTTTTGATATTAATTTTTACAGTTGTAACTTTTTTCAATAAAATTTGAAATGTTCGTGGCCAGACGCAGTGTTCAATATTTGTATCCAAGTGGAGCAAAGTAAGTTTTTTTAATTATTATAATTTTTAATGAAAATTAATAATTATCGCTTAGTACATACTACATCGTATATTCATATGTATAATTAATTACGCTTGTTCGTACATTCTACAAATTATCCTATACATATGTATTTATAGGTACATATGTATGTATGTACATACATATATATTTTTGAATAAATGTACATACATAAACTTTTCTTTTTGGAACACATGTATGTACTCGGTTAAAATATCTTCATGCATTATTACTTATAGTATACATTGTATGTACATACATACTATAGGAATACATATGTATAAACATAGGTGTAGGAAGTTAATTAAAAACTGTCTTCTGTTTTATTTCATAGATTTGCAAGAATGACCAGTCAATTGGGTGACTTGGGTAGTGGTGCGGGCAAAGGTGGTGGCGGTGGTGGTTCCATTCGTGAAGCCGGTGGAAGTTTTGGTAAATTAGAAGCAGCTCGTGAAGAGGAATATTTCTATAAAAAGGTAAGTTACATAAACTCTTGAAAAATTATAAAACAATAACTTTTTTTTTTTAAAGAAAGTTTATTATGATGTCATCAAGTTCGTCTATTGTTTATTTTGTTTTGATATTTTATAAATAATTGTTTTACTTTATAATGGAGCAATAATTTGTAGGATTTATACATATTTTGGCAAAAGTGCACTTTACGGGGCGTACGAAAAAAAAAAAAAAAAAAAATTGGACCCCCTCTGGAATAAAAAAAGAAAAAAATCAAAATTAAAATTTAAGGGGGCTGAGGCCCCTGGGACCCCATGGATCAAAAAAAGCGGCCCGCCCACGTAGTGGTATGTGTAGGTACTCAAATTAAAGGTAATTGTGTAAAAAATACGAAATTAATAAAATTTAGGTCGAGCGGGACTTCTGGGTCCCTCTGGGGGGTAAAATATAGCCCCTCGCACCCTTATAACTATCTGTGGGTACTCGAATGAAAGGTATTTTGCTTACGATTGTATTGTTTAAGGGAATAGCAACGTAGACAAACAATTTGTTATAAAAATCGCGGGATTTTTTTTATATTTTTGTAACTAAAGCTTTTTTGTATAGCCGGCCTTCGGCCGGGCGCAAAGATTTTTTCCTCTATGGTATAACAAAGACCGGCTTCGCTAACTAAAGCTTTTCTGTATAGCCGGCCTTCGGCCGGGCGCAAGGATTTTCTCCTCTATGGTATAACAAAGACCGGCTTCGCTAACTAAAGCTTTTCTGTATAGCCGGCCTTCGGCCGGGCGCAAGGATTTTCTCCTCTATTGTATAACAAAGACCGGCTTCGCTAACTAAAACTTCTCTGAATATAAAAGATACATAAATTAACCTAGAGAGGAAAATATTAAACGAATACAAAAACAAAATACATATTTGCAATCGTGAGCAAATTACCTTTAATTTGAGTACCCACACAGATATACATAAGTGTTATGGGGGGGCACTTTTTTTGCCCCAGAGGGCCCTAGAAGAGCCGCCGACCGAAAATTTTATTATTTTTGTTTTTGTTGCACAATTACCTTTAATTTGAGTACCCACACATACCATTTAGTGGGCGGGGCGGTTTTTTGGACCCAGGGGTCCCCACGGGCCTCAGCCCCCTTAAATATTAATTTTGGTATTTTTTTTTTTAATTCTGGATCGGATGGCATATTTTTTATATTTTTTTTTCGTACGCCCCGTAAAGTGCACTTCAGCCCATATTTTATCCAAACATACATTGTTAGAAGCATTTCTTTTCGGAAGAATTTGTACGAGTACGTTTGTAGTTTTTTTGTTGTAATTTTTTCTAAAAGCCATTTAAAGGTGGATTCTTTTTAGCACTCAAACTCTAACCACCTTTTCACAAAGAATAAAACATTGTTAAAAAAAGGTTTATTAAATAAATTTGCATACGAAGTTCGTTTTATAAACCTTTCTTTTTTTATGAATAAGGCCGTAAGAATTTATTTTCTGCATAAAAAAACAATCAATATTATCTATACCAGTAAACAGAGTCATGAACTTAAAGGCTTGAAGCTTGAAAAAAATATCTATATATACATACCTATACATACATATATGTATGTATTTAAATAAAGGTAAAATTATGTAACTCCCTAATTAATTAAAAACCATTTTGATTTACTTATAAACGTTTATTAAACAAATTTGTATAGAAAATTCGTTTTATAAGCATGGACTATTTTTTTATGAATGTGGATTCGCATTCATTGATATGTTCAAAAACGAATCAGGAAATTGTATCACAAATGATTCTTTTGCTGGGTACACACAGTGCAATCTGCATGCTAGCTGTTTCAATACAACCTCAAAATATCAAACGTTTTGATGTTGATGCAATCTGAAATGAATGAAAATGAATTTAATTCACTAGATTGCGTAAATGCGTTGCATCTCATGCGTTGCACTGTGCAGCGGGTAGATGTAAAAATTACTTGTCGATTCTTTATACCGTCTTGTTGATCAAGTGCGAAATGTTGTATACCTATCGATATCGCAATAAAAATGTGGGGAAGTTAATTATAAATTAATAAACTAACTTCATTTTGGCGGCGCTAATTAAAATCAATATTCAAAATTAAATTTAGCTTCTTTACATAAACACTATTAATTTGTACTAACGCGGATTTGGCATAATAAATATTTTAGAAATATGTAATGAATTTGTTTACGACATTGAAAGATGTATAATATATTTGTATGTAACTATAAAAAATATTACAAAATAATATAATGATTATTAATTTCAGCAAAGAGAACAATTGGAACGTTTAAAAAATGATCAAATCCACCAAGCTGAATTCCATCATCAACAAATCAAGGAACACGAAGATGCTATCTTGCGCCATAAGTCATTCTTAGAAAATTTGGCAAAAAAATAGACTAAACTGTAAGAAACAATAACACTATAAACATCAGAATCCTTCTGTCAAAAAGTTTCTTTTGACTGAAAACAACAAGCCTTAATTATATAATACTTCTGTTTTAAAGATAATTAAAAATAATATTGGCTTTTGCCAATAAAATAAAAACAAATTTCTACAAAAAAATGCTTTTTTTTAAATTGTTTTCATAAATTGCTTACATTCTTGTAAAAAAAGAAATACATACAATGAAAACTTTCTAAAGTGGACACTCTCTCTAAAAATCTTTAGTAGAAGCAAAATAATTTAAATTTTACATTAAAGGCATATGAAAAAATTATTTAAGCCAATCGTTTCATTACCAAAAAGAAGACAAAGTAGCACGATATTTTAACAGCGGTTAGATATGAATATTACGTGTCGATTTTTTCAAAAGGTGAAACAATAAAAATTTTGCGTTAATAGTCTATTGTTGAACAATTGCGATATATATGTACATATGTATTATTTAAATTTGTTTCAATTATTTTTAGATAAGAATAAAAAACATGTTTGATTAAAAATATAAATATTTAACTTTTCTTTTTCTTATCGAATTCTATAAAAAAAAATTGTTTGTCCAAATTTGCAAATACATACATACGTACATAATTTTGTTTACACATATGTGTGGAATTTGGTATACACACTAGACTGGTCGCAATTTTTTTTTTAAATTTAATTGTTTGCGCTGCTTAAAATATGAGGTTTGGTGTAAGAAATCATGATCTAATTTTTCAGGTCAATCCGACGGTGCCTAGCCGTGCCGGGTGGGTCCCAAAGTTCCCCATATTATAAAAAAAAACATATTTTCTATCAGATCTTTAAAGTTATACTAGTTGAAAAGCCGAAAATCAAAAATATGGCTTCGTTACGATCTTCCGCAGAGAAAGTACTTAAAGTGTGCCAAATTTCAGCTTCCTACCGTTATTTCGAAAATTAAGGATGTTGCACAACAAATGTTCGCGCAACTCAAAAACGCTTTAGGTTATTGAAAAACTAAAAAAACCGAAATTCCGCAATAAAATTTACTTTAAGAAAGTTACAACTTTTTTCTTTATGTTGGCTTTGGTTATCGAGATATACCGTTATTTCGAAAATTAAGGAGGTTGCACAACATATATTCGCGTAACTCAAAAACCTATTGAAAAACTATTGAAAAACTAAAAAAACCGAAATTCCGCAATAAAATTTTTAAGAAAGGTAAAACGTTTTTCTTATATGCGCAGTCGGTTTCGGAATTTTTGTTTTAAAAAATTCATAAAAAATTGAAAAATTCAGCTATGCTTCTAATTTTATACAGTCATATAAAAAACAACATTGCAAACAAAACAAGCTATAAATGATTAAAATCTGTCAACAACTTTTGATTTTATGTATTCCCAAAAGACGAAACATTTTAATTAATTTAAGAATTTTATTAAACCGCCATATAAATTTTTCGTCTTTATTGCGGAATTTCGATTTTTTTTTTTTAGTTTTTCAATAAGCTAAAGCGTTTTTGAGTTACGCGAATATATGTTGTGCAACCTCCTTAATTTTCGAAATAACGGCATATCTCGAAAACCAAAGCCAACATAAAGAAAAAAGTTTTCTTAAAGTAAATTTTATTGCGGAATTTCGGGTTTTTTTAGTTTTTCAATAACCTAAAGCGTTTTTGAGTTGCGCGAACAAATGTTGTGCAACCTCCTTAATTTTCGAAATAACGGTATATCTCGAAAACCAAAGGTAACCTAAAAAAACGGCTAGCACCACTGGATTCAGCGACCCCGAATTAGGTTAAAAATCTTTCGTTCGTATCATACTAAAATATTAAACAGCAAATACTTTAATCTATCTATACAATATATAATTTCTTAGTATGTCAGGATGTTTGCATGTATGTCCTATTCTTTCCGCAACTTTCTGAAGCCATCTGATGACATAGGAAGCTGAAATTTGGCACACTTGAAGTACTATCACTGCGGAAGATCGTAACGACGCCATATTTTTGATTTTCGGCTTTTAAACTAGTATAACTATAAAGATCTGATAGAAAATATGTTTTTTTTATAATATGGGGAACTTTGGGCCCCACCCGGCACGGCTAGGCACCGTCGGATTGACCTGAAAAATTAGATCATGATTTCTTACACCAAACCTCATATTTTAAGCAGCGCAAACAATTAAATTTAAAAGAAAAATCCCATACAAGATGCGACAAGTTTTTTAAACTGTATGTATAATCAAAAACATGCTAAATACTTCAGTTACATATAAAAGGTGTTTCATTTGCAAAAAATTTTTTTTCGATATTCGTTTTTAATTAGGTACCTATGTAAGGGAGATCGATTATTCGACTTTTTTCAAGAACCGCATTTAGAATATTCCGAACAGTTTCTGTTAAAAAAACGATTGTCGGTTAAGCATTTAAAAAATAATTGGTTAGCCGATTTTATTCGAATAAATAAAAACACAAAAATCAAATTAGTTTTTAAAATAAAAAGCTAATTTGAATAAAAAAAACAAGTTATTAGAGTGCTATATTCGGCTGTGCCGAATCTTGATACCCTCCACCGACAGTTCGAAAGTTTTAGGAGTAATATCTGTATGATGTCAATTTATTATTATTATCAAAAATTTCAATATTTTTAATCAGGCTTAAGTTCATCAAATTTAATTTTCATTAAATTATTTTTATGAAGAAAGGAATTTTACAACATGAAAATTAATCAAAATTGTAATTGATAAGCATTCATTCTTGACTGACCTGAGATTCGAACCCAGGCGGCTGGTTACCCTGACATGTTTTGATCGCTACCACTCGATCTCCTCAGAGGGATTTGCCGTCTTACACTCGCAGCCATCGACGACTGCTGATCTCAATAGTCAAACATCAATCCTTTAACCAAATTATATTTTAACCTTTGGTAGATCGAAATTTGCTTTTTTGAATGATTATCCATTTTTAATTGATTTTACATGTTTTTCCTTTACCTCTAATTTTTCGTACTTTTTGTCAAGAATTCTTCTTGAATTTGTTTTTTCTATGTTTGTCTTTCTTTTTCTTGTTGACCTTTTTCAGCACAACTTGAAGGATAAATGCACACATAGAGCTAGTGCCTTAGCTTTAACAATAACACGGTGCTACAGTGAAAATATACTTTGAAAATGACCTGGTGTAAGTTGAAGGCCTTGTTGAGTAGGTAGGTAGGTAGAAAGGCCGGTGTGAAGTTTCCTTCACACCTTCACCCAGAGACCAATATGGTCCATTGTGACGCCTTAATTAGAGATAGCTAAGAAGGTATAAAGTAGGTGAAATAAGCAGCAAAAGCATAAGACAGATCCGAAAGATAGGTAGAAAAGAAAGGAAAGAAAAGAAGGTAAAGGACCAACCCCGAGAGAAATCCTACTTAAACCAAATCCGCCCTACGTGCGGTTAGCACCCAGTCTCCCCTCGCGCAGCCAGGCCATCCCCATTACGAATCCTATCAGATTCTCGAGTCCGCAACCCGAGACATCCCCTAATTCGCCTAGGAATCTACTGCCCAGCCACCTCAACCTGCTACCCTGCAACCTGGAGGCTTATTCTGAATTGCGATGCGAAAATCAATGCGATGCGCAAATGAAATGCGATGCGAAAGAAATTTGGTATTCTGTTAGACTTTCGCAATCGCATTCGCAATTTATTTCAAATTGTGGCAACGCTGCTCAAATATACGTGAGTGTCAATAAACATCAAATTAAAAATAAATAAATTGTTTGTGTTTCGCTGTGAAAATTGTTTAAATAATTTATTTAGGACATTCTGTAATAAAAAAAGTAATAAAAATGGATTTTGTGGCACTGTGGTTCGACGACGAAGAAAATGAAAATATTTTGTGTGTACTTTAAAATCGGCCCAATCCTATTAAAATTTAAGTTAAAGTCAAATATTTTTGAACTGGTTTATATATTTCATACTTTTTCCATCCTGCAGCTTCTCTAATAGGTGGTCCATTGATATTTAGTTCTTCAGTTAACGTTTGCCACAAAGAATTTGCCGACCGATGAGCATTTGGCTGTGCTTATTCATATATTCTATCATTATTTCAAATTGACGCGGTTTGGTGGTTTTATTGCTTGCTTCCCTGAATTAAATAATAAATATATGATGAATAAATAAATAAAATATTATCTTTCACTAACTTTGCGAATGCTATTTTGTTGTCGAATAAATTTTGCGAATTTGACATTTGTTTTCGCAATGTAGAATACCGACTTGTCACCTTTTCGCATTTGAAATGCGATTAAAAAAAAACTTGCGAATATCGCAATACAGAATAGCAATTGTTCGCATTTATGCATTTTCACATCGCATTGATTTTCGCATCGCAATTCAGAATAAGCCTCCTGGGACAGTGGCACAGAAAGTGCTCAACTGACTCCAACTCCTCAGGGTCCTCGCACAACCTGCATATATCCGACAAGTCGGATCCCATCCTCACCGCCATCCTGCCTATCATACAGTGGCCCGTGATAATTCCTATCATGGTCCTAACGCAGACCCTGCTCCTGCCCAACAGCGACACCGAATCGAACTTCCTAAGCACCGGCCACAGTGTCCGTGATACCCGACAGTCCGTTCGGCTCCCCCAGGCCCGATTGGTCACGCTCAGTATCCTGAGCCCTGTCTTGCCAACTCATCAGCAATCTCATTGCCGCCTATGTCGCAATGACCCGGCACCCAGCATAACCTTAGCAGATACTCCCCTTAGGCTCCCCTCAGAGCCCTCCTACACTCATCAACCAGCCTGGAGTTCACATAACAGCCCCTTACGGCCATAAGAGCCGCCTGGCTGTCCACATATATAGTGACCTCCGAGCCCCTATCAATGTTGTCCCTCATCAGTTCCACGGCCCTCCAGACCCCAAGAACCTCCGCTTGAAAAACACTGCAGTCGTCAGGAAGCCTATATGACCTTCTTGTGTTCAGATCCTCAATGTAGACCCCTGCACCCGTGCCCCTCATCATTGAGCCATCAGTGAAAATAGCAAATCCACAAAATAATCTGCCCCTGCCCGACCAGCTCTCCCTAGAGGGCATTATTACCTCTGGCAACCGACCAAAATCCAAACTGGTGCTAACATAATCAGTGGATCCCGGCGGTCCCAGGCAATAGCCACCAGCCTCAATCTCACCCAGGATCCGTGAGTGACCCTGAGTGTCATTCCTTGTAAGTCCTAACTCCCTCAGTCTAAGAATGCTCCTGGCCGCCATTCCCATCACATACTGCTCAATGGGCAGAAGATGTAGAATGACATCCAGGGCAGCCTGAGGAGTACTTCTCAAGGCACCTGTCATGCCAATTGAAGCACACCTCTGAGCCTTAGAAAGAAGGTTCCTACGACTTGCCAATCTCAATGACTCCCACCAAACACAGCATCAATACGTAAGAATGGGTCTAACAACCGAAGTGTACAGCCATCCCACCACTGACGGCCGGAGTCCCCAGCTCCTACCTATCGATGATCTGCAAGCATAGTAAGCATTGAGACCCCTTTTGAGTCTCTACTGAGTATTCCTACCCCATGACAGCTTGCTGTCCAGAAAAACCCGCAGATACTTAGCACTATCAGATAGTCCAAGCTCCACTCCTCCCAGTACCGGCAGTCTAAACTCCTCCACCTTGTACCTCCTAGTGAAAAGAACCAACTCCGTCTTCTCTGGATTTACTCCCAGTCCCTTGTCACTTGCCCATGCCACCAGTTCGTCCAGCGCCCCTTGCATGATGTCGCTAATTGTCGGCAGAAACTTGCCCGACACCAATATCACCACATCATCCGCGTAGGCTACAACCTTCTGACCCATTCTGTCAAAACGTCTCAGAACGACATTAACGGCCAAGAGCCACAATAAGGGAGAGAGAACTCCTCCCTGTGAGTTGAGTAGATCTCAAATCAGTTTTAAAATGTTCGGAAACACCCTCAAATTTCGGAGTTATTCTGAAAAAACCATTTTCGGGTAGGTTTGAGTACTTATGAACACGTATGTAACTCAGTTGATTTTTATCCGATTTTTATTTTTTAAACGGTTTTAGAAAGAAAAGACATGTGCCTTTCTAAATGTATACACTTTTTGGAATGTTTATACAATTTTTGTAGTGATATTCTTAATTTTATCTGATTTCTGGTATTAAAAAACATAAATTTCAATACAGCGGAGCAAATAGTTTTAGCGTTTGCAGTGAATTTCAGAAGGCTGCTAAAATGGGATCTAAGGTAAATTATGGACCGTATATCACAAAATTGCATAGCATCTTTTGTTGACCATATGAAGCTAAGCTAGAAGAAAGTTTACCCCAATATCTTTATCTGCTACGGATTTAGGCGTATTTAATAATTTTACCAGAGAGGGCTTTATATGGGGCCTATGGTAAATTATGGACCGACCTTCACGAAATTCCACAGTGTCATTTCTAGTCCTACAAAACTGTGACTTACCAATTTCTATTACGAAAGCATTGTAAATTAAGGCGTACTAAACTGTTTTCCGGGAGTAGGGCTTATATGGGGCCTAGAGCAAATTATGGACCGATTTTCACGAAATTTTACGTTATATCTAGTCCTATTAAACTGTGGCGAGACAAAATTTGTTTTGAGAGCATTATTCATTACGGTTTCAGGCGTACTTAACTGTTTTCCGTAAGTAGGGTTTGTATTGGGCCTAGGGCAAACTATGGACCGATCTTCACGAAACTTTACAGTATCATTTCTAGTCCTATTAAACTGTGACGTGCCAAAATGTTATGATAACATTGTTAATTAGGGTGTTAGGCGTTCTATACTGTTTTCCGGGAGTAGGGTTTATATGGGGCCTAGAGTAAATTATGGACGGATCTTCACGAAATTTTACAGCGTGATTTCCAGTCGAATAAAACGAATTTTTGCTAAATCTTATATCATTCTGTGCATTTTTTTACTATTTATGTTAGTTTTTGTACCAAAATTATCAATTTTTTTTAGGTGGTGGTTACACATTTTAATTCATAGCTCCGATCCTACTAAACCGATTTTGCTGGATTTCAATCCCAAACTGCATAGGATAACTACAAGCAATTTGACCAAGTTTGCTTATTTCTTTTGAGTTTTTCGTAAGTGAGCGTGTTTTTAACAGACGGACATGGCTAAATCGACTTAGAATTACTCAAGGAACAAAAATAGTGTGAAATGAAACAAAAAATGTTTGTTCTCACACAATTGTTTCTGTATCAGTGTTGAGAAATTCAGGTACTTTTTTCAGTACTTTTTCATATTAACCCTTCGTCTTACTCATGAGTCTGGCCAGACCTTTTCCGATTTAAAATGTTATTTTAGTATATTTAAAACTCAGGTAGAGACTTGAAATTTCAGGTACCCTTCTAGAATTTAGTTTTCTATAAAAAGCTGAAAAAATATATCCTAGAAAGGATATATAACGAAACTTATTCGAATATTTTATTGCACACATCACATTCGTAACACATGTGGTCTAGGCAGACCCATATATATTTTGTATTGAAGATGTCGTATTTTTAACTTTCTTTCTTGCTGTTTTTAATTAATTTTGGTCAATTATCTATTATTAATTTAATTTTATTAAACACACAAACTAGAGGCTAATGACTTAGAACATAATTAAGCTGCTGAGGGAAGTTATGAAATTCAACCGTTCACAGCTGAACAGAATGATGATGTGGATAATTTGGTCATAAGATGAAAAGAATCGTTTGTTTTTAAGGACGATGAAGAAGAACCACATGTAAAGACTTGTCAACAATACTCTGCTCATGATTCTTCCAATGGTAAAGATTTACCAAAATGGAATAAGCAACAACTTGATGTTGGTATAAGCTGCATCAAAATAATATGCGTTTTGGAGTTGGGCCCATGGCACAAGGCTCTATTCCAATTCAGGAGCTCAAGAGATTTTGCACACCAAATATTACATTTATAATCATAACTAAAACAAATTGTGTTCGTGTTTCTGCTTGAATAGGAACGATGTTTGAAAATTTGCAAACGAGTTTGTTCTATTTAATATTCAAAATGAAATATTCATATACTCCCAAAAAAATTTGGTTCAGATTGTCAGCAAAATTCTAAAATTAAAATTACATGTTTCAGTTGATAAGAAAATCGATAATGCTAATACAGTTATTTTATTGCTCTTTTTTATTACAAATAAAATAGTATTGCATATTATAAACATGTTATATACATTTTATGAAATAAAACGATCTTATTTTTTAGTTTTAGAAATATTTTGATATGTGAAAATAAAAGCATGTGTAAGACCAAGGGTTAAAAATACCGCAGTACCCCCGCGTTGTTTTTAGTACTTTTTTATCCTTTGAGCTTTTTAACTGCGATGTGAACATTTTGATATAAGGCTTTGGTCTTCATGTGTTTGTTGCAAAATTTATGTTGTTTTTTTTTTAAATAATTAACGACGTTAATATTGAAATGCAAAGCGTGGACGCCAGGATTAATATTTTGCTTTCCAGAATGGGATATTTGTTCATACAAGTGGCATGAACATTTTTAAAAAGGGATGCATTGGATAATATGTTAGTGAAAAACTTAAATTCACATGAAAAACATATTTATAGAAACATGCAATGTTAATGAAATGGTTTATAAAGTAAAGGAACTGTGAAATCATTTTATTCGACAATAAGAACTAGATTTTATTTTGAAAATAAAACCTTAAGTGATAATCAGCTTCAATCCAGAAAATATTGTTTCCGGAAAAACCAATAGCATAATACTGTTGTTATTTATGTTATTTACAAACGATAAAGAAAACTATAATAATATCAATTCGCAACTCCGTGTTCTAGCGGATCTTTCAGAGATAAAGCATTTCAGAACTGAATATATTTAAATTTCTTGGAAAAATATAGCCAATATTAAGAATGAAACAAATGTTTACTGACATTTCACATATGGGCATTTCCTGGGGTCACGAACGTACATACGTTCGTACGCTTTTGATGTACAAATTAAAGGGTGGTTAAATTGTAAGGGCCGATGTTGAATGTGAACCACACCTAAACGCCAAGTTTTTTTCCGAATTTTATTTGACATTTCTCTATTTCAGACTTACTCAATTTGAACCATGGAGAGATACACAATCCAACAACGTGTTAAAGTTATCCAGACTTATGATGAAAATGGGCGTTCAAATCAAAATGCATATCGTGCACTTCGTGATTTTTTTGGTCAATTTGATCGTCCAAATGTGCGTACAATCGCAGAAATCGTGGAAAAATTCGAGCAAACCGGGTCTGTAGAAGATGTGAGAACACCAGTGCATGCTCGTACAGCTCGTACTGCAGAAAATATTGCTGCTGTTCGCGATAGTGTGGCTGAAGAGCCGTCCACCTCAACTCGTCGTCGTGCCCAACAATTGCACCTCTCACGCTCGTCGTTGATGAACATTATGCATAAAGACTTGCATTTACACGCTTACAAGGTGCAATTGGCTCAAGAACTAAAGCCTCTGGACCATTCCAAACGTCGTGAATGGGCAGAATGGTGGCAAGAAATGGCAACAGTGGATGATAAATTTTCGAAGAAAATCATCTTCAGTGATGAGGCACATTTTCACCTCAGTGGATTCGCCAATAAACAGAATTGCCGCATTTGGGCGAATGAGAATCCAAGAGTAATTGTCGGTTTATGGGCTGGCGGCATCATCGGGCCGTATTTTTTCCAAAATGAGGCCGGTCAGGCAGTTACTGTGAATGGTGTTCGCTATCGTGAGATGATAGCGAACTTTTTATGGCCCGAATTGGAAGATATGGATGTGGACGATATGTGGTTTCAGCAGGACGGTGCCACTTGCCACACAGCTAACGAAACAATGGCTCTTTTGCGCAACAAATTCAATGGCCGTGTTATCTCACGTAATGGCGATGTCAATTGGCCGCCAAGATCATGTGATTTGACACCGTTGGACTTTTTTCTTTGGGGTTATTTGAAAGAAAAGGTGTACGTCGATAAGCCAGCAACAATTCAAGAGCTAAAGGATGAGATAATTCGGCACATTAACGGCATAGAACCTCCATTATGCCTCCGGGTAATCGAAAATTTGGACCATCGGATGGAGGTGTGCCGCCGTGGTCGCAGCGCCCATTTGGCCGATATTTTGTTCCATACATAATTGAGTACTACCAATATATCATAATAAAATAAAATTACAATAATTTCCTAAATAGTTTGTGTTTTATTCAAAATCAACATCGGCCCTTGAAATTTAACCACCCAAAACTTTTCCTAGCATTTTTTTTGCGATGCGATAGCATTTGGGTAGCTCTATGTTTAGTACAAAAGATGAATTTCATCGAGTTTAATAATATAGAGTTATAAACGTGTGGTCACGAACGTACGCAAAATAGAAGTCAACTTCACTAACAGTAGTGAAATGTAAAAATCTGCGTAATGAAACGGAATTTTCAAAAGTGATTAATTTATTTTAAAAGTATATTAATGTAGGTCTCCATCCAGTATTTACAAAATAAAATATCTCTCTTGGTTTTTATTTTATTGGCTTATGTACTGGTCGCGAACGTACGAATCGCGAACGTACGAATCGCGAACGTACGATTTTTCACCATGCATTTTACCATAAATGTCTTCAAATTTCCTTAATAAAAAAAACTTAATACTCCTTTTACAATTGGTTCTAATCGAGAGATTATAAAGAAAGAGTGTAAACATAACATATTTATTATGTAAAATAAGTATATACAAAAATTTTTAGAAGTAGAAAATACAGGAAATTATAAAATTTTCCAGTTTCCAGCCCAATTTCCTCAAGTAAAATAGCTCAGATATGCTAGGAAACCATTCTTTTATAAGAACATAGACTTTTTTTCTAATAATAAACAATAAAAGACGATGATAATCAACATTTTATTTTTTCATCCTGGTAGACCATTCTGGGGAAATGCCCATATTAATTTCGGTATTTTATCGATACCACATTTCAGAGCATCAATTGAACGCACATTTTCAAATGCAAAGTGATGTAAAAGCAGTGATGTTAGATGTTTTTTTTCGAGTTATCGTCAAAAGTTTAAAAAAATCGTCATAATCGTCATTAGTTGTGAAAAAAACGTCAAAAAATCGTCATATAAAAAATCGTTTTTTTTATCAACACGGATTAATCACTCTATTAAAACATAAAAAAAATATTAAGTATAAATTCATACAAAACCAAAAAATATAGAATTTTTAATACTTAAGACGATTTGGTGGGGCTTTGATATTGCTCTCCGATGATTTTCGTGAAACACTTCCCGTCATTCCCAAATCTTCTGCTGCGGATGAACTTAACGCGTGCATAAAATCGTCGTCTTTGTGGAGGCATGTCCAGAAGTTGCAATTGACCACAAACAGGAGAGTCGCGTTGCGGAACGACCCATCGGCTGCTGAATTCTCGAGACAACTGCTGGAGCTTGGCAACGGTCAAATTCCTGTTGATGTTTCGAATGGATTGAATTCACATCGTCCAAGGTGGAACTCATCAGCAAAGTGTTCCCCGGCATTGCACAAAATTACAAAAATCTCGATTGGATTGATGAACGGGCAATACTAGCAGCGAAGAATAAGGACGTCGATAGCTTAAACTTAATTATTCAAAGTCAAATCGCAGGACAACTGCATACGTACAAATCTGTTGACTGCGTGACCGATGGAATTTTTGAACTCGCTGGATGTACCAGGAACTCCGCTGCATAATTTACAGCTGAAGGTGGTATCGATCATAATCATGTTGCGGAATCTCAATCCTCCAAAATTTTGCAACGGTACGCGGTTGTCCGTCAAAAACCTAATGAACAATGTGATTCAGGCGACAATCATCAAGGGCAAATTCAAAGGAGAAGAAGTCCTTATCCCACGAATTCCCATTATTCCGACTGAACTTCCATTCCAATTCTAGCGGATTCAGTTCCCCGTTCGATTGGCATTTGCAATGACAATCAATAAATTGCAAGGCCAATCACTAGAAGTCTGTGGGATTAATCTCGAATTTCATTGTTTATCGCACGTTGCATGTCCGCGTGTTGGGAAACCGTCTTCGTTATTTGTTTTTGCGCCGGAAAACAAATCGAAAAACATTGTTCATCAAATCGCTCTCTACTGATTCCATTCAAATAAATCACATTGAAAATTTAAATATTTGTATTGTATTATTACTCTAAAGTTTGTCTGAAGGCTTAAAATTGTGACGAGGCGAAGTTCGTCGGGTCCGCTAGTATAAATATATATTCGCCTCTACATACGTATATAAACTAAACCCCCGTTTCCACATGTAAGTGCAAGTTCGAAAAACTCAATACACTGACACTTTTTCACTAACATTCATCACACAATTTTTGTACATTCAGCCTCGATTTTTCGTTGATAACAACCCTACGTTTCCACATGCAAGTAATTACTTGCAAGTAGTGTATACGTATTATCAACGAAAAATCGAGGAAACAGCCGATTGGCTGAATGAACAAAAATGTTGTGAATGTTAGTAAAAAAGTGTGAGTGTATTGAGTTTTTCGAACTTGTACTTGCATGTGGAAACGCCAGGTAAGAAAAAACTTTACTTGCCAGATTGAAGTGTTATAAAATTGATGCCGGATTCAAGTTTAAACTAAATTTATTGACGGGATTAAATCGTCAAAACCTAAGTGACTCTACATTAAGCTAAGTCTACACGATATGTTGAATCAGCAAATTTATGTTGAAAAATTTGCTTTCAGTGCCAACATATCGTATAGACACCAAATTTTTTCAACAAACGTATGCTTACCAACATATGACAGGCATTTGTTAACGATGTCAGCAAACTTTTGTTCACAATTATAGCATATCGTCTAGACACAATATTTTTTGCTTTTCAACAAATTTTTTACGTATGTTGACAAATATGTTATTTGTTGAAAGTCGTATGCAAGCTTTTCAGCATACAGCAAATTTGGTAGCATAAGAATAATATAAAAATTGGTATTCTTTTAATAACTTGATTAATTTTTTACATAACCCCGGAACTTATCCAGATTTCTAGCTCATCGGCAAACAAGGAACAAAAAATTGCATTTATAAGTGCTTTGATATTAGAAATGTTTGCCAAAGAACTTTGTTTTAGAGTTATAGCCCATAAATCAATTGATCAATTCTTAACCAATATTTCTTGTAGTATTAATTGGATCACAGCAATATGGGTATCGCTGAAGGGTGTTTCCAAATACCTTTCACATGGTATATAAAACATGCCGAATTATTAACCCATTAAGAACCAATTTAAAAAAATATTTTAATTTACTAATGCATTTTATCAAAATGGCTCTAATCTCAAAATGTTATCGATATAAAGTTATTTTTTACACATAATATTTTATAGGGAACGCTTCAAGCTTTCAGTTATTTAAGCTAAAAAATTATATTATAATAACTCTTTTGTTTAATATAGAGTTATGAGTATACATGTGGTAATAGTTTATATACTCTATGTATTATTTAATTATAGTATGCCAAATACCGGCTTTGATAAATAAAATTGTTCTTTTATGTTGGCTTTCGACTGGACATAAGGGTTCTTAATTTTATGGTATATCAAGCACCGGCTTCGCTCAGCTGAGTTAATTTTCTTCAATTAAACCAGAACCCCTCCACCCTGAAAAATTTCTATTTCTATTAAAGAAATTAACAAAAATTGGTGACAAACTGAACCGATTGTTATTTACAAAAGAACTCGTTTTCTATGACTAGATTTTACACTACGATGATCGATCTATAATTTACCATAGGTCGCATGTAAAACCCATTCTCGGATATACTTTAGCATGTCTAAGACGTACCGAATAACGCTATTATAGCAGAATTTGGTATGTCATAGTTTCATAAAGCTAGAAATCACACAACTAAATTTGGAGAAGATCGGCCCACATATACTCCATTCGAGCATTTCAATTTTCAGTTTTTTTTTAATGACTTTAGTGGCAAAACTTGCATCATCTTTATAAAAATTTGATAACTGTATTGAAATTTGGTCCAGTTTATGTTTTTTAATACTAAAATACTCAACCGAATTTTGTAATTATCGACCCAAAAAGCCCGTTAATACGGCTAAACTGATAAAAACAATGATAGTTTATTCAAATTTGGTCAAATTAAGTTATATATGATTAATAAGTCGGTTAAGTCCGACCATATAATAACCTATACTACAGAATATACAGATAAATATTTGAGAGTGTGCCTAATTTGGGACTCATGGGCAATCATGGACCCGATAAAACAAATAAGGTTATAGTCGCCAAATTTTGTATTAATACTAAAATTTTTAAGGATGTTATGGTATTGGTAATATTTTTGTGAGTGATAATTGTATAGGAACTATAGATTTAGAATATAAAGTTTAATCTTACTACCAAGATAAAAAAATGGTTTATTGGCACCGATTTCAATAACAATAAATATTTAGTACCAATGTACCAAATTTTATCAAATAATTGCGACCTGTACTTTGCACACTACAAAGTAAGCAGTCAGCCAGACATCGTTATATCGACTCAAGATAGTGATTGAGACTATCGGGATACTATAAAATGGTTATAGGACCAATATTTTTAAGTGTTACAGACACTATGGTGGTGTGGGTATCAAAATGAAAAACATACTGCTGGCCGGCCCATAACTTACCATAACATTAGAACTGTAACCAATTATAAAACTGTGAGGCTTTATAAATAATATTTAGATCAATCCAGTTCATATATTTTAACTACATATTTGCGGATTTGACCCAGCCCAATAAAACTATTAATTTTTGCACTAAAGGCAATAATTTATAACAAATTTTAAATAAAAAAAAATTTAAATAATAAAAAAAGAGAATTGTCAAATTTATTTGAAATTTTTAAACAAATGTTACTCAACATACATAACAACATACGAAATTCAACATATCGTGTAGACACAAAAATTGTATGTTAACTTATTTGTTGAAATATCATTTGCTAGCATATGATGAATTTGAAAAATTTAGTATTTTCAGCATATCGTCTAGACACCTAACATATTGCATATGCTGATAGAGACATTTGTTATTATTTTTAAGCATATGTGTATAAGCATACATTTGCTGATTCAACATATCGTCTAGACTAAGCTTTAAAAATTCATCGAAAAAATCGTCGAAATGACGTAAAATCGTCACATCTAACATCCCTGTGTAAAAGGCAAAGGAAAAAATCGTTTACACGTAGACACGATACAAACTACAGATCTATTAAAATCAACTGGTAGTGGCTGTTGTAGTTATAAATAAATTAGGGTGTTCGAATTAAATTGAGGAAGTATGTATAATTTTAAGCAAATAATTACTCAGAAATGGAGTAAAAAATTAATAAACAAAAATAAAAGTATAATATATATATATATATATATATATATATATATATATATTCAAATAATTAAATTAACTTTATTTATAATTAAAAACAAAAATTTTTACTTATAATAAAAAAAGACTTCTTTTTCCATTGACTTGATTCCTGGAAAACTAGAATTTTTTCCTTGACGTTACCTCTCACCCCAAAAAAAAAATGAAACACCAAATTCGGTTTTATTAATACATACTTTATATATTTTTTTTTTTTAAATATTTATGATTTGTCTTTTTATCATAAAAGAAGTCTTTTTTTATTATAAGTAAAAATTTTTGTTTTTAATTATAAATAAAGTTCATTTAATTATTTGAATACTTTTATATATATATATATATATACATATATATATATATATATATATATATATATATATATATATATATATATATATATATATATATATATATATATATATTATACTTTTATTTTTGTTTATTAATTTTTTACTCCATTTCTGAGTAATTATTTGCTTAAAATTATACATACTTCCTCAATTTAATTCGAACACCCTAATTCTTAAATTCCTAAATTTTGAATTCCCAAAAGCATTAAATTCCCATTTTCAATTCATCCCCCAAAAAAACCAATTCAATTTTGCGTTTTCGTGGATAACTATCGACGCTATCTTGGCGCACGTACTTGGTAGTACTGAATTTAGTACAACGAAAACATGGTTGTATTTCATAAAATCTACTTAAAACCAAATCAAAAGAGGTTTTAAAATGGTTTTAACAATTTTTTTTATATGGTAAAACCAGGTTTTAATGATTGGTTTTTATCGTTAAAACCAAAATTTGTATTAAAACCTTAAGTGTGAAAACACTATTAAAGAGTATTTTTCCCAACAAATGGTACTTTTTGTTAAATAAAATAAAACAATAATTTATGAAAATAAAAGGAACAAAAAATATTGTATTGGAATTCATTTATCTAAGTATTTAATAGCAAACAGTATTAATATTTGAGGTACACATGTAAATAACATTTCTGTTAGACATAAACGTCAAGCACCCCATCCATTAACAATATTATTGTATATTTTATTCGCCATATTATTTTTATATTGCACTATATATTAAATGGACTACTTACAACATGGTCCAACGTACTGTAGTATGGACCATGTTATATGAAATTAACACGCAGTGCTGCCAACAAATGTATGATGTATACTTTTCTATAGATTACAGTATTATACATTAGTAGCCCTGATGGTGTCCATTATTAATTGTTTATTTAGTTTGTGAAATTTGTGGAAAATTGGTAAAAAAATTAAAAATACCAAGTAAATATATTTATTAATAGCAATAATAGACTTAAAAAGAAAAATGCTTAAACTACCCCTTAAGTGTACTCCATACTGTAGTAACATGGAATACTTTTAAAACTAACCCGCTTTAGAATTCCATGGAGTAGTTTAGGGACTACTTCGGTGGGTTAAGAAAATAACCTTTAAAGCAAAACATAGTACATTATTTCCAACACATTTCACAGTATATTGCACTTCTTTTCTGATCCGCTTAAGGTACGTTTTTTATTTTAAATAAATTAAAAATTTTATTTTTGTCAACATAAATTTATACTGGTATTTATATTTATTATTATATATTACCTTTTGCAAAGTTACATTATTCAGACTTTTACATATAAATATTACATACTTAGAACTTAGTTCTAAAAAAAGTTTAAAACATTAATTTTAAAAAATAAAGCTTTTAATTTAATGTTATAAGATAAAGCAAATTTATTTTAAGAGATCATAAGAAATATTTTAACTACAACAGCAACTACCAGTTGATTTTAATAGATCTGTAGTTTGTATCGTGTCTACGTGTAAACGATTTTTTCCTTTGCCTTTTACACAGGGATGTTAGATGTGACGATTTTACGTCATTTTGACGATTTTTTCGATGAATTTTTAATGTAGAGTCACTTAGGTTTTGACGATTTAATCCCGTCAATAAATTTAGTTTAAACTTGAGTCCGGCATCAATTTTATAACACTTCAATCTGGCAAGCAAGGCCCATCTATCAGGTCTGCTTACTTGTACAAAAACAAAAAACGATTCTTTTTAGTTGTCAAAAATTTACTACCCCATATACAAAGCAAAAGGAAAAAAGGTGTATGTGTGGCATACCATAAACGTAAACAAACGTATACATGCACATGTAAGCAAAATGTAAACAACTTTAGACAACTAAAAAGAACATAAACAATGATCATCAGGCTTCTTGCGCAGACCTTTTCAATGGGCCTTGCTGGCAAGTAAAGTTTTTTCTTACCTGGCGTTTCCACATGCAAGTACAAGTTCGAAAAACTCAATACACTCACACTTTTTTACTAACATTCACACCATTTTTGTTCATTCAGCCAATCGGCTGTTTCCTCGATTTTTCGTTGATAATACGTATCAGAGAATGGCTTCCCTGCAAATAATAGGACCAGTCCAAACACGCGTGTAAAGAGTAGTCCACAAGGGACCAGGACTAGTCCACAAGTAACCCAAACGTATGGAAAAAACCTGGTCTATTTAACATTACGATGTCCTAGGAGAGGACCATATAACCCACCTTTGGACCACTAAGGAGTAGTTTTAAAACTACTCCATGGTATATAACCCACCTTTGGACCAGTAAGGAGTAGTTTTAAAACTACTCCATGGTATACTCAAGAGGATTAGTTTTGAAGTCGTTTAAACACGAAAGCATGTCGTTAAAAAACGAAGACATGTCGTCTCACTACAAACACTTTTTAACAATGGCATGGTCCATGCTTGCATTACATCGGACTAGTCCATGGAGTAGTCCATTTTATCAAAATGGGTCAGGTGGTCCAATTTTATTTGCAGGGTTTGTACATTTGAAAAAAAATCGCATTTAATACATGACAACAAATACACTCGTTTACGGGTCATACAGTCAAACTAGCGCAACCGCAAATATTCGCTGCTGGTTTGCAGTCATTCAAATAACGCACATCGTGCTTTGTTATCTATACAATCGTTGCCTTCGTTTTTTTTTTATAAAGATTCTAAGTGTTCTGAGCGCAAATGATTGTTTGGTAAAGAAACAAAAAATACAAACGAAAGAGCCAGAAATCAAACAATCATTACTCATGTATTTATGCAGCATTAACTATGTAGTACAAGAAAAAAAAAATTTAAATGAAACTAAACACACATACTTATGTAGGTACACACAATTTCCATAGAAACAAAAAATACAGTAGTAGTAGTAGTAGGTACAATCCCTGCAAATAATAGGACCAGTCCAAACACGCGTGTAAAGAGTAGTCCACAAGGGACCAGGACTAGTCCACAAGTAACCCAAACGTATGGAAAAAACCTGGTCTATTTAACATTACGATGTCCTAGAAGAGGACCATATAACCCACCTTTGGACCACTAAGGAGTAGTTTTAAAACTACTCCATGGTATATAACCCACCTTTGGACCAGTAAGGAGTAGTTTTAAAACTACTCCATGGTATACTCAAGAGGATTAGTTTTGAAGTCGTTTAAAAACGAAAGCATGTCGTTAAAAAACGAAGACATGTCGTCTCACTACAAACACTTTTTAACAATGGTATGGTCCATGCTTGCATTACATCGGACTAGTCTATGGAGTAGTCCATTTTATCAAAATGGGTCAGGTGGTCCAATTTTATTTGCAGGGATGTATTTTTGTTATTGTTGTTTTTATTGTTGTTAATTTTGAAAAAGCGTCTCATCGTTGTTTATTGTTGTTGTTGTTAATGTAAACAAAAGAATAGAGAATGTGCTCTTTTGAATTTACTCAGTTGTGTTATATTGCGTGAGCAACAAAAATGCAAATAAAGCACTTTCAATAAAAAACGAATAAATGAAAATATCAAATGTGTACGAAAGGAAAAAAAAAATTACCAACGTTGAACTTTGTTTTGCATGTATAGAGTTATTGTAAATTTTAGCGTATGAATAAATGCACAAAAATAGTGAGATTTGAGGTTCTCTGATACGTATACACTACTTGCAAGTAATTACTTGCATGTGGAAACGTATGGTTATTATCAAGTATGGGCACCACTACATTGAAAGCTTTGCATGTGTGGCATTGTATTGGTTTGTTTACGTTTGTATTTGTTGGTTTTATCCCTGCAAATAATAGGACCAGTCCAAACACGCGTGTAAAGAGTAGTCCACAAGGGACCAGGACTAGTCCACAAGTAACCCAAACGTATGGAAAAAACCTGGTCTATTTAACATTACGATGTCCTAGGAGAGGACCATATAACCCACCTTTGGACCACTAAGGAGTAGTTTTAAAACTACTCCATGGTATATAACCCACCTTTGGACCAGTAAGGAGTAGTTTTAAAACTACTCCATGGTATACTCAAGAGGATTAGTTTTGAAGTCGTTTAAACACGAAAGCATGTCGTTAAATAACGAAGACATGTCGTCTCACTACAAACACTTTTTAACAATGGCATGGTCCATGCTTGCATTACATCGGAGTAGTCCATTTTTTCAAAATGGGTCAGGTGGTCCAATTTTATTTGCAGGGATGCTCTTTTGCTCTTTGTTTTTTGTGTATGTATACCATTGATGTCCATTCAAGCCAGTGATGTTAGATGTTTTTTTCGAATTATCGTCAAAATTAAAAAAAAAACGTCATAATCGTCATTAGTTTTGAAAAAAACCGTCAAAAAATCGTCATATAAAAAATCGTTTTTTTATCAACACACATAAACTACTTATACTCTATTAAAACATAAAAAAAAAAATTTTTAATACTTAAGGCGATTTAGTGGGGCTTTGATATTGCTCTCCGGAGATTTTCGTCAAACACTTCCTGTCATCGCCAAATCTTCTGCTGCGGATGAACTTAATTGACCACAAACATGAGAAACGCGTTGCAGAACGACCCATCGGCTGCTAAATTCTCGGGACAACTGCTGGAGCTTGGCAACGGTCAAATTCCTGTTGAGGTTTCGAATGGATTGATATCGTTCCCTGAAAATTTTTGTGAATTCACATCGTCCAAGGAGGAACTCATCAGCAAAGTCTTCCCTGGCATTGCACAAAATTACAAAAATCTCGATTGGATTCGTGAACGGGCAATACTAGCAGCGAAGAATAAGGACGTTGATAGCTAAAACTTAATTATTCAAAGTCAAATCGCAGGACAACTGCATACGTACAAATCTGTTGACTGCGTGACCGACGAAAATGAACCGACCAGCTACCCGTCGGAATTTTTGAACTCGCTTGATGTACCAGGAACTCCGCCGCATAGTTTACAGCTGAAGGTGGTATCGATCATAATCATGTTGCGGAATCTCAACCCTCCAAAAATTTGCAACGGTACGCGGTTTTCCGTGAAAAAGCTTATGAACAATGTGATTCAGGCGACAATAATCAAGGGCAAATTCAAAGGAGAGGAAGTCCTTATCCCACGAATTCCCATTATTCCAACTGACCTTCCATTCCAATTCAAGCAGATTTAGTTCCCCGTTCGATTGACATTTGCAATGACAATCAATAAATCGCAAAGCCAATCACTAGAAGTCTGTGAGATTAATCTCGAATTTCCCGTTTTCCGCACGGTCAGCTGTACGTTGCATGTTCGCGTGTTGGGAAACCGTCTTCGTTATTTGTTTTTGCGCCGGAAAATAAATCGAAAAACATTGTTCATCAAATCGCTCCCTACTGATTCCATTCAAATAAATCACATTGAAAATATAAATATTTGTTTTGTATTATTACTATAAAGTTTATCTGAAGGCTTAAAATTGGGACGAGGCGAAGTTCGTCGGGTCCGCTAGTATAAATATATATTCGCCTCTACACACATATACAAACAAAGAAAAAATTTTAATTGCCAGATTGAAGTGTTATAAAATTGATGCCAGATTAAAGTTTAAAATAAATTTATTGACGGAATGAAATCGTCAAAACCTAAGTGACTCTACATTAAAAATCGTCAATCGTCATTTTGGTAAAATCATCGAAAAAAATCGTCAAAATGACGTAAAATCGTCACATCTGACATCCCTGATTCAAGCAAACAATTGTTTGAGCGCCCCACCCCTTTGTTTTTTACATACAGTCTACAACTGACATGAAATGCTTAACATTAACACTAATATGATGTTAGTGTTAAGTATAGACTCATCATGTAAGAGGTTTTCTCATGTTATAACACGGTTGTTAATGCAAATGTTTTAACAACGCTTTTATAACATCATGTTATAACAGCAAACCATGTCAGTTGTAGACGGGGAGTTACGCTCTTTAATTTAGTTGCACACGTACGGAAGATGAGTTCCCTGCAAATAATAGGACCAGTCCAAACACGCGTTTAAAGAGTAGTCCACAAGGGACCAGGACTAGTCCACAAGTAACCCAAACGTATGGAAAAAACCTGGTCTATTTAACATTACGATGTCCTAGGAGAGGACCATATAACCCACCTTTGGACCACTAAGGAGTAGTTTTAAAACTACTCCATGGTATATAACCCACCTTTGGACCAGTAAGGAGTAGTTTTAAAACTACTCCATGGTATACTCAAGAGGATTAGTTTTGAAGTCGTTTAAACACGAAAGCATGTCGTTAAAAAACGAAGACATGCCGTCTCACTACAAACACTTTTTAACAATGGCATGGTCCATGCTTGCATTACATCGGACTAGTCCATGGAGTAGTCCATTTTATCAAAATGGGTCAGGTGGTCCAATTTTATTTGCAGGGTTGATCTTATTTCAAATACAGTGTGTAAGATAAGTAATAAAATTAAAAAAAATATTTGAATGTTTTTACGAAATTGTCATAAAAGCATAAATGTCGAAGAATTTAGTGGAGTTTTTTTTTAGATATAATTATTAATTTTAATTTCTAAACATGCTCGCACTTCACATTGAATTTTTTTTAATGTAAATATTTAAAAATTTTTAATTCTTACTGTTTGTAAAAAATTTTTAAAAGTTAAAATTTTAAAAGTCAATTTAAAAAATAGAAAATTTAGTTGGACGGTATTATTATAAATATTTTACAATCAAAACAATTTATTTCTATTAAATTTAAATAAAATTTGTGCGATTAGTTTTGCGTATCTCTGTATTTTGAAACTCTCTCATAATACATATGCAAAACATTTTTGAACATCAATGATTTAGTTGCACACGTACGGAAGATGAGTTGATCTTATTTCAAATACAGTGTGTAAGATAAGTAATAAAATTAAAAAAATATTTGAATGTTTTTACGAAATTGTCATAAAAGCATAAATGTCGAAGAATTTAGTGGAGTTTTTTTTTAGATATAATTATTAATTTTAATTTCTAAACATGCTCGCACTTCACATTGAATTTTTTTTAATGTAAATATTTAAAAATTTTTAATTCTTACTGTTTGTAAAAAATTTTTAAAAGTTAAAATTTTAAAAGTCAATTTAAAAAATAGAAAATTTAGTTGGACGGTATTATTATAAATATTTTACAATCAAAACAATTTATTTCTATTAAATTTAAATAAAATTTGTGCGATTAGTTTTGCGTATCTCTGTATTTTGAAACTCTCTCATAATACATATGCAAAACATTTTTGAACATCAATGATGTATACCAGAGCCCGGCAACACATACATGCAGACTTTTTGTTTTTTGTGCAATGTTGCCACTTTGTGGGTAATTACCCGAATTTGGTATAATTTTTACTGTCGTGGGTATAGCGTGGGTAATTTCACTTAGGTGTAATTCAGGTGTAATTTAAAATTCTTACTTCAGGTACCCAATTAAAATCAATTTTCTTTATCAGTGATGACATTTGATAATAAATGCACAGTCTTCTGAACCAGTCTCGGTTTCTTTTTAAAAAAGTTTTCAATATTTAATATTTATTTTCAAAAGTTCGATAATGAATGCCGCAAGATGGACTCTCAGATTTGGATAAAATAGTTATTCAAACTAAAAACTATCCATTTCCAATTTTTCCTTTTTAAATCAAATTGTAAAAATTGGGAGAAGGGAAAAACTACCAGGAAATTTTTATTCATAATTGGGCTGATATTTTTTTTATTTTTATCTAGCAGCTTTCAAATGCTTAAGTTAGAAGAATATTTAACGCCCCTAACAGTTGTAAAACTGAATTACGAAAGGGACAGTTATATAAAATCCTGCACGCATTTTGTTTACTAAATAAGGTATAACGGGTATTTTTAAGACCATGAAACTTAAAACGGTAGACAACACAAACAAATTAATTTTAATAACAGATTATTACACGGCATTGCCAATTGAAGCTTTTTTTAAACAAATAGGCACCGCACCTGTTCTTGACGAAATTCATTGCGGACGTCCAATTTTGTTTTTCTTTATCGAGCATTTCTGGCTGCATGTCATCCATTAAATGAACAATGTTGAACTTCAAGACGTTAATTGTTGCTGGTTTATCAGCATAAATCAGTGACTTCACAGCCCTACGGAAAACATTCAAGAGATTTCACATCACACGGCCTTTGACAGTTTATTTTCTCTAAATCAACACATCGCCTTCAATAAAAAAAAATAAGTTGCGTCATTTAAATCATGAAGTCGCCTATAAGTTGCGAACATCGATGGCTGAATTTCAAAGTAAATTTGGATGATTTGGTGGCGTTGTTCAAGCATGAATTTACTAATGATGATGAGCCTAAGCAAAAAGTGAGAGCAGTATGACAGTTCGTTTGACAGCTAACCTTTCGTAAGCTCTATCGGGCTTAACAACAGCCATTATAAAGGAATGGCAATGATCATTTTAAACCTTCTCTATATATATGCAATCAAATGTGAAAGTTAATATTAAACGTCTTTCAATGAGTTTGTTGTGTTTTGCTTCTTTGTAAATGTCTTTGTATTAAATAAAACTTCAATTTCATATCAGGTGTAATTTCATTTAAATCGGATAATTTTGCTTCATGTCAAGTGTAATTTTGAATTTTCTTGGTGGTAACGCTGTTTTTGTGAGAGAATAATAACTCTCCCTCTAAGAAGCACTTAAAGAAATTTTTGTGTTATTTTCTTGTTTTTAAAATCAATCTGGCTGTTAATGTAAACACTCAAAACATAACTGAACAACCTAAACAAAGTATATTTATACCAAGTACATGCAAGTGATCAGCTGTTCAGTTGTTTTACTTTTGATATTGTCAAAATTTGCTTACATTTTAGTGCGCCATGATTTTTTTTTTTTTTTGGTTTTCTTTTTGTTTGGCTGTTTGACAGTCTCAAATGGTTTTACACATACAAAATGAATGTTGTTTTTTTTATTGTTGATTTGTTGTAGACTTACATGTACTTGGTATAAATATACTTTGAACCTAAACAAAAGCGGCAAGCGTTTTTTTAAACATGAAAATTTTATTTAAATTCAATTTCAATAAAACAAACCGACATAGCGATCTGTCAAATAAGATTTATCAACCGGGTGGTTTCTTATTCGCATTCTAATGGTTTGTTTCGTATAAATTGTATGCAAATGAGAAGTTTTGACATACAAAAAACGCTTCCGCTCTTATTTAGGTTGTTCAGTAAGTGTATGTTTTATATAAAATAAAAAACAAAAAAATCATTAATATTAAACAAATCATATTCTTCAGGAAAAATAAAAAAAAAACCATAATATCATTTCAACGTATTAATCTATTGAAACAAAACCAAATGCAGAAATTAATGACTTGCGTTCATTAATCTTAACTTAAACTTAAACGATTCTTCAAGAAAAATAAAAAAAAAACTATAATTTCATTAACATTCGGGAGTGCCAAAAAAAATTTCGGCAAAAAAGAAATTAAATTCACATTCTTCTTTAAACATTTCTCGCAGTGGAATTCTAAAGCAAGCGTCAAATAATTTCAGAGTAATAAGCGTTCAAAATTGTAACCAAGGCGAATTCATCCCAGGTAATCTCGGTACTACAACAAGTACAACTCGTACAAAAACCACAAGCAATTTGTTTTTGTAAAATCATTGTACAATGTCAAAAACAGAAATAAAACAAAACAGAAACAAAGATAATAAAAGAGAATAAACAAAATTTTGACATCCAACAGTGATTTTAGCTAATATCAGCAGGGCTTTTAGGACCACCTGTAATAAATTCGCCTTGATTGTAACTAACAAAAATGCAAAATAAATAAATAAAAATTTATTTTCAATTATCAAATAATAAAAAATTAGGGTGATCGATTATTCGACATTTTTCAGAAACCGGTTTTCGAATATTTCGACTATAAAAATCAAACCAGGCAAAACAGTTAAGAACGCTTTCTTCCTTTGTTTGTCAACCGAACCTCCATGGGGAGAAAAAAGAGGAAATATGGGAAACTAAATTTCTTTTTTTTTACTTTTCTGTGCTTCATTTGATAATTGTTAAATTTTCTGTAATCTAGAACTTAGAAACATAATATTATAGGTGTAGATCCTGATTGAGTGATAACCTATAAGATAAAAAATGCTGGTATTTTTTGTTTTTCATCTGGAACTTTTTGAATTTTCGTTAACATTCGACCTATAAAGATAAAATTATAAATTAAACTGGGTGAATAAGAACATGTTAGGGGAGCTTTATGGTACTTTTCGTTGTACATCTGGTACTTTGATTAATTTTCGTTAATATTAGACATAGAAACATAAAATTAAACGTGCAACGTCCTGAGTGGATGACAATATATATAATCGAGACTTTTTGATACTTTTTTGTTTTTCAATTGGTATTTTTTATACGGAACTTACAAAATTAAATTAACTCACGTAGAAGATAATATATGAACCGGAGGTTGGTCCCTCGCCAAATCGATCCACTTTGAAGGAAAAAATAAATGCTCGAAACAAATAAATTCATATATCGTCATCTTAAAGGCCTAATAACCTATCTGCAAAAATTTCAAAATTGAGTTTTTTATGGATTTTTATTCCCTATATCATAACGCATATGTGTGCAAAATTTTGAACACGTAATATTACAAATGACAAAGTTTTTGTACCTAGAGGACTGTTACGCACAAAAAAATAGAAAAAATAAGTCATACAAAATCACGATAAAAGTTTAATTTTGTTGCATAGTGTAATTTAAACAAACATTAAGTCCTTGTTTTTGCTTAAACCAGTAAAAGAAACTACTACTGTAAATTTTTAATGTTTATAATATTCATATGTATAAAGAAATTTTTATTTATTCATACTAATTAGTACTGCAGATAGGTTATTTGGTTTCAGATTTTTACAATTCCAAAAAAAAGCAAAATTTTCCCAACCGATATATATTACTGGTTTCATTTTAATCAAAATGTGTAATTTTCGTTTCAATATCGTTAATAGTTCCAATTTTATTAGGTTTTTTCCCTCTCCTGTAAACTTTTGAAAACTGCAGATAGGTTATTTCGTCTTTTAGGTGACGATATACTTAGATGAATTATGTTTTCTTCATATTTACAAAAAAAAGTTATGGTCGAATTTTGACCATAAGGCGAACACTAGTAATAATAAATTTAAAAATGTTTATATACAAATGTAAATATATTTATTATTTAATCTTAAAAGAAAATGGTCCCCATCAACGCCATCGCCTTTTTTTAAATTTTGGAGGTATATAATATTCGGCAACGAGTTTTGTGTTAAATTAAATTTAAAAAATGGCTTAGTGCTTTTTTTACCCTTTTTTTTGTTCAAAATAGTGCTTTTTAGTGCTTTTTTTAAATTTTAAAGTGCTTTTTGCTCTCAAAAAGTTGGCATCACTGATGTATACACATCGTTCGCTCTTTTTGCATTTTCATTTTGCATTTGCCCATAGCTGGTTATTATCAACGAAAAATCGAGGCTGAATGTACAAAAATTGTGTGAATGTTAGTGAAAAAGTGTCAGTGTATTGAGTTTTTCGAACTTGCACTTACATGTGGAAACGGGGGTTTAAGGCCTAGTTAGGCGAACGTTGCTGTACCCGTAATGTACCGCACCGTACTGTAAGCACGTTGGTGCACTTATAGTACATTTAAAAACGTGGTTTATGTTTTTTCTATACATAAACAAAAAACAATAGTATACATAAAGCAAATCACACAGTGATGGGAATCAAAAATGTTTTAAAAAGTACCAAGTGATTTAAATGGTATTAAAAAAGTATTTTGTGTATGTAAAAAACGTTAATATGTAGTTTAATGTTTATATTATAGATTTTCAATAAACAAATTTGTATTTTAGCATATATATTATAACAAGAGATTATAACAATAGAACAAGGTTTTGCTACCATTTAAAGCCTTTTATTCTTTTCACATTTCCATTGTATGTGTATATGCATTTGTTTATATGTATTGTATATCTAAACATAAATATATTTGTTTATATGGAAATATGTTGTATATTAAGTTGTTTTGTCTCAATTCCATAGCTTAACTGAAAAAAGTACCAAAAACGAGCAAAAATACCCGCATTCAATTTAACATACAAGCAGCCCATCACTGCTTTACAACTGTCACGTAACAACGGCATACAAATCTGTTTAATACAGATCGAGACGTTCCGTCAACGTTACATTTAAATTCAGTAAGCATTTGCATTGTTTGCAAATGACAAAACGAACCAGACGTTCCATTAGGGGACGTGAACGTTCGGCTAATTCTGCCTTTAGTTTATATACGTATGTAGAGGCGAATATATATTTATGCTAGCGGACCCGACGAACTTCGCCTCGTCCCAATTTTAAGCCTTCAGACAAACTTTAGAGTAATAATACAATACAAATATTTAAATTTTCAATGTGATTTATTTGAATGGAATCAGTAGAGAGCGATTTGATGAACAATGTTTTTCGATTTGTTTTCCGGCGCAAAAACAAATAACGAAGACAGTTTCCCAACACGCGGACATGCAACGTGCGATAAACAATGAAATTCGAGATTAATCCCACAGACTTCTAGTGATTGGCCTTGCAATTTATTGATTGTCATTGCAAATGCCAATCGAACGGGGAACTGAATCCGCTAGAATTGGAATGGAAGTTCAGTCGGAATAATGGGAATTTGTGGGATAAGGACTTCTTCTCCTTTGAATTTGCCCTTGATGATTGTCGCCTGAATCACATTGTTCATTAGGTTTTTGACGGACAACCGCGTACCGTTGCAAAATTTTGGAGGATTGAGATTCCGCAACATGATTATGATCGATACCACCTTCAGCTGTAAATTATGCAGCGGAGTTCCTGGTACATCAAGCGAGTTCAAAAATTCCGACGGGTAGCTGGTCGGTTCATTTTCGTCGGTCACGCAGTCAACAGATTTGTACGTATGCAGTTGTCCTGCGATTTGACTTTGAATAATTAAGTTTTAGCTATCGACGTCCTTATTCTTCGCTGCTAGTATTGCCCGTTCATCAATCCAATCGAGATTTTTGTAATTTTGTGCAATGCCGGGGAACACTTTGCTGATGAGTTCCACCTTGGACGATGTGAATTCAATCCATTCGAAACATCAACAGGAATTTGACCGTTGCCAAGCTCCAGCAGTTGTCTCGAGAATTCAGCAGCCGATGAGTCGTTCCGCAACGCGACTCTCCTGTTTGTGGTCAATTGCAACTTCTGGACATGCCTCCACAAAGACGACGATTTTATGCACGCGTTAAGTTCATCCGCAGCAGAAGATTTGGGAATGACGGGAAGTGTTTCACGAAAATCATCGGAGAGCAATATCAAAGCCCCACCAAATCGTCTTAAGTATTAAAAATTCTATATTTTTTGGTTTTGTATGAATTTATCTATATAAAGGGTGGTTAAATTTCAAGGGCCGATGTTGATTTTGAATAAAACACAAACTATTTAGGAAATTATTGTAATTTTATTTTATTATGATATATTGGTATTATTCAATTATGTATGGAACAATATATCGGCCAAATGGGCGCCGCGACCACGGCGGCACACCTCCACCCGATGGTTCAAATTTTCGATGACCCTGAGGCATAATGGAGGTTCTATGCCGTTAATGTGCCGAATTATCTCATCCTTTAGCTCTTGAATTGTTGCTGGCTTATCGACGTACACCTTTTCTTTCAAATAACCCCAAAGAAAAAAGTCCAACGGTGTCAAATCACATGATCTTGGCGGCCAATTGACATCGCCATTACGTGAGATAACACGGCCATTGAATTTGTTGCGCAAAAGAGCCATTGTTTCGTTAGCTGTGTGGCAAGTGGCACCGTCCTGCTGAAACCACATATCGTCCACATCCATATCTTCCAATTCGGGCCATAAAAAGTTCGTTATCATCTCACGATAGCGAACACCATTCACAGTAACTGCCTGACCGGCCTCATTTTGGAAAAAATACGGCCCGATGATGCCGCCAGCCCATAAACCGCACCAAACAGTCACTCTTTGTGGGTGCATTGGTTTTTCGACAATCACTCTTGGATTCTCATTCGCCCAAATGCGGCAATTCTGTTTATTGACGAATCCACTGAGGTGAAAATGTGCCTCATCACTGAAGATGATTTTCTTCGAAAATTGATCACCCACTGTTGCCATTTCTTGCCACCATTCTGCCCATTCACGACGTTTGGAATGGTCAAGAGGCTTTAGTTCTTGAGCCAATTGCACCTTGTAAACGTGTAAATGCAAGTCTTTATGCATAATGTTCATCAACGACGAGCGTGAGAGGTGCAATTGTTGGGCACGACGACGAGTTGAGGTGGACGGCTCTTCAGCCACACTATCGCGAACAGCAGGAATATTTTCTGCAGTACGAGCTGTACGAGCATGCACTGGTGTTCTCACATCTTCTACAGACCCGGTTTGCTCGAATTTTTCCACGATTTTTGCGATTGTACGCACATTTGGACGATCAAATTGACCAAAAAAATCACGAAGTGCACGATATGCATTTTGATTTGAACGCCCATTTTCATAATAAGTCTGGATAACTTTAACACGTTGTTAGATTGTGTATCTCTCCATGGTTCAAATTGAGCAAGTCTGAATTAGAGAAATGTCAAATAAAATTCGGAAAAAACTTGGCGTTTAGGTGTGGTTCACATTCAACATCGGCCCTTACAATTTAACCACCCTTTATATAAAATTGTAACGTTACTGACTCACTGATTCATCATCGCACAGCCTAAACGCCTGAAGCTAGACACTTGAAATTTGGACCAGAGATTGGTCACTCCCCAAATCGATCCACTAAGACGGGATTTTTGGAAATTCGAATGTTTAGGGGGTAAAAAAGGGTAAAAACGGGAAAATTCGGTAACCTTATATCTCCAAAACTAAAAGAGATACAAAAAAAATTTAATACCTATCGTAGTTCTTTAGAAAAATAAGCGGACAGGTGTCTGGTACTTTTTTGAAATTCGGCCCTATTTGGGAGTAAACGTGTAAAATCTGAATTTTAGTACTTTTTTGACACCCCATCTATCTTTTGAACCAATAAACATAGAAACAAAGTTAATACCGCATTCGAAACTTATCAAAAAAATACGAATATAAATTTGGTACTTTTTCGAAATTCGAACATTTAAGGGGTAAAAATCGTAATTATTTTTGGTACTTTTTTTAAAAAACATTTTTCACAATTTTTTTAAATATTCGTACTAAATTATGGGCTGCCACTATAATACTGAAATTTTTTATACTTTAATGGGTTGAAAAATAGTACCAAAAAGGGGGAATACAGGAAATTTGATATTTTACTTAACTTTTTGGTATTTTTTAAATTATCGTTATGTTGGACCTAAAAACATTAGATTCAACATGCAATGTCGTGAGTGGATAAGAATCTATGACGGAACTTTTTGGTACTTTTTTGTTCTTTAACTGGTACTTTTTGAATTTCCTTTAGTATTGGACCTAGAAACATAAAATTCAATATGCAATGTCCTGGATGGATGAGAATCTATAAGAATGAACTTTTTGGTACTTTTTTATTCTTTGATTGGTACTTTTTGAATTTCAGTTGGTATTGGACCTAGAAAGAAAGATAAACATGCAAGGCCCTGAGTGAATGAGAAAATAAGTTTTGGCATGCAGATATGTCCACGAAGAAAAAGGAGACGCCAACGAAGTAGCGGGTTAAATGCTAGTACTTAATATTTTTTTATGTTTTAATAGAGTGATTAATCCGTGTTGATAAAAAAAACGATTTTTTTATATGACGATTTTTTGACGTTTTTTTCACAACTAATGACGATTATGACGATTTTTTTAAACTTTTGACGATAACTCGAAAAAAAACATCTAACATCACTGCTTTTACATCACTTTGCATTTGAAAATGTGCGTTCAATTGATGCTCTGAAATGTGGTATCGATAAAATACCGAAATTAATATGGGCATTTCCCCAGAATGGTCTACCAGGATGAAAAAATAAAATGTTGATTATCATCGTCTTTTATTGTTTATTATTAGAAAAAAAGTCTATGTTCTTATAAAAGAATGGTTTCCTAGCATATCTGAGCTGTTTTACTTGAGGAAATTGGGCTGGAAACTGGAAAATTTTATAATTTCCTGTATTTTCTACTTCTAAAAACTTTTGTATATACTTATTTTACATACAAAAAATATGTTATGTTTACACTCTTTCTTTATAATCTCTCGATTAGAACCAATTGTAAAAGGAGTATTAAGTTTTTTTGTTAAGGAAATTTGAAGACATTTATGGTAAAATGCATGGTGAAAAATCGTACGTTCGCGACCGGTACATAAGCCAATTAAATAAAAACCAAGAGAGATATTTTATTTTGTAAATACTGGATGGAGACCTACATTAATACACTTTTAAAATAAATTAATCACTTTTGAAAATTCCGTTTCATTACGCAGATTTTTACATTTCACTACTGTCAGCCGAAGTTGACTTCTATTTTGCGTACGTTCGTGACCACACGTTAATAACTCTTATTATGAAAACTTAAACTCGATGAAATTCATCTTTTGTACTAAACATAGAGCTACCCAAATGCTATCGCATCGCAAAAAAAATGCTAGGAAAAGTTTTGTTTTCTATATAATTTGTACATCAAAAGCGTACGAACGTACGTTCGTGACCCCAGGAAATGCCCATATGTGAAATGTCAGTAAACATTTGTTTCATTCTTAATATTGGCTATATTTTTTCAAGAAATTTAAATATATTCAGTTCTGAAATGCTTTATCTCTGAAAGATCCGCTAGAACACGGAGTTGAGAATTGATATTATTATAGTTTTCTTTATCGTTTGTAAATAACATAAATAACAACAGAATTATGCTATTGGTTTTTCCGGAAACAATATTTTCTCGATTGAAGCTGATTATCACTTAAGGTTTTATTTTCAAAATAAAATTTAGTTCTTATTGTCGAATAAAATGATTTCACAGTTCCTTTACTTTATAAACCATTTCATTAACATTGCATGTTTCTATAAATATGGTTTTCATTTGAATTTAAGTTTTTCACTAACATATTATCCAATGCATCCCTTTTTAAAAATGTTCATGCCACTTGTATGAACAAATATCCCATTCTGGAAAGCAAAATATTAATCCTGGCGTCCACGCTTTGCATTTCAATATTAACGTCGTTAATTATTTAAAAAAAAAACAACATAAATTTTGCAACAAACACATGAAGACCAAAGCCTTTTATCAAAATGTTCACATCGCAGTTAAAAAGCTCAAAGGACAAAAAAGTACTAAAAACAACGAGGGGGTACTGCGGTATTTTTAATATGAAAAAGTACCAAAGTACTGAATTTTTCAACACTGGTACAGAAACACTTGTGTGAGAACAAACATTTTTTGTTTCATTTCACACTATTTTTGTTGCAATTCACACGTTTCATGCGAAAAGTTTTACGATGTGAGAAATACAGAAACGGGAAGTTTGTCATTCCGTGTGAAAATTTTTTATTATTCATCTCAGACCCTAAAGTACATATATATATTCTGGGTCCTTGAGTAATTCTAAGTCGATTTCGCCATGTCCGTCTGTTGAAAACACGCTCACTTACGAAAAACTCAAAAGAAATAAGCAAACTTGGTCAAATTGCTTGTAGTTATCCTAAGCAGTTTGGGATTGAAATCCAGCAAAATCGGTTTAGTAGGATCGGAGCTATGAATTAAAATGTGGAACCACCACCTAAAAAAAATTGATAATTTTGGTACAAAAACTAACATAAATAGTGGAAAAATGCACAGAATGATATAAGATTTTGCAAAAATTCGTTTTATTCGACTGGAAATCACGCTGTAAAATTTCGTGAAGATCCGTCCATAATTTACTCTAGGCCCCATATAAGCCCTACTTCCGGAAAACAGTATAGAACGCCTAACACCCTAATTAACAATGTTATCCTAACATTTTGGCACGTCACAGTTTAATAGGACTAGAAATGACACTGTCTACTTTCATAATCTATCCAGTTTTTTGCTTGACGTTACCTCTAACACCCTTAAAAATTAAATCCCAGTTTTTACTGACCATTTTGGAGGAGCCCAGATTTCTGGAAAACTGGCCCGGCAATTTTTTGCACGGAAAGCGTTTTATATTGTATAGTACATCTACTTTTATAATCTATGCTGTTTTTTCCTTGATGTTACCCTAAACCTGATTTCTGGAAAACTAGAATTTCTTCCTTAACGTTACCTCCTACCCCAAAAAAAAAAATGAAACACCAAATTCGGTTTTATTAATACATACTTTATATTTTTATTAAATATTTATGATTTGTCTTTTTATCATAAAAGATGTCTTTTTTTATTATAAGTAAAAATGTTTGTTTTTAATTATAAATAAACTTCATTTAATTATTTGAATATAACAACAAAACTTAAAGGCGTATACAAATACTTTAAGTATGTACCATTTAATTGAGAAACCCTGTTTTAAAGAGTTAAACAGTAAATATGAAATACGGAAAAAGTAAACACTAAAAAAGTATGTTAAAAATGAGAAAACTAGGAATAATTTAAATTGAAAGTATGGTTTGTAACAAATCCTCACTGTTTTCGTGAGTAATTGTTATTTGTTGGATTAGATTTTTATTAAGTTTAACTAAAAGCAAGTTATTTATTGTATCTTTTGACAATTTGGACCTCGATTTTGTTTAAATTAGTGAAAGATCACTAAAGGCCCTTTCTACGGATACTTGTGTTGAGGGAACTGCTAGCGCTACGTCTAATAATTTCCCAAGCCCTAGATCTGTAATTTTGATCCTTTTGTTGTATTCCAAAATGTTTGTTTCAAAACTAAGCCTTGACAAGTTGCACAAGTTTTCCAATTTTTGCTTCATTGTTTGATCTGTTGGTGAAGTTTGCTGAATTAGCAAATTCATTTTTGCTTCCAGTTTTGAAAATGCTCCGGTCGATGTAGATGCTGGATTACTTAAAACTGATTCGTTTTGGATATCGGTGTTTTGACCTGCTAACCGTTTTATCATTATATGTGTTTTAAGGAGGTGATTCTAAAAACAAATTAAATGATAAAATATCCGTTTAAAAATGTTATGTGAATATTAAATATAATTGTATGCAATTAAAAAACAGTTTGTATGTATATTATTAGTACACGTACCATAGCTATTTTCTTCTGTTCCTCTGACAAAAATGGCGTTCTTGTGAAATTAAAACGTGGATCTAAGTAAATTGCTGAAATAAAGCCGTCATTTGTCAAAAGGTTTTGCTTCCGCTTCTTCATAGCATCTAAAAGGCTTTGTGCGTAAATGTTTTCTTGCAATCCCAGCTCTTCTAGTTCAACTTCACAGCAGAGCCAATCTCTGTAGAAATCGCCGACTATATATTGTTCAAACTGGAATTTATTAGTGCATTCTGATAAAGGACTTAACGATTTTACAAATTTTGTTACGAAGTTCCAATTAGGATCAGGAATATTTAAGTCATTGATACTATCAATATATTCCTTAGAATTTTCTAACGATTTGATCATTTTAAAAGTTGAGTTCCATCTCGTAGCATTGTCTATTAGCGGCATTTGAAAATTAGCTGGGTTTTCATTTCGAACGTGGGTGCGTAGACTTTTTACAATTTTGCGGCATTCTTCAACTTCAGATTGAATTGTTTTCAAGACATCTTGAGCTGCAAGCTGTATTGTATGGGCTGCACATCTTACAACTGCCATAACGGATGAAAGTGACGAGTGAATATTTTCAAATTCTTCGTCATCACTATTTATATATTCAGCTTCTTGTGATAACGCCTCTTCTTGAAGATCTTGCAATAGTTTCGCAGTTTTTATTACATTTGCTCCGTTATCAGAAGTGCATGCGTATATTTGGGATATGCCAATATTATACTCTTTTAAACAGTTTATTATCTTCTCTTTAAGAAACTGAGCTGTGTGCCTTTTTTTCAGTTGAATCATACCAATTGTATTGATTTGAATTTTGGAGTCTTTAACATATTGGACATTTACTCCAAGAATACTTTTTTCCATTCGGGTGGCAACGTCGATTTTTAAACAAACCATCTTTTTTAAAACCGATTTTGAAATATTATCTTTAATTTGTATAGCTGCTGTGTTAATTTTACAAACGATGTTTTTTGAATTAATATTAGTTCCATGCAAATCTTCATACGGGCGTAAAATTTTTTTGAAATATTCTTCGTCATCAAATATTCTAAATGGAATACTTTTCACTGTTACAAGCCCAACGACAAAAACTCATTTCTGCTTAAAGAAACTGACACATGCGGGTGTGTTCTAGAATCCGAATCCACTCGAAAGTGGATTACTTTAGCATTTTTGGTATTCTGCATTTCACATCCACAAGTTTTTATTCGTTTTCAATTAGAGTAGTAATGGGTTGGTGAAAGTAAAACGAATCGACTTTTATTCTTTTATTTGATAACATTTTTAACAAAAAAATATATTTTGTTTTTAGCTTAAAATCTTCTTTATCCAATTTAATCAAAAATATATCGTTATCTAAAATGCAAAAGTCCCTAACTTACCCTAAATTTAAAATCGACTTTTTCATTATTTTGATGTAATTACAGCTTACTTTTGTTAACGATTTTTATGTTATTTTCAGACAATTTGTTTTTTTAATCGATTAAGCGATCTTATATTAGTTTTTTTGTTTGTTTAAAATTTTGCGATTTTTCGCAAATTTTAGCCATGTTCGCGATAGAAGCGATTTGTTTCAGTAAGTTTTCTGATTCTTTACAGCTTTATAATAAATAGTAGACTTTGCTATCATGCCGATGTTAGCAAATTTTTGCGAATTTCAGCGAATTTAGCAATTTTTAGCTAATTTTTTGCCAATTCTTATAGTTTTAGGGACTTTTAATTAATTATAAGTAGGGATGAGATTTTCATGCACTAAAAAATCCAAAATATGCGCATAAAAAATGCACTAAAAACTTCAAAATATGCATTAAAAAAATAAAAAATATGCACTAAAAACTGGAACATTTTCAATAAAAAAGCGTTTGCTTTTTTAATTTTATTTAAAACAAAAAAAATAATAAAAAGTTCTACTGTTGTTTTTGTTCTATTGTTATTTATAGGTTAAAAATTTTTTAAAACTACATAATTTAAATTATTGGTTGCATAATCCAAAAAATACTTTTTTTTTTATTTGGCGGGCTATTCTTCCTTTCACAGTGTTAATTTTATCAATTAATTTGAGTTGAATATCAAGTGAACTAAATCTTTCATAATTAGTTATTGTTTCTCCAATTTATTCAAAGTTGGAAAAGCAATTGCTAATTGACTTTTGATGTTATTTAAATTTGATATTTCTTTTACTTTTTTAATTGCATAAGCATCGGTAGCAACAAGTTCTTCAATAACATTCTTAAATTGCTTAAAGTTTTTCGAATAGTATTCTGAAGTATCTAGCCAGGTTCCCCGTCTTGTTAAAACTTACTGCTGTGGTAACTGTACCAAGGGATACATTTCATTAAAAATTTGAAACTCGTGAAGGAGTCTTTAAAAATATTTTTTCCCGTATGAAATCAATATTATCGAATTGGCTTCTTATTTCCTCTTCAACTCGGTGTAACCCATGTGCCAAGCAAGTTATATGTAACAGTTTTGGATAAATTGTTTTAGGCAAATTGGCAGTCTTAACCATGTAAGTTGCTGCGTCGATTAAAAACTAAAGGAAATCTTTCATTTTTAGCAGAGCTCCAAAAAATTAATTTATTGATTTTAAAAATTTTTGAAATTTTTTGAAGAACATTTTTTTATAATATGGAAATTTAAAAAATATATCACTCAAAAATTTAAAAATATGCAAAAATATGCATTTAAAACCAAAATATGCAAAAATATGCATTTTCACCAAAATATGCAACAATATGCAAAAACAAATCGATGCCATTTTAACGCAAATTTAATGATTCGGAAAAATAATTGGTCGACATCGAACTTAGACCAACGACAAAAAACATGCATTTGCATGGAAATCGCATCCCTAATTATAAGGCTGATTTGAAATATTAAAGATTTACACGATTTTTCGCTATTTTTGCAATTGTTTTTGTTATTTTCCGACATTTTGTTTTTTTCACCGATTTGGCGATTTCAAATAAATTTTTGTGTTTGTTTAAAAGTTTGCAATTTTTCGCCAATTTTAGCCATGTTCGCGATAGAAGCTATTTGTTCCTGGGATTCTTTACAGGTTTCACGATTTTAAAAAAATATTAAACATTGCTTTCATGTTGCGGTTAGCAAATTAGCGATCTTTAGTCCAAAAAAAGTTTATTCGAACAAAAACTTCGAATACACAAAAACATGCGGATTTGAGAACACCAATTTATGAATTATGCGGATTTAAAAAATTTTTCGTTTTCAATTCGAGTCGAAACCTAGAACATACCTGATGATTGGTTTTTTTCTTTATCGCAGAATTAATTGATGATGATGGCTGTATATCATCTTCACTTTCACTAATTTTAATATTGTGAATTGTTTCATAATGACGTTTGATGTTTCCAGTTCTTTTTCCATTGAGGATTTTTTGACAAAGTATGCATTTTGATATAAAACTTTCTTCGTCGATTGAAACATATTTTTCAAACTCAAATAACTTTGCGACCCATTGCACTGACGTTTAATCACTCACTACAGATCAATGAACAAATTTCATTACATTGTATATTGTAGTGATTGTTACCTACCTTTTGTTGTTTTCTATAAGAATCAACTATTTTGGTTGTCACAAAACAATTATATGGTGGCCATAAAATCTCATACATTGGTTCCTTTAACTCCTAATTAAAGTATACTGCCGTGCACATAAAAAACTCTTACTGCCAGTTTAATGTTATAAAAATAAAATTTGCGTTAGGGAATCCATGTAAATTCGCAAACAAAAATTTTCAATACAGAAACAGGTAGCTGATAATTTTCTTATGAATTGCAAACACTTATTTGTAAGTCACGTATGACTGCATACATTTTATTACACATCATTACGTACATAGTACTTATCTACATGTTTATGACCAGCATTCACATTAGTCCTTATATTTGGGTATAACCATTTCTTTTACAAACCTTTCCCACACGTCTTGCCAACCGTTCTTTTTATAGAGAAAAGTGTTCAGTTTAACAATAAATATTAATACAATACATCTTTGAGACCCAGTTGCCATAAAAAACGCTTAATTCATTTATTACTGGTATAATAGTGCAAAAGCAAAAAAAAAAAAAACAAATCAAGCCTTTAAATAAAATTATATAGAATGTAAAGATTTTAAAGCGGTAAATTTAAATTCGTTTGCAGTTTTAGATTTTTTATGGGCTTGGCTAATATTTTACCCGAAATAAGGCGCTTATGCTAATACATTTCATCACAACATGAGAAAGATTTATCCGATTTTCATCAAAACACCTACAAATGATTACGAATAGTGTTTCCTTTAAGTTATACGAATAACATTTTTTGTTTTTTCACTGTTTCGGAGTTATTTAGAAATTAGCGGCGACAAGCTTTTTTCATGCAAAGTAAGTAAATAACACTTTTTTTTTTTAAACTCTAAAATATCATAACGATTTTTTTTTATCATTAATGAGAAAGCCAGGTATATTACGAATAAAATGAGCCATAAAACATGAGAATCGGTGGACAAATGTTAATTTTATTCACATTTAAAGGCAGCTTTTATGAAAAGAAATATGTTACCAATCTTAAACACTTTTATGTAAGTCGCTGAAGAACGCATACATTTTATTACACATCATTAAACATTTTTCTTCTATACATATTTTTAAACATACATTCATACTTATTTACATTTATTTTAACAACCTTTTCCCACACGTCTTGCCTTCCCTTCTCTTCTTAACCAATACATACGTATGTATATTTTTATTTCGCACAAGCAAACAATAATTTTTTTATACGAGTTGCTCGATTTCAACTCGTTTGTGCTCGTTTTCTGCTCGAATAAAATTTGTGCTTACGAGTTTTATTTTTCAACTCGTAAGCACAAATTTTAAAACGAGTCGTTTTATGCTTACGAGTCGAGCACAAAAATCTTACGAGTCGAAAAAAATTTGTGCTCGCGAGTTTAAAAATAAAACTCGCGAGCACAAATTTTAAAACGAGCGAGTTGACTCGAATTGTGCTCGTGAGTCGAATTTTTTCCTACCCTGGTATTAATACATGTCAAAAACTCAAGTAATATGACAAAGTGTGATAGTGTGAATGCAATGTGTCACGAAAATGACAAGTATTATGAGAAAAGTTTGACATCCCATACGACTTCATCGTTTTTTGAAAAATGTTTAACAATTATACTTTTCATTGGATCAGGGTTGCATTTTATTTCATGTGTGAGTGTTTATACTTTGTGTGATGGTGTGAACACAAACTGTCAGTCGCATCAAAACTCATTAGATTTCTATCTCACAAAGTATTATGGAATACGTAAGACTTGTGAGATAGTGTAATCTAGACTTTAGTATTTATCGTCTCATTTTTTAATCGTAAATTATATAGTTTTTTTATATTTCAAATTATTTTTTAATTGTCATGTTTTGACTTTTTTCCCCCGATAAAAGCATGTAAAGTTATATCTTGCCTTTGGGTAGTGAAATAGGGGAGATTCTGCCTGCATTCGCAGGCCAACAGATAAAGATTTTTCATATTCAAACCAATTACTTTGGTCTTCATACGTTCCAATAAAAATTTGCATAAGGCATATGATGTAACTATTTCCCTTCCATGGTCTTCATCAGAAACCTTACACACGTGCTTGCTGGACTAGCTAGTTCGGTAAATGGGCGGGGATCTTGTTTCATGATTGACCTTTCGCATAATAAATAACAAAAAAAATCACGTGTGCCTAATATGCCCTAACAAAAAAAAAAAAACTTTTCACTAAGATCTTATATTAAAAGGAGAACTAGATGTCGTTGTTCTGCACCTCTTTACCCACCCAACCGATGGTTTTCCTACGGGCCTTAATAATTTTAATATTGGAAAACCCCAAATACACTTTACCTCTTTTTTTTCTATAGGACCACGAAGTTTTACTAAAAATATCAAATTTAAACATTCTTATCGAATTCATTTTTAATTTATTAAAACCATAATGTCAAATTACACGAAATATAATGGTAATGTTCTTACTTTAACTAAGCTATTCATTGTGGGGTTAAACTTATTTACAAACTGAACTTGGGTAATTAAAAAAAAACAATATAAAAAAAAATAAATCAGAATAATAACCAAAAGAAAATTAAGAATTAACTGATATAATACATAGACCGACGCACAGTGGCTGAAAATCGTTTTTCATCGGCCAAAAATCTGTAACTTTTGAACCGATAGAGATAATTTTGCAATTTTTGCAGGAGAGAAGACTTCTTGAACTTTTTTACCGTTTTAATTTTGTTAAAATCGGTTCAGTAGTTGTTGAGAAATTTAAGGTCAAAGTTGAACTTTTGATGTTTTTTTAGCATTTAGTATGAAAATGCTAATGATTGAGATTGAGAACTTTGGTATTTTTTTATTAAAAAAGTGGGATTTTTTTTAGCCCACTGCTTTAAGAACTTTTTAATCTACATAACTGCCGAATTTCGTTAGAATATCTTTGTTCATGTCAGATTTATAGAATGTCAAACCTTTAAAATATTATTTTTTTACTTTTTATTCATTTACACTATATTTTAATAATTTTAATGTTTGACATTCTATAAATCTAACATGAATAAAGGTATCATAATGAATTTTGGCAGTTATGTAGATTAAGAAGTTCTTAAAACAGTGGACTGAAAAACATCCCCATTTTTGATAAAAAAAGTACCCAAATTCCCAATCCCGGAAAACGGCTTTCAATTTTTTTTTGTTCAATAAAGGCAATATAATTTACCATTCGATATTGCTCAGAATTTTCTAGAAAATAATGGACATATTAGAAAACATTACTGTTCTAAATGTATAAAAATCGGTGTGCTGAATTATTAGAATTTTTTACTCAAATAATTTTTTTTTTTTTTTTGTTTGAAAAATTTGATTTGGAATAGGGCATATGGGAGTAAAAATGTCAAACTGACTCTAATTTGCTTCTACAAGCATACACTTAATGTTTTCTTTTGAAAAATATAATAAAAGTATATATATATATATTTCTGGAGAAATTCGTATTCATATTACCTTTATATGCATATACATTCGCCTCGTATATGCCACTATACCTTTAAAAAAATGTATAGGCATGTAATAATACCTATGATCATTTTGTAAACAGGTTTCTTCATTATCAACTCTACAACAGGTTTAACTGGAACCAGCTCCACTAGAAAACTTTTTAGATTAAAAATATAAATATGTGTAAATTTAAAAAATTTTTTTTTCTATTTTTATTTAAATAACAATAAGGACAAAAACATATTTTTTGCTTAAATAACAATAAAATTTATTATATCTCCTATTGATTCGGTTGGAAAATTGCCTCCAAATATTCCATATTTGGTTTTGTATTATCTTTGTCCTGTAGCAACCCTTTTGCTTCTTCATCTAAGTCCCGATGTTCTACTTTCCATTGACTTCGAATGCTAGAGATGAGCGGATCTGACGTTGCCAACAATATATTAAACAGATCTTCGTTCGTAAAATCTCGTGACATTTTTCTGGTATTGTGCTCCCTGTAAAATCTGTAATCTTTATTCCTTTTTTCCTGGGCTTCTTCTGACAGATCTCCTAGTGGTACTAAATGATGCCTAATGACATCCTCTGCATGATAAAGGATTTTATGAACCGTTGGAGACATATTTCTCCATGGATATTTGATAGTATATATTCTAGCTGTTTCTTTGGCATAATCCTCAAATTTTCTATAATCAATTTGTTCATTGCATGCAAGTACATCAATGATTGTTTTAAATCTTGATATAAGACTTATATCAACACCTGTTATTTCAGATGCTTTTTTGGGATCAGAAAAGAACCTTCTTGCTGTATTCCCATCATTCGTATTGCCTGATCCTTGTTTTGGTTGGTCTATAATCAAGTCACATTTGCGAAATTCATCCTGAACATGCTTCTTTTCTATACTTCTTAAATCCTTGTTGGTTTTATTGTTTCTTATTGATCCTGATGGTCCAAAATCCAAATCATAACTGATTTTTAGTATGTGCTCCATAATTCGTATGTAGCGGCGATAATCCAAATTCATATGCATTAGTATTATCTAATGATTTTTCCGGGACTTGGTTTAATTTGCTTGATGTGGTTTGGCATATAATGCAGCTGGATGAAGCCTTTGTGTCAGTCAAAGCCTGGCCTACTTTTCCGTCTATCATCGTTAGCACTAATTGATAGTTAACTTCAATTATATGGCCATCTATTTCTAATTCTAATGGCCGTAGTGTTGCAATTTGGGCTCTTATATAACTGGTTTCATTTTTAATGGTAACAGCAGTTTCCTTTTTAAATTCAAATTTAATTGGTCTGCAGTATTTTGTAGAAGATGGTGTGAGATTTTTCCAAATATCCTTTGTTTGCATCGTACTGGTCGAAGGCTCCGAGTGTTCCAAATTCTTTACCAATCGCAATGGAACAAATGATACCATGAACATATATGTATCTGAAGTATTTTCACATATAGATTGCTTGTATTGTTTCTGTCCAGAAGAACCATCACATCCCCATTTGCAAAAGAGAGTTAACTTGCAGTTCCCATATTTTTTCAAATCATCTCCTCTAAGTGATTGTAGTAAACGCTGAGCTGTATGATTAAGTAGACCTTGAAGTTTTACCTCTGCCGAAAGTGGTGTGATTTTAATAGTGTCCCTTGGTGGCAAACATTCCTTCTTAGCAGCAGTTATGTGATGATAAGCAGGATACAGATTTGAACTTTTTTCAATTGCACGCACTCTGAGCCGAATATATTGCTCTTTTGTTAACTTCAAATCTAAAAATAATGCTAATGCCTCTTCATTTGAAAACTGTTTTTCATCGCTTGGCTTTGGAATACTCTTAAGAATCCGTTTTGTTCTCTTGGGACTAGCGATAAAAACTTTTTCAATAATATCGACTTTTGTGAGTTCTTTTTGTGATCGCAGTTGATATAGCAAAGCTTCTTGAATACTTGTATCTCCGATTGCTTCGTTGATATCCTTAAGCTTCCGCCTTTTAGATCTATTGCTACAGTTCTCAAGTGATTTCTTTGGCCTCCCAAGGTTATTTTCATTTGTACCTTCTGAAGATATCTGGACACTGAGTTCGCCATCTAACCAGTTTGCAAAACTGTTGTAAAATCTAGGTTTACTCCATCCAACTTGTTTGAACCGCTTTTTTAAGTTTTTGACGAAATCGATTATTTTATTTTGCAGTTCCGATCGTATTTCAGTGCTGCAGGAATATAAATTGAGTTTTCCTTCAATGTAACTTAAAACATCTTCCTCCTTTTTATTTTTAAAATACTCTTCGGATAATTCTTTATAGCTGAAGCTCTCCATTTTTATAGACATTGAAAAATTAGATTGTAATTGCTTAGATATATTTTAACAACTGAGATTTTATTCGAATACCACTGGCTTTTATACATAGCATGCGTTATACTGTGTTCCTAGGTAGCGTAATAAGGTAGAATTAAAAACTAAATTGGGCTAAAGTAGGATACGCTTAAAATCCCACAGGTATTGGTAATTATATAATATAAAATACCCAGCACAACTTGGCTTGGTACATTTATATTCCAGTCATATGAATAGGTAAAATAAAAAGAACAAAATAAATGTTGCGAATAATTTAACACAAACTAAAAAAGTGTTCTATAGGCTGGTCCAAACAGGTACAAAAGTGCATTTGGGTTTAAAGTAGATACTTTCACCTTTCTACAGCTAGTAAAATCTCTCTAACTCCTTTTGACCCTCATAAATTCTATACTTCTGAATTTCAATTTGACTGCAATATAGAACCTGAAAAAATATTTAATAACACAGCAGGTATAATCGGTACAGTAATACAACATAACATTGTTTGAAGACTGCTTTACTACCAACATAAAAAATGTTGAACCCACTATTGATAAGAGTTTGACATAAAACATAATCCATCCGATTAAAAAACTAGAAAAATCGTTATAAAATCAAGCCAAAAAATCCGTTTTATCCGAATATCTCTAAAGGCAAAGGAGATAACCTAAAAATTTAAGTATATTTTTTGTAGCACACCTTAAGTTTAATTTTTTTTAAAATCCATAAAATATTTTTGGTGAATTTTTTAAAAGTTTGAATTTCCGAGGTTACCAATTTTAGAGGTCCGCAAGTTACACTCCCGACCCTCAATTCTTTCAATTCAACTCAAAAGCTATCCGGCTATGACAGTTTAAAATTTCATTCAAATATGTTCAGCCGTTCATAAGAAGCAAAATAATTTTTCAAAACAAAACGTTCGTAAACCATTGTGTTATATTTCATTCATATGAGCAGCTTAAATAAAAATAGCAAAAAAAAATGTTGCGAGTGATTTCATTAAAATGAAAAAAGTGTTCAACAGACAGTTCCAAACAGTTCAACAAGTATATATGGGGTTAAAGAGGACACTTTCAGCTTTCTGATGGTACTAAAATCTCTTTAACCCCTTTTGACCCTAACAAGTTCTACTCCTCTAAAATTTGGATTTAACTAAAATATAGAACCTGTGGAAACATTTAATAACGCATCAGGTATAAATGATACAGTTATGTAATGAACCATTTCTTAAAGAATACAATCCCACTAACATAACTAAAAAAATTTCGACCAATTATTGATAACGGTTTGCGAGAAATCATAATTTAGCTCTGATCAAATTTACAAAAATTAATTTTTTTCTAAAACAACAAAAAATATTTGTTTCCAGCAGCATGCCACAGCCACAATTACCAATATTTTAATCTAGTTTTTTGGATACCTTAGTTCTTATATGTTTGCTATCGAATGGCATTTACATTTTTGAAATCGGCGATGACAAAAAATTGGACTTTTGGCCGATGAAATTCAATTTTCAGCCACAGTGCGACGATGAAAAAAAATAAAAATGAGCTTTTAATTACAAAGAGATCTTATAGATTTTTGCTCCCCATCAGTGTGACCCTTTTAGCATTTTCACTGCTAAATTTAGCATTATTTATTTTGATTTAGCAGCGAATTTTTCAAATAGCATTTAGAATTATTTTCAGCATTTTTGAAACATTTTTTTAGCATTATTTAATTTTAAAAATTGTATATATTGCTATTTCACAATATGACTTATAACTTCTGTCAGTCTCTATAATTGTATTTTGTAATTTATACGTTTATACAAATGTATAATAATAGCAACCCTGTAAACGCCAAAAAAAAATTAAAGCAGAAATGGTAGATTTTACTACAGAAGAAATAACGGTTTTAGAACGGCAATGGCAAAAGCTGAATGCATACGAATTGATGAACCAAAGTTCAACTATTGAATTTTGGAAAGGTGTTTAGAATATGATGAAAACAGATCATATTCTAATGGTATTTTGACCAACACTTTGGAAATTAAGGAAAACTATTCATATAATGGTGTGTTTAATGTGTAATTAAATTTACTGATAATTTTTGTTTTTTGTAATAATATATATCTGTGGCAATAAATAATAATGGCTTAAGTTGACTTAAGTGCTTTTTAATTTTATTGCATATTCTTATTATCTTCTTCAAGATCTATGACGCAGCTTAACTTCTAGTAAAAAATGTCATTATTAATAAAACTATACGCATTTATATTTTAACTTTCACAATACAACACACAATTCATTTTAGACAAAACTCTTAATATCTCAACACACGAAATTTCGAATTAAGCCATTATTATATATTGCCACAGATATGTATGTTTATCGTTACCTAAAACGCAAAAAACCCTATCTAACATTTTAAAAATTTTGCAAAAATGTTATTTAGTATTACTTGACCTTTTTATTATAATTATTTAAAATTGATTAAGCTTGAGGTCTTTTTATAAAAAATTATATTATATTTAATTATATCTCAATATTTCGCTAACCTTTGGTTAGCATCTTCAGGAAAATAACAAAATTTTTATATAAAAATAATATATATATATATATAATATATATAATAAATTTATAAGAAATGTTAGTTTTTTTACATATTTTCTTTTAGATGGACAACGGAAATAAAAGGTTTGTTAATATGTTTGTATGTATGTGCATCAACGTTTTTTTTTATTATTGGGGCTAATAACTTGTCAAAGATAAACAACTTAACTGTCAAAAATGCTGATGTAAACGGTATAGTTTATGAAAGTAGTTTACGATCGTAAACTAGTTTGAAAATTACAAGTGTAAATGCACTATAAGGATAGTTTGTGGTATTTGGAAAAAAAATATATATATTTATACTGAAATTTAAATAGTTTGTTTTTTTTTTCTTAGGAAAGGTTGAGGGAAAAAGAATTGCATTAACTACTGATTTATAGTTTTGTTTGGCTTAGTGATGATCGACTTTAAGACAGAGAAATACAAAAAAATTGCTATAGGAACTGTAAGGAGCTGCAGAGTCCAAATATGTTTAATGGTTGCATGTGTCTTCACCAAAAACGCATTATACGATCTTCCAATCAAAGCTTTCTACCACTTGAATTATTAACTGAACCCGAGACTAGGTTATGGTCGTTGGACCCTAAGAACCTTATACTACCTGCTATGGTCCACGTGGAATATTTATTGAACCTTAGACTATGTTGTGTCGTAAGGCCTAGGGCAATTAATTTCTGCTGTCAAACGAATAAATGTTGGTCTTGATACGAACTATTTGCGGTTACGGTCAAAGCATAGGAGGGATTCGCGGAAATCCTTGCCGTTTTCCTAAGCAAAGAATAATATTAATTAATATAAACACACTTCCTAATACATATGAACTCTAGGCAGAACTATTACCTTATGGTTTCAGACCTTTTCCCACGGAATTTTATGGTACTCACAATTACATATGTAGAATAAAGGTTGATATAATTAATCGGATTTAAAGTATATTTTTTTGTTTGCACTGATTTATTATTTCTCAATTTTTTTTTTATTCTTTTGAAGTGAGGTTTATGTTCATTAACATACATAAATTCTCTTTTACCGTTTTAATACCAATCAGTAAGACTTTAATTTTAGAAAAGAACGCTATTTTGTATTCTGACCACTCAACAGCCCTAGTTACATTTCCTCTTGAAGCAAAAAAAAAAACTTAACGACAAATAGCTAACTGTTCATATATTTCTCACTCATCCAGTTTTGCAAGAAGCCTGATATCATTGTTTATGTTCTTTTTAGTTGTCAAAAGTTGTTTACATTTTGCTTACATGTTCATTAGACCGGACTTAAATTTTTTTTTTAGCAAAAAAAAGTGTACCGCCCCCTCAAATTGTTCCTTTTTATGCCAGTATATAAACTTCAAAATCTTAGACTGATTGCCCCAGGTTAAGGCGTGGCACATGCCCACTAAAGTGGCTAAAACTGGTTTATATGGACTTTTCAAGAGACAAGGCACGAACATATAAGTAAAATGTTTCATATATGTTTGTAATATATTATTTTATTGAAATTAACTTACGCTTAATGATTACTATTCTTGATAAACATTTAAACTTAATCGCAAAGGTCTGATTTATTAATGCTACCGTACTTTTACCTATAATCAGTTATTGTTTGCAAGATATATTGTTTCTCTTCTTCGTTTTTTGTTAAAGCTGCATTATATTCTTCCATTAGTTTTACAAAACGCTCTGCAGTATCATTAACAACATGTTAGTTTTGTACAATATTCATTCCCTTTTGAAATTCGGATTCATTGCGGATTCATTCACTTGGAAGGGTCAAGTTTTAGAAAGTTAGTTTCAATATTAAATCTAAATACTTGGAACTGTTCTTCGCCCTGCTTTTCTTTTCGCATTACCTCTTTTTCAATACGAATATTTCTTCGCTTTTCTTTTTCAAATAATGAACAATCGCATCCCACGATTGCGCCAGGTCTACCTTCTTTACGTTGATTCTTCAAAAACTCTTTATCTTCTTCTATTTTAATTAAATCTAACGCATTTCCGTGCGCAATGACAAATAAGTTTTCCATATTTTTAATAAACTCATCTTCTCGCCTTTTTTAGAGTGGTGTGCTACGTTTGCACGTTTCTTGCAGATTTTTCCATTGGTGATTTAAAGATTAAACTTTTTGAACACTTCAATCAATTTGACGAAATGGAATACGGGCTTTATTCCAATAAATTTCGGCCTCTTTGATAACCAGATATGCACTTGAACGAAGATCTAATTTCACTTTGCGCATGTTATAAAACAAAACTTGTCCATTGGAAGGCAGCTTAGATCCAACAATTTGGCTTTCGTTATATCCTAATAAATAAATTTTTTCACTTGCTCTTGTGTCCATTTTGCAAATACCATCAATATAAATTCTCTTTATAGCAATAATGATTCAAAGCTGAAAATACCTATACCTATACACTTCACTTTTTACACACTTTTAATTTCCACGTGGTTGACTTTACTCTATTGTTGCCAACATTTTATTAAGTAATCAAATATTTGGTTACAGAGTGAGTAAAAATGGGGGAACTGTGTTCGATGTACTGAGTTAGACACCCTTTGGTGTTGTCCCCCAGCAAATAAAATTGGAACACCTGATCCATTTTGATAAAATGGACTACTCCATGGACTGGTCCGATGTAATGCAAGCATGGACCATGTCATTGTTAAAAAGTGTTAGTAGTGAGACGAAATGTCTTCGTTTTTTAACGACATGCTTTCGTTTTTTAAACGACTTCAAAACTAATCCTCTTGTGTATACCATGGTGTAGTCTTAAAACTACTCCTTAGTAGTCCAAAGTTGGATTATATGGTACTGCCCTAGACATTGTTATGTTAAATAGACCATGTTTTTTCCATACGTTTGGGTTACCTTTTGACTAGTCCTTGTCCCTTGTGGGTAGGGTTTTTTCCCGGGATTTCCCGTCCCGCTTTCCCGGGATTTTTCATGCGGGATCCCGGGAAATAAAAAATTCCTCATAGTTTAAGAAAACAGCTATTTATACTTTGAAATTTAGTTTTCTATTCTCTTAAAATAAGCATCTGTGGATGGGTTGTCGATTAGATCAATTACAAGAAGTGAGTACATATGTACGTAAATCAATGTCTCCTGATGCAATAAATCTACTTTAAGCAGAATAGGAAGTGCAACAGTTGATAATTAATAAATTTAGTGAAGTGAAAAGTTAATAAAGAACATTAATTCAAAATAAGATACAGGTGGTAAAGTTTAATTGTCCATAGACAAGTCTTTAAAATAGCAGATACCTAAACATATAGCTCCTTTATTGTAACATAGTCATATCTACAAAAACAAATGAACTTGGCAAAATGCGATTAAAGTTTTCCAAATCTTTAATCGGTACTTAAATCTTTAAATCGGTACTTAAAGATATATTTTGCTATAACTTCGGTTCAGTTTGAGATAAAATACGAGAAGGCATGAAGGAACACTTTGCTTAAATAACTTACAATTTTTGATTTTTTGAGATATGACTATGTTGCAATGAAGGAGCGATATGTTTATTAGGTGATAAACACAAATTTTTTTCAATTTGTGTTGGTTTATATACCCTCCCTGTAGGAAGTCAAACACATTTATAACTAACTTCAAACTGGTTTTTTTATAACCACAACTATGTAGTTGATTAAGTGACTTTTTTCCTTGTCGACGACTCATTCTTTTAACATGGGCATGTCATAGGCAGTAGTCAATTGGCCATCTTTGCATGACTATTCAACTGACTACTAACTACTTATTTTTCAACCTATTTGTAATTAATTAAAAGTATTGTCAGTTAATAATAAATTATTTAAATTTTAAATAATTTTTGTCAAAAAAATATATGTATGTACATACATATGAACATGCATACATACATAAAGATATACATATATTTTGATATAGAAATAATTATTTATGAAAATTTTGCATTAAACTGCCCTAAATGATGATGTATAAAAGTCCTGAAATAAATACGCCACATAATTGCTAGTACATACATAAACAGATTTGTATTGATTTAATTTTTAATTATTTTAAAATGTTTGTATTTATTTTTTTCATTTGACTTCATGGCATGCTTGTTTTACTTATTTTGCTTTTATTTGTGTTTTACGTGCGCCTTTTTGGTTGATATCTGCATGAGATTTAAACCAATTTGTAGTCATTTAAAAACAAGTTAATTTATAGTTAGTGTTTTTTGCAACCGACTATTTTATTTACTACAGGGCTTGAAGTGCGGGGAAACCGAAATAAAAAAAAAATTTGGAAACTCGTGTAAGATACTACAACATACAATTTGGAAAACACATTGTCCTAAAGATTACAGATAGACCTAATGAAATGAAAAGGTTTGTAAGAGGTTGATGCTATTTTTTGAGTGAACCTTGATATACATTTGACTGATATAGACGTTGTTTATAAAAACAAGTTAGAGTGCTATATTCGGCTATGCCGAATCTTTGATACCCTCCACCGACACTTCGAATGTTTAAGGAGTAATATCTGTTTGATGTTAATTTTATCTTAAACTGTGACGACTTGTTATTAATAATGGTTTTAGGCGACTAAACTGTTTTCCGGTAGTAGTGTTTATATGGGGCCTAGGGTAAATTATGGACCGATCAGCACGAAATTTTACAGCGTCATTTCTAGTCTTTTAAAACTGTGACGTACAAATTTATGTTTTGCTAGCATTATTAATTATGGTTTTAGGTGTTCTAAACTGTTTTCCGGGAGTATGGTTTCTATGGGGCCTAGGGTAAATTATGTACCGATCTTCACGAAATTTCACAGTATCATTTAAAGTCCTATAAAACTGTGACGTTCCAAATTTTGTTACGCTAGCGTTATTTTTTACGGTTTTAGGCGTACTAAACTGTTTTCCGGGAGTATTGTTTATGGACGGATCTTCACGAAATTTAACAGCGTGATTTCCAGTCAAATAAAACAAATTTTTGCAAAATCTTATCTCATTCCGTGCCTTGTTCCAACATTTATGTTATTTTTTGTAACAAAATTATAAATTTTTTTAGGTGGTGGTTCCACATTTTGATTCATAGCTCTGGTCCTACTGAACCGATTTTGCTGGATTTCAATCCCAAACTGCTTAGGATAACTACAAGCAATTTGGCACCAAGTATGTTCATTTCTTTTGAGTTGTTCGAAAGTGAGCGTGTTTTCAACAGACGGACAGACAGACGGACATGGCTAAATCGACTTAGAATTACTAAAGGACCCAGAATATATATACTTTATGTGGTCTGAGATGAATAATAAAAAAGTTTCACACGGAATGACAAACTTAATATACCCTCTTCACAACTAATTGTGGTGGAGGGTATAAAAAAATGCTTCTTATTGTGTATCAAAAGCCTTCTACAACGGTGCACTTTTATTACTATTTATCCAACCTCGGTAAAAAAATGAACGAAATTTTTCGGAAATATGGTAATGAGTAAATAAAATAATCAATATACTTTTTGACGACTTACTAAGCGCTTTGAGTGTGTCAGAAAGTTATTTCCTAAGCCGTTAAAAAATGTTAATATATTTATTTAAAATATTTTATCTATTTTATGAATTAACTTTTTGATCTCATATCTTGAGTACCTCAATTTGTGTTTGTTTTTATTATTGTTTTATGAATTAAATTGTTATGTTTAACTTAATTTTTTATCTTGTATCTACAGCATGATAATAATAATACGGAATTTACATATAAAACCGTAAGGTAATAATAATTCAAGTTCCTCTTTTAATCTTCATTTAATTTTGTAGTATTTAAGGATTTCTTTTATTTACTTTGTAAACAAGTTACCTTACGTTTAACATTTTATTTTAATGTTAATAATTCGTTAAGCTCAAGGTCAGGTTTTTTATATTTTTTTATTTATTTAAAAAATGTTTTCCAATATTTCGAAATCCACTGGATCTCATCTTCAGGGTACTACAATTATAATTAACAAAATATAAAAACATAATTTTAACATTAAATGAATACATTTTGTCCCACTGTGTCATAAAACATATAAACAGAAAAAAGCGCACAAAAAAATAAAAACTTACAAGAGGAACAACAATAAAAAACACGTCACACACGGTTTTACATTTAAAATTGCACTAATTCCTTATTCTATTTTTGTTTATTATATGTCTATATTGTTTTGCTGAGCTCGTCTCTAAATCACTCTTAAAGTTCATTCGGTACTCTTTGCTTGTGTTTATTATATTTAACATTTCTAGTGTATAGCGTCTATCAGTGTTGCAAAATTAAAATTTTGTAATGGTACTGAACTTCAACTAAAAGAGTATTTTTCCCACCAAATGGTACTTTTTGTTAAAAAAAAAAAACAATAATTTATGAAAATAAAAGGAACACAAAATATTTTATTAGAATTCTGTGGCATTTTGAGAAAACACCTTAAGTCGAGATAAGATAGCAAAAAAGTTTTTAAAAAAATCTCGGGGAAAAAAAGATTTTAATCAAAAAACAAAATAAACCAAAATTAAAGAAAAATTTCGTTAATAATACAAAATTTAAAACGAAAACAAAAATGTTTTTTAAATGAAAATTCGCTTGAATAACAACATTTTTTTCCAACTTTTTAAATTTGACTTAAGATGTTTTGTCAAAATGCCACATAATTCATTTATCTAAGTATTTAATAGCAAACAGTATTTATATTTGAGGTATAATATTGGCTATATTTTTCCAGGAAATTTAAAAATATTCAGTTCTGAAATGCTTTATTTCTGAAAGATCCGCTAGAACACGGAATTGTGAATTGATATTATTATAGTTTTCTTTATCGTTTGTAAATAATATTAATAATATCAGTATTATGCTAATGGTTCTTCGGGAAACAATATTGATTATCACTTTTAAGGTTTTATGTTCAAAACAAAATTTAGTTCTTAGTGTTTCGCACATTGTCGAATAAAACGATTTCGCAGTTTCTTTTACACAGCGTTTACATTTGACAGTACTTGCAAGACAGTAAGAAAATGCATATTAGTTGCCAAAAACACTGCTAACTGTCTTCGTGACGTAGGAGTCCAGACAGTAGTTAAGACAGTTCACTTTTAAAAATATGTCAAACGTGAATGTTGCAGCGTTAGTTCAGCTGAATTTTTTTTGTATAAAGTAAACAAATTTAAAAAAAAGCTTAAAATAACTTTATTGTGTGAACAAATATAAAACTTAACTAAAATATAAAAAATCAAAGCAAAATATGTTAACTTTTTTTTACTTTTGCTCACAAAACTTTAGATTACTGTTAGCAAATGTCAAATCACTGTCCAATTTTAATGTCTGCAAAATTTGCTAGACACCCTGCAAATAATAGGACCAGTCCAAACACGCGTGTAAAGAGTAGTCCACAAAGGACCAGGACTAGTCCAAAACTAACCCAAACGTATGGAAAAAACCTGGTCTACACAGAGAAAACAGATTCGTGATCACAACCGAATTTGGCGCCAATCGAATTTTGTCTGTTGCATGTACTATCACACAATTCGGTTACAATTACTGAAAATTTCGTTGCTTAGCATAATAGGTTTGATAGCAACATTTGAATTTTAGTACACTATTAGTCATAACAACAGATATTGTTAGTTGTTAGTATGATTATTAGAAACAAAATTGTGCTTATACCCGAATAAATGATAGGTGCAACTGAATTAACACATAATTGGTGTTCATAACAAGAGATTTGATTGTCGTTATCAATATATTATTTTTAACCGGTCAAATGAAGCCCATAAGGGGCAAGGACTTGTCCAAAGGTAATCCCAATGAATGGAAAAAATTGGTTATTTTACAGTACGATGTCCTAGGGCAGGACCATATAACCCAGCTTGCATTACAAAGGGGAAGTCTTAAAACTACTCCATGGTATGCTCCAGAGGATTAGCTTTGAATTCGTTTCAAAACGAAAACATGTCGTTAAAAAACGAAGACATATCGTTTCAATGGACATGGTCCATACTTGCACTACATTGGACCAGTCCAGGATCAAAATGGATCAAGAAGTCCAATATAATTTGCAGATTATAAAAAATAATACATACATTCATACCTATAAGAATACGTAAATTACTTACCCCTATTTATTAAGTTTTTCACATTTTCCATTTTTGACCGCAAATATATTTTTTAAATAGGTATAATATTAAAAATTAATTTTATCTATCAAATGTTTTGACAGAAAATTTAGTAAGCAATTGGGGCTTTTAACTATTTTTTAGTTGTGAATTCCGAATAATTATATTTTCATTTGTTGTACTCGAATTGAATCTATTCCAACAATCAATAATTAGCTGCAATAAATGAATAATCATTTATATTAAAAAATTTATTGACGAAAGTAAATTATTGATTGCAATGACCAATATTCAGTATTGCCCTATATTAAATTTGGTTGTGATTCTAACCATTTGTACTAATTTTTAGAACTTAATTAAATTATTGATCATAACTAATAGGAATCATATTTCAGTTGGAACATCATTTTTATAATCAAGAGAACTAAAAATCAGTTAGAACTATACATTTTTAATAGTTGCAATAATAAATCATGTTACTTGATCAATATTTTATTACTGCAACCGTTTCCCAACCAATTTGTTTTCTGTGTGTATTTAACATTACGATGTCCTAGGAGAGGACCATATAACCCGCCTTTGGACCACTAAGGAGTAGTTTTAAAACTAGTCCATGGTATACTCAAGAGGACTAGTTTTGAGATCGTTTAAAAACGAAAGCATGTCGTTAAAAAACGAAGACATGTCGTCTCACTACAAACACTTTTTCACAATGACATGGTCCATGCTTGCATTACATCGGACCAGTCCATGGAGTAGTCCGTTTTATCAAAATGGATCAGGTGGTCCAATTTTATTTGCAGGGCAGTAGACAAGACAGTTGGAAAAGTGTGCATGTATTAGTGAAAAGGTTTGCATGTATTGCTACTATCTTGCCAGTACTGGCAAATGTAAACGCCAGGTTACTTTATAAACCATTTCCCTTACATTGCATGTTTCTATAAATATGGTTTTCATTTAAATTTTCCACTAACATATTATCCTATGCATCCCTTTTCATAGGGTTTTCTTGCCAGTTGTAAGAACAAATATCCCATTATGGAAAGCAAAATATAAATCCTGGCGTCCACGCTTTGCATTTCAATATTAACGTCTTTTATTATTTTTAAAATTCAACCACATAAATTTTGCAACAAACACATGATAACCTAAGCCTGCTATCGAAATGATCACATCACAGTTAAAAAACATCAAAGGATAAAAAAGTACTGAAAACTACGCGGGGGTACTGCGGTATTTTTTATATGAAAAAGTACTGAAAAAAGTACCAAAGTACTGAATTTTTCAACACTGGCGTCTATGGTATTTTTCCTCTCTTTGCAATATCTCCCAATTGTCGAAGTTTGGTGTGTGCCCTTTGTCTGCACAATGGGCTAGAAGTGCGGTTTTTTGTGTTGAAGTTTTATATATATTTTTCAGGTCAGATTTATGTCCTGCTAATCTTGTCTTAAGTTTGTTTTTTGTTGTACCAACATATACCCTTTTACATACATTGGTTTCGTCACCATTACAATTTATTTTGTAAATCAAATTAGATTTTTCCATTTTATCCAGCTTACTTTTGGTGTTTGAAAAAAGTTGTCGTAAAGTGTTTTCCGATCTAGGTGCTATTTTATAGTTTTCCTTATCATAGATGTCAGATTTTTCAATCCTCTCGGAAATTCCTGGCACATATGTCATTGATTTATACCATTTTTTATTTCCATCTATTTCTCTGGTTTGTCTGTTTTCTACTTGTAAGAGTCTTTTAATAATATTGTCTGGGAATGCATTTTTCTTCAATATTTCTTTTATTTTCGTCATATTATTCTGGTGAAAAAGTGCATAACTTATAGTTAAAACTCGTTTTATTAAGTTGTTGGCGGTGTTCATAATAATGTTTTTTGGCTGGCACGAATGAAAATTTATTATTCTACCTGACGATGTAGGTTTTTGATACCAGTCTATTTTCAGTTTGTTACCCGATCTAATTACCAGAGTATCAAGGTATGGTAATTGTCCATTTATTTCTTGTTCCAAAGTGAATTTTATTTGTGTATGGAAGCGGTTCAACTCCTCTAGCATCTCATTTATGGCGTTGGTTTTTACAATACCAAAAAGGTCATCCACATATTTAGTTAGAATTTTCGGTTTACAGTCCAATCTTTGAATGCAAGTCTGCAAAAGTTCCTCCATCACGATATCGGCCACGATAGGGGACGCTGGTGATCCCATAGGTAATCCCTTCCTTTGTGTATAGATAATTGTAGTACCCTGAAGATGAGATCCAGTGGATTTCGAAATATTGGAAAACATTTTTTAAATAAATAAAAAAATATAAAAAACCTGACCTTGAGCTTAACGAATTATTAACATTAAAATTACAACAAAAGGTCGAACAACACACATATTGAAGTTTGTTTTATTTAAAAACAAATTTACTGTGTATTATTTATATGGAGCGGGATCCCGGGAAATTCCAAAAAATTTCCCACTTTCCCGGGAATCGAAAAACTCAGGGAAAAAACACTCTACTTGTGGGCTACTCTTTACATGCGTGTTTGGACTGGTCCTATTATTTGCAGGGCCATAATCAACGTAAGCAAAAAAAAAAATCGTGAGCATTTGCCGAAGAATAGTAATCATTAAACGTAAGTTAATTTCAGTAAAATAATACATTTTACTTAAATTTTCGTGCCTTGTCTCTTGAAAAGTCCATATAAACCAGTATTAGCCACTTTAGTGGGCAAGTGCCACGCATTAACCTGGGGCAATCAGTCTAAGATTTTGGAATTTCACTACAAGCGTAAAAATTAACGATTTGAGGGGGCGGTACACTTTTTTTCAAAAAAAAAATTCCCATACAAAAAAGTTCGGTCTAATGTACATGTATACGTTTGTTTACGCGTAAACGCGTTTATGGTATGCCACACATACACGTTTTTTCCTTTGCTTTGTATATGTGGTAGTCAATTTTTGACAACTAAAAAGAATCGTTTTTTGTTTTTGTACAAGTAAGCAGACCTGATAGATGGGCCCAAGGCCCATTGAAAAGGTCTGCGCAAGAAGCCTGATGATCATTGTTTATGTTCTTTTTAGTTGTCAAAAGTTGTTTACATTTTGCTTACATGTGCATGTATACGTTTGTTTACGTTATGGTGTGCCACACATACACGTTTTTTCCTTTTGTTTTGTATATGTGGTAGTAAATTTTTGACAACTAAAAAGAATCGTTTTTTGTTTTTGTACAAGTAAGCAGACCTGATAGATGGGCCTTGGATGGGCCTTGGCTTGAAATATATTAATGCAGGTGTATGTATATATGAATTATATACAATAAAAATGAGTTGAAAGCAATTGTCATATGATTGCCACTATTTTGAAATTACACAGTGATGAACCTCGAATGATATTATAAATCATCACAGGAATTTTTCCCCATACAAAGTACCTTTAACCTTATGAAAAATATTTAGTTCAGTCGCGCAGCTAATCTATAATTTTAACCCTAGGTCTGCACTAAAGATAAATATCTCAGCCAGTTGGCAATAACGTCGGCAGAATAACAAAGCAATATTGCTTATTGCTCAGCTTATGTCAAAGGCATGAGAAAACGTATTTATGTTAACTCATAATTTGAAAAAAATCAAGGAAGAAGGTGCAGTGTAAAAACTGGCGCTTTCTTGCAAAAATAATTTTTATTGATATAAATTCTTTCTTATTCAACTTTATTATTAAAATGTATATTAATTTGTTTAAGCTTGAGGTCTTTTTTATATAAAAATATTTATTTTACTTTAACAAAAAAAAAAAAAAAAAAAATTAATAAAATTAATATTTTTATACAAAAAAGAACTCAAACTTAAACAAATTAATATAAATTTTAATAATAAAGGCTGAATAAGAAAAAAACTATATTAATAAAAATAGTTTTTGTAATTTTATTTTAGTGTTTATTAAATTCATTAATTTAATTCTTTTACTAAAATTATAATTTGCTACCATTTCACAAATTTAATTTCTTTCTCACACAATTTGCTTTTATATATTTCTTTTTTGCTTCTTTTTTCTGAATTCATAACCAAATTTGAAGTTTTATGTAACATAGCGTCTTCACCTGACAATTTTTTGTCATACCAAACGTCAAACTTCATATTAAAAAAACGCTGACAAAAATTTTCGAGTTTTTGTTTATATAGACTTTGACGTTATGTAAGCAATAATTGTCAACGAAAATGAACAACTCCTAAAACAGTACGCAAATGTACTGTTTTTTACACTTTGTACAGTTTTTTTGTACTTTTTTTTGTTGTTTAGTGTACAAAAAACCAAGATGTGTTCCAAACAAAAAGTTCTAAAATAATACGAGTTTTTACGCTTTGGTCATTGTTTTCTCATAAATTCACAGTAGAAATCTAAATTATAATGAGTGGCTCGCAGCAGTAGTATATTTTCATGTTGTTATTTTTAAGACATATGTGTGATTTTATGGCTACCTCTTCCAGTAGTATTTCTCTTTCCACACCTTTTTTAAATACTAAATAAATACATACTTATTCCAACACAATTATATTAAATTTTAAGAACTTTTTTAATTTTCGGGCATGTTCTGGATATCGAAATCACGCGTGAAATTGAAAACGAACAAATTTGGAAAATTCTAAGTGTTCAAAATTTATTAAAATACCGAATACCTTTGAGGACCACTTTTGTTTACCTAAACTACTGAAATAAGAAAAACATAAGTAAAAATTTTATTGAAAATATTCATCGTTTGCAATTGCACTTGATTGTTTTACAGACAGAAATTTTTGTTTTAACCCTTATGTGTGTGGAAAAAAAACACCTTCTATAGGGTGGATAGGTACCTGGGTACCTTCATGCAAATTGTATGAGAAATCTAATTTTTTGTCTTGTATTGTACAAACAATCGATGGTTAATGATATAATATTAGAATTTTACTCTGGTTTTCTCCTTTTCATATATTTTTTAAAATTCTACACCCAAAAAAAAAAAAATTTGGAATATAAAACACCTTCTATAGGGTGAATAGGTACCTGGGTACCTTCATGGAAATTGTATGAGAAATCTAATTTTTTGTCTTGTATCGTACAAACAATCGATGGTTAATGAAATAATATTAGAATTTTACTCTGGTTTTCTCCTTTTCATATATTTTTTAAAATCCTACACCCAAAAAAAAAAAATTTGTAATATAAAACGTATACAGGTACCCAGGTACCTATTCACCCTATTAAGGGTGCAAAAAGCAAATTGGTATGCCACGCCCCCCCAAACTCATATTGTATATAAACACCTATGAAAATATAATAATAACAAAAAGTTAGGAGTTCTCATGAAATTGTAGACTAAAATCTTATATAAAAAATTTCGATTTGAAAACGCAATAGGTACACAGGTACCTGTCCACACACATAAGGGTTAAATTTTATTGAAACTTCTTTTTTTTTGGATTTTATAGATTAATGACAAATATGTATCACCAAGTTCAGGTATAATTAACTATCATTATAAATGTCAAAAAATCTATTGTTATAGCATTAGTTAATTTTAGCTGAACCTGGTAAAATTGGCCGTAAATAATTTAAAAATTTTTTGAAGTTGGAAAATTAATTTAGGAAACAAACAAACAAATTCTATACGATTTGTGCAACTATGTGTGTGGTGAAAATTGAAAATATGACAATCAATGAATTAATTGTTTCAAGCTAAGTTCGGCTTTTCTCCTGGCTTACAGCAATGTTATGGTTTTCTTGGCCAACTGTTTCGTTTGTGGTGTTTGCTTTCTAAACGCAAATAGAGTTCTATTTTTTTCGTTAAAAAAATGTACTGTTTTTTCTTGATTGTACTGTTTTTTGTTCAATGTACTGTTTTTCCGAATTTAAAATATGGCTACCCTATCCTTACGTGACAGCGATTACTCGCCCAAAAAAGTTACAGACACAGTTCAGTGAGAAAAACAGCTGTTTGTTTCAATATATGGCTATTTTGTTTAATTTCACACATTTCAATCGAAATGTTTGTCGACGCTAGAGTTACAGAACATGGGCACTGGTCAAAACCACAAAGTATACAGAGATGAAAAATGTGACATATGAAAAATGCCTAAATCATTTGCGAGGGCAGCTTTCGAAGAAAGAGAAAGAAAACGTTTTTTGTTAGTGAAGTGACAATGCGTAAAAACAGGCCGCTACTATATACACAAATTGCATAATCAAAACAAAAAACGCAAAAAGGGCAGCTTTCGAAGAAAAAGACATAAAAAAACACAATATTTTCTGTCTCGTGACGCCTCTGTATGTCGTTTTTTGTTTTTGTCGAACTGAGCCTATTTCTTTTAGTTACATTCTGATTAACACATGGTAGCAGCACTATAAATCTATTTTTTATACCCACACCACAATAGTGGAGAGGGTATTATGCATTTGTGCTGATGTGTGTAACGCCTTAAAATAGTGGTCCTAGACCCACCTTAAAGTATACCGATCTACTTAGAATCACTTTCTGAGTCGAACTAACGATGTCCGTCCGTCCGGCTGGCTGTCCATGTAACCTTGTGCGCAAAGTACATGTCGCAATTTTGGAGATAAGTTGATAAAATTTGGGTCATAGGTTCTTATTGGCACAAGGACCAAGCCTATTGAAAATGGCGAATCGTAGGACTACGAAGCAAGATAGGGGGAAATTTCTTCCTCTCAGAAACTATCAAACCGATTTTAATGAAATTCAAAACATAGATAGATCCATATCTATAGGGACACATTAGCTATACAGTTTTTAAAAAATAGGACCACAAGGGGAGGCAGGGGGCGATTTCTGCCTCTCACAAACTTTCAAAACGATTTTCTTGAAGTTTATAAACATAGATAAATCTATATTTACATGGACACATTAATGAATGGGCAAATACAAATGGATTATGTATAAATCCCAAGAAGTCCAAATGTTTGGTGATAACTAAGAAAAATTGTAAGTTACCTGTTGAACCATTAATAATGCTTGATAACCAACAAATTGAGACTGTATGTACAGCTAAAAATCTTGGTATCACTTTTAATTGCACACTCACCTGGTCCGACCACATAAATGCTGCTGCTGGAAAAACTTTTGCAAAGCTACGAATTCTTTGGAACACCCAGTCTATTACTCCACTTAATATTCGAATTCTACTTGCGAAATCTTATTTAATACCTACATTATTATATGGATGCGAAATATATGCCAGCTGTGACTTACGAAGTCTAAAAAAACTTACATCCACGTACAACTCTACACTGAGATATGTTTTTAATTTGAGAAAATATGACCATATCTCTCAGTATTCGGAAAAGCTCTATTACACAAAATTGTATACACCCGTAAACCACCGTACCTTTTTGAGAAAATTCAATTTACACGTTCTAGAAGATTAAATCACATTATACACATCAGACATCAAAGTTTAATATCTGAGTGTCAATTTTATGTTCATTCTGTCCGTCTTTGGAACACGCTACCGTCGTCCATTCAACTTATAAGCAACGCTCTGCACTTTAAAAAAGAACTCTTCAAGTATTTCGCATAATAACACTTTTCTACTTTGATTTTTGATTCTTCATGTTTTTGTTATTTTTATTAATTTTTGTATAATTAATTTAAAAATTTTTTTTTTAATTTTTCCTTTATTTTTATTATAATCTAGTAAACTTCTTAAAATATATATACTGTGGTGTAGGGTATCATATGGTCGGGCTTGACCGACTATACTTTCCTACTTGTTTTATATCAGGATGTCAGCGCCATACACAATTGTGGAAATTAATTCAAATGTACGCTTACGCTCTTTTATTTTGCGAGCGTAAAATATAATTGTTTACTGAGAAACACTCTCATTCAACGGGAAATATCGCAAGGCCTGTTTTGAGGCCTCTAAACATAAATAATATATTAATAATTGTGCAAGGCGAATTTATTACAGGTGGTCTTAAAAGCCCTGCTGATAACATTTTTTGTTAGCTTTATCATTGTTGGATGTCAAAATTTTGTTTATTATCTTGTTTCTGTTTTGTTTTATTTCTGTTTTCTTTAGAAAAGATCAGTAATTAGGCCTCACAATAGGCCTCGCAACCGCACACAAAAGCGACATCCAGCATAGACTTCTCTAGTCGTGCTACCTTGCTCAATCACTTGATTGTGGAAACCTCAAATAATATTAAAATTTTGAACATTATTTTAAAACGTCTTCAATTGAATATCATTAATAAGTCAGTACTTTTCAATTTGATACGATTTGCTATTTAAAAACTACTTTTCTTAAAACTTTATGATATGAAGTGGGTGCAAATATTTGCCTGAGTTCATACGGTTCATGTCTTATTGACAAGATTCTTCCTTTTTCTTCTCTGAACATGAATTGGCGTTCAAATGATTCATGTCATGTTGACGACGTGTGCTTTTTTGATATTGAAAACAATAACAAAATTAAACAACGAATGAAAAAGCAAAACGAAAAGACAGTACATGCATCTGTGTACTCGTTTCTTTTCCCCTCGTCCATCACGCCAATAAAGTAGCAATCTTGTCAATAAGACATGAGCCGTATGAACTCAGACTTTGCAAATTTTCCAAAAACAATAGCTGTGTTCATTTACTAAAAATTTTTAGAAATTTGTTACAATTGTTACTTGTAATAATTTAAGTTGTGCTGTAACAATTGTTACATAACGATTTTGTCTCAAATTTTTGTAAAAAAGTTTCTGGCAGCACTGCGGAAACGTACAATAAAAATTATTATAGCACAAAATATTTAAGGAATGCCGGAAAGTATGCTTTATAATGTATTAAAGAAATTAGTAAAAGGGATGCAATGGATAATTCGTTAGTGGAAAATTTATATTCAAATGAAAACCATTTACCTTTTAATGAAATTTTTTGTGAAAATTATTTTTTTTTGTGATTTTGCGAAACATTAAGAATAAATTCTGTTTTGAAAATAAAATTTTAAATTAAGAGCAGCTTCAAAATGTTGTTTCCAAAAAAAAAACCAATAGCAATATACCATCGTTATTAATGTAAATTCCAAACGAGAAAGAAAACAATGAAAATATCAATTCTCAATTGCGTGTACTAGCAGATCTTTCAGAAATAATGCATTTCAGAACCGAACAAATTTAAATTTTTTGGAAAAAATATAGTTAAAATTTAGAATGAAATGGGTGAACTAATGTCGTTTACACGTAGAAAGTGTTTCAAGTTTAATAAAAACTAAATATCTATTAAAATCAAATGAATGTTGCTTTGTAGTTATAATATTTCTTCTAAAAGTAAATTTGCTTTATCTTATAACTAGGGATGCGATTTCTATGCAAATGCATGTTTTTTTGTCGATTGTGTAAGATCAATGTCGACCAATTATCTTTCCGAATCATTAAATTTGCGTTAAAATGTCATCGATTTATTTGTGCATATTTTGGTGAAAATGCATATTTTAAAATTTTTGAGTGATATATTTTTAAAATGTCCATACTATAAAAAAAAGTTATTCAAAAATTTTAAAATTGTATACAAAAACAAGTAAGAAAGTATAGTCGGTCAAGCCCGACCATATGATACCCTACACCACAGTATTAAAAAACACATCATGCTTTTATGTCTATATAAATATGGATTTATCTATGTTTATAAAACTCATTAAAATCGGGTTAAAAGTTTGTGAGGGGCAGAAATCGCCCCCTACCTCCCTTTGTGGTCCTATTTTTGAAAAACTGTATAGCTTATGTGTCCATATACATAGATATGGATCTATCTATGTTTTGAATTCCATTAAAATCGGTTTGAGAGGCAGAAATTGGCCCTATCTCCCCTCGTGGTCATATTTTTTAAAAAATACATCCCTTTTGTGTCCATGAAGATATGGTTCTATGTAAGTTTTAAATTTCATTAAAATCGGTTTGATAGTTGCTGAGAGGAAGAATTTAAGCATAACATATTTTTTGCATGTAAAATAAGCATATAAAAATGTCTATAGAAGTAGAAAATACAGGAAATTATAAAATTTTCCAGTTTCCAGCCCAATTTTCTCAGGTAAAACAGCTCAGATATGCTAGGAAACTATTCTTTTATAAGAACATAGACTTTTTTTCTAATAATAAACAATAAAAGACGATGATAATCAACATTTTGTTTTTTCATCCTGGTAGACCATTCTGGGGAAATGCCCATATACATTTTTTGAAGCTCTGCTTAATATGTACATATAAACAAGATTTCTACAAAAGATCCTTTAATTTTTTACCGATGGAGCACCTTACATGGTTAAGACTGCCAATTTGCCTAAAACAATTTATCCAAAATTAGAAGCCAATTCGATAATATTAATTTATTGATACGGGAAAATATATTTTTAAGGACTCCTTCACGAGTTGCAAATTTTTAAGGAAATGCATCCCTTGGTACCCTTACCACCGCAGCCAGTATTAACAAGACGGGGAACCTGGCTAGATGCTATTCGAAAAACTTTGAGCAATTTAAGAATGTTATTGTAGAGTTTGTTGCTACCGATGCTTATGCAATTAAAATTAAAAGAAATATCATCAAAAGTCGATTTTAAAAATAACCGGTTAACCGGTATTTATTCGAATACATAAAAATACAAAAATCAAATTAGTTTTTGTAATAACCAGTTAATTAGAATAAAAACAAAACAATTCACGAAGGTAAGGAACCAACAAAATACATAGATATGACTAAAGGTATGTTCAGACCTAACAAATATTTGACGATAGAATCCAAAAAAGCGTGACCAGTCAATTGATCAAACTTAAGCTTTATTTTTTATAATTTCTATTTCTTTACTAAACATTATTACTAAGATCATAATTTCATAATGTAAATTAGAAACTGTTAAATGATATTTGATCTAGCCAACCGTTTTGCAAAAGCAAACAATTCTTTGAGAAAACTAGTGGTTGTAGCTGTAGCTGTAGAAGTTTTGAAAAACTTTGGTTTTAAAAAATTATAGGAATTTAATAAATTTATTATTAGAAATATTCCCCCAAATTTATTTTAAATGAGTTTTTATTTGTTGGTGGTTAAGCATGTCTATATGAATCAGTAGACTTCAACCATATTTTTGAAAAGTTACAAAAACTCCATTTGTCGATCGCAATTTAAAACCTTCGATGACATTGTTTGATTCCCTCCATTTTGTTATTAGTTCTTGGTGTTTTAATAAATAAAACTGAAGAATTTTTCTACATCGTTGACTGTGCCGGTATGTTGTAGTTTTAAGCATGAAAATATGCTAGAACTACTTAACAGCCGTACCTAAACAAGAGCGGAAAACGGAATGTTATCTTCCGCTTAGCTTTTACGCTGATATGCCATACCTAAACAAGAGCATCAACGTTGTGCCACAAACAGAAGTGTTAACTTTCTCGTTTAAAAACCCACATAATATAAATTAAAATAAGAGAAAAACCTCTAGATTATCGAAAAAAAAACTAAATTGACATTATTTATTAACAAAGCGGCCAACTTCACTATTAACCGCGCTGTCAAAATCGGATTTTCCAATTGTAAAGCGTTAACGATTTTTTTTACATTGCTCATAATGCTTTTTTGACTTCTGTTTCATTTTGTTTTGAAATTCTTTATAAAATGTCTTACACATTTGGCAAAACGTATATAAATTACACATTCTAAAATAACCGGTTTATTTTACCACAATAACCGGTTTATTCGATATTCGAAAAATCGACATTTTAAAATATTCGACGTGGGGAAAACTAAAATAACCAGTTAAAACCGGTCGAATACTATTCGATCGATCGATCTCCCTAATCTGTAATCAAATGTGGGATCTCCAAATGAATTGGCATCTTTCAAGTAAGCTGAGATATAAACAAGTTTGAGTGCAATATTCGGCTGGGCCGAATCTTTGATACCCTCCACCGACAGTTCGAATGTTTTAGGATTAATATCTATATGAGGGGCTTAAAGCACAAGGGGTTCAAGTGACTTATGTTAAATAATGAGACAAAAGTGGTTGTTTCACTTGTGCTTCAAGCGAAGCAGGTATTTTAATGTCAAATGCTTGAATTGTTCACCATATCTAGCGTCCGGATAAGAATCCTACATTAACCTCTTGTGCTCTGAACAACTTCCCCGAAATATACCTATAATTCCATATGTAAACTCAATTTTAGAAAAAGGCACTTAAGCCCCTTGTGCTTTAAGCCCCTCATATGATGTCTATTTATTAGGGTATTCCGATTAACGGTTAACCGATTAATTACTACCCGATTAACTGATCGGTTAATTTAAAATTGACTTTTTTCGATTAACTATTAAATCGGTTAATTTCAGTCGATTAACCGATTAACCGAAGTAACAAAATTTTAAATTTGTTGTAGTATGTAAACATATTTTTTTGTGTTTTTAATTATTTCTTTTGTCTCATATACAAAAGGTATGTGTTCAAAAAAATATTTTTTCCTTCTAGCAATACATTCTTTAAATACAGCACAAAATCACAAATTCGGAAATAATTTTTTTGCAGAATGATGAGCTGATAATAAAAGAAAGTCTCGATTGTAACACAAACAATCTTTTAACAGCATTAATCATAGCGATTAAAAGTATTTACAATTTTTAAAATTAAAACTGGAATTTTATGTCGTAATGGAAGATTTTATATGTTTAGAGAAATACAGAAAAAGAACTGAGAAATTAGATAATCTGTATTATGGATTACTTTAAATTTCTCTAGTATCTTCGAAAAGTGACAAAATTTTTTCCAAGTCAAATTTTATCAAAACTAAAGAAAAGAATCGCTTAGTCCCAATTTACATTATACGATTTTTGTCGTTGCGATTATTGTCGTTTCTTCTTTGAAGTCGGTCTGATATTTACATTGTACGATTTTTGTCGTTAAAACTTTTTCTGTGCAATCGAACTTCCAAGGCCTATCCAATCCCAGTGGTATGGCGTACTAGCTCTGAACGTGTATATTCGCTAGTTCATTAAAAACTACCGCTAGTCCCACTACAATCTACCTCACATGCTTTTGAGTGGCGAATTTAACACGGGGATGTCCTACGAGGTGGCGATGGACCCCTTTCTGCATAATCTCTACCTACCATAAGGGTTAGCTACTTATATCTTCAAAGCGTGCTAGCAAAAAGCAAGCGATTTTGTTGTTATTCTAATAACGGGATCTATTTCGGATACACAATTTTTTGTGTTGTCGTTGAAAAAAAATTGTTTTCTGCATTACTTGGAGCTATAGAATTAGCTAGCGAAAAGTGGGTACCTATTTTCAAATGTTAACACTAGATATTGGTGTCTAGGGAAAGATTTAGGTATGATTTGAATGCCACATCAGTAGACCGTGGTACAAATTGAGTGAAAGTGCTAACTATTTCGCATGTCATTGGTGGCGATTGCTACTTTTTATACCACTGGGATAGGTCTGCTTACTACTACAACAATACCAAAAACAACAGGCATTTTGTTTGTGTAAAATTTCTCGCCGTTGTCAAAATCTTACTACCACATAGGCAAAACAAAAGGAAAAATGTGTTTTGTGTGCATGTATGTGTGGCAAAAAACCAAAAAGTAAACAAAAATATACACGTGTAAGGAAAATGTAAACAACTTTTGATATCGTTGAGGAATAACCCAAATAAACATCTGGCTTCTTAAGCAGACCTATTGGATAGACCTTGCGAACTTCAATACATTTTTCGTCAAATGAGAGCACAATGAGAGAACGAATGAGCGAACAAAATGAATCGAAGAGTACACTCGCTTGTGTACCCATTTTAATTCCTCTCTCCCCTCTCGCCTATAAGGTAAGAATCGCAACGACAAAAATCGTTTAATGTAAAAGCAGACTTAAATCCTAAACATTTAAAACAAATTATTTTTCTTAAAGATTATTTCATAAGATCTCCCTAAACTATTGAAAAATATATTAATAAAATGATCTCACAGTTTATTTCTTATTAACCCCCAATTTCACCAAGTTCAGTTATAATTAACTATCAGTTATAGCTGTCAAAACATGTTGTTAACTGGAAGTTAAAGTAATAGTTAGTTTGAACTGGACTTGGTGAAATTGGGAGTAAATGATATATATTTATGAATTACTTTTTTATTTGGTCGTTTCAGTTCAAGAATTGTTTTGTTTGTTATTTTATTTTTTTTTTTTTTTGCTAATAAATTCCAAATAATAAAAAATTTTTGCATTTTTATTTACTGAAATTAATTAATTTATAACAAAACTTTATTAATCGGTAAGTTCGGTTTGTGCTTTGTTGTGATACAGACGTGTATTTTAGCCCCGCATACGATTTGAACTATTAATTAATCACATTTGATTTTGTAATATAAGCAGCGAATGGACGCTTAAAAAAATAATATACATATTTTGTTATTTAAATTATTTAACATAATAGTGAACAATTTAAAACGATAAAATAAAATAAAACAGTAGAAATATATACGTATGTATGAATGTTCATACATGTGTATACATATTCTGAACAAAAACATTTAAATTTCTTGTTTTTTTTTGTTGTTGTTAGTAGATAGGTAATGGGGATCTTGGACTGTGTCCGGTTCCGATAATGTGAAAAAGAATGTGTGGTGTAATGGATTATCCAAGTTCCGAACCATTTCCTGTATACGAGCAGATGAGGTGAAATGTATAACAGTTTGTCCACTTATACATAGATGACGCTGCTTGTGAAGTTCAGTTTTTTAGACTTAGATGGCGCATACATTTATTTCATTTCCGATAGGATTTTAAAAATTTTGTGAAGAAAATACCAACAAAATGGGTATTTTGAGGTAGATTTTAGCGTCGACTTGAATATTTATTTAGGATTTTAAAAATTTTGTGAAGAAAATACCAACAAAATGGGTATTTTGAGGGGATTTAAGCGTTGATTTGAATACATATTTATTTTGGATTTTAAAAATTTTGTGAGGAAAATACCAACGAAATGGGTATTTTGAGGGGATTTAAGCGTTGATTTGAATATTTATTTAGGGTTTTTAAAAATTTTGTGAAGAAAATACCAACAAAATGGGTATTTTGAGGGGATTCAAGCGTTGATTTGAATATTTATTTAGGATTTTAAAAATTTTGTGAAGAAAATACCAACGAAATGGGTATTTTGAGGGGATTTAAGCGTTGATTTGAATATTTATTTAGGGTTTTTAAAAATTTTGTGAAGAAAATACCAACAAAATGGGTATTTTGAGGGGATTTAAGCGTTGATTTGAATATTTGTTTAGGATTTTAAAAATTTTGTGAAGAAAATACCAACAAAATGGATATTTTGAGGGGATTTAAGCGTTGATTTGAATATTTATTTAGGATTTGAAAAAATTTTTGTGAAGATAATACCAACAAAATGGGTATTTTGATGTAAACCCTATTTTAAGCTTTAATGTAAACTCTTTATATTTTTAAAATTTATTTTAATCAAGTTCTGAAACTTTTTGAGGCGGTTAAGTTTATTTTTTTTTTAACTTATCCTAGTTCCGAGCAAGTTTGTGAAATTTATTTTATTGAAATTTATTTTTGTGTGGTAAGATTTTGGTGAAGTTTATTTTTTTCACCACTTATCTTAGTTCCGAACCATTTGTGAAATTTATTTTATTGAAATTTATTTTTGTTTGGTAAGATTTGGTTTGATCTCATTTTAACAGTGATTCTAAACAGTTTAATTTTATCAAAACTATCGAAGCCAAAATCGACAAAATAGAAAATAAAAGTTCAAAATTATGGTATAACCGGTATCTTTTCACATCAATTTTATAATCCTCAAGTAAAAAACAAGTTTGCGATTCTTTTAAAACAGTTTTTAGAATTAACACAATAGTCAAAGAATTTAAATTTACTGCCTGTTTGTAGAAAGCGAGCGCAAAAGTGACTCGTTCGGCTTACATTTAAAACAAAAACAAAATTTCAAAATTTGTTTTTGTTTTAAATGTAAGTTTAGCGAGTCACTTTTGTGCTCGCGTTCTACAAACAGGCAGTTAGTTTTGTTTTCTTCTTTGTATTAAGAAATATTTTGTTCCCGTTTATGCTGGCATTATATTATTCTTATTTGCAGTTTGTTTTCTTTCATAATATAACGTCTCCTAAGAAGATTTAAAAAAGAATTTGTATTTTGTAATAAAATGCTGACGATGTGTCAGCATGTTTGTTTACATTAATCTGATGAAGAAATCTTTTTGTTATATTTAAGAAGCATAAACATGATTGAGCGTGTTAGAATTTATAATTTGTTTATAAAACAAAACATTAATTGCAGTTTGTTTTCTTGCCCTTCTTAAAAGGCTTAGTGGTTCTAATATTGCATCACATTTCGAAAATAATTTTTAATGGCTGAACATATCCATGTATAAATAGCGTATACAATTTATTTCAACAACAAGTATGTTGTGATTTATCGTGGAGTTCAAATAGTATTTTTAATAATTGCGGTTGAAATAATGAAAGAAAAAAATTTAAAATGGTTAAAGATCTACAATCCGATTGCCATGAAGATCAGCATTTAAAACAATCTTCATTTACGCTATAGCATGACTGATATTTTCCATAGAGAAGATGAACGTTTAAAAACTTTTACATGCTGGCCATTAATGTAACGATATTTTTGAAAACTATTGTAAAAAGTTGGAATAAAATATATATATATACATATATAAAATTAATTTGTTATCATTATTCTGAGCATACAGTTGTACACTTGTAGTGCTTTAATGTTATGTGTTAACAGATTTGTTTACCGAAATATTTGTAAAAATTTCTACCTACTTGGCCAAGTGCTCTTTAACTCTGTATACACATAAGCCAAACAATGAATTGTTTACACAAGACATGTGGCTGTATAGTACAAGTACAGGAGTACGACGATTTTGCCGGCGAACGCTTTCGCACATATTTACATCGATGTGAAGCTTGTGTTTCGACAGATGACTCGGATGTAAAAGAATGTAGTCTATCGATATTTGAGAAACGAGAACAACAACGAGAACAACATCTGCTTGAGCTCGAGGCAATAGAGACGGATCACAGTAATATCAAACCGATCAAATACCTCTTGGACGATATAATCGCAAGTCAGGGTATGTGTTCCAACAAATACAACTATCAGTTCTACAGGCAGGTGATAATAAAAGATAGCATTTTGACGAGAGTATTTCACATCATTAAAATAAACAATCGCTACTACTGTGATGCCGACATAGTGGATCGGGGTAATTTTTATTTACTATTTAAAAATTTGGGATCTTGGTGGTGTAATGGATGATAAAAGAAATATTATGGAAGATAGAATAAATACTAGAGCTTGGGGTCACTTTAGAGATAGAAATGACACTCATATGGAAATTGAATAATAATACTAATCTTTTGTTTATTACTATTGAGATAGCAGTGGTTAATAATAACATAAAAATAAAAGGCTTTTGTTTTTTATACTTATTAAAATAAATTTTATTATTTTATATACATATATAAGATTACATCTAAATACATTTATTCTTATACAATAACCATTAAAATATATATATTTATTAATTAGTTTCTTAAAAATAATGTGTATGTAACTGTATTTAAATTAATAATATTTATCTTTAAAGAAAAAAAGTTAAAATATAAGATTTAAAAATTAAAAAATTGTTGTTCTTATTTCAAATTAGATTTTCTCTTTCAAGTAAAATAGCATTTTTTTAAGCGCAAACTCCATAGTTGTGATAACTGCAATATGTGTTTTCTGTGTACTTCTTATTAAGTTCCTTTAAATTTATACATCCAAAATCCTCTATATTTAAAACTTTTTTCTGCAGCATTTTTTCCAACCATTGGCTCTTTTCTGTTCCTTTTACATATATTTTAGAATTTTTTAAATTATTTTTTAAAAAATTACAAACACTCTTAAATGATACTACTCCTGTATTCCACTTAAGATGATGAAAATATTTTATTAACCAATATGCTTCTTTTTGCTCCTTTTGTGATAAACAATTGAAATCAAAAGGCGGTCTTATAATAAAATTGATATATTCCATAGAATTGAAAACAATTGCAACTTCTTTAACGATAAATTTGTTTGATTTTAATTTAAAACCTTGTAAATCAATGAAAACATGTTTACAAGACATCTTTTTAGGATTTATAAAATCTTTCGAACTTGTCCCTTTAATGGTATATATTCAATAATTCGATCGTGAATGAGAATACAATAAGCTGATGTGTTTGCTGGAACATTAGTAGCTGTTTCAAATTCAATTTTTATATCAATTGGTCCGCTGACAATAGATTCATTTTGATAACTAACATCTACTACTATTATTGGAGAATTATTTTTAAACTCTTGAGATGTGAGAAGCGGCTGGGAGTCTCGCATATAGTAGTTTTCTTGAAACCTTAGATACATATCATATAGAATTGCATAACGTTCATTCTGAAACTTTATGTTAAGGTCATCATATGGATAAGACTCTGAATTTAAATGTACTTTTAAATTAGTCAGATCGCAGTGTATAAATTTATTTTCATGTTGGAATGCAATCAAAACAAAACGAGGGCGTTCTCTATTCGCTGCCAGCTTAACATTCCACACATGATTAGTAGACATATTTAGTTGTGGATTTATATGACAATCCCAACTTCTAAATGCAATTGGTATTGAAGTACCACTGTTTATTATTTTTATCATATTTAATTTACAAATATCAGATAGTTGTACATGGGGAATTCTCCACGATATACTTGAAATTGTTAATTTAGCCTTTTCGGTCGAAACAGTTGAATAAACAAGATTCTCATCATTTTTATTACGTAATAGAATCAATTCATGTTTTGCATTCAATAATATTTTGTTATAGTCTTCAGCGAATCCCAAAAACAATTTAAGTGGTACATAAAAATTAAAATATCCATTTACGAGATCAATGTCATCAATTTTATTCCATCCAGCATTTTGCATTCCATTACTATCTATTGGTGAACATGAACCAAATTTTTAATAGTACTTGATGTTCCTAAATGTCTTGTTTGATCAATTTCAACACCATTTACTTCGTAACGGATTTCATCAAATAGATGTGCTATTTTTTATTATTTTTTAATTTAATGTTGGCTGCAGAAGATACTAATTTTGTATTGCTGTCATCTTTAACAAATCCTTCTACATATATAAAACTTTCCGATGGCAAAACATACAAGTCTTGATTTTGTATTGTAATACGAATTTCATCGTTATTGTTGTAAGATTGTTAATATGGGGTATACGTATGGTAGGCCTTTTTAATTATATTTTCATTGGACAAAGGTTTATCCAGAACATCTATTATTGAACTCATGGTTTCTTCAATTTTAAATTTAATGATTTTAGAAATTCTTTATTTGATTGAGTTAAGTTTATATGTTTAAATGAATTCTTTGAATTTAATTTATTTTTCAATATTTTGTTAGAAGAAGAGTGTAATACTTTGTTTTTAGGTATATTCTTCTTGTAAATTATCATTACTTTGTTGGTCTTAAATGTTATCGAATTGTAATTTCCTCTCCTCGGAAATTAAGTAAATCACCGTCTTGATCAACCACTCGCAGAGTAATGGAGCTTATCTCTCGACAGTTGATTGGTAAATAAATGAGATTCCTAGGAATCTCATCTTTATTTTATAGCCAGGTGGGACATTAATGGCAAACTCATGCATACTCATAGTATGTGCTTGGGAGTTATTCATGTATGTGTTGACAGCTATATTACTCTCAATTCGTAAAAGATTTACTTTAAAAATATTAACTGGAAGATCTGAGTAATGCTCTTTATTAGGTAATAGAATATTTTCTTTAAATCCCAAAAGCTTCCCAATTGTATTTTTCTTATTAAAGTATATTGGATCATTAGAGTTTTTTATTTTAACTTGCATCGTATTATTATTAGCTTCAATGTTAATTTTATTTTGAGGACTATATCGTTGATATTGTTCTTTAATATAATCAACTATATCGTTTAGTTCATAAGATCCAATGCGAATTTCAATTACTTGTTCGCCAATATGAAACATATTATTATAAACATCTACATTTGGAATACTATTGTATGAATGAAAATCTGTAAGTGCACACTCATATTTTCCGTCCAACTCAATTGGAGGAAAATAGTTAGCCGTCAACTCTGTTGAATTAGAGCTTAAAGTGAGAGTTATTGACATTTCGATTGTTGAATTGCAAATAAAGTAAAAAACATAATATTATTTATTTAAAAATAATTTATTTACATATATTTTTTGTTCTTTTCTTATTTAATAATAACAATACATTAACTCTTACATTCTATTATTATAATTATATCTACTCTTACAAACTACAATATATCAATCCTATTTATCCAAGAATTGTGTTGATTAGAAAATCCCAACCACTTTACATATGCCATGTCTCCTTTAGTTTTAAGAATTTTTTCAACAAGGTACATATGTATCAGGAAATCGAGTTTTTGAAAGTTCATCATCATAGAAACCACCTTCAATTGGATTTCCTTGATAGTCATCTAATATGTATGTTGCAGGATACGTATTTTTTACTGTTTTAATTTTAAAAATTTCTGTAGCCCAATTGGGAGTGAAACCTTTTTCAAAAATGTGTTTATATTTGCTTGTGCGTACATAATCTCCAACATTAAATTTAGATTTTTTAAATATTTTTAAATGATTGTATACGGTTTGCAATAATTTCATTTCGTTTCCAGAATTAACGTCAATTGGTGCCATTTTAATGGTGCGATGAACTTTTCTATTATATTTATTAATTAGATCTTTGTAAATATCAAGCCAATAATATGAACCATTAAAACTAAATTCTTTCCACATCATTCCTTTTAGAGTTCGATTAAATCGTTCTATTATTGAGGCTTTCATTATACTAAATGTTGAGTAGTGATTTATATTATGGTTGTGCATGAGGATATTAAATTGTTTATTGAAAAATTATTTACCATCATCAGTCTACAAGTTTTTGGCAACTCGACCTTATTTTAAAATACTTTGCATTGCTTGAAATACTTCAGTTGCTGTTTTTGTTTTAAGTGCAACACCCCATGCAAACTTTGAAAAAGTATCAATGATAGTTAACAAATATCGATATTTTTTATTATATGTAGAATAGTTTCCCATTTCAACTAAATCAGCTTGCCAGAGATCATCTATGCCTTTCATTACAACTCTTCGACGTATAAAATTTTTTCGGGCTGGTTTATGAAGTTCATTTACTAAGTCTCTTTTTGTTATCTCCTGGTCTTTATTTTTAATATCAAGTCTGTTATATAGTTTCTGATTTAAGATTTTGATTCTTCTTTCAAAATCTTTTTTAATTTTCTCTATTATTTGATAAACTTCATCAATATTCTTGTTCAATTGATCCATTATCTCCTTCTGTGTTTTTTCAATTTGAGATTGCAAAAACATTTTATTGACACCATCGTTTTCTTCCAAAACATTCGACATATGTTTGATTCTTTTGTTTTGAACATCAATGTTGTTATCTGTATCCATAAAGAACCCAAGCAATTTAGGTGCATTTTTCATAGAAATTACGCCACTTGTATCGTTAATATAGTGACCAAATTTATCAACAGACATTACTTGATGTTAATTTTATAGTTATTCATTAATGTTAGCTTCGTATAATTCTTCAATAATAGAAACAATTTCGTTATTATGATTGCTGTGGCCTGCGGCTTGTGATGCGAGCAGGAGTCTAAGTCGATCTATCAACTCATTTGGATCATCCCAGTATATAGTTTGGTTTATTTGGATTTAAATTCATTAACCCACTTCCCATATAATTTTCATTTGTTGTTTTAATTGTATCAGATGAAGTTGGAGATTGCGGTGTTTTGGTAGATGGATTTTTAGGTTTAATCAATTTTCTGATAATGTTCTTGCAGTTATATGCTCTTGTACCCCTTATATGACCATCTGAGCTATAACCTATTTTATAGGCATTTGTATTATTTAATATTTTTTTATAAATATCTAACTCAGATTTATCATAGTTTTTAGGTATTTTTTGAAACATTAATGAAAATAAACCTGGAGTGAGTGCCCATATTTGGTTTCCAACTTGAATCTTATCTTCATTAAATTGAATGTTACTATCACCAAATTTCCATTCATTATTTGAGTCTTTATGTACTCCATATAGTGTGTCTAACTCATTTCTTTTTTCTAAATATAACAAATCATTAAAATTTATATGATTATTTGGATTTTCTGTTTCTGGTTGAGAATAAAAATCATCATCATCATCATCATCATCATTATAATCTTCAGAGTTACTTGCAGCAGTAGATAATATATTTTTTTCTGGTTTTATAATTGGAATATAAGAATCTGTTTTAAATTGTTCTTGTTGTTTTGATTAATTTTTAATTTTATTCTTTTCAACTTTTAAATTTACTTTGGTATTTTTCGAACTATTAATGAAATTTTTCAGGGGTTCTGTTATGGGTTTAAATGTATCTTTAAGTTGTTCACGAGTATCAGCTTCACCAATTTTTATACTGCGAAATTTCTTCTTTAAAACATTTCTTCTCTTTACCAACTCTTTTAAAACTTTTTCATTAATTATCAAAAAGTAATTTCAATTTTTGGGAATACAAAATTTTAATTTCAAAAGATTTTGTTATTCGTGCTTAATGTAAGATGAGATAAACCCACTTTTTTATTGTTGATGTGTTTTGTTAAAGCTTTGATATTGTTACAAGTAAAACTGTTGCTATAAGTCTTATACGTTTAACAGTTTTATTTGGTTTAATATCTTTAGTTTTTCTAAAATCTTTATGGATGAAGTTTCCTGATGATCTGGCCTAAGCAACCAGTGAAATGCATTGGAATAGCTTATCCCATCAACAATAAATTTCAAGTGTTTTTATCAAGAATAAAAACTGGGAATTAAGCACGAATAACAAAATCTTTTGAAATTAAAATTTTGTATTCCCAAAAATTTAAATTACTTTTTGATAATAAACAGGCAAGTGCACGGCCTAAAAAAACACTTAATTGACAACATCTTTTGTAAGTTGTTGTTTGTTTTTTATTTTGTTTTTCTTAACCTACTTACAACTACAATTAATGTTGAGAGAATTTCAACTAATTGTAGGGGGTAATGTAAGATGAGATATACCCACTTTTTTATTGTTGATGTGTTTTGTTAAAGCTTTGATATTGTTACAAGTAAAACTGTTGCTATAAGTCTTATACGTTTAACAGTTTTATTTGGTTTAATATCTTTAGTTTTTCTAAAATCTTTATGGATGAAGTTTCCTGATGATCTGGCCTAAGCAACCAGTGAAATGCATAGGAATAGCTTATCCCATCAACAATAAATTTCAAGTGTTTTTATCAAGAATAAAAACTGGGAATTAAGCACGAATAACAAAATCTTTTTCATTAATTTTTTTATCGGACATCAGATCAGCTATTCGTTGGTTAACAATGCGATTTATTGTTGTAATATCTTTAAAGGTTGATGTTATACTAATAATCGTATATAATATATTCTATAATTTATATTGTTATAAAATAATCAAACTGCTTTCTATATCTCCCATCATTTAATTCATCATCTTTGCTTATAACCAAAAATCCATATTTATCTTTCCAACATTCTCTACAAATTTCACGAAACTTTTCGTAACTCATATCGCTACCAACATGATCACCATAAATATGTTTCATATTCATTTCATCTTGCTTAAACATAATAATCATATTAGCATTATCTCTTATTAAATGTTTAGGAATTCTTGTATATGTTTGACATAAGTAGAATGAGTCTACATTTCTATGTCTACCCATGCAAAAATATGCACGTATATTGTTTTGTTTTTCACATGCAACATCATCGAATATCATAATTGAATTGTTTTGTGCTTCATCAGGAGGTTTTACAGAATCATTATCTGAAAACGTATAAAACCCAATTCCTTTAATTGGCGATATTAATTTTTTTAAATATTCATACTTTGGTTGGAAAAGTGATTTTGAGTATAAATAGATGTTTTCAAATTTCAGTCCATTAGGACTCTCTAGTAAGCTTATCATAACGTTAGTCTTTCCACAATTTGAAGGACCTACAATAAGCGCACGAATTCGAAATTCGGTAATATAGAACTATGTCTTCTTTTTGAATTTATATTTGTTGAAGAATCCGTATTACGAACAAAAATATTTGTATGTTGTTTTATTAAACACATCTTTAGAACTGAATGAAATAATTAAATATTCTGTTTTTCTTATAGAATAAAATCAAATAAAATGGTTATTCGCTTTAACAACAAGGTTAATTGTAATAAAACCGTCAGAGGAGGAGGTTTAATTAATAAATTGGTAAATTCACTTCCTTTTGAAGTACATCTTCCTGGTTATCAATAGTGTGGTCCTGGAACGAAATTACAAAAACGTTTAGAACGAGGTGATAAAGGAATTAATCTATTAGACGCTGCATGCAAAGAACACGATATTGCTTATTCAAAAAGTTAAGATTTAAATATTAGACATCAAGCTGATAAAATTCTTGAGAAGAGAGCTTGGGAACGAGTACTTTCAAAAAATATCAGTCTTCCAGAAAAATCGTTTGCATATTTGGTTACTAACGCAATGAAAGCAAAAACTAAACTCGGTATGGAGATGACTACGCAAAACCAAAGTAATAGAAAATCAAAATCGAATAAAGTAATTGGAAGAAAACTGTTCAATTCAACGCTAAAAGCAACAACAAAAATTTTAAGAAAAGAAAAACCAACAGATCTTAATAGTGCTATTAAGATTGCACGCAAAACCATTAAGAAATCCTTAAAGGGAAGGAAATCTGAAATTGTAGTACCACGTGTAATACTTGTTCCAAAAGTTGGTGGTGTTTTACCATTAATACCAATATTAACAGCTTTAGGTGTAATTGGTACCCTATCGAGTGGATGTGCTAACATAGCAAAAGCAGTTAATGCAGCAAAGAATGCTAAACTCCAACTTGATGAAGCGACTAGACACAATAAGAATATTGAAGCAATAGCAATGGGTAAAGGACTTTACCTCAAACCATATAAGAAAGGATATGGATTAACTTATGAAGAAAAAGCAAAAAACTTCTAAACAAGCTACCCAAAAGGCCATTGACTGATATTGATATACGAAAATTCTCAAAAAATATTCCAAATTTTAGAGGAATTTTCATGTTAGACGCAATACCAAAACATCCCAGAAATATTGAATGTGGAGTTATTAATTTGGATTCTACAATCGGTAGTGGTACACATTGGGTAGCTTACTATAAAAACAATAAACAAATAGAATATTATGATAGTTTTGGAAGTTTACAACCACCATTGGAACTAGTTGAGTACCTAGGAGGAAACATAAAATATAACTACAATCAACATCAAAACTATGATTCATTTAATTGTGGACATTTATGTCTTGAATTTTTATACAAAATAACTGAAAAAGAAATTAATAAATAAAACAATTAAAATTATTTTAAAAAGAAAAACAATGTTTTTTATTTAATTATTTTAAGGTACATATTATTATTATTTTTATCGTTAAAATATAATTTAAAAACTGTTAAAGTTTGCGTATATGGGATATCTAGAATTGGCTTCAAAGATATCACCCTCCTCAAATGGCTTCAATCGCAATCGTTTTTCTCCCCTTCCCTGGATATAAGATACGATCCAGATGATAAATTCTTCAAATCTTCGTCAGTTAGCGTATTGTAGCGATATGGCAAAAACAATATATTCTCCTCAAGCTCAATTTTTATTGAGTTTCCATACTTTGTTTTAACTCTACTTGCATTCATAATAATGTGTTTAGAAGATACCACAAGATCCTTAATGTGAATTAAGGATTTGCTGTAGCTCAGAGTATTAAATTTCGATACTAAGTTTTTCGAGGGTTCCATTTTTCACAACCGATCACGTTAGTTTCTTTTTTTCAACTGAGATTAAAACCACTTCTCTAAATTGAAAAGAGCTTAACTAAATCAATATTAATTTATTTTATTAATCACGAAAAATGTTATTGATATATAATCATGTGAATAAATGAGACGAAGACATACATTTCTTCCCTTTGCTCCAAAGAAAGAAATCGATATAAATAAATAAATATGCAATAACACTAGCAAATAAATAAGAATCAATATAGAACAAATTACCGAATAGCATTTAGAAAATTAATATAGTTTTCTTTTCACTATAGTTATTAAGTAAACCGAATAGCATTGAGAAATTTAATATACTTTTCTCTTTCACTCTAGTTATTAAGTAAACCGAATAAAATTGAGAAATAAGGGAGCAAAAAGAAGCATATTGGTTAATAAAATATTTTAATCATCTTAAGTGGAATACAGGAGTAGTATCATTTGAGAGTGTTTGTAATTTTTTAAAAAATAATTTAAAAAATTCTAAAATATATGTAAAAGGAACAGAAAAGAGCCAATGGTTGGAAAAAATGCTGCAGAAAAAAGTTTTAAATATAGAGGATTTTGGATGTATAAATTTAAAGGAACTTAATAAGAAGTACACAGAAAACACATATTGCAGTTATCACAACTATGGAGTTTGCGCTTAAAAAAATGCTATTTTACTTGAAAGAGAAAATCTAATTTGAAATAAGAACAACAATTTTTTAATTTTTAAATCTTATATTTTAACTTTTTTTCTTTAAAGATAAATATTATTAATTTAAATACAGTTACATACACATTATTTTTAAGAAACTAATTAATAAATATATATATTTTAATGGTTATTGTATAAGAATAAATGTATTTAGATGTAATCTTATATATGTATATAAAATAATAAAATTTATTTTAATAAGTATAAAAAACAAAAGCCTTTTATTTTTATGTTATTATTAACCACTGCTATCTCAATAGTAATAAACAAAAGATTAGTATTATTATTCAATTTCCATATGAGTGTCATTTCTATCTCTAAAGTGACCCCAAGCTCTAGTATTTATTCTATCTTCCATAATATTTCTTTTATCATCCATTACACCACCAAGATCCCAAATTTTTAAATAGTAAATAAAAATTACCCCGATCCACTATGTCGGCATCACAGTAGTAGCGATTGTTTATTTTAATGATGTGAAATACTCTCGTCAAAATGCTATCTTTTATTATCACCTGCCTGTAGAACTGATAGTTGTATTTGTTGGAACACATACCCTGACTTGCGATTATATCGTCCAAGAGGTATTTGATCGGTTTGATATTACTGTGATCCGTCTCTATTGCCTCGAGCTCAAGCAGATGTTGTTCTCGTTGTTGTTCTCGTTTCTCAAATATCGATAGACTACATTCTTTTACATCCGAGTCATCTGTCGAAACACAAGCTTCACATCGATGTAAATATGTGCGAAAGCGTTCGCCGGCAAAATCGTCGTACTCCTGTACTTGTACTATACAGCCACATGTCTTGTGTAAACAATTCATTGTTTGGCTTATGTGTATACAGAGTTAAAGAGCACTTGGCCAAGTAGGTAGAAATTTTTACAAATATTTCGGTAAACAAATCTGTTAACACATAACATTAAAGCACTACAAGTGTACAACTGTATGCTCAGAATAATGATAACAAATTAATTTTATATATGTATATATATATATTTTATTCCAACTTTTTACAATAGTTTTCAAAAATATCGTTACATTAATGGCCAGCATGTAAAAGTTTTTAAACGTTCATCTTCTCTATGGAAAATATCAGTCATGCTATAGCGTAAATGAAGATTGTTTTAAATGCTGATCTTCATTGCAATCGGATTGTAGATCTTTAACCATTTTAAATTTTTTTCTTTCATTATTTCAACCGCAATTATTAAAAATACTATTTGAACTCCACGATAAATCACAACATACTTGTTGTTGAAATAAATTGTATACGCTATTTATACATGGATATGTTCAGCCATTAAAGATTATTTTCGAAATGTGTTGCAATATTAGAACCACTAAGCCTTTTAAGAAGGGCAAGAAAACAAACTGCAATTAATGTTTTGTTTTATAAACAAATTATACATTCTAACACGCTCAATCATGTTTATGCTTCTTTAATATAACAAAAAGATTTCTTCATCAGATTAATGTAAACAAACATGCTGACACATCGTCAGCATTTTATTACAAAATACAAATTCTTTTAAAATCTTCTTAGGAGACGTAATATTATGAAAGAAAACAAACTGCAAATAAGAATAACATAATGCCAGCATAAACGGGAACAAAATATTTCTTAATACAAAGAAGAAAACAAAACTAACTGCCTGTTTGTAGAACGCGAGCACAAAAGTGACTCGCTTAACTTACATTTAAAACAAAAACAAATTTTGAAATTTTGTTTTTGTTTTAAATGTAAGCCGAACGAGTCACTTTTGCGCTCGCGTTCTACAAACAGGCAGTAAATTTAAATTCTTTGACTATTGTGTTAATTCTAAAAACTGTTTTAAAAGAATCGCAAACTTGTTTTTTACTTGAGGATTATAAAATTGATGTGCAAAGATACCGGTTATACCATAATTTTGAACTTTTATTTTCTATTTTGTCGATTTTGGCTTCGATAGTTTTGATAAAATTAAACTGTTTAGTCTACTTTCACACGTTTCATCTTTTGATGCTCAACTCTTATGTTTTTAGGTGAGAGAAGAAAGAAGAAAGGGGGTTAGTACAGAGATGCCTGTACTCGGTCAGTACGCTTTGTGCTTTTATTCGTTGGTATATGCCAGCAATGGCTGCATGTAATTTTTTTCTTTTCTTTTTCTCTTTGATTCGCTGTTAATGAAATTGTTGTTGTTTTGAACCGAAAAAAGTTGAAACCGATTGCTGCGTGTGATTATGTTGGCATCTTTAAAGGGAATTGAAAAGAAGTTGAGCATCAAAAGAAGAAACGTGTGAAAGTAGACTTAGAATCACTGTTAAAATGAGATCAAACCAAATCTTACCAAACAAAAATAGTTATCAATAAAATAAATTTCACAAACTTGCTCGGAACTAAGATAAGTGGTGAAAAAAATAAACTTCACCAAAATCTTACCACACAAAAATAAATTTCAATAAAATAAATTTCACAAACTTGCTCGGAACTAGGGTAAGTTAAAAAAAAAATAAACTTAACCGCATCAAAAAGTTTCAGAACTTGCTTAAAATAAATTTTAAAAAGATATAGAGTTTACATTAAAGCTTAAAATAGAGTTTACATCAAAATACCCATTTTGTTGGTATTATCTTCACAAACATTTTTTAAAATCCTAAATAAATATTCAATTCTTCACAAAATTTTTAAAATCCTAAATAAATATTCAAGTCGACGCTAAAATCCACCTCAAATTACCCATTTTGATGGTATTTTCTTCACAAAATTTTTAAAATCCTATCGGAAATGAAATAAATGTGTGCGTCATCTAAGTATAAAAAACTGAATTTCATCAATCAGCGTCATGTATGTATAGGTGGGCAAACTGTTATACATTTTCACCTCATCTGCTCGTATACCGGAAATGGTTCTGAATTTGGATAATCCATTACACCACACATTATTTTTCACATTATCGGAACCGGACACAGTCCATGATCCCCATTACCTATCTACTGTTGTTGTAAAATACAATAAATAATAAAAATATTAAAGCAAAGCAAAACGGTGAAAAACAAAAACAGCTCTTTGCATGAGTACGAACAGTGAAACAACACTAAGGAAAAATGAAAGAAACGTTTACGTTTTAGTTCAAGCAAACGAAAATAATGCAGAAATAAATAAAACTAAACAAAATAATATAAACTATTTAACGGCTAAGCCAATTATTCGAACACGTTCCCTATCACCCTCGGTGTTTACAAAAACAGTGGATAGCGACTCATTAAAAAAACTACAACTAGATTTGGTGACAAGTGTTGCCAGGCCAGCAAGTATTGCCGTGACGTCAAACACAAATTTAGTGGGAAATGATACCATGAACTTAAACACAAATGCAATGGAAAACCCCCCTGTAAAAAGCTGTCAAAAGCCTACAGTACAAATTGGTATGGACAGGTACATAACAGTGCTTAAACGGGGACGCAGCCCTACCTCTGCAGCAGTTGCTTCGGCCTCAAAAGTACCATCTTTTGATAAAATAAATACACAAAATCGTTTTGCGATTCTGGAGGATGAATCCTCTGAAGCACCAAACGTCATTAAATCGTCTAAGCCACCCCCGATATACCTTAGAGAGCAAAACTCTAATGAGTTAATAAAAAGTTTAATTTCGGTGATAGGTGAAAATTCCTTTTATGTAGCTGCAATAAAGCGCGGTATCATTAACGAGACTAAAATACAGGTGAATCACGAGGATGATTTTCGAAAAGTAATTACAAGATTTGAGACTCTGAATAAAAACTTTTATACTTATCAACTGAAGAGCAGTAAAGGTCTTCAGGTAGTAATCAAGGGCATAGACTCATGCGTAGACCCAGGGGAAATTAAAGCTTTTTTAGAAGAGAAGGGCTTTAAATTCAAAAACGTAACAAATATCAAAAATAGGGAAAAAATCCCCAACCACTATTTCGAGTGGAGCTAAAACCCGGCGACGTTAAGCTCAAAAAAATGAAACGCATCCAATTTATAATTTTAAATATATTCTGTACAGAAGGGTAACTATTGAGGAGCCGCACAAAAGAATTGGTCCTGTTCAAAGTCTAAACTGCCAGGAATTTGGCCATACTAAGGCATACTGCTACTTAACCCCTGTTTGCGTAGTATGTGGTGAATTACATGGAACAGTTCTTTGCGACAAGTCTAAAACCGACCCCAACGTAAAAAAATGTAGCAACTGTGGCGGTAATCACACTGCCAATTATAGAGGATGCCCTGTATATACTATCGTCAAGCAGTCGGTCGGACCGAAAACTAATCCCTCTCAAATGCAGGTAACAAATCAGGTACACACAAATGCAATTCAAGCCCCCCAGCCTAGTAATAACAGAACCTCTTACGCTAACGTCCTAAAATCAAACCATGAGCCAATGCAAGGTGCCTCGCCAAGTAATGATGAAACTACAGTTTCTAATTTAAGTCGTTTAGAAAAAACCATGGAAACATTAGTGCAAACGGTAAATAATTTTACTAACACAATGGGTAATATGATGCAGGAAATGCTTAGAATGCAATCGATGTTATTGCAAGCTGTACTTAACAAACCATGAACTGTTTAAAAATTTGTTTTTGGAACGCAAACGGCATCCGCCAACATAAAAATGAATTAGAATACTTTCTTAAAAATAAACAAATTGATGTCATGATGATTTCTGAAACTCATTTGACCTCAAGAAATACGTTTAATATAAATTGTTATATTGTATATGATACCAAGGACCCTCGAGATAGAGCTTGTGGAGGTTCTGCCATTTTAATTAAAACCCGAGTCAAACACTACCTAATTTGTGATCATCGTGAAGATTATCTCCAAGCAACGAACATTTGCGTTGAGGAATTAAATAGAAACCTAGTAATTTCTTCGTTATACTCCCCGCCTAGATTTTCAATATCGGAGGACCAATATTATAAATATTTTAAATCATTAGGACCGTATTTCCTAGCCGCTGGCGATTTTAACGCTAAGCATACCTTCTGGGGGTCGCGACTTATAACACCAAAGGGTCGTGTTTTATTTAACACAATTTCTAAAATGGATTTAAATGTGGTAGCGAGCGAACAACCAACATATCATCAAAAAATTCCAGATGTCATCGATTTCGGCGTGGTTAAAAACATTCCCATAGAAACGATTAATGTTGAAGCCTCCCTAGATTTATCTTCCGACCACACATATACAATTGTTACTTTAATGAGCCCCAATAGAATTGTACCTCCGACGACAGCTACGCAAATTAATTGGTTAAAATATAAAAAATATCTCAGTACCCATTGCACAGAAAATATTGCGCTCAGTACACCGGATTATGTAGAACGCTCTATTGACAATTTTGACAGTTTTCTGAAACTAGCTGTTCAACATTCCAATATTGCCCCCAAAAAAACAAAAACTATTAAAATATATTCCACAGATGTCGAGCATCTTTTGTCTGAAAAAAGGAGGGCTCGAAGAGAGTGGCAATTGCACAGATCCCCTCAACTTAAGAACTTACTTAAAGAGTGTACAAAAAGACTAAGAAAGTTACTGCAGACTAAGAAAACGGCTTCTCTGGAAAAATATCTTGAGGAACTTGATGCAACCCCACAATCAAACTACTCATTATGGCGTGCAGCTAGAAAGCTCAAAAGGCCAGTTGTCTCTAAACCACCATTAAGAAACTTGAATGGAAGTTGGGCAAGAAATGATGTTGAAAAAGGAAATCTGTTTGTCAATCATTTAAAAAACGTATTTACCCCAAAAATATCTCACGATATTGCGGTCGAGTTACCACCTGTTGCTGCTAGAGCAGCTGTTCCGCTAAGATTTGAGATAAGAGAAATCGAAAAGGCTATTTGTGATTTAAACCCCAAGAAGGCTCCTGGGTTTGATAAGATCAGCAACAAAATGCTTTTGGAGCTACCCAGCATAGCAAAGAAAATTATTCTTTTAATTTTTAATGCTATTTTACGTCTTGAATACTATCCTCAAAAGTGGAAGGTCTCCTTAGTCACCATGATACCTAAACCTGGAAAGGATCACACAAAAGTTGAGTCATATAGGCCTATAAGCTTACTTTCTAATATATCAAAGCTGTTTGAGAAGCTTTTAGCGTCAAAATTAACCCCAATTTGAAATGAAAATAGATGTATTCCTAACCACCAATTCGGCTTTAGAAGAGAACACAGCACAATTGAGCAAACCCATCGTATAGTAAACGCAATAAGAAAAGCCTTTGAAGAAAAAATATTGTTCCGCTCTCTTCATCGATGTTTCTCAAGCTTTTGATAAAGTCTGGCATGAAGGCTTATTACATAAATTGAAGCTCAACTTACCAGTAAACACACACAAGCTGTTAGAAAGCTACTTAGTCGGTCGAAAATTTATTATTAAAGAAGGTGATTATTTAAGCTCTCCTCAGCAAATTGACGCTGGAGTCCCTCAGGAAGCATCCTGGGCCCACTTTTATACTTAATATATACCTCAGATATGCCAACAAACAACTACACACAAACTTCAACATTTGCTGATGATACAGCTTTTCTGAGCGTGCACGAAAACCGTCAAGAAGCATCTCGATACCTACAGGATCATATATTTCAACTCGAACTATGGTTAAAGCAATGGAGGATAGAGGTCAATGAGCAAAAATGGGTACATATAACATTCACCTTGCGTCGGGAATCATGCCCCCTATTAAAATCAATAATCAAATAATACCTCAAAATTCGCATGTAAAATACCTCGGTATTCATCTAGATCGCCGTTTAACGTGGAAAAGCCATATAGAGGCAAAATTAACTCAAATGAAACTAAAAGCCATCCAAATTCATTGGCTTATTGGAAGAAACTCTGTCCTTAGTCTCGACTGCAAACTTCTTCTTTACAACTCCATCTTAAAGCCAATCTGGTGCTATGGTATTCAGTTATGGGGCACTGCCTCGACCTCTAATATCGAAAAAATTCAAAGGCGCCAAAACAAACTACTTCGAATAATCACAGCTGCCCCTTGGTATGTTAAAAACTCAAATATTCACAAGGATCTTAATGTTCCATTAGTTAAAACTATGATTACCAAATATGCAGTAAAATACTTAAAAAGGCTCGAATTGCACCCGAACCCACTGGCACGAAATATTTTAAATGATAGCGGCCACACTCTCTTAAGAAGAAGAGACACTGCAGCACTTATCCAATTAGATGAGCGATAAACACCTATAAAAGTGAACAGAACCCGCGATGAAGAAAATTTTTGTCTGGCACTGGCAGGAAAAAAATAACGTATTAGGTTAAGATTTGATTAATTATTGTTAGTTCATATTTAATATATGAAGATTCAATAAATAAATAATGAAGAAAAAAAAAATCGGTTAACCGATCAATAAAAAAATTAACGGACTATAAACCGATTAAACCAAAACCTCGGTTAATTAATCGAGCGATTAATCGATTAAATCAAAAGCCCGATTTAATGAATACCCTACTATTTATTATTAATTTATCTCTATAAAAATAGACATCTGCATTAAAATTGGTTGCGGTCTAGACCTATATTAAATTATTGACCGACAATCAGAAATTTTTATGCTTTTTTATACCCTCCACCACAATTAGTTGTGAAGAGGGTATACTAAGTTTGTCATTCCGTGTGAAACTTTTTTATTATTCATCTCAGACCCCATAAAGTATATATATATATATATTTTGGGTCCTTGAGTAATTCTAAGCCGATCTAGCCATGTCCGCCTGTCTGTCCGTCTGTTGAAAACACGCTCACTTTTGAAAAACTCAAAGGAAATAAACAAACTTGGTGTCAAATTGCTTGTAGCAGTTTGAGATTGAAATCCAGCACAATCGGTTCAGTAGGATCAGAGCTATGAATCAAAATGTGGAACCACCATCTAAAAAAAATTGATAATTGTGTTACAAAAACTAACATAAATGGTGGAATAACGCACATAATGATATAAGATTTTGCACAAATTCGTTTTATTCGACTGGAAATCACGCTGTAAAATTTTGTGAAGATCCGTCCATAATTTACCCTAGTCCTCATATAAACCCTACTTCCGGAAAACAGTTTAGTACGCCTAAAACCGCAAGAATGAATGCTATCATAACAAAATTTGGTACATCACAGTTTTATAGAACTAGAAATAAGACTGTGAAATTTTGTAAAGATCGGTCTATAATTTACCATAGGCCTCATATAAAGCCCACTCTGGTAAAATAATTAAATACGCCTAAAACCGTAGCAGAGATAGATATTGCGGTAAACTGTGTTCCAGCTTAGCTTCATATGGCCAGAAAAAATGTTATGCAATTTTGTGATATACGGTCCATAATAAACCTTACATCCATTTTAATCAGCTTTCTAAAATTCACTGTAAACGCTAAAACTAATTTCTCCGCTGTATTGAAATTTATGTTATTTAATACCAGAAATCAATCTGCTGAATTTTGGAATGATGTGTTCATAGCTTACCATGGCTTCAATATAAATTGCCCTCCTGATAATCATTTAGATTCGGCTTAAACTGTTACGAATCATGATATTTTACTCATTGTGTAATTCGCATTCGCTAGACACATATGTATTCGCAACCGACATTCCGATCGAAAATTAAAGTAATTCCAATATGAATCAATATTTTTCTTCATGAACTCTGTACATTTCCTTAAACTTTTCTAATTTTGCTTATGTATGTTGACGGTAGTTTGAGATACCCCTAATGTAAATTAAGAATTGCATTCACAGGCACAAATACATATTTTCTTTTAGTACAAAAAAATGTGTTTTTTTTTCTTTTAATTGTTTTGTTTGTATGTAAGTGTACTTCTAATTAAATTGAGAATGAACATCGAGTGTTAAGATAAATAGAATTTTTTGTTATTTTTATAATCAGCATCAAAAGGGTAGACTAAGTTTGTCATAATGTGTGCCACACCAATAAATGTACTTATTCTGAATTCTTGAGTAATTCTTATTTGGCTAGGTAATGCCCGTCTGTCTGTGTTTAAGAAACACTCTCTCTTCTGAAAGACTAACGGCCAATTTCACCAAGTTCAGTTATAATCTTAAGTTAAAATAATAGTTAGTTTTAACTGAACTTCGTGAAATTGTCCGTAAATAATAAAATTATGATTTTAGTATCAAATTATTTCTAGTTCCTCTTAGCAGTTTGGGATTGAAAAGAATTACAAACCTCCTAGTAGGAAAAAAGTAATGGCCCCAATTATGGACAAGCCAACCTAAAATACTGATATTCCTATTCTGCTTACATAGTTTTAACCATGGTAGAATAAGTTCAAGGTAAAACAACGTCAAACAAAAGAAAATATGGAAAAATATTAAAACAAGCGTCAAAACCCAAATAAATTAATTTGTTATTACATGGGTAAATTATGAAATCTGTCCCAAATGAACATAACTGGTACTTATTATACTATGGTTTTTACAAGTAATGTATTACTTGCATTAATTTCCTAACGATTTATTTAAGGTTTAGTAAAAACAACTTTTGACCCGCTTACTTAATTAAAACGTTCTATATGACTAGAAACAGATAAGGCCTAAAACGCTTACAAACACTAATATTGTAATGAATATCGGTCAACTCCCACTGCCACAGAATCTATAACTCTTCGTGAAGGGTATCAAAGATTTGGCACTGCCGAATAGAGCATTCTTTCTTGCTATAATTAACTTAACAGTGACGAAGCACATTTTTACTGGCAGCAGAAAAAAAAATATATAAAGTTCAATACAATAGTAACCGGTTCAGATAAATTAATTATGTATAAAAAATTTAATTCTATAAAAAATCTTTTGTGAATATTTTTCTAATATTTTTTTTTTTACTGTTTGTACACTTAAAAAATAAAAAAGTAAATTTTTGAAATATAAATAAGTATTTATTTGTTTAATATTTAGCAAACAAGTTTAAAAGTTATAAGATCATTTAAAACATTAGATCATTTAAATCTAAAGCTAAGCTCGTTTTCATAGATAAATTCCTTTTTTTTGTTAGGTCATCAACAGATCAAGGAAATGTTTAATATCGATGGCTTATATTCAATACCCGCCATACACCAATTTTTGGAAAATGACTTTTTGATGGCAAATTGTTCACTGATGCCAGTTTTATCTCTGACAAAAATTTCAGAAAAAAAATTAATATATGTAAGTCCTTTTTTCAAATACGCTTTATTGCGCGCGCGCTCTGTCGTCTTAGAACATTGATGTTCAAAAATGTTTTGCATATGTATTATGAGAGAGTTTAAAAATACAGAGATACACAAAACTAATCGCACAAATTTTATTTAAATTTAATAGAAATAAATTGTTTTGATTGTTAAATATTTATAATAATACCGTCCAACGAAATTTTCTATTTTTTAAATTGTCTTTTAAAATGTAAACTTTTAAAAATTTTTAACAAACAGTAAGAATTGGAAATTTTTAAATACCTATTACCATTAAAAAAATTCAATGTGAAGTGCGAGCATGTTTAGAAATTAAAATTAAGAATTATATCTAAAAAAAAACTCCACTTAATTCTTCTACATTTATGCTTTTATGACAATTTCGTAAAAACATTCAAATATTTTTTTAATTTTATTACTTATCTTACACACTGTATTTGAAATAAGATCAACTCATCTTCCGTACGTGTGCAACTAAATTAAAGAGCGTAAAAAAACAAAGGGGTGGGGCTTACAAACAATTGTTTGCTTGAATGGACATCAATGTCTTAGAACAAGCTACATGCAAAATATTTTGACGCGTTTGCGCCAGAAAGTTGGTTAACTTTGAACTTTTTAACGCGTTGTGTATTTTTGGCAAGTGATCAGCTGACAATAAAAAGAATAATTTAACAAATTTGTGAATCATGAAAGAAAAACTTATTGAAGAGCTTAAAAAACATACAATATTTATATAAAAATAATAAATTCAATAAAATAACAAAATCTTGGTAAACTTTCGAACCCGTTTTTAATGCACAAATAAGTAAACAAATAAAAAAACAGCTGACAGAAATGGCAGGATGCTCAGCTTCCAATCCAGCCAAGTAAAAGGAAACATCTTCAAGATTTGAAACCGGTTATATCACTAGAATATCATTACTTTTATGATAATTTAGTTCAGATGGAGTCAAAGTAATAAGAAGCAATGTGACAATGTCCAATTTGAATTACCTTTTTTTTAATTATGTTTATTTTTTGTTATTGTTTTGTTATTGAATTCTTATATGTTAGAAAAACGTTAAACAAATGCATCATGCTTATGTGTCCATGTAAATATTAATTTATCTATGTTTATAAACTTCATGAAAATCGGTTTGAAAGTTTGTGAAAGGCAGAAATTGCCCCCTGCCTCCCCTTGTGGTCCTTTTTTGTAAAAACTGTATAGCTAATGTGTCCCTATAGATATGGATCTATCTATGTTTTAAATTTTATTAAAATCGGTTTGATAGTTTCTGAGAGGAAAAAATTTCCCCCTATCTTCCCTCGTGGTCCTACGATTCGGCCCATTTTCAATAGGCTTGGTCCTTGTGCCAATAAGAACCTATGACCCAAATTTTATCAAATTATCTCGAAAAGTGGGACCTGTACTTTGCGCACAAGGTTATATGGACAGCCAGCCAGCCAGCCGGACGGACATCGTTAGTTCGACTCAAAAAGTGATTCTGAATAGATCGGTATACTTTAAGGTGGGTCTAGGACCACTATTTTAAGGCGTTACACACATCAGCACAAATGCATAATTCCCTCTCCACTATTGTGGTGTGGGTATAAAAATTACAGCTTGGTGGAATATTCTTGACTTTTTCCTTGATTGATTTTTTGACAGTTTACTTTTAAGTTGTAACATATCTTAACCATCGGAAAATTCTTTAAATTTCGTATTCTAATGATTCAAATGAGTGCCCCGACAGGCTAGCTGGTTGAGTGCTAGTCTTATTTTATTTCATTGGCCAAAAGTTCAATTTTTGTTTGTCATCGATTTCAAAAATATTAATTTTATTTAATAGTAAACATACTAAAACTAAGGTAGCAAAAAAATTAGGTCAACATATTGTTAATTGCCATGCTGTTAAACACAACTTTTTTTTTAATTCAGAAAAAAGCGTTTTTTTTTTTGAATATTTAATCCGAAAGAAATTATCATTGCACAAAAACTATCAGCGATAATGACCTGTTAGCTTTTTGGCTAGGTTGGTAGTCTTGTTATCTTTAAAAAGGTAATATTTGCGAATATTTTGTTATTTATATTTGAGATGTTAAGACATATTTTCTAAACTTTTGCGGATCAAAAGGGATTAAGAAGGTAAAACCACTATGGGAAAGGTGAAAGTGTTTTCTTTAACCCTATATATACTCTTGTACCCGTTTGGACCCGTCTGTTTAACACTTTTTTAATTTTAATGAAATTACTCCAAAAAAATTTCTAAGCTACCATATTTTTGTCAAATTTCAACTTTAGTAGAATAGAACTTTTGCGGATCAAAAGGGATTAAGAAAGTAAAACCACTGATAGAAAGGTGAAAGTGTTTTCTTTAACCCTGTATATACTCTTGTACCCGACTGAACCCGTCTGGTTAACAATTTTTAATTTTAATGAAACTACTCCAAAAAAATTTTTTTTTGTTTAAAATTTTTTTTTAACTTTTTTTTTATTTCGCAAAAATGTTTGCAGAAGTAACAAAAATCATGTGCTATTGCCTTAAAAAAAAATTTTATGATATAAGGAATATTGATCGTGATCGAACAGAATACAGCTAGTACATATAAAAAATTTTATTATTGTTACACAATCAGGAAAACGAATAGCTGCCCTGATTCATCCTTATCCGTTACACTACGTCCACACTAGTGTATTTTATAGTATAATAAAGAGCTTGGACACGCGTTAACGCTAAACAGGTATATAGTGAATCCCACCTTAGAAGGAATTTTTAAATTTTTTTTGGTCTTTTTATTTTATCTGTTTTTATGGCTCTAATAATATTCTATGACCCTATAACTATGCAATGCGTTGTTAAATATATGTCAGGTATTTTAAAGCATATAAATAAAATGATTTTAACTTTGTTAATCCTTTTTATTCTACCTGTATTTGGTATAAAAAAAAGTATAAAATGGCTTAAAAGCAAGTGACATTCGCATGCAAACTCAGTGCACGCAGAGAAAAAACATGATTAATGACTGGTCACTACGATCATTTTTATTCATATTTGCCAAATATGTTTACCATAATACATTTTTTATAGTGTTCATCTAACTTGAAAACATATTTTTTGTCGTAAACATTTTTATATTCACTATTATAATATTATATGGTGTTTTACATCTAAAAATTAACTCTGATCTAGCTAAACATATTAAATAATGTGAAATGTGTGAAATTCTCTAAATGAAAACATTTATTGTCAAAACAAACAGTGTGTGTTTATAAAGACAATCAAATTTTCTCCCACTTTATTTCTGTCCGCGAGCGTCAGTTACATGGATGATAACAAAAGAATTAAGACGTTTTTCGGGAAGAAAAAGACCATGCTGCCTTGCAAATTGACGAAATAATAAACTACACGTTTATTAAAATAGGTAAGTTATTTATATATGTATAGGTAGTTATAAAAATAAATATATATTAATGTTGTCTTTCTTGCAGCCAAAAAAAAACCTACAATATTGAAACCGGCATATAAATTTTATCGTTAGCCCAAATAAAATAAAAAGTGGCTGATGCGTTGTGGTAATTCGTAGAGCTTCGCCACAAGATATTGTGGACTTACCAGAAATCCCACCAGCAGATGATAAAGTACTTTTTTAGGAAGAGACTTTTAACAACATATCACCGAACTGCAGATATATGAGATGGTTGCAGGAGACGTTTTGTATGCAGACATTTTATATCAAACAGAAAAACAACCTTCAACTCAAGTAAGTAAGTATATGTAAAAATGTATTTATTTAATTTAATTTTTTAATATATGACATTCTGTGTCGGTAGATATAATACAAAGCGTATGTACATGTAATTTTAATAAAAAAAATAAATGTTTGAAATTAAATTCTTATTGGTTTTATTTGTGAGAATCATTTAACGTGTTTAAATAGGCATTTTACATGGTGTTAGGAATCTGAACATAATAATATGTTTGAGACAATAATTAGCTATTAACATGATGTCTGAACATATTTTGTTACTTAAGACATGTTTGACACAATCATTACTACAAACATTAATGATAATTTGCGATTGTGATTGTATCAACCATGTTTTTTCTTTGCGTGTGTATATAATGTTTCTGAGCATTAACAACGTTTTTCATAAAAACATGGAGAGCTTCAGGTATAAAAAATTGGCCGGAGAGTATTTTAGAAACAAAAACGAGGAAGATGTTAAAAATTACATTCGATAAAAAAGGAAATTTAAATACTGTAGCACTGAAATACAATTGGACTTAGGAAATAAACTATCAGGAAATAAGGATTACAGATTGTATAGAGAGCACAATACTAGAAAAATTTCACGAAATTCTACTGCTGAAGATCTAGTTAATGTATTATTGGCAACTTCAGATCCGTTTATCTTCAGTATTCGAAATCAATGAAAAGTGGAACATAAGGATTTAGATGAAGAAGTCAAAAAATTACTAAAGAACAGAAATAACATAGAACAGAATATGAAATATTTGCAATCAATCTTTCAATTAAATGAACAATAATTATAATTCATTAGATCTATGACAGATATTGTACTATTAGTAAAAAATTTTTAATATTTTTAATTAGGCTTAAGTTCATGAAATTTAATTTTTATTAAATTATTTTTAATAAAAAATCCATCTGAGGAGATCGAGTGGTTGCGATCGAAACATGTCATGGTAACCTGCCGGCCAGGGTTCGAGCCCGAGCCACGTCAAGAATGAAAGATTATCAATAACAATTTTGATTGATTTTCATGTTGTAAAATTCCTTTCTTCATAAAAATAATTTAATAAAAATTAAATTTCATGAACTTAAGCCTGATAAAAAATATTAAAAATTTGGATTGAAAACCCTAAATAGTTCAACAAAATAACCACAATACTAATTATTGTTAAAGCTAGGGCACGGGCTCTATGTGTACATTTGTCCTTCAAGTTGTGCTGAAAAAGGCCAACAGAAAAGAGAAAGACAAAGTGAAAAAACAAAAAAATGTACTTGGACTTCAAGAAAAATTCTTGACGAAAGTACGAAAAAACAGAAGTAAAGGAAAAAACATGCAAATCAATTGAAAATGGATAATCATTCAGGAAAGCAAATTTCGATCTACCAAATGTTAAAATACAATTTGGTTTAAGGATTGATGTTTGACTAGTGACGTCAGCAGTCGTCGATGGCTGCGAGTGTAAGACGGCAAATCCATCTGAGGAGATCGAGTGGTTGCGATCGAAACATGTCATGGTAACCTGCCGGCCAGGGTTCGAGCCCGAGCCACGTTAAGAATGAAAGATTATCAATAACAATTTTGATTGATTTTCATGTTGTAAAATTCCTTTCTTCATAAAAATAATTTAATAAAAATTAAATTTCATGAACTTAAGCCTAATTAAAAATATTAAAAATTTGGATTGAAAACCATAAATAGTTCAACAAAATAACCACATTAATTATTAGTAAAAAATAATAATAAACAGAAACTCACATTGTTACAAAAGCTATTAAAATCTATTGCTGCTTTTATTTTTTAAAGGTTTTTTTATCGACATATCGCACCTATTCAACAATACTGTATTAACTCCAAATTTTTAGTTTTTCACTTTTTGAAAATAGTCGACAGGTATTATTCATATCTACCCACTGTAAAAATATCGAGCTATTTTGTCCACTTTTTTGTAAAGAAATGGTGGGTTTAAAAATATTTTTTCCTATCTTTCATATTAAATTAAAAGTTGTTTTGCTTCTACTGAAAATTTTAAAATTTTGAGTTAATACAGTATTGTTGAACAAGTGCGATATGTACACAGAAAAAATTAAAAATTTTCTCTAATCACCAATTTTATACCGAATTCATAGAATGAAGCAACCCATTTGTTGATTTTGCACCTATTACCAAAATTATTATATTGATTACTAAAAATTGTAAAAATTTTATATTTTGAATATTTTTTTTTAATAAATGATATTTTTAATTTTAGTTAAAAAAATTATCAAAAAACTTTGCCGTTTCAAACAATGTGGTTGTTTAATTTTGACAATTTCCAAAAACAATTTCACAAGTATAAATTATTTAATTTTAAGCGAAATAATATTTTGTTATTTGATTATTATTTTAATTAAAAATTTATTTCAAAACAAGTAAAATGTTAATTAAATCAAAATTATATTTTTAATAATCGTTCAACAAAAAAAAAAAAATAATTGATTCAATTATCACATTAATTAAGTTTAAATACTTTTTAAATAATATTTTTTAATTGATAAAAAACTACTAATAATTTTTTCTGTGTATGAAATCTATATAATAAAAATGAAATGTTGTCTGTTGCTGATCGCATAACTTGAGAACGGCTGGACCGATCGCTAACTTAGGTTTTTACGGAAAGAAAATTTTTCCCCGCCCACTTTTTTCGATTAACCTTAAATCAGAAAACGACTCCATCGATTTGACTAATTTTTTTTCAAATGTTCGTATTAATCCATTTTAAGTTTTCTTCGAAATAAAAATTTTCCACGCCTACTTTTACGCCCACTTTTTCTATTTATTTCACCGATTTGGACGATTATTTCTTTAAAACGATCGCTATGGTCCAACTTAGGTTTTTACGGAGAGAAAATATTGCCCCGCCCACTTTTACGCCCACTTTTTTTGATTTACCTATCACAAAAGTCTCCTTACAAAAGGGGATAAAACTTTTGAACTATGCAAGATAAATTATTTTTTTTGGTATCGTTTTAAAGGTAAAAGGCAATATTGTGTTTTTCTAAGAAAAGGTCAAAGCCCATTTTTTGTGTAAAGCACAATTCCCACAAAAGTAGAAGTTAAAATTAAGTAAAACATAAAAACCTAAAGAAAAACCAAATGTAAAACAATCATGCAAATTATATCACTTGTTAAATAGATATTTAAACCTGCATATAAAATGAATTAAGAAATACATTTTTTTTTTAATATTTTCATAATTAAAGTTTACTGACTGTTTTCAAAAGCATTATTTCCTTGTTTTAAATTCTTCATTTTTGTTTAAGCCTTATCAAGCTTGATACGAATTTGTTTACTTAAGTTACCTTCCACAGCATACATCTTATTTATGATTGATTTATATATCAATTTACTTAAATTTGTAATTTTTTGTTGTTGATTGTGTATCACCATTGTTGAATCCATTCACCACATCTTTAAATTCGTAAACGTTTTCAGCATAATACACAATTGCCTTCAACCACGTTCCCCATATGGTTGTTATACCCACCTGGTTGTTATAGGCTGTGAAGGAAGACATTAATCGCGATTAGAGTTTTTTTTTCCCGGAGTTTTTCGATTCCCGGGAAAGCGGGAAAAATTTTTAAATTTCCCGGGATCCCGGGATCCCGCTCCATACAAATAATACAAAGTAAACATGGTTTTATTAATGAAAAAAACTTTTATAAACAAACGTGAGGGAACTTGTTTACAAAGTAAGTAAAATAAATGCTTAAATACTACAAAAATTAATTGAAGATTGAAAGCGGAACTTGGATTATTATTTCCTTTGGCTATTATAAGTAAATTCCGTATTATGATGATCTAGTACAAGATAAAATAAACATAACAATTGAGGTACTCAAGATATGAGATCAAAAACTAAAATCATAAAATATATAAAATATTTTAATAAATATATTAACATTTTTTAACGGCATAGGAAATTACTTTCTGACACACTCAAAGCGTTTAGTGAGTCGCCAAAGAGTATATTTCTGATTTTGTTTACTGATTACCATGTTTCCGAAAAATTTCGTTTACTTTTTTACCGAGGTTGGACAAATAATTAAAAGTGCACCGTTGTTGCATGCTTCTGATGTCAAGGTTGATGCAAAAAATAGCATCATCCGGACTACTTTTTACAAACTATTTCTTTTCATTAGGTCCATCTGTAATCTTTAGGACAATGTGTTTTTCAAATTGTATGTTTTAGTAACTTACACGAGATTCATTATTTTTTTATTTCGGTTTCCCCGCACTTCCCGGATATATTACCAAGCTCGATTTTTTTTTTTTTTTTGTAGATACGACTATGTTGCAATAACGGAGCGATATGTTTATGTATATCCTATTTTTAAGACTTGTCCATGGTCAATGAGAATTTACCGCCTGCATCTTATTTTGAATTTATGTTCTTTATCAATTCATCACTTCACTGAATTTATTAATTATCAACTGTTGCACTGCCCATTCTGCTTTTTATAGATTTATTGCCGCAGGAGACATTGATTTACGTTTGTACACATTTCATATAATTGATCTAATAGACAACCCATCCACAGATGCTAATTTTTAGAGAAAAGAAAACTAAATTTCAGATTAAAAATAGCTGTTTTCTGAAACTATGAAGAACTTTTTATTTCCCGGGATCCCGCAACAAAAATCCCGGGAAAACGGGTAATATAATAAGTGAAATTCCCGGGAAAAAACCCTAATCGCGATACTTCTCTTTATATGCGGCAACACACGAAGGTGATTTTTTCCCCATAAGAAATCCATTAAAAATATCATCGCAGTTGTCTCTTATCTGTTTTGCAAAAAGTTGCAAGGCAAAATAAAGCAATTAAAACAAGTTTTATTTAAAATCTACCAGAATAATATGCAATATATGCAAAAATATGCATTTAAAGTAAAATATGCAAAAATGTGCACTACTAAATCAATGCCATTTTTAGTATTTTAGTATTTCAGACTAGCAATAACAAATATGCATTTGCATAAAAATCCGGGCCTTGTTTATTTACTATTTAAAGCTTTTAATTGATAAGGTGTGTTTTAAATTTTTAAAATTTATTAAAAAAATTGTTTTTAAACCTTCAAAAGGTTGAGTTAAATATAACATTTATTCAGATAGTAAAACATAATATAGTAACGAACATTGTCAATTAAAAATTCGCTTTCATTTGAAAAAATTTTTACTCTTAACTTATTTTCTCCTTCAGGAATGAAACCATGATATTTTTGTGTACCTGGAATTGTGCGTTGCCCAAAAAAAACGTTCTCTTAAAAATTAATCTTCTTCTCTATGATCATCCTCAGAAAGATTTATGAAATTCCAATTTTTAAGGTTTGTTATAGCCTTTTTACACTGATCAACATCTAACATCTACCATCAATTTCCCACCATTTGCGAAGATGTTAACATCTTTCCATAAGAAATACATAGGGCTAAAAAACAACATCTTTCAACATCTTTAAAAGATGTTCCTATCTCATTTTATTCCACTCTACATCTTTCGATTATTTTAGTGTCATCACTATAAAAGTGTCAATAAGTTCTATTATTATTGTGGCATCACTGACAAAATGGAAGTTGCTTTGAAAGCAGCGTTACCATTTGTCAAGTTTTATATCTTAATGCAATGTTTTTGAACTTCGCTTTGCATAAGGACCCAGAATATATATACTTTATAGGGTGTAAGACCTTCGGTGAAGGGTATAAAAAACAAACTTAATTATAATAAAAAAGAGTAATTTTTCAAAAAAAAAATTAATATTTTGGTCATAACTTTTTCGTATCTGAACCGATTTTCCCGAGTTTTTTAGAAAATATTTTCTATTAAAAATTTCCGATCTTCTGATATATAAGGAGTAACCATAGGTTATATCACAGTCAAAAAATTCAGGTTTTTATAAAATTTTTGAAATTTTTTGTATGAGAGGTACCACGCATATTTCTCTATTCCCGCCCACATTTTGTAGGGTGGTGTGTATTGACAACCTAAATGTGTGTACCTAATTTGGAAACTTTGGCTCTTGCCGTTCTCCAGATATACAAAAAAAAGCAATAAAAATACAACAACAAGGGATTTTTCGAAAAAATTAGAGGCAGTCGTGGTTTTTTGATCATATCTCAGCCATTTGTGAACCGATCTTGCTGAATTTCAATAGCAAGAAATGGTGGACTATATGTGACATAAATGTGAAACAACCTAGCCGCTATCATGCCTGGATTATCCGGAAAACACATATCAAACGTAAGACGGACATCGTTAAATCAACTTCTCTTCTCATATGGACCCAGAATATATATACTTTATGGGGTCTAAAATCAATATTGTGGAAATTACAAACGTTATGACAAACTTATATATACGCTTTTACACCTGTGGTGAAGGGTATAAAAATACTATATGAAGGTGTTTGTTGAATAAACGGACCGCTACAGTATTATGTACAGCTCGATATGATTATAAAATTTGTGTTTTTCAGTATTCCATCGGATTTATAATAAATGACAATTGGATACGATGTTGCTTATGCGTTGTTCCAATGAAATCCTTGGACAGAATCTTAAAAGGGCATTCTGTTGTTTTGATATAAAAGAATATGGAAGTAAATCTAAAAAATCATCGGTTTGTTGCATTATTGTTTCCAATCAGTTTCTATCAGTACTTATCCATTGTTTATATTTCAAATTAAAATTTATTTCATCAATGTTATTTTTTCGAATAATTGACGAAGTGTATCTATTAAATTATCTATTCCAGAACAAAATTTACTCTTTCCAATATATGTAGCAGTATGGAGATTCTAAAGAGCACTCAATTTTTTTTAAAACAGTCTTTGTTTGATTCCATTTCATAATCTTTTAAGTTTTTTGTTAATTTTTTTAAATTAATAGAGTGAAGCATTAATTTAACGTTCTGGTGTTTTATACAGACGCATACATTATGGATGCCACATGCTTTGACGACTAATACGTATTTTGGTCTGTGCTCACAAAATTTATTTTGTGTTCCCCATGTCGTTCTCGAAACAAGGCATACATTTCCCGTAAGTTCCCTAGCAAAAGCTTTTTTGTTTTAAGAACTTTTATTCCATTTTCCGTAATAGACACAAAATCTTTAATTCCGGGCATACACTGGCTGATGTCATCGCATTTATAAAACTCTTTAACAGTATCAGCAATTTCACTCGGTAAAGATTTGCCCAGTTTTTCATTCGGGGTACTTAATATACCTTATTCATCGACAAGTTTTTTCACTTCTCGTGCCATACAGTTTTATATGTGGAATTCCTCTACCATCTTGAGAATAGACCAGATTTTAGGCAAAATAGTAAGTAATTACCAGGGAAACCAGAAATATGCTTTAAAAGAACGTTTTATGCGCATTAAATATGCAGTAAAAACTTAAAAATATGCCCTGAAAACTGTTTAAAATATGCCCCAAAAAATTTAAAATTGCTTATTTTAAAACAAAATATTCAACAATTTATTAACAGTTAATAAAAATAATCCTAAAATTAAAATCGGTAAAGCCCAAACACCATAGTATTTACAGACGAATTTTTGTGATTTTTGGGGCGAATTCAATCTAAATACCAACATAATAAGATGGTTAACGGACACAAAGAGACTTATTTGGAAAGAAGTTTTTATGGGGAATATGTGAAATTATAGACCGATTCTCACCATTTACATAGACTTCGTTCTTAGTACAATTAAAATGTATTTACCAAATTTAGTCAAATTATCTACAAGATTGCAATTTGTACTTTGCGCACAAGGCTAACATAGACAGATAACCAGCCAAACGGACGGATGGACATCGTTAGATCACTTTAAACATTTTAAACAGAATTTCGCAAATTTATTTATTGCAAAAGCACAAAACAAATCTAAAATGTATCAAAACATGCCTTAAAAAGGCAAAATATGCGCTATAAACTTGAAAAATGCTGCAAAAAACCTCTTTAAACTAAATTATGCAAAAAAAGCTGCTAACGGCAAAATATGCAAAAACATGCACTAACAAATCGATGCCAAATTCCTAAAAAGCTCTAAGAGGGATAAATATATAGTTTCTGCCTTCATTGGTCGCCCCAGGAAAAACATGCAATTGCATATTTATGGTTTCCCTGGTAATTACATTTTCTTGCTATTTTTCGTAAGTGTTTTAAATTTTTCTTTTAATTGTGCTATTATTTCTGATTCCGGGCATTGGTGTGATGTTGAAGGTGTCAAATCTGGAAAAACTATTTTTTGGATTTTGAAACTACCTTAGGAGAGGAGAACAGATATTTGCAAAAAATTAAAAAAGTTATTAACCTGTAGCCATGTTCTGTAACTTTAGTGAGAACTTATCGCATCGAAAAGATGTGAAACAAAATATTCCATCGTTTCTCGAAAAGTGAGAAAAAAGCGTGTCTGTAACTCATGTCGAAAACTATATGATAGACATTGTACTCGAACAAATAATAAATGTCATGCCTTTACAGAACATGGGCTTTAAAATAGGTACTTGACAATTTTGAATTAATTTGTGAACGCACTATTTCACTGATCATCTAACTGTTACTTTCCTTTTTTTCAGTAAACTCAATATTTTCATCATGGTAAAGTACACGAACAAACAACGTATGCAGAAATGTACTACCGAAATTCGAATTCGGCGACCGTAACTTTAAGAGCGTTAGCTCCAATTTTCGGTCTTTCTTCTCGCCTTTGTAGACAAGCAATAACAAGTTTAGTGCATAAATTCGAGTCTACATATTCATTGTGTGATGCTGCCGTACCAACGGGATAGTCGAAGTGACGAAAATATCACTGCCGTTCAGGCGTCCGTAGCAAACGATTGAAATCGGTCGATTCCGCGGCGTTCTCAATAACTGGGCATCGCCAAGACCACTTTATGACAAATTTTGCGTAAAGATTTTGGTTTACACCCATACAACATCAAGCTGACTCAAGAATTGAAGCCGATGGGCCATTTGAATCGACGTTCGTTCTCCGATTGTAACGTTGTCAAGTCCTTATTGGAAAACCCATTATAAGCAGCTCATAATACAAAACCTTTATAAATTCCATCCAATACAAAGTATTACCTAATCGTAATAAGTGTACTATTGGTTGGTATTAAGAATTGCGTTATCCTCTTCTTTTTTAGTCTTTAGTGACCTAATTTTTAATTAAAAATATAATCTATTGTGTTAATATCAAAAATTCTACAACTTCTGCTTATGTTGCAATAAGCCGGTATTGCCGGAATTCAAAATCAATTTCACACAGCTTCAAAGTTGTCCAAAATTTTATTAATTTCACAAAACAAATAAATTATTATTAGAGTTATACAATATAATAAATAAAATTATATAATAGGAAGAGCTGCTGAGGCTTACGACTTAGTCAAAACAAGTTTTGTTGATAAATAAGTATAATAAAAAATATAATACAACACAAACAATTATGGTAAAACAGGTAAATATGTATGTTTATAGTGTACAATATTGAATTTTTTTCAATCGCGATTAGAGATTGTAGTGGCAATTGCAATTTAGTGTGAAGCAAATACAGAGAACAACAAAGCAATTAAACCATAGTACAATAGTTGAATAGACGGTAGTGTCAAGAGTACTGCACATTTCATAGTGCACCTAGTGCATTTTATGTAAAGACAAGACATTTTTTTGTAACGTTATTTTATTATACAGGTTTTTCGAATTTCTTTTTAACACATTTTGCATAACTTTTCTCAAAATTTCGGGTGTAATTATTTTTGTCCGATTGTATAGTTTTTCATAACACTGTGTCACAAATATCCAACAAAGTCGTGACCAAATGAATATGTAAAATTGTCCGCTGAATCCGAATATGAAGAATCAGAATTGTCAAAAGTAGAACAGTTTTTGAGATGTTCCCATATAATCGTTATTTGTGTTTTTAAAAAAGATGATGTGACTTAAATGCAAACATATCTTCAAAAATTTTAAAATTTCTAAAATAGCCATGGGTCGTTTGTGAAGATGGCAGAGTTATAGTGGACACAATTTCAAACTTCATTATAAATTTTATGATTTTTTGCCATTTTGCTCTTTCCAAGTTGGTTTTTTTAAACCAAACAATATTTTTTATTAAGTTTTATCACTTACGACATTAGCCTATTTCAGTACGGATACAAATCGGTGCAAAAATGACAAAGTTACAGAAGATTAATTGAAAAAACCCACTTTTCGATTTGTATCAAATCAAAGAAAAACACAACAAATAAATATACAAAGCTAAATTTGTAGTAACAATAAAAATTAAAAATATCTTAAAAATAAAGAATTTCCATGTCGGATAATTTACTAAATCTTCTGTAGCTATGCCATTTTTGTACCAATCTATGTCTTGTTGGGCGCAAAATGTTCATATTAAAATAATCTAATGTCGCATGCAATAAAACATTAAGTACGCGTTAGTTCGTCGACATTTGTCGTGCGTTTAAAAGCTTTAGTTACACAACCCGCGTTACAAAAGCCATTTCTGTCAGCTGTTTTTTTTATTTGTTTACTTATTTGTACATTGAAAACGGATTGAATTTATTCTATTTATACATATTGTATGTTTTTTAACCTCTTCAATAAGTTTGTCTTTCACGATTCACAAATTTTTTAAATTATTCTTTTTTATTGTCACACTAGCTTTACTTTTGTGAAAGAAGTCTACAGAGCACGCGCGCACTAACGCGTGTTATGTACTTCTACCTTAAGATTTTTAAATCATTGCTTTAAAAAAAATAACTTGAATAGAGCAAAATTCAACAAAATCATCAAACTCTTTATGGAGTTTGAACTTTTTCCACTCTAACTCTGTCATTTGTTGACTAATCTTTACAAACGATCCATGGTTATTTTAGTAATTTTATTATCTTTCATTAAAAAAAAGAAATACATTATCCGCTTAAAATTTTTGAAGATATTTGCATTTGCAGCACTCATCCAATGAGAAGAGCGATAAACACCTACAAATGTGAACATAAACCGTGATGACGAAATTTTGTCTGGCACTGGCTGGACATTTGTAATGTATTAGGATAAGATTTGATTAATTATTGTGAGCTCATATTAAACATATATGAAGATTCAATAAATAAATGATGAAAAAAAAAATCTTTTTTAAAAACACAAATAACGGTTATTTTCGAATATCTCAAAAACTGTTCTCCTTTTGACAATTCTAACTTCACATTCGGATTTTAAATAAAGATTAGGTGTCAGATTCATTTGGTCAAAAAACTGTCCCGAAGTGTAATTAATTTCCCAAGAATTTTTCACAAGTTCTTCATTCTGCGTCACCCTGTATTTTACACACCCAAGACAAGTAATTTTAATAATAATTAATCTTGTTTGATATTTTTTGTTCGTTGTTTGATTATACTATAGTTATTCATTATTAATTTCTCTAGTCTTCTTCACAAAATGCTGAAAAAAAAGAAAGAAATAATTAAAAAAGTAATAAAAAAAAAATCAAGCAAACATCAAATTTTTGTATTTTGTATTTTGGTTTTTACAATATGGTTACCGTACTTATAATAAACTAAACGTCAAGAATACTACACTTACGCTGAAACAAGATCGGTACGTTATCTTACTACATATTTCTGTTCGTCAGCTCACAATCGTTGTGTAACGTTGTTTACTTAAAGATGTTTTGGAGTTTGTTTTTTTCAAAAAATACACTACTTTAGTGTACAGCTTTTTCTACACAGAAAGAAAAAACTTTAAGTTATTTCTGCTTACTTTAGTACGAGTCGTACTCAAAAACTTAAGAACGAATAACACTTAAAAGTACTTAAAAAATTCCAAAATGGGATAACTTTCGAAAACCAGTATGCGTGCTTTTTAAATTAATTTAATCTCACTTTTAAGAAAGTCAATCTTGTTTTTGGATTATTTTAAGTACGCGGCACTTGGATAATCCGTCTTGAATCATGCATACTGTACTTGATTTAAGGAAACCCTTTGACACCGCTTCGGTTTGGTTTACATAAGTACGGATGGATTGATTTGTTTTTTTTTTTCAGTGTAACTCTGCTCTAAAAAAGTATTTTCCACTTTTATTTTTTCAATTGTAAACAACTCGATTGCACTTATTAATAATTACGCAGAGGAAATATACATATTTGTATGTATGCATCTACTTGTACATATTGACGTAGATACTAGGGATGCCAATCCCGAATTCAACAAATCCCGAATCCCGGGATTTAAATTTTGTAATCCCGGGATTTTCGGGACTAAGTATATCCCGAAATTGTTAACAAAACTTTCTTGCTTTACGTTTTTTTATAAAAAGAAATGCATCATTACATTCCCCCTTAAGAGCATAGGGAACAAAATGCTGATCTTTAATATTTACTTGATTATTTCTGTTAATACTGTCATTGAAAACGAAACAAAAAAGTTAAACTTTGTTTGTTTTAAGCTAGTTCAACAATTATAAAGAAATTTGAATGAGAAGTTAAGAAAATAATTAAAAAAGAAAATAAATAAAGGAAAAATGTCTTTTGAAATGCACAAAACATTCCAAAGGGAACCAAATTCTACATTAAAACTTTACTCTTCACAGGGTTAGAATTATATAAGTGTTGTACTAGAGTAGGCATAGGAACTAGGGCAATTTATGGAGCGATTTTACAAAATTAAGTAGTGTATTTTAAACACTACACAATGCCTAGCACTTTTTGGTGGGTATAAAAATGTTTTTTTGTTAAAAGAAGATTTTTGTGGTTAACTAAATAAATTTATTTTGATAATTAATTTCGAATTCAAATTTGTATTATTGATTCTAATTTACTTAATAAAAATTTTAAAAGAATCTTAAAATAAATCAATTACCTACAAGTTTGCTCTTTTCAATTACAATATTTAATTTTTTTTAATAAATTTGGATCAACTGAGGTAATTGAATAAAATATAAAGTTTATAGTAATTATTTTTTAGTTGAATCAATTAACAGATTGTTAGAAATCGTACGTTGTTTTTTTTTATCATATTTTTTATTAAATCAATCATAAATTAAGAAAAACATCTCAATTTTAAATGTTAGTAATAAATATAACATTATCTTTAACTTTAAAATAACAAATTAATATAAAACTTTTGCTTGTAAACCGCTTTTAAAGCCGTTTTTTTTTAAATAAATATCTATAAAAGCATTTATCTTCTAATTTTCAAAAATCCCGAATCCCGGGATCCCGGGATTTGATTTTTTGAAATCCCGAATCCCGGGATTTGCGAAAACCAGTCCCGATTGGCATCCCTAGTAGATACATATATATGTACGTACATATGTGTGTATTAATTTCTATTAAATTACCCTGCAAGCAATTTTGTAGTCGACTACAAAAATAACGCATTTATAATTAACTTTTTAACAACTAACTATAAGGCCGAGGCCACGCAATGAGCGGCTAAGCGTCAAGCGGCTGAGCGAAGAGCGTCAAAGCGCCAAGTTTGAGCGGCAAGTGGCTTATTACTGAGCGTCACTTCTGAGTGGTTAGTTGTTAAAATGCCATTGTAAAGAGTGGCTTGTTCAATGTTATTACGCGAAAATCGTATTCAAAAATGTTATGCGTTTTTTAAGAAAAAAAAAAAAATTGCAGACTGTTCGTCGATTTCGATCGAAGGCTTCATTCGCTTAACTTACATTTAAAACAAATTATGAACAAGTAAGAAAGTATAGTCGGTCAAGCCCGACCATATGGCACCCTACAACACAGTATTAATATACACATCATGCTAATGTGTCCATATTTATCAAGCAAGGGGAATTAAGCCATTTATATATAAATCTACCCAATACAATACTGCCGTATGTCTGTGAAATGCTTTGATTTGCTGTTGCTAAAAGTTAACACCAAATTGACAAAACAAAAAAATAATTTCTCGGTTATATTTTTATTTTTAAAATTTGATAATCTGTCTTGCCATAATTCGGTCGGCTTTGTACGGATGAAATCATAAGCTCCATATTTACTTTTGCCATGTTTATTTTTTGACGCTCAGAAAACAACTAAAAATTAGAACAAGTTTTATTCCTGAGCGATGCCGCTTAGCCGCTCAAAAATTTCGTCCGCATGCCGCTCATTTCGTGGCCACTTTAATAGAATTTCATATGTTTTAATTTTTTGACGCTCATCGCTCAGCCGCTTGACGCTTAGCCGCTCATTGTGTGGCCTCGGCCTAAGCTAACTATAAATAAATGCAAAAATTCCCCGAAATCAATGCGAGTGAATTATATGCGGCAATTTTTTTTTATTTTCGTTTGTTTCTTGTCTTTGTTTTCTTTTGTTATTTCGAAATTTGATTTTTATAACTGTTTATTGTTTTGTTTATGCAAAATTTTAGTGTCGCAGTGACGCCTGCCGATCATTTGTTTCAAATGAGGAATTTACGGACATTAGAAATGCATTTAAGTTTATAAAAAAACGAAAAGTGCATGCAAAAATACTTAAAATATTAACATAACTGAATTCAAAATAAAAATATAAATATTAAAAATACTAAAATAAAATAGTTTTTAATAATTAAAAATAAAATCTTTTCCTTATTAAGCTTATGGTGTATTAACATAAAGTTAGCTAAAAGCTGACTACAACCTTTCCAACTTTAAGCTAACTACTACCTAACTCACTTTAAGCTAACTAATAAGTAGCTAACTTTAAGTTAGCTGAAAAGTCATGCAGAGTCGGACAATTGACTACTTCCTATGACATGCCAATGTTAAAATAGTCAGTTGGCTCCATTAAAAATAATCCAGGCATCAACCACAACTAGCTTAAAAAAAGTTAACTTAAAGTTAGCTTAAAGTTAACTGAGTTGCTTGCAGGGTAGTTATTTTAACATTAATACAAGTTATTTGCTAATATTACTTCCAGGTATTGAAAACTTTTTAAACCGTTTCTAATTAAATGGCTGTGATAATTTAATTTCGCTCGTTTATATTTATTTTTTCCGTCTGGCCTTGTTCAATTATTTTTCTCTCTAGAACAGAAAGTGAATAGGTTCTTATCGAGTCGGTTGCATCGGTCGCTTAAAAAAGAAAAAAATAAGGCCAGCACTTATTTTATCTTTTATTTATTTTTTTCTGTTCCGTCCGCATGTTCGAATGTTGAATTTTTTCAATTGTTTATAATGGAAAAAGTAGAATCGATTGAACGGTTACACAATGATGCGAAAAGAAGATTTAAAATTCTACCAACCGCACATAAAGTTAATCTTGAATTTAGTAATTTGACGTATGAAGTACCAGATCGTAAACAAGGTATTAAATTGTTTAAATATGGAACAAAATATAATAAATACAAAAATAAAAAATTTGTAAAGATTAAAAATAAACATTTGTGTGTTTTTTTAAGAATATAAGTATAATATTTGCGCGTGTTAACAAATCGAAAAAGTAAATACTTAAATGATAAAAAAATAATATCATTTGTTTAATATCATAATTTTTGTTTAAATACATACGTTAATGCAATCTGTTGTATTCATAAGTAAAATATGTACATATAATAAAAAACCGTTTGTTTCAACTTTATAAATAACTAAATGAGTGGGCGAGAATTTTAAATTAATGCATATACAGTAGGGTTTATAATTTTTCTGACATTTCCCATTTCCGGCAAAGCGTAAAATCTTCTTTTATTTCCGGTAATTTTTTGTGAACAAATCCAGTGCGAGCTCGATTTTTGCAACGTTTGAATATCGCAATACCCCAACTACCGCAAAAGGCAATATTTTTACATTACAGTCTTTATAACTACAACTATTTTTTAAAAATTCGTATTTGCTTATAAAGTATGCTAGTCTGGCTTAAAAAAGAAATTGACTTGTACCCCCGTGGCTCATTTGGAACTTTATCCAAATTTTTCAAACCTATTGTTAATTGGTATAAAATGGCAAATCGTATTTACTGTCCAATGAATATAAGCAGAGTTCAGTGTTTGGTGCAAATAGTCTTGTGAAAATGCTTTTTAATGAAATTTAACTGAAAGTCTATTTTTTGTTGTTGGATTTAACAAAACAGCTATGATATTTTGCATTTGCTCTTTTGCAAGACCATTTGCACCAAACATTAAACTCCGCTATTGTGAATAGATTTTTGCACTTGTTAATTGAACGACTGCATATGCCACATTCTTAATTTGGTATCAGCGGCAGCATATAAGCGTGCATTTTCTGTTGATATTGACAAGTTCTTAAAAGATATAGATCACTTCTGCAAAAGTTCTAGTAGAAGAGACGACTTCCTCTCAAAATTATTTTGAATATATTTTGAAATATTCGTCAACAAGATGGTTGTCACGTCAAGAAATAATCAACAGAATTTTGAAACAGTGGGAGACACTCCATTTTTTTTCTACCCCAAATGATTTTACAAGCGCTAAATTAAACAGCTTATAAATTGGAAATGCAATCCGAAGATTCTCGTATGCACATTTTTTAGAACGCTAAAAAATTTTATTTAGTTTTAAAATTTGAGATTGCATTTGTCTATTTTCACAACAATTTTGTGAATTTTGCACAAAAATAGTCAATAAATTCTAATATGTGCACGAATGCACTCTCTGGCGTAGGGATGAAACGATACGAGTAAATACAAGTACATATTCGATACTTTTATAAATTTCAAGGGCCGATGTTGATTTTGAATAAAACACAAACTATTTAGGAAATTATTGTAATTTTATTTTATTATGATATATTGGTATTACTCAATTATGTATGGAACAAAATATCGGCCAAATGGGCGCTGCGACCACGGCGGCACACCTCCATCCGATGGTCCAAATTTTCGATGACCCTGAGGCATAATGGAGGTTTTATGCCGTTAATGTGCCGAATTGTCTCATCCTTTAGCTCTTGAATTGTTGCTGGCTTATCGACGTACACATTTTCTTTCAAATAACCCCAAAGAAAAAAGTCCAACGGTGTCAAATCACATGATCTTGGCGGCCAATTGACATCGCCATTACGTGAAATAACACGGCCATTGAATTTGTTGCGCAAAAGAGCCATTGTTTCGTTAGCTGTGTGGCAAGTGGCACCGTCCTGCTGAAACCACATATCGTCCACATCCATGTCTTCCAATTCGGGCCATAAAAAGTTCGTTATCATCTCACGATAGCGAACACCATTCACAGTAACTGCCTGACCGGTCTCATTTTGGAAAAAATACGGCCCGATGATGCCGCCAGCCCATAAACCGCACCAAACAGTCACTCTTTGTGGGTGCATTGGTTTTTCGACAATCAGTCTTGGATTCTCATTCGCCCAAATGCGGCAATTCTGTTTATTGACGAATCCACTGAGGTAAAATGTGCCTCATCACTGAAGATGATTTTCTTCGAAAATTGATCATCCACTGTTGCCATTTCTTGCCACCATTCTGCCCATTCACGACGTTTGGAATGGTCAAGAGGCTTTAGTTCTTGAGCCAATTGCACCTTGTAAGCGTGTAAATGCAAGTCTTCATGCATAATGTTCATCAACGACGAGCGTGAGAGGTGCAATTGTTGGGCACGACGACGAGTTGAGGTGGACGGCTCTTCAGCCACACTATCGCGAACAGCAGCAATATTTTCTGCAGTACGAGCTGAACGAGCATGCACTGGTGTTCTCACATCTTCTACAGACCCGGTTTGCTCGAATTTTTCCACAATTTTTGCGATTGTACGCACATTTGGACGATCAAATTGACCAAAAAAATCACGAAGTGCACGATATGCATTTTGATTTGAACGCCCATTTTCATAATAAGTCTGGATAACTTTAACACGTTGTTGGATTGTGTATCTCTCCATGGTTCAAATTGAGTAAGTCTGAAATAGAGAAATGTCAAATAAAATTCGGAAAAAAACTTGGCGTTTAGGTGTGGTTCACATTCAACATCGGCCCTTACAATTTAACCACCCTTTATAAGTACCAAGTATTTTTGTAATCGATACTTAGCAGCCGAGTACCAAGTAGTATCGGTAAAAAAATACTCGGTATCGGTCAAAAGTAATCGTTTCACTTTGGTATTGAAATTAATCTTCAATTTTTGATTATTTACCACAGCTGGAACAGCAGTAACGGTGTCAAGAAACCGTTTGACCAGAATACACTAGGGATGCCGAACCCGAATACCGAAATCTCGGGATTATTCTAAAAATTTAAGTCCCGAATCCCGAGATTTTTGGCTAAGCAAAAATTCAAAAATGTAATATTAAATCATATTGGCCATGAACATAATTTTTAACTGGTTACAAAAAAAAAAACACAAGTGAATAAATGTTACATGCAATGCATTTTGTAGCACGAAAACAAAATCAGAAGGTGTGGCCTTTTTTCTAAGTTAATGATAATAGAACTGCGCACGCAAAATGCAAGTTGTTCAAAAAGGTGTTAAAAACTTTAGGGGGTTCCAAACATCTTTGGACACATATGTATTTGTTTAAGTTTATTTTATTTAAATTAAAACTTGCATATATATTCGAAATAAAATAAATTAAATATTGTCATATAACATATGTATATGTAGCTATTTATTTACGATACCCAGAAGTGAATGCGAACAATGGTTTCGTCGGCAGCATATGTTTGCAATAAAATAAGGTATAAATTACACTGTGCAAGAAACAGACATTTTTTTGAGACAAGCTGGGCAGCTGGCGATTTAACCTAATTGTTGGCTCTTGCAGCACCTAGGATGCCCCTAGATGGGTCAAATGTATGACCGATCCCACTTTATTTTTCATCCCAATCTTTTATTTTTAAAATACTTACCCGCTATCTCTATTCCTTAAGGGGCCTCCCATACAAAATGTTTAATGCAGACTAGAAATATATTGAAGAAAAAGTCCCATAAATGCCCAGGAGTCGCCATTACTGGGATATGATGTATTACCGACCTCAATAAGAAAGAAGTTATTTTGTTATTTTATAGCGGAATTTCGGTTTTTTTAGTTTTTTCAATAAGCTAAAGCGTTTTTGATTAATGCTTCCATTTTCGAAATAACGGTATATATCGAAAACCAGCAGAGCCAACCTAAAAAACGGATTCAGTGTACCCGAATTATGTTAAAATGCCACGTGTTATCAGACGTCATTTATTTGTTTTAGAAGCTTTTTACAATATAAAGGCTCAGTTAGGCGAACGTTGCTGTACCCGTAATGTACCGCATCGTACTGTAAGCACGTTGGCGCACTTATAGAACGTTTAAAAACGTGTCATATGTTTTCCCATACATAAACAAAAAGCAATAGTATACATACATAAAACAAAACACACAGTGATGGAAATCAAAAATGTTCAAATGGTGACCGTTGTGCAAAAAAGGTAACACGTGATTTAAATGGTATTAAAACAGTATTTAAGTTGCGCAAAAAACTTGAAGTTAAGGTGTGACTCACAATTAACATCGTGGATTATTGTTGTACCACCCTTTTTTAATATATGTATTTATCAATTTAAAAATAAAATGCATATTAACATTTAAAATAAATACATAGTAACATTGTCGATTTCTGGAATAAAAGGTGAATGAAGGTTGTTATCCTGAACGTTGTATTCTAAGATAAAAAAGATTTTTCGAAAGAAAATTGGTACTAGGTGGTAACTAAAAGTGGTCTCAATCTTTACACTTTTCATTTTGCACAAAAATTCTAATAGGTCGTAGTTCTTATTTTATTGTATAGTACTAAAACACTAATAAGAAGGTTAGGTTAGGTTAGGTTAGGTTCCATTGGCAGCCGTGATCAAGCACAGCTCACGTGGGTCCATTAATTAGTTCCCGTTGTGTTACCATGTCACACCGTCTCCCATGGGTCCTATGTTGTCTGGCTGCTGGTACTCCCACGCAGCCATCCGGTCGATTCAGTAAAGGAGTGGATCCTGTTTACATCAACATCAGAGAGACAAGTTTTGTCCCCAAGGGCTCTTCGACCAAACATTTTGAGTCTTAGATCTCCGAATGCCGGGCAATTACAGAGAAGATGTTCCGTTGACTCTTCCTCCTCCTCCTCGCCGCAACTTCTACATAAGTCATTGTAAGGGAGCCCCAGCCTCTGGGCGTGCCTCCCAATGGGCCAATGGCCGGTTATAACCGCAATCAGGTTTCTAAGATGATGTCTGGACAGCTGTAATGCCCGCCGTGTCCTTTTTTCATCTATGATGGGCCAGATTTTCCTGGTTTCCCCACAGGTAGTTTCAACGAGCCACCTCTGACTGGCGATGATATGAAACTTGTGCGCAATGAGTTGCTTACTCCTTGGGAGTGAAACACCTACATTATATGTCGAGCCGTCTCGATTCAAGGTGGTACCTGCATACGCCAAAGAATCCGCCATGCAGTTCCCCGGTATGTCCCTGTGTCCGGGGACCCAATTAAGGGTGACCAGTGAATGTCTCGCTATCTCCTCCAGAGACATCCGGCATTCTCGGACAATTCTCGATGTGATGAACACATTCTCCAGGGATCTTATGGCCGCCTTGCTGTCGGTAATAATGTGAATATCCCTTCCAGATATATCACCGTACCGGATGCGTCTCGCGGCTGTGTAGATGGCCATTATCTCGGCCTGAATGACACTGCAGTGGTCCGGCAGCCTTATAGGAATGCTCCAGTTTAGCTGCTCGGAGTATATGCCAGAACCGACACCACACAGTGTTTTAGACCCGTCCGTGAAAATTTGAATCGCGTTCGCGGGAATTTGTAGGTCATCATAGTGAACCACATTATCCAAAATGCTTACCGTGAAGCCAGGATCAAAGATTGGCTCGGGTGTGACATAATCAACATCCATGTTCCAATTAATTTCGTTCAGAATATTAGCATGTCCGATATTGTAATCCCTCCATGCTCCGGTGGCCCTTAGTCTTACCGCCGCGTTCGCAGCTAAACTTTTCGCCAAAATGTCTGGTGGTAACCAGTTTAAAATCGTAAACAGTGCCTTAGAGGGGGTTGTTCTAATGGCACCTGTTACCGCTATCGCCAACATTCTCATTGTACGTTCAAACCTAATTTGATGACTCTTCACCTCGAGTGCCGGCCACCAAACAGCTGCCCCGTAGAATAGAATGGGTTTAATGACACATTCGTATAGCCAATATACATTTCTCGGGTTAATTCCCCAGTTTAGGCCAATGGCCCCTTTGCAGCAATATAATGCAGTTGCCGCCTTATTAGTCCTGGAAATGGTGTTCATCCTCCAGTTCAGTTTGCTGTCCAATATTAGCCCAAGATACTTGGCGCTGTCAGACAGTTCCAGCGAGATCCCCTTTATCCTCGGGGTATCAAATTTGGGAATTTTGTATCTCCTTGTGAAAAGTACCAGTTCCGTTTTGGAAGGATTTACATCCAGTCCACATCCCTGGCACCACTTTGTTAGGACGTCCAATGCGGACTCCATTAGTTCAGACAATAGTCTGGGATCTTTACCCAGAGCCACAACTGCAACGTCATCCGCATAAGCAACCGTTCTGCAGCACGTCCTTTCCATGGCCCTGAGTAGGGTATTCATATTCAGATTCCAAAGTAATGGTGAGAGTACACCGCCTTGCGGGGTGCCCCTAGTCGCAACCTTGGAGATGTTCGAGGCGCCCAAGTTGGATTCAATACGCCTGAAGTGCAGGATACTGCTGACAAATTGAATAATCGCCGGGTCGATTTCCAAATGTCTCATTGCGTTAATAACCGATTCAGGTTCAACGTTGTTGAAAGCGCCCTCAATATCTAGGAATGCAACTAAGGCAAATTCCTTGTAGTGCAGGGATCTCTCTATGTGGCCCACCAATGAGTGAAGCGCAGTTTCCGTGGACCTTCCCTTCGTGTAGGCGTGTTGAGCCAGTGACAAGGAATTGTGTCCTAACGATGATCTAAGATGACCATCCAAAATCCTCTCCAGTGTTTTCAGTAGAAAGGAGGATAGACTAATTGGTCTAAAGTCCTTAGCCATAGTGTGAGATGTCTTCCCACTCTTGGGGATGAATACGATCTTATATGTTGTCCAAGTTAATGGGACATATGAGAGACTCAGGCAGGCTCTAAAAATTGCCAAGAGCCATGGCATCAATATTCCCAGGTTCTTTTGTAGATCCGCTGGGATAATGCCATCCGGACCTGGAGATTTAAAGGGATGGAAGCTTTTGACCGCCCATTCCACACGATGGCGAGTTATCGGAATATTAGAGATATCCCGAGTGCCAGTAAATGTTACCTCCCTAGGCACATCATCAGTGCAACCTGGGAAGTGTGTATTCATCAGGACCTCAAGGGAGTCCCGACTGTTTGTGGTCCAGGATCCGTCCATCTTCCGTATATACGATGGAATAGCTGGTTTAGAGGATAAAATCTTACGTAGCCGACTTGTCTCCGAGGAGTTTTCCACGTCGCTGCAGAAATTCCTCCATGACTGTCTCTTGGCCTTCCTTATAAGATTTTTGAATCCATTTACTGAGGACTTGTAACTGTTCCAAACACCATTACGTTTTGCCTCATTAAAGAGTTTCCTGCTTTCTTTGCGTTTTTCAGCAATCTCCGCATTCCACCATATGGGCTTAGCTTTGCCCTTCCTGTCGATTCTTTTACAGGATTCGTTCGTTGCCTCAATTAAGACACCAGTCAAAGACTCCACTGCGGAGTCGAGCATGGACACACTGTCTATGAGAACCGGGCCCATAGGCAGCTTGTCCCCGAGTACACTCGCATAGATAGACCAGTTGGTCCTTCTTCTATTCGTGTAGGGTTTAGCTGAATCAACTCTAAAGGAGAAATTGAAATCAATATACATGTGATCAGAGAGGGAACAGTCCTTTGACACATTCCAATCGCTAATCATATCCGCGAACTTATCACTAATAAGCGTAACATCAAGAACCTCCCTTCTGTTAGTTACAATAAAGGTGGGCTCACTACCCCTATTAACTACTGTTAGTTCATTTTCTACTATGAAGTCCAAAAGCGACTCACCTCGTGGATTGACATCCGAGCTTCCCCAGATGGTATGATGTGCATTAGCATCAGCACATATTATTAGGGGGATGTTGCGCCTGCTGGCATACGACATCGCCTTCCTGGTTGTGGAGTTTGGTGGATTAGCACCCTGATCGTGTGCCATGTAGCAGCTCATGAACCAAACTGTTCTGGTTCTGCATTCTACTGCGACAGTGTAGGTGTCCTTATCGCTAAAATCAGAAAGAATGAAAGCTTTAAGGATGTTTTTGACCATAACGCAAGCCCTGGTCTTACCTTGATTGGCTGCGTACAGAGTACTATAGCCGTCTAAACTGAGTCCGCAAACCCTGTCTCTATACAACAATGGTTCTTGGATACATATAAGCTCCTCCGTGCCTGAAGCCAATCGGAGGAGAAGGGCAGCTGACGCCGCTTTAGAGTGATGAAGGTTGATTTGTGTAACCTTCATCATAGTTCATCGCTATGGACGACTGTGACGTTGGCATCCTCTGGGTCGTCGTCCGATTCCAGAAGGATGTCCTCATCGTCCGCCACTTCCATCTTGCCAAAGAAGTCACCCACAAGTCCACTGACCGATTGAGTGTCTTCATTGGCCGATGACGTAGCGGAATCGTCTTCCATATGCTCCGTTGATGCTGTTGCTGTTGTGGTAGTCAGAGGAGCTTGAGGCTTCCCTTTGTCATCACCTTTGTAGACTCGGAGGAAGATAGTTCCAAATCCATAGAATATCTTCCCCTGTGTCTTCCGAAGTGACGGCAGAGAGTCACTGTTTATTATAACAGTGGCCTTCCTGGACTCTTCAACAGATTCAGAAACCCTCACTACTTTCCAGTCCTGTGTGGGTAGCTGGGGGTTACTGATCTGTATAATTTCCAGGATCTCCTTGGGGTCGGATGGCTCAGCGGGGATCTTGGCAATAGATCTGGGCCTTTGCGGTACATCGGCCAGAGGTATTGCCTCAATCTTAGCGCCCTGCCAAACTTCCCCCAGGGACTCCACGGCAGCCTTGTACAGCAGCGCTGAACGCTCATCTGCACACGCTATCAGTTTAATGTGACCTTGATACCAGCCGGCATCTTCACATTGTGGTGGTGGTCCAGGGTTACCCCTTAAGACATTAAGGAACGCCCTACTAAGTGCGACGACAACCAGCTTCCAGTTCTTGGATGAAATGGTGCCGTCACTGGCGTTGCGGTCAATGATCGCCCAAATGAGGTGGTCTTTAGCCACATCTTTGTACGACCTGTTTTGCGGCCGTTGAGGCGTATATTTGGACCGTTTAGTCCCAGGAAGTGTGTCCTCCCCTGACCGTTGCCGTTTAGGCGCTGCTTCGGTTGGCTTCCGTTCAGGATTGCCTTCCTCTGCAGAGGGAGGTCCACGTTTTAAACCCTCAATATGGGTTTTTGCCCACTGAAGAGAAGTTTTCTCCTGCTCAGTGAGCTCACCAACCGGTTTTTCACCAAGTCGGCTAATGATTTTGTAGGCGGAGCGCCTGGTTGTGAAGGCCCGTTTAGATGCATTTATGTGCCTTTGGGGTTTTTTGGTAGGTGCCGTAGAGGCTAAGGGAGGTGCATCAGAGAGCATCGAATCATTCTTCGTGTGCTCTCTTTGCACAGGTTTCGGCACATGGGAAACTGGATTTCTGGCAGACTGAGTCTGTACCGTCAAGCCAGCACCCGAGGAAGGGGTTTTGACAGGTTTTTCTCCCGTCCGGACCTGGGAAGCCTTAGAGGTACCTGGTTTCGAAGAACCCTGCACCAAGCTTGGTTTACGACCGCCTGACGGCTTAGTCGTGTGTTTTTGCGCACTAGTAGCTAACCGTCTAGCAGAGCCTGGCGCAACCACCTTGCTAGACGAGGTCTCAGTAGCATTCAACATACTACAGCCTGATACCGACGCTGTAGTAGTAGGGTCTCCGGGGATTATGAAGCCCTTTGCCGGATACTTAGGGCATGAATTTTCGGACATTTCGGGGGGGGGGGGGGGGGGGTGAATTGGGGTTGCATTTTATGCCTAACTGCCAGGCGAAAGAATACCTGCCGCTCCTCTGGAGACAGACCATCAGCCGCTCAATATGAGAACAGACGCTGATGGATTTTATTGCGGACCGACGGCCTTCAGGAGGCCTAACAGTTGACCGTAAAAGGCCAGCGGACGCATAGTCATTAGCCGCTCCAACTAGGAGAAAACAGACGCTAATATACAGGGGGGGGGGGGGGTAGTTCTTGGTTCGTACTCGGTTTAGACCCTTCTGGCATGGGAGGCCCTACCGGTCTTGACTGACGTCACTACCGCCAGCATGACTCTAAACGTCCTTGTACTTAAGCCCTCGCATCGCGGCAAGATGACTACCCATTCGCGAGGGAATAAGAAAGTTTTTAAATTCTGCTTTCTGTTCTTTTATCATACAAACGATACAAGTACCGATACAAGTAAGTATCGATACCTTTTTTTGATACTAATGGTGTTTTCTTTTCTAAAAAGTAATGATGCATTATAGTTGTGTAATATATTTATTAGGTTACACGAACCCTTACAAAGTGATAAATTTTTCTAAATTACAATGGAACAAAATAATAGCTACGTTTAACACTCAACACTAATGTGTATTTAGTGTGTTAAATATTGAATGCAAAGTTTGTACTAAAAGCGATATTCACCACGCTTGTAGCAATTTTAAACATTACATTTTCTTACAATTCCAATAAGCATTAACAGCACAATTTTCAATAATTAAAGTCAGCTGTTGTTAAAAATTTTGCGACAAAAAAAATATAATTATTTAATTAAAGTAAAACAAACGAAAAACGAAGAGTTTTTATATCCATCACAATATAACTAAAAATCACAATATAACGCAAATTGTCCGCAAACACAAGAAAAAAAAAATTCTTGCTTGCATAAAAAAGTACTTTACGCAGATGCAAAAAAGGGCATTATCTCACACTCAGTTAAAACTGCGGGTAAGAAATGGAACAAATTTGCCATTTATTGTTGCAACATGTTTAGAAAGGAAAACGACAACTTCTAACATTTTTGCATATATTTTTAGAATGGAACAAAAACTCGCACGAATGGTAGCATATATGGAACATTATTGTCAGAAAAGAAAACACCATAAGTAGGTATCGATACTTTACGAGCGATACCACATCGAGTAAAAGTATCGATACCTTAGAGGTATCGTTTCATCCCTACTCTGGCGGCAATCAAAAATAAAAATAAATTGATTTCTCGGCCCTAAAAATCGCATCAAACAGGTTTGGCTAGAGCAAATACAATTTTTTTTTGCCTCTTTTCTTGAATATTTTGGAATGCCACCTATTTTGAAAACTCCGTGGTCTCGAAAATCATTTTTAACCTAAAGTCAAAAGTTTCTTTGAATGACTTATAGAACAAGAATCGCGATGAAATTTTTACGGGAACAAATTTCACTCACCCCATTTTACATATATTTATAATATAAAATTATATATATAATTATATATACATATAAATATAAATTTTATATGTATTTAAAGCAGTGTTCGAAAATAAACAGTACATTATTTAGCGTTCGGCTCACACACCAAAGAACGATATCTATTTTTTTAGTGTTTGTGTAAACATACACAAACCTTAATACCGTTCGTAACTATTTTCAAGAAAGAACCGAACATCGGTTCTTCGTTAAAAAACAGAACAATTGTAGTGATACTGTAGAAAAACATTATATTTTAATGTTCTATAATGTTTTTTTCGTGTGTGTATTTTGTTTTTGTAAAAAATGTTTGGTTTTTTTTTTATCAGCAAAAAGCGACGAACATTAACGAGCCGAACCGAACACATTGAAGTTCGTGGATTTTCAAAAAAAAACCGAACGGAATTTAATGTTCTCATCATTTGTTGAGTATGATGAAAACAGCATTATTTTTGTGTTCGAAAGATGACAAACAGGGAAACGTTATTTTTTTTAATGAATTTCTACACAAACACTATTAGCGTTTGTGTTTTCCACAAATCTACCGAACCGAACATTAAAGAACTATATTTAGTGTTTATTTTCGAACACTGATTTAAAGAACATGTATTTATCATTTTTTTTTTCTATCTATTCTTTACCCTGCCTTTACACATGCAAGTAGTGTAGGGCTGCCAGAAGTTTGAACCTATCAACCAGGACACATGGAAAAAATGGATAAAAATTACACCAACAGAAAAGTTTTTTTTAATACATATGTATGTAGTATATCGCACCCTAAATATTAAAGGGTCACAACATAAAATGACTTTTTTCATAAATTAATTCTCATTTCACATCTCTAGCTCCTTACAAAATTTAAAAGGGCATAACAAAACTTTCTTCAAATTGGACTTTTTTCATAAGGGAACTAATTTTTTTTTAAATATTAATAAGGCCCGTTTTCACAACTTATCGATAGCTAAAAGTAGACTTTAACTGGCCTTATAAAAAGTTTTCCATTATTAAAACTTTACTTTAACCTAAAGAGAGCGATAGAATAAATTAAGGTTTATCCTATCTGGTAGGAAAAATTAAAGTTGTAATAATAGAACACTTTTTATACGGCCGGTAAAATCCTACCTTTAGCTATCGGTAAGTTGTGAAAACGGGCCTAACACCATTTTTACATAAACAGTTTTTTGGCTCTCCTGAAAGTTTAAGAATTTTTATTTTTAAATCCAACAATATATATAAAAAAAATTAACGTGTGCTTCATGTGTATAAAAAACAATGAAAAATAATAAAAAGTTGAGCTTAAAATGTTCTAAACTAAAATAATTTTTAAAAGATTGCACTTTTTCTTGAACTTCATTTCGGTCTTTGATATAGTTATAACACAGGCATCATGTCATAATAAAATCAAACTTACATTGAATAATACGCTCCAGTGCTTCAGTCTTTAATGGGTTTCTTTCTTTAGTCCATTGTGCAGACTAAGTACCCAACTTGAAAAAAATCAAAACCTTTTGATTTTTCTGTTGTCGAGTTGGACAAATGTCAAACTAATCAATTGACAAAGCCATACACGCTTTGATTTGGACAACAACCAACTCAGTTGACAATTGAATTGAAACGTTTATGGGCTGCCTTAGAGAAAGCAATTTGTTATCGGTTTTCGTTAATTATAAAAGTTGTCTACACGGTATAACTTTTTATAGCAACTAGTTGAAAGAAAATTTGAAAGAGGATTGACTATCATCTAATATTATTGAAAGCTTTTACCAGCTTTACACCAGATAACAGTTGAATTTAATTAAAGTTGTTTATACAATTACCTTATGTTAGCAGTGTTATTACAGAAATCTTAACCTTTGTTAACAACTAAAACTAGCAAAAAACTAATTTGTTTGTTTTGACCTGTACAAAAAACCAGGACAATTTAATATTGGACCAGGACACCAGGACAAGTAGTCTAAAACCAGGACAATCCTGGAAAACCAGGACGTATGGCAGGCCTAAAGTAGTGGCATGCCATTGTTGTATACATATTATCAAAGAAAATTTGTTCGAAATAGTCGAATCTCATGCCATTAACTTTTGTGATTACACATGCCACTGCGAGTTCATTTTCAAAATGTCGTTGAAGCGTTAACTTGAGCAATTTTGTTTACTTCTCAAATTAAAAAAAAAGTATCAGAAATCAAAATAGAGTTACCGAGTGAATCATAATGGCAAATTTTTGGGAAAATTTTTTCATTTATTTGCATTATTTTAATGATATTAATGCTCTATTATTAACAAACTTGCTTTTATTTACGCGCGTTTTTCAAAAATTAATCATAATTTATTAAGTTAAAACTTCAATAACAATTTGACAACAATCCAGTAACATTGCTTATCGTTTTCACATTTAGTGGCATGCAAGTGCCAAATTTCCACTCGCATGCAATTTTTGCTGCCACTGGAGCTGCCATTGCGAAAAATGTCAGTGTATTAGAAAAAAAGTGTGAGTGTTTTGAGTTTTTTGTAAATGAATTTTGAGAACATTTTGATTTTGTTTATAAAAATAAAATAAGAAAAATTATTTAGCACTATTGGGATCGAAAAAGCACGATTTTAAAATTTCGTTGATACGATATTGGTGTTCTCATTTGTCATCCCTTATACAGCGTTACCGTTGTGATACTAAAGTATCAATTTGACCCTTTTTGTGACACTTTTAGACTCTTTTTTGGACATGACACTCACATTTCGTTTTCTGTCAACACTGCGGAACAGTAGTGCTAAACAAATGTTTTCGAAATAAGCATTGCTTGATATGAAACAGACTCAAAGTACTAAATTAAATTTTCGATTGTAAAGTACAAATTAAAGTACAATTTCCCTAAAAGTAAACATAACACATAAAAATATTTGTTATTTTTTTAAGTGGTTTCTTTTCCAAAAAAAAAAAAAAAAAAATTTGACATATTATTTAAAAAATGCAAATTGGAGTTCGTTTCTTAAAACTGTTTTGCTCTCTTAAAGAGTAGCATGTTTTATTCTAACAAATTCACCCTTAATTATGGCATAAAAACTCACAAAATTTTCCAAAAATAGCGCCATAAAATTGATTAAAAGTCCCTAAAACTAACAGGAATGAAAACATTCGGATATTTATTAAAAATAGTAAAAGCTTTAAAGAATCAGAAAACTTACAGGAAAAAATCGTTTCAATCGCGAACATGACTACAATTCGCGAACGATTGCAAAATTAAAAAAAAAAAAAAAAATTAAATCGGGTAAAAATAAAAGAAAATATCGAAAAATAACATTAAAAGCACTAAAAAATTAGCTATAATGATAGAGAACAAACTTTTTGTCAGGTATTAAAAACAGGACAGGGCATTCCATAAAAAAATTAAGTTTTTTAGCACTTCCTACCTGAAATAAATATTTTTTGTTTGTTTAAAAAAACTTGGTCTTATTATGTTCATTAAAATGAGAAATACAGCTTATAAAAAACTTGACCTTTTTTTATTAAAATACCGTTTTTTTACCCCTTTTCTGGAAAATCTCCTTTTTGTGACCCTTTTCGGAAATTTCTAACGGTAACCCTGCTGATATGTATCTTTGAACCCACATATTGGAGGATTACACAGTTTGTTTCGTTTTATAAAGGCAATGTTTGGGCAATTAATTATGTATGTACTTGGAAACATGATTAGTTTTTATATTTTTAGTAAAGGTGTTATGATACTTGCTATTTTTTGTATTGGAATTTTTTAGGATTGACTGAATGAAACAACAAATGCGAGAAAGAACAAGAAATACAATTTGATAAAATGTAAACAAAACAAACAATACTGCCCACGTTTTTTCCCCACAAAAAACCGTCATAAAAGCTAAAAATCGCAACAAAAAAAAGTTAAAAACCGTCAAACCGATCAAAAACTAAAAAAATTGGCAACAGTGCTAACAATTAATCTGGAAATGTCAATTTTAAATTAAAAAATTTTATATTTTTTTTGACAGTCTTAGATTATTTATCGATAACACATGTATATTTGTTTGACATTTCAAGATGTTTTATGATATAATCATACTCTTTACACTTAGTCAGTTTTCCTATGCAAATATATTTGCACTGTTCTCCAATATAGAAAAAATACAAAAAATAGCAAGTATCATAACAGCTTAATATTGTTTTTTATTTAGCTATAATAAATTTACAGTTTTAATACCCACTGCACAACAGTGGCGAGGGTATTATGCGTTTGCGCTGAAGTTTTTAATAGCTTAAAATATTTGTCTTATACCCGCCTTCAAGTATACCGATCGACTTAGAATCACTTTTTGAATCGATCTAACGGTGTCGTCCGCCAGGCTGACTGTCCATGTTATCCTTGTGTAAACCTTGTGTAAAGTACAGATCACAAATTTGGACATAATTTGATGAAATTTTTCACAACGACCAGGCCTATTGAAAACGGTGAAAATTGGTCTATAGTTTCACATAAACCCCGTACAAGCTAAAGCTTCACTCATAAAATTACACTACGTGACAAAATTTCAACAAAGTCGTGACCAAATGAATCTGACAGCGTAAATTTTTCCGCTGAATCAGAATATGAAGTCAGAATTGTCAAAAGTAGAACAGAACAGAGATATTCCAAAATAACCGTTATTTGTGTTTTTAAAAAAGATGATGTGACTGAAATGCAAATATCTTCAAAAATTTTAAACGGATTATGTATTTCTTTGTTTTCGGTGAAAGGTTATAAATTTTCTAAAATAACCATGGATTGCTTGTGAAGATTGGTCAAGAAATGATAGAGTTACAGGGGACAAAAGTTCAAGCTTCATTGAAAATTTTATGATTTTGTTAAATTTTGCTCTTTTCAAGTTATTGTTTTTTAAACCAATGATTTAAAAATCCTAATGTTTTATTGCATGCGTCATTAGATTATTTTAATATGAACATTTTTAGTTTCAAGCAATTTTTAATATTTATTGTTACTAAAAATTTAGCTTTGTATGTTTATTTGTTGTGGGTTAATTCAATTAATCTTCTATAAACTTGTCATTTTTGCACCGATCTGGATCCTATTGGGCACAAAATGTTCCTATTGAAATAGGCTAAAATTTTATTTTTTGTATGTTTGCATATCAGTCATATCATCTTTTTTAATAACACAAACAACGTTAATTTTGGAAAATTTCAAAAGCTGTTCTACTTTTGACAATTCTGATTTCATATTCGGATTCAGCGGAAAATTTTACACAAAGATTAGGTGTCAAATTAATTTAAAAAAATTGTCACGTAGTGTTATTAGTAGGGATGCGATTTACATGCAAATGCATGTTTTTTGTCGATAGTCTAAAACCGATGACGACCAATTATCTTTCCGAATCATTAAATTTGCGTTAAAATGGCATCGATTTGTTTTTGCATATTGTTGCATATTTTGGTGAAAATGCATATTTTTGCATATTTTGGTTTTAAATGCATATTTTTGCATATTTTAACATTTTTGAGTAATATATTTTTTTAAATTTCCATATTATAAAAAAAAAGTTCTTCGAAAAATTTACAAATTGTATAAAAAAAAACCCTTCAAAAATTTTTTTTTAAATCAATCAATTTATTATTTTGAGCTCTGCTTAAAATACAAGATTTCGACAAAAGACCCTTAAATTTTTAACCGATGCAGCACCTTTCATGGTTAAGGCTGCCAATTGTCCTAAAACTATTTATCGAAAATTGTTACATGCTACTTGATTGGCACATGGGTTACACCGAGTTGCAGAGGAAATCAGAAGCCAATTCGATAATATTGATTTATTGGTTTCATACAGGATTTAGTTCACTTAATAGTCAACTCAAATTAATTGATATGGCAGAAAGTAACATTAACATGTGAATGGAAAATAGCCCGACAAATTAAAAAAAAAAAAAAAATCCAAAAACTGTTGCAAATAAACATGGAGGATTTCAAAAAATAAAACAAATTTAAAATATTTTTGATCTAGATTAAAATGTGGGATCTAAATTAGAAAATTAATATTCTTCAAATGTATTGGCATCCTTGAGGTATGCCTCAACTTCGGTTGACGTTGGGAGATCATTTTCCATGTAAAAAAGCTTACTTTTGATAATATAAAAAAATATTTATTTGACTATGCAATTTAAATGATGTAGTTATTTAAATTAACTGCCTGTTCATCTATTTCCGAACGAAGATTTCGTTCGTATAACTTACATTTAAAACAAAAAAAAATTATAAAACATTGTTTTTGTTTTACATTAAAGTTAAGCGAACGAAGTCTTCGTTCGAAATCGATGAACAGGGGGTAAGTTCTAAAAAATATTATCCCTTTGAATAACAATAGAATAAAAACAACAATAGAATTTTTTATTTTGTTTTGTTTTAAATAAAATAAAAAAAAAAAAAAACAAACCGTTTTTTTATGAAAATGGTCAAGTTTTTAGTGCATATTTTTTATTTTTTTAATGCATATTTTTTAATTTTTAGTGCATGTTTTATGCGCATATTTTCGATTTTTTAGTGCATGAAAATCTCATCCCTAGTTATTAGAGTAACTGATTGTGAGTTATTAAATTCGTTTTCCGTACTGTTAAATTTTAATAAAAATAAACATTTACCCAGCGGTAAATATTGAAAGGACTGCAAGTGGCAGGCCTTTTTGAAGGCCTCTTTACTCCTTTCTAAAAGATTTGCTTCGCATGATATCCTGCCTTCAGAAGTATGCCTTCTAGAAGGTATAAACTTCTTTTTAAAAGACCTTCTGAAATATTCAGTACACATTCGCTACTCCCTTCTTTGAGAAGGGAGAAAGGAAGGTGTTCAGTTTTATTTACTTTTTATTTTTAGTGACCTTCCTTACTCCCTTCTTTGGGAAGGGATCGAAGTTGTTTATAAAGGAAGTGTGGAAGGCCTTGCGCCCAATGACAACCTGTGTAAAAAATAAATAAGTATGGAATGCGGCGAGAAGGGTTTCTGACTGCTTGTGACTGCTAAATAAGGCCTTCTATTAGGCCTCTTTACTCATTCTAGTTACCGCTGGGTATGTTTGTTACTCAAAAAACGAACCAAAAAAAAAAATGTTTTTCCGTACTTTTTTTGTTATGTAGTTAGATTTTTTGTCGATTAAACAATATTTTTTAAAAGTAAAAACTATTAAATTTTACTGAATATGCTGTTTAAGGCCTACTCCACAAAGTCTTTAGTAATTTACGAAAATGCAAACCTGTCATTGTTTTTTGAAAATGTTCAAAGAATAATTGGTATTGTGGTTATTTTGTTGAACTATTTATGGGTTTTAATCCAAATTTTTATTAAAGAATAATTAGATCAGGGAAGCATTTTATACTTAAGACCTTGTGGGATAGTGTGTAACCGCCTTTAATAAATAAAAAAAAAATTAAAATTAATGTGCTATTCATTTAATTTAAATGAAATGTAAATGATCAGTTTTTAAAATGAATTTTATGTTGTTTAAAATGAATTTTCATCTGAATTGTGTGCCCATAAATCCTCTTTTTATGTTGCTATTTTGATTAAATTAGTTTATTGCAATCTAAATCATTTTACCAAATTTTGTTGGAATTTGTCCATACTTGATGCTGTGCTGGTAGGTCTAAGAAAATATAATACTAGCTGTTTGGTCCCGGCGTTGCTCAGGATTTTCCACATAACATCTAAATACTGGAGAAGTTTATTAATAACTTGACCCCAGCATTATCTACCGGGTCAAAATTTTATCAAGAAACTTATTTTTGTTTAATAAAAATATTTTGCGATTTTCAGCCAAATCGTGCCATAAGTTCAAAAAATTTTAATATCACAACTACAGCGCCACCTATCGGGATTAAACTCAAGAGAAACCTGGCTCCAGACTAAAGTAATTTATTGTCCAGGTTTGGTGTCAGTCGTGTCAGCGGTTCTTGAGATGTAGGAACACATACCCGGCACAAACGTTTTTATATATATAAGTAGATAATTTTAGTCTGGCGGGTCTCTCTCATTTAATTTAAATCTCTCTCATAATTGAAAAAGTCTGGTACATTCATAGCTTATGTGTTTAACATTTCATTAAAATCGGTACGATTGTTTCATTGAGTCAGAAATTGCCCCCTAGCTCTCCTCGTGGTCCTTTTTTTAAAAAAATGTACTTATAGCTAATGTGTCCATATAAGTGGGGATCTATCTATGTTTTAAATTCCATTAAAATCTTTAAGATAGTTTCGGAGAGTCATAAATTGCCCCCAAATTCCCCTCTTGTTCCTAATTTAAAAAAAAATATTACCTAAAACCTTCTTCACAAAATTGAAGCACATCGGTTGGATGGTTTTAGGGTCTATAACGGACATATGGGCAAATCCTGCGTGACATTCGCACGCGTTTTCTGATTCGCACGCGTTTTCTGATTGAAATATAAACATTTTTTGGTCTTTCAAAAAAGATAGCTTCAACTTATATATAGTATTTAGTGACATTAATATGTACTTACGAATGGCGTATATCATAATTTCTTAGCAAGTATTTGTTGCGAAATAATTGATCATAAAGTTTTGTGACGCACGCTACAAAAAGTGGAAGTAACTTCAAAGGTTGAAGTGCGTTAGCGAATTTGGCATGATAAGGTATACAAAATCTAATTCCTAAAAGAAAGATTACTATAAGAGAATTCTAAACGCACTTATTGGCAGCCAAAAAATGTTGTGATTTTTTAACAAAAGCCGTGAACCCTTTGTGACGCATGCTACATAACGCACACTACAGTTTTTCCAGTAGTTTTTTATTATTATATTTTATTTATTTTAACAAAACAAATTATATTTTTATGAATTGCATTTCTTAAATTAATTTCTTAACTAATGAATATCAACTTTTTTTAAACGAAATTTATATTTTGATAAGTCTGCTGTAAGTGCTATTTTAAGCACAAAAATCACCTAAAATAATGCTAAGTTCACGTATAACATTAAGAAATCCGCTGTGGGGTAGGATTTGGTAAAAATTATTGCATTAATGATCATTAAAATACATATTTTTTAATATAAAAATTAAATTATACATCTAGTCTTATATTCCATTAAAAAATTTTTTTTGAAAAATTTTTGTTTGGTGGACTGTTTCTGGGATTTGCCCATATCTAGAAACGTTTTTTTTTTTATATATGTAATAACATATAGCACTAGTTTAACAATACTGTATCAACTCAAAATTTTTCTTTTTTCGCTTTTTGGATATAATCGATACGAAATATACATACCTAACCGCTGCACAGTGTGCCGGCTAGTACAAACTAGCGGGACCAGGCGCGGATCCAGCTTGAGCCTTAGGGGGGGGGAAATTTTGTATGATACAAAAAAGTAAAAAATTTGTTTTTCAAAGTTTATTAAAAACAATATGTGTATTAGGGTGAGTACTTTTTCAATTTTTGCGAATATAAAATTCTTCATCGCATATTCGTATAGACCGTGAAAAAATATTAAGAAATGATGTATTACTTTTTCGCGATCGTGAAGAAAGTTTTCGCACCAAACGCGATAAAGTTTTGAATTTCAATTTTTATCCTTACTATACAAAATTAACATTTAATTACAAAATTTTAGGTATTTTCTAATAATTTCATGAATATAACAAGATCTGACCATTTGTACGGAAGAGCGCAAAAAAATCGAGACTCTATTTCGCGGTTTTTTTAATAAACTAAATTTTAATGGCAAATGATAGATGTTGTGATAGATGTGTTGTTTGGCGGATATTATATGAAGCAGAAAAAATACGTTTGCAGGTAAAAATTGCACAAGATATTTTTCCATTATGTAAATCAACTCGCACTTTAAACTTAAAATTTATTTCATTAAACCCAAAAAAAGCTTTACATTTTTTTTATTTTTGTTATGTATTTATGCCTGTATTCATAAAAATATTTTAAATTTAAAAAAGCTTGAAACCCAAATTTTCTATGAAAATTTTCCTTTATAAACGTTTATTAAATTTTACAATCATTTATGAATATGGGGGCTAAAAGATATAGCATATATTAACAATAAATGTACCATATATAATTTGTATAGAAATTAAAAAAAAAGAAATTTTTTTGAGGAGCTTTAGAAATTGCATTTGGTGCGGAAACTTTTTTGGCCAAAATGGCCTAAAAATATTATTTTCATTATCAATACTAAATTGCCCATCGCGTGGTGGGATGTAGAAATTTTGTCCAAAAAAAGTCGTTACCCTAAGTAAAAAAACTAAACAAAAATGTTAAATAAAATATAAGATCAGTTCAATATACATTAATCTTTTTAAATAAGCAATTTATGATTTCCTTGTGAGGCAAATTTAGACAGTACAGTCAGTCCATCTTCTGTCATTGTTGATCTGAGCCATGTTTTAATTCGACGAATGGTAGGAAATGACCTCCCGCTCGTAGCTTTACTGACGAGCATTCAAACAAAAATTTTAAATATTTTTCTTAGATATGGGTAGATATCTTCATCACAGTTCATTAAAGCATCTACAACGTTATCTGATAGATCAGGCTCAAGTTTAGATGTTAGTAGGTGTTTATCTCGTTTATCAAATATAATCAGATCATCCGCTAGTTGTGGTTTTAAAAGTTTTGTATATGTGTATGACTTGATTACACTTTGGGGTAGAAGTTTAGGTATGTTCAATACATTTAGGATATCTATTGGGAAAAGTGTTTTGAGATCTTCTAAAATAAATTCAATAAGATTAATGTAACTAAAACTCGGTAGTAATCTTCAACATTTGGGATGTGATTATTTCGTTCAAATATAGTCTTTTCGATTGCAACCTCGACTTGAACGCAAATAAGTTGAACTTTTTAATTGTTTTTCGGCTTTATTTCTTTTTTCTTCATGGCACATGATTTAAATTTTGATAAGGCTTGATCCTTTTTGAAGATCTATATCTTGCTTTTGTAAAATGATACTAAGTGGCTGTGTTACAATAAGTACCACACTTAATATGTATATTTCGCAAATAAATTCAAAAGTACTAATAGAGTTCCTTAATATAAAGGTTGAGATACTCCCTTTCCGCTCAGATATTTTTGTTTTCGCTTGGGATGATTATATTTAAAAAATTTTGTCGTTTCTTTAACAAGTGATACAACTTTTTGTATTAATGGCACTTTATTGATTTTAGAAATTGAGTTGTTCGATTTATGGGAATAGCAAGGCGTTTGTTTCGCATTTGTCGCTTTTCCAGAAATTTTGAACAGCTCCATTTTCTGCTGACATCAGAGGGCACCCATCTGTTACATCTCCTACACAATTTTTTAGGTCAAGACCACAATTTGTCAAAGCTTTAACAACTATTGATGATAGTGCCTTCGCATCAATTGACACATCAACGTCATCAATATCTTTTGAAGCCACTTCAAAGCCAATAAATTCTTCCCTAAAAACTTGTTGTTGTATGTTGAAATATTTTAAAGATAAGGAAATCTGGCTTTTCCTCGACAAATCCGTGCTTTCGTCAAAAATTATCGAATAGAATTTTGATTCATATAACACATATGTACATAAATATTGCAAAAACTAAAACTTTTTAATAATTCAACCGCACGCATTATCAAGTAAAACGTTTAGTCTTTGGATATAGATGGCACCTGCTGGGATTGAATGTAGAATAATAAGTAATTGAATACGGTAAACTAGATGTCTCATTGGAAATATCTAATAAATAACTATTAGGATTAAGATTTAAATACTTATTAGAGATTAAAAAAAAAACCTTGCTGGGATTTCCAAAAATTTTGTACATTAAAAAAAAAATATTTTGATTATTTTTAATTTTAAGCTCCAGGTCTCTTTTTTATATAAAAAATATTAATTTATTTAATTATTTTTTCGATATTTCGCTAACCTTTGGTTAGCATCCTCAGGAAATTAAATTTACAATATTTTTATAACACAAACAAAAATAATTAATTAATATCCTGAGGATGCTAACCAAAGGTTAGCGAAATATCGAAAAAATAATTAAATAAATTAATATTTTTTATATAAAAAAGAGACCTGGGCCCTATTCCACAAAACAACTTATCAACTTTTCACTTTGCACTTATCAAATTGCATTTTTTGGCAAAGTGATAAGTGTTTTTGTTCCACAACATTCTTTACAAATCTCACTTTGCACTAAGCTAGTTTTTGCAAAGACTTTGCTCTCTTTGCAAAAACTTTGCTCTCTTTGCAAAGTCTTTGCGGTCTCTTGCAAAGTCTTTGCGCTCTCTTGCAAAGTGAATGTGCAAAGTGTTCCACAAAGGATTTTATCATCTTTGCATTTCTGTCTTATCACTTTTCACTTTGCATTGCTTAATTTAAATTATTAAAATGAGCTAAAAAGTAAAAATGGAAAATATACTTGCAGTGTTACATGTTATTTAAGTAAAAAAATATATTTTATTTTCTAGTAATTTTTTTTTATAAAATTATTGGAAATAGCATATGAGAATTATGTCTTTTTAAAAGTTATTTTTATTATATAAACAAATTTTATTTTCGAATGTGTTCAATGAATCAAATTTTAATTTATAAAGCTTCCTTGTAACAGTCTTATTCCTTCATTTGTTCACATATATTTGCTTATGCAAACCTATGCTAAACATTGAAGCTATAGATATGTACATATGCATATAAATTGAAATCATTGAACACATTCGAAAAATTAAAATGGTTTATATAATAGAAATAACTTATAAAATGAAATTATACATAAACGGAAGTTTTGAAAAAAAGCCCAATCTTTGCAACTGGTGTTTGTCCAAAACACATGGACATATGCGTCTACTATAGCATTGACAACTCTATGGATGGTTCTGCAAACTGCAGTCCGTGCAGAAGCACACAGTAGCAGTTGATTTTCAGCTTACAAACTGCGCTTTTAATTGTGCTCTAATTCTTCTTTAATTTTATTTAAAAAGAAATCAACTTAAATCAATTAAAATTTTGTAGTCCCGAAAAATTAATTCGGGCCCTATAATTTCTTATTATGCCCACGTCTCCACTATTGTAAAACAACAATATAACAATATGAATTTGCAAAGAGATCGTTTACCTTGCAAATTTTTGACAAACTTATAAAAATTTGCTTTGCAAAAATAGAATTTACAGTTTTTGTGGAACGAAACGGCATAATTATTTGCAAAGTCTTTGCAAATTACACTTTGCAATAATAACTTTGCACTTTGCACAAGAGAACGTACGTGGAACAGAAATTTAAAAGAGAATATAAAAATTGCAAAGTCTTTGCAAATTTCACTTATCAATTTCAACTTATCACTTATCAAATTAAATAGTTCTGTGGAACAAAAAGTTTTGCAAATTGACGAAAAATTTGCAAAGTGCAAAGTGAAAAGTTGATAAGTTGGTTTGTGGAATAGGGCCCTGGAGCTTAAAATTAAAAATAATCAAAATATTATTGTAAAAGGTCAATTAAAACTGAATTATAATTAAAAAAAAAATTATTATTGGGAATTCTTGTATTATTAAAATTAACAAAACATATTTTTATAATTTACGGGGGGGAAATTTCCTTATTTCCCCTCCCCCCCCCCCCCCTGAATCCGCGCCTGAGCGGGACAATATTATTTCTTCACTTATTTCAATTGTTTATTATGTATATTTATGTATTCCAGTTATCTCAAGCTATTTTAAGAAAAAAAAGTTGACAAATATTTACTGTTACTTATTACCTATTAAAAAATTCTTAAAAATAAAGGCGCCCAAATTTAAATGTTTTGACTTTTTCCCAACTTTTATTTTTAAGATTTTTTAGTAGGTAATAAAAAAAATCGGCTGAGTTAATTTTTTTTAATAATAATAGGTAGTATTGATTGCTAAATCGATCCACCCTAATGTAGCTGTAAGACGGAAGTGGTTTACTCCTGTGCCTCATTTGTTCACTATTCTCGCTAATTGTTTTTTAATTAGCTATGTCTACCTATGTTTGTTTACAAAGAAATTTATAGAAAAAACAAGTTAGAGTGCTATATTCGGCTGTGCCGAATCTTTGATACCCTCCACCGACAGTTCGAATGTTTAAGGAGTAATATCTGTATGATGTTATTATTATCTTAAACTGTTACGATTTGTTATTAATTATGGTTTTAGGCGACTAAACTGTTTTCCGGTAATAGGGTTTTTATGGGGCCTAGGGTAAATTATGGACCGATCATCACGAAATTTCAGAGCGTCATTTCTAGTCCTTTAAAACTGTGACGTACAAATTTCTGTTATGATTGCATTATTTTTTACGGTTTTAGGCGGACTAAACTGTTTTCCGGTAGTAGGGTTTATATGTGGCCTAAGGTAAATTATGAACCGATCGTCACGAAATTTCACAGTGTTAATTCTAGTCCTAAAAAACTGTGACATACCAAAATTTGTTACGCTAGCGTTATTTTTTACGGTTTTAGGCGTACTAAACTGTTTTCCGGGAGTAGTGTTTATATGGGGCTTAGGGTAAATTATGAACGGATCTTCATAAAATTTAACAGCGTGATTTTTAGTCAAATAAAAAAAATTTTTGCAAAATCTTATCTCATTCCGTGCCTTGTTCCAGCATTTATGTTAGTTTTTGTAACAAAATTATCAATTTTTTTAGATGGTGGTTCCACATTTTGATTCATAGCTCTGGTCCTACTGTACCGATTTTGCTGGATTTCAATCCCAAACTGGTTAGGATAACTACAAGCAATTTGGCACCAAGGTTGTTCATTTCTTTTAAGTTGTTCGAAAGTGAGCGTGTTTTCAACAGACGGACATGGCTAAGTCGACTTAGAATTACTCAAGGACCCAGAATATATATACTTTATGGGGTCTGAGATGAATAATAAAAAAGTTTCACACGGAATGACAAACTTAATATACCCTCTTCACAACTAATTGTGGTGGAGGGTATAAAAATAAAAATCATAATGATAGAACCCACATTTATTAACTTACAAAATATTATTCAGTTTTAAATAAATTAGTACAATAACAGTTTCTGTTTATCAATTATTTACAATAACAAGGTGTATAAGTCAAAGAAATATAATATTAAATAACTTATGTATATATTAACACAATAAAATAAGAATAATAGTTATAATAAAAAAATACTTAAGCCTACGAATCACCATCAGATGAGTCGTCATCACTCTCCAATTCAGTAGAATATTCAGAGGGTAAATAATCCTTCTCATTAAATTCGTGATGATGACTTTCTGATGTTCTTTCGGATGGAAATGAAGGTGGGATAATCAACTGCAGAACCTCCAAAGGCAAAGAAGTAAATTTTCTGCGCGGTAACTCTATACGAGTTGATAACAGGATCAGACGTAATTAAAAGCATTCTCGCAAGACCTGTATTTGTGGCAATACGTGACCGCTTCCTGGTGTACCGTTCACGGAATCAACGACAGTCTTTATTTCTTGCCTCCTGGGCTCCTTCGGAGAGTTGTCCAATGGGAAGAAGAAAAGACTTCATAACTTCCGCGCTGTGTACAAGAATTTTATGCACAGTAACGGACATGGAATACCAAGAATACAGATCAAGTTTAATTTTCTAGTATCAACACAAAACTTTTCGAATTCAATATAATTTATGTCATATCCCAATGACAAAGTTCTTAAAATTACATGATATCTACGAATAATGTTTACGTCTAATCCTTCATGATATCTACGAATAATGTTTACGTCTAATCCTGTAATTTCGCTGCTCAATTCAGCTTTGGAAAAAAATCGACGTGCTGTGTTTCCATCGTTTGTGTTACCATACCCAGGTATTGGTTTATCTACAATGATACCCATACGATCTTTAAACACTTTTTGTATCTCTTGTGAGCGTTGCTTAGTAATAGCTTTGTCATTATCTCCACTGACTTGCCAATTTTTTTATTTCTAAGCGATAGCTGATGTGAAGCAAACATTCAAACGTGCGGATCCATGCATGTAAAGTAGATAAACCAAATGCAAGGCGTTGTTCGTTGATGGAATATTTCCTTAACTCCTCGTTCATAGTAGACAGGGTGGCACCGCAAATATAACTCTTTTGTGTTGAACAACAACAAATCGTGTTTAACAGAGATTTGAGATCCAGCAACGTTACATAATGTTGGAAGAAGTTGACTCACTTCATCTAAAATTTTAGAAGTTTCTTCTTTCGTAAACTCTTTTATCTCCTTGGCAAAAATAAACTTAATAGGACGGCAATATAAAGAAGAGGAAGGTCTTGGATTTTGCCGGATCACAGTTTCGCCATCAAGCAGTCTCAAAGGGACATATGAGTATACGAACAAAAATTCATCTGTAGCGTTGGTGTTCTCAAATTTCTGCTTATACGTGCTATGCCCCGAACTCTCATCACAGCTTCATTTGCATACCAACGTATAATATGAACGAGGTAACACACTTCTAATGACTTCCGTCTGAACTTTAACTAATCGTTCAAAAGTTTTATTTTTTAATAAAACGACGGATACACTTGATGTCCTGCTTTCAATGACCGCTTTCTTGCTTGTTTATATGAGTGTAGGCTTGCCATTTCTATTTTGAGAAAAAGAGGACACCAGCATAAAAAATGTAGGACATTTGCTTGAAAAAAGAGGACACTTTCTAAACCACCTAATTTTAATAAAATTAACGACGGCATAAAAATTAACAACCAAAATTTGTTTTTACACAAAAACTTAATTTGGGTAACTTCATGTCAAATCGACCTAGAGTGGGACTTGACCCCTTTCGATTTGAATGAAATTTGGCGGGAGGGTTTCTTTCATCCCATAAAGAATATATATCAACGAAAAACAATTTTTTAATTTTTTCAAAAGTTATGTCATATTCAAAATGTCATAATTTCGCCGAATGTGTTGAGTTTATTTTTTTATATTTCGAAAACTACTTAACATACGAAAATGATTTTGGTCAGTTTAAAGAGAATACTTGAGGCTACAATAAATATATTGAAAAAATGTCTTTGCAAAATATTAAATTTAAAAAATGGACTTAGTCAAAACCCTATTTTTTTGCTGATTTTTTTTTATATAATACTTCAAACTGTTCTTTCGAAATTCTGAAACTTTGAAGGATGTACTTTTTTTTAAGATATGATTTTTTATTTCTTTCCAAAAATAATCTTAAAATAAAATTTTAATATAGTCATTTGAGCAATAAGTATTTATTTGAACAAAAGTAAGGTTGCTTTAGCTTATTTGTTGCATTTTTTTGGGCGCTCCATTTTCAAAGAAAAGTACTCTTTTTGTTACGTTACGTCCCCAAAAATTAAATTATACCTATCTTAAAAAAAAAACCAGAGCACCTAAATCTTTTTTTAATGAATTTTGTGACCTGTGATTTAAAGTTTAAATACAGGAACAAATTTTCAATAAAGGTGTAAAAAGCCGGACAACCCCGGACACTTGATGAAAAAGAAGTAGGACTGCCCCGGATACCCAAAAAAAGAGGACGGTGTCCGGGGAAAAGAGGACGGATGGCAACCCTATATGACTGAATTTTGCTGAAAGGCTTGATATTTTAATTTTGAGTTGTTTTAGAGATTCATCAGAAACATCAGACATATTGAATTTTTCACTAATATAATAAAAAATTACATTGTTCCGTTCAGTTTTGTCATATTTTAGCCAGTCTTCAAAAACTCCATTTTCGTCATAGCCACGACTCGCTCTGAAAAAAATTTAATAATTTTACTTGCGGGCCTTTTCGGGGTCTATAATATATATCAATCTGTTTCTGAATGTTGTAGGTATAACGTATAGAAAAATCTAAGTGGATATATGTGGATAAAAATAGTTGCTCATCTTTAAAGTTTACAATTAATGTAAAATTTGCTGGGCTTATCTCGTCATTTACAAATTGATATTACACTAAGAGTATACATCTTTTTTATAAAAAATATAAGCCATAATATAGTAGATACCTTCAACAGAATATTCTATCACAAAAAATTCGTTTCACTTTGCTACAAATTTTAAAATATGTTACCACAAGTATGCATAAAATGCAACTGATTTGCAAATGAAAATTACCTATCTTACAAAGGGTAACTTTGACCCCCTGATAAGATACCTTTATGAGGTGATAAACAAATAAATTTTTGCAATTCGCTACCTGTGGGGGGGTTCTTTACAAGACGCTATCAGTGTTTAATGGAAATAACGTCATGAATATTGTCCCGCTAGCATGCTCTAGCCGAATCACTGTGCGCTGTAATGAAACGGTTAGTTTAAAAATTCCTTTTCATATGCCCTTAATGTAAAATTAAAAATGGTTTTGAAAAAAACTAATTTTAACCTATTTTAAGCGTTTTTTTTTTAATTTAATTAAATATATGAAAAAAAAAATTTCAGGTTGTGCTGAAAAAGGTCAACAGAAAAAAGAAACACAAAAATGACAAAACAAAAAATGTGCACTTCAAGAAGAATTCTTGACAAAAAGTACGAGAAAACAGAAGTAAGGAGAAAACATGTTAAATCAATTAAAATGGATAATCATTCAGAAAAGCAAATTTCGATCTACCAAAGGTTAAAACACAATTTGGTTTAAGGATTGATGTTTGACCATTGACGTCAGCAGTCGTCGAAATTTGGATTAAAAACCATAAGTAGTTCAACAAAATAACCACAATACTAATTATTTAAAAAATTTCCTTTAATAAACAATGTGTTAATTGATTTAATTAACAAAAATGATTAACGTAAAATCTATACCTACATATTTTATTAAATTCAAAATAAATAAAAACGTTTAATCATATATACATATAATTAAATTGAGAATCTAACATTTAAATCAATTATTAGTTTAATTGATTTATATGTAAGATTCAATAAAAATTCCGATTAAATGAGTAAGGATCTACTACACATTTTGTGGTGGTTGAAAATATGTATTAATTACACTACCTTATTTCGTGAAATCGGTTCACCCCACTCTGGGAAAACAATTTTATCATTAAATCCGTATAAAGTTTGCATTTGGTGCAATTAGAAAATAAAAGCATACGGAATTTTTTTTTTTGCTTTATGTTTTTTATAAATAACAATATTGTGTTTCATATCTGCCCATGGGGGAAAATCAAGATAAATTTGTTTTACAAAAACAGGTAAAACAAAAAAATTTAGTAAACATTTTCGGGATTAACTCAATCGCGATAATCCCGGGATTTCCCTAATTCCTTACAAACTTGTATTCTTTACAAATTAGAGGCGCTGAGCTTAACAATTGTAATTGAGTGGTGGTTGCTTCTAAAGTTTTGGACGAACTGTGAATGGTCTTGAAGCCTTGTACACAAAGTACAGGTCACCATTTTGAAGCATACTCCAAAAGGTGATCATTTCGCATAGCACCATTCGAACATATTTTTACAAAGACCCCACATGCAAAAAAAATATAGTTAGAGCTTAGCAATGCTAATGTTTGTATGTAACCATATTTTCATTGAACCCGACCATAATATGATTAAAATTTACCATAATTGATTTGAAATTAACAACAATTATGTCTTAATTACGCTTAATTTGTTCAAAAATCTACAATTTAGTAATTTTTTCCATATGGGCATTTCCCTCAAAAGGTCCACCGTGATCGGAAATTTAAAAGTTATTAAAAGCTTATTATTTTACGATATTGTTATAGAGAAATATTAAGATTTTACTAATTTTATAAATTTACTCATAAATTTGTTCACTTAGATGAACAATCAGACTCCAAAGTTGTGCAAACGTAACTTCTTATATGTAAGAATGTTTTATTGTATGTTTGATAAAAAATTTTCCAAAAAAAATTTTCTTACATGCTCTGTAATCTAAGGAAGAGTTCAAAGAGAAATATGTTATTCGGTTTAAAGGTAAATTTTTATTTTATTTTGATCATTATTCCGTTAAATTTTTATGGAAAAAACGTTTCACGTATCGACCCAGATTTTGGCTTAAAAAAAGAAAATACAGAAGATTTTGGAATCAGAAAAAAGACATTTTTATGTAACATTCCTACATAAAATTCTGAAAGTAGTTTGGCTAAAAAATTGTGCCAGGTTTCGCTGAATTACGCCTTTTAATACATGGCCACAAAACTATTTCTGTTTTTTTTTTTCACGTTCGAACCGCTGCTTCTTTTGCCATTATCTTTGACCTAGAATCGCGCCCTCCATAAACTTTGGCATAGATGCGCTATAATTTAATGGTTAAGAAAACGTAAAAATATTTTTTGCTTAAAATGTTATTGCATTTTTGATGCGTACGACTGTCACGTTCAACACTTTGGAATTACCCATATGCTTTTTACGTTGTTGTAATTTTATTTTGTTTTTTTAATTCCTTTTACAAATCAAGTAATAACTGTTTTACAAATCAAGTTATATTTTATAAGCTTTTTCATTCCTGTTACATATGCATATTAGACCGACTCAAAAAAAAGTTGTTGATGTACCTTCCTAAGTCTGGGATCACACTATGAAAGTTTTCTTTCAGAAAGTCTAAGTTTATGGGTGAGAGAGGAGAGAAAAAAGCATGTTCTCTTCCCCTCTCACCAATAAACTCTGACTTTCTGAAAGAAAACTTTCATAGTGTGAACCCAGACTAAAGACTAACTTTGACATGTTTTATGAGCTGAACTGCGTCAAAAAGGGTTCAAAAATGCTATTTTTCATAAAAAAAATTTCGGTACATTTTTTTTTTTGTCCAATAAATTGACAAATATGATCGATATTTAAGAGTTCATTGATTCTGCATTAAAACATTTTAAAAAACCGAACCACAGACTGGAGATAGCGAAATATTTATGTCAGTTTTTTGAAGCTTTTCAGTTCGATTAAACTGAAAATTGGTATAACTTAACAATTTTTTGTCCGATTTTTTTTTTGCAATACGTCGTTAGATAGGTGTTGACCACTCCTTGAGATTTTAATCATAAATTAACCCTTAACTGCACTGTCATATTTTTTTTAAAACATTTACTTAGCAATCACGTTTTATCAACATATTTAAATACATCAATACCTCGCCTTGCGTCGTTTTGCGTTTTTTCGAAGTTGCGTCGCTGCTAAATTAGTACTAACTTTCAGCGTGCGTCGTTAGAATTTTAAAGTTGCGTTGTTTTGGCTTTGAGTCTTAATTTTTTTTTTATTTTTTGAAATTTTCAACTTTTTTTCTAAAAGAAGGCAACGACTTTTGTTTCTACATAATTGCGCCATGCCCTCAAAACTCTGCGATTATCTTTCTAACTGAAAATCAATGCAATTTTAATACATAAAATTTATTTTACATTGAAAAAAAGCTGTTCAGCAAACATTGAACCAATTTTTTGTGAAAGCCGACTTACGACAACAGCCGCTATGGACTTATCAGACAGTGATTAATTTTTATTTTGTTTTTACAAAATTAATTGAATACTTTATTTCATTCAAGTTGAATTTGTTTTTTTTTTGTTTTTAATATGTATGTAATAAAATTTTTGTTTTTTAACAGCCGTATTCATAAACATTTTAAACTCCATTTCAAATCTGTTTTAAGCATAAATCGTTAAAATTGTATTCATAAACGAATATTACCTTAAAAACCCTATTTTAAACCTTGTGTAAATAAGCGAATTTTAAAATTGGTTCGACCCTTGTTTAAACCTATTTTAAAATGACATTTTTGCTTTTTGCTGTGTGTTTATGGTCATTTTGAACAGTTTTGCGAGAAATTTTAAGACAATATATTATTATGTATTTAAACATTAAAAATAAAATGAAATTCAAAAATATGTATGTATGAAAAATGTATATTATTAATATATTTTTCAATTTCACAAATTAAAGCTCAAAAAATTATTAATTGTACATTATGAACTAGTGATGTGTAAACGATCAAAACAAATAAAATAAAACTCGTTATTTGAATACTTTTTGATATCAGCAATAAAATCATCATCTAAATTGCACTTTGTTTTGTTTTGTTTGAACTCTTTATTTTTTTAAATATAAGAGACAACTATTCATATATAAAAAACAATTTTTTTCTCACACACGACAAAAAAAAATTTTAGATACGAATACGAGTATGAATTAATAACCACTGTTTTACATCATTATGATTCATGTGACAAATAAAAGAGATAGCGTTGCCACCATCAAATTAAAAAAGACGGTAAAACGTTTATTAGTTAAAATGCTGATTATGAATACGAATTTAAAAAAAAGCTTTTTTAGGCTTAAAATGTTTTTTAACTAAAATTCATCTAAAACCTGAATTATGATTTTTTTATGAATACGGCTGTAAATGTTTACTTTATAAAATTTTCTTTTTAAAAAGTAGTATTTTCGTTACCCTGGAACCTATCAGAGAACGGCTTTGTGCAATTGTAAAAAAATCGCATTAAATCAACAGCAACAAAAACACTCACTTGCGGTCATACAATCAAACTTGCGCAACCGCAAATATTCGCTGCTGGTTTGCAGTCATTCAAATAATGCACATCGTGCTTTGTTATTTATACAATCGTTAGCTTCGTTTTTTAATAAAGATGTTTGTGTGTTCGGAGCGACAATGATTGTTTTGGTAAAGAAAAAAAAACAAACAAAAAAGCCAGAAATCAAGCAATCATTACTCATGTATTCATTCAGCATTAACTATGTAGTACAAGAAAAAAAAAATTTAAATGAAACTAAATGCACATATGTAGGTACATACAAACAATTTCCATAGAAACAGATTTTTTTTTTTTTACTTTTAAAAAGTACAGTAGTTCTGTATGTAGGTACAATGTATTCTTGTTATTGTTGTTAATTTTAACAAAGCAAGGCGTATTGACTAGAAGGTGGGGTCAAGTCAACATATGGTGTTTTTTTCGGTGGTCGACTTGTCAAAGTTTCTATACAAACTAGTTTTTTATGTAAACAAACCTGTTTTTTTACTAGCAATATTTTTGACAACCCGACCACAGAAGCATTGTAGTTGTAGAGTTGACCTCACCTTCTAGTCAATTCGCCTTGTAACAAAGCGTCTCATTGAGTGGTTTATTGTTGTTGTTTACTATTAACAACCACCACCGAGTGGACAATGACTACTTGAATGCAAAAGTATAAGAATGTGTTCCTTTGAATTTACACATTTGTGTTATATTGCATGCGCAACATAAACGCAAATAAAGCACTTTCAATAAAAAATTAATAAATGCAAAAATCAAATGTGAACGAAACGATGTAAAAATTACCAACGCACAGTTGCGCCATTTGAGTTTTTTCGTTGCAAAAATCATATCTTTTGAACCGAATAAGTTAATTGAACACTTTAAACAGCATGATAGATAACTGTTCAGCCTATGAAATGAGCGTGCTACGCTTTGTAGGGGCCTACTTATGGGTTATCAAAGTTAAAGTTAGTAGAAAAATCAATTTTATGGTAACTAAAAAAAATTATTTTTACATTTTTATTTTTTTTCTTTAGGGTTTTATGTTTTAAATTATTACCCAACAAATTAAAAAGAAATAATTTTTTTTTAAATTTATTTTTTCAATTTTCTGTAAAATATTCATCACAATTCGTAAGAGGAGGTATATCTAAAAGACTAACCATTTCTAAACTATCATTATTTTCTAACTCTATTCGTGACTTCACATGCCGCAGGGAAGAAATAAGTGGATCGGAAGATGCTGCCAACATGTTGAAGAGGTCCTCATTTTGCCTTACCCTTGATGCTTTGAATGTGTCCTGCAATTTTTTAAAAATTTGTTAAGAGACTCCTGTGCTTCTTCAGAAAGCTCTCCAATTGGCAAAGACTGGTTCTCAATTATATCTTTGCCATGCGCCAATATTTTATGGACGGTCGGGGTCAACTTCTTCTGCGGATACATTTGTGCTAAAAAAGATGCAGTTTTCGACGCATATGCTCCATATTTTGTAGAATTGACATTTTCTTTGCAGTTTAAAACATCCAAGATTGTTCCCAATCTTTTCACGATGTGATTGTCAATTCCAGTGATTCTAGTTACTACCTCATCATTTTCAAAAAATCTCCTAGAAGTGTTTCCATCGTTTGAGTTACCGTATCCGTGCTTGGGACAGTCTACTTTTAGTCCAACTTGTTTAAAAAAAGCATCCTGTATTTGCTTCTTTCCGATCTTTTCCTTATCCTTTATTGATGTATTTTCATCGAAGTTTTCCTCCTCTTGTACGCCAGTTTTAGCAAGAATTCCATACACCTTATCCTTGCGTGCAATGGTGACAATCCATATTCGTAATTCTCCTCATTTGTAGAATCGTTTAAATTACCAAAGTTCTTCTGACTCTTTTTGCAAATCGGGCATGACATTGTTGAGGTTGTTCCTGTCAGTTCGTTTACGACTTTTGCGTCAACCATGGTCAGGTGGAACTCGTAATTGCATTCAATATATTTTCCTTCTCCAATTTGCAGCTTTGTAGGCTTAATCTTGCTTATTTGTTCTTCAATGTCCTTCACCGTGGTCCTTATGAGTTCTGCCGATTCCCTTGCAAACTGAAACATTATTGGTCGGCAATAATGCACTGATGACGGACGTGGATTTTTCTAGTGTAGGGAAACATCACATTTTAGCCGCAAAGGAACAACAGATGCCATAAACAAATTTCCGTCCGATATTGTAGCGTCATCGGAAGATATCCTTTGCTTATAAACGCTTTGTCCGGTTGATCCATCGCAGCCCCATTTGCTGATCAATGTCAACTTCTCAGGAAGAATTTTCACCTCATTTTCAGGAAGACTCTCCAACAACCGTTTTGCTGTATGGCCCATGAGATCCTGTAGATTGGCTTTCGCAGAGACTTCCGTAAACTCCGTATGCAGTGGTCGTCAATTTATTTTGGCTTGCGTAATATGCTTGTATCCGGGTCAAACGTCAGCGCCGTGTCGCGTTAAAGATGCCCGTAGTTTCTCATATTTCTCTTTGGAAAGTTCCAAGTCCATAAACAAGGCCAAGGCTTCTTCGGAACCATACTTTTTAATGTGTGCGTTTGTGGGCGTGGGAATGCTTTCCTTAATCCTTTTGCGACCTAACTCTTTCACTATCCTTTGTATATTTAATAGACAGCGCGTCCGATAAATGCTTCGTGGTCAAGACATTGGTGGCATCGGCAAGTTTCCTCTTTCTTGTGAAAATTGAACACTCCTCAATACTTTTTTTTTGCCTTCCTTTTGCTTTTCTGGTTGATGTGGTGGGTTTATCTACTGCCAATATATCCAGGATGGTGTCTTAATTAAGCCAGTCCTCGTATTTGGAGTTGAAGTTCTGAATGGTTCGATTAGATATCACCCATTTTGCCTCAATATTTGCATATATCAGATAAAAATTATTTTTTATAATTTCGATTCTCTCAATATTTCCGTATAAGCTATCAAGTTCTTCTAAAGCAGCTTCCGTGAAAAACTTTGGTGTGGTTGACTTTCTAAACAGTTCAAATAATTTTAAATTGTTCAACGCCATGTTTTCAGTACTTAAATTGTTTAATGGTTTCAGTAATTGTTGCGCCAACTTTCAGTCGTAGACTAATCCAGGCATTATGCTTATTTTGCAATATATAGGCTTATGCTACCATGCCTAAAAATTTACCTGTTCCCTGCATACATATGGACTTAGGCTGAATAATGCAATTTTGATATTATGCACGTGTCCAAATAAGATGTGTGCCTACTTGAAGGGACCATAAGTCAATATATTAAGTGAGGTACGTACCTGCCAATTTCAATGAGTAGTTTTTTTCTATTAGATCAAACTACTGTCAGTAAAAACATAAAAGGGATGGACGCCATACAATTTCTGCAACCATGTCTTTTTAACCTTTTTTACCTCTAGAAGCCAAACGGGACGTACGGGCAGATAAAACCTTTTGAATTATGTAAAGAAATAATCAAAGAACAGGTTTTGCAAATATGGCAAATATAGAAAAATATAGATTTTTTTTATTTTCCGTCAAAGTTGAAAAATAGTGAAAAAACGGATAGTTTTTAAATAGTGATTTACCAGGAGAAACACAAAGCAAACAGTTAATTTTTTTTTATCATATACATTTAATAAATACATCAATCAATACAAACAAAAAATAAGGCGATTCGTTACCTATCTTTCGTGATATAACACCTGAAATCGCAACAAATTGACTTAAAATTGTGTGTTTTTTTTGAAAACCGAAAGTCGGTCAACTTTGAACGGTTAGATCTTCTAAACTAAAAATGCGATATTATTAAGAGTGGCATATTTGAAATCGTTGAAAAGTTTCCTATAACATGGGTTTATTCAAAACTTCGTCGGCGCTCATGAAAATTTTGATTTTTGCAACCTCGTTTGCTCTACGGGCGCCACTGTGCAGCGTGGAACTTTGTTTTGCAAGCAAAGATTGAATGTAAATTTTAGCGTATGAATAAATCAAGAAAAATAGTGATTTTGCAGTTCTCTGGAACCTATCTACGACCTTTACCCTGAGTCTCCACGTAGCAATATTTATTGCGGCAAAAGTCAAATTTGATTGCACCATTAAATTTTCGACGTATAGACCGCATATTGCCATGAGTGGCAATCCATTGCGCAATGATTGCTTTTCTAATTGCTTGAGCAATTATTGCTTAGCAATCTGATGTAAAATAAGTTGTCATTTATCTGACATTTCATGTCTCTGGACGTTTGTTTATGGCAAAGCAATTTCAAGTGTTCTCCAGCAATATAATCAGCAATTATTGCTCCATTGTTCTGTCATTGTTCTGCCGACGTTTTTGCTTGTACTTAGCAATAAAAATTGCTACGTGGAGACCCAGCGTTACATGGTTTGCAATAGAAAATTATAAGTGCTGGTTCACACAGGTCAAGTTTGACTCTTCAAGTCTTGAGCGTTTAGGAGAGAGAGGTAAAGAGAATGGAAAGGGGTACATACTTGACCGTACAAGTCAGTTTTTATTTTTCTTTTCTTTTTTCATCCGTAATATAATAAAAAGCTACAAAGTTGAAGGAAAAGAAAACAAAAATTCATTTTGTGCATGAACGTGAACGCAAGTTCAAAAGAAAATTTAAATAAAACTGTTCAAGTAAACTTGACCTGTGTGAACCAGCACTAACTCTATTTGTTTCGTTTCAATTTGCGTCGCGTTTTTTTGGAACGTAACCACGATGCAAAGTGAGGTATTAGTGTACTATCAAATTTACTCGTTCATGACCAACATTTTTAAGAGAACATTTAAAAAAAATTGTGGAAAAAATTTAAAAAATGCACCTAAATATTATGAATAAAAAATTTATTATTAATAAGATTTCTCTAAGACGTGCTAAATTCCCAATTTTTATATATGATAAATAGAATGAAATTTATTGTGGAGGGAAAAGAAAGCTAGTTAAGCATCAGGAAACCTTTATCCAAAGATTTTAGAAATCTTACTCTAAAGCGAATAAGAATTTACCTGTAAGAATATCAAAGCTTAAACAAAACACCAACAATTAACAGGAGGTTTTCTTTTTATACATTCCCCTACAATTGGTTGGCTTTTTTTAGTTGTATATGACTGGAAATAAAATTGTTAAACTTTGTGATGATCGGCTAATAATTTAACATAGGTTCTATATAAAGCGTACTTTCTGAATTTAACTTAAATATCAAAATTTTTCAAGATCTCATAAAAAACCTCCTGAAAGATTCTTACGCTCGGAAGAGGGTACCAAAGATTCGGCAAGCACTTTAACTTGTTATCAAACAGTTCTGCACCACGTAAATATTTTTGTATTCGTATAATTTAACAAGAACTAGAACTAATGTGCTACAAAGAGCAGTAAATAATCATTAACAAAATTAATAGAAACTTTATTATGTATTAGTTTTTAAAATGTTTAAAGTAGAGATTTGCGATTATTCGCTTTATAAAATTTTTTAATTGTTATGTCTGATTCATCAGAATTCTTTTTAATTGAATAATATTATTTTTTTAATAAGTTTATAAACTTGTAATAGGTACCTACTTATGACTCGTAAACGCGCTCTAGGCAGAGAAGCAGCTCGCGTTTCGTTGTAATTGATGTTTACGAGTTCCTATACCTACATACATTTAACTTACTAATGTTTTACGTATTTGATTGAAAGTGAATTTCGTTTTGTTTCTTTATAAAATGAAAAAGTAGTTAAAAAATTGCTTAATTATATAAAAACACAAATCACATGTGCCTTTTAAAATCAAACATGATATATTTTGGTGTTCCGTTTTAAGTGTGATTTTCAATTGCCAAAAGCACATCGAGAAGCACAGAAACGGTATGACTTTTAAAACACTACAAAATCACGCATGTGATTTTAAAAGCACGTGATTTGAACCAAAGATCTTAAAAGTTATTATAAAAAAATAAGTTGTGAGGCGCAAATTATTTAGGCCAACTATGACTTACAGAAATTTTACAGTCCTATTTTTCATTACGGAAAACATAGATCTTTAAGAATCCAAGATCAAAAATGTTTAAAGAAACTCCAAGTTCACCATGTAGAACTCAAATTGCTTTTTCGCGCTACATTTGTAAGTTACAGTTTAAGTACTTCGATTATCCATATTTTGCGATCACTTATCGACATACAATTTTGAGTTTTACTAAATAAAAACTACATAGTTCAAGGTCATTAAAATGCATTTAAAAGGTTGACTGTAATTATATTGGAAAATTATTAACACATTTATTACAAACATTCAATTTAATAGTTAAACAACAGAATATTTATTATTGCCAGTCAAATGGCGGGCCAAGTAATAAAAACTATATAAATATAATTACATAAATATACACTTACTGTCGTATTCATAAAAAATAAAACAAGTTTGAAATGTGTTTTAAGGCAAAATTTTCATACAAATTTTCCTTAAAATGCATTTCAAATCCATTTTAATTTTTTATGAATACGGCTGTTAAGGTATAAAATTAAATAAGTTAGAAGTTTGCTAATAAGATTTCTGTATGACGTGCTAAGTTCCCAATTTTTCATATTTGATAAATACAATGAGATTTATTGTTGATGGAAAGCTAGCTTCTATGCGCATTTAACTGGTTGCTAAAGCCAGCTCATCAGGAAACCTTTTCCAAAGATTTTAGAAGTTTGCTAATAAGATTTCTGTATGACGTGCTAAGTTCCCAATTTTTCATATTTGATAAATACAATGAGATTTATTGTTGATGGAAAGCTAGCTTCTATGCGCATTTAACTGGTTGCTAAGGCCAGCTCATCAGGAAACCTTTTCCAAAGATTTTAGAAAAACCAAAAATATTATACAAACAAAACCCTAAAGCGAATAAGTTAACTTGTACCAATATCAAAGCTTAAACAAAACACCAACAATAAACAGTGAGTTTATCTTACCTTACATTCCCCTACAATTTATTTAAAACTGTGATGCCAACTATTATTATTATTATTATGAGTATCTTTTCGATCCATCGAGGGATCATAGGCCCATAGTGATGCCAACTAAGCCCTTAATAAAGTACTTAAAACGCAAAAAAATGTTAGCCCTAAAAACGCGTAAATTTTACCCTCTTTTTAAAAACTTTTTAGCCGTTTTAGCCCGTTTTTATACCCACACCACAATAGTGAAGAGGGTGTTATGCATTTGTGCTAATATTTGTAACGCCTTAAATTATTGGTCCTAGACCCACCTTTAAGTATATCGATCGGTTCAGAATCACTTTCTGAGTCGATCTAACGATGTCCGTCCGGCTGTTCATATGATTCAAGACACTTATCCTACCGAACCGATTTTACATGTTTAACATAAAGCAATGAGCATGTGAGGGGTATAGAATCAAAGACTGCAAAGTCCACATTTATAGTTTTCGTAATAAATAGCAAAAACCTCTAGCTCAAAGTATATTCATATTTATGTATTGTATATCTGCTATTCAGTAAATAAGAATATGATGGAGGTATGACGCAAGTTTCAACCAAATCGATATAGCGGTTTGCTGGCAATTATAATAATAAAATTGGACATTGCTGTGTTTGATCTAATCAAATGGAAATTGTTGTTTTTTTAGCATGGGCAAGTACTTAAAAAAATCAGTAGTTATAAAATTCTTAAACTTAACAAAGGCTTGGTTTTTTCTTGATTGATTTGGAGGAACTTCATAACAACTTAGCTCCATAATAACGACTAAAGACAAAGTTATGAAATTAACAATAAAACAAACTGCTTCATATAAAAAAAAAATTTGTTATATTTTTAATTTCTTTTTAGTTTTGTTTTGCGAAAAGGAAAAAAAATAAAAAAAATAGCCTGCATTTTCGAAAATAGTTGAGAGAAACAGAGCTTAACAAACTGTGATCATTGCAAAAACGACAATGTCCAATGGACATTGCCGTTTTTGCATCAATTCTTAATTTTTGAACATACTTTTTTATGGGATAAAAGTGTTTCTGGTAATTCACTAATTGGAAGCATTCATTAAATACAACTAAATGGCATTTTTAGTTACGTTTGTGAAAAAAGTGGACTTTGCAGTCTTTGATTCTATACCCCTCATGTTCGTAAATTCATCACTGCGCTGCATCAAACTTTTTTTAATGCCGATAAAAAAAAATTATAATTTTTTTATTGTGTGACTATTATTTTTGTGGAGTATTTGACAATTTTTTGGCACAAAGCATATTTTTGGTCTACATCTACCCATGGTACATTACAACAAAAATGGAAATTATATCTCAGCTAACGTCAAAAAATACTTTAAACAAAAATCAAAGCTTGCCGCTGAGCGTGATTAAATAAATACATTTTTAGACAATTTCTTTTTTAATTGTGGTCAATATCTACAGGCGGACATGGCTAAATCGATTTAAAATTATTTAAGGACCCGGAATATATTTACTTTTAGGGTCTTAGATGAATATTAAAAAAAAATTCACACTGAATGACAAACTTAGTATATCCTCTTCACAACCAGTTGTGTGGGTTATAAAAAAGTATTTTAGCCCTTGAAATCACAGACAGCGAATGATTATGAAAAAATGTACAAAAAGCTGTATTTTTTAATGCTGATAACGAAGAAGGTTTAAAGCGAAAAAATTTTAAAATATTCAACACATACATATCGCACCTGTTCATCAAAAGTAACACAACTCAAAAAATTCTATTTTCCACTTTTTTGAAGGAAACCGTGTATGATTACCATATCTAACGACTGTAAAATTTTTGGTATTCTATTTGTAATATTTCATGAGAGAAATGCCTTTATGCAGGGTTGTGAACTATTTCTAATTAAAAAGCGCCGTGGCCCCAATCAAAAAGCGCTAAAAAGCGCTTAATAAAATTTAAATAAAAAACTTAATGAAATGTTTAATTAATTACACTGGCCGTCAAAAAATATCGTTTGAAATAAAAATATATAAAATAAGATTTGTGCGATTTTGATCTTTTACAATGATTATTTTTGACCATATGGCGACCATTTTTTCATGCAAATTAGTATGTACACTTTTTTTTTATCAATTATCAGAAATCTGGGTATATTATGAATACAATAAGGCGAGAAATCATGAAGATCAGTCAAATCAGCACGCTAAATTCAATTAAAATCGCATAATCAAGTTCTCTACCCCGACTTTTTTTGTTCTTTGCATTGCAGTGTTAATAAAACATTAACATTTTTAAAAAGGCTTTTCTGATATTTCAGGCAGAGTAAAGTAATATAATTTCAAATAAACCCTAAAAAAATTATTTACTAAATCACCAGAAAATATATCTTGAACCAAGAAAATTTTGCACCATTCTCGTCAAGCCAAAAATTTCTTATTGTAAGCCTGAAATTTTTTCATAAAAAAGTGTAGTTTAAGAAAACTTAATAAAAAAATGAGAAAATTTTTTGATTAATATGTTAACATGTCGATCTAAATAAAAATTAATTGAATCAAACCAAGTTTTCTTGAGCATTTTCTGAAAAGTTTAAAGAAATCGGTAGCATTTGTTTCTTGATGCAAGAAATTCGATCCTATTAAAATATCAAGAAAATGAGACTAATATTAAATAAATGCTGAATGCAGTTTTTGATCATATACCAAAAACATGAACTTTTGAGCATGACAAAATGTTTCTTTATTAAAGAAAGTTTTACTTAATACAAACAAAAAAAGTTAATGGATTACTTTAGAAAATAAACTTCTTTCCTTGTATAGTATGCATTTCAGAGTAAAGTATATGTATTTAAAAAACGGAAACAAATTTTGGTTTTTTGTGTCTTGATTTAAATGTTTGCAAATAAAAGTACAAAAATTTTGGGTATCAATAAAAGCGCTAATTTAGCGCTCTTTTTTAAAAAAGCGCTAAGGAAAAAATATGCGCCTTTTCGACAGTTAAAAAGCGCTAAATCTAGCGCCAAAGGCGCTAAATTGGCAACTCTGCCTTTATGTCTTTCTTTGCGTACTCATATTGTTTGTTTTGATTCAATTAAAGAGTTGTAATTTTAGTTGCGTTGAAGTGTTCAAGGGTTATGGTGCTCAAATGAATCAGCGAAACTGTATTAATTCGAGTTGTGATTGTTTTCATGTTAAAAATCTGTTTATCAATAGCTGTTGATTTTGGGTTGTGATAAGCATAACTTGAAATAATATTGACATGTAGATCAAAAAATTTCATGAAAACTGTATTAAATCAAAAATCCGTAATAATTTCGGAAAAAGGAAGAAGAGAAATAAATTTTGTGATTTTATTGAAATATTAGTGAATTTCCTTTATAACATTATATTTGTTTATAACAATAATTCCATCATATTGGCGGAATTAGTTTTTTGCCTCTACTGAAAACTTGTAAATTTTGAGTTGTGTTACTTTTGATGAACAGGTGCGATATATAAACAGGGAAACCAGAAATATGCAATTGCATGTTTTTCCTTGTACGACTAATGTACGCAGAAACAATATATTTATCCGTTTTAGAGCTTTTTATGCATTTTGGCATCGATTTGTTAGTGCGTATTTTTGCATATTTTACCGTTTGCAGCATTTTTTGGCATATTTTAGTTAAAATATCCTTTTGCAAGCATTTTTTACGTTTTAGCGCATATTTTGCCTCTTTAATGCATATTTCCATACATATTAAATTTGTTGATGCCTACAATAGCTTTTGCAACAAATAGAAAAAAATTTTATTTTTCACAACCAGTTGTGTGGGCTATAAAAAAGTATTTTAGCCCTTGAAATCACAGACAGTGAATGATTATGAAAAAATGTACAAAAAGCTGTCTTTTTTAATGCTGATAACGAAGAAGGTTTAAAGCGAAAAAATTTTAAAATATTCAACACATACATATATAAACAGGGAAACCAGAAATATGCAATTGCATGCTTTTCCTTGTACGACTAATGTACGCAGAAACAATATATTTACCCGTTTTAGAGCTTTTTATGAATTTTGGCATCGATTTGTTGGTGCATATTTTTGCATATTTTACCGTTTGCAGCATTTTTTGGCATATTTTAATTAAAATATCCTTTTTCAAGCATTTTTTACGTTTTTAGCGCATATTTTGCCTTTTTAATGCATATTTCCATACATATTAAATTTTTTGATGCCTACAATAGCTTTTGCAACAAATAGAAAAATTTTTTTTTTCGAAAATCTGTTACTTCAATTTCGACATCTACATTTAATTTTTACTCTAAAATTGTAAGACAAAGCAGGTTGTCATTAAGGATAAATGTTATGCGATTTGTATCTAGACCAATCTTTAAGTACTCCGATCGACTCAGAATCACTTTTTAAAGTGATCTTACGATGTCCATCCATCCGCCTGGCTGGTTGTCTGTCCATGTTAGCCTTGTGCGGAGAGTACAAGTTCCAATTTTGTAGATAATTTCATCAAAAATAAATATAATTTCACATCCAAATTAGACTCTTTGTGTCCGCAAGCTATCTAATTACGATGGTATTTAAATTAAATTCGTACCAAAAATATTTTACTTCAAATTAAATTATTTTCGAATCGGTTCACATTTGCTCAAAGTTCCCATCCTTAACTAGCCTTAAATTCCTTTTAAATGTTAACATTTGTTAACAATTTAGCGACCGTTCCTAAAATCCCTTTAAGACAAAAACCCATATGGACGTTAATATCTAGATAATATTCGGCGCAAACATCTCTTATATGCATTTTATAATTTTTTAGTTTTTTTTTTGGATTTTGTTATTAAATTGTTGAATATTGTGTCTTCAAATGAGCAGTTTTAAATTTTTAGGGCATTTTTTTAAGATTTTTCAGGGCATATTTTCCAGTTTTTATTGCATATTTAATGCGCATAACACGTGTTTTTTAGAGCATATTTCTGGTTTCCCTGTATATAAACGTATGACAAAGAAAGTCAATTACATGACGGATATCAACGAGTACTTCTCATTAAAAAAGATCGTATTTTCGGAAAAAGGAGTCCTTCAAACCGAGATCATCACATACAAAAAACGTGCATCCCATCAAGTTTGTAACCGATTAATTTGTATTTAAATAGTAAAAATAAATTTTTAAAGCTCAAATATTAATAAAGAAGAAAATTTTTTAAGAAAGTAATGGCATAATGGTATGCTGGGTACATGTAATGTTTATATAAGATTAATTAATACAAACTGACTATTGTCCCGCTTGGAATATTTAAAAGGGAATTTTGTGGGTCTTATTAGGGAAATTGCCTAAAAAACTTTGTACATACACTGAACGAAAAATGCTTCATATATTTAATGAATCATTTTCATAAAAAACTTTTTTCTTGGTTAAATTAAAATTTTCATTGTCTAAATGAAGTATTTTCATTAAAATCGCTTCATTGGATTTCGTAATTCGTTACAAATTTTCATTGGATATATGAAAACCTAAGTTTGCTCAAATTAAACAAAAAATTTTAATTGGGAACATAAAAAAACAATATAAAAACATATCTTTATTCATAAGTTAATACAAAATTATAGTTTCCTTAAAAAAATGTTTAATTGTTAATCAAAAAATGAAAGATTTAATTATTTCATACATCTAATGTTATATGCCATTAAATTTATATAATAAAAAATTTTTTTTATAAAAGCAAATGCTTTCATAAATTTAAATTTTCATTATGACAATGAAAAATGTCATTATAGTAATGAAATAAAAACTTTCAATCAACGATGTTATTGTTGTTATGGACAATTTAACCTCATCCCTGCAGATAACGGGACTAGTCCATACATGCATGTAAAGAGTAGTCCATAAAGGAGTAGGAGTACTCCAAAACTACTCTAAATATATGGGTAAAAGGTGGTCCATTTAACATTGCGATGTCCTAGGAGGGGACCATATAACCCACCGAAGTAGTCCCTAAACTACTCCATGGAGTACTAAAATGGGTTAGTTTTAAAAGTACTCCATGTTACTCCAGTATGTGTACTGTATTCGTTTATTGCTATTATTAACTATATTTACTTGGTATTTCCACAAATTTCACAAACTTTCACTTTTAAATAAACCATTAATAATGGACACCATCAGGGCTACCAATGTTTAATACTGTAAACTATAGAAAAGTATACATCATACAGTCGTTGGCAGCACTGCATGTTAATTTCTTATAACATGGTCCATACTACAGTACATTGGACCATGTTGTAAGTAGTCCATTTAAGCCATAGTTGACCACGTAGTCCAATATTATCTGTAGGGATATTAACGCTCTTAATTGAGTAAAAATAAAAAAATAAAAAATAAAATTTTTTTTAATTTATTGAAAGTGTTCATGCAATGAATAATATTCATTGATCTAATGTAATGTTTCATTAAATACATTAAAATGAAACAGGTTTCATTGATCCAACGAAGCGCTGCATAGGTCCCTTTTTAATGCAATTTTTACTGGGATTAATGTAAAAATTCATTGGTATTGCGAAGAAAATTCCTTCAGTGTATACATATAAATTTATAAAACATGGCATGGCACATTACATTAAAAATACGCGTTCTGGATATCAGCTATGATCAATTATGAATTATGCTCAAAGCTCCCATCCTTAAATAGCCTTAAATTCCTTTTAAATGTTCACATTTGTTAACAATTTAGCGACCGTTCCTAAAATCCCTTTAAGACAAAAACCCATATGGATGTTAATATCTAGATAATATTCGGCGCAAACATCTCTTATATGCATTTTATAATTTTTTAGTTTTTTTTTTTTTTGGATTTTGTTATTAAATTGTTGAATATTGTGTCTTCAAATGAGCAGTTTTAAATTTTTAGGGCATTTTTTTAAGATTTTTCAGGGCATATTTTCCAGTTTTTATTGCATATTTAATGCGCATAAAACGTGTTTTTTAGAGCATATTTCTGGTTTCCCTGTATATAAACGTATGACAAAGAAAGTCAATTACATGACGGATATCAACGAGTACTTCTCATTAAAAAAGATCGTATTTTCGGAAAAAGGAGTCCTTCAAACCGAGATCATCACATACAAAAAACGTGCATCCCATCAAGTTTGTAACCGATTAATTTGTATTTAAATAGTAAAAATAAGTTTTTTAAGCTCAAATATTAATAAAGAAGAAAATTTTTTAAGAAAGTAATGGCATAATGGTATGCTGGGTACATGTAATGTTTATATAAGATTAATTAATACAAACTGACTATTGTCCCGCTTGGAATATTTAAAAGGGAATTTTGTGGGTCTTATTAGGGAAATTGCCTAAAAAACTTTGTACATACACTGAACGACAAATGCTTCATATATTTAATGAATCATTTTCATAAAAAAATTTTTCTTGGTTAAATTAAAATTTTCATTGTCTAAATGAAGTATTTTCATTAAAATCGCTTTATTGGATTTCGTAATTCGTTACAAATTTTCATTGGATATATGAAAACCTAAGTTTGTTCAAGTTAAACAAAAAATTTTAATTGGGAACATAAAAAAACAATATACAAACATATCTTTATTCATAAATTAATACAAAATTATAGTTTCCTTAAAAAAATGTTTAATTGTTAATCAAAAAATGAAACATTTAATTATTTCATACATCTAATGTTATATGCCATTAAATTTATATAATAAAAATTTTTTTTTATAAAAGCAAATGCTTTCATAAATTTAAATTTTCATTATGACAATGAAAAATGTCATTATAGTAATGAAACAAAAACTTTCAATCAACGATGTTATTGTTGTTATGGACAATTTAATCTCATCCCTGCAGATAACGAGACTAGTCCATATATGCATGTAAAGAGTAGTCCATAAAGGAGTAGGAGTACTCCAAAACTACTCTAAATATATGGGTAAAAGGTGGTCCATTTAACATTGCGATGTCCTAGGAGGGAACCATATAACCCACCGAAGTAGTCCCTAAACTACTCCATGGAGTACTAAAATGGGTTAGTTTTAAAAGTACTCCATGTTACTCCAGTATGTGTACTGTATTCGTTTATTGCTATTATTAAATATATTTACTTGGTATTTCCACAAATTTCACAAACTTTCACTTTTAAATAAACCATTAATAATGGACCATCAGGGCTACCAATGTGTAATACTGTAAACTATAGAAAAGTATACATCATACAGTTGTTGGCAGCTCTGCATGTTAATTTCTTATAACATGGTCCATACTACAGTACATTGGACCATGTTGTAAGTAGTCCATTTAAGCCACAGTGGACCACGTAGTCCAATATTATCTGTAGGGATATTGACGCTCTTAATTGAGTAAAAATAAAAAAATAAAAAATAAAAAAAAAATTTTTTTTTACTTTATTGAAAGTGTTCATGCAATGAATAATATTCATAGATCTAATGTAATGTTTCATTAAATACATTAAAATGAAACAGGTTTCATTGATACAACGAAGCGCTGCATAGGTCCCTTTTTAATGCAATTTTTCATGGGATTAATGTCAAAATTCATTGGTATTGCGAAGAAAATTCTTTCAGTGTATACATATAAATTTATAAAACATGGCATGGCACATTACATTAAAAATACGCGTTCTGGATATCAGCTATGATCAATTATGAACCTGGGACAAAAAGTTTAATTATGTCAAAAAGTGAGCTGTAATAAAGAAGAAGGCGTGGCACCTCCCTTGCAAGGACACATACATTTCATTATATCTGAAGAACGGTTTATTATCAATTGTTATGCTGGGTACACACAATGCAACCTACATGCAATCTGTTTCAATGCAACCTCAAAATATCAAAGCGTTTTGATGTTGATGCAATCTAGAATGAATGAAAATTAATTTAATTCACTAGATTGCGTAAACGCGTTGCATAGTGTGTACCCAGCATTAAATTTGAAACAAATAGTTTGGTTTTGATAAAAAACATCTGTCAAAAAAGCTGGAGAGGTGATCACGACACCTTCAATATAAAACCACTATCGATTTCTGTATATCTGGATAACGATAGCAATAAAAGTATTTAAATTTGCTTTGGTATTAATACACAAGAATATTTTTTTAACGGGGAAGCTAAGAGCAAAATAACTTTAATGGAACCAATAGTTAATAGTTGCTATAAATATAATTTCTTTGTTTTGCCTTGTATTCCTTAAATCATCATTATTTACAGGATTAAGCTTATTTTCAAGCTATTTCTGTTCTGTTTTAAAACATACTTATGTATTCTAAAACTATACATTACATATGTATGTATTTGTATGTTAATTAAACATAAATATAAAATTCTTTGCATATGAATTTTAAACAAATTGTAAGTATTTGCATTCAAATGTTTCACTTGATTATTCGATTTCGCATACGCATTCTCTAAACACACATTCGCAACACCCCTAGTTGTGCAAGTCAATTTTTTAATAAAATATTAAAGTAAATATCGCTCATTTGTTGCAACATCGTCATAACTCAAAAAGATTAGTTTTACATAAAACACACACAACATGATGGAAAAAGAAAATTTTATTCTTCTCTTCATAAGAAAAATTTACTGTATCTTCAAAAGAATGAAGAATGATTAGTGATATTTAGTCAAAATTTGCGATTTTGGACTTATGACGTTTTTGCAGTAAATGAACGATATAATAAATTTTCAAATAAGTTTGTTGTTTTACCTTTTAAGGACTAAAATCTTTATTAAAGAACATAAGTGGAGAATTTCGTTCAAATCAATTAACGGTCATTATGGGAACCTCAGGAAGTGGCAAAACAACGCTAATAAATCTACTAGCGGGATATAGGTATGCATGAACAATAATTAATATACATATGTACAATATTATATTTCTTTCTAAAGAACGTTTCTTTTATATGTTTTGATCTAAAAAGCTCGGTTTGTGCTTTCACATATCTTAAGCAACATTTTAGCAGGTCAATTGCAAAATATGTATTAAGTTTTTCTGATATGTTTGCGAATTATGTTTTTGAAAACATTAATAAACATTTCATTAGGTTTACATTGCATAAATGTATAAGGCCAGATTCACAATGACAGCATTATTTTCGCATGGTGTTCAAATTAAAGCAACAATTTTGTTAAGCAACCACACATATTATCAATTAAGATGTAACACAAAATTTGTAAAAAAAATTATTTTTATTCTCACAAAAATTAATAAAAGTAAACACAAAAATCGTAAAACGTACAAATACATACTAGACTTATGAATGAGAGAACATTTAAATCAGTGTTCGAAAATAAACACTAAATATCGTTTCTTAATGTTCGGTCCGGTAGATTTATGGAAAACACAAACGCTCATAGTGTTTGTGTAGAAAATCATTAAAAAATAACGTTTCCCTGTTACACAAACACAAAAAATATTACTGTTTTTATCAAACTCAACAAAAGATGTGAACATTTAATTCCGTTCAGTTTTGTTTTAAATCCACAAACTTCATTGTGTTCGGTTCGGCTCATTAATGTTCGTCTCTTTTGGCTGGTAAAAAAACCAAACTTTTTTTACAAAAACAAAATACACACACTAAAAAACCATTAAAGAACATTAAAATATAATGTTTGTCTACATTATCACTACAATTGTTCTGTTTTTTTTAACGAAAACAGTTACGAACGGTATTAAGGGTTGTGTATGCCTACACAATCATTAAATACTTAAGCCACCGGTCCACACCAAGCGTTCAATACTTTTATGTATCTGTCCAAATAATAAGCATGGAAAGTTAAATTTTTTGTTGGAATAAACTACAAAAAAGTATCGTATCGGCAAATTCGCAGTATCGTATTTTTTACATCCATACCAAAAACGAACATAATAAGATGGCTTATAGGCATAAATACTATTCCGGAAAGAAGTTTGTATGGGGGGCCATGTGAAATTATGGAAAGAATCCCATTATTTTCAGTAGGCTTTGTGCTTATGAATTGAAATATATTTACAAAATTTCATCAAATTACCTTCAAAATTGCGACCTGTACTTTGCGCACAAGCCCAGTCAGAAATTACGACTCTTTCAAATATTCACCCCTCCCTATCTTGACTAATTTTGAAAATTTGTTGGTTACATATGCACATTACCAAGGTATATTTACACAAGGTAAACTCGTTGCTACAACAAGTACAACAAGACAAAAACAACACGCCAAATTGTTTTTGTATTTGGAACCATGGTGTAAAAAAAAACGCAACACTGTGCCTTCAAAATAAAAACACAAATTGAAAAAAAAACAACACGTGCAGTTCAGAATAATAAGCTGAAACAATTTTTAATATATTGTGCATTCTCAAGCATAAAAATAAAGTATTGTTGCAAAAAAGAATTAAAATTTCACAAAAATAAAATGTTTTTCACAATTTTTTAATTCAAAATGGCGCGCACTAACCATAAGTATGTAAACAAACACAAGGAACCAACTGAACCAACATAAACAACTTTTGACACTATGGTTCCAAATGGGGTAAACAGCTGACAAACATATGGGCCAACGAGTTTACCTTGTGTAAATATACCTTGCACATTACATTCAATTAGTTATGTAAAAGGGTAATAGCATCATTAAATTTAGTAAGAATAAATTTTTGTTCAACTGTATGTATGTTAAACTTGACGATAAAATTGTCTTGTTTTTTGACGTTTTACATTCCAATTTCTTTTGATGAAAGTGGATATTCGAAAAATTCACTAATTTTAAGAAAAATTTTAAATATTTAAAAATGGAAACTAAAAGGTGTTTTTTATAGAGTGATACAAGTTTGAATCATAATAAAACATAGAAATATATTTTTGATATCAATGAAAAGGTCTTTATTTGATAGAAAATGGTGTTTCCACAAAAGCTTGTGGATTCTCCTTACTCCAAATGCGACAATTCTGCTTATTTACGTACCCATTCAACCAGACATGGGCTTCATTTTATAAGGAAATTTAAAATCAATATCAATTTGTGCTTGAGCCCATTCGCCTAATTATTTTGAACAAAAAATTCCGCAATTTGCACGCGTTGCTGTGGTGCAAGTCGATCCATAATGAAATGTCAAAGCAAGCTATCAGCTGTTAAACCCTGCGGCCACACGTTCAATTTGTTCTTAATAGTCTTTTACATATACTGCTTGTCAAAATTAACATAAATTGAAAGCTGTGACGTAGGCTGCACTCAATTTGTAAGCAATTTACTTCCAAGATGTCAACAACAACAGAGACAGACTTGTACTCAGCTGTTAAATTGAAAGTAAATTGCCAAACAAATGGAAAGGTGAAATTGAAAGCCATCTCGTGGTCAATTTAAAAAGTGTGAGTGTGTTAGTAAAAAACTGAGAGTGTATTGCAAATTGAAAGGAATTGAAAGGCAAAACTTGATCGTGTGGCCACCAAGTAACCCTGCGGCCACACGTTCAAGTTGTTCTTGATAGTCTTTTACATATACTGCTTGTCAAAATTTACATAAATTGAAAGCTGTGACGTAGGCTGCACTCAATTTGTAAGCAATTTGCTTCCAAGATGTCAACAACAACAGAGGCATACTTGAACTCAGCTGTTAAATTGAAAGTTAATTGCCAAACAAATGAAAAGGTGAAATTGAAAGCCACCTCGTGGTCAATTTAAAAAGTGTGAGTGTGTTAGTAAAAAACTGAGAGTGTATTGCAAATTGAAAGGAATTGAAAGGCAAAACTTGATCGTGTGGCCACCAAGTAATGGGTGGTCAAATAAAGCAGTGATGTCAACTCAAAGTTGTATCACTCAAAAAAAAAAAACACCCTTTATACTTATATCAACATCAGATCAAGATTTATATAAATCTTTTATGTTTATTGATTCAATGTTGAAAATTTAAAAGTTGTAATTTTAAATTTTGTGACAATATAGAAAACCGCCGGAAGACGGTTCTTTGGCGTTATAATTTTAATGTTGTGACTACATTGTAAATTTGGTAAACAGTACGTTGTCTTGATGTTGATAGTGCCTCTATCAATGTCGTCACAGCGTCCTGCTGATTGTCTTTTTCTGCTATGGAGGTTACATGGATAGACAAGCAGCCAGCCGGACGGAGGGACGTCGTTAAATCGAATTAAAAAGAGGTATTGAGTCGATCGATATACTAAAAGTTGGATCTAAAACCAATATTTTCTAGTGTTACTCACATCATCACAAACGCATAATATGTACTCTTTCTACTATTGTGGTGTGGGTATACAAAATAAAGAAGAAGCTACAAATTTCACTTCCCCTCGTATTATCTGTATATCTGGAGAACGGCAAAGCTTTAAATTAGGTACAAACATTTAGGTTATAAATATACACCATCCTACAAAATGTGGGCGGGATTGGAGAAGTAGGCGTGGTACCTCTCATACAAAAAGTATTAAAAATTGTATAAAAACCTGAATTTTTTTACTGTAATATGACCTATGGTTACGCCTTATATATCAGAAGATCGGAAATTTTTAATAGAAAATATTTTCTGAAAAACTCGGGAAAATCGGTTCAGATACGAAAAAGTTATGACCAAAATATTAATTTTTTTGGAAAAATACCCATTTTCAGGAACCATAGATCTTCCCGAGTCCACGTTTTAAAGTCCAAGTCTTTAACACGTCGTTATATAAATCTGTCAAATCGGTTAAGAAATAGCAGAGTTATGACCAAAATACTGAAATCTCAAAAATTACTCTTTTTTATAATTAAGATTGTTTTTTATACCCTTCACCGAAGGTCCTACACCATATAAAGTATATATATTCTGGGTCCTTATGCAAAGCGAAGTTCAAATCCGGTTGTCGTCTCTTCTTCCTATCCCCTCACCCCCACCTCACTCAATTATTTAAAATCTATTCAATTTCACGACGGCTTTTTTCGCAAATTTGTATGTCAAAATGTCTACTGGAAATGATGTCAATCGCAAGTCCAAACTGTATAAGATATTGCTTTCAAGACCTCTGTCAATATAGTCTTTTTCTACGTCACACAAACCATGAATGCGTAACTTTTTTGTTTTTTTATAAAAATAATTAACTCAAAAAACTGAGTGCTTTTCATATAAATTTTACAGTCATAAGTACAGTCAATAAAATAAACTTTTAAATAAATTTTGAAATGTTCATACCAAGGTCCATTGAAAAGGTCTGCGCAAGAAGCCTGATGATCATTGTTTTCGTTCTTTTGAGCTTTCAAAAGTTGTTTACATACACGTTTTTTCCTTTTGCTTTGTATATGTGGTAGTAAGTTTTTGACAGCTTAAAAAAATTTTTGTTTTTGTACAAGTAAGCAGACCTGATATATGGGCCTTGGTTCATACACTTTCTATATAATATGACAATTTTTCATAAGATATTTTAAAAGTCAGAAACTTTTGGTAAAAAAAAACATAAATGAATGGAATTAAATAAATGAATAATTGAATTAATTGAATTAGGGAATTGAATTAGGGAATTAAAAAAAAAAAAAAAAAAAATTAATAAAAAATTAATTTTATTTAAATATCTTAGAATTAATAAAACATCTGGGGATGTTAACATTAACAAAAAACCACAAAATATGGAATTATTTCATAAAATGTCGCGCTATATTTTGCAACACGATCATGTCAGTCCGTATTTTACGGTTATGGAATCTATGCTCTTTGCTGCCAAATTAAAATTGGATAAAGACTTAAGCGCTCATAAGGATGAAATAAATAAGATATTGGAAACTTTACACTTAATAAACCAAGCAAATACGAAAGTCGCGAAATTATCAGGAGGCGAAAAGAAGCGACTCTGTATTGCATTGGAGTTATTGAATATACCAACAGTATTATTTCTGGATGAACCAACAACGTAAGTTTTTTTAATAAAATAATAAAAAATTTAACAACAAAACTAAACAATTTTCAGTGGTTTAGATGAATTCTCTGCCATGCAATGCATATCAATGTTGAAATGTCTAGCTGCATCTGGTCGCACTGTTATCTGTTCTATACATTCACCTTCTGCCAGAATTTTTCAATTGTTTGATCATGTTTATATATTGGCAGAAGGTGAATGTGTTTATCAGGGCTCAACTGCAAAGATACTTCCATATTTAAGAAAATTGGGCTTAAACTGTCCCATTACTTATAGTCCCGCCGATTTTAGTAAGTTTTTGAAATTTTAAATGATATGTTCGCTAATATTGTTCATTTAGTCATTGAAGTAGCTGCTCGTGAGTACGGTGACTATCATGATAAAATGGTAAATGAAATTAAAAATGGTAAAATTTACGAATGGCTGCCAGCTAATGAAGTTGAACAAAATCAAATCAAATATTTAAATTCAAAAATAATCGAAGAATTTGAAATGGAACTTGATACAAATTTGTGCAGAGGAATAAGCACTCCTTGGTTATTGGAATATAAAATTCTATGTACACAAATGTTCAGACATATGTGGCGAGACAAGGTAAGGTAAATTACGTAAGATTAAAAATTGTCAGTAGATTATTTTGAATTGTCAGTAGATTATTTTGAATTTTAGCCTTACAAAAGTTTTTAGTATTATTTTATATTTTTGATAACTTCTTAAATACTTTTGGTTGACAGTTGCTTTTCCGTGTAAGCAGTTCATAGTACAAATATATATCTAAGAGTTAACGCTTTGGATTTTGGTAGTAGATCCATTTTCAACCATTTTTAAGCTTTGAAACGGGATTTCTAATGAGTAAAATCGGTGTTCGATGTCTTTTAGTCCATGTGGCACCAAATTTTCGTACTTTTTTTAAAATGTTAATACTATAGAAATGTTTTAATGTGTTAAAATAATCAGGAAATGAAAAGAAAATTTAAAACGTTCTCGAGGAAAAGAAAATAGGAACCCAGCTAGGTGAAATATTTCAATATTTGAAGAATATTAGAATATTTGAGCTGCATTTGAACATTATACCTTTTCAAAGGTTTTCTTGGGATTCATAAAATTTATTATGTAACAAGCAGTGATGCCAACTTTTTGGAAGCACAAAGCACTTTAAAATTTAAAAAAGCACTAAAAAGCAATATTTCGAGCAAAAAAGAGAAAAAAGAGTAAAAAAGCAGTTAGCCATTTCTACAATTTAATAAAACACAAATATTTGTACCTATATAAACATTTTTAAATGTGTTAATATTATCTTCAATAAAAATAATATCATCCAAATCATTTGGAGTTTCAATTGGCCATAAAACAGTTGAAAAGTAATACAGTGTGAGGTCGATTTTCGTAACTCGAAAAAATCTGTCCTGTTGCAATTACCGAAAATTTGCAATGACTGACCATTGTTTATTATCCAATTATTTTAACATATGTTTGCTTCTGAATAACATACAGTCTACAACTGACATGAAATGCTTAACATTAACACTAAAATGATGTTAGTGTTAAGTATAGACTCATCATGTTAGAGGTTTTCTCATGTTATAACACGGTTGTTAATGCAAATGTTTTAACAACGCTTTTATAACATTATGTTATAACAGCAAATCATGTCAGTTGTAGACGTGGAGTTAAGAACACACATAAGGTGTAAAATAGAAAACATGTATGTTTGTTTTCTGATACTTATGGTGTTTTCTTTTCTGACAATAATGTTCCATATATGCTACCATTCGTGCGGGTTTTTGTTCCATTCTAAAAATATATGCAAAAATGTGAGAAGTTGTCGTTTTCCTTTCTTAACATGTTGCAACAATAAATGGCAAATTTGTTCCATTTCTTACCCGCAGTTATAACTGAGTGTGAGATAATACCCTTTTTTGCATCTGCGTAAAGTACTATTTTATGCAAGCAAGTATTTTTTTTCTTGTGTTTGCGGACAATTTGCGTTATATTGTGATGGATATAAAAACTTTTTGTTTTTCGTTTGTTTTATGGCGATTTCTTTTCTGAAAACAATATGCTACCGTTTATACATGTAACATTTTCTAATGTTACCTATAATCACTGGAAGTGTTACATGTTGTGCAATTTTAATAGAACACAATTAGCTGCTTTTATTTACAACTATTACACTTTCATAATTAATGTACTTCATGAGCGATTTTTAATGCTATTTGAGCGGTTTCTGAACGCAATTATGGCTTGAAAACAAATATTGACATCACTAATGCTTTAGAAAAATTTAAACGATTATAATATAAATAGACTTTTTTTGATTTTAATGTGTAAATATATTTATATTTTCTTTTAAAATAATTTTTTTTTACAAAATTATGAGCTGTATGAATTATGACAAGCAAAATAAAACATTGGTTGTACAAACAAAGTAGTAAGTACCAAAGTTGTAAGACAGGGCAGTATGAACACCTTAAGTAAAAGTAAGGGTAAAACATGCAACATGTTTTGCATGTTTTTTATCAACATATTCACAAAAGAACTTGAAAATTTTTCCCACAGTTGTATTTTATGTACAAACGAACACAAAAATGTAGAACATGTAACATTAATGCAACATTTTTCTCAGAAAAGAAATCGCCATTACTTTTATTACATTTTTTTGTCGCAAAATTTTTAACAGCAGCTGACATTAATTATTAAAAATCAGTGCTGTTAACGCTTATTGGAGTTGTAAGAAAATTTAATGTTGAAAATTGCTACAAGCGTGGTGAATATCGCTTTTTGTACAAACTTTGCATTCAATATTAACACGCTAAATACACATTAGTGTTGAATGTAAAACGTAGCTATTATTTTGTTCCATTGTAATTTAGAAAATGTATCACTTTGTAAGGGTTCGTGTAACCTAATAAATATATTACACAACTATAATGCATCATTATTTTTTTGAAAAGAAAACACCATTAGTCAAACCTTTTTTCAATAGCACTAGAGGTAAAATCGCACAGAACGTGGAAGCGCATGAAAAATGGCAGGTTACACAACGCTCGTTATAAAAGTATTTTCTGTCAGCTGTTTTTAATTTATTTAACACTGTGCATTTACCAAGCTACGGCTCTTTTTTTTTGGTTTTTAAAGTCCTTGCGTTTTTTTGTACGGTTTCCGACTGCATGTTTTTTTAACAATTCTTAATACATATTTTCCAATCCATATTCTATTTTTGAAACAGTGTCTACATCTTTAAAAAAATGTTTAAAATGTTTACATCGTTTTTATTACGATTACTAAATTTTTTGTCAACGCTAAAAAATGCAACGTTTCGTAAAATTTCCAAATTGCTAGGAAGGAAGCCTAGCTCTAACCTCGTAACAGAGTTCCCAGTTTTATTTTAGGCTTCATCCCCAAAAATCCCCAAAATAGCCATTTTCTTATCCCCAAAAATCCCCACATTTTCTTAAAAAAAAAATATTATGTCAATGGAAAAATATGCATACTTCGATTTATTTAAATAAGTCCATTTGTGTAATATAATTAAAACTAATGTTATTTATTCTTTGAGTTCTACGTATCTATGTACATATCGTCACCTAAAATGCAGAAAGGCGTAAAAACAAAAAAATTCGAAATATAGTTTTTGATTAATTTTTGTTCGTTTTATTAAATTACATGATCACAAAAAATTTGAGATTCCTGCAATAAAAAATGGCGACTTTATAAAAGAAATTCAAACGCCAAGTACACCTTCTTGTTATTGATTTTGTAAAGCTTTTTGCTTCTCCTGTAAAAAAATAAAAAGTGCTGTTACGTCCTTTTGCATTTAAGTTGGCGATATGTATAGTATGTAACAAGGGAAGCGTAAAAACGCAAAAGAAAAATAATTATGCTTTATTACATATATATCATTTCCAAAACTAGGGAATCATAATCTTCTAATTCATAATCCAATGCAATTTTGTTTTGAATGTTGTTTGTTTAAAAAGTGCATTTGAAGTATTGAATAAATTTGTCACAGCAAGCTTCATTATTTTAAAGTGTGTATTTATTCTAAGAAGAGCTCCTAATAACTCATATTGCATTCTGTTGCAAATATTGATTTTGGTTGTATTGACTACAGAAAAAAGCTAGTTCAACAGAAGTAACGCTAGTTGGTACAAAAAGCATATTAAAAACTATTTCAACAAGTCTTGAAATAGTTTTAAACCACGGTCTTGCCATTGCAAAAATGATATTAATAATAATAAATTATCCCCAAAAATCACCAGCGAAAAAAAAGCTTTGCCCCAAAAAATCCCCTGGGGATTTTCACGAAATTTGTATCGCCAATTTCAAAAAAAATCCCTCGTAAATAAAGTTTTTGGTAAAACGAATGTAACTTTCTTTTATCACTTTTTTATCATTTGAAATCTTAAAATCTTTACAGGCCTTCTCAAAATTGTACCCCAAATAGTAAAGTTCAACTAAATCATACTCTATATAATCGTCGTGTTAAAAAATGGTAGAAAAAAAAATTAAAATTGTAAAAAGCACTAAAAGCACTAACGAAAAATTGAAAAAGCACCAAGTTAGTGCTGTTTTTAGTTTGGCACTATGGATAAAATTTTGGCGTTTTGAGGCATCAAAAAGCACCATAAATAGTGCCAAAAGCACTAAGTTGGCATCACTGGTAACAAGGTTTCGTTTAAATGTGCTTAATTCCACTTTCATACTATTGACAAGCTTAAATTTATTGTTGACAGGATAAGCTATTCCTATGCACATTTCACTAGTTGCTTAGGCCGGAGCGTCAGGAAACATCATCAGAAATAATAAAGACATTATGCAAATACAACTGTTTAGCGAATAAGAATTATAAACCACAGTTTTACTTGTTACAATATCAAAGCTTAAACAAAAACAACAACAATAAACAGTGAATTTATCTTTTCTTACAGTCCCGACCATTGTTGCCAACTTTTTTTGAAGACTTCCCGTCAAATCGCACTTCAAAACCAGCTAGAAACCGCTAAATTTTTTATTAAGCATACAATTTTTTAAAAAATATCGCTTAAATCTAAAATGTTTGCTTAATGTTTATACGATTTTAGGTAAAGGGTACTTTTCTAAATGTGTATGACTTTAGATTCAAATTATATTGAAGGGTTTTTAATTTCCCGTAAAAATTTTTTTTATAATAGTGGGTAAAAGTTGATAAGATTTTGCTAGTTTTGGCAATTAGTTGCCGTTTTAGCAACAAAATGTTAAGACATCGATAAACTAGTACATAGTTACAAACTACTAGTTAGGTTTGGAGTTACCAAGCAAAAAAAGCCTGCAGTGCTTTTTTACATTTTACATCAAATGTTTATATCTTAACCGTATAGGTATCTTAAAATTTTCGAACAGTACATTGTTAAGCGCTAGTTCTGACAACCGTATGTAAGTTTTGCACAGGATATGTCAAGTTAAATATCTGATTTAATTCTTTGAAATGATTTGTTTAAATAATACATTATAAAAATTACAAGTTTTTTGCGTGTGAATTCATTTATTATCGGTGACAAAAAAAATATATTTTTGTTAGTATAAATAAAATTAAAGTTAATCTTTAGGAATATGACACGATACATTTATTTTGTATAATAGCGGAAAAATTAATTCAAAATAAAAATTTAATTTTTGAGCTATAAGGGGTCGATTTCTGTGGAAACACCCTTTTGATTCTTATCTTATATGGAAATTTTTGGGCCAAAACCATTATTTCTTCAAGAAAAAAAGTTGTTTGTCTGTAACCCGTTCATTTATGAACCGATTTTTTTAACTAAAACTACCAGCTGTTCTACTAAGTCTATTTCAGGTAATAAACAGAAAAAAAATTTATAGGAATAGGTAAATTACAGATTTATATCTCAGCCATTTGTAAACCGATATAGTTAAATTTCAATAATATACTATTTCGGACTACATACGATATAAATATAAAACAACGTTGTCACTATGAATTCTAGGTTTTTCACAAAGCTGATTTAATTAAAAAATTTATCTATTTATCTATATTTATCTATTTTAAATAAGGATGTATGTTTATTTTATTAAGCTTGGCTTCTTTTTGCTTTTGTAAAAATATTGGCCCATAATCATAGTCAAACGCTAAAGTCGGTTCTATTTAAAAACAACTTTAAAATAAAAACATTCTTTTAAATATTTTGCTACTATAGTCGAAACTAAAGTATGTTTTAAATTGAACCGACTTTAACTGGGTGTCACCTCAAATGTAGCAAATTTTTCATACAACATACAACAAAATATAAGCAAGTGGCAACTTTAAGCAGCCGACATTGAAAATTAAAATATAAATAAAACCCTGCATATCTTGTACGGTTGAAACACGCAATATGATTTTATGTAGAAAGCAACAACAAAATTACAAAACTTTGTGTAAAACGCTAGGCAATTTTGGCCTAGCGTTTTACACAATTAGGGCCTATACATATATATTTTGTGTTTCTTTCCATAAAAGTTTTCCTGCAAATCATTAATAATTGCAAAATATCATCCAACATCTTATAACATAAACATTTTTAACTTTTTGCAAGTACTTCTTTATTTGGCGAAAAACAGCTGATGCTGTTGTTAAATGAGTTAAACACAACTTCAGCTGGTTTTAAAATTAACATCGGGTTTAACGTGTAAAGTATGCTTTTGCTTGTCTATAGTAGATCAAAAGCATATTTTTAATAAAAGTTTACTTTAGAACTCTTAAAGTATGCTTTGTTTGTGACTATAGTTATGGGCCATTTATTTTATTTTTTGTTTAATATGATATTTTCTCATGCCTTTGTGTGACTTCTTCAGGGAAAAACAATTTTTAATTGTTATCGGATTAAAGAAAATAAATAGTTTTATAAAAAATTATCCTTCAGCTTAACAAAAGAAATATAAATTTAAAGAAATTATTAAATACCCATGAACTTTAACTTTGTTTTTGTTTGATTATGTTTTAATAAAAGTCGAAACAAATTTGTTTAAAATTTATTTTAATTACACGATTTTTAAAACAAAAAAAGAGGATCTTTTATATTTTTTTCTCAGAAAATTGACGATTTTTACACAAATTTATCTGGCAGCACCTAATAAAACCAAAACAAGGAAAGGCTAAAAAAAATTTAAAATAACAAAATATAACAATGGTTTTTTGTTTATTTTCATCATATAAATTATGCTTTCATCATTTATATTCCTTCTATTTTTTTATTTATTTAAAAAAAATAGTATATAAACATATTTTAAATTCAAAATATCTACATTTTGTTTTTCTCGCCACCAATTTCAAATGCGACTTATTTTGACAGTTCTTGAAAGAAACTTTTCGCAAAACATTGTTATTGAAACACTTTTTCTCGCATCCTTCCAATAACTGCTGGAAAATTATTAAAATGACAGATAATTCTCGCCAAGAAAAGATACAGCAACACTTGCGTGAGAAAAACCATTTTTTGTTTCATTTCACACTATTTTTGTTACAATTCACACGTTTCATGCGGAAAATTTTACGAAGCGAGAAATAGAGAAACGAGGTACAGCTTATGTTAAAGCCATGGGAACACGCATTTATGTTAACTCATAATTTGAAAAAAAAATCAAGGAAGAAGGTGCAGTGTAAAAACTGGCGCTATCTTGCAAAAAAATTTTTTTATTGATATGAATTCTTTCTTATTCGACTTTATTATTGAAATATATATTAATTTGTTTAAGCTTGAGGTCTTTTTTATATAAAAATATTAATTTAACATTAACAAAAAAAAATTAATAAAATAAATATTTTTATAGAAAAAAGAACTCAAACTCATTAATTTAATTCTTTTACTACAATTGTAATTTGCTTCCATTTCACAAATTTAATTTCTTTAATTTCTTTGCTTTTATATTTTTCTTTTATGCTTCTTTTTTTCAATTGACAACCAAATTTTACGTTTTATGTAAGCAATAACTGTCAACGAAAATGGACTAGTAATTATTGCAACATAAATTGTCGGCAATAAATATGTACAAAAAATTACTGTCTACATTAAAAATAACATAATTTTGACATTTACTGCAATATATGTTGCAATAATTATCTCTGGTATATACGGGCAGATATGCCCAATGAGCAAGATTTTACAAAAGAGCTTTTGTGATTTCACACCGACACGATTACAAGAAGCAATCATACAACAATGCTTGCTGTTTTTTTTTTTTTGTAAAAAACAACGATGAGCAACATGTACACTAAAAAAAATATATTTTATAAAGCTTGGGAACAATTGTTTTTTTTTTTTTATTGAAAACAATGACGGCGATCCCGTATGTATGGTTTGTGATTGGCAACAAATTCCTGATAAAAAATATACCAAATTAAAAAATGAAATACATATACAAATTGTACTCAAGGTTTGGTTTCACCTATAACTGCGAAACTTCTTTTTCATATTTAAAAATAATATTAAATAAATACCGCCATAATTTATCGGATACGTATGTATATTTCGGATCTCTTACGTATACAAATTTATGACGTAGAAATAAAAATTCAAAATAAAATCTCAACATACGTTAATAAAGAAAATATCTGAAAAAAATTACTTAAAAGTTTTTTCGGTGTATGAACTTTGAAAAAAGAGCTTTCAAAGCTCTCTAACACAAACTATGTATCGATGTCAGGCGCGGATCCAGCTCGAGCCTTACGGGGGGGAAATTTTGTATGATATAAAAAAGTAAAAAATTTGTTTGTAAAAGTTTATTAAAAACAAAATGTGTATATTATATAAAAAAAAACAAAACAATAGGGTTAAATAAAATATAAGATCCGTTCAATATAAATTAATCTTTTTAAATAAGTAAATTGTGATTTCCTTGTGAGTCAAATTTAGATAGTACAGTCGGTCATTGTTGATCTGAGCCATGTTTTTATTCGACGAAGTGTAGGAAATGACCTCTCGCTCGTAGCATTACTGACGAGCATTGACACGAAAATTTGAAATATTTTTCTTAGATTTGGGTAGATATCTTCAACAGTTTATTAAAACATCTACAACGTTATCTGATAGATTTTCAGATATTTTCCATGTTTGTTGACAATGCAACAGTTCAGGCTCAAGTTAAAATGTGGTAATCTCGTTTATCAAATATAATCAGCTCATCAGCTAGTGGTGGTTTTAAAATAAATGGTATATGGGCAAATCTCAAAAACAGTCCACAAACCAAAAATTTTTCAAATAAATTTTTTTTAGATGTATGTATAATTTAATTTTTATATTTAAAAATATGTATTTCGACGATCATTAATACAATAATTTTTACCATATACTACCCCTTCCCTGATCTCTTGATGTTACACATGAATTTAACATTATTTTAGGTGCTTTTTGAGCTTAAAATAGCACTTACAGCAGCACTTACACAATATAACTTTCGTTAAAAAAAAGATTGATATTTATTCATACATTCATTAATGATCACAAAATTAGTTTATATATATAATTTTTTTTGTTAAAATAAATTAAATTGGGTTTATTATATAGTACTAAAAAACTGAAGCGTACGTTGTAAGGCGTGCGTCACAAAGGGTTCAGGGCTTTTATCAAAAAATTACAAAATTTTTAAGCTGCGAATAAGTGATTTTAGAGTTCTCTTATATTCATCTTTCCTTAAGGAATTAGACTTTGTATACCTTGCAAAATTCGCTAAAAATTAGGAAAACACACTTCAACTTTTAAAGTTGCTTCTAAGTTTTGTGGCGTGCGTCGCAAAACTTTGTGATCAATTATTTCGCAACAAATGCGTGCTAAGAAATTATGATATATGCTATTCGTAAGTACATATTAATGTCACTAAATACTATATATAAGTTGAAGCTATCTCTTTTGAAAGGCCAACAAATGTTTATATATCAATCAGAAAACACGTGCAAGTGTAGCGTTCGTTACGCAGGATTTGTCCATATGCCTTGATTACACTTTGAGGTTGAAGTTTAGGTATGTTCAATACATTTAGGATATCTATTGGGAAAGATGTTTTGAGATCTTCTAAAATAAATTCAATAAGAGGAATGTAAACTACAACTCGGTAGTAATCTTCAAGATTTTGGAATTGATTATTTCGTTCAAATCTTGTCTTTTCGATTGGAACCTCGATTTGAACGCAAATAACTTTAACTTTTTCAAAAATCGCTTTAAATTGTTCTTCGGCTTTATTTCTTTTTTCTTCAAGGCACATGATAAAAATTTTAATAAGGCTTTATCCTCTTTGAATATCTATATCTTGCTTTTGTAAAATGATACTAAGGGGCTGTGTTACAATAAGTATCACACTTAATATGTATGTATATTCCGCAAATAAATTTAAAAGTACTAAGTGAGTCCTTAATATAAAGGTAGAGATACTACCTTTCCACTCAGATATTTTTTCCCAAGCTTCTACTATATGATGTACACTTGTTGCAAAGACGCATAATGAAGACATTTTGGCTCCCAAATACTTTGCTAAAACTGATTTTCGCATGAGATGATTATATTTAAAAAATTTTGTCGTTTCTTTGAGAAATGATACAACTTTTTGTATTAATGGCACTTTATTGCTTTTAGAAATTGAGTTGTTCGATTTATGGGAATAGGAAGGCGTTTGTTTCGCATTTGTCGCTTTTCCAGAAATTTTGAACAGCTCCATTTTCTGCTGACATCAGAGGACACCCATCTGTTCCATCTCCTACACAATTTTTTAAGTCAAGACCAAAATTTGTCAAGCTTTAAGAACTATTGATGATAGTGCCTTCGCATCAATTGACACATCAACGTCATAAATATACTTTGAAACCTTTTCAAATGCGTTTACAACAAAGCCAATAAATTCTTCCCTGAAAACTTTTTGTTGTATGTTGAAATATCTAAAAGATAAGGAAATCTGGCTTTTCCCCGACAAATCAGTGCTTTCGTAAAAAAAAATTATCGAATAGAATTTTGATTCATATAACACATACATATATACATAAATATTGCAAGTACTAAGGGTTTTTAATAATTCAACCGCACGCATTATCAAGTCATAAATTAAATTTCAGATCGAAGATCGTATTAATAATAAACTTTGTATTCCCGAAAATAACTTTGATAAAACGTTAAGTCTTTGGTTAAACATAGATGTCACCTGCTGGGATTGAATATAGAATAAAAGATAATTGAATACGGTAAACTAGTAGTTTCTTTGGAAATATCTTATAAATAACTATAAGGATTAAGATATGGATACTTATTGAAAATCGTTAGAAATTCAATAAAAAAAAAAAAAAATAAAAAAATACTTATTGAAAATTTCGTTAGAGATTCCATAAAAAAACAGAAAAAAACCTTGCTGGGATTTCAAAAAATTTTTTACATTAAAAAAAATATTATTATTGGGAATTCTTGTATTATCGAAATCAACAAAACATATTTTTATAATTTACGGGGGGGAAATTTCCTTATTTCCCCCCCCCCCTGAATCCGCGCCTGATCGATGTAGACCCAACAAACACGGAGGTTTGATTTCAAATTGAAAATTATTTGAAATCAAACGTTTTCTCAAACGACAAACGTTTGATAATGATTTGAAAATCATTTGAAAATCATAGCGTTCTCAACAAAAAGGGGAAATTATTTTAAAATTGAAAAATTCCTTTATTTTCAACTTGCTTTCAAACGTAGTTCCCAAATGTTTTTCAAATGTGGATTATAATACAATGTAGAATATAAATTAAAATATTTTATTTTTTTTTAATTTAAATTTATTATTTACTTAAATAAACTCAGAGATAAACATTAGGCACCATAGCTAAAAGATGAAATGATGTTCATTCCGTCCTCTAATTCTTAAAAGACAAACTCTTTTATTTTGAGGATTGTAGCACCGCGATCGTTCAATAAACTTTATCCACTTTCCCGTTTTATTTTACTTTTTTCCGTATTTTTAATCATTGTAATTACTCACAAATAATTTTTATTTTTCACAAGAAATAAGCTGTTCACTTTATTAAAATTTATTTTTAATAGTAAAACACATGTAACCACAACGTAAAAAATGTAACTTTATTCGCCATTTTTAATGATCACATTTATTTTTCGCTTTGGTATTGTCAAGTTTATTTTTGATTTGAATTTAACATTTGACAAACATTTGACATCGAATTGGTAAAACATTTGATATCAAATGTTTATTTTCAAATCATTATCAATTTGAATTTAAATGTTAAATCAAACAATTGAAAAACGTTTGAGAATTGTGTTTGATGTCAAATGATAAAGTCATTTCATATCAAAGGTTTGACTTCGTGTTTGTTGGGGAGCATTCTGTACATTGGGGTTGAAGTATGTATCATGATGTATAACAGTTTTTAATACAATGTAAACTAAAAAAATTACTTATAAATACAATACAACTAATAAATACAAGATGACTTATAAATACAAGATAACTAATGAATACAACTAATTCATAACTAATAATTACAACTAATTATTAACTAAAGTTACTTTCGTAACAATATTAATAAAACTAACATTTAATATTTGGTGTTTTATAAACATTGATTTACTGTAGATTACACCTATGGATTATTTTTTGTTCGGTAAAAGTTTGATAATACAGGTCTGCAGCAAAAATCTTTTTTAAAGCACTAAATTCAATCTGTCTTCAGTTATTTTTTCATTTCGTCTAGTTTTTGTTTTTTGGCTGGACATATGTATATTTCGCCCGAAATAAGGCGGTTATGCTAATACATTTCGCCATTTCTTGAGAACGATTTGTACGATTTGTATAAAATAGCCTGAACATTATTTGGAATATCCTTTAAGTCATCTAAAACATATTTTTTAATATTTTGCAAAGTTTCGGACACATTCAGATATGTTTGTTTTAAAGAAATCAAAAAAAAAAAAAAATTATAATGGCAAAAATTTTACATAAAATATTGGAAGGCCAGATATCTTACAAATACAAATAAAATAACTCATAAGCCATGAAAATCGATTCAAATGCTGATTTAAGAAATTTTTTTTTCCTAATCATTTATAAGTATTTTGATCCAAATCGACCAAATATGTAGTTCTAAAGTACACAGAAAAAATTATTGCCGAATTATTTTCAAACAAACGCTTGTTTGAAAATTTTTTTAATTTCTACAAATTTTTTTACTGATTCAATTAAAATTTTTGTTTGATTTTAATTTAACCAACAAAAATGTTGACAACCATTCAAAAATATAATACACGCGTTATTAGTTTCAAGTTTTCATAATTTTGTATGAAATATTTAACGCTTTTTAATGTTGTCGTCTTTTTGCATTTTTTTATTTGATCGTAAGCAACACTTCCTAATGTGAAATATAAGAACTACAACAAAAAACACATACAGTCTATTTTTGGACACTTTACAAAAGTACAACAGTAAGAAAGATGAAGAGGTTTGAAGTAAAAAAAAAAAAAACAAAAAAATAGCAGTTAAAAAAACGTTTCACTCTTTTAAACAACAGAAACAACAACAACATTAGGTCTGTCTGCGTACACATACATACATATTTTGCGAAAAATGTTGCAAAATCTTGCAAAATGTTGTCTGCGTACTCCAAATCTCTTGCAGCGAGAGAGCCAAAAAGAGAATTTTTTGACAGTTGGATGTTAGAGAACTTGCAAAATGTTACTGGAGAAATTTCCGCTTGCAAGATTTTGCAAATAGTTTGAACAGCTGTTTGAATGAAATAGTTTTTGTGAAATGAAAATAAAAATTTAAATTTAACAATGGCAGAGGTAAGTAGTTAGAATTGTGTTGATTTTTAACGTTTATAATAAATTATAATAAACAAAACATTTTACTTCATGCTAGAAACGTCCAAATATACAGTGCGACCGTGGCGTAAGTGGAGTGGAGATGGCAGAACCGAAAGAACCAGCAGAACTTTGTGGGACAAACTTTGCAACTGAAGAGGCGAGTATTTGGAATTGTGTTCCTGGCGAGCACTTCACATCCAAATTATTTTTCTCTGTTGTCAAGCTGTTGGAGGGCACTGTATTGGGCATTTCATTCTTTTTTTTCTATTGTAAGCCGGCACTATGTTGGGCAATGTAAGCAAAAGAAGTTTTATAAAAAAACCGACTAATTAAACTAAAAACTAAGAAGAAATTGAATTTACCAAACTAATAACAGTGTAATAAACAATTTTTTTAATTTACAACACTTTTTAAGCTTTACTTTAATTAATAATTTTTTAATTAACCTCGACAATTCAATTTTGCGTTAACATATGCTAAAATTCTTTTGCTTTGTTATTTCAATTGTTTACACACCGATCAGCTGTTTTCTTGCAAAATTTCCCTGGATACTGTCTGCGTACTTTTTGATATTTTTTCAGCCGATAGAGTAATATTGATCTTACTCTCCCAAAAAAATTTACTGAGTATTTGCTACTGGAAAAGCACCCAGACAGACCTATTATAAGAAACAAAATAAATTTTTGATTGGTTTCAAAGTTGGTTAAAAAAAAACCAAAATCCCGTATTCAATTTTTTCAAACTGTTTGCTTAAATACATCAAATACAAAAATATAATGATGACGAAAAACATATCGAGTCGGTCTGTCGCCGTTTTTGGGTTACATTTCTTCTTCATTAGCAAAGGAAAGGATACAGCAACAGTGAGTGATGACGAAAAACATTGTGTGTATAAAAAAAGACTTCGTTCAAAAATTATTCCAACAAAAATATGTGTCTCAAAGCCAGCCGGCCGCTCTGCTCTCTCTGCCATCGTCTTCTAATAAAGTGCCTGCTTGTGTGCGCATCATTGCTTGTGCAAAAACCTTTTTTTTTTTGATTTTGAAATTTAGTATATGAATTTCAGTAAACTTTTTGTTTGATTCAGTTAAATTATTTGTTTGAAAAAATCAGTGTTTTTTTTTCAATAAACAAAATGCAAATAAATTGTTTGAATATGCGAATTTGTTTATAGGACCGATTTCAGACAAAAAATTGTTTGATTCTACAAATTTTTTCTTTGAATTAGAAAAATAATTTTTTCTGTGTAATGATGAAATGTATTAGCATAACCAGCCGATAAAAAATTACTAGACGTGATAGAATCAATATGAAATATTTAAAATAAGCTCGCTTAAGTGAATTAAAAGCACATATCAAAGTTTTTGCTCCCAGCTTTTTTTTATTTTGAACGTTGATTATTCTGATTACACTCAATCAATGTTCAGTTAATAAAAACTTCAACACAAACCAAACCGTGAACATAATTTGACAGATTTAGTCTAAGTTTTCATTTAAAAAATGCCCTTTTGTTTGTAATTTCAAGAGACTGGATCAGATGCATTGAGAGTGCTCTTTTATGCACACTTAGTTACCTTTTTACGTCCGATTTTTGCAACATTCATTTAGAATTTTGAATAGATTCTGCCTCATATTTGCTAAGTTTATTAAAAAATTCCTTCTAGGTATTTTGAAGAAATGGCAAAAAATTTTCTCTAAACACTGTTGTTATTTTTTTTTTGTTCCTTTTTTTACTTTTCACAATGTTTTTTCTTGATTTGCAGACTTATATTCAATTAAAAGTTTTAATTAAACTTTTTACGGTTTTCTGCATAAGTGTCGTTTACAAAGAGATTGGGACCAATGCGGAAATGTTAATTTACAACTATCATTTGGCATTTTTAACATCAATAACATTTGTATTCTTATCCATGTGCCCAATGTTATCTCAAAGTAAGTTGAAAATGTAAATAATTAACATAACGCACTTGTTCAACAACACTCTATTAACTTAAAATTTTAAGTAGAAGCAAAACAATTTTTAATTTTACATTAATGGCATATGAAAAAGATTTTTTAACCAACCTTTTCATTACCAAAAAGTAGACAAAATATCCCGATATATTACAAATATAAATTTTGAGTTAATACACTATTGATGAACAAGTGCGATATGTATTATGTACATATGTATGTATTATTTAAAAGAAACATATTTGCTTACCATTATTTTAGTTCCGCTAGAAATGGACTACCTGAGAAGAGAATACTTTAATCAGTGGTATCGACTAAGTTCATATTTTATGGCATTGTTAACTACTCAAATACCGGATATTTTTATGTTGGGTTTCACATCATCAGTCATGCTGTATTTTTTTACAGATCAACCGTTAGAATTAAACCGATTTTTATTGTTTCTATTAGTTGCACTACTGACATCGATGACAGCATCCAGTTACGGGATGGCCTTGTCATCCAGATTGAATTTGTTGGTATGCACATTAAAAAAGTTTGTTTTTAAATTACACAATTTTTGTATATTTATTTTTAGAATTCCTTATTTATGGGTCCATGTATAATATCATGCTGGGTTATTTTTGCCAATCACAGTGTGGGGAATCCAAATTTGTCAACATTTGAGAAAACGTTAATGTACAGTGGCTATATACGTCATTCTGTTGAGGGCCTAATGTCTGCCTTGTTTCAGTTTAATCGCGGCGATTCAGTTTGTCCTTCAGATGTGATATTTTGTTTGTTTAAAAAACCAAAATATTTGCTAAAATTAATGGGTTATGAAAATCTTAATTACGTTCATTCCATACTTTATCTTTTTGGATTTTATGTGTTCTTTAATATTGTTGCTTATGTAAATTTTAAAAGTCGTCTTGAGCCTTTTAAATTTTTAGAACGGAATCGTAGTTATCAAAATCTTAAAAATACTTTATTGAAATACGTTTTTTTAAAATTGTATTAAAAATTTTTTTGCATTTAACTCTATATCATTAAAATATCTTACTATCGGGGATGTTCTAGAAATCAAAATGAAGTGGATTTAAAATTGATCAAATTTAAAAAAGAACTCAATAATGAAGAATCTACGGTCATTTTGTTAATCTTCATTTCGATTTTTAGAAATGTTCGTATGTATGTCTATTTAATAAGTTAGCATTAAATAATCTGTGACAAAAACATTTATGTATATGAAAAAAGATTAAAAGGGTTTTAATAAGGGGGAAAAAATATATGTATTTTTAATTTGAAAAAAAAAAAAAATCAAAAATGTACATAATTTTGTGACAACAAAACCTATATGATGGAAGTGAGAATAATTTCGAGAGAAATTTTTTTAAATCAATCAAGACCTCAATTTCGCTTCGGATTGACTCGGGCACGCTGGTGTTAGGGCTAAAGCTCGCCGGAAATGGGGGCTTCGTGTCCATCTACTCACACATACACAAGTTTATTCGTGACGAAAAAAAAAGAAAGCTGATAATATACCGAAGCGATATAAAATGTTACGAAACCTTTTCCCATCTTGTTCTGCATGATCCCCAGCGTAGCTCAGCTCTCACAGTCGGGGATGGTTCTCAACCCTTATAAACACTGGTTTCTCACAATAAAAAAAAAAATAATATTTAACTTCTCATCTGTGGAAATCCATCCACGTAAAAACAAAATAACAAAGCAAACAAATTCTCATTAAACCGACACAAACACAGAAAGCACATTTACTTCAGTCTAGGCCTGGTGTATCACCTAGACGCGTCCTTGCCCTATTCCCAACCTACATATGGCATATAATACATTTTCCCATATGACCCCTTTTCCATTCAAACCTTCATCAACAACTTACGGTTTATCCATTTTGTTTTACGCCACCGAGAACTCGGTAACCTGAAATCCTTTTAAAATAAATAACCAACACACATATGTACATACTTTCACTATATTAAGGCATAATTTTATTTAAAAAAAAAACTAAACTACAATACATCTATTTTTTCTTTTCAATGAGGCTTAAATATATTGAAAAAAAAAAAACGTAATTTGATATTTTCAATATTTGGTTTCCTGTTTTCCTTAATTTATTTTCCTATCAACGTTTAATACAATATTTTTTTACTCCAATTTTACGCTATCATCAACAGGCCTTCAGAAACAATAAAAAAACTTACATTCATACTCTACAATAAATAACAATATATTTCTTATTTAATAAAAGGACCGGACTCGATTCATCATCGACAAAAATTTTAATGTTTGCCTAAACAAAACTAACCGCGAATAACTTCCCTAAAGAGCTCTCTACAGGAATAAAATTTAATCTTTTGGCAATGGCCATACACACACTCAAAAACAATTAGAACTTAATTTCTTGAACGACCCTCTTTTACAAATTTTTACACTTATTTACTTATTTAACAAAAAAAACTAATTTTATCTAAATCTAATTCTTATTAACTACCCTAGGAACAGTTTCAATAGTAACAATTTCCTCTAGACGTTTTAAATTCTTGCTATAACAAAAAACTACAGCCAACTTGATAGGTTGAAGTCTTGGCTTCCTTTCTTTCGGAACGGAAAGCTTTTTCCTACACCACATCCGGAAATAAAAAGTTCGAAAGTTTTTTATTCTATTTGGTGCCGCTTGTTTCTAAACCACTTCCTTTTTTTGTATTTATTTGATATAATCGCTTATTTAGTAACACGACTTACTAACAATAAGGTAACACTAATGTAATAAGAATATGTATGAAAGCAAGAATGAATAAACAAGCACTTGTATGTAAACCATCAAAGCAAACGGTTGTTCTTATTATAACAATTCTTGCGACGAGTTTTTTTTAAAGATTTTGTGTTACAAGTTTTATTTTACCGTTTGTTTTTTTGTACAAGTGAAAAGTTTTTGCAAGTTGTACAGTAAACTGCAATTAACACAACATACATACGAACGTTTAAATAGAAGTAGAATATACAAAAAATTACATTATGCCTACGGATACAACCAGTTCAGTGAAAAATGTGGGATTTTTCAATTTCGAGCCTTTTGACATGAATAAGACTTCATGGTCCAGGTGGGTTAAACGTTTTGAGATAGCCTTAGAATTGTACGAATGCAAGGGCACAAAGTAACAATCTCTTCTGCTTCATTTCATTGGATCGGACACGTACAACGTTTTGTGCGATAAGCTGGCACCAACAACCCCAGAGGACAAAACATACAGTGAAATTGTGGAGATTTTACAAAACCATTTTGACCCAAGGCCAAATGAATTATTGGAAAATTTTCGTTTCAATATGAGGAAACAGAAAGAAGGCGAAAAAGCAGCAGATTTTTTGGTGGCTTTACGTAAGTTAGCAGCAAATTGTGATTTTGGAACGCACCTTGAAAAAGCGTTGCGGAATCAATTCGTATTTGGCCTCTTGGATGGTAAATTGCAAAGCCGTTTATTAGAGAAAAAGACTCTAAATTTGAATGACGCAATTACAATGGCGACTGCTAGTGAGTTAGCAGAAATTGGTGGCAGTGAATTACAAGGGAAGAGTAATGAAACAATAACTGTGCACAAAATGGCGGGAAAAACTAAAACAACGAAAACAACAAATACAAAAAAATGTTTTCGTTGCGGTGACCCCGAACACACCGCTGATAAATGTAAATTTAAGGATGTAACGTGTCACTTTTGTAAAATAAAAGGACACTTAAGAAAAGTATGCTTTAAAGAGAAGAAGCAAGTACACCATATACAATCCAGTACAGAAAATCCAACAGCAAAAGTACAAGAAATTTTGCATATAAACGACCCACAAAACGTTTTAAGTATACGTGAAAAGATAATCAACAAAATTAAGGTAAACAATAATTGGATAAATTTCGAAGTAGATACCGGTGCGCCTGTTTCAATAATAAATTTGAAGGACGCAAAAACTTATTTTCCAAAATTAGATGTTCACACACCAGATATGGAACTTGTTACTTACTGTGGGACCCCGTTAGAATGTGTTGGTTATATATGGGTGAATATAACAGATAATACAAATACGAAAGCAAAGTTGTACATAGTACGTTCCGATCGTAAGCCATTAATGGGAAGAGAGTGGTTGTACAAAATTAAGTTAAATTGGAATGAAATAATACAAAAGGGTAATGGCAATGCGGTAAACGTTATACAAACTGATGACCCCTCTCAACAAATACAAACATTAATTCAAAAATTCCCCACGATATTTGATAAATCCATGGGGAAAATCGCAGAACTACAGGCCCGACTATACATTAGACCCAACGCAACCCCACGTTTTGTAAAAGCTAGGCGGGTACCATTCCCTTTGATGGATGCTGTAGAAAAAGAATTACAGGAGCAGGTGTCAGAGGGGCTTTTAGTGAAAGTTTAGCGTAGCGAGTGGGCTACACCCATCGTTGTAGTACCAAAGAAAAATAGTACAGTACGAATATGTGGCGACTACAAAATTACATTAAACCCGGCACTAGTGGTTGACGAGCACCCACTACCTACAATCGAAGAGCTTTTTAGCAAAATGGCCGGCGGCGTGAAATTTTCGAAAATTGATTTGACGAAGGCGTACCTGCAATTAGAAATTCATCCAGAAGATAGACATTTATTAACCCTAAACACCCATAAAGGACTGTATCAACCCACACGTATGATGTATGGCATAGCAAGTGCTCCAGCCAAATGGCAACGACTTATGGAGCAGGTATTAGGTGATATTCCGGGTGTCTCTGTATTCCTAGACGACATCAAAATCACAGCTCCTGATGACGCGACCCACATTCAACGGTTAGAAGAAGTATTTTTACGTTTACAAAAATACAACATGCGCATAAATGGGGATAAATCGGAATTTATGAAGAATTCCATTGAATATTGTGGTTAAATGATAAGTAAAGAGGGCATACAGCGAATTAAAAGTAAAGTTGAAGCAATTCAAAATATGAAACAACCACAGAATAAAGATGAAGTACGAGCTTTTGTGGGACTTATAAATTATTATGGCAGATTCATAAGGAATTTAAGTGACATCGTATATCCACTAAATCGGTTACTACAAAATGATGTAAAATTCGATTTTGATGTAAAATGCAGAAAAGCATTTATGGAAATTAAAAGGCAAATGCAAACTGACACGGTGTTAACACATTATGACCCTAAATTACCGCTGGTGCTCGCTGTTGATGCGAGTCCCACGGGCGTTGGCGCGGTTCTTAGCCATTGGTACAGCGATGGAAATGAACGACCCATACAATTTGCTTCACAGACCCTCAGTAAGGTGCAACAGCGATACTCACAAATTGATCGGGAGGCGTATGCGATCATCTACGGTGTTCGTAAGTTTTACAATTACATTTACGGTAAAAAGTTTACTTTAATTACAGATAACAAGGCGGTATCGCAAATCTTTTCACCTAACAAGAGCCTACCTGTGCATTCAGCTACTAGAATGCAACATTATGCGTTGTTTTTAGAGCAATTCGACTATGTGATTAAATTTAAAAAGTCTAAAGAAAACGCAAACGCCGATGCAATGTCTCGGTTATCAAACACTGACACGTATAATTTTGTTGAAGAGGTGTATGTCATTGAAGAAGAAATGATTGATAACTTGCCTGTGACGTGTCAGGAACTTGCAAAACAAACACAAGTGGATAACGAGGTACGGAAATTGATTAAATGTTTAGAATATGGTCGTGACAGTGAACCCAAAGACCGATTTGGTATTGCTCAGACGGAATTTAGTCTGCATGATGGATGCCTATTACGGGGTATAAGAGTGTATATACCTAAGCCACTACGCAAGAAAATATTAGATGAGTTACATACCGCACATTTTGGTATATCTCGAATGAAGAGTTTAGCCAGAGGTTACGTGTGGTGGAACCAAATGGATAAGGATATTGAGAATTTAGTATCCCAATGTGCACTATGCCAAGTTACAAGACCCGACCCAAAAAAGGTTACACCAATCCATTGTTGGACAAGACCCAACAAACCATTCGAGCGCGTACACGCGGATTATGCAGGGCCAGTGATGGGCAAGTATTTATTTATAATGGTGGATGCTTTTTCAAAATGGCCAGAGGTCCACATTGTTCATAACATGACTACAGCAATAACTATACAGAAGTGCCGCGAAATATTTGCACAATTTGGCATCCCCAATACATTTGTCAGCGACCACGGTACACAATTTAATGCAGGGGAATTCCAAAATTTTCTTAAAATAAATGGTATTGTACATAAACAGGGGGCACCGTACCATCCTGCAACTAACGGCCAAGCCGAACGTTATGTACAGACAATAAAAAACAAATTGTTGGCTTCAAAATGTACTCCAAATACAATGAGTGCAGAATTAGCCAAAATTTTACTGGCGTATAGACGTGCGATTCATCCCACAACAGGTAAATCACCAGCAATGTTGATGCTAGGCCGTCAAATTCAATCACGCCTTGATCTAATTTTACCCAGCAACGATGTCAGCAAAAATATTCGTTGCATTACAAACAACAAATTTTCAGCAGGAGACAGAGTATCAGTACGAGATTACATGTCTAAAAATAAGTGGCAATTTGGAGTGGTGGAAAAGAGTATAGGTGAGTTACATTATAACATTGTATTAGATGATGGTCGTAAATGGAAAAGACACACAGATCAAATGCGAAGAGTAGATGTAAAATCAACCACCTCACCAAATGAAGAAGTTGACCCAGACCCACGTATCGATAAACCCAATGAAGTAGTAACCCACGGTATACCTCAGCAAATTCTCCAAGACCAAGCAGAATCAACAACAACAAGCAGTAGTGCGAATACTGATAATGCAGACGAAGATAATATCAGCCTACAGTCAGACGCAAATCAGCAACCAACAGGAGACGACATATCAGTTGGACGACCGCAGAGGCACCGCAAAATTCCTAAACGTCTATTAGAATGATCTCGATGTAAATTATGAATGATTAATTATCAATGAATTAAGGGGGGGAGAAGTGATATAATCGCTTATTTAGTAACACGACTTACTAACAATAAGGTAACACTAATGTAATAAGAATATGTATGAAAGCAAGAATGAATAAACAAGCACTTGTATGTAAACCATCAAAGCAAACGGTTGTTCTTATTATAACATTATTTTTTTTTATTACCACCAAAATTTATATTAGTGCTGGTTCACACAGGTCAAGTTTACTTGAACAGTTTTATTTAAATTTTCTTTTGAACTTGCGTTCACGTTCATGCACAAAATTAATTTTTGTTTTCTTTTCCTTCAACTTTGTAGCTTTTTATTATATTACGGATGAAAAAAGAAAAGAAAAATAAAAACTGTCTGGTACATCCGGTTATATTAACCTCAAATAATACCGAATTGGACAGATTTCTAATAATTAAGGAGTGATGATATTTTTGGTGTGCTATAAAAAACAAAATACAATTATTTTTTTGGGTGCGAAAAAAACAGGTATTGAAAAAAAAATTATTTACAACATTTTTTATGATTTTTGGACTCTAGCCTTTTGCCCTAACAATAGGTGCGTTTGAGTACTTTTACAGTAAAACGCAGTAAATGAGTAAACTAAAAAATTTTCTCTCACAAAAAGCTGTTGTCCAAAAAAGTACGCGAACGCAAAATTTGTAAAAATTCGTAAAATAAAGGCAACAGCTGATGGCAAATAATTGAAGTGCTGAAAAATATTGACACTTTTGACTACTTTACTCGTTTTCTTATCGGTACTCGATTAAATACTTTTTATAACACGAACATTTTTGGAAAATACAAACAAACTATTTTATGTAATCTTTCAAATTTAAATAAACAAACTATTTTATGTAATCTTTCAAAATTTTGTTTGTTTTTTATTTTATTTGATTTTACTAATTTGTAGCGGGTTAAATTATTTAAAAGAAGATGAATAATTTTTTGCTATTGATTACTTAAGTACTTAAATACTTCACACTTTTACAACTCTAAAAAATTAACATAACTAAAAAAATTTCAAAAGTTTGTATTTAGCCAATGCTTCACAAACAAGTTTAATTAATATTTATTCACTTTTTGTTTTGGTTTAATTTTTATTTCAATTTTTTATTTATTTAACAATTTTTTTACAATTTGTATGCTTTTTATTTGTTACTTTTGTTTGTTTACCTTTTGAAACATATGTTTTTTTGATTTACTAAATTTTACTGCAAAAATTTCTGCATTAAAAATTTGTAAATACTCAGACAAGAACTGTCACTTTTCGCTCTCAATTTATGTTTTCATTTACTGCATTTTGTGCACTCGAACGCAATTTCGTAAAATGCAGTAAAGTTTAGTAAAAAATAGTAAAAACTTTTGTGTTCTCGAACGCAACTAATATCTACCCATATCATATTTTATTAATATCACAAAATCCGTATTTTTGACAATAGGTTCGTTTGAGTACTTTTACAGTAAAATGCAGTAAATGAGTAAACTGAAAACATTTCTCTTACAAAATGCTGTTGTCCAAAAAAGTACGCGAACGCAAAATTTGTAAAAATTCGTAAAATAAAGGCAACAGCTGATGGAAAATAATTGAAGTGTTGAAAAATATTGACACTTTTGACTACTTAACTCGTTTTCTTATCGGTACTCGATTAAATACTTTTTATAACACGAACATTTTTGGAAAATACAAACAAACTATTTTATGCAATCTTTCATTATTGTTTGATCTTTATTTTATTTGATTTTACTAATTTGTAGCGGGTTAAATTATTTAAAAGAACATGAATAATTTTTTTGCTATTGATTACTTAGGTACCCAAATACTTTACACTTTTACAACTCTAAAAAATTAAGAAACAAAAAAAATTTCAAAAGTTTGTATTTAGCCAAATAAATGCTCCACAAACAAGTTTAATTAATTAATATTTATTCACTTTTTGTTTTGGTTTAATATTTATTTCAACTTTTCTTTTATTTAACAATTTTTTTCACAATTTGTATGCTTTTTATTTGTTACTTTTGTTTGTTTACCTTTTGAAACATATGTTTTTTAATTTACCAAATTTTACTGCAAAAATTTCTGCAGTAAAAATTTGTAAATACTCAGACAAGAACTGTCACTTTTCGCTCTCAATTTATGTTCTCATTTACTGCTTTTTGTGTACTCGAACGCAATTACGTAAAATGCAGTAAAGTTAAGTAAAAAATAGTAAAAACTTTTGTGTTCTCAAACGCAACTAATTTAATAAACTAACTGCTCGATGTTTTATTTCGAAATTAAAAAAAAAACAAACGGAATGACAAACTTATTTATACCATTTTCCACCTGAGGTGAAGGGTATAAAAATTATTTAAATTGTCAATAGATGTCTCTACCAAACAATAACAAAATTCTGTTAAAAACAGCTGGAAGCGTATGTATTACCTATATTTTTGAAATAAAACAAAGTTAAAAGCAAAAAAGATAGAACAAATAAATTTCTTTAATAATTAAAATCGCTACAAAAAAATTATTTGTAAAAAACTCTACAAAAAAAACATTGCGTTCAAGATGAGTACCTATAACCGCAAATACACATTCAAAAACAATTCCAAAAGATAAGAAAACTATAAAATGATATTTATATACATATGTATGCATTTATGTATACAAATATGAATACATATATTGGAAATAAAAATTAGGTGTTTAGGTAACTAAACAACTTAATTTTAGTTGTCAGCACGCCTGTTAACACGGTGTGAACTTGTCTTAAGGCAACGAAATCCGATTTTATTTTTTTGTGTTTTTAATATATCCAAGCTTTTTTCTAACAAACATGCATTTTGGAGTTGTTGGAAGCGGTATTATCGGTTTAACCACCGCTTTAGAGTTACAGAAAACCTTTCCCAATGCTAAAGTAACCATTTTGGCTGACCGTTTTAACGAGGATACCACCAGTAATGTAGCAGCAGGCATTTTCCGTCCCAGTACTAGTTTTATGGGACCATCAAAGGAACTCACACAGTAAGTAAATTTGCATTAAATCTTGTATTAAGTTGCATCGTAATTTCTAAATTTTTCTTGAAGACAATGGATTAATGATGCCTTCTATTATTGGGATGATATTCGTCGTTCCGAAAATGCTGCCTTAGCCGGTGTCTGCCAATTATCTGGTTATATTTTTTCCAGCATTTCGCCATCGATTGTTCGTGTAAGTTTTATTTTTTTAATAATTTAGGTAATACATATTTAACTTTTTGATAAGGTTAAAATTTCTACGATCGCGTATCAATTTCGAATAGATTTTATTGTTGTGATAAGTTTTCATAATATATTTTAGCTTTTTTATTTTAATTCATAAGAACGAAAAGAGTTTGGGTGTATGGCGTGACCATTGTTAATATTTTTGAAAATTTAGTCCCTAATGAATTAAACTAAACCTTTTAAGAGACGTAAGTTTCTATTTTAATTTTGTCTGCACTCACGAAATTTTTTCTTTTAAAAAGTACGTTTTTAATAAATACGAAGCATAGATATAATTAAATTTAAAATTTTTTATACATATTATTTTACTAAAAATACTATAAACTTAGATAATTATGTATGTACAAAGTATAATATTATGTACATATATAAAAATATATATTTATGTATATTGTTGGTAGGTGCGTGAGAAACAGGGTGTGAATTGAAAATTTTAGTAAAGTTAGTTAGTAAAGTAATCACAAATATATTCGGCATTATTATGAGTTTCGTTGTCTAAGTTGAAAACCAGTCGTTTTAAAAATTGGTATTATGTTTGTCGTAAACGATACAAATGCCACAAACTTTATGTGTTTCACATTGTCATTTTTGTTATTTTTAATTTATATACATAATAATTTCCAACGCTGTGACCACGACAACGGCTTTCATTTGTATACAATGAAAATAACTCATGCAACCTTTCATGAAAGAAAGTTTTGTACTAATTTTTTTTTTATTCATACATTTGTTATATAACCCCCTGTCTACACCAAAGATAAATATCTCAGTAATTTGGCAATAACGTCGGCAGAATAGCAGAACATTTATATAAAGTCAGCTCATTATTGGTTTTGCGCGGCTATCATGGTAATTTCACCTTGATATGCGCTAAACCAATAATGAGCTGACGATATATACATATATTTCTTTTTGCTCAGCTTATGTAACGGGTATGGGAAAACGTATTTTTGTTAACTCATAATTAAAAAAAAAATCAAGCAAGGAGGTACAGTGTAAAAAGTGACGCCATCTTGAGGGCATATAAATATTTACAAAAATTTTTTTTGCAATTTAATTTTACAAAATTAAGTAAATGGGCGATTCTATTCTAGAAAACATTTAACATCAATTTTCAAATCACACTATTTGATACTTTTTTGATGCCAATTTAAAGTAAAATATCTATATTTTATAATAATATAATTTTTTTAGACGTAAGCTTAAATACATATAAATTTGTTGTGCACTTCGAAGCATTAAGATTCATAGATTTGGCGCGAACAGAAAATTCATTGCATGTTGCACCCGTCATGGCTTAAAGAGCAAATTTCTTATTATTGGATTATATTTCTCTACGATGTTTGATTTGACAATCATCGTCTGATATCTCATCTTTCACAATAAAAAAGAATAATACAATAAAAGTTTAAAAATTAACAGAGTTTTGTGTTTTTGTGGTATGATCTTATGAAAGTTGGCCAATTTGGTTGCACCCGTCATGCACTTTAAAGCTCTCTCGAGGCTATTTGATCGTTTCATATAAATTCTTGTAAATATATAACTAATAACTAAATAACTTAATTGCAAATGTGTTTCTTTCTTTAGTAAAAGACGTTTAAAGCGTCTAAATGTTGCACCCGGCAGAATAGAATCGTCCAAATATTCATTTTTAAAAATATTTATTTTTCAAAAAGATTTCCAGGAATTCACAAAGAATGATTTGGGTTTTCAAATAACAATTTGGGACTTTCACGAACACTACAATTCTTTCTTTTATAAATATAATTTATTTTATTTGATTAATAAATTATTTTTTACTTCAATTATAATATGATAACATTTCACAAAATTTCTGCCTGTTTTAGGAACACGAGCGCAAAACTCGTTCGTTAAACTTACATTAAAAAAAACAAAAACAAGTTTTAAAATGTTGCAAGTTAAACGAACGAGTTTTGCGCTCCTGTCCTAAAAACAGGCAGTTAATTTCTTTTTTCTCAATGAGCTTCTATTTTTTTTCTTATTTGGGGTCCTCTTGTTTAAATGCCAAACTCAGTTGACCATCAAATTTGACATTTTATGTTAGCAATAATTGTAAACAAAAATTGACTAACAATTATTGCAACGTATATGTACATACTTAAAATAAAATAAAATTCCCTAAGCTCTACGCTTGTCCGCATAAGATCAGAACTCGCAACTCCGGCACTGAAAGACTAGCACACTACCAGCTAACCTCCGGGGCACTCATTTACTTTTACATTTTTTCATTTACTGTAACATATGTCAAATATTTATCTGTGGTATTGACGAGGGGTAATACAAAAAAGTTTACACTAGCATTATTAAATTTAACGACAGTAACGAATTCGTTTTTAAAATTTAACGAAAATAACGAATTCGTTCGTAGTACTGTTTTTCGTAATTGAAAAAATGTGTATTACAAAAAAACTTTCGTTGTATTATAAACTGGAAACAAATTTAAATTGAATTCGTTTTGTAAAATAGAAGAAAATGTATTGTATTTAACGAAATAGTTTTTTTTAGGAATTTTTATTTTCGTAAAATAGCGTTCATATCAAATCGCACATTGACTTCAATGGTGTCATAATTCAAAAAAAAATATTTTTCAGTAGAGCCGTATAGAGTTTTCGATCAAAAATAAATATTAAACCCGCGCCATCTTTAATTTTTATTGCCACTATCGCTTCATTTTCAGAACATTTTGCGAAAGTGATAGAGAGTACCAAGTTGGCATTTAGCTTTCGCATCGAATTGATCAGCTATTATAAATCTGAGTCTTTAAAAAATGTAAAATTGTGTAAATTTTATTGAATTTGAATATACATCTATTTCCTGAGATAACTTATTTATAAAAAAAAATCCCGGGAATTCCCGCAATAATTTCTCGGTATTTTTTTCCCGAAAAATGTGCGAGATCCTGGGATTTTTGTCAAGGGAAATCCTTTATAAAAAAAGACTTGTTATATATCTATTCGAAATAGACCATTTCATCGGTCACATGTTTAATTAAGTGTTTGCAAAACACCGAAACTACTGCATTTTTTAAAAAGAACATCAATATACTAACATATATTTTATTTTCAGAACCATTACATTGAAAAGTTGTTACCCATTTATCGCCAAGCTACAGAAGATGAGTTAAAATTGTGTCAAGGTGATTGGAAATACGGCTCCTTCTTCACCACTTGTATCACAGAAAGTCGTCTATTTTTGCCATACGCTACTAAAAAGTAAGTATTTATTCAGCAACAGGAAACTTATTTTGGAATGCTACTAACAAATAACACTTAACTTAGATTCAATGAAGCCGGTGGAGTTGTACATTTCCAACATGTCAATTCTTTGACCCAACTTCCCGACAACTATGATGTAGTATTGAATTGTTCAGGCTTGGGTGCAAAAACACTTTGCAATGACCAACAATTAGTACCAATTCGTGGTCAAGTTCTTAAAGTACGTGCTCCCTGGATAAAGACCGCGTTTTATGGTGATTACGATACATATATTGTACCTGGTTTCGAGACCGTTACTCTTGGTGGCTGTCGTCAGTTTGAAAGCTATAACATGAATGTTTGCAAGTATGATTCTATGGCCATTAAGGAACGCTGTTATAACATGTTACCCAGTTTGAAAAATGCTGAAGTTGTTCGCGAACTGGTTGGACTAAGACCACATCGCGCCGTTGTACGTGTAGAATCTGAAGTAGTGCACAGTCCTAATGGATGTTCCGTTAAGGTTGTACATAATTATGGTCATGGTGGTTATGGAGTTACTACAGCTCCTGGTACTGCAAAATATGCTGTTAATCTGGTTCGTGATTTGTTAATTGGAAATAGTAAATTGTAAATACTGTTGTTAATTCGTTAAAGTTTATTTTATTTTTTATTTTTATTTAATAAAGCTGAAAATGGCCTTATAAAAATTATAAATTTACTATAAGTTATAAAAGAAGAAAAAATTTAGAGAAGATAGATTTTTTTTGGCCTAAAAAGCAAAAAAAGAATTTAATTTTTCTACTTTTTTTTAAGTGACAATTTCAAGGCTTAAAACAGATATCGGAAATGGCGGCACGAAATAACCCCAAAAGTTTGCACAGAGAGCAACAACAACGACTATACATATGGGCATTTCCGTTATTAAAAGCTGATTATTTTTTGATATTGTTATAGAGAAATATTTTGATTTTACTAAATTTCTAAATTTACTAATAAATTTGTTCATTTAGATGAACAATCAGACTGCAAAGTTGTGTAAACGTAATTTCTTGACTGTCACGTTCAACACTTTGGGATTACCCATATACATACATCCACAGTTACGTTACGATTCGCATCATCTTTGAAGAAAACCGGTCCAATGATGCCACCAGCCCATAAACCGCACCAAACTGACTTTTTCTGGATGCATTGCTAGCTCTTGCAATGATCTTCACTCCAAAATCGACAATTCTGCTTATTAACGTACCCATTGAGCCAAAAATGAGCTTCGTCGCTGAACACAAGAAGCGCGCGATGAACTTTCTTAACAGAGCACGCATTTTGATAATAAAATTCAATCATTTGCAAGCGTTTTTCGTTTGTAAGACGATTCATGGTTAAAGGCTCAGTCAGCCGGGAGTAACAGTAACGTTGCAAATCAGCTGTTTTATTTTGTTAAATTATACATATACGCTAAATGAAGTGTATTCTGAACGAAAATGTAAGACAAAAGTGATTTCGTTTTATGTGAAACAAGATACGAAATCACTTCCATTTTCTATCGGAATTGATTTCTGTGGCAACACAAAAAATGTTTGAGTCTTTCGGCCAAACATATCGATCTTATAAAAAAAAACCAACGGCACTATCTGTAAAAGATAATGTGATATACGAAAAAAAACCTAACTTACAGTTTGCAAAATGTGCAACATTGTTAATTGTCAAAACAACTGGTAGGTTTAAAAATAAAAATTGAAGAACAAACCATTTTTAAACAGTTGTAGGCAATTTACCGCGTTAAATATGTTGTTGTTTGCTTCTTTTGTAAAATTTTCAAAATGTTAGATAGGGCCTTTGCGTTTAAGGTAACGATATGTTTCTTGGAGAAACTTTCATACTTATCACCATTAATCTGAAAACTTTGTGAAATTCCTAATTTTGTTAATTTTTAATTTTTTTTAATAAAAACAAAGCTGTTTAGCAGTTAAATAAGTTTTTATTTTATTTCAAAAAATGTATGATTTTTAAGTAAAAAATATTCTATTAAAATTTTGTTTCACATCTAGTCTAGTTTTCCTTCGCAATTAAAATACGACATAAATTGTTGTCGAACAACTTCCGCCTCGCCCTTTTGTGGATTGTATGAGTTTTCGCCATTATTTTCAGTCCTTTCAGGAAGTTGTGTGCTACTTATATACGTGTCGTCCGTTTGCATAAAAAAGTTGTGCAGTGCGCAACAAGCAAACGTAATTTTTTGAACCGTTTCCACTTTCAGATTTATATGTGTTAAAAAAACACGGAACCGATTAGCGAGTATCCCAAAAGCGTGTTCAACAACATGACGAGCTCTACTAATTCTTGCATTAAATATTTGTTCTTCCTTGGAATTAGTATGGTACGGATATGGCTTCAGTAAGTGAGTTTGCATAGGAAACGCATCATCCCCAATGACTACATAAGGGAGGCACCGGCCATTACCCACCTCTGCGTTTGGTGGTATTTCTTTGGCTTCTTGCAAAATTATTCTCAACTTACTTTGCAGGAAAACTTCGGCATCATTGCTACGACCATTGCCGCCAATATCGACATAAACAAATCTGCAATTTGCGTCCACAAGGGCTAATAAAATTAAACTATTAGTGCCCTTATGGTAAAATGCACTGTCATTTCGTCGTGCTCGGAAGTTTATGTGCTTTCCATGTATAGCACCTAGGCAATTGGGGAATTGCCATTTTAACGCAAATTCTTGTGCAATATTCTCCCATTGAACATGGGTGCTGGGGAACTGTTGAAAAAATTTGTTTATAAAAATAAAACAAAATTCATAAATTAAACGAATGTTAAATAGCTAATAAAAAAAAACTTAATATACACTTTTCACAACTAATTGTGGTGGAGGGTATAACAAGAGTGCTATATTCGGCTATGCCGAATCTTATATACCCTTCACGATGGTGCAATAAGAACAGAAAGTTATATGAATACCGTTCTTTAGATAAAAACAAATATATTTTGTGCCACGCCGACTTCTCCAATACCAAACACATTTTTTGGGATGTTGTGTATTAATAACGAAGATGCTTGTACCTAATTTCGAAACTTTTTCTCCTTCCGTTCTCGAGATAACAGACAGACATCATTTCTGGGATCTTTGGAAACCCGATTTCAACATACACTTCGCTACTCATAAGAAGCAATAATATATCTGTATGCATATATACTTTATAGGTTCTAAGATTTATACTGTAGACATTACAAACCGAATGAAAAACTTAGATATACCCTTTTACCTTCGGTGAAGGGCATAAATAAACAGTCACAACTCAAAAAATTCAAAACGTTAAGGAGAGGCAAAAAATAAGTAAGCAGGAAACAAACGCATATTTACCTTAACGTAAGTTGTTTTAAGCCTGTTCCAAATTGCTTCCGTAACTTCAGGTATTATGCCAGAGATAGATGCCTTTGAAATTTGGGTTTGTTTGTCCAGGCTTTGGTATGTTTCTCCTACAACATTTCATAAAAATAGTAAATCAGTAAACTGCTTAACACTTCAAAAACTTACCAGTTGCCAAAAAACGCAAAGTTAATGCCAACTTCTCAGCAGCTGGTATTGCTTCCCTAATTAGAGTATTGGAGCGCTCTATATCCCCCTGAATTAATTGTAGTAGAGTTTGGAACTGCAATTTCGTTATTCGTAAATAGTCTTTGTACGAAGATTCGTCATCCAAAAGCAGTTCTTTTGTCAGAAAGGCAATCGAGCCGCGTTCCTTTTTGGCATTCCTCCAAGGTTTGACAAGTTTTCTTTTACCCACTCTTGTTGGAATGTATGTGGCTTCCACGCATATGTCAACTAGTCCTTATATGTATATCAAATTTAACAATTTATAGATGTACATACATACAAATGTAGATGTTCCGCTTACCTATGATTATGCCCTCCTTGTCACTGTCGTCCGAATCTATTTGTGTAGCTTCTCCAATGCATTCCACTAAATCATTTATTAGTAAAAGTTTTGCTCTCTCCATTTCAAACTTAAATTTATTTATCAAAAATCTTAAAAATCAATTTAATTGCGCGAAAAATTGTTTGTTTAACCAAAGAACTTACATCATAAAAGAAAATGTCAAAAACGCACACAGCGGTAACTAGAATGAGTAAAGAGGCCTAATAGAAGGCCTTATTTAGCAGTCAGAAGCCCTTCTCGCCGCATTCCATACTTATTTATTTTTTACACAGGTTGTCATTGGGTGCAAGGCCTTCCACACTTCCTTTAAAAACAACTTCGATCCCTTCCCAAAGAAGGGAGTAAGGAAGGTCACTAAAAATAAAAAGTAAATAAAACTGAACACCTTCCTTTCTCCCTTCTCAAAGAAGGGAGTAGCGAATGTGTACTGAATATTTCAGAAGGTCTTTTAAAAAGAAGTTTATGCCTTCTAGAAGGCATACTTCTGAAGGCAGGATATCATGCGAAGCGAATCTTTTAGGAAGGAGTATAAAGGCCTTCAAAAAGCCCTGCCACTTGCGGTCCTTTCAATATTTACCGCTGGGATAGGTCTGCTTACTACTACAACAATACAAAAAACAACAGGCATTTTGTTTGTGTAAAATTCCTCGCCGTTGTCAAAATCAAGGTGAATTTATAACAGGTAAGTGCAACTCAAGGCGAATTTATACAAGGTAAGTGCAACTCTACAACTACAAAGCAAGGCGAATTAACTCCATGTATTTTGTTTTTGCAATTTTCTTACTTGTTGTCAAATTTCAGTATAAAAACAAAACAATATTTTGACGTTTCATGATTTTTGTGGATACAGCTGATGAACGGCTGACGAGTTGAGTTTACCTTGTTGAATTCGCCTTGGTGCAACTCTACAACTACAAAATAAGGCGAATTAACTCCATGTATTTTGTTTTTGCAATTTTCTGACTTGTTGTCAAATTTCAGTAAAGAAACAAAACAATCAAGGCGAATTAACTCCAGGTAAGCTCAACTCGTCAGCCGTTCATCAGCTGTATCAACGGCGAATTGAAAAAATGGTGAAACGTCAAAATATTGTTTTGTTTCTATACTGAAATTTTGACATCAAGTCAGAAAATTGCAAAAACGAAATACATGGAGTTAATTCGCCTTGTTTTGTAGTTGTATAGTTGCACTTACCTGTTATAAATTCGCCTTGTTCGACATTGTCGGAATCAAACATTTCGTGCAAATGTCTGACTTCATTCTTAGAAATTTCGTTCAGATTTCTGTCAGACATTGAATATTCTTACTGTCTGGCCGATTGCTGGTCGATTTCGCATGGATATATCGGGGGGAATTTATGTACAGATATGTCCAATAGAATTCCGACGGAATTCATTCAGTTTTGTCTAAAGAGACTTATTATTTTTTTTAAATAATGACAATTGTCATTCAGTTGGAAATAATTTTAATTTTATTTGTTCAAGATGAAAAGCATAAAAAAGGTACGTACGTGTAAAATGTATAATTATGTACATATTTTCCAATAAAATTATTTCTTTCAGCTATCAGTTCGAAAGCAAAAAAATCTCGGCTAACACATCAGAACTTCCCATGCCTTTTTCATTAGATTTCTGTTAGATATCTATCAGAAATGCCGACAAAAAACCAAAATTTCCCATGACATGTCTGTCAGAATTCGTGTCAACCACTTTATACGTTTTTAGGTCAGAAATCTGACAGAATTCGTATACGATTCCGACTTTTTTGCTGACGTTTCTCTCAGATATCTGAACGACGTCGGATTATTTTGCTGGCTGGGTACTCAATAGGCAAAACAAAAGGAAAAATGTGTTTTGTGTGCATGTATGTATGTGTGGCAAAAAACCAAAAAAGTAAACAAAAATATACACGTATAAGGAAAATGTAAACAGCTTTTGATATCGTTCAGGAATAAACCAAATAAACATCTGGCTTCTTAAGCAGACCTATTGGATAGACATTGCGCACGACTATACAAAATAAAAAACATGTCGTCAACATGAGACGAATCATTTGAACAGCAATTCATTTTCAAAGAAACAGGAAGAGTCATGTCAATAAGACTTAACATGAATGGGCGTTCAAATGATTCATGTCATGTTGACGACATGATTTTTATTTTGTATTGTCGTGCGTATGTAGTATGTGTGCTTTTTTGATATTAAATACAAAAACAAAATTAAACAACGAATGCAAAAGCAAAGCGTACTGACAGTACATGCATCTGTGTACTCGTTTCTTTTCCCCTCGTCCCTCTCGCCAATAAAGTAGCAATCATGTCATTAAGGCTCATGTCTTATTGACAAGATTCTTCCTTTTTCTTCTTTGGACATGAATTGGCGTTCAATTGATTCATGTCATGTTGACGACATGTGCTTATTTGATATTGAATACAATAATAAACAACGAATGAAGAAGCAAATAAAGTAGCATGAGCCGTATGAACTCAGACTTACCGATAGCTAAAGGTTGGATTTTATCGGCCGTATAAAAAGTGTTCCATTATTTAGGTTGGAGAAGCCTTAATTTACTTTATCGGTCAATTTAGGTTAAAGTTAAGTTTTAATAATGGAAAACTTTTTATAAGGCCGGTTAGTCTACTTTTAGCTATCGGTAAGTTGTGAAAACGGGCCTTAAATGTATTCTGTGCCTTAAAGCTTCCACAGAAGTTAATTTAATATGTAAAAATATTTGCTAAGAATTTATAATTATTAAAATGCAATGCATCAAGTACCAAAAACAATATATACTGGGTAGTCTAAATAACACATATTTTACAACACTAATGCTCAATTTTCAGGATAGTATTTAAATCTATATTAATACCATGTTCACACGGACAGCAATATTCGTGTTTCGCTCTCTTATTCCTGTTTCGCGCCCCAAACATGACTGAAACGACTTGTTTCCCCATACAAAATTTTGTGAGCGAAACAGGTCGTTTCATTTTGAAACAGGCTGCGAAACAGGAAAAATGTACTATCATCTCTAATTTTGATAACAATTATCGTTAGTTTATCTGAACTAGCTCTCAAAAAAAATCAAAACAAAATAAAATACAAAATAAAAATTGATGTTTATTAAAATAAAGTGATAATTATCAAATAATAATATTAATAAAAGTATTAAATAACATATTTTTAGCTTTTAATTACTTTTTTATCTGTTTTAAATAAAATCACACTAACAACACAAAAAAAAAATGTCAAAATGAAACAAGAATGAATCGTATGAACAGCATGTTTGACAATCTAGTTTCAGAGAGCGAAACGAGTGTTTTTTGTCGTCGTATGAACATAGCATAAGTTAATTTCCATATAAACTTAAGTCGTATTTGAATACAGATTGATTTTTTGAGTTTTATTTGAAAAGTCTTATGTCTGAACTATCGATAAATATCGATAGTATCCCAGCACTAATGTGCACTATGTGGTTTTTATTTTGTATTTTCACGATTACCATGACCTGTTTGAAAGAAATATTTGGTGAATCTAAATGACATTTTATATTTTGTACAAAAATTTTTGCGACCTTAAGTTTCAGTAGAAAATACATGTCACGCTATTTTCTACAAAGTAAACTATCGTGTAGCTTATATTTAAAATAAATCCAAACATATTTGATCGTTTTTCTAGAAAAATCATTTTTGTTCCGTGCGGCAAACCAGTAAGCTACGCGACGATTTCACAATTCGTCAAAATTAGGCATAAATCGTCAATAGGGATTTTTGGACATAAAGTCGTCAAATAAGACAATAAATTGTTAGATATGGCAACTCTGCTTTGCAGTCACCAAAACGAAAGACAAAGCAAAACAAATGATAATAAATTTTTTAAAACTGTAAGAAACGTCAGGAAAAAAATTTTTAGTTGAATATGTCAACAATTGCCTAAAACTAGAGAAATATTAAAAAGTTTAATTTAAAGTTAATAAAACTATAAAAAATCAAAAGCTTCATGTTTAAATAGTTTATATAGACAATCAACTTCGGGGAAATATTAATTTGTAGTGTAAATAAAACAGTGATTAAAACTATAAGGGCTACAAGAAAAATGTCATCAATGTCACCGAGCGAGGTAAGTTTTTTTTATAAAAGCGAACAAATACAGCAAGGAATCTAGACAAAATCGAAAAATATTGTTGGAAAAACAAAGAATTTCTAAAACGAGTTCTCTCTCAATGGCCAAGCAGCAGGGTTTAACAACTTGTTTGCAATAGTAGGCGTTAAACACAAAAAAGGATGGGGCTTCTCCTCCGTTTTCCCTTTTTTTATCCCTGCTAAGAAAAAAAAAAAAAAAACTGAAGATACTGGTTGTTGTAGGTAGTGTTTTGAACAAAGAAATATCTTTTTGCCCTGATTTTATACCTACTTATTTGTATAAAAGAAGAATTTGTTTTAATAATTATGACGTGCTAACTAATTACATACATACCTATTTATAAAATATGGAGTTTTTATTACAGTTTATAGGTATTATTATTTATTAGAGAAGGGAATATCATTAAATGCATTTGTAAAATAATCCTGTGCGTCATATGTACGGCAGAATTCAATTAGAAATACATATGTTTCGATGCAAAAAAGCATTTGTATATCGCTCTTTTGATCAAACGTCGTAAATTAAAAAATATTTAGACCCCAACTATGTAAAACGCAACGCAACGCCAAAGAATTACATTGAAAGCAAAAACAAAGTCATAAATATTTTGTTATTTTGTTGTTGCTTCCCGTATCATCAGCGAAACCAGGCGTTTAATCACCGCATTCGATACTATCGTATGGAATAAACTATCGAATTTTTTTGCATACGATAGACACTGACGTATCTAATGAAAACACGATAAATGCAATGTCGAGTTTCTCGATATCGAATGCTATTATTTTAAATTCAATACATTTCAATCGATATCGAGTTAAATGATACCAAAATAAATAATTTAGATCAATTTTGCTCAATATCGTATGCAGTGATTAGACCCCAAAAATATGCTACTAAAAACAACACGTTTTATGCGCATTAAATATGCAACAAAAACTTGAAAATATGCCCTGAAAATTCTTAAAAATTTGCCCTAAAAATTTGAAAACAAAAGATTCAACAATTTCAGCAAAAAGTTACCAAGTTATCCAAAACAGTTGTGCTTAAAAATATTTTTTTTTGTTAAATATACTTCCTTCTAGCAATACATTCTTTAAATACAGTACAAAAACAGAAATTAAGGAATTCGGAAATGAAATGAAGAATGTTTGGTGCTGAGCTTTGTCAGAATGAGTTAGATGATGACCTGACAACAGAAGAGACATTCGATAGTAACACAACAACAGAATTACCCGAAACAATTAGAAGTGTTAAAAATTAAAAAAAATTAAAACAGGACTCTAATGGGATGACAGCATCTACGTTAAGTGAAAAAATTTTTCCAAGTCAAAATTTATCAAACTGTTTATTTTGCTTCCAATCTTTTTCGAATAAAACAAAAAATACAGGTCGTGAATTCTATTAATGATATGTGCTGAATCAAATGAAACTAATTTGAATTCAATTGAAGCAAATTAGTGGTCCGACCAAACATTTTGTTTTTGCTTGCAATATCTTTCAAATAGAACAAAATATCAAAAAAAAAAAAAAAAAAAAAAAACAAACGTAAACGTAAATTCAATAAATTATATGTTCTGAATTGAATGAATCAATTCAGAAAACTACGGCCCGTTATGAGCTAAGTTCAATTTAACTACAAAAATCAAGCGCAAAACTCGTTTCAGCTGTGGTAGATGCGAAAAAGCAATTTTTTTTTTTTTTTTTCTTCATTATTTATTTATTGAATCTTCATATATTAAATATGAACTAACAATAATTAATCAAATCTTAACCTAATACGTTATTTTTTGTCCTGCCAGTGCCAGACAAAAATTTTCTTCATCGCGGGTTCTGTTCACTTTTATAGGTGTTTATCGCTCATCTAATTGGATAAGTGCTGCAGTGTCTCTTCTTCTTAACCCTGCTGCACTCCTTGGGTCAATTTGACCCAATTTTGGTTTTCAAATGCAAAATTTGTCCCTTTTAATATAAGATATGGACGTGAAACTTCAATTTATCCATTACAGGGACAAAAATTATAAATTTAAATGAAAATAATAAAATTTTAGTTTTTCCTTCCCCCACCAAAAAACACGATTTACACACATTTAATATCCTTTGGGTCAATATGACCCAACATGCGATATTGCAAGTTTAATTCCACTTTAAAAATTTGTTTTCTATTGAATTGAGTTCATCTTCATTCAGAATCATCGATCAATAATTTTTTCGGTCAAATAATCAATAGAATCGCTTTTGTTTTTATTACACTTAAATATGAAATGCTGTTAACATTTTATTGCTGGGTCATATTGACCCAAAGGATCATAGGAAGGGCACATATCCAAGGGATGCAGAAGGGTTAAGCGACTGTGGCCGCTATCATTTAAAATATTTTGTGCTAGTTGGTTCGGGTGCAATTCGAGCCTTTTTAAGTATTTTACGACATATTTCGTAATCATTAAGATCCTTGTGAATATTTGAGTTTTTAACATACCAAGGGGCAGCTGTGATTATTCGAAGTAGTTTATTTTGGCGCCCTTGAATTTTTTCGATATTAGAGGCCGAGGCAGTGCCCCATAACTGAATACCATAGCACCAGATTGGCTTTAAGATGGAGTTGTAAAGAAGAAGTTTGCAGTCGAGACTAAGGACAGAGTTTCTTCCAATAAGCCAATGAATTTGGATGGCTTTTAGTTTCATTTGAGTTAATTTTGCCTCTATATGGCTTTTCCACGTTAAACGGCGATCTAGATGAATACCGAGGTATTTTACATGCGAATTTTGAGGTATTATTTGATTATTGATTTTAATAGGGGGGCATGATTCCCGACGCAAGGTGAATGTTATATGTACGCATTTTTGCTCATTGACCTCTATCCTCCATTGCTTTAACCATAGTTCGAGTTGAAATATATGATCCTGTAGGTATCGAGATGCTTCTTGACGGTTTTCGTGCACGCTCAAAAAAGCTGTATCATCAGCAAATGTTGAAGTTTGTGTGTAGTTGTTTGTTGGCATATCCGAGGTATATATTAAGTATAAAAGTGGGCCCAGGATGCTTCCCTGAGGGACTCCAGCGTCAATTTGCTGAGGAGAGCTTAAATAATCACCTTGTTTAATAATAAATTTTCGACCGACTAAGTAGCTTTCTAACAGCTTGTGTGTGTTTACTGGTAAGTTGAGCTTCAATTTATGTAATAAGCCTTCATGCCAGACTATCAAAAGCTTGAGAAACATCGATGAAGAGAGCGGAACAATATTTTTTTTCTTCAAAGGCTTTTCTTATTGCGTTTACTATACGATGGGTTTGCTCAATTGTGCTGTGTTCTCTTCTAAAGCCGAATTGTTGGTTAGGAATACATCTGTTTTCATTTAAAATTGGGGTTAATTTTGACACTAACAGCTTCTCAAACAGCTTTGATATATTAGAAAGTAAGCTTATAGGCCTATATGACTCAACTTTTGTGTGATCCATTCCAGGTTTAGGTATCATGGTGACTAAGGAGACCTTCCACTTTTGAGGATAGTATTCAAGGCGTAAAATAGCATTAAAAATTAAAAGAATAATTTTCTTTGCTACGCTGGGTAGCTCCAAAAGCATTTTGTTGCTGATCTTATCAAAATCAGGAGCCTTCTTGGGGTTTAAATCACAAATAGCCTTTTCGATTTCTCTTATCTCAAATCTTAGCGGAACAGCTGCTCTAGCAGCAACAGGTGGTAACTCGACCGCAATATCGTGAGATATATTTGGGGTAAATACGGTTTTTAAATGATTGACAAACAGATTTCCTTTTTCAACATCATTTCTTGCCCAACTTCCATTCAAGTTTCGTAATATTGGTTTAGAGACAACTGGCCTTTTGAGATTTCTAGCAAAAAGCAATGTGCAAAATTAAGAACTACATTTTCGATGTCTTGCGTGTAATATAAAATAATGAAATAATAAAATTATGTAATAAATTCGTATAATCTTAAATAATAAGCATACATTCAATAAAAAATATATTTTTTTTCTTTTTATTTAATTGGGGGTTTTAGCTGTTCTAATTGTGGTCTGGCCAAGAGGAGAACTTAGTGGGAAAAAGCTACCGAGAATTCTAGGTTTTAATCCTAAACATTTTAACCAAATTATTTTTCTAAAAGATTATTTTATAAGTTATCCTTAACCTATTGAATTACTAATAAAATTATCTCACAGTTTATTTTTTAAAATATACATAATAATTATTACTAATTCACTATTGACACAATCACCAGTACTAGTGACTTATTATACCCCAGGCAATGTTATTTACAATAGACATTTAACATGTGCGTGTCATTGGAAATCTACTACTGACGTTGGTACTACTGACTAGGTAGTTCCTTTGCGAACTTATGTAGACATTGGAACCAGAGAATCGCTAGTACATTTTAGTAAAAGAAGTCTACACTTTTTGTAGGAATACGAAATCATAGCAATCTTTTTTTATTATTTCTTCAACTTTTATAGGAAGTGTTCTTCTCAGTTGTTATTGATAAAATCTTTTTTGTATTAAAGCTTCGTTGACAATGTCACCAATATAGTCGACAAAACTGGCTTGTATGGGTGTTGCTGAGTTGACAATCTTTGGTTGGCGCAGTTGATGCTCCGAGTCGTTCCGGTACGTAGACACAATTGTCGCGGGCCACTGCAATCTGCGATAGAATGCGGAGTAGAAACAAGGTCCTCAAGTCTCTAGCCGGCAGCATTTTGGGCATGGCAAAGGAAACCTTGTTAGCTACATATAAAACGATTGGCCGGTCAGTGGTAACTTCGCAGCGCCTGCGTGGACCCCAAGAGTCAGCGACACTCAGTGGAAAAAGCTTCAGAGCTGCCAAAATGCCGCCTGAAGGACCGTAACAAGTTGTGTTCAGATGACGTCAATAGAACACCTGCATGATGGAGCGAAGATGATGACGGTCAAGGAACACAACATAATGCTGACAAAGCAGTTTCTTCTGGGATGTCATCGGAGGGGACATCCGAACCACTGTCTGATGGAGTCAAAGATTAGTTTGTTCAATATATTAAAGAGGCATGCACAAAAATTAAAAGATACATGAGAAAAATAAAATATTTTTTAACATCTTAAATTCATCACACATCATCATATTGTATATATGTACATAAACGCTACAATATTAAAAAAAGAACTGAGTTCATTGATTCCTTATCATTTTTTGTGGGTTGACTTCATGCTTTACTTTTAGAAGGAAATAAAACACAAATTGAGGAAATACATTTTTAAATTTTTAGTGAGGAAAAAATTAAGGAAATAATTTATTTTTAAAATTTGTTATATAATACTATTTTATGTTTATCTGCCTGTTTTTAGAAAACGTAAGCAAGTGAGTGAGTTAGAAATTATATTGAAAACAAAAACAAATTTTCGTTTTTTATTGTTGTTTTCAATATAATTTCTCACTCACTCATTTGCTTACGTTTTCTAAAAACAGGCAGTATATTAGGTTTATTCATTTTCTTTACTAGCAAAAACTTGCAACGAGAGAGTAAATTTAAAATTTAAAAATTTTTTCTCCCGATTACTTAAAAAAATGAAAATAAATGAACGCATTACCAAAAAAAAAAGAAAAAATCGTCCAAATCGGTCAAGCCGTTCTCAAGTTATGCGCTTAATAGAAAAAGGGGGGGGGGGGGGGTTGGGGGGGTGTAAAAGTATTCGTGGTACATTTTACTTTCGATGAATACGTAAAATGGATTAATACGAACATTTAAAAGAAAAATTAGTCAAATCGATGGAGCCGTTTTTTGATTTTGGATAAATCTAAAAAAGTGGGCGGGGCAAAATTTTCTTTCCGTAAAAACCTAAGTTGGACCATGGCAATCATTTTAAAGAAAAAATTATCCAAATCGGTCAAGCCGCTCTCAAGTTATGCGCTTAATAGAAAAAGTGGGCGTAAAAGTAGGCGTGGTAAATTTTTGTTTCGATCAAAACTTAAAATGGATTAATACGAACACTTGAAAGAAAAATTTGTCAAATCGATGGAGCCGTTTTCTGATTTTAGTTAATTCGAAAAAAGGGGGCGTAAAAGTGGGCGTGGCAAAATGTTCTTTTCGTATAAATCTAAGTTGGACCATGTCGATCATTTAAAAGAAATATGAAAATTAGATTTTGCTACGTCCCTCCGCCCGCAGACCGAAAATCAAAAATCAGACTTCACAGTGTCACCCGCCTGAATATTCTGAAGATTTTCTGAAAGTTTCATCAAAATCGGCCCAGCCGTTTTGGAGTCCATACGTTACATACATATACACATCCTATTTTATATATATAGATAAAATGTTTTACGGATCCGTGTTAGGAATACAATGTTGTTTAACTGTATCATGTACCCAAATCGCAAGTTTCCATTGTGAGAAGCTTTAAGCCTATTAATTTGGGATTTTAAAATCGACTAAATAATGTTTTGAAGATTATGGAAGACGTTGGAATGTGCGTCTTGTATTTACTAGAATTAGTCTCTTAGGATAAAAGAGATACATATTTGAAACATTCTCTGTAATAATGTGTATATTATAATTTTTAAAAATCCTGTTCTATGTTTCGATTTCCACAATATGGGCAGCGTACATTAATGTAATTCGAATTTATTTCAATCGGTTTGAGTTGGATTCCACTAATGGTTAAAAAAAAAAAAAAAAAAAAAAAAACAAGGAAAAGAAATAGAAGCTGCATGGGTTCCAAGAATAACGCACTGGTTCTTATTAGGTGAAACATGTATGATTTTACATTAACGAGTACAAGTATCGATAACCAAGTGGTTTTATAATAACCATTCCTAAAATTACCAAACTTATAAAGACGGCGCACTGTGGCGCCTTTTCCCAAAAACGGTGGCAAAAATACAAAATTTGATGACAAAATAACTCAATATCATATTATAACATGTTATTTTAGAGTAGCATTTTTTCTAGACTTCCCTATGAGAATGTCGTTTAAAGCACAAAAAGTTGTGTTTTAAATGTTTGAGAAATTTTAAAAATATTATTACTTCAAAATATATGATTTTTGCTACAAGAAAGGTTAAAGGTGTCATCGTGTCCAATGCCTATCACAATAAGGGAGCACTTATTTTGATCCTTAAAGATTTAAAAATCAATTGTTTTTTCCCCATTACAAATTTCTTGTTAACTTCAAAAATTATGATGTGCCTCTCTGCACAGTGCCTCCACAAAGCTATGGCTAATAATGATACTCATTTTTATTAAAATATCTTGCTTACCTCAAAAGTTATGATGTTTGTAATAAAAACAGTCGAAAGCACACACTGTGCACAGTGCCGCGCCTAACCTATGACCTTGCAAATCAAAGCTAAATGAGTTTCCTTTCAAATGCTTTTTAAAATTTTTAAATATCTTTATCAGTTCAAAAGTTATGATTTTTGCAACGAAAAAAGGCAAAAGGCCCCACTGAGCGGCTTATCGCTTAAATGCATTTTGCAATTTTGACAACTTTTGGTGTTTCTGAAATCGTGTAAATATTGACAATATTTCTAAACAAATATGTATGTTAGTTTCAAATCTTTTTGTATATATGTTAGAAAAAAGTTCCAGGTGTCCGATCCACTCCAACACAACATTCTGCTCATACTTTTTACACTCACACTACTCTATGTGATGAGGATATTATGTGTGTGTGCTAATGTGTGCAACACGTTTAATTATTGGAACTACTCCACCTTTTAGTACATATACCGATTGACTCGGCATCGATCTAACGTGGCCCGTACTTCCATCCGTCAAGATGGCTTGTTTTTTGTCTAAGCTAATCTTGTGCGCAAAGTACAGGTCGCGATCATTTGGAAAAAAATTATAAAACTTGGCACATATCGTCGGTTGATAATTTAAATGTAGTATGTGAATTTTTTTGCGGTTTTGAGTTAAGATCGATTCTATAGGTTTTCCGACCTTATCTTCATTTTTGCGTTATCAGTTTTTCGATACCTCATATGGTTTTCGAGATATGGAGTGTTGAGTTTGTCGTATGTGGTATTTGCTGAAGCAATTTTCAAATTAAATGTCGTATGTAACTGCCAAACGCCACTTACGACAAATTTCCATATAAAACGACCAAAAAATTGATTTATTATTTAAATATCGTATGTGAATTTTTTCATGGCATATACGATTTTTAAATAATTTTTGTTTTAAAAATGTAGTGTTTAAATGTATGTAAACATTTCGGAGGCAAAAATGTCTTATGTAGCTATTTAAATGACAAAAATTCCACATACGACAATTTAATTCTGAACAAAAATCCTAATATTTTCTACCCCAAATAAGTTATAGGCATCAAACTTTTAAATTAACTAGTTAAATATTCATTGGAGTGCTGGAAATCGCAAACGCAAAACGCAAGAATTTTAAAAGTCGTTTTTTAGTAAGATTTCTGTAATAAAAGAATTTTATGACAATTATTATACAAACATTTCTCTATTAAACTGAATTTTATAACAAAAATAATAAAAATTTGATAAAAAGTGTATTATAAACAGCCTCCAAGTTCTTGCGTTTTGCGTTTGCGATTTCCAGCACACCCCCCATTAGTAGTTTTCCCTCCTAGAATTTAAAGAGTTCAAACTTCAAACTCTATTTACTCGAAACTATCGAAATCCACATACGACAGTTAAGTTATCAGCCGACGATATGTATATGTTAATTGTCACAAGCCGACGAAGCCTATTCAATGGTGAGAACTGCTTCATAATTTTGCTCACATACCACCTTCTTTCCGAAATATAGTTTTTGTAAGTATTTAGGTTTAATTATGACCAAAAATAACTTAAAGAACATTTATTGGAATCGGTCCATATTTGACCAAAGCTCATATACAAATATACTCCCGAAAACAGCTTCTAATAAGGTAATAATAGCTACTATGTTATCTCATAGCCGTTATCATAGTAATGAGATAATATTTGGCTCAAAAAATCTATTATGTGAATCTTAACCTGTATTAAAATTAAAAATTGGCTTCTTTACTTTCAAATTTTATTACAGAAAAGCTCTTAACGACAATTATTGTTAACTAACGAATGTTGACTACTCAACGAAACATTTTTGCTTTTAAAAAGTTACAGAATTTCAGTAAATGTCGCAGTATTGAAGATAATTTGATGAAATTTGGTCCACAGTTTCTAATTGGCATAAGGACCAAGCCTATTAATTTAATAATTTTTGGTGGATTGCTTCATTTGTAAAGTTAATCAGAAAAGGGTTGTGGGCGCAAGGAGTTTCTTCTCTATGATATAACAAACACCGGCTTCGCTAACTTAAGCTTCTCTGTGTAGCCGGCCTTCGGTCGGGCAAAGCTTCTCTGCATGGACAGTCTTCGGCCGGGCGCATTGATTTTCTCCTCTTTGGTATAACGAACACTGGCTTCGCTAACTAAAGCATATCTGCATAGCTGGCAAGGATTTTCTTTACTTTAGTTTAAGAATTCAGGTTTTTTATACTATCCCTAGAAATTTTTGTATTTAATTTTATAAAATAGGTATACAATTTTTGGAGTTGTAATGTATTTTTCTAAGAAATACTTGTTATTTGTAAAAAATAATTAATAATAGTTATCTAATTTTAAATGTTGAGTCGGAAAAAATAATAAATTAAATAAAGAGTTTTAAAAAAGCAATTTTACAATTCTGGTGTGGGGTTATATAAAAAAATTTTTTTAAATTAAAAATAATGAATTTACGTCCAAGCCGCCAAAAGATAATAGATGCTTTGATGGCATCAGGAGTACAATTTCCTGAGTCAGCCTCTACAAGTCAACTTAGAGGTTTATATGACTTTTTAAACGAAACCCATGGTAGTGCTTCTGAAAGCGTTGGTTTAGCTTCTGAATCAAGTACAAATGTGATTGTTCCTGCAACTTCCGTAACAACTTCCGTCACAACTTCCGTCCCATCTTCCGCCACAACTTCCGATACAATACTTATTGATGTTTATTCTGAACTAGTTCCAGTTTCCTCTGTTACGGCAACAGATACACTTACTTCCGCTTTGTCATGTTTTTCGACAACAATTCCGCAAGTGCTATTGGTTCTCCAGAAGAAAGCCAAATAAGAATTTTGAAAATCTCCAAAAACATCTCAGTAATTTAGAATTGAACACAGCAAGTAAAGTGCGCAGAATATATTATGATGAAGTGGAGAAAACGGTTTTAAAATTTGACGGAAATACTGATAGAGACATTAGTAAATGGTTTAAGAGATTTGAACTGATTTGAAGAAAAACTGTTGTGCTTCAAGTGGTTATTACGAGGAACAGCTAGAGAATTTATGGAAAGTGCCGATAACTGGAGTTATAGTGATTGAAAAGTAAGATTGCTAAAAATGTTTAGACGGGTAGTTACTCGGGAGGATGTGTATCGCAAACTTCGTGCACGGACTTTAAAAGCTTCAGAATCTTGTATAAATTATATAATTTCAATGCAAGCAATTGCTGCTGATGGAGAAATTGAAGGCCAAGAACTAGTTGACATCATCATAGATGGAATGCAAGACAACTCCAACTCTGTCTCCTTATTGTATGGTTCAACTTCAGTAGAAGAACTGATTAATTTTATTGACCGATATGAAAAACGCCGAGAGAAATGTAACGTAAAAAAATCAAGTGATGGCTCTAATGGAAATAAGATACGTTACTATAATTGTTCCCAGTTTGGCCATATGAAGAATGCATGTCCGAAACCAATTCGCCCCCCCGGATCGTGTTTCATTTGTCAACAAATTGGTAATTTTTACAAGAACTGTCATTAACGTCAAAGAGTTGTGTCATCAATATTTTCGGAAAATAATATTAATATTAACGATATTGTTGCGCCAATGTCAATGGTGAGTGTGGCATTTTTTAACCCTCTCAGAAACAAATATGCTAATTATTTTAATGTTTCATGTCTGATCGACTCGGGTAGTGCAACTAATTTAATTTCCAAATCACTAGTACTGAAGTTCGTTCAATTATTTAAAGATCTATATCCAACTAGTTATGTTGGAATTGGAAATGGTAATATAAAAGCATATGGGACTGTTTTATGTAAAATTAAATTTAAAAGCTTAGTTAATTGCATCGATTTGATAATAATACCAGATAATGATATTCGAATTCCTATGATTTTAGGTAGGAATTTTATGGATAAATTTAATGTAAAATTATTGCATTGTAATGAAAATAATGCATGCATATTTGATTCTGAAAATAAAATAAATAATAATAAAGCAATTTCTTTGGTGTCCAAAACTAATGTAGAAGTTAATTCGAGTCAGTATTTAGTAGATGATATTAATTTTGATAGAAATTTAAACACTGACCAAATAGTTGAATTAAAAAATATTGTCAAGGAATTTTATGTTAATCCGAAAGGAATTATCAAAAAATCTCATGATTACAAAATGAAAATTAGATTGTCTGATGATGTACCAATGTATAGTTCTCCTCGTCGTTTATCAGTACGAGATCGTGATGAGGTTCAGAAAATAATATCCGATTTGTTATCCCGAAATATAATACGTCCTAGTAACTCACCTTATGCTTCTACAATTGTTTTAACTAAGAAAAAAAGTGGTGAACCATGAATGTGTGTAGACTACAGGTCATTAAATAAAAAGACAATTAGAGATAATTTTCCCTTACCTTTGATTGAAGATTGTATAGAATACGTTGCTGGGAAAAAATGGTTTACTCTTTTAGATTTAAAAGATGGATTTTATCATATTGAAATTGATAAGGAGTCGATACCTTATACTTCGTTTGTAACACCACAAGGACAGTATGAATTTTTAAAAATGCCTTTTGGTCTGAAGAATGCTACTGCTAATTTCCAGCGCTTTGTCACAAATATATACCGAGATTTAAAAGACAGTAGAAAAATTGTTATATATATAGATGATATTTTGATAGCTTCAAGTGATTTTTGCTCGCATCTTAAAACATTGACTGATGTAATACAACGTGCTTATGAAGCAGGGTTGGAATAAAAAATAAAAAAATGCAAATTTGGATATCAAACAATTGAGTACTTAGGATACTCAATTGATCCTTTAGGAATTCGACCAACTGAAAATCATTTGAATGCTATTAAGAACGTTCCTTTGCCAAAAAAATCAACTTGCATTGGTCTGTTCTCATACTTTCGAAAATTTGTTCCATCTTTTTCCACAATAGCTACCCCTTTATTAGATTTGCTAAAAAAAATAAAGAATATTATTTATCAGAAGACTGCATCAGGTCTTTCAATGAACTCAAAAAGTGTCTAATGAATCAACCGGTATTATATATATATATATATTCCCCTAAAAGGGAAACTGAATTGCATTGTGATGCAAGTACTAAAGGGTTTGGGGCAATATTGATGCAAAAACAAGACGACAAAAAATTTCATCCTGTTTAATTTTTTTCAAAATCAACCTCCCCTGCAGAGGCTCTGAACCTGAAACACTTTCAATTATTTATGCTCTGCGGAGATTTAGAGTTTATTTAGAGGGAATTACTTTTACAATAATAACAGATTGCAACTCTCTTACAATAACACTAAGCAAAAAACAAGTAAATCCAAGGATTGCAAGGTGGGCTTTGTAACTTGAAAATTATGATTATTAATGGAAGTGTTTTAAATGTTTTTGACAAATGCAAAGTAATTGCTGCTTTGGATTGCAATGAACTTGACACTAGAATTCAATTAACTCAGCAAAGAGATAGTAGCATTAAAAAATTGACCACAGAATTGCAAACTAAGGAAGTTAGTGGATATGAACTTATGGATGGTCTGTTGTTTCGTAAAGATCATAAGGGAAAGATGATATTATATGTACCCAAGGAAATGGAGGAAAATGTTATTAGACTGATTCATGAGAAAATTGGACATTAAGGTACGGGGAAAACCTATGACCAGATTCGATTTAATTATTGGTTTCCAAATATGAGGGCTAAAATAGATTCACATATAAAAAACTGTATAAAATGTATAGTATTTTCATCACCAGCTCGTTTAAGTGAACAAAATTTGTTTAGTATTCCGAAAAAGCCTATTCCTTTTGATACAATTCATATTGATCATTTTGGTCCACTTCCATCATTAAAATCTAATTATAGATGCTTTTACAAAATATGTTCGATTATATCCTGTAAATTCAACAAGTAGAAAGGAAGTTTGTTGTGCTTTAGAAAAGTACTTTAGCTACTATAGCAGACCAAAACGGTTTGTATCGGATAGGGGTTCTTGTTTTACATCTCATTAGTTTGCAGATTTTGTTCTGAAGAACAATATAGAGCATGTTAAAGTTGCAGTTGCATCTCCCCAGGCTAATGCACAAGTTGAACGAGTAAATCGAGTCATAAAGGGTGTTTTAAGTAAGATATATTATATAATATAATTATAATTGGTCTTTAAAATTATACCAAGTTGAGTATGACTTAAATAATACTATTCATAGTTCTACAAAAGACACACCAAGCCAGCTTTTATTTGGTACAAAACAGCGCGGAAAGATAATTGACGAATTAACAGAATATTTAGATGTTAAAGTAGATAATCGGAATTGTCGGGATCTAGATTTGCAACGATTGAGGGCTTTTGAGGCAATTGAACGATCACAAAAACACAACGAGAACTATTTCTACAAACAGTATGTGCCTGCAAAGCAATATTCGGTTGGAGATTTTGTTGTAGTCATGAATACTGATAATACCATAGGAAAAAAAAAAAATTATTGAAAAATATCATGGACCTTTTACTATTGGAAAATTATTATCAAATGATAGTTATGTTATAAACGACATTGGAAATTGTCAGCTTTCTCAAATTCCTTACAAAGGTATTGTAGAAGCTAAACGTCTTAGGAAATGGGTAACACCAAATTAATTGAAAATTAGTATTATTAGCCACACCACCTTAAATTTTTTTTATTATTCTGTATTACGAATACTATATGTTTTGATTGAGGTCAATCAAATTGTCAGATTGGTCGAACTGTTATGTACTTTTCTAAGAAATACTTGTTATTTGTAAAATATAATTAATCATAGTTACCTAATTTTAAATGTTGAGTCGGAAAAAAATAATAAATTAAAAAAGCAATTTTACGGGGTAATTTTTTATTTCTTAAAATTCACATTTTATAATAGTAAATGAAAAATAGCCTAAAGTGAAAATTGTGATTTTATTCATTTCTTGATATTGGGGTCATTTTTCATTCCACACAGAAAAAACTATTGCCGAATTATTTTCAAACAAACGCTTGTTTGAAAATTTTTTTGATTTCTACAAATTTTTTTACTGATTCAATCAATATTTTTGTTTGATTTTTATTTACCAACAAAAATGTTGACAACCATTCAAAAATTTAATAAGCGCGCTATAGGTTTGAAGTTTTCATAATTTTGTATGAAATATTTAACGCTCTTTAATGTTGTCGTCTTTTTGCATTTTTTTATTGATTGTAAGCAGCACTTCTTTATGTGAAATATAAGAACTACAACAAAAAACACATGCAGTCTATTTTTGGACGCTTTAAAAAAGTACAGCAATAAGAAAAAGATAAAATAGCGTGACGAGGTTTGTAGTAAAAAAACAACAAAAACAATAACAGGTAAAAAAAACGTTTCATTTTTTTAAAGAACAGAAAAAACACATTATAAGAAACAAAATACATTTTTGGTTGGTTTCAAAGTTGGTAAAAAAAAAACAAAATCCCGTATTCAATTTTTTCAAATAGTTTGTTTAAATACATCAAATACAAAAATAGAATGATGTCGGAAAACATATCGAGTCGGTCTGCCGCCGTTTTTGGTTACATTTCTTCTTCATTAGCAAAGGAAAGGATAAAGCAACAGTGAGTGATGAAGAAAAAACACTGTGAGTATAAATATGACTTCGTTCAAAAATTATTCCAACAAAAAAATTTGTGTCTTAAAGCCAGCCGGCCGCTCTGCTCTGCTTCATCTTCGCCAACAGTGCTTGCTTGTGTGCGCGTCATTGCTTGTGCCAAAACTTTTTTGTTTGATTCAGCAAAATTATTTGATTGAAATTTATATGAATTTCAGTAAACTTTTTGTTTGATTCTGTTTTGAAAAAATCGGCGTTTTTTTTTCAATAAACAAAATGCAAATAAATTGTTTGAATATGCGAATTTGTTTGTAGGACCGATTTTAGACAAAAAATTGTTTGATTCTACAAATTTTTTGTTTGAATTGGAAAAATAATTTTTTCTGTGCACTTAAAATGAAAAAACACCAGGGTTGGCAAAAACCCGGGTTTTTTGAAAACAAACCCAACCCAGTGGGTTTTTTCATGGGTTTAATTGGGTTTATTGGTTTTTTTTGGGTTTTGTTGTTTTTCGTGTAATGGTATAATAATTGGTCTAAGCAATGTTGCCAACTCAGCTCTTTTCGGTAAAGATTTAGCAAAAAAATCTTCTATATTTTTTTTATGGTATCATCATCAAATGCATGGATGGTAAAAGAAAAGCTCCGCTTACATAAGTCCTTACATATATGCCTCAACTGCCAAGTGATTACTTTTTGAACTTGTATGCCCAAATAAGACCGGCACATATAAATGAATTTGACAATGACATTCATAGAATTTTAAATAACGTTCAGTTGTATAAAGAAGCTTTGAATCTCCAACAAATGTTACTCAAAGTTCAAAAAGGTCTAAATGCTGTACAAAGTGACTCCGCTACAATTGTTACTGCCATTGATGTAATTTGTTGAACAATGATATACTACTGTCAAAACGGAATTTTGTTGAAACGCGTGCTTACTCCAACCCATTATTTAGCGAATGCGATGCATCCCAAATATGTATATAAGTATGTATGTATACAAACTAATTAATCAGGAAAACGTAGATAGCAGAAGAATGGATAAGTCAAAAGCACCTCTCATTTCTTGCACCCTGTTTGGCATTTAAAATTTAAGTTGCAGAATATATTTCAAATAACGGTATTCAGTTCAGATTTTATTTGATTGAAAAAAATGGAAAAAGCACACAAGGAAAAGTATTTACACTAAAAGCTGCAATTTAAACAGCCTTAAACCAAGTGCAAACAATCAGGTTTAAAAATTGCAACATTGCAGTTTTTTCCAGTTAACATTAAGGGTATTCACGTCACAAGTTGCACCCTTGCAAAAAAGCAAAAGTGCAAAAATATAACAACAACCACACAGACAATTAGTTGTGCGTAAATTATTGTGTTTGTGGTTGTTGTTATGTTTTTGCACTTTTGCTTTTTTGCAAGGGTGCAACTTGTGACGTGAATACCCTTATTATTTTCATATTTTTAATCTATTTCTTTTAAAGACGTAATAATAAGATGACAGGCTGTTTTACTTTATTTGACACGACAAATATGTACAAAATCACACTTAAATTATAATAAAGACATTCAACATGAGTGCAATTTTCCATTTTTTGCAATTAAAAAAAATCAGAACTGAACAACAATGGTCAAAAATTTAAAATTTTTACCAGCAAACCTTTACGATTTTTTCGCTACAGTAATAAATTGCCCTGCTAGTTCAGCATCAATAGAAAACATTTTTTCCCCCTTATTGTTTAATATAGAATAACCATAGAAATCGTCTTGGGTTGGAAAAAGCGTTAGCTCTTGTTAAAATGTATCGACATTTAAAATCTGAGCCACTTTCTATGTATAGGATTTTAACTTCAATTTCGGCCTTTTCAAAATCAGATTCAGGTTTTTAAAAAACAAATTCAGAATTTTCGTAATCCAATTGTGTATTTTACAATTCATATACCGCATTTTTCAACTCAAATTCATTTTAAAAAGCCTGATTTTGATTTTTAAAAGGAATTAGATTTAAATAATTAATAAAAAGAGAAAAGCCCACTAACGTTAAATCAACATACCTACAAATAATCATATAAAAACTTTGTGTTCATTTTATAATCATTTTCTTTTATTTTTCTGTAAAAAAATTTAAAAATTACACCATCTTTGTATAAATGAATATAAAGAAAAAAACCCACTTCGGGTGGGTTTTTCTGGGTTACCCAGTGGGCAGCCAACCCTGAAAAACACACCAACGAAACAATTAAAACGAACCCCAGAAAAACAAAAAAATTTCCCCAAAATGTTCTTATTGCGCGATTCTTTAAGCCAAAACTATACAATTAGTTGCATTATATACGTTTGGGTCTTATTTCATTTTGTCCCCCATAAATTAGGGTATTATTTAATATCTGTTTGGGGCGTTATTTCATTCCGTTGAGGATTTATTTCATTATAAAAATTTCATTATTTCATTATTTTTTTGGGGGCTTATATTTTGCGGGGCTATTTCATGCCGCCCGCCTATTTACCTCTGTACTTAAAGTGGTTTTTTTCACCTTGGATTAATAGTTTTTTTAATATATTTATTCGCGTCATAAAAAAATCAGATTTTTATATTTTTTGTCATTTAATTTTAATGTTTACACTAATCTTTCATATCATAATTATGATTTGTATTACTACAACAGGCTGTTCACCACAGTGCTATTTAGAATAAAATAGTACTTGAGTACTTAGCACTTAGCACTTAAGAGCACTTTGTGAACTGGTATTATTTTCTTTTTAGCAAACAAATAGCACATATCGCTCATTTGCTGCAACATCGTCAAACCCCAAAAATATTAGACTTACAGAAAAAAAACTTTAACGTCTTAAATTAACACACAAAATAATGGCAAAAAATTTTATTATTCTCTAAGAGTAAAGTTTAAAATATCTTCACGCGAAATAATTACCACTTTATAAAATACCTGACTTACTATGCATTTGCGTCTTATGACATTCTTGCAGCAACTCAGCGATATAAGCATTAACACTACATTTTCAATATGTAATTGCATTGTGAAGGCAATTAAGAAATAATTCATTTAAAAGCGTTAGTAACGCAATTAACCAAGAATCGTTTAAATGCACTAGTAACGCATTAAACCGAGATACTTTTAAAGGCGTTTGGCTTTAGGCATTTTTCATGATTTGTTCACTTTCGACTAAAAGAATTAGAAATAAAATTGCTTTCGAATCAAAAAAAGTATTCGATCACAACTGCCAAAATTAGCAGCCTGTATTTGCCGCAATCGTAGTATATATTTTCATATAACTAAAAACACACACATAATTGATTTTAAAGGTCAAACGTCGTAATTGTAATGTATGTATGTAGCACATTTTAAATCTTTTCGTCAAAAGAAATCGAACTTATGCAATTGAATTTTTGTGGTGAAAATAAAGGTTGTTTGCACAATGCTAATGTGTCAATAGGATTACAAAGCGCAACACATTCGTAAAGAAAACGCCATCAACTTGACACACGTTAATACGGAAGTTCAACAAAAAAACAGTTGAAATATAATATGCTACCATTGGCCTATTCATGAAAAAGTAATTGTAAAAATGTATGTATGTAAATGCAAACAAATATACATACTTAAATGTCTTAAATACCTGTTAGCTCTTTTATTTTGTGCAAAAAAAGTAAAAGTGGTATGCAATGTATATTCGATCTTGTAGATTTTGTTTAACCCTACATTACTAGTATTTTCAATAATAAACTGCCTGTTTCAATTGATTTGCTTGACTCACTGTTGTCCTTTAAAAATATCCCAGCGGCGAACTTTGCATACCACATCACATCTCGTCAATGAAGTGTGTATCACTTCGTGTTCAATGAATTCTAGCATACAAAGTGTATGAAGGAAGTGTATGGAATTTACAAAAATTAATTTCGTTCATCTTTTTTAATGTTCTGATAAATTCTGTATGGGTCCCGTTATTTTTCATTTGCTACTTTGTAGTTTATTTTTAATAAGGAACAATCTAAAAATTTATCGCGAGTTAAATATGTATATATTTTTTCAATTTATAATGAAAGTCTGGTCTGAATGTCCTGAAAATCTAACATTTTGAAATAACGCGAAAATCCATAAAGTCTACCTGCTTAAAATGTGTGTGAAGTAGTGTGCAAGACGCCTTCCACTTGCCCACGAAGTAATCGAGATTGTGTATAGACTGTCTACTGCCTGTTTACAATGTGTGCGAAGTTGTGTGCAAGTCGCCTTCTACTTGCCCACGAAGTAATCGAGATTGGGTATAGACTGTCTACTGCCTGCTTACAATGTGTGCGAAGTTGTGTGCAAGTCGCCGTCTACTTGCCCACGAAGTAATCGAGATTGTGTATAGACTGTTTACTGCCTGCTTACAATGTGTGTGAAGCAGTACTGAGTTTATATTTATTAAATGAACACTTCACTATCCTGCTTACTTTGTGTGTAAGTGGTAGGCGTTTTCTCCACAAATGCGGCAATGCATTCGAAAAAGTATACTAGGTTGTAATTCAGATGGTGTGCATTACTATCTTACTCGTGTCTATCACATCACTTCTGTAATCGACAAATTCGCCCCTGGGATATGATAGCAGACTTATTCTAGTAAATACTAGGGAAGTAACGATACGCCTCTTTGCCGATACGATATCGATGCTCAAAATAAAATATCGCCGATATCGATACCGATACGAATATTTAATTTGAATTCTAGTTGAAATTAATAAAACTCAAGTAGAGACATTTTTTTATTATACATATTTAAGCTATGTTCACATTATGGGTCGAGCCCTAACAGCGAAAATAACGTAAGCGACATGATTTTCAATTTTCGTTTTTTTTTAAAAGGAATTTATTGGCAACACTTGCATCATCTTCTAAAATATCATGGTCACATAATGTACCGTTACGATTTTATAGCAAAAACAATTTTATTTTTTAGTGATTTAGTGATTATCTTCTTGACAACACTGGCTTAAACAGCTGACACACGTTTCGTGTTTTGTTTCACTGTCAAACATCTTCAGTTTGGTCTATAATTTAACCATGAATCGTCTTACAAACGAACGCTTGCAAATTATTGAATTTTATTATCAAAATGCGTGCTCTGTTAAGAAAGTTAATCGCGCGCTTCTTGTGTTCAGCGACGAAGCTCATTTTTTGGCTCAATTGGCGATTTTGGAGTGAAGATCAGTCAGAAGCATTGCAAGAACTACCAATGCATCCAGAAAAAGTCACAGTTTGGTGCGGTTTATGGGCTGGTGGCATCATTGGACCGTACTTTTTCAAAGATGATGCGAATCGTAACGTAACTGTGAATGGTGAGCGCTACCGTGAGATGATATCCAACTTTTTGTTGCCCAAAATGCAAGAGCTTGACTTGCATGACATGTGGGTTCAAAAATACGGTGCCACATGCCACACAGCCCGCTGAACAATGGACTTATTGAGAGGCGAGTTCGGTGAACATTTTATTTCACGTTCGGGACCGGTCAATTGGCCGCCTAGATCGTGCGATTTAACGCCTTTAGGCTATTTTTTATGGGGCTATGTTAAAGCTCAATTCTATACACACATGCCCGCTTCAATTGACGCATTGAAAGACAACATTGAAGCATTTATTCATGAGATACCGGCCGAAATGTTGAAAAGAGTATGCCAAAATTGGACTAAGCGGATGGACCATTTGAGGCGCAGTCACGGTCAACATTTGCATGAAATAATCTTCAAAAATTAAATTATATGGACCGTACTATCGATTCAAATAAAGATTTCATGCATTTTTCTGAATTTTATGTGTTTTTTTGTTTTAAACTATCATCCTATAGCTCTTAAAAAATCACCCGATACAAATTTAACATGTGAAAAGTGACAATCCACATGGCAAGTACACATAATGTGAACTTAGCTTTAAAATTTAATATGATTTAAAAAACAAAGAATTAAATTTTAATTCATGATAAAATAAGAATTATTTTTACAAAAATAACAATGTAAGAATTTGACATTAATAAGATTTGTATAAAAAGCTAAATATTATCTACTTTAGCGGAGATAGACGATTTGCCAAGTCCGTTTGAACCAGAAAATAGTCTCTCAGATGCGACAGAACTTAATTGAAAAATTAAGAATTCTTCAAGTATGTTTATATCGTGTCATTGCGCCCGTAAACAAGCGAATCTGCATCTCTATAAATTTAAGAAGATCTTGGGTATCTTTCGACTTCTTCTTGAGCAGAATCACAGCATGGGATGGAAAGAGGTTCATTCTTCTCGGGCTCTCTTTTTGGCGACATAATTGTACAAAACGTAAAATTGAACAATTTTATTGCAAGTTTATGAGCCGCTTTAGACTTATCAGAACTTTTAACACCTGTAGGGGTGACCGTGTTTTCAACGGTTTCGGAATGCAGAGACATGTTAGGTAGCTCAATAAGACATTTTTTGATACGATTGAAGTCGATTGTCTTTGAAATAGTCGAGCATTGTATCGAGTGCCAAGAATTGTAGATAAACAATAGGTTCCATTATTTCCTAAAGCCTCAAATCTTTTATTTATAGCTTATGCTAAGTAAGCTGGTAAAATTTAGTAATATTCCCCATATGGGCATTTCCGTCAAAAGGTCCACCGAGACCGAACATTTAAAAGTTATTAAAAGCTGATTATTTTACGATATTGTTATAGAGAAATGTCAAGATTTTACTAATTTTATAAATTTTCCCATAAATTTGTTCACTTAGATGAATAATCAGACTGCAAAATTGTGCAAACGTAATTTCTTATTTGTGAGAATGTTTAATTGTATGTTTTCTTTAATATTTTCTTCCTTAAAAGACGTGATATTTGATAAAAATTATTCCAAAAAAAAATGTTCTTACATGGTCTGTTATCTAAGGAAGAGTTCAAAGAGAAATATGTTATTCGGTACATTTTTATTTGGTTTTAATCATTATTCAGTTAAATTATTATGGAAAAAACTTCACGTTCGAAATGTCACGTATCGACCCAGATTTTGGCTTAAAAGCAAAAAAAAAAAGAAGATTTTGGAATCAAACCAAAGACATTTTAATGTTACATTGCTACGTAAAATTCTGAAAGTAGTTTGACTAAAAAATTGTGCCAGATTTCGCTGAATTACGCCTTTTTATACATGGCCACAAAAACAACTTCTATTTTTTTCACGTTCGAACCACTACTTATTTTGCCATTTTCTTTGACCTAGAATCGCGCCCTCCATAAACTTTGGCATAGATAACAGTGCTTTCTTAGTGCTTTAATTTAAGGGTTAAGAGAACGTAAAAATATTTGTTGTTTAAAATGTTATTGCATTTTTGATGCGTACGACTGTCACGTTCAACACTTTGCATTTATCCATATCCGTTGACTCATTTAATATATATATTTATAAAAAGAAGTGTACACTTTGATGTCAAAACTAGCTGCGAAAACAAGTCGACCGATTCCAACCAAAATGTCAGGGTGTTAAGGATAATCTGTAGATGGTTTATGTGAAGCTGGCACGAAATCTGCCCAATTGCCTTTGTGCTTAAGATGGATTGAGCAAATGTGCGAACACATGTAAATTATATGAAGCAAACCATATTGAGCTTACGGAAACTTTTGTTAAGTTTTAAGAAACTGTCATTTGCTTAAGCAAAGTGTAAAACTGATCGCACATTCCGTACGGAATCAAATGTTTTTTGATTTTGTTATTGTTTTTTAAAGACTTTTTGGTAATTTTTGACAGTAGGTTAAGCACGGCTATGCATACTGTGGTTGGCTCTTTAGATTTTTTTATATATTCCCATACAAATATCAACAAAATGCCTTCCATTTTAAAATATGATTTTTTTATTACCAAACCATGTATCGTAATGTGTTATGTGTACAATGACATTCGGAATAGGTCGTTAAGTATATTTCATATCGCTGAAGGGCGTAAAATAAGGCAAAACGGATAAAAGCTCCCCCTGCCTATATCTTTCTTGAAATTTGGCAGGCAAATAGTGCAAAATCTGGAAGGAACTATAGCATATAATTTTTATTATTTATGGCGTGAAATCTAATTCTGTTACAAATAATATAATGCGCTTAATAGTCTTTTTGGAAATTAAAAAAATAAAATTAATCGTGTATGGATGTGACAGTATGGATGTGTGGGTGGTAAAAGTGCAATGGTATTTTAATGCCATGCAAACGAAGTGTTGCTTTTAGACGTTGTTGCACTACAATTAGTGTTTTTCATTCGGGATTTCCTGGGAAATTTGTGCGGGAATTCCTGCGATTTTTTTTATTTAATTAAAGTAACTTTACTGCTGATATAATTGTTAATAAGTTTATTCGTTTTAATTCAGTTTCAATTAAAAATATACAGAATTTTTAATTTGTTTAAAGGCCAAGATTTTGTTTATAAAAACGCAAAAAAGTTGCTCCCACTTGCTTCAAAAAATTTAATGATTTTATATGGGTAATTCCAAAGTGTTGCATGTGACAGTCGTACGCATCAAAAATGCAATAACATTTTAAACAAAAAATATTTTTACGTTTTCTTCACCCTCAAATTATAGCACTAAGAAAGTACTGTTATCTATGCCAAAGTTCACGGAGGGCGCGATTATAGGTCAAATAAAATGGCAAAAGAAGTAGTGGTTCGAACGTGAAAAAACAGAAGTAGTTTTTGTGGCCATGTATAAAAAATCCTAATTCAGCGAAACCTGGCACAATTTTTTAGTCAAACTACTTTCAGAATTTTACGTAGCAATGTAACATTAAAATGTCTTGGTTTGATTCCAAAATCTTCTGTATTTTCTTTTTTTTTTTTAAGCCAAAATCTGGGTCGGTACGTGACATTTCGAACGTGAAATTTTTTCCGTAATAATTTAACTGAATAATGATCAAAATAAAATAAAAATTTACCGTTAATCCGACTAACATATTTCTCTTTGAACTCTTCCTTAGATTACAGACCATGTTTGTAAGACAATTTTTTTGGAATAATTTTTATCAAATATCACCTCTTTTATGGAAGATAAATATTAAAGAAAACATACAATAAAACATTCTCACAAATAAGTTCATCTAAGGGTGTGTGTGAAACGGTAGCAAAGTTCTATGGTGAAATGAAATTTGTTTGTGGTAGAAAATTTTCATATTTGTGCTGTGTGAAATTGTAACATTTTTGACAACGTAAAATTTTGACATAAAGAAAAAAACAATAACTAATAGTTTTGTGAAAATGAATAAATTAAACAAACGTTTAACAATAATCATTTCAATTCTGTTGGAAATGAGATCGTCCCAACTATTTGATGAATTCGTTCTGATATATTAACAATTTTTACAAAAAGTGTGGGCAAAAAAGCTTATAAATATTTAAATACTTACATCTTGTATAATTCTTTTTAATTTTTTTTGCCGCTGGTCCTGCTTCCATATTATTTTTTATTTTGTTTAAACAAATTTGATGAAAAAAATAATTTTGTGGTTGTCAAAAATTTCTACACTAATGTCAAAATTTATACTAGCCCCCAGGGCTAGTGAAATTTTATTCACCTCAATAGTGTCAAAATTTTACATCCATTAGTACTTTGCTACCGTTTCACACACACCCTAAGTGAACAAATTTATGAGTAAATTTATAAAATTAGTAAAATCTAAATATTTCTCTATAACAATATCAATAAATAATCAGCTTTTTATAACTTTTAAGTTTTCGGTCACGGTAGACCTTTTGACGGAAATGCCCATATGCAGAGCAGCTGCAGAAAAGATTTTTTTAATAAAATTCTGTAAGAGATGATGACAAAAGTGATTCGTAAAGAAAACGCTTATTCGATTCGAAGAAAATATTTTTTTTTTTAAATGGAATTACAAGTTTTGAAGGAAGTGCCAAGAAAACTGAAAGTGTCTAGAGATTATATAATGTTCCTTTGACTATAAAGGCAAACACCCGTAAAAAGGAAACGTATTTTCTCATTGAAATCTTCTTAATTAAATTTAAAAATGGGCTTTCAAACTATTCTGTAAATTCTTATCCTGAACTAAAATCCTATTATAAAGGAAATATTTTGTAATAATTTGTTTAAATAATTTAGTTTTTTTGGTTTTATATAAATGCTGTTGGCTTTGAATTAATTCTGTGGCAATAAGTCATAAGTCTTCTTGTTTAGTTTTATATGAGAACAATTTAAAGATGGCTTTTTGTAATTCACTCCGAAATTAATATGGGCATTTCCATTATGTCGAACGTGACCATCGTACACATTTAAAATTAAAAAAAAGTCAAAATAAAACGTATATTTATTTTGGCAATAGATTCAAGTTATAGCTTTTAATGAGCCCTATAATTGGTACTATTGTTCATTTTGATAAATTGTTTCGTTTTCAAGAAAATTGCAAAAAAACAAGGCATTTGCACGTGACGAAAACAGAAGTGGTTTTTGTGGCCATTTTTTCGAATGCCGATTTCAGCGAAACCTGAGGCAATATTTGAATGCAAAAAATTGTAGAACGTTATGCACTCATATCTATTAAATATGGCTGTAAATTTAAATCAAAATTTTTTTTTTATACCCTTCACCACAGGTGGAAAAGGGTATATATAAGTTTGTCATTCCGTTTGTAATTTCTACAATATTGATCTTAGACCCTATAAAGTATTTATATTCTGGATCCTTATGAGTAGAGAAGTTGATTTAACGATATCCGTCCGTCCGTCCGTCCGTCTGCCCGTCTTACGTTTGATATGTGTTTTCCGGAGACTCCAGACATGATAGCGGCTACGTTGTTTTACATTTATGTCAAATATAGTCCACCATTTCTTGCTATTGAAATTCAGCCAGATCGGTCCAACAATGGCTGAGATATGACCAAAAAACCACGACTGCCTCTAATTTTTCCAAAAAATCCCTTGTGGTTGTTGTATTTGTATTACTTTTTTCTGTATATCTAGAGAGCGGCAAGAGCCAAAGCTTTAAAATTAGGTACAAACATTTAGGTTATAAATATACACCGTCCTACAAAATTTGGGCGGGATTGGAGAAGTAGGCGTGGTACCTCTCATACAAAAAGTATTAAAAATTGTATAAAAACCTGAATTTTTTGACTGTAATATGACCTATGGTTACGCCTTATATATCAGAAGATCGGAAATTTTTAATAGAAAATATTTTCTGAAAAACTCGGGAAAATCGGTTCAGATACGAAAAAGTTATGACCAAAATATTAATTTTTTTTTTAAAAATACCCATTTTCAGGAACCATAGATCTTCCCGAGTCCACGTTTTACAGCCAAAATAACCAAAATAAATTTCTTCTTTAACACGTCGGTATATAAATCCGTCAAATCGGTTAAGAAATAGCAGAGTTATGACCAAATTACTGAAATCCCAAAAATTACTCTTTTTTTATAATTAAGTTTGTTTTTTATACCCTTCACCGAAGGTCCTACACCCTAGAAAGTATATATATTCTGGGTCCTTATGCAAAGCGAAGTTCAAATCCGGTTGTCGTCTCTTCTTCCTATCCCCTCCCCCCCCCCCCCCCCCCCTCTTCGTATTTGTTTACATATACTAGCATAATGCCTAATATGAAATATGATTTTCGTTATCACCCTTCTTTATTATTTCATAATAAAAAATATTTACCAGTTAACGCTTTTTAAATTTCATTTATAATGAAGTTGTAAGTATTGTAAATATGTATGTATATGTAAAAATTATTTAGTTGCTCTCTATTCTACTCGCACTATGGTGAAGGGTATATAAGATTCGGCACAGCGGAATATAGCACTCTTACTTGTTTTTTTTTTGTCATTATTTTTTTATTGAATCTTCATATTTTAAATATGAACTAACAATAATTAATCAAATCTTAACCTAATACGTTATTTTATGTCCTAACAGTGCCAGACAAAATTTTCTTCATCACGGGTTCTGTTCACTCATATAGGTGTTTATCGCTCATCTAATTGGACAGTGTCTCTGCTTCTTAAGCGAGTGTGGCCGCCATGATTTAAAATATTTCGAGCTAGTGGATTTGGGTGTTGTTCAAGCCTTTTTAAATATTTTATTGCATATTTTGTAATCATAGTTTTAACTAATGGCACATTGAGATCCTCATGAATGTTTGAGTTTTTAACATACCAGGGAGCTGCTGTGATTATTCGAAGAAGTTTATTTTGGCGCCTTTGAATTTTGTTGATATTAGAGGCCAAGGCAGTGCCCCACTACATGTTTTACCTTGAAGCCTTTTTCTTCTAGGAATGTTTTAACCTCTTCTGGGTCCACACATGAGTCAATACCCTTAATCACTACCTGTAGACCTTTACTGCTTTTCAGTTGGTAGGTATAAAAGTTTTTTTTAAGTGTTTCAAAGTTGTTTACTATTTTGCGAAAATCATTCTCATGATTGACTTGTATTTTTGTCCTGTTTATACTTCCACGCTTGATAGCCGCTACGTAAAACGAATTTTCACCTATCACCGATATCAAACTCTTTATGAGCTCATTTGAATTTTGCTCCCTAAGATATATCGGGGGAGGCTCGGATGGTTTAATGACGTTTGGTGCCCCAAAATACAGCCCTTATGGTTTTTTATATTTAGCGCTGCCATTTAAAGTCCGATTTTATCATATTGCATATCGTTTTTCATGGCTTGATAGTGGCTTCATTTTTGTTTTTAGTGACTTTAATCCGACCTCAAATTCTGGGCGCCACTTATGCCATCTCGGATCCTTCCCCCAAATGTCCAATTTTTTTTACGTGCCAAGAAAGTTCTTCTAAAACAACGTATGCATAGATTTTAATATGCCCACTTTTATTACACGCCTACAAATTAAGCCCCTTTTTTCTTTTTCACATACATACTACCTTAAATCAGATAGAAGCCAATACAAGCAATAATATTTTCATCAGTCACGCCCTAAAATAAAAGGTATATTTATTAAGTTTCAAAAACTTTAAAAAAATTGATTTTGCCACGCCCTGAATTACAGCCCTTTTTGTTTTATATACATATATAGCATCGTCATTTAAAGTCTAATCTCATCGTATCGTATAACATTGTTAATGGCTAGAATATGGCTTTATTTTTGAATTAAGTGCTTTTTTTGCTCATCTAGATTTAAATGTATATATTAACATAAATAAATCATTTACATATATATAACAAATTATTGTCAAATTATTAATTTTCACACTTACGATGTCGCACGTGAACAACTTTATATAAGTACCAAGATCACAAATCTTGCTATTTTACAGATTTTTTTTTATTTTAATATTATAAAAAATCTCTGTTTGGCCTGGTAATTTGATGAGCTTTCTACTTTTACTTTCGACGCATTGATAGAAAATGATGTTTTTCAATGTCGCACATGACATCGAAATATGAGATAATATGTACAAAGAAAAAAATTGCAGTTATTTGCAATCGCATAGTTTCTTGTGCATTCTATTTTGACTCTTTGTACCTTCCGAAAGGTTTTAGAGAGAAAAAGTCAATGCATAATGTCTCTCTTAAAGAACTGTTATCATAGCAAAACGTACAATAGAAATATCCAAATAAGAAAAGTTGCACTTGTTCCACTTTGCATTCATAAATCTTGAAATGGGTTATAAATAAATCTGTGGCCGTATGGAAAAACTAGTTAACTCCACTTTTTTCGTAAACTGAGGTAACACCAAAAATAGAAAGCATGTTGCATTTACTATCACTCTGTCAGTTCGAAATTTTGATATAGTGTCTCATTTAAAAGTTATTTGAAAAACAAAAATCAGAAAAATACAAATTTTTATGTAAAAACTAGATAACTCCATGCATTTTTTGAAAAAACAAGATAACTCCCAGATAAAACAGAAAAATTAGAAGTTTAAAACGACGTTGTTTCGATAACAAAGAGAGAAAGAGCGAAATAGAACAAATTCGGGTCGCAAGCTCTTTGAGTCAAAATGTTGAACATAAAAATTGCAACTCCAGAGAATTCAAAGAATATTATATGAATTCATTATATACATATGTATTAGAGCGACTCACCAAAAAAGTGCTCGATGTACCCTGCTAAAAATGAATCTTTGACTTAAATATTTCGGATCCAGCTCTGACCTCTCGTGAGCTGGACCATTTTGAATAAGGGTATATTTTTGCATGTTTTGTTAATTTGAGGATCTGTTTCCTTACCAACATATACAATATGAAAATCATAAGAAAGGGTTTTTAAGACGCTTCCAACTGTATGCACAATTTGTCCAAGGAAGATCACCCATGTCCTTTTTTTTAAGGATATTCTATAAAAAAGAAAGGTTTTTGTACGTTTTGTTCGGGGTTGTTTGTAATAAAAATGCGAAATTAACATATTTTAATCTTTAGTCGATTTAATAAATACGTGTCTCAGATTTTTTTTGAAATTCGAGCTAGTTCACGTTTTGACAAAAATGCAATGGGGTGGTAGCCCTTCGTGTTAAATAGGGCAATATGGGTATCAAATTTTTTCTTATGCCAAGTACATCATCTTTGTATGTAAATAATTTAGATTTTTGCAAATTAGATGCATTTTACACGGTGCTCTGGAATTTATAAAAATGCAATTTTTTAGTAACTCTAATCTGATAGCGGATTTAGTGTTTAGATCATGTATGGATGAAAATAGGACTAAAGATCATGTATGGATGAAAATAGGACTAAAGAAAGAAAAAAGAAAATGATCCACAACTTTTTGACGGCATATTTTTTTCGCAAATTAAAAAACAAATATGATTTTGTTCATCTAAACTTTAAAACAATTTAATTAGCAAGTTAAGTATAAAAATTTAACGGAACACCTTTTGTTTAAAATTTTAATATGTATTAAAATAAAATTAACCACAAAGTCAATATGTAGCTCTTTTTCAGATTCAACCTATGTTAAACCGATTATAACGTTAATCAACGTCCTTAAAACTGGCCAATTTATTCCATAAAATCAAGAAGGGTAAACCTTTTAATTATGTTTATGCATAAAAACTTATTTTTTGATGTTTAAGCATAAAGAGAAAAAATATTTCTTGGAAAAACTGGATAACTCCATTTCTTCGTAGGAAAAACGGCTAAATTAACGTGTTGAGTCAAAAAGTTAATGTTTTTCCACAAATCATTACTTAAGTTGCCTTAATTCCATAAAATACTAATATAATTTAAGAAAAAAAATTTTTTTCTGAAAAACTAGATAACTCCATTTTTCGAAAAAACAAGATAAGTGACATTGATTTTCGGTTTTAATGTCCAAAAATCAGTTTAATGGTACCAGAAATCTTTAACTGAATCTAAAATATTGTTTTGTTTAATGCGTATGAATAATAACATAAATTCATATGAAATAATTAGCGAAATATGTTTAAAACTTTAAATGTGTTTTTCTCGTGTTTTCAAAAAAATGGAGTTATCTAGTTTTTCCATACGGCCACAGAAATATAAAATTTTTTTACTTTTATTAAATTTGATTGTTTTCCTGTTAAAATATGATAAAACAAAGTCTTTTCAAGAACTTATAATTTTTTTGTTGCGGTGGACCTTTCGGTGGAAATGACCATATAATCCTCAGTTCTCTGCGGTTCTAGTTTTTTAAGTTTTATTCCTAAACCTCGGAAGTTTTTATTATTCCAAATGTTATTTCACATTGAAAAAAGATAACCAAAAAGTAAGTTTGTTATAACTTTCTTAAAATCCTTTAAAGTAATTGAAATTTTGCCCATGTGTACTTTTGAACATGAAGATCTTAGCACTTTTTTCTTTTTGCCACAAAAATAAAAAAGTTGAATGCATTACTAAACTAGTTTAATTGATCTCAGGAAATGTTATTTGTTCAAATAAATTAAATAAAATAATATTTTGCATCGATTTGTATTGAGCGGGATATCCCGGGATCCCGGGAATTTGAATAATAAATACCTTTTTCCCGGGAAAAGAAAAACTCTAACTACAATACTCATTACGATATCTGTTTGTTTACAACGGGTAAACAAAATTTAGAAAAAAAACCAGAAAAACAATTATTTGTGTAATTTTTCCGTAGTAACATTTAACCTTAAAAGCAAAGTATATAAAAAAATAACAATAGGTCTGTTTAATAGACGAAATTTGAAAGAAAAAATTTTGTTAAAAATGTCTGCTAGTAAAATGTTTACTCGCAAAATTTATTTACATACATATACTTATATTATTTTCTTTTTATTTTAACAACTGTTTTACGTGTTGATCACAAAATAAACTTGAAAATGATTAAATAACATATTTTCGTAAATTTTAAGAAATTATGTATACGTTTTTAAAAGATAAAAACAATGAATAATATAAAATACGTATCGCTCCTTTACTGCAACATAGTCATATATCAAAAAATCAAAAATATCAAAAAATTATGTGTAAATTTTTAGAAATTGCATTGGGGCGGAAGTTTTTTCTTCCAAAATTACCAGCAAACACGTGTTTTATCACTAACTTAGAATTGGCTATCACGTGGTGATAGGTACATTTTTTGTAAAAAAGTTTGTCATTAACCTAATGTACATTAGACAGACTCACCTTATATGGCCGAAAAAAGTTAAAGTTGTACCCCCCCTGAAAATTAACTTTGACGTGTTTTATGAAGATTCCCAAAATGTTTTGGCTCTATCGGTAATCTTCCGTGAGCTTAACCGCGCCTAAAAATATTTTTCATGAATACAAAATTATAATAGATATATCGGAATTCTTTGATTCCGCATAAAAAAATTTTATACAACTGGACTGAAATTTTTTTCCCAATTTTTTTTTAAATGTCCTCTAAAAAATGTTGGTTATAAAATGGGGTTTCAGTGATGCCTAAATGAATCTAATAAAAAAGTAAGGTTGTCAGTTAAGGGTTAATTTTTGACAACATTAGCCTTGAAGAAAGTTTTTTGCTAAAATTAATATTTTAGAAAATAATTAAGAAAATAACAACAAAATACCAAACATTTTATATACGTTTTATATATATAAAAGGGGAATTTAATGTCAAGTGACCCAATTTTTAAATCGATGTCTTCCGATTTGGATGAAATTCGCACCAACGTTAGTCCTATTGGATAGTAGTTTAGACAAGATCGGTCAAAAGTTTTAGAGTTAGAGGGGGTCAAATCCCCCTTTTATATATATAAAACGTATACAAAATGTTTGGTATTTTGTTGTTATTTTCTTAATTACTTTCTTCAAGGCTAATGTTGTCGACTAGAAGAGCTAATATATTGTCATATATCATACTCTTGTTAAATGTTGTTTTTAAGAGATAGTCATATGAAAACAAATTACATTTGAATAAATGGCTTGAAGGCAAACTTTGAGGGGCGGACGCACCGCCCTAAAACACAACTTATCGCTACGAAATTTTTTTATATTTTTTTTTTACACAAAACTGAACCGATTTGGGGGGGGACAATATAAGAAATCCAAAAAAAAAAAAAATAACGGCCACCCTAATGTACATACATACATATTAGAGCGGGCCGATTTGTAAGGACAAACATTTTTCGATAGCTTTTGGCATGAGTATAAAAAAATTCCACAACGACACATCAAAAAATCATTTTCAAGCCGCCCAAATTTCATTTTTTTGACTTTTTCTCAATTTTTATTTTCGAGGTTTTTTAGTAGGTAATAAAAAAAATCGGCTGATATAATTTTTTTTTAATATTAGCATTCCGAGGTGAAATTGTACGCTTAAAACGATGCCGATGTCAGTTTTTCGTAAAATTTTGGACGAGTTTGTGTTAAAATATTTATTTTTTACGCGTTAATTTTTAAGGTTTTTAAGTTGGTATGATAAAAAAAATTCGCCGATATCAAATTTTTTAAATATATCCTATCCAAAGTAAAATAGTACGCTTAAAATGATGGCGTTATCATTTTTTCGAAAAAAAAATGTTTTTTTGGGTGCAAAGGAGTTTAAAGCAATTGAATGAAGGAAGGCAAAACCACTTACCTTACATATACCCCATTTCAATATGTAGAAAATTGAAATGCAGGCATACAGCGTTGCTCACATACCAACAGTCTTCGTCTGTCTACCTTTCTATTACCAATATTTAAAAGGCGCCATAGTGTTTACACTTGACAGTTATTTCATGAGCAAAACATTCACGACTGTAAAATTGGACAGTAATTTGACATTTCATAAGCTCATTATTGGTTTGATCTACCGACCATTTTCAAAAAATTTAGTAAGGTATTGGGTATATATATTTTTAATATTGCCTTTTCTAATCCAAAGCCTATTTCACAAAATTTTTTATGGTTTCTGAGATATAAAGCATTAGTTTTGTTTCATATCAACTATTTTAAAGTTTATTAAGTATTGCTTTGCTATAAATGCCACCTTTTAGCGAATGCTGCAAATTCCTCATACAAAAACGCACAAAACAAATTTCACTCCTCCTTTGCATCATTGCTGTATGAAAAAAAGTAGTAAAAACAAAAGCAAAATAAAACGTCAACAACTCAAGTAAGTAAGTAAGTAGCATAAAAAACTACTTTTTATAAAAAAAATTTAGAGCATATGCCAGAAGCAGTGGTGTAAAAACAAGACAATTCTCTCAGGTACACTGATAGAAAAGGCGTCATAACGCTGATGTATTTTGACATCAGTACTATGACAAGTGTCTTCGTTTTTGACCCCATGACACTTTTCATCATAGTGATGTCAACCTTAACATCACTTGGCCAAAGTGTCATCAGGGTCAAAATGAAATTATGTCATCAATGGGATGACACATCTTTATCACATAAATGACTAACATGTCCCCAGTGCAATGACGCAGTAACATCGGAGAAAGGACACATCATCAATTTAATGACAGTTTGTCATTAAGTCAAAGTCATTGGAAAGTTTGTTGAATTACGACCTTTGTTTACAGCAGATATGCTTTCGTAATCATTTAACTTAATAATTTAAAAAAAATAGATATAGGAATTTTTGTATCTTATAATACATTGTAATCATGAAAATATTGTTAATACTATACAAAATGTGGCATCGAATTGATGTCTCTATAGTCATAAAATAGATGACACGAAAAAAATGACAAAGACCGCATTTAGACTATGCAATTAAAGCCGAGTTTTTTTTTCTATTTTCTTTTAAAGTAGTTGCTACGAAACTCTTCACATTTACATTTACATTTTTTTCAAGCATTTTTTCAACGTTTTCAACCCCGTTTTCTTTCCTGCACCTCTTGCTAACAAACAAAAAGTTGCAAGCGAAAGTTGCGGTGTTAATTGCATAATGTAAATATGGTCAAAATTGTACGAAAACGTTAGTCATTGTATTGATGTTACTTTTTGCATCATTGATGCCATTTGTAGTAACACTGATGTCACAATTCTGATGTTAGGGCATCATCAATATCAAGATGCATTTTTCTATCAGTGTATATTTTCAGAAAACTTCATGTAAACAATCATTGTTGTTTTTCTCCGTTACGACTTTTTGGCATATGCGCCAAACCAATAATGGGCTGATGAGTTGCTGACAGTAACTAACCCCCATATTCATAAACGTTTATTAAGGATTATTTTCGTAGTAACTTTGGTCTTTAAACTTTTATTAAATTTAAAATATTTTTGTGAATACATGCATTAAAGTTTTGCCCGCAAAAGAAAATGAAAACAAAATAAACATATTTTGCTTTGATTTTTTATGTTTTATGTAAGTGTTATCTATGTTCACCCAATATATTCGCTTTATGCTACTATATTTCTTCTTTTTCTACTTGTTTTTTAATCTTTTTAGTTAATATAAAACACGTATAGCTGCAACTTGCACTGCAACGTTCACGTTCGACAAAATTTTTTTTAAAAGGAAGTGTCTGAACGTATACTTTACGAACACATTCAGCAATGACATCGGCGAAATTCGCCATACGCAGCGAACTCTGCAATAGATTTATTTCGATTTCTTACGCCGCCAAACGACGAAAATAATTAGTACCAGGTGACCATGTTTTGGTTTTCAAGTGTTTTATTAAAAAAATTTACTTTTTACTTTAACAACTTCTTTTTTTATTTTAAGCATTTAAATTAAATATACAAAATAGTTAATAATATTTTTAATTATTAGTATTGTGGTTATTTTATTGAACTATTTATGGTTTTTAATCCAAATTTTTAATATTTTTAATTAGGCTTAAGTTCATTAAATTTAATTTTCATTAAATTATTTTTATGAAGAATTGAGTCAAGAATGAAAAATTATCAGTAAATTTTGATTGATTTTCATGTTGTAAAATTCCTTTCTTCATAAAAATAATTTAATGAAAATTAAATTTAATGAACTTAAGCCTAATTAAAAATATTAAAAATTTGGATTAAAAACCATAAATAGTTCAATAAAATAACCACAATACTAATAATTGTTAAAGCTAAGGCACGAGCTCTATGTTTGCATTTGTCCTTCAAGTTGTGCTAAAAAGGTCAACAAGAAAAAGAAAGACAAAAAAAAAAAATGAAAAAAACAAAAAATATGTACTTTGAACTTCAAGAAGAATTCTTGACAAAAGTACGAAAAAACAGAAGTAAAGGAACAACATGTTAAAATAAATTAAATTGATAATCATTCAAAGCAAATTTCGATCTACCAAAGGTTGAATACAATTTGGTTTAAGGATTGATGTTTGACTAATGACGATGGCTGCGAGTGTTAAACGGCAAGCCCTCTGAGGAGATTGAGTGGTTGCAATCGAAACATGTCAGGGTAACCTGTCCGTAAACACCTGGGTTCGAGCCCAGATTGAGTCAAGAATGAAAAATTATCAGTAAATTTTGATTGATTTTCATGTTGTAAAATTCCTTTCTTCATAAAAATAATTTAATGAAAATTTAATTTAATGAACTTAAGCCTAATTAAAAAATTTTAATATTTTTAATATTTTTAATATGGTCACACATATTATCTCTCTTTGCACAAATAGTAAACAACTTTCTCAATTGTTACAGCTATAATTTTTTCGTCATTTTTGTGCTTCATACGATGAATTCATGTTGGGAGTAATTCGTCGTTCGTCCTAGTTGTGTTTTTAAAATTTATCATTTATTAACTTGTTTTGTAACCAGTGTTACCGTCGGATATTTTAAAAAAGTACCAAAAAAGGGGATATCTACAAAAAAAGTGGCACCAAAAAGAGGATTTAAAAAAAAAATGAGCACAACTTTTAAAATTAAAATAAGTACTATTTATTATAATATTAAATGGTATAAAAACATAACAAAAAACATTGTATAGTAATTATATACACTAAAAAACAATTGATACTTACTTACAAACGGCTCATTTGTAGTAAAAACTAAAATAAATATTTTGAAAATATTTCTCTCGAGAAGTAATTTTTATAAAATATTTACTTTAATGTTTTGGAAATTCAAAAACGTTAAACTTGTTTTCTGCCAAACATGTTTTTTGGATTATGACATTGTTGCAGCAAATAGAAGATATTTATGTAATGTGTTTTAGATATACATTTATTATAATAAATTTTCTTTGATTTATTAAAGACATGTCTACCTGCATTTAAAAACTTTGCCAATTCCACCAGATTATTATGTGTTTTGGAATGCTTTGGCCGAATATGAGCACAGTTGTCTCCCATCACGTCACATTTATCAGATACACCAATTACTGTAATTTCGGAAGATGATTTGTACCACAGTTAATAACAAAATCCATAGTTTTATAATTTTTTTCTACAGTCAACCTAATAACAAAAATTGAAGGCCCAGGCCCACGATGTCGACAAGAGCAGTTCTTTAGTATATTTGTATTGAAAACAAAAACAAATTTTAGTTTTTTATAAATACACGAAGGAAATGTTATTGTCAACACCGTGGGCCTGGCAGCTAATCCTATGACAAAAAAACGAAAGTATCACTTTTTCAGATACTTTATATTTAATCAGTTCCGCACTTTAATACAAATAAATGTATACATGCTACTGAATTTAAGTGCTAGTGTTATAATTTCTTACTAAAGCATATTTAGTTTTTATCCAGTTTCGTTTCTTATTGCTTAACATTTTTGTAATCAGGTTTATAGATCAAAACTATAAAACTGGATTTTGTTATTAATTGTAGTACAAAACATATTCCGAAATTACAATAATTGGTGTATGTGACAAATCTGACGTGATCGGAAAAAACTGCGCTAATATTCGTCTTTAGCATTCCAAAAAATATAGGAATCAGTTGGAATGGTTAAACAAACTTTTTCAATGTCGTTCTGTGTTATTTATTAATGGTTAGTTTAATACAAATTTTTTTACAATTAATTGTTCTTAAAACGACTTCTGTACTTTCGTAAAGTGTCTTCACTTGAAACCCAATCTTCAAGGCTAGTAGCTAACAAATTTAAAGATAAAAGCAGGGCTTCGCAAGTATTTTCTTTTAACCTATTTGTTACTTTATTTTTGATTAAAGCTAACTTTGTTAAAACACGCTTAGCAGAAGCACTATTGTGTGACAATGTAAAAATATAAGAGATCAATTTGTACAAGTTTGAATATATATACAGGTATACTCATAAAATCTTTTTTCAATGTTCCAATTTCACGCCAATATCATAATTCGTGTCCTTTACTTTACTCTCTAGAAGTTAAAATTCATGTTTAAATGTACTGGGTGAGTTATTATATCTTTAAACTCTGAAACTAATTCGAAATAGTTTATGTATATATATATATATATATATATATATATATATATATATATATATATATATACATAAACTATTTCGAATTAGTTTCAGAGTTTAAAGATATAATAACTCACCCAGTATAATATATATATATATATATATTATATGTCTAAATACTTCAATATATTGAGCTTTTTGTTTTTTATATCAATTCTTGTTATTAAATCTTTACACAATTTTTGGTAAAACTTAGATTTTACTTTTAATGTCATTTACACAAATTTTAGAAAAGTTTTCGGTACACAACAATTCGGTTTCTGCTTCACGACCGATATATATATATATATATATATATATATATATATATATATATATATATATGCGAGATAGCTTTACCCCCTTATTCATAATAAATAAAACAGGTTAATACAAAGTTTATTCAACTGATTTTCTGCTAACCACGCATGACAAGAAAAAAAATTTCATATAAACTTGCTTACATTTACATATTTCTTATATATAAATACGGAAACAATTTTTTTGTGGTTGATTTTTCATATACATATATCGTTTTAAAGGAATTTGTGTGTAGATATGCACAATATATTTTTTTTCTAAATTTTTTGAATTAAAGTGTTTGAAAATCGTTTTAATTTATCTTACAGGCATACGTACAAAGTTGAGTGAATAGTGCATTTTTGCCGTTCTCTTAAAATGTGTACGTTTTTGTTGTATAACGCTCAGGTTTTCTCGAAAGTAAATGTCGAGTGGTCGAATTTCGGCCACCGGGCGATCCTAGTATATTAAAACAGTTTTACTTATATTAAAGCTGGAAGTTATAATAAAACAGAAAGAAAAAAACTATCTTTTCCTAACGTTAAAAGTATCAAAAAAATGGCAAGAATCACAAAAAGTACCACATTTGGGTGCATTTTGTAAAAGTGGCCAAATAGTATCCAAGCAGTCGAAAAAGTGGCAAATTGTCACTTTAGTGGCACCAACGGTAACGCTGTTTGTAACAAGTTTGGAAGAGAAATTATATAAACTAGGAATGCCCGGTGGCCGAAATTCGACCAGTTGACATTTACTTTCGAGAAAACCTGTGCATTATACAACAAAAACATACACATTTTAAGAGAACGGCAATATGCACTATTCAGCTATATTTGTACGTATGTCTGTAAGATAAATTAAAACGCTTTTCAAACACTTCATTTCAAAAAAAAAAAAATATATATATTGTGCATATATAACGATATATGCGTCATTAAAATCGGTGTACGATAAGATACTTAAAAATCAACCACAAAAAATTGTTCCCGTTTTTATATATAAGATTTTAAATGTTATCCTCTTGCTGCAAGTTTCTTCTAGTCAAGTAAACGAACAGACCAAGTATTTTAATGCACAGCAAGATAATATTAATATTAAAATAACAAGTATTAAAGTATAGTCGGTCAACCCCGACCATATGATACCCTACACCACCCCATAAGAAAAAATTTTTGCAAGTGTACCCATGGGCAATCATGGACCCGCCAGAAAAAAAAAAGTAATTCAGTTTAAGATTCATATAAAAGTTCTGTGTGCCGAAAATTATTTAGATATCCTCATCTACATCAGATTTTTTTACTTTAAGTGATTTTAGGAAGGGGTTTTTATGGGACATATTTTTAATTTTAGACCCACCAGCACAACATTTTGTGATGACATGGTAGCTATCGTAAAAATTATTGTCAACAATTAGTATTGTGGTAATTTTGTTGAACTATTTATGGTTTTTAATCCCAATTTTCAATATTCAACAGAGGTAAAGGAAAAAACATGTAAAATCAGTTAAAAATGGATAATCATTCAAAAAAAAAGCAAATTTCGATTAAAATACAATTTGGTTTAAGGATTGATGTTTGACTATTTACGGCAGCAGTCGTCGATGGCTGCGAGTGTAAGAAGGCAAATCCCTCTGAGGAGATCGAGTGGTAGCGATCGAAACATGTCAGGGTAACCAGCCGCCTGGGTTCGAATCTCAGGTCAGTCAAGAATGAATGATTATCAATAACAATTTTAATTAATTTTCATGTTGTAAAATCCTTTCTTCATAAAAATAATTTAATGAAAATTAAATTTTCATTAAAATTAAGCGTGATTAAAAATATTGAAAATTATTGTCAACAATTTTTATGTCAACGCTAACGTTAATTAGAATTTATGGCATTAAAAGTTATTTTCGGGAGCTGTATTTGTATGGGAGCTATGGTCAAATTAGGACCGATTTCAATGAAATTTGGTAAGGTGATTTTGATTGCAATAAAATAAGTTTGGACCTGATTTAATTTAAATACCAACATATAGCATGCAGAAACAAGAAAACACCAAAATGCTACGGGCAGAACTTCCTTTTAAATCCTATAAAAGAAATTTGTATAACGTTCAGCAGAGGCGATATTAAGTTGATGTGCTGCGCACAGTTCAGTTGCATCTGTTGATCATCTGACAAACCTTTGTAAATGCAATTTGATACCTCGTCGCGAAAGCTGAAGGACACAATGCAGCATATTATAAAAATGTGCTTGGCCCTTACTATAATGAAGATTTTTCTATTTTTTTATGTAAATTTTTTTAGCATTTATTTGGTATTTTTTAGCATGTTTTTTAACAAAATCTAGCATTTTTTCCTTAATAAGTTTTGGCAACACTGATTAGAACCCATCTACCGAATTTCATTAAATTATCTTTAAAATGTACTTTGCGCACAAGATTTATAGGACAGACAGCCTGCCGGACGGTCATCGCTAGATCGACTTTTAATTTAAGGTGTAACAAACATCAACACAAACACATCATGTCCTCCACTATTTTGGTGTAGGTTTAATAAAAATAAATAATAAATAGAATAGAAATAATAGAATATTGGAATCCCCAAATTCACATGAAAATTAAAAATTTTAAACAACAGTATTACTCTCATCATTATTATAAATCGTTCGTAATTTGCTTGCCTTAAAGTGACTAAGCATCCAAATCTCATTTTAACAAAAATATAGGTATGTATGTACAGATCTATTTAAACGCTTAAAACTTTTTATTCTTTTTTTATATCCAACCAACAGGGATGATAAATGAGAAAACCAATATCGTACCAACGAACTTTTAAAATCGTACTTTTTCGGCCCCAATAGTACTAAATCTTTTTTTATAATTTTTTTTTATTTTTTTTTAAGACAAAAATTTAATACAACAAAAACAAAAGGAACTTAAAATTCATTTGTGCATGGAAAGTTTAGATAGCAAAAAATACATGATCATTAATTATACATGATAAAAGGTGGGTAAAATTTTTTCACGTCAAAAGTACTTGGCCAAAGAAACCATAGGTCAAAAATGAATTTGAAGCCCCAGATTTTTCAAAACAAATTGTATTTGGTCTAGCCAGACCTGTATCATGCGGTTTTTAGGGTCGAGAAATCCATTTATTTTTATTTTGATTGCCGCCAGAGAGCGTTTTCATACATTTTTAAGAATTTATAGTCTATTTTGTGAAAATGACAAATATTTCTCAAAACGCAATCCCGATTGCAAACTTCGGATTGTATTTCCAAATAAATTGCGTTTACAATTTTCAATAAGTACTGCAGAAACAGGATAGGAGTAGAAAGTCCGAATATAATAAAATTTAATTTAGCGCTTGTAAAATTTAATTCAAAATAATTCGGAGTAAAATAATAATGGAGTGGGCTCCCACTGTTCTAAAATTCTGTTGATTACTTCTTGATCTGACAACCATCTTCTTGACAAATATTTGAAAATATTATGAATTCGTTTCAAAATAATCTTAAATTGAGAGGAAGTCGTCTTTTCTACTATATAGAACTTTTGTAGAAGTGGTTTCTTATATCTTTTAAATACTTGTCAATATCATCAGAAGATGCACGGTTATTTGCTGCCGCTGATACTAAATTTAGAATGTGGCATAAGCAATCGTTCAATGAACAACACAAAGCATACAGAGATGAAGAAAGTGACGTGTGAAAAATGCCTAAATCATTTGCGAGGGCAGCTTTCGAAGAAAGAGAATGAAAACGTTTTTTGGTTGTGAAGTGGCAATGTGTAAAAACAGGCCGCTACTATCATCACAAATTGCGTAATCAAAACAGAAAATGCAAAAAGGGCAGCTTTCAAAGAACAAGACAGAAAAAAATACAATATTTTCTGTCTCGTGACGCCTCTGTGTGCAAAAATCTATTCACAATAGCGGAGTTCAGTGTTTTGTGCAAAGGGTCTTGCAAAAAAACAAATGCAACATATCATGGCTGTTTTGTTAAATCCAACAAAATCATAAAAAAAACTACGACATTTTGCATTTTCGCAAGACTATTTGCACCAAACACTGAACTACGCTTCATTGGACAGTAAATTCGAGTTGCCATTTTATATCAATTATGCATAAGTAAGTTTGAAAAATTTGGAAATAGTACCAAATGAGTCACATGGGTACCAGCGTACTTTTAAGTTTTGGATTGTACCAAAAAAAGTACAATTGTACCAACTCTATCAACCCTGCCAACAAACAAACTTTGTTTTACTACTCTCTCAATACCGTTTGTCAATCTTTAATATTCTCGTTAATTCGCAAAGTATGTATGTATATACCTACCGAGGGTAACCGTTAGGAATTTTTGAAAAGTCGCAAAAAAGGTAGTTTGAGAAAATAAAAGTCGCACATCTTTTTTAACGTTTTTTTTTTTTTATTAATAAAAAGCATATCAAAACAATTGAAACAAAACAGGCAGTTGCATTTTTCTTCATTTTAAGTAGCCTTTTTTTATATTATTTATGTGTTTTTCCATGTTTGTTTAGTTCACTTAAAGCTGTTTGTAAACGCTGCAAAAGACCGCTTTGACTCCATGTCTTGGTTAAGCGATTTATACTGCTGTTCCCATGGTAGCACCAAATATTACGCTTCTTGGAAGGACCAGCAGCAATGTAAAGTTATCTTCTTTCATTGACTCTGCGGCTTTAAATAATTTTGTAAAATGAGCACGGCAAACACCACACTTTTTATACCCTCCACCACAATTAGTTGTGAAGAGGGTATATTCAGTTTGTCATTCCGTGTGAAACTTTTTTACTATTCATCTCAGACCCTATAAAGTATATATATTCTGGGTCCTTGAGTAATTTTAAGTCGATTTAGCCATGTCCGTCTGTCTGTCCGTCTGTCCGTCTGTCCGTCTGTTGAAAACACGCTCACTTTCGAAAAACTCAAAAGAAATCAACAAACTTGGTGTCAAATTGCTTGTAGTTATCCTAAGCAGTTTGGGATTGAAATTCAGCAAAATCGGTTCAATAGGATCTGAGCTATGAATCAAAATGTGGAACCACCACCTAAAAAAAATTGATAATTTTGTTACAAAAACTAACATAAATGGTGGAAAAATGCACAGAATGATATAAAATTTCGCAACAATTCGTGTTATTCACGCTGTGAAATTTCGTGAAGATCCGTCAATAATTTACCCTAGGCCCCATATAAGCCCTACTCCCGGAAAACAGTATATTAAGCCTAAAACCCTAACTAACAATGCTATCATTACAAATTTTGGCAAGTCACAGTTACATAGGACTAGAAATTAAACTGTTAAGTTTCGTGAAGATCGGTCCATAATTTACCATAGGCCCCATATAAAACCTACTTCCGGAAAACAACTTAGTACGCCTAAAAACGTAAAAAATAATGCTATCATAACAAAATTTGGTACATCAAAGTTTTATTGGACAAGAAATAAAATTGTGTTATTTCGTGAAGATCGGTCCATAACTTACCCTGGGCCCCATATAAACCTTACTCCCGGAAAACAGTTTAGTACGCCTAAATCCGTAAAAAATAATGCTATCATAACAAAATTTGGTACATCAAAGTTTTATAGAACTGGGAAAAAGACTGTGAAATTTCGTGAAGATCGGTCCATAATTTACCCTAGGCCCCATATAAACCCTACTACCGGAAAACAGTTTAGTCGCCTAAATCCATAATTAATAACAAATCGTCACAGTTTAAGATAATAATAACATCATACAGATATTACTCCTTAAACATTCGAACTGTCGGTGGAGGGTATCAAAGATTCGGCACAGCCGAATATAGCACTCTAACTTGTTTAATTTAAAAAGCCTTTTCGCTAAAATTATTCTTTGAAACTTTACGAAAATTTTCTTAAATAGTAAAAAGCCTTTTCGCTAAAATTATTCTTTGAAACTTTACGAAAATTTTCTTAAATACATTGTATGTATATATGACAAGGTTGCAAAAAGTAATAAAATTGTTGCCAAAGGAACAATTACCTGTGAATTGCTTTAAATTTTGACGTCGGAAAATGGAATGTGATCATTTTTAAATTTTCTATAATATTGAATTTAGAAACGTTATGTTATAGGTTCATGGGCCTGAGTGAATGAAACCCTATGAGATTAAAAATTTTGGTTATTTATTATTTGACCTAAAAAGATAAAATTAAAAATGCATGGTCCTGGGGGAATAAGAACATGTAAGGGGAGCTTTTTGGTACTTTTTCGTTCAACATCTGGTACATTGATTAATTTTCGTTAATATTAGACATTAAAAAGTAAAATTAAACTTGCAATGTCCTGATTGACAATCTATTATGGAGATTTTTTGATACTTTTTTGTTTTATCAATTCTGATAATAATGAACTTATAAAATAAAATGAACTCTCGTGGAAGTTAAAATATGAAACGGAGGTTGGTCCCTTGCCAAATCGATCCACTAAGACGGAAAAAATTAACAAAACATGTTAATTCATATATGCATAGATGTACTATGTTTTCTTCTTATGAACATGAAAATGTATGGTCGAATTTTGACCATTAGGCGAACACTAGTAATAATAAAAGAACAATTGTGATTTTTAGTTGAACAGTTAATTTTTAATATTTTTAGTTAGAAGGAATTTTTACAACATGAAATTTTGATTAAAATTTTTATTGATAATTTTCTTGGCTGAGCTGGGGCTCGAACCTGGGTTGAATTTACATGTTTTTTAAGAATCACCACATTCTTTCATCAGAACTCTTTGAGTTCTAACCTCTGCACCACTGCGGTGCCTGCCAGCCAAAAGTCAAACATCAATCTTTAACAAGTGGTAGTGGTGGTTCGAAATTGTCTTTAATTATATTAAATATACTGGCAAGTGCACGGCTAAAAAAACTTAAACTGGTTTTTTCTTAACCTACTAACAACCACAATTAATGTTGGAAGAATGCCAATCAATTGTAGTGGGGAATGTAGAAGGGTATAAACTCACTGTTTATTGTTGATGTTTTTGTTTAAACTTTGATATTGTTACAAGTAACACTGTTGCTTATCATCATATATATTATTCTAAAGCACTTTTTTTTGTCGGTTGCAAATATCTCCCATACCACCGCATCAAATTTAATGAATGATATCTCATTTTAAAGCTTATTTCTAACACTTATGACGAAAAATAATAAGAAATTGAAAAATTAATATTTTCATTGATAAAAATTACGGTGCGAAATATTCGCACGGGTCATCTAGTAATTCTTATACGCTTAACACTTTTATTTGGTTTCATATCGACCCCTTTGCGCGAAATTATCGTATATGCCAATTTTTTGAAATTGAGTTTTTATGCAATCTTGTCCTACATTCAAAGAGACGTCACCTGAGAAAATATTGTAGGCGAATTCCACTTCTTTGCTCTAAAAATTTAATGTTTATTTTCATTTTGATATTGCAAGCGAAAGCATAGAAAAATGGCTGTCCTGTAAAATTTCGCGCAAAGGGGTCAATATCTTTAGTTTTTCTAAAATCTTTTTGGATGAAGTTTTCTAACGATCTGGCCTAAGCAACCAGTGAAATGCGCATAGGAATAGGAAAAAAAAATTCTGTAATTATTATTTTTCAATTACAGGTAACCGTCCTACAACACGGTAGATAGGTGTTGTAGGAAAACGTGTTATATGAGGCTAGGAGACAGTGTAGAATATACATTTTTTTTAATTAAATATTTTCTTTAAATTCATTGTTTTTATTAGAAATATGTACATACATATTGCTGAATCACTGAAATCTAACTAAATCGTAACAGGGATGCAAAAATTAGTACTTTTGTACTATTTTGGTACAATTTTAACAACTCAATCATGATAAAGTTTCAATTCCATTTTATCGTGTTAGAATGAAACCGTGTTTTAGATGAGGAGATTTCCGCAAATTATCTTTCGTGTAAGATCGAAATCGTTTTGTAGGAAGCCGTCTTGTAGGAGGGTTACATGATTACCTTTTCTTCTGTTTTTTCGTTTTCTTTCTGTCAAGACTTTGTCTTGAAAACCTGAATACATTTGTTCTTTGTCCACTTTCGTCGACAACAAATTTTCATAGTAAATTCGTTTAATAAACCTCTTATAAACCTGTTTTATTTTTAATGAATAAGGAGTTTAATGTTAAAGATTTTATTTGAGTTCTTTATGAATTGCTATGCATTGAATTTTATATTTTTGGTTTTTAGTTACATTAACTGCCTGTTTTTCAAAATAAAATAAAAATTTTTGCTGTACTGAATTTTAAGTTTACATTAATGTACTGCCGTTTTATCTCGATGTACTGTTTTTATGGATTTCATATCTGGCAAGCCTAGCTGAACAAGTTACAAATCTACAAGTAAAATACATTAAAAAAAGTAACAATTTTACAATTTTTGTTTCAAATGTATTTTACTTGTAGATTTGTAACTTGTAGTTTTGAGAAACAGGGCCCTGTTTTGTTTTTTTTTTCACTATCGATTGTGCAATTCTGTAAATATATTTTAATTTCGTTATATGTACTTACGCCTTAGTGATAAAGTCTGAAAGTCGGTTAGCAAAAGTTATGGATTTAACTAATAAGAAAAATAATGAGTTAACAAAATTTAAAAAAAATTATCATTATAAAAAAAAAATAATAATACCCTTAAGTATATAAAATGGGTTTCAATAATGTTCTCTGTTAAAATAACACAAACACATTTTGTACTGCGATTTTTAATAATATTGTGAGTTTATTTTTGTTTTCTTTAACTTAATTTTTTGCTTGTTTTGTTTTCTCTTTTTTTGCCTTTGTACATGCATACATACATACTTATGTATGTAAAATGTTAAGCGGGAGTTTACACGCTGGTTTGCGACCACTTTGGCATCAGTTAGCTTTGGCACGCGAGTTCGATTGGATTTGTTTTTATTATAGTTTATTTTAATACATACTTACATATTAAAATAAAAGTGGTTAATATTAATTTTTAAAATAAATATATTCTTGAAATATACATATGTATGTATGTAAATCGGTACAAATTAAAATGGTCTAAAAAATTAGTGGCTTAAAAAACTCAAAATTCTATATGTATTTAAAAATTAAATTTAAAATAATTTCGCTTTTTAAAATACCAATACATAATATCATTAATGCATTTTATTTCTTTGCAATATTGAAAAATAAGTTAAAAATTTGCAACACGTTGTTAATGGATTTTTTTTTTTATTTCTTTTTTAAACCAATAAAAACTATTTATGAATGAAATACCAAAAACAAATTTAATAATGGTTAATTTAGTCTTAATATGAACAACGGTTGGAACTTAACTTCTTCATGCTCTCTGATGACTTGTACATTTTGTAATAAATTAGATCTACAAAGCAATTTGTAACACCTAAAAATATTGGTCATATACTCGGCTTTTAGTATACCCATTGACTTAGAATCATTTTTTGAATCGAACTTACGATGTCCGTCCGCAAAGTACAGGTCACAGTTTTGCAGATATCGGTCAATAATTTCACATTGACATACAAACTTCTTTTCGGAATAGAGTATTTGTGTTCTTAAACCATCTTTTTATGTTGTTATTTAGATTAAATTAAGTCTAAACTTATTTTAATGCAATCTAAATCATCTCACCAATATTTATTGAAATCGGTCCATATTTGAACATACACGTAAGAAAAAAATATGTTTAAATATGGTCACCTCCAACCAAACTGTTTTAAAAAAAAAAATTTAAACATATTATCGGTAATATAACCATATAGTTGTCAGCGACAACCATATTATGGTTAAATTAGTCCTCCATAAAGAACCCACAACCGTATTATGGTTGCCTCTAAAAATGTTATGGTTAAATATGACAATAATTTGTTTTTTAATTAACAGTAAGTAGTATTTTCCTCTTATCCAAGAGCAACATGCTATTGTTAAAAACCAACCATGCGTGTGTTTAAGTGTTTTAAATATTATAGTTATTATTAATAATATCATGCTCGGAGGCAACAATAATATGATTGGGGCTTCTTGATGGAGGCCTAATTTAACCATGATTTGGTTATCGCTGATAATAATATGGTTACAATAAACATAATATGTTTAAAATTTTCTTTAAAAATAGTTTGGTTGGAGGTGACCATATTTAAACATGTTTTTTCTCTGGGTGTAGCTTCCATACAAACAATGCTCCCAAAAATAGCTCTAATTGCCATAAATTTCTTATAAACGTTGGCGTTAACATACAATTTGGCGACAATAACTTTAACGATAGCTACTATATAATGAAAAAAAGTTGTGCTGGTGGGTCCAAAATTAACCATAGGACCCATATAATCACCCTTCCAAAAATCACTTTAAGGCAAACAACTCTCATATTGATGACGATATCTAAATAATATTTGGCACAAAGAAAGAAGTCTTACATGGATCTTAACCTCATATATTGTTGTTCCTCTTCCCATGAGTCCCAAATAGGGTACACTCTCGAAAATTTCTATTTAAATACCCAGTAAAAACTTCGCCTACAAAATAATGTGTTGAGTAATCAGAAAAACATAAGAGCACTACTTACAATTCTACTGAAAGAACCAATGAATTTAACAAGGGATGTCCCAAAATTAACGCATTAAAAAGTAAGTCATTATTTTTTTTACTTAAATACATCCAGAAAAAAGGAGTTATAGAAGTTGTTATAGATGTAGTTATAGAAGAAAGCTAATAAATAATGATTTAAAGAAGCTATTAATTTTGAAAAAGTAAGCGAAGTTTTTACTGGGGTCTTACCGGGTTTGTTAAACAAATAAAATCATGGTGATTGTAAAAATAATTTGCCATTAATTTATTTCGAAATAGAAGTTTCACTTTATAAAGTTAAAATTTAATTTGAAATCAAATAAGAGTGCTATATTCGGCTTTGCCGAATCTTATATACCCTTCACCACATTGCGATAAGAAAGTTATACAAAAACCGATCTTTAGATATTAATATTTAAATCAATTTTGTACCACGCCCACTTATCCAATTCCACCCACATATTGTGATATACGCCTACTTCTCTAATCCCAACCATATTTTTAGAGAGGTTGTGTATTTATAACCTGGCTATGTGTACCAATTTTGGATAATTTTTCTCTTACTGTTCTTTAGATATAAATAAATCTATTTTATGTCAAGCCCACTTGTCCAATTCCGCCTAAATTTTGCCGTTATTCTGATATACGTAAAAATAAACCAAAGAACCTATTCCTGAAAGCAGCTTGTATGGGGGTTATGTATATGAAATTATGGACTGATTCACCCCATTTTCAATCAGCTTGATCCTTGTGCCTTTGTTTAGAGACAACCATAATATGGTTGTGGCTTCTTTATGGAAGACTAATTTAACCATAGTATGGTTGTCGGTGACAATAATATGGTTAAATTAAACATATGTTTAAAATTTTCTTTAAAAATAGTTTTGTTGGAGGTGACCATACTTAAACATGTTTTTTCTCTGCGTGTAGAACCTGTGTACCAAACTTCATTAAATTATCTTCAAAATTGCGGACTGTACTTTGCGCACAAGGCTACATGAACAGCCAACCAGCCTGCGACGACGAACATCGTTAGATCGACTTAGAAAGTGATTCTCAAAAAGTTATTCTGAGTCAATCTGTATACTTTAAGGTAGGACCTCCCTACTATTGTGGTGTGGGTATAAAACAACAACTATTATAAGGCCTGACTTGATTAAGGGAGTAGTCGAACCACTAAGCGGTGTGAACTACAGGTGTGGTGTTAAAAATAGCTAATATTACCACTTTTTATAAGTTTATAGCAGGCGACATTATAGACAAAGAACTGATTGGCGCAGATTTTATGATTCGTCTAAAAATAAATATATTTTACACTTTAATCGAATTTGGAGGAAATGCAAAATACATATTGCACCTGATCAAATGGATCAAATTAGTTGAATTTCTTTGATTCCGAAGTATTTTTCCATTCTTGATTAATAACTTAGGAGTTGATAAATTGAAACTAACTGAAATATAGAAAATAAAAGATCTCATTTTGGAACGAACGAGTTTTGCTACGAATTTTAAAAAGTTTTGCTATAATCGATATGGGATTGAACACATTTTGGAACACCAGGAAAATTATTCATTCAAATTTAGTATATTTTAAAAGGATGGAAATAAACTACACAAATTCAGATTTTTTTTATTTTTCAAAATACGTTTTATATACGGTTGGAGTCAGAATATTTTCCTCTATCGATGGGATAATTTTAAAAAGTCCTATCTAAAGTAGTTTTCGAGATAGAAAAGTTGGAAACAACATAAAGTCCAACTTGTTTAGCGGTAAAGGACTTTAAGTGTACTTATTGTTGTTTATCACTGAATTTTGTAGTCCTTTTTTTAAATTGTGAAGTGAGGTAGGTTTTTTGTTTTTAATATAGATAAATTAAAAAAACTGTCATTTTGGTTGAATTTTGTTTATTTAATCGAATATTTCGACCAACTTTGTTAGTCATTTTCTGGAATTTAAAATTTTAAAAATATATTTTTATTTAAAAAGGTTTTACACATGTAGTTTTCGTTAATAGTGTAAAATGTTGATAATTTGAATAATTCATTTTGAAGAGAAAAGTAAGGGAAACCAATTTTTTATCTTTTGCAACGAACGAGTTTTGCAACTCACCTACTCAAAATTCCGCTTAATTTTAATTTAATCATTTTTTTTTTTATAAACATTTACATTGCATTAAATAAATATTTAATTCTCCTTAAGCGAGTGTGGCCGCCATCATTTAAAATAATTTGAGCTAGTGGATTTTGAGGGTGTAATTCAAGAATTTTAAAAATTGTACTGCAGTTTTTATTTATCGCACATTGAGGTCCTTGTGAATATTTAAGTTTTTCCCAGGGCCGGCCAGGGCCGGCTGGGGATTTGGGTGCAATTAAAGCCTTTTTAATATTTTACTGCATATTTTGTGATTATAGTTTTTACTACTGGCACATTGAGGTCCTTGGAGCCCTTTCAGACTCGGCAAGTTAATTGCGCAACTAACTTGCCGAGTGTAAACGGGCTTTGTGAATATTTAAGTTTTTGCCATACCATCGGGCGGCTGTGCCCTTGAATTTTTCCTATATTAGAGGCCTCATTAAGGAGAACTTCTTTGATAATAAATCTTCGACCGAATAAGTAGCTTTCTAATAGCTTGTGTGTGTTTACTGGTAAATTTAGCTTTAATTTATGTAATCGGCCAGACTTTATCAAAAGCTTGACAAACATTAATAGATAGTGTAGAGCTGCGATAGGCAAAATCGGGGGGCATTGTAGAGAATTAAACAACAGTAACAACAACATATCGACCCCTTTGCGCGAAATTATCGTATGTTACAAAAACCAAATTTTACAGTACAGCCATTTTTCTACATTTCTCTGATTTCGCTTACAATAACAAAATGAAAATATACATTCAATTTTTGGAGCAACGAAGTGGAATTCGCGTACAATATTCTGTCAGGTGACGTCTCTTGAATGTAGAACAAGACTGCGTCAAAAACTCAATTTCAAAAAATTGGCATACACGATCATTTCGCTCAAAGGGGTCGATATGTAAAATGCATACAGCACATACAATCGCAAAATGTAATAGTAGAGGTTGCCTATCGCTGGTGTAGAGCAGTCATAACCACTTCATTTTTTTTTTTTTTTTTTTTTTAATTTCCTATGCTAATCCCCGCGAAGCTTTACGCTTGTCTGCAGGAAAGAAACCAGAGCCTCTGGCGGGAATCGCCCCGCAACCCCGGGGTTGATAGACTAGTTCACAACTAGCTAGCCTACCGGGGCACTCAATAATTGTATTTTTCACACAGCCACGGTCGGCAATTCACATGTATACAACAACTTTGTTCGGGCCACTCCATAGTCTCGCGAGGCAGTCAATAATCGTATTTTTTACACAGCCACGGTCGGCAATTCATATGTATACAACAACTTTGTTTGTTGCTTGGTTATCACTGGTGTAGAGCAATATTTTCTATTTTCAAAGGCCTTTCTTATGATGTTTATTAGTCTATGGGATTATTTAATTGTGCTGTGCTTTCTTCTAAAACCGAATTGATGGATTGGAATACAAAATCGGTGTTAAATTTCACACTTACAGTTTTACTAAGAGAAAGTTTAGCTTTGATATATGAGATAATTAGCTAATAGGTCTATATGACTCAACTTTCTTCCATTCTTTAAAGGCGTAAAATATTAAAAGAATATTATTCTTTGCTATACGAGGTAGCTTCAAAAGCAGTTTCTTACTTATGTTATCAGTACCAGGGGCTTTCTTGATGTCTAAATCGCAAATGGCCTTTTTCATTTCTCTTATCTTAAATCTTAGGCGAAAAGCTGCTCCAATATCAACATCATGAGATATAGCAGTCGATATGTTTCCAGGGATGCTGTTTTCTGAGACTGCAATCACTTTCTTAGCCTTTTTTGCACTCTTAGTAAATTCCATAGTTGTGGGGATTTGTGCAATTTACACTCTCTTCGAATTCTCAATTTTTTCAATCATGAGCCGCTTGACATCTGTAGAATATATTGTTTCTGATTCTATTGCGGGTTACTGTCAAAATTAACAACAGAGAGGTCCATATTCTCCGACGTTTAGTTGTTGCAATATGGGTAGTTCATTATTTTTCGTTGCTGAGTTATCAGTAGGGAAATCATAAATTCTGCTACTTATGCTGATTTATTTAAAAGAGCTTTTTGTATAATTTTTAAGTTTATAGCGCATATTTCACCTCTTCGAAGAATATTTGGATTCATGTTTAATTCTTTTAGATTCATTCAAGTGCTTTCGCAGGTAATCCAAAAAATAAAATTTTTTGAAATTCTGGATGGATTTTTTGTTTAAAAAATATACCCAACGTGTTGCTTTTATTTCGCCATCTACATTTAATTTTCAGAAAAGCAGTTATATTCGTTACCGATTGACTTAGAATCACTTTTTAAAGTGAACTAACGATGTCCACCCGTACAGCCAGACGTTTTTCTGTCCATGTTAACCTCGTTCGCAAATTTTAAGTAGAAGTTTGTGGATAATTTGATAGAATTTGACAAATACGTTACAATTGTACGAAGCTAATGTAAATGGTGAGATTCTTTCTATGTTTTCACATAGAAAGATTTAATAATATTATTATTATATAATAATAAAAAAACAGATAGTGTACCTAGATAATATATGAATCTTAACCTCATAACATGACTTCATTCTAGTAAGCCCAATGCTGCCCATTGGCTGTAAATACCGTACTATCTCGAAAGTTCATCTGTAAACACTATGGTTGTATGGGCTTTAACGACTATAGTTATGACTTGTTTTTTTTTAATGCAAATATTAATTGTTGAATATTTTGTTTTCATATAAGCCATTATAAGTTTTTTGAGCATATTTTTAAGTTTTTACTGCTTATTTATTGTGCTTAACATTTTTTTAAGAGCAAATGTCTGCTTATCGGAAACAAAAATAACAAACACTAATATTCTGAGCTAAAAATCAGAAATCTAACAGTTCTGATTTTAATTCTTTTTTTAAAGTATAAAATTTAATAAAAATCTATAAATAAACTAAATTAAAGATAATTATCTTTTCCTTATGAATAAGAACTTTTAAATATTCTTTCATTTCCAATGTTTTTATAAACTACTTTCTTCACCCAGTGCTCTTTGTTGCCCTGCAACTAATCCCCAGATATACAAAAATGTATTTTTTAAGTGTATGTTTGGCGTTATGCCACCGGTTTCAATACCGCTTACTTTTTTGATAATGAAGTAATTCAGATCATGTTTATATGTATACCATTCATGTTACAGTTTTCCAGATTAACAGAAATCTTTTATGTCTTTATAATGTTGCTACGCACACTTCTTCAATCTCGCCTACTTTTCACAGATGGTGTGTTTTAATATTCAAACTTTTTTGAACAATTTGACGCTTACACAGAAAAAATTATTTTTTCAATTCAAACAAAAAATTTGTAGAATCAAACAATTTTTTGTCTGAAATCGGTCCTATAAACAAATTCGCATATTCAAACAATTTATTTGCATTTTGTTTATTGAAAAAAAACACTGATTTTTTCAAACAAATAATTTAACTGAATCAAACAAAAAGTTTACTGAAATTCATATACTAAATTTCAAAATCAAAAAAAAAACAGGTTTTTGCACAAGCAATGTTGCGCACACAAGCAGGCACTGTATTAGAAGATGATGGCAGAGAGAGCAGAGCGGCCGGCTGGATTTGAGACACATTTTTTTGTTGGAATAATTTTTGAACGAAGTTCTTTTTTTATACACACAATGTTTTTCGTCATCACTCACTGTTGCTGTATCCTTTCCTTTGCTAATGAAGAAGAAATGTAACCCAAAAACGGCGACAGACCGACTCGATATGTTTTTCGTCATCATTCTATTTTTGTATTTGATGTATTTAAGCAAACAGTTTGAAAAAATTGAATACGGGATTTTGGTTTTTTTTTTAACCAACTTTGAAACCAACCAAAAATTTATTTTGTTTCTGATAATGTTGTTGTTGTTTCTGTTGTTTAAAAAGAGTGAAACGTTTTTTTACCTGCTATTTTTTTTTTTACTTCAAACCTCTTCATCTTTCTTACTGTTGTACTTTTTTAAAGTGTCCAAAAATAGACTCTATGTGTTTTTTGTTGTAGTTCTTATATTTCACATTAGGAAGTGTTGCTTACGATCAAATAAAAAAATGCAAAAAGACGACAACATTAAAAAGCGTTAAATATTTCATACAAAATTATGAAAACTTGATTGGTTTCACGCGTGTATTATATTTTTGAATGGTTGTCAACATTTTTGTTGGTTAAATAAAAATCAAACAAAAATTTTTATTAAATCAGTAAAAAAATTTGTAGAAATTAAAAAAATTTTCAAACAAGCGTTTGTTTGAAAATAATTCGGCAATAATTTTTTCTGTGTATGCTGGGTTTTTGAGATCTCATTAAAACTAGGTTTAGTTAATCTGAGAACAGATTTGTGCCGCCATTACCAAGTTTGTATACACAATTTTGAAATAAAAAATAATCACATTTCGCCGGAAAAATCCGAGACTACGTTAATCTAAGTTTAAACTTAATACACATCTGAAAAACACGGTCTTAGATACCGCTTTCCAGATTAAAAGAAATGTATTTTGTGCACGCCTTTTTCTCTAATCCTACCTACTTTTTGTCTGATATTGTGTATTGCTAACCAAGATGTTTGTTGACAATCCACATGACAAATACACATAATGTGAACACAGCTTAAAAGATTATAAACTTGATTTTCTCCATGTTTTTAATATTTTACTTTCAACCTTGTAATATTGAGCCAGCGAAATGCAGATATTAAACTTTTCATTGAATAAGTGAACCACGAATGTAAATTGAATATTTGCTTTGTTTAATAAATAAAAACAACAAGGAATTTTAATATTAATAATTATCATAACAATGATTATAAAAAAGAAGTGGTAAAATAAACAATATGCAATTCTTTGTTCGGTTCTTCTTTCCGCCTGCGATAAATGGTATTGATTAAGTTTCTTTTTGCAAAAGTGAAAAAAAAAACAATACGCAATGAGTTTTTTAAAACAATTTAAAACAAAAAAGAAAGTATAGTTACTCAAGTCCCAGTGAGATTTGTTTGCCTTTAAGTGATTATTATGTTCGTTTTTGGAATAAATTTATTCCAAGCTTATTTTATTGCAATCTTAAACATCTAACCAAATATTATTGGAATCGGTTCATTATGACCATGCAAGTACCACTCCCGGAAAAAACTTTTAACTTCTGTATAAATATTCGGTCATGTTCCAAAACTCGAAATGAAGGGGAATTGAAATCGAACGAGATTTTAGTTTCAATTATTTACAAACTGACTGTAGTTTGTCATGTTTTTAAAAGTTGTTCTTTTAAAGATAATTGTTACTCAAAGTATGAAGTACATAAAGAGGAATATTTTTATGAACTTTCTGTCCAGTCTCGTTTTCAAAATTTGTTTTAGGACATGCCCGATTCACATACAAATTGACGACAATATTTTTTACAATAACTACTATGGCATGACAAAATGTTGTGCTGGTAGGTTAAAATCACCATATAAACCCTCATCCTAAAATCACTTGATGGCAAACAAATCTCATATAAATGAAGATATATCTAAATAAAATTCGGCACAAAGAACTTTCACATGAATCTTAACGTCCTAACAAAATTTTGTTCTGGCGGGTTCATGGTTGCCCATGGGTCCCAAATATGGGACAATCTCTAACACTTGTTTTTAAATATGTTGGACATATTGGAGTGCCCCGGTAAGCTAGTTGGTGGAGAGCTAGTCTATCAGTGCCGGGGTTGCGCGTTATATTCCCACCAGACACTCTGGTCTCCTGGGGGGGCTACTCTCTATTGCGATGCGAAAGCTAAAAGCCAACTCGTTACTCTTTATCACTTTCGCAAAAATTTTTGAAAATGAAGCAATACTGGCAATATAAATGAAAGATGGCGCAGATTAATAGAAATGAAAAGCTAAAATATGTAAAAATATTTGAAATTGGAAGATTTGAATAAAGTAAATAGTGATGATATGCGAAAAGAAAAAAATTAATAGATGCGAAACAATTGTCTTTCGCAAACGCATTAAAGAGTACCAATCGCTAGATTTGCTACCATTTTCTTTCGCATCGCAATAGAGAGTAGCCCCACTGCAAACAAGCGTAGAGCTACGCGGGATTAGATTAGGAAAAAAACATAGTCGGGCTTGACCGACTATACTTTCCTACTTTCTTTTTTCCTTTTATTTTAATTTCTTAGAAAATTTTAATTAAAGTTTTCATTTAAATCTTTATTATTTTTAATTTTTTTTTTGTGGGTTTTGCAATTCATTTAAGTGGTAAATTCTTCAAATCACTTTTAAAACATTCTAAATCCGTCCCCGAACTGGCATATGAGTCTGATTGTTGATATTAGATAGGGAAATGTCTATCATTCAACTCTTAATATCAGACGCTTGATATCCAGAGGAATATTTTATAGATAACTAGAGTATTTTATACTATATTTCGTCTCTCCAATATACTTTTCAGCAATGATAACAAATTTTGGGAAATTACATTAAATACATTGTTTTGTAAAGCCTTGAAGAGAAGTTATTGTATCACTTGACAACTTTTTTAAAGCCATTCCCAACAGCTTCAATATGTTTAGAAGTAACAATTATATTCAGAAACACTTTCTCTAATAATGTGTTTTTTTTTTAATGTTGATATCATAGATGAAAAACTTTATGGTATACCTTAAAATAACAAATATTTAAGAACATCGACACTGAAATCCCGGCTTTCTGAAAAATTCTTTAATTTACATTTTTTAGAAAACCGGAGGAAAGATATAAAAACCGGGGTTTCGAATAGTTCAAAGCCCGGTTTTGGCAACTTTATCTACTATACGCGCAAAATAAAAAGGGACCTAAGGGTTTTGTTCTGGAGGGCCATTTTATCTTTGTATCATCACTGAGCATGTTGGTATTGGTCTCATTTGAAAGCGACACATCTCAACCTTGTTGGTCAACCTTGAAAACGCGCGTAGGTCATCCCTACCTCTTGTTTTGTGTAGTTGGTTTTTACTGTTCCCTTTACCTTACTAGTCCCTTTCTCTATGCGCTGTCACATATGTATATATATATATATTTTTAAACGAAGAAATGTTTTATCCGCATAAATAACCAAATATTCGACAAAAAGACCAATAACCGCCTGAAATAGTTTACAGATATATTTCGGGTGGTAAAATAATTTTTTGATTAAAATTCATTGCATTTTATTGCTGCCAATACATCTTTTTAAATAAAATAATTTTATCGCGAAAAATTATTATTATAAATGATAATGGTTTAAAAATTTCAAGACAATTTCTTTTTTTCAGTGCACCCAGAGAAAAAACAACTTAAGATCTATAAGAACCATATTGATCAAAAAGTAACATTAACTGAAGTCTAGTAACGTTGAAATTTTTAATTTCAATATGGAACAATATTAATTCAAAGTTGCCCTATTTTAATAATTTGAATATGAAAACAATATTTTTCGGCATTAAATTATATAAAGAAGAAAAAAACAATGTTGTGGTCCTATCAAAACAATGTGGAAAAGTGTAAGCGCTAATTAACTGCATTTATATTTCGATTCTTTTTAGCCTCTGGAGACGTTCGAACTGTATCAGGTCCCGAGCGAGGTAGTTGGTATGGACCATTAGTTCATCTATGAATTGGACTGAATACTTTTTAATTTTCTTCTGAATGGTAGGGATGCTAAGATGGGATGGAAAAGTTATTGAAATTAACTGCCAGGCCCTCGATGTCGACAAGAACATTTCTTTCGCATATTTATATTGAAAACAACAATAAAAAACTAAAATTTGTTTTTGTTTTCAATACAAATATACGAAAGAAATGTTCTTGTCGACATCGTGGGCCTGGGCCTTAAGTTTTTTACTTTTTTTTAATTTGAATTAAGAATGAAACAATTTAAAAATAAGTTTATTCAGCTTTGATTTAATGTTAAAGCGTTATGAAATTTAAAATGCACACTATTGATACCAGGTTAAAAATATTTTGAATTAATGCAAGTATTTATTTAGATTTTTGAGCCATATGAAATTAATACTTTGACTACAGGGGATATCGCTAAAGATGTACTACATATTAAGGCTGTACCCATCGTCTTATTTGAGACTTAGTGAATCTTCATTTTAAACTAAAAATAATCAAAAACAAAAAAGCAATTTTTTACATCAAAATCGATTGCGTATATTTGATGAACAATACCCATTTTTTCATTTTTCCCTGCAAAGAGCCTGCTACGGAACTTTGCGCGAATTGTTATAAGTGTAATAGCCTCCCTTAAATTCTGTTTATTTAAATATTGTAGGCTATCAAAAGTAATCTTGGCGTATACAGAAGTACATATGTTAACACTTGATACTTTACCATAGTCAAAGAGCAAACTTACCTTTTAAGTAAGGGAAAACATTGGACAATTCAGCCTCTTCCAACCATTCCATTAATTTCTTGATATCTTCTTTATCGTTATCTGCCGATGGGTGATATAAATGACTCACTTGCTAGCAACAGTAGCAGATGCATTCTTCAAAATGCTTACTACTTTCTGACTTTCAGAGAGGATCATGTATCTATATATAATTTCACCGACATTTGTTTAAAGCGTCCACAACAAACAAAATTTCAAAACCTAAAAAAGAGGTAATCAGCTGATAAGCTTAGTACTAGTTAACACTTTTCAAGTTTAAGCCGTCAAGTCTTGAGCTTTTAGGAGAGAAGGGAAAAGAAAAGGCCGTTTTTTTCCTCCCTTACCTAAAAACTCAAGACTTAACGGCTAAGACTTGAAGAGCGTGAACCAGCACTTACATATGCATTTAAAATATTGCCATATAAATTTCCGAATTGAAATTGATTAAAAACCTCAAAATAATACGTTTTAATTTTGAAATAATGTTAACTCAATGTATCCAACGAAATATATAGAAACTATATTAATTCAAAGTTGAAAATGATTGATTTAATGTATTTCAATATAGTTTTTCTACTATATTAAAAATGGTTGAATTAATATGACGCATTCTTATTTTTAAGTTGCAGCTTTTCCCTGAGCGTAAATACTCTTTAACCTTTCGAGTTGCATATTTAAAGATTTTTCTACTATCTGCGCAAATTTTTTAAATTTTAAAGTTTTGGATATGACTTAACAGAGAAATTAAAAAATTTTAAAAATACGAACAGCGTTTTGCGTTTAAAATTTATATTAGGGAGATTCGCTCAGACGATTTTAATGATTTGCTAAAATATTGACTGGCTAAAGCTTAAATACGAGTATTGTAAGATTAAATGAGTTTTTTCATTCTCCTAAAAAATGTAATTGTTGTAGATAATGCTTGCCAGACGGCCATGATTTTTATTGACTTACAAAAATTTACAGTGCTCGTCAAGAATCAAGAAAAAATATGTTTGTCAAGATTTTTTAAACCCAATAAAAACACGTTACTAGTTTTAAAATTTGTCTACAGTTTTACTTAAACAAAGCTGTGTAAATACCCTGTTTGAATTTATTTGTTTAAAAATCTAGTCGTTTAAAATAAGACTCTTACCCCTAATTTTACCAAGTTCAATTAAAACTAACTATTACTTTAACTTCCAGTTAACAATATGCTTTGACAGCTATAACTGATAGTTAATTATAATTGAACTTGGTGAAATTGGGGGTTAGGAATATAAAGATTTTATAGCTTTTTATTCAAATCCGTTCTCAGATTTTTTCTATCACTTCAAGATTTTTTTATGGGCAGTTTCTGCGGAAATTAAACGGTTATGCTACTACATTTTATCACAACTTGAGAACAATTTGTTCGACTTTGATTAAAACACACTTACAAATGATTTGAGTTATCCAAATAAAATTTTTTTTATGTGTTTAAGTGTTCCGGAGTTAACTATATATATATATATAATTTCTTATTTGTTTGTTGCTCTTTTTTTGTCTATCCAGAGCAGAGGAGGAAAAAGGGGCGTGGAAAAATTAAATTTTTTAACATTTTAGCTTATATTAAGGCCGCTAATGACATAGAAAGCTGAAAATGTCCTAGCATACAGTTCTAACAATGAGCATAACCTGAAGTAGTAGGCTCTAAATTTTTAGACTTCGGGCGAAGCGTTGAGAGAAAAAGGGGTGTGGCACAATTATGTTATTTAATATTTCAGCTAATTTTAAAGCTCCCTAAAGACCAATGAATCTAAGAACTGCCAAGCATATGATACTGATATTGGAGCTTACCTTAAAGTAGTTTTTCCTCCCGCCTGGCAGGGACAGGCTTAACAGCTTCAATATGTTTAGAAGTAACAATTATATTCAGAAACACTTTCTCTAATAATGTGTTTTTTTTTTAATGTTGATATCATAGATGAAAAACTTTATGGTATACCTTAAAATAACAAATATTTAAGAACATCGACACTGAAATCCCGGCTTTCTGAAAAATTCTTTAATTTACATTTTTTAGAAAACCGGAGGAAAGATATAAAAACCGGGGTTTCGAATAGTTCAAAGCCCGGTTTTGGCAACTTTATCTACTATACGCGCAAAATAAAAAGGGACCTAAGGGTTTTGTTCTGGAGGGCCATTTTATCTTTGTATCATCACTGAGCATGTTGGTATTGGTCTCATTTGAAAGCGACACATCTCAACCTTGTTGGTCAACCTTGAAAACGCGCGTAGGTCATCCCTACCTCTTGTTTTGTGTAGTTGGTTTTTACTGTTCCCTTTACCTTACTAGTCCCTTTCTCTATGCGCTGTCACATATGTATATATATATATATTTTTAAACGAAGAAATGTTTTATCCGCATAAATAACCAAATATTCGACAAAAAGACCAATAACCGCCTGAAATAGTTTACAGATATATTTCGGGTGGTAAAATAATTTTTTGATTAAAATTCATTGCATTTTATTGCTGCCAATACATCTTTTTAAATAAAATAATTTTATCGCGAAAAATTATTATTATAAATGATAATGGTTTAAAAATTTCAAGACAATTTCTTTTTTTCAGTGCACCCAGAGAAAAAACAACTTAAGATCTATAAGAACCATATTGATCAAAAAGTAACATTAACTGAAGTCTAGTAACGTTGAAATTTTTAATTTCAATATGGAACAATATTAATTCAAAGTTGCCCTATTTTAATAATTTGAATATGAAAACAATATTTTTCGGCATTAAATTATATAAAGAAGAAAAAAACAATGTTGTGGTCCTATCAAAACAATGTGGAAAAGTGTAAGCGCTAATTAACTGCATTTATATTTCGATTCTTTTTAGCCTCTGGAGACGTTCGAACTGTATCAGGTCCCGAGCGAGGTAGTTGGTATGGACCATTAGTTCATCTATGAATTGGACTGAATACTTTTTAATTTTCTTCTGAATGGTAGGGATGCTAAGATGGGATGGAAAAGTTATTGAAATTAACTGCCAGGCCCTCGATGTCGACAAGAACATTTCTTTCGCATATTTATATTGAAAACAACAATAAAAAACTAAAATTTGTTTTTGTTTTCAATACAAATATACGAAAGAAATGTTCTTGTCGACATCGTGGGCCTGGGCCTTAAGTTTTTTACTTTTTTTTAATTTGAATTAAGAATGAAACAATTTAAAAATAAGTTTATTCAGCTTTGATTTAATGTTAAAGCGTTATGAAATTTAAAATGCACACTATTGATACCAGGTTAAAAATATTTTGAATTAATGCAAGTATTTATTTAGATTTTTGAGCCATATGAAATTAATACTTTGACTACAGGGGATATCGCTAAAGATGTACTACATATTAAGGCTGTACCCATCGTCTTATTTGAGACTTAGTGAATCTTCATTTTAAACTAAAAATAATCAAAAACAAAAAAGCAATTTTTTACATCAAAATCGATTGCGTATATTTGATGAACAATACCCATTTTTTCATTTTTCCCTGCAAAGAGCCTGCTACGGAACTTTGCGCGAATTGTTATAAGTGTAATAGCCTCCCTTAAATTCTGTTTATTTAAATATTGTAGGCTATCAAAAGTAATCTTGGCGTATACAGAAGTACATATGTTAACACTTGATACTTTACCATAGTCAAAGAGCAAACTTACCTTTTAAGTAAGGGAAAACATTGGACAATTCAGCCTCTTCCAACCATTCCATTAATTTCTTGATATCTTCTTTATCGTTATCTGCCGATGGGTGATATAAATGACTCACTTGCTAGCAACAGTAGCAGATGCATTCTTCAAAATGCTTACTACTTTCTGACTTTCAGAGAGGATCATGTATCTATATATAATTTCACCGACATTTGTTTAAAGCGTCCACAACAAACAAAATTTCAAAACCTAAAAAAGAGGTAATCAGCTGATAAGCTTAGTACTAGTTAACACTTTTCAAGTTTAAGCCGTCAAGTCTTGAGCTTTTAGGAGAGAAGGGAAAAGAAAAGGCCGTTTTTTTCCTCCCTTACCTAAAAACTCAAGACTTAACGGCTAAGACTTGAAGAGCGTGAACCAGCACTTACATATGCATTTAAAATATTGCCATATAAATTTCCGAATTGAAATTGATTAAAAACCTCAAAATAATACGTTTTAATTTTGAAATAATGTTAACTCAATGTATCCAACGAAATATATAGAAACTATATTAATTCAAAGTTGAAAATGATTGATTTAATGTATTTCAATATAGTTTTTCTACTATATTAAAAATGGTTGAATTAATATGACGCATTCTTATTTTTAAGTTGCAGCTTTTCCCTGAGCGTAAATACTCTTTAACCTTTCGAGTTGCATATTTAAAGATTTTTCTACTATCTGCGCAAATTTTTTAAATTTTAAAGTTTTGGATATGACTTAACAGAGAAATTAAAAAATTTTAAAAATACGAACAGCGTTTTGCGTTTAAAATTTATATTAGGGAGATTCGCTCAGACGATTTTAATGATTTGCTAAAATATTGACTGGCTAAAGCTTAAATACGAGTATTGTAAGATTAAATGAGTTTTTTCATTCTCCTAAAAAATGTAATTGTTGTAGATAATGCTTGCCAGACGGCCATGATTTTTATTGACTTACAAAAATTTACAGTGCTCGTCAAGAATCAAGAAAAAATATGTTTGTCAAGATTTTTTAAACCCAATAAAAACACGTTACTAGTTTTAAAATTTGTCTACAGTTTTACTTAAACAAAGCTGTGTAAATACCCTGTTTGAATTTATTTGTTTAAAAATCTAGTCGTTTAAAATAAGACTCTTACCCCTAATTTTACCAAGTTCAATTAAAACTAACTATTACTTTAACTTCCAGTTAACAATATGCTTTGACAGCTATAACTGATAGTTAATTATAATTGAACTTGGTGAAATTGGGGGTTAGGAATATAAAGATTTTATAGCTTTTTATTCAAATCCGTTCTCAGATTTTTTCTATCACTTCAAGATTTTTTTATGGGCAGTTTCTGCGGAAATTAAACGGTTATGCTACTACATTTTATCACAACTTGAGAACAATTTGTTCGACTTTGATTAAAACACACTTACAAATGATTTGAGTTATCCAAATAAAATTTTTTTTATGTGTTTAAGTGTTCCGGAGTTAACTATATATATATATATAATTTCTTATTTGTTTGTTGCTCTTTTTTTGTCTATCCAGAGCAGAGGAGGAAAAAGGGGCGTGGAAAAATTAAATTTTTTAACATTTTAGCTTATATTAAGGCCGCTAATGACATAGAAAGCTGAAAATGTCCTAGCATACAGTTCTAACAATGAGCATAACCTGAAGTAGTAGGCTCTAAATTTTTAGACTTCGGGCGAAGCGTTGAGAGAAAAAGGGGTGTGGCACAATTATGTTATTTAATATTTCAGCTAATTTTAAAGCTCCCTAAAGACCAATGAATCTAAGAACTGCCAAGCATATGATACTGATATTGGAGCTTACCTTAAAGTAGTTTTTCCTCCCGCCTGGCAGGGACAGGCTTAACAGCAAGTTTAGAAATAAGGGGCGATCATTTTTTTTCTTCATGCTAAATGAGAACATACTATTTTTTGTTTTCAAAAATTCATAAAAAACAAGTAAGAAAGTATAGTCGGTCAAGCCCGACCATATGATACCCTACACCACAGTATTTAAAAACACATCGTGCGTATGTGTCCACATTAATATGGATTTATCTATGTTTATAAACTTCATTAAAATCGGTTTGAAAGTTTGTGAGAAGCAGAAATTGCCCCCTGCCTCCCCTTGTTGTCCTATTTTTTAAAAACTGTATAGCTAATGTGTCCCTATAGATATGGATCTATTTATGTTTTGAATTTCATTAAAATCGGTTTGAGTGGCAGAATTGCCCCTATCTCCCTTCGTGGTCCGAATTTTTTAAAAATGTATACATTTTGTGTCCATATAGATATGGTTTTATCTATGTTTTAAATTTCATTAAAACCGGCTTCATAGTTTCTGAGAAGAAGAAATTTCCCCCGATCTTCCCTCGTGATCCTACGATTCGACCGATAGGCTTGGTCCTTGTGCCAATAAGAACCTATGACCCAAATTTTATCAAATTATCTCCAAAATTGCGACCTGTACTTTGCCAGCCAGCCAGCCAGCCTGCCAGCCGGACGCACATCGTTAGTTCGACTCAGAAAGTGATTCTGAGTAGATCGGTATACTTTAAGGTGGGTCAAGGACAAATATTTTAAGGCGTTACACTATTGGACAAAAATTTTACATATTTTATCATTAATCAAAAAGCCAAGTATATAATAAATAAAATAAACCACATATCAAGCCCTAAGTGTGAAAACAACGTAAGCGCCAAAAATCAAATTTTACAGGAAAGAGTTTTTTTATTTTTTTCATAAAAATTTGTCGCTTACGATAAAATTGTGCTTGCTATAAAATCGTAAAAGTATCTTATATGACCATGACATTTTAGGAGATGATGCAAGTGTTGCTAATAAAGTAACCCAGTAAAAAATGGAGCTTCCAACGAAGCAGGCTTGTAAGGGAGAAACATAAACGTTTCGCTTACCATTGCGCCTACGGAAGACATGAATTTTATATGGCGAGTTCCTACTTTGAAGCAATACATTTTTGGCACATAAAGCGCATTATTCAGCGCATATAAAAATTGTTGAATGAAACGATAAGCCTTACACACTGAAAGTAACAATACAGTTATTTTTTAGTATTCTCCCTTACAAACCTGCTTCGTAGTAAGGGAATGCCGTAGCACTTGAAATGTTTTTTTTGTTTATAAAAGTTGTTGAGAGTTCTTTCATTTACTTAACTGCATTTTTGTATGTCTTATTGCGTAGCGCATAATTGTGCGCTTACTTTTTTAAATGTACCATTAGTGCTTCGCAAAATGATAAAATTTTATTATAATTTATTAAAAAAAAACGATATCATGAAAACCGGTGGACAAATGTTAATTTTATTCATGATTAAGTAAAAGACACCTACAGATATTATTTAAACTATGAATTTATTAATTAATTTTTTATGCCTTTTGCTACATTTTTCATACATTTCTCGAATATTAGATGTAAAATACATCTGAAACATGTGAAGAAACATTTCCAGTGCCCATGTTCTGTAACTATCGCGTCGAGAAAGTTTTCGTTTGAAATGTGTGAAATGAAACAAAAATGCCATAAATTGAAACAAACAGCTGTTTTACTCACTTAACTGTGTCTGTAACTTTTTTGGCGAGTACAAGCTGTCACGTAAGGAAATTACTCGCCAATTTACAGAAAAAGTGTGTCTGCAACATTTTGGTGAGAAAAGTTCCCACTTTGAACTGTCAAATAAACTCACGAATAAAAATGGGGCGAGAAAAAATTTTAACAATAAAAAACTATTAAAAATGCAAAATGCAAAGAATAATAATAATAACATTTTGTTCTTGGCACATTTTTCATTGTTTTATTATTTTGCTTTTAACATTTTAATAAAATATACGAATGTCTTCAAAGCTCGTTTGCAAACAACAAACATTAAAGTCGCTCTTTACACAATTTGGTATAGCCGACGGTTGTATTATTGCCGCCTTCGTTGAAAAATTTTCAATTTTAGTAAATTTTGGTCGCCGTCAACGATATGTCTTACTGGCGTTCTGAACGTCTGCAATGTCACATCGGCTTCGAGTGCAATATTATGACATTTATAACTTAACGACGTAATCTCTTTTGATAGTTTTCGACATGAGTTACAGACACACATTTTTCTCACTTTTCGAGAAACGATGGAATATTTTGTTTCACATCTTTTCGATGCAAGAAGTTCTCACTAAAGTTACAGAACATGGGTACAGTATTATAATGTTCTGAAGAATTATGAGGAATATTTTTCTAAAGATTTATTTACTGAATTTCCCACAGTTTGGCTGCTTTGGGAAAAAATGGTGAAAAGTATAAACAATTTTTAATTTTTTTTCGACATTTTAGCAATTTTGAGGCACAAGATGCAATGTTTTCCGAAAACAAAATTCCAATTCGTTTCCGAGATAGAGTCGTGAGAATAATGCCAAAATAGACATCAAGTTATAAAATCCGAACGGTAGCTAAACTAGCAAAACAAGCAAAACAGAAGTTGTGTTATTTTTATAAAAGATTATTTAAGGAATTTTTAATTGTCAAGAAATCTTTTTAAAATCAAGATTTTTTTAATAAATGTCAAGAATTTTGAATTTGATTCTGAAAATCCTATAAAAATAAAGGAGGTATTAAAAGTTAAGTTGTTAAAACTAGTAATAATTTTAAAATATTGATGAGTCGTTTATATGTATGTAATTATTAGTTTTTTGTGAGTGCTGCCGTTTCGTGGGTGATAACCCGAATTGGGTGCAAATTTTACTGCTCTGGTTAGAGTATTTTTAAGGTATAGGTCAGGTATAATTTAAAATGTATACTCAGAGGGGGGTGTTAAAAGTGAGCCAACTATGTTTATATCAATTAATAGTGGATGGTGGCAACATATCCCAATAAAAAATGGAGCTTCCAACGAAGCAGGTTTGTAAGGGAGAAACATAAAAGTTTCGCTTACCACTGCACTTACGGAAGACATGAATTTTATATGGCGAGTTCCCACTTTGAAGCAGTACATTTTTGACACATAAAGCGCATTATTCAGCGCACATAAAAATTGTTGGATGTAACGATCAGCTTTACACACTGAATGTTTTGATACTGTTATTTTTTAGTATTCTCCCTTACAAACCTGCTTCGTAGTAAGGGAATGCCGTAGCACTTGAAATGTTATTTTTTTTTAATAAAAGTTGTTGAGAGTTCTTTCACTTACTTTACTGCAACTTGTGCATGTCTTATTGCGTAGCGCATAATTGTGCGCTTATTTTTTTAAATGTACCTTTAGTGCTGCGCAAAATGATAAAATTTTTTATTGGGATTTTAACCACCTCGTTGTTATTTTGTCATCATTCGGTCTCATTCTGGGTGCAATTTCATTTAAATCGGCTAATTTTGCTTCATTTTTAGTGTTATTTTAAATTTTGCAACGAGAGAGTAAAAAAGAGCGTAAAAATTAAAAAAATTTTAAAAAATTTCTGCTAGAAAATTTTTATTTGTAAGAAATATTTAAACAGCTGTTTTGTTTTAAACAAGCTTTTAAAAATGTCTAAATATTATTTTTTTGTAACTTTTATAAACATATAATTACAACAATTGAATAAGACAAACTTGTATAACTTACAGCTGGATACTGTAAATATGCCCAACTTGAACTTTTCTTTTTTTGCACGTAAAGCCTAGATTCATTGTTTCCGAATTTTTTTTTAATTTTATCATTTTTAACTCAAACTTAGTAGAATACTAATAGGTAAAATTAACAATATGGAATCATAAATGAACGAGTTATAGACAAATTACTACATTATTCTTCCTGAAATAATGGTCTTAGCACAATATTTCCCTAATATAAAAGGTATTAAATATTAAAAATTATCCAAATTGGGCCATAATTTAACATACCGCCTATAGTAGTGACCTCTTGAATTATTGGTTTTTGTTGACAAAATTGATTATATATGTATATATTCTCTATATATAAAATTTATTTGGTTTTAAAAATCAGCAAATACGACCTATTATGTCACCTAGCGCCCATATAAATATGCTTCAGAAGTTAGGATTTTGACATGAAAGCGTCCATACTAGGGATGCCAAACGGGAAATTCCGAATTAGGGATTTATCAATCCCGAAAACTCCCGGGATTTATTTGTATCAATCCCGGGATTTTTAATACATCAACTTTTGTGTACAAAAATTTTCGTTTTTATTGAATTTTTATACTCTATACAAAAACAAATTATATTTCAGTTGTATTTTTTATTTTTATAATTCTTATTTTTCTTTTTTAAAAATATATGTTAAGCTAAGTCTACACGATATGTTGAATCAGCAAATTTATGTTGAAAAATTAGCTTTCAGTGCCAACATATCGTATAGACACCAAATTTTTTCAACAAACGTATGCTTACCAGCATATGACAGGCATTTGTCAACGATGTCAGCAAACTTTTGTGCACAATTATAGCATATCGTCTAGACACAATATTTTTTGCTTTTCAACAAATTTTTTACGTATGTTGACAAATATGTTATTTGTTGAAAGTCGTATGCAAGCTTTTCGGCATACAGCAAATTTGGTAGCATATGAATAATATAAAAATTGGTATTTTTTAATAACTTGATTAATTTTTTACATTACATTTACTTATCCAGATTTCTAGCTCATCGGCAAACAAGGAACAAAAAATTGCATTTGTAAGTGCTTTGAAAATAGAAATGTTTGCCAAAGAACTTTGTTTTAGAGTTATAGCCCATACAAGTTGATCAAGTCTTTACCAATATTACTTGAAGTATAAATTGGATCACAGCAACCGAATTTTGTAATTATCAACCCAAAAATCCCGTTAATACGGCTAAACTGATACAGATCATGATAGTTTATTCAAATTTGGTCAAATTAAGTTATATATGATTAATAAGTCGGTTAAGTCCGACCATATAATAACCTATACCACAGAATATACAGGTAAATATTTGAGGGTGTACCTAATTTGGGACTGATGGGCAATCATGGACCTGATAAAACAAATAAGGTTATAGTCGCCAAATTTTGTATTAATACTAAAATTTTTAAGGATGTTATGGTATTGGTAATATTTTTGTGAGTGGTAATTGTATAGAAACTATAGATTTAGAATAAAAAGTTTAATCTTAGTACCAAGATAAAAAATTGGTTTATTGGCACAAAGATTCTAATCTGAAAAGTAGTTAGTATCTTTGAAAAATTATGGACCGTTCCTCACCGTTTTCAATAACAAAAAATATTTAGTACCAATGTACCAAATTTTATCAAATAATTGCGACCTGTTCTTTGCACACTACAAAGTAAGCAGCCAGCCAGTCGGCCGGACAGACATCATTATATCGACTCAAGATAGTGATTGAGTCGATCGGGATACTATAAAATGGTTATAGGACCAATATTTTTAAGTGTTACAGACACTATGGTGGTGTGGGTATCAAAATGAAAAACATACTGCTGGCCGGCCCATAACTTACCAAAACGGTAGAACTGTAACCAATTATAAAACTGTGAGGCTTTATAAATAATTTTTAGATCAATCCAGTTCATATATTTTAACTACATATTTGCGGATTTGACCTAGCCCTAAAGGCACTAAAGGCGATAATTTATAACAAATTTTAAATAAAAAAAATTAAAATAATAAAAAAAGAGAATTGTCAAATTTATTTGAAATTTTAAACAAATGTTCTCTTTACTCAACATACATAACAACCAAGGCGAATTTATTACAGGTGGTCTTAAAAGCCCTGCTGATATTAGCTAAAATCACTGTTGGATGTCAAAATTTTGTTTATTCTCTTTTATTTTCTTTGTTTCAGTTTTGTTTTATTTCTGTTTTTGACATTGTACAATGATTTTACAAAAACAAATTGCTTTTTGTTTTTGTACGAGTTGTACTTGTTGTAGTACCGAGATCAACTGGGATGAATTCGCCTTGATAACAACATACGAAATTTAACATATCGTGTAGACACAAAAATTTTATGTTAACTTATTTGTTGAAATATCATTTGCTAGTATATGATGAATTTGAAAAATTTAGTATTTTTAGCATATCGTCTAGACACTTAGCATATTGCATATGCTGATAGAGACATTTGTTATTACATATTTTTAAGCATATAAGTATAAGCATACATTTGCTGATTCAACATATCGTCTAGACTAAGCTTTATATACATATATAATACCTTTTGATAATTCATAAATAAATAAAAAGTGTTGCTTATTTAAAAAAAATCCCGGGATCCAGAAATCCCGGAATTTCGGGATCGGGATTTCAAAATCCCGATTTCCGTGATTTTCTAAAATCAATCCCGATTGGCATTCCTAGTCCATACTATATGAGCTAGAAAAAATTTGGTATTAAACTATGATAAAGAGTACTTAAGATTCGGCATAGCCGGATGTAACACTTACTTGTTAACATTATTATTGTGACGGTTAATAATATTTTGTATACATATTACCAATAAATGTTTACTTCCCTTGAAAATTCAAATATGGTAGGCAAGAACAATTTAATGTGTTTTACTTAAATGTTATTTAATTTAAATTTAACAGAGTGGCGCAAAATAAAAAAGTCTCTTTGTAGAAATGGTGCAAGATTTTGTTAGACTATAAATAATTACTCGTAGTTTTAAAGGTTATGGTCGAAGCATTTTAAAACTATATGAAAAAATATTATATTCCCTATTATTCTGCATTTCTGCGTTTTTTTTAAATCTTTTTCTTTTGATTGTATGTATTTCGTTTAAAAAAACTGTGTGATTAAAAAATGTAGGTAAAAGGAAAGACAATAAATATTTTTTTGATTAAATATGAATACTTGTTACTTAAATTTAAAAGCATTATTTAATTAACTGTACGAAAAGCTGGAAAATTAATTTAATTAACTTTTTCACTATAAATGTTGTAATTTTGTTTTTTTTATTTGTTTAATATATTTATCACTGTTTCCTTGCACTAAATTTAACTTTTTATTAAAATGTTTATAAAATTACTTATTTTTTCTGTTCCAATTTCATACGTTTCATAGCAAAACTGTAAATATTTGGCCTTATTATGTAAGGCGTTGTCTTTAACGACTTAGTCGTTTTTTGTAATAAATTAGAGAAGACAGTTTGTGTGTTACTTTAACAAATATAAAAAATGACTCGGGCGTTAACGACAACAGCTTACACAATAGGGACGATTGTCTTCTTCTTTTTCTTTCGATTCAGGAATACCTTTTTTCGATTGATGCGTAACTTAATGCGGGAATGTAATTGAAATGCACAATAAGGTCAATTATTTCAAAATGTTTATTGTAGATTGTACGTTCACTTTATTAATGGACAATCTAAAAAATGTGTAAAATTTTAGAGGAGAAAACGTTTAGGACAAAAGACTAATGGAGCTTGGTCATACATTTTACCCCTATAGTAGGGACTCTTAGGCAGTTATGGAACTTTTCCTCAAAATACATATTTCAAGTCAGTATTGAAAATTTTGTATGGGAGCCCTCTTAAGGAATAAAGATATCGAGTAGGTATGTTAGAAACAAATGTTGGTTATAAAAAATAAGGTGAGGTCGGTCATACACTTGATCAATTTGACAACTTTTTTTTGCATTTTTACAAAATGTTAAACTTTGTTGTGAGACCTTTTGAGGAATAGAGATAAGGGCAAAGTATGTTTGGTAAAAATGCCGGGAAGGAAAAGCTAAGGGGCGGGGGGTACCTTTTACCCCTCTAGAAGTGACTCTGCGGCAGGCTTGGATTTTTTTTTTTTGTCAATTTTATTCCTCGATGAGCGCCCATTTTCCTTCTTCCTACAAACCCCATTTTTAGGTTCGTGCATTCATTCTGAACCTCATTAAATTAGGATGTCTACCGCATCCATATCCTGTTACTAAGAAACTCCATACATTACTATCATATAGCTTAAATACACATACAACTTTGCTATTTATTGCAAGATTTTTTTTTTAATATAATCTTTATCTGAATAAATTTATAAAACTGTTCTGAAACGGAATAAAAATTAAAAAAGTTATATGCATTTGTGTATATCATTGGAAAGTAACGTTTATTTACTTTTAAAACCTAAAACGGTTAAGATTCTATTGTCTTTTTGAGGTTAAAACCATAAAGAGGGTGGCGCTTATGTAACTTTATGATTGTCAAATGAGAGCCATAGCTGGACGAGCTGTGTGGAATTTGACTACATCTTTTTGGAACCACAATTTTTGATTGTTCTCTACCATCGTTGCCTGGTATTGAATATGGTCCAATGATATTTTCTGAAGTTATTTCACACCATTCTGTTATCTAAGTGGGTGCATTTGATTATTACTTTTGGATTTCGGGTGCCCCATATTTTTATTGAGGTAAATAATCGAATACTGTCTTTCAAAATAAAATTGAACAACTTTGGTGCTGTGCTGAGTCTTTCATAAATTTCCCATGTTTCCAAAGTTGTACATAGTTACTATTTGTGTAGTATATTTCGGCGTCGAAAACTGTTTTTTTAAAGCACGGGTGGTTATAATCTTTTGATTATCTATATGGTCTTATACAAAATGTAGACAATATTATCGTTAGTAAGTTCGTTTTGATAATTTTCAATTGAAAAGTACTTTTTTATGAAATTGCAAAAATAAACAGATTCAACATCGACTTTTGTATGCAAACATTTTTTTATTCCTTTTTTTAAATAAACATTAGAATTTTGTGTGGTTTAAATATTTTTTTTTTATATTTATTACCCAAAAGTATATTTGCTCAATTATACAGAAAAAGCATAAACAAGAATTGCTTTTAAAATGTTTTTGGAACAGATTTATTTTAAATTATTCGTTTGGGAAATTAACATTGTGTGTGTGTGTATTTATTAAATAATTATTAGATTTTGTTTATATGGAGAATTCTTAATTCGTTCGTCAAGCATCCCCAAGTGCCATGCCGTCACATCATTTCACGAGACTTTTAATGGAAAGCTTGTGTTCTGCATTTTTCATATTTGAAAATAATAAAAACCTACACAAATTTATTTAAGATTTGTGTGGTTATTATTCAATAAATGTATATATTTTTACATTTAATTAGAATTTGTCACAGGTGTACAAATTGCCCAACACTTTTAGTTGACACAAAATATTCAAACAAATTTACAGCATGTAATAAATTGATGTAAAAATATTTCGAAACCCTTTAATATAAACTAAATGTAAAAAATGCATTAAATGCTAAATGTGCATTCAAAATATTATGTAGTTGAATTCGAAAGAAAATTCATTTTAAACAACTTAAAATTCATTTAGAAACATTTTATTTAAAACAAATGATTTTTAAATTAATTTTTAAATTTTTTATTTATTAAACAGCATATTCCTTAAAATTGAATAGTTTTTACTTTTAAAAATTATATTTTAACCGACAAAATAAAAACTACATAACAAAATAAAAACGAAAAAACATTATTTTTTGGTAGTTTGTTTTTTGAGTAACAAACATAAATGCTAAAAAATAAAATTATTCGTAAAATATCTATATTTTTATTAAATTTTAACAGTACGGAAAACGAATTTAATAACCTACAATCAGTTACTGTAATAATTTTATGAGTGTACCTACAAATACCATATGCGTTTTATTTTTGAGTACAGGATAAGGGTTAATAAATTTAGTAATTAAAAGTATAAATTAAATATAATGTTATTTCTTGTTTTTGTTGATAAAAAATTGGTTACGTATTTACGTAATCTTAAATTCTCCCTAGTTCTCTAGCTCATATGGTCCGATTTGGCCCGTTATTAAATCACGTACATTTATTTAGAGAATAACTTTTATTTTTGCTCGAAAAAATAAAAATCAAAAAATAACTGTTATTTTTGTTCAAAAAAATAAAAATCAAAAAATAACTGTTATTTTTGATCGAAAAAATAAAAATCAAAAAATAACAGTTATTTTTGTTCAAAAAAATAAAAATCAAAAAATAACTGTTAAGTTTGATCGAAAATATAAAAATCAAAATTATAAAAATCAATATATTTTATCATTGACAAGTGCATGAGGAACAATTTGGTATACTTGAATCAGTTTTTCGACATTTAATTCTATATGCTTTTTTTGTTTTAAAATTCCAATATAACTGTTATTTTCGGTCCCTGAAATTTAGTCCTTATGATTTCTGGAAGAAGGGTAGTTGCATATAATTCGCTTATCGTCCACTGCTTTAAATGCATGCTGTTTGTGGTCTATAAGGCGCATTTAACAATAGCTTGATTTTTATATAAGCAACTTTTTGGGTTATATGTGAATTTGCATAAACATAATTATTACTTTGCTAAGGCTAATTTTCACTATGTATTATACTTTGTTTTAAAAAAAGTCAAAAACTAAAGTAACATGTAAAAGTATGAACGCAATGTGTTATGATAATATGTAAGAACATTTAACTCCATTTGGTTTATAAAAAAAAAAAAAGAAACTTCATTGTGTTCGGTTCAGCTCATTAATGTTCGTTCGTTTCTATTGTGCTTAGCGCCCTTTTGGCTGGTAAAAAAACCAAAAACTTTTTAACATAAACAAAATACGCATAGGAAAAAAAAACAAAAAGCCAGCAAAATAATTTTACACAAACAAAACAAGCTGTTCGTGTTGGGGTCGTTGCTAAAACTTTTTATTTGTTCATTTCTTTTTCAATTTAAAAAAAGGACATTAAAATATAATGTTTGTCTACAGTATCACTACAATTATTATGTTTTTTAACAAAGAACAGAACACTATATAATGTTCGGCTCTTTCTTGAAAATAGCTACGAACGGTATTAATGGTTGTGTTTGTCTACACAAACACTAAAAAATAAATATTGTTCCTGGGTGTGTGAGCCGAACGCTAAATAATGTTCTGTTTATTTTCGAACACTGGTTTTAATTTAAATATATATATACTAGGTGATAATATATTTGTAGACTTATGATAGATAGATTAAATTATTGACCGACAATCAGAAAGCTTAATGCTTTTTTTTAGCAATTTTAAATAGCTTGAGTAAAATATCATGATCCGTAACAGTTTAAGCCGAACTTAAACTATTTTCAGGAGGGGAATTTATTTTGGAGCCATGGTAAATTATGAACCAAGCATCCTTAAATTTTGCAGAGTGATAAAAACATAAATTTCAATATACGATCTCAAAAAAGCGGTGAAATTAGTTTAAGCGTTTAGAATGAACTTCAGAAGACTGCTAAATATGGGATCTAAGGTAAATTATGGACCGTGTGTCACAAAGCTCATAACATTTTTTCTGGCCATATGAAACTAAGTTGGAAGAAATTTTACCACAATAGACGTATTTGATTAATTAACCAGAGTGGGCTTTGTATGGGGCCTATAGTAAATTATGGGCCGATCATCACGAAATTTATAAGTGCTATTTCTAGTCCTATAAAACTGTGAAGCATTATATTTTATTCTGATAGCATTATAAATTACGGTTTTAGGCGTACTTAACTGTTTTCCGAGAGTAGGGTTTATATGGAGCCTTGGGTAAATTATGGACGGATCTTCACGAAATTTCACAGTGCCATTTCTAGTCCTATAAAACTGTGACGTTCCAAAGTTTGTTGTGATATCGTTATTATTTACGGTTTTAGGCGTACTAAACTCTTTTCCGGGAGTAGGTTTTATATGGGGTCTAGGGTAAATTATGGATCCATCTTCACGAAATATCACAGCGTGATTTCCAGTCATATAAAACGAACTTTTGCAAAATCTTATATCATTCCGTGCATTTTTCTACCATTTATGTTAGTTTTTGAAACAAAATTATAAATTTTTTAAGGTGGTGGTTCCACATTTTGATTCATAGCTCTGATCCTGCAGAACCGATTTTGCTGAATTTCATAGGATAGCTGCAAGCAATTCGACACCAAGTTTGTTCATTTCTTTTGAGTTTTTCGAAAGTGAGAGTGTTTTCAACAGACGGCCAGACGGACAACAGTCGGACATGGCTAAATCGACTGAGAATTACTCAAGGGGCCAGAATATTTATACTTTATGGGGTCTGAGATGAATAATAAAAAAGTTTCACACGGAATGACAAACTTAGTATACCCTCTTCACAACTAATTGTGGTGGATGGTATAATAAGATTTCTGTATGACGTGCTAAATTCCAAATTTTTCATATTTGATGAATACACTGAAATTTATTGTTGCATTTCACAGTTTGCAAAGTTTTTATTGCATATAATTTCTTCTTCAGTAAGAGCAGGCATCAGAATGAACACGATTACTTTTATAAGGAACTGCGTGAATGGCCTACAAAAGAAGCAGTAGGGCATGATTCTTTTGAATATTTTAATATTTAAGATAATTCAAATCAATAACACAATATTTTATAATTTTAATAATTATTAAATTGCTTATGAATAACAAAAATACCAGTTCGCTAATGCAATTAAAGAATCTTGTATTTGAATAACGTGATCTTTGAATTTTAATGCTATTAAGTGCAGAAAGGTGTTTACTTCATACCATATTTGAGTATTGCTAAGAAACTAGTGTAAAAACTAATGTAAAAACTTAAACATCTTACACAACTTAAAATAAAATTCTTTTGACCCTCTACGAGATCAGGACATAAAACTTGCATTTTTATTATACTCATTCCCCCGGTGGTATAAAAATACAAATTTTTGTTAATTTAACTAAATTTTCAATTATTAACAAGGTTTTTCTTAATTGTGCTTAATTCCCATTTCATACTATTAATACACTGAAGTTTATTGTTGATGGGATAAGCTATTCCTATGCGCATTTCACTGGTTGCTTAGGCCAGCTCGTCACGAAACTTCTTCCACAGATTTTATAAAAACTAAAGATATTATACAAATAAAACTGTTAAGCGAATAAGAATTATAAATCCCAGTTTTACTTGTAATAATATCAAAGCTTAAACAACAGTCCCGACTACAATTTGGTGATTTTTTGTCAACTCTAAATGTAGTTGTAAGTGGGTAAAGAAAAAACAAAAATTAAAACAAATTACTTAATTGAATTTTGCTAGTTCAGTTTTATTTACACTGCCACATGCATATTAGTTATCAAAGTTTTTCTCAAAATTCAAACAATTAATTAACAAGGTTTCGCTTAAATGTGCTAAATTCCCATTTCATACTATTGATAAACTGAAGTTTATTTTTAATTGTCAAGCTGTTTTTGCCGAACTCGATCTGGCAAGCTTAAATGTGTTTAAAATTATTATCACATACAATTTTATTTTACCCCTTTATTTCGTAAAGGCGATGATTTTTGATATTGCGACAAATCAAATAAATATTATTTATTATTTTATTTTAAAGATTTTCTTTTAAAAAATGAAAGACAGATACATAGATCCATTTTTGTTGAAACATGAGTTGTAAAAATTTAAGTATTTTTGCCCAAATTTATTTATGTAGTACAAAAAACTTAGTTGATATATGAATTTACTGCATACACTCACTGCCTTGTGTCGGTTCTGGCATTTTCTCCGAGCAGTTAAACTGGAGCATTTCTACACAGACGCGGGGCACATTCGATATGGTGAGATATCTGGCAGGGATATTCACATTATTACTGATAGTAAAGCCCATATGATACCTGGAGAGTATGTTTATCACATAGAAAATTGTACGGGGATGCCGGATGTTTCTGGAGTAGATTGCGAGACATTCAGTGGTTACACTTAATTAGGTGCCTGGAGACAAAGACATACATAGAAACTGTACAAATGATTCGTTGGCACATGGAAGAACCAACTTGAGTCGTAGCGGTTCAACACATGCTATAGGTGTTTCGCTCCTAAGGAGTAAGCAAGTTGTTGCACACAAATTTCATTTCAAATTTCACATGTGGGGAAACCAGAAAAATATGGCCCATCATAGACGAAAAGAGGACACGACGCGCATTAAGGCTGTCCAGATTGGCCACTGGTCAATTGGGAAACACGCCCAAAGATTGGGGCTCCCTTACAATGACCTATGTAGGAGTTGTGGCGACGAGGTGGAGGAGGAGTCAACGGAACATCTTCTGCGTCACTGCCAGGCATTCGGAGACCTACGACTCAAGCTTTTTGGTCTAAGAATCCTCAGGGACAAAATCTGTTTCTCTGACATTGATTTTAACAGGATCAATTCCTTCATTGAACCAACCGGATGGCTGGGTGCGAATGTTAACAGCCAGGTAACGTAGGAACATTGCGAAACGGTATAACATGGTAACACAACGGAAACTAATTACTGGACCCACGTTGGCTGTGCTTAAATTAACTAACATAACCTATCAATTTACTAAGCTTTTAATTTGAAAAGTTTTCATTGCAAAAGTAAACTATGTATTTAAAAAAAAAAAATAAGTCACTTTTAAAAATCAATTTTGCAATTATGATGGATGAAATAATACTGACTTTTCCTAATACATTTAACTTTTCTCATATGGGCGATTCACAAGGTGTGCTATTAAGTCATATCGTCATAATGTCCTAAATAACATTTTACAATTGTTTAAAAAAATGCTATTGTGTTTTAAACAAAATAAACATTTTAATGCTGTTTTCATTGATTCGTCATAACTATACAGTAAAAATCTAAAATATAAGCTGTTGCACACAGCAGTCATATTTCTTGTAATCATTTGATTACATATGACTTTACAACTTTACGACTACGATAGTGTCTTAATTTTCAATTTTCGTTCTATGTGTTAATGCATGTATGTCAATATCAACAAATAGAAAAAAATTTCGTTAATAGATTTTCATAAAAAGTAAAAAATAAAACAGCAAATGCAATTAGGTACCAAAATAAGAAAATGTTAAATATGTATATAATTAAAAATAAATATAAACAAAGCAGTAATTGATATTTTGTCGCAAGTGCTTTAGATTTTTTTGGCACGTAATGAATACTGTTTATTTTAAAATTTATGAATTTATAATGAACTACACCAACGGCTTGACAAACGTGACAAAATTTTACATTTGTACGAACCTTTTGCGTTATTAATTGCGGCACTTGCTTGTTTGGCCAAATGTTTGAAGCATGTTTGTGGAATTTTTTTTTTTCAAATTTGTTAATTATAGGTCAAACTGTTTGGTTCAGTGAAATTTTATGTAGTGTAGAAAGAGAAAAATAAGCAAACAAAATGGACGAGGCTTAATGTTTTTTAATATAATTTATTAAAATAATTAATAACTAAATTTGTGTTGTTTTTTACAAACAGAAAGTGTGTATATGGCAAGCCGTTTGTGTAGTTTATTTAACCCTATAGATTTTTAAAAGTTGCATGTACGAATGTTGTTGTAAACATGAGAACTGCTAAAATTGTTAAAAGACAATTAAACTATTACTTTCTTAAAACGTTGATACAATATCGTAATATTAAACAAATGGTAATAACTTTAAAGGAAGCAAATTGCAATTAATTGCAGAGGGACAAGTCCTTTAAATTGCAGCACTTATAAAAATCCCAATTACAAAGCTACTAGGCAGTTCACTTTTATCAAGCTGCCACATCATATAATGTTATTGCACTTATATTACAGCAATTGTATTTTTGCTGAATAATTAAATAAATATAATTAAAAACAAAACAATCACTTTCCTTTCTTCTTCCATTTTCTTAAAAAAAACTTTTAGAAAACAATTCAATATAGATAGTTTGCTAGTTGTGCTGCCATTTTGTATAATTGTTAACATCTATAAACCATATGGTAGCTTTGTTTTTCCGGACAAATTTTCCGAAATTGGTAAATCTTTCTGTAAAACACTCTCAGTAAAAAAATTATTCTCCGGACAAAAATATTGCTCGAACGAATGGATAAATCTACCTTTTAAGTTTATATTCAAGAAAAAAATTCCGAGAGAAATATTTTTGAAATTTTCAGACCAAAATTTCTTTCCAAAATTTTCTACATAAATTTAAGTTTTCGTGACTTTGCAAAATTTTTTAAAGAACCCCCAAGTTATTTACCAATAATTTAGGAGTAAAGGCGAAATGATGTTCGACTTTTTGTTTGACAAAATCTTTTTTGGACTTTAATATTATGAAACTGAAATGTCAAATTCTTCACAAGAATTTCCCGGGAATGAAAGAAACATTTTCTGCGCTCCTAATAATGGAAAGAATCCGGGAAATTAGAAACCCTTACACATATGCATGTATGTATGTAGCACTGTAATGCAAAATGTATGTAATGGTCAACTACCTATGATGCAATTCGGATTAGCAGTTAATTAAAAATTAAATTTTGCTTTACAGTACTTGGAAACGTTTAAAGTTAAAAAAAAACAATTCTGGAAATTAAAAAATAGAATGTACCCATGAATCATGCATTTAATTAATAGTAAATGCATCAAACACATTCACCGCAGCAAACTAAATGACTACAACTGCTACTGGCTGCAATTGTAGTCAGCTACTGAGTTACTTTTACACATGGTACAACTAATAAGGTATCTCCAATATACCAGCTGATTATTGTTGACGAACCTTGCATTATGTCACAATGGTTTACAATTTTGTTTGTTTACATATCGAAAAAAGCTTAAGCGACAAAAATACAATTTTACACGAAAATTTTTAATGAAGGTAGGCGCTTAAGCTAATATTGTTTTTGCTATTATATCATATCATATCATATCATATCGGCACCTTATGTGACCATGACATTTCAGAAGATAATGCAAGTGTTGCCAATAAATTAATTTAGTAAAAAAAATTAAAAAGGATGACGCTTAAGCTATTTTTGCGGTAAGGGCTCGAGTAGTAGTATTTATTTTTGCCAGAAAAACACATATATTTTTTACAATCTATCATGTTTTTTCTACCAACAAAATACATGTGGTTTTTGCTATGTTGTACTTTTGTACTACGCATGTTCATAAGCAGCTGGTTCGAAATAAGTGCGCTGCATGGCAAGTTGCGCCGTTTTGTTGGAACCAAATGTCGTTGATGTTTAGCTGATTATTTTTGGAAACAAAAATTCAGTCCGCTCTATAGCGTTCGCTTTTCAATGAAACGGCAGCTACTTGCTTATTTCCAAAGAGCGTGTAAACCACACCAAACAGTAAATTTTAATGGATGTAATGTTGATTCGTTAACGGCTTCGCTCCAACCAGAAATGATTTTCGTAAAAAAGATGAGTGCGGATGAACTTCGCGAACAGATTTTTTTTTTCAAAGTAAATTTCCAATGCGTTGTTCTAGCATTAAACGATTTATGAAGACTTGCCAAACTTTACTGAACAGAAATATCAACACAGTTTGACATTCTCAGCTGTCTAACCATAGATATCGATATCGACGAAAGTTCTCATGCAACTAATGAATCACCCGATGCATAAACTTGTATTCAGCTTATAAAAATATAATTACTTTGTAATTAATAAGATTTTGTTTGTTGTGCTAAATTCCTAATTTTCATTCTTGATAAATACACTCAAATTTATTTTTGGAGGAAAAGCTAGTTCCTATGCGCATTTCACTGGTTGCTTAAGCCAATTCTTTAGGAAACCTTTTACTAAAAACTTAAGAAAAGATAAAGATATTAGATATGCAAAGAAAACTGTAGAGCGAATGAGAATTAAATACACTCAAATTTTATTTGCATCGATATCAAATCTTTAGCTTTTCTAAAGTTTTTGGTAAAAGGTTTCCTGATGGTCTGGGCTAAACAAACACTGAAATGCGCATAAGAACTAGCTATGAAAATGTATGGGCTCTGCCGACTTTACTCTGTTACTTGTTTAGTTTTGTTTTAATTCAGCTTTGTTCTAATTTAAATTTATTCTTTAATTCAACTTTTTCATATTCTTAAGTGTTTGAATTTTAATTAAAATGAAACGTGATGGTATTATTCGGTTTTCACTTGACTTTCGCCACACCTGTACTAATTCTTACATGCATATGTTCAAAAAAAGCGTTTTATTAAATATTAAATGTAGAAAACAAATTGTTATTTGAAACTGTGAGTGTATATAATTAAATTTTTTTAATTTTATTTTAAAGTGCTGATTGTTTTTTTATTCAAATTTATTTAGAACTATAACGTACATATCGCACACTAAATCATAAACAGCCATAAAGCTGACCACACACTAGTGATTTGTGCGTGCGATTGGTTAGCACCATTTCTCCACACACGACGAACAAATCACAATTACCTAAAACGTTAAAAAAAACATCAATTGTGAAGCGGATGATGCTTTTGCACTTTTGATGATTTATTTGTTTCCACAACAAAAAAATATTTTAAAAAAAGAAAAAAATTTAAGAAGAATGCAAAAATATGATAGATACAATCTGATGTTTCGTTGTTCACTAAAATTAAACACTTTTCAAATGTTTGCACACAAGCCCACTAACACATCGAACAAATCACAAGAAGTTAAAAATTTTCAATTACTTTTGATATGTAAGCTTACAGCCCCATTAAAAAGTAACAAGACGTCGAGCTCGCACAAATCACATGGCCAAAAGCACTAGTGTGTGGCCAGCTTAACTCAAAATTTTATCAAAATCGTTTATTTTTAAAACCAGTTCATAAATTAAATTTCTAACCTGGCTTTACACATGCAAGTGCAAGTTCGAAAACTCAATATACACGCACTTTATTACTAACACCATCACATTTATCGTAATTGCAGCCAACTTCCCAACAAACACGAAGGTTTGATTTCAAATTGAAAATGATTTGAAATCATAACTTTTCTTAATCGACAAATCGTTTGATAATGATTTTAAAATCATTTGAAAATCATAGCATCCTCAACAAATAGAGGAAATTATTTTCACATTGCGAAATTAATTTATTTTCAACTTGTTTCAAACGTTATTCTTAAATGTGGAACATAAATGAGAAATATTTTTTTTTTAATATAAATTCATTATAACTAAACATTCGGCACCATAGCTAAAATATGAAAAAGTGTTCTTTCCGTCCTCAAATTCTTGGAAAGACAAACGGGCATGTTCTAGAAATCGAAATGAAGGATTTAAAATCGAGCAAATTTTAAAAAGGTTCTTTATATATATTTGTTCCTTTTACTCCTCTGGGGAGCATAGGGCCGCAAAAGGGGTCTGAAATGAAAGTTTATTAAAATATTTTTTTTTTTAATGAAAGTTTATTAAAATATTCCTTTTTATCTACTTTATTCTTTGAGTACGGTCATTTTGTAAATAAGTGAACTTTACAACTCGTTCGATTTCATTTCATTTCGATTTCTAGAACATGTCCGAAAATACTTGGCCTCTTTTTGTTTCCGCGATCGTACAACAAAGTTATATTTTCTTCACATTCTCGTTTTATTTTTATTTACATTCTTGCACTTCATAATTAAATTTTTAATCACAAATATTTTATACAATTTTTTCACAAGAAGTTAAGTTTTTATTAGTCGAATTCACTTCCCGTAATATGTCATTTTTCTTTAATTGAAGCGCAGCCGCGAAAAACATTGTAAACGCCACTTTTTGCAAAATCTGTTTTTTGCAAATTACACTGTGCTAGTTTAAGGTAAGCTCGAAAATGGAGGAGGTTGCACAACATATGTTCGCTTAACTCAAAAACGCTTTAGCTTATTGAAAAAACTAAAAAAAAAATTCCGCAATAAAATTTCTTTTAAAAAAAGGTAAAACTTTTTTCTAATATGCGCAGTCGTTTAAGAAACATAATTTATTATCATTAATTTTGATAATCTAAAAAAAAATTAAAAAAAAGTAATCCTGTCTTTTAAAAACGTTTTTTTGCTCTCCTGAAAAAATAGTTATTTGGCACTTACAACGTTATAAGCGGCTGTGCTTATTGTTTACATTTATTTTTCGCTATAGTGCTGCCAAGTTTAATCTTGATTTAAGAACAATTAAATGTACATACATATATAAAATTGATAACATACATTTGGTTTAATACAACAAAGTAAAACAAAAACGAAAAATAAAAAATTGTCACATTGCTGTCTGATTACTGGTTGTCAAAGATGTTTTTTTTTGGCATTGTTTTTTTTTTTGTATTTTATCTCTTTTTAAGTGTCTTAATTGGTGTGGGTTAGAACCAATGTTATCCCTGGACTGGAATATTGGACTACCTGATCCATTTTGATAAAATGGACTACTCCATGGACTGGTCCAATGTAATGCAAGCATGGACCATATCATTGTTAAAAAGTGTTTGTAGTGAGACGACATGTCTTCGTTTTTAAACGACATGCTTCAAAACTAATCCTCTAAAGTATACCATGGAGTAGTTTTAAAACTACTCCTTTATAATCGAAAGCTGGGTTATATGGTCCTGCCCTAGGACATCTTAATGTTAAATACCCTTTTTTCCATACGTTTTGGTTACTTTTGGACTAGTCCGAGTCCCATGTGGGCTACATTTTACGCGCGCGTGCTTGGAGTGGTCCAATTATTTGCAGGGATGTCTCACAGTATTAGACAAAAGAAACTGTTTTGTCTTTTGTTTGGTTAAGGTTCAGTTTTACTCTGGAACCCTATTTAAAAAATATGTTTTTTTTTCTCTTCTGAACATTTGTAAATTTTGAATTGTGCCTTTTTATGGTTTAGTGTGCGATATTTATATACGAATATATGTATGCATGTAAATACACAGTGTATGTACCCATCTTAAATCGTAATTTTAAGTGTTTTATTTTTATTATATTTCAATTTCAATGCGACACTATTTTTGTTTATTTAGTTTTCTTTTTAATTTTTGTCTGAGATTTTTTTAAGGGAATACAGCACGTGAAATGTGCATGCAATTAAAAAAATGTAAATCTTTTAGCGAACTTAAACGTTTATTTTTAAATTGATTATAATGATTTTTTCCCTTGCCAACTGAAATTAGTAATTGTGGTTCCGATTTGTCTTGTTGTGGTGGTCTGTAAAAGATAATTTATTTTATTTTTTTTAATATGTATTTACATTTTATTTATTGATTTAATTATTTCTGCGGTTAAAATTAATATTAAATGACGCTGGCGAAAAAAAACAATTATGAATGATATTATTCCAATTATGAAATGTTATTTTGAGGTTATATTTCTTCTTATGAGTAAACGTCTTTACTTTGAAATTGCAATTTGATTGATGAAGGAATTTTAAGTTTAAGTATTTAATTTCCAAGGGATTTGTAAAAATCAGTTTCCAAATTTTCTATTTTAAATCAGTGTTCGAAAATAAACAGTACATTATGTAACGTTCGGCTCACACACCCAGGAACGATTTTTTTAGTGGTTGTGTAGACAAACACAACCCTTAATACCGTTCGTAACTACATTATATAATGTTCGGTTCTTCGTTAAAAAACAGAACAATTGTAGTGATACTGTAGACAAACACTATATTTTAATGTTCTACAATGTTTTTTTCGTGTGTGTATTTTGCTTTTGTAAAAAATGTTTGGTGTTTTTTTACCAGCCAAAAGGGCCGAACATTAACGAGCCGAACCGAACACATTAAAGTTTGTGGATTTTCAAAAAAAAACCCGAACGGAATTAAATGTTCACATCTTTTGTTGAGTTTGATAAAACAGTAATATTTTTGTGTTCGAAAGATTACTAACAGGGAAACGTTATTTTTTTAATGATTTTCTACACAAACACTATTAGCGTTTGTGTTTTCCACAAATCTACCGAACCGAACATTAAGAAACGATATTAATGGCCATTTTCTCATTAGGCAATTATCTTTTTTCCCAACGAAAAACTGCACATTAAAGAAATTTGGTTTTCTCAATGTCTCATTTGCTTCGATTTTATCGCAAAGCTAACCGGCACTCATCTGCCAATTATTTATTTTCCTTTTATTTGCCGTACAGATAAATTCAATCAGCTGACTCCCAACTTTTACATGTATTTTGAGTGGCGTTGCCAGCTGAAAACAATGTTTTTTGTCGGTATATTGAGAAACCCAAAATCGTTAACGGACAGTTTATCGGTCCAATAAATTTATGTTGACATTAAGTAACAGGCAGTTTGTCGATACATTGAGAAAATGGCCATAAGTGTTTATTTTCGAACACTGTTTTAAATGTTTCGAGAAAGAACTGTGCTGAAAGCAGCGTTGCCAGAGCTATTTTTCAATATAGTTACACTCAATAAAGTATCCAATTTTTCTTACACGGCAAAAAATTTGTTATCAAAATAAATCCAGACAAAATTTGTACATTTAATTTTTTTTTTAAATTTACTGCCTGTTTAACGATTTTGAACGTTAACATTCGCATAGAAAATTTTTATGAAAAACACTCAGTTTTAAAAATATTTTCCATGTCAAATTCTATACGTACGTTTACGTTCGAAATCGTTGAACAGGCAGTTAATTTTAATCAAGAAAGTTTGTTATTGCCCAAAAATTGTAAAAAAAAGAATGTTTAGAATAATTCAAGAAACTGATTATTAAACTTACAAAAATTGGGTTTTAACAAGAAAATTTTAGGCACAGTTGCTTAAAGTTTGTTTCACATGCGAATGTAAACTTTAATAACATACATATATTCGGCTAAAGTAGAACGTATTACAGGCAAATGTGGAAGAGATTTACAAGAGACCCTGCCATATGGCCTTAGCTCATCGTGGATCCTAACCACTGGGTGACAAACAATGCGTTAACCACCTACCCCCGAGTGTGAGCAACCAACACACATAGGTAGCAATTTGAGTGCATAATCCGGCAAGATTTTACACTCGCACCTTGTTAAGGAGCTGGAGCTATCTAACCTCCGCTGCTTTTGGACTTTGTGTAGTAAACCACAACCACCACGTGATCCCCGAAAGTATCTTGCAAAGACAATCTTCCTGAAAGAGAATGTAAAGATCAGTCAATATTTAATTTTTGCCGATTCCTAGGTATTGACCGCACTTGATTTCCCCGGAGCGTGTAACACCAAAAGGTAAAAAAAACCTTAACCCGGAGTATTTGCGAGTGGATGAAAAATTGATAAGGATTTAAAAATGTTTAGCACGCACAGGTGTTCTTTCTCATCCATGTAAAGTTTGTTCCAAGTTGCTTCGATAGCTCTTTGATCAATCTTTTTTAACAAAATTTTTTAAACTGCTTTCCAATTGACTAACTTTGGTGCAAATTTCATCCAAATCGGGAGACATCGATTTAAAAATTGGGTCACTTGACATGAAATCCCCAAAATTTATTTTTTTAGGTTGTACTAAATTTGTTATCAAGTTCGAAAATACTTAAAACAGCGTAATTGTTTTTAAAAATTTTTTTAGTAACTTTCGTCTTTTTATAAGAGGATTTACTGTACTGATTTTAAAAAGGGTAGGTTCAAAGACATCATCTGGCTATCGGCCTTATTATTTCCTAACAAATGCTTTCGAGTTTCTTTATTTACTTTTATAAATATTTATACATTCATTTTTTACTTTTTTTTCTTTTTATATTTTTTACCAAATTCAAATTCAGTTTTTCAAAATATGGACTTTATTCGCAAAAAAGTAAGCATTTTTACCAGTCATTTTTTATTGTAATGCAAATCAATTAATTGATTTATCATGCGTGCACTGAGTGACTTTTTTTTAGAAATATATTGGATATTTTTGCATTTTTATTTCAGCACTGCAATCGTGTGCATTTTTTATTTAATTTTTTTTGTTTTACATTTACAATACGTCAGTTTGTAGGGCTGATTGCATAAAAAGACAGAACAATGCAATTGAAAGTGATTTAATCGATTGAAACAAGTTTTAAATTGCACACCAAACAGTTCAGATTTTTTTATTTCATATGTTTGTACAAATAAATAATTGCTATAGAATAATTATTAGGAGAAGATATAAACAGGACTGTCACATAAATCTGCTCCTCCAAAAAAAAAAAAAAGGTTGATCAAACTCCGTTTTACAACTGTTAAGGGCGCAAAATATTCTCCCAACTAAAGCTTTTGACATTTTTACATTTTCAAAGATTGAAAACATATCGTTTAGTTTAAATACCTTTTTCTATAAACTAAGAAGCTTTATTTATTGAAATCTAATGGTGCTTTCTTTTCTAAAAAAAATAATGCATTATAATTGTGTAACATACTTATCAGGTTACACTCACCCTTATAAACTGATACATTTTTCTAAATTACAATACAACAAAATAATAGCTACGTTTTACACTCAACACTAGTTCGTATTTAGCGAGTTAAATATTGAATGCAAAGTTTCTACTAATAAGCGATATTCACCACGCTTGTAGCGGTTTTAAACATTAAATTTTCATTGAATTCCAATAAGCGTTAACAACACTGTCACTGTTAAAGTTGCTGTAAAAATTGTTACGCCAAAGAAAATAGTTATTAAATAAAAGTTAAACAAACGAAATACAAAAGTTTCTATATCCATCACAAGATAACCATAAATCACAATATAACACAAATTGTATGCAAACACAAGAAAAAAGTTAATAAAAAAATACTTGCCTTCATAAAAAAGTACTTTACGCAGATGCAAAAAAGGGTATTATCTCACACTCAATTATAACTGGGGGTAAGAAATGGAACAAATTTGACATTTATTTTTGCAACATATTTAGAAAGGAAAGCGACAAATTTTTAAATTTTTGCATTTCTGGCGCCATTCATTTTGAAAATCTATATTAAACGATGAAAATATTTTCTTAATAATAAACCGTGACTTTAGTTGAGAAGATTGTGTATTTTTTTGGATCAACAATATTTTAAATAATATATTTTTTCTGAAATCAAATCTTCTTGTTATTTGTTTTAAAACTAAAGAATTTCAAATTAAACCTGATCTACACCTATAAGAAATTACCCACGCTCTACCCACGACAATAAAAATTACACCCAGTTCGGGTAATTACCCACAAAGTGGCATCACTGGTGTTTATAATTTAAAAAAGGTGTATCTATTTTTTTTAGTTTGAAAAATGCCTTTGGATAGTTTTAGATTCTAAAATTTAGAACTAAAAGAAATAAAGGACCTTTTCTACATTCTTTTTAGTTCTAAAACTATTATTGCTGGCCGTATGTCAACGCACTAATTAGTGCATTTTTCTGGATGTAATGGAGTGTGCAGGTTCTGTTGTGAACTGGTCTGGAGTGAGACCAATCCACAATTCTGTTTGTTATTAAGCCCGTTTAACCAAGTTTGATAGCGTTGTTTAAGCGTAAATCTATTCATTTTGATTTGCCAGTGTAAATTGATTTTAAGTGTCAAAAAGTGAGCGCAGTATGACAGTACGTTTGACAGTTAACTCTTTCGTAAGTTCTATCGGGATTAAAAAAAAACACCTTTTGTTTTTTTTGTACGAAACTATTTTTTGCTAAAGGCCCAACCATAATATGCATAGCCTTGCTTAACCTACTGCCAAAAATTAACGAAAAGTCTCTCAAATGTATTTAAAAAAAAATAAAATCAACAAACGCTTGATTCCGTACGGAATGTGCGATCAGCTTCGCACTTTGCTTAAGCAAATGACAGTTTCATAAAATTTAACAAAAAGTTTCCTTAAGTTCAATACGGTTTGCCTCATGTGATTTACATGTATTCGTACATTTGCTAAAGCCAACTTAAGCATATTATGGTTGGGCCTTAAGACTTTCTTAAGTGTTTGGTTTTTTATACACATGTCGTGAATAATAAGAAAATACATAAGTATATTATTGTTTTTTTGTTTTTATCATTTTTTGCATATTGTTATGAAAAAGGCTTTGCTTTTATAAAGTTTTCAATAAAGCAATAAAATATGTGTATGTGTGTGGATTGTTATCATTAGAAAAATGATAAGATAAAATAATAATAATTAAACATTATTTACCTTTGAATCCAATTAATAAATCTATGAGCTACGTAGGTTGTGCAAAAAATCAAATATTCGTAGGCAGTCATTATCAGTTAACTTCTAAGTAATGTAGACGTTTTGCTGTAGTCATAAATTTTCATATTGTATTAATGACCAAATCAAGTTTTTAAAGATTATTTACTTATTTTGGTAATTTGTCATTTCTATTCTATTCTATTCTACTACTACACTTTAATATGCTTAAGTTAACTTAAGCAGTTGTGCGAATCAGTGATAATCATATATGTCAAACCATAATTTACTTAAGGAAGCTTTTTGTAAAAATTTATCAAACTGTCATTTGCTTAAGCAAAGTGCAAGACTGATCGCACATTCCGTACGCAATCAATTTTTGTTTATTTGGTTTTGGTTTTTAAATGCATTTTAGAGGCTTTTTGTTAGTTTTTGACAAAAGCTTAAGCAAGCTTATGGCTATTATAGTTGGGCCTTAAGATTTAACTTGAATAATTGTATGGACTTAAACAAATTACACTACATAACAATTACTGTGGAATATAGCATGATTAATTTTTCGTACATCTTTTAAATATTATAGATTTATAGTTAAGTATTATTATTTATTCTGCATTAATTAAATCTGAGGTAGATAAACAAAAATGGCAACAGCAACAACTAAAAACATAAAACCTAAACTTATTACCTCGATTTGAACATTCGATTCAACTACTTCGACCACGCTCACAAAACTGTGTGGCGCACTATGAAGTTATTTTTTTGAAAACCAATTAGCAAAAAAAAAAAAAATAATAATAAAATATATAATAATAAAAAATTATAACGAAAACTGTATTATAAGCATTTTGTGATTTTTTTCACTATTGTAAATATTTTGTTTTTGATAGCGCAGAATAGCAAAAAAAAAAAGTAGAAGAAATAATAAAATAAAACAAATACAATTCCTTTATGTATACGACTACGTAGTACTCATATATATAAAATTAACACCGCATTTGTTTCTTTTTCTTCATAGAAATAGTATTTAGAATTTATTCTCGTATTGCAAGTAAAACATTAAACAACGTGCAAGTAAACAAGTGCCATTAATTAAAAAAATAAAATACATTTGGAAAAGAATTATAATTAATATAATTATATATGTACATATTTTTAATTTTTATTAAAATTATTGTTTTAGTATAAAAATGATTTAAATTAATTAATATAATTTAAACAACAACAACAACAACAAAGATAAAAACTTCCTTAGATTAAACCGAAAATACTGCAACTGTAAATAAACAACATGTCAAAAATTGTTAAATTGTTTAAAAGTAAAAAAGACAAACCGCCAAAAGCGGAAATTATAACGGAACCAAAGGAACCGGAACAACCTTTAACCAAATGTGGAAAACCTTTAGTTTTGGATAATACACGCTGGGAGGCAAGTATTTGAATCAGAAAAAAAGAAAAATTATTCCTTGTGGTTTTTCTTCTTTATTTTTATTATAAAAAGTGTTTGATCATAAATAGTTAAAAGGGTTCCCAGTTTTATTTTAGGCCTTATCCCCAATTTTCGATTTTTCATCCCCAAAAATCCCCAAAACAGCTAATTTCTTATCCCAAAAATCCCCACATTTTCTTAAAAATAAAATACATAATATTATGTCAATAGAAAAATATGCATACATCGATTTATATATACATATAAATCCATTTGTTTAATACATATTATTAAAACTAATTGTATTTATTCTTTGAGTTCTACGTATCTACATATGTACACATGTATAGTATGTAACAAGGGTAACGTCTAAACGCAAAAGATAAAAGATAATAATTATGCGTCAATATTTATCATTTCAAAAACTAGGGAATCAAAATTTTCTGATTCATCTGCCAGTGCAGTTTTGTTTTACATGTTGTTTGTTTAAAAAGTGCATTTGAGATGATTGAATAAATTTGTCACAGCAAGCTGCATTATTTTAAAGTGTGTATTTATTCTTATTAATTCTAATAACTTATATTGCATTCTGTTACAAATATTGATTTTGGTTGTATTCATTACAGAAAAAGACTAAATAGTTCAACAGAAGTAACGCTGGTTGGTACAAAACCATATTTAAAACTATTTCAACAAGTTCTTAAAAAAGTTTAAACAGCACAAACGATTAAAATTTGAGCCCAAATTTTGACCAAATCGGTCTTGCCATTGCAAAAAACCAATTAATAATAACATATTATCCCTAAAAATCCCCAGCGAAAAAAGTGCCTTTCCCCAAAAAATCCCCCCAATTTGGGGTTAAATCCCCAAAACTGAGAACACTGATAGTTAATATCAATATAAAGAAAATAGTAAATAAGAAAAAAATTTATTAATCATAATTTTTTCTTACAAAGTTATAAGAAAATCAAAATTATTTCCAACTTTTAATTTGATAAACGATTATTTTTAAAACCAAAGCGGTTTAAAATTTTGTAATATAAGCAAAGAACAAAAAAAAAATTGAAAAAACGTTCAATAATAAAAAAAAAACCAAAAAAATCTGACAAAACTATGAAAATCGCGTACTACAGGTGCGGCAAATTCGTAACACAACACAATTTATAAGAAACTAGAAAGAGTTATCAATTAACCCCAAACTTGTGCTATGATAACCATTGACCTTGATTATGCGTTACCCAATAGCAAGCAAACTTAAACAGTTGCACGCGAGTGGGAATTTGTCAAACATTGTATTCTATGATGGGAAAATGATACAATAGAACAGTATGTTCCAAATGATCGAGATAAGATTAAAAAAAAACCCAAGCGCCATCCCACGTTATGGCACGACCCACAGACGCTCTTCGGTATTTTGAAATTATGGCGTTAAGTTGAAGTCAACTGTATACTAAGAAACAGTTTTAGAAGGTTTATTAAAGCCTTGAGCAGATAGATACTCATTTTGGAAAGAGGTCATACACTTTTAAAAGGGTTCAGCTCAATAACACAAAGCACAAATAAAACATGCCCCTCTACGAAAAGGACGAATACCACAAGATCATATTTGTGCAGTCTGCAACTCTTTTTTTTTTGATAAAAATTTACCGCATAATCAAGGCCAAAGGTTGCCATAGCGAAATTTTGAAATAAGTTTAAGAGCTTCTTCATTCAGGTTCAATTAAAATAAATTATTTGTAGTTAAAGTCTGTTAAAAAATTCAAAAAGTGTTAAGCACTTAAATTGATAACACTTCATTTTCACTTAAGTTAATAACACTTCATTTCACACTGTATCAGAGTAACTAAGCACAAACAAGCATGTTTTCCTCAGATCTATATGAGAGCTTTAAGCTCGGACAGCAAATATTAAAAAATTATTAATATTAAAGAGATTCTGCCGCACAGTGTGGCTCCAGAGGGCTGTGTGAAAACCATTATCAAAACTTAAATTTGAATACTCTATTTTCAAAAATTTACAAAAATAGAACTGTGCGCTGTAGTTAAAGGTGTTGCATACCTACGGTAACCATTCGCCCTGTTTAATACAGAAAAGTACTGTATTTTAGGTCTTTGTTCTGTGTAAAAATTGTTTTTTGTGTAAAAAACTTTAAATCGTTTTGTATTTTATTAAGTGTTCTCCGTTTAATATAATATTCAAGAAATAACTATCTAAATTGCTGGACACTTTTATTTTTGACAACCAATAAAAAAAACTTGTTTTTTCAGAAATTTTCAATTAGTACATAGTTTCCATAGATTTCTTGTTACACACTACGTCTCGTCTCTACGTTTAAGCTCAGTCTTAATAAAAATCTGTCAGGTGTTTGCTTGTAATTTAGAGTTTTGGCTTGAAAATTTACGAAATTTAAAAAAAAAAAAATTTTTCCTACAATTCTTATTAAAGTATTTTAGTTTACCTATTGTAGCACATGGCTCATATAATATTTTTTGCTCCTATAACTAAATCTTAGCAATTGCAACTTTTTTGAATAGTTACAGAGTGACTCATCGGCAGACTTATGGGTCAATTACAGATGGCAACACAACCGAATTTGAGTTGTCAGCAGCGAAATCAGGCAACGCCGCTCGTGTTAAAATATAAAAAAAAAATAATTTTGTATATTTTAACAGATTCAGCCTCAAATCTTTTTGATTTTCCTTCCTGTTGTTTGGGCTTAAATCACAGTTATCTCGCAATCCTTATACATAATATCAAGTCCCTAACCTATGATAATAGCTGCACTTATCTTCAATGCTAAAGCAATGCCAAACGCTGCTAACTCTGTATACCTGTTTATATATACCTCTGTATATGTATACCTCTGAGGGGACTGGCGGGCTTTATATTCTCCGAGCATACAGACATGACAGTTAGAAAATACAAATTCACTCCTATCGTGAATAAAAATTCTTTGGGAGTTTTTTCCCCATTTTTACAATTGAATTAACATAGGAAAAATGGAAAATAGGAAAAAACTCCCAAGGAATTTTTTATTCACGAAAGGGGTGATTAGTTTCCAAAAACACTACTAACTGTCTTCGTGACGTAGGCGTCCAGACAGTAGTTAAGACAGTTCACTTTTAAAAAATATGTCAAACATGAATGTTGCAGTGCAAGTCCAGCTAAACGTGTTTTATATGAACTAAACAAACTTAAAAACAGCTTAAAATAACTATATTGTGTTAACAAACATAACACTAAACTAAAATATAAGAAATCAAAGCAAAATATGTTTAATTTTTTACAAATTGATTATCTTCCCTTTTGCTAAAAAAAACTTCAGATTACTGTTAGCAAATGATAAATCGTTGTCATATTTTACTGTCTGCAAAATTTGCTAGTAGACAAGACAGTTGGAAAAGTGTGCAAGTAATACTAAAAAAGTTTGCATGTATTACTACCCTGCAGGAAATGTCACTAGTGAATCTGTACTGATTCACTTTTGACACAGTCACCAGTACTAGTGACTTATTATACCCCAGGCAATGTTATTTACAATAGACATTTAACATGTGCGTGTCATTGGAATTCTACTACTGACGTTGGTACTACTGACTAGGTAGTTCCTTTGGGAACATATGTAGACATTGGAACCAGAGAATCGCTAGTACATTTTTTTATTATTTTATTATTTCTTAAAATTTTATAGGAATTGTACTTCTCAGTTGTTATTGATAAAATCTTTTTCGTATTAAAGCCAAATATAGTGGCAAATGTAATGTAGTGTAGACACCTCGTTGACAATGTCACCAATATAGTCGACAAAACTGGTGACTTGGAGACACTTGCCCCAGGTTTCCTTCAGGGTACTGTCTTGACAGTACTAGCAAATGTAAACGCTATGATAGAGGAAAAGTGCTGTTGTTGAATTTGCATAATTTTAGAAAATTATAGTACAATGGCGTTCGTGCGCCACGAAAAAAAAATTAGATCTGTATGATGGATATTTGACTTTGCATTTCAGGACCATCATACTGCCTTTTTCTTGCTTATAGATAATTTCGAATGCTTTTCAATGATTTTAAAAAAAGACATGATTATAAAGTTAACATTTTTCGTTCGTAATAAGTTTTTTCTTATGTTGTAAATATATTTGCCTCTTCTATATGTATATTTATTTATATATACGCGATTCTTTTAAAAAAAATTTTTACAAATTTGGACCGTATGTTTCTTGAAAAATATACAAATTGATTAATTTTATAAATTCGTAAACGCAATTCATTCCGTGGTTTAGTTTTTCAGAAAATTATGAAAACACGGAATGGGAGTTTTCTGTATCTGAAAGGCCAAAAAACTATCAAAATACACTTTCTATCAATAAACAAATATGTTTTCTTCGGTTCTGAACGAAATTGTACTCTTCGACATGGCCCTATAAGTCGAACTTATAACCCAATATTTTGCGAAGCATTAATGGCACATTAAAAACCAAGCGCACATGTATGCGCTACGCAATAAGGTACACAGAAGCAGTACAGTAAGTGAACGAACTTTTCGCAAATGTACATAATAACATTTAAAGTGCATAGACCTTCCCTTACTACAAAGTAGGTTTGTAAGAAAGAATATTAAAGAATAAAGCTGTGGTCACACTTATTAAATATTTGACCAAATAAGCTAACCACAACTTTTGTTTACAGTAAGTGAGATTTAACATGGTTTCAATATCACATAATATAACTTATAATACTGCTTCACTTAGCGAAATATTGTTTTCTGTAAGATGTGGTATTAAAGTCAAAATAAATATTGTAATTAAAAGAAATAATATTTTAGTGTGCCTGTTGGCAACGTTTCTATCGTCAAATATTTGCCAAATGTGACCATAGCTTAAGTGTAACAAAAGTATGAGCTAGTCGTTACAATCACCAGTTTTTTTATGGATGTATTGAACGAAGCGCTTTTTTGTCAAAAATTTATTGCTTTAAAGTTGAAACTCGCCATATGAAATTCACGACTTCCGTAAACGAGATTGTAAGTGAAACTTTAAATGTCTCTCTTACAAACCTTGCTGTTTAGTAAAGAGTTAAATTTATGAGTACTTTTTTAACATTTTGTTGAATTAGGCTATCCCATAAAAAGTTGCACAACGTTTGTACTTTTATTTATACAAGCTTGCACTTACATACTTATGGTGTTTTCTTTTCTAAAAAATAATAATGCATTATAATTGTGTAATATATTTATCTGGTTACACGCACCCTTACAAAGTGATAGATTAAATTACAATACAACTAAATAATAGATACGTTTTACACACAACACTAATGTGTATTTAGCGTGTTAAATATTGAATGCAAAGTTTGTACTAATAAGCGATATTCACCACGGTTGTAGCGATTTTTAACATTAAATTTTCATTGAATTCCAATAAGCGGTAACAACACTGATTTTCAATAATTAAAGCCATTTTGCGCCAAAAAAAAAAATAATTATTAATTAAAAGTAAAACAAAAAAATAAAAAAGTTTTTATATTCATCACAACTAGAGTTTTTTTTTCCCGGAGTTTTTCGATTCCCGGGAAAGCGGGAAAAATTTTTAAATTTCCCGGGATCCCGGGATCCCGCTCCATACAAATAATACAAAGTAAACTTGGTTTTATTAATGAAAAAAACTTTTATAAACAAACGTGAGGGAACTTGTCTACAAAGTAAGTAAAATAAATGCTTAAATACTACAAAAATAATTGAAGATTGAAAGCGGAACTTGAATTATTATTACCTTTGGCTATTATAAGTAAATTCCGTATTATGATAAAATAAATATAACAATTGAGGTACTCAAGATATGAGATCAAAAAGTAAATTCATAAAATATATAAAATATTTTAATAAATATATTAACATTTTTTAACGGCGTAGGAAATTACTTTCTGACACACTCAAAGCGTTTAGTGAGTCGCCAAAGAGTATATTTCTGATTTTGTTTACTGATTACCATGTTTCCGAAAAATTTCGTTTACTTTTTTACCGAGGTTGGACAAATAATTAAAAGTGCACCGTTGTTGCATGTTTCTGATGTCAAGGTTGATGCAAAAAATAGCATCATCCGGACTACTTCTTACAAACTATTTCTTTTCATTAGGTCCATCTGTAATCTTTAGGACAATGTATTTTTCTAATTGTATGTTTTAGTAACTTACACGAGTTTCATTATTTTTTTATTTCGGTTTCCCGGATATATTACCAAGCTCGATTTTTTTTTTTTGTAGATACGACTATGTTGCAATAACGGAGCGATATGTTTATGTATATCCTATTTTTAAGACTTGTCCATGGACAATGAGAATTTACTGCCTGCATCTTATTTTGAATTTATCAATTCATCACTTCACTTAATTTATTAATTATCAACTGTTGCACTGCCCATTCTGCTTTTAATAGATTTATTGTCGCAGGAGACATTAATTTACGTTTGTACACATTTCTTATAATTGATCTAATCGACAACCCATCCACAGATGCTAATTTTTAGAGAAAAGAAAACTAAATTTCAGAGTAAAAATAGCTGTTTTCTGAAACTATGAAGAACTTTTTATTTCCCGGGATCCCGCAACAAAAATCCCGGGAAAACGGGAAATATAATAAGTGAAATAAGTGAAAAAACCCTAATCACAACATAACCAAAAATCACAATATGACACAAATTATATGCAAACACAAGAAAAACGTTAATAAGAAAAATACTTGCTGCATTAAAAAGTACTTTACGCAGATGCAAAAAAGGGTATATCTCACTCAATTATAACTGCGGGAAGAAATGGAACAAATTTAGCATTTATTTTGGCAGCATGTTAAGAAAGAAAAACTACAACTTCTCACATTTGGCATATATTTTGAGAATAGAACAAAAAGTACCATACATGGAAGATAATAGAAAAGAAAACACCATTAGATTCTGACAATTTTGCATCGTTTGTGCGAACTAATTGTATATTATTTGGTTGATGTTATGTTTTTGAAGTTTTGCTTTTTTGCATGAGTGCAAGTTTTGACGTGAATACCTTTTTTATCAGCTGGTAATGGAATAATGTTCCACGATTTGTTTTACATATTGCATATTGAGTTGCTTAATATTCTATAGTTTCTTTTTGGTTCACCAAAGGGATTTATGGATTCCTATGTTAGAGATGACTTGACTCTTCGCTTTTCAATATAGGTACATATTAAAAAGCTCGATTCCTCGACTTTACAAACTCGTTTTAATATTTTAATCGAAGACCCATTATATTATCTAAAAATGTTTTCGTTAATGAACTTCTAAATATTTTTTGACTGTCTGTCTGTTTTATTTTTAATAAATATTCCAAACTTTTAATGATTCAATTTAATTAAGTATTATTTATTTAATTTCCCTAATTTAACAACTTTTTATATTAATTTTACTTATTTAAATTACTTTTAATGTCAGCAATCTCAATGAAAATTTTTCTCAATTGAATAAATTTGATGCAAATAATGAACTTATTAATGAATATTTAAACAGAAGGTTTGATTACACAGCCCGACAAAATTAAAAAATATTTCTGCTTCTTTAAGTTTATCAACTGATTCTAGTTAATTTGGGTGCGTTGAATTCAAAACTAATCAGTTTGTCTCTATCAGCTCTAGTTTTCATGATATAACTTTATATACCCTCCACTTATGACCTCCAATTACCCAAATTTTTTTTTATCAAAATTTTTTAATTACTGTTATAGTTATTGCCAAAAAAAAAATACTCCCAAATTTTTTTCAGTATTTAGAAAGTAAAACTTTTCCATAGGAAATTAAAAAAATAAAAAGAAGTAAAACTGTTTCATACAGATTTATTAAAATAAAAAAAAAATACTTAAAAAAATTTGGGAGTTTTTTTTTTTGGCAATAACTATAACAGTAAATAAAAAATTTTGATAAAAAAAAAAATTTTGGAAAAAAAATTTGGGTAATTGGTGTAATTGGAGGTCATAAGTGGATGGTATATAAAGTTATATCATGAAAACTAGAGCTGATAGAGACAGCGCACCCAAATTAACTAGAATGAGTTGATAAATTCAAAGAAGCAAATTGAGTGTTGGCCTTTGTTATTCTTTATTTAATTAAAAAATTGTTGTTAGCCATAGTACTAAAAAGAAAGTTTATATTATTTGTAAAGATTTGTGTATAATAAATTACTTATTCCTATTGCCATGCAATCTTTTGTAACCTCTTAATCAATAATTACGAAACCAGATTAGTTCATTTAAAAAAAAAATATATAAATAAAATTCATTACCAAACAGGTCGTACGTAGCGTCTTCTGTTCAATATATGATAGGTATTGGGTTACTAATCGGAACAATTTTTCTGCGAATTCCCTAAAATATTTGCTTCAACTTTCAACAAATATCGCAAAGAATTCGTTTGACTTAAATGTAAAGTTTTGTAAAAATTCATCTTACTAAAACCAAAGCAGAAACGTGTAATTCAATTTTAGAGACATTTTAGTACATGAATTTAGTCATTGTGTTCATTTGACCGGAATGGATCTAGCATATCTTCGGCAATATAATTATGAAGCACTGTGGAAAACTGTTAAATTTTTAAAAAAAAACTTAAAAAGATATCTAAGAGTTTCCCTGCGGGAAATTTGTGTCAATTGGTTCAACAGACTGGTCCTGGGAGTTGTGAAAATAGAACCGGTACAAAAAGAAAGAACTTATGACCAGTGAAAGGAGAACCAATCATGTAACTGGTTTATGAAGAAAAAAAAAGGTAGAAAACGTACTGAATTACAGTACAGTCTTCACCGGTGGTGTGACAAATTTTTTGGGACTTTCTTAAATTTGGTTATTGAATTTAATTCTAGGACTTGTTTTATTGAAATTATTCTACTTTGTATTGAAATTATTCTACTTTGTATTGAAATAATACTACATTGTATTGAAATAATACTACACTGTAGTAACTGTCACTAAACACGTCCATTAAGAATAGATGTATGACTGGTCAAATGGTGTCAATTGATCCCCTCCAATGACAACCACATGTAAAAGTATATATAGGTCTTGTTCATAGAAAGTATTAATACTAGAACCGGTTACTACCACCAAAGACCTATCACGGGACTACTTTGGTGTCAGTTCGCTTCCCTCTAGGGTTATGACAAAGATGTCATGTTCAATTTCTTTTATTGCTTTAAATTATAGCTGCAGATTTAATAAGAAATGATTAATATTTTTTAAACAAATCTCCTGATGTCAAGTCGTTTGGATTGATCTCAAACAATACAACTTGGTTTATTCTTATTAACCACCTCTTAATTCCTAAAGCGATTATAAAAAGTCAATAATAGCACAGGTTCACACTTTTCTTTACAAAACATTTTTGGAATATTCTGTAAAATTAAGGACTGTATTTAAGACCAACTTTCATACCAAATTGCAATTATGTTCTTCTATATGACTTAAGTTGTAACAAGAGATTGATTATAATGAAAATATAAATATGTATTTATAATCCGTGTGGGTTATTTCTGTAAACAATGAGTCTTACATATTAATCAAATTATCAATTTCATCGCAACGACAACAACAACCACTGTTTTTATAAAATGTTATAAACATTGCAAACTGATAATATAAAAAAGTATTAAAAATATTACACTTAATTTATGTTCGCTTTCTTTTGTTTTTTGTTAAATTATCTGTGTAAAGAAATTTTAAACATACTTCAGCTTTAGTAATTTCTTATTTACACTTTGTTTTATAACTATATTAGCACCATTTTTTTTTTTTTTTTTTTTTTTTTTTTGTTGAATTCAAATAAAACAGTAGTAAAGTTCGGGTATTGTGGAATAGGCGGATAATATGGAACCTTCCTGTATTTTAACAAATCTTACAGAAAAATATTAACATTACGGCTTTGGCTATGCAGTTAGTTTTACGTCGGTGATTTTTTTTGTGCACCATTATTTTGCTTCAAATATTGCTTTATTATTTGTGTTCTAATTGTTAAGTGTCACAATTTAATAAGTTTTGTAATATTTAAAAGATTTCTTTTAAAAAAATTGACAATCGGCTTATGTGGAACCCTATTCCACCAAAATTCTTTGCTGAGGAATAATTTTTAATTTATTTTTATTTTAAAATTACAATTTATGGCAAAAAATTAATTAAAACAAATCAAAGTATATGCTAAATCGCATTTGTTTTTATACCACTGTTTTGATACAGGTAATATGTAATAGTATAACCAGGGAGTTCCACATTACCCTTCAATTTAAACAATTTTAAAATTTTTAAATCACTGTTTTGGGGTACCTTACATTTTTCATGTAAAACTTTTTGTTTTATAAAAAAAAATTAATTTTTTTTGAAGACCTCAGTTAGAAAATCGATTTAGTAACACATTTTAACTAGTCCAATGATGAGTTGACCTACATATACGTTTTTGAAGATTGTCAAAACGAAAATATGAGTGCCACCCGAAGTTACTCTAGAAATTGGAGTTCGATTTATTGCAACAAACAGTTATGTGTGTAAAGCAGATCGTTAAACTCACTAGTTTTTTATGCGTTAAAAAATGCGTTTTTTGTGTCAAACATGTATTGCTTCAAAGTGGGAACTGGTCATATAATTTTCATGGGTTTTGTTTGCGAGATTTACTTTTACATTTCTTCCTTAGAAACCAGCCACGTTTGAAGCTCCATTTTTTGTTTGAATACATAAATTCAAATAACGTAAAAACAATGTATGTCGAATCGTATATATCCTTAACCAGGATGCGATAAGCACAAAAAATTATATAAATACCGTTCTTTAAATGCGCTCATTTCTCCAATCCTGCCTATATTTTGGCGTATGTTGTCAATTAATAACCAAGATGATACCCTAATTTGGAAACTTTGACTCTTACCGTTCTTGAGATATACAGAAATCTATAACGTCTTTGTATAAGGGTGCCACTCCCACTTCTCCAATCCAGCCCATTTTTAGTGGGGTTGTGTATTGATTACCCAGCTTTGTATACCATTTTTGGACAATTTTTCTCCTATCGTTCAATCTTTTGTCACGCTCACTTCTTTAATCCCGCCCACATTTTGTCGGATGCTGTGAATTGATATGCTTGTACTTAATTTTAAAACTTTGGCTCTTGCCGTGCTTCAGATATAGAAAAAAACAACAAGCGATTTATGGATCGATCTAGCTGAATTTCGATAGCAAGCTTAAACGGAGTATATGTGATATTAATATATGACAACCTAGTAACCATCATTACTGGGGTCTTCGAGAAACCCGTTTAATCAAATTCGCTACTTATGTATAAGGGCCCAGAATATACATCAGTATGTACTTTGTATGGTCTAAGGTCAATATTGTAGAAATTACAAATGGAAGGACAAACTTTCCACTTTTGGTGAAAGGTATAAAAATATTTCTTAAAACGCTATTATCGATTAGTTGCATCTTTAGCGTTTCTAATTAAAAAATTTATTTAAAATGAATTTTAAATTTTAATTGAAATCTTACATTATTAATAAATAAATGGATATTATTTAGATCATTTAAGTCGTTGTCATATTATTTAATATGTATGTGGAAAACTAAAGTAATTTTGAGCTTATCGTAAGAGGAATGTTATTTTAAACTAAAGGCAAGCGATCTGTTAAATGATTGACAATTTTCTGTTGCATTTAAGTTGACATCCAAAAAACGCTTGCCGCCCTTATTTAGGTAGCTCACTAAGTAAGAAATTTGTATAAAAGTGCATGTTGAATATGTTTTAATCGTCATAGTACACATTTATACATGTTTGACAGCTAATACTAAAAGAGTACTTGAAATTCTACCTTAAGATTTCTCTGATATGTACTAATTACATATTATGACACTTTAGTAACATAATTATAAAACTTACTGTGTTTTGAATACTTGCGTTTTAGTACACTTCAGTTCAAAAAAAGAAAATAATACAAAATGTTCTAACAATTTTATCTAATCAAATTAAGTTAAAAGAAAAACAAGAACGTATTGACGTAGTCTACATATATAAACCTATTATTTCTTTTTATTTTTTTTTTTTATTTTTTTTTTTTGCAAAAAAAGTTTTAATTTATTTTATAAAATAAAAATGTTTAACAATGTCTTTTTAAATAATATGTCATAACTCTAACCACAAAAAATAAATTAAACAATAGACAAGTAATTAAATTTTAAACAATGACGTCAAATAGATCGTGATGGGTACCAGTGCAAATCTAATATGACTAATTTAATAGCGAAAAATTATTTTTACTTATTAATTTTGAATATTTTTTTTTTTTTATTTTACAGAAAAGACTACAAAAGGAATTGATGTCATTGATTAAGGAACCGCCACCAGGAGTTTCAGTCGATACTGATAGTATAGTCACGAACTTATCAGAGTAAGCATTAGACAATATAAAACTCAAAAGTTCAACATTTTTGTTTATAATAATTTAGCATTAAGCTCTGTTTGTTTTAAAAATAATCAGCGTTCTAAACATTTATTGTACAAATATTTACATATATACAAACATGTTTTCTTAATGCATCAAATGCGTTTCATCAAAACCTCAAAAAATTATCTCGAACAAAAATAATTATCTATGTAGAAAGTAGTAATTGAACCTGGTCCTTACAAAGGTAGTACTACTATACATATTGTTACTATGAATTTTACTTTATAAAAAGCGTTTTGGTTTATAATAAACCGTTGGTTCATTTTTATTGTAAATCAAAATTAAAGCATATACTGATTCAGGTTAACAGTCCTTGTTTAGTTCAGAAATTAAATTATTAAATTCTGTTAGAAATGAACTGAACCACACAATGACTCAAATAAACTCAACACAAACTAGTATTCAGAATATTCAGTTAAGTTTTTTTTTATTGCAAAAAAGGAATAATTTCTATTTTTTAACTGCACTCTTAATTATAATTTCAAAGTTTAACATTGTACATATGGGTAATTCCAAAGTGTGGAACGTGACAGTCGTACGCATCAAAAATGCAATAACATTTAAAGCAAAAAATATTTTTACGATACATGGTTTGGTAATAAAAAAATCATATTTTAAAATGGAAGGCATTTTGTTGATATTTGTATGGGAATATATAGAAAAATCTAAAGAGCCAACCACAGTATGCATAGCCGTGCTTAACCTACTGTCAAAAATTACCAAAAAGTCTTTAAAAAACAATAACAAAATCAAAAAACATTTGATTCCGTACGGAATGTGCGATCAGTTTTACACTTTGCTTAAGCAAATGACAGTTTCTTAAAACTTAACAAAAGTTTCCGTAAGTTCAATATAGTTTGCTTCATATAATTTACATGTATTCGCACATTTGCTCAATCCAACTTAAGCACAAAGGCAACTGGGCAGATTTCGTGCCAGCTTCACATAAACCATCTACAGATTATCCTTAACACCCTGACATTTTGTTTGGAATCGGTCGACTTGTTTTCGCAGCTAGTTTTGATGTGTACACTTCTTTTTATAAATATATATATTAAATGAATCAACGGATATGGATAAATGCAAAGTGTTGAACGTGACAGTCGTACGCATCAAAAATGCAATAACATTTTAAACAACAAATATTTTTACGTTCTCTTAACCCTTAAATTATAGCACTTTGAAAGCACTGTTATCTATGCCAAAGTTTATGGAGGGCGCGATTCTAGGTCAAATAAAATGGCAAAATAAGTAGTGGTTCGAACGTGAAAAAAAAGAAGTTGTTTTTGTGGCCATGTATAAAAAGGCGTATTTCAGCGAAATCTGGCACAATTTTTTAGTCAAACTACTTTCAGAATTTTACGTAGCAATGTAACATTAAAATGTCTTTGGTTTGATTTCAAAATCTTCTGTATTTTTTTTTTTTTGCTTTTAAGCCAAAATCTGGGTCGATACGTGACATTTCGAACGTGAAGATTTTTCCATAATAATTTAACTGAATAATGATTAAAACCAAATAAAAATGTACCGAATAACATATTTCTCTTTGAACTCTTCCTTAGATAACAGACCATGTAAGAACATTTTTTTGGAAAAATTTTTATTAAATATCACGTCTTTTAAGGAAGAAAATATTAAAGAAAACATACAATTAAACATTCTCACAAATAAGAAATTACGTTTGCACAATTTTGCAGTCTGATTATTCATCTAAGTGAACAAATTTATGAGTAAATTTGTAAAATAAGTAAAATCTCAATATTTCTCTATAACAATATCGTAAAATAATCAACTTTTAAATTTTCCGTCACGGTGGACCTTTTGACGGAAAAGTCCATATGCATATGTATGTCGTGTCAACAAAAAAAAAAACGATTTTTAAAATTCTTGCGTTTTACGTTTTCGATTTCCAGCACACGCCTGATTTCCTTTTCAGGATGCCTAACGAAAGTGTAAAAAGTTAAAATTGACTTAAGCGTGCTAAATCCAAATCTGTTCCCAGATTGATTCTATCAATTCTAGTTTACCGCCACTATTTTCAGATACCTCCGAAACTATTAAAAATATAAAAAAACTGGTGTTTAAATGACTTAAAGGAATATTATTCCAAATATTTTGCTGATAACCCTCATCCAAATTGGACAACTCACTTCCAAGTCTTCATTAAATGTATAAGCATAACCGCCTTATTATTGAATTAAAATTTTATTACTTTTTATGAATTTTTGAAAACAAAAAATAATCTTCTTTTGCATGAAAAAAAACTATCACCGTTTATTTCGAAATACTCTGAAAGAGCTAAAAATATAATAAAAAGTTATTTGGATGGCTCAAAGGGAATCATTTTGAAGTGATTAAATTAAAATCAGACAAAACGATCTCAAATTATGTATTGGCATAACCGCCTTATTTCGGGCGAAATATTCGACTAGCCCATAAAAAAAAACTAAACGGGATAGTAAAAAACTGAAAACGGATTTAAATTTTGCGATTGAAGATTTTTATATTCCATATATTATAAGCAGAACAAATATTTTTCCACCCAGAGGGTTAAAATTGAGAATTAATTTAAAAGCTGAACTTTATCCTTCACAGTAATATCTATTTGGTATTGGGTAAAAGTAAATAAAATTCTACATCACTAATTAAAGCACAGCCGCGAATAACGTTGTAAAAGCCACTTTTTGCAAAATCACTTTTTTGCAAATTATCGTTAACATTACTCTATTACATTGTTCAAATATCATATCATCCAAAATTATGCACCTTAACCTCTTCAAAATTACATATAAAGAGTCAAATAGTGCACGCAGAGAAAAAATATGGTTGGGCATGGTTACGGCAACAACACTATGTTTAATGTAACAATATATTGTTGTCGTACACAAATAATTGTAATTTTTATTAAATATCAACAATATTATAGTTACTGTAAACATATCAATGTTTATCGCAATTATGAATTTGAGTATTGTTGACCGAAAAATAATTATTTTTCTAACAACTTAATTATGATAACTTTCTAAACATATTATATTTCTCACAACCATATCATGATATTTAATAGCCATAACATGATAACTTTCTATACATTTTTCATATTATGTTAAAGATGCAATCAAACTATTTTTACTCTAATCATATTATGTTAGCGCCATTTGTAAAATAATTTTGAAGAAGTTGTGTCGTTTTTTTAGTGAACGGTTAAACAATTAAAAGATAAAATTCCATAAAAAAATATGTTTAAAGAAATTAAAATATTAGCGGAGTTCATTCAAGTATTAGTGATGTAATAGTGCAAATGCTAAATATCATGGTTTTTTTGTAAAATCCAACAACAAAACACACAGAGATTTCGTTATATTTTATAAAAGTGCTTCGATATTTCTGTGGTTTTCATGGGCAACCGCGTAAGTCTTAAAACAAATTGTTAAGGAAAGCCGAAAAACCATTCTAGATCAAACTATGGGCTAGGTATTGCACATTTTAAACTTTGTCATTACGTTAAAAAATCGGAATTGATCCATCTTTTTTCAAAAAAATGTAAAGAGCGTTAAAAATTAGGCAATATGGCATCAACATCTTAAAATCGAAAAAATGGACACACGCGGTTGCCCATGAAAACCACAGATTTTGCATTTGCTCTTTTGCAAGCCTAATATTGAACTCCGCTATTTGATTAACATTAAGAAAATTTGTAAAAAGCCACAAAATAAAAACCATTCAAAAATATTAAAATTTATTTTGTATTTTTATGACAGCTATGAAAGGTGCTGTATCATAATATGATTGCTTCTAAATTTATTATGACAAACATGATGATAATATGATGACTTATTAGCTTATTATGATTAACATGACATAATATGATTAATTTCTTAGCTTATTATGATTAACATGACAATAATTTGATTACTTCTTAACTTAGTATGATTAACAGAATAATAATATGATTAAGGGAAAAATATTATGATGTAATAGTACGAGTATATTTAGTCATAATATGATTCAATAATAATCTTAATATGGTGACTACAATCATAATTCTTATCATAATATGTTGCTCTTAGAATATGTTTATCACAACCATGTTTTTTCTTTGCGTGTGGAAGAACGTTGTAAGTTACTAAAAAATATACAATTTAATGTTTTTGTAAATTAAAATAACGTTTTAAAAGCCGCTTGCGTAGTGGAAAACCGTTTTAAATGACATCGCAATTGTGGATATGAAACATTTTTCCACTAAAAATAAGTTATAAACTGCAAATTTGCATGTTATTTTAAATTCAAATTTCTTAATATTTTGCATACAAGTTTTTATTATCATTAATTTCGATAATCTAAAAAAAAAAAAAATTTTAAATAAGTAATCCTGGGGTCTAATCACCGCATTCGATACTATAGTATCGATTAAACTATCGAATTTTTTTGCTTACAATAGACACTGACGTATCGAATGAAAACTTCATAAATGTAATGTCAAGTTACTCGATATCGAATGCTATTATTTCAAATTCAATACATTTCATTAGATATCGAGTTTCATGATACTAAAATAAATAATTTCGATCAATTTTGCTCGATATCGTATGCGGTGATTAAACCCCTGCCTTTTAAAAACGTTTTTTTTTTTGCTCTTCTGAAAAATAATTATTTTGTCACTTACAACGTTATTCGCGGCTGTGCTTCAATTGTTTAAGTAACTAAAGCTGTTATGATACTTGCTATTTTTTGTATTTCTATATTGGAGAACAGTGCAAATATATTTGCATAGGAAAACTGACTAAGTGTAAAGAGTATGATTATATCATAAAAAATCTTGAAATGTCAAACAAATATACGTGTGTTATTGATAAATAATCTAAGACTGTCAAAAAAAATATAAAATTTTTTAACTTAAAATTGACATTTCCAGATTAATTGTTAGCACTGTTGCCAATTTTTTTAGTTTTTGATCGAAAGAAACGGTTTTTAACTTTTTTTTTGCGTTTTTTTAGCTTTTATGACGGTTTTTTGTGGGGAAAAAACGTGGGCAGTATTGTTTGTTTCGTTTACATTTTATCAAATTGTATTTCTTGTTCTTTCTCGCATTTGTTGTTTCATTCAGTCAATCCTTAAAAAAATCCAATACAAAAAATAGCGAGTATCATAACACCTTAATACTGCTTTCTTTATCGGCAGTTAACGGCCAAAGACAAAATTGAAATATTTCGAGTGTTAGTATTTTGTAACAACTACCTCTTTTTCAAAATAAAATACAAATTTTCGCTTGGGAATTTATATTGAAACAACAATAGAAAAAAACACAAATTTGTTTTTGTTTTCAATTTAAATTTCTAAAGGAAAATTTTTATTTTGTCAGAGGGTTCTGGAAACCGAAAACGTAAAACGCAAGAATTTTAAACGTCGTTTTTTAAAAAGGTTTCTGTAATAAAAGTTTTTCTGACAAATATTTATTTCTCTGTTTTATCGGGCATGTTCTGACAATCGCAAAACGCTTAACATTGGCGATTCTGACTTAAAATTGCAAATTTGGTGTTCTGTAAATCGCAATAGCAAGAAGTTTAATTCATTTTTTTTTTAAATATCGCATGCGATAAAAAATATATTAAAAATATCGCATGCGATAAAAAAAATATTATAAAGAAAATTCGACTATTTACACGAAATTTTAAAGTTTTTAAACATTGTTTTGCCACATAACTTAATTCTTTCAGATGTAACAGTGTCTGCTAGCCAAATTTTAAGAAAAAATTATAGGCAATAGTTCTTTCCAGATGTTACATTATTTTCCTGCCCAATTTCAAGAAAATTAATTGATTAGTTTAGAAGATATAGGGAAGCGGAGCTTTTACCCCTCTTGCCCTATTTAATGCCCTGTCCTTATTCCGATGTTAAAGTGTATGCATGCCAAATTTTAAGAAAATCGGTTGATTAGTTAACCTAAATAATAAAAACTATAGGCTATAGTTCTTTCCAACTGTAACACTATTTACCTGCGAAATTTTAAGAAGATATTGGGAGGGGGAGCTTTTACCCTTCTTGCTCTATTTCACGCCCTAAATAATAAAATATTTAGGCTATAGTTCTTTCCCACTGTAACACTTTTTGCCTACGAAAAAAAAATCGGTTGATTAGTTACGAAGATATAGGGAGGGGTAGCTTTTAGCAATCTTTACCTATTTCACACCCTATTCCCTATTCTCTTTCAGATGCTACATAGTCTGCATGCCAAATTTTAAGAAACCCGGTTGATTAGCTTAGAAGATTGGGGAGTGGGAGCTTTTACCCCTATTGCAATATTTTGCGCCCTCTAGCGATCTAAAATACACTTTACGACCTATACTCATACCTAACAAATACACATACAAAATTTCATAAGAATCGGTCAAGCCGTTACGGAGGAGTTCAAAATGGAGGGTATTTTGTTGGAATGAATGCAGTGTTCACTAAAATGGCTATAACTCATGCACCAATACAAATTTGAACACCGTTGATAAATAAAAACCTTGGTATTGACGTCACCTTCCACGTGAACTTTGCAACTTTGCAGAAACAAAATCGGAGAACATCAATTACTAACACAATGCAACTTATTTTTATATATATAGATAAAGATTAAAATCTTATTTTATATTTTATTAGTCTTTTTATATTAAAATTTATGATTTTTGAAAAAATATGACTAAGAGTGAAATTCTCATGAAAATGCTCTGTGAGGGATATGGCCACTGCGTCCCAATTCACAAATACAATATGGCCAATATACCTCATATAGGCCTTTCATGAGAACTTCACTTTGTCATATTTTTTTCAAAAATCATCAATTTTAATATAAAAAGCCTAATAAAATATCAAACCCCCAGGAAAAATCAGCGAAAATGTTTAATGAAATTTAACATTATTGAGCCAAGAAGTAATTGAATTTTAATTAAATGTGTTTATTTTGTATGGAATCTGTACGATTATATCGCGAAAACCGTTATATCCAAAATTAAGGCTTTTCCACTATGTATATATGTATATTGGATAACTTGAAAACGGTTCAACATATTCAGAAAGTATAGTCGGTCAAGCCTGACCATATGATATCTTACACAACAGTACTAAAAAACACATCATGCTTATATGTTCATATAATTATGGATTTTTCTATGTTTATAAACTTTATTAAAATCTGATTAAAAGTTTGTGAGAGGCAGTAATTACCCCCTACCTCCCCTTGTGGTTCTATGTTTGAAAAACTGTGTAGCTTATGTGTCCATATATGTAGATATGGATCTATCTATGTTTTAAATTTCATTAAAATCGGTTTGAAAGGCAGAAATTGCCCCTATCTCCCCTCGTGGTCCTATGTTTTAAAAAATGCATCCCTTTTGTGTCCATAAAAATATGGTTCTATCTATGTTTTAAATTTCATTAAAATCGGTTTGATAGGTTCTGAGAGGAAGAAATTTCCCCCTATCATTCCTCGTGGTCCTACGATTTGGCCCATTTTCAATAGGCTTGGTCCCATTTTCAAATTATCGTTAGTTCGACACAGAAAGTGATTCTGAGTCGATCGGTATACTTTAAGGTTGGTCTAGGACCAATATTTTAAGGCGTTACACACATCAGCCCAAATGCATAATACCCTCTCCACTATTGTGGTGTGGGTATAATAAAAATGCGACAAAAACCACAGTTTTGGTTTAAAAACATTTAGTGAAACATATTTCGAATCAAATGAGCTTTATTTCATTGTAAGCGGTGCACAACTTTTGATTTTGTTCACAATTTATTGAGAAAACTGAATTGATAAGAATCGCGATTTACATACAAAAATAAAAATTTTTAAAGAGTGTGTTTGCTGCTGTTCTTATTACTTCAAAATGAGGTACCTTCACTTAATTATGAATAAAAGGGAAATGCGTTCATCGGTTTTTATGATCGTTTTGTTCATAGGTAAAGTTATGTGACTTTACATGAAAGGAACAAGATACACTTTTTCCCGTTTTGGATTTCTCATGATTTTTAAAAATACAAAACTTGAATTTTTTTTTAGATAGAATCGAAAAAGGCGAAAATACGTTATCACAAAACTTGGCATAAGTCATTTAATTTTCACTCATACATGTTTTAGAAAGCTACAGCGTATCAGCTTTGAGTGTGAAGAAAATAAACATTTTTAATTTTTTTTTTCTTTACTTAAACAAGCATTACTCAACGCTTTTTTTTTGGGGGGTTTTCAAAAATGTGATTGTTTTTCAAAGGAAACAATTACATCTTTAAAAAAACAATTTGGGAAATCGCTTAATGAAAAGTAAAGCTTTGATTTTTTGAGCTTTTGGAAAAAAGTAAAAAATAGGATTATAACCTGTAACTTAAAAATGCGAGCTGATGGAGCAAATGGAGATTAGATTTGAAATCAGCGACCCCAAATTAGTAAAATAAAATATCAATAAAGTTCCATTAAACACAAAAAAGTTCAATTTTGTTCCCTTGTATTATAATTCAACTGAAAAAATTGGGAAAGTATACTCGGAATAACACATACAATAAAATTATCTAAACTACTAATCATTTATAGTGCTACTACAGAACTACTAAAAAAACACTGTATTGAATTCTTAGTTTGCATGAAAATAATTTTAGAATATGAAGGCAACGACAAAATTACAAAATATTTTTGACTTTGTTCTTGTTTTCAATGTAATTTTTGCCGTTGCGTTTTACACAATTATAAATGTTGGTATTGCGAAAAAAGGCAATTACACAGGATGCTTTTAAGTTTTAAAACCAATTTTTAAAATTTTGTTAAACTTGAAAAATCATTTTAAAGGTTAAAAATCTCATAGGTTTTTGTCTCGACAGAAAGATTTTCGAAATTGCTTTTTAATACATATGAATTTCAATACAGTTTTTAGATAGGTCCAACATAACTTACTTGTAGTTCCACATTCATGTTTATTTTAAGAATATCTTAATGTGCTACCAATTTATTTCATTACACAATATTATTCGAGTATTACTCTCTAATAATAATAATCCACTTTAAAATGTAATCTTATTATACTTTTATTTTTAGATGGAAAATAAACATAGACGGTTTCGAGGGAACTCTTTATGAAGGAGAACATTTCCAACTATTATTTAAATTCAATAATAAATATCCATTTGACTCGCCAGAAGTGACATTCATTGGCAATAATATACCTGTTCATCCGCATGTCTACTCAAATGGTCATATCTGCCTCTCAATATTAACTGAAGACTGGTCACCGGCTCTATCTGTACAGTCGGTGTGTTTAAGTATAGCTTCAATGCTAAGTAGTTGTCGCGAAAAGAAACGTCCTCCAGATAATACCCTCTATGTTAAGACATGCAATAAAAATCCCAAAAAGACTAAATGGTGGTATCACGGTGAGTTATTGCTAAAGTTTTGAATTAAAGACATTCAGTTTTTATTTAAACTAAATTTATAAAATATTTTCAGATGATTCCGTTTAGTTATTTGATAAGTTAGAGCCCATTGTGTGGGCCGTACTGTGTTATCCGTTCGAGGTGCTAAATTATGAGTTAAAACAGCAAATCAATGAAATCACTATCAAGCATAAATTATCTGTGAAACAATTTCGCCAGCGTTTAAAAAGGTTACTGTTAAAACGTTTCAAAATCAATAGGAAAATGCTTGTGAAACTAAAAGAAAAAATAAAATCTATATAAATACATAATGTCATCTATTCTTCTTATAGTTTATGCTTTTATTAAGGTCATGTAAAATTGTGTATTAAAATGTATATTTTATATTCCACATCCACACATTAAATTTAAAGTTTCTTCAATAGCAATTAATGAAAATTATAACTAAACGATAATCTATCATACGTATACATTTAGAATCGACTTATTTTATATAAATACTTATCTAATTATATATAGACACATAAATATGGATATATAATGCAGATATAAAATTAATTTACATACATATGTATATTTAGTATTTAAAATTATAAATATCTAAATAGAAAATCTTTATTTTTATTCAAATATTTAGTTATGGTATCTATGATTTTGTTGCTTTTAAAGATTTAACAAAAACAAAAGTATTATTTAAAGAAATACATACACACTTTAATTAATGATTTAATTGGATGCTGTCTATACATTTTTATTCAATAATTCAAATACTTATGAATATATACATAATTATTGTATTAATGTTTCGGCTTTACTAATTAAAATTAAATACAATGCTGCCACATTCCAAATTATTTAAAAGTTCTTATTGTAAATATTTATATACATACTATATACGGCAACAAAATCATATTAGTATTTATTAAACTAATTAACGAGAGAAATGTAATACGTTTCTAAAAAAATGTACCTTTTCGATTATATCATTTGTTTATTCTTAAAAAAAAGAAATTTAAAGTTTTTCTCACGAGTTTTTCTCATATGCACACTCATTTCATTTATTCCTTAATAAATTATAGTTATGTCTTATTAGATTTAAGTTAATACATAAATAATAATTGATAATAAAAAACAGCATTTTTATTTAATTAGGGCTCAATCAAGGCCTGCTAGGGGTGAGGGTTTCAAACCCAGATTAGGGGAAATTTCCTAAATAAGATTTCTCTGGAAAAATAATTAAAAAAAAACTTTTTCTTCTTTATTTATTATTTTTCTATATTCTTAAAAGTAATATGTATTTAACCTTTAAATTAATGTATATAAATACAACGGATGAGTGAACTGATTTTTCACACGAATAATGGTGCATTTGCCATTCGCATTACGCCCCTGCAAATAATATTAGACCACCTGATCCATTTTAATAAAATGGGCTACTCCATGTAATGTAATGAAAGCATGGACCATGTCATTGTTAAAAAGTGTTTGTAGTAAGCCGACATGTCTCCGTTTTTTAACGACATGCTTTCGTTTTTAAACGACTTGAGAACTTATCCTCCTGAGTATACCATGGAGTAGTTTTATCACTACTCCTTTGTTGTCCAAAGCTGGGTTATATGGTCCCGCCCTATGACATCGTAATGTTGTATAGACCATGTTTTTTCCATACGTTTGGGTTACTTTTGGACTAGTCCTAGTCCCTTTTGGGCTGCACTTTACACGCGTGTTTGGACTGGTCCTATTACTTGCAGGGGCAACATGCATTAATACATAAACATGTTTGCTGTTTTTTGTATACCAGCCAAAGTACATGTGTGTTTTTACACCCTTCACCGAAGGTAACATTGTGTAATATGAAACGCTGTCATTCCGTTTGTAACTTCCACAATATTGATCATAGACCCTATAAAATATAAGTATATATTCTGGATCCTTATTAAAAGAGAAGTTCAAATCCGGTTGACCGTCAGTCCGTGTGTATGTTGAAATGGGATTTCCGAAGACTCCAGACACGGTGGGGACTATGTTGTTACATATTTATGTCACATATACTTCATTAATGTTTTCTTTTGAAATTCAGCTAGATCTTTCCGTAAATAACTGATATCCCACCTACCATTTTTTTTTTTTTATCATATTCGAGTCTTTTGACTCTTCAGCACGATTGAAATACCAGAATATGCGCTCATTTTCTGATAATAAATGATACTTTTGTCGGGAGAAAATGGTGCCCTACCCGCAACTCTTCTTGAAGAGTCATATGTATTAGATTTGTTTTTCTATTAGTTTAGAGACATGTTCGATTTTTTTTTGAAACATTTTTGTTATTGAATTTTAAATCAAACACCTTTAAATCATAAGCGCAAATCATTTTTGTGCCGATTTTAAGCTATCTTCCAAATGCTCGCAGGGATATGAGCAAAAAGCCACGACTTCCTCTAATTTTACCCATAAATCATTTGATGTTGTTTTTTTATTTCTTTTGTCTGTATACCTCCAGAACGGCAAAAGTCAAAGCTTCCAAATTAGGTACAAGCATCTTGGTTTTCAATACACAAACCCTAAAAAAAATGGGTTGGAGAAGTGGGCGTTGCACTTTCCATACAAAGACATTATAAATTTCTGTATGAACAAAGAGCTAAAGTTTCCAAATATCTGGGTTATTAATAAACAACTTCTCTAAACGTATGAGCGGGATTGAAGAAGTGGGCGTGGCATCTTCAGTACAAAGACATTTTTGATTTCTGTATATCTGGAGAACGGCAAGATCCAAACATTCCAAATTAGGTACAGGCATCTTGGTTGTCAATATGCAACATCCGACCAAATTTGTGCGGGATTGGAGAAGTGGACGTGGCATAAAATACATTTAATATATTGAGAACAAGAGAGAAAAATTGTCCAAATTTGGTATTCATAGCTGGGTTATCAATAAACATCCTCTAATAAAATGGGGGAGATTGGAGAAGTGTGCGAGGCACCTCACATACAAAGAATGGCAAAAGCCAAAGTTTGCAAATTAGGCCCAAGCATCTTGGTTGGCAATGCACAACATCCGACAAAATCAGGACGGCATCGAAAAAGGTGGTGCGGCACAAAATAGATTTTTGTATAACTACATAGCGGTAAGAGAAGACGTGACCAATTTAAGTGCACATAGCTGGATTAGCAATACACAACATCTGTCAAAAGGAAGGTAAGAGTGGATAAGTGGGCGTGGTACCTGTCATACAAAATCAAAAGGAATTTATGTATATCTAGAGAACGGTAACAAATAAAGTTTTCAAATGTGGTGCCAATAGCGTGGTTATCAATGCAACATCAGTCAAAAAGTCGGCGTGGCACAAAATAGAATTCTGTATATTTGAAGAACGGTCAGTGTAATGTTATCCGAATTTGGTAGAAATTGAATGGTTATCCATACACAGACATCTGTAAGAAATGTGCGAAATTGAAGAAGTAATCGTGGTGCAAACTATGTATTAATGTACATACCGATTTCAAAATCGGGTCACTTGACATTAAATCCCCCATTTACATATATATGTATAATTATAAAATATAAAACGTACATAAAATGTTTGGTATTTTGTTGTTATTTTCTTAAATATTAATTTTTGCAAAAAACTTTCTTTGAGGCTAATTTTGTTGACTAGAAGAGCTAAAATATTGTCATACATATATCATATTCTTGTAAAATTTTGTTTTTAAGAGATAGTCATCATTTGAATAAATGGCTTGATGGCAAACTTAACACAACTTATCGCTACAAAATTTTTTGTATTTTTTTTACATAAAACTGAACCGATTTGGTTGGGGAGAACATAAGAAATCAAAAAAAAAAAGTTCTCCATACAACTAACGGCCACGCTAATGAACATCTAGCAAATGGCAACAGCTACAACTTAAAAATTTTGTAAAAATAGCTTGGTTATAAATAAACAATATCTATAAAAAAAAAGTGGGCCTTGTTATAGACACAGGCGGGGCTGCTTTAATACAAATACCATAGATCTCTGTGTAACTGGTGAATAATAACAGTAAGAGTATTCTATAGCTTCGTAAACAATGAACGATGTATGTATTTAAAAAAAAAAAATACTTATTTTATGTTTATGAGGGTAGCGAAGCGCACTGGGTTAAGCTAGTATCTATATGTAAATATGTATAATTAAATACATGTTTTAAAATATTCGACTTCATAACTTTTCGAAAGGCGTATTCTGGACCGACTGTCATTAAATTCTTTAACTGTGATTTTATGGCTCACAAATATAAATTAAACCAATATTTAGTCAGTGTGATTTATACGGGACCTATTGTAACTTATGGACTGATTATCACAAATATGCATGGTGTTATTTCTAGCCATATAAAGCAAAACTTGACCAAATTCCACTAAAATAACATTATTCGTTAAGGTTTTATGCGTACTCAGAGTTTTTCCAGGGTAGGATTTGTGTAGGACCTACGGTAAATTAAGGACTTATCTTTTAATTTATAGTCTCGAAAACTTAATTGGACTATAAGTACTTCACCACAATATCATTATTCGTTAAGGTTTTAGGCGCTACTCTTTTTAAACTATATTAGAATAACATATTTGTTTGAAACGTATTAAGTATTCGTCTCACCTCATAAAGAACATATCGACCCATTTGCGCGAAATTATCGTATATGCCAATTTTTTTGAAATTGAGTTTTTGATGCAATCTTGTTCTACATTCAAAGATACGTCGCCTGACAAAATATTGTAGGCGAATTCCACTTCGTTGCTCCAAAAATTGAATGTATATTTTCATATTTATATTGCAAGCGATAGCAGAAAAAAGTATAAAAATGGCTCTCCTGTAAAATTTGGTTTTTGTAACATACGATAATTTCGCGCAAAGGGGTCGATATGTATATGTATATATGTATTCTGGGTCCTTCAGTAATTCCAAGTCGATTTAACCTTTTGTTCAAAACACGCTCACTTTCAAAAACCTCAAAAGAAAAGAACAAACTTGATATATAAAGTTGCTTGAGTTATCCTTTGCAGTTTGGGATTGAAATTCAGCATAAAAAATTTATAATTTTGTTACAAAAACTAACAATAATGGCGAAATAATGAACTGAATGATATCAGATTTTACACAAATTCGTTTTATACGACTCGAAATGTTTAATTTCGTGAAGATCAGTCTATAATTTATCATAGGCCCCGTATAAAATCTTCTCCCGGAAAAGAGTTTAGTATGCCTTAAACCGTGATAAATAATGCTATCATAATAAAATTTAATACTTCACAGTTTTATAGGACTAGAAATCGCACTTATAGATGTCGTGATGTTCGGTTCACAATTTACCATATGCCCCATATAAAGCCCACTCTGGGAAACCAATTGAATACGCCTAAAACCGTAGCAGATATAGATATCGCGGTAACAGTTGTTCCAACCTAGCTTAAAATTCACTGTATACGCTAAAACTAATTTCACTGCTGTATTGAAATTTATTCAAAATTATGTTTTTAATACCAGATACCACTCAATTATGATTTTTCCATAATTTACCATGGGTCTAATATAAATTCCCATCCTGAAACACATTTAAGTTCAGCTAAAACTGTTACAAATCATGATATTTTACTCAAGCTAGTTCAGATATCTAGAAATAAAAGCATACCACTTTCTGAATGTCTCAACCAATTTACATGCTGCCCCAGCAAAAAACGACATGCAAAAGAAGTAGTAAATGCATTGGTTCCGCGGATATGCACTGGTTCTTTTGCATAATTTTAACATTATCGTGTCATTGGGAGCATGGGTTCACATTTAGGTAAACGGATCTTCATTAAAAATATTGCTTAGAACCAATGAAAGTTCAGTGATTAGATCGGGGTTTTCATTGATTCTGGAATATTAACTGAAATGAGTGTGAATGAAAAGCAATGAATCTTTAATGATTTTTTTTCATTGGCGCTCGATATTAATTTTTATATGCATTATGGGAATGTATTATAAATTAAATTTTTCCTTTTATTTTCCCTATGTAGTAGTAAGATTTTGACAACAGCGGGTAAATTTTACACAAACAAAATGCCTGTTGTTTTTTGTATTGTTGTATTGTTGTAGAGGTAAGCAGACCTATTGGATAGGCCTTGATATACGCAATATAACAAATTTAAATACATATTAAAATTAAATGTATTTACATATGTACATATATATTAAAAAAATTTAACTCAATCATTAAAGTCAATTGTATATAATATTCGTCCCCTTTCAATCCTAAAAAAATACCCAATTATAGTGAAAAATTGTAATTCCTACATAAGAGTTAAATGGGTGCATTGCATGTAATTTTTCATGGGTTTACTTTTTTAAAATTTATTTAAATTTTGGAAGGCATTTTTAATTTATTTAAGTAGTTAAGTGCTAAAGAAGTCATGAAAATATCCCTTCTACTATTTGGCACAGCCAAATATAACACTCTTACCCGTTTTTTTTTTTTTTTTTTTTTTTTTTTGTTAATTATATCGTGAATTTTAATTTTATTCTTTGTTTTTTAATCATATTAAATTTTATATATTACAAACACTACGTGACAGTTTCCTGACCAAATGTATGTGACACCTTAACTGGGTTCATTTACTAAAAATTGTTACAACTTTGTAACAATTGTTACTTAAAAATTTACTTTTAACATTGACTTGTAACAATTGTTATAAATTTGTAACAATTTTTAGTAAATTTAAAATTATCTGCTGAATCCAAATATGAAGTCAAAATTGTCAAAAGTAGAACAGTTTTAGGGATATTCTAAAATAACCGTTATTTGTGTTTTTAAAAAAGATGATGTGGCTTAAATGGAAATATGTATGTATCTTCAAATATAATAACCGGGTTATGTATTTCTTTATTTTTAGTAAAAGGTAATAAAATAACTAAAATAACCATGGGTCGTCTGTGAAGATTAGTTAAGAAATGATAGAATTGCAGTGGACAAACTTTCAAACTTCATGAAAATTTGATGATTTTTCAATTTTGCTATTTTCAAGTTATTTTTTTTAAAACCAAACAATAAATTTTTTTTAGTGATATGACTTTGTTGAAAATTTGTGACACAGTTTCATTTTATGTAATAAAAAAATTACTCTACCTGAGTTTTGTTAATTATAACTTAAATTCAATATGCGTATCGGTATAGATATCGAAGATATTTTAGTTTGAGTATCGGTATCTTATCGGCAAAAATGCGTATCGTTACTTGCATCCTTAATATAAATATAATTTTATTTTTTTATTATTAGTATTGTGGTTATTTTATTGAACTATTTATGGTTTTTAATCCAAATTTTTAATATTTTTAATTAGGCTTAAGTTCATTAAATTTAATTTTCATTAAATTATTTTTATGAAGAAAGGAATTTTTACAACATGAAAATTAATTAAAATTTATTGATAATTTTTCATTCTTGACTCAATCTGGGTTCGAACCCAGGTGTTTACGGACAGGTTACCCTGACATGTTTCGATTGCAACCACTCAATCTCCTCAGAGGGCTTGCCGTTTAACACTCGCAGCCATCGACGACTGCTGACGTCATTAGTCAAACATCAATCCTTAAACCAAATTGTATTCAACCTTTGGTAGATCGAAATTTGCTTTGAATGATTATCTATTTTAATTTATTTATTATTTTTTTATTTATTTTTTAATTAGTATTGTGGTTATTTTGTTGAACTATTTATGGTTTTAAATCCAAATTTTTAATATTTTTTAATTAGACTTAAGTTCATCAAATTTAATTTTCATTCAGCTTACCCTGACATGTTTCGATTGCAACCACTCAATCTCCTCAGAGGGCTTGCCGTTTAACACTCGCAGCCATCGACGACTGCTGACGTTATTTTTTTTTTTTTTTTTTTTTTTTTTGTTTGGTCCATTTAATTGTAATACGGATATAAACCGTTATAAAAGTTTCGATACCGGTAAACCGATACTGATATACATAATTAAAATGCCGATACCGAAAAAACCAATTTTTAAATACCGATACCGAGATTCGTTTCGGTATCCAACCTTGGTTGTAAGTATACTACAGTGTAGTGTTCGAAAAAAAATAGTAGATTATTAAGAGTTCCGCTCACACACCCAATAACGTTATCTATTTTTTAGTGATTGTGTAGACGAAAACAACCCTTAATACCGTTCGTAACTATTTTCAAGAAAGAGCCGAACATTGTACAATGTTCTCTTCTTAATTCAAAAACAGCACAATTGTAGTAATACTGTAGACAAACATTAAGGGTTATCACGATGGTCATTGTGCAAATTTGCAATGTGTAAATTTGCAGGTCATATTATGATTGATCGTGAGCATACCACTTTTATTTTTGTGCAAATATGCTATTTTTCTAAAAATGTATTCTGGCAACACTAAAAACTTCTGGCAGCACTGTAAAAAATTAGCATTTGTTTACAATTATACACAAGCAAATTAAAATAAATATTTTCTTTTTAATTAATTTAAATTTAATTCTCTATTTTATTTTACAATCTGCGAAAATGTTCAATTTATAAGTTTTCTTAAAATCAATATGGCACTTAATATGTCAAATGTTATTGTTTACATTTGTTTGCAACTGAGCAAATATGCACTACTAACTTTGCTCATGGTTTTTTTAGTGCAAACGAAGTAAAAAAGAGCAAATTGCAAATACGTACATATTGTTGTTGTGTTGTGCAAATGTGTTTATTTTTGCACGCATTTGCATCGTTTGCACACTTTGCACTACCCATCGTGATTTCCCTTATTATATTTAAACTAGATGACCCGTGCGACTATTTCGCACCGTAATTTTTATCAATGAAAATATTAATTTTTCAATTTCTAATTATTTTTCGTCATTAGTGTTAGAAATAAGCTTTAAAATGAGATATCATTCATTAAATTTGATGCGGTGGTATGGGAGATATTTGCAACCGACAAAAAAAAGTGCTTTAGAAATAATATATATGATATTCTATAATGTTTATTTTTCTACATTGATAAAGAAAAGAACAAACAAACAAAACAACGACCGCAGCACGAACAGCTTGTATGTAAGTTAAATTCTTCCTTTCACTTTATATAAAAAAAATTATTTTAAAGTGGACCGCCACTGTCCACTTGATTAAATGAAACAACTCAAAAATTTCGTTATAAGTTTTATTAAGTGTTTTTGGTTCGCTACTCAAATAAGACTAACTTAATAATTAAAAATACAATTCTTTATAACTAATTTGGTTATTAAGCCATTCGCATTCCATTCCCACGTTGCTCTTATCCAGACGAAATGTGATCCTATGTTGAATTTCATTCAGACGGCGCGTGTGCAACGTCAGCACTATTTCTTGAGAATTTATTGTGCTCGTGTTAAATAGATTGTGTTAACTCCTCCCTTGCCAAAAATCTGCGTCCCGCAGATTGCGTTTTTGATTCAGCCATGTTTTGTATTGGGGGTAGACGCACATGAGAGTAAAGAGCTTTCCAACATAGATATCCTAAAATAACTATAAGGAGGAAAATTGTGCCATCTGTTGCTACGGAGTAACGGTATTTCTGGCCCAGACTTTCTAATTCTTTTATGTTTTGCAGGCTGATGTTATGAAGATAACCCATGTCAAGATGCCTTTTACCTTCTAGGATAGTTGCAGCGATTTGGGGTTGGATCTGTATAGACGTTTCGCTTCTGCTCGTGTAAGTTATGTTGTTTATTCGAACCTCCTCGTTATAAAGACGAACTGCGTACGTTCCTGACAGGAATTTAGTGGCATTACCGCTCTGCAGGTTGCCTTTAAAGTTAGTGACGAAGATGGTGTCTACCATGACAAGTTCGACAACCTCCTCTTCACAGGATCGGTAAGAGCATTTCGCTTCGCCTCCCTTGATTAAGGTTGGAACACAATCATCTTCGGGGAGTTTTTTCAAATTCTTCCTTCGCATACTGTATTGTTGTTGATCCACATACATGGTTCGATGATGCCATAAGTCTCTTTCTCATTAACCAATAACGTACCATATTGTAGGTCTATAACCTTCCCTTCTTGTACGGATGGTTTGGCGATTAAGTAATTATATTCGGCTTTTCTTACTTTAGGTAGTGACAGGACATAACGGATCGTAGAACCATTTGTGTATACTTTTGGAGCAGCATACTCGATGGGCTCTAATTCGTTGGAGTAAGGAAGCGTTGCAATTTCGTCAATTATTCGGTGAACTTCTTCTCTGTCGAGTACATTAGAGTTTACTATGCCACCTTTTGCCATCTGGCAAGCTCTCATGATCTCGTTCACTTCGTCCTTAATGACCATTATTTAACGTAAGACTTGACTAATAAATTTTTCGACGCTCGTCGCATTGACTTCATTGTGGAATCGTGCCACCATCGCATTAACCTTAGATATTGCCTCTTGCGATGCTTTAAATAGCCGATCATTAATTACGTACAGCTGGTTATTATTTTCAATGATGTTTCAATCAGCAGCATCTGGGTTGCCAGCCAACCATTTCCAGGCCGAACCAATCCAATTAATAGAGCGTTTCTGCTTCTTGTATTTACCCATAAGCGTATCTAGTTGGGAAAAAATTGCATTAACATGGAAATCAATTACTATTCTTTCATTCTCGTCCACAGTGATTTTGCATAACATTGATATCGTCTGGTGTAACAAGCGTTCGTATTCCCCCAGGTTGATGATATGAACGAGGTTGAATCTCCCATCAACCAGCCAACCCTTGCCATATTTGAATGTAACCAACGGCGACTGGTATTCGAAAATTTGTAGGCTGGTCACAGCAGTGAACCACGTGAGACTGGAATGATAAATGTCGTTTGTTCTAATTCTACTGTTAGTAAGTTTAGTAGCTACTTAATTCTACTTTGTAGGTTAGCGTGAATAATTTTAGTTAGAGAGATTCCTTATTCTAAGTTAGTGCTTTTTTCTACATGGTTCTTTGTATTTCTACAGATTTAATCTTCAATTATTTTAACCATTTTAACTTTTTTTATTTTTATTATTTTAGTAAGGAATCTTATGGCGATTTCTTTTCTGAGAAAAATATGTTACAGTATATACATGTTACATTTTCTAATGTTACCTTTAAACACTCGAAGTGTTACATGTTGTGCAATTTCAAAAGAACACAATTAGTGCTTTTATTTACAACTATTACACTTTCATCATTAATGTACTTAATGAGCGATTTTTAAAGCTATTTAAGCGGTTTCTAAACGCTATAACTGGTTGGAAACAAATATTAACATCACTAATGGCTTATAAAAATTAAAACGATTATAATATATATATATATATATATATATATACTTTTTTTGATTTTAATGTGTAAATATTTTTATATTTTGTTTTAGAACTAATTTTTTACAAAATTTTGAGCGGTATGAATTATGACAAACAAAATAAAGCATTTGTTGTACAAAGAAAGTAGTAAGTACCAAAGTTGTAGAACAGGGCAATATGAACACCTTACGTAAAAGTAAGGGTAAAATATGCAACATGTTTTGCATGTTTTTCATCAACATATTCACAAAAGAACTTGAAAATTTTTCCCACAGTTGTATTTTTTGTACAAACGAACACAAAAATGTAGAAAATGTAACATTAATGCAACATTTTTCTCAGAAAAGAAATCGCCATTATTCTAAGTTATTCCTGGCCAGGTTTTATGCTACTTTACTTTATTATTCTTATGTTAGGTACCACAATTAGTTATGAAGAGGGTATATTAAGTTTGTCATTCCGTGTGAAACTTTTTTATTATTCATCTCAGACCCCATAAAGTATATATATTCTGGGTCCTTGAGTAATTCTAAGTCGATTTAGCCATGTCCGTCTGTCTGTCCGTCTGTTGAAAACACGCTCACTTTCGAACAACTCAAACTAAATGAACAAACTTGGTGCCAAATTGCTTGTAGTTATCCTAAGCAGTTTGGGATTGAAATCCAGCAAAATCGGTTCAGTAGGACCAGAGCTATGAATCAAAATGTGGAACCACCACCTAAAAAAATTGATAATTTTGTTACAAAAAATAACATAAATGCTGGGACAAGGCACGGAATGAGATAAGATTTTGCAAAAATTTGTTTTATTTGACATATTTGAATCATGCTGTAAAATTTCGTGAAGATCCGTCCATAATTTACCTTAAGCCCCATATAAACAATACTCCCGGAAAACAGTTTAGTACGCCTAAAACCGTAAAAAATAACGCTAGCGTAACAAAATTTGGAACGTCACAGTTTTTTAGGACAGTTTTTTTAGGACTAGAAATAACACTGTGAAATTTCGTGACGATCGGTCTATAATTTACCTTAGGCCCCATATAAACCCTACTCCCGGAAAACAGTTTAGTACACCTAAAACCATAATTACTAATGCTAGCATAACAGAAATTGGAACGTCACAGTTTTAAAGGACTAGAAATGACGCTGTGAAATTTCGTGATGATCGGTCCATAATTTACCCTAGGCCCCATATAAACCCTACTACCGGAAAACAGTTCATTCGCCTAAAACCATAATTAATAACAAATCGCACAGTTTAAGATAATAATAACATCATACAGATATTACTCCATAAACATTTGAACTGTCGGTGGAGGGTATCAAAGATTCGGCACAGCCGAATATATCACTCTAACTTGTTTTTTATGATTTTTCTTTACGCGCAATTTTGTGGCTGAAGGCCATATTTTTCCTTTTTTCTTAAAAAAAAAAAAATAAAGAAATTTAATAAATTGTTTATTATATTATTTATTTTTTTTTTTTTTTTATTTAATTTGAGTAAGGTGTGATTGTCTGCCATCTGCTAAATGACAAACGATAGTCTCTTAAGCAATGGACCTCTTTTGCAATTTACAACCGACATGGATCACCCTTGCTCTGAAATAGATTTGATTCATTGCAATGCTTTTTTCCTAGGAGTAATTCAATTATTTTTATACATTTATTTATGCTTAAGCTTTTCTTTTTCCAATTTATACTTTTGTTTTTTAAATTAAATTTAATGAACTTAAGCCTAATTAAAAATATTAAAAAATTTGGATTAAAAACCATAAATAGTTCAATAAAATAACCACAATACTTAATAATTGTTAAAGCTAAGGCACGAGCTCTATGTTTGCATTTGTCCTTCAAGTTATGCTGAAAAGGTCAACAAGAATAAGAAAGACAAAAAATGGAAAAAACAAAAAATATGTACTTTGAACTTCAAGAAGAATTCTTGACAAAAGTACGAAAAAACAGAAGTAAAGGAATAACATGTTAAAATAAATTAAAATAGATAATCATTCAAAGCAAATTTCGATCTACCAAAGGTTGAATACAATTTGGTTTAAGGATTGATGTTTGACTAATGACGTCAGCCGTCGTCGATGGCTGCGAGTGTTAAACGGCAAGCCCTCTGAGGAGATTGAGTGGTTGCAATCGAAACATGTCAGGGTAACCTGTCCGTAAACACCTGGGTTCGAGCCCAGATTGAGTCAAGAATGAAAAATTATCAATAAATTTTAATTAAATTTAAAAAATTTTAAGAAATCGCACTAGGGAAGCTATTAATTTTTAATGTGGGTCTTGTGAACCTTTTTCCCAGTGCTCATTTGCACTGTGACCCGATTGTTCTTATTAACGACCGCTTTTTCATAAATTGGTCGATGTTTTGCTTTAATCTGCTTGTTCCTAACATGAACGATGTCACCTGACTTATATTCTTTTGGTCACCCGGCGTCTAGTATTGTGCCGCTCCAGGGTGGCCTTTTGTTTTTCCTTTATAGATTTTTTGATCTCCTTGTTTAACTTCCTACGAAAATTCTGTGCATTTTGGTAATTAATTCTCTGGGGCCTGTTAAAGAAAATGTCGACTGGTTTTCTGTTAGTGACAGCGTGTATGGTATTATTATATCGATCGGTAGCAATTACTATCAATTCCCGAAGCCCTAAGTCCTTATATTCAGCCTTTAAACATCGATAAATTTCTAACAAGGTTGAGTGGAATCGTTCCACTTGCCCATTTACCTCGCTACGGCCTACTGGAGTTAAATATACCCTGACACCGAATTGCTGATTTACATTCCTTACGATTCTACTTATAAAACCACGTTCATTGTCAGTCACAAGAACGCTTGGTGTTCAAAAATAACTGAGAACTTCGACTATTCTTTCCCTTACTTGCAAGGCTGAGCCAAAAATCTGCGTCCCGCAGATTGCGTTTTTGATTCAGCCATGTTTTGTATTGGGGGTAGACGCACATGAGAGTAAAGAGCTTTCCAACATAGATATCCTAAAATAACTATAAGGAGGAAAATTGTGCCATCTGTTGCTACGGAGTAACGGTATTTCTGGCCCAGACTTTCTAATTCTTTTATGTTTTGCAGGCTGATGTTATGAAGATAACCCATGTCAAGATGCCTTTTACCTTCTAGGATAGTTGCAGCGATTTGGGGTTGGATCTGTATAGACGTTTCGCTTCTGCTCGTGTAAGTTATGTTGTTTATTCGAACCTCCTCGTTATAAAGACGAACTGCGTACGTTCCTGACAGGAATTTAGTGGCATTACCGCTCTGCAGGTTGCCTTTAAAGTTAGTGACGAAGATGGTGTCTACCATGACAAGTTCGACAACCTCCTCTTCACAGGATCGGTAAGAGCATTTCGCTTCGCCTCCCTTGATTAAGGTTGGAACACAATCATCTTCGGGGAGTTTTTTCAAATTCTTCCTTCGCATACTGTATTGTTGTTGATCCACATACATGGTTCGATGATGCCATAAGTCTCTTTCTCATTAACCAATAACGTACCATATTGTAGGTCTATAACCTTCCCTTCTTGTACGGATGGTTTGGCGATTAAGTAATTATATTCGGCTTTTCTTACTTTAGGTAGTGACAGGACATAACGGATCGTAGAACCATTTGTGTATACTTTTGGAGCAGCATACTCGATGGGCTCTAATTCGTTGGAGTAAGGAAGCGTTGCAATTTCGTCAATTATTCGGTGAACTTCTTCTCTGTCGAGTACATTAGAGTTTACTATGCCACCTTTTGCCATCTGGCAAGCTCTCATGATCTCGTTCACTTCGTCCTTAATGACCATTATTTAACGTAAGACTTGACTAATAAATTTTTCGACGCTCGTCGCATTGACTTCATTGTGGAATCGTGCCACCATCGCATTAACCTTAGATATTGCCTCTTGCGATGCTTTAAATAGCCGATCATTAATTACGTACAGCTGGTTATTATTTTCAATGATGTTTCAATCAGCAGCATCTGGGTTGCCAGCCAACCATTTCCAGGCCGAACCAATCCAATTAATAGAGCGTTTCTGCTTCTTGTATTTACCCATAAGCGTATCTAGTTGGGAAAAAATTGCATTAACATGGAAATCAATTACTATTCTTTCATTCTCGTCCACAGTGATTTTGCATAACATTGATATCGTCTGGTGTAACAAGCGTTCGTATTCCCCCAGGTTGATGATATGAACGAGGTTGAATCTCCCATCAACCAGCCAACCCTTGCCATATTTGAATGTAACCAACGGCGACTGGTATTCGAAAATTTGTAGGCTGGTCACAGCAGTGAACCACGTGAGACTGGAATGATAAATGTCGTTTGTTCTAATTCTACTGTTAGTAAGTTTAGTAGCTACTTAATTCTACTTTGTAGGTTAGCGTGAATAATTTTAGTTAGAGAGATTCCTTATTCTAAGTTAGTGCTTTTTTCTACATGGTTCTTTGTATTTCTACAGATTTAATCTTCAATTATTTTAACCATTTTAACTTTTTTTATTTTTATTATTTTAGTAAGGAATCTTATGGCGATTTCTTTTCTGAGAAAAATATGTTACAGTATATACATGTTACATTTTCTAATGTTACCTTTAAACACTCGAAGTGTTACATGTTGTGCAATTTCAAAAGAACACAATTAGTGCTTTTATTTACAACTATTACACTTTCATCATTAATGTACTTAATGAGCGATTTTTAAAGCTATTTAAGCGGTTTCTAAACGCTATAACTGGTTGGAAACAAATATTAACATCACTAATGGCTTATAAAAATTAAAACGATTATAATATATATATATATATATATATATATATACTTTTTTTGATTTTAATGTGTAAATATTTTTATATTTTGTTTTAGAACTAATTTTTTACAAAATTTTGAGCGGTATGAATTATGACAAACAAAATAAAGCATTTGTTGTACAAAGAAAGTAGTAAGTACCAAAGTTGTAGAACAGGGCAATATGAACACCTTACGTAAAAGTAAGGGTAAAATATGCAACATGTTTTGCATGTTTTTCATCAACATATTCACAAAAGAACTTGAAAATTTTTCCCACAGTTGTATTTTTTGTACAAACGAACACAAAAATGTAGAAAATGTAACATTAATGCAACATTTTTCTCAGAAAAGAAATCGCCATTATTCTAAGTTATTCCTGGCCAGGTTTTATGCTACTTTACTTTATTATTCTTATGTTAGGTACCACAATTAGTTATGAAGAGGGTATATTAAGTTTGTCATTCCGTGTGAAACTTTTTTATTATTCATCTCAGACCCCATAAAGTATATATATTCTGGGTCCTTGAGTAATTCTAAGTCGATTTAGCCATGTCCGTCTGTCTGTCCGTCTGTTGAAAACACGCTCACTTTCGAACAACTCAAACTAAATGAACAAACTTGGTGCCAAATTGCTTGTAGTTATCCTAAGCAGTTTGGGATTGAAATCCAGCAAAATCGGTTCAGTAGGACCAGAGCTATGAATCAAAATGTGGAACCACCACCTAAAAAAATTGATAATTTTGTTACAAAAAATAACATAAATGCTGGGACAAGGCACGGAATGAGATAAGATTTTGCAAAAATTTGTTTTATTTGACATATTTGAATCATGCTGTAAAATTTCGTGAAGATCCGTCCATAATTTACCTTAAGCCCCATATAAACAATACTCCCGGAAAACAGTTTAGTACGCCTAAAACCGTAAAAAATAACGCTAGCGTAACAAAATTTGGAACGTCACAGTTTTTTAGGACAGTTTTTTTAGGACTAGAAATAACACTGTGAAATTTCGTGACGATCGGTCTATAATTTACCTTAGGCCCCATATAAACCCTACTCCCGGAAAACAGTTTAGTACACCTAAAACCATAATTACTAATGCTAGCATAACAGAAATTGGAACGTCACAGTTTTAAAGGACTAGAAATGACGCTGTGAAATTTCGTGATGATCGGTCCATAATTTACCCTAGGCCCCATATAAACCCTACTACCGGAAAACAGTTCATTCGCCTAAAACCATAATTAATAACAAATCGCACAGTTTAAGATAATAATAACATCATACAGATATTACTCCATAAACATTTGAACTGTCGGTGGAGGGTATCAAAGATTCGGCACAGCCGAATATATCACTCTAACTTGTTTTTTATGATTTTTCTTTACGCGCAATTTTGTGGCTGAAGGCCATATTTTTCCTTTTTTCTTAAAAAAAAAAAATAAAGAAATTTAATAAATTGTTTATTATATTATTTATTTTTTTTTTTTTTTTATTTAATTTGAGTAAGGTGTGATTGTCTGCCATCTGCTAAATGACAAACGATAGTCTCTTAAGCAATGGACCTCTTTTGCAATTTACAACCGACATGGATCACCCTTGCTCTGAAATAGATTTGATTCATTGCAATGCTTTTTTCCTAGGAGTAATTCAATTATTTTTATACATTTATTTATGCTTAAGCTTTTCTTTTTCCAATTTATACTTTTGTTTTTTAAATTAAATTTAATGAACTTAAGCCTAATTAAAAATATTAAAAAATTTGGATTAAAAACCATAAATAGTTCAATAAAATAACCACAATACTTAATAATTGTTAAAGCTAAGGCACGAGCTCTATGTTTGCATTTGTCCTTCAAGTTATGCTGAAAAGGTCAACAAGAATAAGAAAGACAAAAAATGGAAAAAACAAAAAATATGTACTTTGAACTTCAAGAAGAATTCTTGACAAAAGTACGAAAAAACAGAAGTAAAGGAATAACATGTTAAAATAAATTAAAATAGATAATCATTCAAAGCAAATTTCGATCTACCAAAGGTTGAATACAATTTGGTTTAAGGATTGATGTTTGACTAATGACGTCAGCCGTCGTCGATGGCTGCGAGTGTTAAACGGCAAGCCCTCTGAGGAGATTGAGTGGTTGCAATCGAAACATGTCAGGGTAACCTGTCCGTAAACACCTGGGTTCGAGCCCAGATTGAGTCAAGAATGAAAAATTATCAATAAATTTTAATTAAATTTAAAAAATTTTAAGAAATCGCACTAGGGAAGCTATTAATTTTTAATGTGGGTCTTGTGAACCTTTTTCCCAGTGCTCATTTGCACTGTGACCCGATTGTTCTTATTAACGACCGCTTTTTCATAAATTGGTCGATGTTTTGCTTTAATCTGCTTGTTCCTAACATGAACGATGTCACCTGACTTATATTCTTTTGGTCACCCGGCGTCTAGTATTGTGCCGCTCCAGGGTGGCCTTTTGTTTTTCCTTTATAGATTTTTTGATCTCCTTGTTTAACTTCCTACGAAAATTCTGTGCATTTTGGTAATTAATTCTCTGGGGCCTGTTAAAGAAAATGTCGACTGGTTTTCTGTTAGTGACAGCGTGTATGGTATTATTATATCGATCGGTAGCAATTACTATCAATTCCCGAAGCCCTAAGTCCTTATATTCAGCCTTTAAACATCGTTAAATTTCTAACAAGGTTGAGTGGAATCGTTCCACTTGCCCATTTACCTCGCTACGGCCTACTGGAAGAGACGACACCGAATTGCTGAATTACATTCCTTACGATTCTACTTATAAAACCACGTTCATTGTCAGTCACAAGAATGCTTGGTGTTCAAAAATAACTGAGAACTTCGACTATTCTTTCCCTTACTTGCAAGGCTGAGCGGTTCCTAAGAGTGAAAAGTTTCCCGAATTTTGAAAATTTGTCTAAAACGCTTATAAAATACTCATTTTGGAGTACAAAAATGTCCATATGCAATATTTCACAAGGATAAGAAGGAATTGGTGTTGCCTGTAGCTTAGGCATTGGGGGGTGTCGATCGTACTTGTTAGCTTTGCAAATTTCACAATTCCTTGTATACCTTTCAACAAGGTTTCATTTTAGGAAAATAGTATTTTTCCAAGAGTTGTAAAAATGAAAATTTATTTCTATGTGCCCTTTTATGCTCCTCCTCTATCAAGTAACATACTCTATTTGGGCAGGTCACATCCTCCACGAGTCTTTGAGTGACTCGTAGCTTATAACGCGAAAATGTTCTAAATAAACCTGCTGTAGTAACCATAAATATTTCTCAGGGATTTTAATTCCATTAAGAGCATCAGGCCTGAGTTTTTCTTTAAGAATTCGAGTGAGATTTTCTTTGTTGATTACATTTACATTTAAAACAAAAACAATTTCTAAAATTTGTTTTTGTTTTAAATGTAATTTTCTATGTGAACGTTAACGTGTGACATCGTGGGATTGGCTGTTAAGCTATTTTAGAGTTGTGGGGGGTTTAATATCAAGGATTGCTTTTACCTTTTTCCTATCGGGCAAGATCCCTTCTTCTGTTACTACATATCCAAGAAATTCGACCTCGGTCCTCATAAACGCTGTTTTCTCTAAATTCACTCTGAGGTGAGATTCTTGTAGGCACTGGAATACCCTTTTTAGATTATCCAAGTGCTCTTCGGGAGTGCTACCATAGACGATTATGTCATCTATGTATACGTAACAGATTCTTCCTATACAGCCTCGCAGAACGTCATCGACCATACGTTGAAATATGGCAGGTGCATTACGTAGGCCGAATGGCAGCCTTAGAAATTCGTACTTGCCGTTCATTGTCGAGAAGGCTGTTTTTGGAACGTCTTTGGGGCTCATGATACTTTGGTGGAATCCCGAAGTGAGATCGAGGGTTGTGAAATATTTTGCCTTTCCGAGGCTCGCTAGTGTTGAATTGATGTCGGGGATAGGATAAGTATCAGGTATGGTGACAGCATTTAGCCTTTTGAAATCTACCAACATCCTATATTGTTTTTCCCCATTGGGTTTTGGTTTTTTTGGGGGAATTGTAAGGACTCCTGGATGGTTGGATTACATGATTTTTCAAAAGTTCCTCTATCTGCCTATCTACCTCTAAACGCATACAAGCCGGGTAAGGATATTGTTTTGAGTATATCGGCTCATCGGTGGTGCACCGAATCTCAGCCCTAATTGAGGTTTTTATCGCCTGTTCGTGGTCTATTGGGCCAAATATGTCCCTAAATTCGGTGATTAGTTTACTTAAAGAATTTTTTGCTAAGGAAACTTTATTCAATCCATTTACTTCCTGAATTTTGAAGGGACTGCTGACTCCCGGACTGATTGTTAAAAGGTTGTTTCTGTGGTCGATTATGGCTTTAAGCTCACGCAGAGTATCATCACCTATTATACCGTTAAAAGCCGTGAAACCCGGTAATACATAGAAGGTAACTGTGGTATTATTGCCAAATGGTGCAACAAATTTTCCATTTATTTTTTCATTAATTTGTATACTTCCTGCCGCAGTGCGGACAGAAAATGGTTTCTCTAACTTAGTTGAAATGGGGCATAGGGCTGGCTCGACGAAGTTTTTTGTGGCCCCGGTATCTATGAGAAATTTTAAGGTCGAGCCATCCTGTAGCTTGTAGTTTATGTATGGTATGCCGGAGAGGCGTGAGCCATAAAATTTATTTCTTCATCGATTGCTTGAATATTTCTATTATCGTCTGCTTCCGGCTCTTGTGTTATGTGGAACATCCTCTGTTGTTTAATGGGACGTTGGGTTGATCCAGAGCGCACCTGTTCTGAAAAGGAACGTCTTTTGTTATTCCATGCATGGTTAGCGTTACTCCTGAATTGTGTGCTGCGATCTATGTCCATGGGTTTAGGTCTATCGGGACCGGACTGCTGTGTAGGTCGCTGTGGACCATATTGTCGATTGACAAATGGATTAAGGTGGGTTTGGTAGCGGTTTTTTTGTACAAATTTCCTGGAAGAATTCGTGTTGAGTATTATTTGGGTCAGATTGAGCGAAACCAATTGGGACTTGAATTTTATTTCGAAAATTAGTCGGGTGTAGGTTAACTTGGCTTCTATAATTGGTATTCCTTAATTCTATGCATTGCGAATACGCTTCTGGGAGGGTTTTCGGCTTCATGAGCATAATCATTTTTGAAAGCTCGCCGTTTAATCCCCTAACGAAAACCTCTAAGGCCCCATTCCTATATGTTTCGATCAGGACATCAGTAGTCTCCTCGGAATAGCTTTCAGTTTTTAACTTATTAATAATTAGAGAGAATTGGTGGTTTACTTGGGCATAAAACTCATCTACACTCATTGATCTTTGGGCTAATTGAGTCAGTTGATGCTCGAGAGTTCGAACATCGCGCTTGTCTGCATAATGCAGAGAGAGGCAATTTTTGATTGGCGACCAGTTGTCGTCAAAAATGTTGTAGGAGGTAAGAGCTGCTTCGGCACTTCCTCTACATTTTCGGCGTATCGCCTGAATTATGGCTCTATATATGGGCTTATGCCGCACAATTTCGTAATCTTTTAGGATACTTTCTACGCTATGTATCCAGAATACATATTGCGTAGGATCGCCTTCGAAAGTCTGAAGATCCTTTACACAGTCGGGCAGCTTCCCGATTTCATTTAATTCCGCCTCTGTTGCCGGGGCACGCAGTGGAGGGGGACAGGATGAGGGTCCCTCTTCCCTGACAGTTGGGGAAATTTCAGGCCTACTTTCTAATTTTTGGGTTCTTTGCATAGAAGGTTCAACTTCGTAGGGAGCGGAAGAAAGTTCCTTTTAATTTTTTGCGAAAACGGTTTTACGCGGTAATATAAAAAAAAAATTTTTTTTAATGTAGTCACACTTTTAACGTACCCTTAGGAATTTGGTTTGATTTTAATTTTATTGTTAAATTTCACAGTATTTTGTTTAGAAAAGGCACAGGATATAATATTTTATTTAATCGTTTTCTATTTTATCTTTAACCCTTCTTGGGATAGCTCGCAGGATATTTTGTCACAGTATTTTATTCAAAAATTGGCAGGAGCTTTTTTATTTAAAAATTCACAGGGGTTTTTTCATTTAAAATTCACAGAGGTTTTTCGTTTTCACAGTATTTTGTTTATAAAATTTTATTTTGTTGTTTTCTATTTTATCCTTAACCCTTCTTGGGATAGCTCACAGGATATATTGTCACAGTATTTTTATTCAAAAATTGGCAGGATCTTTTTTATTTAAAAATTCACAGGGTTTTTTCATTTAAAAATTCACAGGGGTTTTTTCATTTAAAAATTCACCGAGGTTTTTCGTTATTTAAAATTTTACAGAGGTTTTTTCATTTAAAAATTCACAGAGTTTTTTCTTGTTTATTTAAAAATTTGTTTAAAACAATTCACAATTTTTTGTTTAAAATTTCCTTTTTTCACAGCCCGGTCCCTGCTCGGGCGCCAGTTAAATTCTTCCTTTCACTTTATATAAAAAAAATTATTTTATAGTAGACCGCCACTGTCCACTTGATTAAATGAAACAACTCAAAAATGTCGTTATAAGTTTTATTAAGTGTTTTTGGTTCGCTACCCAAATAAGACTAACTTAATAATTAAAAATACAATTCTTTATAACTAATTTGATTATTAAGCCATTCGCATTCCATTCCCACGTTGCACTTATCCAGACGAAAGGGTATCCTATGTTGAATTTCATTCAGATGGCGGGTGTGCAACGTCAGCACTATTTCTTGAGAATTTATTGTGCTCGTGTGAAATAGATTGTGTTAACTTGTATATGTTTTGTTTGTGTATAAATAGTTTGCTGACTTTTTGTTTTTTTTCGTATGTGTATTTTGTTGTTGTAATAAATGTTTGGTTTTTTTACAACAATGAACACAATGAAGTTTGTGGTTAAAAAAAAAACCGAACGGAGTTAAATGTTCTCATCTTTTGTTGAGTAAGATAAAAACAGTTTTATTTTTGTGTTTGAATTTTTATTTTGTTTTCAGAGAGTGGGCTTCAAATGGAGCATATCATCTGATCTGCCTGAAATTTGGTTGTGTGATTTCTAAACATATAAAACTAATTTGTGCAATTTTTAATGAAAATTGGTAGATTCAGCCATCGATTTATGTTTGTTTAGGGTGGTTTTTCCATAGTAATGTCCATTATTCTTTTCCTACTGAGTCGAACTAGAACATACACCAAAATTTTTCTTTTTTGTTGAGTCGTTCAAAAGTAAGCGGGATTTTAACATATCGAGCCCTAATAGCAAAAATGATGTAACCAACAACATTTTAGATTTTTGTTTTTTGATGAAAATCGATAACTTTTCATCATTTGTATCATCTCTAAAAATCTCATATCTCTGGGAAGTACCGTTACGAAATTAGAGCAAAAGCAATTTCAAACGAAACCCTACACTTGGAGCAAAAATATTTAAAAAAAACCACCTGTAATATTTCATTTTTGTTGGTTATATCATTTTTGCTATAAGGGCTCGATATGTAGCTAAATCGACTAAAAATTACTCAAGGGTCAAAAATATATTGCACACCTTATTCAAAAGTGACAACACAAAAACTTTATTTTTCAGAAATCGAAAAAAATGTTTTTTACCTAAAAAAAAATATTCAACATTTTTAATTTTTCGAATTTATTCTATGAGCTAAATTTCCGTTATGTATTTTATAAAGCTTTTTTGTAATAGTTCTATTCCTACAATTTTTCAGAAATAGTTAAAAACAAATCTTTGGACCATTTAGTAGAAAATCCACATAGATTATGACCTTAAAAGTTTTTTCTTTAATATTTATAAACTAAATAACAAGGACTTAATAGTTATAACTTTAATTCGATAAAAATTGCGAATAATAATTACGAATAAATTTATATATTATTTATTAAGAATAATTATTATTTCCAATTTTTATTTTTAAAAATTGATGATAACTTTTATGGGTATCAAATAAAAGTATTTCTCAAACATAACTATTACTATTCGATAGATATATTACTAATTATTTTTAATAGTTATGAATAAGAAATAACATAACAGTTATATGTTACTAATTTTAATGTGTATGTATATATGCACATGCATAATCTGCAAAAATAAAACAATTAATATCAAGAAAATATTCAAAATAATTATTATCGTAAATAAAAACAATGAAAGTCTTTAATAATAGTTATCTGTAAAAGAAATAAATATTTATCGATCATAATAGTTATGAGCCAATGTAAAAAGATATTAATTGAATATAATTGTTATGTTTAACAAATATTTATTTTCATTATACATAATAGTTACGAGCAATTTTTTAGAATATTTCTTAAAAGTGGTAAATTTTTTGGTACCTGAAAAATGAGCATAATTATTATTTAGGGTCCTTACTAAATAATGAACAATTTTTAGTTATGTAATTTTGATGATGTATTATTTGCACAAGTTACCGAATTATTTTAATTTATGTCACTTTAGCTGAATTCCTTCAAGTTTTGACACTTTTGCCAAATTCTAAACTGACACAAGTCTAATTAATATAAACTCCAACAAAAATTTATTTAATCAAAAGTGTCACAATTCGAATTAGGACTATTTAGCAGTAGGGATCTATTACCATTATATTTTTTGACACAACTTAAAATAAGTCACTTTTATGAATTACAACTTTAAACTAATTGAAACATAACTGTTTTTTAGCAACAGTTAACAACAACAAAATACACTGATAATTTTTTTTATAGATAAAGTGTATTGTGCATACCAGTGTTGCCACTTTGTGGGTAATTGCCCGAATTTGGTATAATTTTTACGGTCGTGCGTAGAGCGTGGGTAATTTCTCTTAAGTGTAATTTTAAATTTTTACTTCAGACGCCCAAATAAAATCCAGATTCGATTTCAGTGATGACATTTATTTCTTTTTAAATATTGTTGCTAAGAAATGCACAGCCTTCTCGGTTTCTTTTTAAGAAACGACTTCAATCATTACAAGATGGACCCTTTGATTTGGATAAAGATGCCTATCATAATGATATAGAACCTGAAGTTTATTGAAAAAAGTTATTCAAACTAAAAACTTGCCTGGGGGAAGATATGTATAATTAATTTTATTTCTATCTTGCTACTTTTTAAAGAATATTTAACGCCCTTTACAGTTGTTAAACTGAATTACGAAAGGGAGAGTTGTATAAAACTCTGCAGGCATTTTGTTTACTAAATAAGGTATAAAGGGTATTTTTTAAGACCATTAAACTTAAAATGGTAGACAACACAAAAAAAAATAATTTTAATCGCATATTGATACACGGCATAAAGATTTGAAACTGATTTAAAACAAATAGACACCGCGCCTGTCCTTGACGAAACGCATTGCAGACGTCCAATTTTGTTTCTCTTTTTCGAATAAAATGAACAATGTTGACCTCCAAGACACCGATTGTTGCTGGTTTATCAGCATTAACCACTGACTTCACAGCCCTACGGAAAACAATCAATAAGTGTCACATCGCACGGCCTTGAAGTCTAATTGACAGTTTGTTTTCTCTAAATCAACACATCGCCTTCATTTGTGAAAAAAGTTGGGTCATTTAAATCATGAAGTCACCTTTAAGTTGCGAAAATCGATGGCTGATTTTGAAAGTATATTTGGATAATTTGGTGGCGTTGTTCAAGCATGAATCTATTCATGATGATGTGCCTGATCTTAAAGTGAAAATAGTATGACAGTTCGTTTGACAGCTAACCTTTCGTGAGCTATATGGGCCTAAAAAGCATCCATTATAAAGCAATGACAAGGAACATTTTAAACCTTCCCAAGATATATCAACCAAATGTGGAAGTTAAACTCATTACTTTAGCAGTTTTATTTTATGTTTTATTAATTTTTTTTAAGTCTTTAATGTTATTTTTGTTAATTTAAATAAAATTAACAGTTTGACTAATATTGATCTTGTTTTAATGATTTTGTTGTGTTTTTGCTTCTTTGTAAATGTCTTTTATTAAATAAAACTTAAATTTTATATCAATACTTAAACCAGTGTGGACCTACGGCATTGAGTTGAGGGGAACTGCAAGCAACTCAAATGTTGAAATTCTCCAACGGTACCAAAATAATACTCTGAGATAATTTGTCAACGCCCCAAAATATGTATCTAACAAAACAATTCATGGTGTAACTGTTAAAGCGAACAGACGTTTTATTTTTTAAGCTCCTGCAGAAACACAATTTTTTTTTTTTTTTTTTTTACAAAAGTATACCGATTTTTTTAATAAACGAATATAGTATATTTCGATAGCGTCCATGGTGAATGATGGACCTGAGCTGTGGAAAATGCAGTTCTGGATGCAGAGACTCAAATAGTGTGCAGTGTGGCGGATTTTGTAAGAAGAATTTTCATCTAAAATGCTTCAATTTATCCAAATATGAATGTGATACAATGTTTAAACATAAAAATATAAAGTTTTTTTGTGATGATTGTTTAAACTACATAGAAGTAACTAATGAAAATTATAAAAGCTTATTAAGAATAGTTAAACAGAACGATGAAAAAATTACTAATGAAATAATAAAAGCGAATAAATTGGTAGAGGAGAGGGTGGAAGAAGTAAAGGATGAAATTGTAAAAGAAATTAAAAGCAATAAAATAATAACTGAAAGAGAAACATATGCCAGTAAGTTAAAAACTGCAACAAACAATATTCCCGTTATACTTAAGCCCAAAAACAAACAAGATAGTGTATCCACAGAGAAAGAAGTTAAAGAGAAGGTTAAGCCGTCGTCTCTTAATGTACATGTAAAAGGGATTACAAAAAGAAATGATGGGGCCGTCGCTATAAGGTGCCTAACTGACAACGACCGTACTGTTTTAGCTGATGAGATTAAAGAGAAAATGGGAAATGAGTATGAAATACAAGTTCCAAAAATGAGAAAACCGAAAATATTAATAACTGGAATGTGTGAAGAGCTAGAGAAAAATCGAATTATTGAAGCTGTAAAGAAGCAAAACGACATTGAATGCAACTACTTAGAGTGTGTCAAAGTTTATAAATCATATAAAAATCCAAGAGTGTATAATGCAATTATAGAAACAGATGGAAATGGTTTTGACTCTATTATGAAAAAAAATAAAATAAACATTGAGTGGGATAGATGCATGGTTTATGAAAGTTGTAATGTTCTAAGATGCTTTAGATGTTGGGGATTTAACCATACAGCTAAGAAATGTAATAAAGACAACCAAATTTGTGCGAAATGTAGTGAAGCTGGTCACACTTACAAAGAATGTAAAAACAATATTTCAAAATGTATAAACTGTGTTAAAGCAAAAGAACGTTTAAATTTAACAGATATTGATACTAATCATGATTGTAGAAGTGGAGACTGCCCTGTTTTACAGCGCAAAAACAGATTGGAGGCTGAAAGAATAGCTTACTAGCAACCAATATCAATTAAAGGAATGTATCTGAACATAGGAGGGTTGACAACAAATTTTAATCAGTTGGAGATAAGTTGTTTTGAAGAAAAGCCAGATTTTATATGTTTATCCGAAACCCACTTAACACATACGATTGAAAATTCTGAATTATCAATATGCAATTATAACATGATTCGCTGTGACAGTGCGTCAAGACATACGGGTGGTGTTTGTTTCTACATTAAGAATAACTGGCAAACAAAAATAATAGAAAGAAACTCAATAGATAAAATGTATTGGTGGCTAAAAATTGAAATTAAAAACAAACACCATAAATATTACCTAATGGGAATTTACAAATCGCCAGATAAACAAAAATCGCCAGAAAGTGTTTTTATTGATTTCATTGAAAGGGAAATGGATAAAATTAATGCTAATGATCAACATCTTATTATGGGTGATTTTAATATAGACTGGTTAGAGAATAGCATTGCTAAAACCAGATTAAAAGAACTAATAGATGATAACTTCCTTCGACAAATAGTGATTCAGCCAACAAGGATTTCGAGTACAAGAACATCGTTAATCGACTATGTGTTAACAAATATAGAAAATACCATCGCTACAACTAACCTGAATATGAAAATAAGTGATCACGAATCTTTAGAAATTAATATTCCTATAAAAGAAAAAGTTATAGATTTAAATGTTAAGAAAATAAAAACGTTAAGGTATGATAACAATGTTTTTCGTAATAACCTAAGTTATGAAGGCATAAACCGTATGTACAATAACAATGATTACCGTGAAATGGCTAATGAATTTGTTGCATGTATAAATAACGCACTTGCACCTATGATAAACACTAAAATAGTACAAACCATCTCTACAAACCTCTGGTTTTCGAATAATTTGAAGCGTATGAAAGAAGAAAAAAAGCAATTGTACCAAAAGGCAGTGTGGTTAAATAATGACTATCATTGGAATAATTACAAAGCATTGAGGAATCGATATAAAGCAGAAATATCAATTGCCAAAAACGATTACATAAATAACAAAATCTGTAGCTGTACAAACCAAAAAACTATGTGGAAAACAATTAAATCCCTTATACTTAAAAAAGAAAACAATAAAATACAAGAAATAAAAATTGATGGTAAAGTCATATCAAATGAACAAGAAATCTCAAACAAACTAAACTCATTTTTTATTACAAGTGTGGAACAAATAATAGATAGCATACCATATATTAAATATGAAAATATTATTGAAGAAAATCTAAACACAATTTTTAAATTTAAGAGTATTGATAGTAAAATATTAAAAGAAACTATGAAGGCAATGAACAATAAAAAAGATCAGAACTTTCTCACGGTGAAGACTCTTCTTAATAATTATGACATGCTTGGTCCGCAGTTAAAACGACTTATTGAGTTATCTCTACAGACAGGCAACTTTCCAGATTGCTTAAAAGAATCGTGCATTGTGCCGATACAGAAAGTGATTAATACTACCGATCCGCAAGAGATACGTCCAGTGAATATGCTGACGACTATAAGCAAAATATTAGAAAAAATCGTAAACTCTCAACTAAGTAAATATTTAGAAAATAACAAATTGTTAAGTGAGACCCAATCCGGGTTCAGAAGTCAACATAGTTGTGAATCACTCCTCAACTTGGTAATAGCGCAATGGAAGACAGAATTATACAACAAACGATATATAGTAGCAGTTTTTTTAGACCTAAAACGTGCATTTGAAACTGTCAATAGACAAATTTTATTGGACAAATTAAATAAATACGGTGTAAAAGGAATCGAACTTAAATGGTTCCATAGTTACTTGAGTGGCAGAACGCAACGAACTAAATGTGGTGAATGTATATCAACTAAAATAAATGTCAATACCGGAGTTCCTCAGGGAGCTGTTTTACGAACGCTTCTTTTCCTAATTTACATTAACGACCTAGGAAAGGTACTAAAAAAATCGAAAGTATGTATGTTTGCGGATGATGCCCTTATTTATATAAGCGGTACAAATGTTGAGGAATGTGTCCAAATTCTTAATAGGGAGCTTCGGGACGTGGAAGCATATCTTAAGATGAACAAGATGAAACTTAATACAAAGAAAACTAAAGCTATGGTAATAAACGGAAGCACGGATGAAAATATACTTATTGAAGGGGAAATAATAGATAAAGTGGAAGAAATTAAATACTCGGTGTTATCTTTGACAATAAATTGAAGTTTGATTTGCATTTTAATTATATTTGTAAAAAAATTTCCAAAAAAATAGCTTTTATGAAGCGAATACGTAATAAAGTGTCTACAATCACATGCATAAGAATATATAATACAATTATAAAACCACACTTCGAATATTGTTCGACATTACTATTTCTTGGTAGTCAACAAATGAAGAGCAGACTGCAAAAATTACAAAATAAAGGCATGAGATGTATATTAAGATGCCATAGATTAACCCACGTAGCATACATGTTGTTTACGTTGCAATGGCTATCAGTCAACCAAAGAATAATACTGAACGTACTCATATTTGTATATAAAATAAAAAATGGAATGTTACCCAACTATTTGCGAAATCAATTGGTATATGTAGCGGATGTGCAACAATATTATTATCTTCGTAATAACAACGATTTCAGATTAAACTTTAGTACAACAAATTTCTATCAAAATATTTTATTCTATAATGGTCTTAAACTATTTAACTCAATTCCGTTAGAACTAAAAATTGAAAATAATTTTCATGTCTTTAAACGTAAAATTATAGCATATGTTAAGGAAAAATTTTAAATTTCGTATAAAAATTGTTTATAAAAAAATAATGTAATTGTAAACTTAATTGTTATTAAAATAGCGAATTTTGCTAAATAAATAAATAATACTAAATAGACTTATTTATTCCAAAAATTTAAGATGAAATCAAGAAGTTTAGCGCAAACTATCTTGAACGATTAAGTAATCATTGTAACCCATTGGCAATATCATTACTAGATGATACTAACGAAGTGAGAAGACTGAAGCGGTATCATATCCTTGATTTACCCTTCAGATAACCTTATATTTACGCTTATATGGACTTTTTCAAAATAATTTAAAATTTTAATATTCTTTAATATAGTACTTATAATTTATATTTTTGTATATATGTACATAATATGTTTGTTTCCCCCTTAATTTAATACTTGTATGTAAGTATATCAAACCTTATTGTTAAAATGTTGTTGTCGTCGCTGGAGTTCAACAACGAATGAATTGTAAAAATTTATCTAATTTGCTTATTATCCAAAAACGGATAGATTGTAAATAAAATTTGTTATGAGAAAAAAAAAAAAATTTTATCTCAGGTGTAATTTCATTTAAATCGGGTAATTTTGCTTCATCTCAAGTGTAATTTTGAATTTTGCTGGTGGTAACACTGGTGCATACACAGAAAAAAAATTTAAATCATAAAGAAAAAATCTTATTTTAAAATAAAACAGCTATGAAATCGAGCCAAGCTGGTTTTTTTGTTGTAAAAATTTTCGTTTTTAATTTAAAAAGATTTTGTTATTTGTGCTTAATTCCCAGTTTTTATTCTTGATAAAAACACTTGAAATTTATTGTTGATGGGATAAGCTATTCCTATGCGCATTTCACTGGTTGCTTAGGCCAGATCATCAGGAAACTTCATCCATAAAGATTTTAGAAAAACTAAAAATATTAAACCAAATAAAACTGATAAACGTATAAGACTTATAGCAACAGTTCTACTTGTAATAATATCAAAGTTTAAACAAAACACATCAGCAATATACAGTGGGCTTATCTCATCTTACATTCCCCACTTCAATTAGTTGAAATTCTCCCAACATTAATTGTAATTGTAAGTAGGTTGAGAAAAACAAAATAAAAAACAACAGCAACTTACAAAAGATTTTTTGTTTTTTTATTTATATTATTATTCAAATTATTTTTTATGCTCTAAAATATTTACAAAAATTGATTGAAAATAATACAACTTATTTTTTATGTGCTAAAATAATTAAAAAAATTCATTGGATGTACATATTTAATGGAATACTTTTCATTATACTTTTCTTCAGAGTGGTCTTCCAAACAGAGTGGTCAAGCAAACATTAAGCTTGTTTTATAGAATACAATATTCTTTGAATATGTTATAATTTAAATTTTTGTTAAAAAACATTAAATCGCTTTTATGTATATTTAATGTTTTCTCTTTTTCAATCAATTTCACACTTCAATTTTTTAAACTTTTTAAAAGACACTGCACCGAGCTATTTTTTAAATGACGCTTAAAGAAAAAATGGCGTTAACACTGTTGTAGAAAAATTGAAATATATATGTATATAAAAAAGGTTGCTGTCCACTTTTAAAATTAAAATGCTTTATATTGTTTTCAATAACAAAACAGTTTTGATTTTAATGCGTTTTTTAAATTTTAAACTTTTTAAAACAAAAACGTAAAATTTTAAATTTTAAACATTTTTTTCTGTTTCATTTTTGTTTCGAAATAATTGATCACAAAGTTTTGTGACGCACGCTTCAAAAAGTGGAAGTAACTTCAAAGGTTGAAGTGCGTTTTCCTAATTTTAAGCGAATTTGGCATGACAAGGTATACAAAATCTAATTCTTAAAATAAAAATGACACTAAGAGAATTCTAAACGCACTTATTCGCAGCCAAAAAATGTTGTGATTTTTTGACAAAAGCCGTGAACCCTTTGTGACGCACGCTACAGTTTTTCCAGGAGTATTTTATTAATATATTTGATTTATTTTAACAAAACAAATTATATTTTTATGAATTGCATTTCTTAAACTAATTATTATAAACGGAATTTTTCTTTTATTTTACTTTTTAATAAAATTGATTTTTCACCGAGTTTTTTAAAAAACTGTTTTGCTATCTTATCTCGACTTAAGATGTTTTGTTAAAATGCCACAGATATACATTACATGTTCTTAGATGAATATTAAAAAAGATTTATACGGAATGACAAAAAAAGTATTCAATCATTCATCACTAGTAGTGGAAGCAAGGCGAATTTAACTAGGTAAGTGCAACTCTACAACTACAAAAAGCTCCATGTATTTTTTTGCAATTTAATAGGCGGCTGTCAAAAATGCTGAGAAGGCAAAAATTGATTGAAAAAAAAAATAAAATTTTTGTTTGGGTTATAAAAGAGATTATTAAATTTACTTTAATTATTCTCAGTTTTTCTAAGAAATTGTTTCGTTTATTTTGGCGCGAAACATAAACAAAATTATATTTTGACGTTTCCCTATTCTTTTTAATTCGCCGTGGAGACAGCTGATAAACGGCTGACGAGTTGAGCTTACCTTTTTGAATCCGCCTTGAGTGGAAGGTTCAAGGCGAATTCATCACAGGTAATCTCGGTACCAAGGCGAATTTATAACAGGTAAGTGCAACTCTACAACTACAAAAACAGCTGATGAACGGCTGACGAGTTGAGCTTACCTGGAGTTAATTCGCCTTGCTCGGTACTACAACAAGTACAACTCGTACAAAAACCACAAGCAATTTGTTTTTGTAAAATCATTGTACAATGTCAAAAACAGAAATAAAACAAAACAGAAACAAAGATAATAAAAGAGAATAAACAAAATTTTGACATCCAACCAGGCCTGCCATTTTTGCCGATTTTTTGCCCCTAAATAATAATTTATAAAGTGCCGATTTGCCGATTTTTGCTCCAAAAATGCCGATTTTTTGACTAACACGTAAAAGGCGATTACTTTTTGTTTGTTTGATAATAATACAATAACTTTAAAGGCCAGTTTACACGGTAATATAATGTATTACGACATGTCGAAAGATTATGTAGAATGAGAAAAATCTTATCATGTAAAAGCAAAATGTATTGAGTAAGAGAGAATACGGATACAATATCTGACAAGCGGTCGGTAAATGGTTTTTTTCTAAACCATTTTAGAAACTTATGTATTCTCATCACACCAGAGGTGTATTTTAACGGAGTACATTAAAGGTGATAGCATTTTTTTACAATTACAAAAACAACTAAAATCAACTCAGGAAATTTTCATGTTGTTTTTGTAAATATTTAAAACTGCAACCATCTGATTTTTTGTTATTATTTTTGATTTTACTTATACCATCCGTGTAAACATGAATTATACTTACAAAAGATTTTTATTTTTTTCTTTTAAACACGGAGAGAATTTCATATTATTTTGATTCTACAAAGTCGTAATACATTGTATTACCGTGTAAACTGGCCTTAAGCGGTACTGAAACAGTTGTAACATTGAAAAGGGACAACTGTTATTAAGTCAGCGCTTCTACTAAAGAAAAAGGGTTTAATTTTATTCAATATTAAATGCAGTGTTTGTAATGTGTGTTGGGTTAATACATTTTTATTTGAAAAATATTCCACTATGAAGAATTAAAGGCCAAAGTTAAAAAAGAAATAATTTTTAAGCCTAAAATAATTCAGTTAAAATTTCTTTTTCTATTAGGAAAATATAAAACACTTTATATTTGTGTTTGAAAATGGATAGATAAATACTTACAAAACAATAAAGGTAAGATAAATTTATATTCACTATCAATGCATATAATTTAAATAATAATTACTTTGATAATTAAATAATTTTTTTTAAGACTATAACGCAATTGAGGACGATATTAGTACATAAATTAAATAGCCAATTCGTATGTAAGGAAAATTAAATAAATTTGCAAACTTTTTGGCAAAAAATTTCAGATTTTATTTTTGCAAGTTATTCGTTTTTTAAAGATTATTTAAAAATTAATAATTTAAACTGTTTTGATATTAATATTAAAACGGATTTAATAAAAATGACAAACTCAAATATATGGAATATACTTAACTATAAGAAACTTAAGAAAAACTTTATATTTAACTACAATTTCTTTGTAAAACGTTTATTTTAATTGATTCTTTTGAAATTTCATAAGTTATAAACATTAGATAATTCTGAATTGTTCTTATTTGTAAGTAAGAATAGGTTTTATTGTATTTAAAATAGGTATTTTTAATTTGCCGATTTTTTGCCGATTTTTTTATATTAAAGTGCCGATAATGCCGATTTTTTTTTTAAATATGCCGATTTTTTATCAAAATTATCTGGCACCCCTGCATCCAACAGTGATTTTAGCTAATATCAGCAGGGCTTTTAAGTCCACCTGTAATAAATTCGCCTTGGGAAGGTTTAAAAATATTTAAACCAGTCTTGCCAGTGAAATTTCGAGAAAGATACATTTTAGTTGCCAAAAAGAAACACTTTCTCCCAAAAAGATACATATGTATTGAAAAAAAATTTTAAAATCTATGTATAAAGTTTAACATTTATTAACATACTTTTATTTCATATTTAATGAATATTGTAAAGAAAATTATCAGGTATGTTTTAGGTGTCGACTCGAATTGAAAATGAAAAATGGTTTTGAATCCGCATAATTCATATATTGGTGTTCTCAAATCCACATGTTTTTGTGTATTCGAAGTTGTTGTTCAAAAAAACTTTAGTTTGACTAAAGATCGCTGATTTGCTAACAGCAGCATGATAGCAAAGTATTATAATTATTAAAAAATCGTGAAAGCTGTTAAGAATCACAGGAAAAAACACTTCTATCGCTAATATTAATCGTTTAAGCTGTAAAGAATTAGAAAACTAACAGGAAAAAATCGCGTTTATCGCGAACATGGCTAAAATTCGCGAAACATTGCAAAATTTAAAACAAACTCAAAAACTAGTTTAAGATCGCTTAATCGATTGAAAAAACAACTTATCGGAAAATTACATAAAAAGTGTTAAAAAAATTAGTTAAAATTACATCAAAATCAATAAAAAATAGTCGACTTTAAATTTGGGGTTAGTTAGGGCCTTTTAAGATTTAGGCAACGAAAATATCGGGATACCATATAAATTAATTTTTATAATTATTTAAGTCATAAATATTAGGTAGGTTTTTACTAAGGCGATTATATCAAAAAGTTCATATACATTTCCTGAAAATAAAAAAGATGTTCATATTTCTTCAGAACAACTTAGTACTACTAGTAGTCATTAGGTTGGAACATATGTTTAAACATCATTTATGCTTTCTTTCTTCATTATTAAAGCTGCTATTGTATTAGTATTGAGTCGGCAACGACGATCATTCTTCTAATATTTTATTTCTGCACATTTTGCGTACAGATTCTAAAGATACGAAAAATGTGAGGATTATACATGGTACTTGAAGTCATCAAAAGATACGAAAAGTGACTGCTTTACTAACATTTAAAACAAAAACAAATTTTTAATTTTTGTTTTTGTTTTAAATGTTACTGCCTGTTTGTAGAACGCGAGAGCAAAAGTGACTCGTTAAACTAAAGGCCATGCCAGATAAAACTTCATCGCTTTGCGTGACGTTTCTAACTTTGACTGAAAAGCGTAACGCAAAAGGTGTATGTCACAATAAACACTTTGACAACACTCACGCATTGTGTGTTAAGCGGCTCATACACTTGCAATAAAATTGCTCAATTTTGCGTGTTGTACAATTATATCGCTAATGTGTATGTGATATTCGAAGGTTGAACAATATATTGGCAACAATCAAAAGACTTTTTGACTTTGCCTTAAAGGTTAGGACTAACCAATATTTACGTTATGAATAACTAGTTAGTGCTAACCAATATTTTCGTTAAGACTAACTAGTTAGCGGTAACCATTATTTAGGTTATCATTGACTAATAAAAAGCAGCACAGTAAGAAGTACAGATATATATTCCGTAGACGGGTGGAATAAGTAAGTTAAAGAGAGAGGCAATAACACATGTACACAAGAGTATCGGTTAGTTTTTTCATTTTGCTCTTAATAAACTAATATAAACTTTTACCAATATATCAGTCACCACTACCGGTCAAATTACTAGTAAAAAGACCGGTAGCCTTCTTGTAGGGAGGCAGTTACTTTCAAGGTACAGTAAATATACCTTGGTTACTTTCATGAACTTGGCACCAATCTCAGAGCCTCAGAGCTGTGAAGTTCAGTTTTTACTCGTTGTAGAACAAATCGCAAACAATTATAAAACTATTGTCGAAAAAATTCTTAAGCATGTCAACAATAATCAATACATGCAATTAGTTTTTTTTTAGTAATAAGCAATGATTTTCTTATAATCTAAGTTCATTTTAAATGTATTCTGTGATTTTAAATTTGTTTATATGAATCATTCACATGTTTGCTCCATAAGTTTCAGGTGATTCAAAAATCGCTAAGTTGTCACCAACAGGTACTGACAGAATAACAAGATTTGGCGCTAATATGTTTTACAACAATTGCCAATTGTATATTTAATTACTTCGTTACCACAGAGTAAAACAAACAACGAATAAATAAGCAGTCATGGACTTTAGCAGAAGAACAAAAACTCCCAAAGAGCATAAACCGGTGTATCAGAATCTAGAAGAAACATTTCCACATAATGTGCTTCTTTACCGTTTGCCACCTATTGAAGATATACAAATACAAGAATTTGAGGAATTGGCTCTGGAACGCCTTAAAGTATTGCGAATACTAGAACAGGCACACACTAAGAATTTGCGTTTATTATCAGATGATTGGAAAGAGTATGTGAAAGGAGAATTTTTAAGAGACGGCTTAAAGGGTTATTCACGTTTATGCACTAATGGCGGTGCGTCGTCTACTAACGATGAAAGTAAACATGAGCGTGTGTTGCAGTACAGGCGCCGGGATTACATATCACATTTTATATTAAGATTGGTTTACTGTCGTACAATGGAGTTAAAACGGTATACTTGTAAGGCAATTATTTTATTTTTTTAATAAATCGTTTATTAATTTTTAGTTGGTTTTTGGCACGTGAAATGGAACTTTTTAAATATAAATTTTCTGCCATGTCTCCCGCAGAAATCAAGCATTTCTTAAAGTTGCACAAATTAAACTATGCACCCTTAAGCGAAGAACAAAAGGATGCTGTCAAAGATGGTCTCTTCGAAAGTACTATGGGACAGAGTGTGGCAAAAATAGGAATGTTGGATTTTTATAAAGTACCTTTTACGCAGGTGTTAGACTTGGTTAGATCTCGTCGTTGCTATTTAAAAGATGGACAAGCTTACGTTAACACAAATGATTTTATTTCGATTGTGGCAGTAAAACAAATGGATGAAATCGAGCATGGCCTTCAGGCGGCACAAAGGTCAATAAGAGATGTTGAAACTGATGAACGTCTTTTTCATTTACTAAAATCTTTGCACACTTCATATACAGGAAAGGACTATACGGTTAGTAAAAACGCAAGTGTGCCTATTGAATCTCTGGACCAACTTTCTAAGAAATCGTTCCCGCTTTGCATGCGTGCCTGTCATGATCATCTACGAGCCACGCATCATATCAAACACGATGGCCGTATGCAGTATGGATTGTTTCTTAAAGGCATTGGCGTTACTTTGGAAGATTCCATTCGATTTTGGCGTGAAGAATTCTGTAGAAAAATGGACCCAGAAAAGTTTGCAAAAAGTTATCAATACAATATAGAGCATAATTATGGCAAGAAGGGATCCATGGTCAATTATACACCGTACTCTTGCCTTAAAATTATTCAAGAAAACGTAGTTCCTGGTAGTGTACATGGATGTCCATATAAAATATACGATCAGACAACATTAAAAAATAAATTGACTGGTTCAGGTTTATCAACAGCCCATGTTCAGGAAGTTATGAGCTATGTGAGCAAGGGTCATTATCAGTTGGCATGTGGCAAATTTTTCCAAATTACCCATAATTCGCTAGATGAAGTAGCTATTACACATCCCAATCAGTATTTCGAGCAAAGTCAAATTGTACAAGGAAATCGAACCGTGGAGAAGAAGCCAGGAAATCTTCAGCGTAAAACAATTAAAAGTAGTCAATCGTTGAATGAAACTACCATGTTTATGAGTAACGACGATGATGACGAGCTATGGAATTTAATTGAAATGCCAAAAGATGTGACTACGACCACACAGCAGTCAATAACGAATACGCAAATTGATTGGGATGATGATCTTGATCTTACAGCTATTGAGTGTTAAGGTAGTTTTAATCACATACTTAAATAATCCATTAAAAAATCTATATAATTTGTATTTTTCAATAAAGGTTTAATATCTGTCATGATTCAATCACCTATATTATGTAATTCGATGTCGGCGTAAATTTGAAATTTTTGTAACAACATGTCGACGATTACAATTGGCAATTGGCAGCACAACTTTGGTTGTTCGAATGACAACACAACTGAAGACCGTAATCGACCCATAAGAAAATACTCAGCCTGATTACGGTTGGCGTTGGCGTATACTCCTGAGTCGTTTTTTGTAGTAGATTAAAGACAATGTTGTGTGTTACTTTAATCTACTACAAAAAACGACTGAGGCGTATGCGCCAACGCCAACCGTAATCAGGCTGACAATTATTGTTCCGGTGCCGTCGACTTCCATAATAGGGGTGAACATTTTTTGTTTATACAGTTGCAATATTAAAATCCACTTTTAAGAAAAATAACATGTTTTGTACGGATAAGTAAGTTACAAATATCGTCGGCTTAGAGTGTAAACCTGCTAAATCCACTTTGTAAGTTAAGTCATCAAGCAGCAAATAGGAAAAATAAAAAGTTTTTTTGTCTCTCCTTTAAAATTTGTTAAAAGGGAGTTACCAGGTTTACACTTTAAGCCGACGATATGTATTGAAGCCCTTGTAATTTTGGGCATGTACGTAGATGCATAACTATAATTTGTTTTATTATGTGACTCTTATTTTTGTGGAGTATTTGTTAATTTTTTTGTCCACATCACTTCACTGATATTTGAAAATTTTAATGATGCAGCGCAGTGATGAATTTATTTTTTTTTTTGCTTATTCTAGCCAAACGCATCCTGCATGATAAATATCCATTTATTAAAAATTGCATTAAACCTTATTTTAAATCTTAATTTTTTTTCTTCCCCTTTAAACCAGCAGGGCTGTGGAGTCTTTTAAGACTCCTACTCCAACGGTGATGCTTAATCTATATGAGTCTGGTCCTTATTTGACTTCAAACTCTTTTTTTAACCTTTTAAATGGCTAAATATAGCATGAAAATTAGTCTAAAATTTTTAAATCGATATTTTAAATTTTTAGTCGTGAGTTTATGGGGATACCTCGACTCCATCTCCGGTACAAAAACCTCAACTTCGACTACAACTCCGATTCCACAGCACTGCTTTAAATAAACAAGAAATCTAGTTACGTCTTTTTTATATGAAGCCATCGGTATTTACTTTAGTATACACTATGCTGTTAATATTTAGTTTTTTTTTTATTTATTATTATGTAAATTATACGTAGACAATATTCTTTGAAAAGTAATCCAATATTTAATAAGACAGAAGTCAACTAAAAAAGTTAAGAAAAAATTAACTTTAGTATGCTATGGAGCCATGAAATAATCCCTGCATTGATTCAAGTAAAGCTCTTTGGCATGCGTAAGTTGCCCGGTATCCACCAGCACGTTCAATAGCATTTTCAGCTCGTACATGCGACATATATCCTTTTGCTTCAATTTCCGGTACGGTTGGACAAGGCGGTCCTTCAATATAGAGAACGGGTGTTTCATGTACATATAATGGACCTTCCTCAACTTTTGGTACTGGAAGAAATTGATGATCGGCCGAACGGCCAAATTTAATACCACTTGAAAATTGTGTAGCTGGTTTTGGAGGTGGCAGTTGTTTTTCTTCATCTCTTAATTTTTCCACTTTCTCTGCAAATTCACTAACAATGGCTGAAGCATCTTTTCCGCTGCACATTAATTCATCAATCAACGCTTCCTTCTCACGTGCCTTCTTTTTCTTTTGTTCCGCTTCTAAGTCTAGTAGCTCTTGTCGTCTGGCTTCTTCTTGAGCCTTCTCCAATTCCAACATTTCTTCTAGTTCATATTCCTCTCGACCCATTCGAGTTTTATTTCGTTGAATAATTTCACGATTATCTTTCTTGTACTGTTCAATTCGTTTATTTGTACCAATTATATCGATGTTATTGCAGAGGTTGTAAATAATGGTTTCAATTTCTTCCAGGTAATCATTATATTCTTGCAACGAATTAAAGTCTTCTTCTTTCTTGTTGTAGTCTCTAAGTATACGTTTTCGTATGTCCACCTCCTTTTCTACCATTGGATCTTCAAACAGCTGTATACGAAAATTGTTACGTCTTAAAGGTACCATACATTCAGGACAAGAGCCTGAACCTTTAAGGAACAGAAGATCCACACATGATTCGCACAATGTATGCCCGCATACATTTACCATCAATTTTAAAGAAGGATTGCGATATTTTGTTGTCTTACAACGTGGACAGGCCTGATCATCCATGCTATAGCTTTATCTTATTAAATTTTTTTAAAAAAATAAATAGCTGGAAGTGTTTTCTGCCGGCAATTGTTTATGATTTAAGTTAATGTTTATTTATTACCTTTTGTTCTTGCTAAGCAATTAACAGCTGTCATAAGTGTAAAGCTTGCAATCACTTTGTTATCAACAAGTTGGTGTACCACGGCTACCCAGTTTTGTAAATTGTAATGTAGAAACGCCATGGAAAAGCATAATTTTACCAGAGTACCGAAACGTTCGTTCATTTTTCAGTCATGAGCGAGCGTGAAAAATTTAAAATTTTACTGTTTTTTCACATTCATGAGGGTGAGGAAAAAAAATATTTTGAATTTCCTCATTCATGAAAAATGAGCAAACAAAAGAATTCATATGTGAATTTGTCAGATATGAAAAATTTTAAAAAATTTACATTCAATTTCCTGATAATGAAAAAAACGCGATTTGCCTGACCATTAACAGCGGGAAAATGAAGTAGTAACGAGGCCTTAAAGATGGCCTTTTTACCGATATTCAGTTTTCCAGTCGCATTCCAACTGTATTATACTATGTTCACACTTGAGTTCTTAAACGCGTTTAAGCAGCTCGAACGTGATTAAGTACTAATCACTTCAAAATCGAGATGATTACCCATACATTGAAGTGATTTGTTAATCACTTCAAATTGACATGATTACAACTAAATCACTTCATAAACCACATAGAATCCACTGAACTTACCTCAAATGAAGAATCGCCAACATGTCGTGTACAACCGGCCAAGATTTCTGCTTAATGTTTTTATTTTTTTCCTTAAAATTAAAATGATTAAAATAATCTTCTGATAACTTTATAAAAGTTTTTTTATCCAGTTTTAATACTTTAAAGAAATATAATTTTGATTTATTTTTTTTTTTGTGTGTTTGTTGTGTGTTTTTTTTTTTCTTAATCATCTGTCATCTTAATCATCTCAAATGTAATGTGAACGGCTTTGCTTAGCTAAATCAACATTTTGCTTAAACGCGTTAGAACAACAATGTTCTATCTTCTAGTGGAAGGCCAATGTACGCGGCATGCGGCTGCGGGCGGCGATCAGCTGTTTAGATTTTCGCTTGAAATTTTTTTGTAAGGCAAATGAAAGCGGCACATTTTAAAGCGGCAAATGTTGAATAAGCTGTAAAAAAATGTTCAATCTATAAAAAAACGATTTATTTGAACATAATAAGAATTTACTTATCAAATTGGATATTTTTTCCACTACATTTGTAATGTTTTTTAAATTTCTTTTGTTAAATGATTATGTGTGTGTATGGCAACGTCTACTTCACGCGGCTTAAAACAAAAGTTGAAAAAATTCAACTTTGCCGCGCGGCATCTTTTCTAAGTAATACTAAGTCTTAATTTTTGTGATGTGTCTTTTTTTTTTTGTATGAACATTTTTGTCAACAATGCTAACATTTTTACAATGGCAATGCTATTATCGCCCGCAGCCGCATGCCGCGTACATTGGCCTTCCACTATTACATGTTGCTTAGGTGCATATAGATCCTTGTTGTCCTAAGGTCGCAAATTGTTGTTGCTAATAACGCGAAGTGAGTAAATTAATGACTAAACTTGCTACACATTCCAACATTACTGCTTATAAAACTATTTCGACAGGCCTTATCACAGAAAAGTTAATTTGAATTTGTTATATAATCTAGTTGAAAACCTTCTTTAAGGCCTGAAAAGTTAAAGCGCTCGCAATTTTTCCCGCTATGCAGCACGATAGCCTGTTTGTGTTTTGTAAAATTATTTGTTGGCTGGTAAACTAAAATGAGTTTTTTGTTTTTTTTGTAAAATATTTTGTGATGCCTCTAAAAGGGTCTGTTTTTTCGTTTAAAAGACATAAAGGAAAAAAATATTGAAAAAAAATTACTACCTGTGGACCAAGCGCAACGGTGTTGAAAACACTACATTGAATTTACAATAACTGGCATAATTTGGCGCGAAACAATAAAATTACATTAATGCAACAATAAAACAAATTTTCTTACCCTGCGGCCACACGATCAAGTTGTTCTTGATAGTATTTTACATATACTGCTTGTCAAAACTTACATAAATTGAAACCTGTGACGTAGGCTGTATTCAAGTTGTAAGCAATTTACTTTCCTGATGTCATCAAAAAAACAATTTTTAAAGAAAAACATGTTATCAGCTGTTAAATTGAAACTATAATTGCAAAACAAATAGAAAGGTGAAATTGAAAGCCACCTCGTGGTCAATTTACAAAGTGTGAGTGTGTTAGTAAAAAACTGAGAGTGTATTGCAAATTGAAAGGAATTGAATGGCAAAACTTGATCGTGTAGCCACCAAGTTACTATCGCTATGCTTGTGGCGAAACAAGACTTTGTTAGTGTTTTCCAAATAACTTTACCTACGTAAGAAAAGTGTCTTCAGCAATAAAAACCCATCGTCGCGATTGAAACAGAAACCAAAATATTTTTACAAACACAAAATACCAACAACTTCTTGTGTCTATTTTTTTTCTCAATAATTTCTGCATAAAGGTACGTCTTTTTAACGAAAGACAAAGTGACCTTTTTTAAAGGCACCAAATAATTGTTTACACAAAAAGAAAACATATCGTCAGCTTATATCCAAACATTATTAGAAAATTTTAAATTGATTTGTTATGTTGGTTACGATTAACATTACATATTTTTATAAAATTTTAAACTGCTACCTAAAAAAATATCCAAGTTATTTACAAAATTAAAAATTACGTTTCATCAAGAATACAATTTTTTTTAACAACATAATGTATAATCACACTCAAGAAAAAAATTAGCAGAGTTTTTAATTCTTTTTATAAGAACACATTAATATTTTTAAAAGTCAAAACTGGGTAATTTGTTTTATAACTTTTACCAGGGTGTTAGTGGAATTAGTGATCAGACTAAAAATTATTGCAGAAGAAAAAGTAATAAAAGTGCTGTAAAATGATAAAAGCCGTCTCCATATACGTACGTATTACAAAATTTATAATAAGTGTGACTATCAGCTTCTCCCTTATAGGACTGTTAGAAATTTTGAAATTTTGCAGCCTACCCCATTGCACTTCCAAACGCTAAAAATTTCTAAGAATAAATGGCAACATCTGCAGGTCCTCAGATTTTTGTTTCCATCAGACTGTCATCATTGTTATGATAGTATCCTTATGAGTTATAATATCTAGGTATGTATTTCCTTTTTAATAAATTTAAATATAGTCGAACTTCCCTATAATGAATCTGTATGGGACCATAAAATTTCTTAATTATAATATAAAAAGTTTATAATACAAAAGAAATATCTTTAATCCAAATTTTATTATTTTTAATCAGGCTTAAGTTCATCAAATTTAATTTTTCATTTAATTATTTTTATGAAGAAAGGAATTTTACAACATGAAAATTAATTAAAATTGTTATTGATAATTAAAATAATTTAAAAAATAATAATAAATTTAATATTTTTTCCTTAAAAATATATCGGTTATTGCATTTTTAGCTGAAATATTTAAAATTGCTTAAAAATCTCATAAACATTTTACAAAGTTTTCTGCTTTGCATGTAAAATTATGAAATGTGATGTTACATTATTCTGCATTTAAGATGACGGACGATATGTGCAGTTCTTTTATTTTTTTTTCAATAATGTTTTCTTACAAAAAATCCAACAGACACTTTGGCTGGTTGCCTATACCAAAAATATTTTACACAAACAAATACACACAGTCATTTCGAGCTGTGGTCATTCAAACTGTCAAGCAACAACAACATTACTAGTGAGGATCGTTTCTAAAACTTTTTTTTCCTCATTCTTCATGACTGAAGAAAGGCAAAATTGGATTTTTCTTCAAAAACATGAATGAATTTGGCGAAATATTAACAATTCATTTATGACTGTGAAACAAAGTTACATATTTTACATTTTTCATTTATGAAAAAAATTCATGAATGGTTGAATATGAGCGATCACATTTGAATTTTACACATAAGTACATATTTAACTTCTGAAAAATGTAAATAGTAATATTAAAAATTATTAATTAATTATTTACCTAATGCTAGGAACTAGAGGTCTGCAAGAATAAATTAAGAACAGTTTCAGCACAGTCATTGATTTTTTCACTACAATGAATTGAGCACCCAATAATACCGAAACAACTGATTAAATTACTAAGTCTGGGATCACACTATGAAAGTTTTCTTTCAGAAAGGAACAGCATGTTCGCTGATTCATAAGGCGCGAACGTATAACATCTATATCAGTGGACGCTATAGCCCTACCTAATAAAACAAGATCTGATAAGGGATAAACAAAATTGTTAATCAATTCTTATTTCTTATAGTGTGACGACAAGTTTTGTGGGACAAAACTCGGTCACACCCTGTTGGGCTTCTTAGGGTTTTTTTTCTTTGAATCAACTACACTTTGCCTCACACTGTGATCACTACCGTTGGTCGTAAAACTTTTGTAACACACTGTACCTAACGGGCAGGAATGCCAAGGGTAAAATAACAACCAACAACAAACATACAAGCTCGACAAACAAGTAAACAAATAACACTAACAACAGACACAGCAATCAAGTAACAATAACAAAGCAAGCAGTTTTAAACATGTAAACAACAAGCAACAAAATATACTTACATAGGACAAGTAAAGAGACATAACAAGGCTTATTGTTATTAGTGTAAAATATTAGTCCGAATTTAGTATAAAAAGGGCAACATAAACTTTGAACAATGACTTGTTATCCAGCCGAGCTCGAGAACACATCAGGTAAGAAATGGCAAAGTAGAATTCTAGTGAAACAACCCAGTAGACAATTCCACCGAGTGGTTTTCTAGCACGGAGTGGAATTCTAGTAAAACAACCCAGTAGACAATTTCGCCGAGTGGTTTTCTAACACGGAGTGAAATTCTAGTAAAACAACCCAGTAAACAATTTCACCGAGTGGTTTTCTAACACGGAGTGAAATTCTAGTAAAACAACCCAGTAGACAATTTCACCGAGTGGTTTTCTAACACGGAGTGAAATTCTAGTAAAACAACCCAGTAGACAATTTCACCGAGTGGTTTTCTAACACGGAGTGAAATTCTAGTAAAACAACCCAGTAGACAATTTCACCGAGTGGTTTTCTAACACGGAGTGAAATTCTAGTAAAACAACCCAGTAGACAATTTCACCGAGTGGTTCTCTAACACGGAGTGAAATTTTAGTAAAACAACCCAGTAAACAATTTCACCGATTTTTTTCTAACACGGAGTGAAATTCTAGTAAAACAACCCAGTAGACAATTTCACCGAGTGGTTCTCTAACACGGAGTGAAATTCTAGTAAAACAACCCAGTAAACAATTTCACCGAGTGGTTTTCTAACACGGAGTGAAATTCTAGTAGAACAACCCAGTAGACAATTTCACCGAGTGGTTCTCTAAACACGGAGTGAAATTCTAGTAAAACAACCTAGTAAACAATTCCACCGAGTGGTTTTCTAACACAGAGTGAAATTCTACTAAAACAACCCAGTAGGCAATTCCACCGAGTGGTTTTCTAACACGGAGTGAAATTCTTGTAAAACAACCCGGTAGACAATTTCGCCGAGTGGTTTTCTAACACGGAGTGAAATTCTAGTAAAACAACCCAGTAGACAATTTCACCGAGTGGTTTTCTAACACGGAGTGAAAATCTAGTAAACACAACCCAGTAGACAATTTCACCGCGTGGTTTTTCTAACACAGAGTGATATTCGGCAAACAAACAAAATACCCAGTAGACAAATTTCCCAGCGTGTTTTCCTAACACCAAACAAAATAACCAGTAGAGCGAGATTAAGTACAACCCGAAGAATCCCGTAGTGACAACCCCATAAGTGTTTTCTTCTCCAAAAGTTCCCCGTAACAAGCGGCACAACAAAGCTTCAAACACTGGAATTTATACCAGCTTAAGCAACCAAGTGTCAACAGCAACGAGGCATGAGAGGACATACCACGGAAGTAGTGCTAAGGCGATAAAAGCGGAACACAACGCAACTTAATTATTTTCATAACTTGTAAATTATAATCCTAATAGTACTAATAAAATTATTGAATTTATTAAAAATTAAATAAAACTCAACACGTGTCATATTTTCTTGTAACGGACCTGGACAAGGCTGAGTATACCCCAAATAAAGTCGTTACAATAGGAAGCTTGTTCTTAATTTACTTAAAATGATTTATCATGTGATCTCTAAGATAACTATCAACTGCAGTTTTTTATTGTTTAATTGCTTTTGATTGTGTTATTACCACTTTCTCAAAAAATTTGAACGATGACAATCAGGGACCTGCGCCGTCAAGTTTTGTCGGCCGCGGCGGCTTGCAAAAATATTGCCGGCGGCGGCTCAAAGCCGACTTAAATTAGGCCAATTTAAAAATTATTTTTTTTACTAATTTTCATATTTTAGTTTGAAAAATAAAATTCATTTGCATATATACATACTTATTTTAATGCTTGTGGACTATTATCTATTCCTAAATGAGATTTTACATATTTAACCCAAGACATTATTATCTTACTCATTAACATTTTTATTTATTAAAAAAAAACTGTTTTTATTAAAAATAAAAAGAATGAAAAAAATTTTTTTCTAGTTTTGGCTATGCATTTCTTTTTTTTAATTTTTAAGAACATCGTCAGAGCCGTTCCAGAGAAAAGTGGGTTCATCCAAATATTCAAGTGGTATTTTTCCATATTCCATTGAGCTTATGCCCTGACACTGCCTAGTTTGGCTGTCATAAATCAGCAACGATTTCTACTGACCATTTTGGATGAACCCACTTTTCTCTGGATTTTTGCACGGTTGATGATTTTTAACCTATACAAATATTCTAAAATCATATCCAAAAGATCCCTTCATTGTCATTTCCGGCGTTGCCACTAAATCCCTTGATTTTTAATTCCCACCGTTTCTATAATCGTTGCTATCTTGGCGCACGTAAGAAACTTTTTTGACAAATGATGTTTAACAGCTGACAAACAGCTGCTCTAAAGAGTTTACCATGGCGAATTAACTCCAGGTTAGCTCAACTCGTCAGCCGTTCATCAGCTGTATCCACGGCGAATAAAAAAAATGGTGAAACGTCAAAATATTGTTTTGTTTCTATACTGAAATTTGACAACAAGTCAGAAAATTGCAAAAACAAAATAGATGGAGTTAATTCGCCTTGTTTTGTAGTTGTAGAGTTGCACTTACCTGTTATAAATTCGCCTTGGAGTTTACCTTGTTGTATTCGCCTTGCTACAATGTATATATCAAGGCGAATTAACTCCAGGTAAGCTCAACTCGTCAGCCGTTCATCAGCTGTATCAACGGCGAATTAAAAAAATGGTGGAACGTCAAAATATTGTTTTGTTTCTATACTGAAATTTGACAACAAGACGTAAAATTGCAAAAACAAAATACATGGGGCTTTTTCGCCTTGTTTTGTAGTTGTAGAGTTGCACCAAGGCGAATTCAACAAGGTAAACTCAACTCGTCAGCCGATCATCAGCTGTATCCACAAAAATCATGAAACGTCAAAATATTGTTTTGTTTTTATACTGAAATTTGACAACAATTAAGAAAATTGCAAAATCAAAATACATGAAGTTAATTCGCCTTGCTTTGTAGTTGTAGAGTTGCACTTACCTTGTATAAATTCGCCTTGAGTTGCACTTACCTTGTATAAATTCGCCTTGGTATATAAATATTTTCTGTTACAGCGTTGCCACGAATTTCCAATAACATCCCGGCGCAGATCAGTGTTGCCACATCCCTCCTATTTAATCAATATAAGAATACTTCTTATAGTATGTTCACATTTGGGTTTTTAAACGCGTTTAAGCAAAATGTTGATTTAGCTAATCAAAGCCGTTCACATTACATTTGAGATGATTAAGATGACAGATGATTAAGAAAAAACACACACACAAGCACACAAAAAAACAACAAACAAATTTAAATTTCTTTAAAGTATTAAAAATGGATAAAAACACTTTTATAAAATTATCAGAAGATTATTTTAATCAATTTAATGATGAAATTGTGAAAATTTATGAATTATTTAAGGAAAAAAAAAATAAAAATATTAAGCAGACATCTTGGCCGGTTGTACACAATCGAGCGATTCTACATTATTAGGGTATGTTCAGTGGATTCTATGTGGTTTATGAAGTGATTTAGTTGTAATCATGTCGATTTGAAGTGATTAACAAATCACTTCAATGTATGGGTAATCATCTCGATTTTGAAGTGATTAGAGCTTAATCACGTTCGAACTGCTTAAACGCGTTTAAGAAGCCAAATGTGAACATAGCATTACTGCATAGATTTCACTGGATAAGTAAACAAGCGCACCTATTCGTTGCGGCTTTAAATTAAAATCGAAGAAGATACCTACCTCAATCAGTAATACATATTAACAAAAATTTCAGGTAATATTAAGCTTATATATTACAAATTATGTTAGGTAATTAAACTTAACAGTTTTATTTGTGTAATATCTTTAGTTTTTCTAAAATATTTGGCTGAAGTTTCCTGATGATATGGCCTAAGTAATCAGTGCGCAAAGGAATAGCTTATCCCATGAACAATAAATTTTAGTTTATCAATAGTATGATATGGAAATTTAGTACATTTAGACGAAACATTGTTAATTAATTATTTGACTCCCAAGAGAAACTTTCTACCCGATTTATTTGAAAACGAAAAATATTGAAAATTTAATAAAGGTACACACAAAAAAATTCATAGGTAAAATTAACTAAAAATTTGGTATGAAATTAACTAAGCGCAAGGGTAGCATGGCAGTATCTTAGTTTCTTAGGTAATATAACTATTAACTTAGGTAGTTTCAATGTTCGAAAAAGTATCTAAAAATGTTGTCAAACTTACTTAAAAACTTTGAAAACCTTTGATAGCAAAGTTAATTGATATATTTAATTTTGGAAAATTATCTAAGTTACATCTTTTATTTGATAATGTAAGAATTATTTTAAAATCCCTATTTTTAATTTATTTAAATAAAATTAACAACCTTTTTCATTTCTTTAAACACTTTATTTATCAATTTATAATTTTTCAAAAATTACATTGCAATCATGGCCCAATTAGTAGGTCTGCGCGCAACTACAACAATCCAACAACAGAAAAAACAACACGCATTTTGTTTGTGTAAAAAATGATAAAGATGTCAAGAACAAAAGCAATTGTTTGTGTAAGAAATGGTGGAAATGTCAAAAGCAATTGTTACAAAAACAATTGCACGTATAAAACACAACTCTGCAAAAAATCAGCAGGCGTTTCAAGCAGACCTACTAATTGGACCATGATTGCAATTAAATAGTTGGTTGTATTATTATGAATGGGGTGTAAGGCATTCGACAGGTAAAAGTATATAGTAAATATTCATAACTTGCAATTATTCTAGAATTTTCTTGAAGTTTTGCTGGAATACTTTTAATAGCAGCGTTTCGGATTTAAGCGACAAACAAACTGAAAATATAAGAATGTTTGCATTTATATATATTAATTTGAATTATCTTGAATTTGTAAACTGAAAAAAGAAAATATTATCGAAGCATTACAAACTTGTTTGACGATTCGGTTCATTTAAACATTAGTTCAGTATTAGGCTTTCAAATGTGCAAATGCAAAATATCGTAGCTCTTTTGTTAAATCCAACAACAAAATACACAGAGTTTCCGTTAGATTTCATTAAATTGCAACGATATTTTACATTTGCTCCATAAACACATAAAAATGCCCGCGAATAAAATGTGGATAAGTAAAATTTTTTTACATTTAAAACAATCCATACCTTCTTATGATTAGTTTCCCTTGTTTCTTTCTTGAAATATCTTCTATCTAAAAAGCATATATTTTTTAACACAAAATTAAGAATGTTTTATTTATACATATGTATGTACATACCTCTAATATTTTTAATACTGGTAGTTTGTTTTTTCTGTTTTTAAATTAAATTAAATTTAAATTTTAAATTTTTTTTAATATATAAATCTTTTCTTCACAAAAATTTCCAAATGACAATAAAATAAAATACAACTTCATATACATACATATTTGAAAAATTGAAGAAGATACTAACTCAATTAGCAATACTTACAAAAAATTTAGGCAATACTTCTTTTATATATTACCAAATATTTAAAGTAATTAAACTTAGTTTTTTGTTTCTATATAAAAATAAATGACCTATTTTTTTTACAAAATATCTAACTATAAGTTGCGTTCGAGAACACAAAAGTTTTTACTATTTTTTACTAAACTTTACTGCATTTTACGAAATTGCGTTCGAGTACACAAAATGCAGTAAATGAGAACATAAATTGAGAGCGAAAAGTGACAGTTCTTGTCTGAGTATTTACAAATTTTTACTGCAGAAATTTTTGCAGTAAAATTTAGTAAATCAAAAAAACATATGTTTTAAAAGGTAAACAAACAAAAATAACAAATAAAAAGCATACAAATTGTGAAAAAATTGTTAAATAAAGGAAAAGTAGAAATAAAAATTAAGCCAAAACAAAAAGTGAATAAATATTAATTAATTAAACTTGTTTGTGAAGCATTTATTTGGCTAAATACAAACTTTTGAAATTTTTTTGCTATGTTAATTTTTTAGAGTTGTAAAAGTGTGAAGTATTTGGGTAATCAATAGCAAAAAAATTATTCATGTTCTTTTAAATAATTTAACCCGCTACAAATTAGTAAAATCAAATAAAATAAAAAACAAACAAATATGAAAAATTACACAAAATAGTTTGTTTGTATTTTCCAAAAATGTTCGTGTTATTTAATCGAGTACCGATAAGAAAACGAGTTACATAAGTAGTCAAACGTGTCAATATTTTTCAACACTTCAATTATTTCCCATCAGCTGTTGCCTTTATTTTACGAATTTTTACAAATTTTGCGTTCGCGTACTTTTTTGGACAACAGCTTTTTGTGAGAGAAAATTTTTTAGTTTACTCATTTACTGCATTTTACTGTAAAAGTACTCAAACGCACCTTATGTAAATAAATGTTTTGCGATTTTCGGTATACTTTTTGGTGATGAGGGTAAAAAATGTGACAACCCTGATAGCAAAAACATAATTAAGCTGATAGAATTTTGCATACATTCTTTATTTTAATTTATAATTATTAGAACAAATAATACGATGGAGTCAAATAATGAACTAATGATTTTAAGTCTTCTGAATTTATATGTGTCTTATGTGGAATTAAAGCAAGGGAAGCCATATGTAAGACCGCTTCATAGCCGCTATCCATCAAATAAATTTCAGTTTAACAAAACTATAAACAAGGAACGTACCGCCATCAAAACAAACCAAAAGGTAATATGTATGTATTATAATCCTCGTAGGAACAAATCTAGTTTACCATGGTCCAATCATGTACCATGCTAGTTTACGAACGCACCTTCATATCGTCGGCTTAGAGTGTAAACCTGCTAACTCCCTTTTAACAAATTTTACAGGAGAGACAAAAAACTTTATTTTTCCTATTTGCTGCTTGTGAGGAAAACCAAAAATATTGTTGATTTGACACACTTTAGGACTCAAATTGAAGAAAAACTAAATGCTGGTCGACGAGGCATATCTTTCTCCACTATAAGGCATTAAAATCTCAATTTTCTTAAAAAGTGGATTTAGCAGGTTTACACTCTAAGCCGACGATATAAGAAAAAAGAAAATAGGAATAAATCTAGTTTACCAATGTAGCTCCAAATAAAAAAAAAGTACCTAGGGTGATAGAAAATAAAAAAATAAGAAGACAATATTAAATAAAAAAATTGGAACAAACGCATAGTTTTAGAGTTATGCACATCTAAAGTTTCTATTATATATGCACTACATTTCTGAGCATACATACATACATACTTACATACTGTCAGCGTCAAAATAAAGTGTACAACTGGATTTCCAATATAAAAAGTGTAATTTTAGTAAAAAAGAATACAAATTTTGGAACAAGTCCAGTTTACCAACGCAGCTCCAAATAAAGCTTCTCTGCATAGCCGGCCTTCGGCCGGGAGAAAGGATTTTATCCTCTATGGTATAACAAACACCGGCTTCGCTAACTAAAGCTTCTCTGCGTAGTCGGCCTTCGGCCGGGCGCAAGGATTTTATCCTCTATGGTATAACAAACACCGGCTTCGCTAACTAAAGCTTCTCTGCATAGCCGGCCTTCGGCCGGGCGCAAGGATTTTCCTCTATGGTATGACAAATACCGGCTTCGCTAACTAAAGCTTCTCTGCATAGCCGGCCTTCGGCCGGGCGCATGGATTTTCTCCTCTATGGAAAGACAAATACCGGCTTCGCTAACTTAAGCTTCTCTGCATAGCCGGCCTTTGGCCGGGCGCAAGAATTTTCTCCTCGATGGTAAGACAAATACCGGCTTCGCTAACTAAAACTTCTCTGCATAGCCGGGCTTTGGCCGGGCGCAAGGTTTTTCTCATCTATGGTATAACAAACACCGGCTTCGCTAAATAAAGCTTCTCCGCATAGCCGGCTCCTTAATCCTTAATGGATTAATAATTTTAAATAAAATGTTTATATTTAGAAAAATTTATTCAAAAGCTTTTAAATGATACCAATATTGGCTATATACGTTCAAAAATGAAGAGGGAAATCGAAAATTTATATGAAAACTTCAAAGGTCCATAACTCTGAAACTATGCGTTTCCGAGAATTTTGTCATTTAATTTTTTCTTCTTATTTTTCAATTTTCTATAACCCTAAGTAATTTTTTTTTATTTGGAGCTGCGTTGGTAAACTGGACTTAAGCCCAAATTTTTAAAAGTTTATTATCATATACAAAACTTTGGACAATGTTTTTACAGTTTAAAATTAAAAATTTGAAATACTCCAAAAACAACAAAAACAGTACAATAAAAAACAAATTAACTCCGTTTTTAACGCGTCAAAAAAAAAAGAGTACAGTTTTAAAATACTAAGAAAAGTGAAGTGGCTAATACTTTGTTTGATATTTTTTTTGCTTTTAGGACGGCTTCTAGTCTCTTTGGCATCGATTCCACCCATTTTAAAGTTTGCTCAGTAGACAATTTTGGCCACTCTTCAGAATTTTCTTCAGAGAGTGCTTGCTGCTTATGTTTTTTTTAATTTGTCTGTTCTAATGTTCCATAGATGTTTAATTGAGTTGATATCGAGCGATTATTTGGCTAATCCATCAGTCTTAGGACGTATTACAAAAGCCAAACCTAACACGCTTCACTTAAGATACTGTATTTTTTCACGTTTTTTTTTTGTCCAACTTGCTTTCGTAAAATACTAAGAAAAGTGAAGTGGCTAATACTTTGTTTGATTTTTATGCTTACTAAAATCTCTTAAATTTTCGCAAACTCATCTCCACTTCGTAATGGATTAAGGCCCTAATTGTATAAAATGCAACGTCAAAAGTTACATAGAAAGCCAGACAATAGATTTATTTGTATCTAAATAACGGTAAGTTATAAATTTGGAACACATAGCTGGGTTTTCAATACACAGCGTCTCTCGAAAAATAGACGGGATTGGATAAATGGGCTTGGCATACAAAGACCTTAAAGGTTTGTGTATATCTGGAGAATGCCAAGAATGCAAGTTTTTAAATTAGGTACAAGCATCTTGGTTATCAATACACAACATCCGAAATATCTGGGCAGCACTGGAAAAGTGGACGTGGCATTAAAAAAGATTTAATTATATCTAAAAAATGGTAAAAGATTTATCACTTTCTCTTGGCCAAGCGGTAACAGCTAAAGTTTCCAAATTGGGAACAAACAGCTTGGCTACCAATACGCAACATCAGGCAAGAAGTGAGCGGGATTATATAAGTGGGCATGTCACAAAATATAATTCTGTTTATCTGAAGAACGTTAAGTATTAAATCTTCCAAATTTTGTACAAATATAATGGTTAACAATACCAATCATCTGTCAAAAGGAGAATAACATCACTCAAAAAGTAGACCTTTAGAGAATGCAATTTCTTTTCCACTCTTTCCTAAAAACTCGAAGACTTGACGAGTCAAACTTGACGTGTAAATAACCAAATCTTTTTGACTTTGTTTTTGCTTTCACCTATAGCTTTTGGCGTTGCGTTTTACACAATTAGGACCTTAAATTAACTTGCAAAACTAAGAATGAGGAATTTCCACTGCATTTCTGAATAGATCTTTCTGGATATAAAAATTTTATTTAAAAATGTTTATCTCTAGCTCCCAATACAGTTATTACAACATTTAATGTATTAATGTATGTATGTAGTAGGAAATGGTAAATCGAATTCGATTCCAATCGAAAATCGATTTTGTGGTAAAAACAATCTATTTTTTGCAATCGAATTTACGCATGCGATTTTATACTGGGGGGCTACTCTCTGTTGCGATGTGAAAGAAAATTGTAGCAAATCTAGCGATTGGTACTCTTCAATACGTTTGCGCATGTGTCTTTCGCATCTTTTTATTTTTTTTCTTTTCGTAAATCATCACTTTTTTTTATTTTTTCAAAATTTGGCAATTTTAATCTTAATTAAATCGATAAATTATGGGAATGCACTATAAAACTTAAGATTTTTTTGTGCGTACATAAGTGTATAGGTATGTTTATGCAGTTTTCCAACTTTAGATTTTTAATTTTACGTATGTACCTATTAGTACCCTTGGTATACTTTCAACTTTTATATAGGGGCTTTTGTTCTTCAGAAATTAAAGTCGTAAATGCATAGTGACCAAACCAGTTCTAAACATATCGTACCGAAAGTAAGCTGTGAAAATCAACATATCGAGCCCTAATAGCGAAAATGATGTAACCAACAACATTTAAGATTTTTGATGAAAATCGATAATTTTTGATAATTTGCATCATCTCTGAAAATCTCATATCTATGGGAAGTACCGTTACGAAATAAGAGCAAAAAAAATTTCAAACGAAACCCTAGACTTGAAGCAAAAATATTTAAAAAAAACCTTATCCTGTAAAATTTTATTTTTGTTAGTTACATAATTTTTGCTTTAAGGGATCGATATTATAGAAACGCAACATGTGAATTAAGCCAGGGCATTCCTGTGGAAACACGATCGGAATTGATTTATGTGACAGGCCTGATTGACTACACCAAGGCCCATCTATCAGGTCTGCTTACTTGTACAAAAACAAAAAACGATTATTTTTAGTTGTCAAAAATTTACTACCACATATACAAAGCAAAAGGAAAAAAACGTGTATGTGTGGCATACCATGAACGTAAACAAACGTATACATGCACATGTAACCAAAATGTAAACAACTTTTGACAACTTAAAAGAACATAAACAATGATCATCAGTCTTCTTGCGCAGACCTTTTCAATGGGCCTTGGACTACACAAAAACACAATTTTATGTATATGAAATGTACATACATATCGCACTTGTTCCTCTAAAGGCCGTCTCAAAATTTACACAAAAAAATAAAATTAAATAACATATAGGCATTTCCATCATGTCGTACGTGACCATCGTACACATTTAAAGTTAAAAAAAGTCAAAATAAAACGTATATTTATTTTGGCAATAGATTCAAGTTATAGCTTTTAATTAGCCCTATAATTGGTGCTATTGTTCATTTTGGTAAATTGTTTCGTTTTCAAGAAAATTGCAAAAAAACAAGGCATTTGCACGTGACGAAAACAGAAGTGATTTTGTGGCCATTTTTTCGAATGCCGATTTCAGCGAAACCTGAGGCAATATTTGAATGCAAAAAATTGTAGAATGTTATGCACTCATATCTCTTAAATATGGCTGTCAATTTAAATAAAAATAATGTATACTTTTTTTTTATTTAGCTTTAATCGCTGTCCATCATGATATATGTATATGTTGATTAGACCAGGTCGACCTCCATAAAAAAAAAAGTGCCAGTCACCCCCTAGAATGAAAGATATGTCAATGAAGTTTCTAAAACAGGAAACATTTTTTTTTGCCACGCCCCAAAATACAGCCCATTTGGTTTTTTATATTTAGCGCTGCCATTTAAAGTCCGATCTCATCATATTGCATATCGTTTTTCATGGATTGATAGTGGCTTCATTTTTGTCTTTAGTGACTTTTTAATCCGACCTCAAATTCTGGGCGCCACTTATGCCACCTCGGATCCTTCCCCCAAATGTCCAATTTTTTTACGTGCCAAGAAAGTCCTTCTAAAACTACGTATGTATAGATTTTTATATGCCCACTTTTATTACACGCCTACAAATTAAGCCCCTTTTTTCTTTTTCAGCATTATATTTTCATCAGTCACGCCCTAAAATAAAAGGTATATTTATTAAGTTTGAAAAACTTTAAAAGAATTGTTTTTGCCACGCCCTAAATTACAGCCCTTTTTGTTTTAAATACATATATAGCATCGTCATTTAAAGTCTAGTCTTATCGTATCGTATATCATTGTTAATGGCTAGAATATGGCTTTATTTTTGAATTTAGTGCTTTTTTTGCTCATCTAGATTTAAATGATTGAAATGTATATATTAACATAAATAAATCATTTACATATATATAACAAATTATTGTCAAATTATTAATTTTCACACTTACGATGTCGCACGTGAACAACTTTATATAAGTACCAAGATCACAAATCTTGCTATTTTACAGAAATTTTTTATTTTATTTTAATATTATAAAAAAATCTCTGTTTGGCCTGGTAATTTGATGAGCTTTCTACTTTTACTTTCGACGCATGAATAGAAAATTATGTTTTTCAATGTCGCACACGACATCGAAATATGAGATAAAATGTACAAAGAAAAAAATTGCAGTTATTTGCAATCGCATAGTTTCTTGTGCATTCTGTTTTGACTCTGTACCTTCCGAAAGGTTTTATAGAGAAAAAGCATAATGTCTCTCTTAAAGAACTGTTATCATCAGCGTTGCCAGAATTAAGATTTTATCTTATTTTTCAAGATTTTTTGAACAAAATAAGATTTGAAGATTTTTTTTCTCAAATTAAGATTTTTTATTTTTAGATATAAAGATTTTTAAGTTTGTATAACATACATAATTTTCTTTTATAGTTTTTTAAACAATAAATTTTTAGAACAATGAGGTTTTATATCAGCTTGTTTTTGGTTTTGCACACTTTTGTACTTTTGTACTAATCATAGATTCGCGGTTGTTCATTTTTGAAATATTGATAAAAAAATTATTTGTGAAAAGAAAAAATGTATAGTATATATTTAAAGATTAATTTATTAAAGAACAAAATAGTTCATGTATTTTGCTACTATGTCTTAGTACCAAAAGGTAAAACTAATGGAACTTAACCCTTGGATTACCGTCTTGGTCGGGACAGACCAAATTTGATTTTTCCTTGCAATATTTTTCGAATATAAAAAAAACAGGGGCGTGAGGTCTATAATGAAACTTGCTGAATCGAATGAAACTAATTTGGATTCGATTGAGGCAAACTAGTGGGGTGAAATTTTATTTTTATATAAAAGTCTATGAAATTACCCTTTTGGCCAGACCGAATTCTTGTTTGCTTGCAATATTTTTCAAATATGAAAATATATATAAAAAAAAAAAACAGAAACGTGAATTCTATAAACGATATGTTCTGAATTTAATGAATCAAGTTTGAATCAAATGTGTGGTAGATGCGAAAAAGCAATGTGCAAAATTAAGGACTACATATTCGATGACTTGCATGTAAAATAAAATAATAAAAATATAATAAATTCGTATAATCTAGCAAATAACATACGTTCAATAAAAAAAGTATTTGATTCAACTTTTTATTTAATTGGGTTTTTTAGCTGTTCTAATTGTGGTCTGCCTAGACCAAGAGGAGTGGTAAAAAGTTACAGTTAAGGGTTATGAAGCTTTTGTTTGGAAAATACCACATTCCATGTTTATGATAATTTGTAAACAAAGTATTTATACATGAGTGCTTAAGAATATCTGTTTAAACGTGTACCAACATTATTTTAATAAAAATTCAGTAGGAATATATTTAGGAAAATCCATAGTTTTCAGTGAACTTTTTTTAAATGCAATTTTCTCAAAATGCCTTGGATATAACAACGGTATCAAAAAATATAATATTAAATTGAGAACCCTCAAGATTCCATATGATGTATGAGCTTCATAGCTCCCAAACCAAATTTTTTTTGACCAAAATTTATACATCTTTAATATTAGAATTTAATTACTTTCGTTGAAACTTCTTTATATAGATAGACTTTTTTACATTCTTATTTATTAGAAATTAAATGCATTTAAAATGTATTTTTTGGAAAATATAACTAAAACACAATTTTAAACCTACAATTTAATTTTGTATAAATACCGCAATTATGTATTTTAATTTAATTAGTTTATGTAGTTTCCATAATAAAAAGAAGTTTCTTTTAAAAAATTAATAAATTTTACTTTTTTGCCTTTGTTATAAAAATTTTCAAGATTTTTCTCTTCAAAATAAGATTTTTTTTCGCCAAAAAAAGATTTTCCTTCCAAATCTTCTGGCAACGCTGGTTATCATAGCAAAACGTACAATAGAAATATCCAAATAAGAAAAGTTGCACTGGTTCCACTTTGCATTCATAAATCTTGAAATGGGTTATAAATAAATATAAAAAGTTTTTTTACTTTTATTAAATTTGATTGGTTGGTTTCATGTTAAAATATGATAAAACAAAGTCTTTTCAAGAACTTATAATTTTTTTGTTGCGGTGGACGTTTCGGTGGAAATGCCCATATATACCGCTAAAAATATGCACTAAAAAATACAAAATATGCACTAACAAAATAAAAAATATGCACTAACAAAATACAAAATATGCACTAAAAACTGAAAAATTTCCATTAAAAATCGTTTTTCAATTTTACTAAAAACAAAAATATGAAAAAATTCTGTTTACAGTAGACGCTCAGAAATTCAAACTCTCAGAAATTCGAATCAGTAATTTCATTACATTTGGCGCTCTAAAATTAGAATCCAAAATTCGAATTTCCGAGCGGTTTTTTCTTTTTATTGTTAACACTAAAATTTTGACAATTTAGCTGAACCAAATACAAAATAAAAAGGGAAATCCCATTTTAAAAGATGACTTACAGATTTTGTTTAAAAGTCAGTTTTACATACTACACATACTAAAAAAAGTCAAATGAACCGAATTGTTATTTTTTTATATCTCGTTAAGTTTTTTATAGTTTTTATATTAAATTAAATTTAAATTTTATGGTCAAATTTACCTAAATTTTTGTATAAAAAACCCGTCCAGAACTTCGAATAATTTGGAAATTCGAATCGCCCTAAAAACAAAGTGCTTCGAATTTCCGAGCGTGTACTGTATTGTTATTCAAATATCTATAAAAAACTTATGACCTGTTTGTCGATAACGAATGAAGACTTTGTTCGCTTAACTTATGTGCATGTAAAACAAAAACAATATTTTATAATTATACCCACACCACAATAGTGGAGAAGGTATTATGCATTTGTGCTGATGTATGTAACGCCTTAAAATATTGGTCCTAGACCCACCTTAAAGTATACCGATCGTCTTAGAATCACTTTCTGAGTCGAACTAACGATGTCCTCCCGGCTGGCTGGCTGGCTGGCTGGCTGGCTGTCCATGTAACCTTGTGCGCAAAGTACACGTCGCAATTTTGGAGATAACTTGATGAAATTTGGGTCATAGGTTCTTATTGGCACAAGGACCAAGCCTATTGAAAATGGGCCGAATCGTAGGACCACGAGGGAAGATAGGGGGAAATTTCTTCCTCTCAGAAACTATCAAACCCATTTCAACGAAATTTAAAACATAGATAGAACCATATCTATATGGACACAGAATGTATGCATTTTTTTAAAAATAGGACCACGAAGGGAGATAGGGGCAATTTCTGCCTCTCAAACCGATTTTAATGAAATTTAAAACATAGATAGATCCATGTCTATAGGGACACATTAGCTATACAGTTTTTCAAAAATAGGACCACAAGGGGAGGTAGGGGGCGATTTCTGCCTCTCACAAACTTTCAAACCAATTTTCATGAAGTTTATAAACATAGATAAATCCATATTTATATGGACACATAAACATGATGTGTTTTTAAATACTGTGGTGTAGGGTATCATATGGTCGGGCTTGACCGACTGTACTTTCTTACTTGTTTTTTTTTTTTTGTTTTAAATGAAATTCGTTATCGACGAAAAGGCTATTAATTAACTTATTTAAATTTTTGTTTGTTTAAATAAATAAGTACTGTTTTATTAAAAGTAAAACTTTGTCTTGTACTTGAAGAATGCCAATGCATTTTGAAAAAAATTATTTTCAAATCCCACTTTGATTCCAGATCAGATTAAAAATATTTGAAATTTATTTTATTTTTTGAAAACTTTAATTTTTTTGCAAAACGTTTTGGATTTTTTTTTCAATAATTTGTCGGGATTTTCTTCCTTCCACATTGTTAATTTTACTTTCTGCAAATCAATTAATTTGACTTGAGCATTAAGTGAAATAAATCCCTCCTAATTTATTACCTAAGAAACTTAGATACTGCCATGCTACCCTAATCTTAGTTAATCTTATACCATATTTTTAGGTAATTTTTAGGTTATTTTTTTGTGTGTTTCGTCTCCTTTCAATCCTAAAATAATACCTAATTATAGCGAAAAATTCTAATTGTTCCTTCATAAGAGTTGAATGGGTGCATAGCATGTAATTTTTCATGGGTTCACTTATTTAAAATTTATTCGAATTTTGGAACGCATTGTTAATTCATTCAAGTAGTTAAGTGCTAAAGAAGTCATGAAAATATCCCTTCTACTTGAACAACTTCAAAAGTTTTTTGCTGGGTATGGACACAAAATGTATAAATTTTTAAAAAAATCGGACCACGAGGGGAGATAGGGGAAATTTCTGCCTCTCAAACCGATTTTAATGAAATTTAAAACATAGATAGATCCATATCTATAGAGACACATTAGCTATACAGTTTTTAAAAAATAGGACCACAAGAGGATGCATGGAGCAATTTCTGCCTCTCATAAACTTTCAAACCGATTTTAATGAAGTTTATAAACATGGATAGTTCCATATTAATATGAACACATAAGCATGATGTGTTTTTAAATACTGTGGTGTAGGGTATCATATGGTCGGGCTTGACCGACTATACTTTCTTACTTGTTTATTTATTGATTTAAAATTTATTTCGAATTTTTTTAAGAACTAATATGGAAATGAAAATTGTCTCAATTTTTTTTTCTATTAAACCAATTTTTTATCAACAAACAATATTCCTTTAAAAATATTGATCGGATTGGTAACAAAAGGCGATAACGTCATAGCTGTTAAGATAAGTGGGCCAAAAACGTTACTTAGCAATGAAGTTTATTTATTTTACATAAGGTGCACGTTTCACTCTCTTCACCTTTGTTTAAGTTACGCATGTAAAATGATGCCAAAATGATATTGAGGTTCTTTGTCGTAATATTTACAGTTCTTTTTCTGAACTAAAAGAATTTCACAGGGCTATGGAGTTGAGTTTTTTGTACGGGAGTCGGTGTCGAAGTATCTACAAAAACTCGCGAATCCACGCGATTCTTCGAAATTGGCGATGCAATATTTTGCAGATCACTATGAATAAGTATATTTTAATTTATTTTATGAGAGTTAGTTTATTCAAGTACTTTACTTAAATATTATAAAAGTTTGTAATAATTTAAATTTTTAAGGATTTTCCTATATTTGTAGTTTAAAATTTTGAGTTAATACCCTCTTGTTGAGTAGGATAAGTATATGGGTATTTATTTTATCGAAAAGTCTACTTTTTGTCACGTTACGTCACCAAGCTTTTTAACTTATACAAAATTAATTTATATACCCAGCAAAAAAAGACATGCAAAAGAAGTAGTAAATTCATGGGTTCCGCGGATAATGCACTGGTTCTTTTTAGGTGAAACATGCATGATTTTAACATTAGCGTGTCGTTGGCGAGCATGGGCTCACATTTAGGTAAACGGCTCGTCATTAAAAAAATTGCTTAGAACCAATGAAAGTTCAGTGATTAGATCGGGGTTTTCATTGATCTGGAATATTAACTGAATTGAGTGTGAATGAAAAGCAAAGAATCTTTAATTATTGTAATACGTATTTTCATTGGTGCTCGATATTAATTTTTATATGCATTATGGGAATGTATTATAAATTACATTTTTCCTTTTGTTTTCCCTATGTAGTAGTAAGATTTTGATAACGGCGGGTAAATTTTACACAAACAAAATTCCTGTTGTTTTTTGTATTGTTGTAGAGGTAAGCAGACCTATTGGATAAGCCTTGATTTACGCAATATAACAAATTTTAATACATATTTAAATTAAATGTATTTACATATGGGCATTTCCTGGGGTCACGAACGTACGTTCGTACGCTTTTTATGTACAAATAATATAGAAAACAAAACTTTTCCCAGCATTTTTTTTGCGATTCGATAGCATTTGGGTAGATCTATGTGTAGTGCAAAAGATGGATTTCATCGATTTTAAGTTTTCATAATAATAGCTATAAACATGTGGTCACGAACGTACGCAAAATAGAAGTCAACTTTGGCTGACAGTAGTGAAATCTAAAAATCTGGAAAATGGAACAAAATATTCAAAAGTGTTTAATTTATTTTAAAAGTGTATTAATGTAGGTCTCCTTCCAGTATTTACAAAATAAAATATCTCTCTTGGTTTTTGTTTAATAGGCTTATTTACCGGTCGCGAACGTACGAATTTTCCATATGTTTTTTTATTATTATTACCACGCATTTTCCCATAAATGTCTTAAAATTTGCTTAACAAAAAAACTTAATACTTCTTTTACAATTGATTGTAATGGAGATATTAAGAAGAAAGAGTGTAAACATAACATATTTCTTGCATGTAAAATAAGTATATAAAAATGTCTTTAAAAGTAGAAAATACAGAAAAATATAAAATATTCCAGTTTCCAGCCCAATTTGCTCAAGTAAAACAGCTCAGATATGCTAGGAAACCATTCTTTAATAAGAACATAGCATTTTTTCTAATAAGAAACAATAAAAGACGATGATAATCGACATTTTATTTTTTCATACTGGTAAACCATTCTGGGGAAATGCCCATATGTATATATTAAAAATAATTTAACTCAACCATTAAAGTCAACTGTATATAATATTCGTCCCCTTTCAATCCTAAAAGAATACCTAATTTTTTGGTCGGATAAAAAATTTTTAAACGGCAACCCTGTATGGGATGTCAAACTTTTTTCATAACACTTGTCATTTGCGTGACTAAATGCATTCACACTATCACACTTTGTTATATTAATTGAGTTTTTGACATGTGGGTAATTCCATGTCAAAACGACCAAGAGTGGGACACGACCCCTTCCGATTTTAATGAAATTTGGTGAGAAGGTTCCTTTTATCTTATTAGGAACATATATGAACGAAAAAAAATTTTAAAATTTGTTTTTCGAAAGTTATGTCATATTCAAAATGTCATAATTTCGCCGAATTAGCCGAATGTGTTGAGCTTATTTCTTCAATATCTCGAAAACTACTTGACATACAAAGATGATTTTAATGTCATTTTAAAAAGAATACTTGGGGCTACAAACCATATATTGAAAAAAAATATTGAAATAACTAAGAAAACCGAAATTCGGCAATAAATAATAAAGTGGGGTTGGTCATACATTTGACTCATCTAGGAGCATCCTACGCTCTGCAGTGGCCAATTTAAAGAATTTTATTACGCTGCAATATTTGTATGGTACAGCGCGTAGGATGCTTCTAGATGGGTCAAATGTGTGACCATCCCCACTTTATTATTTATTGCCGAATTTCGGTTTTCTTAGTTATTTCAATAAACTAAACCGTTTTTGAGTTACGCGAATATATGCTGTGCAACCTCTTACATTTTCGAAATAACGGTATATCTTAAAAACAAGAGCTAACCTAAAAAAAAACGGTTAGCACCACTGGATTCATCGTCCCCAATTAGGGTAAAATGCCAGGTGCGCGGCTGGCCAGTTTTCTACAACTTTCACAGTGTACTTATTGCTCACAATTACAATATTAAAATCCTATTTTAATATTATTTTTTTAAAAGTTGCGAAAGGAAAAAAATCATATCTTAAAAAAGAAAAAAACACCTCCTTCAAAGTTTCAGAATTTTTAAACAACAGTTTGAGGTATTATACAAAAAAAAATCAGCCAAATAAAAAAATAGGTTTTTGACTTAGTCCGTTTTTAAAATTTAACATTTTGCAGATATTAAATTTTTCAAAAATTTATTTTTTTTTCAATATATGGTTTGTAGCCCCAAGTATTCTCTTTAAAATGACATTAAAATCATCTTCGTATGTCAAGTAGTTTTCGAGATATTGAAGAAAAAAGCTCAACACATTCGGCTAATTCGGCGAAATTATGACATTTTGAATATTACATAACTTTCGAAAAACAAATTTTTTTTCGTTCATATATGTTCCTAATAAGATAAAAGGAACCTTCTCAGCAAATTTCATTAAAATCGGAAGGGGTCGTGTCCCACTCTTGGTCGTTTTGACATGGAATTACCCATGTATTAAAACAATGTATAATAGTGTAATCTAGCCTTTACTAAAGTTTCTCTGCGATCCACAATCAATTAAAAACTCCATTTTGAATTTTTGTGTAGTTATTTATATGTATATATATATATATATTTGTATATATGTATATTTACACATCAACATATATGTATATGAAAACTTCAGATGTCCATAGCTCGAAGACTGCGTTTCCGAGACTTTTTACATTTTCTTCTTATTTTTTAATTTCTTATAACCCTATGTATTTTTTTTATTTGGAGATACTTTGGTAGACTAGATTTAAGACGTATATTTGGGTACATTCTAAAAAAAAATGTCTAACTAATTTTTTTTTCATTATTTTTAGGAAACTTTAGATAACAGTAGTGTTGCTAATTTGAATGCAAAATCTCAAACAATCTCCCCTGCAGTAAAGATAGAAAAGGTATTACAATGTTTTATATATATTCATCCTTACTACGGTATAGATTAAAATAATACACATCTAGCTATATTAATGGTTTTTAAACTTTTAGGAAACAACTATCGAAAATATTACACCAGCCACTGAAAATTTCTCGGCTTTAGACTTGCAAAATAATGACCTTAATTTTACTGATTTAATAGAATCAATAGGTGGTAAAGATCTCCATACAAACGAATTACAACTTTCTAATGCAATAGAATCAATAACTGATAAAGAAATGGTAAGCATTAGATATCTTTATTAATTATTTACAAACTACTTAAGTCCATATCTACATTTAAGAATACAAATTTCAGTCGGATAGTAAAAAGAAGAAGAAAATCTAGGAAGGGAAAAGAAATTGATTCCAAACGAAAACCACGTAAACGCAGATGGCGCGTGCGTCCAATAAACAACGATCGAGTTATAACCGGCTTCCAACGCAAAGTTTTTTCTAGTATAAAAGCAATGGATCAAGAAAAATTTTTTGAACATACTAGAATGACCAAACCATTATTTGATTGGTTGCTATCATATTCTACAAGCTCTTTAAAAAAAGGTAGACAAACTATTCATGCAGAAGAAAGATTGGTTATTACTCTCAAGTATGTATTTGGATATAAATCGATATACTTACATTAATCTACTAATATATTCTTTAGCTATTTAGCTTATGGAACACCTTGGCAGTCAATAGCATTTAAACATAAAGTAGGAAAATCTACGGTACGGCAAATTGTTTTAGATACGTGTAAAGTTTTGTGGACTTTGCTATCGCCAGTTTACGTTTATGAACCGACGACCTCCCAATACGGTGACATTGCTAATGACTTTTATAGCAAATGGGACATCCCTAATTGTGTGGGAGCGATCGATTGCAAATTACTTCCCATGCGAATACCAAGAGGAGGTTCAATAAAACGTGATTCACGTATGCTTATATTGGGCGTGTGTGATGCAAAGTATAAATTTTCAGCTATAAGTGTGGAAAATTTCAACAACGAAAGCGATGAAGGTAATTATATGCAAATCTTTGAAAAATGAAATGATATTTTGAATTGATTAGCAAAAGTTCCCAATTTTTCAAAGCTAGCTTTCCCCAGAAATATACGGGGGTGTGCTGGAAATCGAAAACGCAAAACGCAAGAATTTTAAAAGTCCTAAAGTTTTCGATTTCCAGCACACCCCTTATAAATTTTTTTGGGTGTTTGTTTTACATTTGGATTTATAACTTTTATTCTATCGAATTGATTGTGCAGGACGGTGAGAAAATAATAGCCAAACTAGGTTAAATTTGGCAAAAAAAATTGGTGAAAGGAAGGAGATTTGGTCTCGGTTTAAATGAGGAAAATTACTCAGCTGACCACAGCCGATGTTTGACATACCATAAAATAAAGATCTCTTCTGCCTAGTCGAAGACCGACAATAAAGAATAATTTTATAAGGCGAAGTCCGTGTTCGCCATACCATAGAATAAAATAATATCCTGTGTTGAAACAATTAAATAAAGTTTATAAATTCTTACGACAATGCGTTATTTAAGGTGTGATCCCGCACTCAACGTTGGGAGCCCGCGGGGTCCCAATCTTACCGAAAACTGTTCCCGTACTAAAAGTTTGGTAAAGAGAGAGCTTTTAAGAAAAAAATATTCTTCTTGCATGAAGTAGCCCGTACTTTTTCTTTGGGCTGATTGGTAAAACTTTTAAACAATCAGCTGTGTCAGAAAATAAACAATAAAAAACTTCAAACAAGTATTACCAAAAGAATTAAAATAAAAAGTATTAACAAAATATCTATACAAATATTTGAAAGAATAACAATTTTTATATATTTTTTATGCTATCAAATTTGCCGTATGTTGAAAAGCTTGTATATGATTTTCAACAAATAATCAGCCTTATAACGTTTGTCGTAGTCTTAAACACCTTGTCGTTTTTTTGTAGTAGATTAAAGAGCACAGGTTGTGTGTGACTATAATCATTTACACAAAACGAAACAGTCGCTAATGACAATGACACTCGTAATAAGGCTGAACAAACTAATCAATATACGTTTAAAAAAATAGTTCAAACTCCCACTCCAACCGCTGAAATTTTTAAAGTCCGACTCCAATTCCGATTCCTTATCCTTTTTATTCTAACATAAAAGAAGTAATTAATTAAGCTCGAGGTCCAGGTTTTTTTTTATTTTTGTTTTTTTATAAAATCATATTTTATTTTTCCAATATTTCGCTATAAAACATCGAGTAGCATCATCAGGGTTAAAGCTTCAAAAAAAAAAAAAAATAAAAAAACAGATGAATACAAAACATCAATAACAATCAAACCAATAAGAAAATTACGCACAAAACAAAATGTATAAACAACAAAAAACACTCAATGCAACAAAAACAATGCTTACATATAATTTAAACATTTTTTTTTTCAAAAACAAAACGTTAAAAAAGTAGTTATCACTACTTCTTCTGATATTGCACTGATTATAAACTTTATATTGCACTGTATGTATATTAATTATTGCACTGGGTTCTTTTGTTCTTATTAACTAAATGACGATAGAACTCTGCACAGTTCTCTGTGAGATCAGCCTTAAAATTAATTCTCTCCTTTGTTGGTGTATTTATAATGTTGAGTACTTCTAGCATGTAGCGGCGTTTGTAATTATTCTCGCTGTCAATAACTCGTGCTCCATCAAAATCTGGAGAGTTATTTTCACCTGCACAGTGGGCCGCTAATGCTGTTTTATGTGTAACATCATAAGTTCGAGATTTTTGGTCTGATTTGTGTCCGGATAATCGTGTTTTAAGTTTGTTTTTAGTTGTCCCAATGTAAACCATATTACATTTATTGGTATTGTTGCCATTACAGGGTATTTTATATACAACATTTGATTTTTCAAGGTTGTCAATTTTGTCTTACTAAATAAATTCCCTAGTGTATTGAAGGTTTTATAAGCCAGGGACTGGGAATTAATCCGGAGAAGACGGAGTTGGTTCTTTTCACTAGGAGGTACAAGGTGGAGGAGTTTAGACTGCCGGTACTGGGAGGAGTGGAGCTTGGACTATCTGATAGTGCTAAGTATCTGGGGGTTTTTCTGGACAGCAAGCTGTCATGGGGTAGGAATACTCAGGAGAGACTCAAAATGGGTCTCAATGCCTACTATGCTTGAAGATCATCGATAGGTAGGAGCTGGGGACTCCGGCCGTCAGTGGTGGGATGGCTGTACACTTCGGTGGTTAGACCCATTCTTACGTATGGATCTTGTGTTTGGTGGGAGACATTGAGATTGGCAAGTCGTAGGAACCTTCTTTCTAAGGCTCAGAGGTGTGCTTCAATTGGCATGACAGGCGCCATGAGAAGTACTCCTCAGGCTGCCCTGGATGTCATTCTACATCTTCTGCCTATTGAGCAGTATGTGATGGGAATGGCGGCCAGGAGCATTCTTAGACTGAGGGAGTTAGGACTGACGAGGAATGACACTCAGGGTCACTCACGGATCCTGGGTGAGATTGAGGCTGGTGGCTATTGCCTGGGGCCGCCGGGCTCCACTGATTATGTGAGCACCAGAGTGGATTTTGGTCGGTTGCCAGAGGTAATAATGCCCTCTAGGGAGAGCTGGTCGGGCAGGAGCAGATTATTTGGTGGATTTGCTATTTTCACTGATGGCTCGAAGATGAGGGGCACGGGTGCAGGGGTCATTGAGGATCTGAACATAAGAAGGTCATATAGGCTTCCTGACGACTGCAGTGTTTTTCAGGCGGAGGTTCTGGGGGTCCGGAGGGCCGTGGAACTGATGAGGGACAACATTGATAGGGGCTCGGAGGTCACTATATATGTGGACAGCCAGGCGGCTCTTATGGCCGTAAGGGGCTGTTATGTGAACTCCAGGCTGGTTGATGAGTGTAAGAGGGCTCTGAAGGGAGCCTTAGGGGAGTATTTGCTAAGGTTGTGCTGGGTGCCGGGTCATTTTTATTTATTTATTTCAACAGGTAATACAAAAAGCCTTCTCGGCCAAAAAAAAAGTATTACAAAGTAAATACATTAATAAATCACTATGTCAATTTATATTATCTTATAACTAAAGCTCCTGTACATACATATTTAAATTAAAAGTATGGTTCTCAACCCAAACAACACAATTATTTCAACATATAGACTATTAAAAAAAATTTGTCCCAGCTAGAGATTTATGTGATTTAACAGAATTCTCTTAAAAGTGCTAAAAGAATGTGAAAAAGATTTTAGTTCAAGAGGTAAAGTATTCCAAGTTCTCGCAACTCTAACTAAAAATGAACGTGAGAAAACGTCATAATGGATGAGAGGAATTAAGATATCAGGATTTCTAGACGAACGCAAAAAATTAAAGTTACTACATAAATCAAAGGGAACACCACATTTAAGGGTTTTAAAAAAGAAAAGCAATGTACGCAGTAGTACATAATTCTTGAACGTACATCCTAAAAATTCTAAGGCGCAACTAGTAACGTGATCACGAATTCTTAGACTATATACAAATCGCAATATTCTGTTAAAGATCCGTTCAAATTTGTTTAGGACACCGATCGATGATCCAGAAAAAATCTCAATACAATAATTTAGATTAGACATGAGGAGAGCATAAGCTACACGACGTTTTACGTACTTTGGTATATATGAACTAAGGGAGTACAACCTTCTTAGAATTAAAAACGTCTTGCTGGAAAGATGGTTAACGTGTCGTTCAGGCATGATTACTGATAGCAAACTGAATAGCTTTGGTTTTGAAAGATTATTAGCTGACATCCAGTTTGAAATTCTTAGTAAATGACTATTAACCGCTGACTCAAAATCATGTCCTGAATTTGTATTTGCATTAAATAACAGTTGCACATCATCGGCAAAAACATACGACTGACAAAAGTTGTTACACATAATTTCAATGCATTCATTAAAATACATTATGAAAAATAAGGGCCCTAAGACGGAACCTTGGGGTACCCCAGAGGTCACAGCACCTATATTGGAACGGTATCATTTAACGAAATGTGTTGAAAACGTCCATGAAGATAGGAAAAAATTAATTTGCAAGCTGTCCTAGAAAAATTGAATGTTTCCTTTAATTTACATAGCAAATAGCATAGTGACCAATACGTTCAAAAGCTTTACTAAGATCCAATGAAACCATTACGCAGCGCCTGCGTTCATTTAAGTGCCTTCTAACAGAATCGGTTAGAGAAAGTAGCAATGAGGTGGAGTTATAATTATTACGAAATGCAACTTGATTTGGATGCAATAAATTGAATTCATTATTATGCAATACAATTTGATCTTTAATAAGAGTTTCAACAATTTTCGATACTGCAGGCAGTATGCTTATTGGCCTCAAATTATCAATATCAAAGCTGCCTGCCTTTGGTATAGGTACAACCCGTGCCAATTTCCAAGATGTAGGGAAAGTAGAAACAGTGAAAATTGTGTTCACAACATGAAGGAGTATATTCGATATGGGGGGATATATAAGCTTAATAAATTTAATGGGTATAGAATCATGTCCCGTAGCGTTTGATTTAATCCTTTTTATAGCTAGTATTAATTCATTTTCAGTGACATTTTGAAAAGAAAAATTTTCCAATTCATCGACCACTTCATTATAATTAAAATCATGTATTTTAAAAACTATTGTTTAAGTAATCAACATCAGCACCATTTAAGGGATTTTCATCTGCTCCCACACAACCAAGATTTTTCAGTTTTCTCCAAATCTCCTTACTATCCGCTGTATTAAATAAACGCAAACCTAGTTTTCTTCGCTCCTTTCTAATAGTAGCCTTAGCCCTATTCCTATATTTACAATAAGTTCTCCAGTTTGAATCAGTACCTTCACGGCAATAAGCCTCAAACGCCAAGTCTCTAAGCGATCTCGCAAGAACAACATTATTAGACTTCATAAAATCAATGTTATTATTTCTATAATAGACTCTAGATAATGGAACTTTGTTATGAAGTTCACTTATCAATCGCTCTAAACCATTTAATTGTACATTTACATCACTAGTGTTAAAAATCATAGTTGCATCATATTGGCGAACACACATACCAAGTTCATTATAATCAATTCTATTATAATCTTTAAATTCTACCAGATTACCATTAAAACTAACAATACTTTTATACGAGAGATATATAAAGCTATGGTACGAGTTAGTAAAAGGACATTGAAATTGGCCAGTATTCTCTATCAAAGAGATATTGCTCACAAGAAAAAAAATCAATTAGTGAAGTTCGACCGCGAGCTAAATCTAAGCGTGTGGGCATATAATTATGAACCGTATGCAATCCAATTCTAAGACACATCGAACGAAATTCCGTGGATATTAGCTCATTAAAAAGATTACGATTAAAATCACCCATAACTATTATATTAGAATATTCTTCAAATAAATCACTATGCAATGTTTCAAAAGATTCGATACAGCCGTTTGGCAAGTAAACAACACCAATTAATGTGGGAACACCATCAATACCTACTATTTCCACAAATAATGATTCACAAACACCATAATCGGTGCTTCTAAACACAATTTTGTATTTAAGTAATTTGGATATATAAAGGCATACACCACCCCCTCTAAGTAATAGACCACCATCTCCATCATCATCCACGCCATTATTTACTATATTACCCTGTCCAAAGACACTATTCACATTAGCACCAACCCTGCGCGTACGCATTAACATCTGCTCTACGTATATGGCGATCATTCCTAACAATGTCATAACCAGAAATAGATAAAGCATGGGAAAGCGTTTCTCGCACTAACCACGTTTCGGAAATACCAACTACATCAATTCCCGAGTCATGTATAAGATGCTTAAGCTCCTCTAGCTTAGTGGATCTGCTTGACGGATTAATACTTTGAACATTTATGTGTCCAAGATTTATTTTGTCATGATTATTGCCAAATGCAGACTTAAGTATCGAATTGTCTCTAGATATGGGACCTAAATTATCACTATGGTACATCAAAGTTAAAATAACTATATGTTGTTTTGGAGAACCATACATTTAATACAAAAAGAGCCATACTTAACTTATAAACTAGAAGAAACAATTGTAAATATTTTATTTATTTTATATATATATATATATATATATATTTTTTTTTATATGATATAATACTGATAATTGGATACACAATTTTAAAGTTTAGATCAATTTATTAATCTTCATTTAAACGTTGATTTCACTATTAAAGGTTTCTATTTTGTAATAAAAAAACAAAAGCAAAACTGATTACACATTTCCAAAAAATAAAACATGGATATTAAACTATTTTCTCATATGAAGATTATCAGGGGTGTTCTGGAAATCGATAACGCAAAACGTAAGAATTCTAAACATTGATTTAAGATTTTTAATAATATTTCTGTAATAAAAGTATTTTATGACAAATGTTACTCAATTATTTCTCTATTCAACATAATTTTATACCTAAAATTATAAAACTTAGATTAAAAGTGTATTAAAAACAACTTCCAAATTCATGCACTCTGCGCTTACGAACTCCAGAACACCCCTGTATATATAGAAATTTTAGAAAAGTAACAACAAATATTAATAGTAAAAGTGCTATTTAACTTATAATACTCATCTCACACGGATTTTCCAAAAAGTTCAAGACATTGTTCAAGATCCAAAGTTTTTTCAGCACCTCCAGTAAGTGGTTTGATAATACATTTAGGTGTTGATTTATTCATAAATTTAAAATAGGAAATTTTCCCATCTTTAACCAACGATCGACACATTTTTTGAAGTTTGGCAGCAGTTTAAGACTCGAAGAAAGTTCAGTACGTATATCATTTATAATAGATTCGAATTTGTTGCTTTGGTCAGCTTGTTCTTTTTTTATGTCTGCATCCAGACTACTTAAAGACTTCTTGAAATTTGCAAATTCCTTACGAATTTCTTTTTTAAAAGATGTTTCAGTCTCTGTAGAATCCATAGGGTTTGCCACGCTGATTTGACAAGTAAATTTTAAATTGCGGTTTTTGTCAAGAACTTGAAATACATCTTTAGAGACTCCTTCACAATAAGCGTGAAACCAAATTTGACAAGTAGTACATAGCAAGCTACGTTTTCCAGAAACGTTCAGATTACTGCTCCCACACAAATAAGGCATTTTACTCAATTGTTGGTTAAAAATTAAAATAAAAAATTTGTATGTATTATGGCAAAAAAAAAAAAAAAAAACTAACGGTTCTAGATAATTATGTTGCACATGGTCATGTAATTAGTGCAAAAGAGATAACTGTAGTTGATACACAAACGCAGTATAATCATATAAAACACGTTTCAATAATTTATTGTCTTCTTTGAATATATGTGTATTTTATTTCATGGATAACAAAGAAATTCAATTTAATTCAATTAAACTTATTATGGTACAGTTATTATTTATCGATTTTTTTTTTTACTTTTCCATAATTTTTTGAGTAATTTAAACACTTTAAAATTTATTTCCAAAGATCAGTATATTTTACACGTCTAGTTAGACATAGTGTTGCGACATAGGCGGCAATGAGGTTGCTGATGAGTTGGCAAGACAGGGCTCAGAGATGGAGGATCCTGACTGTGTGGAGGCGGTTAGGCCTCTATTGGGCTTCTATTTTGGTAGGATTAAGGAGTGGATACTGGGCGCGACCAATCGGACCTGGGGGGCCGAACGGACTGTCGGGTATCGCCGACACTGTGGCCGGTGTTTAGGAAGTCCGATTCGGTGTCGCTGCTGGGCAGGAGCAGGGTCTGCGTTAGGACCATGATAGGAATGATCACGGGCCACTGTATGATAGGCAGGATGGCGGTGAGGATGGGATCCGACTTGTCGGATATATGCAGGTTGTGCGAGGACCCTGAGGAGTTGGAGACAGTTGAGCACTTTCTGTGCCACTGTCCCAGGTTGCAGGGTAGCAGGCTGAGGTGGCTGGGCAGTAGATTCCTTGGCGAATTAGGGGATGCCTCGAGTTGCGGACTCGAGAATCTGATAGGATTCGTAATGGGGATGGCCTGGCTGCGCGAGGGAAGACTGGGTGCTAACCGCACGTAGGGCGAAATTGGTTTGAGTGGGATTTCTCTCGGGGTTGGTCCTTTACCTTCTTTTACCTTCTCTCCTTTCCTTTCTTTTCTACCTATCTTTTTGATCTGTCTTGTGCTTTCACTGTTTATTTCACTTACTTTCTACCTTCATAGCTATCTCTAATTAAGGCGTCACAATGGACCATATTGGTCTCTGGGTGAAGGTGTGAAGGAGACTTCACACCGGCCTTTCTACCTACCTACCTACTTTAGAAAAATAGTTAATAATGCGTCCGGACGCGGTTGGTTTTTGATACCAGTCAATTTTAATGATGTTATCCTCTCTTATAACAAGAGTATCCAAATATGGAAGTTTGGAATTAATTTCTTTTTCCATCGTAAATTGTATACTTCTATGGAAACTATTTAGATGTTTGATTATATCTTCTATTTCATCTTCTAGTACAATACTGAAAACGTCGTCTACATATTAAGTGAGTATTTTTGGTTTGTTAGTCAAATTTTTCATGCAATTATCTAATAGATTTTCCATTACAATATCTGCGACTATCGGAGATGCTGGAGATCCCATTGGCAAGCCCTTTCGCTGCGTATAAATGTTGTTGTCATATTTAAAGTAGCGATTATCTTTTATACAGAACTTTAGAATACGGAAAAACAATATTTTACTCATATTTGTGTATTCAGGTATCTCGTCCCATCTGTCTTCAATAATGCTTAGAGCCAAATCAACTAGAATGCTAGAAAAGTCTTTCATTTTCTTTTATCGTGAAGTTATTTATTCTGTCTCTGAATTTCATAGAATCTTTAACATTATATTTCGAGCAACTAGTTATTCTCCTAAGTATATTCGTTATATACTTGCATAATTGACTAGGTGGTGAATTGATACATGAAACAATCGGTCTGAGAGGATATCCTTCCTTGTGGATTTTATGAAGACCGTATATCCTTGGTGCTATGGCAATCTCTGTTTTTAATTGTTTTCTTTCAATATGCCTTATTATTTGGTTCCTATAAAGTTCTTCTACGAGATCATTGTTTGTTCTTTGAAAACCACTTGTAGGGTCCCTGTTTACTCTCTGTTAAGTCATAATATCACCAATAATCCGTCTCGTTCTTTTGTCATAATCCTCTTTTTCTAAAGCTACTGTTGTGTTCCCTTTATCCGCGTTCAAAATTAAAATGTTGCCGTTTCGTTTTAAGAACCTTTTGGCTTGGTTAATAATGTTCAGTATAAATTTGTCTCTATTGTTCATACTAATTTTATTAAAGTGATTATCTACTATTGACGTGAATCTCGATCAGGCAATATCCTGATCTTCTCTATAATTAAGTGTTTGTATAAAATCTTCTCCGTCCGCGATATATTTAAGCATAGGAAAAACACCCCTTTCTACAGGCAACGCAAATTTTTGACCGAGGGAAAATAACCATTGTATGTCGTCTGGTATATTCGTCCTTGTTTCATTAACAAACCAATTTTTGTTAAATTTAACCTCCAATTCTTGCCTCTGTAGTACTTTTAGCTTCTCAAACTTTTCTTTGTGTGATTCTCTTAAGTGTTTGTTCATAGCTCTCGTTAAAGTGTCCTCACTGTTCCATAAATCGTTGGCTTCTTCTTCTGTTATTTGTTCATCTATTGTAATTTTAATACTGTGTCTTTCTTCCTCATTAAGTTTACAAAGTTAATGCTTAAGTTTAATTAGTAAGTTTAGAATCTTACTGTGAAAGTTCTGAATGTATTTTGTAAGCTTTCCATGTAATTTAAATTTCACGAGTGAATTTGTCTCAAAAATGTTATGTATATTTTTGGTAGAATTTTTAATAAATGTTGGCATAATACCTGTGTTTCTGCAACGTATAAGAAAAGTTATTGAAGATTTTAATTTCAATAATCTGTTGCTTATTGTCTTGTATCTGTTTATATGCGATTTGATGTTGGGGTTTCTTTTTATATTTCTGTTAACCATTTTTAACGTTGATATACGGCGTGCTCTCCGTTATACAATATTATTTAAGTTTATTTTTCAATAACTTTCACTATTTCAAATTGTTTTTACTGTTGAAGGTGCTAAACCAATAGTTTTGACAACAACCTTTTCATCCGACTTGATACGCTTTATTTTAGTTCCAAGCTAATGCATATTCTTCTCTTTGCACTCATATCTATATATATAAAAAGAAGTGTACATTTTGATTGTCACTCCATAACTCGAGAACGGCTCGACCGATTGCCATAAAATTTTTAGGGAAGGTACAGGGAGGAGTGATGATGGTTAGTTGATTTTGAAATCCAAAATCGGGGCAGGGGAATTGGTACCCCCCATAGGATGCCAATATTTAATATCGCATATCTTAAGACCCGCTGCACGCATTTTGTTGAACTTTTGGTAGTAGGATCTTCTAAGCCCCAAAATTTAAATAAAACAGTAGCGGGGGAAGTGGTTCCCCCCATAGGACGCCAATGTTTAATATAGCATATCTTAAGAACTGTTACAGTGAGAATGTTCAAACTTTGTAGAAGTCACTCTTATGGTATACTACTCTATTGAGAATAAAAATAAAGCGGTAGGCGCAGGGGGGAAATACCTCCCATAGGATGCATATATTAAATATAGCTCAACTGAAGAACTATTTAAGGGACAGCCTTCAAACGTGGTTAAAGCTACTATTATGGTAAAATGAAAATTTCAATATAAAAATGGGCGGGGTTGACAGGGGAGGAGCAGTACCCCTCATAGATAGAAATATAATTAAGAGCCGCTGCATGCATTTTGTTGAACTTTTGATAGTAGGATCTTCAGAGCCCCAAAACTGAAATAAAATAGTAGCGGGGGAAGTGTTACCCCCAAAAGGACACCAATGTTTAATATCGCATATCTTAAGAACTGTTATAGTGAGAATGTTCAAACTTTGTAGAAGTCACTCTTATGGTATACTACACTATTGAAAATAAAAATAAAGCGGGTAGGCGCAGGGGGGAAATACCTCCCATAGGATGCATATATTAAATATCACTCAACTGAAGAACTATTAAAGGGAGAGTCTTCAAACGTGGTTAAAGCTACTATTATGGTTAACTTTAAATTTCAATATAAAAATGGGCGGGGTTGACAGAGAAGGAGCAGTACCCCTCATAGATAGAAATATAATTAAGAGCCACTGCACGGATTTTGTTGAACTTTTGATAGTAGGATCTTCAGAGCCCCAAAACTGAAATAAAATAGCAGCGGGGGAAGTGTTACCCCCCATGGGACACCAATGTTTAATATCGCATATCTTAAGAACTGTTAAGTGAGAATGTTCAAACTTTGTAAAAGTCACTCTTATGGTATGCTACACTTTTGAAAATAAAAATAAAGCCGGTAGGCACAGGGGGAAATACCTCCCATAGGATGCATATATTAAGTATCTCTCAACTGAAGAAGTGGTTAAAGCAGTGTAGCGAAGCGCACGGGTTAAGCTAGTTTCTATACAACTTCTTATTAAGAACTAACTTCTTACTGCCTAACACGCAACTATACATACTTAGAATAACTTACCTAACCGAATTAAATGGGAATTCCCATTTTACACGCAAATAGAAAAATTCTTCACATGTGATAAAAATCCAATCGTATGTAGCTACGCAAATCGAAATCTTAAAAACGCAAACCGGATTTAACCAATTTTTAAAAATAATTTCCAATAGTTTTTGTATATCGAAAAATTGATTTTTACGTATTGGACTGTTCCCAATAAATTTGTAAATATTTCTTGTGTTTTATTGATGAAAGAAAATCATCATAACACTATTAATTTTAGTAAAAAAATCGTCAATCGTCATTTTACTGTATTTTCCTAAAAAAAAAAAAATCGTCACATCTAACAACCCAGCCATTCGTTGATAAAATTGAGTTATGCACGATTTTTCTCATACTGTGAATGTTCGTTCACAATATTTTAGGAACAATTTATTTCTTTATTTGTTACTAAATGCTCTTAATCTGTGAACACATTGTTTTCGATTCGACAGTGAAGTGTTCTCTATTCAATAACACGTTGCTCTCTTTTTGAGAACAAACCGTTCTCTTTTAGTGAACCAGCCACTGTTGGGAAAATTGTACCAAAATTTCGCTATAAAATAAAAGAACATACATAGTAAGAATTCATAACACTCTTTTATTTAATAAAAACAAAACAAGTAAGAAATAATAGACCGTCAAGGCCGAGCATTTAAAACTCTACACCACAGTATTTACAGACAAATTTCCAGAGTAAAACCCATGGGCAATAATGGACCCACCAAAACAAAATTATTGTAAAAGTTTTGTCTCGATTTTTATTAAGATATCTTCTTCTAAGTGAGATTTGTTTGCATTTAAGTGATTTTAGGAAGGGGGTTTATGTGGGACCTATGGTTAATTTTGGACCCTCCAGCGCAATATTTTGTATTGAAAAAATGGCTATCGTAAGAGTTATTGTCGCCAATTTTAATATCAATACCAACATTTATAAGGTAGTTGTCAATGATGGACCGATTCCAATACAAAAAGTAAGATGATTTAGATTTCAATTAGTCTGGTCCAAATTTAATCTAAATACCAATATGCAATAACACTATTCCGGAAAGATGTTTGTATGGGGACATGTGAAATTTTTGACTGATTCTCACCATTTTTAGTAGGCTTTGCTCTTATGAATTGAAGCCTATGTTCAAAATTTCATCGAATTAACGCAAAATTGCGACCTGGGGGGCTACTCTCTATTGCGATACGAAAGAAAATTTTAGCAAATCAAGCAATTGGTACTCTTCAATACGTTTGCGCATGTGTCTTTCGCATCTTTAAATTTTTTTTCTTTTCGTAAATCATCCCTTTATTTTATTTAAATTTTCCAATTTCAAATATTTTTACACACTTTGGCATTTCATTACTGTAAATCCGCGCCATCTTTAATTTTTATTGCCACTATCACTTCATTTTTCAGAAAATTTTGCGAAAGTGATAGAGAGTACCAAGTTGGCATTTAGCTAAATTGTTTTCGCATCGCAATAAAGAGTAGACCCCCTGTACTTAACGCAGAATATAACATGAACAGACAACCAGCCAGCCAACCGGACGGCGGGACATCATTAAATCGACTCAAAAAGTATTCAGCCTTATTCCAGTTGTCGTTGTCGTAACGCTCATGTCGTTTTTTGTAAGAGATTAAAGTAACACACAACCAGTGTTCTTTAATCTCTTACAAACAACGAGTTGATCGATTACGACAACGACAACCGAAATGAGTGTTATACACGTCAGCACAATCGCATACCCTCTCCGCTATTGTGGTGTGGGTATAAAAATTAAGAAGAAGCAAAAGTTTATCTATTTCTCTTGTTCTCACAGGCAGACAAAAATGTAGACACTTGGTTGACAAAGTCACCAAAACAATCGACAAAAATAGCGATTAGGAGACACTTAATCTTAGGCATCTACAGGTATACGAGTACATATACTTATGTTTGTATGTACTTTATAAGCTAGTATAATATCCGAACATTACACAGTCATAAAAGACTATTTCAGAAGAATCGCGGGTGGGCACCAATTTCTCCCTAATGATCAGTCATTTTCGACTCTAAAATGAGCGCATAAATGAGTCAAAAGAGACTCGAATATGATCAATAATTTAAAAAAATGCTGACTGGGTAATTAACAGTAAATAATGAAATTTTTCGAAGTTTTGGTCACGGCTGTTATTAAAAAATTTATTACTGAAAAGAAAAGTGAGCAAATTTTTGCTTCAAGTCTAGTGTTTCATTTGAAATTGCTGTTGCTCTTATTTCGTAACGGTACTTCCCAGAGATATGAGATTTTTAGAGATGATGCAAATGATCAAAAATTGTCGATTTTTATCAAAAAACAAAAATCTAAAATGTTGTTGGTTACATCATTTTTTTTTGCTATTGGGCTTGATATATTGTGGAGATTTTCATCGTAGTATTTACGATTTATTTAAAAATTTCCTATTTTGAAAGTAATAATTGCTTAATACTAGTCAGACTTTCTAATTTTCAATACCAGTCAGACTTTTTAAGTGTGGCTGTTTTCCTAAACGTGTGTTCACAATGTATCAATAAATTTTTACCTACGTTGTATTGTATATGAATATGGTTTGCATCTACATTATTTTAACTGCTTTATTTGCTTTTTACTGTGCAGTGACTACTACAAAGTTGCATTCCGGAACTAAATGCATTTTCAAATTTTTTATGGTTGCTTTAAATAAAAATGTTACCATGTATTACTGCAATGCAACAGGCGTTAAGGAATACAGGCTCTTTTTCGTCTTTTCACGAACTTTTTCTAATCATTATGTTTACGGTAAAACCATGATTTTAACGCAATAGAAATGGACTCTTCACGACGGAAACAATGAGAAAATTTCGTCTGTAAATCGTACATAGTCATGTGTATACAGTACCGTCTTATTCTATATAACCTACTCAATTATAATATTGATAATCTTTTCTCTTTGCTCACAGCTGAGGGGGTTTTCTTTGTTCGACAATTCCAAAATTGTCTTGCCTTTTGCCTATTGGCTAAGCAATAATTTCAAATTCTTAAATAGTTTTCAGCTTTAATTGAAATATGTAATTTTTTTTTTGGATTATTTGGCATTTGCTTATAGATTTATCATTATTGGAACAACTTGGGGACATTGTACCATCGTCGATTCCTAAATATACAGGCAATAAAAAGAAACCACATTTAGGGATTGAACATAATTATTACCAACGATTTTTTCCATTCAAAAAATTTTTATCTAATTTTCACACGTAGTCCCAATGGCGGTATAACTTCTTTAAAGTCATTTTCTTTTAAATACTGCAAAACTCCTAAAAATGACTTGTGCAGATAAAAAATATTTAAAAGAATATGGAGATATAATCACTTTAACTTTAATAAACCATATTGTAGGATTACATTCTTACATATTAAGTAATCAAAAACAATTTCCAGGTCAATATCATACTATAACTACTGCCTGGAATCGAACTTACTTCAGTAGTTAGTGTAAAGTTTTCTATAACATTACCCTCCCCCACATCTAAATAAAAGAAATTGTTGTATTCGTGAAATATATTTTGCCATCTTTATTTTCTTAAGAACTTACCGCACTTGTAAAACACTAAAAAAATTATGTTAAAATACAGTAGTTTTGACTTAGCTGCACAATCTCCTTTGCACTATTTTTTGTGCAGCTAAATCAAAAATGCAGTTATCTTAAATGCATTTACTTGCCTTAATGTGCAGGTACACAATTGTTGTTACTTGCACAAAAGTGCAGCTAAAGCAAAGTGTTTGATTTAAAAGTAGAATAAAAAAATTATTTTATTAATACATAAATTTATATTTTATTAAAATGTTATTTCAACACAGCTACCATTTTCAATCGTCAAGGAGTATACTGGAATCTCACAAAGAGTGGTTTTGATAGTCGACGAGCTAATTTTTTAATTGAAGACAATTCCTTGCACGGGAAAAACTGTTACACGTGCTGATACCTAAGAGAGCTTCTTCCATAACGCAGCGAAAAATGCTTATATTAATCGTAAAGGAAATCGTTTATGATGTATGTAGAGATTGTCTAACGAGTCTTTCAAAAAGCATGCCAAGAGTCGTATGAGACTCATGTAGGTTTTATTTTAGAACTCGTGAAACGCTCAGCCGTATGAAGGAGCTAACTAAATAAGGGCATCAAGCGTATTTTTCATGTCAAAACTTCTAATTTTCATACAATTTCCATAAAACATACCCTACGGTCGCGAAATCAACACCATCCTGTCGGCAAATCCTTTTTTACAGATCCTTAGGCCGGTTTGTTTTATTAAAATTGTATTGGCAATAGCATTTTCATACTTCAAAAGCGGTCTTATTTAGGTAGCTCAGTAATTGTTTTAAATACTGCGAAATAACAGATAATTTTATATATGTTGTATGTTTATTTAATATAAAAGAAACATTATAAAAAACAATGAGAATTCACAAAGAACATAAAAATTTATGGAAAAAAACAAAATTATTGCGACTTATGTTTTTATAAACAGCTTAAATTATGTATTTATGTGAAAAAGTGGCCACCATATATTTTTATGTGTGCAGCTAACTTTGATGTTTTGTAGGAAAATATTTTAAAGCGGCCCAAAAATATGAAAAATATGCAGGTATACAAAATGCACGTGAAAAAGGATTTTGCAGAATAATTCCAGAAAATATTTATTTTGGGCAGTTAAGTCAAAGTGCAGCTAACTTTGATTTTTCGTATGAAAATAATTTTAAAATGCCAAAAATTTTGTGCATTTATCTTAAATGTGCAGGTACAGAAAGTGCACTTAAAAAAGGAATTTGTATGGAATTATAAAGAATAACGCCAAAAATTATCAATTTTGTGCAGTTAAGTCAAAAGTGCACGTAAACAAAAGGCAGTTAAGTCAAAACTACTGTACATGAATTAAACAAAGCAGATGCCAACTTATGTCATTATTTTACGAACGGCTGGATCTTTATTTGTGAAAGATACGTTCTTAAAAAACAGTCTGTTCATTATTTATTAATATGAGAACGATTTGTTCACAATTTGTAGCCAGCCACATGGTACCTTTTCCCATTTATTTCTTAATTTGACTACAGTTCGTTCTTAATTTGTCAACAGTTGTTCACAAAAAACTGTCAACACTTCGTTCTCAAATTGAAACCGGTAGTTCACAATTTTAGAACGTCTTTTTTCCCTCTGTGTATATCCAAGGTGTCGAAAAAAGCATTCATCTGTCTCGGGTTTTTTTAAACGGTGTAATTTATTCTTCACTCCATGATATCCTCCTTCTTATTTATACCACCTATATCCGACCGCGAATGGAATACAACTCTCATGTGTGGGCCGGTGCTTCAGGAGAGGGCGAATGTTCGAATGGTGACAGTCGGTAATCCAATTCTATTGACTCCCTTGAGCACCGTCGCAATGTGGGTTGTATTTGCCTGTTTTATCGTTACTACCATGGGATGTGTTCTGATTAATTTTTTTTGTGGTCGATTAGCCGGTGAATCGATTTTATTATTCTTTGATTACCACTTATATTCCCACATTTGCAGAAAAGGAATGTATTGTTTAATTTCGTGACTATTATTCGTGTTTTTCTTAATTTTTGCTGCCTTTATGTAGCCTGTTAATTTTTATTATAAATGATGAATTATTTAATTTATTCGCAAGATATATTTAAATTATTTATTATAATCCTAGGACATGTTCTGTGTTAAAAATAATGAAACAAATATTTTACACGATATGTATTACCTTCTCGATTCCAATTGATAACATTTTCTCGCTGAGATGTATATTGAGAAGAATACATATCATGATTTCAAATAGCTTCTTAAGAATATTAAAGCATCTAATGTTGTATCTGCTAAACTCGAACGAATTTTGTTGTATGATATGATGCGGTTCCAAAACATTTTTCGCACTCAACACTTGTTGGTAGAATTGTTTGTAAATTTTTATTAGTGGTTTGTAGATACTTTCCTCTTACCCCTCCAGTCATATAAAGCTCAACTTCTTTGCTAACAAGTGTTTCTAAGTCGGCATCAGATTGCGTTATTACTTTTTTAGGGCTCTTACAGTTCTCAATAGCATCTTTTAATTTTTGTTCAATTGAAATATGCTGGAATATATCTTCATCATCATATGTTGTGCTCTCATTAATTTCGATTGATATAAAATCGTTGGAGTCTTTTTTATTTAAAATGGCAATTAAGAGTTTTATTTCGGCTTTAATTTGTATCATGTCCAAACTGCTGCCTAAGTCTGACTTATTACTTGGATTTTTTAAAAAGTTTAGAATAGTAGAAAACACTGTTCTTTGTTCTTGTATTCTTTTTCGAAGAGATTTGTATAAATCTTTGCTAAAATCACCTTGCATTGTGGAAATTTCATTAAGCATGACTTCAAATGCGGCATCAGCTTTACAAAGCGTCATGTCACTGCGGCACAGAGCCTCCAGGGTAAGTTTCATTGGCTTTAAAAGATTAATAATTAGTTTTAGTAAAAGAAACTCATCATCAGTAAATGGTTCCAATTTTAAATCAATAACAGCTTTCTTTATTGGAATTTCAAATTCTGAAAAGCGATGGATCATGTCATACAGTGTATTCATATAGTTTTACAATCCATTAATAATTTTAATTCTCTTCGTTTGTTTTCTTTTACATACTTTTGTAGTATATCGTTTTTAGTTGGTGACTTTCGGAACACTCTTACTATTTTCCGAACCTTTTCTTTTCATAAGAACAATCTACAAATTCAAATAAAACAGCATTTTCATTGTCGTCATCATCCTCATCTGAAGAAAATTGGTTTTCTGTAATTGGAGTTTGTTTGTAGAATACATCTATCAAAGCTAGGTGTAAACCGTGAGCGTAGCATAACTGCTGTATTGGTGATATCAGTTTCCCAATTTTTTTCATGGTAGAAGCCCCATCTGTAGTAAAGCCGACGATATGTGAAGACATTGTTAGTCGGAATTATTTTAGTCTCTCATCGATATACTCAACGCAATGTTTAGTAGTTTACTGTTTGCATTCACAATAATGTTAATAAAACGTTTGTTGGAAGTGGATGTCCACTCGTCAAAGGTGATACTAAACTTTTCACCTTTTTTCTTGAGGTCATCAATTTCAAGTTTCATATTTTCCTTACATTTTTTGACAAATGACTTTTTATGGTTTCTTGGGACTTCGGTACTTCAAATCCACGCGTTCGTAAAGGTTTGCGAAGTTCTGTTGAAGTTATGAACTTTGAAAACGGAAACCACAAAATGCATATTATAATTGTATAAAAAACCGATATATTTTGAGCAAAATTTTTTGTTATTTATAAATTGTACATATTGTTATTATTGTTTTATCAAATGAAATTGAGCATACAAAGTATATTTATTACAAGTACATGCAAGTGATCAGCTGTTCAGTTGTTTTATTTTCGATAGTGTCAAAATTTGCTTACATTTTAGTGCGCCATGATTTTTATTTTTTTTTTTTTGTTTTCTTTATGTTTGGCTGTTTAAGGCCGTTACACACTATCCCACAAAGTCTTACGTATTTTATCAAAATGCTTCCCTGATCTAATTATTGTTTGTAAATTTTCAAAAAACAATAACAACTTATCATGACAGGGTTGCATTTTTATAAAATACGTAAGACTTTGTGGGATAGTGTGTAACGGCCTTTAACAGTATCAAATGGCTTTACACAAACAAAATGAATGTTGTTTTTTTATTGTTGATTTGTTGTAGACTTTCATGTACTTGGTATAAATATACTTTGGGAGCATAGTTTTTGTTTTGGTATGTACAGGGTGTATCAAAAATTTTTTTTGTCAACAAATACACCAACAAACAAATATTTATACAAATTTTTTTAATATTTTTAATTAGGCTAAAGTTCATCAAATTTCATTAAATTATTTAAAATAATTTTCATTAAATTATTTTTATGAAGAAAGGCATTTTACAACATGAAATTAATTAAAATTTATTGATAATTTTCCATTCCTGACTGAAGCTGGTCTCGAACCCAGGCGTTTTTACGGACAGGTTACCCTTACATGTTTCGATTGCACCCACTCAATCTCTTCAGAGGGCTTGCCCTTTAACACTCGCAGCCATCGACGACTGCTGACGTCAATAGTCAAACATCAATCCTTAAACCAAATTGTATTTAACCTTTGGTAGACCGAAATTTGCTTTGAATGATTATCTATTTTAATTTATTTTACATGTTTTTCCTTACTTCTGTTTTTTCGTACTTTTGTCAAGAATTCTTCTTGAAGTTCAAAGTACATTTTTTGTTTTGGTTTTTCATTTTTTTATCTTTCTTTTTCTTGTTGACCTTTTTCAGCACAACTTGAAGGACAAATGCAAACATAGAGCTCGTGCCCTAGCTTAAACAATAATCAGTATTGTGGTTATTTTGTTGAACTATCTATGGTTCTTAATCCAAATTTTTTAATATTTTTAATTAGGCTAAAGTTCATCAAATTTAATTTTCATTAAATTATTTTTATGAAGAAAGGAAATTCGGCACAAAGATCTATTATCTTAACCTTGTAACATTACTTTGTTCTGGTGGATCCATGATTACCCATGGATCCCAAATAGAGTTCGCTATCTAAAATTGGTTTTAGAGTCCCAAATAAGCTTATGGCCTTATTCTGTAAAACGCAACGCAATGCACAAAAATTTCATTGAAAGCAAAAACAAATTCAAAAATATTTTATAATTTTGTTGTTGCTTTTTATGGAAATTTTTCCTTTGTTTTAAAATGTTCAACGCCACAATATATGGAGTGTTTGAAATTTAAAAATTCAATATGAATTTCTGAAAAAATCAACAACAAAATTATAAAATGTTTTTGAATTTGTTTTTGCTTTCAATGAAATATTAGGCGTTGCGTTGTGTTTTACGGAATAAGGCCCTAACTTACTGCAAAAAATATGAATTATTAACTTTTTTTGGTTTATTTACTTCGAAGAAAATTTAAAAAAAAACACTAACATATTAAAGTATAATTTAAATATAACGACTTTTTTTAACACTTTCATTACAGAAATACTTAAGTTATCATCCTATAGCGGTGCAATAATTTCTGATAATTTACCGTTACCATCAAATAAACCATTAGTTTCAACATCTTCGCCATTTCCTCACTATTTTATCGCAAATACTCTATTTCCTTTGCGAAAAAATATAATGCGCCCATATGAAGGAACGGAATTAGACGATAAAAAAACCATTTTCAACTATAAAATATCACATGGTCAAACAGTAGTAGAAAATGCTTTTGGGATCTTAAACGCACGTTTTAGAGTTCTTTCAACTACTTTAGATTATTTACCAGAAAGCAGTAAAATCATTATATTGGCCTGCATTGCTTTACATAACTATATTATGAGTAATGATGAGGAGCAATTGTATTGCCCACCCAACTTTGTAGATCACATAAACGAGTCAGGTGTTCTAGAACTTGGCGAGTGGCGTAATGAGATAACAAAGAATGGTGACAAACCGCTTTGTTCGATAACGTCAAGCAATTATAGATGTTTTCTTGAAGGCCAACATTTAAGAGATACATTGGCAAATTTTTTTGCAAGTGAAGCTATTGATATTGAAATAGTTTAATGTAATCAAAAACAATTAATTATTACAAAATAATAAAAGTATGTAAGTACATTCGTAAACATTGTTATTTTTGTGTGTTTTTTTAAGATTTAGGCAATTCACAAAGTGTTGTGTCATATGTAGTGTTTGGGGTCCAGAATTTCCCGGGAAATTTTTTTATTTTTCCTGGGAAATCCGGGAATTTCATAAAAAAGGCAATTTTAGATAAAAAACGCTAATATTTATTTAATTTTGTTTTTTTTTTATTTATAAAAAATATTTAAAACAAATCTTCAGTTGCTCAAAGTGATTTGTTTTATTTTTTTACCCGTAGAAATAAATTTTTGCTTTGATAAGCGCTTTTAAATTTAAATGGTTGACATTACTGTAAAGAGACAAAAAAAAAACAGCAGTTAAACGAACATCAAATATTTTAAAATGTAATTCCAACGCGAATTCATTTTACAGGTGATGTTGGAAACACAGCTGTGCTACTTTTCTTTCACTTAGAGAGAGAAATGTCAAAAGTTGCTTGTGTTTTTGATGTATCGACCAACTAAAACAAGAACAACAAGTAAGAGTGCTATATTCCGCTGTGCCGAATCTTATATACCTTTCACCAGCAGAATACGGAGCAACTAGACAAAAACTAAATAATTTTTACATATTCATACATATTAACAATACTTAAAACTTCATTATAAATAAAATTTAAAAAGCGAAAACTGGTAAATATTTTTTTAAATCATTTTTAGAACATAACAAAAATAAAAATATTAAAAAAAATTTTCTTTTGAAAAAAACCAAGATTCGAACCAGGGAACTCTCAGTTTCTAACTTAACACATCCCCTAGACAACTGAACCACGAAGGAACGTTAATCGAATATCATTAAAATGAAATATGACACGTTTACTGTTCACAAAATTCAACACAGTTGAGTTGGTATTACTTTTGTTCACCGTTTTGTTTTTAAGTAGCAAAAAAACACAAAAATTCATAGTTTCTATTTGTAAAAATTATTTCGTTAAATAGATGAAATAATAAAGAAGGATGATAACGAAAATCATATTGGGCATTATGCTAGTATATGTAAACAATTGAAGGGGGGGGGGGGGGGGGTTGACGGACATGGTTAAATCAAGTTATCTCCTCATAAGGACCCAGAATATATATACTTTATAGGGTCTTAGATCAATATTGTAGAAATTACAAACGGAATGACAAACTTATATATACCCTTTTCCACCTGAGGTGAAGGGTATAAAAAGAGTATTTTTTGGGATTTCAGTATTTTGATTATAACTCAGCCAGTTTTAACCGAATTGACAGATTTATATACCGACGTGTTTAAGAAGAAATTTGCCTGAGGTGAAGGGTATAAAAATACAATGTTTTGTTTTTATTGTTCTACTTGTTGTAGTATTGCCACCACCGTTTACATGAATTCGCCTTGTGAAATTCAAACAAAATCAAACAATCCAATTCTGCATAAAATTGACAAAAAACATAAAATAAAGCGACCTCAAATCAATTTAAATCAATTTTAAAACATTAGAAGTAAGTATTTGTTTAAGATTTTTTAGATTTTTGATTAATTGTACTCTTATAAGGTAAACATGTCTGAAGTATGGAAATATTTTACGAAAGTAGACAATGCAGGTCAATGCAAACTTTGTCCCAAAAGGCTTATGCACAAAGGAAGCAGCACCAGTGGCTTTATCCGACACCTTAGAATGGCTCACAAAATAAAATTAGATACTCCAACAACAGTTGGCCAAGAAAAAAATAAGGAGTTACCTGAAAACAATGGCACTGTCGAAGAGAACAATGGCATTGTCCATGAAAAACAAAACCAGTCTTCGATTAAAAAATGTATGCACAACTGCACACAATGCATGAAACTGTGTCCAAACTAGCTGCTAATACGCCATTGCCAAAAAATGAAACGGACGTCAAAAATCTTATTATTAAGTACTATAACAGTGTTAAAGAAAACATGATTAAACAAATTGCTACCGAACTAGCAAATAATGACAGATTTTCACTTATATTGGATGAGTGGACCAGCATTTCCCAAAAGCGATACATGAATATATGCTTAACTGGTGCTGATTCCTTTCAAAATTTAGGATTCTCTATTTTTTTTAATTGTGTTTTTTGTATATTTAATTAATTTTACACAAGCAAATTTGTGATACATATATTGTTTATTTTTAATAAAATTGTTTTAAACAAAAATTTTGTTAAATTTTAATGACTTTTTTATGATTATTTTTGATAATAAAAATTTCCCGGGATTCGAGAATTTTTTTCCCGTTTCCCGGGAAAACTAGGAGCGTTAGCGTGAAAAACATGTTCCTATAGAACTTCTTTCAAGAATACTAAAAAATTATATAAATATCAATTTGGTGTTGAGCCAAGTTAATATTCTTGTATCAAGCCGGTTCTTTTCTGTTAAACAAAAAAAAATAAAAAAAAAATTTTTAAGCACTCATTCTTTAAATAATATGCAAATAAAATATTCGAGCTTAAGGTCTTATTGTTTTATATAAAAAACTTTTTTTATAAATTTATTTTCACCAATATTTCGGCACTTCCTTTGAGTGCCTTCTTCAGGGTTTTTTTCTTTATAACAAAATTAACAATTTTTAAAAACAAAAATTAACAAAAAATGACAAAATTAAAAAATTTTTGTAATTGAATATAAAAATAATTTTCAAAACAAACTAGATCTATTACAATATTAATAAATTTTTAACTTCCGTTTCTATTTTTATAAATTAAATGTCTATAATTTTGTGCTACATTTTCAGTATCTGACTTAAAATTAATTCTCGACACTGACGGTACTCTTATAATTTGTAACATTTCCAACATAAATCTACGTTTGTAATTATTTTCCGTGCTTAAAACTTTTGTATTATCAAAATCTGGATAATGGTTTAGATTAGCACAATGAGTTGATAAAGCTGTTTTTTGTTGAATATTTCTATACTTCTGATCTGACTTATGTCCTGCTACCCTAGTTTTTAATTTATTCTTTGTTGTACCTATATATACCATATTACACTGTCCACTATTATTACCCTTACAAGGTATCTGATAAACAATATTAGACATTTCCATCTTCTTAATTTTGTCTTTCGTTTTAGTAAATAGTTTACCTACTGTGTTGAAAGATTTATAAGCTATTTTGTATATTTTGTTATCATATATATCTGATTTTGCTAATCTTTCTGAAAATTTTGGAATATATGTTACTGATTTATAAATTTTTGGTTCCGTAATACTGTTCTGGTTGTTTAATCTGTAATTATTATGTTGTGTTAATAAATCTGTTATTAATTGCTTAGGAAAACTATTCTCTGTTAAAATGTTTGAAATCTTCCTTTTATTATCCCTATGAAACTCTGAATCACTTATTTTAAGAACTCTTTTTATAAAATTTTTAGCAGTATTAATTATTATTCTCCTTGGATGTTTTGAAAAATAATTGATAATTCTACCAGAAGATGTTGGTTTCTGATACCAATCTATTGATACTCCATTTCCATTTCTAATTATCAAGGTTATTATACAAAATAAATCGTCAACATATTTTGTCAAGATTTTCGGTTTTATACCTAACTTTCCTACACATACATCTAATAATTTTTCCATAACTATATCTGCTACAATTGGAGAAGCTGGCGAGCTCATAGGAAGTCCTTTCATTTGAATATATACGTGATTATCTAATTGAAAATATCTATTATCTATTATACAAAATCTTAGAATACGTAAGAATAAATCTTTTTCTATATTCGTATGTTCCCTTATTGTATTCCATGTTTCTTCTATTATATTTATAGCTAAATCTATTGGTATGCTTGGAAATAATGAAACTACATCAAGAGAAATTAACTTTTCATTATTAGTCAATGTAATATTTCTAATTCTATCCTTAAATTGAAGAGAATCCTTAATATTGTATTTCGAATTTTCTGTAATTTTCTTAAGAATTCTTGTTATATATTTGCATAGTTCATATGACGGAGAATTTATCATTGAACATATGGGTCTCAATGGAAAATCTATTTTATGAATCTTTGGAACACCGTATAACCTAGGTGCTATTGCTGTGTTAGTTTTAAGTTTATTCTTCTCCATAATTGTAACTATACCACTATTAAAAAGTTCCTGAACTAAATTATTATTTGTCCTTTCAAGTTTATTAGTAGGGTCCTTATCTAATCTCTTATAATTCGAATTATCCTTAATAATATCATTAATTCTTAAATCATAATCAACTTTATTCATCGCCACCGTTGTATTTCCTTTATCAGCATTTAAGATAACAATGTCTCTATTAGACCTCAAAAATCTATTCGTTTCCCTAACTTTGTCCAATATAAACTTATCACTATTAGTTAGTCTCATTTTATTAATGTGGTTTTCTATGTTTGTAGTCAGTTTTGTCCTCGCTATTTCCTGTTCCTCTTTTTCTTTAAGTGTCTGCACTAAATCCTCACCTTCAGTTATAATCTTCAAAATTGGAAAATGTTTCTTTTCTGTTGGTAATATGTGTTTATGACCTAGTGAGAGAACCCATTGTGCCTCCATTGGTATATTTATGTTGGATTTGTTAACAAACCACTTATTATTTAATTTAATACCTATTTCCCTTTTCTGTGAATTAACTAGTTCTTGAAATTTCCTCTTATGTCTAAATTTTATTTTCTCACTAAAATTGTTTGCCAACTTATCTTCATATATTAGGAATCTTGTATAGCTTATCTCATCAAAATAATTTTTTAGTTGTTCTTCTATTATGCTACATTCCTTTTTAACCTCCTTCAATTCCTTATGTTTGTGTCTAATTCTTATGTTGAGAATCTTGTCTTGCAATAAATCTTTCAACACAGTAGGTAAACTATTTACTAAAACGAAAGACAAAATTAAGAAGATGGAAATGTCTAATATTGTTTATCAGATACCTTGTAAGGGTAATAATAGTGGACAGTGTAATATGGTATATATAGGTACAACAAAGAATAAATTAAAAACTAGGGTAGCAGGACATAAGTCAGATCAGAAGTATAGAAATATTCAACAAAAAACAGCTTTATCAACTCATTGTGCTAATCTAAACCATTATCCAGATTTTGATAATACAAAAGTTTTAAGCACGGAAAATAATTACAAACGTAGATTTATGTTGGAAATGTTACAAATTATAAGAGTACCGTCAGTGTCGAGAATTAATTTTAAGTCAGATACTGAAAATGTAGCACAAAATTATAGACATTTAATTTATAAAAATAGAAACGGAAGTTAAAAATTTATTAATATTGTAATAGATCTAGTTTGTTTTGAAAATTATTTTTATATTCAATTACAAAAATTTTTTAATTTTGTCATTTTTTGTTAATTTTTGTTTTTAAAAATTGTTAATTTTGTTATAAAGAAAAAAACCCTGAAGAAGGCACTCAAAGGAAGTGCCGAAATATTGGTGAAAATAAATTTATAAAAAAAAAGTTTTTTATATAAAACAATAAGACCTTAAGCTCGAATATTTTATTTGCATATTAAAATAATAAAGGTCGAATAAAAATACATATTACATTCTTTAAATATTTTTTTTTTTATTAGCAACACTTTTTCTGTTTTGTAGTGGACAAAAATAGAAATTAGTTTAATTTGACTACAACGACAAAATAAGCACAGACAACAACCTGCAGCCATGTAGCTGTGTCGTCGTGAAAATAATCAATTTCATATGCACACTTGTATTCTATTTTTGACATATTGAAGTCGGTAGCTTGCTGTCTCGAATGTGTTTAAACTTTTATAAGTTATTTCTCATGTGGCCATTTTACAACTTAACTGTATTAATTTCAAAATAAAAGTGTTATATAAAATATTATACCTTTTAATTTTTCTTCAATCTATTCCTTGTTAATAAAATAAATTTAAATAACAAATAGTTTGTTTAAACATTTTAAGAATTTATTGAATTTTTTACATTAAGGGGTTAATATTTTTAAATACAGTTGTTAATATGTATTTGATTAATACTATTTACATGTTGTTATATTTTGTTTATTTATATTTAATGCAAATTAAATTTTATTTCATTTATTATTTTGTAACTGCACATTATTTAATATATTATTGTAAGTATTTTAAGCATTTAATACACCATTTTATGTAGTATATTACTTTTTATTAATTTTTGAGTTTGTGTTTTTACAATTATTATTATTTATTGAAAATTTAAAATGGCGTTTTACTATTATATATTTGTATATCATTGGCTATAAGTGTTTTTATATTTTTACTTTACAAATAAAAACAAAACAATAGAATTTCCATGCGGCGTAGAAAAGCCTTTCCGTGTACATTATTTGCCTATAAAATGCAAAGCCATTCCTGCCCCCAAGCCAAAAGGGTTGCATAAAATACAGTCTAACTCTTCAATTATAATTTCTTATTTTATACTGGATACATTTATAATTAAAAAAACAACATTTTTTAAAAAACACGCACAGCGTGCATGTGTTAGACACTACAACAACTACTGCAACTTTAAAGATCAAAATAGGGGGAAAGCTTAAAACACGTTATTTGTCTGTGTCCAGCGGTAGAAGAAACGACTAAATAAAATTGGGATACGCTACTTTCAAGATGCTGTCTAATGCTTCTGGAATTAAATCCGAGTGATTTTTTAAAATTCGTACAGGGTTCGAGTTGCATCTACAGTGGGTATTCCGTCTAAACAAAATTCCCAGGCATCACAATGAATCAATAAATCTAAGAATCTCTCTTAAGTCTGGAGCCCAATCATCGCATTCGTGATCGTCATACTCGATATCTAATAGCTTGTTTCGAGTTATGAGATCATGGCATTCGATAACGAGTAGTCAATCGATTACTTTATTTCGAAATGTGATTCAATAGGTTAAGAGCTGTTGTAAAAATACTCAATTGTTTTATAAAAAAACTGCATTTGGTAATATTCTGCTTAATAATAAAACAATATTTTTGCATGAATGTATTCATACATTCATATGAATTTTCTGGTTGCAACTGAATGCCAGGCACAGTTTTGACTCCAATTCTTTTATACGTTAGTAAACGTACTAACTAACATAATACTTTTTTCACCGGCTTAAAATTAACAGTGTAGCTGATACTTGAAGTTTTGGTAGCCCTGCTATTGACATGCCTCTTGTTAATTCTTGTTGAGGGATAACGATTCCTTTGTCCTACCCCTAAATCGTTTTTGAAACCTAGAATAACGTACATACTTATTAGTAATTTATTTACTTTATTATCATTTGGAATGGCACTAACTCGATTCGATTCCGAGTTTTGTAGTGATTTCAAACAAATGCACCTCATTACAAAAATGTAATGCAAAGTTCAGAAATAACGGTTTACAAGCAGTTTTACATTTTTAAACATACCGTTTCTAAGTATTATGTTTTAACCTTCTCTGAAAAGTTGCAATTGTGTGAGATAGGGCCTTTCTACATGAGACCAACGATACATTTATATCGCAATCGATCAACAAGAGGGTATTAACTCTTAATTTTAAAAAAATCTTAGCAGAAGTAAAAAAAAATTTAACTTAATATTAAAGGCATATGAAAAATAATTTAAACAACTGATTTATTATCAAAAATATACAAAATATGACGATTTTTTTTAAAAGTAAAAAATAAAAATTTCGAGTTAATACCGTCTTGTGTGATATGTATGTATGTACCATGGCTTCATTATTCTTGTCAATTCTTCATTTACTTTAAAAAAATACTTTTTCTTCGTTTTATAAGTTAAGTTAAATATCTGCACATCGCTTGTATGAATCGTTTTTATTGATTTCAATTCATTAATCTTTATAATAATTTTTTTAAGCAGTAAGATAATTTTCATACTTTTGAAATTTAAGCAAAATCTAGAAATTTTATGCATTTGGTTAAAATGTTTATGTTTTTCAAGGAAAACAAAAGGTAGCAAAAATAAATGATGATCTCCTGCTATTGCATTTGCATGTTCTAATCAGATTTTATATCGTCAGCTCAGAATTGGTTTGACCTACCGACCATTTTTTAAAAAATTGAGTTAGGTATGGGGTATATATATTTTGAATACCCCCTTTTTTAATCCAAAATCTGTTTCGCGAAATTTTTTGTGGTTTCTGAGATATAAAGCATTCATTTTGCTGCATATCAACTGTTTCAAAATTTTTTAAGTTTTGTTTTGCTCTACAAGCCACTGTTTGGCGATTGCAGCAAATTCTTCATACAAAAACGTACAAAATAAATTTTACTGTTGCTTTGCTGCATTGCCGTAAGAAAAAAAGTAGTTCAAGCAAAGTAAAATGACAACAAGAAACTAAATTTGTGAAAAATAGTTTTATAATGGGCCCAACCAAGTGTACGGTTTGCTATTATTTGTGTTTCTAGCCTACCTAAGGGAAATGCTTCAAAATTTTACTACAAACGAAAATTAAATATGTTTAATCTTACAGCAACCATTATTATGTCATAGATACCAACTTTTACTTATTGTGCCTTTTTGACGGAAGCTCATAGTGGTCGGAGTGGTAACAATATTGTTAGTGCTAAAATAAAAATTTTAAATTAATTAAAAAAAGATTATCCACTTATTAAAACTTTGACATTATGGAGCGATTCTTGCGTACCTCAAAATAAAAATCAAATTAATGCAACCGCAATCAAAATGTTCTTTAAACAAAATAATATTGATGCCGTAATACAAAAGTCTTCAGAACCAGAACATTCTTTAATTCAAGAAGTGGACTGTCTCCATGGTGTTATTGACCGGTACTTAAAGAATATATTCATAGTCCTCTTCATTTACTAAATTTGCTTAAAACAATGCCAAATAATAAAATAAAACTTAAAGTTATGGAATACTTCCGGAAAATTTTCGCACATACTCGTTTGAAGCAAATAAAATGGACTTTCGAAAAGTCCCTTTTGCTAAAACTAAAGTACTTCTATGCAGGTTACCCTCCTACAACACGGTAGATAGGTTCCTAGAAAACGCCGTGTTGTAGGAAAACGTGTTATATGAGGCTAGGAGACAGTGTAAAATATAAATATTTTTTTAATTAAATATTTTCTTTAAATTCATTGTTCTTATTAGAAATATGTACATACATATTGCTGAATCACTGAAATCTAACTATATCAGGGATGCAAAAATTAGTACTTTTGTACTATTTTGTTACAATTTTAACAACTCAATCATGATAAAGTTTCACATCCATTTTATCGTGTTAGAATGAAACCGTGTTGTAGATGAGGAGATTTCCGCAAATTATTTTTCGTGTAAGATCGAAATCGTTTTGTAGGAAGCCGTCTTGTAGGAGGGTTACCTGTACAGTTAAAATAATGATTTATGTATATATTATAAAACTTCTACCAGAGAGGAAAAATATAAAAATGCAATTTTGGTTAAGTCTGCACCAAAAAATTGTTTGAAAACTCCTGAGAATTTGTTGACGAATGTTTTGAAAATATCGAAACCATCATTTATTTCCAGCGATAAAAATAGAGACATAAAAGACTTGCTTATATTTCTTCTACGTGTTGATAAAGCTTATTATAATAATTTACTCAATATTAAGTTTTAAATTTTATTTTTACTTTTGCATTATTTAAGTTGTTTAATTTGTGGCTTTTTATGTAACTTTTCATAACAGTAGAACTGTTTTTTCCGTTTTTGTAAAGTAAAATCAAATAAAACAAGTTAGAGTGCTATATTCGGCTGTGCCGAATCTTTGATACCCTCCACCGACAGTTCGAATGTTTAAGGAGTAATATATGTATGATGTTAATATTATAAATGAAAATGCTTTTATTTTAAGCTCGAGGCCAGTATTGAAAATAAATTTTATTTTAATTTATGCCGATATTTCGATACTCTTTGAGTATCATCTACATATAAAAAAGGTCGAATAAAAGCAACTTGAATGAATGTTAATATTATCTTAAACTGTGACGATTTGTCACAGTTTAGGTGACTAAACTATTTTGCGGTAGTAGGGTTTATATGGGGCCTAGGGTGAAATATGGACCGATAATCTCTAAATTTCAGAGCGTCATTTCTAGTCCTTTAAACCTGTGACGTAACAATTTCTGTTATGCTAGCATTATTAATTATGGTTTTAGGTGTACTAAACTGTTTTCCGGGAGTAGGGTTTCTATGGGGCCTAGGGTAAATTATGTACCGATCTTCACGAAATTTCACAGTATCATTTATAGTCCTATAAAACTGTGACGAGCCCAAATTTGTTATGATTGCATTATTTTTTACGGTTTTAGGCGTACTAAACTGTTTTCCGGTAGTAGGGTTTATATGGGGCCTAAGGTAAATTATGGACCGATCGTCACGAAATTTCACAGTGTTATTTCTAGTCCTAAAAAACTGTGACGTAACAAATTTTGTTACGCAAGCGTTATTTTTTACGGTTTTAGGGGTACTAAACTGTTTTCCGGGAGTATTGTTTATATGGGGCTTAGGGTAAATTATGGACGGATCTTCACGAAATTCAGCAGCGTGATTTCCAGTCAAATAAAACAAATTCTTGCATAATCTTATCTCATTCCGTGCCTTGTTCCAGCATTAATGTTATTTTTTACAACAAAATTATAAATTTTTTTAGGTGGTGGTTCCACATTTTGATTCATAGCTCTGGTCCTACTGAACCGATTTTGCTGGATTTCAATCCCAAACTTAGGATAACTGCAAGCAATTTGCCACCAAGTTTGTTCATTTCTTTTGAGTTGTTCGACATGGCTAAATCAACTTAGAATTACTCAAGGGCCCAGAATATATGTACTTTATGGGGTCTGAGATGAATACTAAAAAAGTTTCACACGGAATGACAAACTTAATATACCCTCTTCACAACTAATTGTGGTGGAGGGTATAAAAACTATAAAAAAAATTCTCAAAAATTACTCAATACACAGCAATAAGTATACGTATGCAGCACAAAAAGCCACTTTTTTAATTTTTTTAGAAAAGTGGCGTATGCGGCACAAAACCATATTTTTCATTTTCAAAAAAATACTATTAAATTCTAACTTTATTCTTGAAAGTGCGCATTTTTCTTCAAAACATATACCGGAAGCAGTGGTAAAAATATAAAAAAATTCTATCGGGTACAATTTGAGTTATCTTCATGTAAATCTTCTTTGTCGTTTTTCTCCACTCCGACTTTTTGGCATATGCGCCAAACCAATTCTGAGCTGACGATATGTAAAAATATACATAATTATGATCCATGTGTATTGATATGTTTTGGAGAAAATCCTAAATATGTAATTAAAACAAAAATTTCATAAACAAATAGTCTGGTAATAAAACATATACGATTCTTACGCGGCCCCTACACATTGCAACTGGTCGTTCAATTGAGTTAAATATATCAGTTGAATGAAAATTAAATTGTACAACAAATCGTAACGTGTAGTAGCCGCATTACCGAATACTTATTTCAAAATTAGCTCAATTTAGGAATTACTATTTTCTGTGTAAGGTGTTAATGTGAATAATTAAGCGCTCACCTCAAAACCGGTATAACAGCAGCCGTGATCTGTAATTCGCTTAGCTAAAGCTAAATCTTGATCGCTAAAATGCCTTAGAGAACACAAAATTGAAAAATTTTAGTGATGACATTTAAAGCTGAAATTGCGGCAAATTAAATTTGTATGGCATTGCCAAATTTAGCAATGCACGTTACAGAATTGCATTCGTAGCCAAAAACCGATAAATTAATTTTTTAGAGATTTAGCTTTAGCGAATTACAGAATACGGCTGCAGGATCATTTAAAAAAATTTAATTTATCCGGCCTTAATTTATTGTAGTATATAACAGAGATGTAAATGAATCATTAATTTTTGAATTAATTCGTGAATCATTCATGCTCTGAATTAGCAAATTTTGAATTAATTCTTTTCACACAAAAAATGAATTGAATGAAATTTGAGTCAATTCATTTGAATTGGGCAAAATGAATTGCAATTCATTTTTATTTCAAATGAATTGCAATTCATTTCCAATTCATTTGAATTGATTTTGAATTAATTCAAATGAGTTAATGCTCATGCAGATAGGATTTTCGCAGCTCCCTACTAATTCAAGTCACATTCTGCCGTTACCTGCTAATTACAGTACATCATTGGAATTTTGCTATTCTTATTATTTTCTATGCCTTTCGACGATTATCTCGTACTAGGTGATATCCGAAATGAGTGTAATGCTGTCTGATATAAAAAAATGAATTGGATAACAAAACGGGAGTAATGCTTCTTCACATTTACTTACAGTAGTCTTTTTTCAAAATCAATTCAAATGAATCGGAAATGAAATGGTAATTCATTTTTTCTTACTCATTTGAATTAACTCAAAGTCAATTCAATTCAAATGAATTGGAAATGAATTGCAATTCATTTTACCAATTTATTTGAATTAAAAATGAATTGCAAGTCATTTTGCTAAATTCAAATGAATTGACTCAAATTTCATTCAATTAATTTTTTGTGTGAAAAGAATTAATTCAAAATTTAGCTAATTCGTAATGAATTAAAATCAAAAATGAATGATTCATTTACATCTCTGGTATATAAATTTAAATAAATTAAAAAAAAAAAACGTTTTAAAAACGAAATTTGTTTTAGCAAATTTGAAAAGGCAAAAAAAAAATTATTTTTATACAAATTTGGAAATATGTATGTTAATGTTTATTGATTGTTTTGTTCTAACACTCCGTATTTAATCAATGCAAGTGCATATAAACGGACAAATATATTTTTTTAATTTTTTACAAATTTCTTTTTGTTAATAAAACAGCAGCAGTTAATGTACACAGACAAGGCATATCTTTATAGTTCTAACTACTTTTTTTTAACTAATAATATTGTATAATTTAGTTTTTTTTTCAATTTTATTTTTTACTTTTATGTATTAAGATTTGTATATATGCATGTATGTACTACTATGTATTTAAATAATATGATTAAAATAATAATAATAAAAAAAAAACACTTTAAAGTGCGTTTATTAAATACATTTTTGTTTTATACGTGTATACATATACATATAATCATTATAGATTTAAAAGCATTTTTATTTATAAAGATTTTCATCTACTTTATTATTTTTTTTTTTTTTTTTTTTTGTTTTAAAGAAAGTAAATGTATGTGAGTGAAATCAGCGAAAGAAAAGTTATCAAGTAAAACAAGTTAATTAAATTAATACAAAAGTATAATAAAAAATAAAATATTAATTTACATGTTCTTGTTGTTCTTGCTGTTGTGTTTTTTCTCTTTGATAATATGTATATGTATAGATTTAAGTCAAAAGCAATAAAACAATTTGTTTTTTTGTTTGTGTAAAGCTATCGATTTAAATAATTTAACAATTATTTAAAACGAATCACTGTAAATATCACAATTTTTGTTTTAGTTAACATTATACGTGCACTTATTAGGATAAATTATATAATTAGTTATTTATTAATTAATTAGTTAAATTGATTAATAGAAAACAGCTAATAAAACGGTATCATTTTAATGATGTTTAATTTTAATAACAAACTAACTAAAAACTTGTATAAATAATTATTTAATATAAAGACAGACATAATTATTATTTAAAGAAATATTAAGTATTTAATAAATCATATTATAATATCGTATTCAATACATAACTATTCATATATTGTGTATTAATAGTTAATTTCTAAACAATTTGTTCATTTGATTTTAACTGAATTTTACATCAGTTTTTTTTACATAAAATTAAATTTTATTGTTCTTATGTTAAGGATATACATACATTTGCATTGTAATTACATACAATATTTATTTGTATATTTAAGAAAAAAAAAAATACGTTCTTATCTACGTTATGCATTAAAAAATGTAATATTAACTGCAGTCGTAATTAGTTGAGGCTAAAAGTAGACAAAAAAACAAAAATGATTAGTATAGATTTTATTTATATTTACTGAAATATTTAAAATGTTCATTCTGATTCCAAATTTTATTTTTAAAAGAATACGTGCCCTAACCACTATTAATTCAAACACCAAAAATTCTTTGACAAGTCTTCATTTAAAGCACCATATTACAGAAAATAATACAGACTGCGGTAAAAATTTTACTTTTCTGAAAGGTTATTTTATTGACTTTAAATTTATAAACAGATTTTTGCACATATTATAATAAATGTTTTAAAAACACAAACTAAAGTAAAAAAAATTATATTTTGTTTTCACATTGTATTGGTATGATTTTTAGAGAATTGTGGGCCTTCCATTGCCAGATGATTCTTGTTTATATGAGAAGTATAATTGTAGACTTTATTTTCCATATTTTTATAGTTCAAAAGCGTAGAAGTAATAGAGATCCCCAAAATTCCCCATATCTATTTGTATATAAATACAAAATAAAAAAACTGAATTTCTATATTTGCTCTATATTTATTATATTTTTGCACTATATACTTTTTATGTTTCTTCCAACTAATCAACCCTGCAAATAATAGGACCAGTCCAAACACGCGTGTAAAGAGTAGCCCACAAGGGACCAGGAATAGTCCAAAAGTAACCAAAACGTATGGTTAAAAACATGGTCTATTTAACATTACGATGTCCTAGGGGAGAACCATATAACTCCATGGTATACTCAAGAGGATTAGTTTTGAAGTCGTTTAAAAACGAAGACATGTTGTCTCATAAATATGTATATCGGCAGCTTATTATTGTTTTGAACTACCAACCATTAAAAAAAAAAAAAACTTTCTTAGGTATGGGGTGTATACAGGGTCGCGCAAAACTACCGTTAGGGTTTGAATATTTAATAACCTTTATATTTAATGTTTAATTATTGGGTAATTCCATGTCAAAACGACCAAGAGTGGGACACGACCCACAGTGCTTTGGCCCGTAGACATAAATAAAAAAAAACAAGTTAGAATGCTATATTCGGCTGTGCCGAATCTTTGATACCCTCCACCGACAGTTCGAATGTTTAAGGAGTAATATCTGTATGATGTTATTATAATCTTAAACTGTGACGATTTGTTATTAATTATGGTTTAAGGCAACCAAACTGTTTTCCGGTAGAAGGGTTTATATGGGGCCTAGGGTAAATTATGGACCGATCATCACGAAATTTCACATCGTCATTTCTAGTCCTTTAAAACTGTGACGTACCAATTTCTGTTATGATTGCATTATTTTTTACGGTTTTAGGCGTACTGAACTATTTTCCGGGAGTAGGGTTTCTATGGGGCCTAGGGTAAATTATGTACCGATCTTCACGAAATTTCACAGTATCATTTATAGTCCTATAAAACTGTGACGGGCCAAATTTTGTTACGCTAGCGTTATTTTTTACGGTTTTAGGCGTACTAAACTGTTTTCCGGGAGTAGGGTTTATATGGGGCCCAGGGTAAATTATGGACCGATCTTCACGAAATTACACAGTTTTATTTCTTGTCCTATAAAACTTTGATGTACCAAATTTTGTTATGATAGCATTATTTTTTACGGATTTAGGCGTACTAAACTGTTTTCCGGGAGTAAGGTTTATATTGGGCCCAGGGTAAGTTATGGACCGATCTTCACGAAATAACACAATTTTATTTATTGTCCAATAAAACTTTGATGTACCAAATTTTGTTATGATAGCATTATTTTTTACGTTTTTAGGCGTACTAAGTTGTTTTCCGGAAGTAGGTTTTATATGGGGCCTATGGTAAATTATGGACCGATCTTCACGAAACTTAACAGTTTAATTTCTAGTCCTATGTAACTGTGACTTGCCAAAATTTGTAATGATAGCATTGTTAGTTAAGGTTTTAGGCTTAATATACTGTTTTCCGGGAGTAGGGCTTATATGGGGCCTAGGGTAAATTATTGACGGATCTTCACGAAATTTCATAGCGTGATTTCCAGTTGAATAAAACGAATTGTTGCGAAATCTTATATCATTCTGTGCATTTTTCCACCATTTATGTTAGTTTTTGTAACAAAATTATCAATTTTTTTTAGGTGGTGGTTCCACATTTTGATTCATAGCTCAGATCCTATTGAACCGATTTGGCTGAATTTCAATCCCAAACTGCTTAGGATAACTACAAGCAATTTGACACCAAGTTTGTTGATTTCTTTTGAGTTTTTCGAAAGTGAGCGTGTTTTCAACAGACGGACAGACGGACAGACAGACGGACATGGCTAAATCGACTTAAAATTACTCAAGAACCCAGAATATATATACTTTATAGGGTCTAAGATGAATAGTAAAAAAGTTTCACACGGAATGACAAACTGAATATACCCTCTTCACAACTAATTGTGGTGGAGGGTATAAAAACAAGTCTTATATTGTACTTAAAAATGTACAGATCGATAGATAACAAAATAATTCAAATGAATTTTGAAGAATTTTTAAGATTTAACACTTTTTGGCGGTGCTAGAGGGCGCCAAAGTTTGAGAATTTAAAGTAAAAATGGCTAAACAACTAAATACTTGAGTTTTACATGCTTCAGGAGAACTGTTGTAAAACTGTTGTTTTTTAAAGCACGAGTAGTAGTTTGCTATATTTAGAACTAACTGTAAACAAATTTTATTGAATTATTTTCTCTAAGTGTTTTTTTATTGGTTTGAAAAATGCTTATTATTTACTTAAGCTATAAAAATTTCTTAACTTTGATGGAATATTTAAAAAAAAAAGAAAAATACCGTCTATGGGTTTTTTCTGATTTCGAATATTTAGACTGTTTTCTAATAACTACAAGAAAAACAATTGAAAAAATTTTACCACAACTTGAAAAAAAATTTATTTAAAAAAAATGCTATTTTCGTAATTTTTGCTCAAATTTTCATAGATTTAATTAGTTTAGAAAAAATAAACTAGGAACATAATAAGAAATATTAGGTATTAAAGTGGCTTTATTTAATTATAATGAAACGTAGCTAATAACTAAAATAAATTTCAGCTTGTCCGAAGTAGCATTGGAAGGCAACCACAAAATCGTGAGAAAAACAAGACTGTCCCATACGAGAAAAACGTCACGAAGATACACTCATAAAGATTTAATGACTCATTTAATGCTTTCCTCAGATCCGTGGTTGTCTTCAAAAAGGAATCCAAAGACAAAAAAAAAAAATATTTTTTTTGAAGAAATTGAGAAATATATACTGAGAGAAAATGTTGATGACCCAGTTAAAGATGACGAAACAAATGTTTCGTTGAACGGCAATATTTTTTTGGAAGATCCAGTACTGAAGATTATTTATTGTAATTAAAAAATATGAACATATGTAAATAACACTGGTTTACAGCCAAAAATTACCAAGAACGCCACGTGCCTAGATAAGTTAACTTTGACCTCCTGAACACGAAAAACGCTGTAATTTTTTTTTCATTAGTTAAGTTTTTAAGATAACGGTACTTTTGTGTTTTTCGGTGTATGGTCCCACTCAAACCCTTGTGGAGCCCAACAAAATAGTTTATTTTGTTACCAATATTTTAAGCGCAATTTGAAAAAAATCGGATGAAAAATAAAGTTTTTATTAAGGATTTTGTGGAACGAAAATATTTTTCATCTCATATAAAATTCCGTTTTTTTTAAATACGTTAAAACTGATGGTTAAAAAAAAGGCGGAATTTTATATGGGATGAAAATATTTTCGTTCCACAAAATCCTTAATAAAAACTTTATTTTTCATCCGATTTTTTTCAAATTGCGCTTAAAATGTTGGTAACAAAATAAACTATTTGGTTAAAAAATAAAACATTCCAGATATTTACTATAACGTAGAAAAAAAACGAAATAAAATTGAAAAATTTTGAAAAAAACGTAAAAAATAGGCAAATTGCGAACTTTGAGATGCCATAACTCAGCCAATTCTTATCAGATAAATTTTTTTAGCATATCGACGGAAAAGGCATTCAGTTGCCTTTCCAACGATATGCCATTTATCTCGATCGGACTTTTCGGTTGGGCTCCACAAGGGTTTGAGTGGGACCATACACCGAAAAACACAAAAGTACCGTTATCTTAAAAACTTAACTAATGAAAAAAAAATTACAGCGTTTTTCGTGTTCAGGAGGTCAAAGTTAACTTATCTAGGCACGTGGCGTTCTTGGTAATTTTCCAAATTAAAAATTTGTAAAGCAGTGTAATAAATAAATTAGTTTAAAGAAAATAAATTAGGAATATAATAAGAAATAATTCCAAATAATTCGTTACATCGGCTCAGAATCACTTTCTGAGTCGATCTAACGATGTCCGCCCGGGATGGCTGTCCATGCAACCTTGTGCATACAGATCGCAAATTCGGAGACAAGTTGAGGAAATTTGTCACAGAGGCTCTGACTGGTACAAGGACCAAGCCTATTGAAAATGGAACGAATCGGTCCATAATTTTACAAAAACCATCTTATTACATCGGCAAGATTAAATTTGGTCGAAACCAAACTAATTTTATTGCAATCAAAATCAGCTTATCAAATTTTATTGGAATCTTTCTATTTTTGAACATAGCTCCCATACAAATCTCCCGAAAATAGCTTTTAACGCCAGTCCTTAAAAATATAAGTATTTACATTCAAATTGGCGACAATGACTTTTACTATAGCTACAATGTCATGACAAAATGTTGTCAAGGTAGGTCTAAAATAAACCATAGGTTCCATATAAACCCTCATCCAAAAAAACTCATGTATGTAGAGGAAGATATCTAAATAATATTCGGCAGAAAGAACTTTTAAACGAATCTTAACCTCATAACATAACTTTATTCTGGCGGGTCCATTTTTGCCCAAATAGATTACACTCTAGGAAATTTGATTTCACTCTAGGAAATTTGTTTTTAAATACTATGCTATAGGGCATCACATGGTCGGGCTTGACCGATTATACTTTCTTACTTGCTATTTTTGCAAGAGCATTTTAAGCGTTTTTAACTCATTTTTCGTTAAATGATGTTTTTGTATTTTTCACATTAATAATCCGATTCTACCAAAATTCGGATATATCTAACAAATATCAATTTTCATACCAAGTTTTATTACGATTAGATAATTTTTGTAAGTTTTATTGCATTTTTAAGACAAAGGATATATGGCAGGACCTTGAGTCCTTGTTCAGATTTAAATGAAAATTTACACACACGTTGCTAGTTGTGTGTGTATCAGCATGACCATTCTTTGTAGTTTTGTGGGCATTATTGAAGCTAAAATTACATTTTTCCATTTCAGGACACATGGGAGGTATGCGTGTCCTTGGACCGATTTCTCCAAAAATTCATATTTTTCTTAACTAAGCTATTTTATGCTAGTGTACCAAATATCCGACAACTCCTTCTATTTATGTCCCTTCGTTATATGGGGACAAAGCACTGTGCGACCCCTTCCGATTTTAATGAAATTTGGTGAGAAGGTTCCTTTTATCTTATAAGGAAAATGTATGAACAAAAAAAAATTTTTAAATTTGTTTTTCGAAAGTTATGTCATATTCAAAATGTCATAATTTCGCAGAATTAGCCGAATGTGTTGAGCTTATTTCTTCAACATCTCGAAAACTACTTGACATACGAAGATGATTTTAATGTCATTTTAAAGAGAATACTTGGGGCTACAAACCATATGTTGAAAATACATTTGACCCATCTAGGAGCATCCTTCGCGCTGCAGGGGTCAAATTAAAGAATTTTATTAAGCCGCAATATTTGTATGGTACATCGCGTAGGATGCTCCTAGATGGGTCAAATGTATGACCAACCCCACTTTATTATTTATTGCCGAATTTCGGTTTTTTTTAGTTATTTCAATAAACTAAACCGTTTTTGAGTTACGCGAATATATGCTATGCAACCTCTTACATTTTCGAAATAACGGTATATCTTGAAAACAAGAGCTAACCTTAAAAAAAACGGTTAGCACCACTGGATTCAGCGTCCTCAATTAGGGTAAAATGCCAGGTGCGCGGCTGGTCTGTTTTTTGCAACTTGCACAGTGTACTTATTGCTTAAAATTACAATATTAAAATTCTATTTTAATATTATTTTTTTAAAGGTTGCGAAAGGAAAAAAATCATATCTTAAAAAAGAAAAAAAAAACACCTTCAAAGTTTCAGGATTTTTAAAGAACAGTTTGAGGTATTATATAAAAAAAAATCAGCCAAAAAAAAATTGGTTTTTGACTTAGTCCGTTTTTAAAATTTAACATTTTGCAGATATTACATTTTTCAAAAAATTGTTTTTTTTTCAATATATGGTTTGTAACCCCAAGTATTCTCTTTAAAATGACATTAAAATTATTTTCGTATGTCAAGTAGTTTTCGAGATATTGAAGAAATAAGCACTCTTGGTCGTTTAAACATGGATTACCCTATTATTATTATTATTTTTTTGTTATAAAGTTTATTAATGGGGATTATTTTTGGCTTAGTACAAATAACTACATTCCGCAAGTGGTGATTTCCAGTCAAATAAAACGAATTTAATTTTATATCATTTCGTGCTTATTTCACCATTCATGTTAGTTTGTGTTACAAAATTGTCAATTTTTTAGGGTGGCGGTTCCACATTTTGATTTATAACTCTGATCCTACTGAACCGATTTTTCTGGATTTCAGTCACAAACTGCTTAGGAAAGACGGACATGGCTAAATCGACTTAGAATTACTCAAGGAGCCAGAATATATATGGGGGATTTCATGTCAAGTGACCCAATTTTTAAATCGATGTCTTCCGATTTGAGTGAAATTAGCACCAAGCTTAGTCCTATTAAATAGTAGTTTAGACACAAATTTTCAACAAGATCGGTCAAAAAGTTTCTGAGACAGGACATCGATTTAAAAATTGGGTCACTTGACATGAAATCCCCCATATATGTATTGTACTTCAAGGGGTCTTAGATGTATAATAAAACAGTTTCACACAGAATTACAACCTTAGTATACCCATATTCACCACTTGTGGTTGTGGAGGGTATAAGAAATAATAATTATAATTAACCATTAAATAGAAAAGTTATTAAACATTTAAAGTCTAACGGTAGTTTTGCGCCAACCTGTATATATTTTGAAAATCCTCTTTCTGAAATCAAAACCTGTTTTACGAAATTTTTTATGGTTTCTGAGATATTAAACGTTAATTTTGCTCCATATAGACTATTTTAAAATATTATTTTGCTTTATACGCCACTATTTGGTGATTGTAGCAATTCCTCATACAAAATAAATTTCACTTTTGCTTTGCTTCATTGCCGTAAGAAAAATAGGAGTTAAAGCAAAATAAATGACAACAGTAAATATACGTATGCAGCGCAAAAAGGTAATTTTTAAAAATTTATTTGGAAAAGTGGCGAATGCGGCACAAAATAATAATTTTCACTTTCAATAAAATTCTATTAACTTTTAACTTTATTTATGAAAGTTCATAAAAATTTAAATTTTTCTTTAAAACATATGACGGAAGCAGTGATTGATATACAAAAAATTTCTTTCGGGTATATTTTCAGAAAACTTCATGTAAACCTTCATTGCCGTTTTTCTCCACCACGACTTTTTATGATATGTGCCAAACCAATAATGAGACGGTATGTACGTACATATACACATAAGGGGGTTAAAAAAAATTAATTGAAGTTTCTAAAACAGAAAAATTTTTTTCTACGCCCAAAAATACAGCGCAGTTTTATATATACAGCGCTGTCACTTTAAGTCAGATTTCATCATATCACGTAGCATTGTCTATGGCTGGACTATGGCTTCATTTTTGCGTTTGGTGACGTTAATCCGACATCAAATTCTGGGCGCCAATTATGTCATCTTGGCTTCTTTCCACTTAGGACGCAATTTTTTACACAGTCTTGTTCAGTCTTTCTAAAAATTAGTGTGTATAGCTTTTATGACACACCTTAAAATTGAGCCCCTTTTTTATATGCCGAATCCTATATAACCTTCACCATGGTGCGATAAGAACGGAAAGTTATATAAATACCGTCCTTTAGAAATAAATAAATCTATCTTGTGACACGCCCACTTTTCCAATCCCGCCCATATTTTGTCGGATGTTGTGTATTGATAACCAAGATGCTTGAACCTAATTTTGAAACTTTGGCTCTTGCCGCACTCTAGATAAATGTGTAATGTCTTTGTCTTTGAATTTTTGAAGAGGTTATGTATTGATAAGCCAGCTATGCGTACCAAATTTGGACCATTTTTCTCTTTACCCTATGGATGGAGTAAATTCTGCTTTTTTAATTACTTTAAGGTCTTCCAAACTTTACATATACAAGGCTTATGGAGCCAATCAGAGAGCAGTTAAGAAAATAAGTGACGAATGGTCCCCCTTCTACCTACATACATACATTAGTAAATATCTGTGGCAATAAGCCATTATTGCTTATGTTGACAAAAGTGATTTTTAATTTTATTACATATATTCTTATTCTCTTCTTCTATCACTCAGCTAAATATCAAGTATTAAATGTCATTATGAGGTGCGTTTTAGTACTTTTACATTAAAATGCAGTAAATGAGTAAACTGAAAAATTTGCTCTCACAAAAAGCTGTTGTCCAAAAAAGTACGCGGACGCAAAATTTTTAAAAATTCGTAAAATAAAGGCAACAGCTGATGGCAAATAATGGAAGTGTTGAAAAATGTTTACACTTTTGACTTCTTAACTCGTTTTCTTATCGGTGCATGATTAAATACTTTTTATAACACGAACATTTTTGGAAAATACAAACAAACTATTTTATGTAATCTTTCATATTTGTTTGTTTTTTATTTTTATTCGATTTTACTAATTTGTAGCGGGTTAAATTATTTAAAAGAACATGACTACTTTTTATGCTATTGATTACTTAAGTACCCAAATACTTCACACTTTTACAACTCTAAAAAATTAACATAACAAAAAAAATTTCAAAAGTTTGTATTTATCCAAATAAATGCTTCACAAACAAGTTTAATTAATTAAGGCTAGATTACATTATTATACTTTGTATTAATACATGTCAAAAACTCAAGTAATATGACAAAGTGCGATAGTGTGAATGCAATGTGTCACGAAAATGACAAGTATTATGAAAAAAGTTTGACATCCCATACGACTTCATCGTTCTTTGAAAAATTTCTAAACAATAATACTTTTTATTGGGTCAGGGTTGCACTTTTTTTCACGCGTGAGTGTTTATACTTTGTGCGATGGTGTGAACACAAACTGTCATGTTACATTAGATTTTTTGACAGTCGCAACAAAACTCATTAGATTTCTATCTCACAAAGTATTATGAAATACGTAAGACTAGGCTTTAATAGTTATTCACTTTAGGTTTTGGTTTAATTTTTATTTCAACTTTTCTTTTATTTAACAATTTTTTCATGATTTTTATTTGTTACTTTTGTTTGTTTACCTTTTGAAACATATGTTTTTGATGTTGTTTGATTTACTAAATTTTACTGCAAAAATTTCTGCAGTAAAAATTTGTAAACACTCAGACAAGAACCGTCACTTTACGCTCTAAATTTGTGTTCTAATTTACTGTATTTTGTGTACTCGAACGCAATTTCGTAAAATGTAGTAAAGTTCAGTAAAAAATAGTAAAAACTTTTGTGTTCTAGAACGCAGCTATTAATAAAACAATACGCATTTATATTTTAACTTACGCAGCAAAACACACTATTTATTTTAGATAAAACCCTTAATATCTCAAAACACGAAATTTCGACTTAAGCCATTATTATTTATTGTCACAGATATATAAGTATGTTGACTTTATTCTTTTCAAATGTCTAACAAGTGATTTGATAAAAATATGCTATATACTGTCAGCGTCAAAATAAAGTGTAAAACTGGTTTTCTAAAATAAAAAGTGTTATTTTAGCAAAAAAGAATTCAAATTTTTAGAAGTTTATTATCAAATAAAAAGTAAATAAAACTGAACACTTCCTTTCTCCCTTCTCAAAGAAGGGAGTAGCGAATGAGTACTGAATATTTCAGAAGGTCTTTTAAAAAGAAGTTTATACCTTCTAGAAGGCATACTTCTGAAGGCAGGATATCATGCGAAGCGAATCTTTTAGAAAGGAGTATAGAGGCCTTCAAAAAGGCCTGCCACTTGCGGTCCTTTCAATATTTACTGCTGGGTTATTACAATTTAAAATTAAAAATTTAAATTACTTCAAAAACAACAAAAACCGTACAATAAAAAAACTAATATACTCCGTTTTAAACGCGTCAAAAAAAGTGTATTGTTTTAAAATACTAAGAAAAGTGAAGTGGCTAATACTTTGATTGATTTCTTTTTGCTTTTAGGAAGGCTTCTAGTCTCTTTGGCATCAATTCCACCCATTTTAAAATTAGCTCAGTAGACAATTTTGGCTACTCTTCCTGCAGAATTTTATTCAGAGAGTGCTTGCTGCTAATGTTTTTTTTTTTTAATTTGTCTGTCTAAATGTTTCCAGATGTTTACTTGAGTTGATATCGAGTTACTATTGGTCTTATCCATCTGTTTAAGGACATTTTACAAAAGCTAACCCTATCACGCTTCACTTTAGAGACTATATTTTTTCCGTTGAATTTCTTATTTCTACCTTTTATCACGTTTTTTTTTTGTCCAACTTGCTTTTGTCAGTTTTTGGAGCAACGTATTTTTCACAGATGCTTGCTGTCATTGAAGTCTGATTTTATATTGGAAAACAAGCTGTACACTTTATTTTGACGCTCACAGTATTTACTCAATACACACAGAAAAAATACCAATGTAAAATTAACATGGCGAAATGTTGACTGAGAATTATTTAAATGTAATATTAAAATAACCTTTGATCACGTTTATTTAATATTATTCACTGTTAAAATAACATTGTTCAATATTGAATCCATAAAAACCTGTTTTTTATATTAAAATCAAAAGGTTATTTTGTTAAATTAACATGAATACATACATACTTCAGTATGTACATTTTTTTATTGTCATGTTTAAAATATGTTATAAAAAAAGACTATTCCCGTATTCTTTTAATTAAAATTATTTAGTTAAATAGTACATCAATTTTTCAAAGTAGAATGATGACGAAAACCATATCGGGCGATTCTGCTGATGCTTTTGTTAACAAAGGAGAATACAAAATAAGTGAACCATGTGTTACAGGGGTAAGTGTTTTGATTATTCTTAAATAAATGCAAATGTTGTCTCTGAAGTTTCTTCACACTGTTATATCACACTCAAACCAATTTGATTATACATGAAATTCACGTTGTTTCAACTTGAAATAACTTTTTTCAACGTGATTCGGATTGTTATTTCAATATGAATGTCATTTTGCTCCAACTTTACTGCAATGTTAAATTAACATGAATTATAGTTTTTTTAAAAGAAAAAAAATGTTGTTCGCAAGTAATTGTAAAATCAGGTTGAATTAACATGAAAAACGTATGAAGCAAAATCACCACCGAAAAATTTTAAATCAACCTTGTTTTCGACGTTTTTAACTTGATTTTTTTCTGTGTGAAGGTCAGAGAATGACAACTAAATGAGGGTATGTTGGCTGTGTTAATTCCTATTGACCTATCCAAAGCATTTGATCAGGTTAATCATTTTGTGTTAATTACAAAGTTGAATCAAAAGTAAAAATTTTCAAATTCAGTGTGCCGGCTTATTTGGTCTTATTTGAGTAACCGCAGTCAATTTGTCGCTCTAGCAGATATGGTCTCTGACATTAAGTCTGTCAAATCTGGTGTGCCTCAGGGCTCTGTAATTGGTCCGATCCTATTCACTTTGTATATCAATGACTTATTTGAGGAACTGTATTACTGTAGACCATATGCTTTTGCTGATGATATACATCTGTTGTGGGTAGGTGACTATCAATTTACGGATTCGTTGCAGGCTAAAATTAATTATGACCTAGGTAACCTGATGGATTGGATTGATTTAAATTATCTTAAAGTTAATCCTGAGAAAACTAAAGCTTTAATTTTTAAATCAAATAGGTCATACACAATTGATTTGAACATATAATTACGTGGGTCGGTGATTGAATTTGTAAACCAACTAAGGATGATAAATTACCCTTTGGGCCTCATATCGATAATGTTTGTTCTAGAGTTTGTTGCACTTTGCGGAGATTATATCATCTAAATCTGTTTCGACCTTTAAGTGTTAGAAAGTCAATTGCACATGCATTGCTTATGTCTCAAGTGAATTATTGTTTTGAAGTTTACACAGGTTGTAACTTAAGCAACGGAAGGAAAATAAAGCATATTGTCCACCGTATTGTTAGATTTGTTTATAAACTTAGGCTGAGGGCGCATGTGTCTGGTTACGTAAAAAGTTTTCTGGGTCTTTTTTTTTTTGAGGACTATTTAAAGTTTCGGTTATTAATTTATCTTTTTAATATTATAAAGACTCAAAGTCCTCCGAGTGTTGTGCTAATGATATCTTTTAACATTTCTGTTAGAAATCCTCAAATCGTTATACCACGTATTTATAACATGGTTTATGAACAATCTTTTTTCGTACGTGCGGCACGGTTATGGAATATTTTGCCTAGAAATCTACGTTCTTTCGCCATGTCTTTTGCAGTGTTAAAGCGTAACCTCTGTGTGTTTCTTAATTCACATAGCTCAATTTTTTAATCACTGATAAATTTTTGGGTTTTTTTCACTTCTCTTGTTTTATCCTGCTTAAATTTACTCGCTATAATGTATGGGAGTCGGTTGGGTTGTCATGATGTTGGTATATGTTTATTTTAGATAATGAAATCTCATAGTTGTACTTATTTTATACATATGTATATTGAATTATTTCTTACCTCATAGTTATGAAATTACTTGTAATATATTTTATTGGCCAATTGGCTATTTGTATTACCATGAATAAATAAATAAATAAAAATAAATAAAAAAATAAAACAAGTACCCATAAGAATAATATACATACATACATACATAGGTATTTACCCATGCTTTTCGTTATTGTGTATACACATATTTATAACGCAAAAAGTATGGTTATTCCTTATACTTATGCACGGCAATATCTTCACGCAACCACATTCAGTAAACAAAAATACATGAATATTATGCAGATGTTATTCAATACCCATGAATGTGTTTTGGTTATCTGCCATACAAATAAAATATCCATGTTTAAAAAAATACCTTCAGTATTTTTGGCACTTCTGTGTAAAAATGAAAAAAAAAAAATAAAAAATTTACCAAAAATGTGCTTTGTCACTAGGCAGCTATGGGACTATGTACATATTATTTATGATATTTAAAATAAATTTGTCCGTAATATTAGCAGTACCTATGTAAAACTACACATAAGCTATACATTTTTATAAAAAATAGGACCACGAGGGGTGGGAAGGAACAATTTCTGCTCTCCGAAGCTATCTGACAGATTTTAATGAAATTTAAAACATAGATAGATCCATATTTACATTGACACATAAGCTATGTATTTTTTAAAAAATATTACTAAAAGGGTTATAGGGGGCAATTTCTGCCTCTCCGAAACTATTTAATAGATTTCAAAAAAAAGCTATGTATTTTTTTCAAACTATGACCACGAGGGGCAAATTACATGTACGTTTTTGATCGAGTATTCACCCTTATTGTGTTTGGCATATTTAAAATACGCCTACGACTATTTGGTTATAGATTGAAGAGAACGTGAATTTGTTTTCTTTAATCTATTACCAAAGAGTCGTTGGCGTATTTTAAATACGCCAAACACAATAACAATAATTAAAAAAAACTTTGTTAAACAGCAATTGTAACACACATGCACAGCAACATGTGACATGAAAAGTTGACAAGTCAGATGTAAAAAACATGTCGTGTACAATGTATCTTAAGCAAACGCTATAAATAAATATATAGTGAGTGGTTGTTTCACTCTTTCTTATTAGCACAACATACAAATCAATACTTAATGATGAAACAGAATTGAGTCTTCAACTTCAGGCAAAAATTTTAAAGCCCATAATTAAAACGTCGGCAGTAACTTCAAATTCTCTCTCATTTCTTTCGTTTTCTTTTGTTCTTATTTTTCTTTGTTTACAAAATGTATGAAATTGAATGAAAGTATGGTAGCATTGTTAAGAGAATAAGTGTCTATATGTGAGAGCATTAGAAAAAACGTTCTCAAAATAAATGATGAAACAGAATTGAGTCTTCAACTTCAGGCAAAAATTTTAAAGCCCATAATTAAAACGTCGGCAGTAACTTCAAATTCTCTCTCATTTCTTTCGTTTTCTTTTGTTCTTATTTTTCTTTGTTTACAAAATGTATGAAATTGAATGAAAGTATGGTAGCATTGTTAAGAGAATAAGTGTCTATATGTGAGAGCATTAGAAAAAACGTTCTCAAAATAAAATTGATTTTATTTCTCGACCGCATTCTCGGGCATAATTTTATGTCAAACTGTATGAAAAACATCGTTCAGCCCCAGTTCTGTTTCATCATTAAAATTGATTTTATTTCTCGACCGCATTCTCTGGCATAATTTTATGTCAAACTGTATGAAAAACATCATTCAGCCCCAGTTCTGTTTCATCATTTACATGCATACATAAAAAACAGTATCTTCCATCTCGTGTCGTCTACCTATGCTATGAGCGTGTGACAGCAACAAGTGGCTCTACGATATTTTTATTTTTGCATGTAAAAACCCTTTACGCATCCGCACAATTTTTTTGCACTTATCGCTGTCACACACACAAAGCATAGGTAGACGACACGAGATGGAAGATATTGTTTTTTATGTATGCATGAAAGTATTAATTTGTATGTTGTGTTAATAAGAAAGAGTGTAACCGCCACTTAATACATTTAGCGCTTGCTTAGACGCCTTTCTGTAACGTTTTAAAATTCAAACATTTCTTTTTAACAAGTTGTAAAGAAGAGTTTTTCTTTAAAAATTTCATCCAGTGTATGTATGTAGCATATGAAAAATTATACATTTTAAGTATGGAAAATAATCAAGAACTTTTAGAGAAAATAAATGATTTTGGAGAGGCATAAGTCGTCCCCTATCTCCCCTCGTTATCCTAATTTTTTTTAAAAATACATAGCTTATGTGTCTACACAAATATGTATCTATCTATGTTTTAAATATCATTAAAATCTGTTAGATAGTTTTGGAGAGGCAGAAAATACCCTCGAGCTTCCCTCGGGGTCCTATTTTTAAAAAAATATATAAAGCTTGTGTGTTCATATTAATATGGATATATCTATGTTTGAAATTTTATTAAGATCTGTTAGATAGTTTCGGAGAAGCAGAAATTGCCGCCAACCGCCCCTCGTTGTTCTAATAAAATAAGCTTACCGCCTAATCCAAATGTTAAAAAGCTTTAAAATTATCTTGATATTTTTCTGAATAACAACACAAAAAATTTTTGCCTAGTTTCAACATTTTTAAAATTGCATTTGCCATCTCTGCTCTCTCTCGCGCTCTGTATATTTAAGGCTCAGTTAGCCGGGAGTAACAGTAACGTTGAAAATCAGCTGATTCATTTTGTTGTATGTAAAGCAATTAGAGCGATTACAGTTACCAGTAAGATGTTACGTCTCAATCTGTAAGAAATAGATTGGTCTTACTTTTTTACGGTAAGGTTACTGTTACTATTACTCCCGGCTAACTGAGCCTTTACGTTATACTTACGGTAATACACATACTTATATGGGTATTGCAGATAGCTAACAGAAATTTTATTTATATCTGCATGTACATTCAAAAAGAAGCTTCCCAGCGGGAAAACTCAGAAGACCTTCTTACTTCAGGCCTTTTTAAAGGCCTGCTTAAAAATTTCTTTTATATGTTACTTTTATTATCCCTTTACAAGAACAAAGTAACATATGTGGTAAAATAAAAAGATAATAACAAGATAACCTTTTTGCTAAGGCCTTTTGACAGTCATTCTCTGGAAAGCCTTCTAAGAGCCATTTATTTGAAGGCCTTTAAGAAGCTCTGGGGAAGAAAGGAAAGCGGAAGGCCTTCTCCGCAATGACAACGCGTGTAAAAAAGATATGAGTATGGAATGGAGCGAGAAGGCCTTGTTTATCCAAAAGAAGGGGTACAGAGGCCTTCTGGAAGGCCTCCGTACTCCTTCTTTTTCCCGCTGGGTTGTAATGGGTATTGGTACGTATGTGTATGGTGTTGATCTTAACCCATACATGTCCGTACATGTTTTCTCACTAATATTGAAAGAGTACTTAAAATGATACTTTTGTCATTCTCTGGTGTAGGTTTAATTATTATATTCTTTGATTTTCTAAGATAAACTTTTGGCTTTTAAAACTAATTTAAAGCTTACCTTTGTAAAGCAGTGGCTTCATCCATTTCACCATCGCCTTCATCAATTTTTGAACCACTGCAGCTACGACATTTACAGCATATAATACAGGGAGCTGCTAATAATAGTAAAGGCGAAGCAACCAATAATAAAATACCAAAACCAGCAAAAATGCCTATCACTTGAGCTCGGTGCCATACTACCGAAGCACGGGAATGTCCAAGTTTATTTTTACATGGTCCCTTATCATAATGGCGCAACAGAAAATCATCCTAAGAGCGAAATAAATAACAACAATTAAATGTATAGACTACATTACTATTTATTGTTTGATTTTTCGTTACTTACATCCAAACTCGCCAGACAATACCAGCAAAAAACGTGCTTGCAACGTTTACACATCATTTGTGCGCAGCCCTCATCCTTTTCAATAGGCACTGCACACATGGGGCAACATTTGATGAGGTCGTTATCGAAGGGAATACCAATATCATCCTGTCCGTCTGCTGCCAAACGACGACTGAGCTCTTCGCAAGTAATATTTGGATGCCACTAAGGAAAGATACATTTTATTTTTTAAAGTTAAATTAACATTATGTTTTCTTGCAATTGTTGTATTGATACATATACATACATTTGTATGTACATATGTATCTATTAGTTACATGCAATCTCTACTCAATTTTATTTTCTGGTTTCTGATAAACTTTTGTGTTTCTTCTAACTTACCGTCTTCTTACATGCCGAACAAAATTCATCCTTACAGGATGGACATTGAACGGCACACAGTGTTGTAACGGCATTTGTACCATTGGGAGTTGTTGTCGTTGTTATTGGATTTATAGCTGATGTTGCAGTTGACGCGGCGGAGGACGCCGATGTAGAGGGTGCGGCATCAGATTGAGAAAATGTTGAACCAATAAGACAAACAGTTTCGCAACCAGCACGAGGACACCAGGTACGTGTTTTATCCAACTCAATTTCTATTAGGGAAAGAACATTAAAAACAAATCAATTTTATTTTTCACATGCTTATATATTTCTTTTTTGTTGTATAAAATGAAATACATTCACATCGCTCATTTACTTCAATAGTGACATAACTCAAAAAATAAAATTTTTGAGTTAGTGATGCAGAATTTAAAATGTAAATATTTTTTATCTTTTTTATACATTCCCCGTTTTTGAAGACAATATGTCGTTTTTTTAAACTCGTTTTTTGAGTTATGTCGCTATTGAAGTAAATGAGCGATAAACTGTCGAAAATAAAGTTAACTTAAAACTAACTAATAGTTCATTAAAAATAGTCACAGCTGACTCAAAACCTAGCTCGTTTTCTTGAAAAAGTTTCATTTGACGTCTTTCATAATAATTTAACTTGAGTATATTTAACTAAATAATTTAAACAAATAGAACATGGGAATCTTTGCTTCTAATAATACTTTTAAAACATGAAACAAACCCAGCAAATCGTTTTTTATCATAGTCTACTCAGTAGACTCTACTGCATCAGCTTTGAGTTAGCGAAACGCTAGTTCAATACTAATCGAGAAGAAGTCAGTTGTACAAAAGCCACTCACTAGTCTCTGCATAACTTTTGAGTTAGCTAAAAGTTAGTTCAATACTTATCGAGAAATAGTCAGTCATACAAAAAAACTATTGACTCATAACTGTATCATCTATTAATTTGTTTTGAAGTCAGTTGTAAATTAGTTAGCAGAAAGTCAACTTTATGTTGAGCCAGTTTATGAAAATCCGAAAGGGTATGTACAAGGCGAATTCAACAAGGCATACTCTTTAGAACATCTGTTCGTCAGCTGTATTATCCGAGTTGTCATTAAATTGTATTTTTTAATTATTTTTGTTTTTCATTTAAAAAAAATTGTGATTGTGTTAATTTGTGAAATTTTATGACTAAAAAATTAATTGTGGCTTAATTCTAGTTAACCAACGCAGTTCCAAGTAAAAAACAAAGGGGAATAGAAAATAAAAAAATAGCAAGAAAAAATAAAATGGCACAATTCTTCAAAAATACAGAATACATTAAATTTTGTTTAGATCGGTTCATAAACACACAACGTTAAATATAAAAAAATCAATAAAAAATGTTATTGTTTACTTTTTATTCACACTTTTTGTAAACAACTATTTTGACAACTCTGATATGTTACACTAACAAAATGCCTGTTATTTTTGTTAGAGTTGTAATTGTTGTAGCGACGAGTTTACCTTGTTGAATTCGCCTTGGGTGTGTACATAAATACATACATGCATACATATGTATGTGTATACGTACAGTATGTCAAGAAAATGTTTTTACATAGTTAAAATAGATTTGTTTTGCTTTTATTAATTAAAAAAAGAACAACATTAGTTTTTTACTAATGATAAATTTTTGTATGGCCACGATTGGCATCATTTACGGCTTGCACATGAATCAAAAAAACAATATTGCGCACTCAGCCGTTAAAAAAAATTTGCGTCTGCGCATCTACGTCTTCATAGAACGCAAACAAATGCACATACACAAATTCTATTCCTTCGTCGCACACAAAAATAACGGACCTGCGCAAGGCGCAATCTTGTTTCATTGATTTATGCGGCTTGCCGATCCAGTTTCATGAAATAAATTAATTAACGCTCATATTATGTTGGATGGTCTTTTTTAAATACTTTTTTTCAGATAAGTTTAAACATTAAAAACTGGGGTTTATTCCAGCAGGAGTATCTTGTACTTTAACCCAGTTGTAGAAAACCCACGAAATTTCTAAGAGAGCCTTTATTTTATGGTTTTGATTATGATAAAATTTTAAAGTCGACTTTCTATCAGAATAAAACCCAAATCTCTTGTTACCGTTAATGATGCTTCAATATATTTAGGTATTGATGGTGTTCTCAATAAAAATAAGTTTCTCAACTTCTTTACTGGATATGCATAATTACCGAGAGATTAACAAATGTTTGGTCAGGTTAGGTTAGGTTCCATGGGCAGCTATCGAGATACAGCTTAATTGGGTCCTTCAGTGGTCCCTTTGTGATATCCAGCGCCAATGCCCATCCTATAAAGCAGTTACTCAGATGGCGTCATTGCAGAATTCAACCAATACGTGTTCCTAATGAAGAGAAGAAGCAATCTAAGTTCTATCAAAGATAGATCCTCCAAGCAGGTAATCACCGGTTCTCCCAGGTAATTTTCCCTGATGCCCGTAGCCCAGGACATTGACAGAGAAAGTGAAGCACAGTTTCCTCTTCCTCCTCATCGTGACAACTTTTACAGTAGTCATTGAATTCCAGACCTATTCTCCTAGCATGAGTCTCAACAGGCCAGTGTCCAGTTACAACAGATACCACTGTTCTGATTTTATCTGTATTAACCCTTAAGCAAACACCAAAATGATTTTACGCAAACGAACCCCAGGGCCTGGCTGGGACTCATTGTATTTTATATGGAGCTTTTTCTGGCTATAGAAAACTCACACTAACGAACCCCTGGGCCTGGCTGGGACTAGTGCTGAGATACTAGAGATATTTTCTACTATCGATATTTATCGATAGCTCAGAGTTCACTATCGATATATCGATATTACTATCGACTGAATGTTTGTCCTTAAATAGGAAAACTTTAAATAGTTTTTTATTAGGCTACAGTTCATTGTTTTTATCACTTTATTGAACGTATTAGACGTACATATGTACATATGCATCCACTTTATTTTAGGGCTGTAGGAAATATCGCCCAAAGAAAAATGGCCCAAAAAAAAAATGAAAAATCGCCCAAATGAAGAATCGCCCAAAAGAACATGAAAAATTACCCAAAAGCTATATATGAAATTTTGCCCAACAAAAACGAAAAAGGGCCCAAAAAAAATGAAAAATGACCCAAAAAGCAAAAACGAATTTTTCCGAAAAAAAATTAAAAATTACCCAATTTGCAAAAAAGTGGTTATTATTCATATAAATTTAGTTCCATACAAGTGTAAGTTTTATGTAAAAAATTGCATTCTATCTTCAACAGCTGCTCGGCAGTAAGGACAGTAATACCGGCTGCGCAAACTTCGCTAAGCTTCTCTGCATAGCCGGCCTTCGGCCGGGCGCAAAGGATTTTCTCCTCTATGGTATAGCAAACACCGGCTTCGCTAACTAAAGCTTCTCTGTATAGCCGGCCTTCGGCCGGGCGCAAGGATTTTCTCTATGGTAGAACAAGTACCGGTTTCGCTAAGTAAAGCTCTAAAATCTGCCTTGTTTTCGAACGAAGGCCATATACGCAGAGAAGCTTTAGTTAGCGAAGCCGGTGTTTGTTATACCATAGAGGGGAAATCCTTGCGCCCGGCCGAAGGCCGTTTATACAGAGAAGCTTTAGTAAGCGAAGCCGGTGTTTGTTATACCATAGAGGAGAAAATCCTTGCACCCGGCCGAAGGCCGGCTATACAGAGAAGCTTTAGTTATCGAAGCCGGTGTTTGTTATACCATAGAGGAGAAAATCCATGCTCCCGGCCGAAGGCCGTCTTTGCAGAGAAGCTTTAGTTAGCGCAGCCGGTATATATTATATCCTTGAGGAGAAAATCCTTGCGCCCAAAAGTGTTTTCGTTAAATATTTAATATAAACACCCAGAGAAAAAACAACAAACTTATTTTTAAATAAATTACAATTATATTAAATAAAGATGGCCCGAAAAAATGGGCTATTTTTCATATAATATTTTTGGGTGATTTTTCGTTATGAATTTAAAAAACGAAAAATCACCCAATAATAACGAAAAAAAGCCCAAAAATTTTGGGTCACTTTTCATATGAATTAAGGCCCAATTTTACATGGAATTTTTTTGGGTGATTTTTCATTTTTTTTTTTGGGCGATATTTCCTACAGCCTTATTTTAGATGACTGTTTTTAAAAATTGTGATGCTGATAAGCAACTTTCTGAAGAAACCAAAGTAATAGGGACTATAAGATATTTCATTGTAACTTTGGACAATGTTCTAAATTGTTTTTGATTCTCAACCCAAAAGGTAATCAGTCTAGCGGACTTTTCCTCTAATGGTCGTTCATTGTTTTATCCTATGCTCGCAATTGCAATTGCATTTTTATTTGATTTTTTTTACAACATCATAAAACTATGTGACATTTTAGTCCCTTTGTAAATATATACAAATTTCGGCATAAAGGACTTAAGTTAGTAGTAAAAAAGCACAGCTAAGCAATCCATACCACATACCATTCTTGTTTGTATTCATTGCTGTAATTCTGCGCGAATAAATAATAGCAAGTAAAAACTTGCGGCAAAAAACTGTGTGTAACATGTCTTTATTAGAGTGGTCCAAAATAATTTTTTTTTCGATTTTCCAAAATTGCCGTGCCGCACGCACATTGAAATCTGTGAGAATGAAATTCGGGCTAAATGGAGAGAAAAACGCCCGTAACTACTGAGGAGTCACCCCTAGAGATGTAAAATGTATGAGCAACCCATTATTTTTGCATTCCCAATATTTCTCTAAAACAAACTTATCCTCTATCTCTAACCCTTCATATGGTCCCCATACGAAAAATATAATTTCTCGAAAACCGACTCTATAACAGACGGACGGACAGCCAGACGGACACGAAGTCCAAGATTAAAAAACGGAACCAATTAGGATGTAATCCAATCCAATTCCGTTTTTTTAATCTTAGACTTCATGTCCGTCTGGCTGTCCGTCCGTCTGTTCTAGAGTCGGTTCGTATGCTTTTTGAAACGTTTCATTTTGATTTTATTTACTGCAGTTCATACATAATATGCCAGGACCTGACCAGGCCCTGGTGGATACAATATGCACAAAATTTTTATTTGGCCAATTGCCACGCCCACGGCGTTTAAATTTACACTTTTTCTCAGTTTCCTGTAAAAAACACTTTGATTGAGGAAAACATAAAGTTTCGTTCTAATATATTTAATAATTCTATATTAAAAAAAAAACTGGAAAAAAAGTCAAAAATGCCTGGCCAGGACCTGGTTTTCGCTTAAGGGTTAAACCTAAGTAGAGATTTATGGTGTTTTCTTTTCTGCAAATAATGCGACATTTTTTTTAAAAATGCAATATGGTGTTCGTTTCTTAAAAATGATTTGCTCTCTAAAAGAGTTGCTTATTTTATTCTAATAATTCACCCTTACTAATGGCATAGGGCATTGAACTTTAGCTCCGTATACATCGACAGTGTTGAAAATGGCCTGTAAAGCAGTTTACTTCTGTTTAATATAGGGCTACCAGACGAAGTTGGGAAAAAATCGCCTCAAATCAGGACAGACAAAATGTTAAATTTTAATGGTTATTTTTTCTATTATTTTATAGTAAAAAACATAAGAAAGCATTACATTGTTAATGGTAGGTTGTCAGTGATATAAAAGTTAAGTGGATTCGGTGTTATAGAATTGTTCCATTTTATATGGGAACTGTGTGAAATTCGGGATAGATACTCCCCATTTACAAAAGGCTTAGTACTTAAAATATTAAAATGTACTCGTATGTTCCAATTGACGTCAAATTATCTTTAAAATGAATAAGTTAAATCGACAAAGAAAGAGTGATTACACACATCAGCACAAACGCATAACACCCTCTCCACTGTGATAGTATAAAATCTATATTAAACTTACCTCTATTTAACCGATATCTGTGATGCTTTTTCATAAGGTTGATTGTTGTAAGATTTGCAATTTCGGGTAAAGTCATAACACCCTGTTCCGGGCATTGAGCATCGGGACAGGAGATCTCATATGCACCTTCTGATATTTCAAACTCCACATATGCTTTCATACACTGCAAATATAAGATGATACATACATACAAAATAAATATACATAATACTTTTTTGAATAAAAATGTATGCAAATATTATTTCAGGCCGTTTTACACTATCACACACATCTTAAGTATTTTGACGAAAATTGTCAAAAAAAAAAAAAAAACATAAATATATATATTTTATAATAAAAAAAAAAAAATTAAGAATATAATAAATGCAAAGTTTTATAAGAATTAAAAATATTTAAAGCTTTATTAAAATTTCTTTACTAATACATACCTATTTTGTATATTAAATAAACTTAGGAGTCTACAAAACAAGCTAAATAAATATTGATTATAACCAGGGACTGCAAATATTAATTACTTCTCGAATTTTTAATAAAACAATCACAATTACAGAAAAATGCTGTGTGAATGAGGAGTATTAACATAATACTCATTGCTCGGACTACCAAAAGAAGAATTAAATTTTATTTGTTTGATTTTAATAAAAAAAAAAATCTTTCTTAGTGCCGGTTCACACACGTCAAGTTTGACTCGTCAAGTCTTGAGTTTTTAGGAAAGAGAGGAAAAGAAATGTCATTCTCTTTTCCCTTCTATCCTAAAAGCTCAAGATTTGACGAGTCAAACTTGACGAGTGTGAACCGGCTTTTAGCTTTATTTTTTGGTCAGTCCTCCAAAATAGTTAAATTCAAAGCGAATTTATGTAGACGGTGGTGGCGATACTACAACAAGTAACAACACCAAAAACACAACATTGTTTTTTATTTATTGCTTTCGTTGGTCGATATGTCAAAAACACAAGTAACTTTTGACATTGCTCTCTCTAATTTAGAAAAAAAGTAGCACAGCTGTGCTTTCAACGCTACCTGAAAAATTAATTCGCCTTGGTTAAATTATTACAGAAACACGAGTGCGCCCAAGTGATGGAGATGCTGATATCTATTCAAATTCTTCTTAAACAACATTTATTTTGATGTGCTACAAATGTGGTACAATTTCTATGCAAAACGCCAGCTGCTTTTTTGAATAGTTGCGTTTTTTCGAGAATTTGGTTTTGTAGCAATCGTTTTTGACATCATCTGCATTGCTGCAGTTCTGCATAATTGGACCGCCCGCACGTATTTTGTCTGATGTTGTGTATTGATAACCAAAAAGCTTGTATCTAAATTGGTAACTTTGACTTTTGCCGTTCTCCAGATATACAGAAATACGACCACTTCTCCGATCCCACCCACATTATGTCGGAAATTGTGTATTGATAACCAATATGCTTGTATCTTATTTTCAAACATTGGCTCTTGCCGTTCTGCAGAAAAACAGAACGAATAAAAAAAAAAAAATAAAAAATAACTGCATTTATGGGTAAAATTAGAAGCAGTGTTAGTTTGCTCACATCACAGCCATTTGTGAACTGATCAGGCTAAATTTCAATATGTAACAATGTAATGTAATGTGACATAAATATTACGGTATTCAAACGATGTGAGTTACCACAATGATTCGGATGAAGAGATGATTTTTTTTGAGACGAGTGAAAACAACCTTCTACCAGACCTTAACAAGACTATTAAAATTATTAAAACTGTTTAAAAATCAAAAAGAAATTTAAGTTTTATAATGAAAGACTATAAATTTTTAGAAACGACGAGAAAAAGAACAGAGAAATTGGATATGTTTTATAAAGCGGCAGTACACTTGCAATATTATTGTATATAATATTTGCAATATTGTTTCCATTTTGTCCTATATTATGCAATAAGTCGCACAATGGTTTCATTCATTCAATAAAAAGATGAACATAACATATAGGAATAACATTAACAGCATTGTACAACGTTACCAACACATTTCACTTTCTTTTCGTTGTGCAATAAAAATCAAAAGTCTTTTGATTTTTGCCAATATATTGTGCCACCTTCGAATATCACATACACATTGGCAATAAATATAATATAAAGCAATACGTAAAATTTAACAATTTTATTGCAAGTGTATAAGCCGCTTAACGCTTCACTTTCAGTGAAGCGTGAAAAAGTGAGTAGAGCTAAATCATGACTCATAAATTCTTGTACTTATACGCATTCATAATTATTCCAATGTAATTCAGACTCATGTTCACTCAAAAGTTTAATTTTATTCATCGTACTCATACTAAAGGCCGTTACACACTATCCCACAAAGTCTTTCGTATTTTATAAAAATGCAACCCTGCCATGATAAGTTGTTATTGTTTTTTGAAAATTTATAAACAATAATTACATCAGGGAATCATTTTCATAAAATATGTAATACTTTGTGGGATAGTGTGTAACGGCCTTAAGCAACATTTGTAGTATTTGATTTAGAATCTACTCAACTCAATGTGTATAGGCGAAGCAAAATGCGAGGCTGCCAGATTTGTCCTCGAAATAGCAAAGTGACGATTTGGCAATTACAGTTTACTAAAGTTATTATAGCCTCTTCACACTTGTCAACATTTAACATTTAACATCAATTTGCGAAAATGTTGGAATTTTCCCATAAGAAATACATAGGGCTAAAAATCAAAATTGCTCAACATTTTTACAGAATGTTACTATCTCATTTTGTTCTCTTTTACATTTTTCGATTCTTTTAGTGTCATCACTAGAAAAGTGGCGATAAATTCTGTTATTATTGTGGCATCACTGACAAAGTGGAAGTTGCTTTGAAAGCAGCGTTACCATTTCTGAAGTTTTTCCCTTTTTGCAAGCCTTCTTTTGCTTAATTTTGCTTAAATTATTAAACGAAATGGATTAGAAATACATTTTGGTGTTATCTTTTGAAATGTTGGCACTTTTGTAGAAAAAAAGTATTTAAAAAAAATAAAAGTTTTTTTCAGAAATGGTGACATTTTTTATTGACAGTAGATGTTAGATATTTCAAGTGTGAACGCGTATTTCACATTTTCAACATTTTCCATGTGTTCCTCTGAAAAGTATGCAAGTGTACAAAGGGTATTACATGTATGAAGTGGACGATTTTTCGGCAAATTTATCTGGCAGCGCTGATTAGTAAGTTGTGTGTTTTATCTGTTGTGTTAAAATGCTAAATGGATGAGCTTAATGATTTGAATCATTGTGAGTATTGTAAGTATTTTCTTGAAATTATAAATCAAGCTGAGGTCATTTATGAGTATGCGTATAATGTCAACGTCGCACTCATAAATATTTCTCTTGTGAGTATGAGTGAATCAGAGTAGTTAAGTTTAAATGATTTCTACGCACTTATACTTACAATTGCATGTGTCAGTATGAGTAGCGAAAAAACGCGTGTTATGGACCTCCAGCTTAAGTGAAAGAATGTTTTCTTAATCAAATTAATTTGAAACATCAACATTTAAACTTTACTCTTTTTGAGAAATTAATTTAGAATTTTAGCTTAAATTTTGATGCTTTTTTTATTTAAAAAGTTTTCTATTTTTATAACATGAAATAAAGGTGGATTCATCCATGCGTTCCGAACAATATTTTTTTTTTTACTGAGAGTGTTTTACAGAACGATTCACCCATTACGGAAAATTTGTCCGGAAAAACAAAGCTACCATATAGTTTACAGATGTAAACAATTATACTAATTATACCGCACAACCAGCCAATCTTAAATTGTTTTCTAAAAGTGTGTTAAAGAATATGGACGAAAAAAGGAAAATTATTAAATTATTTTTTTTTTATTTAATTATTCAGCAAAAAAAAACAGTAATTTCAACGTTTATGTACAAATTAAAAAAGTGGCAACTTCGTTCATTTTGTTCTGAACAAAAATTAAAATTAAACCAATTTAAGAAAAATTTCAGAACGAAATAATTTCTCTCTCTCTCTCAATAGTAAAACGCCAAACTCAATATAAAAAAAATTTAGGCCGGGAAAAAAAAAATTGTTCGGAACGCATTGATGAATCGAGCTTTAGTAACTTTGCTTAATTGTTGTAACTTTTTTAATACAATTTTTATTATAAAAAATATAATTTTTGGTCTTATTTTTAAACTTCTAAACTTGTCAAAATTAAAAATATTCGATTACCCGAATAATATTAAATTGTTCGATTATTATTCGATTCAATTTTACCTCGCCCGATTAACATCGATTAAATTGAAAACCCTTAAAAATATATCACAACCTAGTTCCCATAATTTCTGGGGTCTCCGGAAAACTCATTTCAACATTGATTTCTTTTAGGTATTTTCCTATTTCTTATTTATTCTTATACCTACCTACCCCATAATTTTTATTATCTAAAGGGCATAATAAACCTCACAAATGGCTTGGCAAACATATTAAAATTTTACGTTTGTACCAACATTTTGTGTTGTTAATTGGGGTGTTTGCTCTTCGGACACACATTTGAAGCAATGTTTGCAGAAATATTAAAAAATTTGAATATTTGGCAGACATGTTAGATATTTGTCAAATGTCTTATGCTAAATGTATTCAATTCAATTAATTTTTAATTTCAAATTAATTTTTTTAGTAGTTTTGCTTGCCTAAAAACAGCTCATTGTTTAAATCACTTTTTACCTTATTTTTTTTTGCCGTTATTTTATAATTTCTGCTCCGTTTTAAGCAAAAAGCAACAAAATTGCCGCAGCACTATTGGCATCTGCATTCATTTAAAACAAAACAAAAATTAAAATTAATATTTGTACGGAGAATATTTGTGCTGTTTATTGGCAAACCCCAAACGGAAACAATGTGTGTGTTTGCCAAGCATTTTGTGTGGTTTATTATGCCATTAAGTGAAAAATAAAAATAAAAATTTTTATAGGTAGATATTCATTAATAAAATATTTCTATGATGTTCTTAATTCCCAATTTTTATTCTTGATACATACACGGATGTCTAATTTTTTTTTGAGTGAAGAATAAAACTGAAAAAAATAACTTTAATTTTCTGTGTAGAAAATCTGCCATATTCATAAAAAATTAAAATGGGTTTGAAATGTATTTTAAGAACAATTTGTATGAAAATTTTGCCTTAAAACACATTTCAAACTTATTTTATTTATTATGAATACGGCAGTAAAACTTTAAAATCATTTTTATTCTCAGAGCAAAAATTAAAAAAAAAAAGCTAATTTTAAAATAAAAATTATATAGTTTACGGTCCCTGTTTCTAGCAAATGTTTTTTCTTTTTATTTACTTAAAAAAAGCTCTGAAAGCTTTTCTCCAGTAAATTCAAAATTAATTATCGTAATAGTGTTGCCACACCAGTTTGGCTAGGCAAATATCAATGTTTCCAAATGTGTTTGTATAACTTCAGAAAATTTGCTTAATTTTATTTGAATAATTTAATTTGATATTTAGGGTAATTTTAATTTAAATACAAAAACTTTCTTATTTCAAGTTATTAAATATTTGGTAAAATATAGGGCTAATTTAGTTTTCAGCTTAAAAAAATAATTTTAAATTGAAAATGTTTTAAATTGTAGTATTATTTATCGTTTTGTTTTACACTTCCTAAGTGCTGGATTAGGCATTTCAGTTCATTCGAAATTTATTTTCATTCATTGTTTCAGTTTTTGGTGCATGCGGTGTAAAACAAAAATTTTAAAACAATATAAAGAAGAAAACATTTGTTGAATATAAGAAGCATTAATAAAAAAAAAAAACAAAAAGGTATTTAAGTTCCAATGATTTTAACTTTTGACGTATGCCAATGCAAAAAAAAGTTAAAGTTTATATTAGTTAATAAACACATTTAGCCTATACACACTAGACTGGTCGCAATTTTTTTTTTTTTAATTTCAATTGTTTTTTTTCGCTGCTTAAAATATGAGGTTTGGTGTAAGAAATCATGATCTAATTTTTCAGGTCAATCCGACGGTGCCTAGCCGTGTCGGGTGGGGCCATAAGTTCCCCATTTTATAAAAAAAACATCTTTTCTATCAGATCTTTATAGTTATTCTAGTTGAAAAGCCGAAAATCAAAAATATGGCTTCGTTACGATCTTCCGCAGAGAAAGTACTTCAAGTGTGCCAAATTTCAGTTTCCTATGTCATCAGATGGCTTCAGAAAGTTGCGGAAAGAATAGGACATACATGCAAACATCCTGACATACTTAGAAATTATATATTGTATAGATAGATTAAAGTATTTCGTTAGCTAAAATGCAAAAAGACGTAACTAACAAAAAATTCAAAATCGAGTTTTTGATTGATTCTTATGAATGCTATAAAACTACATGTCTTGACAAAATTTAACACTTCTGCGATCAAAAATTGCGCTTTTATTAGCAAAAAACAAAGGGACGTAACAACAAGTTTTTTTGTTTGATGTATGCAAAACGACGTAATTATACATTTTTTTTCTAAGAAAATATAATGAAATGGTTTTCTTTGAAAATTGGTTGAAGAATTCCATGGACGACTTATCAATGCATGTTTTTCTGACATGTTTATAGTTTTCACTTTACAAAGTTTTTTGCTTCTCCTTTAAAGTTATATTTTTGTTAGTTACGTCTTTTTGCATTTTAGCTAACGATTTGCTGTTTAATATTTTAGTATAATACGATGAAAGATTTTTAAACTAATTCGGGGTCGCTGAATCTAGTGGTGCTAGCCGTTTTTTTAGGTTAGCTTTGGTTTTCGAGATATACCGTTATTTCGAAAATTAAGGAGGTTGCACAACATATGTTCGCGTAACTCAAAAACGCCTTAGTTTATTAAAAACTAAAAAAGAATCGAAATTTCGCAATAAAATTTACTTTAAGAAAGTTATAACTTTTTTCTTTATGTTGGCTTTGTTTTTCGAGATATACCGTTATTTCGAAAATTAAGGAGGTTGCAAAACATGTGTTCGCGTAACTCAAAAACGATTTAGCTTATTGAAAAACTAAAATAAACCGAAATTCTGCAATAAAATTTACTTTAAGAAAGGTAAAACGTCATATTTGTATACTTCAAATTCTTATATTTGGCCCGTGTAGTGCCTAGGATGCCTCAAGAAGGGTCAAATGTAAGACTGCGCATATAAGAAAAACGTTTTACATTTCTTAAAGTTAATTTTATTGCGGAATTTCGGTTTATTTTAGTTTTTCAATAAGCTAAAGCGTTTTTGAGTTACGCGAACATATGTTGTGCAACCTCCTTAATTTTCGAAATAACGGTATATCTCGAAAACCAAAGCTAACCTAAAAAAACGGCTAGCACCACTAGATTCAGCGACCCCGAATTAGGTTAACAATCTTTCATCGTATCATACTTAAATATTAAACAGCAAATACTTTAATCTATCTATACAATATATAATTTCTAAGTATGTCAGGATGTTTGCATGTATGTCCTATTCTTTCCGCAACTTTCTGAAGCCATCTGATGACATAGGAAGCTGATATTTGGCACACTTGAAGTACTTTCTCTGCGGAAGATCGTAACGAAGCCATATTTTTGATTTTCGGCTTTTCAACTAGTATAACTATAAAGATATGATAGAAAAGATGTTTTTTTTTTATAAAATGGGGAACTTTGGGCCCCACCCGGCACGGCTAGGCACCGTCGGATCGACCTGAAAAATTTCTTACACCAAACCTCATATTTTAAGCAGCGAAAACAATTAAAATAAAAAAAAAGCCCCAAAAATCCCATACAAGATGCGACCAGTCTAATACACACCCTTCTTCCATAAGGATGTTATATTAAATTTAAAGAAAACACCAAAATTGCTGAAAAATATTCGTGTGTGAAGATTCGAACAAGTTCAAAACATAAACCATTTTTATTTCAATTATTTATACAAAAACAGTAACTAATAACTTGTATATAAAACGAGCAGCGTTGCCTGAAGATTAGGAAGGAAAATCTTCATTTAGCGAAAAAAGTCAAAATTATAAATTTTTTACAAGAACTATGTACTTCTTATTATCTAAACTATTTAAATTGAAATGCATAATATTTATACAAAATTGAATTGGTTTTTAGTTAAATTTTTTCTAAAAATGCATTTTAAAAAACCAATAACAACAATCTGATTCAAAACCTTATTGCTTTAAAAATTGACTGTTTAAGAAACTGTTAAAAAATTATTTATTTTGTACAAACAAACTTAAAGTTAAAAATCTTTATTTGTAAAAAAAAATCTTTAAATCATATTTTGGTCAAAAAATCTTTAAATATAAGATAAAATCTTTATTCTGGCAACGCTGAGAAAGAGCTTAAAATAGTATAATGACACTACTTACAGAAACAAAAAATAATTCATAATATGATTTGAGACAAAAAAACTTTACATTTAAATAGATAGACATATGTAAGTATATATGGAGGTATTTGTACATAAATATTTGGCACTTGGGTTATTTTACTTTTTTACCAAAAAATTTAAGTTACGAAAAAACCTCGAGGAAAAGTTTTGATAGGAGGATAGTTAATATCAGGTTTTTTTGAAAACGTAAATCTATATTTATAAATCAATTCATCACTTGGAATCCAATCTTCCCAGTTATTTATTTTAATACAAATTTAAAACAAATAACATAGACTGACTTAAAAAAATTCGCTCAGCGGATGCACTACTATGTGGTAAAGTAAAAAAATACGAAGCAAATGTAAACAAGTTTGGATATAAATTGTCACCCAGTTTTTTAAATTGCAAATTTCGTACCAAAATGTTTCAGGCTAAGATATTTTAAAAATTGCTTCATAGTTTTTATCGTTCGATCTGTTTTCTTAAAGTTTAAACTCTTTAACAAAATCCTCTGGGTTAGTAATTATATCAATAAAAACGAAAACTATTTCAAAGTAATTTATGTCTTCAGCTGAATTAATAAATACTGGATCTAAAACCTTTACTAAGCTCAGTCTCTTATCGCTAATATTAAAAGGGGCACAAAAAACTACAAAAGGATACAAAAGGGGATTTAAAACAAAGGGGCCAAAAAAGTGGCACGTCAGTCAAAAAGGGGCAAAACGGTAACGCTGCTTGTGCCAGATCACTCGTGAGTACACAGCAGTGTCTGGCAGCACATCACAAATGGCAACGCTGTAATAAAATTAAAAGTAACCACAACACACTTCCAGTGATTATTGGAAGCAGCACAAACTTCCAATTGTCACGTGAAGTAAAAGCTTTTTTAAGTTATTGCAGTCAAGTAGATACGTACGTAGTAATGTCATTATTTCGTTGATCGTCGTAGTTCGGTGTGGCAGAGAATTAACTTGGTAATTAACAAAATGGAAATATTTTTTGTCATTTAAAAGGGGAAAAAACAATAGATAAACGATCGATACAAATTAATTACATTGTAATAATTAATAAAAATAGGGGGTTTATTAAAAACGAAATCTAAAAGAAATGGAATTGTGCAAATGATTTTTAAAAAATAAAGTAATCTGGAATGTTGGAATTGCAGAAGAAACGACGATAAAAGATTCAATGAATGTGTTATTTATCAAGTGACCCAACTAAAACGAAGTCAGCTGACAAAGCAAGTCAGTGAAAAAAATACTAAGTTCAAGATAATTTTGTATTTTTCCATTTCTTTTGATTTTGATGTTGCATTTAGCAATTAAAATTAATTAATTTTTGAAAATTTAAAATTTCTTATAGTTTAAGCATTCCAATATTAACTAAAGAGTAAAAAATAAAATGTCCAACTTAAAGAGATTCGACGACGTAGAAAAAGAATCCAAATATGGTCGTGTATTTGCTGTATCAGGTCCTGGTGAGTAAGAACTAATAATACATCGAGCATTATTTCTTTATGATACAACTTCTTATTTTCCTTTTATGCATTTAATTTCTTTTGCTTTTTTAAATAATAGTCGTCACGGCCGAGTGCATGGCTGGTTCGGCTATGTACGAGTTGGTACGTGTAGGTTACTATGAATTGGTAGGTGAAATTATTCGTTTAGAAGGTGATATGGCTACCATTCAAGTTTACGAAGAGACCTCTGGTGTAACTGTGGGCGATCCTGTCTTGCGTACTGGCAAACCCTTGTCTGTTGAATTGGGTCCCGGTATTATGGGCAGTATATTTGACGGTATCCAACGTCCTTTGAAAGACATCAACGAATTAACAAACTCCATTTACATTCCTAAGGGTGTTAATGTACCCTGTCTGTCTCGCACTACCTCTTGGGAGTTCAACCCTTTATATGTTAAAGTTGGCTCACACATTACCGGAGGTGATTTGTATGGTTTGGTTCATGAAAACACCTTGGTAAAGCACAAAATGATCATTAGCCCCCGTGCTAAAGGTACCGTTCGTTATATAGCACCTGCTGGTAACTATAATGTCGAAGATGTTGTTTTGGAAACTGAATTCGATGGAGAAATCACTAAACACACTATGTTACAAGTTTGGCCTGTACGTCAACCCCGTCCTGTAACAGAAAAATTGCCCGCCAACCACCCCTTGTTGACCGGTCAACGTGTCTTGGATTCATTGTTCCCTTGTGTACAAGGAGGTACTACAGCTGTACCCGGCGCCTTCGGTTGTGGCAAAACTGTCATCTCACAAGTAAGTTTCAGCATTAAGCTTTTATATTTACAATCTTTTTTTATTATTATTGGTAATGTGTGTGTGTATTTTTAGGCTTTGTCCAAATACTCCAACTCTGATGTCATTATCTATGTCGGTTGCGGTGAACGTGGTAATGAAATGTCTGAAGTATTGCGAGATTTTCCTGAATTGTCTGTTGAAATCGATGGTGTCACCGAATCCATCATGAAACGTACCGCTTTGGTTGCCAATACCTCTAACATGCCTGTCGCTGCTCGTGAAGCTTCTATTTACACTGGTATTACATTGTCTGAATACTTCCGTGATATGGGTTACAACGTTTCTATGATGGCTGATTCTACCTCCCGTTGGGCCGAAGCTCTTCGTGAAATTTCAGGTCGTTTAGCTGAAATGCCCGCCGATTCTGGCTATCCAGCCTACTTGGGTGCCCGTTTGGCATCCTTTTACGAACGTGCTGGGCGTGTTAAGTGTTTGGGTAATCCTGAACGTGAAGGTTCAGTTTCCATTGTCGGTGCTGTGTCTCCTCCTGGTGGTGATTTCTCTGATCCCGTGACTTCTGCAACTTTGGGTATCGTACAAGTGTTTTGGGGTTTGGACAAAAAATTGGCCCAACGCAAACATTTCCCCTCCATAAATTGGTTGATTTCCTATTCGAAATACATGCGTGCTTTGGATGATTTCTATGACAAAAACTTCCCTGAATTTGTGCCATTGCGTACCAAGGTCAAGGAAATCTTACAAGAAGAAGAAGATTTGTCTGAAATTGTACAATTGGTCGGTAAGGCATCATTAGCCGAAACTGACAAGATCACCTTGGAAGTTGCAAAATTACTTAAGGACGATTTCTTGCAACAAAACTCCTATTCATCATACGACAGATTTTGTCCTTTCTACAAGAGTGTGGGTATGTTGAAGAATATTATTGCCTTTTACGATTTGGCTCGTCACTCCGTGGAATCTACCGCCCAATCTGAAAATAAAATCACCTGGAACGTCATTCGTGAGGCTATGGGCAACATTATGTACCAATTGTCTTCCATGAAATTCAAGGTAAGAAATATTTAAATATTCAAGTCTATTACCAATATACTGACAGTTATTTTTGTTTTTTTTACAGGATCCAGTTAAGGATGGTGAAGCTAAGATCAAGGCCGACTTTGAACAATTGCATGAAGATTTACAACAGGCCTTCAGAAATTTGGAAGATTAGATTTATTGTATTTAATTATTTTGTTCGTTCGTATGTTTGTTTGAAACACTTTTTCTCAGTATTTCAAAATTATTTTAACATTAAAATGCAACAACAGTCACCGTTAAACTTTGTTAAAAAACAAAAAGACCATATTTCCTTCCTCTATTGTTTACTTAATAATTAAATTGTAAATTAAAAAAATATTTTGTCCAGGCATCGTAGTTACTAAAATTACAATTCCTTTTGCTTTTTTCTTAAGGAATAGGTGCCAATTATTCCAGTTAAATATTTTTTTTTAATTTTTTTCGGATATGTTATAAACAAAGTGTTTTATTTCTTTAGTGCAAAAGCAAAAATTATGTATAAATAATGTAGGCAAAATATTTTAAAACTTCTTTATATGAATATGTATTATTAATAAAAATATAAAAAAACACACTAACCTAGGTAATGTAAAAAGAATTGATGGTATTAATTGTGGGAGGGTGGACGTAAATGAAAGATAGTATTAATATTTTGCTTATTACGTTTCATTTTCAATTTCAACCATACAAATATGGTGGTTTAATAAAATTTATTAATTTGGCTCGTGCAGCGCGTAGGATGCTCCTAGATAGATTGGTCAAATGTATGACCATCCCCACTTTGGTTTTCGTACCGAATGATTTACTGTTAACGTATGGGCAAATCCTGCGTGACGAACGCTACATTCGCACGCGTTTTCTGATTGAAATATAAACATATTTTAGTCTTTCAAAGAGATAGCTTCAACTTATATATAGTATTGACATTAATATGCACTAACGAATGGCATACATATATCATAATTTCTTAGCAAGTATTTGTTGCGAAATAATTGATCACAAAGTTTTGTGACGTACACTACAAAAAGTGGAAGTAACTTCAAAGGTTAAAGTGCCGTTTCCTAATTTTTAGCGAATTTGGCATGATAAGGTATACAAAATCTAATTCCTAAAATAAAGATGACTATAAGAGAATTCTAAACGCACTTATTTCCAGCCAGAAAATGTTGTGATTTTTTGATAAAAGCCGTGAACCCTTTGTGACACACGCTACAGTTTTTCCAGTAGTATTTTATTTATTTTAACAAAACAAATTATATTTTTATGAATTGCATTTCTTTAACTAATTTCTTAACTTTGAATATAAACTTTTTTTTTTAAACGAAATTTATATTTTGATAAGTCTGCTGTAAGTCATATTTTAAGCACAAAAATTACCTAAAATAATGCTAAATTCACGTATGTATAACGTTAAGATTCAGCAGTGGGGTAGGATTTGGTAAAAATTATTGCATTAATGATCATTGAAATATATATTTTTTAATATAAAAATTAAATTATAAATCTAGTCTTATATTCCATTAAAAAAATTTATTTGAAAAATTTTTGGTTGGTGGACTGTTTCTGGGATTTGCCCATATGTACATACCTACCCGCTATCACCATTCGTTAAGGGGGCTCCCATACAAAATGTTCAATACAGACCAGAAGTATATTGAAGAAAAAGTACCATAACTGTCCAGGAGTCGCCCCTAGTGGGATATACGGGCATGTTCTGACAATCGCACGATTTGAAATCGCAAAACGCCAGATTTATTTTATGGTACATATTCTTGAACTCGTGCGTTTAGCTTGCGATCTGCCATAGTTTTTTTTTACAAAGATTTTAGTTCTCTTTTGCAATTTGAAGTCGCCAAAACTTATTGCTATTGCGATTGTCACAACATGTATGACCGACCTTAACAAGTTTTTTTGTCCTTAACATTTTTATATGTCTGGAAAAAATTAGAAACATAGCTGTATTTTCTAATTTTTTTTATGAATTTTAAACAAAGAAATATTACGACATGTTAAAAAATAATTTTTTTTTTGCCAAAAACAAAAAAAATATATTTTTCTAAAACGACTGCGCATATTATATAACTTTACTTAAAGGTAATTTCATTGCGGAATTTCGGTTTTTTTAGTACATAATTAAAAAAAAAAACTAACCCGTTTTTGAGTTACGCGACCTCCTACGTTTTCGAAATAACAGTATATCTCGAAAACAAGAGCTAACCTAAAAAACGATTAGCACCACTGGATTCAGCGTGTCCGAATAAGGCTTGTCTTTTATTTCTACTAGCACAATTAAATTAATGAAACATCAAATAATGTAAAAAAAATTTTAAATTGGAAAGTTTAAATAAAATAAAAAGCAATGATTTGCGGAAAGAAAAAAAAATAAAAAGATGTATTAAAAAGTACCAATCAGTAAATTTGTTACCATTTCCTTTCGCATCGCAATAGAGAGAAGTCCCCCTGAACTTTGAGTAAAAGGTTAACATGGACAGCCAGCCGGACGGATGGATATCGGTTGATCGATTCAAAAAGTTATATGTATAAACTAATTTATGCCTTCTTAAATAATTTATCATTGATGACCAAAAAAAATTTTTAAAGAGTTTTTTAACCATACAATCTTTTTGGTTAGAATGAAGTTATTTTTGTTTGATATAATGTTTATTTATAACCAAATAAAATATTTCTTACTGTAATTGGTAACGACCAGGGACCGAAAATAACAGTTATATTGGAATTTTAAAACAAAAAAAAGCATATAGAATTAAATGTCGAAAAACTGATTCAAGTATACCATATTGGTCCTTATGCACTTGTCAATTTTAAAATACATATATTGATTTTTAAAATTTTGATTTTTATATTTTCGATCAAAAATAACAGTTATATTTTGATTTTTAAAAGATTTTATTATTCGTGCTTAATTCCCAGTTTTTATTCTTGATAAAAACACTTGAAATTATTGTTGATGGGATAAGCTATTCCTATGCGCATTTCACTGGTTGCTTAGGCCAGATCATCAGGAAACTTCATCCATAAAGATTTTAGAAAAACTAAAGATACTAAACCAAATAAAACTGTTAAACGTATAAGAATTATAGCAACAGTTCTACTTGTAATAATATCAAAGTTTAAACAAAACATACGTTTAACAGTTTTGTTTGGTTTAATATCTTTAGTTTTTCTAAAATCTTTTTGGATGAAGTTTCCTGATGATCTGGCCTAAGCAACCAGTGAAATGCGCATAGGAATAGCTTATCCCATCAACAATAAATTTCAAGTGTTTTTATCAAGAATAAAAACTGGGAATTAAGCACGAATAATAAAATCGTTTGAAATTAAAATTTTGTATTCCCAAAAATTGAAATTACTTTTTGATAATAAACGGGCAAGTGCACGGCCTTAAAAACACTTAATTGACAACATTTTTTGTAAGTTGTTGTTGTTTTCATTTTGTTTTTCTTAACCTACTTACAACTACAATTAATGTTGAGAGAATTTCAACTAATTGTAGTGGGGAATGTAAGATGAGATAAACCCACTGTTGTTTATTGTTGATGTGTTTTGTTTAAACTTTGATATTATTACAAGTAGAACTGTTGCTATAATTCTTATACGTTTAACAGTTTTATTTGGTTTAATATCTTTAGTTTTTCTAAAATCTTTATGGATGAAGTTTTCTGATGATCTGGCCTAAGCAACCAGTGAAATGCGCATAGGAATAGCTTATCCCATCAACAATAAATTTCAAGTGTTTTTGTCAAGAATAAAAACTGGGAATTAAGCACGAATAATAAAACCTTTTGAAATCAAAATTTTGTATTCCCAAAAATTGAAATTACTTTTTGATAATAAACGGGCAAGTGCACGGCCTAAAAAACACTTAATTGACAACATCTTTTGTAAGTTGTTGTTGTTTTTATTTTGTTTTTCTTAACCTACTTACAACTACAATTAATGTTGAGAGAATTTCTACTAATTGTAGTGGGGAATGTAAGATGAGATAAACCCACTGTTGTTTATTGTTGATGTGTTTTGTTTAAGCTTTGATATTGTTACAAGTAGAACTGTTGCTATAATTCTTATACGTTTAACAGTTTTATTTGGTTTAATATCTTTAGTTTTTCTAAAATCTTTATGGATGAAGTTTCCTGATGATCTGGCCTAAGCAACCAGTGAAATGCGCATAGGAATAGCTTATCCCATCAACAATAAATTTCAAGTGTTTTTATCAAGAATAAAAACTGGGAATTAAGCACGAATAATAAAACCTTTTGAAATCAAAATTTTGTATTCCCAAAAATTGAAATTACTTTTTGATAATAAACGGGCAAGTGCACGGCCTAAAAAACACTTAATTGACAACATCTTTTGTAAGTTGTTGTTGTTTTTATTTTGTTTTTCTTAACCTACTTACAACTACAATTAATGTTGAGAGAATTTCTACTAATTGTAGTGGGGAATGTAAGATGAGATAAACCCACTGTTGTTTATTGTTGATGTGTTTTGTTTAAGCTTTGATATTGTTACAAGTAGAACTGTTGCTATAATTCTTATACGTTTAACAGTTTTATTTGGTTTAATATATTTAGTTTTTCTAAAATCTTTATGGATGAAGTTTCCTGATGATCTGGCCTAAGCAACCAGTGAAATGCATAGGAATAGCTTATCCCATCAACAATAAATTTCAAGTGTTTTTATCAAGAATAAAAACTGGGAATTAAGCACAAATAATAAAATCTTTTGAAATTAAAATTTTGTATTCCCAAAAATTGAAATTACTTTTTGATATTTTGATTTTTATTTTTTTGAACAAAAATAAAAGTTGTTCCCTAACGAAATGTATGTGTTTTAATAACCCAATAAAAAATGGAGCTTCCAACGAAGCAGGTTTGTAAGGGAGAAACATAAACGTTTCGCTTACCATTGCGCTTACGGAAGACATGAATTTTATATGGCGAGTTCCCACTTTGAAGCAATACATTTTTGACACATAAAGCGCATTATTCAGCGCACATAAAAATTGTTGGATGTAACGATCAGCTTTACACACTGAAATTTTTTAGTGCTCTCCCTTACAAACCTGCTTCGTGGTAAGGGAATGCCGTAGCACTTTAAATATTTTTTTTTAATAAAAGTTGTTGAGAGTTCTTTCACTTACTTTACTGCATTTCTGTATGTCTTATTGCGTAGCGCATAATTGTGCGCTTATTTTTTTAAATGTACCTTTAGTGCTTCGCAAAATGATGAAATTTTTTATTGGGAATTTAGTTGACTTTTAATAATTATTTTAATGTGCATAAGAAATTCCAATGATAATTACACACTAAAATAAAAATCTACATATTGATTGACTGTTATTTTTGTTCAAAAAAATAAAATCAAAAAATAACTGTTTTCATCTGAATTTTATGAAAAAAGGAATATGTAACTGTTAAGATCCCTGGTAACGATAACTTAAATAAAATATATTTACTAGCATTTAAACCGCAACTTCGTTACAGTGTCCTTTTCTCTCGTGGACATATTTTTATGCCAAAGTTTATGTTTCTTCGTTTAAACATAAAAGTTCCAACATTTTTCATATTCACTCAGGACCATGAACAAATAATTTTGTGTTTCTAAGTTCAATAATATAGAAAATTCAAAAAGTACCGTACGTAGAACCCAAAAGTAATAGAAAGAAGTTAATTTTCCCGTATTTTTTCTTTTTGATACTTTTTCCCCCCGTTGAAATATCAAAAACTTAATACATACGTATGTACAAGACAATGAATTTGTAAAAAAGTACCAGAAAAGGTACAATTTTCACCTCTTAAACGTTCGAATTTCGAAAAAGTATTTGTTTTCTTTTTTTAGATAAGTCGGAATGTAATATAATTTTTAATTCTATGTTTATTAGTTCTAAAGAATTAAACAGTTTTTTACCCCCTAAACATTCGAATTTCTAAAAATCCCGTCTCCGTGGATCGATTTGGGCGATGATGAATCAGTCAGTAAGTAACGTAACAATTTTAAATATACATATCGAGGGTTATTTTTCAAAAAGTGCTATCTACAATTTTTCAAAAATGTGTTTTTTATAGAAACGAGTTCACTAACTGAATTTGAAAAAAAAAATTTTTCTCCAAAACGTTTTTTATCATAAATATTGTATTGTGCTATCTAACACAAACGTTTTTTTTTTGCAAAAAAGTGCTATCTACATAAAAAATATTACTTCATATAATAAAATGATAAAAACTGTTATCACAAAGTAGACATATTATACATCAAAGGGTTGAGAATTGTGTCATACGGGCCTGTTCTGAATTCACGTGATTTTTGAAAACACACGTGCGGTTTTCTGGTGTTCTGAAAGTCATACCGTTTTTGTGTTTCTCGGTGTGCTTTCGGCAATTGAAGATCACACCAAAGCACACAAAAACGGGACACTAAAATATCACACGTGTGATTTTAGTAGGCACATGTGATTTGAAATCACGTGATTTGAGTAAAAGTGATTTGCAGAACAGGCCTGTATATTTCATAAACTAATAAAATTTTAAAATTCGTTGTATAGTTTTGCAAAAAAATTTGTTTACGAGTTTTTGTAAACAATATAAATTTTAATATGAAATTTTCCAAGTAAATACATTTTAAATGCTTAATACAAACCAGCTCAACATTTTATTAAACTTACAAAACGAATCCCACAATTCCCAAAAACAGCCGGAAATTCCCAAAAAATTGTGTTTTTTAGAAATATAATGGCTACCAAGCACAGGAGGCTTATTCTGAATTGCGATGCGAAAATCAATGCGATGTGAAAATGCATAAATGCGAACAATTGCTATTCTGTATTGCGATATTCGCAAGTTTTTTTTAATCGCATTTCAAATGCGAAAAGGTGACAAGTCGGTATTCTACATTGCGAAAACAAATGTCAAATTCGCAAAATTTATTCGACAACAAAATAGCATTCGCAAAGTACAAACATGTTAGTGAAAGATAATATTTTATTTATTTATTCATCATATATTTATTATTTAATTCAGGGAAGCAAGCAATAAAACCACCAAACCGCGTCAATTTGAAATAATGATAGAATATATGAATAAGCACAGCCAAATGCTCACCAGTCGGCAAATTCTTTGTGGCAAACGTTAACTGAAGAACTAAATATCAATGGACCACCTATTAGAGAAGCTGCAGAATGGAAAAAATATTTGACTTTAACTTAAATTTTAATAGGATTGGGCCGATTTTAAAGTACACACAAAATATTTTCATTTTCTTCGTCGTCGAACCACAGTGCCACAAAATCCATTTTTATTATTTTTTTTATTACAGAATGTCCTAAATAAATTATTTAAACAATTTTCACAGCGAAACACAAACAATTTATTTATTTTTAATTTGATGTTTATTGACACTCACGTATATTTGAGCAGCGTTGCCACAATTTTAAATAAATTGCGAATGCGATTGCGAAAGTCTAACAGAATACCAATTTTCTTTCGCATCGCATTTCATTTGCGCATCGCATTGATTTTCGCATCGCAATTCAGAATAAGCCTCCAGGTCTTAGTTTTCATATTGCACAATTATTGTAAACATATCGGGTCATGCAAAGTCGAACGAGTCGCCCAAAATTGGACCGTCCGAATGGACCACCTCTACATTTACAGTGATATTATACAAATAGAACTGTTAAGCGTTTTTCTAAAATCTTTGGAAGATGATCTGGCCTAGGCAAACACTGAAATGGTTTTAGGAATAGCTTATCTCATCAATAATAAGTTTCAGTGTTTTTATCAAAAATAAAAATTGGGAATTAAGCAAAATCTTGTGATAATTCACAAAAAAATATTTTAAACAAATTATGATAAATTTGAGTCTTATATTTCCAAAACGCTAGACCAATTATAAATTATGCAGAACTCGGCAAGCACATTTCACTAAAAAATTATTTTAACCCTCTGCGACTGACGTGATACAGTTATCACAATTCTAATGACGTGGTAGACTGCCAGACACCATTTCCGTGGCTAATATTTTCCAAGTTCAGTTTTGTAAACCTAATAAAACCATTTTTGTTTATTGTTTATGAGTATAAGTTATTATTTATATAGTTATTTTTCTAATTCAAAGCGAAAATTCGTGTTGAATGTTATTTATCGGCATGGCATAAATTTTCAGTAAAAAACTTAGACCGAAACTAGAACAGAAAAAAAAATTCAAAAATAAATTTTTTTGAACAAATGCTTTTTATTTTTAATTACTAAGATTTAAATTTATCATTTGGTAACAAAAAAAATTAAATTCTGTGGTTAAAAAAAAATTCATAAACATTTCAATTGGCACATCAAAGTCCATAACTTAAAAAAAAAATATTTCATTTCATAATTTATATAGCAAAATTTTAGATTTGGCTGATTTGCACTTAAGTTAATAAGTCATAAGACGTGTGGATCTTGAGATGTGTTGGAATGCTCCATAACAACATAACCAAAAAAAAAAAAAAAACAATTTTGCAGACGTGTTGTTTGATAGACACTAAGAAATTATAATATTTTACTGACATGTTGTCCAGCAGACACTATGCAAAAATAAAAAAAATATTGATGTGATTGTCTCTCAGACACCTACTTTAATATTGATGTGGTTGTCTCTCAGACACTTTTTTGCTTGCACTGGCACGTGTGATTACATCAATAGATCTAAACATAATAACATACGCATGAGTACACAATAAAAAGGTACAGAGAACCCGAGAGTAGATGTTTGGAAACTAACGGTACAAAATACTCTTTTGTGTTTGTTGGTGTCTGCTAGACTACCACATCAGTCGCAGAGGGTTAAGCATCCAGCTAAAATAAGAATTAAGGATCGTTTTTAGTTTTTGTTATACCCGAGATGTCCTAATTTGGGAACCTATAGCATCTCTCCTGCTTAGTCTATAGACCTCAAATCCAAGACTTAAACTCGACTACAACTTTTTAATTGTCACCTCAAGCTGCAATCCAATCGCACCAACTGTTTATAAAATATAGAATTATTTCCATTTTTTTCCAAATTTCTCACACTGTGCAGCGATCATATTAATAGAAGCGAATCCCTTATAATCCGGCCCACTGCCTATTCAACTAAGCAAATGGAAGCATTTACAAGGCATTGAAGCCTGTTATTTCGCAGAATAAAATTATTTTTATGATAATTTCAATATATGTAGGTTAGTGTAAAATTTTTTCTTAATTTCGAGTTCTGTTAAAATGACTACGCCTATCATTAAATTGTACTAATTATATTCATAAAAACTAATGTTACTTAAATTATAGTCTCAAATTGTTTTCATTACAGCTCATTTTAATTTTTGTTCAAATAGTGCTATCTGCTCATTTCAATGTTCAAATCGATAATATTTCAATTTGTGCTATTAGTGCTATAAGACATATAAGCGCGAATATCTTTAATAAAGAAAACAATTAACATATGTTTGATTTAGACGTTATTTTTTAATAACATTGTAAAATAAAGTTTATTTAATACTCTTAGAGTTATCGAAAAAATCAGTTTTTTCGCTCTCCTGTAAAATTGTAATTTTGCTGATAGCACTATTTGAAAAATAGCCCTCGATATATAGATAGATAGATGGAGAAAAATGTTTTGAAAAAAAGTAACAAAATTAGGTACGATTTTCACCCCTTAAACGTTCGAATTTAGAAAACGAACAAAAATTCTGACAAAAAAAAGTACCAAATACATGTTTTACCCGTTTACTCCATAAAAAAAGCCAGATTTCAAAAATGTACTAGTACTACGTTTATGTTTCTAAAGAACAACGATAAGTATTAATTTTTTTTTGTATCTCTTTTTGTTTTAGAGACATAAGGTTACTGAATCTACCCGTTTTTACCCTTTTTTGCGCCCTAAACATTCGAATTTCTAAAAATCCCGTATTAGTGGATCGATTTGGGATGAGGCCAGCGTTAGGGATGTGCGCTGATAAATCATAGATTATAATTTTTAATTTAAAATTTTACTGGACGCTTCATGATGGATAAGCAGATGTTTATAACAAAGGAAACGGAATTATTTCTGTCTATCTCTGTATTTTAAAAAAATCAACAACATTTATTTTGGCCAATTTTCAGGATTGATATTAAAACACATTTATGTTTAAAATCGTTTTAAATACAAAATTCTATTCTTCACTAAACACTTAAATACAACTTAATTCACCGATGTGTTACATTTAAATTTAACTTAAGTTTCCATTGGAACAACTTAGCAAGGTGGCCTCAGTATGACAACAATACAACAACAACAGGCAAAGCAATAACATTCAGCTGTTTTTTAAGACCACCTTGCAAATAAATAAACTTTTTTATGATATTTTTTTGTATTATTTATTAGTGCTACCATACTTTTGTCTTAATTTAATAAGACTTTTCAAATAAAACTCAAAAAATCAATCTGTATTTAAATACGATTTAAGTTTTCAGGAAAATTAACTTAATATAGATTTAAATACTATCCTGAAAATTGGAAATTAGTGAGAGAGATGAGGATTTCAAATAGGCACTTTTCTACAATCAATGCTATTTTTGCGTTTTATGGCGAGAAATCCTTTAAGTAATAAAACGTACATATGATATTTGTAATTGTAAGCAACCCTGCAAATAATAGGACCAGTCCAAACACGCGTGTAAAGAGTAGTCCACAAGGGACCAGAACTAGTCCAAAACTAACACAAACGTATGGAAAAAACCAGGTCTATTTAACATTACGATGTCCTAGGAGAGGACCATATAACCCACCTTTGGACCACTAAGGAGTAGTTTTAAAACTACTCCATGGTATACTCAAGAGGATTAGTTTTGAAGTCGTTTAAAAACGAAAGCATGTCGTTAAAAAACGAAGACATGTCGTCTCACTACAAACACTTTTTAACAATGACATGGTCCATGCTTGCATTACATCGGACCAGTCCATGGAGTAGTCCATTTTATCAAAATGGATCAGGTGGTCCAATTTTATTTGCAGGGAATACATTAACTTATACACATTTGTTTCTACATATGTATTTATATATGTATACAAATATTTACAAAATTATTTAAATTTATTAAGAGATTAGACACAGATTTAAGTTTTAATGACATAGTGTGTCAAAGTATTGAATAAATTAATATTTTATAAATGTCTACATAAAATATTTTTAAACATAAAAAAGCGAATAAAACCAAAATGATATGTACATACATACATATGTATGCATGTAGGTATCCTGGAAGCTGGGTTGACTGCAAATAATAGTGTAGCCCCCCTGCAATTAACACTGTGCGACAAATGGTAGGGGTCAGTGATCGGGAAGGGTTCAACCACCGGGGAAAGTTATATCGGTAAAAAAGAAGTTATACGTGTCCCGGCGTTTCGCTGGGTCACGTCTAGGAATCGAGATATATCGATTTGAAAAATGGGCTAAAAAACATCAAAATTTTTATAAAAACCTAAATTTTAGGGCTGCCCTACGTCCTATGGATATGACTTATATACCATATTTATATATAAGTAATTTTTGGGGATTCAGTATTTCGGTTATAACTCAGCCATTTTTTAACCGATTTGACAGATTTATATACCGACGTGTTTTGGTCATAACTTTTTTGTATCTGAGCCGATTTTTCCGAGTTTTTTATAAAATATTCGATATTTTGGTATATAAGTCATATCCATAGGACGTATGGCAGCCTTAAAATTTAGGTTTTTATAAAAATTTTGATGTATTTTAGACCATTTTTCAAATCGATATATTTCGATTCCTAGATGTGACCCAGCAAAACGCCGGGACACGTATTACTTCTTTTTTTTTACCGATATAATATTTCCCGTTGGTTTCATCCCATCCCGATTTTGACTGTCGCATAGTGTAATAGAACCAGTCTAAACACGCGTGTAAGTGTAGCCCACAAGGGACAATGGTGTTTTCTTTTCTAAAAAATAATGATACATTATAGTTGTGTAATATATTTATAAGGTTACACGAACCCTTACAAAGTGATACATTTTCCTAAATTACAATGGAACAAAATAATAGCTACGTTTTACACTCAACACTAATGTGTATTTAGCGTGTTAAATATTAAATGCAAAGTTTGTACTAAAAGCGATATTCAACACGCTTGTAGCAATTTTCAACATTAAATTTTCTTACAATTCCAATAAGCGTTAACAGCACTGATTTTCGACAAAAAAATATACTTAATTATTAAATAAAAGTAAACCAAACGAAAAACAAAGTTTTGATATCCATCACAATATAACTAAAAATCACAATGTAACGCAAATTGTCCGCAAACACAAGAAAAAAAAAATACTTGCTTGCATAAAAAAATTACTTTACGCAGATGCAAAAAAAGGTATTATCTCACACTCAGTTATAACTGCGGGTAAGAAATGGAACAAATTTGCCAGTTATTGTTGCAACATGTTTAGAAAGGAAAACGACAACTTCTCACATTTTTGCATATATTTTTAGAATGGAACAAAAACCCGCACGAATGGTAGCATATTTGGAACATTATTGTCAGAAAAGAAAACACCATAAGACTACTAGTCCAAAAGTAACCTAAACGTATGAAAAACATGGTCTATTTAACATAACGATGTCCTAGGGAGTAGTTTTAAAACTACTCCATGGTATGCTTAAGAGGATTAAAAACGAAAGCATTTCGTTAAAAAACGAAGACATGTCGTCTCACTACAAACACTTTTTGAAAATGACATGGTCCATGCTTGCATTACATGGAGTCTATGGAGTAGTCCATTTTATCAAAATGTATCAGGTAGTCAAATATGTTTTGGTGGGTATGTATGTACAAAGATTCTAATAACGCATATTAATTAAACTTTTCTTTGAAAACGCTCATAAAATTTTGCCCTAAATATTAAATGTACTGATAATAAACATCCCTTTTTTGGTGAACAAATTTCCCACACCGAATGCGATTTTTATTTTTTTTTATATTGTTTTGAAAAATGTTATCACCCTAAAGTACATACTTACATACATTTGTATGTATCTTTAACCTCAATTTATAAAAAGAATTCAATTTACCTAAATTCTATTTGCGATAATATTCACTATTAATTAAGTTTTGCAAAAAGCGCATACATAGAAATTTATGTTTATTAAATTCTTTTATAATAATTCATTTAAAATTAATTCATATAAAGTAAAACAATTTTATTTATGTAAATTTGTCACGAAACGGAAAATGTTTGTTTTTAAAATACATAAAATGAATCGAAATTACTAGCTGTTTGGTCCCGGCGCTGCCCGGATTTTTTAAAATAAAATGTAAATACTGGTTTTTTATTTTTATCAGGGTTACGCTGCAAAGCATTCGTCAGCTTCAGCTACTACTACAACTACTTTATTTTGCTCCAGGCCTTAGTTTCCGCCCATAATTAACCAAAAGCACCATAAAAAGCCCACTCTCGCTAAACACGTTAGTACGCCTTAAACTGTAACAAATAATGCTATTGCAGTACAATTTTGTCTGTCATAGTTTTTCAGGAAAAGAAAAACCACTGTCTAATTTCGTAAAGATCGGTCTATAATTTACTATACGGAAAACAGCTGAGTAACCCTAAAACCGTAAATAATAATGCTATGGTTAATTCTGGTCTATCATAGTTTTATAGCACTTAAAACACATAACCAAATTTCACGCAGATAGGTACATAATTTAGCATAGGTCCCATATAAAACAGGCTTTTGAAAGATTCTAACTGTCGGTGGAGGGTATCAAAGATTCGGCACAGCCAAATAAAGCACTCTAACTTGTTTTGTCCAGAAATTTTAAACACGCAGTCTACAACTGACATGAAATGCTTAACATTAACAATAATATGATGTTAGTGTTAGTGACGGTTCACTCACGTCAAATTTAACTCAAGTCTTAAGTTTTTAGGAGAGAGGGGAAAAGAATTGGCTTTCTCTTTTTCCTTCTCTCCTAAAAGCACAAGTCTTGACGAGACAGACTTGACGTGTGTGAACCGGCACTTAAGTATAGACTCATCATGTTAAAGTTTTTCTCATGTTATAACACGCAAATGTTTTAACAGCGCTTTTATAACATCATGTTATAACAGCAAACAATGTCAATTGTAGACTTGGAGAAATGACCACAAGAATATTTCATTCTTCTACGAAAAATTTAACCGACACTAACATGGGGTCTTAACCTCACAATTTTTTGTCGTAATTAACGTAAAAATTCATAAAAAATGCTAACAAAAATATTAGGGTTTTTTTTATATAGACTTTGACGTTTGGTATGACAACAAATTGTCAGGTGAAGAACCTATGTAATGGCGATTTCTTTCCTGAGAAAAATATGTTACAGTGTAGTAGGGGTGCCAAACGGGAAATCCCGATTCCCGAAATCCCGGGATTTATTTTTTTAAACCCGGGATTTTTAATATATCAAGTTTTGTGTACAAAAATTTTCGTTTTTATTGAATTTTTATACTCTATACAAAAATAAATCATTAAAAATTATATTTCAGTTGTATTTTTTTTTATAATTCTTATTTTTATTTTTTAAAAATATATGTTGTATACCTTTTGAAATTTCATAAATAAATAAAAAAAAGTGTTGTTTATTTAAAAAAACCCAAAAAATCCGAAGATCCCGAATCCCGGGATTTTCTTAAATCAATCCCGATTGGCATCCCTACAGTGTAGGTACCCAAGTAACGCGTTTTAATGCTACCTAAAATCATTCGAAGTGTTACATGTTGTGTAGCTTCAATCGAACCAGGCATCCCAGGTCCGATCAAAAATATTTTCATCATGGTCAACTATTACACTTTTATCCAAGGCGAATTGACTAGAAGGTGAGTCAACTCTACAATACTGCTTCTGTGGTCGGATTGTCAAAAATGTTGCTTGTAAAAACGGTTTGTGTACATTTAAAAAAATAGTTTGTATACAAACGTTGACACGTCGGCCATCGAAAAAATCACCATATGTAGACTTTACCCCACCTTCTAGTGAATTCGACTTGCTTTTTCATTAATGTTCTTACTTTGCCATTTTTAAAACTATTCCAGCTGTTGCTGCACGCAAAAACGGTTTGGAAACAAATATTGACATCACTAATTGCTTGGAAAAATTTGTTAGCCAAAGTTTGTACATTACGTAGAACGAGCTGCTAACTAGAATGTCGATTAAGCTTAGCAGCTTGTAAGCATAAATTTCATAAAAACTTTTATCTGTTTGATAACTTTTAATAAATCAACTAATATACACTGCTCAATTGCAATATAACATGGCATTTTGTTTTCCCTTTATATATAAAAATTTTACAAAATTGTACGATATTAAACAGCTGTTTTTCACAAATTGGCAAACGTTTGGCAGCTCGTTAACAAGAGTTTAGCAAATCGTTAGCCAGAGTTTGGTAAGTGTATTATGAAGAAACTTTGTGCTTACTTTATTTCAATTTTTCGTTATAAAGACGACTAATGGAATTTTTTCATTTCAATAAGAAAACATTTTTATATGTAGTTTGTTTATAAACACTATTTTAACAAAATTATGAACGGTATGTATTATCACAAACAAATTAAACCTTGGTTGTAAACGTAGTAAGTACAAAAGCTGTAAAACAGGGAAGTATGAACACTGATGTATGAGAAACAAGTAAGAAAGTATAGTCGGTCAAGCCTGACCATATGATACCCTACACCACATTATTAAAAAACACATCATGCTTATATGTCCATATAAATATGGATTTATCTTTGTTTATAAAAGTCATTAAAATCGGTTTAAGATTTTGTGAGAGGCAGAAATTGCCCGCTACCTCCCCTTAAGGTCCTATTTTCGAAAAACTGTATAGCTTATGTGTCCATATAGATATGGATCTATCTATGTTTTGAATTTCATTAAAATCTGTTTGAGAGGCAGAAATTGGCCCTATCTCCCCTCGTGGTCCTATTTTTTAAAAAATGCATCCCTTTAATGTCCATAAAGATATGGTTCTATGTATGTTTTAAATTTCATTAAAATCGGTTTGATAGTTTCTGAGAGGAAGAAATTTCCCCCTATCTTCCCTCGTGGTCCTACGATTTGGCCCATTTTTAATGGGCTTGGTCCTTGTGCCAATAAGAACCTATGTCCCAAATTTAATCAAATTATCTCCAAAATTGCGACCAGCCAGCCGGATTCTGAGTCGATCGGTATACTTTAAGGTGGGTCTAGGACCAATATTTTAAGGCGTTACACACATCAGCACAAATGCATAATACCCTCTCCACTATTGTGGTGTGGGTATAAAAATAAAAGTTCTCGAATCATATTCTAATAGCAATATATTTTTGGCATCTCTCGTCTTGATTCCAGTTTCGTCTGTATTAAATCTTCTCTTTATTTCTTATCGCATAGAATCATGGATGCTTCTGACACTATTTTCCCGAACTTAAAAGTTAGAATACAGTAATATGTTTTTTTGCAATACAATGATATTGTTGTTGTATTCAAAATTTAAAAAATTTACTAATGCAGACAAAAATATAAACAACGTTTTTAAGCTACTAGATGTCGGTACGAGAATCCACGCTGATGAACATCTTTAATAAAAGTGAGGATAAAATATGCAACATGATTTGCATGTTTTTCATCAACTTATTCACAAAAGAACTTAAACATTTTTCCCACAGTTTTATTTATTGTACAAACGAAAACAAAAATTTTGAACATGTGTAAGCATACACTGCGCGTCATCGGGTTAGCGCCTCCCCAGCGTTACCAGTTGTCGAGTTTTTCTATTTTTTGAGATGCCAAAAAGTTTTTAATTTATTTTAAGTTTTTTAAATTTTTTTATAAATACATATATAAAGTTTTTCAATAAATACATAACTATAAAAGGTAACCAAAAGAGTATTGATCAATTATGTGCTATTATGCCAAATGTTGAAGATGTAAGTGATATTCAAGAAGTTGATAATGAGTGGCGTGAGCTACTCCATTTTGATTTTTCGGAGCATAATTTACGAAAAAAACAAACTATTGAGAACTTTTGGGAAGAAGTTTTTAAAGTAAGATGTTGTGATGATTCGGAAGTTTTTCCATGTTTAAAAAATATTATTAATATCTACAGCAAATGTAGAACGTATTTCTTCAAAAATTACCTGAAACAGAAATAGTGTTAGAAACAAATTAGAAACACCAACTTTATGTGGTATTAAAATATTAATACTTTTTGGCATTCCATTCTTCTTGTCACTGTATGCACTAAGTCTGGTAAAGGAAGCATGTGCCGGAAGTTTACCGTTGTTACATTGTTTTTTCTATGTTATTTCCTTTTCGATGAAAAAGCCATCAAAGTTTTTAGTCATCAGGTTAGCGCCTGCAATTTCTTTTAAGGTTTTCCGTAAAGGTTAGAAAGCGTATCTACACAAATGTAGCTAATAAAGTTGTCTATTGTTATCAATATGGCTAAAGGATAATCACTTTTAGTAAAAGCGAAAGCATAATTTGAAGCTAACGAGGATCAAAAGCCGCCAATAAGCGAAATATTGAAAAAAATCGGTAAAAGTTGTAAACTTACAATGGAATTCTTGCACAATAAGTCGGAAAACGGCAAAAACAATAAAAAAAGTAATAATAGGTTTCGTTCGCACACTAGTAAAATCGCAGTTCTGAGAGAATCATCGAACTATAATGACACAGCCGAAAATACACCGAACATGTTGGCGTTAAAGCAAGCTTTTCCACTATTCAAAGATTGATAAATATTCCCCGTACTTTTAAATATAGTATATATGGGCTTTCCATTTTGACGTGACGTAATATTTCTACGACAAAATGAAAAAAAAATTAAAAGAAAAAGGAAAATTTATAAAAAAGGTTTTTATATATGGGTAAATCCAAAGTCGCACGCATCAAAAATGCAATAACATTTAAAACAACAAATATTTTTACGTTCTCTTAACCCTTAAATTATAGCACTAATGCCCAATTTTCAGGATAGTATTTAAATCAATATTAAGTTAATTTTCATAACAAACTTAAATCGTATTTAAAACAGATTGGTTTTTTTGAGTTTTATTTGAAAAGTCTTATTTAATTAAGATAAAAGTATGGTTACTAAATACAAAAAAAAAAAAAAAAAAAAACAAAAGTGTATTTATTTACAAGGTGGTCTGAAAAAACAGCTGACGTTTAATGCTTTGCCTGTTGTTGTTGTATTGTTGTGATATTGAGGCCACCTTGCTAAAAATTACAATGGAAACTTAAGTTGAAATTAAATGTACCACATCGGTGAATTAATGGTGTTTTCTTTTCTGACAATAATGTTCCATATATGCTACCATTCGTGCGAGTTTTTGTTCCATTCTAAAAATATATGCAAAAATGTGAGAAGTTGTCGTTATCCTTTCTAAACATGTTGCAACAATAAATGGCAAATTTGTTCCATTTCTTACCCGCAGTTATAACTGAGTGTGAGATAATACCCTTTTTTGCATCTGCGTAAAGTACTTTTTTTATGCAAGCAAGTATTTTTTTTATTAATGGCGATTTCTTTTCTGAAAACAATATGCTACAGTATATACATGTAACATTTTCTAATGTTACCTATAATCACTGGAAGTGTTACATGTTGTGCAATTTTAATAGAACACAATTAGCTGCTTTTATTTACAACTATTACACTTTCATCATTAATGTACTTCATGAGCGATTTTTAATGCTATTTGAGCGGTTTCTGAACGCAATTATGGCTTGAAAACAAATATTGACATCACTAATGGCTTAGAAAAATTTAAACGATTATAATATAAATAGACTTTTTTTGATTTTAATGTGTAAATATATTTATATTTTCTTTTAAAATAATTTTTTTTACAAAATTATGAGATTTATGAGTTATGACAAGCAAAATAAAACATTGGTTGTACAAACAAAGTAGTAAGTACCAAAGTTGTAAGACAGGGCAGTATGAACACCTTAAGTAAAAGTAAGGGTAAAACATGCAACATGTTTTGCATGTTTTTTATCAACATATTCACAAAAGAACTTGAAAATTTTTCCCACAGTTGTATTTTATGTACAAACGAACACAAAAATGTAGAACATGTAACATTAATGCAACATTTTTCTCAGAAAAGAAATCGCCATAAGTTTTTCTTGTGTTTGCGGACAATTTGCGTTATATTGTGATTTTTAGTTATATTGTGATGGATATAAAAACTTTTTGTTTTTCGTTTGTTTTACTTTTATTATATTTTTTTTGTCACAAAATTTTTAACAACAGCTGACATGATTTATTGAAAATCAGTGCTGTTAACGCTTATTAGAATTGTAAGAAAATTTAATGTTGGAAATTGCTACAAGCGTGTTGAATATCGCTTTTAGTACAAACTTTGCATTCAATATTTAACACGCTAAATACACATTAGTGTTGAGTGTAAAACGTAGCTATTATTTTGTTCCATTGTAATTTAGAAAAATGACTCACTTTGTAAGGGTTCGTGTAACCTAATAAATATATTACACAACTATAATGCATCATTATTTTTTAGAAAAGAAAACACCATAAGTTTCACTTAAGTTTTTAGTGAAGAAGAGAATTTTGTATTTAAAACGATTTTGAAAATAAATAGGTTTTAATTTCAATCCTGAAAATTGGCCATAAGAATGCACTGTTATCTATGCCAAAGTTTATGGAGGGCGCGATTCTAGGTCAAAGAAAATGGCAAAAGAAGTAGAAGTAGTTTTCGTGGCCATGTAAAAAAAGGCGTCATTCAGCGAAACCTGGCACAATTTTTTAGTCAAACTACTTTCAGAACGTAGCAATGTAACATTAAATTGTCTTTGGTTTGATTCCAAAATCTTCTGTATTTTTTTCCTTTACAGCCAAAATCTGAGTCGATACGTGACATTTCGAACGTGAAATTTTTTCCATAATAATTTAACTGAATAATGATTAAAACAAAATAAAAATTTACCCTTAATCCGAATAACATATTTCTCTTTGAACTCCTCCTTAGATAACAGACCATGTAAGAACATTTTTTTGGAATAATTTTTATCAAATATCACGTCTTTAAAGGAAGAAAATATTAAAAAAAAAAATACAATAAAAAATTCACACAAATAAGAAATTATGTTTGCACAATTTTGCAGACTGATTGTTCATCTAAGTGAACAAATTTATGGGTAAATTTATAAAATCTAAATATTTCTCTATAACAATATCGTAAAATAATCAGTTTATAATAACTTTTTAATGCAAAGTAATGAAGTAGAACTATATTCAGATAAAAATTACAACAATCGACGCTAAGGATTTGCAGATATAAGCAAAAATATGCGCTGGCGTGACGTTAAAAAACAACACGCTCAGGTGGGTTAATCACGTTAATATAGTAGTAGGTAAAACGTACTCAATGCTTCGTACTCTGTTGGCAACACACTTTTGCATCCCAGTTAACATTAGAATGCTAATTGCTAAAACTTATTTAATGCAGGTACTTGTTTATGGATGCGAAGTTTATTCCTATTGTGATTCCACTAGTAAGCAGAAGCTAAATACCTACTCTTTTTAACAAAATTTCTAGATATGTATTTGGCCTTTACACTATTGTTGGAATTGCAACCTTAAGTAAAAAACTTTACAACTTGACTTTCAATAATCTGGTCAAACATCAGGACACTTATGCTTCTGCACAAAATCATGTACACAAAACTGCCGTCATACATATTCATATAATCCGATAGCTTTTGCAAGGTCGAATAGGGGGAATAAAATTATACCTATTGCACACAGAAGTAAGATAACGTAATGACAATTTTATTATAACGCAATTCATCTATAGAACAGACTTCCGAATAGGGTACAAACAAACAGCAACGTAATTACTTTTAAGACCGAAATAACAAAACATTTAAACAATAAACAAACGTAAATTGTCACTTTAAACGAAAATTTGTTTTTAACTATAAGTAGTTTTGATAAGTTATAATTATAATTAATAATTATTGTTAAATTTTGTTACTTCTAACTTGATTTAATCAAATTTTTTTTCCCCTTTTTAATTTTTTGGTCCTTAAAATTTTATAATTTTTCATACTTATTTTTAAATTAAATTGTAGTTGTATTACCATAACTTCTTCTAGTTCCATACTATAATTATGGATATGGATATGGAAATGCAGTAAAATAAATAAAATAAAAAAAAAAAATAAAAAGGTACATATGGGCATTTTCAGCGAAAAGTCTACTTTTTTTTAATGTAACGCCAGAATGAATAAGGTTGTATTTTAGGACCATGTTGTTCAACCGTTTTCCCTTTTGATAGTAAATGTAGAGCTAGTTGCGCTTTACATCAAAATATAAAACAGTAAACTATACATTTACAATTTTTTGAGAAACAATTTAAATTACTTCTGGCGTTACGTTACAAAAAGTAGACTTTTCGCTGGAACTGCCCATATACAACATATTGCGCAGAAAAGAAATCGCCATAAGTTTCTAACTAATTTAAGAAGCATTTGTTTGAGTTTGCTGTATTTATTAACCAAAGTTTAAATTTTAAAGACCTTTTATCTGACAAATCAACATGATGCACAACCACAAATAAAAAAAAACGTTTTGGAAATAAAAATCAGTTCAGTCATTCAAACTGAACTTATAAACTGAAATAATTATTTAATTTTAATTTAAAGTAAATGCATTTAATGCAGTCCGCTTAAGAAACAACCATAAATAATGGTTTTACCAGTGATGCCAACTTAAGGTAGAAGTACACAACACGCGTTAGTGCGCGCGCGCTCTGTCGTCTTCTGTCAAAAAAGTTAAGCTAGTGTGTTTTCATAGAACAAGCTACATGCAAAATATTTTGACGCGTTTGCGCCAGAAAGTTGGTTAACTTTGAACTTTTTAACGCGTTGTGTGTTTTTGACAAGTAATCAGCTGACAATAAAAATAGTAATTTAACAAATTTGTGAATCATGAAAGAAAAACCATACAATATTTATATAAAAAGAATAAATTTAATAAAATAACAAAATCTTGATATACTTTCGAACCCGTTTTTAATGCACAAATAAGTAAAAAAATAAAAAACAGCTGACAGGAACGGCTTTTGTAACGCGTGTTGTGTAACTTGCAGTTTTTGACGCGCTAAAGTTTATAAACGCACGATACTTGTCGACGAACTAACGCGTGTTATGTACTTCTACCTTTAGTGCTTTTGGCACTATTTATGGTGCTTTTTGATACCTCAAAACGCCAAAATTTTATCCATGGTGCCAAACTAATGGCGATTTCTTTTCTGAGAAAAATGTTGCATTAATGTTACATGTTCTACATTTTTGTGTTCGTTTGTACATAAAATACAACTGTGGGAAAAATTTTCAAGTTCTTTTGTGAATATGTTGATAAAAAACATGCAAAACATGTTGCATGTTTTACCCTTACTTTTACTTAAGGTGTTCATACTGCCCTGTCTTACAACTTTGGTATTTACTACTTTGTTTGTACAACCAATGTTTTATTTTGCTTGTCATAACTCATACAGCTCATAATTTTGTAAAAAAAATTATTTTAAAAGAAAATATAAATATATTTACACATTAAAATCAAAAAAAGTCTATTTATATTATAATCGTTTAAATTTTTCTAAGCCATTAGTGATGTCAATATTTGTTTTCAAGCCATAATTGCGTTCAGAAACCGCTGAAATAGCATTAAAAATCGCTCATGAAGTACATTAATTATGAAAGTGTAATAGTTGTAAATAAAAGCAGCTAATTGTGTTCTATTAAAATTGCACAACATGTAACACTTCCAGTGATTATAGGTAACATTAGAAAATGTTACATGTATATACTGTAGCATATTGTTTTCAGAAAAGAAATCGCCATAAAATAAAGCACTAACTTGGTGCTTTTTAAATTTTTCGTTAGTGCCTTTAGTGCTTTTTACAATTTTTATTTTTTTTCTACCATTTTTAAAAAATACGATTATATAGAGGATGATTTAGTTGAACTTTGCTATTTGGGGTACAATTTTCAGAAGGCTTGTAAATATTTTAAGATTTCAAATGATAAAAAAGTGATAAATGAAAGTTACATTCGTTTTACCAAAAACTTTATTTACGAGGTTAGAGCTAGGCTTCCTAGCAATTTGGATATTTTACGAAACGTTGCACATTTTAGCGTTGACAACATATTTAGTAATCGTAATAAAATCGATGTATTTCGGTAAACATTTTTTTAAAGATGTAGACACTGTTTCAAAAATAGAATATGGATTGAAAAATATTAGGAATTGTCAAAAAAAAAAAAAAAATGCAGTCGGAAGCCGGACAAAAAACCAGGGCTGTGGAGTCGTCAAGAAAAAGTTATAACTCCGACTCCGACTCCTTTTGCTGTAATTTTTTAAGTACGACTCCAACTCCAACTCCGACTCCGACTCCAACTCCGACTCTAACTCCGACTCCTACTCTAACCTATCATTATTTATGAGACTAGTTCTTATTTGACTTTAAACTCTTTTAATTTGTTTTTTAATTCAGTACCTTTTAAATGGTTAAATATAGCAAGAAAATTCTAACGTGCCGCATTGAGCTTTAACATATGAGGAGGAAAGCTCGAAAAACATATAGCGCCCGATTAAATAGACCAACTGAGCTCTACTTTTTTGATTCTACAGTGTAATGTCATTCTTGACCAATAACTCAACAGTTGAACATTTTAAGCCAACTGTAATATAGAAAAATAATGGAATTAATTTTGGAACCACCGAGTTTTGTTACGAACTTTCGAAAGATATGAGTTTTGATTCAAACCGTATGGGATCATTAAACTTTAGTATATTTTAAAAGTTATATTTATTTATTAAATATATGCAAACAGTGCTAAAAAATGTAACAATAGTTGTGTAGGGAAGAGATAAACTACACCAATTCACATCTGTTGGAATTTATAGATGTGTGAATTTCCATAAGTTCTATCTAATGCAGCTTTCGAGATAGAAAAGTTGAAAACAATGCCAAGTCCAATTTGCTAAGACGTTAAGGGCACCAAGTGTACTAAGTATTGTTTACCACAGAATTTGTAGAGACAAAGAACATCATAAGTTCTTTTTTGTAAATTGTGAAGTGAGGTCTTTTGTTTTTAATATACATAAATTCAAACACTGCCGTTTTGGTCTTGTTTTATTTATTAAGTCAAATATTTAGACCAACTTTTTTAATCATTCTCAGGAAAATTAAATATATTTTTATTAAAACATGCATATGCGCCTTCAGTTGTTACTTCTACAATTTTTATAACACATTTTGAAGAGAAACGTACCGTAAAAAGTTCTATTATTTCTGGAATCATTAAAATATTCGGACAAAGGCAAATTTTTAATTCAGAAATAGCATCATTTGCGATTTTCAACGTGTTTCAAAATGTGGCTTGCAGAGTTAAAAAAATATGAATTTTTAAACAACTAAATTGAAATCGTTTTCTTCAGTACACCATTGCTTTTTTCCGTTCCAAGTTCAATATTATTATTGTCAAAGACCGAAATTTGAAATTGCAAGTCTTTATTATCTCTCCAATTTTTCCTAAACTGAGTAGATAAAAGAATTTTCAAATCATTTTTCGGGTTTACCCCCAGATTGATGGGAATTAAATTTAGAACAATGTCATGTATTTTTCCGAGCTCCATTTCCTTTTTTTCTATTATAATTCACCTTGAAGGTTAGAACTTAAAATTAAGTTTACTTAATGCTTTCACCACAGGAGCTACAGCAGATTTCAAGTCCTATATCGGAACATGGCTACAAAAATATTTGTTAATATACGATAAATAAAAAACAACAAATTTTTAACTTCCTTAATTCGGCTCTATTTCATTAGGGATATCTTGGCGAAATTCAAACAGTGAACCAGCGAGTTTTGTTACAGAAATTTTAGGTCACATAAAAACATAGAAAAGGACATGCTTCGATACAATCTATATATTTCTCATAAATTGCTTAAAGAACTGTCAAAATAAGATGTTATCTCAATTTTTCTAACTCCCCTACTCATATGAAAAGTATACTGGTCATTATCTTCTGACTTCACAAATTCAAAAAGTAGACCCTCTTATTGCCAATTCCACCAATTTATTTAAATATCAATTTATGTTTAAAAATCGTTTTTTTTTATGTGGAATAAAAATAAAATTATATGAAAAATTATATTTAAATATGAATTGATATTTTAAAAGAATTGCTGAAATTGGTCATTAAAATTTTTTTATTTTGAAAAATATTAGAAAAAATTTTAATGCCAAAAAGTCGGAGTCGGAGTCATTAGTGTTTGTGGGTACTTCGACTCCGACTCCGACTCCGGTACAAAAACCTCAACTCCGACTCTTCAACTCCGACTCCACAGCCCTGCAAAAAACGCAAAGACTGAAGAAAACAAAAAAAAAAACAAGTTAGAGTGCTATATTCGGCTGTGCCGAATCTTTGATACCCTCCACCGACAGTTCGAATGTTTAAGGAGTAATATCTGTATGATGTTATTATAATCTTAAACTGTGACGATTTGTTATTAATTATGGTTTAAGGCAACCAAACTGTTTTCCGGTAGAAGGGTTTATATGGGGCCTAGGGTAAATTATGGACCGATCATTACGAAATTTCACAGCGTCATTTCTAGTCCTTTAAAACTGTGACGTACCAATTTCTGTTATGATAACATTATTAATTATGGTTTTAGGTGTGCTGAACTGTTTTCCGGGAGTAGGGTTTCTATGGGGCCTAGGGTAAATTATGTAACGATCTTCACGAAATTTCACAGTATAATTTATAGTCCTATAAAACTGTGACGGGCCAAAATTTGTTATGATTGCATTATTTTTTACGGTTTTAGGCGTACTAAACTGTTTTCCGGTAGTAGGGTTTATATGGAGCCCAAGGTAAATTATGGACCGATCGTCACGAAATTTCACAGTGTTACTTCTTGTCCTAAAAAACTGTGACGTACCAAATTTTGTTACGCTAGCGTTATTTTTTACGGTTTTAGGCGTACTAAACTGTTTTCCGGGAGTAGGGTTTATATGGGGCCCAGGGTAAATTATGGACCGATCTTCACGAAATTACACAGTTTTATTTCTTGTCCTATAAAACTTTGATGTACCGAATTTTGTTATGATAGCATTATTTTTTACGTTTTTAGGCGTACTAAGTTGTTTTCCGGAAGTAGGTTTTATATGGGGCCTATGGTAAATTATGGACCGATCTTCACGAAACTTAACAGTTTAATTTCTAGTCCTATGTTACTGTGACTTGCCAAAATTTGTAATGATAGCATTGTTAGTTAGGGTTTTAGGCTTAATATACTGTTTTCCGGGAGTAGGGCTTATATGGGGCCTAGGGTAAATTACTGATGGATCTTCACGAAATTTCACAGCGTGATTTCCAGTTGAATAAAACGAATTGTTGCGAAATCTTATATCATTCTGTGCATTTTTCCACTATTTATGTTAGTTTTTGTAACAAAATTATCAATTATTTTTAGGTGGTGGTTCCACATTTTGATTCATAGCTCAGATCCTATTGAACCGATTTTGCTGAATTTCAATCCCAAACTGCTTAGGATAACTACAAGTAATTTGACACCAAGTTTGTTGATTTCTTTTGAGTTTTTCGAAAGTGAGCGTGTTTTCAACAGACGGACAGACGGACAGACAGACGGACATGGCTAAATCGACTTTAAATTACTCAAGGACCCAGAATATATATACTTTATAGGGTCTGAGATGAATAGTAAAAAAGTTTCACACGGAATGACAAACTGAATATACCCTCTTCACAACTAATTGTAGTGGAGGGTATAAAAAGAGCCGTAGCTTGGTATATGCAAAGTGTTAAATAAATTAAAATCAGCGCTTTAGTTTTCCACGTGTTGTGCACTTCTACCTCTAGTGCTATTGAAAAACGTTTAATAAACGTTTCATATATTTAAAATATTTATTGATGCCTTTACCCTACTTTAAGCGTTTAATAAACTGATATTTTAATGTTTGTCAAAATAAAATTTTAATAATTGCATGAAAAATTAACATTTTTGTCTTCTTATTTATTTTAATAAAAAAGTTTAATACGCATAAATTTTTTTTTTCTAGAAAAACGATAACTAATGTTTGAATTAATTTTATATAATATAAGCAGCTTAATGAATTTTTTTGTAAAAAATAACGTGGGTCGCGAGATACTTATGTATGTTCTCTGTTAAAACTTAAAGTCGTTATAAGTTTTTGCATAAAAAGCTATTAAGATTTATTTCAAATAATGTAAGACTCTTTTTTACCATTCATTACACTTATATTTTAAAATGCCTTTCAAATAGGTATAGCTAGTATTTGTTAAAGTAAACACAAAGTAGAAACCGCATAGTATATCGTCTGTTGGTTACTGGTTTGCCGCACGGAACAAAAAGGTATTGTCCTACATGCTTTGAATATAGCACACAAAGTGACAAATGAAGCAAAACAATGAGAAGATCTTCATGGGTTCTCTCAAGCAACGATGTGTAGAATTTCAGCCAGAGTGGCTCGTGCCTTAGCTCGCTGGGCCAATAGAAAAATTAAAATGCCTTCATCTCTTATGGAGGAAGCAATCCTAATGAGAGAATTTAAGACATTTAAAAATTTCCCAAACGTTATTGGTACGCACCAGAGAATGGCTTTGTACATTTGAAAAAAAATCGCATTTAATACATGACAACAAATACACTCGTTTACGGGTCATACAGTCAAACTAGCGCAACCGCAAATATTCGCTGCTGGTTTGCAGTCATTCAAATAACGCACATCGTGCTTTGTTATCTATACAATCGTTGCCTTCGTTTTTTTTTTATAAAGATTCTAAGTGTTCTGAGCGCAAATGATTGTTTGGTAAAGAAACAAAAAATACAAACGAAAGAGCCAGAAATCAAACAATCATTACTCATGTATTTATGCAGCATTAACTATGTAGTACAAGAAAAAAAAATTTAAATGAAACTAAACACACATACTTATGTAGGTACACACAATTTCCATAGAAACAAAAAGTACAGTAGTAGTAGTAGTAGGTACAATGTATTTTTGTTATTGTTGTTTTTATTGTTGTTAATTTTGAAAAAGCGTCTCATCGTTGTTTATTGTTGTTGTTGTTAATGTAAACAAAAGAATAGAGAATGTGCTCTTTTGAATTTACTCAGTTGTGTTATATTGCGTGAGCAACAAAAATGCAAATAAAGCACTTTCAATAAAAAACGAATAAATGAAAATATCAAATGTGTACGAAAGGAAAAAAAAATTACCAACGTTGAACTTTGTTTTGCATGTATAGAGTTATTGTAAATTTTAGCGTATGAATAAATGCACAAAAATAGTGCGTTTTGAGGTTCTCTGGTACGCACATACATATCAAAAAAAAAAAACCGGCGCAAATTTTGCCCAATCTATATATATAAAATTGCAACGTTACTGACTGACTCACTGACTCACTGACTCACTGATTCATCATCGCACAGCCTAAACGCCTGAAGCTAAACACTTGAAACTTGGACCAGAAATTGGTCAGTCCCCAAATCGATCCACTAAGACGGGATTTTTGGAAATTCAAATATTTAGGGGGTAAAAAAGGGTAAAAACGGGAAAATGCGGTAACCTTATATTTCCAAAACTAAAAGAGATACAAAAAAATATAACACTGATCATTGCTCTTTAGAAAAATAAGCGGATAGGTGTCTGGTACTTTTTTGAAATTTGGCCCTATTAGGGAGTAAACGGGTAAAACCTGAATTTTGGCACTTTTTTGACACCTCATCTATCTTTTGAACCAATAAACATAGAAACAAAGTTTATACCACATTCGAAACCTATGAAAAAAATACGAATATAAGTTTGGTACTTTTTCGAAATTCGAACATTTAAGGAGTGAAAATCGTCGCTATTTTTGGTACTTTTTTTACAAAAAATTTTTCTCCATTCATTAACATACTCGTACTTAATAATGAGCCCCCACTACAATACTGAATTTTTTGATACTTTAGTGGGGGGAAAAATAGTACCAAAAAAAGGAAATACGGGATATTTGATATTTTTCATTGGCTTTTTGGTTCTACAACTGGCATTTTTTTAATTATCGTTAATATTGGACCTAGAAACATAAAATTCAAGATGCAATGTCCTGAGTGGACAAGAATCTATGAGGGAACTTTTTGGTACTTTTTTGTTCATTAACTGGTACTTTTTGAATTTGCGTTAGTATTGGACCTAGAAACATAAAATTCAAAATGCAATGTCCTGGATGGATGAAAATCTATAAGAGTGAACTTTTTGGTACTTTTTTATTATTTGACTGGTACTTTTTGAATTTCCGTTGGTATTGGTTATAGAAAGATAAAATTAAACATGCAAGCTCCTGAGTGAATGACAATCTGTAAGAGGGCTTTTGGTACTTTTTTGTTCTTTAGCTGGTACTTTTTGAATTTCCGTTAGCATTGGACCTAGACACATAAAATTCAAAATGCAATGTCCTGGGTGGATGAAAATCTATAAGAGTGAACTTTTCGTTACTTTTTTATTCTTTGACTGGTACTTTTTGAATTTCCGTTGGTATTGGACCTTAAAACATCAAATTAAACATGCGATTTCCTGAGTGAATGAGAATCTGTAAGATGGGCATTTTAGTACTTTTTTGTTATTTAACTGATATTTTTTAAATTTCCGTTAGCATTGGACGTAGAAAAATTTAATTGAACATGCAATGAATGTGAATCTGTAAAAGTGCTTATTGTTACTTTTTTGGTGTCAAAAATCTGTAACAGGGTTTATTGTTACTTTATTGTTGTCAAAAATATCAAATTAAACATGCAAGGTCCTGAGTGAATAAGAATCTGTAAGATGGCTGTTTGGTACTTTTTCGTTCTTTGACCGATAATTTTTTAATTTATTTTAAATATTGGACCTAAAAACATAAAATTAAGCATGCAAGGTTCTGAGTGAATGAGAATCTGTAAGAGGGATCTTTTTGGTACTTTGTTATTCTTTGATTGGAACTTTTTGAATTTCCGTTAGTATTGGACCTAGAAACATAAAATTAAACATGCAAGGTCCTGAGTGAATGAAAATCTGTAAGAGGGCTTTTTGGTACTACAGTGCTGTCTGGGTAGAGTGAACCCCCGATGCTATGAATACCTCGTTAGAGTGAACACCAGAATGATAACATTGACTGCTCTGTAGAGTGAACACTCATGAACCTCTATAGAGTGAACATACTTTATAGTGAGTTTTTAGGTTTGGCTTAGGAGAAAAACAATGAAAACGAGCATAACAATTAAAGAGAACATAAAATAACGGTAAAGTCAGGGTTGTCAGATTTTTTTGAGCTCCATCGCCAAACCGTATGTCAGAAATCGCCAAAAATCGCCAAACGTCAATTTTGTTCAGTTTTTGTAATCAGCCCAATTATGAATAAAAATTCCCCGGGAGTTTTTTCCTTTTTTCCATTTTTTTCAATTGAATTAACATAACAAATGAGAGAAGGGAGAAAACTCCTGGGGAATTTTTATTCACAATTGGGCTGAATATTTTTTTTAAAATTTTAAAAAATCGCGAAAAACTGAGAAAAAATACGAAAAAGTCGCCGAAAGGAAATTTTGTTTTGTTTCTGTTATTTTTTTTTTTAATAACATAAAATGAAGATCATATCCCAGTAAAAACTTCGCCTACAAAATAATGTGTTAAGTAATCAGAAAAACATGAAGGCACTACTTACAATTCTATTGAAAGAACCAATGAGTTTTACAAGGGATGTCCCAAAATGAACGCATTTTAATGTAGTAAGTCATTATTTTTTTACTTAAATACATCCAGAAAAAAGTAGTTATAGAAGTTGTTATACATGTAGTTATAGAAGAAAGCTACTAAATAATGAGTTAAAGAAGCTATTCATTTTGAAAAAGTAAGCGAAGTTTTTACTGGGATGTTATTCAGTAAAAAAAACTTAAATTAAGTACGCAAGTCTATAAGAACGTACACTTCAGCCTCATCGATTTCGTTACTGGTGTTTTGACCTGCATTCATTCTATCAAAATTAAATAGTGACTGAAATAAAATTCACTTTAAATGATAACAAAACAAAAATCATGTGAAAAAAGTTGCCAGTTTTTTTTTTTTAAATGGGTAATGATAACAAAAAATTACAAATTGTTAAAAAAAAATCGCTGAAATAATAAAAAATGGTAAAAATAGCCAAGTATATCGCCAGATAAATCAGAAATCGCCAAAAAAGTCGCCAGTCGCCAAATGGAAAATCCCATCGCCAAACACGTTTTAATATCGCCACGTTTGGCGAGAAATCGCCATATCTGACAGCCCTGGGTAAAGTAACGATTCTTTTAGAGTAAGTTAACAAGTTACTCTCACAAATACGCATTCTATGAAGTGTTTATTTATGTTAGCCTGCGCGCATGTTCAATTAAGGTCGTGTCTCAAAGTTAATTTCTGAAAAATTGGTGTTATAAAATTGTTATATACAAATGGATTCGAAAAAGCGACATTATAAAAGAAATTGAAAAAGGTGCTCGTGTTACTTCTTTAGCACAGCGTTATGGCGTTGCAAAAAAAATTTCTGGCATAAATAAAAAGAAAATCGGAGTAATAAAGCTTATTGGTAACTATACATTTGGAACCCAAAGAAGAAAGACGCTTTAAAAAGGAGAGTTTCCATGCATGGAAAAAGCTTTGTACAATTTATAACCTATTAATGCATTTAAAATAAGTAAATAAGTTTTTTAAATAAAAAAAAATCAACCTTGATTTAGTGAACAACCTGGGTATAGTGAAATCGCTCTGCAAAAATTAGTTCACTCTACCCAGACAGCACTGTATTTTGTTCTTTAACTGGTACCTTTTATATATCCGTATTTATTGGATCTAGAAACATAAAATTAAACATGCAAGCTCCTGAGTGAATGAGAATCTGTAAGACGGATTTTTTGCTACTTTTTCGTTCTCTAACAGGTATTTTTTTTAAATAAACTGGTAATTTTTTTAATTTAATATTTATTTTTGTGCATTTAATAAAAAAAGCATATTGGTGTCTGATACTTTTACGAAATTCGGTCGTTTTAGGTAGTAAATTTAGCTTTTAAGCCAATACGTATAGAAATAAAAATTAAATAACCTTTTTTACTTATCTAAAAAAACAAATGCGAATTTGGTACTTTTTCGAAATTCGAACGTTTCAGTGGTGCAAATTGTACCTATGTATATCGATCCCGCCAACCTCATACCTCCTAAACTAAAAGAGATAAAAAAACACCAGCACTTATTCTTGTTTATTAGAAAAACTCGCTAACCGTATATTTCCAAAACAAAAAGAGATACAAAAAACTGAATACTAATTATTGTTCATTAAAAAAATAAACGGACAGGTGTCTGGTACTTTTTTAAAGGAAGGCCTTTTTGGGGTGTAAAAGGGTAAATAAATATTGTATCACATTTTTAGCTTATCTAAAAAATACAAAACAGATTTGGACCTTTTTTGAAATTCAAACGTTTAAGGTGTGAAAATCGTTCCTAATTTTGTTACTGTTTTCTCAACATTTTTCTCCATCGCTATATAATATAAATTTGTAAAGTAACTGACGGATTCATCATCGCACATCCTAAACTCCTGAAGCTAAAAAGCTGACTTTTGGACCGAAGGTTGGCCTCTCGCCAAATCGATTCCGCTAACCTTAAAAATCCAAAATTAAAGAGATCCAAAAAATTTAACACTTATTGTTGTTCGTTAAAAAAAATAAGGGGACAGGTGCCTGGTACTTTTTTGAAAATAAGCTTTGGCATAAAAATATATCCTCGAAGAAAAAGGAGACGCTAACGAAGTAGCGGGTTTAATGCTAGAACTTAAAATATTTTGGCAGTTATATGTGGCTAAAAATGTTTTGTTAAAACCTATGAGGTTTTATTTTCAAAACATCTGGTTAAAATTGGTTAAATTATTCATTAAACATAAAGCTGTATAATCTCTTTTGGAACGTACAGAGTTAAAGCAGTAAAAATTTGATATTGAAATATGATTTACATATTTCGCTTCTATTTCAATAGTATCTATTTTATTAACAAAAAAAAAACCATAAAATTAATTCAAATATAACGTTTTAAAAAACAGAAATTCATATTAAATTGAAAACAAAACAGAAATTCACTTAAAATTCGTTCGTTGTATATTTTTATTTACTCGTATCGTTTCATCTCTTGTTGTATGCATCAGTATTACAAAAATTACAATTAAAATATCATGATGTTGCCAACATAATAATACAAAAGGAATATAAACGTTTAATTGTTAATCCACTCCTATTAAGCGTTTATAAATTAGATTTTTTATTAATGGTTTATAAAACAAAAAGTGTTTGATAACTATTGTATTCATTAAAGCTGAAACAAGAAATTTTTATGAATTAGACCGTTATTATTTAATCTTAAATGAAAATGGCCCCCATCAACGCCGTCGCCTTTTTTAAATTTTGGAGGTATATAATATTCGGCACAGCCGAATGCAACTTGTTTTGTGTTTAATTAAATTGTGAAAATAGTTTAGTGCTTTTTTACTCTTTTTTTTGCTCGAAAAAGCGCTTTATAGTGCTTTTTTAAATTTTTAAAGTGCTTTTTGCTCTCAAAAAGTTGGCATCACTGGGTTTAACATGTTAATTATATTTGTATACAAGTGATTACAGTAATTTATACTGTTTACAAAAAAATTGTAATTACATATTAGCTCTGTTTCTTTACTTTTTGGGTAAAGTTCGTGAAAATGAGAGCAAGTATAAATTTCTCTCATAAAGAGACAAAATTACACAAAAGTACGGGAACAGAAAAAACCAAATTTTAAGCACAAAATAAAAAGTCATTGTTTTGACAGTCTTTACAAAACAATAACAGCCGTATTCCTAATGAAAATTTGGCATGACGTTAGCACAAAGTTTATTTATAATACACTTACTAAACTCTGGCTAACGACTTGCTAAACTCTTGTTAACGAACTGCCAACTTGTGAAAACAGCTGTTTGATGTTTATATCTTTTTTTTTTTATTTAAAAACCTTTAAAATTGTTATATGTGGAGAAAAAATCAAAAAAAATTTACAAAAAAATGACAAACCAGCGATGTTTAATGCAAACGAGTTGCATTTTTGAGTAATAAAATGTGGCATCATAAAAATCCGGAGTTGATTTATTAAAAGTTGGCAGATGGAGAAAAGTTCGTTATGAATTAACTCTGTGCCAACAAGCTGCTTAGCTTAATCGGCATTCTAGTTAGCAGCTCGTTGTTCGTAGTGTACAAACTGTGGCTAACTTTTTGTTATGAATACGGCTGTAAAAGTTTATGCCAATTTTGAAAAATTTTATATTGTCTGTAGAAATAAACTAATTTTACCAAAAATTAAACAAAACAAACATTTTTACAATAACTAACATTATGTTTTCCTAATATTTCAACATAAAACTTTTATATTTAAGTACATTATTTTACTCTACAACACTTTTTCCAAAATTTGGTTCACGATTTTTTTCCTTTGCATTTTATTGTTTTGTTTATGTTTTACAGCTGTTTGACAATTTACACAATTTGCACGAAGAAAAAGTCTGGTCTGTTTCGTGCAAGAAGAAGAAGAAGAAATTTATCCTCTCAAATCCGCTCTCATTTACACAAATTAAAAGTACGGGAACGCTTTTCGTGCAAATTGGGAACCCGAGGGATCCCAAAGTAGAGTAAAGGGCATAATAAACCTCACAGATGGCTTGGCAAACATGTCAAAATTTTACGTTTGTACAAACATTTTGTGTTGTTAATTGGGGTTTTTTGCTGTTTGGACAAACATTTGAAGCAATGTTTGCAGACATATTAAAAATTTTTAATATTTGACAGACATGTTGGATATTTGTCAAACTTTTTGTGGCGTCTAATGCTAAATGTATTCAATTCAATTAATTTTTAATATTAAATTAAATTTTTTTAGTAGTATTGCTTGCCACAAAACAGCTTGTTGTTTAAAAACTGTTTACTTTAAATTGTTTGCCTTTATTTTATAATTTATTCTCCGTTTTAAGCTAAAAGCAACAAAATTGCCGCAGCATTATTGGCATCCGCATTCATTGAAAACAAAACAAAAATGAAAATTAACGGAGAATATTTGTGTTGTTTATTGGCAAACCCCAAACGGAAATAATGTGTGTGTTTGCCAAGCATTTTGTGTGGTTTGTTATGCCCTTAAAGAAACAGAGCTATTATTTCAATTGAAAACTATTTTCCAAATAGACACTAGAGATTTTTTTTGCCATTTATTACTTGCTACGCAACACTTTGAAATTATTTGGTTGAATTTTTATTTATTAAATAATCAAATTATGAATGGCTTTAAAAAAATCATATTAATTGTAAATTATGTAACATAATCATCATTTATAACAATTAACGTCTAATAATTAGTAAAAATGCATAAAGTAATTAGAATAAATATTAAAAAATTTTGCGGTTTTTTTGGTTAAAAAAATAAAAAACTCGTTTAAGCTGGAACAAGAATAGTACGGCAAATGGACCTAATCCAGAGTCCTCACTTGCGAGCTATTATTATTGAAAGCAAAATACATAACAATAGTTTAAATATTTGTTAACGACAAACACAAGTGGAACAGCAATAAAAGCCAAACATAAAAACGACGTTCCAAATATTGCTTTTATACTATGTATTTGAACTAATTCATAAAATAGAATAAAAGCGTTAAGCTTTTAGTGCCGGTTCACACACGTCAAGTTTAACTCGTCAAGTCCCGAGTTTTTAGGAGAGAGGGGGAAAGAAATGGCATTCTCTTTTCCGTTTTTTTCCTAAAAGCTCAAGACTTGACAAGTCAAACTTGACGTGTGTGAACCCGCACTTAAGAAAGAAGGGTTAAGAGAATACCATATCTTCTCCCCCCTCTCCTAAAAACTCAAGACTTGACTAGTAAAACTTTACGTGTGTGAACCGGCGCATACATATTGTGATTTTTTTTTATGTTTTGATGGATAAAAAAACCTTTTGTTTTTCATTTGTTTTACATTTATTTAATATTTTTTTGGCGCAAAATTTTTTATTATTGAAGATCAGTGCTGTTTACGCCTATTGGAAATCATACAAAATTAAATGTTGAAAACGCTTCAACTATGGTGAATATCGCTTATTAGTACAAAATTTGCATTCAATATTTGACACGCTAAATACAGATTAGTGTTGAGTGTTAAACGTAGATATCATTCCATTGTTATTTATAACAAGTTAGAGTGCTATATTCGGCTGTGCCGAATCTTTGATACTCTCCACCGACACTTCGAATGTTTTAGGAGTAATATCTGTATGATGTCTATTTATTATTATAATCTTTGTAAAAACAGACATCTGCATTAAAATTTGTTGCGGTTTAGACTATATAAAATTATTGATCGACAATCCGAATCAATTTTAAAAAGTTTGAGTAGAATATCAGTTTAAGCTGAACTTAAATGATTTTCAAGAGAACCAATTATATAAAAGCCATGGTAAGCTATGAACCAATCATCCCAAATTCTGCAGAAAGATTTCTGGTATTAAAAAACATAAATTTCAATACAGCGATGCAATTAGTTAAATCGTTTGCAGTAAATTTCAGAAGGCTGCTTAAATGGAATCTAAGGAAAATTATGGACCGTATATCACAAAATTGCATAACATTTTTTCTGGCCATATGAAGCTCAGCTGGAAGAAAGTTTACCGCGTATTTAATTATTTTACCAGAGTGGGCTTTATATGAGGCCTATGGTAAGTTATGCACCGATCTTCACTCAATTTTAAAGTCTTATTTCTCGTTCAATAAAACTGTGATGTACCAAATTTTGTTATGATAGCATTCTTTTATACGTTTTTAGGCGTACTAAACTGTTTTCCGGGAGTAAGGTTTATATGGGGCCTAGGGTAAATTATGAACTGATCTTCACGAAATTTCACAGTCTTATTTTAAGTTCTATATGTAATGATAGCATTATTTTTTACGGATTGAGGTTTACTAAGCTGTTTTCCGGGAGTAAGGTTTATATGGGTCCTATGGTAAATTATGGACCGATCTTCACGAAATTTCACAGTCTTATTTTAAGTTCTAAACAATTTTGATTTACCAAATGCTGTTATGATAGCATTATTTTTTACGATTTTATGCGTACTAAACTGTTTTCCGGAAGTAGGTTTTATATGGGACCGATCTTCACGAAACTTAATAGTTTCATTTCTAGTCCTATTTAACTGTGACGTGCCAAAATTTGTTATGATAGCATTGTTAGTTAGGGTTTTAGGCTTACTATACTGTTTTCCGGGAGTAGGGCTTATATGGGGCCTAGGGTAAATCATGGACGGATCTTCAAGAAATTTTACAGCGTGATTTCCAGTTAAATAAAACGAACTGTTGCGAAATCTTATATCATTCTGTGCATTTTTCCACCATTTATGTTAGTTTTTGTAACAAAATTATCAATTTTTTTTAGGTGGTGGTTCCACATTTTGATTCATAGCTCAGATCCTATTAAACCGATTTTGCTGGATTTCAATCCCAAACTGCTAAGAATAACTACAAGTAATTTGACACCAAGTTTGTTTATTTCTTTTGAGTTTTTCGAAAGTGAGCGTGTTTTCAACAGACGGACAGACAGACGGAAATGGCTAAATCGACTTAAAATTACTCAAGAACCCAGAATATATATACTTTATAGGGTCTGAGATGAATAATAAAAAAGTTTTACACGGAACGACAAACTTAATATACCCTCTTCACAACTAATTGTGGTGGAGGGTATAAAAATGTATCACTTTGTAAGGGTGCGTGTGACCTGATAAATATATTACACAATTATAATGCATTATTATTTTATAGAAAAGAAAACAAAGTAAGATGCCAAATATATCACTGAAAATGCCAAAATGGCATCACTGGCTTTTATAATACAAACACAGTTCTCTGTAGATGGACTTTTTTAAGCCAGTTTTTAATTTTATAATTTATTAATTTTTAAAACATATTTAACATATAGAGTCTTTACAATTTCATATAAAAACATGTTATTTATATGTTTATTATTCATTTGTTTGTTATTTACTACATACAATTAATTAATATTCTATTGGATTTTAATTGTATGTGTTTGTTTGCGCTCAATAAAAAGCGATTAATTGATAATTAAATATAAAAATTATTAAAAATTAGCAAATAATTATGGCATTTACTGCCCACAATTACGGAGCTTTAAAATTTTAATTATTAATTTTTAAATCTTTTTGGTTGTTGCGTTTATTTTTTTTTTTAAATTTCCACATTTCTTAATTTTATATATCCTCCACCACCACTAGTGGTGAAATCCAGCGAAATGGGTTCAGTAGAATATGAATTATGCACCCAAATGTGGAACAACCACCATAAAAAATTGACAATTTTGTTACAAAAACTGACATAAATGTAGGCTGCAGCCACCATTTATGATTGTTGTAAGATTATGCACAATTTGGTTTTATATGACTAGAAATTTTACTAGTAAATTTCGTAAAGATCCGTCCATAATTTACCATAGGCCCACTTTCGAAAAATACTTTAGTACGCCTTAAACCGTAACGAATAATGCTATTATAATACCATTGTTGCCACATAAAGCCCTTTTTGGGAAATTATTAAAATTCGCTAAAAACAGCTACAAATGACACCATAAAATTTTGTGGTAATCGGTGCATAATTTACCATAAAATGTATAAAACGCTTAAACAAATAAACGATGATTGATACATAATTTACATGTCCAATATAAATTCCCATCTCCACTTTTTTTTGTTATTTTATTAAGTTTATTTTCAATTTAATTCATTACAACAGGTGGCCTCAACGCCTACACGCAGAGAAAAAATATGGTTGAGCATGGTTACGGCAACAACACGATGTTTAATGTAACAATATATTGTTGTCGTATACGACAGCACAATGTTTTTCTCTATCACTCTCTGTTGCAGTATCCTTTCCTTTGCTAAAGAAGAAATGTAACCAAAAAAAGCAGCACCCCGACTCGATATGTTATTCGTCATCATTCTATTTTTGTATTTGATGTATTTACACAGAAAAAATTATGACCGAATTATTTTCAAACAAACGCTTGTTTGAAAATTTTTTTAATTTCTATAAATGTTTTTACTGATTCAAACAATATTTTTGTTTGATTTTTATTTAACCAACAAAAATGTGGACAACTCTTCAAAAATATAATAAACGCGCTATACGTGTCAAATTTTCATAATTTTGTATGAAATATTTAACGCTCTTTAATGTTGTCGTCTTTTTGCATTTTTTTATTTGATCGTAAGCAACACTTCTTTATGTGAAATATAAGAACAACAACAAAAAACACACACAGTCTATTTTTGGACGCTTTAAAAAAGTGCAACTATAAGAAAAACAGTAGCAGAAACAACATTGTAAGAAACCAAATCCCGTATTCAATTTTTTAAAACTGTTTGGTTAAATACATCAAATACAAAAATAAAATGATGACGAAAAACATATCGAGTCGGTCTGCTGCCGTTTTTGGTTAGTCTAAATTTACACGTTTCATCTTTTGATGCTCAAATTCTTTTCAATTCCCTTTTAAAGATGCCAACATAATCACACGCAGCAATCGGTTTCAACTTTTTTCGGTTCAAAACAACAACAAGTTTATTAACAGCGAATCAAAGAGAAAAAGAAAAGAAAAAAATTACATGCAGCCATCGCTGTGCTTATACCAACGAATAAAAACACAAAGCGTACTGACCGAGTACAGGCATCTCTGTACTAACCCCCTTTCTTCTTTCTTCTCTCACCTAAAAACATAAGAGTTGAGCATCAAAAGATGAAACGTGTGAAAGCAGACTTACATTTCTTCTTTAGCAAAGGAAAGGATACAGCAACAGAGAGTGATAAAGAAAAACATTGTGTTGTGTGTATAAATAAAGACTTCGTTCAAAAATTATTCCAACAAAAAAAAAAAAATGTGTCTCAAAGCCAGCCGGCGGCTTTGCTCTGCCATCATCTTCTCATACAGTGCTTACTTGTGTGCGCGTCATTGCTTGTGCAAAAACTTTTTTTTTTTATTTTGAAATTTAGTATATGAATTTCAGTAAACTTTTTGTTTGATTCAGTTAAATTATTTGTTTGAAAAAATCAGTGTTTTTTTCAATAAAAAAAATGCAAATAAATTGTTTGAATATGCGAATTTGTTTATAGGACCGATTTCAGACAAAAAATTGTTTGATTCTACAAATTTTTTGTTTGAATTGGAAAAATAATTTTTTCTGTGTAACCAAACAGTTTACAAAAATTGAATAGGGGATTTTGTTTCTTATAATGTGGTTTCTGCTATTGTTTTTCTTATAGTTGCACTATTTTAAAGCGTCCAAAAATAGACTGTGTGTGTTTTTTGTTGTTGTTCTTATATTTCACATAAAGAAGTGTTGCTTACGATTAAATAAAAAAATGCAAAAAGACGACAACATTAAAGAGCGTTAAATATTTCATACAAAATTATGAAAACTTGACACCAATAACGCGTTTATTATATTTTTGAAGAGTTGTCCACATTTTTGTTGGTTAAATAAAAATCAAACAAAAATATTGTTTGAATCAGTAAAAAAATTTATAGAAATTAAAAAAATTTTCAAACAAGCGTTTGTTTGAAAATAATTCGGCAATAATTTTTTCTGTGTCCCTGGGCAACTCATGCTGCAAATAAGTTGGAAAAAATCTTTAAATTTTATAAAATAGAAACTGGGAATTATTTCCTTCCATAAGTTTCTTTATTATATTCAAAATTTTTTATTTTTCGAATTTATTCTATGAACTAAATTTCAGTTTTTATTTATTTTATAAAGCTTTTTGTTGTGGTCCTATTCCTCAAATTTTTTAGAGATGACTTTATATTTTTTTACTTTCAGCCGGTAATTTAATTCAAACGCCATTTCTGAAACTAATCTAAAAATTATTTCTTAATTATTTCAAATCATTTAACTAAAAACAATACCCCCATTAAATATGTACCTTTTTACAGTTTTAGTTATTATCACATTTTTCCATTTCCGCTTGTTCAAAAAGATCCGGTCTAGACTTGAAATTTAATTTAAATGCGATTTCAATAGCAACGGCAACAAAATTAAACAAAAAATAATAAATAATAAAATTCCTCAGTAGGAATGTAATGCATTACCATACCATACAAGGTACGAGTACTAACTTCTAATATGGACCAAATAACAGGAGCACAAGTCATCATCAAATTATAAAATCACAAAGTTCATAATGCTAAAGTTCATAAAGATAAATAACAAGAGCTAAAGCGAATAAAATAAAACACAACAAAAAAATATTTATTCTTGTAATTGGATTTGTTGGAGAGCAAAAGATGAGAAAACAAAAAGGGGAAAAAGGAAGACAACTGCATATAAATTGTCATAAATAATAAAACTCCAAACGAACGATACAACTGCAAGTATTGGTAATTGTAAAATATTTGTTATGCAAATACAGATACAGATACACGACGAGTGCAAGCCCATTGATGAAATTAAAAGTTTCGCATTCGCAGTATACAAGTAGAATTCGCATTTTTAACTAAAATACTAAATAAATTCCGCTTTTATTAACATTGTATTTATCCTAAACGGAAAAGAAAATTCAAATAACTACAAAACTTAAACTTTAACAACTTACGTAAATAGTTGAAGTGCAAAAATATTTTGTGTATATAAGAAAAGTGTGTATTTACCTAAAAAGAGAAAAAAGAGATACAAAAAATAAATAAATTAGCAATTTATATTCGTTAAAAAAATATAGTATATTTAATAAATGTAAACAAGTATTGAACTAATGAATTCATTTAGGTTTAATATTTTTAACACTAGTTAGTCAATTGGTAGTACTTAAGGCTGCTTTACACTATCACACAAGTCTTAGGTATTTTGAGGAAAATACAACCCTGCCATGATAAATTGTTATTGTTTTTTTTAAAGAATTATTTTCAATTGTTTAAGCTTGAGGTCTTTTTATTTATAAAAAATTATATTTATTTACATATTTCAATCGATATTTCGCTAACCTTTGGTTAGCATCGGCAGGAAAATAAATTTACAAAATTTTATATGAATAACAAAAAACAAGCTTAAACAATTAAAACTAATTATAAAAAGAAAGGTCAAAAAAAAATATATAATAACGTTTTTTGAAAGTTTTCAAACAATTATTAGAGCAGGGAAGCATTTTCGTAAACTACTTAACACTTTGTGGGTAAGTGTATAACGACCTTTAGTAGCAAAGTGCCCTATAGGCCTTTTTAATATTGTAAGCGGAATTCATGCTTTGCTATTGAAGACCATGTGCATCTTTTAGGTTTGGAAAATCTTGATTTAAAACACAAAAAACATTTTAAATTTAAGCATTGTAGATGGCGTAAACCAAGTAAATTTAAAATGTATGCATTTTGTTGTTGTCGTGTTTTAAATCAAGATTTACCAAACCTAGAAAATGTATAATTCTACAGTAGCAACAACAAAATATATTAAACTTTTATTTACTGCGCTGCGGTTGAAAAATCACACAAAAAGCTGGGGGGTTACCGCGTATTTCGATTCGAAAGAAATCATTTACGAGTTCGATCAATGTGTACTGTGTATTACGATTTTCGTGATATTTGTTTCGAATATACGGACGTTTTTTATACTTTATCGAAAACAATAAATCCCTTTCTTAACAGCCACTCTCTTTTACGTACAAAAAGTTTTCATCAAATGTTTAATTTTTTTAAAAATACAACCTCTGCCATCGTTTTGAACGATTGCGAAAATCGTAATGCACAGCACAAATTGTTCGAACTCGTAAATTATTTATTTTGAATCGAAATACGCAGTTACCCCCCAGTAGTTAACACTTGTGTTAAATTTACTAGCATAAAACAGTTGACGAAACTCTATCTCATTTTCTCTCCCAGAGGACTCATTAATTTACGTTACGTACGCAAAATACAAGCAGTATAAAACTAGTCACTAGTATAAAATCGTATTAAAGGTAAAATATGCATTACGACATGTCCAAAAAATTATGTAGAATGAACAAAATCTTATCATACAAAAGCAAACTGTATTGAGTAGGAGAGAAAACGGATACAAAATTTGACATGCGGTTGGCTTTCTTTTTCTTTGGAGTACATTAAGAATTGCTTTAATAGATCTCTTCTAAATCGATAATGAATATAGGAGGCTTAGCGGCCCTGAACCCTATCCTGAGTTAGTACCAGTTAGAGAAATATATAGTACCAAAAAATCCCTCTTACAGATTCTCATTCACTCAGGACCTTCCATGTTTAATTTGATGTTTCTAGGTCCATATTAACGGAAATTCGAAAGTACCAGTTAAAGAAGAAAAAAAGTCCCAAAAGCCCTGTTACAGATTCTCATACACTCAGGACCTTCCATGTTGAATTTGATGTTTTTAGGTCCATATTAACGGAAATTCGAAGGTACCAGTTAAAATACAAAAATGTACCAAAAGCCCTGTTACAGATTCTCATACCTTGCATGTTGAATTTGATGTTCTCAGGTAAAATACTAATGAAAATTAAAAAAAGGACCACTTAAAGAACGTAAAAGTACCAAATAGATCCCTTTAAAGATTCCCATCCACTCAGGACCTAGCATGCTTAATTTTATGTTTTAAGACAAAAACAATCCCCTCTTACAGATTAGTATTCACTCAGGACATTGCATGTTTAATTAAATGCTTCTACATCCAATATTAGCGGAAATTCAAAAAGTAACAGTTAAAGACAAAAAAGTACCAAAAAGCACCTCTTACAGATTATCATTCTCTCAGGACCTTGCATGTTTAATATTATATTTTAAGTCCAATACTAACGGAAACTCAAAAAGTACCAGGTAAAGATCAAAAAAGTACCAAAAAGTTCCCCCATAGTCTAATTACTTGCAATACTGAATGTTGAATTTTATGTTTCTAGGTCTAATATTAAGGGTTATTAAAAAAAGTACCAGTTGTATAACCAAAAAACTAAAGAAAGAAATTTAATTTTCCGTATTTCAACTTTTTGGTACTTTTTTCTTTTCCCCATTGAAGTATCAACAATTTCAATATTGTAGTGCGAGCCCATTTAATGCGTGTATGCCAAAGAATGGAGAAAAATACTTTGTAAAAAAAGTACCAACAATAGTTTCGAATTTTACTCCTTAAATTTCTAATTTCTAAAAAGTACCAACTTCGTATTTGTATTTTTTAGATAAGTTTTGAGCGTGGTATAATGTTTATTTTTACGTTTATTGGTTTAAAAGATAGACGGGTTGACAAAATGGTACCAAAATTCAGGTTTTACCCGTTTACTTACAGACACCTTCCGCTTTATTTTTCTAAAGAACAACGATAAGTTATACATTTTTTCCTGTCTCTTTTAGTTTTGGAGTTATGAGCGAGGTTAGAATAGGAGGTTAAGTACCCTATCCTAAGTACTTTAGTGGAACCTTATTTAGCCTATGTCCGTTAGAAGGTTCTATTATATATTTTGCTGAAGAAATTTTTCAAATCGGACCGGCAGTTCCGGAGATTAATTTTTACAAACATAGAAACATACAAACTTTTCTGTTTTATAATATATGTAAGTGTAGATATTGAAAAATATGTTATTGTTATTATTAACCATAACATCTTCGGAGGCAACCATAATATGGTTGGGACTTCTTCACGCATGACTGGTGACAATAATATGATTAATGTAAATATAATAGTGGTACTCACACTAAACTTGTTAATTTGTTACTCGGTAGTTTGTTAATTTGTTAAAGCTACCAACTGTGAACGACCCCCTTTTTAAAACTTTGTTAGCCAGGTAACTAAATACATTAAAAATCATATAATTAACATACTTACACTTAATATACACGAACATTGCCAAAACACAAATATTTTTTTAGAAATGTATCACAAATCACTTTTTTATTATATTTATTTAGAAACTGCAACAGCTGATTGTGAGTTACCAACTAACAACTATTTTATCAGGGGTGCCATGTCGGTTATTTGTTAAATGTTAATCCGGTAGCGCGTTAAATATACAAAAACAAAATGCGTGTAAAAAAGTAAAGATTAACGACTAACAAACTAACAAGCTCTGTGTGAATACCACTAATATGTTTTGAAATTTTCGTTAATAATAGTTTTGTAGAAGGTGACCATCTCGAAAAATGTGCTAACTTTACGTGTATGATTTTAACGAAACCTGAATAAGTTTACTCATTCGAATACATTTGAGAATTTGAATAAAAATAAGTCAATTTTTATTTGTTTTAAATTTAACCAATTTATATAAATTAGCAACATTGTATGTCTAGATGTGTGACAAATTTCGTTCGGTCATGTGTATAAAATGTACGTTTTTTGTTTACATTGTATGTATAATATGTATGAAATGTATAATACACAATATGTAAAAAATGCACAATTCATTTGTATTAAAATAAAAAATATAACAATTAAATAAATTCACAAAAACTTTCAGAAAAACAGTTTTTTTCTGTGAACATCCAATTAAATTATATGCAAAGAACTTATTTATTTTTTTTTACAAGATTTGCTGCAGATTAAATTATATTTAACTTTTTTTGTAACAATAATTGGGAAGAGATTAACATAAATTCGCAGTAAAAATTTAAGAAACTTAAGACATTTTTATGGACTTTACAATTTTGTTTGAAGTAGCCGGTAAATTAGGAGGTTAAGTGTAAATTTGCTTTTATGTTACAAATTATTTAAATATAAAAAAATGTTAACTTTAATTTCACTTTCAATTTCCAAATTTAAATAATTTTTTATCGTGCAAAAAACAAGTAAAAATACTAGCCGCTTAAGCCCAACTTTTTGATACCCTACAAAATCACTATTTTCGGTGGTGGTGTTTGCATGGGAACTATGCTCAGTTATGGACAAATTAAAAAATTGGTAAGACGATTTGTGTAGAAATATATTTTTGGACCAAATTTTATCTAAATACCAACATAATTGGATTGTTCACGAAAAGCGTTATGGTTATGTAGTTATATTAAATGTATTTTGTTGTTGTGAATATAACTTAATAATAATATAACCTGATAACCAGCCTTCCGTGAAAAACCCAAATAAGTTTGCATGGAGGATACGTGTGATTTTAGACCGATTATGACCGACCATTTAAAGAGGCTTGGTGCTAATGACAATTGAAACGTATCTACCAAATTTCATAAAATTATCTTAAAGACTTTTTTTTATAATTTTAGTTAAATAGTTTAAAAAATAATAATAATTAAATTTTTTTTAGGTGGCGGCGTACTTAAAGTCGTAAACTTTGATCTTTGTTTTCGAGATTTTCAAATTCCGTCCAAACAATCCATTCAAGAAGCGCCTAATATCAATCCCCACCTAAAAAGGAGGATAAAATCATAGAAAAGTTCAGACAACCGCCACCCCTTCGGAACAAATGAAGGATATTAGCAAGGTTTCCCACCACTTCGCCAAATACACGGACGACATTGTTTATAGGCAATCATAGACGGCAGACCCATTAACCTAGGCCATGCTACTTAGCTGGAACAACAACCGATGAACGAAACTAATAGAAGGCAACATATCAATACTGAATGGATCGAAACTCCAAGAACAACAAGGATTGTGAAATCGTACATAGGAAGACGCGGGAACCACTACCAACAAATTGCGTAAGATGCAGAAGCTTTGTGCAAGCCATAGACTCCCCAAGGTCTATTTATAGTAGGTAGTCTCGGAAAGCCAGCTGTTTATTTTTTATTTGCTTGTTTTGTGATACAAACTGTCAAATGTTCCATAGTAAACAAGTAAACAAGTTTTTTGTCTTTATCTTTTGTATCTTTCAACCCCTTTAATGTTTGACAGTTCGTATCACATAACAACAATAAAAAGCCCTGTTGTTTTTTTTATTGTACAATTGTTGTAATCTCGCGGCTACCTGCTATAAATATACCTTGAGACTCCTAAAGGGGGCAATGAAGAAAAAAAATTATTAAATTTTGTTGCCAGACTAACACTAGATTCAGACGCTGATTTTTTTCATGTTTTTTGTGTTTGTGGCGAACGGTGTAGAGAAGTAAGCGGGGTAGAGAAAAAAATTCAAATTTTCTGTTCTCTGTGCCCTTTTTTATATTTTCCTTTGCACACATTCGTATTTTTGTTATGTCGCTTCAATTTATTTTTTATTTCAATATGGCAACATCTTTACAATACAAAACACGGATCACATTTAAATGGTTTGTTTTTTACAAATAAGAAAGTAAAAAAGAATTACCACTAACGGGGAAAAGATCAACCCTTTTGGGAAAAAATCATCGCTTGAATCTGTTGTCTTTTTTAAAGCAACTTTTAAAAGGAATTCAAAAAAGACATGATTTTTAAATCAAGGTCTGAAGCTGGTGTAAGATTTAAAAAAATCAATTTTACCTACATATTTACTTAAAATTTTTTGCAAAAATCTTTAAACTGCAAAGAAGAAACTCTCCAAAATAAAAACTATTAAGTATTAAAATATTATTTCAAAATCAAAATTTCTTAAAAATCATTTTAGAACTAAGCAAATTTGGGCATCACTATAAAATACTAAATTGCAAAATAAAATCAAAAATTTGTATTAACCATCAAAAAGTTCTAAAATACAACTGGAAATTGTGTAGTATTTGTACGTTTGTTTACAAAACCCTGCCACAAGACTACATATGGAATTTCTAGGGGAGAACTTGGACATGGAGTGGTAATTTATTTCCTATTTGCATGTATGCAATCTTATTTTTACAGTCAATTGCAACAGTTGAACGAATAACATTGAAAATTTAATCAAAATTTCGCCAAGTATTTTTTTAATGTACACAAGTGCCGAGCAACACAGTGAACGAACACACAAATCCAGCTACATTCATTATTGAAAAAATTTTTTTTGGTGGAACTTTAAATATGTATGTATGTAATTTTGCAGGAAACCTAAAAAGACCAAAGATGGTCGGCCAATCAGACGTCCAGTCAAACTTTTATTTAAATTGTATTTATTTTAATATTTTGTTTAATGTTCAACATGTTTCGAATATTACTGAAACAAAAAAATTATAAGATTTGTTGTTTCTCGAAATTCTACTACCTGGTTCACACTATGCGACATGTAGCACAGAAATATATCATGAAACGGAAGATTGATGACTAATAGGCTTTTTACACTTGCCCACATCTTTCATTTTATCGCAAGGATGTTAAAATCTTCTCATAACAATTGCACTGGGCTAAAAATCAACATTTTCATGCTGTTTCATTCAATATCTTTCAATTATTTTACTGTCATCACTAAAAAACAAATAATACTCGTGAAAATAAATATTTCCATGATGAAAGATATTGCAAATGTTAACAATGTTTCTCCATTTTCAACATCTTCAAGTGTAAAACTATAAGAGTGGAGAGATGCTTGCAGGGTTAACAATGTCGCAAATTAACTTATGTTCCTTTTTTATATATTTCGTTAAAAAATTCTGAAGTTGAATACTTACATTTTAATTTAAGACTTACAACTCAAATTGTAGATTTTTGCGTGCAACAAAAAACGTTACGTTTGAACGTATACGAGTTTTCAAAGGAACACCAAAAGAAAAAATAAATTTTATTGCATAGACATGTTGCACAGTCTGAAAATGGTTTAAATTTTAAAGTTTTTACATTTTGAAATTATTAAATTATTAAGAACGTGATCCGAAACCATTTTTTTTAATTTTTTAAACATTTGATATTTAATAATAATTCACGGAGTTATATAAAAACGGGACAAATTGAACGATCTTGATTGCATTCAAAATGTAGAAAGCAGCGCTGTCTGGAAGTTGGAAAGCGTAATTTCTGGCTTTGTGCATACATTTGCGGTCACTGACGATTATTAGGGCTGCTGTTCTAACTTCCATGTTTTCCATGGATATGACGAATTTCGCCGACAAATATTTCATATTTAAATTTATACGGCTTAATCGTGAATATATCCAAGGTGATTTGACATTAGAGTTTTTTTTTAATAAAGAAAGGATTTAAAGGACGGGTTGTTAGCACGCAAAGAAAAACATGAGAGCGGACTTTTTTTATGAAACACGGGTTTTTGGATAACAAGTTATTGCAACGAAGTTCCCTTTGAGTTCTATACACTTTGTCCAAAGTTTATTAAATTTGTTATTCCTTCCAGAAAATAAGATTTGTCGTGTCATTCAAAAAGGTATTTCTCTGTTAGATAATTTCATAGTCGGAATCAAATCTTTTTTCGCCATTTCTTCAGGTTTGGAAACAAGAAATAGTAAGTCGGGGCTAAATACGAAGAAAAGGCCTCATGAGGGAACAATTCATAGTCTAATTTATGGATTTTTGACATTGAATGCTAAACAGCACACGAAATTCCATTTCCTCCTTAAATCACGGGGACCCCACTTCTGCTACTGACATTATATAAAACTAAATACCGATGAAATTCTACGATAAAGTAATTAACTTTCAATTAAAATTCTATACTTTTTTCATACTCAAGAATAATTGAATTTGTTTTAAAACTAAAATTCAATTCTAATTAAATATTCATAGCAAAAAACACCTGCCATTAGTACTCAATTGAAATTGTTGAATATTGAAATTCAAATTCACTCATATACAAAAACACAAAAACCCACAACCACTTAAAGGGAAAATCAATAAAATTGTTATAAAAAAAATTACGCAATGCGCACAATTTTTCCGCCAGACTCGATTTATTATTTACTATTGTTCAAATTATTTGGCATTATTTTAAAAGAGAGAGAGAAAAAAAACATCAAAATAAATTTATTAGAGACAAAATGCTAATTAAATATTGACAACAACAGCCAGAAAGTTGTATCAGCATTAAGTTGGCAATTTTATACATGACTACATTTCAAAGCACGCACTTCGATTCCAATAACTACAATTTCGAATGATAGTACGAGTACAAGAGAAGTATTTGTCAATTTAGGCTTAAAATTATAAAAAGTTGCAGTGGAGTTTAAACTGTTTATAATGGGGAGTTTGTTGTTTAACTGAAAAATGTGTATTGAAAAGCAGCATACACAGTGGGCATATTAAAAGATAAATGAAAAAAAAAAGTTTTAGTTTTTAATGGAGTTGGAAATTGAAAATATATGAAATTTATAGCGGAGATGGATTCCAGTTTAAATATACACATACATAGATTAAATATGTGTTTTATTAAAAAACAAGTAAAAAAGCTTTATTCGGCTATTCCAAATCTTATATACCCTCTACAATGGTATAGAAAGTTATATATGTAAATACCTTTCTTAAGTTATAAATAAATCAACTTTGTGTCAAACTCACTTGTCCAGTCCCGCCCACATTTTGTCGGATGGTGTGTATTGATAACCAAAATGCTTATTTCTAATTATGAAACGTTTGCCCTTGCTGTTCTGTAGATATACATAAAAATAAAATAAGAAAACAACAAAAAGGGATTTTCGGGTAAAATTAGAGGATATTTTGGTTTTTTGAATATCTCGGTCATTTGTGGACCGATCAGGCTGAATTTCATTAGCAAGTAATAACAGCCTAATGCGACATAAATGTATAACAACCTAGCCCCCATCATACCTGGGGTCCCACCCCACTGCTTCTACAAAAATAACTGTATATGGGTAATTCCATTCTGTTGCACGTGACAGTCGTACGCATCAAAAATGCAATAACATTTTCAACAACAAATATTTGTCCGTTCTTTCACCCTGCAAAAAATAGGACCATTCCAAACACGCGTGTAAAGAGTAGCCCACAAGGGATGTCCTAGGGGAGGACCGTTTAACCCACCTTTGGACTACTATGGAGTAGTTTAAAAACTACTCCATGGTATACACAAGAGGATTAGTTTTGAAGTCGTTTAAAAGCGAAAGCACGTCGTTAAAAAACGAAGACATGTCGTCTCACTACAAACACTTTTTAACAATGACATGGTCCATGCTTGCATTACATCGGACCAGTCCATGGAGTAGTCCATTTTATCAAAATGGATCAGGTGGTCCAATTTTATTTGAAGGGTATCCTTTAAATTATAACAGTTAGAAAGCACTGTTATCTATGTTAAAGTTGATGGAGGTCGCCATTCTTGGTCAAAGATAATGGCAACAAAAGTAGCGGTTCGAACGTGAACAAATATAAGTACTTTTTGTGGCCATGTATAGAAAGGCGCAATTCAACGAAACCTGGCACAATTTTATAATCAAACTGCTTTCAGAATTTTACGTTCATAGCAATGTAACATTAAAATGTCTTTGGTTCGATTCCAAAATCTTCTGTATTTTTTTTAAGCCAAAATCTGTGTCGATACGTGACATTTCGAACGTGAAATTTTTTCCATAATAATTTAACAGAATAATGATTAAAACAAAATAAAAATCTACCGTTAATCCGAATAACATATCTCTCTTCGAACTCTTCCTTAGATTACAGACCATGTAAGGAACTTTTTTGGAATAATTGTTATCATATATCACCTCTTTTAAAGAAGATGATATTAAAGAAAACATACAATAAAACTTTCTCACAAAAGTTTGTGCAACTTTGCAGTCTGCTTGTTCGTCTAAGTAAACGAATTTCTGGGGGAATTTATAAAATTTGTAAAATCTGAATATTTCTCTACAACAAAATCATAAAACATATGCTTTTAATAACTTTTCGGTAACGGTGGACCTTTAGAAAGAAATGCCCATATGCTGTTGACAATTTACGTTGTTGGTTTAAAAATTTCATTTAAAATCTTTAGTTAATTTTTTTTTTTATTATAAATGATAGTTTTTTTTTTTTTTTTTTTTTTTTTTTTATTATTATTATTATTATTATTTATTTATTTCATTTCAGTTACATTTAATAAAATATTGACCTTGCGAAGCCATGTTGGCTTGTCTGCAGGTACAGTATACAAAAATTAAATTTCTATAAAATGATATAAATTATAAATTATGAATTTCAAAACAATATATGTAGCTTAATTACTAAAAAGAGTTTTTTATAATTCAATAATTCAATTTGATATTTGATATAATTTTTCGACTAAAAATTACTTATTGTATATTCACAAAATATTTTTTGATTGCCTTTTTTCTTTTTGGGCAATTTACTGAAATATTAATAATATCCAAAGGCATAGTATTATGTATCGTAGGTAGTACGACGGCTAGTGTATTTTTTCCGTAATTGTTTTTGTATTTCGGAATTTTGAATCTTCCCTCCTGATTTCGCCGAGTTTGGAAGGTATGATCAATTCTGTTAAAGAATCGGGTGTCTTTACTGAATTCAACGACTAGTGTTATGTGGTATATACTTGTTATATTTAATATTTGTATGTCCTTGAGAGTTGTATTTGCTATATTTCCGTTGATATTGTTGTTGATATTGGTAGTGGTGTTGGTGTTGTTAGCTATGTTATTGTTGGTTGATGAAATGTTGCTATTTACCGTATTGTTCGTAATGTTATTGCTGATGTCGTTGTTTGCATTATTGGTGCGATTATTGTTAATGCTGTTGTTGTTGATTGAGTTGTTGGTGTTCCTGTTACCATTGTTGTTGTTCGTGTTGCTGCTATAAATATTAGTAATCTCGCTGTTGCTTCCGTTGTTGTTATTGATGTTAATGCTATCATCATTGTGGTTATAGTTACTGATGTAGTTGATGTTGTTATTGTTGGAGTTATAGATATAATTATTGTGTCTGGTGTTATGGATGTTATTGGTAGTGTAGTTAGCGATGTTGTTGCTAGTGCTGTTGATGTTATTGCTAGTGCTGTGGGGGGTGTTGTTGGTGCTAGTGTTGAAGGAGTTGTTGTTATTCCTTAATGTGTTATCTTGGTGATATGTTCGTGAGTTAGTGTTTTCATCCAGTATTTTTATTAACTGGTTTTGCGTTTGTTGTAGCTTTTTGCAATGGCTTGAATTCCCCCAGGCTGTGATGCCATGTCTAATGTTAGACTCTACTAACGCAAAGTATGCTTGCCTCAATACCATTTTGTTTGAGTGGAATCTTAGGGGGTATAGCATGTAGGAGGCTTTCCTTAGCTTTTTTCTTAGATATTCTATGTGTTCACGCCATTTAAAGTTATGATCTACTATTACTCCCAAGTATTTGTAAGAGTTTACAATATCAACTGTTGTGTTACACTGGTCTTGTTCGCTGTTGAGGTTTGTTCTACCTGTGTCGTGTAGACATTCTGGGCAGTGAAATTTGAGCTTTAAGTCTGCATATAGAAAGTGTGGGGGTTTTATGTGCATTAGTTTGGTTTTTGATACATTTATTATCAAACCGTGATCATGACACCATCTTTGCGCTTTTTCTAGTTCAATTTGCATAATTTTTAAGGCAGCTTCAACGTTTTTATGCGCCACTACAATAGTTGTATCGTCTGCATATGCAAATGCTTTGCTATTACTAAGGTTGCATAGCAGTTCATTTGAATATATAATAAATAATATGGGGCCCAATTTAGAACCTTGTGGCACACCATAATTCATAACAACTTCTTGGCTAACACTGTCTGATATTTTCACAAAAAATTTTCTACATTTAAGGTAGTTTTCGAAAAATTTCAGGCTTCTACCACGTATTCCTATTTTTTCCAGTGATTGTAAGAGCTTTACGTGCGGGATTGTGTCAAATGCTTTACTGAAGTCAATGAATAACGTAAGACAGTGGTTATTTTTGCTCAGATGTTCGTTAATATGATTGGCAAAGTTTCCTAGCAGTTTGTTTATATTTTTTTCGCTTTGGAACCCATATTGGTTTTGGTTGATGATTTTATATTTTTTTATATATTTGGTTAGACGTCGAACTATAATTTCTTCCATAATTTTTTCAATGACAGGTAGAATTGCTATTGGCCGATAATTATTGAAATCTGCTTTACATCCACTTTTATACACAGGTCGGATACGGGAAATTTTGAAAATATCAGGAATTATTGAAGTATCAATAATTTGGTTTACTATTTTGGTTATAACTGGAACCATCACATATGAATTATTTTTGATATCAATGGGCCTTATGTTATCTACACCTGCAGCTTTGTTTATATTTAACGAATTAATTATAGCATAAACTTCCTCTTCGCATGTTTCGGCAAGGTAGAAAGAATTTGCAAGACATTGAGGAGCGTGAAGTGAGACGCATTTTTTACATTTATGAATTATTTTTTTTACATTATCCTTAAAATTTACAGCAAGGGAGTTACATAATTCGAGTATATTGTTTGATTTGAAGTTTCTAACAATTACTTTATCAATGTCATTGGATTTTTTGCCTAATATTTCATTTATTAGTTGCCATGTTTTTCGAATATTATTTCTGTTTTCAAAAAATTTATTTTTGTAATAGTTACTTTTGGCAAAGTTAAGTTTTTTGTTTAGAGTATTTCTGTATTTTTTGTATTGGATTTCATATGTTTTATTGTTTTTGTTTAATAACCACTTTTTATAAAGTTTATCCCTATTTTCACAACATTTTATTAAATTTTCGTTTATCCACGGATTAGGTATTCTATTCTTGGGTTTTTTAGTTTTAATCATGGAGTTTTTATATATGTCTAAAAATTAATACAGTAATTATTTAAAATTTTTTCAATGTACTAAAATTAATATAATTAAATTTAGCTCCCCAATTACTAAAAAAAAAATCATATTATTTAAGTTAGTAAATGAAACAAAATTTAAATTGTATTCAGTGTGGCCATATCTAAAAATATTTTACAGCTAAATCGGCTTTAAAATAATGCTAAAAAATGCTAAAAAAAAATCCCAACCTGCCAAAAAATAATGCTAAAATTAAAATTGTATTATTTTTTTGTTATTTTAGTCAAAAAAATGTATACATGATTTATTTTGCATAATTCTTCCCTATAAACTCACATTATATCAATAGAATAAACTGATTACGTAAAACATAACAATAAAATATTTATAAAACATAAATAGTCTTAAAACTATAAAAGAAATAAGATTTCCGTATGACGTGCTAAGTTCGCAATTTTTCATATTTGATAAATACACTGAGATCTATTGTTGAGGGAAAGCTAGCTTCTATGCGCATTTCACTGGTTGCTTAGGCCAGCTCATCTGCTACCGTGTTCTGTAATAAATTAAATTTGTATTGCATTGCCAAATTTAGCAATGCACGTTACTGAATTACATTTGTAGCCAAAAATTGCTTAATCAATTTTATAGATTTTTAGCGATAGAGATTTAGCTTTAGCGAATTACGGAATACGGCTGCAAGAAACCTTTTCCAAAGATTTAAGAAAAGCCAATAATATTATACAAATAAAACCCTAAAAGCGAATAAGTCTTACTTGTACCAATATCAAAGCTTAAACAAAACACCAACAATAAACAGTGAGAGAAATATATTTCAGTCTTTATATACGTACATAAAAAGCTTTCAAAAAAAAGGTACCATACCATAACAAAAAATTAAGGGAACTTTACCCATAAATGCCTTTTATTTAATATTTCAATAAAAATTATATAACATGTTAAATAAAAAATTTTATTTTATAAATTAAATACGTCATCAAATGAATATTCTTCTTCAGCTTCTGAAGAATCGATCGAGATATCATTATAATATATGTTCTTATTTCATTTTTATATGAAATCGTACAGATTTTTAAAACTATCCAACATTTTAAACCTCACCTAATATAAGTAACGATTTCATAGACTTAAACGTCATTCTATATCGAATTTTCGGTTTTAAGAGATTTATACCACTAAAAACCTATTTTAACTTCCGCGTTGCTAAATGGCAAAACCAAGAACTTCATTGCAAAAGAAGCTAATTCACTGAATGGATTTTAATTTAAAGCATTTCTATATCCAAATATATTTATCCAGAAATCAACTGTTGAGTTCCTATTTAACAATTCATATGAATCTATTTTCTGCCACTGACGCTCCAAAGTTGTAATTTTTTCTACAGTGAAATCAATCATTTCTTCTTTTAAATGTTCGCTTAATTTGCATTCTTTAGTTTTTAAACTGTTTTCTACACAAAAAAGTTAGTATTTGTTAAATTATGAAAATTGTTTGGCAATCGTTGTTTAAGTTGACATTAAGTTTCTATTTCAAAAGTTATGGTATTTTTTTCGTTTCCAAAAATTTTTTTGAAATTGTAATTGAGGAAAAAAAATCCGCTTAACATGAATTAAATGGTTCAAACTGATAAAATTTTAAAACAATTTGATATGAAAGGTCTTTTAAAAGATTGTACAGTTTCTATAGCAAAAGAGCGTGGTAGATTTTCAAAAAATAATACTTGAATACCCTTAAATTAAATAATGCTAAAAAATGCTAAATATGTAGTTGAAAAATGCTAAAAAAGAATGCTAACTGCAAAAATGCCAAAATGGCCACGCTGATTGGATTTCAAAATGTTGATCCTTAAAAAATTTACATGTCTTGTAAACAAGTTTTATTACATGAAAATGTTAATGCAAAAATCAATTCAAATTATTACAAAATCTCTGCACGTTCTCTTATTTCCATTTCGAACGAAAAATATGAAAAATAAAATAAATTTGAATTTTTTGTTTCCCCAACAAACAGAAAACACACAACACTTACACATATGAACGTTCATAAAGCTTAAACACCTAAAAGTCGGCAACATTTATTATGAAAGCTCCTTCTTTTGAAGCTTAACTTTGTTTACTTCCTTAACCCGGTTTTGATAAAAAAAAAATCCCTTTTCACTTATTTTTTTCCCAAAAGAAAAAAAAAACAAATAAAAAAATATAATAAAAATAAAAGAAATAAAAAGTTTTCTTGTTTATTTTGAGCAGAAGGTGCAAATTGCACTAAGGAAATCTAATATGTTGCAAACAAATTGCCAAGGAAAAATATGATGAGAATTGAAAACAATGAAGAAGAGGAAGGAATGAGGAAACAAAAACATGTTTAGGAAACCAAAACCAACGAACCAAACAGCCAGTGAAGGTGTACCATGCCAAAGAAATATGTTGGAATTCTGTTTTTTCTTGTCTCAGTTTTTGGTGGAATACAGAAACAAATAAAACAGAGAAAACAAAAAAAAAAAAAAACAAAACAAGCATGCTCGTTAAATGTAATAAAAGTCAAAAGGATAAGAACGCGTAAAATTGTATGTTGTTGTTTTTGTCGTGAAATATGAATGTAATGAAAGATGTGCAGACAGACACAGCATTAAAATGTTTCTTTGGTAAATAAAAAAAAAAGATTTCTTTTCTTTGCCCTAAGCCCAGGATGTTTGTAAGACATTTCTCATTTGTATGCATTTTTCTTTCTTTCTTTGCTAGAAAATTTAAAAAAACCTTAAAATATTTTCTCTGTATTTTAATTAAGTTGTACGAATTACTTTCTGCTTAAGTCAAAAGGATTTTAAATTGGGTGGGAGCTAAAGGAAAACAAGTAAGAAAGTAGGGTACTCTATAAAACATTGTGGTTTAAATAATATTTATTTATTTTTTCTATTATGTTTAGCAAGTTATGAGGCATATCTCTCAAATCCCTTGTCCTTATTAAGACTGCGTTCACACAATAATATTTTTCCCAAGAAAGTCTCAGTTTAGTTGTAAAAGGGAAGAGATGAATTATATTTTGTGCTGTTTATATTTTGCCAATAAACCCAGACAACTGTCATAGTGTGAACCCAGATTAACAGGGGTGTGATGGAAATCGAAAACGCAAAACGCAAGAATTTGGAAGTTGTTTTTAATACACTTTTAATCAAAATTTTATATTTTTTTTTATAAAATTCTGTTTAATAGATAAATATATGTTTAATATTAGCCATAAAATTCTTTTATTACAGAAATCTTGTTAAAAACGACTTGTAAAATTCAGGCGTTTTCGATTTCCATCAAACCCCTGTAAAACTTGTACACAAAAAAATTCATAGGAATTTTGGGATTTTCTCTGCATGATCTTTGACTTAAATTAAAGCTTTTGGCACATTAAATGGTACAAATTGCCGGCGTATATGAATAACAATCTTAGCTTAGTTTAAGGAAATATGTTTAAACAAGATGCAAGAAAAGCTGAAATATTTCGTCAACATTTTAAACTGAAAATGAATAAAGATTTACAGAAATCTTGAGATAAAGACCTGATAAATGACATAATGTACGAAGTAGTGTTTAGTATTACAAAATGATTGAACAACTATTTAATTTAGCTATATTTCCAATATCTATAGTAATTTAACTTTTTTATTTTTATTGCGCGGTTTTTATTAACATTTAACGCTGCTAGAAGCAAGAGCGTATTCTTCAAGATTTCACTTTAATGCAACGAATTTTATAACAAAGGGAGAGGTAGGCTGAGTTTCAAAACGTCAGTTGCAAACCAACTCGGCTTTTAAAGTGCACTCTACAATCCTAAATTGTAACCCCTGATCGTATGGATAATCTGAAGGATATTTCACCTTCATTTGTTACATCCTCCGGGGCATAATCAGGTGCAGCCACTACCTGGAATTCGGCAAAAATCCAAGATGTGCAGATACCAGGATAACTTTACTATAACTTGCGATTACGACTGACCAAATTTCTTTTCTCGTAATACCGGAGTCATTAGCCCCCGCTTAGCACGCACTGACTATTGGTCTAGGCATCCATTAGTATACCTATTGTGGGAAATGCTTCTTGTCATACAGACAGATTGTCTTGCGGGAAGATTTACTTTTACGATAATTAGTACTTCCAAGGTTGAGCGCCGTACGACATGAGGTATTAGTTCTCGAGGATTACTTGGTGGTTGTTGTTTACTACACAGAAAAAATTCTGCAAAATTTTTCACCAATTAAAGCATTAATCAAAAATAAAATCAGTTTTAGTTAAAAGTTTAATCAAGTGAATTAAACGTTTAATCAAGTAAATTAAACGTTTAATTAATACTATTAATTTGTTTACTGGTGCAAATTTAATTAATTTTTTAATTAATATCACAAATTTTTTAATTGAAATCAATTTTTATTTTTTTCTGTGTACCCAAAGTCACAGGAAGAGGACTATCCCTAGATAGCCCTGAGTGCTCTCACCCGGTTTGTAAACAAATTTGTTGGCAGTGGATGAGATCAATCATGGAGTAGGCCTACGCGGTAGGAATTCTTATATGTATATCTTTTTCACATCTATCTTAAAGTTGTCTACGTGTACACAATAAGCAAATCGGACATCGTATGTTTTTTTAATATGAGGAACCGGGTTATTGTTTTTTTTTGCAGGTTCCCAGTAAAAAATGGAGCTTCCAACGAAGCAGCATTATTCAGCTCATAAAAAAATTGTTGAATGTAACGATCAGCTTTATACATTGAATGTTTTGATACAGTTATTTCTTAGTATTCTCCCTTACAAACCTGCTTCGTAGTAAGGGAATGCCGCACAGAGGGATTTGTCCATACAATGTTTGGCAAAAAATATAAGGAGTGCTCGTTGAATGTTGAAATTTTGCTCTGAGCCTTTGGTTAACTCAATTAAGAAAAATATAAAGTTTCATCAAAATTCGCCACGCCCTCCACCCACCGCCCATAGAACCCAAAATTTTTTTTTGGCCCAAAGTTTTTGAAATTTTGCTCTGAGCCTTTATTTAGCTCAATTAAATAAAAAATAAAGTTTCATCAAAATTGGCCACGCCCTCCACACACCACCCATAGAACCCAAAATTTTTTTTGGCCCAAAGTTTATGAAATTTTGCTCTGAGCCTTCATTTAGCTCAATTAAGAAAAATATAAAGTTTAATCAAAATCGGCCACGCCCTCCACCCACCGCCCATAGAACCCAAAATGAAATCAGTTAATAAATCCACATTATTATTGCAATTTATAAGTTCCTTGCACAATTCGCTATATGAAACACAAAAGGAACCCATTTTAAAAATTAGTTAGATTTAATAGTTTTCTTAATTTTTTTTTGGCAAATTTTATTATTTCAAATAATCATATGGTTTTGTTTTTCTTTTTTTGTTTTGCACTTTTTCGATATTGCTGTCAATCAGTTATTAAAAAGTAAAAGTTAAAGCCTAAAAGTATACAAAACCTTTTACTGTAAATATGCATTGCAATTTATTGTAAATATTCACAAAAAATACGTGAGTTTTATCACAAAATTTATAAGTTTGTTCAGCGATCGCAAAAAGTCGCAGAATTTTTTTACATAAAATTAAAGAAAACATTCCAAACTTTAATTTAGTAGTAGTACTAACACGGAGGTAGACCGAGCTAACTTATTTTTTTTCTAATGAAAACTGCAAATGCTAAATTTTTTGGAGTCATTTTGATTTGCTCAGATCTCTTAAACTATATATGTAATTTAAATAATTTTTCTTTCCTAATAAATTTAAAATACTATATTTTAATAAGAATGCTCTAAAACTATTCATAGTTAAACCATATTTATTGTATAAACAACTGAAATGTAGTAAAATTTTCATCAGTTTTCGTTGTATAATATTTCGATAACTTTACCACACTCTTTTTTATACAAAATTTTATTTTTTTTGAAAACAAATCATGGTTTTCTACTAATGAAACACTTCTCTACAGAATTGCATCATAAGATTTCTAAAAAATAACTGTAAAAAAATAGACTTTTTGCCAAAAAAATACCACTGTGTGCCGTAGCACTTGAAATGTTATTTTTTTTTTATAAAAGTTGTTGAGAGTTTTTTCACTTACTTTACTGCATTTCTGTATGTCTTATTGCGTAGCGCATAATTGTGCGCTTATTTTGTTAAATGTACCATTAGTGCTTCGCAAAATGATAAAATTTTTTATTGGGTTACTATTAAGATGTATTAAAACAACTGCTTGGGATACAGAAAAGAGGATTTAGAGCAGTGGTGATCAAAATTGAAATGGTTTTGTATTGGTGAGAAAATGAGACGAATTAAGAAATACAGTACAACAAAAAAGTAAACGAAAAGATTATTATAAAAATGTAATCCTAAAAATTGTTTTGGTTTAAAAAATCTGTTTAATACTTCAATACACAATTAATTTGCTATTTGGTAAAACAAAATATTTTTCCTTATAAATATTTTTAAGGTAAACAAAAAAAAAAAAAAAAACAAACAATTTTCTTTTTTTTTATTAATAAAATATGTATAGATATGATATAGAAAAATATAAAGAATTCAAATTAACTGCGCATAGCAAATGTCTAAAATTTTGTTTAAGGACAGTTTGAACAATTGTCAAATATAACATGATTTAGTTCTTGTGAGAAAAATAAAATGTTATAAACGATTTTTCAATAATGAAGACTGCAGAGCAGATAATAAATTAAAAAGACGAAAAGCACATCACTCGCCTTAAAAAAGGAAATTTGTTGGATATTTTAAAATCAAAAATACTTAACACAATGACCTTCAATTATTCACCGAAGTTTGCTGGTTAAGAAGATCTTCACTTTAGTTAAGGGCTTATCAGGGTCTCTTAAGGAATTTCAGTTCATTTCAGAGAAGAAATTATTATATATGACTTGAGAAATTTTTTAAATCGAATCATATTCATTCTTGTCATATCTTTATATAAATATACAAAAATTTTCGTAATGGTACGAACATTTGTTTTAGGCACTATTTTTTAAAATCAACCAAAGCATGTGCCAAGCAAGTGCACTATTAGCCGTCTGAAAGACAACTGAATTAAAAGAGCATAACAAAGTGATGGGTGGAGCCAAAAAGCAATTGCTCTATGAAATTATCACCACTGATTTAGAGTCCGTCCAACAGCTTGATTGCTTGTTAATGTCTGATGAAGCCTATTTTGATTTAAACGGCAATGTAAACAAGAAATATTGCCGTACTTCAACCCTTCAGGCCACAATAAATAATTTTCTGATCAAGTGTTGCATATGCGTGGATGAGCATGGAGGTCATTTACGGTCTATCATCTTCAAAAACAATTAGTTATATAAAATTAAATTGAATTTCCTATACCACAAAAAAAAAAAATTAATGAAACACATTGATTTAAAAAAAGTTATTTGAATGCAGCACAATTGGTGCCCCACCATGTATCGGGTGTTTTTTAGCCCCGATACTTTAGATTTCGATTATTATGATTTGACAGCTCAGAACGCCAAACTGTGTTCACTTTTCTGTTGAGTAAGCCTTTGCAACGCTTCCATATTGTGGAAATTTACTTTGAAAAAAAGTTGCTCTCGAAGTTCATAAAACACTTCGTCCATTTTACGAAGCTCATTTCTGGTTAAATGGCTACGTCAATAAACAAAATTGCCGTATTCAGAGCGGAGACAATCCTTAAGCCGTTAACGAAAATTGACTGTTTCGTGAGGATTAAACGCTCTTTCAAAATGAGCAAGGAGCTGCCGTTACGTTGAATGGCGACTGTTATGGAGCCATTTTGACTGAATGTTTGTATCCAAAAATTAATTAGCTAAACATAAATGACATTTGCCACACTGCGTCTTTAACAATCGCTTTATTGCAGTATCAACTTGGTGACAACTTTAATTCCAGAAATGGTCCTGTTCACTGGCCTCGTTCGTGCGACTAACGGACAATTTTAAGGTTTTTATATCACATTTATGTTTAAAATCGTTTTGAATACAAAATTCTGTTCTTCACTAAGCACTTAAATGTAACTTCATTCACCAAACTGCTTAATTTAAATTTAACTTAAGTTTCCATTGGAATAGCTTAGCAAGGTCACATCACTTTCCCATTAATAAAACAACAACAGGCAAAGCAATAACAGACAGCTGTTTTTTGAGAACACCTTGTAAATAAATACACTTTTTTATGATATTTTTTTGTATTTAGTAGTGCTGCTATACTTTTATCTTGATTAAATAAGACTTTTCAAATAAAACTCAAAAAATAAATCTGTATTTAAATACGATTTAAGTTTATATGAAAATTTACTTAATATAGATTTAAATACTATCCTGAAAATTGGGCCTTTAATGCCCTCTGGATTACTTTCTATGGGGATTATTTAACACGTATAAGCGGCTGACAAATGCCGCTAAAAACATTTAAAAAATTTAAGGCCATCAAATTATCTGCTAGATTATAATATAAAAATTTTCATTCCAACAATATTTCTGCCTTGTATTATCTTTTCAAGTTCTCATGCAGCTGAAAACACATTCTATATGACATGAAATCATAATGCCAAATCTTATGGAATAAACTTAACAGTGACATTGCAGCCCATCTTTATTCACACAAGAGATTTTTGTAGAGTTGAATAATTCCGGTCGTGCACTCAGAGAAGACACATTTCTCAATATTGTCACCTCAAACAAAAGTACATATTTTTAATGAAAATTTTTTAAAAATAATAGGGTTCTGGCTTCTTGATAAAGTACTAATTTAACCACACAGAAAAAATTATTGCCGAATTATTTTCAAAAAACGCTTGTTTGAAAATTTTTTTGATTTCTATAAATTTTTTAACTGATCCAATTAATATTTTTGTTTGATTTTTATTTAACCAACAAAAATGTTGACAACTATTCAAAAATATAATATACGCGTTATTGGTTTCAAGTTTTCATAATTTTGTATGAAATATTTAACGCTTTTTAATGTTGTCGTCTTTTTGCATTTCGTTATTTGATCGTAATCAACACTTTTTGTGAAATATAAGAACTACAACAGAAAACACATGCAGTCTATTTTTGGACGCTTTAAAAAAGTACAACAATAAGAAAAATGATAAAAAAAAACCTGACTAGGTTTGTAGTAAAAAAACAACAAAAACAATAGCAGGTAAAACAACGTTTCACTCTTTTTAAACAACAGAAACAACAAAAACATTATAAGAAACAAAATAAATGTTTATGCTGGTTCACACATGTCAAGTTTGACTTAGGAAAGAAGGGAAAAGAGAATGCCTTTTCTTTTCCCCTCTCTCCTAAAAACTCAAGACTTGAAGAGTCAAACTTGACGTGTGTGAACCAGCACTTTGGTTGGTTTCAGAGTTGGTAAAAAAAAAAAAACAAAATCCCGTTTAGTGCTGGTTCACACACGTCAAGTTTGACTCGTCAAGTCTGGAGTTTTTAGGAAAGAGGGGAAAAGAAATGGCCTTCTCTTTTCCCTTCTCTCCTAAAAGATCAAGACTTGACGAGTCAAACTTGATGTGTGTGAACCAGCACTTACTTGGTGGCCACACGATCAAGTTTTGCCTTTCAATTCCTTTCAATTTGCAATACACTCTCAGTTTTTTACTAACACACTCACACTTTTTAAATTGACCACGAGATGGCTTTCAATTTCACCTTTCCATTTGTTTGGCAATTTACTTTCAATTTAACAGCTGAGTACAAGTTTGTCTCTGTTGTTGTTGACATCTTGGAAGTAAATTGCTTACAAATTGAGTGCAGCCTACGTCACAGCTTTCAATTTATGTAAATTTTGTCAAGCAGTATATGTAAAAGACTATCAAGAACAACTTGAACGTATGGCCGCAGGGTTACTTAAATACATCAAATACAAAAATAGAATGATGACGAAAAACATATCGAGTCGGTCTGCCGCCGTTTTTGGTTACATTTCTTCTTCATTAACAAAGGAAAGGATGCAGCAACATTGAGTTATGAAGAAAAACATTGTGTTGTGTGTAGGTATAGTATAAATCAAAAATTATTCCAACAAAAAAAATGTGTCTCAAAGCCAGCCGGCCGCTCTGCTCTGCTTCATCTTCACCAACAGTGCTTGCTTGTGTGCGCGTCATTGCTTGTGCAAAAACTTTTTTGTTGGATTCACCAAAATTATTTGTTTGATATTTATATGAATTTCAGTAAACTTTTTGTTTGATTCAGTAAAATTATTTGTTTGAAGAAATCGGTGTTTTTTTCAATAAACAAAATGCAAATTAATTGTTTGAATATGCGAATTTGTTTATAGGACCGATTCCAGACAAAAAATTGTTTGGTTCTACAAAATTTTTGTTTGAATTGGAAAAATTATTTATTCTGTGCATAATATGGTTGCCTGCGACAAAAAACGGTTAAATCAACCATAATATGTTTTAACATTTTTCGTTAAAAATAGTTTCGTTAGAGGTGACCATATCAAAAAATGTCTTTTTTCTGCTTGTATTACCAACCTGGAAAAACTTACAGTAAATGAAAAAAATCCAAAACGATTTAAACTTATATAACTTATACTTATATAATTTTTATCGAACTTTTGAGACTCCTCTTATATACATTGGGTCGAGTGAATAAAAATGTAGCTTATACTAGCTAGTACTAAGTACTAGCACTAGCTTTTACTTTTCAGTACTAGCTATGCTGAAAAGTTTAAACTACAAAAAGTGTGAATAACTCTTTGCTAGTGCTAGATAGCTAGTGCTTAAAAGGGGAAGCAAACGCTGGAAAATGTGACTATTAAATTAAATTAATTACAAAGTGCAAAAATGTCAAAAACTTAAATTTTTTTAAACTTATTTTCAAAAATATTAATGTATAAAACAGAATATAAGTACAAAACATTTTTATTTCTTTTTTTATGTCTTGAAGCGTTAACAAGTACTGTGTATTGATATTTTTATTTAATTTTTTCCTTTTCAAAAATTGTTTTTATTTTATTTAAAAAATGCAACACAGACTTTCTATGGCAAAAGTCTGTACCGACCTTTATCAATGATTGTTATTTATTATTGTATAACTTGTTTTAAAAAAAATTTATAAAAATTATAGCCCTAATTATAAAATTGCTTTCTACAAAAAAATTGAATCTGCAAAAAAATTGAATCTACAAAAAAGTGAATTTCTGTAGAAACCAACCACAAAAATAAAATATATTTATGACTTTGTTTTTGCTTTCAAGTAATTCTTTTGATGTGGTAAACTCAAACATCCGTGAAGGAAACTTGGGTGCAAGTGTCTCCAAGTCACCAGTTTTGTCGACTATATTGGTGACATTGTTAACGAAGTGTCTACACTACATTACATTTGCCACTATATTTGGATTTAATACGAAAAAGATTTTATCAATAACAACTGAGAAGTACAATTCCTATAAAAGCTGAAGAAATGATAAAAAAAGATTGTTATGACTTCGTATTCTTACAAAAAGTGTAAACTACTTTTTCTAAAATGTACTAGCGATTCTCTGGTTTTAATGTCTACATATGTTCCCAATGGAACTACCTAGTCAGTAGTACCAACGTCAGTAGTAGATTTCCAATGCCACGCACATGTTAAATTTCTATTGTAAATAACATTGCCTGGGGTATAATATGTCACTAGTACTGGTGACTGTGTCAACAGTGAATCAGTAGAAATTCACTAGTGACATTTCCTGCAGGGATATGTACATATTTAAATGTATATGTGACATTTACAGAGATTTTACCATTTTAGATATTTTCCCGAAAAATAAATAATTTTAAATAAACTTCTGGATGAAAATCTGCTCTTAGGAGATATTCTTTTCTTTGGCCAACGTTCATAAAATTAAACAAAAAAAATCCATTTTTTTTAAATATTGTTGCTAAATACATACTTCAAGCACCCCAATCATAAGCTTAAAAAAATTAAGCAAAAACTAGTCTTTTTAAGCATTCACTCGTTTTTATTCACACATTTTTTTAGTCAACACTAGGAAAACTAGTTTTAACTAGTCAGTATAAAGTACTAGCTTTAACTCAAATTTTTATTCACCTCAAAGCTAGTTTAAACTTCAAAATTTCAAGTATTAGCTAAAGCTACCTTTTTATTCACGCGGCCCATTGTATGTGTGGTTGTTATTTTTTAAGATAATAACAATAAAAAAGAAGCATTTCTAACGAAAACACGGATAGAAAAAACTTTGTTAATTTTTCTTCACATGATCTTTCGTTTAATTAATATTATGTTTAATCCCTGCAAATAAAATTGGACCACCTGATCCATTTTGATAAAATGGACTACTCCATGGACTGGTCCGATGTAATGCAAGCATGGACCATGTCATTGTTAAAAAGTGTTTGTGGTGAGACGACATGTCTTCGTTTTTAACGACATGCTTTCGTTTTTAAACGACTTCAAATTTTAAAACTACTCCTTAGTGGTCCTTAGTGGGTTATATGGTCCTCTCCTAGGACGTCGTAATGTTAAATAGACCAGGTTTTTTCCATACGTTTGGGTTAGTTTTGGACTAGTCCTGGTCCCTTGTGGACTACTCCTTACACGCGTGTTTGGACTGGTCCTATTATTTGCAGGGATATTGTAAAAAACCTTTACAAATACAGAGTTACATATTCACACTTTGAAAAATGCGCATGAGTTCGTATGGTTGGCTAAAACTAAAAAGGCTGCAAGCATGATTTTTTTATAATTCTAGACCAAAAAACTTTACAAAAATATTTAAAATTTGCAAGTGTTAAAAAATTAACAAATCTCTTTAAAGCTTTGAATTATATTTTTTTTAAATTAAATAAAAATATTAGTTAAGACCTTTTTAGTTTTTACTGAATAAAATTGTGTACATTGTATATATTTTTGCAGTTACAGCGAGCATAAATAACGGTTCGCACATACTGCGCCAATTTGCATAAATAGTTACTTGAAGCGAAAAGCGGGAAAAATGTAAAAATATACATATAAAAAATAAGGACGATAAGAAAAAAAAAAAAGAAATAAATGTTAAGTTTCTTAGTACTTTTTGTTAAGAAAAATAAACTACTACTTATGAGCTTAAAACAAAAAGTAAAGAAACAAGCCAAGTACCACTAAGGAATTGTCAAGGAAAACGAAAAAAGGTTTGAATAATATGGTCGGTTGTGCCGAATCTTTGATACCACAACTGGCCCAGACTTAACCTCAGGAACCTAGTTGCCGTTATAACTGGCCAGTGGCCCATTGAGAACCACGCCCAGGCGTTACGACGACAAGAAAAAAGAGGAGTCAACGGTATTCGGAAACCTAAGACTCAAACTGTTTTTCATAGAATCTTAGGGACCACACTTGTCCCTCTAACATTGATTAAAATAGGATCCACTCCTTCATTGAATAAACCGGTTGGCTGAGCAAAAATGCAGGCAGCCAGGTCAAATGGTGTATAAGCCTGTCCCTGCCAGGCAAGAAAAAAATGTCTCCCACAGGCCAAAAATCCGGCAACGTTAGGATATGGCCTAGGTGCTTTAATATATGCATGCCAATTTTCAGCTCAGAGAAGGGTATATATGGGCATTTCCGTCAAAAGGTCCACCGTGACCAAACATTTAAAAGTTATTAAAAGCTGATTATTTTACGATATTGTTATAAAGAAATATTTAGATTTTATTAATTTTATAAATTTACTCATATATTTGTTCACTTCGATGAACAATCAGTCCGCAAAGTTGTGCAAACGTAATTTCTTATTTGTGAGAATGTTTTATTGTATGTTTTCTTTAATTTTATCTTTCTTAAAAGAGGTGATATTTGTTAAAAATTTTTCCAAAAAAATTTCTTATATGTATGGTCTGTAATATAAGGAAGAGTTCAAAGAGAAATATGTTATTCGGATAAACGGTAAATTTTTATTTCGTTTTAATCATTAATCAGTTGAATTATTACGGATAACCATTCATGTTCGAAATGTCACGTATCGACCCAGATTTTGGCGTAAAAAAAAAAGAAAATACAGACGATTTTGGAATCAAACCAAAGACATTTTAATGTATGAAAGTAGTTTGACTAAAAAATTGTGCCAGGTTTCGCTGAATTACGCCTTTTTATACATGGCCACAAAAACTACTTCTGTTTTTTTCACGTTCGAACCGCTACTTCTTTTGTCATTACCTTTGACCTAGAACCGCGCCCTCCATAAACTTTAGCATAGATAACAGTGCTTTTTTAGTGCTATAATTTAAGGGTTAAGAAAACATAAAAATATTTTTTGTTTAAAATGTTATTGCTTTTGTGAGGCGTACGACTGTCACGTTCAACACTTTGGAATTACCCATATGTTTATATACAATACTAGCATATACCCGCTACTCTGTTAGCGTCTCCTTTTTCTTCGTGGATAAATTTTTATTGTTTAAATTCTAGCATTTAACCCGCTACTTTAGTAAAACCAAAAAGCTAAAGAAAAATATAAAATTTCCCGTATTTCCTTTTTGGGTATCAAAAATTTAAGTATTAGTACGAATATGTCAATGAAGGAAGGAAAATGTTTTGTAAAAAAAGTAAATGTTTGGATTTCGAAAAAGTACCAAATTCGTATACGTATTTTTTGATAAGTTTCGAATGTGGTATCAACTTTGTTTTTATGTTTATTGGCTCAAAAGATAGATGGGGTGGAAAAAAGAACTAAACTTCAGATTTTACCCGTTTACTCCCCAATAGGGACGAGTTTCAAAAAAGGACCATACACCTGTCCGCTTATTTTTCCAAAGAACAACGATAAGTATTACATTTATTTTGCATCTCTTTTAGTTTTGGTTACCGAATTTTCCCGTTTTTACCTTTTTTTACCCCCTAATCATTCGAATTTCGAAAATCCCGTCTTAAGCCCTTATGACACTACATTTTTTATTCATTAATTGATATAGAGTTAATAGAAAGAAACAGTAAGTGCTGGTTCACACAAGTCAAGTTTGACTCGGCAAGTCTTGACCTTTTAGGAGAGAAGGGAAAAGAGAATGCCATTTCTCCTCCCCTCTCTCCTAAAAACTCAAGACTTGACGAGTCAAACTTGACGTGTGTGAACCGGCACTAAATGCTAGAAAGAGCAAACTATAAAAAATGTAAACAAAGTATTTTAGTTTTTTTCTCTTGTTATGGTTTTGTTTAAGGGATGGCGTTGAGAATTTTTAAAATTGTACTAACAACCTTTAAAAATTGTACCTAATTGTACTAAGAGATTTTTTTAGTTGAAATTAATTTTATTTATGTTCTAAAAAAACACCACAAAAAGGTATTATAAATCTAAGTTTAAAAAGTCTCAACAAAAAAGAAAAATTGAAACAACTTAGCCATCCCTGTTCTGTTAATAAAATTAATATTAAATGTTGCCAAATTTTTGTTTATGAGAAACCTAAAAACAAAAAGCGGTAAATCGCTGAATTTGCCCATAAGCCGCTACTTCAGCAATACTTTTAATATATCAAGCTTGATGTGTCAATTTTAAGTTGAACAATTTTACATTTTTTTTGACATAACTTCATTTTTTATCGATAACTTTAGTAAAATGTTTGACAGCTTGCCATTTATCTTAATACAGCTGAACCCTTTGCTCTTGGTAAATTTTTCTATTACTTTATATTTGCACTGTTCACCAAAACTTGAACTATGCATTAAAAATGTAGTATCATAAGGGCTTTAGTGGATCGATTTAAGGAGTGACCAATCGCTAGTCCAAATTTCAAGTTTCTAGGGTCAGCGGTTTGGTCTGGGCGATGATGAATGAGTCAGTCACTCACGCAACTCTTATATATATGTATATATATATTAGAGTTGCCAACCGATTAAGAATAATTCGATTAATCGATCAAACAAAACAAAACTTTTGTTGGAATAATTTTAAAATGGTGATTTTTCGAATAACGAATAAATCGATTAATTAATGCCGATTAACCGAACAATTTTTTTATTAAATAAGAAATTAAATAAAAGCTTATAGTTTGATTTATTCTTATACGTTTTAAGCGATTTTATAAAGGGTGGTCCAACTAAACATACGATTTTAATTTTAAATAAAACAAAGTTATCAGAGAATTATTTTAATATTTTTTATTATTATAGAAGGCTGACTTCATTGGCGATCAAGTACGGTCCGATGACGCCACTAGCCCATTCAAATACTTAACAAGAATTTTTATCAGCTGTTTTTCGCAAGGACCCTAAATAATAATTATGCTCATTTTTCAGGTACCAAAAAATTCATCACTTTTAAGAAATATTCTAAAAAGTGCTCATAATTATTATGTTTAATGAAAATAAATATTTGTTAAACATAACTATTATATCCAATTAATATCTTTTTACATTGGCTCATAACTATTATGATCGATAAATATTTATTTCTCTTACAGATAACTATTACTAAAGATTTGTATTGTTTTTATTTACGATAATAATTATTTTGAATATTTTCTTGATATTAATTGTTTTATTTTTGCAGATTATACATGTACAACCAAAATAAGGAACTATCACCACGCTGTAGCCGATGTTGTGCTGAAACCAAAAAATGTTTCCTCAGGTCATTTCGGAACAAAAACGTTCCGCGTCGAAGCCGATTTCTGAAAGCCCTTTAAGATTTTTTTTTTATTTTTTCAAAATTTTGTATTTTTTCAAAATTTTTATTTTATAATTATTTAACTATTTACATTTCTTAATGTAGTTATATGATTGTAATCAAAATCACAATCTCAAAACTATCTTTGTTAAGTGAAATTAACTTAAGATTAAGAGTTCGTGTTGATTTGCATTGGGGGAAAATATCTTGTACGACTTTGATGGCGCGTTCCGTACAAATGTTGCTGCATTGTGTTTTCGGTTTTCGGATTCATCTTTCACCCAATGACTTAGAAAGCATTTCTTAGTAAAGACCGATAATGATTTGTTTAAGGCTTCGAAGTAATTTTTATTGTAACAATGGCCTGAAAACCAAATATTGTACCAAGGTCCACATATAAAATTTTGAAAAAACAGAGTTGCATTAGCAAAAATCGGTTGTTTGTAACTAGTTTATCTCAAAAGCTAGTTACAAACAACCGATTTTTGATATTTATGATTCGTATGGATAAATAAGTTTCACAAACTAGTTTATCACCATATACAACTTATAAATTGTTTATGGTGTAGGTGTAAATGCATTTTTTCTGATCCCAAACTTAATTTGATTTGAACGGCAATTTTTTAACGATATCGAAAATCTAAAGATGCAGTTCTTATTGTTTTTTTATGCACTACATGGTATAGGGCCATTATGATATTTTCAAAAATTGTAAAAAAGTTGTAAACCTAATGTGCATATATACAAACACATTAAAATTAGTTATAACTGTTATGTTATTTCTTATTCATAACTATTAAAAATAATTAGTAATATCTATCGAATAGTAATTGTTATGTTTGAGAAATACTTTTATTTGATACCCATAATAGTTATCATCAATTTTTAAAAATTAATATTGGAAATAAAAATTATTCTAAATATATAATATATAAATTTATTTGTAATTATTATTCGCAACTTTTATTGAATAAAAGTTATAACTATTAAGTCCTTGGTTTTTCTTTAAAACAATTTCAACTTAGATATTAACAATAACTTAAAAAAAATTAAGAATTTATGTATATTTAATCATATCAAGAAAGTAGAAAATGTTGTTATTATATTATATATTTTTTTTAATTAATTAGTATTGTGGTTATTTTGTTGAACTGAAATTTTTAATTATATGTATATATATTTTTCATTTGGGTAAGTGTCACAATATTACCATTGAAAACTATGCTTATACAACGACATAAAAAAATGCCGAACTTGGTCCAATGGAAAAATACATAAAAAGAGACAGCGATTGTTCTTTAGAAGAACTTATATGCAGAAGTTTGACTGAAGATAGAAGGTCTTCAAACGGTTTTTGAAAATCCAAAGTAATATCGAACGACATGGAGTTAAGATGAAAAGTTTTACACATCAAAAAAGGAAGAAGTTGAGAAAAAATATAGAAGGAAATGGAAGATTTTCCATAATTGTAGATGAATGGACGGCTCTATCTATTTAAAATACGTAATTTTTTTGTAAAAATAATTTTTTTAACTGTTATTCTCACCGATTAATCGAATAATTTTTTAGAATTAATCGTTTGATCAATCGAACAAAGTTTAAAGGCGAATAATTGACAACTCTAATAGATATCTACTAATGGTGTTTTCTTTTCTGACAAAAATGTTCCATGTATGCTACCATTCGCGCGGCGTTTTGTTCTATTCTAAAAATATATGCAAACATGTGAAAAGTTGTCGTTTCCATTTCTAAATATGTTGCAACAATAAATGGCAAATTTGTTCCATTTCTTGCCCGCAGTTATAAAGCTGGAGGTCCATACCACGCGTTTTCGCCTCCACGCAGCGCATGCTTTTATAACCTTACTTGCGTTCTACGTTTCAAGTTACATGCAACGCTTTTTATGCAGCAGCAGCACAAGTAAAAATAAAATTTAATTTGTCAAAATCAGCTGATTTGTTCGAACGCTGCTTGTGACGCTTACAAAAGTAGAAAGTAAACCTACTTTTCGCCTCAAGCCATCTACGCTTTTGTGCATGTAACTTACTTGAGGGTTACACGATCAAGTTTTGGCTATCAAGTTTTAATACACTCACACTTTTTTTACCAATACACTCATACTTTTAAAAATTGATACGAACTTGCCTCTAAAATTCTCTTGCCAGTGAGTGTATCAATTTTCGTTCAAGAAAACAGCTTATTACAAATCTTTTGAAGTTGTTTTTGTTTTTTTTTCACAAATATTTTGCCGGCAAAAGCTGAAGTTCTTTTTTTTACAAATTGTTGCGGGAATTTTAAAATTTTAACTAAAAACCTAAAAAAATAGTGAAATATGTTTATTAATAAAATTAATAAGCAAAATGATAAAGTCCCTTCGAACAGCCTACAGTGCAGAAAAATCAAAAGTGGAAAATAGCAAAACATTTTGAGTTGTTTTCTCGGCGACGACATCTTGAAAAAGTAAATTGCTTTCAACTTGCGTGCAGCCTACGTCACAGCTGTCATCTTTTGCATATTTTGACAATCAGTATATGTAAAAGACTATCAAGAAAATCTTGATCGTGTGGCTGCACTGTTACTACGTATAACTACACAGATTCTACTTTTTTGACAGCTGCGTATGCTGCGAAAAAGCGAGTAACGCGTTGTGTGGACCTCCAGCTTAACTGAGTGTGAGATAATACCCTTTTTTGCATCTGCGTAAAGTACTTTTTTATGCAAGCAAGTATTTTTTTTATAAAGTTTTTTCTTGTGTTTGCGTACAATTTGCGTTATATTGTGATTTGTAGTTATATTGTGATGGATATAAAAACTTTTTGTTTTTCGTTTGTTTTACTTGTATTTAATAATTATATTTTTTTGTCGCAACGTTTTTAACAACAGCTGTTAAATTTTATTGAAAATCAGTGCTGTTAACGCTTATGTAATTCAAAGAAAATTTAATGTTGAAAATTGCTACAAGCGTGGTGAATATCGCGTTTAGTACAAACTTTGCATTCAATATTTAAAGCTCGATTCACCCATGCGTTCCGAACAATATTTTTGACCGGACAAAAATTTTTTTAAAGAGAGTTTTCTGCAGAACGATTCACCCATCTCGGAAAATTTGTCCGGACAAACAAAGCTACCATATGGTTTACAGATGTAAACGATTATTCAAAGTGGCAGCACAGTTAGCAAACTATTGGTTTTTTTATAAAAGTGTGTTAAAGAAAATGGACGAAAGAAGAAAATTAATTTTATTATTTTTAATTGAATTGCATAAAGCCCATTTACTAGCAAAACAAATTTATCAAAAAAGGTTGAAAGTGAAAAGAATAGCAGTAAGCAAAATATTACAGAAAAGAAGAACAAACGGTGTTTTCCACACACTTGTTCCTGAGATGCGCCTTCATGACGTGGAATCGTTTATAAATTTTCATCGTATGGACCCCAATACCTTCAATGAAATCCTTGCAATTTTAGGGCCTGATTTGCGTGGTATACCTATTCGTAAACAAGAGCTTATTACGCCGGCAGAAAAGTTGTCCTTAACATTAAGGTATGTATGTTCATATATAATACATAAATAACATATTAAAAAGGAACACAACTGAATTTTCGCAGATATTTGGCTAGCGGCGATTCAATGAAGTCAATAGGATATTATGGCTTTCGTATTGGTGCATCGACTACATCACAAATAATAAAAGAAACAACAGAAAAAATTTGGCAAAAAATGCAATTTGTGTTTCAGAAGCCATCAAGAAATATGTGGGAAAACATTGCCTGCAATTTTTACACGCGTTGGGGGTTTCCCAACTGTTTAGGGGCAATTGATGGAAAACACGTAGTAATACAAGTGTGTATTGATACCAATAAATAAATAAAAACAAATAAATAATAAAAATGTATGTATATGTAAATATATTTATCTTTCTTAGGCACTACCGAATCACAATTCACTGACGTTTAATTATAAACATACGTACAGTTTAGTTTTAATGGCTGTAGCTGATGCAGATTACAAATTTGTGTTGGTTGACATTGGAGCTTTAGGCCACAATAGTAATGGCGGTATTTTTCGAAATTGCAAGTTTGGAAAAGCAATAATTGATAATTCTGATGAAATGCAATTTCCAGGCCCAAGAAATTTACCTAATACCAATATATTAGCGGACTACGTATTTCTTGGTGATGAAGCTTTTCCGCTTAGAACAAATTTGTTACGTACTTATCCCGGACGCAGTTGTGGTAATCTGCCCCCTGAACAGGAAACTTTCAATAAAAACCTATCAAGGTCTAGACGAGTTGTAGAGAATGCGTTTGGAATATTGGCAAATCGTTTTCGAATTTATCGCAAACCAATAATTGCTAGCAAGGAAACAGTGATAAACATTATAAAATCTACGGTTTGCTTACATAATTTTTTGCGGGAAAGGGCACCATCAAAGTATGTACAGCCTGACCTTATTGACAGAGAAGGTGCAGATGGGGCCGTCGTTCCTGGACTATGGCGAGAGGAAAATCACGATGGCCTGAGATCTTTAGGTCGGATGGGATCAAATAGAGCTTCTAAGGACGCCGTAGAAGTAAGACAATTTATACACAATACTTTACCAATTGTAGTAATAACTAAATTTTGATTTTTAAGTAATAAAATGCAGTATTTTTACAAAACAATAAACATTATTTTTATTTTTCATATCACAATATTTGTGATTGTTAATAAAGAAAAAAACAGTTCATATGTATATTACTATTTGTACGATATTATCACATAAAAAACATTTTTATTATATTCAACATTTTAATTTTAAAATTTTATTCTCTGAGGTAAATTTCAATTATTTTAATAAAGCTTTTTTTTAATATCTTTATTAAAATAACTAAAATTTATCTCAGAAAATAAAATTAGAAAAATAATAATTTCGAACATTATGTTATACATTATATTAAATTAAAATTTACCATTTAAAATTTACTTACGACCAATTCCAAGAGATTTTTCTATTTCCGTCCATATATTTTGTTTAAGGTAAGTATTTTTATATGAACGATTGCCCATATCATAAATACATTCTCTTCCTGGTTTTTTTATTTCTTCTATAAGTTTCAAGGCAATATTTTCTTTAACATCCATCTTTTGTTTAACTTTTTTTTTTAATTATTCAGCACAAAACAAAAATGTAATATGTGGCAGCTCAATTCGACTTTATTTTGTACAAATTGAAAAAAGTGGCATCTCAGTTCATTTTGTTCGGCACAAGAATTAAAATTAAACCAATTCAAGAAAAAATGTTCCGAACAAAATTATTGCTCTCTCTCTCAAAAGTAAAACGTCAAACTCAATATAAAAAAAATTTTGTCCGGACAAAAATTTTGTTCGAAACGCATGGGTGAATCGAGCTTAACTCGCTAAATACACATTAGTGTTGAGTGTAAAACGTAGCTATTATTTTGTTCCATTGTAATTTAGAAAAATGTATCACTTTGTAAGGGTACGTGTAACCTGTTAAATATATTACACAAATATAATGCATTATTATTTTTTAGAAAAGAAAACACCATAAGTAAAAAGACCCTAAGATAAATATTTCAAGGTATCACGTACGGAATGACTAACTAATTATGCCTTCTCATTCAACACTTGTGGTGGTGTTAGAAATTTATGACGAACCTTCGAGTGGGATTGTTTTAATTTTATTTTAAAACCTCAACCATGTTAAGAGGTAAAATCATGTTTTTTTTTTATTTAATTCTTTCGTTAGCATCTGTTTAAAATTTTAACAAATGAAAAACCATGTTAAAAGTTTAATTAGTGGGACCTGAACTTGGTTAGAATTGTGAAAATGAAAAGGAACAAAAGTAACATCACACATACATATGAAATACACTCATGCGTAATCAGTACATCTGGGAAAATAATTACAGTGACTGCAATGAGAAGTTCAAGATCGACGGGCTTAAGGAAATTAAAATGTGACTTGAATCAATGAGAAGTGATTGTGGAAATTTCAAAGACAATTGTGGGCACATTAAAATCTCTAAAGGCCTTTATCATTATGAATATTAAATTTTTTTTTAGTTAAACATCTTTTTTACAAAATTGTTACTGGTTCAAAAATAAATGAAAATAAATTATTATTGAAATCGGCTAAAAAATTATTTGAATTCCTGAAAGACTAGTTATTTTTGAGAATAAGTACAACTTGTTATGACTTGAGTTTTCTTTTAAAGAGTTGATTAAATCTTTTCAGTGTAATTTAAATAAAAAGGGAGTGAAAGCTAAAACTCTTATACAAGATTTATAAAAATATTCCTGTACCCATGTTCTGTAACTTTAGTGAGAACTCCTTGCATCGAAAAGATGTGAAACAAAATATTCCATCGTTTCTCAAAAAATGAGAAATATGTGTGTCTGTAACTCATGTCGAAAACTATCAAAAGAGATTACGTCGTTACGTTATAAATGTCAAAATATTGCACTCGAAGCCGATGTGACATTGCAGACGTTCAGAACGCCAGTAACACATATCGTTGACGGCGACCAAAATTTACTTAAATTGAAAATTTTTCAACGACGGCGGCGAAAACACAACCGGCGGCTATGCCAAATTGTGTAAAGAGCGACTTTAATGTTTGTTGTTTGCAAACGAGCTTTGAAGACATTCGTATATTTTATGAAAATGTTAAAAGCAAATCTGGTTTTGCCGAATTTGGCTGTTTTTTGTGTCTGTGGTATAGCCGTACAACTGACCAACATTATGTGAAAAAATATTGGCCAAGCCGTATTAATTATAAACCAGGAAAACAAAACGTCTCTTCTATAGCACTTGTGAACACACAGAACATTTTCTTGCCACCTCTCCACATAAAGCTTGGCCTTATCAAAATATTTGTCAAAGCGCTCAACCGTGAAGGACCGGCTTTTGAGTACTTGACCAGATATTCGAAAATTAATGGCCGACAGAAACTTTACAACTTGTTTTACGCCCAATGAAGCAACAGCATGGGTATCATTTCAACATGTTGTTCACAACTTTCTCGGTAAACGCAAATCCCCTGGATTTCAAGCAGATAATCGACAGTTTGTTGCAAAATTATCGTAAGCTTGGAGCTCGAATGTTTCTCAAAATACATTTTCTGCATTCTCATATCGAATTTTTTCCTGAAAACTTAGGTGATACAAGTGACGAGCAAGGAGAGCGAAGGATTTTTTGGACGAAAGCATGAAGAGCGAATACTGTTGGACTTTAATGAGTGAAACAAATCCCAAACAGTACAAGCGACTCAGTACGACTGCTCTTTATTTCTAATTTAACACTTTTTAATGAATAAAATGGAGATTAATTGTCAAAAATTTTAAAACATTTTTTTTTTTTTTTAATATCTCGAAAACTAGAACCAATATAAAAAAGGAGTTTAAAATTCTTCTCTATAGGTTTGATTAATTTCCACTTTAAGGTATTACTATTTCACGACAAACATCAGACACTTCATTTTTAAACAAGGACACTTAGGTTTTTAAAACGGATCTAATAATATACGAGGTAATAAAAAAATTTACATTCGGGTAATAACAGGTAACCTATAATCTGACAGAACATGGTTTACAAATTTATAACTGCTGATTTTATTTTACGAATTAGACGTTTAAAAAACTGCAGTCAAATTAGAAAAACTGCCAATCCTTCCACTTCTTCATTTGTCATTGGCCAAAGAAAAACTGTTTCTTTTACTTTTGATTCTTTTATTCATGATTCAATGTAAACAGTCGCTGTCACACCAAAACTTATAAATCGAAAAGTTGTACACAAATTTTGGTTATTTGCTCGACAGTTTTTGGTGTCGACTGCAGTTTTTTAAACCCTGTTAATAGTGATTAACATAATTTGTTTAAAAGTATGAGTACTGAAAATAAATGCAAAAGGCAACAACATGTAATTTAGTTTTAAGCTACGTTTACAATCAAAATAACAATTTTGTTTTTTCTTCTATCTTTTTTCTTCCCAAAGTATTTTAGATATTTTCCTCTCGTTTTTAGAACAAAAATGTAACTAAAATTTTTTTAAAAATGTAACTAAAGTTGAGTCAACTAGAACTTCAGCAACAATTTGTATGAAATCGTTTCTGACGCTTAAAATAATTTTATTTAGTTTTGAATGAAAATTTAACAAAATGTTTACAAAAATAAAAATAAATGCACAATATTGTTGGGGCTGAAATTTGCAAACGGTTTCTTGATGTAAAATGTGTGTAGTTACAAAAGAAATTGTTGCTCTATTATGAACACCAAGTGAAAATGTTTTTTTGATTGTGAACGAAGCTTTAAGGTTAGAAATCTAAGCAACATATTTTTACATTAAAAATTTAGAATTTTGTAAGAAATTAATTTTAATTGATTAATTGACATAAATTGTTCGAGTTATTCGTTATTCGAAAATGACTATTTTAATTATTCGATCAAATAATGGCGGAAAAATCGAGTGAATACTCTACTACTGCGTACTTTACGTTTTTAAATAACTTTTAGTGGTAATAAAACAGAACGTAAATGCTAATAATATTTTATATAATTTTATTTATTACGTGCCACAAATAAGATTTACATGAAACCTGCCATATGGCCTCATCTCATGGTGGATCTTAACCACTTAGTGACAGACAATGCGTTTACCAATCAGCCCCGTGTGTGCACGGATACTTCACACACAGATTCCAATTTCGAGTGTATAATCCTACAAAAATTATACACTCGCCCCATGTTAAGGATTTGAGCTATCTCACCTCAACTGCTGTTGAAATCCAGAAGAAACTGTTGAATAACAAAAACACCCAGAGATAATACACCCTCAGGCCGTGATTTTCCATTAGTGGTTACAAATCAGCTTTTTGATGTGATTTTAAGTATAATATCTACCTGCGACTTTGGGTTAAAGCAGCTACCACCTGATCACCGAAAGTATCTCCTCGTCAAATAAGCTGTATTTCGTTGCACCCGGTTGTGATGCCTTAAAATAGGCACTCCCCATCATCCGGAGACAAACTTGATGAAAGGCAACATCCTTTCTGAAAAGTAAAGCTTCCGTAAATATGTTTATCCTGAAAGACAGGAAACATTTCTCGCAAGACCCTGCAAATAATATTGGACTACCTGATCTATTTTGATAAATGGACTGGTCCAATGTAATGCAAGCACGGACCATGTCATTGTTACAGAGTTCGTAGTGAGGTGACATGTCTTCGTTTTTTAAAGACATGTTTTCGTTTTTAAACGACTTCAAAACTAATCCTCTTGAGAATACCATGGGGTAGTTTTAAGACTACTTCTTTGTTATTCAAAGATGGGCTATATGGTCCTGCCCTAGGACATCGTAATGTTAAATAGACCATGTTTTTTCCATACGTTTGGGTTACTTTTGGACTAGTCCTAGTCCCTTGTGGGCTACATTTTACACGCGTGTTTGGGCTTGTCCGATTATTTGCAAGGGACGTATACTAACGAGTGCCTCAAGCAATACCCAACAAACACAGAGGTTTGATTTTAAATCACTTTCAAATTGAAATCAAACCTTTTCTGAAATGACAAACGTTTGACAATGATTTAAACATTTTAGAATCCTCAACAAAAATGAGAAACTATTTTCAAATTGAGAAATGCATTTATTTTTAACTTGCTTTTAAACGTTATTCTCAAATGTTTTTCAAATTTGGATTTTAATACATTTTTATTTTAATTTAAATTTATTATTTATTTAACTAAAGTGTAAGATAAATATTCGGCACTATAGCTTAGAGACAAAATAGTGTTCTTTCCATCCTCAAATTCTTGGAAAGACAAAATAATTGTCTTCTTTTTGTTTTGAGAATTGTCATGAAGAAGCACCGCGATCGTACAACAAACTTATATTTTCTTCATTTTCCCGTTTTATTTTTATTCACATTCTTTCACTTTGTAATTAATTTTTTACTCACAAATAATTTATATTTTTTTAACAAGAAATCAAGTTTTTTTTTAAAGACGAATTCACTTCATGTAATTTGTAACTTTTCTTTAATTGTGTAACACATTTAACTTTAATCGCCATTTTTAAGTGTTTAGATTTATTTTTTGGTTCAGTGCTGCCAAGTTTTTTTTTTGCATTTGAGAATAACATTTGATAACAATTTGAAATTAAATTGTTAAAAACTCTGTATGTCAAATGTTTATATTTAAATCATTATCAATTTTAATTCAAATGTTAAAATCAAACAATTGAAAAAGGTTTAAAAATTGTTTTTGATGATTGATGTTAAATGATAAATTAATTTCATACTTTGTGTTTGTTGGGTCATCAGACCGGTGCCTTGCTCATTAGGTGCTACTGACTCCCCTTGCACCAGCTAGATGGGACCCCTGGTGAGCCTTCGGTATTAAGAAATTTTAAAGGCCTGTAATTTTTGATCTTGGCGGATCCCAGGTATACACCTGATTTTCCCGGGAGGTGAAATATCCTTGAGATGATCCCTACAACCCCAGAGGCAATTACTTTGGTACTATGATATCGATTTATGTGAATACCTACCTGTCTTACGACTTAAGAGCACGGTGTATTTCAATAACTTCCCAAATGGTCATGTGTGAGGATCATTTGGAGGGCTCAGAGCTGAAGCGAACCAAGTCAAAAATGAAAATTCGATAATATTTTGAGTTTGAGTAAGTGGATTTCCATTAATTTCTGGAGCCATTGACATGGGTTTATTACCGTTACCTTTGGAACGAAAAACTTTTTGATTTAGTCCGTTACAGAACTCGATTGAGTTAAAATTTGCGAAGAATTTCACACCAGTTTTGAAATACATATATGCATTTTATTTTATGACTTGGTTCGGTTCAGCTTTGAACCCTCCAATTGCACAAACATGTAGCAATTTGAGAGTATAATTCACCAAGATTTCTACACCCACCTCTTGTTTACGAGCCAGAGATATCTGCTTTATTTAAATTCCCAGCTGCTTCTGTCGAATAGCAACAGCAGCTAGTGTTCTTTCAACTAACCGAACTTTACCGCAGGGCAAATGTCAGTCCCCAACTGGACGTCACCTTACCCGCGACTTTGTATTTCAACCACAGCCACTACGTGCACGTCAAAAAGGATGATCTTCCTTTAACCCCTTTGTATGTTCATGTCTTGAAAAAAAGCACTCCCCCATCCGACGGTGAACAGCTTACTGAAGAACAACTTTCTATCAGAACGGAAACCTCACCGGGGGGTTACTTTGGTACTATGGACATTTGGTTTTTGTGTTGTTTCGGCTTCTTAGCCGGGCATTACATCAATATTTCTTGAGCTGCAGGTAATCACTTTTTAGCGCCAATAATAACTACTTCGTGTCCCAATTATACCAACTATCCCTGCTTTTGGTTGCATACTGATGCTTGTAAACATTTTAAAATTGCTGATTGACGGGCTCCAAATGATCTGCACTTTATGAACCTCGATCCAAAACTTATCCGTACTTTCAATGTTTTTCCATCTGCTCGTTTTAGAATTTTTAAGACAGTTTTCAAAATTCGCTATTGACAGAAAACAAAAACAAAAAATATGACCATACCGAAGCAATATTTAAAACGGGGAAAATAGTAATAAAAACTGCTGAATTTGCGCGTTCTAAGGACTAAATTTTTTTCGCGTTTCAGGTACTTGACAAAGCCTTAAATCTAGCCCGAAAAGAACTAAGGTGGCATCACTCTTTATAGATGATATGAGAACACACAAAAAAAAAAAAAAAATATTGTGATGCCAAATAATTTGAGCATTTGACGATTTTGCTGTTGGGGTAAACAAAAACTTGTTGGCGTTAATGAAAACCTTTTTTTTGTTGCAAGAAAGTTTCCAGCAAAATTTTTTTTACCGCAACAACACGAAAGTATTTGAAGTTTTTCAACAGCAAAATTATTTGTTGCAAAAAAAAGGTTTTCCTCTGAAATAACAGCACCTTGAAAAATGCTGTTGACGTAAATGATTTTCATTTGCAGGAAATAACAATTTTTGTTGCCATAAAATACTTATTTTTTGAATCAAATAATATAACTGTTGTCTTAAAAAAAATTTGTATTTGAACAATGAATTAACACTTTGGGACAAAAGAAACAGACTTTTGCTACGAATGAAAAAAGGTTGTTGGGCACAATCCGAATGTAAATTCTATTTGAATCAAAATCAATTTCTTTTGGCATTACAGTCTTTTTTTTGTGTAAACAAAGGCCATGAGGCTCTCCATTGATAAAATTAACTTGAAAAAATATTTTTTGTTTCACAAAAATTAGATTCACTCTAAAAATAAACTTGTTTGCGGTTTTTTTAAATAACGAGTACCTTAAAAAAAAGTTTATTTGTGTAGAAAAATTTAATTTCTCTGTCTCATAAAATTGTTAAATTAATTACTTTAATGATTTTACAAAAATTTACAACTTGCAACATTGTTGTTGTTATGTATTCTTTGCTAAAGTTTATTATAAAATGCACCACAATTTGTATGTGTGTGTGTTTTAGTCTGCATGTAAGTGTGAGTGTGATAGAAAAGGAAACAAATTTTTTACTTCTGACAAAACTAAAAACTCATTTCATATTTTTTGCTCAACATGCCTTAAATTTTTTGTTCTTATAGATGGATTATTGTATGGAATATTTTTTTTTTTAATTTGTTTACTTTGTTTAAACAAGAAGAAAAATAAATTTCTCAACACAAAATTTCTTTGTCAATTAACTTCATTTTTAAAATGCCAACATCCATAATGTATGCTTTAGTTTTGTGTGCATTATACATTTTGTAGCATACACACCCTGCAAATAATATTGGACCACCTGATGCATTTTGATAAAATGGACTGCTCCATGGACTGGTCCGATGTAATACAAGCATGGACCATGCCATTGTTAAAAAGTGTTTGTAGTGAGACAACATGTCTTCGTTTTTTAACTAATCCTCTTGAGTATACCATGGAGTAGTTTTAATACTACTCCTTTGTAGTTCAAATCTGGGTTATATGGTCCTGCCCTACGACATCGTAATGTTAAATAGACCATGTTTTTTTTATACGTTTGGGTTACTTTTGGACTAGTCCTAGTCCCTTGTGGGCTAAACTTTATACGCGTGTTTGGACTGGTCCTTTTATTTGCAGGGCATTTACATACATACACATACAATAGTGCTGATGTTGTGCCCAATATGTAATTTGGAGTGCAGAATAATTTATTGCATTAAAATGAATTCAAAGGAATGAATTAACAAAAATCCAGTATGTTGTTGGTTGTTCATTCATTTATTTACTCAAATTTATATTTATGTATATCCATAAATATACGTACACACAACTGTATGTAGGTAAATAGTTTGTACAGTTATATGTGCAGTGTTGCCATTTTAAAGCTTTTCGGGTATTTTATGACGGTTTTCCGAATAACATTTTTTTTTTAAAGGGAAGTTTTTGACGCCTTTTCCATTTTTTTGTGGCGCTTTTTGTAACAACCATGTGATTTTGGGTTTTTGTTATTTAAGTGCTTTTGTTTGCAACAAAATATGTATCTCGTACTCGAACTAAGAGGTAAAAACTTCCCTAAAATTTTAAACTGCTGTAAAAAGTATCGCTATTTAGTGATAGATATTACTGATTTCATACAAAATTAAATAGATTATTGGTCTCTAATAAATAAAATAGCAATTTTCCTAAAGAATTTAACATTGCAAAAATTGAAGAATAAGGAAAGAACTGATGAATTTTGGATTAAAGTCTTCAAGCAGTGGAGGAAAGAACTCTGACTATGAGAAAGTGGTTTTTCTCAAAACATTTACTCCCCGTTCAACCATCAATAATTATCGAATTTTTATTTTAATTATCGAAAATTTTTATTCATTTCATGTTGTAAAAGTCCTTCCTTTATTAAAATAATTTAATAAAAATTAAATTTGATAAACTTGAGCCTGATTTTAAATAAAATCATATTTGGATTTTAATGGCCTATTTCACCAATTTGATTTAAATACCAATTTATGTTAAAAATTCGTTTTAAAAAAAAAATAAAATTATATGAAAAACTATCTTTAAATATGAACTGATATTTGAATAGAATTGGTGAAATATGCCATAATCAATTTATTTTAAAATTAAAATATCCTTTTTTATGTTTAAAGTTTGTTTGCGCCAATTCCACTCTTCTTAATGTTTTTTTTTTGCAAAGCAAAACAACACTTTTTACTCTTTTTTTCCTAATTTTTTACCTGTATTTAACAATACACTTGACGCTTTTCTTCATTTCTAAAATGGCAACACTGGTTGTGCGCAAATATAATTATCAAGTTTTCATTAAATATTTGCTAGGTAACACTTCATACTCTTAATACGGTTGATTACCGTAATGTATGTATATCATAAAGATAATGGAATTAACTATATGTGTACATATTTTCGTTTATTTAGACTTGGGTGTATTATGAAAACTCAAATATAGAACACCAAATTTATCTTTGGGTGTTTAATTTAGTTTCTCTTTTTGTTCGTAATTTGAATGTAATTTACTAAGTTTTTTTTGTGTACTTATGGCCTCTAATTGTAGGTGAAATGGTTAAACGATATTTCGACATAATTGCAACCTTAATTTGCAACTCAAGAGCCCGCAAGTGTTTGTGCATAAAAGCAAACTTGTAGATGAAACTAATAACGTTTAAATGATACCCCAAATGCTGCAATTAAATCTTATCAAAAGAATAGTTTAATGCAGCAGGTGTATGCTTCAAATTGATTGATAATTTAAGTTCACACAAATCCTTAAAGTGTAGAAATTGTGTTCATAATCCTCTTTCGGCAATTACTTTGAGGGATTTAATAATGAAGTTAAATGTTTTAAGGTAGAATTGGATATTTACACACATAAATTTCAGTTGATTGATTAATTGCTTCTAGAAATTTAGAGATTTTTAAATTATTTAACGTTCCAAAGGTTTGGATTTTAATCTGTTTATAGTTTAAATATGCTTTTATTATCAAAACATGTATTAAAAATTAATTTATGTTTGATGCATTTTAAAAGCACAATATTGTTAATACAAAATTGGTTAAGAGATTTTGAAAATTGTGAATGGTTCACGACTAATACCGCATTTAGACTATGCAATTAACGCCGAGTTTTTTTTTTTTCTATTTTCTTTTAAAGTAGTTACTACGAAACTCTTCACATTTACATTTTTTTCAGCTTTATCAACCCCGTTTTCTTCCCTACACCTCTTGCTAACACACAAAAAGTTGCATGCGAAAGTTACGGCGTTAAGCACGTTGGTGCACTTATAGAACGTTAAAAAACGTGTCATATGTTTCCCATACATAAACAAAAAGCAATCAAAAATGTTCAAATGGTGACCGTTGTGCAGAAAAGGTACCACGTGATTTTAATGGTATTAAAACAGTATTTTGTGTATGTACAAAATGATTATAATTTAATATTTTTATTATTGATTTACAATAAATAAATTTGTATTTTAGCATACAATATAAATTTTTAGCATACATATATTGTAAATGTGCATACACCAAACAAGGTTTTGATACCATTTAAAGTCTTTTATATGTTTCACATTGCCATTGTATGCATTTATTTACTTTAAACATCTAAACATATGTATATTTTGTCAGAATTCCAAAAAAAAAGAGCAAAATTACCCGCATTCAATGTAACATACAAGCCGCCCATCACTGTCTTACAAATGTCACGTAACAATGGCATGAAATTCTATTTTATACAGATTGGTACGTTGCAACTACGGTACATTGCATTTCGGTAAGCTTTTGTATTGGTTTTCATATAACAAAAAGCGAACAGCTGATTGATGCAGTACAGATACGGAACAGCAACGTTCGCCTAACTGAGCCTTAATTCGTACGAGTTCATGAAAAAAAGTCTTATGAACACTGAGTTACGTCAAGTTCGTTGTTGTCTAAGGAGCCAGAATTGTGAGTTATTGCTGGTGTAGGCATATTTAAATACAAATCCATTTCGATTTTGATTTCTATAAATTTATCCCCAAATAGACAGGGTCTTCCAATAGGAACTCCTGAACTTTAGCCGTTTATATCGGCCATATTTTTGGATCTGTCTGTGTTTTCAAATCTTCATTGACGTAATATATTGTTACGAAAGTATAATTATCTAAGAATTATTTGTGGTTATAGGTATAAGTTATCTTGTAAGGCTTCAAAGAAGGCCAGCTGGTTTTACTTTTTAATCCCCAACGGAAGAAAGGATTATCTCCCAAGCTGCAGACAAATTGGGATGGACCACATAAGGTGATAACGAAATTGAATGACGTGGTATATCGAATCCAGAAATGTAAGAGTCCAAGAGCAAAAATGAAGATGGCACATCTGGAACGACTAGCTCAGTATAGAAAATGAGAATACGAGCCTATTCGGGATGAACAGGCTTAAGTGGAGGGCAGTGTTACGAAAGTAAAATTATCTAAGAATTATTTGTAGTTATAGTTATAAGTTATCTTGTAAGTTATAGTTTTATGTTATATAAGTTACTTAAAATTGTCATGTATAATTTTCAACACAATTGTATTACCGCCTAAAAGTTTATTTAGATTATAACAGTTAATTAATGAATTTCCCAGTCATTTCTAGAAATGGTTTTATTTTAGAACAAAATAAATAGTTATTTCAGAGAGATTCGGGAAAAATCTCGAAATAATTAAGAAATATAAAAAGGGGTGACTCATGAATAGTTAGTTTAGTTTGTTTTGAGAAACGGTTCTTTTCGTACAAAATAATTAATTTCAATAAAGTTTGTAAGTGTGTGTTTTTTTTCGGATTTGCAATTAAAAGAACTCAAACGCGTTTATTAAAGGAAAAACGAACAATATAAAAAAGCTGATTTTCATCAAAAATCATATTCACCGATAAGGCCCATTTACCTAGCATTTACACGCGAAAGTAGTTTCTTGAAAATCGTAATACACTTAAACGTTTTCACCAACACTCACTCAATTTTTTGCACTTTCAGGCAATCGGCGTGTCTTCAATTTTTCGTTGATAATACGTACATACTCTACTTTCAAGAAAGTACTTTCACGTGTAAGCCCCAGGTTGGAAATTAATTTTAGTGTGTGTGGTCGTGAATATTATCAAGCAACAACAACAATACTAATAAGAAACGTTGCAAAATGTTTTTGTTTGCTCATTCCTTTATCAATGTTAAACAAGAACACTTAAGAACATTAAAATATAATGTATGTCTACAGAATCACTACAATTGTTTTGTTTTATAACGAAAAAAGAAACCTACATAATGTTTGTTACTTTTGTGAAAATAGTTATGAACGGTATTTAAGGTTGTGTACAGCACACACACACTAAAAATACCGTGCTCTAAATAATGTTAGGTTTATTTTCGAACACAAATTTCAACGCGATTTGAAGACCTGAACCTTGTATTAGTCTGTAAAGAGAAGTATTTATTAATGAAAAAAGAGAATGTCTTTAAACTATATCAACGATTTTTTATCGATGATGTTGTACTTTTTGACCGACAAAACGTTATAAAACGTTTTAAACAATGAACCAAGAATGTCAATTAATTTCATTAAATGCTAAAAAATTTCAGCTCGAATGTTCTTAAGGCAGTTTTCCTCAATTGTGTCACCATTTGAATTCGAGACGTGTTGCGATGTGCCGAATCGTTTGGATTTTGAAGTCTTAAAAACATACTGCAAGCAATACAACTGATTCAGTTTTTTTTTGATAAAGAATATTTAGTTGCAAATATCTTATATACTTTTTAAAATTATTATTTCCAAGATGTTATGCACTCCCTGGGGTAGTAAAAGTCCGGGAAATCGTTGGTTTAGGCTAAATACAATTTTGGACTGATTTAAGCTGATTTAAAAGTGCTCTGTCTTAAGGTAAAAAAAAAACGTAACATACATTAGCACACACATACATTAACTCACTATGGTAGTGTAAGAAAAAAACACAAACAAGACACCAAGCTAATGCGTGCAAAAAAAGTTTACATTCATTTGGTGCATTCAAATGCTCATAAATTCAAACATATACGCACTTAAACACACACTCGTAACGAATGCACTTAAACAGACAAGTAAATACACTTTAAAAAAGAATTACACATATTTATGTATGTACTCTCAAACAGCACTGCGTGTATATTATTTGTACACAAAGAATCCTTACAAGCATTTTTTCCTTTCTTAAACCCATCCTGGTAACCCCCCCTCGACAAATACGAAGGAAGTGAATGTGGTGCTTGCAAAGTACTTTCACCCACATGCATGTTGTATACAATTGTGCGGTATACATCATGATGTGGTGTGTTTACAATGAAAAAAAAAAAAAAACAAATGTTAAATTAACACTTCGTCTTAAGCGTAAGTATTTGTCAGTGTGTGCGTTTGTTAGTTTTTGGAGAAAGTTTGCTTGTTTGTATTCTACATAAGCATTTCACTGTTCAGTTAAATAATAAAAATATTTAAATAAAGTTTCTGAAGAAGGTTAAATAGAACAAAAAGAAAAGAAATATTAAACAGCATGTGGATTATAACACTAATACAGGCAGACACGAACAAATGATTGCACTAAAAAAATATACATTCCCAATAAACACGAAGTCAAACCTTTGATATGAAATGACTTTATCATTTGACATCAAACACAATTCTCAAACGTTTTTCAATTGTTTGATTTAACATTTAAATTCAAATTGATAATGATTTGAAAATAAACATTTGATATCAAAAGTTTTATCAATTTGATGCCAAATGTTTGTCAAATGTTAAATTCCAATCAAACATAAACTTGGCAATACTTAAGCGACAAATAAATGTAGATAATCATTAAAAATGGCGATTAAAGTTACATTTTTTACTTTGTGGTTACATGTGTTTTACTATTAAAAATAAATTTTAATATAAAGTGAATAGCTTATTTCTTGTGAAAAATAGAAATTATTTGTGAGTAATTACAATGATTAAAAATACGAAAAAAAAGGAAAATAAAACGGGAAAGTGGAGAAAGTTCGTTTTACGATTGCGGTTCTACAATCCTCAAAATAAAAGGGAGCCAAGTAGTTTGTCTTTCCAAGAATAAGAGGACGGAAAGAACATTATTTCATCTTTTAGCTATGCTGCCAAATGTTTATCTCACAGTTTTTTTAAATAAATAATAAATTTAAATTAAAAAAAATAAAATATTTTTATTTATATTCCACATTGTATTATAATCCACATTTGAGAATTACGTTTGAAAGCAAGTTGAAAATAAAGGCATTTTTCAATTTGAAAATAATTTCACCTTTTTGTTGAAAACGCTATCATTTTCAAATGATTTTCAAATCATTATCAAACGTTTGTCGTTTGAGAAAACGTTTGATTTCAAATAATTTTCAATTTGAAATCAAACCTCCGTGTTTGTTGGGTTAAAACAAACCTACACACCCGCTCTTAACAGATACATACTTCTTATGCAAGAATGCAGTTGCATTGAAATCTTAATAAAGTGTAGCATACAGTTAGGGGCAAAGTGAGAGAATTTTTTTTAATTTGTCTGGTTAAGACTTTACGGAAGAAAAAGTAAATATAGTTTAATATATATTACTTTACGCGGTATGTGATAAGTAAAGTTTTTATTAATTAAATTGTAAGCAAGTGTTAATCTATTACGATTTTTGTTGCACGATGAACTTCTATTTTTTATATAATCAAGCAGTGTTGCCAAGACTTCACGACAAAAATAAATGGGTAAATTTTAAGCAAAAAATAGCTTAACAAAATTTAATAACAAAAAACCTCATTTAACTTAAAAAAAAAACAATGTACGGCTATGTTCTGGGAATCGAAATCGAGAAAAATTTAAATTGAGGGAAATTTACAGTTAATTTTTTTTAAATTACCGTAGTTTTTCATGATTCTTAGGGCCAGTATTACAACTTGGTATTAGCTGTTATCCGACAGTTAACAGGCGCTTTTTGACAGATAACACATTATTATCTGTCAATTTAATCTTAACTTTAGCTAACTTCAAGTTGTAATAATGGCCCTTAAAGTTATTCTAAGGCCCGTTTTCACGACTTACCTTTAAAGATCGAAATAGTTAATGGTACCTTTAGCACTAGTGAGGAATAAAGTTACCTTCAACTATTTTTCGATTTCACAACTTCTGTATAAAATAAACTTAACATTTTTAAAAATGTGGCAACACTTAAGTAAATACCGATTATTTTTGCCAAAATAAAAATACGAACTGGCAACTACGTACTTTCTTTTACTTTTCTCATTTTAAATTTTTGTGTGCACAAATATTTTTTAATAAAGGCAAATATTAATGAAATACTGCGTACACGTGAATTTAACATTTTGTAAATTTTATTTGTCAAAATACGAGTTTGTTATTAATTTACAAAATATCACATACTTGGAGTTGCCATATATAGAAATATGTGAATATAATATGACAATCTCAAATCTAAACCTTACGACAAAAGTTAAAGGAAGAACGTTCCTCTCTTTACCTTATCCTTCACTTTTAGATTAAAGGGAACTTGTGATAATTAAAACCTCATTATCTGTTCGATAACTTCCTACATTTAGCTATCGTTAAGTCGTGAAACCGGGCCTAATAAATACAAGTCGTACTTAAAGAATGAAGTAAATAAAATGGACTGTTTTTATGAAAAACAGGATAGTTTTGAAAATTTGTTCTATTTAAATTTCACTCGAATTCGATTTCCGTTCTGGATGGCTGATAGACACAATCATTTCTTCAATAAACATTTAATTGATCTTCTCTGTGTGACATCATAATCAAAGCAATGCACAGAGTCTTAAAATTGACTAAAAGAAAGGATTAATTCAAAAGCTGAACTTTATTCATTGACAGTCATGTTTAGTATCAAGTGAAAGTAAATATAACTCTGCATTACTAGTTGGTAGTGAGCGGTCAAAGTTATCAGATCAAATTTCAGGTTATAAATAAAAAGAATATATTCATGCTCAGCCGCCCCATTTTAACTTAACAAATATCACATGTTTTAGGTTAAATTATTTTGAGATGTAGTGTTATCGATCGATCCCCGCTAAATTTGACACTGTGATATTTTATTATATAAAGATGTGACGGACCAAAATTTATTATAATAGCCGTATTCTTTACGGTTTAAGAAGTTTTAAAGTGTTTTTCGAGAGTGGCCTTTATATGGCGACTATGGTAAGTTATGGACCGATCTTCACGAAATATAATAGTGTGATTTCTAGTCCTATGAAACTATGACGAACTAAAGTACATTTCCAAAGCGTTTAATGCGTACTTAAGTGTTTTCTGTGAGGTGACTTTATGTGGGGCATACGGTTAATTATGGACCGATCTTTACGAAATTTTGTGGCATGATTTTTAGTCATATATAACGAATTTATGCAAAATCTTATATTAATATGTATGTACATTTCGCCACCAATTATGTCTGTTTTAGTAACAAAATGATACATTTTTCGGGTGCTAATTCCGCGTTTGGATTCACAACTCTTATCCTATTGAACTGTTTTTGCTAAATTTTTTTATTTCCTTTATTTTTTAATGTGTTGATGTTCCTTCTCAACAGCACATTTCAGCAAATTTTCATATTTTTTTGGCTTATGGTTGCACAGAATATTATATATACAGTGCGCTCGCGGTAACGTGAACTAATTAAAACCTAGGGAGTTCATGTTAGCGAAATTGTTCACGTTAGCGATTGTCGAATTTCATAAAAAATATGTCTGTTTTACACGCTTGAACGTGAAATTTTTACTGATTATTTTCATTATTAAAATATAAATGTATATATTTATGTGTTTTATTATTATTTCCATTACTAAAATATAAAAATAAAATTATTAATTAGAATTCATTACAAACCAAAATGAGATCACGAGAATATATCTATTGAATTAAAATTACCTTGCAAATAAAATTATTTATAACATTGAGGCATTAAAAAAATCGGTTATCTTTTTCTGCTGCTTTTCTTTTCTAATAAGTAGTTGAAATACTGCTTTCTCCCTTAAGCGTCCAACTACACTCTTGTCACTTTGATCCACTATTGCATCTTCTGCCCATTGCAATGCATTGTTAAAAATTTCAATTGCCTCACTTGCAGCAATTTTTTTAACAGGATCATCGGGAATGGAAACTTTATAGGGTGTAGGATCAATATTGTAGAAATTACAAACGGAATGACAAAGTTATTAATACCCTTTTACCTTCGGTGAAGGGTACAAAAAATTGTTCACGTTATAGAGCTTTCGGAGTTTGTTCACGTTACAGAGTAGTCAATGTAAAAAAATCTTGTTCAAGTTAGGCGGTGTTCACGTAAGACGGTGTTCAAGTTACCGGGAGTGCACTGTATATATTTATATTGCTATAAAATCATGTGTTAAAAGACCGGCAAGATGATTGCAAAATATATCAACGAATTCCGAAGAGTTTTTCACAAGTGTTTTGAGGCTGCAATACTTATACGTAATATTTTCAATAGCATTGTTATCAAATACATCGTCTAATATATTTTTTAGGACAACGATTCCTGGACAATCTAAACATTTACTAAAATAGCAATCTGATGATGGAAAAGGACGTTACACATGTTTGTTTCACTTTTGTTGTATGCCCTCTTTTGTTTACAGAATGACTTTCAAGTATAAGACACCAGCCCGATATAGTTTTCATAATCATTGTACTTTGAAAATTTGATGTATAATTTTTACAAATAGAATTTGGGAATTTTTGCTTCTTATTTTACTTTTAAAACATAAAAATAATGTTTGTTTTTCTTGTAGTAGCGTTGTTGTTGTCTCTGCACAAAACAATCAAATCGGTTTTTACCGATTGTTGTAGTGTTGTTGTTATTTCTACTACAAACTTTTACAAACACACGCGTATGCACACATATAGAATCAAGAGTTTTTAAAAGTAATCCCATTTTGGATTATTTTAAGTGCTTTTTGGTGTTAAAAAAAACTCCAAAATCATATAATAAAATAGCATAAGTTTTATTGCAATTGAATTAAAATTGTTCATAGCCGCAATAGAAAAACTTCTCCCTCTTTTGGTAGCACCATAAGATTAGATTTTATATCGTTACAGTCCACTTTCTATTATAGGCCGTAACGTACGTCTTGGTCACCCTACTACTATACCTTTCCCCCCTAGTATGCTTTCTTGTTTTTATAAACTCTTATAAGTTTTGTTAAACTTCGATTATCTTCGTCGTCCCCTAGTGGCTTTAAGTGTTGACCGTTGGCTTAAAGCATTATTTCGGAAATGTTCATAACTAGTTCTTAAAACTTTTGCTATTCACTTTAAATACTTGAAAAATGTGTGTTTGTATGTTAAGGCGTTATTCCTTTTACATTCTTCATTATTGTTGGGAAAGTGTGTTACGAGTGTTTTAACTTTTTTATGTCAGTTTGTATTCGTATTTATGTTAATAGAAATGAACAATGAAGAATGTTTGTGTTGAATACCACACCCACTAAACAATGAAAAATACATGGAACATTTACTTTTTTTTTTTTTTTTGTTTGAATTTATCCTTTTACAAAACTTCATACTAGGGTTTCTTATTTCCCGAACTTTTTCAGTTTCCGGGAACGTATTTAACAGTTTTGAAATATAATATTAAATTTTGAAGAACTGCGTCGACACCACATTTTCCAGACAATTGGACATATCAGAAAGCTGCGTCTTTTGTTATGCTTTTACATTAAAGACACATATTCTCTCAACAATGCTACCACCAGGGATGATAAATGAGAAAAATAACATCGTATCAATGAATTTTTAAAATCGTACTTTTTCGACCCCAACAGTACCCAGTAAAAACTTCGCCTACAAAATAATGTGTTGAGTAATCAGAAAAACATAAGAGCACTACTTACAATTCTACTGAAAGAACCAATGTATTTTACAAGGGATGTCCCAAAATGAACTCATTAAAAGGTAAGTCATTATTTTTTTTACCTACATACATCCAGAAAAGAGTAGTTATAGAAGTTGTTATGGATGTAGTTATAGAAGAAAGCTACAAAATAATGAGTTAAAGAAGCTATTCATTTTGGAAAAGTAGGCGAAGTTTTTAATGGGTACTTAATACTTTTTTATTTTGTTTTATTTTATTTTTATAAACAAAAATATAATAAAACAAAAACAAAAGGTACTCAAAATTTATTTGTACATTTACAGCCTGTTTAACGATTTCAAACGTTATCGTTCGCATAGAAAATTATATGGAAAACAAAAACTAAATTCTAAAATTTGTTTTTGTTTTAAATTTAATTTTCTATGCGAACGTCAATGTTCGAAATCGATGAACAGGCTGTTAAAGTATAAATAGCAAAAAAAAAAAAAAAAAATACATGTTCGTCAGAAGCAAATCGCGATTCTTGTTCTATAAGTCATTCCAAGAAACTTTTACAAAGAAACCATATGTCAAAAATTAAATTCGAGCCCCCGAAGCTTTCAAAATACCCAGTAAAAACTTCGCCTACAAAATAATGTGTTGAGTTGAGTAATCAGAAAAAAATGAGAGCACTACTTACAATTCTACTGAAAGAACCAATGAATTTTACAAGGGATGTCCCAAAATGAACGCATTATAAAGTAAGTCATAATATTTTTTACCTGGATACATCCAGAAAAAAGTAGTTATGGAAGTTGTAAAAGATGTAGTTATAGAAGAAAGCTACAAAATAATGAGTTAAAGAAGCTATTAATTTTGAAAATGTAGGCGAAGTTTTTACTGGGTAGGTAGTTTTCCAAAATATTGAAGAATAGAGGCAAACAAAATTTTATTTGTTCTAGCCAAACCTGAATAATGCGGTTTTTAGGGTCGAGAAATCAATTTATTTTTAGTTTTAATTGCCACCAGAGACCGCTTTCGTGCACTTTTAAAATTTATCGACTTTTTTTGTGGAAAATTGACGAAATTGTTTTGAAAATAGACGAATATTTCTCAAAATGCAATCTCAAATTTTAAAACGAAAATATAAATTTTTAGCATTCTTAAAATATGTGCATACGAGAATCTTCGGATTGCATTTCCAAATTTATTGTGTTTGCAGTTTTCAATATGTGCTGCAAAACAAGGAGACATTTCATAAGCTGGGCTTGTAAAAACTCTTTCAAAATCATTCGGAGTCGCCCCCACTCTTTCAAAATCTTGTTAACGAATATTTCAGAATATTATGAGTTCGTTCCAAAATAATCTTGAAATGAGAGGAAGTCGTCTCTTCTACTAGAATTTCGCAGAAGTGGTTTCCTATATCTTTTAAAAACTTGTTAATAATAACAGAAAATCGTCCAGTGAACAAGTGCAAAAATTTATTCACAAAAGCGGAGTTCAGTGTTTAGTGCAAATGGTCTCGAAGTAGAGCAAATGCAAAATATCATAGCTATTTTGTTAAATACAACAACAAAAAATAGAGCTTCCGTTAGATAACATAAAAAAGCTGCGAAATTTTGAATTTTCACAAGACCATTTGCTCCGAACACTGAGCTCCGCTTATATTCATTGGACAGTAAAATCGAGTTGCCATTTTATTTGCAAAATTCGGGGTACCAGCGAACTTTTTACTCTTGAATTGTACCAAAAAACGAACAACTGTACCAACTTTATCAACCGTGGCTGCCACACTTTTTCTAACCCATTAGCGTCTCATTTTTATTTTATAGATTGTTAGCTATTTTCGAAAATAAAATTTTATTTATTCCATTTTTTTTCGATTATTATTTAATTAGTTATTTGTGTATGTTCCCAAAGGGGATCATTGGGCGCTAATGAGTTAATTTCCTACATTTTGCAAACTTTTCCTCGTTCAAGAAAAAAATAAGGAAAAAAAGAGAAATGAGAGAGAATTTTAAGTTACTGGCGACTATTTAATTATGGACTTAAGGATTTGTGCCTGAAGTTTAACACTCTTTTCTGTTTGGACACTTACCCCCATATTATTAAATTTAACAAACGTTTATGAAGTAAAATTTACTTCGCAAATTATGGGCCGATCTTCACGAACTTTAACAGTTAAAAAAAAAAAAATAAAGACACGGAATGACGAACTTAGGGGACTCTTATTCACCACTAGTTGTAGTGAAGGGTTAAAAACTTGAAATAATAAAATATGAGCGAATTTAAAGTGACTGCCGACGAATTAATAATCGGCTTTTGAATTTTTGCGTGAATTTAAAAAAAAAAATATTGTTACAGTTTTTCTTCAAATTATGTAACAAAATTTTTTTTATAGAAAATCTTATAGAAAAATTCCTGACATTTTCCGCTATTAAATGACGGAGAAATAAAAAATTTTTTTTGTTAAGAAATTTAAAGGAAATTTTTACCCCATGTAAACCCTACTACATACATACATTTCTCATGAGAGTGAGTTTAACCGTACTACATCTCACTAAAACGCATGCACACACAATCACACATTTACAGTCACGCAAAAGACACTTATGTAGTTTTGTCACATGTTTGTGAGACAGAATATTAAAGGAGTTTTAACTTTTTATATATTTACTTAGAAGGGACAAAGTGAAAAAAGTAATCCCTGATAGTAAAGTAAATAGTGTGTCTTTGAAGTCTAGATACTAGTGAGGAACTCTGGCAACGGCCTTATTGCGTGTAATATCTTTTTAAGAAACATTATTAAAAGATTTTTGATTATGATAAATACAAGACAAAGAATTTTAAAGGTGAACAACTACCAAAAATATAAAAATCTCTTATATTTATTTCTGTATTATCTAAAAGATTTAAAAAATCTAACTTATTTAATAATTAAATGTACGTTATGGCCCAACAAATTTGCAAAATTGTATAGTTAAACTAAGAATAAACAAGTAAGAGTGCTATATTCGGCTATGCCCTTCACCATGTTGAGATAAGAACAAAAAGTTATATACATAAATAACGTTCTTTAGATAGGTATAAATAAATATTAATTGAGCCACGCCAACTTTACATTTCGTCATGCCGAAGAATATAAAAAAACAAAAAAATTTATATATGTACCTAAGCCCGTTTCCTCTTTTGCCAAAGTTGATGTTTAAAATTTGAAAATAAAAAAATTAAAAAAAATTCGTTTAGGGATTCGAACTGGCAATATCATCAGTCTCAGGAGAGAACTTAACAACTCGGTTACGAATGCTTTTACTAAAGAAGCGTTAAATTAAAATATATTGAGTCTATGAGTTTGTTTCTTTATTTTAGCGGCATATCATATACATGCATTAATGTGTATGTGTATGCGTAAAATTAAACACATTACAAATAAAATCCACCACTTGTAGTGAAGTGTATTAAAACCAACAAAAAAAACCACATTACCAACACTTTATTACCATATCCTCTGTATGACCGTAGAAACCAAAATTGAATTCGTTTGTATGGTATGTTTATGTCGTTTTGTTAATACGGTGTTGATATGGTAATGTCACGTCTAATTGGACCTTTAAAGGAACAAATTTGAGGCAGTCGTGGTTTTTTACACATATCTCAGCCATTTTTGGACCGATCTTGCTGAATTGCAATAGCAAACAATTCCGGACCATGTGTGACATAAATGTATAATAACCTGGCCCCCATCATAGATTGCGTCTTCGGAAAATCCATTTCAACGGATAGATGGACATCGTTAAATCAACTTCGCTCCTCATAAGGACCCAGAAAATATATACTTTATAGGGTCTAACATCAATATTATAGAAGTTACAAACGAAATGACAAACTTATATATACCCTTTTCACCACCTGTGGTGAAGGGTATAAAAAGATAAATAAGTAAATCGAACGTAATTTATAAAATACCATGTAGTGGCAATGAATTTGGGCTCTGTAATTAAGTTTATATAGGAACCACTAAACTATTTTAAAGCTCTGACTTTTCATCTTTTTGTATCTTTAAGTTTATTCTTTCGCATTTATTTTATAAACTTTAAAAATAATCGCAATGAATGTGATGAACTTGTTTGTTTGTTTTGTGCGTCCCTTTTGAGTTTAAGGATTACAAATACTCACACAAAACACACAGATACTTTCATCAATGGAACACACATTTATAAATAAAAAATAAGAAAAGACATTCGCAACTTAATCCAACATAATAAAATAGAACTAAAAACGTTGTTAGAAAGTTGTAGCAAGTTGAGAACGACTTTCGGTTAACCTGCCATGCCGTCTTGCACGATTCAGTTTTTTAATTGGATTGTAAGAATTTCAATATTGCATTTAATATGGAATTTTTAAAAGTTTGCAAGAAAGAACATTTTAAAAATTTTTGAACAAAAGGGTCCAGTTATATTTTAAAGAATTAAGGATGGCATATTTTTTGTTTAAAATGAACTTTACATATTTAAATATTTGGAAATTTTTTTGAAGCTAATATTTTTGTGTAATTTCGAAAAAAAACCAACAAAAAATATTTTTGGAAGTTCCAAAAACATTAAATGTGACTTGATAACGAGTAAATATTTAAAAATCTTGCGTGGTTATTTTGTATCTCTTCACCTTGCGTTGAAAATTTTCTTCGTATAAAATTTACTGAATTTTCAAATATTTGTAAGAAAATATATTTCAAGTCAGGGGAAGTGTTTTACAAAATAGCCCCCCCCCCCCCCCCATGAAATATTGCAACCAAATTCTCAAACAAACTGTTAGCTCCAGTGTTACCAATTGGTGGGTAATTACCCGAATTTGGTGTAATTTTAACTGTTTTGGGAAGAACGTGGCTAATTTCTTTGGGGTGTAAATCAGGTGTAATTTGAAAATTTGTTACCCAAATAAAATCAGGATTCCATTTCAGTGATGAAATTTATTACATTCTAAATATTGTTGATAAAAAATGCACAGTCTTCTGAACCAAAGTCGACGCCAGATGGACTCTTAGATTTGTATAAAGATGATTATCATAGTGACTTAGAATCTGAAGTTTTTTGGAAAATGCTATTAAAACTAAAAACTAACCTAGGGAAAGATACGTTTCCAATATTCCAATATTATAAATTTGATTTTTATTTTGCAACTTTCAAAGGTTTATATGTTTTTTAGCACATTGGCTCCTCGCCTGTCCTTGACAAAACGCATTCCAGACGTCTCATTATGGTCCACTTTTTCTTGCATTGCTGGCTGTATATCACGAATAGCATGAACAATAGGCATAAATCAGTAACTTCACGTAGCTTCACGGAAAATAATCGAAAGGTGTCATATCGCACAACCTTGAATGCTAATTGATAGGTTATTTTCCAGAAATCAACATATCTGCTTTATTTGTTGCACCATTAAAATCATGAAGTGGACTATAAATTGCTCGATTCGATGGTTGATTTTTAAAGCAACTTTGAATAATTTGTAGCGTAGTTCAAGCATCAATCTATTTTTTATGATTTGCTAGAGCAAAAAGTGATAGGCATCTATGACAGTTCGGTTGACAGCCTACATATCCTAAGTTCTATCGTGCTTAAAAAAACACCCATTATAAAGGAACGTTAATGAACATTTTGAACCTTCCCTAGATATATGCAACCAAATGAAGAAGTTGAACTCAATATTTTAGGAGTTTTATTTTATGTTTTATTAATTTATTTTCAGTCTTAAATGTTATTTTTGGCTATTTATTTTATATAACAATAAGAAGCTAAATAGTAAAGCTAAGATCCCACTATCGACGCAATGCACCAATTTTTGTCGTATTTCATGTGCCGATAGTGTGAACGTTCAACATTTTTTAATAGGCGACAATCTGTGCCGATAATGTGAATACTCTTTTGCACAATGTGGAGCAATCAAATTGTTAAATATGTACAGATTTTTATCGGCCACTTGTGCGCCGACCACACTCGCCAACCAGCGCCGTTAAAAGGGATGGCAAAACGAAATTTTTAAATTGCACCAACTGGCTGCTAAAATTTTACTTTTTTGAGCTTAATTGTACCAAAATTACATTTGTTTTATCTATTCTTTATGTATTAAAACGTTAAATAGTACATTTGTACTGTAAAATAAACGAAAACAGTTCGCTTTAACCAAAACATTACAGTTGTATGGATTTTGACATCCCTGGTTTACAAAACAACAATTACAAAAAATAAAGTTTTAATAAAATCAAATAAATTTTTTATTATATATTAATAGATTATTTAAAATTGTTAGGAAACATAATGGAATATTCAGACGGAGAATTTTGCGAATTTCTAAAGTAAAATTATGTCTGCCAACAAGCAAATAAACAAACACAGATGATTAAATTTGCTCAAATAGCCAGATAGTGTGACCGCATTGTACCGATTATTGTCGTAATTGAGTTTTGAACGATATGAACCGAAAAAAATTGTCACAATGTGCGACGATAATGGGACAGCCCAATAATAAATTGTGCAATGTTTTTAAATGTGTCACATATTGTGCTATTTGAGCCGAGAGTGGAATCTAAGCTTAAGACTAATATTGATCTCCTATAATAAATGTGTTTTAGTGATTTTTTTATTTGTAAATGTTTTTTTATTAAATACAAAGTTAATTTTATATCAGGTGTAATTTCATTTAGATCGGGTAATTTTGCTTGATCTCAAGTATAATTTTGTATTTTGCTGGTGGTAACACTGGTTTTCTCTTGTACTCAACTTCCATTTTATTTTCTATTGTATACTTAAAGGCGCTACAAACATAATACTCGTTCTTATAATGCTTCTTACACAAAACAAACTGTTTGTCTCTTTGTCTGTCCGTCAATGTAAGTATTGGTTAAAGCATAACAAGAGGAAGAAAAAAAAAATCATGTCGACTATTTGTAGATCTGACAAAAAATATTTTTTTCTATTATTACAAGTTTGCCATGAAGGTTTTTCTTTTTTGCTTTCTTTTTATTATCATCTGCTATTTAAAGCCAGCAACAAACAAGTGTTACTTGCCGGTTAAGAACAAAGCAAATAATAGGAAACAAAAACAAGTAAGAAAGTATAGTCGGTCGAGCCCGACCTTTGATATCCTTCACAACAGTATATACTTTTCGAGAGTGTCATGTCATAGACCCGGCAAAACAAAATTACGTTGTGAGGTTAAGATTTATACAAGAGATTCTTGTGCCGAATATTGTCTATATATCAATATCTATACATATGTATAAGATTTGTTTGTCTCAAGGCGATTAGGAAGAGGGTAGATTTTGGGCATGAAACAATTCCCGAAAGAAGTTTGAATGGGGGCAATGTTAAATTATAGCCCACGATCTCACGATTTTCAATAGGCTTCGTCCTTAGGACAATTAAAACGTATGTACTAAGTTTTATAAAATTATCTTTTAAATTGCGAAATGCACTTTGCGCACAATAATACAGGGACAGACAACCAGGCAGCCTGCCGGACAGACAACGTTTGAATGACACAGAAAGAGATTCTGAGTCGATCGGTAACCTAAAAGGTGGGTCTATGGCCGATTTTTGTATCTGTTGCACACATCACCACAAACGCATTATACCCTCTACACTATTGTGGTGTGGGGATAAAAAATGAAAAGAATCATTGGAAAATAAACGGGGTTCGTGGCGGAGTAAACGAGTTACCAGTTGTATACATATATGTAACTATGTCTGTATATGTAGCTTGTAATACTGCAAATTATGTGTTGAAATTTACTTAAAATGTTACAAATTATTGCAATATTTCTTCTCACTTGCTTGAATGTTTTGCCTTCTCCCGCCTCCCACATCGACATACACCCGATAAACTGAAATGTTAATAATGTTTTTAACAAAATCTCTTATTGTTGTCTTTATTATTGTACATCAACCCCTTTAGTAAGCCGTTATACACACATACAATCATCCACACATACATACATATGTATTTATGTATGTATTAAAAGTAATTTGGGCTAAATAAAATAAATGACGCCCTTACAGGAACATAAATTTGTAGTGTGTGCACATATTCCATTACTTATGCATGTATGTATGTGTGTGATATAAACTTTAAAATAAATTCGAATGAGGAAATATTTCTTTTCGAATGAAACAAATAAACAAAATTATAATATGGCTGTGAACTGTTACAAGTTGTGTTTTTGTTAAGAATATTTATTCATTTAGCAAATTGTTAGCAATTGAAATTAATCTGCAATGGAATAACAACACAAAAATAAATCTGACAATGGATTCTGGAAGAAGAGAAAAAAAAAAATATGTGTGTAGGCGTTTTAAAGACCACAACGGCTCTTTTTGGGATGTTTGATTATTGGGTCGGTTGCCATACATACCGAACTTAAGTTGAGTTCCCATTCGGAGAAAATGTTGTACAGATGGCAACCATTTCAGTTGCCAAATAATCAAATAAATCAAAGCAACCGTAAATTCTTGGTTGCTGTGTAGATTTTTTCAGCTTTTTTGTTTTATGTTTCAATATTTTTTTACATATTTCTTATTTGATTAATAAAATTTTATTTGTCGTGCTTAATTCCCAATTTTTATTTTTGATAAAAAACACTGAAATTTATTGTTGGAGGATACGCAAGTGTCTATGCACATTTCACTGGTTGCTAAGTCCAAAAACAAAAACAAGTTGTTTAATTGTTTTCACAAGATAATCAAAATATATCAAGTCACCAGTCCAGTTTTTAAAGCCGTACACTTGCTTATTCTCTAACAATAAATATCAGTGTTTTTATCAAGAAAAAAAATCGGAAATAAGCACGACAAATAAAACTTTATTAATTAAAAATTTTGTATTCCCAAAAATTACTTTGATAATTTCTTATTTTGTTTTAAAAAATAAGGATAAAAATAACACGGGACATATATTTAACTTGGCAGTTCAAAAATTGTAATTGAATTCGCGAAAATGATAAAGACGTTTGATAGTGGAGAAATTGCTGTTGACCGATGAAATTTTGCTTGGCCTCTATATTCTTTACTTAATAAGTCACAGCATCTTTGGGAACACATCAATATGCCCTGAAGCAAGTAAATTTGTTTAAATGCCAATAAATTCCTTCCTATTGGCGGGGATGAATTTCATATAAAATTTTGGCCATGAAATTTAACTACACGCGTCGGAACACACCCAAATCCAAAACTTAAGACAAACAGCCAAAACAGCTAATTATTTTGGAAAAAAATTGTTGTACGGTAAAATTATCAGGAGTTTTCTCGACGCGGGAGTTACAGAACATGGGCACTGGGGGCAAAGTACGGCATTCGATATCGATCAAAATTACACTACAATTTTAATGCAAATTTCGATCGATATCGAATACCGTACTTTGCCCGCAGTGCCCATGCTCTGTAACTCCCGCGTCGAGAAACTTTTCGATTGAATTGTGAGAAATTAAACAAAAATGCCATAAATTGTAACATACAAATGTTTATCTCATTTAACTGCGTTTGTAAAATTTTTGGCGAGTATTAGCTGTCTCGTAAGGACATTAAACGCCAATTTATAGAAAAAGTGTCTCAGTAAAATTTTGGTAAGAAAGTTCCCGCTTTGAACTGTCAAATATATTCACGAATATACTAAAAACGCAAAACGCAATGAATAATAACACGGAAGAGGTAAGTATTTTGTTCCTGGCTGTTTTTATCATAGTTTTATTATTTTGCTTGTAACATGTTTAAAAAACATTAGCCCGCATGTTTTCACAGCTATTTTGTAAACAACAAGCATTAAAGTTGCACTTTACATTATTTGGTATAGCCGACGGTTGTATTTTCGCCGCCGTCGTTCAAAATGTTTAAATTTTAGTGAAATTTGGTCACCGTCAACGACTTGTGTGACTGGCGTTCTCAACGTCTGCAATTAAACATCGGCATCAAGTGGAATTTTATGACTTTTACAACGTTGCGACGTAATCTCTTATGCTACTTTTCGACATGAGTTACGGAGAAACGATTGAATATCTGTGTCACGCCTTTCAGGTCAAGTAATTATATGCAAAGAAGATATCTAGAAAATTGGCTCAAAAAATTTGTCAACAAAATTATTTGATCGATCCACAAAAGGCTGAGATATAAGCAAAAAGCTATGAGTGCCTCTAGTTTCACCCAAAAATCAATACACAATATTCGACAAAATGCGGGCGGGATTGCAGAAGTGGGCGTGACACTTTCGGTAGAAAAAATTATAGATTTTTTTATATCTGCAGTACTGCTAACAATTCTCCAAAATTGTTCAATTAAATTAAAGAATTAATCAAAAATAAAATCAGGTTAAATTAAAAATTTAATCAAATGAATTAAACGATTAATCAATTGAATTAAACGTTCAATTGATACTATTTATTTGTTTACTGGTGCAAATTTAATTAATGCATGCTTTAATTAACATCACACATTATTTAATTGAAATTAATTTTTATTATTTTGTGTGAAGATTTCTGAATATCTGGAGAACAGCAAGAGCTCAAGTTTAAAAATTAGGTACAATCATCTTGGTTATCAATAGGCAACATGCGACAAAATGTGGGCGGTATTAATATAATTTTCTGTTCTTTTCGCACAATTTCGAAGGGTTTGTAAGATTCGGCATAGCCGAATATAGCACTCTTACTTGTTTATGTTCAATTTGCGTTGCAATTTAAATTGAAATATGTAGTTTTAACATTTTGGAATACTGATTACGTCACATTTCATTTATCTTCATGTTCAATCATGTTTATAATAAAGAAAAACATCAAAAATTCAGACAATTTCAACTGAAATTTATAAACTTTTTAGTTTAGTTTTTTTTTGCATTTAATTTTAATATCACATTTTTGCTGACGTTAAATTAATTAAGTTTAGTTCTACGTATTGTCTCAAATAAAATTAAAATTATTCTGGGAATTGCATTATACTTTAATCCTGGCAAACGTTATTATAAATGCATTAAAGTTTAGAGCTGTTTTGTAATAAAAACACAAACCATTTAAATAGTACTCCACCCTTTAACATCGACCCCGATTATTTACCCATTATTCATTTAGTCGAATCAATAAGTAGTCTGCATTTTTCCTCTTTATACCTTTCAAGTGTTAACAAACTAATTTCATGCTATTGGCCATGTTTTCAATTGAATGGCGTCATTAGTTTGATAATGTAAAGTACAAGCATAAAACAAAAGAGAAAGTACCAAAACAAAAACACAATTGGCTACAAAAGCCAAGTGGAGCAAAAATGAGAACACAAAAAATATCACTGAATGACACTTCAACCACTATCGTTCGTCATCGTACAATATTTTGCCAGGTTATTAAAAGCGATTAACAAAATTCACAAATCTCCACTTGACATAAACGTGCATCAGGAAAATAAAAAAGAATGGAAGAGAAAAAAACAAGAAAATGAGAGAATTTTACCGGCATTCATTTCAAAGCCCACAATTCACTTGAAATGCTTTAAAAAGAATACGAGTGCGCCATCGAAAATAAAAATGCTTTGGCACGTGATTACAAAAACAAGCAACAAAAAAAAAAAAAAAAAAAAACCGGTAAAGGTGTTGAAGGTTTTATTTTTATTGTTGTGGGGTTTTCAAATGTCGAAAAGTCGCGAGTGTTTTTTTCGCTAGAACAAAATTATTTAAGTGGACTCAACATTTTGTGTTTGCATGAAAAATACTCCACGTACATCTGTTTTTGGCTCTCAGACTATTCAAATAAATTTAAAAAAAGATGGCAAGCAGTTGGGTTTTTTTTTGTTTTGTCAGTTTGAAGTACTTGGGGTGAATAAAGCATAAATATGTTTTTTAGTTTAATTTTGAATTCCCAGTAGATTGTAATTGGCTTAAAGTTGTTCTAACAGGAAATTACCAAGTTTGACAAAAATTTTGATATGTGAGAAGGTTTTAGAATTTTTCTTTGTAATTAAGTCATTATCGTTTTTTGTTTTATATCCTGCGACAACTATTAAGACTTTTTAATTAACAAACTTTTCGAGAACTGTTAAAAGTAGTCATAATAAACCCATTATGAGCCCTTTAATGTTTACTTTGGTTAAAATTTAGCCGAATAGGAATTGAAAACTCAACCTTACGTAGTAGGAATTCTGAGACAATTTAACCGTTTAACAAGTTCAGCATAAAGAAGATGCTCAAATATATCCTCCGATTTCTTAAGTTTGGTAGATTAATTAGTTTTAAACGGTAAATTGATATTTGGATTTCAGTGGAGTTTTCGAAGACATGATAAAAAAAATGCAGTTTTTTTTGCGAAGCTTATATACGCAAATGATTCACATTGATGAACAAATCAATTTTGTCAAAGATTTGCGTTTTAAGGCATTGAAAAATTTGACTTAAAAAACTAGACTAAAAGACTAACGCCCATTTTCACAACTTACCGATAGCTAAAAGAAGACTTTAACCGGCCTTATAAAAAGTGTTCCATTATTAAAACTTTACTTTAACCTAAAGTAAGCGATAAAGTAAATTAAGGTTCATCCTACCTGGTAGGCTAAAGTAAAGTTGTAATAATGGACCACTTTTTATGCGGCCGATAAAATCCTACCTTTAGCTATCGGTAAGTTGTAAAAACGGGCTTAAAAGTATCAACAAAAACATACAAAATAGTTTGGTTGAAAAATGTTAAGAACTTAAGAGCCATATGTTTACTAAGTCTACTATAAGCTTTTTAATTTTTTGCAATAGTTGTAGTCGTTGCAGAAACAAAAAATTGTAGGAGTAGCGGAGCTTTAAGATTCGCTGGCTTTATTTACAAGTAATAAGCAGTAGCTACTATAAAAGTATAAAAAAAGCACATATTAAATAGACACAGCAGTAGAGATAGGGAAAGAAGTATCTACAATATAGCAAGTGAAGTAGCAATAGAACAAGTACATGATGTAGCAAATAAGTAGCATCCCAATAAAACATGGAGCTTTCAACGAAGCAGGTTGTAAGGTAGAACCGTTTAAGTTTCGCTAACCATATCGCCTATCAAAAACATAAATTTTATATGGCGAGTTCCCGCTTTGCAGCAATACATTTTTGACACTGGAAGCGCTTTATTCAGCGCATATACAAATTTGTTAAAGTAAGCATCAGCTCTACACACTGAATTGTTTGTTCCCGTTATTCTCTTTAATTTTTCCCTTACAAACCAGGGGGCATTCGATATCGATCGAAATTACCATTTGAATTGTATTGTAATTTCAATCGATATCGAATGCCTTAATTTGCCCCCACCTTCGTAGTAAGGAAATGTCGTGGCTCTTCAAATGATTTTCAACCCTTCACCAAAGTAAAAGGGTGTATATAAGTTTGTCGTTCCGTTTGAAATTTCTACAATATTGATGTTAGACCCTTTAAAAGGTATATATTCTGGGTCCTTATAAGAAGCGAAGTTGATTAAACGATGTCCATCTGTCTGCCTGTCCGTTAAAATGGGTTTTCCGAAGTCCCCAGATGCAATAGGGAGTTGGTAGTTATATTTTAATGTCACAAGTAGACCGGAATTGGTTGCTATTGAAATTCAGCCTGATCGATGCACAATGACGGTAAATGTCAGTTTTGCTTTAAAAATTGTGGAGTAAACCAATACAAATAACACGTGTAACCTAGGTTAGGTTAGGTTCCATGGGCAGCCATCAAAAATACAGCTCACTTGGGTCCTTTACTGGTCCCTTTGTGATACCCGACGCCAATGCCCATCCCTTAGAGCAGTTACTCAGTTGGCGTCACTGCAAAGTCCAACCACTACGTCTTCCTAGTGAATAGAAGGAGCGAAAAACAGAAAAACACCGGTTCCCCCAGGTATTCTTCCCTAATGCCCCGCAATCCAGGGCAATGACAAAGGAAGTGAAGCGCAGTCTCCTCTTCCTCCTCGTTCTGACAACTCCTACAGTAGTCGTTAAATTCCAGACCCATTCTTCCAGTATAAGTCCCCACCGGCCAGTGTCCAGTCAAAACCGATATCACCGTCCTAATCTGGTCCCTGCTGAACCCAAGTAGAGAGCTAGTTCTCCGTTCATCATATCCAGGCCAAAGGATCCTGGATATCAAGCAGGTGGACCCATGTTCTGTAACTCTCGCGTCGAGAAAGTTTTCGTTTGAAATGTGTGAAATGAAACAAAAATGCCATAAATTGAAACAAACAGCTGTTTTACTCACTTAACTGTGTCTGTAACTTTTTTGGCGAGAACAAGCTGTCACGTACAGAAAATACTGAAAAAGTGTGTCTGTAACATTTTGGTGAGAAAAGTTCCCACTTTGAACTGTCAAATAAACTCACGAATAAAAATGGGGCGAGAAAAAATTTTAACAATAAAAATCTATTAAAAATGCAAAATGCTAAGAATAATAATAATAATAATATCTTGTTCTTGGCACATTTTTCATTGTTTTATTATTTTGCTTTTAACATTTTAATAAAATATAAGAATGTTTTTAAAGCTCGTTTGCAAACAACAAACATTAAAGTCGCTCTTTATACAATTTGGTTTAGCCGACGGTTGTATTATTGCCGCCGTCGTTGAAAAATTTTCAATTTTAGTAAATTTTGGTCGCCGTCAACGACATGTGTTACTGGCGTTCTGAACGTCTGCAGTGTCACATCGGCTTCGAGTGCAATATTATGACATTTATAACGTAACGACGTAATCTCTTTTGATAGTTTTCGACATGAGTTACAGACACACATTTTTCTCACTTTTCGAGAAACGATGGAATATTTTGTTTTACATCTTTTCGATGCAAGAAGTTCCCACTAAAGCAGTGACGTCCAAAATTTAAATTGTGATTGTATTGCTTTTTATTAGTATTAGTGAATAAAGAGACAAATATTCTTAATAAAAATACAAAAAATATGTAAGCATCCGCCGCATGTGTACTCGTCGCTTGGTAATCAACGACTGAATTGTGTACTCTCGTGGACTTAATGAAAGAGCGTAAGAATGCGTGTGAAGAATGTGTGTGAATTCATTTCCACAATTGTGGTATGGGCTGGACACCAATGCACTAAAGTTACAGAGCATGGGTACTGAATATCCACGGCGAGCAAGACAACTTCTGTGGATACGTGTAAAAGCAGAACTATCGTTTATCTGCGTAAAATACACAAAAGGGCCATTACACCCGCTCAAATTTACTGTATGGTGTGGAGTTTACACTGCATGCGAAGTCGGGCCTTGTTGTTTCGAAAACACCGCGGACAATGTACCGAAGCTTATAGGAGATTTAAGGTTTATTATGGAGCAGCTCTAGAAAATTTTGTGCAATTGTATTAAAAGTTTATAAGAAATAGAGACACACAGCTTTCTTAAACGGTTCCCCAATATTCAATTCTCAAAAGAATATAGTTTAAAGCTTTTAGTAGGTTAATATCTTAAAACAATAAATATGACAATATCAGATTAACATACGTACAAAAGAACCTTAATACCAAACCAGCTATCAGTTTATTAGTTCAGCAAAATGATATAACTTGTGATAATGATACTCCCCTTTTCTTGTGTTCTCTGTTAATGGCCTTTTAGCAGCTATTAGCAAAAAAATGAAGTCAAACTGCACGTAATAACTTGTCTCTGTTTAGCTTGCTACGATACTAACTCTGTAGGGAGTGAAAATGTCACACCCAACTTGGCATTAAACAAATCCCAGAAAATGTTTTCGTATATTAAAGAACCCCAAAGAACAGATAAATGCTCTTTTTTTTTTGTATAAAACACTTTTACATACTAACGAAATGTGTAAAAGTAGAAGTTAAAATTTATTTGAATATTCAAACACATTCAAACACAAAGCACTTACACACAGATGCACTGAAAACGTATGTTAGTTATATTTATATTTCTAAGAGAATTTTTCTCTTTCCCTTTAATGGAAATGCTTTTTTTTTGAAAACGGAAGTGACCATTTGATGTATGTATGTGTGTATGTATGTAATAGAGGTACCATTTTACAGTCCTTTCATATATAATTTTCTGCAGTTCTGTGTCTGTGTGTGACTAAGTGCTTGTGTTTTTTTTTTGAAAGATATTTTGAAGAGCTCGTAGAGAACGATTGAATGTATTAAATGAAATTGCAACGATTTTAGCTTTTAGCCATAATAAATATTACTTTCCAAAATTTGTTTACATATTTTGTGTGAGGGTTGGTCTATATTTAGATCCATATCCATACAATGGTTAAGAAAGTTTACTATGAAATTAATACTGTGTTCGTACTGGTAGAAAAACAATCAGGCTTACTTAAGTAGAAATGCAAACTTAAATTGCACTTTTTACTCGTAAATGTACCAAAAAATCGTAAAAGTGCCAATATAAGAAACATATCACGTTTCATCGTCACTTTGGGAACCCCCGGTATAGAGTGTGATCGAATTTTCAAGACAATATTATATTAATGTGCTGTTTTCAAAGCCCCCAATGGCACGGAAGAGCACTCAAAAAACTGTGTGCTTTTTATCCGGGGTGTGCTGGAAATCGAAAACGAATAACGCAAGAATTTGGAAGTTGGTTATTTAATACACTTCTAAAAACATTTTTATAATTTTTGTTATAAAATTCTGTTTAAAAGAGAAATATTTGTAAAATATTTAATATAAAATTCTTTTATTACAGAAATCTTATTATAAAATGACTTTTAAATTCTTGCGTTTTACGCAAATAACTTTAACGACATTATCAATCGCCTGCCACTTGGAAACAGCACATATTAAGAGATTTGACTTTGTATTGATTTAACAGACAGGCAGAAAATTTAAAATAAAAAATTTGCGACCGTTTTATCTCCACATGCATTCATATAGTTGCCGCAATTATTTTTGTTACGATTAAATCAGGGTATCGGATTAAATCATTGTAAATGCCGGAAGCATATACAATGTGTTCTAATAGGGGCTTTCGAACTTAAAGAGTTGATAGCGCCCGTACTGTTGAAGCTACATCTTTCAAAATGGCCTTCGTAATAGACGGTAATAGATTTCAGCAAAACGTTCAAATAATTTTTATCGAAAAATCCTCCTTAGTCCCGAGTCCCATATCGGACGGTTGGGTACGTCATCAAGCAATATTGTGGAATTTGGGATGATATCAATCCACCTGAAATCCAAAATCATTCAATGCATCCCAAAAAGTCAAGGTTATTACTGTCAACGTCGAACGCTTTAGTTCGATGATTCTTTTGGCTTGCATTTGATTATATGGATATTACCGACATGTGGTGTCAACAGGACAGCGCTAGGTGCCACACATCTCCCACTGGGGGTATGTAGGGATCATCTTAAGGATATTTCAACTTTTGATGTTATATCCGTCGGGAAAATCAGGTGCAGTTTATATCCGAGATTCAGCAAAAATCAAAAATTTACAATTGCAATCCCGGCTGACCAGAGATTCTATCTGGTACCCCGGGAGTGACTGACTATTGGTTAACGCTTCCGAAAGTATGCGTTTTGCGGGAAATTTCTTTCTGTCTTTAAGGAAGATTGTCTTGGTTGGGAGTTTCAATTTTCCGTTGAAAATATACTCTCGGGGATCACGTAGTAGTTGTGATTTACTACCCAGAGTAGCGGGAAGAGAGACCAAGGGCGAATTTCTTACCACTTGTGGGAGAGTTCGGCCTGAGAGTTGTTGCAACTCAACAGATTTTGCTAGCAAATTTTTAAAAGCATCGATAGCTCCAGCTCCTAAACCAGGGGCAAGTGTATAATCTTGCCAGATTATGCACTCAAATTGCTACCTGCGTGAGTTGGTTGCGCTCACTCTCGGGGTGGTTGGTAAACGCATTTTTTTTTGTCTCCCAGTGGTTAAGTAGTCACTAGGGCAGGAATTTAGTAAATATTTTTTGCCACGCATCTCATGAGACATTTAACATTCTGCACGAGCTATTTGAAGAGGTCAACGAAATGGTGCAATTTGACTCCGTAAGACTATAAATGCTCAATTCAATGCAAATAAGCTAAAACGACAGCATCCCTCAAGGCAAAAGAAAGCCATTTCATCAGTCAAATTCATGTCAAGTTATGGAAAATTTAACATTTTGGATCCGCGCCACAAAACGAGGACGCGGGGCGAGACATTTGCATATTCTATACATAATGGCATCGATAGGCATTTCAATCGTACAAAAATTTCGATATCTCATACATACTTTGTTGTTCTTAAATATGTAATTAATTGCTCTTAAACGATTGAGGAGACACATATCGAGGCATTACCGCAAAAAAAGTTTAAGCGACATCTTTTGAAATTTTCGATGTTTTTAATAAATGACTTTATTGGCAACACTTGGGTCATCTCCCAAAATGTCATGGTAACATAAAGTACCATTACGTTTTATAGCAAAAACAATTTTATTTATTTATTTATTTTGCACATTAATAACTACAATTATTATAGTAATCATATAAATGATTGAGGCGAACATAGTGTTGTTAAAATGTTTTTACTTCATACTCTACGTTTGTCTGCGATGTTTATGTTTTTGTACTTTTGGCCAATTTCAAGTTTTAGAAGAAAGTACCAATTGTTTTACCCCTGACTCATAACTTTCGAAGGGTACTCTGGGAGTTTGCATACATCCAATGCACAAAAGTATAAACGATTTTTGTTTCAATGAATGAATGAATGCCTGCTCTGCAATGTGTTAAATATTCATTCATGATCTGAATGAGCTGGATTCTGTTTCATTCTTTAAAATTCATTGATTCGGTAGAATATTTTAGTTGGTTGGTTTTTGTGAGCATTTTTCTTTCCTTTTTCTTTTTTTTTTGGTCCATGTTATCAAAGAACACAGATAAACTTTCTGTTCTATTGCCTGGTGGGGAGCAATAGGTGCTGGATACATTTGGGAATTATGAGCATTAATATCAGTCTTTGTTTAACCAGAACAAAGGATTGTACAAATTTATGTGGGAGTGTGGGTGTTTGTTGTGTGTAAATGTGTGCAAATATATTGAGTTTTGTACTTTTGAAAAAGTAGAAAATTTTTTTTTTTTTTTCGGTTCTTTTGGCACAGAATAATATTTATACTAGAAGTTTAATATTGTCTCGTTTATCTGAAGTTTGTAAATGGTTTTGTTTTAATATTGAGAATTTATTGATTCGTTAATTTGTTACCACAATGAAAGATCAAGTTTTGCCATTTGTCCCTGGAAATTTGTTTAAATAAAAGCAAATTTAATTGATGTTATTGAAAAACAATACAAAAGTGATTTATGAAGGAAGCTGATTGTAAAAGTCCTGCTGTCATTTAGATTAAATAATTAATATAAAAAGTTTAAAAATTAGTTTTTCTCATTTGTAATCTGAAGAAGAAAAAGGTTAAACCTTTACTAGTGTGGCACTTAAGCATTTTCTAACTGGAGCGTTTAAGAATTCAAAGGCGGTTTTACCTGCTTCGGAACAAAGAGTCGACCAGTTGATAAATTATGTTTTAGGATATTTGGAAGGTATTCAATTCATGTATTAACACATACTCATCGTCCTGAATTTTGTATCTGTAATTTTTAAAAATTTTGCTTTGAATGCAATTTCAGTGTCCGGTGCCCATGTTCTGTAACTCACGCGTCAAGAATCTTTTCGCTTGAAATGTGATAAATGAAACAAAAATGCCATAAATTTGAACAAACAACTGTTTTTCTCACTTAATGTAACGTCTGTAACGTTTTTGTCGAGTATTAGCTGTCACGTAAGGAAATCACTCGCCAATTTACAGAAAAGGCGTGCCTGCAAACTTTCTGTTAGAAAGTTCCCGCTTTGAACTGTCAAATAAACTCACGAATGAAAACAAGGCGAGCGAGAAAAAATTTTAAAATTAAAAAACATATTAAAAAGGCAAAATGTAAAGAATAAGAATAATAATACTTTGTTCTTGGCACATTTTTTCATTGTTTAATTATTTTTCTTTTAAAATTTTTATAAAATATACGAATGTTTTCAAAGCTCGTTTGCAAGCAACACACATTAAAGTCGCACTTTACATTATTTAGTATAGCCGGTGGTCTTATTTTCGCCGCCGTCGTTGAAAATTTTTTTATTTTTAGTAAATTTTGGTCGCCGTCAACGATATGTGTGACTGGCGTAATCTCTTTTGATAGTTTTCGACATGAGTTACAGACACACTTTTTTCTCACTTTTCGGGTAACGATGTAATATTTTGTTTCACATATTTTCGATGCGAGAAGTTCTCACTAAAGTTACAAAACATGGTTACAGATTATTATATTAAAGTTGTGTCTTTCCTCTTCTCCTTTTTATACATATATAAATACAAATATACCTACAGCCAACTTCAAGTTGAAAAGTGTGAGAGTAAAAAAAAACAGAATTACAGAGTACTTAAAGCTGAGTGCCGCTTCCAAATTTTATCGCCTCTTTTACCAATAAACTCAAGAATTGCTTCAACAAAAATTCCAAGCCTGGACGATGACTTGAAATTTGGGTTAGGGGATTCGTTTATGTAAAAAGTTTTTGAATAATGTATTTCAACTAGAAATAGGGCATGCAGATCTGGGGGTCTACTCACTTTTGCGATGCGAAGGAAAAATTACGCCGAATCGAGTGATAAGTACTCTTTAATGCGTTAGCGCATTTGTCTTTCGCATCTTTTTTTTCTTTTTCGCAAATCCTCAATATTAATTTTATTGAAATTTTCAAACAAAAACACATTAAGCAGCTTAACTTTTTATTTTTATATATTTTGACATTTCACTACTGTCAATCTATGCAAGCTTTAATCATTATTGCCAGTGTTGCTTCGTTTTTAAAAAAATTTTGTAAAGGTTTTGCAAATGCCAGAGAGCGTACCAAATTGGCCTCTTATCGCATTTACCTTTCGTATCGAAATTGCATTCGCATCGTAATAGAAAGTAACGAAATTAATTACTAAAAGTTGTAATACAGCTGGGTCAACTTTCCAACCTTATATGCGTTTAATATTTATTAGATTTGCTTAAGAGAAACCTTATTATCACCAGAGTCAAGAGCCTATTCAGTTTTAAGCCACAACGCATTGTATGCGAATGATACTTTCCTAACCATTTTTTTAAACGCATGCGAGCCAGGCAAAAGTAGATAGTAATCCTACTTCATGCATGCGATACGTATATGGATTCCAATTATTTGCTGTGTAAACTGACAATACAATTTGACAGTAATTTTACTTTAACGACAGGTGCATTAACGCATTGAACGCGTGGGGTGGACTTCTAGCTGTAGTTTTACCCTGAAATTTGGTGTAACCTCTTTGCGAGCATCGTGGTTGCAGTTCGCTTGGAAAGTTTTAGTGTAATTGCATTCCGAACCGGATGATCAGTAAAAGTGTCGAATATAAGAAGAGATTAGGCCATAGCGTCAGGTTCTTATGCTAATCCTTGTTCTTATCTTTCCCACGGAGGAAGCGTGTTGGCGAACCATTAACCTATTGGTGTTGCATTTTCAGGAGATAGGGGGGCGGATTGGATAAAAGGCTGATTATTGCCCTGTAACTTTGAGGAGAGTCAAGAAGATGGAAAACGCTTTTTGTCATCACGTGTTCGGTGGGGTCTTGTTTACATTTGAAGTAAGTAGTTCCAGGCATTATTCTTATACTATGTATCTAGTTTGATACTTTTCCTGACGTGGCACTCCTTTTAGTTGCAAGGTCACAAACAGATTAGAGTCGATTTTATGCCACGTGAACAAATTTCCATTAAAACTTTAAAGATCTAGATTTGTTTTTCTTTTTTTAAGATCACGAGAAATTTGGAACCAGATATTTTATACGAGACCACAAGCATTTTTTAAAAGGTTGAACTCTGTATTGATTCCTGTTCCAGTAACAGCCGTACCTAAACAAGAGCGGAAGGCGGAACGTTTTCTTCCGCTTTTACGCTGATATGCCATACCTTAGCAAGAGGGTAGACGTTGTGAAACAAACATTAGTGTTTACTTTCTAGTTTATTAAAACCGACATAATATAAATAAAAAAGAAAAGCATCCAACTTCACTATTAAACGCTCTTTCAAAATCGAATTTTCCAATTGTTAAGCGTTGACGCCGCGCTATTTAGGGATGCTTCATACAAATTGTATGGGCATGAGAATTTTTGTCAGCTAGAAAACGCTTTCCGCTCTTGTTTAGGTATGGCTGTAACAAAGAATTTCCTGTATGCACTGTTGCTATACAGCAAATCTCCAGTTGCTGCGGATATAAGATATTTCCAGCTTGCTACATGCTGCGGACAGACATTTGATTTATAATATTAATGTTTCATTGAATTGCCTCGAACTTTTGGGCTTCTTGTTTATTTAAACCTGTCTTTTCAATATGATTCTTCAATAAGTTGCTACAGTTCTACTTTGCATTTAAAAATTGTCAAAGTAATTTATACAATTATAATGCAAAAAAAGAAGAGAAAAACTCATCTGTAAGTAAATTGCTTCCATTAAAAAGCAAAAACAAAAGGATAAAGAATACTAATGTAAAGAAAAGGGAAATAAAAATATAAAAAAATAGAAAAAAAAAACTCATCATGAATGTTTTCACTTAACGAATCATTCATTCATCAACACATTTTTCAATTACAATGCTCCATTAAATAAATTTCCGTTTTCTCTATCGTTATTCTCCTTTCTCTTTTCTTTTTTTATGCATATGAGTATTTTTTTATGCGTTTGCTTGTGTGTGAGAGAAGTGTTGTTTCCTTAACAAAACGGATATACAAATTTTGCGGATAAAATAAAAATGTGATAAAAATTACAAGAAAAAAAAAGAAAGAAAAAAAAAATGCAAAAGAAGTGGTTAAGTAAATAGTGGGAGTCTACGTGTTTTAACTTGCAAACACACAGCATTCGCTTTTTTTCTAGAGGAGAACATTATAAGGGAAGTAATATTAACATTATGTAGCAAAGGATATAATGGAAGGACATTAAAACAAAAAAATAAACAAGCCTGATCAAAGCTAATTGTTGCCGGTAAAAGTGTTATAAAATTCTTAGCTTGTTTTATGTTAAATTCGTTTAATTTTAAAAAATATCTTGAAAATTGTTATTTAAAAAGCCTGATTAGGTGAACAAATTGGATAGAAAACTATAAACAAATATTTTTTTGGAGTCTTTCTTTAAAATTACAATGTAACATGTTTTGCAATGGCAATACATTTTTAAAATTCAATGCAGTATTATGCCACCTAAACCTCCCTAGAGGGAAGCGAACTGACACCAAAGGAGTCCTGTGATAGGTCTTTGGAGGAAGAGACCGGTTCTAGTTTTAACACTTTCAATGAATAAGACCTATCACTTTTACATGGGGTTGTCATGGGAGGGGGTCAATTGACACCATTTGACCAGTCACAAATCTACTCTCAATGGACGTGTTTAGTGACAGTTACCTAAATGTAGTATTATTTCAATACGATGTAGTATTATTTCAATAAAACAAGTCCTAGAATTAAATTCAAGAGCCAAATTTTAGAAAGTCCCAAAAAAATGTATCACACCACCGGTGAAGACTGTACTGTAATTCATTACTTTTTCTACCTTTTTGATCTCCATAAACCAGTTACATGATTGGTTCTCCTTTCACTGGTCATGAGTTCTTTCTTTTTGTACCTGTTCTATTTTCACAACTCCCAGGACCAGTCTGTGGGACCAATTGACACAAATTTCCAGCAGGGCTTTAACTAAAAGTAGCAGTTTTTAGTCATTAAGATTTTTAGAAAAACAAATGTATGCCTGAATATCTGAAGCAGCCAAGGTTAAGGTGAAGCATGTCAATTTTATTCACTTAATATATTCCATTTGTAATGGGGATTTAGTTTTGCTATAAGACAGTGTTGCCAAGTTATGTATTAGGTGATAAGCAGGGAAACCATACATATGCAATTGCATCCGTTTTAGAGCTTTTGATGAATTTTGGCATCGATTTGTTAGTGCATATTTTTTCATATTGTTTGCAGCATTTTTGTTCATAATTTAGTTAAACGAGCTTTTTTGCAGCATTTTTTAGGTTTATAGCGCATATTTTGCCTTTTTAAGGCATATTTCAATACATATTCAATTTTTTAGATGCCTACAATAGCTCTCTCAGCAAATAAATTTTTTTTTTCGAAAATCTGTTTAATTTCGAAATCAACATTTAATTTTTACTCTAAAATTGTAAGACAAAGCAGGTTGCCATTAAGGATAAAAGTTATGCGATGTGCATCTAGACCAATTTTTATGTATTCCGATCGACTCAGAATCTCGTTTTAAAGTGATCTAACGATGTCCAACCGTCCGCCTGGATGGTTGCCTGTCCATGTTAGCCTCTTTGTATTCGCAAGCTATTTAACTATGATGGAATTTAAGTTAAATTCGTTCCAAAAATATTTTACTGTAAATTCAATTATTTTCGAATCGGTTTACATTTTCTCAAAGCTCCCATCCTTAAATAGCTTAAACTTCCTTTTAAATGTTAGCATTTGCTAACAATTTAGCGGCCGTACCTTAAATTCCTTTAAGACAAAATCACATATGGGCAAATCCCAGAAACAGTCCACCAACCAAAAATTATTCAAATGAATTTTTTTTAATGGAATATAAGACTAGATGTTTAATTTCATTTTTATATTAAAAAATATGTATTTCAATGATCATTAATGCAATAATTTTTACCAAATCCTACCCCACTGCTGATTTCTTAATGTTATACGTGAATTTAGCATTATTTTAGCTGATTTTTGTGCTTAAAATAGCACTTACAGCAGACTTATTAAAATATAAAAATTTCGTTAAAAAAAAGTTGGTACCTATTCATTAGTTTAAGAAATGCAATTCATAAAAATATAATTTGTTTTGTTAAAATAAATAAAATATAATAATAAAATACTACTGGAAAAACTGTAGCGTTCGTTACGTAGCGTGCGTCACAAAGGGTTCACGGCTTTTGTCAAAAAATCACAATATTTTTTGTCTGCGAATAAGTGCGTTTAGAATTCTCTTATAGTCATCTTTCTTTTGGGAATTAGATTTTGTACCTTATCATGCCAAATTCGCTTAAAATTAGGATAACGCACTTCAACCTTTGAAGTTACTTCCACTTTTTGTAGCGTGCGTCACAAAACTTTGTGATCAATTATTTCGCAAAAAATACTTGCTTGCCAAGAAATTATGATATATGCCATTCGTAAGTACATATTAATGTCACTAAATACTATATATATCAGTTGAAGCTATCTTTTTTGAAAGACCATAAAATGTTTATATTTCAATCAGAAAACGCGTGCGAATATAGCGTTCGTCACGCAGGATTTGCCCATATGGCTGTTAGTATCTAGATAATATTCTGCGCAAACATATCTTATATATATATATAAATTTTAACCTAATATGGGCTTAAGTGATAATATATTTAGGTTTTTTTTTAAATGTTGTTATTAAATGGTTGAATATTGTGTCTTCAAATGAGCAATTTTGAATTTTTAGGTCATATTTTTAAAATATTTCAGGGCATATTTTCCAGTTTTTACTGCATATTTAATGCGCATAAAACGTGTTTCTTAGAGCATATTTCTGGTTTCCCTGGTGATAAGATTTATGGCCTGTTCGTCGATAGCGAATGAAAACTTCGTTCGCTTAACTAACATGCAAAACAAAAACAACATTTTATAATTTGTTTTTGTTTTAAATGTAATTTAAGCGAACGAAGACTTCATTCGCTATCGACGAACAGGCCATTATACATTTTTATACCCAACACAAAAATTTGAAAGTAACGCTTTAGTGATGCCAGGGAATGCGAACGCCTGCGGTAACCAGATAGCAGATAAGCTTTTCAAACGAGCTTGTCGTCTGAATGAGAGATTTATTGATCAAATCGTTGGCTTTCCAATGGATCAATATAAGTCACGCGCTAAACAGCTAATCTCAGTGATAGCTGGGCGCTGGCCGTTGGGCACTCTTGCGAGGAGAATGACTTCAATAACTACACACAGAAAAATTTATTAAACAAATTTTTAAACAAAAACTGTTAAAATAAGATTGAATCCATAAAATCCGGTTTTATTTGTTTTGTATAGAAAAATATAAATTTTTTTATTTTCATGTTTAAAATTATTTATAAAAAGAAAAAAATTCCCGTATTCTTTTTGTTAAAATAATTTAGTTAAATAGTGCATGAAAGTAGAATGATGACCAAAACAATATTGGTCTATTCTGCTTGTGTCTTTAAATTGTGATTGCTTCAGTTTACAAAGAGGAAAACAAAAGAGTGAAACATGTGTTACAGGAAAATAAATAATCACATTCTTTCTCTCTGGTTCCGCGGGTAAGCGTTTGGAATGTTTCTTAAATTAAAGCATATGTTGTCTCTAAAGCTTCTTCTCACTGTTTTTTCAAACTCAAACCAATTCGATTCTACATAAAATTCACGTTGTTTCAACTTGAAATAACTTTCATTCAACGTGATTCGGATTGTTATTTCTATATAAATGACATTTTGCTCTAACTTTACGGAAATGTTAAATTAACATAAATTTTAGTTATTTTAAAAGAAAATAATGTTGTTTGCAAGTTATTGTAAAATCATGTTAAATTAACATGAAGTAACTATAAAGTAACATCACTACCGAAAAATTTAAAATAAACCTGGTTTTTGAGGATTTTACTATGATTTTTTTCTGTGTGTAGTAAAGACGTTGCCATGACGAGGAGAAAGAGGAAACTGTGTTTCCTGTGTCAGTATCTTGCAATTTAGGACATTAGGAAATAATCGCTTGGGAACAATTTTGTTAAAATGAAAAACAAGTTTAAGATCAATACTTATTTTTGTATTTTTGTAAATAAAGCTTGTTATCTTTTTTTCGCTTCTGTTCACTTTTAAAACTTTCAAAGTTCATAAAAATGTTTTGCAATTTTTTTTCTTGTTGAAAAGTTACATTGAAATGTCAATTGTGAATATTTAATAATTTTAAAGAACAAAAAAGTTAAAATATAAAATACTTTGGTGAAGATTCAAGTCACGTGCGTTTGAAATATACATATTTATACGTATTTTAAATTTTTTTTAAATGATTTTGCGTAGTTAATATTCATTCATATTAGAGTTTTTTTCGCGGAGTTTTTCATTTCCCGGGAAAATGGGGTTATTTTTCAGCTTCCCAGGAATTACCGCTTTATATAAAACGGTCCAAAATATAATTTAATTTTAACAAAAAACAAGTAAGAATGCTATATTCAGCTGTGCCGAATCTTATATACCCTTCACCATTGTGCGAGCAGAATACAGAGCAACTAAATAAATTTTACATATACATACATACATATTTACAATACTAAAAACTTCATTATAAATGAAATTTAAAAAGCAAAAACTGGTAAATATTTTTTTTAAATCGTTTTTAGAACATAAAAATGTAAAAAAAATTTATTTTTAAAAAACCAAGATTCGAACCAGGGACAACTGACAACTGAGCCATGAACGAACGCTGTTTAAATATCATTAAAATGAAATATGGACCGTTTACTGTTCACAACTCAACACAGACGACAACCGGATTTGAACTTCGCTTTTCATAAGGACCCAGAATATATATACTTTTTAGGGTGTAGGACCTTCGGTGAAGGGTATAAAAACAAGCTTAATTATAAAAAAAAGTATTTCAGTATTTTGGTCATAACTCTGCTATTTCTTAACCGATTTGACAGATTTATATACCGACGTGTTAAAGAAAAATTTTCCAGTTATTTTGGTTATAAAACTTGGACTCAGCAAGATCTATGGTTCACGAAAATGGGTATTTTTCAAATAAAAATTAATATTTTGGTCATAACTTTTTCGTATCTGAACCGAATTATATTTTAGTGTTACCAATAGGTTTAACCAACCTTGCAGTGTAAAACCAATGGATTTTGTTTACATATGACAGCTTCGATTTTTGCGGACAAATTTTTTCCGCGCTAAATATAACTCAAAAGTTATGCTTTAAACAGTCACATGTCGACCATCTGTATGATTAAGTCATGATTGCGCAAATTCTGTAAATTTGGTTTTTTAAACATGTCACTTTCTAAGCATTTCTGGGAATCATATTTAAATCTTGGTTTAAGCGCACAACTGATTAATCAGTTTTTGAAAAACAAAACAATCTTCTACTAACTGGGTCGTATGTGCCGTACGCATACAAAGAATTGTTATTGCAAAGAATAAATAAACGTACAAAATATTTCGTAAATGCAATTTCCAAATTCAGATTAAAAAATATGTTTTAAAGTTTGTTTTAAGTGCATTGTTCGTGCCATTAGCTCGAAATGTCAACTATTATTAGCGAAACACTAACAAATCAAAACAAAGTAGCCCGAACTGTTAATTTGTTAATTTTTGAGAGTATTTTTAAACGCACTGTCCAATGATGGAAAATTCAGTACTATGGTACTATTTTCAGTACTTTTTTCTTTCAAAATTACCACGGTACCCCCACGTCCGTTTTAGTACTCTTTTCTTGTTACGCTTCTTTGTTTAGAAAGTCGTAATGCAAAAAATACTAACTCCGACTCCAACCACTGAAATCCCAACTCCGACTCCTATTATAACCTTAATGCTAAATGTATATGAGACTGGTCCTTATTTGACTTTAAACTCTTTTGTTTAATGCAGGTCCTTTTAAATGTTTAAATATAGCAAGAAAAGGATTCAGTAAAAATTTCGAACCAATATTTTAAATATTGCATCGTCAATTTCGAAGTTCATATTTTCACTTTGGAAATTATTAGAATATTTGTCTAAATTTTTTATGCCGAAAAATGTTGGAGTCGGATTCACGAATTTTTTGTGGGTACTTCGACTCCGATTCCGGTTCAAAAACCTCAACTCCGACTCTAAAACACCGATCCTACAGCCTTTTTGACAAAATTGCCTAGACAAAATGTATTCTTATCAAAAATATGATTTTTGGTATATTTTAATTGAAAAAATTTATTTTCCAAAAAAAATTGTTTGAAAAAAGTACTCTTTTGCTTGGTTGTCAGTACCATCAACATTTTTCCATTTTCCATCACTGGCCCTGTCACTATAGTGAAGCGTTTGTTTTTTATTCTAGGTCGTCTATTCTTCTCTTCAGTATTTGTTTGTGACAGCGACACTACAGTATAGTCCGAGTTTAGAAGAGCGAACATTTGGAAGGAAAACATCTGCAATTCTCTTTTGTTTTTTCATTCGCGGTCACACAGACGAACATGTTGCCGGAAACATTCTGTTATTTTTGTTGTTGTTTTCTCAAAAAGCAAAGTAAATATCAACAAAGAAAATGAGAACAAAGCGTGTCGCCGAGTACCGAACACAAAAACCATTCTCTCTTCCCCACCCGTAATTTGCTACCAAACAAATTGTTTCCCTTCCAAATGTTTCCCTGTCTAAATGGGCACATAGTGTTTGAAAAATTTTCAATGATTTGAAAGTGCGTTCAAATGGAATTGTGCAGGCCTCTAGTACATATTCACACCTATCGTGAATAACAAGTGGAATTTTTGTTCCCATGAAATTTTCATTCCCCTCGAAGGGAAAAAAGCAATCGTGAACCTCACGAGAAACATTTTCCACGCTATCAGTTCCAGTGAATATAAAAAAAGAAGAAAGATTAAAAAAATTAAAAATCATAGAAATTTTTGTTCAAAAATATACAAGTATATATTTTAAAGAAAAGTTAAAATAATAAAGCAAAATATTTAGTACTGGAGGGATAGTTTGATTACAACGTTAGTTTTTTGCTTTTTTTAAATTTAATGTAGTAAAATATTTTTCAAAATTCTGCCACCAAGTCAATCGAAAGCTTCACAAATCCGCAGGCAATCGACCTGTTGTTTTGCATTTTGTTGAGCAATATATCGGTTTGTGCCTTATTAACTTTATTAATTTACATTCGATTGATTGGAGGAGCTACTTACATACATGTTCTGTTCCGTAGCAAAAATAAAGTGAGAAAATCTAAGGGAATTGTGAACAAATTACGAGGGAAAATATTTTTCACGATAAGGGGAATTTTACCCCGTGAAAATTTTTTCACGTTATTATTCTCCTTTGAATTACATTTTTTCATGGGAGTTGTTCATGATCGCAAATATGTGAAAAGAGGAAAAATTACGAGGGAAAAATTATTCACGATAGGGGTGATTGATAAATATTTCTAAGCATATTCCTGTGTTTTTTAAGCTTTTTTGTTAGCATATTTAAAATTTGTAGGTGGATATAAAAGTTTGACTTGTCATTAAATTAAAAATCGTTCTAGATAATGGATACTTTTTAAACTAACGTACATATTATTATTAAGAAAAACCTTATTTAACTTTGATTTTGTGTCGGTTAAGGCTTGGGTTTTGAGATCTTGATTAAGTTTAAAATTAGTTAAACGTAGTCTGAAACAAATTAAAGACTAACGTTTTAAGCAAAACTAAGCTGTTTTTGTTTACAAACTTGGTACTTGGCGGCACAAATCTGTTTTTATATTAACTAATACTACATTTACACCTACGCAAAATCTAGTAATTACGAGATTTCGAGCCAAATCTAGTTGTTTTTGACTTGATTCCCCATACAAATCAAAATCTACTTCGTGACTAGATTTTGACGAAATCTACTCAAAATCTAGTAGTACTTAATGATGCAACTATGGTTTTTTCAATATAGCATTAAAAAATACTTCCCTGCACATGAAAAAATGAAAAAAAAACAAAACAAAAATTGTTAAAAAAAAATATTAAAAAGTTTTATAAAAATTGTAAAAAAAATAAAAAAGACGAATAATATTGATAAAATAAATATCGTTCGAATCTCAGGTCAGTCAAGAATGAATGATTATCAATAAGTCTGTGTTTATACGGCTCATGTCTTATTGACATGACTGTTACTTTATAGGCGAGAAGGACGAGGGGAAAAGAAACGAGTACACAGATGCATGAACTGTCTTAACGTTTTGCTTTTTCATTCGTTGTTTAATTTTGTTATTGTTTTCAATATCAAAAAAGCACACATGCAAACGCACGACTATACAAAATAAAAAACATGTCGTCAACATGACATGAATCATTTGAACGCCAATTCATGTTCAAAGAAGAAAAAGGAAGAATCTTGTCAATAAGACATGAGCCGTATGAACTCAGACTAACCATTTTAATTAATTTTCGTGTTGTAAAATTTCTTTCTTCATAAAAATAATTTAATGAAAATTAAATTTGATGAACTTAAGCCTGATTAAAAATATATAAAAAATTTGGATTAAAAACCTTAAATAGTTCAACAAAATTACCACAATACTAATTATCGTTGATTATTAATAAAAGGTAATGCAAATTTTTTAATGTATATTACTTTTTGTGTTTGTATTTTTTTTTAAAAATGACTTTATTGGCAACACTTGCATTGTCTTCTAAAATTTCATGGTCACATAAGGTACCGTTACGATTTTATAGTAAGAACAACTTTATCGTAAGCGACAAATTTCATACAAAATGTATAAGAAAAAAATAAAAAAAAAATCTCCTGTAAAATTTGATTTTTGTCACTTACGTTATTTTCGCGGTAAGGGCTCGATATTCTTAGAAAAATAACAAGTTACCGTCGAGGGGATGTCGTCGTCCAGCGTGTCAAAAGTATCACTATCCGCCCAAGATAAAGTTTAAATTTGAATAAAGTTTTCAAACTTCCAAACACGAGTGAAAAACTATTTCTTTTATTTGATAAATAAAAAAAAAGTAAAATTAAAAACAAATTTTAAAAATTTCTTTAAACTATTTGACAATAAATTTTTAAAGTTGTCTTTGTGTCACACCAATTTTTAATGGGTCCTTTGAGCGTTGTTCTGTAAATGTTTTTTAGTTGGTTCGTTCGTTTTGTAAATAAACAATACATTTATTTTGTTTTGTTTTTTTTAATGAATAGAACAACAAAAAGATGGAGTAAAAATATTTAAAATTTTCCATCTCTGCTGTATTTCACTTGAGTGGCTCTCAAAGTCACACTTTAATGTTTATGACATTTTTTTTTCTTATTCCTTGTGTTTTCTGAGGCGCTTTTTTGCGTGCGTGAGGGTGGTTGTGCTCTTTTATTGTTTATTTAATTGTCCAGCAAACAATTAAATTTATATTAGGTTAAATAAGATATAAATATTATGGATTGAAAAGGGAAGATGTTCTCTGAAATTAAATTTTATTAAAATAAATCTAGTATTTCTTTTGTTGGCAGGACTAAATGCCGTTTGAGTAACTTATTTCGTTAGAATAGACAATTATAATCTTTTAAATAGTTTGCTACAAACTTAAAATGCTCCTTAAGGCTAGTTTACACGGAAATATAATGTATTACGACGTTGCAAAAAATGATGTAGAATGAGAAAAATCCTATCATGTAAAAGCAAATTGTATTGAGTAAGAAAGAATACGAATACAAAATCAAGCGGTCGGTAAATGTTTTCTTTTTAAACTATTTAAGAAACTCATGTATTCTCATCACACCAGAGGTGTATTTTAACAGCATATATTGAAGGTGGTAACATTTGTATACAATTGCAAAAACAACTAAAATCAACTCAGAAAATGTTCAGGTTATTTTTGTAAAAATTGTAAAACAGCAACCATCTCCTGCTCTATTATTATTTTTGATTTTACTTATACCATCCGTGTAAACATGAACAATACGTACAGCAGACTTTTATTTTTTTCTTTTAAACACGCAGAGATTTTCAAATTATTTTGATTCTACAAAGTCGTAATACATTGTATTACTATGTAAACTAAAGGAATCCTTAATAATATAAGAATGTAATAAATGTTTACTGGGTTATGTGGTGATTATAATGCTCCTCCTTTCTCCCGCACTATGCAGAGTAGTGTTTGCAGCAGTCGTACTCATTGTGGCAAAAGCAGTAGTGACAGTCGTTTGGTCCATGTTTTTTAAATTACACTTAAGAGAATAAAAAAAAGGAACAAACGACGAACATAGAAATACGTATCGCATTGATAAAAGTATTCGTTGAGAGTTGTTGGCTGTTGCTGTTCTGATGGTTAGAAGTTGAAGCAGATTCATATTTTAATGCTTTTATGTATTCCATTTGAGTACTTGGTCTTTTATGTAAACATCATTTTATAAATTATGACACTACAGCATGTAAATAGATTTTTGCTTTAAAATCACATATTTTTCGTTTGTAGCTCCCAAGCAAAAGAAAAACAGCATGAGAACTTAAAGCATTACTAATAAAAATACATCGGTAGAAAGACATGCAGTGGTTTTTTTTGGTAAAGAAAGAAAAAAGCTAAATTTTATTTAACTCAAAGCATTAGAAATGTAAATATTTCGAAAAATCCTAGAAGTACACTGAGCGAAAAGGGACGTTAAAAACGTTAGAGAGGTACACAAGAGGGCAGCCTAAAGATAGCCGAACAAGCATCCCTTTAAGGCGAATTTTTATCGCCAGTGTTATCGGCCCATTTTTATTTACATATTTTTAAAACAGCGAAACTGGGCCATGATATCGAAGTATGTATTTTTAAGACCAACTCGACGCAATGGACTTAGGCGATAAGTATTTCCAACAGGTCAGCGAAACGTGCCATGCACCGTACGATACAATCGAACTTTTGTAGACCAACTTTGGCGAACAAGATAAATCATGCAATGGAGCTCGCAAATGGCCGCTACGTTCGTGCGATTTAACCGATGTCATTTAATTTAAAATCTATTTGGATTTTCAAATTATTAAATATAAACTTAATGAAATAAAAAATTTATGGAAATCTCACACAGCCATTAAAGCACTTAAGAATAGACCTTAGTAATAAGGTGGTACAATGTTACAGTGGGTTAATTTAAAACAAACAAAAAAAAACATATTGTTCAGAAACTTAAAAGTTTTTCGAATTAAAAACATGTTTTGCCAGTTTTCTTACAAATTTAAACAACAAATGACAAAATACTTCTACAACGATGAAAATATTAAACAATAGTTTATTAAGTATTTCCGCTAAGAAAAAGTTCTTGTTATAAACCCAAAGTTTTAATTTTATTAATTTGCACACATTTTTAATGTTGAATTCTTCGAAAATGTTGTTATCACCCTGAAGATGTACAATTTTATCTTGTAAATGTTCGTCCCTACAGATGCAAGAAAATCTTAATACATGAAACTTTCGTAATGACTTACTGACCTGAATTGTAATGTGTTTTGTGCAGATCTACTTGTACACAATTCCATTCATGAGCAGACTTACACAAATATACATTTATAAATACAAACACACATTAAATTATCTTCCAAAATAGAAGAATGCAGAAGAAAAAAAAAAAAAAAAAAAATAAATAAATGAAGGAAAAACTTCTGCTGCAGTGACTTCAAACTAGTCATGTGCATACATGTAGCAATTGTATAGAAAATTAAGGCGGTTCAGTTTTTAAATAGTTTGAAAGTAAAGTTTTTTTTTTGGGATTTCACAAGAATTCAAAATGGGATTAAACAAACATATAAATAAAATGGAAAATTTCTTATGATTTTGGATCCGAATAGATTTTTGTCAGAAAAAGGTTGATAATAAAATAGTTTTCTTTAAAATGTTTCGAGTCAACAGTATTTTCCTAACAATTTTGTAATTAAGTAATAAATTACACTTAGAAGCTTCAAGTTCACATTAGTTTTTCCCCCTAGGCAAGAATCTCTTGCTATCAGAAATCACCAGGATTTTCAAAAATTAGCAAAACTTTCGTCAGTGCTTTTAAATCTTCGTTTTTGCCAGCAAACCCTAATAAATATTAGGGGTGCTTATCGTATTAACCTGGAACTAACGTACGAGTGCCACCCGTCTTAAAAACTCAAATATTTTGTTGTGAGAGAATATAATTTATTACCATATGAGGCATTATAAGAGCCCCATCAAGATAACTAGTGCATACTAAGATAATGGAAATATGGTTCAGAGCAAAAACACACGCCAATACATCTCTGTACTTTATTGGCCGCCCGAGGATATGTAGGAAAACATTAAAAGGATATTCCACCTTCTGGTGTTACATCCTCTGGGTTAATCATGAGCAGCATGACCTTGAATTTGGCAGATCTCTTTGATATCGCTGATGACCGGAGTCTGAACTATCTGGTACGATGGGAGTTAGTAGCCCCCATTAACACACTACCCGTCTGGATATAGGAGAGGCACCTTCGAGGATAGCGTGGTGGTTGTGGTTTATACCCAAAGGGAAGGGAGATCATAAAAAGCCTACTTGCAAGGCTTATTTTTCAACACTTGTGGCAAAGTTCGACCGGTCGTCCCAAGGTTCTTTTACTATTCAACAGATAATGCTGGCTTTTTCTAAAGCAGTGGAGCTTAGAAAGCTCTGGCTAATTAGCAAGGGGCGTCTGTACAATTCTGCCGGATTAAACACTCAAAAATGTTACTAGTTTGAGGAGGTGCCGCCAACACACACGGGCGGTTGATGAACGCATTATTGTCACAAAGATGTTAGACCACCATGAGATTAGTCCGAATGGCGGGTGCTCAACTAATATTTTGGCTATTATTGCAGAGCATTTAAGCTTCGTAAGCAGTTAAGACTGGTTTTATGGTCTAACTATGTTGGATAGGTTAATCACTAACCTTTTCACTATTGAATTAGTTTCTAATTTAAACAGATTGTCTGATTTTCTATTTTTTAATTGAATATTTAGCAGATCTTTTCAGCACTTTATACCGTGCCGCGGAATTTCCAGTCTGCTGGAAAGTTGTTAACGTTACACCAATTCCTAAAAAAAAGGAATGGCTAATAGCTCTGAAAATTACCGCCCAACTGCAATTTGTTCGGCACTTTCCACAGTTATGGAGAGTATCGTAAGTCACCATCTTGTCAAATATTTAGAGTCAAACTACCTACTGAGCGACCGCCAGTATGGCTTTCGTAGAGTTCGCTCTACTGGAGACTTACTAGCTCTGTTATCGGAAAAATGGTGCCGTTCCATTCACCATTTTGGCGAAAGTAAGGTAATTGCTTTAGATATTTCCTAGGCGTTTGACAGAGTTTGGCATGGTGCACTCTTGTCAAAACTTGCTGCATTTTGTGTCGGAGATCGCACTATAGGGTCGATTTTAATGCCCGAAAAACCCAATGTTGCGTGCTGACGCATAAACGCGCGACAAATCAAGGTGCCTCATCTTTTTTTTTTTTTTTTTTAAATATTTTTTTATTTTTTTTAATTTCCTGAGCTAATCCCGCGAAGCTCTATGCTTGTCTGCAGGAAAGAAACCAGAGTCTCTGGCGGGAATCGAACCCACAGCCTCGGCGCTTATAGACTGGCTCGCTACCAGCTAGCCTACCGGGGCACTCTAATCTGTATATATGGGTGGTATTATTATTGAGGAATCCGAATCTCTTGATGTTCTGGGCATGAGGATACAATGTGATGTCCAGAACATATATTCAAGGTGTCGAAAGAAACATTCAATTGCCTCGGTTTTCTAAGACGGTGTAAGATATACTTCACTTCAGCTGATCTCCTTACTATTTATACCACCTATATCTGACCAACTCTCATGTGTGGGCAGGTGCTTCAAAGCCTATTTTGAAGCTTCTCGACCGCGTGCAGGAGAGGGCGAAGGTTCTCATTGGTGATAGTAGGGTATCCAATTCTATTGACTCCCTTGAGCACCGTCGCAATGTGGGTTGTATTTGCCTGTTTTATCGTTACTACAATGGGATGTGCTCTGACGAAATTAGGGATCTGGTTCCCGAAACCCGTACGTTTGCTCGTAATACACGTTTTTCCTCAAGAGCCCATCCCTATGTGTTCGATTGGCAGGTGAATCGTACATCACATTACAGAGAGAATTCGTTTTTCCCCGGACTGTTTGTATGTGGAATAAACTTCCTGCAGTAGTCTTCCCTCTCACTTGCATGATTAAGTTCATATCGAATGTTTACAAACACTACTACCTCTATCCTCCTTCCCACAACCTATTTTCCTAGTTCCAACACAATGCAATGCATTAGTAGGGGTCATCCCCTGAGTGCTGGTCCCAACAGAAAAAAAAATATTTATATAGCATAAAGGCCTAGTCCCATATTATATTTTGTACTTTGTGCGTCGCTTTTTTCAACTAAAATTTACGTAACAACGGAGCAGTGGCACACAATGAACACTTGAATGGTTTTGGTTTTTGTTTTTAATTAAATTTTTGAAGACACAAACCACAAAAAACTTAACTAAAACAAATCAAAAAAATAAGGCGAATTCATGTAAACGGTGGTAACGATACTACAACAAGTACAACATCAAAAACACATCATTGTATTTTATTTGTTGCTTTTGTTGGACGATATGTCAAAAGCACAAGCAACTTTTGACATTTCTCTCTCTAAGTAAGAAAAAAAAGTAGCACAGCTGTGCTTTCAACGCCACCCGAAAAATGTATTCGCCTAGAACAAAATAAAAGGTTTCAATAACTCAGCTTACTTTAAAAGTTGAACAACTTTTGTAATTTGCGTTACAAAGCTCAAAGTTAAGAAAACCTGGATATCAACTTAGTTGTCAGTTGAAAAAAGCGACATATAAAGTACAAAGTATTCCATGTGACTCCGCCTTTAGAGTTGCATAATTAAAGTTCTAAATATGGTAAATATATTTTTGAAAGGAGCGGCGTCACGAGACCTTAAAATTGGCCACTTATCTCTGTTTATGCTTACTTAAGAAAATACTATTAGTTTAAGTTAAGTTTTTGATGCACCTTGGTCTGGGTTTTCGATGATAATGGAAACAAACAAAGTATTCTAAGCTATAAATTTGAACATTTCAAACCTACTGTAAAAGCTCACTTACAGACAGTCCCATGGAAGATTTTGTTCCCCCTTGACACATTTTATCCAACAATCCTGAAGACTGACATGTCCCTTCAGCGGACAAAATTGCGCCAACGGTCGGACTCCTTCTGCGGTAGCTTTCATTAAAGTTTTTAATCCTCATCAAAAGAAGCCCCCTAATGCGTATATCCCACCCATGTTCACATTTTCATTATCCTTTCGTTCTTCTTAATTTAATTATTTTTGTACTTAATTTTTCTTAAAGTTGGAGAGTTTTGAGAATTAAAACCACTAATTAATATTATTCTGTACGATTTAAATGTAAAAGTTTCGACAGTTATGCGAGTACATGCCAACAGAATCCGTTACGAAAGAGAAAATTGAAAAATTAAGAAAAAAAAAATTATGAAGAATATGCGAACAGAATTAACATAAATAAAGTTTTGGCCTTAAAGTTTTTAAGAAATAATGTTGACAATACAAGCAGAATAATTAAAATAATAAAAACAACGATGTAAAAGATTAAAACTGCAAGAAAATGTTGCAAGTTGTAATGCTTACAAAGTAGCAATGCAGTAATGGTGGCGGTAAGGTAAGCAGTACTTAAAGCATAATGTTTGGATTAAAAATGGGAAAACTTTGTGAACATGATTGCAGATTTAATAAATGTTTTTTTTTTTTTTTTTTGTTTTGTAAAGACTTTTGAACTTTCTTATAGTTGCTGTCATATTTTAATGTTTTCAGAACAAAAAAAAAAAAAAAAAAAACAAGTGCAAATTTTAAGTTACATTCTTTTCTATCCGTAAATTAGATTTCACATAAATATGTCGTGTTTATCAACATGTAAATAATTCAATTTACACATTCAAAAGTTTTTCTTTCTTCATTTTAATTTACTTTTCTCTCTGCCATAAGACGAAGAAAAGAAGACAATGAGTGAATGAGAATGTTGTATGTTTCGTGTTAAATGTGAAATAAAACTGTGTCGACAAAAAAGATAAAAGAAACATTATTGTAGATCGTAATTTTTAAGGAGATTATTATAAGAGGATTTTGTTTATTAAGTTTTACAATAAATTTAAACAAACTTATACAAGTACGAACAATTACGTTTTTTCAATTTTCTTTGGTAATTTAAAAGAAATTAGTAAACAATTCAAAAACAATAAATACATTGAAAAGTAAATGTAGAAGAAAATTATTGGTGTAAAAAAATAAAATAATTGTTTATGAGATGGCTTGGGGAAACCCTTTACCACCGAAAAATTTTTAAGAGTGTAACCTATTTTTGCCCCAAGGGCATTTAAGGAACTACCAAAACAATATTATTAAGCTTAAGGTTGCCATGATATCAACATCTACGTATATAAAATGTTAATGGCTTAAAGTAACGGGGTTACGTGCGACTAATGGACAATTCGAAGCCTATAATAATAAAATTTTGCCATTAGTAACTAGTATTTAGCTAGAATCATACCAATTGGTATTTACTTTAAACTTCTTGGTTGCACTTTTGATGTTTTTTTATATCGGTTGATTTATTAGCTATTTTCTTTTTGGTAACACTGGTTTAAACAGCTGGCGCACGTTTCGTGTCTTGATTCACTGTCAAACATCTTCAGTTTGGTCTATAATTTAACCATGAATCGTCTTACAAACGAACAACGCTTGCAAATTATTGAATTTTATTATCAAAATGCGTGCTCTGTTAAGAAAGTTCATCCACTTTTTTATCGAAAAATTGTGGTCAGCGACGAAGCTCAGTTTTGGCTCAATGGGTACGTTAATAAGCAGAATCGTCGAAACCGTACTTCTTCAAAGATCATGCGAATCGTAACGTAACCGTGAATGGCGATCGCTACCGTGAGATGATATCCAACTTTTTTTGCCCAAAATGCAAGAGCTTGACTTGCATGACATGTGGTTTCAACAAGACGACGAATTGGAAGACAACATTGAAGCATTTATTCATGAGATACCGGCCGAAATGTTGGAAAGAGTATGCCAAAATTGGACTAAGCGGGACCATTTGAGGTGCAGTCACGGTCATCATTTGCATGAAATAATCTTCAAACATTAACTTATATGGACCGTACTATCGATTCAAATAAAGATTTCATGAATTTTTCTTAATTTTATGTGTTTTTTTTTGTAAACTTTCCTATAGCTCTTAAAAAATCACGCATTAGGCATTGCGTTGGGTTATCATAGCAGCTCAACTAGTTAGTTTTTATGCAGATTTATAATAGTTTAAAACTAGTAACTTTTTTTTGTGGTATAAGTATTAAAAGCAAAATTAAATTTAAATTTGCATACTTTTTGCTTTATAAGCCAAAGCAGAGCAGTAGTTTGAAAAGGCTTTAGACATCATAAGTATTTATTTATCATAGATCTCTTATCATATAATATTGCAAAGACTATTGGATCACTGTAGCGTTTTACAGGCGGAGATACTCGCGATCAAGGAAGTTGTAGACTGGCTAAGACTGTCTACAGTGTCGACGGCTGCTGTGGACATTTACACTGATAGCTGTGCCCTGAAAACTTGAATAGCACTTGAATGCCGCTCATCACTAAGCGAGATGGCTGGACAGTTTCACATCACGAACATATCGTCAACTAAAACGCAAAAGTTACTAGGAGAAGCAAAAACTATTTAAAATGATAAGTTTATAAATCTAATCAAACTATTTCTAATTTATTTATCTTCTATTTTTCTTGTAAAACCTACCAGTTGTTTTGACAATTGACAATGTTGCATATTAAGCAAACTATTAGTTAGGCCGTTTAGCGTTTACCATATTACCATTTTGTTTTTTTGCTAATAAAATCGAAAATTTTGGTCGATACATTCCAAATTTGTTCATGGACATTTGTGTTGATGAACTACATAAGAATCAATAAAAAAGTCGATGTTTAATTAGTGCATTTTGCGTTTCAGTAAACGGTATGGGTCCCAAAAAACAGAGATATACTGGAGAATATTAGTGCGGATGAGCTTGCTAGACTCACGGGTTCCACTGGAATTGGAAGGTGTTGGGCTACCTATGCACTCCTGCAAACTCGAATTTCGGCGATCGACTAATGACAGATGGACCTCAAACAATGGAAGCAGGATTGCCAAGCAATTGTGGCCCCGAAAAGAAGACGTGCGTACAATGTCTTTACTGTCGATGACTAAAATAAGGAGGAGGATGTAGCACCTCCTCTGAGACTATCCTGGGGTCTACTCTCTATTGCGATGCAAACAAACAAATGGTAGCAAAACGATAAATGGTAATTTTTAATGCATTTAAGCATTTTTCTTTTGCTTGCTTTGTCTTTTCGCAAATAACTGTATAGTACGCCCATTCCTGAAGCGATTTTCACTACCAGTATTCTACCAAGTCTATTTAAGCTGACTGAGAATAAATAAAGTTTATGGTTTATAAGAAGACTTCAAAAAGTTAATGACAAATTAGACAGTTTTTGGTTATAATTAAAAGCTTAAGCGATATCATTTTTAATTTAAATTTTGTTTTCTATAAATGACTTTATTGGCAACACTTGAATCATCTCCTTAAATGTCATGGTCATATAAGGTACCGTTACAATTTTTATAGCAAAAACATTTTTATAGCAAGCGACAGCCTTCATACAAAATTTGTATGAAATAAAATAAAAACCTTTTTCTGTAAAATTTAGTTTTTGTCGCTTAAGCTTTTGTTAATGGCAATGACTCGTTAAATATTATAACCCTAATACCTGCCGTGCAGGGTTTAAAAAAATTATATTTAAATGAATAAAAAGGTATCTTATAATCAAATACAGAAGACAGTGTTTGAATTTGATTTATTTTATTTCAAATTATTTTTAATTTGGTTTTTATGCATAAAAATCCAGCGTTAATTAAAAGATTTTTGATAACGCGTTCAGACACTTCATTGTTACAAAGACCATTTTATTTGTATATAATTGTACTCGTTTTAATCCGTTAATAATTGTCGCATAATAGCACTACCCAATAAAATACATCAATAAAATTGTGCTTTCTTTAGACTAAATGTTTTGTAATAATCAAATCAAACCTTTCCTTAAATGCCATGGAATTAAACGAAATACTCGCTTATAACTATTCATATTTGATAAAATGTAGATGAAGGACATGACACTCTCATTCATGCACTTGCACTCATTTAAAGAACAATTAATAAAACTTGTTGTTGCTTAAGAGATCATTTGTCAAGATATGTCAATTTAGGAAAGCTTTGTAAATAAACTTCATAGCTGAGTTGTTGGTTTGTTGTTTGGTTGTGTACAAAAAAAGTAACGTCAACTTTAAGGACCCTTTTTGGAAAAAAAAGGAAAATATAACAACAAATACAATGTTAATAAATGCTGACATTTCACAAAAACTATTATTGTTATTTTTAGCAAACTAAACACGTTTGTATGAGTAAACGACGGAAACATAAAAATTTCTTAGCCATTGAACAAAAGGACGTTGTTAAGGCGGTTCCATTGCTTTAGAACAACACAAAAAAAAAAAGATTAGGGTTTTCGTTTATATCAGTAATAGTTGATGTGTTTTATACAACATAGTTTAATTAGTAGTGTACTTGTCTATTCTAAAAAATTTAAATTTTTATCAGATTTAAATAAAAATGTTTTCTCTAATTGCATTCAAAGGAAAATAGGGTTTTTTAGACATTAACAGAAGGAAAAAACTGATTGATCCGAGTTAAGGCTTGAACAAAACAGCACTAAATTTCCAACAAAAAAGTATATTTTTTTTTAAAGTAAAAAACTACTCAACCTCCTTTTTTCGCACTGAAGAAAAAGGTGCTGCCAGAAAATTGTTTCAAATGTAAATACAAGCCAAAAGAGTTTTCCCTCTTTATTTATCTCTTGAATTTTTGTATTAAAAATTTAATAAAAAATACAAGATGTGACGCGCAAAATAGAAAGGGACCTAAGGGGTTTGTTCAGGAGAGCCATTTTATCTTTGTATCTTTGGTGTACCATCACTGAGCGTGTTGGTATTGGTCTCATTTGAAAGCGACACATCTCAACCTTGTTGGTTGTACCTCTTGGTTTGTGTAGTTGGTTTTTACTGTTCCCTTGACCTTACTGGTCCCTTTCTCTATGTGCTGTCACAGTTTTATTAAATTAATAAATTTACAAGTCTCCAAAGATTTTATTTTCAAAACTTCATTCCCAAAGAGTTTTTGAAAGATTTAAAATTATGTTTAACAAGCGTAACCTTCGTCTAACCAATACCCTCCCTGCAGTGCGATTCACTAACTTTTATTACGATAATCGTATCGTTAAAATAAATAAAACGAACATTTTTCGAATTTGCTAATCGCTAACATTTTTAACGATTTTCGCTGTCGGTTGAAGTCACATGTGGCTTATTCATTCTACTTTCGTAAAACATATAAGCGATAATAATTAACGTTGTGTTTATTAGATCGATAAACTGTGTTTTGTGTTTAAAATGGCTTTAAGTATTTGACACACGATATTAAATTATATTAAATACATGATATTAAATTAAATGCATACAAAAATACACCTGTAAACTATCGTTATAAATAAATTACAGAATTACAATACCGTTACTACAAGCGAAAATATATGTCGATAACTATTACGATTGTCGGTTCGTTAAAAGTTAGTGAATCGAACTACTGGTACCCATTTTGCTTTAGTAAAAAGGAAATTGTTACTCACTGAAAACTCTGTTCTAAGTTCTTTAAAAAAAAAAATCCAAAAAAAATCGCCTATAAAAATGAGTGCAGTAACACCCGGGTGGTAAACGATGAATGTAGGTAAGGCGAAGGTTAAAACAAATATGCGCTTCTGCAAAAAAGTTTCTTTCCTGCAATTTCAAAAACTTCAAATATTTATCTAATCGATTTTATCTCTTTAAGTCTGGGCTCACACTATGAAAGTTTTCTTTTAGAAAGGGTGAGATAATTGGCGCAACATGTTCTGTTTCTCTCTTACTAATAAACTCAGATTTTCTGAAAGAAAACTTTCATAGTGTAAGCCCAGACTAACATGTTGGGATTTTTCCCTACTTCTGGCAACACTGGTTATATGTATATAGTAAACATATGCATACATACATACATATGTATGTATATTGTATAGTGCTAAATAAACAAAAACTAAAATGATAAAAACAAATCAACAACAATCATCAAAATTGACAGGGAAAAATTTATACACTGTAAAACAACTCGTTCAATAGTGGTTGGCAACATCTAGCGGAAGTTGTGGTGATGACAATGTTACCAATATGGAAAGAGGCAGCAAGTGTGTGCGTGCATGTGAGGTTGACTGATGTTCATACATGAATTGGTAAATAAAAACAATAGTAATGGAATTTATGTCAATTGTTTTTATTTGTTGAATTTCAGGAAAAAAAATTCTATTTTTCAAATGAATGTTAGTTGAACTCATTGGATTTAAAAGAATAAGAAAAACCATTTTTTTTTATTAAAAACTATTTGTAATTTAAATGAGAGGAAAGGAAATAAGACACAGTTTGGGACTATTAATGAATGGTGTTTTCTTTTTCACAAAAAAAAAAAAAAAAAAAAAAAAAAAAAAAAAAACACTTTTTTAAAAGGTTCATGTTTTAAATGTCCTGCTAACTCTGAAATTATGGTTTTTGTTTTTTGGCAAGAACAAAACACAAGTTATGAAAAATGGGTATATCCTGTTTTTCCTACCTTGCAAATAAGGTTGTTCCCCTTTTAACACTATTTATGTTATTTTCCAACATTTTATTTTCTTTTTAACAGATTTTGCGATTTCAATTAAATTTTAAGGTTTGTTTCAAATTTTGCAATTTTTCGCGAATTTTCACCATGTTCGAGATAGAAAAATTTTTTGCTTTAGGTTTTCTTATTATTTTCAGTTTTAACGATCTTTTATAAATATTAGACTTTGCCATACCTTAGAGTTTTTTCAATTTTATTTCGCTGTTTTTGCAAAATTTTGCAATTTTTGCGTTGGTTTGTTGCTCTTTGTGTCAATCGTCGCCGTTATAAAAAAAAACCCTATACAGAAACAGAAATCTCCTGTTTTACGGGGCTCTAGCAACACAGTCGATTTACACGGGACGTCGTACTAAGGGTGAATTTTTTGGAGCCAAACCTGCCACCCTCTTAGAATACAAAACATTTTAAGAAACAAACACCAAATTGCATTTTTTTAACCAAAATGTCAAAACTTTTTGCTGAAAAGAAAACACCAAAAGTAAAGCTTCGTACAGACGATTGGCAGATCTTACAATGTTGTCATTAAAATTGCCTAAAAATGTCTTGCAACTGTGTGAACATTGTTAGCTCATTTTCATTTGGCAGATGTGTAAAATTAATGCATCTGTCAATGGCACCATTGTCAGAAAATTACAACATTGTAAGATCTGACCATTCTGTACGAAGCTTCATTACATACTTTTGTAAAAATCACCTAAATGATTTTTCTCAGGGCAATTCTTATCAGACTCTTTTTGAAAAAGGATTCATATAGGATTCATTCATGTGTTCATATAATAGCGGTTTTCACCATTTGTGTTAAGTTGAGAACACAGTTTTACCTAATACGATTGAGTGTCTTTTTCGTATGTGTTGTAAATTAATAAACCTGCTGTGAGAGAGAAAGATATAGAGATAGAGTTTCGTCAACTGTTTTATTCTGGTAGATTTGACACACCTGTTTACTACAGCATTTTTTTGTGTGATTTTTCAACAACAGCGTGGTAAATAAAAGTTTAATACATTTTGTTGTTGCGGTGTTGTAAATGTTAGTACGTTAACAAGGCCTACCAATGTACTTTACTACCAAGAGTGAAAGCCGCTTAAGATTTCTTAGTGTTTTGTAATTAAAACTGATCTTTCAATTGAGCGATTACAAACGAATTCAAATAATAGTTTCAAAATATTTTGAATAACTATTGTCAATTAATAAAAATAAAAATAAAATTAAATTAAATCTCAGGACAATTGTTAAAACATGTTGATTGATAATGGTGAAAATTTCGGGTTTGGGAGCAAAAGTGAAAACGAAAGCTTTTAAAAGCGAAAGTGAGAGTAGACAAAATTAATTTAATTTGTGTGTTCAATCTCAAGAACCCTTTTAAAACTCTTACCACTGTTTTAATTAAACAACAATTTGTAAATTTGTAAGTGTTAACGTACATATAATTTAAACGATTTTCAGAAACATTGCATTGCATTTATTAGATCAGCTGAGCGGATGGTAATTAAAGAGGTATTACTAAATATTTTTTTTTTTTAATTTCCTTAGCTGATCCCGCTAAGCTATATGCCTGTCTGCAGGAAAGAAACCAGAGTCTCTGGCGGGAATCGAACCCGCAACCCCGGCGCTGATAGACTAGCTCGCTACCAGCTAGCCTACCGGGGCATTATTAACAAATATGATCATTTGTTTTCTTCTTAGATGTTTGTCATCTCAAGTACAACTATACTGATAAATATAAGACAATTCTTTTATGCATGACTCGGATAGAATTAAGAGACATAATGTCTCCAACAATTTTTTTTATTATCCATGAGTGGATGTATTGCAATTTATATAAATTTTTTTAATTAGTTTATAGTAATTGTTAATACAACTTTTTTATGATTAACACCTTAAAAACTTTATTTCGTGTACAAAAGGTAAAAAACATGATTCTAGAAAGGCTCGCAAGCAAAGAGAATACGAGTGCAGAGTGATAAAAAAGGGCTCCTAAGCAATTACGAAAGCGATTGAAAAATAATTTAAAATTTTATCAAAAACTATATATTTTACGATTAAAAAATAAGACGAAAAATACCCAGTAATGATTACTAAAACTACCATAAAATTAAAGGGAATCAGACAATTGTATCACAAATTATTCTTTCAGGTGACTCTGATCGGTAGGGTACCATTTTCCTAAAACGAGAGTATCATTTATGATCAGCGGTTATTTATGCGGTTATTTTGCTGGGAAACTGATTCCTAAAAGAAAGATTCGATTATGATACAAAATGTTAGCTGGGTACATACCATGGTGAAATAATACTGGTGGCAGCACTACGCCAGATGACGATTTTTTTCTCTTGCATTGTTTGTCCAATCTTATGTCGAAGTTTTGTTTATGTTCACAAAACGTTTTGTGGTGTGATTATTGTATTTTATTAAAGTTTTTGATAATTTTTAATTAAAATAAAAAGATATTGACCATAATTCAATAAAAATTGGCTAAACGTTTATTTCTTTCATCAAGTTCAACAGCACGCTTTGGTTTTTGTTTAAAATATTTTTGAACAAGCTGGAACCTAATTTCCATTTTTGTTGTAATGTTGTATTTGTCGCCGTAACGATGACACCAAGTTACACAGCATACGCGTGAAATGCATATACGCATGAAGTAAGATTAGTTTCGTCTTGACATACGTCTTGAAAAAAGATCAAGAAAGCCTACAGACGGGCATCAGAAAAAATAAGTATGGAACAAAACCTATTTACTTCACGCTGTTATGATGCAAAAATCTTAAATGAGTATAAAATTCTCAGTAGAAGAAGAAATCACTCTAGTCAGAACTTTGATGCGAAAAGACAAATAAACTCCAAACTACATATTCAAATTTCAGGTATTTATGGGTTAATTCAAAAAAAAAAAAAATTCAAATTGCCTCAGTTCTAGGGAACTCAATAGGCATTTAAACTTCTGCTGCTGGACTAAATTTCAAAATTGGTTTAGGAAATTGTTGGAAATAGTAAGCCGGAGCCTGAGTTAGGACGAAGTCCAGACCGAAAATCCAGATAAGCTTTCTAAAAGTTGTCCAGCTTGACTAATGATGGAATCAAAGTATTGCAATGCTCCAAAGAGAAGCGAAAAGTTTTCGCAAATTAATTTTCTCCAAATTCTAGTAAAATAGAAAACGAGAGAATTTTATTTCCCAAACAAGGGCGAATTTTCGTAACTTTGCAAAAAAAAAAAAAAATAATTAATTTTGTTTGGAATAATCATTGTTATTGTGATAACGAGCGGGTTCTTTGATTTTGGTGAATTTCTCTTATTCTGCAGGCACAGCAGTAGTGTGTCCCGAGGAATTGTCCGTTCCGTTCCCTCACTGAGAAAATTAAAAGCTTTAAAATCAAAGAAAAAACGTCTTTGTAAAATTGTAACGAAAATATCTTGTTAGAAGGAAAAAATCCTTGCATCAATGATTTATTCTTAAAACACAGAAAAAAATAATTTTCATATTTGAATACGAAAATCGCATATTTGATAAAAAAAAATTTTTTAATTTTCTGCGATGACGATTTTTGCATTATTGATAAAAAAAGTTTGTAGGTATAGTTATTGAATTTTTAGTCAACAACCAAGTTTATTGAATCAATAAAAAAAGTTGTTGCCCAAAATAATTTTTTTCAACAAAATGTTTACGTGATTTGTTAAAATAAATTGTTGGAAATGTTGAATAAATCAAACAAAATGTTTATCGAATCTTTATTTATTTATTTGTTAATAATGATGTGGTAAATTCCCAATTTTTATTTTTTGACAAACACACTTAAATTTATTATTGGGAGATAAGCTAGTTCCTATGCGCATTTCGCTGGTTGCTTAGGCCAGATCATCACTTTTTCTTAAGACTTTGGCAAAACTACTAAAAAATAAAACTGTTAAGCGAATGAGAATTATGACCTATTATAAAATGACTAGAGTTGTAAAAATACTTTTTTAACGTTGATTCAAATATTTGTTTTATTGAATATCAAGAAATATTTAAATATTTCATTATTAAATATGTTTTATTGAGTGCTATTTTGAAAATTGTATATTTGATAAATTTTTTCATTGAATCAAACAAAAAGTTTGTTGAACAAAAATTATATTTTTAACAAACTGTGTTGTTAAAAATTTTCTTGAGATATTTTTTTCTGTGAACAAACAAATGGTGCGTCTTTAACACAAACGACTAAAATTCTTTGAAGCTTAATCAAAGAAATTATCTTTTCCGTAAAGATAAAATATTTGCTACAACGCACAGTGGCGCCCGTAGAGCAAACGAGGTTGCAAAAATCTAAATTTTCATGAGTGCCGACGAAGTTTTGAATAAACCCATGTTATAGGAAACTTTTCAACGATTTCAAATATGCCACTCTTAATAATATCACATTTTTAGTTTAGAAGATATAACCGTTCAAAGTTGACCGACTTTCGGCTTTCAAAAAAACACACAATTTTTAGTCAATTTGTTGCGATTTCAGGTGTAATTTCACGAAAAATAGGTAACGAATCGTTTTATTTTTTGTTTGTATTGATTGATGTACATATTAATAAAATGTATAATGATAAAAAAAATTAACTGTTTGCCTTGTGTTTCTCCTGGTAAATCACTATTTAAAAACTATCCGTTTTTCAATATTTTTCAATTTTGACGGAAAATAAAAAAAAATCTATATTTTTCTATATTTGCAAAACCTGTTCTTTGATTAGGTTAGGATTAGATTAGAAAAGGTTTTATCTGCCCGTACGTGCCCGTTTGGCTTCTAGAGGTAAATAAGACATGGTTGCATAAATTGTATGGCGTCCATCTCTTATATGTTTTGACTGACAGTAGTTTGATCTAATAGTTTGAAAAAAAACTACTCATTGAAATTAGCAGGTACGTACCTCACTTAAACAATACTTTGGCGTACAAATGGTCAAGAACAATATTGACTTATGGTCCCTACAGGTAAGCACAAATCTTATTTGGACACGTGCATAATATCAAAATTGCATTATTCAGCCTAAATCCATATGTATGCAGGGAGCAGGTAAATTTTTAGGCATGGTAGCATAAGCCTATATATTGCAAACTAAGCATAATGCCTGGATTAGTCTACGACTGAAAGTTGGCGCAACAATTACTGAAACCATTAAACAGTTGAAGTACTGAAAACATGGCGTTGAACAATTTAAAATTATTTGAACTGTTTAGAAAGTCAACCACACCAAAGTTTTTCACGGAAGCTGCTTTAGAAGAACTTGATAGCTTATACGGAAATATTGAGAGAAGCGAAATTATAAAAAATAATTTTTATCTGATACATATATGCAAATATTAAGGCAAAATGGGTGAAATCTAATCGAACCATTCAGAACTTCAACTCCAAATACGAGGACTGGCTTAATGAAGACACCATTTTGGATATATGTGCAGTAGATAAACCCACCACATCAACAAGAGGAGCAAAAGGAAGGCAAAAAAGTATTGAGGAGTGTTAAATTTTCACAAGAAAGAGGAAACTTGCCGATGCCACCAATGACTTGACCACGAAGCATTTATCGGACGCGCTGTCTATTAAATATACAAAGGATAGTGAAAGAGTTAGGTCGCAGATAACCAAATCTGTTGCTGATGCAAGCCCACAGCGGCTAAAAAGAATTAAGGAAAGCATTCCCACGCCCACAAACGCACACATTAAAAAGTATGGTTCCGAAGAAGCCTTGGCCTTGTTTATGGGCTTAGAACTTTCCAAAGAGAAATATGAGAAACTACGGGCATCTTTAACGCGACGCGGCGCTGACGTTTTACCCGGATACAAGCATATTACGCAAGCCAAAATAAATTCACGACCACTGCATACGGAGTTTACGGAAGTCTCTGCACTCAAAATAAAAATCAATCCAAACGTACTCAAATCAATCCGAAGCGGTATTGATAGTACGGTGAGTACGGATTTTCTTGAATCAAGTACAGAAAGATTGATTCAAGTACGGATTTTCAATCCCAAAATACTTAAATTATCCATATTCAATCCCGATTTCGTACTTAAAGTAATCCGAAAATGAGATTGATTTAAGTAAAACTAAGATTGAATCAATCTCAAAATGCGCTTGATTCAAGTGTTACAAAATTGTTTTAATCCGAACTCGTACTTAAAATAATCCGAAAATGAGATTGATTTAAATAAAACTAAGATTGATTCAATCTCAAAATAAGTTTGATTCAAGTATTATAAAGTTGATTTTATCTCCAATTTGTGTTTGAAAAAAAAACCAAAAAAGAAATAAGAAAGAAAAAATTATTAAGATTGATTTACTTACCCATTTTATACCTTAAAGAATGATAAAACACCAATATCATGCCCGATATGGTTTTTACTTTAAAAATCGTATGTACATATTAAACCAAAAATATAAACTAAATAAGACGAAAATTTCAAATTTACTTTTTAACCCTTCGTGGTACACATGAGTCTGGCCAGGGGTCTAATCACCGCATACGATATCGAGCAAAATTGATCGAAATTATTTATTTTGGTATCATGAAACTCGATATCGAATGAAAATTATGGAATTTGAAATAATAGCATTCGTTATCGAGTAACTCGACATTACATTTATCGAGTTTTCATTCGATACGTCAGTGTCTGTCGTATGCAAAAACATTCGATAGTTTATTCGATACGATAGTATCGAATGCGGTGATTGGACCCCAGACCTTTGTTTAATGTGTAAAGATAATCAAAACATGCGTCAGCCGGAGGGTAAAACATAAAAATAATACAAACTTAAGGCCCAAATACATTGATCAAAATACTCATCAAGCATTGTGGTAGTATTAGTGAAAATGTGTTTGTATGTGTCACACCGACGATGCTGGATGGAAAATCGAAAATCTTAGATATGACGGCGAATATTACGTCAAGCACACGTACACGATGAATTCGCCGGCTGGACAAGCATTTGACAAGTGTATTTGGGCCTTTATATATGTATAAGCTTTTCTTCTTGTTCTGTTGTTTTTGTTGTTACAACAAACAAAAAGCAAATCGTTTTGTCGGAACTTGTGTTGTGTTGTTGTAATTGTACAACAAATTTTGAAAAACACACACGTACGAACGCATAAAAGAATGCAATGCTGAGAGATGAGACTAATAAGTTTTATGAGAAGAAACCCTCATTTTGTATTTTTACTCTCAGAGTGGCATTATCAACGAAAAGTTTAATCTGTTTTGTACTTGATTTAAGCATTTTATACTTATTTCAAGAAATATCGGGATTGATTTTTTAAAGTAATCCCATTAAGGATTGATTTAAGTACGTTTTAGTGTTATTCGAACTTGAAGTTTTAAGTACGATTCATGATTAAAGTAAGTATAAAAAGATTAATTTATCCCGAGTGTTTTTCTTTCTGTGTGCGAAAGCCATTCTTCAGGATCTCATGGGCCATACAGCAAAACGGTTGTTGGAGAATCTTCCTGAAAATGAGGTGAAAATTCTTCCTAAGAAGTTGACATTGATCAGCAAATGGGGCTGCGATGGATCAACCGGACAAAGCGTTTATAAGCAAAGGATATCTTCCGATGACGCTACAATATCGGACGGAAATATGTTTATGGCATCTGTTGTTCCTTTGCGGCTAAAATCTTTTTTTTTTTTTTTTTTTTTTTTTATAATTTATTTTTATTATTGAATCTTTCTTATCGAAATTTACAATATGTATTCAAATCTTAATTCTACTTGTTGTTTATTAGTTGTTACCTGTGTAACCACTAACTGCTGTATTCAAATTTTTAAGACTGTCTTCTAGTAAGGCTCAAAGTATCGGTTCTTTTTAGCCTCTGGTGACCTTCAAACTGAAGCAAACCCCGAGCGAGGTAGTTAGGGTGAACCATTAGTTTATCGATGTAGCTTATTGAATATTTTTTAATTTCCTCCTGGATAGTGGGGACGTTGAGATCTCTGTGGATAATATCATTACGTATATACCATGGGGCGCAGACAATTTGTCGTAATATTCTAGACTGTCTTCTTTGAAGCTTTTGGATGTTAGATGCGCATGCAGTACCCCATAATTGGATGCCATATGTCCATATTGGTTTTATGATGGACTTGTATAGAAGAACTTTGTTGTCTAAAGACAAGTTTGAGTTTCTACCGAGAAGCCAATGTAGTTGAGCTGCTTTAAGTTTCATAGCCGTTATTTTCGCTTCGATATGACGAGACCAGGTCAAACGTCTATCTATATGAACTCTTAAGTACTTTACATGGTTTTCTACCGGAACAGTGATGTTATTTATTTTTACTGCTGGGCACGTTTGTCTTCTGAGCGTGAAAGTTAAGTGAACACATTTAGCCGGGTTAACCTTTATTCTCCATTTTTCTAGCCATGCCTCTAGTTCATTGATGTGGGACTGCAGATTTTGCGATGCGACTTTTGGGTCATGGTTAACGCTAATAAATGCTGTGTTGGCATATCCGCTGTGTATATTATATATAGAAGCGGTCCTAATATGCTGCCTTGGGGAACACCAGCAGTAATTTTCTTGAGGGGGGAGTATTTATCTTGCGACCTTACTATGAATGTTCTGCCTGTTAGATAGCTCTCCAGAAGCTTGTGAGTGTTTTGAGGAAGCATTCGTGTTATTTTGATGAGTAGCCCATCATGCCAAACTTTGTCAAATGCTTGGGAAATGTCTATAAACAGGGCTGAGCAGTATTGCTTTTTCTCAAACGCCGATCTAATAAGGGTGACAATTCTATGCACTTGCTCTATTGTACCATGTTTCGCTCTGAATCCGAACTGGTGATCCGGGATGATGTCGTGTTCATTTAGATGAGGAGTTATACTTAAAATGAATATTTTTTCGAAAAGCTTTGATAGGATTGATAATAAGCTTATCGGTCTGTACGACGCAACCTGGCTAGCATCTTTTCCTGGCTTGGGAATCATAACAATAATAGACTTCTTCCATGAGGATGGGAAGTATCCGACTCTTAATATAGCGTTAAAAATGAACAGCAAGATTCTGGAAGCAGACGAAGGTAAGTTTCTTATCATTGACCCTGTGATACGGTCAAGTCCGGGAGATTTTCTAATATTCACTTTTTCTATTGCAGATTTTACTTGAGTAATGTTAAATTTTAATGGATGGTTTACCTTATCAGGAATGGTTGGACGACAGGAACAAGTATGTGTATCATGTGGCGTGAAAACTTTCTCAAGATGGCCCGCGAAAGCGTTTAATTTTTCATCTGTGTTTTTCGCCCAAGTGCGGTTTTCCAGTCTTAATGGAGATTCTTGGGTTATAAGGCATTTCATATGCCGTACAGCCTTCCATAAGCTATAATTGGAGTTTTTTGTGGCATCTAGGCTGTTTAGATAGCCTTCTATTGCAGACTCGTGGTTCTGTCTCAATTTGTTGCGAAGAGTTGTCAGGCATAATTGTAGTTGGGCCTTAGTGGTTGGGGAACGACTGTTTTGCCATTGTCTTCTTAACTTCCTTTTTTCTCTGATAAGGGCCTCTATATCCGTCGATGTATTGTAAGGAGCACGTTTAATTGTCCGCTTGATTGGGGTTGCATTTCTTGCTGCAGCATCCAAGACTTCTGTAAATCGGTCGACAGCTATTTGGATGTCAGATGAATTTTTTAGGGGAATGCACTGTGATAGGTGAGAGCTCACATACATTTTATACTTTAACCAATTTGTGTTTCTGTTTGGATAGGAAAACCAGTTTGCAGCTGCGGCGTCAGAGTTACATTTTAAAATGAGGATTGAAGGTGAATGATCAGACGAAAGATCATAGGAGGAACTAACTAGTACCTGATCGCGCTTGATGTTTTTGATTACAGCAAAGTCAATAAGGTCTGGTAGCTTGTTGAAGTCGGTTGGCCAATAGGTAGGCTCACCACTCGATACCACATCAAATTTATTTGCAGTTACGGTATTATATAGCTGATTACCTCTAGGACTAATAAGTCTGGAGCCCCAATATGTATGTTTAGCGTTGTAGTCGCCAGCAGCAATGAATTTCTGGCCCAATGTTGAGAAGAAGTTGAGAAATTTATCGTGTAGAATTTTGTGCCTCGGCTAAAATCTGATGTTTCACTACACTGGAAAAATCCACATCCGTCATCAGTGCATTATTGCCGACCAATAATGTTTCAGTTTGCAAGGGAATCGGCAGAACTCATAAGGACCACGGTGAAGGACATTGAAGAACAAATAAGCAAGATTAAGCCTACAAAGCAGCAAATTGGAGAAGGAAAATATATTGAATGCAATTACAAGTTCCACCTGACCATGGTTGACGGAAAAGTCGTAAACTAACTGACAGGAACAACCTAAACAATGTCATGCTTGATTTGCAAAAAGAGTCAGAAGAACTTTGGTAATTTAAACGATTCTACAAGTGAGGAGAATTACGAATATGGAATGTCACCATTGCACGCAAGGATAAGGTGTATGGAATTCTTGCTTAAACTGGCGTATACCCTGCCACAAGAGGAGGAAAACTTCGATGAAAATACATAAATAAAGGATAAGGAAAAGATCAGAAAGAAGCAAATACAGGATGCTTTTTTTAAACAAGTTGGACTAAAAGTAGACTGTCCCAAGCACGGATACGGTAACTCAAACGATGGAAACACTTCTAGGAGATTTTTTGAAAATGATGAGGCAGTAACTAGAATCACTGGAATTGACAATCAAGTCGTGAAAAGATTGGGAACGCTCTTGGATGTTTTAAACTGCAAAGAAAATGTCAATTCTACAAAGTATGGAGAATATGCGTCGAAAACTGCATCTCTTTTAGCAGAAATGTATCCACAGAAGAAGTTGACCCCGACCGTCCATAAAATATTGGCGCATGGCAAAGATATAATTGAGAATTGAGCCAATTGGAGAGCTTTCTGAAGAAGCACAGGAGTCTCTTAACAAATTTTATAAAAAATATAGATTGCAGAACACATTCAAAGCATCAAGGGTAAGGCAAAATGAGGCCCTTTTCAACATGTTGGCAGCATCTTCCGATCCACTTATTTCTTCCCTGCGGCATGTGAAGTCACGAATAGAGCTAGAAAATAATTATAGTTTAGAAATGGTAAGTCTTTTAGATAAACCTTCTCTTACGAATTGTGATGAATATTTTACAGAAAATTGAAAAAATAAATTTAAAAAAAAAATTAATTTTTTTTTAAGTTGTTGGGTAATAATTTAAAACATAAAAACCCTAAAGAAAAAAAATAAAAACAATCTAAAAATGTAAAAAAATTTTTTTTTAGTTGCCATAAAATTGATTTTTCTACTAATTTTAACTTTGATAACCCATAAGTAGGCACCTACAAAGCGTAGCTTCGGTTCAAAAGATATGATTTGTGCAACGAAAAAACTCAAATGGCGCCACTGTGCAACGATTAATTTCTTTGCTAATAAGGGATTGAAAAACGTATTTAAAATTAAAGACTTTTTTTTTGTTTTTTTAAAGCTAAGCATCCTTGCTACAAAGACAAAGTCTGTAACTTTAAAGAATTTTGTCTTCAATGCATAAGTGATCACGTTTGCTTGTTCACACATGTTTGCTTGCAACGGTAAACAAGAGCGGTTAAAAAAGAAATAAAGATAAAGTCTGTGGCCCATAACTATAGTCATAAACAAAGCATACTTTAAGAGTTCTAAAGTAAACTTTTATTAAAAATATGCTTTTGATCTACTATAGACAAGCAAAAGCATACTTTACACGTTAAACCCGATGTTAATTTTAAAACCAGCTGAAGTTGTGTTTAACTCATTTAACAACAGCATCAGCTGTTTTTCGCCAAATAAAAAAGTACTTGCAAAAAGTTAAAAATGTTTATGTTAAGATGTTGGCTGATATTTTGCAATTATTAATGATTTGCAGGAAAACTTTTATGGAAAGAAACACAAAATATATATGTATAGGCCCTAAATGTGTAAAACGCTAGGCCAAAATTGCCTAGCGTTTTACACAAAGTTTTGTAATTTTGTTGTTGCTTTCTACATAAAATCATATTGCGTGTTTCAACCCTACAAGATATGCAGTGTTTTATTTATATTTAAATTTTCAACGTCGGCTGCTTAAAGTTGCCACTTGCTTATATTTTGTTGTATGTTGTATGAAAAATTTGCTACATTTGAGGTGGCACCCAGTTAAAGTCGGTTCAATTTAAAACATACTTTAGTTTCGACTATAGTAGCAAAATATTTAAAAGAATGTTTTTATTTTAAGGTTGTTTTTAAATAGAACCGACTTTAGCGTTTGACTATGATTATGGGCCTGTATTTTTAAAGAATTTAGTCTTCAAAGTTAAATTTGTATACGAATGCATAACGAAACAAGTGTAGCCGATTGATTACAATATATGTAAAAAATAAAAAGAATTGTTTTCGTGGTTGTCATTAATTGTAAGTCAGTCGATAGGAACGCTCAATTGTGCATGTGCGCATTGTCTAGAGTCAGTATTAAAGTCAACGTCTAAAAATGTTGTTAGATTTTAATTAATTAAGTAAAGTTGTGCTGTATATGAACTATTTTTTATTTTTATTACATTAAACTGACATAAAAAAATTGTATAAAAATGCTGTGTTTGGTTTCATTAAATATTTTATTTTGCAGAAAAATTTTAATTTTTTAAAACATTTCTATAGCAGATTTCAAAGAAAATTGTCTTTGTTTCAACATATCAGTCTTTAGTATTTCAAAGAATTATTTCGTTGAATTTAATTGCGTTTCTTTGTAATAATATTAAAATTACGCCTTTGTTACAATGAAAATTGTACTTAAAATCAAAAATTCAAGTCTTAAGAGTAACGAATGAAAGTCTTTGTGCCAAAATACTTTTTCCTTAGTTTAAGGACTTTTTTCATGTGTTTCCAAAGACGTACATCCTTGCCACAACATTTTAAGTCTTTGATTTTAAGTATGTATGTATTTCATGGGAATCTAAAGATCTTTGCGCCTTTCCGGTAAAGATGTTTTGTCTTTGGGCACAATCTGACCAATAAAAGTGTTTGCAACAAAGTTTATTTTCTTTGATTTTACGATTTAATTTTCTCAGTGCTTAAACTACGCGTTCTTATTCAGCAAAGTTAGGAAAGGTAAGAAATATTTTTTTGTATAAAGTCCTCAGTTTCGTAATTGAAAATTGCGGTTTTAGTAGAATTTGTCCAAAATTCGGTTTCCATTACGAAATAGGTTTTGAAAATTTTTGCAACCATAAGCGCATTCCGAAAAAAAAAAAATTTCGAGTTTCTTCAGGGCCATTTATTTATTTCCGGCCATTAAAGAATATTTTGTCCATCTTAAAAAAAAAAAACGCTAAAGAAAATCACGATGGGTAGTGCAAAGTGTGCAAACGGTGCAAATACATGCAAAAATACTCACATTTGCACAACACAACAACAAAATGTACGTTTTTGCAATTTGCTTTTTTTACTTCGTTTGCACTAAAAAATCCATGAGCAAAATTTGTAGTGCATATTTGATAAGTTACAAACAAATGTAAACAATAACTTTTGATATATTAAGGAATCTTATAAATTGAGTATTTTCGTGGGTTTTAATATAAAATAGAGAATTAAATTGAAATTATTTAAAATAAAAAAATAATAATTAGACCGCATTTACATCTATGCAATTAACGCCGAGTTTTTTTCTATTTTCTTTTAAAGTAGTTTCTACAAAACTCTTTTCACATTTACATTTACATTTTTTCAAGCAGTTTTTCAACTTTTTCAACCCCGTTTTCTTCCCTACACCTCTTGCTAACAAACAAAAAGTTGCATGCGAAAGTTGCGGCAAGTTGCGGCGTTAATTGCATAATGTAAATACGGTCTTATTTTTATTTGCTTGTGCATAATTGTAAACAAATGCAGATTTTTGAAAGTGCTGCCAGAAGTTTTTAGTGTTGCCAGAATAAATTTTTAGAAAAATAACACATTTGCACAAAAAACAAGTCAGATACCCTTCACGACAGTATTTAAAACACATCATGCTCATGTGTTCATATTAATATGGATTTATCTATGTTTATAAAGTTCATTTAAATCGGGTTTGAAAGTTTGTGAGAAGAAGAAATTGCCCCCTACCTCCCCTCGTGGTCCTATTTTTGAAAAACTGCATAACTTATGTGTCCATATAAATATGTTTCTTAGTTTTATTAAAATCGGTTTGATGGTTTCTGAGAGGCTGAAATTTCTTCCCTCGTGGTTCTACGATTCGCCCCATTTTCAATAGGCTTGGTCCTTGTGCCAATTATCTCCAAAATTACGACCTGTACTTTGCGCACAAGGTTACATGGACAGCCAGCCAGCCTGCCAACCAGCCGGACGGACATCGTTAGTTCGAGTCAGAAAGTGATTTTAAGTCGAACGGTATACTTTAAGGTGTTACACACATCAGCACAAATGCATAATACCCTCTGCCCTATTGTGGTGTGGGTATAATAATATGCACTGCAAATTTACAAATTGCAAATTTGCACAATGATCATCGTGATTACCCTTACTATTTAGAAGTTTTGGTACTGATTTATGATTTGCAAAATTTCTTATATTGAATCAAAATGACTTTTAATTGTAAATATTTTAACTGTATTGAGTTCAAAAGAACAAACATATCCAAATAAAACTAAAATGTTTAAAGAACTTGCCCTGAACTTAAAATTTCCAATTTCTGGTAGCGAACTAAAAATTGCATATTTCAAAAAACATTTTTGAATATAGAAATTAGAATTTAGAAAAAAGATTTAAAAAATTCTAGAAAATGGCTGTTGACTTAATAACGTATTTCTGAACTCATAATTTAAAACTACAAAACTTTCCAAATGGTTGCACATGAGTTACTTAGAAATTCAACCATCTCAGACATTTTTCATTTTAAATATACGAACAACCGACTGTTTGTAATTCTTCGATTCATAATTTGTTTAATCCTAAAGTCTTATCTGCAAGAATACTTTGTTGCATACATCTGTGGCATTAACACTGTTAAAATAAGTACAAAATATAATTTACACTGCCGATAACTATAAACTTATTCGATGCATTTAATTTGGTTTTGGACGAGAAAAAACATATTCAAAATATCTGTTCTTTATTTTTTATAAAATACTCACAGAATTTTATTCATCCAAACACACACAGAAATAACACGGAGAACATGTTTTCTCCACATAAATCCTTGTGTTCAATTCACACTCTATGGAATAAGTAATTCAATGGAGCAGAACCAAGTGGCAGTGGAAGAGCGAGCAAACAAAGGAATGGAAAACAAAAAAACCAATAAAGAAACTTACCTCTGTGCAAAACTGACAGCCACACTGGTGTAATATTGTTGAATTGCTGGCATTCTCGACGTCGATAAGACACAACTTGCACGTGAACATTTCGAATGGACGTGCTGGTGCCTGTGACGGTGTAGTAACAGAGCAAGCGAAGGTGAGGGAGTCATTGGTAGAATTGCAATGTTGCAATATTGTTGCCATTATGGATTCAGATGTTGTTGGTACAACTGCAATCGTTTCTGTGAATGTGGTTTGAGTTGGTACTTTTTCAGATGATGATAAAGTCACGTTCGCTTGTGAAATTGGCAAAAGTGTGGAGGTGTTGGATGATGAAGATGAGTAGCAGGGTTTATTGATGGTAGTGGTGCTGCCGCTATTACTCGTATGGACGCCATCAATCACATCGTAGTCACCAATTTGAACATCATTATCATTACGAACAACATTACGGTGGTGTTCATTGATATTTGTCGCTTCATTTTTGCTGGCGACTCTTAGCAGGGAGGTAACCGTGAGCGGGGTTGAAAATGATTCTGGGGGAAAACTAAAACTTTCTCTAAGAACTGGTGCCGGTACAGTTGAGGTGACGGTTAAGGTGTTTAGAGGGGGCGAAAGAAGAGGTATGGACAAAGAATTATCGGTGGGTGGTGTTGTAAGCTTTATTGTGGAAGCGGTTGTTGCGGTGGTAGTTGTGGGTGAGGTTATTGATGGCGTTCTACTGCTGGTTGTGCTATTGGCACAGGAGGTGGAGTTTCGTTGTGAACCTAAAGCTGATGTTCGACTATTACGCTTGACGGCGAAATGCAGACCGGCATCAATAGATCCATCACGACTGCGACTAAATGTACTACTTATATTACTACTGCTAATGTTACTAGAATTGCGTAAGTGTTGATGGGAAGCATGACCCATAGGATTTGTTGAATTATTTAATGAGAACCTAGAACTGGAGGCCGCCAACGATAGCAGGCTGGAACATCTTGAGCAAGTGTTGTTCATACTGGAAATGCTATTCCTCAGTCGATTTAATGGACGTATTTGCTCCACACCACTCGCACTAAATATACCACTACCCGTATGTGACAGACGAGTGGCATTGCTTTCGCTTAAGCGATTTCTAGAATTTGATGCTGCAACTCCTGCACCCATTGTGGGCGAACAAGGAGATGTCGTTTGCCGTGTCAGGGCTAAAACTGTCTCGCATTTTCTAAGACCCGTATAGTGGACAATCGACTGGGATTTCTCCTGATGTAGACTTATTGCACTACCCTCTCTGCGCATTATATTCCATAATTTCTGTTGCATGACATTGAGCGATGATGTACTGCCGGACTTCACTTCCCTCTCACGTTGAAAATTTGCTAACTTTTCCCTACTACTGTAGGCATTACGGTCGTAGAATCCCGAGGGATCCCGCATAACGACCATATTCTGTTCGGAGGGTGTACGAGTGATTGTGATTTCTGGTGATGATGGCACGGCCAAAGGCGGCGTACCCTCGCCACTTTCCAAACCATTTGCTGTGGAATTTGTTGAGCCGTCACTATTAACACTACCGCTACGATTTGACACTGACGGCCGCAGTCCAACCAAAGATTTGAGAAAATTACCAAAACGTATTCGTCTGGGCTGTGGGCCCCCAGCAAGCCCCAATGAGCCTGCGTGAGGGCCCTCCAAGTCATAATTTGAAAATCCTTCGACGGCTGCAATATCTCCTCCACCGCTGTGGCCAATTCCTTTGGCCGCTTGATGGTTCCCCTTGCCGGAGGAATTACGTGTATGATGGAGAGGTAACTTTGTGGGATGTAGTTTGGTTATCGACTCTCGCTTGAGACTGTTTGTTGGCAGATGGCTTTGAATGCTAATATTATGGCTGGTTTCCAAAAGTGCTTCGGTTTCGTTATCGTTGGTTGGTGCAAGCAAAGAGTTGGGGTTGTGAGACTGATGGTACTGGTGAATGTGATGTTTCTTTGTATTGGCCAGATTGTGAATTGGCGAGGAATCCTGAAATTGTATAAATTTAAGATATTTTTTTTATTAAAAAAAAAATATATACTATGTTTATATGTATGTATGTACAGAAAATAAAATTACGATTTGATTTTTATTGGCTCCTGCTTTATATAAAAATCCAACTTTAACATTTATTATAAATAAAATCATGGTCAAGGCGAATTCATAAAGGTGACATTTTCGAGCCATTTGTTTATTGTTTATTTTTTTATGAGTATACTGAATGTCAAGCTTTGTTTACATTTTGTGAAAATATTAATTCAAATTTAAAATTCAATAAAAATTTAAATGGTAGTATGTAGTTGAAAAAAAAACTTATTTAAATTTTATAAAATAAAAAAAGTGAATATAAAATATACAGGGGTGTCATAGAATCCAAGTTGGTTTTGCTCATTGTCGGTTTTGCAAACCAATATTGGTTTCATATTTCGATATTCGAATCAGCTGTTTAATGTTTTGGCTCATGTGTTTACAGCGTTAAATACAATTTTTGTGTGACAATTTTGTAAATTATGAGTTTTGCGCTAAAATATTGTTAAAGCCTCTGTTTTTATTAAAGGAAAATTATAGAAAATAAAATAAGAAGTGATAATACCATGGTGAAATTACTAAAAGGTGGCCCCGGTAATAGCCTTTTCACACTTGTCAACATTTAACATTTAACATCAATTTGCGAAGATGTTGGAATTTTCCCATAAGAAATACATAGGGCTAAAAATCGAAATTTTTCAACATCTTTACAGAATGTTACTATCTTATTTTGTTCCCTTTTACATTTTTCGATTCTTTTAGTGCCATCACTAGAGAAGTGGCAATAAAATCTGTTATTATTGTGGCATCACTGACAAAATGGAAGTTGCTTTGAAAGCAGCGTTACCATTTCTCAAGGTTTTCCTCTTTTGCAAGCCTTATTTTGCTTAATTTTGCTAAAATTTTTAAACGAAATGAATTAGAAATACATTTTGGTGTTATCTTTTGAAATGTTGGCACTTTTGTAGAAAAAAAAGTATTTAAAAAAAAAATAAAAGTTTTTTTTTATCAGAAATGGTGACATTTTTTATTGATAGTAGATGTTAGATGTTTCAAGTGTGAACGCGTATTTCACATTTTCAACATCTTCCATGCGTTCCTCCGAAATGTATGCAAGTGTACAAAGGGTGTAAGCTGCTTGGTTTACTTTCAATAAAAACCCGATAACATTGGTTTCTGTGACACCTAAAACCGACACAAATTTTAGTTCGAACAAAAACCGACAACATTGGATTTCATGACACCAACGTATTTTTTTGTCGGTTTCAAATCCCATACCGATAAGATCGGTTTCTATGACACATCGATAAACACAAGAAAATAAAAATGCGTAAGGAATAAGTGGAGCCAAAATGAATTTGCAATTGAGGACTTTCTAAAGCAATTGTTTATATTTCTTAACAAAAAAATTTCCTTTTTTATATTTTCAACAAATATATTTGACATTCACTCTAACTTTTTACAAAAACAAAATACATAGTATTTTTCAATAAAAAGGGATAGCTAGCATAACTCTATCTCATGACGATATCACCTTTATAAATTCGCCTTGATCATGGTACAATTAATAAAGTAACCCTAATTCTAGAACAAGTACAACAAGGTGAGAACAACGTGTATTTTGTTGGTAAAAAACCTGACAGATTGTCAAAAAATTTTTGTTTTTAAGGCAGTTTGCCATGTTGTGATTAATTACCCGAACTGTGTGTAACTTTTACTTTCGTGGGTAGAGCGCGAACATATTCTGCTAGGAGTAGAGTAGGGTATTCTATTAATCGGGCTTTTTCTTTAGTTGATTAATCGCTCGATTAATTAATCGTGGTTTTTGTTTAATCGGTTATTTTTTTTATTGATCGGTTAACCGAGTTTATAAGTACAAAAGCAATAACATAACAATTCTTGAACAAAAACGGGCAAAAAAAAAAATATTTTAAACTATATCGAGCCCTAACTGCGAAAATAATGTAAGCGCTAAAAATCAAATTTTACAGGAGAGAGAGCTTTTTTATTTCATTTCATTTACATTTTGTATGAAATTTGTCGCTAACAATAAAATTGTTTTTGCTATAAAATCGTAACGGTACCTCTTGTTTGCCTTCAAACCATCTATTCAAATGTAATTTGTTTGCATATGACTATCTCTTAAAAACAACATTTTACAAGAACATGATATATGACAATATTTTAGCTCTTCTAAAATTAATATTTTAGAAAATAATTAAGAAAATAACAGCAAAATACCAAACCTTTTATTTATTTTATTGACTCCCTCTAACTCAGAAAATTTTTGACCGATCTTGTTGAAAAATCTCTAATAGGACTAACCTTGGTGTAAATGTCATCCAAATCGAAAGACATCGATTTTTTAATTGGGTATCTTGACATTAAATCCCCCTTTTATTAATATAAAACGTATATAAAATGTTTGGTATTTTGTTGTTATTTTCTTAGTTATTTTCAGGTATGGGCACCACTACATTGAAAGCTTTGCATGTGTGGCATTGTATTGGTTTGTTTACGTTTGCATTTGTTGGTTTAATGCTCTTTTGCTCTTTGGTTTTTGTGTATGTATACACATCGCTCGCTCTTTTTTTAATTTTAATTTTGAATTTGCCCATAGCAGGTTATTTTCTAAAATATTTATTTTAGTAAAAAACTTTCTTCAAGGCTAATGTTGTCGACTAGAAGAGCTAAAATATTGTCATATATCATATTCTTGTAAAATGTTGTTTTTAAGAGATAGTCATATGCAAACAAATTACAACTGAATGAATGGCTTGAAGGAAAACTTTGAGGGGCGGACGGCCTCCCCTAAACCTAAAACACAACTTATCGCCAAGAATTTTTTTGTATTTTTTTACACAAAACTGAACCGATTTGGGGGGGGGGGGGGGGGGAGAGAATATAAGAAATAAAAAAAAATAAAATAACGGCCACCCTAGGGCCCTGTTTCGGGAACCTGAGCTAACTTTTCAAAACAAATAGTCTAGTTTCATTTCGCGTTGCAAGGAATGAGGCTGTCGGCGATGACCCGAATTTTGTTGCACTGTGTTATTGTTTAAAAATTTTCAAGAAACAATAACAACTTACCATGACAGGGTTGTATTATCCGAAAAATACGTACGACTTGTGTGATAGTGTATCACGGTCTTTAACGAAGGACACTCTTGTCTGAACCCGCAGCGGTCCATAAGGAACACATCAAGATTTTTACGTACCCATTTCATTTGGTGTATGACCATATGCGATTGCACTGTACTATAAGGAATATTTATACCAAACTTCGTTCAATTGGCTTCTCTCTGGTGCGCTCTGCTATCGTACTAAAATCTCATTTAAGGAAATCCATAGGATAAAAAAAAACTAACGAAATCAGTACAACTGAGGGCATATCTGAATTTGTGGGACTCCCATACAGCCAGCTGTCTGTAGAGAAGTTTTTTTGGAAAACAAATTTTGTACTAAAGGACCTTGTCAGCACTCAAAACAATTTTACTAAATATTTCTAATTAATTAAATTTATTGTTGCAGTACATTTTGTATCTAATTTTAAAAAAGTTAATTTAACTTTGATTTGGTCGTGATACTGTCATGACCACATACTGTAAGTTTTCATGATAAATAAGGTGCTGTTTAAAAATTCAACTCAACAAGCTTTAAATCAATTACAGTATCCAGGAGTTATGAAAAAATTCCTATCCATGCATTTGTGTTTGCAAAAGTTTATTGCAGTACAAATTGTACAGCAATCACTTGTGAATTGGCTGCGATGACATGTTAAATTGCATGCCTCTCACCCATACGGGTGCTGAGATTTTGCTGGTATAATTAACTGTACTTACCCTAGAATCTTGTTCTAGTTCCTCCTCAAGCGCACTATAGACGGGAGCGTACCAAGAGTACGCGTATTGTTTGCGTGTTGCAGCTGCCGTGTTGTTTGTTGCCGTACAAGTATTCGAATTGGAACTGCAATTCTGATGTTGTTTTTGTTGTTGTTGTTGCCGCTGCTGATGATATTGTTGATAGCTGTGGTTGTTGTGATGGGTTTTATGCAAAACAGCAGAATTTGAATTGGCTGAACAAGCACCAGTACTAGGGCCACTGCAACAATGATTATTATTGGCAAATGCACCACAAGTTGTTGTAGTCACAAGATTATTATTGTAATTAAGTTGTAAGCTACGACGATGTTGCTGATGATATGTTGCTGGTAAATGCTTTGTGGGTTTACGCTTGTAGTTCTCTTCGGAAAATGAACGTAACGTGGAATGATTTTGACGTCTTACATTTGTGACTCCGCCACAATCGTTCGCAGTTGTAGTAGTTGGCAATGATTTGGAGCCAGAAGATGTTGTTCTGTTGAAATTGTTATTTGATTTCGTTTGCAATTTAAATTGCTGATGTTGTTGTTGTTGATGATATGTTGCTGTTGCAGTCTTTGTTTGAGCAGCTGCAGTTGCCGATAAATCTTTGCGTGTAAATATTAATGAAGCACTGTTCTTGTTTAAATAAATCGAACGCTGTTTATCATTTGCCGAGCTATCGATGTTTGAAAGCAACGGTTCTGTTTCGGACAATGGTAGACAAAAGTCGCTGTGTGGCTGTACAAGAAGAGACGGCTGAGCCGGCAGGGGTGATGTGTCGGCTGGAAAATTTATAATAAAGTTTTCTGCGGCATCATCGAATGTATTGTTGTATGATTTATAATTGCCACTTGCATAAACTGTGACACCTCCTCCTCCTCCAGCTGCTGTACCCGAGCTACCACCAGAAGCAGTTAGACTAAGGCTACTGCTACTATCGTCGCTAGACGATGAACGTGATGAGTACTGGCTGACAAATGAGAAACGTTGTTGTTGACTATTGTTTGTATTAGTGTTTGCGGTGCTGACGATGGAGGAAGTAAGATTTTGTAACACTTCAACTGAAGTGGTTTGAGTTCGAAACGATGTTTCGTGCAGAGATGGTGGTGATGTACTGAGATCAAGTAATTTAACAGCCGCAGAAGAATCTCTTCTATTGTTTGGTAAATGGGGAATTGGACGTTGATGTTGTTGTTGCTGTTGTTGATAACAATCGTTGTAATAAGATGGCAACGATTTGCGTGCTATTGTCCTTGTTGTTGCTGCTGGTACTGGGTGCGGTGGAGGTGGCGGTTGCCGTGCTGTTGGCTGTTGGGGATGATGCACTTGAGCAAAACAGGCGTTATTTAAATGATTCTCAACAAGTAGTTCGCGTTGTTCTAATTTTGATTTGCGTGCTATTGTCTCGGCAGGTTGTAAATCACTTATATTCGTTGCTATAATGTCCGGCTGTTGTTGTTGTTGCAATTGTTTTTGTTGCTGTAAATGCTTTTGTGTATGTTGATGATGTTGCAAACGATTTGCTTCATTTTGTTGCAATGCAGTTTTTTGCACTGGTGGTCTCATCATTTAAATTTTGAAAAATTTCTAATTGAAAATCATTGATATTTAATTTCAATGCGTTCAACACACATTGCAGTCTAAGAGTTAAAACCGACTTGGTGGCCATATTGTTGCCTAATAGAATAAAAACCTTGATCTGAAAGTAGAGGAAGATGAGGAGTATTTTCTTTAGTTAAAACGAGCGTTTTTTTAATACAAATGGGACATTTTTAGTGCTTAAATTAAAAATTGAATATATAACAAATAAAATAATGAACTATTTTTTTTGAGGTTAATCAGTTCAATTTCCAATTTCACCAATTCTATTTAAATATCAATACATATTTAAATACTTGGGGGATTCACAAGGCAGTCATAAAGTTGTAAAGTCATATGTCTTAAAATAATTACGAAATCCATAACGGGCATGCTGCTGGTGTCATATGAATGAAAATTCTTCTGTAAATAAAGTGCGGATGCAACAAAATAAAACAAACACGGGTAACGGGTAAGTATATTTTAATATTATCTCTATCTCTGGGAAAAATGTTCAGGTGATATTCAATCTCACTTTCGGATTATTTCAAGTACGAATTCGGGATTGAGCCAACTTATAAACTGTTAAATTAAACACAGTTTGAGATTAAGTTTTATCTCACTTTGACTTAGTCAATGCCAGTGACTCAATTTAATGACAGCTTGTCATAAAGTTGTTACTGAGTCAACGCACTGAGATGCCATATTTTATTTAACTGGCTTCGATTCGTCATTTTTGTGATGCCGATGTGTCATGTTATCGGTGGCATAATTTAAATTTTTGATCCTAATGACAATTTGAAAAAGTCATGTCAAGGCTGACATCACAATGATGAACAGTGTCATGGAGTCAAAAACGAAGAAACTAATGGCCATTTTCTCATTAGGCGATTATCTTTTTTCCCAACGAAAAACTGCACATTAAAGAAATTTGGTTTTCTCAATGTCTCATTTGCTTCGATTTAATCGCAAAGCTAACCGGCACTCATCTGCCAATTATTTATTTTCCTTTTATTTGCCGTACAGATAAATTCAATCAGCTGACTCCCAACTTTTCCATGTATTTTGAGTGGCGTTGCCAGCTGAAAACTTTGTTTTTTGTCGGTATATTGAGAAACCCAAAATCGTTAACGGACAGTTTATCGGTCCAATAAATTTATGTTGACATTAAGTAACAGACAGTTTGTCGATACATTGAGAAAATGGCCATAAGCATAGTACTGATGTCAGAATACATCAGCCTTATGACGCTTTTTCTGTCAGTGCAGGTATTTAGGCTTCTTGGTATAATTCTATTAATTTTTTAATACATTTAAGACATTGTTGGTACCGTGGTAACACCACAACTTAATTGGTATGATTTATATATGTAAATATTTGTTTTAAATACAATTTTCTATGCGAACGTTGACGCTCGAAATCGTTAAACAGGCAGTTGAAAGTTTTGAGCTTAATTTTGGATCATTTGAAGACAAAATGCGACCCTTAATTATAAAGTACTTTATTAGTAATTACCCTGCGGAAAGTTTGTGTCCAACAGACTGGTCCTGGGAGTTGTGAAAATAGAACAGGTACAAAAAGAAAATACTCATGCGCTGTGAAAGGAGAACCAATCATGTAACTGGTTTATGAAGAACAAAAAGGTAGAAAAAGTAATGAATTACAGTACAGTCTTCACCGGTAACGTGACACATTTTTTGGGTCTTTATAAAATTTTGTTCTTGAATTTAATTCTAGGACTTGTTTTACTGAAATAATAAATAATTCAGTACATTAAAATAATACTACATTGTAGTAACTGTCACTAAACACGTCCATTGAGAATAGATATGTGACTGCTCAAAAGTTGTCAATTCACCCCCTCTAATGACAACCCCATGTAAAAGCGATAGGTCTTATTCATAGAAAGTGTTTAAACTAGAACCGGTCTCTACCACCAAAGACCTATGACGGGACAACTTTGGTGTCAGTTCACTTCCCTCTAGGGTTATTACACTGTGCTAGCCACAAATTGTAAGAAGCTGGCCCCTACTGTTTAAGCTTGTTCTAGTACGCTGAATTCAATGGTGATATGTAGTTGTTTTTGCGCTTTAAAGGTGCCCAACTTGTTAAGAAAAGTGCCAAACTTGAGCACAGTATTATCAAACATTAGAGCTTCTCAATTTGCAATCAAACTGAACGTGTAAACTGCGCCCTTTCTTTATCCAAGTGCCATAATACTAAAGCTATGTTCACACCTATTAAACATTTGACGTCCTACATGTAACCCCTAGTTTTATATAAATGTTATTTGCTTTTGCAAAATATTCGGCTAGATCACACATTATTTAACAGCTTCTAAATTACATTACACAATTATCTTCTTACAAATAAAGTTAAGTAAATCAAAAGAAATTGTTAAAAATAAAGCTGAAGTGTGATCGATTTACTATTCACACATTTTTTAATAAAAATGTTAATATTGATATGTAATTCATGCGATTCAGAAATATTATTGTTTGCGAGGACCGAAAATAGTCGATAGCATTCAAAACCTTTTTAACACCACCAAATTGTTGTCTTAGGTCCAGCTAGCTCAATCTTTTTTCATCCTAAGTGGAGGACGATCGTAATAGCCCAAAATTCAATTATTGATCTTAAATTACTTCAACAAAATTCGACAACTGAAAAAAAAAACATTTTTAAATAAAATATTAAAAGCTTTGGTTTAATACTTTATTTAATAAGTTCAATTTGCTAAAGATAAAAATAATAAAAATGCTGTAAATACTTTAAAAACCTTGAGCTTGACCTTGTACTACAACTGAATAATTTTCTTCTAATCCGATTGACAATTAATTATATTATTTGTTATTTATTAGAAGATAATTAAAATATATTAGCATTTTACATATTTTATTTTAACTTTTTTTTCCAACTTATTATTTAAATAAAGTGATTATTTCTAATCTTTATTAACATTTAAATATTATTTGAAACTTAATTTCCATATAAATCTTCCCCTTTTCGATTCCGTTCAATAAAAATTCTAAAAAAAAAAAAAAAAATTAATTGATGATCACGTTTAACATTTTATCGTGTTAAGATTCTTCTGCATGCATGCACTTTTTTGTTATTAAAACGAGAATTTATCGCTACATTTACAATGCTGATTAAAGATGTATTTCAGTTAATAAACTTAATACAGTGGAATCTTTAATGACCGACCAACAAATGTACCATTGATGTTCTTTTCAAAGAACTCAATGCTTTCCTTAGTCTGTGTTCATACGGCTCTTTTCTTATTGACCTGATTGCTACTTTATAGGCGAGAGGGACGAGGGGAAAAGAAACGAGTACACAGATGCATGTACTGTCTTTACGTTTTGCTTTTTCATTCGTTGTTTAATTTTGTTTTTGTTTTCAATATCAAAAAAGCACATGTCGTCAACATGCCATTGATCATTTGAACGCCAATTCATGTTTAAAGAAGAAAAAGGAAGAATCTTGTCAATAAGACATGAGCCGTATGAACTCAGACTTATGAAACGCTGCTGAAGACAGACAACAGTGTCCGTCGAAAGGGGACGTCCGCTTAAGGAAGTTATTTTATATTTTTAGTTATCTGCAGTGAAAGAAGTTATCAATAGACCTAAAGAGCTTACAAAAGTCACGCAGTAGAGTCAGCGTATTATTTTCTTTCAGCGTAGAGTCAGCGTATTATTATTGCCGAGAACAATGTGTGTGAAGATAAATACGAAAAGTTAAATTAATTTTTTTTTAAATATCGCATGCGATAAAAAATATTGTAAAATAATATTGCATGCGATAAAAAAATATCAAGAAAAAAAGATTATTTACACGAAAATTTAGTGTTTTTATGAAACATCAACCATTTTTATTTTTATGCGATAAAAAATATATTCAAAACTATCGCATGCTATTAAAAATATTACAAGGAAAATACGACTATTTACACTAAACTTCAAAGTTTTTATTTAATATTAACTATTTTTATTTACTTTTAAAAACAATTTTGATATTTTATTAGACTTTTAATGTTAAAATTTATTATTTTTGAAAAAATATGACTTAGACTGAAATTCTTATGAACGAGTTCCGTGAGGGATATGGCCACTGTGTCCAAGTCCTTCCATCTCGGGGAATCAAGCATAATACAAAATGAAGATTATAGTGAATATAATGCTTATAGATTATGTCAGCCTTGTCCATAGTCCTAACTTTGTATTAGGTTTGTTTTGTTTGTAGTCGTTTTTGCGATATCAAGCGATATTTTTAAAAAATGAATTCAACTTTTTGTATTTATCTTCACACACATCGGAGAACCTATCAGGGGTGTGCTGGAAATCGGAAACGCAATTTTAAACGTCGGTTTTTAAAAAAATTTCTGTAATAAAAGAATTTTATGACGATTATTATACAAATATTTATCTATTAAAAAGAATTGTATAACACAAATTGTAAAAATAAGATTAAAAGTGTATAAAAAACAACTTCCAAATTCTTTCGTTTTAGGATTGTGATTTCCAGCACACCCCTGTATAAAATATTTTTTTCTTTTTTCATTTCCTGGAATTGTTTTTGTAATTCTCACACTTTTCAACTTGAAGTTGGCTGTAATTGTTTTTGTATAGGGGTTTTTTTTACAGTGCCACAACTTTGAGTTGGCATCACTGCTTTAATAACAGATAGTCGTTTTTTGTTTAGTTTGCTTTGAAATTTCATTGTGAATCGACTTACGCCAGAGCAACGCGTGCTAATTGTTGTAATTTTTAATCAAAATAATTCGGCGAATGGGCTGAAGCACAAATTGATATTGATTTTTAGTATCCGACCGAACGTTCGGGTTTGGTTACGGAGTTCGGTAAAAAATTATGTTCGGTCAAAGTTCGGCGAGATTTTTACCGAGCTTTACGGAACACCTAACTTTTTTATGAAATAACATATTTATTATAATTTCAAATTATAATTTGGCATCATTGTTTATGAAAATAATACGAAATCAATACAAATATTTTTCTCTATGGTTATTAGTTCGAAAAAATACAGCGATGACTAAATAAAATGCCTAAGTGTATAAAAATGTCTTTATATGTGTAATTTTTAGAAGACGGTTAAAAATTCAACAAAAAAAAAGGGTTAATTTTATTTGGCAAAAAATACTCTCTATTTATATTCTGCGAATGGTAAGATAATCTCTAGTTTTGGCTGAACCACAAACCAAACTTTATAGTACACATATTTCCGGATAAAAATGTCTCCAATCCATTTTGGAGTTTTTTTGAAAAAAATTGAGCAAGCGCTAAATGCAAATGTTGCGCCTAACAAATGTCAATAGGGAGTTCATTGCCAAGCAAACAAACTACTGCCAATATTAAACGCCACTTAGAGAAAAAACACCGCAACGAATTCAAAAAATACATTGTAGAGGTTTGAGTACTAATATGTATACTAGGGTTATAACCCAATTATTGGCATAGTACGACGGAGTGGCCAAGAATGTTTTAGTAATGAAAACACCTGTCTCCCGTCGTTTTGCGAAAAAACTTCACGCAGGGAAGCAACTTTCTAAAACCTTCTAAGAAATTTTGAACCGCGATAAATTGTAAACCGTAGGAAAATTTTTAAATCTAAAGCAGTGGATAAATTCCAAAATAGAATTTAAGTGATACGTATAGGAATATATACAAATATCAGGTATATATTTTTTTATATTTCTGTGAGATACAAATGGTTGTTTTCAAACTTCAATCCGATCCCTGCGTGCACTTTTTTAACAACCTGAAAAAATTTTCATATTTTTTATTAATAACTTTTAATGTTCTACACGACTATATTATGCCGTTTTTGATTTTCGCAAAAAGTGTGAACAAGTTATAGCCCTAATGTATACTGTATTAAACTTGAACTTTAGTTTTTATTTTTTGTCTTAAAAAAAAAAGCAATTACTTATAATTTTTTAAATATATATAATAGTTTTGACTACCATAAAGTGCAATTTATCTTTTCATGTTGCATCCTTCCAAAAGTGTAAATGTAATAATTTCCCGAAATTTTATTTTGTTTTAAATAAATACATTAAAAAAAGTACAATTGTTCAGATTTATTAACAAAAAGTTCGGGTTCGGGTTCGGCCGAACTTGTCAAAATTTACCGAAGTTCGGGTAAGGGTTCGGTCTCAAAAAGTGCGTTCGGTCGGACACTATTGATTTTCCATTCAAAATTTTATTATTAGATGAAGCCCATTTCTGGTTGAATGGGTACGTAAATAAGCAGAATTGTCGCATTTGGAGTGAGGAGAATCCACAAGCTTTTGTCGAAACACCACTACGTTTTATGGGCTGGCGGAGTCATTGGTTCATATGTTTTCAAAAAGGACGATGGTCAGAATGCGAAAAGTTGTTAAAAATTGGTGTTTCAGATTGCGCCTTCTACACGTCAGCCGTACCGGCCACATGGAAGAAATCTTATTCAAACATTAATTTAAAAAAATGTTCTTTCCAATAAAGCCTGTTTAATTGTGCCCCGGTAGGCTAGCTAGTAGTAAGCTAGTCTATCAACCCCGGGGTTGCGGGTTCGATTCCCACCAGAGACTCTGGTTTCTTTCCTGCAGACAAGCGTCAAGCTTCGCGGGGATTAGCATAGGGAATTAAAAAAAAAAAAAAAAAAAAAAAAAAATATTAAAAATATATTTCCTTCTTTTATTATGATTTAAACTTGTGTCCCTCTTTAAAAAAATATAAAAAAGAAGAGTAAAGACAAGATAAAAACAGGAACCGTAACAGTTATTCCTTTTTTCATAAAAATCAAAATTATAAAAATCAATATGTTTTATCATTGACAAGTGCATGATGAACAATATGGAATACTTGAATCAGTTTTTCGACATTTAGTTCCATATGCTTTTTTTATTTTAAAATTCCAATATAACTGTTATTTTCGGTCCCTGGATAAAAATACAAAAATTGGAAGACTGAAATTTATAATCTGGCCTCTAATTCAATTTAAAAGCAGAATTTTTAAAAACTGCAGCAACAAAAATTAAAAGTCTCGACGATGACTAATTAAATGTCGATAGTCAGAGGGCCGCTTAAGAGAACGATAATGAGTGACTTGTTGTCGCTAGCTTAAGTTGCCAATCGACATTGTGGCCCAGGCTGTTAATTTTTCACTTTTGTCATTATCTCTTTAAGAAATAGTTTTTACTGCATTTTGTGAATCGAATCTTAAAAAATCTTTGCTGCAGCTGCTCTGCATTAAAAATTACTAATGTGTTGTTTCCACAATACAAGTGATTGAACGCACTCAGTTTTTTGATTGTTTTTCATATAAATTCAACTAAACGTTCAATCAATTGTATTGTGTAAACCACACGTTAGTTTTTTGAAGCAAGTGGCAACAACTTCTTATCGTTTTAATAAAATAAATCTTTGAATTCCCGCACAAATTTCCCGGGATTATTCCAGAAAAATTTGAGGGATACCGGGATTTTGTCCCGTATGAAAAACGCTATCTACAACACAGTACTTATAGCTTATTTTTCAAGAGTGCACCCTATTTAGGACCAATGGACAATCATCGACCCGCCAAAACAAAATTATGTTATGAGCTTAAGATTTATATATGAGTTCTTTGTGCGGAATATTATCAAAATATCTACATCTATATGAAAATTTTTCGCTTTAAGGTAATTTTATGGATGGGGTTTATAAAGCACCTAAAATCAGTTCTGGTCTAGACCGATAATTATAAGTAAAAAAGGAGCTGTGGTCAAATCTAAATAAGTTTTGATTTCAAAAGAATATTTTTGGGCCAAATTTAATAACAAAATAAAAAGGAAGGAATTTTGTTTAGGGCCTATGCGAAATTATGGACCGATTCTCAACGTTTTGAATAAGCTTGGTTCTATTGACACTCAAACATTCATATGAACCAAATTTCAGCAAATTTTCTCCGCGACCTGTAATTTTCTTACAAGGTTAACATAGACAGCCAGCCTACCGGACATCGTTAGATCGATTCAGAAAATGATTCGGGCTCGATCGGTTTACTAAAAGGTTTTATATGTTACACACATCAGCGCAAACGCATAGCATGTTGTTATATTTGTATTAAAATACAAATAATTACGTGAATTTTACACAAAAATTCTATCAATCTACAAGTGGTGCCCCTGTACTACATCAAGTACTAGTATTTTTATATAAAAAATCTTATTGTACACAGAAAAAATTATCAGTAGTTTTTTTATTAATTGAAAAAAATTGTTTGAAAAGTATTTCAATTTAATTAATGTGATAATTGAATCAATTATTTTTTTTTGTTGAAAGAAAATTAATAATATAATTTTGATTTAATTAACATTTTAGTTGTTTTGAAATACATTTTTAATCAAAATAATTATCAAATAAAAACTAATTTTTTACTTTTAAATAAAATAATTTAAACTTGTAGAATTATTGTTGGGAGATGTCAAAACCTGCTGAGCGTTATTAAATTAAATCAATTAACTTATTGTTTGAAACATCAAAGTTTTTTGATAATTTTTTTAATTAAATTTTAAATCATCATTTATTGAAAAAAAATTTATATAAAATTTTAAATTGTCATTCATCATTTTCGTAAAAGGTGCAAAATCAACAAATTGTTTGCTTGATTCTATGAATTTGGAAAAAATTTGGCGATAAGAGACAACGTTGTAAAAGCCACTTTTTGCAAAAACTGTTTTTTGCAGATAACCGTTGACATTACTCTCTTATGCAAAATTATGCACCTTAACGCCTTCAAAATGACAATCAAAGAGTCAACTAGTGAAAGAACGTTGTAAGTTACTTACAAAATGATACAAAGTAAATGGTTTTGAAAAGTGGAATAACGTTTTAAAAGCCGCTTGCGTTGTGGAAGAACGTTTTAAATGATATCGCGATTGTGGATATGAAACGTTTTTCCACTAAAAAAAAGTTATAAGCTGTAAATTTGCATGTTATTTTAAATTTCTTGATATTTTGCATACAAGTTTTAATTATAATTAATTTTAATAATCTAAAGAAAAAAAAAAATTAAAAAATTTATAATCTTGCCTGTTAAAAATGTTTTTTTGCTCTCCTTAAAAATAATTATTTTGTAACTTAAAACGTTATTCGCGGCTGTGCTTCAATTGTTAATTTTTTTGTGTCCCCCTAAAGGGAACCTCTCCATCTGTAGTGGTGTAGGTAAAAATATTTAATTTACTATACAAATTTGTTTTGAAATTCTAAATCTAGTCAAACTTTCCTTCAATTTCTGCTAATAATTTAAACCAAACTGTTGTTGTAACAAAGATTAATAGACGATAATATTAAATACTGGTTTGGGAGAAATATTCGTATTCGTGTTGCTTTTGTTGTTTCTGCTGCTGTTATTATTATTGAAATTGACAGTTTCGTATGAACGATTTTGAACGTTACTGCTAAAAGAATATTATTATCAAAGTCGGAATGTATAAAACAAAATAATAGATAGAAAGATAGAAACTCTTACTGGTAAATATTTAATGTAACCAGACTTGTGTAAAGATAAATGACGTTAAACACCCACAACAAAATAATGGGTGTGTTCGTTATGGTTACACTTTACATGAGTTTGAATGTACGCGTGTGTGTGTTTACGAATTGTAACGTTAATAATATTAGAATCTATTCCCTACAAATTATCACATTTGTTAAGGCAATTATATATTCAAATGTTGGAACACGTACGAATTTATTTATTTATTGTTCTTGCTCGCACACGAATCGTTTGGACATACTTTGTTAACAATTTTACGAGGAATGTTTGTTTCATTTGATTGATTGTTTGCAGTTGAGAAAGGGTTGTATTGAAGGTTGTGTTTTGAGAGATTTATTAAAATATTTTGGACCAGTGTTACCACTTTTTGATACAACAACAAGGGATTTTATGGGCAAATTTAAGAGGTAGTCGTGGTATTTTGCTCATAACTCAGCCATTAGTGGACCGATCAGGTTGAATTTCAATAGCAAACAATTCCGGACTATATGTGTTATATTCATACAACAAACGAGTCCCCATCACATCTGGGGTCTTCGGATAACCCATTTCAACAGACAAATGGACATCGTTAAATCAACTTCGCGACTCATAAGTACCCAGAGAATATATTTTTTAAAGGTTCTAACATCCATATTGTAGAAATTGCAAACAGAATGATAAACTTATATAAACCCTCTCCACTCATGGTAATAAATAATTCCTAATAATTATTAATGCTATTCTATAGTCAAACAGAAATAAAATTTTGTAAATAAATAAAAATATATTTGTAAATATGTACGTCCATTATAGAGAGGGAGAAACAAACTATCGCAGGTTTAAATTAATCTTACGAATGCTCAGACGGACATTATTTGATTCAATCAGAATCTATTCTTTTGTTATCTCTTTATTGATAAAGTTATCTTCATTTCTGGAGTCCATTCAAAAAAAATCTTTTTAATTTCTTTAATAAATATTATTCAGGTCATTTAACTTTCCTATTTTAATTTTAATATAAATTTGTTTAAATTTTGTACTTTTAATTTCTGTTGTTTAAATTTTGTACTTTTAAATTTTTTTTCTTTTCTTTTGTACTTTTTAATTTTTGTTTTAAATTTTTTTTTTTCTCTTAAACAAATTTTTGAGGCTTTTTTGCTATTAACATTAATACTCTCGCTCTATAATTATAAGATCTATTCTTGTTGAGCAGGATTTCAATTAAAAAATTAATAAATAAATCAGGGTATAGGTTACCCCTAGTTTCTTCGATCAAAAACGTTCTAAATAACCGTCACTTAAAAATTGGTAACTCCTCAGCTCATTATTGGTTTGACCTTCTGACCATTTTTAAAAAAATTGAGTTAGGTATGGGGTATAAATATTTTAAATACCCCCTTTCTGAATCCAAAACCGGTGTCACCAAATTTTTTATGGTTTCTAAGATAATAATCATTAATTTTGCTCCATATCAACTATTTTAAAGTTTATTAGTTATTGTTTTGCTCTACAAGCCACTGTTTGGCGAATGCGAAAAATTCGTCATACAAAAACGCACAAAATAAATTTAACTTTTGCTTTGCTTCAGTGCCGTAAGAAAAAAAGTAGTAAATGCAAAAGAATATAAAATATTAACAAGTCAATACACAGCAGTTTTTAAAAATAAATTTAGAAAAGTGGCGTATGCGGCACAAAACAATAATTTTCACTTTCAATTAAATGCTACTTACTTCTATTTTCGTTAATGAACCTTCAAACAAATTTTAATTTTTCTTCAAAACATATCGAGCCCTAATAGCAAAAATGATGTAACCAAAAACATTTTAGATTTTTGTTTTTTGATGGAAACCGATAATTTTTTATTATTTGCATCATCTCTAAAAATCTCATATCTCTGGGAAGAACCGTTACGAAATAAGAGCAAAAGCAATTTCAAACGAAACCCTAGACTTGAAGCAAAAATATTTTAAAAAACCGTTTCCTGTAACATTTTATTTTTGTTGGTTACATCATTTTTGCTTTAAGGGCACGATATATGCCAGAAGCAGTAGTGAAAATACAAAAAAATTCTATCGGGTATAGTTTAAGAGAACTTCATGTAAACCTTCATTGTTGTTTTTCTCACTACGACTGTTTGGCATATACGCCAAACCAATAATGAGCTGACGAACAGCTGTACAAACCGGATTTTTCACAATGAAATAAAGAACTTTCCCAGCAGCCAAAAAGTTGAAATAACTCTTTTTCCTAATACTTGTTCTGTCGTTTAATATGCTTTTGAAGAACTTTGAAGCAACGACTGGGTTACATTTTATTACACTGGTGGCAACGCTGATTAAACACTCCCTCATTTTAAAAATCCTACATAACTATGGGGATGGTAAAACTTGTCGTTTGCCCTGAAAGCAATATACATTTTAGTCTTTGGTTCGATACACTGCAAGGTGGATGAGGTCAGGAATAAGTACATAAGTGATTCGATTGAAAAGTTTAATGGATCATAGCAAAATCTTAAACCAAAATAGCCATCACGAAATAATTTTATCCTAAGTCGAAGGGCATAGTTGGGCACTCCCAACTTATACTATAAATAAAATAATTTTATCCTTCGCAGGTCCAAAGCTTGTTGTAGTACAAAAAATAATGAATTCTGAATCCAACTTTTAGTTTTCAAGGTCTGCATCCCTGCGATATGGATCTTATATAAACGAGCAATGAGATTCCCAAATTTTACGGTATGTTGATTGAAGTGACTTTAGCCCCGCTCTTTTTGGAATCAGTCAACTTTTAAGTTATTAGATGCATCTATTTCTTTCGAGAGTGCAACGCCAAAAGGTAGGTTAACCTCAACCAAACAGCTGCTGATGACTATTTGATTAATATGACTTTAATAAAACTAAGCCATATATTTTTTGGAAATTCAACTGAAATCATCTACAAGTCTTAACGAAACTTTTATAAGCCCCTGAAATACTATGACACATTTTAAGGGATTCATGGACACCAATTTGAGAGCCGCAGCTTTAAACTGTTTTGAAATTTGTTATTTTAATTCAAAATTTTAGAGCTAAATGCTGGATCAGACCAAAAATTTGGATCCATTAAAAAGTAACTTGTTTAATTACCAATAATAAAGGCTAAACAAACCAAAACGTACAATTTTTATTTAATATAAAACAAAAAGTTTTCAGAGAATTATTTTAATATTTTTTTTTGTTATTATAGAAAGATCTGTGACAGTTATGTGTGAAACAAAATATCATCCAAATGCTCCCAACGGCTTCAGTGGCATTCCTCTATCAGATGGTCCATCTTTTATATGACTCTGAGGCACAACTGAGCTTCAATGTCGTTAATGTGCCTTTAGTTCTTGGCGTATTGACGCACGCTTTTAATTTTAAATACACCTAAAGAAAGAAATGCAACTGTAACATGATCGTGGCTGCCAAGTAACATCGCCAAGACGTGAGATAACACGGCCATTGAATTTCTCGCGCAAGTCATTGTTTTGTTGGCTGTGTGGCAAGTGGCATCATTCTGTAGGAACCACATATCGTCCAGGTCTATATCCTTAATTTCTGGTCACAAGAAGTCCATAATCATCTCGCGATAGTGACCACCATTCACTTTGCCGACCTAATTTTTTAAGAAGTCCGGCCCGATGACTTTAATGATGATTTTCACATTTCCTGTAGACGTGGTTTGCTGAAACTTACGCACAATTCTCCCAATTGTGGACACATTTGGTCGATTATGCAGACAAAAAAAAAAAAAAAAAACACGAATTGCACGAAATGCATTTTGATTTGAACGGCCATTTTCGTAAAAGTTTTCAATAATCTTAAAGCGCGCTGCTCAATTGTGTACCTCTCTATGGTTCAATTTGTCAAACACTGAAACAAAGAAATGTCAAATTAGGTGGGGCCAAAAACTTGCCGTTAAGATGTGACTCACAATTAACATCGTGCATTATGGTTGGACCACCCTTTAGTTTACTAAAGATATGTTCACACTTAACAAATAATGGACGAAAAGACCGCAAAAGCATAACCACTATATTGCTCAACTTTTAACATTCTTTAAAACTCGTAGAGTGAAATTAATCAAATATCAACCAGCGGCAGACGTAATGCAAAATCATACAAATGTTTAACAAAAATAGTGGTTTCGTGTGGGCATTAGACTGGTCGCATCTTGTGTGGGATTTTTTTATACCCTCCACCACAATTAGTTGTGAAGAGGGTATATTAAGTTTGTCATTCCGTGTGAAACTTTTTTATTATTCATCTCAGACCCCATAAAGTATATATATTCTGGGTCCTTGAGTAATTCTAAGTCGATTTAGCCATGTCCGTCTGTCCGTCTGTCCGGCACGGAATGAGATAAGATTTTGTAAAAATTTGTTTTATTTGACTGGAAATCACGCTGTTAAATTTCGTGAAGATCCGTCCATAATTTACCCTAAGCCCCATATAAACACTTCTCCCGGAAAACAGTTTAGTACGCCTAAAACTGTAAAAAATAACGCTAGCGTAACAAAATTTGGTACGTCACAATTTTTTAGGACTAGAAATAACACTGTGAAATTGCGTGATGATCGGTCCATAATTCACCTTAGGCCCCATATGAACCCTACTGCGGAAAACAGTTTAGTACGCCTAAAACCGTAAAAAATAATGCAATCATAACAATTTTTGGCTCGTCACAGTTTGATAGGACTATAAATGATACTGTGAAATTTCGTGAAGATTGGTACATAATTTACCCTAGGCCCCATATAAACCCTACTACCGGAAAACAGTTTAGACGCCTAAAACCATAATTAATAACAAATCGTCAGAGTTTAAGATAATAATAACATCATACAGATATTATCCTTAAACATTCGAACTGTCGGTGGAGGGTATCAAAGATTCGGCACAGCCGAATATAGCACTCTAACTTGTTAACAATGAGTTTGTTATATTGAATAAAATATTTGTTAACATTTAAACATCAATTTTTATTTGGAGTTTGGGATTTTAACAAAATATATTATTGCTTATTCATTTGAACAACAAATGTCATTTAAGAGTTATTTTTATTAATTTTTTAGCAAAATACATTAAAAGTCACATTACAAGTAACATTAAAAGCTATTTCACCAACAGACTAATCCCTGGATGCACTAGGAAGTTGCGACATCACCACAAATCGAATTTTTGACCCCATTGTTGGTAATATTTGAAATACTAGAATATATGAATACATAAAATACCCGTTAAAATTTCTTTACTAATCATTAAATAATAGCTTTACTTACCCAGTAGATTGATGCAGCTTCTCAGCAATCTAATATCCTTTATTCCTATTAAGATTTTGAACCAAAGATATTTTTATTTATTTTATATTTTAAACTTTTTGACACAAAATAATTTTTTACTATGATATACAAATTCATTTTTTACCAAAAAAAAAAAAAAAAAAAAAAAAAAAAAATACAAATTGTAAATATGACAATTTACAAACATATTTATTAAGAAAATTGTTAAAAATATTAGAAAAGTTTTAATAAATTTTCTTCAATTACTTATTAACTTTAATTATTTTTTTCTGTGTGACATACTAAGAAATTATATATTGTATAGATAGATTAACATATGTTCGCACAACTCAAAAACGCTTTAGCTTATTGAAAAACTAAAAAAACCGAAATTACGCAATAAAATTTACTTTAAGAAAGGTAAAACGTTTTTCTTATATGCGCAGTAATTTTAGAAACATAATTTTTTTTCTGAAAAAAAAAAAAAATTTTTTTATTAAAATTTCAGAATTTTTGTTTTTAAAAATTCATAAAAAATTGAAAAATGCAGCTATGCTTCTAATTTTATGCAGACATATAAAAAACAACATTGCAAATAAAGCAAGCTATAAATGATTAAAATCTGTAAACAAGTTTTGATTTTATGTATTCACAAAAGATGTGGCGGTTTAATAAAATTCTTAAATTAATTAAAATTTTTTGTCTTTTGTGAATACATAAAATCAAAAGTTGTTAACAGATTTTAATCATTTATAGCTTGTTTTGTTTGCAATGTTGTTTTTTATATGTCTGCAAAAAATTAGAAGCATAGCTGCATTTTTCAATTTTTTATGAATTTTTAAAAACAAAAATTCCGAAATTTAAATAAAAAAATTATTTTTTTTTTCCATAAAAAAAAAATTATTTTATTATTTTTCAATAAGCTAAAGCGTTTTTGAGTTGCGCGAACATATGTTAATCTATCTATACAACTTTCTGAAGCCATCTGATAACATAGGAAGCTGAAATTTGGCACACTTGAAGTACTTTCTCTGCGGAAGATCGTAACGAATCCATATTACTATATGGCTTAGAACTATAAAGATCTAATAGAAAAGATGTTTTTTTTTATAATATGGGGAACTTTGGGCCCCACCCGGCACGGCTAGGCATCGTCGGATTGACCTGAAAAATTAGATCATGATTTCTTACACCAAACCAACCTCATATTTTAAGCAGCGCAAACAATTAAATTAAAAAAAAAAAAAAAAAAAAATTGTGACCAGTCTAGTGGGCATCAAACATTTGTTAAGTGTGACAAAAGCTTTAAGGCTCAGTTAGCCGGGAGTAACAGTAACGTTGAAAATCAGCTGATTCATTTTGTTGTATGTAAAGCAATTAGAACGATTACAGTTAGCAGTAAGATGTTACGGCTCAATCTGTAAGAAATAGATTGGTCTTACTTTTTTACGGTAAGGTTACTGTTACTCCCGGCTAACTGAGCCTTTAGGCACTCATTAAAGAGATTCGACCATGTAGACTTTTATATTTTACTCAAGCCATTAAAAGCTTCTCTACAGTTTCCCTAACAACTAAACCACCCTCGTAAGCCCAACAAGCAAAATAAGATTAGACTTCCGGATTATCAATATGGATAATGTATAATTGAGATGACAAATACTTTTCTAATTAGAAGTTATTTCCTGTCTACTAAACAGTGTGGATTTCATAAGATTTTCGTCTATCAAATTTGCTTCTCATTTCATTTCTTTTCTTTTTATTTCATTTTATTCAATTGCAATCATTTAATCTCTTTTGTTGCTGATAAATTAATCGTTCTCTTGTATTGCTTCCTACTCGTATGTTTTATTCGTTCTATTCAATTCTTTAATCGGCATTTAGAAAACACCAAAAGGCAGCAAAAAATAGTCTTTGAATTTCACTGTCAATTGTTAGTTATTCGAATTTAATTCACTTAATCCATTTACAAGCTCTTTAAGGCTATTCCAATGAAAACAACAACAAAAACAACAACAACAACTTCATTGTGTACATACATAAACTGTTTGTTGTACATATTTTAGTATTTTGAACAGTGCATTTGTTGCCCTGTCGTTGCTGGTTTGTGGATTTCAATTTATTTTATATTGTTTTTATGTTTCCTGGTATTAAATGTCATTTTACACTCCTTCTTTTAGTAATAAATTTATATACATGTATACAGTGGAATCTCTAATGATCGGACACAAAAGGGACCAGTGAAATGTTTCCATTCAAGGAGGGCTGTGTTCTTAAAAAAACTCCAGAAAGAACTTTTTATGACAGGCAACAGTATCCATAAAAAGGGGTTGTCCGCCTAAGGTAGATTTCCGTTAGGGGAGATTACACTGTACATGTATATCTTTCCTTTATTTTCTCAAACATCGAGAAACTGTGGAGACAATGTCGGCCCAACTTTAGTCTTAAAACAAAAACAAAAATGAACTGCAATGGAATTTGTTGTGTCTGTACAACTGGGATTTCTTCTTAAAATAACTCAATGCTTTCCTTATGACACGATGTCTGGACCAGGCAGCCGTGTCCATTAAAAGGGAGTTCCCGTTAAGAGACACTACACTGTATTTGCTTCTATTTTTTTAAATTTTCCTTAACATCGAAAAACTATGAGGAAAATGCCCGACCAACTATCAAAACTACATATTAATAAAACTAACTGCAATGGCATCTCTCATGACCGGACATCGAAAAAAAAACCATTAAAAAGTGTCCCTACGAGAGTGGCATCCTTTGAAAAGAGCTCAATGCCATTCTTTTAACCCGCTTCCAGCATCAGGCAACAATGTCCTTTGAAAGGGGGTGTCCATTAAGAATGTATGCACTGTATTTTGTTGTCAACAGGATTTAACAGAAAACCAGACCAACAACAATGAAAAAATGTGTTCCAAGAAAATCTCATCTCTTAAAATATTTTGTGTTTTTAAAGGAATTAAAACATTCTCTGGCAGTTCATAAATCTCAAAAGCTTTTAGAGAAAAATTGAGCAGAAAACAATTAAATCCGAAAAACAAACTATGACGTTAAAGAAAAATGTATTATTGAATTTAATACAACTTCTGACCAAGACTTTGTTTTGTCTTTGTTATTTTTATACCCACACCACAATAGTGGAGAGGGTATTATGCATTTGTGCTGATGTGTGTAACGCCTTAAAATATTGGTCCTAGACCCATCTTAAAGTTTACCGATCGACTTAGAATTACTTTTTGAGTCGAACTAACGATGTCCGTCCGGCTGGCAGGCTGGCTGGCTGTGCGCAAAGTACAGGTCGCAATTTTGAAGATAATTTGATAAAATTTGGATCTTAGGTTCTTATTGGCACAAGGACCAAGCCTATTGAAAATGGGCCGAATCGTAGGACCACGAGAGAAGAGAGAGGGAAATTTCTTCCTCTCAGAAACCATCAAACCGATTTTAATAAAATTTAAAACATAGATAGATCCATATTTGTACGGACACATAAGCTAAGCATTTTTAAGAAAATAGGACCACGAGGGGCGATAGGGGCAATTTCTGCCTCTCAAACCGATTTTAATTAAATTTAAAACATAGATATTTCCATATCTATATGGACACATAAGCTATACAGTTTTCCAAAAATAGGACCACAAGGGGAGGTAGGGGGCAATTTCTGCCTCTCACAAACTTTCAAACCAATTTGAATGAAGTTTATAAACATAGATAAATCCATATTAATATGGACACATAAGCATGATGTGTTATTAAATACTGTGGTGTAGGGTATCACATGGTCGGGCTTGACCAACTATACTTTCTTACTTGTTTTTTTTTTAAACAAACTATTAAAACATTTTTGCCACACTAATGAATAACTTAAATAAAATATTTTACTTATTTTGAATTTCTTTGAATAAACAAATCAAAAACTTTTATATTTTATTTGTGACCGCAAAATATTTTGACAAAAGATTTAAGAAGTTTTGTTTCGTTTTGGGTTTTCTTGTCTTAACAATTGCTGCAATTTATTTTTGAACTTAAATTTATTTCTAGAATTCATCTGGAAAATATTATTTTAAAATAGAATTAATTACCAAATTGACTTCATGTTTCTCATTTCCTTCGACTTAAAGGCCAGAAATTTCTATATTCCACGAAATGTTGTTTTAGATGTTTTTGGAATTTTGGCCAAAACCGCATCTAAATAAAATATTTTCAAGTATTTACTTTTAAAGGAAATGAATTTTAATTGTAGATAACTACAGTAGAGGACAAAGAAAGTTTAATGGTTAATTTAACGGAAATCGTCTTAAAAAAATAAAAGAACATTGGCAAAAAAAAAATTGAGACCAGCAGCCGTATTCCGTAATTCGCTAAAGCTAAATCTCTATCGCTAAAAATCTATAAAGTTGATTTAGCAATTTTTGGCTACAAATGTAATTCAGTAACGTGCATTGCTTAATTTGGCAATGTAATACAAATTTAATTTGCCGCAATTTTAGCTTTTAATGTCATCGCTAAAATTTTTTAATTTTGTTTTCTCTAAGGAATTTTAGCGATCGAGATTTAGCTTTAGCTAAGCGAATTACAGAATACGGCAGCAGTACGCATGTTCTGTAACTTTAATGAGAAGTTCTCGCATCGAAAAGATGTGAAACAAAATTTTCAATTTTTTTCGAAAAGTGAGAAAAATCTGTGTCTGTAACTCAGGTCGAAAACTATCAAAAGAGATTACGTCGTTACGTTATAAATGTCAAAACATTGCACTCGATGCCGATTTATCATTGCAGACGTTGAGAACGCCAGTAACACATATCGTTGACGGCGACTAACATTTACTTAAATTGTAAATTTTTCAACGACGGCGGCGAAAAAACAACCGTCGGCTATACCAAATAATGTAAAGTGCGACTTTAATGTGTGTTGTTTGCAAAAGAGTTTTGAAAAAATTCGTAAATTTTATTAAAAATTTAAAAGCAAAATAATTAAACAATGAAAAAATGTGCCAAGAACAAAATATTATTATTCTTATTCTTTACATTTTGCCTTTTAAATATGTTTTTTTTAGTATTAAAATTTTTTATCGCCTTGTTATACCCTCCACCACAATTAGTTGTGAAGAGGGTATATTAAGTTTGTCATTCCGTGTGAAACTTTTTTATTATTCATCTCAGACCCCATAAAGTATATATATTCTGGGTCCTTGAGTAATTCTAAGTCGATTTAGCCATGTCCGTCTGTCTGTCCGTCTGTTGAAAACACGCTCACTTTCGAACAACTCAAAAGAAAATCGGTTCAGTAGGACCAGAGCTATGAATCAAAATGTGGACCCACCACCTAAAAAAATTGATAAATTTGTTACAAAAAAATAACATAAATGGTGGAACAAGGCACGGAATGAGATAAGATTTCGCGAAAATTTGTTTTATTTAACTGGAAATCACGCTGTTAAATTTCGTTGAGGATCCGTTTATAATTTACCCTAAGCCCCATATAAACACTACTCCCGGAAAACAGTTTAGTACGCATAAAACCGTAAAAAATAACGCTAGCGTAACAAAATTTGGTACGTCACAGTTTTTTAGGACTAGAAATAACACTGTGAAATTTCGTGAAGATCGGTACATAATTTACCCTAGGCGACATAGAAACCCTACTCCCGGAAAACAGTTAAGTACACCTAAAACCATAATTAATAATGCTATCATAACAGAAATTGGTACGTCACAGTTCTAAAGGACTAGAAATGACGATGTGAAATTTCGTGATGGTCGGTCCATAATTTACCCTAGGCCCCATATAAACCCTACTACTGGAAAACAGTTTAGTCGCCTAAAACCATAATTAATAACAAATCGTCACAGTTTAAGATAATAATAATAATAAATAGACATCATACAGATATTACTTCTTAAACATTCGAACTGTCGGTGGAGGGTATCAAAGATTCGGCACAGCCGAATATAACACTCTTACTTTCCTGAGTTTATTTGACAGTTCAAAGCGGGAACTCATCTCACAAAAATGTTACAGACACACTTTTTCTTTAAATTGGCGAGTAATTTCCTTACGTGACAGCTAATACTTGCCAAAAATGTTACAGACGCAATTAAGTGAGAAAAACAGCTGTTTGTTTCAATATATGGCATTTTTGTTTCATTTCACACATTTCAATCGAAAAGTTTCTCGACGCGAAAGTTACAGAACATGGACACAGGCCATGTCTGGCATAAAAATGATTTTATTTTTATACCAAAATATCTCGAAATTATTAGCGGCTTAAAAAAATTTCAAAAGTAAGTTTATATGGCAACTGTGGTCAATTATGGACCTCTCACCACTATATTTTATTATTTTATATTAAAAAGGAAATATCTTTGTATATTTGAAAAAAGGAAGTTACCCCGAATATATCTCACGATTAGGGTTGCCACCCATACTTAATAATAAAGTATTGTATGCTATTTCGGTTAATTTTACTCTATTATTTTTGAGAACAATAAAGAACGCTTAAATAATTTATTTCATATGATTTGTTTTTTCTTGAATTTAAAATAGATTCGGTTTAATTTAGTCAGGGCGAAATGAACGGGATAAAATGATGATTTGTTGACGCTTTTTCATATGACTGGTGATTCTTTCTTAAGGGGTCAAAATGCTTGGAATGCAGGCGAATTCATTCGTGTACGTGTGCAGGACGTTTTGTTCGCCATCGTATCCAAATTTTTTGATTTTGCAACCAGCATCGTCAGTGTCACACAAAAAACATATTTTCACTAATACTGCTTGATGAGAAATGCCTGACCGTGACCAGACCCCTTTAGAACCTCTACACCTAACAATGGCGAGGCAACGCCTTACATAAGAAGGCATAAAAAACCTTGTTTAACCTCATTCACTTACGGGCATTAGTAGATATCTAGCTGTGTATAGATATCTATGGTTTAAATAATTTTAAAACTTATTTCTTACCTACGGGTAAAATTATAATGTATTTTACATCATCGATTTTCGATAGTTTATTCGCGTAGGGAAAATTTACATTGAAATAATTAAAATAGTGTTACAGGATAGGTTAAGAAAACTGTTAGGTACGAACCCGACTAGGTATCTGTTTGTTTGAAATTACGGGCATAACTAGCAATGAAGGGATTGAAAATTATTTATTACCAAGTCTTACCCACTGATTTGGAAGTAAATGAAACCATGTACTTATAGTTTAGGTTCTTCTGTTACTAAACAAATTTGCGAAAATCCAAGGATTTAATGTCTTTGTTTATGATAATTTGTTGTATGTAGAATAACAATTTCAAGTTGCAAAACATGTGTATCCATAAAAGCATTTGTTGTCTTTATAGAAAAATGTTTCAGTTGAATGTATCAGGACATGGGGTCCTACCACAAAATGTATGTTTTGCAAATGTTAACAAGTGCGAGTATAAAAGTATGTTTGTGTGTGGGTACTTTTGTCAATTTAGCACTTTTTGCTGTGACTTATTTGTTTTTTTCTTGTTATTCTATTTTAATAAATTTGAGTTGGTGTTTTTCCATTTCATTTTTTCTTCTTATTTTTGGTTTCTTCCACATACTTGTAACTGAATGTTTGAATGTATATGAATGGCTTGGTGTCAAACCTTTATTAACACGTATAAATGTTTTAATGAAAATGAACGGTTAGGACTTTATTATCAGTAGATTTAATGTGGTTAATAAAACTTTATATGTATGCACTACCAATCTTATAAAAGCATATGCCGGAATCGTTAATCCACATTAATTAAAAGATCTTAATTGTTGGGGCGAACATGGGCGTCAACTTAATTTGATTTGAGTTTGCAGATTTCATTTGATTCAAGGCAAATTAAAAGTTACAATGAAATAGATAATGATTGGATCAGCTAAATCATTATTTGCACATTTAAGCTAATGAGTGTTTTTTTTAGAGGCATAGAAGTTTTTTTCAAAATAAAACACAACAAATTTAATGGAGTGACCAATATTTTGGCTTTATTAAGCTCACAAATTTTTTGGCATTTAATGTTCAAAACTAATATCTGGCATAAGGCCTCCGCGGCTGCACCTTACATGCAGTCTACAACTGACATGAAATGCTTAACTTTAACACTTTAATGATCTTAGTGTTAAGCATAGACTCATCATGTTAGAAGTTTTCTCATGTTATAACAACGCTTTTATAACTTCAAGTTATAACAGCAAATCATGTCAGTTGTAGACGGGCAGTTATAAACGCCATCCAGTCGGGTCAATTTTACACTAGGTTTTTCGAGCATACCAGGTCTTATTTCGTCAATAGTGCTTCGAATGTTGGCTTCTAAATGATCAATCGTTTCTGGTCTATCAGTATATGGACCAGAAATTTGACGTACTCCCACAAGAAGTAGCCCAAAGGTATCAAATCACACGAACGTGGTAGCCAATACACAGGTCCATTTCTTGAGATAATTCGGTTCACAAATGTTTGACTCTACAAAGTGATGGTTTCTACGATTTATGGCCTTTTGGAACCATTTCTCCTTCAATTTTTTTTTTTTTTTTAATAATTTATTTTTATTATTGAATCTTTCTTATCGAAATTTACAATATGTATTCAAATCTTAATTCTACTTGTTTTTTATTAGTTGTTACCAATGTAACCACTAACTGCTGTATTCAAAATTTAAAAATGTCTTCTAGTTATGCTCAAAGTATCGGTTCTTTTTAGCCTCTGGTGACCTTCGAACTGAAGCCGACCCCGAGCGAGGTAGTTAGGGTGGGCCATTAGTTTATCGATGTAACTTATTGAATATTTTTTAATTTCCTCCTGGATAGTGGGGACGTTGAGATCTCTGTGGATAATATCATTACGTATATACCATGGGGCGCAGACAATTTGTCGTAATATTCTAGACTGTCTTCTTTGAAGCTTTTGGATGTAAGATGCGCATGCAGTACCCCATAATTGGATGTCATATGTCCATATTGGTTTTATGATGGACTTGTATAAGAGAATTTTGTTGTCTAAGGACAAGTTTGAGTTTCGACCGAGAAGCCAATGTAGTTGAGCTGCTTTAAGTTTCATAGCCGTTATTTTCGCTTCAATATGACGAGACCAGGTCAAGCGTCTATCTATATGAATTCCCAAGTACTTAACATGGTTTTCTACCGGAACAGTGATGTCATTTATTTTTACAGCTGGGCACGTTTGTCTTCTGAACGTGAAAGTTAAGTGAGCACATTTAGCCGGGTTAACCTTTATTCTCCATTTTTCTAGCCAGGCCTCTAGTTCATTGATGTGGGACTGCAGATTTTGCGATGCGACTTTTGGATCATGGTTAACGCTAATAAATGCAAATGTAGAGGTATGCGTGGTCAGGTTTGTTGGCATATCCGCTGTGTATATTATATATAGAAGCGGTCCTAATATGCTGCCTTGGGGGGCACCAGCAGTAATTTTCTTGAGGGGGGAGTATTTATCTTAAGACCTTACTATGAATGTTCTGCCTGTTAGATAGCTCTCCAGAAGCTTGTGAGTGTTTTGAGGAAGCGTTCGTGTGGTTTTGATGAGTAGCCCATCATGCCAAACTTTGTCAAATGCTTGGGAAATGTCTATAAACAGGGCTGACCAGTATTGCTTTTTCTCAAACGCCGATCTAATTAGGGTGACAATTCTATGCACTTGTTCTATTGTACCATGTTTCGCTCTGAATCCGAACTGGTGATCCGAGATGATGTCGTGTTCATTTAGATGAGGAGTTATACTTAAAACGAATATTTTTTCGAAAAGCTTCGATAGGATTGATAATAAGCTTATCGGTCTGTACGACGCAACCTGGCTAGCATCTTTTCCTGGCTTGGGAATCATAACAAATCTTCCATGAGGCTGGGAAGTACCCGACTCTTAATATCGCGTTAAAAATGAGCAGCAAGATTCTAGAAGCAGACGATGGTAAGTTTCTTATCATTGACCCTGTGATGCGGTCAGGTCCGGGAGATTTTCTAATATTCACTTTTTCTATTGCAGATTTTACTTGAATTATGTTAAATTTTATTGGATGGTTTACCTTATCAGGAATAATTGGACGACAGGAACAAGTATGTGCATCATGTGGCGTGAAAACTTTCTCAAGGTGGCCCGCGAAAGCGTTTAATTTTTCATTTGTGTTTTTGGCCCAAGTGCGGTTTTCCAGTCTTAATGGAGATTCTTGGTTTATAGGGCATTTCATATGCCGTACAGCCTTCCATAAGCTGTAATTGGAGCTTTTGTGGCATCTAGGCTATTTAGATAGCCTTCTATTGCAGACTAGTGGTTCTGTCTCAATTTGTTGCGAAGAGTTGTCAGGCATAATTGTAGTTGGGCCTTAGTGGTTGGGGAACGACTGTTTTGCCATTGTCTTCTTAACTTCCTTTTTTCTCTGATAAGGGTCTCTATATCCGTCGATGTATTGTAAGGAGCACGTTTAATTGTCCGCTTGATTGGGGTTGCATTTCTTGCTGCAGAATCCAAGACTTCTGTAAATCGGTCGACAGCTATTTGGATGTCAGATGATTTTTTTAGGGGAATGCACTGTGTTAGGTGAGAGCTCACATACATTTTATACATTAACCAATTTGTGTTTCTGTTTGGATAGGAAATAAAGTTTGCAGCTGCGGCGTCAGAATTGCCTTTTAAAATGAGGATTGAAGGTGAATGATCAGACGATAGATCATAGGAGGAACTAACTAGTACCTGATCGCGCTTGATGTTTTTAATTACAGCAAATTCAATAAGGTCTGGTAGCTTGTTGAAGTCGGTTGGCCAATAGGTAGGCTCACCACTCGATACGACATCAAACTAATTTGCAGTTACGGTATTGTATAGCTGATTACCTCTAGGACTAATAAGTCTGCAGCCCCAATATGTATGTTTAGCGTTGTAATCGCCAGCAGCAATGAATTTATGGCCCAATGCGGAGAAGAAGTCGAGAAATTTATCGTGTTCAATTTTGTGCCTCGGGGGACAATAAACGGATGACAACGTTTATTGTAAGTGTCTGATGTGTTTGTGCACAATTATGGCTGTGCCACCACAAGCCCGTCCGCTGGGATGTTTTGTGTCATACGTAAGGTATCCATTTACCCTAAAGCAGTTTTTATGAGTAAAGTGTGTTTCAGAGACAAAAAGTACGTCGATTTCATGCCTATGAAGAAAGTTTGCAACTTCGTGTTTATGTTGGGATAACCCGTTTGCATTCCAGAAACATATTTTTAACTGGTTCATTTTTTGTTGAGTAGAACTTGCAGGAGCATGTTCTGGTTTCGCATCATTTCCTGAAACATGTTCTTCATAGTGGTCATGAAGTTATTCATAATTTGAATTAAATTTCGATTGAGCTTTGCATATTTCCAGAAGGCATTTGAAGACCTTCCCTAGGAACATTAGCGTATGGAGGTTGCTTTGCGTTGGAAGTACTCGGGGGATTTTTCGAATTAGGGTTTCCTTTTAAGACTTGGGCATATGATTGGTTTTGTTTGTTTTTGTAGTACTAGCAATAGAGCCAGCGGCTTGGCTGGGCGCATATGACGGACCATATTGGGAGTGAGTATAGGTTTTTTTAAATGCAAGAAGACTTTACAACCCCTATAGTTTGCCGTGTGATTTTCGCCACAGTTGCTGCATTTCTTAACATTCGGGTCAGCTTTAGAACGATTACATTCGGCGGTTTTATGAGCGTCGCCACAAACCACACATACGTGAGGCAATTTACAATATGATTTTGTTTGCCCATATTCCTGACAGTTTGTGCATTGGGAGGGACCCTTTCGTTTTATTGGCTCCTCAACAGTTATTCTTCTGTTGAGTAGGTAGCGCAAGTTGTATATGGGATGAACTGAATTTTTGGTTTTGAGAACCGATGAATCAAACGATATCTCAATGCAGTGGTTGAGGAACTTTATTCCTGTTCAAAATATTATGAACAGATTTTACCTCATACCCCTCTAGCTCTACGGCAGATTTTATTTCCTCTGTAGGAACAGAACTATCTATGCCTTTTATGACAATAATCAATCCCTTAGCACTTTTTAATTGGTATGTATAGTAACTTTTATTTTCTGCGTCCAGGTGTCTTGATATAATACGAAAGTTCGTTTCTGTACTGGCTTGAATTTTGGTCTCTTGAATTTGCCCGCGTCGTATAGAAACGACGTAGAAATTATTCTTACCTACAAGTTGAGTCAACATATTGACTATGCTATTTGATGTTTGCTCCCGCAGATAGATAGGTGGCGGTTTAACTTCTTTAGTGGCTGTCCCATTAGCTGATTCTGCTTCTTCATCGTCAGGTATGGATAGTACAGAGAATCTGTTACCATTTGTTGGCAAAGAGACTACGTTAGAGCCTTTGTATTGTTTGGCCATGCGTTCCTGTTGGTTGGACCTAGGGCTAGCCTTTCTCTTAGTTATTGTTATATATCTGTCCATGCCCGTTTGCACTTTAGTACTTTTTGGCACAGCTCCTGTATTTATTAATGCAAATCGTGATGTTCCAGGTTTTTCGTTATTATTCCTCTGGTCAGACGACTTCACACTTTGAACCACATTTACGGTCAGATCAACACACTTGCTCAGGTTGGGCACACTTGCACTTAAATTGCTGTATGGAAAACCAGTTGCGCTGGCAATTTTTGCACTTAAATAATTTTCATTTAATTCAGGGTATCGAATATTTTCATTGCTCACGCTCGGAGAGCTTACCACAATATACGCATTTCTGCTATTTGCGCTGGGCCTACTCTCCTTGTTGGGAGTGTTTGTGAGGCTCATTCACAAATCTCTTCGGCCACCTTAGTTATTCTTCTTTTTTTCACCTATTACATATATTTTTTTTTTTTCACTTCGAATTGTTTTTTTTTTTTTTTTTTTTTAACTGATACACGTCCGTACTCTTCAAGAGCTGGTTCGAAACTTCAAATGATTTGCAATGACATGGGGGAAAAATCACTAATAATTTGCCTATAGCGTTTGTCACGATAATATTGACCGCGGTTTCGGATTTAAAGAATTAGCTAAATTTTGAATTAATTCTTTTCACAGCAAAAAAGAATTGAATGAAATTTGAATCCGTTCAAACGAATTAGGCAGAAATTAATTTCAATTCGTTTCCCAATTCAAATAAATCTGAAAAATGAATTGCAATTCATTTTGACAAATTCAAATGAGTCCGTAAAATGAATTGCAATTCGTTTCCAATTCTAATGAATTTGTAAAAGTGAATTGCAATTCATTTAACAGATTCATTTCATTTGTATTGATTTTGAATTCATTCAAATGAACGAGAACAATGAATTGCAATTAAAATGAATAAAAACCAAAGATGAGTTGCAATCAATCAAATTCAAGAGCAGATCTAGGGAGAATTACTAACATTAACTATTTTTATTGCAGTTGGAAGTTTTCAGTACAAAAAGTAAACAAATTTTCCAATTGTTGTAAAAGTAGTAAGAATTTCAAGTAAACGTACACAGCTTTGACAGCAAAAAATGCTGTTGAGATTCAAAGATGCTTAAATCTTTAAAATTAGATTGAAAATTGTTAAAAAAAAAAGAAATTTTAAACAATATACAAATATGAGATTATTTAAACAAAAATTATTGTTAAACACACTTTTAATATTTTCACACTATTTGATAAAAATAAAATTTTTAATTGTTTTAGCAAACAAAACTATCCCATCAACAATAATTTTCAGTTTATTAATATGTAGTAAGAAATCGTAATTTAGCACATTTAAACGAAACCTTGTTAATTAATTTGTGAATCTCAAGAAAAACTTTGTTAACTTAATTTTGATATTTTGATATGATTTTCGCCTGTACCTAATAATTTAACTCCTATTCTGCTGGTACCTGACCATTCCAATACAAAATCAATTCAAATTTTAATCAATTTAATTCAAATGAGTTGGAAATGAATTGCTAATTCTTATTTCTAATTTATTTAAAATAATTCAAAATCAACTCAAATGAATCTGTAAAATGAATTGCAATTCACTTTTGCACGATTTGGTTGAATAGTAGGGAGATCGATTATTCGACTTTTTTCAATAACCGGTTTTCGAATATTCCGAATAGTAACTATTTAAAAAAACCGGTTTTCGGTTAAGCATTTTTAAAATAACCGGTTAACCGGTTTTAATTCGAATACATAAAAATACAAAAATCAAATTAGTTTTTGTAATAAAAAGGTGAAGAACCAACAAAACACATGGATATTACTTAAGGTATGTTCAGACATAACGAATATTTGATGATAAAATCCAAAAAAAGAAACGTGTCCAGCAAATTGATCAAACTTAGGCTTTATTTTTAACAATTTATATTTATTAACTAAACTTTACTTCTAAGATAATAATTGTATAATGTAATTTATAAACTGGAGGCTTATTCTGAATTGCGATGCGAAAATCAATGCGATGCGAAAGAAAATTGGTATTCTGTTAGACTTTCGCATTCGCAATTTATTTCAAATCGTGGCAACGCTGCTCAAATATACGTCAGTGTCAATAAACGTCAAATTAAAAATAAATAAATTGTTTATGTTTGGCTGTGAAAATTGTTTAAGAAATATATTGAGGACATTCTGTAATAAAAAAAATAATAAAAATAGATTTTGTGGCACTGTGGTTCGACGACGAAGAAAATGAAAATATTTTGTGTGTTAAATTTCAAAATTAAGTTGAAGTCAAATATTTTTTAACTTGTTTATATATTTCATACTTTTTCCCTCCTGCAGCTTCTCTAATAGGTGGTCCATTGATATTTAGTTCTTCAGTTAACGTCTGCCACAAAGTATTTGCCGACTGACGTGCATTTGGTGCTTATTCATATATTCTATCATTATTTCAAATTGACGCGGTTTGGTAGTCTTATTGCTTGCTTCCCTAAAATAAATAATAAAATATTATCTTTCACTAACATGTTTGTACTTTGCGAATGCGAATGCAGAATACCGACTTGTCACCTTTTCGCATTTGAAAAGCGAGTTAAAAAAAACTTTGTGAATATCGCAATGTAGAATAGCAATTGTTCGCATTTATGCATTTTCGCATCGCATTGATTTTCGCATCGCAATTCAGAATAAGCCTCCTGTTAAATGATGTTTGCTCTAGCCAAACGTGTTGCCAAAGCAAACAACTCTTTAGGAAAACTAGTGGTTACGTGAAGGAAGTCAAATATTTAATAGGTGTGAACATATCTTTAGAGTTTTTAAAAATTTTGGTTTTAAAAGGAATTTGGTTTAAGGAATTTAATAAATTTATTATTCTCCTAAATTTATTTTAAATGAGTTTTAATTTGTTGGTGGTTAAGCTTGTCTATATTCATCAGTAGACTTCAACCATATTTTTGAAAAGTAGCCAGGATAATATATCAAATGATATGAAACTTATTCTTTTTGTACACAATATCTGTCAATTCGTCGATCACAATTTAAAACCTTCCATGACATTTTTTGATTCCTTCAATTTGGTTTTAAGTTCTTGGTGTTTTAATAAATAAAACTGATGAATTTTCCCATATCGTTGATTCCGTCGGTATGTTGTAGTTTTGAGCATGAAGATATGCTAGAATTGCTTAAGAGATTTTTACTGCCTTAAAGGGCATTCCGTCCTTGGCAATACAACAGGCTAATATTTCACCGTATGATTGCAGTCTCTTAAAAACTACTGGGAACAAAGTCAAGTTTTACTTGGCGTATTTTAATGTCAAGTTTGGGGACTAATTAAAGGTGATTAACAGGGAAACCACAAATATGCAATTGCATGTAATGAAGGCAGAAATAATATATCTATCCGTTTTAGAGCTTTTTATGAATTTTGGCATTGACTTGCTAGTGCATATTTTGGCATATTTCACCGTTTGGAGCATATTTTTGCATAATTTAGTTAAAAGAGGCTTTTTGCAGCATTTTTTAAGTTTTCTAGCGCATATTTTGCCTTTTTAAGGCATATTTTGATACAAATTCGATTTTTTTTAAATGCCTCTTGTAAGCTTGATTAAATTCGCCCAAAAAAGATGTTACAGCAGATTAAATTCTTTTTGAATTGGTCTGTAAATACTATGCTTTGTATTGTTTGTTTAAAATTAAAATGTTGAATATTTTGTTTTTAAATGAGCAAATTTTGATTTTTTGGGGCATATTTTTAACAATTTTAGAGGCATATTTTCGAATTTTTGCTGCATATTTAATGGCATAAAACTCATTATTTAGAGCATATTTCTGGTTTCCCTAGTGATTAATAAGTTATGACGTTGAAGAACCCTTGCAACTTATCATTTAAGGGCCTTTTAAGCACCATTGTCTTTTAAATCAGTTCGAAATATCACCAGAGTTGACATCTTAATAAAAATATATACAATAACAAATATAATCTAAGAATTTTATTTCTCATGGTGAGTTGCATTTATTTTATAATGTTTTTCGAATGTGTATTCTAAGTCAAATTACAATCCTCAAAAGCTTTTATACATTACTCGTAATGTTTTTTGCCTTTAGTTACATTTTGTTTTGACATTCTTCATAAAAAGTTCAAATTTTCCCAATATTCTATTAGAAAAATACTTACAAAAGTAAGGAAAATATATATAAATGTCACATTACTAAGATAACCGGTTTATTTTACCAAAATAACCGGTTTATTCGATATTCGAAATATAGACATTTTAAAATATTCGACTTTTGCAAGACTAAAATAACCGGTTAAGACCGGGCGAATACTATTCGATCGATCACCCTATTGAATAGTATGTGGTCATAAATCGATTCATAGTATTGGGAATTACACCAGGGGAAAGGGAACGAACATTCACCACTATCGTGGAATTTCTGTTCCCATGAAAATTTCATTCCCCTCGAAGGGAGAAAGCAATCGTGAATCTCATGTAAAAATTTTTTCACGCTATCAGTTCCAGTGAATGTAAAAAAAGAAGAAAGATTAGAAAAAAATCAAAATCAATGAAATGTTTGTTCAAAAATATACACGTATATATTTTAAAGAAAAGTTAAAATAATAAAGCAAAATATTTAGTATCGGAGAGATAGTTTGATTACAACTTTTGTTTTTTGCACTTTTTAAATTTTATGTAGTAAAATATTTTCCAAAATTCTACCACCTTGTCTTTCGAAAGCTTCATAAATCCGCAGGCAATCGACGTGATGTTCTGTATTTTGTTGACCAATATATCGGTTTGTGCCTTAATAAGGTATCTAGCCCTTAATATTCGATATAGGAGAAACTACTTAGCTAGTTTTCCCTCAACAAAAAATTTTAGTGCATTTATCAAATATGAAAAACTGGGAATTTAGCACGTCATACGGAAATCGTATTAATAATATACTTACATTCATGTACCAAAAATAAAGTGAGAAAATCTAAGGGAAACGTGAACAAATTTCGAGGGAAAATACTTTTCACGATAAGGGGCATTTTTCCTGTGAACATTTTTTCACGTTTTTATTCTCCTTTGAATTACCTTTTTTTCCTGGGAGTTTTGCATGCACTGAAAGAAAAATGCTTCATATATTTAGTGAATCATTTTCATAAAAAAATTTTCCTTGGTTAAATGAAAATTTTCATTGTCTAAATGGAATTTCGTAATTACGTTAAAAATGTTCATTGGATATATGAAAACTTAAGTTTGTCCAAGTAAAACAAAAACTTTTAATTGAGAACATAAAAAACAATATACAAACATAACTAAAATTCATAAATTAATACAAAATTATAGTTTCCTTAAAAAAATGTAAGATTTAATTATTTCATACATCCAATGTAATATGCCATTAAATTTATGAAATCAAAATATTTTTTATAAAAGCAACATATTTCAATAATGCTTTCATAAATTAAAATTTTCACTATGCCAATAAAAAATTTCATTATAGTAATGAACCAAAAACTTTCAATCAACATTGTTATTGTTGTAATGGAGAATTTAATCTCTTATTTACGCTCTTAATTGAGTAAAAAACATAGTTTTTTTATTCAAAAACTACACTGCCCCGGTAGGCTAGCTGGTAGTGAGCTAGTCTATCAGCACCGAGGTTGCGCGATCGATTCCCGCCAGAGACAGAAAAAAGAAATAAAAAATAAAATAAGAAAAAATTAAATAAAATAAAAAAAAATTCACAAAAAAAAAAAATTTTATTACTTAATTAAAAGTATTCATCCAATGAATAATATTCATAGATCCTATGTAATGCTTCATTAAATACATTTTATGAAACAGGTTTCATTTTGTTAAGAAAATTCTTTCACTGTAACACTTTATATGAAGAGGACTTTGAAACTTTGCTACACGTCACTTAAATAACCTTATGGAAATATTGAATTACGGTTAAAATAATGCCAGTTGCAGATATTGTCCTATAGCTGCTCAGTTCGACGATTATGCGCACCGTAAACTTGACGAAGTGCTTTATAAGTTTGGCGTACAGAGCACGTATTTTAGAAATAAATTTCCACAATTGATAAACGTTGTTCTGGTGTAAGTCTTTATATAGTTCTTAGCGAAAGAATACTGATAAAATTAGCTTAATTTTATAGTTATCTCTATCGGAAGTTCTAAACGTCTAAAATATTGAAATAAAAAATTTAGTTACTATCATTATCACCCTAAACACACACCATCTTTAAGAAGACATCTTTTTCGATGAAATGCATTAAGTTTTTTTTAAAGGACATCCCCTTGTTTGAACACATTTCAGTGCTGCCTTGGGTGTCCGGTCATGAGAGATTATACTGTAGATGTTATCCAATAATTTTAGTAAATGGAATTTTTCAAAAATATTGCTTAAAAAGCAGCTTTTCATAAAGCTATTATTACCAACGTTTTGAAATTTTATCTAAATAAGTTGGAAAATAGAGCAGATCCTCCTCCCAAACAAAATATTTATCTTTAATCGACCATAAACATTAAACAATTTTTTTTTTTCAATAAACTAAAAGAAAACGTTTATTTTAAAATATGCCGAGCCCTAAAATTTAATTTACCAAAACAGCAACATATTTTTAGGCACAAAACAAAACAAGTAAATATGTATAGTATCAGTGTATAAGTAAGAATAATGTCAATATTACTGCCACAACAACATGTCACTTGTAGATACATACTTCTTCTCCCCATTATGCCATTTTTAACTTATGACACTCAAACTCACCACACCTCAATTCTTTGTTCTGCTTCTGTGGTTGAGGTAAGAGAAAAGGAAAATATAAAAACTTTAGTAAAAGAAAATTAAAAAAAAGCAAAAAGCAAACGACCTCAATAAGCCAACAAGCCATCAATTTTACTTTTATTTTTGATAGATGGTCTATTTAAGTTTTGAACTTTTTGCGTTTTGTTTACGCTTTACTAAATGTCAAATTAAACGGAAACACTTGAGTCAAATACATACATATCTTTACACACATACACCAGCAAATTAAGTAGAAAAAAGAACAAAAGAAATGTTGCCGCAAAAATAATCATTAACTCTGCCGTTCATATTCTTTTGTTTCTAGTTGTTTTCTTTTTAAAATTTTTACTCAAGATTAAAGTGTACAGTCGATGAAAAATGTATCTGTTTTGTTTTTTGATTATGTACCCGAGAGCCGATCCGAACGATCTCCCTCTTTTGTATTTAAGTTTTAAGCTACGACGAATTTTAAATCGAATTGGGCCGTAAATCGATCGAATGATTCCTCAGGAACATACAAATTTTAGAAAGCAAAGGAGCTGCACTAACCCCCCGTTTCCACATGCAAGTGCAAGTTCAAAAAACTCAAACACTCACACTTCTTCAGTAACATTCACACAATTTTTGTACTTTCAGCCAATCGGCTGCTTCCTCGATTTTTCGTTGATAATACGTATACACTACATGCAAGTAATTACTGATTCTTTGTATTAAAATATGCAATATTGTAAGCTCTATGCTTAGTGGTCATGTGTTTAATATTTAACTCCACGATAAGAGTAGTAGAACCCACAAGTTAAGCAACGGTCTTCCCCAAGGTTCTGCGTTAGACCGAACGTTAATAAACCTCTATATTAATGACCTGCCGCTTTTAAATTCCCGTGAATTTATTTATGTTGATAACATGGCTCTAGCTTTTCAATACGAGAATTTCTCCTAATCAGAACAAAGTCTTTCATTTGATTTTTGCAGACTTTTTATATTTGGCAAAAACTGGCGTCTTTTGCCAAGCCCTGCTAAGATTACGGTGAGCTGTTTTCATCTTTACCATCAAGCATTCCATAGGAAATTCTCGTTGTGAATAATACACGTCTGACACACAACCCTCTCCCAACATATTTTGGAATTACTGTAGACACAACCCTCTCATTTGATGAGCATCTTTAAAAATATGCACAGCAACTCAAAACGAGAAACAATATCATACAAAAATTGACTGGTACTTCATGGAGGGGCAGACCCAATTTGCTTGTGCATCTCCCCACTTTCCCAAGTTTACTCAACTCCTAAATACGGTAAGTTTGGCTAAATATTCGACACACACAAAATTCCAATAGAATGGCTACCAAATTATGTAGCATTGCTCCTTCACAGATAAGAAGAAAGCAGGCATCATGACGAGAATACAACATGGTTCAAAACAATGTTGATATTCCCTTAAAGTCTGACTTTGGCAACCCACCTAAATGAAGGCAAGCACCTCTAGATCTCGCCAAAATTCCGGGGGAACATATTGACGATCCTAAATGTCCATGTGGAGGTCCAGTTTAAACAACCGACTACATTCTTCGAGATTGACCATTATCCTACAAGGGACCATTGAGCTACGTCAGCACATTGAAGCCAGACGCAGTTTCTTGGTTAAGCCCATTAATCTATAAAAATTATAGTACTTATAAATATATATGGGCCATTCCACGCCAGACCGTATGATCTAAACAATTTTTTTTTATTATTTCTCTAACTTTGGGATATTTTTTTAGCACATTTCAGAAAGGGCTTTCTGTTATATTTGGAAATTTCTTTTGTTTACTCCTTTTTAGATTTTGTTTTATAACTCTCTTAATAATGGACCGAATTGTGTTTTTGAAAATTAGTTTATCCTTCGGTATTTTTGAAAAGGCGTAATTTTTTGCTTCTATCCACCCAACAACTTTTAAGCCCGGTCCGGTAGTGGGCCTTCCATTTTTCCTATCTTTTCGATTTTTAAAAATTTAAAAAATCGGTATTTCAAATGAAAAATATTGTTTTTTCTATTTTTTAAAAATAAAAAAACAAATAAAAAATAGTAGATGTTAAAGGCCCACTACCAGACCGGGCCAATTTGGACCATTATTAAGAAAGTAATGAACAAAAAACTAAATTCAAAAGAGTCTTTTGAAAGATTAATCAAAAAAAAAAAAAAAAAAAAATGTCGAAATTTACCAGAAAGGCTCCTTTAAAGTGCACTAAAAAATTTCGTTAAATTGGGGAAATAAAAAAAATTTTAAGTCATCCGTTTTGTCGTAGAATGCCCGATATATTCTTTATTTTGTACTTTAACCTTACTCTAAGGGAAATTATTATAACTTGGCGTTAGCTGTTATCCGACAGTTAACAGACGCTGTTTGACAGATAACACATCATTATCTGTCAATTTAATCTTTACTTTAGCTAAATTCAAGTTGTAATAATGGCCCTAAGCAACATACAAAAATAGTCCAATCGTGAATAATTTTAAATAAAGTTAAGCAAGTAGTTCTTAATTGTAAGAACGCGATCATTCCTGGGCCAGATGATATAAAAATGTTGATCCTATTTCAGAGTGTAAAAAATTATTGGTATCCTGTTAAGTTTTCTGAATCATTTTTTGATTTTTCAATTTATTTCAAATTTTTTTTACAAAAAAAAAAAAAAAAAAAATATTAAGTTATTTGTAGAAGGGGTACCATTTTTTTTTATATACAATTGTTATCTATTTACAAGAATTTATATGAAACGGTCAAATAGCCACGAGAGAGCTTTAAAGTGCATGACGGGTGCAACCAAATTGGCCAACTTTCATAAGATCATACCACAAAAACACAAAACTCTGTTAATTTTTAAACTTTTATTGTTTTATTATTTTTTATTGTGAAAGATGAGATATCAGACGATGATTATCAAATCAATCATCGCAGAGAAATATAATCCGATAATAAGAAATTTGCTCTTTAAGCCATGACGGGTGCAACATGCAATGAACTTTCTGTTCGCGAAAAATCTATGCATCTTAATGCTTCGAACTGCACAACAAATTTATATTTAAGCTTACGTCTAAAAAAAATTGTATTGTATTGATGTTCAACCGTATAGATTGAGAAACGCAGAAGACTTTAGACTTCAACGAGCAGGGCTGCCAGGTACTTTTTTCCTTGTCCCCAAAAAATTAAAAAAATATCCCCAAAAATCCCCAAATTAAGAAAAAACCCTTATAAAGTAAATATTTATCTGTTTGTTTTTTTTCTGACCAAATTTAAAATTTTTTTTTTTAAAAAGTAAAAATAGTAAGAAAAATTTTAATTAGAAATCCCCAAAAATGCCCAAATAAAAATTTTTTGTAAAAAAAATTATTTTATTTTGTTTGTACCTTGAAGGAAAAATAACATTAATTTATAAAGGACCTTTAACTAAAATGATAATCTTAATAAGGACCTTTTACACCGTATAAGTTGTTGATAAGAGTAAGATAAAAGTTTTGGTACTTTTTTCACATTTTTAATACGAGACAAAGAAAAATAAGCATAAATAATAAAAGGGAAAATATATTTAAAGAGTGTAAAATTCCCAAAAAATCCCCGAATTTTTTTTTTAAATCCCCAATCCCCAAATGGCTTTCTTTGTCCTTTTTGCTCGCATAAAATCGTCAACTTTGGGGATAAATCCCCAAGTCTGACAGCCCTGTCAACGAGTAACCACAGCAGCAATGCAACTCTCTCTTTTCTACAAAGAACTAAAATTATTTAACTCATTATCAAGTAACATTAAAAATGAACAAAACGATTATGTATTTAGAAGAGAATGTATAAACTTTGTGAAGAATAATGTAATTTTGTAACACATAAATGTAAACAAAGTGAAATATTAAAGTATTAAAAATACTAATAAATATATATAATAATAATAATTATAAAATATAGATATTTTACTTTAAAAAAGTATCAAATAGTGTGACTTGGAAATTGTTGTCTACACACAGAAAAAAAATCAAGTTAAAAACGTCGAAAACAAGGTTGATTTAAATTTTTTCGGTTGTGATTTTGCTTCATACGGGTTTCATGTTAATTCAACCTGATTTTACAATAACTGCGAACAACATTTTTTTCTTTTGATATAACTATAATTCATGTTAATTTAACATTGCAGTAAAGTTAGAGCAAAATGTAATTTATATTGAAATAACAATCGGAATCACATTGAATGAAAGTTATTTCCAGTTGAAACAACGTGAATTTCATGTAGAATCAAATGGGTTTGAGTGTATTTTAACAGTGTGAAGAAGCTTCAGACAACATTTGCATTTATGTAAGAATAATTCAAAACCCTGTAACACATGTTTCACTTATTTTGTATTCTCCTTTGTTAACAGAAGCATCAGCAGAATCGCCCGATATGGTCATCATTCTACTTTGAAAACTTGATGTACTATTTAAATAAACAATTTTAATTAAAAGAATACGGGAATTGTCTTCTTTTTATAACATATTTTAAAAGTGAAAATAAAAAATGTACATAATTAAGTAGGTATGCATGTTAATTTAACAAGATAAACTTTTGATTTTAATACAAAACAGGTTTTTATGGGTTCAATATTGAATCCAGATTTATTTATATTTTAATATTTTTTATTTTTTATTTTTTATTTTTTTAACAGTGAATAATATTAAATAAACGTAATTTAAGGTTATTTTGATATTTTTTATTAAAAATTAATATGAAATAATGATAAATTTAAGTAAAGGGCATAATTTTTCTGAAATTTAACATGATTCTCAATCAACATTTTTCCATGTTAATTTTACATGGGTATTTTTTTCTGTGTGTAGAATAGAATCGCCCGTATGTTAATTCTTGGAATATATAATAAATTGTTGGCTGCAATTATAACTGTGACGAATTTTGAACGATAAAATATGTGGACGATAAGATCGCACTTGACATTGAAATACCTGATTCGCTTAGAGCACAATCGAAACAACTGCGTTTGTCTCATTATTAAGCATAAGTCACTTGAACCCCTTGTTCTTTAAGCCCCTCATATGTAAGTAGATATTTTATAAAAACAATTTAATTATTTTATTATATACACAAATATTTTTTAATGCAAATCGCTTTTTCACTAACAAAACAACGTGTGTGTTAGATAGAACAGCCAAAAATGTATTAAAAAAACGTTTTGGAATTGGGAATATTTGAAAAAGTGAACACGTTGCTATTAAAAAACTCTTGTTTTTTTATTTATTTTTTTCTCTGGCGGGAATCGAACCCGCAGCCTCGGCGCTTATAGACTGGCTCACTACCAGCTAGCCTACCGGGGCACTTGAAAAAATTGCAGATAGTTCTATTTGAATATATTGTTAAGAAATACATTTTACGGCCAATTTCAAAATTCTATTACAAAAAACTATTACTATAGCTGTCATATACCCTATTGTGAACTGACAGTAATAGCAATAGTTAATTATAACTGAACTTGTCGAATTTGGCTGTTAGTGTATAATTACGCTGGTTTACAGCCAAAAAATACCAAGAACACCACATGCCTAGATAAGTTAATTGGGACCTCCTGAACACGAAAATCGCTGTATTTTTTTCCTAAGTACCGTTTTTTAGATAACGGTACTTTTGTGTTTTTCGTTGTATGGTCCCACTCAAACCCTTGTGGAGCCCAACCAAAAAGTCCGATCGAAATAAATGGCATATCGTTGGAAAGGTAATCGAATGCCTTTTCCATCCACCTTAAAGCTCAAAAAAGTCAATTTTTTAAGTTTTTTTCAAATTTTTTCATTTTCATTTCGTTTTTTTACTAAGTTATATTAAATATCTGGAATGTTTCATTTCTTAACCAAATAATATATTTAATTACCAACATTTGAAGCGTAATTTGAAAAAAATCGGATGAAAAATAAAGTTTTTATTAAGGATTTTGTGGAACGACAATATTTTCATCTCATATAAAATTCCGTGTTTTTTAAATACGTTTAAACTGATGGCTTTAAAAAACAAATTACGCTTAAAATGTTCGTAATTAAATACACTATTTGGTTAAAAAAATAAAACATTCCAGATATTTAATATAACGTAGTAAAAAAACGAAATGAAAATGAAAAATTTTGAAAAAAACGTAAAAAATAGAAATTTTTTGAAATTTGAGGTGCCATTACTCAGCCATTTCTTATCAGATAGAAATTTGTAGCATATCGATGGAAAAGGCATTCGATTACCATTCCAACGATATGCCATTTATTTCAATCGGACTTTTTGGTTGCGCTCCACAAGGGTTTGAGTGGGACCATACACCGAAAACACACAAAAGTACCGTTATCTAAAAAACGGAACTTAGGAAAAAAAAATTACAGCGATTTTCGTGTTCAGGAGGTCCCAATTAACTTATCTAGGCATGTGGTGTTCTTGGTATTTTTCCAAACTAAAAATTTGTAAAGCAGTGTTATTTATGGTTTAAGTTAAAAGTTATCTTTTATGTTTTTAAGTGAAAATTTAAATTTGTATTAGTATAAACGTTTTATGCATAATTGTAGTGTTGACACCATAATTATCAGATTATTCCAGAAAGAGTGTTATGATAAAATAATTTATATGCCAAAAATAGTCTTTAAATTAAAGTGTAAAGTAATTTTAATGTCATAATATAAGTAATGCAGTTTTACTTCGGTGACCATTCGTTGTCTGTTATACAGAACAGTTTTGTACTTTAGATTTTTGTTCTGTATGAATTATTCTTAAGTGAAAACGCGTTAACTAAATGTCCTGCATTTGTATTTAATAAAATAACTTAAGGGGTTACATTCCCAATGTATCAGACATTTTTCATTACTGGAAACTTGCACAGTTATTCTCATATTATAAATATGCTTAAAACATTATACTATATACATAATACTTTTTTATTAAGTTTCAATTAAAAATCGAGACAAAGAATTTACAATATTTTGACTTAATTTTGCTTTGTGCAAAACATTGATATTTTGGGAACACTGATATCAAAAAAGAAAAGCTCCACAAAGTTTAAATACATTGAAGGTGATGAAAAAATAAGAAGTAATCTGGAGGCTTATTCTGAATTGCGATGCGAAAATCAATGCGATGCGCAAATGACATGCGATGCGAAAGAAAATTGGTATTCTGTTATACTTTCGCAATCGCATTCGCAATTTATTTTCAAATCGTGGCAACGCTGCCCAAATATACGTCAGTGTCAATAAACGTCAAATTAAAAATAAAAGCATTTTTTGTGTTTGGCTGTGAAAATTGTTTAAACAATTTATTTAAGACATTCTGTAATAAAAAAAATAATAAAAATGGATTTTGTGGTACTGTGGTTCGACGGCGAAGAAAATGAAAATGTTTTGTGTGTACTTTAAAATCGGCCCAAACCTATTAAAATTAAAGTCAAATATTTTTGAACTGGTTTTATATATTTCATACTTTTTCCATCCTGCAGCTTCTCTAATAGGTGGTCCCTTGATATTTTGTTCTTCAGTTAACTTGTGCCATAAAGTATCTGCCGACTGACGTGCATTTGGTGTTTTCAAATGGCCTCTTGCCAATTGGCTATGCTTATTCATAAATTCTATCATTATTTCAAATTGACGCGGTTTGGTGGTCTTATTGCTTGCTTCCCTGAATTAAATAATAAATATATGATGAATAAATAAATAAAATGTTATCTTTCACTAACATGTTTGTACTTTGCGAATGCTATTTTGTTGTCGAATAAATTTTGCGAATTTGACATTTGTTTCCGCAATGTGGAATACCGACTTGTCACCTTTTCGCATTTGAAATGCGATTAAAAAAAACTTTGCGAATATCGCAATACAGAATAGCAATTGTTCGCATTTATGTATTTTTGCATCGCATTGATTTTCGCATCGCAATTCAGAATAAGCCTCCTGCTATTTCGCACGATTCCAAATTATTAAGACTAGTTTTAATGTTAAAGCGAAATGCATTTAAAAAAGTCACATGATTAGAAGCCATTTTTAAGGTTTTTTTCTATTAATTTTATTTGGCAACTGTATTTTTTTTTATTTATGGTTCTATACAGAAAAAAATAAAAATTTATTTCAATTAAAAAATTTTTGATGTAATTTAAAAATTAATTAAATTTGCACCAGTAAAAAAATTAATTGTATCAATTAAATATTTTTTTTTTATATTAACAACATTTTCTGCAGCAATTTGGTTGATATTAGTAAACGTTTCACTTGATTAAATTTTTTATTAAAACTGATTTTATTTTTGATTAATGGTTAAATTCACGAACAAAAATTGACTAGAGTTTTCTCTGTGTAATGACTTGTGCTAACACTGTTTTGCACTAATAGACTTCATAAGTTACAATTTTGCTGCCAAAGGCAAAACATTAAGGAAAATGTGAAAGCACAAAGCAACAAATCCACAGATGAAAAAATACGCATAGAACCAACTTCCAAAATAGACTCAATACAACAGTGAACCAATAATGATTGATTGTGCAAGAAAAAAAAAAAAAAATAGAAATAGAAATGCCAAAGATTTTCCAACTCAAAAGATTAAGACCCTTAAGGCAAAATAAAGAACTCAACAAGGTTTAAAAGGCAGTGGCAGCAACAACTGCTACATTTAATTCTGTTACAAACAAAACATTAAAAAATTTAATTTCATTTCGAGAAACAAAATTGTTTGCAAATGATTTCTTTAGGTCTATTAATTAAGTCACAAAGAAAGAAAGGTACTGGCAAAAACTTTAAACTAGTTTAAACAAAAACAAGTATGAAAGTATAGTCGGTCCAGACCGACCATATGAAACCCTACACCACAGTATTAAAAAACACATCATGCTTTATGTCCATATAAATATGGATTTATCTATGTTTATAAAAGTCATTAAAATCGGGTTTAAAGATTGTGAGAGGCAGAAATTGCCCCTACCTCCTCTTGTGGTCCGATTTTTGAAAAACTGTATAGCTTATGTGTCCATATAGATATGGATCTATCTATGTTTTGAATTTCATTAAAATCGGTTTGAGAGGCAGAAATTGGCCCTATCTCCCCTCGTGGTCCTATTTTTTACAAAATGCATCCCTTTTGTGTCCATAAAGATATGGTTCTATGTATGTTTTAAATTTCATTAAAATCCGATTGATAGTTTCTGAGAGGAAGAAATTTCCCCCTATCTTCCCTCGTGGTACTACGATTTGGCCCATTTTCCTTGTGCCAATAAGAACCTATGTCCCAAATTTAATCAAATTATCTCCAAAATTGCGACCTGTACTTTGCGCACAAGGTTACATGGACAGCCAGCCAGCCAGCCTGCCATCCAGCCTGCCAGCCAGCCGGACGGACATCGTTAGTTCGACTCAGAAAGTAATTCTAAGTCGATCGGTATACTTTAAGGTGGGTCTAGGACCAATATTTTAAGGCGTTACACACATCAGCACAAATGCATAATACCCTCTCCACTATTGTGGTATGGGTATAATTAAAAGAAACAAAAAGAAAATTAACAAGATAGAGGAGACAGTCATTTGGCACAAAAACATGTTCAAAAATTTCCAACACATAATAAATTAACAAATAACAAAGCAATCACATGGTGTTACAACAGTGAAGGGCAAAAATGCGAAGAGGTTGTCTTATAGAAATTCTGGTTTGTTGGTCTCTATAGTTAACGAAACTTTGGTCAGTTCTTTTTTGTGAAATAGCGATAATATTTAAAAAAATTACTTAAGGACCAAAGGGCAAATTACAGTAATCACTATCGCTCGAAGTTAAAAAATAATTAATAAATTCCCCCCACCCCCCCCCCCCCCTCTTTTTCCAAAAAAATTTTAACATTTATTTTCTCTAAAATGGCTTTTCGTCCACATTTAATGGTTATTTCTTCCATGTGTCCCAACATCTATACACAGAACGAAAAACGGATAAAAAGGGATAAATTAAGTTTTTAAAGTTACTTTAAGTAGGGGTCGTACTTAAAAATTTAAGTACAAATTACACTAAAACGTACTTAAAACAATCTTAGGTGGGATTGCTTTCGAAGAATAAAATTCTTCGATCTAGAGAGCGAAATTACAAATTGAGCTTTTTAATATCATATAACTTATTAGTCTCATCTCTCAGCATTGTATTTAATATGCGTGCATACGCGTGTGTTTGTCAAAGTATGTTGTAGAAACTACAACAACACCACACAAGAAGGTAAAAAACAATTTACTTGCTTTGTGTAGACACAACAAAAACAACAGAACAAGAAAAAACATATATACATTATTTTGATGTTTGAAAAGTACAAAAAAAGCAAAAGTTCCCATACAGTTAAAAGTATGTACATCAAATTTTTAAAGTAGAAACTATGTCGGGCATGATGCTGGGGTTTTATAATTGAAATTCTGCGAGGAGCAAAACGGGTTAGTAAATCAATTATAACAATATTCTCCTTCTGTCTTTTGTTAGAATCAATCTAATTTCACCTTCGGGTTATTTCAAGTACGAATTCATGATTAAATCAACTTTATAATACTTGAATCAAGCGCATTTTGAGATTGATTCAATCTTAGTTTTAATTAAATCAATCTCATTTTCGGATTATTTCAAGTACGAATTCGGGATTAAATATGGATAAAAGAAGTTTTGCGCGATTAAAAATCTGTACTTGAATCAATCTTTTTGTACTTGATTCAGGAAAATCCGTACAACCAGATTTGCGCTTGAATTCACTTTAATGTTTAAAATTTTATTTAATGTGCAAATATTGTTCTCTTTTTGTTTTCCCTAAATGGTTTTTTAATAAAAAAAAAATTTATCGTCAAAAACAGTGACACAACGTCCTGATTCATAAACTCAAAAAATATATTCTCCATTTCTTATGGCCTATGGTGAACAACTAAGTTGAATTATTTCCTGTTGGGTTTTAAAGTGTCGTTTTGTTTTCAAAACCAGCAACAATTGCGGTTCCGTAAAAAGAAATATAAAGGAGAAAAGCATTAAAATAAATATTCCAAACAGTCTTATTGTGCTTTTACTAAACACCATCTTTCTTTTGCACTCTTGTCCCTTTCGGTACTTAATTAGAAATTGTAAAATCTTTTTACATCTCTGTGTATGTCCTTAACTGTTTTTTAGGAGATTAAAAAACATTACAAAACAATAACAAGTTTTCTGCTTTTATTACGGTACATTAAACACGTGCACGCACATGCCCAGCTGAACTTAGTTACTTTAAATGTCAAAATTCCATTAACAAAATATTAACAGCCAGAATAATACCGTGTTCAGATCTACCTTTTTTATTGAGTCAATATTCGGTTAATTGACATAATTACCTTTCTGTTCACATATACACAATTTAGCTAACTCAATTTATATTACTACTACATACAACTTTCAACGTAAACAAAAAGGTACATGTATAAGAAAATGTAAACAACTTTTGACATCTTTAAGGAATAAACATCTGGGGCCTTATTCTGGCAGTCGTGATCGAGTACTTTCTCGATTCGCAGACCAAATGGATGGGCATTTTTTTTGTTGTAATTTCAATTGCCAAATGTCAAAACACTGTTTAGTAAGTTGTGTTTTGCTTAATAAACACACTTGTTACAGTGTCGCATTTTAATTTTGCTCAATATTTATAACAATTTCGTATTAATTGAGCAATAACTAAATTGCAATTTTGTATGGAAAATTGAGCTCAATAATGGCATTTATTGCGTAAAACTCAATTAAGGTGCATATCTGAACACGGTATAACTCTCTCTAAAACAGTGACAGGCACATTTGCAAATCCTATGTACGCGTGCATAGGAATAAAAATGCTGCTTGTGCGACGTCGACACATGTACACTATAAACTTCTTTGTGTGTGTCTGTGACAATGTACGTTCGGCTGTTGTTTTGTTGTTATTTCGTCAACACAAGCATAAATGTGATAGTATGTGTGTGCCCTTCACTGCTCTAAAACATGCAACCTTTTGAATGTGCCTTGGGTATAAAATAAGAAGCAACTCTTTAGTCTGAATATTTTAACATATTCACTCAGAATCAACGATAATGGCATACGCTGTTATTGAATAAGACTACAAAGTTATTTTATTTAAAATAATTGTATGACGTTTATGACCAAACTACAACTCTGATGAAGTTTTTGCCTTTTATATTTTCTTAAAAAAAAGAAAACGATGAAAAAATTACATTTATCTGATATCGTTGTTGTTATTGTTCAGTTGCTGATACTTTTTTTATCGCAAATCGAGAAAGCAGCTATACACAAACAGTTTTTTGCCGCAATTTTTACTTACTATTATTATTTCGCGCTGAATTACAGCAATGAATACAAGCAACAAGAATGGCAGGTGATATGGATTGCTTAGCTGTGCTTTTTACCGCTAATTAAAGGCCTTTAAGTCGAAATTTGAATGTTTACATAGGGACTGAAATGTCAAATATTTTTGACATGTTGTAAAAAAAATGCAAATCCAAATGCAATTGCAATTGTGAGCATAGTAAAGAACAATGAACGACCATTAGAGGATAAGTCCGCTAGATTGATTACCTTTTGAGTTGAGAATCAAAACCAATTCAAAAAAATTATCTTAAGTTGCAATTAAATATCTTATAGTCCCTGCTACTTCGGTTCCTTCAGAAAGGTACTTATCAAATTTTCAAAAACTGTCATCTTAAATAACATACGTCTCATACGTTCAATAAAGCGATTAAAACAACGAACTGTAGCCTGATAAAAAAAACTAGTTAAAGTTTTCCTACACAAGTACAAACATTCAGTCGATAGTAATATCGATAGTGAAATCTGAACTATCGATAAATATCGATAGTAGAAAATATCGATAGTATCCCAACAAACACGAAGGTTTGATTTCAAATTGAAAATGATTTGAAATCAAACGTTTTCTCAAACGACAAACGTTTGATAATGATTTGAAAATCATTTGAAAATCATAGCGTTCTCAACAAAAAGGGGAAATTATTTTCAAATTGAAAAATGCCTTTATTTTCAACTTGCTTTCAAACGTAATTCTCAAATGTTTTTCAAATATGGATTATAATACAATGTGGAATATAAATAAAAATATTTTATTTTTTTTAATATCAATTTATTATTTATTTAAATAAACTGTGAGATAAACATTCGGCACCATAGCTTAAAGATTAAATAATGTCCTCTAATTCCTGGAAAGACAAACTACTTGGCTCCCTTTTATTTTGAGGATTGCAGCACCGCGATCGTTCAACAAACTTTCTTCACATTCCCGTTTTATTTTCCTTTTTTTCGTATTTTTAATCATTGAAATTACTCACAAATAATTTTTATTTTTCACAAGAAATAAGCTGTTCACTTTATATTAAAATTTATTTTTAATAGAAAAACACATGTAACCGCAAAGTAAAAAATTTAACTTTAATCGCCATTTTTAATGATTACATTTATTTTTCGCTTTAGTATTGCCAAGTTTATTTTTGATTTGATTTAACATTTGACAAACATTTGACATCAAATTGATAAAACATTTGATATCAAATGTTTATTTTCAAATCATTATCAATTTGAATTTAAATGTTAAATCAAACAATTGAAAAACGTTTGAGAATTGTGTTTGATGTCAAATGACAAAGTCATTTCATATCAAAGGTTTGACTTCGTGTTTGTTGGGATCCCGGCACTACTTTCAACACGTTTACGTATTTCTACCTACCATGGAAGACGACCGCAACGTTTACGTGTCCACAAGACGTGCGTTGGAGTAACGAGGCCTTAAGCCTTAAGGCTGCTATATTCAGCTGTATCGTATCTTTACAACTTTTCACCAAAAGTATTAAATTATCAAGAGTGGTAGTGCGATTTATAGGCTCATTTAACTTAATTGGACCAAATTACAGCTTAATAATAGACTTTGTAAACGTTTTAAGTTTAATAAAGGCGGTTTTATATGGACCAGTGGTAAATTATGGCCCGATCATAATGAAAGTTGGTAAATAAAATAACTTCTAGTCATCTAAAACGAATTTATGTTACAGTTAATGACAAAAGGTTTTTAATAGAAATAAAAAAAAATTAAAAATCATATAGCAAAAACGTAATCTACATAAAATTCTAAGAAAATTCTCCGAAGAAACCATGGGTCTAAAATAAAATCCTAATCCGCGCCTCTCGACTTGAAAATATTTTTTAATGTAAAAAAAATTTCGAGTGTAAAAAATATAAAGTGCAAAAGAGCTACCTTTCTAAACAATTTAATTCTAAAAATTCGATTTATTTATGGAAAAAGCTATTTTTTCAAAAAAAAAAAGATTTTTTTTTTTTGCAAAAGCGGGCATATAAATTTTCAAGTCGAGAGGCGCGGATTAGGATTTTATTTTAGACCCATGGTTTCTTCGAAGAAATTTCTTAGAGTTTTATGTAGATTACGTTTTTGCTATACGATAAGAAAAAAAAAAAAAAAAAAATCGACCCGCCCTAGTGCATACACTTTAAGGGGGTCTTAGAAAAATATTTAAATAGTTTTACGTTGAATGACAAACTTTAAATACCTTAATTTAACACTTGCGATGGAGGGTATAAAAACATTAATGGATTGTTCGTTGGATGTTTAGTTCTCCCGTTTGTTCTTTTATTACGGAGTGGGTTCTTTGATAACAGGACTCTAGCGAAATCAAAAATTTGAAATTCAAATTTTAAAATTGCTGATGTTAAAGTTAAATGTATAAATAAGTGTTGGTTTGTGTTCGTGTGTGATCATTGTTGCCAGATAAAACTGATACAAAAATCGTCAAATTTTGTCTAAAAATAAGTAAGAATAAGAATAAGTAAGAATTTGAAAATAATTTTCGAGAGTGCACCCTAATTAAGAACTTTGTGCCGAATATTATTTAGATATCTTGTAGTGAACATTTCCTCGTAAACGAAAAACCACCCCAACAAAAACATCTTAGGCCCGTTTTCACAACTTACCGATAGCTAAAGGTAGAATTTTATTGGCCGTATAAAAAGTGTTCCATTATTACAACTTTACTTTAACCTACCAGGTAGGATGAACCTAAATGTACTTTATCGCTCACTTTAGGTTAAAGTAAAGTTTTAGCAATGGAACACTTTTTATAAGGCCGATTAAAGTCTACTTTTAGCTTTCGGTAAGTTGTGAAAACGGGCCTTAATGTACTAGCATTTTTTTTTTGGAAAAAAAAGAGACAAAAAAGAGGAAAGGAAACATATAACGTAGTAGTTTCATAAATTAGTAGGGTGAAAATTGAGTAAATATCGAAAAACATGGTAATGAACAGTATTTTGAAAATTATATATTATATTATATAAGTTTATTTATATTGTGTTGGTTCTTTTTTTAAACTTTTATATTATGATAACTATAAAAAACAAAACTGCCAAAACGTGATTGTAATCACAGTTGTACGGAACAATTTAAATCACGGTCACTGAACATCATGTTTCTTAAAAATCACTTGATTGCTCATCTCTATTAGGTACACACGGCATCTGGCAGGTTTCTGTCCTGGCTATAGCAGATGTCATTATTTTCGGACAAAATGCATATATTACGTATGGTAATTTTTGAATGCATTTACTGAAGTTCTCTGTGTTATCGTATATCGAATGAGAGGTAGGGAGGGTTAAGAAGCCAGGGCCCCGAAACCATCCCGGGTGTCTGTAAAGTTTCGCTAACAGGAGAATAGGCATAGGGGTTAAATTTAACGTTTAGCTATTGTTACGAGTCAGCGGCAAGAGAGTCTATAAAATATTATGAGACAGTACAATTTAGTAGGTGAGTTTTGGATATGTAGAGGACAAGAACCCCTCCCGGAAAGACTGATAGCTAGCAGTGTAAGGCTCTCCAATGTATTTCTACAAAGTCCATTAAATGATGTTAAATCTTACTTATGGGAATAGGATCACCTACTTCGGTCATCTACGTCTACGGACGGGATACATTCCAGTAATGGCCTTTTAGGTAGACCATTACGAACGGTGGTATTAATTGTACATTACAATCTTCATCTATATGAGATTTTTTTTATCTTGAAGTAATTTTTAAGAGGCGTCAAATCAACTGTCGCCAAATACCAAAATTTAAGATAGATATTGCAGTATCTAACGTGCCGACAATAGGCAGGCAAGAGGACCTATTCTATTTTTATTTTTTATAGAGTGTTTGACGATTATTTAGATATCTTAAAAACGTTGCTCTCATATTTTTGGTGGTGGTTATGAAAATTCTTAAAATAAAAGTGATTTTTTAATAAAAAAAAAAATCGCCAAAAGAACGCAAAATCGTTAAATATGGCAAGAGTGTTTATTGTCTGTTATTGTTTAAAGAAAGAGTTCTTCATACTAAGTTTGATGTTGCATGTTGGCAAAGAATAAAAACAATGACAGCCAATTTAAGTGCGAAAACTTTTCATGTTTGTTATTATTGCTGTTTTGCTTTTGTTGGACTAGTTTGTTTAAGACAATTTTTCTCCTTTTTTTTGTATTATTTTTGTTGTTGCAAACAAATCCTTTAAAACGAAAGCATGTGTGTGTGGACATTATCTTCCTCCGTGTGTTATTCTGTTTGCTTTCTTTTCCAACAAATTTTCTTATCTTAAGCTCATTTAAGTTTTTTATAAACGGGACAAATTAACTTTTAAAGTGGGCTAATTAAGTTTGAATTTGCTGCAGTTTGTTGTTTAACAACTTTGAAATAATTTTTATTACGAATAAAAGTAATAATATTCATCATAAAAATTCTCGTTATAATCATTAGCAAAAGTACTAAATTTAAAATGAGAACACCGGTCACACATATCGTTGACGGCGACCAAATTTTAATAAAATATAAAAGTTTTCAGCGACAGCGGCGAAAATATCGGGTGATTTTTTAGCTATTACCTTTTTTGGCAACACTGGTTTAAACAGCTGACGCACGTTTCGTGTTTTGTTTCACTGTCAAACATCTTCAGTTTGGTCTATAATTTAACCATGAATCGTCTTACAAACGAACAACGCTTGCAAATTATTGAATTTTATTATCAAAATGCGTGCTCTGTTAAGAAAGTTCATCGCGCGATTTTTCCATTTTATGGTCAGTTTAATCGACCCACTGAAGCGGCTATTCGATACGTTAATGAGCAGAATTGTCGATTTTGGAGTGAAGATCAGCCAGAAGCATGGCAATGCATCCAGAAAAAGTCACAGTTTGGTGCGGTTTATGGGCTGGTGGCACCATTGGACCGTACTTCTTCAAAGATGATGCGAATCGTAACGTAACTGTGAATGGTGAGCGCTACCGTGAGATGATATCCAACTTTTTTTTGCCCAAAATGCAAGAGCTTGACTTGCATGACATGTGGTTTCAACAAGACGGTGCCACATGCCACACAGCACGCGTAACAATGGACTTAATGAGAGGCGAGTTCGGTGAACATTTTATTTTACATTCGGGACCGGTCAATTGGCCGCCTAGATCGTCCGATTTTACGCCCTCAGACTATTTTTTGTGGGACTATGATAAAGCTCATGTCTATACACACATGCCCGTTTCAATTGACGCATTGGAAGACAACATTGAAGCATTTATTCATGAGATACCGGCCGAAATGTTGGAAAGAGTATGCCAAAATTGGACTAAGCGGATGGACCATTTGAAGCGCAGTCACGGTCAACATTCGCATGAAATAATCTTCAAACATTAAATTATATGCACCGTACTATCGATTCAAATGAAGATTTCATGAATTTTTCTGAATTTTATGTGTTTTTTTTTTAACTTTCCTATAGCTCTTAAAAAATCACCCGATACAAGAGTCGGCTGTCTTTAATGTTCGTTTTTTTGCAAACAAACTTTGAAAACATTCCTATATTTTATAAAAAGGTTAAAAGCAAATAATTAACAATGAAAAAGTGTCAATAGCAAAATATTATTTTTAAGCTGCGTTCACAATCAAAAAAACATTTTCACTTGGTGTTCATAATAGAGCAACAATTTCTTTTGTAACTACACACATTTTGTATCAAGAAACCGTTTGCAAATTTTAGCCATAATAATTTTATGCATTTATTATTATTTTTTACAACATTTTTTCATTCAAAACTAAATAAAATTATTTTAAACGTCAGAAACAATTTCCTACAAATTATTGCTGAAGTTCTAGTTGACTCAACTTTAGTTACATTTTTAAAAAAATTTTAGTTACATTTTTGTTCTAAAAATGAAAGGAAAATATATGAAATACTTTGGGAAGAAAAAAGATAGAAGAAAAAAAGAAATTGTTTTTTTGATTGTGAACGTAGCTTTATTCTTTGCCATTTAACATGTTTAAAATTGTTTTTAGAGTTAAAATTCTTGTCGTCCCATTTTTACTGGCAGTTCATAGCGGGAACTTTCCCACAAAAATTTTACAGACACAGTTATTCTGTAAATTGGCTAGAAATTCCCTTACGTGACAACTAATACTCGGCAAAAATGTTGCAGACGCAGTTAAGTAAGAAATACAGTCGTTTGTTTCAATATATGGCATTTATGTTTAATTTCTCACATTCCAATCGAAAAGTTTGTCGACGCAAGAGTTACAAAACATGGGCACAGAGCAACGTTTACAACTCTTGGAAATTAATTTTGAAAATTCGCGCACTACTCACCAAACTTATAAATCACTTCGTGAAGTTTACGGTGAGCATAATCGTCCATCTAAGCACATTTACTCTTTGGGATAATATTCATCCAAATCGAGCCTGCATCGTGCATGCAGAAGAAGTCATCGCCGCTGTTTACATAGCTGTTACAGAGGCCTCGAATTTATCGAACCGATGCTGGTCTCAGCAACTCGATCTCTGGCCGTTTTGAAAATTTTTGAGAAAAGATGTTGGCCAGCACACTATTAATTGAATCGCGTGTTCGGAGATTAGGCTGAGAACCAACTGGAAGTTGAACTAGCTTTTGACTATCAAACAATCTTGATTGATGAGGCTCATTTCTGGCTTAATGGGTATGTTAGCAAGCAGAATTGTCGTTTTTCTCATGAAACTCTAAAGACTCCATTAAATCCCGAAAATTTCACGGTTTGGTTCGGTTGAAATACCGACGGCGTCATCCGTTCATTTGTCTATAAATCTGAAACAGGGGTCAACATTCCAGTGAATGGCGACCACAATAGGCAAATTATTCCTGAGCACAGTGCCAACAGTTACGAAAACAGTGGAGCTGTTACGGGACATTTTCGATGAGAGCATTACTTCAGGAGTCAGTGATTTTTATTGGAAGCTCTTGATTTTTTCCTTTGGAAGTACTCGAAAAATTGTGTGTATGTTAATTAGCCATAAAGTATTCTATGCTTTCTGTCTTTCTTTTCATTTTAGTCCTCTGTTATTACTTAAGGCGTCCCAATAAACCATATTGATCTCTGAAGGTGAGGGTATGAAGTTTCGCTTCGTACCAGCGTTTTTAACAAACCAAATGTTTATGTCATAATACCGTCCACAGAGAATAAAATAATGCAGTATGAAAAAATTATTTAAACATGCAAATTAATTTAAAAATCTTGTATTTCGTGCATTTGGAAATACTTACAAATTCCCATTTAAATATTTATAGCAAATGTTTAAGTATTTCATATTTTATATTAACTTGTTGTGTAATTGAGCATGTCTTTTATGAAATTTCTGATTTTACTTTCTGCATTATCAGCGACCGTGGAAGTTAAGTTATTGAAATATTTAATTTGTCATACAAATTTACTCTTTGCGTTCAGTTGGCGTGAAAAGTATGCAAATCAATATTTTCGTTTCGAACCAATTTATTATTGATTATTCCATCATCGTCATAACCATCATCATATTGATGATGATTTATGTCATAAAGTCGACACTCTTTGTGAATGGTAATTTTCTTTAATGTTTTTCATTCAATATTTTACTTGTTATTTGACCTGGTTGGTGTAAAACGAACGATTAAAATAATATTTTTGCAACAGATGTATTTTAATTGGCAATGAGGACTTCCATAATAAAACAATACAATTCGATTTAAACAATTTGTTTTTTTTTTTCTCTTTTTTGATAATTCAATAATTTCAATTAGCCAAAGATGATACATAAATTTAACTAAAACATTTGTTCAAAAAGTTGTTTAGGAACTATATAAAATATAAATGTATAAATAAAATGATGTACATATTTTAATCCGCGTGTTTCATTTTAATCTGATTAATTGTTGTAGTATAAAATTACAGCGAAACTATTGACATTTGGTACGTTTTATAAAATCGAATTCTTCTGAATGATTGCGTTTTGTTCTGGATCGCCTAAAATCTGGGAGTACACATTCCTATTCGGGTATGAGCGAGGTTTCTCACCGGCCTGACATAATTAAAAGTTCCTCCTACTTTCAGTTAACAATTTAAATACAAAAATGCATACAGTAAGGACTTATTAAAGTCCCTAGTCACGTTTGAGTTTCAGCATTTTTGTTTTAAGTTTGTCATTCCTTTTTAATTTCTACAATATTTATCTTAGATCCTAATTATAGATCTTATGAAGTACATACATATATTTCGGGGCCTTATAAAAAGCGAAGTTAATTTAACGATGTCCGTCTGTCTGTATGTTGAAATGGGTTTTTCAAAGAACCCATAAATGATGGGAACTTAATTTTTATATATTTATGTCACATATACTCCGGTTAAGTTTGCTATTGAAATTCATCCAGATCGGTCCATAGATGGCTGAGATACGAACAAAAAAAAACACGGCAGCCTTATTATACCCATAAATTCCCTGTACCTGTGTTTTTTATTTATTTTTTCTATACATCTAAAGAACGGCAAGATCCAAAGCTTTAAAATTAAGTACAAGCGTCTTGGTATTTAATACACAGCCTCTCCAACATATGGGCGGGATTGGTGAAGTGGGAGTGGAACTTCCCATACAAAGGCATTATAAATTTCTGTATACCTGGACAACGGAAAGCTACAAAATTTCCAAATCTACAAAATGTGGTAGGAAAGCAGTGGGCGTGGCACAAAATAGTTCTTTTAATATCTGAAGAACGGTAAGAGAGAAATTGTCCAAATTAAGGTAGGTGGGTAATTAATGCACCACCTCTCTAAAAATATGGGCGATATTGGGTTTCTGACAATACAAACAAATATGTTGCTTAACATTTAATCCAGCGTAACTACGGCAACTTAGATATTTATCGTGTGGAAAGAGCAGATGAAAATAAATCCTAATGGCCATTTTCTTAATGTATCGACAAACTGTCTGTTTCTTAATGTCAACATAAATTTATTGGACCGATAAACTGTCTGTTAACGATTTTGGTTTTCTCAATTGTATCAACATGGTTGATACAATCAGAATCGCAAACTATCATTAATGTTTGTGGTTATGATTGTGTCAAACACGTCTTAAGTAACAATCAGAGTTGCCGAACATGGTCTTTTCCGACCAAATTTGGTCGGATATTTTTGGTTTGGTCGGATGGTAGGCCAAACCAAATTTTGGTCGGTTTTAGAAAATCGGACGGATAGCAGACAATTACAAATCTCATAGCTTTTTTACCAAACACAACAATTTTTTTTTTGATTGTTGATGAAACTATGGATATGGCGTTAGGAGCAAGTTACTTTGACGGTGTTAGTTTTATAAAGGATAGTTTTGTCATCTTATTCGAGCTTACCAAGTCAGATGCCGCTTAAATTTATATTCTTATAAAAAACTTTATCAACAAACAATATTCCTATACAAAATTTGATCGGATTGGCAACAAACGGCGCTCACGCCATGACTGGAACTGTTGGTAAGCTTATAGCCTATTCATCGATGTCGAACGTAGAGTGGTAATATTTAATGTTTTTTCACATAGTCCTAAAAGAATAACATAAATAAAAGAATTTCAGTAATTCTGTTCATACAATCAATTGTAAAAGGAGTATTAAGTTTTTTTGTTACGGAAATTTGAAGACATTTATGGGAAAATGCGTGGTGATAATAATAAAAAAACATATGGAAAAATCGTACGTTCGCGACCGGTAAATAAGCCAATTAAACAAAAACCAAGAGAGATATTTTATTTTGAAAATACTAGATGGAGATCTACATTAATAAACTTTTAAAATAAATTCACTTTTGATTCCATTGCGCAAATTTTTACATTTCACTACTGTCAGCCAAAGTTGACTTCTATTTTGCGTACGTTCGTGCCCACACGTTTATAACTCTTATTATGAAAACTTAAACTCGATGAAATCCATCTTTTGCACTAAACATAGAGCTACCCAAATGCTATCGAATCGAAAAAATGTTTTGTTTTCTATATTATTTGTACATCAAAAGCGTACGAACGTACGTTCGTGACCCCAGGATATGCCCATATACATTTTGTTAAAGTTAAACGTTACCAGCAAATAAACTTTAAATAAAACTAGGGGTTACGTTTAGAGCCTGGTACTCTGTGCAACATTTCACGTGAAATGCTGTCAAAACGCATATGAAAAAACTTGTGCGGAATATCTATGAAATAATGTTGATAGAGTTGTGCTCTGTTCATTTTGTGAAAAAATTCCGAAATGTTTTTTTCAACATTTTTTACAACTGCGAAATAAAGTAAGCTGCACTTATTTCACGTGGAATTTTAAGCAAAAGCAAAAAAGGATGAACTGATTATTTAATAAGAAATAAAAAATTAATATAACACAACCGGTAAGAGTTTTTTATCCATATTTAATTTATTTTTTATTAAATTTTTTATAAAAAAAAATTATTTTTAGTAAAATAAATGTGGGGTTTGTTTACATACGCAAAACAATGTCGCATACTTTGCATGAATAAAATCGGCAAATTGTACAAACTCGCATGATAGGTAACATCGATACATGTCAAAATTTTCGTGTGTTATTATAAATGTTGCTCAACATTTTTCACAAATTTGAACAGAGTACTAGGCTTAGGACGTTTAATATTTAATAGGTGTGAACATAGGGTTACTTTTTTGTTTTTACTATAATTGTATATTACAAAAAAAAAAAAATATGTAGATTTATAGCTTTATCCAATAAAAATTATAATTTTTATCAAAAATACATTGACATACATATCGTCATATATAATGCAAAAGGGCCTATGTTTATTTTAAGAAAAAGAGAGATAACTTAATAAAAAGGCAGCTATTGTGATTATAACAACGGGGTTTTCTGGTTAATATCGTTAACACACTACGCATGATTGACACTATCCTTAAAAACTTTTTTTGTAATCTCAGTCGTATCGCTACTGAAAATTTTTGCATTTTTATGACGATATAATTGTTTTGAAATATTTCAAAAGTTTGGTCGGTCACAACGGATTTTGGTAGGTTTTGCAGACAATTTTGGTCGGATAAAAATTTTTCAAACGGCAACCCTGGTAACAATATATGTTCAGACATAATGTTATAGCTAATTATTGTCTCAAACATATTATTATGTTCAGAAGAAAAACGCAAACGATTATTCAAACCATGTTTCTATATTTCCTAACACCATGCAACATGTCTATTTTAACATGTTATATGGTTGTCACAATAAAACCAATAAAATGTTTAAATCAAGAATAATTTTTTTATTAAAAACACATATATAATTCAAATACATATAAAGTATATACATATATTAAAAAATAACAGTAAACACATAAATTTAGCACTTGTAAAAATAAAGTAAAGACAAACTTACTTTTTTTCTATTAAACAATCCACTATTTTAATACACTCTGGAACAGCAATTGAAATAATTTCCAAGACGGCTTCAATGTTGTAGGTTTTCTTGGCTGTTAGAAAGGCAACGTTATTGCATATTTATACTTGAATATAATTTTATATTAATAACATACCTGTTTCAATAAACTAATTTATTTTGTAAGTTTTGCATCGCAGCATGGCCTTTTTCTCCCGAAAAACTTCTTAATTATTTTGTAATCATCCATGTTTGCCGATTAACTGATGCTCGTGGACGGAAGAAATTTTGTTTCTTTATAAACACACACTACACTGTTGGTTTTAACAATAAATGTTTGTTCATTTAGATAATGTATTTTAAACCAAACAAAAATTATGGTATTAAACATGCCTTTTGTGTGCAACTAGTATTATGATTTTAAATGTATAGTTGAAAATATATTTATTATAGCAGCAAACATTTCCCATAATTTAATATGTTTAGCTAGATCAGAGTAACTTTTTAGGTGTAAAACACCATAAAATATGATTATAGTGATTTTAAAAATGTTAAGGACAAAAAATATTTTTTCAAATTATATTAGAACTATAATAAAATTATTAGGGTAAACATATAAGGCAAATATGAATAAAAATGGTCGTAGTGACCTCTTAGTAATCATGTTTTTCTCTGCGTGAATATACCGACAAAAAACAAAGTTTTCAGCTGGCAACGCCACTCAAAATACATGTACAAGTTGGGGGTCAGCTGATTGAATTTATCTGAAAGGCAAATAAAAGGAAAATAAATAATTGGCAGATGAGTGCCGGTCAGCTTTGCTATAAAATCGAAGCAAATGAGACGAGAAAACCAAATTTCTTTAATGTGCAGTTTTTCGTTGGGAAAAAAGATAATCGCCTAATGAGAAAATGGCCATTAGAGTGTCAATTTGTTGGCCACCATTTTGACGTGGACTGGTATCCGTGATGCAGGCAACCTGTTAAGCGAGGCGAGAAATCGAGAAACTTTTTCAGAGATAGTAAAAACTTATATGATATTGAAATTTAATTGAAATGGTCGCTAACATTCGGAAAACGAATTGGCAAATAAAGAAGAAGAAGTATAGGGCATTAGTTGTGGACCGATTAAAAAGTTCTGTTAGTGGACCAATGTGGTAAATGTTGTGTGCGCACGTCTCGTCCGCCTTAATAGTGACGATATCACTAGGCCACTAAGAGCGCTATTCACTGGCCTTCGATTGATCTTGTATCCTCCCACCCGGGGTATATAGGGATACAACTTGGGGATATTTCACCACATGCTGTTACATCTTCGTTATTCAACCTTCTTTGAAGATGGTAACCAGTAGCTCAGGGATTGGTTATAAGCAAGGCTACTTGGGGAAGTACGTGGTTTATATTCAAAATCGCGGGTAGGGAAATCTTAAAAAAAAGTCAGAATGGAGGGCTTAAATTCCACCTATCATAAGGAAAGTCGGCGTGCTAAAGGATCTCCATAGGTATTGTTGCTTATCAACAGAAGCTGCTGTATTTCAGCATTAGAGGCGAGTGAATGGTTCTTTTGGATAATACGAGGGCGGGTAAATAAGTACGTGCCTTTTTAAATCAAACACAGGTTGTTTAATCAACTAATTGTATTTGGGACTGTAAGAAAAGATAAACTTACTCATTTTTTAATCGCTTAACAGTTTTATTTGTATAATATCTTTAGTTTTTCCCAAATCTTTGGACGAAGTTTCCTGACGATCTGCCCTATCCAATCTTATCCAATCAACAATAAATTTCAGTTTATCAATATGTAGTATGAAATGGTAATTTAGCACATTTGAACGAAACCTTGTTAAAAAAAATTCTTAATTTTTGACGTAGTTTCCTTTGAGCTGTGTACACCTTGTCCAACGTTTCCCCATTTTTTTTTATCGCTGACAACAAATTAAATTTATCAGGTCATCAAAGTAGGTATTTGTTTTTGAGAAATTTCATTGCTGGAGTCAAATCTTTTTCCACTGGTTTCTTTCAAAACAAGAAATAGTCACTCGGTGCTTATCTGGAGATTAGAGCGGAAAAAGGAGCAATTCGTAGCCTGAATAATGGAATGCTTAATGAGCACACTCAATTTATTTATTTTTCTCCAAATCAAGAGATAGTCTGCTTTCAAGGGCTGTCAAACACAAACTCAACTGACAGATGCCTTCTTACACAAGGAGCAGTGTTGGCCTTTGAGTTTAGAGGTGGTATATTTCAAGTCACGCACTTATTAATCTGCTCTCGTACACTAAAGGTTGCCACCTTTGTGCCGTGTAAATGATCATGCATATATAAGGGCGTTGGCAAAAGCATTGCGTTCACTGGTGTTGAAAACCTTTTGGGGTTACACCAACACGGAAGGTGTTGTAGTCAGGCAACTGGCTCTTTATAAAGCGGTAAGGCTTAATTCCACTGACGCTTGGAAAATGTTTAATGTTGAAAATGGAACTATCTTGGAGCTTATTACTTTCACTCAGAATGTTAATATGCATGTAATTGCTAAATTATAATAAAAATAATCTAAAGAGACCTAACAAAAGGCCTGTCAAACGAGGCCTGTTTTAACACTGAAAATAACTAAAGCGTTAAATGTTTTACGATTTTAAAAAATGTTTCTTTAATAAAAAAAAAGAAACAACAATCATGTATTATTCGTGATGGACATTGATTCGTGCAATTATGTATTTTTGCTATTGTTGTTAAATTATTCTTCCAATACAAAATTATAATATTGGCTTGTTTGCTACCCAATAATTTCAAATAATTGACGGTTGTCCGTTTGTCTTTTAATTAGCAGAAAACTTAATACTCAACTCAACTGGTAAAACACACAAGCACACACTCACGTGTAAAACGCGTAAAGAAAAACACACACTAATTAAAAACGGTATTACAGGTAAAATGACAATAAAAAAAAAGGCAAACAACCGTAATAATCATCTGATATCAACACTCTGTTTTTGTTTTTACTTCTCTGTAAATTTCCCTTAAAAATAACAAGTTAAAATTTAAATAGTAAAACTAGACAGTGAGAGAGTTTTAATTGCTCACTTACCGTAATTTGAGAAGAAAATCCTGGGTTGAAATGATTCAATTTCATTCGAATGTAAAAAAAATCTGCAAATAAAAATATTAACGAAAATGTAAAAATTTTGCTGAAATGCTTTTTTTTTTTAAGTTTTAAGTTTTTATTTATAACTTTCTGTTTCAAAGCAAATATCATTTCAAGTTGAACTCGAATATTTTATTTATTTAAAACAAAAAATTTGGAACTTTTAGGTTACACAACAACAAAATGTATTTATTCCTTTTAGCTAACACACCCACACACACATTTGTTTGTCATACTTTTTTTCAAGATTTAGGAAAAATAATTGAAAAAGTAAAATAAATACATTTCACACAAATTGATATTTTGTTTAAAGAATGTTAAATAGAAAATATGAATTTATTACATTCTTAAATCCAAGTGAATGTCAACAAGCGTAATGAAATTGAATTGGACAAAGCAGATTCGTAGAAATGGAAAATAATAAAAAATTCTTTGAAATTCTTTTTTTTTATTAAATGGAAGTTTAATAGAAATAGTTTCAATTATGTATTGAAATCTATATATGGGCATTTCCACAGACAAATCTACTTTTTGTAACGTAACGCCAGCAAGCAAATATAACTAATTTGTCTGGCAGAAAAACTTTTGCCGGGTCAGCTAGAATTTAATAAAATTTGTATTCCACAAAAATTAATTAACCCTTAAGCGAACACCAGGTACTGGCCAGGAATTCTTGACTTTTTTCCAGTTTTTTTTTAATATAATTATTAAATATATTAGAACGAAACTTTATGTTTTCCTCAATCAAAGTGTTTTTTACAAGAAACTGAGAAAAAAGTGTAAATTTAAACGCCGTGGGCGTGGCAATTAGCCAAATAAAAATTGTGTGCATATTGTATCAACCAGGGCCTGGTATGAACAGCAGAAAATAAACTCAAAATGGCCAGGCCCAGGGATTCGTTAGTGTGAGTTTTTCTATGGCCACAAAAAGCTCCATATAAAATACAATGAGTCCCAGCCAGGCATTGGGGTTCGTTTGCGTAAAATTATTTTGGTGTTTGCTTAAGGGTTAAACACAAAAACAAAAAATAAAAAAAATCTCGATATATTGTTATCAAAGACAATGGTAATTTTTGCTAGAATTCTTTATTATTAGAATACTTTTGATAATTATTATATAAAAACTCTTCTTCGTTAACAATTGGCATCAGCTGTGCTTAAAAGACTTTAAGCTTGACAGCAGTGTTGCCAGATAAATGTGTTCAATAATATCTATCTACGCATGGATATATGTTTATGCAAAAGTTTATCTTCCTAGGTTTTAAGAAAAAAAAGTATCAACCTTCTTCTTCTTATAGGTTCTCATTCACTCAGGACTATTTTTCTAAGATCAATATTATAGAAAATTTAAAAAATGTCACAAGAAGAACAAAAAAGTAAAAGGAAAAAAAATCCAGTATTTCCTCTTTCGGATACTTTTTTCTCCCCATTGAAGTATCAAATATTTCAATATTGTAAGGTGAGCCAATAATTTAATACGTTTATTTATGTCAACGAATAGAGAGAAATGGTTTGAAAAAAAGTACCTTATATAATGTTCTGTTCTTCGTTAAAAAACAGAACAGTTGTAGTGATACTGTAGACAGACATTATATTTGAATGTTCTATAGTGTTCCTTTTTTTACATTGATAAAGAACGGAACAGACAAAACATTTTAGCAACGACCGCACCACGAACAGTTTGTGTGTGTATATGTTTTGTTTGTGTAAAATTATTTTGCTGACTTTTTGTTTTTTTTTTTGTATGTGTATTTTGTTTCGGTAAAACATGTTTGGTTTTTTTTACCAGCCAAACCGAACACAATGAAGTTTGTGTTAAAAAAAAAAAACCGAACGGAATTAAATGTTCTCATCTTTTTTTGAGTTGGCTAAAAACAGTATTATTTTTGTGTTCGAAAGATGACACACAGGAAAACGTTATGATTTTTTAATGATTTACTACACAAACGCTATTAGCGTTTTTAAGTGTAAATTTACGAAATATCCCATCTTAGTGTATCGACTTGGCGAGGGACCAATCTCCGGTCCAAATTTTAGTTTAGTTTCAGGCGTTTAGGTTGCGCGATGATGAATCAACGTTACAATTTTATATAAATAAAATTTGAAGGTGTGTGTAACCCTTAAAAAGTGGTACAAAATATGTTGGCAACATTTTGTGTCAGAAAAGAAAACGGCAATAATTTCAAAAAGGGTGCAGCGGTAGGCTATTTGGTAGGGCGGCATGAAATAACTCCCCACGAAATAACTCCCCAAAAAAAAAATGAAATTACTCCCCAAAAAAATATACAGGAAACAACAACAACGTTTTTCGGGGACTTATTTCATTTATTTAGGGACTTATTTCATTATTTATTTTAGGGAGTTATTTCATATGAAATAACTCCCCAAAAATTTAAAATGAAATAAGTCCTCAAAAATTTTTTTGGGGAGTAATTTCATTTTTTTTTGGGGAGTTATTTCGTGGGGAGTTATTTCATGCCGCCGGTCAAGACAACTCTCTCATTTCAATTTTGAAGAACTTTTCCATTTTACATTGATTAATAGTTTTCTTATTTTTATAATTAAGAGGTAATGATTTTCCCTTTTACTAAAGTTAAGTATTGAAATCTGGCTTCGCATACTAAAGTTTTTCTGCTTGGCGGCCTGCGGCCGCGCTTAGGGGTTTTTTCCTCCAGTAGGACGCGGCAGGTGGCTTCGCTGAATGAGTTTTTCTGCGTGCGTCACAAGAATAAAAAAATATTTTTCAATGATAACTAAGGATTTTCCCTTTTACAGAATGTTTACACCATGCGTAACAATATTCAGGAAAAATATGGCTTTGCCTCTCATTTGGGAAAAAAAATATGGCTTTATCTCTCACTTCGCAAAATTGAGCAATAAAGCCATCATGGCCTTACCTCCCATGGTAAAAAGCACCCCCCTATTTTGAATTGATTGGATGTTTTGAATACTTTTTGGGTATTTATTTTATTTCAGGAAATGTGGACTTATTTCCAATGAAATAACTCCCCAATTTTTAGGAATTTATTGATAAATTATTGGGGTTTTATTTCATTTTAAGAATTGGGGAATTATTTCATATGAAACAAGTCCCCAAAGAAATGGGGTGTTATTTCATATTAGTTTGGGGAGTTACTTCATTCCTTTGGGGACTTATTTCATTTCTGAATTGGGGACTTATTTTATTTTATTTTTGGGGAGTTAGTTCGTGGGGAGTTATTTCATGCCGCCATTTGGTAGTGTGATAGACAGTGTAATGGATGCGAGCTCGATTGACCCAACAACAATATTGTAATAACAATATTTATATTTTTATTTAAATTTTTTTGAACATAGCCGATTTTATATAAACAACTTGGAGGCAATCTAAAGCGTTCTCTGTTTGGGAATTTAAAAGTTTTGGAACATTGGCGTGCACAATTTGAGATGGTTTGCATTCACAAGTCCTTGTTAAATATCCCTATAATTTTTAAAGAACTGTTTACTAGTAAATGATGAAACAGAACTGGGTATAAGCCTGCGATCGGCAAAATCCGGTATTACATACGTGTGTATTCATACAATCGCAAAATGTAATAGTATAGGTTGCCGGTCGCAGGTCTAAACGATCCCAGCGGGAAAAAGAAGGAGTACGGAGGCCTTTTTACCCCATCTTTTGGATGTATAAGGCCTGCTCGCTCCATTCTTTACCATTCTTTACGGACAGGTTACCCTGACATGTTTCGATTGCAACCACTCAATCTCCTCAGAGGGCTTGCCGTTTAACACTGGCAGCCATCGACGACTGCTGACTGCTGAGTGGTTGCAATCGAAACATGTCAGGGTAACCTGTCCGTAAACACCTGGGTTCGAGCCCAGATTGAGTCAAGAATGAAAAATTATCAATAAATTTTAATTAATTTTCATGTTGCAAAATTCCTTTCTTCATAAAAATAATTTAATGAAAATTAAATTTAATGAACTTAAGCCTAATTAAAAATATTAAAAATTTGGATTAAAAACCATAAATAGCTCAATAAAGTAACCACAATACTACTAATTGTTAAAGCTAAGGCACGAGCTCTATGTTTGCATTTGTCCTTCAAGTTGTGCTGAAAAAGGTCAACAAGAATAAGAAAGACAAAAAATGAAAAAACAAAAAATATGTACTTTGAACTTCAAGAAGAATTCTTGACAAAAGTACGAAAAAACAGAAGTAAAGGAATAACATGTTAAAATAAATTAAAATAGATAATCATTCAAAGCAAATTTCGATCTACCAAAGGTTGAATACAATTTGGTTTAAGGATTGATGTTTGACTAATGACGTCAGCAGTCGTCGATGGCTGCGAGTGTTAAACGGCAAGCCCTCTGAGGAGATTGAGTGGTTGCAATCGAAACATGTCAGGGTAACCTGTCCGTAAACACCTGGGTTCGAGCCCAGATTGAGTCAAGAATGAAAAATTATCAATAAATTTTAATTAATTTTCATGTTGCAAAATTCCTTTCTTCATAAAAATAATTTAATGAAAATTAAATTTAATGAACTTAAGCCTAATTAAAAATATTAAAAATTTGGATTAAAAACCATAAATAGTTCAATAAAATAACCACAATACTACTAATACAAAAAATGTTAGTCCATCTCTACTCCGTTCTCATAGAAGCGAGTGTGGAAGGTGTATCTTTTATACCAAGGAGTCGATGCCTTCTATGAGGCATTCTTTAGCATTTAGATAAGAAAAGTAATTGAATCAAACTAATTTTTAAGCAGGCCTTTAAAAAGCCCTGAAATAAGAAGGTCTTCTGCGTTTTCCCGCTGGGATGTTTCCCATTAATTTATACATACAATTTTGCCAGAGAATGCGATCGTGATATTGAATGTATTTTATTTGAGAACGTTTTTTCTAATGCTCTCCCATATAAACACTTATTCTCTACACAATGATACCATACTTTCATTCAATTTCAAACATTTAATAAACAAAGAAAAATAAAAACAAAAAAAAAAGAAAGAAATAGAGATTTTGAAGTTATAGGGCCCATACACAATACCATCATAATTGTGCAATCAAGTGATTGTGCAATTAAGCTTGAAGCACACAATACACCAGCATGCTGGTACAAAATTCATTTTTTACCAAAAATTGTGTAAAAAGAAAGGAAAGAATGACGACAAAATTTTCTATCATTTTATTGTAGCATTGGTTTTTTAATCCACATTTGGAGTATTCCGTACTTTTAACTTTCTATAGGAAAGGCATTGTTTTATAAAGTTCTAGAATTTCTCCCCAAAACATTTTTTTTTGGCATTCATATTTAAAATTTTGTATTTTTTGATGTTTATGCCTTGACGATTTAACTTTTATGAGCTAACTTTACAACACACGATTCAAACATGCTGGTGCAATCAAAAAAATATCAAACTATTTCTGATAAAGCACCAGCAGCTGGTACAATCACACCACAAGCTCATACACGGTCAATCAGCTAGCACAATCACTTGATTGCACAGTCATAATGGTGTTGTGTATGGGCCCTTTTACTGCCGAAGTTTTAATTATGGGCTTTAGGATTTTTGCCTGAAGTTGAAGACTCAATTCTGTTTGAACACTAAATTGTCCTTTTTTCAAACCACTTTTTCCTTGTACATAAATTTTCCATTAAATCCTTTCTTTTCCAAGAACTTGTCACAAAAATACTTTGCCATTTAATATACATAAAAATATTTTAGTACATTTTTCCGCATCCGAAAATTTTCGAAATACAATTTAAAATACTTTAAGCATTTAAAGGATAAAACGAACAAAAGACCCAAAAGATATTTAGTATTTGCACAAAATACTTAAGCAAGTTTTTAATTGCAAACTTACAGGAACATACCAGACAGACACTCTCTCACATACATGACTCAAATGAGATGAGTAAATTTTTTAAGTTTTATGGAAAAAAAAGTAATCAACCCAAAGAATTAAAAAAACAAATATAAAAACGCAAACTATTTTTAACATCAATTCCTGCAGTACCCCAAGGATATTTTACTCTTTTCCATAAACTTTGAATGTAAAAACATGGGATATGGTTTCAAAATAAAGCAACAACAACAACAAGAATAACAAAATAAAAAAACAATAAAACTTTTTTAAAATCCATTTCAGTCTTAATGTTTCTGCTGTCCGTCTATCCTTCATACTCTGTGGTTATACAATTTATTTTGTTTTAAATGTTAAAAAAAAAAAATAAAAAAAATATGATAAATGAAATATGAAAGAAAGTCGCATGTATCGTATTTTATATGAGATTTTCTCATTTTTTTTCTGGTCGTTTGTTAGTGCCATCAGTCATCGCAAGCTGTCACATAAATGTTGACCTACATACTCCAATGCAAATATCCAAGTACTCATACACACACTTTGTTATAACCTCAGCCTCGTACGTATGATAAAAATATGACAGTTTCTAGAAAAAATAGGAGAATCTGGAATCTATTAAAAGAATGAAAAGCTATTCCGGGTTATTTAGTTAAAAGAAAAAACAACTAAATGAACGACACTGATACAAAACGTGACTAAAGAAAAATATTGTTTAAAGGTCGTATGTAAAATTCGGTTTAAAGCAGAAAAATTTTGCCGTACACAGAAAAAATTCTCTAAAATGGTTCACCAATTAAAGCATTAATAAAAAAAATCACTTTTAATTAAAAATGTAATCAGGTGAATTAAACATTTAATTGATACTGTTAACTTGTTGTTTAGTAATGCACATTTAATTAATTTTTTAATTGAAATAAATTTTTATTTTGGTAATCTAAAAAAACGGACATTTCTTTTGTTCACATAATTTGTTAACAGTATAGAAGAGAAAGAAATCAATAAAAATAAAAAAAATATATATTTTGAAAGAAATTGTTATAATTGTAAACAAATAATATTTTAAATTCGGCCTTTTAGAACAAATTCGTTCTTCCATTGGGTTACTGTTGTGTTATTTTGGAGGGACAATAAACGCGTCATGCGCTTAGGCAAGCCAATCAGCGGTATAGTTAATTGTTTGGCCGCCAATACAAGTTAAGACTTGTTCTACAATGTGACAATTTAATCAGGTTGTACAACAAATTGTTACGTTAGATGTTGGGTTGACGAACGAAGTCAACGATTAAATAAAAAGATTTGATTTAATAAGATTTTGTTTGTTTTGGGGAATGTAAGAAGAGACAAACTCACTGATTATTGTTGGTATTTCGTTTAAGCTTTGATTTCGTTGCAAATAAGACTTGAGTGTTTCTAATTCTCATTCACTCTGCAGTTTTATGTGCATAATATCTTTTGCGGGTTTTTGTAAAATGTTGTTGTAACAAACGCAACAACACTACAAAAGTAGGTAACAAGCGATTTGCTTGTTTTTCTTTGTAGAACCAACAATAAGAAAAAGATAATAATTAAAATAAAGAGTGAAAATTCCCGAATTCTATTCTTTAAAACTTTTAAGTAAAATATACCCAGTAGATTGATTGCGAAAGCCATATTGGCCATACTGCTGGTGTCTTATAAATGAGGAGATTCTTTTTAAAACTTTACAAAACTAATTTTTAAGTTTTTGCAGAAACTAGTTTTTAGGAATGCCGTTTTGTTTATTCTTTTTTTCGGTGAATTATAGTTTCGTTTTCGCAATTTCATTTCTGTCGAAAGTGGAATAGTCAAGTTTTGAAAAGAACCTTCTCAATTAAAAATTCTTCTGAAACGTGGAATACAACAAAAGTGAAACAGACATGTGTAACGGGTAGATTAATAACAATATTCACTGCCTCTCTCTCTGTCTCTTTGGGATTTCGGATTATTTCAGGTAAGATTCGGGATTAAACCCGATATTAATGTGTATCGGACTTTTACTTAAGTCAAATCCGTTTTCTGAATATTTTAAGTACGGGGCACATGAATAATCTTTACTTGAAACAAGCATTCTGTACTTGATTTTAGGAAATCCGTACTTTTGACACCGCCTTGTCTTAATTTAAGTACAGCTGGATTGAGTTTATTTTTAGTGTACGCAAAGACGTTTGACTCTATGATAACCCGGGAGACCACAAATATGCAATTGCATGTTTTTCCCTCTGCAAGCAATGAAGGTAGAAACAATGTATTTATCCGTTTTAGTGCTTTCTATGAATTTTGGCATCGATTTGTTAGTGCATATTTTACCGTTTACAGCAGTTTCTTGCATAATTTAGTTAAAAGATAAATGTTATTTTAAACTTTAAAATTTTATATATAAGCAAAAATTAAGGAAAAATAAGCAAACATTTGAACCAATCTTTTAGTATACCGATACTCAGAATCACTTTTTAAAGTTATTCAACGATGTCCATCCGTCCGTCAGTTGTATGTCCATGTTAACATTGTGCGCAAAGTACAACTTGCAATCATGTAGATTATTTAATAAAAGTTGGTAAATATATTTTAATTATACTAAGACCGGAGGCTATGCAGATTATGAGTCTAATTATGTTGGTATTTAGATTAAATTCTCCACAAAAATATTTTACTGCAAATTAAATTCTTTTCGAATCGGTTCAGATTTATCCAAAGCTCCCATCTACAAAAAGCTTTAACTTCCTTTTAACCCATTAAGGCCCGAGCCATGATCCCATTGAGCTATAATGATGAAACTTTTACAATTTGATTGTTTATACCTAAATATGAAAGAAAACTAATTTTGGGCAAGTCGGATACGTGGGAGTCCAGATAACCCCCGTTGCGGAAACGCAACTTTGGGCCTTAACGATATACAAATTAAGCGCATTTGTAAAAATTTAAAATTAAAATATTTTATTCACGTCCTCACGAAAACAAAAAATTAAATTATATATTAATTTACATTTTATTTTTAATTCAATAATGATATGCTCCAAGGCACTTTGGGTGCACTGCTACGTCACTTTTTTCACATTTGTAAATCGATCGGTCCATAATTTACCATAGGATCCATATAAAGCCCACTCTCGAACAACACTTTAGTACGCCTAAAACCATAACAAATAATTCTTTTGTTATAAATTTTGTTCTGTCACAGTTTTGACTAGAAACCACATTGTCAACATTCGTAAAGATCGGTTCATAATTTACCACAGGATAATTTCACATTACTTGTTCAGTTTTCTATTACTGTAGCTATTGAAGTAACCCTGCTGGAAATTTGTGTCAATTGTTTCTGGATTTGTGAAAATAGAACAAGTTCAAAAAGATTGAACTCATGACCAGTGAAAGGAGATCTAATCATCTAACTGCTATATAAAGAACAAAAAGGTAAAAAAGGAATGAATTACGGTACATACTACATTGTATCGAAATAATCTTACATTGTTATAACTAACACTAAAATCGTTCATTGAGAATAGATGTGTGGCTGGTCAAATGGGGTCAATTAACCAATGACAACCCCATGTAAAAGTGATAGGTCTTATTCATATAAAGTGTTAGAACTAGAACCGGTCTCCAAAGACCTATCACGGGACTACTTTGGTGTAAGTTCGCCTCCCTTTAGGAAAATAACACACTTGACATAGAGAATTTACCTACTGCGTTATAACAACAACTTATTATTTGCATGTATACATGTTTTGTTATGTTGTTTTAAATAGCAAGTAATTGTATAAATATATTTTATTTGATAATTTTATGAATATTGTATGTGGTTTGGGCCCAGTGTTGCGTTTTCGCATCACGGATGTATCCAATCATAAAAAAAGTCTCAAATGTCTACGATGATTGGATTTTTGAGTTGAAATAATAATGTTCGTATGTTAGCTATCTCCTTCAGAAGTTTCAGATAGGTATATCATATAATACTTTATTTTTTAAACTTTTTCCAAAAGTACCCAAAAAACAGGAAAAATTAAAAATTTTTATAAAAAAAACTTGTGTATGATACAAATCCAAAAACAGGTCGATTAGATTTTAAGTTAAATTTTATTTCACTGTGCTTTATAACAATATCACGTAACAACAAAATGCCTGAGGGGAGGTTTAAGTGAACGTTGCGAAAACGCAACGCAGGGCCTTAATGGGTTAAATGTAAACATAAATAAACAATTTATCGACCGTCCCTAAAATCCGTTTAAGACAATCTCAAATCTCATATGAATGTTAATATCTTGATAATATCCGACACAAATAACTCTTATATGAATTTTAACCCCTTAACGTAACTGTGTTTTTGTGATCCCATGACATGGGCACTCAAATAGGGTAAAATTCGATGTAAATACTATGGTGTTTGGGCTTCATCGATTATAATTTTAGGATTGTTTTTATTAAATGGAACTGTTATTAAATTGTTGAATATTTTGTTTTCAAATCAACATTTTTTGAATTTTTTGGGGCAAATTTTCAAGTTTTAACCTGCTTTCTTTAAAAAACTGATCTGAAAAACAGTTATTAATATTGAATAAAGACTTAAAACTTCGATATACAAATAAAATTGATTTTATATGAATCTAAAAGACTAAGATAAGGTTTATGCTCATATAAGTTGTGACCGGAAAATCATTGAGTTTCAATTTTAATTGACTGGGGTCTCTTGTGTCGTCCTTGCAAAAATCTGGGCTATCAAGAGAACAACAAATTGCCTTTGTGCTTTTGTCTATATTTTTAAATAACGAACGCTGGCTCTGTTTTAAATTGAATAAAGCATTGTGCAACAATACAGTTAAGGCCGGGAATCACTATCCTACACAATCGTACGATTCACTCACACGAACACTAACGGAATTCTATCCGACATAAAAAATGTGTGCAAAATCTGCTGAAAATGCCAACACTCTCCCACAAAATTGATGAAAACTCAAAGACTTAGCTACTTTACAAGAAAATGCAACTCTGATCGCGTAAAATCTAACAAACATTTATAAGTCGGACAGACTTATCAAACAAATTTGTCTCAATTAATTTTTAGATTTTTTTTTTTTGACAAATCGTACGACTAAGTAGGATAGTGTATCGCTGGCGTAATAGATAATAAATAGTCGGTACTCGGCATGGTTTTACACCCAAGAGGGAGTTTGCTGATGCGTATTGAGAAGCATCTTCTGGGAAAATGGAGACGACCAATATCTTAAACTTGACTGGGGCTTTATATTGGGTGATCTAAAAAAGATGGTGGCTGAACAGAGTCCTATCTAGCACCATGGAACAAATTAGGCTTCAGGTAAATAGACTCTGGATTGGCTATTGGTCATAAACCTTTTGGTATTGGGGGGCTTTGGTTATACCTAGCGAGCTTATTTAATTGCTCAGTTTGGGGCTGTTCTTTGCTTGCAACCTAAAATATTCTTTTACTTTTCAACAATCTGCATTTGCAATAGATGTTGAACAACTCTCGTTACTTAGCAAGAAATGACGGCCATACTTTAGACAATATTAGTGCATATCATTGGGCATAGGGGCGCAATGACTGGTATCCATGCAAACTTTGAACTCTTCAGTCTGATAAACCAATCATTTAAGGCAAGTTGACCCTCGCGAAACATCTTGCCGCAATGCGAGGGCTTAAGTACAAGGACGTTAAGAGTCATGCTGGCGGTAGTGACGTCAGTCAAGACCGGCAGGGCCTCCCATGCCAGAAGTCTCTAAATCGAGTACGAACCAAGAACTACCCCCTATCTATCAGCGTCTGTCTCTCCTAGTTGGAGCGGCTAATGACTTTGCGTCCGTTGGCCCTCTACGGTCAACTGTTAGGACTTCTGAAGGCTGTCGGTCCGCAATAAAATCCATTAGCGTCTGTTCTCATATAACCTTACACAGAAAAAATTATTTTTCCAATTCAAACAAAAAATTTGTAGAATCAAACAATTTTTTGTCTGAAATCGGTCCTATAAACAAATTCGCATATTCAAACAATTTATTTGCATTTTGTTTATTGAAAAAAACACTGATTTTTTCAAACAAATAATTTAACTGAATCAAACAAAAAGTTTACTGAAATTCATATACTAAATTTCAAAATCAAAAAAAAAAAAAAAAGGTTTTTGCACAAGCAATGATGCGCACACAAGCTGGCACTGTATTAGAAGATGATGGCAGTGAGAGCAGAGCGGCCGGCTGGCTTTGAGACACATTTTTTTGTTGGAATAATTGTTGAACGAAGTCTTTTTTTTATACACACCATGTTTTTCGTCATCACTCACTGTTGCTGTATCCTTTCCTTTGCTAATGAAGAAGAAATGTAACCCAAAAACGGCGACAGACCGACTCGATATGTTTTTCGTCATCATTATATTTTTGTATTTGGTGTATTTAAGCAAACAGTTTGAAAAAATTGAATACGGGATTTTGGTTTTTTTTTAACCAACTTTGAAACCAACCAAAAATTTATTTTGTTTCTTATAATGTTGTTGTTGTTTCTGTTGTTTAAAAAGAGTGAAACGTTTTTGTACCTGTTATGTTTTTGTTTTTTTTTTTACTTCAAACCTCTTCATCTTTCTTACTGATGCACTTTTTTTAAAGTGTCCAAAAATAGACTGTATGTGTTTTTTGTTGTAGTTCTTATATTTCACATAAAGAAGTGTTGCTTACGATCAAATAAAAAAATGCAAAAAGACGATAACATTAAAAAGCGTTAAATATTTCATATAAAATTATGAAAACTTGAAACCAATAACGCGTGTATTATATTTTTGAATGGTTGTCAACATTTTTGTTCGTTAAATAAAAATCAAACAAAAATTTTAATTGAATCAGTAAAAAAATTTGTAGAAATTAAAAAACTAATTCGGCAATAATTTTTTCTGTGTACCTAATATTGTAAAAAAACAACGGTGACCTTATTTAATTAATTAAATATCCTAATAGAATTCAAAATGAAGGCCGACTCACACGAAAAAATTATAATAGTTGGGTTAATAATTTTCTATAAATATACATGTAAACAAATTTATTTTTAATTAACCTTTTTTTATTATTACACAATAAAATTATTCTGTAACAAAAAAAAAAAAAAAAAAAAAAAAAAAACAATATTTTATGAACATAAATTTTATAAAGGTTGTTATGTAAGCAATTCTACAATAACAATACAAAATACTCTACATATTTTATTATAGTTTATTATTTTTAAACAAATTTAATCTAAAAGAGCAATTATAAAGAAAGAAAATAAAATTTAATTTAAAATAAACATAAAACTAAAGACCTTTCAATTACTTTTGCAAATGCCAAAACATTTCACAAATGTCTACGAGAAAAGATATAGTTATATACACATACATACATACATACGTATGTATTTATTTATACATTTGTATATACAGTACACGTACCTGGATTCCTACTAAAGCAGCCTAACCCTACGAAGCTCAAAACAACTACCGCCCACTTGAATAAGTCGGACATTGAACAATAGAACTTATACCTCCGCCCTTCCTAAGAGGCTGCAGCTATTTAGCTTCTACTGCAGCATCTGTTGATTAACAGCAGGGAGATACGCCAGTAGCCCAAACTTCCTTATATTGGCTGTAAGAGACTTTTAAAATTTTCCGAAAGAGTCTCACGAGCAACATATCACACCTCCGCAGTGTCAGATTTTGGATTTTAAGGAGGACTAAATCGGTATTTTGAAAACTATTTAAGGTAAAGCTACACATTTTTTACTAGGTATTATCATTATTATCAACACAACTGCTACGCCCACCCGCCACATAACAATAAGAAAGTGGTCGCCTGGGGATTTATTAGGCCAAAACAATAACGTTAATATACTGAAAAAATTTTACAACTGCCCAAATATGCCCTATTTTTTTATAAATAAGCCTGCCCTTAAAAACCCAAAACTTGCTTACAGTGCACTCGCAATAAAATATAAACACTTATTTTCTTCCATTGACTACTCTTTAATATGAACTTGTGCCAAAGCTTTAAAATATGAACAACTTACAGTTGTTCTTTTAAGGGTTTTTATCAACCTACACTAGTGCTGGGATACTATCGATATTTTCTACTATCGATATTTATCGATAGTTCAGATTTCACTATCGATATATCGATATTACTATCGACTGAATGTTTCTACTTGTGCAGGAAAACTTTAAATATTTTTTTATAAGGCTACAGTTCGTTGTTTTTATCACTTTATTGAATGTATGAGACGTATATACGCACTAGGGTGGTTATAAGAAATCAATGTTGGATTTTCCATCGGCGCAACTTCCTAATATATGCCAATAGCATAGAAAAGGCGATTGATTCAGCCCAATCGGATAATGCTAACATGTGGCTCATTGAGAATAAATTAAGGAAAAACAGCGATTTTTCACTAAAATTCGTTTTTCTTTGCCTTTATAACCGAAACCATTCTTTCTAGGAACCTGAGTCGAGTCTTTTTTATAGGAAAATTTTATTCTAATTAATTTTGATATTGACAGTTTTGTTCCTTATAACAATAGATAAAGTGATATTTAGCATTAATTAAGGACAAAGAAATACGAATTTTAGTGAAAAATCAGGGTTTTTCCCTAACTTATGCTCCATGAGGCACGTGTTGGCGTTTTCTTGTAACCACCCTAATACGCACGTTAGACTATAAGATATTCATTCCATTGCAACTTTAAAAAATTTTCTAAATTCTAAACCCAAAAAGGTATTCATCTAGCGGACTTATCCTCTAATGGTCGTTCATTGCTTTGTCTTATGCCTGCAATTGCATTTGGATTTAAATTTTTTTTTACAACATTACAAAAATATTTGACATTTCAGTCCCTATATAAACATGTAAAAATTTCGACTTAAAGGCCTTAAATTAGCAGTAAAAAGCACTGCTAAGCAATCCATACCACTTGCCATTCTTGTTGTTTGTATTCATTGCTGTAATTCAGCGCGAATTATTAATAGCAAGTAAAAATTTGCGGCAAAAAACTGTGTGTGTATAGCTGCTGTTCGATGTCTTCATAGCTGTATTTTAAATTATAAAAATATCGATATTTATATTTTTCCTATCGATATTTTCGATATTTTAAGACTATCGATAATATCGATAGTCTATCGATAGTTTCCCAGCACTAACCTACACAGAGTTTAATAAAAATTAATTTTTATTCAACTGTATAATAACATTGGGAATTCCTCAGCTATCGCTTTAATTTTGTCTTCAGATGTTAATCAAAATGTTTAACATACACTTTGGAGTTAGTTCTCACATTAACATGGAATTCTGAATATAATTTTTAGGTGAAAAGTTCTTAAAAGTGTCGACGAAAGTGGACAAAAACATAATAAACAAATGTGTTCAGGTTTTCAAGACAAAGTCTTGACAGAAAGAATACAAAAAAAACAGAGGAAAAAGGAGGCAACATGTAATTTGAAATTTAAGTGATAATAACAGCAAATTTCGAACCACCAGTACTACTGGTTAAAGATTGATGTTTGACTGTTGGCTAACGGGCTCCGCAGTGGTGCAGTGGGTAGAACTCAAAGATCTTCCGACGATAGAAAGGGGTGTTTCTTGAAACATGTAAAGATCAATCCGGGTTCAAATCCCATCTCAGCCAAGAAAAATTATCAATAAATTTTAATAAAAATTAAATTTGATGAGCTCAAGCCTAATTAAAGAATATCAAAAAATTAAAAAACTTTTACTTTAGAAACTTTTATTTTAATGGAAAAAACATTTTTGAAGAGAAATCAGATGCCATTCGCAAATATGAACAATCTTGCAAAAGTGAACTGGCTTTGTTTTAATTAGTTCATATTATCGCGAGTGCACTGTATTTGAAAACAAATTATTCAACAATTTTATAATATTTGCATTAAAAAAAAAATAATCCTAAAATTATAACCGGTAAAGCCCATACACCATAATATTTACAGACAATTTTTCGAAATAACAACTGAAGCCAAAATTTTTTTTTATTTTTTTTATTTCTTGCATCGATTTTTCTCACACTTATTTCATCTCTCTACGATAACTATTAGGAAAATTTTCTGTTAGGGTGTGTGTGAAACGGTAGCAAAGTACTCATGGAAGTAAAATTTTGACACTATTGAGGTGAATAAAATTTCGCTAGCCTGGGGGCTAGTATAAATTTTGACATTAGTGTAGAAATTTTTGACAACCACAAAATTATTTTTTTCATCAAATTTGTTTAAACAAAATAAAATATAATATGGAAGCAGGACCAGCGGCAAAAAAATTAAAAAGAATTGTACAAGCTTTTTTGCCCACACTTTTTGTTAAAATTGTTTTTATATCAGAACGAATTCATCAAATTGTTGGGACGATCTCATTTTCAACAGAATTGAAATGATTATTGGTTTGATTAATTTATTAATTTTTTCTTTATGACAAAATTTTACGTTGTCAAAAATGTTTCAATTTCACGCAGCCCAAATATGAATATTTTCTACCACAAACAAATTTCATTTCACCATACCCAGCGGTAAATATTGAAAGGACCGCAAGTGGCAGGCCTTTTTGAAGGCCTCTATACTCCTTTCTAAAAGATTCGCTTCGCATGATATCCTGTCTTCAGAAGTATGCCTTCTAGAAGGAACAAACTTCTTTTTAAAAGACCTTCTGAAATATTCAGTACACATTCGCTACTCCCTTCTTTGAGAAGTGAAGAAAGGAAGGTGTTTAGTTTTATTTACTTTTTAGGACTCTTGAAGTCAATTCTGTAGGCCTATTTTAGGGCGTTATTGTATTCTAAACAAAAAAGCAAGAACACTTTGAACGTGATTCCTCTACATTTAAGAAAATTACAATCACGACGATATTGCACTGAAGGTGGGATATACATATATATATACAGTATAGGGGGTCCAACAACACTTTTTGCTCTTTATCTTTCAACGTAACTGATCTGATATCTTAGGAAGTAGGCTTGTTAAACTGTTGGCTAAATTCAAGCATTATATGATGATGATCATTATGAGATTATCGTTTAGCAAGGCATCTGGTTGTCAGGGACCTGATAAGTAAAAGAGTTCAAAGGCAAATTCATGAGTCCTCGTTCATATTACTAAAGGTGTTATGATACTGGCTATTTTTTTGTATTTTTTCTATATTGGAGAACAGTGCAAATATATTTGCATAGGAAAACTGACTAAGTGTAAAGAGTATGATTATATCCTAAAAAATCTTGAAATGTAAAACAAATATGCATGTGTTATTGATAAATAATCTAAGATTGTCAAAAAAATATATAAAAATTTTTAACTTAAAATTGACATTTCCAGATTAAATGTTAGCACTGTTGCCCATTTTTTTAGTTTATGATCGAAAGTAGCGGTTTTTAACTTTTGTTTTGCGATTTTTAGCTTTTTTGACGGTTTTTTGTGGGAAAAACACGTGGGCAATATTGTTTGTTTTGTTTACATTTTATTTTGCAATCACAAACAATTTTTTTTTAAATACAATAAAATTTAATGCAAATAATGAAAAATATTACGAATTACATCGTGGTATATTCTTTAATTGAAAATTTATGATTTGAAATCCCATATGCAGGGCCACCTGCTTCATTTCGTTTATCAAAAACAAAATAGTTTCATCTGCCCACGCTTTTGCCATTTTTTTTTTTTTTTTGTTTTATCCAGAGAAAAAAATATACACGAGAAATGTCAATCAGAAAAATAGGTTTGTTTACATATTGTTTTTCTTGTTCTTTCTCGCATTTGTTGTTTCATTCAGTCAATCCTAAAAAAATCCAATACAAAAATAGCAAGTATCATAACACCTTAAATATTCGCTTCAGCAACTTATTTAATTCTCTTCTGAAACTGCATTCGTGTCCATACAATAATTTTACCACAACGAGCGTAAAAATAAAATTATTATATCGATGTGTACAAAAAATTGTTGAAGTAAAATTGTATCGTGTTGTTATGGCAGTCCTCATATTTGATTTTATGTTTTTTTTTTTTTTCTTATTTTGATTTGATTACATAACAAAATAGTGAAAGTCCCTTGATGTTAGTTTTTATGGCAGACCATGTCTTCTTTAAAGGTCCACAATTTGTAATCAAGAGGACTAAGAGCAGCGCTGGCAGAGAACCATTCTTATTTTTTTTAATAATCCATTGCGAAAGCTTTCAGAATTCGGTTACAGACGACTGCTTTAGAGATAAGTTTTCATTAACCCATATGATGTAAAAAGGTGTGTTCAACTCTCTATTATGGATATGTTCAAGTTTGTAACAGCATATAAATATCTCCCTACTATACAAAGTATTTTTTTTTCTATTTTGAACCAGTCTAATGTACAGTGTGTTTATAACAAGTACTGCACGCTCTTTTTATGAGTGCTACTCAGTATTTTTTATATGATTGAACAAAAAAATTGTTGAAAAATGTTTTTTTTTATTTAACAAAAAATTTCATTTTGTCACGTTGTCCTAAGCAACAAAAAACAAACGCACATGCAAATATTCAATACAACACACATAATCCTTTTTCATATTTGCACTCCCATACACAAACACACAGAATTTTTAAATATTTAATATGAAAGGAAACTCATACATAAGAAGTTATTGAAATAAAAGTGTTCATAGCAATACAACTATGTTTAACGAAATAGCACTATTTTAATTTTAACTTTTTTAACACGTATATGAATGAGAATATTAAAATGTTATCTGTAAAAAATAATATTAATGAAAATTAATTTTAGTTAGTGCAAACTTTGGTATTAATCGGCGGCGGTTCATTAAAGTTGACCTTCCCAAATTTATGCTTAAGTTTCATACAACCAGCTTGATGTTCAATATCAGTATGTTTAAATGAAGCCGAAACAGCCAATAATGTTTATGATGTACTTGCTAAGTTGTTTCTTCATATTTGTATCTCTTATTTTTATCACAATTTTCTTCAAAGTTTGTATCAGTGTTACCCTGCAAATAATACACTCAAAATATTATGTAGTTAAATTCAAACGAAAATTCATTTTAAACAAATTAAAATTCATTTAAAAAACGGATCATTAACATTTCATTTAAAACAAATGATTTTTCATTAATTTCTAAATTTTTTATTTACTGAACATCATATTCCTTAAATTTGAATAGTTTTTACTTTTAAAAAATATATTTTCACTGACAAAAATCAAACTACATAACAAAATAAATACGGAAAAACATTATTTTTTGGTAGTTTGTTTTTTTAATAACAAACATAAATGTTAAAAAATAAAATTATTCGTAAAATAACTATATTTTTATTAAATTTTAACTGTACGGAAAACGAATTTAATAACCCACACTCAGTTACTGCTATAATTTTATGAGTGTAGGACTAGTCCAAACACGCGTGTAAAGAGTAGCTCACAAGGGACCAGGACTAGTCCAAAAGTAACCCAAACGTATGGAAAAAACATGGTATATTTAACATTACGATGTCCTAGGAGAGGACCATATAACCCTCCTTTGGACCACTTAGGAGTAGTTTTAAAACTATTCCATGGTATACTCAAGAGGATTAGTTTTTAAGTCGTTAAAAAACGAAAGCATGTCGTTAAAAACGAAGACATGTCGTCTCACTACAAACGCTTTTTAACAATGACATGCATTACATCGGACCAGTCCATGGAGTAGTCCATTTTATCAAAATGTATCAGGTGGTCCAATTTTATTTGCAGGGTAAACACTCACTTACACAATCACTAATTCATGTATTATTTTTCAATTTTTTATCCGCCTCTTGAAAACTTTCAAGTGAAATTTGCTGTTCTATCATCAAATTCAAGTTTCTCTCAAAGATGCATTTTATTTTTGTTTTGTTTCTTCTTCTGGAAAATTTGTCTTTTGTTTTAGTTTAACATCATTAAATTAAATTAAATGAAATTATTACATTTCTCGAGTATCTGTGCGTGTTTATGGAGAATTTTAAGTGAATTTTTGATATTAAAAAATAAGAATAAATAATTTAATAAATATTTCTTTTTATTTCCATTTTTCACGTTTTGATTTTTTATATAAAAAACAGGGAAATAAATCCATTTCATTAAAAAAAAAATGGCAGTAAGAACAATTTAGTTTTACAAAAATTCAAATGTGAAAAGAAATTGCAGAAATTTATCATCTAAAAATTTTCGAGAATTTCCAAAATGTTTTTTTAAAGTGCACTCAACGAAAACCATTAACAATATGCAACTAGACATCAAACTACAGTTTTTCACTAACAACGAATAAATAGTTTCATTAGGGTGTCCCTTATACGGACCAAAATTTTGTTTTAGAGAAATTCAATAAGAATACCCTCTTAAATTTTTCTATTTGGTAACAAGCACTTATTTGCCAAATATCAGCTCCCTAAAATAACTTTAACCAGTGCCGCGTGAGATATATACGGCAAATAAAGGGTGGTGCAATCAAAACGCATGATGTAAATTGTAAATAAAAAAAAGTATTCAGTGAATTATCTTATCTTAAGGATCTATGACAATTATGTGTGAAACAAAATATCGGACAAATGCTCGCCAAGGCTTCGGTAGCATACGTCCATCCGATGGTCCCTATTTTAGCTGACTCTGAGAAATGAGGTTTATTGTTGTAAGGTGCTCAATTATCTCAATGGTGTCAAATCACAAGATCGTGGCGGCCAATTTACATCACCACGACGTGGGATAAAAGGGCTATTGAAGTTCTTGCGCAACATTGTTTCATTGTTATCGTCCAGGTCCATATCGCGATCATACCGCGATATCGAACACCATTTACGGTAACTGCCTGTTCGATCTAATTTTCGAAGAAGTAGGGCTCGATAACGCTTTACGAACTAGGCGAGCATGCACAGGTTTTTCACATTTCCTCGGTACCGGTTTGCTGAAATATGCCCCATGGTCGATAATGCTGACCAACAAAATCACAAAGTGCACGAAGTTCATTTTAATTTTAACGCCAATTTTCGTAAAAGGCTTTAGCAATCTTAATTTTAGCAGCGGCTCAATTGTGTACCTCTCCATGGTTGAATTTGTCAAAGACTGAAACAAAGAAATGTCAAATTAAGTTGAGCAAAAAACTTGACGTTAAGTTGTGACTCACAATTACCATCGTGCATTATGTTTGGATCAGCCTTTATATCAAACAATTTATATTAGATCCCTACGTAATTTATAAAAAGCATTAATGAGTTTTGTCCTTAAGGATAATATTATTTTAAGCACAACTGAGTTTTGACCAACTGAATTTTTAAAAATTCTCATCACTTCGAGATTCGAAAAGGGGTAAGAGTCAATTTGTACCCATTAGCATGCCTCTCGACTATTAGCAAAAATGTAGGTGTATTATTTGTTTGGAAACAACAAATTAGCCAACTTGCATTCGAATCGGTGAGTGATAAATTTGTTTGTTTATGGGTAAATTTCTACCCTACGGCTAGGTAAGGTTCCTTGGGCATCCATCGAGAGACAGCGCACTTAGGTCCTTCCGTGGTCTCTTTGTGGTACACAGCGCCAATGGCCATCCTACAGATCAGTTGCTCAGTAGGCATCACTGCAGAATTTAACGAATTTGTCTTTCTAATAAGTTGAAGAGGCGACCTTAGTTCTATCCTGGATAGATCCTCCAAGCAGGCAAACACCGGTTTTCCCCGAACCGGTTTTCCCCGAACAGCCATTGAACTCCAGACCCATTCTTTTCGCATGAGTTCCCACAGGACAGTGCCTAATCACAACTGAGACCACTGTCCTAATCTGGTCCCTATTGAACCTAAGTAGAGAACTAGTTCTTCGTTCATCGTAGCCATGTCATAATGCCGTGGATATGGAGCAGGTGGATTTGCAAATCCATCCCATCTGCTCAACTCTATAAAACTCGCGTTTGATAATGTCATGCATATGACCACCTCGTTTGGCAAGCTCATCTGCTATCTGGTTGCCCGAGAAGTCCGGATGCCCTGGTACCCACATTAGCGTTACCTTCAAAAGTTTGGCAATCTCATTCAAAGACGTCCGGCATTCTACAGTTAACCTAGAAGTCGTATAGAGTCCTGCTAGGTCTAAGTTCATACGGCTCATGTCTTATTGACAAGATTCTTCCTTTTTCTTCTTTGAACATGAATTGGCGTTCAAATGATTTATGTCATGTTGACGACATGTTTTTTATTTTGTTTTATTTGATATTGAAAACAAAAACAAAATTAAACAACGAATAAGAAAGCAAAACGTAAAGACAGTACATGCATCTGTGTACTTGTTTCTTTTCCCCTCGTCCCTCTCGCCTAGAAAGTAACAGTCATGTCAATAAGAAAAGAGCCGTATTTTTTTTTTTTTTTTTTTTTTAATAATTTATTTTTATTATTGAATCTTTCTTATCGAAATTTACAATATGTATTCAAATCTTAATTCTACTTGTTGTTTATTAGTTGTTACCTGTGTAACCACTAACTGCTGTATTCAAATTTTTAAGACTGTCTTCTAGTAAGGCTCAAAGTATCGGTTCTTTTTAGCCTCTGGTGACCTTCGAACTGAAGCAAACCCCGAGCGAGGTAGTTAGGGTGAACCATTAGTTTATCGATGTAGCTTATTGAATATTTTTTAATTTCCTCCTGGATAGTGGGGACGTTGAGATCTCTGTGGATAATATCATTACGTATATACCATGGGGCGCAGACAATTTGTCGTAATATTCTAGACTGTCTTCTTTGAAGCTTTTGGATGTTAGATGCGCATGCAGTAAAAGAGCCGTATGAACACAGACTTGGAAAGCAATGCAGCCTCTCTATTCGTAAACATTCGTATATCCCTCGATATGCGATAATACCTAAGCCAGTGAGCCGCCCGCCTCATTGCGGAGTTTTCCGCTTGCAGGACACTACAGCCGTCCGGCAGACCCTTAACATTAAAAAGAATGCTTTGATACTGATTTGATTTGTGTGCAAAAGTTAAAGTCCAATTAGAATAAAATTAGAAGATATGCGTACAAAGATATAAAAGTCATATTATAAGGACCACCCTACCTTTCATACGTATCGATCGATAATACACATCTTGACTTAAGAAAAAGGTTTACATGATTAATTCGCTTCTGTCCTTAAGATATGAGCATTTTTTTTTTTAAGTAGAATCCAAAATATCACAACAAATAGCAAAAACTTATTTGTACTACTTAAACTTTTCTCATAAAGACACTCAAGCATATCAGCAATTGACTTTAACAGCCGTATTCATAAAGATTTAAACAGTCGCTATTATTGTTATATTTTAACTTAAAAAAACTCGTTTTGGTTTATTCCCTTTATGACAAAGCTTTGAATTCTTTTATTGCAAATCCCGCTTTTTTTAAATAAGTTTTTGTTCACATATTTTCTTATAATAAATGCATGAAATTCCACGCCCCAGTCATCAACATTGGATGCTTTTGTTTCAAAATATTTTATTGAGTTATTTAAATATCACAGATATTTTATTAATTTTAATCTCCAGATGTTTAATACAATTTTCTATTACTTATAAAAAATTATTCATTTCCTTTTATAATTTGCAATTAACACTTTCAGTACATAAATCTCAGGCTCTTCAAACTATTAATAACGACTTGTTTATACTAATTTCCGGTATTTAGAAGCGTGAATGTAATTAATTATTATATTGTAACAATTTTAATAGAAGCAATTTAATAATTAGCTCTGAAACATCATAAATATTTTATTTTTTGTTTACAAACAAAAGCGCACCTATTAACATTTAAAATTGCAAACTCATATCTTATATATTTTCCAGAAGAAGAAAATGTCTTGAACACAACCTTGTTATTAAAATGTCACAAGTTTTTGTTTTCTTTTTTCTTTAACTCGTTTTTAGTTTTGCAAGCAAAATGTTAAATAACAATTTATTTTAACCGCCGGATGTTAAAGTAACAACTTTTATACACCTACAAAAAGGGAGACAGCAGCAGCAACAAATAAAACTACGAAAACGACACCAGCAGAAATAACAATTGCAGTCAAGTTGCGCGAAACCAACAATTTAGAACACAATTTAATGAGGCCACTAACTAACCATATGCGAGCACGAAAACAAGCAACAATAAAGCGAGAACTTAACTACCCAGTAATTCTATTGTCCAGTATGCAAAGTTTCGATTGAACACGAAAAAGCGAAAACACTATAAATTCTTTGTTTTTATACCCTTCACCGAAGGTAAAGGGGTAGGATATTTGTATGTACATGTATAAGTTTGTCATTCCATTTGCAATTTCTACAACACTGATGTAAGATGTAAAGTATACATGAGTAGCGAAGTTGATTTAACGATGTCCGTCTGTCTGTGTGTATGATGAAATGGGTTTTCCGAAGACCCTACAGATGATGGAGATAAAGTTTGATATTTCAGTCAGATCCACGGCTGCCTCTAATAGTACTCATAAATCCCTTGTTGTCGTTGTTTATGAGGTTTTTTTCTGAGCCAAGAGCCAAAGTTTCCAAGCATGTTCGTTATCAAAATAATCTCTAAAAAATGGGCGGGATTGAAAAAGAAGCCGTGGAAATTTCCGTACAGACAGCGGGATGGGACAAGTGGGCGTGAAACTTCCCATACAAAGTCATTAAAGATTTCTGTATATATGAAGAACGGCAAGAACCAACGTCTCGAAATAAGGTACAAGCATCTTGGTTATCAATACACAACATCCCACAAAATGTGGGCTGTACTGGAGAAGTAGGCGTGGCACAAAATATATATATTTATATATAAAGAACGGTATTTAAACAACTTTCTGTTCTTATCGCACCATAGTGATGGATATATCGGGAAAAAGCTGCAACTTTAAAATAAGAACGCGTCACATAAAATCAATAATATTCAACTTTGAATTAATGTTGTTTGTATTTAGTTTGTGGGATACATTGAATCCATATTGTTTTAAAGTTGAAAATTTCAAGACTTTTATTTCATTAATATTAAAATTTAAATTGCAAAATAATAGATTTATAAGAAAAATTTTGAAATCTATATGGCAACACTTTAAATGAATATGTAAACAAAATCAGCTGATTTCTTCTTTATCAGGTTGTAAAATTTTATGTGTTGTAGATGCTTTTAAAAAATGCCGGTAAAATGTAATTTAGTGTATGGTTAATTGTACACAGAAAGTGGAATGTAATTACCAGGGAAACCACAAATATGCAATTGCATGTTTTTCCTTGTGCGAAAAATGAGGGCAGAAACAATATATTTATCCGTTTTAGAGCTTTTTATGAATTTTGGCATCGATATGTTAGTGCATATTTTGGCATATTTTACGGTTTGGAGCATATTTTTGCATAATTTAGTTCAAAGAGCCTTTTTGCAGCATTTTTTAAGTTTTAATTGCATATTTTGCCGTTTTAAGGCATATTTTGACACATATTCGATTTTTTTACATGCCTCTTGCAAGTTTTCGCAGCAAAAAAATTTTTTTTTTCGAAATTCTGATGGCTTTTCTGTTTTAAATATCTATCTGAATACCTAACGTGTGGCTTTAATTTCGCCATCCGCATTTAATTTTTACTCTAAAATGAAGACAAAGCAGGTTGACATTTGCTTTTATGTAAAATATGAAAGTTTAAAATAACATTATCTATTGTTATTTTAAACTTTTATATTTTACATAAAAGCAAATTAAGAAAAAAGCATTATAAACTTATGTTTTTGGCGATGTGTGCAATACATAGAAATCTGAACCAATCTTTTAGTACACCGATCGACTGAGAATCCATTTTTAAAGAGATTGAACGATGCCCATCCGTCCGTCTGGCTGGTTGTCTGTCCATGTTAACCTGGTGCGCAAGTTGCAATTTTGTACATTATTTGATCAAATTTGGTAAACACATTTTAATTGTAACAAGGACGAAGTCTATGTAAATGGTGAGAATCGGTCTTTAATTAAATATATTTCCCATAAAAACTTCTTTCCAAACTAGACTCTTCGTGTACGTAAGCCATCTTATTATGTTGGCATTTAGATTAAATTCGCCCAAAAAATATGTTACAGCAGATTAAGTTATTTTCGAATTGGTCTGAAAATACTATCGTGTTTAGGCTTTACCGATTATAATTGAAGTATAGTTTTTTTTTTAATGCAATTGATGGATATTTTGTTTTTAAATGAGTAACTTTTAATTTTTTTTTGGGGCATATTTTAAAAAATTTTGAGTACGTATTTCCGAATTTTTTCTGCATATTTAATGCGCATAAAACGCATTGTTTAGAGCATATTTCTGGTTTCCCTGGTAATGAACATTTTCGAAAATGAATTGGCAGACTATAAAATATCGATTTCGGGTAACGTGGTCCTCTCTGAAAGCAAGTGAATCAGTTTATTTCAAGTCATTGAGCCACTAAACAGCAGATAAAGAAGATACCTAGAAACTAATCGAAGGGGCTGGATTGTCCAATTTGGTCCCTTGCTTTAAAGTTAAATTTGCTTTTTGACTATAATAAACAATCAAGTGTTTATATACTAGTGTAGAGGCCAATACTACTTAAGATAGCCTGCAGTATTTAGACAGAGAGGATATAATTCAATATCTTTTCCACATTGTTTCAATTGGACAACAATATTGTTCATATGAGAATTTAATATTAATTCAATGTCGAAAAATATTATTTCTATATTGTTTCCATATTATTTCCATATTGAAATAAAAAGTTTCAATAGATTTTAAGTTGTTTTTTCTCTGGGTGTACTTGTTCATTTTCCATTCTTACCGATTCGTTATCGATTCTTAATGCTATCGCGGTTTCCAAAAATATAAACCCGTGTATGAATGTGTACTTCAAGTTTCTATTATTTAACTAATTTTCGCTTTGCTTATCATATTAAATTGCAATATTAATACCGACATTTTTCAGATTTACCGAAAAATGTGTTTACAAATTCGATTCATTTTGTTTACTGGGTAGTTTACAAAAGTAAAAGGCAAAGTGGGATGTGGCAAAATGTGTAGAAGGTGCGTTAAGGGAAATGGAGTAGAAACAGCATTTAAAACACAAGTTTATTAAGTTTCTGGGTTTTACATTTTTATTTTTACAATTAATGTTGAACAATTTTTAAACAAAGGAAATATACAATTAATGTTGAACAATTTTTAAACAAAGGAAATATATCAGTGGCATTTTGACGAATCGTTTGACTTAAGATGTTTTGTTGAAAACAATTTTGTTAATCATACGAATTTTCATTCAAAAAATATTTTTGTTTACGTTTTTAAAATTTTGTATTGCAAACGAAATTTTTCTTTAATTTTGGTTTATGTTATTATTTGATCATAATGATTGTTTCACCCAGTTTTTTTTTTTTAAACTCGACTTAAGATGTTTTGTCAAAATGCCACAAATATATACAAATATATAATACATATATATTATATTATTATTCATATTATGAAAAACATTCATTATACAAAATAAATGTAATAATCCGGTATGTGATAGAAAACGATTTGAAATAGATAATGTCGTCTTCAGTAACTTTGAAAATTGATTTCTAAAACATTTTCCCCTTTTTCCTGTCTATATTATTTTAATTTTATGCAAGATCTATTTATTGGACTGTATTTTGAACAAAAATTTGGACCATAGCTCAGTTAGATTTAAAACTCCCTCGAAATTCATCACATCAGCTCAAACCTATCGTTTAAGAATCCATAGATTTTCATCAGATGCCTGAATAAATGAGGTAAATCTGGTAGAAAGAGATTTAAAAAGCCATTTTGAGAATATTCAAGTATAAAGAGTGTTTTCAAAGATATTAATCTGCAGTTAAGGAAGCTTAGAACAAAGCCCGTCAAAACTACTGTCCCGTTCATTATAACCTTCAACACAGGTAAAAAGATTTATTTGGGTACCTGTAGCGTTGGCCTAACCCTAAAATGGTATTCACCACTGAGTGACACAATATGCGTCTACAAACCGTCCCTATAGGGGAGGATGTAGAACACCCTTTCTGTCAATGACCTGAATTGGAGCGAAGGCGACTTTTTGAAATACTTATTTTACGAGTATACGATATCTCTGGCTTGAGCTGGACTGCGTTTTGAACTTTAGGTTGGTTCTACGTTGCGGGTTCTGTTTTCTGGTACCACAATGAATCATTGACTCTTATGGCCATTTTCTCAATGTATCGACAAACAGTCTGTTACTTAAGGTCAACATAAATTTATTAGAACGATAAACTGTCCGTTCACGATTTTAGGTTTTCAATATACCGATATAAAACATGATTTTCAGTTGGCAACACCTCTCAAAATACATGTTTAAGTTAGGAGTCAGCAGATTGAATTTATCTGTACGGCAAATAAAAGGAAAATAAATAATTGGCAGATGAGTGCTGGTTAGGTTTGCGACACAATAGAAGCAAATGAGACATTGAGAAAACCAAATTTCCTTAATGTGGAGCTTTTCGTTGGAAAAAGATAATCGCGTTATGAGAAAACGTCCATTAGTGTGTTAGGTGAGTACTGACGGCAATTTAAACTAATTTACCCTATTGCAAGGCCATATATACATATATATATTTCCTTTAACTCCGGTTGGAACATAAGGGCCGTAACGAAAGATCTGTAGTTATTTTAATCTGTGGAAAGCTTTTTCAATTACCTCCAGGATTTATTCATATGGCTTAGCTCAGCATTGGTGTTACTACGCCATGATGTTTTTGGCCAGCTTTGATTTCCGGCTCCTCCCGATGCTTCAAGGCAAGATTTCCTTACATCTTTTCTGAGGGAATGGCCTATCCATCGCCATTTTCTACATTTTTCAAGGTGGATTGGATTTTTTTTTGCTTGAGCGCCCCGGTAAGCGTGTCTATCAGTGCGGGGGTGGAGGGTTCGATTCTTGCCAGAAACTCTTGCCTTTTGCGAACAATCGTAGAGCTTCGCGGTATTAGTTTAGAAAAAAAGTAGGTGTTGTCTGAGGCCACCAAATTTTTAAAACTTTCCGTAGACATGTGTTCGTAAAAGACTGTTTTCTCAGGCTACTGATTAAGCCCCAGATTAGCGTCCATACAGGAGAGCTGACTTTACATTTGAATTTGTGCTGTTGTGAGATATTCTGTATTCTTAGCTGCGACACGTAAGCCATAATTTCCCGCATTTTGCCCAATCGATTATGTTTCTTTTCCATGTTCTATCTTCTTGTCGTGAGTAATACGATGACGTCTGCGTACAATAGTTTCGGTCGAACATATCCCATAATATACTGTGTTCGTATACACAGCTAGGAACAGGAGTGGAGACATTAAGCATCCTTGTTTTACAAAATTCTAAAATTTAATATACGAAGAAAGCATCTTATTATGGAGTACACGGTATTTGAAAACGTTAAAGAGGGTTGTTTAAACTAGCACAAAGTGTTGCTAAATATTATTAGATATAATTAGATTTATCAGCTTAGTAGAAATATTCCTAGCACTCAAAGAGTTTCAGAAAGCAGTGGTAAAATCAACACAGCATGTGAAGAATTTGCTGGCCCTTCATTTATTTGTTCCAATATAATTCGCAGTTACAACATGAGTCGTGCAGGATCTGTTTTGTAGGAAAGCTGCTTGGTTTTTAGGTAGGAATCTTTCTCTATGTATGCGTTGTACGATTCATTCTCTCTGTAATGCGTTGTACGATTTACCTGCCAATCCACCACATAAGGATGGGCTCTTGAGGAAAAACGTGTATTACGAACAAACGTACGGGTTTCGGGAACCAGGGCCGTATTTCACAAAACAACTTATCAACTTTTCACTTTGCACTTATCAAATTGCATTTTTGGCAAAGTGATAAGTGTTTCTGTTCCACAACATTCTTTGCAAATCTCACTTTGCACTTATCTAGTTTTTGCAAAGACTTTGCTCTCTTTGCAAAAACTTTGCTCTCTTTGCAAAGTCTTTGCGCTCTCTTGCAAAGTCTTTGCGCTCTTTTGCAAAGTGAATCTGCAAAGTGTTCCACAAAGGATTTAATCATCTTTGCATTTCTGTCTTATCACTTTTCACTTTGCATTGCTTAATTTAAATTATTAAAATGAGCTAAAAAGTAAAAACTGCAAAAAAAAGCAAAAAAAGTCACATCTTCAGCCCGCGCAAGAGCTCCTAAAAATTAAGTATATGTTAGAAAAGTTAATGTTTTAAATTTAAATATTTTATTTACTATCGATTATTATTAATTAAAACTGAAAACATTTTGAACTTAATACAATGCTTTTGTTGTTATATTAGAAATTTAACAAAATTGAAGATCAAAGCGCGGGCTGTTACACTAAAAATAAATTAATAATATTTTACACGGGTCTAGTGCAGACAAAAATACAATATATTTACGCTATTAGAAGTCGATAAGAGAAAAAAAATATTTTCGACCCACCCTAATGTATATATCTATAGCTTAAATTTTTACCAAAGGATGGCTTAAGCATAAAGTATGTGAATTATTAAAGGAATAGGACTATTGCAAGAAAGCTTTAACATTTCATTTTAAAGGTTAATAAATTATTAAAACAGGCTTCCTGGGAGGAAGTTTTGAAAAAAGCCCAATCTTTGCAATCTTTTAATTGTGCTCTAATTCTTCTTTAATTTTATTTAAAAAGAAATCAACTTAAATCAATTAAAATTTTGTAGTCCCGAAAAATTAATTCGGGCCCTATAATTTCTTATTATGCCCACGTCTCCACTATTGTAGAACAAAAATTCGCGTCTTAACATTTTGAAAGCTTCACTAGCTATAACAATATGAATTTGCAAAGAGATCGTTTACCTTGCAAATTTTTGACAAACTTATCAAAATTTGCTTTGCAAAAATAGAATTTACAGTTTTTGTGGAACGAAACAGCAAAATTATTTGCAAAGTCTTTGCAAATTACACTTTGCAATAATAACATTGCACTTTGCGCAAGAGAACGTACGTGGAACAGAAATTGAAAAGAGAATATAAAAATTGCAAAGACTTTGCAAATTTCACTTATCAATTTCAACTTATCACTTATCAAATTAAATAGTTCTGTGGAACAAAAAGTTTTGCAATTTGACGAAAAATTTGCAAAGTGAAAAGTTGATAAGTTGGTTTGTGGAATAGGGCCCAGATCCCTAATTTCGCAAGAACACATCCCATTGTAGTAACGATAAAACAGGCAAATGCAACCCACATTGCGACGGTGCTCAAGGGAGTCAATAGAATTGGATACCCTACTGTCACCAATGAGAACCTTCGCCCTCTCCTGCACGCGGTCGAGAAGCTCCAAAATAGACTTTGAAGCACCGGCCCACACATGAGAGTTGTATTCCATACGCGGTCGGATATAGGTTGTATAAATAGTAAGGAGATCAGATGGAGTTAAGTATATCTTACACCGTCTTAGAAAACCGCACTTGAATGCTTCTTTCGACACCTTGAATATATGTTCTGTCCAACGGACATCACATTGTATCCTCATGCCCAGAACATCAAGAGATTCCGATTCCTAAATAATTATACCACCCATAAATACAGATGAGGCACCCTGGTTTGTCGCGCGTTTATGCGTCAGCACGCAACATTGGGTTTTTCGGGCATTAAAATCGACCCTTTTCGCACGACCCCATTCCGAGATTATGTGAAGGTCTCGGCCAAGCGTATCATTCATATTCTGCCTCATAGCACCGAAATCGGATACGCTTGGTCTGCATTCGAATGAGCAGGAGTGGCAAAGGTTGCTGGCATCTGCAAAAGAGTAGATATGGTTGGAAGTTTGACAAAGGAGGTCATTTAGAAAGATAAGAATGAATGAATCTTGAACTCGTTTGACGAAACCCCATCTATAAAAACTCATATAGTGCGATCTCTGCAAAAACTCGATATAAATCGGGAGAAATTATCACCGACACCAAATGCAGCAAGTTTTGACAAGAGTGCACCATGCCAGACTCTGTCAAACGCCTTGGAAATTTCTAAAGCAATTACCTTACTTGCGCCAAAATGGTGAATGGAACGGCACCATTTTTCCGATAACAGAGCTAGTAAGTCTCCAGTAGAGCGACCTCTACGAAATCCATACTGGCGGTCGCTTAGTAGGTAGTTTGACTCTAAATATTTGACAAGATGGTAATTTACCATACTCTCCATAACTTTGGAAAGTGCCGAACAAATTGCAATTGGGCAGTCATTTTCAGGGTTATTAGCCATTCCTTTTTTAGGAATTGGCGATACGTTAGCAACTTTCCAGCAGACTGGAAACTCCGCGGCACGGTATAAGAGCTGAAAATATTTGCTAAGGGACGAGCTAGCGTCGGAGAGAACTGCTTCAAGACCAGTGCAGGTATACTATCCGGCCCAGGAGACTTGTTTATGTCGAGATCCGCAAGAACCCTTTTAACAGCTCGAGCCCGAAAAAATATTCTAGGCATAGTTACGGATACTTTTTCGAGTTCGCGTAGTGGTTGATTGCTAGCTGGTAGGTGAGAATTATTAGCAAATAGTTCGGCAAAACAATTAGCCTTAGAGATGGTATTGAAGAACTAGCATTAACCCGTACTCTTTTAACGAATGACCAGAAGCTTTTACTACCCCGGGGAGCAGCAAGAACTTCAGTACGAAGACGCTGCTCGTGAAGAGTTTTTCCCCGCCTAAGTACTTTGGCACACGAAGACCTTGCCATTTTTCGTAGCAATTCAGTATCAGCGTTTTTATTTTTACGCCAATTTCTGAATGCTTCCTCTCTGGATCTGACTGCTGATTTGCACGACTGATTAAACCAAGATTTGGATCGAGGTTTATTCGAAGCTTTTTTAACTGGAACGAAGATTTTCATTCCAAGCATTATTACATTTTCAACCATTTTCGCCATGGCATTGACATCACTGTCCAGGAAACAAAGTTTCCAATTGAAATGCCGAAAAAACTCATTGAGCGTAATTTAAAAGATTTTTAAAGCTGAAACATTTCATAAAGATTTTAAAGAGATGATGATGATCTGGCCTAAGCAACCAGTGAAATGCGCATAGGAACTAACTTGTCCTCCAACAATAAATTTAAGTGGATTTATCAAGAATGAAAATTGGGAATTAAGCACGACAAACAAAATCTTATTAATTGATTTAAAGCAACATTATTCTTCATGTCAAAATTTCTAGCATTTTTAGAAAAAAAGACTCCTGTTAAGAAATTTATATGATTTTTCTCATATTCTTTTTACTTTAAATAGAAATACATACTTTACCCTTATAAATATTTCTTACATCTTTTCTGACTGCTTGTAATCATGATAACTATCAACAAAAAAATATACAATTAAATGTACGAGAATTTTATGACAGGCATGGTATAAATAAATAAAAGAGGATAATTGAATTATGTTAATGTCATAATTGTTGTAAACCAAAGATCGATGCATGTCAGGCCATCAAATATGTTGTTCATCAAAAATCATTTATCATTTGGACAGTTTGTTTTTATTTTAGAAATAACATTTACACGGAAGTACAAAGTTTAGTTTTCCAAAGAAAAAAAGATTTATAAATTAATATTAATTCAAATGAATTATAACAAGATAAAAACAAGTAAGAAATTATAGTCAGGCAAACGCGAACATATGATACACTACACAATTCGTGGGATTTGCAAAATGAAATTGACAGTGGATCGATCCTATTTGCGATCTATAGGCAATTATGGTCTTAACAACACATATTTTTTTATAAGGTTTATTTTGATATGAGTGCAAATTGTGACAAATTTAATTCGAATAAAATTGATTTTTAAGCGGTAGTTTATTTGGGACAAGAAAGGGTCTGTCATTAAGTGCTTCCTATTTTTAAATTTAAACGAAATGAATGGAACATTATGCAAACATCCGCTGTTACTTTGCTAAGTGGCGCTTATTCGAAATGTCACTTTGGTATGTGGCTAATTCACTTAAGGTAGAAGTACATTACACGCGTTAATTCAATGACGATTATCGTGCTTTTACAAACCTTTAGCGCATAAATGATGGAATATTATACAACGTTACAAAAGCTTCTTTTTTCAGCGTTTTTTTTATTTGTTTACCACTTTTTTTTATAGAATTCTACGCTTAAACTCTTTGTTTTTTACAACACTGTAGGTTTTATAAATCTTTCAATAAGTTTTCCTCCATGATTCACAAATTTGTTTAATTATTTTTTTTTTTTTGTTTTTTTGTCAGCTGATTACTTGTAAAAATACTCAACGCGTTTGAAAGTTCAAAGTTAACCAATTCTCTGCCGCGTACGCGACAAAATGTTTTTTGTGTAACTTGTTCTATGAAAAAGCACACGAGCGCGCACAAGCGCGTCTTATGTTCTTCTACGTATAGACCTGCAGTTCAAGAAAACACCACATGAAACTGGGTCAAACCGCATGTTATAGGTGAAAAGTTCACATCACCTTCACGTGGAATGACCATGCCCTAAAATCGATAGTGCAAAGTGTTCAATGGCAAACACTGTGTGACACGTAGCGCTTTCCTGTTGAAACCCCATGTCGTTGGTATCCATATCATTCAATTCAGGAAAAACAAAAAAAAAAAATTGCTAGCGCTTGCCCTTGATGGTGATAGTAAAGCCAACCGTTTTTAAGGTCAAAAATCCACACCGTGAGTGAGTTTTTCCAGATTTATTGTACTCTCTTGGATCTCAAGTGAACTAGTTTCGTGTAAATTCGACGATTTTGCCTATTGACGTATCCATTCATTTACAAAAGGCCTCCATCGCTGAGGATGATAACGGGCAGCTTTTTAATATAACAATTTTATCATTTGCACGTCTTGTGGACCGCTATTATTGACGTATACATAACAGACTGAGTATATAACTACACCCAGAGAAAAAACATGTTTTAATATGGTCACCCCCAACAAAACCATTTTTAAAGAAAATTTTTAAACATTATATTGTTTCATTTAACCATATTATTGTACCTTACAGCCATATTATGGTTAAATTAGTCTTCCGTCAAGAAGCTACAACCATATTATGGTTGCCTCGGAACAAGATATGGTTAGTTATAACTTAAATATGTTTAACACTTATAATAGCATGGTTGGTTTTCAACCAAAGCATGTTGCTCTTCGAAAAGAGAAAAATACTATTGTAAATTTAGAAACAAATTATTGTCATATTTAGCCATAGCAATATATAATGCAATTTTATACAGTATTCAAAAACTGTTACATTATGTAAATAAAGCAACAAATGTGATAAATAAATGTTTTCTTTTCACAAAAATAGTTAAAATTAGTTGATCTAATCAAATCTAATCGAAAATAATCAAGAAATCTAATCAATTACTTTTTTAATTAGTTTTGATTAGATTTGATTAGACATGCTAATCGTCACTAATTGCGATTAGATTTTTGATTATTTCTAATCTAATCAATTAGTTATATGAAATTGTTTTCAAAATTCAATTCTAATGATTAGATTATTTTATAACTCTAATCGTAATGATTTCTAATTCTAATCGAAATTCCCAAGCTATGTTAAAAACACGACTACTAGTAGGCGTAAAAAAGTCAAGTGGAGGTCCCCCCCTTTCCCCTTTCAAGAAATAGATCCTATTTATAACCACACCATAATAGTGGAGAGGGTATTCTGCATTTGTGCTGATGTGTGTAACACCTTTAAATATGATAAAATTGCTTATAGGTTCTTATTAGCACAAGCCTATTGAAAATATGCAAAACCGTAGGACCACGAGGGTAGATAGAGGCAATGTCTGCATCTTAGAAACTATCAAAACGATTTTAATAAAAATTTAAAACATAAATAGATCCATATTTATATGGATACATAAGCATGATTCTCCCGTGATCCCTTGTAGTAAGTTTTAAGCAAATTCGATACATTTTTTAAAAATTGTACGCCATATTGGATCCGCCATTTTTAATTTTTAAAAACTGACATCACATTCGTAATCGGTGACCCTAAAAACCTTGAGGTACCTTTTTTTATTAAAATTTATTGAATCCATATGAAGTAAATAGTTTTGTCGCACTAAATTATCAATATGTCCCTGTGTGCGACGGTCACGTTCGACGTGATCGAAATGCCTATTTATTTTTGAACTTTAAAGTCGATTTTCTTAAAATAATTTTTTTGCGGCATATGATGTTTTAACAACAAGATTCTCATTTGTATTCCCAAACCTTTAAAAAAAGAATTCTAAGCCAAAACGAAAGCAATAAAAAATTTTAATTCAAATTGCCAACCTTGTTGAGAAAGTAGGGATTTTCTCCCAAGAGCGACACATTTAGTTTTTTTTTAATCAAAAGGCTTGTGTATTAATTATAGAAATTAATTTTTATTTTGATCTTAAATATTTCGATTATATCGTCGTGTTGGAACCATCTATTTCCCAAGTGTACAGCCTTCAGCTTATCTCAAAAGTACTCCAATATTATGGCCCTGTAGCGATTTCTGGTGATGGTTGTTGGAGCGCCGTTTTCAACAAAAGAGAAAAATGAACCGATAAATCTATCTTCAATCGCTACTTAATAGAAAAAACTAATTACAGATTAAGGAAGTCATTTCTTGCCACACACTTTTGAATGACAAACTCTTTTTCTTCACTTAAATTTATCCCATTTTGAATCACTCTACTAGCGAAAAGATACATTTAATAATGTAAATACATATTTGGAAACCATAAAGTACAAGTGTCATTTAACAAATTGAAGTACGATACAATCACATACACACACATTTTATATTTTATAAAGTCGCACGTCCCAGCTTACGACTTAAAAATTACTAAGAGACGACTCGCAAACGATTAGAAATACGATAAATACAAACTCATATGATATTAGAAAAAATACTTGTAAAATACTTACAAATGCAAGCGCGAATCCCAGAGGGCGAGAGGGTGTAATGGGGGTCATGATCCCCTAAGCAAGTCGCCCCCACCCACAAACCACAGTCTGGATCCGCTTATGTACGAGTACAAACGACTACCAAACGTACGAAGGGTACCAATTTTAATCATGAAGAGTGGTTTAAAAGGACTCACAGTGGATAATAAATTCCATTAAATGCTGGCTGGGACTGCACAAGTGGCAGCAGTTGTAGTGGTGTTCGTAAACAACTTACAATTTCTAAATATCCTGTTCAACATTTCATAATGAAACCGGAAGGAAACACGAGGCAGGATTTCAAAAATCCTACAGGTGTTGTTGTGCATATTTTTTATGTTGCAGCTACTGATGTTGTTTGCGTTGTGTGTGTTTTATTTATTACTGTTTGTTTAAATATGTTTGCATGTGTTGTTATTTGTATTCCTGTTTGCGTATGTACACACTGCCCCACACAAACACGCACATAATTTGAACAATTATACGTGCACGTTTTACTAGCACCTCCGTTACCAATACAAATACTAGAACAATCAAAACAACTACTACAAACACAAACTCGGGCATAATGTTTGCTTAAGAGTATTTAATAAAGTGCATTCATATAGAAACCTTGGGAACATGTTGTTATTTAAAAATAAATATTTTTCTAGAACGGGGGCAGTTCGAATGGTTAATTTAAAGTCTTGTTAACACTATTCGACTTGATAAATAGTCCATAAAGTGGTAACGAGTGGAGAAAAAGTTACCAAAAATTGTAACCAACATATTGGCCTACTGATCAGCAAAAAATTCCAGATGTTATCGACTTTGGCGTGGTTAAAAACATCCCCACAGAAACGATTCATGTTGAAGCTTCCTTAGAATTATCATCCGACCACACACCTACAATTGTTACTATATCGAACCCAAATAGAATTGTATTTCCGTCAGGTTACTTAGCGACGCCAGCCACACAAATAAATTGGTTAAAATATAAAAAATTTCTCAGTGCCCATTGCACAGAAAATATTCCGCTTAGTACACCGGAGAATGTGGATCTCTCTCTTGTTAACTTTGACAGTTATCTTAAACTAGCTGTTCAACACTCCAGCGTTACCCCCAAAAAAATTAAAAATAATAAAATATGTTCTTCAGATGTCGAGCGGCTCTTGACTGAAAAAAGGAGAGTTCGAAGAGAGTGGCAACTTTACAGATCCCCGCAACTTAAGATTTTATTAAAAGAATGCACAAAAAGGCTAAGAAAGTTGCTACAGAATCAGAAAACGGCTTCTCTAGAAAAATATCTTAAGGAACTTGATGCAACTCCACAATCTGACTACTCATTATGGCGTGCAGCTAGAAATCTAAAAAGGCCAGTTATATCTAAGCCACCATTAAGAAACTTGAATGGTAGTTGGGCAAGAAATGACAATGAAAAAGGAAACCTGTTTGTAAATCATTTGAAAAACGTATTTACACCAAATATATCTCACAATATTGCGGTCGAGTTACCACCTGTTGATGCTAGAGCAGCTATTCCCCTCAGATTTGAGATAAGAGAAATCGAAAAGGCTGTTTGTGACTTAAACACTAAGAAGGCACCTGGTATTGATAAAATCAGTAATAAAATGCTTTTGGAGCTACCTCGCATAGCAAAGAAAATTATTCTTTTTATTTTTAATGCTATTTTACGCCTTGAATACTATCCTGAAAAATGGAAGGTTTCCTTAGTTACCATGATACCAAAGCCAGGTAAAGATCATACAAAAGTTGAGTCTTATAGACCTATTAGCTTATTATCAAATATGTCAAAGCTGTTTGAGAAATTATTAGTTTCAAAATTAACACCAATTTTAAGTGAAAATAGATGTATTCCAAACCATCAGTTCGGATTTAGAAGAAAACACAGCACAATCGAGCAGACTCATCGAATAGTAAATGTCATAAGAAAAGCATTTGAAGAAAAGAAATATTGCTCAGCACTCTTCATCGATGTTTCGCAAGCTTTTGACAAAGTCTGGCATGAAGGCTTATTACACAAATTGAAGCAAAATTTACCAGCAAACACACACAAGCTGCTAGAAAGCTACTTAGTCGGTCGTCAATTTATTATTAAAGAAGGAAATTTCTTAAGTTCACCTTAGCCCATTGCCGCTGGAGTCCCACAAGGCAGCATCCTGGGCCCCCTATTATACTTAATTTATACTTCGGACATGCCAACAAGCAACTACACACAAACTTCAACATTTGCAGACGATACAGCTTTTCTAAGCGTCCACGAAAATCGTTATGAAGCATCGCGTTACTTACAGCATCATATATTTCAACTAGAAATATGGTTAAGACAATGGAGGATAATGGTCAATGAGCAAAAATGTGTACATATAACATTCACTTTGCGCCGGGAATCTTGCCCCCCTATTACAATCAATAATCAAATAATTCCTCAACATTCGCATGTTAAATATCTCGGTATACATCTGGATCGGCGATTAACGTGGAAATGCCATATAGAGGCAAAATTAACTCAAATTAAACTAAAAGCCATTCAAATTCATTGGCTTATTGGAAGAAATTCTGTCCTTAGTCTCGATTGCAAGCTTCTACTTTACAACTCTATCTTAAAGCCTATCTGGTGCTACGGTATTCAACTATGGGGCACTGCCTCGGCCTCTAATATCGACAAAATTCAAAGGCGCCAAAATAAACTTCTTCGAATAATCACAGCCGCTCCCTGGTATGTTAAAAACTCAAACATTCATAAGGATCTCAATGTGCCATTAGTGAAATCTATGATTACAAAATATGCAATAAAATATTTAAAAAGGCTTGAACAACACCCAAATCCACTAGCTCGAAATATTTTAAATCATGGCGGCCACACTCGCTTAAGAAGAAGAGACACTGCAGCACTTACCCAATTAGATGAGCGATAAACACCTATAAAAGTGAACATAACCCGTGATGAAGAAAATTTTGTCTGGCACTGGCAGGAGATAAAATAACGTATTAGGTTAAGATTTGATTAATTATTGTTAGTTCATATTTAATATATGAAGTTTCAATAAAAAATAATGACAAAAAAAAAAAAAAAAAAAAAAATTGTAATGTTACTACACAGACTTAAAAACTAAAGTGTTCTTTGCCAAGATACAAACATTTCTAAGGACTTTTCAGACAGCACACTAGAGTAAATAGGAAAATACATCCATAGGCAAGTTTGTGTGTGTGTGTATTTATATTTATTATGTACTAAAAAATACATGAACACATGTACAAACAAATTTCTATTTATATTTATTTACCTGCATGTTTCAATATTCAAATTATAAAAAGAACAACGACATAAAAGAAACGAGTCAGGCCAGCCCGTCAATATGATGTCCTACATTGTTAATGTGTTTATTAAGATGTCTTAAATACAATAAAAATAACATTTAAACATTTTATTGAATTAAAAAAAAAAATCATTAAATTTTTTAAAGAATCGGTCTTACAACTTTTTATAGGAAAAACTTTTGAAAATTTCTCTTTTCTATGCGAATATCAAAATTCTGAGGAACGTTTTTTAATGGAGATTATGCAAAGTAGTAATGGAAAGACCTTAAAGAAACTTTTTTCATATAGTCACGGCGAACAAAGCTTTTTTAGTAGAAATATGTTTAAACATATTTTGGTAACTTCAACCATATTATTGTAATGATCGATCAACCATATTATAGGTAAATCAGTCCTCTACAAAGAAAACAACATTGACCATATAATGAATACCTTTGACAATGTTATGGTTTGTAATGTTAATGTTTTAAGCAAAAATAATTATATAGTTATTTATCAATCATATTAAGCCACTTTTGATATATGGTCCTGCCGGGGCTTGTTGAGACAATCTCAAGGACGTTACACCTTTTCGTTTTACATCCACCGTGGCAAATACCTGGGTTTCGGCCAGGGGGGGGGGGGGGCGGGGGTTTAAAATTTCATCCTTTTGGGCTGCTTGGGCAGCATATCGGTGTATAAAACTATAAACTTAATTACGTAAAACGCAACGCCAACAATTACATTGAAAGCAAAAACAAAGTCAAAAATATTTTATAATTTTGTTGTTGTTTTCTACGGAAATTTATACTGCGTTTTAATATTTTCAACGCCACAAGATATGCAGCGTTTGAAATTTAAAAGTTCAATATGAATTTCTGCAGAAAGCAACGACATATTTAAAAAACATTTTCGATTTTGTTTTTGTCTTCAATGTAATTGTTTGGCGTTGCGTTGCGTTTTACACATTAAGGCCTATGTGTCTTTACATCAGAGGCACAGTAGTCCACGGATAATTAGGAACCTCGCCAAAAATGGACATATTTTTGGGTTATTATGCGGGGTAAGTATTTAAACGAACACGCTTAACTACCTCATTGAGGTTATTAAACGTATTTATTTACAAGATATCTTTACTTTGATGTATGAAAAAAAGTTGACATAGATATTTTTACACTTATCAGCAAGGTAAGAGGTAGCAATAAAAAACAATGGGATTTGCTGTCTCAAATTTTATCTATAATGCTTTTTGAGATGTCCTGTCGTATCCTGCTGACAAAAACGTACTCATACATACAAACTTATGATCAAGGAAACCGTAAAAATGTTGCATGGTTTTTCTTGCGCGACCAACGAAGGCAAATATAATATAATATCTTTAGTTTTTCTAAAATCGTTGGATGAAGTTTCCGGACGATATTGATCTTGGAGTCTTACTGGATCCTAAATTAAACTTTGTTTCTCATATTACATTAACTGTAAATAAAGCTCGAGGCGTTCTTGGCTTTATTAAGCGCTGGGCTAAAGAATTCACCGATCCATACATAACAACGCAACTTTACGTATCACTCGTTAGACCAATCTTAGAATATGGGTCAATCATTTGGGATCCATTTTACAACATTCACAATTCTCGTATTGAATCGGTCCAAAAACAATTTTTATTATTCTGTTTACGTGATCGTCATTGGAGTTACTCGACAAACTTTCCTTCCTATGCTAGTAGACTGGCATTAATAAAATTACCATCGCTCAAAAGTCGTCGTACAATGTTAAATGTTTCTTTTATGGTTAATCTTATTAATGGTAATGTTTGTGGTGATTTTGTGTTAGAGTCTGTTAAATTAAATATCCATTGTCGCAATACGCGTCATTATAATCTGCTTTTTGTTAAATTTTATAGAGAAAATTACGCTATTGCTGATCCCTTTTCGAGGTTATGTAGACAATTTAATTCTCTGTCACAATTTTTAGATTTTTCTTTATGTTTAAATTCCATAAAGCACCCACGCTCTACCCACGACCGTAAAAATTATACCGAATTCGGGTAATTACCTACAAAGTGGCAACACTGCCTTATTTAGATAGCTTACAGCCATACCTAAACAAGAGCGGAAAGCGTTTTCTAGCTGTCAAAAATTCTCATGCCCATACAATTTGTATGAAGCATCCCTAAATAGCGCGGCGTCAACGCTTTACAATTGGAAAATCCGATTTTGACAGCGCGTTTAATAGTGAAGTTGGCCGCTATTGTTAATAAATAATGGCAATTGAGCTGTTTTTTGTCAATCTAGCGATTTTTTTCTCTTCTATTCAGGGACCGTAAATAACAGTTATTTCTGAAAATGTGACCCAAAAACTCTCCATGTTAGAGTCAAGGAACACCTATAGTGTCATATACCAACAGATTCGTATTGACGAGCTCATTAAGAATCTTTGGTGATCTTGAGAAAACGATCTAAACTCCATAGTTAAGACTTATTTTTCAACGAAAAAATAAAAGTTGGAATGAAACTCTTAAAAAGAGAGTTTTATTTTTCCGTCAAAAATAAAACTCATTTGAGGATTTTTATTTTTTCCGTCAGAAAATAAAACTCACTTGAGGAGTTTTACTTTTTCCGCCAGAAAATAAAACTCATATTTTTATTTTTTTTTTTGATATTATTTTGTTTATTTTCATGTAAAACGTCTAGAAATTAGTTTATTATATGTTTAGTTTAACGAACATAATTTTTTCCACACACACAAATATGGATAATGTATTTTTTGCCTCCCAGAACTCGAAAAGAGGTTTATCAATCGATAAGGGCCTAGGTGAAAAATTATTTATTTCATAAAAAGCTTTTCGGTTTTCATCATCATCATCATTTTCATTGCTTTCCAGTTTCCTATCTACGTTTAGGGAGTTCAAATACTGTCCCAAAAGCGATGTGTTGGATTGTGATGTATCGCAAACATTTGGCGAAGATTGCAGCGCTTCATTACTTGTTGAAGGTTGATCATCGGATTGATTACTTCTTTAAGGTGGCTTCGAGCACACATTAACTTTAAGGGCTCCTTCGATATAATGCAGTTAAGCCGCGAATCGAGATATATAGCTGCAAGAAATGTTTGATTTTTAAGTAAAACTTTCTACCGCCGTTCTAGTTTTTCTAAAAATTTGGAGCTATTTGGCTACGTTTGAACCTCAATAAGAGTGCTATATTTGGCATTGACGAATCTTCAATACCCTTAGGCAATATACACCAGAATTAAGAAACTGATTTTAAAAAAATATTCTTTATGCAAAGAACGATAACAATTAATATTAAATAAACTCCGCTATTCGTAAAGATACATATCTTCAGTTGAAATACAAAAAAGCGTTACTAACATAAAATTTTACCAAATCAAAGCAATACATTCTTAGTACAAAAATATCTATGTAAAGGTAATACCATTAAATATATTGGGACTCAATTCGCGAATATTTGTTATTTTGATATGCTTGTTTATGGCATTGGAAAAAAATTCTAAATGTTAGTTACGTTGTTTTGCATTTCAAGTAACGATAAATACTTTAAGGCGTCTTGGACGGACATTGTAAAAATTTCAAACGGAATGACAAACTAATTGTACCCTTGTACATAAAATGAGTGTTATTTTTTGACTGTAAAAATAAAACTCCTCAAATGAGTTTTATTTTTTGACGGAAAAAATAAAACTCCTCAAATGAGTTTTATTTTCTGATGGCTAAATAAAACTCTTTTTTAAGAGTTTCATCCGACCTTTTATTTTTACGTCGAAAAATAACTTTTTAAGATGGATTTTTTCATTGTAGCCACAAAATAACAGTTATTAAAAAACTTATTCGATATCACTTATAACCGTTACGGTCCCTGCTTCTATTTATTTCTATTAAGTGGGTTTTATTAAACAAGAAAGTTAACACTACTGTTTTTGGCACAACGTTGACGCTCTTGTTTAGGTATGGCATATCAGCGTAAAAGGTAAGCGAAAGAAAACGTTCCGCCTTCCGCTCTTGTTTAGGTACGCCTGTTAGTCATACGGCTGAGTATTTTACGAGTTGTAAAAACTCTTGGCATGCTTTTTGAAAGACTCTTTTCATAAACGATTCCTTTTACGATTAATATAAGCCTTTTTCGCTGCGTTATGGAAAAATTTCTCATACAGGAATCAGCTCGTGTAACAGTTTCTCCCGTGCGAGGAATTGTCTACGATTAAAAAATGAGCTCGTCGGCGATCAAAAACACTCATTGTGAGATCCCCAGTAGACTCCTAGACGATTGAAAATGCTAGTTGTGTTGAAATAAAATTTTAATAAGATATAAATTTATGTTTTAAAAAATATTTTTTTTATTCTACTTTTAAATCAAACACTTTACTTTAGCTGCACTTTTGTGCAGGTAACCACAATTGTGTACCTGCACATTAAGGCAGGTAAATGCATTTAAGATACCTGCACAAAAAATCGTGCAAAGGAGATTGTGCAGCTAAGTCAAAACAACTGTTCTTTGGTATTTTACATTTTTTGAAATTATATTGATAATATCACTAGCGCTGTAATTTATAAGATTTTAGCTTGTTGCGCTAGATCTGTTAATAAATACATAAATGAATAAATATGTTGTGCAATCTCGTCCATTTTCGAAATAACGGTATATCTCGAAAACAAGAGCTAACCTAAAAAACAGCTAGCACCACAAGTTCGGCGTATCCGAATTAGGTTAAAACGACAGGTGCCCAGCTTGTCCCAAAAAAAGTGTCAATTTCGAGCACCATGTTATTAATGCAGCCAACTTGACAAAACTAATGATGCAGAAAAGTTCTTATTTTTAGGGCTACTTTCACGTGCAATTGTCAGAATTAAATGCCCCCAATTGTTCAATTTTATGTATTGCACAACTATATCACCAATGCGTATATGGTATTCTAAGGTGGCGCAATATAATGGCAACCATCAAAAGACTTTTGATTTTTATTGCACAACGAAAAGAAAGTGAAATATGTTGGCAACATTGTACAATGCTATCATATCATATACAATAATATTGTAAGTATATGGGCCGCTTAATATGAAAAGTTTCGCAAGTTATAGTACGACTGTTCGGGAAAAAGGTTTAGAGTCGACTGATATTTCAATATATACTTAAGAAAAGATCTTCCTTTTTATTTAGGCGTTACAAACGCAAGAACCTCAACCACATACAGGTGGTGTAGGGTATAAAACCAATTAAAGCAATCTAGAATTATATTATTATTGTGATTGTGGTTATAAACTAAATGGTTTTCTAGCTGTTCATTATTTTTACTCTTCGGTAAGTTTTTTTTTTATCTAAATCTGATGCTGTTGGGTTTGAGTTGATTTATTATGTTTAAATCTCTTTTATCTGTATAATAATGATTATTATCAGTAGTATTAGCAATAAAATTAATTGAGTAACCATGTGATACCAAGCGAATGATATGAAGTTCGTTATTAAAAATAAATTACTTGATTACGGGTGATGTGTTCGTTCTTCCCAATACAAAAAAAAAACGTAGTTTTTCGAATATTAATTATGCATACTGATGTATTTGCAATATTTGAAAACTTGATTATGCAAATCTTGGTGGAGTATCATTGCACACAAATAACATAAAACAAATAAAGTTGAGATGAATATTCATTAGCCGTGTATAGCATGGCCCTAAAAACCTTATTTGGGGCTATTTACTAAAAAAGATATCTTTCTCTAAAATAAAAATGTGGCAAATGTCATTTACTTTTTTTTCGGAATATGTTAAAAGCAAAATATTTGTTTGTTTTCGTAGTTCGTAATTTTGTTAATACGATTGACGCATATCAAATATTGGTCTGTGGCCCTTTAAAGTCTACTAAAATGTTCTATTGAAGTCTAAATTGGCTCAAATATTCTTATGCCGGCCATACACTACACAAGTTCAGTGTTTAAATCTGGCTCTGCAAAGAGCGCTTGTGTAGTGATGGCGATGTTTTTGAGTTAAAAAAAAAAACGGTATTTTCATATTTTCTTAAGCTTGTAAAATTGTACAGTAAATTTTTAAAATGGGCATTAAAAATGCTAAAATCAATTATGCAAAATATCGCCTGAATGGAACATTTAAATCCGCAATTGATTCATGAAAATCAAGTCCAACAAAAAATTAGCTTAATTAACAAAACGTCAAGTTTTTTGCCCAACCTAATTTGACATTTCTTTGTTTCAGTGTTTGACAGATTCAATCATGGCGAGGTACACAATTGAGCAGCGCGTTAAGATTGTTGAAGCCTTTTACGAAGATTTGCATTCAAATCCAAATGCATTTCGTGCACTTCATTAGTTTTTACGTCAGTATAATCGCCCAAATGTGTCCACAATCGGGAGAATTGACCGCTAATTTCAGCAAACCGGGTCTTTAGGAAATGTGAAAACACCTGTGCATGCTCGACCATTACGTTCGGCTAGCAGCTTTGGCTTATTAAAAAAAAAAAACTGCACCGCTTTCTTGTTAATTGTGAGTCACAAGTTTCAGTTACGCTGTGCTAGACTTGAGCACTAAACTTGTATAGTGTATGGCCGGCATTAGACTTTGTTTGTGATTTAATCAAATTAAATTCTAACTTTACTAAGCCCTTATACGATTTCACCCCCTAAATTAGTCCTTTAGTACAATGTGGTCCAAAAATCATGAGCTGGGGCAACGATCATTTTCACAAATAATTCACATGGTGCTTAAGATTTCTTATTATTCTATTATTTAATTTATCCTCCGGCCAAACATCGTTCTTGTAAACCATTTTTGATTATTTAAGTATCTTTCAGAAATTTAACATAAATGTTGTATTGGGATAAAAATTTACTTAAGTGATTTCAATAAATATATTTGCTATACTATTGTCCTATTAGGATATGAAACTTTTTTATAATTGTGTTTGGATGGCATGACGGACAACTGGCAAGACAATGTGAGACGTATATTCAATTCTGAACATACCAGCTTCTTTGTCATGGCTGCTCCATAAGGCATAGGCCCAAATAAACACGCTCTCTAAAATCGCTTTAAAATGAACAATTCTTATACTGATATAATATTCGGCACAAAGGATTCTTACATATGTGAATCTGAAACACACAACATAATTTTGTTTTGCAGGGTCCACGATTGCCCATGGCTCCTAAATAGTGTACACTCGTTTTTGTGCCTGTAACTACTAAGGTTTAAGGTTTTAAATGGTCGGGCTTGACCGACTATACTTTCTTGTTTGTTTTGTAATGCAACATTTTACAAAGCTTGTAAAATGAGTTCTATATAAACTTTTAATTAGAAATTAGGACAATTGTGTGTTTTTTCACCTTTTTTCACCTCAGCTATTTCTAAACGAATCTTGCTGTACTACACTTGGGACACACACATAAATAAACTAACAAACTCGTTAAACAGATCTCTTAATGTCATTAAATGCCTATCAAACCATAAATTTAACTGCAATACATTAAATTTAATATCATTAATCAATGCATTATTAATTTCAAAAATCACATATTCACTCCCTTTTTTCGGAACCTGTGTAAAGTCAAAATTAAACCCAATAAACAAGATTTTAAACGCAGCGGTCAGATGTTCCCTTGGAGCATTTAGAACGACTCCTCGTAATAATATGCTCTATGAGTCAAACATACCACCCTTAGACCCTCAACTAAAAATTTTACTGACCAAACTATCGCGTACATTCTGCAATAATCCCAACAGACTGCTGGAATCTATTATGAAGAAAATCAGTAATTCAAAAAGAGCTCCAAAAGCCCTATCTACAATTGCTAGAATAAAAACTATCTCTGATATGTTCCAACTAAGTCTAAAACCATTTAAAAGTAATTTAAAAGAAAAACCTCCTTGGTTACTCAATCAAAAAAGTATAAAGGCAACATACTACGCAAATAAATTCGCAAATACAGTAGATTCAAGAAAGACCTGGAAAGCCATAAGGGAAATTGGCATAGTTCCACAAAAATGCTCTGCCGAGACTCAAATATTAGATCCAAACATGTTAAATGCCCACACCATCCGCAGATCAATCGTATTATCGCGATTAACAACTTGACGAGTCACCCGGTAAATTGTTTTGTTTTGACTGTGTTTGCGATTTCGACGTCATGACGGGCTGCCTCAGCATTAAATCTAAAGCCGTTGGAGTCGATGAAATCCACCCACTTTTTCTCAAAATGGTCCTTCCTTTTTTACTGCCGATTATAACATATTTTTTCAATTCCATCATTACATTTAGCATCTATCCAACACGTTGGAAACAAGCAAAAGTATACCCTATCCCAAAATCAACATCAGAATATCGGCCTATCGCGATTTTAAAATACCTGTCGAAAGTTTTTGAAAAAATTCTTCATCAGCAGATAACCAAACACCTCGAAGACAATAACTTATTAACGTCAAAACAATCTGGTTTTCGCGCTAATCACAGTTGTGTCACTGCTCTTGCCGACATAGCCGAAGACCTAAGGGGAGAATTAGATGACGGGCACATGGCAATATTAGTTCTATTGGATCATTCCAAGGCATTCGATACTGTCGACTACACCATTCTTATTCAGAAACTGAAAATAATGATGTATTTTTCATCAACATCCTGCAAATTGATGCAGTCGTATCTCACTGGCAGAGAGCAGTATGAAGAGGTTAACTCATCAACAGTGTCAACTTTCCTTCCTGTTACCAAAGGCGTACTACAAGGCTCAATTCTTGGACCCCTACTTTTATCTATATACGTGAACGACTTGCCTAGTCAGCTAATGCACAGTCGTATTAGGATGTATGCGGATGACGTGCAACTATATATAAGTAGCAGAACAAACGGATTTGAAGATATGCTTAATGCAGACTTAGAACGAGTTGCGGTATGGGCTGCCATCAATGGTCTTAGCCTAAACCCAAAAAAATCAAAATGTATGTTGCTTCATAAAAGGTCGTATCGCACCAACAAATTGAAGTCGTCCGAAAAGTGAAGAACTTGGGTATAACGTTCAATGACACGTTAACTTGGTCAGATCACATTTCAATTACATGTGGAAAAACGTTCTCAATGCTCCGTAGCTTGTGGCCAACACAATTTTGTACTCCATTTAGGATCCGACTGCTTCTGGCGAAAACTTACTTGATTCCTAAGTTAACATATGCCTGTGAAATATTTTCAAATTGTGATGCAAAAAACAGATCGAGACTAAACGAGACATTTAACAATATAACAAGATACGTCTTTGGCCTCAAATCCTTTGGGAATCGTCAGCACATCAGTTTCTACTCTAGGCAAATCTGCGGGGTTCCTCTCGATGACCTTATGAAAATAAAAACGTTGCAACTACTCTACAAAATAATCAACACACATCAACCCGAAGAAATGTACAATCGTCTCAATTTCACCCGACCTGAAAGGAACAAAACAATAATACCCATGAGATACCAAACACTAGTATCAGAATGGCAGTTCTTTATACCCACTATACGTCTCTGGAATACTCTCCCATCAAACATTACGGCAGCAAGCAACGCGTTGGATTTTAAGAGGAAATTTTTTCAGTATTATTCTCGAACGTTACTCTTATTTTTTCCCGAATATTACCAATATAAACAAATTTAGACTCCACATCCAATTAAAAATATTATTTTTATTATATAAATTATTATTTTATATAGTTTTATAACTAATTGTATACTTCTGCCATTTCTCGATTATTATTCTTTTCTGTAATTATTTTTAATTAATTTTATACTTTTGCTATTTTAAAATTATTATTCTTGTTAGTAATCATTCTTAACTAATTGTATACTTCTGCTATTTTTAAAACTTAAGTTTTGTTGTAGAAGCTCACATAAATAAATAAATAAATATATAATGTTCGGTTCTTCTTTGAAAAACAGAACAATTGTAGTGATACTGTAGACAAAAATATGTCGCTTTTCAAACTCTTGAAAAATCAACACAACCCTCTCCAATTTCGAACTCTATTTAAAGAACTGCAGCAAAACTTGCATGGTAACAGGTTTATAGTTACAGACGGCTCAAAGGCCGAAAATCTAGTTGGGTATAGTGTCACAACGAATCGAGAGATCATTAAAACCTCAATCTTACCACCTCATAGCACAATTTTATCTGCAGAATTAATTGCAATATACCAAGCAACCAAATATGTAGGTAGCAAAAGTGGAAAATATTCTATATGCACGGACTCCTTATCTGCTATAAAAATGATCACCAATATAAACAACAACAATCCTTATGTCACACACATAAGAAGCACACTAATAGCGAAACAAAATCGTTTATCTCTAATCTGGGTACCGGGCCATTGAAACATTGACGGAAACGAGTACGACGATGCCATTGCGAAAAGCACCCTCAGATCGCCACTCATTATTACCGAAAACTATAACATAAAGGACGCAGTAAAATCTATTAGAGAATACTATATAGGAAACGATAATATTTACCCAAGGACATCGAACTGGTACAAGACTATTAATAAGGAAAAGACTAATATATACACTAGGGTGTCCCAAAAAATTTGTTCTTTCTGATTTTCATAGGTGCTTAATTAAAATTTAAAAGCTTATAGTGTAAAGTATTTTTTGTTTTTTTTTTAAGAATTTTCGGAATAGGTTCAGAGGTCGCGCAAATGGAGTTTTCATTAAAAAACGGAGTTTTCGGCCTTTTTTTAACTTTACTCATAACTTGGTTAATACCATCGAGTTTCTTCACTCCTGAGGAAACAGTTTTAAAGAAAAGTATCCAAACTTTATTCCTGTGTGAAAAAACTATAAGTTTTGGTGATGAGTTTACTCATTTAGATACCCTTAATTACAATTTTTCGTAATTTTTAAAAAAAAAAAATTTGTAATAACGCTTTACAACTTTTTAAGTTTAAATAAAAACGAAAAAACTAATGATGCAGTTTGAAAGACAAATTAATTCCTATTAATATGTACAAACAATTTTTAAATATGTTCTTACCGTTCCTGAGTTATACCCGTTTTTTTCTTTATACCCAGTATTTGTTATTATAAGCTGTTTGCCAGTTCACCAATCTTACCCAATCAACAAAAAAAAAAAAAAAAACAACTTTTCTTTTGCTCTGTGAAAAATCATTTATTGCGGTTCTTGCGATGTAGTTCTATACCTTGCAATAAATTCTGGTAATCAGTTTCAGAAGTTGTGACATTAATATAAGTATTACCCAAAGCCACACCTCGTTCTGCCACATCATTTACCACTTGTAATTGTTGAACTTTTTTTTTTGATTCTTGAAATGACTTGTTGGCTTTCCAATTCTCTGGATCTATTTTTAAAAAATCGATTGAAATATTGCAAGCTTCAAAAAAAGTTAAACTGGCTTTTGAAATGAATTGTTGAATTTCTTTATTTCTAAAGTTTTCTTCTGTTAAAGTTACATTTGCTACTTCATAATCGCTGCATGGAGTATCTGCAAGTTTTTTTTGTCATTAAGCGCAAAGTTTTGGTGTCGATACGTTCATCAATTCGAAGTTAAGTACCACTGATGACCTAGAATAGTTTAAAGCGAGGCTTTTTCAACGGCTTTATTAATAATTTTATAACTATCCAATTCCTTTAATAGGCTCAGATCATAGAGAGGAGCGTATCAAGGGCACTGGCAGAGGTACCAATATTTGATATATATTCTTGATATAAATGAACTAAATTCAAGCAAGGCATTAACTGTTGATTTGTCTTTAAAAGATTGCAACTGGTTTCGGAAAATGCATATTTTCAAAGAATAGATAATTTTCATCATCCAGCGAACCCAATTGATAGCTCCTGAAGCACACATAAAATAGAAAGTGAAAATGACAGCGTGTAACGATTTAGATCAATAAATGTCAGAAGTTAATGACAGTTAAAACCTAACTATAAAAATTGATGGAAATATACAATAATTATAACGAAAAAAGTATCACCATTTTTAAGGTACAAACTATAAAAATAGTGTAACTCGGAAACTGTAGGACAAAATTCCATTTTTGTTTTTCTTAATTGTTAAGAACTTATCGGTATTCAAAATCGCGTCACGAGTTTTAATACCTTTCATATAAATTTGAAAAGTAAAAGTAACCGTTTTTTACAGAATTTGCTAAAAAATTACAAAAATACTAAATATGTGGAATCTTAATGCACAAAAATATTGCCGGAACTTAAAGTTTTTGCATATGGAAATAAAGTTTGAGAAATTTTCTTTAGAAATATTCGGTCAAAAAATTAAATAAACGTGGTTATTGACAAAGTTATGAGTCAAGTTTTAAAAAAGGCCGTAAACCCCGATTTTTAACAAAGACTTGATTTGCGCGACCTCTAAACCTCTTCCTAAAAATCTAAAAAAAAAAAATTCAAAAATACTGGACCCTATAAGCTTTCAAATTATGCTTGAGCCTCTGACAAAAAAAATTTTGGGACACCTTAATACACACGTATGCTAATTCAGACATCAATAGAATGAATAGGATACACTTCACTTAATTTCGAAGGGTGGGACACACAAAATTCACGCATGGCTCGCTGTTGAATATACCTAATATATAACAGAAGATGTTCGAAATATATTGGTCTAATTTATAAAAAAATAAAGTTTTTTATTTCATTGAATTTAAAGAGGCAATACAACGTAAAAGCTCAATACCTAATATCCCTACATGTAACTGTAACATCCCCCTCCCTCTATCACCAGAATATTTACTACCCCACTGTCCCCAATACAATAACATTAGACAACAGACTTTTAACCGCAATAACCCTTTAGAACTAATCTCGAAGCCAACCCTGAACAACATTACTTCCGTAATCAAATTTCTTAAAAAAACCTATACATATATACATTTATTTAAGAATATATATGGGTCGATATCACGAAATGACTACATTCTGTGGCCCGACGCATTTTGTATTAAAAATATTACAAAATTAAAATTCTGAGAACAGGATTAAATAAAACAAAATGTACTTCAACGAGGCGCGGAAATCAAAATAAAATATTTTAGATATTTTTATGAAAAAATTTGGTGGCACGGTGCAAATCGTCATTACCATGGTGTGCGTCCAAACGTTTTGTGTTCAAAAAACACAGATTTTCATTAGTATCTCAAAATATATATTATAAATGAAGTACGTCAAGTTATTCGAGAAGAATAAACCAACTCAATTTTAATTTCATAAATATAATTTTATTTTAAAACTTATGATTTTGAGACATTTTAGTCCGTGGCTAGTTTTTTTCGTCATTCCCCGTGGGCCAATTTGTTTATTAAAAAACAATGCTTTAAACCGGTTTTTTGGTTAGGTGTTAACTGTCAATGTAACGACAATTCCCGTTAGTTTTAAAGTGTATTGACAGAAGTGAAAAATGTAGTCAGTTGTTTGAGAGCTTTTGAAATGTTTAGTGTTTTTTGCGCATGTTCCTGAAATTTTGTCATTCCCGTGGTAAGTATATTTTTCCGTTATTTACATTATAATTTCCAAAATCGTTGTATTGGTTTGTTCATTTTTTAAGTCTTTATTAGATTCTAATATGTTTTATAAAAATTTTTGAAGATTTTCACATTTAAATCCAAGAATACTCACGTTTCCATCATTACCGTGCAGTCATTACCATGGGAATAATGACATGGGTAATGACAAAAGGAACACGGGAATTACCTTTTCAATGTATATTTGAGATTATTCAATCTATGGTAATTATTTAAGAAATTTGATGTTCCCCAAACTTAAAAAGTACACCTGGAATTATAATCCAAAGAATGGACATAACGTATGCATTTTATTAAATGTGTTTCCATAAATTGCTGTATGTGTTTTATTTAGCTGCAATACATGATAAAACGTCATAACCATGCTGCTCAGTCATTACCGTGACGCACAAATATCATTTCTGTTGGACTATTGTCATTCCCGTGGGGTGCAAAAATCATTAAAATCCTTAAATATACATGGCCCATTGCTTATTAATATATAAAAAGGTCTTATAAAACAGTATCAACCGAAAAATAATTATTTAAACCCATTTTCGCACTTGGCCGTTTTCAATCCTCGATTGTAGTCAATTCATGATATCGACCCATATCATAATGTTACGTATCTGAGCTGAAAGTCTATGCAGCTATTGCTCTTTAACTTTGTAATTAGCTTATAATTTTAAATATAAGTTAATTCGTAAATAAATAAATAAAAATTTTCATATATAAATATTTCTGTTATATAAATAATACTCACAAATTATAATTAGGTATGAAACTTATCTAGAATCAGTGATGCCAAGTAAGGGGATTTGTTTCCGAATCGGGAATTTCTGCATTAATTTGGTGACAGATTTTTGAGAGTGGGGTTTTGGGGATTTTTGAGAAATGTAGAAATATATTATAAGTAGGGTTGAGATTTTTATGCACTAAAAAATCGAAAATATGCGCTTAAAAAATGTACTAAAAAATATGCACTAAAAGCTTAAAAAATTTCTAAAAAAATCGTTTTTTTTTAACTAAAAACAAATATATAAAAAATTCAGTCTATTGTTTTTCAAATATCTTTAAAAAAATTAAATAACTAATTAAAATGTTTGTTTGTTTAAAAAATTAAGTACTGTTTCATTAAAATAGTAAAACTTTGTCTTGTACAGGGCTGCCAGAAAAATTGTTGAGTAAATCGTCAATTTCCTGAGAAAAAATAAAAAAATCGTCTTTCAAGTTTCGAAAAATCGTCAAAAAATCGGAAAACTTAAAATTTAGTGTTTTTTAACAATGTTTTGTAACACGACTGAGATTCTTCCAAAGCACAGCGAAATACGCTATTTCAATCGTTGTGGGAATCGCTTAAAGGCCTTACCATAATGTGCTTAAGTTGGATTAAGCAAATGTGCGAATCCATGTAAATCATATAAAGCAAACCTGAACTTACGGAAACTTTTTGTTAAGTTTTATGGAACTGTCATTTGCATAAGCAAAGTGCTTAACTAATCGCACATTCCATACGGAATCAAATGTTTTTTGATTTTGTTAAATACATTTGAGAGACTTTTTGGTAATTTTTGACAGTAGGTTAAGCACAGCTATGCATATTATGGTTGGGCCTTAAGACGTGGGTAAAGATTATCTATCGAGTCTTTCATGTCAAGAATCGTATGAGACTAATGTAGCTACAACTCGTTAAATGGTCTTCGTATAACTGTTGAAAAATGATTTATACAGAGAGTCGTAAGATTCATTCAATGATGGTTTGACGAAAGATAAACAAAGTGTTACATTGTTGTTTTTGTACTCTGAAAATAATCATTTCAAGATTTTCTTAAAACTTGCATATTACAGCCGTACCTAAACAAAAGCAGCACGCGTTTTCTAGATTTTGAATAGAGCGGCCTCAACGATTTCCAATTGGAAAAACCGATTTTGACAGCTCGTTTAATAGTGAAGTTTGCCGCTATCGTTAATTAATAATGGCAATTTAGCAATTTTTTGGTCAGTCTAACGTTTTTATCTCTATTTTTATTTACAATTTTTTGGTTTTATTAAACAAGAAAGCTATCACTTCTGTTCGCTACACAACGTTGACGCTCTTGCTTAGGCATGGCATATCAGCGTAAAAGCTGAGCGAAAGAAAACGTTTCACCTTCCGCTATTGTCATTGTTAATTCCAATATTAAAAAACGAACGTGTCAGACATTGAAACTAATAAAAATCGTCACTTTTTAGAAAAAAATCAGCAAATCGTTACTTTGCTAATTTCGGAACAAAAAATCGTCAAAATGACGATAAATCGTCAAATCTGGCAGCCTGGTCTTGTACTTGAAGAATGCCAATGCATTTTGAAAAAATTTATTTTCAGATCCCACTTCAATTTCAGATCAAAAATAATTAAAATTTATTTTATTATTGTGGTTATTTTGTTGAACTATTTATGGTTTTTAATCCAAATTTTTAATATTTTTAATTAGGCTTAAGTTCATGAAATTTAATTTTCATTAAATTATTTTTATGAAGAAAGGAATTTTACAACATGAAAATTAATCAAAATTGTTATTGATAATCTTTCATTCTTGACGTGGCTCGGGCTCGAACCCTGGCCGGCAGGTTACCATGACATGTTTCGATCGCAACCACTCGATCTCCTCAGATGGATTTGCCGTCTTACACTCGCAGCCATCGACGACTGCTGACGTCAATAGTCAAACATCATCAATTGATGGTTTGACGAAAGATAAACAAAGTGTTACATTGTTGTTTTTGTACTCTGAAAATAATCATTTCAAGATTTTCTTAAAACTTGCATATTACAGCCGTACCTAAACAAAAGCAGCACGCGTTTTCTAGACTTTGACTAGAGTGGCCTCAACGATTTCCAATTGGAAAAACCGATTTTGACAGCTCGTTTGCCGCTATCGTTAATTAATAATGGCAATTTAGCTATTTTTTGGTCAGTCTAACGTTTTATCAAACATCATCAATTGATGTTTGACTATTGACGTCAGCAGTCGTCGATGGCTGCGAGTGTAAGACGGCAAATCCATCTGAGGAGATCGAGTGGTTGCGATCGAAACATGTCATGGTAACCTGCCGGCCAGGGTTCGAGCCCGAGCCACGTCAAGAATGAAAGATTATCAATAACAATTTTGATTAATTTTCATGTTGTAAAATTCCTTTCTTCATAAAAATAATTTAATGAAAATTAAATTTCATGAACTTAAGCCTAATTTAAAATATTAAAAATTTGGATTAAAAATTTATTTTATTTTTTGAATCCTTAATTTTTTTTGCAAAACCTTTTGGATTTTTTTGATTTGTCGGGCTCTTCTTCCTTCTACATTGTTGATTTTAATCATCGGTATCAACAAGCTCTTCTAACATTCCTCAACTACTCAAATTTTTTGAATAGAGTTCTGAAGCATCTAGCCAGGCCCAATCTTGTGACTACTGGCTGCAGTGGGAGGGGAATCACGAGAAACATTTCATTAAAAATTGCAATATTATCAAATTGGCATTTAATTTTTTCTGTAACGCGGTATTATCCATGTGTCAAGCAAGTAACTTGTAACAGTTCTGGTTAAAATATTTTAAACCCATTGGAAGCTTTAATCATGTAAGGTGCTGCATTGTTTTAAAAAAGAACGATCTTTTTTATAATAAGGGTTATCACGAGGGATTGCTGTTCGGTTTTAACCGAAATCGAAACCGAAAACCGATAAAAAATCCTCGGTTTTATCTTTTACTTTAACAATATATTTATGCTTAAAGAATTTGCAAATTATACATAAAATCCTCGTACTTCATGTACAAAAACTTTATACATAACAGCCTGCAGCAATGCATTGCAATGGCAAGTTATTTAAAAATTCTTAAAATTCAAAATAAATACTAATGGCCATTTTCTCAATGTATCGACAAACTGCCTGTTACTTAATGTCAACATAAATTTATTGGACCGATAAACAGTCTGTTAACGATTTTGGGTTTCTCAATATACCGACAAAAAACATTGTTTTCAGCTGTCAACGCCACTCATAATACATGTAAAAGTTGGGTGTCAGCTGATTGAATTTATCTGTACGGCAAATAAAAGGAAAATAAATAATTGACAGATGAGTGCCGGTTAGCTTTGCGATAAAATCGAAGCAAATGAGACATTGAGAAAACCAAATTTCTTTAATGTGCAGTTTTTCGTTGGGAAAAAAGATAATTGCCTAATGAGAAAATGGCCATAAGAAGAACAAATGGAGGGTTCAAAGCTGAACCGAACCAAGTCATAAAATAAAATGCATATATGTATTTCAAAACTGGTGTGAAATTCTTCGCAAAGTTTAACTCTATCGAGTTCTGTAACGGACTAAATCAAAAAGTTTTTCGCTCCAAAGGTAACGGTAATAAGCCCATGTCAATGGCTCCAGAAATTAATGGAAATTCACTTACTCAAACTCAAAATATTATCGAATTTTCATTTTTGACTTGGTTCGCCTCAGCTCTCCCCTCACCCTCCAAATGTTTCCTTTTTAGCTCTTAAGTAGACACCTAATTTGTATGTCACAAACTGCCACCTGGACCTGGCTGGGACCACTAGTATTTTGTATGGAGTTTTTGTGGCTATAGAAAAAAACTCACACTAACGAACCCCTGGGGTGACTGTTGTCAAATAGAATAATTCTTTGAAAAAAGTAAAGAAATAATTCTTATGTGTTGCGTATGCTTTTTGACACGATACGATATGCACAGAATTGTCATTTGGCCAATTGCCACGCCCTCGTTGTTTAAATTTATTTTAGTTCTTAATTAATTTTCTCTTTTGTAAAAAACACTTTGATTGAGGAATACATAAAGTTCTGTTCTAATATTCTTATCCCAGGTTTACACTAAAGGGTTAATCAAACTACCTCAATTTAAAAAAGAAAAAATTGTTTTACATACAAAAAATATATACGTATACATATGTAAAGGGTGATTTTTTTAGCTATTATCTTTTTGGCAACACTGGTTTAAACAGCTGACGCACGTTTCGTGTTTTGTTTCACTGTCAAACATCTTCAGTTTGGTCTATAATTTAACTATGAATCAATCGTCTTACAAACGAACAACGCTTGCAAATTATTGAATTTAATAATCAAAATGCGTGCTCTGTTAAGAAAGTTCATCGCGCGCTTCTTCTATTTTATGGTCAGTTTAATCGACCCACTGAAGCGGCTATTCGGGCTATTGTGACTAAATTTCGCACCAAATTTACATTGTTGGACATTAAACCACCAACACGCTTACGTAGAGTGCGAAGTGAAGAAAATATCGTAGCTGTATAGGCCAGTGTTAAAGATGACCATCAATTATCGATTCGTCGCCGTTCGCAGCAATTGAGCGCTACCGTGAGATGATGTCCAACTTTTTTTTGCCCAAACTGCAAGAGCTTGACTTGCATGAGATGTGGTTTCAACAAGACGGTGCCACATGCCATACAGCACGCTTAACAATGGACTTATTGAGAGGCGAGTTCGAGGAACATTTTATTTCACATTCGGGACCGGTCAATTGGCCGCCTAAATCGTGCGATTTAACGCCTTTAGACTATTTTTTGTGGGGCTATGTTAAAGCTCTTGTTTTAACACACATGACCGCTTCAATTGACACATTGGAAGACAACATTAATGCATTTATTCATGAGATACCGGCCGAAATGTTGGAAAGAGCATGCCAAAATTGGACTAAGCGGATGAACCATCTGAGGCGCAGTCACGGTCAACATTTGCATGAAATAATCTTTAAACATTAAATTATATGGACCGTACTATCGTTTCAAATAAAGATTTCATGCATTTTTCTGAATTTTATGTGTTTTTTTAAAGTTACCTATAGCTCTTAAAAAATTACCCATTACATATGTAGTTTAACTTTGATATTATCGAAACCGAAAACCGAAACCGACTGGTTTTGATCATTTTAAAACCGAAACCGCAAATTTGCAGTGCAAATTATGATTAATCGTCAGCATTTCACTTTAATTTTGTGTGCAAATGTGTTATTTTTCTAAAAATTTATTCTGGCAACACTAAAAACTTCTGGCAGCACTGTAAAAAATCTGCATTTGTTCACAATTATACACAAGCAAATTAAAATTAATTTTTTCTTTTTAAGTTTTTTAAATTAAATTATCTATTTAATATTAAAATCCACGAAAATGTTCAATTCATTAGTTTTCTTAAAACCAATATGGCGCTTAATATGTCAAAAGTATGTGTGTATTTTTGCACGCATTTGCATCGTTTGCACATTTTGCACTACCCATCGTGATTTCCCGTAATATGAAAATGAAAAAAAATCACTCAAAAATTTCAAAATATGCCAAAAAAAAAAATAGACATTTAAGATCTACATATGCATGTTCACCAAAATATGCCAAAACAAATAAATGCCATTTTAACGCAAATTTTATGATTCGGAAAGATATCGTTCTTGGAATATCGACGAAAAACATGCATTTGCATTGAAATCGCAGCCCTAGTTATTAGGTTAAATTAATATTAAAAACTATTTAGGAATTTAACATAAAATAAAATGTAAAAATATATTAAAAGATTTTAATTTGATAACCATGTTTTGTAGTGTCCTACTGAATGCATTTTGTAGACCGAACCCTAACTTCGGTAAAGTTTGTAAAAAAGGGTATTTTGGTTTTTGTTAGACGATATTTATTAAAACTTAAAGCTTTACCATAAAAGTTTGTTAATTAAATTATATTTGTTAAAGTATTAACAAAGAATTACCCATGTAACTTAATTATGTATCGAAATAGTCGTTAATATTTTATTAAAATTTTCGTTAAGCACAAAAATAAACAAATGAAAATTATATTATTTAATCACACAAATTGCATAACAAAATTACCTGAGAAAAAGTTTATTTAATTGTTGCTTTTTAATTTAAAAAAAAAATTATGGAATTTTTTTTGTCATTCGTTAAATATTTACCTGCAAAGAGAGGGAGAAAAAAACGACAAATAAAAATCAATTGTATTTACGAACACGTATAACAACAGTTTGATTGAAACAAGCAAATAAATAAAAAAAAAAATTAAGATAATATTTTAATTATAAAATTTAAATAAGTAAATAATTGCAAGTATTAAAATAAAAAAAATTTAAATATAAAAATAAATATTAATTTTACAAACAAAAGAAAATCATTGTGGAAAAACTATTACAGAGACATACATGATGACGTCAATCTGAATCTAAAATATTTAGTTTGCAACGTAGTTTTGAACAAATAAAAATACAATAAATTAATTTAAGAAATTAAACAAAGAAAGTTGTGAGAGTTTCATCTACACGGATTAAATATTTGAAAAGTGGGGGTGGGGTGTAGTTTGTCATTTAGATAAAAGTGAAAATATATAAATTATTTTTTAAAGCGTGTGCCTGAAGTGGATTTGTTGAAGATTAGTTGTGTTAAGGTTTCATTTCGTCGTCTAAACAAATTCTTAACTGAGTGAGCAAAGCGAACCTTATGTTTAGACATTTTACAAATCCTACAGTACACGGGCAGAATTAATATAGGAAACTTTTTTCAAAAGTCAGAAGAACTTTTGCCGGAGAAGTCTTGATATCCTAAAAGAGTTTAATTGGTCTATTCAGGATCAAAGCGCCCGATGTCAAACTCGTGTACGTGTGGGGTTTGGTTTTTTAATTGTTGTTCAACAGCTAGCTCACTAACAAATAATTCGATATTTAAAACAAACGACACAACAGTTTTAAAATTATTTTACAAATGGCGCTAACATAATATTATTAGGGTAAACATATTTTGTTTGCTTCTTAAGCATACTTTGACTACACGTATAGAAAGTTATCATTTGATGGTTGTAAGAAATTTAATATGTTTTTAAAGTCACCATTATTTAGTTGTTAGAAAAATAATTATTTTTCGGTCAACAATACTCAAACTTATAATTGCGATAAACATTGATATGTTTACAGTAACTATAATATTGCTGATATTTAAAAAAAATAACAGTTATTTGTGTACGACAACAATATATTGTTACAATAAACATAATATTGTTGCCGTAACCATGCCCAACCATATTTTTTCTCTGCGTGTACAAAGACAAAGTCTGTAACTTAAAATAATTTTGTCTTCAATGCATAAGTGAACATGTTGGCTTGTTCACACATGTTTGCTTGCAACGGTAAACAAGAGCGGTTAAAAAAAAATAAAGATAAAGTCTGTATCTTTAAAGAATTAAGTCTTCAAAGTAAAATTTGTATACGAATGCATAACGAAACAAGTGTAGCCGATTGATTACAATATATGTAAAAAATAACAAGCTAGAGTGATATATTCGGCTGTGCCGAATCTTTGATACCCTCCACCGACAGTTCGAATGCTTAAGGAGTAATATCTGTATGATGTCTATTTATTATTATTATCTTAAACTGTGACGATTTGTTATTAATTATGGTTTTAGGCGACTAAACTGTTTTCCGGTAGTAGGGTTTAAATGGGGCCTAGGGTAAATTATGGACCGATCATCACAAAATTTCACAGCGTCATTTCTAGTCCTTTAAAGCTGTGACGTACCAATTTCTGTTATGATAGCATTATTAATTATGGTTTTAGGCGACTAAACTGTTTTCCGGTAGTAGGGTTTATATGGGGCCTAAGGTAAAGAAAGTGTAGTCGGTCAAGCCCGACCATATGATACCCTACACCACAGTATTAAAAAACACATCATGCTTATATGTACATATACATATGGATTTATCTATGTTTATAAAAGTTTGTAAGATGCAGAAATTGTCCCCTACCTCCCCTTGTGGTCCTATTTTTGAAAAACTGTATAGCTTATGTGTCCATATAGATATGGATCTATCTATGTTTTGAATTTCATTAAAATCTGTTTGAGAGGCAGAAATTGGCTCTTTCTCCCCTCGTGGTCCTATTTTTTTAAAAACTGCATCCCTTTTGTGTCCATAAAGATATGGTTCTATGTATGTTTTAAATTTCATTAAAATCGGTTTGATAGTTTCTGAGAGGAAGAAATCCCTGTGTACAAAACCAAAACAAAATCTTTTCAAGTGTCAAAGAGAGAAAACGAAACAATTGGCTTTCCACTCATCTGCATTATTTTATTTACCGTTACAATCGTACATCTGAGTACAAAACAGATAGAGAAACGTTTTGTTTTGAGTAATTGATTTAGTTCTTGTTTGGTTTTTGTAGTGGCATAACAAGAGTAAAATCCAAAATGCCTCGTCGAAAAAATGATTTGTTACGTTATTTTTTATTCTTTTTTCTTTGAATTACTTTTTTTAATTACTATGGTAGTCAAAATAAGCATTAATAAAAACAAAAAAACCTCTCTTTTTATTTCACTTAGAAACAATAGTAGTGAGTAAATCAATTACCAAACGTTTGTCAAACGTTTTTTCTCTGAATGTTTCAATATTGTTCTTACTCTTTTCTTTTCCAGCAGTGTACGTTTATATTAATGTACAATTTGCGCTCACGAGCAAAAATAATACAAAACAAAATGGCACAATCATTCTCACTGTTTTGGTTTTGTTTTACTCACTGCCAAGAACAAAACAAAACGAAAGCAAACGTTACACTGTTACATCTGAAAGAAATAAGTTATAAGCCGGGCCAGCTTGTTTCATATGAAATAAACCCCAATTTCTAAAAGGAAATAAGACCGTAATATAATTCATTTGATTGTACAGTTTTGGTTTTAAAAATCACGCGATCGAAAGCATTATTAGGACTTCGGCCTAGGGAAGAATTTTCTCCTCTATGGCATAACAAACACTGACTTCGCTATTTTAAGCTTCTCTGCAATGCCAGCCTTCGGCTTCGCTAACTAAAGCTTCTAAATTCGGGGTTTGATATCAGAATTTTTAAGTTTAGTATTTTAGGATTAGGGATTATAAAGTTCGGGACTTTGAGATTCCGAATTTTGAAATTCAGGATTTAAAACAAATTCCTCATTTTGACATTTTCGGTTTTTTAAATTAGGAATTTTGATACTATTCCATTTATTAATGAATGGTTAATGTATGCGGTAAATATAAGGGAATATACAGGGGTGTTCTGGAAATCGAAAACGCAAAACACAAGAATTTTTAACGACGTTTTTTAAATAAGATTTCTGTAATAAAAGAGTTTTACAAGTGCCGGTTCACACATGTCAAGTTTTACTCGTCAAGTCTTGAGTTTTTAGGAGAGAGGGGAAATGAAATGGCATTCTCTTTTCCCTTCTCGCCTAAAAACTCAAGACTTGACGAGTCAAACTTGACGTGTGTGAACCGGCACCAACAAATATTATACAAAAATTTTTGTATTAAACAGCATTTTATAACAAAAATTAAAAAAAATTGCATTAAAAGTGTATTATAAACAATTTCTAGCGTTATCGATTTTTAGAACATCCCTGATAATTTGAATTTGTTTACAATTTTTGTATTAACTAAAAAATGAAATAAGGTCCCAAAATATGTTTTTGGGAATTCAACAACAATCTGTTGACAAATTAAGAACTGTATGTTGTAATTTTGAGAACACTATGATGTCAAATAAAAAATAAAAAAAACGTTGTCGTCTCTTCTTTAAGTTTTCTACTTTCATATTTAAGTTATTATTAACTGAGAATAAAAAAATAAAATAAAAATATATAAAATATTTTTAAATGAGTTAAAGATCCATGAAAATTAAGTGAATTAAAGTCGAAAAGAGTTATTTTTAAAAGGTAATTTATTAAAGAAATTGTATAAACATATCGCACTGGTTCATCTAAAGAGAGTCAACTGAAAATTTTTCAATTTTTTACTTTTTGCAAGAAATTGATGTACAGTGGTAATATGCCAAAAATAAATACAATTGTATCCCCCTTATAAGGGAAATATATTGTAGCAGTGACTTTATCATTCCGAGACTAACATTTGGAGGGAAACCGCGAGTTACCTTGGAGTTACCAGGACTCCGATCTGGATATAGGACGTTCAGTTTTTACACTGACGGCTCCAAAATGGAGGACGGAGTTGGAGCTGCAGTCTATTGCCGGGAACTAGGTATTCGGGAATCTTATAAGCTGCCCGATTACTGCAGCATATTCCAGGAGAAGATATTTGCGGCCAAGATGGCTGCTGATCTAGCATGTAGTTCCAGTACTAGGAACTAACACGTAAACTTTTTCATCGATAGTCAGGCGGCGATCAGGGCGATATCCGCCGAATATTCATACTCTTCAATCGTCCAGGAGTGTAGGGACTCGATAGATAGACTCTTTGCCAACAGGAAAGTACACATCTTCTGGGTTCGAGGCCACCAGGGCATTGAGTGTACGGACGAACTGGCGAAACGGGGGCTTCATTTACTATACGATAGGGTGATGGCATTCCGGCTCCAGTTCAGAGAATTAGGAGGGATACGGAATTTACTATAAGGAGGAGATCAGAGGCGGGAACGGGTCACTTTTGGACTGCGGTATACGCCCAGAGGAGTGGGTGGCTGAATAGAGACAATTGTAGATTATGTGGGGTACCAGGGGAAAAGGAGACAGTGGAACATATACTCTGCTACTGTGCGGCACTCGTGCGCTCCAGGGCGAACTGTCTTGGAGATCATTTCTTTCAAGGTCTCGGGGTAATCTCTGAGATTGGGTTAATGAGACTCCTGGCATGCGTCAAGAGAGTGTGGGTTACTCTGACTATGACCTTTTACTAACTTTATTCTACGGGTTATCGTACAACTTGGGGACGCTAGGGACCTATTTGGTATATGCGGGGTATTTGTGGCCGGCCATTCTAACCTAACCTAACCCCCTTTGTAGTATAAGACTACATATAAAAAGAAGAAAACAGCTTTTTATCTTAACCTCATTAGAGGAACCAGTGCGATATGTACACAAATGCAAATCATTGAATCATGAATTACGTTTAAGCTTTTGTAAACAAGACAATAATATTTAAAAATACTTAGAACTTTGTGTTAAGATTTAAAATAAAATCATTTTTGTAAAAAACAAATAAAGACAAGATTATGCTGTCAGGCGAAATTGTCTTTTCGAATCAATCTCTAGTGTCACTTAAAATTAAAACGTGCCAAAAGTATACATATGTAGCAAGTTTCCTCAAACCTGGCGAAAATTTTTCGGTTATCCAGTTTAGTTGTTACTAAATTTGTAAAGTTCTGTGTAAATAAATAATTAAAATATATATTTCAGATTTTGTATTGCTTGGATTCCAAAGGAATTATTTATTTCTGAAAAGTTACCAGTACGTTTTCAAATGACAACAACATTATGTTAATAAATTTTAAGGGCCAATGTTGATTTTTAATAAAACACAAATTATTTAGGAAATTATTTTAATTTCTTTTTATTATGATAATATTGGTATGGTATGGCGGCACACCTCCATCCGATGGTCCAAATTTTCGATGACGCTGAGGCATAATTGAGGTTCAATGCCGTTAATGTGCCGAATTATCTCATCCTTTAGCTCTTGAATTGTTGCTGGCTTATCGACGTACACCTCATCTTTTAAATAACCTCAAAGAAATAAGACCAACGGTGTCAAATCATATGATATTGGCGGCAAATTGACATTGCCACCACGTGAGATACAACGGCCATTGAATTTGTCGCGAAAAAGAGCCATTGTTTCGTTAGCTGTGTACCATCGTCCACAACCATATCTTCCAATTCGGGCCATAAAAAGTTCGTAATCATCTCACGGTAGCGAACACCACTCACAGTTACTGCCTGACCGGCCTCATTTTGGAAAAAAACGGCCCAGTGATGTCGCCCGGACATAAACTGCACCAAACAGTCACTATTTGTGGGTGCATTGGTTTTTCGACAACCACTCTTGGATTATACTTCGCCCAAATGCGGCTTGACGAATCCACTGAGGTGAAAATGTGCCTAATCACTGAAGATGATTTTTTCGAATAAGACTGAATAACTTTAACGCGTTGCTCGATTGTCTATCTTTCCTGAAATTGGGAAATGTCAAATGAAATGCAGAAAAAAACTTGACGTTTAGGTGTGGTTCACATCCAACGTCGGCTCTTAAAATTTAACCACATTTAATATCGTTGTGTTTTCAAAATAAAAACTAGCACGGCGTCGAAATAAGAACAATATGTTTTCAACATAACAACGATATGTTTGAAAAATGAGAACAAATGTTTACGAAATGACAACTTAAAAAATTTTGACATTTTTTATGGTAATTTTTGGTATTTTTCTACAGGTTTTTTTTCTATCGATCTTAAGTCAACAACCGATGATAATTCAAATTAAAGTACATATATTTCAAAAGGGGGCTTTTGAACGAACTTTTCCTTCAATTTTGCCTTATTAACGCGTGGAAAAAGTTATACTTTTCAGGTGTTTAAATGCCGCTGTTCATAGCTTTTACTAAAAATATTTTTGCCTGTCAACACGCCCGTAATATGCCATATTCCTCCTTGCAATCCAATAGTCTTTTCATTAAAATCGGCCCAAACATTCCACTAATTGCGATCATTATGGGTTCTATTAAGCAATAAGAACGGTATTTATATAACTCCTGAGGGTCTACTCTCTATTGCGATGCGAACACAATTTCGATGCAAAAGCTAAATGCCAACTTGGTACTATCTATCACTTTCGCAAAGTTTTCGGAAAATGGAGCGATAATAGCAATGAAATGCCAAAGTGTGTAAAAATATTTGAAATTGGAAAATTTAAATAAAATAAAGTGATGATTAACGAAAAGAAAAGATGCGAAAGACACATGCGCAAACTTATTGAAGAGTACCAATCGCCAGATTTGCTACAATTTTCTTTCGTATCGCAATAGAAAGTAAAGGTATATATGACTTAAATAGTCTATTTAATCCACTCAGAAAACCACTTTGTGTGTATATTCAACGCCACCGTGCCTTTTCAATTTGAGTAAATTTTTAAGAAACCCAAGACTGTGCACACAGACCTCAAAAACGTTTTGAACTTAATAAAACCATTCTACTAAAATCTAACAGAATTACAAGGACATAATTAACTTATGTATGATTCGCAAGTACAGGTAACCCTCCTACAACACGGTAGATAGGTTCCTAGAAAACGCCGTGCTGAAAACGTGTTAAATATAATTTTTTCTTTTAATTAAATATTTTCTTTAAATTCATTGTCTTTATTAGAAATATGTTCATACATATTGCTGAATCACTGAAATCTAACTAAATCGTAACAGGAATGCAAAAATTAGTATTTTTGTACTATTTTGGTACAATTTTAACAACTCAATCATGACAGAGTTTCAATTCCATTTTATCGTGTTAGAATGATACCGTGTTGTAGATGAGGAGATTTCCGCAAATTATTTTTCGTGTAAGATCGAAATCGTTTCGTAGGAAGCCGTCTTGTAGGAGGGTTACCTGTATTCAATATTTTCTTTGTAGTTGCTACATCAATGGAAAGAAGACAAAACTATTCAATTCCATAACGAATAATAATAAAAAAAAAAAAATAAATAAAACGACGTTATAATAATTCCATGGCAACATTTGTATAAATTTATGGCGAAATATTTCTTTGTTTTAGAAAGTGGTTCCATGCCACAACCAATGACACAGAAACGAGTACCTACAAAATTAAATTGTGGTTGCATGTGTTCATAAGAACAATAATAATGCCAGATACTTCCAAGAATTTAATCACTTTTTAATATTCGAACACAGTCAGTCACTCCTTAACCACTCACCTACTCACCCACAATTCCACATTCAACCACAACACAATCAAGAAAATGTGCTGGAATTCATTTCTCATTATTTTAGTTTTTTTTTTTGTCTTTTTTTATTTTTGTAAAAGGTTTCTTTTATTATATATTTGGTTGGTATTGTAGTAAAATTACAAAGAATTTTCATATTCTCATCCATAGAAGCATTAAAAATTTAAGTTGCAACATGTTGTTTGTGCAACAATCAAATACTACTACTACTATTCTTTTTTTTTTTTTTTGCACAAGCCATCATTAGTGGTAGAGAAATAAAGTCGATAGTATTTGTTTGTATTTGATTTCATTTTTTTTTTTTTTATTTAACACACATATGAAATTCAAAATCCATGTGTATTCCCAGCAAACAATATGAGTCCTAAAAGAGTCTTTTAGGACTCCTTTTTATAAGCAAAAGGCTCAGAAAAAAAAGCTCCTAAAACCCTCAGATATGAGCGTGTTTTCCTATGAAACCGTCAAAAAATTTTGTACTGAATATGAGCGTTTTAGGACTCCTAAATTTAACGATTTGTATGGAAAACTGTGAGCCTTTTTGCACACAAATCAACCATAAAAACCTCTTAAAAGAGTCATAAAAGTGGGATTTCGGAGCCAAAAAAGAGTGATATAGGAGTGTTTCTTTTTCTTGAAATTAGGGTATTCATTTTATTTGTAAATTTATGCTTGTTAGCTTTTAATGGAAAAGTTTTATTAATATATGTTTTGTGCATGGAAATAAAAATCATTTTAAACAAATTTCAACGGACAAAACCATCTAATTTTCTTATTACAAAGGCTTCAAATGGATAGTTTTGTCTATTGAAAAGATTTACAAGGACAATGTTAAGTTAACTATTCACACATAAAGTACACAAAAAACATTAGTGAAAATGTTAAAAAATAAATAAAATAATTAATAATAAGCATTTGTTCAGCGCATATACTCGTACTTATTAGGTATGTTTATGTATTTAATACGATCATTTGCAGTCTGAAACCATTTACTGGACACCGTAATAAATATCTTTTCCCCGGAAGAGAATTTTCGAATAAATGCACCTGGAATAGAGAAAATTTTAAATACAAATATTCATTGAAATAACTTGTTTTTATTCTACCCTTACTTCGAAAAGCGGAAGTCGTCGTCATTGACATTATGGAGACCTTATTTTGTGCTCTTCTCCAAGAAAATTTTGCTGCAATACTATCAACCATTACAGTTCGCCAAAAGCATTGCAAGGAATGTTAAAGACGACGAACCACTCAGCTAATTTATCCTTCAAATTCTTCCCACTTTCTTTAAAATTTGTAGAACTTTCAGAGCTGTCCGACTCGTTACCCTCGATGTGCATGAAATCTTTTTCAAAAGTGTCGCCCTCACTTCCTTGTTCACAAGCTTCACTTTCTTCATTTTTTTACTTTGCAGAATCGTGGAATTCACTTTTCTAATTTTTATTTCATTAATTATTTGGCATGACCGTCTTTTTCGCCAGCGCAAAATGATTACAATAATGACAGACAAACGCAAAATAATGAAATTATCAAGAATAAGAAAACAAACTACCGTTGCCCCACAGAAAACCCTCATAAATAAGAGTTTTCTAGGAGTGTGCTCCTAAATTGCTCATAAAAATGAGTCTTTCCGGAGTCCTGAATGCTACAGGCTCCGAAATCAATCAGAATTGCTCAAAAGTTAGGAGGGTAATCATAAAACCCTCAAGAAAAGGAATCTTTTAAGAGTCATATTTAGGAGCGCTCCGAAAATTGTTTGGTGGGTTAGGACATGTCTGCATGTGTATGTAAAAGATATACCCAGCAATTCATGTAATTGATAAGACAAAACTCAATTACAATTAAACACGTTCAAGCATGCAATAACAATTACTTGTAATTATTTGTAAAGAAATGTTCTTCATTAATTATGAGTATTTTGTACTTCCGAATTTTCTTCCACACTTACATGAAATTTTAATTACATTACTTTCAATTACAATTGGTCAAACCTTTGTTATGAATTGTAATGGATTTCAATTTTTATAAAAACCCTTCACTTCAGCTTTATCCTACCTTACATTTTACAATTTGCAAAACTTGTAAGTACACAAATACATGCAACTGCACATTTTTTAATTACAGGTACATTACAAGACAAATTACAGAGAATAATTACATAAGTATTGGTTAAAAAGTACATTTTAAAGTTACTTGAAAAATAAGGACGACAGTTGAAGACATACAGGGCATGTTCTAGAAGTCGAATTGAAGTGGAATTGAAATCGAACAAAATTTTGATTTCAAATATTTTCCAAATAACTGTAGTTTTTCCTCTTTTTAGGAGTTGGTCTTGCAATTATAATTGGTACTTAAAGTATGAAGTTCATACAAAGAAATATTATGTTTGATTTTAAATCCACTTCAGTTCGATTTATAGATTATTTATAGATTAACTGAAGATTAATTGAAGATTAAAAATTGCAATTACATGTAATTGAAAATAATGCCTTCATTAAATATTATTGCGTTTTTTTACATACATATTCAATAAAACTTTTCAAAGAAGTTGGAATTTTAAGAAATTAGAATTATTTCTTGTTTAAAAAGGGTGCCTAGTATGCTTGTTGTAAGTGAGCTAGTCTATTAGTGTTAGGGTTCGATCCCCGTCTAAGACTTTGGTCTGTTTCACTACAACGGGCTGAAAGTAACTCGTTACTCTTGTTTAATATATTACAATTACTTTTAATTTATATGTGAAAAATTTACCTAAAATGTGGTCCAACAATAAAGCACGATGTTAATTGTGAGGCACACCTTATAGCCTTTTTACACTGATCAACATCTAACATCTACCATCAATTTGTTACAATTTGCAAAGATGTTAACATCTTTCCATAAGAAATACATATGGCTAAAAACCAATATCTTTACAGAATGTTCCTATCTCATTTTATTCCATTCAACATCTTCCGAATATTTAAGTTAGAAAAGTGGCAATAAGTTCTATTATAATTGTGGCATAACTGACAAAAAATTTTTTTTTGAAAGCAGCGTTACCACTTGTCAAGTTTTCTCTTTTATGTCAATGTTTTTTTAAGTGTTATTTATATTTTTTAACAAATGGAACTTCAAATACATTTTTGTGTTTTCTTTTTAAATTTTGGCACTTTTGTAGAAAAAAACATTTTTTATTTTGAATAAAATTTTTTTTTTAATGGCGACATTTTTGTTGGATGGTAGATGTTAGATGTGAGCAATGTAAACGAGTGTTTCACATTTTCTTCATTTTGATAATAGATGTTGATCAGTGTAAAAAGCCTATTAAAGGCAAGTTTTTTGTTTAACTTAATTTGACATTTTTTGTTTCAGTGTATCACAAACTAAACCATGGAGAGGAACAAAATTGAGCAGCGCGTTAAGATTGTTAAAGCCTTTACGAACATGGGTGTTCAAATCAAAATGCATTTCGTGCACTTCGTGGTTTTTTTGTCCACACTTTCACCACAGTGGATTCGTTAACAAGCAGAATTACCGCATTTCCTCAAATGAGAATCTACGAGTAATTGTTAAAAAGTCGATGTACCCACAACGAGTTACTGTTTGTTGCGGCTTATGCCGTGGCGGCGTCATCAGTTATTCTTCGAGAATGAGCTCGGCCAAGCAGTTACCGCGAATGGTGTTCGCTATCGCGAGATGATAACAGAACTTCCTGTGGCCAGAAATTAAGGATATGGATCTGGCTGATATGTAGTTCCAACAGGATGCTGCCCCTTGCCACACAATCAACGAAACAATGTCTCTTTTGCGCGAGAAATTCGATGGCCGTGTTATCTCACGTTGTGGCGATGTTAATTGGCCGCCACGATCAGGTGATTTGACATCGTTGGTATTCTCTCTTTGGGGTTATTTAAAAGAAAAAAGTGAAGGTCAATAAGCCAAAAACAATTCAAGAGCTAAATAATGAGGTAATCTCAGAGTCATTGAAAATATGGAACATCGGATAGAGGTGTGCCACCGAAGCCGTGGCGAGCATTTGGCCAATATTTTATATCACACATTTATATTGTGTAAGCAGTAAATGGAATAGAAAATACTCAAATCTTTCTATTTAGTTAAGAAAGCTTTCTTATAATATATTATTTCATCTGCACCCAAATCCAATGGCGGCCACATTCGCTTAAGCTAGAGGCCCACACCATGCGTTTTACAGTTTTTCGCATCCGACGCAGCTGTAAAAAAAGAAGAACCTGAGTAGTTACACGTTCCAAGTAACATGCACAAGAGCGAATTATAATTTGACGCGCTGAATGCGAAAATTAAGTTTCATTTCTACTTTTGTTCGCGTCGCAAGAAGTAATTGAACAAATCAGCTGATTTTGACAAATAAAATTTTATTTCCACTTATTCGATTAAGCTGTTATGATACTTGCTATTTTTTGTATTTTTTCTATATTGGAGAACAGTGCAAATATATTTGCATAGGAAAACTGACTAAGTGTAAAGAGTATGATTATATCATAAAAAATCTTGAAATGTCAAACATATATACATGTGTTATCGATAAATAATCTAAGACTGTCAAAAAAATATAAAATTTTTTAACTTAAAATTGACATTTCCAGATTAATTGTTAGAACTGTTGCCAATTTTTTTAGTTTTTGATCGAAAGAAACGGTTTTAAACTTTTTTTTTGCGATTTCTAGCTTTTATGACGGGTTTTTGTGGGGAAAAAACGTGGGCAGTATTGTTTGTTTTGTTTACATTTTATCAAATTGTATTTCTTGTTCTTTCTCGCATTTGTTGTTTCATTCAGTCAATCCTAAAAAAAATCCAATACAAAAAATAGCAAGTATCATAACACCTTTATCAGAGCTCTAAATGCATATGTGAATGGGAATTAAGGAAGGAGCATTTTCATCCGGATGCAAACTTAAGAATAAGATTAAGATTTGCTTAATTATTAATGCTAGTTCATATTCTAATATATGAAGATCTAATAAGTAAATTATGAAAAAAAATATTATTTTAATTAAATGGATTCGATTGCGATTGACAATATCATAATTACACAATAGCGGAGTTCAATATTGGGCTTGCAAAACTGCAAATGCAAAATATCGTAGCTCTTTTGTTAAATCCAACAACATTTGCATTTGCCCTTTTGCAAGCATAATGTTGACACTCCGCTATTAAAATGTAATTTACAGCAACTAGCTCTTTTGATTTTGATACAAAATGTTTTTTTGTTTTTTTTTTTAATTTAGACATTTTGGATAAAATTGGACTAAAAGCCGAAATGTAGTTCTTTTCATAAAGCTGACGAATTAAAAGGATTTTTTTTCGTTAAGTACTGAATGTGCATATAAGCGAGAAAGCATCAAAAACCGTGCAAAAATATGATATGCATTTAAGCGATTAATATTGTACTTAAATGTCAATTATTTGTATTGCGCTTAGAACTGCAGGATATTTATTCGAAATCCGTATTCTATATGCCCTACAAAAATATCAAAAGTTCATATTTCATTTACAGTGTTTTTAAATGTTCCTTTTGATTTGATACTCTTGTAAATCCTTTTTGAAACAAATGCATATGAAAATACTGATACAAACACATACATAAATGCATACATACATTCATGCATATACACGAATATAACACGTACTTATAAATGGTAACTAATACCCTTGCCAGGGATGGAAAAATGCTTTACTAGTTCTGTGCTTACAGGAAATTTAAGATGCTTTTCATGTTACAAGTTTCAACAATATCATAAAAATAATATGTAACTATCTTAAATTTAAATAAAAGAGGTAAAAATTCGTTTAGTACATTTCTCGTGTAATGAAAGCAGCCCAGCTAAGATTTTTACGGATTATCTGCATTGATAATAAAGCTATGTATTTGTACCAGTGTTCGAAAATAAACAGTACATAATTAAGCGTTCGGCTCACACACCCAAGAACGACATCTTTTTTTTATAGTGATTGTGTAGGCAAACACAACCCTTAATACCGTTCGTAACTTTTTTCAAGAAAGAACCCTACAGGATATAGTGTTTTGTTCTTCGTTAAAAAAACAGAACAATTGTAGTGATACTGTAGACAAATATAATATTTTAATGTTCTATAATGTTTCTTTTTTTAACCAACACCACAATAGTGGAGTGGGTATTATGCATTTGTGCTGATGTGTGTCACACCTTAAAATATTAGTACTAGACCCACATTTAAGTATACCGATCGATTAAGAATCATTCTCTGAGTCGAACTAACGATGTCCGTCCGGCTGGCTGACTTGCTGTCCATGTAAACTTGTGCGGAAAGTACAGCTCGCAATTTTGCTGGCTTTTTGTTTTTTTTTCGTATGTGTATTTTGTTTTTGTAAAAAATGTTTGGTTTTTTTTTACTATCCAAAAGGGAAGAACAGTAATGCTAAGTTCACACTTGGGTTTTTAAACGCGTTTAAGCAAAATGTTGATTTAGCTAATCAAAGCCGTTCACGTTACATTTGAGATGATTAAGATGACAGATGATTAAGAAAAAAAAAACCCACAACAAACACACAAAAAAAATCAAACAAATTTATATTTCTTTAAAGTATTAAAAATGTATAAAAACACTTTTATAAAGTTATCAGAAGATTATTTTAATCATTTTAATGATGAAATTGTGAAAATTTATGAATTATTTAAGGAAAAAAATAAAAACATTAAGCAGAAATCTTGGCCGGTTGTACACGACATGTTGACGATTCTAAAGGGTGTTTTTTTAAGCTAGATAGAACTTTAAATTGTAAAAAGTAACACAAAAAATTAAATTTTGATGAAATATTTTTTTTTATCGTTTCAGTATACTCTGACAAATCATCATGAATAGACTCACGCTTGAACAACGCTATGAAATTATCCAAATTTACTTTGAAAATCAGTCGTCGATTCGCGCAACTTATAGACGACTTCGCCATTTTTATGGCGTACATAATCGTCCATCTGAACAAGCCATTCGTCGAACTGTGGATAGATTTCGTACCACATACTCTCTTGAGGATGCAATAACACCAACACGTCGAAGGAATGTGCGTACTGAAGAGGATATCGCCGCTGTAAACGAAAGTGTGGAAGAAGATCCAAATTTATCGATTCGTCGTTGGTCGCAGGAATTGGGTCTCTGTCCGTCCACTACGTGGAAAATTTTGCGCAAAGATCTCGGCCTACACCCGTATAAGATCCAGCTGGTGCAGGAATTGAAGCCACGAGACCATTATATGCGTCGTTCTTTCGCCGATTGGGCTCTAGAGCAGTTGGCAACTGACCCGTTGTTTTATCGCAAAATTGTGTTCAGCGATGAGGCGCATTTTTGGCTTAACGGGTTTGTTAATAAGCAAAATTGCCGCATATGGAGCGAGACCAATCCACAAGAGACCCTACAGACTCCATTACATCCAGAAAAATGCACCGTTTGGTGCGGTTTTCACGCTGGTGGCATCATCGGACCTTATTTCTTCAAAAATGAGGCCGGAGCTCGCGTTACGGTCAATGGAGATCGTTACCGCACCATGATCAATGATTTTTTGATGGAAAATATGGATGACATTGATCCGGAGGAGATGTGGTTTCAACAGGATGGCGCTTCGTGCCATACGGCGAACGCAACCATCGACTTATTGAAATCAAAATTTGGCGATAAGTTGATTTCGAGAAATGGACCTGTCAATTGGCCTCCAAGGTCGTGCGATTTGACACCTCTCGATTATTTCCTGTGGGGCTACGTGAAGTCACTGGTTTATGCTGATAAACCAGCAACAATTGACGCCTTGGAGGCCAGCATTGTTCGTGTTATTCGTGACATACGGCCAGCAGTGCTCGAAAAAGTGGCCCAAAATTGGACGTCCAGAATGCGCTTCGTCAAGAACAGCCGCGGTGCCCAAATGCCCGAAATCATTTTCAAATGTTAATGTCACGTATTGATCTTTCGAATAAAAAAAAATTTTGATTACAATTTAATTTTTTGTGTTATTTTTTACAATTTCAAGTTCTATCGGGCTTAAAAAAAACACCCTTTACATTATTAGGTATGTTCAGTGGATTCTATGTGGTTTATGAAGTGATTTACATAGTTGTAATCATGTCGACAAATCACTTCAATGTATGGGTAATCATCTCGATTTTGAAGTGATTAGAGCTTAATCACGTTCGAGCTGCTTAAACGCGTTTATGAACTCAGGTGTGAACATAGTATAATGAGCCGAACTGAACACAATGAAGTTTGTGGATTAAAAAACCCAACGGAATTAAATGTTCTCATCTTTTGTTGAGTTTGATAAAAACAGTAATATTTTTGTGTTCGTAAGATGACTAACAGGGAAACGATATTTTTTTAATGATTTTCTATTTAAACACTATTAGGGTTTTGTGTTTTCCACCTATCTACCGAACTGAACACTAAGGAGCGAAATTGAAAACTTTAACAATAAAAAAGTTCAAATTTGGTTTTTAAAATACTCTTAAATTTATATTGTTTTTGTATAGGAGTTGCCACGCCCACTTTAAACTATAAATTTTAGCTTATGTTTAGCGCCAGATAGTCAGGAAAGACGGTTCAGTAGTTTAGTAATCTAAAGGACACCAGTATATTATGTTTAAATAATTTTATTTTAATGCTGCTTTATAAAATATTTTGCGAGAAATTATGTACCGATGACCCTCAAATATTTCGAAGGAAAAACATTGAAATTGTATCGAAAAACACCTCTACAACCCTACACTTAGTAAATGTTCTGAGAAGTCAACGAAAACTGGCTTTTGAAGCGTTAACGAAAAAATATAAGATAGTCGGTAGAGGATGAGCCTCTGTACATCCTCAGCTGTATTTCTGCTAAAGTAGAAGTCGAGAGATACCTTGACCTCCTTATATATAAGAATTTCTGTAGAAAGCAAAAATAAATTTAAAAAATATTTTTGACTTTGTTTTTGCCTTAATGTAAAAAAGAAAAAAAAGTAGAATTACAACAAAATTTCCATCCCTGATCTCTGCATTAGCATTTTGTATGTATTCCAGATATACAAAAATCTATATTGTGCTTTTATTGAAGGTGCCTCGCCTACTTTACCAAATCCTACTACCATCTTGACAGATGATGTGTATTTGTACCAAATCTTTGCATATCAGGTACGACGCCCTCTTAAAAAAGTACAATTGTACCGTAATTTCCATCCCAACCAGGGTTGTCAGATGTGGCGATTTCTCGCCAAACGTGGCGATTTTCAAACATGTTTGGCGACCTAATTTTTATAAAATAGTTAAAATCGCGAACTGGCTATTTTTGATGACCTTTGAATTTGTTTTGAAATTCGTTAAATTCAATACTTAGAAATAATATTATTTTAATTCTCGTATTTTTATGAATGAAATTTCAGGCAATCATATGTATGATAGGTATTTGAAGGTATCTCCAAATGGCTGATGAAGTTAATGAAAATCTACTAGGAATGTGTGTTTTTATATATAAAATTGCTCTTGAAAAAAATCAGTAAATAGAATTCCTTAAAACACTAATATGTGTTAAGTCTATAAAAATTTTCACATTATACTTATATGTATGTGGCAATTTATTATCACAGATAAAATATGTTGTTGTTAGTGATATTTTACAGATTTTTATGAATCCTATCATACCTTTGGACGTTTATGAAACACAATGGAAGAAAATAAGCGTTGGTTAATTGGAACGATAACTAAATAAGTTTAGGCCAACATTTTAAGCATGAAGGATACGGCAGGTACGTAAAACTCTAAAGTCCTTACTTTGGCTGTCCTTAATATGCAGTTATTACAACTAGTAATACCTGTAATGAAACTATGAACTCCACTAAAACTCGCCTTCGAATTAGAATGCAATACGAAATTCTAGACGCGTTATTAGGAGTGACACAGGCATATTCTGTTAATCACAAGATTTCAAATCACTTATGATTTTGAAATCACAATTGTGATTAATGGGTGTTTTGAAAGCCACAAAAGTTTTAACTTAGTTAAAAATTGTGGAAACAAATAAGCAAGTAATTTTAAATCGGCGGCCACTTAGCTGACTGGATTAAGATCACAATTATGAAAAAAGCATTTCTTGACGGTGAAGCGTTTTAGATATATAATAAAACTGAAATATTGTATATAGTGAATTTCTAATATTTGTTTAGTACTTGCCGCAAAAAATCTTTTTTTGTTGCTTTAAGTAGACGACTATAAATTATTTTATAGTAAACATCGTACCTTTTTTGTGTTCACTTACTATTTTTATTTCGCTCTTAATAAAAATTAAGCAAAATAAATATAATGGCGACTTTTTTTGAATTTTTGGCGTATTTAAGTGATACGGAACTAATTTAGTTTTAAGGATTTGCAAAAAATATTTTTAATAATTTAAAAAATATGTATTTTATTGTCAAAAACTTGTAAACAAAGGCTTTGGCGATTTTTGATATTGAATTTGGCGAAAAAGGTCAAAATCAATCTGACAACCCTGTCCCTAACCTTTGCATTAGCTTTATGTATTATTTTAAGATACATGCACCTAGATATGCATGTTTATATGTGTTTTTATACCTTGAATTACAATAGTTTTTAATATTAAAAGAAAAAATTATTGACCTAGAACAATTTTAACTTTTGACTCTTAAATTAGTTTTTCTAATCCCTGTGCAAAAAACTAATCAAGATTTCTTGTTAATTTTCAAATATGAAATTTCAAAAATTTCACTAATGGTGTTTTCTTTTCTGACAATAATGTTCCATATATGCTAACATTCGTGCGGGTTTTTGTTCCATTCTAAAAATATATGCAAAAATGTGAGAAGTTGTCGTTTTCCTTTCTAAACATGTTGCAACAATAACTGGCAAATTTGTTCCATTTCTTACCCGCAGTTATAACTGAGTGTGAGATAATACCCTTTTTTGCGTCTGCGTAAAGAACTTTTTTATGCAAGCAAGTATTTTTTTCTTGTGTTTGCGGACAATTTGCGTTATATTGTGATTTTTAGTTATATTGTGATGGATATAACAACTTTGTTTTTCGTTTGTTTTACTTTTATTTAATAATTAAGTAAATTTTTTTTGTCGCAAAATTTTTAACAACAGATGATATTTATTATTGAAAATCAGTGCTGTTAACGCTTATTGGAATTGTAAGAAAATTTAATATTGAAAATTGCTACAAGCGTGTTGAATATCGCTTTTTGTACAAACTTTGCATTCAATATTTAACACGCTAAATACACATTAGTGTTGAGTGTAAAACGTAGCTATTATTTTGTTCCATTGTAATTTAGGAAAATGTATCACTTTGTAAGGGTTCGTGTAACCTGATAAATATATTACACAACTATAATACATCATTATTTTTTAGAAAAGAAAACACCATAAGTTTTTGCAACATGTCTACAACGTTATTCGCGGCTGTGCTTCAATTATGGAAAAAAAAATTTTAAGTAAATTCTAGAAATTTTATGGCAAAAAATCTCGTTCAATTGCCTTTTAAGCTTTAGCTCAAACTTGTTGTCAAATGTCGTTGATAAAAATTAATCAAACTCCCTGTTTATTGATTCTGAAAGAAGTTTTTTCCAGGAAAAACTTGCTTTTTAATATTGAAATTGAAAATTTGCAATTTAAATGACTTTTATTTATTTAAAAGAAAAAAAAAAAAAAAATTAAAGTTCCTAAAAAAAACTCCTGTTTCTTTTTTGTGCATTTTTTTTTTGCTCTATTGAAATCCATTTCTGAATTTTTCTTTTTGTTTTATGCAAATCGAATGATTACACAATTTATTATGTTGGTATCTCTTAATAAATAATTAAAACGAACATTAGAAACATGAAATAGTATTAGTAGAAAGAAAAGTTTATAAAAAAAAATACTTTAAATACTTTAGTCTAAAAGATTTGTATGAATTTTGCTTAAATTCTTACAAAATTTCCTACTAAGTTTAATTTTTCTATTCAAACAATTGGAACACTCCTAATGCACACTGTTTAAATGATAAGAAATAAGCACAGGAACAATTTGTTGTCGTTTGCTACAAAATAAATTGCAGAGTTTCCCAACTTTGTAGTCAATCAATGTTATAATTAAAATGTTTAAAACATTTTTGCTTAACGTTGAATTATTTTTGATCAAATTTATGTGTGTTTGTATTTATTTTGTGAAATAGATTTAAGAACTTATGCGTCAGTCAAAAACATTCTAGCAATTAAAAAGAACTTTCGTAAGTCTCCAGGCATCTGTATACAAATATAAACAATTATAATCCGATTTTCATAATGTGTCGAATACATTTATGTAACCGGTCGAGGAACATTTGTATACACAGAAAAAAATATCTCAAGAAAATTTTTAACAACACAGTTTGTTAAAAATATAATTTTTGTTCAACAAACTTTGTGTTTGATTCAATGAAACAATTTATCAAATATACACTTTACAAAATAGCACTCAATAAAACATATTTAATAATGAAACATTTAAATATTTCTTGATATTCAATAAAACAAATATTTGAATCAACGTTAAAACAGTATTTTTACAACTCTTGTTCATTTTATAATAGGTCATAATTCTCATTCGCTTAACAGTTTTATTTTGTTAAATATCTTTAGTTTTGCCAAAGTCTTTAGAAAAAGGTTTCCTGATGATCTGGCTTAAGCAACCAGCGAAATGCACATAGGAACTAGCTTATCCCCCCATAATAAATTTTTGTGTATTTATTTAAAATGGGAAAAAAATTGGGATTTAAGCACGTCATCATTAATAAATAAAGATACGATAAACATTTTATTTGATTTATTCAACATGTCCAACAATTTATTTTTACAAATCACGCAAACATTTTGTTGAATAAATTATTTTGGGCAACAACTTTTTTTATTGATTCAATAAACTTGGTTGTTGACTAAAAATTCAATAACTATACCTACAAACTTTTTTTTATCAATAATGCAAAAATCGTCATCGCAGAAAATTCAAAAATTTTTTTTATCAAATATGCGATTTTCGTATTCAAATATAAAAATTATTTTTTTCTGTGTAGTTATGGATAACGCTATTCCCCCACTAGAGCTACGCATAGAATTTTGCCATTAAACTTGTTGGCTGGAAAAAAAGCTCAAAAAAATTTGAGTCAAGGGGGTATTTATTAGCCCGATTTTGTCAGAGAATAGATTAAAAAAAAAATTTAATTAAATTAAAAAACTTTTAAAGAAAAATCAATATAACGTCAGCTCATTATTGGTTTGGCGCATATGCCAACAGCCATTGCTTTTGGTATACGTTTTGAAGAAAAGTGTAATTTTTTGTGAACGTTCATTAACGAACTTAGAAGTTAATAGTATTTTATTGAAAGTGAAAATTATTGTTTGGTGCCGCATACGCCACTTTTCTTAATTTATTTCCAAAATTTTATTTTTTTGTGCTGCATACGTATCAGAGAACGGATTTGTGTGATTGTTAAAAAAATCGCAGTAAATGAACACCAACAAATACACTCGCTTGGGGTCATACAATCAAACTTGCGCAACCGCAAACATTCGCTGCTGGTTTGAAGTCATTCAAATAATGCACATCGTGCTTTGTTATTTATTAAATCGTTTAGCTTCGTTTGTCAATTAAGATGTTTATGTGTTTGGTCCGACAATGATTGTTTTGGCAAAGAAAAAAAAAAAATACAAACAAAAAAGCCAGAAATCAAGCAATTATTACTCATGTAGGCATTCAGCAGTTACTATGTAGTACAAGAAAAAAAAATTGAAATGAAACTAAACGCACATACTGATGTAGGTACAAAAAATTTCCAAAGAAACAGAAGACTTTTTTTTATCATCTTAAAAAGTACAGTAGTTCTGTATGTACAATGTATTCTTGTTATTGTTGTTTTTATTGTTGTTAATTTTAACAAAGCATCTCATCGAGTGGTTTATTGTTGTCAATGTTAACAAAGCGTCTCATCGAGTGGACAATGACTACTTGAATGCAAAAGTATAAGAATGTGTGCCTTTTGAATTTACACAATTTTGTTATATTGCGTGCGCAACAAAAAATGCAAACAAAGCACTTTCTATAAAAAACGAACACATGCAAAAATCAAATGTGTACGAAACGATGTAAAAATTACCAACGTTGAACTTTGTTTTTCAGGCAAAGAGTGAATGTAAATTTGAGCGTATGAATAAATCAAGAAAAATAGTGATTTTGCAGTTCTCTGATACGTATACCTTTTGCTGTATATTGAATTGTTGACATTTCAATTTGCTATCGTTTTAACTTCTTGTTTTTCTTACGGCAATGAAGCAAAGCAAGAGTAAAATTAATTTAGTAATTATATTTTGCTTTTTTACTACTTTTTTCTTAAGGCAATGAAGGGAAGCAAGAATGAAATTTATTTTCTTGTTGTCATTTTATTTTGCTTTCGCATTCACTATTTCTTTTTCTTAATGAAGCAAGGCAAGAGTGAAATTTATTTTGTACGATTTTGTACAAGGAATTTGCTGCAATCGCCAAACAGTGGCATAAAGAGCCAAACAATTCTTAATAAACTTTAAAATATGGAGCAAAACTAATGCCTAATATCTCAGAAACCATAAAAAAATTTTGTAAAACAGGTTTTGGATTCAGAAAGGGGTTCAAAACATATATACCCCATAGCTAACTCGAAAATGGTTGAAACCATCCGACGATATGGAATTAACATTTGATTATGATTTTGTGCATCTCATTCTGGACGTCTAAATTTGGGCTATTTTTTCAAGCATTGTCTGAGGTATATCAGAAATATCTGGAACAATGTTGGCCTCTAAGAAGTCAATTGTTGCTGGCCTATTTGTATCAACCAGTGACTTCTCGTAGCACCACTAGAAATAATCGAAAAGTGTCACGATCTTATTTTCAAAAAAAAAAAAAAAAAAAAACATTGAATATGGCGCGATAACAGTCTCCATTAAGCGTATCATTAGCACCGGCTTAATTTCTGAAGAAACAAGGTCCGATGACAACACCAGCGTGTAAAGCACAGCAAATGGTGAATTTTTCTGGATGTAATAGAGTCTTTAGGGTCTTTTCAAGGACCAAGTAATTCACGATTTGAATTATGGAAAATTGGGAAAACATTTTGAGGATATATGTTTTCACGATCCCAGCAAAAAATGATCAAGTTTTGGAAGCATTCCTTACTTAGTCGCAGAATTGATTTCAAGATGCGATAAAGATTAAGGGAACGATTAAATAAAAGAAACTATACACTATACTATACGGCTCATCTCGAACAAAAATTATGCATTATAAATGCACATTGCCAAGTGCTTCCGTAAGATCGTCTCCGTTACAAATAGAATAGGGGCGATTATCATTCTTTATTTTTTATTAAAAAGATTATTGGAAATTGGTCCATGTTTTTAAATATGACGTTGATCAATTGAAGCGCAGCCGCGAATAACGTTGTAAACGCCACATTTTGCAAATACTTTCTTTTAGCAGATAACCGTTAACCTAACTCTCTTACACAGTTTAAACATCAAATCAACCAAAACTATGCACCTTAACGCCTTCAAAATGGCATACAAAGTGTCAGTCAGTAGAAGAACATTGCAAGTTACTAACAAAATGATTAAACCGAAATGGTTTTGCAGTGCGGAATAATGTTTTGAAAGCCTTTTGCATAAAAGTTTTTATTATCATTAATTTTAAAAGTAGAAAAAAAAAGTTTTTAAAACAAATAAAGATGCCAGTCAAAAACCGTTTTTTGGCTCTCCTGAAAAGTTATTATTTTGCAACTTAAAATGCTATTCGCGGCTGTGCTTCAATTTACGAAAAAAACCTGCAATTTTTATAACAGCGACCATGATGAAAAAATAATAGGAATCACTGCTGGTACATGTACCGTAATAAAATATCTGAGTGTTTATTCATATCCCTCTCTTTCTCTCTATCTAGAATCATGTAATCCAATGAACATGTATAATCATGCAACAAACCAAAAGTAAAAAATGAAATCAGCTGTATCGTTATTGCAACAATTTTCGTAGTTTTTTTTCTACTTTTCCTTTTGTGAATTGTCCATTAAAGTTGTTTTTGACTTCGAAACGAACAATGGTCATTTTATTGTTTTCTACGATCCTTATTTTTCCGTTTGTGGTTTGTAGTTTTAGCAGCCTGCAATACTATTGTTAACACAAATATTTTTCTTCTTTTTTTTTAAATTAGCTACAGCAAAATTTGGTAAATTGAAGGGTAAAATGGTAATGGAGCATAAAGAGTTCGCTTAATATTTAAAAATCTTAAGAAATCTTTTATTTCTTATAGAAGTGTAACAAACAATTATGGTTTAATTTCGCTATTAGTATTTTCAGTTTATCAGCCATAATATTAAGTATTAATAACTTTAATAACCCTTAACTGCGAACAAAAAAAGTTAATTCGATGGCAAAAAAAACCCTCTCTTCAAACGCGAATTGCAAAAGTTTTTAACAACCAATTTTGAGTTAAACTAAGACTATAGTGGAGGGCACTTAAAATCCATTACAACCAACAAAAACCCATCAAAATTCACTGCCTCCTATTTTTATTGAACGTTTTGCTCGTACCCGACCAGACAACTGTTCTGGTATATGTGTGTATGTGTGGGTGTGTGCAATTATTGTATTGTAAAATTTTTTTAAGGATTTGCCTACTTTGCAACCGCCATTTAACATTGGGGTAATTTGTGCAAACAAAATTGTTGAATTTGCACATTTTTTCATGCTTCAATTTCAAAGCGCTGTTTAACAACATGTTTTTTTTTTTTTTTGGTTAAAAAAAAAATAAAAATACATAAAAACAGTTTAAATGGGTGGAAAAATAATAGTTTGTTATTAAAATATGAATAACTGATTTTTTTTAAGTATTGAGTTTTTTTTTAGAAAAAAAGTTTTGAAATACTTTTACGATTTAATTGACGATGTCATAAAGTAAAACAAATAAAGCGTAACAACTGAATAACAAAATCTAGAAACTTTAAAGACTCGAAAAAGTTATAAGAAAAGTTTTAGCGAGTTTGAAGGGTTTCTTTGGCTTATTGTCCCCCTAATGAAAAAATGCGTCGCGGTTTTAGGCGTATTTCAAAATGAAGTGTTCGAGATTTGGCTTTTCACAATGTTTTTCCATTTGCTGGGTTTTTAAAACAGTTTTTATATTTCGATCATGCCAGAAAAACAAAAAATGCATTAGGGCTTAAAATTTATTTCGCGCTTTAAGTACTTAAAATGGGCTAAATGAAGCCCGAAAAGGGCTTAAAGGGCTAAAGGGTGGTCCCACCATAATGCACGATGTTAATTGTGAGTCACACTTTAACGTCAAGCATTTTGACCAACTTAAATTGACATTTCTTTATTTCAGTGTTTGACAAATAAAACAATGGAAAGTTACACAATTAAGCAGCGCATTAAGATTGTTAAAGCCTTTTACGAAAATGGGTGTGAAAATCAAAATTAATTTCGTGCACTTTGTGATTTTTTTGGTCAGTATAATCGAACTTAGTGGATTCGTTAACAAGTAGAGTTTCCGCATTTACGCAAATGAGAATCCACAAGTGATTGTTAAAAATCCGATGCATCCACAAAGATTGACTGTTTGTTGTGGTTTGTGCGCTGGCGGCGTCATGGGATAGTGCCACTTGCCCCACAGCCATCGAAACAATGGCTCTATTGCGCGAGAAATTCAATGGCCGTGTTATCTCACGTCGTGTTGATGTTAATTGGCCTCCACAATCATATAATTTGACACCGCTGTACTTCTTTCTTTGGGGATATTTAAAAGATGAAGTATACGTCAATAAGCCAATAACAATTCAAGAGCCAAAGGATGAGATAATTCTGCACACTAACAACATTGAACCTCAATTATGTCCCACAGTCATTGAAAATATGCACCATCGGATAAAGAAATGCCACCAAAGCCTTGGCGAGCATTTGGCCGATATTTTGTTTGACAAATAATTGTCTTATATCCTTCTATCATAATAAAAAATATTAAGAAAATTCCCTGAAAACTTTTTGTTTTAGTTACAATTAACATCGTGCGTTCTAGTTGGACTACCCTTTATTTACAATACATATGCTTCACAACAAAATACATACATACATAAGTACATGTCAAAAACCACAAAAAAATATCCCTTACCAATGCTATTTAATCTTATGCTACTTTTTTTCTCTCGTTTATTTATTCCTTTTCTTTCATTTGTTCATTGATTGTTTACCCCTTGCAGTATGCTTTAAAAAAACTTTACACATTCGAACAACATTTAGTTAATAAAGTCTTATTAAGTGCAACACAAAAAAGTAAGAAATTTGCAAAAAAAAAAAACTGGATAAGCGAATACAGTTCACATGTTTGCATGTATCTTTCGGTTTGTGCCACACAAACGTCAGTCAAGTTCGTTGTGTGTTTTTGAAAATACCATAAGAGTCAGATGAATGTCAATGCAATTTACAAGGTTTATTTGGCAAAAACTAAAGAAAACAAATGAAAAACGAAATAACAAAATTAAGGAAAATAAAAAGCTGAAAATACGTAAAAGTTTTTCCCCGTCATGCTTCAATAGATTTCATATGCCAAAGACGACGATAATGTCAATTAAAATGGTGTAGAGTTAAAAATACCAAGACCCTGCAAATAAAATTGGACCACCTGACCCATTTTGATAAAATGGACTACTCCATGGACTAGTCCGATGTAATGCAAGCATGGACCATGCCATTGTTAAAAAGTGTTTGTAGTGAGACGACATGTCTTCGTTTTTTAACGACATGCTTTCGTGTTTAAACGACTTCAAAACTAATCCTCTTGAGTATACCATGGAGTAGTTTTAAAACTACTCCTTACTGGTCCAAAGGTGGGTTATATACCATGGAGTAGTTTTAAAACTACTCCTTAGTGGTCCAAAGGTGGGTTATATGGTCCTCTCCTAGGACATCGTAATGTTAAATAGACCAGGTTTTTTCCATACGTTTGGGTTACTTGTGGACTAGTCCTGGTCCCTTGTGGACTACTCTTTACACGCGTGTTTGGACTGGTCCTATTATTTGCAGGGGAAACACACACACACACACGCAAGGAATGCACGCACATATACCCAGCGGTAAAACTCAGCAGACCTTCTTACTTCAGGCCTTTTAAAAGGCCTGCTTAAAAATTGTTTTGATTAAATTACTATTCTTATCTAACTGCTAAAGAATGCCTCATAGAAGGCCTCGGCTCTTTGGTGTAAAAGATAAGATACACCTTCCACACTTGCTTCTATGAGAAGGGAGTAGAGAAGGAGTAACATTTGTTGTATTGTTTTTTGCCACAAGCAAAAGCAAAATAATTATTTTTTTTGATCCCGTTATCATTCTTATGTACCTGCTAAAGAAGCGAGAGCAGAAGGCCTTCTCCGCAATGACAACGTGTTTAAAAAATATATGAGTATGGAATGGAGCGAGCAGGCCTTGTTTATCCAAAAGAAGGAGTACAGAGGCCTTCTAGAACGCAACCTTACTCCTTCTTTTTCCCGCTGGGTAAGCTCAGCTGCTTTTTCATTCCCTTCGTCACCAGATGAAACAAACACGCACACTTACAGTTTATGTTTAAATGCAACAAAAAAAAAATACACCCACACACAAACAAAAATACTCCCACACATGAATACAAATGAACAGACAGAATTGGAATTTTTGTATTTCAATTACCAGCATTATTATTTTTTTTATACCTGACGCACACATAAAAGACATACAGAAGAGATTTTTACTTGTAAATGTTTGTATAAATGTACACCCAACAAACACGGAGGTTTGGTTTAAATTGAAAATGATTTGAAATAAAACTTTTTCTTAAGCAAAAAACTTTTGATAATGATTTGAAAATCAAAATATGCTCAACAAATAGGGAAAATTATTATCAAATTGAAAAATGCCTTTATTTTCAACTTGCTTTCAAACGTAACTCTCAGATGTTTTTCAAATGTGGATTATAATACAATGTGAAACATAAATAAAAATATGTTTAAGCTTTGATATTGTTACAAGTAAAACTGTTGCTTATAACTCTTATTCGCTTAACAGTTTTATTTTTATAATATCTTTAGTTTTTCTAAAATCTTTCAATGAAGTTTCCTGACGATCTGGCCTAAGCAACCAGTGAAATGCGCATAGGAATAGCTTATCCCATCAACAGTAAATTGCAGTTTATTAATAGTGTGAAATGGGGCTTTAGCACATTTAAACGAAACCTTGTTAAATAATTTTTTGAATCCCAAGAAAAACTTTGATAAAAATAGTTTATTTTTATATTTTTAATTTATTATTAATTTAGATAAACTGTGAGAACAGGGCTGTCGGTTATGGCGATTTCTCGCCAAACGTGGCGATTTTGAAACGTGTTTGGCGATGGGATTTCCCATTTGGCGACTGGCGACTTTTATGGCGATTAACTTGGCTATTTTTACCATTTATATTATTTCGGCGATTTTATTTAACAGCTTGTCATTTTGTGTTAGCATTACTAATATAAAAAAAAACTTGCAAATTTTTTTTAACATGATTTTTGTTTTGTTATCATTTAAAGTGAATTTTATATTCAGTCACTATTTAAATTTATAAAAATAGAGGACATAAAGAAAAAATGTAAAAACTTTATTTGACTTTGATTTTTTACATATTTTACAGACAAATTAACATTCCCATTTTTATATATGTAAAGTAAATTATGTGTGTGAAGTTAAATGTTAAAATTTATAACCCTAGACACATTCTGTTAAGTTAACCGAATAATGTTAACCACTTAACAAAACTTATGTTAACGCTGCTATAATCGATGAGTCCAGATTTCTGGAGAAGAAGTAAACGTGGGCGAACAAAAATGATTAGGATTTGTGGACAATACAATTCTTCATCGTTTTTCATAACTAGAATTTTAACAGAGCGAGTTGGAGCGACTTATGGACAATTCACTCTTTTGAATTCTCTGGGGGATGAGTCCTGATTTCTGGAAAAGGAAAATAACATATCTTCGGCTTAATATGCAAACCTGCTAAATCCACTTTTTAATTAAATTGAGATTTCGATGCCGTAATGAAGAGAAAGATATGCCTCGTCGACCAGCATGTAGTTTTTATTCATTTTAAGTCCTGAAGTGTGTCAAATCAACAATATATTTTTGAGTGTTCTTGTAAAACTTTTTGAAAGGGAATTATTAAAAATTTTATACTGCAAGTGTACGGCCATTTTTACAAAAAGAAAATAAGTGCGGGAATTTCTTTTTAAAAGCGAGAGTTCAGTAGAAGTATGAACAGAACAAGCATGGCACGACATTTTCCATACGATTTGCCAGAAAAAACCGGTGATCGCCGTGAAATTAAATTTATTTGAATTTATAAAAATAAAAGCAAATATTGGTCATGCTTTCAAAAATAAAGAAGAAAAAGATGACAGCCAGTTAAAATAGATGATTGTCCTCTAAAAAGTACGTATGGTCACCTTTTCAAAATTCCAGTAATGAAATCGGTGAGGCGTGTACGGCCTTATAGACTTGTGTACTTAATAAAGATTTTTTAACTAAATATTTGAGCTCCATTTAATTTTGGCGACTGAAATATTATACTAGCGTTTTTTTATGCAAAATTTAATTAAAAAAAAAAAAATTACAGAAACTGTATAAAATTTACGTTTGGCGATTTTTGGCGATTTCTGACATCCGGTTAGGCGATGGAGCTCAAAAAAATCTGACAACCCTGTGTGCGATAAACATTCGGCACCGTAGCCAAAAGATGAAATAAGGCTCTTTCCGTCCTCTAATTCTTGCGAAATAGTTGGACGAAATAGTTGGCTCCCTTTTATTTTAAGGATTGTAGCACCGCGATCATACAACAAACTTATAACTTCTTCACTTTCCCATTTAATTTTTTTAAATTCGTATTCTTATGTGTAGTTTATAGAACACGTGCGCCTTACTCGTCCGTTCAAATTACATTTAAAACAAAAACAAGTTTCGAAATTTAAGTTGAACGGACGAGTAAGGCGCTCGTGTTCTATAAACCACACATTAATCATTGTAATTACTTACAAATAATTTTTATTTTTACAAGAAATAAATCGTTCACTTTTAAAACACATTGAACCACGAAGTAAAAATTTAACTTTAATCGCCATTTTTAATGATTAGATTTATTTTTTTATTTTATTTTAGTATTGGCAAGTTATGTTTTGATTTGACATTAAATTGATAAAACATTTGGTGTCAAACGTTTGAGAGTTGTTTTTGATGTCAAATGATAAAGTCATTTCATATCAAAGGTTTGACTTCGTGTTTGTTGGGCATATGAAATAAAATATATATCACACACATACAAACATGTGAAAGTGCACGTTAAAATGCTATAGAAAAATATGCAACGTTTTTATTGACATCATGAAAAATTCAAAAGCCATAAGCGGAAGTAAAGTAGCCGTATCCTCTAAAGGATTCATTGAACGAATGAATAAAGAAACAACAAAAAAATAATAATAATAAATACAATAAAACAATAATACACACCAAATGCCATATGTCTGGCTAAATTCATAAAAAAAGACTTAAATAAATAAAAATATAAAAGAACGTATGTCATTTATAAAAAAAATTTATATTACTTGTTCACAATTTGACAGTTAAAAAGTTTTTTATAAATTTGTAAGCCCTTTAAAATAGTTGCCTTTTTCGGACGGTTTGTGCAGAAAATTCAATAATATAGAAAGAGTATTGAGTTGTTATACGGTGAAAACCATCGAGGGACTTGGTTTAGCCCGTTGAAGATCTGGCGTCTGGGAATAAGCGTAAAGTTGAGAGACCGATGATGAGCTAGATGTGGAGGAAGAGTGGAGTTGCTGTTCTCTCGGGATAGATCACATGGTCAAATGGTGGCTGTGGTTTACACCCAACAACGCGAGAAGAGAATTGCTAATTGAGAGCTTTAATTTTTGAAGGATTGAATTTTAAGGACTGTAATTTCTAGTTGCTGCCCCATTCAACAGATGCAGCCGAATATTCCAATGAAGCGGAGGTTAGTTAGCTCCGGTTCCTAAACAAAGAATGAAAGTAAATTACGCCGGATTATACAGACAAATTGCTACTTGTGTATGTTGGTTGTTCTCACACTTAAGGCCGTACGGTAAGCGTATAGTTTGTCACTTAGTGGATAAGATTAACCGTAGAGTATGCCGTAAGTCCGTGTTCATACGGCTCATGTCTTATTGACATGATTGCTACTTTATAGGCCAGAGGGACGAGGGAGAACACAGATGCATGTACTGTCTTTACGTTTTGCTTTCTTATTCGTTGTTTAATTTTATTTTTGTTTTCAATATCAAATAAAACAAATTACAAAACATGTCGTCAATATGACATGATTCATTTGAACGCCAATTCATGTTCAAAGAAGAAAAAGGAAGAATCATGTCAATAAGACATGAGCATTATGAACTTAGACTTACACGCAGAGAAAAAATTTGTTTGGGCATGGTTACGGCAACAACACTATGTTTAATGTAACAATATATTGTTGTCGTACACAAATTATTGTTAATTTTATTTAATATCAACCATATTATAGTTACTGTAAACATATCAATGTTTATCGCAATTATGAATTTGAGTATTATTGACCGAAAAATAATTATTTTTCTAACAACTTAATTATGATAACTTTCTAAACATATTATATTTCTCACAACCATATCATGATATTTAATAGCCATAACATGATAACTTTCTATACATTTATCATATTATGTTAAAGATGCAATCAAACTATTTTTACTCTAATCATATTATGTTAGCGCCATTTGTAAAATAATTTTGAAGCAGTTGTGTCGTTTTTTTTATTTGTGAGCGGTTAAACAATTAAAAGATAAAACTCCATAAAAAAAATAAGTTTAAATAAGAAATTAAAATATTAGCGGAGTTCATTCAAGTATTAGTGATGTAATAGTGCAAATGCAAAATATCATATTTTTTTTTTTTTTAAATTCAACAACAAAACACACAGAGATTTCGTTGTATTTTATAAAAGTGCTACGAAATTTCTGTGGTTTTCATGGGTAACCGCGTATGTCTTAAAACAAATTTTTCAGGAAAGCCGAAAAACCATTCTAGATCAAACCATGGGCTAGGTATTGAACATTTTAAGCTTTGTCATTACGTTAAAAAATCGGAATTGATCCATCTTTTTTCAAAAAAATGTAAAGAGCGTTCAAAATTAGGCAATATGGCATCAACATCTTAAAATCGAAAAAATGGACACACGCGGTTGCCCATGAAAACCAAAGATTTTTCATTTGCTCTTTTGCAAGCCTTATATTGAACTCCGCTATTTGATTAACATTAAGAAAAAATGTAAAAAGCCACAAAATAAGAAATCGATTCAAAAATATTTAAATTTATTTTGTATTTTTATGACAGCTATGAAAGGCGCTGTATCATAATATGATTTCTTCTCAATTTATTATGATTAACATGATGATAATATGATTACTTCTTAGCTTATTATGATTAACATGACAATAATATGATTACTTCTTAACTTATGATTAACAGAATAATAATATGATTACGGGAAAAATATTATGATGTGATAGTACGAGTATATTTAGTCATAATATGATTCAATAAAAATCTTAATATGGTGACTACAATCATAATTTTTATCATAATATGTTGCTCTTAGAATATGTTTACCACAACCATGTTTTTTCTTTGCGTGTAGTTTTTATGGAAAAAGCAATTGTAAAAAAGGGAAATTCATATAAATTGATTCTCTATTGGACGTAAGTACAAAATTTGTAAAGCATGCCCTGAGACACTCTTAGGCAATAGAGGGTTAAGAGATAAGAACTTAACAACATTTTATTTCTTCCTCGTATCAACACTTTAAGAACACAACGGAATATTTGTTTTATTTGATAAAAAAAAAATTTATGAAAAATTTCAAATATGCACCCAGAGAAAAAACATGTTTTAATATGGTCACCTCTAACCAAACTATTTTTAAAGAAAATTTTAAAAATATTATGTTTATTATAACCGTATTTTTGTTAGCGATAACCATATTTTGGTTAAAATAAGCCTCCATCAAGAAGCCGCAATCATATTATTGTTACCTCCAAACATGTTATGATCAATAAGTCTGCTTTCACACGTTTCATCTTTTGACGATCAACTCTTATGTTTTTAGGTGAGAGAAGAAAGGGGGTTAGTACAGAGATGCCTGTACTCGGTCAGTACGCTTTGTGTTTTTATTCGTTGGTATATGCCAGCGATGGCTGCATGTAATATTTTTCTTTTCTTTTTCTCTTTGATTCGCTGTTATTGAAATTGTTGTTGTTTTGAACCGAAAAAAGTTGAAACCGATTGCTGCGTGTGATTATGTTGGCATCTTTAAAAGGGAATTGAAAAGAAGTTGAGCATCAAAAGATGAAACGTGTAAATTTAGACTAATAACTAAAAAGTGGCTAAATTTATGCATATAAAAAACAATTTCCAAAAATTGCTTAGCATTAGAAGCAATTTATTAGAAAAAAAATATATTACCATATTAGTGTAAAGCAGTGATAGCCACTCCATAGGCTCGCGAGTCAGTCAATAATCGTATTTTTCACACAGACACGGTCGGCAATTCACATGTATACAACAACTTTGTTCGTTTCAAAACATCAGACTATCATCAGTCTCTGCGACCGCACACAAGTACATAATATCTTTGTGTGCGTGCGTTCGGGGCTTGGTTATCACTGGTGTAAAGTAATAAAGCTTGTTTCACATAATGAAGTTGTAGTTAAGAGATCGAACTAAACAGAAGTAGAATCTTTAATTTTTTATTATTCGATTCATATAAGTCGATTGCGTACATGATTTAAGAAAGAAATCTGCTTAATATTTTTATCATAGTAGAATTTGAAAATTTTTATTTAGTCTAGAACTCCTAAGAAATTTCAACTGGCAACACTGCTCCACACCACTCACATAATTCGCCATTGAATGTTCAACAAAAGTTCAATAACTTTGATTGTAAATTGGTTGCACTGCGTTCATCATTTGAGCTGACAAAGACTTCTTGTTGTGTTTATTAGCAACATATGGTGGCGCCACAATTGTTTACTTTATTCCTCAAACAATAGACTTTTTCATTGTTCGGCCGTCTTGAAGTTTTTTTTTTTTTCATTTTATTTTCTTTGGCCTTCATGCAATATTTTTATTTGTTTAAAATAAAAATAATGATCCTGCAGGATTTCCACAACAGTTTCTCGTTTCTTTTCATAAATGAAATTTTGTGTAAAAAACTTACTTCAAATTTTATTAAAGTTGGTTTGGCTCATTTTTTTTTACATATTTCTATTTTATTTCACAGATGGTAATTCTCAGGAGAAAAACAAAATGAATTTTAAGTTTTGTTAAAGTTGGAATTCATTTTAAATCAGGCTAAAGTTAATCAAATTAAATTTAATTATTTTAATGAAGGAAGAAATTTTTTAAGATGAAATGAAATAAAATTTATTGATAATTTTTATTATTGACTGAACGGGGAGTTGAACTCGGGTCGAACTTTCATTTTTTGAGAATAACCGCACTCTCATCATCAAACTTTTTTTCAGTTTTACTTTTTCCACCGCTGCGACGGCTGTCGGTCTGAAGTCTAACATGAATCGGTTAGCTAATGGTAATTTGGTGGATTGAGTTTAGAATGCATAAAAACATTAAAAAAAGTACTTTTTTAATAAAATATTTCGTATGTAAACGAGGTGGTAAGTCTTTGAAAATTATTTGTGAGTGAGTAAACGTGATTATTATGCGTCATGGTGAGGAAATAAAAATGCTTGCGTGTGAGTGCCTGATATTTCCTTATCTTGTGTAAATGCGTGAGGCGAACAGTTTTGCTATTCAGTAATATAAACTAGTGTCATTTTTAGACTTTTCCCATGTGGGTACATCTTATATGAGAGAATCGGTCTTTATTATTTTATAGGTTGGTATATAGAGCCCTCGTTTGCTATCAAGGGCTTATTTTTTAAAATTTACAAGTGTCGTTTTACAAGTAAAATTTTCACTTTTCATAATCAAATATTGTAAGAAATTGGCCCCCTCGTTCAAAGCCTTGCAAAGAAAAAAATATCTCATGAAAATTTTAATCAACACAGTTTGTTAAAAATAAAATTGTAAGCCAACAATCTTTTTATTTGATTCAATGAAAAATATTGTTACGTTTTTCCTTTAATAAACGCGTTCGGTTTACTCCCTTTATAATAAACCGTTGAGTTCTTTTAATTGCAAATAAAAAATAAATACACACACTTATACAACTTTACAAACTTTATTATTTTTTTCACAATTGTTAGTTACGAACAGAACCGTTTCACAAAACAGACTAAACTAATTTTACATGAATCACCCCTTTTTATATTTCATAATTATTTCTAGATTTTTCCTGAACCTTCCCGTAAAAACTATTTATTATGTTCTATAACCATTTCTAGAAATTACTGGGAAATTTATATAGGAATTATTTTTAAAATAACAGTTGTGTTGAAAATTATACATGACAATTTTAAGTAACATAAAACTATAACTTACAAGATAACTTATAACTATAACTATAAATACATAATTCTTAGATAATTTAACTTTCGTAACAATATTATCAAAATTACATTTTGCAAAGTAGCACTCAATAAAACACATTTAATAATGAAATAACTAAATATTTCTTCATATTCAATAAAAAAAAAAATATTTCAATCAATGTAAGAATAGTATTTTTACAACTCTTGTCTATACTTTAACAGCTCATAATTCTTATTCGCTTTACTGTTTTATTTGTATAATACCTTTAGTTTTTCCAAAATCTTTGGAAAAATGTTTCCTGATGATCTGGCTTAAGCAAACAGCGAAATACGCATAGGAATTAGCTCAATAAATTTTAGTGTATTTATCAAAAAATAAAAACTGAAAATTTAGCACATTATAATTAATAAATAAATAAATAAAGATTCGATAAACATTTTTTTTGATTTAACAAATCACGTAAACATTTTGTTAAAAAAAAATATTTTTGGGAACAACTTTTTTTACTGACTCAATAAACTTGGTTGTTGACTAAAAATTCAATAAATATACCTACAAACTGTTTCATCAGTAACGCCAAATCCATATACGATGTCGTATATGAATAATGAAAAATATTTTTTTCTGTGTGTCAATCGTGTTCTTCAGCAATTTTACAATCTAGACCAGGGGGGCTACTCTCTATTGCGATGCGAAAGCAATTTCGATGCGAAAGCATAATGCCAACTTGGCACTCTCTATCAATTTCGCAAAATTTTTTGAAAATTAAGCAATACTGGCAATAAAAATGAAAGATGGCGTAGATTGACAGTAATGAAATGCTAAAATATGTAAAAATATTTGAAACTGGAAAATTTAAATAAAAACAAGTTAGAGTGCTATATTCGGCTGTGCCGAATCTTTGATACCCTCCACCGACAGTTCGAATGTTTAAGGAGTAATATCTGTATGATGTTATTATTATCTTAAACTGTGACGATTTGTTATTAATTATGGATTTAGGCTTAATATACTGTTTTCCGGTAGTAGGGTTTATATGGGGCCTAGGGTAAATTATGGACCGATCTTCACGAAATTTCACAGTCTTTTTCCCAGTTCTATAAAACTTTGATGTACCAAATTTTGTTATGATAGCATTATTTTTTACGGAATTAGGCGTACTAAACTGTTTTCCGGGAGTAAGGTTTATATGGGGCCCAGGGTAAGTTATGGACCGATCTTCACGAAATAACACAATTTTATTTCTTGTCCAATAAAACATTGATGTACCAAATTTTGTTATGATAGCATAATTTTTTACGTTTTTAGGCGTACGAAGTTGTTTTCCGGGAGCAAAGTTTATATGGGGCCTATGGTAAATTATGAACCGATCTTCACGAAATTTCAAAGATTTATTTTTAGTTCTATAAAACTTTGATGTACCAAATTTTGTTATGATAGCATTATTTTTTACGTTTTTAGGCGTACTAAGTTGTTTTCCGGAAGTAGGTTTTATATGGGGCCTATGGTAAATTATAGACCGATCTTCACGAAACTTAACAGTTTAATTTCTAGTCCTATGTAACTGTGACTTGCCAAAATTTGTAATGATAGCATTGTTAGTTAGGGTTTTAGGCTTAATATACTGTTTTCCGGGAGTAGGGCTTATATGGGGCCTAGGGTAAATTATTGACGGATCTTCACGAAATTTCACAGCGTGATTTCCAGTTGAATAAAACGAATTGCTGCGAAATCTTATATCATTCTGTGCATTTTTCCACCATTTATGTTAGTTTTTGTAACAAAATTATCAATTTTTTTTAGGTGGTGGTTCCACATTTTGATTCATAGCTCAGATCCTATTGAACCGATTTTGCTGAATTTCAATCCCAAACTGCTTAGGATAACTACAAGCAATTTGACACCAAGTTTGTTGATTTCTTTTGAGTTTTTCGAAAGTGAACGTGTTTTCAACAGACGGACAGACGGACAGACAGACGGACATGGCTAAATCGACTTAAAATTACTCAAGGACCCAGAATATATATACTTTATAGGGTCTGAGATGAATAGTAAAAAAGTTTCACACGGAATGACAAACTGAATATACCCTCTTCACAACTAATTGTGGTGGAGGGTATAAAAATAGTGATGATTTCCGAAAAGAAAAAATTAATAGATGCGAAAGACACATGCACAAACGCATTAAAAAGTACCAATCGCTAGATTTGCTACGATTTTCTTTCGCATCGCAATAGAGAGTAGCCCCCCAGGGCTGCCAGATACATTTTTGAGAAAATCGTAAATTTCTTGAGAAAAAAAAATCGTCAAAAAATCGGATAACTTAAAATTTATTTTTTTTGTTTTAACAATTTTTGTTCGAGTTTTAAAAGAAAAACCTTCAAACAAAAACATAATTTCTTCAAAACCAGCTAGCATTTTCAAGCATGTAAAAGCTACTAAAAGTCTCATATAGAGCGTCGATGACCGCATTTTTGAATCATAGAAGATTCCTCACAAGGCAAAAACTGTAACACGAGTGAGATTCTTCCATAGCACATATATTATCTAACGAGTCTTTCATGCCATGAATCGTATCTTACAACTCGTAAAATGCTCGCCGTACATTTTTTGAAAATATGATTTATACAGAGAGTCGTAAAAGGTTTATTCGATGATGGTTTGACGGAAGATAAGCAAAGTGTTACAATGTTGTTTTTGTACTCTGAAAATAAAAATTTATAGATTTTCTTAAGACTTGCATATTATAGCAGTAACTAAACAAAAGCGGTCCGCGTTTTCTAGTTTTCAAAATGTTTCACGGCCATAAATTTGTATGAAGCATACCTAAATAGAACGGCGTCAACGATTTGCAATTGGAAAACCCAATTTTGACAGCTCGTTTAATAGTGAAGTTGGCCGCTATTGTTAATTAATAATGGCATCTCTGTTTTTATTAGTGGGTTTTATTATACAATAAAGTTATCACTACTGTTCGTGACACAACGTTGACGCTCTTGCTTAGGTATGGCATATCAGCGTAAAAACTATGCAAAAGAAATCGTTCCACCTTCCGCTATTGTTAAGGTACGGCTGTTTAACATTCCAAAATTAAAAAACAAACGTGTCAGGAAATTTAATGTTTTATTCAGACTTTCAAGACTGAAAAAAATCGTCACTTTTTAGAAAAAAATCAGCAAAATGACGATAAATCGTCAAATCTAGCATACCTGTAGTGGGATTCTGTAACTTTTAACAATAACAACAGTTGTTATAATTGTCAACCTGTTTTGTTGTTGTCACTAACGATTATGTGATTCTGTAAATTGTTGTTAACAACATAGATAAAAATTAACGTCAAGTGGCATCACTGCCAAAAAAAATGGCAAAATAACGAAAAACACAAAGAGGAATAAAAAAAAAAACAAATAAAATGATTAAAACTAAACAGAATTTTTTTTAGTTTTTGTTTTTTTAAGAAGATAAGCCAAACATTTTACTATTAAATTAAATGCAAATTATTTAATTGCCATTTTCAAGTTATATTATTTCTTTTAGCCAGTGTTCGAAAATAAACAGTACATTATTTAACGTTCGGCTCACACACCCAGGAACGATATCTATTTTTTTAGTATTTGTGTAGACATATACAACCCTTAATACCGTTCGTAACTATTTTCAAGAAAGAACCGAACTTATATAATGTTCGGTTCTTCGTTAAAAACAGAACAATTGTAGTGATACTGTAGAAAAACATTATATTTTAATGTTCTATAATGTTTTCGTGTGTGTATTTTGTTTTTGTAAAAATGTGTTTTTACCAGCCAAAAGGGACGAACATTAACGAGCCGAACCGAACACATTGAAGTTTGTGGGTTTTCAAAAAAAGCCGAACGGAATTAAATGTTCACATCTTTTGTTGAGTTTGATAAAAACAGTAATATTTTTGTGTTCAAAAGATGACTAACAGGGAAGCGTTATTTTTTTAATGATTTTCTACGCAAACACTATTAGCGTTTGTGTTTTCCACAAATCTACCGAACCGAACATTAAAAAACGATATTTAGTGTTTATTTTCGAACACTGCTTTTAACTAAATATTTTTTATTTTTTCGACATTTAACAATAAATAAACAACACTAAAAAAAATGTCCTTTACTTAACACAAACAGCTGACTGAACGATAACAAGGGCTGTTTAAGATGTTACAGAATAGCAAAATCGTTAATTTGCTTGTTAAATTTTTTAACAATGACAACTATTGTAAAAATAAATTACAGAATCGCACTACTGATCTAGACAAAGACAGTGATCTGATACCAAGCAAAGTCTGAAGTGTGAATTAAGAATTAAGAATGGAAGGATTTAAAACGTTAGTCAGAAAAGGCTCGATCTGGGCTTAATGATATAAGAGTAGAGTTTCTGTTCGGAGCAAAATAATTTTAGGGAATATTAATTATTTTGTCACGAATTAATAAAATGTCACGAATTTTCTTCTAATCTTTTCAACTTAAATTGAAGTTTTTGTGCCATTAAATATCACATATTGCTAGTTTAGCAACGTCAAAGGTAATGAAATCGCATCTAACCTCGATTTGAGAAGTTGAACTTTGTGTTCGTTTAAGCTACAGTGTTCACACCACGCATTCAGTGCATCTATGCATCTGTCAAACGGATAGAATCACTGAAAAAAGGTATTAAAAAGTTGCAAAGCAGACACGTAGAATGCATAAACATACGTTTCACCTAGAGAAATCGGTTATTCGTTTTTTTCAAAAACCGGTTTTCGGTCAAAACCGGGGTTTGGTTAAGAATTTAAAAAATAATAACCGATTAACCGTTTTTTTTCGAGACCGATTATTCGAATTTTTTCAAAACCCGGTTTTCGGAATAGTTGATATTTGATAAAAACCGGGGTTTGGTTAAGAATTTAAAAAAAAAATAGCCGGTTAACCGTTTTTTCGAGATCGATAATTCGAAATTTTTCAAAACCCGGTTTTCGGAATCGTTGCTATTTGGTAAAAACCGGGGTTTGGTTAAGAATTTAAAAAATAACCGGTTAACCGTTTTTTTCGAGACCGATTATTCAAATTTTTTCAAAACCCGGTTTTCGGAATCGTTACTATTTGCTAAAAACCGGGGTTTGGTTAAGAATTTAAAAAATAACTGGTTAACCGTTTTTTCGAGACCGATTATTCAAAAATTCAAAATAGTTGCTATTTAATAAAAACCGGGGTTTGGTTAAGAATTTAATAAAAAAAATCTTAACTGGTTAACCGTTTTTTTTTTCGAGATCGATTATTCGAAATTTTTCAAAAACCGGTTTTAGGAATAGTTGCTATTTGATAAAAACCGGGGTTTGGTTAAGAATATAATTAAAAAAACTATAATCGGTTAACCGTTTTTTTTTTTCATAAAACCAATTAGGCAATTCACAAAGTGTTTTATTGTGCCATATAGGGGTTGTATTTGCTTTATTTTTATTAATGTCAACACATTAAAAAAAATTTTAAGCAATTTTTTAAACAAAATTTAATATTCACACCAACATCTTGTTGTTGTTGGCGAACAGCTTAGATCGTTTATTCACAAACTTAAACCATTTGTTGTTTTGACATTGCTGATGAAAGTTTTAAGGTTGCCAGAAGTTTAAAAAAAGGAATCTTAATATTAGAAAAATTCCTAAAAATAGTCGCTTTATTATACCAAATAATCCGGTTATATTCGATATTCGAAAAGTGGACATTCATACAAATTATTAATTTACACAAATAAGCGACTTCGACAAGACTTAGAAAACCGCTTAAAATCGGTCGATCTCCCTACGCTCACAGAAAAAATTATCCAAAATTTTTCACCAATTAAAGCATTAATTAAATATAAAATCGGGTTTAATCAAGTAAATTAAAGGTTTCACAAAAAAAAAAAAAAATATCTTTGTTTTGTAAAAATTTTTGATAGAAATTTTAAATCAGATATTTCCGTAAATAATGTCGTTTGGTTTTAATTTCTCAAATAGTCTGTGAAAAGATATTTAAATTTAAATAGTTTTAATAAAAACATGAAACTACACAGAAACCCACGCACACACACACACACACACACACACACGCACGCACGCACACTTCAAAACAAAATTAAATTTAACCATTCATGTAGTTTTGTGGCGGTATTGTGTTCTCTGCATTTTATTTCTGGTTTTGCTGGCTTCTGTTTTTAGAATAACGGAAATTAAAATCGTTAGTTTTAGTTTCCGTTGAAAAAACCAAAAAATGCCCTGACTATATTTCTGTAAAACAACATGAGTTTAAATGTGTGTTATCGGGTTGTGTATGTGGGTGTCTTTTTGTGAGTGTGGGAATATTCAAAATTATTTAAAAGCATTTATAGTTGTTGCGAGTTCAAAATAGAAAACTATTAACTTTCTAGTGGCGTTATTTAAAAAATAAAATAATAAACCAATAATCCTAGAAAAATTTAAATATTTTTTTTAAAAACTTTTTATATTTGTGCAAGTTGCGTAAATAAATAATTAAGTAATTGAATTTAATGCGGTTGCATTCAAATAGACAAAAACAAATCTCAAAGTTAAACATCCAGAACACTTTATGTTGGTTTTTGACAACAAGAAAAAAGGAATCAAATGAGGAAGGCAAAGAAAAAGTTAATATTTCTGTAGTTTTCATTGAACAAATTGATAATAATTTTTACTTATTCATTGAAAGGATATTTTCTGCTTTAAACAGTTTTATTCTACAATTTATTTTATAATTATAATTAATAGTTCAAAAAAGCCACATTTAAATTAAAGACAATTCTCAATTTTAACGTATTTTTTGTTTGTGCATATTCCGATTATACACGCCATTTATGTAAGAACAAATAATTAAATGACATCTTAATCGTTTAATTTATAGTTACAAATGATTTTCGCACGCAGCCACATTCGCAACCACAACAATATCGACAACGATGTGGGGACATTTTCACATTCCCACACCCCGATTATAATGCAATTAAAATGTGCATACAATCTCATGATAATAATTTAATTTCAATTTATGTCCGACTGACTCAGTGACTGACTGCTGCTGCCGTTGTTAGCCTGCCAGCCCATGATCAACATGCTCTTAAACAATTAATGGCGATTTTATGTCGTGGCAACATTTTATTATTTTTTTTTTTTGTAATTTTATTTTCCATTTAATTGTATTGAAAAATTTTTAAGTGCATCACCACTTGAAGTGCCTGTCCATTTACTCATTTCAAAGTTCGTTTTCACTTATTTATTTCACTTTTTCCATTTTAAAACAAACATTGTTTAACCAAAGAAAAAAAGGTCAATACATAAATGTGGAATTTTTTGATTATTTTTTGTTTTTTTGTGGGCAGAGAATTTTCTAGAGCGAGATTGTAAAATCGATGAAAACTTTAATGAAAAATGGGTGTTTTGGAACAAAAAATAAATGCTATTTAAAATATTCTGCAAATATTAAATTAATCATATTTAAAAAATAATTAAAAAATTTTAGGTTTTTTGAAAGTCCGAGGTTGGCAATGATGCATTGTCGAGCAAAACATTGCTAAATCAATACCCAAATAATAAAAAATAACACAAATTGTCAAATCGAGAACGTCTTGTTATCAAATCAAGAACAGTACACTGTTGTCAGAATGAAAATTTAGAAATCAAAATATCTTTGAACTATATTGTGGGCAATATTCTAAAAGGGTAAAACAATTGTATGCAAGAGTGTTGTCAAAGCGAAAATAGAATATTGAAAAAAAAGAACGATTTTTTGCCAAAACAATATAAGCATGCTGCCATAATGACAACAAATGTGAGGATAATGATTACGGGATGTTCTTAAATTTTGTGACACCATCAACTGTTAAACCAAGCACAAACATGGTTATTTCATTTTTGACAAAGATCGAAGTACATTTTGATATTTCTGCCTCTGTACAGGGGTATCGAAAACTACGTCTTGTAAGGTAATTTTTTGGGGAATACAAAAAAAGGTTACCTTTTATCAAAGTTACTACAAATTTTATAATTGTGGTTTTATATAAGTTTAATATTCGACTTCGTCCACCGATTAAATCCTTTATGGCAATGGTTGAAAAACTTCTACTTTAATTATTACAAGTTTCGTTAACCGGGAAACTCAACAGGGCAACACTCTTTCACTGTTTTTCTGGAACCAGACTTTGAAACTATGGCACAAGGGCCTTATTGTTTTTAGATTATTATTTATGCATGCGATAAAAGCAAGCGGTGTTAGCGTTTTATTAATCTTATTAATCTTAGGGCGTAACATTCTACAAAGTTCCCCGAATGGGCGGGAAAACAGACTCTCTTTCCACGAAAGCATAAAACTGTTATCTCGAACAATATCTTTCTGCATAACACCCTAAACTTCGTCCTGAACGCCATTAAAGGAGTGAAGAAGACAGTTGCTTATCGTTTCCATAAAAAGTTTATTGAAAATAACTGGGATTAATCTTGAAAATCGTCCGTTAAGGGCTAATAAATCAATGCAAGGTAAACTCTATTATTGTTTTAAAAGCTGTTTAAACTAGCAAAACAGATCTTATAAGCCATCTCTAAACAATTGGAGTGTTTAAACTAGCAAAACAAACTATATGAACTTGACAGCATTTATCGTAATGTTAACCAGAAAACTGATCACGAGATTATTTAAACTAAGTGGTTCTCCAAGGAGTTTAACCATAATAAAGGGTGGTCCAACCAAAACGCACGATAATAATTTTAAATAATACAAACAGTTTTCAGAGAATTATCTTAACATTTTTTATTATGAAAGAAGGATCTACGACAATTATGTGTGAAACAAAATATCGCCCAAATGAACGCCATGGCTTCGGTGGCATATCTCTATCCGATTGTTCATATTTTCAACGACTCTGAGACATAATTGAGTTTCATCAAAGTCGTTAATGTGCCGAATTTTCTCATCCTTTAGCTAATGAATTGTTCTTGGCTTATTGACGTACACTTTTTCTTTTAAACAGCCCCAAAGAAAGAAGTCAAACGGTGTCCAATCACAGGATCGTGATAGCCAATTACCATCGCCACAACGTGAGATAGACACGGCCATCGAATTTCTCGGGCATTTCGTTGGCTGTGTGGCAAGTGGCGCCATCCTGTTGGAACCACATATCGTCCTGGACCATATCCGCAATTTTTGACTACATTCACGGCAATTGCTTGGCTGACCCCATTTTCGAAAAAAGTACGGCCTGATTGCGCCGCCAGCCCATAAACCGCACCAAACAGTAACTCTTTGTGGATGCATCGGCTTTTCAACAATTACTCGTGGATTCTCATTTGCGCAAATGGCAAAATTTTCCCGATTGTGGAAACATTTGGTCGATTATGCCGACCAAAAAAATCAGTGCACGAAATGCATTTTGATTTGAACGCCCATTTTCGTAAAAGTCTTCAACAATCTTAACGCGCTGCTCAAGTGTGTACCTTTCCATGGTTCAAACATTGAAAGAAAAAAATGTCAAATAAAGTTGGGCAAAATGGTGGACGTTAAAGTGTGACACACAATTAACATCGTGCAGTATGGTTGGACCGCTCTTTATATATCCCGCAATCCCCTTAATTTTTCAAAGACAGCCTGGGCTTAAATTCGTTGTTACCACAACTATCGTAAATTCTTACATGACACTGACGCCCTACCTTTATAGTCCATAAATTTCCTGTTGCAACCTTTAGAATCATGTAGCAACACACGTAGCCGTGAAAAGTCATTGTAAGTAGTTGGAATACTACGGAAATTCTGGCAACTTTCAAGGATGCGTTCTCTCATTATTGAAAGACATAGAACTCCTTTTATGTCTATGGCATGTATTTGCATACCCTACTTTGATTTACTGGGGAATTAAAAATTATTTGGGTCTTAATAAAAACGTTGGGTTGATTTTACAGTTTTGTTTAAAATAGAAGTCCGTGTTGTCACAATGGATCTATAGATGGAGAAGTATTAACCAAATTAGGCTGATTTCTAAAATGGTTCGTATTATTTTATTGCAATTTCTTTCAACTTTACTCCATAAAAAGTTCAATGAATGCTTTCATCCAAAGTTGCATGAGGAGATCCATTAGGCGAGTATTTTCAATATATTTCATTGATTTACAAGAATTCTTTTTTAAAAATTTAAAAAAAAAATTTCGTCTATCTTTTTCCACTTTTGATACAAAATCGGCAACATTATTTCTATTGATTGCATTTGCAACACCCTGTTTTTATAAAGATTTTTACTTAATTGCATTTTAAACATTTTTTAAAACGCATTTTTGTACATATATTTTTTTTATGACACGCACTGTTTTTCCACATTCGTCAAATACAAAACAATGAATTACAATTCACAAAACGAATTGTTGTGAATTATAATTCATTCATGTTCAATGTTTATATGCAGCAGGGTTGATAAAGATGGTACAATTGTACTTTTTTTGGTACAATTCCAAACTAAAAAGTACGCTGGTACCTCCGTGACTCATTTGGTACTATTTCAAAATTTTTCAAACCTGCATATTTATAATTGATATAAAATGGCAACTCGTATTTACTGCCCAATGAATATAAGCAGAGTTGAGTGTTTGGTGCAAATAGTCTGCGAAAATGTCGTAGTCTTTTTTTATGAAATCTAAGGGAAACTCTATTTATTGTTGTTGGATTTAACAAAACAGCTATGATATTTGGCATTTCTTCGGCTTAACTAACTTTTAACTCCCTTTTAACAAATTTTACAGGAGAGACAAAAAACTTTTTATTTTTCCTATTTGCGACTTGAGAGGCAAACCAAAAATATTGTCGATTTGACTCACTTCAGGATTCAAATTGAAGAAAAGCTACATACTGGTCGACGGGGCATATCTTTCTCGACCATACCGCATTAAAATCTCAATTTACTTAAAAAGTGGATTTAGCAGGTCTACACTCTAAGCCGACGATTTGCTCTTTTGCAAGACCATTTGCACTAAACACTGAACTCCGCTATTGTGAATAGATTTTTGCACTTGCTGATTGAACGATTGCCTATGCCACATTCTAAATTTAGTATCAGCAGCAGCATATAAGCGTGCATTTTCTGATGATATTGAAAAGTTTTTAAAAGATATAGAAAACGCCTTCTGCAAAAGTTCTTCATAGTAGAAAAGACGACTTCCACTAAATTCAAGATTATTTTGGAACGAATTCATTATATTTTCAAATATTCGTCAACAAGATAATTGTCACGTAAAGAATTTATCAACAGAATTTTGAAACAGTGGGAGCCCACTCTATTATTATTGTACTCCGAATTAGTTTGAAGGAGATTTTAAGAGCGCTTAATTAGATTTTATTATTTTCGGACTTTCTACTCCATTCGTGTTCCTACAGTACATATAGAAAAATGCAAACACAATAAATTCGGAAATGCAATCCGAAGATGCTCGTATGCACATATTTTTAGAACGCTTAAAAACTTTATGTTCGTTTAAAATTCGAGATTGCATTTTTGAAAATATTCGTCAATTTTCCACAAAAAAAAGACGATAAATTCTAAAACGTGTATGAAAATGCTCTCTGGCTGCAATCAAAAATAAAAATAAACCGATTACTCGATCCTCGATCCGGAAAAATCCGGGGCTCGAAGTTCATTTTCGACCCATGGTATCTTTGGTAAAGTTTCTTGGAATGACTTATAGAACAAGAATCGCGATGTGCTTTCGAAGCGAAATAATTTTACCCACCCCATTATTATGTATGGTTAATGATCATCTTTTTTTTTTTGTTATCTATACTTTATATGTACAAATGAATTTTAATTTAAGTACCTTTTGCTTTTGTTGGATTAAATTTATGTTTTTAAGAATAAAATAAAAAAAGTTTATAATAAAATGATTTAGTACTATTGGGGCCTTAACATCGCTACCATCCAGGAAGAAATTAAAAAGTTTTCAGTCAAATACATAGATAAACTAATGGTCCATCTCAACTACCTCGCTCGGGATCTAATAAAGTTCGAAAGTCACCGGAGGCTGAAAAGATCCGACACTTTGAGCCTAGCAGGCTTTTTGACACTTGAATGTAATTAATTAGCGGTTACATTGGTAACGGCTAACAAATACAAATAAGAATTAGAATAAAGCTTTGAATACATATTGTAATTTTCGACAAGAAAGATTCAATAAAAAAAAAAAAAACTATTGGGGCCGAAAAAGTACGATTTTAAAAATTCGTTGGTACGATATTGGTTTTCTCATTTATCGTCCCTGATATGCAGTCTGACGTTGTGCTTTTGTCGTTTTTATTTCGTTGTTCATTTAGCAAAAAAAAAAAATTATGATTTTTGTTATGCCAGTGAGAAAAATCTTTAAAAAACTGTGAATTTTTGTTATTGTAAATTAAAAATATTTGTTTTTAAATAACAACAGCGCTGCGGTTGTTGTTTTTTAATATCAGGGTTATTTTGTTTGTTTAAGAAAAAAAATGTATTATGCATTTTCATACATTTACTATATTGTTAATAATAATATTAATTAATGCAATGTTAACTTAAAAAAGGTGTGAGTTTAAAACGGCGTACTAACAAAAAAAAAAAAAGCGGGTTTCGTTGTACAAAATTGTGGAACGTGTGAAAATTGGTGAACTTTTAATTAATGTTATTAACAAAAGCAATCAAATGTTTGATTAACTAAAGATTATTTGAATCATTTGAATCAGAGAAAGCAATCTTTAAATTTATTATTTAAAGTAGGGTTTCCAGATTATTTTTAAGTCGTATATTGGAAAATTTCGAAATTTTCATTCCCAAAATTCTTTTATAGAAGTTACCGTTATCTCAAAAAATCCTCCTCTATTGGGATTGAATGAAACATTAAAATCAATAAAAATTTACAATTAAAAATAAATTAACAAAAAAATCAACTAAACTTGACAAAAAAAAAATCCTAGTAAATATCCTAATCTATAAGTTCAAGCCTGACCTTATGATACCCTACACCACAGTATTTAAGCACACATCATGCTTATGTGTCCATATAAATATGGATTAATATATATTTATAAACTTCATTAAAAGTTGTTTGAAAGTTTGTGAGAGGGATAAATTGCCCCTAACTCCCCTTGTGGTCCTATAGCTTATTTGTCGATATAGATATGGATCTATCTATGGTTTAAATTTCATTAAAATCGGATTGAGAGGCAGAAATTGCCCCTCTTGGTCCTATTTTTTTAAAAATGCATACCTTTTGTGTCCATATACTTAGATATGGTTCTATGTATGTTTTAAATTTCATTAAAATCGGTTTGATAGTTTCTGAGGCTTTCAATAGGCTTGGTCCTTCTGCCAAAAAGAACCTATGGCCCAAATTTTATCAAATTATCTTCAAAATTGCGACCTGTACTTTGCGCACAAGGTTACATGGACAGCTAGCCAGCCAGCCGGACGGACATCGTTAGTTCGACTCAGAAAGTGATTCTGAGTCGATCGGTATACTTTAAGGTATTATATTTTAAGGTGTTACACACATAGCATATCCACTATCGTGATGTGGGTATAAATAACAATTTAAGTGCCACGGCATTCCCTTACTACGAAGCAGGTTTTTAAGGGAGAATACTCAAAAATAACTGCAACAAAACATTCAGAAAATTACACTCATCAGTTTTTATATGCGTTGAACAAAGCAATTTTTGTGCCAAAAATGTATTGCTTCAAAGGAGGAATTCACCATATAAAATTCATGCCTTCGGTAAGCGAGATGATAAGCGAAGCTCTTAAACTTCTCCCTAACGAAGCTGCTTCGTTTGAAGCTCAACTTTTCATTGGGATATTCTGGGATAACCATATTCACTGCACATCGCAAGACGAATTCACAGCAGGTGACCTTAGCTTGTTACGTAAGCAACAGCTGATAACTGACCACATGCCAAAATTGAATACCGTTCTGGTAGTTCTGGGGAACCTTTCATAAATTCTTTAATTTTCACCAGCGTTTAAAAAACTGTACTCAAAGCAGAAAAACTGCCATTTCTTCCATTTCTTCATTTGTTATTGGTCCAAAAAAAGAAAAAACTGTTGTTTTTACTTCTGATTCACTAAATGTAAACAGTCGCTGTCAAACCAACTCAAAAATCGAACAGTTGTACACAAATTTTTGTTTTTTGTTCGACAGTTTTTATTTTCGACGGCAGTTTTCTAAAACGTTTTAAAATTATTGCCTTTCGAAACACACAACTTAAAATCAAAAACAAAATGAAATGTGACAGCATATATTTTTGACACACAACTAATTTGTTTACTACAGTGTTGTATTATTTTGACATCCGTTTTCAAAATAAGATCACCTGGTATGAATACGCCTTGGAACGACGGTTGCGAAATTAATGCATTGTTTTTATTTGTGGTGCTTTGTCAACCCATTTGTTTTCAGAGATGCTTTGCGACACTGCTTTTATACAGTTAAAGTCTGCCATTGTCCTGATTAGCTTAGAACAGTAATGGACACACACAAACAGGTTTTAAGAAGATTTGCTTTGAAATAACCACCAAGCAGAAGTGGAGCATAACCAAACTAATGTTTTTGTTAATGAAAAGAGCAGTGAGCAGTTCAGCAAACTCCATTCAAACAGTTACAACCCAGTAATAAATAAAAGCTAACCGGGCTTTTTTTCTCTACGTGTATTGCACAAATACAATTTCATTATCGTTTTTTTTTCAAGTTCATTGTCATTTCCATTTGAATCTGAAAGAAAAGAAATTAATATCATTCCACTCAAAAAGGAAGTGAATGTTGTTGCCAAAAAAACCCCCAATTTGCTGTTATTGAAATAAACAAAAAAAAAAAAATAGTTTTTAATTTTTAGTAAATTTTAGTCAAATATATTTTTGTGTATTTTCCAATTTGTAGAATTGACGTAAATTTATTTGGGACAAATCTGTATGTAAATAAAATATACAAAATGGAAAATATTTCTATATGTATGTGCATTGTTCTATGCCAAATTCTTCTTTACAAATAATTTTAATCCATAAATAAAAATACAAAAAACAAAAACAAAAAAAAATTAAAATATATTTTTATTATGAAAGGCATTCGCTAGATTAAATTGGTGTTTGAATAAAAATTTGAAAAAATGTAAAATACCCTACACCACAGTATTAGGAGACAGATCCTTAAGAGTGCACCCTGTTTGGAGCGCATTACCCATGAAAATTATGTGTAATGAGCAGGGAAACCATAAATATGCAATTGCATGTGTTTGCTTGTGCGACCAATGAAGGCAGAAACAATAAATTTATCCCTTTTAGAGTTTTTTATGAATTTTGGCATCGATTTGTTTTTGCATATTTACTTTTTGCATATTTTACCGGTTGGAGCATTATTTTGCATAATTTAGTTAAATGAGCATTTTTGCAGTATTTTTTAAGTTTTTAGCGCATATTTTGCATTTTTGATGCGTATTTTGATACATTTTAAATAAAAAAATTTTTTTTTTTCTTCTTAATTTGGCGGTGCGCAAAATGACCCCAGGAAGTATGGCCCCAAAAGCAAAATTAAAAACGGCCCCAACATTTTGCATGGGACACAACAACACGCAATTTTGGCACAATTTTTTTGTTTTTTTTTTTTTTGGGTTATTTTTCATTTTTTCGTTAGCGTGTTTTTGCATTTTAAGTGGAATGAAAAATGGCCCCAAATAAAATAACAATTTTTACTTTGGGGCTATTTTTGTCTACTAATAAAAAATGCAAATTTTAAGAAATGAAAAATCACCCCAAGCATTTTTACACAAATTTTATAAAAGTTTCTAGGAATAGTATAAAAAAAATCGAATTCTTATACCAAAGTAGAGAAAATCCTTGCCGGTTATGCAGATATGCTTTAGTTTGCGAAGCCGGTGTTTGTTATATTATAGAGGAAAAAATCCTTGAGCCCAGCCGAAGGCCGGCTATTAAGAGAAACTTTACTGAGCGAAGCCAGAGTTCGTTACACCATAGAAAAGAAGAACATTGCGCCCGGCCGAAGGCCGGCTATGTACTGAAGCTTTAGTGAGCGAAGCAAGTGTTCGTTATATCAAAGGGAAGAAAATACTTACACCCGGCCGAAGGCCGGCTATACAGGAAGCTTTAGTTAGCGAAGCGAGTGTTCGTTATACCATAGCTATAACGTGAAGCTTTAGTGAGCGAAGCAAGTGTTATTATATCAAAGGAAAGAAAATACTTACACCCGGCCGAAGGCCGGCTATACAGCAAGCTTTAGTTAGCGAAGCCAGTGTTCGTTATACCATAGAGAAAAAAATTCTTGCGAATGGCCGAAAGCCCAACCATGCTACCAATCGTACGATTTTTAAAACCAAAACTGTATAATTATCCGGATTTTGAGATCGGGTTTCACAATTTGGGTTTTTTAGTTTCGGGCATATGAACTCCACCGAAAATGTTTAATGTTACTTTCTTTGTGTCCTTTTTTTTGGGTTCAAATTTATTATAAATTTTGAGGTGATTTTTCATAATGAAGAATAGCCCCAAATTAAGGGTCATATTTCGGCGGTGCGCAAAATGACCCCAGGAAATATGGCCCCAAAAGGAAAATGAATAACGGCCCCAAAATTTTACATGAGACACAACAACACGCAATTTTGGCGCAATTTTTTTGTTTTTTTTGGGGTTATTTTTAATTTTTTCGTTAGGGTGTTTTTGCATTTTAAGTGGAATGAAAAATGACCCCAATATCAAGGAATGAAAAATGGCCCCAAATAAAATCACAATTTTTACTTTGGGGCTATTTTTCATTTACTTATAAAAAATGCAAGTTTAAAGAAATGAAAAATCACCCCAAACATTTTTACACAAATTTTATAAAATTCTATGTAAAAGTTTCTAGGGATAACATAAAAAACCCGAATTCTTATACCAAAGTAGAGAAAATCCTTGCAGGTTATGCAGAGTTAGTTAGCTTTAGTTAGCGAAGCCGGTGTTTGTTATACCATAGAAAAGAAAATCCTTGCGCCCGGCCGAAGGCCGGCTATACAGAGAAGCTTTAGTTAGCGAAGCCAGTGTTCGTTATACCATAGAGAAAAAAATCCTTGCGCCCGGCCGAAGGCCGGCTATAACGTAGAGCTTTAGTAAGCAAAGCCAGTGTTCGTTATACCATAGAGAAAAAAATCCTTATGCATGGCCGAAAGCCCAACCGTGCTATCAATCGTACGATTTTTAAAACCAAAACTGTATAATTATCCGGATTTTGAAATCGGGATTCTAAATTTGGGATTTTTAGTTTTGGGCACATGAACTCCACCGAAAATGTTTAATGTCACTTTCTTTGTGTTCTTTTTTGGGGTTAAAATTCATTATAAATTTTGAGGTGATTTTTCATAATGAAGAATAACCCCAAATTTAGGGTTATATTTCATTTTATTTTTAGGGTTTTTTTTCATTTTTTGGGGGTAATTTTTCATTAAAAAAATGGGGCCATATTGCATTATGAAAAATAGCCCCAAATTTGGGGTAAATTTTCATTTATTTTTTGGGGCCATATTTCCTGGGGCCATATTTCGCAGCGCCTCATATTTCATTTTATTTTTAGGGTTATTTTTCAATTTTTTGGGGTACTTTTTCATTAAAAAAATGACGCCAAATTGCACTATGAAAAATAGCCCCAAATTTGTGGTCAATTTTCATGTATAACCAAAGTGTTGCTTTAAATTCGCTATCTACATTTAATTTTTACTCGAAAATTGTAAGGCAAAGTAGGTCGTTATTAAAATTTTATATATTTTTTTTTTTTGGCGATGTGTGTAAACATAGAAATTTGGACGATTTAGAATCACATCACTTTTTAAAGTGATCTAACGATAACCTTCCGTCCATCTGGCTGATTGCCTGTCCATGTTAATTTTGTGCGCAAAGTTGCGATCTTGTAGATAATTTGATCAAATTTGGTAAATATATTTTAATTGTACTATAGACGAGTTCTATTTAAATCGGTGTTGCCAATTTAGCCATTTAGTGGCTAGATTTAGCCATTTTCCACCTTGTTTAGCCATTAAAAAATAAGTTTAGCCATTAATTTTTTAGCCATTTTTCAACTTGTTTAGCCATACAATTTTTTTGACGTTTTTCTTTTAAAATAATTATTTTTATTTTCTTATAAAAAGTTTTAAAAGTAAAATAAATTTTAATTTAAATCACAACTTTTACAAGTGTTGAAAATCGCTAAAAACGATCATGATGAAACAAAATATAGGAACAGTATTCCAGTTTTTATTTAATAAAATGGATCAACACAAAATTTACTATAAAGTACATAAGATGCTGATATTCGGGTTCAACTGACTACACTTTCTTACTTATTTTTACCTTTTATTAATGTAGATTTGGACTCAAAAGGTTGGGTGAATGTTGCCATGATTATGATTAACCTTCAAAATATTTAAAACTAATGTGTTTTTAGTTAAAAAAGTTTTTTTTTCCGTAAATTTAGCCATTTTTGGTCACCAAGTTTTGGCAACACTGATGAAAATGGTCAAAATCGGTCTATAATTTTACATATTTCCCATAAAAATTTCTTTCCAAACTAGACTCTTTGTGTCCGTAAACCATCGAATTATGGTAGCATTTAGATAGATTAAATGGAACTGTTATTAAATTGGTGAATATTTTGTTTGTTTTGCAATTTTTAAATTGTTTAGTGCCTATTTTTAACAATTTTCAATGAGGTTAAGATTTACGTTCTTTGTGCCGAACACTATCTATAGGAGATTTTCTTCTCTTTAAGTGATTTAAGTGGACCTGCCAACACAAAATTTTGACACGACAAAGAAGCTATCGTCAAAGTTAATGCCGTCAAATTGTATGTTAATACCAACCCTTTAAATGAAGTTATGGCATTAAAAGCTATTTGCGGAAGTAGTATTTGTATGGGAGCTATGGTCATATATGAACCGATTCAAATAAAATTTGATAAGAAGATTCAGATTACAATCAAATAAGTTTGGACCAAATTTAATTTTATTAACAACATAATTAGCTTATTTATGGTCACAAAGACTATATTCCGAAAAATGGATTGTATGGGGGAGGTGTCCTATTATGGAGCTATTTTCACCATTTTCAATAGGTCCTTTTGACATTTCGAGCCTATGTACAAAGTCTCATCAAATTATCTCCAAAAGTTGGACATGTACTTTGCGCACAAGGTTTACATGGGCAGCCAGTCGGACGGACAGACATCGTTACATCGACTCAGAAAGTGATTCTGACTCGAACGGTATACATAAAGTCGGTTCAATGACCAATTTAAGGTGTTACACACATAATATTCTCCACTATTGCGGTGTGGGTATAAAAACCTGATTGCCCAGCAAGCAAATAAGTAATAAACCTTAGAAAAGAGTAAAAATAGGTTCCAAAAGAAAATTAAGCTTCAAACGTAGCTGGTTTATAAGAACGAAAAGTAAACGTTTCGCTTACCATCTCGTTTACAGAAGACATGCATTTTAAATGGCGAGTTGTCGCTTGGAAAAAATACATTTCTGACACAAAAAGCGCTTTTCTCAACGAATACCAAAAACTGGTGAGTGTGGCTATATCATCTTTTCACACTCAATTTGTTGTCACATCTCTGGATGTCTTATTGCGTAGCGCAAAAATTTGCTTTTATTTTTTAAAATGTATCATTATTGATTCGCAAAAAATAAGAACATTTTTTTTAATTGGACTATTGCAGCTAGGGATGAAACGATACGAGTAAATACAAGTACATATTCGATACTTTTATATAAGTACCAAGTATTTTTGTAATCGATACTTAGCAACCGAGTACCAAGTAGTATCGTTTAAAAAAATACTCGGTATCGGTCAGAAGTAATCGTTTCACTTTGGTATTGAAATTAATCTTAAATTTTTGGTTATTTTTCAAAGCTGGAGCAGCAGTAACGGTATCAAGGAACCGTTTGACCTGTAAATACCTATAAACCACATATCGTCTAGGTCCATTTCCTCAATTTCTGGGTATAGGAAGTGCGTTATCATCTCGCGATAGCGAACACCATTCACGGTAATTGCTTGGCCAACCTCATTTTCGAAGAAGTTCGGCCCGATAACGCCGCCAGCCGCAGAACTAACTAAGCGAGCATGCACATTTGTTTTCCCGTTTCCTACAGACCCGGTTTGCTGAAATTTTGGCACAATTCTCCCGATTGTCGAAATATTTGATCGATTATACTGACCAACAAAAACACGATGTGCACGAAATGCATTTTGATTGAACGGCCATTTTCGTAAAAGGCTTTAACAATTTTAACGCGCTGCTTAATTGTGTACCTCTCAGTGATAGAAGTTGTTAAATACTGAAACAAAGAAAGGTCAATTTAAGCTGCGCAAAAAACTTGACGTTAAGGTGACTCACAATTAGTGGATATGGTTTTACCACCCTTTATTATATATTTATCATTTAAAAATAAAAATACATATGTGTCAGTTTCAGTTAAAAGGGACGTGTGGGCAAAAAATGAGTTTTGAAGAAAAACGATTTTGAAGTTAACAAGTTAATTTTGAAACGCCTTAACGATTTTATAGCTCGAAAGCCGTTATAAGGGGTTTTTGGGGGTCGCTGATTATAAATCTGGTATTGGATTTTGAAACTTCAAAATGGCGGATCCAATATGGTTGAATATTTTTTGTTATATTATAAGATTTATTTGAAACAAGTGGATTTTGATACGAATTAATGCTTTTATGGCTTGAAACTCGTTACCTGGTTGTTTTTGGGGTCGCAATAAGATTTTGAAAATTCAAAATGGCGTATGCAATATGGCAGACTATTTTTTGTAACATTATTGGAATCGCATGAAACTCGTCACTTAAGGATTTTCGGGGTCGCTGATTACGAATATGGTGTAAAATTTTGAAAATTCAAAATGAAGGATCCAATATGGCGCATTTTTTTATTGTAATAACTTTGAATTTATTTGAAACTCGTCACTCAGGGTCTTTCGGGGTAGCTAGTTATGAATCTAAAGTCAGACTTTCCAAACTCAAAATGTCGGAGTTTAAGGCTCTGCTTAACGCTGTATAACATTTAAGTAACGAGTTTCAAGCAAATCCCATAATGTTACAGGAAATAGTCAGCCATATTGGATTCGCCATTATGAATTTTCAAAATCTTAAAACAAATTCGTAATCTACAATCATAAAAGCGATCAGATGTATCAACATCGACTTGTTAACTTTACAAAAAAAAGTCCGCTATATTGGATTTTGAATTATCAAAATCTAATACCAGATTCGTAATCGTCCGTCCCGAAAACCCCGGAAAGGCGAGTTTCAAGTAAATTAGATCAATAACAAAAAATTGTGTTATATCGGGTTCTTTTATTTTTCTTTTCTTATAAAAAGTGTATTTTAAAGCTTACTTACGACAAAAGTACTGCAGTTAGAAAACTGCGGTTTGGTGCATTAGAAAGAGCGTATTTTAAGAATCACCAAAAAAGTAAAAAATCGATTTTTTCATCCATAGGTCCCTTTTAACTGAAACTGACACATATTTACATTTAAAATAAATTCAAAGTGACATTGTTGATTTCTGAAATAAAAGGTTGTTATCCTGAACGTTCTATAAAATATTGTTTCCTAAGATAAAGAAAAAGATTTTTCGAAAGGAAATTGGAACTTGGTGGTAACTAAAAGTGTACAAGTACCGATACAAGTAAGTATCGATACTTTTTTTTCGATACTAAGTACGCATCGATACTTTACGAGCGATACCACATCGAGTAAAAGTATCGATACCTTAGAGGTATCGTTTCATCCCTAATTGCAGCATAATAACGAGAGCAAAATAAATCAAAAACCAACAACAAACGTTAGAGAAAAGCTTATTTGACATTTAAGAATAAAAGTGTTTTCGCAAAAAAAAAAAAAAAAAAAAAAAATCCTATGACAGAAGAGAGAATGTACAGTTTCGAAAGTGCTATTTTTAGGATTCTAAGAAAGGGTTGCTATAAATAATAGTTGATAAGAAATACAAAATAACTGATATTTTTCAACAATCAATTCTTTGATGGGCTTATAACATTTGAGTGGGTATATCAACATGCCAAAAAGAGTGGGTTGAGCCTGTTACCCCCACAGTTTCATAATTTTAAAAGGTCTACTCGTGTCTCAAAGATTTTGGAATGATGATGAAATGAGCAAAGAGTAAAAAAAACAAGTAAACTGTATATGGTTAAATCCAAAGTGTTGAACGTGACAGTCGTACGCATCAAAAATGCAATAACATTTTAAACAAAAAATTTTTACGTTTTCCTAACCCTTAAATTATAGCACTAAGAAAGCACTGTTATCCATGCTATAGTTTATGGAGGGCGCGATTCTAGGTCTAAGATAATGGCAACAAAAGTAGCGGTTCGAACGTGAGAAAAATAGAAGTATTCTTTGTGGCCATATATAAAAAGGCGCAATTCTGCGAAACCTAGCACTATTTTTTAGTCGAACTACTTTCAGAATTTTATGTACATAACAATGTAACATTAAAATGTCTTTGGTTTGATTCCAAAATCTTCTGTATTTTCTTTTTTTTAAACCAAAATCTGGGTCGATACCTGACATTTCGAACGTGAAATTTTTTCCATAATAATTTAACTGAATAATGATTAAAACAAAATAAAAATTTACCCTTAATCCGAATAACATATTTCTCTTTGAACTCTTCCTTAGATAACAGACCATGTAAGAACATTTTTTGGAATAATTTTTATCAAATATCACCTCTTTTAAGGAAGATAATATTAAAGAAAACATACAATAAAACATTCTCACAAATAAGAAATTACGTTTGCACAACTTTGCAGTCTGATTGTTCATCTAAGTGAACAAATTTATGAGTAAATGTATAAAATTAGTAAAATATCAAAAAGTAATTTTAAATTTTGTATAAAAACACTTGAAATTTATTGTTGAGGGGAAATTTAAATTTTCCTGATCATTTGGCCTAAGCAACCAGTGAAATGCGCATAGGAATAGCTTATCCCATCAACAATAAATTTCAAGTGTTTTTGTCAAGAATAAAAACTGGGAATTAAGCACGAATAGAAAACTCTTTTGAAATTAAAATTTTGTATTCCCAAAAATTGAAATTACTTTTTGATATTAAACAGGCAAGTGCACGGCCTAAAAAAACACTTAATTGACAACATCTTTTGTAAGTTGTTGTTGTTTTTATTTTGTTTTTCTTAACCTACTTACAACTACAATTAATGTTGAGAGAATTTCAACTAATTGTAGTGGGGAATGTAAGATGTGATAAACCCACTGTTTATTGTGGATGTGTTTTGTTTAAACTTTGATATTATTACAAGTAGAACTGTTGCTATAAGTCTTATACGTTTAACAGTTTTATTTGGTTTAATATCTTTAGTTTTTCTAAAATCTTTATGGATGAAGTTTTCTGATGACTTGATGACCAAAAATTGCTAAATTAAGGAAAAAAAGGCTAAAAAATTTCCTGAAAATTCAACAACAAAACAAAAACAAGTAAGAAAGTATAGTCGGTCAAGCCCGACCATATGATACCCTACACCACATTATTTAAAAACACATCATGCTTATGAGTCCATATAAATATGGATTTATCTATGTTTATAATCTTCATTAAAATCGGGTTGAAAGTTTGTGAGAGGCAGAAATTGCCCCCTAACTGCCCTTGTGGTTCTACTTTTGAAAAACTGTATAGCTTATGCGTCCGTATAGATATGGATCTATCTATGTTTTAAATTTCATTAAAATCGGTTTGATAGTTTCTGAGAGGAAGAAATTTCCCCCTATCTTCCCTCGTGGTTCTACGATTCCGCCCATTTTCAATAGGCTTGGTCCTTGCGCCAATAAGAACCTATGGCCCAAATTATCAAATTATCTCCAAAATTGCGACCTGTACTTTGCGCACAAGGTTACATGGACAGCCAACCAGCCAGCCAGCCGAACGGACATCGTTAGTTCGACTCAGAAAGTGATTCTGAGTCGATCGGTATGCTTTAAGGTGGGTCTAGGATCAATGTTTTAAGGTGTAACACACATCAACACAAATGCATAATATCCTCTCCACTATTGTGGTGTGGGTATAATAATGTATTAAAATGTTAACATTAAATTGTAAATAAAAGATTTAGTTGTTTTATTAATATTTATATGTAGTACATTAAACTAGTTTTGGTATTTAAAACCATAGTTGAACCACTTGTGCCTAATACGCTTCAGTCACACGTGTAAGTTTTGCTTTTAAGTCTTTTAAAACATACTACTCGTCAAAATGCACATAAATTTAAATCTGTGGCTTAGGCTGCATGCAATTTTAAAGCAATTCACTTTCAAGATCTCAGCAAGAATTATGGCTGCAAAAAACTTTTAAAGACGAACGAAAAATGTTCTCATTAGAATTGCAATCAGCTGTTTTCTTGACTGAAAACTAAACACACACAATTAGAAAGACAATTTGCGCGTCAAATTTGAAAAAAAAATGTATTACAGTGCTTTTTGCTTATAGTCCACTACTCTAGTTTTGGACTATATAAATATTATTTTCTTCAATAAAACCATTATTTTTGAACAAAAGAAAAGTTTATTTAAAACATAACCAAATATTGATTTAATTGAAATAAATTGTTAAAAATAATAGTTGCGAAAAAGGAAAATAAAAACATGTTGCCTGTTGGTTAAAAAATATAAAAAACAGAGTTGACTATAAGCGACCATTTTTGCATAAAGAATTATAAATGCGTGCTAAGAAAATGTGGCTTTTAAACGAAAATGGACTACAAGCGAAATGGACCTTAGAACAAATAATTTGTATGAAATTCGAACAAATGTGCAAGTGAATATTTTTTTTTTTTTTTTTTTCATTATTTATTTATTGAATCTTCATATATTAAATATGAACTTACAATAATTAATCAAATCTTAACCTAATGCTTTATTTTATGTCCTGCCAGTGCCAGACAAAAATTTTCTTCATCACGGGTTCTGTTCACATATGTAGGTGTTTATCGCTCATCTTAATGGGTAAGTGCTGCAGTGTCTCTTCTTCTTAGGCGAGAGTGGCCGCTATCATTTAAAATATTTCGTGCTAGTGGATTTGGGAGCAACTCTAGCCTTTTCAAATATTTTACCGCATACTTCGTTATAATAGTCCTTACCAGGGGCACATTGAGATCCTTGTGGATATTTGAGTTTTTAACATACCAAGGGGCAGCTGTAATTATTCGAAGAAGTTTATTTTGGCGCCTTTGAATTTTTTCGATATTTGAGGCCGAGGCAGTGCCCAATAGTTGAATACCGTAGCACCATATTGGCTTTAAAATAGCGTTGTAAAGTAGTAGTTTGCAGTCGAGACTAAGAGCAGAATTTCTTCCAATAAGCCAGTTAATTTGAATTGCTTTTAGTTTCATTTGGGTTAATTTTGCTTTTATATGGCATTTCCATGTTAAACGCCGATCTAGATGAATACCGAGATATTTGACATGCGATTGTTGAGGCACTAGTTGATTATTGATTTTAATAGGGGGGAGGAGAACTTAAAAAATCGCCTTCTTTAATAATAAATTTTCGACCGACCAGGTAGCTTTCTAACAGCTTGTGTGTATTAACCGGTAGGTTTAGCTTCAACTTATGTAACAAGCCTACATGCCAGACTTTGTCGAAAGCTTGAGAAACATCTATGAAAAGAGCGGAGCAATATTTTCTTTCTTCAAAGGCTTTTCTTATGGCGTTTACTATCCGATGGGTTTGTTCAATTGTGCTATGCTCTCTTCTGAAGCCGAATTGATGATTGGGTATACACCCATTGTCATTTAAAATTGGGGTTAATTTTGACGCTAAGAGCTTCTCAAACAGCTTTGATATATTAGATAATAAGCTAATAGGCCTATATGACTCAACTTTTGTGTGATCTTTTCCTGGCTTTGGTATCATCGTTATTAAGGAGACCTTCCATTCTTGAGGGTAGTATTCAAGTCGTAAAATAGCATTAAAAATATAAAGAATAATTTTCTTTGCTATGCGAGGTAGCTCCAAAAGCATTTTGTTACTGATTTTATCAATACCAGGTGCCTTCTTGGTGTTTAATTCACAAATAGCCCTTTCTAATTCCCTTATCTCAAATCTTAGGGGGATAGCTGCTCTAACATTAACAGGCGGCAACTCGTGCGCTGTATCGTCAGGTATATTTTGGGTAAATACGTTTTTCAAATGATTTACAAACAGGTTTCCTTTTTCATTATCATTTCTTGCCCAACTTCCATTCAAGTTTCTTAATGGTGGTTTCGAGATAACTGGTCTTTTGAGGTTTCTAGCTGCCCGCCATAATGAGTAGCCTGATTGTGGCGTTGCATCCAAGTCCTTAAGATATTTTTCTACGGAAGCCGTTTTCTGAGTCTGCAGTAATTTTCTTAGCCTTTTTGTACACTCTTTTAATTCATTTTTAAGTTGAGGGGATCTTTGCAATTGCCATTCTCTTCGCACTCTCCTTTTTTCATTCAAGAGGCGCTCGACATCTGCAAAATATATTTTGTTATAATTGGTTTTTTTGAGGGTTTTGCTGGAATGTTGAACAGCTAGTTTAAGATAACTGTCAAAATTGACAATAGAGAGATCCACATTTTCCGGTGTGCTAAGCGGAATATTTTCTGTGCAATGGGTACTGAGATATTTTTTATATTTAAACCAGTTTATTTGTGTAGCTGTTGTCGCTATGTAACCAGAGGGAGATACGATTCTATTGGTGTTTGTTATAGTAACTATTGTAGGTGTGTGATCAGAGGATAATTCTAACGAAGGTTCAACTTGAATCGTTTCTGTGGGGATGTTTTTAACCACTCCGAAATCGATGACATCTGGAATTTTTTGCGGATCAGCAGGCCAATATGTTGGTTGTCCGTGAAGTGAATATGACAGTTTTGGCTTTAATCCGTTTTTGGTCTTTTAGCGGAATGGACTATAAGCGAAAAGTACTGAGTAGAAAACTTTAAAATAACAAATAAACGACACAAGCAGTTTGTCAACAACAACAACAACATGACGCAATACGACTAGAGAAAAATGTGAAAAAGGAACTTATAACATTTTAAGTCCTCAGCCCATGTTCTGTAACTCCCGGGTCGGGAAACTTTTCGATTGAAATGTGAAAAGCAAAACAAACATGACATAAATTGAAACAAAATACTCACGTAAAAAAATTACTCGCCAATTTGCAAAAAAAAGTGAATCGGGAAAGTTTTTGTATGAAAAGTTCTCGCTTCGAACTGTCAAATGTGCTCACATATAAAAAGGAGGTGAAATTAAATCTTAAAAATAAAAAATATATTAAAAATGCAAAATGCAACACGCAGAGAAAAAACATGTTTAAATATGGTCACCTCCAACAATACTATGTTTAAAGAAAATGTAAACCATATTATGTGAAATTTAACCATATTTTTGTCACCAACAACGATATTATGGTTAAATTAGTTCCCTATCAAGAAGCTACAACCATATTTTGGTTGCCTCTAAACATGTTATGGTAAAATATTACAATAACTTGTTTTTAAATTAGCAATAGTATTTTCCTCTTTTTCAAGAGCAACGTGCTATGGTTAAAAACCAATCATACTATTATAAATGTTAAACATATTTTAATTATTATTAACCATAAGGTGTTCGGAGGCAACCATATTATGGTTGTGGCTTCTTAAGGGAGGACTATTTTTACCATAATATGGTTGTCGTTGACAATAATATGGTTAAATTAAACAGAATATGGTTAAAATTTTATTTAAACATAGTACTGTTGGAGGTGTCCATATTTAAACATGTTTTTTCTCTGGGTGTATGAATAATAATATTTTGAATTTTTAATTTTTCAGTTACATATCTTGCTTTTATAATTTTAGAAAAATATACGAATGTTTTCAAAATTATTTTGTAAACAACAAACATCAAAGTCGCACTATTCATTATTTTGTATAGCCGCCGTTTGTACTGTCGTCGCACAGTAGCGCCCGTAGAGCAAACGAGGTTGCAAAAATCAAAATTTTCATGAGCACCGACGAAGTTTTGAATAAACTCATGTTATAGGAAACTTTTCAACGATTTCAAATCTGCCACTCTTAATAATATCACATTTTTAGTTTAGAAGATATAGCCGTTCAAAGTTGACCGACTTTCGGTTTTCAAAAAAACACACAATTTTTAGTAAATTTGTTGCGATTTCAGGTGTAATATCACGAAAAATAGGTAACGAATCGCCTTATTTTTTGTTTGTATTGATTGATGCATTTATTAAATGTGTAATGATAAAAAAAAAATGAACTGTTTGCTTTGTGTTTCTCCTGGTAAATCACTATTTAAAAACTATCCGTTTTTTCACTATTTTTCAACTTTGACGGAAAATAACAAAAATCTATATTTTTCTATATTTGCCATATTTGCAAAATCTGTTCTTTGATTATTTCTTTACATAATTCAAAAATTTTATCTGCCCGTACGTGCCCGTTTGGCTTCTAGAGGTAAAAAAGGTTAAAAAGACATGGTTGCAGAAATTGTATGACAGTAGTTTGATCTAAAATCTAAAAAAACTACTCATTGAAATTAGCAGGTACGTACCTCACTTAAACAATACTTTGGCGTACAAATGGTCAAGAACAATATTGACTACAGGTAGGCACAAATCTTATTTGGACACGTGCATAATATCAAAATTGCATTATTCAGCCTAATTCCATTTGTATGCAGGGAACAGGTAAATTTTTCGGCATGGTAGCATAAGCCTATATATTGCAAAATAAGCATAATGCCTGGATTAGTCTACGACTGAAAGTTGGCGCAACAATTACTGAAACCATTAAACAATTTAAGTACTGAAAACATGGCGTTGAACAATTTTAAATTATTTGAACTGTTTAGAAAGTCAACCACACCAAATTTTTTCACGGAAGCTGCTTTAGAAGAACTTGATAGCTTATACGGAAATATTGAGAGAAGCGAAATTATAAAAAATAATTTTTATCTGATATATGCAAATATTAAGGCAAAATGGGTGAAATCTAATCGAACCATTCAGAACTTCAACTCCAAATACGAGGACTGGCTTAATGAAGATACCATCCTGGATATATTGGCAGTAGATAAACCCACCACATCAACCAGAGGAGCAAAAGGAAGGCCAAAAAAAAGTATTGAGGAGTGTTCAATTTTCACAAGAAAGAGGAAACTTGCCGATGCCACCAATGACTTGACCACGAAGCAATTATCGGAAGCGCTGTCTATTAAATTTACAAAGGATAGTGAAAGAGTTAGGTCGCACATAACCAAATCTGTTGCTGATGCAAGCCCACTGCGACTAAAAAGGATTAAGGAAAGCATTCCCACGCCCACAAACGCACACATTAAAAAGTATGGTTCCGAAGAAGCCTTGGCCTTGTTTATGGACTTAGAACTTTCCAAAGAGAAATATGAGAAACTACGGGCATCTTTAACGCGACACGGCGCTGACGTTTTACCCGGATACAAGCATATTACGCAAGCCAAAATAAATTCACGACCACTGCATACGGAATTTACGGAAGTCTCTGCGAAAGCCAATCTGCAGGATCTCATGGGCCATACAGCAAAACGGTTGTTGGAGAGTCTTCCTGAAAATGAGGTGAAAATTCTTCCTGAGAAGTTGACATTGATCAGCAAATGGGGCTGCGATGGATCATCCGGACAAAGCGTTTATAAGCAAAGGATATCTTCCGATGACGCTACAATATCGGACGGAAATATGTTTATGGCATCTGTTGTTCCTTTGCGGCTTAAATCGGATGTTTCCCTTCACTGGAAAAATCCACGTCCGTCATCAGTGCATTATTGCCGACCAATAATGTTTCAGTTTGCAAGGGAATCGGCAGAACTCATAAGGACCACGGTGAAGGACATTGAAGAACAAATAAGCAAGATTAAGCCTACAAAGCTGCAAATTGGAGAAGGAAAATATATTGAATGCAATTACGAGTTCCATCTGACCATGGTTGACGGAAAAGTCGTAAACGAACTGACAGGAACAACCTCAACAATGTCATGCCCGATTTGCAAAAAGAGTCAGAAGAACTTTGGTAATTTAAACGATTCTACAAATGAGGAGAATTACGAATATGGAATGTCACCATTGCACGCAAGGATAAGGTGTATGGAATTCTTGCTAAAACTGGCGTATACCCTACCACAAGAGGAGGAAAACTTCGATGAAAATACATCAATAAAGGATAAGGAAAAGATCAGAAAGAAGCAAATACAGGATGCTTTTTTTAAACAAGTTGGACTAAAAGTAGACTGTCCCAAGCACGGATACGGTAACTCAAACGATGGAAACACTTCTAGGAGATTTTTTGAAAATGATGAGGCAGTAACTAGAATCACTGGAATTGACAATCAAATCGTGAAAAGATTGGGAACGATCTTGGATGTTTTAAACTGCAAAGAAAATGTCAATTCTACAAAATATGGAGAATATGCGTCGAAAACTGCATCTCTTTTAGCAGAAATGTATCCACAGAAGAAGTTGACCCCGACCGTCCATAAAATATTGGCGCATGGCAAAGATATAATTGAGTACCAGTCTTTGCCAATTGGAGAGCTTTCTGAAGAAGCACAGGAGTCTCTTAACAAATTTTATAAAAAATATAGATTGCAGAACACATTCAAAGCATCAAGGGTAAGGCAAAATGAGGACCTCTTCAACATGTTGGCAGCATCTTCCGATCCACTTATATCTTCCCTGCGGCATGTGAAGTCACGAATAGAGTTAGAAAATAATTATAGTTTAGAAATGGTTAGTCTTTTAGATATACCTTCTCTTACGAACTGTGATGAATATTTTACAGAAAATTGAAAAAATAAATTTAAAAAAAAATAATTTTTTTTTTAATTTGTTGGGTAATAATTTAAAACATAAAAACCTAAAGAAAAAAAATAAAAACAATCTAAAAATGTAAAAATAATTTTTTTTAGTTACCATAAAATTGATTTTTCTACTAATTTTAACTTTGATAACCCATAATTAGGCCCCTACAGAGCGTAGCACCCTTTCCAAACGCTCATTTCATAGGCTGAACAGTTATCTATCATATGCTGTTTAAACTGTTCAATTATCTTATTCGGTTCAAAAGATATGATTTTTGCAACGAAAAAACTCAAATGGCGCCACTGTGCGTCGTTGAACATTTTTAGGTGTTAGTCTATACGAAATGTGGGTTAAGCGTCTTCAACTTCTTTAATATAACATCGGCTTCGAAATATTTTGACTTTTTTTTCGTAACGACGTAATCGCTTTTGATAGTTTTGACATGAGTTACAGACATATGTTTTTATTTTTTTGCACTTTTCGAGAACGATGGAATATTTTGTTTCACATCTTTTCGATGCGAGAAGTTCTAGCCAAAGTTACAGGGTATTGGAATGCAAACTAAAGGCAGAATTAGTCTTTACTTTCTGTTCTGTTTCGTGCCGATCTGTTACGAAATTGTTATAGTCAACTTATCAGCCATTTATTACAAATTTATTAGTTTTACACCGTCCAATGTTTTATTTCAATCACTTTAATGCAAATAAATTTGAAGAAATTAAATTTTATGAATTCTTTAAATCAAAAAATAGTTTATTTCAACATAAAAATGTAGTTTTTTATTATTTGTTTTGCTGTCACTTACAATAACTTAACAAGTTTTTGATTTCAACAATTAGAACCGCAACAGAACAGAAAAACTGATAAATTTCACAGGTTTTTTAATAACAAAAACAAATCAGCTGATTCGTAACAGAACAGAAAGTAAAGACTAACTGAGCCTTTACAGTTTTGCATTTTGCACTTAGTCAAGATATATTTGCAAACTATATTGCAAATTACAATATATTTCGTAATAAATAACCCTACGAAAATTTTCAATTTATACGTTTTCTCAACAAACAACGATATGGCGCTAAATGTGTCAAATGTTGTTTTTAACATTTAACATATGCAATGAGTTATTTGGCATCCTTGTTTTTGCGCAATGACGCAAATCGCTTTTGGTTGCAAACTAATAGTGTCCGACCGAACGTTCGTGTTCGGTTACGGAGTTCGGCAAAAAATGATGTTCGGTCAAAGAAATTTTTACCGAACTTTACCGAACACCGAACTTTTTTATGAAATAACATATTTATTATAATTTCAAATTATAATTTGGCATCATTGTTTATAAAAATAATACGAAATCAATAAAAAAAAATTGAGCAAGCGCTCAATGCAAATATTGCGCCAAACAAATGTCAATTCATTGCCAAGCAAACAAACTACCGCCAATATTAAACGTCACTTTGAGAAAACGCACCCCAACGAATTCAAAAAATACATTGTAGAGGTTTGAGTACTAATATGTATACTAGGGCTATAACCAAATTTTTGGCATAGTACGACGGAGTGGCCAAGAATGTTTTAGTAATGAAAACACCTGTCTCCTGTCGTTTTGCGAAAAAAAACCTCCTGTAGGGAAGCAAATTTCTAGAACGTTCTAAGAATTTTTGAACCGCGATGAATTGTAAACCGTAGGAAAATTTTTAAATCTTAAGCGGTGGATTAATTCCAAAATAGCATTTTAGTGATACGTATAGGAATATATACAAATTAGGGTATTCATTCGGTTAACCCGATTAACTGATCGGTTAATTTCAAATTGGCTTTTTTCGATTAACGATTAAACCGGTTAATTTCAGTCGATTAACCGATTAACCGATGTAACAAAAATTTCAATATTTTGTAGTATAACATATTTTTTTGTGTTTTTATTTATTTGTTTCGTTTCATATACAAAATGTATGTGTTTTGAAAATAATTTTTTATACCAACAAAGTATTTGTTCAGTGACTTCATTTTAACACATTTTTCGCCGACCGGTGACTAAAATTACAATGTTTTTAAATTTTTTTTATCTTCATCATCGATCAGCAGGAATGTGGAGAAAAATGGGTTAAATGTTTGATTGACTACACCTTTTTTTTGTTTCACGTTTCTCATACATATCTTCTCATATCAGTCTTTTAACAGATTTAACCGAAACAATTAGAAGTGTTAAAAATTTTAAAAAAACTCTAATGGCATAATGGATTATTTTATATGTTTAGAGAAATCCTGGAAAAGAACTGAGAAATTAGATCAACGATAAGTAAAATAATTTTTTCCAAGTCAAGTTTTGTCAAAACTAAATAAAAGAATCGCTGTAATCCTAAACATTAAAAAGATTATTTTATAAGATCTCCTTTAACTATTGAAATAACAAATAAAATTATCTCAGTTTATTTTTTATATATTTTTATATACAGTCGAACTTCCCTATAATGAATCTCCACGGGGACAGACAATTATTTCACTATATAGAAACTTCATTATAAAGAAATTTTTTTTTTTTTTGTTTTTTATTTATTTAAAATAATCAGGTATTTTTGTTTCAACTACATTTTTCCATTTTTCTTTATCAATAAAAGCTTCAATTACATTAAGACATTTAAATACATTTGTCGAAACGTTGCTCTCCATCTCCAAAAAATTTCGTAGTACATCAAGTGCAGAGGGAACGTGTTCTAATGTAGGTGACGTTTGATCAATATTTGCTTACAATAATATATGTGAACAAGTGTAAAATAAAGCTGCAAAAATAGTTCACTATATGGAGACAAAAACACACGTAAAATGTATTTTTGGTGGCAAAATTTTGTTCATTGTAAAAAAAAAAATTAACTGTATGGAAATTCATTATACGAACTCGGTCAACTGATGTTAAAAGTCAAATCATTAACTTTTTTGTTTTCATTTACGGTACATTTCTTATTTTCTTAATAAATAGTGTTGCTAACAAGTGTAAAATAAAAACACAAGTAAAATATATTTTTGGTTCCAAAATTTTGTTCATTGTAAAGAAAAATTCACTTTATGGAAATTCATTATACGGAGATCAAAATACGTTGAAAGTGGAACGAAAAGGTTGTGTTCTTGATTTAAGTTCATAATAAGGAGCACTTCATTGTATAGAAGTTCACTATAAGGAAGTTCAACTTATTTATATATAAATACATATTTGGGGGATTCACAAGGTAGTCATAAAGTCTTAAAATAATTACAAGAAATATATATCGTCGGCTTAATATGCAAACCGGCTTAATCCACTTTTTATGTAAATTGAGATGTTGATGCCGTGTGTTAGAGAAAGATAAGCCTCGTCGACCAGCATGTAGTTTTTCTTTTATTTAAGTCTTGAAGTTTGTAAAACTAACTGTATTTATAATTTTCTATTAAGCTGCAAATAGGGAAAATAAAAAGTTTTTTGTCTCTCCTGTGAAATATGCTGAAAGTGAGTTAGCAGGTTTGCATAATAAGCCGACGATATAACTGTAGTGGGCTACCGCTTAGATTTCTACTGTACAGTTATGACGAATAAATGGACACAGCATTCAAACTTTTATTTTTATTTATTTAAAACAATTGTAAATTATTATTTCGGATATTATGACGATATGACTTGATAGCACACCTTGTGTATTAATTGAAAAATTGTTTTTTTTTTTTTTGTTTTTGCTCGTTTTAGTTCAAGAGTTGTTATGTTTGGTGTGTTATTGTTTTTTTTACTAATAAACTCCAAATAATAAACCAATCGCAAAAAGTGTGAAAAAGTTATAGCCCTAATGTATACTGTATTAAACTTGAACCTTTTTTTTTATTTTTTGTCTTAAAAAAAAGCAATTACTAATTTTTTTTTAACTATAAAGTGCAATTTATCTTTTTGTAAATGTGTAAAGTGTAAATGTAATAATTTCCCGACATTTTATTTTGTTTAAAACAAATACATTAAAAAAGTACAATTGTTCAGATTTATTAACAAAAAAATCGGGTTCGGGTTCGGCCGAACTTTTAAAATTTTACCGAAGTTCGGGTTCGGGTTCGGTCTCAAAAAGTGCGTTCGGTCGGACACTACAAACTAACCTTGTAAACCTTGGATATGTTGTTCTTGCAACATATGCTACGTTTGCAAGGGTAGTTTGCAACGAAGAGTGATTTCCGCTAATGTTTTTTTAGTGCACATGAAGATAAATTAAGCGAATTGCAAATACATACATTGTAGCAGTTTCATCGTTTGCACAGTTTGCAATACCCATCGCGAAACCCCTTATTGTTTTAATATCTTTTATTGAAAATAAGCAATTTGAAAAAACAAAAACAAATATCTTTATAACTAGAAAAAACTACAAAACCAAATGATAACTCCATTAAAAAAGTTTTATACACACATATTTTTTTTACTACCAGACACTTTTAAAATACACAGGCGTTAATAAAAAGTTGGATAAGCGGGCAAAAATGTTTTTAAAATTTCAAACTATAATTCAGATAAATGCACTCTAATGAATAAGTTTATGTGTGTGTATCTATCGACTTTTTTCTTTCAATTAGATTTTAGTATTTGGCAATCGTTGAAAATGGAAATATATTTCGAGTTTTTTTTTTTTTTATAAAAACAAACAAAAATTAATTGACAGAATTTGTGTTTTATCTTGCCCTTAATGTATTTTTTTATTTTGCATTTTATTATATTTTAGATATTTTGCACTTTAAAGTGACTAATTTTTATCTTTTGCATTCGACATACATAAATGTTGATAGAATGCAACATTGTTGTAAGAAATAATGGGTGTCTTTTTTTAAGAGCTATAGGAAAGTTTAAAATAAAACACATAAAATTCAGAAAAATTCATGAAATCTTTATTTAAATCGATAGTACGGTCCATATAATTTAATGTTTGAAGATTATTTCATGCAAATGTTGACCGTGACTGCGCCTCAAATGGTCCATCCGCTTAGTCCAATTTTGGCATACTCTTTCCAACATTTCGGACGGTATCACATGAATAAATGCTTCAATGTTGTCTTCCAATGCGTCAATTGAAGCGGGCATGTGTGTATAGACATGAGTTTAACATAGCCCCACAAAAAATAGTCTAAAGGCGTTAAATCGCACGATCCAGGCGGCCAATTGACCGGTCCCGAACGTGAAATAAAATGTTCACCGAACTTGCCTCTCAATTGGTCCATTGTTAAGTGTGCTGTGTGGTATGTGGCACCGTCTTGTTGAAATCACATGTCATGCAAGTCAAGCCCTTGCATTTTGGGCAAAAAGAAAGTTGGATATCATCTCATGGTAGCGCTCACCATTCACAGTTCGTTACGATTCGCATCATCTTTAAATAAGTACGGTCCAATGGTGCCACCAGCCCATAAACCGCACCAAACTGTGACTTTTTCTGGATGCATTGGTAGGTCTTGCAATGCTTCTGGCTGATCTTCACTCCAAAATCGACAATTCTGCTTATTAACGTAGCCATTGAGCCAAAAATGAGCTTCGCCGCTGAACACAAGAAGCGCGCGATGAACTTGCGTAACAGAGCACGCATTTTGATAATAAAATTTAATAATTTACAAGCGTTGTTCGTTTGTAAGACGATTCATGGTTAAATTATAGGCAAACTGAAGGTGTTTGGCAGTGAAACAAAACACGAAACGTGCGTCAGCTGCTTAAACCAGTGTTGCCAAAAAGATAATAGCTAAAAAATCACCCTATAGTTTTTTTAATAAGATCCGGCTGAGTTCTAAGCATCACAATATTTTGCACTTAAAGTCAAATATGTATCATCAAGTTTAATGATGCAGTTTGCTTGTTGTATACGTTTCCTATAACCGGTTTTTGTGCATTTTGGGTCGGCTAACATTGTAAAATTCTACACGGTTGCATTGTAGAATGCAATAAAAAAAATCGAGGTTCTTTGCTAGTGACGTTTTGGAACTCATCCCCTGTGTCGAATTATTGATACCCTTTCACTAGAATTAGAATGATACTGCCTTTTCATTGATTCTTGTGATTCTTGTGAATTTTTAACAAAAAATGTATTGCATAATTTTTCATAGTATTAAAACTTATTGTAACTTTATTTTTACTAGTGTTTGCATAGTGGTCGAAATTCGAACAAAATTATCTTTCTTAATATAAAGAAAACATTCATGTGGGCAAGGCCACCATCAGTAACGTTACGCTCGTATACATATTTTGGTCAATATCTTTACAAAATACAAGTACTTCTCCCATTTTGAGAGCGGTATAAGAAAGTTCTCGTCATAACTGTTGTTTTATACGCAGACAATTTTGCTGTTTCTCGTTTTGTTGTGAAGTTATGAAGTTATGACCATTTTAAGCCATCAGTAACGTCACCGGATTTTGGAAGTGTGTTTGGAGGTTACTGAACGTTTGTGTAAAAATGAGCGAATTGAAAAGAGTTCATGTTTATTATTGTATAAGTATATATGAATTCATATTATGTTTCGAGCATTTGTGTTTTTCGACTTAGTGGACCGATTTGGCGAGGTTTAGTCCGTGAATATTTAATTTATTTTTGTAAGCTCAATAATAATCAAAAAAAAATCAGAACGTACCAATTGAAATTACAATTACAATCTAAAATGTTGTTGGTTACATCATTTTTGCTATTAGGGCTCGATATGAAGAATTTACCATTTTGTACACTCTTAGAGATCTTCAAATCGGTTGACAAACAGAGGAGAAAAGTGTTATTAACTGTTTTACCTTTGCCGATTAAGCGAACATGGTATTATTCTCTCCCCTCTCACCAATAAACTCAGACTTTCTGAAAGAACATTTTCATAGTGCGAACCAGAGAACTGCAAAATCACTATTTTTCTTGATTTATTCATACGCTCAAATTTGCCTGCAAAACAAAGTTCAATGTTGGTAATTTTTACATCGTTTCGTACACACTTGATTTTTGCATGGATTCGTTTTTTATTGAAAGTGGTTTTTTTGCATTTTTGTTGCGCACGTAATATAACACACTGGTGTATATTCAAAAGGCACATATTCTTATACTTTTGCATTCAAGTAGTAATTGTCCACTCGATGAGACGCTTTGTTAACATTAACAACAATAACAACAATGACAACAATAAACCACTCGATGAGACGCTTTGTTAAAATTAACAACAATAACAAGAATACATTGTACAGAACTACTGTACTTTTTAAGATGAAAAAAAGTCTGTTTCTATGGAAATTGTTTGTATGTATGTACCTACATATGTGCGTTTAGTTTCATTTAAATATTTTTTTCTTGTACTACATAGTTAATGCTGAATGAATACATGAGTAATAATTGCTTCATTTCTGGCTTTTTGGTTTGTATTTTTTTTTTTCTTTACCAAAACAATCATTGTCTCACCGAACACACAAACATCTTTATTAAAAAACGAAGCTAACGATTGTATAAATAACAAAACACGATGTGTATTATTTGAATGACTGCAAACCAGCAGTGAATGTTTGCGGTTGCGCAAGTTTGATTGTATGACCGCAAGCGAGTGTATTTGTTGCTGTTCATTTAATGCGATTTTTTTGCAATTGCACAAAGCCGTTCTCTGGTGTGAACCCAAACTATATGGCTTTAGGACCAGGCACCGCAAATAACAGTTATATTGGAATTTTAAAACAAAAAAAGCAGATAGAAGTAAAGGTCGAAAAACTTATTCAAGTATACCATATTGTTCCTTATGCACTTGTCAATGATAGAATATATTGATTTTTATATAAAAATCAAAATATTACAGTTATTTTTTGATTTTTATTTTTTGGAACAAAAATAACTGTTATTTTTTGATTTTTATTTTTTCGATCAAAAATAACAGTTATTTTTTGATTTTTATTTTTTTTCTAGCAAAAATAACAGTTATTTTTTGATTTTTATTTTTTCGAGCAAAACTAAAAGTTATTCTCTAAATAAATGTACGTGATTTAATAATTTAGTTGACTTGAAATTTTTATTTTAGTGTTTAATTATCATTGGAATTCCTTATGCACATTAAAATAATTATTAAAGTCATCTAAATTATTAAAACACGTAAATTTATTAAATCACGTACATTAATTTAGAGAATAACTTTTAGTTTTGCTCGAAAAAATAAAAATCAAAAAATAACTGTTATTTTTGCTCAAAAAAAAATAAAAATCAATAAATAACTGTTATTTTTTATCGAAAAAATAAAAATCAAAAAATAACAGTTATTTTTGTTCAAAAAAATAAAAATCAAAAAATAACTGTTATTTTTGCTCAAAAAATAAAAATAAAAAAAATAACTGTTTTCATCTGACTTTTATGAAAAAAGGCATAACTGTTACGGTCCCTGTTTAGGACCGATCAAAACAAGTATTTCTTGCCCTTGTACCATTATTTACTCATAAAACGTCCTCTCGTTAAAATCATTCATATAAGAACAAATTTAGTACAAAACTTGTAGGTAAGTTGCGGTGAATCAATTTAGCACAAAAACTTCATTCTATATTTTGAGAATCAGCCTATGACTGGTCTAAACTTTCAGCAGACCTAAATGAATTTCCAAACGATTTTTAATACACACTTTTATTTGTTTTTTCAATGAATTGTCATCAGTTGTATTAAACCTACTTACTTTAGTTTTAAATTCAATTAAAATAGAATTTTGTTCACGAACATACCTGAAAAGACAAAAAAAAAACAAAGTTAAATAAATTTTAAAATTAAAAAAAAATAAACAATTAAATATCTAGAAGAAGTATTAATTTATGATGTTTATAAACAGGGTGGCGCATAAGTAAAGTTATGATTTAATAAGTTTATAAATTTTTTGTTTACGATTTTTTTTTTTTAGAATTAACTTTAAAAAACTTGAGGAATTTATAATGGACCCAGCACAGAACAAAGAACCAAAAATGTTCAATTTTATTTTGAAAGTCAGCATTTGATTATACAGACACAAAAATCATATCGAATAATAAGCGATGAGTCTTATTTTCACCTCAATGGTCAGGTGAATAAACAAATGAACCCATTTATATGCAGAGTATGGTGTGCGATAACTTCAGAAAAGGTCATTGGAATTAAGGTCATGGGAATGGCATTCAAAACCGGGCAATAATTGAAAATTTTTTAAGCCTGAGGTTAAGAATAACCATAATTGTAGTTTCAAAAGTTGTCTAACTAACGGGACTTTTCTGACAAACGCAGACCGCTTAACTCTTGCAATTCCGAATTGAAATCGTATAAAATGTTTTCTGTAAAACGTAATCGCAAGAAGTATGGCGACTTCTCCAGGGAACTAGTATATTTTTAGGAACCAAGGCAGATTGCAAGCAAAACGCACAAGTTTCAAAATAACATCAAATAAATCTTGCGTTTTGCGATTTCAAATTGTGCGATTTTCAGAGCAAGGCCGTGTATGGCTCTCCAGCGTGAAGTTTTTGGCGATCGTATAATACTGGCCCGGCGTTCGACCAATTAAACGGCTCCCGATGTTTTTCTTTGGGTTACCTCAAGGCTAATGTGTTTGCCAACAAGCCAAGGACCATTTAACAGCTTAAAGCGAACATCCGAGAAGAAGTAAGGGCGATGCACAGTGGAAAATTTGTGTCATTTTCGGATCAAAAATCTGTAACTTTTGAATGGATGAGTATTTTTGTAATAATATGTTTTGTTGTTTGTTTAAGGGACTTTAAGCTTTACTGCCTGTTTTTAGAAAATGTAAACAAGTGAGTGAGTGAGTTTTCTAAAAACAGGCAGTTAATTTGTATTTTCAGTGATAAAAATCGAATAAAAGTAAAAATGTTATGAGCGGTTAAAAATACATTTTTGATTTTTTTTTTTTTTTTTTTTTAGTTTTTGTATGAAGGTTATATGTTAAGACAATTAAAAAAATTGTATTAACAACTTTGTTTTTGCTTGCTGAATTTTTTTATATGGTGGAAATACTGGAAATGTTCTTTCCAAAAAAAGATTTATTAAATACATGTATTGAGTTTTTGTTAAATTTAAATCAATTCCTCAAATGCTTGAGTAATTTCAGACTCTTCCGGAGTTTTGAGAACCTCCTTCTTTTTGGCTTTTGAAAAAGACCTCAATAGTTCAATAATATTAGCTTCATCTACTTCACCAATTGACCGCAGTCCTTGGGTAAACGCATCATGAAGGTATTTAAATCCATTTTCTTTACATAAGGAAGTATTTTTACGCGTGTTGTTGTTGTTGATTTCGACGTTGTCTGATAAGAGCCGCATGGTTTTCCTTGTTTTTGTAAAGAGTTTAAGGACTTAACCAACGTTCATGTTTTTCAAGAAACACTTTCAACAGTTCTATCCGCCTTCTGCCAACGAATTTTAGATTTTGGTATTGCCGATTTTCTTTTAATATTAGTTGTGTGTATTCTTCGAAAAACGGGTAGTTTTTTGGTTATTTCCATACATTTGCAAAAATCAATTATGAGATGCAAACACCTTATATTATCCACTGTGTGATGGGACATTTAATTCTAAGCGAAGTTATGGAAATTATCTGGAAAGAGCACGTCAGGTCAATGGGCGCCGTTTGAAAGATATTAACTCCAAAATATAATGCCAACATATTTCCAAATTTTTATAAATGCCAACGTTAAATACAATCAGAATGTTACTTATGCACCACCCTGTACATACATACACATGTATGTATATATTTTTTTGCAATTTTTAATGACTTCAAAACAAATTATAATAAAACTAAAATGGCAATAAAATTAATACAATCGATAAGATTAATGACGATAAATTTGTTTCTGTTCTTTACGAAATTATCAGGAAGTCGGGTTCTTTTAAGTTTTTATAAAAGTAACTTTTGACAAGTTTATATAAACATCCATAAATTTTTTCTGAAAAAGTTTTTGGACGGTTACGGATAGCAACACAACTGAAGTTTAGTTGCCAGCAGCGAAATTAGGCAACGCCACTCACGTTAAAATATACATAACATGAGCGGCATTGCCTGATTTCGCTGCTGGCAACTCAACTTCAGTTTAGTCGTCATCCGTAATCGAAACATAAGAAACAATTTGGTATTGGTCTCTTGCTTTTCTAACATTGTTGGCAAAGACCAGCGATTTATTGTTACCGCAGAAGGAAAACAGTCTAAAAGAGGTTAAATGGCAAAAAGAAGACGGCCATTCGCGAGCATAGTTGCGTAAAATAGTTTGCTTTGAAGGTTTGGCCCGCTATATGAAACGTTGCGCCGCTTTATAGTAAACATATCTCGCCCAAGCCTATTTGCGTCGAGCTGGTATCAAAAAACTACTCTGGTATCATTGTCCTGCAGAGTTCGCCGTTTATGGTTGTCGATGAGCCGTTTCCACAAATCCAGCAAAGATTCCGAACCAGAAAACTAGAAGATTTAATAACTTTAGCGAGTTTTATCGTTGAAATTTCCCTGCAGGACGTTGGTATCAATAACCTTAAAGAACTTACCCCGTCACCAGTGAACAAAATATTATACCGGGGTGTTCTGCAGCCGTATTTCGTAATTCCTTAAGCTAAATCTCTATCGCTAAAAATCTATAAAGTTGATTTAGCAATTTTTGGCTACAAATGTAATTCAGTAACGTGCATTGCTAAATTTGGCAATGCAATACAAATTTAATATGCCGTAATTTTAGATTTTAGTGTGATCGCTAAAAATTTAAAATTTTGTTTTCTTTAATGAATTTTAGCGATCGAGATTAAGCTTTAGATAAGCGAATTACAGAATACGGCAGCTGAAAATCAAAAACGTTAAACGCAAGAATTTGGAAGTTGTTTTTAATGCACTTTTAATCAAATTTTTGTTATAAAATTCTGTTTAATAGAGAAATCTTTGTCTAATATTCGTCAAAAAAACGAAGTTTAAAATTCTTGAGTTTTGCGTTTTCGATTTCCAGAACACCCCTGATAATAAAATGAAACGAATTGTAATGGGTGAAAACAAGGGTTAAAGAGCAGTTACTCCAGATGAACGATAATTAACACAAAACTAGTCACGGGAATGGATTTTGTGCGGGTCGTGGTAGATTCTATCTGGTTATAATGCTTAATATGTAGAGGATCTTTCATATTAACATAGTTCATTCGGGACAGGAAAAGTATTAAACGAAATCCAATGTGTTCATTTGGGTTTTTTCTCTGACCTATTACAAACCGTCAAAAAGGTGCCAAATAACCGGACTTCGCAATCGTTAAAGTGACAAGTCCCGTTTTTGTAAGTTTTAGAACTACAATTGTTCCCTTAACCTTTGGAATTGTCACGTACCAAGTTTCGCCTATAGTTGTAAAACTAATACAGATAGTGGGTAATTTCTAAAGCTGTAATAAAAAGTAAAACTGATTCTTCATTGGCTTTGAGAATTTATCGACTGGTCATCGAACCAATTGCGTGCTGATCATCCCTCATCTCTCCATATAAAAAGTGTTAAAAATATTAACACCTTTTACACAAAAAGAAACCTGATTCTATTCTGATATCATACTCGTGTTACTAAAATAAATACAATAATAAAAAGAAACTAACAAAATCTAAGCTCAAAACCAGTTGAGGTAAACAAATAAAAAGTCAACTTTGTTTAATTCTGTTACAAATTAAATCAAACAAATACACAAATTTATATGAATAAAAACAAATTTATTCGCTTTAAATTTAAATCAGAGCAATAAAATACGAATTTGCATTAAATGTATCTAAAAAAAAAAATACCAGTATTTATCTAAAAAGTTAATAAAACTGCCACAATAATAGCAATAAATTTTAGAGCATTTAAATGACAATGAGAACTACGAGACGAAATCGTGCGCAAATTTGTAAATTACGACTGAATAATTTAATACCTTTTTTAGATTTTCGTCATTGTCCACTGAACAAAATCAGAAACAGCTGCGTTCGTTGGCATGACATCTACATGTGTTTCGTTTAGTGTTGCCAGATATTTTTTTAATGAATATCTACGCAGTCTATCTGAATGGTGGGTAAAAGATATTTGAAAAAATGTTCTCGTAATTTTAAAAGTTTAAAAATCTATTTGATTTCCCCTTCACTAAGTTTTTTCTTAATAAAAAAATATCTGCATTTTATTTATTTATTTATTTGAATATAATTAACATAAATTTAGTGCATTTCTGAATAAAGTTGTAAGTAAACAAGTATGAAAGGAAAGTTTAAAAACGAACTGATAAAATAACGTATGTAAATTGTTCAACAAACACAATAATTTTTGAACGACGACTTCATGATAATGAAATAATTTTAAATACTTTAATCAAAAATTTATTCAAACAAGCAAAAAAAAAGCATTTGTGCATTGCGGTTAACGCCACACTGTGGGGTATTAAAATAGTTGCCATCAAGGGTTTCTATACCGAATATTTCTCCTCGCATTTTGCAAGAAAATTACGTTTAGACTTCAGCTTCAATTTCACGAATTTTTTTACTTCTTAGCATTACACTGCGCAACATTTTAAAATTATCGAGTGCAAACTCTTTTTCTTGTGGAATTGCTCGAATTACTTATCGAAACCAACTGTTCGGATTTTATGGTCTCAAGAATATTTTGGCTAAAACTTGATTTTTCCGAAGAACTCCGAAGAACGTGCTATTTTGTAAGCGGTTACCCTGCCTTTACACATGCAAGTTATTTCTTGCAAGTAGAGTATACGTATTTACATCGAAAATGTCGAGGAAAAAGGCAAATGTCATACAAGTTGCATAAGTGCCGGTTCACACTCGTCAAGTTTGAGTAGTCAAGTCTTTAGTTTTCAGAAGAGAGGAGAAAAGAAATGGCATTCTTTTTCCCTTCTCTTCTTAAAGCTCAAGACTTGACGAATCAAATTTGACGTGTGTGAGCCGGCACTAAATGTTTACACAGTCAAGTGGAAGTTCCTTATAAATCACAGTTACCAAGTGCGAAACAGAGCTTCGTTTCTAAATAAACAGCTGGCATCAATAACTGTTATAACTTTTTCTAATGAGATTGATATTTCAAAATGTAAATCAATTGTCTTTTTATATATTTGCAAAACAAAAACAAAAATTTGTTTTTTTTTTATTCATTTGTATTATTATATGATTTTTTGTTTTGTTTCACTGTCGAACATCTTCAGTTTGGTCTATAATTTAACCATGAATCGTCTTACAAACGAACAACGCTTGCAAATTATTGAATTTTATTATCAAAATGCGTGCTCTGTTAAGAAAGTTCATCGCGCGCTTTTTGTGTTCAGCGACGAAGCTCAATGGGTACGTTAATAAGCAGAATTGTCGATTTTGGAGTGAAGATCAGCCAGAAGCATTGCAAGAGCTACCAATGCATCCAGAAAAAGTCACAGTCATTTAACCGTACTTCTTCAAAGATGATGCGAATCGTAACGTAGCTGTGAATCGTGAGCGCTACCGTGAGATGATATCCAACATTTTTTTTGCCCAAAATGCAAGAGCTTGACTTGCATGACGGTGCCACATGCCACACAGCACGCTTTACAATGGAGTTATTGAGAGGCGAGTTCGGTAAACATTTTATTTCACGTTCGGGACCGGTCAATTGGCCGCCTAGATCGTGCGATTTAACGCCTTTAGTCTATTTTTTGTTGAGCTATGTTAAAGCTCATGTCTATACACACATGCCCGCTTCAATTGACGCATTGGAAGACAACATTGAAGCATTTATTCATGTGATACCGGCCGAAATGTTGGAAAGAGTATGCCAAAATTGGACTAAGCGGATGGACCATTTGAGGCGCAATCACGGTCAACATTTGCATGAAATAATCTTCAAACATTAAATTTTATGGGCCGTGCTATCGATTCAAATAAAGATTTCATGAGTTTTTCTGAATTTTATGTGTTTTTTTTCAACTTTCCTATTGCTCTTAAAAAATCACCCATTAGTAGTTTTTAAAATGGGTGATTGATTAAATTCTAGTTAGTAAATTAATTTACAAAAAGGAAAGGAAATCGATCGATTTCAAAACGATCCTTTTTAAAAGATGTAATGACCTCGAGCGTTTAATAAACCTCTTACAAATTAAAAATATGGGGTTAAATTTTTTGTACAAAATACGGCTGTAGGAAAAATCGCCCAAAGAAAAATGGCCCAAAAAAATAAATGAAAAATCGCCCAAAAAAATTCCATGTAAAATTGGGCTTAATTTCATATGAAAAGTGACCCAAAATTGTTCGGCTATTTTTCGTTACTATTGGGTGATTTTTCGTTTTTTAAATTTTTTAAAATATTGCATGAAAAACAGCCCATTTTTTCGGGCATACTATTTGTCTAAATCATTCATTATTACTATACGACGAATTCCTTAATGTTATTTATAAAAATAACGGGACATATTGCAAAAAGGTGGCATGTCACAACGTCCAGTGTCATAGTGTCCGTGGACAAACTCGAAAGCATAGCTTAGAAACTTGAAAGCATAGCCGGCCTATGGCCGGGCGCAAGGATTTTCTCCTCTTTGATAAAAACAAGTACCGGCTTCGCTAACTAAAGCTTCTCTGCACAGCCGGCCTTCGGCCGGGGGCAAGGATTTTCTCCTCTATAGTATAACAAAAACCGGCTGCGCTAACTAAAGCTTCTCTGCCCAGCCGGCCTTCGGCCAGGCGCAAGGATTTTCTCCTCTATGGTATAACAAATACTGGCTTCGATAACTAAAGCTTCTCGGCGAAGTCGGCCTTCGTTCGGAAGCAAGGAAGATTTTGAAGCTTTACTTAGCGAAACCGGAAAAAATCCTTGCGCCCGCCCAAAGGCCGTCTGCGCAGAGAAGCTTTAGTTAGCGAAGCCGGTCTTTGTTATATCATAGAGGAGAAAATCCTTGCGCCCGGCCGAAGGGCGTCTATGCAGGGAAGCTTTAGTTAGCGAAGCCGGTTATTGTTATACCATAGAGTAGAAAATCCTTGCGCACGGCCGAAGGCCGGCTATGCCGAGACGCTTTAGTAAGCGCTGCCGGTATTTGTTACAACATAGGGGAGAAAATCAATGCGCCCAAAAGTGTTTTCGTTATTGAGCTACCTAAATAAGAGCGGAAGCGTTTTTTGTGTGTCAAAACTTCTCATTTCCATACAATTTATACGAAACAAACCATTAGAATGCGAATTAGAAACCGCCCGGCTGATAAATCTTATTTGACAGATCGCTATGTCGGTTTGTTTTATTGAAATTGTATTTAAATAAAATTTTCATGTTTAAAAAAACGCTTGCCGCTTTTGTTTAGGTTGTTCAGTTATATGTTTAATATATGCACCCAGAGAAAAAACAACAAAACCATTTTTAAAAAAATGTTGACCATATTATGTTTAATTTAACCAAATCATTGTCATCGACAACCACATTATGGTAAAATAAGTTTCTTTAAAACTAGTTTTGTTGGTTGTGACCATAACAAAACATGTTTTTCTCTTACATTTGTAAGTTACTAAATTTATATGAATAATAAAAACCGTTTTGCAAATTGGATAATTTTTAATTTTTTTTTTTGGGAAAAAATTCGTTTTTTTTTGGGTAATTTTTCATTTTTATTTTGGGGTTTTTTTCGTTTCTTTTGGGCAAAATTTCATATATAACATTTGGGGTCATTTTTCATGTTCTTTTGGGCGATTTTTCATTTTTTTTTTTTGCCATTTTTCTTTGGGCGATATTTCCTACAGCCACAAAATACAGTTGAACTTACTATACCTATAATATAAAATTTTAAAGAGTATAGATTTGCAGAAATTTTATTAGAAATCAATTATTTAATGTACAGAAAACGATACCTATTGTCGTTTTTAAATCGTTTCGATTTCCATCACATACATACCTGATTATATTATACGTTTTATTTAGATTAAAAAATTTGTACATTACCATATTCAAATGGCTTTCGTCACCGCAATAAAAGATTTAATTTTTTATCAATGTTAATAAATTAAAGGCGCAAATCGTAATAAAACAACTAACTAAATGTCGTCAATAATCATTTTAACAAAACGAAAAACCAGTTGTTTATTTATACAAAGACTCACTTTCACATTAATATTCACTTTTGGCAAAAACTTCAAAACAAAAAATCACAAAACGAAACATTCACAAACCGGTTATCAAATAATGAAAACAAAAATAATGAAAAAAAGTACAACCAAAGCGATAGCGACAACATTGAAATAATGAACCAGAATTTCTCCTTAAACAAGTTTCTTGAATTTATTGACCTTAAGAGGAAGAAGAAAAGAAAACTGTAAATTGTAACAACAAACAAAATGAATTGCATCTTTTAAATGTCTTTACAAAGAAAGAAATGAAGTCAAAAACACTGCAACAATGTCAAAAATTAAATTGTTATTGTCGCCTTCAACATCAAGATCATCGCCATCACCATCACCATCACCATCCCCATCATCTTCATTCACTTGGACTGTCTGTCTCTCAGCCATTCACTGCCAGTCAGTTTTTCGCATTGTGCTCATGTTTATTGTTTATTGTTGTTGCCTTTGTTTACTTTGAGGCTCTTTTTTTATTTGCACGAGCAAATGATTTTTTTAAGCCCAAAAAAAAAATCATTAAAATTTATAAATACTTCTACAACAAAAAAAAAAAAAACAAAATAGAGGTTAATGTACGCAAAAAAAAATATTTATAAAAACTTAAAAAAAAAATTAATAATGGCAATTAATATTTATAAAAGGCCCCCTCCCTTCCCACGCAAGATAAATACTGAATACTTAGACGTTTGAGTGTGTGTTTTTACGCGAAAAAAAATAAACAATTGTCGGAAAAGCTCTACAATTCTGGTAATTGTTCCCAATTAAGTTAAGTAACCGATTTGAAGCAGATACTTGGCTGCTTTTTCCGTTTGTCTTGAACTACAAAGTTTTATTGATAAAAAAGTACTTGTACTTAGATCTAAATAAAAATTACTAACAGATAAATGAAATATGTTTGTGTCTAAAAAATAAGCAAGAGCAAATCAATTACATATCGAAAACAATGTTGAATATACAAATTGTCTGTAGAACCAAATTGGAGTTTTAATAACACTGTGCTCGAAATTTACACCTTTTTTTTTAGACAAGCCGGGCACATGGCGTAATAATTCGGGTACGCTGAATCCGTTTTTTTAGGTTAGCTCTTGTTCTCGAAATAAACTGTTATTTCCAGGGCTGTCAGACTTGGGGATTTATCCCCAACGTTGGGGATTTTATGCGGGCAAAAAGGACAAAGAAAGTCATTTGGGGATTGGGGATTTTTTGGGGATTTAAAAAAAAAATTCGGGGATTTTTTTGGGGATTTTTTTGGGGATTTTACACTCTTTTAATATATTTTCCCTTTTATTATTTATGCTTATTTTTCTTTGTCTCGTATTAAAAATATGAAAAAAAGTAGCAAAACTTTTATCTTACTCTTATCAACAACTTATACGGTGTAAAAGGTCCTTATTAAGATTATCATTTTAGTTAAAAGGTAGTGTTAAAGGTACTTTATAAATTTATGTTTTATTTTTCCTTCAAGGTACAAACAAAATAAAATAATTTTTTTTACAAAAAATTTTTATTTGGGAAATTTTGGGGATTTCTAATTAAAATTTTTCTTACTATTTTTACTTTTTAAAAAAAAAAAATTTAAATTTGGTCAGAAAAAAACAAACAGAAAAATATTTACTTATTAAGGTTTTTTTCTTAATTTGGGGATTTTTGGGGATATTTTTTTAATTTTTTGGGACAAGGAAAAAAAGTACCTGGCAGCCCTGGTTATTTTGAAAATGAGGAGGTTGCACAAAATATATTCACGTAACTCAAAAACGGTTGAGTTTATTAAAAATAAACCAAAATTCCGCAATAAAATTTGCGCAGTCGTTTTAGAAATATAATATTTTTTTGGCAAAAAAAAAATGTTTTCTTTAATAAAATGTCGAAATTTTTGTTTTTTAAAAATTCATAGGCTTCTAATTTTTTGCAGACATATAAAAAACAAAGCTACTAACAAAACAAGCCATTTACGATTAAAATCTGTTAGCAACTTTTGATTTTATTCACAAAAGTCGAAATTTTAATAAATTTAAGAATTTTAAAAACCGCAATATTTGTATGGGAGCCCCCTAAAAAGTGGTGATAAGGGGCAAGTATGTATCGAGAAAATGTAAAGAACAAAAAACTAATGGAGGTCGGTCATACATTTTATCCCCCTAGGGGCGATTCCTTGGGAGTTATGGAGCTTTTTCTTCAATATATTTCTAATCTGTATTGACTATGTTGTATGGGAGCCCCCTTAAGGAATGGAGATAGCGCGTAGGTATGTCAGAAATAAATGATTGAGATAAAAAATTAAGTGGGGTTGGTCATACATTTTACCTATCTAGGTGCGTCCTAGGCGCTGCAAGGGGCCTTCAAACCAAACATATATGGCGGTTTAATAAATAGATAGGTAAAATGCATGACCAACCCCACTTTATCTTGTATCTCAATCATTTATTTCTAACATACCTAAGCGCTATCTCCATTCCTTAAGGGGCCTCCCATACAAAATAGTCAATACAGATTATAAAAAAAAGTTATAAAAATTTGATTAAAAGTGTATTAAAAACAACTTCCAAATTCTGTCGTTTAACGTTTACGATTCCCAACACACTCCGGTTTGATACTGGCGGAAAATTTTCCAAAAGCTGTTTTTGTTAATCTCTTCAAGGGTGGAAAAGTTGATATGGTCGTATTTTTCCCTTATGTTTAATGTAGTTCACTATTTAGTGCAACAAGCATGTGTATTAGACCGGGTCGACCTCCATACAAAAAAAAACGTTGTGCCAGTCACCCCCTAGAATGAAAGATATGTCAATGAAGTTTCTAAAACAGGAAATAATTTTTTTTTGCCACGCCCCAAAATACAGCACTTTTGGTTTTTTTTTATGTAGCGCTGCCATTTAAAGTCCGATCTCATCATATGGCATATCGTTGTTCATGGCTTGATAGTGGCTTCATTTATGTCTTTGGTGACATTTCAATCCGAACTGAAGTTCTGGGCGCCACTTATGCCATCTCGGATTCTTCCTCCAAATGTCCAATTTTTTTGACGGTCCAAGAAAGACCTTATAAAACAACGTACATATGTATAGATTTTAATATGCTCATTTTTATGACACGCCTCCAAATTAAGCCCCGTTTTTCTTTTTCACATACATACTACATTAAACCAAGTAGAAGCCAATACAAACCAAAAAAATTTTCATCAGTCACGCCCTAGAATAAAAGGTTATATATTAAGTTTGAAAAACTTAAAAAAAATTGTTTTTGCCACGCCCTAAATTGCTGCCCTTTTTGTTTTATATATACAGCATCGTCATTTAAAGTCCAATCTCATCGTATCGTATATCATTGTTAATGTGCCTTTATTTTCGTATTTAATGCTTTTTTTAAACTAACTTAAAATTCTAGATGGCTATTATGATATCTCGGATCCTTCCCCTCTAATGTCTAAGTTTTTCATGTGCTAAGAGAGTCCCTCTAAAACTTAGTATTTCTGGCCATGATCCAATTAGAGTCACCTTGAGTCTAGCTAAGATTTATATAATTTAATTTATAACTTTTCGCATTTAAATTACTTATTTTGTATATTTTCATTTTTAGAATTCTGCAGTTTCTTTATATTTTTTTAGTTCTTGTTTTAACTCTGTATCATGGTCTCATATTTAACAAATGTCTTAATTAAGATTTTTAATTTGTAGTGTTTAAATAAATAAAAAAATACGGAAAAACAGTGCCAGAAGAGTTTCACAGTCCAGCAAAAAAAAAAATGGCACAAAATATCAAAACTGGCAAAAAAAAAAGCTAGTAGTTCAGATGGAGAAAGCTTGTCAATAAATTCATCCGGCTCACTTTCATTAAAATATGACTAGCCCACTAGCAAACACCGCTAAATTAAAAAAAACCAAAGGCTTAGAAACAGTTTTTAAAAATTGAAATGCTAAGCCATAGAGAGTGGTTTTCAGGATTATTGAATAATAAACCAAAAATTGCGCGTAACTTACAGAGCTTTGTGCGAGATTGATAATGGTTTAGGGAGCCATTAAAAAAAAATAAAATGGAGGTTTTTACAGAATTTGGAGGCGTGTCATAAAAGTGAGCATATTTAAATCTATAAATACGTAGTTTTATAAGGACTTTCGTGGACCGTCAAAAAAATTGGACATTTGGGGGAAGGATCCGAGATGGCATAAGTGGCGCCCAGAACTTCAGCTCGGATTGAAAAGTCACCAAAGGCAAAAATTAAGCCACTATCAAGCCATGAACATCGATATGCGATATGATGAGATCGGACTTTAAATGGCAGCGCTACATGCTACATGCTGTATTTTGGGGCGTGGCAAAAAAAATGTTTGCCTGTTTTAGAAACTTCATTGACATATCTTTCATTCTAGGGGGTGACTGGCACAACTTTTTTTTCGACCCACCCTAATGTGTATGTTATTTATTTAAATTTTATAAGCAGAGCACTTGAAATTTTATATTTATTTTTTTTATGGAAATAACATAATCAGGTCTGCCACGGAAATCAATTCCGATCAAAAGTGATTTCGATTTATGTGAAGCAAGGTACGAAATTGATATCTGTAACAGGCCTGTATACGTAGCGAAAATTTGTGAGCAGAGATTCAATTTTCCATCCCTGATTTTCTTCTTATTCTTCCATAAGAATACAACTATGATAAAATGCAAAATCGTATTGTTTAGAAATAGGTGCGTTTGAGTAATTTTACAGTAAAATGCAGTAAATGAGTAATTGCTGAGCAAACTGAAAAATAACCCTCAAAAAAGCTATTGCCCCAAAAAGTACGCGAACGGAAAATTTGTAAAAGTTGGTAAAATTTAGAAAACAAAAAAAATTATGTTGACAAATTTTAATTCTTGAATATTTAGCTCGTTTTCTTATTTATAAGATCGGTACTCGATAAAATGCTTTTTAAATGTAACTGGAACTAAGGTACATTTACACAAGGTAGACTCATTTGGGAGTGAAGACATGCTGCTCTATAAAAATACCCGACTTGTCAAAATTGGTTTCATATAAAACAAAAACAATTTAACGCACACATATACAAATTTTGGTTCATATGCACGAATTGGACAATTGGGGTTTATGTCTGTCCGTTAACGAGTCTACCTTGTGTAAATTTACCTAGACTGGAACTATTTAGGAATATACTAACAAATTATTTTATGTACTCTTTCAGATCTCTTTTTATATTTTTTTTTTTGATGGTGCTAATTTGTGTCTGGGTAAGTTTATTCAAAAGAACATGAAGAATTTTCTTGCTGTTGAGTACTTAAAAAACAAGCGCAGTTCTAAGTACCCAAATACTTTACACTTTTACAACTCTAAAAAATTAACACAAAAAAAAAGTTGCAAAAGTTGGTATCTAGCCATACAGGGGTGTTCTGGAAATCGAAAACATAAAACGCAAAAAATGTGCAAGTTGTTTAAATACACATTTTATCTAATTTTTGTTTAAAAATACTGTTTAATAGAGAACTATTTGTATAATATTTGTCATAAAACTCTTTTATTACAGAAATCTTATTCAAAAACGACGATTAAAATTCGGGCGTTTTACGTTTCCGATTTCCAGAAGACCCCTTAAAGAAATGTTTCACAAACAAGTTTAATTAATTAATATTTATTTATTTTTTGTTTAATTTTTATTTAAACTATTTTTTTATTAAACAATTTTTTTACAATTTGCATACTTTTTGTTTGTTCACTTTTGCTTGTTTACCTTTTGAAACACAGTACGTTTTTTTGTTTAACTATATTTTACTGCAAAAATTTCTGCAGTAAAAATTTGGAAATACTCAATCAAGAACTGTCACTTTTCTCTCTAATTTGTGTTTTCATTTACTGTATTTTGTGTACGCGAACTCAATTTAAGTTCAGTAAGACGGCAAATCCATCTGAGGAGATCGAGTGGTTGCGATCGAAACATGTCATGGTAACCTGCCGGCCAGGGTTCGAGCCCGAGCCTCGTCAAGAATGAAAGATTATCAATAACAATTTTAATTGATTTTCATGTTGTAAAATTCCTTTCTTCATAAAAATAATTTAATAAAAATTAAATTTCATGAACTTAAGCCTAATTAAAAATATTAAAAATTTGGATTAAAAAAAAATAGTAAAAACTTTTCTGTTCTCGAGCGCAGCTAATGGTAAGAGCCACACGACTGTCAAATTTCCTTACGTATGTTTTGACATTTTAAGTTTTGAGAAGTTAGTCATAATACTCCGTATTATAGTGTAAAAAGGCCTTTAGTTAAAATATAATAACAGACAAGGTATTGTATCGACCTCCATTGCAACTTTAAGAGTAGTCCCTCCGTGGTAAATCATTTCGTACACACATTTGCTTAATTATAAACCACGTGAGAGTCAACACGTGATATGCGAAGAGTTTCATCAATTACAAGCACAGAGTTGATCTTAATTCCTGGGGTCTACTGGTCTCCGTGGTACCAGAAAGGAATCTGCTCTGCCTCCATTTGTTTTTCTAATTGAAACATTAAGCCATAGTCCAGCTTCTGGTTGCCAACACTTGACGACTAGAAATGACCAACATTTTAGCAAGCAACAACAAAGAGTGCTACATTCGGATTTGTCGAATCTTTTCTATTCGGATTGTAAAATTTAGGCAAAAAAGTTTTTGTAGGTCATATTTGAAATAAAAATCTGATTATGACAACTTTTGCGCTTTTTTGCACAAACTTTCTATTCAATCCAATATAAAAATGATTATATAAAAGCACTTCCAGGATCTGGAATAGAGCCAAACGAGATGAAAAATAGCTTTATGTAGCCACTTAATTGCTTATTTGGCAATATTTAGCTACTTATACCGATAATTAAATGCCAAATTATTCCTTAATTTGCAAACTGGGTGAACACTTAAGAATAGAAGACGTTACAGCAAAACAGGCCTAAAATAAAAAATCAATAATCATTTTCCCATTTCAAATTTCCATCGTACGTTCATAAATACGTTCGTCTAACCGATGTGAATGGATGCAATATGAACTTTAATTTTCATACTTTTTTTGGATTTTTAATTAAAACTTTATGACTAGAAACCCAAATGCAATTTTTTCTTCAGATCTTTTCTTAAAAATTACAACACGTTGACCCATATTTATGTAAATGTACACACATACACGCATACACACATATGCATTGCGATGATAGTACCCCAATTGGCCAATTTGTCACTTACGATATTGCCATTGACGATTTATGCGCGAAATTCTTGATTTTATCCCTTATCGTTAAGGTTATCTCTACAAAAGAGTAAAATAATTATTCGTTGATGATAAGATGAGTGCCAAATTGCTTTTAATAACACTGTGCTAGTCGCTAATTTTAACAGGCTTTTAACCCTACTGGTAAAGCGATTAAAAATTTCAACACGAATGTACCACAAAACGACATTTGTTATACTTTAAGTGTCAATGTTTAATTTAAATAAATTCACCTCTTTAAATTAACATATTTTGTTATTACACAGTGTAAACATTATATTTGTTTCACATGACGTTCAAATGGCGTGCTTTATCATACTTCGCATGTAATTAAAAGAAACAGAGGAAAATTGGGCACTGTCGCTAACATGGATGTTTTCGAACAGCTAAAAAACGCTCACACTAGGTCCTAGACGATGACATAGGAGATACTTTGGCCATTTCGTCATGAATGCTTTTATAAGGAAAATGGTATACTACTTTGAAATATCGCAACGTTAAGCGACATTGTCGTCTTGCAGAATTTTCGTGAACATTTTTTAGGCGTTTTGTTTTGGCCAGTGTTTGAAAATAAACAGAACATTATTTAGCGTTCGGCTCACACACCTTGGAACGATATCTATTGTTTAGTGTTTGTGTAGACAAACACAACCCTTAATACCATTCGTAACTATTTTCAAGAAAGAGCCGAACATTATATAGTGTTCTGTTCTTTGTTTAAAAACAGAACAATTGTAGTGGTCCTTTTTTTACATTGATAAAGAAATGACCAAACAAAAAATTTTAGCAACGACCACAGCACGAACACTTTGTGTGTGTATATGTTTTGTTTGTGTAAAATTATTTTGCTGGCTTTTTATTTTTTTGTATGTGTATTTTATTTTTGTAAAAAATTTTTGGTTTTTTCCATCCACAAGGGCGCTTAGCAAAACAGCACAACAAACGAAGACTAATGAGCCGAACCAAACACAATAAAGTTTGTGGTTAAAAAAAAAACAACGAACGGAATCAAATGTTCTCATCTTTTTGTTGAGTTGGATAAGAACAGTATTATTTTTGTGTTCGAAAGATGACTAACTGGGAAACGTTATTTTTTTAATGTTTTCTACACAAACACTATTTCCACAAATCTACCGAACCGAACACTAAGGAGCGATATTTAGTGTTTATTTTCGAAAACTGGTTTTTGCTATCACTTATTCGTCGTCAGTGATTCTACTTTGTCGATGATGATGTTTTAAAGACATGGCCAACTGGGTCATATCAATCATGCACAGATGCAGAGACACATATGAAATGTTTACAACATTAAATTGTGTTTCCGCATGGGTTAGTTTTTTGCAAAAAAAAAAACAAACAAACAGAAGAAAGAAACTGACACACAAATTATTTAAAACAATGGCAAACACATTCCCACACATATCCACTCTCATAGACAAATGTTGGTGTGGTAGAATTGCTATGTTTGTGCAGTCTGGCATTGTCATATTGTTACAAACAAATGAAGAAGAAGAAGCAGAACAAGCAAAACACAAAACATTGTTTTATTCGTAGGATGATTTATTATCAAGCAACACGTTTATTAATCAAGACACATTTAGAATTGGGTCACTCCAGTAATTGTTCTTTTTAAATGTACAATTCCTAAATGTCGTTTCCATTTTAATTCTCTTCATTTTGAAATTGAATTTCGAAAGTGAGAGTCTATTAAACTGACTTGATTTGATGGGGAAAATTCAAATACACACAAACATTTAAACTCATCGTTGGAGTGAGTTTAAAAGACTGCATGAAGCCTTCTATTTCTTGTCGCATGAGATCAATATTGATTTCAAGGCTGAAACACAATTATATGATGACCCTTCAAGTGCACAATAAAAAGCTTGAAACCAGGGATGGAAATTATGGTACAGTTGTACTATTGTTGAAACTTCTTGGTACTGTGGGCCTACCTCGAATTGTTTTGTATAATTAAAAAATTTTAATTATAATGGAGAACAAACAACATTTTAATCTAAACATTAAAGGTTTGCATTACTTTTATCAGAACTTAGTTCCTTATATCAGTGTTGCAAACGTTTGGCAAATTTCAAGCAATAATTGTGAAACTTTATAACAACATAAATTTATTCAGACTATTGGTGATCGCAATCTATTAACACTTCCATCTAAAAGAAAACATATAGACTCTGCGCAGATAAAACAGTTCATTATCTGAGCCAAATAAGGCTGAACGCCAATTTTGGGTACCCTGTTCTTAAGTGAATCGTACTTTAAGCTTCAACGTTCTGCACCAAGAGAAAAAATATGTGATCTGAAGAAGCAAGATTGGAACATTAAGGTGGTCAGGTAAAAACATCCCGACCCCTTTTTCAACTTGAAGCTAAAAGGGCCAATGTTAATTTTTTTGCTGTTTTGAATCTTAATTTGATCAAGCAATCAAACACACAACGAAAATCAAATGTGTGTATATAATGTTTGTGAAGAAATGCAATGACAAATGCTATGCGATACTGTTCGTCGCACAATTTAAAAAGTGCTGTAAAGGTACAAGAATTTAAAGAAATACACTGCAAGCAGATCTTGTTTCTTTCAAAACCTTTCAAAACAGTAAAAGAATTCTGATGTAGCGTACGCATACAAAGAATTTTTTTGCAAAGAATTGTCGTTGAAATAGTATCGAAGAAATAAACATACAAAACATTTCGTACACAAATATCCCAACTCCCATTGAAAAAATATAGAATGTGTTTTTTTTTATTTGTGTTCCCACCTTTATTTCTTTATGTATTCCCTTGATAATTTGCCAGGGTATTTTTAATACCCTCTTTTACTAGAATTTGTTTTTTGCGTTCACACACTTGGTCGTTGACAGTTCGCCAGCTCATTATTAGTATGACCTCGCGACCATTTTTAAAAAAATTGAGAGTATGGGGCATATATATTTTGAATAACTCATTTAAGAATCACAAACACTATTTCACGAAATGTTTAAGGTTTATGAGATATTAAGCATTAATTTTGTTGCATAGCAAGCATTTTAAAGTTTTTTGAGTTTTGGTTTGCTCTACAAGCCACTGTCTGGCCAATACAGCAAATTCCTCTTACAAAAACGATCAAAATAAATTTCAATCCTGCTTTGCTTTATTGACGTAAGAAAAAAAGAGTAGTTAAAGCGAAAGAAAACAAGAAAATAAATTTCACTGTTGCTTTGCTTCATTGCCGTAGGAAAAAAAGTAGTTAAAGCAAAAGCAAAATAAAATGTCAACAATTCAATACACAGCAGTAACTATGCGTCTCCAGCACAAAAAGCTACTAAAAAATAAATTTTGAAAAACGGCGTATGCGGCACAAAACAATAATTTTAATTTCTTCAAAGTTAGTTCGTGAACGTTTATAAAAATAAACATACTGCTTCAAAACTAATGTCGGAAGCAGTGATGAAAATTCAAAAAAATTCTATCGGGCATAATTTAAGAAAACTTCATGCAAACCTTCATTGTCGTTTTTCTCCACTACGACTTTTTGGCATATGCGCCAAACCAATAATGAGTTCTCTTTAGTATTTGTTAGTGACATTCAATTATTTAAATCTGTTTTCAAATGAAAACCACTTTTAGGAATAGAAGATTTTTTAAATAAAAGCCAGACTATAGATTGGTATTAATCTACAGTAAATTTCACTTGAGTAATAATTAACTTAATATTATTAAAACTGTCAAAAAAAACATATTGTTAACTGACAGTTACAGTAATATTAAATTAAAACTCAACTTCGTGAAACTGGCTGTAAATCAACGAAATAAATTTAATTTACAGTAATTTTGACTTAGCTGCACAATCTCCTTTGCACGAGTTTTTGTGCAAATAAATCAAAAATGCAGCTATCTTAAATGTATTTAGCTGCCTTAATGTGCAGATACGCAATTGTGGTTACCTGCATAAAAGTGCAGTTAAAGTAAAGGGTTTTATTAATAAATTGATAATAACAATGACGTTCAAACAACCTGTAGTCATTTGTTATGCATTTTTATAATGAACGATGTGTCCAAATTGGTAACAATAAAGTGGGGAACAGAATAGGCTCTGTAGTACAACGTTAGGAATAGCGCTGCAAGATGTCAAAAGTTAAAACCGACAGTTTCAAAGTAGTGTCAACAGAATACGTAGTTGTAGTAGTCGTTGCAGTTGAAGTGGACACCATAATTTTTATGTGTGCAGCTCACTTTGATGTTTTAAATGAAAAAATTTTACAACTGCCCAAAAATACGAAAAATTTTATGCACTTAAGTCAAAAGTGCACTTAAACAAAAGGCTGTTAAGTCAAAACTACTGTAATAACAAAAACATCCAGTTAAACTTGTATTAAAGCATTATTTTGGTGAAAAAGAATATTCGCAATCAAAACAAAAACAGTGAATTTCTTTCTTCATAAAAACAATTCTTAAATTATATTGTAAACTCTGATTCTTTGTTAATAATAACTTTAGTTTTATGATCTTGTTGTTATAAAAAATTACATTGTAAAATTAAACAATTTCGTAAAGTGCTTACTTGCAAGTACACCTGTTAAATGCCGCTTAAAAAGGTCCATAAAAAAATACTTTTAAAAAGCACCGCAACAAAAATTAATGTGATAATATGAGGCATTTAACAAAATTACTGAGCAATTTGGCTTTTTAATGATTTAAATATGAGGAAATGAGGTAAAAAAGCAAACAAACAAATGCACAAAAACACACAAAAAAAACTTTCCCGAATTTGTTAAAGAAATTATTTAAACAAATAAGTAGCTGCTTGAACGCCCTTAAAAGAATTAATTCTTGCATTGCAACATTACTGGCGATTAGATATGAATTCATAAGACCAATCAGCAGTGCAAAAAAATCATAGTATGTGAGGCACGGCCAACCAGCCCAAGCAACGCAAAAGTTGAAGTTCCATTGCGTCAAGCTAATGCTCTGTATTTAGTTGGACCAAAACTGTCTCTTCTATTGTGAGCTGCTGAAACATGGTCTGACAATTACAAGAAAATTTTACTGAATATTTTAGATTTTTTTTGAAGCAAGTATTGACCGGAAAACGCTTGAAATATGGGATCAGACATGAAACAATAACATTTATTTATGAAAACGTTCGTCGTCCTGATGCATATATATATATATATATATATATATATATATATATATATATATATATATATATATATATATATATATATGCACAGCGTGCTTTTTCGGCACTTTTTTTCGAGCTACCGTATTTTTTGGGAACATTTGCATTCTTTGAGGACGGTGCCCAAAAAAATCGTATACCACCAGTAGATTTTGGGCACATAACACTTTGAGTACTATTTTTTAAAAAAATTTTTTTTTTTTGATTGTTAATTTACTTTTTATTCTTTTTATAAATAACGTATCCATTAATTTATAGACTCTAAATAAATGCCTACATTTTTAATTTTTATTTAAAATTTTCCATTCGTGTGCTGCCATATTTTCAATTTTAAATTAATACATTTGACGCCATTAATTCTGTGCTTTTGCGTTTTTTCTTTGTTTTTAGAGATTAAGCATTATATCCAAGGTGGGTAGTAAGAAACAGCTGTTTACTTTTTAATCCCATTTGTCTATGCTTGTTGTTGTATTGGTTGTAATACTTAGACCACCTTTTAAGTACACATGTGCATTTCTTACAAAAAGCATAAACAAAACGTGTTACCACTGAAAATCATTATCGTTTTTTTTAGATATACATGTGTACATATACATATATTGGAATGTTATTTTTTTTTGTATGTATGTATGTCTGTCTGTCTGTCTGTTCGTATGTTTGTTGGTTGTAATGATATTGTAATGTTTATCTTTTTGAATGTCTGTAAGTCTGTCCGTATGCTTGTTTGTAGTTTGTTTGTTTGTTTGTTCGGATGTTTGTTTGTTTGTTTGTTTGTTTGTTTGTTTGTTTGTTTGCTTGTTTATTTGATTGTTTCATTCAGTTAAGAAAATCTTATAGCAAGTTAAACAGTTGCTTTTGTGAAGTTTTGTTATTATTTTTTAATTGTTTACATACCCCTAAAGATGGTTAGCGACGCTAACCGAAATATTGGGAATTAAAAATAAAAACTTAAAAACAAAAATCACAAGTTTTTAATTTTTATTTCTTTACTTGGACCTACAGCCAAACAAAAACAACCAATAATTAATCTGTTTGTTTGTTTTTAATAAATTTGTTTGTTTGTCATACATTTGTTTGCCATATATTTTATCACCCAAGGGCGCGTCCTGGGCAGCTATGGGACTTTTCTGCAACATTTTAGTCTAGTCTGTATGGTAGCCCCCTTAAGGAATGGAGAAAGCGGGTAGATATCTTAGAAACATATTGTGGGGATAAAAAATAAAGTGGGGTTGGTCATACATTTGACCCGTCTAGGAGCATCCTATGCGCTGAAGGGGCCAACTTTAAGAATTTCATTAAACCGCCATATTTGTATAGGAGCCTCCATAAGGGGTGGAGATGAGGTGCAAGTATATTTAAAGAAAATGTTGGGGCCAAAAAACTAATAGAGGCCGGTCATACATTTTATCTCTCTAGGGGCGATTCATGGGCAGTTATGGGTCTATTTCTTCAATATATTTCTAGACTGTATTGAAAATTTTATATGGGAGCCCCATTAAGGAATGGAGATAACGGTAAGGTATGTTAGAAATAAATGATGGAGATGAAAAATAAAGTGAGGTTGGTCATAGATTTGACTCATCTAGGAGCACCCTACGATCTGCAGGGGCCAACTTTAAGAATTTCATTAAACCGCCATATTTGTATGGGAGTCTCCCTACGGGGTACAGAAAAGTTGCAAGTATGTTTAAAGAAAATGTAGAGGATAAAAAACTAATAGCGGTCGGTCATACATTTTATCCCCCTAGGGGCGATTCCTGGGCAGTTATGGGACGTTTACTTCAATAGATTTCTAGGCTGTATTGAACATTTTGTATGGGAGCCCCCTTAAGGAATGGAGATAGGGGTTATGTATGTTAGAAATAAATGATGGAGATGAAAAATAAAGTAAGGCTCGTCATAGATTTGACCCGTCTAGGAGCACCCTACGCTCTGCAGGGGCCAACTTTAATAATTTTATTAAACCGCCATATTTGTATGAGAACCTCCCTAAGGGGTTGAGATAAGGTGCAAGTATATTTAAAGAAAATGTTGGAGCCAAAAAACTAATAGGGGTCGGTCATACATGTTATCCCCCTGGGGGCCATTCCTGGGCAGTTATGGATATTTTTCTTCAATAAATTTCTAGACTGTATTGAAAATTTTATAGGGAAGCCCCCTTAAGGAATGGAGATAGCGGTTAGGTATGTAAGAAATAAATGATGGAGATGAAAAATAAAGTGAGGTTCGTCATAGATTTGAACCGTCTAGGAGCACCCTACGCTCTGCAGATGCCACTTTAAGAATTTCAAAAAACCACCATGTTTGTATGGGAGCCTACCTACGGGGTGCAGATAAGGTGCAAGTATATTTATAGAGAATATTGGGCCCAAAAACTAATAGAGGTCGCTCATACATTTTAACCCCCTAGGGATAATGGCTTCGTCAGTGATGCCATTAGGATACGAAAGATACATTTTTCGTATCTTTTGATGACTTCAGGTACCATGTATAATCCTAAGATTTTATGTTTTTTTTTTAATCAGCACGCAAAATGTACAGAAATAAAATATTTAACTTTCTGTTTCTGGCAAAGTTTTTCAAAGATATTTTGTTATGAATACTAAAAAACAGTGACAACTTAATTGATTTATTTTGCTGTTAAGTTTTCTAAGTTCTTCTGTCGTCTGCTTATTCTTGTTTATATGTTAATTTTTATAAATCAATAACATCCAATTTGTTTTAATAACATCCAAAGATAGTTACATTTAAATTATTTTAATGTTTGCTTAAAAATTACATAGGTACCCTATATTTATGACTTAAATAGATATAAAAATGAATTTATATGATATCATTATCTTAAAAATAGTCATTAAATATAAAATAAAAATTTTATGTTAATAAAAGTTAAACGTTAGAAATGGATATTCAAATTTTTTTCAAAATGTATCTATTTGGGAAAAAGGGTATCATTTTGGAAACTAAAATGTATCTTTCTCGAAATTTCACTGGTAACACTGTAATAAATATTAATGTAAGAATGTGTTAGTGTACAAAATTGCACACAGAGTTGCATTACATCAGCGTTGCCATTGTGAAAAATTGTCCTTCTTTTTTTATTTACGAAGTTTTAAAGTTAAAGAAGGTTTTTAAAAATATCCTGCCGTATTCATAAAAAATTACTGTGAATTACAGCGCATGAACATTCTGCCTTAAAACCTATTTTAAACTTATTTTATTTGTTTAAACGGCTGATACAATTAAATTTGCTGTATATTGGATGACTATTATATGATGATTTTTTGCTTTTGACCGATCTTATATTTTATCTGTCCTTTATTAGTGCAACGTTTTTGAGTTTTGTGTACCCCTTAGTGCCAATTCACACGTTGCAAGTCTTATTGACCAGCTTGCTACCTTATAGGCGAGAGAGAGTGAGAGAGAAACGTTTATTTTCCTCTCTTCACTCTCGTTATAGAGTAGCAAGCTGATCAATAAGACTTGCAACGTGTGAATTGGGACTTAATGTGTACCCCTTAATGCCTTAATTAAGGGTTGCGCGATCAAGTTTTAATACACTCGCACTTTTTTACCAATTAACTCACACTTAGTGAGTGGATTGACCTACTACGTTTAAACTTTAAGGAACATATTTAATGGAAAGAGCAAAATAGTGGAAATTTTTGCGTCTCCAAAGTAAGATATTACGATGAGTCTGAATTTTTTCCATAATATATATTTTGTCGTTACCAAATCTATACCAAATATGAATTTAAACAGAAATGTTGGATTAATACACTATTGTTGAACAAAAGCGATATGTGTCATTTTAAAGATCTGCTTATATGAATTATGTTTTTATTTTTGAAATACAGTAGAATCCCGATAATTCGTAATCGCAAGGGACCAGCAATTTCCTACGAATTAGAGGGGCTTTTGATTTAGCGGGCTTTCGATTTAACGGGGTTAAAATAAAAAAAAATACGAATTAAAGGGGTTTTTCAATTTATTTACTAAAACGATAAAAAAAAACATAAAAAACAATTGTTGAAAATAAAATATATAAAAATTATACATGTAACAAACTGATATTAAGAAAATAAGCACACACACAAGCAAAAACCCACAAAAAACAAAGCGGTAAACAAAAAATTATTCTTTCCATGTTTCTGTTGTTTTTATTATGAATGATAAGTGGTAGTTAGCAAACAATTACGATTTATAAGAGATAAAGAAGATTTTATTTGAAAAAAAATTTATAATTAGCGAGGGGACCAAAATGTATGGAAATTTTACGAAATAACGAGATTTTTTCAAAGGACCGACAGTTATCGGGAATAACGATTTACCGGGGTACGACTTATCGGGATTTGACTGTAAATAGTTTCTTGTTATCAATTTTTTTAAAATAAAAATATATTTTGTTGTTTTTTTTGTTTGGCTTAAGGTCATATAAAAATTATAAATAAAAAATAAAAAATCCACAAATTTTTGTATTTTTAATTTTATATATATTTTTTTTATTTAATTTTCTTTTATCTTTTTATGTGGTTTTTTTGACTTCCCTCTGTGTGTTTATTTGTAATTGCTACGCAAAGGTTTAGGAAAAAGACAAGAAGATAAAACAGGTGTAAAAAGTCCTACTTTTTGGTACTTTTTGTAAACACTTGTTTTTAACAATTTTGCTTAAAATTGAAACCTATGTTCTTTACGATACGTTGTAAAGCGGCCCATACACTTGCAATATTATTGTATATGATATTCGCCATATTATTTCCATTTTGTCGTAAATTATGCAATAAGTCGCACAATGGTTTAAATTTAAATATTGCTCAACTTTCATTAAAAAAAAGGTGTACATACATAACCTTTATGAATAACATCAACAGCATTGTACAATGTTAGCAACAAATTTCACTTTCTTTTCGTTGTGCAATACAAATCAAATGTCTTTTGATTGTTGCCAATATAATGTGTTACCTTCGAATATCACATACACATCGATATAATTGTACAATACTTAAAATTTAACAATTTTATTGCAAGTGTATGAGCCACTTAAGAACGTAAGTTAACGGTCGTACATTTTTTAAAACACGATCTATTTACTTACAATTCCGTCGTACACAATTCGAGTTTTCTTTTGAAAATAATCTTAAAAAAATCTAAATTTTTGTTAATTTTTTCCTTGGTTTATGTTGTTATCAAATATTCAATTTGAGAACACAAAAATAATTTAAATTAAATTTTCAATTTTTATTTCCCTTCTCCAGCAACTTTCAAAAATCCTTTGTGTTTATACGATGATTTAAAGTTACGTATTTTTTATTTGCAGAAGCGCCTCGATTATCTGTCATTCGATTAACCGGCAGATGCAACACTATTCGTTTGTAACTTAATTAGAAACACACAAAAAACTACTCAAAATTGTTGCTATGGATGATCGAGGACTTACTGTATTTTCAATTTATAAAACGTAACGATAAGAAAATAAATAAGTTGAAAGATAAATCTGAGAAAAAGTCATGAAAAACACAAACCAAGTATTTTTGTTTACCCCTCTATCTTCACTTAACCGTTAGCCACCAAACCAAAAGAGAAGTTGTAAAAGCCCCCGTCTGAATTTTCTGTAAGTCGACGTACGACGTAGATACGCTTTTAGATTTGCGCCAGCTATTGTGTGCCTTTGTATACAATAGTATACATATTAATTTGACATCGTATCTACGTCGTAGACTACTACGTTCATACGGTGCAATTGTGTTCCTTATCATAGAGACAGCAAACAAATATAGTACATCTGAAGAGAAAGCTGTTACAAATTTGTACTTTTTGAAAATTTTGGCTTACCCTTGATTTTTAATTTTTTAAACATGCATATTTTTCAGAAACCAATTATGATTTTGTTTTAATAATTGCAGCTTTACACTAGGAGACAAAAATTGTATAACGAACTAACGCAAAAAAACTGCAGCTAGCGCCATAGAATTGCTAAAATGTCGACAAATTTTAATTTATTTTTTTAACATTCATGGCCCGCCGCGGCCAAACTGTGGATACTTTAGTAAAGTTCTATTCAGAAAAAATAATTCTTATAATATAATTCAAAATTCTTTAGAACATCATAATTCTTTTTTTACATTTTTCAGCTGTATTTATATCGAAAATTCGAAATATGTGTAAAAAATTATTATTGGATAATTTACGTTTTTACCTTTTGCAATGTATTTCATAAATTTCACGAATTTCCGATAAAAAATACAACTGAAAAATGTGAAAAAATGCATTTTTTAGTAACTATATATGAGGAATTATGAATTAGAGTAAAAGGAGTATTTTTTCTGAAGATTACAGTTTGGCAGCTACGGGCCAAAAATGTTTTTGAGGCTTTAGATAAATTTTTTCGGATTATTTTGTTCTACTTATTTTCTAAGAGTCTATAGCTACAATTATGGCGAAAATAATTGCTTTCCGAGATTAAGACATGAGAAAAATAAAATAAAAACTAGCAAAACGCAAAAGTTTCGTTGGTTACGAAAAGTACTTCGAGAAATTCCACACGAGAAAGAGTTTGAAAAATTGGACTATGGGCCAAAAATAGTGCAAAATATTTAAAAATTTAATATTTTAGCAATTTTAATTCACTAAATACTGTTTTTACGCTTATTTTGTTTTAAGCTTTCCTTCTCCCAGTTTATAGCTAAGATTATGGTGAAGACAAGAAAACAAAATGCTAAATGGTTTCCGAGATAAAGAGCATGTAACAGGTGCATAAAAAAACCTTGGTACATTTTTATTAATAATGAAATACAATAAAATTTTTTTAGAGCAATTCATTATAGAATAAAAAGTGCTTAAAGTAATAAAAAGTAAAACTACAACTTGTTACAGACGGTCGTTATTAAAATTTAACTTTTGAACAGAACATTGCATAATTCAATATAAGACTTTGAACAGTGAACACTAAAGTCGATTTCATCATTTTTAGATACTTCAGCACCTTAAAGAATACATTTGTGATCGTTAAGGTATGAAGTATTGAAGGAGTAAACAAAATTAAACAACGTTACAGTAATAAAGCAGATAGAATCTAAGATAGCTTTGTTGCACTTAACTTCACTTAACGTTTTCATCTAATATACTGCAAAGATTAGATTATATATTGGCAAAAATCTTTATACAAATTTTAAACATGTGTACGTCTAACAATATTTAAAAAAAAGGGAAAATATGACAAATGGCAACGCTGTTCAAGTGCAACTCTGTGTGTTTATTTCTACACTGCTGCTAATGTAGCAATTTTCTTGTCAAAACCAGCGAATTTAAATAAAATTTATTAGTAAAACTTTTTGGCGTTTTATCGCTAAATTATATAAAATTTCAATAATTTCTTTTCAAAAAGGGTGGTTTTTAGCGATTTATAACTAAATATAATTTCTATTTAAAATATTGAGCTATTTTTTATTGCGTTTCTGTTATATTATTTCAATCATTTTTTCAAAAAGGGTGGTATTTATTGGTTTATAACAAAATATACTTTCTATTTAAAATATTGAGCTATTTTTTATTGTGTTTGTTTTACCATATTTCAATAATTTCTTTTCAAAAAGGGCGATTTTAGGGATTTATGTCTAAATATACTTTCTATTTAAAATATTGTGCTATTTTATATTGTGTTATAATATTTCAATAATTTATTTTTAAAAAGGGCGATTTTAGGGATTTATGTCTAAATATACTTTCTATTTAAAATATTGTGCTATTTTATATTGTGTTTGTGTATAATATATAATATTTCAATAATTTCTTTTTAAAAAGGGTGATTTTAGCGCTTTATGTCTAAATATACTTTCTATTTAAAATATTGTGCTATTTTATATTGTGTTTGTTTTATAATATTTAAATTATTTCTTTTCAAAAAGGGTGGTTTTTATTGGTTTATAACTAAATATACTTTCTTTTTAAAATTTTGAGCTATTTTTTATTGTGTTTCATTAATAATAATTCAATAATTTCTTTTCAAAAAGGGTGGTTTTTAACGATTTATGACTAAATATACTTTATATATAAAATATTGTGCTATTTTATATTGTGTTTGTGTTATAATATTTCAATAATTTCTTTTTAAAAAGAGCGATTTTAGCGATTTATGTCTTAATATACTTTCCATTTAAAAATTTTGAGCTATTTTTTATTGTGTTTCATTAATAATAATTCAATAATTTCTTTTCAAATGGGGTGGTTTTTAGCGATTTATGACTAACTATACTTTCTATTTAAAATATTGTGCTATTTTATATTGTGTTTGTGTTATAATATTTCAATAATTACTTTTTAAAAATGGCGATTTTAGCGATTTATGTCTAAATATACTTTCTATTTAAAATATTGTGCCATTTTATATTGTGTTATAATATTTCAATAATTTCTTTCTAAAAAGAGCGATTTTAGCGATTTATGTCTAAATATACTTTCCATTTAAAATTTTGAGCTATTTTTTATTGTGTTTCATTAATAATAATTCAATAATTTTATTTCAAAAAGGGTGCTTTTTAGCGATTTATGACTAAAAATACTTTCTATTTAAAATATTGAGCTATTTTTTTTTTTGTGTTTGTTTTACCATATTTCAATAATTTCTTTTCAAAAAGGGCGATTTTAGGGATTTATGTCTAAATATACTTTCTATTTAAAATATTGTGCTATTTTATATTGTGTTATAATATTTCAATAATTTATTTTTAAAAAGGGCGATTTTAGGGATTTATGTCTAAATATACTTTCTATTTAAAATATTGTGCTATTTTATATTGTGTTTGTGTATAATATATAATATTTCAATAATTTCTTTTTAAAAAGGGTGATTTTAGCGCTTTATGTCTAAATATACTTTCTATTTAAAATATTGTGCTATTTTATATTGTGTTTGTTTTATAATATTTAAATTATTTCTTTTCAAAAAGGGTGGTTTTTATTGGTTTATAACTAAATATACTTTCTTTTTAAAATTTTGAGCTATTTTTTATTGTGTTTCATTAATAATAATTCAATAATTTCTTTTCAAAAAGGGTGGTTTTTAACGATTTATGACTAAATATACTTTATATATAAAATATTGTGCTATTTTATATTGTGTTTGTGTTATAATATTTCAATAATTTCTTTTTAAAAAGAGCGATTTTAGCGATTTATGTCTTAATATACTTTCCATTTAAAAATTTTGAGCTATTTTTTATTGTGTTTCATTAATAATAATTCAATAATTTCTTTTCAAATGGGGTGGTTTTTAGCGATTTATGACTAACTATACTTTCTATTTAAAATATTGTGCTATTTTATATTGTGTTTGTGTTATAATATTTCAATAATTACTTTTTAAAAATGGCGATTTTAGCGATTTATGTCTAAATATACTTTCTATTTAAAATATTGTGCCATTTTATATTGTGTTATAATATTTCAATAATTTCTTTCTAAAAAGAGCGATTTTAGCGATTTATGTCTAAATATACTTTCCATTTAAAATTTTGAGCTATTTTTTATTGTGTTTCATTAATAATAATTCAATAATTTCTTTTCAAATAGGGTGGTTTTTAGCGATTTATGACTAAATATACTTTCTATTTAATATATTGTGCTATTTTATATTGTGTTTGTGTTATAATATTTCAATAATTTCTTTTTAAAAAGAGCGATTTTAGCGATTTGTGTCTAAATATACTTTCCATTTAAAAATTTTGAGCTATTTTTTATTGTGTTTCATTAATAATAATTCAATAATTTCTTTTCAAATAGGGTGGTTTTTAGCGATTTATGACTAAATATACTTTCTATTTAAAATATTGTGCTATTTTATATTGTGTTTGTGTTATAATATATCAATAATTACTTTTTAAAAAGGGCGATTTTAGCGATTTATGTTTAAATATACTTTCTATTTAAAATATTGTGCCATTTTATATTGTGTTATAATATTTCAATAATTTCTTTCTAAAAAGAGCGATTTTAGCAATTTATGTCTAAATATACTTTCCATTTAAAATTTTGAGCTATTTTTTATTGTTTCATTAATAATAATTCAATAATTTATTTTCAAAAAGGGTGGTTTTTAGCGATTTATGACTAAATATACTTTCTATTTAAAATATTGTGCTATTTTATATTGTGTTTGTGTTATAATATTTCAATAATTTCTTTTTAAAAAGGTCGATTTTAGCGATTTATGTCTAAATATACTTTCCATTTAAAATTTTGAGCTATTTTTTATTGTGTTTCATTAATAATAATTCAATAATTTATTTTCAAAAAGGGTGGTTTTTAGCGATTTATGACTAAATATACTTTCTATTTAAAATATTGTGCTATTTTATATTGAGTTTGTGTTATAATATTTCAATAATTTCTTTTTAAAAAGGTCGATTTTAGCGATTTATGTCTAAATATACTTTCCATTTAAAATTTTGAGCTATTTTTTATTGTGTTTCATTAATAATAATTCAATAATTTATTTTCAAAAAGGGTGGGTTTTAGCGATTTATGACTAAATATACTTTCTATTTAAAATATTGTGCTATTTTATATTGTGTTTGTGTTATAATATTTCAATAATTTCTTTTTAAAAAGGTCGATTTTAGCGATTTATGTCTAAATATACTTTCCATTTAAAATTTTGAGCTATTTTTTATTGTGTTTCATTAATAATAATTCAATAATTTCTTTTCAAATAGGGTGGTTTTTAGCGATTTATGACTAAATATACTTTCTATTTAAAATATTGTGCTATTTTATATTGTGTTTGTGTTATAATATTTCAATAATTACTTTTTAAAAAGGGCGATTTTAGCGATTTATGTCTAAATATACTTTCTATTTAAAATATTGTGCCATTTTATATTGTGTTATAATATTTCAATAATTTCTTCTAAAAAGAGCGATTTTAGCGATTTATGTCTAAATATACATTCCATTTAAAATTTTGAGCTATTCTTTATTGTGTTTCATTAATAATAATTCAATAATTTATTTTCAAAAAGGGTGGTTTTTAGCGATTTATGACTAAATATACTTTCTATTTAAAATATTGTGCTATTTTATATTGTGTTTGTGTTATAATATTTCAATAATTTCTTTTTAAAAAGGTCGATTTTAGCGATTTATGTCTAAATATACTTTCCATTTAAAATTTTGAGCTATTTTTTATTGTGTTTCATTAATAATAATTCAATAATTTATTTTCAAAAAGGGTGGGTTTTAGCGATTTATGACTAAATATACTTTCTATTTAAAATATTGTGCTATTTTATATTGTGTTTGTGTTATAATATTTCAATAATTTCTTTTTAAAAAGGTCGATTTTAGCGATTTATGTCTAAATATACTTTCCATTTAAAATTTTGAGCTATTTTTTATTGTGTTTCATTAATAATAATTCAATAATTTCTTTTCAAATAGGGTGGTTTTTAGCGATTTATGACTAAATATACTTTCTATTTAAAATATTGTGCTATTTTATATTGTGTTTGTGTTATAATATTTCAATAATTACTTTTTAAAAAGGGCGATTTTAGCGATTTATGTCTAAATATACTTTCTATTTAAAATATTGTGCCATTTTATATTGTGTTATAATATTTCAATAATTTCTTCTAAAAAGAGCGATTTTAGCGATTTATGTCTAAATATACATTCCATTTAAAATTTTGAGCTATTCTTTATTGTGTTTCATTAATAATAATTCAATAATTTATTTTCAAAAAGGGTGGTTTTTAGCGATTTATGACTAAATATACTTTCTATTTAAAATATTGTGCTATTTTATATTGTGTTTGTGTTATAATATTTCAATAATTTCTTTTTAAAAAGGTCGATTTTAGCGATTTATGTCTAAATATACTTTCCATTTAAAATTTTGAGCTATTTTTTATTGTGTTTCATTAATAATAATTCAATAATTTCTTTTCAAATAGGGTGGTTTTTAGCGATTTATGACTAAATATACTTTCTATTTAAAATATTGTGCTATTTTATATTGTGTTTGTGTTATAATATTTCAATAATTACTTTTTAAAAAGGGCGATTTTAGCGATTTATGTCTAAATATACTTTCTATTTAAAATATTGTGCCATTTTATATTGTGTTATAATATTTCAATAATTTCTTCTAAAAAGAGCGATTTTAGCGATTTATGTCTAAATATACATTCCATTTAAAATTTTGAGCTATTCTTTATTGTGTTTCATTAATAATAATTCAATAATTTATTTTCAAAAAGGGTGGTTTTTAGCGATTTATGACTAAATATACTTTCTATTTAAAATATTGTGCTATTTTATATTGTGTTTGTGTTATAATATTTCAATAATTTCTTTTTAAAAAGGTCGATTTTAGCGATTTATGTCTAAATATACTTTCCATTTAAAATTTTGAGCTATTTTTTATTGTGTTTCATTAATAATAATTCAATAATTTCTTTTCAAAAAGGGTGGTTTTTAACGATTTATGACTAAATATACTTTATATTTAAAATATTGTGCTATTTTATATTGTGTTTGTGTTATAATTTTTCAATAATTTCTTTTTAAAAAGAGCGATTTTAGCGATTTATGTCTAAATATACTTTCCATTTAAAAATTTTGAGCTATTTTTTATTGTGTTTGTTTTATAATATTTCAATAATTTCTTTTTAAAAAGGGTGATCTTTAGCGATTTATGTCCTAATATACTTTCTATTTAAAATATTGAGCTATTTTATATTGTGTATAACACAAATTTTGTGTTTGTGTTATAATATTTCAATTATTTCTTTTCAAAAAGGTTGGTTTTAATTGGTTTATAACTAAATATAAAATAGCTCAATATTTTAAATAATAGTTAAATTTAGCCATCAATCGATAAAAACCACGCTTTCTTAAATAAAATTATTGAAATATTATAAAACAAACAAGCAAAAATAGCTAAATTTTTTTAATAACAGGTAAATTTAGGTATTAATCGCAAAAAACCACCCATTTTGAAATAAAATTATTGAAATATTATAAAACAAACAAGAAAAAATAGCTAAATTTTTTAAATAATAGTAAAATTTAGTTATCAATCGCTGAAAACCACCCTTTTTGAAATGAAATTATTGAAATATTATAAAACAAACAAGTAAAAATAGCTAAATTTTTTAAATAATAGGTAAATTTGGCTATAAATCGCTGAAAACCACCCTCTTTGAAATAAAATTATTGAAATATTTAAAACCAAACAAGTAAAAATAGCTAAATTTTTTTAATAATAGGTAAATTCAGCTATAAATCGCTGAAAACCACCCTTTTTGAAATAAAATTATTGAAATATTATAAAACAAACAAGCAAAAATGGCTACATTTTTTTAATAATAGGTAAATTTAGCTAAAAATCGCTGAAAAACAACCACCCTTTTTGAAATAAAAATATTGAAATATTATAAAACAAATAAGCTAAAATAGCTAAATTTTTTAAATAATAGGTAAATTTGGCTATAAATCGCTGAAAACCACCCTTTTTGAAATAAAATTATTGAAATATTATAAAACAAACAAGCAAACATAGCTACATTTTTTTAATAATAGGTAAATTTAGCTAAAAATCGCTGAAAAACACCACCCTTTTTTAAATAAAATTATTAAAATATTATAAAGCAAACAAGCAAAAATAGCTAAATTTTTTTAACAATAGGTAAATTTAGCTATAAATCGCTGAAAACCACCCTTTTTGAAATAAAATTATTGAAATATTATAAAACAAACAAACAAAAATAGCTAAATTTTTATAATAATAGGTAAATTTAGCTATAAATCGCTGAAAACCACCCTTTTTGAAATAAAATTATTGAAATATTGTAAAACAAACAAGCAAAAATAGCTAAATTTTTTAAATAATAGGTAAATTTAGCTATAAATCGTTAAAAACCACCCTTTTTGAAATAAAATTATTGAAATATTAAAAAACAAACAGCAAAAATAGCTAAATTTTTTTAACAATAGGTAAATTTAGCTATAAATCGCTGAAAACCACCCTTTTTGAAATGAAATATTATAAAACAAACAAGTAAAGATAGCTAAATTTTTTTAATAATAGGTAAATTTAGCTATAAATCGCTGAAAACCACCCTTTTTGAAATAAAATTATTGAAATATTAAAAACCAAACAAGTAAAAATAGCTAAATTTTTTTAAAAATAGGTAAATTTGGCTATAAATCGCTGAAAACCACCCTTTTTGAAATAAAATTATTGAAATATTATAAAACAAACAAGCAAAAATAGCTAAATTTTTTAAATAATAGGTAAATTTAGCTATAAATCGTTAAAAACCACCCTTTTTGAAATAAAATTATTGAAATATTAAAAAACAATCAGCAAAAATAGCTAAATTTTTTTAACAATAGGTAAATTTAGCTATAAATCGCTGAAAACCACCCTTTTTGAAATGAAATATTATAAAACAAACAAGTAAAGATAGCTAAATTTTTTTAAAAATAGGTAAATTTGGCTATAAATCGCTGAAAACCACCCTTTTTGAAATAAAATTATTGAAATATTATAAAACAAACAAGCAAAAATAGCTAAATTTTTTAAATAATTGGTAAATTTAGCTATAAATCGTTAAAAACCACCCTTTTTGAAATAAAAATATTGAAATATTATAAAACAAACAAGCAAAAATAGCTAAATTTTTAAAATAATTGGTAAATTTAGCTATAAATCGCTGAAAACCACCCTTTTTGAAATAAAAATATTGAAATATTATAAAACAAATAAGCTAAAATAGCAAAATTTTTTAAATAATAGGTAAATTTAGCTATAAATCTTTAAAAACCACCCTTTTTGAAATAAAATTATTGGAATATTATAAAACAAACAAGCAAAAATAGCTAAATTTTTTTAAATAATAGGTAAATTTAGCCATGAATAGCTGAAAACCAACCTTTTTGAAATAAAATTATTGGAATATTATAAAACAAACAAGCAAAAATAGCTAAATTTTTTAAATAAAAGTTAAATTTAACTATAAATCTCTAAAAACCACCCTTTTTGAAATAAAATTATTGAAATATTATAAAACAAAGACAATTAAAATAGCAAAATTTTTTAAATAATAAGTTAATTAAGCTATAAATTGCTAAAAACCATATTTTTTAAATAAAATTATTTATTCCAGTAAAATTTTATTAAAAATCGCTGGATTTGACGAGAAAATAGCTAAATTAGCAGCAGTGTAGAAAGAACACACAGAGTTGCATATTACCAGCGTTACCATTTGTCATGTTATTTTTTTTTATAAGTATTTTTAGACGTAAAAATGTTTAAAATTTTTATAAAGATTTTCATATATAATAATAAACTAAAATTTGCAGTATATTAGATGAAAGGATGCAATCTTAGATAGTATCTGTCCTTTATTACTGTTAAGTTGTTTAATTTTGTTTACTCCATATATACTTCATACCTTAAAGATCCCAATTACTTATATTCTTTTAGGTGCTTAAGTATCTAAAGATGATGAAATCGATTTTAGAGTTAACTCTTCAAAGTCTTATGTTGAATTATGTAATGTTCTGTTCAAATGTTCGATTTTGATAACGCCCTTATGAAACACGTTATAGTTTTACTTTTAACTACTTTAAGCACTTTTTATTCAATAATAAATTTTGGTTCTAACAATTTTTTTATTATATTTTATATAATATACCCTTCACCTCGAAAACCAATTAGAAACTTTGTTTTCTTGTCTTCGCCATAATCTTAGCTATAAACTACGAGAAGGAAAGCTTTAAAAAAATGGCCATGAAAAACTGTAGTTAGTGCATTAAAATTGCTAAAATATAAAATTTTTATAAATATTTCACAATTTTTGGTCAATTGTCCAAATATTTAAGGATATCGACTTCAAACTCTTTCTCGTGTGGAATTTCTCGAAGCACTTATCGCAACCAACGAAACCCTTTTGCGTTTTGCTAGTTTTTGCGTTTTTTTTCTCATGTCAAAATCTCGGCTAGAAATTATTTTTGCTACAATTGTAGCCTACAGAATATAAGGAGAAAAAAGTAGAACAAAATAATCCGAAAAATTGCATCTAATGCCTCAAAAATGCTAAAATGTAGAAAAATTTTAATTTATATATTTTTTTGCACCATTTTTGGCCTGTAGCTGCCACACGGTAATCTTCAGAAAAAATAGTCTCTAATGCATAATTCCTCATATATCATTCCTAGAAAATGCATTTTTTCACATTTTTCAGTTGTTTTTTTTATCGGAAATTCGTGAAATTTATGAAAAACATATGTTGCAAACAAACAAATAAGCAAATAAACAAATAAGCAAATAAACAAATCAACAAATAAACAAATAAGCAAATAAACAAAAAAACAAACAAGCAAATAAACAAACTAACAAAAAAACAAATAAACAGATAAATAACTAAGCAAATAAACAAATAAGCAAATTAACAAATTAACAAATCAACAAATAAACCAATTAACAAATACACGAACAAACGAATAAACAAATTAAAAAATAAGCAAATAAACAAATTAACAATTTAAAAAATTAACAAATAAACAAATAAACAAAAAAGCAAATTAACAAATAAACGAACAAACGAATAAACAAATTAACAAACAAACAAATTAACAAATAAACGAACAAACAAATTAACAAATAAAAAAATAAACAAATAAGCAAATTAACAAATTACTTAATAAACAAATACCCAAATAAACATATTAACAAATTTAAAAATAAACAAATTAACAAATAAACAAATTAACAAATAAACAAATACCCAAATAAACAACTTAACAAATACACAAATAAACAAATACCCAAATAAACAAATTAACAAATAAACCAATAAACAAAAAAACATATAAACAAACAAACAAATAAACAAATTAACAAATAAACAAATTAACCAATTAACATATAAACGAACAAACTAATAAACAAATTAATAAATAAACAAATTAACCAATTAACAAATAAACGAACAAATGAATAAACGAATAAACAAATTAACAAATAAACAAATAAGCAAATTAACAAATAAACAAATAAACGAATAAACAAATTTAAAAATAAACAAATAAACAAATTTACAAATTTACAAATAAACAAATTAACACACAAACAAACTAACAAATAAACAAAAAAGCAAATAAAAAAAATAACAAATTAACAAATTAACAAATAAACAAATAAAAAAATAACAAATTAACAAATTAACAAATAAAAAAATAAACAAATTAACAAATTACTAAATAAACAAATAAACATATAAACAAATACCCAAATAAACAAATTAACAAATAAACAAATTAACAAATAAACAAATACCCAAATAAAGAAATTAACAAATAAACAAACAAACAAATAAACAAATTAACAAATAAACAAATAAACAAATACCCAAATACCCAAATAAAGAAATTAACAAATAAACAAACAAACAAATTAACAAATAAACAAAAAAACAAATAAACAAATTAACAAATTAACAAATAAACAAATTAACAAATAAACAAACAAACAAATTAACAAATAAACCAATAAACAAATAGGCAAAAAAACAAATAAATAAACAAATCAACAAATAAACAAAAAAACCAATAAACAAATTAACATATTAAGAAATTAACAAAAAAACAAAAATCGATACTTTAGTATCACAACGGTAACATTGTTTTCCAATAATCACAGCGGTAGCACTGTTTTTCAATAATGAAAAACATGATGGCGGAATAAAAAACGCAGTTTTTTATGAAATATGTGGCAACAAAAATTTTCATATGCATAGTGTACAGATTCGGCACTCGTCCTTTAAATGTACACAATGTAGAGCAATGTACCCTAAAAATACGCTTTATGCTAAAAACGATTTTCCTCCGATTTTTCTAAGAATAAGGGCAAAATATTTGAATCTATATGCCCGATTTTCAAAAATTTTGTAGATTCCGTTAAAAAAAGTGAAAAAATTTCACGTGCCCGAAATACACTCTCTGCAAATATATATATATAATATATATATATATATATATATATATATATTCCTCTTAGTTAAAAACTATTTCAAAAATAGTTTTTCACCCGCCATAGAATTAAGCCGACTGCGGTTTGTTGGATCGGTACAGAACGCTCTAACTAAAAATACGATTCACTTCCAAACAGGGTACCCGAAATTGGCTTTATTCGTTCTTGGCTTCAAAAAATGTGCAGTTCCTTTGCTCTGAATTCAATATGTTTCGAGGAAGATTATGTGGAAACAGATTAACATGAGAGCCTGCATATCGCCTAATCTAATGGCGGATATTAATCGGTAACCATTTATGCATTAGCCAAATGCTTCTTGGGTTCACGGATATTTTACCCAAAGGTAGCAATATTGAGTGTTTAATCCGACAAAAATTAAACACTCGCTCCTTGTTTAGAGGCCGAAGATAACTGAACTCCACTGCTAAATTAAAATTTAGCAGCATTTGCCGAATAGTAGCTGCAGCTTGGGAATTTCCTCAGGCCGAGCCTTTCCATAATTGTGAAAAATCAGCCATCCATGTGGAAGTGTCCCTCCCCTCGGTTTTGAGTATACACCACTAGGGTGGTTACAAGAAATCAATGTTGGATTTTCCTTCGGCGCAACTCCCTAATATGTGTCAATAGCATAGAAAATGCGATTCACATCAGAAAAGCAAGACTTCACGCAAAGACAATAATCCTAAAAGTCAGGAAGCATTTCTCGCAACACGCATACTTTGTATTTTTTCTATATTGGAGAACAGTGCAAATATATTTGCATAGGAAAACTGACTAAGTGTAAAGAGTATGATTAAATCATAAAAAATCTTGAAATGTCAAACAAATATATATGTGTTATCGATAAATAATCTAAGACTGTAAAAAAAAATATAAAATTGTTTAACTTAAAATTGACATTTCCAGATTAATTGTTAGCACTGTTGCCAATTTTTTTATTTTTTGATCGAAAGAAACGGTTTTTAACTTTTTTTTTCGATTTTTAGCTTTTATGACGGTTTTTTGTGGGGAAAAAACGTGGGCAGTATTGTTTGTTTTGTTTACATTTTATCAAATTGTATTTCTTGTTCTTTCTCGCATTAGTTGTTTCATTCAGTCAATCCTAAAAAAAATCCAATACAAAAAATAGCAAGTATCATAACACCTTAACACCGTCCAGTGGGAGATGAGTTTATATAAGAAGCTGACGATGGGCAATAGCTCTAATAAATTTTGTATAAAAGGTATTCTTATAGAACTTTCGAACTTTAACAGTGGATAGTGGTCAGAGTTGCCGTTAGGAATTTTTTTAAAGTCGCACAAAAGGTCGCTTCATAAAAATAAAGTAGCAAAACAAAAAAAAAAATTTTAACCAAACAGTCAGTTGTTTTTTTAGTTTTCAGAACCCTTTTTTTAAATTATGGATGTGTTTTTCCATCTCGCTGAAGATAATTGTTTCGTTCACTAAAAGTTGTTTCCAAAAAACTGCAAAAGACCGCTTTGACTCCATGTCTTAGTTAAGTATTTATACTTCAGCTCACAGTCTTTCGATTAGTATCACCAAATATTACGTTCCCTGGAAGGACATGCAGAGATCTTAACGTTATCTTATTTCATGGACTCGGCAAAATAAAATAAATAAAAAAATATAAAAATAATTTTGTAAAAGGAGCACTGCATACACCACAATTTCGACTTTAGTCGGTCAAACGGTAACCCTGATAGCGGTCATATTGTTGAAGCTACATCTAACGAATTAGTTGTGGACTTTATTCAGTCTGTTTTGCCAAATCAGGGTTTAAAAAACTGCAGTCGAAAACAAAAACTGTCGAACAAAATAAAAAATAAAATTTGTGTACAACTTTTCGCTTTTTGAATTGGTTTGACAGCGACTGTTTACATTTAGTGAATCAGAAGTGAAAGCAGCAGTTTTTTTTTGCCAACGATAAATGAAGAAGTGGAAGAAATGGCAGTTTTTCTACTTTGACTGCAGTTTTTTAAACCCTGCTCCAAATCACCATGACTAGATATTAAGGTGTAAACTGGAATACGAGATCGTGCGATTTGAACTCGTTCGACTTTTTTATGGGGGTTTCTTTAGGCAAAGCCAACATAGCCTATGTATGTTTTCGGTCAATTTCAGCCTGATTTATTCGCCAGCGCACATTTGCACTCCGTACATAATGACACCGACAGATCTTTTAAAGAATAAAAAGTTTTAATTAAATCTCACACATGAGTACGTTGTTTTATGGAAATTTAATTATGGAAACGCTATAAAACCCCTTAATTTGTTTTTAAAAATCTCCCAAACATTAAGATATTTATAAATGCGCATATTTAAATAATATTTGTTAAACTTTAAAAATCTTATTAAGTTGGTTTTTAATTTTTTTTTAAGTTTTTTTTTTTTTGTTTAGTTTTCATTGTACTATTTACATATGTATGTACATTAGACTGATCGCATCTTGTATGGGTTTTTTTTTTTTAAATTAATTGTTTGCGCTGCTTAAAATATGAGGTTTGGTGTAAGAAATCATGATCTAATTTTTCAGGTCAATCCGACGGTGCCTAGCCGTGCCGGGTGGGGCCCAAAGTTCCCCATATTATAAAAAAAACATATTTTCTATCAGATCTTTATAGTTATACTAGTTGAAAAGCCGAAAATCAAAAATATGGCTTCGTTACGATCTTCCGCAGAGAAAGTACTTCAAGTGTGCCAAATTTCAGCTTCCTATGTCATCAGAAAGTTGCGGAAAGAATAGGACATACGTGCAAACATCCTGACATACTAAGAAATTATATATTGTATAGATAGATTAACATATGTTCGCGCAACTCAAAAACGCTTTAGCTTATTGAAAAACTAAAAAAAAACCGAAATTACGCATTAAAATTTACTTTAAGAAAGGTAAAACGTTTTTCTGCGGAAGATCGTAACGAAGCCATATTTTTGATTTTCGGCTTTTCAACTAGTATAACTATAAAGATCTGATAGAAAAGATGTTTTTTTTTATAATCAGCCCAATTATGAATAACAATTCCCCGGGAGTTTTTTCCCTTTTCCCATTTTTACAATTGAATTAACATATGAAAAATGGGAAAAGGGAGAAAACTCCCGGGGAATTTTTATTCATAATTGGGCTGAATATGGGGAACTTTGGGCCCCACCCGGCACGGCTAGGCACCGTCGGATTGGCCTGAAAAATTAGATCAGGATTTCTTACACCAAACCTCATATTTTAAGCAGCGCAAACAATTAAATTAAAAAAAAAAAAATTGCGACCAGTCTAATGTACATATGTACGTTTTTACTCGACGCTAAGTTAAATTACACCATCAATTTCTACGCATTATTTAATTTTATGGCGCATTATAAAAATTATTACATATTGTCATTAGTAAAAATAAAAATAAATTCAAAGTGTAAAGTCGTAAAGAAATTGCCCAAATTTGTATATTATGACCGTATTTTGGTTTGTTTCTAAACTTCCGTTTTTTTTTTTTTTTTTTTTTGTTTTGTTAGTTAAAAAAAAAAGAGCAAAAGTTTAAAGAGAAATATGTACTCTTAATGAGTTGTCCAGTGTTAATTTTACACCAGCGCTCAGGGTCAATAGCAAAATGTAATAGTATAAGTCAGGGATGGAAAATGACTTTTATAATTTTGTACCAACTATAAAAACAAAATGTACTTTTTAAGACAGAACGGTAACATTTTTTAATATTTACTATTAAAAAAAACAAGCTTTATAAAAGTGGATATAAAAGTTTAGAAGTGCACAAAAAAATACAACATAAAAAGAATAAATATTTATTTAATTTATTAAATATTTATCAAACTGCAATCAATAGGATCGTGTAGTCCATTTCATTATTTTGCTTTAATTTGGTTTTGAAGGAACAAAAACATATTTGACGTTGACCGACGAATGTGGAATATATAGAAATTCTGTTACAACTCTTGAATTATCTAGGAACATTTTATTTAACTTATTTTTCAACTGTGAGACTTTAGACCGTAAAACATGAATTTCTAGACATGCCAATTGTTCCATCAGTGTTGCCATTAGGATACGAAAGATAAATTTTTCGTATCTTTTGATGACTTCAAGTACTATTTAAAATCCTGAAATTTTTCGTATCTTTTGAATCTGTACGCAAAATGTACAGAAATAAAATATTAGAAGACTGATCATCGTTGCCGACTCAATACTAATACAATAGCAGCTTTAATAATGAAGAAAGAAAGCATAAAGTTTGTTTAAACATATGATCCACCTTAATCGATGATTACTAGTATGTAGTACTAAGTTGTTCTGAAGAAATATGAAAATTTTTTTTATTTTCAGGAAATTTATATGAACTTTTTGATATAATCGCCTTAGTAAGAACATACCTAATATTAATGACTTAAATAATTATAAAAATGAATTGATATAGTATCCGCGTATTTTCGTTACCTAAATCGCAAAAGGCCCTAACCAACCTAAAATCGACTTTTTTTTTATTGATTTTGATTTATTATGGCTAATTTTTTTTAACACTTTTTATGTTATTTTCCAACAAGTTGTTTTTTTTAAATCGATTAAGCGATCTTAAACTAGTTTTTGAGTTTGGTTTAAATTGTGCAATGTTTCGCGAATATTAACCATGTTGGCGATAACAGCGATTTGTTCCTGTTAGTTTTCTAATTCTTTACAGCTTAAACGATTAATAATAAAAAAGTATACTTTGCTTATTTCCGCTTATTTAGTAATTTTTAACGAATTTTTGCCATTTTTTATTGTTTTAGGGACTTAAAATTAATTTTAAAGCGAAATATTAAAAATTTTTCACGAAATTTCGCTTTTTTGGAATTTTTTTGTTACTCTCCGTCATTTTGTTTTTTTTTAACCAATTTAGCGATTTCAAAATAATTTTAGTATTTGTTTAAAAGTTTGCAATTTTTCGCGAATTTTAGCGATATTCGCAATATAATCGTTTTTTCCTGTGATTCTTAACAGCTTTCACGATTTTTTAATAAATATAAGACTTTGCTATCATGCTGCGGTTAGCAAATCAATGATCTCTAGTTCAACTAAAGTTTTTTTGAACAAAAACTTCGAATACACAAAAATATGTGGATTTGAGAACAATTTTTCATTTTCAATTCGAGTCGAAACCTAAAACATACGTGATCATTTTCTTTACAATATTCATTAAATATCAAACAACCCTGTAGTAAATAAAATAGTCAGTTGCAAAACACACTAACTATAAATTAACTTTTTTTTAAATGACTACAAATTGGTTTAAATCTCATGCAGTTATCAACCAAAAAGGCACACGTAAAAAACAAATAAAAGCAAAATAAGTAAAACAAGCATGCCATGAAGTCAAATAAAAAAAATATATACAAACATTTTAAAATAATTAAAAATTAAATCAACAAAAATCTGTTTATGTACTAGCAGTTATGTGGCATATTTATTTCAGGACTATTATACATCATCATTGTTCATAAATAATTATTTCTATATCAAAATTTATAAAGTGTATGTATGCATGTTCATATGTACATATATTTTTTTGACAAAAATTATTTAAAATTTAAATAATTTATTATAAACTGACAATACCTTTAATTAATTACAAATAGGTTGAAAAATAAGTAGTTAGTAGTCAGTTAAAAAGTTATGCAAAAATGGCCAATTGACTACTGCCTATGACATGCCCATGTTAAAATAATGACTAGGAAAAAAGTCACTTAATCAACAAGATGTGGTTATAAAAAAACCAGTTTGAAATAAACTTTATAAAAAGATTTTAAATTTTTTTTCAATATGTATCTTTTTGGGAAAAAGTGTATCTTTTTGGCAACTAAAATGTATCTTTCTCGAAATTTCACTGGCAACACTGTGTTCCATCCACTCTTACCAAAAACGAAGAAAAAAAGTGTAAAAAAAGAGAACAAAACAAAGCTAAAGTTGCCATATAGCAAAACGTTAAGAGCAACAAGGTATTAACCAGGTTAAAAATTTTCCACAAAAAAGTACAACTGTACCATGATTTCCATCATTGGTATGTGTTGCCTATCGTTGTTTTACACACATAGACGACAGCAGGCTACAGACTACAAGCTGTCTAAAATATTATAGCCATGTTTTTATTAAGATTAATATTATGTTGACACTAACTGCCTGTTTTTAGAACGCGGGCGCAAAATGACTCGTTTAAGTAACATTTAAAACCAAATTTCAAAATTTGTTATTGTAAGTTAAACGAGTCTCTTTTGCACTCGCGTTCTAAAAACAGACAGTAACACAGATATACTACCAGTGTTCCCAGTTTTGGGGATTTATCCCCAAATTAGGGATCTTTTTTTGGAATTGGGGATACAAATTTTGTGAAAATCCCCAGGGGATTTTTTGGAGAAAAACTCTTTTTTCGCTGGGGATCTTTGGGGACAATATATTATTATAAATTCCCTTTTTGCAATGGCAAGACCGATTTGGTCAAGATGTGGGTAAAAATTTTAGTCTTTTTCGCGGTTTAAAGCTTTTTCAAGAACAATATTTGCAACAGAATGCAATATAAGTTTTTAGAATTAATAAGAATAAATACACACTTTAAAATAATGCAGCCTGCTGTGACAAATTTATTCAATCATCTCAAAAGCACTTTTTAAACAAACAATATGAAAAACAAAATTGATTCCCTACTTTTTGGCATTATAAATATTGAAGCATAATTATTTTTCTTTTGAGTTTTTAAGTTACCCTTGTTACATACTATACATGTGTACGTAGATACGTAGAATTCAACGAATAAATAACATTAGTTTTAATAATGTTACACAAATGGATTTATTTAAATAAAAATATGTATGCATATTTTTACATTGACATAATATTATGTATTTTATTTTTAAGAAATTGTGGGGATTTTTGGGGATAAGAAAATAGCTATTTTGGGAATTTTTGGGGATAAGAAAAAAACTATGTTTCTCCTTGTAATTTTTTATATGAGTTTAGAAATTACAAAATTAAAAAAAATACCACTACAAAAAAACTATTGGGGGATTCACAAGCTGTCATAAAGTCATATGTCTTAAAATAATAACATGAAAAAATACGACTGTTGTGAACCCCTCATAATTTAGTATGCTATTTTGAATTTTAATCAGCTGATTTAAAACAAATATAAAAAATAAATAATTAACTAACATCAAAATATTTTTAAATTCTTTTACATGAATTAATAAATTTAATTGGATCTTACCTGATTATTTTCCATTTTGCAGACGCAAATAAGAAATAAATTTTATTTTGTTTGTTTACCAAACAGCAGAGTCATAAGCCGATCTTATTTGACGCCGCAAGTGATTTCTTGCAAAAATTGCTAGCCGCAGGTCAAATTTTGATGTTAACCGGATAAAATTATACCATCAACGGCGACGGCTACAAGAACTAATGCGATACGGCTCAGCCGCTCAGCTCTTGTCTCTTCTGATTAATTACGACAGCACAATAAACATAGCAAGCAACGTTTTATTAATTTAAGACACTTTTTGTTTACAAAGCAACAACAATATTTTTAAACCATTGTAAAATGAAAGAACATTATGAGAATATAACATGATAGCACACCTTGTGAATACCCCATATGTATTTGTTAAGTTGTTAAAGGGATTAACCATTTTTCGGTTTTAAAAGTACCCAGTTGGCAAAATCGTCATAGATGCAAATGTCGTCAACGATGTCTTTAGGACATTTTTAAAATTTGTCGCCTATATAACATATTTGGCGACATTTTTTAAATTTGTCTTGAATAATACTTTATTGAGGACAAATTAAGTGACCATTGCATTAATTTTGTCGTGTTTCAAACCACTTTGACGACAAAATTCATGCAATGGTCGCTTACGTTGTCCTCTACTAAAAAAAAAAATATAAGCTTTAAAATTAAAATTTCTTGATATTTTGATTTATTATCAATATTTTTGATAATAAAAAAAATTAAAAAAAAAATCCTATATGTAGAAAACGTTTTTTGCTCTCCTGAACAAATAGTTTGTAACTTACAACGGTATTCTTGGCTGTGCTTTGATTGTAAAATTGGACATATGTGAATTGATGGGTGAAGAAGCACAAAGAAATTAATGTTCCTGCTGATTACATTGCCATATGTTTAGTTCAGAACACATTCCCTTACTAGTTTGAATTCACAGCCCATCAAGGCCCTTAGAACTGTCTACATATAAAGCGACCGTCGAGCCCCAGCAATGGTACCTTTTACCCATTCTATGGCCTTCAAAATCCCTAGAGCCTCCGCCAAAAATATACTGAGTCGTCAGGAAACCTATTAGAACTTGAAGTATCTATATCGTCAAGGTAGACCCCTTTTCCCGTTCCCCTTATCCTGGTTATATCGGAAAATCTGTAGTATCGCCGATATATCGGTTTTCGTTACATCCCTAATTGTCACTTACCTATCAGCGACTAAATCGTAGACAGTGTCCACAATACTGTCATCAGCGAAAATATTAAAGTAATGTCGCTAATAGGGCATTAACGACTTTATGAGAAAAAAGTCGTTTATATAGTCGCCAATGATCATTAACGACAGTGTGCATGATAATGTCGCTCATATTGTCGTGTACGACTTGAGTGCCCTTTGTTCGAAAAAGTCGTCGATGATTTGCATGGGCTGTCGCCAACATGTCGTCAGGGATTTACTATGGGTCTTGTACGCGTCGTCGATGTTGTCTTGAAGACATGGCCAACTGGGTAAAGTTAAATAAAACATACAAGTTTTAATTTCGACGATACTTTTATTTTATTATAAGGCTTGGATCTTGCCATTACGTACGAAATACAATGACATTTAAATGACCGCCTCTAGATCGGTTGCAACTATCGATCCTTTTCAGGTAGTGTTCGACAACTTTTTCGTCCATTTCAGATGGTATCTCGTTTATACAAATGTAGGTTTTCAAATGCTCCAACGTTAGGGGATACGGACTTTGACGAAGACCCACAAAGAAAGTCTAACGGCGTCAAATCGCATGATCTTGGAGGCCAATTGACTTCGCCAAAACGTTTGGACCACAACTTTTTTGTAGCAAGTTTTTACCATTTTTACGCATTAAACGATCTACATTCGTAAATGGCAAACCTTTTACTAAATAAATGTCGCTTCAGATGACAGATATTGGACAGCAGACAGCCTTGCCAGACCGGCAGTTTTGAAATTAAGCGGGTTCGAATCCCGCCAGGTACTCTGGGATAAAAAAAAAATAATCTAAGTCCGATAGAAAAAAAAACTGAAAACGGATTTAAATTAAGCGCTTCAAAAACTTTATAGTCTACATATGTGTTTTTCGACAGTGGTAGTGTGATTTCAAGTCTTAAACAACTGAACTGAACCAAATTTAATTCCAATTTAATTATTTGTTTTAGTTTTAAATGCGTTTAAAAGCTTTTCAGAAGTGGGCCTTATAAGGAACCTCAGTAAATTATGCAGCCATCAGTATGACATAAAACGACATTATGCAAAATTTTATGGCAATACCTTTATTTCGCCTTCGACTTTATAAATCCAAGGGCGGAACAAAAAATTGTTGTGCTGGAATATCAATCTTTTTCCAGGGTACATTAAAAAACGATATTAATATTTTTAATTGTAAATACGTCATTACTAGAGTTTTTTTCCCGGAGTTTTTCGATTCCCGGGAAAGCGGGAAATTTTTTTGAATTTCCCGGGATTCCGCTCCATATATATAATACAAAGTAAATTTGTTTTTAAATAATGAAAAAAAACTTTTATAAAAAAACGTAAGGTAACTTGTTTACAAAGTAAGTAAAAGAAATCCTTAAATACTACAAAATTAAATGAAGATTAAAAGAGGAACTTGAATTATTATTACCTTACGGTTTTATATGTAAATTCCGTATTATTCCCTGCAAATAAAATTGGACCACCTGGTCCATTTTGAAGGAATGGACTACTCCATGGACTGGTCCGATGTAATGCAAGCATGGACCATGTCATTGTTAAAAAGTGTTTGTGGTGAGACGACATGTCTTCGTTTTTTAACGACATGCTTTCGTTTTTAAACGACTTCAAAACTATTCCTTTTGAGTGTACATTGGAGTAGTTTTAAAACTACTCCTAAGTGGTCCAAAGGTGGGTTATATGGTCCTCTCCTAGGACATCGTAATGTTAAATAGACCAGGTTTTTTCCATACGTTTGGGTTAGTTTTGGACTAGTCCTGGTCCCTTGTGGACTACTCTTTACACGCGTGTTTGGACTGGTCCTATTATTTGCAGGGTTATCATGCTCTAGATACAAGATAAAAAATTAAGATAAACATAACAATTTAATTCATAAAACAATAATAAAAACAAACACAAATTGAGGTACTCAAGATATGAGATCAAAAAGTTAATTCATAAAATAAATAACATATTTTAAATAAATATATTAACATTTTTTAACGGCTTAGGAAATAACTTTCTGACACACTCAAAGCGCTTAGTAAGTCGTCAAAAAGTATATTGATTATTTTATTTACTAATTACCATGTTTCCGAAAAATTTCGTTCATTTTTTTACCGAGGTTGGATAAATAGTTAAAAGTGCACCGTTGTAGAAGGCTTTTGTTTCACAATATGAAGCATTTTTTTTATAAACAACGTCTATATCAGTCAAATGTATGTCAAAGTTCATGCAAAAAATAGCATCAACCTCTTACAAACCTTTTCATTTCATTAGGTCTATCTGTAATCTTTAGGACAATGTGTTTTTCAAATTGTATGTTGTAGTATCTTACACGAGTTTCAAAATTTTTTTTAATTTCGGTTTCCCCGCACTTCAAGGGTATATAAACCAACACAAATTGAAAAAAATTTGTATTTATCACCTAATAAACATATCGCTCCTTCATTGCAACATAGTCATAACTCAAAAAATCAAAAATTGTAAGTTATTTAAGCAGAGAGTTCCTTCATGCCTTCTCGTATTTTATCTCAAACTGAACCGAAGTTATAGCAAAATATATCTTTAAATCGGTACATTTTGAAAACTTTAATCGGCTTTTTTTCAAGTTCATTTGTTTTTGTAGATATGACTATGTTACAATAAAGGAGCTATATGTTTAGGTATCTGCTATTTTAAGACTCGTCCATGGACAATTAAACTTTACTACCTGCATCTTATTTTGAATTAATGTTCTTTATTAACTTTTCACTTCACTTAATTTATTAATTATCAACTGTTGCACTGCCTATTCTGCTTTAAGTAGATTTATTGCATCAGGAGACATTGATTTACGTATGTACTCACGTCTTGTAATTGATCTAATCGACAACCCATCCACAGATGCTTATTTTAAGAGGAAAGACAACTAAATTTCAAAGTATAAATAGCTGTTTTCTTAAATTATGAGGAATTTTTTATTTCCCGGGATCCCGCATGAAAAATCCCGGGAAAGAACCCTGCTCATTACTGTTGAAACAGAATAGGTATATACATTTTAATTCCTAACTTTTTTCCTTCAAATCCAATTGTGTTGGATTTCAAACATCATGAGAGAACTTGAAATAATTTGCGATTAAAATCACTTTATTTCTCTTAAGTCGTTAAAAGAAAGCGTCTTTGCACCAAACGGATAAAACTAAATCACCTAAAACTACTCAAGGGCCTTGAATATAATTCTTGGTGTTTCATACAGAATCAAAAACTAATACTACCATCTCTTAATCGTAGTATAAAAAGATTATCAATAACAATTTTAATTAATTTTCAAGTTGTAAAATTCCTTTCTTCATAAGAATAATTTAATGAAAATTAAATTTCATGAACTTAAGCCTAATTAAAAAATATTAAAAATTTGGATTAAAAACCATAAATAGTTCAACAAAATAACCACAATACTAATTATTGTTAAAGCTAAGGCACGAGCTCTATGTGTACATTTGTCCTTCAAGTTGTGCTGAAAAAGGTCAACAGAAAAGAGAAAGACAAAATGAAAAAACAAAAAAATGTACTTGGACTTCAAGAAAAATTCTTGACAAAAGTACGAAAAAACAGAAGTAAGGAAAAAACATGTAAAATCAATTAAAATGGATAATCATTCAGGAAAGCAAATTTCGATCTACCAAATGTTAAAATACAATTTGGTTTAAGGATTGATGTTTGACTATTGACGTCAGCAGTCGTCGATGGCTGCGAGTGTAAGACGGCAAATCCATCTGAGGAGATCGAGTGGTTGCGATCGAAACATGTCATGGTAACCTGCCGGCCAGGGTTCGAGCCCGAGCCACGTCAAGAATGAAAGATTATCAATAACAATTTTAATTAATTTTCAAGTTGTAAAATTCCTTTCTTCATAAGAATAATTTAATGAAAATTAAATTTCATGAACTTAAGCCTAATTAAAAAATATTAAAAATTTGGATTAAAAACCATAAATAGTTCAACAAAATAACCACAATACTAATTATTGTTAAAGCTAAGGCACGAGCTCTATGTGTACATTTGTCCTTCAAGTTGTGCTGAAAAAGGTCAACAGAAAAGAGAAAGACAAAATGAAAAAACAAAAAAATGTACTTGGACTTCAAGAAAAATTCTTGACAAAAGTACGAAAAAACAGAAGTAAGGAAAAAACATGTAAAATCAATTAAAATGGATAATCATTCAGGAAAGCAAATTTCGATCTACCAAATGTTAAAATACAATTTGGTTTAAGGATTGATGTTTGACTATTGACGTCAGCAGTCGTCGATGGCTGCGAGTGTAAGACGGCAAATCCATCTGAGGAGATCGAGTGGTTGCGATCGAAACATGTCATGGTAACCTGCCGGCCAGGGTTCGAGCCCGAGCCACGTCAAGAATGAAAGATTATCAATAACAATTTTAATTAATTTTCAAGTTGTAAAATTCCTTTCTTCATAAGAATAATTTAATGAAAATTAAATTTCATGAACTTAAGCCTAATTAAAAAATATTAAAAATTTGGATTAAAAACCATAAATAGTTCAACAAAATAACCACAATACTAATTATAAAAAGATTAAGCTCAAAAAAAATTTTTTTTGACAAGCTCTCCGAAAGAAAAAAAAAAGAAAAACGATAAATAGGAAGTTGTTTAATGGATGCAACTAACTGGAAAGAATAAATAGTTAAAGTTACTAAATATGACAGCTCAAATTTACTTCCACTCTTGATTCAAAAGCAATGCAAAGGCCACGGAGAAAACGCAAATATCAACATACTCTCACAATGCAAACACATTCGCAAAGGGGTGCGAACGAACGAATAAGCTACACTTGAAAGAACATTTACAAACAAATCAACATTAAAAAAAACAAACATAAGAAGATGAAACGATAAAAAGATGGTGCAAATACAAAAAATAAAAGTTCTTAAATGTTTCCTCCAAATAAATACTTTTTGTGTTTATTTCTGGTTTCCTTTTTTTTTGTGATTCAATCATTGTGGGTTTGTGGGGGGGGGGAATTTAATGTGAACGCTGTCGGTAACTGCAGCTGGGTACACGGCTGTTTTCATTAAGATAAAAATATGCGCACTTGCCGCAAAAGAAAATAATGAAAAACCCCGATTCCAAAAACAAAACGTTAAAATACCAAAAGGATAAAAGATGATATAAAAAACACGAGCGAGGAAAAGAAATTAGTGCTGAAGTTTTCGTAGGATTTAAGTAAGTGAGAAGGGAGCCCCACTTAGATTACGCAACTTGTTCTTACAGCCAATTTAATCAAGGGTATTTTAGATATTGCGTAACTCAAACCCTAAAGCCTCCTTACTCATACATACATACATAAATGTTGCGGACATGTAAACGTTGCAGTCGACTTCAATAGTTAATTGTAACTAAAAATACATAAACGTTGAAATGATTTAAAAAGAAAAAAAAAATTGGTCAAAATTTATTTAATTTATAAATTAAAGCTTTCAGTTGTTTGTACGTTTAGTATAAAAATATATAAAAAAAACTGCGTGTACATCGATCGTATGTTCGCTTTATCAATAACTGTAAACGGGCACGATATTCTTTAACAGCTGATACGTAAAAACGAAGAAAAATTTTAATTTTATCATGTTAATCCGCAACGCAACGTGTCGTTTACGTAAAAGTACTACCACCCATTTATGCATAAGCTTGATAAGGTAAACAGAACAGCTAATCAACAACGTATAAGTCAGAGCAACGAGGACTTAAAAAAGTAAATGATAAAAACCAAATTGTCAGAATTGGTCAGGGTTTGGAATGATTTGTTTCTTTATTGAGCGGGTAAATGGATTAACAATTTATTGACCCAGCCGGTTATTTCAATCCAGCTACTACACGCTTAAGACTCGACTTCAAGTCCCACAGAAAAACTTCCTTTGTGGGAACATAGAAACAGTGTTCGAAAATAAACACTAAATATCGTTCTTAGTGTTCGTTTCTATAGATTTGTGGAAAACAAAAACGTTTCCCTGTTTGGCATCTTACGGACAGAAAAATAATACTGTTCTTCTCCAAAAAAAAAGAAACATTATAGAACATTAAAATATAATGTTTGTCACGCCCTGAATAGCATCTGTTATAATTTTAAGAGTTTTTATTTTCATTTATACATCTGGTATTTTCAACTCATTGATGTAAAACTGAATTTTCTGGATGTGTGTGAAGTTAGCTCCGTCAGTTAGCTTCGTTTTGTTGCCTATCAAGTTTCCTGTACACAAGCAACTTGTGTTAACGAAGTTCATACTCAAAGACTGTTAAGACAACAGAATGGATGTTTTTTGCCAAAAATAAATAATTTGAGCCAAAAATAAATTTAAAAATGGTAATTCAGAATAATTAATAAAACATATATTTTTTATTTAAACAATTTGGCCCGGAAATGAATTACAATTAAAAAAAGTCCTACTTTCAGAACCGGAAAATGGGCCAAAATCGAAATGGTGCTCTAATATGGACTAATAGGGTTGATAGTTTGGGTATTCTAGATTTCAGAACTATATAGTTTTTATTCAGAATTTGTATAGATTTCTTGTAATAGAGCATAGAGCATCATTTCGATTTTGACCCATTTTCGGGTTCTGGAAGTAGGACTTTTTTTTAGTAGAAATCTCATAAATTCACTATCAGCTATGCTCTTTTACAAAAAATCTATACAAATTCTGATTTTTTTTTTTTCAATAAATGATATTTTCAATTTTAATTAAAAAAATTATCAAAAAACTTGGCCGTTTCAAACAATGTGTTGATTGTTTTTGACAATTTCTAACAACAATTTCACAAGTTTAACTTATTTTATTTTAAACGAAATAATTTTTTGTTATTTGATTATTATTTAAATTCAAAATTTATTTCAAAACAACTAAAATGTTAATTAAATCAAAATTATATTTTTAATTTTCGTTCAACAAAAAAAAAAAAAATAATTGATTCAATTATTACATTATTTAAGTTAAAGTACTTTTTAAATAATTTTTTAATTGATAAATAACTACTAATAATTTTTTCTGTGGGTGGACATTAGACTGGTCGCAATTTTTTTTTTTTTAAATTTAATTGTTTGCGCTGCTTAAAATATGAGGTTTGGTGTAAGAAATCATGATCTAATTTTTCAGGTCAATCCGACGGTGCATAGCCGTGCCGGGTGGGGTCCAAAGTTCCCCATATTATAAAAAAAAACATCTTTTCTATCAGATCTTTATAGTTATACTAGTTGAAAAGCCGAAAATCAAAAATATGGCTTCGTTACGATCTTCCGCAGAGAAAGTACTTCAAATGTGCCAAATTTCAGCTTCCTATGTCATCAGATGGCTTCAGAAAGCCAACTCAAAAACGCTTTAGTTTTTTGAAAAACTAAAAAAAAACGAAATTCCGCAATAAAATTTACTTTAAGAAAGTTAAAACTTTTTTCTAATGTTGGCTTTGGTTTTCGAGATATACCGTTATTTCGAAAATTAAGGAGGTTGCACAACATATGTTCGCGTAACTCAAAAACGCTTTAGTTTATTGAAAAACTAACAAAACCGAAATTAAATGATTTAAATCTGTTAACAACTTTTGATTTTATGTATTCACAAAAGACGAAAATTTTTAATTAATTTAAGAATTTTATTAAATCGCCACATCTTTTGTGAATACATAAAGTCAAAAGTTGTTTACAGATTTTAATCATTTATAGCTTGTTTTGTTTGCAATGTTGTTTTTTATATGTCTGCATAAAATTAGAAGCATAGCGGCATTTTTCAATTTTTTATGCATTTTTAAAAACAAAAATTCCGAAATTTTAATAAAAAAATTATTTTTTTTTTTTCAGAAAAAAAAATTATGTTTCTAAAACGACTGCTACCGTATCCATCAAAATGTAAAATTGCTAGTAAAATTGATGGTAAAACCGTGTAATTAGATGCTATTGCGTTCAATTTTTGTGATGAGGTGTATTTGACACCAACCATTTATTTATTCCAGCCGTGGTGTAGTTGTAACTTCAACCACATCAAAATATCTATAATTTTAAGCTGCGTGAAATGTAAATTATATTTAAATTAAAAGTTTCCCCATAAAATAAATCTTTTTCATATAGAAAATTTCAATTAATATTCAAATCAATGGCAAAAAAAAAAACTTATTCGAAAGTTGTTGCTAGACAAAATTAAATGCAAATCAATTTCAACAATAATGAGATGTATGGAATGTGCAAAATATTTGCATCTTTTTATCTTTAACTAAAATCAAAGAACAAAAACTGTTATTTATACAATTGAAATTAAAATTCTGTAATCATTTTAGCAATTCAACAATTTTGAACGAAAATGAAAATGTCATTAAGTAGCATTTTGTTCTTTATTTTTTGTTCATGATGTAATAGTTTTATCTAAGTGCAAACCATTTCTGCATGTAGTTTGTTTTTTAATTTTAAAAGCGTATCTTTTTTCATTCTGCTGTTGTAATTAAAGAACTGAAATTAAAATAAAACTTGTACGTCTGGTCGTTATATTATGACAAAAATGAGAAGCGGTTGTTGTAGCAACAATGACACTTGCAGTTTAAAAATGAATTATGAACTAACTTAACAGTGTAAAGTAATTATTGCAGAAGTATTTTTCTTAAAAATAATAACAGCAATTTTAATTAAAACTTAAAATATTTATTTTTTAATTAATTTGAAACGTTTTATTAACCTTAATAAAATTTATTAGTGTAATTAATTAATTAAGTATATATTTATATATGAGGTAGTGTTTTTTTCTCAGTGTATTATGTGAACCTGTTAAATACACTTGAATATAACAGACAACTACTAATTAAACAAATTGCTCTTAAAAAAAGTAACACTTGTTCGTACACTCAGTTACTAACAAACAGACGGACGGACGTATTATAACCACACTTTTTCTTCCACATTTAGAATACAATTCATTTAAACTACAGAAAATTTAAATTTTTTAAATCATTGTTTTAAATAATTTACACTGTTTACAATTTTTTAAAATATAAATCGGCAAAGGCAAAACAGTTAAGAACACTCACTTTCCTTCTCTGTTTGTCAACCGATTCGAACATTTGAATACACAATTCGAAAGGTATTTACATACTGAAGTTCACAATATATATTTTGTTCAAATCTGGGGGGGGGGGGGGGGGGGTTAAAAAGGGTGAAAATTGGTGAATTCGGAAACTTTATATCTCCAAAGCTAAAAGAGATACAATAACACTTAATACATGTCTTAATTCGGTAGAAAAATAAGCGGACATTCGTTTGGTACTTTTTTTAAAATTCGGCCCTTTAAGGGAGTACACGGGTATAACCTGTATTTTGGAACTTCTTTGTCACACCATCTATCTTTTAAGCCCAAAAAAAAATAGATATAAAGATTATATCCAATTCGCAACTAATCTAAATAATACAAACTTGGAACTTTTTCGAAATTCGAACTTTAACCTAGTTTTGGTACTTTTTTTTACAAAACAATTTTCTCGCTTCATCAACATATACATATTAGGGTATTCATTCGGTTAACCGTTAATCGGTTAACCGATTAATTACTACCCGATTAACTGATCGGTTAATTTAAAATTGGCATTTTTCGATTAACGATTAAACCGGTTAATTTCAGTCGATTAACCGATTAACCGTTGTAATAAAAATCATAATTTTTTGTAGTATTAAACCATATTTTTTGTGTTTTAAGCAATAGGTGAGTTCCAAAACGTAGGTTGCAAAGCAACTCCCTTTTTTAAATACATTCATTCTACAGTCACCAAAAAAGTTGCCAAAGTGCACCAATCAGAATTATTTTTTTATACAATATATTTCCTTCTATAAATACATTTTTAATATACAGTACAAAAACATTAATTACGGAATTTGGAAATTAACTTTTTTTGCAGAATGTTCGGTGCTGTGCTTTGCCAGGACGCAAACGCAACAACAGAATTAACCCAAACAATTAGAAGTGTTAAAAATAAAACAGGATTTAAATGGTATAATGGAAGATTTTATATGTTTAGAGAAATCCAGAAAAAAGACTGAGAATTTAGATATTCTGTATTATGGGTTGCTTTCGATTTCTCCAACATCTACGATAAGTGAAAGAAATTTTTCCAAGTCAAAATTTATCAAAACCACAGAAAAGAGTCGCTTAAATGTAATACATTTTAACCAAATTATTTATCTAAAAGATTTTTTTATAAGAATTTCTTAAACTATTTAAATTAGTAATAAAATGATATCAGAGTTTACTTTTTAATAAATACATAATCGGCCTTGTTCTGGAAATCGAAATCACGTGAAATAGAAATCGAACAAGTTTTTAATTCTATCCTGTGTTTAAAATTGATACAAATATTTCTTTTTCATTACCAAATACTTTGAAGACCACATATCTTTACCAAAACTACTTTTGAAATCTGGAAGAGCTACGTTCATTTAAAAAAATTGAACTTGAAATCTCCATCGATTTAAATTTCACGTGATTTCGATTAACAGAACGTGGCCGAATATGTATTAATTAAAAAATATGTATTACAGAGTTATAAATTATTTTTTTTGCGCGTTTTAGTTCACGTGTTGTTATGTTATTGTTTATTTTTTACTACAAAACTGCAAATAATAAATAATTTTTCATTTATATTCATTGAAAGTACCTAATTTATAAAAAAAAATTTATTAATCGGTTAACCGATTAATAACAAAATTAACCGATTATACCGATTAAATCAAAAGCCCGGTTAAATGAATACCCTAATACATATTAAATTATAGGCTCTTACAACAATATTGTTGGATACTTCAATTGGGGAAAAAAGTACCAAAAAGGTGAAATATGGGATATTAAATTTCTTTCATTCACGTTTCTATAATATTAAACTTAGAAACATAAAATTATAGATGCAGGGTCCTGAGTGAATGACAACCTTTAAGATTAAAAATGTTGGTACATTTGCATTCTACATTGGTACTTTTTAAATTTTCCGTAATTATGGACCAAGAAACAAAATTAAACATGCAAGGTTCTGAGTGAATAAGAATCTATAAGAGGGAACTTTTTGGTACTTTTCTGTTCTTTAACTCGTACTTTTGAATTTCATAGAACAAATTTCATTATTACAGCTTGACTTTAACCTAAAGTGAGCGATAAGTTGGTTGGTTAAAGTTAAATTCTACCATTAGCTATCGGTCAGTTATGAAAACGGGGGTAAGACCGCCAGTTCATTGTAGTGGAAAAATTCATAAACAGGGGTGCTTTAGAAATCGAAAACGTTAGAATTTGAAACGTTGTTTTTAATAATATTTCTGTAATAAAAGAATTTTGACAAATACTATGCAAATATTTTTCTATTAAACAGAATTTAATAACAAAAATTAGATGAAAGTGTTTTAAGAACCACTTTCAAATTCTTGCGTTTTGCGTTTTTGATTTCCAGAATACCCCCGAATATGTAACTCCATTATGGATTATGTAAAAATAAATTTAGTTGAAGTTTTCCTAAATGCCCGGAATCGGTGTAATAAAATCTTTAATACAATTTAAAAAACAAAGTCTAAGTTTAATACTTATGTTAAGTGGCATTATAATTAAAAACTTTTCTTTTTTTTTATGAAAAAAATAAGAGAAAAGTTGTAAAAACTAAATAAAATGTGAACAAATACCCAAACAAAATGTTGTTGCTTATTTTATAAAATGTACACATTAAATTACACAAACACACACAAATAATAATTTTTTTCGTTTTAGTGCTTTAGTGTAGCCTACCTTAAGGCATTAAAGTACTTTTATATCTACTGCATACTTTAATGCTTGTGTTTTGTCTTTGTGCGGGTGTGTTCTCTCTCACTTACCCACTGTTTCGTTGAATTTATTTTGTGTGTGTGTGTGTGTGTGTGTGTGTGTGGGCGATTGCATGTGTATGTTTATACACGTATTAAAAAGTATGTGTCTGCATGAATTTCAACGTAGATTTTTATCTTATTTGCTGTTATTTTTTTCGTTCTTCTTTGCCACTTTCCAGAACCCAACGTCATTTAAAGAATTTCATTATGCTCACATGCTGATGTTCATCCAAATATGTGTGCCAAGATAAAAACAACAACAAAATGAGAAGAAGAAAAAAGACTTCTGGCATTTCACATTCCACTCATTCTTATTAAACATTGTTTGTTGTTGGGAGTTATTTTGTAAGTTATTTCCTACTTTTACTATTTACACACACATACACACATCTCTACGAGTATCTCTGTGGGTGTGCTTTATTATCTGGGTTTGGGCATGTGTGAGTTTGTTTTCAAAATAAAGTTTATTCTAGATTATTTTTCTTGATTTCGTCTATTTTACTTTTGTAATTTCTTTATATGTTGTTGTTTAATGTTATATTTTTTTAATAACATCTGTCTGTGTGTGTATAAGTAAACAATGATGTGCAGTAAATTGCATTTTAATGGAAAAGAAAATGTCGCCTCCTCATATTTTTTGCAAAAAAAAAAACAAGGAAAATGAGAACAAAAAAAAATCCAAGTTATGATGATGGCGGTGATGGCAAAATACTCCTGGTTTATATGGAGAATTTCATAAATTTTTGAAATAGCAAAATATTTATTTACACATTAGGTACCTGTATGAAACTTTTTTCTTGGGAAGGTATTTATAAGTAATCGATAACATACGGTTACCTACAAATTTATTGCTCATATCTTAAATTTAAATGACAAACTTTTGGCATATTAAAAGTATGCAATAAATATTAAATCTGTTTAGGTGTCTATCACCATTATGGAATTCGAAAAGTATGGAGAAACTTTATAGTTCTCCCTTAGATTATTTGGTAGTGCAAAAAATTTTGAGATTTTGTAAGTGGACTGCAATTAATTTCTAAAGCCATTGACATGGGTTTATCATCGTTACCTTAGGAACGAAACACTTGTTGATTTAGTCCGCTACAGAACTGAAAAGAGTTAAACTTTGCGGAGAATTTCGCACCAGTTTTAAAATGATTGTATAAATGGTATACAATTCTATTGACTCCCTTGAACACCGTCGCAGTGTGGGTTGTCTTTGCCTGTTTTATCATTACTATAATGTGATGTGTTCTGACGAAATTACGGATCTGTTTCCCGAAACCCGTACGTTTGCTCGTAATACACGTTTTTTCTCATGTGGTCGATTGGTAGGTGAATCGTACAACGCATTACAGAAAGAATTCGTTTTTTCCCGGACTGTTCGTATGTGGAATAACCTTCCTGCAGAAGTCTTCATTCTCACTTACAATATGATAAAGTTCATATCGAATGTTCACAAACACTACTCCCTCCATCCTCCTTCCCACAACCTATTTTCCTAGTTCCACCACAATGCAATGCATTAGTAGGTGTCATCCCCTGAGTGCTGATCCTAACAGAAAAAAAAAGATATTTATTATATTTCATGATTTGGTTCGGTTCAGGTGTGAGCACTCCAAATATAAGTCTTCCTTTCTGTAACATTTATAATTTTTATGGCAATTTTCAGTTGTGATTTTTTTTTCTGTCAATAGTTGACTTTTGAGACCAAAAAAAAACAAGTAAGAGTGCTATATTCGGCTGTGCCGAATCTTAAATACCCTTCACCATTGTGCGAGCAGAATACAGAGCAACTAGACAAAAACTAACTGCCTATTTCACGATGTCACTCGAACGTTTACGTTCGCACAAATAACATGTAAGCCAAAAACAAATTTTTTAAGTTTGTTTTTATTTTATATGTTATTTGTGCGAACGTTCGAGTGACATCGTGAAATAGGCGGTAACTAATTGTTACATATACATACATATTTACAATACTTAAAACTTCATTATAAATTAAATTTAAAAAGCGAAAACTGGTAAATATTTTTTTTTTAAATCCTGTTTAGAGAACACAAAAAAATAAAAATAAAAAAAAATTTCTTTTTAAAAAACCAAGATTCGAACCAGGGAACTCACAGTTTCTAACTTAACACAGTTGAGTTGTAAAGACGGACAACAGGATTTGAACTTCGCTTTTCATAAGGACCCAGAATATATACGGTCTAATTCATAAAAATTTCTTGTTTCAGCTTTAATGAATACAATAGTTATCAAACACTTTTTGTTTTATAAACCATTAATAAAAAATCTAATTTATAAACGCTTAATAGGAGTGGATTAACAATTAAACGTTTATATTACTTTTGTATTATTATGTTGGCAACATCTTGATATTTTAATTGTAATTTTTGTAATAGTGATGCATACAACTAGGGATGAAACGATACGAGTAACTAAAAATATCATACAACTAACGAATTTTAAGTGAATTTCTGTTTTGTTTTCAATTTAAAATGAATTTCTGTTTTTTAAAACTTTATATTTGAATTAATTTTATGTTTTTTTGTTAATAAAATACATACTATTGAAATGGAAGCGAAATATGTAAATCATATTTTAATATCAAATTTTTACTGCTTTAACTCTGTATGTTCCAAAAGAGATTATACAGCTTTATGTTTAATGAATAATTTAACCAATTTTAACCAGATGTTTTGAAAATAAGACCTCCTAGGTTTTAACAAAAAATTTTTAGCCACATAGAACTGCCAAAATATTTTAAGTTCAAATGTTTTCATTTACCTGAACATTCTGTTTATATAATATTGAGCAAAATTTGCGCCGGTTTTTTTTTTTTTTTTATATGTATGTGCGTACTAATAAAGTTTGGGAAATTTGTAAATGTCTTAAATTCTGTCATTAGGATTGCTTCCTCTATAAGAGATGAAGGCATTTTAATTTTTCTATTGCCCCAGCGAGCTAAGGCACGAGCCACTCTGGCTGAAATACTACACACTGTTGCTTGAGAGAACCCATGAAGATCGGCTGAATCATCTTAAATCTACGAATTGTTTTTTTTTTTTTACTTCAATTTAATTTATTACTATCGCTTTTTTGGTAATTGCTAAAATTAGTTTTTAAATTTCTGGCAGGCACATTTTTGCAAAAATTTAGTTTTAAATTAATTCTATATAATAATAATGACACCCTTTTTTAACATTTAATACTTTTTTTTGATTTCTCGAATAAATTTAGAGATATCTTGCTCAAGCATTTCCTGATATCCTTAATTTTATAGTTCTCATTGTTTTGCTTCTTTTGTCACTTTTTGTGCTATGAATCAAATTTTCGATGAAAAAGTTAAAATATTCAAAGCATTTAGGACAAAACATTTTTGTACCGTGCGGCAAACCAGTAACCAACAGACGATATACTATGTGGTTTCTACTTTGTGTTTACTTTAACAAATACTATCTATACCTATTTGAAAGACATTTTAAAATATAAGTGTAATGAATGGTAAAAAAGAGGTTTACATTATTTGAAATAAATCTTAATAGCTTTTTATATATTATGCAAAAACTTATAACGACTTTAAGTTTTAACAGAAAACATACATAAGTATCTCGCGACCCACGTTATTTTTTACAAAAAAATCCATCAAGCTGCTTATATTTAAAATTAATTCAAACATTAGTTATCGTTTTTCTAGAAAAAAAAATTTTATGCGTATTCAACTTTTTTATTAAAATAAATAAGAAGACAAAAATGTTTAATTTTTCATGCAATTATTAAAATTTTATTTTAACAAACATTGAAATATCAGTTTATTAAACGCTTAAAGTAGGGTAAAGGCTACAATAAATATTTCAAATTTATGAAACGTTTATTAAACGTTTAATAGGCTATTAAACATTTATAAATACTCTTTTTTCGACTTTTGCTTATTAAAGACTTATAAAGCTGCAATGAAGTGTTTATGAATTAGACTGATATTCTTTATAGGGTGTAGGATCAATATTGTAGAAATTACAAACGGAATGACAAAGTTATATATACCCTTTTACCTTCGGTGAAGGGTATAAAAAGAAGTCATTGACAAGGTAGAAGGTACTCCAGCCAGATCTTTTCAGTATTTCCTTTTAATTTAGGTTTCAAGGAAACTATGCAGTTCTGTTCTGATAGTCGCGCGATTTGAATCGCAAATCGCCAGGTATAATTTATGGTGTTTTGAAATTCGTGCGTTTTGTTTGCGGTTTGCCATAGTTTCTTAAAAATATCCTAGTTCCCTTAAGCATACTCTTGCAATTCAAGGTCGCCAAACTTCATGCGATTATGCAATTTAAAGTCAGAAACGCAAATGTTAAGCGGTTTTCGATTGTCAGAACATATACATTTGTTCCTTTGAACTCCAACGCAGACGAAGATGGGATATTTCTACTGCGACTTGTCGTTTCTCGGTATGTGATGTTTTTCCTAATCGTAAGCTGCCTTGCGGATTCCAGTGTATGGCTTGTTTTGCAATATCTTTCGCTGGTTTCCGCAAAGTGTGTCCACTCCAAAATCATCTACGTGGCGTAAATGTTTTCTGGTGTCTGACAATAGCTCTTTGTTCGAGATTGTTCTGGGACAATATATATGAAGGATCTTCCTTAACCATTTTTTTACAAAAACTTGTAACAATGCACGTCACGTGACGCTGCATTCACGATTCGCATATTTACAGCAGTGTTTGAGTTAAAAAAAAATTAGCTTTGCACGTCTTGATATGTACGATGTGTTCCACGTCGGCTTTAGTTGTCCAAATGATTGTCTTGCTTCTTGCTTTGCGGCATGAGATATCAGCCTTAGAACCTCATGAAGCCATTGATTCTGCACGGATTTCATTGCCTTTGATTCTGCATTGTTAGAACATGTCCGATAACAGTATTATAAACTTATGTTTAATGCGCGCTAAAAAATTTGTTAAGCCACTGCTGGGCAATAATTTGCAAAGATCGTTCTAAGATATATTATTAATATTTTGTTTAAGCTTCGATATCGTTGCAAATAAATTTTTTAGTGTTTGCAATTCTCATTCACTCTACAGTTTTATTTGCATATCTTATATCTTTAGCTTTTCTAAAGTTTTTTGGGCAAAGTGAAATGTGCATAGGAAATAGCTTAGCCTCCAACAATAAATTTCAGTGCATTTATCCAGAATGGGATAATTGGAAATAAAGCACAACAAACCAAATGTTATTAATTATTTTAATTTATTATAACATGCCAACACGCCCGTTGTTATCTATTGAACGAGGTGACACAACAATTAACGACAACCATGTTGACAAGCTACATAGAGTAGTAAGTCAGAAGCATAGCCTACTCAGACGGGATTTCTCGCATACGCATTATTAACATTATTAAAGTATTTCCGTAACAAGTGTAATCTAACAATTATATATCCTTAGTTTTTATATACCTACTGTAAATAGAGTTTGTGGAGCTCTCTTAAGGATATTTCACCTTTTAGCGATACATCCAACGGGAAAATTTGCAGTTCATATCTAGGATTCGGCAACAATTCACAGACTATTGGAGATCTTTAAGATCTCTTGCGAACGTGGCTGACCAGCGATCCTATCAGGTCCAAGCGAGTCAGAAATGCTTTCTGTCTTTCAGGAAGACTGTCTTTGCGTAAGTGGCGGTTATTGTTTTCTACCGAAAGTCGCGTGAATGTATTACAGCAAATCCCACTTAAGCGCAGATTTTTTACCTGAGGGAGGATAGTCAACAGATGCGGCTGGCATATTTCGAAAAGCAGCGGAGTTTAGATACCTCCAGTTCCTAAACAATTTTCGAGTGTATCATCTTGCCGGATAATGCACTCTAATTGCTACCTGGGGGGTTACCGCGTATTTCGATTCGAAAGAAATCATTTACGGATTCGAACAATTTGTACTGTGTATTACGATTTTCGTAATCGTTCGAAACGATGACAGAGGTTGAATTTTTTAAAATATGGGAAATTTGATGAACAATTTTTGTTCGTAATAGAGAGTGGCTTTTAAGAAAGTGATTTTTTATTTTCAATAAAGTGTGAAAAACGTCCGTTTATTCGAAATAAATATTACGAAAATCGTATTACACAGTACAAATTGTTCGAATTCGTAAATGATTTCTTTCGAATCGAAATACGCGGTAACCCCCCTGGATTTGCTGGTTGCTCTCACACTCGGTGGCTTGTGGTTGGTAAACACATTGTTTGTCACTCAGTGTTCCAGATTCACGATGGAGTAGGCCCTAGGGCAGCTGAAATTAAGATATATATTGTCTTGGTACTCTTCTGGCTTTACGTGAATAAATTGTGAATGAATTTCATTTTGCACTTAATACCCATATTGTGCCGATCATGCTTTACAATTTTAATTTCTCACAAGCCTTTGTTTGAGACACCTGTGGCCGTATTCTGTAATTCGCTAAAGCTAAATCTGTATTGCTAAAAATCTTTAAAGTTGATTTAGCGATTTTTGGCTACGAATGCAGTACTGTAACGTGCATTGCTTAATTTGGCAATGCCATAACAATTTAATTAGCTTTTATTGTCATCACCAAAATTTTTAAATTTTGTATTCTCTAAGGCATTTTAGCGATAGAGATTTAGCTTTAGCTAAGCGAATTACGAAATACGGGTGCTGGTATAGTGAAGTTTATAGAAAGAGTTAAGGACGATTTTAAAATCGCCTAAAAAATATTGTAAAGATTATAAGGAATTTGCGTATTATAATTATAATATTTTACTTTTAATGCTTGCCAACTTGTTGATCTTTCTTCTGTTCTTCATTCCAGTTTCAGAAATATGGTCACGTTTTAAGTTAAATATTCCGTTTGGAGCTTTTCATTGTTGTTATGGATCTAATCTTCATCTCCAGTAGAAATTCGATGCAAAACACTACATTTTTTAATTCGGCCATGTCATGGAAAGCGTAATCACGTGAAATTTAAATCGACGAAGATTTTCAATTGAATTTTTATAAAAATAAACGCAGCTTTTCCTGATTTCAAAAGTAGTTTAGGTAGAGGTAAGTGGTCCTCAAAATTGCAGGTATATAAAAGGAAAAAATTGTAAGAACTTTGAAGATTTTAAAGTTTTTTCGATTTCAATTTCACGTGGTTTCGATTTCCATCACATGACCGATTATTAAAAACCATTTCTTAAATATAAAAAATGTATGGTCGTGGCCTTCCAGCGTATGTATAAGTGACAATCCTCTGAAGGCATTCTAACGCTTTTCGACTTTAATCGAGTAGTACTACTAACTCTTCATCTTCGCGCTATCGAATATTTGTTGCATTAAGGTTTAGGGAGAACGAACATGTTAACTCTGTATAGAAATTACACCTTTTAAGTTGCAACATCCTTAATAAAAACACTGCATCATTTTCATGAAATTTATCCCTGCGCCTCTTTTTGTACACAGACCACAGAGTTTTAAGAGAAATAACATGACGTTTTATTATGGGCTTTAAGTATGAAATTATAGTTCAGTGTCCTTTTGCTTGGCACAAAATCCAAGTGCAATTATAATTCTTGTAGACGAACAAGCAAACAAATTCACACACACACACCTACTGAATGTCTTACAGGGAGATTGAAAACAGATAAATTACAATAAAATAAATGTGTTATCATTTTTATGAAATATTTTCTGCTGTGATGATTACAAAGATAAGAAACTTTAATTTGAATAATAAAGACCACATTTTTATGAATTTTAACAAAAAAATTTAATTGTAAATTACATTACACGGATGAATGCTAATTGGACTTACTACAATTATTACAAGGGCAAGTTTTTAAATGCACAAAATTTAAAAATATGCAAGAAAAATAAGTAAAATTATTCAAATCGAGATTCACGTAGTGACTTTTGTGCATAACCCAATGACGGAAAGGGCTAATACCTGCCCTAGCTTTTTCAACATAGATAAGCCTAATACAAGTTTTATTAAATGGAACTGCAGTAGAGATTGATAAATCAGGCTTTTAATCAAGGGGACATTCCAGACAATTATGTGTTAGAATTGTCACTTGTGTCCCAAACTGTAAGGGAACCTTGGGTTGGTGTTCGTTGGAGTTGGTACGCTGGCTTAAGGCTGTGGCTGTAGCTCGCCGGATTGGAGGGGGGGTTATTTTGCCTCAGGTTCTCACAATTAAAATAAACCATAACAGAATGATCAAATTACATGGAAAACACTATGCATTAAGGGGTGTATGGCGAAATTTTTTTTGTTTACTTGTAAGGTGATATACTCTAATGTATGTATGTGTCTATAATATGATACTGGATTTAAAAAACAGACCATACAGGTTATACGATTTTGTATTCAAAAATTAAAAGAATTCACGATATTTTGTAGAAAAACAGTCTAGTTTCTAGCCTAACACAAGGTCTTTGCTATTGTATTAAAACATAAATTCGGCGGAATAAGAACTAGCCAAAAACTCAAAGTAAATGTGCAATTAAATGAGGTTGTTTTCAAATTGATTCCGTCGAAACAACTGTATGAAGGGCATGTGTCGTTTAACTTCCTTGCTGTTGTTTTCCATATAGCAACATGCAGCCATGTTCAGGAAATCTAAATCGAGCTCAAGTTGAAAATGAGTGAGTTGTGGCTTCTAACAGTTGTTCTGTTGATACAACTGCTGACTGCAATTTCATATCACTATCGGCAAAATGGCTTCTAATAGAAAAGTATTCTTGTTTTGCAATACTTGTCCAACCGTCACCAGTTATTGCGATGTGAGATGCTTGAGACAATATGCTCATGAGCTAAGTCTTTGCTTGGTCAAACTTTTTTTTTCAAAAGTCTCTTAAATTTTTAGTTCTTGGAAGCACATAACGCGGATTAAAACATTTGGTGTAATTAATAAAGCCCACATTTTTAATTATATTTAAAGGGCGTAGATCCGTAGTCACCATATTCATAAGAGCTCGATCGACGACCTCTTTGCGCCGGAAACTGCTGTCATACTGAATAGCTCGTTTAAAATAAAAGTCAAAGGATATCATACTTGAGTCAGAAGTGCTTGGAAGATTTACTTGAATATTTGGTTTTCTATGTTGGGATAGTATCTTTGAAGATGATCCCGTAAATTACTAGTGTTTCCACCAGTTCTATATTCTTGGCCACACTGGATGCACTTTGCAGTTGTTTTTCATCTGACTTTTTGAAATATTTCCAAACAGTAAAAAATCCCGTTCGCTTCTTTTTCATATTTTTGGACTTGTCTCTATCATCCGTTTCAGAGCACCCACAGGCACAATCATTTTCGTCCTTATTCGAGCATACAGGAGCATCTTACAGTAACATGTTTTGAAAATAAGTTACTAATTTTTTTATTTTATATCAAATATTTACCTTTTTCTTTTTGCGAATCTATCCCTTTTCCCCCTTTTAAAATGTTAATTTAAAAAACACACGGAATAAAGAAAATTGTGGCAAATGTACGCTTTACTAAAAGGTGTTTCTGTCAAACGTTGTTAAACGATAAAAGTTTATCATAAAACAATAATTTGAGAAAAAAAAAACAAGTTAGAGTGATATATTCGGCTGTGCCGAATCTTTGATACCCTCCACCGACAGTTCAATTATGTCAGTAGTGATATCTGCATGATATCTTTTTATTATTAATATATCTTCATAAAAACAGACGTCAGCATTAAAATTGGTTGCAGTTTAGACATATATTAAATTATTGACCGACAATCAGAAAGTTGTATGCTTTTTTTTAACAACTTTAAATAGCTTGAGTAAAATATCATGATTAGTAACAGTTCAAGCCGAGCTTAAATGATTTTCACGAGGGGAATTTATATTGGGTCCATGGTAAGTTATGAACCAACCAGCCTAAAGTTCTACAGAGTGATTTCTGGTATTAAAAACATAAATTTCAATATATTTCAAAACAGCGGTGAAATAAGTTTTAGCGTCTACAGTGAATTTAAGAAGGCTGCTAAATATGGGTTCTAAGGTAAATTTTGGACCGTATCTCTCAAAATTGCATAACATTTTTTCTGGACATATGAAGCTAATATCTATATTGGCTACGGTTTTAGGCGTATTTAATTATTTTACCAGAGTGGGCTTTATATGGGGCCTATGGTAAATTATGGACCGATCTTCACGAAATTTTACAGTTCCATTTCTAGTCTTATAAAACGTGCCAAATTTTGTTTTGATAGCATTATTAATTACGGTTTTAGGCGTACTAAACTGTTTTCCGGGAGTAGGGTTTATATAGGGCCTAGGGTAAATTATGGACCGATCTTCACGAAATTTTACAGCGTCATTTCAAGTCCCATAAAACTGTGAAGTGTCAAATTGTTATGATAGCATTATAAATTATGTTTTTCGAGAGGAGGGTTGATATGAGGCCTAGGGTAAATTATGGACCGATCGTAAGGAATTTTCACAGCGTCGTTTCTAGTCTTATAAAACACTGACGTACCAAATTTTATTATGATAGCATTATTTATAACGGTTTAAGGAGTACCAAACTGTTTTCCGAGAGTAGGGTTTATATGGGTCCTAGGATCAATTGTGGGCCAATCTTCACGAAATTTCACAGTGTCATTACTTGTCTTATAAAACTGTTATGAACCAAATTCTCTTATGATAGCATTATTAATGATGGTTTTAGGCTTACTAAAATTATCAATTATTTTAGGTGGTGGTTCCACATCTTGATTCATAGCTCTGATCCTACTGAACCGATTTTGCTTGATTTCAATCCCAAACGGCTTAGGATAACTGCAATTCGACACCAAGTTTGTTAATTTCTTTTGGGTTTTTCGAAAGTGAGCGTGTTTTCAACAGACGGACAGACAGACTGACATGGCTAAATCGACTTAGAATTACTCAAGGAGCCGGAATATATATACTTTGTGGGGTCTGAGATGAATATTAAAAAAGTTTCACACGGAATGATAAGCTTAGTATACCCTCTTCACAGCTAATTGTGGTGGAGGGTATTAAAAATATCGAAAGTACTGAAAACTATCGATGGTGATACGATAGTCAGAAATCATCGATAGTATCGATAGTGCTAAGAAAACTATTTTTCATATTTAAACATATTACAATAACAGTTAGCCATAAATAATGTCACAGGCAACCTTTAATCAGTACTCCATAAGGAAGCCGCAATCATGTACACGCAAAGAAAAAACATGGTTGTGGTAACCATATTCTAAGAGCAACATATTATGATAAGAATTATGATTGTAGTCAACATATTAAGATTATTATTGAATCATATTATGACTAAATATACTCGTAATATGTTATCATAATATTTTTCCCTTAATCATATTATTATTCTGTTAATCATACTAAGTTAAGAAGTAATCAAATTATTGTCATGTTAATCATAATAAGCTAAGAAATTAATCATATTATTGTCATGTTAATCATAATAAGCTAAGAAGTAATCATATTATCATCATGTTAATCATAATAAATTTAGAAGCAATCATATTATGATACAGCACCTTCCATAGCTGTCATAAAAATACAAAATAAATTTAAATATTTTTGAATCGATTTTTTATTTTGTGACTTTTTACAATTTTTCTTAATGTTAATCAAATAGCGGAGTTCAATATAAGACTTGCAAAAGAGCAAATGCAAAATCTGTGGTTTCCATGGGCAACCACGTATGTCCATTTTGCCGATTTTGAGATGTTGATGTCATATTGCCTAATTTTAAACGCTCTTTACATGTTTCATAAAATTTTTGAAAAAAGATGGATCAATTCCGACTATTTAACGTAATGACAATGTTTAAAAAGTGCAATACCTAGCCCATTTGATCTCGAATGATTTTTCGGCTTTCCTGAAACATTTGTTTTAAGACATACGCGGTTGCCCATGATAACCACAGAAATATCGTAACACTTTCATAAAATATCTCCGTGTGTTTTGTTGTTGGATTTTACCAAAAAAACTATGATATTTTGCATTTGCACTATTACATCACTAATACTTGAATGAACTCCGCTTATATTTTAATTTTTTAATTTCTTTAAACTTATTTTTTTTTATGGAATTTTATCTTTTTTAATTGTTTAACCGCTCACAAATAAAAAAAACGACACAACTGCTTCAAAATTATTTTACAAATGGCACTAACATAATATGATTAGAGTAAAAATAGTTTGATTGCATCTTTAACATAATATGATAAATGTAAAGAAAGTTATCATGTTATGGCTATTAAATATCATGATATGGTTGTGAGAAATATAATATGTTAAGAAAGTTATCATAATTAAGTTGTTAGAAAAATAATTATTTTTCGGTCAACAATACTCAAATTCATAATTGCGATAAACATTGATATGTTTACAGTAACTATAATATTGTTGATATTAAATAATAATAACAATTATTTGTGTACGACAACAATATATTGTTACATTAAACATAGTGTTGTTGCCGTAACCATGCCCAACCATATTTTTTCTCTGCGTGTAGCAAACAGTGCTGATTAATAAAAAATAGATTTCTTCTTCAACGTATTCACTCTGCAAATTTTTTACTGAAATTATAACATTTAGCACTACACCTTTTCCAATTGTAATTCAGAAAGCGTCAATTGTAATTCAGATTAGTCAATTGTTATTCAGAAAGCGTCAATTGTAATTCAGAAAGCGTCAATTGTAATTCAGATTAGTCAATTGTTATTCAGAAAGCGTCAATTGTAATTCAGATTAGTCAATTGTAATTCAGAACGCATCAATTGTAATTCAGATTAGTCAGTTGTAATTCAGAAAGGGCCAATTGTTATTCAGATTAGATAATTGTAATTCAGAAATCGTCAATTGTAAATCAGAAATTGTCAATTGTAATTCAGAAAGCAAAGAAAATGTATTATAAATTTTATTATAACAACAAAAAAATAAAAAAATGTGCACCAAAGAGCTAAATATATTAATATATATTCGTATATATCTTGTTGTATTTTTATTCTATTCTGAATTACAATTGACGCTTTCTGAATTACAATTGACAATTTCTGAATTACAATTGACCCTTTCTGAATTACAACTGACTAATCTGAATTACAATTGACGCGCTCTGAATTACAATTGACTAATCTGAATTACAATTGACGCTTCCTCAATTACAACTGGAAAAGGTGTAGACACCACACAAAGTTTGACAAATATCCAATTTGTCTGTCAAATATTAAAAACGTTTAATATTTCTACAAACACAAACTTCAACTGTTTGTCCAAACAGCAAACACCCAATTAACAACACAAAATATTTGTACAAACATAAAATTTTGACATGTTTGCCAAGCAATTTGCCCTTTAAGCCAAATATTATTGTTTATGATCAACCATAAAACTATTTGAGAAAACATATTTGTATTACTGATAACCATAACATGATCGTGGGAAACCATAACACGGTTGTGGTTGTGGTATGAAGGATTATTTAAACCATAAAATGTTTAACTGCGACAAAAATATGGTTAAAATAAACATAATATGCTTAAACATGTTTCACTTAAATTAGTTTTGTTAGCGGTGACCATATTGCAAAACATGTTTTCTTTGCGTGTACAAATAAAAATAAGTCTATAAGAAATTATTTTCCACAGCATTCTTAACGAATGAAAGATTGTTCTGAAAATCTTTTAAAATTCCATTAAACATCTTTTATTAAAAAAAATGTGTCTAAACTTGTTAAAGAACCAAATCAATAACTTTCTCTTTTTTTAAAATCATTTGACCCAAATTTTGATTACTTTGTATGTTGCTACGTAAACACCATCAAACACACCATCCATTTATCTAAATTGTATCTTTTATTTTGTTGCATGTTGCAATATTTAATATATTTTGTAAATTCTGTTATAAATTTTTCTTGATTCAGATTAAACCATACGAAAAATGAAAAACTAAACTTATTGCATTTAAGTTTTCATAATAGATTTTGCTTTTTTCCATCCATCTCTATCCATGGCTGTGTTTAAAGTTAACTGAACAAGTATCTTTTTTATGCAAAGGGTGTTTCTTAACGCCTAAAAAAAACTTGAAATTGTAGAAAATAATACAAAAAATTTAAGAGTAAGAGTGCTATATTGAGTTGTGCCGACTCTTTAATACCCTCCACCGAATAATTCAGGAGTGGGCTATAGATGGTATCTGTGGAATATAAGCCAATCTTTATAAAACCGTTCAGAATATTTCTGAAAGGCGTATTAAAGTGATTTTAAGAAGGGGACTTAATATAAGAGCTACCGTAAATTATAAATCGTTAATCACAAAATTCGATGGAGTGATTTTTATTAAAAAAAAAAAACCTTAATTAGACCAAGTTTCAATACAGTTATAAATTTTTTTTTGGAACTTAATGCCGCTTTATATAGGGCATATGGTGAATTTTGGGTCAATCATCACTAAATTAGGCGGAGTCGTTTCTTCATTTTTAAAGAAATAAGTTCCGATGATGCCAGTAGCGTATAAACCGTAACCAAACGGTGCGATGCTGTGGAGTCTATAGGGTCTGTTGTGGGTTGGGCTCATTCCATAAACGGCAATTTTGTTTATCGCTGACCCAAATTTTACGATAAAACATGGATAACTTGTAAAAGGTGGTTAAATTTCAAGGGCTGATATTGAATGAGAACCACACCTAAACGTCAAGCTTTTTACTGCATTTCATTTGACATTTCTCAATTCCAGACTAACTCAATTTGAACCATGGAAATCGAGCAACCCTTTAAAGGTATTCAGGCTTATTATGAAAATGGGCGTTTAAATCAAAATACATATCGTGCACTTCGTGATTCAGTGATGAGACACATTTTCACCTCAGTGAATTCGTCAATAAGCAGAATTGCCGCTTTTGGGCGAGTGATAATCCAAGAGTGATTGTCGAAAAACCAATGCACCCACAAATAGTGACTGTTTGGTGCGGTTTATTGGCTCGGGCCGTATTTTTTCCGAAATGAGGCCGGTCGGGCATTTACTGTGAATGGTGTTCGCTATCGTGAGATGATAACGAACTTTTTATGGCCCGAATTGGAAAATATAGATGTGGACGAAATGTGGTTAAAACAGGACGGTGCCACTTGCCACACAGCTAACGAAAATATGGCTCTTTTGCGCGAGAAATTCAATGGCCGTGTTATCTCACGAGGTGGCGATGTCAATTGGCCGCCAAGATCATACGATTTGACACCGTTGGACTTCTTTCTATGGGGTTATTTGAAAGAAAAGGCGTACGTCGATAAGCCAGCAGCAATTCAAGAGCTAAAGGATGAGATAATTCGACACATTAGTGGCACATAACCTCAATTATGCCTCAGCGTCATCGAAAATTTTGACTATCGGATGGAGGCGTGCCGCCGAGCTCGCGGCGGCCATTTGGCCGATATTTTGTTCCATACACAATTGAATCATAATAAAAAGAATTGACAATCCTAAATAATTACGCCCGTATTTATAAAAATGTTTAACATTTAATAAAGGTTTACAAAACAAATTTTGTATGAAAATAATAAACGTTTGTTAAATTTAATAATCGTTTATAAATACGAAGGTTAGTGTTTTATTCCAAATCAACATCAGCCCTTGAAATTTAACCAGCCTTTAATTGGTAGCGTTTTGCAAGCGTGAATCTATTCATAATGACTTTTCAAAGTATCATAAGTGTCAAAAAGTGAGCGCAGTATAGCAGTTTGTTTGACAGCTAACCATTTCGTAAATTCTATCAGGCTTAAAAAACACACTTTATCCGTACTAACACACACACACTCATACCGTTTCAAACACAATACAAAACCTTCGTAACAACATTTATTGATCAGAATTTGTCTTGTTCAACTCTGGGTCCTCCTCGTTCTGATTTGTGATGCATTTTGCTTGTGCAAGAGGTAGAAAATGGAAACAAACTATAGAATGGAATAAAATCCATTCGTTGCATTTTAGTTAAAACATGACATTTAAGAATTTTTTTTCTCTCTTTTAACTAAAATGCAACACAATACTGATGACGCACGTTTTTCGTTGGGTTTGATTGATTGTCTTGATGTCTGTTTTATTAAAAAAACAAAAAAACAAATACTGATTTATATTTAGATTATGATGAGGAACAAACCAACTGTTTTGTTAAACAAGATTAAATTTGCAAAAAAATGTTTAGGTGTCAGAATATTTAATTTGTTCATGCAACAAATAATAAATAGAATTTTTTAAAGGGTTGCACTAAGGGCTTCTATTCGGGAAAAGAATCCTGAAAAAATAATTTTTAAAATTTCCGGGAATTTTTGGAAGGGAAAAATGTTTATGACTTCTTGAGGGAGAACTAATTTAACCATTATATGATATGGTTAAATTAACCATAATATTTTTAAAAATGTTCGCTAAAAAAGTTTTGTTGTGGGTGTGATGTTTTTGCATTGCGTGCTTAACGAAATCTTTTTAAAGTTTCCAAAGTTAAGAAATAGGAATGTAAGCTTTTCTGATTTAAAGAAAATGTTGAAACAAAAATGTTTTCCCTAAAGCTACTGTCACACTTGCCAAATATTTGACGAAAAAGACGTTAGCAACAGGCAAACTTAAATATAATTTCCTATTATTGCAATATTTATTTTTATTATAATACTTCATCATACAAAAAAAAATGTTTTTTACTGGGTCTGGCAATATAACTACACAGAAAAAACCAGTAAACGCATTAATCAAAAATAAAATCAGTTTTAATTAAAAATTTAATCAAGTGAATTATACGTTTAATCAAGTGAATTAAACGTTTAATCAAGTGTATTAAAATTTTAATTGACAATATTAATTTGCGCCAGAAAACAAATTAATAATATCAATTAAACGTTTAATTCATTTGATTAAACGTTTAATTCACATAACACTATGGAACATTTTTGGGATTATTGTCTGGGGGGTGAGAAATTCCAAGTCAGGGTGATGGTACTAGGTCAGTATAGTAAAACCCTCAAAGGGTTTGGCGTTCGTATGTGTCAGTTTTTTTTTATGACATTTTAAATTTTTTCCTTATCTTGATGTTTTTTTGTTTAACATAACTCGCGAACCACTTGTCCGATTTTGCTAAAACCAACTCAAAAAAATTTAGAATTACAATTTCTTTAATCCGTTCATATAATTTAATTGATAAGTGCAAAAAAATGTTCAAGCCTGGATGTATGCAGCAGATTTTATCACAAACCTGCACTGCAATTTTTGTGACTTTTTTTAAGCGATCGGTGAAAATCGTCGGACTTTTGTTTGTTATTTGAAACAATACACCCACATTCAGTGATGCCAACAGTAGGGGATTTCCCCTTTTCTAGGGAATTTTTTTCGGATCATTTTTATCTTCAATCGGATCTTAATAACTTCTTTTTATGGTGTAATCATAATATGATGGAGCTGAATCTTGTGAAATGCAAAAGCATGCGTTTTTATAGAAATAACTGTATTGCTGTTAATTATGCTTTTGGTGGTCATCAACTGGAGTTGGTTGATTCGTTTCTTGATATTGGAGTCTTACTGGATCCTAAATTAAACTTTGTTTCTCATATTACATTAACTGTTAATAAAGCTCGAGGCGTTCTTGGCTTTATTAAGCGCTGGGTTAAAAATTCACCGATCCATACATAACGAAGCAACTTTACGTATCACTCGTTAGACCAATCTTAGAATATGGGTCAATCATTTGGGATCCATTTTACAACATTCACAATTCTCGTATTGAATCGGTCCAAAAACAATTTTTATTATTCTGTTTACGTGATCTTCATTGGAGTTACTCGACAAACTTTCCTTCCTATGCTAGAAGACTGGCATTAATAAAATTACCATCGCTCAAAAGTCGTCGTACAATGTTAAATGTTTCTTTTATGGTTAATCTTATTAATGGTAATGTTTGTTGTGATTTTCTGTAGAGTCTGCTAAATTTAATATACCTTGTCGCAATACGCGTCATTATAATCTGCTTTTTGTTAAATTTTTTTAGAGAAAATTACGCTATTGCTGATCCTTTTTCGAGGATATGTAGACAATTTAATTCTATGTCACAATTTGTTGATTTTTATTATTGTTTTTCTTTATTCGTAAATTTTTATGTACTACATACATATATTCTGTAAATTTGTAGTATATTTTAAAATGCATATTGTTATTCATTAATTTTAAGTCAATATTGTTATTAGTCAGTAAGGATAATATCCATTGATTAAATAAATAAATAAATATGCCCTAAAATAAAAAATTGTGTATTCTTTTCCCTACGGTTGAAATTTTCCGAAAAAAATCCCTAGAAAAGGGGAAATCCCCTTCTGTTGGCATCACTGAATGTGGGTGTATTCTTTCAAATAACAAACAAAAGTCCGACGATTTTCACCGATCGCTTAAAAAAAGTCACAAAAATTGCAGTGCAGGTTTGTAATAAAATCTGCTGCATACATCCAGGCTTGAACATTTTTTTGCACTTATCAATTATAATTCTCCACAAATTTATTTTTACCGGCAAAACTGTTGATTATAAAGAAAAACATTATATGAACGGATTAAAGAAATTGTAATTCTAAATTTTTTTGAGTTTGTTTTAGCAAAATCGGACAAGTGGTTCTCGAGTTATGTTAAACAAAAAAACATCAAGATAAGGAAAAAATTTAAAATGTCATAAAAAAAACTGACACATATGAACGCCAAACCCTTTGAGGGTTTTACTAAACTGACCTAGTACCATCACCCTGACTTGGAATTTCTCACCCCCAGATTGGCTGTTGTACTGTGTAATTAAACGTTTAATTCACTTGATTACATTTTTAATTAAAACTGATTTTATTTTTGATTAATGCGTTTACTGGTGCAAAATTTTTTTCTGTGTAGTTTTATTTTGTGATATTAAGACCATGTTAAATCTCACTAACTATTAACTAAAATAGTGGTTATGCTTAAGTTGTTTTTATTTCTATAACGATTTGTTTTCTGAAATTTTTTCCAGTGCGATGAGATTTGTCGACGCACAGTAGCGCCCGTAGAGCAAACGAGGTTGCAAAAATCAAAATTTTCATGAGCACCGACGAAGTTTTGAATAAACTCATGTTATAGGAAACTTTTCAACGATTTCAAATCTGCCACTCTTAATAATATCACATTTTTAGTTTAGAAGATATAGCCGTTCAAAGTTGACCGACTTTCGGTTTTCAAAAAAACACACAATTTTTAGTAAATTTGTTGCGATTTCAGGTGTAATATCACGAAAAATAGGTAACGAATCGCCTTATTTTTTGTTTGTATTGATTGATGCATTTATTAAATGTGTAATGATAAAAAAAAAATGAACTGTTTGCTTTGTGTTTCTCCTGGTAAATCACTATTTAAAAACTATCCGTTTTTTCACTATTTTTCAACTTTGACGGAAAATAACAAAAATCTATATTTTTCTATATTTGCCATATTTGCAAAATCTGTTCTTTGATTATTTCTTTACATAATTCAAAAATTTTATCTGCCCGTACGTGCCCGTTTGGCTTCTAGAGGTAAAAAAGGTTAAAAAGACATGGTTGCAGAAATTGTATGACAGTAGTTTGATCTAAAATCTAAAAAAACTACTCATTGAAATTAGCAGGTACGTACCTCACTTAAACAATACTTTGGCGTACAAATGGTCAAGAACAATATTGACTACAGGTAGGCACAAATCTTATTTGGACACGTGCATAATATAAAAATGCATTATTCAGCCTAAATCCATATGTATGTAGGGAACAGGTACATTTTTCGGCATGGTAGCATAAGCCTATATATTGCAAAATAAGCATAATGCCTGGATTAGTCTACGACTGAAAGTTGGCGCAACAATTACTGAAACCATTAAACAATTTAAGTACTGAAAACATGGCGTTGAACAATTTTAAATTATTTGAACTGTTTAGAAAGTCAACCACACCAAATTTTTTCACGGAAGCTGCTTTAGAAGAACTTGATAGCTTATACGGAAATATTGAGAGAAGCGAAATTATAAAAAATAATTTTTATCTGATATATGCAAATATTAAGGCAAAATGGGTGAAATCTAATCGAACCATTCAGAACTTCAACTCCAAATACGAGGACTGGCTTAATGAAGATACCATCCTGGATATATTGGCAGTAGATAAACCCACCACATCAACCAGAGGAGCAAAAGGAAGGCCAAAAAAAAGTATTGAGGAGTGTTCAATTTTCACAAGAAAGAGGAAACTTGCCGATGCCACCAATGACTTGACCACGAAGCAATTATCGGAAGCGCTGTCTATTAAATTTACAAAGGATAGTGAAAGAGTTAGGTCGCACATAACCAAATCTGTTGCTGATGCAAGCCCACTGCGACTAAAAAGGATTAAGGAAAGCATTCCCACGCCCACAAACGCACACATTAAAAAGTATGGTTCCGAAGAAGCCTTGGCCTTGTTTATGGACTTAGAACTTTCCAAAGAGAAATATGAGAAACTACGGGCATCTTTAACGCGACACGGCGCTGACGTTTTACCCGGATACAAGCATATTACGCAAGCCAAAATAAATTCACGACCACTGCATACGGAATTTACGGAAGTCTCTGCGAAAGCCAATCTGCAGGATCTCATGGGCCATACAGCAAAACGGTTGTTGGAGAGTCTTCCTGAAAATGAGGTGAAAATTCTTCCTGAGAAGTTGACATTGATCAGCAAATGGGGCTGCGATGGATCATCCGGACAAAGCGTTTATAAGCAAAGGATATCTTCCGATGACGCTACAATATCGGACGGAAATATGTTTATGGCATCTGTTGTTCCTTTGCGGCTTAAATCGGATGTTTCCCTTCACTGGAAAAATCCACGTCCGTCATCAGTGCATTATTGCCGACCAATAATGTTTCAGTTTGCAAGGGAATCGGCAGAACTCATAAGGACCACGGTGAAGGACATTGAAGAACAAATAAGCAAGATTAAGCCTACAAAGCTGCAAATTGGAGAAGGAAAATATATTGAATGCAATTACGAGTTCCATCTGACCATGGTTGACGGAAAAGTCGTAAACGAACTGACAGGAACAACCTCAACAATGTCATGCCCGATTTGCAAAAAGAGTCAGAAGAACTTTGGTAATTTAAACGATTCTACAAATGAGGAGAATTACGAATATGGAATGTCACCATTGCACGCAAGGATAAGGTGTATGGAATTCTTGCTAAAACTGGCGTATACCCTACCACAAGAGGAGGAAAACTTCGATGAAAATACATCAATAAAGGATAAGGAAAAGATCAGAAAGAAGCAAATACAGGATGCTTTTTTTAAACAAGTTGGACTAAAAGTAGACTGTCCCAAGCACGGATACGGTAACTCAAACGATGGAAACACTTCTAGGAGATTTTTTGAAAATGATGAGGCAGTAACTAGAATCACTGGAATTGACAATCAAATCGTGAAAAGATTGGGAACGATCTTGGATGTTTTAAACTGCAAAGAAAATGTCAATTCTACAAAATATGGAGAATATGCGTCGAAAACTGCATCTCTTTTAGCAGAAATGTATCCACAGAAGAAGTTGACCCCGACCGTCCATAAAATATTGGCGCATGGCAAAGATATAATTGAGTACCAGTCTTTGCCAATTGGAGAGCTTTCTGAAGAAGCACAGGAGTCTCTTAACAAATTTTATAAAAAATATAGATTGCAGAACACATTCAAAGCATCAAGGGTAAGGCAAAATGAGGACCTCTTCAACATGTTGGCAGCATCTTCCGATCCACTTATATCTTCCCTGCGGCATGTGAAGTCACGAATAGAGTTAGAAAATAATTATAGTTTAGAAATGGTTAGTCTTTTAGATATACCTTCTCTTACGAACTGTGATGAATATTTTACAGAAAATTGAAAAAATAAATTTAAAAAAAAATAATTTTTTTTTTAATTTGTTGGGTAATAATTTAAAACATAAAAACCTAAAGAAAAAAAATAAAAACAATCTAAAAATGTAAAAATAATTTTTTTTAGTTACCATAAAATTGATTTTTCTACTAATTTTAACTTTGATAACCCATAATTAGGCCCCTACAGAGCGTAGCACCCTTTCCAAACGCTCATTTCATAGGCTGAACAGTTATCTATCATATGCTGTTTAAACTGTTCAATTATCTTATTCGGTTCAAAAGATATGATTTTTGCAACGAAAAAACTCAAATGGCGCCACTGTGCGACGGTTCAAAGCGTTTTGAAATAAAAGGAAAGCAGAACGACTTTTTGGTACAAATAGCTTAGTTAATAATACATACCAAAAGTGGGCAGGATTAGATAAGTGGGTGTGGAAAAAAATAGAAAATAGTATAGGTAAAGAACGATGAGTGTTAAATTCTCCAAATTCAAAACAAATATAATGGTTATTAATACACAACATCTGTCAAAAATGGGCGGGATCATAGAAGTGGGCGCGACATAAACTAGTAATCTGTATATCTAGAGAATGCCAACCGCTAGAGTTTACAAATTTAGTACAAATAACTTGATTAAAAACGCACTACATCTTTCAAATAGTACACTGAATTGGGTAAGTGGGCGTGGCACTTCTCATACAATGACAATATCGATTTATATATATCTGCAGAACGGTTAGAATTAAAGCTTTCAAGTTTTGAACAAATAGTTTGGTTTTCTATACAATAAATCTAATAAAATAAGGGTTGGATTGGAGAATTATCCATAGCAGCTTTAACATAAAAATAATTTAGATATCTGGAGAACGGAAGCAGTAAAAGTATCTATATATTTATCGATTCATTGTAACGTTACTGCCTTTCAATAACGTTTTGGTTTATTTCCTATATAATAAACCGTTTCGAGTTTTTTTATTGCCATTCAAATAAAACTTAATAATCACAACACTTTAAACACTGTTTATAATTTCACACCTTTATTTAGTACTTAGTCACTTTAACAACCGTAATTTTATAGCTTTTATTCACAAACTATAATTTTCTTAGCGTGATACGTTTTTGACAAAGTCTGAACTTAAAATGATATTATTATGCTAGCCCCCGCAAGTATTTATACTCTAGCCCAGACGTGTAGATGAAACTAGTAACGTCTAGATGGCTCTAGAAAGTTCGCCGCATAACGGCTACTTACTCTATAGTTACTATTTATATGGCTAAATTAATTTAGCTATTAGGCATCATAAACTAAGGCATACTTTCAGGCGTTGCCATAAATTGAGATAACATAATAACGAAAATTCTAGTATTTACAGTGGGGTTGAAGTACAATTATGCACAACAATTTTAACATTACATCTGTACATTGATTTTTACACCAGAAGTGTGCATAACTTATACAATAACAATTTTAACTAATAAAATAACTAACAAATACCTAATAACTAATCAATACAAGATGACTTATAAATTAATCTTATTCTTAACTGAAGTTACTTTTGTAACAATATATACAGGAGATCTATGTATCTTTAAAAAATTTTTACTAATTTTATTTCAAGGGGAACTTTGACAGGGGTCAGCGAGGCGCACCAATTAAGCCTGTATTTAATAGAAGAAGATTCAAAAAATAAATACGGGGAATTTCGTGTCAAGTGACCCAACTTTTGGTACGTCCTTTTGGACAGCAGCACAATTTTAAAACAAGAAGAGTCAAGAACTCTCTGAGTTATGAACATTTTACATTTTGGGCAAACAGGTGTTTGTTTGTTTGTTCTCATCCATGTAACTTGTTAAACATTCTTAGCAAAATTTGTCCCAAGTAGTTAAGATAGCTATTCCATCAATCTTTCGAAAAAAATATATTAAAAATCTTGTGTTCAAACTACTATCGAAAGGACTAACCTTGGTGCAAATTTCATCACAATGGGAAGACATCGGTTTCAAAAGTTTCAAGTGACCCTGACATGAAATCCCCCATATATATTAAAACCGCATAATACCCTCTACTCTATTGTGGTGTGGATAAAATATTGTTGTTGGAAAATTAACTTCACTATAAGTACTTTCGTCAGGGAAGTTTTTACGATTTATATGGGTATATTGAAAAATCAAAAATTACAAAACGATCTTCTTAGCGATGAAACTAAAATGCAGAAAGGGAGCTTAAGTATTAATTACAGCTTTTTATGTGAACTCTACCCAAAGTATTTCTAACGAGAGCTTATGCAATTGAAATAGGATATAATATCAATAATACACCGGGTGCCCCGGTAGGCTAGCTAGTCTATCAGTGCAGGGGTTGCGGGTTCGATTCCCGCCAGAGACTCTGGTGGCCTGCAGACAAGCGTAGAGCTTCGCTGGATTAGCTTAGGAGGTAAAAATTGCATTGAAACAACAATACGGACCTCAAATTACGGCATAAAATTTTGTGTACAAAATTACATTCCCTGGGCTCAGTCGTGATGAGAAAAACACTTGTTTATTTTTTTTTATTTAGCCGGCTTTTTTAATTTAATTCACTGTTAAAAGCTTTTGACGTTGGCAATTTAAATTCTGGTTTTTAACAATCTTAGATTTTAAACAGATTAACAGTGATATAAACCTGATGTCAGAATAGTTCAAGGAGAGATTTGACAAAATTTAAAAACAGTATCAATGATCTTAAAACACGATATTTAAAAATTTATCACCAGCAATAAGTTTAAAGAATTTCAAATTTTGGGTGTAATTTAAAAAATTTAATTTTTAATTTTTTCGAAAATCGCAAACCTCCTTTTTTTGGTTTTTCAAGTTTTAAAAATGGAATTTTAGAAGTCAAAATGTTTCATAACAAGTATAAGAATCTAAGATTTCTTAAAAGAATTTAGAACGGCAAAATGCACTATTCACCCATCTTTGTACGTTTGTCTGTAAGATAAATTAAAACGCTTTTCAAACACTTTAATGCAAAAAATTTCGAAACAAATATATTGTGCATATCTAATGGGTGATTTTTTAAGAGCTATAGGAAAGTTTTCTAAAAAAAACACATAAAATTCAGGAAAATGCACGAAACCTTTATTTGAATCGATAGTACGGTCCATATAATTTAATGTTTGAATATTTTTTCATGCAAATGTTGACCGTGACTGCGCATTAAATGGTCCATCCGCTTAGTGCAATTTTGGCATACTCTTTTGAACATTTCGGCCGGTATCTCGTGAATAAATGCTTCAATGTTGTCTTCCAATGCGTCAATTGAAGCGGGCATGTGTGTATAGACATGAGCTTTAACATAGCCCCACAAAAAAAAGTCTAAAGGCGTTAAATCGAACGATCTAGGCGGCCAATTGACCGGTCCCGAACGTGAAATAAACTGTTCACCGAACTCGCCTCTCAATAAGTCCATTGTTTAGCATGCTGTGTGGCATGTAGCACCATCTTGTTGAAACCACATGTCATGCAAGTCAAGCTCTTGCATTTTGGGCAAAAAAAGAGTTGGATATCATTTCACGGTAGCGCTCACCATTCAAAGTTGCGTTACGATTCGCATCATCTTTGAAGAAGTACGGTCCAATGATGCCACCAGCCCATAAACCGCACCAAACTGTGTCTTTTTCTGGATACATTGGTAGCTCTTGCAATGCTTCTGGCTGATCTTCACTCCAAAATCGACAATTCTGCTTATTAACGTACCCATTGAGCCAAAAATGAGCTTCGTCGATTCATGGTTAAATTATAGACCAAACTGAAGATGTTTGACAGTGAAACAAAACACGAAACGTGCGTCAGCTGTTTAACCCAGTGTTGCCAAAAAGATAATACAGTGAAACTTCGATATAACGAATCCAGAGGGGATCGAAAAATACTTCGTTATAGCTATTGATTCGTTACACATATGTATTGTGACACCTTAGTATAACGAAATTTAAAGAAATACGAAAAAAATTCGTTATAACTTCAGTTTTTTTTTTTGTCCAAATTCTATTTTACACGAAAATACTATGTACATAATAAAAATTCAATATTTAAGAGGTAAATAAAAAATTATGTTTTTATTTGGCAAAGAACCAAAACAGAACTGACTACATTTTTGGAGCTTTACATATGCAGAGACATTTATGTACCTTTCGTTGTTTTTAAAAGGGACTTCCCCGTTTTGTTTAAACTTTAATTTTGCTTTATTCTAACTTCGTTGTTTGGAGGCTATAGTTCAAGACTTCGTTATGTAGAGGCTTTTGATAACGGGATTTTAATGGCTTACGCACTTAAATGTTATATGTATGTATTACTCAATTATAATTTCGTTTAAAAAAATACTTCGCTATATATAGAGGCTTTATAGCTCAGAATTTCTTCGTTATAGCTATAGAGCATTTTTGTATGAAAAACTTTGAAATAAAAAGGTTTTCAAGGGACTCAGCTAAAAATTCGATATATTGAGTTTTTCGACGTGTGTGAAGATAAATATGAAAAGTTAAATTGGTTTTTAAAAAATATCGCATGCAATCAAAAATATTTAAAAAAAATATCGCATGCGTATTATAAAGAAAATACGAAATTTTACAGTTTTTATGAAAAAATAATAATTTTTATTTAATATTTAAAACTAATTAGATATTTTATTAGTCTTTTTATATTAAAATTTATGATTTTTGAAAAAATACGACTTAGAGTGAAATTCTCATGAAAGTGCTGTGTGAGGGATATGGCCACTGTGTCCAAACCCTTCGATCTCAGGGAATCAAACCTAATGGAAAATGAAGGCTATGGACAGGGCTACAATAACCTATAAAGGGTTTTACAAAAATGTTCATGTTTTTTAGCCCATTTTTCAAATCGATATATCTCGATTCCTAGACGTGACCCAGCGAAACGCCGGGACACGTATAACTTCTTTTTTACCGATATAACTTTCCCTGGTAGTTTGAACCCTTCCCGATCACTGACGGCTACCATTTGTCGCACAGTGTAATTTAACCATGAATCGTCTTACAAACGAACAACGCTTGCAGATTATTAAATTTTATTACCAAAATGCGTGCTCTGTTAAGAAAGTTCATCGCGCGCTTCTTGTGTTCAGCGACGAAGCTCATTTTTGCCTCAATGAGTACGTTAATAAGCAGAATTGTCGATTTTGGAGTGAAGATCAGCCAGAAGCATTGCAAAAGCTACCAATGCATCCAGAAAAAGTCACAGTTTGGTGCGGTTTATGGGCTGGTGACATCATTGGACCGTACTTCTTCAAAGATGATGCGAATCGTAACGTAACTGTGAATGGTAAGCGCTACCGTGAGATGATATCCAACTGTTCTTTGCCCAAAATGCAAGAGCTTAACTTGCATGACATGTGGTTTCAACAAGACGGCGCCACATGCCACACAGCACGCTTAACAATGGACTTATTGAGAGGCGAGTTCGGTGCGATTAAAAGCCTTTAGATTTTTTTTTTTGTGGGGCTATGTTTAAGCTCATGTCTATACACACATGCCCGCTTCAATTGACGCATTGGAAGACAACATTGAAGCATTTATTCATGAGATACCGGCCGAAATGTTGGAAAGAGTATGCCAAAATTGGACTAAGCGGATGGACCATTTGAGGCGCAGTCATGGTCAATATTTGCATGAAATAATCTTCAAACATTAAATTATATGGACCGTACTATCGATTCAAATAAAGATTTCATGCATTTTTCTGAATTTTATGTGTTTTTTTAAACTTTCCTATAGCTCTTAAAAAATCACCCGATACAAAAGTGGTGTTTAAAACGGGCCTCTTTTCGATCGTTACATGGTGTTTATGGTCGTTATAATCGACCTACTGTGCAAGGAATTAGGAAGAAATGTTGAGAGACAAAAAGGTTACAGCTGTGGCCAGACCTGTATATCATCGCAATTTGTGCCCAGGCGAAAATATCGAAAGAACCATTACCGTCCATTCAGAGCGTTATGGCAGTGTAATAACCGACTTTTTAGCCTCCAATTGCAGATTATGAACAAGACGATAATGGTTTTAACAAGACAGTGCGATGATCCACCCAATACGGCACGATTTAGAGTTTATTGCATAAAAAGTTTACAGAACGTGTTATTATACGTTTTGGCGACTTCAATTGGCCACGAAGATCATGCGCTTTGATGCCGTTAGATTTTGTTTTGTGGGTCTTCGTCAAAGACCATGTCTACATTGATAATCCCCTTATGTTGAACATATGAAAACCAACATTCGTCAAAGGATCGACTGCAGCAACTGATCTAGACGCGTTCACTATGACAAGGTCCAAGCATTACAATGAATTAAAAGTTCCACCGAAATCAAAGCTTTATGTTTCTCTTATTAAATGTTACTAACTGAAAAAAGGAAACCCCTGAACAAAACGATTGCAAAGTTTAAAAAACTGCAGTCAAAACCAAAAACTGTCGAACAAAAAACGAAATTTTGTTAAAAACTTTTCGCTTTTTGAGTTGATTTGACAGCGACTGTTTACATTAAATTAATCCGAAGTAAAAGCAACGGTTTTTTTGGGTAATGACAAATGAAGAAGTTGAAAAATGGCAGTTTTTCTTCTATGATTGCAGTTTTTTAAACGCTGAACGATTGTATTTAATTTTTTGTCGCTTTGGCCCAATTCATGCGATGCCAGTCTTATTGATCAACTTCTTTATAGGCCAGAGCGGCGAGGGGAAAAGAGACGAGTTCTCAACTTGATGTGCTCTTCATATAAGTTTTCTTTTCTTTTTCTTTTTTTCAGCAGATCTATTTTGACAACTATTTTTCATATTTAATTTCTTTATATAACGTTCATTTCCTAGCGTTTGAGATTTTTTGTGTGCGCATTTTGTAAAAATGTAATTTACAAAGGGAAATGTCAGGATGCAAATAAAAATTAATACAAATAGAAGAACAGAATAAGAAATAAGTAATAAAACGCGCATTGCATTAACGACGAAGATAGTTCAAAGAAGAAAACGTGATAAGTTAATCAAAAAAGACTTGCATCGTATGAATTGGGACTTAAGGTGCTTTTACACGATCTGTATTTAGCTGTGTACTTGTCAAATTTCCCACTGCAAAATGCATGCATGTCGTGTTAACGCAAAAAAAATTTGCTTCTGTAAATGTCAGATGGAATTAGCAGCGTAACATTTTTCAACAAGAGCGTGTTCTATTTTGACCTGACAAACCATCTGGCATCAGCTGTTTTGCAAGCCATTTGTTTGGCGGCATATATAATTATTTATTTATTTATTTGCACATATTCTTCAAAAAAAAACAAAATTTTTAATCAACTGAAATAAAATTTAAAGTGAATAAAAATAATTAAGTTAATAATTTGCTGTTATGAACGATTTTAGGTTTTGTCAGATGAAACCAAAAAGGAACGTGTGAAAGCAAAAATTATAAACCTTATGTATTTGTCAATTTTGATAGGCATGTGCAAATACATATGAATTTTACACAGTGTTACCACCAGCAAAATTCAAAATTACACTTGAGATGAAGCAAAATTACCCGATTCAAATGAAATTACACCTGATATAAAATTGAAGTATTATTTCATAAAAAGGCATTTAAAAAACAAAAACTCGTTGAGAGAAGATCAATATTAGTCAAACTGTTAAGATTCTTATTGTAATTTTAAATAAATTTACAAAAATAACATTAAAGACTTCAAAACAATTAATAAAACATACATCAAGCTTCTAAAATAATAAGTTTAACTTACACATTTGGTTGCATATATATATAGGGAAGGTTCAAAATACTCATTGCCATTGCTTTATAATGGGTGTTTTTTTTAGTTTACGAAAGGTTAGCTGTCAAACGAACCGTCATACTGCTTTCACTTTTAGCTCAGACACATAATAATAAATAGATTCATGCTTGAACAACGCCACCAAATTGGATTAGAGAAAATAAACTGTCAATTAGACTTTAAGGCCGTGCGATGTGACTCCTCTTGATTGTTTTCCGTAGGGCTGTGAAGTCACTGGTGTATGCTGATAAACCAGCAACAACTGACGTCTTAAATCAACATTGTTCATTTTATTCGGGGCATGCACTGAAATCGAATCTTGATTTTATTTGGTTATCTGAAGTAAGAATTTTAAATTACACCTGAATTACACCTAAGAGAAATTACCCACGCTCTACCCACGATGGTAAAAATTGTACCAAATTCGGGTAATTACCCACAAAGTGGCAACACTGATTTTACATCTAACAAACCCACTGCAAAAAACAAATCGTGTAAAAGCTCCATACTCTTGAAATACACAGCTCTCTCTCTCTCCCTGTAGTATATAGTGGACAGAGACTACAAGGAATGTCCAGCAGAACTTAATTAAAATGACATAAATGTTAAACGAAATTACAGTTATTTGCAAAAAAAAAAAAAACCCCTATTGAAATAATGACCTCCAACAGAACAACCTAACATACATATCTAAAGTCAGATTCAAGGAATGAAGGCGAGGCCGTATAAAGATAATAAATGATTAGTTTAAATGTTATAAGGGTGATTTGCAAAAAGACAAAAAAAATTTGTAATATAGAAAAAAAAGATAATTATAATAATGATGATAATTGTATGACAAATTTCTTTATTTACTTTACAAAAAAACTCACAACAAACAAAGAAAGAAATAAAACAATAAAAAGAAAATTTTCTTTTCTTGCTGGTTTGAAAAACAACGCAAAAAACCAACGTAAAAATAAGTAAGAACGTGAAGTTGGTCAAGCCTGGCCATATAATGTCCTACACCACAGTATTTAGAGACTAATTTCTAAAATTGTATCCTATTTTGGACCCATGGGCAATCATAGAACCGCCAGAACAATATTATGTTATGAGGTTAAGATTCATGTAGAAGTTATTTGTGCCGAATTTTAGTAAGATATCTTCATTTATACACTGAAGCAAAAATTTACCTAAATATTGCAAAATTGGGTGAAAAATTTAAGAAATATAGGTTATTCTACAGTCTACTGACGTTATTTACGTATGAAATACCCCAGTTCGGTGTTCAGTTAGTAATCGTATTTGTTTTTGACATTTCTTTTCTTTCATTTCCTTCTCTCTATGTTCTAGCGCCTATGAATTGGATATCCAATGAAACCCTTTAGAATCAGACACATTGCTGCCCTATTGAAACTGACATACGACGTCTATCAACTGATATTGCAAGAGCTGACATAGACTAGAATCCTCAAGGTCAACGTCCGGCGGGTCGGCCACTCGCAAAGAAAAAACATGGTTGTGGTAAACAAATTCTAAGAGCAACATATTATGATAAAAATTATGATTGTAGTCACCATATTAAGATTATTATTGAATCATATTATGACTAAATATACTCGTACTATGACATCATAATATTTTTCCCGTAATCATATTATTATTCTGTTAATCATACTAAGTTAAGAAGTAATCAAATTATTGTCATGTTAGTCATGATAAGCTAAGAAATTAATCATATTATTGTCATGTTAATCATAATAAGCTAAGAAGTAATCATATTATCATCATGTTAATCATAATAACTTTAGAAGAAATCATATTATGATACAGCGCCTTTCATAGCTGTCATAAAAAAACAAAATAAATTTAAATATTTTTGAATCGATTTTTTATTTCGTGGCTTTTTACAATTTTTCTTAATGTTAATCAAATAGCGGAGTACAATATAAGGCTTGCAAAAGAGCAAATGAAAAATCTGTGGTTTTCATGGGCAACCGCGTGTGTCCATTTTTTCGATTTAAAGATGTTGATGCCATATTGCCGAATTTCGAACGCTCTTTACATTTTTTTGAAAAAAGATGGATCAATTAACGTAATGACAAAGTTTAAAATGTGCAATATGTACCTAGCCCATAGATTGATCTAGAATGGTTTTTCGGCTTTCCTGAACAATTTGTTTTAAGACATACGCGGTTGCCCATGAAAACCACAGAAATATCGTAGCACTTTTATAAAATATAACGAAATCTCTGCGTATTTTGTTGTTGGATTTTACAAAAAAACTATGATATTTTTCATTTGCACTACTACATCACTAATACTTGAATGAACTCCGCTAATATTTTAATTCTTTAATTTCTTTAAACTTATTTTTTTATGGAATTTTATCTTTTAATTGTTTAACCGCTCACAAATAAAAAAAAACGACACAACTTCTTCAAAATTATTTTACAAATGGCGCTAACATAATATGATTAGAGGAAAAATAGTTTGATTGCATCTTTAACATAATATGATAAATGTATAGAAAGTTATCATGTTATGGCTATTAAATATCATGATATGGTTGTGAGAAATATAATATGTTTAGAAAGTTATCATAATTAAGTTGTTAGAAAAATAATTATTTTTCGGTCAACCATACTCAAATTCATAATTGCGATAAACATTGATATGTTTACAGTAACTATAATATTGTTGATATTAAATAAAAATAACAATTATTTGTGTACGACAACAATATATTGTTACATAAAACATAGTGTTGTTGCCGTAACCATGCCCAAACGTATTTTTTCTCTGCGTGCACATAATTCCTGGATCAGGTCCATCAGAAAAGGACATGAAGCTGCTCGTCCTACATGGAACGATATTAAACTAAAATAGATCGAGAGAATTCGTTAACGCCCAATGTTCTCCGTGATCATTTTGTTTAAATATTTTATTTTGCATTTTATTATTTATATCAGTTTTAGATAAATAAAAGACATATTCATACATTTATATTTAGAATCATAAGAATCATTTGTATTTTCATTTAATTTAATTTTTAATTTTTTTTTTTTTTTACTTTAACGAAATTTTAACGAATTTGTATTCAAAATAACACCCTTGAGGAATTAAATTAACAAAATTTAATTAAATAAACGGATTGAGTATTCAAATTAACTTCCATTAAGGATGCTGATTTAAATATTTTCATGTGTTGTTCCCAAAACATTGTGTTACTACTGGAGGATTATTCTTAATTGCGATGCGAAAATCAATGCGATGCGCAAATGAAATGCGATGCGAAAGAAATTGGTAATCGTGGCAACGCTGCTCAAATAAACGTCAGTGTCAACAAACGTAAAATTAAAAATAAATAAATTTTTTGTGTTTGGCTGTGAAAATTGTTTATAAAATTTATTAAGGACATTCTGTAAGAAAAAAATAATAATAAAAATGGATTCTGTGGTACTGTGGCACTGTGGTTCGACGACAAAGAAGAGCATGAGCAAAATTAAAATGTTTGGTATCTACTTTAAAATTGGCCCAAACCTATTAACATTAAAGTTAAAGTCAAATATTTTTGAACTATATATATTTCATACTTTTTTCCATCCTACAGCTTCTCTTATAGGTGGTCCATTGATATTTTGTTCTTCAGTTAACTTGTGCCACAAAGTATTTGCCGACTGACGTGCATTTGGTGTTTTCAAATGGCCTCTTGCCAATTGGCTGTGCTTATTCATAAATTCTATCATTATTTCAAATTGACGCGGCTTGGTGGTCTTATTGCTCGCTTCCCTGAATAAAATAATAAATATATGATGAATAAATAAATAAAGTATTATCTTTCGCTTACATGTTTTACTTTGCGAATGCTATTTTGTTGTCGAATAAATTTTGCGAATTTGACATGTGTTTGACATTTAGAATACCGACGTGACGTGCCACCTTTTCGCATTTGAAATGCGATTTAAAAAAATTTGCTAATATCGCAATACAGAATAGCAATTGTTCGCATTTATGTATTTTCGCATCGCATTGATTTTCGCATCGCAATTCAGAATAAGTCTCCTGGTTTACTTCTATTTTAACAAAATTTTTGTGTATATAACAGGGGGGCTACTCTCTATTGCGATGCGAAAGAAACTTGTAGCAAATCAAGCGATTGGTACTCTTTAAGGCTCCACGAAAAGCCCCCCAATGAAATAACGCCCAGGAAATAGCCCCCAATGAAATAATCCCCAAAAAATAGGAAATAACACCCAAAAGCAGTGAATGAAATAACATCGAAAAATAAATGAAATAAACCCCAAAACGAAAACGAAACAATCAGGGGTTTGCTGGAAATCGCAAACGCAAAACGCAAGAATTTTAAAAGTCGTTTTTTAGTAAGATTTCTGAAATAAAAGAATTTTATGACAAATATTATACAAACATTTCTCTATTAAACAGAATTTTATAACAAAAATTATAAAAATTTGTTTAAAAGTGTATTATAAACAGCCTCCAAATTCTTGCGTTTTGCGTTTGCGATTTCCAGCACACCCCCCAATGATGAAAATGAAATTAACCCCCAATGAAATTAACCCCATCAGCAACAAAAATGAAATTATGCCCAAAATTCATAAAAGAGTCAGTTTCACCAAGGATTTCATATGGACCAACAGCAAAGTCGCAAAATTATTGAAATGAATCGTGTGGAGGCCCGCAGGCGTCTTCTTAATAATAAGGATATATTCGGTTCAAAAATATTGCTGTAGTTATTTTACCCGCCCGTAGATCCTTGTAGCCCTGCTCTATTTTTGCAGTTCGGAAGACAATTTGCCTTCTACGTTTGGCCTTTACACGGGGGGGGGGGGGTGCTTTTTAACCCTGGGAGGTAAGGCCATAATGGCTTTATTGCTCAATTGAATGGGAGATAAAGCCGTTATGGTCTTATCGCCCAATCATTGAGAGGTAAGGTCATATTTAAAATTTTGGGAAATGAGAGATATAGCCATATTTTTTTTCACAAATGAGAGACAAAGCCATGCTTTTCCAGAATAGTGTTACGCATGGTGTCAACATTCTGTAAAAGGGAAAATCCTTAGTTATCATTAAAAAACATTTTTTTATTCTTGTGACGCACGCAGGAAAACTTCATTCAGCGAAGCCACCTGCCGCTTCCTACTGGAGGAAAAAATCCCTAAGCACGGCCGCAGGCCGTCACGCAGAAAAACTTTAGTATGTGAAGCCAGATTTCAATACTTAACTTTGGTGTTAAAAATGAAATAACCTCCGAATTAAAAATGAAATAACACCCAAATTAAACACGCTATGAAACAAGCCCCGAATTTTAAAAATTTGTTGGGTGTAATTTCATTGGAGATTATTTCATAATTTGAAAACCCCAAATAAAGAATGAAATAATTCCCAAAAAAAATGAAAAACGGCCCAAAAAAATTGGGAGTTTTTTCATATGAAATAACACCCAAAAATGTATGAAAAAAAAATTGGGGAATATTTCATTTCTCGTTTGGGCGTTATTTCATTGGGGGGCTTTTCGTGGAGCCCTCTTTAATACGTTTGCGCATATGTCTTTCGCACCTTTAATTTTTTTCTTTTCGTAAATCATCTCTTTATTTTATTTAAATTTTCCAATTTCAAATATTTTTACACACTTTGGCATTCCATTACTCTAAACCCGCGCCACCTTTAATTTTATTTGCCACTATTGCTTAATTTTTAGAAAATTTTGCGATAGTGATAGATAGTACCAAGTTGGCATTAAGCTTTCGCATCGAAATTGTTTTCGCATCGCAATAGAGAGTAGACCCCCAGAATTTTACCCATTCTTTTGACAAAATTTTATTCATATACACAGATTTCAATTACAAAATTATTTAACGAAAACTATTGTGTTGATTTGATGAAATTTGTGTAGTTGAATAAATTTTGATTATATTTTAGGGAAAATTCAGTTGGCTTAACCATTTTTTATTTGAGGGTTTACTAAATTTTTTAGTTACTACTACCAATGATATTTGGTTCAGTGTATGCGATTTTAGGAAGCGAGTTTGGTTTGGACCTACTAGCACAATATTTTGTCATGGAAGCTCTCTTAAAAGTTTTTGGCGCCAATTTTTATTTCAATGCCAACATCAAATTCAATCCGAACAGACCAAAACAGAGCAAAATGTAAATGAGTTGTAGAACAAGCTTATCATAAGAGATTTCTTACAACATGACAACAAATATGATTGCAAATGACTTATTCTCGCTAAACTTTTGTAAGTGTTTTTGAGAATGATGTCCCGTTATTTGACGCGTGCCTAAATTTTGTATTGCTGGTTTTAGTTTTCAGCCTTTGTGTTTTGTTCGAAGAGTGAATGAAGTGTTTTAAAAAGTTTTAGACAGTGCGCAACTAAAAAAACTAATTAAATATTATACAAGTAAATAATCTTACTATAGATTGGAAAAGTTATTTTAGTTAGATTGACAAGAACAGAAAGAGGCAGAGAGAGAGAGAGAGAGATAGCAAAAAAATCCAACTCTAAAAAGGTGTTTATTCTATTGTTTACAACTACAGGTGTTGTCGAAACGCCATCTGATTTTGACAGTTCAAACTAATTTGTTTTAATTTGTTATTGTTTTCTTAGAAATGTTTTACATTTCGAACCGCAAACATTCACAATGCAACGCAAAAAACCATATGTTGTTTCTGTTGTTTTTGCAATTTTGTTTTGAGAGAGTTTCCATTCCCGTCATTACTCTATGCTTATTCTTAGTCTGTATTACACACTTCATTGGTTCTTTTTGTTATTGCACCAAATAATTAAGAAAATTAATATTTATATTATTTATCGTTCCGTGGTGTTTTTGCGGTTGCGGTTACAAGAACTTCATAAATTAAAAACAAACAAGAGAAAATTTAAAAAAGGGAAAAATCAAAAGACTAAAATGTTACACTGTATTTAAGTCAGTTTACAAATATACCTCATTCACATTGCTGGGCGGAAAGTTTTTGTTTACTATAAAACTCAACTCTGCATATGGCAAAAATACTATGGCAGCCTAAACAAAAGGAAGCAATCCATACTTTATACAAATGTTAGTGTTCAGTTAGCGATACAAAGCATTAGATGTCAATCAAGATTGCCATAAAATTCCAATAGAAACGTTTATTTTCTTACTTTAAATCACGTTCTTATTGTTAAGCTTGTTAATCCTGGTGTTTCAATGTAAATAAAACATCAATTTTATTACAATTTTCCCCAACGCTTCGTAAAGTATTTTCTACTTCTTCAGGGGGGCGTAAATTTTTTGATTATTTTACATACTTAAAAGATTTGATTTTATTCTGAAAATTTTTTGAAAAACGAAAACAATTAACAAAATTACCGTCCACACACATCCTTAATGAATTATCATTATCAACATTATCAAATGAATTAACTTGAATTCAGGCATCGAATATGACTAAGTTTAACCAAAATGAATGACTAAATGCAAATCAATTTTAAAATCAGCAGAACCCTTTTGTGGCGATTTTCGTTACGAAAATATACCGTTACCGTTGAAAATTTTCGAAAAGGGACACAAAAAGGGGATTTTCCAGAAAAAGGGGTCAAAAAAAGGGTATTTCAATAAAAAAAAGGGTCAAAATTTTTAAAAGCAGTATTTCCCATTTAAATATATATAAAAAGACCAAGTTTTTTTTATAAACAAACAAAAAATATTTATTTCAGGTAGACAGTGCTTAAAAAACTTAATTTGTTTATGGAATGCCCTTTCCTGTTTTTAACACTTGACAAAAAGTGTGTTTTTCATCAATACAGCTCATTTTTTTAATACTTTTTATGTTATACATATTCCGAAATTTTTTTTTTTACCGATTTAGCGATTTTATATAAATTTAAGGTTTTTTACCAATTTTGCAATCGTTGGCGAATTTTTTCCTGCAAGTTTTGTGATTCTTTAAAGCTTACCGCTGTTACTAAATATTTGGGAATTTCAGCAATTTTTATTGAATTTTTTTATTCCTGTTAGTCAATCAATTTGATGGCGCTATTTTTGCAAAATTTTTTGAGCTTTTAAAATTTTGGGAAGCTTTCTTGCTCTTTGAGGCAATCCTCGCCGTTTTAAAAATGGACCCATACATAAACCGATGTCACCTTTTTTTACAGCGCACTCTTAATATTGTCGATTTTAAAGGGGGCGAAAAGTTCAATGCATTATGACATTATTAAGGATGAATTTTTAACATAAAACTTGCTACTCGAGTATAGATCTATAAGAGAGCAAAACATTTGTAAGAAACGAACACCTAATTGCATTTTTTAAATAAAATGTCACATTTTTTTTTTGAAAAGAAATCACCATAAGTTATTCAATAAATAAAACATAACAAATATGTATATGAGTTATTTTTGCTATTAGGGAAATCGTACTTTAATTTGTACTTTACTATCGAAAATCTAACTTAGAAGTCGTACAAAATCTCTTAACACAAATCTTTTTACGAATACTAATTAGTTTTTAGGAATTTGCGTTCTATATTTGGGTATTAAATTTTCACTTGAAGTCCATTCCTCCATCTCCGCTTATTTCGAAAACATTTTTTTAGCACTAACGTCCAGCATTGTTGACAAAAAACAAAATGTGAGTGCTATTTCCAAAAAAGGGTCAAAAGGTGTCACAAAATAGGTGTAAATGATACAGAAGTATAATTTAAAAAAAGGGTCATAAATGCCCTGCGGGAAATTTGTGTCAATTGGTCCAACAGACTTGTCCTGGGATTTGTGAAAATAGAACCGGTACAAAAAGAAAGAACTGATGACCAGTGAAAGGAGAACCAATCATGTAACTGGTTTATGAAGAACAAAAAGGTATAAAAAGTAATGAATAACAGTACAGTCTTCACCGGGGGTGTGACACATTTGTGGGAATTTATAAAATTTGGTACTTGAATGTAATTCTAGGACTTGTTTTATTGAAATTCTACTTTGTATTGAAATAATACCACATTGTAGTAACTGTCACTAAATACGTTCATTGAGAATAGGTGTGTGACTGGTCAAATGGTGTCAATTGACCCCCTCCAATGACAACCCCATGTAAAAGTGATAGGTCTTATTCATATAAAGTGTTAGAACTAGAACCGGTCTCTACCACCAAAGTCCTATCACGGGACTACCTTGGTGTCAGTTCGCTTCCCTCTAGGGTGGTATCAAGACCGTCGAAAAAGGGTCAAATTGATACTTTAGTATCACAACGGTAACGCTGTTTGGAAGAATGTTACGCGGTTTAAAACAATGTTAATATGGGAGTTTGGCCTCTACATTGATTAATCTCTTTAGATTCTTTTAAAAAAACATTTTTTATTTATATTAATATTCTCCATCTGGATAAATTAAAAGCGCATGTAGTGATTTTGATATCAATTTTAAAAAATAAAAAGAATCAGCATTTTAAAGAGCAGACGGGGGACATTTGCAAGATATCAATATTAAATAATAAAAATAAAAATCTTTTCTTATTATTTATACCAAAAACAAAAAGAAATCGTTCTTCTCGAAATCCTTTCAATTTTTTGCATGATACCCATTTTAAAATAAAAAAGTATAAAAATATACAATACTTTTTTGTAAAATATTAATAAACTTTAAACAACTATACACAATATAATAGCAAAAATATTTAATATGAGGAGTTCTATAACGAAACGCAATATTTTTATTTATTTTATAAACTGTTTCCAAATGACAGGCAATTGATTGTGTAGTCAAATTAATATGAAAAGCACTCAGTTTTTTTAATGCTTTTCATGTAAATTTTACTACACAATCACTTGCCTTTTATTTAGAACAGCACATTTATTAATTTTTTGGACAATTCAATAAATAAAATAAAAATAGTTAATTGCGGCCTAAATAACGGGTGTCCCGGTAGGCTAGTTAGTAGCGAGTTAGTCTATTAGTGTAAAAGTTTTGGGTTCGATGCCCGTCAAAAACTCTGCTCTCTTTCAATACAACGAGCCTTCTCCGGGGGCTGTTCTGCGCCTCTCAGTGAGCATAGAGAAAGCACCACTGGGGCAACAGGTCTAGTCAGCTTGGATCTAGGTTAGGTTGGAATGATACGACTCATGAAGTCTTCGGATTTCTTGAGATCGAAGGATTTACTAAAAGCCGCCGGGTCACGCTCTCTTGAAATCGGATGTCTTTTTGCTTAAGATACGTTTTGTGAGCCTAAAACAGGTGATGATGGATGTTGGGTGAGACGTAACAGTTGTACATCGAATGAAGTAGTTAGGACTGTGTTTAAAGATACAAGTATGATTATGGATTTTGTGAAGTAGCAAAAAGTTAAGAGTGTTGGAGTGGAGTGGATGAAGTAGACTGTCTCTTGAGTGTCCGTTTAACGGAATGATGCTTTTGCAAAGAGAGTGCTGCTCTCAAGGGGGCGAGTCTTTGTCGATCACGTAGCGGCTGTGTTATTAACTCACTGACGCGGAAAGAGTGTTGCTGAACTGCATGGTAACTTTCACCTATAAAGGTTCGAATTGTGGAAACGGATATCTCGAAGTACTGCTGCTATTCAATAGATGCTACGGACTTTTCTCATGCAGCTGAGGTACGACAGCTCCAGCTCCTAGACAAGAAGCGAGTGTATAATTTAAGCCGGATTATACATTTAAAAATTGATACCTGAATATTGGATATGCTCAATTTCGGGGGCGTTCGTAAGCACGTAGCTTGTCTCCAATGTGGATTGGATCTAAAATAGGGTGAGGCCGTAAGGCAGGTAGTCACGTAAATCCTATTCACTTTTACAACTGCCTAATGATTCTATATAGCAGGATAGTAGTGATATAATAACATGTTTTCCAGAGCGACCTCTCATCCCTTTGAAAACGTAAAAAATTAAAAAGTTTTGAAATTATGTATTTCTAAACTTATACTATCCTGTTTTAATAGACCATTTCCCGGCCTATTGATTGCTTTCATTTTATTTTTAACTTTCGAATTGTTTATCTATACACAGAAAAAATACCAATGTAAAATTAACATGGCGAAATGTTGATTGAGAATCAAGGTAAATTTCTGCAAAAGTATGCCCTTTATTTAAATTTATCATTATTTCATATTAATTTTAAATGGAAAATGTTAAAATAACCTTAAATCACGTTTATTTAATATTATTCACTGTTAAAATAACATTGTTCAATATTGAATCCATAACAACTAGTTTTACTTGTTTCGTACCAAAAAAAAAACACAACACCATAAAAAGAAAAACATACATTTTTTTATTTTCATGTTTAAAATATGTTCAAATATGAAGACGATTCCCGAATTCTTTTAGTTAAAATTATTTAGTTAAATAGTACAACAAGTTTTCAAAGTAGAATTGTTGAGTTTGAAATAACATCTGGTGTACACACATCATAAACAGATTACAATCTTTCAAGGCCGCCAGAATGTTATTTTAAACTCAACACGTGGTACACACATATAATATGTAATACATACATGCATGTGAGCGATCCTTTATTTTCTAATAAACACTAATGCGTTTATAACGATCGTTTTATCTTTTGTTTATTTAGGGTGCATGTATGTATTATTGTAATTTATAAGATCTAGTAGGTAAGAATATTGTTACTGTTTTAGTGATAAGAATTTAGTATTTAAGTGAAATAATAATATGTAAATAAATGAGTTCTATTTTATACTTCAACGAAGAAGAGTGTGTATCAATTCCTGCGGAAATTAACATTTTGGTGACCCCGACGTGATAATTGAAAAAAGTAATAACAATTTCAAGTAAGTAAAAATAAAAATAAAAATAATGAATCCTATCGATATTATCCAATACCAGGAGAAGTTAGGGCAGAAAATTTCAGGCCTTTACAATGCTCTGAGTGCTTTAGCTCAGGGCAATGTTAATGAGCAGGGATTAAAAATTGAAGTAAAAAAAACAAGAGAATCGTTTAAAAATTCAGTTGAAGAATTTAATAAAAATGATAAAGAGCTCCGACCACCTTCCGCAACAATGGAAAAGAATAATTATTTTAAAACAGACTTTGTGAAGAAGGTGCAGGAAATTTCAGAAAATTTTGAAAAATTGTATCAAAATGTAAAAGACAGAATAGAGCAGCAAGAAATGCGGCAACAAGCTTCTATTTCTAATATACAGGCTAAAAAATGTTTACCTCAGGAAGAAAGTGAAATGAAAAAATTTGCTGTGAAGCTAGAGTATGAAAGGGAAAAACATGCTGGTTTGAAACGGCAATTTCAGTATATTTTAGATGAGGTAGAAGTAAATATAGACAATTTCAAATGTAAAAAGATAACAATTGATGCTGTAAAAGACAAGTTTGAAATTGCAGAAAAAGTGTTCTTTCAATATATTGGAGAATTTCCTGATGATGAGTTGACTGAGGTATTCTACTCATTGCGTGATTCATATCAGGAGATTTCAAATATTGGAATAAGTTTTAAATCCCTTCCATTTACATTGCCATCAATTGACCTACCACAATTTGATGGAAAAACTACGGAATGGGATACATTTAAAGAATTGTTTGAACAATTAATAATGAATCAACCAATTTCAAAAACACAAAAGATGTGTGTATTAAAATCAAAATTAACTGGTGAGGCAATAAAGAAAATAGCAAAATTACCCTCCAGAGAAGAAAATTTTGATATAGCTTGGAATATTTTAGAAAAATATTATTCGAATAATAGAGCTACTACCTCAATTTATTTTAAATCTATTCTTGACGCTCCTTCAGTAAAGTTTAATTCTAAAAGTGTGGGAAATTTTATAGATATAATAAACGAAAGTTTGCAAGCATTAAATGTAGTGAAAATTGATCCAGCGGAAATGTATCAATCCTTAATCTGTTTTATATTGCAAAGAAAATTGGATTATCAAATGAGAATCCAATTTGAGCAATTTTTGGGTGCATCTAGAGAATTGCCAAAGGTAGACCAATTGATTGAATTTTTGCAACAAATTCAATATTCTCTAGATGCATGTCAGCAGTTTACAAAATGGGATCATGAAACAAATAATTTTCGGGAAAATAACAGAAAAGAATTTCAATATTCTAGAAAGCAAGAAGAACAGAAAGAGGATTTTGGGTCAAGTAACATGAAATGCTTATTGGGATGCTCTATAAATCATAATTTATTTAGATGTTCCAAATTTAGAAGTTTATCTGTTAAAGATAGATTGGAGAAGGTAAAAGATTTTAAAGTATGTCACAAATGTCTTTCCTCAGGTCATTTTAAAAAAAAATGCCCTACTAACTTCAATTGCAGAATATGCAAACATGACCATAACACTCTTCTCCATGAAGAAAAATTCCAGCAGAAAACGGTATTGGTAAACAGTGATAATGAAGATAATAATAATGATTACGTCTTCTTATCTACAGCAATTGTTCAAGTTAAAACTGGAGATAATAAATGGATAGACTGTCGAGTATTATTAGATAATGGTTCTCAGCTAAATATAATAACAAAAGAATTTAAAAACAAATTAAAATTACCTGATATTATTAAGATAAATAAAAAAATAGAGGGATTACAAATGAAAAAATCATCGGTACAGGAACAAATAGGCATAAACATTAAATCAAAGGTATCTGAATATAAAACTTTCTTAAATGCTGTGGTAATGAATAAGATTGTGTCTGATGTACCAAGTTCTAAGATGTTAGCAGGAAATTTTCCTGCCAATACTAAGTTAGCAGATCCTCAATACAATATACCAAGAGGAGTTGATTTACTTCTATCAAACGAATTTGTATTTGATCTCATATGCAATGGGAAAATACAAGATAAAACAACAAAAACAAAATTACAGAACACAAAATTGGGTTGGGTAGCCTACAGTATGACAAAGTTAGATGGTATTAGTGAAAATACTAAAGTTACGGTAAACACAACATGCGAAGGTATATTGGAAAAATTTTGGGAACTAGAAGAAGTACCAAAAATAAATCATTTAACAGCCATGGAAGAGAAGTGCGAAAAATTATTTGATCAGAATATTAAGAGATTGGCAGATGGAAAATTTCAAGTAGCAATACCTTTTAAAGACCATATTAGCAAATTGGGCAATTCTGACTTTGTAGCTAAAAGAAGATTTTTTTCTCTAGAAAGAAAATTAAGCAAAAATCCGGAAATAGGTCAACAATATAAGGAGTTTATGTTACAATATTTGGAAATGGGGCATATGAAATTAATAAACATTAAAAATTTAAGAAATAATGTGTATTATGTACCACATCATTGTGTTATTAGACCTGAAAGTACAACTACAAAGTTGAGAGTTGTGTTTGATGCATCATGCAAAACTACAACAAATATATCATTGAACGATATTATGCACACGGGTCCTAAACTTCAGGAAAACCTTTTTAATATTCTACTAAGATTTAGAAAACATCGATTTGTTTTTTCAGCCGACATAGAAAAAATGTACAGGCAGATTTGGGTATCAGAGAATGATTTAAAATATCAGTTAATATTCTGGCGTTTTAACCCAACAGAGCAATTAAAAACATACGCCCTCAAAACTGTAACTTATGGTACGACATCAGCCCCATATTTAGCAGTTAAATGCCTGCAAAAAATTGCAGATTGGAAAACAAATCAATTTCCGGAAGAATCCGCAATCATAAAAAATGATTTTTATATGGATGATTTAATGACCGGAGGAGATTCATTAGAAAAGGTTACAATACTTAGAAAAAATTTAAACAAAATTTTGCTAGAGTTTGGTATGCCTTTAAGAAAATGGTGTGCAAATGATATGTCTTTATTAAATGGAGTAAATGAAAACCATATAGTAGAAAGTCTTAATATTAAATCAGAAGGTTCAAATTTTATTAAAACTCTAGGTGTTATATGGAATCCAAACGCAGACGAACTAAGCCTAAACTGTAAATGGGAGGCTGGCGAAACCATTTCAAAAAGAACCATACTGTCAGAAATTTCTAGATTATTTGATCCGCTAGGATTAGTTGGACCTGTCGTGGTGAGTACAAAAATACTGATGCAAGAATTATGGAAATTAAAAATAAATTGGGATGAAAAAGTACCAAAAGAAATTAGTCACAAATGGGAAAAGATAAAAAATAATTTTAAATATTTAAATGAAATAACAATACCTAGACATTTTATTAGTGTAAAACCAACACTTGTAGAATTACATGGCTTTAGTGATGCTTCAATGAAAGCATATGGTGCAGCAATTTATATAAGGTCAATAGACAGCTATGGAAATGTACATTCAAATTTGGTAGCATCAAAATCAAGAGTTGCTCCAATTAAATTGATTACACTTCCACGGTTGGAATTATGTGCCAGTGTATTACTAACAGAGTTGATGAAAGTAGTAATAGAGAGTCTTAAAATTGAGTTTAAAAACTTTTTCTTTTACACTGATTCTTCCATTGTATTAAGCTGGTTAAAGTTGGATCCGGCAAATTTGCAATTGTTTGTATCTAACAGAATTAATTTCATACAATCTAATACTAATATAGAATATTGGAGACATGTAAGGTCGGAAGAAAATCCAGCGGACCTTATATCTAGAGGACTAATGGCAAAAGAATTAATTCAAAATGAATTTTGGTTTAAAGGTCCAAAATTTTTACAGAAAACCGAGCCGTATTACTCTTCATTTATTTTGGAACCAAAAATTCCAGAACAAAAAAGAAGAGTTAATGTTTTGCTGGTAAAAAAGGTCGACTCTTTATATAACACAATTAATCATAGGAACAAATTTAACTTTCTTCAAAATAGTATAGCATATATTTTAAAGTTCATTCATTTAAGTAAAAGACAAAAATCTAAACCATTTTTATTTTTCAGAAAAGAAGCATTAAAATTTATTTTAAAAAATATTCAAAAGGAACACTTTGGAGAAGAATTAACCATATTAAAACGTAAAAAGATGCTTCCAAAATCATCAAAACTTACAACATTATGCCCTTTTTTGGACAACCAGGAACTGATTAGAGTGGGAGGTAGGTTAGAAAATAGTTCCTTAACTTTTGAGGCTAAACATCCAATTGTTCTACCTTACAAAGATGATATTGTTAGATTGTTAATAGAACAAATACATAAAGAACATCTACATATAGGCCCTCAAGGATTATTAACAATAACTAGACAACGTTTTTGGCCATTGAATGGTAGACAGCTGACAAAGGGAATTGTTAGCAAATGTTATAGATGTTTTAGAAAAGGACCAAGACAGTTGCATCAGTTGATGGGAAACTTACCGAAAGATCGGGTTATAAGGACTCGTCCATTTTTAAATGTAGGAATAGATTTTCTGGGTCCCATTACAATTCATTATAAAATTAGAGGAAAAAAGACAGACAAGTCATATGTATGTGTATTTGTTTGTTTTTCTACAAAAGCCGTGCATTTGGAAGTAGTTTCAGATTTAACCTCAGCAGCATTTATAGGGGCCTTAAAAAGGTTTGTAGCTAGGAGAGGTTGTCCACAGAAAATTTTTTCGGACAATGCAACGAACTTTGTAGGGGCTGCTAACAGTTTAAATAGAATTTATCAACTTTTTTCTGAATCCAATCACAAGAGGAATTTAAATATTTTCTGTGAAAATAATAGCATTGAATGGCTAACCATACCAGCAAGGTCACCTCATGTAGGAGGATTATGGGAAGCCGTCGTAAAGTCAGTGAAAAAACATTTTTATACAGTAACAGAGGGCACAATGACGTACGAGGAATTATATACTCTTATGACACAAATAGAAGCAATTTTAAATTCACGACCGTTGACTCCTTTGTCCGATGATCCTAATGACTTGCATGTCTTAACTCCAGGACACTTTCTAATTGGTGAGTCATTGACCACTTTTAATGATTCATTAAATAATCAGTGCTATCATAATGTACGAGAGCATTGGAAATCAGTGCAATCCAATATGGAAGAATTCTGGAGTCGATGGTCATTAGAATACTTATCCGAATTACAAAAAAGGTACAAATGGAAAAAACCTATAGAAAATCTTAAGCCGGGAACATTAGTTCTACTAAAAGAGGACAACATTCCTCCAATGAGCTGGAGGCGGGGGAGGATCATCCGAACCATATTAGGATCGGATGGTTTATGTAGAATGGTGGATGTAAGGACAAGCAATGGGGAGACCAAAAGGTCAATTCACAATGTTTGTCCTTTTCCCGCTGATGATGTCGAAGACGACATTAAAAAAGTGACTACGTTAATAAATAAAGAAGAAAATGCAAAGTATTCACATTTAGGTAATAATGCTAAGAGCAAAACTGAAAGAAGTTGTAGTAATAATGATATTAATTATAATACCCGTAGCAATAACGTCACTAAAAGATTGAAAAATAAAAATATGTTATTGGTTTTGTTATCATTACTATCCATACTTAATCCGATTAATGCCCAATTTGATATAAAAGAATTTAGTAATAAGACAGGTATATTTTTTGAAAAGGTAGAAACGGTAGGGTTATCAACAAGCTCGTGGAATATTTTAGTACATGTCAACATATCGGATTATATAGAAGCCAAATCATTCCTAGATGAAGCGAAAAGTACACTTGACAATTTAAGAAAAACGAAGCAAATATTTTCATCATCAGCAGAACAAAACCTATATACTATGTATGATCGGGTGTTGAACAGGCATGAATTAATAATGTCTTCAGTTCCAAGACGTAAAACACGATCTCTTTTGCCATTCGTGGGAAGTATACAGCATGCATTATTCGGTTTGATGGATGAAGAACATGCCGATAGAATATCACGAAAATTGAAACAAGGCTCTGAAGATAATCTGAAGATGCTGAACGTCATTCAAAATATTTCATCTGTTCAAGATATGACATTGGATGTGATTAAAAAAGAAAATAAGGTTGTTTTTAAAAATATTGTAAAGCTGAGCGAGTCCATAAAGTCATTGGAGACCGAAATACATGTGACGAAAGATGAAGCAGCACGAATCAGAGCAATAACAAACATTTTGATATCGGTGGAAATATTTGAGCAAGTACAAGAAGACATAATTGAAGTTCTTTTTAATTTGAAAGGCAACTTCATTCACCGAATACTGCCTGTAAAGAAATTTAAGCAACAAATTGAAATGATCAAGACAAAGATAAGTCGGAACTTGCGTCTTCCTTCAGAAAATCCTATTGAAATGGAAAGAGTGGCTCAGGTATCAACAAGAACAACGACAGATTTCATCCTGTTTAATATACGTCTTCCTTTAATCAACAAGGAGATTCTTCAAGCGTATGAAATTTATACGTATCCCATTCTACACGACGGATTATCTATAAAAATTTATACAACCGACAGATATATTCTTGTCAATGAACGAAAGAATTCATACTACAAGTTAGACAATAATGAATTTGGTCATTGTCAAAAAATGAATCAGCTGATGTTATGCAACCAAATTCATCCAATGTTTAAGATGAGAGGTACAACTAGTTGCGAGATGGAACTCTTCTTAAAGACGAATAATATTCCTAATAGTTGCGAAATAGAAATAAAAAGATTCAAGAACTATTGGCAACAGATGCACACTGCAAACTCTTGGGTATTTTCTGTTAAGGAAGATACGTCAGCAGATGTAATATGTAACGATAAAATCCATCCGATCATAATAAAAGGTGCTGGTATATTAAAATTGTATGCTGAATGTCAACTCGATTCAGCTGAAGTAAATCTTTGGGCTTACGATGTATATGATTCAGAAGTAAGCTATGTTTTCCCAACAATTAACATCTCGAAATTCATACCAGCGATTGCTCACGTTAAGATTGCTGGTGAAATGGAAATATACAAAATTCCGGACATCCCAACAGCAACCAGTTTATTTGGATTAACTACACAACTCAACGTTCATCATCTGACACATTATGGTATCAGCATTACAACAATAATAATAATCTGTGTTATTATATTTGCAGTTGTTTACATATTTAGGAAGCTGTGCATTATATCTTCAAACTATTTACCCGCAACCGTTGCTCTACCTAGATTAATGTAATTATATTGTAAAAGGTATTAATTCTTTATTATTTAACTAGATTAATGTAACTATAATGTTAAGACTAAAAGATGTATACGTATAAAATATTAACGAGATAACAATTTGTTAAAAGACTACAATCTTTCAAGGCCGCCAGAATGTTGAGTTTGAAATAACATCTGGTGTACACACATCATAAACAGATTACAATCTTTCAAGGCCGCCAGAATGTTATTTTAAACTCAACACGTGGTACACACATATAATATGTAATACATACATGCATGTGAGCGATCCTTTATTTTCTAATAAACACTAATGCGTTTATAACGATCGTTTTATCTTTTGTTTATTTAGGGTGCATGTATGTATTATTGTAATTTATAAGATCTAGTAGGTAAGAATATTGTTACTGTTTTAGTGATAAGAATTTAGTATTTAAGTGAAATAATAATATGTAAATAAATGAGTTCTATTTTATACTTCAACGAAGAAGAGTGTGTATCAATTCCTGCGGAAATTAACAAGAATGATGATGAAAACCATACCGGGCCATTTTGCTGATGCTTCTGTTAACAAAGGGGAATACAAAATAAGTGAAACATGTGTTACAGGGGTAAGTGTTTTGAATTAGTCTTAAATAAATGCATATGTTGTCTTCACACACTCAAACCAATTTGATCCTACATGAAATTCACGTTGTTTCAACTTGAAACAACTTTCAACTTTATTAACTGAGACACATGGTATGTAATCACACCTGTTTCAATTTCACAATTAAAGGGTTGTGAACAACCTTTCCACCAGAGAGATCAAGACCGCCGTAAATTCAACGTGATTCGGATTGTTATTTCAATATAAATGACATTTTGCTCTAACTTTACTGCAATGTTAAATTAACTTGAATTATAGTTATTTCAAAAGAAAAAAATGTTGTTTGCAAGTTATTGTAAAATCATGTTAATTAACATGAAGTAACTATGAAGCAAAATTACCACCGAAAACGTTCAAATCAACCTTGTTTTCGACGATTTTACATTGGTTTTTTTCTGTGTGTAGAATTATGAGTTACAACACTCTGGATATTCTTTGATTTTCTTATTGAAGCTTTTAAAAGTTTTTACTAACTTTTTTCTTTTTTTCGAATCTTTGTCATTTAGGGACAGAATACCCCCTTATTAAAGGAAAAGGCCTTGTTGACGCAAAATCGACTCTATTTTAAATTAAATTCTTAAAAGAAAAAATTTGATTGTTTAATACTGGAACTCCGCATATATTGTATGTACACATATAATAAAAATTGCCTGATTTCAATAATTTTATTGTCATTAAATAAAAAAATTAAAATAAAGAAACCAAAATGACATTAAAATCAACAAAAAAAATATATAATATTTTATGGCTCGTAAAAGTTTAAAAACAATAATGCTTGTAAGAAGGGTCATTAAATACTTTATCTCATAAAATAAAAGAGCAAAAAGTGCATAAAAATTTAATAATATATAGAGTATAAAATAATAATTTACAATCAATATTCATACAGCCATCACAATTTTATTGTTACACTTACAGAATTATTTAAAAATGTCATACGATGTCTATTTTTTACTCACCTGAAATGAGAAAAAAGAAAAAAATACATTAGTTTAGTATACTTAATATTAAATTAAAGAGTCGTACGTATTTGAAGAAAAATACAACCCTGTCATGATAAGTTGTTATTGTTTTTTGAAAGTTTTCATACAATAGTAAAAGTTCAGGGAAGCATTTTCGTCAAAATAAGTAAGATTTGTGTTGTACTGTAAATTACCCCTAAGTTTGTATTAAATTGAAATTCATAATGCTAAAATGGTAAATAGTATCAAGCAAACTTTTTGCTTCAAATCAAAGATATGCATATTTATGCTTTTTTGCATATTTCTAAACCTATTTTATTGTTTTATAAGCTTTTTTTATTGAATATTTTTAAAAACTTGTTCTCCATAAAAAAACTTGCCCTGTTTATTATTATTGTAATTAATTATTTCATTTCTTTTCAAAAAAAAAAGTTTCTTCCATTTTCTAAACGAAGTTTTTCAAATCCCGGTATCGAATATAAACTTTGTTTCCGGGAATCACAATAAATTGTATGAAAGGGAAATGATGAAGGTTTTCTTCATATTGGCAGTTTTAGCTGTTATTCGAATTCAATTGTAAACAACTGTCAGTGAAGTTATTTGTGAAGGATAGTAATAAAGATTTGCCACTATTGTTGATAAAGATTAATACTGAAAAAAATACGATTAAAAATACTATTTTATGGTCTCTGCAATGTCTTTAAATTTCTACTATTGTCACGATTTGTAAACTGTTTATATTGCACCATTTAATGATAATCTGCCTTACAACATAAAATATGGTTGGATTTAACAATAAAATGTTTTAATAAAATTTTGCTACAATCAAAGGTTTTATAAAATACAATTGCCGTATTCACAAAACCTTTGTATCGTTGTATCCATTGTATGTTGTATAAAAAACCAATGGTGAGCTATGAATTTAAATACAACATACAATTGATACAACGATACAAGGGGTTTTGTGAATACGGCAAATAAATAATCTATATAATAAAAATAAAATGTTGTCTGTTGCTGATCGCATAACTTGAGAACGGCTTGACCGATTTGGACGATTTTTTCTTTAAAATAAAACTTATGTTTTTACGGAAAGAAAATTTTGACCCGCCCACTTTTACGCCCACTTTTTCCATTAACCTAAATTCAGAAAACGGCTTCATCGATTTGACTAAGTTTTTTTCAAATGTTCGTATTAATCTATTTTTAGTTTTCATCGAAAGAAAAATTTACCACGCCTACTTTTACGCCCACTTTTTCTATTTATTTCACCGATTTGGACGATTTTTTCTTTAAAATAATCGGCATGATCCAAGTAAGGTTTTTACGGAAAGGAAATATTGCCCCGCCCACTTGTTCCATTAACCTAAAATCAGAAAACGGCTTCATCGATTTGACTAATTTTTTTTCAAATGTTCGTATTAATCTATTTTTAGTTTTCATCGAAAGAAAAATTTACCACGCCTACTTTTACGCCCACTTTTTCTATTTATTTGACCGATTTGGACGATTTTTTCTTTAAAATAATCGGCATGATCCAAGTAAGGTTTTTACGGAAAGGAAATATTGCCCCGCCCACTTTTACGCCCACTTTTTTCGATTTACCTAAAACCAGAAAACGGCTCCATCGATCATTTGTAATCAGCTACCGAGCGAAGCCGGGGCGGCCAGCTAGTATATAATATTTTAAAACATTGTACTTTTTGCTTGAAAAAAATTTGTTTAAAAGTAACAAAATTATTGTTTTTGTATTTTTCAGGAGAATGCTTTTTAATCAATTGCTAGTTTTGCTTAAAATTCTCACATACTTTTTCTTTTAAGCTGTTGATTTAAATATATAAAATTTTCGAAGTAGTACAAACCAGTAAAACCGAAAAAATGCTGCTAAAAATCGTCGCGGTTAAAATAGCTTATAATAATGAAATAAAATTACAACTTGACTCAGTAAGGAAATTGAAAAAATGGGTCAAATGAATAACCAAACTAATATGGTTTTTAATTCTGACCATAATATTGTTACTTTTGACTATTTGATCGTTAATATGGTTAATTAAGGCCAAATTTCGGCTACTTTTAACCATTTTTTGGTCATATTTAGCCATAATATGGTTACATGTAAACATTAACAATATTTTTCCATATTCTAAAATTTTTTAATGATTTTTTTTTATTTACATATTAAAAAAAAAGTTCTTCGAAAAATATCCATGTAAACAAAAAATAATCTTCCAAAAAAATTTCAAATCAATAAAAAAAAATGTTTGGAGCTCTGCTTAAAATACAAGATTTTCAAGATTTTAAACCAATGCAGCACCTTACATGGCTAAGGCTGCTAATGGGCTTTAAATATTTTATCCAAAACTAAAACATGTTACTTGCTTGGCACATGAGTTACACCGAGTTGGAGAGGAAATAAGAATTTAATTCAATAATATTGGTTTATTGGTTTCATACGGGAAAAAAATATTTTTGAAGGCTCCTTCACGAGTTGCAATTTTTAATGAAATTTATCTTTTGATACCGTTACTACCGCAGCCAGTATTAAGGCGCCCGTACACGACATGTATTTGTCATCTGACATGTCAAATTTTCAAGTCACATGTAATTGTGCATGTCTGTCAAAATTGCTGTTTTACATAAGGTTTATAATATTCGGTCACAAACGTACATGTAATTTGCTTCTGACATTGTCTCTGTTTTTTTCGCATTGTTATTGCAGAAACCAAAGTAGTTCTCGGTTTCAAAATAGCTTGCTGCCGCCACGAAAATATTTATTTGCGCCGTAAAATAATTTAGCCATCTTAACATTTTTTCTTTTATTTTAAAGATACCAATTTAGAATTTTATAATTAAACGGTTTTTATGTTTATATTTACATAAATTCTATTCAATGGTAAGATGAGCATACATATCTTGGTATTGTAAAATATTAACTTCAGCCGGCTAATGATTCCGTCAATAGTTGACGCCGCTGCCAGTTTCTTCCCGGCATAGATTTCTGATGTCAGATGGTTTGTCAGAAGAAAATAGAGCACGCTCTAATTGAAATTTTGTCAGATGACTTTGCGTCTGACTTCTACAGAAGCAAAGTTAAAAAGGAAACACACGACATGTATGTGTTTTGCAGTGGGAAATTTGACATGTCAGATGACAAAAACATGTCGTCTATATGCTCCTTTAACAAGATGGGGAACCTGGCTAGATACTGTAGAATACTATACAAAAAACTTTGAGCAATTTAAGAATGTTATTAAAGAACTTGTTGCTACCGATGCTTATGCAATTAAAAAATGAATTAGCAATTGTCGCTTCCAACTACGGATATATTGGTAAACATTAACTAAATTGGACTCAAATAAATTGATATTGAAGAAATTAATACCGCATTTAGACTATGCAATTAACGCCGAGTTTTTTTTCTATTTTCTTTTAAAGTAGTTACTACGAAACTCTTTCCCCATTTACATTTACATTTTTTTCAAGCATATTTTCAACTTTTTCAACCCCGTTTTCTTCCCTACACCTCTTGCCAACACACAAAAAGTTGCATGCGAAAGTTGCGGCGTTAATTGCATAATGTAAATGTGGCCTAAATTAACAATGTAGAATGTAGAATATCCCATGTGTGTGAAGTTAAATTTTAAAATTTATAACCTTAGACACATTCTGTTATGTTTACAGAACAATGTTAACCACTTAAAATGACCTAATGTTAATGCTGTATTAATGGATAAGTCCAGATTTCTGGAAAAGGAGTCAACGTGGGCGAAAAAAAATGATTAGGATTTGTGGACAATACTATTCTCCATTGTTTTCAATCCCCAGAATTTTTAACTTTGACGTTGAGAGATTATTTTCCATGTAGAAAAGTTTTTTGCGTCCGACAGTGTTGCCAATTTAGCCATTTAGTGGCTAGATTTAGCCATTTTTAACCTTGTTTTGCCATTAAAAGATGATTTTAGCCATTTTTTTTTAGCAATATTTCAACTAGCCATAAAATTTTATTTTCCGTTTTTCTTTTAATAGAATAATTTTTATTTTATTAAAAAAATTTATAAAAGTAAAATAAAAATTTTTAACAATTAAAACGCCTTTAATTTAAATCGCAACTTTTACAAATGTTGAAAATCGCTATAAACCATCATTATCTTTCAAAATTAAACGAACAGTATTCTAATATTAAATTCAAAAAATGGATCAACACAAACATCAGTGTTTCTTTCTGGTTGCAAGTATTTCAATAAAGAGATGCAGGTGGCAACAAATTTTTTTTAGAAATTTTACAATTGACTATAAAGTTGCTCTCACTTCCATGGTCTAATGCTGAAGTAGAGAGGGTATTTTGCCAAGTGAAAGTAAATTAAGAACACCACAATAGTGGAGAGGGTACTATGCGTTTGTGCTGCTTTTTATAACACCTTAAAATATTGTTCATAAGCCCACCTTTACGTATATCTACTAATTGACTCAGCATCACTTTTTGAGTCGAATTAACAATGTTTGTCCGGCTGGTTGGCTGTCCATGTAAACCTTGTGCGCAAAATACAGGTCGCAAATTTGCAGATAATTTAATAAAATTGGAAACATAGGTTCTAAAGTGGTGTAGGCTATCATATAGTCGGGGTTGACTGACTATACTTTCTTACTTGTTTTTTTGTTGTAGATCTAAACTCAAAAGGTTGGGTAAATGCTGTCGTGATTATGATTTACCTTGCCTATTAGATGAACGAGTGATTCCTAAGAGATGAACAATAGGGAAACAACTTTTTTACAATTTTTGAAAATATCAAAATGGCGCTATCCATACCATGTAGTGCATAAAAAAACAATAAGAACTGGTTCCGCGTCAAATGCAATTAAGATTGGGATCAGTAATAATGCATTTACACCTACACCATAAACAGTTTATAAGTTGTTTATGGTAATAAACTAATTTGTGAAACTTATTTATCGATATAAACCATAACCAGGTTTGTAACTAGCTTTTGAGATAAACTAGTTACAAACATTCGATTTTTGCTAATGCAAACTCTGTTTTTTCAAAATTTTATATGTGGCCCTTGGTACAACATTTGGTTTTCAGATCATTGTTACAATAAAAATGACTTCGAAGCCTGAAACAAATCATTATCGGGCTTTACTAATGCTCAGATATTCTTTCTAAGACATTGGATGAATCAAGAATTCAAAAAACACAACGCAGCAACATTTGTGCGGAACGCGCCATCAAAGTCGTACAAGATATTTTCCCCCAATGCAAATCAACACGAACTCTTAATCTAAAGTTAATTTCACTTAACAAAGATAGTTTTTAGATTGTAATTTTGATTATAATCATATAATTACATTAAGAAATGTAAATAGTTAAATAATTATAAAATAAAAAATTTTGAGAAATACAACAAAAAAAAATTTAAAGGGCTTTCAGAAATCGGCTTCGACGCGGAACGTTTTTGCTCCGAAATGACCTGAGGAAATATTTTTCGATTTCAGCACAACATCGGCTACAGCGTGGTGATAGGGCCTTATTTTGGTTGTACCCCTAATGAACAATAACGACATCGAATTTATCGATGATTTAATTTTTTAAATATCTATTAAAATATTAATTTACGTTTACTCTTATTTAAGAAACTTATCTTAACTTACAATTTTATCGAAAAAAACTTTAAATGAATTATTTCTGTTTTGTTTTGAATGTTAATGTGTTTTTATTTAAAAAAGCTTTTAGCCATTTTTTAGCAATTTTTTCCCCGTAAATTTAGCCATTTTTGGTCACTAAGTTTTGGCAACACTGGCGTCCGAATAGGTTTACTTTTGATAATATAAAAAAGTATTCATTTGTTTATGCAAACAAACGTTTGAATAAGTAATTTAAACTAAGTTTTAAAATATATTGCACCTTTTAAATAATATTAAAAATGCTTTTTTGGAAACAATTCCCAGTTTCTATTTGTTAAAATAGTTGAGTTAAATACATTCAATTTATAAAGTAACAATATTAAAAATGTTTCAGTTTTAAATGCATATTCTTTTTTTTAATGCATATTATGGAATTTTTAGTGCATTTTTATGCGCATATTTTCAATTTTTTAGTGCATGAAAATCTCATCCCTTGTGTTGAACATAAAAGTCTTTAGTAAGGCAAAGGTTTTAAAGCTTTTTGTTTCTAAAAAAATTGTTAATGCCTTTTTTAATTTTTATTTTTCATTATAGTCTTATTTATTTTCAACAAATTCTCAATAGAAAAAGTACTGCGAATAAATCTTGAAGTAATTTGCATGAAAAACGTGATAAACCCCAGTTTTGAAAACTTATTTAAGTGTTGTTCCGTTTAAGTTCAGTCCTATTTAATTTTATTATTATTATTTATTTTTTAACAAATTTATGCGACTTATAAGGCGATAACAAATAACTCAAACTATTATCACACTTGGCAAATATTTGACAAAAAAAACACGTGACCAACAGGCAAACTAAATTTTATTTCCTATAATTTTAATATTTTTTTATAACAAGACTTTAAACTATTTTTTTTTTGCAAAATCTTACAGTATAATAGATTTTATTATGTAACTGTAAAACTAACATTGATTCAAACTTGTGTTTAAGGCTAGATTACACTATCTCACAAGTCTTACGTATTCCATAATACTTTGTGAGATAGAAATCTAATGAGTTTTGTTGCGACTGTCAAAAAATCTAATTTAACATGACATTTAACACAAAGTATAAACACTCACACATGTAATAAAATTCAAAAAACGATGAAGTCGTATGGAATGTCAAACTTGTTTCATAAGTACTGGTTCAAACTCTTCAAGTTTTAGCCGTCAAGTCTTGAGTTTGTTGGGGAGAAAGGAAAAGAAATAGCATCCTCTATTCCCTTCTCTCCTAAAAGTTCAACAGTTGACGATTCAAACTTGACGTGGGCGAACCGGCTCTAATACTTGTCATTTTCGTGACACATTGCATTCACACTATCACACTTTGTCATATTACTTGAGTTTTTGTCATGTCTAAATACAAAGTATAATAGTGTAATCTAGCCTTTACGCTTATTTCGTCAAATAATAGCTAAGTGTGATCACAGGTTTAGTTTTCTAAAAAAAATTAACATTCTCATAATCATGCATAAATATGTTGCGTAGTGCAACTGATTAAATTAAATTGTTTAAAATAAAAAACAGGGATGGGCATTTGATTAAATTAAATTGTTTAAATTAAAAAACAGGGATGGGCATCACGGAACCATTGTCCTTTTTTTGATTCATTTTAATCTGTCTGTATACCGTGGTACTACTCTGACTTATTTGGTACCATTTAAAATTTTCAACTCGTCTCAATTTTTGAACATTTAAGAATCTTTTAAACAGAATTCAACAATTTAAAGTTCACATTTTTTCAGAACTTCATCGCTTTTTACGTATCAACTTTTTTAAATAAAAAAACCGCATCAAATGGATGTGAAAAATTTTAAAATTTTTCAAACTTTATACTCTAGTGTCGCTGTCACAAACAAATACTGCGTGAACATATTGAGGCAAACGACAAATGCTTCACTACAGTGGAAGCTAAATGAAAGGCGGGTATAAAAAATACTCTCAAAAATTGACAAGGGAAAGAAAAATACACGCAGCAATGAGAGTAGGAAAAAAATAACACTCTTTTTTTTAATGCAAGTTTGGGATATGTGGTTAGGAAATATTTTGTTTGTTAATTTGTTTGATATTAGTATTGCAACAACAATTTATTGTATGCTAAGGTCACATACGACACGCCACTTGTGCCTCACAAGTAATTGACACAAGTAAACATCACAAATTCTCCTAGAATGCACGAGGTAGTTTTCCAATACTAGGAGTATAGGCAAACATTTCTTACTGTATTAAAAGTTTTTGTAAGAGACAAGTACTCTTTTTAGCGTATTTCACTTAATTTTTTTGCCCTCACTATTTAAATTGTGCCACGAACAGTAACGCAAATGTAATGTTGCGATAAGGTATTAGAGGTAATGCATTTAAGAAAATGTTAAATAAATAATTGTTGGTAAAATGTGTGCGGGTAAAATGTTTGTTAGAAAGCTTTTTGCTAGGATACAATAAAAAACCAATTAATTTTCGTTTGCAGCTCAAAATTGTTCTGATAAATGAAGAGTTTTGTTTGCACAAATGTCAAGAGATGGGCTCCGTGCAATAACTCCCAGGTGCAATAACTCACAAGAAAAAAATGAAATTAGACCCAAAAATTTTTCATACAAATGTAGGAGTAATTTCATTATGAAATAGCTCCCAGCCCTCTCGGTTTTATATCATTTTTTTGGAAGTTTCATTTCATTTCATAATGAAATAAAATCCAAATGAAATAAGTCCCCGAAAAAATTAACGTGGAAGTTATTTCATTTTATTTTGGTTTTCGGTGTTATTTCATTTGCTGTAGGAGTTATTTCATTTTTTGTGGGAGTTTTTTCATTTTCAATTATTTGCAATTTCTTAAGATTGTTTAAAATTTTAAACGGTATTTATAACGGGATATTTCAAACTATTTGAATACAATCACTTAAGTTTATCAAAGAAGAAAATTTAGCTTATTGCAATTGCAGTGTCTTATGGTTACCGGCTATGCAGTGAAGCTTTAGTTAGCGAAGCCGGTGTTTGTTATACCATAGAGGAGAAAATCCTTGCGCCCGCCCGAAGGCCGGCTATGCAGAGAAGCTTTAGTTGGCGAAGCCGGTGTTTGTTATACCATAGAGTATAAAATCCTTGAGCCCGGCCAAAGGCCGGCTATGCAGAAAAGCTTTAGTTAGCGAAGCCGGTGTTTGCTTTAGTTAGCGAAGCCGATGTTTTTTATACCATAGATGAGGTAATCCTTGTACCCGGCGTGCTTAAACTGCAGGCAGTTGCCATTGCAGGAGGTCAGGATATAATAAAATGCCCCATTTGTTGTCAAAATGTCGAGGACTCAATGTTAGTTTTTTGGTAACCTAATATGTAAATATTAAAGTAAAACGAATACATATACATATAAGAAATTTCTTTGGAAGTTGTTTCATTTTTTTTTTTGGGTCTTATTTCATTTCTTTACGATGGACTATTTTTGGAAGTTATTTCATTAATGTCTTTAGGAGTTATTTCGTTATGAAATCACTCCCAAAAGTTGGGGTTTGTTTCATTTAAGACTTGGAAATTATTTTATTTTTGTTGGGATTTATTTCTTTTATCCAGTTTGGGACTTATTTCATTTATTTTGGAATTTAATTCATTGGGAGTTATTGCACTGGGACTTATTGCACCTGGGAGTTATTGCACGGAGCCAAGAGATGCTCTTGGAAATCTATCTATTTAACGTTCGTCATTTAAAGCGCAGATCCTTTAATATTCAGCATAAGTCCAAGTAGATTTTAAGTCAATCAGCAATTACAAATGATTAAAACTAACTTTGAAAATTAGTAACGTCATAGTCTTAAAAGAACATTTTGTTATTGAAGAAAATCCATTTTAAAATGAATAATAATTATTTATTATTCTAAATTCACCTTTGTCACATATAACACCTTCTAAATAAATCACTTATCCTAACGAGCGAAAAGCAAACAACAAAACTCGTGTTATAATATGTATACTTTTACTTTTTTTGTGTTCTGATTATAATTAACGCCACCAAGTGATTAAATTTCAAATGCTTAACAAACAAAGTGTTAATTGACTAGAAATAACGTGAGTCTTTGTGTATTTTTAAAATTGTCAACAAACTATTTAATAAAGGGTGTTTATTTAAGCCAGCTAAATACAACATTTACGAGCAGTCTACTCTGGCAAATTGTCGTGAAAAGATATGAAAAGGCTTCCATAACGATACCAAATTATCCAAATTCAATTTGAAAATCCGTCATCGATTCGCGCAACTTTTAAAACTTTTTAGTCTCATTTTTTTGCTTATACTTCGTTGCCACTTAACAAACCTCAAAAAATGTCAAGGCGTTTCACTTCCATATTGTAGAGATTTTATTTTCGAATTTCGAAGACAATTTGACATTTATGTCTTAAAAAAACATGAGACAAAATTTTCATTGAATTTTTAATTTTTATTTTTCCAGCCAGCATGGAATTTGGTTGTTTGTTGTTCTATACACACACAAAACTAGGATGAGTTCTTAAGCAAAGCAACTGACGCACAGTTGGATCGATCGTAAAATAAGTGGTAATAAATCCGAATATCCTTAACCACAGGTCGGATTGCATAATGATGTATAAACGAGTCGTAGGCTTTAAGAAAATTGAGATTGTGAACACCCTGTTAGAATACAAGGTGATACACAGGGTGTGAAAGCTGACCACCTCGGGTTATGTAAACTTTGTTAAGCTTGTTAACTTGTGAAAATATTTACAGATTTTTTAATGAATAAAACTTAGTCATTAACTAGAAGGAAGATAAAGAAATTCCAGTTTATTTCACTTCGGCCAGGTTTTTACGAAGTAGATTAAGTTTAAACTTAGTTTAACGTAGTATAAAAAAACTCTATGACCATATTTACATTATGCAATTAACGCCGCAACTTGCCGCAACTTTCGCATGCAACTTTTTTTTTGTTAGCAAGAGCTCTAGGGAAGAAAACGGGGTTGAAAAAGTTGAAAAAATTCTTGAAAAAAATGTAAATGTAAATGTGACAAAAGTTTCGTAGCAACTACTTTAAAAGAAAATAGAAAAAAAAACTCGGCGTTAATTGCATAGATGTAAATGCGGTCTATTTTTCCGGCGAAATGTGATTCTTTTATTATTTCATTATGTTGATCCTTCAAAAATACTTTGCCATGTTTTAGAGCAAAACTAAATAGTTGCTGTTTACATTTTTCAAACATAAAAAATGTATTGGAAAAAGAGAAGCAAAACACTTGTTTTACCGCAAAACTAATTCCGAGGCCCAAAACACGTGGAAACGTACTTTTAATGGGCTTAGTATTAAAAAGATAAATTGCCGTATATAAAGTGAGACCAATCCACAACTTTATACTACATTACATCCAGAAAAAATACACCATTTAGAGCAGTTTTCAGGCTTCGTGGAATACGGAAGAATAGCCCTTAATTGGACGTCCAGAAGGCGCTTCGTCAAGACCTGCCTATCTGCCAATATGGCCGAAATCATTTTCAAATATAAATCCCCTGTATTTCGATTTTTCGAATAAAAAATTTTTTTGATTAAAATTACATGTTTCGTGTTATTTTTTTTTGCAATTCCAAGTTCTATCGGGCTAAAAAAAACACCCTGTATTTATTGAATTCACTAACAGACTTAGGAGAATATTTTAATTTACAAAATTTCCAAGTAACGTGAGTTATTTACAAATTGTTTGTGTTCAAGATCTAGAAATAAATAAAATATGTACAAATTATAATAATAAATCTATATATATAAAAGAGACGTGTCTGTTTGTAATCAGCGATTTTTAATAAAAATTGTTATTGGTGAAAATCAATTAAACACGTTCATATTTTATAAAATTTTAAATCTTTACTAAGGGCCAGCAAAGCGGACCGGGTCCAGCTAGTAAATATATTAACAAATATCAACAGAAATTATTTCACAATAATTTCAAATAATAAAAATAAAATACGCGAATATTGTATAAATGCACGCGCCTTAAGCTGGAGTTTTTGTTGCGGGACTTAAAAGGGAGCCATCGAGCATCATTTAAACTTGGTGTTTACTCTTCTCGCGGAAAACGTATTAGATAGATTGATTATATTTAGACTCATAGAAAGCTAAAAAAAAACGACAAGTTGGACTCTGGAACGAAATCAAAATAGCGGTTTTCACCTTTTGTGTTAAGTGTACAACTCTGTTTTATTTAATACGTTTTTCCACTACAAAGCGTGAGTGTCTTTTTCGAATGTATTGTAAATTAATGAATTTGCTGAGAGAGAAGGAGAGAGATATAGTTTCGTCAACTGTTTTATTCTGGTAGATTTAACATAGTGCTTATACTCAGTGATGCCAACTTTTTGAGAGCAAAAAGCACTTTAAAATTTAAAAAAAGCACTAAAAAGCACTTTTTCGAGCAAAAAAAAAGCGTAAAAAAGCACTAAGCCATTTTTGCAATTTAATTAACCCCAAAACAAGTTGCATTTGGCTGTGCCGAGTATTATATACCTCCAAAATCTTAAAAAAGGTGACGGCGTTGATGGGGACCATTTTCATTTAAGATTAAGTAATAAATATATTTACATTTGTATTAAACATTTTTAAATGTATTATTATTATATTCAATAAAAATAATATCATCCAAATCATTTGGATCGTCATCAGCTGAGTTTAAATTGGCCATAAAACAGTTTAAAAGTAATACAGTGCAAGCTTGATTTTCGTAACTCGAAAAAATCTGGCCTGTTTCAATTAACGAAATTTTCCAATGACCGATCATTGTTTATAAAACATAATTTTATCGTTTAAATAAATCTTAATTAAAATCGTGCCAAACCTTTTTTCAATAGCACTAGAGGAAGAAGTGCACAACACGTGGAAAACTAAAACGCATGAAAAAGGTCACACAACGCTCTTTATAAAAGTCTTTTCTGTCACATGTATGTAATTTATTTATTTAACTCTTTGCTTATACCATGCTACGGCTCTTTTGTACGGTTTCCGAGGCATGTTTTTAATAATTCCTTATGTTTTCCGAGCCATATTCTATTTTTGAAACAGTGTCTACATCTTTAAAAAAATGTTTACCAATAAACATCGTTTTTATTACGATTACTAAATATGTTGTCAACGCTAAAAAGTGCAACGTTTCGTAAAATTTCCAAATTGCTAGAGAGCCTAGCTCTAACTTCGTAAATAAAGTTTTGGTTAAACGAATGTTACTTTCTTTTATCACTTTTTTTTTCATTTGAAATCTTTAAGTCTTTACAAGCCTTCTCAAAATTGTACCCCAAATAGCAAAGCTCATCTAAATCATCCTCTATATAATCGAAGTTTTAAAAAAAGGTAGAAAAAAAAAATAAAAATTGTAAAAAGCACTAAAGGCACTAACGAAAAATTGAAAAAGCACCAAGTTAGTGCTTTTTCTTAAATTGGCACTTTGGATAAAATTTTGGCGATTCGAGGTATCAAAAAGCACCATAAATAGTGCCAAAAGCACTAAGTTGGCAACACTGCTTATACTACAGCTTTTTGTGTGATTTTTTTAACAAACGCTTAGTAAAGGAAAGTAGAAAACATTTTATTGTTGCGGTGTTGTATGTGTTAGTACGTTAAATTTAATTGAAAAGATAAACAAGGTCTACAAGGTAGAGTTGTGTCGTTCCGGAACGACCTAGTTCCTTTGAACGATTCCCTAAAAGGAACGGTGCGGACTTTTTCAATAGTTCATTTTTTGTCGTTCCTCGTTCCGCAATTGCAATTCGTTGGATGATCACATGGTAGGGTTATTTTTTGTGTATTGATCAATGTTGCCGACTTTTGTGTATTTTTGTCGTGACATACAAAAAATGTATAATTAAATCAATTTAGCAATATACCACTCATTATTATTTGTTATTATTTTTTAACAAACATTTTAAAAAATACATAATTCTTATGTAGGTAGTTGTAACGCCACAACATAAAGACAATCAATAACAAATATTTGATTGTTGACGTTTTAACGAACGACAGAGAAGTTTTTTCGTTCCTTGTTCATTCATTGTTCAAAGATTATACTTTGGTTCAAAGTAAAAACCGGAACGATGAACGAAAGGAACGACCTAGTTCCTTTGATCTTTCGGATCGGTCGGAACGATTCCACAAAAGGAAAGATTTTGCCCAACTCTACTACAAGGGTACCCCACTAACAAGAGTGAAAACCAGGGACCGTAACAGTTTAGCTATGATCCCACTATGGCCTCAAATAGCAAAATCTGTAACGATTTTTATCGTTCTATATCGGCGCACATTTAAAAACATCGCATAATTTACTCTTGGGTGGTGCCATTATTGTCGCACATTATGACAATTGTTTTTGGTTCCTATCGGCCAAAACTCAATTGCGACAATAATCGGTACAATGCGGTCACACTTTCGCGCTATTTGTGCACACCAAATCATTTGTTTTTGTTTATTTGCTTGTTGGCAGACACCAACGCAAATCTTTGAATTGTCAAAATTCGCAAAATTCGTCGTCTAAATAATCCATTAATCGTCCATGTTCTGACAATTGCACGATTTGAAATCGCAAAACGCCAGATTTATTTTATCGTGTTCTGGAACTCGTGCGTTTAGCTTGCGATCTGGAATAGTTTTTTAACATATATTCTAGTTCTCTTTTGCAATTTGAAGTCGCCAAACATCTTGCTATTGCGATTTACAGAACACCTAATTTGCGATTTTAAGTCAGTATCGCCAACGTTAAGAGTTTTGCGATTGTAAGAACATGCCCGAATGTTTACTTAAAAATTAAAATACTATATTAAAATATAATAATAAAAAAATTCATTCAATTGTTTTAAGAAAGCGTGATTTTTTTAATTGTTGTTTTGTAAACAGATGTTTTAAAACCAGGGATGCAACATCGGCAAGGCGAATTCACTAGAAGGTGGGGTCAAGTCAGCATATCGTTACCTTAATATAAAAAGGCCCCAACTCATTTTTTTTGGAAATCCGTTTTTTTATTGATTCTTGTAGAATGGTTGCTAATACACATTCTATTAAAATTTCAAGCAAATTAGATTAAAAATAAAGAAGTTATAAGCAGAACACAAAAAGCCCTAACTCATACACACAATTTTTCTAAAGAAAAAAAGCCCTAACTCATACACACAATTTTTCGAAAGAAAAAAACACTGACTCATACATATGTATTTCAATCTGAATTCCTCGTTTTATTTTAATAAAGATGTTTTTTGACAATGTTTGTGTAGCTATATTATTTCAGCTTTTATTAAGTTTTTTCCTTCTCCTGTAAAAAGTGTTTTTGATGAGTTGGGGCCTTTTTATATTAAGGTAACGATATGGTGATTTTTTTCGGTGGTCGACTTGTCAAAGTTTGTATACAAACTAATTTTTTATGTAAACAAACCTTTTTTACTAGCAATATTTTTGACAATCCGACCACAGAAGCAGTCTTGTTGTAGAGTTGACCTCACCTTCTAGTCAATTCGCCTCGACTGCAATGTTTTGGTAAAAGCGACTTGTTTTCTTTTGTTCAACAGTGCAAATGTACTATTTAGTGTTTTAATAGATAAAACAAATGTATTTTTGCTACAATTAAGCTCAAAAAAGTAAAATTTTAGTGGCCAGTTGGTGCAATTTCAAAATTTTGATTTGCCATCGGTACTGATTGTTGACTTTGATCGGCGCACAAGTGGCCGATAAAAATCGATGGATATTTAATTTACAATTTGCTCCAGATTGTACAAAAGAGTGTTCATATTATCGGCACAACAAGGTTAATTTTGATTGTCTACATTCAGTGCAATTTCGGCACGGATTGTCGCATTTAAAAAAATTGTGACCGTTCACACTAGCGGCACAAAAAATACGAAAAAAATTGGTGCATTGCGCCGATAGTGGGATCTAAGCTTTATTCCTTTTTTCATTAAAGTCAGATGGTAGTAGTTTATTTTTTTTTTAATTATTAGTTGAACAAAAATAAAAGTTATTTTTTGATGTTTTTCGGTCCCTAGTGCTATCTACACTCGCCTTTGTCAAATCTTAAATACCCCAATAAAAAATTTTATCATTTTGCGAAGCACTAATGGTACATTTATAAAAATTAGTGCACAATTATGCGCTACGCAATAAGACATACAGAGATGCAGGAAGAAACTCTTAACAAGTTTTATAAAAGAAAAAATAAAATATCAAGTGCTACGCGATTGCCTTACTACGAAGCAGATTTGTAAGGGAGAATACTAAAAAATAACTGTAAAAAAACATTTCGTGTTAAGCTGAACGCTACATTTGCCAGTTTTTATATGCGTTGAATAAAGCGCTTTTTGTGTCAAAAATGTATTGCTTCAAAGTGGGAACTCACCATATAAAATTCATGCCTTCCGTAAGCGAGATGGTAAGCGAAACTCCCTTATAAACCTGCTCCGTTTGAAGCTCAATTTTTTATTGGGACCCATCACCATAATTTTAAAAATCGTACAAAACCTTAAATTCAGAAGCACACTTCTTTCTACAGGAGCCATGGGAAAAAATGTTTATTTTCAATATTTAATACTTTATAAAAGCGTTATATGAGCCAAATTTGGGTTCCCTAGGTCTATGGTATGGGCGCTCTTGTGCAAAAATCATTATTTTGTGAAGAAAAAAGTAGTTATTTGTCTATAATTTGATTATTAATGAATCGATTTCGTTAATTTTCACTACTAGTATTCTACTAGGTTTATCTAAGACAAAAGTTGAAATAAAGATCATAAATTATAAGAAAACTTAAAACAAATAAGGTTTAGGGGTAAACATTGGAAACAGTCGTGGTTTTTTGCTCATATCTCATCCATTGATGGACCAATCTGGCTGAATTGCAATAGCAGCCTATAGCAGACTATGTTTAATATAAACATATAACAATCTAGTCCCCATCATATCTAGGGCCTTCAGAAAACCCATTTCAACATACACACGGAAAGACAAACTGACGTACTGACTGACGGGCATCGGTTAATCAACTCTGCTAATCAAAAGTATTCATAATACATATTTTTTAGTGTCCTAAGATCATTTTTTTTTTTAATTCAAGTAGTAAAGTAAAAGTAAGTAAGGCATTGCCTGATCTCCTAAATAAAAAGTGATAATCAAAAGTCAATCTTTACATTTACATGATCCATACTTTGATTCCAAGGTTTGCAAACACGGATATGCATGAGTAAAACTCTGAAAGTGGTTCTATGTAATATATTAATTTACAAACTAAAACGTGAGTTTCCTGGCATTATTTCTTGGCATTTACTGGCATTACAATTTCTAGGCATTTGTTTACTAATCCCACAAAATACCAAAATCTTACATACATAAAGTTATTTCAGTCTAATTACCTCACTAATTCCCATATGAGTAAAACAAACACAAATAATTTTTAAATCTCGTAAAAAAAAAATTTACTCAAAAACCACAAATAATTTAGAATTTATTATTTTGCAAGTAAATGAAATACAAAATCCATTAGAATAAATTTGCGCCTTAAAAACTGAAAATGCAATCGATAACTATGAACGAACATCCAGAGAATGCAATTTAAATTTGTGGTCATTATTTTGGGCAAATGCACAACAAAAAAGATCGAAATGTCGCAATTTTAATTAAATAAATTTCTATTGAAATTCTAATAATAAAAAGAAATAATTAATATTTGAACAGTAAATGCTTATGACAGCAACACGAGCAAAAAACCCAAACACACACACACACGAACATGCACAAAGTGTTTTGTGTACTTTAAATTAATTAAAATTTTACACTCTGGATAATGTTGATAATTTAAACTAAAATCAATGCAGTTTATTGACCAACTTAATTATTTTAGCCATATTTGAGAATTTATTGGTAGTTTGAATAATTCATTAAACAATTAATCAGAAATTAATTATTTTTGTTAAAGAAAACTTTAGCAACTACTTAATTTAAATCTGTACTAATCGGCCTAATTACTTGTCATCTGCTTGAAAAAACAATCACTCATTCATTTAAAAATTTAAGTTATTATTTATTTATTTATTACCAAACAATTATTTAATCAAAGAAATTGCAATAAATACAAAAAAAGTTATAATAAGGGTATTCACGTCACAAGTTGCACCCTTGCAACAAAGCAAAAGTGCAAAAATATAACAACAACCACACAGGCAATTAGTTGTGCGTAAATAATTGTCTTTGTGGTTGTTGTTATGTTTTTGCACTTTTGCTTTTTTTGCAAGGGTGCAACTTGTGACGTGAATACCCTTAATATATTGCAAATAAATACACTGGGATAAATTACACTGGCGAACAGTTATTTTGCGGCCTGGAACTTTATGTATTTTAAATTGTGAACAAGAACAAAAGTTGTGCACCGATTGCAATGAAATAAAGCTAATTTCTAATTTTCTACAAAAAATGTGACATTTTATTTAAAAAAATGCAATTTGGTGCCTGTTTCTTAAAAATTTGGCTACGAAAAAGATGACTTTTTAAGAATAAAACAAGCCACCCTTTTCGGGAGCAAAATTTTTAAGAAAGAGACACCAAATTGCATTTTTTTTAAATAAAATGTCACATTTTTTTGTAGAAAGGAAAACCACATAAATGTCTTTTTGATTTTTGTCTGGGCAAATTTAAAAACTATGAAAGCTTAAAGATAATATTGTTGCCGAGTTACGGATTTTTTTTAAACTAAATATGGTGAACCGTTTTCAAGTTATTCCAATATATGTAGTGAAAGTGCCTTAATTTTGGACATAACGGTATATCTCGAAAAGTCATGATGATAAAGAAAAATGAAGCGACCTCGAATTAATAAAAATTTGCATCAAAGTTCCAGGCCGCACATAAAAGTTAAATTTTGTTCCCTTGTGTTATTAACTTAAATCGCAATTTATGCGATTGCCTGTGTGCGTGCGTTTTATTAATAGAAAACAATTATATGAAACAAAAATCTTTGTTTTTAATTGGAAATAATTAGAGGTTTTTTATTTATTCCCGTACATTGTCAATTGCTAGGAAAGCGGGGAATTCATTTTTAATCAAAAATCATCAGTAAAATGGAAATTTAAATTTGTGCTTGGATGATTCAGTAGGCTAGTTGGCAGAGCTGTAAATGAATCATTCTTTTTATACCCTTCACCACAGGTGCAACAGGGTATATATAAGTTTGTCATTCCGTTTGTAATTTCTATAATATTGATCTTAGACCATATAAAGTATATATATTCTGGGTCCTTATGAGGAGAGAAGTTGAATTAACGATGTCCGTCTGTCCGTCCGTCTGTCCGTCTTACGTTTGATATGTGTTTTCCGGTGACTAAAGACATGATAGTCCACCATTTCTTGCTACTTAAATTCAGCCAGATCGTTCCGAAAATGGCTGAGATATGAGAAAAAAACCACGACTATTCAATTTTTTTTCCAAAATTCACTTGTTGTTGGTTTATTTTTATTACTTTTTTCTGTATATCTGGAGAACGGCAAGAGCCAAAGTTTCCGAGTTAGGTATACAAATTTAGATTATCAATGTACAGCATCCCACAAAATGTGGGCTGGTCAAACCATTTTGGTGAATATAGACCCCTATTACGGTTCACAACTCAAATAAGTTGAATTGTAATTTTTGTATTATGGTTAACAACTTTGCTATATTGCGGTGAGCAAAAACATCAAAAATAATTACAACTCAAATGAGTTGAGTTGCGAACAACAAAACTCTTACTTGTTTGATTTTAATTCGTTACATTTTTAATTAATTCTTTTCACAGCAAAAAAGAATGAATGAAATTTGAATCAATTCAATCGAATTAGGCAGGGTAGTCAAAAGAACAATGATCTGTGGCCGTATTCTGTAATTCGCTAAAGCTGAATCTCTATCGCTAAAACTCTATAAAGTTGATTAAGCGATTTTTGGCTACGAATGCAAATACTGTAACGTGCATCGCTAAATTTGGCAATGCCATAAAAATTTAATTCGCCGGAATTTTAGCTTTAAAGCTCATCGCTAAATTGTTTAAATTTTGTAATTTCCAAGGCATTTTAGCGATCGGGATTAAGCTTTAGCTAAGCGAATTACAGAAAACGGCTACTGGACTACAACGTGAATAAGAAAAAAACTTTCTATAGTAAAGCGTTTTCTTGGTCGTCAAAAAGAGAAACTTGGTGCTATAAGATGAAAGAGAAAAAGTTTCCCATGCCGTTTTTGCTACACGAAATCGAAAATCAGTGTTTTATATCTTCCGTCGTTGTGGCATCTATTTTCTTTGCTTTAAAAAGAAAAGGATATAAATACAGTAGAATCCCGATAATTCGTAATCGCAAGGGACCGGCCATTTCTTACGAATTATAGGGGTTTTCGATTTAGCGGGGTTTCGATTTAACGGGGTTAAAAAAAATTAATACGAATTAACGGGGTTTTTCAATATATTTACTAAAAAGATAAAAAAAATCATAAAAAACAATTGTTAAAAATAAAATATATAAAAAACATGAATTATATGTAACAAACTGATCTTAAGAAAATAAGCACACACACAAGCAAAAACCCACGCAAAAAAAAATAGCGGTAAGCAAAAATCATTCTTTCCATGTTTCTGTGGTTTTTATTACGAATTATAAGCGGTAGTTAGCAAACAATTACGATTTATAAGAGGTAAAGAAGATTTTATTTGAAAAAAATTACGAATTAGCGAGGGGATCAAAATGTACGGAAATTTTACGAATTAACGAGATTTTTTCAAGGGACCGACAGTTTATTACGAATTATCGGGAATTACGATTTATCGGGGTACGAATTATCGGGATTTGACTGTATATTCTTATCACTTGTTGTGCGTGCACGCACTGAAAAAATATTATTTTCATGTGGTCACGTCTCTTATTGTTACTTTAACACTATTATTCTGACCTGTGTACATACCCTGCGGGAAATTTGTTTCAATTGTTCCAACAGAACAGGTCCTGGGACTTGTGAACATAAAATAAGTACCAAAAGAAAGAACTCATGACCGGTGAAGGAGGACCAATCACTTAGCTGGTATATGAAGAACAAAAAGGTAGAGAAAGTATTGACTTTATTGAATTTATTAAAACGCTTTTTGTATCCAAATACAGTCAAATCCCGATAATTCGTACCCCGATAAATCGTAATTCCCGATAATTCGTAATAAACTGTCGGTCCCTTGAAAAAATCTCGTTAATTCGTAAAATTTCCATACACTTTGGTCCCCTCAATAATTCGTAATTTGTTTTTTCAAATAAAATCTTCTTTACCTCTTATAAATCGTAATTGTTTGCTAACTACCACTTATAATTCGTAATAAAAACAACAAAAACATGGAAAGAATGCTTTTTTGCTTACCATTTTTTTATTTTTGTGTGGGTTTTTGCTTGTGTGTGGATTTATTTTCTTAAGATCAGTTTGTTACATGCAAAATTTGTATGTATAATTTTTATATATTTTATTTTTAACAATTGTTTTTTATGTTTTTTTTTATCGTTTTAGTAAATAAATTGAAAAACCCCGTTTATTCGTATTTATTTTATTTTAACCCCGTTAAATCGAAACCCCGCTAAATCGAAAAACCCCTATAATTCGTAAGAAATGGCCGGTCCCTTGCGATTACGAATTATCGGGATTCTACTGTATCGAAATTAATATAACAAGCATTTTTTTAATGTCTGTTTTATTAAGCTTGAGGTTCCCTTTTTTAATTAAGAGTATAATTTTTTTTTGGTCCTAGTACTAGTTTTATTGAAATAATACCTAGGACAAGCATTGTATAAACTAGCACTAAACACGTTCATTGAGAATAGCTGTGTGACTTGCCAAGTGGTGCCTGTTAGGTGTCAATTGACCCTGTCCAATGACAACCATATGTAAAAGTGATAGGTCCCATTCATATAAAGTGTTAGAACCAGAACCAGTCTCTACCGCAAAAGAACCTATCACGGGACTAGTTCGGTGTCAGTTTGCTTCCCTCTAGGGTAAAGTCATTAAATCGGTCCTCCATAAGGGCACCACTACTAAATTGCGGTACCTTTTTTGTTTTTGTTATTTTTAAAAATCTAATAATTAACAATTATCAACACAAACAATTGTATTAAAAACTTGTTAATGTTAAATGTTTAAATTGAAATTCAGTTTCAGAAATTGTACATTAAATGAAATATTTATCATAGATAGTTGACTTTTAAATTACATATTACAAAATCCTAAAATTTGAATAACACAGTGTGACAAGAAAAAATAAACTTTAAAAATTTCAAACACATATTAAAGGTTTCATTGAGAATATCATATTGAAATTTTAAGAATTTTGATAACACTTTCAAAATCTAGAGCTATTCAGGGGTGTTCTGGATATCGAAAACGCAAAACGCAAAACTTTGGAAGTTGTTTTTAATTCACAATTTTTTTAATTTTTGTTATAAAATTCTGTTTAATAGAGAAATTTTTGTATAATATTTGCCATAAAATTCTGTTATTAAAGAAATCTTATTAAAAAACACCGTTAAAGATTCTTGCGACTTTCTTCGTAAGCATGATTAAGAGCGAGCAATTCATTAGATAAAATAAAGAAACAGTTTGTTAGAAGTTCATGAACAAAAACCTTTTTTTGTAGTCACTTTTTATACGGATGTATATTTAAGCGGCCTTAGAAAGTCCAGCAGACAAGCTTTCTAAGTATATAAATGCTGGTCCAACCATAACGCACGATGTTAATTGTAAATAAAACAAAAAGTTTTCAGAGAATAATCTTCATAATTTTTTAGATGATAAAAGAATCTATGACAATTATGTGTAAAACAAAATATCGCCCAAATGCCTGCCATGGCTTCGGTTGCATACCTCTATCCGATGGTCCATATTTTCAATGACTCTGAGACATAATTGAGGTTCAATGTCGTTACTGTGCCGAATTATCTCATCCTTTAGCTCTTCAATTGTTCTTGACTTTTTGACGTTTGCTTTTTCTTTTAAATATCCCCAAAGAAAGAAGCCCAATGGTGTCAAAACACTTGATCGTGGCGACCAATTAACTCAGTTTCTGGCCACAAGAAGTCCGATATCATCTCGCGATAGCGAACACCACCATTCGCGGTTACTGCTTAGCGGACCTCATTTTCGAAGAAGAACTGATGACGCCTCCAGCCCATAAACCGTACCGCCTCTTTGTGGATGCATCGGCTTTTCAACAATCCCTCGTGTCTTCTCTTTTGCCAAAATTCATTTTGATTTGAACGCCAATTTTTGTATAAGGTTTCAACAATCTTAACGCGCTTCGACAACCCTTCATACTGTGTTACTTCTCTTAACGGACAACTTCCCCAAGCGGAAATTCTCCTTTCAAGGAATACTATTGCCCAGTACTGGAAACTTTCCATAAGAAGAGCATTGAGATCTTTTAAAGGAATATCCCTTTTTTATGGAAACAGTTTAATGGTTCCTCTGGTGTCTGGTCATGAGAGATTCCACTGTCTTTTGGTTAAAAAACCATTTACACATAAATTGTTAAAAAAAAAAAAAATCTCACAACTTTTTTACTTTATTTGTAATGCTGTTAATTATTTATTGTAAGATCGAAAGATCGGTTAATAAAATGTAAAATAAGTCGCGAAATTATTTACAAAGACAAACATAAATTATGGATCACGTTTATTGTTAATATAAACACTATTGAATATTCACGCAAACATCTTGTTGTCAAACTGCTTGTGTCGTTTATTTGGCCCTTAAGATTTTATAGTGAAATTATCTTAAAAGCTAGTAATTCTTTTAATCGTGTAGCTTCTGAATTATTCTAAATTGTTCTAAAATTTTAAAGTTCTTGGTTGGCAATTAATATATTTTTGAAAACATTTTATTGATTTTGACAACTTAGGATTTATTTCATACCACATTAAACATTCTGCACAAGCGATTTATGGCCAAGGTCATCTCACTGCAGTGAGCCATGGCCACCGAGTTGCTACGATTCAACCTCGTAAAACTTTTGCTTGTTGTTTTGCATTAAGTCACAGGTCTATGAGAATAATCTGCAAGCCAACATAACTCATACATACCATGGGTTAAATTTGTTCTGATTTATGTGGCAGAGTCATGGTAAATTGTACATTTCGGATGTGCCCCACCCAGCGAAACCGCGGCGGACATTTGCACGATGTTATACTCCAACATAACGATAGGCGTTTTAAACGAATAAAATATTTTAATTACATTTGACACAAACTGTATTTTATTTAAGTTTAAATATAGAAAACGCTTAATTAAAGACACCACATAAAAAAATGTAAAGCCGACCATTTAGTCTTACCAAATCCGTAAACAAACAAGAAGCCGGAGCAACATTTTCAAGGCTAAATTTCGTTCGAAAAATCTTAAAAAATTTTTTTAACAATAAATTTCACAAAGTTACATAACCAACGCTTTATTAATTTAAAGTGATTTACATTTTCTATATTTTCCTAAAGTGTAATTATTTTAACTTTTCATAAAAGTGTAATTTAAACTAAATTCTAAACGGTTAATTAAAATAAAATTATTACCTATTCGAAAAACATTAAACGTTCCTCGCATTTCTTATTGCTTAAAACGACATAGTAAAAAATGTATGTATCTTTTAGCCCTCTTCGAGCCGACATTGGCTATTAAACTGTTCAAGGGTACGTTTACAACTTTTTTGTCGGGAGTTTTTATATGTATCGCCTGCAGACACTCCCACAAAACTCATAATTTATTATGAATTTTTTATTCAATATTAGCCATCAATAAGATTTAATAACAATGTGTCAATAAATATGGCAAGTCAGCGCCATAATGCACTCCCCTCGTTCACAAATTAACTCACTCTTTAGAACTGGTAATTAAAGTTTAAACATAAATTAACATTAAAATTGAATTGAGTCGTTCATTACGCATTTGTTGTAGTTGTTATTAATACTATTTTGAATTTTAGTTTATTTTTATGTTTTTTTTTTTATTTCTCAAGGTCAGTTTAACATTTATTACGTTTTTTTTTTTTTAATTAAAAACTCCTCACATTGAATAAAAGAGAATAAAAAAACAGTTAAACACAAGAGAAGCAGATGAGGGACAAAAAAAGCAAAACAAAACAACTGATTATAATTAATGGGAAATTTTTAAGAGTTGTAATTATTTAAAGGTTTTCTTTTCAATTGTTTAACGTTGCGGCTTTTTTTTATTAAAAAAAAGAAAGTTTCATCGTATTTTTTTCATTAATTTTTTTTTACGATACATAATTGGCGTTTTCTTTTACATGCACACAAATACAAATAAGTAACGAATTTGATCAGGGGTGGAAAATTGAGACTTTGAAATGGTACTGGATTAGAGAGAGAGAAGAGATTATACAAACTTGCTTCTTATATTAAACTTTTTACAGCCTAATTGTTCCAAAAAAACCTTTTAATACGAACTTTATTGATGTATTATAAAAGTTTGTAGAAACAAACCTTTTTCTCTGTAACTCCGCAATATTCTTTAACAACTGTAAATATTACTGCAGTACATATTTGCAAAGTTTAAAGGATTGCTAAAAAATAAAAATGTCTGGTGGCAAATATTTGTATTCGCTTTCCTCCTCCATAGAACTGGACATCCTGCTATAGTACCGTCAAGGAGGCGTTTTTTCATTTGACACTTCATGCTAAACGGTTCGAAGAACAGTCTCATCTCCAAAGTTATACTAAAAATTTTAGCTACCGGTAGGAGTGATTGCTGCAAGCGATTATATGGCGCTAATACATATATATGTGCTACAAACCACTGCTTTTGCTTTGTATTGTGTGAACTGAGTTTTATTTTCATGGCATTAAACAATTATTTATTTGAGTAATAATTATTTCGGTTTGGATTTCTTCTATGAAACCCTTTGTTCCCTCTTACTTTTCGCAAGCATTTCTAAAGGCTCAGTTAGCCGGGAGTAACAGTAACCTTACTGTAAAAAAGTAACACCAAACTATTTCTTACAGATTGAGACGTAACATCTTACTGCTTACTGTAATTGTTCTAATTGCTTTACATACAACATAATGAAGCAGCTGATTTGTAACGTTACTGTTACTCCCGGCTAACTGAGCCTTAAGACTTATGATTTAGACGTTAACTGTCATACAATTGTCAGATTTGGCAACTCTAATTGACTTCATAAACGCAGTGTTGCCATGCATCCCGAATAAAAAACAATGCACACATTTCGCAGCCGTTGTGCAGTAAATACAAATAACATGCAATAATAAACTCGGCCATTGTTTACACGCAGAGAAAAAACGCGGTTGAAGGTACAAAAACATACAATCTATTCTTGTTTTAAACATTACGTTTTTACGATTAATAAAATTTTGATTCTATTTAACAATAAAATATTTACCTCCTTAAAACTTCAAATGTGTTTCAAATATTTTTTTTAGAAAATACTGAAAAAACGTACACTTGCAATATAACTGTTAAATTTTATCGCCAATGTGTTTGTGATATTAGAAGGTGACTCACTATTTTGGCAAGAATCAAAATCAGGAAAGAAGAGCAATATACTGCGCAATGTTTTGGCAACAATCTACACACAGAAAAAAATACCAATGTAAAATTAACATGGAAAAATGTTGATTGAGAATCATAGTAAATTTTAGCAAAAGTATGCCCTTTAATTAAATTTATCATTATTTCACATTAATTTTAAATGAAAAATATTAAAATAACCTTAAATTACGTTTATTTAATATTATTCACTGTTGAAAAAATAAAAAATATTAAAATATAAATAAATATGGATTCAATATTGAATCCATAAAAAACCTGTTTTATATTAAAATCAAAAGTTTATCTTGTTAAATTAACATGCATACATACTTAAGTATGTACATTTTTTATTTTAATTTTTAATATATGTTATAAAAAGAAGACAATTCCCGTATTCTTTTAATTAAAATTATTTAGTTAAATACTACATCAAGTTTTCAAAGTAGAATGATGACGAAAACCATATCGGGCGATTCTGCTGATGCTTCTGTTAACAAAGAAGAATACAAAATAAGTGAAACATGTGTTACAGGGGTAAGTGTTTTGAATTATTCTTAAATAAATGCTCATGTTGTCTCTGAAGCTTCTTCACACTGTTAAAACACCTTCAAACCAATTTGATTCTACATGAAATTCACGTTGTAACTTTCATTCAACGTGATTCCGATTGTTATTTCAATATAAATTACATTTTGCTTTAAATTTTTTTTTTTTAATTTTAAATCAACCTTGTTTTCTACGTTTTTAACTTGATTTTTTTCTGTGTGTATGTACTATGTTTTTTTACTTTAAAGGTTATGTTTTTTTAATAATATACAATAATATTGTAAATGAATGGAGCGCTTGACGCTAATGTATAACAGAAATATTATTTATATGTGTACCTCAAATATACAGTATTTATTATGCTATTAAATACTAAGATAAATGAATTCCAATAAAATATTTTTTGTTCTTTTTATTTTAATAAATAATTGTTTTCTTTTTAACAAAAAGTACCATTTGGTACTTTTTTGCAACACTGTTTCGAAAACTTCTTTACATACGAAGATGACTTTAATATCATTTTAAAGAGAATACTTGGGGCTTAAAACCATATATTGAAAAAAAAATTTTTTATGATAAATGTTATTTATATCAGTAAAATATTAAATTTTAAAAACGGACTAAGTCAAAAACCAATTTTTTTATTTTGTTGTTTTTTTGTATATAATACCTCAAACTGTTCCTTAAAAATACTGAAACGTTGAAGGAGGTGTTTTTTTTTTTTTCTTTTTTAAGAGATTACTTTTTTTCTTTCGCAACCCTTAAAAAAATAATCTTAAAATAGAATTTTAATATTGTAATTTTGAGCAATAAGTACGCTGCGGTAGTTGCAAAAAACAGACATGCCGGGCACATGGCATGTTAACCTAATTGGGGCACGCTAAATCCAGTGGTGATAACCGTTTTTTAGGTAAGCACTTGTTTTCAAGATATACCGTAATTTCGAAAATGTAGGAGGTTGCACTGCATAGATTCGGGTAATAATAAAGTGGGGTTGGACATACATTTGACCCATCTAAGAGCAATGTGTGTGAAGATAAATACGTATTTAACTAGCGGAGACATCCACCACAAATTGTTAACAGCAACTGTTTGCAGTTCACATTGCACTTAACAGTGCTGCTATAATAGAATAAAGTGAATTTAGGACGATTTTCAGGGAAATGGAACCGGTTGCACTTAAGAATATAGTTCTTTAGAGGATTCTGGTAGTGGGATATCTGAAATAATTTTGGAATTTCAGAAATTCAGATTTTAAAAATGTAGTTTTTTACGAAAATTTCTGGTTTGGATTAGTGGCCATTTTGGAAAAATATGGAATGGTACTAGCCACAAACGATATGGAAATGGTGCTCCAAGGGGTCCTCCTTAGGACTCTATTTTTGGTATATCTGAAATAATTTTGAAAATTAAGAAAATTGAATTTTAAAAAAATGCTGTTTTGAAAAATGTTAAAAGTGGACTTTATGGACATTGGAGAAATGGTGATAGGTACTAATATAACACCATATAGGAATGGGGGAGAAGAGAGCCCTAAAGAGGATTCTGGTAGTGGCATATCTGAAATAATTTTGGAATTTCAGAAATTCAGATTTTAAAAATGTCGTTTTTTACGAAAATTTCTGGTTTGGATTAGTGGCCATTTTGGAAAAATATGGAATGGTACTAGCGACAAACTATATGGAAATGGTGCTCCAAGGGGTCCTCTTCAGGACTCTGTTAATGGTATATCTGAAAAAATTCTGAAAATTAAGAAAATTGAATTTTAAAAAATTGCTGTTTTGAAAAATGTTAAAAGTGGACTTAATGGGCATTGGACTGTTTGTATAAAATAAGACGAATTAATTAAGTCGTTCTTTGGTTTATTGGATACATTTATTTTTAAAAATTTTGGTTTTAAAAATTGCTTTTGTAGTAAAATGACTTTGCCGTCTTATTTTCTTTCGTCGATATGTATACATACATACATATATAAAAACTAGGCTTATTTTGCCATTAAATGAATTAGTAATTTTTCCAACAAATATTCAGTTACACAATTTTTCGTAATATTTTAAGTCTCTTTATTGTGCAATACTTCAATATGTAACTAGTTACTTTAAAATAATGAATAAGTAACCGATTAGCTGTTTGCAATAACTGACACACATTTCAACAGCTTGTTCTCAAATTTACACGACCTTTACATGACAAGACCTTCACACAATAGGAACAACAAAAAGATTTTGATATCTTTGTTTCTCAAATCTGGCAATACTTTTGCTGCGAACAACAATGAAAACAACAAGTATCGAGCAAATAACAAAATAAAAATCTAAAAATAAAACAAAAAAAAAATATCTACGAGAGAATAAACATTATCATGAGAAAACAAAGGAATTATAAATAAAAAATAATAAAGCAATAATAATATTTAGAAAAAAACAACTTAACTAGCCAACTTGCGAATTACAATTAAGCAACAACAACAACAAGCACAGCACAACGAAATGTAAAGACAAAATTTTTATGTGTAACTCAAATGGAACGAGCAAAAAGCGATTGAGAAAAAAAAAACAAAACGTGAAAAAAATCACGCTCACTAACAAATTGTATTGCCAAAATTAAATTGCGAGTTTTGATTTTGCCTACTTGTAGACTTAGAACTTTAAAAAAAAAGTTATCATGTATGTAATTTGTTAAACCAAAAACATCGATTAAAAATAGTCTAAATAACAAGTTTTCTTCTAAAATAGAAAGATCAAAAAAATCTTAACACAAACCAATCGAGAATTAGGGATTTCAAAGGCATTTCCCAGCAGGAAAATGAAATCAATAGGAATCGAGAATGTTATACATATGTATCTTGTATACTCTTAACACAGAACATTTATTAGGATTCTAAAAAATTTTAAAACGTATCCTGCGAATGAATTAAATAATTAATAACGGATTTTTATTAAACAAACAAAAGTGTCCTTTTCCAGAAATATATTTCTATCCCTCAGAAAATTTTAAGGTGTAAATTGTCAATAAGTTGCTCCAACTATCTCTGTTAAAACTTCTAGTGGTGGCAAACGACGAACCCAGTTATTATTCACAAATCCTATTCATTTTTGTTCGCCCACGTTGACTCCTTTTTCTAGAAATCTGGACTCATCTCATCGCTCATAAAAGCGTTAGCATAAGTTATGTTAAGTGGTTAACATTATTCTGTTAACATAATAAAATGTTACTAGGGTTATAATTTTTAAAATTAACCTTCACAAACATAGAAAAGTGTTGTTTTTCGTTGTTGTGACTTAACAAGCAGTGATGATTTAGTCCTATTTAAAGTTCAAAATATTGATATTTAAAAATATAATCATATATATCGCCGATATTTCAAATACCGATACATCGATATTGAAATACGACTATCAAATTCGATATTTTTTAAAGTCAGTCTTCTTTCAAAATTTTAGCCATTTTTCAAAAAAAATTTTTTTTTTTAGGAATTGGCCCCAATTCATGCATCATCTGTTTTTTTTAAACTAATATGCAGATTTTAAATGATTGGCATTTAGAAGAAGAAGAATTAGGAAAACAGTGGGGTTTTCACATTGCAGATTTCTAATTAAAACAGTTAAGTCAAACTTATTTTATGCCGTCTTTAATTTGGTAATAGTTTCAGCAAAATACGTTCGATATATCGACATTTTTGAAATAATATATATCGATACTCTTAAAAAATATCGATTCGATATATACCGATATATTTTTTTTCAATTTGCCCATCCCTAGTTCACGAAATAGGACCACGAGGGGAGATAGGGGCAGTTTCTGCCTCTCAAACCGATTTTAATGAAATTTAAAACATAGATAGATCCATATCTATATGGACACATAAGCTATACAGTTTTTTAAAAATAGGACCACAAGGGGAGATAGGGGGCAATTTCTGCCTCTCACAAACTTTCAAACCGATTTAAATGAAGTTTATAAACAAAGATAAATCCATATAAATATGAACATATAAGCATGATGTGTTTTTAAATACTGTTATGTAGGGTATCATATGGTCGGGCTTGACCGACTATACTTTCTTACTTGTTTTTTATTGAGAGTGTTCTGCAGAACGATTCACCCATTTCGGAAAATGTGTCTGTTAAAACAAAGTTACCATATGGCTTACATATGTAAACAATTATACAAAATGGCAGCGCAACTAGCAAACAAATAAAATTGAATTGTTTTCTAAAAGTGTGTTCAAGAAAATTGATGAGAAAACGCAAGTGTTTTATTTTTAATTATATTTAATATTTATTTGTATTATTTAATTATTCATACAAAATACAATTGTTGTAATATAAATGTAAAAACACTATGTGATATGGCAGCTAAATTCAACTTTTATATACAAATTTAAAAAAGTGGCATCTCAGTTCAATTTGTTCTGAACAAGAATTAATATTAAACCAAGGCGAATTTAACTACAGGTGGTGTCGGAACTTCAACAATCCAAAAACAACATTGCGTTTTTTCATTGCATTTTAAGTGCCTATAGCTCGAAATGTCAACGATTCTTAGCAAAACACAAATAAATCAAAACAAATAAGCTCGAACTGTCAAAATCGGATGCTGTTTCGATACCACCTCCAGTTAATTTGCCTTTTATTAAGCCAATTCGGTGGTCGGGTTGTCAAAGTTGTTACACAAACTATTTGTTTATGTAAACAATCTTTTTTTTACTTGCAATATTTTTAAGAATAGGACCACTACAGCAGTGTTGTTATATACTAGTTGGCCTTACCTTTTAGTGAATTCGTCTTGCACAGATGAATCGAGCTTATCTTAAAAACACGTGCAATATAATCGGTTGAAAATTTTTCTACTTTAGTTCTTAAGCCAAATTACGGTACGGTATGATATTGATCGAAATTTCCATTTAAATTACATTGTAAATTCGATCGATATCGACTGCCGTGATCTGGCCTCTGGCTTAATTTAATTTGGCAATCGACTTTAATAAGTTGCTAAAATAATTGTCTCAATTAGTTCATAAATCAAAAGGGTAACGCAGTACACACCTGCGAACTTTTTGTAGTTTTGTAATTTTGCAATAAATTTACACATAATTGAAAAAAGTTACTTAGTAAATTATTAAAACAACATTGACTAATTGTGCGATATTATAATTATCGCATAAATTACACAGATTACCTTATTTGTCGTGCTTGCAAATTAAATATAGGGTTTCAATTTGGAAAAAATTTCTCGAAAATTACTGGGAGACATACGTATATTTTTAAGATTCCTGGGAATTTTAACCAACATTTTTAAAGATTCAAGTTCAAATGTTTCTCTCCATTCTCTCCAGAGCATAGAAAGTAACAAGAGAGCATTCTCTTAGATTTGGGCACTATTAGAAAATCGCTTTGTTTCCTTAAAATAAATCACATTAAACAACAATTTATAGACAATAACTTTATTATAAGTCTTTTCTACTTTATACTCTTTTGGAAATTAAAAATATATTCGCTTCCGGACTTTTAATAACTTTAGAAAACTAGAAACCCTAAAACTAACTACATACAAATTTGTATTCTTTTAATTTTAATGGGAAAATAATAAAATAAAAAAAGTAATTGAACATATTAAAATAAAAAAGTTCAATTTTTTTATGACTCGGAATGTTGTACTTCCAATTAAACACCATTTCTGTTGTTTTTTATGAAATTAAAAAATTAAAAATTTTTTCTAAACGGCCATGTTCTGAGAATCGAAAGATTTGAAATCGCTTAGCGCCAGATTTTGCATGGTGTTCTGAAACTCGTGCATTTTGCTTGCGATCTGCCAATCTATCTTACAAATAGGGATGAAACGATACCTCTAAGGTATCGATACTTTTACTCGATGTGGTATCGCTCGTAAAGTATCGATACCTACTTAGTATCGAAAAAAAGTATCGATACTTACTTGTATCGGTTTGTATCAAAAAATAATAGACAGCAGCATTTAAAAACGTTCTTATTAGTGTTTAAGTGCTATACAATACAATAAGAACTACGACTTGGGTTGGCAGATATCAAAAGTCAAATAACTGGACAATAGAAAAAATTCACCTTCATTCACTTAACTATAAGAAAATATAAAATTTTACTTCAGATTTTATTTTGCAATAAAGAAAAAAAAATTAAAAAGCAAAGAAACTTAACATTTTAAATTCAGTCTTATCTCATATTACAAAATTATAATCAGGGCGAATTCGCTACAAGTGGCAGCGAAAAGTCTGCTGACTTAGACAGTTCGAACCAATTTGTTTTGGTTTGATAATATATTATTTATAAAGAGTTTACATTTCGAGACGTTAACATCAGCTGTTTTTGTGGTTTTTGTTTTGTTGTAGTATTGCTTTGTTGTAGTATTGCTGCCACCGTTTATATAAATTCAACTTGGTATATGTTAAATTAAATCAAATAAAAAAGTACATAAACAGCCATGTTACAAATCGAGTGAAATTCAAATCAATAGAGATTTCCAGTTAAATGTTTGTTTAAATAAGCGTCTTTTTTTTATTTTGAGGTAAATTCTAATAAAGATAAGATGTACTCATAGTATGAAGTATATAAAACAAAATTATTTAATGAACTTTAAACAGTGGATCGTTTTTAAAGTTTGTTTGATTTTGATTTCACTCGAATTCGAATTTTTGTTTTTTGTATTGTTATTTGAAGAATTTAATAACTCTATTACTTTAGTTGTAAGTAAAAATTTTTGAAACATTTTGCAACTTTCATCAAAATTTAGTATTATTAAAATTGAATGAAGCCTTTATTCGGTCATATGAATGGATTCTTGTGAATAAAGATTATCAGAAATACCTTAAGTCCTTGCACAAAAAGTATTGCTAGTTGGCATGACTAACAAACGAGATCAATTTAAATAAGTTTTGTACGTTTTTATTATCGCATTTTTGAAAAACTGGACCTCTCTCTATCTCATTAATTGGAATGTCTGTCGGCAAATTAGAAATTGTTTCCTTACAATTTTTATTTAGTATATGATTTTGTTCTAAACAATAATAAAAATAAATAAAAAAGTTATTTTTGAAAATTAAATTAATGGGACAAATGGTCAATCCAGGCCGTCTGGCAACCCTAACTGCGACCCATTAGAATTTTTATGCAAAACACTAAGTGTAAAGTTTGAAGCCACTTCAATTTACCACCAGGTATCAATTTCCTTTCGAAAAATCTTTTTTATCTTAGGAAACAAATTTTTTTAGAACGTTCAGGATAACAACCTTTTATTTACCTTTTATTCCAGAAATGAACAATGTTACTATGAATTTATTTTCAATGTAAATATGTATTTTATTTTTAAATTGATAAATATATAATAAAGGGTGGTTAAACCATAATCCACGATAATTGTGTCACCTTAACGTCAAGTTTTTTGTGCAACTTAAATTGACCTTTCTTAGTTTCAGTATTTAAGAACTTCTATCATTGAGAGGTACACAATTGAGCAGGTCGTTAAGATTGTTAAAGCCTTTTTCGAAAATGAGCGTTCAGTCAAAATGTATTTCGTGCACATCGTGATTTGTTTGGTCAGCATAATCGACCAAATGTTTCCACAATCAGGAGAATTATGAATGGTGTTCGCTATCGCGACATGATAACGGACTTCCTATAGCCAGAAATTGAGGAAATGGACCTAGACGATATGTGGTTTATAGGTGTTTACTGGTTAAACGGTTTCTTGATACCGTTACTGGTGCTCGAGCTTTGGAAAATAATCAAAAATGTAAGATTAATGTCAATACCAAAGTGAAACTATTACTTTTGACCGATACCGAGTTTTTTTACCGATACTACTTGGTAGTCGGTTGCTAAGTATCGATTACAAAAATACTTGGTGCTTATATAAAAGTATCGAATATGTACTTGTATTTACTCGTATCGTTTCATCCCTACTTACAAACGTTCTAAAAAAATTGCTTCTGTAAATGTCAGCCTGTATTTATAGTGTAAACCGGACAACCTGATTTGCAAGGCGTTTGTTATTGATGCGGCAAATATATATATAAATCTATTTATTTCCACATATTCTTTAAAAAAAAAACAACATTTTGAATTAACTGAAATACAATTTTTTCCCCTATGCTAATCCACGCGAAGCTCTTTCTGCAGGAAAGAAACCAGAGTCTCTAACGGGAATCGAACCCGCAACCTCAAAGCTGATAGACTAGCTCACTACTAACTAGCCTACCGGGGCTCACTTTTAATTGAATATAAAAATATAAATGTGTATTTTATTTGCTGTTGTGAATGATTTAAGGTTATGACAGAAGAAACCTAAAACGTATGTGGGAAAGCAAAAATTATAAAACGTCTGTAAATTTTCATTTTTGACAGACATGTGCAATTACAGATGGATTGTACAAATAACGAAGCCACTGTAAAACAAAATTCGTTTAAAAGTATAGTAAAGAGCTTGAGCTTTCTAATCTCTACTGCAGAAGTGCAGCCAGTTTCTGTTGATTACACTGCGCCACATTTATGCATTTATCGAGTGCAAAGTTTAGCAAAGTTTAGCTGCCGTTCGGATTTTAGTGCATCATAAACATTTTGGCTAAAATTTGATTTTTCCGAAGAACTTGCGATTTTGGAATGTGTGTGACACAAGCTGTTATGTTTACAGAATAACGTTAGCCACTTAACAGAACTTATGTAAACGCTTTTATTACCCCTCAACTTGCTCTGTAAAAACTTCTGGTGCAGGCAAACGATGGACTTACTTATTGTTCACAAGTCCTATTCATTTGTTCGCCCACGTTGAGCCCATTTCCAGAAATCTGAACTCATCCCCCAGAGGATTTTAAAGTTTGAAGGTTCAATAAGTTGCTCAAACTCGCTCTGTTAAGAGTTCTGATGATTGCAACGGATTGAGCAGCTTATTGTTTGCAATCCTGTTGATTTTGTTGAATTCTATTCCAGAAATCTGGAATTATCGCTCATAAAAGCGTTCACATAAGTTCTGTTAAGTGGTTAACATTATTTTGTTAACATAACAGAATGTGTCTAGGGTTATAAATTTTAAAATTTTACTTCACACACATGATTTTGGGTAGCCTCAGCAATAACCAGTCCTGAACCGTGGTTCGAGATAAGGACCTCTCGGAATGTAATCATCCTCTTTGAAGGAAGGCCCTTTAATTTTGCTTCTACCGAAAAGTGGGTTTTGGCTGCACAGTTTTATCCTGGAGAATGAAACACCCAAAATTAAAACATCCTTAGGATGTATCCCAACATACCACCAAAAGGGGTTGTTTATAAAGAATCGCATTAACCGTTTTTGCATATTTAATGAGCAGGTTTAAAAGGACCTAATAGAATGTTCCTTGAAACAATTACAAGTTTATCACACTTAACTCCACGTGCTTTTCTGTTTTTAAAGAGAATTTCATTGGAGGCCAGTGTAATCAACAGCAATATTTATAATGAACATTTATTTTATTTGCATATAATATTTTTATAGCTTTGTTTGTTGTACATGCAAATTTTTATAAATATTAATTCGATTAATTATAAAATTATTCTGCGCACTCTCTTACAGCTGATTTATATAAATGTATTATTTAAACAAATGTAATTTTTCTATTAGATTTGTTTTGAAAAAACAAAATGATTTAAATTAAACACGTTTACAAAATGTTAAAGGTTCGATTGTTTTAATAAGAATAACAACATTGTACAATTAATCCAATGATCAATTAGTTAAATATAAATAAACAATTGTAAAAATGAATTTAATTTACTTATGACACATGTCAACGAATAAGCTGCTTGTGTATCACATTTTGACGGTGTTTTTTTCGACAAGGTGAAAACAAACAGATGATGTAAAATGTCACATATTTGGTATGCAACAGAACCAAACTTCTTCAAAACTTCTTTATATTAACATTTTGTTTAGAGATGTTGGGCGAAAAATGATCATATTACTTTAAAACTTACGCTAATTAAACGTCAGAATAAGAAACTTAATGCTGTGGATTAGACTGTAAAACATGGAAACGCCAAAGAGTAGAAGAGGAAAGGATCTGTTGGTAAGAATAAGTTCAAGTCGCTTCGTATATTTGCGTCCTAGATGACTATGCATCTTAAGGTGTTATAGAATGTAGGTTTAACTAGCTTTGGCTAATTGTTGCCGCAGAGAAACGCAAAAACATGACAAATCAAAGCATCAGAAAGGTGAGATGCACATTAAGGTGCACGATTTAAAAGCAGAAACGTACGACTTACTGTGTTTTATAGAAAAAGAACTGATGTGGCCTTAAGACCATAAATGTTTAACAGAAGTCTATTACAATTTCCCTTAACCACTAATCTTATGATCTATAACTATAACTATTGCACTCCGGAATCCTTTTTCGTTGCTTTGTTCACAGTTCATGATGGTAATGTTGATGAGCTGTTCGATAACACGCGATCTCTGGAACCGCCCCTAAGGGTCTATACTGATCCAAGATGGGCAGTAGAGTAGGTGGAGGTTACTGCATCGAGCAATTTGTCATTAGGGTCTATTTTAGGCTGCCAGATGGCAGTAGTGTACTGCAGGCGGAAATCTCTGCTATAAAGCGGGCGGCAAACTGTCTGAGCTACTATCGTATACGCAGAGATATACATATATGTATATTTACGGACTGCAAGGCTGCCATTGCAGCTCTGGCTGGTGTCTTCACGACATCTATGTTAACAGTGGAATGCCGGATGTCTCTAAATGAGATCGCAGAACATTCCAGGGTAACGCTGACATGGGTACCAGGGCGCAGTGGATGCCTGCGGACGGTCTGGCCGAACAGGGCTGTCTCGTGGGCGACATGTTCTGCTACGGCCTGATCGGCAATTCAATGGCCCGCTGCAAGACTCTCATTAGACGAGACTCGTACAGAAGGGCTTAGGGGAGATGGCAGAGGGAGCATATCTGCCTGATGATCAGGACTTTATGGTCTGGCTATGACGCGGAGAGAACGCGAGTGCTAGTTGGTTTCGGTAGGGACCAGATAAGGACAGTGATATCGGCCATTACGGGTCCCTGGGTGATAGGGAATAATGCGAGGAGAATGGGTCTTGATTATAATGACTACTCTAGAAGTTGGCATGATGGGGAGGAGTATCACTTTCTCTGCCAATGCCCCGGTCTGGGGCGCATTAGATTTAGTCATTTTGGGAGACCGGAATTGCCATGTCTGGGCGATATGCCTAATGTGGGACTAAAATCGATATCTCTGTTCTGCAAGGAGTCGGGGTGGTTCGAGGCTGCAGTGACCTCTTGGAATAGTCTGGTGAATACTGGCTGACTCTTGTCACTGGCTAAGTTTATCATAAAGGGACCGCTATAAGGACCCAAATAAGCTGTAGTCGTGATGGCTGCACATTGAACCTAACCTAACCCATGAGCTTGGATTAATGGATCAGTGAGCAGAGAGTCATTGATATTGAAAACCTTAGAAAATTTCGAGTAAGATGGACTAATGTATGCATGTATGTATATTTTTATTGGCCAATAACAAATTAAGGGATGGAAAAAATGGCAGTTTTTCCACTTTGACTGCAGTTTTTTAAACGCTGTTTTGTATGTTAATTTTTCTGATAATATTGCAACAACAATTCGTTTCAAAAACAATTTTGTGTATGCCTACACATACATACGACACACGTGTAAACATCACAAGTTCTCGTAGCCTACACAAGGTAATTTTTTAAATACTAGCAGCATAGGAAAGGGTTTGAAAAAAATATGTACTGACTGGATTGTATTTCTCTTAATTATCGTACCCTCACAACACTTTAAGATTGTAGAATAGTATTTTTCATTGTGTTTATACACAAATAAGGTTTTTGTTTTGTTTGGTTTTTAAGTACATTTATGAAGGTCTGAAGTATGCACTAAATGTAAATTTACTGTTTTAAATTTTTTTCTTTAGTGGGAAAAACGTTTCAAACTCAAAATCGCGATTCGATGACAGTTAAAACTTATTTCTTCTACACATGATGCTCTTAGGTTTCTAGTTTGCCGGATTTGTTTACATTTCAGGCAGCTCAGAAAATTGTTATTTCAAACCCTGGAAATTGTTTTTAAAGAATTCTTTACAATAGTACATATTCATATAAAATGTATTTAATTATAAACGGCCAAATGGGTTAGTCACCAGAAGTGTTTGAAATATATTTAAGTCATTAGAGTTGAGAACACGGTTACCAAGTTTGACGATTTACCTTCATTTTGACAATTTTTGGGTCAAAAAGTTACCCACTGACGATTTAACGATTTATTCAATAAATTTGATGATCTTCCAAATTGTCAGCTCATTATTGGTTTGACTTCGAGACCATTTTTAAAAAAATTTAGATTGGTATGGGGTACATAAATTATGAATATCCATCCCCCTTCTGAATCCAAAACCCGTTTCGCAAAATTATACATCAAAGGATATCCCGCTAATTAATAAAAATTACGAGGGTCTAATCAATTGAACAGGAGTGTATGGATGTTTTTTTTTTTAATTCAATTAAAATAAACTAAAAATACCTGACAACAATTTTTAAAAACTAACAAAAGTAAGTGTTTTTTTTTGCAAAAACACTTTTTGTGACAATTAAACTGCATAACCAGTCAGGAAACGCACCATCATACTAACCTCGGATTTACTCCTATTGAAGAGTCTTCTTGTTCTCCTATTGAGAGGCTTCTTGTGCTCCTATTGAGGAGGCTTCTTGTTCTCCTCTAGTCTGGGTTGCCCCACAAAATCTGAGTGGTCCTACCCACTGTTCCAGTTGGTCGTATGGGTTTCCCCACGCCTTCAATTCCGTTATTGTTGCATCAAACGGTTTCGCTTTCGCCAGATTAACCGCATCAAGTTCTCTTCCCCTGATAGCGATTGTTTTGGCCCTTCGTTACATATTATCCCCCAGTGCCCGGCACCCTTATGATACGGATGCTGGCGCCAGAGGCGAAGTCGGTACTGGCCCTTCTACAGTCCAATAAGGTCCTGGACAATTTTTTTTCGAAACAAAAGTCAAAATCAGTAATTTTTACTCTACACAGAAAAAATTATTGCCGAATTATATTCAAACATACGCTTGTTTGAAAATTTTTTGAATTTCTATAAATTTTTTACTGATTCAATCAATATTTTGTTTGATTTTTATTTCACCAACAAAAATGTGGACATCTCTTCAAAAATATAATAAACGCTTAATTGGGGTCAAGTTTTCATAATTTTGTATGAAATATTTAACGTTGTCGTCTTTTTGCATTTTTTTATTTGATCGTAAGCAACACTTCTTTATGTGAAATATAAGAACAACAACAAAAAACACACACAGTCTATTTTTGGACGCTTTAAAAAAGTGCAACTGTAAAGCTGGAATTCCATACCACGCGTTTTCGCCTCCCCGCAGCGAATGCTTTTATAACCTTACTTGCGTTCTACGTTTCAAGTTACATGCAACGCTTTTTATGCAGCAGCAGCACAAGTAAAAATAAAATTTAATTTGTCAAATTCAGCTGATTTGTTCGAACGCTGCTTGTGACGCTTACAAAAGTAGAAAGTAAACCTACTTTTCGCCTCAAGGCATCTACGCCTTTGTGCATGTAACAAAATCCCGTATTAAATTTTTTAAAATTGTTTGGTTAAATACATCAAATACAAAAAGAGAATGATGACGAAAAACATATCGTTTTTGGTTACATTTCTTCTTTAGCAAAGGAAAGGATACAGCAACAGAGAGTGATAAAGAAAAACATTGTGTTGTGTGTATAAATAAGACTTCGTTCAAAAATTATTCCAACAAAAAAATGTGTCTCAAAGCCAGCCGGCGGCTCTGCTCTGCCGTCATCTTCTCATACAGTGCTTACTTGTGTGCGCGTCATTGCTTGTGCAAAAACTTTTTTTTTTTATTTTGAAATATAGTTTTTTTAGAATTTCAGTAAACTTTTTGTTTGATTCAGTTAAATTATTTGTTTGAAAAAATCAGGGTTTTTTTTCAATAAACAAAATGCAAATAAATTGTTTGATTCTACAAATTTTTCTGTGTACTAACTACAAATTATATTTCAACATTTAAAAATAAACTGATTTTTAGTCTGATTTAAATGAAAAATGAGTCGAACGGGTTTTATATAAATTTTCTATGTTTTATATTTAATTTTACGTTGATTTTATACATACATAGTATTTTGAGTGTACGTGTAAAGCCATATTGAACTTTAGAAAACGGTTTGCTAAGTTTTATGAATCTATCATTTTCTAAAACGAAGTGCGAAACGGTTCGCATATTCTGCACGGAGTCGAATGTTTTTGATACTGTTTTTGTTTTTTCAGATATATTTGAGAGACTTTTTGTCAATTTTTCACAGAAACTTAAGCAAGCTTATGCATATTATAGTTGTGGCTTAAGTATTTTTGCGCCATGTCTTAAAATTTTGGGTATAACATTTCGTTGCGCCAGTAAACAAGCGGTTATGCCTCTAGCCAAATAAGGAGATCTAAGGTATCTCTAGACTTCTTCTTTAGCTGAACCACAGCGTAGGAGTGTAAGTAGTAGTGTAAAATTTTATTGACAAGTTACACAGCAAACGCCTAGGATGTCCATACGAATCAAAGGCATGAAGAAGGATTGCTTTCTACTTGAGCATGCGTCTTAAAAAAATAACATACACATAGAACGCGTGGTGTAGACCTCCAGCCTAAGATTTTATGCTTTTTAATGTGCTATTGCTCTCAGCTGAAATCCAAAAAATTAGCATTGAAAATTTAATTGTTTGTTCAAAAAACTATGAAAAAAGTATCGGCGTATCGACAGTAAAATATCGCCGATACCGATATATCGGCAAATTCTGAGTATAGCCGATAAATCGGTATCGGTATTCGTTGTACCATGTACACACGGACAGCAATATTTGTCTTTTCGCTCTCCCATTCCTGTTTCGCACCCCAACATGATTGAAACAACTGTTTTGCCATACAAAATTTTTATAGCGAAACAGGTCGTTTCTTTTTGAAACATGCTGCGAAACAGAAAAATGTACTATCATCTCCAATTTTGAAAATAATTATCGTTAGTTTATCTGAACAAGCTCAAAAACAAGAAACAAACAAAATAAAAAATTATGTTTAATCATAAAATAAAAATGTTAATAAAAGTATTCAATAATATATTTTAAACTTTAAATTACTTTTTTTTTTAAATTATTTTAAACAAGTATTTTTGAAAAATATTAAGCTCTTTAAAAAGGACAAAACTTAGGAGAGTGATTATGTTTTGTCTCTCTGTATTAAAGGATATATAGAGGTGTTTCTGCTAAAAAGAAAAAAATTTAATTTGTCACACAGTGTTTTTTTTTATTTGAAATTGCTCAGCTCAGGGATCAATGTTGGGTCCTGATCTTTGGAACCTGAGTTATGACGAAATACTTGCGATAGATATGCCACAAGACACACACCTTGTAGGATACGCTGATGATATAGCGGCGGTAATCTCAGCACGAGATATAGATGACGCCAAAAGGAAGCTAAATCAAGTCATGATAAGGACTCAAATATGGCTAGAGAACCATGGGTTGAAGCTTGCTAGAAACAAGACTGAGGTCATACTGTTGACGCGAGGACACATGCCACTTGAAATTAGCATGCATATTGGTGATACTCCCTTGATCACGAAGAAGGAGGTGAAATATTTGGGCATCAAACTTGACTGTAGGCTCACTTATTGGGCCCAAATACAACACGCGGCCACGAAAGCTGCAAGCGTAACGGGCATGCTGAGCAGTCTAATGGCGAATATCGGCGGACCAACACAGAGCAAGAGGAGACTGATTATGGCAACAACCAATTCAATACTACTGTATGGCAGTGAAATCTGGGGAGAAGCGATGCGGGCGAAGACTAAACGCAAAGTGCTGGGGGCAGTACAGCGCACTGCGGCACTAAGAGTCGCTTCAGCCTATCGTACGGTTTCGGGCCAAGCGGTATTTGTTATAAGTGGAGAAATACCTGTCGATATCTTGGCGCTGGAACGAAATGAAGCATGGAAAACTAGGGGAGAGGTTCCAGCTATAAGTGCTGCAGTGCGGAGATCTCAAACCATCCAGCGATGGCAAAACAGATGGAGCACAGAAACGACCGGCAGATGGACGGCAAGGCTAATCCCCAATATAGAAAGGTGGACGCAGAGGGAATCTGAGGAGGTTAACTACTTTATGACCTAGTTTCTTTCAGGTCACGGATACTTTCAAAAGTATCTGTACCGCATGGGAAAGACGGGTGACCCCGCTTGTATCTAATGCGGTGGGGCAAACGATGATGCGGAACACACGTTCTTTAACTGCACCAGATGGTCCGCAGAAAGAAACGCACTGAGGGAGCAAATCGGCGAGTTTAATAATGGAGACAAATGGAATGTAGTAGGACACTACGTGTTACTAATGTGTGACGGACAAAGAAAAAAGAACTCGATACTTTGAGGCAACGCGAATCCCAACGAACAGAAGATGAGCAGCAGGATAACGCTAGCTATGAACATGATGGACCCAGACGTGGGTAAATAGAGTAGTCCCTCTAGGGACGAAGTTTCTGGGCCTTCCCGAAGTAATACCGATAGCAGTTCCGGGAAGGCACTTCCCCAGAAAATGTGGAGGGATTGTTTAAGTGGAAACACCACTTGACGCAGTTGACGACGGTCACTGTAAGTGCGAAGGCATTTTAAACCCCACCTCACACATCAAAAAAAAATGGCATTAACGTATTTATTTGGTTTTATTCTTGTTGTTAAATAACCCTTTATTATAATATTTTTGAAAATGTTAACAAAGTTTGTATGTATTTGTTTGCTGTTGCTAAAAACAATAAATTTTTAATGTAGGGATAATTGTAGGGAATTTTTTCTTTTTTTATTGTAGGGAAAAAAAGGGATTTTTTTAAATTTCTCCTGGCATCACTGGCTTGAGGTTTTTTTTATATAAAAATATTAATTTTATTATTTTTTTTTTTTGTTTTTTTTTTTTTTTTTGTTAAAGTAAAATTTATATTTTTAGATAAAAAAGAACTCAAACTTACAGCCAGTTCATGGATTTCGAACGTCATCGTTCGCATAGAAAATAACATTAAAAACAAAAACAAACTTCGAACAATGTTCGATTTTTGTTTTTGTTTTAAATGTTATTTTCTATGCGAACGATGACGTTCGATATCGTTAAACAGGCAGTTAAGCAATTAATATACAACTGAGTTGAGTTGTAATTTCTTAATTTTTGTATTATGGTGTACAACTTTGCTAAATTGCGGTGAACAAAAATTACAACTGATCACAACCAGTTGTCTTTATTACAACTCAACTGAGTTGAGTTGTAAACAGTAAAAGGGGCCTAAATTTAAAAAATAAAGATCGAATTAGAAAAAAATTATATTAATAAAATAAATTTTTGTAATTTTATTTTACTGTTTATTAAATTCAAACTGGGAATTATTAATTATTAAATTCTTTAATTTAATTCTTTTACTACAATTATGATTTGCTACCATTTCACAAACATAATTTCTTTCTCATACAATTTGCTTAAATTTTTTTCTTTTCTTCTGCTTTTTTTCAATTGACAACCAAATTTGACATATTATGTTAGCAATAATTGTCAAAGAAAATGGACTAACAATTATTGCAACATTAATTGTCGGCAATAAATATGTACAAAAAATTGCTGTCAAGAAAACATTATTTTGGCATTTACTGCAATATATGTCGCAATAATTATCTCTGGTATAGACGAACAGTTAAGAACACAGAAGATTTTCTTACATTTTCAACAAATGTACGTATGCAACTAAAAGCACGATTCTTTGACGGTATGAAGCCCTAACTATAATATGTTTATGCTAGCTTCAGCTACTGTCTAAAATTAAATGCTCTAACAAATAATTGGCGAGTTTTGGGTAGGTACATATAAACCACAGTCTTATAGTGGAAGGCCAATGTACGCGGCATGCGGCTGTGGGCGGCGATCAGCTGTTTAGTTTTTCGCTTGATATTTTTTTGTAAGGCAAATGAAAGCGGCACATTTTAAAGCGGCAAATTTTGAATAAGCTGTAAAAAATGTTCAATCTATAAAAAAACGATTTATTTGAACATAATAAAAATTTACTTATCAAGTTGGATTTTTTTTCATTTGTAATGTTTTTTAAATTTCTTTTGTTAAATGATTATGTGTGTGTATGGAAGCGTCTACTTCACGCGGCTTAAAACAAAAGTTAAAAAACGTTGCCGCGCGGCATCTTTTCCAAGTAATACCAAGTCTTAATTTTTGTGATGTCTTTTTTTTGTATGAACATTTTTGTCAACAATGTTAACATTTTCACAATGGCAATGCTATTATCGCCCGTAGCCGCATGCCGCGTACATTGGCCTTCCACTATTAGGTTTTTTACGAAAATGCTTCCCTGATCTAATTATTGTTTGAAAATTTTCCGAAAACAACAACAGATTATTATGACAGGGTTGTATTTCCATAAAATATTAAGACTTTGTGGGAAACTGTATAACGGCCTTAATGAAGAATCTAAAACAAAAAAAAACCATTTTTCCACGTCTCAAAATTTAGCGTTTTTTGCATTTAATATACCTATAGTGCCGACATCTTAACTTATCGTATCCTACCTATTATTCTTACCCCAAATTTCACAAAGTTCAGTTAAAACTAACTACAGTATTTTTCGTTTAGCTGCATTTCACTTAACTGCATTTTTTGCATATCTGCACAAAATACAAAGCACTATGTATGATGGCTAAATTTTGTTAGAAAAAAAATCGTGTACGTGCATTTTGCTTAAGTGCATATTTTGGATAACAGCATTCAATTTTTGGTCAACAATGTTTATTTTTAATACAAAGTATTATTTTTAAATGCCTCATAAAAAAAATAATGAATCATATCGCTATTTTATGAAAAAGAAAGGCAAAAAATTTAAATTGAAAATACAGTTGATCTGGCAGCTATATTCAATATTCAAACTGTCGGTGAAGGGTGTCAATGATTCGGCAAAGCTGAATTTAGCACTCTAAATTGTTTTTAAATGAACTGTTTAATATGCTTATAGGTATTAATATTAAATTTAAAACTGTATTAAAAAAATTTGTTGAAAATAATGAATGCATGACTAAATCTATTTTTGTAATAAGAAAAAAATTTTACATAAGGGCACATATATTCAGGTAAGTGATTTCCCTTAGCAGCATTATTTAATCGATGGCTTAATTTTTGCTTTTCTGACTTTTTAGTCCGACATCATTCTGGGCTTCGCTTAGCCAACTCGCACTCCTCCCCCCTAATGACCCCTTTTTTGTTCGTTTCAAGAAAGAATTTGATCCGCTGTCATTGATGTTTTAAATACATGTAGATATGTATTATCTTTAAATATGCTGTAGGCATAAGTTTTTGAATACATGTGTATATTAAAACAAATGGTTATCTGTTTATAGGATAGAACATTTTCAGTGGCAACGCTGCAGCATACACACATTTATAACAAAAATAAACTCTGGTAAGGTGTACAAAAACAAAATTTTATTATATTCTTTACAAGTTTTACATTTAAAAAAACTTTTAAACAAAAAAAAAACAAAATAAAATATTAATAAAATGTCATAAAAAATAAGCAAAACAATACTAAAAACAAAAAAAAAAATAATGGCATTAGTGTTGTTTTTATTTTAGGTAAAATAATTTGAGAAGGTAAAAAAGTAGTATAGAAAAATTAATGTACTACTATTTCGTCAAGGTTGGTGAAATATTAAAATTATGTCAACAGCTGTTTGGGTTGACTTCGAGTTTTTTGTTTTGTTTTCTTATTCGTTGATTTTTTTTTACTTTTCAAAAGAGACTTACTTTTGAAAATTAGGTGTGCGGAAAAGAGAAAGTTATATATATATATATTTATTATTGCACAGAGTCAGAGAGAGACATTTCGTAAAAATTGTAAACAGGAACAGCGTTACCGTTGTGACCCCAAAGTATGATTATGACCCATTTTTGAGGCTTCTGCCACTTTTTATGGCACGATTTGTACCATTTAAAATTAATTCATGCTCTTTTTGAATTTATGTCATAAAATGCGAGATGCAAGACTAAAAATTTTATACCTTGAATTTATGAATACCAGACAAGAGAACTTTATTTTAATTTTGTTTCCGAAATAACAAAACAAATGCAGAGATTTAAAAAATCACAGACGCTGAAAGCAAATTGAAAAATAGATTTAACGAAAACCCAAAGTATATTTGACGTCCTAAAAGTAAATACTAGTTTTATTAAAAAATGTTAAATAAAAGTGATCAAACAACATTTAATAGTTTCTAAATTATGTATATAATACAATAATCAATACATGCAAACCTTTTCACAAATACATGCACACTTTTCCAACTATCTTGTCTACTGTCTAGCAAATTTTGCAGACAGTAAAACTGGGCATTGATTTGACATTGGCTAACAGTAATCTAAAGTTTTGCCAGCAAAAGCGAAAAAATTTGCTTTGATTTTTTATATTTCAGTTAAGTTTTATATTTGATCACACAATAAAGTTATTTTAAGCTTTTTTTAAATTTATTTAGTTTATACAAAATACGTTTAGCTGGACTTGCGCTGCAACATACACTTTAGACATATTTTAAAAAGTGAACTGTCTTAACTACTCTCTGGACGCCTTCGTAACGAAGACAGTTAGTAGTGTTTTTGGCAACTAATATGTATTTTCTTACTGTCTTGCCGGTACCGTCAAACGTAAACGCTGTTTTAAGTCAATAGATTTGGACAGAATTGGGCAGTTTAATGGTCACGCTATTTTGGATGTTTTCGTCAAATACTTCAGAGTTCTGAATATACATTAGTGACAACTTAATCCATACATACATCTGTATGTATGTATACATAACGGTTACTAAAAAATCATAAAAATTATAGAAAGTTATTTCTAATAAAGCGGTTTACTCTATAAGAAATTTTTTCTTACAACAATAGTATTTATCTATGTATGTACACTATATTGGTAAATAGATTAAAAACCCGATTTTCGGTTTTTATTTTTAGGTCATTTCAAATAAATCTAATTTGAAAAACAATTTTGGTTCATGGAATGAACCTGGTACTGAGTTACTTTTACATTATATACCCTAGCAATTTTGTTTGCGTTTGAATAAATTGCTCTGTATTTTTTCCAGTCTTCTAATAAATTTAAATTTGGATCACAGACAGCGGGCTGATTCTGGCATTCGTAATCGAATACTTTTTCGAAGCGAACGCAATTTTATTTGTAATTATTTCAGTCGGTACTGAAGGAATCGAAATTAATTTTTAGCGTTGTGAAAGAAGTAAAAATTAAATTGTTTCGAATGGAAAAAGAATACGAACACGACTGCCATGCTTTGTGCTTTTACAATATTATAGTGAACTTCCAAACTTTCTTTCATTGTTTGATATGGTACGAACATATGTATATTAATTAATTGGTGTATATGTAAATCTTTAGCTGTATATTTTTTTTAAATTTTTAAAACTCCATATAAATGTTTTCAGATGTAAATTCGGTTGAAAAAAAAAGATTTTTCATTTTTTTGGAATCGAAACCGATTTACTATTCTCTTGATCAGTGCAAAAGTAGTCTTCGGAATGTTTGAAAAAATAACGTTATTTCCCGTTAGGACTTTTAATGTTGAGACGAAAAAAAAAATAAAAGTCGCATAAATAGACCCTTCCTAGTTTTAGCTGTTATAAGACATTCTATATTATCTGGAGCATCGAAATAATATACTATTAATTAAAAGTATCATTTGTGGTTTCATAGTAAAACATATTAAATTTATTGATTTATTTTGTAAGCTAATAATGCCGTATTGCCATGAGAAATAAATTCTTATAAAAAACCTTTTGCACATTTATTTTTATTCTTGGTGAGTTTTTCTATTCGTATGTCCGTTATAGACGGTATTCATTCATGGAATTTCCTAATAATGATAAATTATTATATTTAAAAATTTTTTTTGAGCACTAACATCCATGGGCAGGCATTAGATCAATTACTCAAATACCTTAGAATTGTTTTAAATTTTAATTTGTAAACTTTTTATTAAACATTATACATATTTAAAAAAACTTTTATTATTTTATTTTGTTATTTAATTACATACTTTATTTATATTCTTTTTGGCTTATGTGCAGGAGCATACGAAAAAAAAAATATATGCCACCAGATTCAGAATTATAAAAAACTAAAATTTATCATTTAAGGCGTCTGAGGGCACTCCTTTCACTACCTAATTTAAGGTAATTTGCTCACGATAGCAAATATTTACTTTGTTTTTGAATTCGTTCATTTTTTTCCTCAAGGTTTATTTAAATACCTTTTAGATGCAGATAAGATTTAGTAAGCGAAGCCGGTATTCGTTTTACCATGGAGTAACAAATCTTTGCACGCAACCGAAGGCCGACTATGCAAAGAAGCTTTAGTTCAAAAAAAAATTGCAACATTTTTATAAAAAATCGCACATAAAACATTAAAAAATAAATAAAACAATAAAATAACAAAATATTTACAATCGTGAGCAAATTACCTTTAATTTGAGTACTCATACATAAATAAAGTTGGTAGGGGGCAGTTTTTTCCCAAGAGGGCCCCAGAAATCCTGCCCGCCCTTAATTGTATTTTCGTTTTTTTTTTTTTTTTCGTTGTAGGTACAATTACCCTTAATTTGTGTATCCACTGATTCTAATAAGTGGGCGGCTCGGTTTTTTGGATTCACGGGGCCCTCAGGACTCAGCCCCTCTAAATTTTAATTTAAGTTTTTTTTATTTTCAGTAAACTGCGCTTTTGCCTTTATTTTTTCACTAAAATAAATATTTTGTTTGCTTAAAAAACCTTCATTGCAATTGTTTTTTATGCTTGGCTCTTTTTTGTTATTTTCAACGGCAACGCTGAACACGAATATAACAATAATAATAGAGCGATAGAGAAGACAAATTTGATAAAAAAATAATAAATGAGAACACTCACACTTACATGAAACAAAAATTGGTAACAGATGGAATAAGATGTAAAAGAAACTATTCAACACAATGTTTGCAACATTTATTTCTGGTTCTTCTTTTTTCGTTTTTCTGTAAATTTTTTAGCTTTCACTAATGATTTTTTGCTGAATTTTCAAACGAAAATTATAGATTTTTCACTAAAAATTGCTTATATTTTTTGTATTTTTTTTTGTAAAAATTGCAAAGAATTTTTATTTCAAAGATAGAAGCAAGGTATATTTACCTTGGATAGAAGTTGAATAAAATGTTGTAATTTTTACACTTTACACTATTGAGCAATAAATATTGTGTACAATATTACTATTTTTTTCGTATTCAATTTACTGTTGTTGCTATTTCATTTATACAAACATTCGCACTAACACTTTATACAAATAATGGCTTTTAGCTGAAAAATATTTTAGATACCTAGATGGGTATTGTTTGAAGTAACTTTTTGTAATTATTTTGCTCGGTATTTAGGTAAATAAAATAATTTAAAGATTGTAAATTATTTTTTCAGGAAAATGCTTTTTCTTTTTATATGTAGATTTTTCTTATTAGAATGCAAAAAACTAAATATCATGAAAACCCACACTCATACACACATCCATGTGAATGTGTTCATGTTTTCTATACACTGAAATGCACACACTTTTATGCCGTGACTTTTTTACACATATTCTTCTTACTGCTTTTATATTTTCGTCATAATAATCATCTATCTCTATTATTAATTTTTTATCTTTAATATTTATTTATAAATTCACACTTTTTTACAAAAGAAATATATGTATGTATTCATATATTTTGCGTTTTATTTAAACACCTTTTTCGTCACTTTAGAATTGCGATTTTTTTCAAAAATTTTTAGCAAAATTCAGACAGAATGAGCTAAAGTTTCTAATGCCTTTTTCTTTTCAAGATTTTTCATTTTTATGTACTTTTTAATTTTACAAAATATAATCAGCTGTGCTCACACACGAAGGTTGGGCGCACAAGTTAACAACCAACGGGGCAAAAAGAAACGAGTAAAACTTTCAAATTGTTGTTTTGTTCAGATTAATTTACAGCCCGTACTCCAAAAGAGTATTTTCTCGACTGAATTTCATGGTTTCGCAAACGTATCTTTTTGCCGCATTTAGCCAGTCAAACGTTTCGTTTTTCGTTTGTTTAAACAATCTTCAGTTTGTGTTTCTTTTTTCAATTTGTTTTATTTTCGTATCTTTATACCTATTTCACGTTTTGTTTTTAAAACATCTACGTTGGGTGTGTGTGTGTGCATTTGTTTATTTGTACATCAGTCAATGTTGTTTTATCTGTTTTTGTATATTTCTGGTTTTTTGTTTTTAACATCAGTTTCGTCGTTTTTTTCACAAAAAAAAAATTCACAACAAAACAGGAAGAGCAACAAATTCTACATTAGTTTCTTTCTCTTATAATTCTTTTAACGAGTCAATCACTCTCTTTGCAAACATTTTTTCAATCTTTTTAAACTTTAATTAGAGCAAAAGATAATTAATTAAAATTATTAAACGTTAATTTTTGTTAATTTTTCATAACCTTTTAATCTGATTTGATTTTCTTCTAGTGTTTTTTTCATCACCGCTTAAAAATTGTAATAATTTTATGTTGACGTTTCTTATTGGAGTCAGAGTTGCCATTGTAAGTTTCATAAAAAACAGTGTTGAAAATGCTACCAATATACATAAATTTATAGCACTTATTTTTTGACCCGATATTTTTAGTTTTCCAAAAAACAAATAAACATTTTTTATGCAACTCATTTAGGAACACATAATAGTCGATTTATTGGAAAAAATCGGTTTTTCGGGGGACATTTACATGGGGTGGAGGTAATATAATTGATATATAATTGATATAATTTATATTCACAATTTGGATTTTTTTTAAACCAAACAAATCTACATGTAAGATTAAGGGAAATATTTGATCTCAATTTTATCAACCAAGCATATTTTGGAGGCCAATTATATGGGTCAAGTCAAATATTGGACCGGTTAAGCGCATTTGTGCCACTTAATGCTTATTGTAATTAAGCAGTGTCTAAGCCAAATGTCGTCCTCCTAGCTCAATCGTTTTGATATTTTAGTAAGAAAAAGTGAGTTATTTGTCTAAAACTTCTTAATTTTTAGACCGTTATTAAACGCTTCTTTTTACTACCAGTTTATTTTTTTTATTTAAGGTGAAAGTAAAAAAAATAAAGTTGATTAATTATAAGGAGACTTCAGACTAATTATATTATAACAATGTAGTTTACAGGAAATATGTATTTTGAAACTTTTTTGAAAATTACATTCCACTATATTGTTAGGTTTTTCGAATTATTCGTATTATTCGTTAAGTATTGACATCAACAGTCTACACGAGTTAAATTGATGTGTTCGCACGTTGTGTTGCTTGTTGTTCGAACATATTAAGATCTCGTTCAGAAGGAAGGTTAAGCAAACAGCGGTAACACTGATTGGTGTTGATTTTATTTATTTGCTGTTATACATCAGGGTTGGTAAAGTTGGTTTTTTGTACTACTCGATCTGCACAATGTACATTCATAAGCAGTGTTGCCAATGAAGAATTCGGGAATTACACATGACTGTGTACCAATTTTTTTTTTTTTATATTTTTTATGATATCGAAAAGTTACATTCATTTGAAATTAATGTTTTAAAAAAGTCGTTTTTCGCCACTTTTTAGCTAAAAAAAACTATTTTCATTATATTTTATATATTAAACAAAAAATTTAAGTAACATGTAACATTAATTATACTTTTTTAAAGGTTTAGTTACTTTTTGTACAACATTGCAAAAAAAATTTCGAAAATTTTAATCACTACGGGTTGGGATGAAGGACCTTTTTTGCCGTTTTTCTCCAAACGCAAAGCTAGAACCAAAAATTTTAAGCTGTGCTCGAATTTGATATTTTATTTTAACAAGCTTGGCGCCACACACTGGTTCAAGAGCTGCATTAATTAATTTTTTTCATGTCTGCTGATCTACCTCTTTTTTCCACAGTTTGTAATAAACACTCTAATTATCATGTATCCAAAATATTAGGCTTATAGCTTTATTACTTTTTTGTCCAGAGACATTCAAAGTTGACCTAAGTGAATGCGTTTGAAATGGCCGTATAATATATGCTACTTTCTATCGCTTCATGTTTTTAAAATACTCTTGTAACAACACTACAATAATTTTTTTTTTACAATTGGATGTTATAAATTATATATATGCAAATAAAAAAAATTTTGGAAATTTAAAAAAAAAAAATTCTTTTACTACTACAAAAATATGTATTTTCTCCAACTTTTATGGCTTGCATATATTGATCTCCAACGACCTCTAGCCTGAGACTTATATCAAATTAAAGCTTGAAGTCTCAGCTAACGATACTCAAAAGTTCAGCTGCCCATTTTTGCCCCTAAGCAATTCCGGTGTAAAAAACTAAAAAAATTAGGACAAATTTCATTCACAAGCATGGTATTGCGCATAGGAATGGGCAAAAATATCAATATTTAAAAAAAACGATAAATATCGCCGATAATTAAAAAAAAAAAACATGGTGAATACCATAAAAAATTTAATGATCCAAATTTAAGTGACAAAAATATTTTTTAACAAGTATTGTTCCTCTCAATTTGAAATGTATTGATGGCACAAATGATTACTGGCGAAAAACAAGGCCATCTTCAACAACTTTTTGTAGGCCAATAAAATTTGAATTTGTAAAAAAACGGCAAATGTTATTTCTGAAGAAGTTGAAAGAGTGCAAAATGAAATTAAAGATTTGAAAAAAACTGTTGTTAACATTTATGAAAAAAGTTTTGAAATTTTACATACTCCTGTTTTAACCTTGATTGATGGAAAAGTTTCGAATACAATCATACAAACATCAGGAATGGCTGTATGTTTTATATGTCAAGCTAAGCCAAGCGAAATGAACAATTTGGATGTATTAAGGACAAACCCAGTTTCGGAAGAAGAGCTTCAGTTTGGAGTTTCCCTTTACATGCGAGAATAAAATTTATGGAGTGCATATTGCATATAGCATACAACAAAAGTTTTTCAAAGTGGAGAGTAACAAAAGATACAAAACATGAAAGAGAAGTATCAAAAGCGGAAATCCAAAGGAATTTGAAAGGCATAAATGTGGACATGGTTAAACAAGGAATGGGCTCAACGTATGAAGGCAATACCTCTAGACGATTGAAGATGTCCTGCATATGTTACTTGCGAGAAGGATATATTGGATTTTCCTGATGAATTAAAAAATTTGTTATGTTAGTAAAGGTACACCAATTACTTTGTTTTTAAAATTTTGTTTTAATATTTTCTTTTATTTATTTACAGATATTTTCATTGAATATGGGCGTGACTGTTGCTGCATTTTATTTATATTTTAATCAAATAAAAAACACGAAAATTTAAACCTGTGTAGCTGTTTCAATCGATCTAGCTTTGCTAATAAGGAAAATATTGGTTATTTTGTGTGAGAGGTAGGCGTGGTTGATAGCAGATTTTTGATAAAATTGCAATGAGCAAAAAATTGTGACTCTACAATGATTTTTAACTTTTGTGTTATATGGGAAGTAGGCGTGGTTGTGCTCGGATTTTCTTCATATTTGCAGTATTCTTTTATTACAACCAAATATTAGTCCATGCCGAAATTCAAGGCTCTGAACAAAAAATTGTGACTACAATGATTTTTAACTGTTGTGTTATATGGGAAGTAGGCGTGGTTGTGCTCGGATTTTCTTCATATTTGCAGTATTCTTTTATTACAACCAAATATTAGTCCATGCCGAAATTCAAGGCTCTGAACGAAAAATTGTGACTCTATAATGATTTTTAACTTTTGTGTTATATGGGAAGTAGGCGTGGTTGTGCTCGGATTTTCTTCATATTTGCAGTATTCTTTTATCACAACCAAATATTTGTCCATGCCGAAATTCAAGGCTCTGAACGAAAAATTGTGACTCTACAATGATTTTTAACTTTTGTGTTATATGGGAAGTAGGCGTGGTTGTGCTCGGATTTTCTTCATTTTTGCAGCATTTTTTTATCACAAGAAAATATTTGTCCGTACCGAAATTCAAGGCTCTACCATGTTTCCTTATATTTAATGCCGCCAATCGTATGAAGCTGAAACACTGTGCGCCATATCGCTAAATCTAATTTGAGTACTTTGAATTCAAGTGTAGAAGCTGTTTGCGCTCGTATTCATAAAACGATATCTTTTATATTTTTAGGATTATTATCTAACCCTGAATAATATTTTTCGTTGTTTTTCGGAATTTAAAAAAAAAAATTTGAACTCTATTTGTAAATAATAAACTACCTATCAAAAAAAAAAATGTTCGCAAAAACATTTTTCTGCAAATAAAAGCTACAATATTGTGTTATTTTTTATTTATGTATTCAATGGCAGCATGTAGTTACTCCCACCGAACTAAGCCCACCAAAAAAATTGAAATTACCCCCCGAAATTTTGGGCCTAATTTCATAGGCAAAAACCCAAATTTCAAAAATAAAATAAACCCCCAACGATTTCATATAAGAAATAAGACTCCAATTTCTGAAACTAAATAAGACCCCAATATATATATGGGCAACTTCAAATTTTTTGAGCACCTGCTGAAACCGACATACTATGGCTGTTATTTCGTTAAGTTTTATGAATTGAAAAAAACGTTGTACAGGGTTTGGATGACTATACTTGAAGGATATGACGTGCGAAGTTTTACGTTGAAAAGTCCTCACCTTAAGAATTGGTGGTCATCTAAAATTCGAAAAATTAAAAAAACGACTTGAAACTTCCAACAGTTTTTTCATTCATTCCGTTTTCTTTGTAATAGTTTTAAGCTTTTAGATCCAAACCCATACAAAATATAGTCACTAGACTTGGAGGATATGTCCACTAAAAAAAAAATTTTGATATCGCAACTGCGTGAAAAGTTGCATGGTGTTTTAAAGTGAAACCAAAATTTTCCGCATAGAGTTTTTGCGCCGTTTAATAAAAATGAGTTTTAAGCGCAGAATTAAAAAAACTGCGTAATTTTATAAAGTTTGAGGTGTATCAAGTTGGTGTCAGCGCACCAATAACGTATCACGGACATCACAAACTTAAAAGAAATTAGCGTAAATTTTTTAAAAATGTATCTTTTTTGCGTCTGACAATCTGAATTGCCTTTTAAGTTGGCTAGTGTATTGCGTGATGTGAGTAACTTCGTAAAGGGCACCTCCGAGGCGAAAACGCACTTTAAAATTTTTAAACGCAAAAATTTTATGAACTTTTGAAAATTTTTGCAAAAAAACAATTTATTTTTAAGCTTTTTTTTATATCAAAACATGTTTAGGTATCTAAATAGATTCTTCGCGACGGACTAAACTGATAAAGTGCAAAAAAAAATAATTTTTTTCAACCGTGGCGCGTGCAGCGGCAGTTTTTTCCAAACACATTTCGCCTTGTGACAACTGAAGCGCTGTATCAATTCCGCTCAAACGTACATCGAATAGAAGACTTTACTGAGCTTGATACTAAAATTGAAAACGCACCAAAAAATTTTAAGGATTTAAAATTTTATGGAGGAAACAAAATGTTTCTAACCTCAAAAAGCATCCTTGTATGAAATATTTGATTTGCGATAGCCAAATAGTTTTTTTCCCAAAATATTGCAAATTATGTCTTATACTAGCCGTAATTTTGTAAAATGTTTTACAATTTTAAATAAATTTTTATATGCATACACAATAAAAATTTTTTTTTTCCAGTGTATTTTACAAAGTATTCAAGCTTTTACAAATATTTTAGTGTGCTAAGAAAGCCCTTAAGGGGTATTATCCACACGCGTTTTCCTTTTTCAATTTTAACAAAAACTGTAATTTTTATATTTTTTTTTAATTTTTAACTTTAAACCGCAGTAAAATTTGCGCCGTGTAATAAAAATTATTAACGCGAACGGATTTCACATGCCCAAATATCGGTTTATACACACGCAAATCAACATTGATGTCAGACAAAAAAAAAAAAAAATTAAAAAAAAAATGTTTAGGTGTCGTAAATTTTTTAAGTTGCTCATATGTACATTAGGGTGGCCGTTATTTTCTTTTTTTTGATTTCTTATATTCTCCCCCCCAAATCGGTTCAGTTTTATGTAAAAAAAAATACAAAAAAATTTCGTAGCGATAAGTTGTGTTTTAGGGGGGGCGTCCGCCCCTCAAAGTTTGCCATCAAGCCATTTATTCAAATGTAATTTGTTTGCATATGACTATCTCTTAAAAACAACATTTTACAACAACATGATATATGGCAATATTTTAGCTCTTCTAGTCAACAACATTAGCCTCGAAGAAAGTTTTTTGCTAAAATTAATATTTAAGAAAATAATTAAGAAAATAACAACAAAATTCCAAACATTTTATATACGTTTTATATATATAAATGAGGGATTTAATGTCAAGTGAACTAATTTTGAAATCGATGTCTTTCGATTTGGATGAAATTTGCACCAACGTTAGTCCTATTGAATAGTAGTTTAGACACAAATTTTCAACAAGATCGGTCAAAAAGTTTCTGAGTTTGGGGGGGTCAAAGTTTGAAATTTTGGCCATATAGGTGTTCTTTCACATCCATGTAACTTATTACCAATTGGGGTTAGCAAAATTTGTCCCAAGCAGCTTAGATAGCTATTTGATCAATCTTTAAAAAAAAAATTTTTTGTTTTTTTTGAATTTTTTAACATTTTTTTTTTAAATTTACAACAACTTGGCAAAAAAAAAAAAAAAATATGTTAAAAAATTTTTTAAAAAAACCAAAAAATTTTTTTTAAAAAGATTGATTAAATAGCTATCTAAGCTGCTTGAGACAAATTTTACACACAAAAAAATAGTTTAGGTAATTTTACCAAGGTGTGCATAGGCAATTTATTTTTATATATAAAGAAAAAACTAAGTTTTATTGTCTTAAATAATTGGTAATTTATACAATAAGTATTGCCTAAAATTTTTGTCAATGTTACAAATTGGGTTAGGTATCGAATTTTTTTTTATAATATGTATGTATGTCTGTTTATTTTATTTTTCAATTGTGAAAAAAACATTCAAATATAAATTTGAATTTAGACTTTTTAAATATTTAAATTTAAATGTTCAATAAAGGATAAAAATACAACGTAGGTAAGTGAGAATTATTAACATAAGATAAAGAACTCCGCTGAACTTTTTAAAAACAAGACAGAATATCTGTGGTTTTCATAGGCAACCGCGTATGTCTATTTTTTCGATTTTGAATTGTTGATGCCATATTGCTAAATTTAAAGCGCTCTTTATATTATTTTAAAAATTATTAAAAACAGATAGACCCATTCCGATGTTTTAACTCAATTACAAAATCAAAAGGTGCAATATCTAACCCATAGTTTGCTCTAGAATGGTTTTTTCGGCTCTCCTGAAAAATTTTTTTTTTAGACATACGCGGTTGCCCATGAAAACCACAGATATATTAACAATAAAACCAATAATTATTTTTAACTTTTATTCAAGATTATTAAATTGGACGACACGATGCTTGATCAATATGGATTTTATAGACGAGATTAGTTTTAATCCTTTGACCTCAAATGAGCACTAAAAACCGCCCGGAACTTTAAGCAGCCTCAAAACGAATTTGTCAATGCCACTCTAATTTTCTTTTATTGGTACAAATATGAATTGATAAATAAAATACATATAATGAAATTAAAAAGGTTAAAAAAGTATAAAGAGTTTTTTTAAAATGCTTTTTTATTAAAAAAAAGTAGTAAATTTACCTAAAACCTATGTTCTGGTACAAAATTTAACTTAGATAACTTTTCTAAAATAAAAATATAAACTAACTTTGCTATCATTGGTAAATTTTCAAAGTTACTTTGAAATTTTAACAAAATTATTAGATACTTTTTCGAACATAGAAATTACCTAAGTTAAACGTTTTATTTCCTAAGAAACTTAGATACTGCCATGCTACCTTTGCGCTTAGTTAATTTTATACCATATTTTTAGGTAATTTTACCTATGGTTTTTTTTTGTGTGTAAGGTAAATTATCACAAAATTACAAAATCCATAAAATTGTTTTGGGCCATATAAAACTTAGTTGGAAGATATTTTACCACAATAAATATATCTGCTATGGTCTTAGGCGTATTTAATTAATTTACCAGAGTGGGCTTTATATGGGGCCTAAAGTAAATTATGGACCGATTATCACGAAATTTATAAGTGCTAGTTCTAGTCATATTAAACAGTGAAGTATTCAATTTTATTCTGATACCACCATAAATTACGGTTTTAGGCGTACTAAACTGTTTTCCGAGAGTAGGGTTTATATGAGCCCTAGCGTAAATTATGGACCGATCTTCGTGAAATGTTACAGTGTGATTTCCATCGAATAAAACGTACTTTTGCAAAATCTTATATCATTCTGTGCATTGTTCCACCATTTATGTTAGTTTTTATAACAAAGTCTTGACAGAAAGAATACGAAAAAACAGAGGAAAGGAGGCAACATGTTATTTGAAATTTAAGTGATGATAACAGCAAATTTCGAACCACCAGTACTGCTGGTTAAAGATTGAGGTTTGACTGTTGGCTTACGGGCACCGCAGTGGCGCAGTGGGTAGAACTCAAAGATCTTCTGAGTATAGAATGTGGTGATTCTTGAAACATGTAAAGATAAACCCGGGTTCAAATCCCCGCTCAGCCAAGGAAAATTATCAATAAATTTTAATAAAAAATTCCAAGTTGTAAAATTCCTTCCCTCAGTGAAAATAATTTAATGAAAATTAAATTTGATGAACTCAAGCCTAATTAAAGAATATCAAAAATTAAAAATTGACAGTTCAACTAAAATGAAAATTGTTCTTAAAATTATCTATTTTTTTTTAGGTAGTGGTTCCTCATTTTGATTCATAGCTCTGATCCTACTGAACCGATTTTGCTGGATTTCAATCCCAAACTGCTTAGGATAACTAAAAGCAATTTGTCACCAAATTTGATTTCTTTTGATTTTTTCGAAAGTTTTTAACAGACAGACGGACGTACAGACAGACGGACATGGCTAAATCGACTTAGAATTACTCAAGGAGCCAGAATATATATTCTTTATGGGGTCTGAGATGAATAATAAAAAGTTCCACATGGAATGACAAACCCATCTTCACAACTAATTGTAGTGGTGGGTATAAAAAAAGAACGAAAAATTGTATTGAATAGAACTGCATTGATTAAACCTGAACAATGATCCCAAAAGTATAAAACCTATCGTTGTATGCTTCTTTAAGCCTAGATTACACTATCTCATAAGCCTTACGTATTCCATAATACTTTGTGAGATAGAAATCTAATGAGGTTTGTTGCGACTGTCAAAAAATCTAATGTAACATGACAGTTTGTGTTCACACCATCTCACAAAGTATAAACACTCACACATGAAATAAAATGCAACCCTGATCCAATGAAAAGTATTATTGTTTTGAAATTTTTCAAAAAACGATGAAGTCGTATGGGATGTCAAACTTTTTTCTTAATACTTGTCATTTTCGTGACACATTGCATTCACACTATCACACTTTGTCATATTACTTGAGTTTTTGACATGTATTAATACAAAGTATAATAGTGTAATCTAGCCTTTAGGGTGTGTGTGAAACGGTAGCAAAGTTCTATGGTGAAATGAAATTTGTTTGTGGTAGAAAATTTTCATATTTGTGCTGTGTGAAATTGTAACATTTTTGACAACGTAAAATTTTGACATAAAGAAAAAAACAATTACTAATAGTTTTGTGAAAATTAATAAATTAAACAAACGTTTACTAATAATCATTTTAATTCTGTTGGAAATGAGATCGTCACAACTATTTGATGAATTCGTTCTGATTTATTAACAATTTTTACAAAAAGTGTGGGCAAAAAAGCTTATACACATTTAAATACTTACATGTTGTATAATCCTTTTTAATTTTTTTTGCCGCTGGTCCTGCTTTCATATTATTTTTTATTTTGTTTAAACAAATTTGATGAAAAAAATAATTTTGTGGTTGTCAAAAATTTCTACACTAATGTCAAAATTTATACTAGCCCCCAGGGCTAGTGAAATTTTATTCACCTCAATAGTGTCAAAATTTTACTTCCATGAGTACTTTGCTACCGTTTCACACACACCCTTAGTATTGAAATTGTTTATTGCGAACTCGCGAATACTAACGCTAGCTTTGCAAAAAGGCTATTAAATTCAGTGCACTCTAATTAGCTTTACTAGTAGAGTGCCCAGCTTGTTAAAATTTGCTACAAGTCGCGTGTTATTGTTAGTTCACATTTGTACACCCTTCACCGAACGAAAAAGGGTTTATGGGCAAATCCCAGAAACAGTCCACCAACCAAAAATTTTTCAAATGAATTTTTTTTAGTGGAAAATAAGACTAGATGTATAATTTAATTTTTATATTAAAAAATATGTATTTCAATGATCAATAATGCAATAATTTTTACCAACCCAGCAAAAACTTACATTGCAAAGTAATGAGTTAAAAAGCTAATATAACGACTCTTCACTACTTATACATTGGCATTTTAACTCATTATTTTAACACGGTGATGTCATTGGAGGCAAGTACTTACCACCCTCGCATACAAATAGGGAGTTAAATAAGTCATTACCACATTCGCTTACAAATAGGGACATAAATAAGTTATTAGTCCGATGTCACCAAAATTACAACTAACATGTCATGACTTTAAAAAATTTTTTTTTTGTTATTTTTTTTAAATTATTTTTTTTTCTATTTTTTCTTATTTTATTTTACTTCGTTTTATTTTTTTTTTCTGTCTCTGGCGGGATTCGATCGCGCAACCTCGGTGCTGATAGACTAGCTCACTACCAGCTAGTCTACCGGGGCAGTGTAGTTTTTGTATAAAAAACGATGTTTTTTACTCAATTAAGAGCGTAAATATGAGATTAAATTATTGGAGGCAACTACTTACCACCCTCGCTTACAAATAGGGAGTTAAATAAGTCATTACCACATTCGCTTACAAATAGGGAGTTAAATAAGTCATTACCACATTCGCTTACAAATAGGGACTTAAATAACTTATTACTCCGATGTCACCAAAATTACAACTAACATGTCATGGCTATAAAATTTCAGTACAGCATAATTTTTCATATTCAAATTTATTACAAATTGTTTTTTATTTATAATAAAAAAAAAAAAACAAATTGTAAGAACAAATATTTTAAATCAATTTGTATTAGATTTGAAAAAACTTCAACCGTAGATGCATTTTATTACGAATGAATTATAAATTTCGTTAATCAACTCATACACAAGTACTTAGGTCTCAGATTATATGTCAGCCATTACCAAACTACTTCTATGTAATGCAGATGGTATGAAGTAGTCATTGAAAAGTAAGTTGTTCAGTAATGGCAAGTCATTACCAAGTTTTTGCTGGGTTAGTTTAAAGCTGGGATCACACAATTGCCGCAATGCACCAATTTTCACACTTTTTAATACCCCAATCGTGTGACTGCACAACCAAATGGCTAATGTACCAATCGAGGACAATATTGTGCTTACTTTTACCAATCAAATACAACCCTGGTGCGGCAATCGTGTGACTGTTTTCGATGCAACCGCGCGTCAATAAAAATAACAAAAATGCACCAATATTTATTGTGTTCTTGTGCGGCAATCAAACAACACAATATGCGCCAATATTTGCTTTTTTTAATAAATTTACTTTTTTGTATTCGTTTTTCATGTCAAATAAAAATAAAATTATATGAAAAACTATATGTATGTATGTATGTACATTAGGGAAATAACTTCTTAACAATTTTTTAAAATATCACAATTGGCATAGCACAGTCCGATAGAGCATAAAAAACTATAAGGGAACGTATATTTATTTTTTCGCTAAGGTCAAAAAAGTTCACGCACCAACTGCGATGAAGTTTGGAAAATTTTTAATTTTCTTTTTGGTTAAGAAAAATTAATAATATGTTTATTTAGAACAAAAAATAGCTCAAGTATGAAATTTCATAAATACAAATTTGAAAAGATATATCAACTATTTCTTGATACATATATTTTACTTTGTTTAGTTTTTAGAATTTCATATATTTTTCTTAAAAAACTTCAAACAAAATTATTCAACAAAAATTTGGAAAACGCGTGCGAATGTAGCGTTCGTCACGCAAGATTTGCCCATATATAAGTTTGTTATTTCGCTTGTAATTTCAACAATATTGATATTCTGGGTCCTTATGAGAAGCGAAGTTGATTTAACGACGAGAGTCTGCCTGGGTTTTCCGAAGACCCCAGATATGATGTGGACTTGGTAGTTCTATGCATATTTATGTCACATATATTCCGGAATTGCTTGCTATTGAAATTCAGCCTGATCGGTCCGAAAATGGCTGAAAACCACGACTGCCTCTAATTTTACCCAAAAATCGTTGGTTGTTGTTGTTTTTTTGTTTTAATTTTATATACATCTGGAGAACGGCGGGAGCCAATTTTGGACTAGTGGGGGTGGCACTTCCCATACAAGGACTCTGAACACAGATTTGTGCCCCCATTACCAAGTTTGTATACAAAATTTTGATGGAACAGCAAGTTTTGCTTAAAATGATGGTCTTTACAAAAATAAGAAAAGCAAAAATCATATTTTGCCGGAAAAATCCGAGTTTCGGCCTAAGCAGTTTGAGATTGAAACCCAGCCAAATTGTTTAGAAGGAAAAGTGATTTGAATTAAAATGTGGAATAACCATCTTAAAAAATTTTTTTTTACAAAAACTAGCCATTAGTAGTGGCAAAATGCACATACTGATATAAGATTTGCACAGATTTTATCTACATGGCTAGAAATCATGCTACAACATATCATGCAGATCGGTCCATAATTTACCATATGCCCCATATAAAGCCCACTTCTGAAATATTATAACTGTCAGTTGAGGGTGTCAAAGATTCGGCACAGCCGAATAAAGCACTCTTACTTGTTTTAAATTAATATTTTAGTCCACAGAATGTTTTACCATTTTATTTTGTTTTTATATACAGAAAAAATAATCAAATATTGCTGAATTTATGCTCTTAGAAGCCCTACTGATAAATTTTTTATAGCTTTATACATAACGAGCTTTACCCGGTGCGCTTCGCTTTCACCATTGCAATTTGACGAAGCAAATAGTACCAAATTTATATACTTTTACTGTTACCGTTCCACTGATATACAGAAACCTATATCGTGCTTATATTGAACTATCACCTACTGTGACCGTCCTCCATATACATATATATCATAACTATTTATACAATAGCTTAATTTTTTTACAGTGACCGTTAGTCACTTTACATACATTTGCGTCCTTAGGAGGATACCGCTCCCCTGCCCCTATCTAGTGTTGCCAGACGTACTGTTTTTTAGCAGTACATGTACTGATTTTTGTCAATTGTACTGTTTTATGCACAACACCCAAAACAGTACGCAAATGTACTGTTTTTTACACTTTGTACTGTTTTCTGTACTGATTTTTAAGTTTAGTGTCCAAAAAACAAAGATATTAAGAAAAATCGTTTTAAATAAAACACATTTGGGAATTTTTAACGGTATGCTATCAAGCCATATTGTCATAATATCCTTATCTTAGAATTTATTTACTCTCTAACTCTCATTTTGAGGGGTACATTTTGCCCTTTTTCCCAACTCTTAAACAAAAGTATACAAGACGGCACTTATTAGGGTTAAAAGAATTCTCGAAATTTCGGGCATTGAAATTTTTGAATTTCTTGAAAGGGCGTTTGGTACAAGTCAAAAAATATACTAAATGTACTTCTGACCTAAAAGACTATTTCAGATGTCTTCAGTAGAATTGTATGGCAGTTCTTTTCATAGAATATATTAACCCTCTAACACTCATTTTAAGGGGTAATTTTTTTTAATTTTTTTAACTTCTACACTAAAACGGTACGTTAGAGGGTTAAAATATTCTGTGAATATTTTCTGCATCAAATTTCACTAGCGGTCTTCCAAGACCAAAAAAGCGTGCAATGTATGTAAAACGGGTTTTCGAAAAATTAAAAAAAAAATCAAGGCCCGGAATTTCGAAAACCCGTTTTATTTGCATTGGATAATTTTTGGTCTTAGAAGGCCCCTAGTGAAATTTGATGCAGGAAATATTGGTAGAGCATTTTAACTCTTACAAGTGCCGTTTTAGTATCCTTTTTTTTAGAGTTGGGAAAAAGGGCAAAAATTACCCCTTAACATGAGAGTTAGAGGGTTAATAAATGCTAAGAAAAGAATCGCAATACGATTCTACTGAAGACATCTAAAATTATTTTTTAGCTCAGAAGCACATTCAGTATATTTATTTTGACTTATACCAAACGCCTTTTCAAAAAATTAAAAAACTTTAGGGGCCCATATTTCGGGAGCCCGAGCTAATTTTGCAAAACTTTTTGGCAGATTTGCTCTACTAGTAGTCTACTTTTATTTCGCGGTGCAAGTGTTGAGGCTGGTGGCGATGACCCTAATTTTGTTGCGCACTCTATTTTACAATATTTAGTTTAAAGAAATTGTTGTTTTGCAAACAAAAAAGTTGTAAAATAATTAGAATTTTTGTACTGCGTCTATTGTTTTGTCAAAAATACACAGATTAAATAAGGAGTTGCTCACATCCTTCATATATTTTCGTGTTATTATTTTAAGACATATGACTACCGTTTAAATTAAAGAAAGAAACAAATATTTTCTGAAATTTATGCGATAGTTCCACAATATGTGTGTGGTGAAAATTGCTTCAAATACCAATATGTTTTAAGAAAATTCTACTAACCCAATCAATGAATAAGTTTTTTAAGTTAAATATAAACTAAGATATTTAAACATTATACATTGGAAAATGATACAATGGCCAAATGCTTCGTTTGTGGTGTTTGCTTTATAAACGCAAATGGTGTGATTTTGTATATGAAATACCATTAAATGTAAATCTTTCCTTTGATGTTGATGTTTGAAGTCTATTTCTGTATATTATTTTTGTTCAAGAGTTGTAAATATTTAGTTATGGTTTCGTAAAAAAATGTACTGTTTTTTTCTTGAATGTACTGTTTTTTCATAACCAATGTACTGTTTTTCCGAATTCAAAATCTGGCTACCCTACCCCTATCCACAAAATAAGTAGTCTATTATTTTTTTGGGGTCGCAGTTTATTTTGAAAAGTGTAGTTTATCATAAGAGTGGGTTCTACAAAGGCTTTTGTCTTCAGATATGCTGCTCCCCCTCCGTCTACCCCGCCCATTAATATTTAGTTATCCATAGTTTGGCATATAAGTGGCTTTTACCACGTTTGAAGCCTCTCACTATAATAGTCATTTACGCGATATTTAACATATGCATTCTATGGGGGTATTGCTCCCCCAGCGCCTACCCCCTTTATATTCAAAGGTGTACTTTACTATAAGAGTGACACCTACCAAGTTTGAACCTTCCCACTATAACAATTCTTAAGATATGCGATATTTAACTTTAGCGTCCCATGGGGGTACCACTTCCCCTGCTGCTACCTTATTTCAATTTCGGGGCTCAGAAGATCCTATTGCAAACAATGCAAGGAAATGGGTGCAGCGGCTCTTAAGATATGCGATACTTAATGTTGGCATCCTATGAAGCGTACCACTTCCCCAGTCCATATCGAAAAAATAAGTATCCTTTTTTAATTTCGGGGCTAGCGTGATGTTACTGCAAATTTTTTTTTTTTTTTAAATTTAAAACTTTTTTTTAATTTTTTTTTTAGCCAAGTTTTAAATAAAAAAAAATTTTTAAAAACACAAAAAAAAATTTTTAAAAAGATTGATCAATTAGCTATCTAAGCTTCTTGGGACAAATTCTTGCAATAATTAAAGTAAACAAATTTCCTGGCTAATTTTATTATATATATTTTATTTTTTTCTATAAATTAGAAGTTAAGTCAAGCTTCACAAGGCATATTCAAGGATTTCCAAGATTGGGCATTATAAGGGGCTTTTCAAAAATTATGGACCGATTTCTATTGTATTTAAATGACAATCGGTGTATTTGGCCACCAATTAATGTTAGTTTTTGCAACAGCGATACCAATTTTTTAGAAGGGTTTTTGGTTCCATTAATCTTCTACTACCGAACCGGTTGTGCTGGATATTATTCCCAAGCCGCTCACACAGAAAAAAGTAAAAAAAGGTTTTGATCAGACAGGACAGCCACCGTCGACCAAAATTTGTCCGTTGTTGGGAGGTGTCCGCCTATGGGAGATAAAAAAAAGGACAAACAAAATTATTTTTATTGTTTATTTAGACCTTTAACACAAAATGCATTTCATATCTACTAATTAACAGAAAAGGTTTAACGAAAAAAAAAATTTTTAAAAATTAAGATAATAATGTGTTACTTATTAAAAAATTCATGGTAAGAGTTGCTTTAAAGGCACTAAAGGGAACATAAATAAGTACATACATATACGCATTTGTACTTATTTTGAAATAAAAAAGTCTTATAGTTTTTTGTTTCATATTTGCTTGCTTTTCTGTCGCTAAACGAGTTTGAAGGTGATTTTCTAAATTTTTTACCAATGTAAAAGCTGGATAATCAGTTTTTACAAATCGGTTGATGTTGTAAAGATATTTCAAGGCATCGGTACAATTCATAACTTTATTTGGAACTGCAATCCAATTTTCTTCATCTAAAGGATCTTCTGGCTCCACTTCGCTTTCACTATTCGCTTATTCAATGACAATGTTATCATCTTCTGTTATAATTATTTCATCAATGGTAACGTACTCTTCAGCATTGCGTTTTGTTTGGTAGAGCTCGAAAAAAAGGCTGCTTTCATCCGCATTGTTTACATTTTTTGGTTCGTAATCACGTTGAACTTCTTCTTCCGACACCGCTGCTGCTTCTGCCCAAATTAATTTAAAACTGATATTATGCCTCTTTCGCGACTTTTGAAGCCACCCATTCGATGCTACAAAGTTCACTATCAGTGATGCCAACTTAGTGCTTTTGGCACTATTTATGGTGCTTTTGGATGCCTCAAAACGCCAAAATTTTATCCATAGTGCCAAACTAAAAAAAGCACTATCTTGGTGCTTTTTCAATTTTTCGATAGTGCCTTTAGTGCTTTTTACAATTTTTATTTTATTTTTCTACCATTTTTTAAAACTACGATTATATAGAGGATGCTTTAGTTCAACTTTGCTATTTGGGGTACAATTTTGAGAAGGCTTGTAAAGATTTCAAATTATAAAAAAGTGATACAAGAAAGTAATATTCGATTTACCTAAGGCTTAATTTGGCTGTAGGAAATATCGCCCAAAGAAAAATGGCCCAAAAAAATAAATGAAAAATCGCACAAAAAAATTTCATGTAAAATTGGGCCTGAATTCATATGAAAAGTGACCCAAAATTGTTGGGCTATTTTTCGTTACTATTGGGTGATTTTTCGTTTTTTAAATTTGGTGATTTTTCACCAAATAGCCCATTTTTTTTCGGGCATACTAAATGTTATTTATAAAAATAACGGGACATATTGCAAAAAGGTGGCATGTCATAACGTCCAGTGTCATAGTGTCCGTGCAAAGAAAAAACATGGTTGTCGTAAACATATTCTAAGAGCAACATATTATGATAAGAATTATGATTGTAGTCACCATATTAAGATTATTATTGAATCATATTATGACTAAATATACTCGTCATATGTCATCATAATATATTTCCCTTAAACATATTATTATGCTGTTAATCATACTAAGTTAAGAAGTAATCAAATTATTGTCATGTTAATCATAATAAGCTAAGAAATTAATCATATTATTGTCATGTTAATCATAATAAGCTAAGAAGTAATCATATTATCATCATGTTAATCATAATAAATTTAGAAGCAATCATATTATGATACAGCAACTTTCAGAGCTGTCATAAAAATACAAAATAAATTAAAATATTTTTGCATCGATTTTTTATTTTGTGGCTTTTTACAATTTTTCTTATGCTGGGTACACACAGTGCAACCTACATGCAATCTGTTTCAATGCAACCTCAAAATATCAAAGCGTTTTGATGTTGATGCAATCTGGAATGAATAAAAATGAATTTAATTCACTAGATTGCGTAAATGCGTTGCATAGTGTGTACCCAGCATTAATGTTAATCAAATAGCGGAGTTCAATAAAGGCTTGCAAAAGAGCAAATGAAAAATCTGTGGTTTTCATGGGCAACCGCGTGTGTCCATTTTTTCGATTTTAAGATGTTGATGAAATATCGTAGCACTTTTATAAAATATAACGAAATCTCTGTGTGTTTTGTTATTGGATTTTACAAAAAAAAACTATGATATTTTACATTTGCACTATTACATCACTAATACTTGAATGAACTCCGCTAATATTTTAATTTTTTAATTTCTTTAAACTTATTTTTTTATGGAATTTTATCTTTTAATTGTTTAACCGCTCACAAATAAAAAAACGACACAACTGCTTCAAAATTATTTTACAAATGGCGCTAACATAATATGATTAGAGTAAAAATAGTTTGATTGCATCTTAAACATAATATGATAAATGTATAGAAAGTTATCATGTTATAGCTATTAAACATCATGATATGGTTGTGAGAAATATAATATGTTTAGAAAGTTATCATAATTAAGTTGTTAGAAAAATATTTATTTTTCGGTCAACAATGCTCAAATTCATAATTGCGATAAACATTGATATGTTTACAGTAACTATAATATTGTTGATATTAAATAAAAATAACAACTATTTGCGTACGACAACAATATATTGTTACATTAAACATAGTGTTGTTGCCGTAACCATGCCCAACCATATTTTTTCTCTGCGTGTGGACAAACTTGAAAGCATAGCCGGCCTATGGCCGGGCGCAAGGATTTTCTCCTCTTTGATAAAAACAAGTACCGGCTTCGCTAACTAAAGCTTCTCTGCACAGCCGGCCTTCGGCGGGGGGCAAGGATTTTCTCCTCTTAGTATAACAAAAACCGGCTTCGCTAACTAAAGCTTCTCTGCCCAGCCGGCCTTCGGCCAGGCGCAAGGATTTTCTCCTCTATGGTATAACAAATACTGGCTTCGGTAACTAAAGCTTATCTTTGATAAAAACAAGTACCGGCTTCGCTAACTAAAGCTTCTCTGAACAGCCGGCCTTCGGCCGGGGGCAAGGATTTTCTCCTCTATGGTATAACAAAAACCGGCTTCGCTAACTAAAGCTTCTCTGCCCAGCCGGCCTTCGGCCAGGCGCAAGGATTTTCTCCTCTATGGTATAACAAATACTGGCTTCGGTAACTAAAGCTTATCTGCGAAGTCGGCCTTCGTTCGGAAACAAGACAGATTTTAGAAGCTTTACTTAGCGAAACCGGTAGTTGTTATACGATAAAGGAAAAAATCATTGCGCCCGCGCAAAGGCCGTCTGCGCAGAGAAGCTTTAGTTAGCGAAGCCGGTTTTTGTTACACCATAGAGTAGAAAATCCTTGCGCCCGGCCGAAGGCCGGTATTTGTTACAACAAAGTGGAGAAAATCCTTGCGCCAAAAGTGTTTTCGTTATATGTTTAATATATGCACCCAGAGAAAAAACAACAAAATCATTTTTAAAACAATATTGACCATATTATGATTAATTTAACCAAATCATTGTCAACGACAACCACATTATGGTAAAATAAGTTTCTTTAAAAAATAGTTTTGTTGGTTGTGACCATAATAAAACATGTTTTTCTCTTACATTTGTAAGTTACTAAATTTATATGAATAATAAACACTGTTTTGCAAATTGGGTAATTTTTAATTAATTTTTTTGGGAAAAAATTCGTTTTTTCTTTTTGGGTCATTTTTCATTTTTTTTTGGGCTCTAGGTAAACATTTTTTTTTAACAATGTAGACACTGTTTCAAAAATAGAATATGGATTGGAAAATATTAGAAATTGTTAAAAAATATGCAGTTGGAAACCGTGCAAAAAACGCAAAGACTTTAAAAACAAAAAAAGAGCCGTAGCTTGGTATATGCAAAGTGTTAAATAAATTAAAAACAGCTGACAGAAAATACTTTTATAACGAGCGTTGTCTATCCTGCCATTTTTCACGCGCTTTAGTTTTCCACGTGTTTTGCACTTTTACCTCTGGTGCTATTGAAAAAAGGTTTGACTAGTATCAGAATGCAAACATACATGTTTTTTTATATTTTACACCTTATGCGTGTTCTTTATTCAGAAGCGTACATATGTTAAAATAATTGGATAAAATCATAAGCCAATTGTTTTATTAAGCTTTGCACGATTTTAATTTAGATTTATTTAAACGATAAAATATAAGGATGTTTATTTAAATATATGCTGTCATTAAGTTTTATAAACAATGGCTGGACATTGCAAATTTTCGGTAATTGCAACAGGCAAGATTTTTTCGAGTTACGAAAATCGCTCGCACTGTATTACTTTAAAACTGTTTTATGGCCAATTTAAACTCCAAACGATTTGGATGATATTATTTGTATTGAAGATAATAATAATACATTTAAAAATGTTAATATACAAATGTAAATATCGTCGCAGGAATTAAAGAACGCTGCAACTGACAAAAAATCGAATAAAGTTTTAATTGCACCATTTTTATCAGCAAAAATACTGCGTCGATTCGTCCCGGTCCCATTAAAGTATTATGAAAAAGAATTCACTTACGCAAAAAAAAATCGTTTGCTGTAAGCAGCAGAATAACCGGGAACAATAAACTTGAGAGGAAATGTTTAGATCTAATATATAAAGCGAGATAAAATAAAAATACGTTTTTAAAATCATGTTCCTAAGTTGTATAGTTTTTGTGATATGAACTTTTTTCTACTTTCTTTCATACAGGTTTTTTTTGGCTCTGGTGAACATTTTATATTTTCTCAGTTACAGCGTTCTTTAATTCCTGCGACGATATGTTTATTATTTAATCTTAAATGAAAATGGTTCCCATCAACGCCTTCGCTTTTTTTTAAATTTTGGAGGTATATAATATTCGGCACAGCCGAATACAACTTTTGCTGTGTTTAATTAAATTGTAAAAATGGCTTAGTGAAATAGTGCTTTTTCAAAATTTTAAAGTGCTTTTTGCTTTCAAAAAGTTGGCATCACTGTTCACTATGCCCAATTTTATTGCGCATTGTTTTGCCTTCTGTTGAATTACAGGTCCAGATAGAGGGATATTTTGAGCGCGAACTTTCGAAAACCATTCAAGACTAGTGTTGGGAGACTATCGATAGACTATCGATATTATCGATAGTCTTAAAATATCGAAAATATCGATAGGAAAAATATAAATATCGATATTTTTATTATTTAAAATACAGCTATGAAGACATCTAACAGCAGCTATACACACGCTGTTTTTTGCCGCAAATTGTTACTTGCTATTAATAATTCGCGCTGAATTACAGCAATGAATACAAACAACAAGAATGGCAAGTGGTATGGATTGCTTAGCAGTGCTTTTTACTGCTAATTTAAGGCCTTTCAGTCGAAACTTTTACATGTTTATATAGGGACTGAAATGTCAAATATTTTTGTAATGTTGTAAAAAAAATGCAAACAATGAACGACCATTAGAGGATAAATCCGCTAGATTAATTACCTTTTTGAGTTTAGAATTTAGAAAATTTTTTAAAGTCGCAATGGAATATCTTACTGTTACTTATCTTACTGTCCCTGTTACTTCGGTTCCTTCAGAAAGGTACTTATCACTTTTTAAAAAACTGTCTAAAATAACGTAACTAGTATATACATATGGGTCGTTACAAGGTATATGGTAAATTTTTTTTTAGGGGCTATCTTTTGGGGCACCGCTCTTAAATGTGCCAATCGCCAAGAAAATGCGATGGACAAAGTTTAAGCCCAATCGGATAACGCCAACACGTGTCTCATTGAGCATAAATTAGGGAAAACAGTGATTTTTCACTAATATTCGTATTTCTTTGTCCTTATAATCGAAGCCATTCATAATAGGTACCTGACTCGAGGCTTATTTTATAGAAAATTGTATTCTTATTAATTTTGATCTTAGTAATATTTTTGCTGAAACTGTTATTTTTTACACTATTTAGCATTTATCAGATCGTAGTGGATATCTAAATAATCGCAGAAAAGTGTTCAAAACACTTTTAACGGATGTTTATCCTATGATGTAAAATAAAATAAATAAAAATGTAAATGAAAATATTTTTTTTTTTTTTGTATCGCAACAAAAGTTTTTTTTATAACATTATAATTATTTAAAATCACAAATTAAGGTGGTAATGGTTTAGACAAGGTAATTTTTGACGAGTCTGCAAAAAGATGCCTACATTCAAATACAACTTGTAAAATACACTGTCGTTGTTCTTCGTCTTTTGTCAAGGCTGAATTGTAGTCTTGGATTAATTTTACCACTCTCTCAGCTGTGTCATTTACTACTCTTAGGCCTTTCACAATTTTTTTGGCTCGTAAATAATGTTAATTTTTGCACCATAGATCAGGATTAGTATTTTAAAAATCGGTATTAATTTCAAATATCTTGAAAAAATTTAGAGACCGGAAAGAGACAAAGTAATCAATTTCTTTATCCAATAAATTATCAACTTCTTGGAAACTAAGTTTGGCTTTAACATCTCTGTCTTTATCGTTTTCTACGTTGGACTTTTATTGTTTAACCATTCTTATTTTGATATTTTTTTCCAAAGTATCATCGAAAAATGAAAAAGCAATTTGCTCCGAATCAGAGATGGTTGACTATTCTAGACAATGCCTTGTCCGCAATTTCTTTATTAATACTCCTGTATTTAGCTAAGGATTTTACTAATTTAAGTCTTGGTGGGGTTGTGGGCTGTAAACCATGCTTTCATATAAATATTGATTACAAATAAGCATATATCTTTAATACCTATGCTCTCTGAAACAGAAAACGAAATTTGTTCCTCGAAAATATATATTTTGAGACAATAAGTAGCCTTTGCCATCCATCTGGCGTGGTGAATAACTCCAGTTACTCTGAACGTAGTATTTTCCGGTGGCAGAAGCCCTAAGCATATGAGGCAAAGGTGGATGAATTCTTTATAATGAAATATGATGTAGGAATTGTTAAAATAAACAATGGGAATACCTGAATCACAATTATTTGTCTGTATTTTAACGGTAAAAATAATCCAACACAGTGGTGAGTATTTATTGCCGCATGTTGGTGAGTTTCAGCGTTTGTGGTAAATTTACTAAACTCCATTATAATTGGTCCAAAACGTGTGAATAGAGGGTTTTCACTCTTTATATATATTGTATGCATTTAAAACATAAATTTATGCTTTTAATGTGACCAGTACGACGTCGCCTGATAAATGCTTAATGTCTCTTTATTTATTGGTATAAGGAACAAACCCAACAAGCATAAAATTAATTAGAATAAAATTTCCTATAAAACAAGACTAGACTCAGGCTTCTAGAATGAATAGTTTCTGTTATAAAGACAAAGAAATACGAATTTTAGTGAAAAATCGCTGTTTTTCCTTAATTTATGTTCAAAGAGACACGTGTTAGCGTTATCCGATTGGCCTGAAACTTTGTCAATCGCATTTTCGAGGCAATTGGCACATATTAGGGGGTTGCCCCGATTGAAAATCCAAAATTGATTTCATGTAACGACCCTAATATACGTCTCATACATTCAATAAAGTGATAAAAACAACGAACTGTAGCCTTATAAAAAAATAATTCAAGTTTTCCTGCACAAGTACAAACATTCAGTCGATAGTAATATCGATATATCGATAGTGAAATCTGAACTATCGATAAATATCGATAGTAGAAAATATCGATAGTATCCCAGCACTATTCAAGACACATTTTATATGCCACATGCTTATTTTTAAGTGCGAAAAGTCTGTATTTACACGTAGGCTTTTCATAGCTCCTCGTGTTCTATTGTAAAAAAATGCAATTGTTAATATTTTGTTTTATGTTGAATTATTTTTGTCCTCTTTTCAGAGGTTTTTTGACCAAATAATGCACAATTTTGCTGTCCGCGTCTGTTCAAGGGAGGGTCCGTTCTTGGGAGGGAAATTTGCTCTGAAAAATCAATTTGGTGCAACGTTATTCGAAAATTGTCCGCATATGGGAGGTGTCCGCTATTGGGAGTTTTCACTGTAATAGGTATTTAAAATATGTATATGTTTATTTAAATATGGTCTAAAATAACTTGTTTTATTGGTTTAATTGTAAAAGCTCATGCTTAATTGTACAAATTTTGGAAGATTTTTTTGACAAAGGAATTTAATACATACAACTTTGTATAAAATTGTAGAATAACTCTGATTCTTCAGGGTATTCAAGATTGAAAACAAAAAACTGTTTTTGTTGTGTAATTTGGCTGTACTTTTTCACCTATTCACTTTAAACGCACAACATGAAATGACGCCAAAAATAATTCAAGAAATAACAAACAAAGAAAATAAACACCAAATTTCGATTGCGACCATAGCCACCGTCAACAATGTGGTCAGCCACAAGGCGATTTTTTCTTTTAAGCCTGGTACTCTGTTCAACATTTCACGTGAAATGCTGTCAAAACGCATATGAAAAAAACTTGTGCGGAATATCTATGAAATAATGTTGATAGAGTTGTACTCTGTTCATTTTGTGAAAAAGTTCCGAAATGTTTCTGGCAACATTTTTTTACAACTGCGAAATAAAGTAAGCTGCACTTATTTCACGTGGAATTTTAATCAAAAGCAAAAATGGATGAACTGATTAATTAATAAGAAATAAAAAATTAATATAACACAACCGGTAACAGTTTTATATCCATATTTACTTTCTTTTTTATTAAAAAAAAATTATTTTTAGTAAAATACATGTGGGGTTTGTTTACATACGCAAAACAATGTCGCATACTTTGCAGGAATAAAATCGGCAAATTTTACAAACTCGCATGATAGGTAACATCGATACATGTCAAAATTTTCGTGTGAAATAATAAATGTTGCTCAACTTTTTTCACAAATTTGAACAGAGTACTAGGCTTTACGCATAATATACATATGCATGTAGGCTCATTATTGTCATTGGTGGTGGTCATAATGGTAATTCGACTATAACAAATCTCAGTTCATTTTGTTGATAGTTTTTTTTGTTGCACGCGACGCTTTTTGATGACAAAAACATGTGTGTTTGTGTGTATGCACATGTAAGGGCAAAGACAATAAATTTATAAAGATGTTGGTTGCACTTGTAACATTTTTCGCAAACTGTTGATGAGGGAGGAAAGTAAGGAGAAAGCAACAAAGTATTTAATTCAAACAACCGAGTTGATTGATTCAATTAAACTTATACCTAATTAAAATTAAGTTTTAAATCAAGTAAAATTTTAATTGAAAAAAAAATATTATTTTTTTAATTCAATCAATTAAGAACGTAATCAAATTTATTTTAAAATTAAAAAATCACTATTATTTGAAAAAAAACTGCCAATAATTTTTTCTGTGCAGGAGTACCGGAAACTATTTGACACCAACATTATTTATTTTTGATAAGTCATTAGAAAGTAAGCGACCCTGAAAAAATCGATGGGTTAATGTAACACAGGCGTAACTTAATTTTTTTCAAAAAAGCATTTTTGATTTGTTCTGGCAGACAAATGCCAAATGCACCTTGGTTTAAAATTTCCCTTTAAATTAACAGAAAATCGAGTAACACCGTTTTTTTTATAAGCCATCGATAAATACTTTATAGTTTCATAGACGAAAAGTTTCACGCGAAATGAAAAGCTTATATTACATTTAAAACAAAAACAAAATTTCCACATTTGATTTTGTTTTAAATGTAAGTTGAACGGACGAGTTTTGCGCTCGTGTTCTATAAACCACACATTTGTATGCCCTCATTCAACACTATTGGTATGGGGTATATTCGTTCACCATTAGGGGTTGAGGATATACAAATTTACTAAACAGTAATAATGAAAAAAAAAAAAAAAAATAAATAAATAACCTCATCTTGGAAAAAATTTTATTTCAATAATAAATTGTGTCCTTTATTCTATTTTTGAAATGGCCTTTAATTCACTGAGTGTTGGGCGAAAAATCAATATTGACCATTAAATAAATGCACTTTCTATGCACATAGATAGCACATTGTAAAATTTACAAATTTTTATTAAAAGTCGTTTAACACATAGAAATAAGTATTTCATATGGCTTCACAGTATCGATGCACAAAATTAAGCCTTGAAAACTTGACACTGTTGGGTATGACGAACAGTAAAGAATAAATGTTGCTTATTCATTACAAACCAAAAACATATATCGTTTAAGAAGTGTGTGTTGCATTTAAAAGGGGTAGCTAAAAAGTTAAATTGTTTTACTACATAAAAAGAGAAATTGCTGCAGTAAATATTCCAAGATTTTTAGAAGGTTTAAGTTAAAGGAATAACGGTATTCAAATTCTTGTGAAGCTGGTATATCATCATTATATTGGCAAATGGTATAGTACCACCAAAACAATATATTACCCCTTTTCAAAATCTTGTGCAAATGGTCTTGCATCATAGTTTTTGCAGAATGGTATAGTATATTTTTACTCTTCACCATATACCATATTTAATATGCAATAATTAAAGTTTACAGCTTATATTTACTCGACGTATGCAACCAATTATCAATCATCTGTAAATTTTGAGTTTTGCAACCAAAGAGGACATTCACAATTGATAGAAAATATTTACAATTACCAAAATTTGCAATCTCAAATACACAAGATTGTGAATAGGGTTATTGTAAATTTAGTACGTCACAGTTTTAAAGGACTGAAAGTCACAATGTCAAATTTCGTGAAGATCGGTAAATAATTTAACTTTTAACCCATATAAAGCCAGCTCTCGGAAAAGAGATTAGTTAAAGCCTAAAACTGTAAATAGTAATGCTACTGCAATACAATTTGGTACGCCACAGTTTTATAAGGCTTGAAGATCGGTCCATCATTTTCCATAGGTCCCACATAAAGCATACAGTCAGAAAACAATTTTGAACGCCTAAATCCGCAATGAATAATGTTTTTGTAGCAGAATTTGGTCTTTCGTAGTTTCATATAGCTTCAAATCGCAAAATATCTGAAAAATCAGTTCAAAATTTATCATATCACCCATATAATGCCTACTCTCGGAAATTTTGAAATACGCCTAAAATCGTAGCAGATAAAGAGATTGTGGTAAAATTTGGTCCGATTTAGCTTCATATGGCCACAAATAATACCATCAATTTTGTTATTATCGGTCCAAATACTATGTATGATCGATTCACCATTGAATAGAAATTATGTGTATAAAAAACTGTTTTATTATAATATCCTTAATTGGTATCTTTGAATTTAACGAAAACGATTTTAAGATGGCTGAACTCTTTTACGGCGCAAATAAAAATTGTTGTGGCGGCAGCACGCTACACTATGGGATTTCTGCTGCAAAAAAAGCATTTTTTGGCTATTACTTTTAAAAAATCTAATGATGCTATTTTAAGGAAAAGAGTCTGGCAAACCAAAAACCACATTTCTTTTAAGATATATGTTTATATATTCTTAGAAAAGATCGGTTGAAATCAGGTTAATGTTGTGAAAGGGAAATATAGGGAAATTTTGTTCAAATTCAGAGATTTATACATCGAAGATGTTTCGAGCGGAAAAATCTGAGTGTCGACTTTATTTAAGTCCAAAGCCTTGTTTTTAATTTAAAGGAAAAGAAAAAGTTATTGCATACATAGTTTGGGAGATATGAGTGCATCAAAATTGTCCTTAAAAATTCAGCATTGGCTGTTTTCGTTGGAGAAAAAGTCAGTTAGCTCGGTTTACTTCCGTGCTCTCAGTATAACGAAATTAAAGGTAAAAGGCTCTTCTTTCTAAATAGTCAAAAAAAATTCACCAACTTTTGTCAATCTTTTAAAAAAATGCAAATTTAGTAAAAAAAAAAGTCACGAATATTGCACCCTAGTATTTGTAATAAAAAAGTTTTGCATACCTTTAGGCTTTACGGTTAAAAGAAATTTGAGTTATTAATTATAACAACAATTTTTTAATAAATTGTTGACAGCTGTTTTTAAAAGTGAATAAGATTAAAAAAAAAAATAAACAAAATCATATGTTTTAATAAAAGAAAATGTATAGAAGAAAACCGCTTAAATTGAAAACAAAATTTGCAACCAGTAAATAGTTAACGTTAATAAGTCCCAATTTACACTAGGGACATTTCTTGCCGGACATTTTTTGAATTCTCTTTTAATCTTACCCGAAGCGTTTACATATAAAACATTGGAAGTCAGACAGAAATTAATACTTGTATGTAAACTACGAAAAGTAAGAAAGATAAATGAAAAAATGTCCAGTACAGATAGTCATGTACTACACACTCTACCTTTTCGACCCCTCGCCATCAAACTTCGTCTGTCCAGCAAGAAATGTCCCTAGTGTAAATGGGGACTAAATAAATAATAATAAATATTGTAATAAAATTTAAAATATAATTCTAAAAATGATTAAATGTGGTAGCAATGCCAATTTGTTAATAAATTTTATAAAACTGGAAAATTCGGTGCTTACTATTGATGAAATTGAAATAGTGAAAAAGGCAGTCCAAACCGGTTTTTGGTAATTTTTTAAATCGTTGGGGAGAAGCGCGACTTGGTTAGAAAGTAAATACATCTTTAAAAAATAAATTAATTAAAAATAATTCATTTTGAATATTATGAAATATTTTTTTTATCGTTTTTCCCCGTCCGATCCATATATGTACATATTAGTAGCTTAAGACGTCAACCTCATAAGAATATTTTAGAATTGGATGATGTAGTTAAAGATATGATAGTTGATGAATAAAATGCATTTCTTTAATTAAATATTACTAGTATTTTCAATGAGAATTATATTTATACGAAATTCTTTCATTCAGTAGCTCGTTTCTGTATTTCTCGCATCGTAAAATTTCTTACATGAAGTGTGAAACAAAAAATTCCATCGTTTCTCGATTTATGAGATAAAAGTGTTTCTGTATTTGGATGCGAAAACAGACACAACAAATTCTGTTTATACTGGAATATTTCCAGTAATTCAGTGTCAATTAAAAGCGAAACGTCAACAAAAGAAATAAATATAATAAAAACAGGGCTGCCAGATTTGACGAGTAATCGTCATCTTGCCGATTTTTTGTTCCGATATTAACAAAGTGACGTTTTGATGATTTTTTCTAAAAAAGTGACGAAAGCAAAAACAAAATCAAAAATATTTTATAATTTTGTTGTTATCTATAGAAATTCATCTTGAATTTTTAAATTTCAAACACTTCTATTTTGTGGCGTTGAAAATTGAAAAAAAAAATATTATGAATGTCTGTAGAAAGCAACAACAAATTTACACTATAAGCCCCTTAGTCTTCGAAATAAGATAATTGTAAATATTTTTATATGTTTGTTTATTAGAAAAAAAGATATCTTTAGAAACAAGGGTTAAATTTTTATATTTATCCCTACTGTGAAAATTGTCCTCGAAATTGTTTGTCTCTTCCCTAAAAAATGTATCGGCAAAAGCAAAATTTCGAGGGAAAGTAATGGACCGACTTGGCTTATTTTGAAGATTTAATACTTCTTATATACATATACAAAATATGATTGATATTTGATATTCTTATCTTATATGTACGCTTTTGTGCCAAAACCATTATTCCGGCAAAAAAGAAATTTGTTTGTCTCCCAGTAAAAACTTTTTCAAAATGGAAAGCTTCTTTCACTCGTTATTTAGTAGCTTTCTACCATAAGAACTTCGATAACTACTTTTTTCTGGATGTATTTAGATAACAAAAATTACTAACTTTTGAATTTGTTCATTTTGGCACAACCCTTGTTAAATTCATTAGTTTTTCAGTAGAATTGTATGTAGTGCTTTTATGTGTTTCTGATTACTTAACACGTTGGCTGCCAAAGCCTTTTTAGAATTTTGATCGTTCAGTAGCAATGTCATTTAACCATTTTGGTCACTTGAGGCCAACAACTTATTTTTGTTCTTTTTTGTTTCTTAGTGCCTAAAAATAAGTTTTGACTACTAGCGAATTTAGTTTGGTCCCTAATTTTGCAGTTATAACGGTTTTTTATGTCGCACATTTTCGTGCGACATGGCCTGGGAGAACATAAAACATGTTGTGGGGCCACGTCGCACGAAAATGTGCGACACAAAAAAACCGTTATAGCTGCAAATTAGGGACCAAAAAAAAAATTGCGAGTAGTCAAAACTTATTTTTAGGCACTAAGAAGAAGAAGCATTAGTTTTGATAAATTTACAATTTAATATCACTATTTTTGCACTCCATTAAAAAATTGATTTTTTTAATTTTAAGTTTATGGTTTTTCTACTGATCTCCAAATTGAATTTCTAATTTTAAGTGTATTGTTTTTCTACAGATCTCCATTTGAATTTACATACATATATGTATATTGTTATACATTTTTTTGCTCATAAATGAATGGATTTTTAAAAGAATTAATAAAAATACAAATTAAAATTTCCAACTTTTTTATTACCCAAAAAAATACTATTTAAAATACACAGCGGCCATGGGAAATATACCAAAATGTTCACCACAGGCCAGAGAATCCAAATTCCATGTCAAATTCCATATTAAAATGTACGAAAATGTGCGACGTGGCCTAAGGGTAACATTGTGTCGCATGAAAACGTGCGACGTGGCAGCCAACGTGTTAACATATTATTTTGTAGGCGAAGATTTTACTGGGTCTTTAACCCGTTTATTTATGAACCGATTTTTTTAATTTTAACTACCAGGTATTCTACTAAGTCTATTTCAGGTAAAAAAGAAAAAGATTATAGGAATAGGTAAATTAAAGATTTATATCTCAGCCATTTGTAAGCCGATATAGTTAAATTTCAATAATATACTATTTCGGACTACATGCGATATAAATATAAAACAACGTTGTCACTATCAATTCCATAAAAACCCAGAATATTAATAATACTGTTATCAAAGCTGATTTCATTTAAAAATTTTCCATTTTGATCTCGGTTTTTGTATATACATATGTATATATCTATTTTAACAAAGGATGTATGTTTATTTTATTAAGCTTGGTTTCTTTTTGCTTTTATAAAAATATTTATTTTATTTTTTGTTTAAAATTATATTTTCTCATGCCTTTGTGTAACTTCTCCAGGGAAAAATAAAAATTTTAAATTGTTATCGGATTAAAGAAAATAAATAATTTTTTAAAAAATAATCCTGAAGCTGAACAAAATTAATATAAATTTAATGAAATTATTAAATACCCATGAACTTTAACTATGTTTTTGTTTGATAATTTTTTAATAAAAGCCGAAACAAATTTGTTTAAAAATTTTAAAACAAAAAAGACGCTCTTTTTTATTTTTTCTTAGGAAATTGACAATTTTGACACAAATTTATCTGGCAGCACTGATTAAAACCAAAACAAGAAAAGGCTAAAAAATTTTAAATAACAAAATATAACAATTGTTTTTTTGTTTATTTTCATCATATAAATTATGCATTCATCATTTATATTCCTTCTATTTTTTTTATTTATTTTAAAAAAATAGCATATAAACATACATATTTGAAATTCAAAATATCTACATTTTGTTTTTCTCGCCACCAATTTCAAATGTGTCTTATTTTGACAGTTCTTGAAAGAAACTTCTCGCAAAATATTGTTATAGAAACACTTTTTCTCGCATCCTTCCAATAATTGCTGGAAAATTATTTAAATGACAGATAATTCTCGCAAAAAAAAGATACAGAAACACTTGTGTGAGAAAAACCATTTTTTGTTTCATTTCACACTATTTTTGTTGCAATTCACACGTTTCATGCGAAAAGTTTTACGATGTGAGAAATACAGAAACGGGCTATAGGTTACATAAAAGACGACGCATTTCAACCAAAATTGTTAGTTTTTTCTTTTATCAATTAATGCGCGTGTGCCAAATTTAATCAAATTCTATTGACAATTGCGCCCTATACATTGAAAAAAAAATTACGTGGAATAAGGGGGGTCCAAGGGAGGTACCACTTGGAGTCGACGGATTTCAACCAACATTTTGTAGTGCTCTTTTTTAGATCAACTTATGGACATCTGCTAAATTTTATCAAATTCCGTTGCGAATTGCGGGCCATACGTTGAGAAGAAAAAAAGGAAAAAAATGGGGGTCCAAGGGAGGTACCACTAGGAGTCGACGGATTTCAACCAAAATTTGTAGTGCTCTTTTTTGGATCAACTTATAGACGTGTGCCAAAAAGAATTGCGACCTATACATTGAGGACAAAAATTCGTGGAAAAATGGCGTTCCAAGGGAGGTACCCCAAGGAGTCGACGGATTTTAAAAATTTTTTGTATTTTTCTTTTCTACTTAAATTTAAACATGCGTGCAAAATTTCATCGTTGTAGGATCACTCCTTCTATTTTTGTACAGTTAGATGTATGAAGAAATACCACTGTGCGCTATTTTAAAACCGAGAACTACTTTGGTTTCTGCAGTAACTATGCGAAAAAAAACTGAGACGATGTCAGAGGCAAATTACGTTTGCGTACGTTTGTGATCTAATATTACAAACCATATGTTTTATTTTTTTAATTCCCTAAGCTAATCCCAGCGAAGCTCTACGCTTGTCTGCAGGCAAGAAACCAGAGTCTCTGGAGGGAATCGAACCCGCAACCCCGGCTCGCTACTTGCTAGCCTACCGGCGCACTCATGTGACAGACATGCACAATTACACGTGACTTGAAAAGTTGACAATCAGATGTAAAAACTATGTCGTGTATATGCTCCTTAAGCGGCCTTCTGAAAAGCTCTATAAAAGCTTTTTTATAGCTCTTTATAGCTTTCACTACTTTATCAACATTTTTTCTTATTTAGGTTTTTTAAATACCAAAAAAACTACAGATTTTTATAAAGATTGATCCATAATTGACCATTGATCCAATATTTGTTCAAATTAACTTTTATATGACTAGAAATAAAAGCATAAAGCTTTCTGATTGCCGGTCAATAAATTACCATGTGTAGGTCTAAACCGCGTCGAATTAAGATACTGACGTCCGTTTTGATAAATATTTATTAATAAATAGAAACTGGAAATTATTTCTTTTCTTAAGTTACTTTCTATATTCAACAAAGAATGCTGACGAAGGCCGAAGCGGGCCAGAAAATACAGTACATTCTGCTGGTGTCTAATAATTGTACATTTTTTTGGTACATGCAATATGTGACGCAAAAAATAGAAAGGGACCTAAGGGTTTTGCCATTTTAAAGATTTAAATACGTGTATCTGAGCGTGTTGGTATTGGTCTCAGTTGAAAGCGACACATCTCAACCTTGTTGGTCAACCTTGAAAACGCGCGTAGGTCGTCCCTACCTCTTGTTTTGTGTAGTTGGTTTTTACTGTTCCCCACGCGTAAAATATCCTAATAAAATATTGTAAGGGAGAAATTTAAGAGTTTTGCTTATCATTTCGCTTACGGAAGGCATGAATTTTATATGGTGAGGTCGCACTTTGAAGCAATACATTTTTGGCACACAAAGCACTTAATTCAACGCATGTTAAAGTTGCTTTACACACTGAATGTTTTTTTACAGTTATTTTTTTTGTATTCTCCCTTACAAAACTGCTTCGAAGTAAGGAAATGACGTGGCACTCCAAATGTTATTTTTTCTTTTATAAACTTGTTAAGAGTTTCTTCACTTACTTTACTGCATCTCTGTATATCTTATTGCGTAGCGCATAATTGTGGGCTTATTTTTTAAATGTACCGTTAGTGCTTCGCAAAATGATAAACATTTTTATTGGCATTCTACCTGTCGCTGGAGGGTATCAATGATTCAGCACAGCCGAATATAGCACTCTTACTTATTTGTTTTAACAATTTTTTTGGATTTCTGAACTTTGTATTTAAGAGATTTCTTTGTAGTACAGTGTTTTTATGAAACATCAAGCAAATGTTAATTTAAAAATATTACTGTGTGGTGTGTCAAATATTTGTTTAGTGTGACCAGAGCTTTAATATATAATTTTGTCAATTACTTACGGAAATGTTAAAATGTTGCTGTCTCTTACCTGAAACAAATGAAAAATACGAAAAAATTACATTAAACTACATTTTACATTCAAAAGCAATAAGAAGCTTAAAATTTTAACAATGTTTTTAAATTATGAGAAAGAGGAACAAAACAAGGTTTGAAAGTCTATAATTAAAAATAGATACATATGCATACATATGTATGTGTTGTAAATGTTCCCAGCGGTAACTAGAATGAGTAAAGAGGCCTTATTTAGCAGTCACAAGCAGTCAGAAGCCCTTCTCGCCGCATTCCATACTTATTTATTTTTTACACAGGTTGTCATTGGGCGCAAGGCCTTCCACACTTCCTTTAAAAATATCTTCGATCCCTTCCCAAAGAAGGGAGTAAGGAAGGTCACTAAAAATAAAAAGTAAATAAAACTGAACACCTTCCTTTCTCCCTTCTCAAAGAAGGGAGTAACGAATGTGTACTTAATATTTCAGAAGGTCTTTTAAAAAGAAGTTTATACCTTCTAGAAGGCATACTTCTGAAGGCAGGATATCATGCGAAGCCAATCTTTTAGAAAGGAGTATAGAGGCCTTCAAAAAGGCCTGCCACTTGCGGTCATTTCAAAATTTACCGCTGGATTAGTACAACATTTTTTTTTTTTGTTAGACGTATTTGATATGTATTTTCATATATACATTTCGTCGTGTAGAAGTTATCTTGACGTATATCGCAAATATTTTTTTTGGGAAGTTGAATCTTTACAGTAGGAAAGACGAATTTTAAACATCAACTTTGGGAAAACCAGTCATGAAGGGAGTTCCATAAGCGGAAGAAATTTGGGAATCGATAGACCTATTAAATTTACCACAGCAATTAATTTAATTTTTTTGATTTTGTGATATACATACATACGTCAAGATAACTTCGGCACGACGATGTATGTGTACATAGCTAGCCAACAAGGTTTTGGACTGGAGCAACCAAATATCTTTCCTAGGGTAATTTGGTAGGCTGAATTCGAATCTGTAATTGGGTTTTCTCTATCACGTCAGGCGGCAAATTATGGCAGTCGTGATCGAATACTTTTTCGATTCGAAAGCAATTTTATTTCGAATTCTGTCTGTCCTTACTGAACGGATCGAAATTATTTTTTAGTGTTGTAAAGCATTTATTTGAGTTTTTACAAGACTTAAAAAATAATTACTATTGCTTTCGAATCGGAAAAGTATTCGTTCACGACTGCCATAATTTGCCCCCAGGTTTTCGAAATACAATAAATTTTTATACCCTTCACCACAGGTGGAAAAGGGTATATATGTATAAGTTTGTCATTCCGTTTGTAATTTCTACAATATTGATCTTAGACCCTATAAAGTGCATATATTATGGGTCCTTATGAGGAGAGAAGTTGATTTAACGATATCCGTCCGTCCGTCTGTCCGTCCGTCCGTCTTACGTTTGATATGTGTTTTCCGGAGACTCCAGACATGATAGCGGCTCTTTTGTTTTACATTTATGTCACATATAGTCCACCATTTCTTGCTATTGAAATTCAGCCAGATCGGTCCAACAATGGCTGAGATATGACCAAAAAACCACGACTGCCTCTAATTTTTCCAAAAAATACCTTGTGGTTGTTGTATTTTTATTACTTTTTTCTGTATATCTTGAGAACGGCACAAGCCAAAGCTTTAAAATTAGGTACAAACATTTAGGTTATAAATATACACCATCCTACAAAATGTGGGCGGGATTGGAGAAGTAGGCGTGGTACCTCTCATACAAAAAGTATTAAAAATTTTATAAAAACCTGAATTTTTTGACTGTAATATGACCTGTGGTTACGCCTTATATATCAGAAGATCGGAAATTTTTAATAAAAAATATTTTCTTAAAAACTCGGGAAAATCGGTTCAGATACGAAAAAGTTATGACCAAAATATTAATTTTTTTTTTTTTTTAAAATACCCATTTTCAGGAACCATAGATCATCCCGTCCACGTTTTATAGCCAAAATAACTGGCAAATTTCTTCTTTAACACGTCGGTATATAAATCTGTCAAATCGGTTAAGAAATAGTAGAGTTATGACCTAAATACTGAAATCCCAAAAATTACTCTTTTTTATAATTAAGATTGTTTTTTATACCCTTCACCGAAGGGCCTACACCCTATAAAGTACATATATATTCTGGGTCCTTATGCAAAGCGGTTATCCGGTTGTCGTCTCTTCTTCCTATCCCCTCACCCCCCCTTCGTATTTGTTTACATATACTAGCATAATGGCCAATATGATTTTCGTTATCACCCTTCTTTATTATTTCATATATTTAACGAAATAATTTTAACAAATAGAAATTAAAAATGATTTAAAAACAATATTTACCAGTTATCGCTTTTTAAATTTCATTTATAATGAAGTTGTAAGTATTGTAAATATGTATGTATATGTATATGTAAAAATTATTTAGTTGCTCTCTATTCTACTCGCACAATGGTGAAGGGTATATAAGATTCGGCACAGCAGAATATATCACTCTTACTTGTTTTTTATTCGTTTCTTACATAAAAAATCACTAGTTTATTTAAAAATCAATGAATTTTCAAAAGCGAAATTTGTTGGTTCGGTTTCACGTATAAGAGTCCAGCAATAATCTCCCAGCATGCTTTTGTCTCAAAATCCTTGATAAATTCTTTAAATTTTCATTAAAATTGGTACGCTCCCCTTGTTCGCGCTCACTTCGGCTAGTTTTTCTTTTGGAAAAAAATCTAAATGCGAATGAAGCATATGCAAAACATTGTCGGTGTCCACGGTTGGTCCAAGTATGCATATGAGCATTTCCGTCAAAAGGTCCACCGTGACCGAAAATTGAAATGTTATTAAAAGCTGATTATTATACGATATTGTTATAGAGAAATATTTATATTTTACTAATTTTATAAATTTACCCATAAATTTGTTCACTTAGATGAACAATCAGACTCCAAAGTTGTGCAAACGTAATTTCTTATATGTGAGAATGCGTTATTGTATGTTTTCTTCAATATTTATCTTTCTTAAAAGAGGTGATATTTGATAAAAATTATTCTAAAAAAAATTTCTTACATGGTCTGTAATCTAAGGAAGAGTTCAAGGAGAAATATGTTATTCGGATAAACGGTAAATTTTTATTTTATTTTAATCATTATTCAGTTGAATTATTACGGATAACCATTCACGTTCGAAATGTCACGTATCGACCCAGATTTTGGCTTAAAAAAAAGAAAATATAGACGATTTTGGAATCAAACCAAAGACATTTTTTGACTAAAAAATTGTGCCAGGTTTCGCTGAATTACGCCTTTTTATACATGGCCACAAAAACTAATTCTGTTTTTTTCACGTTCGAACCGCTACTTCTTTTGCCATTACCTTTGACCTAGAATCGCGCACTCCATAAACTTTAGCATAGATAACAGTGCTTTTTTAATGCTATAATTTAAGGGTTAAGAAAACTTAAAAATATTTTTTGTTTAAAATTTTATTGCATTTTTTATGCGTACGACTGTCACGTGCAACACTTTGGAATTACCCATATTTTAATGATTCTAATATTGCATATCCTTTTTTCCAACCAAATATTTACCACACACAAAGCAAAAATAGCTTCAATCAGTAACACACGATCTCCCTGATATGCTTAAACGCTACTATTTATTACTCCGGGTCTCCACGTAGCAATATTTATTGCGGCAAACGTCAAATTTAATTGCTCCATTAAATTTGGGACATATAGATCGCATATTGCCATGAGTGGCAATCCATTGCGCAATGATTGCTCTTCTGATTGCTTGAGCAATTATTGCTTAAGGCTAGTTTACACGGTAATACAATGTATTATGAAATTGCAAAAAATTACGTAGAATGAGAAAAATCTTATCATGTATAGTAAAGGCCAGTTTACACGGTAATACAATGTATTACGATATTGCAAAAAATTATGTAGAATGAGAAAAATCTTATCATGTAACAGCAAAATGTATTGAGTAAGAGAGAATACGAATACAAAATCTGACAAGCGGTCGGTAAATGATTTTTTTTCTAAACCATTTTAAAAACTTAGAGCCGGTTCACACACGTCAAGTTTGACTCGTCAAGTCATGAGTTTTAAGGAGAGAGGGGAAAAGAAATGGCATTCTCTTTTCCCTTCTCTCCTAAAAGCTCAAGACTTGACGAGTAAAACTTGACGTGTGTGAACCAGCACTTATGTATTCTCATCACACCAGAGGTGTATTTTAACAGAGTCGAAAGTGGTAGCATTTTTATACATTTACAAAAACAACTAAAATCAACTCAAGAAATTTTCATGGTGTTTTTGTAAAAATTTAAAACTGCAACCATCTGCTTTTTTGTTATTATTTTTGATTTTACTTTTACCATCCGTGTAAACATGAATTATACTTAGTCTGAGTTCATATGGCTCATGTCTTATTGACAAGATTGCTACTTTATAGGCGAGAGGGACGAGGGGAAAAGAAACGAGTACACAGATGCATGTACTGTCTTTACGTTTTGCTTTTTCATGCGTTGTTTAATTTTGTTAATGTTTTCAATATCAAAAAAGCACATGTCGTCAACATGACATGAATCATTTGAACACCAATTCATGTTCAAAGAAGAAAAAGGAAGAATCTTGTCAATAAGACATGAGCTGTATGAACTCAGACTTACAAAAGGTTTTTCTTTTTTTCTTTTAAACACGGAGAGAATTTCATAATCACCCTTATTCTATTTGGCGTCGTCAACAGTAAACAACGCCGTTTTTTATGTTTTGTTTCAATTTCGTATTCCCGTTGGCAATATTGCCATATTGCGATGACTGTTAACATATGTTTGGTATTTTCTAAGAAAAATTGGCGTTGCTGTTGCCTTAAATTGCCCTTGATTTTGTCGTCGGCATTTTTAGTGTTGTCTTGTGCTGCTTTGTGTCGTGTTTGTAAAAATTTTACGTTATGGTTGACTGCAATCATTATTTCTTGGGCGGTTTTGATATTTTTCTTCATTTGTGTTGTGTTTTGATATATTTTTTGTGGATATAATTGAAAAAATTAAAATAACAACTAAGGCCCAGAACAGACGGTTAAACGCAACTGCAACGAAACCCTTTAGAAATTATTATTTTGAAACCAATTTCAATCGTTTTCCACACACCCTGCAACCTAAATTGTACCAGAATGTTATAAAATTATCACAATCGTTTCGATTTTCTTTGAAAACAGATGAAACGCAAACAAGAGTTTCCTGCACGCCGGTTTCAATGCAACTGATTTCCAATGCATTTCAAACTAATCTCAAAATGGTCGCGTCGTGTGTGGTCCCTCAAAGGAGTTTGATGCCATATCAAATGAAACTCGAAAATAACTAGAAGTTGCAGTTTCGTTGCAGTTGCGTTTCACCGTCTGTTCTGGGCCTAAGTGCCAGTTCGAGAAGCTAGTGGAAGAGCTTGTAAAAAATCCATTACTAGCCAGAGGATTATGCAGGGTCTCTTTTCCTAATAAATTAAATATCCCTTGCGATTAAAGAAGAGATGGTGGTCTTGTTTTTTTTTTTGAGCTAAAATTTTGATGTGGGTTCCGTCCACACAGCCAATTACACCTGGAAATGCTGCTTTTCAAAGAAATGCAACTTTAATTTATCCATTGTGGACAAAGTTCTCTCTTCATGGCTTCCAAAATCTCAGACACAATTTTTAAACTTGTGGCTGGGACAGTCAAAAGTGGAAATAATTTCCAACGCTGAGCTGGTACGATCCCTGGGCCAAAAACGCAATGTTGCTGCAAATATATTGTGTTTGGAACAAACGTTCCCTTTTTTAAATGAGGCTCTATTATTTCCAACACATGTTTAAAAGAAAGTTTATTCAGCCGAAAATAACTGTCAGATCTTAAAAAGGTTAAAAAAAATCCTCTAGGCACTTGGGAAAATTTAAATTTTTAGTGTTGTCTTATGCTGCTTTGTGTCGTGTTTTAAAAAATTTACGTTATGGTTGGCTGCAATTTTGATTTCTACGGCGGTTTTGATATTTTTCTTCATTTGTGTTGTGTTTTGATATATTTTTTGTGGATATAATTGAAAAAATTCAAATAACAACTAAGTGCCAGTTCGAGAAGCTAGTGGAAGAGCTTGTAAAAAATCCATTACTAGTCAGAGAATTATGCAGGGTCTGTTTTCCTAATAAATTAAATATCCCTTGCGATTAAAGAAGAGATGGTGGTTTTGTTTTTTTTTTTTTTTTTTTTTTTTTTGAGCTAAAATTTTGATGTGGGTTCCGTCCACACAGCCAATTACACCTGGAAATGCTGCTTTTCAAAGAAATGCCACTTTAATTTATCCATTGGGACAAAGTTCTCTCTTCGTGACTTCCAGAGTCTCAGACAAAATTTTTAAACTTGTGGCTGGGACAGTCAAAAGTTGAAATAATTTCCAACGCTGAGCTGGTACGATCCCTGGGCCAAAAAACGCAATGTTGCTGCAAATATATTGTGTTTGGAACAAACGTTCCCTTTTTTAAATGAGGCTCTACTATTTCCAACACATGTTTAAAAGAAAGTTTATTCAGCCGAAAATAACTTTCAAATCTTAAAAAGGTTAAAAAAATCCATTAGGCACTTGGGAATATTTTTTTACAAACTAATTTTTATTTAACTCAAAATTTTGCATAAACAGCACAGAATTTTTTTTCTTATAAAAAAAAGTAAACAAAATGAATCAGATGATTTTAATATTAGAGATGTGTGCTGTATTTTATTAATGTTATCGATAAATAGTCAACGGCGTCATAATACTCTTACAAAATACCAATTTAACATAGAATTGATGTTGTCTTTGATAAGAATTGCCGTTGCCTTAAAACTGCCGTTGTTATTGCCGACGCCAAATAGAATAAGGGTGAATATTTTGATTCTACAAAGTCGTAATATATTGTATTACCGTGTTAACTGGCCTTAAGAGAGAATACGAATACAAAATCTGACAAGAGGTCGGTAAATGCTTTGTTCTAAACTATTTTAGAAACATATGTATTCTCATCACACCAGAGGTTTTTTTAACAGCATATATTGAAAGTGGTATCGTTTTTATACAATTACAAATACGACTAAAATCAATGTTGTTTTTGTAAAAATTGTAAAACTGCAGCCATCTGCTTTCTTGTTATTATATTTCGATTCTACTTAAATCATCAGTGTAAACATTTAAAGTGTACTCCTGTAAAATGTTAGCTAAGTCGGTTAGTTAAAACAGCGACGATTTTTAAATTGCAATTTGCCTTCAAACTTGATTACAAAGGTTCTGACTAGCGCATTTGTAATTTTTCAGATTGCAAGTAAAACTAAAATTTTACATGAAATTTACAATAAGACTAACAGCGTAATATTGCTTAATATAGATATAAATAAAAACCTTAAGTCCAAATATAAAAAAATTATGAGATTAAAATTTTATTCACGTTGTTTTGATACTCATTTAAAGCTACATGGAATCTTTTTATTCTAAACAGTATTTACATATGCATGTCGTTTACATCGACGTTTAAATCGACTACATATGACAACGACTCTCATAATAAGACCCATAAGCCGGAAGTTAGCAACATTTGCTTTTCATAATTAACCGAAACTATTTAATGGAGAAGTTGTTGTTAAATAAAACTAAAGAAAAAATCCCGATTAAATTGTGAATAAAAAAAAAAAAAAAAATTAAATGGAAAGCAATATAAATTTGTATTTCGAGTAAATATTTTATTTAAAAGGTGTTATATGAGAACCATCTTAATTTCTCGGACTTCGAATCCGAAGATTGCAGGTTCGAGTCATGTCACGGTCGCCATGTAATAGTCTACTTTAATTAATTTAAACAACCTTTACCTTTCAAGTTCATACACAGAATAAATCTATCTCTATATCAGGGATGTCAGCGCCTTGCACAATTGTGCAAATTAATTCACATGTACGCTTACGCTCTTTTATTTTGCGAGCGTAAAATATAATTGTTTACTGAGAAACACTCTCATTCATTTTGAAAACTCTTTTCTTAAGTAGGTAAAAATATTTAAAAAACAAGATAAAAAAGTCTTGTTTTGCTACAATTTATGTGTAAACCTATACACATAAAAGCAAATGTGACAACAGGTAAAATTTTTGGGTAAGAAGATCGTCGTGCCGAAGTTATCTTGCCGTATATCACAAAAATCTTTTTTTGGGAAATCGAATCTTAAGGTTCAAATTTTTATACACAAAAATTTACGTGAAAAAAGTCGTCCAATATTTTTGTCAGATATTGTGTTTGAAGTTCTTTATCGATTTATGTAAAAATATCTCAAGTCATGGAAAACAATTTTTAAGTTATAGCCATTATCACGTTTGAAAAAATTTTTCAATTTTGTCGTATACGCCACTTTTTGCGATATATTTTTTAGTTTGTGGGATATAAGTCAAAATAAGGTATTAAAAACCTACATTGAAAATTAAGTTATAATAATTTTCGAAACGAAAATTCATGCAAGTGACAAATATATTTACGTATAGTTATAGTTTTTATATTCGAGTTTCCTTATGTATGAATAATTTTAAGGTTTATTACTACTTAAGGGTGGTCTAACCATATTGCACGATGAAAACTGTGTGTCACACCGTAACGTCAAATTTTTGTCCAACTTAATTTGACATTTCTTGGTATCAGTGCCAAATTCAACCATGGAGAGGTGCACCATTGAACAGCGCGTTAAGATTGCTGAAGCCTTTTACGAAAATGGGCGTTCAGATCAAAAATACATTTTGTGCACATCTTGATTTTTTTGGTCAACATAATCGATCAAATGAGTCCGCAAACCGGCTCTGTAGAAAATTTGAAAACGCCTGTGCATGCATGCTTGGTGCGGTTAATGGCCATGCGGCATCATCGGGCCTTACTTCTTCGAAAATGAGTTATGCCAAGCATTTACTGTGAATGGTGTTCGCTATCGCGAGCTGATAACGGATTTCTTTTTGCCAGAAATTGAGGATATCGACCTGGGCGATAAGTACCTAGTTCCAAAAGAATGTGTCACACGGCCAACGAAACAATGGCTCCTCTGCACGAGAAATTCAATGGCCATGTTAACTCGCCGTCACGATCATATGATTTGACACCGTTGGCCTTCTTTCTTTGGTAATATTTAAAATAAAAAGTGTACGTCAATAAGACAAGAACAATTCAAGAGCTAAAGGATTAGATAATTTGACACATTAAGGACATTGAACCTCAATTAGGTCTCAGAGGCATTGCAAATATGGACCATAAAACAAAGGTATGCTACCGAAGCCGCGACGAGCATTTGGCCGATATTTTGTCTCACACCTTGTTATCATAGATCCTTCTATAATAATAAAAAATTCAGATAATTCTCTAAATACTTTTTGTTTTATTCACAATTAACATTGTGCACTATGGTTGGACCATCCTGAATATTTAACATTTAACTGCTTAACAATAAAGTGAATTACGGCAATATTTCATCAATATAAATAGCCGTTGTGTACTTCGTCCGTAAAATATCTTTACATATAAAAACAAAAATGTTAAAATAACAGTAATATTAAAAAGATAGTCTCTTTTTTGTAACATGCCTAATAAACTTTGTTCACATACAACAAGATAACGCAAGATTTTTTTAATTGAAAATTTTCATACGTTTTTTGTCGTATATCCACAATTATGCTACATACGATAATATAACGCATTAATTTTTTCGCAAAAGTGGATATACAACAAAATGGCTTCGTAATATCTCATTAACCATAAGAGATAGAGACGTGAGGATTGCGCAGATCGATAGATCTGTTAAATTTACCAAAGGAAACGGTCTTATCTCATTTTTTTCGATTTTGTGATATACGACAAGATAACTCCGGAACGACGAGATGTGTTTTATTGCTGTATTAATGAAACTTTATTGTTTCGCACTATTTTTATTGCTTACTTTTTTATGCTACAATTATATGACCGAGTCTAAAGAGTAAACCTTACTACTTTATGGTATTTATTTAACGTAACTTTGACCTGTTATAATGACTTTATACATTTTTGCATTTGAGTTCTGGAAAAATTTAGACGGGGCGCTATATCCTATATTAAAAAAAAATTCCTTCAAATGTTTGTCGCTTTTCTCCTCAACATATCTTTGCGAACAAATATATTCCGATTTGAAATACATTTGCTCAAAACAACGCAATAAATTAACATCCGCAAACCTAAAAAATGTTTTGTTGTTACGAAACTGCAATATAAATTTAGAAGATATTATTGGTAAATAAAAGTATTTATTATAGGCTAGTAAAATCTTCTCTTTTTATAATAGTGGTAAATACTTACAGAATATTTTTAAACTTAATATTTGCATTAGTATGAGCAAATGAATTTTCATTGTTAGAATTCGCAAAGGTATGTTGAGCAAAAACCAAAAATATTGGAAAGAATTGTATTAGGTTGTAAAAAGACTTCAAATATTGTGAACTGCGCAATTTTTTCAAAAAATAAGCAAAGTTTCTGAGGTTCCAAACTAAATTTATTTAAATAATAACTGATTGTGTCTGTCCATAACTCAACATTTTTCGATAATTGTATTATTATTTATTGCTTTTAAGTCTTCATAGCAATAAATGTAAGTTAACTTTAAATGGTCTGATGAAAAAAGAATGGAAAGCATGAACTATATTTCCTCGCATAATGCTGGCCCTTGTGTTTGCATCGCCCTTTCATGAAAATGTTTTGTAAGTTTTAATACCTTACCTGATTCCCAACAATTTAATCGAACATAGATGACCCTTAGAAAAGGTCTTTAATAAGGCCTCGCAATAGGCCTCGCAACCGCATATTTCGCCCGCTGGGCATGTAAGAGATAAGAGTAATCTCACCAACACAATCATAATTGACATCACTGCTCTATATTCTATTCATCTTAGTAGTAGATAACAATGTTGTATATAAAAGTAAAAGTAGTAGCAGTTTTAAAAAGTAGTAGGCAGTGATGGCACTACACCACCTTGAAAGAAAGTTGATATGCTAGTGTACAACAGATGATATTTTTGACATATTTGGGGGATTCACAAGGTGTGCTATCCAGTGATATTGTCATACTATCCTAACATTTTACAATAGCTAAACAAATTACTTTTGTGTTTCATAGAAAAAAAGTCTTAAAATAACAAGACTTTTTATGCATTGTGTTCAGTGATGCCAACTTTTTGAGAGCAAAAAGCACTTTAAAATGAAAAAAAAGCACTAAAAAGCACTATTTCGAGCAAAAAAAGCGTAAAAAAGCACTAAGCTATTTTTACAATTTAATTAAACACATAACAAGTTGCATTCCGCTGTGCCGAATATTATATAACTCCAAAATTTAAAACAAAGGCGACGGCGTTGATGTGGACCATTTTCATTTAAGATTAAATCATAAATATATTTACATTTGTATATAAATATTTTTAAATCTTTAATAAAAATAATATCATCGAAAGCATTTGGATCATCATCAGCTGAGTTTGAATTGGCCATAAAACAGTTTTAAAGTAATACAAAAGCGCATGAAAAATGGCAGGTTACACAACGTTCGTTATAAAAGCAATTTCTGTCAGCTGTTTTTAATTTATTTAACACTTTGCTAATACCAAGCTACGGCTCTTTTTTTTGTTTTTAAAGTCTTTTCGTTTTTTTGTACGGTTTCCGACTGCATTGTTTTAAACAATTCCTTATATTTTCTAAGCCATTTTCTATTTTTGAAACAGTATCTACATCTTTCAAAAAATGTTTACCAAAATACATTGTTTTTATTACGATTACTAAATATGTATGTTGTCAACGTTTCATTCTTTTAAAAAGGCACTTAAAAGCACTGTGAGAAATTGTTAAAAGCACTATAAATACCCGCTTTTTAAAAACGGGTGTTTAACAAAATTTCGGGTATTGCATAAACAAAAAAGCACCAAAAAATACCCGAAAGGCACCAAAATGGCAACGCTGATTGTGTTTATTGTTTTCTCATAACTACATAACAGCACTCATATTTTTTTCTTGTTATTATTTTAAGACATATGAATTTATAACTACCTTGTGAATGCCCCAATTGTATTCTTAAAAACCCCTTCCACGATAACAAACATGACCTGGAACAAATTACAGATGTGGGCCTGTATATTAATTAAGAGATAAAGGGCCATCTAATCAAATAAGTCCAACATCACATTTTGTTTACATAAATACCTTAAGACATCTTATAAAAAGGCCAACGATTGGCGTAGTTCTACTAATGCTGCGATAATATTTTCTTTTTAACTGCTTAAATTTTCACGACCAGTTATTCCGTAAAACACCTGTTATCTAATTTGCATCTAGCATTGCAAAGTTGCTTAAAATACCGCTCACTGTCAACGATAAAATTATTGCACTACCAAACCGTTGCAACCTAAAACGCACCAAACATTGAATACCGCTTTTGTGTATTTTTATATTTATTTGCACATTTTTAATTTAATTTTACTTTTGTTGTCATATGAATTTGCCACATCGAAATAAAAACGTAAAACGGTTAAAAGTGTGGCAATGCTTAAAATCTTATTTGCAAATAATGTCGTTAATCAGGATTTGTTTTCATGAGTTATCTATTCGCAAATACAAATTTAATTCACTGTTTATGCGGCAATATTCTCTACTTGCAATATTTTTATTTGCGAATAAGTGGTGCGTATAAACGTAGCAATAGACTGTTTAAAATTAAAACAAATATGCATATACTACTTAAAAATTTGCATTTTATGGTTTTCAATGAAAACTCTATTAGGTCTGTTCACAGAAATCAATTCCGATCGAAAGTGATTTCGTTATATGTGAAGCAAGATTCGAAATCACTTCCACTTTCGATCGGAATTGACTTCTGTGACATTCCTGTTTGTTTATTACACAATTTTATCGTAAGCAAACAGAGATGGTATTGTCACACTTTTTAGCTTATGCTTTTGTTTACTAACCTAACATGCAATCTACAACTGACATTAAATGCTTAACTTAAACATTAATATGATGTTAGTGTTAAGTATAGATTCATCATGTAAGAAGTTTTCTCATGTTATAACACGGTTTTTAATGCAAATGCAAGGAAGCATTTAATAACAATATGATTAGCAAACATTTTTTCTAATGCCACAATGTTATAACTTGTACTGCCTTTTAAAAGCAGCACATGTACATTTATTCTCACGCATCAAAAGATATGAAAATGAAATTTAATAAGAATATGTACAACTATTATTTATAATTAAATAATTAACTATCAACTCTATGTATGTATGTGTGATGGATGAATTAAATGAAATATTTTAGCTTTCACTTTTAATTTTATATACATACTAGCTTAACCCGGTGCGTTTCGCTTCATTGCTTAAACCACTTCTTCAGTTGAGAGATATTTAATATAAGCTTTATTTTTATTTTCAAAAGTGTAGTATACCATAGGAGTGACTTCTACTAAGTTTGAACATTCTTACTATATCAGTTCTTAAGATATGTGATATTAAACATTGGCGTCCTATGGGGGGTAACCCGCCCATTTTTATATTGAAATTTATATTTTACTATAGTAGTAGCTGTAACCACGTTTGAAGACTCTCCCTTTTATAGTTCTTCTGTTGAGCGATATTTAATTTATGCATCCTATGGAAGGTATTTCCCCCCTTGCGCCTACCTGCTTTATTTTTATTTTCAAAAGTGTAGTATACCATAAGAGAGACTTCTGCAAAGTTTGAACATTCTCACTATAAAAGTTCTTAAGATATGCGATATTAACCATTGGCGTCCTATGGTGGGTACCACTTCCCCCGCTGCTATTTTATTTCAATTTTGGGGCTCTGAAGATCCTACTACCAAAAGTTCAACAAAATGCGTGCAGCGGCTCTTAATTATATTTCTATCTATGAGGGGTACTGCTCCTCCCCTGTCAACCCCGCCCATTTTTATATTAAAATTTATATTTTACCATAATAGTAGCTTTAACCACGTTTGAAGACTGTCCCTTTAATAGTTCTTCAGATGAGCGATATTTAATATATACATCCTATGGGAGGTATTTCCCCCCCTGCGCCTACCGCTTTATTTTTATTCTCAATAAAGTATACCATAAGAGTGACTTCTACAAAGTTTGAACACTCTCACTATAACAGTTCTTAAGATATGCTATATTAAACAGTGGCGTCCTATGGGGGGAACCACTTCCCCCGCTACTATTTTATTTAAATTTTGGAGCTTAGGAGATCCTACTACCAAAAGTTTAACAAAATTCGCGGCTCTTAAGATATGCGATATTTAATATTGGCATCCAATGGGGGGTATTTCCCCTGCCCCTATGGAAAAAATAAGTAGCCTATTTTATTTTTAGGGCTCACATGATGTTACTGTAAAAATTTCAGGAAAATCGGTTCAGTAGTTTAGGAATCTATAAGCCAACAAACAAACAAACATACAAAAAATTTTCATTTTTATATATATAGATGGCGCCGCGTTTTCTCTTTTATTACGTGCACAAACATTGAACACAGCGTGAAAAAGATGGAGTAATGGAGCGAACAGGCCTTATATATCCAAAAGAAGAATTACAGAGGCCTTCTAGAAGGCATTCGTACTACTTCTTCTTTTGGATATATAAGGCCTGTTCACTCCATTCCACACTCATATCTTTTTTACACACGTTGTCATTGCGGAGTAGGCCTTTCGCTCTCGCTTCTTTAGCAGGTCCATAAGAATAACTTTTGCTTGTGCAAAAAACAATACAAAAAATGTTACTCCTTGGAATGTGTATCTTATGTTTTATACGAATGAGCCGAGGAGTTCTATGAGGCATTCTTTAAGGCCAGATTACACTATTATACTTTGTATTAATACATGTCACAAACTCAAGTAATATGACAAAGTGTGATAGTGTGAATGCAATGTGTCACGAAAATGACAAGTATTATGAAAAAAGTTTGACATCCCATACGACTTCATCGTTTTTTGAAAAATTTCTAAACAATAATACTTTTCATTGGATCAGGGTTGCATTTTATTTCATGTGTGAGTGTTTATACTTTGTGTGATGGTGTGAACACAAACTGTGATTTTACATTAGATTTTTTGACAGTCGCATCAAAACTCATTAGATTTCTATCTCACAAAGTATTAAAGAATATGTAAGACTTGTGAAATAGTGCAATCTAGACTTCAGCAGTTAGAAAAGAAAACTAATTGAATCAAAAAAGTTTTTAAGCAGGCCTTTCAAAAGGCCTGGAGAAATAAGCTCTTTTGAGTTTTCGCACTGGGTAGAATTCATTCAACGGATACAATCGCAAAATATAATAGTAAAGGTTGCCTATCGCTGCTCTAAATGGAGTCAACTCAAACAGTTTTTATCTCTTCGGAAAATACATAAGTTTTAAGTTTACACCCTTTGGAGGAACCGTTGCGTTATAAACTTCTTTATACGTATATAATAAAATTGAATTATCCCCTTAATAAATTAGCTTATCCCACCAACAATAAATTTTAGTTTATCAATAGTATTAATTGGGAATTTAGCACATTTAAATGAATCCTTCTTATAAATATTTTTCAGTTTCAGTTAAAAGGGGCAAAAAATTAGTTTTGGAGAGAAACGATTTTGAAGTAAACAAGTTAATTTTGAAACGCCTTAACGCATTTATTGCTCGGAAGGCGTTATAAGGCGTATCCAATATGCTTGAATATTTTTTGTAATGTTATAAGATTTGTTTGAAACAAGTGGATTTTGATACGAAGGAATGCTTTTATGGCTTGAAACTCGTTACCTGGTTGTTTTTGGGGTCGAATACGTTTTTGAAAATTCAAAATGGCGGACTTTTTTGTAATTTTAAAGAGTTAATTTTGATAAACCTGAACACTTTTATGGCTTGAAACGTATCAACCGGGGGGTTTTTGAGGTTGAAGATTACGAATCTGGTATTAGATTTTGCAAATTCAAAATGGCGGATCCAATAGGACGGATAATTTTATAACATTATTGGATTTGCTTGCGATTCGTCACTCAAGGGCTCTCTGGGTCACTGATTACGAATCTGGTATTAGATTTTGGAAATTCAAAATGGAGTATTTAATATGGCGGACTATTTTTTGTAACATTATTGGAATCGCATGAAACTCGTCACTTAAAGATTTTTGGGGTCGCTGATTACGAATATTGAATTCAAAATGACGGATCCAATATGGCGGACTATTTTTTTGTAATAATATTGAATTTGTTTGAAACTCGTCACTCAGGGTTTTTCGGGGTATTCAAAATGTCGGAGTTTGAGGCTCTGCTTAACGCTGTGTAACCTTTAAGTAACGAGTTTCAAGAAAATCCCATAATGTTACAGGAAATAGTCAGCCATATTGGATTCGCCATTATAAATTTTCAAAATCTAAGAACAAATTCGTAATTTACAATCCAAAAAACCCCCGGATAACTAGTTTCAAGCCATAAAAGCATTTCAGGGTAACCGCCTTGGTTCGAATCTCAGGTCAGTCAAGAATAAATGATTATCAATAACAATATTAATTAATTTTCATGTTGTAAAATTCCTTTCTTCATAAAAAATTAAATTTGATGAACTTAAGCTACGTTCACAATCAAACAAACAATTTCGTTTTTTTTCTATCTTTTTTCTTCCCAAAGTATTTCATATATTTTCCTTTAATTTTTAGAACAAAAATGTAACTAAAATTTTTTTAAAAATGTAACTAAAGTTGAGTCAACTAGAACTTCAGCAACAATTTGTATGAAATTGTTTCTGACGTTAAAAATAATTTTATTTAGTTTTGAATGAAAATTTTAACAAAATGTTTACAAAAATAAAAATAAATGCATAATATTGTTGTGGCTAAAATTTGCAAACGGTTTCTTGATGCAAGATGTGTGTAGTTACAACAGAAATTGTTGCTCTATTATGAACACCAAGTGAAAATGTTTTTTTGATTGTGAACGCACCTTTAAGCCTGATTAAAAATATTGAAAATTTGGATAAATAACTTTATTGGCAACACTTTCATCATCTCCTAAAATGTCATGGTCACAAAAGGTACTGTTACGATTTTATAGCAAAACAACTTTATTGTAAGCGACAAATTTCATACAAAATTTATCTATCTGTCTATATATCTATCTATCTATCTGTCTATCTATCTATCTATCTATCTATCTATCTATCTATGTATCTATCTATCTATATATATAAAAATGAAAAATGTTTGTATGTTTGTTTGTTGGCTTATAGACTCCTAAACTACTGAACCGATTTTCCTGAAATTTTTACAGTAACATCATGTGAGCCCTTAAAATAAAACAGGCTACTTATTTTTTCGACAGGGGCAGGGGAATTGATACCCGCCATTGGATGCCAATATTAAATATCGCATATCTTAAGAGCCGCTGCACGCATTTTGTTGAACTTTTGGTAGTAGGATCTCCTAAGCCCCAAAATTTAAATAAAATAGTAGCGAAGGAAGTGGATCCCCCCATAGGACGCCAATGTTTAATATAGCATATCTTAAGAACTGTTATAGTGAGAATGTTCAAACTTTGTAGAAGTCACTCTTATGGTATACTACTCTATTGAGAATACAAATAAAGCGGTAGGCGCAGGGGGGGAAATACCTCCAATAGGATGCATATATTAAATATCGCTCAACTGATGAACTATTTAAGGGAGAGTCTTCAAACGTGGTTAAAGCTAATATTATGGTAAGCTATAAATTTTAATATAAAATGGGCGGGGTTGACAGAGGAGGAGCATTACCCCTCAAAGATAGAAATATAATTAAGAGCCGCTGCACGCATTTTGTTGAACTTTTGGTAGTAGGATCTTCAGAGCCCCAAAATTTAAATAAAATAGCAGCAGGGGAAGTGTTGCCCTCATAGGACGCCAATGTTTAATATCGCATATCTTAAGAACTGAGAATGATCAAACTTTGCAGAAGACACTCTTATGGTATACTACACTTTTGAAAATAAAAATAAAGCGGGTAGGCGTAGGGGGGAAATACCTCCCATAGGATTCATATATTATCTCTCAACTGAAGAAGTGGTTGAAAAAGCTCTCTCCTGTAAAATTTGATTTTTGGCGCTTACGTTATTTTCGCGGTTAGAAGTCGATATGAATTTGGCAACTTTTATTATAGTGTTGCCACATGTTATTTTTAAAGCTACATTGGAAACAGGTTTACAGCTGTTGAATTTAAATTTAGTTCAAATAAGTCAGCTTCACTGATTTAATCGCCATAAGATCTTATAAAGTAAAGTGGTTACGTTTTGTTAAGTGTGACCATATCAATAAAAACAACATTCTTATATCATTCAAATTCTTAAACGATTTAAAAAAAATCTCAATAACTTAAGTCATAGCTTGTCATAAGATTAAATAAAAGATATAATAAATATTTTCTTCTTTTGATTTTTTGTTCTTAAAAAAATTGTTTGTTTATTTGTCCAAAAGATAGTTTTTTGTTATTTTCGTCTTTCTGAAATATAAAAAATATACACTGTTAGGCAAACAGACAATAGACAAACGGGACAATATAAATGCTTCCAACAAATACAACTCCTTGTTATAGTTCCCAATTTAAATTGTTTGTTTTCGTATTATTACTCGTTTCATCATTGCAATCATCCTGTTTTTGTTTTTTTTTTTTTTTTTTTTTTTGTTATCCATGCTGGTTTAAGGACATGGATTGCTTACCATCAGGAATTTAACGAAATAAATGGAAAAACTTAACAAGATATGAAATTCTATGAAGACGGAAAACAAAAATAATGAAGTCAAACTTTTTTTAGCCCGTCTTTATATTGCAATTTATAAAGAGCGGATTTTTTTTTATTTTGATGTGACAAACTTAATACTGTCTGTTTGTCTGTTACTACTGTCCTTGATGCTAAAATAAAAATAAAATTGGAAAGAAAGAAATAATGGGCATTTAAATTTTTTTTTTTTGGTCCCAGTGCAAGACATTTAATTTTATTTTCTTTTGCATACCCTACCCTTAATCTTATGATAAAATAAGTTGGTTTAACAAATCCAGATGGTTTAAATAATCAACGCATTATTTAATCGGAATATTGATTATGTGACTCCATTGGTATCATCTTGAAATAACCGTTGGAGACTCTTATGACCGTGTTCTCACTGTATCGATAAACTGCCTGTTACTTAATCTCGACCTAAATTTATTTGACTGATAAACTGTTCGTTAACGATTTTGGGTTTCTTAATATACCGACAAAAAACTTTATTTTCAGTTGGCAATATTTCTCGAAATACATTTAAAATTTGAGAATCAGCTGATTGAATTCATCTGTACGGCAAATAACAATTATCGGGTTTTCCAATAGGTACTTGACAACTTAGAATTTAATTTTTGAACGCACTATTTCACTGATCATTTAACTTTACTTTCCTTTTTATCCAGTAAACTCAACATTTTTATCATGGTAAAGTACACGAACGAACAACGTTTGCAAATTATAAAAATGTACCACCAAAGTTCGGAGCCGGTGGCCGCGACTTTAAGAGTTTTAACTCCAATTTTTGGTTGTAATGACGCGACGTACTTTCTTTGATTGGGCTCTGGAGAAGATGCACCAAGTTGATGAATTTAATCGCAAAATCATCTTAAGTAACGGAGCTCATTTTTGGCTCAATTGGTTTGGTGAAAATCCACATGTGCTTCATGAATCACCACTTCATCCACAAAATATAACTGTTTGGTGCGGTTCGCCTGCCGGCGGCGTCATTGGGCCTTATGTTTTCGTCGACAATAACGATCGTGACGTTACTGTGAATGGCGATCGTTGTCGCGCCTTGATTACCGATTATTTTTGGCCCGAATTGGAAAACATGGACTTGGACGACATGTGGTTTCAACAGGACGGTGCCACAAGCCACACCGCACACGTTACAATTTATGTATTGAAGGGTAAGTTTGGTGAGCGTGCTATCTCAAGAAATGGACCAGTCAATTGGCCACCTCGTTCGTGCGATTTAACGCCTCTAGACTTTCATCTTTCGGCCCTGAAATTTAATTCAGACAAGTTGTTTTTTAAATAAATAAAGCCAAATGGAGTCATTCAGCACAAGGCCTGCCACACGGAGTAGGCAAAACTATTAGCAATATGAAGACGAAAGTTGTCATAGTATCCCATTAAAAAAATGCTTTTGAAGCTAAGAAAAATCCTCTTTGGTTAATCCTAAAAATTATGTAAGATCTTATTGTATTTAAGTGCAGAGTTTTGTGCAATGGACGCTTATCTGCGGGGTTCAATACAATTTCCGGGGTTCGACAGGGCTGCCTAATATCACCTTTACTCTTCCTGATAGCACTGGACGATGTTTTAAACCGGGCTTAGACGAAAAATCCGTGGTATCACTTGGAACCTGCAAGGCAAATTGGAAGATTTGGCGTATGCAGATGACATATGCCTGATATCATCAATTCATATTGATATGCAGGATAAAATGAACGATGTTATAACCAAATCTAATAGTGTTGGCAAAAATGTTGAAAATTAATGCAACCAACTCTTGCGAAAACATTTAAGCAGGTGAGAACTCAATCGATAATGTAAACTCCTTCACATACCACGTAAGATTCATTTCCTCAGATTGTAGCATATCCAAAGCGCGAGGTGCTTTTTCACAGCTTTGAAACATATGGAGGTCATTATAAATCTCCACCCGCACCAAATAATCTTTAATTCCTACGTAACATCGATCCTTTTATGCGAATGTAAGACCTGGCTCATGACGAATGCACTTGAAAACAAAACTTTAAATATTCGTAAAACATGCCTTAGGATAATTTTGAAGATTTAGTGCTCAACAAACCATATCCAACAAATCACTTCTTAAGAAATGCAACCAAACTTCAATACGAACCGAAATTAAAAAAAGGGTTTCAACTCCGTCGGAATCGTAATACTTTGTGGAAATCGCCAACCTTAATACGCGGACGAGTTTTAAAATGGAAAAGGCAAAGCACACATCGAGACGTACTATCGAAGATGATATGAATAAAATGGGATACAACTTCAACCGGGCAAAAATCACTGCTCGAGAAAGAGAAGAATGGTGAGGTTACGTTGAGGCCCTATGCCCTAAGCCTGCAGTTCAATAAACCAATTACAAGTTGTTCGCACAAACTGCTTGTCAAAACTTGGTTCAGGCTTCACTCAATTTGATAATCCATTTCATTTTAAAACTGCCTCGACCAAGAAACTACTCAAAATAATAGCTTGACTCAAAGTATTTTTTAAAAAAGCACAAGAATTTTCAAAAACTCTTTTTGAAGAAATATAGTTTTTTTAAAGAAAGTGACAACATTAATTTGTGATCAGCTGTTAAATTGAACAAAAAATTGACAAACAAATAGAAATGATCTGAAATGAATGGCATTTATAACAAGAAGAGTTAAGAAAAAAGCGGTGTTTTCACATTACAGATTTCTAATTAAAACAGTAAAGTCAAACGAACTTGAAAAGATTTATTTTATGCGGTCTTGGAACAATATATGTGCCTATATATGTTTGGAATAATAATAAGTTTTGTGCATACACCAATACCCCGGTTTGCGTCGCTAGTTGGGACCGGAAAAACTCGACGCAAATCGAAGCAGGATTTTGTATACATTTGTATTGACTTTTGGTTAACTGGTGCCGAGATTCATAATATGAGCTGAAAACATAAATTTTGATTTGATAGACTTTATAACAGATAATTTTATTTTAGATCTTCAAATAAAATCTTTTGTTTTAAGGGAATTCATCGCTGATTTTGATCTTCAATCCAAATAGTAAGGAGTGGCTCCATTTTTATACCCTCCACCACAGTTAGTTGTGAAGAGGGTATATTAAGTTTGTCATTCTGTGTGGAACTTTTTTATTATTCATCTCAGACCCCATAAAGTATATATATTCTGGGTCCTTGAGTAATTCTAAGTCGACTTAGCCATGTCCGTCTGCCTGTCCGTCTGTTGAAAACACGCTCACTCTCGAACAAGTCAAAAGGAATGAACAAACTTGGTGCGAAATTGCTTGTAGTTATCCTAAGCAGCTTGGCATTGAAATCCAGCAAAATCGGTTCAGTAGGACCAGAGCTATGAATCAAAATATGGAACCACCACCTAAAAAAATTGATAATTTTGTTACAAAAAATAACATAAATGCTGGCACAAGGCACGGAATGAGGTAAGATTTTGCAAAAATTTGTTTTATTTGACTGGAAATCAAGCTATTAAATTTTGTGAAGATCCGTCCATAATTTACCCTAAGCCCCATATAAACACTACTCCCGGAAAACAGTTTAGTACGCCTTAAACCATAATTAATAATGCTATCATAACAGAAATGGGTACGTCTCAGTTTTAAAGGACTAGAACTAACACTGTGAAATTTCGTGACGATCGGTCCATAATTTACCTTAGGCTCTATATAAACCCTACTACCGGAAAACATTTTAGTACGCCTAAAACCGTAAAAAATAATGCAATCATAACAAATTTTGGCTCGTCACAGTTTTATAGGACTATAAATGATACTGTGAAATTTCGTGAAGATCGGTACATAATTTACACTAGGCCCCATAGAAACCCTACTCCCGGAAAACAGTTAAGTACACCTAAAACCATAATTAATAATGCTATCATAACAGAAATTGGTACGTCACAGTTTTAAAGGACTAGAAATGATGCTGTTAAATTTCGTGATGATCGGTCCATAATTTACCCTAGGCCCCATATAAACCCTACTACCGCAAAACAGTTTAGTCGCCTAAAACCATAATTAATAACAACTCGTCACAGTTTAAGATAATATTAATAAAAAGACATCATACAGATATTACTCCTTAGACATTCGAACTGTCGGTGGAGGGTATCAAAGATTCGGCACAGCCGAATATAGCACTCTAACTTGTTTTTTCTCATTTTTTAACCTGAGTATGTTGTAATGATGATCGTGTTTCAGCAATTTTCTTAATTTTAGCAGCATCACTGGAACAGCAAATGGATTTTATTGTAGAAGGGGCTTGTTCAAGGGTCCTTTCAATATCAAAATGTCCTGTTTTGTTCTAAGCTTATTTGCTTTTTTGACTCGTTGCTGCAAAATGTTTAAATTTAACTTTACTTCAGCAAATTTAATTTGAAACCAGTTGCAATCAGCAGACATCCTTCACATACATATTTGCTTAAGACTTCAACGGGAAATCTCCTTTTTCTGTTTAAGCTTTGTACAAAAATTTTTATATTAACGACGCAAAGCGAAGCCAAGCGAAGCAAAGTGAAACAAAACGACTCAACTTCAAAGCCATGCGACGTAAAGTGAAACAAAAACGACGCAGCTTCGAAGCCATGCGACGCAAAGTGAAACTAAAACGACGCAACTTCGAAATCACAGAAATTTTAAAAAGACGCAACTTTGAAAACGACGTAAGCCGGGGTATTGGTGTATATGTATATATATATTAAATTTTTTAATTTGGTAATAATTTCAGCAAAATACGTTCGACACATCGATATATCAATATTTTTGAAATAATAAATATCGATATTTTTGAAATAATAAATATCGATACTCCTAAAAAATATCGATTCGATAAATATCGTTATATTTTTCAATTTGCCCATCCCTAGTTTCAAACCAAAAACCTGTCAAACAGTCAAACCGCCATCATTCCTACCCCGTTATTTCAAAAATCTCAACAATTCGAAATAAACGGCTGATACCTTAAGAAAAACTTTTAGTTCTCAAAATAAATTTTGGGACCCCTTGTTAATTCATTTAGAAGGTCTCCCCTCTAAATCATACTTACTCGTAAAAAACTTCTTATAATTTATAATAAAAACGCATATTTGTTGAATAAAATACAAGGCAATGTTTTTATACAGGTTTGCTTTGCTATTGCTATTAGTTTTCTTCCTGTATTTATACCCACACCACAATAGTGGAGAGGGCATTATGCATTTGTGCTGATGTGTGTAACGCCTTAAAATATTGGTCCTAGACCCACCTTAAAGTATACCGATCGTCTTAGAATCACTTTCTGAGTCGAACTAACGATGTCCGTCCGGCTGGCTGGCTGGCTGTCCATGTAACCTTGTGCGCAAAGTACAGGTCGCAATTTTGGAGATAATTTGATTATTGGCACAAGGACCAAGCCTATTGAAAATGGGCCGAATCGTAGGACCACGAGGGAAGATAGGGGGAAATTTATTCCTCTCAGAAACTATCAAACCGATTTCAATGAAATTTAAAACATAGATAGAACCATATCTATATGGACACAAAATGCATGCATTTTTTAAAATATAGGACCACGAGGGGATATAGGGGCAATTTCTGCCTCTCAAACCGGTTTTAATGAAATTTAAAACAGAGATAGATCCATATCTATATGGACACATTAGCTATACAGTTTTTCAAAAATAGGACCACAAGGGGAGGTAGGGGGCAATTTCTGCCTCTCACAAACTTTCAAACCGATTTTCATGAAGTTTATAAGCTAAATAAATCTTGTATATTTATATGGACACATAAGCATGATGTGTTTTTAAATACTGTGGTGTAGGGTATCATATGGTCGGGCTTGACCGACTATACTTTCTTACTTGTTTTTTTTTGTGTTTCCTAAGATTAGTTTGTTTCTACTTTTTGTAGAAACATTATTATTAAACCTAAATAAATTAAAACCCCGATAAATTGTTTTATACCCTTTACCCAAGGTGGCCCATAAATAAATCACTGAAATACAAAAACAACCATGACTGACTCTAACTTTTCTCAAAAATCATTTGTTGTTGTTGTTTTTCTATTCTCTTCCTGTATATTTGGAGAACGGCAAGAGACAAAGTCTCCAAATTAGGTACAAACATCTTGGTTATCAAAACACAACATTCCATAAGATTTAAGCTTGTTATGAGAATTGGGCGTGGCACAAGATTGTTTTTTTTATATATCTAAAGGTCGGTATTAATACACAACCTCTTTAAAAATATATACAAAGACATCTTTTTATTTCGCAAACTTATCTGTTTCTCTGATAATCGATACCAATAGCAAATTTGACCTCATTACTCGTATTTGATGCGCTGCCAAACCGCTTATCCGATCAGGATAAATTTAGGTCCACTTATTCTGGGAACCTACGGGAAATGTTATGTATTTTTTTTTTGTAATTTTAAGCGGGCGTTGCATCTCCTTTACAAATACTATAAAGATTTCAGTATAGCTTATATATTTTTCCCAATTTGGTACAAATGGCTAGTTTATCAATACAAAACATCAAACAAATCAAAAAGTGGGCGGTGTTAGATGAGTGGGCGTAACACAAATGTATGCCTGAAGAACGGTTAGTGTAAAGTTGTCAAAGTTTGGTAAAAGTAGAAGGGTTGTCAATACACAACATCTGTTAAAAAGTGGGTGGAATTTTGGAAGTAAACATGGTACGTACCGTAGAAACTTCAAAAAAGTGGCCTGAATTTGGGAAGTGAGCAAGGTACCTCCTGTACAAAAACAATATAAATTTCTATATCTCTTAAAAACTTTTTTATCAAAAGTTGCCAATTTTGGTACATTTGGTTATCAAACGAGATCTATATTAAAAACATTTTACTAATTCTATTTCAATGGGGGTAGCGAAGCGCACTGGGTTTTATATGTATTCTTCTGATTTGGGTGGTCATTTTATAAAAAGAATTTTAGCAATTAATCACAAATAAAAATGGAAATAAATAAATAAATGAATGAATATTTATGCCGTTTTTTACATATTTTTGAGGATATTTCTTTGGTATGCTTTTAAATACATAAGTAAATACAGGAACACTAATAAAATAACCTTTTGAATAAGGTACAAGAGATTAACGATTGCATTTCTTTTGGGTGGCATTTTAATATAAAAAAAACGCAAGAGTTGTTTTTTTCATACGATACTGACACAACATTTCAAGTGATCAGTTAAGGTGCTTGTAGACGACATGTTTTTTACATCTGACTTGTCAACTTTTCAAGTCACATGTAATTGTGCCGTCAAAATGGCTGTTTTACAGAAGGTTTATAATATTCGGTTACAAACGTACATGTAATTTGCTTCTGACATTGTCTCTGTTTTTTCCCCATAGTTGTTACAAATACCAAAATAAAATTGCCGCCACGAAAATTTGTATATTTGTATTAAGATACAAATTTAGGATATTAAAATGAAACGGTTTTTATATATATATTAACATAAATTCTATTCAATAATGGGATAATTATGAATATCTCGGTATTGTAAAATATTAACTTCAGCCGGCTAATAATTCCGTCAATAGTGTACGCCGCTGCCGGTTTCTTCTCGGCATAGATTTCTGATGTCAGATGGTTTGTCAGAAGAAAATAGAGCACGCTCTAATTGAAATTTTGTCAGATTACTTTGCATCTGACTTTTACAGAAGCAAAGTTTAAAAGGTAACACACGACATGTATATATTTTGCAGTGGGAAATTTGACATGTCAGATGAAAAAAACATGTCGTGTACGGTCGCCTTTAAAAAGATTTCAGGGCTGATAAGCAATGCAAAGACTCATCAGTCTGCTCCTCTTTAAGGCTAGATTATACTATTATACTTTGTATTAATACATGTCAAAAACTCAAGTAATATGACAAAGTTTGATAGTGTGAATGCAATGTGTCACGAAAATGACAAGTATTACGAAAAAAGTTTGACATCCCATACGACTTCATCGTTTTTTGAAAAATTTCTAAACAACAATACTTTTCATTGGATCAGGGTTGCATTTTTGTTCATGCGTGAGTGTTTATACTTTGTGTGATGGTGTGAACACAAACTGTCATGTAACATTAGATTTTTTGACAGTATCAACAAAACTCATTAGATTTCTATCTCACAAAGTATTATGGAATACGTAAGACTTGTGAGATAGTGTAATCTAGGCTTTAACAAAAATCCGCTATTAGTTATATATATAATATATATAAAACAACCCTCGAATTACTTAATATTTTATTTTAAATGCTTTAAAGCATGAAGTCCTTGTATTGCCTTCTTTAACAATTTTCTATCTGTTGATTTAGCAAATATGTTTGTCTGCATTCGTGATGTTTCTTTCTCTGCATTTGTTTGATGGTTGCATTTTACAATTTGTCTCGAAAATTCGTATTAATGTTCGTTAGTATTTGTGTGACTGGCTGCATTTAAAAGTAGACATAATGAATCATGATAACTGCGAACGAACAAAGTACACAGTACTAGAAGACTTAAGGCAGTTGACAGACATGTTTATTTGTCAGCAAAATAAAAGAAAAAGGCAGCAATAGAAATAAAATTCTGAAATGAATAAAAGAAACTGAAGAATAAATTTTGTAAATCTAAAAAGAACGTTACGTCTACGACCTTTGTACAAAGACATATCTGAACTTTTTTTTTGTTTTCCACCTATTTGAATTAGCAAAATAAAATAAGAAGTCAAAAAAAATGCATTTTGTAATTTTTTAAGCATTTTAAATAAATGAAATCCTTATTATATATACCCTTCACTACAGGTAAAAGGGCATATACATACATATAAGTTTGTCATCCCGTTTGTAATTTCTACAATATTGATCTTAGACCCTTATCAGAGCTGTGGAGTCGTCAACTAACTCAACTCCAACCACTGAAAATTTTAAAATCCGGCTCCAACTCCAACTCCGACTCTGAATCCTACTCTTACATTGATGCTAAATTATTTTTTTTACTGCAGTTCATTTATTTTTAATGGTTATATATGTATAGCAAGAAAACGATTCTGTTAAATTTCAAATCGATATCATAATTGTTACACGTGCCGCATTGAGCTTTAATATTTACATATGTAAAGTAGACTTGTCCGTATTTTCTGACTTCAAAATTTTTTATTTTGGAAAATATAAGAAAATTTTTATAAAATTTTTATGCCGAAAAATGTTGAAGTTGGAGTCGAGACATTGACTCCGACTGCGATACATAAACCTCCACTCCGACTCCACAGACCTGGTCCTTATGAGTAGCAAAGTTGCTGTAACGATGTCAGTCAGTCCATCTGTCTGTCTGTTGAAATGGGGTTTCCGAAGACCCCAGATGTGATGGGGACTTGATGGTTATGTTTTTCTGTCACATCGGCTTCGTTAAATTTTGCTATTGAATTGTAGTCATATCAGTCAGCCATACATGGCTGAGATTGGAGCAAAAATGCGCGACTACATCTAAATTTTAACCTTAAAGTCCCTTTAACCTTTTCTATAAGTTTGTCATTTCGTTGAATTGAGTTTTTCGAGTACCCCAGAAATAAAAGGGGATTAGGTTGTTACATATTTATGTCACATATACCCCCTTAAAGTTTGCTATTGAAATTCAGCAAGAAAGGTTAATAAATGCCTGAGATATGGTTAAAAAACTACGACTACCTCTTATTTTACCTTAAAATTCCTTGTTGTTGTTTTTTGTATATCTGAAGAAGCCAAAGTTTCGAAAATTCTGTGTAAGCATCTTGGTAATCAATACACAACATTCGACAAAATGTGTGCGGTATTGAAGAAGTGGACGTGTCAATTCTCATACAAAGACATTATAGATTTCTGTATATCTGGAGAACGGCAAGAGCCAAAGTTTCCAAATCAGATACAAATATGTATATTGACTTTTAATGCACAATATCCGTGAAAGTGTGGCTTGGGTTGAAGAACTGGCCATGGCGCAAAATTGATTTATTTATATCCAAAGAACTGGTTTTGTATTAATTTCTCTTCTTATCACCATGATGAAGGATATTTATGATTCGGCGTATCCGAATATAGCAGTTAAATGTTATTGTGTATCGTTGCTCTCATTTAGAAAGACCCTACTTCACATTTTTGCAACTTTATACTAAACTTTTTGTACTAAAATGTAAAATTGCTTGTAAACCCGTTATTTTGGATACATTAAATTTTCGTGACGTGGTGTATTTGTGCAAGATGTATTTAAACCAATACAAAACATAAGAGTGACGGGCGATTCTATTCTAGACAACTTTTAACATCAATTTTCAAATCACACTTTTTTGATGCCAATTTAAAGTAAAATATCTATATTTTATAATAATATAATTTTTTACGTCGTAAGCTTAAATATTTATTTGTTGTGCACTTCGATTCATTAAGATTCATAGATTTGGCGCGAACAGAAAATTCATTGCATGTTGCACCCGTCATGGCTTAAAGAGCAAATTTCTTATTATTGGATTATATTTTTCTACAATGTTTGATTTGATAATCATCGTCTGATATCTCATCTTTCACAATAAAAAAGAATAATACAATAAAAGTTTAAAAATTAACAGAGTTTTGTGTTTTTGTGGTATGATCCCTAGAGGGAAGCGAACTGACACAAAAGAAGTCCCGTGATAGGTCTTTGGTGGTAGGGACCGGTTCTAGTTCAAACACTTTATATGAATGGTACCTATCACTTTTACATGGGCTTGTCATTGGACGGGGTCAATTGACACCTAACAGCCACAATGAACGTGTTTAGTGTTAGTTACTTCAATGCTAGTCTTAGGTAATATTTCAACAAAACAGCCATAGATTTAAATTTAAGATCCAATTTTTAAAAAAATATGTCACACCACCGGTGAATACTGTACCGGTTACAAAAACAGTCCTTTTAAATTAAAAATGCGTTTAAATTAATTAAAACGTATTGATTTCAACTTTTTAGTTCTTAAAAAACCAGTTAAATTATTGGTTCTCTTTTCGCTGGTCATGAGTTCTTCCTTTTTGTACATATTCTATTTTCACAAATCCCAGGACTGGTTCTCTTCGTTAATTGAAGCACAGCCGCGAAAAACGTTGTAAACGCCACATTTTGCAAAAACTGTTTTTTGCAGATAAACGTTGACTTTACTCTCTTACACAGTTTAAACATCAAATCAACCAAAACTATGCACCTTAACGCCTTCAAAATGGCGTACAAAGTGTCAGCCAGTGGAAGAACATTGCAAGTTACTAACATAATGATGAAACCGAAATGGTTTTGCAGTGCGGAATAATGTTTTAAAAGCCTTTTGCATTAAAGTTTTTATTATCACTATTTTAAATAATAGAAAAAAAAATTTTTAAAACAAATAATGCTGCTTGTCAAAAAACGTTTTTTTGCTCTCCTGAAAAATTATTATTTTGTAACTTAAAACGTTATTCGCGGCTGTGCTTCAATTGACAAATAAAAGTGGGCCAATTTGGTTGCACCCGTCATGCACTTTAATGCTCTCGTGGCTATTTGATCGTTTCATATAAATTCTTGTAAATAGATAACAATAGTATATGAAAAGATGTTACCTCTTCTAGAAATAACTTAATTGCAAATGTGTATCTTTCTATTAGTAAAAGACGTTTAAACCGTCTAAATGTTGCACCCGTCAGAATAGAATCGCCCAGGCCCTTAAAACATGAAACCAACGATATAAATGTTAAAGAAAAAAGTGTACTTTTGTTGGAATATCAAGCAAATACGATTGTAAATTTTTCGGGTTTAAGTTGAAGTAGAAAAGCTTTATTTAGATGTGAGGTAACCGAATTAACACGTTTTTAACCCTTTTTACCGCCTCAGATTTTAATAAAGTATACATGCTCTATATGTGCACTTCCGTAAGTAAATACTAGAGTTGTCAACCGATTAAGAATAATTCGATTAATCGATCAAACAAAAACAAACTCTTATTCGAATAATTTTAAAATGGCGATTTTCGAATAACGAATAAATCGATTAAATTAAGTCGATTAATCGGACAATTTTTTTTTTATTAAAAAATAAATTAATAAAAGACTAATAAGAAATAAAAGCTTAGAATTTGATTTCTTCTCATACGTTTCTAGCGATTTTATAAAAATGTAGAAAAAGTAAAAAATATTGTTGCTATAGCCCTCATTGTAATTAATCTCAATGTTTAGTAGGCAAAAACCGTATGCAATGAATACTTACATTGTATTTAAAAAATTTATCTTATGTTCGTATTAAACAAATCTTTGATAAACAATTGTAACAGCTGTTTTCTTTTTAAATCAAACGTTAAACAATTTTCATGAAATGTTGATTAAGTTAATCAGAGCCGTTTACAATACATTTGAGATGATTTAGATGACAGATGATAAAGAAAAAAATGCAACAAACAAATTTAAATTTCTTTAAATTATTAAAAATGGATAAAAATACTTTAATAAAGTGATCAGAACATCATTTTAAACATATAAATTATGGAATTGTGAAAATTTACGAATTATTTAAAGTCAAATAAAAACATTAAGAAGAAATCATGGTCGGTTGTACACGCGAGGGGTACTTACATGGTGACCGATTTTATATTATACTCAGTTTGAGGTATGTTCAGAGGATTCGATGTGGTTAATGAAGTGATTAAGTTGTAATCATGTCAATTTGAAGTGATTAACAAATAACTTCAATATATGGTTAATCATCTCGATTTTGATGTGATTAGAGCTTAATCACGCTAGAGTTGCTTAAACGCGTTTAAAGTGTGAACATAGCATAAGTATCACAATATTACAATAGAAAACGATGTAGTAGAAGATAATCCAACGACATCAAAATATGCCGAACTTCTTCCAATGGAAAAATACATACAGAGAGACAGCGGTTGTTTTATAGAAGAAGTTGTACGCATAAGTTTGGCTGAAGATGGAAGGTCTGCAAACGCCTTTCGAAAATCCAAAGTTGTATCGGATTATTTAAGAATTAAGGATTTTACGATTCCTTAAAGAAATACAACGATATGGAGCTAAGATGAAAAGTTGTACGCATCAAAAAAAGAAGTCGTAGTGGATTTGAGAAAAAATAAAGAAGAAAATGGAAGATTTTCCATAGTTGTAAATTAACGGACGGATATATCTTATTTGAAATATGTAATTTTTTTATTCGTTATTCTCATCGATTAATCGAATAATTTTTCAGATTTAATCGTTAGATCGAACGAACAAAAACAATTATTTGAATTATTCGAACAAAGCTAGAAGGCGAATAATTGACAACTCTAGTAAATTCCTTTAATGGTGTATTTTTGTTCAAATCGGTTGACAAACAAAGGAGGAAAGTTTTCTTAACTGTTTTTCCTTTGCCGATTTATATATACCCAGGAAAAACTTTTTGATTTTAAGTAATAGATGGTAGTTATTTCATAAGTTACCTGATAAGTAGTTGTTATTACAATTGTCATTATTCTGAAAACTTCTATAAGTACTTAAGGCTATATTACACTATCTCACAAGTCTTACGTATTCCATAATACTTTGTGAGGTAGAAATCTAATGAGTTTTGTTGCGACTGTCAAAAAATCCAATTTAACATGACAGTTTGTGTTCGCACCATCACACAAAGTATAAACACTCACACATGCAATAAAATGCAACCCTGATCCAATGAAAAGTATTATTGTTTAGACATTTTTCAAAAAACGATGAAGTCGTATGGGATGTCAAACTTTTTTCATAATACTTGTCATTTTTGTGACACTTTGTATTCACACTATCACTTTTTTTCATATTACTTGATTTTTTGACATTTATTAATACAAAGTATAATAGTGTAATCTTGCCTTTAGTAGTAATGACCTCTGCAACTAATTATTACTTATATTATTTTCATTACTGAATATTTGCTTAGTTTGAGTTCATACGGCTCATGTCTTATTGACAAGATTCTTCCTTTTTCTTCTTTGAACATGAATTGGCGTACAAATGAATCATGTCATGTTGACGACATGTTTTTTATTTTGTTTTATTTGATATTGAAAACAAAATTAAACAACGAATGAAAAAGCAAAACGTAAAAACAGTACATGCATCTATGTACTCGTTTCTTTTCCCCTCGTCCCTCTCCCCTATAAAGTAGCAATCTTGTTAATAAGACATGAGCCGTATGAACACAGACTTACTAATAATCAGCTCAATAACTACTTACATATTTGTTGGGTTGTTTTCAGTACTGAATATTTACTTGATCTCAATAACTTCTTATTAGGTCTATTAACTAGTGATTTGTTTGCTTCTGGTAAGTATATTGTAAGTACTTACAATTCAACTTACAAGTAGTTAAATAATAACTAGATATTTTTTGACTTCTAATAAGTGTATTGTAAGTACTGTATTCTGAGGAAACCTCAAACAAAAATAAGTAGTTATTCAGCCGAAACATAAGTAGTGTTTATTTCGCTCCAACATTGAAGAACTCAAAGGTTAATTATAAAGGGAGTAAACCGAAACGCGTTTTTAAAGGAAAAACGTAACAATATATTTGGGGTATTCACAAGGTGTGCTATCTTGTTGTATTGTCATAATGTTCTAACATTTTACAATGGTTTAAAAATATTGTTGTTGCTTTGTTAACAAAAAGTGTCTTAAATTAATAATACTTTGCTTGCTATGTTTATTGTGCTGTCGTAATTAATCAGAAAAGTCCCGCGCTGAGCGGCTGAGCCGAGCGGCTATAATTTTGTTGATGTTATAGTTTTATCCGGCTAAAATCCGAATTCAACCTGCGGCTAGCAATTTTTGCAACAAAACACTTGCGGCGTCAAATTAGATCCGCTCAGGACTCGATGTATGGTAAGCAAACAAAAAAAATTTGTTTGTGGTTGGCGTCTGAAAAATGGAAAATAGTCAGAGAAGATCTAATTTAATTTATTAATTCATGGATAAGAATTAAAAAATATTTTGATTTTAGGTAAATATTTATTTTTTTATATTTGTTTTCAATCAGCCGATTTAAATTCAAAATAGCACACTAAATTATGAAGGGTTGTTCACAACTGTCGTATTTTTTCAAGTTATTATTTTAAGACATATGACTTTATGACACCTTGTGAATCCCCCAATTTTATAATAGTTAGTGGGTAAGTGTATGAAAAAATTACTGTAGATTTTATATTCTTCAAACGATTTTGGTCCATTTTGGCTTAAAATGTTTGTTGTAAACTTTAAATTTGGTCTTTAGTTTAGATAGAAACATCTTCCGAAGGGACAATAATTGGTAAAAACTTTAAAATTTTCATAAAATCTTAGATTTGATCCTCTATAATTTATAGGGTGCGCCTTATTTTTCACATTTGCGAAATTGTACCGTAACTCCCCCTAGAAATATTCTTCCCATCAAAAAACTATGTTTTGCAAAAAATTAACTGATCACAGAAGGGGTGAGTCATTCGCCCTTCAGTTTGAAGGAACATTTACAAGGGGGAAAAATTGATTTGTTTTTGTATTTGTAAAAATTTTGTCATTATGTGTAAAAAAAGGGAAATGTTAACGAAATTATTGTTCATGTGAAATAAAAATGACAAAATTTAGTTAAGAAAATTTTAAAGTTGTTAAAATTTCCCCAAGTAATTCACGTTTTAAGCCATTTGAACAAAAAATGTAGGAATAACCCAATAAAAATTTTTATCATATTGCGAAGCACTAATGGTACATTTAAAAAAATAAGCGCAGAATTATGCGCTACGCAATAAGACATACAGAAATGCAGTAAAGTAAGTGAAAAAACTCTCAACAACTTTTATAAAAAAAAATAACATTTCAAGTGCTACGGCATTCCCTTACTACGAAGCAGGTTTGTAAGGGAGAATATTAAAAAATAACTGTATCAAAACATTCAGTGTGTAAAGCTGATCGTTACATCCAACAATTTTTTATGCGCTGAATTATGCGCTTCATGTGTCAAAAATGTATTGCTTCAAAGTGGGAACTCGCCATATAAAATTCATGTCTTCCGTAAGCGCAATGGTAAGCGCAACTCTTATGTTTCTCCCTTACAAAACTGCTTCGTTGGAAGCTCCATTTTTTACTGGGAACATTAACATATTTTCATAAAAAAAAATTCCTTGGGTATATGAAAATTTTCATTGTCTAAATGGAATTTCATAGTTATAATGAAGTATTTTCGGTAAAATCGCTTCATTGGATTTCGTAATTACGTTAAAAATTTTTATTGGATAATGATACTTAAGTTTGTCCAAGTTAAACAAAAAATTTTAATTGGGAACATAAAAAAACCATATACAACCATAACTATATTCATAAATTAATACAAAATTGTAGTTTCCTTAAAAAAATGTTTAATTGTTAATTAAAAAATGTAAGATTTAATAATTTCGTACATCAAATGTTACATGTATGCCATTAAATTTATGAAATCAAAAATTTTTTTTATAAAAGCCCCATATTTCAATAATTGCCTTCATAAATTGAAATTTTCATTATGACAATAAAAATGTCATTATAATAATGAAACATAAACTTTCAATCCACTTTCAATCAACGTTGTTATTTTTATTATTGACAATTTAATCTTATATTTACGCTCTTAATAGAGTAAAAAACATAGTTTTTTTATCCAAAAACTACAATGCCCCAGTAGACTAGCTGGTTGTGAGCTAGTCTATCAGCACCGAGGTTGGGCGATCGAATCCTGCCAGAGACAGAAAAAAAATTAAAAATAAAATAAGTTGAAATAAAATAAGAAAAAAAAAAAAAAAATTTTTTTTTACTTTATTGAAAGTATTCATCCAATGAATAATATTCTTAGAATCATTGATCCAACGAAGCGCTGCATAGGTTCCTTTTTAATGCAATTTTTCATGGGATTAATGTCAAAATTCATTGGTATTGCGAAGAAAATTCTTTCAGTGTATTAGCAGGTATGACAAAAAAAAATTATTTTTTAACGGTAGTTTCAAAACTGCATTTTCCAATTTTTAAAAATGTTGTTTAACAAATTTCAGAATTTTTTGATCATCACATGAGAATTTATAAAGGATATAATAAGGAATAAAAATATGAAAAAAATCAGGTCAATACCTCCTGTAGTTTTTCCGAACCTGCGTTTTAAATTTTGAGATGTTCGGGAAAACAATTTTTTTTTTGCAATATTATGGCGATCCTTATTTCCTTACTGCAATGCATTTTAAGTAAAACCTATTCAGAATATTGCAGTCCAGATCATTTTACACTAAAAGTTTTACTAAATCTGAAAACATTTACCCTGAAATCATTATGGTCAAAGGTCAAATTTTGACATATTTGGAATTTCTAAGGGAAAGATAGCGAAATATTATAGACTTTTGTGACGATTTTTTTGAAACTGGAGAAAAATATACCCTACAGTCATACCAAGACAAAATAATGCAAAAATTAAGATTAACCCTTAGATTCACTTGGAGTCACAATGACCCCAAACTTTTTAATCTCTTTAAAACATAACAATCAGTTAGAATGGTTAAAAAAACTACCTGTGTAATGGCCCTATTGGAAGTACATATACAGTTATCTATGTATAAATTATTTTGTATGGTGAAGAACTTTGTATACCGTCACTGGCATAAAATATCATGAATTTATGGGATATGCTGATGCTAATTATTCTAATTTATTTGTTATGTTGTCAGTTCAAACTTAATACCATTTATCTCTGCTGAATACCAACCATCGAAATGCGATATTTTCGAGATCTTGCTGAACTTTTGAAAACATTTTATGGTGTATGCAAAAAGGTACAAAAAATATTTTATAATCCGAATAGGTAATATATGCCTTTATCATGTGGTGGGAACAGAACGCTGAAAACAAATGGAATTGTATATTTTTGAGTCCATGAAATAATTCTCACTTTCAGGACATACCTGTCTTCAATAAAATGATTTATGTATTTAAAATGTATCGTCACCTTTTTATTTAAAAGCTTTATTACAATTATTATTAAATAGAAACAACTTAGAAACAAGAAAAAAAAATGGCAAGAAAAAAATTTAAAAAAATGTTATAATGGTTCAAAGTTATTGAACACGCAGCAGGAAGAAATTTGGTTCTTTTTTACTTAAAAATATCGTGTCTTATTTTCAAAAACAAATAGTTATACATCAACTAGTTGACCTGGCAAACGTTGTTTTGCAGTATAACTTATTTATTTCAGATGTTGCAGTATCTGCATTGCAAATTTAAGAAAATCGGTTCATTGGCAAAGAAGATATAGGGATGGGGAGCTTTTAGCCCTTTTTCCCTATTTCCTTTCAGATGTTTGCCTGCCAAATTTCAAGAAAATTGGTTCATTAGTTAAGAAGATATAGGAAGGGGGAGCTACTACCCCTCCCTGCCCTATTTCATAACCTTAATTATACAAAATATAGAAGTAAAGTGAGGGGGAGCTTTTACCCTTCTTGCCTTACTTCACGCCCTATTCCCTATTTCGTTTCAGATGTTACAGTGTCTGCGTGGCAAATTTCAAGAAAATCTTTTGATTAGTTAAGAAGATATAGGGAAGGGGGGAGCTTTTACCCTTCCTGGTCTATTTAACGCTCTATTTCCTATTTCCTTTCAGATGTTACAGTGACTGCTTGCCAAATTTTAAGAACACCGGTTGATTAGTTATTAAGATAAAGGAAAAAGGAGGTTTTACCCCTCTTGCCCTATTTTACGCCCTCAAGCGATATGAAATATACCTTACGACCTATTCTCATACCTAACAAATACACATACAAAATTTCATAAAAATCGGTCGAGCCGTTTCGTTGGAGTTCAATTACAAACACCTTGACACCAGAATTTTATATAGGTATATAGATGTTTTGTTTATCAAAAATTTCTTGTAAAACTAAAAGAGTTCAAATATACCACCACGTCAGTGACTGTGTTAAAAAGTTTTACCTTGGTATTGAAAGGTGTATTCTCCTTGTCATTGAAAGTTCAGACTAAAAACAATCATTTTTATTTTTTTGTTTTTATAAATCGCCATTTCAATCACTTTTTAATACAGTTATTTTCCTTAAGTGCTTGTGTAGCTGAGAACACACACACACACACATAAATATCTTGATTCTTTCATTGTATTTGTATTTTTTGTAATTGCTTTACTGAGCAATTTTGCTTGTCGAAATAACTGCAATTGGCATTTTGTTACGCAGATAAAAATCTCAATGTTTTTATTTGTCAACTACAAATAAATTGCTTTTAAAGCGCCATTTATATTTTTCTTCACGCCATTTGAAATAACTAGATAATGATAATAATCTATATAAAGATAACTACGGAAATACAAACACACACACAAATGAAACACCATTTTTAAATACCCTCAAACCTTATCCCATAAAGAAACTCCCATCATTTTGGAATTTAAAAAATCTTAAAATGGTTACAATGAATTTTATTCGCATTAGTTTAGCTTTGTTTTTTGTTTTCGTTTGTTTTTTTTTTTCTTATAGCAGTTTGGGTTGGTTTCCATATTTTCCAACTTTATTAATGGTATTTCTTCCCGTACTTTTAAAATAAATTCTTATAAATTGTGTTAATTTTATTTTAAGTCAAATCTAAATGACGCGTATACCGTGAAATTTATCAAACCTGAAGACAGTTAGTTTTCCTTTTTACAGTCTCCAGTATTTAATTTTTACAAATACACATAAACACATACTGCCTTAAGGGAAAACGAAGTAGTAGAGAGGCCTTTTAGTAGGCCTTATTCTGCAGTTGATAGGCCTTCACAATTTGTTCTGATTCTCTTAATCACTGGCAAGTAGAATTGCCAAGCCAGGCTTAGTTTAATTCAAAGTCTAGTTTTCGGGTTTTTAAAGGCCGGGCTTTGGAATAACGGGGTTTTCAGTATAGAATTAGTTTGCATTTTTAAATATTTCTTTATTTTAACATATACATAAATTATAGATAAAAGTTTTTCATATATACAACCCTGTCACACAAATCGATTCCGATTGAAATTGATTTCGTTTTATGTGAAGCCAGATACGAAATCAGTTTCACTTTTGATCGGAATTGATTTCTTCTGTGACAGGCCTGATAATATCACAATTTTATGAGACATACAGTTAGAAACATTTTCTGGATCGGATTTTAGATTCAGAGGGAATGTTTTAGTTCCTACTAAGAACCTTAACAAAACAACTTAATGCTATTTCCCAAAATTTGTTATTGTTTTGTTTTTTAAAAATTGATAAGTACCTTTCTGATAGAACCGAAGTAACAGGGGCTATAAGATATTCCATTGCTACTTTGAAAAATTTTCCAAATTCTAAACCCAAAAAGGTAATCAATCTAGCGGCTTTATCCTCTAATGGTCGTTCATTGTTACCATTCTTGTTGTTTGTATTCATTGCTGTAATTCAGCGCGAATTAACAATAGCAAGTACAAATTTGTCTTCATAGCTGTATTTTAAATAATAAAAATATCGATATTTATATTTTTCCTTTCGATATTTGAAGACTATCGATAATATCGATAGTCTATCGATAGTTTCCCAGCACTAGTTGCTACTACCCTTGTAGGTATAATAAAGGAATAATTGAGAGAGTTTCAGCAGAATATTTTATAGTGCTTGTGGAGTCTTAATTTAAAATAAGAATGTCGCGTAAAGTGAAGTTTCTATCATAAAGCCAAACATTTATCAGATGAAAAAAAGCTAAATATAACTGATCCATTTTTGACGATATCGCGGATGATGAACAGTTGTCTGAAAGAGTAGACGGTGAAACACCATATACTGGAAATATAATCTGTCTAATGCTGATATTTACGATGAGTCTTCAGTTGAAAGTTATGCCGAAGTAAATATTTTGCCGTGTGGCAAAAGCACAATTTTTTATCCCATCAAAACTAGATGTCTTAATATTCTACGGCAACGTTGTGGGCCTGCAAGATTAACGGAATTGCTTGAGAGTAAATATGGGGGACATAATAGTGCGTCAGACAAACAAAAACTGAAACCCGGTTTCTATAAAAGTATGTTTTTTTAACTATTCGAAAACAGGGTTTTAAAAAACTTCGAATAGTGGTCAACTCTAACCACATGGTCTTTGAAAGGATAACAACTGTATAAAGACTTAACAAAGACAGACTGCCTTATGCAAAAAAATTTTCATTTCACGTTAAAAACGCAATGCACTAAACCTGAGTAAAGTGTATAAGCTAAGGCCCGTTTTCACAACTAACCTTTAACCAAAGGTAGAATTTAAGCGGCCGTATAAAAAGTTCTCCATTATTACAACTTTACTTTAGTAGTTGTGGCAACGGGCCTTAGAGTATTGGTTAACTAACGTGAGCTTTAAGTTTTTTTGCTTAAGGCAGAGGTTATTAAGTGGATCTTTAATGAGGGAAAAAGTAAAAGGTTTGCAAGGCCTACCTTAAGATGGCTGAATGGAATCAGAATTCATTATTTTAGAAGTAAAAGTAAATGCCTTTTAGAAAGTAAAGGGTGATCCGACCAACACGCACGATGTTTATTTATAATTTAACAAACATTTTTAGAGAATTATCATAACTAGTGTTCGCTTAATGGTCAAAATCAAAGTACCAGATGTTGAACAAAAAGTACCAAAAACCTCCCCTTTTTTAATTTGATTGGTCGATTTGATATAGGTCGAATATTAACAAAATTCAAAAAGTACCTGATGAAAAACAAAAAGTACCACAATTTTTCATCACACAGGATCTTTTACCTATAATATAATGTTCAATATTATAAACAAATTTAAAAATTATCACATGCATCAAAAAAAGTAAAAGAAAGAAATTTTATTTCACGTACTTATAAAGTCGAAATATTCGAAAGCCGGTTTCCAAAATAATGTTGAATAATCGACCACCCAATTTTTTTATTATTTGGTAATAGAAAAAAACTAATTTTTTATTTATGTCAACTGCATATGTGTTTGTACCAAATTTGAACGCTTATAACTCTAAAAATATTGAACAAATTTTAATAAAATAAATATTCTGCACTTCTGTAAGTAAATACCTTTCAAATGGTATATATTTTGTTCAAATAGATTGTCATACAGAGAAGGAAAGTGTTCTTAACTGTTTTACCTTTGCCGATTTATATATACAAAGACATTTTTATTATGATAGAAGGAAATATGACAATTCTGTGTTAAACAAAATATTGGCCAAATGCTCGCCACGGCTTCGGTTGCATGTCACTATCCGATGCACATAGGGGTTTTTTGCCAATCTAGCCGGACATTACTTTTTGTTTTAGCTTATATTGCTTCTTAAAAGTTATTGAGTGCCCCTAGATCGATGAAACTTGGCAGAAATATGTGATATTGTCATAGGCAGGTAAACCTCAAAACTAAATAAAATCGGACCAAGGAGGAAAAGGTTCCCCCTAGAAGAACTAATCCAACCTCTGAAAAATGCAATATTTTTTTAACTTTTCCCATACTTTTGTTTGGCAAATGCAACTTTTAACGTCGGCGAAAGTTAAAAAACCTAAAATAAGAACCATGAGATCGTAAAATTACACTTTTCGCCCCCGCCCCCTTTTGAGGGCGGTTACATAAAATAATATTTAAAAAAAATGTAAATATTAAAAGAAATAGATTACTAACGCCTTAATACTATAAAAATTAAATTTTTGAACTTTAATGGGTAGGGGGAGGTATCCCTCCAAACACCCCCCCCCCCCGGAACGACCCTGTAAAAATTTTTTTTTTTGCTAATTTCCAAAACATATTAATTTTTAAGATTTTATGTGACTTTTATGTATTTTATAGTATTTAATTTGTCTGAAAATAATTAATATATTCGTAATAATAACTTATTTATAATAGTAACAGCAAATTTTATTTAAAATAATAACAACTAATTTATTTAAAATAACTTCTCTTTTGCACTAAGATGATGATGAGTGCCATGGTTCTTCTTCGTCTGCTTCTTCAAAATCCTCTTCTGAATCTGAATTCTCTTCAGAGCCAAGTACAGGTGGAAGCATAAAAGAAATTGCTTCTTTCGTAAAGGGTAATGACTTTTTTTTGGAGTTGGTCTTATGCTAGTAATCAGTGGGTCAGAACTGAGCAAAAGTCTATTTATAACATTTTTGTTACACTGAACCTTCGAAAACTTTCTAGCAAAATTCTGCCTGTAAAGCCGAAAATGTTTATTTCGTGCCTCAGACGCTTCTAACTAAAAATTGTAATTTCTCTTCAACGAGTTTAGAACTACATTCTTGTATAATTTGGAATAACTCTAATTTCGTATACACTTTTTCCATTTTACTCTCGAAGCTTCAAAATGGTTCTTATAACAATTTTATGCAATAACCACAATATATATTTAAAAAAACTAAGTACCTATAGCCCAGATTTTATTTTTTATTATATATTATTTTTGTTGTTAATGATTTTAAAAGTTATGCAAAACAGGTACATTTATTTTGCTCCATAAAATAACGTCATTTAGCGGCCGCACAGGTGGTTAAAACCCGTTACTTACTGTTTCGCACATCCCTTTATTACACAGGTAATATTAGTCTTAGATGTAATAATTTAAATAAAAAACATCTACGTACAACCAACACATTTTATAACTGACGAAAGGGTATCTACCATATGTACCTATGCAAGATGAGCAAAAACAGAAAAAAGGTGAAATTTTCAAAAAATCATAAAAAAAAATGGCGCAACAACGCGCAACGTTTTTTTTTTTAATTTAAAAGTAGAGATTTAAAATTTTATCGTGATGTATAACATTTTTAAGAACTCAGCGGAACTCACCTTCAAAAACCTTTTAAATTTTTTTTTTTTTACAAAAAAGTGAACAAAAAAATCGTTTTTTTTAATTTCGTACTAATTTTTTATCATAAAAACTTCTAATAAAATTTTTCTAAAAATTTACATAATTAGCTGTTTATATAGTCTTTCACAGAAAAAAAAATCAATGTAAAATCTTTATTCGTTTATCTACAAAAAAATATATTGTAAACCTCCCAAAAGCGTAAAAAGTCAATGAACTCGCATGCAGTTTAATCAACTTTCCTGGTTTTAACAGTGTCCCAAAACCACAAATCTCAAGCAAAAGACTTGAAAATTCACTATACGATGCAGAACTTTGTTGTCTGTCGAACTGCGTACTTAAATTTTTCCATTTCTTAAACTTAATTTTTTGCTTAATGTCCGGCTAGATTGGCAAAAAACCCCTATGTGCGACGGTCGATATTTTAAATGAATCTGAGACATTGTAAAAGGCTTAAACAATCTTAACGCGCTGCTCAATTGTGTGCCTCTCCATGGTTGAATTTGTGAAACACTGAAACAAAGTTGTGTTTAATAATGTTAGGCAAAAAACTTGACGTTAATGTCTCACTCACAATTAATATCGTGCCTTATAGATGGACCACTCTTTATTTAAACGTGACGGCCTTGCGTTTTCTCCCCGTTAGCTACCTATTCATACTGATAGTATATGTGTGTGCTTCAATATAGGAGTATGAATGAGTTTAAAAACAGTTTTATACTACATATTTATGTATATAAAAGCTGGTTTGTCTTATTTTGTATACGTGGTTTTCTATTATTCTGAGTGTATAATTTAGGTTGGATTTTAACTGAAGTTAAATAATGATACTCCATTATTTTAAGGGTAGAAAACAAAACAAAACAAAAATAAATAAATATAAAAAATAGAGAAGATTAATGTCGGTTTTAGTTTAAATTATATCATTTAGTATAAAATTAATTTGTTTTGCTTTATTTGTTGTAATAATGATGTTTATGTTTTTATGTTTTCAGCAGTGTAGCCGATTTAGCTATTTTGTGGCAGATTAAGCCGTTTTTAAGCATTTATAAAATTTTTTTGGGGAATTTAGCTAAATTGCTTGTTTTGATGGCTTAATTTAGCCACTAAATGGCTAATTTGGCACCACTGTTATCTGAAGTGAAAAAGCAAGGCACATTTTTGTTTACAATATTGTTTTTGTTGTGTTTAAATTCGAAATTTTTTAGCTAAAAATATTAAAAATTTAATCCGGGAAATTAGTTCTCATGGTGAGTAACATTTATTATATACACTTTCATATTAATTCGAATGTGGATTCAAAGCCAAATTACAATTTATACATTTTTTAATTAGACTTAAGTTCATCAAATTTAATTTTCATTAAATTATTTTTACGAAGAAAGGAATTTGACAACATGAAAATTAATTAAAATTGTTATTGAAAATTTTTCATTCTTGACTGTAGCCGGACTCGAACCCTGGCCGGCAGGTTGCCCTTACATGTTTCGATCGCTACCACCCGATCTTCTCAGAGGGATTTGCCGTCTTACACTCGCAGCCATCGACGACTGCTGACGTCAATAGTCAAACATCAATCCTTAAACCAAATTGTATTTTAACGAAATTTGCTTTTTTGTTTTTTTGTACTTTTGTCAAGAATTCTTCTTGAAGTCCAAAATACATTTTTTTTTTGTTTTTTTCATTTTTGTCTTTCTTTTTCTTGTTGACCTTTTTCAGCACAACTTGAGAGACAAATGTACACACAGAGCTCGTGTCTTAGCTTTAACAATAATTAGTATTGTGGTTATTTTGTTGAACTATTTATGGGTTTTAATCCAAATTTTTAATATTTTTAATCAGGCATAAGTTCATCAAATTTAATTTTCATTAAACTATTTTTATGAAGAAAGAATTTATAAATTTTTCATACTTTAATAGTTTTATACCTTCAATATTTTCCAGGAGTATTCTCTATGCACTATCAGAATTTAAGCTTGTACTCGTATATTCCCATTACTAGGCTTACTTAAGATATCCTTTGTAATTTGACTTAGAAGACACATTCAAAATAATATTAAAATTAATAAAAATTTGATTTAAGTTTTGCAAAAAAAAAACAAATAAACTGCTAACAATTGCTTGCCTTTAAATGAATTAGCTTCATTAAAAAACAAACAAACTGGATGTCACGTGGCTAGAGTTTTTTTTTTCCCGGAGTTTTTCGATTCCCGGGAAAGCGGGAAAAATTTTTAAATTTCCCGGGATCCCGGGATCCCGCTCCATACAAATAATACAAAGTAAACTTGGTTTTATTAATGAAAAAAACTTTTATAAACAAACGTGAGGGAACTTGTCTACAAAGTAAGTAAAATAAATGCTTAAATACTACAAAAATAATTGAAGATTGAAAGCGGAACTTGAATTATTATTACCTTTGGCTATTATAAGTAAATTCCGTATTATGATGATCTAGTACAAGATAAAATAAACATAACAATTGAGGTACTCAAGATATGAGATCAAAAAGTAAATTCATAAAATATATAAAATATTTTAACAAATATATTAACATTTTTTAACGGCGCACAGTAGCGCCCGTAGAGCAAACGAGGTTGCAAAAATCAAAATTTTCATGAGCACCGACGAAGTTTTGAATAAACTCATGTTATAGGAAACTTTTCAACGATTTCAAATCTGCCACTCTTAATAATATCACATTTTTAGTTTAGAAGATATAGCCGTTCAAAGTTGACCGACTTTCGGTTTTCAAAAAAACACACAATTTTTAGTAAATTTGTTGCGATTTCAGGTGTAATATCACGAAAAATAGGTAACGAATCGCCTTATTTTTTGTTTGTATTGATTGATGCATTTATTAAATGTGTAATGATAAAAAAAAAATGAACTGTTTGCTTTGTGTTTCTCCTGGTAAATCACTATTTAAAAACTATCCGTTTTTTCACTATTTTTCAACTTTGACGGAAAATAACAAAAATCTATATTTTTCTATATTTGCCATATTTGCAAAATCTGTTCTTTGATTATTTCTTTACATAATTCAAAAATTTTATCTGCCCGTACGTGCCCGTTTGGCTTCTAGAGGTAAAAAAGGTTAAAAAGACATGGTTGCAGAAATTGTATGACAGTAGTTTGATCTAAAATCTAAAAAAACTACTCATTGAAATTAGCAGGTACGTACCTCACTTAAACAATACTTTGGCGTACAAATGGTCAAGAACAATATTGACTACAGGTAGGTACAAATCTTATTTGGACACGTGCATAATATCAAAATTGCATTATTCAGCCTAATTCCATTTGTATGCAGGGAACAGGTAAATTTTTCGGCATGGTAGCATAAGCCTATATATTGCAAATGGTCAAGAACAATATTGACTACAGGTAGGCACAAATCTTATTTGGACACGTGCATAATATAAAAATGCATTATTCAGCCTAAATCCATATGTATGTAGGGAACAGGTACATTTTTCGGCATGGTAGCATAAGCCTATATATTGCAAAATAAGCATAATGCCTGGATTAGTCTACGACTGAAAGTTGGCGCAACAATTACTGAAACCATTAAACAATTTAAGTACTGAAAACATGGCGTTGAACAATTTTAAATTATTTGAACTGTTTAGAAAGTCAACCACACCAAATTTTTTCACGGAAGCTGCTTTAGAAGAACTTGATAGCTTATACGGAAATATTGAGAGAAGCGAAATTATAAAAAATAATTTTTATCTGATATATGCAAATATTAAGGCAAAATGGGTGAAATCTAATCGAACCATTCAGAACTTCAACTCCAAATACGAGGACTGGCTTAATGAAGATACCATCCTGGATATATTGGCAGTAGATAAACCCACCACATCAACCAGAGGAGCAAAAGGAAGGCCAAAAAAAAGTATTGAGGAGTGTTCAATTTTCACAAGAAAGAGGAAACTTGCCGATGCCACCAATGACTTGACCACGAAGCAATTATCGGAAGCGCTGTCTATTAAATTTACAAAGGATAGTGAAAGAGTTAGGTCGCACATAACCAAATCTGTTGCTGATGCAAGCCCACTGCGACTAAAAAGGATTAAGGAAAGCATTCCCACGCCCACAAACGCACACATTAAAAAGTATGGTTCCGAAGAAGCCTTGGCCTTGTTTATGGACTTAGAACTTTCCAAAGAGAAATATGAGAAACTACGGGCATCTTTAACGCGACACGGCGCTGACGTTTTACCCGGATACAAGCATATTACGCAAGCCAAAATAAATTCACGACCACTGCATACGGAATTTACGGAAGTCTCTGCGAAAGCCAATCTGCAGGATCTCATGGGCCATACAGCAAAACGGTTGTTGGAGAGTCTTCCTGAAAATGAGGTGAAAATTCTTCCTGAGAAGTTGACATTGATCAGCAAATGGGGCTGCGATGGATCATCCGGACAAAGCGTTTATAAGCAAAGGATATCTTCCGATGACGCTACAATATCGGACGGAAATATGTTTATGGCATCTGTTGTTCCTTTGCGGCTTAAATCGGATGTTTCCCTTCACTGGAAAAATCCACGTCCGTCATCAGTGCATTATTGCCGACCAATAATGTTTCAGTTTGCAAGGGAATCGGCAGAACTCATAAGGACCACGGTGAAGGACATTGAAGAACAAATAAGCAAGATTAAGCCTACAAAGCTGCAAATTGGAGAAGGAAAATATATTGAATGCAATTACGAGTTCCATCTGACCATGGTTGACGGAAAAGTCGTAAACGAACTGACAGGAACAACCTCAACAATGTCATGCCCGATTTGCAAAAAGAGTCAGAAGAACTTTGGTAATTTAAACGATTCTACAAATGAGGAGAATTACGAATATGGAATGTCACCATTGCACGCAAGGATAAGGTGTATGGAATTCTTGCTAAAACTGGCGTATACCCTACCACAAGAGGAGGAAAACTTCGATGAAAATACATCAATAAAGGATAAGGAAAAGATCAGAAAGAAGCAAATACAGGATGCTTTTTTTAAACAAGTTGGACTAAAAGTAGACTGTCCCAAGCACGGATACGGTAACTCAAACGATGGAAACACTTCTAGGAGATTTTTTGAAAATGATGAGGCAGTAACTAGAATCACTGGAATTGACAATCAAATCGTGAAAAGATTGGGAACGATCTTGGATGTTTTAAACTGCAAAGAAAATGTCAATTCTACAAAATATGGAGAATATGCGTCGAAAACTGCATCTCTTTTAGCAGAAATGTATCCACAGAAGAAGTTGACCCCGACCGTCCATAAAATATTGGCGCATGGCAAAGATATAATTGAGTACCAGTCTTTGCCAATTGGAGAGCTTTCTGAAGAAGCACAGGAGTCTCTTAACAAATTTTATAAAAAATATAGATTGCAGAACACATTCAAAGCATCAAGGGTAAGGCAAAATGAGGACCTCTTCAACATGTTGGCAGCATCTTCCGATCCACTTATATCTTCCCTGCGGCATGTGAAGTCACGAATAGAGTTAGAAAATAATTATAGTTTAGAAATGGTTAGTCTTTTAGATATACCTTCTCTTACGAACTGTGATGAATATTTTACAGAAAATTGAAAAAATAAATTTAAAAAAAAATAATTTTTTTTTTAATTTGTTGGGTAATAATTTAAAACATAAAAACCTAAAGAAAAAAAATAAAAACAATCTAAAAATGTAAAAATAATTTTTTTTAGTTACCATAAAATTGATTTTTCTACTAATTTTAACTTTGATAACCCATAATTAGGCCCCTACAGAGCGTAGCACCCTTTCCAAACGCTCATTTCATAGGCTGAACAGTTATCTATCATATGCTGTTTAAACTGTTCAATTATCTTATTCGGTTCAAAAGATATGATTTTTGCAACGAAAAAACTCAAATGGCGCCACTGTGCGGCGTAGGAAATTACTTTCTGACACACTCAAAGCGTTTAGTGAGTCACCAAAGAGTATATTTCTGATTTTGTTTACTGATTACCATGTTTCCGAAAAATTTCGTTTACTTTTTTACCGAGGTTGGACAAATAATTAAAAGTGCACCGTTGTTGCATGCTTCAAGGTTGATGCAAAAAATAGCATCATCCGGACTACTTCTTACAAACTATTTCTTTTCATTAGGTCCATCTGGGGTATAATCACCGCATACGATATCGAGCAAAATTGATCGAAATTATTTATTTTGGTATCATGAAACTCGATATCGAATGAAATGTATTGAATTTGAAATAATAGCATTCGATATCGAGTAACTCGACATTACATTTATCGAGTTTTCATTCGATACGTCAGTGTCTATCGTATGCAAAAAAGTTCGATAGTTTATTCGATACGATAGTATCGAATGCAGTGATTAGACCCCTGTAATCTTTAGGACAATGTATTTTTCAAATTGTATGTTTTAGTTACTTACACGAGTTTCATTATTTTTTTATTTCGGTTTCCCCGCACTTCCCGGATATATTACCAAGCTCGATTTTTTTTTTTTTTTGTAGATACGACTATGTTGCAATAACGGAGCGATATGTTTATGTATATCCAATTTTTAAGACTTGTCTATGGACAATGAGAATTTACTGCCTGCATCTTATTTTGAATTTATGTTCTTTATCAATTCATCACTTCACTTAATTTATTAATTATCAACTGTTGCACTGCCCATTCTGCTTTTAATAGATTTATTGCCGCAGGAGACATTAATTTACGTTTGTACACATTTCTTATAATTGATCTAATCGACAACCCATCCACAGATGCTAATTTTTAGAGAAAAGAAAACTAAATTTCAGAGTAAAAATAGCTGTTTTCTGAAACTATGAAGAACTTTTTATTTCCCGGGATCCCGCAACAAAAATCCCGGGAAAACGGGAAATATAATAAGTGACGGGAAATCCCGGGAAAAAACCCTACACGTGGCCTTAAACCAAATATCTTTTTAATTTGACTTCACATGTGGAAATTGCAGATATGGACATTTCTTTCTAAAGGTCCAAAATTTAAAAGTTATTAAAAGCATATTTTTTATGATTTTGTTAAAGAGAAATATTAAGATTTTACAAATTTTATAATTCCCCCTAAAAATTCGTTTACTCCGACGAACCAGCAGACTGCAAAGTTGCACAAACGTAATATCTTATTTGTGAGAAAGTTTTTTTTTATGTTTTCTTTAATAGTATCTTCTTTAAAAGAGGTGATATATGATAACAATCATTCCAAAAAAGTTCCGTACATGGTCTGTAATCTAAGGAAGAGTTCGAAGAGAAATATGTTATTCGGATTAATGGTAAATTTTTATTTTGTTTTAATCATGATTCTGTTAAATTATTATGGTAAAAATTTCACGTTTAAAATGTCACGTATCGGCACAGATTTTGGCTAAAAAAAACACCTAAGATTTTGGAAACAAACCAATTACACTTTAATATTCCATTGCTAAGTACGTAAAACTCTGAAAGTAGTATGACTATAAAATTGTGTCTGGTTTCGCTGAATTGCGCCTTTTTACACATGGCCATAAAAACTACTTCTATTTTTTTTACGTTTGAACCGCTACTTTTGGCCATTATCTTTGGTCTAGAATCGCGCCCTCCATCCACTTTAACATAGATAACAATGCTTTCTTAGTGGTATAATTGAAAGGTTAAAAGAACGGTCAAATATTTGTTGTATAAACTATGGAATGTTGCATTGAATTGTGACTTTAGATCATACAAAATTGGCGTTAAACGTCATTTTCGTTTATTAAAAATGTGGCTTTAATCAAAATACTTATGTACATAAAAATGAAAAATGTTTGTCTGTTTGTTTGTTGTCTTATAGACTAATAAACTACTTAACAGAATATTACGTGAGCCCCAAAAATAAAGAAAAACTACCTATTTTCGATAGGGACAGGGGATTCGGCGCCTTCCATAGGATGCCAATGTTAAGTATAGCATATCTTAAAAGCCGCTACACTAGGGCTTCCAATCGGGAAATCCCGGGATTTTCGGGATAAGGCGAATCCCGTATCTTGGGATTTCTGATTTCTAATCCCGGGACTTTCGGGATCCCGTTTTTTTTGTTATAATCTTTATTATTTTTACATTTCTTTTAAAAACTTGCATTAAGATACGTGTTTTTGTTGAAAAAAAAGTTTAAAATAGATTTAAAATACATATCGTTACTTTAATATAAAAAAGCCCTTACTAAAATTTCCCTTACTTAACAGGAGAAGAAAAAAACTTAATATAAATTGTAGTATTGTAGTTGCGATTTTTTTAAACGCAGTTTTTTATTAAATTGTTTAAAGAATTTAATTGTTTGAAGGCAGTTTTTTTATTAAATTGTTTAAAGAATTTAGTAAAAAACTGCCCTGCGGGAAATTTGTGTCATTTGGCCCCACAGACTGGTCCTGGGAGTTGTGAAAATAGAACAGGTACAAAAAGAAAGAACTCATGACCAGTGAAAGGAGAACCAATCATGTAACTGGTTTATGGAGAACAAAAAGGTAGAAAAAGTAATGAATTACAGTACAGTCTTCACCGGTGGTGTGATACATTTTTTTGGGACTTTCTAAAATTTGGCTCTTGAATTTAATTCTAGGACTTGTTTTATTGAAATAATACTACATCGTATTGAAATAATACTACATTTAAGTAACTGTCACTTAACACGTCCATTGAGATTAGATTTGTGACTGGTCAAATGGTGTCAATTGACCCCCTCCAATGACAACCCCATGTAAAAGTGATAGGTCTTATTCATAGAAAGTGTTAAAACTAGAACCGGTCTCTTCCACCAAAGACCTATCACAGGACTACTTTGGTGTCAGTTCGCTTCCCTCTAGGGTGCGTTTAAAAAAAATCGCGACTACAAGACTATAATTTTTATTAAGTTTTTTCCTTCTCCTGCAAAGTAAGGAAAATGCTAGTTAGGGCTTTTCTATATTAAAGTAACGATATGAACAGTTTTCAATTAAATATATTAGTTATAATATATTTAACAAATTTAAAATGTTTGGATAATTTCAAAATACATTTAGGCTGTGTTTTCGAGATGTCAGTTAAACTAGGTTTAGTTAGTCAGAAAACATATTTGTGCCGCCATTAAAAAGTTTGTATACATAATTTTGACGGAACAGCTTAGTTTTGCTTAATTAAAATGTTGGTCTTTAATACAACTTAACTCTAGTTCAGTTGAAATTTTGCAGTTTTTGTATTATGGCTTACAACTTTATGTTAGTGCGGTTAACAAAACCATCAAAAATTTACAACTCATCACTAGCAGATGTTCAATTTCAGATCAACTGAGTTGAGTTGTAAACTATAATAGGGGCAAAAAAAATTAAAAAAAATTACTTTTCGCCGGAAAAATCTGAGTTTTATAAAAATATATTTGGACAATTTAAAATTCATTTGCAAAATTTTAAATAGCAATTGGAAATGGTGTAATTTTTTTTATCAATAATTAAATATGGATAAAAATTAGTTTAGTACATGGTCTTTTTGAATTTTGATCAATTAATAATAAAAGTTTGTTTTTATTATATTTTTACAAATAAATAATATACGTTCTTGAAATGTGTATTTTACCTCGAAAATTAACATTTTTTTATTGAGTATAAAAAAAAAATTTAAAAAAACGCAGAATATCCCGAAAATTGTTCAAAAATCCCGTGAATCCCGGGATTCAAAATATCCCGAAAATCCTGGGATCCCGAAATCGGCGTCCCGAAATATTTTATTCAATCCCGAATCCCGGGATTCAGAAAAACCAATCCCGATTGGAAGCCGTACGCTGCACCAATTTTCTTGAACTTTTAGCAGTAGAACATTCTGAGCTTTGAAATCGAAAAAAGATAGCAGCAGGGGAAGTGGTGGCCCCCATAGGACGCATAGTGAGAATGTTAAAACTTAGTAGAAGTCAGTCTTATGGTAACCTGCACCTTTGAATATAAAGAGGGTAGGCGCAGGGGTAGCAATACCCCCATAAATATCGCGTAACTGAAGAACCATTATAGCGAGAGTCTTCAAACGTGGTTAAAGCCACAGCTATGGTTAACTATAAATTTCAAAATAAAAATGGGTTAAGTGAACGGAGAAAGAACAGTACCTCCCATGTTAGGTAAGGTTCCATTGGCAGCCGTGATCAAGCACAGCTCATGTGGGTCCATTAATTAGTTCCCGTTGTGCTACCATATCACACCGTCTTCCATGGGTCCTATGTAACCCCCATAGAACGCAATTATTCAAAACCGAATATCTAAAGATAAAAGTCTTCAAGCTTTGTAGGACCCACTCTCATGATAAACTACACCTTTCAAAATAAAAACAAGAAAGAGTGCTATATTCGGCTATGCCGAATCTTATATACCCTTCACCATAGTTGGGAAAGAACAGAAGCTTATGTAAACGTACATATATCTCTCAATTGCATTTCATTATTTGCACATGTTTGGGTGCTATTAAATATATTAAGAGACAAACTTAATTGTAAAAAAATAGAAATTTTTTCTGATTTCAGTATTTTGGTTATACTCAGCCATTTTAAACCGATTTGACAGATTTATATACCGACGTGTTGAAGAACAAATTTTCCATTTACTTGGGTTATAAATCTTGGACTCGAGAATTTCTATAGCTCCCGAAAATGGGTATTTTCAATTTATATTTTGGTCATAACATTTTTGAATCTGAATCGATTTTCCGAGTTTTTCAGAAAATATTTTCTACTAAAGATTTCTAATCTTTTGATTTATAGGGCATAACCATAGGTCATATGACAGCCCAAAAAGTCAGGTTTTTATACAATTTTTGATAGTTTCTGTACGGGAAGTACCACGCCCACTTCTCCAACCTATATTTTGCGGGATGCTGTGTATTGATAACCTAAATGTTTGTACCTAATTTGAAAACTTTGGCTCTTGCCGTTTTCCAGATATACAGAAAAACGTAATAAAAATAAACAAACACCAAGGGATTTTTGGAAAAAATTAGAGGTAGTCGTAGTCTGGGGTCTTTGGACACCCAGACAGACGGACAGACGGACAAGCGGATTTGAACTTCCCATCTTTATAGGTAAGATCAATATTGTAGAAATTACAAACGGAATGAAATTAATAAAGGGGGAAGGTCCCCTGCACAGTAAATAATAATATAAATGAAAAAGCGTATGTTATAAAATACTGAATCGAATTTCCTGAAACTTGTACAGTAATTTTCTAATTATCCAGCGCTTAACATAGACGATTAATATTTTTTAATTTTTAAGTGGGCGTAGTACCTCCCAAATAATGACAATAAGGATTTCTACATGTTTGGCGTACTGTAACAGTGAAAGAATTCCAATTCTATACGAATAGCTAACATAATAACACACAACATCTTTTAAAAGTAGGTTCAATAGGAAAAGTAGGCATGGCACCTCCCATACGAATACACTCGAAATTGCTGTATACATATCTGTAGAACGGTTACTGTAAAATCATTTAAGTTTAGCACAAAATGCTTTGCTATCAATACACGAGATCTGCTTTAAAAAATGTTTACTAATTTTATTTCGATGGGGGTAGCAAAGCGCACCGGGTTAAGCTAGTTATATATAAATACGGCATCAATTTTATTAGTCATTTCACAGATTAAATAAAATTTTAAAATCTGACTAAAATTAAGAATTCTGAATTATTTTTAACTTGTGTAAAACCCGAGGATCGCTACTTTGGGAACCTATTGCTGCTTTACTGATAAGTGCATAGACCTCAGATCCAAGACTTAATTTCTACTACAGCTCTTAAATTGCCACCTCAATTAGACTTACCGTTTAGAAAATCTAGAATTATTTCCATTTTTTCCAAAATCTCCCATTTTGCGGCACTGCTTTAAAGCACCGATTTTGTTCGATCGAAGTTAAAAGAATCAAACATTTTCTTAATTCTTGTTTCCAGAGATACTCAATTCGTTGGAGCGGAGTCGTTCTAGTGAATGAAGGTAGGAGTTACAGCGAACAAATTAACATTTACATTCTTTGAATGACTCAGATTTTTATTATCTTCTTAATTTTTTTTAAATAATGACAATATGTTCTTATTTGTACTAACAATACAACTTTAAACATTTACAGTGGAATCACTTACGAACGAATACGAGCAGGATTAATAAAATATGATCGTACAAGAGGACAAATATGCTGCCAAGACCAGACAAAAGTTTCCTTCGAATGTAGGTGTACACTTATGGAAGGTGCCCGTTAAGGGAGTTTAGCCTGTATATAAAATATTTATCAGCAGTCTGTTTGTTGTTTAAATGATGCCGCACTTCCTCATAAGTTTTTCTGGATATAAGAGTAGAAATCTGTTTCGACATATTGACAACCGATACATTTGAAGTAAAAATGATGGAATTGACGTCAAAATTGATAATGAAGTGAAATTGACATTAAGATGTTCCTTAATACAAAAGAAGAGTGTAGAAAACTAAAAACATGTTTCATATTGAAATCAAATAAATGGCTAAAAGAAAAACTTTTTTATCTTAACATTCATTTTTACATATTTTTGTGTATGTATTTGGTAAGAGTATTAGTAAGTTTAATAATATGTGAATGAATTGTTTACAAGTAGATGTATTCATAAATATATTCACTAAAAAAACGTCCCAAATTATTTATTTATAATTCTTAATTGATTCTAAATTTTAAATATCTTAAACATCCATCAACTCAGCAAAAAGATGAAGATTAGAATATTTAATTTGACGTTAGTAATTGTCTTAGATGGAAAAATTATGTAATTATATAAATGGTTAAGTTTAATCTTTTGTACTCTTCATGAAGGACCAGAAGTATGAATTTACCTTAACAAAAATTTTAGGTAAGGTCCAAGTTTAAATTAAGGTCAATTGTAACGTTGTTGTGACATGGTTCAGCATGATAAGCTAATTGAAATCTTAATATCCATTAGTATAGAAGTTAAAGTTAACATAAGTGGCGTTAGCTAATTTCGCAACTGGCAACTCAACTTCAGTTCAGTAAATGCAGTGTGTTTTTTTTTTAATTTAACTATAAATAGCAGTTAGCAATAATAATAAACAAAAAATTCTAGTTAAACAATTTTAAAAACTTAAAGCCATATTTATTTTATTACAACATGCTGTTAAGCTGGATGTCCAAACCACACATTCTGTGCGTTTAATACATTCTTGACCTTTTTTTGCATGCGCCGCTAGCAAAAGAAGAAAATAATCCTACTTCATGCGCTCGAAACGTACATATCGCTCCTTTATTGCAACACAGTCTCAAAAAAAAAAATCGAACTTGGCAAAATGCGATTAAAGCTTTCAAAATGTAGCTTTGTATTCAGATTTAATAAAATATATTTTGCTATAACTTCGGTTCAGTTTAAGATATAGTTTTGTTTTACATATAAAAAAGGTATGAAGGAACACTTTTGCTTAAGTATCTTAAATTTTTTTTTTTTTTTTTTGAGATATGACTTTGGGTGGGTTCATACTATGAAAGTTTTCTTTCAGAAAGTCTGAGTTTATTGTTCAGAGGGGAGAGAATGATAGCATGTTATCTTCCCCTCTCACCAATAAACTCAGACTTTCTGAAAGAAAACTTTAATTGTGTGATCCCAGACTAATGCCCAATTTTTGGGATTGATGTTATGTTTAAAATCGTTTTAAATACAAAATTCTTTTCATCACTAAACACTTAAATGTAACTTAATTCTCCGGTGTGGTACATTTAAATGCATTTTAAGTTTCGATTGGAAAAACTTAGCAAGGTGGTCTCAATAATAAACCAATGCAACAACAACAGGCAAAAGAAGAGCAAACAACTGTTTTTGAAGGCCACCTTGTAAATAAATAAACTTTTTTATGATATTTTTTTTGTATTGAATAGTGCTGCCATACTTTTATCTTAATTAAATAAGACTTTTTAAGCAAAACTCAAAAAATCAATCTGTATTTAAATGCGTTTTAAGTTTATATGAAAATTAACTTAATATTGATTTAAATATTATCCTGAAAATTGGGCATAAGTTGCAATAAAGGAACGAAGTATGCATTCTACGCGTTTGCTGTGTAACTTCTCAATACAATCTCACTAATTCTACTTCGATGGCAGATGCATAAAAGACATCAACGCATTTAAAGCTTTACATTGGCATTTCCTTAGTCCTAGCAGAAAACTGAAATTTTTTAAAGTATTTTTATATAAAAAAGTAGCAAAAGCATTAAAGTAGCAATAGGAGTAGAATTTAAACAAATTAATAAAACAGAAAAAAAAATATTTTCATCGCAATCAAATTGGAAAACAAAATTTTTGTACGCATGTATGGCAACACTTTTTTAAAATTTGAAAGCCGAATTGGCAGATGACACTTTTGTTTTTCGCCTATTCATTTTCCTCAGAAACAACAACAAAACTGTTTTACCAAAACAGATTTTTGTTAGCAGTTGTTTTCATGGGGTCCTCACCTGACAATTTTTTGTCATACCAAACGTCAAAGTCTATATAAAAATACTTAAAAATGTTTGTCAGCGTTTTTTTTTATATGAAGTTTGACGTTTATTATGACAAAAAATTGTCAGGTGAAGACAAAACGTTAAGTTTATAAAAATCGATTGCCTTAAAAAAATATTGTATCAATTTTATGTAATAAAATTATATACATTAGTGATATCAATCATACTCCAGTGCAGTGATAGCCACTCCATAGGCTCGCGAGTCAGTCAATAATCGTATTTTTCACACAGACACGGTCGGCAATTCACATGTATATAACAACTTTGTTCGTTTCAAAACATGAGCCTATCATCAGTCTCTGCGACCGCACACAAGTACATAATATCTTTGTGTGCGTGCGTTCGAGGCTTGGTTATCACTGCTCTAGTGTAAAGGCCGCATTTTTTATTAAAAAAAAAATTTTTTCAGATAATTTTTATTTTTTTAATATAAATATGCTTGACATAAAATTAATAGTATATTTATAAATTTTTTTGACTTCTACTTTTAATAAATTAGATTTATTTTGTTAAATAAACAAAATTAAGGAAATACCCTTTTAAAATTTGTGAATTATGAATGATTTTTAAACATCAAAAACAGAAAAACAGCATGAAAAGTTAAAAGGTCAATCAACCATAAAACAGACAAATTCATAAACACCTACGCACACACACACACATACTAATGCAAACACAAACACTTCAGTAGATTCAGTTAAGATGATTAAACTAAAGGATTTACAATTTAAGCTCATTAGGAAGAGAGAACCCTGCAAGCATTTAAAAGATTGTGGAAAGATGGAAAGTGACCGAGCGTCCCTTCCTCCACACTTCTGTACGATTAAGCAAAGATAGTAGGCATTTTATAAAAACAAAAAATCCGTTGCAACTGTATATAATGTGTAAATTGATATACTTAAATAACATTGAAAGATTGCAATATCTGGAGTCTAATAGTCTAATCAACACCATATAGAGCTTAAGCGACATTATTTTAAATTTTGGTTTTTTTAATAAATAAATTTATTAGCAACACTTGCATCATCTCCTTAAATGTTAAGATTTTATAACAACAACAATTTTAGCTTAATCGACAACCTTCATACAAAATTTTATGAAATAAAATAAAAAAAAAGTTGTGTTTTTGTCGCTTAAGCTTTTTTGCGGTAAGGGCTCGATAAACAAGATACTGACAGTCATAGTACAAGGCAGAATCCAAAACCAAATAGATAACAATCTGCGAGATGAACAGGCAGGTTTCCGTCCAAATAGAAGCTGCTTAGATCAGAGCAATACTACACATTATTATAAAACATTCTGTAGAATGGGGTATTCCCCTGTATCTACTGTTCATGGACTTCAAGAGAGCCTTCGATACCATCAAAATGAACGTTGTATGAAAGGCAAGGATGCAGAACTCCTAGTTGTTCACATCGGAAACCTCAGGCAATCATTTTATACTAACGCAGGAGTACAACAAGAATGCCCATTATCACCTCAGCTGTTCACAATCGTGCTTAATGAAATTATGACCGAAGCAACGAAGAGGAATTATATGAAGTCTCTCTGGCGCACCCGAGGATTCGGATTTGTCTGCTCTCTTACAAAGTCTCCAACATGCAAACGTAACTACTACACCTTTTCCCAGTTGTAATTCAAAAATCCTCAGTTGTATTTAATTCATATTAGTTAATTGTAGTTCAGAAAGCGTCAATTGTAAATCAGAACTTGACAATTGTAATTCAGAAAGCGTCAATTGTAAGTCGCCTTCAATTAATATGGAAAAACTAGAAAATAACCCGTCCGAATCGAGTTCAAAATATTCAATGCATGTGTAAAGTCCACTCTGTTGTATGGAAATGAAACTTGTTTAATATTAAACAAAATCACGCAAAAATTACAGGTATTCATGAATCAGAATCATATTCAGGACATTCTGGTTCAACATCACCAGCAACACAAACCTCTGGAACCTAATAAATAAGGAATCCATACTGAAACAAATGGAAGCAGACACTGTCAGAAAGATGTCCGAAAGTATGACAATGATGTCACTTAAATTGACTCCTCATGACTCAAGAACACCTGGAGACGCAAGATACTCCTAGAACTGAAACAATGCAATCTGTAGTGGGAAAGTGAGAAAACAACAGCACCAAACCGAGTAAGTTGAAGATGCTTTGTAATAGTCATATGCTCCCAAGAAGGGTAATGAAAAATATTAAATTAATAAATAAATCCAGAAGACCAATTTTTCGAAACTTCCGGGGCCTGTTCGTGTAAGGCTTTGGAGTTAACGCCTGTGTAGTCTTTTGTTATAGATTAAAGTAACACCTAAACAGTGTTCTTTAATCTACTACAAACGATTTAGGCATTTAAGAAAAAGACTTACAAAATCAGCCCCCCTTAAAAGATGATTTTGAAAGTGTCTAGTAAGAAGACACTTGTTGCATTTGCATCCAAAAAAAACGATGCTTCCACGGTGAACTAGCCCTACCGACGGAAGGTCAGAATTATGAGTTTGATGGAATGTTTGGCAGTCATATTAATGGAATGACGAGCCTTTTTCCAAACTTTCGCTTTAGCAAATGCTTACATTGAATAATCCTATATACATACATGCATTTTAAGCACCCGTACACACGAACATACAACACACGTACACTGAATCGAAAACAACAAAAAGTTTAAGTTATAAAGCTTCTCATACAGAAGGCAGTACAACTTTATTTTTATTTTGTTTTAAAGTAAATTAAAGTACATTGAAAGTAAATTGAGCCGGAAGTCAACTTTAGAACAAGACCCTAACAATAACAACAACAGCATATAATACAACCATGTCTTATCAAGATTAAAAACTGGACACAAAAAGAATGCCGAGGGGGTGTAGTGGCTAAAACTGAAAAAAAGTTTATGGCAATGAAAATAAAAAATGGAAGAAACCAAAAAATAGAAACAAAAGAAAATTATTTACAAGCACTAGTAGACTCCTTTCAAGGGAGCGAGTTCCTAATGAAAATGTTTTAAAACAAAATACAGCGAAGGCGGCACTTTAATAAATGTTTTGAACAACTTCAAGCAAGACCTGTTTCAAATAAGGAAACATTTATGCAAATGAAAGTGGCGGAAAATAATTTACCAAAATGAAATGTAAACAAAGAAAACTCTAACACCTTGAATTTAAAAAGCAAACTAAAAAGAAACTCATAATAATGCAGAAGGAGTATTTCATATCAAAAAAATAACCTAAAGGGATTTCGTTCTTTTTATTTTTCCAATATAAATGTCAAAACATATAAACAAGAAAATCCTGTGACATCCGACACTTGATGTTTAGAGATTATAAAGTAAAAAGGGAGAGAAAGAATATTAAAAATGTTTCACTTTTTACTTAATTTATTGCTTTCAAACTTAATTTTATACCAGGCAACATAAATTAAGATGAAAAACAAAAAGACTGTTTTGCTTTTCTTTTTTTTTTTAAGGGTAAAAAGGCAAACATTAATCAACAAATGATCCTGAAGGTAGTTGAAAGCTTAAAAATATGAAATATTTTATAAAATAAAAGAGGTTTTATTAAGAAGAAATGATATTAAGTTAATTGTTTAGACCACAAAACAAATATCTAAAATTATAATATTGAAAAAAAAATTCGCTTTTAAAAATATTCACCTTTCCCGTATTGCTAACAAAAAGGATTCCTATTTGGAAATATTTTACTGAGACTTTACGGGAATAATATTTCCAAACTGCCCGGGAAATTTCGAGAATTGGCTTTCAAAAATATTCACCTTTCCCGTATTGCTAACAAAAAGGATTCCTATTTGGAAATATTTTACTGAGACTTTACGGGAATAATATTTCCAAAATGCCCGGGAAATTTCGAGAATTGGCCTTCAATTTTTCCGAGCTTAATTTAAGCTGTAGTGATACAAAATTATTCTAGCTGCAAGTTTTAAAGCCAATTTTTTACATCGTAATAAATTGTATTTAAATACAGTTTAATTTTTTCAGCGCTATGTATACAGACCAGAGATCAGCAATGACTCGTTTTTTCGCTACTCATACTGACTCATGCAATTGTAAGTACCCTGCAAATAATAGGACCAGTCCAAACACGCGTGTAAAGAGTAGCCCACAAGGGACCAGGACTAGTCCAAAAGTAACCCAAACGTATGGAAAAAACATGGTCGTCTATTAACATTACGATGTCCTAGGGGAGGACCATACAACCCACCTTTGGACTACTAAGGAGTAGTTTTAAAACTACTCCATGGTATACTCAAGAGGATTAGTTTTGAAGTCGTTTAAAAACGAAAGCATGTCGTTAAAAAACGAAGACATGTCGTCTCACTACCAACACTTTTTAACAATGACGTGGTCCACTACGCCATGGACCAGTCCATGGCGTAGTCCATTTTATCAAAACGGATCAGGTGGTCCAATTTTATTTATTTATTTATTTATTAAAGAATTAGGTAATACATAAATGTATATTCTAAATATAATTATATTAGCTATAGCAACTAGGCCTTAAGCTAAGTAGTTACAGAATACATGCTTTACAAAAGATACTTATATTACTATAAAACGATGATGCTAGATTTTTTTCAAAGTTTATATCTTGTTATAAAGGTTAATTCTTTTCAAGTAAGTTATAACTTTGTTAATGGAATGTTCCGAGGGAAATGATAGCAACGAAAGTGGATTGATATCAAAAAATATTTGTCTTCTAATCAGTTAAAATTTAGTACACCTACTTAAGATGTGTTCAATGTTTAATGGACTACTATTATCACAATCACAATTAGTTGGGGAATTGCCAGTAATTATGTGGTTATGAGTAGTTCTAGTATGACCTAATCTAAGTCTAAGGAATACAATTATTTCCCTCCGTTTAATGTTATTGTTCCTTGATAACCCAGTGTAGTTGTTACTCCTACCCGGGTAAATAGATTTATACCAATTATTCGTATCAGACCAAGTACGGGATTCAGGAGGTTAGCTTGTTCTTTTACAAATTTTCTAATATCTGAAAAATTTCTGTTCATTTCCATAGTTAATGGTGAAATATGAGCTAAATTGGCTGTACTGTCTGCGAGTTCGTTTCCTGGTATCTGAGTATGGCCCGGTACCCAAATAAGGATAACTCTTGGAAAATATTGGATTAACACCAACGTGAAAAATATGATGATTCGCTCATTCATTTCTTGTAGGGAAGGTTTAGTTTAAATGTGCTAAATTCACATTTCATACTATTGATAAAATAATATTTATTTTTATTTATAATAATTTTTAAGATCTAAGATAATAAAAAAAAAATTAATAGTAGAATATCATGTGAACAGAATAGAAGTTTCTTGCATAACTAGCAATTAAGTGCAGAGTTCAGAAAAATACACACACTGTATAAATATCTTGCACATAAATGTAAACAAGCCGAGCTCAAAGCAACACAACATATTTTAATTAACATAACAATTATGTATCTATCAAACATGTACTTTTTTAACACTTACAAGACCTTAAAGTATCGAGCCCCTCCATCGTACATGTACTTTTTAGCCGTACACGACATTTTGTATTTTCTGAACGCTGTTAAAATGGCAACGTAACGTAAAGAAGGTTGCCATATAAATTTAAACACAAAATCTGTACAAACAGTTAATAGTTAAAAAGCTGTTAATGCACCTTTATGAATACAAATTTTTAGAAGAGATTTATAAGACAAACAAAGTTTGAGAGTTAAAACATACTTTATGCTTAAAAAAAGAACTTTTTATGAATATGACCGTAAGTGTTAGACGAAGTCTCATTTCGCCATTACAATACGCAAAAGAACTGGAAGAGCAAAATTTTTTTAACGGAGCAAATGTGAACGCAAATTTTCGTCATTTGAATAGCTGAACTTTGTACTCGCTTGTTAAGGCAGGATCTAGTGTTCAAATGATTTAAAAATACCCTCAAGAATCGTGTTAGATTCTTGAAAACAATAGTCAATTGTATGTTAATTGATTTGTCATCAAATTCTAGAAAGAAATACTAAGCAAACTTCATACATATCGTGAGTCTCCTGTATAAAGACCATAACTCGATTTTTTCGAAATTTTGTTTTTTCGTGATTTTGATTAATACATTTTTCAAAAGTGAACCTCGTTACCAAAAGTGTATGTAATAGTATCAAAAATAACGGTTTTACAAGCAATTTTAAATTATGATAAATACAGTTACTATACGTTTTGTAGGAACGCTTGGCAGATGTTGAAAATGTAAAACAGGCATTCACACCTGCAACATCTAACATCTACCAACATTCAAAAATGTCACCACAAAAGTACCAACATTTTAAAAGAAAACACGGAAATGTATTTAAGCGCCTCATACACTTGCAATAAAATTGTTCAATTTTACGTATAGTAAAATTATATCGCCAATGTGTATGTGATATTCGAAGGTGACATAATATATTGGCAACAATCAAAAGACTTTTGATTTTTATTGCACAGCGAATAGAATGTTAAGTGTGTTGGCAATATTGTACAATGCTGTTTATGTTATTCCTATAGGTTATGTTCAACTTTTTATTGAATGAATGAAACTATTGTGCGACTTATTGTTAAATATAGGACAAAATGGAAATAATATGGCGAATTTCATATACAATAATATTGCAAGTGTATGGGCCGTTTAAGAATCAATTTTTTTTAAATATAAAAAAAAAATAAACAAAAATAACTTGCAAAAAAGCGAAAACTTGGCATATGGTAACGTTGCTTTCAAAGCAAATCTCATTTTGTGAGTGATGCCACAATAATAATAGAATTAATGAAATCCCGAATTCCGAAATCCCGAATCAACAACTAAAGCCTCACTGCATAGCCGGCCTTGGCAGTGCGAAAGGATTCTCTCGCCTATCGCATAACAAACAGCAGCTTCGATAACAGAAGCTTCTAAATTCGTGATTTGATATCGGGATTGGGGACTTATATAATTTTGAAATAAGTTTCTATTTATAAGGTTTTAGTTAATTTTTGCTTTTGGGATTTTTTCATATTTTTTGGGATTTGCTTCATTTTCAAATTTGATGCTTTAATTCTTAATAAACTAATTCCTTAATTTTAAGGACTTGGTTCACTTTTGTTTTCGTGGCTTAGTTCATAAGGGGCTTAGTTCGTAGCGCCGCTTTATATACGCCCATCAAATCGTACGTAAAAAACGCCAAGCTGTAGTAATGGCTCTTACATAGTAATATTTTTAAAAAGCCACAATTTTTTTAATTTTGTATTTTATTTAAAAAAAATAGCAAAAGTTAAAATTGTTTCTAGTTAATAAAAAAAAGTTTGATTTCGGATTCGGGTTCGGTCTGAAAAAATGAGTTCGGTCTGCCACTACTCATTCCCAATGTTCTTTTTACTTCATAAAAACATCAAACAAATTAAAAAGAGGAATTTGAATTAATGTTTTTCTATGACTTTCAACATTATTTGACAATCCTTGAATTTCAATAAATTCACTAATGTATTTTATAAGATTAATGATTTTTGTTTAATAATCATGTAATACTTATACGTCATGTATGACATTAAGAATTGTAAAGTATACGCCTCATTTAATACTATGAATAGATAGAATTACGCGATACCTTGTCACGTGCTTTTTGCTATTGTGTTTAGTAGTCAGACGCACTTATTGACAGTATTAAAAAGTAATAAATTGTCTTGAAATTGCTTGCAACGTTTTTTTTTTATTATTAACCGTTGTTTTTAATAACAATAGCTTTAATCGTATTTGACTTGTTCGCTAAGTAACTTTTCAGCAAACACGAACACAAGTAGACATGAAAGTTTAATCATACATTTGTCAAGAGTACCCTGCAGTTCTGGTAATTTTTAATAAACTAGTGACTACTTTTTAATAAGGATAGCCATTTTTTCCAGGGTTTAAAAAACTGCAGTCGAAACCAAAAACTGTCGAACAAAAAACGAAAATTTGTGTACAACTTTTCGCTATTTGAGTTGGTTTGATATCGACTGTTTACATTTAATGAATCGGAAGTAAAAGCAAAAGTTTTTTTTCGCCAATTACAAATGAAGAAGTGGCAGTATTTCTACTTTCACTGCAGTTTTTAAAAACGCTGATTTTTTTTCTTCGTTTTCGGTACGTTTTAAGAAATTAAAAATTATGGTTGCAATCGTTTTAGTTATAAAGAATCCCTACTTACCCATGGCAGACGAATATAATATCACTACCGAACAATTGGCAAACGTTTCTCGAAAAAAACATTCGAGAATCTCTTTTGCTGTTGATACGGAAAATAACTTGTAGAGTTCACCTGTCGATCAGTTTGTGACAGCAAATCTTTCGATCTTAAGTAAAATTTATAACGAACAACATTCATAATATCACTTAATATTCACTAAAAATTGTTTTAATTATTCCATTAAAGAGGATTTCTAAATGCCGTGCTAAGTTCCCAATTTTTCATATTTGAAATATACACTGAAATTTATTGTTGAGGGAAAGCAAGCTTCTAGTATCGTAAGTATCGCTTAAGATTCGTCTTAAATAATTTGGCAAAAGTTTTAACGCGAAGCTGTTTCAACAGCTCACTTAATTAATTAATAATGTTTTTACTTTTTTCCAAATAAAAAAGGGAACGTTGTTTTTTTTTTTGGAAAACATGTTACATGCGGCGTTACCGTTTTGGTACTTAAGTATTAATTTGATATTTTTCGACGATTTTGATAACTTTTATGAACTTTTTTTAATTACAATTTTGTATAATTTCTCACTATTTCGTGCCACTTTGTAACCATTTTTAGAAATACACTTACATTTTGTTTTTTGGTAACATTGCAGTAAAAGCTTTTGAAAGTAAGTGCTGGTTCACACTCTTCAAGTTTTTGCCGTCAAGTCTTGCAGTTTTAGAGGAGGAGGGAAAAGTGAATGCCAATTGCATTCCTCTCTCTCCTAAAAATTCAAGTCTTGCCGGCTAAAACTTGAAGAGTGTGAACCAGCACTAAGAAAAAGGTTCATGTCGCAAGCAGCGACAAATTTGCCACTTTAGAAGCAAATTTATGTTTTTTATTTATTGAATAACTTAAAATATTAATAAAAAAAAATATGGTAAAGTTTTTTGAGCAAAACCTGCCTGATATTGATTTTTGTTTGTTTGTAAAAAACTTGGTCTGATTTTTTTTTAATACACTTTTTGCGACCGCTTCATTGGTAAATACTGCTCACAAAATCTGTCCATTTTTACTTTGAAGAACCCCTTTTTAGAAAATCCCCTCTTTCTGAACCTTTTAGAAAAATTGCAACGGCAACATTTTTACAAAATTAAGTTTGCCATATCTTCGCAAAATCTTGGTTTTTGCGAACGAAAACTTTAGTTTTAAATTTTCGAACATTCAGCGAACATTATTGTTTCTTTTAGACATCGTCCAGAGTTGCAATTTTAGTTGGAGTAATTCTTGAGTTTATTGGTGAGAAAGGTGAGAAGATTGGGGACGAATACTTTTCTAGACACTAATGCAATTTCAAAACAGAATTTTGAAAAATTTCTGCAAAAAAATTGCAAGTCTAGACGATGACTAACTCTTCGCAGTGGTAAGTGATTGCTTTTATTGAATCGCAGGTCAAGTGCAGCGCTCTTTGCCTTCGCACACTATCGGAACTGTAGGGAATGCCCGTATTTATAGCTGTATGTTGGAACATTCTTCACTTTTCGCTTAAAGTTTTTGTTAATATTCTATTGTCATGACATTGTTAAAAAGAATCCAAAAATACAACAAAAATGAATTCCTTTTTTTTTTTTTTTTGTTACATCCCTGCAGGAAAACTGGTATCAAGTGTATTCAAGTCTTCACTCTTGTCGATTATTTTCGCTACATTTTAGTGACACAGTTTAAAATAATATCTACACTTTTGTCTGCCTTTGAGAAATTTTCTGACAGATGTAAAGCTAAAATTAGTAAAAAAGATGCAAAATTTATAGTGGAAGTTTGGATTTGTTTCAATTACATAATTTGAAGTTCTTTTTATATAAATATATGAGAAGGAGAGTTGCAAAACTCGTTAGTTTAAAAATTAAAAATACGAAATGCAAATTGATTTTAAAATTCCTTTTGTCGCTTTATGAGAGGAAATATACGGATTGTATCAATGCATGTCCTTGTAAAAACATGGAAGAGTACATGCATTGATACAATTAGTTTATTTCTTCTGACAAAGCGCCAAAAGAACTGTTAGCATCAATTTTCATCTCGTATTTTTAATTTTGTAACGAACGAGTTTTGCAACTCACCTACTTATATGCACAAACATATTTGAATTAAATAAATTGCCTTATCCAGTAATATCAATAGTTCAAAAATCTAGTAAAAATATTAATAGATGTAGACTAGAACTATGTACTTATGTATTAAAAGTACTAGTGAATCTCTGGTTCCAATGTCTGCAAATCCTCCCACAATAACTACCTACCTCATGGTTCTAAAGTCAATAGTGGATTTTTAATGACAAGCACATGCTAAATGTCAATGTCGACAGCTGGTCAGTAGTACTGGTGACAAAGTAAATAGGGAACCACCATAGTTTCGTGGTTGGCATTTCCTACAGGGTTATTCATAGCAAATACACCCAAATACAGATTTCAGGTAAAAGCACAAACACACACGCAAACGAGTTAAAAAGCCATTTTTCATATTTCATGATCAACAACAATTAAAAGAATTTGTCGTTTTAACGCCACTCCAAAAAAAATTAAAAAAAAAAAGAAAAATTGCCCAAAAATATTTCGCCCTTTCCTTTAAGTGGATTTTTTATCTCAGTAATCTAGAAGTAAAAAAAAACAAAAGGCTTAGACAAAAACAAATTTTAATTTATAGAAAACTTGACATTGCTTTAAAAGTAAAAAAACAAGTCAGAAAAAGTATTGTCGGTGAAGCTCGGCGTTATCATACCCTACACTTCAGTTTTTATAAAAAAAGAAGGGTCTATTATCAATATTTTATGAGTTACAAACTTCTAAAGAAACACATAATCCTCTCCCCGTTCTAATTTTACGTTGAGATGTTCATTAAAATAATAATTAGGTTGGGCAAAATGGAAGGAACAGCAGAATATTTTTTAAACCTCCTTTTAAAACTAAATAAACTAATTTTTAATTCATGTTTATAAGTTTTTAATTTATTTTTTTTTTTTTTTTTTTTGTGAAATATCTCAATGGTTGTCCTTATTTAGCAACTAAGCAGCTTTTTAGTATCGCCTTTGTACGATTGAAAACACGCTCACTTTCGAAAAACTCAAAAGAAATAAACAAACTTGGTGGCAAATTACTTGTAGTTATCCTAAGCAGTTTGGGATTGAAATCCAGCAAAATCGGTTCAATAGGATCTGAGCTATGAATCAAAATGTGGAACCACCACCTAAAAAAAATGGATAATTTTGTTACAAAAACTAACATAAATGGTGGAAAAATGCACAGAGTGATATAAGATTTCGCAACAGTTCGTTTTATTTAACTGGAAATCACGCTGTAAAATTTCTTGAAGATCCGTCCATGATTTACCCTAGGCCCCATATAAGCCCTACTCCCGGAAAACAGTATAGTAAGCCTAAAACCCTAGCTAACAATGCTATCATAACAAATTTTGGCACGTCACAGTTAAATAGAACTAGAAATGAAACTATTAAGTTTCGTGAAGATCGGTCCATAATTTACCATAGGCCCCATATAAAACCTACTTCCAGAAAACTGTTTAGTACGCCTAAATCCGTAAAAAATAATGCTATCATAACAAAATTTGGTACATCACAGTTTTATTGAACGAGAAATAAGACTTTAAAATTTTGTGAAGAACGGTCCATCATTTACCATAGGCCCCATATAAACCTTACTCCCGGAAAACAGCTTAGTACGCCTAAATACGTAAAAAATAATGCTATCATAACAAAATTTGGAAAATTAAAGTTTTACAGGACTAGAAATAAGACTGTGAAATTTCGTGAAGATCAGTTCATAATTTACCCTAGGCCCCATATAAACCTTACTTCCGGAAAACAGCTTAGTACGCCTAAAAACGTAAAAAATAACGCTATCATAACAAAATTTGATACATCACAGTTTTATAGAACTAGAAATGACACTGTGAAATTTGGTGAAGTTCGGTGCATAACTTACCATAGGCCTCATATAAAGCCCACTCTGGTAAAATAATTAAATACGCGGTAAACTTTCTTCCAGTTTAGCTTCATATGGCCAGAAAAAATGTTAAACAATTTTGTGATATACGATCCATAATTTTCCTTAGATTCCATTTAAGCAGCCTTCTGAAATTTACTGCAAACGATTTAACTAATTGCATCGCTGTATTGAAATTTATGTTTTTTAATACCAGAAATCGTTCTGCAGAATTTGGGATGATTGGTTCATAGCTTACCATGGCTTTTATATAATTTGTTCTCTTGAAAATCATTTAAGTTCATCTTAAACTGATATTCTACTCAAACTTTTTAAAATTGATTCTGATTGTCGATCAATAATTTTATATAGGTCTAAACCGCAAAAATAAATAGACATCAAACAGATATTACTCCTAAAACATTCGAAGTGTCGGTGGAGGGTATCAAAGATTCGGCACAGCCGAATATAGCACTCTAACTTGTTTTTGTTTTGATTTTGCTTAAAACTTAAAAATTTTTTGGCGAACTATTTATAGTAATAATGCAAGGGTATCACGCAAATTTTTTGGAGCCTCAACCGCAAAGTCCCCGTTCGACTTAAACCTTCGTATAGGAAGGCGAGAGCTTCCAGAATCCGCTCCAGAGTATTTTGGTCTCCACCAGTAAACTTCTGAGTTATTTCATTGGTACTCCACCAGTAAATCGTCTGAGTTATATATGGTTCTCCACCAGTCACATTATTTATTTAAGGTTAAAAACGATTGCATATAGTTAGTCTTAAACCCGCAAAAACTGTAACTCGGTACAGTTATACGACACCGAACTATTAACCAATGCGGGGTGACAACGCAAAACGCAACAAAAGCAGACAAACCAAAACGACCTGTTTGTCCTTAAGAAATAATGACAAAAAGCGCGAGCTGCTTCTCCACTCAGAGCAGTTTTACGAGTGTGCTCTCAAATTAGTTTTGTTTTTTCGTTTGTAGTTTATACCTGAAGTTGGCTGCAACTTTATATTTATATACAGCGTTGCCAGAAGCTTTGGTAAAAAAAATCATCATTTGTCGAAAAAAAATTATATTTTGAAGAGAAAAATCTACAAAATTTTATTTTTAAAACAAATTGTTTATAACAAGGGCAAAAAAGTAAAAATTATTTAAAAAAATTCTCACTAATGACACACTAATGTTAACATCTTGCATGTTTCACATAAAAAGAACCAGTGCGTTATCCTTGGAACCCATATGCATTTATAACTTCTTTTGCGTGGCTTTTTTGCCGGGTTATTATGTTTAATAATAAATTGTGTTGTCAATAATGTTTTCCGTTCTAATTTTTCTAAAAGTACATTTTGAATACACTATAAATCCATTTAAATTCTAATAAATAATAACGTAAAAAAGTCCCTCTAAATAAAGAAGTTTCATTGAATGTAATTAAATTTTAAAATGATTGATTTATTAATTTTGGGAAAGAAGATTTTAGTTTGGTAGCTAGAAGCTCACACATCATATGAAAGCTTAAGAGTTCTTAATAAACTATTATATTTTTGAAATCGATGTCATATAGAAAGAAGATATTTTGAATAAGTTCTATTTAAAATAACTCATTGAAATGCTATGCTTTTCCTAAATATTTTCTTATTGGAATAATTATTAAAATAATGTTGGAACAGTTTTTAAACGATATTCTTAAGCACTAATGTATATGTACATACTTTGTTAAAAATTATCATTAATATGGAAGGTGGAATTTTCAAACTAAAAGCTTCTTAAGTTAAGTTTAAGTTTTACCTTTTGGTACTATAGTACAGTAGTTTTGACTTAACTGCCACTCTTTTAGCTGCCAATTTGATATACCTGCCAAAAACCACAAAATTTCACTAATTTCTTCAATTTCGTATGAAATGTACTTGTTTTAGTGCCAATTTCATACGTGCCAATTTTAGTTAGCTGCCACAAATATTTGAAATTATTATCCCATATTCATTGATAATTTTTCATTTAACTGCCACAAATTTTAACTTTAATAACTTCCTGAAAGAGACCTTATCATTCAAGATACAAACTTTCTAGAACTGATACCAAATTATTCAGACTATATTAACTGTGACGCCGATGTTGATTGTTACGGAGGGTTATCGGATAACGAAATTCTCGTGTCTATTAAAGAAACTACTCCTACTGAGGGTGAAAACATTGAAGATGAAGGAGACAATGAAGAAAATAACGTCTCATTCAAAATTCCATCGACTAAGAAGGCATTAGAAGCTTTGAATGTCCTCCAAAAATATTGTATGCACCACGAGATTGATATAATTCCAGAAACTATTGAGGATCATATCCTAAAAGGGTCTATAAAAGCTTTTAAGAAAACTTCAATTACTGAATATTTTACTTAAATGTTATGTACTTTTATATTACATTTAACTTATTTGCAAAGACTGAAATAATTTGTTCCTTTAAATTTATATTATTTTTCCTGAAGTACCTTTATGTTGTTTTATTAATAACTAATAAATGAAAATAAAATTTTTATTTTTTTAAGTTTTGGTTGTAAAAATAGGGAATTGTGTGAATCGCACTTAAGGGACACTTCTGTGGCTGATAAACAAATCAGATAACTGCCAATTTTTGGCAGTTAAAATATTTAACTTAAGTGCCATTTTGACTTTCCTGCCACAAAATGCGTGCAAAACACGGTGTGGCAGTTAAGTCAAAAGTACTGTAAATGATAAAATTGAACGAAGACGTTAGTCATTGGATTGATGTTACTGTTTGCATCATTGATGCCATTTGTAGTAACATTGATAACACAATTCTGATGTTAGGGCATCATCAATATGAAGAGGCATTTTTCTATTAGTGTAGTTACATACTTGATTTTTTTGTTCTTTAATACATGAAACATTATAATAATACGATTTTTCTTTTCACAAATAAATTTTTTCCATCTATATTCTCAAAATTAACAACCACTAATCTAATACCATGTTCGCACGACAGCGTTTTTGCGTAATTCACTCTCTCATTCGTAATCCACAGCCTAATTATGATCCAATTTACATAATTCGTCATCTCATTTTTACGTAATTCAGTTTTTATTACCCTGTGGATTACCTTTAAATCAATATGATCTCTAATTCTTATCGGGTTTTTCCATCACCAGCTGTCAAAGCACTAAAAAATAAACAAAATATAACATAAACAAAGAAAAGCAAAGGAAGTAATTTTATATTATAAAATTTAATTGAATCCAAATGGTGTCCATTTGCTAACTGCTCTTCTATTTACTAGGAAAATAAATATTTAATATGTATGCATTTCTTTGAAAAAATATTTTTTACTTACTTTTTCTTTCCATTCTAAATACAAGTAGCCGCAAACAAACAATTAAATTAAGCAATAAACAAAATTAATATAAAAAACAGAAGGAGAACTGTCAAACCCGATTAGGAAAATGCCGTGCGAACATGGTTATTTAAATAAGTAATAAAAAGAGAGAGCGAAGTAATCCAAAGCACCGTGCGAACATGGTATAAGATGCTTTTTTGATATTTTGTATGCACAGAAATAATGCTGCAATTTAATGTATTCTACAAAAACTTCATGGTTTTTCAAATTGACTGTTTTTAAATAATTGTGTATTTTGTCTAAACAAAATTAAATTAAATAATAATTTCTAAAAACAAAAAATCAACATATTTTTATTTTTTTTTTTTATATTTTGCTTAAAACTACATAAATATTTTTGGCGAACTATTTAAGTTATAATGCCAGGGTATCAGAGAATTTTTGGAGCTTTAGCCACAAATCCTCGTTCGACCTAAACCTTCGTCTGGGAAGGCGAGAGCTTCCAGAATCCGGTTCAGAGTATTTTGGTCTCCACCAGGGCTGTCAGATATGGCGATTTCTCGCCAACCGTGGCGATTTTGAAACGTGTTTGGCCATGGGATTTCCCATTTGGCGACTGGCGACTTTTATGGCGATTTCTGATATAATTATAGCCAGGAAAACATCTTCAAATTTTTTCTTTTTTTGGTAAAATTTTTTTTTGACCGTCTTTTACTGAATTCAAATGGATGAAACTTTGAGGCATACATATTCCCGATGACAGTACACGAATATATGGGCGTAGCCAGGATTAAAACTAGGGGGGCGTGCAAAATTTTTTAAAACCTTTTGTTTAGCTTCACTTCGGAAAATCAAATCTTGTAACGATAATTTAACCGCCTTTTGCTCAATGCAAATGGATGAAACTTTGCAGGCATACATATTCCCGATGACAGTACACGAATACGTCGGCGTAGCCAGGATAAAATCTGGGGGGGGGGGCGGGCAAATTTTTTTTTAAATGTTATTTTTTAAGAAAAGCGTTTCTTAAAAAAATTTTTTTTAAATGTTCTTATTATTTAAAAGTAAAAACTATTCAAATTTAACAAATATGCTGTTCAATAAATAAAAAATTTAAAAATTAATGTAAAAATCATTTGTTTAAAATGAAATGTAAATGATCCGTTTTCTAATGAATTTTAATTTGATTAAAATGAATTTTCGTTTGAATTTAACTACATAATATTTTGAGTGCAGTAATGAAATCGGTGAGGCTGAAGTGTACGATCTTATAGACTTGTGTAATTAATTTAAGTTTTTAACTGAATACATATATGATCTCCATTTTATGTTATTTAAAAAAAATTACAGAAACAAAACAAAATTTACTTCGGCGACTTTTTTGTATTTTTTCTGTTTTTGGCGATTTTTGACTGAAAAATTATACTAGCGTTTTTTGTATGCAAAATTTAATTTAAAAAAAAGAAAATTTTACAAAAACTGAACAAAATCGACGTTTGGCGATTTCTGACATCCGGTTTGGCGATGGAGCTCAAAAAAATCTGACAACCCTGGTCTACACCAATAAACGTCTGAGTTATTTCCTTGGTACTCCACCAGTAAAACGTCTGAGTTATATATGGATCTCCACCAGTCAACACATTAAAACATTGAGGTTAAAAACGATTGCATATAGTTAATGTAGAAACCGCAAAAATTGTAACGCGGTACAGTTATACGACGCCGAACCAATAACCAATGCGGGGTGCCAACGCAAAACGCACGAAAAGCAGACAAACAAGAGCGACCTGTTTGTCCTTAAGAAATAATGACAAAAAGCGCGAGCTTTATATTAAAGGTAATCACGATGGGAATGTGCAAATTTACAATGTGTAAATTTGCAGTGAACATTATGATTGATCGTGAGCATACCACTTTTATTTTTTGTGCAAATGTCCTATTTTTCTAAAAATTTATTCTGGCAACACTAAAAACTTCTGGCAGCACTGTAAAAAATCTGCACTTGTTTACAATTATAAACAAGCAAATTAAAATTAACTTTTTCTTTTCAATTTATTTAAATTAAAATCTCTTTTTTATATTAAAAACCACGAAAATGTTCAATTTATAAGTTTCATTAAAAACAATATGGCGCATAATATGTCAAATGTTATTGTTTACATTTGTTTGCAAAGGAGCAAATATGCACTTCAAATCTTGCTCATGGTTTTTTTTTAGTGCAAACGAAGTAAAATAGAGCAAATTGCAAAAATGTAAATTTTGTTGCTGTATTGTGCAAATGTCTGTATTTTTGCCCGCATTTGCATCGATGGCACACTTTGCACTAACCATCGCGATTTCCCTTATTATATTTTTGCAATAAATATAAAAAAATCATCATATTGGCAACGCTGTCTATTATTTATTATATTCAAACACCCAATTTTCATGATGATTTTTTCCCCTATTTTTGAAACATGTGTTTTTTAGTTTGATAGCGAGCGGGGGAGAGAAGTAAGCAGGGTAGAAAAAAAGACACAAATCGTATTTTCTGTGTTTTTTTTTTGACATTCCTCTTTGCATTTAATTTTGTTTTTTAATTTATGTCGTATTTTTATTTCAAAATTACAATTGCTTATTAAAATATAAAAAAATACACAAATTTAATTCAAAAAAATTCAATACATACATACATTTATAAGGAAAATAATAAAAAATCATACAAAATAAGAAACATTGTGAAAATTGAACATGTCTTTGGAAGTTTCTTTAAAAAAGAACTACAAAAAAGACATGTCTTTTAAATCATCGTGAAAATAAGGTGTAACAAAAGAAAAAAATTGTCAAATTAAACTTTGTGTGTCTAAACACGAAGCAAAGTTTAAAAGAGAATTCAACAAACTTTGCCTGTCTAAAAGGGGACTAAGCATAACTTTTTTGTGAATGGGAAAATTGGTATAATTATTACCTCGAAACATTTATTCCTCCTTAATTGATTACTAAATTCTTTGCAGTTTTCTTTGCAATCGCATCTACTGATTTTAAGGAAATCCATTGCTTAAGCCTGTGTTCATACGGCTCACGTCTTTTTGACAAGATTGCTACTTTATAGGCTAGAGGGACGAGGGGAAAAGAAACGAGTACACAGACGCATGTACTGTCTTTACGTTTTGCTTTCTTATTCGTTGTTTAATTTTGTTTTTGTTTTCAATATCAAATAAAACAAAATAAAAAACATGCCGTCAACATGACATGATTCATTTGAACGCCAATTCATGTTCAAAGAAGAAAAACGAAGAATCTTGTCAATAAGACATGAGCCGTTTAAACTCAGACTAAGAGATAAGTTTGATAGAAGGGCCAAACAAAATTTGACCTAGTTGAATAAATTATTAAATGTTACATTTCCTTTTTTCAAATTTTTTTTTTTTTTATTTTTTTTTTGCCTTAAATTACTCAGTTTTTATTTTACTTTAAAGTGTGGTGTGGCCTTCGTTACGGATGTAACTTTAATGGATTGTGGTTGGTGAGGTTACAGCTGATGCTGGTGCTGTTTAAAGTCATGAATTGTTAAGTTTAACAGCTGCTACCGCCACTGTGTATTCTTTTGTAGGTTTTGGTATTAAAAAAAACACATTTTTTCTATAAAATTCTTTCTTATTGCGTTGAATTATTTCAAAAGACCACATTTTAATCTGTTGATAGCGATGTTATAAAAATAATAATCATATTTTTTCTGTTTCTTCTTCATTCATTCGTTCGCGTATAATTTTTTTAATGAAGTAAATTAAATGAGTGGTATGAGGGGGCATTGGTTGGATAGTTGGTGGTGGCGGTTGCGGTGGTAAAAAAAATACCCCAGGACATAAAGTATGCGTGAGACTGAGTTTGTGTGATTGTATGTGCTGAGTATGTGGTGCCAGTCCTACAAATTATACACACAGTTGGTTTAAAATTCAAATAAAATTACGAATATCCAGGATAAATATTTGTAAGTCTTAACTAGACTTGCATGTAGTAAATAAAATCTCTATTAAAGGGACATTTCGAAGGATAGCATTTGTTAATTAAAATTATTTTTTGTTAATTAACACAGCTACGTTTGAAATCTAATAATGATAAGGTCAGCAAAATAATCATAACACTTTTGGAAATACAAACAGACTGGACAGTACAGTTAGATTCGATTGGATAACTAGCGGCTAGTTAAATCCTATTCTCAGTTTAGCGATCAATGTTTTAATGGGCCTTCAAAAATTCTGAAAATAAAAGGGCTCTTAAAAAAAGTGCCATCAGATTTTGCCCAACAGCTAGTTCAGACTTAAACAAACTTAGTTTGTTTAAAACTCTATAAACTTTGTTTTCCTTTACAAGAGAATTTAACCGTATGCTCTGCAGATGGATGAGGCAAGCAAGTTAAGGTTATGCCAAGGCGAATTCACCTACAGAAACACCATAGGATCTTTTGCATTGTTTACGGTTCGAAATGTTAAACAAAACACTAACAAATTACTTCAAACTGTCAAAATCAGATGGCGTTTCGGCAACACCTGTAGCGGAATTCACCTTTAGTTATGCTATTTGACAGGTAAGAGCTCAGCGACTCTTGACAAAGAATGTTTCCCGAGTAAAACTTGCGTTAAGCCTCCCACACGCACTCTCCTATGTCTCTACAGTCTGCTGAGTAAGCGCTTATATTGACCCGAGTACACTGAGTGCCAATACTTCCACTTACTCTTTATATTATTAACGAACAACGTCTTCTAATATAATTTTCGTTGGCTCAATGAGTTATTCGTTAATATAATGAAAAACAAAATGATCCAGGTACTTAAATTAACGTATTCTTCATTGATAACGAACGTGCATTTATTAAATAGCTTGTTAACATGGATTTAAATTAATAACACAGTACAACACATGATTTTGGGACTCAATTCTGACAATTGCAAGTGAAAGTAGCCCCAAAAATAAGAACTGCTGCATCATTAGTTTTGTCTAGTTATTATCTGTAAGAAACACCCACGCTTATGAGACATTAAAGGACCATAAAATTTGATAAAAAAAAAAGTTCAGAATAATTTTCGTTTTTATTGCCCACAACACATACATACACAGAAAAATAAAACCAATAAACGGTAACGCTGATATAAATTTTGTGCCGGTTCACACACGTCAAGTCTTGAGTTTTTAAGAGAGAGGGGAAAAGAAATGGCTCAAGACTTGATGAGTAATACTTGACGTGTTCGAACCAACACTTTCAACATCCATTTCAAGTAAATGAGTAAAACAAAACACAAAATAGTAAACCCTTAACTGATAAAAAAAAGCAACATATTTGTGGATTTGTAATCCACTTATTGAGCAAGAAATGTGAAAAATGGAGAACAAATTTAAAAAAAATTTCCACTTTTGGGATTTTTAAGGCACTGGATGTACTTTTTTCGCGTCTACAAACTTGCTTAGACACAAAAGAGATATTCCTTATGGTAAACCGAGATAAAACCGTGTTAAAATATAGAAAAAAATGATAAATATCCACCATGAGCAAAATAAATTCGTATGGCCATTAAATTATTAATGCAGTTAACTTGAGAAGTTCTTATTTTTGGGGCTACTTTTACGTGCGATTGTCAGAATTAAGTCCCCAAATCAATGAGCTGAAATGTTGTACTGTGTTGTGTGCAATTCGTTGAAATAATGAATGACCCAAAAATTGATAAAACGATTATTTGGCAAAGGAATAACTCACATCGTTATCATATCGCTCATTTGCTGCAAGACCGGCATAACTCAAAAGATGAAATTTTGGAGTTAGAGATGCAGAATTGTTCGCTTTGTTTATCTTTATATTGTGTATTAAATTCATCTTTATATCTTTTATACTTTCTCAGTTTAAAGAGAATGTTTCTTCTTTTTTTCTAAGTAGTTAGAGCAAATCAAAAACTTTAAATGCGTTTATCTCGAAATGGATTTTTTGAGTTATGCCGGTCTTGCAGCAAATGAGCGATATGTTGCCTCAATTCAAATGTACGTTAAAGTAAATAAAATTTTCGTTGAGTTAACGAAACATTTATTAGGTCTTATGCCCACTAAGGCGCGTAAATTTTAAAAACTATTCGTTGTCCCACGGAACTCGTGCGTTAAAATTAATTAAGTTTTCGTTCAGTTTATGAAACCTTTATTAAAAATTATCCCCACGCATATCCTTTGCGATTGATTTTGACTCAACTTGTAGGTTGAAGTCAAAAAAGTTTCATGGGGTAACGAAACGTCTGTTAAAGGAAAGGAAAAATTAGTTTGTCCGTTCTGTTCCGTTATGGATCAGCTGTTTTGTTTCTGTTAAATTAAAAGTCTGTGGCCAAATTCAGCATTCGATATCGCTCGAAATAACAATACAATTTAAATGGGAATTTCTGTCGATATCGAATGCCGTAATTTGGCCCCTGTATTTGTAATTTCTTTTCCTTTTTTTGGTTCTGTTCTGTTGCGGAAAAATCTTTTGAAAATAGAATGCAAGATTAAGTTATGGCCAAAGTAGGTATGGTTTAGTTTGTTGTCGTAAGAAAAATTTTAATTTTTTTTTTTTAATTAACAACACAGTATCACAAATTTTCAAAAAAGTCGTGGCCAAGTGAATATGACACTAAATCTTTATGTAAAATTCTCCGCTGAATCCGAATATGAAGTCAGCAAATGGTCAAAAGTAGAACAGTTTTCGAGATATTGCCATATTACCATTATTGGCGTTTTTAAAAAAGATAATGTCACTTTAATAAAAGTATTTTCGAAAATATTCAATGGATTTTTTTAATTCTTTTTTCTTATTAAGAGATAATGGAGTAATTAACACAACCACAGATCGTTTGCACAAAATGTTCAAGAAATGGCTGAGTTACAGGGGACCAAAGTTCAAATTTCACAAAAATTTTAATGATTTTTTTCAATTTTGCTTTTTTTAAACTTATTTTTTTAAAACCAAACAATGAAATTTTCTCAAGTTTTATAACTTGCTTCCTTAGTTTGTTTTAATACGAACATGTTGTGCTCAATAGGATCTAGATCGGTTCAAAATTAAAAAGTAACAGAAGAATAATTCAATAATTCCACTTTTCGATTTTTGTCAAATAAAAAAAAAACACAACAAGTTAATATACAAAGCTAAATGTTAATACCCTAGAGGGAAGCGAACTGACACCAAAGTAGTCCCGTGATGGGCCTTTGGTGGTAGAGACCTGTTTTAGTTTTAACACTTTGTATGAATAAGACCTATCACTTTTACATGGGGTTGTCATTGGAGTGGGTCAACTGACACCATTTGACCAGTCTCACATCTATTCTTAATGGACGTGTTTAGTGACATTTACTACAATGTAATATTATTTGAATACAATGAAGTAATTTTTCAATTAAACAAGTCCTAGAATAAAATTAAGAGCCAAATTTAAGAAAGTCCCAAAAAAAAAGTGTCTCACCACCGGTGAAGACTGTACTACAATTCATTACTTTTTCTACCTTTTTGTTCTTCATAAACCAGTTACATGATTGGTTCTCCTTTAACTGGTCATGAGTTCTTTCTTTTTGTACGTGTTATTTTGTCACAACTCCCAGAACCAGTCTGTTGGACCAATTGACACAAATTTTCCGCAGGGTAAGGCTAGTTTACACTACTATACTTTGTATTAATACATGTCAAAAACTCAAGTAATATGAGAAAGTGTGATGGTGTGAATGCAATGTGTCATCAAAATTACAAGTATGACGAAACACAATTTGGCATCCCATATGACTTCATCGTTTTTTGAAATTTTTCAAAACAATAATACTTGTCAATAGTAAGAATTGGGAATTTAGCACATTAAAACTAAATCTTATTAATAATACTTTTCGTTTGATCAGGGTTGCATTTTAACAAAAGAATGTTCATGTGTGATAGTGTGACTACAAACTTTAAGAAACTCATTAGATTTCTTTCGCACAAAGTATTATGGAATACGTAAGACTTGTGTGATAGTATAAACTAGCCTTAACAATAAATATTAAAAATGCCTTAAAACATTTGAATTGCTTTGCCTGTTGTGATTATTTTTTGCCTCTCGCAGAAGGAACCAACAATAGTCGCCCAACATTGCCAACATTTCTTGTATTTGTTGGTGAAAATGCTCACCATACTCGTCACTTTCATCGCCAAGGTTGCCTCATCTTCAGACAAAATCGAATCAAATTTGGAATCTTTCAGTAGCTTTGTAATTTGCTGTCCCACAAAAACCTCTTCTTATTCAAAAGCAACACAGTTTCCTCCTTTTAGCAAAGCTTTGACAAAATTTTTGATATGTAACGGTGGCAAAATTGTGTTTTTGATTTCCACAGAAAACAGCAAACCATTCACCATGGCAACAACGTTTAGACCGGCACAGATTTTCCATTATGCTGTTCGTACTCTATCAGACCCAGTTATTTAGACATGGACTCATACAATTCTTTAACCTCAACTGTGTTCGGCGCTAGAATTGAGCTTCTTGACTAATTTGTTTTACAAAATTCAAGGTTTCTAATATTTTTAGCGTTCGTTTTTCAAATTCTGCGTATTAACTTCCTTTGGGTTTTTGATTTAATAAAAGTTTGAAAGGTGGGTTAATTCGGAAAATCTTCTGTAGCTTTTAACCAAAAACCCCAACAATAAAAAGTGAGTTTATCTTTTCTTACATTTCCCACTACAATTGGTTGGAATCACGGCGAAATTAACAGGTGGCAGCACTACGCCAGATGACGATTTTTTGCTCTTGCATTGTTTGTCTAGGTTTATGTCAAAGTTTTGTTTATGTTTACAAAAAGTCCACGTTTTGTGCTGTGATTATTGTATTTTATTAAAGTTTTTGATAATTTTAATTTTAATTAAAAATTGGCTAAAAAATTTTGTATGTCATCACGTTCAGCGGCACGCTTTGATTTTTGTTTAAAGTATTTTTTGACGTAAACGGTTTTCCATTTTTGTTGTAATGTTGTACATATTTGTTGCCGTAACGATGCCACCTGCTTATTCCACCATGGTTGGAATTCTCCCAACACTAATTGTAGTTCTTAAGGCTAGATTACACTATTATACTTTGTATTAATACATGTCAAAAACTCAAGTAATATGACAAAGTGTGATAGTGTGAATGCAATGTGTCACGAAAATGACAAGTATTATGAAAAAAGTTTGACATCCCATACGACTTCATCGATTTTTGAAAAATTTCTAAACAATTGGATCAGGGTTGAATTTTAGTTCATTATACTTTGTGTGATGGTGTGAACACAAACTATTTTGTTACATTAGATTTTTTGACAGTCGGAACAAAACTCATTAGTAATCTATCTCACAAAGTATTATGGAATACGTAAGACTTGTGAGATAGTGTAATCTAGCCTTTAGTAGGTTAAGACAAAACAAATTGCTTTATTGTTTTCGCAAGAAAATCAAAATAAAGCAACTTGCCAGCTCAGTTTTTTTCATGCCGTGCAGTGAAAATTTATTATCAAAGTAAGAAAAGAGCTCACTGTTTATTGTTGGTATTTTGTTTAAGCTTTGATATTATTTCAAATAAGACTTTTTAAGAGTCTGAAATTCTCATTCACTCTGAAGTTTTATTTGCTAATATCTTTGGCTTTTCTAAATTTTTTTAGGAGATTGTTTCCTGATGATCTGGCCTAAGTAACTTATCCTCCAACAATAAATTTCAGTGTTTTTATGAAGAATAAATATTGGGAATTAAGCACGACAAACTAAATCTTATAAATTAAAAATTTTGTATTCCCAAAAATTACTTTGATAACACAGCCCGACAAAATTAAAAAAAAAGAATTACATAATCCCTTTAAAATTCTTGAAGATATTTGCATTTCAGTCACATCATCTTTTTTAAAAACACAAATAAGCTATATCATGAAAACTAGAGCTGATAGAGACAAACTGATTACAGATTTGAATTCAGCGCACCAAAATTAACTAGAATCAGTTGATAAATTCAAAGAAGCAAATTGAGTGTTGGCCTGTGTAATTATTAATTTACAGAAAATAATATTGACGAACTTGGTTTGTTAAGTTGATAAACTTTTTCGTTATATTAACGAGCAGTTTATTAAATTATGTAAATAAAATCTTTTAAATTACGCTTATTCATTGTCACAACGAACAAATTTATTAGACGAAAATTACAAATTTTTCAGTGCACGGCTTATAGATCGATTAACTTCAAAAGTTTCTAGTAGACGTGTACCCACGACCTATAGTATTCTGAACTTAATGCGATCTGTCAACTGGCTGATCCCTGGTCAGTAAAAATCGCCCTCTTTTGCTGAAGGTCAACACAAGGCGTTCAATGCGTTTGATACATTAAAAAATAATTCAACTTTATGCGTTCGATGTGTATAAGCATTCTATGCGTCTGCTGTGTAACTTGTCAATAAAATTTTACACTGATTATATTTCCTTGACTAATGCATAAATGCATCAACGCATTGAACGCATTTTGTGGACCTATAGCTCATCAACAAACTACGTGTCAATACAGTGATGATTGACTACATGTTGTATTTTTATGTAGTGAATGCGTATTTTACCAATAAATGAAGCAACTGTTATTAACACAATATTCCCGTTTAATTGAAACTTCAATACTAAACAAAAATACTTATATAAAATAATTTAATATAATAAATAAAAAAAATAAAATTCAGCACAAAGCGCTCTTTTATGATGCTTAATACCGTTTATTAGGCAAAACGCAACTTAAGGTCACTGTCAAATTTTCCTTCTGTAAAAGTTGTACACTAGGGCTATAACTTTTTGCAATTTTTGCAAATATCAAAAATACCACCTCATAGCCGTGTGGGGCATAAAAAAACATAAAAAAATTTGGTGTCACTCTTTCTCTTTCGTGAAAAAAGTTTCCGCACCGAAAGCGTTGAAGTTTTGTTTTTATTTATTTACTTTCATCATTAAATCAGTTGTTACTATTGTCTTAAATAAGTCCGTTTTTGTTTAAATTCATATATAATCTTCAACATTAAACCATTTCTCATAAGTCTAATGCAAAATGAAATGGGTTTCAATATCCAAAAATAAAATTCACACATAATATGGAGTTTTAGAATTCGCTTACGGTGCGGAAACTTTTTTCACTGAATCAGCTTAAAAAACAGTTTTTTATTATCAGAACAAAATTCCCCACATGGTGCTGGAGTGGTATTTTGCACTCAAAAAAAAAGTTATGCCCTATTGTACACATCGTATGATACATATGAAACGTTGCATGTGTAAAATACATGTGGAAATACATATGTAATTTTTTCGATTAGAACACGCTCTATTTTCCTGTGGCAAACATAAACAAAACAGCTGGTTTGTTTTGAAACGTAAGCAAAAGTCAGCTTTTGTTTACATTTATAGGTTATGTCATAAGGAAAAACATAAGCAGGTATGATAGCAAAAATTATGACTCGTATGTAAAATGGAAATTTTGACATACATACGGGATTACATATGGGTACGAAAAGTGACAGTACATATGTAAAATACATCCCGTCTGATAGCACCTATGTATACTAAACAGTGTTTTGACATTTGGAAATTGAAATTACAACAAAAAACAAAGGCCCATCCATTTGGTCTGCGCAAAAACCAGATGTTTATTCCTTAAAAAGTTGTTTACATTTTCTTATACATGTACATTTTTGTTTACGTTGAATGTTGTATGTAGTAGTAATATAAATTGAGTTAGCACAATTGTGTATATGTGAACAGAAAGGTAATTATGTCAATTAACCGAATATTAACTCAATAAAAAAGGTATATCTGAACACGGTATAACATTATTTTTATTTCGGTCGATTCATTATTGCCCATGGATCCCAAATATGTTATCTCTAGGAAATTTGTCTGTTAATACTGAGGTTAAAAGTAGGGTACAATATCGTCCGGTTTGACCAACTAAATATACTTTATTACTTGTTTAATAAGGAGTAGGAACGTACTTATTTCTATGCCTATACAATTTTTTTTATCTTCTAATTTTCTCTGCCAAGTGTAAAATACAAAGAATAACTGAAGCCAGAGCGAAGGAATACAAATCTCACCCAGATGAATAAAACTCATTCAACGTCTTTTATTTGCATTCTTTGTAGTCGGATCAATTTAATGTGAAAATAAAATCCATTTTTAGAATTAAAATGCAATTTCTAAGAAAATGAAAAAAGGAATCAGGAAGAAAATAACGCGCCATATGGTAGGCAATGGTGATAATAATGAGGACAAGGCGGGGATTAGGAAGTGAGAAAATGGCTGTTGGTAAATCTTACCAATATTGAATACACTTTTTGCACACATTCAACACAAGATTGGCATACGATTTCTATTGTGTAAAAATAGAAAATTGAGTAAGAAAATTGTAATTGTAGAGAAAATAATAAGACCGTAGATTAATTAAAAAAAATTGAATGCCTCCATGTTTTTATATCCGTTTTATAATTTTCTATTTCTTTTATTACCGCGTTATGCAGATTTTTACCCATAATGGAGTTTGTTCCTTTCCTGGCTTAATGAAAATTACCACAGCTTTCTTGTTGCATTAATTTCTATTGCAATTTGCGAAAATGTTGCTGAACACTTACGAGTATTTGCTTTGTTTTACCGTCTTTTTCCTCTTAGGTTTTTCCTACAACATTTTTTCAAATTAAACATGTTTTGCATAATAATTAGTTGCATTTTATTATGAATTTTATTTTAACTTGTGCGCAAGGAAGTCATGCCAATGAGGATGATGAAAGGAAGGATGAATTTTAATGAATGCATATTTATCAGGAAAATTAAAATTAAAAAAAATATATTTATTAAGATGATTTTTATCAGCCTTTAGAAGAACACATTGAGGTGCTTTGATAAAAACTTTGATGCTATTTTGACATAGAAGCTTGTTAAGTAAAGCAGGTTAAAAGCAATTGTTTTCGTATGCAGGTAGATTTTTACTCAAAACAGAGATGAGAAATTGGTCTTATACATACATACATACATATATATATTAAAATTTATTATAAAGCAAATATCTAAATGAGAATATATAGTCAGTCTAGGTTCTGCAACACTTGGGAGTACAAAGTTTATTGTAGATGTTTTAAGAGTTTTTTGGGCCAATTTTTATTTTGATGTCATATTATTTTGCTAAACGCATAATTTTTCTATCTAAGTGCTACTCCCAACATATCGTTACACCGAATCATAAAGTACTTTCTCGAAATTCACTTAGTAACTCAAATATACCTGTAGTTCAGTTGGCTAGAGCACAAAACTAAACAAACGAAAAGAAAACAAGAACTAAGATCAAATCTTAACTGGAGTATCAAGTCTTCTGATTGTATGTGAAAATCATTTGTTATCAGTTAACTAAGTAAAACCAGTCGATACACTCTTATGCTGAGAGTCTGAGTTTTTTTTTGTGCTTATTCTTAGCCCAGTATAGTTAAGCTCATCTTGGATATCTTGTAGTCTATTTAAGATCAAATAATCTGCGCTATAGTTAACATATATTATCTGCATAGGCACGATAATTATGACGACGACTATTGGATATATGGATTTTCCACTGAATTTCATTAGAATTGCTTTTAATGGTGCTTAGGACGTCTTCCATCACAACCAAGAATAATAGTAGTGATAATATGCATCCCTGACTTATTCCACTTTTCACAAAAGCTTTCCCTGATGAAGAACAAATCAGCTTGCCTGGTTATAACTTTCTCCGATAAGAGATTTTTACTTCTCCCTTATACCTTTTCTTTGGAGAGCATAACAGATGCAATGGCGGCAAATGCTGTCAAATGACAATTCGTAATCAAGAATTAAAAGATGGAGTTGGAGTTGAATTACGCGCTCTGCTCGATGCTTATCAACAAGGTGTTTTTTTGGTCCACACATGAATATCCACTTCGAAAGCGCTCTTGGCAAGAAAGGAGCCTTGCTCAAGGTGCTTCTTTTTTCGACTAAGGATTATTTTTTCAACTATCTTTGCAATGGTTGAGAGAACACATATACCTCGGCAGTTGTTGCAATTTTTCAAATCACCTTTCTTAGCTTATTTGATGATGAGTTCATCGTTCCATTCTTCCAGAAAATGTTTTATAGCATTTGGTTGTTGTTTTATAGCTGTTATAATTTCAACAAGATTTGGGAGCGAGGTTGTAATCCTGTGGTTGGTGCTGTTTGCCGAAAAGGTGGCTCTGTTTTTTTGAATATTATCGAAAAAATTTCTTTTCATCCATCAATTTGCCCATGATCGGTATTGAGCCAGTTTCCTCCCAGATCACGAATAGGATGTACGGTACGAATCCTCTAATTAAGAAGATTTTTGGTAATCTTGAAAACCGTGCGTGTATTGCCTGATTTCGCAGTATTTTCGGCTTATTTTGCAAGGCAATCTATGTGTTTTGTGTTGTCTCGACGGACAGCACGTTAACCAATTTTGTAAAGTTCACGGTATTTTGATTGCAGCACGTTTTTTTTCTTCACGGTTCCCTGAGGCATTGAATTTTTCCTTAATTTCCTCACGTTTTTCTATTTAAATCCAAATGACGACATTCATCTATATTTATCTTCCTTTAGGAGCTGGGCCGATGGTGGCATCTGCTCAGGATCTCAGGGTCTTTTTAACATGGTCCCATCTTGCCGCGATTTTTGGTGAATTACAGAAGTACATACACAAACGTTTATTAGCTACGACTAAGTAGTGATCTTGAGATTAGCCGATATCCGCTTCTCTTATTTCCACGTATATCCCAATATCGAAAAAAAAGAAAGAAAACTTAAATTTTTGTTTAACAAAAGGCAAGCACAGCGTCTTTGCTGGTCTGTCATCGCTAAAACATGTTCAGTAGGAAAAGAGGCTTATGCCCAATTTTCAGGATAGTATTTAAATCTATATTAAGTTAATTTTCATATAAACTTAAATCGTTTTTAAATGCAGATTGATTTTTCAAGTTTTATTTGAAAAGTCTTTTTAATTAAAATAAAAGTATGGTAGCACTACTAAATACAAAAAAATATCATAAAAAAGTTTATTTATTTGCAAGGTAGGTATTTGCAAGCCTGTTTTTTTTTGTATTGTTAGTATATTGAGCCCACCTTTCTAAGTTATTCCGATGCAAAATTAAGTTGAATTTAAATGAAGAGAATTTTGTATTTAAAACGATTTTCAACATAAATGTGTTTTCATATCAATCCTGAAATTGGCTTTAACCCAACAAACACGGAGGTTTGATGTCAAATTGAAAATGATTTGAAATCAAACGTTTTTTCAAACGACAAACGTTTGATAATGATTTGAAAATCATTTGAAAATCATAGCGTTCTCAACAAAAAGGGGAAATTATTTTCAAATTGAAATATGCTTTTATTTTCAACTTGCTATCAAACGTAATTCTCAAATGTTTTTCAAATGTGGATTATAATACATAAAAATATTTTATTTTTTTAAATTAAAATTTATTATTTATTGAAATAAACTGTGAGATAAACATTCGGCACCATATCTAAAAGATGAAATAATGTTCTTTCCGTCCTCTAATTCTTGGAAAGACAAACTACTTGGCTCCCTTTTATTTTGAGGATTGTAGCACCGCGATCGTTCAATAAACTTTCTTCACTTCTTGTTTTATTTTCCTTTTTCGTATTTTTAATCATTGAAATTACTCACAAATAATTTTTGTTTTTCACAAGAAATAAGCTGTTCACTTTATTTATTTTTAATAGTAAAACACATGTAACCACAAAGTAAAAAATGTACCTGTAATCGCCATTTTATTGCCAAGTTTATTGTTGATTTGAATTTAACATTTGACAAACATTGATAAAACATTTGATATCAAATGTTTATTTTCAAATCATTATCAATTTGAATTTAAATGTTAAATCAAACAATTGAAAAACGTTTGAGAATTGTGTTTGAAGTCGAATGATAAAGTCATTTCATATCAGAGGTTTGACTTCGTGTTTGTTGGGAAGAGCCAAATGTGAAACAGCCACTTAAAAAGTTAATACTTCTGTTAAAAAAACTAGCTTTAAATGGAGGCGGAATGCTCCTATCCTTTTAATTTAGCAAAAATGCATTGTACATATATGTCTAGAATTTATACAACTAAAGAATTTTATAATTTACCATGCATCCCATTTAAAGCATACTCTTGGACAACACTTTTACACGCCTGAACCCCAAGCCAAGTATTTGCTTATATCTTTGGGTTTCCTAAAAGTTTTTGGGAGAATGTTTTGTGATGATCTGGGGTAAGCAACAATAAATTTCAGTTTTTTATAAAGAATACAAATTGGGAATTAAGCACGGCAAGCAAAATCTTACTGATTATCCATACATTTAAATGATTTAATTAATCACATAGATTCCTCTCATCAAACTGAGTATGATGTAGCATCGGTCACAATAAACGATACACACAAAAATAATATGTTTACTATTCACCCTGAAATATTTAAATATTTTGTGTGTTATAGTCGCATATTTTGTGTCGTATATTTTGGCAGTCCATGCTCAACAAGACGGCGTATTTTGTATTGTTATGTTATTTATATTCGTACATTTCGCATATACTTTGGCAGTTTGTAATGTGTGGCAGTAATATATTGATATTGAAGACACACAACATTTAATATTTATGGTTACTAAAAATATTTGAATATTTCTATAGAAAATATATTTATACGGGGAACATTGCCACTGGTTAAATATTTTTGAATATTACTACGAGGTTTTTAGTAAATTTAGAATATTTTTGCAATATGAATATCTTTAAATATTTTAGTTTTGAATATTTACTGTGGTTTTCGATATCAAGAAAAAAAAACTATTTACTAATTTTTAAACCCTGGACCAATCCCACTTTATTATTTATTGCGGAATTTCGGTTTTTTTAGTAATTTCAATAAACTAAACCGTTTTTGAGTTACGCGAACATATGCTGTGCAACCTCCTACATTTTCGAAATAACGGTATCTCTTGAAAACAAGAGCTAACCTAACAAAACGGTTAGTATCACTGGATACAGCGTGTCGCAATTAGGTTAAAATGCCAGGTGCCTGGCTTGTCTGTTTTTTGCAACTAGCACAGTGTACTTATTGCTCAAAATTACAATATTAAAATTCTATTTTAAGATTATTTTTTAAAGGTTGCGAAAGAAAATAAAAACACCTCCTTAAAAGTTTCAGAATTTTTAAAGAACAGTTTGAGGTTTTATATAAAGCAAAATCAGCCAAATAAGAACATAGGTTTTTGACTTAGTCCGTTTTTAAAATTTAATATTTTGCAGATATTACATTTTTTTCAATATATGGTTTGTAGCCCCAAGTATTCTCTTTAAAGTTTTTCCAAAATCATCTTCGTTTGTAAAGTAGTTTTCGAAATATTGAAGAAATAATCTCAACACATTCGGCTAATTCGGCGAAATTATGACATAACTTAAAAAAAAAAAAATTTTAAATTTGTTTCGTTCATATGTGTATGTTGCTTACATAGCGTTTACATTTGCCAGTACTGGCAAGACAGTAGCAATTCATTCAAACTTTTTCACTAATACATAAACACTTTTACAGCTATTTTGTTTTTGCATTCCCAGCGGGAAAAGGCCTTCCAGAAGGCCTCTGTACCCCTTCTTTTGGATAAACAAGCCCTTCTCGCTCCATTCCATACTCATATCTTTTTTACACGCGTTGTCATTGCGGAGAAGGCCTTCCGCTTTCCTTTCTTCCCCAGAGCTTCTTAAAGGCCTTCAAATAAATGGCTTTTAGAGAGGCTTTCCAGAGAATGACTGTCAAAAGGCCTTAGCAAAAAGGTTATCTTGAAGGGTTTTTAAGAAAGGTATGGTAAAAGGCCTTTCAATTAATGGCTCTTAAAAGGCCTTTCAGACCATCCTTCTACAAATGCATTAAAGGTCATATTGAAGGGCTATCAGTCTAAAACATTAAGGAATATTTCCTTACAAATGAAATTAGAAGACTGAATAGGTTTTATTTACATATCAGATCTCCAATATAGAAAATGAACACTTAACTTTTTATATATGTATACCTATTTTACAAACGTATGTTTATATATTTTATTAAACTTATTGTAGTTTAATAACACATGTGATACCTATTTTTTTATTGAAATAATCAAATTTGCTAAATATTGTAAAATAGATTGTAAATAAAAGTAAAAAGCTTTTAAGCACAAGTACTTATCTTCCTTAAAGAACAAAACACAACTAAAATAATTTACATTATTGTTTTTATTTTGTACTTTAATATGTACCTACTTTGTTACTTTGTTTTTATAACGGGATCTGAATTGTTTCGCTTTGGCGAAAATAACAAAACAAAAAATTTTACTCTTTCTCTTTTCAACTTCAACGAAAATGATTTACAACATATGTTACTTTGTTTTTGTAAAGGGATCTGAACTCTTTTGCTTTTGCTTGTGCAAAAAAACAAAACAAAAAATGTTACTCTTTCTTTTCTCGATTCTTTTATACCAAAGAGCCGAGGCCTTCTATAAGGCATTCTTTAGCAGTTACGTAAGAATAGTAATTAAATCAAAACATTTTTTAAGCAGGCCTTTAAAAAGGCCTGAAGTAGGAAGGTCTTCTGAGTTTTCCCGCTGGGTTGTTTTGCCAACTAATATGTATATGCCCTACAAGAATAGTGACGGTCATTTGACCTATCATATGACCGACATTGCTGATACAGATGTCGGTCATCGCGTAGAACAAAGTTTCTATCATTTTCTTAAGGCCAACGTGAAAAAAATGACCTGAACTTTTGTGTACGTGTGATTTTGCATCCTTCTTTAACCTATGAATTTTGTGGTAGATAAAACATATATCTGATTTGTTTACTCTTATACTCTTTACATATCAGTACTGATGTATAAACCGGACACAGCTGACTAGTCAGTACTGATGCATATACCGGTCCCAGCTGACTAGTCAGTACTGATGCATATATTCGTCACTACTGACGTATTTTTAACTTAAATAAAACACGATTAATTTTATTAAATTCTCACACATATTTTTGTTTTTTATTTTAAATAAAATTCAATATTTGTTCGTTTTACAAAATAAATTAAATAAATAAATAATTATTTTTTTGTCCTATGTGGTAATTTAAATTGTATAAAGCTTTTTTGCAATGGTCCCAACTTCAATATTTCACTTGGGTTTTGCTTAAGTCAACCTTTGGTTAGCATTGATGCTATAGATAAGTACATATACTAAGGAATGATCCTATACACTACCAGAATATCTCATAGTTTCATTAGAATCATTCCTAAGTATATGTTTACATCTATAGCATCAATGTTAACCAAAGGTTGGCTTTAGCAAAAACCAAGTGAAATATTTAAAGAATGGGAATATTGCAAAAAGGCTTAATAAAACCGGGACCGATACAGTTATTCCTCCTTTCATAAACGTCAGATGATAACAGTTTTTTTTATTAAATATTAGACGTTGCTCGTTTTATTAAAAAGTTATTGGTTTTTGCAAAACGTTTGGCTAGATCAAACACCATTTAACTGTTTTTAAATATCATTGTACAATTCTGTTACATATTGTATCCATTCGAAACGTTTGCCGTGTTTAGTTTTTACTAAAAACTTCTTAGACAATTTGTTAAACCATAAAGAGTGTCTGATTCCTCACAATTGTAAAGAGCACACACTAAAGAGGTTACTGTGCGATCAAGAAGTCCTAGATTTGTGTTTTTCGGTACAATTTGCAAAATACTGTAAAATACAAAAAAAGACGACTTAATTTTGTTTAAAAACAAATTTTCATGATAACATACCTCTGAATATCGTATAACCAACTCTGGCTCCTTATAATGCAACCAAATCAAGTTGACTGCTGTACGTATGCGTTTACACCATTCACTGCAGGTGGAAGAATTAACACGGAAAAATGTTTTCGCTCTAATCATAATATGACGATTATCCAACTAAACATCGGGATGAGCCTCTTCATTGAGAATACTTTCAGCACCGCCAGCAGGAGCCAAACCAATTAATTCCCAGTAATCTACATGCAATTCGTGTCCACCTGGTGCATAAAACAAATAAATGAGTTTCTACAATTTTGTTCACGAAACGAAACTTACCGATTTGCCTTCTGGCACAGGTTTTAGTGTACCAAACATTGTAAAAATCCGTAATGTAAATAAAAAATTAAACCTTTGCCTTGACGTCTTAAACGATGTGTCCATCCATAGATTTTAACGTTTCTGTTAATTTTCGACACATTCAAAAATGCAGCTGGCCAACTGGGATCTTCGGATATGAGTATTTTTGGCTTCATCCAAATTTTGTTTAGGCTTTTCCGCATCTTCAGCTTCGCGTTTTTCTTTTTCGCATTTTTTTTAACTTACTTACCCAAATCATTTGGATTTTCTTTATTTATTTTAATAATTTAATAATTATTAAAATATTTTGCAGTATTTAATTTAAACAATTCACAAATTTTCACAAATATTAGCCAGTATGTATAACAAAAATTAAAAAAAAATTGGCATTTTTGTGGTGTTTTCAGTTGTTCTGCTCTAACATATATGTTAGAGTGGTACAACTAATGTAAAATTGTTGCAAGTGCGTTAGTAAATTTTTTTTTTTTTTAGTTTAGGTCATCCATTTCTTGTAGGGATGCTTACTGTCTTACCAGTACTGGCAAATGTAAACGCTGTGTAATAGGATAAAAGGAACCTTTTTACCAAATTTCATTAAAATCAAAAGGGGTCGGGTCCCACTCTTGGTCGACTTGACATTAATATGTTAACTAGCTTTTCTGATTGTTTTAATAAAATAAATTATAAAACAAAACTAGCACTTTATTTTCTAGATTTTTTTTTTTGCGATTGAGCACTTTTACTCGTTCATTTTATGGCAACATTGTTTCTACAGTATTTATTGTATGAGATTAGATGTATCGTCGACTATATATTGTAATGCCACATTTTGTCACTTGCTACAATTACAAAATCTTTAAATCAATTAAACTTCAATAGGATTATTGAACAGATTGTTAGTTTCTTATTTCTTTGGCATAATTTCAAATTCATAGAATAGTGGGATGACTCATACAAACAAAACTTAATTTCAAACCCTCAAAGAATATTATAACCTTTTCATAGAAAAGTGCAACCTTTTGCTCAACTTCAGTTTAAACTTAATTAAATTAATTAAAACATAAAAGTGCATTAGAATGTATAAACTTCATCCTAATAATGACCTTGTGTTTGTCAAATCAACTCAATTCAATTTATCGTGAACACAAAAGAAAAATTAAAAAAAAGAAATAATCTCTTTAAATAACATAATAAATTTAAATATAAGAGTTAATTGTTTTATAACATAAACCTATTAAAATTCAAAATAACTTCATTTCAATCCATTCAGAAGAGAACTGAATAGGACAGGATAATATTGCCTAATTGCTAAAACACAACACAGCACGATACGACACGACATGAACCATCCCAGTAAAAGGAGAGAGGGAAATGTGACATTAACTACGTTAGATTGTGGGTAGAGGCACTAAATGAAGAATAAATGGATGAATGACAGCGAGATGGGTGAGTTCTTTCCTTTATATAGTATATGGTGAATGGGTGTGTGCGTGTGCATAAATGTGTCAATATGTTGAGACTATTTGATTGTGTGCTTTAAGCAAATTTGATTAGTATTCTAAGGACATACATGGTCAAATTTACATACACATAAATGTTCGTATATGTACATACATATGTATGTATATAAATTTGTTTAATTTACATACACATTGCTTATTTACATATGTAAAATGAATTTATGTTTTCTATTAAACATTGTAAATACACTTTAAAATTAAATGACCTGCACTGAGTCAATTCAAAACATACGATGACCAATAAATTCACACACACAAACAAACCAACCATCAAGCGTAAACAAATGTTCAGTAAAATACCAAAGAACACACCAGAAACACCAAAAATAACAAATATTTGAAAAGGTTAAAATAAAACATTGAGAGGCCATGGTGGGTTTTCATTTATTTAATAAAAATATTTACACAAAAAAAAAATTTTAAATATAAAAAGTAAAACTTTGTTAAAAAAAATAAATAAATGAAAAACTTGTTAAATAAATATGATGTATGAAAAATATTTGAATTTCATTTACATTTAAAATAAATTATGATAGAAGAAGTTAGTTTTTACCATCTGTTTATAACATTAATCACATATTTGAATACGTTTTCACAGGCGACCGCTAGAGCACTGTCCAGCAAACTAAGACTTTTTTTGATTAAAACAGAATTGCGACGCTATAATTTCGATGAACACAGCGAAAGGTTTCATCAGGGTATCAAGGTGTTGAAAGAAGGATTCGAAAAGAAATCCCAAAGTGCTTTGCTTGTACAGAAACCTCAATCCATCGAAACATTCGCGTCAGGCTTACCCCCCGTTTCCACATGCAAGTGCAAGTTCGAAAAACTCAATACACTCACACTTTTTCACTCACATTCACACAATTTTTGTAATACGTATTGATAATACGTATACACTACTTGCATGTAATTACTTAATAATACAGAAAAACATATAAAGCTTATGCGTCGACTACGAATGACAATACAACTGAAGTTGCCAGCAGCGAAATCAGGCAACGCCGCTCATGTTAAAATATAAAATAAAAACAAAATTTTGTATAGTTGAGCTGCGTTTCCTGATTTCTCTGCTGGCAGCTGCGTAATCGACCATTAATCTCTCATCTTTTGTAATACAACTGCTATTTTCTTATTATATTGTTTACCAATTCCATTTTACTCGAAAACTTTAAAGCAACAATAAAATAAGTACAAACTATAATAATCCGCTATTCAAAACAAATTATGAAGATTTTACCTCCAAATTTTTCTCGCCATTTCATAAAAAAATGTTTTAGCAACCAGCGCACAAGTTCTATAACTGACGCGTGGAGAATCTTTTCGATTGAAATGTGAGAAATAAAACAAAAATGTCATAATAGAGCTAAGAACAGTACTCTCCCTACAGTCCCTAATAAGAAATAACCGTCCTATTTCCCTTACAAACCCTAGTAGATCAACTGGATTACATCCAGCGATACTCTACTGCTCGTAATGAAATCTATCACCTAGCCATTTCTGCCTCAGAACCTGCATCATAGGACAGTGGCAGAGTACATGCTTAATCGCCTCTTGCTCCTCAGCATCCTCGCATGATCTGCAGGACAGGACAATGGCCCGTGAAAACTCCTATAAGGGTCCTAAGACCACTTCTATCAAAGCCCAATATAACTTGGTTGCCCTTTCAGCCAATTCGGTCCATACTGCCCTAGACACCCTGCAATCCAGGAAATCCTTTCAGTTGTTTAGGAGTCTATGGGAAACAAACAAAAAACATAAGAACATACATTCAAACAAATCATTTTAATTTTCATATGTATGTGAAGATGTTAGCACCAAAATTTTTAAGAAACTATAACTCGGATTTAAGAGCGTAACATATTTACATACTGCATTTTGGGCATCCTCCTAATGCTAGCATTTTTTTAGATATTCTACAATCTACAGGGTGGCGCAGAACGGACGTTATGATTTGATAAGTGAATAAAAAAATATGCAAATAAAATAATAAAGGTCGAATAAACATAAATATTATGTGAATAAAAAAATGTATCTGTACCAGTGATGGAAAATTCAGTACTATGGTACTATTTTCAGTACTTTTTCCTTTCGAAAATACCACAATACCCCCACGTCCGTTTTAGTACTATTTATTATCTTGCTATGCTTCTTTGTTTAGAAATTTAGCGTTGATATTTTTTTACATTGACACAAAGAACTAACTCCGACTCCAACCGCTGAAATTCCAACTCCGACTTCTAATCTAACCTTAACGCGATCTATATGAGACTGGTCCTCATTTGACTTAAAACTGTTTTTTTAAATCCAGTATCTTTAAATGATTAAATATATCAGGAAAAGGATTTTGTAAAAATTTTTAATCAATATTTTAAATATTGCATCGCCAATTTCGAAAAATTTTTATTTTGGAAATTATTCGAATATTTTTTTAAAATTTTTCATGCCGAATTTTTTGTGGGTACTTTAACTTCGACTCCGGTACAAAAAACGCAACTCCGACTCCACAGCCACGTTAAGAACATTGCCTACACAAAATTTATTCTTATCAAAAAGTTATGGCAACACTGTTTGTTGGTATATTTTAATGTCAGAAATCCTCATCAGAATTTTGCTATTGAAATTAAGCCAGCTCGGTCCATAGTTTTATAGTGTTTTATTTTTAAGTTTACTTTCAAAGATATAATATTTTTGAAAACGTACCAAAATGTTGAAAAAAGTACTCTTTTGCTTGATGCTCAGTACCATCTTCATTTTTCAATTTTCCATCACGTATCTGTACCCTTTTTTTTTTTTGTTTTCAGAATTTCATTTTGAAAAACTTGGGAAATTTTTAAAGGAAAGACTCAGCATAGACCGAATAACTAAAGTTATTTTTGGGAATACAAAGTTTATTATTAATACGATTTCCATATGACGTGCTAAATTCCCAATTTTTCATATTTGATAAATACACTGAAATTTATTGTTGACGGAAAACTAGCTTCTAAATTTTATTTTGAAAGTCAGCATTCAATTATTCAGACACAAAGATTATATCGAATAATTAGCGCCTCATCGCCTTAATTAAAATATGGCTTACTCAGAGCGGGGTTTTTACTTAGAGTTTAAACCAGGATCAATAGTAAGATTTGTTAATCTTATAATAAAATTAATCTAGCCTTAATCCTCTTTGGCGTTTTTAACTTGAGGGTTACACGATCAAGTTTTGCCTATCAAGTTTTAATACACTCACACTTTTTTACCAATACACTCATACTTTTAAAAATTGATACGAACTTGCCTTTAAAATTCTCTTGCCAGTGAGTGTTTCAATTTACGTTCAAGAAAACAGCTGATTTCAAGGTTAGTGAGCAAAGTTTACGTTTCTCTTTATAAATTTTTTTCTTAATGGCATCTTGAAAGTAAATTGCTCAAAAATTGAATGCAGCCTACGTCACAGCTATCAATTTTTGGAAATTTTGACAAACAGTATATGTAAAAGACTATCAAGAAAAACTTGAGCGTGTAACTGCAGTGTAAGTGAAAGATTAAAGCTTTTAGAATTGCCATATGATTTGACAATACTTTTATGTATAAGTATGGCAGTTTAAAACAAATGCCAAAAATTGTTATCAAATTACTGTTCTTAACGTGAAAAAGAAGAAGAAAAGGCTAGAATTTTGTATTGTGTTGTATAATATTATATATTTAAAAATAAATGAAATCGAAAAAGAAGCAAAATAATCAAGGAATATTTTATCTTACGAGGTGGAATATTCAATAAAACTTTAAATAAAAAAAATTAAAAATATTTCCTTTTATAAGCATTCGTACTTTTGAAAGTTCTGTCGCAAGTTTAAACCGCCAACTTTGGGCGTTTAAACTTGGAAACAAAATTAAATAATCGACTACCCAAAAACGAATTTCAAAGATTAGTTCTAATTTAATCGCTGATCTTTATGTCAAAAACTGGCTCTCAGAATCCAAAAATTGTTTAACATCAAATACATCCACTTAGTTATGCGGCCCATTCACTTGCAATATAATTACTCAATTTTTCATATTGCACAATTATACCGCTAATGTGTATAAGATATTTGGAGGTGGCATAATACAATATGTTGACAGCAATCAAAATACATTTTATTTTTATTGCAAAACGAAAAGAAATGCAATTAACTGTGAAATGTATTGGCAACATTGTACTATATTATTTTGCTTATAGGTTATATTTTCCTTTTAATTGAGAGTTGCGCCATAATTAAGTGGACAATATTGCACCTTTTATTATGTAATATACGGCAAAATAGAAATAATATGGCAAACAGCATGAACAATAATATTGTATAATGGATGGGGCGCTTAAGATGGACAGTATGGTGTGAAATAACTTCAGAAATGATCATTGTTAATCGCATTTAATACCGCGCAATGATTTTGAATTGTGATTCCAAAAAAATGGAGCCACAGCTGGTCCAACAATGACTCTTTTTTTAAGCGACCATATGCGCCACCCTTTACATGCACATACGAACGCATTCTTATGCATGTATTAATATGTAAATAAATTATATTTTCTACAAAATAAGTAAAAGTAACGTATTGAAAAAAAACAAGAAAATGGAACACAAGTCAAACTTATTTAATTTCTCTCATGGAGTTGATGTATTCAAATTTCGGTCACCAAGGATTTATTAAAAAAAAAAATTAAATATGTTCTAAATATTTTTGTTGGATGTTGATTAAAACTTAATGTTGTTGCGTAACCTACATAAAATTTGCAACATCATTATATGCAAAGGGTTTTAATAATCTTAAAACGCTCTACTTAATTATTTATTTTTTATTTTATATTTTATATCTTTTTGAGCAAATGGTGATTAAAACTTTAAGTTAAGGACATTTTTAAGAACTGTAATCTCCAAAGGTATTGAAGATTTAAGATTTTAAAATAATTCAACCATTTAGCCATTTCATATAATTCTTTTTAGAACTAAATTTTAAGAACTGGAATTCAAATCAAATAATGAATTTCTAAAGTGCCTCAAAATTGCTAAAATGTCGAAAAATTTTAATTGGTAATATTTTTTTACCATTTTGGACCCAAAGCAGCCAAATTGAATTTTTTGTTAAAATAAGATTTCTTGTTAAACCGAAAAGAAAATCTGAAAATCGAAAAAGAAAATGAAGTTAGAAATATGTATTCAGAGACAGAGGAAACCACGGAGTAACGTTAACATGACCCTTCCAAGAAACGTAATTTTTCATGATGCTCTTCGAAAGACTGAGAACTGAAGTATTAATAGCTTACACAGAAAAAATTATTTTTCCAATTCAAACAAAAAATTTGTAGAATCAAACAATTTTTTGTCTGAAATCGGTCCTATAAACAAATTCGCATATTCAAACAATTTATTTGCATTTTGTTTATTGAAAAAAAACACTGATTTTTTCAAACAAATAATTTAACTGAATCAAACAAAAAGTTTACTGAAATTCATATACTAAATTTCAAAATCAAAAAAAAAAGGTTTTTGCACAAGCACTGATGCGCACACAAGCTGGCACTGTATTAGAAGATGATGGCAGAGAGAGCAGAGCGGCCGGTTGCCTTTGAGACACATTTTTTTGTTGGAATATTGTTTTTCGTCATCACTCACTGTTGCTGTATCCTTTCCTTTGCTAATGAAGAAGAAATGTAACCCAAAAACGGCGACAGACCGACTCGATATGTTTTTCGTCATCATTATATTTTTGTATTTGATGTATTTAAGCAAACAGTTTGAAAAAATTGAATACGGGATTTTGTTTTTTTTTTTAACCAACTTTAAAACCAACCAAAATTTATTTTGTTTCTTATAATGCTGTTGTTGTTTCTGTTGTTTAAAAAGAGTGAAACGTTTTTTTACCTGCTATTTTTTTGTTTTTTTTTTTTACTTCAAACCTCTTCATCTTTCTTACTGTTGTACTTTTTTTAAAGTGTCCAAAAATAGACTGTATGTGTTTTTTGTTGTAGTTCTTATATTTCACATTAGGAAGTGTTGCTTACGATCAAATAAAAAAATGCAAAAAGACGACAACATTAAAAAGCGTTAAATATTTCATACAAAATTATGAAAACTTGAAACCAATAACGCGTGTATTATATTTTTGAATGGTTGTCAACATTTTTGTTGGTTAAATAAAACTCAAACAAAAATTTTAATTGAATCAGTAAAAAAATTTGTAGAAATTAAAAAAATTTTCAAACAAGCGTTTGTTTGAAAATAATTCGGCAATAATTTTTTCTGTGTTAGCCAAGACATGGCGTCAAAACGGCCTTTTTGCAGTGTTTGTAAACAGCTTTAAGTGAACTAAACAATCATCTTAGGCGACATGGGAAAACAAAAAAAGCTAGGAAATGTGAAAAAATGAATTTTCCAGTTTTTTAATGTTCCAGTATTTTGATTATCAATGTCAAATAATTTGATCGCTCACTGCCAATAAAGTAAGTTACTTAAAGCAGTAACTTCAGCAGTTGGTGGCAGTGCTCGAAAATAAACAGTACATTATTTAGCTTTCGGCTCACACACCCAAGAACGATATCTATTTTTTTAGTGATTGTGTAGACGAACACAACCCTTAATACTGTTCGTAACTTCTTTCAAGAAAGAGCCGAACATTATACATTGTTCTGTTCTTCGTTAAAAAACAGAACAAGTATAGTGTACCGTAGACAAACATTATATTTTAATGTTCTATAATGTTTCTTTCTTTTTACATTGATAAAGAAATGAACAAACAAAAATTCTTAGCAACGACCGCACCACGAACAGCTTGTGTGTGTATTGTGAACATGTATGTTTTGTTTGTGTGAAATTATTTGGCTGGCTTTTTGTTTTTTTTCGTATGTGTATTTTGTTTTTGTAAAAAATGTTTGGTTTTTTTTACCAGCCAAAAGGGACGAACATTAATGAGACGAATCGAACACAATGAAGTTTTTGGATTAAAAAAAGAACCGAACGGAATTAAATGTTTTCATCTTTTGTTGAGTTGGATAAAAACAGTATTATTTTTGTGCTCGAAAGATGACTAACAGGATACTTTATTTTTTTTAATAATTTTCTACACAAACACTGTTAACGTTTGTCTTTTCCACAAATCTACAGAACCGAACACTAAGGATATTAAGGTGCTAAATTTGTAAAACGCAACGCAATGACAAAAATAACATTGAAAGCAAAAACAATGGCAAAAATTTGTCAAAATTTTGTTGTTGCTTTCTACAGAAATACATATTGCGTTTTAAAATTATCAACGCCACAAGATCAGCGTTTAAAATTTAAAAATTCAATATACATTTCTATAGAAAACAACAACAAAATTATGAAATATTTTCGATTTTGTTTTTGCTTTCAATATAATTTTTGGCGTTGCGTTTGCGTTTTACAAATTTAGGGCCTTAGTATTTATTTTCGGCCTTAGTATTTTATTTCGGTGATGTATAATTTTATCTTATTTCACCCAATATCAAACATGACTGTGAAGGATAAAGTTCAGCGTCCTCTTCTTCGATGTCATCTGTCCCTTTCAGACTTGACACTATACTACGGGGAATTTTTTCATAATTTTTGGATTATATGTTCTCCATATCGTACAAAAATATAATCAATGTTTAGATCTTACAATTTTTATACCCTGCTAGGATGTGTCATCAAGTTAAAGGATGCTTAGTCATCTTCCAGACTTGTAATTTTTGTTGCTGCAATATTTTAAAATTCTGCTCTAAAATTTTATTAATGTCCGGATTATATGTCGTTCCTCTTCTCCTTTTTACATTTTATAAAAAAACAAAAATACACCTACAGCCAACTTCAAGTTAAAAAGTGTGAGAGTTACAAAACAAAACAGAATTGCAGAGTACATGAAACTGAGTACGCCTCACCAATCTTCTCAAGAATTGCTCCAACAAAAATTACAAGCCTGAACGATGACTTAGTTTGCTTTAAGGTACATTAACACAAGATAGACTCATTTGGGAGTGTAGACATGCTGCTCTATAAAAATAACCGGCTTATCAAAATTGTTTTCATATAAAACAAAAACAATTTATTGCACACAAGTACAAATTTTGGCTCATATACACGAATTTGACAATTGAGTTTTATGTCTGTCCGCTTACGAGTCTACCTTGTGTAAATATACCTTGGTTTGCTAATTGTATGCGCATCGATAACTTTTTGATGCACTTTGCGACAGATAACATTGTAAATTTGTACACATTTGAATTGTAGAAGCCAGCTGCTTTGCAACTAACGTTTTGGTCGCCTTAAATTAATCCTCACTTATAGTCGCCATTAATAAGTTTGTTGAAGCCTTTAATGGGCGTTCATATCAAATGCATTTTGTGCACTTCGTGATTTTTTTGGTTTGCATAACCGTCCAAATGTGCCCATAATCGGGTTAATTGTGCGCAAATTTCAGCAAACCGGGTCTGTAGGAAATGTAAAAACATCTTTTTGAGGTCGGCCACAAAGATGCCATGAATGGTGTTCGCTATCGCGAGATGATAACGTACTTCTTGTGGCCAGAAATTGAGGATATGGATCTGCATGATATGTGGTTCCAACAGGATGGTGCCACTTGCCACACAGCCAACGAAACAATAGCTCGTTTGCGCGAGAAATTTAATGTCTGTGTTTTCTTATGTCATGGCGATGTTAATTGGCCGCCACGATCATAAGACTTGACACCGTTAGACTTCTTTCTTTGGGGCTGTTTAAAAGTGCACGTCAATAAGCCAAGAACAATTCAAGGGCTAAATGATGAGATAATTCGGCACATTACTGACTTTGAAACTCAATTATGTCTCAGAATCGTTGAAAATATGGACCATTGGATAGAGATTTGCCACCGAAGCCAAGGCGTGCATTTGGCCAATATTTTGTTTCACACATAATTCACATAGATTCTTCTATAATAATTAAAAAAAATTAGGATTATTCAAACTTGTTGTTTTATTAATAATAAACATCATGCGTTTTGGTTGGACCACCCTTTAGTTAAATATTTTATTTCTGATTTATTTTTCAACGTCGTTTTTCTTGCAACTCATAGTGGTGGACGTCAAAGTTACGGCGCGGCCAAATTAAACCTTCTCCCATGTTTTTTCCCCCCCTTGTGTTCAAGGCTTAGTGACATCATCGTTGATGGACTTTCGCTTAACACTAAACTCTGACTTAAAAAGACCACTATAAATGAAGCTTTTAGGCACAGATATTTCTTTTTTTTTCAAAAAAAATCTTTAAAATTTATCTGAACTTTGCCGAAAATGCGTCTCATTAAATTATTTCATATCCTTTTTACCGAATTCCTAGATTTATTGCAAAATATTTTTTAATAGTTACCGCCTGCAGAGAATTTTTTGACGTGTTTGTTAAATTAAATGCCAAACAACAACAACAAACTTTAAAGTAAAGAAAACGCAATAAGAAAGAAAACATAAAAATAATAAAATGCAGGAATAATATGAAAATATTCACTACTCACCTTGCCATTGTGATTTAGATGATGATGATGATGATACAATTTTAAGAGTTGATTTTTCCTTCTGCTACAAGTAAACTTTTTGATACTGAGGACTGCGAAGATGGCGGCGCGGCGATGATGTTTTAAGTTGCTCCTGCTGCTTTTGATGCTGTTTTTGTAGCCTAAATGATAAAGCACAACAACAAGGCAGAAGAAGGAAAAGTGTGAGGGGGAGAGACAAAGAGTAGAATAATAAAAATAACTGTTACAATGTGTTTGTTTTTTGTTAAGTGATGATTGTTGTATGTAGTTGTATTGCATATACACACACACACTTATTTGTAGAAATTTATAGTATCTAGTATAACAGTGAGTATTTCACATTATCTTAACCGGAAGTTGGCTTCTTCTTCTCTATCACATACATCACATAAACACACAATTTCAGTTTACACAAATACTATAAAAAAACATTGTTTTCCTTTATTCTTTTGCTGTTTTTTTTTTAATGTTTTTTGCTTTTCTATATGGATTTTTTTTTTTTTTTTTTTTTTTTTTTTTTTTTTTGAATGAAATTCTTAATTCTTTAAAATCTTACAACACATACAACAATAATACACTTTCAAAAGTGCCAAAAACGTTTGTTTGCTTTAGGGTTTACTTTTTTTTTTTTTTTGTTATTGTTTTTTAAATTACAAGTTTTTTCGTCCTTTTGTTTCTCAAGTATCCATAGAAACCTTTTTTTAAAACAGTTTTTTATGCTTTTGTTACACTTTCTCTTGTCTTGTTCGATTTATATACTTTTTTCATTTTTTTTTTTTTTTTTTGCTATTGTTATTTCTGCCGTTTTCTTTGTCCTCCACACACTCACCACAATGACTGTGCACTTAGTGTCATTTTAACATTCCGTCCTTGGGCTTAAAACTAGCAGCAGGGGTGAGAGCTATTTTTTACCGTCTTCTTTATTTTCCATTAAAAGACAGCGGCAGCAGGTACGAGTATTATTGAAAAATAGAAAAATATTCTAAAATGCTTTTCACTATATAACGATGTATTTGACATCAATGCACTATGGGTTGAAATTACCTTTGAAGGAGAAATAATATTTAAACAAATCAAAAGATTTTTAATTGCGGTATAGTTTTCTGTAGACAAAAGGGAGTATTCAACAAAAACAATTTTGCAAAACTTCCAGAACTTTTGATAGCACTACATATACAGAGGGCGGACCAGGACCAGGCATACTTTTATTCACAAGGCTGAGTTGATACGACCGATTCCTTACAAAAGTGCTTTATTAATTGAATGTAGCCATAAAGCCAAATGAATATTCGTTCGATTAGCTTTTTCGACTACAGTCGAAAAGCAAATTTAGATTAAAATAGGCACCGAAGTTTTTATAAGCCCTTGATAGGTGCAATGGATAATTGTTTTCCATACAAAGTAAATAAAAACTCGTAAATTTTTTTTTAAGGAAACCATTAGGGCTAGATCATTTACAGCCAGGCCCAAGATGTCGCACGTTAACGTTCGCATAGAAAATTACATTTAAAACAAAAACAATTTCTAAAATTTGTTTTTCTTTTAAATGTAATTTTCTATGCGAACGTTAACGTGTGACATCGTGGGACTGGCTGTTAACATTTTGAAGTACCAAAAGGGTGTTGAACTGCTTTCCTTCATTTTCAATTACTTGAAGTTGAAGTATCAAACTGCAGTACCAAATTTTGATAGGGACAGGGCATCCCCTTCAAAAAAAGTGTATAATTCTTATCGTTAATTTATAACACTATTAGAACTAATGATCTTCGTTCAATATGCGTTGAGCTCGACTAGCGCATACCACTGATAAAATTTAAAAAACGGGCTTTATTGTTTATGATTGGGGAGCCTATGGAGGCCCTCCTAATATGTCAATAGATCCGAAATCTTAAACTTAAACTCGAATACAAGTCCTTAATTAACACCTAATATTCGATCGGACTAACCGTTAAGAAAACCCAGAACAATTTCCATTTTTTTTCAAAATCTCCTACCTTGTGTTGCTTACGATCAATTGGTATAACAAAAATATGTCAACATAACTTACGATCAAATCGAATACCTTATAAGTTTGACGTTATTAACAATTTTGACACTTTGTTGATTAGAAAACATGAATATTTCCATTATTATTATTATTTCTAATCCTTAAGTTTTTTTTTTTTTTTTTTTTTTTGTTAAAGTGTCGCTAACGATCCGCTCACGAAAAGGATTCATTATGCTAGTAATTTTTGTTTTTATTGTAAGCTTATAGCAAGATTTAAGCGCGGATTTTCCGTTTTAAGAATATTTATTAATTTCGAATTTAAGGATTTAAAAGCCGATAGAGGGCAACCACAAACTTTAAAATGAAGGCTAAAATTACTTAGGCCCTAATTGTGTTAAACGCAACTCAACGCCAAAAATTTCTTAGAAAGCAAAAACAAAATCAAAATTTTTTTTTGAACGCAACGCCAAAAATGACATTCAAAACAAAAACAAAGTTAAAAATATTTTAAAATTTTTTTGTTGCTTTCAACAGAAATTAATATTGAATTTTTAAATTTCAAACGCTGCATATTTTGTGGCGTTGAAAATTTTAAAACTTTAAAATATTTTTGACTTTGTTTTTGCTTTCAATGTAATTTTTGGCGTTGCGTTGCGTGTAACACAATTAGGGCCTTAGTGTTCTTGTGTTGTGACTTCATTTTTTTTTTTCTGTTTTGCAATCCATCTATTTTCATTCCATAGTGCATTGATGAAGCGAATGTCAAAAACATACTTGGATCTAAGAAAAGAAAACTACCTACACGAGATGAGATGTTGAATATTCTTTCGTTAGTTTTTCGGATTGTTTGCAAAAAATTAAGTTTGTTGATGCTGATTTTGTATGAATGTAATTTGATAGATGCACTTGATACGCAGAACTGATGATGAACGTTAAGATAAATGGCCGATAGCTATAAAAACCATATTTTTCAAAATTTTTAAATAGTTTTTCTTTTGCAATTTTCTTCAATTGGCATCAGCGGAAAAAGTTTCCACGCGTGTTGTAGTTAAATAAGAGATCTGTAAAGAAAATACAAAACATAAAAAAAACTTTAAATATATTTTTAATTTTTTTTTTTTTTTGTGTTATAAAAATTAAAATAAATATTATAAAAATATGTACATATAAATACATATAAATATGTAGATTTTTGTTGTTGTCACAACTTTGTGGTTATTTAGTTTCGGCTTTTTGTTTTATGTTTTATATTTTATACAATGTCCAATTATTTATTCTCTTTTTGTCCTGACCTTTTTTGTTTGCGATAACCTTGCAATTTAACCCTCAAGTGCTCAGGGTTGAACAATACAAAAGCGGCCTTTAAGTGTTTGCCAATAATGTTTGAACACAACACACAGTTTCGAATTTGTAAGAGTTGAATGAGGAATTTGTTTCGACAAATTAAATGTACTTTCATATTCTTTGAAAAGGCCAGTGGTTTGGGAAGGCTTTAGGCATTTTCTGTTATATTACAAAGAAATTTAGGTTACAAGAAAAGTGAATTGGAAAAAACTAAAATTCATTATACTAGTTTTTATGTTTTAAATAGTTTTAAATAACTTGTTGCAAAGATTTTTATAAATCACTAATTTCTAAACTGAAAACCCAATTTTTTTTTTGTTCTCCATTTGAAATGGGTTTATAAAGGGTGTCTTTTATGGAGTGACACAAGTTTAAATCATAATAAAACAAGGAAACATATCTTTATTATCAATGCAACGATCTTTATTGGAAAGCAAATTTTATGAAATTAATGTTTAAATAAGATTTCTGCCATGTGGCCGCCACGGCTGTAACACCAATTTTCAACGACTTTTCGCATACTGACCATCATCGTTTTTGAAGACATATGGGCCAATGACTCCGCCATCCCCTATAACGTATCTAACAGTAATTTTCTGTGGATGTAATGGTGTTTCGACAAAAGCTTGTGGATTCTCCTCACTCCAAATGCGACAATTCTGCTTATTGGGTACGTACTAGAGATAATTCGATTAATCGATCAAACAAAAACAAACTCTTGTTCGAATAATTTTAAAATGGCGATTGTCGAATAACGAATAAACCAATTAAATTATGTCGATTAATCGAACAATTTTTTTTTATTAAAAAATAAATTAATAAAAGACTTATAAGAAATAAGAGCATAGAATTTGATTTATTCTCATACGTTTTTAGCGATTTTATATAAAAAGTAAAAAAATATTGTTGCTATAGCCCTCATTGTAATTAATCTCAATGTTTAGTAGGCAAAACCCGTATGCAATGAATACTTACATTGTATTTAAAAAATGTATCTTATGTTCGTATTAAACAAATCTTTGATAAACAATTGTAACAGCTGTTTTCTTTTTAAATCAAACGTTAAACAATTTTCATGAAATGTTGATTAAGTTAATCAGAGCCGTTTACAATACATTTGAGATGATTTAGATGACAGATGATAAAGAAAAAAATGCAACAAACAAATTAAAATTACTTTAAATTATTAAAAATGGATAAAAATACTTTAATAAAATGGTAAGAACATCATTTAAAACATATTAAGGAATTAAGGAAAAGTTGTACGCATCAAAAAAAGAAGTCATGGTGGATTTGAGAAAAAATAAAGAAGAAAATGGAAGATTTTCCATAGTTGTAAATTAACGGACGGATGTATCTTATTTAAAATATGTAATTTTTTTATTCGTTATTCTCATCGATAAATCGAATAATTTTTCAGACTTAATCGTTAGATCGAACGAACAAAAACAATTATTTGAATTATTCGAACAAAGCTAGAAGGCGAATAATTGACAACTCTAGTACGTACCATTCAAACAGAAATAGGCTTCATCGGCAAATAAAATTTTGAATGGAAATTCAAAATCAATATCAGTTTGTGCTTCAGCCCATTCGCTGTGTATACACACATACGTAATAAAAAAGAAAAGAGAAATATATGAATAAAATAATTCATATCACCTATTTTGTTACTGTTGTTTGGTGTGATTTGGTATAGTTAGTGTGATTTTTTTGTTTCGTTGTTGTGTGAAGTATACTCCGTACTCTTTACACTTCGTATTTGGTCGTTTATAACACACTAATTAAAACCCATTTGCATTTGTGTGTTTATATTTTTTGTGCTTTCTGTGTTTTTTACAACAAAGTATTTGATTCGTTAGCAAAGAGCATTCGACAATCAGCATTTAAAAAACAAACGAATGTCTTGAAACGGCTTCAAATGCATTCGTGCAGGGCTTTGCTATATATCTATGGCATTTTGACAAAACATCTTAAGTTAAATTAAAAAAGTTGAAACCAATTTTCATACGAATTTTTATTCAAAAAACATTTTTGTTTACGTTTTTAAAATTTTGGTTTATTTTATTTATTATTAAAAATGATTTTTTTCACCGAGTTTATTTTAAAAACTTTTTTGATATCTTATCTCGACTTAAGATGTTTGGACAAAATGCCACAGATATTTATGTAAGGGTGGCGTATAAGCAACGTTATGATTTAATAATTTGTTTTTTTTTTTTCTTTTATGTTTCTCTTTCTCAATTACACGCATATCGACCGCTTTGCGCGAAATGATCGTGTATGACAATTTTTTTGAAATTGAGTTTTTGATGCAATCTTGTTCTACATTCAAAGAGACGCCACCTGACAAAATATTGTGGGCGAATACCACTTCGTTGCTCCAAAAATTTAATGTATATTTTCATTTTGATATTGCAAGCGAATGCAGAGAAAAGTAGAAAAATTGCTGTCCTGTAAAATTTGGTTTCTGTAACATACGATTCGCGCAAAGGGGTCGATATGTAAATGACAATTTACCTTAAAACTTTGGTTCTTATACAACATAAAACAATAAAATAATTCTTGTGGTCACAAAATCCTATTTACTGTCAAATCTGGGCATCTCTCGTCTTGATTCAAGTTTCGTCTATATTAAACCTTCTCTCGATTTTTTTTTATCTCATAGAGTGAGTCATGGATGCTTCACGAACTTAAAAGTCGTAAGAATACAGTAATATGTTTTTTTGCCACACAATGCTATGTTGTTATATTCAAAATTTAACAAAATTAAAGGTCAAAGCGCGGGCCATTACTCTAAAAAATATTAATAATATTTTACAGGGGTCTAATGCAGTTAAAAATACAACATATTTGCGCTATTAGAAGTTGATACGAGAAAAAAAGTTATTTGATCCACCCTAATATACACCCTTTGGTATGTGTATACAATTTTTGTAGTGAAAATTTAGTTCTGATTTAAACCAGCTTTAATTTAATAAAATCGAGTAAAAAATAAAAAAGTTATAAAGGTTTTTCAAAAGGGAAACATTTAGCATTTTCAAATCGTCGGTTGATTATTTAATTGTCGTGTGAAGATAAAAATTACATACGACATACGACAATTAAATAACACTACGTGACAAAATTTCAACAAAGTCGTGACCAAATGAATTTGACACCTAATCTTTATGTAAAATTTTCCGCTGAATCCGAATATGAAGTCAGAATTGTCAAAAGTATAACAGTTATAACAGAGATATTCCAAAATAACCGTTATTTTGGAATATCTCTGTTATAACTGACTGAAATGCAAATATCTTCAGAAATTTTAAACGGATTATGTTTTTCTTTATTTTTAGTGAAAATAACCATGGATTGCTTGTGAATATTGGTCAAGAAATGACAGAGTTACAGGGGACAAAAGTTCAAGCTTCATTGAAAATTTTATGATTTTGTTCAATTTTGCTCTTTTCAAGCTATTTTTTTTTAACCAATGATTTAAAAACCCTAATATTTTATTGCATGCGACATTAGATTATTTTACTATGAACATTTTGAGCCCAACAAGACATAAATTGGTACAAAAATGACAAACCTACAGAAGATTTAGTAAATTAACCCACATAGAAATTCAATAGTTTCAAGCAATTTTTAATATTTTTGTTACTAAAAATTTAGCTTTGTATATTTATTTGTCGTGGGTTAATTCAATTAATCTTCTGTTACTTTGTCTTTTTGCACCGATGTGGATCCTATTGGGCTCAAAATGTTCGTATTGAAATAGGCTAAAATTTTGTGTTTTAGATATTTACATATCACTCACATCATCTTTTTTAATAACACAAAAAACGGTTATTTTGGAATATCTCACAAACTGTTCTACTTTTGTCAATTCTGATTTCATATTCGGATTCAGCGGAAAATTTTACACAAAGATTGAGTGTCAAATTCATTTGGTCAAAAAATTGTCACGTAGTGTAATCAACCGACGAAATATTGATCAATAGACCGGGTCGACCTACAGACAAAAAAAAAAGAAATGAAAGATATGTCCATGAAGTTTCTAAGCCAGAAAATATTTGTTTCTGTCACGCCCCGAAATACAGCCCTTTTGGTTTTTTAATATGTAGCCCTGCCATTTAAAGCCTGATCTCATCAAATCGCATATCATTGTTCATGGCTTGACAGTGGCTTCATTTTTAATCCGACTTCAAATTCTGGGCGCCGCTTATGCCATCTCAGATATAATTAAGAATATCACATGTCTCTTCTTTCTAAAACCGTTTAAAAAATAATCGGATTAAAATCAACTGGGTTACGTGTTCATAAGTACTCGAACCTACCCGAAAATGTTTTTTTTTTCGGAATAACTCCGAAGTTTGAGAGTGTTTCCGAACTTTTTAAAATTGATTTATGATCTACTCACAAAGGTCTATAACCTACACTAGGTCGCTTTTCAAGTATAAACAAGTGCTCATTTGTAGCACCGTGCTATTGGTCGTATAACTAATTACAAAATGTAATTGATAGCGTTAATTGTAATTTGTAGGGTGTAGATAATTTACTTAAAAAATATTTTTTCCTTTTCCTTTTCCAGTTTATTGTTTTTTATTTATTAAAAATCCAACACTTTTTTAGCTGCTCTCGCATTTTCAATTAAATTAATTTATTTTTTGTATTCTTTTTGCCTTTCGCCAAAATATAGTTTATAAAAAAATGGAGCGGCCGCTAAGGTTAAACTTTTTCCAAACACGTTTTAACATGTGTTTAAATTCTAAGAAATTTCTGCAAATTTTGAAACCTTTTAAAAAAACCACTTTGTATAAACTGACTGTGAAATTTGAAGCAGGAGTTGGAAACTTTAAATTGTAAAACTAAAAAATGTACTTTTTACAACATTCAAAGTAAAGGGTAATTTGTTTTCCTATTCTGTTTTTCAGTATAAAAATAAAGGTTCGTGACAATGTGGCAATGCCAAAAATACTCAGTAAATCATCGTCCAGACTTGCAATTTTTGTTGCAGAAACTCTTGAGTTAATTTTGAGAGGGGGAGAAGATTGGGGAAGGGTACTTCGTTTCATGTACTCTGCAGTTCTGTTTTGTTTTGTTATTCTTACACTTTTTAACTTGAAGTTGGCTGTAGGTACATTTGTATAAATGTAAATCTAAAGTATAAAAAGAACAAGTAAAAAATACAAAAGTAACAGCGCTATAATTTCACAATCTGGACACAGTGCAATTTCAAAGTAAAATTTTAAAAGTTTGCAGCAACAAAAATTGCAAGTCTAGACGATGGATGACTTTGGCTTGCCATTTGATTTGATTAAATTTTTTTTTTTTATCAAAATTTATGCTGTGTAAGTAAGAAATGTGTTTCGTTGACAAGTGCTTCCAACATGATGGTGGCACATGGTACGCGTTGCCATGAACCTATTGAAAGGCTAGTGTGGTGAGCAATTAATCTCACGTGTTAAAGCAGTTCACTGACCGCCAAGATCATGCTATTTGACCCCACTCGTGTACAAGGACAAGCCAGGCACACTTCCAGCCCTGAATAACAGCATTTTAGATGCCATTGATGAGATACTGGCCGAAATGCTGGAAAAATAAATAAATATGTAGTGTATTGACTTTTGTATATTGTCTGTGTTTTCTTTTTCAATTTTCAAAACCCAAACGGTTAAAAAATCACCCGCTTTTAAAATTGTTTCAACCAAATTGTATTCTTGTGTAAATTCTAGTGCAAAGCATTTGTGGCTTTTGTGTTTTTCTTTTATCTCCAAGCACAACCCTCAAATGTAAATGATAATGTATAATAAAAAGTAGAATATCCGAAAATTATTTTACTAAATCTAAGCAAAAAATGTTAAAAACTTGTTTCGAAAATCCTGCTAAAAAAGACATAAATTTTTTTTATCCCTGCAATGAAACTTTTCAACAAAGTTGACAGTTTTTATAATAAACATTTAAAATTACCCCCCATCCCCTTTTAACGCCTTTTTTTATTTCTAAATATTTAATTAAAATATTAAAAATTTTATATTTTTATTTAATTTTAGATTAAATTTAATTCTTAAAGTCAACTCTTATTGTGGCCTTGTCCGGTAATATTCTGTTTTATTATTTTGTTGTGTCTTGTATCATCATGCATCAGCATGTGTCACGTAATTCATTTGATGTTTAATGAATAAACGAATATGTGTGTGTGTTTATATCGTTTTTAAAAAGTTCTACTCGTATTAAACAATAATTTTCAAGCTTTCTTTTTTGTTTTTTGCTAAATATCTACGTACGTATGTATGTATGTACTTTAGTTTGTTTGTCTAAAATGCTTAATTTGTTTTACAAGTAAAAATATTTAGTTTATAGAACTTGCCAAGAATATTTCTATTATAAATAATATTTCTAAATCCATTTCAAGGACTTATTACACTATGCCATATTGATTTTATCCAGAAAATACATTTGAATTTAAAGCAGTTTTTGTAATTGTGTTAGTAATAAAAATGTCAAACGTATGGTTTGATGTGAATTTGACGAAAATCTAAATTCTTTGGATTTTCATAAAAATAAGATTACAGTTTGATGTGTGTGCTCGTATTACTTAAAATTTTATTTAGGTTTTGTTTAAAAATTTATAAAAAACGTTAATTTTCAAATTTTTCTATCGAAATTTTTTTATTTGACAAAAAATTTTATATACTTGCATACATATTTTTGATGTGTGGCCATGTCGCTTAAAGCTCAGAGAATACACATTTCTACCCATTGACTGTGGTACAAAAGACGTAAATACGACAAAAAACATGTTTTGTTACTTAAGTTGTCGTCGTCAATGTTACATAGGCGACAAATTCAAAAATGTCCTGAAGACATCGTTGACAACATTTGCGTCTATGACCATTTTGCCAACTGGATGATAACAACTCACACGCATGTGTGCGTGCCTGCAATATATATTAGAAGTGTAGTCAACCCAGCGGGAAAAAGAAGTAGTACGGATGCCTTCTAGAAGGCCTCTGCACTCCTTCTTTTGGATAAACAAGCATTCCATACTCATATCTTTATTACACACGTTGTCATTGCGGAGTAGGCCTTCCACTCTCGCTTCTTTAGCAGGTACATAAAAATGGTAACGGGATCAAAAAAAAAAAAAATATTTTGCTTGTGCAAAAAAACTATACAAAAAATGTTACTCCTTCTCTACTCCCTTCTCATAGAAGCGAGTGTGGAAGGTTTATCTTATTTGTTTTTTTTTCGTTTATTTTTTTTTTTAATAAATATAAATTCAAACTACAATAAACAATAGTTACTACAATTAGTTGAAATTCTCCCAACATTAATTGTAGTTGTAAGTAGGTTAGGAAAAAGAAAATGAAAACAACAACAACTTACAAAAGCATGTTGTCAATTAAGTGTTTTTTAGGCCGTGCACTTGCCTGTTTATTATCAAAAAGTAATTTAAATTTTTGGGAATACAAAATTTTAATTTCAAAAGAATTTGTTATTCGTGCTTAATTCCCAATTTTTATTCTTGATAAAAACACTAGGGAATGTAAGATGAGATAAACTCACTGTTTATTGTTGATGTTTTTGTTTAAACTTTGATTTTGTTACAAGTAGAACTGTTGCTTATAAGTCTTATACGTTTAACGTTTTATTTGGTTTAATATCTTTAGTTTTTCTAAAATCTTTATGGATAAAGTTTCCTGATGATCTGGCCTAAGCAATTAGTGAAATGCGCATAGGAATAGCTTATCCCATCAACAATAAATTTCAAGTGTTTTTATCAAGAATAAAAACTGGGAATTAAGCACGAATAACAAAATCTTTTGAAATGTCCATAAATGTTTGTTTGATGGTATTTGTTATATGTGAGCAATGTAAGCAAGTGTTTCATATTTTTTACATCTTTGATGGTAGATGTAAGATGTTGATCAGTGTAAAAAGTTTATTAGGATGTAACCATACATACCCTCGGGGGAGAGTTCCCGCAAATCAAGAAAATTAGAAATCAAATCGGAAAATTAGAAACCCTAGTGAACTTTGAAATTTATAGCCCACTTTACCTTGAGGAAAATTACAATTAGTTTCCAAACCTTCATTTCAAACAAATGCTTAGTGAAAAAACTGTTTACGTGTAATTCATCCTGTATATGACAAATATGACGATTCGATGTTTAATTGCAAACAGTATCGTCGTAAATAATAATTTGCATAAATATTTAAATTTTTACTTTTCCATGTTGCACACATGGATGCAATCGTTTGTATTTATGCACTTGTACTTACATCTGTACAACTTGACTTAATAACAAAACAGCAATAAAAATCAATAATCATTTAACTAAATTTTACAATATTTATGTACATATAGTATATTGTGTATGCTACCATTTTGTTACTGAGTTTAATATAAAGTACACATTATTGGATATTTCACAGTGGGACTAAAAAGACAGCATATCAAAATTGTAGAATATACATACAAATATACTTATTTGCATCAGTGTTGTCAATTTTCAATTATAAAGTTAAATTACACAAAAAATATGTGTGCACAAAAATTAGTAAATTAATGCCCTGTGTATGAGCTAAAGCTTATGAAACACGAAAATAATATTTCATCACCATTATCAAGTATACTTATCGAATTAGAATCAATTTCCAATTTGATCCGTTTGAGCATTTCGATCAATTTTGTAAGCCAATTAGATAAATAGTGTTTAATTACATTTAAAAAAGATTCAAACAAAAGGAGTTTTAAATAAACTTTTAATAACGAAGCACATCTTTTGTCGAAGGGCTATAATTTACAAAGGCTTCTAGGATGATAATTAGGGAAACCATAAATATGCCATTTCCTTGTGCGACCAATGAAGGCACAAATATTTTATTTATCCGTTCTAGAGCCTTTTATAAATTTTGGCGTCGATTTTTTAGTGCATATTTTACAGTATGCAGCATTTTTGTGCATTATTTAGTTAAACGAGCATTTTTGCATCTTTTTTATGTTTATAGCGCATATTTTGCCTTTTTAAAGCATATTTTGATACATTTTCAATTTTTTAAGATGCCTACAAGAGCTTTCACGGCAAATAAAAATTTTTTTTTTCGAAACTCTGAATAGCAGATGGCTATGTGATATGTATAATACAAAGAAATCTAGACCAATTTTTAAGTATACCGATCGACTCAGTATCACTTTTTAAAGTGCTCTAACGATGTCCATCCGTCCGTCTAGCGCGTTTGCAAGGAACTAGTTCCAATTTTGTAGATATGTAAATATGGACGAATTCTATGTAAATGGTTCGAATCGGTCTATTATTTCACATATTCCCCATAAAAACCTCTTTCCTAATAAGACTCTTTGTGCCCGTAAACCCGTATTAAAATAAAATTCGCCCCAAAAATATTTTACTTGCACAACAGTATATATTTTTTTGGAATATTTGTAATATTATCACTGCTCCATTGATTTAAACATCAGTAATTGCTAAGTTTAATTTTTAATAAGAGATTAGTTGATAGTTCTATGGGGTTTCGAGAGCTAATAATATAAAGTGAAAACGTTTTCTGTAAGATTTGTTGGTTTTAATTATACAATAGAGGTATATATTTTTTAAAATTAAAAATGTTCCGCTGATTTGGCATTCCGTTTAGAAAAATATGTAAGCAAAATAAAATGTATTCATTAATTGTGGAATTTAATATGTATTGTAAATTGTGATAGATCTTTAAATGTGACTTTCACCAGCTGTCGCTGCTATTTTGGTGTTTTTACCAACTATAACATGTGCACTGTTTAATGTTTAATGTTTAAGTAATTACCTGCCTATTTTTGCCTAAACATTTTCTATCGTATCTTTAGGTTGCAATGTCTATCACTAAATGGGATGTATTCAATGTTTGGTACTCTGAAGAAGACCAGAAGAAAAAAATAACGCTGTCATACATTACATTTTCATGAATAGCGGTATAGAAAATGATGAAGATAATGACCATAAGGATGAAGTTAAGTAATCAGCCCAACATTTTCTTAGCAAAATATCGAAGAAGTGGATGCATGCACACCAGAGAACTGAAAAAATCATACGCTATAATTTACATTAACTCTATGCCTGCAAAACAAAGTTCAACATTGGTCATTTTGACATCGTTTTGTACACATTTGATTTGTGTATGTGTAAAGCCTATAGTACACGGAATGTAAAAAGCCACATGCGCATGTGGTTCTGACGTAATTTTGACGTCACTACAAAGCCACAATAGCCAGTTCGTGTTGTGTGATGACGACAAAATTACGTCAGAAGCACATGCGAATGTGGCTTTTTACATTTCGTATACTAAAGGCTTAAGTTTTTTATTGAAAGTGCTTTGTTTGCATTTATTGTTGGGCACGTAGTAAAACAATTGCACAAAGTCAAAATACAGACATTCTTATGCTTTTGCATTCAAGTAGTCATTGCCCACTCGATTAGACAAAGACGAATATAAATTGGTATGAGTACGAGTCGCATTGTTGGTATGATCGTTGTAGGCATAAGTTCAACTAGTTGTTGTGTCAAATTTGGTTTTTGTTTACCCTGCAAATAATATTGGACCACCTGATTTTGATCAAATGGACTACTCATTGGACCAGTCCGATGAATTCAAGCATGGACCATGTCATTGTTTAAAAGTGTTTGTAGTGAGCCGACATGTCTTCGTTTTTTAACGACATGTGCTCTTTTTTAAACGACTTCAAAATTAATCCTCTTGAGTTTACCATGGAGTAGTTTTAATACTTCTTCTTTGTAATCCAAAGCTGGGTTATATGATCCTGCACTAGGACATCGTAATGATAAATAGACCATATTTTTCCATATGTTTGGGTTACTTTTGGACTAGTCCTAGTCTCTTGTGGGCTACAGTTTACACGTGTGTTTGGACTAGTCCTATTATTAGCAGGGTAGTTTTTTAAAAGCTTAAAAAGCAACATTAAAAACAATACATTGCACATACGGAACTCCTGTAGTTTTTAAGAAATGATAAAAAATAAGAGCAGTCTTCTTGTTTCTATGGAAATTGTTTGTACCTATGTGCGTTTAGTTTCATTTAAATTTTTTCTTCTTTTGAATATGAAGCATATGAAAAAACTGTACGTACTACATACATAGCAACTGCTGAATAGGAATCAGAGCAATGATGTTTGTGTATTTTTCTTTGTATATGTTTTTTACCAACGAAATAATTGACGAACGAAGCTAAACATGGTATGAATGGCAAAGCCAATACGCTGTGCATGACTTGAATGCATTTTAAAACAACACCGATGTGTGTGGCTGAGAAAGTTTGATTGCATGAACACAAATGAGTGTATTTGATGTTGTTGATTTAATGCGAATTTTTTGCAATCACATAAAGCCGTTCTCTGATGCACACAGAACAAATGATATGTTCGAGTCAATCTTTAAAATAAATTGGATTAATCTTTTCTCTTTCCCAGTAAAAGCCTCGTCCAGTTTTCGGAAGAAGACTCGGAGGAAGGACCATCAAGACCCAGACGACCATCGTTTTTAGAAGGAGAGAAAGATCAAAGCAGTTGTGAACACTTGTTCCCCAGAAGAGTTAAAATTTGCGGCTGCAAGTAGGCGTCATAAAGCAGGCAACGGAGTTGCTGCAGAGTTTGTTAGAGCCATAGATGTTTCTCCAGAAAGGGCACTAAAAAAATGGTTAAATACGCAATCTACAAAATAATAATACCTTAAAGCAGTGAAGATGCGCGCGCGCAGGCGCCAAAAAACGTAATGCTGACATATATCCATCTGATCTGTTGATAAAGAACTGAATGTTGTTTTTAAGGTTATTTGGGACGCTGAATTTTTAGTTTTTATGAATTTTGAAAAAACAAAATTTTTTTTTTTAAATCTATGGAAAAGGTTTCCTGATGATCTGGCCTAAGCAACCAGTGAAATGCGCATAGAAGCTAGCTTTCCCTCAACAATAAATTTCAGTGTATTTATCATATATAAAAAATTGAGAATTTAGCACGTCATACAAAAATCTTAATGATAAATTTTTTTTTATTTAAATTTTTATTATTCTTTAAAGTTCAACGATATCTCTGAAACTACTGGTCAAATTTAAAACCTATGTAAGCACGGCCTTTTGATAATATTACTTTGAATTTTTTTTTGACATATGGTGATATATATTCAAGATAATAATATGTAGCGAAAGTGGCTTTATTTTGGCCATTACGGTATATCGCGAAAATTCGAGCTGATAAAAAAAACTAAGTGCGGAGTTTGATTCAGCGTCCCAAATAACTAAAAACAACATTCAGTTCTTAATCACCAAAAACCTTGTTCCCTTGTTCTATGAAATGATTTTGTATGTTCTATGTCACTTAATTTTATATTGAAAGCGGCCACACCAGCGCAATCGAATCCGTAAATTTTTGGCGTAAGATCGTGCCATACAAAGTCAATTGTTCGTACAAATTTGTATCCTTATATGTATGTACTTATAAATAAGAGTTATGAGGTTTTTTCGCTCTAAATTTGTCCACAATGAAATGTTAACAATAATTAAACATTAAGCGACCGTACCTAAAATCCCATTAAGAAAAAACCCCATATGGATGTTAATATCTAGATAATATTCGGCGCAAACATCTCTTATAAGAATCTAAACCTAATATCATCCTAAACGATAATATTTTTAGGTTTTTTTTTTAATTTTGTTATTTAATTGTCTTCAAATGAGCAATTTTAAAATTTTTTTTTTCAGGGCATGTTTTTCAGTTTTTACTGCATATTTAATGCACATAAAACGCGTTTTTAGAGCATATTCCTGGTTTTCCTGATGATAACTATACATACTTATTAATTATTTAAAAATTCTGGTTGTGAGAGTAGTTTGACATTGCTTTTTTAGATATAAGAGAAAAATGTCACGGTTCGAAAATTAATTTAAAGAAAATAAAAAGTGTACATATTTTGAATAATTATTCAGAATGTGGCAACGCTGAGGTGCACCGGTTTGCATTGAGAGAAATCGATTTTTTATAGACGGGCGCGTTTAATCATAGGACAAGCATTAAAGGGCACCAAAAGATTTATATTTTACTGCTAATAAAATTGTCGTTAGGAAATTATGAAATATTCATATCAACAATTTATGATCCTTTCAAAAATGTTAAAAACTTTTTTTTACTTCTTAGGTAATTTTTGGTGCATTTGATGTATATTTTATAGATTTTCAAATACTTGAAGCTGTCCCTTATACCCGTTTTAGAATAACGGTTATTTACAGTGCTTGTTGAAATTTCACACAGCACCTTTTAAAAACAAAATTTTGTAAAATGAAAACATTTAACAACTATTTTTCAAACTCGTGATACTTTTTAAAGCAGCGCTGCGTATTATGTACATTTTTCTTTTGTTTAACTTGGTGGTCACACGATCAAGTTTTGCTTTTCAATTCCTTTCAATTTGCAATACACTCTCAGTTTTTTTACTAACACACTCACACTTTTTAAATTGACCACGAGATGGCTTTCAATTTCACCTTTCCATTTGTTTGGCAATTAACTTTAAATTTAACAGCTGAGTACAAGTTTGTCTCTGTTGTTGTTGTTGACATCTTGGAAGTAAATTGCTTACAAATTGAGTGCAGCCTACGTCACAGCTTTCAATTTATGTAAATTTTGACAAGCAGTATATGTAAAAGACTACCAAGAACAACTTGAACGTGTGGCCGCAGGGTAATATACGCAAACGCTTCCAGAACTTAATTGCTTAAGCCTCTCTCACATGACATGTTTTTTACATCTAGCTTGTCAACTTTTTAAGCAATATGTAATTCAGTCTGTCTGTCAAAATTTTTACAATATTCGGTTACATTTGCAGACACCTAATCTTTCTTTAAATTTGATGATTCCAATTTAGGATATATTAAAAAAAACTTTATTAATCAATGTGTGTTCTAGTAATGACGTTTGGTTATATTTGTTACGTTTTTTGAACTTTTGAATGCCCAACGTAACATGTTTAATTTTTTGGTCAAATTTTCGTAAATGACACAGAACGAAATAATATTTTTGAAATAGTACTTGATTCATGAATGAACCAATGTTCAAAATTCTTAAAAAAAGTTGATATGGGCTCAGTTCTAAAAAATCCGCTGCAAAGCAACTCTTTTTTCAAATGCTTCTACAATGCAGCACTGCAGAATTTTACAATGTTATCTGTGCCACAAGTGCATCAAAAAAGTCATCGATGCGTTCATAATAAGCAAACTGTGCATCCTTAAACTTGATGAACTCGGTCATGCTTGATTTTTAAATTTACGTTTTTATACATCTAGTATCAATTTTATTCTGTACTAGCTGGCCACCCCGGCTTTGCTCGGTAGCTGATTACTAATGATCGATGGAGCCGTTTTCTGATTTTAAATAAATCGAAAAAAGTGGACGTAAAATTGGGCGAGGCATAATTTTCTTTCCGTAAAAACCTTAGTTGGACCATCGTCCAAATCGGTCAAATAAATAGAAAAAGTGGGCGTTAAAGTAGGCGTGGTAAATTTTTCTTAAAATGGATTAATACGAACATTTGAAAGAAAATTAGGCAAATCGATGGAGCCGTTTTCTGATTTCAGGTAAATCGAAAAAAGTGGGCGTAAAAGTGGCGAGGCATAATTTTCTTTCCGTAAAAACCTAAGTTGGATCATGCCGATTATTTTAAAGAAAAAATCGTCCAAATCGGTCAAATAAATAGAAAAAGTGGGCGTAAAAGTAGGCGTGGAAAATGTTTCCTTCGATGAAAACCTAAAATGGATTAATACGAACATTTGAAAGAAAATAAGTCAAATCGATGGAGCCGTTTTCTGATTTTAGGTAAATCGAATAAGGTGGGCGGGGCAACATTTTATTTTTCCTTCCGTACAAACCTTGGTTGTACCATGGCGATAATTTTAAAGAAAAAATCGTCCAAATCGGTCAAGCCGTTCTCAAGTTATGCGATCAGCAACACACAACATTTAATTTTTATCATATTGATTTGTTCAATAAATGAATTTATTGTATTGTTATTATCACTTAAGCAAACTGGAAAATAAGGCCAATCTAGCAGAGGAAAAGTCATATCTTCTATAGTAATATTCTGATCCACAATAAATGTAGGGATGAAAATTAGACATTTTTTAATACAGTTGGCGCTATATGTGGTTAAGGCCGGGATTCATTATCCCACGAAAATCTGACGGAATTCTATCCTACAAAAATAATATCTGCAAAATCTTCTGTCAATATGCAATTGCAAATGACTCAGCTACTTTACAAGAAAATGCAACTCTGATCGCATTTTATGAAAATGTGCATAAACATTTGCAAGTCGGACACACTTGTAAAAAAATCTGTCACTCAATTCATTAGAGTTGTGTCGTTCCGGAATGACTTAGTTCCATTGAACGATTTCCTAAAAGGAACGGTGCGGACTTTTTCAATAGTTCCTTTTTTGTCGTTCCTCGTTCCGCAATCGCAATCCGTTGAATGATCACATGTATTTTTGTAGGTTCGTTTTTTTGTGAATTGATCAGTGTTGCCGACTTTTGTGTTTTCTTTATCGTGACATAAAAAAATTCTAATTAAATCAATTACAAATGTGATCCAAAGCAATATATTTAAGCAATATACATACCAATTATTATTATTTTTTACAAACATTTTAAAAACTACATAATTCTTATATATGGGTAATTCCAAAGTGTTGAACGTGTCAGTCGTACGCATCAAAAATGCAATAACATTTTAAAGACAAAATATTTTTACGTTCTTTTAACCCTTAAATTATAGCACTAAGAAAACACTGTTATCTATGCTAAAGTTTATGGAGGGCGCGATTCTAGGTCAAAGATAATGGCAAAAGAAGTAGCGGTTCGAACGTGAAAAAAACAGAAGTAGTTTTTATGGCCATGTGCAAAAAGGCGTAATTCATGGAAACCTGGCACAATTTTTTAGTCAAACTACTTTCAGAATTTTACGTAGCAATGTAACAATAAAAAGTCTTGGTTTGATTCCAAAATCTTCTGTATTTTCTTTTTTTAAGCCAAAATCTGGGTCGATATGTGACATTTCAAACATGAAATTTTTCCGTAGTAATTCAATTGAATAATGATTAAAATAAAATAAAAATTTACCGTTTATCCGAATAACATATTTCTCTTCCTTAGATTACAGACCATGTAAGAAAATTTTTTTGGAATAATTTTTATCAAATATCACCTCTTTTAAGAAAGATAAATATTAAAGGAAGCATACAATAAAATATTCTCACATATAAGAAATTACGTTTGCACAACTTTGCAGTCTGATTATTCATCTAAGTGAACAAATTTATGAGTAAATTTAGTAAATTAGTAAAATCTAAATAATTCTCTATAACAAATTCGTAATATAATCAGCTTTTAATAACTTTTAAATTTTCGGTCACGGTGGACCTTTTGACGAAAATGCCCATATGTAGTTGTTACACCACAACATAAAAACAAACAATAACAAATATTTTCAAAGTAAAAAACAGGAACGATGAACGAAAAGAACGACCTAGTTCCTTTGATCTTTCGGATCGGTCGGAACGATTTTGCCTGACTCTAGAATTCATTTTTAAGCCACACTATCGTACTTTATGAGCACACACGATACGACTTCGTCGTTTTTTCAAAAATTTCGCAACAATAATATTTTTCATTGGATCAGGGTTGCATTTTATTTCATGTGTGAGTGTTTATACTTTGTGTGATGGTGTGAACACAAACTGTCATGTTACATTAGATTTTTTGACAGTCGCAACAAAACTCATTAGATTTCTATCTCACAATGTATTATGGAATACGTTAGACTTGTGAGATAGTGAAAAATAACATGGTGTCTTCATCTCACAATTTTTTGTCATTATACAACAAAAAAAAACGCTGACAAAAATATAGACTTTGACGTTTGGTATTACCAAAAATTGTCAGGTGAAAACTCCATGTAAAGAAACAATGAAATTGATATTTATGTTATGCTTGATTTCGTCATCCATAAAAAAGACTTTTGTTTTAACTATTTATTTAAATTAAATCAATATTTATGTTTTATTTATGTTTTTAATAAACTTTTCTCTTGTTTAAAAAGTGTGGTTTTATTGTAGAAAATAATTTATATACAGTCCAAAATGTGGATTGTACTAGGTTTCACTTATTATCCATAAAATGGCTTATAAAAAAATCGGCTATAATCCAAATCGGTTCTAGTCCACAAAAGTTGTGCAATCACAGTATTTAGTGGACTATAGGCGAAAAGTACTGTAGTCCTGTGCCAAAGTGCATGGCTTAATCAAATATCTATAGGATATATCGATTATTAGTTTAGCACACATTGTGTCCACAAATAAACTTAACGAAATGCAGAAAAGTATTGCAAAACATTTCAAGGAGGTTGTGACCACTTCTTATAAATTTCAATTTTTTTTTTTTTTTTTTTGAAAAAGTATAAATGTTGTTTAAGCCCCAACTTACAACATGTAAATGTTGTTATGAAAAGTAAAAGGCCATCAGATCTATTATTCTTCCCCCCCCCCCCCCCCCCCACAAACCCATTCTCCTGCCATTAAAATTATTGTTGCTTTAACACACGCACACATGCAGTCATAAGTGAAAAAAGTACATGTGTATTCTAATATTATGACACAAACCAATACAAACACAAGCCTTAAATATAAATTGCTGACTGTCATCATTATGGACACAATATTAAATATCCTTGAATTTTGTTATCAAGGAAAGAACAGAAAGGACATGTTTAAATACTCTACTAACATACAAATTCAAATGTAACCCATACGTACACACAATTTGCCCATAAACATACACACATACTTATATGTGAGTATAAAATTGCTTTAAAAAAAGGAAGAGATGTCCATCCAATTTATACGCAAATACATTCAAAGAGTCGCATTAAATGTAACATAATATGTATGTGTGATTAGATTAAACCTTTTCGTAATTGTGTTTATTAGATAGAAGTTTAATATTGACAAGTCTTAAGTAGTCCCTTCTATTTGCATTAGGATTAGTATTTGTATTTCAGAAAGTTATAAAATTAATCCACATAAAATTCACCTATTACGGTACGACAAATTCATTGATTTTATTTGTAAAACTGTAGGATACTTGTGCCATATGAAGTATTTGATTTGTGAAACGTAAATTTGTGTTAAGTAAAATCAACAAGGACAAAGATTTTATTTAAGCCTCCTTTCGCAATATGTACTAAATAATCAAAGTATTTAATGGTGATATACATTTAAAATTTAAATGATTTTGCTTCGACATTTTGTGAAATATTTTGCATGTTAAAAAATAATCTACTATTTTACTCAAAGCAAGTTGAAGAATTTAAATCAGGTCGTCCCTTTTAAAACGATCTCCTGAATATCACCTTATTAATATCGAGATGTTCGTGTCAGCACAAATATGTCATACGAGAGTTTCAATTCATATTTAAACATTGACAATATTAACTGACTATTTTACTAAATGCAAAAGAACTCTTTCTTTCGCACAACAATATGTTAATCATAAACAAATTGGAATTAACTGCCAATTTCAGAATGCTTTCTTTCGCATAAATACGCATGGCCCTACTTGGTTGAGGCAACCTCGTGAATACAAGCCGCGTCACCCTCCCTATCGACCACCAACACATTTAAGTTCACTCATTTTCTGTTCAGCTCGAACGCCCGTATAATATATTAAAGCGATTTTCTGATTTACCCCTTGCAATGCGAAATATATCGTATTGATTCAGGTGCTTATAGTACTTGAGACCCCGATAATGCTCGTATAATACCTTGATTTTAACACAGCTAGAAGTGAATTTCACTCGAAATCGCTTGATTCTTATATGTAAGCAGAATTTTATACCTGAGTATAATCAGTATACCCTTATCTTTAAAGAGCAGCTTGCTCACTTTAAGCTCTTCAAATGGACCGCACAGCGGACATCGGAACAGCTTCAAGTATTTTCACCCGGCCTTTCGTGGAGCTTGTTCTCACACCTAGTTCAGAAACCCACTTATTTTGTTTCTTTCTCTTTTTATTTTTTTTTATTAATTTGTTTTTTAGTTACCTTGTCGAGTACATCACGTCGACCATTGAAGGGCCCTCCAATCCTAAGGCCACTCCCAAGCCCAAGAAGATGAAAAAAGGAAGTCGCAGCCAAACCCAGCCTGCAAACACATGCTAACATTGCTGCCAGCAACCCACACAACAAAAATCACAGCACGCCGTCACACACCGGTCATCAACGTTCCCGGATACACCTCAGACACCGGCTACACATTCTCTATAAAAAAACATATTTTTTGTGAGTTTTCGACCCGCGTGATCCTTAGCCCTCATTGCTGCAGTAAAGCATGGGGGCGGGATGTTTACGCGCTTAGTGTAAACGTTGCCTTATTATTGTTTAAGCTCAAATTAGACGTGACATAAACATAATGCCACAGCCGTAACGGCGAATTTAGGAACCAAAATTTAATTGGTTTGTATGGTTTATTTATGTCGTTTTTGTAATACAGTGGCTATGGTAAAACAGTTTTGGTATGGTTATGTCACGTCTAATTGGACCTTTACCTGTTTTTTAGTTTAGTTAAAGTTGTTGTTATTTGTACCGATATTATTATTATTTCTAAATATAATTGGCTCTGTAAAGCGCCCCATTCTCCTACATACGATATTATTATTTCTATATTGCCCTATATCTGTGGTTTTCATGGGCAACCACGTATGTCTAAAAATCAAATTTTTCAGGAGAGCCAAAAAACCGTTCTAGATAAAATTTTGGGCTAGGTATTAAACTTTTTAAAGTTTTTCTTAAACAGTCATGTGAATATAGGTCTTACTAAATTTTCGTAAAAATTTTGGGACAAATATCCTTTAAATATTTGATCCTAGCGGAGAACAAAAAAAAACAAAGTGGTACGAAGACTAAAAGTGTGTGCAGAAAAAACAACATAAGTATGTCAACACAGGTGGTTCTCAATGATGAAAACTGTTATTAAGGCAGTCACCAAAGAAGATTTAGGTTGTTATTGTCTAATAATTATTCGCCGATATTTTGAAGTTTTTGTTGAAAGATCCGTTTGGTATTAATTTGTATTATCTAAAAAGTGCATTAGAAAAATAAAACAGTAAAAAAAGTTCTGCAATTATTTATTTATTTATTTTTTTATTTTAATTATTAATTAATGGGCACAAATTGATAATACTTCACCATATAAAATATAAAAATTTAAAAGTTAATTCAATTAAAATTTTGTCTTAAAAATTAGCAATATTAAAATTATTGTTTACTCCTCGTCTAAAGGCCAGTTTACACGGTAATACAATGTATTACGACTTTGTAGAAACAAAATAATGGGTCTCATGCATTAAACGTGAGCTTGAGCTTGAGCTCGGACTCGATTTTTTGAGTAAAAGGTGCTTGTCGTATGCAAAATAAAATTTAATGTATTTGCTTTTACTCACTGCTCACGTTTGATCTCGTCTGGCTCAGTTTGAACTAAGATAGATGAGCTTTTGCTCATTTTTGCTTTCTTTTTTGAGCTCTTGCTTTGTTGAGCCTGCCTTATAGTTGCTCGCATACAGTAAAAAGGAATCATGGCTGAATATTTTGTGCCACAAATAAATACAAAATGTTATCAACAGCGTAAAACAAATTTAGCAAGTGAGGATAAAAAATTATACATATATACATAATTAATAATAAAATGATAAATACATAGGTGTGATGATAGAAGCATCTGCTTAAGGCTAGATTACACTATTATACTTTGTATTAATACATGTCAAAAACTCAAGTAATATGGCAAAGTGTGATAGTGTGAATGCAATGTGTCACGAAAATTACAAGTGTTATGAAAAAAGTTTGACATCCCATACGACTTCATCGTTTTTTGAAAAATTTCTAAGCAATAATACTTTTCATTGGATCAGGGTTGCATTTTATTTCATGTGTGAGTGTTTATACTTTGCGTGATGGTGTGAACACAAACTGTCATTTTACATTAGATTTTTTGACAGTCGCATCAAAACTCATTAGATTTCTATCTCACAAAGTATTATGAAATACGTAAGGCTTGTGAGATAGTGTAATATAGGCTTTATTGGCTAATTATTTTTTTGAGGAGTCAGAAGAAACACGTGGTAGCAACATTAATAAAATTCGACTGTATTTAAGATTTTGTGCAGAACCTGGATTCCACAGATATTGGAGTCCACTAATCAACTGTGCCGCGAAAGCAAACGAGTGGATAAAATTCCCGAAAGATGCAGATGAAATAAAAGATGCTCAAATGAAATGGCAAGCAAATTGTTGCTTTCCATTTGCAATTGGAGTGATTGATTGTACTCATATAAAAATTAAAAAACACACAAATCAAAGCGATGAGTATTATTATTATTTGATTCTACTTCTACTTCACTTTCACTTGACGACATGTTTGCACTTCAATAACAATTAGACGTTTGATCTCCCTTTGCTCAAGTAATTGCAATTGGTTTGAACTCATTTTTATGCATACGAAATTGAGCAAAAGCTGTTGCTGTTTGATCGAACTCGACTTACGAGCAATTGCTCACCTGTCTCAACTCAGCGCTTTTGCTCGTTTTTATGCATGAGACCCAATATGAAATTCTCTCCGTGTTTAAAAGAAAAAAATAAAAGTCTGTTGAGAGTATACCAAGGCGAATTTATAACAGGTAAGTGCAACTCTACAACTACAAAAAGCCCCATGTATGCCCCATGTATTTTGTTTTTGCAATTTTCTGACTTGTTGTCATATTTCAGTATAGAAACAAAACAATATTTTAACGTTTCACCATTTTTTTAATTCGCCGTGGATACAGCTGACGAACGGCTGACGAGTTGAGCTTACCTGGAGTTAATTCGCCTTGGAGTATACTTTATGTTTACACGGATGCTATAAGTAAAATCAAAAATAATAACAAAAAAGCAGATGGTTGCAGTTTTACAATTTTTACAAAAACAACATGAAAATTTCCAAAGTTGATTTTAGTTGTTTTTGTAATTGTATAAAAATGCTACCACCTTCAATATACTCCGTTAAAATGCACCTCTGGTGTGATGAAAATACATAAGTATTATTATTATTAAAGCCTAGATTACACTATCTCACAAGTCTTACGTATTCCATAATACTTTGTGAGATAGAATTCTAATGAGTTTTGTTGCGGCTGTCAAAAAATCAAATGTAACATGACAGTTTGTGTTCACACCATCACACAAAGTATAAGCACTCACACATGAAATAAAATGCAACCCTGATCCAATGAAAAGTATTATTGTTTAGAAATTTTTCAAAAAACGATGAAGTCGTATGGGATGTCAAACTTTTTTCTTAATACTTGTCGTTTTCGTGACACATTGCATTCACACTATCACACTTTGTCATATTACTTAAGTTTTTGACATGTATTAATACAAAGTATAATAGTGTAATCTAGCCTTAAGTATTATTATTAAATATTATTATTTAATAAGTGGCATATTGGTTTTAACGAAATTATGGCGCAACTCTTATTTTAAAGAAAACATAACCTTTAAAGCAAACCAACGTCGTACATTGTTGCTAACACATTTCACAGAATGTTGCTCTACTTTCCCTTGTGCAATCAAAATTTAAAGTATTTTGATTCTTACCAATATATCACATACACATTGGCGATATTATTGTACAATACGAAAAATTTGACAATTATATTGCAAGTGTATGAGCCGTTTAAAACCCAAATTACTTACTGTTGTGAATGAAAAACAAAAATTAAATAGATTTACCCCATTAATTTGTAAAACCCATAAAAATTAACACATAGTTGTTGTCATAAAATTTTCATCCTAATTCTGAAGCTCACATACGTCCTACCAGTGCCAAACGACAATTCTCCTCTAATCACGCTTCTCGTTTATTATCATAGTTTTTGCTGAGGTCTTTGTAAACGTCCGACTTTTTTTACATACAAATAATTTTTCGCACCTTTAGATTTGTTTATGGAGGCCAAGGCAGTGACCAATAACTAAATACTATAACACTATAATGCATTTGAATAAACTTTGCCTCTGTATGACATGTCCACGTTAAACGTCAATCTAAATTAGTGTTTTTATACGGAATTTCCCGTTACAAAAATCCCGGTATCCCGCACATTTTTCGGGAAAAAAAATCCAGGAAATTAGTGCGGGAATTGCCGGGATTTTTTAATTTAATTAGGCAACTTTGCTGCTGATATAATTGTAAATAATTTATGCCAAGAAATATACAATATGTCCATCCATATCCGATAAGTAAGACGATGTTTGATGTTTGATGATCTAAAATTTCGAATTATTGAAAGAAGAGTAGTAAAAATGTACACAATTTTAAATTTTTTAAAGACCCAGATTTATTTTACAAAAACGAAAAAAAGTTCTTCCAACTTGCTTCAAAAATGTTAATGATTTTTTATCTAAAGCAGCAGCATAAAAGATTTTTTGAATTAGATTCTGAAAGAGATGGTGACAAAAGTGATTAGTAAAGGACACGCTTATTCAAAACAAAGAAAGAAATGTTCTTTAAAAAAGAATGACAAGTTTTTGAAGAAAATGGCAAAAACTGAGAGTGTCCGGATATTGTATAATGTTCCCTTTACTATAAAGGTAAACATCCAGAGGAAAGAAACGTGTTTTCTGATTTACATCTTCTTGATTAAAATTAGAAATAGGCTTTCAAACGTTTCTGTAAAGGTTTAATATGAACTAAAACCTTTTTTTTAAAGAAATATTTTTTTATAATTTGTTTAATTACAGATGGCAACACAACTGAATATTTTTTTATTTTATATTTTAATACCATGTTCACACGGACAGCAATATTCGTGTTTCGCTCTCTTATTCCTGTTTCGCGCCCCAAACATGACTGAAACGACTTGTTTCCCCATACAAAATTTTGTGAGCGAAACAGGTCGTTTCTCTAATTTTGATAACAATTATCGTTAGTTTATCTGAACTAGCTCTCAAAAAAAATCAAAACAAAATAAAATACAAAATAAAAATTGATGTTTAATAAAATAAAGTGATAATTATCAAATAATAATATTAATAAAAGTATTAAATAATATATTTTTAGCTTTTAATTACTTTTTTATCTGTTTTAAATAAAATCACACTAACAACACAAAAAAAATTTCAAAATGAAACAAGAATGAATCGTATGAACAGCATGTTTGACAATCTAGTTTCAGAGAGCGAAACGAGTGGTTTTTGTCGTCGTATGAACATAGCATAACTTGAGCGGCGTTGCCTGATTTCGATGCTGGCAGCTCTACTTCAATTCAGTTGCCATCCTTAATCGGCTCATAAATTGTTTAACTTTTTTAGTTTTATATCGAGGCCTTGCGTAAAATCTGTACCAATAAGGAAAACGTGCTGAATTCGACTTTTTTTGTTTGTAAAAGTTTAATCCTACTCCAATATAACTATTTTTTATTCCAATTGTTATTGCACATTGAAAAAAGATAAACAAAAAGTAATTGTTTGTTACTTCCTCAAAAATCTTACAAATTATTGGGGAATGTAAGAACAGATTAGCTCACTGTTTATTGTTGTTGTTTTTGTTAAAACTTTGATATTGTTACATGTAAAACTGTTGTTTATAATTCTTATTCGCTTAACAGTTCTATTGTATTTTCTAAAATCTTTGGATGAAGTTTCCTGACGATCTGGCCTAAGCAACCAGTGAAATGCACATAGGAAAAGCTTATCCCTTTAACAATAAATTTCAGTGTTTTTATCAAGAATAATCATTGGGAATTAAGCACGACAAACAAAATCTTGTAAATTATTTGAAACATTAGAAAAGTTTAGTGGATTTATAAACTTTATAAACTTATTTAAAAGATCTCAGAAATTGTTATTTGTTTTTTGTTAAAGTAAATTAAATTAAATAATATTTTGCATGGCTCTGTATTAAGCGGGAATTTCCGGGAAATTTAAAAATAAATCCCGCTTCCCCGAGAAATGAAAAAGTAAGGGAAAAGAAAAACTCTAATCTAAATGTATACCAGAGAACGGCTTTGCGCGATTGCAAAAAAATCGCAGTAAATCAACACCAACAAATACACTCGTTTGCAGTCATACAATCAAACTTGCGCAACCGCAAACATTCGCTGCTGGTTTGCAGTCATTCAAATAATGCACATCGTGCTTTGCTATTTATTCCATCGTTTAGCTTCGTTTGTCAATTTAGATGTTTGTGTGTTTGGTCCGACAATGATTGTTTTGGCAAAGAAAAAAAAATACAAACAAAAAATCCAGAAATCAAGCAATTATTACTCATGTAGGCATTCAGCAGTTATTATTTAGTACAAGAAAAAAAAAATTTTGAAATGAAACTAAACGCACATACTTATTTAGGTACAAACAATTTCCAAAGAAGCAGAAGACTTTTTTTATTAACTTAAAAAGTACATTAGTTCTGTATGTACAATGTATTCTTGTTATTGTTGTTTTTATTGTTGTTAATTTTAACAAAGCGTCTCATCGAGTGGTTTATTGTTGTTAATGTTAACAAAGCGTCTCATCGAGTGGACAATGACTACTTGAATGCAAAAGTATAAGAATGTGTGCCTTTTGACTTTACACATTTAAGTTATATTGCGTGCGCAACAAAAAATGCAAACAAAGCACTTTCAATAAAAAACGCACAGTTCTCTGGTTCACACTATGAAAGTTTTCTTTCAGAAAGTCTTAGTTTATTGGTGAGAGGGGAAGAAAACATGCTGTTCCTTTTTCCCCTCTCACCCATAAACTCTGACTTTCTGAAATAAAACTTTCATAGTGTGATCCCAGACTTTCTAAACGTTTAGAATTGAAAGTTTAACATTTTTAACCATATCAAAAATTAGCAAAACATAAAATATTTAAAGGGTAATTTTGTATTACTACACCAATGAATCAAATGTCACTTAAGGCCAGATTACACTATCTCACAAGTCTTACGTATTCCATAATACTTTGTGAGATAGAAATCTAATGAGTTTTCTTGCGCCTGTCAAAAAATCTAATTTAACATGACAGTTTGTGTTCACACCATCACACACACAGAAAAAATTATTTTTCCAATTCAAACAAAAATTTTGTAGAATCAAACAATTTTTTGTCTGAAATCGGTCCTATAAACAAATTCGCATATTCAAACAATTTATTTGCATATTGTTTATTGATAAAAAACACTGATTTTTTCAAACAAATAATTTAACTGAATCAAACAAAAAGTTTACTGAAATTCAAATACTAAATTTCAAAATAAAAAAAAAGTAAAAGCTTATCCCATCAACAATAAATTTCAAGTGTTTTTATCAAGAATAAAAACTGGGAATTAAGCACGAATAACAAAATCTTTTGAAATTAAAAAAGTTTTTGCACAAGCAATGACGCGCACACAAGTAAGCAGCACTGTATGAGAAGATGAAGGCAGAGCAGAGCCGCCGGCTGGCTTTTAAACTTTTTTTTTTGTTGGAATAATTTTTGAACGAAGTCTTATGGCGATTTCTTTTCTGAGAAATATGTTGCATAAATGTTACATGCTCTACACAAAAGAGATAGAGCATGTAACATTTATGCAACATATTTCTCAGAAAAGAAATCGCCATTATTTTATTTATACATGCAACACAATGATTTTCTTCATCACTCACTGTTTCTTTATCCTATCCTTTGTTAAAGAGGAAATGTAACCAAAAACGGCAGCAGACCGACTCGATATGTTTTTCGTCATCATTCTATTTTTGTATTTGATGTATTTAAGTAAACGGTTTGAAAAAATTTAATACGGGATTTTGTTTCTTATAATGTTGTTTAAAAAGAGTGAAACGTTTGTTTTTACCTGCTTTTATTTTTCTTATAGTTTTTTAAAGCGTCCAAAAATAGACTGTGTGTGTTTTTTGTTGTTGTTCTTATATTTCACATAAAGAAGTGTTGCTTACGATCAAATAAAATAATGCAAAGACACGACAACATTAAGGAGCGTTAAATATTTCATACATAATTATGAAAACTTGACACCAATAACGCGTTTATTATATTTTTGAAGAGTTGTCCACATTTTTGTTGGTTAAATAAAAATCAAACAAAAATATTGATTGAATCAGTAAAAAAATTTATAGAAATTAAAAAAATTTTCAAACAAGCGTTTGTTTGAAAATAATTCGGCAATAATTTTTTCTGTGCAAAGTATAAACACTCACACATGAAATAAAATGCAACCCTGATCCAATGAAAAGTATTATTGTTTAGAAATTTTTCAAAAAACGATGAAGTGTATGGGATGTCAAACTTTTTTCATAAGTGCTGGTTCACACTCTTCAAGTTTTAGCCGTCAAGTCTTGAGTTTGTTGGGAAGAGAGGAAAAGAAATAGCATCCTCTATTCCCTTCTCTCCTTAAAGTTCAAGACTTGACGATTCAAACTTGACATGTTTGAACCGGCAATAATACTTGTCATTATCGTGACACATTACGTTCACACTATCACACTTTGTCATATTACTTGAGTTTTTGACATGTATTAATACAAAGTATAATAGTGTAATCTAGTCGTTAGAGCTTATAAATCCGAGCAAGTTAAACTCTCTTTTTGGTTTAAAATGTGTTTAAACCTAAAAATCTATAAATCTGTAAACATATAAACCATGTTTAAACGCATAGAATTTGGCGTTTCAACTACCAATACAGACCATATGCATTTGACAACATTTATCGTAGTGCTGCCACATGTTATATAATAATAACATATAATACATGCGTAAGTTTAAGTTAAGTTTAGTTTAACTAAACCAGCGTTTTAACGTTCAATGATTTATTAGACATTAAAGTCAGGGTTTTGGGTTTTTTTCATACCCTCCACCGCTTGTGGTAAATTAGGGTTCACTTAGCTTGTCATTCCATGTGAAACTTTTGTAATGTTCATATGAGGCCACATAAAATATATTGTTACGAAATGAGATTTATCTTAGAATTATTTATAGTCTAAGTTATAAGTTGTAAATTATAGTTCAAGTCGTATTAGTTTAAATTGATATTTTCTCTACTGTAATTGTAGACCTTTGATTTAATTGTAGAATTAAGATAATTTGAACAGAAGGTTCTAGAATCGACTAGAAGGTTCTTGATTCTACTACTCTATTTCTACTACAGTCTAACTCATTAATGCAGCGGTTTCCAAACTTTCTGATACTGAGGCCCAAATAAAAAAAAAATAAAAAATTGACGGCCCCCTTATAAGATAAAACAATAAGATAATAAAAAGTAAAAAGTAATGTATACATTAGGGTATTCATTCGGTTAACCGTTAATCGATTAACCGATGTAACAAAATTTTCAAATTTTTGTAGTATTAAACAATATTTTTGTGTTTTTAATTATGGGTGAGTTCCAAAACGGCAAATGCAAAGCAACTCGCTTTTTTAAATGCATTCTACAATACAAGTATGTAGAATTTTACAATGTTATCTGTACCAAAGTTCACCAAAAAAGTTACCAAAGTGCACCATTAAAGTTATGTTTAAAAATATTTTTCATACAATATATTTCCTTCTAGAAATACATACTTACATTCTACAAAATACAAAACAAAAACAGAAATTAAGGAATTCGGAAATAAACTTTTTTGCAGAATGTTCGGTGCTGAGCTTTGTCAGGATGAGTTAGATGATGACCTAACTACAGAAGAATTTCTCGATAGTAACTAGGGATGCCAATCCTGAAATCCCGATCCCGAAAATCCCGGGTTTTCAAATTTGCATTATTGATTCTAATTTACTTAATAAAAATTTTAAAAGAATCTTAAAATAAATCAATTACCTACAAGTTTGGTCTTTTCAATTACAATATTTAATTTTTTTTAATAAATTTGGATCAACTGAGGTAATTGAATAAAATATAAAGTTTATAGTAATTATTTTTTAGTTGAATCAATTAACAGATTGTTAGAAATCGTACGTTGTTTTTTTTTTTTTATCATATTTTTTATTAAATCAATCATAAATTAAGAAAAACATCTCAATTTTAAATGTTAGTAATAAATATAACATTATCTTTAACTTTAAAATAACAAATTAATATAAAACTTTTGCTTGTAAACCGCTTTTAAAGCCGTTTTTTTTTAAATAAATATCTATAAAAGCATTTATCTTCTAATTTTCAAAAATCCCGAATCCCGAAAAATCCCGATAACCCGGAAAATCCCGGGATCCCGTAAAATCCCGGGATCCCGAAAAATCCCGGGATCCCGGGATTTGATTTTTTGAAATCCCGAATCCCGGGATTTGCGAAAACCAGTCCCGATTGGCATCCCTAATAGTAACACAACAACAGAATTAATAAATACAATTAGAAGGGTTAAGCATTTAAAAAATAAAAACCGGACTCTGATGGCATAATGGAAGATTAAAATTATTAAAGGAAAATAACTGAGAAATAAGATAATCTGTATTATGGGTTTATTTCGGTTTCTCCAAAATCTTCCATAAGTATTCCAAGTCAAGTTTATCAAAACTAAAGAAAAGAATCTCTTAAATCCTAAACATTTAAAACAATTTATTTTTCTAAAACATTATTTTATAAGATCACCTTAAACTATTAAAATGATCTCACAGTTCATTTTTTAATAAATACATAATATGAACTAATTAAAAAATATCTATTACATAGTTATTAATTATTTTTTAGTTTGCTCGTTTTAGTTCAAGAATTGCCATGTTATTGTTTTTTTTTTTACTAATAAACTCTATATAATAAATAATTTTTAATTTTTATTTATTGAAATTACTTAATTTAGAAAAAAAAAACCTTATTAACCGGTTAACCGATCAATCACAAAATTAACCGATTATTAACCGATTAAACCAAAACCTCGATTAATTAATTGAGCGATTAACCGATTAAAGCAAAAGCCCGATTAAATGAATACCCTAGTATACATAGAATAAAACTAAACAAAAATTAATACAAATTTGTTATGTATATTAATAGAAAAAAATTTAATGTTATGGATGAGCTTGTTTGTTAGCACAAAGTTTCTCAAATCTTGGCGTTATTGTTGAAATAGCCACCCGAAGTTCTTTTTCCACTACTAAACGATTGCGATTCATGGCTGCTAAAGCAGAAAATCCGGTTTCGCATAAATATGATGTTACGAATGGTAACAGCACTATTATAGCTCTGTCCGACAAAGTAATATAATCTTTTTATCTTTCCATGAAATTCCTGTTGCAATAAAGTATCGCATAATTAATTTAATTAATTTATTTACTTGGTTTAATTAAGACAAAACTTTCGTACAAACTACACACATTGATTTTTCCAATTCGTTTACCAGAACGAATTCAGTTTTATTAAAGAAAAATTGGGGTTCACATTACTTTAAATTTAACTTAATAAAAGAAAATAAACGAAAAGAAAAGGATAAATTATTTCGTTTGTTTTTATTTTTATTTAGTTGCCAAAATAAAGCACAGTAATTTTTTTTCAAATAAAATCTTCTTAACCTCTTATAAATCGTAATTGTTGGCTTACTACCGCTTATAATTCGTAATAAAAACAACAAAAACATGGAAAGAATGATTTTTTGTTTACCGCAATTTTTGCGTGGGTTTTTGCTTGTGTGTGTGTTTAATTTCTTAAGATCAGTTTGTTACATGAATAATTTTTATATATAACATTTATATATTTTATTTTTAACAATTATTTTTTTATCGTTTTGGTATATAAATTGAAAAACCCCATTTATTCGTATTTATTTTATATTAACCCCGTTAAATCGAAACCCCGCTTAATCGAAAACCCCTATAATTCGTAAGAAATGGCCGGTCCCTTGCGATTACGATTTATCGGGATTGTACTGTATTATAAAGGAAGTAAGCCGAAACGCGATGATTAAAGGAAAAACGTAACAATATATTCCGGATCCTTGGGTAATTCTAAGGCGATTTAGCCATGTCCGTTTGTCTGTCCTTCTGTCCGTTTGTTGAAAACAAGCTCACTACTCAAAAGAAATTAGTAATGTTGATGTCAAATTGTTTCTAATTATCCTAAGCAGCTTGGGATTGAGTCTTGCACAATTGTTTCAGTAGACAAAGAATTATGAATCCAATTGTAGAACAACATTCCAGAAAAATTAATAGTTCTATGTACAAACTCGTTCTATATGACCAGAAATCACACTGCCAAATTTCCTAAGGATCAGTCCATAATTTACTATAGAACTAATATATGTAAAGACCACTCTCGGAAAACATTTTATTACGTCTAAAGCCGTAAGGAATTTTTTCTATGGTAGTTAAATTTGGTATGTCAGAGTTTCAATAAATTTTATCATTCCAGAAAATCGTAAATCTTTGTGATGATCGGCCTATAATTCAATATATAAAAAAGCCCACTCCTGAATTATAGTCGACAAAACTGGTGACTTGGAGACACTTGCACCCAGGCTTCTTTCAGGGTTAGTTTGAACAATATACAAATAAGTGTGTTTGTATGTATGTATATGATATTACATTATTGTTTGCATAATGAATAAACTTAATAATTGTTAACAGGTGATAATCTGTTTTTTACGTAATCTTGCCTTTTACATATACAGACAGATATTTATACGTAAGTACAAATACTCATACGTACGATGTGCAAGCAATCACACCTACATAGAAACAAACATATTTATATTCATTTGTATTTATTTGTGTAGACGCCATTACTAAATACTTTTTGCTACCATGTTGTTATTATTCTCTACTCCATTCACTTTTATTGTTGTTGTCAAACATGTGTAGAGTCGTACGATACCAACTCACACCTTTATTGTTTTTTTCATTGCTGGTTTTGTTATTGTTGTTTTAGCAAGTTTTATTGTTTGTTTTTTGTAAGTATGTCAGGAAAAATTTACATTGATGACACTATTGTTGTGTTATGTTATGTTGGATTGTATTGTATTGTGTGTTTGTCAGTCATTTTAAACAGTTGAATACGTTTGTTGCCACATTACAAAAATGTTTATTATTGTTTGTGTACATTTTAAAAAGAAAAACAACACAATGCTTGGAACGTGTCATATGTACATACATACATATGTTTTTTTATATATTTACTGTCTGTTTATTGTTTCATTGAATTTATAGACGGCTAAGCCTCTGGACTGATTTTTATGAAATTTTGCACAGTATGTTACTTACTGATAGTCTGGAGGAAGCAATAGGCTTTATAATAGCTGTTCCTTTATAATGGGAGCCGAAGATGTCAGTCTGATGTGCCTTACAAGCCATCAGATTGGCATCAAGAACCAAGAACCTCCACGAGGCGGCTCCTGGTAACAACTGGATATTTCCAGTTGGCTAAAGGAGCAGGGTTAGAATATTATGAACTATACTATTCTTCCTAGGAGGGATAGTAAAAATACTTAGAGGATTGAATTTTACCTCTTTGATAAAATAGCTAATAATTATATGAAAAGTCCAAGGACTGGCTATACATTGAAATGAACTTTATTTTTGGTGAAAGCATGGTGCATGGTCGATAAACAGGGAGAATTGGTCACGCCTGAGTTCCGCAAGGAACCGAAAGGTGGCCTATATCAATATAAACGGTAAAGTGCTTGGATATTAATCCACCCTTGCACAACTGCTAATTGATTAGAGAAAAATGCTCAACAAATGAAAAAGTTTATATGAATATTTCTTGTATGAATTAAATGAATTTGTGAATATTAATGAAAAATGAATGGCTGGTGACAGTCTGATCATCATAGAGAAGCCGTTAGGGGATATCAGAAGAAAAGTATTTCTTTCCTGCAGTAGAATCGTTACCATGGAGTCTTTCGGGACTAAGAAATGGTAGTGGCTCGAGGGGCATGGCTGGACTAGGTCTGTCGTGTTGATATCTTCTTTCGGACATTGGAAAATCTATGAGAGGTCAGTGGCTGATGCATGCCACAAGGATGCCAAAACATCTGAAATGACAGGGCTCTAGAAGTTTTCGGATTTCTTTAGTCTGGGGCTGTTCACCTGAGCACCCTTGCATAATGTTATTCAGGTGCCACGGGAGTCATATAGCCCCCGGAACTCACAACCCGGAATGGCTATATGGTGAGGTCTCTGCTTGCAGAGTACACGTGGTGGCTGCGGTTCTTGATCTTAGGATCGTTGTGAATTCTCTTTTTTGAAACTGCTTGGATCAAACTTTGCAGTGGAGGACTAGATAGCTCCAACCCTTAAGCAAGGAGTGATATTAAGATTTTGGACTGATATCTAAATTGCAACCTGTATGTGATTGAATGATCCTACACATACAGGGGCATTTGGTAGGTGCATATATAACTCACCTAGTCTTCAGGATCCACCGTGCGATTTAAAGCTCATCTAGAGGTATCCACGTAAATCATGACTATCTGTTCCTTTATAATAGGGATTAAGTTGCTCGTTCAGAAGGACGGCCCTAGTGGTATACCTTCAACTTGCAACAAAAGCCTATGTATTACCGCCCCGTGGTTACCTCTGGTAACATCTCTGGTAGGTGGCTAAAATACAAGGCTCTAGTTGAGGCTTCGCTAGGATGTGACGATACGAGATCCAAAAGCCTAGCGCCCTTGAATGGAAGGATTCAATGGAGTGGTGTTAGAGAGGTGTCAGAGATGTCAGAAGTGGTGTAGTGGACAGTTATGTATGTTGATTAGTAGCTTTTCTTAGTAAGTACGCTGCTGGGTATTTCGTGGGGAGTATGATACTCTCACATGAGGCCAGATGCCGATCCGAAAATAAAGTGTGAAAGTCTTCATATATTAAATGTTGCACTGCATGGTTGTTTAAACCAATTGGACAAGACATTTTATGTCTGGGTGGAAAGGTTTGTGACGTTATAATACCAAAATAGGATAAGTAACACCATCCTGATACGGTTGTTTCTGTGTGCCCTTACACAGTACAAGCCTGAGGGGAAGGCAAGTGAATACCCTCCGACGGTACCCGTTGCATTCCTTTCCAAAAATTTGTCCAAAATAAGATCTTGGTTTGTTGGTTTGTTGTCCTGTTGTTAATCAACAGGACAATGCAGCAGAGGTTAGATAGCTCGAACTTTCTAGCAAGGAGTTTGAATGTATTCAGTATCGTCAACTGTTTACATATTGCAAGATATGCGAGACTTGTCAACTCTGTACATCGACATTTGGTTAATGTGAATAACTCAGTGGCTAAGACCCACCATGCAATTATGTCAGAGTACAGGTATGCATGTTAAACATGGACATTTGTTCCTTTATAATAGGCTAGCTGTTCCTATTTTATGTAGATATTTGTATGTATTATAGATCTTAAACTACAGTAATTGAGAGCCAGCATAACTCTCTCTGCGATCGCCTTTATAAATTCGCCTTCAGCTGGACTTTTTAATCGATCTCAGTATCAGTTGATATATGTATACACACATATTTTATTACAGTACCAATGTATATTTATCTAGTAATAAGTGGGATAGGAGCAAAGGGCTAGAAGCACTACAAACTACTTATTACTATTTACTAGCAAAAAAATTCACGGATGGGGGGAGGTTGGCCGAAAGAAAGGTTATTATAATTGTAAACTCGTAACTGTTATAAGTTTTATTTTAAAAACTATTGTAATATAATATTTTAAGTCCCGTTTTCACAACTTACCGAAAGCTAAAGGTAGGATTTTATTGGCCGTATAAAAAGTGTTCCATTATTACAACTTTACTTTAGCCTACCAGGTAGGATGAGCCTTAATTTACTTAATCGATCACTTAAGGTTAAAGTTAAGTTTTAATAATGGAACACTTTTTAGAAGACCACTTAAAGTCTACTTTTAGCTATAGGTAAGTTGTGAAAACGGGTCTAAAAGTTTTTTTTTTTTTTTTTGCTCAGATAATAAAAATAATTTTCTTTTACTATTTTTCACTCAGAAAATAAAAAAAAATTTGTTTTTTACTTTTTACCCACCACCAAAAAGACGAATTTATCATTCAGTTTGTAACACATGAAAAAATCAAATGAATCGATTATTTCAAATTAAAATGAACATCGATGACTGTAGGAGGGACAATGAACGGAGTTGGCCCATTTTCAGTGCCAAAAAAATAATTTTTATTTTCTGTGTGGTTACACAAAATTATTCTTTGACCATGAAACAAAATTATGGAAAATTGGATTTCTTTTTGTTTCAGTAAAAGTCAAACAAGGTAAGATTTATTAATTTTTCGATAGATCACAAAAAAAAATTATTTTGGTGTAATCTTATTCACACAGCACTATGTTTAATAAAAAATTTTATTAAATTTTAACAACTAAAGTTGTTACTAACAAAACAGAAACTAAAAAATAGTTCATAGATAGTTATAGATCTTACTTGAGGGTTACACGATCAAGTTTTGCCTATCAATTTTTAATACACTCACACTTTTTTACCAATACACTCATACTTTTAAAAATTGATACGAACCCTGCAAACAATTTCCATCGCCGAATCATCGCCCGCGAATCGCCGGCAAGTTGTCTAACATCGCCGCGATGCATCGCGTGGAAGCTTAATGCGAATCGCGAAAACGTTCGCATGTGTCAACCGCGCGAATCGCGTATCGCGATTCGCTTGAACATCGCGTACCGCGATTCGCGTGAACATCGTGTACCGCGATTCACGTGGTTGACACATGCGAACGTTTTGCCGATTCGCCAGAGGATCGCACTTAGCTTCCACGCGATGCATCGCTGCGATGTTAGACAATTTGCCGGCGATGATTCGGCGATGAAAATTGCTTTCAGAGATATATTAAATAACACACCCTTCACAAATCACTTGCTCAACTGGAATGACAATTTTGCTAATTGCCCTTGAAACCAAATATTTATTTTCCCGTTACCTTAAAAAAACAACAAGAGAAAAAAAATTCTTTCGAAAGTTATAAAAAAACACTGATGATTGCCGCTACTTGTGTGCGCTCGCATATTCATCGCCATAGGCGATGGTTAGCGATTCGTATTCCCTGAGAAGGATCGCGGAATCATCGCCAAACAAGCAATCGCCAAAACATTTCAAAAATGTTTGAAGGGAACTTGCCTTTAAAATTCTCTTGCCAGTGAGTGTTTCAATTTACGTTCAAGAAAACAGCTGATTTCAAGGTTAGTGAGCAAATTTTTCGTTTCTCTTTACAAATTTTTTTTTTTAATGAAATCTTGAAAGTAAATTGCTTTCAACCTTAAGAAAAGCTTGATCGTGTGGCTGCAATGTTATTCACAATTCATAACTAATGCTATGTTCATACGACGTTATAAACCACTCGTTTCGCTCGTTGAAACTAGTTTGCCAAACATGCTGTTCATACGATTCATTCCTGTTTCATTTTGACATTTTTTTTTGTGTTGTTAGTGTGATTTTTTTTAAATAGATAAAAAAAGTAAATAAAACTTAAACATATATTATTTAACACTTTTATTGATATTATTATGTTATAATTATCACTTTATTTTATTAGACATCAATTTTTATTTTGTTTTTTTCTTTGTTTTGCTTTTTTTTGAGAGCTAGTTCAGATAAACTAACGATAAATGTTATCAAAATTGGAGATGATAGTACATTTTTCCTGTTTCGCAGCCTGTTTCAAAATGAAACGACCTGTTTCGCTCACAAAATTTTGTATGGGGAAACAAGTCGTTTCAATCATGTTTGGGGCGCAAAACAGGAATAAGAGAGCGAAACACGAATATTGCTGTCCGTGTGAACATGGTATAACGTAGTAACAGCTCTCAGCTGATAGAAGAAATGCAACCATGCATATTGGCATGTAGATAAAATTAAATGTCGATAATATTTTAAACGATATATTCTGTAATTAAATAAAAAGCTTATCAAACTATTAAAACCTATTTTTTGTTCTTTAGAGAATTAACACAAATTCTAAAAAAGTTCATTTTTGGTTATAATAGTATATAAATCAATTAAAATAATTACAATAAAAATAAAAATATTCAATAGAATTTTATCGACTAAGAACACATCTCTAGTTTATTTTGTTTTTGTATGGATGTTTTTTGGATGCAGTAGAAATGCAATTCAAATGAATTGCAGCGTGTTTTTTACGTCTTAACTGTTTTTTGACATGTTTTTATCTGATATTATTAAAATATCTCTTATAATTTTTACCATTTTTTTTTAACCACTTCAAAAATGTTGTACTTTTGAAATAAATTATAAAATGATATCAATCAGTTGTTCTTTGAATATATTAGTTAGTTGTCATTTAGTTACAGCTTTACCCATAATTAGGTGTAAACTTTTTATGCTGAAAGTAATCATCTGCGAATAACTTAAATAGGTACATAAAAAAGTAAACATTTGGTAATAATTTATGAATATGCGTCATTATGTTTAATGTAACTAAACTATTTTAAATAGCAACCATATTATGGTTAAATAAGTCCTTCATCAAGATGCCACAACTATATAATGGTTGCCTCCGAACATGTTATGGTAAATAAAAACAAAAATAGAAGGTATTTTAGTCCTTTCATTTGTCTTGCAAAACAAAAACAAGTTCAAGACTTATAATAGCATCAGGGTGGATAAAGTTGGTACAATTGTACTTTTTTTGATACAATTCAAAACTAAAAAGTATGCTCCTACCCCCGTGACTCATTTGGAACTACATATTTTCCAATTTTTCAAACCTGCATATTTATAATTGATATAAAATGGAAACTCGTGTTCACCGTTCAATGAATATAAGCGCAGTTTAGTGTTTGGTGCAAATAGTCCTGCGAAAATGCAAAATGTCGTAGCTTTTTTATGAAATCTAAGGGAAACTATATATTTTGTTGTTGGATTTAACAAAACAGTTTTGATATTTCGCATTTGCTCTTTTGCAATACCATTTGCACCAAACAGTGAACTCCGCTGTCATGAATAGATTTTTGGCACTTGTTCATTGAACGATTGCTTATGCCACATCCTAAATTTAGTATCAGTGGCAGCATACCCAGTAAAAACTTTGCCTACTTTTTCAAAATGAATAGCTTCTTTAACTCATTATTTTGTAGCTTTGTTCTATAACTACATCTATAACAACTTCTATAACTACTTTTTTCTGGATGTATGCAGGTAAAAAAAATAATGACTTACTTTTTAATGCGTTCATTTTGGGACATCCCTTGTAAAATTCATTGGTTCTTTCAGTAGATTTGTAAGTAGTGCTCTTATCTTTTTCTGATTACTCAACACATTATTTTGTAGGTGAAGTTTTTACTGGGATATAAGCGTGCATTTTCTGATGATATTGACAAGTTTTTAAAAGAAATAAGAAACCACTTCTGCAAAAGTTCTACATAGTAGAAAATACGACTTCCTCTCAGTTCAAGATTACAGATGATACAAGGGTGGCTATACCAAATACAATTTGTTTGCCTCTATTCCTGAATACTTTGGAAAACTAACTATTTTGAAAAATCCGGGGCTCGAAAATCATTTTTGGCCTATGGTTTGTTTGACAAAGTTTCTTGGAATGAATTATAGAACAAGAATCGCAATGTGCTTTTGACGCGAAATAATTTTACCCAACCTATTATTATGTATAATTAATGATCATGTATTTTTTGCTATCTGTACTTTACATGTACAAATGAATTTTAAGTACCTTTTGTTTTTGTTGTAAAAAAAAATTATAAAAAAATGATTTAGTACTATTAGGGCAGAAAAAGTACGGTCTTAAAAGTTAGTTGGTACGATATTGGTTTTCTCGTTTATCATCCCTGAATAGCATTGTTGTTTTTCAGCCATAGCTTGTTGCTCTTAGAAATGAGGAAAATACAATTGTTAATTAAACAACAAATTTGATGTATTTAGCATAACATTTTAAGAGGCAAGCATAATATTGACCCCTTGCAAGAAATCGTATGTTAAAAAAACTAAATTTTACAGGACAGCCATTTTTCTACTATTCTCTGCTTTCGCTTGCAATATCAAAATGAAAATATACATTCAATTTTTAGAGGAACGAAGTGGAATTCGCCTACAATATTTTGTCAGGTGACGTCTCTTTGAATGTAGAACAAGATTGCATAAAAATTTCAATTTCAAAAAATAGGCATATACGATAATTTCGCGCAAAGGGGTCGATATGGTTGTGGCTTCGTGATGGAGGACAAATGTAACCATACTTTGTTTGCCGGTGACAAGTATATGCTTAAATTAACCATAATGTGTTTACAATTGCTTGTTAAAATAATTTTTTTATTGTTGACCCAATTGTAAAAAGTTTTTTCTCAGCGTGAACTTGTCTGTGTTTTCTTGTAAAAGCTTAACAATATGCTAATATGCATGTGGCAATGCAAAATAAACCTGAACTGGCAAAATAAAATAATGTAATTTGTTTTTATTTTTGTTTTTTCTTTAACCACTTTCAACTACATTTAGAGTTGACAAAAAATCAACCAATTGAAGTCGGGACTGTAAGAAAAGATAAGCTCACTGTTTATTGTTGATGTTTTTGTTTAAACTTTGATATTGTCACAAGTAGAACTGTTGCTTATAATTCTTATTCGCTTAACAGTTTTATTTGTATAATATCTTTAGTTTTTCTAAAATCTTTAGATGAAGTTTCCTGACGATCTGGCCTAAGCAACCAGTAAAATGCGCATAGGAAAAGCTTATCCCATCAACAATAAATCCGGTTTATCAATAGTATGAAATGTGAATTTAGCACATTTAAACGAAACCTTGTTAAAAACGTTTTATATTTTTTGGTATTTAAATTAAAAAAAGTTTGAACATTTTAAAAGGAAAAATTTTTGTAGTCTCCTTCGCGGTCCTTATCGTAATCAGTCACGGACCACCATTTGGAAATAGAAATAGATGCGGCATTTACACCCTGTTATATAATTTTTTAGTTATCAATGCTTTAGTCGGAGTTAAAGGAATATATACATTTTAGAGGTTTTGCGAATGCGAAAACGAAAGCGAATTATTTAATTAAAGTTTTGTTGCTTAAAGACTGGCAAAACAGCTAAATCAAAACCAAAGCTAAATATCGTTTAATAATAAGAGAAGTTACTTTCTCTTACGAGCTGTTGAAATCGCGCCTGACGACCTAAAGGGACTTACCAGCACAATTAAACAGGGTATACGAAACAGAACAGGGTATCAAAAGTTGGCTTGATTCCTTTTGGCATAAAAAAATTAGGCAGCTCTATTGCCACGGAATTCACATGTTGCAAAAAAAGGTCATTGCAAACGATGACCAATGCTTTCAATAAATTAAAATTTTACTATTATGTAAAGTTTATGTTAGATATTTTTAAACTTATTTTATAAGTTTTTTTCTATTTTGTTTATCTATTTAAATTTTCTTAAATTCAATTTTTTTTTCTTTTAGCATGCAACAATTACAAATAAATTACAACTTCAAATCAAGATAAACAAATTAATAATATCAAAAATTTTACAGAAACATTCCAAGGTGCACTTGGCGCTTGAATTTCTTTAATGAAGTCGACATTTTTGATCGCAGTCAACATGTAGTTTAATAAAACGTACAAAAATCAATAGAAAACTCTTTTTCGAATTTTTTTTTTTTTTTTTTTTTTTGTTGCTACACCCTTTTGCCTTTTAGTGACGATATGTATGGTATGTAGGTGTAAAAACATAGATACATAATTGTTCAGCAGAATTAAAAACTTGTGTTCTTCACGTTGTTAATGCCAGATATTATTTATTGGCTTTTTAAGTTCACCATGTAAAAAGTCTTTATTTCGCCTCGCGGAATCTATTAAGCTTATTTTAATAAAAAAACCGAAAAAGTTATAACAGAAATACAGTTAAAATAATAATTAAATCATGCTAGATAAATATCAAAGTTTTCAAAATAACATTCCTGAAATTAAACGTATCAGTACGTATGAGTAATAATTTCATATTGTTGAATTACTCATACGTACCTTCTGTGGTTTTCAAGAACAATAGACAAGCGTGGTTTTAGTAGAGGCATAAGAGTTTCTGTTCAAAAATGTTTCGAAAACGAGGATTTCAATTCAATTACACTGTAGTTTTTTTGTTAGCACAAAAGATATATCAGCAAAATTAAGTTCGAATTGATCTGAAGTTTGATTTATTTGGATCGTGCTAAATATAAAGTTGTGTCTTGTAAGGGGATCCCACAAAATTGTTTTATTAACATTGATGTTAACAGAAGAGCTATTTGTATTCAGTGCAGCCCCAATGAGGACTTCATAAGTTATTCTACATAAATTAATTTTCACGAAGACACCCAAATTTTTCCAAACATTATTGTCGTACTAACCACAATTTGTTAATTTGGGAAATATGGTTATATCGTTCACAAGGGACCAACTACACACCCAGCAATTTTTCGATAAAATTTTGGCATGCATAAAAGAAGTTTGTGCGGAAATTTTTCTTGGTACGAATTAGGGTATTCATTCGGTTAGCCGTTTATCGGTTAACCGACTAATTACTACGCGATTAACTGATCGGTTAATTTAAAATTGTCTATTTTCGATTAACGATTAAACCGGCTAATTTCAGTCGATTAACCGATGTTAAATAATTTTTAATTTTTTGTATTTTGTTGTTGTTTCGTCTCATATACAAAAGGTATGTGTTTACAAAATATTTTTCATACAATATATTTCTTTCTTGCAAAACATTCTTAAAATACAGTACAAAAACAGAATAAACACTGGATAGCTACACAAACAATCTGTTAACAGAATTAACCGAAACAGTTAAAAGTGTTAAAAATTAAAACAGGCAAAAATTAAAATGGCGTAAATGAAGATTTCATATTTTTTGAGAAATCCAGGAAAAAGACTGAGCAACTAGAAATTCGATTCCTCCAACATCCACGATAAGTGAAAGAATTTTTTCAAGTCAAGTTTTGTCAAAGAAAATTATCCTTAATTCTAAACATTAAAACCAAAATTTTTTCCAAAAAATTATTTTAGCAGATCTCCTTAAACTATTGAAATAACTAATAAAATGGTCCACAGTTTATTTTTTAATGAATACTTAATTGAGACTTGAAAATTGTTTTTAATTAGTTATACAATTCTGTTTAATAGAGAAATATTTGTCATTAAATTCGTTAATTACAGAAATCTTTTGAAATTCTTGCGTTTTGCATTTTCGATTTTCAGAACACCCCTGACTATGTATTAATTTAAAAGTACATATAACATACTAGCATTAAACCCGCTACTTCGTTATACCGTGTTCAGATATGCACCTTAATTGAGTTTTACGCAATTTAACTTTGGTTCACTTAAAATTGGTGTTAATTTTGAAACTAATAATTTCTCAAACAGCTTTGACATATTTGATAATAAGCTAATAGGTCTATAAGACTCAACTTTTGTATGATCTTTACCTGGCTTTGGTATCATGGTAACTAAGGAAACCTTCCATTTTTCGGGATAGTATTCAAGGCGTAAAATAGCATTAAAAATAAAAAGAATAATTTTCTTTGCTATGCGAGGTAGCTCCAAAAGCATTTTATTACTGATTTTATCAATACCAGGTGCCTTCTTAGTGTTTAAGTCACAAATAGCCTTTTCGATTTCTCTTATCTCAAATCTGAGGGGAATAGCTGCTCTAGCATCAACAGGTGGTAACTCGACCGCAATATTGTGAGATATATTTGGTGTAAATACGTTTTTCAAATGACTAACAAAAAGATTTCCTTTTTCAATATCGTTTCTTGCCCAATTACCATTCAAGTTTCTTAATGGTGGCTTAGATATAACTGGCCTTTTTAGATTTCTAGCTGAACGCCATAATGAGCAGTCAGATTGTGGAGTTGCATCAAGTTCCTTAAGATATTTTTCTAGAGAAGCCGTTTTCTGATTCTGTAGTAACTTTCTTAGCCTTTTTGTGCATTCTTTTAATAAAATCTTAAGTTGCGGGGATCTGTAAAGTTGCCACTCTCTTCGAACTCTCCTTTTTTCAGTCAAGAGCCGCTCGACATCTGAAGAACATATTTTATTATTTTTAATTTTTTTGAGGGTAACGCTGGAGTGTTGAACAGCTAGTTTAAGATAACTGTCAAAGTTAACAAGAGAGAGATCCACATTCTCCGGTGTACTAAGCGGAATATTTTCTGTGCAATGGGCACTGAGAAATTTTTTATATTTTAACCAATTTATTTGTGTGGCTGGCGTCGCTAAGTAACCTGACGGAAATACAATTCTATTTGGGTTCGATATAGTAACAATTGTAGGTGTGTGGTCGGATGATAATTCTAAGGAAGCTTCAACATGAATCGTTTCTGTGGGGATGTTTTTAACCACGCCAAAGTCGATAATATCTGGAATTTTTTGCTGATCAGTAGGCCAATATGTTGGTTGCCCGCTCGCGACCACATTTAAACCCATTTTAGAGATTGTGTTAAACAAAACACGACCTTTTGGTGTTATAAGTCGTGACCCCCAGAAGGTATGTTTAGCGTTATAATTGCCAGCGGCCAGAAAACAGGGTCCTAATGATTTATAATATTTATAATATTGGCCTTCTGATATGGAAAATCTAGGTGGAGAGTATAAAGAAGAAATTACTATGTTTCGATTTAGCTCCTCAACACAAATAGTCGTTGCTTGCAGATAGTCTTCACGGTGATCACACATAATGTAGTGTTTGACTCGAGTTTTTATTAAGATGGCAGAACCTCCACAAGCTCTATCTCGAGGGTCCTTGGTATCATATAGTATATAACCATTGATTTTAAACGTATTTCTTGAGGTCAAATGAGTTTCAGAAATCATCATGACATCAATTTGCTTATTTTTAAGAAAGTATTCTAATTCATTTTTATGTTGGCGGATGCCGTTTGCGTTCCAAAAACAAATTTTTAAACAGTTCATGGTTTGTTAAGTACAGCTTGCAATAACATCGATTGCATTCTAAGCATTTCCTGCATCATATTACCCATTGTGTTCGTAAAATTATTTACTGTTTGCACTAATGTTTCCATGGTTTTTTCTAAACGACTTAAATTAGAAACCGGAGTTTCATCATTATTTAGCGAGGCACCTTGCATTGGCTGATGGTTTGATTTTAGGACGTTAGCGTAAGAGGTTCTGTTATTACTAGGCTGGGGGGCTTGAATTCCATTTGTGTTTACCTGATTTGCAACCTGCATTTGAGCGGTATTTGTTTTCGGTCAACCGTCTGCTTGACAATATTATATACTGGGCATCCTCTATAATTGGCAGTGTGATTACCGCCACAGTTGCTAAATTTTTTTACGTTGGGGTCGGTTTTAGACTTATCACAAGAAACTGTACCGTGTAGTTCACCACATGCTACGCAGACAGGGGGTAAGTAGCAGTATGCCTTGGTATGGCCAAATTCTTGGCAGTTTAAGCACTGAACAGGTCCGTTTTTTTTTGTGCGGCTCCTGAATTGTGATTTTTCTGTATAGAATATATTTCACACTATAAATGGGATGCGTTTCGTTTTTTTTTTTAACTTAATGTCGCCGGGCTCTAATTCTACTCGAAAAAGTGGTTGTGGAATTTTGTCCCTATTTCTAATATTTACCACATGTTTTATCTTGAAGCCTTTTTTTTCCAAGAAAGTTTTAATTTCCTCTGGGTCTACGCATGAATCAATTCCCTTAATCACCACCTGGAGACCTTTACTGCTCTTGAGTTGGTATGTGTAAAAACTTTTTTTGAGTGCCTCAAATTTGCTAATTACTTTCCGAAAGTCATTTTCATGATTAACTTGAATTTTAGTTTCATTTATACTACCTCGCTTTATTGCGGCAACATAAAAGGAATTTTCACCAATCAACGAAATTAAACTCTTTATTAGATCATTTGAGTTATGCTCCCTAAGATATATTGGGGGAGGCTTGGACGATTTTATGACGTTTGGGGCTTCAGAGGATTCATCCTCCAGAATTGCAAAGCGATTTTGGGAATTTATTTTATCAAAAGATGGCACTTTGGATGCCGAAGCAACAGCTGCAGAGGTAGGGCTGCGTCCCCGTTTAAGCACTGTTATGTACCTGTCCATACCAACTTGTACTGTAGGCTTTTGACAATTTTTTACAGGGGGGTTTTCCATTTCATTTGTGTTTAAGTTGGTATCATTTCCCACTAAATTTGTTTTTGACGTCACGGCAATACTTGCTGGCCTGGCAACACTTGTCACCAAATCTAGTTGTAGTTTTTTTAATGAGTCACTATCCACTGTTTTTGTAAAAACCGAGGGTGATAGGGAACGTGTTCGAATAAATGGCTTAGCCGTTAAATAGTTTATATTGTTTTGTTTTGTTTTATTTATTTCTACATTATTTTCGTTTGCCTGAACTAAAACGTAAACGTTTCTTTCATTTTGTCTTAGTGTTGTTTCACTGTTCGTACTCATGCAAAGAGTTGTTTTTGTTTTTCACCGTTTTGCTTTGCTTTAATATTTTTATTATTTATTGTATTTTACAACAACAACAAAAAAAACAAGAAATTTAAATTTAAATGTTTTTGTTCAGAATATGTATACACATGTATGAAACCAGTTGGCCAAATGGTCATAGACGCAAATGTCGTCAACGATGTCTTCCGAACATTTTTGAATTTGTCGCCTATATTACATTGATGGCGACAACTTAAGTAAGAAAACGTGTATGTTGTCGTGTTAAAAATCGTATTTACGACTTTTTTGGAGACATTTTTTTAAATTTGTCTTGAATAATAATTTATTGAGGACAACGTAAGTAACCATTGCATGCATTTTGTCGTGTTTCAAACCACACTGACGACAAAATGCATGCAATTGTCGCTCATTTTGTCATCAATTTACTGAGGACAACTTAGGCGACCATTGCATGCAGTTTGTCGTGTTTCGAACCACTTTGACGACAAAATGCTTGCAATGGTCGCTTACGTTGTAATCTACTAAAAAAAATTCAAAACTTCAAATTTGTATGTAATTTAAAATTAAAATTTCTTGATATTTTGCTTTTATTATCAATATTTTTGATAAAAAAAAAAATTAAAAAATAAATAATCCTGCCTGTTAAATATATGTAATTATTTTGTAACTTGTAACGTTATTCGCGACTGTGTTTCAATTGTGCAATTGGAATACGTTTTGTTTGATTTTTTTTTTTTGTGGAAGAAATATTCTTAGTATATATATGATGATATTTATATCAAAGTATATTTTGCCACAATTAATGGAATGTGGCCAACCATTTCAACTGAGAGTAGACAGACTGTTGAAAACAGAAAGGGCGACGAATGGCGAGTTTTTGGGACTGTGGAAGGAATTTATAGATGGATATCCCGCAGTCATGGTTGGGAAATGGGCGATTGGGGGTTAACATCCACCTCCCTATTGATTGGCATTGCTGCGAGAGTGTAAGCTTTTTTGTATTGAATGTAGTATTGTTTCAGATTTTGTTTCTTGTTGCAAACCTGGGTCAAGGGTTGAGAACCACCCTATGAGAAGAAGCCGCGGAGTAGCAGGGTATAAATGGCCTCGAGGATAAACAGGTTCGTAACAGAAATGGCACCCAACGTCCTATCAATTCACGTCGCCCGTGAATTGATAGGACAACAAACATAAAAAATAAATGTTCCTGCTGACAATTGCCATATCGCAGGCTCAATATGCAAACCTGCTAAATCCACTTTTTAAGTAAATTGAGATTGTAATGCCGTGTGGAAGAGAAAGATACACCTCGTCGATCAGCATGTAGTTTTTCTTCAAATTGTGTCTTAAAGTGTGTTAAACCAACTATATTTTTAGGTTTTCTCTCAAGCTGCGCATATGAAATATAAAAAGTTTGTTGTTTCCATTAAAAGTTATTGGAAGTTAGCAGGTTTGCATATTATGTCGACGATATGTAAAGTTCAGAACCCATTCCCTTATTAATCAAAAGCCTATTGGAGGTCGTCTGACTGTCTCCACACATCCAGTATCCGCCATTTTCAAGCCCAGTCTCTCAAACTCATCGGCCATTTCATTAGTTTGGAATTCACTAGTTGGAATTCACAGCCCATCAAGGCCCTGGAATTCACAGCCCATCAAGATCCTAAGAGGTTTTAGTAAATATATCCTCGAGGTACACCCATTTACCCGTTCCCCTTATTCTGGATATATCGGCCAATCTGAAGTATCGCCAATATATCAGTATCGGTGTTCGTTTAATCCCTCATTGTCACTTACCTATCGGCGACTAAATCGTAGATAGTGTCAATAATATTGTCATCAACGACACAATTAAGGTAATGTCGCTAATCGGGCATTAACGACTTTATGAGAAAAAGTCGTTTATATAGTTGCCAGTGACAACTTTAACCACATTGTTACCCATATGATCATTACGACTTAAGTGCCCTTTGTTCGAAAAAGTCGTCGACGATTTGCATGGGCTGTCGCCAACATGTCGTCAGGGATTTACTATGGGTCTTGTACACGTCCTCGACGTTGTCTTTAAGACATGGCCAACTGGGAACATTCATACGTACATACATATATATTTTTACTGTTTTATTTTATTTAATTTTATCGTTTTAAATTGTTCACTATTATGTTAAATAATTTAAATAACAAAATATATTATCTTTTTCTTAAGCGTCCATTCGCTGCTTATATTTATGTATTACAAAATCAAATGTGATTAATTAATAGTTCAAATCGTATGCGGGGCTAAAAATACACGTCTGTATCACAATAAAGCACAAACCGAATGAAGCAAAATATTTTGGTAAAAAGTACCAAAAATAGTTACGATTTTAACCACTTAAACGTTCGAATTTCGAAAAAGGACCAAACTCGTATTCGTATTTTTTTTTTTTTTTTTTTGATAAGTTTCGAATGTGGTATAGACTTTATTTCTAGGTTTATTGGATCAAAAGATAGATGGGCTGACAAAAACGTCCTAAAATTCAGGTTTTACCCGTATTCACCCTAAAAGAGCCGAATTTCAAAAAAGTACCACACACCTGTCCACTTATTTTTCAAAAGAACAACGATATGTATTACAGTTTTTTTTTTTTTGTATCTCTTTTAGGTTTGGAGATAAAAGGTTTTCGAATTTACCCTTTTTCCCCCTAAACATTCGAATTTTTAAAAACCCCGTCTTAGTGGATCGATTTGGGGAGAGACCCACCTCCGGTTCAAAGTTCAAGTCTTTAGCATCAGGCGTTTAGGCTGTGCGATGATGAACGAGTCAGTCACTCACACAACTCTTTTATATATAGATTGATGAATTATTTTTTTTTTCTTTGCTCGTTTTAATTCAAGAATTATTATTCTTGTTTTCTTACTAACAAACTCCAAATTGTAATAATTAATGCATTTTTGTTTAAGGAAATTACCTTATTTATATATAAAACTTTATTAATCGGTTAACTAAAAACCGACTATACCAAAACCTCGGTTAATTAAACGAGCGATTAACAAAAGCCCGATTAAATAAATACCCTAGTACTAATGTTTTGAAAGATTTTTAGTAATTAACGTGCTTTGCGGCACACCCCAGATAGTATTGGCATAATACGCAAACCTCTTTATCCATCACTTCAGGCAACAACAAAATTTTGAGATCACGTTAAAATGAAGTGAGAGAAAAGCAAAAAACGAATATGGCTCTGCAATATAAACAAGTAACTCGACTGTGCCGATACTTTGATGCCCTCCACTGAGAGTTAGAATATTTAAGGAGTTGGCTTTATATATGATCTATGATAAATTTTAAACCTCTGTTTTATAATTTGTTGCGATTTTGATTGTATTACGTTAAATTCTGAGGGTATCCTTGATATAAGACGTATGTTTATTTTTACTAATATAAAACTTTATTGGTTCCTTTCAGTTGTAGGCATATTTAAGTTATTTTCAAGAGGGTATTTTATATTCGAAGTATGGTATATTATAAACCGATCATCACTAAGTTTGATTAAGTAGTTTATAGTTTTTGAAACTTAATCAGACTAAAATTCACCACTATAGCATTAGTTATTTGTGAAATTATAGACCGATCTTTACATAATTTGCTAGTGTGATTTCCAATTTTATGAAACTAAATTAGACAAAAATGCGGTTCTAACGCAATATTCTTTACGGTTTAAAGCATAATCAAGTGTTTTCTGAGAGTAGGCTTTATATTCGGCCTATCGAAAGCTATGGACTACCCTTTACGAAATTTGGTGGTGACTTAATAGTCATCTAAATCAAGTTTGTGAAAAAATCGGTGCATTCCTTTAATAATTTATGTATGTTAGTTTTTGTAACAGAAATATAATTTTTTAGGAGATTGTTTTACATTTTGGTCCTAGTCAATTTCCTACTGAGCCAATTGCCCTGGATTTCAATAGCAAACTGCTTAGGAGAACGAACAACAGTTTATTTTCCGCTGAGTCGTTCAGAAGTAAGCGCGATTTCAACAGACGGACAGACAGTTGGACATGGCTAAATCGAATTAGAATTTAGTAATTGAAATGGAGTATATAGTCTTTATTTGGTCTAAGGTTAATATTATAAGAATTTCCCACGGACTGACAAACTTTGTATACCCTCATTAACCACATTTGCCACTAAGAATAACCAGGGTCATTTCAAAAATTCACTTGGAATAATAAATTTAAAAAAAATGTTTACTTGACTAAATATTTTACTATTTCACATAATCAAATCAAAAATAATTAAAAGTTGAATGGTTATTCTCTTGCTGCATGCGTCAAAAATGCAAGCGAACGATTCGTTACGTCAAAACTTATTTAACAATAAAACAAAATACATCCATATTTCACAGTTTTGTTTAAAAAATGTTTTCACTGTGAAATAATTCAGGGGTGTGCTGGAAATCGAAAACGTAAAACGCAAGAATTTGGAAGTTGTTTTTAATACACTTTTGATATAATTTTTGTTATAAAATTTACTTTAATAGAGAAATATTTGTATAATGTTTGTCATAGAATTCCTTTATTACAGAAATCTTATTAAACAACGACTTTTAAAATTCTTGCGTTTAACGTTTTCGATTTCCAGCACACCCCTGATTATGAAATCATATGCCATCATATTCACCTTCAATAAGCCCTAATAGACGAAACTGTGTTAAGTATTTCGAGCCATAACCGCAAAAAAAGCATAAGCGACAAAAACAAAGTTTTACAGTAGAAGGTTTTTTTTTATTTTTTTTTTTTCATAAAAATTTTGTATGAAGGTTGTCGCTTGAGATAAAATTGTTTTTGCTATAAAATCATAACGTTACCTTATGTGACCATGATATTTTAGAAGATGATGCAAGTGTTGCCAGTTTAAAAAAAACGAAAATTCAAAATGATGTCGCTTAAGCTTTTTCTGCGGTAAGGGCTCGATTTGATTACAACTTAAAATTATTTTCAATTCCAACAATTTTAACCAAAACTTAGCTGGGTGCTAATTCTGGCAGTCGTAATCGAATACTTTTTCGATTCGAAAGCAATTTTATTTCTATTTATTTGAGTCGAATCGAAATTAGTTTTGAAAAGTTGTAAAGCATTTATTTGAGTTTTCACAACACTAAAAAAATAATTTTTATTCGTTCAGTATCGATTGAAATAATTAGAAATAAAATTGCTGCCGAATCGAAACAGTATTCGATCACGACTGCCAGAATAAGCCCCCTGATTTAAAAATCGATATAAAAAATAAAAATTATTTTCTTTATTATTACTCACTTGTTCACACGCTTTTGTAAAAAAAAAAAAAAATTAAATTTTCTTATTTTTCTGCTTGTTAATTTTCCTTATTTTACTTTTTTAAGCCACAACTAAATACGGTGATTTGTTTAATACTAGAATATTAAGTGATTTTTGTATTAAGCACTAGCACTTTGGCAAAGACTTAGAAGGCCTTTAAAATTTTTATGAGTAATTAATGCATATTCTAAAAATATTATTTTCCAACTCAAAACTAAACAGAAGTTTGAATTTTACAAATTCCCAAAAAAAAAAAAAACAAGATGCCGGACAACACTTTGCCACTAAATATTAAGCTAAATATTATGCAATTATAATTTAATTAACTAAATTAAGTGTATTTCCATAATAATATTTATTTCTATTCACATACAGCAATTATAATTTTTTTACTATTTAATCATTCATGTATTTTATTTGGTTTTTTGTTTTGTATGATGAATTCACTAAATACATCGGCATTTTTTTTTTTTTATTATTATTTGTTATTTCAAAACACACATTCTTATACTTCCGTCTGAATTTAAATCCATATCCATGTACCGTTAGACACGACAATCCACCCTTAACTGAAACATTTCAAATGCAATTAACCGTTAGAAGCACTAGAAGTGAAAACATGAATTTATTTTAATTTTTCAATATTTTTCAAACAACAACTACACAAAAATGTAACGCGAAGGTTTCGAACAACCCTTTTCAATGTTTAATTCTCGAATAACTGTAGTTTTCTGACAATCACATCGTTTGTACCAGCAAACATTTAATGACGGCAGAAAAACAACGGTAAAATGGTGAGTTTTCCTTCACTTCTGCACTGTTTTATGCTCTCTCTTCTGCAAAGTTTATTTTTACGAGAGAGTGAAAGAGAGAGTCGTTTTTTTTAATTTTGTGTACTGTTATCAGATTAGGGGACTTATTTTAAAGCTGACAATTTTTATAAGAAAATGGGAATAAAAACTTTGTCTGGATATTGGCGAATTTGCTAAAAATATTTTCAAAGTTTTTTTTTGATTTTTTTTTTACATTTATTGTACATTCTTACATTTGTATTGTTAGAAACCCTATTTATACTTTATGAATTAATTAAATATTTATTCTAACTTAGTAGTTTTTGAAAACATAATCAAGTCTTCTTTAAAAAAATATATTATTACAAGGGAAACCAAAAATATGCAATTGCATGTTTTTCCTTGTGCGACCAATGAAGGCAGAAACAACCTATTTATCCGTTTTAGAGCTTTTTATGAATTTTGGCATCAATTTGTTGGTGCATATTTTTTCATATTTTACCGTTTGCAGCATTCTTTTGCATATTTTAGTTAAAAGACCTTTTTTGATAAATTTTTTTAGATGCCTGCAAGAGCTTTCGCAGCAAACAAATTTTTTTTTGCGAAATTTTTGGCTGTTATGCCAACGTTAATGCCTGTCCATGTTAATTTGACAAATTTGGTAAACACATTTTAAATGTACTAAGGACTGAGAAGAGTCTTTCCAAACTAGACTCTGTGTCCGTAAAGATGGTTTGTATTGAGATTAAATTCCCAAAAATATTTTACTGCATATTAAATTATTTTCGAATCAGTTCACATTTGCCCAAAACTCCCATCTATAAAAAGCTTTAACTTCCTTTTAAATGTTAAAATTAATAAACATTTTAAGGACCGTCCCTAAAATCCTTTTAAGACAAACAAATCTCATATGGATGTCAGTATCTAGATAGAATTCGGCACAAATAACTCTTTATGAATTTTAACCTCTTAACATAACTTTGTTTTTTGAGCAGATGGCTGCTCATCATTTATAAATAGGGGTAAATCTTGAAAATTCTTTTGTTAATACTATAGTGTTTGGGCTTTACCGATTATAACTTTAGGATTGTTTTTATTAAATGGAACTGTTATTAAATTGTTGAATATTTTGTTTTGAAACTCGCAATTTTTGAATTTTTTGGGGCATATTTTTAACAATTTTAAGGGCATATTTTCAAGTTTTTACTGCATATTTAATGCGCATAAAACGTGTTTTTAGAGCATATTTCTGGTTTCCCTGATTATTACTTATTGATCTGTTCTTCGTTATATACTGCATTATTTTTAATTATAATTTTCTATCTTAAATAAATGTAAATATAATTTTACTAGCTGGCCCAGCAAACGTTGTTTTGCCATATAACTTACCGGGGTGTTCTGGAAATCGAAAACGCAAAACGCTAGAATTTTAAACGTCGTTTCTTAATTAGATTTCTGTAATAAAAGAATTTTATGACGAATATTATACAAATATTTCTCTTTTTAACAGAATTTTATAACAAAAATGATAAAAATTTATTGAAATTGTATTATAAACAACTTCCAAATTCTGGCGTTTTGCGTTTTCGATTTCCAGAACACCTCTGTTAATTTTTTCAGGTGTTACAGTGTCTGCATGCCAAATTTTAAGAAAGCCGGTTGATTAGTTAAGAAGATAATAAAAATTATAGGCTTTAGTTCTTTAGAGATGTTACACTATTTGCCCGCCAAATTTCAAGAAAATCAGTTGATTAGTTATGAAGATATAGGGAGGGGGAGCTTTTACTCCTCTTGTCCTATTTCGTGCTCTTTCTCTTTCAGATGTTACAGTGTCTGCATGCCAAATTTTAGGAACACCGGTTGATTAGTTAAGATATATATATATATATATATATATATATATATATATATATATATATATTAGCACTCCTGCTTCACGCCCTAAATAATAAAAACTATAGGCTATAGTACTTTCTAGCTGCAATACTATTTGGCTGCGAAATTTCAAGAAGATATTGGGAGGGGGAGCTTTTACCCTTCTTGCCCTATTTCACATCCTATTCCCTTTCAGATGTTACAGTGTCTGCATGCCAAAATTTTAAGAAAACCGGTTGATTAGTTTAAAAGATTGGGGAGGGGAAGCTCTTACCTCTATTGCCCTATTTCACGCCATAAATAATAAAAATTTTAGGCTATAGTTCTTTCCAGATGTTACACTATTTCCTGCAAAATTTCAAGAAAATCGGTAGATTTGTTGAGCAGATATAGGGAGGGGGAGCTTTTACTCCTCTTGCCCTATTTCACGCGCTATTGCCTCTTTTCTTTCAGATGTAACAGTGCCTACCTGCCAAATATTAAGAAAACAGGTTGATTAGGTAATAAGATATAGGGAGGGGGAGCTTGTGCCATATTTTGCGCCCTCTAGCGATAAAAAATATACTCTACGACCTATTCTCATACCTAACAAAAATACATACAAAATTTCATAAAAATCAGTGAAGCCGTTTCGAAGGAGTTCAAAATGAAGGACATTTTGCTGATATTTGTATGGGAATATATAGGAAAATCTAAATGCCATATCTCCGGAACCACAGGGCCGATTGCATGCAAACTTTACATAAACCATCTACAGACTATCCCCAACGTACCCCAACGTTTTTGTTCAAATCGCTCTACTCGTTTTTGCAGTTAGTGGTGACATCAAAGTATACATTTCTTTTTATATATATAGATTCCTGACAACGTTATTTTAATTTCAAATAAAACAACAAGCTTAGAACGTTCTTTTAGCATTTTTTTACACTTTTATTGTAGCTGTATTTTACCCCGGGGGTCATAGAATCACTTTAGAGTAACATCTTAAGGGGCATCATCGCGTGCAAGCAATACCTGGGATTCGTCAAAAATCCAAAATTTACACATCTCAAGAGGGATCTTCACCAGAGATATGACTCCTGTCCTTCATTGAGATTGTATTTGCAGAACTTTCGCCTGTCCGCTAACAGGATACTTTCGGAGACAACGTTCTGAAAATCACCACTTGCTAGAGAGTTCTGCCTGAGAGCTTCTGCTAGCATTATTTCAAAAGCAATGGTGGTTAGGTAGATCCAGCTCCTTAACAATGGCGAGCGTAAATTCTAACAGGGCTGCAGGGTACTGGCTGCTCCCACCATTGGGAGGTCAGTTGGTAAGCGCATTGCTTGTTAGCAATGTGGATAAAGAAATCCCACTAAATGGCTGACTTTTCACCACTTGTAAGAGAGTTCTGCCTGAGAGATTCAATGTGGCAATGTGGAAAAAGATCCACAATGAGATAAGGCAGGTGATTATGTTACTCTTTTCCACATCTGTAGTTTTATTTGTTCAGCAATAGACTAAAATAAAGAGATAGATTTATTTATTATAATAGGTGCGATCCCGTACTTTTTGGGTAAAGTTCGGTACAATGAGAGTAAACAAAAAATTCTCTCAATAATAGACAAAATGTACAAAAGTACGGGAACAATAATAAATTCAAATTTCCACCCCAAAAGAAAACGTTAATATGAAATATGTTCAAATAAATACACAAATGACACATAAGCATGTATAAAAGTAAAATTCAACCTTGTATTTCCATTTTTCAACATTTTCTATTGCTTATTTTATTAATATTATGTATTGAAATTCTTTTGGTAATACTTTTGGCATAAGCTTTAACAAACTGAAAATAGTTTTAACACAATTGACGTTTCCTTTGAAATAGTAAAGTTTTTCATGTCCATTCGTCAAAACTTTATTTTAAACATTAACATCCTAGACTTTCGTATTGCATTAGCTTTGAAATAAATAATTGTAATTACTCTAATTTTAAATGTTATATATAATAATTCGCTTTTAAGGGAATTTTGGAGATACAAGTTTTTAATTTGGGGATATTGTAAAAAAAAACAAGAAACCCTGCCTTTGTGTGCGCCGAATCCTTGTTTTGTTTACAGTGGTTGAATTCCTTTTTGCATTCCTTTAATTCCTTTCTGACAACCATATGTTCTTTGTTTTTGTTTACAAACACCAACTTACCCAGTATATAAATGGCAGCAAATAAATTAACTATTAATTGATATAACCGGTAATGCTTAGCAACTGGAAAAAATATATAAATTCAATCAAAAACGACTAGTATTCGTTTAAAGTTACTAGGCCTGTGTCAATGTCCGAAACAAAATCACTGTGTTGATTCTCTATTATAATTGTTTAAAGAAATCTTGGTTTAAAAATTTGTGAAAACATTTTAAGCAGACAATGGAAAATTTAAACGATCCCAAGGAATTAATTGCTAAGTTGCAAAAAACAACAAAATGTATCTAATTTTACAAAATATGAAAAACAATTTCTACAACAAAAAGCTTGAAAACTTGCCCTGTACCCATGTTCTGTAACTTTAGTGAGAACTTCTTGCATCGAAAAGATGTGAAACAAAATATTCCATCGTTTCTCGAAAAGTAAGAAAAATGTGTGTCTGTAAAGGCCTAGTTAGGCGAACGTTGCTGTACCCGTAATGTACCGCACCGTACTGTAAGCACGTTGGTGCACTTATAGAACATTTAAAAACGTGGTTTATGTTTTTTCTATACATAAACAAAAAACAATAGAATACATAAAGCAAATCACACAGTGATGGGAATCAAAAATGTTTTAAAAAGTACCAAGTGATTTAAATGGTATTAAAAAAGTATTTTGTGTATGTAAAAAACGTTAATAGTTTAATGTTTATATTACAGATTTTCAATAAACAAATTTGTATTTTAGCATATATATTATAACAATAGATATATTGTATTGTGGTGTATGCACAAAACAAGGTTTTGCTACCATTTAAAGCCTTTTATTCTTTTCACATTTCCATTGTATGTGTATATGCATTTTTTTATACATATGTATTGTACATCTAAACATAAATATATTTGTTTATATGGAAATATGTTGTATATTAAGTTGTTTTGTCTCAATTCCATAGCTTAACTGAAAAAAGTACCAAAAACGAGCAAAAATACCCGCATTCAATTTAACATACAAGCAGCCCATCACTGCTTTACAACTGTCACGTAACAACGGCATACAAATCTGTTTAATACAGATCGAGACGTTCCGTCAACGTGACATTTAAATTCAGTAAGCATTTGCATTGTTTGCAAATGACAAAACGAACCAGACGTTCCATTAGGGGACGTGAACGTTCGGCTAACTCTGCCTTAACTCATGTCGAAAACTATCAAAAGAGATTACGTCGTTACGTTATAAATGTCATAATATTGCACTCGAAGCCGATGTGACATTGCAGACGTTCAGAACGCCAGTAACACATATTGTTGACGGCGACCAAAATTTACTAAAATTGAAACGACGGCGGCAATAATACAACCGTCGCACAGTGGCGCCATTTGAGTTTTTTCGTTGCAAAAATCATATCTTTTGAACCGAATAAGGTAATTGAACAGTTTAAACAGCATATGATAGATAACTGTTCAGCCTATGAAATGTGCATTTGAAAAGGGTGCTACGCTGTGTAGGGGCCTACTTATGGGTTATCAAAGTTAAAATTAGTAGAAAAATCAATTTTATGGTACCTAAAAAAAAATTATTTTTACATTTTTAGATTGTTTTTATTTTTTTTTTCTTTAGGGTTCTAAATTATTACCCAACAAATTAAAAAAAAAAATTTTTTTTTTTTAAATTTATTTTTTCAATTTTCTGTATTTTCGGTATATGGGTAATTCCATGTCACACATATATTCGCGTAACTCAAAAATGGTTTAGTTTATTGAAATAACTAAAAAAACCGAAATTCGGCAATAAATAATAAAGTGGGGTTGGTCATACATTTGACCCATCTAGGAGCATCCTACGCGCTGTAGGGGCCAAATTAAAGAATTTTATTAAACCGCAATATTAGTATGGCAACCATGTCTTTTTAACCTTTTTTACCTCTAGAAGCCAAACGGGCACGTACGGGCAGATAAAATTTTTGAATTATGTAAAGAAATAATCAAAGAACAGATTTTGCAAATATGGCAAATATAGAAAAATATAGATTTTTGTTATTTTCCGTCAAAGTTGAAAAATAGTGAAAAAACGGATAGTTTTTAAATAGTGATTTACCAGGAGAAACACAAAGCAAACAGTTCATTTTTTTTTTATCATTACACATTTAATAAATGCATCAATCAATACAAACAAAAAATAAGGCGATTCGTTACCTATTTTTCGTGATATTACACCTGAAATCGCAACAAATTTACTAAAAATTGTGTGTTTTTTTGAAAACCGAAAGTCGGTCAACTTTGAACGGCTATATCTTCTAAACTAAAAATGTGATATTATTAAGAGTGGCAGATTTGAAATCGTTGAAAAGTTTCCTATAACATGAGTTTATTCAAAACTTCGTCGGTGCTCATGAAAATTTTGATTTTTGCAACCTCGTTTGCTCTACGGGCGCTACTGTGCGTCGGCTATACCAAATTGTGTAAAGAGCGACTTTAATGTTTGTTGTTTGCAAACGAGCTTCGAAGACATTCGTATATTTTATTAAAATGTTAAAAGCAAAATAATAAAACAATGAAAAATGTGCCAAGAACAAAATATTATTATTAATATTCTTAGCATTTTGCATTTTTAATAGTTTTTTATTGTTAAAATTTTTTCTCGCCCCATTTTTATTCGTGAGTTTATTTGACAGTTCAAAGCGGGAACTTTTCTCACCAAAATGTTACAGACACACTTTTTCTGTAAATTGGCTAGTAATTTCCTTACGTGACAGCTTGTACTCGCCAAAAAAAGTTCCAGACACAGTTAAGTGAGAAAAACAGCTGTTTGTTTCAATTTATGGCATTTTTGTTTCATTTCACACATTTTTTTTTTTTTTTTTTGTCATTATTTTTTTATTGAATCTTCATATATTAAATATGAACTAACAATAATTAATCAAATCTTAACCTAATACGTTATTTTATCTCCTGCCAGTGCCAGACAAAATTTTCTTCATCACGGGTTATGTTCACTTTTATAGGTGTTTATCGCTCATCTAATTGGGTAAGTGCTGCAGTGTCTCTTCTTCTTAAGCGAGTGTGGCCGCCATGATTTAAAATATTTCGAGCTAGTGGATTTGGGTGTTGTTCAAGCCTTTTTAAATATTTTATTGCATATTTTGTAATCATAGATTTCACTAATGGCACATTGAGATCCTTATGAATGTTTGAGTTTTTAACATACCAGGGAGCGGCTGTGATTATTCGAAGAAGTTTATTTTGGCGCCTTTGAATTTTGTCGATATTAGAGGCCGAGGCAGTGCCCCATAGTTGAATACCGTAGCACCAGATAGGCTTTAAGATAGAGTTGTAAAGTAGAAGCTTGCAATCGAGACTAAGGACAGAATTTCTTCCAATAAGCCAATGAATTTGAATGGCTTTTAGTTTCATTTGAGTTAATTTTGCCTCTATATGGCATTTCCATGTTAATCGCCGATCCAGATGTATACCGAGATATTTAACATGCGAATGTTGAGGAATTATTTGATTATTGATTGTAATAGGGGGGCAAGATTCCCGGCGCAAAGTGAATGTTATATGTACACATTTTTGCTCATTGACCATTATCCTCCATTGTCTTAACCATATTTCTAGTTGAAATATATGATGCTGTAAGTAACGCGATGCTTCATAACGATTTTCGTGGACGCTTAGAAAAGCTGTATCGTCTGCAAATGTTGAAGTTTGTGTGTAGTTGCTTGTTGGCATGTCCGAAGTATAAATTAAGTATAATAGGGGGCCCAGGATGCTGCCTTGTGGGACTCCAGCGGCAATGGGCTGAGGTGAACTTAAGAAATTTCCTTCTTTAATAATAAATTGACGACCGACTAAGTAGCTTTCTAGCAGCTTGTGTGTGTTTGCTGGTAAATTTTGCTTCAATTTGTGTAATAAGCCTTCATGCCAGACTTTGTCAAAAGCTTGCGAAACATCGATGAAGAGTGCTGAGCAATATTTCTTTTCTTCAAATGCTTTTCTTATGACATTTACTATTCGATGGGTCTGCTCGATTGTGCTGTGTTTTCTTCTAAATCCGAACTGATGGTTTGGAATACATCTATTTTCACTTAAAATTGGTGTTAATTTTGAAACTAATAATTTCTCAAACAGCTTTGACATATTTGATAATAAGCTAATAGGTCTATAAGACTCAACTTTTGTATGATCTTTACCTGGCTTTGGTATCATGGTAACTAAGGAAACCTTCCATTTTTCAGGATAGTATTCAAGGCGTAAAATAGCATTAAAAATAAAAAGAATAATTTTCTTTGCTATGCGAGGTAGCTCCAAAAGCATTTTATTACTGATTTTATCAATACCAGGTGCCTTCTTAGTGTTTAAGTCACAAATAGCCTTTTCGATTTCTCTTATCTCAAATCTGAGGGGAATAGCTGCTCTAGCATCAACAGGTGGTAACTCGACCGCAATATTGTGAGATATATTTGGTGTAAATACGTTTTTCAAATGATTTACAAACAGGTTTCCTTTTTCATTATCATTTCTTGCCCAACTACCATTCAAGTTTCTTAATGGTGGCTTAGATATAACTGGCCTTTTTAGATTTCTAGCTGCACGCCATAATGAGTAGTCAGATTGTGGAGTTGCATCAAGTTCCTTAAGATATTTTTCTAGAGAAGCCGTTTTCTGATTCTGTAGCAACTTTCTTAGCCTTTTTGTGCATTCTTTTAATAAAATCTTAAGTTGCGGGGATCTGTAAAGTTGCCACTCTCTTCGAACTCTCCTTTTTTCAGTCAAGAGCCGCTCGACATCTGAAGAACATATTTTATTATTTTTAATTTTTTTGAGGGTAACGCTGGAGTGTTGAACAGCTAGTTTAAGATAACTGTCAAAGTTAACAAGAGAGAGATCCACATTCTCCGGTGTACTAAGCGGAATATTTTCTGTGCAATGGGCACTGAGAAATTTTTTATATTTTAACCAATTTATTTGTGTGGCTGGCGTCGCTAAGTAACCTGACGGAAATACAATTCTATTTGGGTTCGATATAGTAACAATTGTAGGTGTGTGGTCGGATGATAATTCTAGGGAAGCTTCAACATGAATCGTTTCTGTGGGGATGTTTTTAACCACGCCAAAGTCGATAACATCTGGAATTTTTTGCTGATCAGTAGGCCAATATGTTGGTTGCCCGCTCGCGACCACATTTAAACCCATTTTAGAGATTGTGTTAAACAAAACACGACCTTTTGGTGTTATAAGTCGTGACCCCCAGAAGGTATGTTTAGCGTTATAATCGCCAGCGGCCAGAAAACAGGGTCCTAATGATTTATAATATTTATAATATTGGCCTTCTGATATGGAAAATCTAGGTGGAGAGTATAAAGAAGAAATTACTATGTTTCGATTTAGCTCCTCAACACAAATAGTCGTTGCTTGCAGATAGTCTTCACGGTGATCACACATAATGTAGTGTTTGACTCGAGTTTTTATTAAGATGGCAGAACCTCCACAAGCTCTATCTCGAGGGTCCTTGGTATCATATAGTATATAACCATTGATTTTAAACGTATTTCTTGAGGTCAAATGAGTTTCAGAAATCATCATGACATCAATTTGTTTATTTTTAAGAAAGTATTCTAATTCATTTTTATGTTGGCGGATGCCGTTTGCGTTCCAAAAACAAATTTTTAAACAGTTCATGGTTTGTTAAGTACAGCTTGCAATAACATCGATTGCATTCTAAGCATTTCCTGCATCATATTACCCATTGTGTTCGTAAAATTATTTACTGTTTGCACTAATGTTTCCATGGTTTTTTCTAAACGACTTAAATTAGAAACCGGAGTTTCATCATTACTTGGCGAGGCACCTTGCATTGGCTGATGGTTTGATTTTAGGACGTTAGCGTAAGAGGTTCTGTTATTACTAGGCTGGGGGGCTTGAATTGCATTTGTGTTTACCTGATTTGCAACCTGCATTTGAGGGGTATTTGTTTTCGGTCCAACCGTCTGCTTGACAATATTATATACTGGGCATCCTCTATAATTGGCAGTGTGATTACCGCCACAGTTGCTACATTTTTTTACGTTGGGGTCGGTTTTAGACTTATCGCAAGAAACTGTACCGTGTAGTTCACCACATACTACGCAGACAGGGGGTAAGTAGCAGTATGCCTTGGTATGGCCAAATTCTTGGCAGTTTAAGCACTGAACAGGTCCATTTTTTTTGTGCGGCTCTTCTATAGTTATTCTTCTGTAGAGAATATATTTTAAATTGTAAATAGGATGTGTTTCGTTTTTTTTAAGTTTTACGTCGCCGGGTTCAAACTCCACTCGAAAAAGTGGTTGGGGAATTTTTTCTCTATTTTTAATATTTACTACATGTTTTACCTTGAAGCCTTTTTCTTCTAGGAATGTTTTAACCTCTTCTGGGTCCACACATGAGTCAATACCCTTAATCACTACCTGTAGACCTTTACTGCTTTTCAGTTGGTAGGTATAAAAGTTTTTTTTAAGCGTTTCAAAGTTGTTTACTATTTTGCGAAAATCATTCTCATTATTGACTTGTATTTTTGTCTCGTTTATACTTCCACGCTTTATAGCCGCTACGTAAAACGAATTTTCACCTATCACCGATATCAAACTCTTTATGAGCTCATTTGAATTTTGCTCCCTTAGATATATCGGGGGAGGCTTGGATGGTTTAATGACGTTTGGTGCTTCAGAGGATTCATCCTCCAGAATTGCAAAACGATTTTGAGTATTTATTTTATCAAAAGATGGTACTTTTGAGGCCGAAGCAACTGCTGCAGAGGTAGGGCTGCGTCCCCGTTTAAGCACTGTTATGTACCTGTCCATACCAACTTGTACTGTAGGCTTTTGACAACTTTTTACAGGGGGGTTTTCCATTGCATTTGTGTTTGAGTTCATGGTATCATTTCCCACTAAATTTGTTTTTGACGTCACGGCAATACTTGCTGGCCTGGCAACACTTGTCACCAAATCTTGTTGTAGTTTTTTTAATGAGTCACTATCCACCGTTTGTGTAAATACCGAGGGTGAGAGGGAACGTGTTCGAGTAATTGGCTTAGCCGTTAGGTAGTTTATATTGTTTTGTTTTGTTTTATTTATTTCTGCATTATTTTCATTTGCATTAACTAAAACGTAAACGTTTCTTTCATTTTGTCTTAGTGTTGTTTCACTGTTTGTACTCATGCAAAGAGTTGATTTTGTTTTTCACCGTTTTGCTTTGCTTTAATATTTTTATTATTTATTGTATTTTACAACAACAAAAGAAAAAACCAGAATTTAAATGTTTTGTTCAGAATATGTTTACACATGTATGAACATTCATACGTACATACATATATATTTTTACTGTTTTATTTAATTTAATTTTATCGTTTTAAATTGTTCACTATTATGTTAAGTAATTTAAATAACAAAATATATTATTTTTTTTTTTTAAGCGTCCATTCGCTGCTTATATTTATGTATGTATTACAAAATCAAATGTGATTAATTAATAGTTCAAATCGTATGCGAAGCTAAAAATACACGTCTGTATCACAACAAAGCACAAACCGAACTCACACATTTCAATCGAAAACTTTCTCGACGCGAGAGTTACAGAACATGGGCACTGAATAAAGCGCAATGTAGTTTTAAAAGTAATTGGAGAATTTAAATTCTCTAAAATTTGTAGAATTTATTTTGCAATTCTTTGACTTAACTGAAATTTTTTATGACATTAAATCAGTGTTGCCACTTTGTGGGTAATTACCCGAATTTGGTATAATTTTTACGGTCGTGGGTAGAGCGTGGGTAATTTGAAATTTTTACTTCAGATGCCCAAATAAAATCAAGATTCGATTTCAGCGATGACATTTATTTCTTTTTAAATATTGTTGCTAAGAAATGCACAGCCTTCTGAACCAAAGTCTCGGTTTCTTTTTAAGAAACGAATTCAATCATTAATCATACATGTACATATTTTCAAATGTTTGGTAATGAATGTCGCAAGATGGACCCTTAGATTTGGATAAAGATGCCTATCATAGTGATTTAGAACCTGAAGTTTATTGCAAAAAGCAATTCAAACTAAAAACTTGCCTGAGGGAAGATATGTTTCCAATATTTCAAAATATAATTAATTTTATTTCTATCTTGCTACTTTTTGTTGCTTTAGTTTAAAGAATATTTAACGCCTTTTGCAGTTGTAAAACTGAATTACGAAAGGGACAGTTGAATAAAACTCTGCAGGCATTTAGTTTACTAAGTAAGGTATAAAGGGTATTTTTTAAGACCATGAAACTTAAAACGGTAGACAACACAAAAAAAATGAATTTTAATCGCAGATTGATACACGGTATTACGATATAAACTGATTTAAAACAAATAGACACCGCGCCTGTCCTTGACGAAACGCATTGCAGACGTCCAATTGTTTCTCTTTTTCGAATAAAATTAACAATGTTGACCTCCAAGACACCGATTGTTGCTGGTTGGTTTATCAGCATTAACCAATGACTTCGCAGCCCCACGGCATCGCACGGCCTTGAAGTCACAGTTTATTTTCTCTAAATCAACACATCCCCTTCATTTGGGAAAAAAGCTGCGTCATTAAAATCATGAAGTCACATTTAAGTTGCGAAAATCGATGGCTGATTTTCAAAGTATATTTTAATAATTTGGTGGCGTTGTTCAAGAATGAATCTATTCATGATGATGTGCCTGTTCAAAAAGTGAAAATAGTCTGACAGTTCGTTTGACAGCTAACCTTTCGTAAGCATCCGTTAAAAAGCAAGGCAAGGAACATTTTAAACCTTCCCAAGATATATCAACCATATGTGGAAGTTAAACTCATTATTTTAGCAGTTTTATTTTATGTTATTTTTGTAAATTTAAATAAAATTAACAGTTTGACTAATATTGATCTTGTTTTAATGAGTTTGTTGTGTTTTTGCTTCTTTGTAAATGTATTTTTATTAAATAAAACTTAAATTTTATATCAGGTGTAATTTCATTTAAATCGGGTAATTTTGCTTCATCTCAAGTGTAATTTTGAATTTTGCTGGTGGTAACACTGCATTAAATGGTTTTAATTTCAAGACAATTAATATCGGAAAAATTGGTCTTAAAAAACCGCTAGTCCGCTGTTATCAATAACCAATCTAAGCGTTTTTAAAGACATTTGATTTCTAGCTTTATATAACAAACATCGTCGAATTTTAACAAGTTACCGTAATAACAGTAGTTGTAATTATAATTATTTCAAAATAATGTCTAAAATTTTCTATATTGAGATAAAAGTCTAAAAGTTTTACTTAAGGCTTCCTAATTTTAACCAAATATTTCTCATAGTAAATTATCTTCATGTCTATTATAATTATTACCACGCCACAATAGTTGGAAGCGTATTATGCGTTTGTGCTGATGTGTGTAGCACCTTAAAATATTGGTCCTAGACCCACCTTTTAGTAAATCAAAAAAAAAACCGAATCAATTTTAAATAGTAGTTGGTTTCAAACAACTCGTTGTTAAGCAGTAGTTTGATTTAAAAAAACAAATCATCGCAATGTATAATTTGATGTGAAAGAAAACATAACACACATTAATTGTGAGTCTATAACAGGGAATTCCATTTCTTTGCACAATTGTGTATACCACTACTAACACATATTTTTATGCTCATCAATTCAGTCGTCGATGTGACTTCGCAAGTGTACAAAAAGTGTAAGAAATAAGATAATTCATATCACCTATTTTGTTACTGTTGTTTGGTGTGATTCGTTTGATTCGTGTGATTTGGTGTAGTTTGTGTTATTCGTTTGTTTCGTTGTTGTGTGGAGTATATTTCGTGCTCTTTACACTTCGTATTTGGTCGTTTATAACACACTAATTTAAATTGATTTGCATTTGTGTGTTTATATTTTGTTCGTGCTTTATGTGTTTTTCACAATACAGAATTTGATTCGTTAGCAAAAAGCAATCGACAATCAGTAGTTGAAAAACAAACGAATGATTTGAAACGGCATTCAAATGCATTCGTACAGGGCTTTAATAGCTACTATGTCAAAATGACAAATTGTTGTGCTGGTATGTCTAAAAAGAACCATAGGTCTCATATAAACACCCTTCCTTAAATCACTTAAAAGAAAACAAATCTCACATAGATTAAAATATCAAAATAATAATAATAGGCACAAAGAACTTTTACATGGATCTTAACCTCATAACATAATTTTGTTCTGGCGGGTCCATAGCTCCCTATGGGTCTCAAAAAGGGAACACTCTCGAAAATAGGTTTTTAAATAGTGTGCTATATAGTTCTCAAATAGCAAGTTTGCAAGCATTTTTTGATTTGGTGGCTATTGCTGGACTCTAATGGCGTTTTCTTTTCTGGCATAAATGACTCCTTTTTTGCCTTTTGATTTTCCTGTGTTCTTTTCTAAAACTTGTAAGCGCGTAACATGTTCTTTTTTAATAATGTTGCCCAACAAAACCAAAAACATGTTACATGTTTCACTATCAATTTTATCAAGGGGTAAGAAATGGAAGACAACACAGGTTGACATTGAAAAAGATTTTAACCAATGCAATTGATTCTTATGTTTTTTAACATACTGAAGCCGAATATGAAGTAAGTTTTCTGCCATCGCGTCACATTTATCAGATAACTCTACATTTGTGTGTTTCGCTGTAGACTTCTTCCTTCCGATCAAAGTCAGTTAACCACTATTCGACGCGTAATTAAGTAGCCTTTCAAACAAGAATTAACTTATTTTATTTGAACTCTGGATGGCGGCTGAAAGAGAAGTTTATAGAGAAAAACACAAACGGACCCTTTCCTGATATATGTGACGTGATGCGGAAAATGGCCGGAATTGAAGAAGCGTATCACAAAATAAGTTTATGGTTTAAGAATGGTAGGAGAAAAATTGTCCAAATTTGGTACATATGGCTGGGCTTTCAATAAAATGGTCAGGATTAGAGAAGTGGACGTGGCAAAAAAATTACAACAATCGACTTTTAGGATTTGAAGATATAAGCAAAAAGCTGTGCTAGCGTGACGTTACAAAAAACAGAAGAGGGGCTTGACTTTCACTAGCTCTTCGAATTATTCAGGACTTTTTGTATAAAACCTTTGTCAGTAGGATTTCAAATAATATTAGCGATATATCAAAATCGAATTTTCGCAAAAACTAACCTTTTTTATTTTTGAAAATGGTTCCTTTGGGAGTCGGAAACAATAGTTGTTCTACGACTTTTTCATTTTTGGCCCATCCGAAAATTTACCGTTATACATATTTCTGTTGTTGAAGAAAATCGCCAATTAGACCCTCCAAACCTCAAAATATTACTTAAACGACCGTTTTCTTAATTGTTTGCAAACATACTAACTTCGAAAAATTTCAAATATATCGACCCCTTTGCGCGAAATTATCGTATGTTACAAAAACCAAATTTTACAGGACAGCCATTTTTCTACTTTTCTCTGCTTTCGCTTGCAATATCAAAATGAAAATATACATTAAATTTTTAGAGCAAAGAAGTGGAATTCGCCTTCAATATTTTGTCAGGTGACGTCTTTTTGAACGTAGAACAAGATGTGACGTGGTACATTTGTATGATAGACCAACATCATTTTATATATGAAATTATGTAAAATACTTTTTTAATGTCGATTATGTGTAATGACAATATTAAAATCATTTCATTGTGTCATGATTTCATAAATTTCTTTGGAAAAGCAAAAAATTGCTTAAGTTTGCTCGTTTGTTTTGTAAATGGCACAAAAACGCTGAAGAGTTTTTTTTAAACGTTGCACACTGGTCAAGAACTTCAATATCTAAAATTCCTCCGTGCCGATTGTCGGCAGAATGCTTAGTTTCTGAGATATACATAGCGAAATGTCAAAAACTCTAAGAGTTTTTAATTTTTTTCGGTTTTTTTTTATCGTCAATCGGCATGAAGGAATTTTAGATATTAAAGTTCCAAACCAGAACCAGTTTACTTCGCATAAAAGCCATTTGTCATTTTTGAGCCATTTAAAATATAAAGTTAGTATTTTTCCATTTTCACATAATTCTTTCAGCAATTTTTTTTCAGTGTACTGATAAATTTTTTACCTTAAACGAAAGATTTCTGTTCCAATTAAGTATCCCAAAATTAAAAACAATTGTTTTTCTATTATTAAAAAAACAACGGCGTCAAATTCGAATTCAGTTGAAAAATTAAAGTCGCAAATATCAGCTCTTATTTCACACAACAGATAAATGAGGGCCACCCTAATGGCCAATTAAGGTAGCCGAATGTGACCACCCAATGAATAGATGTAATTTGGTACAAATAACTTTAAGTTGGAAAAAAAAGTTTTTTTTAATTTGGCTAAATAATATAATAAAATAATTGTTTTTCAAGTTATGAAATTTATAATTCTTTGCTCGTTTTTTATACCCTTCACCAAAGGTAAAAGTTTATTTGTAAAATTGTCATTCCGTTTGTAATTTCTAAACTTGTTTTTTTTTTAATTCCCTAAGCTAATCCCGCGAAGCTCTACGCTTGTCTGCAGGACCCAGAGTCTCTGGTGGGAATCGAACCCGCAACACCGGCGCTGATAGACTAGCTCACAAACAGCCTGCCTACCAAGGCACTAAATTGATCTTTGAACCTATAAATTATGTATATGCTGGTTCCTTATTAGATGAGAAGTTTATTTCACGATGACCGTCTGACTGTCGTCTGTTGAAATGGGTTTTCCGAAGACCCCAGATATAATGCGGACTGGATTGTTATATATTTATGTCACATATCCCAGTAAAAAATGGAGCTTCCAACGAAGCAGGTTTGTAAGGGAGAAACATAAGAGTTGCGCTTACCATTGCGCATACGGAAGACATGAATTTTATATGGCGAGTTCCCACTTTGAAGCAATACATTTTTGACACATGAAGCGCATTATTCAGCGCATAAAAAAATTGTTGGATGTAACGATCAGCTTTACACACTGAATGTTTTGATACAGTTATTTTTTAGTATTCTCCCTTACAAACCTGCTTCGTAGTAAGGGAATGCCGTAGCACTTGAAATGTTATTTTTTTTTATAAAAGTTGTTGAGAGTTTTTTCACTTACTTTACTGCATTTCTGTATGTCTTATTGCGTAGCGCATAATTCTGCGCTTATTTTTTTAAATGTACCATTAGTGCTTCGCAATATGATAAAATTTTTTATTGGGATGCTTCTCTCAAATTTGCTTTTGAAATTCAACCAGATCGGTGCATAATTGACTAAGATATGAGCAAAATACTATGACTGCCTCTAATTTTCACCCATAAACCTCAACTTTTCGAAGTCCTCTAAGAATTTATGAAATTTATTTTTTCACCATCAAAATAAACTTAGTAGTGGCAGTGAAAATAGACAAAATCGAGACATAAATGACCAAGTTATATGCAAATAACTACCTTCTACCTACGTAGAGACAACGAAAACAAAATCTGTCGTGACGTTATCTTAAAATAAAAATCTTAACTTATTTGTTATTGTTATTTGTTTTTTTTTTTTTTTTTTGAAGGGGATTTTACACGAAATGTATTTAGTAGTGTACTTGTAAAATTTGTATTTATTTATTTATTTATTTGACTTCCAATACAACAAGATACAAATCTTATAATTATAGTATTGGATTTTTGTATTGTAATTACATTGTTGAGTAAAAAATGATATATTATTATGAAAAATAATTTAATAATTTCTAGAAATAAACAAATAAGTTTAAAATAGTTAAATACAAACATAATAAGAAGGAAACTGTATTAATTTGTGATAAAAAATTTATATAATTCTTTCTCAAAAAGCAAGACGTTGCTAATGCATTTATTGGTCGGTAGTAGCGAGTTCCAAAGGCGGATTGAATTGATGTAAAAATGACGCTCAGAAACCTGACTTCTATATCTAGAACATTGATGCCCAAGGTAGTAGTATTGGTGAGAGTGACGAAATAGCACTGGAAGAAATCAATTTGCTATTCATTTTATTTATTCGGCAACGAGATTGCGACGAAAGCACATTTCTTAGTTTTTTTAAATGCCTTATGACAAATATGACATTGTATGTCATCAAAAGCATTTTGTAACATAAAATAATTTTCGACTGACATCATTAATATATCGCAATAATTTTAATTTATGTGTTCGCTGACAGCAGTCTCGATGACGATTAAAATGTAAAATAAGACACAGAAGTTCTGCAAGCAGCGTTACCGTTCAAAATTTTCAAAAAGGGGCACAAAAAGGGGATTTTAAAAATAAAAGTGTCACAAAAAGGGGAATTCTGAGAAAAAAAAGGGGCAACTTAAAAAACAGGAACATTTAAAAAAAAAAAATACATATATCGTGAAAATCCATGTATTGTTTGCAAGTAAACGTTTATATAAAAACAGTTACTAATTACTTGTAAATAGAACGAGCAGCGTTGTCAGAAGATTAGGAAGGAAAGTCTTCATTTAGCGAAAAAATCTTATTTTGAGGAGAGAAATCTTAAAATTGTGTATAACCATAAATATTAAGCACTTGAATTATTTTACTTTTTTACTAAAAAAATTAAGTTACGAAAAAACCTCGACGAAAAAGCATATACAAGTATTGAAAGGTTAAGGTCCAAGTTATTTTGATACAAATTTAAAGCGGATAACATGGACTGACAGGAACCTACTTTCAGTCTATTTGACCATTTATTATACCCTTCACCTCAGGTGGAAAAGGGTATATATAAGTTTGTCATTCCGTTTGTAATTTCTGCAATATTGATCTAAGACCCTATAAAGTATATATATTCGGGGTCCTTATGAGGAGAGAACTTGATTTAACCATGTCCGTCCGTCTGTCCGTCCGTCCGTCTGTCCGTCTTACGTTTGATATGTGTTTTCCGGAGACTCCAGACATGATAGCGGCTAGGTTGTTTTACATTTATGTCACGTATAGTCCACCATTTCGTGCTATTGAAATTCAGCAAGATCGGTCAACAAATGGCTGAGATATGATCAAAAAACGACGACTGCCTCTAATTTTTTCCAAAAATCCCTTGTTGTTGTATTTTTATTGCTTTTTCTGTATATCTGGAGAACGGCAAAAGCCAAAGTTTCCAAATTAGGTACACACATTTAGGTTGTCAATACACACCACCCTACAAAATGTGATTGGAGTAGTGGGCGTGGTACCTCCCGTACAAAAAAAATTAAAAATTGTATAAAACCCTAAATTTTAGGGCTGTCATATGTCCTATGGATATGACTTATATACCAAAATATCGGAACATATTTTATAAAAAACTCGGGAAAATCGTTTCAGATACAAAAAAATTATGACCAAAATTAAATTTTTTTTTTTTAAACTTACTTTCGGGAACCATAGGTCTCCTCGAGTCCAAGCTTTATAACTCAAGTAAATGGTAAATTTCTTCTTAAACACGTCGGTATATAAATCTGTCAAATCGGTTAAAAAATGGCTGAGTTATAATCAAAATACTGAAATCCCAAAAATTACTCTTTTTATACCCTTCACCTCAGGTGGAAAAGGGTATATATAAGTTTGTCATTCCGTTTGTAATTTCTGCAATATTGATCTTAGACCCTATAAAGTATATATATTTGGGGTCCTTATGAGGAGAGAACTTGATTTAACCATATGATGTCCCTCTCGCACAATGAAGAAGGGTATATAAGATTCGGCACAGCCGAATATAGCACTCTTACTTGTTTTTTAATAATGCTAACTTAGAAACATTCCGCTCAGCGGATGCACCACTTTATGGTAAAGTAAAAACATAAGAAGCAAATTTAAACAAGTTTGAATATAAATTGTCACCCAGTTTTGCCAATTTCGTACCAAAATGTTTCAGGCTAAGATATTTTAAAAATTGCTTCATAGCTTTTATCTTTTGGTCTGTTTTCTAAAAGTTTAAACTCTTTTGCAAAATCCTCTGGGTTAGTAATTATATCAATAAAAACGGAAACAATTTTCAAGTAATTTATGTCTTCCGCTGAATTAATAAATACTGGATCTAAAACCTTTAATGAACTCAGACTCCTATCGCTAATATTAAAAGGGGCAAAAGGGGCACAAAAAACTAAAAAATGATACAAAAGGGGATTTTAAACAAAGGGGCCAAAAAAGTGGCACGGCAGTCAAAAAGGGGCAAAAATGCGACTTTAGTCGCATAACGGTAACGCTGTCTGCAAGTGTAGTTTGTCTCTCCCACTCAACATGCTGATTTCCTATTGGTTGATTGACGATAAAACAAAAGAGCGTAAGTATACGTGTGAGTTTAATTTGCTGATATCAGCCACTACTGGGCATCTTTGATCTAGAATGAAATATGTCATATGATCTTCTTGAACGCGTAAAAGATATTCTGTCAAAAAGATACACTGGTTCATGCTTGAAAATTATTTTGTGTAAATGCGATCATACTTTCTTAGGTTAAAAACATATCTCAATCCAGCATTGTAAGTTTTCTCAAGTTTTCCCTGGCTTGTTGAGTCACAACTTGCAAACAGTTCGCATCCATAAAGTAAAATTGGCATGGTATACGTTTTTGCAAGTAACATTCGAATATTAAACGGTGTGATGTGTTGGGTGATCCATAGCGTACGCAGCATTGAGTATGTTTTCCCAGAAGCAGCAGTTACATGATCAGACCATGTGAGAGTGTTGTTAAAAATAATGCCAAGATTTTTAGCTTTTTGTACAATTTCAATTCGTTTGTTGTTCATCAATATCATAGGTTCAAGCGACAGTTTCAGTGTTTTTTCATTATTATCAAGCATTTGGACTTCGTGGGGCTTATACACAAACCATTTGCATTTGCCCATGCGTGAACACGTTTTAAATCAATATTTATTTTTTCAACCATTTATATTTATCAGAGACTACTTATATGGAGTTGTACATCATCAGCATATAGGTGAACATTACAGTGTAACAATTGTTTATCTAGAAAATTTATATAAATTGAGAATAGAAGTGGCCCAAGTATCGATCCCTGTGGCACTCCCCTAAGAACAGGTAACGATTTTGATGTTATATTGTTTGCAATAACAGATTGACTACGGCCAGACAGATACGAAGCAACCAGACGGATAGATGAAGGTGAGAAACTAAACATTTTGTCCAATTTCCAGCAAAGAACTTGATGATCGACCGTATCGAACGCTTTGGAATGTTCCAGTAGAATAAGGAATGATATATCACCAACATCAATGCTTTCTCGTATATCTTCGGATACATCAATTAAAGCTGTTGTACAACTGTGTTTTGCTCGAAATCCAGATTGTCTATTTGTCAGCAAGTTATTGTCGTTGATGTATTTATTTATTTGTTGATGAAGTAGTCGCTCAAAAACTTTTGATAAGTACGGTAGAATAGCGATAGGACGATACTCATTCTTAGATTTTGGATTTCGCGGGTAATCGCTTTTTGTAATTATATTATTGAAAATGCATGTGATATATGGCAGCATTTGGGGAATAATAGTTTTGAAGAATTTAGGATTAATGTCATCAAAGCCGACTGCATTCGATTTTATGTATTGACAGCTCATTTGTACTTCAATTTCGCTTACACAGTGAAAAAAGAATATCTCATTTTGCTGACTTGATAATTGATTTTGCTCGTAAAAACTGACATCAGCAGGTACATTAGGGATGTTGATAAAACTTTCATTAACATTGTCTACATCGATCACCGTACTATTTCCAGATGATGGGTTACCAATACCAATTTCTCGAATAGTTTTCCAAGTTTTGTTTGAGCCAACAGCAGATGTAAAACGATTAGAATAGTAACTTGATTTTGCACTCTTTATCATTCTATTTACTTCTCTTCGAGCCGTACAGTATTCAGAGTGAAAGACAGTTATCTTGAAGAGTTTCCAACGTCTATAAAAAAAATCTCTGTGAGCAATAGCGGCTTTAATTTCATCATTAAACCAAGGTTTTTTCTTAGCACTTTGTCTGAAGACTTTAAGAGGAACTGATTTTCTGAATACACGGGACAGAGAATCTTCTAAGAAATTAAGCTGATCATTAACAGAAGGCATATAGTATATGGAATTCCAGTCAACTTGTACAAGCTCAGAGTACAAAATACTATGGTTAATGAGGTTAAAATCATAGAAGGATATAGGGTCCGATACATGATGCAAACTAAAATCGAAAGCACAAAATATCAAATCATGCTTGGAGAAACATGGTGTTGGTCGTAAAGCATAACCTTTTGTTTATTACTGACGAAAAATATATCCAACAGCGTATTGGTTGTCGATGTATAATGTGTCGGGGTTAAAGTATTGATTGGATGCAAGCCAATGGATTTCATATCATCAGTAAGATGGCTTTCAACAAGAATGTTTGAGTTAAAATCTCCACATATTATAATGTCTTCATACTTCACGGTCAAACTTTCAAGCACTTTTAAGAAATCGCTAGTATTAATTCGATGATGAGGTCTATATACACACCTCACTAGTAGCTTCCTACCACCTGATACAACCGCGATAAATAGGTACTCGATTTTCTTTCTAAATATTATGTTGTTTAAATTTGCAATTTGATCATCATTTTAAGCATCATCACTGGAAGTATCGTCACTCGTGAAATCTTCAATTGTGGTTACCTCAAGGTTAGAATTACACAGCATTTTACATGTAATTGCTTTTCTCACATATATTGCAACACCACCACAAGGAGTTTTTCGATCACAACAACTTGTAAAATTTGTATTTGCATACATGTCGTGTAGAAGCGAATCAATTTGCTTCTCTAAATGTCAGCTCGAATAAGCAGTGTAAAATTTTTAAATTAGAGCTTGTTCTATTTCGAACTGACTAGCTGACATCAGCTGTTTTGCAAGTCATTTGCTGGTGGCGACATATATATGAACATTTAAATCTATTTATTAAGAGGGGGTGCTTTAATACCATGTGAGATAAGGCCATGATGGCTTTATCTCTCATTCAGAAGGGAGATAAAGCCTTTTTGTTTTTTTTTCATTTGAATGGGAGATAAAGCCATAATGGCCTTAGCTCACATTAGCAATTTTAGAAAATTGCTTTATCTCTCATTTCAGTTCCGGAGACAGTAAAGTTAAGTATTGAATTTTGGGTTCGCATACTAAAGTTTTTCTGCGTGCGTCACAAGAATCAAAAAATGTTTTTCAATGACAATTTTCCCTTTTACAGAATGTTTACACCATGGGTAAAAATATTCTGAAAAATATGGCTTTATCTCTCATTTGCGAAAAAAATATGGCTATATCTCTCAATTCGCAAAATTTTAGATATGACCTTACCTCTCAATGATTGGACAATAAGGCCATTATGGCTTCATATCCCAATCAATTAAGCAATAAAGCCATCATGGCCTTATCTCACATGGTTTTACAGCACCCCCCCCCCCCCCCTTTATTAAAACATATTCTTAAAAACAATAAAATTTTTTTAACTGAAAGTTAACTGAAATAAAATTGGGGGGTGCTTTAATACCATGTGATATTAGGCCATGATGGCTTTATGTCTCATTCGATAGGGAGAAATTTTTTGAAACATTATTTTGGGTGAAGGCCCTTGTTGCACATAAAATTAGACTTGTTACCGCAGTTTGCACATCTTTATCCATTTTGGAGTAGTCTATTATGTGATTTCTACCGTCTTATCGTTTGACAGCATTGAAAATCAATGCTATGTACCTCTTACAGAGGGCCCACCGTACGTTGATGGGTAAGAAGTGGCTATATATCTACGGAATTGCAACAAGTTTGAGCAATCTAGATCATTTGGATGCAGCTTTCTAATTAGTAGCCAACCATTAACAACGGAAGCATCCAACAGATATGCGAAAATTGGTCCCCACCACTTACGTTGTCTTATACATGGCCGATAAACAGCAATTAACTGGTCCATTTTGTCTACACCATCCATGCCTTGATTGTAATGTTGAAAAAGTTTTGGTTGGGTATCTGCATGGCGCCTTTTCCTTATGCATAACGCTTTCACTTTCCAATTTCATTTTTGTCAAAATTAGTTCCTAAGGTGACTACGTTGTTGTCTTTCCATCGTACGACGAGTATATTGCCATTATCAGAAAAACGATAGTCCGAAGATCCTCTTTGATCTTTTTTCATTTCCGAAACGGGGCGGAGTGGGCATTTTTCGGTTCGACTATCGCTTATTATACCAAATGAGCATATTCCAGAAGCCGACAAATGCCGAAGAAGCTTCACGGATATGAAATAATTATCAATAAAAACCTTTATGTAAGAAAAATTTAAATTTTCAATTGAAAAAAATTTATGAAAATAATTCATTAATCATTTCCATCCAAAGGAGGTATTGGAAATATGTCGGTATTTTGCAAGTTGTCGTCTATATATTCTAACTGCTCCAATATTTCAGCAACAGTTAGTCTGTATAAAAATAACAATGAATATTACCATAGAGCATAATGTCCCTTTAAAGGGACATGAATAAAAAACGCCAATTGCTAATATTTTTAAAATCATTTGTATTTTAAAACTCTAACAATTCAGTTACTTAATCTCATTTTAATAAGCACACATTAAAAGAATATAAATAAAGCAGAACTGTTAATTTTTTCATTCTTAAATACCCTTCACGTGTGGCGCGATTTTTTTTATTCCCGTTATACATTTTTTGTACAATATTACGCACTCAATAGAATAAAATTGAATAAAAACACTTGTTGTTTTGACGAAGACACACAAGAGAATGAGATGCTAAATGAAAGTTTAATTTTTAATTCTTCGTGTTTCTGTAAAGTGGGAAAAAGAGCGTTCCTTAAAAGGCACCATATGCACTAATGGGTTAATAATACAAGAAAAAAAACTGTTGGTAAATGTTAATTTTTCGGTCAGGGTGCACCTTTCGATAGAAATGCCCATATATTAAATTCACTATGGGACAGGTTTATTTATGTAATTATAAAAATTATCTCATATCAAGAATTTTTTTTTTTTTTTTTTTTGTATTTAGTAAATAATATTTACTCAATACTATTACTTATATCACGACTTGTTTTCCTTAATAGATAAGCATTAAAGTTAAATCAAAAATAAGCAATTTAAACTAAAAATTAAAAATCTATATTTTATTATTGTATACGAATAATCTTGCAAATGCTTTTTTTAATTTTCATTAAAAATCCAGATATTTTACATTACATTATAAGTGATAACATTTATTCAACAAACATGCCTTAATATTCTAATATAATAATAATAATGTTTGTAAAAATATTTATATAATTTTTCACAGTTTTGTTTCACACACAAAATAAACGTGAGTCATTTTCATCACAACCAATGTTTTTTTTATCCCCCAAAGGATGCCAGTTTGTTGGCGATGCATTTAAACACGTGACGACTGTAAACTCTCAACCGACAAAAATCAAATGACGCAAAAATATTATTGACACAATATTTATGTATGTATTTAGATACTATTCGTTTATCTGTGCATAAGTTTGTGTATGAATTCTCATATTGCAGATTTTATTGCATTCTACTCGTTATGGACTGACTGACTGACTAACTTTGTTTAAAGGAAAAATTCACCACAATTAGTTGTTGTTGTTGTTTTAACGGTTGCTTTTTCCTTCCTTTTATTCACAGACGACTTCAAGGTGATTTAACAGAAAAATAAACAACAACAACTTTTGATTTTCATTCCGGTAAGGGATTTACATAAATATATATTTAAGGTACACGGAAAGAAGTTTATTTTCTAAAGGAATCTATTTCGTTTCTTAAACCAAGAAAATCCAAAATCTAAAAATAATTTCTTGATTTTAACTTATTTTGTTCTTATTTAGTTAAACTTTCTTAAATAAAGAAACATTTTGCTTAAACCAAGCCACACATATTTTTAGAATAAGTTATTTTTGGCTTGGACGAGAATCATGCAAAATTTTCTTGGTTCAAGCCATATTTAGTAAATAATTCTTTCCGTGTACAGAAATGTCAGTATCTATATATACATGTATGTGTGTGTTTTAAATAAAACCAAGAAGGTACCCTGCAAATAATAGGACCAGTCCAAACACGCGTGTAAAGATTAGTCCACAAGGGACCAGGACTAGTCCAAAACTTACCCAAACGTATGGAAAAAACCTGGTCTATTTAACATTACGATGTCCTAGGAGAGGAACTTATAACCCACCTTTGGACCACTAAGGAGTAGTTTTAAAACTACTCCATGGTGTACACAAGAGAATTAGTTTTGAAGTCTTTTAAAAACGAAAGTATGTCATTAAAAACGAAGACATGTCGTCTCACTACAAACACTTTGTAACAATGGCATGGTCCATGCTTGCATTACATCGGACCAGTCCATGGAGTAGTCCATTTTATCAAAATGGATCAGGTGGTCCAATTTTATTTGAAGGGTATTTGCATGTTCATGAATGCATCAGTATTTGTAATGTCTAAATATTCATAATAGACAAACGATATTGAAATTTAAACGTACACAAGTTCTAAACGTTCGTTTGTTTGGTTATCGATAAATTGCCAAAAGCGCGAAGTACAAAAAAAAAAAAATTTTATGTAAATAGACCAACTCAAATAAATACAATGTCTGAGGATGTATTCCCTGTAAAGCTGACTACAAAATACCCTACAACTGAAGGCTAGTGTGCTAGTGGGAATGCAATGTGTATGATAAGCACTAAGAAAAAAAAATTCCATGACAGGGTTGAATTTTCCTTTAAAAAACGTGCGACTTGTGTGATAGTGTATCCTGGCCTTTAAGAACATTTAAAAAACGATAAAGTCGTATGGGCCTTTAAACAATAACTGTCGTATTCATAAAAAATAAAATAAGTTTGAAATGTGTTTTAAGGCAAAATTTTCATACAAATTTCTCTAAAAACAGAATTGAAAGCCATTTTAATTTTTTATGAATACAGCAGTAATATGTACTTTTATCAAAGTTATTTTTGGGAATAGAAAATTTATTATTAATAAGATTTCTGTATTTTTATTTTTGATAAATACACTGAAATTTATTGTTGAAGGAAAGCTAGTTTCTACGCGCATTTCACTCTATGCTTAGGCCACTTTTTTCCAAAGATTTAAGAAAAGCTAAAACTATAAAACCTTAAAGCGAATAAGAATTATAAGCAATTAAAGTCTTACTTGGAACCATATCAAAGCTTAAAAAACACCAACTTTTCATTTGATCAGGGTTGCATTTTAACAAAAGCACATTCATGTTTGACCGTATAAATACAAACTGTAATGTTAAATTAGATTTTTTGACAGTCAAAACAAAACCCATTCGATTTCTATCTAACAAAGAATTATGAAATACATATAAAAGTAATTTAAGTCATATGAGAATTAAATTGAAAACCAACCCTAGATCGTTCTACAATTTTATCAACAGTAAGCGTCGTGCAAGTGCTTATCCTAATTATTTGAAATTGGGATCTCGGAGTGCTGGTGATGATGTTTCTATTAGCAACTTATTTGCTGATTTTTTTGCAACCACGTATTCAAAGAAGTCATTTGATAATCAAACTTGTTGTCCCTATAATATATCTCATTCTTCAGGTATAAACTTTTCATTTATTGACACTGAAACGGTACTATCCAATTTAAAGTCTCTGCAGTGCTCTATTAATCCCGGACCGGATGGTATACCTAACTGTATTTTAAAAAATTGTGCAGAATACTATACTAATAAATCTATTGATCTCGGCCACTTACCGCCTGAATGGAAAAATCATATATTTCTCCGTTGTTTAAAAGCGGAAGTAAACTGGAAATATCGAATTATAGAGGAATTGCAAAGCTGAATGCGATTCCCAAACTTTTAGAAAAAATATTGACTGATAGTTTATATCATCAAATCTCTTCCCTTTTATCACCTTGTCAACATGGTTTCAGGAAATCACGTTCCACTGTTACTAATATTTTACAATTAACAACTATTGTAAATGAAGGTTTTATTAATAATAAACAAACCGACGTTATTTACACGGATTTTAGTAAAGATTTTGGTAAAGTAAACCACGATATTTTACTTTACAAGTTATCACGTATGGGACTTAGCAACGACGCAATACGCTGGCTTAAATCTTATCTTTTAGATAGAACCCAACAAGTAAAATGTAAGAATGCTACCTCAAAATGAGTCGTTCAGTGTATAAAGGGAATGAGTCCATCTTTGGCGTTTTTGAGATTTAGCGAGGATACACTTCCTTTTATGACTAACAATGTGTGGTAAAAATTTTGTTGTCAAATTTCAACGTTAACCCCCTTTTAAAGACAAAACATTTTTTTGTACGAAACACAAAATTTTTATTTTCAGTGGAAAAAGGGAATAAGTCCACGCTTGCATTTATATTGCATTAATCACTTGTTAACTTTGCTTTCCATGAGTTTCAAAACAATGCTAGAGCCATGTTTGTTTGGCCAGAAACTGAGGGCTCAAGAGGCTCGCAAGATATTGGTCAACTATATAAAAATGTTTGCTGATACGCACGATCGGATTGTTTTGTGGCCAACATGCAAAATAAAAGAACAGTTTCGAGTGCTTAAAATTACCAGTTTTGATTTTTTTTCTACAAAATCTTTGGAAAATAACGTTTGCAATCGCAAAACCAACACCGCGGTAAAACCTGTAAACTGGCTCCAAATGAGGTGGATCGAACTAGATAGATCGAAACCATGGGTAATACAACATAAAAATAATAACGATAAAAATTTTGGATTTGAAAATATAAACATAAGAAAGAAAGGTAAAGTAATGTTATTGAATAACGTGAGTCAAAGTCTACCGTATCCTCAAACTAGAGCTATAACAAAAGAAAAGAAAAAGGATATAATTGATTTATTAAAATATATCCCTCCCGTGTACCATACTTTCTATAAAAACGTAAAAACAGTATCAAGTCAGGAAGATTATTTTGAAGAAGACATTTTATTTTGTTAAATTTGTTATACTTACGATTCATTTAAAAAGAAGAATTTTTTTTAGTTAATTATTGTTTTAAAAAGAAGAAATGTTTTATGTTATTTTTTTAACTTCATTTAAAATAAAACTGAGCGAATGCACTGAACTAAAAAATTAGCTGCAGCCTTTATTGCCAAATTATAATAAATGTACTCTTTCCAAAATATACTAATTCAATTTAAACACTACGCGGGGTAACTTGAGGGTTACACGATCAAGTTTTGCCTATCAAGTTTTAATACACTCACACTTTTTTACCAATACACTCATACTTTTAAAAGTTGATACGAACTTGCCTTTAAAATTCTCTTGTCAGTGAGTGTTTCAATTTACGTTCAAGAAAACAGCTGATTTCAAGGTAAGTGAGCAAATTTTTAGTTTATCTTTATAAATTGTTTTCTTGATGACGTCTTGAAAGTAAATTGCTCAAAAATTTAATGCAGCCTACGTCACAGCTTTCAATTTATGTAAATTTTGACAAGCAGTATATGTAAACTTGAACAACTTGACCGTGTGGCCGCAGGGTAGGCCAATATTTATATGGATACTTTTTCTTTTTATTTCCGAACGAATACTCAAAGTCAAAACATAATTAAATTGAATTTTTACGCTATCGATTTTAACCACAAAAAATTTGGTGGACTTATTCCCTTTTTCCACTGAAACTCTTATCAATAAAAATGTATTTGTAGCATATTAACAGGTTTTGTGAACACATACACTAACACACTAACATTATATATTTACAAATTGTAAAAGAAGCCCTAATAATTAATTTTGCAATTTTAGTTTTGAGTTTTATTGTAACAACTAGTTTTAAGGTCAACGTCAACTGTTCTATCGTTTTTCTCCATTTCAAATTTTTGGACTCATTCCCTTTATCCACTGAACGACTCAAATGTATCAATGTTCTCTCTGGTGTGCCACAAGGAAGTCATCTTGGTCCCGTTTTATTCACATTATTTATTAATGATCTGTCATCCGTTGTTCAGCACTCCAACATACTCATGTATGCTGATGATGTAAAAATTTTAATTTCGTTTAACAATATTATTGAGCAATCCTCTTTGAGGGATGACATTGAATTACAACTTATTGGATTTAAACTTGAAAAAATGTAAACACATGTAATTTTTCCGCTTATTAAAACTTGATACTAGTTATTATCTAAATGGAACATTACTGGATAAAGTTTACAATATTAATGATCTCGGTATTCTATGAGATCATAAACTAAAATTCTGTGATCACATTTCATTGATGGTAAATAAAGCTAATGGAGTACTTGGCTTTATGAAACGTTGGTCGAAAGAATTTTCTGACCCATATATCACTAAACAACTATATATGTCTCTGGTTCGCCCTATTCTGGAATATGGATCAACTGTATGGGATCCTTACTTTAATACATATATCAACAGCATTGAATCTGTACAGAAACAGTTCCTTTTATTTTGTTTAAGAGGTCTTGGATGGAATTCGCTTGTATTACCTTCATATGAAAGCAGACTTGGTCTTATTAAGTTACCGACGTTAAAAAGTCAAAGGACAATGCTTAGTATTTTGTTTTTAATGGGTCTTATACGCGGTGATGTCGATTCCGATTTCTTGTTGAGTAAAATTAGCTTAAATGTTACAGCTAGACCTACACGAAACTTTCAGCTGTTAAGTTTAAGGTACTATCGTTCTGTTTATGCTAACAACGACTCCTTTCGTCAAATTTGCGTTAAATTTAATAGTCTAATTGACTTTTCTGATAGTAACGATGTTTTAAAAAGAAAAATTATTGTTTATTTAAATTAATTAATAAAATAATTCTTTATTTATTGTACTCTTATTTAAACACTTACGGCCATTTTCACCAAGTTCGGTTATAATTAACCACCGGTTATAGCTGTCAAAACGTATTGGTAACCGGAACTTTAATTGAAAGTTAGTTTTAACCGAACTTGGTGAAAATGACCGTTATGTATGTAAGTATTTTTAATCTATAGACTGAAATAAATAAATAGACTTATGTGATAGTGTTAAGTACGCTTAACACAGTCCTGTGCCCAGAGTTCGCAGTTTTATTTTAGGCCTTATCCTCAGTTTGTGATTTTTCATCCTCAAAAATCCCCAAAATAGCCATTTTCTTATCCCCAAAAATCCCCACATTTTCTTAAAAATAAAATACATAATATCTATTATGTCAATGGAAAAATATGCATACATCGATTTATTTAAATAAATCCATTTGTGTTATATAATTAAAACTAATGTTATTTATTCTTTGAGTTCTACGTATCTACGTACACATGTATAGTATGTAACAGGGGTAACGTAAAATCGCAAAAGAAAAATTATTATGCGTCAATACATATTTATCATTTGCAAAACTAGGGAATCATAATCTTCTAATTCACAAGCCAATGCAATTTTGTTTTACATGTTTTTTGTTTAAAAAGTGCATTTGAGATTATTGAATAAATTTGTCACAGCAAACTGCATTATTTTAAAGTGTGTATTTATTCTAGGAAGAGCTTCTAATAACTCATATTGCATTCTGTTGCAAATATTGATTTTGGTTGTACTCATTACAAAAAAAAGCCTAGTTCAACAGAAGAAACGCTAGTTGGTACAAAAAGCATATTTAAGCTATTTCAACAAGTTCTTGCAATAGTTTAAAACCGCAAAAAAACTAAAATTTTAACCCACATCTTGACCAAATCGGTCTTGCCATTGCAAAAATAAAATTAATAATAATATATTATCCCCAAAAATCCCCAGCGAAAAAAGTGCTTTCACGAAAAGTTTATCCCCAATTACAAAACTGGGAACACTGCCTGTGCCCATGTTCTGTAACTTCAGGGTTACCGTTGGAAATTTTCGAAAAGGGTCGCAAAAAGGGGATTTTCCAGAAAAAGGGGTAAAAAAGGGTATTTCAATAAAAAAAAAGGGTCAAGTTTTTTTATAAACAGTATTTCCCATTTAACTGAACATAATAAGACCAAGTTTTTTTATAAGCAAACAAAAAAATAATATTTCAAGTAGGAAGAGCTCAAAAAACTTAATTTTTTTTGGAATGCTCTGTCCTGTTTTAACACCTGACAAAAAGTTTATTCTTTATCATTATAGCTAATTTTTTAATACCTTTTATGTAATTTTCCGATTTAGCGATGTCAAATACATTTTAGTGTTGGTTTTAAATTTTGCAATCGTTCGCGAATTGTAACCATTTGCTCGATTAAAGCGATTTTTTCCTGTTTCAGATTTTTTAAAGCTTTTACGATTTTTAATAAATATTAGACTTTGGTATCATACCGCTGTTACCAAATATTTGGGAATTTCCGCTAATTTAGCAATTTTTACCTCTTGTTTTCATTCCTGTTAGGGCACTTTCAACACTGTCAGTTAAAAAGGGGGCGAAAAGTTCAATACCTTTTGCCATTATTAAGGGCGAATTTTTTTGAATAAAACATGCTACTGTTTATGAGAGCAAAACACCAAATTGCATTTTTTAATAAAATGTCAAATTTTTGTTTTGAAAAGAAACCATCGTAAAAAATAACAAATATGTATATGAGTTATGTTTGCTTTTAGGGAAATTGTACTTTACTATCAAAAATCAAGGAGAAGAAAGCATGGAATTGTAAGTTTATACTTTGAGACTGTTCCATATCAAGCAATGCTTATTTCGAAAACATTTGTTTAGCACTTCTGTTCGCCAGTGTTGACAAAAAACAAAATGTGAGAGCTATTTCCAAAAAAGTGTCACAAAATAGGTGATAATGATACAAAAGTAAATTTTTAAAAAAAGGGTCATAAAAGGTATCAACACCGTCGAAAAAGGGTCAAATTGATACTTTAGTATCACAACGGTAACGCTGTATGTAACTCTCGCGACGAGAAACCTTTCGATTAAAAAGTGAGGAATGAAATAAAATTGCCATAACTTGAAACAAATAACTGGTTTTCTCACTTAACTGCGTCTGTAAAATTTTTTTTGTGTGTAATAGCTGTTACGTAGGAAAATTACTCGCCAATTAACAGAAAAAGTGTGTCTGTAAAATTTTTGTGAGAAAGTTCCCGCTTTGAACTGTCAAAAAAACTCACGAAAAAAAATGGGCGAGAAAAATTTTAACACTAAAAACAACTAAACATTCAAATTGCAAACAATACTAATAATTATATATTGTTCTTGGCACATTTTTCCATTTTTTTATTATTTGCTTTTAACATTTTTATAAAATATACGAATTTTTTCAAAGCTCGTATGCAAACAACAAACATTAAAGTCGCAATTTACATTATTTGGTATAGCCGACGGTTGTATTTTCGCTGCCGTCGAATGCTACAGACACACTTTTTCTGTAAATTGGCGAGTAATTTCCTTACGTGACAGCAAGTACTTGGCAAAAAAGTTACAAAAATAGTTTAGTGAGAAAACCAGCTGTTTGTTTCAATATATGGCATTTTTGTTTCATTTCACACATTTCAATCGAAAAGATTCTCAACGCAAGAGTTACAGAAAATTGGCACACGGTTGCCATTCTTGCTGCCTGTTTTTAGAAAACATAAACAAGTGAGCGAGTGAGAAATTATATTGAAAACAAGAACAAATTTTCGTTTTTTATTGTTGTTTTCAATAAAATTTCTCACTCACTCACTTGTTTACGTTTTCTAAAAACAGGCAGTTGGTCTTTTATTATTGTTTTCGTTTAGTCGGATGGTAGGCTAAGCCTTATTTTAGTGACTTTGAGAAAATGTACTATATTTATTTTAGGAAATTTGGAACATTGGTCGAAGAGCGGGCAAGAAAAACTCTAAAATGTATCTGATTTACAAGACAGAAGATTTTCTTTGATTGTTAATGAAACTACGGATGTGGCAATGAAGAAATGTATTGTTTAATAAAACATGGACTGACTTATTAGCAGTAATGAAAAATTTTAATAAGATGTTAAAAAAAAGTTTAAAATTCGCTTAAGAAGTTTAACTGGTGTCAATTCATTACCTTCCATTGTAATAAAAGCTCTCATCATCCATTCATTATACAATACAAGGCGAGCCCGTATTAGAAGTTTGATGAAAACTGACTGCTTTTCTGAAACAGCTGGGACCAGTTTGTTTGCCATTTGGCTACTCTTACATGTGCTTCGCCTTTCTGTACCATTTAATCTTTAACATTGCATTTATTTTCCAACGCACGATAAGATTTTGCAGTATATCCGGAAATTACTGCCTTCAACAAGTTTGGTTCATTGTATCAAATATTTTTAGCAGCTCGTCGTTTTCTGTTAAACGGTTTTCCAATTTCGTACGCTTTTATTGTCATGTAAATATGAGAGATTTTGATTTGGACTTAAAAAAAGTGACGAAAAAATTATTTCACCAAATTTTCAAATCAATTTGGACATTCTAATTCGTTTAATGATATTTTTAAAACCTTTTCTTTAGCTTCACTTCGGAAAATCAAATCTTGTAACGTTTATTTAACCGCCTTATACTCAATATTCCCGATGACAATACACGAATACATGTGTGTAGCCAGGATAAAATATAGGAGGGGCGTGCAAAATTTTTTTTAAGTCCTTTTTTAAGAAAAACGTTTCTTAAAAATTCAACATTTTTCATTTTTCGAATTTATTCTATGAGCTAAATTTCAGTTATGTATTTTATAAAGCTTTTTTGTAATAGTTATATTCCTACAATTTTTCAGAAATGACTTTATACACTACCAGACTATTATATTGTATTTTCTTTTTTTTTACATTTTACCTTAGCCTTCCGTTGGAAAGCAATGAGGTATATTGAATGTACAGAAAAATTTACAATTATTAGACACCAGCAGAATGTAATGCATTTTCTGGCCCGCTACGGCCGTCTGACGAATGCTGACGACGGCCGTAGCGGGCCAGAAAATGCATTACATTCTGCTGGTGTCTAATAATTGTAAATTTTTCTGTACATTCAATATACCTCATTGCTTTCCAACGGAAGGCTAAGGTAAAATGTAAAAAAAAAGAAAATACAATATAATAGTCTGGTAGTGTATAAAGTCATTTCTGAAAAATTGTAGGAATATAACTATTACAAAAAAGCTTTATAAAATACATAACTGAAATTTAGCTCATAGAATAAATTCGAAAAATGAAAAATGTTGAATATAATATAAAGTTACCTTCGGAAGGAAATAATTCCCAGTTTCTATTTGTTAAAATAGTTGAGTTAAATACATTCAATTTATAAAGTAACACTATCCAGTGAGACAAAAAGAATGCTGACGACGGCCGTAGCGGGCCAGAAAATGCATTACATTCTGCTGGTGTCTAATAATTGTAAATTTTTCTGTACATTCAATATACCTCATTGCTTTCCAACGGAAGGCTAAGGTAAAATGTAAAAAAAAAAAAAAAAATACAATATAATAGTCTGGTAGTGTATAAAGTCATTTCTGAAAAATTGTAGGAATATAACTATTACAAAAAAGCTTTATAAAATACATAACTGAAATTAAGCTCATAGAATAAATTCGAAAATTGAAAAATGTTGAATATAATATAAAGTTACCTTCGGAAGGAAATAATTCCCAGTTTCTGTTTCTTAAAAATTTTTTCAATGTTCTTATTCTTTTAATTATCAATTTATTTAACTGATCTCTAGCCAAATAATTATATGGATTGTACCGTTATTTTTTTATAAAAGTTATATGTACTTACTTTTATGATGCGCCTCAAATCGGGTCCAATTGTTTCCTTTTTCACATACATGTCACTTTAAACGATCTCATATTAGAAGAACAGTCAGTAAAATTTGCCCGATCTCGCCCTGAAATTTTTGAAACTCAATGTACATATACATACATCGAAAATAACCCCTTTTATGGAGCACTTTAAAAAATCCTAAAAACTATTTCCAAAAGATTTATCAAAACAAAAATAATACCCTCTCCACTATTGTGGTGTGTTTCAATAAATCACTTTCAAGTTGGTTGAATTGACAGCTGTGGCACAGACTGCACTAAATTTGATAATTAATGTAATTTAAAAAATGTCCCCGACAAAGAAACAGCTTAAAAAAGTAGCTTGACTCAAAGTATTTTGTAAAAACGCTTAAGTATTTAAAAAAAACACATTTTTTTCTCATAAAGCACAATTATTTTTGAAGAAATATAGTTTTTATAAAGGAAGCGACGAAAATAATTTGAGGTCAGCTGTTAAATTAAACGAATCACGACTGCCAGAATCATGCCCCTGGATGTTTTTTGCAAAAGCATTCTTGAGATCTGAACAAATGTCATCGCAAAAAACAAACGGGTAGCCACATTTTAGAACAATTGTCAAACATGCAAAACTAAGTGATATAATGTTGGATTGTATTTGGAAAAAACGAGTTGGAAATTGTGTATTGATTAATGAAACTATGACGGAAAAACCACGTTTGGCAAAATATGAAAGAGAATTTGTTGATAAGATCGGATTCCTTAAATTGTATCATGATAAAGGCCAAAAACTTAGATCGGGTTTAATTCTAAAATGACTTTCTTGTTATTGTCTAAAGATTCTTCAAACTTCTGCACAATATCTAGATAGCATATATTAAATAAAACATTTTGAATGTGTATAAGCAAATTGTAAATAAATAAATACAAACAAGTAAGAAAGTATAGTCGGTCAAGAACGACCATATGATACCCTACACCACAGTATTTAAAAACACATCATGCTTTTGTGTCCATATAAATATAGATTTATCTATGTTTATACACTTCATGAAAATCGGTTTGAAAGTTTGTAAGAGGCAGAAATTGCCCCCTACCTCCCCTTGTGGTCCTATTTTTGAAAAACTGTATAGCTAATGTGTCCATATAGATATGGATCTATCTATGTTTTAAATTTCATTAAAATCGGTTTGAGAGGCAGAAATTGCCCCTATCTCTCCTCATGGTCCTATTTTTTAAAAAATGCATACATTTTGTGTCTATATAGATATGGTTCTATCTATGTTTTAAATTTCATTGAAATCGGTTTGATAGTTTCTGAGAGGAAGAAATTTCCCCCTATCTTCCCTCGTGGTCCTACGATTCGGCCCATTTTCAATAAGAATTTATGACCCAAATTTCATAAAATTATCTACAAAATTGCGACCTGTACTTTGCGCACAAGGTTACATGGACAGCCAGCCAGCCGGACGGACATCGTTAGTTCGACTCAGAAAGTGATTCTAAGACGATCGGTATACTTTAAGGTGGGTCTAGGACCAATATTTTAAGGCGTTACACACATCAGCACAAATGCATAATACCCTCTCCACTATTGTGGTGTGGGTATAAAAATAAATGGCAACCAATTGAAATTGACACCCCATCGAACCAACCTTCTATTTTCCCAAATACTTTGATTCTGCTTCACTGTATACTTTAACAAACAGGTTCAATTTGTTCTGCTTAATTTGAACAATGATGATTCATCGATTATGACTTCTTAGCTTTATAAAATATTAAAAACTCTAAAGAGATCAAACCGTTCGGCCGTTGGCATCAACTACAGTTGTGGAAAGATTTACATTTGAAATTGACCAACACTCAAGGTCAAGTCGGCTTTTATGATCTCACTTCTCGCAACTTTGGATCCAAACTACAGTCACCACGTGATTCCTGAAGGGCACCAAATAGTCAGACTGGAACTGAGCATCCAGAGGCTACTGACTCCCGTTATACCTCTCAAAAGAACTATCAATTTCGACCTTACAAATGTAAGATATCCCACTTTCTGATTTCAAATCTTAAAGAACCGTTTCCGTTCAACTAAATATGCGATGTGTTAATTTGAAGTACCCTTAGTTATCGTAGGGTACACAAAATCTGGTTGCTTGCATATTTGGTTCGAGTGTTATCGCAAGTATTTATATTTAAAGTGTGCGGTTTGATTTGTTTGCTCCTTATGTCATGTTTTTCGAATGTCTCTTTGTTATTTTTGGTGTTACTGCTTGTTTTTCCAATATAATGTCAAGGTTTTTTTGATTTTTCAAGCTAATACAAAATTCCGTATGCACAAAAAAGAAAAACTTAAATACTATTCACAATACACATCCAAATACAATCATGTGTATATACCCAACGGTAAATATTGAACGGACCGCAATTGGCAGACCTTTTTAAAGGTCTACTCCATTCTTAAAAAACCATTTCTAATGATATCCTTCCTTTAGAAGGTATAAATTTCTTTAAGAAAGACTTTTAAACACATTCGCTATTGAATAGTATACATACTTATCGACCCCTTTGCGCGAAATTATCGTATGTTACAAAAACCAAATTTTACAGGAGAGCCATTTTTATACTTTTCTCTGCTATCTCTTGCAATATAAAAATGAAAATGTACATTAAAGTTTTGGAGCAACGAAGTGGAATGCGCCTACAATATTTTGTCAGGCGACGTCTCTTTGAATATAGAACAAGATTGCACCAAAAACTCAATTTCAAAAAAATTGGCATATACGATAATTTCGCGCAAAGGGGTCGATAAAACTATATACACAAAATTGTTCAAATGTGAAAAAAGTACCACGTGACTGAAACAGGCGTGATTGCAGACCAATGTGTCTCAGTTAATGAATAAAAGGAATAAAAGAGTGTGATTAAAATGGTATTAATTAATTGTGAGTCACAGCTTAACGACAATCTTTTTGCCCAACTTATTTTGACATTTCTTTGTTTCAGTATTTGACAAATTCAACCATGGAGTATACACAATTAAGCAGCTCGTTAAGATTGTTGAAATCTTTAATGGGCGCCACGATCATGTGATTTGACAGCGTTGGACTTTTGCCTTCGGGGATATTTAAAAGAAAACAAGTAAGAGTGCTATATTCGGCTGTGCCGAATCTTTGATACCCTCCACCGACAGTTCAAATGTTTAAGGAGTAATATCTGTATGATGTCTACTGATTATTATTATCTTTAACTGTGACGATTTGTTATTAATTATGGTTTTAGGTGACTAAACTGTTTTCCGGTAATAGGGTTTATATGGGGCCTAGGGTAAATTATGGACCGATCATCACCAAATTTCACAGCGTCATTTCTAGTTCTTTAAAACTGTGACATACCAATTTCTGTTATGCTAGCATTATTAATTATGGTTTTAGGTGTACTAAACTGTTTTCCGGGAGTAGGGTTTCTATGGGGCCTAGGGTAAATTATGTACCGATCTTCACGAAATTTCACAGTATCATTTATAGTCCTATAAAACTGTGACGAGCCAGAATTTTTTATGAGTAAATTATTTTTTAAGGTTTTAGGCGTACTAAACTGTTTTCCGGTAGTAGGGTTTTTATGGGGCCTAAGGTAAATTATGGACCGATCGTCACGAAACACAGTGTTATTTCTAGTCCAAAAAAACTGTGACGTTCCAAATTTTGTTACGCTAGCGTTATTTTTTACGGTTTTAGGCGTACTTAACTGTTTTCCGGAAGTAGTGTTTATATGGGGCTTAGGGTAAATTATGGACGGATCTTCACGAAATTTAACAGCGTGATTTTCAGTCAAATAAAACAAATTTTTGCAAAATCTTATCTCATTCCGTGCCTTGTTCCAGCATTTATGTTATTTTTTGTAACAAAATTATCAATTATTTTAGGTGGTGGTTCCACATTTCGATTCATAGCCCTGGTCCTACTAAACCGATTTTGCTGGATTTCAATTCCAAACTGCTAAGGATAACTACAAGCAATTTGGAACCAAGTTTGTTCATTTCTTTTGAGTTGTTCGAATGTGAGCGTGTTTTCAACAGACGGACAGACAGACGGACATGGCTAAATCGACTTAGAATTACTCAAGGACCCAGAATATATATACTTTATGGGGTCTGAGATGAATAATAAAAAAGTTTCACACGGAATGACACTCTTAATATACCTTTTCACAACTAGTTGTGGTGGAGGGTATAAAAAAGGACGTCAATAAGCCAAGTATAATTCCAGAGCTAATGGATGAAAATATGCACCATCGGGTAGAGGTTTGCCAACAAAGCCGTAGCGATAGAGGTGCCGCACAAAAGAAATAGTCCTGTTTAATGTTTAAACTGTCAAGAATTTGGTCATACTAAGGCATACTGCTACTTACCCCCAGTTTTCGTTGTATGTGGTGAATTAAATAGTACAGTTCTTTGTGATAAGTCAAAAAACGACCCCAACGTAAAAAAATGTAACAATTGTGACAGTTATCATACTGCCAATTATAGAGAATGTTCTGTATACAATATCATAAGCAGTCGGTTGGACCGAAACCAAGTCCCCCTCAAATGCAAGTAACAAATCAAGAAAATACTAATGACATTCAGGTTCCGCAGCCTAGTAATAACAGAACTTCCTACTCTTACGTCCTTAAATCAAACCTTTGCCAAATAATGATTAAACTCCAGTTTCTAATTTTAGTCGTCTAGAAAAAACCATGGAAACATTAGTGCAAACAGTAAATAATTTTACGAACACAATGGCTAATATGATGCAGAAAATTCGTAGAATGCAATCGATGCTATTGCAAGCTGTACTTAACAAACCATGAACTGTTTAAAAATTTGTTTTTGGAACGCAAACGGCATCCGCCAACATAAAAATGAATTAGAATACTTTCTTAAAAATAAACAAATTGATGTCATGATGATTTCTGAAACTCATTTGACCTCAAGAAAAACGTTTAAAATAAATAGTTATATGTTATATGATATCAAGAGCCATCGATATAGCGTTTGTGAAGGTTTGATAAAAGCCCGAATCAAAAACTACTTAATGTGTGATCATTGTGAGGATTATCTTCAAGCAACGAACATTTGTGTTGAAGTGCTAAACTTAGTAATTTTATATTTATACTCTCCACCTACAAAGATTTTCAATATCAGAAAGCCAATATTGTGAATATTATAAATAACTAGGACCCTGTTGATGGACCAAGAATGATAGAAATAAAGATTACGACGTCAGGCAGATATAAAACCTCTTATTACACGTTTGAACACTGTTAAAAATTTTATTTATTGTAATAATATTTTTAATATAAAGTTTTAAGGAAAATTCTTAGTTTTTTGACAATTGATATAATATTTTTTATTTGAACTCTCTGAGTAAATTAATTGCAGGGTTGCCAACTTTCACGTAATACATACATTTTTTGTAAGAAATTACGATTTTCACATATAAAAGAGACTTGGTAATCTTTACAAGGGAACTACTACGTCATCAAACGGTTAAACATGCGCAAGGCGTAATCTTTATTTCTATCATTCTTGCGAATAACTCCTAAAGGCTCAGTTAGGCGAACGTTGCTGTACCGTATCTGTACTGTATCCATCAGCTGTTCGCTTTTTGTTATATGAAAACCAATACAAAAGCTTACCGAAATGCAATGTACCTTAGTTGCAACGTACCAATCTGTATAAAATAGAATTTCATGCCGTTGCTACGTGACATTTGTAAGACAGTGATGGGCGTCTTGTATGTAACATTGAATGCGGGTAATTTTGCTCTTTTTGTTGGTACTTTTTTTAGTATATCTAAAGAATTGCGACAAAACAACTTACAATACAACATATTTCCAAATATTCATATGTTTAGATGTTTAAAGTAAACAAATGCATATACACATACAATAGAAATGTGAAACATATTAAAGACTTTAAATGGTATTAAAACCTTGTTTGGCGTATGCACATTTACAATATATGTATGCTAAAAATATATATGTATGTTAAAATACAAATTTATTTATTGTAAATCTATAATATAAAAAGTAAATTATTAACATTTTTTATATACAAAAAATACTTTTTTAATACCATTTAAATCACGTGGTACCTTTTCAGCACAACGGTCACCATTTGAACATTTTTGATTACCATCACTGTGTGTTTTGTTTTATGTATACTATTGCTTTTTGTTTATGTATGGAAAAACATATGACACGTTTTTAAACGTTCTATAAGTGAACCAACGTACTTACAGTACGGTGCGGTACATTATGGGTACAGCAACGTTCGCCTAACTGAGCCTTAAAATAAGGCGACCAGAATTTGAAAATAAAAATAGAGGACATAAAGAAAAAAAGTAAAAAAAAATTTTGACTTCAAGATTTTTTTACATATTTTACAGACAAATTTACATTCCCATATTAATAAATGTAAAGAAGATTTAAAAAGAATTACATATCGTTGGCTTAATATGCAGACCTGCGAAAACCACTTTTTAAGTAAATTGAGATTTGATGCCGTGTGGTAGAGAAATATATGCCTCGTCGACCAGCATGTTGTTATTCTTCAATTTGAGTCTTGAAGTGTGTCAAATCAACTATATTTTTGGTTCTCCTCTCAAGCAGTAAATAGGAAAAATAAAAAGTTTTTCCTGTAAAATTTGTATAAAAATTTACATTTACTTAAGTAAAATTAGTTACAAAAAAAAACCAACTAAACTTTAATAATCATTGCAAAAAATTATTCAAAATTTTATACTGCAAGTGTATGAGAGTCCAGTAGGAGTATGAACAGAACAAGCATGGCACAACATTTTCCATACGATTGCACAGAAAAAACCGTTGATCACCGTGAAATAAAATTTTTATTTTAATTTATAAAAATAAAAGCAAATATTGGTCATGCTTTTAAAAATAAAGAGGACAAAGATGACAGATTATGATAAAAAGATGATAAAAGAGGCCACAAATTTTATAGAGGACAGCCAGTTAAAAAAGAGGATTGTCCTCTAAAAAAGAGTACGTATGGTCACCTTACTTAAAACAGAACGCAAATGTACTGTTTTTTACATTTTGTACAGTTTTTGTACAGTTTTTTTTTCTTTAGTCTACAAAAAACTAAGATATTAAGCAAAACCCTGCTAAAAACATATTTTCATAATATCCTAATATTAAACAGAACATAGCTTACAAAAATGTTGTTGTTTTTCAAAAAAAAGTTCTAAAACAAAATTTCCAATACGGATTAGAAATATATTGAAGAAAAAGCCCGATAACTGTCAAGGAGTCGCCCTAAGGGGAATCAAATGTATGAACGACCTTAATTAGTTTTTTGTACCTAATATTTTCTCTTAACATGCTGGCCCTTTATCACAACCCCTTAAGGCGGCTTCCATACAAATATTGCGGTTTAATTCAATTCTTTAACTTGGCCCCTGCAGTGCCTATCATTTCAATCTTTTATTTCTAACATACCTACCCGCTTTCTCCATTCCTTAAGAGGGCTTTCATACAAAATGTTCAATAAAGACTAGAAATATATTAAAAACAGTCCCACTACCGCCCAGGAGTCGCCCCAAGGGGATACAATTTATGACCAACCTCAATTAGTTTTTTACACTGTGGTCATTGTTTTCTCATAAATACATATGGGGTATTCACAAGGTGTGCTATCTTGTTGTATTGTCATAATGTTCTAACATTTTACAATGGTTTAAAAATATTGTTGTTGCTTTGTTAACTATGTTTATTGTGCTGTCGTAATTAATCAGAAAAGTCCTGCGCTGAGCGGCTGAGCCGAGTGGCTATAATTTTGTAGCCGTCGCCGTTGATGTTATAGTTTTATCCGGCTAAAATCCGAATTCAACCTGCGGCTAGCAATTTTTGCAACAAAACACTTGCGGCGTCAAATAAGATCCGCTCAGGACTCGATGTTTGGTAAGCAAACAAAAAAAATTTGTTTGTGGTTTGCGTCTGAAAAATGGAAAATAGTCAGAAAAGATCTAATTTAATTTATTAATTCATGGATAAGAATTAAAAAATATTTTGATTTTAGGTAAATATTTATTTTTTTATATTTGTTTTCAATCAGCCGACTTAAATGCAAAATAGCACACTAAATAATGAGGGGTTGTTCACAACATATGACTTTATGACACCTTGTGAATCCCCCAATAGTAGAAATTTAAATTATAATGGGTGGCTCGCAGCAGTGGTATATTTTCATGTTCTTATTTTTAAGACATATGTATGTATGATTTTATGGCTACCTCTTCCAATAGTATTTGTCTTTCCACACCTGAGAAAAAAATCAAAATCAATTTTTTTTTTTAAATGCAAATACTTATCCAACACAATTATCTTTAATTTTTAGAAATTTTTTAATTTTCGGGCATGTTTTGGAAATCGAAATCACGTGTAATTAAAAACAAGTAAAACTGGGGTTTTATTTGTATAATATCTTTAGTTTTTCTAAAATCTTTGGATAAAGTTTCCTGACGATCTGGCCTAAGCAACCAGTGAAATGCGCATAGGAATAGCTTATCCCTTCAACAATAGTATGATAAACCTTGAAAACAAGTAAATTTTTGAAAATTATCCGTGTTCAAAATTTATAAAAATACCTAATACCTTTGAGGACCACTTTTCTTTACCTTAACTACTGCAATAAGAAAAGGATAAGTTAATTTTAACAAAAATTTTATTGAAAAAATGCATCGTTTTCAATTGCACTTTATTGTTTTACAGACAGACATTTTTGTGAAATAAAAATAAACCAAACTATTTTTCTTGGATTTTATAGCTTAATGGCCAATTTCACCAAGTTCAGGTATTAACTATCATTATAAATGTCAAAAAACCTATTGCTATAGTCAGGCGCGGATCCAGCTTGAGCCTTAGGGGGTAAATTTTGTATAATACAAAAAAGTAAAAAATTGGTTTTTAAAAGTTTATTAAAAACAATATGTGTATTAGGGTAAGTACTTTTTGCAATTTTTGCGAATATCAAATTCTTCATCGCATAGCCGTATAAACCGTGAAAAAATATTAAGAAATTATGTATTACTTTTTCGCGATCGTCAAGAAAGTTTCCGCACCAAACGCGATAAAGTTTTGAATTTCAATTTTTCTCCTTACTATACAAAATTAACATTTAATTACAAAATTTTAAGTATTTTCTAATTATTTCATGAATATAACAAGATCTTACCATTTGTACTGAACAAGGGCGCAAAAAAATCGCGACTCTATTTCGCAGTTTTTTTAATAAACTAAATTTTAATGGCAAATGATCAAGTATGGGCATCACTACATTGAAAGCTTTGCATGTGTGGCATTGTATTGGTTTGTTTACGCTTGCATTTGTTTGTTTTATGCTCTTTTGCTCTTTGTTTTTTGTGTATGTATACCTCAAGGTATATTTATAGCAGGTAGTCTCGGAAAGCCAGCTGGTTATTTTTTATTTGCTTGTTTTGCGATACAAACTGTCAAATGTTGTATAGTAAACAAGTAAACAAGTTTTTTGCTGTATCTTTTGTCTCTTTTCAACCCCTTTGCTCTTTGACAGTTCGTATCGCAAAACAACAATAAAAAGCCCTGTTGTTTGTTTTATTGTACAATTGTTGTAATCTCGCGGCTACCTGCTATAAATATACCAAGGTATATTTATAGCAGGTAGTCTCGGAAAGCCAGCTGGTTATTTTTTATTTGCTTGTTTTGCGATACAAACTGTCAAAGTTGTATAGTAAACAAGTAAACAAGTTTTTTGTTTTTATCTTTTGTCTCTTTTCAACCCCTTTGCAGTTTGACAGTTCGTATCATAAAACAACAATAAAAAGCCCTGTTGTTTGTTTTATTGTACAATTGTTGTAATCTCGCGGCTACCTGCTATAAATATACCTTGAAATATACCTTGGTATAGTATACCTATATAGTATGTATAGTATAGTATACATTGTATACACATCGCTCGCTCTTTTTGCATTTTCATTTTGCATTTGCCCATAGCTGCAAATGATAGATGTTGTGATAGATGAGTTGTTTGGCGGATATATGAAACAGGGATAATTTTCAGCAGCGAAGTAATATACGCGCGGAACGAGCTATTAAAGTTGCACAAGATATTTTTCCATTATATAAATCAACTTGCACTTTAAACTTAAAATTTATTTCATTAAACCCAAAAAAATAGCTTTACATTTTTGTTATACACTTGCTTATTTTATGTATTATATAAAGCATATATAAACAATAAATGTACCATATATAATGTGTATGGAAATCAGTGTTGCCACTTTGTGGGTAATTACCCGAATTTGGTATAATTTTTACTGTCGTGGGTAGAGCGTGGATAATTTCTCTTAGGCCCAGAACAGACGGTAAAACGCACCTGCAACGAAACCCTTTAGAAATTATTGTTTTGAAACCAGTTTCAATCGTTTTCCACACACCCTGCAACCTAAATAGTAGCAGAATGTTATGAAATGATCACTATCATTTCGATTTTCTTTGAGAACAGATGAAACGAAAACACGAGTTTCCTGCACGCCGGTTTCAATGCAACTGATTTCCAATGCATTTCAAAATGGTCGCGTCGTGTGTGGTCCCTCAAAGAAGTCTATGGCATAAACTCAAATTAAACTCGAAAATAACTAGAAGTTGCAGTTTCGTTGCAGTTGCGTTTCACCGTCTGTTCTGGGCCTTAGGTGTAATTCAGGTGTTATTTGAAATTCTTACCTCAGATACCCAAATAAAATCAAGATTCGATTTTAGTGATGACATTTATTTCTTTTTAAATATTGTTGCTAAAAAATGCACAGCCTTTTGAATCAAAGTCTCGGCTTCTTTTAAAGAAAAGACTTCAATCATGATTTATAACCTAAAGTTTATTGAAAAAAGTTATTCAAACTAAAATCTAGCCCAGGAGAAGATATGTTTCCAATATTCCAACATATAATTTATTTTATTTTTATCTTGCAACTTTGTAATGCTTTAGTTTGAAGAATAATTAACGCCCTTTACAGTTGTAAAACTGAATTACGGAAGGGATAGTTGTATTTAACCCTGCAGGCATTTTGTTAGCTAAAGAGGTATAAGAGATGTCACATCGGACGGTCTTGAAGTCTAATTGACAGTTTATTTTCTCTAATTTAACACATCGCCTTATTTGTTAAAAAATAAGTTGCGACCGTTTAATCATGAAGTCGCCTATAAGTTGTGAAAATCTATAACTGAATTTCAAAGTAAATTTGGATAATTTTATGGCGTTGTTCAAGCATGAATCAATTCATGATGATGTGCCTGAGCAAAAAGAGAAAGTCGTATGCCAGTTCGTTTGACAGCTAACCTTTCGAAAGCTCTATGAGGCTAAAAAACACCCATTATAAAGGAATGACAATGAGCATTTTGAACCTTTCCTAGGTATATGCAACCAAATGTGGAAGTTAAACTCATTATTTTATGAGTTTTATTTAGTGTTTTATTAATTGTTTATAAGTCTTTAATGTTATTTTTGTTAATTTATTTAAAATTAAAATAAGAATCTTAAAAGTTTGGATCATATTGATCTTCTTTCAATGAGTTTGTTGTGTTTTTGCTTCTTTGTAAATGTCTTTTTATTAAATAATACTTCAATTTTAAATCAGGTGTAATTTCATTTAAATCGGGTAGTTTTGCTTCATCTCAAGTGTAATTTTGAATTTTATTGGTGGTAACACTGATGGAAATTAAAAAAAAAAAATTTTGAGGAGCTTTAGAAATTGCATTTGGTGCGGAAAATTTTTTGGCCAAAATGACCTAAAAATAAATATTTTCATTATCAATACTAAATTGCCCATCGCGTGGTGGGATAAAGAAATTTTGTCCAAAAAAAGTCATTACCCTAATTAAAAAAAACTCAACAAAAAGGTTAAGTAAAATATAAGATCAGTTCAATATACATACATTAATCTTTTCAAATAAGCAATTTATGATTCCCTTGTGAGGCAAATTTAGACAGTAGAGTCTATCTTCTGAAATGACCTCCCGCTCGTACCTTTACTGACGAGCATTGAAACGAAAATTTTAAATATTTTTCTTAGATTTGGGTAGATATCTTCATCACAGTTTATTAAAGCATCTACAAAGTTATCTGATGGATCAGGCTCAAGTTTAGATCTTAGTAGGTGTTTATCTCTTTTATCAAATATAATCAGCTCATCAGCTAGCTGTGGTTTTAAAAGTTTTGTATTTGTATATGACTTGATTACACTTTGAGGTAGAAGTTTAAGTATGTTCAATACATTTAGGATATCTATTGGAAAATGTGTTTTGAGATCTTCTAAAATAAATTCATTAAGAGGAATGTAACCTACAACTCGGTAGTAATCTTCAACATTTTGGATGTGATTATTTCGTTCAAATCTTGTCTTTTCGATAGGAACCTCGATTTGAACGAAAATAACTTTAAATTTTTCAAAAATCGCTTTGAATTGTTCTTTGGCTTCATTTCTGTTCTCTTCAAGACTCATGATTAAAGTTTTGATAAGGCTTGATACTTTTTGAAGATCTATATCTTGCTTTTGTAAAATGATACTAAGTGGCTGTGTTACAATAGGTATCACACTTAATATGTATATTCCGCAAATAAATTTAAAAGTACTAAATGTGTTCCTTAATATAAAGGTAGAGATACTACCTTTCCACTCAGATATTTTTTCTACTATATGATGTACACTTGTTGCAAAGACGCATAATGAAGAGAGTTTGGCTGCCAAATACTTTGCTAAAGCTGTTTTGCGCTTGGGATGATCATATTTAAAAAATTTTGTCGTTTCTTTTGCAAATGATACAACTTTTTGTATAAATGACACTTTTAGAAATTGAGTTGTTCGATTTATGGGAATAGCAAGGCGTTTGTTTCGCATTTGTCGCTTTTCCAGAAATTTTGAACAGCTCCATTTTCTGCTGACATCAGAGAACATCCATCTGTTCTATCTCCTACACAATTTTTTAGGTCAGGACCAAAATTGTTCAAAGCATTAAGAACTATTTATGATAGTGCCTTCGCATCAATTGACACATCAACGTCATCAATATATTTTATAGCCTCTTCAAATGCGTTCTTTAAAAAACTTTTTTTTGCATGTTGAAATATCTTAAAGATAAGGAAATCTGGCTTTTCCCCGACAAATCACTGCTTTCGTCAAAAATTATCGAATAGAATTTTAATTCATATAACACATAAATATATACATAAATATTGCAAGTACTAAGGCTTTTTAATAATTCAACCGCACGCATATCAAGTCAAACGTTAAGTCTTTGGATATAGATGACACCTAATGGGATTGAATGTAGAATAATAAGTAATTGAATACGGTAAACTAGATGTTTCTTTGAAAATATCTAATAAATAACTATTAGGATTAAGATATGAATACTTATTGAAAATCGTTAGAGAAATACTTATTGAAAATTTCGTTGGAGATTCCATAAAAAAAAACAAGTAAGAAAGTATAGTCGGTCAAGCCCGACCATATGATACCCTACACCACAGTATTAAAAAACACATCATGCTTATATGTCCATATAAATATGGATTTATCTATGTTTATAAAAGTCATTAAAATCGGTTTAAAAGTTTGTGAGAGGCAGAAATTGCCCCCTACCTCCCCTTGTAGTCCTATTTTTGAAAAACTATATAGCTTATGTGTCCATATAGTTATGGATCTATCTATGTTTTGCATTTCATTAAAATCGGTTTGAGAGGCAGAAATTGGCTCTATCTCCCCTCGTGGCCCTATTTTTTTAAAAAATGCATCCCTTTTGTGTCCATAAAGATATTGTTCTATGTATGTTTTAAATTTCATTAAAATCGGTTTGATAGTTTCTGAGAGGAAGAAATTTCCCCCTATCTTCCCTCGTGGTGCTACGATTTAGCCCATTTTCAATAGGCTTGGTCCTTGTGCCAATAAGAACCTATGTCCTAAATTTTATCAAATTATCTTCAAAATTGCGACCTGTACTTTGCGCACAAGGTTACATGGACAGCCAGCCAGCCAGCCGGACGGACATCGTTAGTTCGACTCAGAAAGTGATTCTGAGTCGATCGGTATACTTTAAGGTGGGTCTAGGACCAATATTTTAAGGCGTTACACACATCAGCACAAATGCCTAATACCCTCTCCACTATTGTGGTGTGGGTATAAAAAACAAAAAAAAACCTTGCTGGGATTTCCCAAAATTTTGTACATTAAAAAAAATATTATTATTGGGTATTCTTGTATTATCGAAATTTAACAGAACATATTTTTATAATTTACGGGGGGGGAATCCGCACCTGCTATAGTAATAGTAAGTTATAGGCAAGGCGAATTTATAAAGGTGACCGCATCATGAGATAGAGTCAAGGCGAATTTATAACAGGTAAGTGCAACTCTACAACTACAAAACAAGGCGAATTAACTCCATGTATTTTGTTTTTGCAATTTTCTGACTTGTTGTCAAATTTCAGTATAGAAACAAAACAATATTTTGACGTTTCACCATTTTTTTAATTCGCCGTGGATACAGCTGATGAACGGCTGACGAGTTGAGCTTACCTGGATTAAATTCGCCTTGAGATAAACAATGACAGAACAATGGAGCAATAATTGCTGATTATATTGCTGGAGAACACTTGTTATTGCTTTGCCATAAATTTGCAATTTTCACCGCGAGTAGTTGTATAAAGTTTTGTGCCTTTATTTATAACAAATGTTTCATGTTGTGTTTTGAAGTGATTGTTAAATTTTCTTTTTAAATCAATAAATTAAATTAATAAAATAAAATAATTAATTAGTATTGTGGTTATAAAATAATTAATTGTAATTGTCGTAGCTGTGTTTTGTATTACTTTTTTGTTTACTTGCGTATTAAACTTGTATTGTTCTATTGAAAAAATAAAAATATACAAAAAAAAAATAAACAAATGTGTCGTTTGTTTTTGTTAATATTGACGTTTATTTAAAAATATAATATATAAACACTTTTTCTGTATTTTGTTGAAGTATTTTTTCACTTGGCGGCTTTTTCTTAATTGCTTTTTTAATAAATAAACACACTAACAAATAAACAACCGTACAGAGATATGAAATGTCAGATAAATTACAACTGATTTGACAGCAGATTGCTAAAGCTTCGTACAGACGATGGTCAGATCTTACAATATTGTAAGCAGGCGTTGCCAACAGCAAAATTTTTCTGACAATGGTTTATTGTCAGATGCATTAATTTTGCACATCTGCAAATACAAATGAGCTTACAATGGTCACACAGTTGTAAGACATTTTAGCCAATTTTAATGCAATTTAAGCAACGCTGCTTACCAATATTGTAAGATCTGACCATCGTCTGTACGAAGCTTAAGCAATAATTGCTCAAGCAATAAGAAGAGCAATCATTGCGCAATGGATTGCCACTCATAGCAATATGCGGTCTATACGTCGCAAATTTTATGGAGCAATCAAATTTGACGTTTGCCGTAATAAATATTGCTACGTGGAGACCCGGGGTTACAGGTGGCGTTGAAAACACAGCTGTGCTACTTTTTTCTTGCATAATTGGGTAGAGACACGTCCAAGGCGAATTCAACTACAGGTGGTGTCGGAACTACAACAATCCAAAAACAACAGAAACAACATACGGGTTTTTGCATTACATTGTTAGTGCCATTAGCTCGAAATGTCAACCATTATTAGCAAAACACTAACAAATCAAAGCAAATAAGCCCGAACTGTCAAAATCAGATGCCGTTTCGACACCACCTGTAGTTAATTCGCCTTGGACATGTCAAAAGTTGGTTACATTTTTTTCAAGGCGAATTTATTACAGGTGGTCTTAAAAGCCCTGCTGATAATAGCTAAAATCACTGTTGGATGTCAAAATTTTGTTTATTCTCTTTGTTTCTGTTTTGTTTTATTTCTGTTTTTGACATTGTACAATGATTTTACAAAAACAAATTGCTTGTGGTTTTTGTACGAGTTGTACTTTTTGTAGTACCGAGATTACCTGGGATGAATTCGCCTTGATTTTTTTTAATAATTATGTAGAGATATGTCAAAAGATGTTTATGTTAAATTGTTACTGGAAGTTTTTGCAAAAAAGCGGGCTGAACAAAGAGCTGAACGGCACACCAAAATTATATTGAAAGGTGAAACAAATTGGATGCTCCCATCAGTCGAAGAGAAGCTTAAGAAAATGAGCAAAGAAGCCAAGAGAAATAAATAAAAAAAAAGAAAAAAGATAAGCACAATAAAAGATCCAAAAAAAGTCCAATAAAAAGCGGAAGCACTCTAGCTCCACTATAAATCCACAATTGATTATAGTGAAAGTTCTTTATCCGAAGATGACAATAAAAGGCTTAAAAATCTTAACTGAAAACTAGACCGAGTCTGAAAAGTAAGGTTTTAAGCAGTAGCGTTAGTGACAGCGATATATCAGATGATAAAAATCAAAACTTTGTGGATTTAAAGAAAAGAGAAGAGCCACTACAACGAGATAGTTGGATGACAGGCGCTTTAATGTTAAAAACGTATTCACGGGAACGCACAGGAAGTAAGCCAAATGAAAAAAAAAACTAATTGATGCGTGCGACCCGACAAAAAGCTTAATAGGACTTAATCCCTATTGGAAAACAACAGGAACTGGTATACCCGCACTTAGAAACCAAAAGATGACGATGACTACATTAGTACAAAATCAGAAAAATATATTTGCAAAGTTTAATTCAGTGTAAGGATGGAAAAAGCAAAGAAACAAAAATAAATTCACTGAAAGCATGACGCCTCAGAGAAAAAAATTACACGATGGCAGTGATGATGAGACTGCATATAATGAAGCTGTACCGAAATAGGAATAAAATGAAAAATCTTGCACTTCTACATCACAATTTTTTACTGACCATCAAATGAACGAATTAGGAGCAAAAAGACTTAAAGCTGAAATAATTTGCAATATGGAACTTGCAGATGAATTACGAAAAAAACTAGAAAAAGCACACGCCCAAAGAAATATTTTTAAAGAACGACAAAAATCTCTATATATTATGAGTAACGAAAACTTGAAGGTGGCTGGGCAGTAGATTCCTGGGCGAATTAGGGGATGTCTAGGGTTGCGGACTCGAGAATCTGATAGGATTCTTAATGGGGATGACCTGGCTGCGCGAGGGGAGACTGGGTGCTAACTGCACGTAGGGCGGATTTGGGATTTCTCTCGGGGTTGGTCCTTTACCTTGTTTTCTTTCCTTTCTTTTCTACCTATCTTTCGGATCTGTCCTGTGATTTCGCTGCTTATTTCACCTACTTTATGCCTTGGCTATCTCTAATTAAGGCGTCACAATGGACCATATTGGTCTCTGGGTGAAGGTGTGAAGGTAGGGTTGCCATTTTTGAAATTAGAAAAATCAGTACATCGTAAGAAAAAATACCAGTACATTCGAAAAAAACCAGTACACAAATTTTGACCCAAAATTTTATTGAATTCATTAGTTTTAGAAAATTATACATTAAAAATTATTAATTTTACTATTTTTTAAGGCAAGAACTTAACAAAATACATATAATAAAAACATCACGTCAAATTATTAAAAATAGATAGAAGTAATGTCATTGATCGGCACATTTGTTGTAAATGCACAAAAAATTCTAAATTCATACAAATTATTGTCAATATAATGAGGGTATTCACGAGGTCTCCTATCTAGCCATATTTTAATAGGTTATAAATTTAAATCCACTTAAAATTTTTTGTTTTTGAAAAGCACTAATGACACTTCTATTTATTTTAATACAAAGTTTATGGTAAGTTAAGAGTAAACAACAGTAAAACGTATATTTTTGAGATTTTTGCATATTTTTTAGCCATTTATAAACCGATTTAGCTGATTTTAAATAACAAAATTCATGAAAGCATCGGTCGAAGGATATATCATTCATATACATATTGACGTCTTGCAGGGGCTCTGCAAACTTCATTTAAACAGAAGGACAGAAGGTCAATCTTATTTGAACTCCTCTTCTCATAAAGAACCGAAATATAAATATACTTTAAAGGGTCTAGGATCAAAACTATGAAAGCTACAAACCAAGGCGAATTTATACAAGGTAAGTGCAACTCTACAACTACAAAGCAAGGCGAATTAACTCCATGTATTTTGTTTTTGCAATTTTCTTACTTGTTGTCAAATTTCAGTATAAAAACAAAACAATATTTTGACGTTTCATGATTTTTGTGGATACAGCTGATGAACGGCTGACGAGTTGAGTTTACCTTGTTGAATTCGCCTTGCTACAAACAGAATGACAAATGGGTCGATTACGAACAAGGCGAATTCATCCCAGGTAATCTCGGTACTACAACAAGTACAACTCGTACAAAAACCACAAGCAATTTGTTTTTGTAAAATAATTGTACAATGTCAAAAACAGAAAAAAAACAAAACAGAAACAAAGAGAATAAACAAAATTTTGACATCCAACAGTGATTTTAGCTAATATCAGCAGGGCTTTTAAGACCACCTGTAATAAATTCGCCTTGATTACGAATGGCAAATTAATATTACGTATGGCAACTGTCAGTTAACAGCTTGTTATATCAGTTGCCATATTGTTAACATATTGGCAGCCACAAATTTATTTTTTAAAGTGCTGGTTCACACAGGTCAAGTTTACTTGAACAGTTTTATTTAAATTTTCTTTGGTCATGTTCTGAAAGAGAAAAGAGATATCTATGCAAAATGTTAATTCTTGTACAATTCAGTTGAACAGTTCTCGAGATTTTTCGAAATATTTTCGCTTCTTGAGAAAAATAAATGAATGCCATAGTCGGGATCAGCAGCCCTGATTTATCTTAGAAAACATCTCAGTTTTAAGGTTGTGGCAAAAAGTGAAAAATTTGTGAACCAGTGTTATGAATAAAAATTCCCCGAGAGTTTTTCCCTTTTTCCCATTTTTACAATTGAATTAACATAGGAAAAATGGGAGAAGGGAGAAGACTCCCAACCAGTGTTGCCAATTTAGCCATTTAGTGGCTAGATTTAGCCATTTTTCACCCTGTTTAGCCATTAAAAAATGAGTTTAGCCATTAACCATTTTTCAACTTGTTTAGCCATAAAATTTCTTTGTCGTTTTTCTTTTAAAAGAATAATTTTTATTTTATTATAAAAATTTATAAAAGTTAAATAAACATTTTGAACAATTAAAACGCCTTTAATTTAAATCACAACTTTAACAAATGTTGAAAATTGCTATAAACTATGACGCTGAAACATCTTTCAAAATAAAGGAACAGTATTCCACTATATAATTTATAAAATCGATCAACACAAACATCGCTGTTTCTTTCTGGTTGCAAGTATTTCAACAAAGGGCCGCAGACGGTAACAAAATTGTTTTAGAAATTTCAAAATTGCCTATAAAGTTGCTCTCACTTCCATGGTCTAATGCTGAAGTAGAGAGGGTGTTTAGCCAAGTAAACATCGTTAAAAGTAATTTGAGAAATAGGTTACATTTAGCAACCGTTAATTTGATTTTATCAATTAGGTAAATTTTTTTATCATAACAATACAATATTAATACCACCACCACAGTAGTGCAGGGGGCACTATGCGTTTGTGCTGATGACTGTAACACCTTAAAATATTGGTCTTTAGCCCACCTTTACGTATACCGATTGACTCAGAATCACTTTCTGAGTCGAATTAACGATGTTTGTACGGCTGGCTGGCTGCCCATGTAAACCTTGTGCGCATAGTACAGGTCGCAATTTAAAAATTATTTGATAAAATTTGGTACAAAGGTTCTAATGTGGTGTAGGGTATCATAAAGTCGGGTTTAACCGACTATTCTTTCTTATTTGTTTTTTATTGTAGATCTGGACTCAAAAGGTTGGGTAAATGTTGTCGTGATTATGATTTACCTTCAAATTATTTAAAACTTATGATTATTTGAAACTAATGAGTGAGTGATTCCTATGAGATGAACAATAACGACATCAAATGTTTCGATGATTTAGTTTTTAAATATTAATTTATTGTAATATTAATTTACGTTTATTCTTATTTAACAAATTGATCTCAACTCACAATTTCATCGTAAACAGCTTTAAATTAATTATTTTTGTTTTGTTATTGAATTTTAATGTTTTTATTTAAAAAGCTTTTAGCCCATTTTTTCCGTAAATTTAGCCATTTTTGGTCACCAAGTTTTGGCAACACTGCTCCCAACTACCAAAAAATAATGTTTTTCCGTATTTATTTTGTTATGTAGTTTGATTTTTGTCGGTTAAAATATATTTGTATACCCTCCACTACAATTAGTTGTGAAGTTTGTCATTCCGTGTGAAACATTTTTATTATTCATATCAGATTCCATAAAGTACATAATATGTATATATATATATATATATATATATATAATATATTATATTCTGGGTCCTTGAGTTATTCTAAGTCGATTTAGCCATGTCCGTCTGTCTGTCTGTCCGTCTGTTGAAAACCCGCTCAATTTCGAAAAACTCAAAAGAAATAAACAAACTTATGTATAGTTTATAGAACACGAGCGCCTTACTCGTCCGTTCAACTTACATTTAAAACAAAAACAAATTTCGAAATTTTGTTTTTGTTTTAAATGTAAGTTGGACGGACGAGTAAGGCGCTCGTGTTCTATAAACACCACATTAGTAATTTTTTGTTTGGTAGCAAGCGGTGTAGAGAAGAAAGAGGAAGAGAAAACAGAAATCATGTCTATTTTGCTACCCCTCTTTCTTCTCTACGCCGCTTGCTTCCAAACAAAAAAAAGTATCATCATGTAAATTGAGTGTTAGTGTCAAATTGCTTGAAGTTATCCTAAGCAGATTGGGATTGAAATCCAGCAAGATCGGTTCAGTAGGATCAGAGCTATGAATCAAAATGTGGAACCACCACCTAAAAAAAATTTATAATTTTGTTGCAAAAACTAACATAAATGGTGGAACAATGCACAGAATGATATAAGATTTTGCAAAAATTCGTTTTATTCGACTGGAAATCACGCTGTTAAATATCGAGAAGATCCGTCAATAACTTACCCTAAGCCCTACTCCCGGTATAGTACAGTATAGTACCCCTAAAACCCTAATTAACAATGCCATCATAACAAATTTTGGCACTTCAGAGTTTAATAGGAATAAAAATGACTCTGCAAGCTTTCGTGAAGATCGGTCCATAATTTACCCTAAGCCCCATATAAACCCTCCTCCCGGAAAACAGTTTAGTACGCCTAAAACGGTTAAAAATAATGCTATCATAGCAATTTTTTTGTACATCAAAGTTTTATAGGACTAGCAATAAGACTGTGAAATGTTGTGAAGATCGGTTCATAATTTACCCTACGCACCATATAAACCCTACTCCCGGAAAACAGTTTAGTACGCCTAAGACCGTAAAAAATAATGCTATCATAGCAAAGTTTTATAGGACTAGCAATAAGACTGAAATTTTGTGATGATCGGTCCATAATTTACCCTACGCCCCATATAAACCCTACTCCCGGACAACAGTTTAGTACGCCTAAAACCATAAGAAATAAAGTTATCATAACAAAATTTGGCACATCACAGTGTCAGTTCTAGTTTTATGAAAACAGTTTAGTACGCCTAAGACCGTAAAAAATAATGCTATCATAGCAAAGTTTTGTACATCAAAGTTTTATAGGACTAGCAATAAGATTGTGAAATTTTGTGAAGATCGGCCCATAATTTAACCTAGGCCCCATATAAACCCTGGGGGGTGTGCTGAAAATCGCAAACGCAAAACGCAAGAATTTGGAGGCTGTTTATAATACACTTTTAATCAAATTTTTATAATTTTTGTTATAAAATTCTGTTTAATAGAGAAGTGTTTGTATAATATTTGTCATAAAATTCTGTTATTACAGAAATCTTACTAAAAAACGACTTTTAAAATTCTTGCGTTTTGCATTTGCGATTTCCAGCACACCCCTGCCTACTCCCGGAAAACAGTTTAGTGCGCCTCAAACCGCAAAAATAATGGTATCATATCAAATTTTGTACATCAAAGTTTTATAGGACTAGAAATAACACTGTGAAATTTCGTGAAGATCGGTCCATAATTTACCCTAGGTCCCATATATACCCTGCTCCCGGAAACCAGTTTAGTACGCCTAAAACCGAAATAAATAATGCTATCATAATAGATATTGGTACGTCACAGTTTTATAGGACTAGAAAAGACACTGAAATTTCGTGCAGATCGGTCCATGATTTACCCTAGGCTCCATATAAAGCCCACTCTGAAAACATTAGCGAAGCCAAATTTTTTAAGTTTGGGAATTCATTCCCAAAAAATTTGACATGTGAATCATTCACAATACAAAATAAAAAAATATGGGAATATTTTCATGGGAGTAGTTGTTTGCGATAGGGGTGAATAATTTCCCCTTTTTGTTGAGAATGCTATGATTTTCAAATCATTATCAAACGTTTGTTGTTTGAGAAAACGTTTAATTTCAAATCATTTTCAATTTGAAATCAAAGCTCCATTTTTGTTGGGACGAAGTCAAACCTTTGATATGAAATGACTTTATCATTTGACATCAAACACAATTCTCAAACGTTTTTCAATTGTTTGATTTTAACATTTAAATTCAAATTGATAATGATTTGAAAATTATAAAACATTTGATGTCAAATGTTTGTTAAATGTTAAATTCAAATCAAAAATAAACTTGACAATACTAAAGCGAATAATAAATGTAATCATTAAAAATGGCTATCAAAGTTACATTTTTTACTTTGTGGTTACATGTGTTTTACTATTAAAAATAAATTTTAATATAAAGTGAACAGCTTATTTTTTGTGAAAAATAAAAATTATTTGTGAGTAATTACAATGATTAAAAATACGAAAAAAAGGAAAATAAAACGGGAAAGTGAAGACAGTTTGTTGAACCATAGCGGTGCTACAATCCTCAAAATAAAAGGGAGCCAAGAAGTTTGTCTTTCCAAGAATTAGAGGACGGAAAGAACATTGGGTACGTTCGTAAATGCAGTTGATGCGCATCAGTTGCGCATTAGTAAAGTTGAATGTTCGTAAATGCATCACTTGCAAGAAACTTGGCATTACTTTCATATGTCAAACGTTTTTTTTATGCAGTGATGCCGCAGCTCTGCAGCAAATATTGGCAATTATTGCATCAGTTATGGCGATTTCTTTTCTGAAAAAAATATGTTACAGTATGTACATGTAACATTTTCTAATGTTACCTATAATCACTGGAAGTGTTACATGTTGTGCAATTTCAATAGAACACAATTAGTGCTTTTATTTACAACTATTACACTTTCATCATTAATGTACTTAATGAGCGATTTTTAAAGATATTTAAGCGGTTTCTGCACGCTATTACGGGTTGGAAACAAATATTAACATCACTAATGGCTTATAAAAATTAAAACGTTTATAATATAAATAGACTTTTTTTGATTTTAATGTGTAAATATTTTTATATTTTGTTTTAAAACAAATTGTTTACAATTTTTATGAGCGGTATGAATTATGACAAACAAAATAAAGCATTTGTTCTACAAAGAAAGTAGTAAGTGCCAAAGTTGTAGAACAGGGCAGTATGAACACCTTAAGTAAAAGTAAGGGTAAAATATGCAACATGTTTTGCACGTTTTTCATCAACATATTCACAAAAGAACTTGAAAATTTTTCCCACAGTTGTATTTTTTGTACAAACGAACACAAAAATGTAGAACATGTAACATTAATGCAACATTTTTCTCAGAAAAGAAATCGCCATTAATTTGCTGATGCAATAACTTTTAACATAAAATAAATAGTTTTATATTTCTTTATCGATGCTTTTTCTTGTAATTTATAACAAAACTTTTACTTTTTGGTTAAATATTTTTAATAAAATTTGTCATCGCTATTGTTGAGAACATAAAACTTTTAAAATTTAGCTCGTGTTCAAAAAATCAAACTTTGCACAGCTGTTGTGCAGTAAAAAAGCATCAGCATCACAAGCGCAACTGGTGATCACGCATCAGCAACAAAATTTTGCATCACTGCAGCAGTGGTGCACAATTTTGATGCATTTACGAACGTACCCATTATTTCATCTTTTAGTTATGGTGCCGAATGTTTATCTCACAGTTTATTTAAATAAATAATGAATTTAAATTCAAAAAATAAAATATTTTATTTATGTTCCACATTGTATTAATATCCACATTTGAAAAACATTTGAGAATTACGTTTGAAAGCAAGTTGAAAATAAAGGTTTTTTTCAACTTGATAATAATTTCCCCTTTTTGTTGAGAATGCTATGATTTTCAAACGTTTGTTGTTTGAGAAAACGTTTGATTTCAAATCATTTTCAATTTGAAATCGAAGCTCCATGTTTGTTGGGACGAAGTCAAACCTTTGATATGAAATGACTTTATCATTTGACATCAAACACAATTCTCAAACGTTTTTCAATTGTTTGATTTTAACATTAAAATTCAAATTGATAATCAGGGGTGTGCTGGAAATCGCAAACGCAAAACGCAAGAATTTTAAAAGTCGTTTTTTAGTAAGATTTCTGTAATAAAAGAATTTTATGACAAATATTATACAAACATTTCTCTATTAAACAGAATTTTATAACAAAAATTATTAAAATTTGATTAAAAGTGTATTATAAACAGCCTCCAAATTCTTGCGTTTTGCGTTTGCGATTTCCAGCACACCCCCCAATGATTTGAAAATTAACATTTGACTTCTAATGTTTTATCAATTTGAAGTCAAATTGGTATCAAATGTTAAATTCAAAGCAAAACTAAGCTTGGCACTACTAAAGCGAAAAATAAATGTAAGCAATAAAAATGGCGATTAGTTAAATTTTAACTTCGTGGTTAAATGTGTTTAACAAGCGAACGACTTATTTCTTGTGAAAAATAAAAATTACTTGTGAGTAGTTACAATGATAAAGAATACGAATAAAAAGAATAAAACGGGAAAGTGAAGAAATTATAAGTTTGTTGTTGATCACGGTGCTGCAATAAAAGTGGCTCCCTTTTATAGAGGACGGAAAAACATTATTTCATCTTTAAGCTATGGTGTCGAATATTTATCTCACAGTTTACTTAAATAATGAATTTAAATTAAAAAAATAAAATATTTTAATTTATGTTCCACAATGTATTCACCCCTATTATGTAAGGCGTTGTCGACGTCGACATTAATTTTTAATTGTTGTCACATCAAGGCGACGACTACATCACTTCGACGTTAATTTGGTATTTTATAAGAATGTTGTGTCGACGTCGACTAGTTATCGAAAATTTGACAAAAAAAAAATCCCATCTCCAATAGTTTTTTTTTATTTTTGTTCTTCACTCACTTTTTAACGCTATGTCTGAGTTCACACGGCTCATGTCTTATTGACAGGATTCTTCCTTTTTCTTCTTTGAACATGAATTGGCGTTCAAATGTTTTGAAAACAATAACAAAATTAAACAACGAATGAAAAAGCAAAACGTATAGACAGTACATGCATCTGTGTACTCGTTTCTTTTGCCCTCGTCCCTCTCGCCTATAAAGTAGCAATCATGTCAATAAGACAAGAGCCGTATGAACACAAACTATTTATGCTATATTCCGACATATTTTTTTAAACATTTTCGCGAATTTTCGCTATTTTAGCAAACTTTTCCGAACTTTCGCAATTTTCGCGTTAAATTTACTAATAAAATTTGTGCCCATAACTTCTTTTAAATTTGCATTTTTTATTTCAAACGTATTCAATAAAAATGTTTACATTTCATTTAAAATTTCTTTAACTTTCATTTGAGTCGTCGCAAAATTTCCTGTCGACTAAAACGGAGACAATACTTCTCGACGTCGACTTGAAACCGCCTTAGAAAATATCAATTGACTGTCAATAGTAATCGATTATTGTCAACAACGACTCAGAAAATACCATTGCTGTTCAGGTGCCGTCGACTTGTGTGATTATAATCCACATTTGAGAAATACGTTTAAAATAAAGGCATTTTTCAATTTGAAAATAGTTTTCCCTTTTTGTTGAGAATGCTTTGATTTTCAAATAATTATTACCCTACGTTTCCACATGCAAGTAATTACTTGCAAGTAGTGTACACGCATTATTAACGAAAGTACAAAGATTGTGTGAATTTTAGTGAAAAAGTGTGTGAGTCAAAATGTGTAGTAGGGTTTCATTTAAGAATTTGTTGTCATGTATTACTACAATACAACAGGCGTTTAGGAAGTCCGCATTATTACTTTTATCACCCCTATCGTGAATAACTAGTGAATAACTGTTCCCCTGAATGCAAAAAAATAAGATTAAAGAAAAATAAAGAATCAAAGAAATTTTTGTTCAAAAATATACACATATACCTATATGTATATATTTTATAGAAAAGTAAAAAAAAGCAAAATATTTAGTATTGGAGTTATAGTTTGACTGCAACGTTTGTTTATTGCACTATGTATTTGATTTTTATGAAGTGAAATAATTTCGAAAATTCCGCCACCGTGTATTTTGAAAGCTTCACAAATACGCCGGCAATCTTAAGTTATGCCTTATTATCGCATATTGCCTTTAAAATGAATTTTTTAAGCTTTAAAACACAATTCGTCAGCTCAGTATTTTGATTTTAAAATCCCAAGTGATTCGAAATCTTGTGATTTTCAGAACATGCCTGACTACAAGGGAATTTTTTTCTACGAAAATTTTTTCACTTTATTATTGTACTTTGAATTACCTCAGAAATAATTTTCGTGGGAGTTTTTCATTGTCGCAAATGCGTAAAAAAGGAAAAAATTACGACCGAAAAATTGTTCACGATAGGGTTGTATTATGTGTTGCATAATAAAGGGAATATTTTTATTAGAATTTTATTATATGTATGTATGTTTTTCATATTTAACATTAAAATTTCATTAATTAATATAATTTAATGTAAAATTTAGCGGAAATTAAATTTTTAAATCTTAATGTCTGATTGTGTTTGTGAGTTTCTTACAGTAAATATTGGGTATTATTTTTTTCATATATTAATTAATACGGTTATAAATTAAAACTACACATTAAAAATACTCAATAAAATCTAAATTATTTCTGCATTAAGCGATTAAACCCTCTTTAAATCGATCGAGGTTTTTAAGAGTTTATTTAGAAAATTTGTTTGCGTATGTGTGAATTATATTTATGTATGTATAAATTAAGAATGCTTAACATTTATTCATGGAAAACCATGTGCGTTTATAAATGAGTTTGTGATTTTAATATAAATAAAAATAACTAAAAAAAAGGAAAAAATCAACAAAAAAAAATAAAAGTTATTTTCCCGTATTTGTGGTATTTTTCCCGTTGTATTAAATTAGTATTTATAGAATCTAAAAATTAATAGTTAAAAAACTAGCTTAAAACGAAGAAAAAGTGAAAAAGAAATAATAGGAAGCGGGAGATGTAAAATTTTTATGATGTTTTTGATTTAACTCCAGGTTTTAGGTAAACTGAAGGGACCATACCGCTGGTGACAGTCAACAGCCCGTACAGCAAAGTAATAGCGTTGACCCTCTTGGAACTGAGTGAGAGTAACAGCCATGGGCAAAAGCATTGCCTTAACATCGCCAACATGACGCCATGAATCGACCATAGGCGGACCAGATGTCTCCTGATAAGCATATATCTGATAACTAACACATTCTGCATGGCGATCCATAGATTCCTCCATGGTCCAAGAAATAACAATGCCGTTATCCAGATTACTTATACGTATTGTTGGTCGGGGTGGTGGCAGTTTCCACGCAGGATTAAATGCTTGCGGAGGAGTTGCGGGTAACGGTGCGGGATGACTGTATTTAACTCGCTGGACATTTGTAGTATTTGTAGGTAAATTTATGCGAGTTATACTAGTACCAGGCGGTGTGTTAATGGATGTAAAAGAGCTATTCTTTTGAGCTGTAATTTAAAAGAAATTAAGATATTTTGTTATTTCGTTTACATTCTTTCAAAATGTGAAATAATTTATTAAATTTATTAATTTCCATAATAAATAATGAGGATTCATTTAACAGAAAAGGGATATTGTAAATGTACAATTTTACCTTGCATTGAAGACATTTGTCGATTTTTATTGTTGGCCATTTGATTGGCCGGAGGTATGCGTGCTAGCGACGGTGCTGCTCGTCCATATTGAACCTGCGAATTTGCATTGTTTTGGGCAGGCAAACTTCTTCGTTGCACTTGATTAACAGGCGTTTGAGTGCCGGCTTGGTTACCAGCAGTTTGTCCTGGTGCCTCATCCTCATCAGTTAAATCGATGACAGCCTTCTCTTTGGGTTTTGCAGGTGTTATACTAACAGCTGTATTACCTCCAGTAAGATGAGTCAACGTATTAATGTAATTATCCACAATAGCACTAGTCGAACTGTTAGCAGCTTGTGGTGTCAACGGTTCAGAACGACGTTGTCCGGTAGTTGCAACATTAGATGTCGGTTTAGGTTGAGCTGGAGCATTAGCAGCCACTCGTTGACTAAAAAAGCGTAAAAATGAATTAAAAAATGTATACAAAAATTGTCCAACTTTTAATTTCAGTTTTTTTTTTCTGCGACTTAAACCGATTATTAATTTAAACATTTATTAACAGATTCAAAAACTTCAAATGACATTAAAATAAACAATTTAAAGTGCTACATTTGGCAGTGTCGAATCATTGATACCCTCCACCGACAGTTAGAATATTCCAGGAGTGGAATCTATATGATATCTATTTATTATTAATTTATCTTTATAAACACAGACGTCAGCAGTAAAATTGGTTGCGGTTTACACCTATATTAAATTATTGACCAACAATCGGAAAGTTTTATGCTTTTTTTAATTAATTTTAACTAGCTTGATTCGTAACAGTTTACCCTGCCCTTACACATGCAAGTTATTACTATGTATTACTTATTAGTATTATCAACGAAAAAGTCGAAAGTCTTGCAAGTATGTAGCTTGAGTGTTTACACAGTCAGTTGTAAGTTCATTTTTCAAATGTTCTCGAAGCGAAAACATCCTATAAAAAAAACTTTCTTTTTCGGTTTAATAACATGTTAAAAAAGTTATAACAAAATAAGTTAAATAATTCCTTTTTTATTTAATTTTTGGTCCATCTTGATAAAAAAATTATGTTTATTTTATAAAATATATGACTCTAGCATTGCCGTAGTGGCGATTTCATAATATTACTATGAAAATATATTTTTTTAACAATTTTTTTTTTCAAAATGCTTGAAATTTATGATAAAATTACCATTGAGATGGGTTGTTGTATAGTTCTCTTTTCATTTGTTATTTTTTATAAATACACAGTTTTTGTAACAAAATCATAATTTTTTTTATCAAAGTTATTTTCGGGAATACAAAGTTTATTATTAATACGATTTCCGTATGAGGTCCTAAATTCCCAATTTTTCATATTTGATAAATACACTGAAATTTATTGTTGAGGGACAGCTAGCTTTTTTTAGTGTGGTGGTTCCACATTTTGATTCATAGCTCTGATCCTACTGAACCAATTTGACACCATTAGTTCATTTCTTTAGAGTTTTTCGAAAGTGAGCATGTTTTCAACAGGACAACACGGACATGGCTCAATCGACTTAGGATTACTCAAGGAGCAAGAATATATATACTTAATGGAGTCTTAGATGTAAAATACAAAAATTTTACACGGAATGACAAACTTAGTATATCTACCCTAATTCACCACTAGTGGTCGGGGAGTATAAAAAAACATCAAAATAACCGTTTAAAAAAAAAAAAAAAAATGCACAAGCCACTCTCAAGTTCAAGTTTCAAGCTTTAAAAAAAAAATTTTCAGTTAAAGCACATCAACCTCTATGTAAACGTACCTATTAGCCGGCATATTTGGCGTTCTCGATATTTGCTGTTGTGTTGGCATACGAGCATCTTGATTTGAACCTAAAAACCTTGATCTTTGAATAGCTGTTGGATTAGCAGCAGGCGCCGCATTTTTGTTCAATATTCGTGGCTGTGTCGCTGCCGAGTGATTTGGAGTAGTACGATAAGCAGCGGAAGCAAGAGCTGTAAGACCAGTTGATGTCGGTTGATTGGCACCAGGAACTGGACGTATTGGTGTTATTTTTTGTACACAACCTCTGCGGACATTACCAGTATTGCCGGAACCAGAAGATACTGTACTAGTCGGTCGTTGTTGTGTATCCGTTTGTGAAGTCAAAAATTGTCTTTGCGGCGGTGTGCTAGAGGTAGAAGAAGCTTGTGATGATACAGGACGTTGAGGTGAGGATGGTACATTTGTACCAGTACTGGGAGGAGCGTTTTCTGTAAGAGATTTTTTGTTTGGTATATAGACTTGAAGACCTACTGCTCTTGTTATCTTTACTGGCATTATGAATTGTGAATTACGCTGTTCTATGTCTTTGACTACACGATTGTGTACCATTTCTAAATCTCGAAATTGTTTGGAAAGTTCAGAAATTTTAGTTCTGTGTGCGGTTATTAATTTTTCTTGTTTTTCAATTAATTCACGCATTTCTGAAAATTCACTTCTGTGTATAATTGCCTCAACAACTTTCTGTAAAACTAACTCTTCAAGATCCTGTTTGGTCAAATTATCAAAAGACTTGCGGAACTTCCTTAAATAATCTAGGTTAATTGTTGGTTCAGACTTTAAAACTTCAAATTTTGGAGCTGGATACAACGGTATAGGTTCATAAGAAGGAACAGCTTTTATATATTTTTTATCATCTTCCATAGACTTTAAAACATCGGATGTTTTACAATCCTTAATTTCTTCCACATTTTCCGCATCGGCTTTAAAACTATCTGTTTTAGGTTTTTTGTTAGATCCATCAATGGAAACTTTTGAATCATTAGATTTGTCATCTTCTTCTAATTCAATTACATCATGAGTACGCTTGAGAGAGGAAGTTGTAACGACAGAGCTCGTTTCTGCATTTTCCAAAGATTCTTGCTTCTCGTTTTCAACATCTCCATCGTTTGAGACGCTATTTGGCAGTTCTGTCTTAGATGGTTGTTCGCCATCTTCACTTAAACGAATACGTTTAGCTGGTGGTGCTACTTCAGAATCGTCTACTTTCTCTAAAGTTTCAGAGTCCTTTAGTTCACTTTCTATTAATTCTACATCGCCATCATCTTCTTCTTCTTCGTTTTCTGCCTCTTCCGGATTACCTTCATCTACGGAATTTTTAACTGATTTCGCTTCCTGCAAAAGGTTACTGCTGCTACTGCAGTTGCTATTAGTTTCATCTGGTGTTTCAGTATCATCAGTTTTGTTCATAGGCTTTTCATTTGTATTTTCGGCTACAAATTCATCACGCGCATTATCCGAATTGTCCTTTACATCATCCTTATCGTCGGCTACAGCGCTCGCTTTAGATTCTTCAATTTCTATATGGTCATCCTTATTTTTGGTAAGAATTTCTTTGTTATTTTCCTCCTCTTCGTCATCTTCTAAAAGTACAACGTCATCGTCATCCTCTGCTGTTTTACTTTCTGAAGATTCAATTTCTTTTTTCAGTAAAGAATTTTCCTCTTTACTCGTTTCTTTGTCCACGTCTAGTGCGGTTGTTTCTAATTCCTTAGATTTTTCTACTTCTGGTGGTTTGTCGACGTAAAATACAATTTCGTCATCTGAGTCTTCATTTTCTACGCTCTCGGTTGGTTTTACATCTTCGGTTGAAGTTTTATCATTTGTTGGTGTTATAGTTGCAATTTCTGTAGTTGCTGTAGATTCATCATTTTTTTGTAATGAATTATTCATTTCAACATTATCTAACGGTTTTGGTTCATCATCATTGTTAGTAGCAGGTTGTGATGTTTCACCAGCATCAACTATTTCAATGCTATTAGAAGTTATTTCATTATCTTGAACTGCTTTTGTTTCTTCAGTCATTTCTTGAATATTTTCTGATATCTTGTCAACATTATTGAACTGTGTGCTTATTTTATCATCTTTTGCTTCGACCTCTGTAACAGACTCCTTTTTTTCGTCAATACTTGATTCTTCTTCTTCCTCGTTTAATTGTTGTATATTTTCCAAAATCTCTTGCTTATCTACTGGTAATTCCAAAGAAATTGAAATTTCTTTATTATTAGTTTCATTTTCAATGTCCTCGTTAAGCTCCGGTTTATTATCGATGTTGTTACAGAGCGTTTCGGATTTTTGTTTTTCTATCAAATTTTTATTTTCTGCAACATTTTCTTTTTCAACAATTATTACACTATTGTTTAAACTGTTTACTTGTTCAGTTTCTTCATGTTTAGTTTCTTCATGTTTAGTTTCTTCATGTTTAGTTTCTTCTTGTTTAGTTTCTTCTTGCTTAGTTCCTTCTTGTTTAGTTTCTTCTTCAACATTATTTGTTGTTTCATTTGGATGTATTACGTTACTAATGGTATTGTCATTTTCTTTTTCTATGCAGTCTTCAACAATATCATTTATTTTCGATAGCAATGTATCTAAATCATCTCCGGGATCACGAGCATTACTTGAGCTGGTTGTTGAATTTGAAGTTTCGGCTTTATCAGCTAAAATATCCTCAGTTACCGATGCGGTGGATTCAACAACTTTAGTGGTTTCAATTTTTGGTAAAACGTCATCTTCTGCTAATAGAGCATCTTCAAATTCAGAATTTACAGTATTATTTAAGTCAACTTCAACGTCAACATCTTTAATTAACAATGTCATAGCATTACCATTACCATTCTCTAACTCTTCTATACTTGTCGTTTCAACTGAAATTGGTTTCAAATAAAATTAGTGGATTCAATATTATTATAAATTATTTTTATATTTCTTAGCATACCATTTGCTTTTATTAAGTCACGGTTTACTAAATCGTGAGTGCTATCTGATAAATCTGTCATTACAGTATCGTCAACTTCATCGGGACCGGTGTTTTTTGCCGATGTTAACAACTCATTTAAATCAACTGCTGTATTTTGCTTAACCTCCATCATCTTGTAAAATTTGATTATATTTATTGATTTAATCTTAATTTTTTGCCAGCATTAATTAAATAGGTAATCTAAAATTAAAAATTAATAATAAGAATTAATTTTAAAAATTATTTTTAAAATTTTTATAGGTAGGTACCAAATAAAAATATTTCAAAATATTATACCTAGCAAGCAGTCAAATAGAAGGAACAACTTTTTCATTCTTGCATTTTTTTTTTAATTGAAGTTCTTATTTAATTTAACGAAATAATATAAAAGAAATTTCATATTAAAGTTTTGAAATACATGTTTTTATTTTGAAAAGAATTATTTGACTAACTGTATACATACATACATACATATTAAATTGTAGTTCTGTTAAAATTAAGAGTACTTATTTTCTTTTTTAACATCACCAACAAAACTTGTTTGTTGTTTTGCTTTCACTGAACATACCATTTTAACCAAACAACAAACATATGTTTTACTCCACGCTGCTAGTGATGTGAAAATTTTGCAATTACTTTTTCCATCAATATTCACAAGCTATGTAAAGAAAATACCGAAAATTTTTTAATTTTGAAATAATTTTTTCGACCGTACGAATCAGGTAATAAACTGAAATAATTATTTGAGCATAACGATGTTATTTAAATATTTTTGCAGACAATTTTTTAGATCCATTAAGGGCCATTATTATAACTCGGCGTTAGCTGTTATCCGACAGTTAACAGACGCTTTTTGACAGATAACACATTATTATCTGTCAATTTAATCTTAACTTTAGCTAACTTCAAGTTGTAATAATGGCCCTAAGGGGCATTAACACGATGACTTTTCAAACATGTCTGTTTTATAAATTCTCTTTTGAACATGCTACCAAAAACCTTTCGTCTCTTCACGATGTCTTTTTATAATGTCTAATAGTCTAATAGTCTAAAGCGCCCCATCCATTTAAAGTATTTTTGTATATGTTATTCGATATATTATTTCTATATTGCCCTTTATTATTCAGTAAGTGGCACAATGGTTTCAATTTAAATATGGCACAACTCTTGTTAAAACAAACATAAACTTTAAAGGGGTTTGTACACGGTCAAAATGCTTGAACTCAAGGCGAATTCAATCGTGTACGTGTGCTGGACGTAATGTTCGCCGTCATATCTAAATTTTTTGATTTTCCATCCATTTTTGTCGGTGTCACACAACAAACTCATTTTCACCTATACTGCCATAGCGCTTGATGAAAAATGCATGATCGTGTATAAACCCCTTAGATATGACGGCGAATATTACGTCCAGCACACGTGCACGAGTGAATTTGCCTACTGGACTATAATTTTTGACGTGTATAGACCCCTTTAAAGCAAAACAGCATTGAACATTGTTGCCAAGTCCAAATTTACACTAGGGACATTTCTTGCCGGACATTTTTTTAATTCTCTTTTAATCTTACCTGAAGCGTTTACATATGAAACATTACAAGTCAGACAGAAATTAATACTTGTATGTAAACTACGAAAAGTAAGAAAGAGAAATGAAAAAATGTCCAGTACAGATAGTCACGTACTACACACTCTACCTTTTCGACCCTTCGCCATCAAACTTCGTCTGTCCGGCAAGAAATGTCCCTAGTGTAAATTGGGACCAACACATTTCATCCACAGTATATTGCACTCTTTTCGTTGTGCTATAAAATCAAAGTTTTTGATTCTTGACAATATATTGCGCCACCTACGAATATCACATACTGATTGGCGAAATACATAATTGTACAATACAATAAAAAAGCGTGAAAATTCGTATTGAAAAACATGAAAACTCGTTTCGTGCCTGGCAGCCCTCTTTCTGTAAACTTAACCTAACTCAATGCAGATGACGTTTTCTAATATGAATCGATCGGCTCTTTTTTTGAATTGTATTGCAATTTCGATCAATATCGAATGCCAGGGGTCTTATTACCGCATACGATATCGAGCAAAATTGAATTGATGAGATGATAGAATTTGATATCAAGTTACCAAATGTCGAATGCGGTAATTAGGCCCCAGTATTTTACCCCTGTTTGGCTTTATACACATCACGTTTTTCACTAAAGTTACTTAAAACATATTTCTCATTGTTTTTGAAACCAGCGTTATATCAATGAATCTTTTAGAAATAACTTAAAGAGCCCTTTTTCAGTTTAGCCCGTTTTTCATATGCCTTCGCTCTTTTAGTGTCTCGAGAGTTGGCATCAGTCCCATAGATAATTCTTAATTAAATCTGTCGAACAAGTATTCTTGCTTAGTCCTCATTTACATTATACGATTTTTGTCGTTGCGATTCTTACCTTACAGGCAAGAGGGAAAAGAGGAATTTAAAGGGGTACACAAGCGAGTGTACTCTTCGATTCGTTTTGTTCGCTCATTCGTTCTCTCATTTTTCTCTTATTTGGCAAAAAAAAATGTATTAAGGTTCGATGGCACAGAAAAAGTTGAAACGACAAAAATCGAACAATGTAAACAGACCGACTTATTTAACTCCCCGTCTACCACAGAATACACAGAACTGTCACGAGACGGAAGATTTTGCGTTTTTGTTTGTCTCTTTCAAAGAAAGCTGCCCTTTTGCATTTCTCTTTTCATCATCTTCTATGCCGCAATACAATGAACACAAATTTATTTAGTTAAGATTTATTTACAAAACTGTTGTAAAAATTAACTTTTAAGTTCGCCACAACACGAGTAAATAATATTTAAGTAAGTAAATAACATTATAAAACAAAACAATATTACTAAATACATTTTTTTTGCACAAAAAACAACGTTTGTTGAACTAGCGCATTTGTTTAACGTGGTTTGTGTTTTGTTATTTTTGTTTTGATCACGCCATTTGTGTTGATTGTTGCGGTCTGTTTTTACACCTTGCCACTTCACTACCAAAAAAAAGCTTTCTGTCTCTTTCTTCGAAAGCTACCCTCGCAACTGATTTGGGCCTTTTTCACACGTCACTTTTTACAGTTCTGTGTATTCTGTGCCGTCTACAAATGACATGATTTGCTGTTATAACATGATGTTATAAACGCATTGTTAAAACATTTGCATTAACAACCGTGTTATAACATGAGAAAACCTCTAACATGATGTGTCTATACTTAACACTAACATCATTTTAGTGTTAATGTTAAGCATTTCATGTCAGTTGTAGACTGTATGTAACATACATCATTTTAGTGTTAATGTTAAGCATTAACACTAAACTTATGTTAGTGTTAAGTATAGACTCATCATGTTATAAGTTTTCTCATGTTATAACACGGTTGTTAATGCAAATGTTTTAACAACGCTTTTATAACAATATGTTATAACAGTAAATCATGCCAGTTGTAGACGGAGAGTAAGAAACGAGAGAAATTGCTAATTATATGACCGAAATTCTGACCGATATAATAGGAAGTTTCTATTAGCTTATTAAGACGAATATTAAAAAAGTGACCGAAGCCTTGTGGACATGTGATTTTGCCTCTCTCCAACTCGTTATTTCTCCTTCTCGCTCTCTCTCTCTCTCTCTCTTATTTGTTAATTAAATGTAAAATTGTTGCAAGTGTGTTAATAAAATAATGTTTTTTTTTTTAGTTTTGGTTATTAATTTTTTGTAGGGTTGCTTCTCTTTGCATAAGTTTCAAATTATTTCAAAAAATTTAGTGTATCTTAAATTCATTACTGTTTTAGAATCTTTTTTAACCTGGGCTTTACACGGGAAAGTACTTTCTTGCAAGTAGAGGACATGTAATAACAACGAAAAATCGAAGAAACAGCCGATTGGCTGAAAGTACCAAAATTATGTGTGTGTTAGACCATATTTACATTATGCAATTATTGCCGCAACTTTCGCATGCAACTTTTTGTTTGTTCGCAAGAGGTATAGGGAAGAAACGAAAAAAGTTTCGTAGAAACTTCTTTAAAAGAAAATAGAAAAAAACTCGGCGTTAATTGCATAGTCTAAATGCGGTCTTAGTGAAAAAAGAAATTTACTTTCACGTGTAAATGCTAGGTAAAATATATTTTAAGCGTAAAATTTATTACCACAAAGTACAGTAGAGGCTCGCTTAAAAGTAATCGATTTTCTTTTAAGTAATCGATTATTTTATGAAGCGATTATTAATGTATATTTATTCATCACTTGTACATAGAGACAAAAGTATTTGTATGGATTGCAGAAAAAAAACTAAATCTTTAGGAAAATGCAATCTTACGCATAAAAAAAATTAAATTGATAAAATATAATAAATTTATGTAATAATTGCCTTTAAAAACTAATTAGGTACTTATTTTAAAAGTAATTTAGATAGATATAGTTCTTATACATACATACTTACATATTGTATTTAGTAATGCCGACGGCATTTGACTTTATATAATAAAGTTTATGGATAGGTATAAGTAATAGCCTATGAAGCGATAGTAGACTTCGTTATAATATTTAGCTTAAACTATAGGTAGGTACATTTAAAAGCTAAGATTAGGAATTATGTTTTTCTTATTTTATAATCACGAGTCATAACAAAGTGACAAAATGTTTCAATTTATTACAGTCGTTCCCTAAGTAATCATAAACAACTGTTTACGTGTTTTTGTTTTGTTTTCTTAATGGGAACAATATAGCAAAACTGTAAAATAATTAAGAAATCAAATGGAAAGCAAAACAGAACCAAAAACAATGAATTACTTAATTTTTATTTTTTACTTTATTCAAAAACAAGATGGCGTTTTGTTAATATTGTGCACAGAGTCGCATAAGGAGAATATGAGCAAAGAGGAAAGACGAGAGAGAACGGGTAGAGTTAATCTAAAATCGAAAAAAAAATTTATAAAATAGTTCTACTTACATGTTTTATATAATAACGAAGTTTTTTTAATCAAAATAATACTTTTTAGCCAAAATAAGTGCTTTGTAGGCCACAAAGACTTACAAAAGAAAAACACTCAAATTGTCAATGAAAAAACGCGACCGTTCGTTTACACGTGAAACAGAGAACTGAACATCAACTATACAAAGCAAAAATGAATGTTTACTTGCATAAAACGACTTTAGTACGTTCGTATTATTTGTTCGGGTTATAGATTTATTTCAGACTGTACAATTTTGCTAAATGTCAAAATAATAATTTTTATGAAAAGGAACTAGGGTATAGGAAATACGGTAATATGTAGGTCCTGAAGAATCTTCACTTTTACAATGACATTTTCCTTAGGTATCTAATAAGCCGATGGCCTTGGACCACGACCACTATACAGTGGACAATAAAACTTACTAAAGTACAAAATTTGGTAGTCAACATTAACGTGACTTCCAATTTATTAAGTAAAAAGGCATGAATCATCAAGTCATGATATATAAAAATCATATTCCTACCTACAATGTGCAATAGTCACCAACAAGATGATGCTTAAAAGACACAAGCAACACTAACAAATAAGAAAAAGTAACAAAACAAACAAGATAGTTGGATAGGTTGTTATAGGGGAGAAGGGAACAGTGGTGGACTAAAGTTTTTTTTAAGGTCTGTATACCTACCTAGGTACATATATTTTAATTTAGTAATTTTTGGTAGTAAAACAATATTTTGATTTAATGTTGATCTTGAAAATAATTAGTTTATTCCCCAGATAATTTAAAAAGACCTTTATTAAAGTAGATATTTATTCCTATTTTTTTATTTGTTGCTGCCATAACCACAAAATAAAAAAGCTGTTTTTTTGCAAAAAAAAAAAATAAATAAAGCGCTTTACAAAAAGAGCTTTCTATTTAAATGTACATAGAATATGCAATTTGAGGAAAATAATAATAATTGGTATGGTATGTAGCTACATATTTATATTTTAAAAAAATTAAATTAAAATTTTTGTAAAAGTATAAATTATTTGTACCAATGTAAAATATGTATAGGTATATGTACCTACTAAATACTATGCAGTTTTACCTATTAAAACATGATTTTGTGGAACAAGACAAAAATAAGTCATGGGCGTATTTGTGTTTTAATGGATACATACACAAATTAAACAAAAAAAATTCTCACATAGAAAACAACAACATCAAAAAACTAAATTTATATAATAGATACAAGGACCGATGGTTAAATTTAAGCTTATTTAATTAAATAATTTTTAACTCTAATAAAAAAAAAGGTTAAAAAATAATAATTTTGAGCCAAGGTGAATTCAGAAAAAAAGATAAAAAGGAATTAAGGAGTTTAAACTTAAACATTTTGGACCTAATGCAATAATAAATATAAAAAATACTCATTCTACTTTCTATGGAATAGGGAAAAGATATAAACAATAAAATATGTTATTAAAAAATAACAAAAATAAAACTAACAGATACAGATACATATTTAGTAGTCTGCATTTACTTGTGACTTTTTATATGTATAGATATATGTATGTACATATGTTTGTATGTATACCTATAACTTTATCTTCATATATTTATGTATGTGTACACACAAAGCTTTACGAAATTTGTTTGTATTAAATCTGTATGTATACATACATATACAATATACATATTTAAACTCCAAATAGATAAATATATATTTATAAGTCCAGATTTAAAGATATTTTTAATTCAAGCTAAAAAAAATTATATACCTAGGTAGGTAGGTAGGTACCTATTTAAAATTTTACAATAGGTAGGTAAGTATTTTAAATGATTAGATAGGTGTACGATAGGTATTTATATTTACATTCTTTTCTTTTTGTATTCTCTTAAAAAATCAGTTTTTCACTATAATATTTGTTTAGAAACATAGATATGTATAAATTTTAATGTTTTCTATCATAAACTTAAATTTAAAAAAAATTATACCTATACCTATTTATTGCTTACAATTAATACCTATTTCCCTTTTATTTGTATACAATTTAATTACAAAATATTAACAAAATATGTACTTACTCTCTTCTCTCTTGTTTGTACTTTATGCTCTTTGTTTACAATTTGTTAGAATGTTTTGTGTTAAATTTTGCAAAAACTGGATTTGTAACAAAAAAAAGTTTTTAAAATAGGTAGCAATAGAAAATTACAAAATCATTTAAAAAAATAAAAAATTAACGAAGTTTTTTAAAAAATATTAATTTGTATATGTACCTACATATATATTTTTAACAAAAAAAAAGCAAGTTTATTATTTTGCCTCTGCTCATACATAAGTATGTATGTATGTAGTACGTACACTTGTACAAAGTTTAATACACATGGTTGACTTAAACTAGTTTTGTACAATTAAAAGAAATAATTTTCAATATTGAAATAAAATTTAAAAAGAATAAAACGAATAAAACATTGCTTTTTTATTTAGTATTAAAAAAAAAAACACATTAAAATCAAAATTTTGGTCAGTGTATCAGTGATGTTAAGAAATTGTGAGGGGGAAGATAAAAAAAAGCAACATCTATGAAGTAAAAAGACCTTTTACCTACCTATAGGTACTACTCAATATTTTTCAAAACTTTTAATTATGAAAAATTTATAACAATTAGACATATATACATAGGTACATATAAAATAAATAATAAACAATACAGAAAGTTTACAACAAAGAAATAAGAAAATAAGGGTAGCAATTATTACAAAAAAAGAGGAAAGGTTCCAATAAATAAGCATACTTTAATCATGTAGGTATGTACATATGTATCCATATATTATAGTTCTAACAGATCATAATTAATACCTACTTCAGATTTATAGCAATGCTAGTTATGTTATACATACATACATACATACCTACATATTTAGGTATTAAAAGTACCTATGTAGCAAATAATTAAACAACTTATACATAATATACACAATATATATATAACAACAAATAGTACCTACATGCTCGAGGTATATACAAATATGTATGTACATATGTATGTATGTATGTGTACGTTCATATGGGTAAGGCAGACAAGTCACTTGTTTGTAACCAAGTACATTCTCAGTCAATTCAATATAGGTAGGTAGAACATCTTTAAACATTTTTTAAAAATCCTATGGGCTAAATAAATTAGAATCACTCTACATAGGTATGTATATAATAAATGAAAAACAATAGGAAATAAATTAATAACAATACCGAATAAACCCATTTTTAATAAAAAAAAAAACCTAATAAGAAAGTTAAAAATAGAAAGAGGAACATTAGAGAAAGAGAGAGAAAGAACAAAGACTAAACTCGAAAAAAGAGAGAAACAGAGAATAAAATCGTTCATACAAATATGCAGCCAATTAGGGCCTTTAGCAAGCAAACGAAAATGTATAAAAAAAAATAATATGTACATATAATGGTAAAAAGCTTACACTATGTAGTATTACTTATAAAACTGTATCTGACAATTTTCTATATGTATGAGCTGACTTGAAAATATTTCATAACTCGTTTAGGCGTCAGCCATATTGTTTTATGCAACATTTTAAATAAATATTTTTTAGAAATTTCTTATGCCCATCAAAAATATTTCTTATATTTTTTTTCTTTCTAAAAGTCTATTTCCCTAAGCAAACTTTTGCCATTAAAATCTCTATTTTGTAACTATAGAATAACAAAATTCACAAAAAATCAATAAAAAATTTTTTAAGGTTAAGTTTTTTAAACATGCAAAATAGGTACCAATAACAAAAAAGTAATCAAAATGGGAACAATTAAGGAACTAAAATAGGAATATTGGTACCTATGTACATACATACCTATTTAAAATTAATATTTTACTGAAGTTATGATTTGAAATCAAGAATTCTGTAATTGATATCGTAACAATATTAATATAGCCACTTAATTTTTTGGGGTTACTTAATTTATAGTTTCTTTAAACTTGAGGTAAAAAAATCGCCAAAATGCCCACATTTTTAAAATCGTTAATATATCACAGTAGTTAAATAAGATTTGTAGATATGTATGTATGTACATATCGCACTTGATAAATAATAGGGTATTAACTCGAAAGTTGTTATTTTTCACTTTTTGTAAGAAATCGACACTTAATATTCATATCTACCCGCAGAAAAATATCATGCTATTTTGTATACCTACTTTTTGGTTTTGAAAAGGATAGTTTAAAAATTATTTTTCATTTGCCTTTAATGTAATAATAAAAATTGTTTTGATTCTCCTGAAAATGTTTAAATTTTGAGTTAATACCCTCTTGTTGATTAAGTGCGATATTTTTTTTATTCTCTTATTTCAGATTTCATTTATTTTATTTTTCAAATATTTTTATTACATATATTTTATTTAAATTTTATTGACATTTTTCAGATTTTTATTTTTGTATTATTAAGGCCCTATGCTCCTAAAAGGAACAACGGGACAATATACATATATATACATATATGTATGTATATATAATCCAATATATGATTTTTTTAACAATTTCTCCAATCAACAATTTTATACTTAAAAAGGTTGGACCTCATCGAAAATATTAACTCAAGGCAAGTAAAACAAGAAATGAATATAAAAGCGCTTTCAGAATAAAAAATTCTAACATATGAAGGTATATTTTATTTTTGCGCCAACGCACAATGTCCAAATGCGATTTATGTCTAGGGTCGTTGTCCTGGTAAAATTAAAATTGTGGTTTTTTGTACTTTATTATCAGTCCAAATTTTTCAGCACTACTTTTTATATGGTTCTTCAAAATGTCTAAATATTGGAGTACATCTTAAGCAAAAGGCTTGATGCAAACAAGTATCAATATTTTTCCATACTTTACTATTGTGATGATGTTGCGATTTTCCAACTACAACAATGCCTTACGCCATACTCTAGTTGAAACATAATAATAATGTTGCATACCCTTTGTTTCGTTGCAGAAACAAAATTAAGTAGGCTGTGAAACGTTTAAAGTGGCAAAGGAAAGACACTTTTGATGAGTATTTTTTGTTTAACATCATCTAGCTTTCATGTGAAACAATAGTATAGCTCTCTTGCAATTGTTCTTGTAGGAACTGGGGGGGTTTTGGTAGATTTTTCTCATAATTATGAGCTCTACACTTTCATTTATTTTTAATTTAAGACCACCACCTTTCTTCAACTACAATCTTCCCTCGTTTTCTGCACATCTTAAAATAAGTATTGTAAATTGTCGTAATATGCTGAAAACATTTTTGACAATTCGCTCGCCCTTTTTCCCAATAGGTGACAACCTTTTTTTGTCACTTTAAATATTATTTATTTTTTAAATTAACAATTCGCGCATGGGAAAAAATTTCACCACGCACCTAATTCAATTTCGTTTATTTTAAAAGTAAGTTTTTTTGCCTAAATATATGTAGCCATATCGCCAGAGTATTACACAGTTTTTTGAACCTCATCCACAAATTCTCGGTCAAACTCGGTCCAGAATCCACTCCAATATGTTTTGGATTCAGCTAGGAAAACTTCTGGGTTTTATATGGTTCTCCACCAATCGTGTCATACAAAGCAAAGGGGGTTTTCGATTATTCGTACATAGCCCGGTCCCGTTCGAACCGCATAATCGAGGTTCAACTTTAATTACAATAAATCAAAAAAAAAATAATGTTGCACCTAGGCAGTCTTGCAACGACCAAAAAAATTTTTTATCCAAAATGTAAAAATAAAGTAATCAAAAGCAAAAAAAGGTACCAAAAATTATTCTGTATCAAAAGAGCTATTTTATTCGCCCTTCAGTTTAAAAACAGTTTCAGTTTAAAAATTGTGTGTCTAAACAAGAAATAGTGTTTGTTAGTATCTTGTAGGCTTATAAACCGTTGGACCGATTTTTTTTCAAGTTTTGACAGTATATTACGATGGTCTGGAAAGAGTAGACTATATAATTTTTGGAAATTTTTAGTGGAAGTGGCACCTCCTCCTGTACAAAGATAACACTTATTTTCATCAACTTTTGAAACTTTTTGAGCTAGAGCTTTCAACCTTTTTTATAAAGAGCACTTATAAGTAAAACTTTTATGGCCATTTTCTCAATGTATCGAAAAACTGTATGTTACTTAATGTCAACATAAATTTATTGGACCGATAAACTGTCCGTTAACGATTTTGGTTTTATCAATATACCGACAAAAAACAAAGTTTTCAGCTGGCAACGCCACTCAAAATACATGTAAAAGTTGGGAGTCAGCTGATTAAAATTATCTGTACGGCAAATAAAAGGAAAATAAATAATTGGCAGATGAGTGCCGGTTAGCTTTGCGATAAAATCGAAGCAAATGAGACATTGAGAAAACCAAATTTCTTTAAGTGTAGTTTTTCGTTGGGAAAAAAGATAATCGCCTAATGAGAAAATGGCCATTAATCTTGCTATGCGTAATGGTATAAAAGTGCAAACTTGAGCTTAATATGCGGTTGATCTTTTATATATATGTAGATGCTTTTTTCTAAGTGGAAATATAATCATTTTAAACGGGGTGGGATCGTAAGGGCCTTTGACCATATCGTTTATCTAGAAGTGTTTCGGTTAGACCTATGAAGCATTAAGAATAGCAGATAATGGCCATCTATACTTCGAAGTATATACCTTATATGGTTAACAGACTATCAATGTTAAAGTTTAAGCTTCTAAAAAAATAATTTTTAAGTATATAAAAAAAGAATTGGTTTAAGATGCACAAATACCACACAAAATTTTAAGGGTCAAAAAAGCGGAGCAGGTAGTTCTTATACCAAAACAAAAAAAAAAAGTAACCAAAATGGAAAAAAAAAGTACAGAAGTACACATTGGAAGAAAAAGTAACCAATTTTGGTTAAGAGTAGGCAAAACGGCAACGCTGTACCTAGGTAATTAAATTTGTACTTATGTATACTGCTAAAAAAAAAGTTATAAGAACTAAAGTTTTTCGTCTGTGTAAACTCATTTGTGACACACTGTATTTCTTAATTTATGTTTTTATTATAATTATAACTTTTAAGTTAAATGGAGATCTTTATAAAATATGTACCTACTTATCTTTTAAAAAACGATAAACATTAAACAAGTTTTGTATTTTTGCATCCAAAATCAGTTTACGTTTTGTTATTTTGTTTTATAAAATGAACCACTAAAGGCGGCTATACAATCATTTTAGGAACAAATCTAGTTTACCGACGCAACTCCAAATAAAAAAAAAAGTACCCAGGGTGATAGAAAATTAAAAAATAAGAAGAAAAAATAAAATAAAAAAGTTGGCGGAAACGCTTAGTTTTCAAGTTATGGACGTTTTAAGTTTTTATATAAAGGTCCGATTTTCCACTACATTTTTATCGTTATATGGCCAATATTGGTATCATTTCAAAGCTTTTGACCATATCTTTTTAGATATACAAAATTTATTTGAAAATTACCTCACATTACATTCTTTTTGCATTTTACATCAAAATATTACAGAAGTGCACCAGGTTAGTATGTAGTTTATTTAGATAAAAGTGTAATACAAACGTAATCAAATTATAAACATGGGCGTCGCAAACGAAAACACTCCTGCATAGCCGACCTTCGGCCGGGCGCAAGGACTTTCTCCTCTATGGTATAGCAAAAACCGGCTTCGCTAAGTAAACCTTCTCTGCATAGCCGGCCTTTGGCCGGGCACAAAGATTTGCTCCTCTTTGGTATGACAAATACCGGCTTCGCTAAATAAAGCTTCTCTGCATAGCCGGCCTTCGGCCGGGCGTAAGGATTTTCTAATCTATGGTATAGCAATAACCCGCTTCGCTAAGTAAAACTACTATGCATAGCCGGCCTTTGGCCGGGCGCAAGTATTTTCTCCTCTATGGTATAGCAAAAACCGGCTTCGCTAAGTAAAGCTTCTCTGCATAGCCGGCCTTCGGCCGGGCGCAAAGATTTGCTCCTCTTTGGTATGACAAATACCGTCTCCGCTAACTAAAGCTTCTCGGCATAGCCGGCCTTCGGCCGGGCGTAAGGATTTTCTAATCTATGGTATAGCAAGAACCCGCTTCGCTAAGTAAAACTACTCTGCATAGCCGGCCTTCGGCCGGGCGCAAGTATTTTCTCCTCTATGGTATAGCAAAAACCGGCTTCGCTAAGTAAAGCTTATCTGCATAGCCGGCCTTCGGCCGGGCGCAAAGATTTGCTCCTCTTTGGTATGACAAATACCGGCTTCGCTAAATAAAGCTTCTCTGCATAGCCGGCCTTCGGCCGGGCGTAAGGATTTTCTAATCTATGGTATAGCAATAACCCGCTTCGCTAAGTAAAACTACTATGCATAGCCGGCCTTTGGCCGGGCGCAAGTATTTTCTCCTCTATGGTATAGCAAAAACCGGCTTCGCTAAGTAAAGCTTCTCTGCATAGCCGGCCTTCGGCCGGGCGCAAAGATTTGCTCCTCTTTGGTATGACAAATACCGGCTCCGCTAACTAAAGCTTCTCGGCATAGCCGGCCTTCGGCCGGGCGTAAGGATTTTATAATCTATGGTATAGCAAGAACCCGCTTCGCTAAGTAAAACTACTCTGCATAGCCGGCCTTCGGCCGGGCGCAAGGATTTTCTCCTCTATGGTATAGCAAAAACCGGCTTCGCTAAGTAAAGCTTCTCTGCATAGCCGGCCTTCGGCCGGGCGCAAAAATTTGCTCCTTTTTGGTATGACAAATACCGGCTTCGCTAACTAAAGCTTCTCTGCATAGCCGGCCTTCGGCGGAGCGCAAGGATTTGCTCCTCTTTGGGATAGTACGTACCGGCTTCGCTAGGTCAAAAGCTTTAAAATGAAACCAATATTGACCATATAAAGATAAAAATGTAGTGGAAAATCACACTTTTATATAAAAACTTAAAACGTCCATAACTCGAAAACTAAGCGTTTCCGCCAACTTTTTTATTTTATTTTTTCTTCTTATTTTTTAATTTTCTATCTACCTAGGTACTTTTTTTTTTATTTGGAGCTGCGTCGGTAAACTAGATTTAAGCCTCATTTTATTCGAAACAAATAGGTGGATCCGCCTAAAGTTTTGTTTTTTGATAAAATCAACACCTAACATTTATTTAATTTTTGTATAATTTTTCAATACACGTATTTTTTGCATAGTTCATAATTTTAAGTTGCCATTACATTCGTTCATATTTTAAACTTGGCAACCCTAATTGCGATTATAAACAATTCACATTTGTTTGAGAAAAAAATTTTACGATACACACTTTTACCAAAAACAATAGCATATTATATTCATATACACATTAACTTACCTCAAACCTGCATGTAATGAAAAATAAACTTTTCAACCAATGTTTTTTATAAGTATTTGAAACACTTTTATAAAATTTGTTAATAATTTTATGTTATATATATTGCAAAATTAAGTTAAATATGTTAAAAAAAAAACATGGAAACAAATTCACCCGCAACTGAAAACGCCGTTTCCCGCACACACAAACAATAAAATTGGTCTGTTTAATAAGATTGTCAAGTCAACAAAAAGATGTTGCCACACTAATCAATAAAACATTGAGTTTGGAATAACGTTACCAGAACTCAAGCAAAAAACTTTTGTATTAAGTTTAAGCTGGTTTTTAAATCCTACGGCCGATTTTTATTTTAAATGTCATTTATATTTAACATCGTTTTAAATACAAAATTTGGTTTTTCATTAAACACTCAAATAAAAATTAATTCACCAATCTGGTACATTTAAAAACAATTCAAGTTTCTACTGTGTAAATCTTAACAAGGTGACTTCAATCTCACAACAATACAAAAACAACAGGCCAAGCAACAACAGACAGCTGTTGATATGTTTCCACCTTGTAAAAAAGACGTATGATATGTTTTTGATATTTAAAAGTGCTACCATACTTTTTTTTATCTTAATTATATAAAGGGGTCAATACACGGTAAATTTCTTAGTCCCAATTTACACCAGGGACATTTCTTGCCGGACAGACGAATGCTATGTTCATACGACGATATAAACCACTGGTTTCGCTATCTGAAACTAGATTGCCAAACATGCTGTTCATACGATTCGTTCTTGTTTCATTTTGACATTTTTTTTGTGTTGTTAGTGTGATTCTTTTTAAAATAGATAAAAAAGTTAATAAAACTTAAAAATATATTATTTAATAGTTTTATTAATATTATTATGTTATTATTATCACTTTATTTTATTAAACATCAATTTTTATTTTGTTTTTTTCTTTGTTTTGATTTTTTTTGAGAGCTAGTTCAGATAAACTAACGATAACTGTTATCAAAATTGGAGATGATAGTAGATTTTATCTGTTTCGCAGCCTGTTTCAAAATGAAACGACCTGTTTCGCTCTCAAAATTTTGTATGGGGAAACAAGTCGTTTCAATAATGTTTGGGGCGCGAAACAGGAACAAGAGAGCGAAACACGAATATTGGTGTCCGTGTGAACATGGTAGAAGTTTGAAGGCGAGGGGTCGAAAAGATAGAGTGTGTAGTACATGACTATCTGTACTAGACATTTTTTCATTTCCCTTTCTTACTTTTCGTAGTTTACATACAAGTATTAATTTCTGTCTGACTTCTAATGTTTTATATGTAAACGCTTCAGGTAAGATTAAAAGAGAATTCAAAAAATGTCCGGCAAGAAATGTCCCTAGTGTAAATTGGGACTTATTAATATTATTATGAGCAAAACAACTTGTTTTGAGCAAGACGAGTCAAAGTGTTTCCATTATGTAAAACTGGTTTTGGTTTTCGAAATCAATTTGACATTTATGTTGTAAACAAACATGAAAGCAAAAAAAAAAGATATGTGTTGAAAAAAAAATATTTTTATTTAACATGAAATTTCCTTTTTTGTTTTTTAACTCACTGATGTACGTATATAAAAGCACATCATTTACTACCTTTTAATTGTATTATTTTATTATTTTTACGCTGCAAAAATATAAATCAGCTGGAGAGTTGCATAAACCTATTTAATAAGTCTGGTTATTTTGGTAAATATGCCACGTTTTCGAAATAGTCAATCACCAATAATGGGTAACCCAGAGTTGTATTCATGATTTTTTACATGTTTTGGAGCAAAACTGGTTTTTGTTTGAGATTTTCGAGCATGAAAAATGTATGGGAAAACAAGTAGCAAAACACTTGTTTTGCTCCAAAACTAGTTTTGTGCCCCAAAACATGTAAGTGGAAACGTACTATTAGTCTTAATTTACATGTTTCGTCTTTTGATAATCAACTTCTTTTCAATTCCCTTTTAAAAATGCCAATATGATCATACGAGTTACGAATATACTTCCACAACCACCCCTCGTAGACATTAGCTCAATCGTAGCCAAGGCCCATCTATCAGGTCTGCTTACTTGTACAAAAACAAAAAACTATTCTTTTTAGTTGTCAATAATGTACTACCACATATACAAAGCAAAAGGAAAAAACGTGTATGTGTAGCATACCATAAACGTAAACATGTACATGTAAGCAAAATGTAAACAACTTTTGACAACTAAAAAGAACATAAACAATGATCATCAGGCTTCTTGCGCAGACCTTTTCAATGGGCCTTGATCGTAGCTAAATACAATAAACAAAATACAAATTAAGTCAACGACACTTTCAGTGTCTTTGACACAAGTAAAAATAAAATGTTTTTATTGTTTTTTTCTTTTAAATAATTTTTTTTTGAAATTTGATTCTCCCAAATTCATTCAATAATTTTTACGATTTAAGAAAGGGCAACGACAATTGAAATACAAATTATGAATCAATAAACAAAAACCAATTTGTGTTTACAATTCTCGTTGAATAGAAAAAAAAAAATAAATGACCAAACAAAATTGACATAAAGAAATTTTACGAACAATTTTGTTTGATCAACATTTTTTTTTACCATAGGAATAAGTTTTAGATTTTAAGAAAATTGTACTTAAAAATAAGAACTGGAATCAATAAAGTTTAAGTTTAATATCAGAACTCAAAAGAGCAAGTTTATATATATTTTTTTTTTCCTTTACAACGTAATTCACGCAGCAATCAGTTTCAACTTTTTTCAGTTCAAAACAACAACAGTTTTATCCACAGCGAATCAAAAACAAAAAGAAAAAAATGTACATGCAGCCATCGTTGTGCGTCTTGCTACGAATAAAACCACAAAGCGTACTGACCAAGTACAAACATCCCCGTACCAATCCCCTTTCTTCACACTCCTAACCAAGGTATATTTATAAGAGGTAGTCTCGGAAAGCCAGCTGGTTATTTTTTATTTGCTTGTTATGTGATACAAACTGTCACAAATTGTATAGTAAACAAGTTTTTCGTCTTTATCTTTTGTCTTTTTTGTCTCTTTTCAACCCCTTTGTGGTTTTACAGTTCGTATCACAAAACAACAATAAAAAGCCCTGTTGTTTGTTTAATTGTACAATTGTTGTAATCTCGCGGCTACCTGCTATAAATATACCATGCTCCTAACAGAGCGTTTACATTTGACAGTAGTTAAGACACATTAACACAAGGCAGACTCATTTGGGAGTGTAGCAGAGAACGGCTTTGTGCAATTGTAAAATAATCGCATTAAATCAACAGCAACAAATACACTCACTTGCGGTCATATTATCAACCCTACAAGAAATGCATAACCAAAACTAAAAAAATTACTAACACACTTGCAACAATTTTAGATTAGTTGTTCCATTCTTACATATATGTTAGAATGGTACAACTAACATTTCCCAAATAATACCAATATTTTAATATATTTCTGTCATACGCATGTAAAAATTTGTGAATTTCTTAAATTTAATATTTGCGATTGGTATCAAAGAAAAAAATCAATTTAATTAAATTTATAATTTGTGACTAAAGTAGTGAGATAAAAAAATTACTATAAAAAAAGTGACACCGCCAAAAAGCTGTATTCAGAATGCTAGTGGTAAAGGAGGGCGTATTGATGGCGGCTTCAGAGAACGTGGTGCTGGTTTATCAGGAAACACAGAGGTCATGTGCGAAAAGGTCGTTTCGAAAGGAGTGCTTGTTCAACAGGTAGCGGTCATTCGGGTGGTGGCTTTGGCCAGGATAATCGTTTAAGATTTGGTGATGATAGTAAAGGAACAAAAAAAAATAGTTTAAAATCCTGATGGCAAATTGTTAACAAAATAAAATGTCTTTTTAAGATCTACGATTAATTGATTGGAAACACGTATGCTTACCTACATTTCCAGAATCATGCCAGAAGTGGAACCTTAAAAAGCATCCACAGAAATAATGGTACTTGGTATTTACTTTACTGAAATCTAATTTCCTCTTAATTAATGAAATTCCATTTAATTTTTTTAATAAAAAAATTAATTTAAAATGAAAATTAAAAAAAAAGTATTGTTTTATAAAGGATAGTATTAACCAATTTTTATAATATATAACTAGTTAGTGCTAACCAATATTTACGTTATGACTAACTAGTTAGCATTAACCACTATTTTGGTTATCATTGACTAATAAAAAGCAGCAGATTAAGCAGTACAGATATATGTTCTGTAGTCGAGTGTAATTCATTAGTTAGAAAGAGAGGCAAAATCACATGTACACAAGAGTTTCGGTCAGTTTTTTCATTTTGCTCTTAATAAACTAATAGAAACTTTAACCAATATATTGGTCGACACTACCGGTCATATAACTAGTAAAATGACCGGTAGTCTTCTTGTAGGGAAACTTGCGCAACCGCCAATATTCGCTGCTGGTTTGCAGTCATTCAAATAATGCACATCGTGCTTTGTTATTTATACAATCGTTAGCTTCGTTTTTTAATAAAGATGTTTGTGTGTTAAGAGCGACAATGATTGTTTTGGTAAAGAAAAAAAAAAATACAAACAAAAAAGCCAGAAATCAACCAATCAATACTCATGTATTCATTCAGCATTAACTATGTAGTACAAGAAAAGGAAAAGTGCACTTTACGGGGCGTACGAAAAAAATAAAAAAAATATGCTACCCGATTCAGAATAAAAAAAGAAAAAAACCATAATAAAAATTTAAGGGGGCTGGGGCCCGTGGGGCCCTCTGGACCCAAAAAAACCGCCCCGTCCACTTAGTGGAATGTGTGGGTACTCAAATTAAAGGTAATTGTACAAGAAAAACGAAAATAATAAAATTTATGGCGGGCGGGACTTTTGGGGCCCTCTGGGTAAAAAAAAGTGCCCTCATCCACTCACATCTATGTATGTGTAGGTACTCAAATTAAAGGTAGTTTGCTCACGATTGTAAATATTTTGTATTTTTTAATGTTTTATGTTCGATTAAAAAAAAAAAAAATTTTTATTTTTTTTGTAACTAATAGCCTATTTCCGATGTGCTAAAGAATTCTTTTCTGCGTAGCCGGCCTTCGGCCGGGCGCATGGATTTTGTCCTCTATGGAATAAAAAAAACCGGCTTCGCTAACTAAAGCTTCTCTACATAGCCGGCCTTCGGTCGGGCGCAAGGATTTTCTGCTCTATGGTATATTAAAGACCGGCTTCGCTAACTAAAGCTTCTCTGTATAGCCGGCCTTCAGCCGGGCGCAAGGATTTTCTCCTCTATGGTATAACAAATACCGGCTTCGCTAACTAAAGCTTCTCTGCATAGCCGGCTTTCGGCCGGGCGCAAGGATTTTCTCCTCTATGGTATAGCAACTACCGGCTTCGCTAACTTAAGCTTCTCGGCATAGCAGGCCTTCGGCCGGGCGCAAGGATTTTCTCCTCTATGGTATAACAAACACCGGCTTCGCTAACTAAAGCTTTTCTGCACCTAAAAGATACTTAAATTAACCTAGAGAGGAAAATAGTATGCGAACACAAAAACAAAACACATATTTGCAATCGTGAGCAAATTACTTTTAATTTGAGTACCCACACATATCACAAAGTGGCGGGACAGTTTTTTTGTTTTTTAATTATGGTTTTTTTCTTTTTTTATTCTGAATCGGGTAGCATATTTTTTTAATTTTTTTTCGTACGCCCCGTAAAGTGCACTTCAGCCCAAGAAAAAAAAATTGAAATTAAACTAAACGCACATATGTAGGTACATACAAACAATTTCCATAGAAAAAGAATTTTTTTTACTTTTAAAAAGTACAGTAGTTCTGTATGTAGGTACAATGTGTTCTTGTTATTCTTGTTTTTATTGTTGTTAATTTTAAAAAAGCGAATCTTCGAGTGGTTTATTGTTGTTATTGTTGTTTACCATTAACAACCACCACCGAGTGGACAATGACTACTTGAATGCAAAAGTATAAGAATGTGTTCCTTTGAATTTACACATGTGTGTCATATTGTATGCGCAACAAAAATGCAAATAAATCACTTTCAATAAAAAAAATGAATAAATGCAAAAATCAAATGTGAACGAAACGATGTAAAAATTAGCAACGTGGAACTTTGTTTTGCAAGCAAATACTATGTTCACACTTGGGTTCTTATACTATGTTCACACTTGGGTTCTTATACTATGTTCACACTTGGGTTCTTAAACGCGTTTAAGCAGCTCGAACGTGATTAAGCTCTAATCACTTCAAAATCGAGATGATTACCCATACATTGAAGTGATTTGTTTATCACTTCAAATCGACATGATAACAACTAAATCACTTCATAAACCACATAGAATCCACTGAACATACCCTAATAATGTAGAATCGCTCATGATCGTGTACAACCGGCCAAAATGTCTGCTTAATGTTTTTATTTTTTTTTCCTTAAATAATTCATAAATTTTCACAATTTCATCATTAAATTGATTTAAATAATCTTCTGATAACTTTATAAAAGTGTTTTTATCCATTTTTAATACTTTAAAGAAATTTAAATTTGTTTGTTGTTTTTTTGTGTGTGCGTGTGTTTTTTCTTAATCATCTGTCATCTTAATCATCTCAAATGTAATGTGAACGGCTTTGATTAGCTAAATCAACATTTTGCTTAAACGCGTTTAAAAATCCAAATGTGAACATAGCATAAGCAGCTCGAACGTGATTAAGCTCTAATCACTTCAAAATCGAGATGATTACCCATACATTGAAGTGATTTGTTAATCAAATGTAGAATCGCCAACAACCGTGTACAACCGGCCAAGATTTCTGCTTAATGTTTTTATTTTTTTTTTCTTAAATAATTCATAAATTTTCACAATTACATCATTAAAATTATTAAAATAATCTTCTGATAACTTTATAAAGGTGTTTTTATCCATTTTTAATACTTTAAAGAAATTTAAATTTGTTTGTTGTTTTTTTGTGTGCTTGTGTGTGTGTTTTTTCTTAATCATCTTAATCATCTCAAATGTAATGTGAACGGCTTTGATTAGCTAAATCAACATTTTGCTTAAACGCGTTTAAAAACCCAAATGTGAACATAGCAAAAGATTGAATGTAAATTTTAGCGTATGAATAAATCAAGAAAAATAGTGATTTTGCAGTTCTCTGGAGTGTAGATATGCTGCTCTATAAAAATAACCGAGAAGAACCGAATTGTCTGTTTCTGGTTAAAATTCGTGTTACCTTTTTTTGTTTCTCAAATATCCAAATTTTTTGAAATTTCATGTTTCCAACACAATATTTTATCATGTGTGGCGATGTTGACTCTCGGAGAAAAAAAAAACAAAAAAAAATTTTTTGGTGTTTCGTTTTTAGTGTCATCGTCTGTGACATGGCCCAATTAGTAGGTCTGCGCACAACTACAACAATCCAACAACAGAAAAAACAACACGCATTTTGTTTGTGTAAAAAATGATAAAGATGTCAAGAACAAAAGCAATTGCTTGTGTAAGAAATGGTGGAAATGTCAAAAGCAATTGTTACAAAAACAATTGCACGTATAAAATACAACTCTGCAAAAAATCAGCAGGCGTTTCAAGCAGACCTACTAATTGGACCATGGTCTGTGATAAAAACTAAAAATAAGTAATAACACATGTTTCGACAACTGCTGCCTGGTCTGTGGGTACCTTTATGTTTCCAAACACAAATTTCACCATGTGTGGCGTTGTTGACTGTATTTTCTTTCTCATTTTGTGTCATTGTATGTGGTATAAACTGAAAAATAGTAGTAACACATGTTTCGACAAATGTTGCATGGTCAGTGGGTACCTTTATGTCAAGCACACGTACACGAGTGAATTCACCGTGATGTCTAGCATTTTTACTTTTTTCTTGTCCCCAAAAAATAGATCCTTAAATTGAAAAACAAAACCTTAAAAATTTTATATATTTTTGTTTGTTTATCTGACCAAATTCTAAATTTTTTTTTAAATAATAAGAGATCCACAAATAAAAATTTATATTAAAAAAAAATTTGCTTGTAGCGAGTGGTTTCGCTATTTTTTTATAGTCAGAGGAGGGTATATATCACTTTGTCATTCCGTTTATAAGTTCAACAATATTGATCGCACACCCTATAAAGTATATATATTCTAGGTCCTTATGAAAAGCGAAGGGGGACTAATGAGAAAGTGAAGCGTCACAAGTCACGTACTTTTTCACATAGTCAATCCTTTCCAAAAGTCAACCTCATCCAATGTCCTTTACGGGCTTGATGCCCCCTGTCACGCTAACGAGGTTCTGACGACCGACCATGGGAGGTATAATCTTAATACTTGCATGGCTAATCCCGGCACTTACTTTGCATGCCTGGTGGCGATGTTGGCAGTCCCAACACCAGGATCGGACGATATAGCCTAATAAGCTGTACGTCTTAAATAACTCTTATTACCGAAACCATTACAAGAAAGAAAACTAATGACGGAATTTGGCATGAAAACAAGGACTAGAATTGAAACATGGAACATACGTACCCTATTGGAGCCATCACGGCTTGCACAACTATGCAAAGAGTTTGTAACTTACCTTACTAGGGCTCTATCAGATTGTGTGAGTCTGGGGAATTCACAACATCACATGGCCTCACCATTCTCTTCTCATCGAATGAGCTTCCTTGATCCAGTGGAGTTGTAAATGTTCTTTCTAAGCAGGCCAAACATGTGCTTATGTACTGGAAGCCACACTCAGATAGAATTATCACCGCCAGAGTGCGCGACCATGCTCGAAATATCACGCTGATACAGTGCTACGCCCCTACGGATACATCTAAAAAGTCGGCTAAAGAAGCGTTTTATAATCATCTCGACAGCGTACTCGTTATCCTACCCAAGGGTGATATTACAATAATGATGGGCGATTTCAACACACAATTGGGGCCCGATAACTCATCAGCAGAGACCATGGGAAGACATGGATTAGGGCGTCTGACGGAAAACGGTAAGATGCTCCTAGACGCATGCAGAACTAATAACTTTGTTGTTGGCGGCATTCTATATCTGGATATTTCCTGATAGAGTGACCGAAAACCAGATAGACCACATCATTATCAGCAAGAAATGGAGGGGTTCGCTGCTAGATGTGCGAAGCAAACGTGGTGCTGATATGGGCAGTGACCACCATCTTCTAATCGCTCATATACATGTTAAAATCGCTGCCATCAAAAATAATTACATCGTGACACAAAGGAAATTTAACGAGGCACAGCTAAAAAATTAGGTCATTTCCAACGCCTCCACCAACGAATTAAAAACATATATAACAAACAACAACTCTGAACGCACGTGGCCAAAAATCAAAGATATATTTATCAAAGCTGCGGAACATTACCTTGGTTTCAAAAACAACACACGAAAGGAATAGATTAGCGATACCACATGGAAAATAGTTCAGGACATAATGGAGGTCAAAGCTGCCCTTAACTCGAGCAAAACTCGCTCGAATAAAATTAAACATCAGGAAATGTTTAACCGAATTAACCGAGATGTTCAAAAAGTACGAACTACAAGCAGCAGGAGCAACCCATCGCACGAGAGACCTATACCTCGCTGTGAACAAGTTAACTAAGAGAATATTTTCGTCTGGCAGACCCCTGAAGAATGACGTAGGGGAACTTGTTACATCGAAAACGCAGCAACTCAGCATATGGGAAAATGTTTACGCCAATATGCTGAAAACAACTTCCGGCGCAATTTGAACATAAATTATAAATCCCAAAAAAGGCGATTTTGGAGAGGCATAACTTTGTTGAGCATGGTCAACAAAGTTATTGCTAATATAATAAACAAAGTCTGTCAAAAGCAATTCCTCTCAGAAGGGAACAAGTTGGCTTCCGCTCCAACAAATCTTGCGTCGACCAGATCAATAGTCTTAGAATTATTGTGGAGCAGTCAGTTGAGTGGCCCACGGCCATATGGAGCGCACTGTCATGCAAGGGTGTCCCGACTAAAATAATAAGCTTAATTAAGACACTGTACAGCAATCCAACATGCCACGTATTGCATGAGAAACAACTAAGCAAAAAATTAAAATAAAAACCGGAGTTTGCCAAGGCTATGTGTTATCACCACTCCTCTTTAACTGTGTCCTAGATATGGAGCGCACTGTCATGCAAGGGTGTCCCGACTAAAATAATAAGCTTAATTAAGACAATGTACAGCAATCCAACATGCCACGTATTGCATGAGAAACAACTAAGCAAAAAATTAAAATAAAAACCGGAGTTTGCCAAGGCTATGTGTTATCACCACTCCTCTTTAACTGTGTCCTAGATGTAGTGATGCAGAAGTCAACAAATCATAGGAGAGGGATAACGTGGGGTTTGCAAGACAGATAAGAAGACCTAGACTATGCAGATATTATATGCTTATTAAGTTATTCTTTTTCCGATATGCAATCAAAGCTAAATCTAGTAAGCGAAACAGCAAAGCTAGATGGATTGAAGATAAACATCCCCAAAACAAAAAACTTAGGATAAATGCTAACGCAACGCAAAAATTCCTAATATACGGCAAGGAAATTGATGATGTGGAGTCCTTCTGCTATCTAGGCTGTATAACCCTTTCGACCCGGATGGTACATATTAAACATCTGCATGAATGCAAAAAAAAATCAGTTATGAGACACCCACAAAAAATAATGACACGTATTAATTTAATTCATTTGCAATGAGAAGCAAAGAGTTAGTGCCAAAGATACTTGAGTTGTTTAAAGTATGAAAGCATCGAACTCTATCAACTTGTAGCGTTCACACATATGGTTGCTTCTGTAAGAATGTATGTTGGTACAAATGAGAAAAGTACGTGTACGACTTTGTTATATACAATGAGTTTGTAAGGCGCATTCGAATTATACAATATTATTCGCGTTACCCGAGTTAATTAAAGGAAGATCATAAAGGAAAAACACAATTTTTACTTTTTCAAAATTTTTTTTAAATTATTTCTAATTAATGAAAACAAAAAAGTCTATAGCACAAACAACAAAGTAATAAACCAACAGCATCATTAAGAAAAAAATTAACAATAAAAATACGTTTTCACCGAAAACACGTGGTTACAAGTGAATGCACAATAGAATGCATACTAATCAGCGTTACCGTTGTGATACTTAAGTATCAATTTGACCCTTTTTCGACGGTATTGATACTTTTTATTACCCTTTTTTTAAATTATACTTTTGTATCATTATCACCCATTTTGTAACACTTTTTGACCCTTTTTTGGAAATATCTCTCATATTTTGTTTTTTGTCAACATTGCGGAACAGAAGTGCTAAACAAATGTTTTCGAAATAAGCATTGCTTGATATGGAACAGACTCAAAGTATTAACTTACAATTCCATGCTTTCTTCTTCTTGATTTTTGATAGTAAAGTACAATTTCCCTAAAAGCAAACATAACTCATATACATTAGAGCGACTCACCAAAAAAAGTGCTCGATGTACCCTCCTAAAAATGAACCTTGGACTTTTTTAAGATGACATTTTAAATATTTTGGCTCCAGGGTTGACCTCTCGTGAGCTGGACCAGTTTGAAAAAGGGTATATTTTTGCATGTTTTGTTACTTTACGAATCTGTTTCCTTACCAACATATACAAGTTGGGTATCGTAAGAAAGGGTTTTTTAAGGCGCGTCCAACTGTATATAAGATTTGTCCAAGGACGATAAACCATGTCCTTTTTTTAAGGATTTTCTGTAAACAAACGGTTTTTGAATTTTTTGTTCGGGGTTGTTTGTAATAAAAGTGTCAAATTAACATATTTTAATCTGTAGTCGATTTAATTAAGTACATGTCTCAACTTTTTTTGAATTTCGTGCTAGTTCGCGTTTTGACAAAAATGCAATGGGGTGGTAACCCTTCGTTTTAAATAGGGCAATATGGGTATCAAATTTTATCTTTTGCCAAGTATATCATCTTTGTATGTAAATAATTTAGATTTGTGCAAATTAGATGCATTTCACACGGTGCTCTGGAATATATATAAATGCAATTTTGTAGCAACTCTAATATGATAGCGGATTTAGTTTTTAGATCATGTATGGATGAAAATAGGACTAAAGAAAGAAAAAAAGAAATGATCCACGACTTTTTGGCGGCATATTTTTTTCGCAAATTAAAAAAAATTCAGGTCGTGGATCATTTCTTTTTTTCTTTCTTTAGTCCTATTTTCATCCATACATGTTCTTAAAACTAAATCCGCTATCATATTAGAGTTACTACAAAATTGCATTTATATATATTCCAGAGCACCGTTTAAAATGCATCTAATTTGCACAAATCTAAATTATTTACATACAAAGATGATATACTTGGCAAAAGATAAAATTTGATACCCATATTGCCCTATTTAAAACAAAGGGTTACCACCCCATTGCATTTTTGTCAAAACGCGAACTAGCACGAATTTCAAAAAAAGCTGAGACACGTACTTAATTAAATCGACTACAGATTAAAATATGTTAATTTGACACTTTTATTACAAACAACCCCGAACAAAAAATTCAAAAACCGTTTTTTTTAGAAAATCCTTAAAAAAAAGGACATGGTTTATCGTCCTTGGACAAATCTTATATACAGTTAGACGCGCCTTAAACCCTTTCTTACGATACCCACCTTGTATATGTTGGTAAGGAAACAGATTCGTAAAGTAACAAAACATGCAAAAATATACCCTTTTTCAAACTGGTCCAGCTCACGAGAGGTCAACCCTGGAGGCGAAATATTTAAAATGTCATCTTAAAAAAGTCCAAGGTTCATTTTTATGAGGGTACATCAAGCACGAATTTTGCTTCCATACAACTTGAGTCGCTCTAATATACATACATATTTGTTATTTTTTACGATGGTTTCTTTTCAAAACAAAAATTTTCCATTTTTTTTAAAAAATGCAATTTAGTGTTTTGTATTGAACTTTTCGCCTCCTTTTGAATCGACAGTGTTGAGAGTGCCCCAACAGGAATGAAAACAAGAGGTAAAAATTGCTAAATGGAAATTCCCAAATATTTGGTAACAGCGGTATGATAGCAAAGTCTAATATTTATTAAAAATCGTAAAAGCTTAAAAAAATATGACACTTACAGGAAAAAATCGCTTTAATCGAGAAAATGGTTTCAATTCGCGAACGATTGCAAAATTTAAAACAAACAATAAAATTTATTTGACATCGCTAAATCGGAAAATTACATAAAAAGTATTAAAAAATTAGCTATAATGATAAAGAATAAACTTTTTGTCAGATGTTTATAAAAGGACAGAGCATTCCATAAAAAAATTAAGTTTTTTGAGCTCTTCCTACCCGAAATATTATTTTTTTGTTTGCTTATAAAAAAACTTGGTCTTATTATGTTCATTTAAATGGGAAATACTCCTCATAAAAAACTTGACCCTTTTTTTTATTGAAATACCCTTTTTTTACCCCTTTTTCTGGAAAATCCTCTTTTTGTGACCCTTTTCAAAAATTTCCAACGGTAACCCTGATACTAATCACTCATTGGACTCAGCTCTTGTCTTTTTGTTGTCTCTATTATTGAATGTTGTAAGTTCGGGTTTGATCGGTGATGGGACGAATTAATACAATTTTTGCCAGACGAAGCACAACGAAGTACGATACAACTTCAACAAAGTACAACGCAACATTTATGCAATGGTCTTTTTGCATAATGACTAGCAAGAATCATTCATGAATGTGGTTCTGCATTCATTGGACAAATGAATTCATGCAGATGTTTAGTTATGTTTACTACTGTAAGTTTAAACATCCCTAACAGGTTCCAATTAAATGTTGCTGAGTTGCGAAATAAACCTTATAGTCTTTAAAGTCTCCTGACCGTTTTTTGTAAGTTACAACGCTGCCAAAGTAAAGTGCATAGCATGGTTTTTGCATGATATTATGCGCGAAAGCTAATTTTTCTGGACGTTTGGCACTTATTTGTACCACATAGCATCCCGAATGATACAAAGATGTACCACAACCCCCACAACTATCACAGCCACCAATCATTGTTTTTTCGATTTTCTTTCACCGATAAGTTATATATTACTAAATAATCGGTTCCAATCAAAAATTTTGTTTTACCATTGCTATTCGAAAGCCGGGCAGAAAGGGATAATCGACAAATCCAGTAGCTCATCAGCCGATGTGGCCAATCGCATTAATAAGGCACGCAATGCCCAACTCAGCCCTGTTTGGAAATCGCCTCACCCGGAGACCAATATGGTCCACTGTGAAGCCTTAGTTAGCGGCAGAATTCTAGTCTGAAAGAATATAAGTAAAGAGTGAAATTACCGGAAAAGAGAGAGGAGTGGAAGATAAAAAATCGGACAACGGAAGAAAAAACAACCCTACCAAACAGAAAACAACCCTACATGTGCCCAGTCTCCTGGAGTAAAGCTATGCCATTCGCATTTCGAATCCCGTCAGATTCTCAAGCCCGCATCCCGAGACATCTCCTAATTCGCGCAGATCAATTCGTGTAGATCAATCAGTCTATCTAATGTCTTCAAAAGAAAAGACAATAGCCTGATTGGTCTTAAAACCTTGGGCTTAGAGTGGCAGGTTCTACCTGCCTTAGGTATGAAAATAAGCGTGACCCTCTACACTCAAAATATTATGTAGTTAAATTCAAGCGAAAATTTATTTTAAACAAATTAAAATTCATTTAAAAAACGGATCATTTCATTTAAAACAAATGATTTTTACATTCATTTTTAATTTTAAATTTTTAAAATTTAATAGTTTTTACTTTAAAAAAATACATTTTGACCGACAAAAATAAAACCACATAACAAAATAAATACGAAAAAACATTATTTTTTGGTAGTTTGTTTTTTAAATAACAAACATAAATGTTAAACAAGTAAGAAAGTATAGTCGGTCAAGCCCGACCATATGATACCCTACACAACAGTATTTTAAAACACATCATGCTTATGTGTCCATGTAAATATGGATTTATCAATGTTTATAAACTTGAATATAAAAATCGGTTTGAAAGTTTGTGAGAAGCAGAAATTGCCCCCTGCCTCCCCTTGTGGTCCTATTTTTTAAAAACTGTATAGCTAATGTGTCCCTATAGATATGGATCTATCTATGTTTTAAATTTCATTAAAATCGGTTTGAGAGGCAGAAATTGCCCCTATCTCCCCTCGTGGTCCGATTTTTTTAAAAATTTATACATTTTGTGTCCATATAAATAGATATGGTTCTATCTATGTTTTAAATTTCATTAAAATCGGTTCGATAGTTTCTGAGAGGAAGAAATTTCCCCTATCTTCTCTCGTGGTCCTAAGATTCGGCCCATTTTCAATAGGCTTGGTCCTTGTGCCAATAAGTACCTATAACCTAAATTTTATCAAATTATCTCAAAAATTGTGACCTTTACTTTGCGCACAAGGTTACATGGACAGCCAGCCAGCCGGACGGACACGTTAGTTCGACTCAAAAAGTGATTCTGAATAGATCGGTATACTTTAAGGTGGGTCTAGGACCACTATTTTAAGGCGTTTCACACATCAGCACAAATGCATGATACCCTCTCCACTGTTGTGGTGTGGCTATAAAAATAAAATTATTCGTAAAATAACTATATTTTTATTCAAAATTAACAGTACGAAAAACGAATTTAATAACCCACAATCAGTTACTGTAATAACTTTATAAGTGTAGAAATGTAGCCATTTAGCAAACATGCCCTGAATAGTTCAACTATAAATAACAGTGATGATCCCTTGATATTCTGTAGCCAAGACTGAAAGAAACCATCTGGTCCTGCCGGTTTGTACGACCCAAAAGAATTAACCGCCCATGTTATCTTATCCAAGGTAATAATATCCCCCCCGCTTTCTTTACTTCAACTCCCGAGCATAACCCAGAGAAGGGATTAACACACGCCATCTTTGCCCCCGTCCTAGGATCCACACATCCCGGGTGAGTATCCATAAGCAGAGAGACTCGGACCTAGATTCCGTCCATGAGTCATCCGGTCTCTGAATAAATCCCGCAGGATCCTTGGATAAAATTCTTCTGAACCTGGACATCTCATTAACAGACTCCACTGACTCGCTAAATTTAATCTACGAGGCCCTTTTCGCCCTTCCAATGTCTCCCTTATACCTTTTATAATTTATTCTAAAGTAACTGGAGTCCTAACTAAGCGTATGCTTTGCTCTATTGAATAACCCTCCGACAGTGAACCTTTGAATCTTCTACTCGCCTATCCACAATGTCTGTTGCGAGCGCCTTCCTAAAAAGTTCGGTGGACAAGATCGCTCATAGATACTGGTCAACACTTCCGTAAAGGTACTAACCAGGTGCGCCGGCTGAAGTCGTTCCCCAATCGTGTATATGAACTAGATTGTAGCAGTAGCAGCTGGAGTTTTATAAAAAAAAAACAAAAGAAAAACCATAAGGTCAGGTGTGGCCAGATTGTTGGCGGCGCTGGCAAGATGGCGTAAGTCCGGCTAGGGCTCGCCGTATTGGGGTGGTTCTTGCCAACCAATCAGGCACTTGGCTGCTACAAAAAAAATCATGCCAGCCAATTTGGGACATAAAAAAACACAGGTTAAATAACAGGAGCCCGAAAGTGAACGCAGTTAAAAAAACGGATCTATTGCCACTATTACTAAATCTTGCACCGTGTACTCACCTGTGAGTGGAACCTTTTACCTGAGAGTAGAGTTGGCGGGTGTTTTGCCAACCTCTGCCCTCCCACCTGAAATCCATTCGGACTTCACCGTGATGACCTGGGAAAAAATGCGATCATCCCAAAATGTACTGTTTACCTTACCATCATCCTCCTATTTGGTTGACCCTAATGAGTTTAACTGCTCATTATTGTAAAAGAAAACGCATTAAAATTTTATTTTCAAATTCATTATAAAATAATATAACCGTTTTATTGAAAACAAAATCTATTAGTTATGACATTTTGGCACAATTTGTCAAAATCTTAATTAAAACTATTTAAGAAACAAGTTAGAGTGCTATATTCGGCTGTGCCGAATCTTTGATACCCTCCACCGACACTTCGAATGTTTTAGGAGTAATATCTGTATGATGTCTATTTATTGTTATAATCTTTGTAAAAACAGACATCTGCATTAAAATTTGTTGCGGCTTAGACCTATATAAAATTATTGATCGACAATCAGAATCAATTTTAAAAAGTTTGAGTAGAATTTCAGTTTAAGCTGAACTTAAATGATTTTCAGTGGAACAAATTATATAAAAGCCATGGTAAGCTATGAACCAATCATCCCAAATTCTGCAGAACGATTTCTGGTATTAAAAAACATAAATTTCAATACAGCGATGCAATTAGTTTAAGCGTTTGCAGTAAATTTCAGGGAGTAAGGTTTATATGGGGCCTAGGGTAAATTATGAACTGATCTTCACGAAATTTCACAGTCTTATTTCTAGTCCTGTAAAACTTTTATGTTCCAAATTTTGTTATGATAGCATTATTTTTTACGGATTTAGGTTTACTAAACTGTTTTCCGGGAGTAAGGTTTATATGGGGCCTATGGTAAATGATGGACCGTTCTTTACAAAATTTTAAAGTCTTATTTCTCGTTCAATAAAACTGTGGTGTACCAAATTTTGTTATGATAGCATTCTTTTTTACGTTTTTAGGCATACTAAGCTGTTTTCCGGGAGTAAGGTTTATATGGGGCCTATGGTAAATTATGGACCGATCTTCACGAAATTTCACAGTCTTATTTTTAGTTCCAAAAAATTTTGATGTACCAAATTTTGTTAAGATAGCATTATTTTTTACGGATTTAGGCGTACTTAACTGTTTTCCGGAAGTAGGTTTTATATGGGGCCTATGGTAAATTATGGACCGATCTTCACGAAACTTAATAGTTTCATTTCTAGTCCTATTTAACTGTGACGTGCCAAAATTGGCTATGATAGCATTGTTAGTTAGGGTTTTAGGCTTACTATACTGTTTTCCGGGAGAAGGGCTTATATGGGGCCTAGGGTAAATCATGGACGGATCTTCAAGAAATTTTACAGGGTGATTTCCAGTTAAATAAAACGAACTGTTGCGAAATCTTATATCATTCTGTGCATTTTTCCACCATTTATGTTAGTTTTTGTAACAAAATTATCAATTTTTTTTAGGAGGTGGTTCCACATTTTGATTCACAGCTCTGATCCTACCGAACCGATTTTGCTGGATTTCAATCCCAAACTGCTTAGGATAACTACAAGCAATTTGACACCAAGTTTGTTTATTTCTTTTGAGTTTTTCGAAAGTGAGCGTGTTTTCAACAGACGGACAGACGGACATGGCTAAATCGACTTAAAATTAATCAAGAACCCAGAATATATATACTTTATAGGGTCTGAGATGAATAATAAAAAAGTTTCACACGGAATGACAAACTTAATATACCCTCTTCACAACTAATTGTGGTGGAGGGTATAAAAACAAGTAAGAAAGTATAGTCGGTCAAGCCCGACCATATGATACCCTACACCACAGTATTTAAAAACACATCATGCTTATGTGTCCATATAAATATAGATTTATCTATGTTTATAAACTTCATGAAAATTGGTTTGAAAGTTTGTGAGAGGCAGAAATTGCCCCCTACCTCCCCTTGTGGTCCTATTTTTGAAAAACTGTATAGCTAATGTGTCCATATAGATATGGATCTATCTATGTTTTGAATTTCATTAAAATCGGTTTAAGAGGCAGAAATTGCCCCTATCTCCCTTCGTGGTCCTATTTTTAAAAAAATGCATACATTCTGTGTCCATATAGATATGGTTCTATTAATGTTTTAAATTTCATTGAAATCCGCTTGATAGTTTCTGGGAGGAAGAAATTTCCCCCTATCTTCCCTCGTGGTCCTACGATTCGGGCCATTTTCAATAGGCTTGGTCGTTGTGCCAATAAGAACGTATGACCCAAATTTTATCAAATTATCTCCAAAATTGCGACCTGTACTTTGCGCACAAGGTTACATGGACAGCCAGCCAGCCAGCCGGACGGACGTCGTTAGTTCGACTCAGAAAGTGATTCTAAGACGATCGGTATACTTTAAGGTGGGTCTAGGACCAATATTTTAAGGCGTTACACACATCAGCACAAATGCATAATACCCTCTCCATTATTGTGGTGTGGGTATAAAAAGGCAAAAAAAAACACGAAATACAAAAGTTTATTAACAAAAAATAATTTTTTTTTATTCTCAAAATCAATGAAAATTTATTTTACCAAAAAAACTTTAATTTATAACAAAAATTAATTTGCCAGAAAACAAAAAAAAAAGATTAATTAATTTTTTTCTTTATTCCCCAGGCGAAGCTGGATGACAGGAACTGCCGACGGTCCGTAAAGTGTCCTAACTAAATGTTGTTGTACAGGGTAAGTATGGTCCTATTTCAATAAAAAAAAAAATCAATACATTTAAAAGTTTATTTCTCCTAGGATAAGGAAAACATCTATCAGAATACCGTCTTACTTAACGTCGTCCTCAGTTTTTCCGCCGTAGAAGATTGGTCCTCTCTAGAGCCAGTAGCCTTGCAGATCATACGGGGAGCCTTAAAAGAGCTGACCAATCCTCTTAGCCGCTGGGGATTACTGGTCGTCACCAGACCTCACTCTCTTAACTACCCCTTTGTTTGGGACCCTTAAAGAGATATGCCGATGATCACCCGATTTCATAGCAGATGTGGACTGGTTTGCCCCGGTAACAATTCCTTTGTTAGTTAAGGCCAGTTTACAAGGTAATACAATGTATTACGACATTGCAAAAAATGATGTAGAATGAGAAAAATCTTATCATGTAAAAGTAATATGTATTGAGTAAGAGAGCATACGAATACAATCACTGAAAAGCGGTCGGTAAATGCTTTTTTTAAACTATTTTAGAAACTTATGTATTCTCATCACACCAGAGGTGTATTTTAACAGAGTATATTGAAGGTGGTAGCATTTTTATACAATTACAAAAACAACTAAAGTCAACTCAGGAAATTTTCATGTTGTTTTTGTAAAAATTTAAAACTGCAACCATCTGCTTTGTGATGGCCACGAACAACGTATACATTTCACTGAAAATATATGAAGATAAAAAGATAGAAAACCCAGTATGATGAATGAAAAATGTACTTACCTTCCATCATGCCAAATGCTGCTTAGTATTATTCTTTTTTTTATTTTCCCATCGTAGCTCAATAAAATTAAAATGTTTTTTTTTTATTCACTAGAATCGATAACAATGCAATACTGCCAATCTTTAAGATAAGACTTATAGAGTGGGATTAAGAAAAAAATGTAATTGTCGAGTCTAGGAAGAAAGAGACAAACTTAATACTGTCCATCTTTTGCTATTTTCGACTTTAGATTTTGGCAATTAGCATCATCGACTGTTGATTCTCTTTACTGCATCTTGGCCAAGCAAGTATAATTGTCAACTTTCTAAGCACCCTCGGGTAAGAAGATAAGAATAAAATCTTTAAATTAGCGACTTTTATTTAATACCTTCATATCACTATTTAATATAGGATATTTTGATAAAGATTTTTTGGAATCAACAACGCAAGTGGCTCTGTAAAGATACATTTGATGGGACAAAACCATCTATTGAAATTCCAATACACCAAATATCCCGAGTGAGTAGAAAAAAAAGGAAACTAAACATAAATTTTTTCGATGATAGATATGTAATAGTAAGGGCAGGTGCTCAAACTAAGGTTCGATACTTGAACCACTTTGCTATAATAAAAAAAAAACATTAAATTGCCTCAAATATAGTGGAACCTAACTACTTGTAAATCCCATAAATTAAAAAGAAAGAAAAAAACCAAAATTTGAAAATCAACTAACCATCCAGTATTCAATTACAGTCTTACTTGCGTGTTTAAGAGAAAGAACTTATCAATCGTAATTTTAAGTGTTATTGTTTTTTCAATATTGTATGATGCTATATATTTACCCAATTATTTACTAACATCCTGTAAATAATAATTGATTGGAAATTCATATTATTAGTATAGGAAACTAAATAAATAACCACCTTAATAATACTTAGTATAAACTTTTACAGTCTTATTCATAAAACTTTTTAACAGCTTAATTAGAGGTTAATAAGAAAAAATTGATAAAACAGTATTCATAGACGTTTAATAAGCTATTAAGCTGTTATTAACAGTTCATAAAATGGTTGATATTTATTGTAGCGTTCACCTTACTTTAAACCTTTAATAAATTAAATTTACAGGTTTTGTTGAATAAAGTGTTTGGCTTTTATATTGCAAAAAACGTTTTAAAAATAAAAATTTTATAAAAATATGATTAATGTTTTAAATTTAATTGCCAGAATTGGCAATTGCCCAAACGACAACATTAAGCCACCAAAAAATATATGGGAAAAGAATTGATCCTTTTTTGTTGCCGGACGAACAATTTAAAGCAAGATATCGCTTTAACAAATCAACAGTGCAAAAAATAACAAATATGGTAAAATACGAAATCGAATTAAATAGAAGAGGCTTGGAAACAACTGCCAAGTTACAGGTTTTAGTGGCTTTGCACTGCTGTGGCCGAGGGGAGGTTAGTTGCAAAAATAATCAGTATCCGCACATATTTAAAAAGAAAAGAAATTAGATTCAAAACGATGCAGCTGACCTTCATGGTCTAACTCAGCCAACCGTTAGCAGGATTTGCGCAAGAGTTTCACGACCTTTAGGCAGATTAGGAAAACGAAAAATCAGAATGCCGCAGACTCTTATGGAGGAGCAAATTCTGATGAAAGATTTTAAGCTAATCAAACTCTTTCCTGGCGTTATTGCAAGAGGACATAAAGAAAAAAAGGAAACAATTTTTTGACTTCAAGATTTTTTTACATATTTTACAGACAAATTTACATTCCCATATTAACAAATGTAAAGAAAATTTTAAAAGAATTACATATCGTCGGCTTAATATGCAGACCTGCGAAATCCACTTTTTAAGTAAATTGAGATTTGATGCCGTGTGGTAGAGAAATATATGCCTCGTCGACCAGCATGTAGTTATTCTTCAATTTGAGTCTTGAAGTGTGTCAAATCAACTATATTTTTGGTTCTCCTCTCAAGCAGTAAATCGAAAAAATAAAAAGTTTTTCCTGTAAAATTTGTTGAAAAGGAGTTAGCAGGTTTGCATATTAAGCCGACGATGTATAAAAATTTACATTTACTTAAGTAAAATTAGTTAAAAAAAAAAACTAAACTTTAATAATCATTGCAAAAAATTATTCAAAATTTTATACTGCAAGTGTATGAGAGTCCAGTAGGAGTATGAACAGAACAAGCATGGCACAACATTTTCCATACGATTGCACAGAAAAAACCGTTGATCACCGTGAAATAAAATTTTTATTTTAATTTATAAATATAAAAGCAAATATTGGTCATGCTTTTAAAAATAAAGAAGACAAAGATGACAGATTATGAAAAAAAGATGATAAAAGAGGACGCCAATTTAATAGAGGACAGCCAGTTAAAAAAAAAAATTGTCCTATAAAAAATAGTACGTATCCTTAGTTATTGGTGCCATTGACGGAACGCACATAAAAATAAAAAAGACAGGGGGAGATTTGGCCAGTATTACATTAATCGAAAAGGGTACTATTCTTTAAACGTTCAGGTAATTTATTATAGTAAACGTTTTTGCAGTTTAAAATTTTTTTCTATTTTTCACTTAAAAAAAAAGCAAAACTTAATAGTGATGCATAAATAATGACAACATAAGAAGTATTTGAGTACTCGATGTACAAGTTAAAAGAAATATATGTTTAAAACCATATTTTTCATCTTTATTAACGAGAATTATTTTTTTATAAACTAAAAAGTAATTATTATAACTAAAAGGCAAATTAAAAAAATTTCCGAGGCATTTTCCCTATTTTTCTCTGAATTTTAATAGACTACTTAAATAATCGATTGTTTATTGTATACAACACTAACCTTATAATGACAACATAACATCACATAGTTGCCAGCATGAAAATACAAAAAGAAGAAAAGAGTTCAATAGCTAATGCAGTGTTATTAAACGTTTATGAATACGGTTTCTTATTAGAGGTTAATTAAATAAAAACTGTTTAATAACTATTGAAGACATTAAACCTAAATTATGAATTTTTTATGAATTAGACCGTTAATCTTCTTGTTTACTATCGCTTACACACTAATGTAATTTGTCTATGAATAATACCTAACGATACTATTATTTGCAATAGACTGTATGTAGATTTATATTTAAGGCAGGAAGCAAAGAAAATTAATATCCACGTAATATTACCTACTATATATGTATATATATATATATATATATATATATATATATATATATATATATATATATATATATATATATATATATATATATATATAATATATTTTTTTTAACATTATTACTTCCCTGCAAGCAATTTGGTAGTCGACTATAAAAATAACGCATTTATAATTAACTTTTTAACAACTAACTATAAACTAACTATAAATAAATGCAGAAATTCCCCGAAATCAATGCGAGTGAATTATGTGCGGCAATTTTTTTTATTTTCGTTTGTTTCTTGTCTTTGTTTTCTTTTTTAATTCGAAATTGGATTTTTATAACTGTTTATTGTTTTGTTTATGCAAAATTTTAGTGGCGCAGTGACGCCTGCCGATCATTTGTCTCAAATGAGGAAGATACGGACATTAGAAATGCCTTTAAGTTTATAAAAAAAAACGAAAAGTCCATGCAGAACGCATAAAAAATAGAATTAAATATACTTAAAATATTAACATAACTGAATTCAAAATAAAAAGAAAAATATTAAAAATACTAAAATAAAATAGTTTTTAAAAATTAAAAATAAAATCTTTTCCTTATTAAGCTTATGGTGTATTATCATAAAGTTAGCTAAAAGCTAACTACTACCTTACCAACTTTTAGCTAACTACTGCCTAACTCACTTTAAGCTAACTAATAAGTAGCTAACTTTAAGTTAGTTGAAAAGTCATGCAGAGTCGGACAATTGACTACTTCCTATGACATGCCAATGTAAATAATCCAGGCATCAACCACAACTAGCTTGAAAAAGTTAACTTAAAGTTAACTGAGTTGCTTGCAGGGTTACTTCGAATCTTATTAAAGAATTTCTCCGTAATTATCATAAAACAAAAAAAAAACATATACATATATAATTTATTTAATCGGTATGTTGTTAAATCGGGTGCGTTTTTGCACTTACAGTCAAGTCTATAATTAAATCGCTTAATAATAAATTTAAAAATCAAACGAGATACAACGTGGTACTAAGTAATAATAGTAAATGTAGAAATAGAAACAAATAGATAATTTAACCAATGATATCCTATTTATCTTACACACATATCCTTTTATAGATATGTGCATAGGGGTATGTACACGTAGGATGTAGGTAAATGGAAAATTAATGACTAGTTAAGCCTATAACTAAATAACTAAGTAAATAAATAAATAAATTAAAAAGTTAATAAGTAAATAACCCAATAAACCGATCAATTAATATATAAATAACCAAATCGAAAAATCAATTAATAAATAAATCAATAAATTTATAAATAAATTAATAAATTACTTAATTAATGAACAAATTAATTTATTAATAAATTAATAGATTTATAAATAAATATAGTCAGAGGAAGTAATATATGAACGAAAAGAATAGATGTATCTAGTAAATACCAAGAAAAAATAAATACCAAATAAAATCTCTATGCTACGAATTAAGCTTTCTTAAGTTCTCGACTTGTCGTTTATTTCAAATGACTAAATTAATACAAAGAAAAAAGTAAAAACAGAGTTGCCATCCAAAACTACATAATTAAGTGATGTCAATGCCACCCATATATAACAATTCTTCCCCCTCATGGGGTGAAGAGCACCCTCGGTCTACGACTCCTTTCAGATCTTCTTAGTTCACACTTTTGATCCACAATGTTCGGTTTCGGCGCCGATTGTACGTGAACTTCTTTTCCACTAAGCGGTGTTCGCATTGTTCCCGAAAACCCTTCAAATTCCGTTGTAGTTTGCGGGGATTCAACGTACATATTACTCTCTTCTGATGATTTCGCCTCGCTCGTAGTATAACACTCACCGGTAGTTAACAGCATTTCTTGCCACGCGGGGCCCTGAATCGTACACCCTGTCTGTCGGTATACCATGCGCTCATCGGGCAATTCCGTTATCATCGGACCATAAGCCAATGTATGTGATTGCTTATCACACCGCAATTTTCGAACTTGGACCACGTGTCGTTTGTAAAGCTTACCGTTGAACTCGATTTCGTAATGAATATCTCCCAGCCGTCTGTTGATTTTTCCTTTCAACTATTTATCCGTTCGCGGATTCCCCGACAAAAAATAAAATGCTTGCTTTTCTTCAAACCGCCGACTTTTCTCATTTGATGACGCTAAATACTGTTGGCATGAGACTTTACTGTTGACTTCTTCTGGCCTTAGTAGGTCCAAACGTGTACGTATTTAGCGTCCCCACAACAGTTGTGCTGGCGACTGAACCGTCGTCGCATTCCTATACTGTGCACATTGCCTTTAGCGCATTTTTAACAGTCTGCACATAAAGTTCGGCCTGGCCATTCGTGGCGGGGTGGTATGGAGCCGTATATTTATGGTATTTTACGCCAACGTTTCTAAGGAAATTATTGAATTCTCCTGACGTAAAATTTGTCCCATTATCAGACACTATCATCAACGGTACCCCATAAGTTGCAAATACTTCATCCAAGAGCTCAGTGGTCGCAGCAGCCGTAATCGATTTTGTGATCTTGACTTCCATCCATTTTGAGTATGCATCAGTAATAATCAGAATTATCATTCCCTCAGTTGGTCCGGCGTAGTCAATGTGTACGCGCTCCCAAGGCGATTTGGGATACTCCCAGTGATGGGTTTATTCGTGGTTTATTCGCATTTTTCGCACACAGGTCACACTCCCTTGCAATGCCTTCGATATCCTTGTCTATTCCTGGCCAATATACGAAAGAACGGGCCATACCCTTCATCTTTACTACACCCAAATGAGACCCGTGAAGCTCGTCCAGTACTTGTTTTTGACACTTTTGCGGAATAACGATACGATGCTCAAAAATAAGGCAGCCGTGCGATAATTTGGCCTCCGGGGATTTGTAGGTATATCTAGTTAGGCACTTACCACTTTCTAGAAGTTGTACAATTTTTCCTAAGTGATCATCTTTTTTAGTTTCCTGGCCTATACGTTTTGCAGTTAGTGGAAGTTGATCAATTTGTTTGATCATGAACTGGTCGAATTCGTCAAATTCTTCATTTTGCCGCCGGCCATTACCAGAGTCCTCTGTCTTGTATGTTGTTCTCGACAGATAATCCGCATTAGCATTTTCCTTAGAAGTTTTATGGATAACCTCAAAATCAAAATTAGACAAAAAATCTGCATAGTTCGCCATCCGTGATATGCACAAGCCAGGTGATTTGTCAGGTCGAAGTATCTGAGCCAATGGTTTGTGGTCTGTTATGAGTATCCAGTGTCGCGCGTATAGATATTTGAAAAATTTCTGGACTGCCCAGACAATTGCCAATGCCTCCTTATCCATCTGTGGATAGCGTTGTTCAGTTATGGTCATCGTACGGCTTGCAAATGCTTTGGGTCGTTCCTGGCGGTTTGGTAACCGGTGCGAAAGTACGGCCCCAAGACCCATTTGGTTGGCGTCTGTCGCCAATATCAATGGTTAATCCGGGTCGTATGGAATCAATACCAGCAGTGAGGTCAGAGAATGCTTGACCTTTAAGTACGCCCGCTCTGCCTCTTCAGACCAACTGAATTTCCCGGTCTTAATTATATCGCGCAATGGCCGTTCAATGGTTGATAAATTGGGTATGAAGTTGGAATAGTAGGCAGCTTTGCCCAAAAACAGCTGAAGATCCTCCATAGAAGCTGGTTTTGCGCTACGTAAAATTGCATCAATATGCTTAGTTGATTTGTGTATGCTGCTGGCATCTATTTTATGGCCCAAGAACTCAATTGAAGACGTAACAAAAACGCATTTTCCCCTATTTAATTTAAAACCAAGATTATTCAACTTTTCCAGTGTGGCTTCCAGTACTCTGAACAGTTCGTCTATACTACCAGCAAATATAAGAATATCATCAAAAAAATTAGCAATGTTCGGTATATCTTGCAAAACCGTTTCCATTGTTCGTTGCCATATAGCCGGTATGTTTGCGGCGCCATATACTGCACGTTTTGGTCGTATTAGTCCATGCGTTGGGGTATTTAGCGTTAGCACATGCCCAAATTCTTTCTCCACAACCAAGTGACTGTACGCGTCCGTGATGCCCAAATGCGCAAAACCCGTTGCCCCTTTCATTCTATTAAAAATTTCCTCCGCTTTGGGAATAGGGTGTTCGTCTATTATCATTTGTGGGTTAACAGTTGGTTTATAGTTGCCCGTTATTCTTATGCCCCCGTCCTTTTTTGTTACAACGAGCGTAGTTGAGGCCCATTCGGATACTTCAACCTTTTCGTAAAGAACCGTAGCAATTTTCGCATCTATTTCCCTTGCGTAAGCCTCTCTTAATGCAATTGGTATCTCCGTAGGTCTCGCGAACATTGGCTTTGCATTAGGCTTAAGGTGAATTTTAATAGCAGGACCTTTATACGTCCCGGCCACCTTACCAAATGCATCATCATACTGGTATAAAATTTGTTGTAGTCTAGATTGTTGTTAAATTGTTAACTTTGGGGTTTGGGCTGCAATTCTATTAACATTCCGCTCATCCTGTGTAAGAACCTCGTCATGAAATATACCCCCTTCGGTCTTTGTATCGAATAACCCACCAAAATCAATCTCACCTGCAAAATGTGCGATCCATTCGCGGCCACACAATGTGTCCACCTTGTCATCCACTCCCAAAGCTTGCATTAACTATCGCCTTGCCGATACACATCAATTTTTGTCCAGTGGAACTTGCAAACTGGCGGTCAGTTTTTTTAAGGAAATACCTTCTTATAAGGGTATCAAATTTTCGTTTGCTCATAACACTACATGGTGCTCCTGTGTCCAGCTCCATATCCACTTCTGCACCATTTACCATTACAGTTATTATTTTTCTAGCCACCGCCCCGTGGTTCTTATCGTACCAACCTGGTTTATGAATTGTATAAGTTGCTTGTCATCTACGTTGCCATTATAGGTCAATTGACTAGTTTTCGTTCTGTACACTTTACCTATGTGCCCCAGTTTGCCGCATACATAGCACTTTGCATTTATAAATTTACATTCACTGCGTAAATGTTGGCCGCCACACCCATAGCATTTATTTGCCACCGCTGCCGTATTTGGCCGAGACCTCGATTCGTTTTTTGTTTTAATCGGCATATAACCCAGCTTACATGTACATAGGTTCGACTTTCACATCCTCACTCGTACTCACTTCATTAGTCGACCGTTGGGTTAACTTCCTGGAGTAGGCAATTTCATATGCCCCTGAAAAAGTTGTCGGTTGTCTGGCAATTATATCGTCACAAATTGAACGCGACTTCAACCCAAAAACCATTTGCTCAATCAACATTCTGTCCAAAAAAGTACCATATTCACAAAACGTGGCTGCTTGTTTTAGCCGCAATACAAAATTCGCCAATGTCTCGTTCGCCTCTTGCCGCACCTGTCGAAATCTGTAGCTTTCTGCATATATATTTCTTTTGCCGTCAAAATGCTATGACAGTACCTTTTTGATTTCATCGTATTTAAGCTCCTCTGGCTGTCGTGGGCTTATCAAAACTCTAAGTGCGGTGTTGAGTTCACCGCCCATATGCACGCGAGCATAAGTTTGATATTCATTTTCCTCAATTTTGCTTAATTTCAAAGCCCAGTCAAATCTGGCGAAATATTCATACACAGTACCCCCTTCAGAGCTTTTGAACTCCGCCATGTGTAATGGAGGTGGTTTGGACGTATGCACTAAGCCCTCTGTCCTTGGATAATGGGGTGATTGTGCTGCAGCAGTCTGTGCAGCTTGTGATACGGCCATACGAATTGCGTTAGCCAGTGAGCCAATGATTGTATTCATTTGATCCTGCTCCATTCCTGTGTAATAGACAAAACCACTTCTGACACCAATGTTATATCCTATATCTTCGATTTCTCCAAATAAAATCTCTATGCTACGAATTAAGATTTCTTAAGTACTCGACTTGTCGTTTATTTCATATTACTAAATTAATACAAAGAAAAAAGTAAAAACAGAGTTGCCATCCAAAATTACATAATTAAGTGATGTCAATGCCACCCATATATAACAGTATATACACTATCTGTTGTTTTCATTGGCTAGGATATAAGTTTCTTTATATAAAAGTTATTAATAAACTGTCTCAAAATTTAAAAATATATCTTGTTAATAATTTTCTACATTTTAAAATATAGTTTTTTTTGGTGTTTAAGAAAGAAGACATCATGTGCTAAAGTGTGTAATAATGGTGGCTATTCCAAAATACGCGTCGAAGAAGTGAACATTTACATGAAAACAAAAACAAAACTAAATTGACGAAAACTGTTTTTGTTATCTATACACTTCTAAAATAAAATTAACGCGAGAGTTGTAACGCGTTTCTTTCTCTTTTAAAAACTTCAAATTTTGTATGATAAACAAAAACAATTTTTGTCAATTTGGTTTTGTGTTGTTTTTGTTTTCATGTAAATGTTCACTTCTTCGACGCGTATTTTGGAATAGCCACCAATATCAGGTTGGATAGTAATGCGGTAAAAGGTATGTGGTAACCTAATTCTAGCTTTGGGACACTCTTAATCGATAAGTAGGCAATATTAGGGTGTCATGGTTGACTGAAACACGTCAATACGGGAGGAAGCCTAAAGGGAGAGTAACATCTTCTTCCTAACTGAAATAAATATCCTGAAAGGTGGCTCTATATAGAAAACTAGTTTTCACACAGTACATTTTAAAATTAACTACAGTAGAATTCGGCACGATTTTATTGAATGTAAACGACTAACGGAAAAACAAAGAACCTACACATCAGGCGAGCTAATGCCGCAGCCAAACACCAGCGTGCCTAAATCCGTTTCAAGAGAGGAGTCGTGAATTATACTTACAAAAGGTTTTTATTTTTTTCTTTTAAACACGGAAAGAATTTCATAATATTGTGATTCTACAAAGTCGTAACACAATTGTATAACCGTTCAAACTGGCCTTAAACATAAATATCTCAGCAATTTTCCAATAACGTCGGCATTCTTTCTTCGACTTTATTATTGAAATGTCTATTAATTTTTTTAACCTTGAGTTTATTTTTATGTTAAATTTTTATTTTTATGTATGCCGCAGCCAAACACCAGCGTGCCTAAATCCGTTCCAAGAGAGGAGTCGTGAATTATACTTACAAAAGGTTTTTATTTTTTTCTTTTAAACACGGAGAGAATTTCATAATATTGTGATTCTACAAAGTCGTAACACAATTGTATAACCGTTCAAACTGGCCTTAAACATAAATATCTCAGCAATTTTCCAATAACGTCGGCATTCTTTCTTCGACTTTATTATTGAAATGTCTATTAATTTTTTTAACCTTGAGTTTATTTTTATGTAAAAATATTAATTTTTATTAATTAATTTAATTAATTATTTTTGCAAATAGAAACTGGGAATTATTTCCTTCCGAAGGTAACTTTATACTATATTCAACATTTTTCATTTTTCGAATTTATTCTATGAGCTTAATTTCAGTTATGTATTTTATAAAGCTTTTTTGTAATAGTTCTATTCCTACAATTTTTCAGAAATGACTTTATACACTACCAGACTATTATATTGTATTTTCTTTTTTTACATTTTACCTTAGCCTTCCGTTGGAAAGCAATGAGGTATATTGAATGTACAGAAAAATTTACAATTATTAGACACCAGCAGAATGTAATGCATTTTCTGGCCCGCTACGGCCGTCGTCAGCATTCTTTGTGTCTCACTGGATAGTGTTAAGCTTCGTACAGACGATGGTCAGATCTTACAATATTGTAAGCAGGCGTTGCCAACAGCAAAATATTTCTGACAATGATCCATTGTCAGATGCATTAATTTTGCACATCTGCAAATACAAATGAGCTTACAATGTTCACACAGTTGTAAGACATTTTAGCCAATTTTAATGCAATTTAAGCAACGCTGCTTAAGGCCAGTTTACACGGTAATACAATGTATTACGACTTTGTAGAATCAAAATATTATGAAATTCTCTCCGTGTTTAAAAGAAAAAAATAAAAATCTTTTGTAAGTATAGTTCATGTTTACACGGATGGTAAAAGTAAAATCCAAAATAATACCAAAAAATCAGATGGTTGCAGTTTTAAATATTTACAAAAACAACATGAAAATTTCCTGAGTTGATTTAAGTTGTTTTTGTAATCGTATAAAAATGCTATCACCTTCAATATATTCTGTTAAAATACACCTCTGGTGTGATGAGAATACATAAGTTTCTAAAATGGTTTAGAAAAAAATCATTTACCGACCGCTTGTCAGATTTTGTATCCGTATTTTCTCTTACTCAATACATTTTCCTTTTACATGATAAGATTTTTCTCATTCTACATAATCTTTCGACATGTCGTAATACATTGTATTACCGTGTAAACTGGCCTTTACCAATATTGTAAGATCTGACCATCGTCTGTACGAAGCTTTACTTTATAAATTGAATGTATTTAACTCAACTATTTTAACAAATAGAAACTGGGAATTATTTCCTTCCGAAGGTAACTTTATACTATATTCAACATTTTTCATTTTTCGAATTTATTCTATGAGCTAAATTTCAGTTATGTTTTTTATAAAGCTTTTTTGTAATAGTTCTATTCCTACAATTTTTCAGAAATGACTTTATACACTACCAGACTTTATAAAGTAAAGCTTCGTACAGACGATGGTCAGATCTTACAATATTGGTAAGCAGCGTTGCTTAAATTGCATTAAAATTGGCTAAAATGTCTTACAACTGTGTGAACATTGTAAGCTCATTTGTATTTGCAGAAGTGCAAAATTAATGCATCTGACAATGGAACATTGTCAGAAAAATATTGCTGTTGGCAACGCCTGCTTACAATATTGTAAGATCTGACCATCGTCTGTACGAAGCTTAACACTATCCAGTGAGACACAAAGAATGCTGACGACGGCCGTAGCGGGCCAGAAAATGCATTACATTCTGCTGGTGTCTAATAATTGTAAATTTTTCTGTACATTCAATATACCTCATTGCTTTCCAACGGAAGGCTAAGGTGAAATGTAAAAAAAGAAAATACAATATAATAGTCTGGTAGTGTATAAAGTCATTTCTGAAAAATTGTAGGAATAGAACTATTACAAAAAAGCTTTATAAAATACATAACTGAAATTTAGCTCCTAGAATAAATTCGAAAAATTAAAAATGTTGAATTTAATTATTTTTGTTAAAATAAAATTAATACTTTTTATAAAAAAGAACTCAAGCTTAAACAAATTAATGTAAACTTATATAATAAAGATCGCATAAGAAAAAAAATTATAATAATAAAAAAAGTTTTTGCATTTTATTTGAGTGGTTTATTCTTTAATTAAATTAAATTCTTTTACTTCATTAATAATTTGCTACCATTTCACAAACTTAATTTATTTCCCATATAATTTGGTTCTATTTTTTTCTTTTTGCTTCTTTTTTTTAATTGACAACCAAATTTGACGTTTTATGTTAGCAATAACCCTGTAGGAAGTCAAACCCATTTTTAAGTAACTTCAAACTGGTTTTTTTATAACCACAACTAGTTAATTAAGTTACTTTTTTCCTTGTCGACGACTCATTATTTTAACATAGGCATGTCATAGGCAATAGTCAATTTGCCATCTTTGCATGACTTTTAAACTGGCTACTAACTACCTTTTTTTCAACCTATTTGCAGTTAATTAATAGTATAGTCAGTTTATAATAAATTATTTAAATTTTAAATAATTTTTGTCAAAAAAATATATGTATGTATGTATATCTGTATATATTTTTATATAGAAGTAATTATTTAACAAAATTTTGCATGAAATTGCATTAAATGATGATGAATAATAGTTCTGAAATAAATATGCTACATAATTTCTTGTTCATAAACAGATTTGTATTGCGTTCATTTTTAATTATTTATAATAATTATTATTATTTAAATATGTTTGTATACATATATTTTCTCATTTGACATCATGGCATGCTTGTTTAACTTATTTTCTTTTGTTTGTGCTTTACGTGTGGCTCTATGCAAATTTTTGGTTGATACCTGCATGAGATTTAAACCAATTTGTAGTCATTTGAAAAATAGTTAATTTATAGTTAGTGTTTTTTGCAACCGACTATTTTATTTACTTCAGGGAACTTGAGGGTAAGTGCCGGTTCACACACGTCAAGTTTGACTCGTCAAGTCTTGAGTTTTTAGGAGAGAAGGGAAAAGAGAATGCCACTTCTTTTCCGCTCTCTCTCTTAAATACTCAAGACTTGACGAGTCAAACTTGACCTGTGTGAACCGGCACTTACACGATAAAGTTTTGCCTATCAAGTTTTAATATACTCACACTTTTTTACCAATACACTCATACTTTTAAAAATTGATACGAACTTGCCTTTAAAATTCTGTTGCCAGTGAGTGTTTCAATTTACGTTCAAGAAAACAGCTGATTTCAAGGTTAGTAGCAACTTTTTCGTTTATCTTTATAAATTATTTTCTTGATGACATCTTGAAAGTAAATTGCTCAAAGATTGAATGCAGCCTACGTCACAGCTTTCAATTTATGTAAATTTTGACAAGCAGTATATGTATTATTAATAAAATTAATTTATAAAATTAATAAGCAAAATGATGTTCTGTACTGAAATTCTGTAACTTTTTAACGACAAAAAATTGTCGTTAAGTAGTCAAAATTCGTTAGCTAACGAAAATTGTCGTTAAGAGCTATTCTGTAATGAAATTTTAACAATTTTTATCGGCCAAAAATGTTGGTAGTTAACGACACAAAAAAAGTTCTTGTTAAATAATAACGACAACAAATGTACTGTTAACAGATTAAAAATATAGAGTAAAGTAGCCAATTTTTAACACAAAAAAATTAAGAAAGTATAGTCGATCAAGTCCGACTCTACATTGCAGTATATGGGCGATCATGTTTTCGCCAAAAAGAGTATGTTGTGAGGTTAATATTCACATAAGACATTTTTGTGCCAATATTATCTAAGTATCTACTACCATTATTAGTGTATTCGTATGGGAGCTGGGTCAAATATGGACCGATTCTAAAAAAATTTGTTCTGGTGATTTATGTAGGTTGCGACAAAATATTTTTGGATCTTATTCAACTCAAATGTCTATAAAACAAAATGGCTATTAATAGGCACAAACCCCTATTCCGGAAAGAAGTTTTCATGTGGGATATTAAAATTAAATAACTGCTTCTCACCATTACAAAAAGGCTTCGACCTTGTGACAATAAACGCATATGTGCCAAAGTTTATAAAATTATTTTTAAAATTGCGACCTGTAATATGCGCACAAGGTTATCTTGGACAGACTACCAGCCATCCTGATAGAAGGACGGGCTTTGTTAAATGGATTCTGACATTGATTCCGAGTCAATCGGCACACTAAAAGGCAGGACCAGAACCTTTATTTAAATGTGTTACACACATTCGTACAAACACATAATATCCTCTTCACATACAGTAGTGTAGGTATAAAAAGTAAGAACAGAAATGTTGTGCTAGAGTGGCTCAGTCACCTGGAAATTTTTCCCTATGCATAGAAAGATTTAAAACCAACATATTTGTTAGAAATATAATCAATATTTACGCGTTTTCATTCATGTTTTGTTAAAATAAATGCAATAAAGCGAATTTATTTTGTATTTTTTTATTAATTTTAAAAAATTTTCACTTTGACGTTCTTATATTTTTACCGATATTTGTCGTCAATATTTCTAAACAAAAATATTTGTTTATTTAAAATACAGAATAACAAATTCGTTAAAGTAACCGAGATTTCTCGTTAATTAACGATTTCGGTAGTTAAATTAAAAAAGTTACAGAATTGAGGTACTGAGATCATATGGGCGAAATGATTTGAAAATAAAAGCCTACGAGTCTATAGCTTCTGAAACAAAAATGCCAGTGGAAGAAGTAAAGAAAAAAATAAAGTCCCTTCGAACAGCCTACAGTGCAGAAAAATCAAAAGTGGAAAATAGCAAAACATTTTGAGTTGTTTTCTCGGCGACGACATCTTGAAAAAGTAAATTGCTTTCAAGTTGCGTGCAGCCTACGTCACAGCTGTCAACTTTTGCATATTTTGACAATCAGTATATGTAAAAGACTATCAAGAAAATCTTGATCGTGTGGCTGCACTGTAACATAAGCAGCATTGTACAATGTTGCCAACAGATTTCACTTTCTTTTAGTTGTGCAATAAAAATGAAAAGCCTTTTGATTGTTGCAAATATATTGTGCCACCTACAAATATCAATTTTTATTGCATGTGTATGATAAAAATTAAAAAACCCTGATTAAAAAGCTTATCAAGAAAAATAAAAAATATTAATTTGTATTACCTTGCAGCCACACGTTCAAGTTGTTCTTGATAGTCTTTAACATATACTGCTTGTCAAAATTTACATAAATTGAAAGCTGTGATGTAGGCTGCACTCAATTTGTAAAGGAGCATATAGACGACATGTTTTTGTCATCTGACATGTCAAATTTCCCACTGCAAAACACATACATGTCGTGTGTTACCTTTTTAACTTTGCTTCTGTAAAAGTCAGACGCAAAGTCATCTGACAAAATTTCAATTAGAGCGTGCTCTATTTTCTTCTGACAAACCATCTGACATCAGAAATCTATGCCGGGAAGAAACTGGCAGCGGCGTAAACTATTGAAGGAATCATTAGCCGGCTGAAGTTAATATTTTACAATACCAAGATATGTATGCTCATCTCACCATTGAATAGAATTTATGTAAATATATACATAAAAACAGTTTAATTATAAAATTCTAAATTATTATCTTTAAAATAAAAGAAAAAATTTTAAGATGGCTAAATTATTTTACGGCGCAAATAAATATTTTCGTGGCGGCAGCAAGTTATTTTGAAACCGAGAACTACTTTGGTTTCTGCAATTACAATGCGAAAAAAACAGAGACAATGTCCGAAGCAAATTACATGTACGTTTGTGACCGAATATTATAAACCTTATGTAAAACAGCAATTTTGACAGACATGAACAATTACATGTGACTTGAAAATTTGACATGTCAGATGAAAAATACATGTCGTGTACGGGCGCCTTAAGCAATTTACTTTCAAGATGTCAACAAGAATATAATTTATAAAGACAAACATGTAATCAGCTGTTAAATTTAAAGTAAAATTGCCAAACAAATGGAAAGGTGAAATTGAAAGCCATCTCGTCGTCAATTTAAAAAATGTTGGTGTGTTACCTATGAATATATGAATATCAGGGACCGAAAATAACAGTTATATTGGAATTTTAAAACAAAAAAAGCATATAGAATTAAATGTCGAAAAACTGATTCAAGTATACCATATTGTTCCTCATGCACTTGTAAATGTTAAAATATATTGATTTTTATAATTTTGATTTTTATATTTTCGATCAAACTTAACAGCTATTTTTTTATTTTTATTTTTTTGAACAAAAAAAACTGTTATTTTTTTATTTTTATTTTTTCGATCAAAAATAACAGTTATATTTTAATTTTTATTTTTTTGAACAAAAATAACTGTTATTTTTTGATTTTTATTTTTTCGAGCAAAAATAAAAGTTATTCTCTAAATAAATGTACGTGATTTAATAATTTAGTTGACTTTAAATTTTTATTTTAGTGCGTAATTATCATAGGAATTCCTTATGCACATTTAAATAATTATTCAAGTCATCTTTTTTTTTTTTTTATATAGATTCATCCTTTATTTACAATTTTATTAACTAACTAGGCATTTACAAATGAGATCTTATCTTTACAAATAGATATTACAACAAACAATACAAATTATCAAACGATATTAACATTGTTTTTATTAATTTGATATTTTTAAAGGCAAAATGGGGAAAAGACCTTTATATGGTATAAAAAAGTTTCAAATACTTTTAGAAAAAGTATATGTTTATAGTAGAACTATTAATGATAATAGTCCTCCACAAACATATAATTTTCTATTTGATGATTTCCATTTAGCTATTTGTTATTTCTTTACATTCTCTTATCAGTGGATAAGAAGAATTTTCAATTTTTTCAAAATACTTAGTATTAATTCTTGTTATAAAATCAATTATTTTTTCATAACCAGTTTCCTCATGAATGAGGTAAGTTGGGTATCTCCAGTGTTTTTTATTTATCATTTTCAGGCATTTGTTTTGAATAATTTGCAATCTCTTAAGGTGGCAGTTAGCAGCAGTACTCCAAATCGGGCACGCGTACGTTAATATTGGTCTAATAACACTTTTGAAAAGGAGATTTTTATTTTTTGCGTTCAGATATGAACGTCTATTTAACAATGGCCATAAAGCTCTAAGGGACTTTGTTGCTTTTTGACAAACTTCGCTAATATGTTGTTTAAATGTTAGTTTTTTGTCTAAAACAACACCAAGATATTTAACATCGTTAAGTATATTTATGGAACAATTTCCAATTGATAGTTGACGCCTTGGAAGCCTTTTGGGGGATTTGTTGAAGGGGAAAATTATTGCTTGTGTTTTGATTGGATTAATTTTTATTTTCCACTTATGAAAATATTTATTGCAATTTACAAGACCTATTTCCATCTTTTTAAGTAGCGCACTAGTAAGTTTGCTTGAGGAGATTAATGCAGTATCATCTGCGTAATAAGCTATTTTCATATATTTTGGGACCTTAAAGTCTGATGTATATATCGAGTAGAGCAATGGAGATAAAACTGATCCTTGAGGTAACCCTGTTGTAATAGTTTTTAAAGATGATGTGTCATTATTAATCGCAACCTTAAAGGTTCTGTCTTCAATGAAATCTGCAATAAGTTTACATAAATATTTTGGAGTATTTGCAACTAATAGCTTATATAACAGGCCATTATGCCAGACAGTGTCAAAGGCTTTTTCTATATCTAGCAGAATAAGGCCCGTTGATCGTTTATTATGTTTATTTTTAGTAATATGATTTTTTATTCTGTTAATTTGGTGAGTGGTGCTATGCTCTTTTTTAAATCCAAATTGTTCATTAGCAACAACAGAATTATTAGAAACGAATTCATTTAGACGATGATGTAGTAATTTTTCGAATATTTTACCTATATTGCTTAGCAGACTGATAGGTCTGTAGCTGCTAGGGTTATTTTTTGGTTTGTTAGGTTTGCTGATAGCTATAACCTTGGCATTTTTAAAATGTTTTGGAAAGTAGTTAAGTTTGATGCAGCTATTAAATAATGTTACCATTAGTTTTAAGGCTTTGATTGGAAGTTTCTTTAAAAGAAGGTTGGGAACATTGTCGAAACCCGGGGATTTAGAAGCTTTTAATGATGAGACAATATTCGATACTTCTTCAAGCGTTGTAAAAATAGCAGATTCAGAACATGGGTTCTCCTTTTTGAAGTTATTTATCTTAGTATTTACTAAATTATCATGTGAGTGTTTGTATCTTGAAGTGAGATTATTAGCTTGTACAAACGTGTTTGCCAGTATTTCTGCTTTCTCTTTATTGGCAGTTATTATATCATTTCCAAGTTTTAAATGCGGTATTTGGTTTTTGCCTTTACCTCGCAAACTTCTACTTATTTTCCAAAATGATTTGTCACCTGGTTTTAATTTGGATAATAATTGGCACCATTTTTTATTACGCTCTGCTGCAATGCTTTTATCAATAAAGTTACTTAAAAACTTAATATACTGATTGTATAAATTTTTCTCACCTTCGTTACGAGATCTTTGAAATTTTCTTTTGTAACTTCTTCTTAACTTAATATAATTTACTATATTTTCTGGCAATACATAATTATTTTGTTGAGTTACTTTTAGAGTTGAAACTTGCCTTGCTTCTAAAATCATATGAATTATTTTTTCGACTTCTTTATCAATTGCTTTCTTTGAATTGTATACGGCTGTATTAGAAATAATTTTATTGTCAATAAAATTCATAAAAATGTCCCAGTTGGTGAGCCTATAATCGTAATAACTAAGGTCTGCCAATACTGCTTTCGCTCTTTTTAGCGTACAAATAATTGGGCGATGATCAGATGGAATTTCGTAATCCAATGATTTAATATCAATGTTCAGAGCGGTATTACTAATAACAATGTCGACCGTGGACGCTTCTCGATTACGTTGGTGCGGGTACAGTGTTGGACTATTAGGATGATGTATAAAAAAGTCACATGACTGTTGTAAATTATTGAGTATGATACCCGCATTATTATTTGTAGGGCAGTTCCATGAAGAATGTTTGGCATTCAAGTCACCAAAAATAATGTATTCGTTAGAGGAGGGTGTAAGATTAACGATATCGGCGGAAAAATGTTGCGTATAATGAGGCGAATAAGCTGAAGACACTATGATATGCCTGTTGTTTATTGTAACTTCAATTGAAATGTTTTCAATTGATTTGGTTTTTGAAATAAAAATGTTTTTATGTTCAATTGATTTGTGTATTACCAGAGCGACTCCTCCTCCTCTTGCGTCGGACCTGTCATTTCTGTATATAAAGTAATTTTTAAAAAATGGTTTATGATTTTCTGTAAAAAATGTTTCGTTAAGAGAAGCAATTTTTATGCGTTCTCTTTCGAGTAATAGTTCAAATTGTTTTAATTTGGAAAAGTTTGAAATACCGTTGGCATTCAAGTGAAGCATTTTGAAATCGTTTACATTAGTATAATCCATGAGCGTATTTTACCATTGACATAACAACTTTGATTTGCTGCACTTTTGATGTGCATCTTTGTAAATCATCCATAGCTGTTGTGAAAATATCAAAAAGTTCGTCAATGCTGAACAGGTCATTACCAGTTTTCAGCTGATTCGCATATGATGTATTGTTGTTAATTCTTCTATTATTGGTGTTATTTTTGTTGTCGATGTTGTTGTGGTTAGTGTTGTTGTTTCTTAAATTAGGGAATTCTGCCCCGTTAAATTGGAATGAATTCTGTTGTTGTTGCTGTTGTTGTCTGTTACTCTGAGGTTTCGATGTTACTCTTGCTCTTGTTTCCAAATAAAGAGAACGTAACGGACAATTGATGTCATTTGCAGAATGATCAGATCTTTCTTTTCCATGTTTTATGCAATTGAAACATGTGAAAACTACAGGTCTTTTTTCATTTGTATTAAATGGGCATTCATTAGTATGGTGAAGTTGTGCACATATCATACAGGCAGCTTTACGTTGACAGTGTTCACCACCATGACCATACATTAAACAATTCCAGCATTGAGTTGGTTTGTAGTCATTCTTTGGTTTGTATTTTTTCCATGTAATAATTACATTGGAAATTGTCCTCACATTTTTTAATGAGTTGGGATTAAAAGTTTTGCGGTTAAATTGAACCTTATAAACAGCATTGTTGTCCGTACTGAACTTTGTAGTAATTTCCACAACAGTATGTGGGTTTAAATTGTAGTTTTTTAATTCTTTAATTATATCCTCTGTGTTGGTACGGGGTAAACCGTGTAAAAAAGTTGTATATAAACGATTATCTTTGGAGTTATAGGAGTGGAACTCCATTTGATTTTCTTTTAGTATTTGTTTGCAACAATCATACATTGCCTGATTTGGAGCAAAAATTTTGGTGCCAGTTGAAGTACGTTTGTACATGCAATCCTTTCCAATTACTTTTTGAATTTCAGTAAAAGATGTGTTTACATCAACAACAATAGGTGGTGGCTTACGTTGAATGACTTCGGTTATGTTTGAGTCAGGAGCAATGTCCATATCATTTTGAGTTGCCAGAAGGCTAAATCTGTTGCGTGAGGTAGACGCAATGTTTGGATTGACGTAACCCGCAAAAGGTTGTTTCATAATCTTTTTCTTCCCAGTGGATTTTTTATATCTAGATTTGGCCCCTGGGGCCATCGTAAATTCGAATTTTTCTTTGTATTTGTATAAAATTGACTACCACGTGTGAGTTCAAATGAGAACCAGAATAGGCAATATTACAATAACAAAATATATACACTAGTAATTTTTAATTTATGTATGCTTTGCGATGATTTTATTGACACGACCGTTCGTAAAGAGAATCTGATTCGAACTGTATTCAAGTCATCTAAATTATTAAAACCCGTACATTTATTTAGAGAATAACTTTTATTTTTGCCCGAAAAAATAAAAATCAATATATAACTGTTATTTTTGTTCAAAAAAATAAAAATCAATAAATAACTGTTATTTTTGATCGAAAAAATAAAAATCAAAAAATAAAAGTTATATTTGTTCAAAAAAATAAAAATTAAAAAATAACTGTTATTTTTGTTCAAAAAAATAAAAATCAAAAAACAACTGTTTTCATCTGACTTTTATGAAAAAAGGCATAACTGTTACGGTCCCTGAAAAATATTCAATTTTGGCTAGAAATAATCAAAAGCGGCAGCTCCGCTTCTGTGTAAAAAACATTTAAGCTGGTAATACTTTTGAGTATGGCAAATGATTAAGATACACCCTGTTGTTTATTGTTATAAAAAAATTGCACGTGTTAATTCCCAGTAGAGATATATATAAATATTTTTCTAATTTTTGTGAAAAAAAAAGTAAAACAAACCATGTATTTAATGTACACTATGAACGAAAATGGCGAACGTGTCTATACATTAAAGGTAAATTTATTTACGTTCAAAAAAGAAGTTAATTAATGAGTTGTAATATTTTAGAAACGTACTGATGACGGTAGACCAACAGTTTCCGCCCATCCTGCTCACTTTTCGCCAGAAGATAAATATTCCAGACACCGTCTTACCATAAAAAAACGTTTCGGGTTGCTTTTGACTCAAAAACCAGAACCTGTTTATTAATTGTTCAAGTGTACTTTCCGGATAGTTTGTAGTGTTTACTTTTTAAGACTAACCATATGTAGGTATTCAGTACTTTTCAGCAATAAAAATGATTTTTAAATAAAATAAGGTCGTTTTTATATTTACTAGAGTCAAACCTAAATACGTCTGTGAAGACCAGCGGTGTAATCATATAGTTGGATATTTTTAAATTCACCCTTCATGTCAAGCACGTAAAACAGTGAGCGATTGCGAACCTTTAGGGGTAAAAGCACCTCGGCCATCTCTCTGGGTTGTTGAGCGGAAATACTTTTTAAAGGAACTGTCATAATGCGATTTTGCCCAAGTGGTCCATACGTGACAAGTGTAACGTCTAGTCCACCCTTACGAAGTATCAAAAATCGTACAGATCTCAATGTAAACATCCAAACCGCAGCCAAAATACCATAGCCTGTAAATAAAAAGAGCCTTGAAAACAAGTTTAAAAATATTCATTTAAGAATTACCTATCAGAAAACTTATAACCGTAATGCCATTACGATATTTGTTTTCACCCAAATTTATGCGTTCAAACCATCTTAAATCTTCGACTTCTTTTTGCTCCACGGGAGCATCCCTCAGTGTGGTAAAAGCAAAATGAGACAAATATGTCCAAAACATAAACTGGCAGATACCAAATATATTCAATATTTTAAAAAATCTTGGATTCTCATATTTGTACAATACAATATCCTTGGTAACTTTGGTGTTTATGTCATACGCTCTAGTACTCAAGTTTAAGCGGTGCAGACCGGTAAAAGGCTTAGCTACCGGCTGTTGTAATCTGCTTATTCTGGTGTTTAAGGAGAATTCCTTTTTTAGACTTTGTGCAACTGGTTGGCGAAAGAGTATACTTGCAGGTGATTTGTTGGAAACATTCTTACAAGAAATCAATAGTCTTAATAAATTACTCATTTTTTTTTGTATGTATTAAACCAGTTTTCGAATATAACCTCTAAGTAACAAACAGCTGTCGTGCTACAAAGATATAATTAGGCAGTGTTGCCAATAGTAAAATGCAGTAGTGAAACAGTACATAAAACGTAATTATGTGCATAAGTGTTTATTTGCGCCATTCATGATTTGATAATTTAAAAGTTTTCTTATTTTAATTCCAATATGGACAACAATTCGGATAAATTGTGGAAGAAAACAATACGAGATCAGCAAAAGCGCATCAGACCGGGAGAATGTCAAAAATATGTACGCTTGGTCATCGATTCTCACATTTTGTCCGCAGCGTATGGAAGAAATTTTTTTGCTGAATTAAACAATGCCGGTGAACTAAGGTACGATGTTAGAAATTTACCAATTAAAGAGTGCATTATATGGGAACGTAGCATGGGTCAATTAGCATTAACACCCAATGATGTAAGAGCCTTAAGCGATGTATGGCAAAGAGAACATCAAGTTGTTAAAATCATAACTTGTGCGGAGCTGCAACAAATGATAAAAGCACAAACCTTGCACACTATAGAAGAACATTTTCAAAAACACTACGCGAATATGCAACATATAGTATTATTTTTGCGTTCTAATGAAAAAGTTCAATCCACAATATCATCAGCTCTAATAGAACTACAGGTCCTGTACCAATTAAAGGTTTTACAAGTGGAACACTCCACGAATGAATTGGTTAATGAACTGAAACGCTTAACGAAATCCATATCAGAGGTTCCATACAAGAAACAAAAGTCCGAAATTTTGGGCTCGTTTAAAAAGTTTCTTGCCAATGACAAGAAGCAGTGTGTTCGTGTTGAGGGTACCATTGGTTTTAGACGCTTGTGGCAGCAACATCTAAATCGTCTACCTTTGGTGACTCTGGAAGTGGCAGAAACCATTATAGAAGAATATTCATGTCCCAAAAAACTTTTAGATGAGCTCAAAAATAATGGCGATGCAGTTAAGGAAATATCTAATCTGAAAATTAAACGTTCGGGTCCAATTGCTTTGCAAACTGATCGCCGCATTGGAAATGTGTTGTCCTATAAACTGTATATGCTTTATAATTCAAAAGATCCAACAACATTAATATAATATATGTACATATGTATGTATATCAGGTGACATGTCGTCAGCCCAGAATTGGTTTGGCGTATTTTATGGTTAAATTACCATGATATGCGCCAAACCAATTCTGAACTGACTATGTCATAATGTCCATTGAAATTATAACACACCAAAAAATGTCACAATGTCCATTGACGTTGTGTCACTTTTAACATTGTCATAATGTTCATGAGTGGAGTGTCATATTGTCCATGGACATTGATACTTTTTGACATGTAATAACGTCCACGGACATATATGACATGCCACTTTATATCATTGCTCTTTAGGCAATGTCAACAGTGAAACTGTACTGATTTTTGACCTTGTCACATGTTTCGACCAACTTTAAACCACACAATTCTTTGTGCTATAGACATTTAACATGTGCTTGTCATTAAAATCCACTACTGACTTTTAAATTATTTAGTTGGTAAATCCTGTAGGACCATGTGAAATGATTTGAACCAGAGATTTCCCAGCACATATTAATTTTTTCTTGTCTGCTTTTTTTTTTGAATATTTTAACCAGATTTTTGCACTTATAATAAAACTTAATGAGATAAGGAAATTAATTAAATCCAAATAGGTACCTACATACATATATATTGTAAAATAATATGTCTATTGAATAAAAACCATTATCATTATTTGAAATAGTCCATCTTTCTCTAAAATTGGTATTTTTTAAAAGCTTTTATTTAACTTACAATAGGTGTGTTCATTTAAAATTTTCTCTCAACTGCGCAAAAAAAGAAAGTAAATGAACGCTTTACCAACAAAAACTATCGAGTTAGGCATATTGACACTATTTAGCTGTAAGATACGAGATTATTTCTTCCTAAATTCAATTGTATTGAACTACATATTTGACCTAGAATATTGTTCTTAAATTTTAGAAAAATAAAAATAAATGTTAAAAAAATTATAATTTAAATATTATGAAAATTATTTTCAACATTTTTTATTTTTCGAATTGTTGAGTTAAATACATTCAATTTATAAAGTATCACTATCCAGCAAGGTATATTTATAGCAGGTAGCCGCGAGATTACAAAAATTGTACCAAGGCCTATCCAATATGTCTGCTTAATTGGATTGACCTTGAATTGTACAATAAAACAAACAACAGGTCTTTTTATTGTTGTTTTGTGATACGAACTGTCAAAGAGCAAAGGGGTTGAGAAGAGACAAAAAAAAGACAAAAAACCTTGTTTACTTGTTTACTATACAACATTTGACAGTTTGTATCACGAAACAAGCAAATAAAAAATAACCAGCTGGCTTTCCGAGACTACCTGCTATAAATATACCTTGAAGATTATACTTTGATATAAACCATATGCATATACGTACATATTTCAAACTAAATCAATGCGATTTGAAAATATTTTTGTAAAAAAAGTACTTAATAAAATAAATAAAATTTTAACATATTTAATGAAACCCTGTATGTCTGGTGAAAAATAAAAATCCCTGCAAAAAATAGGACCAGTCCAAACACGCGTGTAAAGAGTAGTCCACAAGGGACCAGGACTAGTCCAAAACTAACCCAAACGTATGGAAAAAGCCTGGTCTATTTAACATTACGATGTCCTAGGAGAGGACCATATAACCCACCTTTGGACCACTAAGGAGCAGTTTTAAAACTACTCCATGGCATACTCAAGAGGATTAGTTTTGAAGTCGTTTGAAAACGAAAGCATGTCGTTAAAAAACGAAGACATGTCGTCTCATTACAAACACTTTTTAACAATGACATGGTCCATGCTTGCATTACATCGGACCAGTCCATGGAGTAGTCCATTTTATCAAAATGGATCAGGTGGTCCAATTTTATTTGCAGGGATGTATCAATACATGTACATTTTTTTCACTAACACATATTTGAGTTATGTCTACTAGCAGTGTGGCCATATCCAAAAATATTTTACAGCTAAATTGGCTTTCAAATAATGCTAAAAATGCCAAAAGCTCAACATGCTTACCTGAAGGGTAAATCTGTTGAGAGCGCGTTACATGAGGTGGTGGGTTGTATTGAGCACGGTCTGAGGCATAGGGAATATACTCTCGCCGCGTTTCTGGATATAGAGGGAGCCTTCAATAACATTAGGATTGAGGCGATTAGGGATTCTTTGTTGGAGTTGGGAGTTGAGGACTTTCTGGTGGAGTGGATAATCTGCATGCTTGGCAGTAGGATTATAAACTCGAGCCTGGGGGATCATGTGATAAGAAGGAGGGTTACCAGGGGGACACCACAAAGGGGGGTTCTATCACCTCTACTGTGGTTGCTTGCGGTTAACGGGATTCTTGGGTAATTTGATTCCATGGGCAGGAAAGTTGTTGCCTATGCGGACAACATAGTTTTGCTGGTCAGGGGAAAATTTCTGTCCACGATCGGGGAAATTATGCAGGTGATGCTAGGCGAACTCTCGGCATGGGCAAAGGATAGGGGACTGGGTGTTAACCCTGCGAAGACTGAGCTGGTGCTATTTACCAGAAAGTATAGGATAGAGGGATTTAGGGGGCCAGTGCTAGATGGCGTCGAGTTGCCTCTATCGGACGGAGCAAAGTACTTGGGTAACTTTCTGGACTGCAAACTGTCTTGGAAGAGAAATACTCAGGAGAGGATGAGAAGGGGACTCAATGCATACTACACATGCAGGAACTCCATTGGTAAGAACTGGGGTCTTAGGCCTGATATGGTAAACTGGATTTACACATCGGTTGTTAGGCCTATACTTACCTATGGATGCACTGTTTGGTGGGGTGCGTTGGGAGTGGATAGCTATAGGAAGATGCTCAGCAAGGTTCAAAGAAGTGCATCTCTTGGCATCACAGGCGCAAGGAGAAGCACTCCGCAGGCAGCGCTGGACATCCTACTACATCTATCCCCTATTGAGCATTATGTGAGGAGTGTGGCAGCTAGGAACCTACTAAGACTTTACGAGTCTTATTTAGTTAGACCTAGGCGGGATGATCACACGAGAATTTTGTACGAGATGGGTCTGCTTGATCAGGGTATTTCTCTCGAGGGAATTTCGGATCATAAGACTATGACCCTGGACTTCGGTGCAACACCACTAGTGGAGTTCCCGGATAGGGAAATTTGGAGTGGATCCAATGGACTGTTTGAGGGGTGGGCAGTATTTACGGATGGATCCAAGATGGAAACCGGCACTGGTGCCGGTGTATATATCGCGGACACCGAGGTGAGAAGGTCGTTCAGACTCCCCGATGAGTGCAGTGTCTTCCAGGCTGAGATCATGGCAATCTGGAGGGCGACGGAGGTAATACTGGAACACATCGTGGGTGGTTCTGTAGTGACAATCTACGTCGATAGTCAGGCGGCGCTGAGGGCATTGACAAATTATACGGTGCGATCGTGCCTCGTCGCTCGGTGTAGGAATGCTCTAGGTGAACTCATGGAGGCATTCAATGTAAGGCTGTGTTGGGTACCTGGACACTGCATGGTTGATGGAAATGAGGTGGCTGACGAACTCGCGAGAGAGGGATCGAATCTGGACTTAGCGGTAAGGGACAGGGGGGTTAAGCCCCCCCTATGTTACTACTATGGATTGATACGGGAGAAATTTCGTGATAACGTTAACCGATCCTGGGGGGACAGAACGGATTGCAGTGTGTCCAGGGCACTATGGCCAAGATTGGACGCGGGGGCAACCAGGGTTCTACTGGGATTGGATAGGGGCAGTCTTAGAACGCTTATAGGGTTCTTGACGGGTCATTGTCCTGTTAGGGCTTCTGCGGGCAGATGGGACAACGCCATACCGGACTTCTGCAGATTGTGCGATAATTCAGAGGAGCTGGAGACGATCGAGCATGTACTGTGCCATTGTCCCAGGATGCAGGGCCTCAGACGGAAATGGCTAGGAGATAGGTTTCACGACGAACTGGGGTGCATCGCTGGATGTAGTCTGGCGGATCTACTGGGGTTTGTCAGGGAAATAATGCGGTTGTTTCTGTTGGGGGGACTGTAGAGGGGTCAGTAGTTCTACGCGGTATTTTCTACAACTTACTAACTTTCTATCTTTCTTGATTTTATCCATCTTATACTTATTTTCTTTACTGTCTTCTCTTTTTTCTCTTATTGAAGGGATTCACAATGGACCATATTAGTCTCCGAGTGTGCCCTTGGGCGCATAACCCTTCTTAACCTAACCTAACCTTATTAAATATAAAAAGTCTTAAAACTATAAAACAAATATATTTCAGTCTTCATATACGTATGTACATAAATGTTTTCAAACAAAAGATACCATACCATAACAAAAAATCAAAGAAACGACGCATAAATGGCTATTATTTAGTATTTCAATAAAATTTATATAACATTTTTAAAAAAAAAAATTTAATTTTATAAATTAAATACGTCATCAAATGAATAATCTTCTTCAGCTATTTAACGTCATTCTATTTCGAATTTTCGTTTTTAAGAGATTTATACCACTTAAAACCTATTTTAACTTCCACGTTGCTAAATGGTAAAGCCAACAACTTCGTTGCAAAAGAATTTAATTCAATGAATGGATTTTCATTTAATGCATTTTTATATCCATATACATTTATCCAGAAATCAACTGTTGAGATCTTATTTAACAATTCATATGAATTTTGTTTCCGCCGCTGATGTTCCAAAGTCGTTATTTCTTCTACAGTGAAATCAATCATTTCTTCTTTAAAATGTTAGCTTAGTCTGGGATCACACTATGAAAGTTTTCTTTCAGAAAGTTTGAGTTTTTTGGTGACAGGGGAAAAGAACATATTTTTCTTCTCTCTTCTCTCACCCATAAACTCAGACTTTATGAAAGAAAACTTTCATAGTGTGAACCTAGACTTAATTTGCAATTATTAGTATTTTCTGCACAAAAAATTTAAGTATTTGTTAAATTATGATAATTGTTTGGCAACCGTTGTCTAAGTTGACTTATTAATTGAGCTATAAAATCGCGGCATGTAACTCGTATTTCTTTTTCTATTTTAAAATTATGGTATTTCTTTTCGTTTCCAAAAATTTTTCAAAATCGTAATTGAGGGAAAAAATCAGCTTAACATGAATTTAATGGATCAAGCTGTTCAAATTTTAAAACAATTTGATATGAAAGATATTTTTAAAGATTGTACAGTTTCTATAGCAAAAGAGTAGGGGTTTGTATATGCATTCAACAAAAAACTGTGGTAGATTTTCAAAAAAAGATTACTTGACTACTCTTAAATTAAATAATGCTAAAAAATGCTAAATATGTAGTTGACAAATGCTAATAAAAATGCTTACTGCTGAATGAAAAATTTGCAGCTAAATCAGACAAAACAATGCTAAATCTAGCTGCAAAAATGCCAAAATGGCCACGCTGACTACTAGGTACCTGCTGAGAGGGATTGTCAAAGAGTCGTGTTACTTAGTATACTTTGATTTAAATTTTAAATACTTGTTAGGATTTTTTTTATATTCTTAAAAACAGTGCTGCCATAACTTTTTGATGAAAATATGCCAAAACTTCAAAAATAAAATTTGCTAAATCGTTAAATGAAGAAAATATGCTTAAAATCTGCTAAGATTAAAAAATAAAACTTTAAATGGGTAATTCCATGTCAAAACGACCAACAGTGGGACACGACCCCTTCCGATTTTAATGAAATTTGGTGAGAAGGTTCCTTTTATCTTATTAGGAACATATGAGCCGTTTATTTTGAAAGTGGCATAAGTCATTTCGGTTTTTAAGTCGAGATATTTAAGGGTTTGCGTTTTAACACGTTTAAAAATATGGATGCTAACTTTCGAGAAGATTCACTTGTATTTGATACATCATGATAATGATATTTTTCTCAGTATTTATTATTATTATTATTTATTATTATTATTTATTATTATATTTACTATTAACTCGATTTTTTTTGAAAAATTGACTAATGCCACTTTCAAAATAAACGGCTCATATATGAACGAAAAAAATTTTAAAATTTGTTTTTCGAAAGTTAGTCTGGGATCACACTATGAAAGTTTTATTTCAGAAAGTCTGAGAAGGAAGAGAACATGCTGTTCCTTTTTCCCCTCTCACCAATAAACTCAGACTTTCTGAAAGAAAACTTTCATAGTGTGAACCCAGACTTATGTCATATTCAAAATATCATAATTTCGCCGAATTAGCCGAATGTGTTGAACTTATTTCTTTAATATCTCGAAAACTACTTGACATACGAAGATGATTTTAATGTCATTTTAAAGAGAATACTTGGGGCTAAGTCAAAACCCTATATTTTTATTTGGCTGATTTTTTTTGTATAATACCTCAAACTGTTCTTAAAAAATTTTGAAACTTTGAAGGAGGTGTTTTTTTTTTCTGTTTTAAGATATTATTTTTTTCCTTTCGCAACCTTTAAAAAAATAATATTTAAATAGAATTTTATTATTGTAATTTTGAGCAATAAGTACACTGTGCAAGTTGCAAAAAACAGACCAGCCGCGCACTTAGCATCCCTGCAAATAATAGGACCAGTCCAAACACGCGTGTAAAGAGTAGACCAGGACTAGTCCAAAAGTAACCCAAACGTATGGAAAAAACCTGGTCTATTTAACATTGCGATGTCCTAGGAGAGGACCATATAACCCACCTTTGGACCACTAAGGAGTAATTTTAAAACTACTCCATAGTATACTCAAGAGGATTAGTTTTGAAGTCGTTTAAAAACGAAAGCATGTCGTTAAAAAACCAAGACATGTTGTCTCACTACAAACACTTTTTAACAATGACATGGTCCATGCTTGCATTACATCGGACCAGTCCATGGAGTAGTCCATTTTATCAAAATGGATCAGTTGGTCCAATTTTATTTGCAGGGATGCTACCCTAATTGAGGACGCTGCATCCAGTGGTGCTAACCGTTTTTTTAGGTTACCTCTTGTTTTCAAGATATACCGTTATTTCGAAAATGTAAGAGGCTGCACAGCATATATTCGCGTAACTCAAAAACGGTTTAGTTTATTGAAATAACTAAAAAACCGAAATTCGGCAATAAATAATAAAGTGGGATTGGTCATACATTTGACCCATCTAGGATGGATTAAAAAATCTTTTCTCAGGATATCGTGAACTGCAGAAACAATCAACAAATTCGGCATCGCAAAGTTTAATGACAAAATTTTTCAGAGAACAGAAAATGATAAAGGTGGTGCAAATACCTTACCCATGCTAATCACGCATAATTCTATTTTCTCCAGCATTTAAAAAAAAACTGTTGCATCTGATGATAATATAATTGTCTCCTCTAGTGATGAAAGCAACCTATGACTTTGCTAATAAAGGTAGATCCAAAAAGTTTACTTTTCGGGACTTTAAGAATATTGATGTTTTAGCCCTAAAATATGACCTTGATAATATCGCTTGGGATAACATTTTATTTTTGGTAGATGAACAATTGACCTTTATTAATCGGCATGTTTTACAGCTTTACAGCAAACATATTCCCGTCAGGAACAAAGTTATCTGAGGCAGGGTACGACCTTGGTTCACGGAAGAAATAAAATTATTAATTAATCGTCGTGATAGACTTTACAATAGGTGGAAGCGTTACAAGACTTCAGAGCTCAAACAGGAATATCGTATGGCTAGAAAAGCTGTTGTCTCAAAAATAAGGCGGGACAAGTCTACTTATTATACTGATAAATTTAACGCAGCAGCTGACAGTAAGAAGACATGGAAACAGATCCATGACATTGGTATTGGTAGATCAAATCGGCATACTAAATAATAACTTTGTAAATATTCCTCTTCCAAGTGTACAATTGGACTTCTATGATCGATACCTACCTTCGGATTCAATGGATGATCAATTTAATTTCCAATGCTTTAATGCCTTGGACGTTGCCGCAGGTTTTGCTGCGGTCAAGTCTAATGCAGTAGGCTTGGATGACATAAATCCTAGGTTCGTGAAAATAGTTTTGCCTTGGATAATTCAAACTATTGCGTATCTTTTCAATACTATCTTTACTACCAGCACTTATCCCATCCACTGGAAATATGCCTGTACCAAAATCGGATAAAGAATACCGTCCAATTGCAATTTTGCCTTACTTATCCAAAGTCTTTGAACATTTGGTACATAAACAAATTTATCAGTTTGTTAATGACAACAACCTTCTGACTGATCGTCAATCTGGATTAAGGCCCCAACGTAGCTGTGTCACAGCCTTAACAGACGTAGTAGAAGATATTCGAGGCAAACTGGATAGTGGGAAGATATCGTTTCTAGTCTTACTAGACCACTCAAAAGCTTTTGACACAGTGCTCCATTCTGTTCTTTGCCTTAAGCTAGCTAAATTTTTTAACTTTTCTTCGCCCTCTGTTAAATTAATTTCGTCCTACTTGTCTAATCGATTTCAATCTGTTGCCAATTATGGATCTGTTTCGCAACCATTATTGGTTTTAAGGGGTGTTCCACAGGGTTCCATTCTTGGTCCACTGCTATACTCCTTATATGCAAATGATCTTCCACTACAGATAAACTTTTCTAAGATTCAAATGTATGCTGATGCAGGGTTTAAAATGCTATCGCCATATTAGCAAAAGCAGCCAAATTTTGCCTTTTTCCTATTTAAAAAAAAATCAAAAATAAAAAGCCGACAAGTTCCACTGCTAAAAAAGCCCACACTTTTCAAAAGCAGCAGCAAAATAAACACACTGTTTTTGAAAAGTAACCTTTTAATGGTCACTGCTTTTTCCAACTATTGCTTTTTTAACAATAGCAAAAATTTCTTATTTGATGGAACTCAAAAAGCAACGGCAATAACTTTTCTGTTGTAGGAGAAAATATGTAGGAAAGATAATGAAACAAAAAGATTCTGTCAAACAGCCGCCAAATCAAAAACCACTGCATGCTAATAGCCGCAAAATAGGAGATAAAAGCAGCGCAAAGGCACATGATCGACGAAGACAAGTGATATTTTTCATGCAAAACAAATACAACAAGAATTTGTTTTTGTTTCTATACAATAAAAAATCCAACAGACACTTTGGCTGGTTGCCTTTACTAAAAATATTTAAAAAAAAACCAAAATACACACACACACATTTCGTGCTATAGTCATGCAAACTGTCGAGCAACAACAACATTACTACAACATTACTGAAGAAAGGCAAACATTTATTTTTCCTCACCACCATGAAAAAAAAACATGTTGCTTGTACACTGATCAGTATTTTTTCGTTGTAATCTGCCTTTTTGCAGAGCTAATAGCTCTACTCAGACTGCTTTTAGCACACACTTCAGCGGCTTTTTGTTATTACCAGCCAGAGAAGAATTTTTGTTCTTTGAATTTGAGATTTTTTTTTTGGTTTGTCTTTTTTAACTAGCTCTTCTTTCAGGAAAAAGTAAAAAAGCAAAAGGCGAAATAATTTTTTTTAGCTTTTGCTTTTTATGTGGTTGTCCATTTTTGTCGCTGGCTGGTAAAAAAGCAGTTGTCAGAAAATAAAAATATTCAAAATAGGAGATTTGCTTTTTTGCACAAGCGAAAAACAAAACATTGGCTATTGGAAAAAAATTAAAAATTTCAAAAGCAGTGGCAAAAGCAAAAATAAAAAGCAGCCAGCTGATGGATGCTTTTAAACCCTGTGCTGATGATGTACAGTTGTATCTCAGTAGTTCTAAGGATACTATTGCTTCTAAAGTTCAAGAATTAAACTATGACCTAGGAAAAATATTTACTTGGGCCTCGGCAAATGGTTTGAGGCTGAATCCGAAGAAATCGAAGTGCATAATTGTATCGAAAAAGTCGGTGGTCATAGAGGATGATGTAGTTGATACAGTAAAAAACCTTAGTGTTACATTTAACAGAAATCTTACCTGGACCAATAATATTAACCAATCTTGCGGCAGAATTTATGGTATGATACGAAGTCTTTGGGCCACACAATATTTCACTCCGCCAAGAGTAAGATTACTTTTGGCAAAAACGTATTTATTACCGACTCTATTATACGCTTCCGAGCTCTTTACTGGATGTGACACGAAGGATAACAGTAAACTCTCCACGACTTTCAATAACATTATACGTTACATTTTTAGCCTTGGAAAATTTGATCGTGTGTCCCTGTTCTCTTGTCGTGTATTAAAAATTCCCTTTAGTAATTACCTTAAATTCTTTTTTTCTTATACTTTTTCACAAGATTGTTATGACGAAAGAACCAAATTATCTTTTTGAACGTTTACAGTTTGCAAGGTCGAATAGAGGAAACTACATTATAAAAATCCGTCACCGCGACCATGCTTCTGAGCGACAATTTTTTATTTTTACCATTCGTCTCTGGAACCAACTACATAGGGATACTCAACGCACAAGCAACGCAATACATTTTAGGGATTTGTTGTTTAAACATTTTTCGTCATTTTTTTTTTTTGTTTGTTTTAATTTTTGTCTTAATTATTATTAAATGCTTATTTTTAGTTTTTTATGATTTTAATATTGTTCAAAGCCTTTTGATTCTCAAATTTGTAGTTTAATTTAATTTAGTTTTAAGTAGAATTAAGTTATTAATTTGCAATGTTCTGTTTAACTTGTCTGATTCTAATACTGTAATTTATAAGATATTGTATCTTGTTGTATTAGAAATTCAAATTAATAAATACAAATACAAAAATACAACCGGTAAATAAGAGATACAGACAATTGCTAAGCGATTCTGCTTAATCTTTTTTCTCAGGAGAACTAAAAACTGTTAAAATGCTATTTTTATCCCTTTTTAATATTTTATTTTGATTTACTTTATAAACCTTGATATGAATTATTTATTTTTATTTTAGTTTTACTTAAATAAAATATTTTTTTCACATAAAATTGCATTTATGAATATAATGTTTTAATTAAATTAAAAGCAAAACTTTTTTTATGCGAATTTGGTACATTTTTAATACTTTGATTTCAATTTATGCGATTTTTTTAAATCCCGGAACGTATCCCTAGTTTTTGTATGGAGCTCTAGAGTCTTTTTTTATACGGTTTTATGCGGAACGCATCTACCGCATAAAAAAAGACCTGAGTGTATATCTTGAAAACAAGAGCTAACCTAAAAAACGGTTAGCACCACTGGATTCAGCGTCCTCAATTAGGGTGAAATGCCAAGTGCGCGGCTGGTCTGTATTTTGCAACTTGCACAGTGTACTTATTGCTCGAAATTGCAATAATAAAATTCTATTTTAATATTGTTTTTTTAAAGGTTGCGAAAGGAAAAAAGTCATATATTAAAAAAGAAAAAAAAACACCTCCTTCAAAGTGTCAGAATTTTTTAAGAACAGTTTGTGGTATTATACAAAAAAAAATCAGCCAAATAAAAAAATAGGTTTTTGACTTAGTCCGTTTTTAAAATTTAACATTTTGCAGATATTACATTTGCCAAAAAAAAATGTTTTTTTTCCAATATATTGCTTATAGCCCCAAGTATTCTCTTTAAAATGGCATTAAAATCATCTTCGTATGTCAAGTAGTTTTCGAGATATTGAAGAAATAAGCTCAACACATTCGGCTAATTCGGCGAAATTATGACATTTTGAATATGACATAACTTTTGAAAAAAAATATTTCAAAATTTTTTTCGTTCATATATGTTCCTTATAAAATAAAAGGAGCCCTCTCGCCAAATTTCATTAAAATCGGAAGGGGTCATGTCCCACTCTTGGTCGTTTTGACATGGAATTACCCACATAATTAAAATTTAAGGGGGCTGAGGCCAGTGGGACCCTCTGAACCAAAAAAACCGCCCCGCCCACTTAGTGGAATGTGTGGGTACTCAAATTAAAGGTAATTGTACAAGAAAAACGAAAATAATAAAATTTAGGGCGGGCGGGACTTTTGGGGCCCTCTGGGTAAAACAAAGTGCCCCCATCCACTTACATCTATGTGGAGGTACTCAAATTAAAGGTAGTTTGCTCACGATTGTAAATATTTTTTATTATTAATATTATTTTGTATTTTTTAATGTTTTATGTTCAATTTAAAAAAAAAAAAAAATTTAATTTTTTTTTTGTAACTAATAGCCTATTTCCGATGTGCTAAAGAATTATTTTCTGCGTAGACGGCCTTCGGCCGGGCGCATGGATTTTCTCCTCTATAGAATAAAAAAACCGGCTTCGCTAACTAAAGCATAGCAGGCCTTCGGCCGGGCGCAAGGATTTTCTGCTCTATGGCATAACAAAGACCGGCTTCGCTAACTAAAGCATCTCTGCATAGCCGGCCTTCGGCCGTGCGCAAGGATTTTATCCTCTATGGTATAACAAACACCGGCTTCGCTAACTAAAGCTTTTCTGCACCTAAAAGATACTTAAATTAACCTAGAGAGGAAAATAATATGCGAACACGTAAGCAAATTACCTTTAATTTGAGTACCCACACATATCACAAAGTGGGCGGGGCAGTTTTTTGGGTCCAGAGGGCACCACGGGCCTCAGCCCCCTTAAATTTTAATTATGGTTTTTTTCTTTTTTTATTCTGAATCGGGTAGCATATTTTATTTTCGTACGCCCCGTAAAGTGCACTTCAGCCTAAAATTTGGTATTACAAACGAAATTTTTTTTAATTCAAGGTTATTTTCAAGGCGAATTTACTCCAGGTAAGCTCAACTCGTCAGCCGTTCATCAGCTGTATCCACGGCGAATTAAAAAAATTGTGAAACGTCAAAATATGGTTTTGTTTCTATACTGAAATTTGACAACAAGTCAGAAAATTGCAAAAACAAAATACATGGAGTTAACTCGCCTTGTTTTGTAGTTGTAGAGTTGCACTTACCTGTTATAAATTCGCCTTGGTTATTTTATTATTGAATAAAAATGATTGTTTTCACCGAGTTTTTTTTTAAAACTTTTTTGATATCTTATCTCTACCAAGGCCCATTGAAAAGGTCTGCGCAAGAAGCCTGATGATCATTGTTTTCGTTCTTTTGAGCTTTCAAAAGTTTTTTATATACAGGTTTTTTCCTTTTGCTTTGTATATGTGGTAGTAAGCAAGGCGAATTTATAACAGGTAAGCGCAACTCTACAACTACAAAACAAGGCGAATTAACTCCATGTATTTTGTTTTTGCAATTATCTCACTTGTTGTCAAATTTCAGTATAGAAACAAAACAATATTTTGACGTTTCACAATTTTTTTAATTCGCCGTGGATACAGCTGATGAACGGCTGACGAGTTGAGCTTACCTGGAGTAAATTCGCCTTGGTAGTAAGTTTTTGACAGCTACAAAGAAAAAGTTTTTTGTTTTTGTACAAGTAAGCAGACCTGATAGATGGGCCTTGATCTCTACTTAGATGTTTTGTCAAAAATTTGTTATTTCAATTTAAGGAGACCTTTTAAAATAATCTTTTAGAAAAATAATTTGGTTTAATGGTTAACGATTCTTTTCTTTAGTTTTGATAAAACTTGACTTGGAAAAAATTCTTTCACTTATAGTAGATGTTGGAGAAATCCAAAGCAGCCCATAATACAGAATACATAATTTCTTAGTCCTTTCCTAGATTTTTTCTAAACATATAAAATCCTTCATTATGCCATTGTATTTTCCTGTTTTAACTTTTAAAAAATGTTAACACTTCTAATTGCTTTGGTTAATTCTGTTAAAAGATTGTTTGTGTTAATATCGAGGGTTTCTTCTGTTGTCAGGTCATCATCTGACTCATCCTGGCAAAGCTCTGCACCGAACATTTGGCATTTTTTTGTACTCTATTTTCAGAATGTATTGAAAAATATTTATGAATAAATATTTTCTAAACACATACATATGTACATATGTATGTGTGTAACTTTTGTAAATAATACGAAATAAATAATTAAAAACGAACAAAAAATATGTTTTAAAGCTTTGTTCACAATCAGAGCAACAATTTCGTTTTTTTCTTCTATCTTTTTTATTCCCAAAGTATTTCATATATTTTCCTTTCATTTTTAGAACAAAAATGTAACTAAAATTTTTTTAAAAATGTAACTAAAGTTGAGTCTACTTTCACTTCAGCAACAATTTGTATGATATTGTTTCTGACGTTTAAAGTAAATTTATTTAGTTTTGAATGAACATTTTAACATAATGTTTTAAAAAATAATGGTAAATGCATTCGTTCACAATCAAAAAAACATTTTCACTTGGTGTTCATAATATAGCAACAATTTCTTTTGCAACTACACACATTTTGCATCAAGAAACCGTTTGCAAATTTTAGCCACAACAATATTATGCATTTATTTTTATTTTTGTAAACATTTTGTGAAACTTTTCATTCAAAACTAAATAAAATAATTTTTAACGTCAGAAACAATTTCATACAAATTTTTGCTGAACTTCTAGTTGACTCAACTTTAGTTACATTTTTAAAAAAATTTTAGTTACATTTTTGTTCTAAAAATGAAAGGAAAATATATAATATACTTTTGGAAGAATATACAGTAGAGTCCCGATAATTCGTAATCGCAAGGGACCGGCTATTTCTTACGAATTATAGGGGGTTTCGATTTAGCGGGGTTTCGATTTAACGGGGTTAAAAGAAAATAAATACGAATAAACGGGGTTTTTCAATTTATTTACTAAAACGATACAAAAAACATAAAAAACAATTGTTAAAAATAAAATATATAAAAATTATACATACCTACATACATAAAAATTATTCATGTAACAAACTGATCTTAAGAAAATAAATCCTCACACAAACAAAAACCCACGCAGAAATAAAAAAGTGGTAAACAAAAAATCATTCTTTCCATGTTTTTGTTGTTTTTATTACGAATTATAAGTGGTAGTTAGCAAACAATTACAATTTAAAAGAGGTAAAGATGATTTTATTTGAAAAAAAAATTACGAATTAGCGAGGGGACCAAAATGTATGGAAATTTTACGAATTAACGAGATTTTTTCAAGGGACCGACAGTTTATTACGAATTATCGGGAATTACGATTTATCGAGGTACGAATTATCGGGATTTGACTGTAGAAGAAAAAACGAAATAGTTTTTTGGATTGTGAACGTAGCTTTAAGCTACACAACCGGATTTGAACTTCGCTTTTCATAAGGACCCAGAATATATATACTTTATAGGGTGTAGGACCTTCGGTGCAGGGTATAAAAAACAAACTTAATTATAACAAGTAAGAGTGCTATATTCGGCTGTGCCGAATCTTATATACCCTTCACCATTGTGCGAGCAGAATACAGAGCAACTAGACAAAAACTAAATAAATTTTACATACCTATACATACATATTTACAATACTTAAAACTTCACTATAAATAAAATTTAAAAAGCGAAAACTGGTAAATATTTTTTTTAAATCGTTTTTAGAACATAAAAAAAATAAAAATATTAAAAAAAAAATTTTTCTTTTAAAAAAACCAAGATTCGAACCAGGGAACTCTCAGTTTCTAACACACCCTCTAGACAACTGATCCATGAAGGAACGTTAATCGAATATCATTAACATGAAATATGGCACGTTTACTGTTCACAAAATTCAACAAAGTTGAGTTGTAATTACTTCTGATGTTTTTGTTCACCACAATGGCAAAGTTGGGAAATATATTCACCAAAATAGTTTATGCCATGTATGTGTGTTTGTTGGTTTTCTTTTATCTTTTTTGGCGAGTTTTTAAGTAGCAAAAAAAAACACAAAAATTCCTAGTTTCTATTTGTAAAAATATTTTCGTTAAATAGATGAAATAATAAAGAAGGGTGATAACGAAAATCATATTGGGCGTTATGCAAGTATATGTAAACAATTGAAAGGGTGGGGTAGAGGGACATCACATGGTTAAATCAAGTTCTCTCCTCATAAGAACCTAGAATGTATAAGATAATATATATATAAGATCAATATTGTAGAAATTACAAACGGAATGATAAACTTATATATACCCTTTTTCCACCTGTGGTGAAGGGTATAAAAAAAAGAGTAATTTTTGGGATTTTAGTATTTTGGACATAACTCTGCTATTTCTTAACCGATTTGACTTAAATACCAACGTGTTAAAGAAGAAATTTGCCAGTTATTTTGATTATAAAACTTGGACTCGGGAAGATCTATGGTTCCCGAAAATGGGTATTTTTCAAAAAAAATTAATATTTTGGTCATAGCTTTTTCGTTTCTGAACCGATTTTCCCGAGTTTTTATTTATTTATTTATTTTTTTTTTTTTTTATTTATTTATTTTCAGAAAATATTTTCTATTAAAAATGTCCGATCTTTTGATATATAAGGCGTAACCATAGGTCATATTACAGTCAAAAAATTCAGTTTTTATACAATTTTTAATACTTTTTGTATGGGAGGTACCACGCCCACTTCTCCAATCCCGCCCACATTTTGTGGGATGGTGTGTATTTATAACCTCAATGTTTGTACCTAATTTGAAAACTTTGGCGCTTGCCGTTCTCCAGATATACAGAAAAAAGTAATAAAAATACATACAACAACCACAAGGGATTTTTTTGGAAAAATTAGAGGCAGTCGTGGTTTTTTGGTCATATCTCAGCCATTGTTGGACCGATCTGGCTGAATAGCAATAAATGGTGGACTATATGTGACATAAATGTAAAACAACCTAGCCGCTATCATGTCTGGAGTCTCCGGAAAACACATATCAAACGTAAGACGGACAGACGGACCGATATCGTTAAACCAACTTCTCTCCTCATAAGGACCCAGAATATATATACTTTATAGGGTCTTAGATCAATATTGTAGAAATTACAAACGGAATGACAAGTTTATATATACCCTTTTCCACCTGTGGTGAAGGGTACAAAAAGGGGATTTCCCGTTGAAGTCTAATGCAAATACATATGTATGTGAATGATGTCTGCTGATTGCAACTGGTTTCAAATTACATTTGCTGAAGTTAAGTTTAATTTAAATATGTTATAGCAGCGAGTCAAAAAAAGCTAATAAGCTTAGAACAAAAACTGAGCATTTTGACGCGTTCTAAATCAGGGGAAAAGGCTGTTGATCGTGAATAATTTTTCCCTCGTAATTATTCCCCTTTTCACATATTTGCGATCATGAAAAACTCCCATAAAAAAAGGTCATTCAAATGAGAATAATAACGTGAAAAATGTTCACGGGAAAAAATTCCCCTTGTCCCTTAGATTTTCTCACTTTACTTTTGCTAGGGAACAAAACATGTATGTAGGTAGTTCTTCCTATAAATCAAATATTAAGGGCTAGATCCGGTAATAATAAGCCTGGTACTCTGTTCAGTATTTCGTGCGAAATGTTTTCAAACTCAATATAAAAAAATTCTGTGAAATAAGCCTGGTACTCTGTTCAGTATTTCGTGCGAAATGTTTTCAAACTCAATATAAAAAAAATTTCTGTGAAATACAAACGAAAAAATGTTGATAGAGTTGTACTCTGTTTATATACGAAAAACATGCGAAATGTTTCTAGCAACATTTTTATTTTTCGTGCGAAACAAGTGCAGCCCCTTTTATTTCGCACGGAATTTTAAGCAATAACTAATCATTTTTTGTAATTTTTTATTTTGTTTTTGTAAAGTGGAGTTTATAACAAGCGTTTCAGAAATAAAAATGTAGAAAAGTGCAAAAATTAACAATCAAATGAATTTTTTTTGGTTTTTACTATAGAAAATAATTAAAATAAAATTGTTTTACTTTTTTTAATGACATTTTTCAAAACACATGGTTTTGTCATAGATGGGGGTAGTGCACTTGTTTAAAATTATTGTAATAATTTTGTTAATGTTAAGTGATGAACTAAAAATTTTCAATCTTACTACACATAAGTGACTATAATGTTAAAACATTTTGTGATAAAAAAATAGTTTGATTTAAAATCAAGCAATCATCAGTTTATTGCAATTTTTTTTTTCTTCACTTATTTGACTAAAAATTTTGCACACAATTTAAAATACAAAACTTGTGTTTGCATGATTCAATCCAAGAATTATTCCGTTATTGACAGAATTTCATTTAGTTTAATTTTCTATGATTAGGCATATCATCGGAAAAATCAAAAATGCAAGTAAAAAATTATTTTTTTTTAAATTTTATTGATATTCACCCCTATTATGTAAGGCGTTGTCGACGTCGACATTAATTTTTAATTGTTGCCACATCAAGGCGACGACTACATCACTTCGACGTTAATTTGGTATTTTATAAGAATGTTGTGTCGACGTCGACTAGTTGTCGAAAAAAAAAAATCCCATCTCCAATTGTTTTTTTTTTTTGTTCTGCACTCACAACGAATGAAAAAGCAAAACGTAAAGACAGTACATGCATCTGTGTACTCGTTTCTTTTCCCCTCGTCCCTCTCGCCTATAAAGTAGCAATCATGTCAATAAGACAAGAGGCTATTTATGCTATATTCCGACATATTTTTTTAACTGATTTAGCTTTTTAAAATAAAGTGTAGAGTTTGTTTCCAATTTTGAATTTTTTTCGCGAATTTTTGGCATGTTTTAGATAAATGATATTTTTACTGTAAGTTTTCTGATTCTTTATAGCTTTAACGTTTATTAATAAATATAAGACTTTTCTTTCATGCCGCTGTTAGCAAATTTTTGCGAATTTTCGTTAATTTAGCAATTTTCACCGAATTTTTGCCATTCCTTTCAGTTTAAGGGACTTTTAATCAATTTTATGGCTTGTTTGATATATTAAAAATTTTCGCTGTTTTTGCAAATTTTTTTTTTTTTGTAACTTCCCGACATTTTGTTTTTTAGCCGTTTAGCGATTTCAAACCAATTTGAGGGTTTGTTTCAAAGTTTGAAATTTTTGCTAATTTTAGCCATGCTCGCGATAGAAGCGAAAGTTTTCTGATTCTTTACAGCTTTAACGATTTTTAATAAATATTAGACTTTGCTATCATGTAGCTGTTAGCAATTTTTTACGAATTTCCGCTAATTTTGCAATTTTAACCAAATTTTTGCCATTTCTTATAGTTTTAGGGAATTTTAATCAATTTAATGGCTTTTTTTATATATTAAAAATGTTCGCGAATTTTCGCTATTTTTGCAAATGTTTGCGAATTTTCGCAATTTTGGTTCTTTGAGGCGTTCGTCTTAAATTAAAAATTTTCGCGAAATTTCGTTATTTTAGCAAACTTTTCCGAACTTTCGCAATTTTCGCGTTAAATTTACTAATAAAATTTGTGCCCATAACTTCTTTTAAATTTGCATTTTTTATTTCAAACGTATTCAATAAATATGTTTACATTTCATTTAAAATTTCTTTAACTTTCATTTGAGTCGTCGCAAAATTTCCTGTCGACTAAAACGGAGACAATACTACTCGACGTCGACTTGAAAGCGCCTTAGAAAATATCAATTGACTGTCAATAGTAATCGATTATTGTCAACAACGACTCAGAAAATACCATAATTGTTCAGGTGCCGTCGACTTGTTTCGATGTCGACTTTCATAATAGGGGTGATTATGTTTTCGTACAGCTTTTTGATTGCAAGGTACAAATTTGTAAAAAATAATTTATTGCCGTTTTATTTAGTGAGAGTGCAATGTTGATTTAATTCAACCTTTATTGTACTACCCCCATCTATGGTTTTTGCTTACATTCAAAAATAATGTTGCATACTTGCAGGATAGATAACATTGATACATGACAAAATTTTCGTGTGAAATAACCAATGTTGCTTAACATTTTTCGCAGGTTCGAACAGAGTACTAGGCTTTACAAACGAAAAAATGTTGATAGAGTTGTACTCTGTTTATATACGAAAAACATGCGAAATGTTTCTAGCAACATTTTTATTTTCCGTGCGAAACAAGTGCAGCTCCTATTATTTCGCACGGAATTTTTTATTTTGTTTTTGTGAAGTGGAGTTTATAACAAGCGTTTCAAAAATAAAAATGTAGAAAAGTGCAAAAATTAATAATCAAATGAAATTTTTTTGTTTTTTACTATAGAAAATAATTAAAATAAAATTGTTTTACTTTTTTTAATGACATTCATCAAAACACATGGTTTTGTCATAGATGGTTGCAGTGCACTTGTTTAAAATTATTGTAATAATTTTGTTAATGTTAAGTGATGATCTGAAAATTTTCAATCTCACTACACATAAGTGACTATAATGTTAAAACATTTTGTGCTAAAAAATAGTTTGATTTAAAATCAAGCAATCATCAGTTTATTGCAATTTTTTTTTCTTCACTTATTTGACTAAAAATTCTGCACACAATTTAAAATACAAAACTTGTGTTTGCATGATTAAATCCAAGAATTCTTCCGTTACTGACAGAATTTCATTTAGTTTAATTTTTTATGATTATGCATATCATCGGAAAAATCGAAAACCATGCAAGTACAAAATTAAATTTTTTTAAATTTTACTGATATGTATTATGTTTTCGTACAGCTTTTTCATTGCAAGTTCAAATTTTGAACTCCAAATTTGGATTGAGTGCAGATTTTATGCAGACAATCACACTTAGCGATAGTGAAAAAATTTACAATACCAATTAATTTTTTTAGTGCTAGTAAAAAAAAAAATACCAATCATCACTAAAGCTGGTACAAATTTGTACAAAATAATTTATTGCAGTTTTATTTAGTGAGAGTGCAATGTTGATTTAAGTCAACATTTATTGTACTACCCCCATCTATGGTTTTTGCTTACATAAAAAAAAATGTTGCATACTTGCAGGATAAATAATATTGTTACATGACAAAGTTTTCGTGTGAAATAATCAATGTTGCTCAACATTTTTCGCAGGTTCAAACAGAGTACTAGGCTATGAGGCACAAACCGATATATTGGTCAACAAAATGCAAAACAACAGGTCGATTGCCTGCAGATTTATGAAGCTTTCGAAAGACGTGGTGCAAGAATTTTGGAAAATATTTTACTACATAAAATTTAAAAAGTGAAAAAAACTAGCGTTGCACAGTGGCGCCATTTGAGTTTTTTCGTTGCAAAAATCATATCTTTTGAACCGAATAAGATAATTGAACAGTTTAACAGCATATGATAGATAACTGTTCAGCCTATGAAATGAGCGTTTGGAAAGGGTGCTACGCTTTGTAGGGGCCTACTTATGGGTTATCAAAGTTAAAATTAGTAGAAAAATCAATTTTATGGTAACTAAAAAAAATTATTTTTACATTTTTAAATTTTTTTTTATTTTTTTTTCTTTAGGGTTTTATGTTTTAAATTATTACCCAACAAATTAAAAAAAAATAATTTTTTTTTTTTATTTATTTTTTCAATTTTCTGTAAAATAATTTCATAAGATTTTTATTCTGTAAAATATTCATCACAATTCGTAAGAGAAGGTATATCTAAAAGACTAACCATTTCTAAACTATAATTATTTTCTAACTCTATTCGTGACTTCACATGCCGCAGGGAAGAAATAAGTGGATCGGAAGATGCTGCCAACATGTTGAAGAGGTCCTCATTTTGCCTTACCCTTGATGCTTTGAATGTGTCCTGCAATCTATATTTTTTATAAAATTTGTTAAGAGACTCCTGTGCTTCTTCAGAAAGCTCTCCAATTGGCAAAGACTGGTACTCAATTATATCTTTGCCATGCGCCAATATTTTATGGACGGTCGGGGTCAACTTCTTCTGCGGATATATTTATGCTAAAAGTGATGCAGTTTTCGACGTATATTCTCCATATTTTGTAGAATTGATATTTTCTTTGCAGTTTAAAACATCCAAGATCGTTCCCAATCTTTTCACGATTTGATTGTCAATTCCAGTGATTCTAGTTACTGCCTCACCATTTTCAAAAAATCTCCTAGAAGTGTTTCCATCGTTTGAGTTACGGTATCCGTGCTTGGGACAGTCTACTTTTAGTCCAACTTGTTTAAAAAAAGGCATCCTGTATTTGCTTCTTTCTGATCTTTTCCTTATCCTTTATTGATGTATTTTCATCGAAGTTTTCCTCCTCTTGTGGTAGGGTATACGCCAGTTTTAGCAAGAATTCCATACACCTTATCCTTGCATGTAATGGTGACATTCCGTATTCGTAATTCTCCTCATTTGTAGAATCGTTTAAATTACCAAAGTTCTTCTGACTCTTTTTGCAAATCGGGCATGACATTGTTGAGGTTGTTCCTGTCAGTTCGTTTACGACTTTTCCGTCAACCATGGTCAGGTGGAACTCGTAATTGCATTCAATATATTTTCCTTCTCCAATTTGCAGCTTTGTAGGCTTAATCTTGCTTATTTGTTCTTCAATGTCCTTCACCGTGGTCCTTATGAGTTCTGCCGATTCCCTTGCAAACTGAAACATTAAATATATAAACGCTTTGTCCGGATGATCCATCGCAGCCCCATTTGCTGATCAATGTCAACTTCTCAGGAAGAATTTTCACCTCATTTTCAGGAAGACTCTCCAACAACCGTATTGCTGTATGGCCCATGAGATCCTGCAGATTGGCTTTCGCAGAGACTTCCGTAAACTCCGTATGCAGTGGTCGTGAATTTATTTTGGCTTGCGTAATATGCTTGTATCCGGGTAAAACGTCAGCGCCGTGTCGCGTTAAAGATGCCCGTAGTTTCTCATATTTCTCTTTGGAAAGTTCTAAGTCCATAAACAAGGCCAAGGCTTCTTCGGAACCATACTTTTTAATGTGTGCGTTTGTGGGCGACTAATCCTTTTTAGTCGCAGTGGGCTTGCATCAGCCACAGATTTGGTTATCTGCGACCTAGCTCTTTCACTATCCTTTGTACATATATTTAATAGACAGCGCGTCCGATAAATGCTTCGTGGTCAAGTCATTGGTGGCATCGGCACGTTTCCTCTTTCTTGTGAAAATTGAACACTCCTCAATACTTTTTTTTGGCCTTACTTTTGCTCCTCTGGTTGATGTGGTGGATTTATCTACTGCCAATATATCCAGGATGGTGTCTTCATTAAGCCAGTCCTTGTATTTGGAGTTCTGAATGGTTCGATTAGATTTCACCCATTTTGCCTTAATATTTGCATATTTCAGATAAAAAATATTTTTTATAATTTCGCTTCTCTCAATATTTCCGTATAAGCTATCAAGTTCTTCTAAAGCAGCTTCCGTGAAATTCTTTGGTGTGGTTTAGTCTTGGGCTTAATCGTTCATTTAGGTGACCGGTCATTATCGTTCAGTTAAAACAAATGAACTAGTTCGTTCTTTTCGTTCACTCGGTCTTTTCTGTCAGCGGTCTTTTGTGTCAGTCGGTCTTTTGTGTCACTTGGTCTTTTGTGGCCTTCGTTTAGTCATTCACAATTGATTGAATACGGCAATGTGTTAAAAGAAACAAGTATAGCATACTTGTATGATGTTACACTCAAAATATTATGTAGGTAAATTCAAAAGAATATTAAGTTTGAATAACTGAAAATTTAATTAGATAACGGAAAATCATTTAAAATAAAGGAATTTTACGGCTTTTTTTTAAAAAAATGAATTCGTTTTGATAAAAATGTTTAGTTTTAATAAACTATGTTCAGAATTATAGGTCTGTTAAAAACCCTAAATTATAACAAATTTCGATATGGAAGTGAAATTTGTTATAGTGTTTTATAGCATAAAAGTGGTTTTCAGAAGGCAACTTAATATGGGACACTAAATAAATTATGGGCCGATTATTAAAAAATTGCATGGTTTTATATCTGGCCAAATACATTCCCCACTACAATTAGTTGAAATTCTCTCAACATTAATTGTAGTTGTAAGTAGGTTAAGAAAAACAAAATAAAAACAACAACAACTTACAAAAGATGTTGTCAATTAAGTGTTTTTTTAGGCCGTGCACTTGTCTGTTTATTATCAAAAAGTAATTTCAACTAATTGTAGGGGGGAATGTAAGATGAGATAAACCCACTGTTTATTGTTGATGTGTTTTGTTTAAACTTTGATATTATTATAAGTAGAACTGTTGCTATAAGTCTTATACGTTTAACAGTTTTATTTGGTTTAATATCTTTAGTTTTTCTAAAATCTTTATGGATGAAGTTTCCTGATGATTTGGCCTAAGCAACCATGCGCATAGGACTAGCTTATCCCATCAACAATAAATTTCAAGTGTTTTTATCAATAATAAAAACTGGGAATTATCCAAGATGTCAACAACAACAGAGACAAACTTGTACTCAGCTGTTAAATTGAAAGTAAATTGCCAAAAAAATGGAAAGGTGAAATCGAAAGCCATCTCGTGGTCAATTTAAAAAGTGTGAGTGTGTTAGTAAAAAACTGAGAGTGTATTGCAAATTGAAAGAATTGAAAGGCAAAACTTGATCGTGTGGCCACCAAGTAAGCAAAGTGTGAAACTGATTGCACTTTCTGTACGGATTCATATTTTTATACCCTTCACTTCAGGCGGAAAAGGGTATATATAAGTTTGTCATTCCGTTTGTAATTTCTGCAATATTGATCTAAGACCCTATAAAGTATATATATTCTGGGTCCTTATGAGGAGAGAACTTGATTTAACCATGTCCGTCCGTCTGTCCGTTTTACGTTTGATATGTGTTTTCCGGAGACTCCAGACATGATAGCGGCTAGGTTGTTTTACATTTATGTCACGTATAGTCCACCATTTCGTGCTATTAAAATTCAGCAAGATCGCTCCACAAATGGCTGAGATATGATCAAAAAACCACGACTGCCTCTAATTTTTTCCAAAAATCCCTTGTTGCTGTTGTATTTTTATTGCTTTTTTCTGTATATCTGGAGAACGGCAAGAGCGAAAGTTTCCAAATAAGGTACACACATTAAGGTTGTCAATACACACCACCCTTCAAAATGTGGGCGGGATTGGAAAAGTGGGCGTGGTACCTCCCGTACAAAAAAATTAAAAATTGTTTAAAAACCTAAATTTTAGGGCTGTCATATGTCCTATGGATATGACTTATATACCAAAATATTGGAAATTTTTAGTAAAACATATTTTATAAAAAACTCGGGAAAATCGGTTCAGATACAAAAAAATTATGACCAAAATTAAATTTTTTTTTTTTTTAATACCCACTTTGTCATTCCGTTTGTAATTTCTGCAATATTGATCTAAGACCCTATAAAGTATATATATTCTGGGTCCTTATGAGGAGAGAACTTGATTTAACCATGTCCGTCCGTCCGTCCGTCGTTTGATATGTGTTTTGCGGAGACTCCAGACATGATAGCGGCTAGGTTGTTTTACATTTATGTCACGTATAGTCTACCATTTCGTGCTATTAAAATTCAGCAAGATCGGTCCACAAATGGCTGAGATATGATCAAAAAACCACGACTGCCTCTAATTTTTCCAAAAATCCCTTGTTGTTGTTGTATTTTTATTGCTTTTTCCTGTATATCTGGAGAACGGCAAGAGCCAAAGTTTCCAAAAACAAATAAACACACATACATGGCATAAACAATTTTGGTGAATATATTTCCCAACTTTGCCATTGTGGTGAACAAAAACATCAGAAGTAATTACAACTCAACTTTGTTGAATTTTGTGAACAGTAAACGTGCCATATTTCATTTTAATGATATTCGATTAACGTTCCTTCATGGTTCAGTTGTCTAGAGGGTTCGTTAGAAAGTGAGAGTTCCCTGGTTCGAATCTTGGTTTTTTAAAAAGAAAAATTTTTTTTTTAATATTTTTATTTTTTTTTATGTTCTAAAAACGATTTAAAAAAAATATTTACCAGTTTTCGCTTTTTAAATTTTATTTATAATGAAGTTTTAAGTATTGTTAATACAGTATTCCACGGATAATTACCTCGACAAAAATGCCAATGTTTTTGGGTAATTATGCGGGGTAAGCATTTAAACGAATACGCTTAACTACCTCGTTGAGGTAATTATAAGAATACGGTTAACTACCTCATTGAGGTAATTAAGCGAATTCGTTTGAATACCTCAGTGAGGTAATTAGACGTATTTATTTACAAGATAACTTTGATGAATGAAAAAATTTAAGACATGAATTTTTACTTTTATTTTATTTTTATATTTATGCGTTTAGAGCTTTTAATGAATTTGGTATCGATTTGTTTGTAAATAATTAACATGTTTTAGCCATTGCTGCATTTTTATTGCACACATATTTTAAGTTATTAAAACATATTTAAATACATGTTCAGCAAATAAAAAAATTGCTTAAATTTCTGGTTAACAGATGTATTTTCTGTTGCTTTAATTTCGCCACCTACATTAAATTTTCACTGTACAATTTTAAGCCAAAGCAAGGTTTTTTTTGAAGATAAATGTTTTTCGCAACTTATTACATAGAAACCTAGACGCATCGTTTAGTAAACGATCGAATCAGAAACACTTTTTTAAGTAATCTTTTCGTGTCCGTCCGTCCGTCCATCTTTCTGGTTGTATGTCCATGTAAAACTTGTGCGAAAAGTAAAGGTATCAGTTTTTAGATAATTTGATAAAATTGGGTAAATATGTTTAATTGTCATAAGCGAAACCTATGTAAATTGCAAGAATCGGTCTATAATATCACGTAGTCCCCATGCAAACTTCAAACTTTAATCTATTTAAGACAAAATATCTCATAAATTTTGTGTATCTAGTAGAGGTCTGCAAGAATAAATAAAAACCAATTTCAACACACTCATTTGTTTTTAAACTACAATGTGTCGAGCACCCAATAATAACGAAACAAATGAAAGAATAACCAAAGACAAAACGAATAAAAACTCATTCAATTCAGTCAATTCAAGTCAAATGAGTGAAATATTCATATATAACTAGCTTAACCCAGTGCGCTTCGCTACACTGCTTTAACCATTTCTTCAGTTGAGAGATACTTAATATATGCATCCTATGGGAGGTATTTCCCCCTGTGCCTACCGGCATTATTTTTATTTTCAAAAGTGTAGCATACCATAAGAGTGACTTTTACAAAGTTTGAACATTCTCACTTAACAGTTCTTAAGATATGCGATATTAAACATTGGTGTCCCATGGGGGGTAACACTTCCCCCGCTGCTATTTAATTTCAGTTTTGGGGCTCTGAAGATCCTACTATCAAAAGTTCAACAAAATCCGTGCAGTGGCTCTTAATTATATTTTTATCTATGAGGTGTACTGCTCCTTCTCTGTCAACCCCGCCCATTTTTATATTGAAATTTAAAGTTAACCATAATAGTAGCTTTAACCACGTTTGAAGACTCTCCCTTTAATAGTTCTTCAGTTGAGTGATATTTAATATATGCATCCTATGGGAGGTATTTCCCCCCCTGCGCCTACCCGCTTTATTTTTATTTTCAATAGTGTAGTATACCATAAGAGTGACTTCTACAAAGTTTGAACATTCTCACTATAACAGTTCTTAAGATATGCGATATTAAACATTGGTGTTCTTTTGGGGGTAACACTTCCCCCGCTGCTATTTTATTTCAGTTTTGGGGCTCTGAAGATCCTACTATCAAAAGTTCAACAAAATGCATGCAGCGGCTCTTAATTATATTTCTATCTATGAGGGGTACTGCTCCTCCCCTGTCAACCCCGCCCATTTTAATATTGAAATTTTCATTTTACCATAATAGTAGCTTTAACCACGTTTGAAGGCTGTCCCTTAAATAGTTCTTCAGTTGAGCGATATTTAATATATGCATCCTATGGGAGGTATTTCCCCCCTGCGCCTACCGCTTTATTTTTATTCTCAATAGAGTAGTATACCATAAGAGTGACTTCTACAAAGTTTGAACATTCTCACTGTAACAGTTCTTAAGATATGCTATATTAAACATTGGCGTCCTATGGGGGGAACCACTTCCCCCGCTACTATTTTATTTAAATTTTGGGGCTTAGAAGATCCTACTACCAAAAGTTCAACAAAATGCGTGCAGCGGGTCTTAAGATATGCGATATTAAATATTGGCATCCTATGGGGGGTACCAATTCCCCTGCCCCGATTTTGGATTTCAAAATCAACTAACCATCATCACTCCTCCCTGTACCTTCCCTAAAAATTTTATGGAAATCGGTCGAGCCGTTCTCGAGTTATGGAGTGACAATCAAAATGTACACTTCTTTTTATATATATAGATTTGAATGTAAATTTTCTGTACCTACACATTACGTATGTATGTGTAAGCTTAACTCTTACAAATAAAAGAAGCCACAAGCTTACACACATATTACGTCAATGTATTCAAATAAATGTATGCACATTCAATAATTCAAAAATTATTCGAATATTTTTGTAAACTTGCTCTCTCTAATAGTATGTTCACATTTGGCTTCTTAAACGCGTTTAAGCAGTTCGAACGTGATTAAGCTCTAATCACTTCAAAATCGAGATGATTACCCATACATTGAAGTGATTTGTTAATCACTTCAAATCGACATGATTACAACTAAATCACTTCATAAACCACATAGAATCCACTGAACATACCCTAATAATGTAGAATCGCTCGATTGTGTACAACCGGCCAAGATGTCTGCTTAATATTTTTATTTTTTTTTTCCTTAAATAATTCATAAATTTTCACAATTTCATCATTAAATTGATTAAAATAATCTTCTGATAATTTTATAAAAGTGTTTTTATCCATTTTTAATACTTTAAAGAAATTTAAATTTGTTTGTTGTTTTTTTGTGTGCTTGTGTGTGTGTTTTTTCTTAATCATCTGTCATCTTAATCATCTCAAATGTAATGTGAACGGCTTTGATTAGCTAAATCAACATTTTGCTTAAACGCGTTTAAAAACCCAAATGTGAACATACTATAACGGGTCATTCCAATGTTTTGTTATTTATGAATGACTCTCAAATTCATTTACAGAAAACAAGTTTTTTATTTAATTCATTCTCTCTGATTTTTGTATATGGTTTACTCTTTTCTTATATTTTTGAATGTTTAATATTTGAGTAAATGTTGTGCACTTTGAATAAAGGCAAACAAGTGAATTATTCAAAGCAGACCTCTAGTATCTAGATAATATATAACTCTTATATGAATCTTGACCTCATAACATAACTTTTAATGCAAAAATTAATTTGTTTAATATTTTGCTTTTAATCAAGCCATATTTTGTTTTTTAGGCATATTTTTTTAAAAAAAAATTGAGTGCATATTTTCAAATTATTAACATGGAAAACTTGGTTGCATTACTTGCTGTGTTTTTGTCAAATAGTACTGAGGCAATTAAACGAATGAAATTTTGGTATAATTTTGTTTTGGGAGTTAAATTTTTAAGGCAATTATCCGAATCGGGTAATTAAGCGTATGGCAATTAAACGTGGATTTTTGTTTAAAAAATGGAAGAAAAAAACGGGGATTTAAAACTCGAGGTAAATAAGCGTGAAAGGCATTTAAGCGTGGGGTAATAAACCGGGTTATACTGTATGTATGTATGTATAGGCATGTAAAATTTATTTAGTTTTTGTCTAGTTGCTCTGTATTCTGCGCGCACAATGGTGAAGGGTATATAAGATTCGGCACAGCCGAATATAGCACTCTTACTTGTTTTTTATTATGTTTTTAAAAATATTTGACAGCTTTTTTGTTAATTTTTAATAGAAGCTTAAGCAAGCTTATGCATATTATATTTGGGCATTAATATTTTCAGTAGCAAAGAAGAATTTGAGCAGTCCGTAAGTATAACTGCAAAGTAATTTATAATATCGATGTTGAAACATCGATGTATCGTGTTTCTTACCGATGTTTTTTAGTATCGATGCTTATCGTGGAAACATCGATTTTTTGAAATATCGATGTTTTTTAGGACTATGTTGCATCCATATCCGTAATGCTTCTGGTCACGACCATCACGAATAATCGAGGCCCGACTGTATATCATATTTATTGACCCTTATCGTGGTTGGCGAATTTAAAATACGACATACGAAAGAGAACGTGAACTTATTTCCTTTAATCTATTACCAAGCAGTCGCATCCGTATTTTAAATTCGCCAACCACGATAAGGGTGTTTATTATCCGAAATTTTCCTGAGTTGCTCTTTTCCTTTAAAAATAATAATTATTTACGGTTCCTGCTATATTCGTACATAGCTTTGTTATTAGGATTGGTAGATCTTTCAGAATTTGCATAAATAATCTTTTTGGCATTTTCTTCTTGTTAAGTAATTAGAAACTCGTTTCCAAAGATTTATACACTAGTATTTAAAATTACTTGTTTCTTAAATATAATAAGAATTATCGTCATTACATTTTTTTTAAATAAATTTGTGAAAACTCTAGACCCTCCCCGCCAAACGGTAAGGCTGGATCCACGCCGATATAGTGAATCGAAATCAATAAAAAAGTAAATTTCGAATTTTTTGATGATACGTTGTTTTGCAATTTAAGTAACGGTATATTTTAAAAAATAAGTCTCTTGAGTGGTTTCTACAAAACATTATTGATTAAATATGTTGTATTTTTATTTTTTTATAATAAGGTATGTGATGGAAATAGATTTAAAACCGAAAATTTCGTTATCAGTATCTTTAAAAATGTAGTTCTAATACAATAACCTCTTATTTGCTTTAAATATTCTTTTACATTTCAAATCGGATGGTTAAAAAAATTTTTTATTTAATTAATTGTTGTTGGTTGGATAGAAGTTTAAAATCACGAGCGCAGAAATCAAAATCACGATTTAATATTTTAAAGCTTTGTTCACAATCAGAGCAGCAATTTCGTTAGTGGAGAGGGTATTATGAATTTGTGCTGATGTGTGTAACACCTTAAAATATGGGTCCTTGACTCACCTTAAAGTATACCGATCGACTCAGAATCACTTTCTGAGTCAATCTATAGATGTCAGTCCGGCTGGCTAGCTGTCCATGTGACCTTGTATAAAATTTGGCATATAGGTTCCTATTGGCACAAGGACCACGCCTATTGAAAATGGGCCGAATCGCCGGACCACGAGGGGAGATAGGGGCGATTTCTGCCTCTCATTAACAATCAAACAGATTTTAATGAAATTTAAAACATATATAAATAGATCCATATTTATATGGCTACATAAACTAAGCAGTTTTTAAAAAAAATAGGACAAGGGAAGGTTGGGGGAAATTTCTGCCTCTCACAAACACTCTTACCGATTTTAATGAAAACATAGATTCTCCATGGTTCCCGAATAGGGTGCACTCTCGTAAATGTGTTTTAAAATACGGTGGCGTAGGGTATCATGTAGTCGGGCTTGACCGACTGTACTTTCTTACTTGTTTCTTCCCAAAATGTAACTAAAGTTATTTTAAAAAGTTGAGTCAAGAACTTCAGCAACAAATTGTATGAAATTGTTTCTGACCATGGTATAATAAGTACCAGGTAGGTTCATAAGAGAGAGTTGTCAATTTGTTTACCCATGTAATATCAAACAAGAGAAATAGAATAAAAAATAAAACAAATTACCGAATGATATAGAAAAAAATTTTGTTTATATGTATATGTAAAAAAAAGTAATATGTATTATAAAGGACACAAATGAATAAAAAAAATTTTACCGGAGAATTTATTAGCATACATTAGAAATTCGTATATTCCTTTTACATCAACGATAGATGGTATAGCACAGGGCATCAAACGGGCACGTTTTGGTTTTTGATTCAGATAAAAAAAATCTGTGTTTTCAAAATGAAACATACAGATTTTTGAATGTTTTTTTATCAACACCGCATGAATCACTCCACAATTTCGTTTAATTTTCGGGACATGTATAAAATTGAACATTTTTGTTCAAAAGAACAATTGCATGTCGTCATCTTAAAGACCTAATAACCTATCTGCAAAAATTTCAAAATTGAGTTTTTTTATGGATTTTTAGTCCCTATATCATAACGCATATGTGTGCAAAATTTTGAACATGTAATATTACAAATGACAAAGTTTTTGTACCTAGAGGACCGTTACGCACAAAAAAAGAGAAAAATAAATCATCAAAAATCACGATAAAAGTTTAATTTTGTTGCATAGTGTGATTTAAACAAACATTTAGTACTTGTTTTTGCTTAAACCAGTAAAAGAACCCTGTTGTAAATAAAATAGTCAGTTGCAAAAAACACTAACTATAAATGAACTTTTTTTGAATGACTACAAATTGGTTTAAATCTCATGCAGATATCAACCAAAAAGGCACACGTTAAACACAAATAAAAGCAAAATAAGTAAAACAAGCATGCCATGAAGTCAAATGAAAAAAATTTATACAAACATTTTAAAATAATTAAAAATTAAATCAATACAAATCTGTTTATGTACTAGCAATTATGTGGCGTATTTATTTCAGGACTACCATACATCATCATTTTGGGCAGTTTAATGCAAACTTTTCATAAATAATTATTTCTATATCAAAATATATAAAGATGTACATACATTTTTTTGACAAAAATTATTTAAAATTTAAATAATTTATTATAAACTGACAATACTTTTAATTAATTACAAACAGGTTGAAACATAAGTAGTAAGTAGTCAGTTAAAAAGTCATGCAAAGATGGCCAATTGACTACTGCCTATGACATGCCCATGTTAAAATAGTGAGTCGTCGACAAGGAAAAAAGTCACTTAATCAACTAGTTGTGGTTATAAAAAAACCTGTTTGAAGTTAGTTATAAATGTGTTTGACTTCCTACAGGGAAACTACTACTGTAATTATTTAATGTATATATGTAATATTCATGTGTATAAAGACATTTTTATTTATTCATACTAATTAGTACTGCAGATAGGTTATTTGGTTTCAGATTTTTACAATTCCAAAAAACCTAAGTGTCATAACATAAGCTGTGATTAGAAAAACAAAGTTTTCTCAACCGATATATATTACTGGTTTCATTTTAATCCAAATATGTCATTTTCGTTTCAATATCGTTAATAGTTCCAATTTTATAAACGTTTTCTCCCTCTCCTGTAAACTTTTGAAAACTGCAGATAGGTTATTTCGTCTTTTAGGTGACGATATGTAACATTTTTTATAAATTTTTTTGTCTGATTTAAAAAATTATATTAGTAACTTTTTTTATTTTAATTTTAAATTTTTGTTTGAATTTTTTTTTTTATTTATTTTACTTTTTGGCATTTTCTTTTGTTTGAAATAAATTTGGCATTCTATTGGTTTTCTAAAGGCCTGACCATAATATGCATAGCCTTGCTTAACCTACTGTCAAAAATTAACAAAAAGTCTCTCAAATGTATTTAAAAAAACAAAAACAAAATAAAAAAACATTTGATTCCGTACGGAATGTGCGATTAGATTCGCACCTTGCTTAAGCAAATGACAGTTTCATTAAACTTAGCAAAAAGTTTCCTTAAGTTCAATATGGTTTGCCTCATATAATAAACATGTATTCGCACATTTGATTAAGCCAACTTAAGCACATTGTGGTTGGGCCTTAATTGAGAACTAAATTTCTAATGACTATACCTTGTATTATTCTACCAAGGCGAATTCATAAAGGTGACCGCATCATGAGATAGCATTATGCTAGCTATCCCTTTCTTTTAAAAAATACTATGTATTTTGTTTTTGGAAAAAATTAGAGTGAATGTCAAAATTATTGGTTGAAAATATAAAAGGAATTTGTTTGTTTATGAAATACTTATACAAAATTGCTTTAAAAGGTAAATCTTTTTCCTGTATTGCAAATTGTGGCTCCACGTATTCCTTACGCCTTTTAAAATCCTCTTGTTAATATTTTTGCTTAATTTTTTTTTGTTTTATACATTTAAAAAAATTTTTTTTTCTTGATTTTGATTTTAAATTTTAACAAATTTTTTCACAAAATGTAAATAACGCTTGACATTTAGTATACACACAAGGAAATAAACAATAAACAGATGACTCGAAAATATCACCTTTATGAATTCGCCTTGTATTCTACCATGTTTCTGACGTTTAAAATAATTTTATTTATGTGTAGTTTATAGAACACGAGCGCCTTACTCGTCCGTTCAACTTACATTTAAAACAAAAACAAAATTTCGAAATTTGTTTTTGTTTTAAATGTAAGTTGAACGGACGAGTAAGGCGCTCGTGTTCTATAAACACCACATTAGTTTTGAATGAAAATTTTAACAAAATATTCCAACAAATAATAACAAATACATAATATTGTTTTGAGCAAAATTTGCAAACTGTTTCTTTATTTAAAAAGTGTGTGGTCGCGAAAAAAGTGTTGCTCTATTTTAACACCAGTGAAAATGTTGATGCCTAATGTGAACAATGCTTAAAACCAAAAATCCCTATCAAAAAAACTGAGAAAATTGTTCTGTGAAAACAAAAATCTAAAAGAGTCCTATGAAGCAGAATATACTAATTAAGTGACCTCACAAGCGCCGCTGTTTGCGATGATTTTCTTCGTGTGTTAGTGCCGGTTCACACACGTCAAGTTCGACTCGTCAAGTCTTGAGTTTTTAGGGCACTGCTACACGTTCAATAAATATCGTGATATTTGGATCGCGATCCATTTTAAAATATTGATGGATCACGAGCGTATGCTACATGTTCAATATTTATCGCGTCGGTATTTATGTTATTTTTGTGTTGTGCGGGTCGTTTGTCAATGTCGCGAGAAAATCAAAAGAAAGCCTGTTTAGCTATTTTGCTTGCTTTTTTAAAAACCTTTAATAATTTTTGCAGTGCAGTCACTCTTTTTATTTTGTCGGAATAAGCTTTATCCGACGAGTCCACAATTCCGGCAATGCCTTCAAATTAAAAATGAAATCTTTTAAAATAATTTTTTCACTGCTTAATTCCGATTCCACCGGCAGAACCCACTCAATTTCACTGTCTTCTGCCATTACCCTTTATTTCAATAAACTTTACACAAATTTTGTCAATTGTTTAACTTTTTATTTGTTTAATTTTTTCCACTGAGTATTTTATTTCTTTTATTTTGACACTTTTTACTGACTTATCATGACTATTTAATATCATGAAAATGCTACACGTTCAATATTTATCACGCGATCCACGATCCGCGATCTGGATTTCATATTTTAGGTCATTCTGCGATATGGATCGCGATCCATCAATATTGCATGCTACACGTTCAATAAATATCGTGATACTAGAAATATCACGATATTTATTGAACGTGTAGCAGTGCCCTTAGGAGAGAAGGGAAAAGAGAATGCCATTTCATTTCCCCTCTCTCCTAAAAACTCAAGACTTGACGAGTCAAACTTGACGTGTGTGAACCGGCACTTACGTTTGTCATAATTTTTTTTGTATAGTGCCGGTTCACACACGTCAAGTTTGACTCGTCAAGTCTTGAGCTTTTAGGAGAGAGGGGTAAAGAGAATGGAAAGGGGTACATACTTGACCGTACCAGTCAGTTTTGTATTTTTCTTTTCTTTTTTCATCCGTAATATAATAAAAAGCTACAAAGTTGAAGGAAAAGAAAACAAAAATTAATTTTGTGGATGAACGTGAACGCAAGTTCAAAAGAAAATTTAAATAAAACTGTTCAAGTAAACTTGACCTGTGTGAACCGGCACTTATTTACTTTTTTTTATAAGGCATTTTGACACTTGCCGTCTCAATTCTAGCAACAAAATGCCTGTTGTTTTTTTATTGTTTCATTGTTGTAGTACTGAGGGCACTTTGTTAATACATTTTGCTATGAAGTAGGGAATGGTAAATGGATTCCAAAATCGATTTTTGATTTTTCGATCGACTTTTTTTATTTCGATTTTTGCAATCGATTAATCGAACCTCAAAATCGATTTTAAAATCGATTTCAAAATCGTTTAAGATTAATTTGCAAACTTATTCCTTATATCACAAAGGGGGATACACCAGCATTTTTTTGGGAAACTACTAGAGAAATTGAACGAAGATTTTTACAGTCGGTAGATATGACTACTGTTTATAATTTTCTTGCAAAAAGTGAAAATGTGTAAATTTTGAGATGGCCTTTAGAGGATTAAGTGCGCATGTACATTTCCCATTAAAATTGTGTTCTTGTGTAGTTTATCAGAACTGTCACATAAATCAATTCCGATCGAAAGTGATTCCGTATCTTCATCACTTCAATCACTTTTGATCGTGACAAGCCTGAATGTATGGATAGTATTTCAAAGGATTATGACAATAGTTCCTGATCAGTGGCGACTGTTTCTTTGCTAAGTTACTATTAAGTTAGATAAGAGAAAACAAACATTTGCATGTCATTGATTACTAGCTTTTTGTTTTCCACTCTTCTTATAACTTGATTTAAATATCGCTAAGTCTGTGTTCATACGGCTCATGACTTATTGACAAGATTACTACTTTATAGGCGAGAGGGACGAGGGGAAAAGAAACGAGTACACAGATGCATGTACTGTCTTTACGTTTTGCTTTTTCATTCGTTGTTTAATTTTGTTATTGTTTTCAATGTCAAAAAAGCACACATGCATACGCACGACTATACAAAAAAAAAACAAAATGTCGTCAACATGACATGAATCATTTGAACGCCAATTCATGTTCAAAGAAGAAAAAGGAAGAATCTTGTCAATAAGAAATGAGCCGTATGAACTCAGACTTACACACTGGTCTGTTTGAATATTAGCGTATTTCCACAGGAATGCCATGGTTTAATTCACCTGTTGTGTTTTTATAATATGTTGATTATCACAGAGCTGACTTTCAGTGTTTGTTTCGGTACGATATGTTTGGACTGTTTTGTTCACTGTCCATTGACTTTAATTTCTGAAGAACAAGAGCCCCTATATTAAACTTGAAAGTATACTAAGGATACTAATACGTAAATACGTAAAACTACAACTTTAAATTTAGAAAACTGCATAAACATATGTACCACCTACACACGTGTGTACTCACAAAAACAATCTCAAGTTTTATTGTGCATGCCCATAATTTATCGATTTAATTAAGATTTAAATTAGAAATTGCTAAAATTTTGATAAAAATTCAATAATCGATTTTAAAGGCCCAATAATCGATTTCAGTATAAAACCGCAAACGTAGAATCGATTGCAAAAAATCGATTTTTTTAACCACAAAATCGATTTTCGATTGGAATCGAAATCGATTTACCATTCCCTACTATGAAGTATACTAAAAAAAATCACATAATTGGGGAAAGAAAAAATCAGCCTGATTACGGTTGGCGTTGGCGTATTCGCCTGAGTAATTTTTTGTAATAGATTTAAGTAACACAGAACCTCTTTTCTTTAATCTACTACAAAAAAACGACTCAGGCGTATACGCCAACGCCAACCGTAATCAAGCTGAATGTTTTTTAAACCATCCGGTTTGGCGTGGAATGCTCCATAAATATATTAATGTGCTGTTATCACAACACAAGTGTTTGAACGTATTTAAAATTTATAGGAAAAGCACTGCTTTTTGCATGATACAAATACAGAAGGTAGTTCCACTCTCTCTTTTTGTCGCCATATTAACGTTCTGACGTTTATTGGAATTATGAAAATTTGTGCTACCATAACAAATTTCAAATAATTCCGATAAACGTCAAAAAATAAATTGTGAGAGAGAAGTGGAACTACCTTGTGTATTTGTATCATTGTGTTTTGAGTGTTTTACATATAAATTTAACTACATGTTCAATCACTTGTGTTGTGAAAACAGCACATAAGACTTTAACTCAGAAATAAAGTTTGCAATCGTTCAAAAGTCATCACGACTTTAAAAAAAGATAATTTTGAAATTGATCGATTTTCACCACACACCTGAATAAGTTTGCATATGATAGAGATAAAAATGTTTAAGCTAAGGTTTTAATACTATTAGTTAAATTATAGATATACACATTTATATTAATATTAATATATTAATGTACAACGAAATTTATAAATAACATTTGAAACAATAAGTTTTACCACGAACAATTTAAAAAAAACTTAAAGTGATATACATATGGACATATACATAACTTTAACCATTAATATTTTACAACGTCGCCAAAATACGTGTGAATCCCAAACACGCAGATACTATTGTCTGACCGACACCCCAAACCATGGCATAGATTGGTGACATGGGCAAACTAGAGGCACGATGAACAAAAGCAATGACAGCGCTACTAATAATACCGCTCAAGGCAGGAGACAAAAATCCCATAACTAATATCAATATAGAGAAAAAACGTCCAAATTTATGCTTGCGTAGCGTTACAAATGCTACCAGTGCGGCACAGGTGTGAATAAATATTGAAGAAAACAGTGCCCACAAGAATATGTGGTACCACATTTCCCTAAAATTGTCGAGTCTACTTTGTGATCGCAGTCCCATGACATCAGCAATGGTGTCTAGCTCATCGCTGTCATCCTGACCAGACAACATTACAAAATATGCAAATGTATGCGACTGGCCTGATGCAGAGGAAGAGAAAAATAGTGACAACAGTTTGGCGGTTAGAGATGATGACGACAAGGTTGAAGTTAAATAAGTAACAGCTATTATTCTAAGTATATAAGTTTTTAAAAGTTGACGTAGAATTTTGATGCTGTTTAAGATGGTGTGTATGTTAAATTTTTCTTTTGTTTGCTTTTTTGAGTTGACCTGTTTTTAAAAGGGTTATCACAATTATCAATATGTTGTTTTTTTAATTGAATATATTTTTTTCTATTCTATCTCTCGTTTGCAAATATACTGCCTTCGGTATATCGACTTAATCAAATATCTTGCATTCCTTTGTGTTGATTAAATGTGTGCAACGTACTATTATCTTTTTTACAGTGACCTTTTATTGAGTTGAAGTTTTTAAAAGCGGCAGTATGCTTCCTTAAAAGCTGAAACATCTGAATCGTACAAATTGACATTTGCATTATTGAAAATATCTGTAATGTAATTCAAGCAGAAAAAAAATAATATAAGTACTAGGTATATACCTCGAGTTTTTGATATACAAAATAATACCCTTAATTTTTTCTTAATTTATTTACATGATTTGTTTTTCATTTGGAAGTTTATCTATTATAAAATACATAGTAATTTTTAATAGATTTGATATTGCTTGTATGTTTCCGACATATATTTTTTTATGTGCACAATTATATATTTATGTATTTTTTTCTTTTTTAGTTTTAATTTACTTTTCCACATAAAAAAGGCTAATTTGCTTGTTTCTTGTAATTAAACCACAGCTGTTTACGCATGAATGAGTGATGCCACAATTTGCACACAAAATATACACTTAAAAATATTATATGGCTCGATAATGTATTGCAAAAACAATTTCAGTTGGGTTGCCAGTTGCCAAAATGGTGCAAAAGATTGCACAGAATTTACTTATAAAGTGACCTCAGTTCTACAAATTCAATCACTTTACCACCAAAAACTTGAAAGTACTCAAAAATATAAAAAAGTAAATGAACGTTTTCCAGCAAAAACTAGAAAGTTATGTACACTGCCGCTCATCTGGATAGCCCTACAGCCCTACAAGAAATAAATGAGCACAGAGCCTTTTTCACACGTCACTTTTTACAGTTCTGTGTACTCTGTGCTGTCAACTGTTGTATATTAAAAAAATTATTTGTCTTTATCTTTTTTGTCTCTTATCAACCTCTTTGCTGTTTGACAGTTCAATAAAAAGCCCTGTTGTTTGTTTTATTGTAAACTAAACTCGTCAGCCGCTCATCAGCTGTCTCCACGGCGAATTAACAAAAAATAGGGAAACGTCAAAATATAACTTTGCTTATATTTTGCGCCTAAATAATCGAAACATTTTTTTAGAAAAACTGCGAATAATTAAAGTGAATTTAATAATCTCTTTTATAACCCAAACAAAATTTTTATTTTGTTTTTCAATCAATTTTTGCCTTGTCAGCATTTTTGACAGCCGCCTATTAAATTGCAAAAAATACATGGGGCTTTTTGTAGTTGTAGAGTTGCACTTACCTTGTTAAATTCGCCTTGTATTGTGCTCTGTGATAAATATACCTTGGCTGCCCTTTTGCATTTCTCTCACAGAATACTAACAGAACTGTAAAAAGTGAGGTGTGAAAAAGGCCCACATCAGTTGCGAGGGCAGCTTTCGAAGAAAGAGGCAGAAAGCTTTTTTGGCTGTGAAGTGGCAAGGTGTAAAAACAGGCCGCAACAATGAACACAAATGGCGTGATCAAAACAAAAATTACAAAACACAAACCACGTTAAACAAATGCATTAGTTCAACAAACGTTGTTTTTTGTGCAAAAAAAATGTATTTAGTAATATTATTTTGTTTTATAATGTTATTTACTCACTTAAATATTATTTACTCGTGTTGTGGTGAACTTTAAAGTTAATTTTCACAACGGTTTTGCAAATAAATCTTAGCTAAATAACTTTGTGTTCATTGTATTGCGGCATAGAATATGATGAAAAGAGAAATCACAGAATACTAACAGAACTGTCACGAGACGGAAGCTTTTGCGTTTTTTTTGTCTCTTTAAAGCTACCCTTTTGCATTTCAATATACAGTTAATATAGTGTACGTGTCAGGCCAGGCGCGGGGGGGAAATTTCCTTATTTCACACCCCCCCACTAAATTATAAAAATATGCTTTGTTTATTTCGATAATACAAGAATTCGCAATAATATTTTATTTAAATGTATAAAATTTTTGGAAACCCCAGCAAGGTTTTTTTTATTGAATCTCTCACGAAATTTTCAATAAGTATTTTTTGTTTTTTATTGAATCTCTAACGAAATTTTCAATAAGTGTCCAAATCTTATTCCTAAAAGTTATTTATTAGATATTTCCAATGAAACATCTAGTTTACCGTATTCAAATACTTTTTTTCTACATTCAATCCCAGCAGGTGCCATCTATATCCAAAGACTAAACGTTTGACTTGATAATGCGTGCGGTTGAGTTATTAATAAGCCTTAAGCTTAAGCCTAGATTACACTATCTCACAAGTCTTACGTATTCCATAATACTTTGTGAGATAGAAATCTAATAAGTTTTGATGCGACTGTCAAAAAATCTAATGTAACATGACAGTTTGTATAAGTATAAACACTCACACTTGAAATAAAATGCAACCCTGATCCAAGTAAGTAACCCCCTGTTTCCACATGCAAGTGCAAGTTCGAAAAACTCAATACACTGACACTTTTTCACTAACATTCACACAATTTTTGTACATTCAGCCAATCGGCTGTTTCCTCGATTTTTCGTTGATAATACGTATACACTACTTGCAAGTAATTACTTGCATGTGGAAACGTTGGGTAAGTAAGTAAACACTTTATTGAGTCTTCTTTTTCTTAACATGAGAGATACAAATCGACTGTATAACAAATTATAAATCTTAGAACTATTATTGTCTTATTCTAATACACTGTGTGTGAGGCAAAAGCAACTTGCTTGGAAAAAAATGAATATGTAAAGGCGAACAGCCCACTATGTATGTATATAAAAAATACTTGCTCCCTGTATTGGGTATGACGAACAGAGCGATAGTCTGTAAACAAAATGAATAAATACAATTAAAACTAAATAACACTTAAACTAAACAACTGTTAATGACAATATTAAACAGAGAACATTTATATCACAGGATGTTAACGAATTGTAATTATTGCATGTTAATATTACATATTTGTTGTACTATTATAAAATTAAATTAAAATAATAATATAAAAAGACAATTATTAATATCCGAAGATATAAATTGCATCGCCAATGATTGAATAATAAAAATTTATAATTGTATGAATAATAATTATAACTATTGGTTTAGCCCCTATGGGAGCCTGAGGCAGTTTCCCTGTAGAAATTTGGGAGGTAAAGCTGAACGGGATCATCGTTGTCAATTAATTCATTTAAAATACCTATTGGAGACAGGTAAGTACATCCTGACCCCTTTGTTTTTCACATAATCATATATATCGTTTACTAGTGTGTTTTCATGAACAGCTAAATTATCAGCAAATTTCCTCTTAAGCAGTAAGGCGTATTTGCAGAGCGGTACTACTGAAGATTGCCCATATATGTATGTATTAGAAAATCGTTTTAAATAGCCTTGAAATTTTTTTCCAATACATTTCCCTAATATTTTTCTTTCAAAGATCTCCAATTCCTTTGCCACAGTTGGGGATACAGAGAACCAAATGGGAAATGCATATATGAGTGCAGGTCTAATAGCAACTTTAAAAAGAAGAAGCTTTGTCGACTGTGGAAGATATTTGCTGATCATTAAACCGGAAAACATACCCGCTATTCTTTTGGCTTTCGTTAAAGACATCCTGGCATGATTGTTAAATTTTATTAACTTAATAAAGTTAACGTCCAGGTACTTTATGCTGTTTTTAAATTGGATTTCCATGCCGTCTAAAGAAAGTCGCGGAAGTTTGCTCTGTGGAACCACAAATCTGGAACATTGACCAGAGGCATTTCTTATGCAAATAGCCTCAGATTTGGCTGCATTTATTTTAATACCCCAGGATTTTTAGTATGAGTTTGTTACGATTTCATAGGCAATGTAAAGAAATTTTGCTTTCATTTAAATTTTTGAACAAATTGCTAATATTAGTGTCGTACCTAGGTTGAATGTTAGCTGGGTTTTCCTTCCTAAATTTCTCTTTGAACAAAAATTTTAAATTTCAAGATTACACATTTAATTTAACTTATAGCCTTTTCACACTTGTCAACATTTAACATCAATTTGCGAAAAGTTTGGAATTTTTCCATAAGAAATACATAGGGCTAAAAATCAACATTTTTACAGAATGTTACTATCTCATTTTGTTCCCTTTTACATTTTTCGATTATTTTAGTGTAATCACTAGAAAAGTGGCAATAAATTCTGTTATTATTGTGGCATCACTGACAAAATGGCAGTTGCTTTGAAAGCAGCGCTACCATTTCTCAAGTTTTTCCTTTTTTGCAAGCCTTATTTTGCTTAAATTATAAACCAAAATGAATTAGAAATACATTTTGGTGTTATCTCTTAAAATGTTGTTACTTTTGTAGAAAAAAAGTATTTAAAAAAAATAAAAGTTTTTTTTTCAGAAATGGTGACATTTTTTGTTAATGGTAAATGTTAGATGTTTCAAGTGTGAACTCGTATTTCACTTTTTCAACATCTTCCATGCGTTCCTCCGAAATGTATGCAAGTGTACAAAGGGTATAACAACACAAAAAAATGTCAAAATGAAACAGGAATGAATCGTATGAACAGCATGTTTGGCAAACTAGTTTCAACGAGCGAAACGAGTGGTTTATAACGTCGTATGAACATAGCATTAGTGACATCACTAGAAAAGTGGCAATAAATTCTGTTATTATTGTGGCATCACTGACAATGTGGAAGTTGCTTTGAAAGCAGCGCTACCATTTCTCAAGTTTTTCCCTTTTTGCAAGCCTTATTTTCCTTAATTTTGCTTAAATTATTAAACGAAATTGATTAGAAATACATTTTAGTGTTATCTTTTGAAATGTTGGCACTTTTGTAGAAAAAAGTATTTAAAAAAAATAAAAGTTTTTTTTTCAGAAATGGTGACATTTTTTTATTGACAGTAGATGTTAGATGTTTCAAGTGTGAACGCGTATTTCACATTTAGATGAAAAAAGTGACGTATGAAAAATGCCTAAATCATTTGCGAGGGCAGCTTTCGAAGAAAGAGTGAAGTGACAATGCGTAAAAACAGGCCGCTACTATCTACACAAATTGCATAATCAAAACAAAAAACGCAAAAAGGCCAGCTTTCGAAGAAAAAACACAATATTTTCTGTCTCGTGACGCCTCTGTATACTCTGTGGTACATACATACTTTTGTTTCATTACCAGTAGGTCGTATTAAACATAAGCAAAATTTTTTATGCTATGAATTGCAACGGGATTTCTTTAAAAGATGTTTGTCTTTGACTTGTCTTTTGTAATTTTTCTGAGCTTTGTTTAGCTTTTGTGATACGTACGCTATTGGATGTTCTTTTCCCTCATCATCGTACTGAAATAATACACCGCCCACTCCAACTTTAGAAGCATCACACTGTATTATAAACTCTTTGTCAAAGTGGGGTTGTGCTAAAACGGGTGCGGAGGAAAAAGCCACTTTCAGTTCTTCAAAAGCCAGTTTTGCCTCCTCTGTTAATACGAACGCACCTTGCGATATCCTTAAGCAGTCCGTTAATGGTTTGGGGAACGTTGCACAATCCGAAGGGCATGCATTTGTATTGGTTCAGCGGCTTACCAGGTATTACGAAGGCAGTCTTTTCCTTGGAAGACTGCGTCAACTTAATTTGTAAGAATGCATCCTTAAGATCTATCCCACTTATGTAAAATGTGTCCTTAAGTCTACTTAGCAATCCATTTATGTGAGGTAATGGATAGGAGTCCTTTTTAGTGACCTCGTTAAGTTTCCTCGAATCAATACACAGACGTACTTTTCCTGGCTTTCTGACTAGCACCGCAGGGGAGCACCACGGAGAATTGGATTCTTCAATGACACCCAGGCTTAACAACCTATCAATCTCCTTAAAGGCTTCCTCCTGTCTAGGAGGCGAAAGAGGGTAGTGCCTGCACTTTATTGGGACTGCGTCCCCCGTTTCAATGTGATGTTGTAGCAAGTCAGTACTACCTAAATCCAGTTTTTCATACGAAGGAAATTCCAATATGGTCTTATCTAAAATTAATTTCTGTTCGGGGTTAAGTTCATGGAAGTTTGGAAATTTTCCCCCGAAGAATTATCGATCTCACTAATGTTTCTAGATGTCCCTATATTAGGAATCTGAAATTTCGAATCCCGCAGAACCTTTTCTCGGAATTCGTTTAAGTCTCGCGGTTCCGAGTTAAACAATAAAAATCTTAAATTTTGATTTAAATTTATTTTCATTATATCTACAAGTGTTTTGTCTGGTATTGGATTCTGAAGTCGTAGATTCATAGTCACAATTGCCGAATGGAAATCATCATACGTTTCTTTATGTTGTTGCTTTCGCAACGAAATTTTCAATAAAACCTCATGATCGGATTCCAAGTGCCCAAATTCTTTAATTAAAGAATGACGCAAAAAAGAATAGGTGATATTACGGTTTTGCCTTGTAAATAGCCAATACCATTCCTCAGCACGACCATCCAAAAGAATGTGGAAATTTGATAGCAAATGTTAATCCGAGCATTTAGAACGGGAGCAAAAAGTTTCAACCTTGAAAAGAAAATCTGAAACCGAACCAGAACCATCGTAGGATATTTTCCACTTTTCCAGTTTAGCATGTTCATTTCCATATGTTCGAGTTTGGCAATCGGATAAACAGTTCGAGTTCGTGACTGGTGTATTCGCATTGTTAAAGTTTTGTAAATTTTCCGGTTTTCCATTTAAATTAAAAACTGGGGCGCTACCTATTTGTGAAATGCTTTCCCTAATAGATGTTAACTCTTTTCGGAATTCTGCCTGAGTATTCCTCATCGTTTGTTCCATCAATGCTATCAATGAATCAAACGAATTTTCAGTATTAGGGTTAACATTATGAGTATTAGAAGCCAATGATGCCCTATTAGCGATTGTTGTTGGTTAACATTTGGATTCAAAGAAGATACCGGGGGTACTTCATCGGAAGTAGAAAACAACAGAGGTTGTGGTTCTACGTTTTGATCATCCATTACTATAATATCTTGAAAAGGACCTGAGGATGGTAAACTCGTTAAGCTCTGAGCTCCTTCAACTTTTTGTGGTGTTGCCTTTACTTTGGGAGAGTGAATTACCTTAGGTTTTGTGCCACTAGTATTGCCCTGAAGTTCGATAGACTTGTTATTCCGCGAAGCTGTTTAGCCTCGGCCTCTACTAATATAATTATTGTAAGCACCTCTAGAAGAGTTTCTGGTGTTCATTACGGTGCTAATCACTAGCAATATATTGGCAATGAAATTGCAACAAAAAAAACCAACAACAAAAAAATCCTTCCAAATTTCCCAACACTCGAGTAAAAAAAATTAAACAAAAAAAAAAAAACAATAACAAATTAAGTTAAACTATAGTAATATAATTAAGTAATAATAATAAGAGCCTAAATGTATCAATTATAAATTATGAATTTTTTTTCTTATGTATGGATGTGTAAATGTGTATGGGGAATGATACGCCGCAACAAAGTTAAATGTTACAAAGTAAAAATCATGTCTATGTTAAAGCTAATGCATAGCCAAATATTGTTTGAAAAAAAAAAATTATTTGCTAGTATCTGTCAAATCATATCATGCTGCATCAAAACAAAATCTCATTGAACAAAAAAAAAAAAAAAACTATGTACGGACTCCCATAATATTCTTAACATGATGCCAATGCCTGCCACACTGCATCTAAAACCGATATATATATGTATATAATTCGTTCAGTATTAGGTCTCTTGAGAATAAAGACAAAGGTCTTTGTAATGTTAAATCTTTAAAATATACACGTTTCCCAAATCGCAATTAGATTCCGAGGCTATATATTCTATTAGAAATTCTAAGACCTAAGAAGAAAATGTTGTATATACATAAGTACTATATGCAAAGTACACCTTCTTAATCAACTTAACCCCACTCCAGCTAATCTACCTAATAATCTAATTTCAAACTGCCTGCAACGACCACGTCGTTACGTTACGAATGCTATACTGTTTTGTTTGCCTTTCAAAGCTTCTACGTTGGGAGTGGGCGGTATATTATTTCAGTACGATGATGAGGGAAAAGAACATCCAATAGCGTACGTATCACAAAAGCTAAACAAAGCTCAGAAAAATTACACGGTAACCGAATTAGAATGTTTGCCCGCAATTGTAAGTGTCAATAGGTTTCGACCGTATATTGAGGGTTTGCGTTTTCGTGTCATTACGGATCACTCGTCTTTAAAGTGGTTAATGGCGCAAAAAGATTTAAGTGGGCGTTTGGCACGCTGGAGCCTGAGACTTCAGCGATATGATTTTGGAATTGAACATAGAAAAGGGGCTTTGAACATTGTACCGGACTGCTTATCTAGGATGCACATAGAGGAGTTGACCCAAACAAACCTACGCACAGAGGGTTGAAATGTACCAAAAGTGAGTATTAATTCAAAAGCTGAACTTTATCTTACTCATTCGTGTGTGGTACTGGGTGAAAGGTAATTAAATTCTACATCAATATTTGCCAAATACTTTTGTTTTGAGTAAATTACTCTATCGACTGTGAGCTGTCAAATTCAAATAATTTTTCAAAATTTTTCGTGCCGTGCCTAAAACTGAAAATTGAGATATTTTGGGTGCTGATAATTCTTATTAAGCGTTCTTAAAGTAACGACAATGGCATCATTGTCAGAAAAATTACAACATTGTAAGATCTGACCATCGTATGTACGAAGCTTTAGGTAACTTTATTTAAAGAGAAAGAATTACTTAAAAACTTTTCTTCCTGTTTTTCGAACTTATAATGTCATTAATCAATTTATATGATATAAAAGCATGTTGCTTGTCAATACACAATTTTTTTTTAAATATAAAAGCTTGTCGCAAGATTTAAGTACTCGTATTTACTTCGTTTGAGAATTTTAGTAGTTAATATCAATCACATCAACGGTCAATTTCAGCAAGTTCAGTATAATTAACTATCCGCTATAACTGACAAAAACATATTGTTAACTGGAAGTTAAATTGGTCGTAAGATGTTTAATTTACATGTTTTTCTACACAAGTAAATCTTGCGACAAGCTTGGAATCGTATAATTTATGTAATGACGTTTTAAGTTGATAGTAAAAGTTTTTAAGTTACATTATATTTTTTCTTTTCAGAGCATTTAAATAAAAGATGTTTTTTTTTAAATAATTTTTTACTTTTAACTCGCATTCGTATTCTCAGGAAGTAATTTCAGTTGATACCCATATTGAAGATTTAGAGTCACTCAGTAAGCCCTACCATTTGATACTCATATTGTTGAAATGCATTTAAAATAATAAGTCCGCCATCTTGGGTGTTTTACCATGTTGGATGTATAATAACTTTACACAGTTAACCATGCATTTTCATCCAAACTGAACTTATGTTACAAAATGTCAGCTAAATCAGTTCGAGTAATATACTTTAAATTTGAGTTGCAAGATTTTACCCACAAACATACATTGCAAGTTAAATAAAAGCTTTTAAAATTCATAAGTAGTTTCTTTTAAACTAATTTTTTTTTTATATTAACAGTCTTATGCCCGTAATTTCTACAAAACGAAATCTAGCAGTGCATAGAAGTCAATGGTGTAAAAGCTGTCATTGTTTAAATGAAAACTGAAGCATAAAACATCAACGCTAAATAAATGAAGCACAGCCGCGAATAACGTTTGAAGTTACAAAATAATAATTTTTCAGGAGAGCAAAAAAACGTGTTTTTGACAGGCAGGATTATTTGTTTTAAAAAACTTTTTTTTCTATTATAAAAAATAATGATAATAAAAACTTTTATGCAAAAGGCTTTTAAAATATTATTCCGCTTTGCAAAACTATTTCGGTTACATCATTTTAATAGTAACTTACATCGTTCTTCCGCTGGCTGGCACTTTGTATGCCATTTTGAAGACGTTAAGGTGAATAATTTTGGGTGATTTGATGTTTAAACTGTGTAAGAGAGCAAGGTTAACTGTCATCTGCTAAAAAACAGTTTTTACAAAATGTGGCGTTTACAACGTTATTCGCGGCTGTGCTTCAAATGTTGAAATAGGTAAAAATAACTGTTAGGTACGAATACGACCAGCTTTCTTTTTTAGAAATTACGGGCATCATTCATAAACGAACGCTTAAGTAATATCTACATTAAAAATGGGGTTTCCATAATAATTTCGTGCTCTAAAACTTGACTAAGCTTTAATAAATAAATCTGTTGACTATTGAATTTGGTTATTTATTTAAAGGTCTAATATAAAAAATAAATGAAATAAATATGTATACAATTTTCTGCTCAAATAAAAAATTTGCATTTGGCGGGTTTTATATTAAGAACAACTGGCAACGCTCATCTACATTGTAGAAAAATTCTAAATAGCAGCCAGGGCTGTCGGATTTATTTTGATCTTTTTTGCCAAATTAATTGTCCAAAATCGCCAAAACCATTTTTATAAATCCTAAAAAATAAATGTCTTCCTATTTGCTAAAATTTGCCAAAAATGGGAAAAAGTCGCCTTGATATATAGAATATTGTTTAATTAAAGTAAAATGATTGGTGACCACAAAAAGGTATAGTTTACAATAGTCTAATTGAAGCAGCAAAACGTTTTTTTGTGGTTAGTATTAAATAAATATTGGATATATAATAAAACGCTATACACTTCACTGGTAATTCTGGGGTCTAATCACCGCACTCGATACTATCGTATCGAGTAAACTATAAATTTTTTTGCATACGATAGACACTGACGTATCGAATGAAAACTCGATAAATGTATTGTCTAGTTACTCAATATCAAATGCTATTATTTCAAATTCACTACATTTCATTCGATATCGAATTTCATGATACCAAAATAAATAATTTCGATCAATTTTGCTCGATATCGAATGCGGTGATTAGACCCCTGCTATTAACAATCATATAATTTATAACTCGTAATAACGTGCCAAGAAGTTTATATTGCACTTTATTTTGAAAGCGAGTTTTAGTGGAGTTAATTATTAAAAATAACTCTTTCAACACAGACATTAACAGTTGGAATAACATGCACATAAAGAGTTCTTTAAAATGGTACGTACCGGACGTATCTTATTGCTATAAACTTTTTTCAAAAACTAATTTAAATTAGATGTAATACCACCATTGAAATAGTCTTTCCAAATAACAAACGGTAAATTTGTATACAAGTCTCAAAACAAATTCATGGCTTATACTATGCTCACACTTGGGTTCTTTAACTCTGCTTAACGTTTTATTTTTTTTTTTTTTTCTTAAATAATTCATAAATTTGTACAATTTTATCATTAATATGTTTAAAATAATCTTCTGATAACTTTATAAAGTATTTTTATCCATTTTTAATACTTAAAAGAAATATAAATTTGTTTGTTGGGGTTTTTTCTTAATAATCTGTCATCTTAATCATCTCAAATGTAATAACATTTTGCTTAAACACGTTTAAAAACCCAAGTGTGAATTTCAAATTTCCAACAAAATTATCTGTCCTAAGCAACCAATGAAATGCGCATAGAGGCTAGCTTTCCCTCAACAACAAAACAACCAAACGTTAGAAACCTCCATATATCCAAACAACCAAATGTCCGAAGTCATAAATAACGTTGAATCTCAATCTATGCGTAGAGAATTGCGCGTTATACCTCCAAAGAAGTCCGTATTTGTATCCCGATTCGCCTCTGACACAACCAGTGATGATATGGAATATTACTTAAAATCAAAATTGCCCGCAAGTACTGGTATTATAATTCTCAAGTTTTCTTATTCTGAACCCAGAAGTATTGCGTCCTTTAAAATTACAGTACCGAATGACATTTTTGATCGAGTTGTTGATCCCTGTTTCTGGCCAAATAATGCACTCGTTCGCGAATTTTTATAAAGAGAAAATCGTAGAACAAACAACGTTGCACGACTTTCATCACATGAGTCTACAAACCAAAAAAACTTTGCATGAAAACTGAAAAACACTTAAATATTATTTATCAAAATGTTCGTGGTATAAACACTAAACTGGCTAACCTCTATATTGAAAGTTTTAATTTAAATCACCATATAGTTGTTCTCACTGAAACTTGGCTAAATAGAAACACTTTAAATACCGAAATTCTTTGCAATGATTTTAATATATTTAGACGTGACAGAGAAACTTTAACTACTGGTGGAGGCGTTTTAATTGCTGTTTTAAATACTTTCCAATCTGATGAGTTACAATTTGAACATTATTCCGATATTGAGTTTATCTGTGTTCGGATAAAACTAAATAGCTCACATATATTTTTAACATGTTCCTACATTCCCCCAAAATCTGATCAACTAACTTACATGAAACATTTTGTATCCATAAAATCTGTTGTGTCTAAAGCTCAGCCAGAGGACTTCGTTTACGTTTTTGGTGATTTTAACTTGTCAGCAGTAATTTGGAAATTTTTACCAGACTCATACAGTTATGCACCAATAAAATCTGATTCCTTTATTGAAGAGTTTCTCAATAATTTATCTGATTTATGTCTTTTCCAAAAAAATGGTATTTGTAATGATAATGGAAACACTCTAGATTTGGTTTTTGTGAATGAACCCACCAACTGCACCATAACGCGAACATTACCAGTTACTAGACCAGAGGATCGCTACCACCCTATTCTTGAAGTTTGTCACAATATTTTGTCTGATGCCTTTTGTAATCAGGATGATACAAATGATAAGAAATTATGTTTTAAGAAAACAAATTACGGTGACCTGAACTATTTGTTGACCAACACTTATTGGCTTGAACTGTTATCCATTCCTAATGGTACCCCAGCTTCAATTGACTCTATGATTAATACATTTTATACTACTATGCATAATTTTTTTGAGGAGTGTGTGCCGAAACTTCTAGTGATTAAACATTCAGGTCCACCGTGGAATTCTCCTCATCTATCAAGATTAAAAAATTTTAAAAACAAATGCTATAAAAAATATAAGCAATATCGAACAGCTTATGATTATAGCAAATACTGTGTATCTCGAGCAGAATATAATCTTCTCAACAGGAGACTATATATAAATTACCTTGAGAAAATGAAAAGGAACTTTAAACGTGACCCAAAATCATTTTCTAATTTTGTAAATTCGAAAAGAAAATCTACTGGCTATCCAAGAGTTATGAAGTATTTAATTAATGAGTCTAATATTAATTTGATTAAAAGCAATATGTTTGCCGATTTTTTTGCAACAACATATTCTAAGCAACAGTACGATACATCAACTGAATACCCGTTTTGTCTGATGGAACATCAGGCAATATCAATTTCATCTATTGATACTTCTCAGGTTCTTTTATCTTTGAAAACAATAAAATCGTCATTGTGTAGTGGACCTGATGGCATCCCTGCTTGCGTTTTAAAAACTTGTGCTCATGCTTTGGCTATCATGTTTAATGTGTCATTAAAATACGGATATTTCCCCCAATTTTGGAGGAAATCCTTTATCATACCGATATTTAAATCAGGAAACAAGTCGGACATAACGAATTATAGAGGCATTGCAAAATTAAGTGCAATTCCCAAACTTTTTGAAAAATGCTTAACAGACTCTCTCTGCCACAGTGTATCCTCAATCATATCACCATACCAGCATGGTTTCAGGAAAGGTTGTTCTGCAGCAACAAATATTTTACAACTAACAACTCTAACAAATCGCGCTTTTAAGGATGGCCAACTTATGAACGTTATTTATACTGTCTTCAGCAAAGCTTTTGATAAAATCAACCATAGCCTACTTCTCACTAAGCTGAATTTATTAGGGTTTACTAGCAACGCTTTGTGCTGGTTACGGTCGTACCTAACCTGCAGGACACAGTGTGTTCTTTTTGATAATACCACATCCAAAAAAATTTCTGTTAGCTCCGGTGTCCCCCAAGGAAGTCACCTAAGTCCTTTGCTGTTTTCGATTTTCATAAACGACTTGCCGCTTGTAATGAAGCATTGTAATGTTTTAATGTACGCTGATGATGTTAAGATGTTTCTCAGCTACAAATTATCTTCAGATGGGGCGTATTTGCAGCGGGATTTAAATAGTTTTTACGCATGGTGTAAATATAACCAAATGGAGCTTAATTTAAAAAAATGCAAGCACATGCGATTTTCTAGAAATTGCACATCAATGCTACACTATTTCCTGGACGGGTATCAACTAGAGTTAGTTGGAGAATTTCTGGATCTTGGTATTCTACTTGATCCTAAGCTAGATTTCTGCAAACATATTACAATGACGATTAATAAAGCTCGTGGTGTGCTTGCTTATATAAAACGATGGTCTAAAGAGTTTACAGATCCTAATGTAACGAAACAACTACACACATCCCTTGTAAGGCCAATTTTGGAGTATGGGTCTATTGTCTGGGATCCTGAAGTTAACATGCACATAGACCGAATTGAATCTGTTCAAAAGCAGTTTCTCTTATTCTGCCTAAGGAGCTCATTTGGTCGGTATGCTGGGAATCTTCCTTCGTATACTGCGAGGCTATCAATAATTAAACTACCTACTTTAAAAAGTCGAAGGACAATGCTAAATGTGGCATTTCTAGTTAATTTGTTAAATGGCGATGTCCTCTCCGACTTCCTTCTTCGTAACATAAATTTTAATATTCCACGACGTTTTACCCGACACCTAATACCTCTGCGCCTTCCTGTTGTGCAAACAAATTATGCTGATGCTGATCCCTTGAGGAGAATATGCAAAAATTTCAATGAATTGTATAGCTTAATCGATTTTTCAATTAATATAAATGTAATTAAACGCAATATTATCGTGTTTTTAAATACTTAATATGTCTTAACAAAATTTTTTCGTTAATAATACCTTTATATAAAACTTTGTAATATATAGTAGTCTGTAAGGATTCATATCCATAGATTTAATTAATTAAATAAATAAATAAAAAATAAATTTCAGTGTATTTATCAAATATGAAAAAATTGGGAATTTAGCACGTCATACGAAAATCTTAAAATCGCCATATATTTTAAAATCCACCAAAAATAAATCGCCATGACACCAAATTAAAAATAAAGTATACACATATACACCACAATAGTATTGTTGTTTCTTTTCAACCAGTTGTTTGGTAAACAAGTGACCGACTGACTAAAAAGACCCAAGTGAACCATGCAAGTGACCGATTGAACGGAATTGAACGATGAAACTGAACGGCCGTTCATCGTTCATCTGACTGACCCGTTCAATTGAACTAGTTCGTTCATGACCAGCTATGGGCAAGTGCAAAATGAAAATGCAAAAAGAGCGAACGATGTGTATACATACCGACACAACTCTAATACCCTTCACCGAAGGTAAAAGGGTATATATAACTTTGTCATTCCGTTTGTAATTTCTACAATATTGATCCTACACCAATGGTGGGCGCTCCATAGCACAATTGTGCTAAGAGATTTCACACGTATTCTTAGCCTCTTTAATTTAGTTTTTGATGAGACACATTTTTTTAATTTTTTGTATTTTTTTTTCAAGAGAATTTACCCAGCAAACACACGTGTTTCATTTTAAATAAATGATGTTATGCGAAAAATATTTTACTGTACTTTTTTTAATGTTACTTTTTTCTGTGAACAGTAAATCTCTACAATTTAAACTATTAAAAAAGGTTTTATATTACTTCAAATGGGTAAAATATAAAATAAGGAAATATAATGCCCCTTTTAAATTCAAATGATTGGCTTTGTGTTTGGTGGGTACTTCTGCCATCTCACTAATACTAATAAGCATCAATACAAGCACAGTTTTAGTTGTGCCCACTTCTGTCCTACACCCTATAAAGTATATATATTCTGCGTCCTTATGAAAAGCGAAGTTCAAATCCGATTGTCCGTCTGTCTGTTGAAATGGGTTTTCCGAAGCCCCAGATATGATGGGGGCTTGGATGGGGTAAGGTATTCTTATTATAATTTTGTTATCAGCAAAAAACCACGACTTCCTCTAATTTTTTTATAACCTTTTGCTGTATATCTGGTAAACGGAAAAAGCCAAATTTTCCAAATTAGGTACACACAATTAGGTTGTCAATACATAGCATCCTACAAAATGAGGGCGGGATTGGAGAAGTGGGCGTGGTACCTCCCGTACAAAAAAGATCAAAAACTTCATAAAAACCTGAATTTGTGCACTGTTATATGACCGATGGTTACACCTTATACATCAAAAGACCGGAAATCTTTAGTAGAAAATATTTTCTGAAAATTTCGGAAAAATCGGTTCAGATGCAAAAAAGTTATGGCCAAAAAAAAAATTTTTTTTATCAAAATACCCATTTTCGGGAATCATAGATCTTCCCGAGTCCAAACTTTATAGCTGAAGTAAATGTTAAATTTCTTCCTAAACACGTCGGTATTTAAATCTTTCAAATCGGTTTAAAAATGGCTAAGTTATGATCAAAATACTGCAATCCCAAAAATTATTTTTTTTTATAACCTTCACCGAAGGTAAAAGGGTATATATAACTTTGTCATTCCGTTTGTCATTTCTACAATATTGATCCTACACCCTATAAAGTATATATATTCTGGGTCCTTATGAAAAGCGAAGTTCAAATCCGGTTGTCGGTCTGTCTGTTGAAATGGGTTTTTCGAAGCCCCAGATATGATGGGGGCTTGGTTGGGGTATCTTTCTGTAAGGTATTCTTATTTTAATTTTGCTATTGAAATTCAGCCAGATCGGTCCACAAATGGCTGAGATATGAGCGAAAAACCAGCACTACCTCTAATTTTTTCCAAAAATCCCTTGTGGTTGTTGTATTTTTATTACGTTTTGTTGTATATCTGGGGAACGGCAAAAGCCAAAGTTTCCAAATTAGGTACACACAATTAGGTTGCCAATACACACCATCCTACAAAATGTGGGCGGGATTGGAGAAGTAAGCGTGGTACCTCCCGTACAAAAAAGATCAAAAACTTCATAAAAACCTGAATTTGTGCACTGTTATATGACCGATGGTTACACCTTATATATCAAAAGTCCGGAAATCTTAAGTAGAAAATATTTTCTAAAAATTTCGGAAAAATCGGTTCAGATGCAAAACAGTTATGGCCAAAATAAAATTTTTTTTATCAAAATACCCATTTTCGGGAATCATAGATCTTCCCGAGTCCAAACTTTATAACTAAAGTAAATTTCTTCCTTAACACGTCGGTATTTAAATCTTTCAAATCGGTTTAAAAATGGCTAAGTTATGATCAAAATACTGCAATCCCAAAAATTATTTTTTTTATACCCTTCACCGAAGGTAAAAGGGTATATATAACTTTGTCATTCCTTTTGTAATTTCTACAATATTGATCCTATACTAGGGCTGCCAGAAGTTTGAACCTATCAACCAGGACACATAGAAAAAATGGATAAAAAATTACGCCAACAAAAAAGTTTTTTTTTTAATGAATATGCATGTATGTACATGTATGTATATGTAAAAACCATCAATTTTTTATTTTTAAATCCAACAATATATGAGGCTATCAGCGCTGAAGTGGTAACTTGGTTACGGTTCTGGTGAAAGATATGTTATTTGCACCAGTGATGCCAACTTTTTGAGAGCAAAAAGCACTTTAAAATTTAAAAAAGCACTAAAATGCACTATTTTGAACAAAAAAAAAGCGTAAAAAAGCACTAAGCCATTTTTTTTAATTTAATTAAACACAAAAAAAGTTGCATTCGGCTGTGCCGAATATTATATACCTCCAAAATTTAAAAAAAGGCGACGGCGTTGATGGGGACCATTTTCATTTAAAATTAAATAATAAATATAATTACATTTGTATACAAACATTTTTAAATTTATTATTATTACCTTCAATAAAAATCATCATCAGCTGAGTTTGAATTGGTCATAAAACAGTAACAAAGTGCGAGCTAGATTTTCGTAGTTAGAAAAAATCTGGCCTGTTGCAATTACCGAAAATTTGCAGTGAATGACAGCCCAAATTTTAATTAAAAAAAATATATTGTCAACGCTAAAAAGTAAACGTTTTGTAAAATTTCCAAATTGCTTGGAAGCCTAGCGCTAACCTCGTAAATAAAGTTTTTGGTAAAACGAATGCAACTTTCATTTATCACTTTTTTATCATTTGAAACCTTAAAATCTTTACAGGCCTTCCCAAAATTGTATCCCAAATAGCAAATCTCATCTTAATCATCCTCAATATAATCGCTTTTCAAAAACGGGTGCTTAACAAAATTTCGGGTATTGCATAAGCAAAAAAAGCACAAAAAAATACCCGAAAGGCACCAAAATGGCAACGCTGCTTTGCACTGTTAACGTGCAATAGTCGAGTAAGTCAACTGTTTGTATCCAAAACAGATGGCGCTAGAAACATAGTTTTTGTATGGGCCGTTGCAACTTTTTTTTTTTTTTTTTTAACAATTTTCATTTTTATATATATAGATGAAGAATATAGAAGATAAATAGAGTGAGTGTACCTTATTTTTTATTTTTTAATTCCCTATGCTAATCCCCGCGAAGCTTGACGCTTGTCTACAGGAAAGAAACCAGAGTCTCTGGCGGGAATCGAACCCGCAACCCCGGGGTTGATAGACTAGCTCACTACTAGCTAGCCTACCGGGGCACTCTAGGTAATATAGTGCAAGAGTAGTGTTAACTCCTCATCATCTTACAATAAGTCTGGGGTTACACCACTTCTCATATATTAAAAAAAAATAGCTTGTACTCCATGTACATGAAAACGATGAAAAATAATAAAAAGTTGAGCTTAAAATGTTCTAAACTATAATACTTTTCAGTAGATTGCACTTTTTCTAGAACTTCATTTCAGTCTTTGATATAGTTACTTACATTGAATATTACTCTCCAGTGTTTCAGTCTTTAACGAGTTTCTTTCTTTAGTCCATTGATCAGACTTGAAAAAATCAAAATCTTTTGATTTTGCTTCAACCAACTTTTGGGAATTGTATTTTAGTCACAATCGTCTATTAAACAGCTCTTGGCTAGCTGGGATTTTTCCTTTTGTTTTGCCTATGTAGTAGTAAGATTTTGACAACGGCGATGAATTTTACACAAACAAAATGCCTGTTGTTTTTTGTATTGTTGTATTGTTGTAGTAGTAAGCAGACCTATTGGATAGGCCTTGAACTAATCAATTGACAAAGTTATACACGCTTTGATTTGGACAACAACTGACTCAGTTGACAATTGAATTGAAACGTGTATGGGCTATTTTTAATAAAGTAATTTGTTTTCGGTTTTCGATTAGTTATAAAAGTTATAAAAGTTGCAACTAGTTGAAACAAAATTTGAAAGAGGATTGACTCTCATCTAATATTATTGAAAGCTTTTAGTTAAACGTCGTTTACACCAGATAACAGTTGAATTTAATTAAAGTTGTTTATACAATTTCCCTATGTTAGCAGTGTTATTACATAAATCTTAACCTTTGTTAACAACTAAAATCAGCAAAAAACAAATTTTTTGTCTTGACCTGTAAAAAAAACAAGGAAAATTTAAAAGTGGACCAGGACACCAGGACAAGTATTCAAAAACCAGGACAATCCTGGAAAACCAGGACGTATGGCAGGCCTAATCTACATACAATAAACTCAAAGGCTTTATATTTTCTTCAAACCTTGTACCAATAGCAAAAGAAAAGCCTCTTTAGTTAGTTAAAAATTATGTCTAGGGGTGCAACGACTTGAGCACAGTTAGTTTAATATAAGACTAGATGACCCGTGCGAATATTTCGCACCGTTAGTTGTCATTTTTGTAACATAAAATTAAAACTATTAAGCGACCCTGTATTACCACATTTGAACAGTATTATCATGCAGTTCTGTTAAGCGACCCTGTGTTACCACGTTTGAACAGTATTATCATGCAGTTCTATTGCAGTTCTATATAAAATATAATTTTTATCAATGAAAATATTAATTTTTCAATTTCTAATTATTTTTCGTCATTAGTGTTAGAAATAAGCTTAAAAATGAGATATCATTCATTAAATTTGATGCGGTGGTATGGGAGATATTTGCAACCGACAAAAAAAAGTGCTTTAGAAATAATATATATGATTTGTTTTATAAACCTCTACCAAAAAAAAATTCTGATTTATGAGAGGTTAATATCTACATATATACTTATATATTACTAGCTGACCCGGTCCGCGTTGCTGGCCCCAAGCAAACATTAGTGTTGTATTACCAGACGATTTAAGTTGAGCTTTAAACGAAATTTACAGCCTTTAAAATTTTCCTTCCGTAAAAACCTAAATCGGTCAAGCCGTTCTCAAGTTATGCGCTTAATAGAAAAAGTGGGCGTAGAAGTAGGCGTGATACATTTTTCTTTTGATGAAAACGTAAAATGGAATAATACGAACATTTAAAAGAAAAATTAGTCAAATCGAAGGAGCCGTTTTTTGATTTTAGGTAAATCGAAAAAAGTGGGCGGGGCAAAATTTTCTTTCCGTAAAAACCTAAGTTTGACCATGGCAATCATTTTAAAGAAAAAATCGTTTGAATCGGTCAAGCCGTTCTCAACTTATGCGCTTAATAGAAAAAATGGGCGTAAAAGTAGGCGTGGTAAATTTTTCTTTCGATGAAAACTTAAAATGGATTAGTACAAACATTTGAAAGAAAAATTTGTTAAATCGATAGAGCCGTTTTCTGATTTTAGGTAATTCGAAAAAAGTGGGCGTAAAAGTGGGCGGGGCAACATTTTCTTTCCGCAAAACCTAAGTTAGCCCATGGCGATCATTTTAAAGAAAAAATAGTCCAAATCGGTCAAGCCGTTCTACAGTTATGCGCTTAATAGAAAAAGTGGGCCTAAAAGTAGGCGTGGTAAATTTTTCTTTCGATGAAAACTTAAAGTTGATTAATACGAACATTTGAAAGAAAAATTAGTCAACTCGATGGAGTCGTTTTCTGATTTTAGGTAAATCGAAAAAAGTGGGCGGGGAAAATTTTTTTCCGTAAAAACCTATGGTGGACCATGGCGATCATTTTAAAGAAAAAATCGTTCAAATCGGTCAAGCCGTTCTCAAGTTATGGTTTTTGCCACGCCCCTCCGCCCCCAGACCGAAAATAAAAAATCAGACTTCACAGTGTCACCTGCCTGAATATTCTGAAGCTTCCCTGAAAATTTCATCAAAATCGGCCCAGCCGTTTTGGAGTCCATACGTTACATACATACACACACACATCCAATTTTATATATGTATATAGATTTTTATTCATAATGAGATAAAGAAATACGGTCATGTTCTATAAATCGAAATTAAGTGGATTTAATATCGAAAAAATTTTGAAAACGAAAAAGAATATTCCTTTTTATATACTTTTGTAATAAACTTGTGTTTTTCCTATTAATACGATCTTCGTATGACGTGCTAAATTCCCAGTTTTTCATATTTGATAAATACACTGAAATTTATTGTTGAGGGAAAGCAAGCCTCTATGCACATTTCGCCGGTTGCTTACACCAGCTCATCAGGAAACCTTTTCCAAAGATTTTAGAAAAGCCAAAAATATTAAACAAATAAAACCTTAAGCGAATAAGAGTTATAAACACTCTAAGTCTTATCTGTAACAATATCAAACCTTAAACAAAAAGACCAACAATAAACAGTGAGTTTATCTTTTCTTACATCCCCCTACAATTGGTTGGGTTCTTTCCGACTCGAATTGTAGTTGTAAGTGGGTTAAAAGAAAAAACAAAATTAAAAAACAAACCGCTTCATTCTATTGTCTTCGTAAGAAAACAACGAACTAAACCAATTTGCCAATTCAGTTTTATGCACGGGCACATGCAATTATATTATCAAAGTTATTTTCGGGAATACAAAGTTTATTATTAATACGATCTTCGTATGACGTGCTAAATTCCCAGTTTTTCATATTTGATAAATACACTGAAATTTATTGTTGAGGGAAAGCAAGCCTCTATGCGCATCTCGCCGGTTGCTTACACCAGCTCATCAGGAAACCTTTTCCAAAGATTTTAGAAAAGCCAAAAATATTAAACAAATAAAACCTTAAGCGAATAAGAGTTATAAACACTCTAAGTCTTATCTGTAACAATATCAAAGCTTAAACAAAACACCAACAATAAACAGTGAGTTTATCTTTTCTTACATCCCCCTACAATTGGTTGGGTTCTTTCCGACTCGAATTGTAGTTGTAAGTGGGTTAAAAGAAAAAACAAAATTAAAAAACAAACCGCTTCATTCTATTGTCTTCGTAAGAAAACAACGAACTAAACCAATTTGCCAATTCCTGTTTTTTATTTTTCAAATAATAATAAAATTTTATTTATATAAAATAAGAGATTATTTAAGCTCTCCTCAGCCAATTGACGCTGGAGTCCCTCAGGGAATCATCCTGGGCCCACTTTTATACTTAATATATACCTCGGATATGCCAACAAACAACTACACCTAAACTTCATTTATTTGCTGATGATACAGCTTTTCAAAGCGTACATGAAAACCGTCATGAAGCATCTCATTAATTACAGGATCATATATTTCAACAAGAAATATGGTCAAAACAATGGAGGATAAAGGTCAATGAGCAAAAATGCGTACATATAACATATATTCAAATCAAATAATCAGCCATGTCCCAGAGAACAATATGAGTGCATTAGAAAATGACGAAAACAGTTTTCGGAATGAAACCATTTTTGTCTTCATGAACGGAATGGGAGTCTTCTGTATCCGAAAGTCCAAAAACTATCAAAATACAATTTCTATAGATAAACAATTATGTTTTCTTCGGTTCCGAACGGAATTGTACTCTGTGACATGGCTGTTTAGAGGCAAAATTAACTCAAATGAAACTAAAAGCCATCCAAATTCATTGGCTTATTGGAAGAAACTCTTTTCTTTGTCTCGATTGCAAACTTCTGCTTTACAACTCCGTTTTAAAGACAATCTATCTGGTGCTATGGTATTCAGTTATGGGGCAATGCCTCGGCCTCTAATATCAAAAAAATTCAAAGGCGCCAAAATAAACTTCTTCAAATAATCACAGCTGCCCCTTGGTATGTTAAAAACTCAAATATTCACAAGGATCTCAAATGTGCCATTAGTTAAAACTATGATTACGAAATATGCAGTAAAGTACTTAAAAAGGCTCGAATTGCATCCGAACCCACTAGCTCGAAATATTTTAAATGATAGCGGCCACACTCGCTTAAGGAGAAGAGACACTGCAGCACTATAATGAGCGATAAACACCTTTATACGTGAACAGAACCCGTGATAAAGGTTTTTTTCAGTAATTTCAATAAACGAAACCGTTTTTGAGTTACGCGAGTACCTATATGTTGTGCAACCTTCTCCATTTTTGAAATAACAGTATATCTCGAAAACAAAAGGGAAAACCTAAAGAAACAGTTAGCACCATTGGATTCAGCGTACCCGAATTGTGTTTAAACGTCATGTGCCCGGCTTTTTTGTTTTTTCAACCAGCAGTGTTATTGTTAGTTCATATTTAATATATGACGTTTCAATAACTAAATAATGAAAAAAATTAATACAAAAATGTGTCATGAGGCAAACCAGTAACTTCCCACAATATACAAAACTTTTTTACAAGGTTCGATGGCCGGAAATAATTAAACTGAATGCCGAACATAAATCGAAGTTTCTTTCGAACTCAGGCATCTAGCTTTCGGGCAGACTCTAATTACGTCATTAATGTTGATTATTAGTATTAAATTAAAAAAATCGCGTACACATAATATTAAATATTAATAAACTTAATAGACGATTTTTATTTTAGAATAAAAATATACATTTCGTTAAAATAGATAATAAGTAGAATTTATAGGACGTTTTAAGCTAAACTGTAGACCGTGAGGATCCCAACATCGAAGATTTGTTCATTTCATTAACATTTTGTTATAACTTATTACATTTTTGCAGTTATTTATATTTTTAAAATTTTACTTTTACTAATTGCTGTAGCGTTTAGATTTTTTATGTTTTTTTTTTGAATTACTATCCAAAGGTTGTCTTGCCTCATCCAAGTCGAATGACTCTCGAAATAATTTTAAACTTTGTTCGTGAGCTTCAGCCACATCGGCTAAATTTTTTGCAACGACATTCTCCTGTTGATACAAATTATTAGATTCAAATGAATTGCATGTTTCCGGGACCATACATGTTTGAGACTGATAGTAGTCATAGTTAAAAGCTGAAGCAATTGTTTCGGGATTGGGAAATGTCGAAATATGAGCATAGTTATCATCTTCTATAGGCTCATAAATACTTTGATTGAGAAACTGCGTAACTGACGATGAATAAACGTTTTTGTTGTTAATTGTTAATGAGTTTTGGTTGTAACCGCTTGCACCTCCGGAATTATTAAAGGCGTATGCCGCAAAAGAACTGAACGCCGATGAGGGATTTATTGCTGTGGGAGATGTAAGACGCTGTAACACAAAATTATCTACAAAGGCGGAATTCGAGCTTTGTCCTGGTCAGAACTTTAAGTCTTTAATGGCTTGTGGCAAATCGGGCAGTTTAATATCTTTAATCTGCTGTGGAATGTTCATGCTTTTCACCGCACTCACAGCTCTTGCTGGAGCAGCCGATATGCCGGCTTCCTGTTTAACAAGCTTATTTTGCTCTTCAATTCTAGCCATAATATCAGCCATATTCGTCTGTAATACCATACCGCCCATTACCAGTTCTGAGAGAATATGATGCACTGCATCAGCATGGAAGATTAAATCTAACTCACATACATTTTCGAAACACTTATCTAGTGTTTCTACGAAAACTTGTATTAAATCTAAAATACCCAATTCACTTTCAGACGAATCCACACAGAAAACGAAATACAATGTGGCATAATGACGATAAATAAGTTTATAATCCGAACCTCCTATTAAACTGCAAACACAAAATTTTAACATTATTCCAAAAAAAAAAAAAAAAAAACATTTCTCATATGATTTACATACCTGCCCCCCTCTAAAAAATTACAAACATTATCATCACGTTTGGACACCAATTGGAATGTTTCCTTAATTATCTGCTGTTGCATGTCTTCATTCTATGTAATGGAAAATTAATTATCACTATGGAACTTAATTAAGGATCACAGAAAATCGATAAAATCAGTAAGTTGCAGAAAATTTCACTCACAAAATATTGATAGAACTTGGAAAGGCGTGGTTTTCCATGATTATTAAAAACTAAAATAGCTTTAATCATAATTATTCTTATGTTTTTGCTTTTTTAAACAGTTATCAATGCTTTGCTGGCTAAATAATAAAGATACATTTAAGATTTTGCTTTCTGTCTTCTCTAATCAATCTGAAATAAATAACAAAAGTTTTCATTGGTTATCTTCGTTAAAGTTGCCAGATAAAAGAAAAATAAAAACAATTAAAACGCTTGTATCAAGGCGAATTTATACAAGGTAATTGCAACTCTACAACTACAAAGCAAGGCGAATTAACTCCATGTATTTTGTTTTTGCAATTTTCTTACTTGTCAAATTTCAGTATAAAAACAAAACAATATTTTGACGTTTCATGATTTTTGTGGATACAGCTGATGAACGGCTGACGACAAGGCGAATTCAACAAGGTAAACTCAACTCGTCAGCCGTTCATCAGCTGTCTCCACGGCGAATTAAAAAATAATAGGGAAACGTCAAAATATAATTTTGTTTATGTTTTACGCCAAAATAACCCAAAAAATTTCTTAGAAAAACTGCGAATAAATAAAGTGAATTTAATAATCTCTTTTATAGCCCGAACAAAATTTGTATTTTGTTTTTCAATAAATTTTTGCCTTGTCAGCATTTTTGACAACCGCCTATTAAATTGCAAGAAAATACATGGGGCTTTTTGTAGTTGTAGAGTTGCACTTACCTTGTTGAATTCGCCTTGGCTGACGAGTTGAGCTTACCTGATGTAAATTCGCCTTGGCTTGTATTAACCCTACGTTTTACCTGCAAGGCTGGGCCCATCCAAGGCGAATTCAACAAGGTAAACTCTTTAGAACATCTGTTCGTCAGCTGTATTATCCGAGTTGTCAATAAATTTAATTTTTTAATTATTTTTGTTTTTCATTTAAATTTTATACTTTTTATTTAAAAAAAATTGTGATAATTTGTGAAATTTTATGACAAAAAAATTAATTGTGGCTTAATTCTAGTTAACCAACGCAGTTCCAAGTAAAAAAACAAAGGGGAATAGAAAATGAAAAAAACAAGAAAAAATAAAATGGCACAATTCTCGGAAAAGCTTAGTTTCCGAGTCATGGATCTGTTAAGTCTTTGTATAAATTTGCGGTTTCCCACTACATATCTGTTGCTATGCGAAGAACCTTTATTTTGCAAAGTCGGTGTTTGTTATTCCATAGATGAGAAAATCCTTGCGCCCAACCGAAGGCCTGCTATGTGGAGAAGGTTTATTAAGCGAAGCTAGGGTTTTTTTATTTAATTTTTGATTCCTAGTGCACTTCCGTGATGTTTTGATATAAATTTTTGTAAAAACTGTATTAGGAGGTAAAGAGTTAAAAAGTTTACATAAATTTTTAATATTTTTTATTAGGCTTAAGTTCATTAAATTTAATTTTCATTAAATTATTTTTATGAAGAAAGGAATTTTACAACATGAAAATTAATTAAAATTTATTGATAATTTTTCATTCTTGACTCAATCTGGGCTCGAACCCAGGTGTTTACGGACAGGTTACCCTGACATGTTTCGCTTGCAACCACTCAATCTCCTCAGAGGGCTTGCCGTTTAACACTCGCAGCCATTGACGACTGCTGACGTCATTAGTCAAACATCAATCCTTAAACCAAATTGTATTCAACCTTTGGTAGTTCGAAATTTGCTTTGAATGATTATCTATTTTAATTCATTTTAACATGTTATTCCTTTACTTCTGTTTTTTCGTACTTTTGTCAAGAATTTTTCTTGAAGTTCAAAGTACATATTTTTGTTTTCTCATTTTTTGTCTTTCTTTTTCTTGTTGACCTTTTCAGCACAACTTGAAGGACAAATGCAAACATAGAGCTCGTGCCTTAGCTTTAACAATTATTAGTATTGTGGTTATTTTATTGAACTATTTGTGGTTTTTAATCCAAATTTTTAATATTTTTTATTAGGCAAGAAAAAGAAAGACAAAAAATGAGAAAACAAAAATATGTACTTTGAACTTCAAGAAGAATTCTTGACAAAAGTACGAAAAAACAGAAGTAAAGGAATAACATGTTAAAATGAATTAAAATAGATAATCATTCAAAGCACGCTCACTTCTCCAATCCCGCCCACATTTTGTAGAATGGTGTGTATTGGCAACCTAAATGTGTGTACCTAATTTGGAAACTTTGGCTTTTGCCGTTCCCCAGTTATACAGCAAAAAGTAATAAAAATACAACAACCACAAGGGATTTTTGGGAAAAATTAGAGGTAGTCGTGGTTTTTTGCTCATATCTCAGCCATTTGTGGACCGATCTGGCTGAATTTCAATAGCAAAATTATAATAAGAATACCTGACAGAAAGATACCCCAACGAAGCTCCCATCATATCTGGGGGCTTCGGAAAACCCATTTCAACAGACAGACGGACAGACGGACAACCGGATTTGAACTTCGCTTTTCATAAGAACCCAGAATATATATACTTTATAGGATGTAGGATCAATATTGTAGAAATTACAAACGGAATGACAAAGTTATATATACCCTTTTACCTTCGGTGAAGGGTATAAAAAAAATAATTTTTGGGATTGCAGTATTTTGATCATAACTTAGCCATTTTTAAACCGATTTGAAGATTTAAATACCGACGTGCTTAGGAAGAAATTTACCATTTACTTGACTTAAAAAGTTTGGACTCGGGAAGATCTATGATTCCCAAAAATGTATATTTTAATAAAAAAAAATTTTATTTTGGCCATAACTTTTTTGCATCTGAACCGATTTTTCCGAAATTTTCAGAAAATATTTTCTACTAAAGATTTCCGGTCCTTTGATATATAAGGTGTAACCATCGGTCATATAGCAGTGCACAAATTCAGGTTTTTATGAAGTTTTTGATATTTTTTCTACGGGAGGTACCACGCCCACTTCTCCAATCCCGCCCACATTTTGTAGGATGGTGTGTATTGACAACCTAATTGTGTGTACCTAATTTGGAAACTTTGGCTTTTTCCGTTCACCAGATATACAACAAAAAGTAATAAAAATACAACAACAACAATGGATTTTTTTAAAAAAATAGAGGTAGTTGTGGTTTTTTGCTCATAACTCAGCCATTTTTTAACCGATTTGACAGATTTATATACCGACGTGTTAAAGAAGAAATTTACCATTTACCTTGGTTATAAAGCTTGGACTCCGGGAGATCTATGGTTCCCGAAAGTGGGTATTTAAAAAAAAAAAAAAATTTTGGTCATAACTTTTTTGTATCTGAACCGATTTTCCCGAGTTTTTTATAAAATATTTTCTACTAAAAATTTCCGATATTTTGGTATATAAATCATATCCATAGGACATATGGCAGCCTTAAAATTTAGGTTTTTATAAAATTTTTAATTTTTTTTGTACGGGAGGTACCACGCCCACTTCTCCAATCCCGCCCACATTTTGTAGAATGGTGTGTATTGGCAACCTAAATGTGTGTACCTAATTTGGAAACTATGGCTTTTGCCGTTCCCCAGTTATGCAGCAAAAAGTAATAAAAATACAACAACCACAAGGGATTTTTGGGAAAAATTAGAGGTAGTCGTGGTTTTTTGCTCATATCTCAGCCATTTGTGGACCGATCTGGCTGAATTTCAATAGCAAAATTATTATAAGAATACCTGACAGAAAGATACCCCAACGAAGCTCCCATCATATCTGGGGGCTTCGGAAAACCCATTTCAACAGACAGACGGACAGACGGACAACCGGATTTGAACTTCGCTTTTCATAAGAACCCAGAATATATATACTTTATAGGGTGTAGGATCAATATTGTAGAAATTACAAACGGAATGACAAAGTTATATATACCCTTTTACCTTCGGTGAAGGGTATAAAAAAAATTTTGGTCATAACTTTTTTTGTATCTGAACCGATTTTCCCGAGTTTTTTATAAAATATGTTCTACTAAAAATTTCCGATATTTTGGTATATAAATCATATCCATAGGACATATGGCAGCCTTAAAATTTAGGGTTTTATAAAATTTTTAATTTTTTTTGTACGGGAGGTACCACGCCCACTTCTCCAATCCCGCCCACATTTTGTAGAATGGTGTGTATTGGCAACCTAAATGTGTCTACCTAATTTGGAAACTTTGGCTTTTGCCGTTCCCCAGTTATACAGCAAAAAGTAATAAAAATACAACAACCACAAGGGATTTTTGGGAAAAATTAGAGGTAGTCGTGGTTTTTTGCTCATATCTCAGCCATTTGTGGACCGATCTGGCTGAATTTCAATAGCAAAATTATAATAAGAATACCTGACAGAAAGATACCCCAACGAAGCTCCCATCATATCTGGGGGCCTCGGAAAACCAATTTCAACAGACAGACGGACAGACGGACAGACGGACAACCGGATTTGAGCTTCGCTTTTCATAAGAACCCAGAATATATATACTTTATAGGGTGTAGGATCAATATTGTAGAAATTACAAACGGAATGACAAAGTTATATATACCCTTTTACCTTCGGTGAAGGGTATAAAAACTAATATAAATGCATGGCAGAATGCACCCTTAACATTAAATCTTCAAAAACACAGAATACATTAAATTTTGCTTAGATCGGTTCATAAACATACAACTTTAAATATAAAAAAATCAATAAAAAATTTTATTGTTTACTTTTTATTCACACTTTTTGTAAACAACTATTTTGACAACTCGGATATGTTACACTAACAAAATGCCTGTAATTTTTGTTAGATTTGTAATTGTTGTAGCGACGAGTTTACCTTGTTGAATTCGCCTTGGGCCCATCAAAGGTATATTTATAGCAGGTAGTCTTGAAAAGCCATCTGTTTATTTTTTATTTGCTTGTTTTGTGATACAAACTGTCAAATGTTGTATTGTAAACAAGTTTTTTGTCGTTATCTTATGTCTTTTTTGTCTCTTATTAACCCCTTTGCTGTTTGACAGTTCGTATCACAAAGCAACAATAAAAAGCACTGTTGATTGTTTTATTGTACAATTGTTGTAATATCGCGGCTACCTGCTATAAATATACCTTGGGCCCATCTATCAGGTCTGCTAACTTGCACAAAAATTACTACCACATATACAAAGCACGTATGAAAAATGCCTAAATCATTTGCGAGGGCAGCTTTCGAAGAAAGCGAAAGAAAATGTTTTTTGTTAGTGAAGTGACAATGCGTAAAAACGGGCCGCTACTATCTACACAAATTGCATAATCAAAACAAAAAACGCAAAAAGGGCAGCTTTCGAAGAAAAAGACAGAAAAAAACACAATATTTTCTGTCTCGTGATGCCTCTGTATACTCTGTGCGGCTGTGCCGAATCTTATATACCCTTCACCATACATACATATTTACAATACTAAAAACTTCATTATAATTTAAATTTAAAAAGCGAAAACTGGTTAATATTTGTTAAAATCGTTTTTGAACATAAAAATTAAAAAAAAAATTGTTTTTGAAAACCAGTAGCTCGTTTCTGTATTTCTCGCACCGTAAAATTTCTTACATGAAGTGTGAAACAAAAAATTCCATCGTTTCTCGATTTATGAGATAAAAGTGTTTCTGTATTTGAATGCGAAAATCAAGGCCTATCCAATAGGTCTGCTTACCTACAACAATACAAAAAACAACAGGCATTTTGTTTGTGTAAAATTCCTCGCCGTTGTCAAAACCTTACTACCGCATAGGCAAAACAAAAGGAAAAATGTGTTTTGTGTGCAAAAAAACAAAAAAGTAAACAAAAATATACACGTATAAGGAAAATGTAAACAACTTTTGATATCGTTGAGGAATAAACCAAATAAACATCTAGCTTCTTAAGCAGACCTTTTGGATAGACCAAGGCGAATTTATAACAGGTAAGTGCAACTCTACAACTACAAAAGGCCCCATGTATTTTGTTTTTGCAATTTTCTGGCTTGCTGTCAAATTTCAGTATAGAAACAAAACAATATGTTGACGTTTCACCATTTTTTTAATTCGCCGTGGATACAGCTGATGAACGGCAGACGAGTTGAGCTTACCTGGAGTTAATTCGCCTTGGGATAGACCTTGGCGAAAACTGACACCAAGGCGAATTCAACAAGGTAAACTCAACTAGACAGCCGTTCATCGGCTGTATCCACAAAAATCATGAAACGTCAAAATATTGTTTTGTTTTTATACTGAAATTTGACAACAAGTAAGAAAATTGCAAAAACAAAATACATGGAGTTAATTCGCCTTGCTTTGTAGTTGTAGAGTTGCACTTACCTTGTATAAATTCGCCTTGACTGACACAACAAATTCTGTTTATACTGGAACATGGTGGAATAAACAGGTGGCAGCTCTACGCCAGATGATGATTTTTTGCTCTTGCATTGTTTGTCTAGGTTTATGTCAAAGTTTTGTTTATGTTTACAAAAAGTCCACGTTTTGTGCTGCGATTATTGTATTTTTTTAAAGTTTTTGATAATTTTAAATTAAAATAAATAAGATATGGACCATTATTAAATAAAAATTGGCTAAAAATGTATTTATTTAATCACGTTTTGCGGGACGCTTTGATTTTTGTTTAAACAATTTTTTGACGTAAACGGTGATATAATTTCCATTTTTGTTGTAATGTTGTATTTGTTGCCGTAACGATGCCACCTGCTTATTCCACTATGTACTGGAATATTTCCATTCAAATAAAAGCGAAACGTCAACAAAAGAAAAAATATAATAAAAACAGGGCTGCCAGATTTGACGAGTTATCGTCATCTTGACGATTTATGTTCCGATATTAACAAAGTGACGTTTTGATGATTTTTGCTAAAAAAGTGACGAAAGAAATATATGTTATATAAAATAAATATAGAAATGAGTTTTATTTTACATTTATTCTACACACGGGTGTTTCGCTTTATTGAACATCTTGCTCAATTGAGCAATTTTCGTTTTGATTGCGTCGGCGATTTAATTAACCGAGTACTGCTTAATTGAGTTCCCCTTTAATTGCGTCAAAAGTCGTGCATTTTTAGAAACTCAATTAAGCGGAAATAACTGTATATAATAAAAAAACCCAAGACCCTGCAAAAATTACAATTCATACGTAATGCACTACAGTTGCGATGGAATAACATTCCCCCAATAGATGACGAAATTTCCGTTTATATTTATTTTCAGGAGCATATCACTTGAGGTACAAAACCTAGTTTTTGACTCAATGCAATAAACTTACTGAAATTAAGGTTTGTAAAACTTTCAAGAAACTTTTCATTTTACACTGCAGTTACACGCTCAAGTTTCAAGTTCTTGATAGTCTTTTACATATACTGTTTGTAAAAATTTCCAAAAATTGATAGTTGTGACGTAGGCTGCATTCAATTTTTGAGCAATTTACTTTCAAGATGCCATCAAGAAAAAAATTTATAAAGAGAAACGAAAAATTTGTTCACTAACCTTGAAATCAGCTGTTTTCTTGAACGTAAATTGAAACACTCACTGGCAAGAGAATTTAAAAAGCAAGTTCGTACCAAAACTTGATAGGCAAAACTTGATCGTGTAACCCTCAAGTTAGTGATAATGCTAGTAAGTTTACGGTTCTTGAATACGATGTGTAAAAAATCAATTTGGCATGGCAACTTTATATTAACAAATATTTAGCGCCTATTTTAGAGTTGCACAAATTTTTTCCCGCCAATAATGAAAAGGACGCCTTATGCTATGTTCATACGACGACAAAAACCACTCGTTTCGCTCTCTGAAACTAGATTGTCAAACATGCTGTTCATACGATTCATTCTTGTTTAATTTTGACATTTTTTGTGTGTTGTTAGTGTGATTTTATTTAAAACAGATAAAAAAGTAATTAAAAGTTAAAAATATATTATTTAATACTTTTATTAATATTATTATTTGATAATTATCACTTTATTTTATGAAACATCAATTTTTATTTTGTATTTTATTTTGTTTTGATTTTTTTTGAGAGCTAGTTCAGATAAACTAACGATAATTGTTATCAAAATTAGAGATGATAGTACATTTTTCCTGTTTCGCAGCCTGTTTCAAAATGAAACGACCTGTTTCGCTCACAAAATTTTGTATGGGGAAACAAGTCGTTTCAGTCATGTTTGGGGCGCGAAACAGGAATAAGAGAGCGAAACACGAATATTGCTGTCCGTGTGAACATGGTATTAAGCCATGTCTGTGATAGAAAAGTAATACAAATGTTGCGCTTTTTAACATTTACTTTATATAAAAATTTAATCCCAGTTTCTACTGACCATTTTGGATGAACCCAGATTTCTGGAAAACTGGCCCGGCAATTTTTTGCACGGAAAGCGATTTATATTTTTTAGTACGTTTACTTTCATAATCAATCCAGTTTTTTCCTTGACGTTGCCTCTAAACCACTTAAAAATGAAATCCCAGTTTTTACTGGCCATTTTGGAGGAACCCAGATTTCTGGAAAACTGGGCGGGCAATTTTTTGCATGGAAAGCGATTTATATTCTTTAGTACGTCTACTTTCATAATCTTTGCAGTTTTTTCCTTGACGTTACCTCTAACACCCTTAAAAATTAAATCCCAGTTTTTACTGACTATTTTGGAGGGACCCAGATTTCTTGAAAACAGGCCCAGCAATTTTTTGCACGGAAAGCGATTTATATTCTTTAGTACGTCTTCTTTCATAATCTATCCAGTTTTTTTCCATGCCGTTACCTCTAACACCCTTAAAAATTAAATCCCAGTTTTTACTGCCCATTTTGGATGAGCCCAGATTTCTGGAAAACTGGCCCGGCAAATTTTTTGCACGGAAAGCGATTTGTATTCTTTAGTACGTCTATTTTCATAATCTATCCAGTTTTTTTGACGTTACCTCTAACACCCTTACAAATAAATCCCAGTTTTTACTGCCCATTTTGGATGAGCCCAAATTTCTGGAAAACTGGCCCAGCAATTTTTTGCACGAAAAGCGATTTATATTCTTTAGTACGTCTACTTTATTAATCTATCCAGTTTTTTCCTTGACGTTACCTCTAACATCCTTAAAAATTTAATCCCAGTTTTTACTGCCCATTTTGGATGAGCCCAGATTTCTGGAAAACTGGCCCGGCAATTTTTTGCACGGAAAGCGATTTATATTCTTTAGTACGTCTACTTTCATAATCTTTGCAGTTTTTTCCTTGACGTTACCTCTAACACCCTTAAAAATTAAATCCCAGTTTTTACTGCCCATTTTGGATGAGCCCAGATTTCTGGAAAACATGCCCGGCAATTTTTTGCACGGAAAGCGATTTATATTCTTTAGTACGTCTATTTTCATAATCTATCCAGTTTTTTTGACGTTACCTCTAACGCCCTTACAAATTAAATCCCAGTTTTTACTGCCCATTTTGGATGAGCCCAAATTTCTGGAAAACTGGCCCGGCAATTTTTTGCACGGAAAGCGATTTATATTCTTTAGTACGTCTACTTTCATAATCTATCCAGTTTTTTCCTTGACGTTACCTCTAACATCCTTAAAAATTTAATCCCAGTTTTAACTGCCCATTTTGGATGAGCCCAGATTTCTGGAAAACTGGCCCGGCAATTTTTTGCACGAAAAGCGATTTATATTCTTTAGTACGTCTACTTTCATAATCTATCCAGTTTTTTCCTTGACGTTACCTCTAACATCCTTAAAAATTAAATTCCAGTTTTTACTGCCAATTTTGGATTAGCCCAGATTTCTGGAAAACTGGCTCGGCAATTTTTTGCACGGAAAGCGATTTATATTCTTTAGTACGTCTACTTTCATATTCTATCCAGTTTTTTCCTTGACGTTACCTCTAACACCCTTAAAAATTAAATCCCAGTTTTTACTGACCATTTTGGAGGAACCCAGATTTCTGGAAAACAGGCCCGGCAATTTTTTGCACGGAAAGCGATTTATATTCTTTAGTACGTCTTCTTTCATAATCTATCCAGTTTTTTCCTTGACGTTACCTCTAACACCCTTAAAAATTAAATCGCAGTTTTTACTGACAATTTTGGATGAGCCCAGATTTCTGGAAAACTGGCCCGGCAATTTTTTGCACGGAAAGCGATTTATATTCTTTAGTACGTCTACTTTCATAATCTATCCAGTTTTTTCCTTGACGTGACCTCTAACACCCTTAAAAATTAAATCCCAGTTTTTACTGACCATTTTGGAGGAACCCAGATTTCTGGAAAACAGGCCCGGCAATTTTTTGCACGGAAAGCGATTTATATTTATATTTATATTTAGTACGTCTTCTTTCATAATCTATCCAGTTTTTTCCTTGACGTTACCTCTAACACCCTTAAAAATTAAATCGCAGTTTTTACTGACAATTTTGGATGAGCCCAGATTTCTGGAAAACTGGCCCGGCAATTTTTTGCACGGAAAGCGATTTATATTCTTTAGTACGTCTACTTTCATAATCTATGCAATTTTTTCCTTGACGTTACCTCTTACACCCTTAAAAATTAAATCCCAGTTTTTACTGACCATTTTGGAGGAACCAAGATTTCTGGAAAACTGGCCCGGAAATTTCTTGCACGGAAATCGACTCAGTCAACTGAGTCTTTCAACTCTGATGACAACTTCATCAACTTAATTGAAAGATTTTAAATTTTATTGAAAAATTTAATGAAATAAAAGGCACTTTTTAAAATACGCACACACACACGCTTTGATTTGGACAACAACCGACTCAGTTGACAATTGAATTGAATCGTGTATGGTCTGCTTTATGCAATCGCATACTTTTTTGTACAACAGCTTTTTGTGAGAGCAAATTTTTAAGTTTACTCATTTACTGCATTTTACTGTAAAAGTGCACCTAATGACTTTGTCGGACTTCTCTTTATTAAATAAGTGCTGGTATATACTGCTTCGCTCCACAATGATTTTGGTGCCCCAGCTTCAATTATTATTGCACGAAACTTTTCGATTAAAGTACGATAAAACCTCTCTGCTACGCCATTTTGCTAAGGAGTATAACTCATAGCTTCTGCGACTTGAATACCTTTATTTTTACAATACATAATCATTTTATTTGATTTATACTCCCGGCCCTGATCAATAGTTAATAGCTCTGTTTCTTTACTTTTTGGGTAAAGTTCGTGAAAATGAGAGCAAGCATAAATTTCTCTCATACAGACAAAATGACCAGTGCTGCCAGTGAAATTTCGAGAAAGATACATTTTAGTTTCCAAAAAGATACACTTTTTCCCAAAAAGATACATTTTGAAAAAAAAAATTTAAGTTAATTTTTAACGTTTTACATTTATTAACATTACATTTTTATTTCATATTAAGTGAATATTGTAAAGGAAATTATATTATATAAAATCATTTTTATATTTATTTAGGTCATAAATATAAGGTATGTAATTTTTAAAAACACAATAAGCAAACATTAAAATTAATTGTATGTGACTACCTTTGGATGTTATCGAAACAAATTCATTTTTGTAAAAATTAATATACGAGTTAAGTCGTTAAATCGTTAATACCAAGATTATATTAAAAAGTTAATAAACATTTTCTGAAAATAAAAGATGTTCATATTTCCTCCGAACAACTTCGCACTACTTGAATTCCTCGATTTAGGTGAATCATATGTTGAAACTTCCTTAATGTTTTTTTTTTTTCACTATTATGAAAGCTGCTATTGTATAAGTATTGAGTCGGTTACGATGATCAGTCTTAATAAATTTTAGTACATTTTGCATACAGATTCAAAAGATACGAAAAATGTCAGGATTATATATGCAACGTGAAGCCATCAAAAGCTACGAAAAATGTATCTTTCGTATCCTAATGGCAACACTGAAAATTACACAAAAGTACGGGACCAAAAAAAACCAAATTTTAAGCACAAAATAAAAAATCATTGTTTTGACAGTCCTTAAAAACAACAAAAGTTTATGCCACTTTTAAAAAATTGTAAATTGTCTGTAGAAATAACAAATTTTACCAAAAATTAAACAAAATAAACACTTTAACAATAACTAACATTATGTGTTCCTAATATTTCACATTAAAACTTTGTATTTGAGTACATTATTTTACTCCACAACTCTTTTTCCAAAATTTGGTTCATGATTTTTTTCCTTTGCATTTCATTGTTTTGTTAATGTTTTACAGCTGTTTGACAATAGGTGCGTTTGAGTACTTTTACAGTAAAATGCAGTAAATGAGTAAACTAAAAAATTTCTCTTACAAAAAGCTGTTGTCCAAAAAAGTACGCGAATGCAAAATTTGTAAAAATTCGTAAAATAAAGGCAACAGCTGATGGCAAATAATTGAAGTGTTGAAAAATATTGACACTTTTGACTACTTAACTCGTTTTCCTATCGGTACTCGATTAAATACTTTTTATAACACGAACATTTTTGGAAAATATAAACAAACTTTTTTATGTAATCTTTCATATTTGTTTGTTTTTTATTTTATTTGATTTTGCTAATTTGTAGCGGGTTAAATTATTTAAAAGAACATGAATAATTTTTTTGCTATTGATTACTTAAGTACCCAAATACTTCACACTTTTACAACTCTAAAAAAATAACATAACAAAAAAAATTTCAAAAGTTTGCATTTAGCCAAAAAAATGCTTCACAAACAAGTTCAATTAATTAATATTTTGTCCCCTTTTAGACAGGCAAAGTTTACTTTGCAAAGTCTTAAGTTTATGGAAGGGAGGGGAAAAGAGTTTTTACTGCCAATTTTGGATTAGCCCAGATTTCTGGAAAACTGGCTCGGCAATTTTTTGCACGGAAAGCGATTTATATTCTTTAGTACGTCTACTTTCATATTCTATCCAGTTTTTTCCTTGACGTTACCTCTAACACCCTTAAAAATTAAATCCCAGTTTTTACTGACCATTTTGGAGGAACCCAGATTTCTGGAAAACAGGCCCGGCAATTTTTTGCACGGAAAGCGATTTATATTCTTTAGTACGTCTTCTTTCATAATCTATCCAGTTTTTTCCTTGACGTTACCTCTAACACCCTTAAAAATTAAATCGCAGTTTTTACTGACAATTTTGGATGAGCCCAGATTTCTGGAAAACTGGCCCGGCAATTTTTTGCACGGAAAGCGATTTATATTCTTTAGTACGTCTACTTTCATAATCTATCCAGTTTTTTCCTTGACGTGACCTCTAACACCCTTAAAAATTAAATCCCAGTTTTTACTGACCATTTTGGAGGAACCCAGATTTCTGGAAAACAGGCCCGGCAATTTTTTGCACGGAAAGCGATTTATATTTATATTTATATTTAGTACGTCTTCTTTCATAATCTATCCAGTTTTTTCCTTGACGTTACCTCTAACACCCTTAAAAATTAAATCGCAGTTTTTACTGACAATTTTGGATGAGCCCAGATTTCTGGAAAACTGGCCCGGCAATTTTTTGCACGGAAAGCGATTTATATTCTTTAGTACGTCTACTTTCATAATCTATGCAATTTTTTCCTTGACGTTACCTCTTACACCCTTAAAAATTAAATCCCAGTTTTTACTGACCATTTTGGAGGAACCAAGATTTCTGGAAAACTGGCCCGGAAATTTCTTGCACGGAAATCGACTCAGTCAACTGAGTCTTTCAACTCTGATGACAACTTCATCAACTTAATTGAAAGATTTTAAATTTTATTGAAAAATTTAATGAAATAAAAGGCACTTTTTAAAATACGCACACACACACGCTTTGATTTGGACAACAACCGACTCAGTTGACAATTGAATTGAATCGTGTATGGTCTGCTTTATGCAATCGCATACTTTTTTGTACAACAGCTTTTTGTGAGAGCAAATTTTTAAGTTTACTCATTTACTGCATTTTACTGTAAAAGTGCACCTAATGACTTTGTCGGACTTCTCTTTATTAAATAAGTGCTGGTATATACTGCTTCGCTCCACAATGATTTTGGTGCCCCAGCTTCAATTATTATTGCACGAAACTTTTCGATTAAAGTACGATAAAACCTCTCTGCTACGCCATTTTGCTAAGGAGTATAACTCATAGCTTCTGCGACTTGAATACCTTTATTTTTACAATACATAATCATTTTATTTGATTTATACTCCCGGCCCTGATCAATAGTTAATAGCTCTGTTTCTTTACTTTTTGGGTAAAGTTCGTGAAAATGAGAGCAAGCATAAATTTCTCTCATACAGACAAAATGACCAGTGCTGCCAGTGAAATTTCGAGAAAGATACATTTTAGTTTCCAAAAAGATACACTTTTTCCCAAAAAGATACATTTTGAAAAAAAAAATTTAAGTTAATTTTTAACGTTTTACATTTATTAACATTACATTTTTATTTCATATTAAGTGAATATTGTAAAGGAAATTATATTATATAAAATCATTTTTATATTTATTTAGGTCATAAATATAAGGTATGTAATTTTTAAAAACACAATAAGCAAACATTAAAATTAATTGTATGTGACTACCTTTGGATGTTATCGAAACAAATTCATTTTTGTAAAAATTAATATACGAGTTAAGTCGTTAAATCGTTAATACCAAGATTATATTAAAAAGTTAATAAACATTTTCTGAAAATAAAAGATGTTCATATTTCCTCCGAACAACTTCGCACTACTTGAATTCCTCGATTTAGGTGAATCATATGTTGAAACTTCCTTAATGTTTTTTTTTTTCACTATTATGAAAGCTGCTATTGTATAAGTATTGAGTCGGTTACGATGATCAGTCTTAATAAATTTTAGTACATTTTGCATACAGATTCAAAAGATACGAAAAATGTCAGGATTATATATGCAACGTGAAGCCATCAAAAGCTACGAAAAATGTATCTTTCGTATCCTAATGGCAACACTGAAAATTACACAAAAGTACGGGACCAAAAAAAACCAAATTTTAAGCACAAAATAAAAAATCATTGTTTTGACAGTCCTTAAAAACAACAAAAGTTTATGCCACTTTTAAAAAATTGTAAATTGTCTGTAGAAATAACAAATTTTACCAAAAATTAAACAAAATAAACACTTTAACAATAACTAACATTATGTGTTCCTAATATTTCACATTAAAACTTTGTATTTGAGTACATTATTTTACTCCACAACTCTTTTTCCAAAATTTGGTTCATGATTTTTTTCCTTTGCATTTCATTGTTTTGTTAATGTTTTACAGCTGTTTGACAATAGGTGCGTTTGAGTACTTTTACAGTAAAATGCAGTAAATGAGTAAACTAAAAAATTTCTCTTACAAAAAGCTGTTGTCCAAAAAAGTACGCGAATGCAAAATTTGTAAAAATTCGTAAAATAAAGGCAACAGCTGATGGCAAATAATTGAAGTGTTGAAAAATATTGACACTTTTGACTACTTAACTCGTTTTCCTATCGGTACTCGATTAAATACTTTTTATAACACGAACATTTTTGGAAAATATAAACAAACTTTTTTATGTAATCTTTCATATTTGTTTGTTTTTTATTTTATTTGATTTTGCTAATTTGTAGCGGGTTAAATTATTTAAAAGAACATGAATAATTTTTTTGCTATTGATTACTTAAGTACCCAAATACTTCACACTTTTACAACTCTAAAAAAATAACATAACAAAAAAAATTTCAAAAGTTTGCATTTAGCCAAAAAAATGCTTCACAAACAAGTTCAATTAATTAATATTTTGTCCCCTTTTAGACAGGCAAAGTTTACTTTGCAAAGTCTTAAGTTTATGGAAGGGAGGGGAAAAGAGAATAGCGGGGGAGTACAAACTTTGCTGTACTCGCAAATTCCTTTTGTTTTTCGTTCGTAGTTTATTTCTGAGCAGGGATGATAAAGTTGGTAGTACAATTGTACTTTTTTTACTACTATTAGCAGTGCAAAAGTAATAAAGTACTCCAGTGCAAATTAAGTACAATTTAAAAATTGCAAACGCTTTTTCCTACCAAAATATGATAAAAACAAAGCAAAGAAATCTCCTTTATGTAAATACTATATCGAATTTAATTCAAATAAATTATTGCTACAGTCTTATGAATCTTGTTGCTATAGTTTAAAATAAAAAAAATTAAATATGTATATAAATATTTTACAAAACTAATTTCATACACCAACCGAACTTTCATCTTCTTTAAAAATAATAATTTTATGTTCCTTACTATACCTGATTGTTGTAAATTTTTAATTAAATCTTTTATATATGGGCATTTCCTGGGGTCACTAACGTACGTTCGTACACTTTTGATTTACTAATAATATAGAAAACAAAACTTTTCCTATCATTTTTTTGGCATTTGGGTAGCTCTAAGTTTAGTGCAAAAGATGGATGTAATCGATTTAAAATTTTTTATAATGATACTTAGTTATAAACATCTGGTCACGAACGTACGCAAAATAGAAGTCAACTTTGGCTGACAGTACTGAAATGTAAAAATCTGCGTAATGGAACGGAATATTCAAAAGTGATTAATTTATTTTAAGAGTGTATTAATGTACGTCTCCATCCAGTATTTACAAAATAAAATATCTCTCTTGGTTTTTGTTTAATTGGCTTATGTACCGGACGCGAACGTACGGGTCGCGAACGTATGATTTTTCCATATGTTTTTTATTATTATCACCATGCATTTTCCCATAAATATCTTCTAATTTCCTTATTAAAAATCTTAATACACCTTTTGCAATTGATTGTAATGGAGAGATTATGAAGAAATAGTGTAAAGATAACATATTTTTTGCATGTAAAATAAGTATATAAAAATGTCTTTAGAAGTAGCTTAAATACTTAAAAAATATAAAATGTTCCAGTTTTCAGCGTAATTTCCTCAAGTAAAACAGCTGAGATATGCTATAAAACCATTCTTTTATAAAAACATAGACTTTTTTTATAATAATAAGCAATAAAAGACGATGATAATCAACATTATATTTTTTCATCCTGGTAAACTATTCTGAGGAAATGCCCATATAAGTTTTTTCCTTTAAGTTTTCTTTTAAATATGACAACATTTGTATTTTTATCAATGGTGGAACATATAATACACTTTAACCAGTAAGCAAATCATACGTGTTAAAATTATGAAAAATTCCTTGCACCATAGATATGTATCTATACACAGCTAGATATTTTTAGTAGAAATTACGGGCATTACTACCCAGTTAAAACTTCGCCTACTTTTTTTAAAATGAATAGCTTCTTTCACTAATTATTTAGTAGCTTTCTTCTATATAACTACTATAATTACTTCTATAACTACTTATTTTTCAGATGTATGTAGGAAAAAAAATAATGACTTACATAAAAATGCGTTCATTTTGGGACATCCCTTGAAAAAATCATTAGTTTTTTCAGTAGAATTGGAAGTAGTATTTTAACATTTTCCTGATTACTTAACACATTATTTTGCAGGCGAAGTTTTTACTGGGTAGGTAAAACATTTTTTTTAGCCTGTTCCACTTTCAAATCTAAAAAAACAAGCTTAATATTCTTCGTCTAAATTCCTTATTATTTACTTAATTTTTCTTTTTGTTAATTGTCAAAGGTATATTTCAAATATAAATGTATAGCACAAGTGCATTTTAATGTAAATTCTTTGTTATGCAAATAATAAAACTTGTAAAAAATATTTTTTTGGCATTAAGTACAATTATCGTAAAAAATGTAAATTTTTTTTCTGTATTAAGTACATTTTAAAAAATGCCATTTATCAACCCTGTATCTGAAGTTGGCTGCAACAACGAATAAACAAAAATTTGTCAAATTAAACTTTGTGTGTCTAAACACCAAACAAAATTTAAAAGAGAACTACACAAGACTTTGCAAAGTAAACTTTGCCTGTCTAAAAGGGGACTTATTCACGTTTTCTTTTGGTTTAATTTTTATTTCAACTTTTCTTTTATTTAACAATTTTTTCACAATTTGTATGCTTTTCATTTGTTACTTTTGTTTGTTTACCTTTTGAAACATGTTTTTTGGATTTACTAAATTTTACTGCAAAAATTTCTGCAGTAAAAATTTGTAAATACTCAGACAAGAACTGTCACTTTTCGCTCTCAATTTTTTGTTCTCATTTACTGCATTTTGTGTACTCGAACGCAATTTCGTAAAATGCAGTAAAGTTTAGTAAAAAATAGTAAAAACTTTTGTGTTCTCGAACGCAACTAATTTACACAATTTGCACGAAGAAAAAGTCTGGGCTGTTTCGTGCAAGAAGAAAAAATTTATTTATATAAATATATCTCAAATCCGCTCTCATTTACACAAATTAAAAGTACGGGAACGCTTTTCACGCAAATTGGGATCCCGAGGGAATGTTACTTCCAAAGTTAGCATTTACAAGAGCATTATATTCTTTAAATTTTTCACAAAACCCCAGACTTGTTTTTTATTATGTACGTATGTGCAAAATAGTCATCAATTAATGATACAAAACCATTTGAACCGTTTTATGATATAGGACTAAATGGACCACACACATCTGTGTGTATATGTTCTCTAGGACGGGTCGCTCTTAAACGAGTTCCATTAAATGGTTCACGTCATTGTTTACTTTGAGTACAAACTTCACAAAATCTAATTTTATTTGATTAGGTATACCTAATGCCATATCATATTTTATTAAATCATCATAAGCTTGTTGACTAATACATATGACCCATACGACGATGCCAAAGAAGCCCTGACTCAACTTGAGGCAAATTTGATACTGACATGTAATCTTGATTTTTAATTCAAATACATTTCCAACTCTTTTCGCGGTAGCTATAACATTTCCATTTTTTTCCAAATCAGCTGCATTCTTTTTAAAATTAACTTTGCCATTTTTTAAGTTTACCACTGATTTTTGAAGAAATTTCTATATTATTTACAACATGATCGGTTGCACTTTAATCTAATGCAAAAGACACATTTTTCTCGATCTCTTGTGAATTTGAATCAGCCATAAAACTTACGCTGGAACTTGCAATATTTTTTGTCTCTTTAACTCGAAATCTTTTTTCATATGTCCGTATTGACATATTCTCTCCATCACGAAAATTTTGCAAGCTCCTTTCTTACCAACGTTTGATTCTGGGCGGATTTCTTTTCAAATTTTGCACATAAAGATTTCCGCATTTCCTTTGCTGTTTTCTTATCTCTTACATATTCAATTAAATCATCATGAACAAATGATACTATTAAATTCTGTGCTTTTGCGACCAATTTTAAAAATTCTTGTAGGTTTTCTGTAACCGTGGGTGCTGACTCTATAACAGCTTTTAAACAACCTACCGATGAAAGATGCCTCTCTACTCTAAATATCACTTGTTTTTTCCGTGGGACCCATAACCTCTACAATGTCTCAATCTCACAAAATTTTTTTTCACAATTACAAAATATTCAAAACATAAAAAATCAATATGTATATACATAAATTTATAAAAAAAAAAAACAAACAAGTATAAAACAATAAAGTGCTTTACAAATAGAATAATATATGTTTATAACAACATAATCACCTTCTTTAATAATTAACTTTTCAAACTTGCTAACAGCTTGCGTGTGTTTACTGGTAAGTTTAGCTTCAATTTATGTAATAAGCCTTCATGCCAGACTTTATCTAAAGCTAGTTAGTGTAAACCGTATTGATATGATCGGAAACTAGTCCGGACTTTGTTTGATCCTCTTTGGGTCGATGATATCAAGGGGATTGATGCGGCAGAGGATCTGCTTTCGGACTCACTGCAGTTTGCGACTTCCTCGGCGTGCAAGCCAAGGGTGCGTAGGGGACCTGCTACCATGGTGGGATCCTGATATTACGCAGGCCATGGTAATTGGGCGGACTATAAGTCATCATGGAATAGGTTTAGAAACTTTGTTAGATCGGCGAAAAGGAATGCTTGGAGGAACTTCTGTAGCGGCGTGGAGGGATCCTCTGAGACAAACCGTTTACGTAAAATAATTGCTTTAAGCCCGGTTGTCCCGACCTTTGTCAGGAAATAGGATAGTTGTTGGACTACGAATAGTCAGGAAACACTCGAGGTGTTGGTTGACACTCACTTTCCTGGAAATTTCCAAGGGAGCTTGAGGGAACAAGTTTGGGAGTCGAAACCCACTGCTATTTCCACTTCATTGGACTATGACAGGGTTAAGTGGACTTTAGCACATATAAATCTCCGGGTATGGATAGTATAATTCCGGCCGACCTAGGGGTGTGCTGGAAGCCCGCCGGATGTGGTGGTTCTTGCCGGCAACCTGGACCATGGACACACCCCATCCGGCGAGCTTCAGCCGAGCTAAACGCGGGCATACCAGCGCCGCTGGCAATCTGGCCACTGTTTTTTAGTTTTTGTCTGTTTGTGTTTCACAAACAGATGACCACCACACCATTACAGAGTTATCGATATACACTTAGGATGACCATCCCAAGGTGTTTTCTCTCTGCCTCTCAATATGTTGAGACGGTTCTCTAGTCGGAACTATTGAGAGATCACTCGAATTTAAGGAGTGCACACTTGTGACCTTTCTCGATATTGAGGGGGCCTTCAACAATGTCAGCCCGGACGCTATTGTGGCGTCCATGAGGAGTTAAGGGATTGAAGATGGCATATATACATAGATTTGTAGACAATCTACTCTGGAATAGGGTGATCTGCTCTACGATAGGTGATACCAGTGTTCAGAGACTGGTGAACAGGGGTACTCCCCAAGGAGGTGTTCTATCCCCACTATTGTGGAACTTGAGTATGAACACCGACTACGCAAAGAAGCTTTAGTTAGCGAAGCCGGTTTTTGTTATACCACAGAGGAGAAAAGCCTTGCGCCCGGCCGTAGGCCGGTTATACAGAGAAGATTTAGTTAGCGAAGCCTGTTTTTGTTATACCATGGAGGAAAAATATATGCACTTACATTTTTCTTATTGTTATATGTGGACATTATGACGCCTTCATATTTGACATAATGTCAATATTAAAACCGACTTAATGTCCGCGGGCATTATGACGTTTTCCAAAACGACATAATGTCCCTGGGCTTTATGTCGCATCGAAGGGCGTCATAATGTCCATAGACATTATGTCCGTGGACACTATGACATGCCACCTCATTGATGCATTGATGTATTTGTTAGGATAAATTACATACTTTTTGTTTTTTCACTCTGCTTATAACTAGATTTAAATATCGCTCACAGAGCCCTTATATTAAACTTGGAAGTATAGGTCAATACGTAAAATTACAACTTTAAACTGGGAAAACTGCATAAGCATACCTACTAGGGTATTCCTTTAATCGGGCTTTTACTTTAATCGGTTAATCGCTCGATTAATTAATCGAGGCTTTGTTTTAATCGGTTAATAATCGGTTAATTTTGTAATTGATCGATTAACCGATTAATAAAGTTTTTTTTTATAAAGAAAGTAAGTTCAATAAATAACAAGTAAGAAAGTATAGTCGGTCAAGCCCGACCATATGATACCCTACACCACTGTATTAAAATGCACATCATGCTTACATGTCCATATAAATATGGATTTATCTATGTTTATAAACTTCATTAAAATCGGTTTGAAAGCTTGTGAGAGGCAGTTATTGCCCCCTACCTCCCCTTGTGGTCCTATTTTTGAAAAACTGTATAGCTTATGTGTCCATGTATGTAGATATGGATCTATCTATGTTTTAAATTTCATTTAAATCTGTTTGATAGTTTCCCCCTATCTTCCCACGTGGTACTACGATTTGGCCCATTTTCAATAGGCTTGGTCGTTGTGCCAATAAGAACCTATGTCCCAAATTTTATTAAATTATCTCCAAAATTGCGACCTGTACTTTGCGCACAAGGTTACATGGACAGCCAGCCACGATGCCAGCCAGACGGACGGACATCGTTAGTTCGAATCAGAAAGTGATTCTGAGTCGATCGGTATGGTGTGGGTATAAAAATGAAAAATTATTTATTATTTGGAGTTTTTTAGTAAAAAAAACAATAACATAACCATTCTTGAACTAAAACGAGCAAACAAAAAAAACAATTCATAATAATACATAATTTTTAATAAATACATAATATCGATACCTTCCCATAAGAATGTATTGAGCGACATTTCTAAAATTGTGTAGGAAACGAAAAAAAAACGTCTTATTAGTTATTTATTTGTGTATTTTATTGAAAGGAACATATTTGGAAAGCGATTTTCAGAATACAAAACATATTTAAAAATGTGGCTCAGCATAATTTCTTTGGCGGATAATACAATTTACAGGGTGCAACATTATTCCAGTGGGAAAACTTGACGGTTGATACAATTTTATTTTCTCTCTAGTTTCCTTTGTATCCATGATAGGGCAGCAAAACCCAGGCCAAAATGTGGCGCTTATAGTTCCACATCAAAAAGTAATTTTCGAAAAAAGTGTCGCTTTATACATTCTTATGGGAAGGTATCGATATGTGTTGAAAATTTTAATATAATGTAATCCATGGGAAATATAATTTGGTTAAAATGTTTAGGATTTAGGCGACTTTTTTCTTAGTTTTGATAAATTTTGACTTGGAAAAATTTCTTTTATATATCGTAGATGTTGGAGAAATCGAAAGCAATCAATAATGCAGAATATTTAAATTCTCAGTTCTTTTCCTAGATTTCTATTAACATATACGCCTGTATTTATAAAAAACGTCAAGAATGAAAAATTATCAATAACAATTTTAACTAATTTTCGTGTTGTAAAATTCCTTTCTTCATAAAAATAATTTAATGAAAATTAAATTTGATGAACTTAAGCCTGATTATAAAAATACTTAAAATTTGGATTAAAAACCATAAATAGTTCAACAAAATAACCACAATACTGATTATTGTTAAAGCTAAGGCACGAGCTCTATGTGTTCATTTGTCCTTCAAGTTGTGCTAAAAAAAAGGTCAACAAAAAAGAACGACAAAAATGAAAAAACAAACAAAAAATGTACTTTCGACTTCAAGAAGAATTCTTGACAAAAGTACGAGAAAGCAGAAGTAAGGAAAAAACACGTAAAATCAATTAACAATGGATAATTATTCAGAAAAAGCAAATTTCGATCTACCAAAGGTTAAAATACAATTTGGTTTAAGGATTGATGTTTGACTATTGACGTCAGCAGTCGACGATGGCTGCGAGTGTAAGACGGCAAATCCATCTGAGGAGATCGAGTGGTTGCGATCGAAACATGTCATGGTAACCTGCCGGCCGGGGTTCGAGCCCCAGCCACGTCAATAATGAAAAATTATCAATAACAATTTTAACTAATTTTCGTGTTGTAAAATTCCTTTCTTCATAAAAATAATTTAATGAAAATTAAATTTGATGAACTTAAGCCTGATTATAAAAATACTTAAAATTTGGATTAAAAATTTTAAATTTAATAAAGGTTTACAAAACAAATTTTGTATGAAAATTCTCCTTAATAAACGTTTTTTAAATTTAATAATTGTTTATAAATACGGGGGAAAAAATATTCCATTATGTTATTAGAGTTCTGTTTTAATTTTTAAAATTCTTAACACTTCTAATTGTTTCAGTTAAATCCGTTTAAAGATTGCTTGTGTAACTATTGAGAGTTTCTTCTGTTTTCAGTTCATCATGTTACTCATCCTAACAAAGCTCAGCACCAAACATTCGGCCAAATAGTTTATTTCCAAATTCCTTAATTTCTGTTTTTATACATACTGTATTTTAAGAATGTATTGCTAGGAGGAAATATATTGTATGAAAAAATATTTCGAAACACAACTTTTTTGGTGCACATAGGTAACATTTTGGTGAACTTTGGTACAGAAAACGTTGTAAAATTGGACATGGATGCATTGTAGAATGCATTTAAAAAAGCGAATTGCTTTGCAACAAACGTTTTTGAACAAAACAAAATTTGAAAACACAAAAAATTAACCATATTTACAAAAAAATGGAAATTTTATTACATCCCCAGCAAAAACTTTGCTTACAAAATGAGCAGAAAAATAATGAGAATTTGACGAGCCAACTACTTACTTTTCTACTAGAAAAAGTACTTATTTTTGTTTGAGATGTCCCAAAAGTAATCCTTTATTATTTAGCCTATTATAATCAGCTATGGGCAAATGCAAAATGAAAATGCAAAAAGAGCGAACGATGTTTATACATACACAAAAAACAAAGAGCAAAAGAGCATAAAACCAACAAATGCAAACGTAAACAAACCAATACAATGCCACACATACAAAGCTTTCAATGTAGTGGTGCCCATACTTGATTATTATCTAAAAAATAATCAGTTTTTTTATACTTAAAATTTTTATAAAAATATATAGTTACACAAAGTCAATAAAGTAAAAAAAAATTTTTTTATTTTTTTAATTTTTTTTTTTTTAATAATTTTTTTTTTGTTTTTTTTTAATTATTTTCTTTTTTTTATTTTTTCTTATTTTATTTTACTTTATTTTATTTTTTTTCTGTCTTTGGCGGGGATTCGAACACGCAACCTCGGTGCTGATAGACTAGCTCGCTACCAGCTAGTCTACCGGGGCAGTGTAGTTTTTGTATTAAAAAACTCTGTTTTTTGACTATAATGACTATAATGACATTTTTATTGTCATAATGAAAATTTAAATTTTTCTGTATATTTAATATATACTAATAAAGTTATTATTTAATATATAACTAATAATCCGAAAAGTGGCGAATAAAGCTACAAAGTAATGAATTCCTGAAGTCATTAAAAGTAGGATTGTAAGTAAAGTTTTTGCTGGGTCGGTTAACCGACTGAAATTAACCGGTTTAATCGTTAATCGAAAAAAGCCTATTTTAATGTAACCGATCAGTTAATCGGGTAGTAATTAATCGGTTAACCGATTAACGGTTAACCGAATGAATACCCTAATACCTACAGACGTATGTACACACAAAAAAAAAGTTCTATTGTGCATGCCCATAATTTATCGATTTAATTAAGATTAAAATTAAAAACTGCCAAAATTTTGATAAAAATAAAAAAATCGATTTTAAAAGCCCAATAATCGATTTCAGTATAAAATCGCATACGTAAATTCGATTGCAAAAAATCGATTTTCGATTGGAATCGAAATCGATTTACCAATCCCTACATGTAATATGTTTGTACAAAAATATGTACCTATACACATAGGTATATTAAGTTTTAAAATTGGGAATTAAATACGTTGGATATATTAATAATTTTTTTTCAATTTGCCCATACCCAGTGTTGGGCAAAATACATGGTTTTGCGGTATTTAAAATACAAAATACTTGATGGTCATGTATTTAAAATATAAAATACAAATTATTTTCAGTTTATGTATTTAAAATACAAAATTCAAAATACCCTGTAGTAAATTAAATAGTCAGTTGCAAAAAACACTAACTATAAATTAACTATTTTTCAAATGACTACAAATTGGTTTAAATCTCATGCAGATATCAACCAAACATATTGCATAGAGGCACACGTAAAACACAAATAAAAGCAAAATAAGTAAAACAAGCATGCCATGAAGCCAAATGAAAAAAAATATTACAAACATTTTTAAATAATTAAAAATAATTGAAAATTTAATCAATACAAATCTGTTTATATACAAGCAATTATGTAGCGTTTTTATTTCAGCATGTATTATACATCATCATTTAAAGCAATTTGATGCAAAATTTGCTTAAATAATTATTTCTATATAAATATATGCATATACATATATAAAAATATACATTCATATGTCTGTATGTTTATATGTACATACATATATTTTTTTGACAAAAATTTTTTTAAATTGAAATAATTTATTATAAACCGACTATACTATTAATTGACTACAAATTGGTTGAAAAATAAGTAGTTAGTAGCCTATGTTAAAATAGTGAGTCGTCGACAAGGAAAATAGTCACTATATCAACTAGATGTGGTTATAAAAAAACCAGTTTGAAGTTACTTAAAAATGTGTTTGACTTCCTACAGGGTACTTACACATCTGTATGTATTTAAAATACAAAATACTTCCATTTATTGTACGTATTTCAAATACAAAATACTTCCACGTCATGTACATGTATGTATTTAAAATACGAAATACACCATTTTTATTCAAGCCAAAAATACATTAGATAAAACTTATTAACAAAACAATTGCCTCCTTTCATATACATATATCAGATTTTTTAATGTAGCATCAGACAAACGGTTTCTTGTTGGAGAGTAAATAAAACCACCTGAAGAAAATAATCTTTTTACAGGTCATGATGAGCACAAACTTGTATTAAATTCTATGAATACTCTTTTTATATTTGAAAAGCTGTCAAGAGTGATAATGTCTTTGCTCATGTCACTGAGGAAACTGACAAATTTCAACTTCAAATTTGATGTCCTAGATTCACCATCATCCCTATTTACGAAAACAACAAAATCATCGTCTTCTTTACTGGTGTCATTTTAAGTTTTTTGTAATTTTCCTCCAGAGTATTAATTGCAAGATTTTGGGTTCTTTGCCTTTCTTCTGTCGTGATGTTTTATGGCAGCCATCGCATCTTTTAACCTCGATGATAACAGGAGGCCAAAATAGCTCCATTTATTGCCGGTGATAGTTTAAAAAACTTATCGAATCTTTTTCCAAGCTCTCTTTAAGTAGTAATATAATAGGACTTAAATGGTTTAAATTGTTTCCATTCAACCGATTTAATCTTGTTCTAACAGACAATAAAGTCGGCAAAAGTTTTCCATAATAACAGTTTTTACCATGATGGTAATCTAAAGCAGTAGCAATAGGTTTCTAAACTACAAAGAATTCCTCTAAGGATTTTAATTCTTTAAGGCCCAAATACACTTGTCAAATGCTTGACATCAAGCTCGTTTACGTGTGCTTGCATTAGAACCACAGAGTATACAGAGGCGTCACGAGACAGAAAATATTGTGTTTTTTCTGTCTTTTTCTTCGAAAGCTGCCCTTTTTGCGTTTTTTGTTTTGATTACGCAATTTGTGTTAATATGTAGTAGCGGCCTGTTTTTACACATTGCCACTTCCATACCAAAAAACGTTTTCTTTCTCTTTCTTCGAAAGCTGCCCTCGCAAATGATTTAGGCATTTTTCATACGTCACTTTTTTCATCTCTGTATACTTTGTGATTAGAACATACATTTGCTGAATGAGCTGTCAAGCATTCATTTTGCATTTTATTTTGAAGTGACAACGGCAGGAGCAAAAAATATTAAAATATAGATAAAAAGTGTTTAATTGTGATAACTTACTTTTAACTGTGTTGCTTTTTAATAAATAAAAAAAGAATTGAAGAAAAGAAGGAGAAAATTATTAAATAACATTTTTTTTCCTCCAAAGCATTTTTTTGTTTTTCATCCGACATTTTTAGTGTCTGTTCGGTTTGAAATCACGTTTAAAGTGTGTGGGTGCTTGAAGAGTAACGCCAATACATTCATCAAAATCACTCGTCAAGCATGCTAAATATCTAAATTTTTTGATTTTCCATCAAGCATCGTCGGTGTCACACATACAAACTAATTTTCACTAATACTACCTTAATGCTGGATGGGAATTTGACCAGTGTATTTGGGCCTTTAGCCGCGAAAGTGCTCACCTTACTTATACTACAAAATAATTTATTTAAACCAAGGCGAATTCAACAAGGTAAACTCAACTCGTCAGCCGTTCATCAGCTGTCCCCACGGCGAATTAAAAAATAATAGGCAAACGTCAAAATATAACTTTGTTTATGATTTGCGCCAAAATAACCGAAAAAAAGTATTTTTTTTATTCTTTTTTATTTTCCATAGATTCGATAAAACTACTTTGATCAAGTTTTTAGCGAAACTTGTAAAACAAAGTAACGAAGTTTTTTTGTTGAAACATAAAAAAGAAAAACATTTCATTTGTGATTTAGATTTTATAAAACTAATATCTTAAAGCGTGTTGATAGAAAAAAAGTGATAATAAAATTAAAAAATTAAGTGTAATTCGGTATTTAATTTAATTAAAAAGGTGAGTTAAAAGGGGGAATAGAGTTATAGAATATATTTGGTGCCGAATTATCTTGTGGTATATCACAAACATTTTTTTTTGGGAAATCAATTCTAAAGGCTCAAAATTTCATACACAAAAATGTGCGTGAAAAAAGCCGTCCACTTTTTTAGTCAGATATTTATTTGAAGTTTTTTTTAATCGATTTATGTAAAAATATCCGAAGCCATGGAAAAAATTATTAAGTTATAGCCATTGTCACATTTTTGCGAAATATTTTTTAGTTTGTGGGATATACGTCAAAATAAGGTTTTTAAAAACTGCATTCAAGTGTTTCACCAACATTAAAATTTAAATTATATGAATTTCGAAACGAACATTTATTCAAGGGTGTGAAGTTAAATACGCCAGTTAAATACGTCCCACAGTTATTTTAAATACGTTCCACACGCTGTTAAACGTTGCTTAAACAAACAAATTTTATTTTGTTAACAAAAAACAAAATAATTATTGAAATAAAAAACTATAAAAAACCAAATAAAGTTTTTATTAAAAAAATAATTTTTTTCTTTAAAAGAGTATTTTCATAGAAATTTTTATTATAATAGGGTTAAATATAAGCTGGTCCAGTGGGTATTTCTAGAAGAAATGAATCGGGGTAGCGGAAGACTGGAAGTAGCCTAGGGCAAGTAGATTCCAGGACTTTAATTTCTACGTCAAGATTCAGCCCGATATCGGAGATATATAATTTTGAAAATTTGGGTTTTTCATTAACTTAGTATGAAAAATATGGTAATTTTCAAGTCCAAAAAATAGGTATTTCGAGAAGACATGAATCGGGGTAGCGTAGAAATTATATTCCTGGAATCTACTTGCCCTAGGCTAATTTCCAGTCATCCGCTACCCCGATTGATGTCAGGTATATTGCAAAAAAATACATGGGGCTTTTTGTAGTGGTAGAGTTGCACTTACCTTAAATTCGCCTTGATTTAAACTATGTTTTTAAAATAAAAAAAAATGCCATTTTTTATCTATTAAAAATACTAACCAAGTCGAATTAATTTTTCAGGTGGCGTTGAAAGCACAGCTGTGCTTTTTTTTTTTTAAATTAGAGAGAGTAACAAAGCGAATTCAACAAGGTAAGTGCAACTCTACAACTACAAAAAGCCCCATGTATTTTTTTGCAATTTAATAGGCGGTTGTCAAAAATGCTGACAAGGCAAAAATTGATTGAAAAACAAAATACAAATTTTTGCCCCTATTGCGGTTATCCACTTTTGTAACAGTTTGGTGGTCTTTGATAAATTCACATTGCCATTCTCAACTAAACTGGCAGTTGGCTATTTAGTTGTGTATCTGTTTGTTTCGTGGTATTGCCGTTTTAAACTTTGTAAAAGTTTGGTCGACAAAAATGTTAAATACACACAACTGCTAAAAAGTAGTTGTGTTATTGGCAGTTAAAGTTTATTTTATTTAATTTCGGTGAAAATCGAAAAAAAATGGAGAAATCGTATGTATAAATTTTTGTAATAACTATTTCGGTTTTTTTAAAAACTTTTATTAGTTTGAAAATAAAAACGAAAGCTCAATTTGAGCGTCTCGTCAAGAGAAACTTAGAAATTGTTCGCGGAAAACACCAGTTTGGTATGATGAAAAATTCATGTAAGCAGTTATGGGAAGAGTTTATAGTGGAGTTAAATAGTTTGGGACCACGACAAAAACTTCTTTTAAACACTTATAATCTTCTTAATCTAATTATAATATTCTTGGCACAGGTTTGGATACACTACAAGGCAAGTATAAAGAAAAAACTTGCCAAAAATAAAAGAAACACTCAAGCGACGGGGGAGGGCTATCACAAGAAGTTTTATTAAATAGCCTAAAGGATACTGTTTCGCAGCTCTTGTATTGCAAGTCCGGCCAAGTATTTGGTGTTGAAAATATTCCACCATCAAGTGACAATTTTACTGAGTCAGTTTAACCAATAATACAGCCAGAAGATTCGCCAACAGCTACCCCAACCAGAAGAGGAACTCATCCGGCACAAGAAAGTTTCGTTACTTATTAGGAATTCTTACTTGGCACTGGAAAGTTCAAGAGGGTTGGACTAATCACGAATTTGTCTTCTTGTATGTAGAGCATTCATACAAGAGTTTTCTTTTTCATCAACATAAATAAATTGACACTAATATCAATTATAAATACTTTTTATTCAACACAACAATTAGAAATACTTTTAGTTTAAAAAATTATTTAATTTTATAAAATTTTCACCTGTCAAACGTTATATTTAAAGTTGGCAAATCGATATTTTAAGTTGGCAACTTTACAGCAAACTCTACTAAAAACAGTTGAGTATCACAATACCTAAAATGAGTTTGGTTGTGCATAAGTTGGGTTGACTCTAAAACGACCAAACTGAGTTGAGTGGAGAACCGCAATAGGGGCGTTGTTTGAGCTATAAAAGTGATTATTAAATTCACTTTATTTATTCGCAGTTTTTCTAAGAAATTTTTTCGGTTATTTTGGCGCAAAACATAAACAAAATTATATTTTTACGTTTCCCTATTATTTTTTAATTCGCCGTGGAGACAGCTGATGAACGGCTGACGAGTTGGGTTTACATTGTTGAATTCGCCTTGGAGAGGAATATCAAAAGTTACTTTTGTTTTTGACATATCGGCCAACGAAAGCAGCAACAAAATACATTGTTGTGTTTTTGGTGTTGTAACTTGTTGTAGTATCGACACCATCGTTTACATGAATTCGCCTTGATACAAATTATGTACCACAGAATCAAGGCGAATTTAACAAGGTAAGTGCAACTCAAGGCGAATTAACTCCAGGTAAGCTCAACTCGTCAGCCGTTCATCAGCTGTACCCACGGCGAATTAAAAAAATGGTGAAACGTCAAAAAATTGTTTTGTTTCTATACTGAAATTTGACAACAAGCCAGAAAATTGCAAACACAAAATTAATGGGGCTTTTTGTAGTTGTAGAGTTGCACTTACCTGTTATAAATTCGCCTTGGCCGCCCTTTTTGCATTTCTCTTTGCAACATCTTTTATGCCGCAATACAATGAACACAAATTTATTAAGTTGAGATTTATTTGCAAAACTGTTTTAAAAATTAACTTTTAAGTTAACCACAACACGAGTAAATAATATTTAAGTAAATAACATTATAAAACAAAACAATATTACATAAATAAATTTTTTCTGCACAAAACAAACGTTTGTTGAACTAAGTGCCGGTTCACACACGTCAAGTTTTACTCGTCAAGTCTTGTGCTTTTAGGAGAGAAGGGAAAAGAGAATGCCATTTCTTTTCCCCTCTCTCCTAAAAACTCAAGACTTGATGAGTCAAACCAAGGTATATTTATAGCACGTAGCCGCGAGATTACAACAATTGTACAATAAAACAAACATGGCTTTTTATTGTTGTTTTGTGATACGAACTGTCAAACAGCAAAGGGGTTGAAAAGAGACAAAGATAAAGACAAAAAACTTGTTTACTTGTTTACTAGGAACATTGGACAGTTTGTATCGCAAAACAAGCAAATAAAAAATAACCAGCTGGCTTTCCGAGACTACCTGCTATAAATATACCTTGAGTCAAACTTGACGTGTGTGCACCGGCACTAATGCATTTGTTTAGCGTGGTTTGTGTTTTGTTTTGATCACGCTATTTGTGTTGGTTGCTGTGGCGTGTTTTTACACAATGTCACTTCACTACCAAAAAAAGCTTTCTGTCTTTTTCTTCGAAAGCTGCCTTCGCAACTGATTTGGGCCTTTTTCACACGTCACTTTTTACAGTTCTGTTAGTGTTCTGTGCTATGTACATCTATTTATTGTATATATTTAAAATACAAAATACTTGCTGGACATGTATTTAAAATACAATTGCACGTCATTTTAAATGCGCATTTCAAATACTGCCCATACCTAACACACTTGACAAGTTCAATACACGAATACATACAATTAAACAATGAACGGATGCCTTACCGAGGCCACATTTTAGTAATTTCACCATGAAAATTTCTTTTGTATATTGATGTACATATGTATGTATTTTTTAAAATGCAAAATCCTCTTTTGTCATCCTAATGATATATTGGCGAGATCTTTCTATTTTCTTAAAAGTTGTTATCTCGCAATATTGCTGTTTATCATTTATCAGAATCGCTTTCATATTGCTTTGGAGTTTTGCTATCAAAACACCTTCCTGCCCGAAGGAAGTATCTTACGCAATACGAAGTCGATTAATGCCGCAATAATATTTTTAATCCAGGAAATACGTTTATTTCTGTTTTGTTTATTTCCCAGTTGCATTTCAATAAAACGCACGTACATACAAACATATTTCGTTCATAATATTTGTACATAGTTGTTTTTTAATATTCGATTTAAACTCACTGTAACATAGCGCGTTATAGTGAGTTACTATATGAGCGCGTTGTAATAGTATTTCGTATAGGCTATTTTTAAAAAACTAAGACTTAAGGGCATAATAAACCACACAAAATGCTTGGCAAACACACACATTATTTCCGTTTGGGGTGTGCCAATAAACAACACAAATATTTTCCGTTCAAACATTAATTTTCATATTTGTTTTGTTTTCAATGAATGCAGATGCCAATAGTGCTGCGGCAATTTTGTTGCTTTTGGCTTAAAACGAAGAAGAAATTATAAAATAATTTAAAGTAAACCGTTTTTAAACAACGAGCTGTTTTGTGGCAAGCAATACTACTAAAAAATGTTAATTTAGTATTAAAAATTAATTGAATTGAATACATTTAGCATAAGACGCCACAAAAAGTTTGACAAATATCCAACATGTCTGCCAAATATTAAAAATTTTTAATATTTCTGCAAACATTGCTTCAAATGTTTGTCCAAACAGCAAACACCCCAATTAACAACACAAAATGTTTGTACAAACGTAAAGTTTTGACATGTTTGCCAAGCCATTTGTGAGGTTTATTATGCCCTTAAGCGGGGTACAGGCGAATTCATTGCCCCTCCGAAAATATCTAACCAATTTTGATGAAATTTGAACCACAGATAGATCAGGGTAAATATAACACAAATTTTTCACAAATCTAGAAATATGAAGGGACATATTTGCAATTTCTGCCTATCCTTACTACTATCTTACCAACTTTGATGATCGATCTACATACAATAAAACTCACAGGCTTTATATTTTTTTCAAACCTTGTATCAATAGGAAAAGAAAAGCCTCTTTAGTTAGTCAAAAATTATGTCTAGGGGTGCAACGACTTGGGCACAGTTAGTTTAATATAAGATTCGTTTTATAAACCTCTACCAAAAAATATTTCTGATTTATGAAAGGTTATTATCTACATATATATATATATATATATATATATATATATATATATATATATATATATATATATATATATATATATATATATATATATATATATTATTTTTATTCATAATGAGGTAAAGAAATACGGTCAGTTCTATAAATCGAATTAATATCGAAAAAATTTTGAAAACGAAAAAGAATATTCCTTTTTATATACTTTATACTTTAAGTACCAATTTCACCTTTGAAAAAAAGGAAAAACTACTGTCATTTTGTTGATAATTGAAAGCAAAATCTAGTTCGACTTTAATTCCACCTCATTTCGATTTCTAGAGCATGCCCAATAATAATTTATTACATATACATATATACATACACTAATGGAGGTATGTATTTATATTTTATTTGTAATCGTAACATTTACAAATTATTACTTTATTGTTAACCTAAGAAAATGTTTTCTTAAAGATAAGAACATTACGCTGCCGAGTAAGGGAAAAAATACATGTTTACATTCATGCATTATTGCATCATTTGCGTACACCTTTAGTTCTATGTTGTTAACTTCTTTAATTTGTTATGGCATTTTAGTGAATATGACTAAAGTAAAAGATCCAGCTTAAATTTTAGTTTTAAAATTAGAAATTTATTTTTTCAAATTCCTGAGGGCTAATTCTGGCAGTCGTAATCGAATACTTTTTCGATTCGAAAGCAATTTGTTTTCTAATTCTTTCAGTTAGTGCCAATTCACACGTTGCAAGTCTTATTGATCAGCTTGCTACCTTATAGGCGAGAGAGAGAGTGAGAGAGAAACGTTTATTTTCCTCTCTTCACTCTCGTTATAAAGTAGCAAGCTGATCAATAAGACTTGCAACGTGTGAATTGGGACTTAATACTGAACGAATCAAAATTATTTTTTCAGTATTTATTTGAGTTTTCAGAACACTGAAAAAATAATTTCGATTTGACAGAACGAATAAGAAATAAAATTGCTTTAGAATCGAAAAAGTATTCGATCACGACTACCAGAATTAGCCCCCTGAATTCACACACAGTAACAAAATTTTGCATTTAAATATGTATATTACGACACTGTCGTTTATAACAACCCAACAAACACGAAGTCAAACCATTGATATGAAATGGCTTAATCATTTGACATCAAACACAATTCTTAAATGTTTTTCAATTGTTTGATTTTAACTTTTAAATCCAAATTGATGATTTGAAAATAAACATTTGACATCAAATGTTTTATCAATTTGGTGTCAAATTGGTATCAAATGTTAAATTCAAATCAAAACTAAACTTGGCAATACTAAAAAGAGAAAAATAAATGTAAACATTGAAAATGGCGATTAAAGTTGAATTTTTACTTCGTGGTTAAATGAGTTTATTAATGAGTGAGAAAAATAAAAATTATTTGTGAGTCTGATTAAGACTACGAATTTAAAAAAATTAAAGGGGAAAGTGACGAAATTATAAGTTTGTTGCATTATCGCGGTGCTACAGTCCTCGAAATAAAAGGGAGCCAATTATTTCGTCTTAGCAAGAATTAAGAGGACGGAAAGAATATTCACCCTTAATGCGGTTGGCGTATTTAAAATACGCCTACGACAGTTTGGTAATAGATTAAAGGAAGAATTAGGAATTTAGCACGTCATACAAGTCTTAATAATACATTTTGTATTCCCGAAAATAACTTTGAACAAGTTCACGTTCTCTTTGATCTTTTACCAAACAGTCGTAGGCGTATTTTAAATACGCCGAACACAATAAGGGTGATCATTTCACCTTGTAGCTATGTTGCTGAATGTTAATCTCACAGCTTATTAAAATAAATAAAGTATTTAAATTAAAAAAATTAAGTATTTTTATTTATGTTTCACATTGTATTATAATCCACAATTTAAAAACATTTGAGAATTACGTTTGAAAGCAAGTTCAAAATAAAGGCATTTTTCAATTTGATAATAATTTCCCTTTTTTGTTGAGAATGCTATGATTTTTAAATGATTTTCAAATCATTATCACACGTTGGTCGTTTGAGAAAACGTTTGATTACAAATCTTTTTCAATTTGAAATCTAACCTCCCTCCGTGTTTGTGGGGAAGTTTATCTATTAACATCATTAAAAAAATGTTCATTATTTTAAATACATACTATCAAACAACTGCTAAGCCAATTCACAATGTGTTCTAAAGTGCTAATTCCTAAAATAATATTTTTGGTTAAATAGCACTGCTGTTAACAGCCTGCAGGATTTATATATATGGGTAATTCCATGTCAAAACGACCAAGAGTGGGACACGACCCCTTCCGATTTTAATGAAATTTTGTGAGAAGGTTCCTTTTATCTTATTAGGAACATATATGAACGAAAAAAACTTTAAAATTTGTTTTTCGAAAGTTATGTCATATTCAAAATGTCATAATTTCGCAGAATTAGCCGAATGTGTTGAGCTTATTTCTTCAATATCTCGAAAACTACTTGACATATGAAGATGATTTTGATGTCATTTTAAAGAGAATACTTGGCGCTACAAACCATAAATAAAAAAAAAATAGTAAAAGTAATAACTGCAAAATGTTAAATTTTAAAAACGGACTAAGTCAAAAATCTATTTTTTTATTTGGCTGATTTTTTTTTGTATAATACCTCAAACTGTTCTTTAAAAATCCTGAAACTTTGAAGGAGGTGTTTTTTTTCTTTTTTAAGATATAATTTTTTTCCTTTCGCAACCTTTAAAAAATTAATACAGTAGAATCCCGATAATTCGTAATCGCAAGTGACCGACCATTTCTTACGAATTAAAGGGGTTTTCGATTTAGCGAGGTTTCGATTTAACGGGGTTAAAATAAAATAAATACGAATAAGCGGGGTTTTTGAATTTTTTTACGAAAACAATAAAAAAAAAAAATATATATAAAAAACAATTGTTAAAAATAAAATATATAAAAATTATTCATATAACAAACTGATCTTAAGAAAATAAACCCACACACAAGCAAAAAACCACGCAAAAATAAAAAAGTGGTAAACAAAAAATCATTCTTTCCATGTTTCAGTTGTTTTTATTTCGAATTATAAGTGGTAGTTAGCAAACAATTACGATTTATAAGAGGTAAAGAAGATTTTATTTGTCAAAAAAAATTACGAATTAGAGAGCGGACCAAAGTGTATGGAAATTTTACGAATTAACGAGATATTGTCAAGGAACCGACAGTTTATAACGAATTATCGGGAATTACGATTTATCGGGGTACGAATTATCGGGATTTGACTGTATTAAAATGGAATTTTAATATTCTAATTTTGAGCAATAAGTACACTGTGCAAGTTGCTAAAAACAGACCAGCCGCGCCCCTGGCATTTTACCGTAGTTGGGGAAATGTAATAGGCTGCTAAGCATATATTCGCGTAACTTAAAAACGCTTTAGTTTATTGAAATAACTAAAAAAAACCGAAATTCGGCAATAAATAATAAAGTGGGGTTGGTCATACATTTGGCCCATCTAGGAGCATCCTACGCGCTGCAGGGGCCAAATTAAAGAATTTTATTAAGCCGCAATATTTGTATGGTACAGCGCGTAGGATGCTCCTAGATGGGTCAAATGTATGACCAACCCCACTTTATTATTTATTGCCGAATTTCGGTTTTTTTAGTTATTTCAATAAACTAAACCGTTTTTAAGTTACGCGAATATATGCTTAGCAGCCTATTACATTTTCGAAATAACGGTATATCTTGAAAACGCGAGCTAACCTAAAAAAACGGTTAGCACCACTGGATTCAGCGTTTTTTGCAACTTGCACAGTGTACTTATTGCTCAAAATAACAATATTAAAATTCTATTTTAATATTATTTTTTTAAAGGTTGCGCAAGGAAAAAAATCATATCATATCGACGTCGAGCGCATATTTCTGGATATGTCAAACATTTTCTTGGTTGTACTTTTAAAAGATTTATATCCTATCGTAACTTGCTACTATTTTTTAGAGTTTTGAAAACTGGACAACCTTCTCAACTTTGTTCCAGGTTTTGCTTCACACATTCAACTAGGAACCCACAACTTATTATACCTAGAATTCGTTGTAGTTGTTTTGAACGGTCGTTTTTAGTCAGAGTAGCTCGATGTTGGAATTATTTATCAGTGGACCTTTGTATATTCTCTCATTCAAATAACGCTTTCCGATTAAAAATTATGTTACACTTCTCTGTTCAGGATTAGGAACTCTTTTTCCGTTTTTTGCCTAATCTTATGTTTAATGAGTTAGTATGGCTTTATTTCAGACAGAATGTTCTGTAATGTAAGTGCTGGTTCACACAGGTCAAGTTTGACTCTTCAAGTCTTGAGCTTTTAGGAGAGAGGGGTAAAGATAATGGAAAGGGGTACATACTTGACCGTACCAGTCAGTTTTGTATTTTTCTTTTCTTTTTTCATCCGTAATATAATAAATAGCTACAAAGTTGAAGGAAAAGAAAACAAAAATTAATTTTGTGCATGAACGTGAACGCAAGTTCAAAAGAAAATTTAAATAAAACTGTTCAAATAAACTTGACCTGTGTGAACCAGCACTAATGTATCTACTTGACTTATCTATTTTTTTTTTTCATCTGAGCTACTACTTTAGGACCTGTTAATTGATAAATTAGTATTTTTTAAAAATTTCTTTCAATCTTTGGCTGGGGAGCCATTTGAATATTTGTATTTTTATAATTACATACTTGAATAAATAAGTTTTTAATTATTTATTGTATCAATTAATAATATTCAGGATTTTGCTTTTGTAATATATTTTTATTGGCCTTGATAGGCTTTTGTATATTACTTTTATTAAATAAATAAATAAAAAAAGAAAAAAAAAACACCTCCTTCAAAGTTTCAGGATTTTTAAAGAACAGTTTGAGGTATTATACAAAAAAAAATCAGCCAAATAAAAAAATAAATTTTTGACTTAGTCCGTTTTTAAAATTTAACATTTTGCAGATATTACATTTTTAAAAAAAAAATTTTTTTTTTAATTTATGGTTTGTAGCGCCAATTATTCTCTTTAAAATGACATCAAAATCATCTTCATATGTCAAGAAATAAGCTAAACACATTCGGCTAATTCTGCGAAATTATGACATTAAATTTTAAAAATGTTTTTCGTTCATATATGTTCCTAATAAGATAAAAGGAACCTTCTCACCAAATTTCATTAAAATCGGAAGGGGTCGTGTCCCACTCTTGGTCGTTTTGACATGGAATTACTCATATGATATAATTTTTTCTTATACAGTGCATTAGTGCTGGTTCACACAGGTCAAGTTTGACTCTTCAAGTCTTCAGCTTTTAGGAGAGAGGGGTAAAGAGAATGGAAAGGGGTACATACTTGACCGTACCAGTCAGTTTTGTATTTTTCTTTTCTTTTTCCATCCGTAATATAATAAAAAGCTACAAAGTTGAAGGAAAAGAAAACAAAAATTAATTTTGTGCATGAACGTGAGCGCAAGTTCAAAAGAAAATTTAAATAAAACTGTTCAAGTAAACTTGACCTGTGTGAACCAGCACTAACTTTTTGGGATTTAGATTTGCTTTTTTCCGCAGCGGTTCAAATTTAAAGTCTAATACATAATTTGTACTTCATTGTATCGAGTACTTATAACCTATTTGCAAGAAGAAAAAAAATTTTGATAAATTTTCGCTTACGATAAAATCGCAAATAGGGCCCGATATAAAAATTAAAGTTTTTTAAATTACGTGGATAACTAAATAATTAAAGAAAAACAATTGCCGTATCCACAAAACCCTTTGTATCGTTATATCGATTGTAAGTGAACTACATACATACATATGTATTTTAAAACAACCCTGTAGTAAATAAAATAGTCAGTTGCAAAAAACACTAACTATAAATTAACTTTTTTTTAAATGACTACAAATTGGTTTAAATCTCATGCAGATATCAACCAAAAAGGCACACGTAAAACTCAAATAAAATCAAAATAAGTAAAACAAGCATGCCATGAAGTCAAATGAAAAAAATATATACAAACATTTTAAAATAATTAAAAAATGAAACAATACAAATCTGTTTATGTACTAGCAATTATGTGGCGAATTTATTTCAGGACTATTATACATCATCATTTAGGGCAGTTTAATGCAAAATTTTCATAAATAATTATTTCTATAACAAAATATATAAAGATATACATACATATGTATGCATGTTCATATGTATGTACATATGTATATTTTTTTGACAAAAATTATTTAAAATTTAAATAATTTATTTTTAACTGACAATACTTTTAATTAATTACAAATAGGTTGAAAAATAAGTAGTTAGTAGTCAGTTAAAAAGTCATGCAAAGATGGCCAATTGACAACTGCCTATGACATGCCCATGTTAAAATAACGAGTCGTCGGCAAGGAAAAAAGTCACTTAATCAACTAGATGTGGTTATAAAAAAACCAGTTTGAAGTTAGTTATAAATGTGTTTGACTTCCTACAGGGAACATAATGTAGATCTATCAATACAAGAGGATTTGTGAATACGGCAAATAATAATAAAATAAGAAAAATAAATGACTTATGGCCAATTTCACCAATTTATTTATATGGGTGTGTGTGAAACGGTAGCAAAGTTCTATGGTGAATTAAAATTGGCAAAAATTTCTACACTATTATTCACCTCAATAGTGTCAAAAATTTACTTCCATGAGTACTTTGCTACCGTTTCACACACACCCTATGTATGTATATTAATTTATGTTTAAAATTCGTTTTTCATGTCAAAAAAAAAAAAAATAAAATAATATGAAAAACATAAAAGAATTAATTAAGCTCGAGGTCCAGGTTTTTTTTCGTTTTTTTATTATAAAATCATATTTTATTTTTCCCATATTTCGCTACAAAACATCGAGTAGCATCATCAGGGTTAAAGATATAATTTAAACAATTTTTTTCAAAAATAAAACGTTAAAAAAGTAGTTATGACTACTTCTTCTGATATTGCACTGGAAGTAGTGATAACTACTTTTTTAACGTTTTGTTTTTGAAAAAAAATGTTTAAATTATATCTTTAAACCTGATGATGCTACTCGATGTTTTGTAGCGAAATATTGGAAAAATAAAATATGATTTTATAATAAAAAAACCTGGACCTCGAGCTTAATTAATTACTTCTTTTATGTTAGAATAAAAAGGTCGAATAAAAATAAACTTAAATAATATAATACGAAAAACTATATTTAAATATGAATTGTTATTTAAATAGAATTGGTGAAATTGGCAATTAAAATTGTAACCAAAACTTTGCTGAAAAATAGCACACTGAAAATACTTACATACATATCGTCATATTAAATGCAAACGAACGTTACTACACAAAATTTCGAATTTGAGTTCTTTTTCGATTATGGTTCGTTTTATCAAAATATGTACATGTTCGTGCAAACTTTTAGATTCCTACGATAAAAAATGGCGATTTTATCAACGAAATTCAAACGCCAATTACACCTTGTTGTTATTGATTTTGTAAAGTGTTTTGCTTCTCCTGTAAAAAAAATAAAGTGTAGTAACGTCCGTTTGCATTTAATATGACATATTATCTATGAATGTAGGTAACAAATTTGTGTTATCATATAATGTTTCAATCAAGGCGAATTCATACAAGGACGAGCTTGTCAGAAAATGAACATATAAAAAAGTAATAAATAAAACAAAATATTTAATCTTTTTGTTATAAAATGTATATTAAATACAATCGTCTACCAAACAGCATATGCTAGCTGGGATGCGTTTGTGCTGATATTTGTAACACCTCCAAATATTGGATTAATTATTCCGATCGACACAGAATCACTCTGAGTCGATGTAACGATGTTCGGCCAGCTAGCAGTACTACACTTCCTTCATCTTTTTACGTAAGAACACGGAACATAGTACATTCTCATGAATTAATTTTTTTTGCGTGCGTTTCTGTGCTGCATTTTTAATTTACAATTTATAAAAAAAAATCTTAATTTGAATTTAAATAAATATTTAAATAGAATGTAAAAAAAAAGTAAAGGCATATAATTTTGACATATAGTTAGTTATCAGCTGTTGATTAGCAAGCCAAGGTCACCTTGTATGAATTTGCCTTGGTTTCAATATGAAAATGAAAACAAAATTTTAATGACAGCCATAAAATTGTATCCAATAACACTTTTTGAATGGGCTAATTGTATATTATGCGGAAGTGTTATGCTATGGTCGCACTGCATTTTGAATTGCGTTGTTTGGTCCTTGTATTAAGAATGCGAATTACACTTTTCACACGGCATATTCGTAATTCAACAACTCTTCTTCCTATATTTTTTTTTTTTTTTTGCTTTGAAAAAGAATACAAAAGCGAACAATATTTTAACAATTCCTATTTTTTCTCTTTATTTGTTGGTTTTAAATTCACAAAAACGACTTTTTACAATTTTATATTTTTTTTATTTCTTTTTTTTAAAAAAAACTTCGATGAAAATAAGTGATGACAATGATTTTTTTGTAGTTGGCATGGTCATTAAAATGAATTAGTAAAAAACTTAAGGTGACAAATAATTTAAATTGGATCATAATTGGGCTGTGAATTACGAACAAGAGAGCGAATTACGAAAAACGTTGCCGTACGAACATAGCATTACTTTCTTTACGAATTTCATACATCAGTAAAAATTGTATAATTTATATGAAAACCACTGTTTTTTGAGTGCTTTTCATATAAATTTAGTATATAATCAATCGCCTGTCGTGTGGAAATAACAAAAAAGTTCAAACATAATACAGTGCACTTTCGGTATGCGTGACTGCCCATTATCGCGACGGCTCGGTTATTGGGGCAGCTTAATTTTTAACTTTGAGGTTCTATTACCGCGGCAGATTTCAAAAAACAAGCTTCTATTTTCGCGATTGTTATGGGTTTTTTTTTATTTAAATAGGTATACACATCTACTTTTATAAATATGTATGAAGTTTGATTACATTGCTTACAATCAACATATGCAAAACTACATTTGTTGTTTTGGGTGATTTTGATGTTTCATTTTATCACTTATTTGTATCATTTGTTTTATAAGTACATATTTTAATACAGTTCAACATATTTTAAAACCAAGTTTTACTCAAAAATTCGATTCGATTTATCGCATTATAAAGCAAGAAAATGAATTAAAATAATTTCAAAGGCACAACAGAAAGTGAAAAGTATTGTATTCGTAGCCAAAAATTGCTAAATCAGCTTTATAGATTTTTAGCGATAGAGATTTAGCTTTCGCGAATTACGGAATACGGCTGCAGGTAACCGTTGCAACTCAAAAAAAAGCTGAATACCTAAGAAGGAAAAAATTGCCTTAAAATGTTTTCTTTTTTCAATAATCTAGTTATATACAGATACTATATCGCGCGGATGACGTCGTTTATTTTCAAGGACTGGTACCATTGGGAATATGTTTCACACGTGAGTTTGCTCTTTACATACAGTAAGAAATTTTTCAAATTAGAGAATTTTCGGCTTCAAAAGGTCAGCCGCAAAAAGCAGTGTGGATAACGCGACGTGTCACCCAGTTGAGAAGCTGAATAGTGATGACTGCTTAATTGTAGCAATGAATCTACCACCCACTTAAACTGCGCTTATTTTGCAAAAAATGTTCAATCTCAAAAATGCAGTTCAGATTCTGTATACATCCTATGACAAAGTATCAGTAACAAATATCCAAAAATCTTGTAAAGCCTTGCTAAAATTCAGGGGGGTTATTATGTAATTCGATTCGAAACGAAAATACTTTCGAAAGAAATTTCCGTATCGAAAATAAAATACTTCGAAAGCATCACATTTTGTATTTGTTAAAAAAAAAGGGAAAAACAAAGTGCTGCCAAATTTATACACAAAAATTTATAAACGTAAATATAAATGAAAACTTCCAAACAAAATAAAATAACAAATAATTATTAATATAAAAAATAACGGGTTAAGAACATGGATTCTGTTGCATTGTGGTTGGAAGATAGCGATGAAGAAAGTGATGCAATTGCAGAAAGAGTTCAACAGAAAATAATAAGAGATACATCCGAGATTATGAGCCTTGCTAATAGTACATATGAAAGATTTTTTTAATTATGAAATTTAATCATAAAAATACTACTTTTAGTTTCGCGAAAAACTTTCGGCTTAATAAAAATTCATTTATGTGTATCTACAATTGAATAAAAGGCGATTAAAGCCACCTGAAAGATCGGCAGTCATTGCACCTTTGAAAAAATTAGCTGCCACATTAAAATGTTTGGCACAAGTTGGATTCAGATTGGCCAAGATCGTCTTGTGGGACTTTCACACTTATCAATTTCCATATGCTTACCTGAGGTTTGCGAAATAATCGAACCAAATCTTTGTCCAAAGCATATTATCTTTGAAATGACTGAAGAAAAAAAAAGGAGGCGAAAAGATATTTTTTTTTAAATGAATGTGGAATACTTGAAGTAATTGGAGCAGTAGACGGCACTCACATTCAAGTAATAAGGCCAAGTAACGATGAGTATTTATACTTGAACCGAAAACAGACATTTAATTTTAACGTGTTGTTTATAGTCTTCCCATACCTAGTTACAAAGCACATTTGTAGAAATAGTTAAAACCAAAATCGATTAAATGAAAACTCACTTTTTTCCAATTTTACAATTCACGATACGGTGGACCAACCGCATCTTAATCCTTTGACAGTCTTTGCCACAAATCCTTCGACTTGCTTTTTGCATTTGCAACATTGAGGCCTTCGCTCAATCTGCATGTGCAAATATAAACATTGATTTTTTTGAGCTTTCCCTAAAGCAGCCCAAATTAAAAAAAAAAGGCTATGTATAAAAATTTTCAGAATAAAAACAAAGAGTTGTGACAATTAACACAGGGTATAAATTGATATTCCAAGTCACTCACAGTTCTGAATATAGAAGAAATCTTGTGTTTTAAATGGTATTTTACATTTTTGTAAAAAATGTTATTTAATAACTTACATTTAAAATTTTTTTTATTGTTTTCGCAAGCACAGCCACTTTCGAATAATTTACGAAAAATTTAAATGAACTGACATTAGCTTTCGTATTACATAGTTGTAATTGTGAAAGGTATAATTTACGAAAAGGGGTAAAAAAAATCCCGCGAAAAGAAAATATTTTCGAACGTTCGAAAATAAATTTTCGAAAAACGTACTACATAATACAATTGGTACGAATTCGTAAATCTTTTCTTTCGATTCGTATAACATAATAACCCCCCAGTAGTAAATGGTTAGGTTAACAATATGCCCTTATATATTTTACAAAATATAGTTTGGAAAGAAAACGAAGATCTTTCAACTATTGGTACACTCAAATTGGTAGATAAAATTTTTCAAGAATGCTGACATAAGCAACTTTCTTCACAAAGAAATGCCTGTGAAAAGTAATGAGGAGCAAATGATATTGTCAGATCAGAGGATATATACGATAGTGCTCATGAACAAAATAAAAATAAAGGGGAAGATGGAAAATGACAAGCCAAAAACAACACTATATGAGCTAAATGATTAAGCTGTTATTTGGAAAAAATTATTTACCAAAAAAGCAACTCAAAATCCCGTTTCTTTAAAAATATTTAAAATGTAAACATGTTATATACTTATACATATGTATAGAAAAACATTTATAAATTGGATAAAAATACACTTTTTTAATACAATTTTTTATTATCGCGAATCCAGTTTTCGCGACAGTTCTAGTTTTTAATTAGTAGCGAGCATCGAGCGCGCACTGTACTAGGTTCAATCTTAAAAATTTAAATATTCCTACAGAAAGTGGCAGAAATTTCTCAACCAAAATTTAGAATTAATTGTAACGATACACTTAAAATATTTCCAATTTAATTAAAACAATGCTTTTTACCAAATCATCTCACTTTCGTGTGGGTGTTCATGTGTTTTTTTAGGTGATCACTACGCATAAAGCGTTTATCACATTCATTGCAAGCAAATGGTTTTTCACCTGTATGTGTACGCATATGACGGTTGAGATCATCTTGTCGTTTGAAATTCTTTGTGCAATGACAGCAAGGAAAGGGCCTCGTCGGATCGTAAACACTACCCGCAATGTGGTTTACAACAGGCTTGCCATTAGATTCGACAATTAGTGATTGATAAACTGTATTTTGTATTAAAGGTGGCAAATTGGCTTCAGGCATAATAGCATCATCATCGGGTTCATTTTCATATGAGATAACAGCTGATTCATTAGCATGTGGCTCGTCTAAGGGTTCATGTTTTACGAGCACATCAGCTTCTTTTTCAATACTTGTTGCAAGATGTTGTACTTCTGGTGTGGGACTGGGAGTCAATTTTATTTCTTGCTTTGGTATTGTAATTTTATAATCACTAGACGTTTCAGGTTGCTCCAGTTTAATTGTCAAACCTTCAACTTGTGTTGCTTCTAATCGATTCGTGATTTCTTCGGAGGAGTTGGATTTGGGATGAGGCACACCTGCTTTAATAACATTTAGTCCCTGGTCATATTGTTTATTGCATACTGATACTGGCTTCGGTACGTTCGTATGTATTATTTCTATAGCTTCCTGAGTTAGGTTTTTTTTTGTTTTATTTTTTTTTACCAATGCTACATTACTCGCTACCATTTGTTTGGTATGAGTAGCTAAATGCTTTGTTAAATGATCACTTCGTGAAAATTTCTTGGTACATTGTACACATTCGAAAGGCTTTTCCCCTGTATGTGTTCTTATGTGACGATTTAGTTCATCCGAGCGTGTGAAACCTTTGCCACAACCGGGCTCTTTACATACAAAAGGCTTAATACCTGTATGCCATGTAAGATGAGATCTTAAATGTGAACTCTTACCATAGTTTTTTGTGCAGTTCTCATAGGGACAGACGTAGCGTCTTTTCTTATCGATTATCCCATTAGGTGATTCTATAAGCTTACTGGTAGGCGTAAGTCTTATTTTAGGTGTTTTATTATTTAGACTAACATTGGGGGATTCATCCGGATGTCTGTCATCGATATCAACTTCAGGTTCAGTTTTAAACTTTACATCAGGTTGGAAAATGCTGTGGGTAATATTGTTCAAATTATACTTGTCATCGCCCATACCATATAAATCCGTGTCAGGTGGTTGGCTTGACTCATAGTGTATGGACGGAATACCCCGCCTCTCATCTTCATATCCACTCCCTTCATAATCGTCGTTATTTTCACATAACACACCCTGTTCTATTTTTATCGAGACACCACCAGCCTCTGACGTTAACATGATTGGTGTGGGCGTGTCACTTAAGGTAGTCATTTCCAATATCTATAATTTAAAAAATATTTTTAAAGAAATATTATACCGGCAATATGCAAATACTACAAAAAATCCATTAACGTACTTCATTTAAACCTTAAAAATTAAGTTTTCCAAATTCAAGTTTTACGCCTTCGTTTTTAATTTTTCAGTGGGCGTTCCCTGGTAATTTCTTGCAAAAATTAACGCTTTGGTTTTGTCAATCCCTATAAATTATTTATTTTTTTAAATATTTGTAGAAACATTATATCTTAACTTTAAAAATATTTTTGTTATCATTTATAAATCTTCTTTTGTATCTTAAAGTAACTTTATTTTAATGTAAACATCCACTTTACTCGACTGGTTTTTTATTTCTGAAGAATTATTTTTACAACTTTTGTTTTGTATCTGTATTTGCTTTTGTTTCGTTCATTCTTAGCAAACCACAGCAGGGCTGTCAGATGTGGCGATTTATAAGCCTATTTGGCGATGAAATTTTGTGTTTGGCGATTTATCAAACGCATTTTAAGGCCCAACCAGAATGTGAATAACATAGCGTTTACATTTGCCAGTACTGGCAAGACAGTAGCAATTCATTCAAACTTTTTCACTAATACCTAAACACTTTTACAGCTATTTTGTTTTTGCATTGTTTTGCCAACTAATATGTATATGCTTACTGTCTTGCCAGTACTGGCAAATGTAAACGCTGTGTAACGTGGCTTAAGCTACTGAGCAAATACATGTAAATCATATGTGTCAAACCAAATTGAACTTAATGAAACTTTATGTTTAGTTTTATAAAACTGTCATTTGCTTAAGAAAGGTGCGAAACTAATCGCTCATTCCGTACGGAATCAATGTTTTTTTATTTTGTTTTTGTTATTTTAATTGCATTTTTGTTTTATTTTTGACAGTAGTTTAATTTGTTTATGCACATTCTGGTTAGGATTTTAGTTTCTTTTTTTCTTTTTTATATGAAATCAAGGTATATTTATAGCAGGTAGTCTCGGAAAGCCAGCTGGTTATTTTTTATTTGCTTGTTTTGTGATACATACTGTCAAATGTTGCATAGTAAACAAGTAAACAAGTTTTTTGTCTTTTTGTCTCTTTTCAACCCCTTTGCTGTTTGACAGGTCGTATCACATAACAATAATAAAAAGCCCTGTTGTTTGTTTTATTGTACAATTGTTGTAATCTCGAGGCTACCTGTTATAAATATACCTTGTATGAAATATTTATGAGTACACAGAAAAAAATTGTTTTAAATCGAAAAGACACAATCTTATTTTAAAATAAAACAACTATGAAACCGAGCCAAGCTAGTTTTTTCTTTTAAAAAATTTTCGTTTTTGTTTTAAAAACTGCAAAAAATTTGTACTTAAAGTGATAATCAATATTAATAGAAAACTGACCATTTTTGTATTAAAAATTATAGTTTTTAAAACAAGACTATAGCACTTTTAAATCAAGAATGTAACATTTTTAAATTAAAAATGTTGAATTTTAAATTAAAAGTACCTAATTTTGAAGGTACGTTGCTTCATACTTACCTTTATACCAGGCAATAAGTAAATATATCAACTAAGAAGGTATTATTAAATGTTTAAGGTTTATTAGAGTATAAATATTGTTACGAAAGTAACTTTAGTTAAGAATTAGTTGTAATTATTGGCTAAGAATTAGATTAATTAATTAGTTATCTTGTATTGATTAGTTATTAAGTATTTGTTAGTTATTTCATTAGTTAAAATTATTATTGTATAAGCTATGCACACTTCTAGTGTAAAAATCAATATATAGATGTAATGTGAAAATTGTTGTGCATAATTGTACTTCAACCCCACTGTAAATACTCGAATGTTAGTTATTAAGTTATCTCAGTTTATGGTAACGCCTTAAAGTATGCCTTAGTCTATGATGCCTAATATCTAAATTAATTCAGCCATATAGATAGTAACTATAGATGAGTAAGTAGCCGTTTTGCTGCGAACTTTCTAGTGCCATCTAGACGTTACTACCCTACAAGAAATGAATGAGCGAGTAGTCACATTTTTAATTTTGGTGTTAAGAAAATTAAAAATTTGACTACTCGCTCATTCATTTCTTGTAGGGTAGTATCAAGGTATATTTATAGCAGGTAGCCGCGAGATTACAACAATTGTACAATAAAACAAACAACAGGGCTTTTTATTGTTGTTTTGTGATACGAACTGTCAAACAGCAAAGGGGTTGAAAAGAGACAAAAGATACAGCAAAAAACTTGTTTACTTGGTTAATATACAACATTTGACAGTTTGTATCACAAAACAAGCAAATAAAAAATAACCAGCTGGCTTTCCGAGACTACCTGTTATAAATATACCTTGGGTAGTATCATCTACACGTCTGGGCTTGAGTATAAATACTTGCGGCGGCTAGCATATTAAGATCATTCTAAAGCAGGCATTTCCAAAAAAATTTTTGGTTGTGTATTATATATAGTGAGTACCAAGGTATATTTATAGCAGGTAGTCTCGGAAAGCCAGCTGGTTATTTTTTATTTGCTTGTTTTGCGATACAAACTGTCAAATGTTGTATAGTAAACAAGTAAACAAGTTTTTTGCTGTATCTTTTGTCTCTTTTCAACCCCTTTGCTCTTTGACAGTTCGTATCGCAAAACAACAATAAAAAGCCCTGTTGTTTGTTTTATTGTACAATTGTTGTAATCTCGCGGCTACCTGCTATAAATATACCTTGGTGAGTACCAGAGAGTAAAAAAATTGAGAGAATGCATTCATTTACAGCCGAAATAAAATGTTAGTAATATATTTTATAAGTGGTATAACACAAAGGTACAAAATAAAAATTTTTTGTGTTGATAAAATATTTGTAGCAATTCTTTACCAATTCAATGTCGCTGATTTTTAAACTGCACGTTTTTTTATTCGGAAGCTTTTTGACTCTAAATCAGTTTCAAATATCTTATTAAACAATTGTAAAAAAATTAAAAATTCATAATAAAATATTTGTAGCAATTCTTTACCAATTCAATGTCGCTGATTTTAAAACTGCACGTTTTTTTATTCGGAAGCTTTTTGACTCTAAATCAGTTTCAAATATCTTATCAAACAATTGTAAAAAAATTAAAGATTTTTATGTTTTACAAATTCATAAAAAATAAATATTGCACGCAAATCACAGCTGATAGAAAAAAAGTGCAGTTTTAAAATCAGCGACATTGAATTGGTAAAGAACTACTACACATTTTCTAGCAACGCAAAAAATTTTTAATTTTGTTCCCTTGTGTTATACAACTTATAAAATAAAATGCTTTTCAAATGGGATGAACTTAATTTAATTTATGCTGCTTGGAACAAATAAATTTTAAATCCGAAAAAATTTGTTCGCATAGGTAAGTAGTGCCGAATAAAGAGAGGCACTTAAATGATTTTTTTTTTCAGTTCAGGATAGAACTTGCCATCCAAATCTTTCCAGAACTCTACAATATTATTTTCGTCTAGAGCATTTACTTCGCTTCGTAGTATGATTAGTTCTGATTGAATATCAAATTCGAAGTTGCTTACATCGCAACGAAAAGGGTTTTCGAAAAGATCTAATAGCGGTTGTAAAATTACAAAATCTTGAAACCTGTCTCGAAAATTATTGAAAAGTGTTTCAAATATTTCGGCATATTCATATCTTTTGTCGATTTCGAGATTTCTATAAACAAGTGAAGTTTTTGGAAAATTGGAAAAATCACCAGTTTTAATTTGGGAAAAAATTAGAATATGCTGTCACATTTGCTTTTATCTGTATAGGATTACACATAAATTGTAGCAAAACAAAACTTTTTTAACTAGTTTTTTAAATATTTTTTCTTAACAAAAGTGTTTTCAAAGAAAAAAAAAACCCCTCAGACGCGATTGGTACAGAAACAAAATTATTTTTACAAGCCCAAAATACCAACAAATTCTTGTGGCTATTTTTTTTTCTTAATAATTTCTGCATATAGGTACGACTTTTTAACGAAAGAAAAAGTGACCCTTTTACAGGCATCAAAGAATTTTTTCACAAACAAAACACATATCGTTAGCTTAAATGCAAAACAATGTAGATATTATTTGAAAATTTGAAATTTTTGTTGATTAGGATTCACGTTACATATGTATTTTTATAAAATTTTAAACTTCTATCTTAAAAAATAACGAAGTTATTTACAAAATTAAAAATGACGTATCATCAAATACATATACATATATGCCTGTATTCATAAAAATTTTTTAAATTTAATAAAGGTTTAAAGGACAAATTTACTACGAAAATTATCCTTAATAAACGTTAGTTAAATTTAATAATCGTTTATGAATACGGGGGATAATCTTTTTTAACAACATAATGTATAATCACACGCAAAAAAAAATTAGCAGAGTTTTTAATTCTTTTTATAAGAACACATTAATATTTTTAAACACCAAAACTAGGTAATCTGTTTTATAACTATTACTACGGTGTTAGTGGAATTAGTGATCAGATAATAATCTATAATAATAATTTTTAGTATTGCATAAGAAAAAATAAAAAAGTGCTGTAAAATTATAAGAACCGAATCCATATTCGTATGTAAAATAAAACCTATAATAAGTGTGACTATCAGCTTCTTCCACATAGGACTGTTAGACATTTTGATATTTTGCAGCCTACCCCACTGCACTCCCAAACACTAAGAATTTCCAAGAATAAATAGCAACATCTGCAGGATTCATAGCTAAATTTAATGAAGTACATTTTTTAGTTGTTTAGACCACTACTTATTAGTAATAAAAATCAAAAAAAAGTATACATAATAGGTATGTCATAATATCTAAATAATATAAATTCTCCACATTGTTAAATGCAGTACTGCCTGCGCGCTGCATCAGAAAAGCAAACTAATTTTACCATGTCGACGCAAACCTAATGATGCTACATATTAATCGTGTGATTATCATATACATATTCTATTTTTCCGGTAATTTTACACAAATATTTAATTATTTAATATTTTAAATGTTTGTTTCACTTTATACTAATATACTTTCGTTGATGATACGTCTTTTTGTTTCTGAAAATTACAAATAATTGTTACGTAACACACACAACTTAGAATACAATATTTTTTCCTTAAAAATATTTTGGTTAACGCATTTTTATCTGAAATATTAATCTCAAATAATTACCATTTTACAATGTTCTTTGCTTTGCATGTAAACGTATGAAATGTTACATTATTCTATTCTAGTCTTAAAATTGAAACTCTAAATAAAAATTGCACGCAAGGCATTGGATGTTACCAAAGGCATTTTTGACCGCACAATATTTTTTGAGTGTAAGCTGAAAAAAAATAATATAGCATCCGATAGACATGTACCAGTGGTAGAAAATTCAGTACTATGGTACTATTTTCAGTACTTTTTCCTTTCAAAAATACCACGGTACCCCCACGTCCGTCTTAGTACTCTTTTTGTTATGTTTCTTCTTTAGAAATTTAGCGTTGATTTTTTTTAACATTGAGTAATCAACAAAAAGTACTAACTCCAACTCCAATCGCTGAAATTCCAGCTCCGACTGCTAATCTAACCTTAATGCTAAATGTTTATGAGACTGGTCCTTATTTGACTTTAAACTCTTTTTTTAATGCAGTACCTGTTAAATGGTTAAATATAGCAAAAAATAAAAAAAAGGATTCAGTAAAACTTTCGAATCAATTTTGAAGTATTTTTATTTTATTAGAACATTGTTTATGCCGAAAAATCCGGTACAAAAATCTTAACTCCGACTCTACAGCTTCGACTCCACAGCCCTGTTTACAACATTGCCTACACAAAATTTATTATTATCAAAAGGTTATGGCAACACTACTTGTTGGTTTATTTTAATTTTAGATATCCTCATCAGAATTTTGCTGTTGAAATTAATCTCGGTCCATAAATGGCTGAGATATGAGCAAAAAAAAAAATGTTTTAAAAAAGTACCAAAATATTGAAAAAGTACTCTTTTGCTTGGTGGTCAGTACCATCTTAATATTTAAATTTTCCATCACTGACATGTACACTTGTCGAAGTCACATCGACGACTGAATTGAAGAGCATAAAAATATGTGTTAGTAGTGGTGTACACAATTGTGTAAAGAAATCCCTGTTCTAAAGCACCATGGCCACGTATCAAATTGATTTGTCAAACTCAGTTTTTTTTGATTGCGTTAGTGAAAAAAATCTCACACGTATACAGTGTGACCACATATAAAAAAATTGGATGCTAAATGGGGATTAAAACAATGTTAAAAATGCTAAAAATAAAATTTGAAAATGCTAAATTTTCTTAAATAATTATATAATTTTAATGAATGAATTATACATTAATTTACCTGAAAATATTATATTTCTTTAAAATAAAATTTTTGTTAAGTTTTATGAAACTGTCATTTGCTTTTTGTTAATTTTTGACAGTAGGTAAAGCAAGGCTATGCATATTATGGTTGGTCCTTAAGGTTTTACAAGAAAAGTAGAAAAAAATAAATTGTAAACAGTTTAAGGCGATTAATAAATTTAACATTTTAAATGGGGTTTTGTAAAATTTTCAAAATGTTAGATAGGGGTTTTTGCGTTTTATGTAAAGATATTCCTACATATCTGCGGCAATAAATAAAAATGGCTAAAGTCGAAATTTCGTGTTTTGCGATATTAAGCGTTTTGTCTAAAATTGTATGTTGTATTGTGAAAGTTAAAATATAAATGCGTATAGTTTTATTAATAATGACATTTTATACTTCGTCAGCTCAGAATTGGTTTGGCGCATATGCCAAAAAGTCGGAGTGGAGAAAAACGACAAAGAAGATTTACATGAAGATTTCTCAAAATGTATATTTTTACCACTGCTTCCGGTATATGTTTTGAAGAAAAATGTAAATTTTTGCGCACTTTCATGAATAAAGTTAGAATTTAAAAGTATTTTTTTGAAAATGAAAAATATTGTTTTGTGCCGCATACGCCACTTTTCTAAAAAAAAAATTAAAAAATGGCTTTTTGTGCTGCATACGTATACTTATTGCTGTGTATTGAGTAACTAATTGTTGAGATAAATGTTTCTATATTTACAATCTAATAAAAAGTCAACATTAATGAATTTTTTTTTTTTTTATTTGGTTTTATTTTACAAAAACAGAAAAAACAGTTCTACTGTTATCAAAAGGTACATAAAAAGTCACAAAGTAAACAACTTAAATAATACAAAAGTGAAATAGAATCAAGAAAAAACACCCAAAATTTAAAACTAAATATTGAGTACATTTTTATAATAACTTTTATCAACATGTGGAAGAAATATAAGCAAGTCTTTTATGTCTCTCTTTTTATCGCTGGAAATAATTGATGGTTTCGATATTTTCAAAACATGCGTCAACAAATTCTCAGGAGTTTTCAAACAATTTTTTGATGCAGACTTAACCAAAATTGCATTTTTATATTTTTCCTCTCTCGTCGAAGTTTTGAAGAATGTATACATAAATCATTATTTTTACTATATAGAAGTACTTTAATTTTAGCAAAAGGGCCTTTTCGAAAGTCCATTTTATTTGCTACCAACGAGTATGTGCGAAAATCTTCCGGAAGCATTTCCATAACTTTTAATTTTGTTTTATTATTTGGCATTGTTTTAAGCAAATTTAGTAAATGAAGAGGACTATGAATTTCAATATTCTTTAAGTACCGGTCAATAACACTATGAATACAGTCCACTTCTTGAATTAAAGAATGTCCTGGTTCTGAAAACTTTTGTATTACGGTATCAATAATATTTTGTTTAAAGAATATTCTGATTGCGGTTGCGTTAATTTTATTTTGAGGTTCGCAAGAATCGCTCCATAATGTCAAAGTTTTAGTTAGTGGATAATCTTTTATTAATTTATTTAAAATTTTAATTAAAGCACTAGCAATATTGTTACCACTCCGACCACAATGAGCTTCCGTCCAAAAGCACAATAAGTAAAAGTTGGTATATTTGGTATAATAATGGTTGCTGTAAGATTATACATATCTAATTTTCGTTTGTAGTAAAATGTTGAAGCATTTCCCTTAGGTAGGCTAAAAACACTTTGCAAATAATAGCAACCCGTACGCTTAGTTGGGTCCATTATTTTAAAAAACTATTTTTCACAAGTTCATTTTCTTGTTGTCATTTTATTTTGCTTTTGCTTTAACTACTTTTTTTTTCTTACGGCAATGCAGCAAAGCAACAGTAAATTTTATTTTGTACGTTTTTGTATGAAGAATTTGCTGCAATCGCCAAACAGTGGCTTGTAGAGCAAAACAGTACTTAAAAAATTTTGAAACAGTTGATATGCAGCAAAATTAATGCTATATATCTCAGAAACCATAACAATTTTCGCGAAGCAGGTTTTTGATTTAGAAAGAGGGTATTAAAAAAAATATATTCCTCATACCTAACTCATTTTTTTTTAAAAATGGTCGGTAGGTCAAACCAGTAATGAGCTGACGACTTGAAATTTAGCTGCGTCATAGATCTTGAAGAAGATAATAAGAATATGTAATTTTTTTTTTTCAATTCAATTCATTTATTATTATAATTTGTTTACATTTAAAAATCTTAATCTATTCCCGCGAAGCCATTCGGCTTGTCTGCAGGAAATGTAATAAGGTATTTAAATAATACAAAAAAAAAAAAAAATAGATAATAGATATAATATATAAAGTATATTTGGTGTATAGTTTAGTTATTAGATTTTTCCTTGTGTGCTAATAAGATATTTCTTTAAGTTAGTTTTTATTCTGTATGGATTGGTAATATTTAATAGTTGTGTTGGTATGCTGTTGAAAATATTAGGAAGCGTTGTTTTGAACGAATTTTTGCCATAGTTGTTTTGATGACGTTCCACATGATACCGTCCTTCTGCTCGTTGCCTAGTGTTGTAAGCGTGGTTAATTGGCTTTAAGTATCTACGATCGTTATAAAACTCGTTGATAAGTGTATAGTGGTTAATACTTTTGACATTTAATATGTTAAGGTTGGTTGCAATGTTGTTTCCGTTAGTGTTGTTTCCGTTATTATTATATCGTGAATTGATGTTGGTGTTTGCATTGTGAAATGTATGTATGGTATTGCCAGTGTTCCTGTCGCCGTTGACTGTATTGGTGCTTGTGTTCCCAGCAAATAATAGGACCAGTTCAAACACGCGTGTAAAGAGTAGTCCACAAGGGACCAGGACTAGTCCAAAACTAACCCAAACGTATGGAAAAAACCTGGTCTATTTAACATTGCGATGTCCTAGGAGAGGACCATATAACCCACCTTTGGACCACTAAGGAGTAGTTTTAAAACTACTCCATGGTATACTCAAGAGGATTAGTTTTGAAGTCGGTTAAAAACGAAAGCATGTCGTTAAAAAACGAAGACATGTCGTCTCACTACAAACACTTTTTAACAATGATATGGTCCATGCTTGCATTACATCGGACCAATCCATGGAGTAGTCCATTTTATCAAAATGGATCAGGTGGTCCAATTTTATTTGCTGGGTTATTTGTGTTCTGTAGTATCCCTGCAAATAATAGGACCAGTCCAAACACGCGTGTAAAGAGTAGTCCACAAGGGACCAGGACTAGTCCACAAGTAACCCAAACGTATGGAAAAAACCTGGTCTATTTAACATTACGATGTCCTAGGAGAGGACCATATAACCCACCTTTGGACCACTAAGGAGTAGTTTTAAAACTACTCCATGGTATATAACCCACCTTTGGACCAGTAAGGAGTAGTTTTAAAACTACTCCATGGTATACTCAAGAGGATTAGTTTTGAAGTCGTTTAAACACGAAAGCATGTCGTTAAAAAACGAAGACATGTCGTCTCACTACAAACACTTTTTAACAATGGCATGGTCCATGCTTGCATTACATCGGACTAGTCCATGGAGTAGTCCATTTTATCAAAATGGGTCAGGTGGTCCAATTTTATTTGCAGGGATATTTCGAGAGTTGTTGGTGTATGTGTTGGTTGTATTGGTGTTTATAATATTTCGATTGATTTGCGTGCTGCTATTTATATGTTGCTGGTGTGTATGTTGCTATTGGCGTTATTATTTAAGATGTTGTAGGTGCTTGTGTTGCTGTTTATATTGGTATTTCTAAAGTTGTTTGGATTGATAATCGACATATTTTCAGTTGTATTATATGTGTTGTTTACGTGGATATTATTGTTATTCATGTTGTTGTTAATTTGTGTGTTATTGTTGACGTGAGTGTTGTTTTTTGTACGTGAGTTATTGTTTTGATCGTTGTTCACTTGTGAGTTGTTGTTGTGGTGGTTCAGGCATGTGATGTTGTTTAAATGTGGGTTGTTGTTACCTTGGGTGTTGTTTACGAGTGTATTGTTGACTACGAATGTGTTGTTGTTTACGTTTTGGTTGTCAGTTATGCTTGTGTATAATATATTTTGAGTGTTGTAGTTACTTAAGGGTTACACGATCAAGTTTTGCCCAAGGCGAATTCATAAAGGGAAAATATTTTCAAATTGAAAAATGCCTTTATTTTCAACTTACTTTCAAACGTAATTCTCAAATGTTTTTCAAATGTGGATTATAATACAATGTGGAATATAAATAAAAATATTTTATTGTTTTTAATATAAATTTATTATTTATTTAAATAAACTGTGAGATAAACATTCGGCACCATAGCTTAAATATTAAATAATGTCCTCTAATTCTTGGAAAGACAAACTACTTGGCTCCCTTTTATTTTGAGGATTGTAGCACCGCGATCGTTCAACAAACTTTCTTCACTTTCCCGTTTTATTTTCCTTTTTTTCGTATTTTTAATCATTTAAATTACTCACAAATAATTTTTATTTTTCACAAGAAATAAGCTGTTCACTTTATATTAAAATTTATTTTTAATAGTAAAACACATGTAACCGCAAAGTAAAAAATTTAACTTTAATCGCCATTTTTAATGATTACATTTATTTTTCGCTTTAGTATTGCCAAGTTTATTTTTGATTTGATTTAACATTTGACATCAAATTGATAAAACATTAGATATCAAATGTTTATTTTCAAATCATTATCAATTTGAATTTAAATGTTAAATCAAACAATTGAAAAACGTTTGAGAATTGTGTTTGATGTCAAATGACAAAGTCATTTCATATCAAAGGTTTGACTTCGTGTTTGTTGGGTATTGGTATTTATGTGTTGTGTGCCGGTGTACGTATTGTTGGTATTTATGTTTCTGTTGTTGTTACTTGCATTTTCAAGAGGCAAATTGTTGTACGACATATTTTGTGTGTTGCTCGTGTTAGTATAACCTGATTCTAGTAGTTGTTGGTTGTGGTACTTGTTTTTAACTAGTATTTTAAGTATTTGGTTTTGTGTTTGTTGTAGGGATCTGCAATATGTTGCATTTCCCCATGCCGTAATTCCATGTCTAATATAAGATTCTGCTAGTGAAAAGTATGCCTGTTTGAGAACATCAAACGTTGAACAGTTACTTAGATGATACAAACTGTAGGCTGATTTACGCAGTTTCTTTGAGAGATATTGCACGTGGGAGAGCCATTTAAAGTTGTCATCAACATATACTCCTAGACATTTATAAGTTTTAACCAATTCTATTGTGGAAGTGCAAGTATTTGTGTAGCTATTGTTGTGAAGACATTGGTAATCATGAAAAATTATATTTTTATCTATAGAGTTGAGAGTGGGTGGTTTAATGTGCATAACCTTTGTTTTTGAGGCATTTATAACATGGCCATTATCATGGCACATATTTTGTTATTTGGTTTAGCTGATTTTGCATTTTAACGTAAGCGATATCAATATTTTTGTTGGATACTATTATGGCTGTATCATCAGCGTAAGCAAACGCAGAACATTCTTTGATGACTTTTAACATCTTATTGGCATATATGAGATACAGAATTGGTCCAAGTTTTGAACCTTGGGGAACACCATTAGTTGTGTTAGTTTCATCACTAAGTGTCTGACATATTTTAACTCGGAAGGTTCTGAGGTTTAAGTAATCTTTGAACCAGTCCAGGCATTTTCCTCTAAAATTAAAAACACTTAAGTCAACTTAAGCCATTATTATTTATTGCCAGAGATATATATTATTAAATACAAAATATAAGTAAAAACAAAAATTGGCATTGAAAACATAAAAGGCTATTCAACAGCATTTTCAGTAAATTGAATTACACATTAAACACACCATTATATGAATAGTTTTCCTTAATTTCCAAAGTGTTGGTCAAAATACCATTAGAATATGATCTGTTTTCACCATATTCTAAACACCTATCCAGAATTCAATAGTTGAACTTTGGTTCATCAATTCGTATGCATTCAGCTTTTGCCATTGCTGTTCCAAAACCTTTATTTCTTCTGTAGTAAAATCTACCATTTCTCCTTTTTTTGGTGTTAACAGGGTTGCTATTATTATACATTTGTATAAACGTATAAACAGCGTTACCGTTGGCGCCACTAAAGTGGCAATTTGCCACTTTTTCGAATGCTTGGATACTATTTGGCCACTTTTACAAAATGCACCTAAATGTGGTACTTTTTGTGATTCTTGCCACTTTTTTGATACTTTTTACGTTAGGAAAATATACTTTTTTTCTTTCTGTTTTGTTATAACTCCCAGCTTTAATAAAAGTAAAACTGTTTTAATATATGTTTATGTAATTTATATGAAATTTATTTTCTTGCCATGCGTGGTTAGCTGAAAATCGGTTGAATAAACTTTCTATTAACCTGTTTTATTTATTATATATATATTGGTCGTGAAGCACAAACAGAACTGTTGTGTACCGAAAACTTTTCTAAAATTTGTGTAATTGATATTAAAAGTAAAATCTAAGTTTTTACCAAAAATTGTGTAAAGAATTGATATAAAAAACCAAAAGCTCAATATATTGAAGTATTTAGACCCATTATTTATAGTGCCTAATGAAGATATAAACTATTTTGAATTAGTTTCAGAGTTAAAATATATAACTGACCCAGATGCATTTATACGTGAATTTTAACTTCTAGAGAGTAAAGTAAGTGACACGAATTAAGAACACATATTTAAAATTTCGAATACTGTGAAGATTTTTGGCGTGAAATTGGAACATTGAAAAATAGATTTGATGAGTTTACCTGCATATATATTCAAACTTTTACACACAGAAAACAAATTGGTTGGGAAACGGTTGCAGTAATAAAATATTGATCAAGTAACATGATTAATTATTGCAACTATTAAAAATGTATAGTTCTAACTGATTTTTAATTCTCTTGATTATAAAAATGATGTTCCAACTGAAATATGATTCCTTCAATTCTTTTATTAGTTATGATAACTAATTTAATTAAGTTCTAAAAATTAGTACAAATGGTTAGAATCACAACCGAATTTAATATAGGGCAGTACTGAATATTGGTCATTGCAATCAATAATTTGCTTTCGTCAATAAATTTTGTAATATAAATGATTATTCATTTATTGCAGCTAATTATTGATTGTTGGAATATATTCAATTCGAGTACAACAAATGAAAATATAATTATTCGGAATTCACAACCAAAAAATAGTTAAAAGCCCCAATTGCTTACTAAATTGTATAGGTTAAATTAATTAATTAGTATTGTGGTTATTTTGTTGAACTATTTATGGTTTTTAATCCAAATTTTAATATTTTTAATTAGGCTTAAGTTCATGAAATTTAATTTTTATTAAATTATTTTTATGAAGAAAGGAATTTTACAACATGAAAATCAATTAAAATTGTTATTGATAATCTTTCATTCTTGACGTGGCTCGGGCTCGAACCCTGGCCGGCAGGTTACCATGACATGTTTCGATCGCAACCACTCGATCTCCTCAGATGGATTTGCCGTCTTACACTCGCAGCCATCGACGACTGCTGACGTCACTAGTCAAACATCAATCCTTAAACCAAATTGTATTTTAACATTTGGTAGATCGAAATTTGCTTTCCTGAATGATTATCCATTTTAATTGATTTTTACATGTTTTTTCCTTTACTTCTGTTTTTTCGTACTTTCGTCAAGAATTTTTCTTGAAGTCCAAGTACATTTTTTTGTTTTTTCACTTTGTCTTTCTCTTTTCTGTTGACCTTTTTCAGCACAACTTGAAGGACAAATGTACACATAGAGCTCGTGCCTTAGCTTTAACAATAATTAGTATTGTGGTTATTTTGTTGAACTATTTATGGTTTTTAATCCAAATTTTAATATTTTTAATTAGGCTTAAGTTCATGAAATTTAATTTTTATTAAATTATTTTTATGAAGAAAGGAATTTTACAACATGAAAATCAATTAAAATTGTTATTGATAATCTTTCATTCTTGACGTGGCTCGGGCTCGAACCCTGGCCGGCAGGTTACCATGACATGTTTCGATCGCAACCACTCGATCTCCTCAGATGGATTTGCCGTCTTACACTCGCAGCCATCGACGACTGCTGACGTCACTAGTCAAACATCAATCCTTAAACCAAATTGTATTTTAACATTTGGTAGATCGAAATTTGCTTTCCTGAATGATTATCCATTTTAATTGATTTTTACATGTTTTTTCCTTTACTTCTGTTTTTTCGTACTTTCGTCAAGAATTTTTCTTGAAGTCCAAGTACATTTTTTTGTTTTTTCACTTTGTCTTTCTCTTTTCTGTTGACCTTTTTCAGCACAACTTGAAGGACAAATGTACACATAGAGCTCGTGCCTTAGCTTTAACAATAATTAGTATTGTGGTTATTTTGTTGAACTATTTATGGTTTTTAATCCAAATTTTAATATTTTTAATTAGGCTTAAGTTCATGAAATTTAATTTTTATTAAATTATTTTTATGAAGAAAGGAATTTTACAACATGAAAATCAATTAAAATTGTTATTGATAATCTTTCATTCTTGACGTGGCTCGGGCTCGGGCTCGAACCCTGGCCGGCAGGTTACCATGACATGTTTCGATCGCAACCACTCGATCTCCTCAGATGGATTTGCCGTCTTACACTCGCAGCCATCGACGACTGCTGACGTCACTAGTCAAACATCAATCCTTAAACCAAATTGTATTTTAACATTTGGTAGATCGAAATTTGCTTTCCTGAATGATTATCCATTTTAATTGATTTTTACATGTTTTTTCCTTTACTTCTGTTTTTTCGTACTTTCGTCAAGAATTTTTCTTGAAGTCCAAGTACATTTTTTTGTTTTTTCACTTTGGCTGCGAGTGTAAGACGGCAAATCCATCTGAGGAGATCGAGTGGTTGCGATCGAAACATGTCATGGTAACCTGCCGGCCAGGGTTCGAGCCCGAGCCACGTCAAGAATGAAAGATTATCAATAACAATTTTAATTGATTTTCATGTTGTAAAATTCCTTTCTTCATAAAAATAATTTAATAAAGGTTAAATTAATTTTTAATATTATATTTAAAAAATATATTTGCGGTCAAAAAATGGAAAATGTGAAAAACTTAATAAATAGGGGTAAGTAATTTACGTATTCTTATAGGTATGAACATATACACGTACATACATATGTATGTATGAATGTATGTATTATTTTTTATACCCTGCAAATTATATTGGACTTCTTGATCCATTTTGATCCTGGACTGGTCCAATGTAGTGCAAGTATGGACCATGCCATTATTAAAAAGAGTTTGCAGTGAAACGACATGTCTTCGTTTTTTACGACATGTTTTCGTTTTGAAACGATTTCAAAGCTAATCCCCTGGAGTATACCATGGAGTAGTTTTAAGATTTCCCCTTTGTAATGCAAGCTGGGTTATATGGTCCTGCCCTAGGACATCGTACTGTAAAATAACTCATTTTTTCCATACATTGAGATAACCTTTGGACAAGTCCTTGCCCCTTATGGGCTACATTTGACCGGTTAAAAAAATATATATTGATAACGACAATCAAATCTCTTGTTATGAACACCAAATATGTGTTAATTCAGTTGCACCTATCATTTATTCGGGTATAAGCACAATTTTGTTTCAAATAATCATACTAACAACTAACAATATCTGTTGTTATGACCGATAGTGTACTAAAATTCAAATGTTGCTATCAAAAATATTATTCTAAGCAACGATTTTTTCAGTAATTGGAACCGAATTGTGTGATAGTACATGCAACCGACGAAATTCGATTGGCGCCAAATTCGGTTGTGATCACGAATATGTTTTCTCTGTGTACAAACTGACAAACTGATCTTTCATAGTAGGTTGTGAATTCCGAATAATTATATTTTCATTTGTTGTACTCGAATTGAATCTATTCCAACAATTAATAATTAGCTGCAATAAATGAATTAACATTTATATTACAAAATTTATTGACGAAAGCAAATTATTGATTGCAATGACCAATATTCAGTATTGCCCTATATTAAATTCGGTTGTGATTCTAACCATTTGTACTAATTCAACATTTTTCATTTTTCGAATTTATTCTATGAGCTAAATTTCAGTTATGTATTTTATAAAGCTTTTTTGTAATAATAGTTCTATTCCTTCAATCTTTCAATCTTTCTATTCCTTCAATCTTTCAATCTGAAAGATTGAAGGAATAGAACTATTACAAAAAAGCTTTATAAAATACATAACTGAAATTTAGCTCATAGAATAAATTCGAAAAATGAAAAATGTTGAATATAATATAAAGTTACCTTCGGAAGGAAATAATTCCCAGTTTCTATTTGTTAAAATAGTTGAGTTAAATACATTCAATTTATAAAGTGACACTATCCAGCGAGACACAAAGGATGCTGACGACGGCCGTAGCGGGCCAGAAAATGCATTACATTCTGCTGGTGTCTAATAATTGTAAATTTTTCTGTACATACAATATACCTCATTGCTTTCCAACGGAAAGCTAAGGTAAAATGTAACAAGAAATACAATATAATAGTCTGGTAGTGTATAAAGTCATTTCTGAAAGATTGAAGGAATAGAACTATTACAAAAAAGCTTTATAAAATACATAACTGAAATTTAGCTCATAGAATAAATTCGAAAAATGAAAAATGTTGAATATAATATAAAGTTACTTTCGGAAGGAAATAATTCCCAGTTTCTATTTGTTAAAATAGTTGAGTTAAATACATTCAACTTATAAAGTGACACTATCCAGTGAGACACAAAGAATGCTGACGACGGCCGTAGCGGGCCAGAAAATGCATTACATTCTGCTGGTGTCTAATAATTGTAAATTTTTCTGTACATACAATATACCTCATTGCTTTCCAACGGAAACCTAAGGTAAAATGTAACAAGAAATACAATATAATAGTCTGGTAGTGTAATGAAAAATGTTGAAAATGAAATGAAAAATGTTGAATATAATATAAAGTTACCTTCGGAAGGAAATAATTCCCAGTTTCCATTTGTACTAATTTTTAGAACTTAATTAAATTAGTTATCATAACTAATAAAAGAATTGAAGGAATCATATTTCAGTTGGAACATCACTTTTATAATCAAGAGAATTAAAAATCAGTTAGAACTATACATATTTAATAGTTGCAATAATAAATCATGTAACTTGATCAATATTTTATTACTGCAACCGTTTCCCAACCAATTTGTCTTCTGTGTGTATCTACCTGTGCAATACATATCAGAAAATGCTATAAACTTTGCGATTGGCCCCTAATGTCAGTTCTGTTTTGACATTTGTGTAGTAAACACATGCGAAATACACGTTAATAAACAATGTTACGCTACACTGCTCCAGAACGCGGAATATTGGTGACTATTTATTTGACCAATAATCGGTCGGTGACTTTGGCACAACGGGAATTTCGTCGCAGATTTCCTAGCCGTCCAACGCCTACTGGTGAAACACTGTGACGTTTAGCCGCTCGCCTCGAAGAGACTGGCACAGCACGAGATGCTGCCAGGCGTGGCAGACCCCGGAGAAGCCGTCATGGAAGTGTCAATGAAGCGCCGTCGGCATCGACCAGACGACGTGCCACGCAAATGGGTATCAGTCGACGGCGAATTTTGGTACAAGATTTGAAGATGTTTCCGTACAAAGTCCAGACGGTGCATCAGCTGTTAGCTGCTGACCGCCAATCGCGTCTAACATACGCTCAAGCCATCGTTAATCACCACCAACAGGAAGATGATTTTTGATCAAAAATAATCATGAGTGATGAGGCCCATTTCCATCTTAGCAGGTACGTAAATAAGCAAAATTTACGCTTCTGGGGCACAGAAAATCCGCGTGTAACCCACGAAGAGCCATTACACCCGCTCAAAGTCACTGTATGGTGTGCTGTTTTCGCTGGAGGAGTCATCGGACCTTTTTTCTTCGAAGACGTCGCGGGCCAAACGGTTACTATGAATGGTGAGCGCTACAGAGCAAGGATCAGCGAGTTCATTTTGCCGCAACTTGATGAATTGGGATTGGAAAACATGTGGTTCCAACAGGACGGTGCAACGGCAAACACTGCACGTGCCACAACCGATATGCTGAAGGATGCATTTCCCGGGCGCCTAATCTCCCGTTTTGGCGATTTGCACTGGCCAGCAAGATCGCCAGATTTGACCGCTCCAGACTTCTTTTTGTGGGGCTTTTTGAAGTCGCGGGCTTATGTCAACAAGCCTCAGACTCTTGCAGCTCTTAAAGACAATATCCGTCAAGAATGTGAGGGCCTATCGCCGGAAGTTTTGGCCAAAGTGATGGAAAATGCCATAAAAAGGGCTCAAATGACAATCAACTGTGGCATCGGCCATTTACATGACATCATATTCTCGACTTGATGTAAAAAAAATTAAAAGACCAAATAAAAATAATCCACAAAAAGAATCAAAGTTTTTCATTTTTTTTTTTAAATTACAGCCAAAAAACATCGGAAGGGTATTTTTGCGCCACCTTGTATATTAATAAATGTATATATAAAACAAATTACATAAATATCTTCTATTTGCAGCAACAATGTCATAATCAAAAAACATGTTTGGAGAAAGCAAGTTTAACGTTTTTGAATTACCAAAACATTAAAGTCAATATTTTATAAAAATTACTTCTCGAGAGAAATATTTCTAAAATATTTATTTTAGTTTTTACAACAAATGGGCCGTTTGTAAGTAAGTATGTATGTATATTGTAATACGATCTTTTTTTTTTAGTGTATAAAATTACTATACAATGTTTTTTGTTATGTTTTAATACCATTTAATATTATAATAAATAGGTGCCACTTTTTTTGTAGATATCCCCTTTTTGGTACTTTTTTAAAATATCCGACGGTAACACTGCGTATAAATGACAAAATACAATTATAGAGAATGACAGAACCCAGCAAACCAAATGCAACGAAATCGTTCAGACTTCATAACGACTTTCTGCACAAGTTGCCGATTTCGGGACTGATTTCGTCTAGAAGTCGACACTAAAAATATATGAAGTGGTTGACACGAGTTCTGTAAGAATTGTCGGGGGAAATTCCCTTTACTTCACAGATAGATCTGTCTGATATCTGAACGATGTCTGATGTTATTTCCTACGGAAATTCTGGATTTCCTTCCGATATTTCCAATCGATGTCTGACAGAAATCGTACTTGTAGTCGTTTAAAATTCGCATAGTTGTTGGGACAGTTTGTACAGATATATGCTAGAAATCTGACAATAAATCTTTTTTATTTCTGAAATGATTGCCGACAAATCGTGCAGATTCAATTAAATTCAAATTCAATTTAATTATTATTACCACATTTATTACTAAACACTTTATGTTTTTAGCACGTCTTCTCTTTCCAAATTCACTTGATACACTGATGTGAACGACGATTATTAACATGTTTTCTTTTCTTCAAATTGGATAATCCCGTTAGACACATTAAACTTTTATTGTAAACATTGATCAAACAAAGAATTGAAAAAAACTTCGAACTTTTGATCCGAGTTCTGTATGAAATCTTACAGATTTTTCTGCACAAGCAAAACATAAAAACCATTGAAAAGTCTATCAGCAGTCTGCAAGCTTTTGTGATCCGAGTTCTTTACGAAATCTTGCAGATATTTCTGCACAAGCAAAACATAAAAACCATTGTAAAATCTATCAGCAGTCTGCAAGCTTTCGTGCAGATATTTCTTAACAAATGAATATGAAATATTCCTCCCAGGTTTCTATCTAAAGGCTGAACGAAATCCTGCAGACATTTCTGCATAAGCAAAATATAAAATTCCTCGAAAGTTCGTTAACAATTTTAAAGAACTCTGTACGATATGTCGAAAGACTTACGAATTTGTACAGAATTGTCTTTTATCAGACAAAATCTGTAAGTTTGGTTGGCTGGGAAGTGATAAGTTATATTGTGAAACAGCAATATATAAAATTTTTAAGATTAAAAATGCTAAATAATGCTAAAAAAATATTACAAAAATGCTGAAAATAATGCTAAATGCTATTTGAAAAATTCGCTGCTAAATCAAAAAAAAAAAAAAATAATGCTAAATTTAGCAGTGAAAATGCTAAAAGGGTCACACTGCACGTATATGTTGATGTGAGTTTGACGAAAATCAAAACAATTTAGATTTTCACTGCCGCTGCTACTATGATTTGAAGCGAATTTGATGTGTTGCTGCGAAAAACGTCAAATAGCAATTCATCCAAAGTCGCTTTACACCATATTTTTTTTTCTTCCTTCTTTTTTCCTGCATATGCCAGAGCAATAGCTATGCAACAATTTTCTAAATCATTCATATTTCAAAAAAAAAAAAAAAAAATAATAATTTGTAAACATTAAAAATATTTTGCGACCAAATTAATCACACGTTCTTACCTTTTAAAAACAGCTTTGAAATTAAATTTGATGGTTTGAGTTTGATACGTTGCTGTGTAAAGCAAAACCAAATACATATTACCAATACATATGTACATACATATTATTTGTCAAATCAGTTTGAACGTGGCCATCGTGCTTAATAGGGTTCATACACAACACCATCATGACTGTGCAATCAAGTGATTGTGCCAGCTGATTGACCGTGTATGAGCTTGTGGTGTGATTGTACCAGCTGCTGGTGCTTTAACAGAAATAGTTTGATATTTTTTTGATTGCACCAGCATGATTGAATCGTGTGTTGTAAAGTTAGCTCATAAAAGTTAAATCGTCAAGTCATTAACATCAAAAAATACAAAATTTTTACTATGAATGCCAGAAAAAATGTTTTGCGGAGAAATTCTTGAACTATATAAAACAATTTCTTGCCTATGGAAAGTTAAAAGTACGGAATACTGCAAATGTGGATTAAAAAACCAATGCTGCAATAAAATGATAGACCATTTTGTCGTCATTCATTACGACCTTTTCTACACAATTTTTGGTAATTGCACAATCACTTGATTGCACAATTATGATGGTATTGTGTATGGGCACTATAAGTTCAGACTTTGTCAATATCGAATCACGCTGAGAAAATTATAGTTGGTTGTGAATAAAAGCTATAAATTACGGTTGTTAAAGTGACTAAGTACTAAATAAAGTTGTGTAAATTATAAACAGTGTTTAAAGTGCTGTGATTATTTAATTTTATTTAAAGTACAATAAAGAACTCGAAACGGTTTATTATAAAGGAAATAAACCAACACGTAATTGAAAGGCAGTAACGTAACAATATATACAGCTTAATAAAACTTATACAACTTAAATGCTATTCAGTCTTATTTGACCTTTCTTTTTTATAAGTATGTATTTTTAATTGTTTAAGCTTGAGGTCTTTTTATTTATAAAATATTATATTTTTTTACTCGAAACCAGCTCTTGACGAGTACGGACGTTTATCAGTGAGTAAAAAAAATAAAAAAATTCGAAGTGAAAAAAAATATTTGTAATAGGTAAAAAAAAAAAAAAAAAACTATAACAATAACTAAGGTGCTCGAAGAGATTTGTGAATGAGCCTCACAAATACTCCCAACAAGGAGAGTAGGCCCAGCACAAATAGCAGAAATGCGTATATTGTGGTAAGTTCTCCGAGCGTGAGCAATGAAAACATTCGATACCCAGAATTAAATAAAAATTATTTAAGTGCAAAAATTGCCTGCGCAACTGGTTTTCCATACAGCAATTTAAGTGCTAGTGTGCCCAACCTGAGCAAGTGTGTTGATCCGACCGTAAATGTGGTTCAAAATGTGAAGTCGTCTGACCAGAGGAATATTAACAAAAAACCTGGAATATCAAGATTAGCATTAATAAATACAGGGGCTGTGCCAAAAAGTACTAAAGTGCAAACAGGCATGGACAGATATATAACAATAACCAAGAGAAAGGCTAGTCCTAGGTCCAACCAACAGGAACGTATGGCCAAACAATACAAAGGCTCTAACGTAGTCTCTTTGCCAACAAGTAGTAACAGATTCTCTGTACTCTCCATACCTGACGATGAAGAAGCAGAATCAGCTAATGGAACAGCCACTAAAGAAGTTAAACCGCCACCTATCTATCTGCGGGAGCAAACATCAAATAGCATAGTCAACGTTGACTCAACTTGTAGGTAAGAATAATTTCTACGTCGTTTCTATACGACGCGGGCAAATTCAATAGACCAAAATTCAAGCCAGTACAGAAACGAACTTCCGTATTATATCAAGACTATACATATCAATTAAAAACTGCAGGGTTTGATTATTGTCATAAAAGGCATAGATAGTTCTGTTCCTACAGAGGAAATAAAATCTGCCGTAGAGCTAGAGGGGTATGAGGTAAAATCTGTTCATAACATTTTGAACAGGAATAAAGTTCCTCAAACAATGCACAGCATTGAGATACCGTTTGATTCATCGGTTCTCAAAAACAAAAATTCAGTTCATTTCATATACTACTTGCGTTACCTACTCAACAGAAGAATAACTGTTGAGGAGCCATTAAAACGAAAATGCACAACTGTCAGGAATATGGGCATACAAAATCATATTGCATGTGTGGTTTGTGGCGACGCTCATAAAACCGCCGAATGTAATCGTTCTAAAGCTGACCCGAATGTAAAAAAATGCAGCAACTGTGGCGAAAATCACACGGCAAACTATAGGGGTTGTAAAGTCTTCTTGCATTTAAAAAAAACCTGCTTTAGTTCAAAAATATACTCACTCCCAATATGGTCCGTCATATGCGCCCAGCCAAGCCGCTGGCTCTATTGCTAGTACTACACAAACAAACAAAAACAATCATATGCCCAAGTCTTAAAAGGAAACCCTAATGCGAAAAATCCCCCGAGGCACAAAATTGTACACGATGAATTTCTCAACCTTTTCTCCACATTGGGCCAGAAATTCATTGCTGTTGGCGATTACAACGCTAAACATACATATTGGGGCTCCAGACTTATTAGTCCTAGAGGTAATCAGCTATACAATACCGTAACTGCAAATAATTTTGATGTCGTATCGAGTGGTGAGCCTACCTATTGGCCAACCGACTTCAACAAGCTACCAGACCTTATCGACTTTGCTGTAATTAAAAACATCAAGCGCGATCAGGTACTAGTTAGTTCCTCCTATGATCTATCGTCTGATCATTCACCTTCAATCCTCATTTTAAAAGGCAACTCTGACGCCGCAGCTGCAAACTTTATTTCCTATCCAAACAGAAACACAAATTGGTTAAAGTATAAAATGTATGTGAGCTCCCACCTATCACAGTGCATTCCCATAAAAAATTCATCTGACATTCAAATAGCTGTCGACCGATTTACAGAAGTCTTGGATTCTGTAGCAAGAAATGCAAACCCAATCAAGCGGACAAATAAACGTGCTCCTTACAATACATCGACGGATATAGAGACCCTTTTCAGAAAAAAAGGAAGTTAAGAAGACAATGGCAAAACAGTAGTTTCCCAACCACTAAGGCCCAACTACAATTATGCCTGACAACTCTTCGCAACAAATTGAGATAGAACCACGAGTCTGCAATAGAAGGCTATCTTAACAGCATAGATTCCACAAAAAACTCCAATTTCAGCTTATGGAAGGCTGTACGGTATATGAAATGCCCTATAACCCAAGAATCTCAATTAAGACTGGAAAACCGCACTTGGGCCAAAAACACAAATGAAAAATTAAACGCTTTCGCGGGCCACCTTGAGAAAGTTTTCACGCCACATGATGCACATACTTGTTCCTGTCGTTCAATCATTCCTGATAAGGTAAACCATCCAATAAAATTTAACATAACTCAAGTAAAATCTGCAATAGAAAAAGTGAATATTAGAAAATCTCCCGGACCTGACCGCATCACAGGGTCAATGCTAAGAAACTTACCATCGTCTGCTTCTAGAATCTTGCTGCTCATTTTTAACGCGATATTAAGAGTCGGATACTTCCCATCCTCATGGAAGAGGTCTATAATTACTATGATTCCCAAGCCAGGAGTTTTAAGTATAACTCCTCATCTAAATGAACACGACATCATCCCGGATCACCAGTTCGGATTCAGAGCGAAACATGGTACAATAGAACAAGTGCTTAGAATTGTCACCCTAATTAGATCGGCGCACACTGGTTCATATTTTGAGAAGGCGGCCAAAATTATTTTTTTTATGTTCTCCGATTTTAAAATTTTTTTATTCATGTGAAATTAAATACTAGTGAACCTCGGGAGCCAACAAATTTCAACCCTATTTCAACTATTTCATTGAGAACAGGGTGGTCCGAAATGGTCTTTCTCAATATTTGGTTATAGTTTTGAATTTCTGAGTCAATTTTTGAAGTTGAAATGCTCATAACTTTTTTGTTTTTTAAGATTTTTTGACAGAATAATTTTTGAGAATTAGTTTATTTTATTAGCTACACGTGGTTTAAAGCATTAAACTCTGCGACCTCTAGAACTATTTAATTTTCAGATGTCAAAATTTCCCGGAAATTTCCTATTTTATAGAGCATAAGTCCTGCCCGTCAAAACGCGTCAAAAAACATCTATACTCTCTTGTAGTCCAGAATCTAACCTACATTTATATACCCCATTGTACACACGTCTGGATATGGCCTTGCGAACTACAGCAATTTCTGTGACCCAAGGTAAGATATTCGGTTCAAAAAATAAATCCTGCAAGGAAACATTACTGAAATTAAAGAAGATGAGTCTTAAAGAATTTTCGACAAATAAAGCAGTTCAGGCCACATAAATTATCTAGCACGTCAGGTTATCAATTAATTTGGAGAAGGTAAAGGTATTGCCATTGTAATGAATTTATTGTGGGTGAACGGATGCTGCAAAACGAATAGGCGACATAAATAGACTAACACGTTAGATTTCTGAGTAAGTTAAAAGGTTAAACATTAGTAAATATCCGCAACATTAACTACATAGTTTAATTACCTGAAAATTGCAACGTAATTTAAAAAAATGGAAGAGCAGGTAAATGGTAAAAAACCAGCACGCAGTTATATTTTACGTGAAAATTACCTACATGTTACCTGTTAATTTATTGCCGGTATGTTATCCTTTTAAAAAGTGTGAAAACAGGGGTTTTTTATGTTTCAAAGAAATGCTAATAAAAGATTAAATTTGTATTTAAAAAAGGGTTTTTATGTTTCAAAGAAGTGGTAACAAATTTAAAAAAACTTCTATCAAGAGTATAAAAATGCATGCATTCATAATTTTACCTTCATTAATCACCCTTATTGTGTTTGGCGTATTTAAAATATGCCAACGACTGTTTGGTAATAGATTAAAGAGAACGTCAACTTTTTTCCATTAATCTATTACCAAATAGTCGTAGGCGTATTTTAAATACGCCAAACACAATAGGGGTGATTGTTTAAACAATGGCTAAGTTCAGTTATAAAGTTCTCGCAGATATATATTTTCAACAGAAAGATGAAAAAGATTTTGTGTTACACATAATGAATAATCCATTCTTTAAATTATGCAACGAACAAGAAATCAAAATACATAAGATAAAAATTAAAAATTTTTCATTTACATTAAGAAAACGGTACCTTAAATGTTCTAGAAATAGAAAAAGTTTTACTTACGCAACGAAAAATGGCTAACAAATGATCTGATTTTTAAGAAGCTGTCAATAACCGCTAAGGAAACTGGAAAAGTGGGTCGGCCCGCAAAACAAATTGACAATTGCAGTGAAAGATCACGAAGACGCAAGCTTGCAAATATCAATGAAGCAGTTTCTCATAGTATGATAAGGGATTAATTTCTGCATCAAATTCAACCAACGCAAAATAAGAAAACAAAAATTGCAGTAATTGAAAAAATAGTGGAAGCGAGCCCTAAACGCACAAAGAGGATTTTAAAAAGTATGCCTACACTAACTGAAGAAATGAAATTTACTGCAGAAGAAGCATTTGCACTATTTTTGGATTTAAAACTGACAAAAAATCAGTATACAGAACTGCGAAAGCGAACCAATGAAAAAAAATTGTGGAATCTTTCCAGCATATCGATATTTAGTTTTTGTCAAAAAATAGTGCTTACCTTCACAAACGGCTATTAGTGTAACTTCAAGTTCAGCAGAAGTAAAATTGCAGGCTCTTCTCGAACACACTGCAGAACGATTATTAAATACACTTGATGCTGACTGTTTAAAAAAACTTAAAAATTGCAGCATCACTTTATTTTCCAAATGGGGATGTGATGGAAGCTCTGGTCAGAAACAATACAAGCAATGTAATTCAGAAAACTCATCTGATGCTGACTTATTCATGGTATCTTTAGTTCCATTGCGTTTAAGAAAAACTTATATTGGCTTAGAGCCGTCAACCAGTAGAGTTACAGAAATGGATGTATGGAAAAATGAAATTCCCTCTTCAACAAAGTATTGCAGACCAATAAAGTTTGTTTACAAAAAGGAAACTAAAGATGTCATAACTGAAGAAGTTCGAAAAATAAAAGATCAAATTAAAGAACTTCAACCGGCAATATTTAAATTTGATGACCAATGCATTGAAATTAATTTTCAAATGTTCCTTACAATGATCGATGGAAAAGTTGCACAAGCATTAACCGAAACAAAGTCTTCGTCAAGCTGTACCATATGCCAAAAAACATCAAGTCAATTAAGCCAACTCCCATCACAAGACAATAGTTTCAATGAAGCATACGAATTTGGAATGTCCCCTCTTCATACCAGAATTCGTTTTATGGAGCATATTCTTAAATTAGGCTATGATTTGGAATTTGGCCCGTTAGGCGAAACAATGAGAAAAAACAAAGAAAATGTGCAAAAAGGAAGCAAACAAAAAAAACAAATTCAAGAAAAATACCTTCACCTAGGCCTTATAATTGATCAGCCAAAACAAGGAGAAGGAAATTCAAATGATGCAAAGAGATTCTTTTCCGATCCAGAAGCTGCAGCATCTATCACAGGAGTACATTTTGAATTAATAACACGATTCCAGATAATTTTACAAGTTATATCATGTAGCAGAAAGATAAATGCAAAAAAATTTGGCCAGTATGCAAATGAAACAGCAATTCTTTATAACAAAAAATACTCTTGGAGACATATGCCAACCACAGTTCATACAATTTTATACCATGGGGAACAAATAGTTCAACACAATATGCTACCAATTGGAGATCTATCTGAAGAAGCGCAAGAAAAAAGGAACAAAGACTACAGATTCTTCCGCGAGCATAACACAAGAAAATGTCCAGATGTTGTACTAATGAAGATCTTATTACTATTTTGTTGTGCACATCAGATCCATATATGTCCAGTATTCGACAAAAATGGAAATCAACCTCAATCGAATTAGAGGAAGAAGCTAAACAACTTCTGGAAAATGAACCCCAAAGCTATTTAGAAGAAATTTTTACTAATATTGTTTAATTTAAAATTGTTAATACATTATAATTTGTTTTTGATTTAAGTATATATTCGTATTAATATATAAAAATAAAATACACATACATCTCAAACCAAAAACAAAAGTTGAATTACCTAAAATGTTATCGATAGCCAAGAATGCTATTTGGGCATTTTTCAAAATATTCCTTTTCAGTTTTATCCTTATAACAACTCGTGTCGTCCCAAAAAAGCCAACCTTTGGCCCCTGTGAATAAAAAAATTTACAGGGGCCAAATATTGGCATTTTCTGACAGGATCTAAGTTCGACAATAAAAAATAAGTATCAGTTGTAAAATACAAGAGAAATAATGATAAATTATAAAAAAATCATCATTGAAATATTCAACTTTTACACCGAAACTCAACAAAAAGATGAAAATTCATTTTGAACTCCCCATAACTTTTGCTCCTATCAGTCGAATTTTACGTTTTATAGCGCAAATTAAAGCCTAACATCGCACCTATCGAGCAAAAAAAATACCGATCCAGTCAAAAGTTATGGAATTTTGACCGCCTTCTCGTAAAATTTCCCACTGTGCGGCGTTTGAGAAAAAGCAATCCTGTTTATAGACATTTCCCAAGCATTTGACAAAGTTTGGCATGATAGGATACTCATAAAAATAACACGAATGCTTCCTCAAAACACTCACAAGCTTCTGGGGAGCTATCTAACAGGCAGAATATTCATAGTAAAGTCGCAAGATAAATACTCCCCCCTCAAGAAAATTACTGCTGGTGTCCCCCAAGACAGCATATTAGGACCGCTACTATATATAATATACACAGCGGATATGCCAACAAACCTGAGAACGCATACCTCTACATTTGCAGACGACACAGCATTTATTAGCGTTTACAATGACCCAAAAGTCGCATCGCAAAATCTACAGTCCCACATCAATGAATTAGAGGCCTGGCTAGAAAAATGGAGAATAAAGGTTAACCCGGCTAAATGTGCTCACTTAACTTTCACGCTCAGAAGACAAACGTGCCCCAGCTGTAAAAATAGATAACATCACTGTTCCGGTAAAAAACCATGTTAAGTACTTGGGAAATAGATAGACGCTTGACATGGTCTCGTCATATTGAAGCGAAAATAACGGCTATGAAACTTAAAGCAGCTCAACTACTTTGGCTACTCGGTCGAAACTCAAACTTGTCTTTAGACAACCAAATTCTCTTATACAAGTCCATAATAACATGGAAAAAATATTCAATTAGCTACATAGATAAACTAATGGCCCACCCTTACTACCTCGCTCGGGGTCTGCTTAAGTTCGAAGGTCACCAGAGGCTAAAAAGAACCGATACTTTGAGCCTAATTAGAAGACATTTTTAAAATTTTAATACAGCAATTAGTGGTTACATTGGTAACAACGTATAAACAACAAGTAGAATTAAGATTTGAATACATATTGTAACTTTCGATAATATACTTTAATTATATTTTATTTTTGTAATTATGGCTTCTTAAAATTGTTTTATGACAAATAGGTTTTTGAATTTAAATTAGGAAACAAATTTTAAAAACTTTGTTATTGTTTTTTTGTGTTATTCATATTAAAATTTTTTAAATTTAATTCACTGACGATGCTAACGAAGGGTTAGCGAAATATCGATAGAAATTAATAAATATATTTTATAAAAAAAAGACCTTTAGCTTAAACAACTAAAAATTATCAAAAAGTAATTTCAATTTCTGTGAATAAAAAATTCTTTAATTTCAAAAGATTTTGTTATTCGTGCTTAACCTAGCATTTACACATGCCACTGCCAGTTCGAAAAACTCAATACACTCACACTTTTTTACTAATACACTCACATTTTTCGCAATGGCACTTGCATGCCACTAACACTGCGGCCACACGATCAAGTTGTTCTTGATAGTCTTTTACATATACTGCTTGTCAAAATGTACATAAATTGAAAGCTGTGACGTAGGCTGCACTCAATTTGTAAGCAATTTACTTCCAAGATATCAACAACAACACAATTTATAAAGACAAACTTGTACTCAGCTGTTAAATTGAGAGTAACATTGCCAAACAAATGGAAAGGTGAAATTGAAAGCCATCTCATGGTCAATTTAAAAATTGTGAGTGTGTTAGTAAAAAACTGAGAGTGTATTGCAAATTAAAAGGAATTGAAAGACAAAACTTGATCGTGTGGCCACCAAGTAAAAGTCAAAACGATAAGCAATGTTACCCTGTTAAAAATTAAGTTCACATTTACTGGATTGTTGTCAAATTGTTATTGAAGTTTTAACTTAATAAAGAATTATTATGATTAATTTTTTAAAAACGCGCATAAATAAAAGCAAGTTTGTTAATAATAGAGCATTAATATCGTTAAAATAATGCTTATATAAATAAATGAAAAAATTTCCCCAAAAATGTGCCACTATGATTAACTCGGTAACTCTTTTTCGTTTTCTGGTACTTTTTTTTTAATTCGAGAAGTAAACAAATTTGCTCAAGTTGACGCTTCTACGACATTTTGAAAATGAGCTGGCAGTGGCATGTGTAATCACAAAAGTTAATGGCATGAGATTCGACGATTTCGAACAAATTTTCTTTGATAATATGTATACACCAGTGGCATGCCACTACTTGCATGTGTAAAGGCAGGGTAATTCCCAGTTGTTATTCTTGATAAAAACACTTGAAATTTATTGTTGATGGGATAAGCTATTCCTATGCGCATTTCACTGGTTGCTTAGGCCAGATCATCAGGAAACTTCATCCATAAAGATTTTAGAAAAACTGAAGATATTAAACCAAATAAAACTGTTAAACGTATAAGACTTATAAGCAACAGTTCTACTTGTAACAATATCAAAGTTTAAACAAAACACATCAACAATAAACAGTGGGTTTATCTCATCTAGTTTTTAATAATTAAATTGCAGCAAGAAAAATAGCACATTTACTGTAGAAAATTACAATGCCAAAACGACAACTGTCAAATTGCGCAAAGTCTTATGCTATGTTCATACGACGACAAAAACCACTCGTTTCGCTCTCTGAAACTAGATTGTCAAACATGCTGTTCATACGATTCATTCTTGTTTCATTTTGACATTTTTTTTTGTGTTGTTAGTGTGATTTTATTTAAAACAGATAAAAAAAAGTAATTAAAAGCTAAAAATATATTATTTAATACTTTTATTAATATTATTATTTGATAATTATCACTTTATTTTATTAAACATCAATTTTTATTTTGTATTTTATTTTGTTTTGATTTTTTTTGAGAGCTAGTTTAGATAAACTAACGATAATTGTTATCAAAATTAGAGATGATAGTACATTTTTCCTGTTTCGCAGCCTGTTTCAAAATGAAACGACCTGTTTCGCTCACAAAATTTTGTATGGGGAAACAAGTCGTTTCAGTCATGTTTGGGGCGCGAAACAGGAATAAGAGAGCGAAACACGAATATTGCTGTCCGTGTGAACATGGTATAACATAGCAGCCACACGATCAAGTTTTGCCTTTCAATTCCTTTCAATTTGCAATTTACTCTCACTTTTTTATGAGATGGCTTTCAATTTTACCTTTCCATTAATGCTTACCACTGGTGCCAACTTTTTTTGAACATTTCCCGCCAAATTGGACTTCAAAACAGCTAGAAACCACTAAATATTTAATTTAGCGGGATTTTTAAAAGTTTTATATAAATCTAGATATAAGCTGATTTTTCAACGGTATATGGCTCTCAAATACGTTACATACTAAGGATTCCAACTTCCCTGGCTATTTTATTCCAAAAAAAACTTGTTAGAGTGATGAATTGGGCTATGCCGAATCTTTGATACCCTCCATCTACAGTTAGAATATTTCCGAGTGGTATTTATATTGAAATTATGGTAAATTATGTGCCGATCTTCACGAAATTTTAACAAGTAATTTATAGTCTTGTAAAGCTTAGACTGACCAAATTTTATTACAACAGAACACGATTGAGAGGGTTAAGGTTTTACGCGTACTAAAGTTTTTTTCCGAGAGTAGGCTTTATGCACGAAAGTATACAGCTGCCATCGGCAACCTATACTATTACATTTTGCGATTATATGCGTTGTACGAATTTTACATATGTTATTGTTAATGTTGTTTAATTCTCTGCAATGTGTGTGCACATGTACGTAATAAAAGAGCATACAAGAGAATAAAAGAGAAAAGCGAAAACGCGGCGCCCTGATTTTGCCGATGGCAGGTATACAGTGTAATTTCTAGTCAGATAAAACTGTGTCAGACCAAAATGTATTAAAATAGGATAATTTGTTACGGTTTTAAGTGTACTAAAGGTTTATAAGTATAATTTTTAGTCATAAACAACGAATTTGTGCAAAATCTTATATCAATATGTACTAAAGACTAGTCTTGGGCTTAATCGTTCATTTAAGTGACGTTTCAATAGAGTTCATTTAAAAAAAGTGAACTAGTTCGTTCTTCCAGTTCAGTAGTTCACTTTTAGTCAGTCAGTCTTTTGAGCCAGCTGTATATTTCGTCAGTCAGTTCATTTAAGTCAGTTCATGTATGTAGTTTAAAGGTTCATTTACTTCAGTTGCTTGTTTTGATTTCTTATTCTGTTGTTGTTTATTTTTGTGTGTGTCAAGCTTTGAAAAAATTAATAAAAATTTAAATACTTAAAAAAACTTATTTAAATTTTTAATAAATATTTAAATATAATAAATATAATGTAATAAATATAAATTTTTAATAAAGTTCAAAAACACAATTGTGTATTTTTTATAAAATTTCCTTTTCTTTGTTTTTCAACAAATAAATTTGGCATTCACTCATTTTACAAAAACAAAAGGCATAGTATTTTTCATGTTCTTTACCGAATTGATTGAAAAGAGACAACAATATTATTAGTTTCTATATGTTATTATGTTATTATAATATACTTGTTTCTTTTACTCATTGCCAGATTACTAAAACATGTTCATAATATAATCAGGGCTGCCATATTAAGAGATGTCTCGCCATATGTGGCAATTTTCAAACATTTTGACTACACTGCGATTTTTTTCGGCGATTTATAAAATATATGGCGATTTTTTTATTATTAAAAAGATTTCCGTACGACGTGCTAAATTTCCAATTATTATTTTTGATAAATACACTGAAATTAGATAAGCTATTAATTTATTTTGAGACTCTAATACTATGTTTCCACTATCAGCTTGTTGTCAACTTGTTTTGAGCAAAACGTGTCAGAGTGCTTCCATTATGTAAAACTGGTTTTGGTTTTCGAAATCAATTTGGCATTAATGTTGTTTACAAACATGAAAGCAAAAAATATTTTTGTAAAATAATAAATATTTTCTTATATGTTTTTTAATACACATTATACATATAATTTAATAAGTCTTGTTATTTTGGTAAATCTGTAATTTTTTTCGAAATTGTTAATCACCAATAATAAAACTCTGAGTTGTTTCATGGTTTTCGACATTTTTTGGAGCAAAACTAGTATTTATTTGAGTTTTTCGAACATGAAAAATGTATGGGAAAACAAGTAGCAAGTAGCAGAACACCTGTTTTGCTGCAAATGTAGTTTTGTGGCCCAAAACATGTAAAGCGGCCCATACACTTGCAATATTATTGTATATGATATTCGCCATATCATTTCCATTTTGTCCTATATTTTACAATAAGTCGCACAATAGTTTCATTCAATAAAAAGGCGAACATAACCTATAGGAATAATATAAACAGCATTGTACAATGTTGCCAACACACTTCTCTTTCTTTTCGTTGTGCAATAAAAATCAAGTCTTTTGATTGTTGCCAATATATTGTTTCACCTTCGAATATCACATACACATTGGCGATATAATTGTACTATACGTAAAATTGAACAATTTTATTCTAAGTGTATGAGCCGCTTAAGTGAAATACTATTACATAATGGAAACACTCTGACTCGTTTTGCTCAAAATAAGCACCCCTACCTCAAACAACTACTCCCATGAAAATATTCCTATATTTTTTTTATTTGTGTGTTTTTTTTTTTTTGTATTGTGAATGATTCCTATAACAAATTTTATGGGAACGAATTCCCAAACTAAAAACATGTAGGGAACATGTAAGTTTTAATTTGCATTTTAAGGTAGGGCTCAATTAAATTACTTTTTTCTTTTATTGAAGGAGTATTAATAAGAAAAATTAAGATAAACATTATTCATTATTTATTTTATCATATAATTATTAGTGTTTTATTTTGTATATTTTTCTTTCAGAATACAAGCACTGACAATTTATTCACAATAGAGACATTTGTTTATAAAGCACTGACAAATAATGCACAATATAAATTTTTACTCCCAAAATATTTGCGTTGACAAATTCATGACTTATCTTACAAACCGTCTTCACCTGACAAATTGTTGTCATTCCAAACGTCAAACTTCATATTAAAAAAAACGCTGACAGAAAGTTTCGAGTTTTTTTATATAGAGTTTGACATTTGGTATGACAAAAAATTTTCAGGTGAAAACGCTATGTTAATGCCGACAAAATCACCTCAACAATAAATTTCAGCATGTCCTACGGAAATCTTAAGAGGCCTATAGACACATACTGTTGACAACTACTGCCGATGAATCCTTCGTATACGTGTGTGATTGATATTTTACTACACACCTATCAATCATCATTTTAAAATAAATGTCATTTCGTGAAATTCAAGAGAACCCCTACTTTCTTCACACGTTTTTTCTCAGAAACTATTTTAAATTTGTTTTAATTTAAATTGAAAGAAAAATATATCATAAAATTAATAATTTATTTTATTGTTCATTGAACAACTGTCAGCAGTATGAGTTCATTTTGAAATCAAACCTATTTTGGTTTTTCATACTGCATTCTCTGTGTGACGCATACATATATAAAAATTTCAAATTTACAAACACATGCTGATTGCATGAGCATGATAAGTATGTGTCTATGTGACCCTTTATTAATAATAAAAAATATTTTATAAATTGCCGAAAAAATCGCAGCTAGACATCTCTAAGTATGGCAGCCTTGATTTTATTATGAAAATGTTTAAAGTTATCTGGCAATGAGTAAAAGAAACAATATAATGTTAAACATAGAGACACTAATACTATTGTTGTTTCTTTTCAATCAGTGCGGTAAAGAATAAGAAATCAAGTGGACTAGCAACTGAAGTAAATGAACCTGTGAACTAAATGAATTGAACTAAATGAATTGAACTAAATGATGTTGCGGGTTAAATTAATTGAAATGACAAATGTCATATTTATTTATTTTTATTTGCCTTCGGGCTAATGTGACAACAGATTGCTGTCAGAACGTAGGAGGTAACACCGTACATTTCAAAATCTAAACATGGTCAATGTTAATACAATTCCTTCGTTAATGTTTCTTGTTTTCCTATGAAAATAATGAAAAGAAAAAAAAAAAAACAAATTTATTCAAAGTCTTTTATTGTTATTTATTCCTTTTATGTGTTTTCAGTTGTGAAAACGCAAAGGAAAATATTTATTAATTTTACAATTTGTAATTTTTCTATGACAATACCAAGATATGCATATGTAGACGTAGGCAAGTTTACGTTTGTGCCAACTAGTGTGTGCCTTGATATTAAATATTACACATTTTGTTGGACAACGTAGCTACGTCACACACCACGACATACCTTAACATTGTGCACTTGGTTTCATATGAAATGTACACAAATCGTTCATAACAACAAATTGAATAGTGACTTATATTTCTACTCACTCTTAATTTTACTTCAGTTGATGCAAATGTTGTTTGGAAATATGTATGGGAAGAAAGTAATAATGTTCATACACATATACCGCCACAAACAAGTTACTTGCAAAACAACTGGTGTCTAATGGAAAAATATAAACTTCCGGGTCGGACTGACCTTTACTACCTGTCTTTACGGGGATAAATATGGACACACAGATTGCAGCCAAAGTCGAAATTGTGTCATCTTGTATATAGGCAGCATCCTGGTGTACATATGTATTGCCGGCAATGATGGTAGCTGAATTGGTGGGCAATTATTGCAAACTTGAGGATCACACGATCAAGTTTTGCTTTTCAATTTACAATACACTCTCTTTTTTTTTTACTAGCACACCCACACTTTTTAAATTGACCAGGGAATTGCTTTTTAGTTCACCTTTTCGTTTGTTTGGCAATGTACAGTCAATTTAGCAGATGATTACATTTTGTCTATATAAACTGTTTTCTTGATGACATCTTGAAAGTAAATTGCTTACAAATTGTGTGCAGGCTACGTCACAGCTTTCAATTTGTGCAAAGGTGTACAAGCAGTAGAATTAGGGCTGGCATTATGAAAGCAAAATTTTCTTTTGCTTATTCCAAAATAAGTATGCAGCGTGTGTTTTTTTTTTGAACTGCTGGGCAGGCTGAAAAAGGGAAAATTTAGAATTAGTTGGTTGTTGTAAATAAAAGTGTTTAGAGGAACGATACATATCTGTACTTACGTGTAGTTTCCTCTCCAGTATCCATAAAAGTACTTACAATGTCACAAAAACCTGAAAATATGGAAAAAAATGAAAATTAATTAAAAATTTGTACTCACGTGTGTATTTTTTCCTTAATGGCGACCAATAATGAAAAAGAAACATATGTTTGTGTGTGGGCGTTGCTGAAGTGTAGTGTAAAAACGTATGTTTGCAAAATCAACCGCAATAACTACATTGAGTGGCAACGTTGGCTTAATAGTAAAATAGTGCAGGGCGGGGTATAGTAAAATTTTTGCAGGGCTGTATTTTCCATTCAAAAGTGAAAAATAATTTTCAAAATATAATTTATTAAAACTAATGAATGAATGGAATTTACTTGTGAAATTTTATGAACGCCTGGTAAGCAATCTGGTCGAGGTAGAGGAACTATAGAGTTGGGTTATTTATATAGATTAAAGCCGCGTTATTTTAAAGATTTGTTATGAATATTTAAAATAAGAAATTTTTATAAGCGCGGAAAAATTATATAATTAATTTTGGGTTATATAATTTTTTTTATTTTAGAAGTAAAAGGCGCCAAGATTTTTTGTTATAAGTAAATATTTTAAAAAGATACAGAGGCGCGAATACAAAAGTATATATGTATATATTTCTTTTAGTATTTTTGTGGTAATAGGAGAGGCGCCAAGAGCAAAGTTAAGAACATAGATTTTCTTTAGTGAGATTTTGTAGTGATTTGGAAATTAAATGAGAATTTTGGAAAATACCGCCGCAGGGCTTAATATGGAGATGGTATTTAAATAGACGAAATAAGAGAGCTAATTTTATTAGTAAATTAATTGTGCAGTGAGACAGACAGTCGAGTGAAAAAGTAAAAGTAATTTAAAGTTCTTAAAGTTTATTTATTTTTTTTTGTGTGGTGTAAAAGTGGAATTACTGCTACTGTAAGGGCAAAAGGAAAGCAAATCGCAGATTTTAAATTGGAGATTTTCAAATAAAAATAAGTGAAGTCATAAAATAAAAAAAAAAAAACGTAAGTTAGTGCCAAAATTTAAAGTGTTTGTAATAAAAGCAAATTTTCATTTATTAAGTCTGTGAAGTGATTGTTATTAGTCATGGTAAAGTTCTAGAGTTGTTAAAGATTTATAAATCAAATTTTAAGAAAATTTTGATGAGTAAGTTATTAACAAATCTGGGTATTTTATTATGGTGAGACAATTGGGGAAAAAAAGAAACAAAAGCTTAAGTAAATGAAAATTTGGGAAAGTGTAATTTAGAGAGTAGTGTAATAATAAAATATTATTACATTCTTTTTTAATATAGCTGGCTATTCTCTATTCTTACTGGTATTAACTTACGAGGTCTGTCGGAAGGAGTTTCTCCACACCACACAGGGGATATAGCCAGGTAACCAAGTTTATTTTATTGTATTTATATACGTTTGAATATACGAGCGAGCTTGGCGGTGATTAAAAGAAAAAGAAGGAAAAGCCATTAGATTCCAAACTGTATAAAAACCCTAAGCTGTGAATATAGAGCAATTTTGATCAGGAATAATACAAACCATTTTTTTTTTGCTATCCTGAAGAAAAGAAGAAAATCAAATCGAGTGTATGTAAAATTATGAATTTTTATTTATGAAATTTTTTTTAAGTAAATGATAGAGAAAATATTGCCTTAAAAGTGTAGATAAACAAGAAATTTAAATAAGTTCATTGGTTAAAAATCAAAAAAAAAAAAAAAAAAAAACAACAGAAAAAGAAAACATATGGAAAGCATAAAAAAAAAAACAGTAAAATTAAAAATTGAATTGAATAAGTAAAAGAAAAAGTACAGGTTATTGGATAATATTAAAAAAAGAACATTTAAGTAAAAATTTAAATATTGCATTAAATAATGAAAAAAAATTAGTGTAGTTTATAAGCTTATAACTATATAAAAAAAAAAAAAATAGGAGAATCCATTTAATTTAGAGTTGAGGTTTGATTGTGGATAAATATTGTGTCCTTTGTGAGTGTTTTGTGTGTATCGATCAGGAAAACAGCCTAGGAAAAAGGAAAAAGAAATATAAGTTAATTTGTGTATTTATAAATGTTTGAGTTAAAAAAAAAAAAGGTATAATAACATAAAGAATTCCAAGTTTAGTGCTCAAATTAGGCGCGGAAAGTATTAGAGAAGAAATATAAGAATTTGGAAAATATAGTGAACTTCAGGGAGCTCCTTTAAGTTTTCAAATTTCAAAATTAGTAAAAACGTCAATATTTTTGAAGGAAGAAATTAAATAGATAATTTGAGCTCTGATAGGAATTAATATATGAAGAGAAAAAGAATTTTTAGAAAATATAGAATTTGTTATTTTTGAGCTAAACTCAAATATATAAACATACATATATATACAAATTAATAAAGGAAAAAATAATATTTGAATTTGAACTTATAATATAAGTAAAAATTAAATTAGTAACGGCTGAAAAATAAATGAAGTTAGGATTAGCTTATTAGTATATTATTTTAGTTTTATAATTTATTTTAATAGTTATATAAAACATAAAATTTATAATTTTGTTAGTTTATATTATTAATTTTATAAATATGAATAAATTTTGTTGTGATTAAGAAATTTACAGAAAAAATGATGGATTAATTCATTAAGGTTGTGGCAATGGTAGACCGGTAAGTAAAAGTAGGGTCAGGTGGATTTTGGGGTCGAAAATCAAACGGTTTTGGAGGATATTTTTCGGCTAGGTTGGGAGGGCAAATAATGAGACTAACATCTGTCTCATCATGATGATCTTGTGTTTGTGGAATCATGTGGTTGTAGTTTCAGTTTTGATGTGTTTATTTTTATTTTTTTTTTGTGTTCGGGTACGCGTCAGGCGAGAAGGGTTGGGACCACCTGAGAGTCACAATAGTAAAACAAAAACCAAAGGAAGAGCTAGTCGGAAACCTCGCGTGTCAACCGGCCCGTAACAGAAATGGCGCCCAATTTTAAATTGAATAACTCGGAATACTTTTTCGAATAATTTGATAAAGTATCCTGAGCTATTGTGACAATCAATATGTGGAAACATCTATACATATATAGGGAAATAACACACCTTCAGTAACTTCAAACGTCCAGTTTTTAGAATTGCAGATTTTTATTTATATAGCCACCTAGGGAATAGATAAATAGAGTGTTGTATGTGAATAAGATTCAACAAATTTAAAATTGGATAGAACATTATTAGAACTTACGGGATTGAACTGCCTTAGCTTAGTGAAGCATTATAGATTCCTAATTGTAGGGTGTTTAGTTTCGATTTCACTTTAAAATTTTTTTTTTGTAGAATTATAATTTATAATAGGAGATCTATGACAGTACAGCAACGGGTATCATTCAATAACCTCTCGTGCTCTGTTAGTAAACGAGGTTAGTCGTATTGAATGTTATTTGGTGTCAATCGTAGCTCGCTCAGTAACCAATACAGGGGAAAGTACGATTGATCATACTGTAATTGATCCCATTTGTATTTTTATTTACGTTTTTCCACAAACAACAAGAATCCGTCAGTAAAATTATATACCGCCTTGACATACGAATCCGTCTACCATTGCCAACCTGTAAAAAGATAAAAATTTTTTTTGTTACTAATCAAAGCAAATTTAAAACATATTTATTTTTTTTATATATTTTTTATTTTTCTTTAGTTATCTATTAATTTATATATTGAATTATTTATTCATTTTTTTTTATCAATTTATTTGAGTATAGTATTATTTTTTTTTGCAACTATTATTTTTTTTATTTTTCAATTTTTTTTATTTGCTTGATTTTTTTTTTATTATTATATGCATGCATGAATTATTTTTTTTTTATATATTTTTTCTATATTTCAATTTTTTTTATTAGCTGAAAGATTTTTTTTTGGTACATACATACGTGAATTTTTCATCTTGAATTTAACCCAAATTTTATAAAATTTTGTGATTTTTTTTTTTTTCAAACATAAAATCTAAGATCAGTAATTTTTTTTTTTTGGAGCAACTTGCTATTTCGGTATATTAGGGTATGAACAATAGTCCGCCTGAAACAAGATCGCGGAAAAGAATTAGACAAGTGCAGTTTGACCTTAATCGTTCTTCACCTCACGTGTTAGAAAAAGTTTCTAAACCCAATACTCCCAAAACTAATATAGCTAAAGATATGGCAGAGGGAAACCAAAATAACGAACAGATTAGGGATTTGTCGAAAACTATAATTTCTAGTACTCCGAATATGCCACAGAGTGGTAACGTTTTGAGTGATTTGTTAGCACAGGGTACTAGCAGACAGCCTAATCAACCCGTTAGTTTAGGAAGAATAGAAGAGTCTGTAAAACAATTAGTTGAGCAGAATATGAATTCACAAATAGCCGATATTAAGAATACAATGGCCCAATTGACGTCTACTATTAGTAGGCTCAGCATTGTGGTGCAGCAAACCCAAAAAGAAAATTACAAGTTGATGTCGAACTTACCAAATGCATCCAGAAGTTCCAACGAAGCACAACAGCCAATGGATATCTCTGGCATGCAACAACAACAATCGTCTCACTCCTCGAGAGCGTCGTCCGTGTGTAGTGATGAACACCGAAGCTACAACCGGCCTCGGATTGATAAATGGGGACTAGAATTTAATGGCGACAACAATAAACTCGCAGTTGAAGATTTTGTCTTTCGCCTTGAACGTCTCCAGAGTCAATATGGTGTGTCATGGAAAGAGGTGCTTGATAATTTTCATCTTCTAGTGAAAGGAGCTGCAGAAAAGTGGTATTGGTTGTTTATTCAAACCAACTATGTTTCTGAATGGTGCACCTTAAAATCGGCATTGCTGAAGCAATATCAAGCTACGCAATCGAGTTTTGAATTGATGAGGGACATGGTCGAACGAAAACAGTTGCCCGGTGAATCAATAGATGATTTCTTCTTTGCCATGACACAGTATAGATCACGCCTAACCATTTCAATGCCAGAAGCTGAAATGATAAAAATGTTAAAAAAGAACATAAGAGAGGCGATAGGAAAAATAGTATACCCAATGACTGTAGCCTCGGTGGAAGAATTAAGAATGTGTTGTTTGGATGCAGAAAAAACGTTTCTCAAAAAGGAGGTAAGACCACAGCCGGTTGCAATAAATCGATTTGTAAGGCACGTTAATGAAGTTTATAAGGAGCCACAGGAAATCCAAAGTTTCGTGGATCTTGATTGTGAAGAGGTAGCGGCTGTAAGATTACAGAGCTCAACCAATTCGACACCGAGTACATCCCTTATCTGCTGGAACTGCCGACAAAATGGGCACATGTTTATGGATTGTCCAGCCGATCAGAGGTCGATTTTTTGTTATAGGTGTGGCAAGCCTGACACCATAGCCCCAAACTGCGATAACTGCAGAAATAAAAATTTTGTGAGGAACGAGGGGAAGGCGGGGAACCATCGTTCAACATAGAACCCGCAATAGAACCTGCAAAAATTAAACAAAAAATTAATATTACAAAAGAAACAAAAAAATTCAACAAATTTATACCACAACAAAAACATTTATATACATTAGAAGAAAGGCAACAAAATTATGAAATAGTTAAAAACCGAATATTTAATTCAGAAATTTATTCTAGAAGGCCAGCAATAACAAAAAGAATAAGAAAGTTAAGACAGAAATTTAAAGAGAGAAAAAGAAACAGAAAACTTGCAATTGAAGCAATAAAAACAGTAGATAATAAATCAGCTGATCCCAGGCCATATGCTGAGTTTGCTATGGGAAATGTCAAAATAAAAGGTCTACTTGATACTGGTGCTTCTGTGAGTATTTTGGGAAAAGGATGCAGGGAAATAGTAGAGAGTTTAGATATAGCTATAACACCCATTTTTTCTATTATCACTACCGCTAGTGGACAAGAGCAAAGACTGTTAGGTAAAATAGTAACAGAAGTAGAATTTAATAATAAAACGAATAGCATGACATTCTACTTATGCCCTGATCTAGAGCAGCCTGCCTATCTTGGCATAGATTTTTGGAGAATTTTTGAACTTGCGCCAGAAATAGTAGGAGTTTCGGAATTAAATATAGAAAAGATTACTGAGGAATATAAATCCGAAAACCATAAGTCAGATCCCCATGAATTAACTGAGGTACAAAAATTAGAATTAGAAAAAGTTGTAAAAATGTTTCCATCTTTTGAGGAACAAGGTTTAGGATGCACGTCAGTGGAAAAGCACTCTATAAAACTAGTAGAGGGAGCAGAACCGGTGAAGGATAGATATTATCCCATTTCACCGGCGGTGCAAGAAATAGTTTATAAAGAAATTGATACCATGCTAGAACTTAACGTTATTGAAGAAAGTGAAAGTCCGTGGAGTAATAGGACAACGGTCGTTAGGAAACCGGGTAAAAATAGGTTTTGCTTAGATGCCAGAAAGCTAAATAAAGTTACAATTAAAGATGCCTATCCACTGCAGAATATCGACGGGATATTAAGTAGAATAGACGAAACCTACTATATTAGCAGTGTAGATTTAAAATTCGCGTTTTGGCAGATAGAATTAGACGAAGAAAGTAAACCTTATACCGCGTTCACTGTAGCAGGCCGTCCGCTCTACCAATTTCGCGTAATGCCCTTCGGCCTATGCAATGCGGCTCAAAGACTTTGTAGGCTAATGGACAAAGTTATTCCACAAAGGCTTAAGGAAAACGTTTTTATTTACCTAGACGATCTGCTTGTTATCTCAGATAGTTTTGAAAAACACCTTGATTTATTAAAAGATGTAGCTCAGTGTCTTAAAAATGCTAATTTAACAATTGGCTTAAAAAAATCCCAATTTTGTTTTAAACAACTAAAATATCTAGGATTTATTATTGGAGGTGGAATGTTGAAGACTGACCCTGAAAAAATTAAGGCCATAAGAGAAATAAGAATACCAAAGACTCCAAGGGAAGTCCGAAGTTTTTTAGGAACAGCTGGCTGGTATCGCAGGTTTATCAAAGATTTTTCTACGATATCTGCGCCTTTAACTGATACCTTAAAGAAATCCAGCAAGTTTGTAATGACACCTGAATCTATATCTGCCTTTGAAAATCTGAAAAAAGCTTTAACATCAGCTCCAGTTTTGAGGCATGCTGATTTTTCAAAAAGATTTTACATACAGTGTGATGCATGTGATTATGGCATAGGTGCAGTTTTGTACCAGTTAAACAATAATAATGAAGAGCATCCAATTGCGTTTTACTCGCAAAAGTTAAATCTCTGTCAGAGAAATTACAGCGTGACGGAGAAAGAATGCCTAGCAGCAGTAATGGCTGTAAAAAAATTCCGCCCATACGTAGAGATGATGCCGTTCACCATTGTCACAGACCACGCCAGCCTCAAATGGCTGATGTCCTTAAAAGACTTAACCGGTAGATTAGCTCGTTGGTCATTGCAACTTCAGGCTTTTGATTTCGAAATCATGCATAGAAAAGGATCTGAAAATACTGTAGCTGATATGCTATCACGGCTACCAGAAGAAAGCGTTGAAGAAATAAACCCAGAAGATCTTTTTGATTTTGAAACAACCGAATTTCAAAGTGATGAATATCTGGAGCTAATAAGAGAAATACAAGGCAATGAACAACCACTACCAGACCTTAAAGTAGATAACGGAATGGTTTTCAAAAAAATGTCGTTTGAGCGAGAAGAAAATGATGAAGAATGTAAATGGAAACTGTGGATACCACCAAATATAACACAACCGCTTATAGAGAAAGCACACGCAACCCTAACAACAGCACATGGGGGAATAGCCAAAACTCTCGAAAGATTGAAAAGGCACTTTTACTGGCCCAAGATGGCGTTTCAGGTTAAAACGTTTATAAAAAATTGCCAAATATGTAAGGAAACCAAACCTACTAATCAAAACCTAAGACCTGAAATAGGTAATCAAGTTGTCACAGAAAGGCCCTTTCAAAAGCTTTACATAGACTTTATGGGTAAATACCCCAGATCTAAAAGCGGAAATTGTTATATTTTTGTAGTGGTTGACCACTTTACAAAATTCACATTTCTAAAAGCAATGAGAGAGGCATCAACACAAAATGTAATTGATTTTCTTGTTCAAGAAATTTTCTACAAGTTTGGTGTACCAGAAATCATACATAGCGACAATGGGGCACAATTCATATCTAAAAATTTTGAAAATCTAATAAAAACTTATAAAATAAATCATATAAAAACAGCCGTCTACTCTCCACAAAGTAACGCAAGCGAAAGGGTAAACCAGTCAGTATTGTCAGCAATCAGAGCTTATCTAAAAGAAGACCACCGTGATTGGGACCTATACCTATCTGAGATAGAATGCGCCTTACGAACAGCAGTTCACTCAGCTACAGGCTTTACACCGTTTTTCGCCCTATTCGGATACCATATGTATTCCAGCGGAAGTGATTACAAACTAAGCAGAAAACTACAGTCACTTACAGATCATCAAATAGCAAATTTGGATCGAAATGATAAACTTGAGGTAATAAGGCAACAAATAAAAGATAATATGAGAAAAGCCTACGAGAAAAGTGCCGAAAGGTACAATAACCGAGCTCGTAAAATAACGTTTGTTCCAGGCCAGGAAGTTTATCGCCGAAATAACACGTTAAGTGACTTTGCAAAAAACCGAAACGCAAAATTTTGCAGAAAATTTTTAAAGTGTAGGGTGGTTCGGCCTGTAGGGAACAATATGTATGAGCTGGAAACATTACAGGGTAAATCAGTAGGGGTTTATCACGTAAAAGATATTAAGGTGTGATGGCATCGGCTAGGAAAATGGAAATGTGCAATACTAGGGGATTAGCTCTATTGTTACACTATAGTAGGTAATTATACTTAGAATTAGCAAAATGTGTTTTGTTTAACATACCATAGCCAGTGCAATATAATTATAATTTTCCTTGACCAAAGAAATGTATGTTGTGATGTCCAGTTTTTTTTACAATTTATTTTCGTTTTATATGCGATGATTTTATGGAAAGTGCAATATTTGAAATATTTTTGATGTTGTGCAATCAGTATAATCTGTTGTATTTTTGACGAATCTAAAAAGAAAGAAAAAAAAATCACAAAGTACATATTCTTAAAATGAATGAATAATAAAATATACTTCCCGTGAGGTAACCAACGGTTGAGCTGGTTATGCATCCTAAAACATCTCTCAAAGCTTTGTCAAAAAAGATTTGTAGAGATGTGTGATGACAGCTGGACAATAATTCTTGTAAAGAAAAAATTCAATAGAGGCGTGACCCTATAATTTAGACGCGGTTCGGAGGAACTTAGATTTTAAATGAAAGTTATTTTTGCCTCAAAACAAAAACAAAGGTTTTGTGGGCGTTCGATTTGTTTTTATATATAAGCACACAAGTGTGCACTACTGGCTAAAATCCAGTAACATGAAATTTATTAATTAAAATTGGGTTGCCTCTACTAAGTTTTTTCTTACCACAGTAAAAATTTAGATAGAGAGCTATTGTCTAGTCATCATCAACGGGGATGGATTTGACTCAGTTGTGATCAGTATCGAAGGCAATAATTGCGAGGTTTCCTGGGGAGAAAAATATATTAAACTATTTCGGCTATGAATAAATAACACATTTTATACTTACATTTTATTATTGCCCGGCTAATTCGAGTAGAGCATGAGACTCTTAATTTCAGGGTCGTGAGAGTTCCCCACGTTGGGCTTCTGTGGTGCACATATTTAACCGCACACCGCTTCTTCTGGCCTACAACCAGCAGCACCAGAGTTTTGTTGCGGGTTAAATTAATTGAAATGACAAATGTCATATTTATTTATTTTTATTTGCCTTCGGGCTAATGTGACAACAGATTGCTGTCAGAACGTAGGAGGTAACACCGTACATTTCAAAATCTAAACATGGTCAATGTTAATACAATTCCTTCGTTAATGTTTCTTGTTTTCCTATGAAAATAATGAAAAGAAAAAAAAAAAACAAATTTATTCAAAGTCTTTTATTGTTATTTATTCCTTTTATGTGTTTTCAGTTGTGAAAACGCAAAGGAAAATATTTATTAATTTTACAATTTGTAATTTTTCTATGACAATACCAAGATATGCATATGTAGACGTAGGCAAGTTTACGTTTGTGCCAACTAGTGTGTGCCTTGATATTAAATATTACACATTTTGTTGGACAACGTAGCTACGTCACACACCACGACATACCTTAATATTGTGCACTTGGTTTCATATGAAATGTACACAAATCGTTCATAACAACAAATTGAATAGTGACTTATATTTCTACTCACTCTTAATTTTACTTCAGTTGATGCAAATGTTGTTTGGAAATATGTATGGGAAGAAAGTAATAATGTTCATACACATATACCGCCACAAACAAGTTACTTGCAAAACAACTGGTGTCTAATGGAAAAATATAAACTTCCGGGTCGGACTGACCTTTACTACCTGTCTTTACGGGGATAAATATGGACACACAGATTGCAGCCAAAGTCGAAATTGTGTCATCTTGTATATAGGCAGCATCCTGGTGTACATATGTATTGCCGGCAATGATGGTAGCTGAATTGGTGGGCAATTATTGCAAACTTGAGGATCACACGATCAAGTTTTGCTTTTCAATTTACAATACACTCTCTTTTTTTTTTACTAGCACACCCACACTTTTTAAATTGACCAGGGAATTGCTTTTTAGTTCACCTTTTCGTTTGTTTGGCAATGTACAGTCAATTTAGCAGATGATTACATTTTGTCTATATAAACTGTTTTCTTGATGACATCTTGAAAGTAAATTGCTTACAAATTGTGTGCAGGCTACGTCACAGCTTTCAATTTGTGCAAAGGTGTACAAGCAGTAGAATTAGGGCTGGCATTATGAAAGCAAAATTTTCTTTTGCTTATTCCAAAATAAGTATGCAGCGTGTGTTTTTTTTTTGAACTGCTGGGCAGGCTGAAAAAGGGAAAATTTAGAATTAGTTGGTTGTTGTAAATAAAAGTGTTTAGAGGAACGATACATATCTGTACTTACGTGTAGTTTCCTCTCCAGTATCCATAAAAGTACTTACAATGTCACAAAAACCTGAAAATATGGAAAAAAATGAAAATTAATTAAAAATTTGTACTCACGTGTGTATTTTTTCCTTAATGGCGACCAATAATGAAAAAGAAACATATGTTTGTGTGTGGGCGTTGCTGAAGTGTAGTGTAAAAACGTATGTTTGCAAAATCAACCGCAATAACTACATTGAGTGGCAACGTTGGCTTAATAGTAAAATAGTGCAGGGCGGGGTATAGTAAAATTTTTGCAGGGCTGTATTTTCCATTCAAAAGTGAAAAATAATTTTCAAAATATAATTTATTAAAACTAATGAATGAATGGAATTTACTTGTGAAATTTTATGAACGCCTGGTAAGCAATCTGGTCGAGGTAGAGGAACTATAGAGTTGGGTTATTTATATAGATTAAAGCCGCGTTATTTTAAAGATTTGTTATGAATATTTAAAATAAGAAATTTTTATAAGCGCGGAAAAATTATATAATTAATTTTGGGTTATATAATTTTTTTTATTTTAGAAGTAAAAGGCGCCAAGATTTTTTGTTATAAGTAAATATTTTAAAAAGATACAGAGGCGCGAATACAAAAGTATATATGTATATATTTCTTTTAGTATTTTTGTGGTAATAGGAGAGGCGCCAAGAGCAAAGTTAAGAACATAGATTTTCTTTAGTGAGATTTTGTAGTGATTTGGAAATTAAATGAGAATTTTGGAAAATACCGCCGCAGGGCTTAATATGGAGATGGTATTTAAATAGACGAAATAAGAGAGCTAATTTTATTAGTAAATTAATTGTGCAGTGAGACAGACAGTCGAGTGAAAAAGTAAAAGTAATTTAAAGTTCTTAAAGTTTATTTATTTTTTTTTGTGTGGTGTAAAAGTGGAATTACTGCTACTGTAAGGGCAAAAGGAAAGCAAATCGCAGATTTTAAATTGGAGATTTTCAAATAAAAATAAGTGAAGTCATAAAATAAAAAAAAAAAAACGTAAGTTAGTGCCAAAATTTAAAGTGTTTGTAATAAAAGCAAATTTTCATTTATTAAGTCTGTGAAGTGATTGTTATTAGTCATGGTAAAGTTCTAGAGTTGTTAAAGATTTATAAATCAAATTTTAAGAAAATTTTGATGAGTAAGTTATTAACAAATCTGGGTATTTTATTATGGTGAGACAATTGGGGAAAAAAAGAAACAAAAGCTTAAGTAAATGAAAATTTGGGAAAGTGTAATTTAGAGAGTAGTGTAATAATAAAATATTATTACATTCTTTTTTAATATTGCTGGCTATTCTCTATTCTTACTGGTATTAACTTACGAGGTCTGTCGGAAGGAGTTTCTCCACACCACACAGGGGATATAGCCAGGTAACCAAGTTTATTTTATTGTATTTATATACGTTTGAATATACGAGCGAGCTTGGCGGTGATTAAAAGAAAAAGAAGGAAAAGCCATTAGATTCCAAACTGTATAAAAACCCTAAGCTGTGAATATAGAGCAATTTTGATCAGGAATAATACAAACCATTTTTTTTTGCTATCCTGAAGAAAAGAAGAAAATCAAATCGAGTGTATGTAAAATTATGAATTTTTATTTATGAAATTTTTTTTAAGTAAATGATAGAGAAAATATTGCCTTAAAAGTGTAGATAAACAAGAAATTTAAATAAGTTCATTGGTTAAAAATAAAAAAAAAAAAAAAAAAAAAACAACAGAAAAAGAAAACATATGGAAAGCATAAAAAAAAAAACAGTAAAATTAAAAATTGAATTGAATAAGTAAAAGAAAAAGTACAGGTTATTGGATAATATTAAAAAAAGAACATTTAAGTAAAAATTTAAATATTGCATTAAATAATGAAAAAAAATTAGTGTAGTTTATAAGCTTATAACTATATAAAAAAAAAAAAAATAGGAGAATCCATTTAATTTAGAGTTGAGGTTTGATTGTGGATAAATATTGTGTCCTTTGTGAGTGTTTTGTGTGTATCGATCAGGAAAACAGCCTAGGAAAAAGGAAAAAGAAATATAAGTTAATTTGTGTATTTATAAATGTTTGAGTTAAAAAAAAAAAAGGTATAATAACATAAAGAATTCCAAGTTTAGTGCTCAAATTAGGCGCGGAAAGTATTAGAGAAGAAATATAAGAATTTGGAAAATATAGTGAACTTCAGGGAGCTCCTTTAAGTTTTCAAATTTCAAAATTAGTAAAAACGTCAATATTTTTGAAGGAAGAAATTAAATAGATAATTTGAGCTCTGATAGGAATTAATATATGAAGAGAAAAAGAATTTTTAGAAAATATAGAATTTGTTATTTTTGAGCTAAACTCAAATATATAAACATACATATATATACAAATTAATAAAGGAAAAAATAATATTTGAATTTGAACTTATAATATAAGTAAAAATTAAATTAGTAACGGCTGAAAAATAAATGAAGTTAGGATTAGCTTATTAGTATATTATTTTAGTTTTATAATTTATTTTAATAGTTATATAAAACATAAAATTTATAATTTTGTTAGTTTATATTATTAATTTTATAAATATGAATAAATTTTGTTGTGATTAAGAAATTTACAGAAAAAATGATGGATTAATTCATTAAGGTTGTGGCAATGGTAGACCGGTAAGTAAAAGTAGGGTCAGGTGGATTTTGGGGTCGAAAATCAAACGGTTTTGGAGGATATTTTTCGGCTAGGTTGGGAGGGCAAATAATGAGACTAACATCTGTCTCATCATGATGATCTTGTGTTTGTGGAATCATGTGGTTGTAGTTTCAGTTTTGATGTGTTTATTTTTATTTTTTTTTTGTGTTCGGGTACGCGTCAGGCGAGAAGGGTTGGGACCACCTGAGAGTCACAATAGTAAAACAAAAACCAAAGGAAGAGCTAGTCGGAAACCTCGCGTGTCAACCGGCCCGTAACAATGAATTGAACTAAATGAACCCTATCAAAAGACTGCTGACGCAAAAGACAAAGTGACGAAAAGTGAACTGTTGAACTAAAAGGAACTGTCAGACTGAATGACAGTTCAACGTTCATCTGACTGACTAGTTCAATTGAACTAGTTCGTTCATGAACTACCCAACTCTACTAAAGACCTGCACGAGGGTATCAGTAAGTATTGTTTGTTGAAACAGATACACCAGCTATATATCTGTTACTACTGATATAAATGAGAGAATGAGTGTAACTGATATTGTATGGTTTTGCTTTTGCCCACTCACCATATCTTAAAAACAAAAACAGATGCTTATGGTTTTGGATTGAGTGTGTCATAACATTTTTTTTTGCTTACAAATATCTGTTGTCACCATAAGTATTTCTACAATATCTGTGGTAATCTGTTGTATTTTTAAATATTGTTGGCGAGTTGATGAAAATAAGAGAGTTTGTAAAAATTTGTATAAGATCTCAACCAGGGGTGCCAGATGGTTTAAGTAAAAAATTATGAAAAATCGGCAAATTAAAATTACTGTTTTAAACACATAAAATATATTTTTAATGACAAAAACAACAAACCAAAACCATTAACCATTACATAATGCTTTAAAAAAAAATAAATAAGAAGAAATGTTTTATAAATAAATTGTATTTAATTAAAACAAGTAAGAGTGCTATATTCGGCTATGCCGAATCTTATATACCCTTCACCATGGTTTGGAAAGAACAGAAGTTTATATATATATTTAAATACATGTATATATACATGTATATTTTTATCAAATATATATCGTTTAGTTTTATTTAATTATTTGCACATGATTGCGTGCTATTAAATATATTAAAAGTTTAATTAATATATAGCACGTTAAGTTTTGATCGAATTTCAGTATTTGGTCATGCCGACATCTTAAAGTATAAAATTACCATTTACTTTGGTGATAAAACTTGTAGTCGGGAAGTTCTATGGTTCACGAAAATAGGTATTAAAAAAAAACTATATTTTTGACATTACTTTTTTTTTTACCGATATTCCGAGTTTTTCTAAAGATTTCCGATATTTTGATATCTAAAACGTATGAATAGGTCATAATACAGCTCTAAAATTTTAGTTTTTATAAAAATGTTAATGTTTTTAGTCCTTTTTTGGAGTATTTTGCACATAACTTAACCATTTTTAACCGATTTGGCAGATTTATATACCAATGTGCTTAAAAATAATATTTCCATTAAATTGGCTTATAGGCATATATATATATACCTACATATTTGTACATATATTTAAGCAAACTTAATTATAAAAAAAACAAACTTAATTATAAAATAAAATAAAAAACAAACTTAATTATAAATGACAAACTTATATATACCCTTTTACACCTGTGGTGAAGGGTATAAAAAGAGTAACTTTTGGGATTTCAGTATTTTGATTATAACTCAGCCATTTTTTAACCGATTTGACAGATTTATATACCGACGTGTTTAGCAAGAAATTTTCCATTTATATGTGTTATAAAACTTGGACTCGGGAAGATCCATGGCTACCGAAAATGGGCATTTAAAAAAAAAAAATAATTTTGGTCATAACTTTTTTGTATCTGAACCGATTTTCCCGAGTTCTTTATAAAATATGTTCTACTAAAAATTTCCGATATTTTGGTATATAAGTCATTTCCATAGGACAGCCCTAAAATTTAGGTTTTTATACAATTTTTACTTTTTTTTGTACAGGAGGTACCACGCCCACTTCTCCAATCCCGCCCACATTTTGTAGGGTGGTGTGTATTGACAACCTTAATGTTTGTACCAAATTTGGAAACTTTGGCTCTTGCCGTTCTCCAGATATACAGAAAAAAGCAATAAAAATACAACAACAAGGGATTTTTGGAAAAAATTAGAGGCAGTCGTGGTTTTTTGATCATATCTCAGCCATTTGTGGACCGATCTTGCTGAATTTCAATAGCAAGAAATGGTGGACTATATGTGACATAAATGTAAAACAACCTAGCCGCTATCATGTCTGGATTATCCGGAAAACACATATCAAACGTAAGACGGACAGACGGACAGACGGACATCGTTAAATCAACTTCTCTTCTCATATGGACCCAGAATATATATACTTTATGGGGTCTAAAATCAATATTGTGGAAATTACAAACGTTATGACAAACTTATATATACCCTTTTACACCTGTGGTGAAGGGTATAAAAAGAGTAACTTTTGGGATTTCAGTATTTTGATTATAACTCAGCCATTTTTTAACCGATTTGACAGATTTATATACCGACGTGTTGAGCAAGAAATTTACCATTTATTTGTGTTATAAAACTTGGACTCGGGAAGATCCATGGTTACCGAAAATGGGTATTTAAAAAAAAAAAAATAATTTTGGTCATAACTTTTTTGTATCTGAACCGATTTTCCCGAGTTCTTTATAAAATATGTTCTACTAAAAATTTCCGATATTTTGGTATATAAGTCATATCCATAGGACATATGACAGCCCTAAAATTAAGGTTTTTATACAATTTTTACTTTTTTTTGTACAGGAGGTACCACGCCCACTTCTCCAATCCCGCCCACATTTTGTAGGGTGGTGTGTATTGACAACCTTAATGTTTGTACCAAATTTGGAAACTTTGGCTCTTGCCGTTCTCCAGATATACAGAAAAAAGCAATAAAAATACAACAACAAGGGATTTTTGGAAAAAATTAGAGGCAGTCGTGGTTTTTTGATCATATCTCAGCCATTTGTGGACCGATCTTGCTGAATTTCAATAGCAAGAAATGGTGGACTATATGTGACATAAATGTAAAACAACCTAGCCGCTATCATGTCTGGATTATCCGGAAAACACATATCAAACGTAAGACGGACAGACGGACAGACGGACATCGTTAAATCAACTTCTCTTCTCATATGGACCCAGAATATATATACTTTATGGGGTCTAAAATCAATATTGTGGAAATTACAAACGTTATGACAAACTTATATATACCCTTTTACACCTGTGGTGAAGGGTATAAAAAGAGTAACTTTTGGGATTTCAGTATTTTGATTATAACTCAGCCATTTTTTAACCGATTTGACAGATTTATATACCGACGTGTTGAGCAAGAAATTTACCATTTATTTGTGTTATAAAACTTGGACTCGGGAAGATCCATGGTTACCGAAAATGGGTATTTAAAAAAAAAAAAAAATAATTTTGGTCATAACTTTTTTGTATCTGAACCGATTTTCCCGAGTTCTTTATAAAATATGTTCTACTAAAAATTTCCGATATTTTGGTATATAAGTCATATCCATAGGACATATGACAGCCCTAAAATTAAGGTTTTTATACAATTTTTACTTTTTTTTGTACGGGAGGTACCACGCCCACTTCTCCAATCCCGCCCACATTTTGTAGGGTGGTGTGTATTGACAACCTTAATGTTTGTACCAAATTTGGAAACTTTGGCTCTTGCCGTTCTCCAGATATACAGAAAAAAGCAATAAAAATACAACAACAACAAGGGATTTTTGGAAAAAATTAGAGGCAGTCGTGGTTTTTTGATCATATCTCAGCCATTTGTGGACCGATCTTGCTGAATTTCAATAGCAAGAAATGGTGGACTATATGTGACATAAATGTAAAACAACCTAGCCGCTATCATGTCTGGATTATCCGGAAAACACATATCAAACGTAAGACGGACAGACGGACAGACGGACATCGTTAAATCAACTTCTCTTCTCATATGGACCCAGAATATATATACTTTATGGGGTCTAAAATCAATATTGTGGAAATTACAAACGTTATGACAAACTTATATATACCCTTTTACACCTGTGGTGAAGGGTATAAAAAAGAGTAACTTTTGGGATTTCAGTATTTTGATTATAACTCAGCCATTTTTTAACCGATTTGACAGATTTATATACTGACGTGTTGAGCAAGAAATTTACCATTTATTTGTGTTATAAAACTTGGACTCGGGAAGATCCATGGTTACCGAAAATGGGTATTTAAAAAAAAAAAAAATAATTTTGGTCATAACTTTTTTGTATCTGAACCGATTTTCCCGAGTTCTTTATAAAATATGTTCTACTAAAAATTTCCGATATTTTGGTATATAAGTCATATCCATAGGACATATGACAGCCCTAAAATTAAGGTTTTTATACAATTTTTACTTTTTTTTGTACGGGAGGTACCACGCCCACTTCTCCAATCCCGCCCACATTTTGTAGGGTGGTGTGTATTGACAACCTTAATGTTTGTACCAAATTTGGAAACTTTGGCTCTTGCCGTTCTCCAGATATACAGAAAAAAGCAATAAAAATACAACAACAACAAGGGATTTTTGGAAAAAATTAGAGGCAGTCGTGGTTTTTTGATCATATCTCAGCCATTTGTGGACCGATCTTGCTGAATTTCAATAGCAAGAAATGGTGGACTATATGTGACATAAATGTAAAACAACCTAGCCGCTATCATGTCTGGATTATCCGGAAAACACATATCAAACGTAAGACGGACAGACGGACAGACGGACATCGTTAAATCAACTTCTCTTCTCATATGGACCCAGAATATATATACTTTATGGGGTCTAAAATCAATATTGTGGAAATTACAAACGTTATGACAAACTTATATATACCCTTTTACACCTGTGGTGAAGGGTATAAAAAGAGTAACTTTTGGGATTTCAGTATTTTGATTATAACTCAGCCATTTTTTAACCGATTTGACAGATTTATATACCGACGTGTTGAGCAAGAAATTTACCATTTATTTGTGTTATAAAACTTGGACTCGGGAAGATCCATGGTTACCGAAAATGGGTATTTAAAAAAAAAAAAAATAATTTTGGTCATAACTTTTTTGTATCTGAACCGATTTTCCCGAGTTCTTTATAAAATATGTTCTACTAGAAATTTCCGATATTTTGGTATATAAGTCATATCCATAGGACATATGACAGCCCTAAAATTAAGGTTTTTATACAATTTTTACTTTTTTTTGTACGGGAGGTACCACGCCCACTTCTCCAATCCCGCCCACATTTTGTAGGGTGGTGTGTATTGACAACCTTAATGTTTGTACCAAATTTGGAAACTTTGGCTCTTGCCGTTCTCCAGATATACAGAAAAAAGCAATAAAAATACAACAACAACAAGGGATTTTTGGAAAAAATTAGAGGCAGTCGTGGTTTTTTGATCATATCTCAGCCATTTGTGGACCGATCTTGCTGAATTTCAATAGCAAGAAATGGTGGACTATATGTGACATAAATGTAAAACAACCTAGCCGCTATCATGTCTGGATTATCCGGAAAACACATATCAAACGTAAGACGGACAGACGGACAGACGGACATCGTTAAATCAACTTCTCTTCTCATATGGACCCAGAATATATATACTTTATGGGGTCTAAAATCAATATTGTGGAAATTACAAACGTTATGACAAACTTATATATACCCTTTTACACCTGTGGTGAAGGGTATAAAAAAGAGTAACTTTTGGGATTTCAGTATTTTGATTATAACTCAGCCATTTTTTAACCGATTTGACAGATTTATATACCGACGTGTTGAGCAAGAAATTTACCATTTATTTGTGTTATAAAACTTGGACTCGGGAAGATCCATGGTTACCGAAAATGGGTATTTAAAAAAAAAAAAAAATAATTTTGGTCATAACTTTTTTGTATCTGAACCGATTTTCCCGAGTTCTTTATAAAATATGTTCTACTAAAAATTTCCGATATTTTGGTATATAAGTCATATCCATAGGACATATGACAGCCCTAAAATTAAGGTTTTTATACAATTTTTACTTTTTTTTGTACGGGAGGTACCACGCCCACTTCTCCAATCCCGCCCACATTTTGTAGGGTGGTGTGTATTGACAACCTTAATGTTTGTACCAAATTTGGAAACTTTGGCTCTTGCCGTTCTCCAGATATACAGAAAAAAGCAATAAAAATACAACAACAACAAGGGATTTTTGGAAAAAATTAGAGGCAGTCGTGGTTTTTTGATCATATCTCAGCCATTTGTGGACCGATCTTGCTGAATTTCAATAGCAAGAAATGGTGGACTACATGTGACATAAATGTAAAACAACCTAGCCGCTATCATGTCTGGATTATCCGGAAAACACATATCAAACGTAAGACGGACAGACGGACAGACGGACATCGTTAAATCAACTTCTCTTCTCATATGGACCCAGAATATATATACTTTATGGGGTCTAAAATCAATATTGTGGAAATTACAAACGTTATGACAAACTTATATATACCCTTTTACACCTGTGGTGAAGGGTATAAAAAAGAGTAACTTTTGGGATTTCAGTATTTTGATTATAACTCAGCCATTTTTTAACCGATTTGACAGATTTATATACCGACGTGTTGAGCAAGAAATTTACCATTTATTTGTGTTATAAAACTTGGACTCGGGAAGATCCATGGTTACCGAAAATGGGTATTTAAAAAAAAAAAAAATAATTTTGGTCATAACTTTTTTGTATCTGACCGATTTTCCCGAGTTCTTTATAAAATATGTTCTACTAAAAATTTCCGATATTTTGGTATATAAGTCATATCCATAGGACATATGACAGCCCTAAAATTAAGGTTTTTATACAATTTTTACTTTTTTTTGTACGGGAGGTACCACGCCCACTTCTCCAATCCCGCCCACATTTTGTAGGGTGGTGTGTATTGACAACCTTAATGTTTGTACCAAATTTGGAAACTTTGGCTCTTGCCGTTCTCCAGATATACAGAAAAAAGCAATAAAAATACAACAACAACAAGGGATTTTTGGAAAAAATTAGAGGCAGTCGTGGTTTTTTGATCATATCTCAGCCATTTGTGGACCGATCTTGCTGAATTTCAATAGCAAGAAATGGTGGACTATATGTGACATAAATGTAAAACAACCTAGCCGCTATCATGTCTGGATTATCCGGAAAACACATATCAAACGTAAGACGGACAGACGGACAGACGGACATCGTTAAATCAACTTCTCTTCTCATATGGACCCAGAATATATATACTTTATGGGGTCTAAAATCAATATTGTGGAAATTACAAACGTTATGACAAACTTATATATACCCTTTTACACCTGTGGTGAAGGGTATAAAAAGAGTAACTTTTGGGATTTCAGTATTTTGATTATAACTCAGCCATTTTTTAACCGATTTGACAGATTTATATACCGACGTGTTGAGCAAGAAATTTACCATTTATTTGTGTTATAAAACTTGGACTCGGGAAGATCCATGGTTACCGAAAATGGGTATTTAAAAAAAAAAAAAATAATTTTGGTCATAACTTTTTTGTATCTGAACCGATTTTCCCGAGTTCTTTATAAAATATGTTCTACTAGAAATTTCCGATATTTTGGTATATAAGTCATATCCATAGGACATATGACAGCCCTAAAATTAAGGTTTTTATACAATTTTTACTTTTTTTTGTACGGGAGGTACCACGCCCACTTCTCCAATCCCGCCCACATTTTGTAGGGTGGTGTGTATTGACAACCTTAATGTTTGTACCAAATTTGGAAACTTTGGCTCTTGCCGTTCTCCAGATATACAGAAAAAAGCAATAAAAATACAACAACAACAAGGGATTTTTGGAAAAAATTAGAGGCAGTCGTGGTTTTTTGATCATATCTCAGCCATTTGTGGACCGATCTTGCTGAATTTCAATAGCAAGAAATGGTGGACTATATGTGACATAAATGTAAAACAACCTAGCCGCTATCATGTCTGGATTATCCGGAAAACACATATCAAACGTAAGACGGACAGACGGACAGACGGACATCGTTAAATCAACTTCTCTTCTCATATGGACCCAGAATATATATACTTTATGGGGTCTAAAATCAATATTGTGGAAATTACAAACGTTATGACAAACTTATATATACCCTTTTACACCTGTGGTGAAGGGTATAAAAAGAGTAACTTTTGGGATTTCAGTATTTTGATTATAACTCAGCCATTTTTTAACCGATTTGACAGATTTATATACCGACGTGTTGAGCAAGAAATTTACCATTTATTTGTGTTATAAAACTTGGACTCGGGAAGATCCATGGTTACCGAAAATGGGTATTTAAAAAAAAAAAAAATAATTTTGGTCATAACTTTTTTGTATCTGAACCGATTTTCCCGAGTTCTTTATAAAATATGTTCTACTAGAAATTTCCGATATTTTGGTATATAAGTCATATCCATAGGACATATGACAGCCCTAAAATTAAGGTTTTTATACAATTTTTACTTTTTTTTGTACGGGAGGTACCACGCCCACTTCTCCAATCCCGCCCACATTTTGTAGGGTGGTGTGTATTGACAACCTTAATGTTTGTACCAAATTTGGAAACTTTGGCTCTTGCCGTTCTCCAGATATACAGAAAAAAGCAATAAAAATACAACAACAACAAGGGATTTTTGGAAAAAATTAGAGGCAGTCGTGGTTTTTTGATCATATCTCAGCCATTTGTGGACCGATCTTGCTGAATTTCAATAGCAAGAAATGGTGGACTATATGTGACATAAATGTAAAACAACCTAGCCGCTATCATGTCTGGATTATCCGGAAAACACATATCAAACGTAAGACGGACAGACGGACAGACGGACATCGTTAAATCAACTTCTCTTCTCATATGGACCCAGAATATATATACTTTATGGGGTCTAAAATCAATATTGTGGAAATTACAAACGTTATGACAAACTTATATATACCCTTTTACACCTGTGGTGAAGGGTATAATGACAAACCTATATATACCCTTTTACACCTGTGGTGAAGGGTATAAAAAGAGTAACTTTTGGGATTTCAGTATTTTGATTATAACTCAGCCATTTTTTAACCGATTTGACAGATTTATATACCGACGTGTTTAGCAAGAAATTTACCATTTATATGTGTTATAAAACTTGGACTCGGGAAGATCCATGGCTACCGAAAATGGGTATTTTAAAAAAAAAAAATTAATTTTGGTCATAACTTTTTTGTATCTGAACCGGTTTTCCCGAGTTCTTTATAAAATATGTTCTACTTAAAATTTCCGATATTTTGGTATATAAGTCATTTCCATAGGACATATGACAGCCCTAAAATTTAGGTTTTTATACAATTTTTAAAACGTATGAATAGGTCATAATACAGCTGTAAAATTTTAGTTTCTATAAAAATGTTAATGTTTTTAGTCGTTTTTTGGAGTATTTTGCACATAACTTAACCATTTTTAACCGATTTGGCAGATTTATATACCAACGTGCTTAAAAATAACATTTCCATTAAATTGGCTTTTAGGCATATATATATATATATATATATATATATATATATATATATATATATATACCTACATATGTGTACATATATTTAAGCAAACTTAATTATAAAAAAGAGTAACTTTTGGGATTTCAGTATTTTGATTATAACTCAGCCATTTTTTAACCGATTTGACAGATTTATATACCGACGTGTTGAGCAAGAAATTTACCATTTATTTGTGTTATAAAACTTGGACTCGGGAAGATCCATGGTTACCGAAAATGGGACGGACAGACGGACAGACGGACATCGTTAAATCAACTTCTCTTCTCATATGGACCCAGAATATATATACTTTATGGGGTCTAAAATCAATATTGTGGAAATTACAAACGTTATGACAAACTTATATATACCCTTTTACACCTGTGGTGAAGGGTATAAAAAGAGTAACTTTTGGGATTTCAGTATTTTGATTATAACTCAGCCATTTTTTAACCGATTTGACAGATTTATATACCGACGTGTTGAGCAAGAAATTTACCATTTATTTGTGTTATAAAACTTGGACTCGGGAAGATCCATGGTTACCGAAAATGGGTATTTAAAAAAAAAAAAAATAATTTTGGTCATAACTTTTTTGTATCTGAACCGATTTTCCCGAGTTCTTTATAAAATATGTTCTACTAAAAATTTCCGATATTTTGGTATATAAGTCATATCCATAGGACATATGACAGCCCTAAAATTAAGGTTTTTATACAATTTTTACTTTTTTTTGTACGGGAGGTACCACGCCCACTTCTCCAATCCCGCCCACATTTTGTAGGGTGGTGTGTATTGACAACCTTAATGTTTGTACCAAATTTGGAAACTTTGGCTCTTGCCGTTCTCCAGATATACAGAAAAAAGCAATAAAAATACAACAACAACAAGGGATTTTTGGAAAAAATTAGAGGCAGTCGTGGTTTTTTGATCATATCTCAGCCATTTGTGGACCGATCTTGCTGAATTTCAATAGCAAGAAATGGTGGACTATATGTGACATAAATGTAAAACAACCTAGCCGCTATCATGTCTGGATTATCCGGAAAACACATATCAAACGTAAGACGGACAGACGGACAGACGGACATCGTTAAATCAACTTCTCTTCTCATATGGACCCAGAATATATATACTTTATGGGGTCTAAAATCAATATTGTGGAAATTACAAACGTTATGACAAACTTATATATACCCTTTTACACCTGTGGTGAAGGGTATAAAAATACGGGGTATCTGATAGCAGATTTATATTTTCAAACTTAAATAAAACATTTAATAATTGACACAAAGTTTTATTAAAAGCATTGAACGGTAGAATGGAAATGCGGATTTTATTTTTTAAAGAGTATGTCATCCACATGTCTTTTGTCGACTTGAACACACTGTTCAAAACGGAGCCTTGTTTTTCGAGAATTTAAAAAAATAAATGACCCAATTTTCTCATGCGTGGATAAGGCACACCAAACATTTACCCTGGGGCAATGTAAAGATATTTGATGTTTCAATCGAGGGTTTTAGGTTCTTGGAGACCAGTAACGGTAGATTTGTTTGTTGACGTGGCTATTTAAGTGAAAATGAAAATGAAAACAAAATTGTCGACGAGCAATTACGTAAGAATCATTACCATTAAAAAATGTCTGCTCAGCGAACGCGCGATGCTCACTCGACTACTGTGACTGACAAATCCTCCCAATCGATAATTCCAACGGCTCCAACCTCCCTCCGCAACGTTTATTACTTTTTTAAATAATCGCATTTAAAAATATAATTTTGCCAACAGACAGCCTTTATATGAATAGATTTTACTTAAGGGTAAATTGCAGGGACCGTTAATAAGAGTGATCCATATAATTTTAGCTTGAAAACTCTCCATATTGAGTCAGCGGAGACCTATACTGTCTTATACCAATAGGTTCGTGCCCTTAATAACCTATGGTGATCTAGAATTAACGATCTTAACTCCACAGTTAAAATCATTTTTCAACGGAAAAATAAAAATTCGGATGAACTCTTAAAAAGAGAGTTTTATTTCGCAGTCATAAAATTGTCGGCCTAAAATTCTTCTTCTTCTTCTTTTTAATGACAATTAGTTTAATTGCAGTGCAAGCTGATTAGATAACACTGCTTTACAAATTGTAGTGATCTGACCAGCTACGAAGCTTTGGGTGTCCATGTACAAAATATGAATTTAATTAAATGTCGGTTAAAATTAAACTCCTGAAATGAGTTTTAATTTATGACGGCTTAATAAAACTCTTTTTTTAAGAGTTAAATTCGACCTTTTATGTTTACGTCGAAAAATAGCTGTTTTATATGGACTTTTTTGTTTTTATTCCAAAAATAACTCAGGGACTAAAAATAATTACTTTTATTATTTTTTGTAAAGGTTACGAGAAAAATTCCTTTATTTTCAATTGGGAACCTTTAACCATTATCGTTATATATATATTTTTTTTGGATGTGGTAACCAATTAAAGTAAAATTTATTTATTTTTGGTTATTAATAACCTAAGTAATTTTTTGTTTACAAATATTTTTTATTATTTCTTATTATTTATTTATTTATTTAATAAAGTAATACAAAGCCTTCCAGGCCAAAATATAAATATGTATTACACAGTAATAACAAAAAATATCTATTGGAAAAAATTATTTATTTTTCTGGTTACAATTCTTAGGTCAAGTAAAACATATGTTCCGCATTTCCTTTAAGCTTCTCATATGAAGTTGTATATTTTTCAAAATGTGTTTGTTGGGTTAGACACAATACAAACACTGCATATATAAAATAAATATGTATAACCATTTTTTCCTTAAGTATAAGCGCTAAATTAGTAAAAGTTGTCTCTTTGTGTAACAAGTTACCCAAAATTAATAATTTGTATAAAACAAACCAAAAATTACCGTGCTGTAAGTGTTTATCAAAAAATAAGCACTTTGATAACTTAGAGGAAAAAAATCGTCAAAATGCAGATTTATTGGTAAATATGGTAGGCCTGATCACAAAGCTTCCTGCTAGTTTTTATTTTTTACAAACACAAAGTATGTACACGTGTTCAGTTCTTTCAGAATTTTTTTTTCAATAATATTTGTCTACTTGGCACTTGAACGAAGAAAACGCGACCTTTCAAGTTCATGAAAGAATTTTTTACACAAACAAAATACATATCGGTACCGAAAATTTCAAAAATGTTTGCCTTCCAAAAAAACAAGCAACACATTTTGTTCTTGTAAAGTTTTTTTGTTTGTTTTTTTTGTGCTCGAAACACATCACGCAAAAATTATTGAAAAAAATAACTGTTCATGTGTACATATTTTGTTTTTGTAAAAAATTATTTTTTAACCAGCCAAAGGGTCGGCTCTTTTGCGTTGAAAAATAATTGAAAATAACGGTATCGTACAATAAGTAACTTATTGTATTCCATCGGTATCCACTAGCATCTTTTGCGAAACAGATATTAGCAGATATGATACTCTCTTTCGCTTTTTTATCAACGTACATCCACTCTTTTGCAAATCATATCAACATCAACTTATATCAGAAACACAAGAGCACTCATCCATACGCATCATCTTTAGAAAAAACACAGAAACAGATATAAACAGATGTATCTGTGCAGGTCTTTAATATGTACACTCTGCCACTAGTTATGCTAGTTTTTATAAAACCTTTTAATTCATAACTCTTTTCCTATTAAACCGATTTTGCTGGATTTCAATCCCAAACTGCTTAGGGAAACTAAAAACTATTTAATACCAATATTTCGTCAGCTCAGAATTGGGAGTCGGAGTGGAGAAAAACGACAAAGAGGATTTACATGAAGATTTCTCAAAATGTACCCGATAGAATTTTTTTATATTTTTACCACTGCTTCCAGTATATGTTTTGAAGAAAAATTTAAATTTTTTCTCACTTTAATGAATAAAGTTAGAATTTAATAGTATTTTTTTTGAAAATGAAAAATATTGTTTTGTGTCGCATACGCCACTTTTCTAAAAAAAAATTAAAAAAGTGGCTTTTTGTGCTCATTCATCATCGTACAGCCTAAACGCCTAAAGCTTAAGACTTGAAATTTGGACCGGAGGTGGATCTCTCCCCAAATCGATCCACTAAGACGGGATTTTTAAAAATTCGAATGTTTAGGGAGTAAAAAAGGGTAAATTCGGAAACCTTTTATCTCCAAAACTAAAAGCGATACAAAAAAACTGTAATACATATCGTTGTTCTTTTGAAAAATAAGTGGAAGGTGTGTGGTACTTTTTTGAAATTCGGCTCTTTTAGGGCGAAAACGGGTAAAACCTGAATTTTGGTACGTTTTTGTCAGCCCATCTATCTTTTGATCAAATAAACCTAGTAATAAAGTTTATACCACATTCGAAACTTATCAAAAAAATACGAATACAAGTTTGGTACTTTTTCGAAATTCGAACGTTTAAGGGGTGAAAAGCGTAACTATTTTTGGTACTTTTTTACAAAATATTTTGCATTTTGCAATTTTTTATACTATAATGGGGGGAAAAATAGTACCAGCTTTTTGGTTCTACAACTGGTATTTTTTAATTATCGTTAATATTTGACCTCAAAACATAAAATTCAACATGCAATGTCCTGAATGAATGCTTTATATCTCAGAAACCACAAAAAATTTAGCGAAACAAATTTTGGATTCAAAAATGGGGTATTCAAAATATATATACCCCATACCTAACTCAATTTTTTTAAAAATGGTCGGTAGGTCAAACCAATTCTGAGCTGACGATTTATATTTTCTCTTCTTTTGAGTCGTTTGAAGGTGAGCGTGATTTCAATAGACGGATAGACAGGCGGACATATATATTTTTTCCCACAAATTGACACACGTAGTATACCTTTCACCACAACTGGTTCCTACATAAAAACTCAAAAAGTTTAATAAGAAAAAGTATAAAATCTGTAATTTAATTATTGAGAAATGTTTTTGTAGCGGAAATGAGCCGCTGAGAGACGTTTAAAAATCTCTAGATTTCCCGCTTACCGCTAAAACGTATTTTTCCCGCAATTGGCATTTCAACAACGCTAGATTTAGCGGGGAAATCTCTAAATTGGAAACAGTGATGCTTACCAATATTTACGTTAACTACCAAGGTATATTTACACAAGGTAGACTCATTTGGGAGTATAGACATGCTGCTCTACAAAAGGAACCTATTTGTCAAAATTTTCTTCATACAAAACAAAAACAATTTAACGCACACATGTACAAACTTTGTCTCATTACACGAAATTTGACGTTTATGTTCCAACTGTGTGATTTTGCATCCTTCTTTAACCTATGAATTTTGTGGTTGATAAAATATATATCCGAGCTGTTTACTCTTATACTCTTTACATATCAGTACTGATGTATAAATCGGACACAGCTGACTAGGCAGTACTGATGCATATATTCGTCACTGTTGACGTACTTTTAGCTTAAATAAAACAAGATTCATCTCATTCATTTCTCATACATATTTTTGTTTTTTATTTAAAATAAAATTCAATATTTGTTCGTTTCACAAAATAAATTAAATAAATAATTATTTTTTGTTCTATGAGGTAATTTAAACCAGGGTTTCGAACAACTGCTAAAAGCAGTCAAAATTTGCATAAAATTTCATTTATTTTCAGCAACATGCTGGAAAAAAATGAACTGTATTCTATTTTCATCACACTCATACTTAAATCAGTTGAACTGTGTGCGCACAGTTACTGAAAAAACAGTAACGCAATTTACTTTTTTTTCAGCAGTCAAAAGAATCAGCAGCCGACTCACTCCATTTTTAACACACAGACTGCTGAACTGGCGACTGAAACACAGAAGCTGATGTGTTTACAGTTGACGTAAACATTTTTTTTTAGTTTACTAAACGACGTAGCTAGAAACTGGCAGTTCGACTGTATAGTCGCGTAACACAAACTGGCTGGTGACTATATTGAGTTCTGTTCACTTAAAAATACATTTGTTTTGTTGTTGAAAAAGAAAAGAGAAATACAATTCCATACGTACATATGTATGTATGTATGTATTAATAGAATGAAGAAACTTATTTGGAATGTCAATTATAATACTTTTTATTTAAAAATATTTATTTGTGCTTTATATAGGTACATAGGAATTTAATAAAAAATTAAAAAATTGTTTTTAAGATAAAATGAAAATAAGATTTTCTATAGAAAAAATAACAAACATACAAATTTTTTCTGTTAGTTTAAAATATTATAAGTTTCCACTAAAATTATTTATTAACTATTTTATTTTTAAATCAAGCTCTAGGTCTTTTTAATATTAAATTATTTATTTTCGATAATAATAAAAATACCTAGAGCTTGATTTAAAAATAAAACAGTTATTAAATTAAAAAAGGTCAAATAAAAGCTAAATATAAAATTATTTATAATAATCTAAGTTTTTTTTGTTTTGTTTATACATAGGTATTTTAATTATTATATACCTTTTTATATTTATTTATTTATTTACATATGTCTATAGAACATTGTCCCTTGCAGACTATTTAAAGAACTTAAATTAGTTAATTCAAAATAATATATACAACTTTTTAAGTATTATTTACAAGATTTAAATACTATTTACAAAATATTATTATAAAAATTATATTTAAATGTGATTATTTCTCATATTATAAAAAAGAAAAGAATTATAGTTATGTTTTGATGAGCTAAATTCCATTATAAAATGATGCGACAATTTATTAACCCAGCAAAAACTTTACTTACAATCCTACTTTTAATGACTTCAAGAATTCATTACTTTGTAGCTTTATTCGCCACTTTTTGGATTATTAGTTATATATTAAATAATAACTTTTTTATTATATCTTAAATATACAGAAAAATTTAAATTTTCATTATGACAATAAAAATGTCATTATAGTAAAAAATATAGTTTTTTAATACAAAAACTACACTGCCCCGGTAGACTAGCTGGTAGAGAGCTAGTCTATCAGCACCGAGGTTGCGCGATCGAATCCCGCCAGAGACAGAAAAAAAAATAAAATAAAGTAAAATAAAATAAAATAAGAAAAAATAAAAAAAAAATAAATAATTAAAAAAAATAAAAATAAAAAAAATAATTAAAAAAAAATAAAAAAAATTTTACTTTATTGACTTTGTGTAACTATATATTTTTATAAAAATTTTAAGTATAAAAAAAACCTATTATTTTTTGGATTATAATAGGCTAAATTATAAAGGATTACTTTTGGGACATCTCGAACAAAAATAAGTATTTTTTCTAGTAGAAAAGTAAGTAGTTCGCTCGTCAAATTCTCATTATTTTTCTGCTTATTTTGTAAGCAAAGTTTTTGCTGGGAAATAGAGTTCAAGCTCTAATAAATGGACTATAAAGTACAAAATTAGAACGTTGCAGTTGAATAAAAAATTTATTATGGACACGAAGATTCCTTCAGGTAACGTTAAAAGCAATTTTAGCCAATGTAAATACTATGTTTTATAAACGCATATGCATCGCGTTTTATAAGCAAAAAAATTACCTAAAAATATAAATATTTGGGCTAAATATTTAAAAAATATGCACTTGAAATTTTTTTTTAATATTTATTAGTGGAAAAAACATAAATAGAACAAGAAAATTACATAAAAACGTAAAAATTCAGTCTTATAAACGTAAGTAAGGCAAAATAACTTCAAAAGTAAAAGTTAAAATGAAGAAAAACACAAAAATATAAAGAAAAACCAAAAATGAAACAATCATGTTAACAAGTTTAAATATTTGAACCTGCATATAAATTGAATTAAGAACATATTTTTTTTTAATTATTTTTAAAACTAAAGTTCACTGCCTGTTTTTCAAAAGAAAATAAAACGGAAGTTTTTAAGCTATTTTCGTAAAAATTTAAAAAAAACAAGCCAGCAGTTTGTTTAATTGTTTTAAGACCTTCAGTTTTTTAAGTTTTATCCAGCTTGTTATGAATTTGTTTTTTGTTTTGTTTGTACCCTCCACAGCATACATCTTATTTATGGCAATATCAATTAATTGCTTTCTCATGAATTAGATTTATCTATATTTCACAATAGTATCCATAATAGTACCCAATCGGGATATCTTTCTTAATATGCGACAACACTCAAAGGTGCTTTTCAAAATATGCAATATCAGCAATGTATGCTAATATATGCATTCAAACAAAAATATGCACAAACAAAGATGCCATTTTACTGCAAATTTCTTGATTCGCTTAAATAGAATGGCTTAGGATCTAAAATACCACTTAAAACGTATATATGCAATTCACATAGTGTTTTATTGTATCATATTGGTTGTTCAGGCTATTAATTTATGAATGTGACGTTAGCAAAAATATATCACAAAACCAACAGTAAAACAATTTGTGAATTTCCTAATAGTCTTCAAAATTCTAAGGGGCAGAAAGAAGTAAGAATATTTTTTGGTACCTTAAAAAAAAACATTCATATAAATGAAACAAATAATTTGTTGAATTTATAAGCGCATATACATATGTATAATTGTATTTGAACATATTTTATTATTTAAGTAATTCTATTATCAATGGTTTTAACAAAGCAGAACTGGTATATATGATCACATAAACTGTTTTAAAAAATATCTACTTCCATTTAACAAGTATGTATGTATGTATGTATTGTTTATTCTATATCATTCACAACATCATCTAAAAGGGATGAGTTCAGTTTTGCCAATAAAATGTTTTCCAGATTTTCTTCACCGAGTCTATTTCGTGAGTCAGTCAAAACATTCCTTAGAGATGAAAATGCTCTTTCTACTGAAACCTTAAAAGAAAGAAAATAAAAATAAATTGTTTTTTTAAATGTTCCAAAATTTGTCAAAGAATTCTTATAACATGTTAATTTAAGTAATAGCAGAGTTACCTGATATACAAACATTATTCACAACGCTTACCTGTGTAGGGGGTACACCAAAAACAATATTGGACAAAATATATAATTCTGGATCTGTAGATCTCCTTTCAATCCAGTAATTTAATACACAGATTGTGCTTTTAAGAAATGGTAGTTTCAAAGTTTCTATTTTATTATTGACTGAAAATGCTTCATTTAATTCTGTAGTCTCTGGCATTAAAAATTGCGTCAAAATGTCTTCTTCGTTTAAACTCTCCATGTCAATAATATTATTTCTGGAAACGTAATCTTTATTTATAAATATAAATTTGTCCCATAATTTTTTCAAGCAAACTATCGCATTTTCTTTTTCATCTGAAGACAATGTATGTTGAAACCTGGGATCAAAAAATAGGCATGCTTTTAATATATCATTTTCTAATAACTTTTTTGAACGTAATTCCAAATTTATTAGCAACGCTGTACCAACAATTTTTTTAAATGAATTTGGTAAGGAGTCATCAACTATTTTTGTTATAATTAGTTTACACCTTATCCAATGAGCGAAAAAATCTCCATAATTTAATGATTCGGCCTGAAATTTAACAATAATTTCGTTTAGTGGCAAGAAAATTGCTATAAATTCATTCAAATCATCCCAATATCTTGAATTAATTTCGAAATCCTCAGTTTCTGTTACAATTGCAATTTCAGCATTTTCTATTAGTGATTTTGAAGATTGTAAATCGAACATCATTTTAAAAGTTGATCCCCATCTGGTAGGGCAGTCAATTTGTGGAACTCTTAATTTATTTATTTCAAATAAGGACCGAATTCCATTCGCAGACTTTCTCAAATATTTCACATAATTTCTGGACATCAATATGAATCTTCTTATGTCATTACTTTTAAAGGTATCCAGTGCAACAAGTTGTGCAGTATGAGCTGCACATCGGCATATTGTTATTTCTCCTATATTTATATCACCATCATTTTCAATTTCGTTCAAGAGATTTAAGTAGTCTTCATTGTCTAAAACCTCCTCTTCATTACTATTGCCAACACATTGGGATAGTAAAGATGTAGTTTTTAGCATATTTGCACCATTGTCAGAAGTAATGGCCACCACTTGTTGTAAACTGAGATCAAACTTATTTAAGGTTTTTATAATTTCTGCCGCTAAGTTTTTTGACTTACTGCAACCTGCACCTTTTAATTCGCACATTCCTAGTACTCTCGACACAATACTGCCATTTTTACAGTATTGGATACTTATTCCGAAAATGTTTCTATCAAGTCGCGTTGCACTATCTATTTTAACGGAAAATAGGTTATTGTTTAATTCGTTTTTTATCACGTCTCTTAATTTTTTAACAACGTTGCTCAACATAATTTTCGCATTTTCAGAATTTAGAGTGAATATCTTTTCTTCTTTACTAGTTATTGCATCGCAAATTGGCTTTAGTAGATTTCTCATATTGCTACTATTCAAAGTATCAAATGGAACACTGTTTTCCGTAACTAAGCCTACAAATGATCGCATAATTTCAAATCGGTTTATTTCTATTTTTGCTTTAATAATGTTTTTTTTCTGCACTTTTTTTGAAACATTTTTATTTTGTAATATTTCCACCTGATGGCAATTTTTCAAATGTATTTTTAAATTATAAATTCTTGACGATTTTAGTTGTTTTTTACATATATTGCATATAACTTTTCCACTAGTGTCCATGTCACTAAAATATGTTAATGTATCTTCCATTTTAATAATCTTTTATTTTGTTTATTGGTCGATAATAATATCTATCACGCACAATATCTGCTTATTTTTTCGATTTTTAACGTTATTTTAGATATTTTAATTTTATATTTCAAAAGTTGCAAAAAATAATACACGGTTGCAAGTGCACGCACTGTTTTTTAATTAACTGAGTTTTATTTTCGTCGTCGTCAATCACCTATTATGAACTGCTTTCAGTAAAAACTATCTACCTATATGAACATACCTATGTAAATATTTTGCATTGTCAGTGCAAAATGTTTTACAGTTATTGCCTAGCGAAATGATCATCATGTAACCACAATACTAAGAAAAATGTACAATTAGAAAAAGCAACAGGAAAATTCATTCAAACCTCTGTGCATACATTTTAATTCTACCTAATGGTATATCATAACTTTTTACAAAATACCAAATACGAACCTGAGTTTGCCTGTAAAAATGTATGCAGTCATTGTAACAGGTCAATTGTACGTTAAATAGTTACCATAAAATGGTAAAGTTAACTCTTTGGGATCGGTTATATAATTGTAGCATAAAAAGTAAGCAATAAAATTAGTGCGAAACAATAAAGTTTCATTAAGACATCAATAAAACAAATCTTCTTAACCAAAAATTTTACCTACTGTCACATTTGCTTTTATGTATATAGATTATTTACACATAAATTGTAGCAAAACAAGACTTTTATTACTTGTTTTTCAAATATTTTTTACTTAAGAAAAGTGTTTTCATAGAAAAAAAAAACACCGACGCGATTGGTACAGAAACCAAAATATTTGTACAAGCCCAAAATACCAACAAGTTCTTGTGGCTATATTTTTTTCTTAATAATTTCTGCCTTTTTAACGAAAGGAAAAGGGACATTTTTTAAGGCATCAACGATTTTTTTTCACAAAGAAAACACATATCGTGAGTTTAAATGCAAAACAATGTAGATATTACTGGAAATTTTGAAATTGACTTGTTTTGTTTATTACGATTCACGTTACATATTTTTATAAAATTTTAAACTTTTATCTAAAAAATGACCAAGTTATTTACAAAACTATATACTTTATTGTTATTTTTAAAGATAGAAATTTAAAATTTTATAAAAATATGTAACGTGAATCGTAATAAACAAAACAAGTCAATTTCAAAATTTCCAGTAATATCTACATTGTTTTGCATTTAAACTCACGATATGTGTTTTCTTTGTGAAAAAAAATCGTTGATGCCTTAAAAAATGTCCCTTTTCCTTTCGTTAAAAAGGCAGAAATTATTAAGAAAAAAATATAGCCACAAGAACTTGTTGGTATTTTGGGCTTGTACAAATATTTTGGTTTCTGTACCAATCGCGTCGGTGTTTTTTTTTCTATGAAAACACTTTTCTTAAGTAAAAAATATTTGAAAAACAAGTAATAAAAGTCTTGTTTTGCTACAATTTATGTGTAAATAATCTATATACATAAAAGCAAATGTGACAGTAGGTAAAATTTTTGGTTAAGAAGATTTGTTTTATTGATGTCTTAATGAAACTTTATTGTTTCGCACTAATTTTATTGCTTACTTTTTATGCTACAATTATATAACCGATCCCAAAGAGTTAACTTTACCATTTTATGGTAACTATTTAACGTACAATTGACCTGTTACAATGACTGCATACATTTTTACAGGCAAACTCAGGTTCGTATTTGGTATTTTGTAAAAAGTTATGATATACCATTAGGTAGAATTAAAATGTATGCACAGAGGTTTGAATGAATTTTCCTGTTGCTTTTTCTAATTGTACATTTTTCTTAGTATTGTGGTTACATGATGATCATTTCGCTAGGCAATAACTGTAAAACATTTTGCACTGACAATGCAAAATATTTACATAGGTATGTTCATATAGGTAGATAGTTTTTACTGAAAACAGTTCATAATAGGTGATTGACGACGACGAAAATAAAACTCAGTTAATTAAAAAACAGTGCGTGCACTTGCAACCGTGTATTATTTTTTGCAACTTTTGAAATATAAAATTAAAATATCTAAAATAACGTTAAAAATCGAAAAAATAAGCAGATATTGTGCGTGATAGATATTATTATCGACCAATAAACAAAATAAAAGATTATTAAAATGGAAGATACATTAACATATTTTAGTGACATGGACACTAGTGGAAAAGTTATATGCAATATATGTAAAAAACAACTAAAATCGTCAAGAATTTATAATTTAAAAATACATTTTAAAAATTGCCATCAGGTGGAAATATTACAAAATAAAAATGTTTCAAAAAAAGTGCAGAAAAAAAACATTATTAAAGCAAAAATAGAAATAAACCGATTTGAAATTATGCGATCATTTGTAGGCTTAGTTACGGAAAACAGTGTTCCATTTGATACTTTGAATAGTAGCAATATGAGAAATCTACTAAAGCCAATTTGCGATGCAATAACTAGTAAAGAAGAAAAGATATTCACTCTAAATTCTGAAAATGCGAAAATTATGTTGAGCAACGTTGTTAAAAAATTAAGAGACGTGATAAAAAACGAATTAAACAATAACCTATTTTCCGTTAAAATAGATAGTGCAACGCGACTTGATAGAAACATTTTCGGAATAAGTATCCAATACTGTAAAAATGGCAGTATTGTGTCGAGAGTACTAGGAATGTGCGAATTAAAAGGTGCAGGTTGCAGTAAGTCAAAAAACTTAGCGGCAGAAATTATAAAAACCTTAAATAAGTTTGATCTCAGTTTACAACAAGTGGTGGCCATTACTTCTGACAATGGTGCAAATATGCTAAAAACTACATCTTTACTATCCCAATGTGTTGGCAATAGTAATGAAGAGGAGGTTTTAGACAATGAAGACTACTTAAATCTCTTGAACGAAATTGAAAATGATGGTGATATAAATATAGGAGAAATAACAATATGCCGATGTGCAGCTCATACTGCACAACTTGTTGCACTGGATACCTTTAAAAGTAATGACATAAGAAGATTCATATTGATGTCCAGAAATTATGTGAAATATTTGAGAAAGTCTGCGAATGGAATTCGGTCCTTATTTGAAATAAATAAATTAAGAGTTCCACAAATTGACTGCCCTACCAGATGGGGATCAACTTTTAAAATGATGTTCGATTTACAATCTTCAAAATCACTAATAGAAAATGCTGAAATTGCAATTGTAACAGAAACTGAGGATTTCGAAATTAATTCAAGATATTGGGATGATTTGAATGAATTTATAGCAATTTTCTTGCCACTAAACGAAATTATTGTTAAATTTCAGGCCGAATCATTAAATTATGGAGATTTTTTCGCTCATTGGATAAGGTGTAAACTAATTATAACAAAAATAGTTGATGACTCCTTACCAAATTCATTTAAAAAAATTGTTGGTACAGCGTTGCTAATAAATTTGGAATTACGTTCAAAAAAGTTATTAGAAAATGATATATTAAAAGCATGCCTATTTTTTGATCCCAGGTTTCAACATACATTGTCTTCAGATGAAAAAGAAAATGCGATAGTTTGCTTGAAAAAATTATGGGACAAATTTATATTTATAAATAAAGATTACGTTTCCAGAAATAATATTATTGACATGGAGAGTTTAAACGAAGAAGACATTTTGACGCAATTTTTAATGCCAGAGACTACAGAAATAAATGAAGCATTTTCAGTCAATAATAAAATAGAAACTTTGAAACTACCATTTCTTAAAAGCACAATCTGTGTATTAAATTACTGGATTGAAAGGAGATCTACAGATCCAGAATTATATATTTTGTCCAATATTGTTTTTGGTGTACCCCCTACACAGGTAAGCGTTGTGAATAATGTTTGTATATCAGGTAACTCTGCTATTACTTAAATTAACATGTTATAAGAATTCTTTGACAAATTTTGGAACATTTAAAAAAACAATTTATTTTTATTTTCTTTCTTTTAAGGTTTCAGTAGAAAGAGCATTTTCATCTCTAAGGAATGTTTTGACTGACTCACGAAATAGACTCGGTGAAGAAAATCTGGAAAACATTTTATTGGCAAAACTGAACTCATCCCTTTTAGATCATGTTGTGAATGATATAGAATAAACAATACATACATACATACATACTTGTTAAATGGAAGTAGATATTTTTTAAAACAGTTTATGTGATCATATATACCAGTTCTGCTTTGTTAAAACCATTGATAATAGAATTACTTAAATAATAAAATATGTTCAAATACAATTATACATATGTATATGCGCTTATAAATTCAACAAATTATTTGTTTCATTTATATGAATGTTTTTTTTTAAGGTACCAAAAAATATTCTTACTTCTTTCTGCCCCTTAGAATTTTGAAGACTATTAGGAAATTCACAAATTGTTTTACTGTTGGTTTTGTGATATATTTTTGCTAACGTCACATTCATAAATTAATAGCCTGAACAACCAATATGATACAATAAAACACTATGTGAATTGCATATATACGTTTTAAGTGGTATTTTAGATCCTAAGCCATTCTATTTAAGCGAATCAAGAAATTTGCAGTAAAATGGCATCTTTGTTTGTGCATATTTTTGTTTGAATGCATATATTAGCATACATTGCTGATATTGCATATTTTGAAAAGCACCTTTGAGTGTTGTCGCATATTAAGAAAGATATCCCGATTGGGTACTATTATGGATACTATTGTGAAATATAGATAAATCTAATTCATGAGAAAGCAATTAATTGATATTGCCATAAATAAGATGTATGCTGTGGAGGGTACAAACAAAACAAAAAACAAATTCATAACAAGCTGGATAAAACTTAAAAAACTGAAGGTCTTAAAACAATTAAACAAACTGCTGGCTTGTTTTTTTTAAATTTTTACGAAAATAGCTTAAAAACTTCCGTTTTATTTTCTTTTGAAAAACAGGCAGTGAACTTTAGTTTTAAAAATAATTAAAAAAAAATATGTTCTTAATTCAATTTATATGCAGGTTCAAATATTTAAACTTGTTAACATGATTGTTTCATTTTTGGTTTTTCTTTATATTTTTGTGTTTTTCTTCATTTTAACTTTTACTTTTGAAGTTATTTTGCCTTACTTACGTTTATAAGACTGAATTTTTACGTTTTTATGTAATTTTCTTGTTCTATTTATGTTTTTTCCACTAATAAATATTAAAAAAAAATTTCAAGTGCATATTTTTTAAATATTTAGCCCAAATATTTATATTTTTAGGTAATTTTTTTGCTTATAAAACGCGATGCATATGCGTTTATAAAACATAGTATTTACATTGGCTAAAATTGCTTTTAACGTTACCTGAAGGAATCTTCGTGTCCATAATAAATTTTTTATTCAACTGCAACGTTCTAATTTTGTACTTTATAGTCCATTTATTAGAGCTTGAACTCTATTTCCCAGCAAAAACTTTGCTTACAAAATAAGCAGAAAAATAATGAGAATTTGACGAGCGAACTACTTACTTTTCTACTAGAAAAAATACTTATTTTTGTTCGAGATGTCCCAAAAGTAATCCTTTATAATTTAGCCTATTATAATCCAAAAAATAATAGGTTTTTTTTATACTTAAAATTTTTATAAAAATATATAGTTACACAAAGTCAATAAAGTAAAATTTTTTTTATTTTTTTTTAATTATTTTTTTTATTTTTATTTTTTTTAATTATTTATTTTTTTTTTATTTTTTCTTATTTTATTTTATTTTACTTTATTTTATTTTTTTTTCTGTCTCTGGCGGGATTCGATCGCGCAACCTCGGTGCTGATAGACTAGCTCTCTACCAGCTAGTCTACCGGGGCAGTGTAGTTTTTGTATTAAAAAACTATATTTTTTACTATAATGACTATAATGACATTTTTATTGTCATAATGAAAATTTAAATTTTTCTGTATATTTAAGATATAATAAAAAAGTTATTATTTAATATATAACTAATAATCCAAAAAGTGGCGAATAAAGCTACAAAGTAATGAATTCTTGAAGTCATTAAAAGTAGGATTGTAAGTAAAGTTTTTGCTGGGTTAATAAATTGTCGCATCATTTTATAATGGAATTTAGCTCATCAAAACATAACTATAATTCTTTTCTTTTTTATAATATGAGAAATAATCACATTTAAATATAATTTTTATAATAATATTTTGTAAATAGTATTTAAATCTTGTAAATAATACTTAAAAAGTTGTATATATTATTTTGAATTAACTAATTTAAGTTCTTTAAATAGTCTGCAAGGGACAATGTTCTATAGACATATGTAAATAAATAAATATAAAAAGGTATATAATAATTAAAATACCTATGTATAAACAAAACAAAAAAAACTTAGATTATTATAAATAATTTTATATTTAGCTTTTATTTGACCTTTTTTAATTTAATAACTGTTTTATTTTTAAATCAAGCTCTAGGTATTTTTATTATTATCGAAAATAAATAATTTAATATTAAAAAGACCTAGAGCTTGATTTAAAAATAAAATAGTTAATAAATAATTTTAGTGGAAACTTATAATATTTTAAACTAACAGAAAAAATTTGTATGTTTGTTATTTTTTCTATAGAAAATCTTATTTTCATTTTATCTTAAAAACAATTTTTTAATTTTTTATTAAATTCCTATGTACCTATATAAAGCACAAATAAATATTTTTAAATAAAAAGTATTATAATTGACATTCCAAATAAGTTTCTTCATTCTATTAATACATACATACATACATACACTCATAAAATTATTACAGTAACTGATTGTAGGTTATTAAATTCGTTTTCGGTACTGTTAAAATTGAATAAAAATATAGTTATTTTACGAATAAATTTATTTTTCAACATTTATGTTTGTTATTAAAAAAACAAACTACCAAAAAATAATGTTTTCCGTATTTTTTTTTGTTAATTTGTTTGATTTTTATCGGTTAAAATATATTTTTTAAAAGTAAAAACTATTCAATTTTAACGAATATGATGTTCAATAAATAAAAAACTTAGAAATTACTGAAAAAATCATTTGTTTTAAATGAAATGTAAATGATCCGTTTTTTAAATGAATTTTAATTTGTTTCAAATGAATTTTCGTTTGAATTTAACTACATAATATTTTGAGTGTATGTACGTATGGAATTGTATTTCTCTTTTCTTTTTCAACAACAAAACAAATGTATTTTTAAGTGAACAGAACTCAATATAGTCACCAGCCAGTTTGTGTTACGCGACTATACAGTCGAACTGCCAGTTTCTAGCTACGTCGTTTAGTAAACTAAAAAAAAATGTTTACGTCAACTGTAAACACATCAGCTTCTGTGTTTCAGTCGCCAGTTCAGCAGTCTGTGTGTTAAAAATGGAGTGAGTCGGCTGCTGATTCTTTTGACTGCTGAAAAAAAAGTAAATTGTGTTACTGTTTTTTCAGTAACTGTGCGCACACAGTTCAACTGATTTAAGTATGAGTGTGGATGAAAATTGATGTGTCGAACTATTTTCAGCATAGTTGCCTGTTAAAAAAAAAAACTGGCGACTGAATTTTAAACACTGATTTAAACATCTTCAAGTATATGGCGATAGGCTTCTTACAGTCCGGCACCTTTTTTATAATTTAAATAAAATAGAATCACCTTCAACTTGAGTTTGTACCAATGTTTGGGGAGTTACTTCACAATACCCACGGTCGAAGTAATGAGCACGGAAAGCTTGCATTACAGCAGAACATATTTTTAAAATATTCTAAGTGCTTCGCCTCTAATCATAATATGACGATTATCCAACTGAACATCGGGATGAGGCTCTTCATTGAGAATACTTTCAGCACCGCCGCACAGTGGCTGAAAATCGTTTTTCATTGGCCAAAAATCTGTAACTTTTGAACCGAAGGAGATATTTTAGTGAAATTTTTATTTTAAGGGGAAAGTGGAACTTTAAATTTTTTTTTACTTTAGCGTGCAATATGGTTTTTTTATTTCTTGTAATTATTTAAAAATGTAATTTTTAGATTTAAATAATAATCATTAACATTTTTTGTAATAATGGGACACTCAAAAAATTAAATGTTTACACTATAAAAAAAATTTAACATAAAAAAATACATAGTAAAATCCACTGGAAATTTTGCTATTATTGCTGAAAAATAAACAATTTTTTGCTTTCAAATTTGTTTACAGTTATTTATTCTTATTTATTTATTAAAACATTTCATACATATGTGTTAAAAAAAAAACCTTTTGAAAATAATAGCAGTAATAGATTTTAATAGCTTTTGTAACAATGTGAGTTTCTGTTTATTATTTTTTACTAATACAATATCTGTCTTAGATCTAATGAATTATAATTATTGTTCATTTAATTGAAAGATTGATTGCAAATATTTCATATTCTGTTCTGTGTTATTTCTGTTCTTTAAAAGTTTTTTGGCTTCTTCATCTAAATCCCGATGTTCCACTCTCCATTGATTTCGAATATTGGAGATGAACGGATCTGACGTTTCCAATAATATATTAAATAGATCTTCATTCGTGAAATTTTTCTAGTATTGTGCTCTCTATAAAATCTGTAATTCTTATTCCTTTTTTCCTGAGCTTCCTCTGATAAATCTCCAAGTGGCACCAACTGAAATTTAATGACATCTTCTCCATGATAAAGGATTTTGTGAACTGTAGCAGACATATTTCTCCATGGGTAATTGGTTGTATACATATATTTTTGCAGTTTCCTTAGCAAATTCTCCAAATTTTCTAGAGTCAATTTCTTCATTGCACGCAAGTACTTCTAGGATTATTTTAAATCTAAAAATGAGGTTAAAATCAACACCTGTTATTTCAGATGCTGTTTCTGGATCTGAAAAGAATCTTCTTGCGGTATTTCCATCATTTGTATTGCCATCATTTGTATTGTATTTTATTTATATGCTATAAAATACCTGACACAAATTTAACAACGCATTACATAGCTATAGGGTCATTGAAAATGATTATTATAGTCATAAAAACAGATAAAATAAAAAGACCAAACAAAATTTAAAAATCCCTTCTAAGGTGGGATTCACAATATACCTGTTTTGCGTAAACGCGTGTCCAAGCTCTTTATTCTACTATAAAATACGCTAGTGTGAACGCAGTGTAACGGATAAGGATGAATCAGGGTAGCTATACGTTTTTCTGATTTTGTAACATTAATACAATTTTTTATATGTACTACCTGTATTATGTTCGATCACGATCAATTTTCCCTATATCATAAAATTTTTTTGAAGACAATATCACATGATTTCTGTTACTTCTGCAAACATTTTTGCGGAATAAAAAAATTTTAAAAAAACAATTTCAAAAAAAAAAATTTTTTCTGAGTAATTTCATTAAAATGACCTTTCTATCAGTGGTTTTACCTTCCTTATCCCTTTTGATCCGCAAAAGTTCTATTCTACTAAAGTTGAAATTTGACAAAAATATAGTAGTTTAGAAATTTTTTTTTAGTAATTTCATTAAAATTAAAAAAGTGTTAAACAGACGGGTCCAAACGGGTACAAGAGAATATACAGGGTTAAAGAAAACACTATCACCTTTCTATCAGTGGTTTCACCTTCTTGGTCCCTTTTGGTCCGCAAAAGTTATATTCTACTAAAGTTGAAATTTGACAAAAATATAGTAGTTTAGAAAATATGTCCTAACATCTCAAATATTAATAACACAACAGTCGCAAATATTACCTTTTTAAAGATAACAAGACTACCAACCTAGCAAAAAAGCAAGCAGGTCATTATCGCTGATAGGTTTTGTGCAATGATAATTTCTTTCGGATTAAATATTGAAAAAAAAAAACACTTTTTTCTGAATTAAAAAAAAGGTTGTGTTTAACAACATGGCCCAACCACAATAACCAATATTTTGACCTAATTTTTTGGCTACCTTAGTTTTAATATGTTTACTATTAAATGAAATTAAAATTTTTGAAATCGGTGACACACAAAAATTGGACTGAATTGGCGCCGCACAGAGGAGTATTTGGCCTGAAAAGCTGGCCAAAAAGGCAAAACTGAATTTTAAGAAATCTTAAGAACTAAGTACGCAGCTCGACAGACAACAATATTTTACATTATACGATTAGTTACGATTTGTTACGATTTGTAGCTCTGAGACCCTGCTAAAGTCAGGAAAGTGAAGAAAATTATATGAGATTTAAATGTTTTTTTTCGGTTTCTGGATGTTTATATGATATTTTTTTTGCGGCTAAACGAATAAAGGTTTAACAAAGATTTTTTTTTCGCTGAAAGTTTTGATCAAAAGTTATTTAAAACAGCAAAAAAAATTTAAAATATGTTGAATATTCATGTTGAAACAATTCGTTCAAAAGCTAAAAAAAAACAAATTATACACTTTTTTTGCAAAAAAAGGAAAAGAAGAGGTTTTAAAGGTGAGGTTAGCATGTCTACGAATTATGTTTGATACCACAATAAAATTTGGAATCTCTAATTTTAGAATCAAAAAAAAAAAGTGTGCGCAAGTTTGCGCCATTATTTTTGACGATTTTTTTAAATTTTCACATTTCTTCTATTTTGCTCTTATACCTTTATATCGTCATGAACTTTTATGTATTTTGAATTATTGATTTTAACTGTTATTCACATCACTTTTAACACTTCACAATATTAATACCTGCCTATATGTATTTATAAATTGCAAAAATTCTTAATTATCCAAAATAGTTTTAAGGGAATGTCCCACACATCCCCATAAAAGATATTTTTATATACCTGCTCTAAAAAACAAAAATAAGTTTACAAAAAATAAATATAGGTACATAAAAAATACATGGGCACCCAGGTATCAGGCTACCATCCAATTTAGGCATGAAAGCATGCGCTTGAAAATACTTATAAAGGGTTATTGCACCCATTTTTTATCAAAACCGCTTTATAACTTCGAGAGTCAACATGGAACAAGTTTACACAAGATTACAGCTATTCCAAATAGTGAAAAAATCTAATGCTGGAACCATGGACGACAAATTGGATTTTTTGGTCAGAAAATTGAGCGAAATTTCAAAATGTCAAGGGGATGGGGACATATTAGCACTGAAGCAGTGTTTGAAAAATTTCAAAAATTGTTTCAAAAGATATTGGCTTTCGGCACAACGAAAAGAGGACCGCTTTTTAAGCACAAACGCTAAATGGCTGGAAGGAACTGTAACAATACCAGTATTTGGCAGTTCGTCTTCAGGGCGACCACGAAAAGAATTTAATGAAGCTAGTGATAGAACAAAGCGGAGAAAAACTGATGAAGTTCGTCACCAATTAACAACAGAGGAGATCACATTTGCTGCATCCATGAGTCAAAGAGCAGTGGGACATAATGATGCGGCTAAATTAATAATGGATATAACGAGATCCCCAAGAAAAGCAAGAATTTGCAAGCGATCATTAACAACTTCTGAAGGAAGGAGCTTTAGCACTCTTTGTAAATGCAGAGCTCACGAAAAAGCAATATGAAATTTTATACAATGCCAATAAAAATGTGTATCCATGTTACTCGTTACTAAAAAATGCAAAAAAAATTGTTATCCCAATGAAGATGCCGTAACCGTTACTGAAACATTAGCGGAAGTGAAGCTCCAAGCTCTCCTCGACCATACAGCAACACGTTTATGTATATACCTTGAAGAGGTTTTGCAGCAGTTAGACTATGAAGAGCTAAATTTCTTGGAACTTATAACCAAATGGGGCTGTGACGGATCGCACCAATCATGTTATAAGCAGAAATTCGAAAACGAAGATGTTAGTGACGCTAATATATTCCAAAGCAGTTGTGTACCAATTAAACCAATCACAAATACTAATGGAAAAATTAAAACGATATGGCGAAATCAAACACCATCCTCAACTAGGCTGTGTAGACCAATCCGCATCCGTTTTGTGCAGGAAACAACTGACATCACGAAGCAAGAAATAGGACACATAAATAATCAAATTGAATTTTTAAAGAAAAGCGAAGTACCGTGTAGTGGAAAAATTGCACAAATTAAACACACGATGGTAATGACAATGGTCGACGGAAAAGTATGCAATGCTGCAACGGACACAAAATCGACAATGAGGTGTTACATTTGCGGTCAAACTTCGAAAGATTTTAACACGTTGCAGAAGAATGTTCTTCTAAGCTGTGATGCCTTGAGTTTTGGACTATCAACTTTACATGCACGCATACGCTTTTTAGAATCGATACTTCATCTCTCATATAAACTGCCAATTAAAAAGTGGCAAGCAAGGAGCGATGAAGATAACACAGAAAAAATTAAAAATTGTCTCTAATCACCAAATTTGTTCGAAATTCATATAATCAAGCAACCCTATTACCAAAATGATTATATTGATTACTAAAAATTTAATATTTTGAATATTTTTTTTTCTCAATTAATGATGTTTTTAAATTTAATTAAAAAAATGTTAAAAAAAACTTTGCCGTTTCAAACAATGTGCTGATTGATTTTGACAATTTCCAACAACAATTCCTCAAGTTTGAATTATTTTGTTTTAAACGAAATAATTTTTTGTTATTTAATTAATTTTTTAATTCAAAATTTATTTCAAAACAACTAAAATGTTAATTAAATCAAAATTATATTTTTAATTTTCATTCAACAAAAAAAAATAATTGATTCAATTATCACATTTATTAAATTTAAATACTTTTTAAATAATTTTTTTGATTGATAAAAAACTACTAATAATTTTTTCTGTGTAAAGCAATTGTTAAAGAGAGGAAGATATTCATCCAAAAAAGACTTAGAGACGAGATAGGAATACTTGTAGATGTTCCAAAACCAGGATACGGTAGCACTAATGATGGCAACACATCAAGAAGATTTTTTCGGACCCAGCAACTGCACCGAAAATCACTGGAATAAATGAAGAATTAATCTAATCAACCGCCTGAAAATAATATTGGAAGCAATAACTAGCGGACACCGAATTAATATTGAGAAATTTGAGGAATATGCACATAAAACTGCCGAAATATATGTGCAGCTTTACAACTGGCACCCCATGAGTCCTACGATGCACAAGATTCTTATTCATGGCGGTAGTGTTATAAAGCAAGCAATCTTGCCAATTGGACAATTGTCAGAAGAAGCTGCCGAGGCCAGAAATAAGCACTTACGATTATATCGCACGAATTATTCGAGGAAATTCAGCAGAAGCGATACAAATCGAGATGTCTTGAATAGATTATTTCTGACCCTTTATAAGCTGCAGTACGCAAAGAGAACGGAATATGTAATAAAAAAGCTTTTTCAGCAGAAACCATCACACTTCTTCTTCCTGACACCGATGATGCAGCTAATGAGGATACACATACGACATAATAATTAGTAAGGAATTTTTATTAGTTTAACTTTTCGTTTATAAAGTATTAAATAATATAAAATAAATATAATAAATAAATCATATGTATGTATGTACATACAGTCTGTCAAGAATGAGTTTAAACATTTAAAATCAACATTTGTTAATTGAGTTTTGCGATTCATACCAACTTTTATTCCTTAGGAATGTGGCTTTAAGAAAAATCTTAAAAATTTAAACTTTTTGGTTCTTAAATTTTTTTTATTGCATTTTGAAAACAAAAAATTTTACGCATTTTGCATGTAAATTTTTTTTTTCGCCATTAAATTTTTAATTACTCCAAAATAGTAATAGATATAAAATAAATGTGTATGGTTAGTTTAAGCAGAATTTTCCGGTGCATCTTCTAATCCTCCTGCTTTTAAAATCGGAGAACACGTTTTCAAGTTATGGCAAAATATATAAGGCAACCCAACGATTTAGGGGATGAAGTATGCCACGCCTTTAAAAGAAAATCCTTACGTACTAGAGAAAAACGGAAAACAGATTTGAATTAAGGGCATCAAAATCCATATAGTCCACATAATTTTATTTCTAGGGTAGAGAAAAATTTTTTTGTTGCGCAGTGTAATTTTTTCAAAATCTGCCACTAGACTTTTTATATCATACTACACCTAAAACTATCAAAAAACTAAAACTTTTCATTCAAAAAACACGTTTAATAATTTTGGCCAGCTTTTCAGGCCAAATACTCCTTTGTGCGCCGGTAGGAGCCAAACCAATTAATTCCCAGTAATCTACATGCAATTCATGTCCACCTTGTGCATAAAACAAATAAATGAGTATCTACGCGTGTGAACAAATCAATATTTCAAAATCAACCGCAAATTATTATTTTTTTGTGTTGAACACGTGCTATTGTTATTGTTTTGAAAAAAACAACACGTGCGTGACAAACAATAACAATACAAGCAAAAATATATCAGAAAACATTACGAATGCTATATTAATCATAAAAAATCAAGAAATTAATAAAAATATGAACAAAATCTTAAAATTTTGCTGCTTAAAAAATTCAAAAGTTTTCCAAAAAGTTGTTGGTTAAATAAAATCTGTAAATTTGGGTGTTTATGAAATCTGATAAATGATTTCGAAAGCCCTCAACCAGGGCTAATAAGGCCACCAGCTGTCACTTTCGGAAAATTAACAGTTTAGGGAGCATTCGAAATCATTTATCAGATATCATAAACACCCAAATTTACAGATTTTATTCAACCAACAACTTTTTGGAAAATTTTTAGTATATTGTATATATGGAGTAACTCTCTAAATAATAAAATATATTTCGAATGTTGTAAAAAAAAACCGTTTTTGACTTTAAATTCGGTACAATATCTTACACTATCATAATTTTTCTGTTTATTTTTATTTCTAATAGTTTTATTTTGCTATACACGTGCTCAGCAATGTTGTTATTGTTGCGGTTGATTTACATTAAAAAAAAAAGTTGTTATTTGCGGCTGAAAAAAGTTATTTTGTTCACAACGATTGAGTATTTACAATATTGTTCACGAAACGAAACTTACCGATTTGCCTTCTGGCACAGGTTTAAGTGTTAAAACAATTGTACCAAACATTGTAAAAATCCATAATGTAAATAAAAAATTAAACCTTTGCCTTGACGTCTTAAACGATGTGCCCAGCCATAGATTTTATCTTTTCTGTCAATTTTCGACACATTTAAATATGCGAATTTTTTGGGATCTTCGGATATGACAGTCGTTTTGGCTTCATCCAAATTTTGTTTAGGTTTTTCCGCATTTTCACCTTCGCGTTTTTCTTTATCGGCATTTTTATAACTCACCCAAATCCTTTGGATTTTCTTTATTTGTGACTTAGCTGCAACCTCATATTTTTCTGCAGCTTCGGGATCTTTGCTACCGACATAAATTACAGGAAAAGGCTCCTTTCCAGCATGTCTCATGGCTTGCAAAATTAATAAAATAGTTTGCAGTATTAAATTTAAACAATTAACAAATTTTCACAAATATTAGCCAGTAAAGCGTATGTATAACAAAAATTAAAAAAATTGGCATTTTTGTGGTGTTTTCAGTTGTTCTACTCTAACATATATGTTAGAGTGGTACAACTAATGTAAAATTGTTGCAAGTGTGTTAGTAAATTTTTTTTTTTTTTAGTTTCGGTCATCCATTTCTTGTAGGGTAGTAAGCGTTAACCACTATTTAGGCTATCATTGACTAATAAAAAGCAGCAGAGTAAGCAGTACAGATATTTGTTCCGTATTCGAGTGGAGTTACTTAGTTAGAGAGAGAGGAAAAATCACATGTACACAAGAGTGTCGGTTAGTTTTTCATTTTGCTCTTAATAAACTAATAGAAACTTTAACCAATATATCGGTCAACACTAACGGTAGTCTTCTTGTAGGGTAATTAATACTTGCATCATATTAGTGTTAATGTTAACCATTTCATGTCTCTTGTAGACTGGGTATAATATAGACAGAAATGTAATTGCTTAGTAGTGTCACAAAAATGGGATTTTCCAGAATAAGGGATCAAAAAACGGGCATTTCAATTAAAAAGGGTTAAGTTTTTTAAATGCACTAAAACTGAGAGTTCCCTGGTTCGAATCTTGGTTTTTTAAAAAGAAAAATTTTTTTTTAATATTTTTATTTTTTTTATGTTCTAAAAACGATTTAAAAAAAATATTTACCAGTTTTCGCTTTTTAAATTTTATTTATAATGAAGTTTTAAGTATTGTAAATATGTATGTATAGGTATGTAAAATTTATTTAGTTTTTGTCTAGTTGCTCTGTATTCTGCTCGCACAATGGTGAAGGGTATATAAGATTCGGCACAGCCGAATATAGCACTCTTACTTGTTTATATAATGCCTTGTTTTTAACATGTGACAAAAAGTTTCTTCTTCATCAATATAGCTTTTTTTAAACGCTTTTTATGTTAAATTCCGACATTTTGTTTTTTTAACCGATTTAGCTATTCCAAATAAATTTAGGGTTTGTTTCCAATTTTGCGAATTTTAGCCATGTTCGCGGATAGGTGCAATTTTTTCCTGTAAGTTTTATAGATTTAACGATTTGTAGTAAATATTACACTTTGCTATCATGACGCTGTAAGCAAATTCGAATTTCTGCATATTAAGCAATTTTTACCGAATTTTTGGCATTCCTTACCGTTTTAGGGAATTTTAATCAATTTTATGGTTTGTTTAAAATACAGTTATTTCCGCTTAATTGAGTTTCTAAAAACTCAATTAAGCAGTACTCGGTTAATTGAATCGCCGACGCAATTAAAACGAAAATCGCGTGAGGTACGTTCATCGTACAATATTTCTTGCCGCAAAATATTTTTTTTACGTTTGTGGAGCAAAAACACATTAAATAGACGAAAACTATTGAAACATTTCCTTTTGTTTTTCGCAATGCGGTCTTATTTTGAGAAATAATTAAGCGGGTGACGCAATTAAGCGGAACTCAACTAAATGGTTATTTTTACATAGACATTTATACTGAATGATTTCGTTCCATGATTTTTAGTGCAATAAAACGGGAAAGTGTATTCAACACTTTCGCGAATGTTGGCTATTTTTGCAAACTTTTCCGAAATGTTGCGGTGCTATGTTCCTATTTGATGCAAACGTCAACGTTATATAAAAAGCAGGGCTGTGGAGTCGTCAAGCAATAGTTCTTACTCCGACTTATTCCGCTTAAATTTTTTAAGTACGACTCCGACTCCTAATCTAATCTTGATGCTAAATGTATAAAATGCTGGTTCTTATTTGACTTTAAACTTTAATGCAGTACCGTTTTAATGGTTAAATATAGCAACAAATTGATTTTGTTAAAATTTTAAATCGATATTTAAATTCTAAAACGTGCCGCATTGAGCTTTAATATAGTTATTTACATATGAGTAGGCGAAATGAAAAACTCGCTCGTTACATTTTCAAAAATGTAACAATAGCTCTGTAGAGTAGATATACGTTTTTTTCCTCTATCGATGTGTGAATTCCCATAAGCCCTATCTTATATTGTTTAAATCGAAGTAAATTGCTTCGTTATTAAATTTAGTTAAAATTTTTAAATTTGACTTAAAAGAACATAGTAATTCTTGTATATTGCTGTTATTTGGCGTTAAAGACAAATTTTCCAGTTTATTATCTTCATCTTGATGATGCAACTATTTTTGCTAATTGCGTCCATCCTCACACATACTCCTATAATATGATAAGTTGCTTGTTCAACGAAAATATCCTTAAGAAATATATTTCCGCATGGATCTAAAAGAAATGCACCTAGGAAGGCTTTATTCTTAGAAAGAATTTCCTTTTTATCATTTTAGTAAACAATTTTTTTTCATTAGTACAACTATTCTGATACCGTATTAAGGGAAACGGTATACGAATACTCTTATTCTACGCAAAAAAAATATTATTATATTCTACTAGCTGACCCGGTCTACGTTGCTGGCCCTAAGTAAACATTAGTTTTGTATTACCACACGATTTAAATTGAGCATTTAACGAAATTTACGGCCTTTAAAATAAAAATCCATGGAATACCTATCATAAATTTTTTTTTAAAAATAACTTACATATGGTGTGGATATGGGCTCAATCAAAAAAGAATAAGTTGGACCATGGCGATAATTTTAAAGAAAAAATCGTCCAAATCGGTCAAGCCGTTCTCAAATCATGCTCTTAATAGAAAAAGTGGGCGTAAAAGTAGGCGTGGTAATTTTTTCTTTCGATGAAAACGTAAAACAAATTAATACGAACAGTTAAAAGAAAAATGAGTCAAATCGATGGAGCAGTTTTTTGATTTTAGGTAAATCGAAAAAAGGGCGTAAAAGTGAGCGGGGCAAAATTTTCTTTCCGTAAAAACCTAAGTTAAACCATTTTTAAGAAAAAATCGTCCAAATCGGTCAAGTCGTTCTCCAGTTATGCGCTTAATAGAAAAAGTGGGCGTAAAAGTAGGCGTGGTAAATTTTTCTATCGATGAAAACTTAAAATGGATTAATACGAACATTTGAAAGATAAATTAGTCAAATCAAAATCGTCCAAATCGGTCAAGTCGTTCTCCAGTTATGCGCTTAATAGAAAAAGTGGGCGTAAAAATAGGCGTGGTAAATTTTTCTATCGATGAAAACTTAAAATGGATTAATACGAACATTTGAAAGATAAATTAGTCAAATCGATGGAGCAGTTTTTTGATTTTAGGTAAATCGAAAAAAGTGGGCGTAAAAGTGGGCGGGGCAAAATTTTCTTTCCGTAAAACCCTAAGGTGGACTATGGCGATCATTTTAAAGAAAAAATCGTCCAAATCGGTCAAGCCGTTCTCAATTTATGCGCTTAATAGAAAAAGTGGGCGTAAAAGTAGGCGTGGTAAATTTTTCTATCGATGAAAACTTAAAATGGATTAATACGAAGATTTGAAAGAAAAATTAGTCAACTCGATGGAGCCGTTTTCTGATTTTAGGTAAATCGAAAAAAGTGGGCGTAAAAGTGGGCGGGGCAAAAGTATCCTATGTCCGTCTCCTGGCTCTAAGCTACCTCCCTACCAATTTTCAGCCAAATCTGTTCTGCCGTTCTTGAGTTATAAGTGGTGTAACTAACACGACTTTCTTTTATATATATAGAATAAGATTATCAATACCGGAAGACCGCAAATAATAATTTCGGTATCGGTATCAATACTGGTATTCAATTTAAACGTTTGAAGTATCGGTTGCCAACCATGGATTATGGTCAAGGCGAATTCACTAGAAAGTGAGGTCAACTCTACAACAACACTGCTTTTGTGGCCCAATTGTCAAAAATATTGCTAGTAAAAAGTTTGTTTACATAACCCTAGGTCTACACTAAAGATAAATATCTCAGCAAGTTGGCAATAACGTTGGCAGAATAACAGAGCAATATTATGTTAACTCATAATTTGAAAAAAATCAAGGAAGAAGGTGCAGTGTAAAAACTGGCGCTTATCTTGAAAAAACTATTTGTATTAATATAAATTCTTTCTTATTCGACTTCATTATTTAAATGTAAATTAATTTGATTAAGCTTGAGGTCTTTTTTTATATAAAAATATTAATTTTATTAAATTTTTTTTTTTGATAAAGTAAAATTAATATTTTTATATAAAAAAGAACTCAAACTTAAACAAAAACAAGTAAGAGAGCTATATTCGGCTGTGCCGAATCTTATATACCCTTCACCATTGTGGGAGCAGAATACAGAGCAACTAGACAAAAACTAAATAATTTTTACATATGTATACATATGTACATAATTATAATACTTTAAACTCCATTATAAATTAAATTTAAAAAGCGAAAACTGGTAAATATTTTTTTTAAATCGTTTTTAGAACATAAAAAAATAAAAATTAAAAAAAAAATTTTCTTTTAAAAAAACCAGATTCGAACCAGAGAACTCACAGTTTCTAACTTAACCCCCTAGACAACTAAACTATGAAGGAACGTTGTTTGAATATCATTAAAATGAAATATGGCCCGTTTTATGTTCACTGTGTAGGGTTGTAATTACTTTTGTTCACCACAATAGCAAAGTTGTAAACCATAAAACTTATTTGAGTTGAGAACTGAAATATGGAAACATATTCACCAAAATAGTTTGTGGCATGTAAGTATGCGTGTTTGTTTTCTTTTATCATTTTGGGGAGTTTTTAAGTAGCAAAAAAACACACAAAAATTCCTAGTTTCGATTTGTTAAAATAATTTGGTTAAATAGATGAAATAATATAGAAGGATGATAACGAAAATCATATTGAGCGTTATGCTAGTATATGTAAACAATTGAAAGGGGAGGGGGGGGGGGGGGGGGGTAGAGGGACAACCGGATTTGAACTTCGCTTTTCATAAGGACCCAGAATATATCTACTTTATAGGGTGTAGGATCAATATTGTAGAAATTACAAACGGAATGACAAAGTTATATATACCCTTTTACCTTCGGTGAAGGGTATAAAAAAAATAATTTTTGGGATTGCAGTATTTTGATCATAACTTAGCCATTTTTAAACCGATTTGAAAGATTTAAATACCGACGTGCTTAGGAAGAAATTTACCATTTACTTGACTTAAAAAGTTTGGACTCGGGAAGATCTATGATTCCCAAAAATGGATATTTTAATAAAAAACATTTTATTTTGGCCATAACTTTTTTGTGTCTAAACCGATTTTCCCGAGTCTTGTGTAAAATATGTTCTACTAAAAATTTCCAATATTTTGGTATGTAAGTCATATCCATAGGACATATGGTAGCCTTAAAATTTAGGTTTTTATACAATTTTTAATTTTTTTTGTACGGGAGGTACCACGCCCACTTCTCCAATCCCGCCCACATTTTGTAGGATGGTGTGTATTGGCAACCTAATTTTGTGTACCTAGTTTGGAAGATTTGGCTTTTTCCGTTCACCAGATATACAGCAAAAGGTAATAAAAATACAACAACAACAAGGGATTTTTTTAAAAAATTAGAGGTAGTCGTGGTTTTTCGCTGATAACTCAGCCATTTTTTAACCGATTTGACAGATTTATATACCGACGTGTTAAGCAAGAAATTTACCATTTGTTTGTGTTATAAAACTTGGACTCGGGAAGATCCATGGTTACCGAAAATGGGTATTTAAAAAAAAAAAATTAAATTTTGGTCATAACTTTTTTGTATCTGAACCGATTTTCCCGAGTTTTTTATAAAATATGTTCTACTAAAAATTTCCGATATTTTGGTATATAAATCATATCCATAGGACATATGGCAGCCTTAAAATTTAGGTTTTTATAAAATTTTTAATTTTTTTTGTACGGGAGGTACCACGCCCACTTCTCCAATCCCGCCCACATTTTGTAGGATGGTGTGTATTGGCAACCTAATTTTGTGTACCTAGTTTGGAAGATTTGGCTTTTTCCGTTCACCAGATATACAGCAAAAAGTAATAAAAATACAACAACAACAAGGGATTTTTTTAAAAAATTAGAGGTAGTCGTGGTTTTTTGCTCATATCTCAGCCATTTGTGGACCGATCTGGCTGAATTTCAATAGCAAAATTATAATAAGAATACCTGACAGAAAGATACCCCAACGAAGCTCCCATCATATCTGGGGGCTTCGGAAAACCCATTTCAACAGACAGACGGACAGACGGACAGACGGACAGACGGACAGACGGACAGACGGACAGACGGACAGACGGACAGACGGACAGACGGACAGACGGACAACCGGATTTGAACTTCGCTTTTCATAAGGACCCAGAATATATCTACTTTATAGGGTGTAGGATCAATATTGTAGAAATTACAAACGGAATGACAAAGTTATATATACCCTTTTACCTTCGGTGAAGGGTATAAAAAAAATAATTTTTGGGATTGCAGTATTTTGATCATAACTTAGCCATTTTTAAACCGATTTGAAAGATTTAAATACCGACGTGCTTAGGAAGAAATTTACCATTTACTTGACTTAAAAAGTTTGGACTCGGGAAGATCTATGATTCCCAAAAATGGATATTTTAATAAAAAACATTTTATTTTGGCCATAACTTTTTTGTGTCTAAACCGATTTTCCCGAGTCTTGTGTAAAATATGTTCTACTAAAAATTTCCAATATTTTGGTATGTAAGTCATATCCATAGGACATATGGTAGCCTTAAAATTTAGGTTTTTATACAATTTTTAATTTTTTTTGTACGGGAGGTACCACGCCCACTTCTCCAATCCCGCCCACATTTTGTAGGATGGTGTGTATTGGCAACCTAATTTTGTGTACCTAGTTTGGAAGATTTGGCTTTTTCCGTTCACCAGATATACAGCAAAAGGTAATAAAAATACAACAACAACAAGGGATTTTTTTAAAAAATTAGAGGTAGTCGTGGTTTTTCGCTGATAACTCAGCCATTTTTTAACCGATTTGACAGATTTATATACCGACGTGTTAAGCAAGAAATTTACCATTTGTTTGTGTTATAAAACTTGGACTCGGGAAGATCCATGGTTACCGAAAATGGGTATTTAAAAAAAAAAAATTAAATTTTGGTCATAACTTTTTTGTATCTGAACCGATTTTCCCGAGTTTTTTATAAAATATGTTCTACTAAAAATTTCCGATATTTTGGTATATAAATCATATCCATAGGACATATGGCAGCCTTAAAATTTAGGTTTTTATAAAATTTTTAATTTTTTTTGTACGGGAGGTACCACGCCCACTTCTCCAATCCCGCCCACATTTTGTAGGATGGTGTGTATTGGCAACCTAATTTTGTGTACCTAGTTTGGAAGATTTGGCTTTTTCCGTTCACCAGATATACAGCAAAAAGTAATAAAAATACAACAACAACAAGGGATTTTTTTAAAAAATTAGAGGTAGTCGTGGTTTTTTGCTCATATCTCAGCCATTTGTGGACCGATCTGGCTGAATTTCAATAGCAAAATTATAATAAGAATACCTGACAGAAAGATACCCCAACGAAGCTCCCATCATATCTGGGGGCTTCGGAAAACCCATTTCAACAGACAGACGGACAGACGGACAGACGGACAGACGGACAGACGGACAGACGGACAGACGGACAGACGGACAGACGGACAACCGGATTTGAACTTCGCTTTTCATAAGGACCCAGAATATATCTACTTTATAGGGTGTAGGATCAATATTGTAGAAATTACAAACGGAATGACAAAGTTATATATACCCTTTTACCTTCGGTGAAGGGTATAATAATATAAATTTAAATAATAAAGATCGAATAAGAAAAAATTATTTTAATAAAAATAATTTTTGGTATTTTATTTTAGTGTTTAATTAATTCTTTTATTTAATTTTTTTACTAATAATAATTTGCTTCCATTTCACAAATTCAATTTCTTTCTCCCACAATTTGCTTCTATTTTTTTTTCTTTTTGGCTGCTTTTTTCAATTGACAACCAAATTTGACGTTTTACGTTAGCAATAATTGTCAACGAAAATTGACTAACAATTTAACCCCATGTCTCCACGTAGCAATATTTATTGCGGCAAACGTCAAATTTTATTGCTCCATAAAATTTGTGACGTATAGACCGCATATTGCTATGAGTGGCAATCCATTGCGCAATGATTGCTCTTCTTATTGCTTGAGCAATTATTGCTTAGCAATCTGCTGTCAAATCAGTTGTAATTTATCTGACATTTCATTTCTCTGTACGGTTGGTTATTTATTAGTGTGTTTATTTATTAAAAAAAGTAAGTAAAAAAAAAAATACTTCAACAAAATAAAGAAAATGTGTTTATATATTATCAGGGGTGTCATAGAAACCAATTTTATTGGAATTGGATTTGAAACCGACAAAAAAAATACGTCGGTGTCATGAAATCCAATGTTGTCGGTTTTTGGTTCGAACTTAAATTAGTGTCGGTTTTAGGTGTCACAGAAACCAATATTATCGGATTTTTATTGAAAACAAACCAAGCAGCTTACAGCTCTTGTTTTTTGATTGGAAATACAAATAGTTTTGAAAAGCTTAATTTTTTTATTTTATTTTTTCAACAGTTAGATTTTTTGCATAGATGGAAGTAAATAAAATTGTTAAAATAGAATTTTTTGCATGTCTCCGGCAGCGGGTTGCTGCAAACTCGCAAAAGTCTTCTCCTCACTTTTTTTTTATCAAATATGCAACAACAGCAATTTATTATTATATACATTTTATGGCTTGTTTAAAATATGGAAAAATTTCGCGAAATTTTGTGATTTTTGCAAACTTTTTTATGCTATTTTCCGACATTTTATTTTTTAAAACCCATTTATCGAATTCAAATAATTTTTAGGGGTTGTTTCCAATTTTGCAATTTTTTGCGAATTTTAGCCATGTTCGCGATAGAAGCGTTTTTTCCTCTTATATTTATGGTTCTTTACAGCTTTAACGATTTTTAATAAATATTAAACGTTCTTATCATGCCCATGTTTGCAAATTTTTGCGAATTTCCGCTAATTTAACAATTTTTACCGAATTTTCGTCATTCCTTATAGTTTTAGGCACTTTTAATCTATTTTATGGCTTTTTTGAAATATTAAAAATTTTCGCGAATTTCCGCGATTTTTGCAAACTTTCCGAATTTTTGCGCAGCTTTGCTGCCTTTTCGTCGCAAACTATATAAATAATTTTTTTTTGGTCTTTTAATAAATTCGCTTTATATTTTTACAAAACAATAAAATTATACAAATGCAAATATTATAACGACGGCATTTATTTCATATGTTTACTGTTTTACCATTCTTATTTTCTTTTTATTAAAAACAACCAAAAATTGCATTTAAATAGGTAAACACATGCTACAAAACATAAAACAGATAATTCGAATATCGTTTTTATTTGTATTCGAAAATAACAAAACCGACTTGTTTTCATGACACCAAATTAAACCAATATTGGTTTACAAAACCGACAAAAAGCAAAACCGACTTGGATTCTATTTATTTTTAAATAAACCTCAATATCAACAAAAGCAAACGACGAATTTGTTTTTTTTTTTTTTTTTTGTATATTTTTATTTTTTCAATAGAACAATACAAGTTTTAGGTTATTTTTTCATACGCAAATAAACAAAAAAGCAATATTTAATAATAAATAATTAATTAATTAATTTAAAAAAGAAAATTTAACAATCACTTCAAAACAAAACATAAAACATTTGTTATAAATACAGCCACAAAACTTTATACAACTACTCGAGGTGAAAATTGCAAATTTATGGCAAAGCAATAACAAGTGTTCTCCCGCAATATAATCAGCAATTATTGCTCCATTGTTCTGCCGACTTTATTGCTTGTACTTAGCAATAAAAATTGCTACGTGGAGACCCAGCGTAATGTAGACAGCAATTTTTGTACATATTTAGTGCTGGTTCACACAGGTCAAGTTTGACTCTTCAAGTCTTGAGCTTTTAGGAGAGAGGGGTAAAGAGAATGGAAAGGGGTACATACTTGACCGTAATATAATAAAAAGCTACAAAGTTGAAGGAAAAGAAAACAAAAATTAATTTTGTGCATGAACGTGAACGCAAGTTCAAAAGAAAATTTAAATAAAACATTTCAAGTAAACTTGACCTGTGTGAACCAGCACTTATTGCCGACAATTGAAGCACAGCCGCGAATAACGTTTTAAGTTACAAAATAATAATTTTTCAGGAGAGCAAAAAAACGTTTTTTGACAGGCAGCATTATTTGTTTTAAACATTTTTTTTTCTATTATTAAAAACAATTATAATAAAAACTTTTATGCAAAAGGCTTTTAAAAAATTATTCCGCACTGCAAAACCATTTCGGTTTCATCATTTTGTTAGTAACTTGCAATGTTCTTCCACTGGCTGGTACTTTGTATGCCATTTTGAAGGCGTTAAGGTGCATAGTTTTGGTTGATTTGATGTTAAAACTGTGTAAGAGAGCAAGGTCAACGGTTATCTGCAAAAAAACAGTTTTTGAAAAATGTGGCGTTTACAACGTCATTCGCGGCTGTGCTTCAATTTATGTTGCAATAACGCTGGGTTTCCACGTAGCAATTTTTATTGCTAAGTACAAGCAATAACGTCGGCAGAACAATGGAGCAATGATTGCTGATTATCAAGTATGGGCACCACTACATTGAAAGCTTTGCATGTGTGGCATTGTATTGGTTTGTTTACGTTTGCATTTGTTGGTTTTTTGCTCTTTGTTTTTTGTGTATGTATACACATCGTTCGCTCTTCTTGCATTTTGATTTTGCATTTGCCCATAGCTGCTGATTATATTGTTGGATATCCCTTGAAATTGCTTTGCCATAAATTTGCAATTTTCACCGCGAGAAGTTTTATAAAGTTTTATGGCTGTATTTATAACAAATGTTTTATATTGTGTTTGGAAGTGATTGTTAAATTTTCTTTTTTAAATTAATAAAATAATTTATTGTAATTGTCGTAGCTGTGTTTTGTATTACTTTTTTGTTTATTTGCGTATAAAAAAGAACCTAAAACTTGTATTGTTCTATTGAAAAAAAATAAAAATATACAAAAAAAAAAACAAATACGTCGTTTGCTTTTGTTGATATTGACGTTTATTTAAAAGTATAATATATAAAAACTTTTTCAAAGAACAATTTTTGATTTTTAGTTGAACTGTTAATTTGTAATTTTTGATATTCTTTAATTAGGCTTGAGTTCATCAAATTAAATTTCATTAAATTATTTTCACTGAGGGAAGGAATTTTACAACTTGGAATTTTTATAAAAATTTATTGATAATTTTTCTTGGCTGAGCTGGGATTTGAACCCGGGTTGATCTTTACATGTTTCAAGAAACACCACTTTCTTTCGTCAGAAGATCTTTGTGTTCTACCCACTGCACCACTGCGGTGCCCGTTAGCCAACAGTCAAACATCAATCTTTAACCAGTAGTACTGGTGGTTCGAAATTTGCTGTTATTATCACTTAAATTTCAAATTACATGTTTCCTCCTTTTTCCCCTGTTTTTTCGTTATCTTTCTGTCAAATTTGGCAATTTGCGGTCTATGACGTTTGCCGCAATAAATATTGCTACGTGGAGACTCGGGGTAATTGTTAGTACATTTTCGTTGACAATTATTGCTTACATAAAACGTCAAATTTGGTTGCCAATTGAGAAAAACGAAGCAAAAAAGAAAAATATAAAAGCAAATTGTGTGAGAAAGGAAATTAAATTTGTGAAATGGTAGCAAATTGTAATTGTAGTAAAAGAATTAAATTAAAGAATTTAATAAACACTAAAATAAAATTACAAAAATTATTTTTATTAATATAATTTTTTTCTTATTCGACCATTATTATTTAAATTTATATAAATTTGCTTAAGTTTGAGTTCTTTTTTATATAAAAATATTAATTTTATTTTAACAAAAAAAAATCATATTTTTATATAAAATAAGACCTTAAGCTTAAACATAATAATAAACATTTAAATAATAAAGATGAATAAGAAAGAATGTATATTAGTAACAATAATTTTTGCAAGATAGCGTCAGTTTTTACACTGCACCTTCTTCCTTGATTTTTTCCAAATTAGTGGAAGGCCAATGTACGCGGCATGCGGCTGCGGGCGATAATAGCATTGCCATTGTAAAAATGTTAGCATTGTTGACAAAAATGTTCATACAAAAAAAAAAGACATCACAAAAATTAAGACTTGGTATTACTTGGAAAAGATGCCGCGCGGCAGTTGAATTTTTTCAACTTTTGTTTTAAGCCGCGTGAAGTTGACGTTGCCATACACATACATAATAATTTAAAAAAACATTACAAATGAAGTGGAAAAAAATCCAAATTGATAAGTAAATTCTTATTATGTTCAAATAAATCGTTTTTTTTTATAGATTGAACTATTTTTTAACAGCTTATTCAACATTTGCCGCTTTAAAATATGCCGCTTTCATTTGCCTTACATAGCGTCTTCACCTGACAATTTTTTGTCATACCAAACGTCAAAGTCTATATAAAAAAAAACTCGAAAATTTTTGTCAGCGTTTTTTTAATACGAAGTTTGACGTTTGGTATGACAAAAAATTGTCAGGTGAAGACGCTATGTAAGGCAAATGAAAGCGGCACATTTTCAGGTGAAGACGCTATGTTACAAAAAAATTTCAAGCGAAAAACTAAACAGCTGATCACCGCCCGAAGCCGCATGCCGCGAACATTGGCCTTCCACTATAAGCTGAGCAATAAGAAATATTGCTTTGTTATTCTGCCGACGTTATTGCCAACTGGCTGAGATATTTATCTTTAGTGTAGACCTAGTGTAAAAACTGTTGTTTGTCATGGTGGAATAAGCAAATGGCATCGTTACGGCAACAAATACAACAGTACAAAGAAATTATATCACCGTTTACGTCAAAAAGTACTTTAAACAAAAATCAAAGCGTGCCGCTGAACGTGATGAAATAAATACATTTTTAGTCAATTTTTATTTAATTATGGTCCATATCTTATTTATTTTAATTTAAAATTATCAAAAACTTTAATAAAATACAATAATCACAGCACAAAACGTGGACTTTTTGTAAACATAAACAAAACTTTGACATAAACCTAGACAAACAATGCAAGAGCAAAAAATCGTCATCTGGCGTAGTGCTGCCACCTGTTTATTCCACCACGTAACTGCCCGTCTTTACCAGAGATAAATATTGCGACATATATTGCAGTAAATGTCGAAATTATGTTATCTTTAATGTAGACAGCAATTTTTTGTACATATTTATTGCCGACAATTTATGTTGCAATAATTGTTAGTCCATTTTCGTTGACAATTATTGCTTACATAAAACGTCAAATTTGGTTGTTAATTGAGAAAAAAAGCAATAAAGAAAAATATACAAGCAAATTGTGTGAGAAAGAAATTAAATTTGTGAAATGGTAGCAAATTATAATTGTAGTAAAAGAATTAAAATAAATTAAATAATTTAATAAACACTAAAATAAAATTACAACAATTATTTTTATTAATATAATTTTTTTCTAATTCGACATTTATTATTTAAATTTATATATTTGTTTAAGTTTGAGTTCTTTTTTATATACAATTTTTTTTTTTTTTTTTGTTAAGGTAAAATTAATATTTTTATATAAAAAAGACCTCAAGCTTGAACAAATTAATACGCATTTTAATAATAAAGTCGAATAAGAAAGAATTTATGCATATCAATAAAAATAATTTTTGCAAGATACAAAACGTATGGGAAAACAAGTAGCAAAACACTTGTTTTGCTGCAAAACTGGTTTTGTGGCCCAAAACACGTAAGTGGAAACGCACTATTATTCTGCCGACGTTACGCTGGGTCTCCACGTAGCAATTTTTATTGCTAAGTACAAGCAATAACGTCGGCAGAACAATGGAGCAATAATTGCTAATTATATTGCTGGAGAACACTTGAAATTGCTTTGCCATAAATTTGCAATTTTCACCGCGAGTTGTTGTATAAAGTTTTGTGGCTGTAATTATAACAAATGTTTAATGTTGTGTTTTAAAGTGGTTGTTAAATTTTTTTTTTTTTTTATTAATAAATTATATTAATAAAATAATTAATTGTAATTGTCGTAGCTGTGTTTTGTATTACTTTTTTGTTTATTTGCGTTTGCTTTTGTTGATATTGACGTTTATTTAAAAACATAAATATAAAAACTTTTTCTGTATTTTGTTGAAGTATTTTTCACTTGGCGGCTTTTTCTTGATTGCTTTTTTAATAAATAAACACACTAATAAATAAACAACTGTACAGAGAAATGAAATGTCAGATAAATTACAACTTACATGTTAAAGTAAACAAAACCAATGCATACATGTGCGTATTGTACAATATTTTCAACACATTAAAAAAAAATATTTTTGCGTATTTATATTATTTATATAAGACTTTATTTTATCCAATATATTGTGATACCTACTAATATGATATACACACAGCCAATTTAATTATACAGTATACATTATTGAACAATATTATTGCAAATTTATGGGTCCCTTAAAATGATATTTTACAAATTTCGCTATGATTTATGTAAGAGTTATTTGCGCCGAATTTTTCCTAGATGTCAAAATCTGTATAAGATTTATTCGTTTTAATATAATTTTTGGAAAACGTCAATCCTGGATCTACCATTAACACATTTATTTGTGGTATATATCTGGTATGCCGCATGGCACATTTTTACAAAACTTGAGCTATAAATCAATTCTGTAATAAATGTGCCCTCTTTTCAAATTTTTAATTCATTTTTGATACTTCGAATATATTAAGAGATATCGAGCCATAACATTGCCTCATATCCTCAATTTAACAGTTCTCTAAGCAATGTTTTGCTTCATTCGTCACCTTTTGAGCAATGAATCAAATTTTCAATGTAAAAGGAAAAATATTATTGTTTGTAATTGTTTTGCTGCATGTCCTATTCAAAGAATGTAGAGCAAAACATATTTTCCGCGCGGCAAACCAGTTACCACCCGAAGATGCACTATGTGGTTTCTATTTTGTTCGATTAATCGAACAATTTTAGATGATTAATTGTTCGTTTGTTATCATTTTCCAGTTACTACAATTTTTACAAAATCTCTACATCTCTGAAGGTGCATAAATCTCACGTACGATGACATGGAAATGCCCATATGTAGGTTACAATTTTTATCTTTTGATATACATAATGTTATAAAATATTATATGCTAAATATATAATTTTTGCATACCAAATAAAATAAATATTTATCATGTCACAGTTTTCAAATTTTTAGTTTTAATTAATTTATTTTTTTAATTAAGCGTTTTCTTAACAAAGACTTGATAGCATTGTTGACATGTTTGCAAATTTAAGTATTTGGCGGAATTTTGCTAGCGTGTATAGCATACACTATAAAGGGAGTAGCAGCCTAAATCAACAACAATAAATATTTTGACAATCATCTCTTTTGTTTTTGTTATATATGTGTGTACTGCAACAACGAACTATAATCAATTTGACAGTTTTAGATACAAGTAATAATAAAACGAACAGCTGGGCTGGTGGCATTACCACCTTGTTTAAATTCATTTCAAGTATTATTTTTTTCAAACTTATAGTTGTCTGTGATTTGGGATATTGCAAAAAAAAAGAATTTTTAAATTAATTAAATTTGTTTGGAAGTTTTCAATTTGTTCACAATGGAGGTAATTCCTGACGACATGTGGTCCCCATTTAAACAGACGTATAAAATCATAGAACGTACTATTCTAAGCCCAAGAGAAGATATGTTGGCTAACTTAGAAATGTGTTTAAAACGCAACAGACAAGTGTTCGCCAATCTATTGAAAAATCCACCTAAAAATGAGCGAAATCGTAAAGAATTGTTAAAACATGTGTCTCAAGGAATACCAGTTACTGCTAACAGCAGAACTCTTATTTTATCCAAGGATTTGGTGGATGAGTGTTTTATCATTTCGGACATGTTTGATTTAGATGAATATGTAGCTTTGGAGTTGCTATGTACAGCTCAGCGTCAAATAAATCAATATTCAGATCTACCACGTGGATTAATAGCCATCCTTTTATATTACGATGGTCGAAAAGCTGTAGCCAACTCTATACGGGATTTATTTCAAATCATAAGTGGTGTATGTTGGGTTTCTGAAGTGCCAAAAGAGTTGGTTTCAATAGTCTCCTCATTCTCCCAGTCTCTTGTTGACGATTCAAATATATTGGAAAGACTTGTAGACCTCTTGGATGAGTTGGACATAACAAATGAGATGGTCTTGCTTACCAAAAACAGAGCGCTTGGTTCTAGCAAACATCGCAACCAAGTAGCTGAACTTTTTGAAGAAATTCGTATGTCTCTGGCCATGGCTTTGTTTAACTGGTCTGCGCAAAGAAGTCTGCCAAAGTCAATAGTAATAAAATTGCTAAAAAATCTCTCAAAATATAAATCTAGCGAATCGACTGGTATTATTGATGACACTACTCTTACAATGGTAATGTCAGTGGTTTATTCTTACGACACTAATATTCTTCAAAAGCAGGATGATAATCGTTTAATAAATAACTTGAATATAATTAAAGACAACGAGTTTGTTCAACAGGTATACATGGCTCTGATGAGCGACAAAAGTTTTGAAAGCAATTATGACGGCATAAAAAATTTCATCAAATTTTCGTTTGGATTAGCAATCTCCGGTTTGCGTCACGCCTCACAGTATCTTCAAAATTCTTCATCTATAGTCACCGATTATGACGAACAACTTGTAGACGACGCCATATGCTGCAACAGTTTCAAATTCATTTACAATTCTATAATTGAAAAGGATATCATTTATAGCAATCAGTTCTTTTATCGGCGTGTTCATATGATTTTCACGGATTTTATTGATTTTATGCACTCAAAAGTAACTGAACTACGAGGTCGTGCAGATGAGACTGCAAAAACGCTAATTAGCTATGCCAAAGAAGGCTTAGAGCCACCTAGTAACTTGGACCACAATTTTGAAATGCTTTTAATGTGCATTGGAAAATTCTATAAAGATAATAAAGCTGGCCTGGGCTTGTGCGTTGAATACTGGGGACCGCTTGAGACTTCAGCAAACTGTGTTACTACTACACGTTCAGTTTCTCTGTTTAAATTCATTAGGTTGGCAGGAGAATTACTGCCGTCAACCCTTTTTGTGCCCTATTTAAAAATGATAGCTGGCTTAGCTAGCTGTGAGAGATCTGCGAGATGCACATTCAACCTTTTAAAACAGGCCTCGGGGTTAACTGGAAGTACCGCCCTGTCATGGGAACATTTCTTCTCAAGTTTATCTAGATATTATACCAATTTGAAACAAGAATATTATCCAGCAAGTGAAACGATATATAGGAGTCGCATTAGTAGCCGAAATATCAATCCTGATGAAATTGAGGGCTTAAAGGCGGTTTTAGAAGTGATAAAAGCTGTCACAACTTATGATGATGCCGCTCGTATTGCTATTTGTGAGCATCCAAATTGGAATCCACTTTATACATTAATTGGTCTATTGAGCTGTTCTGTTCCTTTACATTTGAAAGCTGAAATCTTGCAAACTTTATCATCTCTAGCACAATCGAAGGAAACTGCCACATTGTTATGGGAAAATTTAGAAGCTTCCCAAATCATTGCCACATTGCCTACCAACATGCAATACGAAACATGTAATTTGGAGGTTGAAATCGAACAAAATGAGTGCCGACTTGAAAAATATCCCCTTACAGAAGGTATACTAGATTTATTATATTCTCTGATTACGACAGTTATACCAAAACATCTAGGAAACGGCCCAAGAAAACCTGGTTTTGAACCCTACTTGAAATTTATAATAAACGGTATATTTTTAAAATTTTACAATAGAACTTATAAGGAACAATCGGAAAAATGGAAAATTGGTTCAAAGTGCTTGAAAATAATCCACTATTTACTAGACATTTATGCTATAAATCCCAAGGACTTCAGCGAATCCTACGACAATGTACCACCTGCCGGTTTCTTTATAATGCTACAGTTACATACAAAATCAGATATGCTACGCTTGATCTTGCAAATCATTGATGACTCACGATTACAACTTGATGACTGCAAGAAATTTAAAGGAAAACAATATTTGGAAGAATGTGCTTTATATTGTTTAAAAATTGTTAAATTGGGTTTGAAATATCAGGATATTTACTTTGATGCTCATTCGAATGCAAACAGTGCTATACTGCTTTCAGGGCTAAATAAAATTTTGTTAGATGTAAATCCGCGCAGTAAAAGACCAGACCATATATTAAATTCGACCTACTTTTTAACTTATTTCAATTGGCTGCCATACCATACCTTAGAAGCCATCAAAATCCTGCACATGATATCTAAGCAACCCTGTGCTAACTCCCAAATTGTAGGCATTTTTACTCAAAACGAAACCACGAAAAACGTAATACGTCAAGCTTTTGTTGAATGCTTGGAAAGTGAATATATACCTATGAAATGTGAATCTGATGAAATTAGTTTTGCGGAATCGAATGAAATTCCAAAAATCAAACTACAAATCAAGGAAGCAATAATACGCTTAATACAAACTTGCCTGTGCCAACATACACCCAATCTTGGTCAATTCCTTATGGGTTTTGAACACTTAAAGGAACTTCAAATCAATAAAAGCCAGCGTCTTGGTATACTCGAACGAGGCATTAATTGTACAAAGTCTACTGTATCGCTTCTTGAAAATTATTTGGAGATGAAGGCCAACAATTTATGTTTTGATGTTGATGTCGAAAGCGTGCTAGAGCATGCATTTGAACTACTTTATACGGTGTGCGCCAACCCTAAAACATCTGACCAAGTATTGCGTTATTTGCGCTCACGAAACGATTTTCTTTGTCACTATTTGATGTTGGTGCCCATGTTGAAAATGGAAAATTCCCATGTTATCAATCAAATAAGTAATTTGTTAAAATGCGTCGCCATTGAATTGAAAATAACAGCTTCTAATTGCCAACTAAGCAGATTTCAACATATATCTGAAATATTCTTGGGTATTAACCCGAAAAATAAACAAGATTCATCGGTGGAACTTACTCATTTCTTTACCAATGCAAATTTCGATACTAATAAGCACCTCTCTTCCGGATTGAAAAACAACATATTATGTGAACTTTTCAATAAAATTGACCTAGATTTGCCACTCCTAGCGACTCCTCAATGGGAATTTTTTGATAGAGGTTTGGTTGAACAAATACTTAAGGAGTGCGAATACAAAACCGAAGAAGGACATTTGTTAGTTGATTTGAAAAAAATGCACCAAATTTTACATAGTGAGTTAAAAATGGTACAAAGTACCATTGCAAGTGGCCAAAGACGTCTGATTTTGCAAGAAATTGAATCAGTTTTATTACATGGTCTCAAAGTCAACAAGCAGAGAAACAAACGTTTTGCTACAGTAAAATTTGTGGAGTCGTGGGGATATGTAACCGAAATACTATTTAGCTGTGTAACAAGTAATGCTTTCCCTAATGAGAAAAAACAGGAGCTAATAATTGAAATACTGCAAAGAATACTAATGAAAGTAGCGCCTAATCAAATTATTATAGAAATGTCAGTCATCATCTCTGGTTCGATTTTATTGCTGTTGGTTAACTTGCGCTGTTGTTTTAATAACATACAAGAAGGAGATCTTAAGTCAGTAGATGCAAACGAATCGGAAATGAATCAAACACAATCGTCCAAATCAAACACTCTTAACCTTAAATGCATATTAAAATATATACTAGAATGGATAATTGTTAGTGGCGTGGCTTCGCAAAAGCTTAGGATACATTTGTACGCTTCTTTACTGAACTGTCTTAGAATCATCAGAGATCAAAGTGACAAGAAAACTACGAATTCGAATTTTACTCAGAATTACATCACTCGTCTGGATAAATCGAATACCAACGATTTTTTGTCATCTGATTCTACATACATTCGCATGGCGGTTGAAGTTATTTTGCAATTTGGAGAAAAGCTTATCGAAATAATATGCCATGATTGTGTGGCTGGCCACGAAATTTGCAAAATGTCTGCTTTGGCGTGCATAGATGTCCTATTAGACATAGACACTATGTCCGGTATTATGAATTTTATTTCCCATCATGGCTACTTGTCCCACATTGTGGAAAGCTTGGCCAAATCAGACGAAGAGCTTTGTAATACTCTATCAAATATACCCGAGAATATGAAATATTTGTACGTTTATGAATCAAAAATGTCAATGCTACTTCGTCTAGCTAATACCCATGCTGGAGCCGAGCTTTTACTTTCAAATAAGGTTTTAGATGTATTATCTAGCATGAGAGTATTCGACATGCACCCAGACTTGAAACGAAGGCAAGAATGGCATCATAATGAATTACAAGAATTTGTGCCTAGAGTAGACACTCGTTACAGGCAAATATTGTTTCCAGCACTTAATTTATGTGACTGCTTAGTGACAACATTGGGTACAGAAAACTACTCTGTCATATCGCAAGTAATGCACTTTTTACTTTCTCATTGCGATATGATTGAAATTGTATTGAGATCTGGATCTCCATTTTCCGATCTTGGTTTGCTACAAGAAGTTTCCTTTATAACCGGCATTATAGCCCGAACCTTTAGTCAGGAAGCCTTCGCAGTTAAGGATTCCGATGTTATGGGGGATATTGGAGTAAATGTGTACAGAATCAAAAAACTGATGTTATATTTATATTTACGTTTTACTGTTAACGATTTGAATTTTAAAGAGATTCTGAAATCTGGCCACAACTTGTACGATGACCCCAACGAAAATACATCTAAAAATATTACGTACTTTTTGGAAATCGCAGCCAACTTAAATTTGTTTTGTAGAAATATTGTAACAAACAATTCGGTAGACCATAGAACCAATGGACTTTTGTTTTCTCCCACCATCAGTGAAGGCGTCCACATGGAAGACAATCGAAACAGTACTATTTATCAACAGTACAATCTCGGTATTATTATAAATCAACTGAAAGGTTCAGTTGAATATTTTCATTCCCAAAAAACAATTCTAGATGGTTTACATAGACAAAGATCTGTTCTTTTTCATACCAGCTTTGATTCTTCTGCCAACGAGAAATATTTACAAATTACAAAACAACACGAAGATAAACAAATTCAATTGTCACTGTGTGTTTTCATCATCGAACAATGTTTATACCTTTTATGGAGCCATTTAGACTACTATATGAGGTACATTTCATCAAATAATCGCGATATTGTTCTCCTATATACGGACAATATGAATGGAGGTGGAACCACAAACGGTTTTAATTTTACGAACGAAGAATTATTAAATTTAAAGAAGACTCTTATTTCAGTTTTTAACGAAACATTTTCGAAAAAGTTATGCTCAATAATGGATGTGGGTCAAGATGTGGAAACTGATTTTAATAACGCACTTTTGCGCAGAATTAAGTCTATAATACAATTTTTCCCGATTAAATAAATTATTGTAACCTTGAAACTTAAAATATGTATGTCTTGTGTTATTTTTTTAAATTCGAAATAATTTTATATTTAAGGATATTTTTATTTGTAATTTTTGTTTAATGACGCTTTTCTAAAATAAACTGCATAATCTTGTATTAAAATTAATTTCTAATTGTTATCTCATCTCATCACTTAATTTTTTTTTTTTTTTAATTCGATGCAAAATATGATTTCTTTTTTAAATAAATACTTAGAAATCAGTATTAAAAAAAATTGATAGTTGGTACAATCTGGAAAAAGAAAATTTGCTTTGCATTATGTCCAATATTCTGTAATATGTGGTTCTATGAGTGTAACCTAAATTTGATCAGAGGAAGGTTAAAAAAAATAAATCGTTGCCTAAAACTTAAAAGGATGAAAACTCAAATAAATGCTTTACAACACTGAAAAAATATGTTGGATTCGTTCAGTATCGTTTGAAAGAATTAGAAATAAAATTGCTTTCGAATCGAAAAAGAATTCGATCACAACTGCCAGATTCGGCCCGAGTTTAGTACGCCTTTAACCGTAACGAATAAGTGGATTTAAAATTGAGCTGATTTTAAAAACAATCCTGTACTGAAAGTTCATAAAAATATTCCATTTTATCTACTTCATTTTTTGAGTACCAATTAGCTTTACAAGAGGAACTATTAAAACCAGGAAAAACTACGTTCGTTTTGTAAATAATTGAACTTAAAATTCCGTTCGTTTTTAATTTCACTTCATTTTGAACATGCCCGTCAGGCGCGGATCCAGCTTGAGCCTTAGGGGGGGAATTTTGTATGATAGAAAAAAGTAAAAAATTTGTTTTTAAAAGTTTGTAAAAAACAATATGTGTATTAGGGTTAGTATTTTTTGCAATTTTTGCGAATATCAAATTCTTTATCGCATAGCCGTATAGACCGTGAAAAAATATTAAGAAATTATGTATTACTTTTTCGCGATCGTGAAGAAAGTTTCCGCACCAAACGCGATAAAGTTTTGAATTTCAGTTTTTCTCCTTACTATACAAAATTAACATTTAATTACAAAATTTTAAGTATTTTCTAATAATTTCATGAATATATCAAGATCTTACCATTTGTACGGAAGAAGGGCGCAAAAAACTCGCGACTCTATTTTGCGTTTTTTTTAATAAACTAAATGTTAATGGCAAATGATAGATGTTTTGATAGATGAGTTGTTTGGCGGATATATAAAACAGTGGTAATTTTCAGCGCGGAACGAGCTATTAAAGTTGCACAAGATATTTTTCCATTATGTAAATCAACTCGCACTTTAAACTTAAAATTTATTTCATAAAACACAAAAAAATAGCTTTAAATTTTTGTTATACAGTTGCTTATTTTATGTATTTATGCCTGTATTCATAAAAATATTTTAAATTAAATAAAGGCTTGAAAACCAAATTTTCTATGAAAATTTTCCTTAATAAAATTTTATTAAATTTTATAATCATTTATGAATATGGGGGCTAAAATATATAGCATATATAAACAATAAATGTACCATATATAATGTGTATGGAAATTAAAAAAAAAACAATTTTTTTTGAGGAGCTTTAGAAATTGCATTTGGTGCGGAAACTTTTTTGGCCAAAATGGCCTAAAAAATTATTTTTTTTGCATTATCACTAAAAATTGCCCATCGCGTGGTGGGATGAAGAAATTTTGTCCAAAAAAGTCATTTTCTAATTAAAAAAAACTCAACAAAAAGGTTAAATAAAATATAAGATCAGTTCAATATACATTAATCTTTTTAAAAAGCAATTTATGATTTCCTTGTGAGGCAAATGTAGACAGTAGAGTCTATCTTCTGTCATTGTTGATCTGAGTCATGTTTTTTTATTCGACGAAGGGTAGGAATTGACCTCCCACTCGTAGCTTTACTGATGAGCATTGAAACGAAAATTTGAAATATTTTTCTTAGATTTGGATAGATATCTTCATCACAGTTTATTAAAGCATCTACAAAGTTATCTGATAGATCAGGATCAAGTTTAGATCTTAGTAGGTGTTTATCTCTTTTATCAAATATAATCAGCTCATCAGCTAGTTGTGGTTTTAACAGTTTTGTATCTGTATACGACTTGATTACTCTTTGAGGTAGAAGTTTAGGTATGTTCAATACATTTGGGATATCTATTGGGAAAGTTGTTATTAGATCTTCTAAAATAAATTCAATAAGAGGAATGTAACCTACAACTCGGTAGTAATCTTCAACATTTTGGATGTGATTATTTCGTTAAAATCTTATCTTTTCGATAGGAACCTCGATTTGAACGCAAATAACTTTAACTTTTTCAAAAATCCCTTTAAATTGTTCTTCGGCTTTATTTCTTTTTTCTTCAAGGCACATGATAAAAATTTTGATAAGGCTTGATCCTTTTTGAAGATCTATATCGTGCTTTTGTAAAATGATACTAAGCGGCTGTGTTACAATAGGTATCGATCGCACTTTATATGTATATTCCGCAAATAAATTCAAAAGTACTTAGTGAGTTCCTTAAGGTAGATTTACTACCTTTCCATTCAGATATTTTCTCCAAAGCTTCTACTAAATGATGTACACTTGTTGCAACGACGCATAATGAAGAGAGTTTGGCTCCCAAATACTGTTTTTCGCTTGGGATTATTATATTTAAAAAAATTTGTCGTTTCTTTAACAAATTAGAAATTGAGTTGTTCGATTTATGGGAATAGCAAGGCGTTTGTTTCGCATTTGTCGCGGTTTCCAGGATTTTTTAACAACTCCATTTTCTGCTGACATCAGAGGACACCCAAAAATACTTATTGAAAATTTCGTTAGAGATTCAATAAAAAAAAAAAACAAAAAAAAACCTCGCTGGGATTTCCAAAAATTTTGTACATTAAAAAAAATATTATTGGGAATTCTTGTATTATCAAAATTAACAAAACATATTTTTAAAATTTACGGGGGGGAAATTTCCTTATTTCTCCCCCCCCCCCCCCTGAATCCGCGCCTGATGCCCGTTAATATGTCACTTTTATAAGACTGGAAATGACTGTCAAATTTTGGGAAGATCGGTTCGATATTTGCTATAGTCCCATATAAAGCTTCTAAAAAGCATTTTAAAATGTACAAAACTCTTAAAAAATTACCACTGTACTAAACAGGTGTATTCTAGGTTTCGACTCGAATTGAAAACGAAAAAAATTTTAAATCCGCATTATTCATAAATTGGTGTTCTGAAATTCGCATGTTTTTGTGTATTCGAAGTTTTTGTTTAAAAAAAAAACTTAAGTTCAACTAAAGCTAATTTGCTAACCGCAGCATGAGAGCAAAGTCTAATATTTCTTAAAATCGTAATGTATCATAGGAAAAATCGCGAAAATTCGCAAACTTTTAAATAAACCCTTAAATTTTTTTTTTTTTTTTTTGACTTTGCTTAAACACTAAAGGAATGGCAATAATTCTTTGAAAAATGCAAAACTCGCAAAATTTTGCTAACAGCGGCATAATAACAAAGTCTACTATTATAAATCGTTAAAGCTGTAATGAATCAGAAAACTTACAGGAACAAATCGCTTTTATCGAACATGGCCAAATTCGAGATTTATTTCTTTTTTTTCTTTTAATTACTGTTTTCGTGCGACATTTCGTCGGTTTATTATTTAATTGTCGTATGTGGATACAAATTTCATAGGACATACCTACGACAATTAAATAATCAACCGACGATTTGTTGTAAGTGTATTGATATTTTAAATAGCCGATTAAATAGTCCTTAATACATTTCTTTTACAAAGTGTTTACATTTACGAAATTCTTTCCCAGGTATTAAACACAATAATCCTAGGTGATTGCCATTTATATAAAATTAAGAGTAAAATAAAGTAAAACCAATAAATTTAACCAGCTTTACGGTCTTAGAATATTGACTTTAATTAAGAAACTTCATTTCGTTGTGAATTTTTTTATCTTTAATTTGCTCTGCAAACTATATATTTTTTGAGCATATTTTTCAAACGGAAAATTCAACACTTGGACAAGCTCATGATACAACTACCGCTATGCTTAAAATATTTAAAGAGAATCGTAATAAGTTTGATGCAATTTGGAGTGATATTGAAAACTTTTCAAAGGAAAATAATATATCATTGGAAGTAATGCATGTTACGAAAAGATAAAAAGGAAACTCTTTTAATAAAGATTTTTATATAGAACAAGCAATTAAACCGTTACTTCGTTAGCGTCACCTTCGTGGACATATCTGTTTGCCAAAGTTAATTTTCTAGGTCTTAACTTGTTTAAATTCTAGCATTGAGGGGGTTAAATGTAATAGGTTTTAACAAAAAAGTTCCAACATTTTTTATCTCATATGTTGATATTCACCTATAATTTTGTGTTTCTAAGTTCAATATTCAATATTATAGAAAATTTAAAAAGTATCACTCGTATAACACTGCAGTTACACGCTCAAGTTTTTCTTGATAGTCTTTTACATATACTGTTTGTCAAAATTTCCAAAAATTGATAGCTGTGACGTAGGCTGCATTCAATTTTTGAGCAATTTACTTTCAAGCAGTGTTGAAAAATTCAGTACTTTGGTACTTTTTTCAGTACTTTTTCATATTAAAAATACCGCAGTACCCCCGCATGGTTTTCAGTACTTTTTTATCCATTGAGCTTTTTAACTCTTAACTTTTGGTTTTGGTCATCATGTGTTTGTTGCAAAATTTATGTTGTTGGAACTTAAAAATAACTAACTACGTTAACATTGAAATGCAAAGCTTGGACGCCAGGATTCATATTTTGCTTTCGAGAATGGGATATTTGTTCTTACAAGTGGCAAGAAAATTTATAAGAAGGGGTGCGTTGGATAAGTTAAATGTAAATGAAAACCATATTTATAGAAACATGCTATGTTAAGGAAATGGTTTATAAAGTAAAAGAAACTGCGAAATTATTTTATTCGACAATTTGCAAAGCATTAAGAACTAAATTTTGATTTGAAAAAAAAACCAATACTGTTGTTATTAATGTTTTTTTACAAGCGATAAAGAAAACTATAATAATATCAATTCTCAATTCCGTGTTCTAGCGGATCTTCCAGAAATAAAGCATTTCAGAATTTAATATATTTAAATTTTTTGGAAAAATATAGCCAATATTAATAACGAAACAAATGTTTGCTGACATTTCACGCATTGCTTTTGGTATTTTATCGATACCACAATTCAGAGCATCAATTGAAGCACAGCCGCGAATAACGTTTTAAGTTACAAAATAACTTTTTTTCAGGAGAGCAAAAAAACGTTTTTAACAGGCAAGATTATTAATTTTTTATTTTTTTTTTTTAGATTATTAAAAATAATGATAATGAAAATTTTTATGCAAAATATCAACAAATTTAAAACTTAAATTACATGCAAATTTACAGTTTATAACTTTTTTTTGTGGAAAAACGTTTCATATCCACAATCACGATGTCATTTAAAACGTTCTTCCACTACACAAAGCATCATGACTGATGGCTTTTAAAACGTTATTCCACGTATAAAACCATTTACTTTGTATCATTTTTAAGTAACTTACAACGTTCTTCCACTGGCTGACTCTTTGTATGCCCTTTTTAAAGGCTTTAAGGTGCATAATTTTGGGTGATTTGAGGTTTAAACAGTGTACGAGAGTAATGTTAATGGTTATCTTCAAAAAAACAGTTTTTGCAAAAAGTGGCTTTTACAACGTTATTCGCGGCTCTGCTTCAATTGATCGCACATTTTCAAATGCAAAATTATGTTAAAAGCAGATAAAGAAATCGTTTACACGTAGCAACTGTTTCAAGTTTGATAAAAACTAAAGATCTATTAAAATCAACTGCTAGTTGATGTTTATCTTATAACACTGAATTTAAAGCTTTATTTTAAAACATTAATGTTTTAACGTTTTTTAGAACTTAGTTCTAAGTATATAAAATATGTAAAAGTCTGAATAATGTTACTTTGCAAAATTTTAAATATACTTAAATATAAATACCAAAATAAAAAATACAAAATCTTTAAAAATAAATATAGATACAAGCATGATACAAATACAGAAGGTAGTTCCACTCTCTCTTTTTGTCGCCATATTAACGTTCTGACGTTTATTGGAATTATGAAAATGTGTGCTACCATATTTCATAAAATAATCCCATTTTTCTGTTTTTGTTTTGTTTGTTTTTTGAAGTTTGAAAATATTTTATAACAATTTACATATTTTTTTTGGTAATTTTAAAAATAATATTATAACTTAAATATGTGAAAAAGTAAAAAAACATAATATACAATAAGGATATCCTTTGTTTTACTTCGCAAATATAACGACGATGATAAAGTAAAGATGCATATTCACGTGTATGAAATTTACACTTCAAGGAAGCAGGATGAATATTATTGGAATTACTTCTCATGAACTCGTTTATTTCGTAACATTTAAGGACAGTTATGGTTAATATTAGACTTTAATATTAGCTTGGATTACTCCTAACAGCATTAGTGTACGTAAGACTTCAATTTTATTATTTTAGGTAGGTCGGGTTTGGGGAAGCAAGAGGAAAAAAAAAGCGCAAGTGGGAGCAAAAATAAAAAATCAAAAACTTCCACAGAGTCACTCCTAGAGAAGTCAAATGTAGGACCAACCCCATTTTTCACCCGTTTATAACATAAATACAAAATATATTAAAAAAAGTCCTATATCGGCCTAGCATTCCCCCAATGGGGGTCAAATGTATAATCGACCTTTATTAATGTTTTGCTCGAAACGTTTTCTTAACCAAACATACATGCCCTTTATATCGACCCATTAGGGGGCTCCCTTAAAAATAGTTAAATGAAATTCTTAACTTCTTATAATGCATAAAATGCCTTGTTTCTAACAAACCTAGCTTCCATACAAAATTTCAATCTTCTCAAAAGTTTTTTATGAAAAATGCATAATGCACTGTGATGGGAAAATGTTGGCGGACCTTCAAGGCAGCGGGAGGAAAGTCGATCGACTTCATGTTATAGTCATTTATTATGATAAGGACCAACTCTTGGGAGTGCCAAAAATATTTAAAAAAAAAATAAACAAACCGAACATTTTATCTAAATATTGGGAAGTTCGTTATTTTGTACGTATAACATCAAAAATATTTGTTCTAAGCCCAGTTTAAGTATACTGATTAACTCATAGCCACTTTCTGAATTGATCTAGGGATGCCCGACCGAGAAGCTGTCCATACACATTTTGTGGGAAAAGTTACGTACAAAGTACGCATTTTTTAAGAGAATTAACCGAAATTTTTTATATGCATAAGATTTAAATTGTCAAAAGGAAGGAGAAATTAAGCTATTAAAGCTATTTATCCTGATAATTTATATAATTTATATAATTTAAATTAAGTATTGTATTAAAATGTTATGAAGAGATTCTAAAATTATATGTTTAAGTTAAAAGATAAAAAAAAAACTGTAACTTAAATCTTATTTTATTAATTTAAATTTATATTTAATAAAGATAAATAGACCATACAAATCGATGGCTTAAGATTTCAAATCACTTGTGATTTTGAAATCACAATTGTGATTAATGGGTGTTTTGAAAACCACAAAAGTTTTAACTTAGTTAAAAATGGTGGAAACAAATAAGCAAGTAATTTTAAATCGGCGGCCACTTAGCTGACTGGTTTAAAATCACAATTATGAAAAAAGCTTTTTGTCCAGAACACCTTTTTTGTGATTTCAAATCACTTTCACAAAAAGTGATTTTCAGAACATGCCTGTCAATTTTTCTTAAAAATGTTTTTTGTTGTTTATTATGGTAGGCAAATGCGAAATGCATCTTGCTTTAAAATTTTAGGGGGCTATAGAATAAAATTTGTTGCATATTTTTATTAAAAATCGATTCAAACTTTTTTTATATCTAAAATTTTACGGATTTTATAAACATTTTGCATCTTCCCCTTTGAACTTACCAAAAATCGAGTTACGCCTTTTTTATATTAAGCCATCGAAATAGTGTGTTTTTTATATTTAAGAAAACAAACCTATGTATGCAATTAGTCAAGTTCACTTTAACTACTTTTAGCTCTAAAGCAAATTAAAATGCTTAAAAATTCACATTTATGCTGTTAATATAAATTACACATATTAACTTATAATTTCCAAGAGGAACTTATTGCCTTTTTTTTATTTGTGGCAACGTTTTTTTTAATGTTTCCAAAAAACAGACTTCAAATAATTCCGATAAACTTCAAAAAATAAATTTTGAGAGAGAAGTGGAACTACCTTGTGTATTTGTATCATGGATACAAGTATAAATTTATGTTGACAAAAATAAAATTTTTAATTTATTTACTTATTAAAAAATATATGAACTATTTCAAATATTTTTTTTTAGAAAATACTGGGAAAAACGTACCTTATCCTAAGTCTCGACGAGCAATTTGTTTAGCAATTATTGCCGTAGCAACTATCAAATTATATTGCCAACACTAGATATTAACGTTTGGACTGCATAAATATGTATTTGAACACATGTTCAGCAACAAATGTTATAATATATTTCTGAGCAATTATCTTTTAACACAAGCTGTCAAAATCAATTATCAGTTACAAAAAAGGAAAAATTTTAAACTTAAAACATAAAATTTGAATACAAACTTTACAAATTAATAATAAAAAACAAATGGACGCCTACAATACAAAATCAACATTGGTCATCTATGACAGTTTGGACAAATACTTTAAAAATTCATATATGACACCAAAGTAAAATCAACACTTGTCATCGATGATTTAATATTGTCAGCGTTTGTCACACTGAATCACTTGACGTTCGCCACCGGGTTAATACTGTTTGCTATTAAATACTTAGATAAATGAATTCCAATAAAATATTTTTTGTTCCTTTTATTTTCAAAAATTATTGTTTTAACAAAAAGTACCATTTGGTGGGAAAAATAATCTTTTAGTTGAAGTTCAGTACCATTACGAAATTTTAATTTTGCAACACTGCTTTCAAGATGCCATTAAGAAAAAAATTTATAAAGAGAAACGTAAAATTTGCTCACTAACCTTGAAATCAGCTGTTTTCTTGAACGTAAATTGAAACACTCACTGGCAAGAGAATTTTAAAGGCAAGTTCGTATCAATTTTTAAAAGTATGAGTGTATTGGTAAAAAAGTGTGAGTGTATTAAAACTTGATAGGCAAAACTTGATCGTGTAACCCTCAAGTAACACAAAAGCAGATAAAAGAAAGTTAATTTCCCGTAATATCCTTTTTGATACTTTTTCTCCCCATTTACGTGCCAAAAATTTCAATGTTTTAGTAGGAGCCCATAATTTAGTACTTATGTATATGTCAATGAATGGGGAAAATGTTTTAATTTAAAAGATAGATGGCGTGCCAAAAAAATTCCAAAATATGTACAAGTTTTACGCGTTTACTTTTCAAAAGGACTAAATTTCAAAAACGTACCAGACACCTGTCCTCTTATTTTTTTAATGATCAACAATAAGTGTTACATTTTTTGGATCTCTTTTAGTTTTGGATTTTTGAGGTTTGCGGAATCGATTTGGCGAGAGGCCAGCCTCGGTCCTAAAGTCAGCTTTTTAGTTTCAGGAGTTTATGATGTGCGATGATGAATCTGTCCGTAACTATACAATTTTATATTATATAGATTGATAGAGAAAAATGTTTTGAAAAAAGCAAACAAATAAGGAAAGATTTTTACACCTTAAACGTTCGAATTTCGAAAAAGTACTAAATCTCTATTTGTATTTTTTAGATAAGCTACGAATGTGATATAATTTTTATTAACCCATGTTCACCAAAAAAAAGGCGTACCTCAAAAAGTACCAGACACCTGTCCGCTTTTTTATTAAATTAAATTTAAATTTTTTTCTATCTCTTTTAGTTCATGAGATATGAGGTTTGCGAATTTACCTGTTTATACCGCATATTTTTCTAATGAACAACAATAAGTGTTAATGTTTTGTATTTCTTTTAGTTAAGGATGTGTGTACGATGACGTAGGTACAATTTTTGATCTCTTAAACATTTGAATTTTGAAAAAGTACCATATATGCATTTGCATTTTTTAGATAAGTTACAAATGTTATCTAATATTTATTTCTATGCGTATTGGTTGTGCAAAAAAGTTCCAAAATACAGTTTTACCCGTTTACTATCTCAAAGGGCAAAATTTCAAAAAAAGTACCGGCCACATGTTTGTTTTTTTTATTTAATGAACAACAATTATTATTAAATTAAAAAAAGTACCAATTTAATTTTAAAAAAGTACCAGTTAGAAAACATAAAATTACCAAAACATCCCTATTACAGATTCTCATTCAATAAGTAAATTGCATGTTTAATTTTATGTTTCTACTAACTACTGAAATTCAAAAGTACCAGTTTAAGAATAAAAAAGTACCAAAAAGATTCCTCTAACAGATTCTCATTCACACAGGATCTCGCATGTTTAATTTTATATTTCTAGGTGCAGTACTAACGGAAATTCAAAAAGTACCAGTTAAAATACATAAAAGTACCAAAAACTTTCCTCTTATAGATTCGTATCCACTCAGGACATTGCATCTTGATTTTATGTTTTAAGGTCCAATATTAACGATAATTAAAAAAATAGCAGTTGTAGAACCAACAAGTAAGAGTGCTATATTTGGCTATGCCGAAATTTATGTACCCTTCACCATGGTTTGGAAAGAGCATAAGTTTATATACATATATATGGGCAAATCCCAGAAACAGTCCACCAACCAAAAATTTTTCAAATTAATTTTTTTTAATGGAATATAAGACTAGATGCATAATTTCATTTTTATATTAAAAAATATGTATTTCAATGATCATTAATGCAATGATTTTTACCAAATCCTACCCCACTGCTGATTTCTTAATGTTATAGGGTAAGTGCACCTAAGTTCGGTATGTACCAGTCATTGTTGCCACTTTGTGGGTAATTACCCGAATTTGGTATAATTTTTGATGTCGTGGGTAGAGCGTGGGTAATTTCTCTTAGGTTTAATTCAGGTGTAATTTGAAATTTTTACTTCAGATACCCAAATAAAATCAAGATTCGATTTCAGTGATGACATTTAATTCTTTTTAAATATTGTTGATAAAAAATGCACAGTCATCTGAACCAAAGTCTCGGGTTCTTTTAATGAAAAGACTTCAATCATTTAATATATAGTTTCAAAAGTTTGGTAATAAATGTATATCGTAGTGATTTAGAACTTGGAGTTTATTCAAGAAAGTTATTCAAACTACAAACTAGCCTGGGGGTAGAAATGTTTCTAATATTCCAACATATAATTAATTTTATTTGTGTCTGGAAACTTTCAAATGCTTTAGTTTGAACAATATTTAACGTCCTAAACAGTTGTTAAACTGAATTACGAAAGGGACATCTTAAAATTATAGAAAACACAAAACAAATGAATTTTAGTTGCAAATTTATACACGGCGCTACCATTTGAAACTGATTTAAACAAATAGGCATCACCGCGCCTGTCCTTGACGAAACGCATCGCAGACGTTCAATTTCGTTCCTCTTTTTCGAGCATTGCTGGCTGCATGTCACGAATAAATTAACAATGTTGGCTTCCAATATGTCAATTGTTGCTGGCTTATCAGCATAAGCCAGTGACTTCACAGGCCTACGGAAAACCATCAAGAGGTGTCACATCGTACGGCCTTGAAGTCTAATTGACAGATTATTTTCTCTAATTCAACATATCGCCTTCATTTGGGAAAAAATTGCGTCATTTAAATCATAAAGTCGCCTGTTGCGAAAATTTCCAAAGTAAAGTTTGTTATGTTTTTGCTTCTTTGTAAATGTCTTTTATTAAATAAAACTCAAATTTTATATCAGGTGTAATTTCATTTAAATCGTGTAATTTTGCTTCATCGCAAGCAGTGATGTTAACTTTTATTTTTTCATTACCGTACGGCTCTCTAAAAATTACCGTTTTTGAGAAGAAATTACCGTACGCAAAGGTTTTTTAATTAAACATTCACAGCAGTATTTAACCCTTCTGCATCCCTTGCATATGTGCCCTTCCTATGATCCTTTGGGTCAATATGACCCAACAATAAAATGTTAACAGCATTTCATATTTAAGTATAATAAAAACAAAAGCGATTCTATTGATTATTTGACCGAAAAAATTATTGATCGATGATTCTGAATGAAGATGAACTCAATTCAATGGAAAACAAATTTTAAAGTGGAATTAAACTTGCAATATCGCTTGTTGGGTCATATTGACCCAAAGGATATTAAATGTGTGTAAATCGTGTTTTTTGGAGGGGGAAGGAAAAACTAAAATTTTATTATTTTAATTTAAATTTATAATTTTTGTCCCTGTAATGGATAAATTGAAGTTTCACGTCCATATCTTATATTAAAAGAGAAAAATTTTGCGTTTGAAAACCAAAATTGGGTCAAATTGACCCAAGGAGTGCAGAAGGGTTAAAAACTATTTATTTAAACTTTAAATGTATTTTATGAAAAATTTTAATGAAAATCTTCGTTTAAAACATATTTTAAACCAAAGTTATTGTATTTTTGTATCATCATATAACTAAAATTTTAACGTTACTGACAGACTGATTCATCATCGCACAGCCTATAAACGACTGAAGCTAAAAAGTTTAAATTTGGACCGGAGTTGATATCGTCCAACTAAGACAGAATTTTTTAAAATTCGAATATCGCAAGAGAATATTAACTCAAAAAGTTATTTTTTACGTTTTGGAAAAAATGTACACGCAATATCCATATCTAGCCGCTGTAAAATATAGTGCTATTTTGTCATCTTCTTATGATGAAACGATTGGTTTAAAAGTTCTTCTTCATATGCCCTTAATACAAAATTAAAACATAATAGTTTTGCTTACAATGTTGTCATTAAAATTTTTTAAAAAGTATTGCAACTGTGTTAACATTGTAAGCTCATTTTCATTTGGCAGATGTGTAAAATTAATATATTCAACATTTTTTATTTTTCCAATTTATTCTTCGGAAGGAAATAATTCCCAGTTTCTATTAATTAATAATATAACTACAATGAGTTATTTAATTTTTCATATTTTACACTTATCACTGTAACCTAAGCATTTGCAGAAACATAACATTCTTAATTGTTTGTATAACATTCATCTATTTCTAAAACTGGTTGAAAATCACCTCTCAAAAGTTAAAATCATAAAGACTTCATATGTAAGTATGTATGTATATAAATATCAAAAAGACCAAATCTTGATATTACCGTATTTTAAATTAAATTACCTTGCTACCCTTTGGGGCTCAAAATTACCGTAAAAAAGGGTAATTACCGTACGGTTAACATCACTGATCGCAAGTGTAATTTTGAATTTAGCTGGTGGTAACACTGGTACCAGTAGTCGGCATTTTTTGCATTTAAACGTTAATAAAAAAGAAATGCGGGGTTTTTATTCATAAATAGCATCAAGAAAATTTGTCAAGAAAATTTACTCATCTTTCCATTAGTAATAATTAAATTGGAGGAAGATGAGTATTTTTGCAAATCTTGAGTGGCAAGCTCTTGAACTTTTGCGGTGACCCTTGTTTTTCAAAAAAAAAAAATTAGTGTTAGAGCTAACTTAAAAAGGCAAATAGGCATATTATTTTTGGGAAGTTTATTACTTATAAAGTTTAAAAAGGTAAAAAGTCTATTAAATTTTGTCGTAAAAGTAAAAAATTTACAAAAAGTAAATATTTTATTAATTTTGTTGGGTGCCGACATTAGGAACAAAAATTTTCAAAATTTCCTTTGGTCGGCATTGGGTGCTGACTACTGGCAAATCAGTATTTTTCTCTGATTACACTCAAATTAGAGTAAATTGTTCATCAATCGTGCCTCTTGCCTCTGAGATAACAGAAAATGAGTTTAAAACGAGTTTACCCAGTAGTCGGCATGATTTCTTTTGAGTATCTCATGACCTGCCGAATATAGGATAAGTGTTGTCCTAAAGTCGGCAGCAATTTTATTTCTAGTTTAACTGTATATGGATGGGGTCCCAAAACAGTATATTTTTTAAAATTTGTAAGGACTATTAAATATTTGCATTTCATTTACATACTTATTTCAGTAAAGTTAAATATGAAAAGTAAGAAAACAATGTTAATATTTAAATTTACTGAAGTGGCCCTACAAAAAAAAAGGTTTGATATCTATACTAAGTGCCAGCCAGAAATGAAGCTTTCCAAGCTCCACTTTACAGGACAGAATACAAGTTTAGTCAAATGCTAAAGAGGATAAGTTAGTAAAATAGTGACTCGTCCTCTCCAAATGCAAACTTCCGGTAAAAATTTATTACATTCTGAACACAGTGCAAGCGATTATAAAGGAAGATGGACGCACCATACTATTTAAAAATGATCGTCCTTGAATCGGCATTTAAGCTAAGCTGTTAAGAAAGCAGAGGCAATTAGTAAAGGACGGGTCTTTCAAGAAAAACCATCTCATCGAACAAAATGTTGTTGATATTTTGGATGATCCGTCCAGAATATGTAATAGCGACAAGATAAGTCCCAATGGTTGAATTTCCATATGTAAGATTTTAGTTTGAAATCAAACAATCAATTTTCCGATGTTGAAAGTAAAAATTTTTTTTATTCAATTTATATTTTAATTGATTCCAATAAAATATTACATTCAAATTCACTTATTGCAATAAAAATGAAATCAGAATTAAAATCTTCGTTTCCTTCAAATGAATCTCCTTACAAATTTAAAATCATTTCGAAATCAAAGAATGAAATCAGTTTGGTTGAAATCATTTTGATTTCAGATTTTTATAGCTCTGCCTCCAACAAAACTTATTTAAAAGAAATATCTTAATCATATTTTGGTTAAAATAGTCCTTCATCAAGAAGAAACAAACACATTATTGTTGCCTTCAAACATGTTTTGGGTAATAACAAAAATATATTCAACACTTATAAAAGCATGGTTACCCATAGCATTTTGCTCTTGGAAAAGAGGAGGTTAAATAGAACTATTAGTGGTTAACAAATCATTGTAATATTTAGCCATAACATCAAAATATGGTTGTGACTACAACAATATGGTTAAACTAACTATAATATGTATTAAATTTCTCGTTAAAAATAGTTTTGCTGGAGGTAAAACTTTTTTTCAAAGTGTGTACACCAAGATAAAAACATGTTTAAAAATGGTCACGTCCAACAAAACTATTTTTAAAGAAAATTTTGAACTTATTATGTTTAATTTAACCATATTGTTGTCTCCGACAATCATATTATGGTTAAATAAGTCGTCCATCAAGAAGCCACGAATATATTATGGTTGCCTCCGAACATGTTATGGTTAATAATAACTAAAATATGTTTAACACTTTTATTAGCATGGCTGTTTTTCAACCATAGCATGTTGCTCTTGCAAAAGAGGAAATACTATTGTTAATTTGAAAACAAATTATTGGCATATTTAACCACAACATGTTTTGAGGCAACCATAATATGGGAATGGCGTCTTGATGGAGGTCTAATTTAACCATAATTTGGTTGTCGGAGACAATAATATGGGTAGACTAAACATAATATGTTCAACATTATTTTTAAAAATGGTTTTCTTGGAGATGACCATATTAAAACCTGTTTTTTCTTTGCGTGTAATGCCTACTTAAACGTACAAATGTACATTTTAGAAAGTAAAAAGCTTAAATTTTCAATAAATTATCAATTGGATTCGTGCACAAATTGGGTTTTTTCTTTAAAAAATTACCATGCCGACAATAGGATCATTACATGCCGAGGATTGGAAGATCGTATGCCGACTACTGACAAATGCCGTGTATTTTAGAAAAAAGTAAAATTACTCAAATTTAATATAGAATGTGTCTAAAAACTCTTATATGAATCGAAAATATACATATTACTGAACTGTAGTGGCTAGTTGCCATCCCAGTATCACGTTTGTGTACGTAATGGCACCAGTTTAAAAATGAAATGAAAGTTAAACTGCCTACTACTGGTACACTTACCCTACGTGAATTTAGCATTATTTTGGCTGATTTTTTTTTTTTTTTTGGCTTTCTTAAAACTAAAATTTTTTTGGCGAACTAATCATAGTTATATTGCCAGGGTATCACACAAATTTTAGGAGCCTCAACCGCAAAGTCCTCGTTCGACCAAAACCTTCGAATAGGAAGGCGAGAGCTTCCAGAATCCGCTCCAGAGTATATTGGTCTCCACCAGTAATCTTCTGAGTGTTTTTCTTGGTACTCCACCAGTAAAACGTCTGAGTTATATTGGTTCTCCACCAGTCACATGAGTTATAAATGGTTCTCCACCAAACAAAACCTCAAATTGAGGTTAAAAACGATTGCATATAGTTAATGCAGATACCGCAAAAACTGTAACTCGGTACAGTTATACGACGCCGAAACACTAACCAATGCGGGGTGACACCGCAAAACGCAACAAAAGCAGACAAACAAAACGACCTGTTTGCCCTTAAGAAATAATGACAAAAAGCGCGAGCTGCTTCTCCACTTAGAGCAGTTTTACGAGTGTGGCTGATTTTTGTGCTTAAAATAGCACTTACAGCCAGGATTACCGTTGGAAATTTTCGAAAAGGGTCACAAAAGATTTTTTTAATTTTAATGAACATAATAAGACCAAGTTTTTTTTATAAGCAAACAAAAAAATAATGTTTCAGGTAGGAAGAGCTCAGACAGGGCATTCCTGTCATGTTTTAAACACCTGGCAAAAAGTTTATTCTTTATCATTATAGCTAATTTTTTCATACTTTTTATGTAACTTTCCGATTTAGCGATGTCAAATAAATTATAGTGTTTGTTTCAAATTTTGCTATCGCTCGCGAATTTTAACCATTTTCTCGATTAAAGCGATTTTTTCGTGTAAGTGTCAGATATTTTTAAAGCTTTTACGATTTTTAATAAATATAAGTAGGGTTGCGATTTCCATGCAAATGCATGTTTTTTGTCGAGAGTCTAAAATCGATGTCGACCAATTATCTTTCCGAATCATTAAATTTGCGTTAAAATGGCATCGATTTGTTTTTGCATATTGTTGCATATTTTGGTGAAAATGCATATATATGCATATTTTGGTTTTAAATGCATATTTTTGCATATTTTAAAATTTTTGAGTGATATATTTTTTAAATTTCCATATTATAAAAAACAAGTTCTTCAAAAAATTTCCAAATTGTATACATACAAAAAAACCCTTAAAAAAAATTTTTTTTTTAATCAATTAATAAATTGTTTTGAGCTCTGCTTAAAATACAAGATTTCGACAACAGATCGTTTAAGGAAAGAAAAATAGCCCGACAAATTAAAAAAAAAAAATCCAAAACGTGTTGCAAAAAAAATACAGGATTTCAAAAAACAAATGAAATTCCACTATTTTTGATCTGGAATCAAATGTGGGATCTGAATTAATTAATTAATAAACTCCAAATGAATTGGCATCCTTTAAGTATGCTTCAACTTCGGTTGACGTTGAGAGATCATTTTCCATGTACAAAAGCTTTTTAACAGACAAAGGCTTACTTTTGATAATATAAAAAAGTATTTATTTGATTATGCAAACAAAAATTTAAATTATGTTGTTATTTAAATTAAATTTAAAAAAATATTATACCTTTGAATAACAGTAGAATTTTTTATTTTGTTTTGTTTTAAATAAAATAAAAAAACAAACGCTTTTTTTATTGAAAATTCTCAAGTTTTTAGTACATATTTTTTATTTTTTTTAATTCATATTTTGGAGTTTTTAGTGCATATTTTATGCGCATATTTTCGATTTTTTAGTGCATGAAAATCTCATCCCTAAATATAAGACTTTGCTATCATACCGCTGTTACCAAATATTTGGGAATTTCCTCTAATTGAGCAATTTTTACCTCTTGTTTTCATTCCTGTTAGGGCACTCTCAACACTGTCGATTCAAAAGGGGGCGAAAAGTTCAATACCTTTTGCCATTATTAAGGGCGAATTTTTTTGAATAAAACATGCTACTGTTTATTTTATTTATATGAGTTATGTTTGCTTTTAGGGAAATTGTACTTTACTATCAAAAATCAAGGAGAAGAAAGCATGGAATTGTAAGTTTATACTTTGAGTCTGTTCCATATCAAGCGATGCTTATTTCGAAAACATTTGTTTAGCACTTCTGTTCCGCAGTGTTGCCAAAAAACAAAATGTGAGAGCTATTTCCAAAAAAGGATCAAAAAGTGTCACAAAATAGGTGATAATGATACAAAAGTATAATTTAAAAAAGGGTCATAAAAGGTATCAACCCCGTCGAAAAAGGGTCAAATTGATACTTTAGTATCACAACGGTAAAGCTGCTTACAGCAGACTTATCAAAATATAAATTTCGTTAAAAAAAAAGTTGATATTCATTAGTTTAGGAAATGCAATTCATAAAAATATAATTTGTGTTGGTAAAATAAATAAAATATAATAAAAAATACTACTGGAAAAACTGTAGCGTGCGTCACAAAGGGTTCACGGCTTTTGTGAAAAAATCACAAAATTTTTTGGCTGCGAATAAGTGCGTTTAGAATTCTCTTATAGTCATCTTTCTTTTAGCAATTAGATTTTGTATACCTTATCATGCCAAATTCGCTAAAAATTAGGAAAACGCACTTCAACAGTTGAAGTTACTTCCACCTTTTGTAGCGTGCGTCACAAAACTTTGTGATCGATTACTTCGCAGCAAATTCTTGCTAAGAAATTATGATATATGCCATTCGTAAGTACATATTAATGTCACTAAATACTATATATAAGTTGAAGCCAAGGCCCATTGAAAAGGTCTGGCAAGAAGCCTGATGATCATTGTTTTCGTTCTTTTGAGCTTTCAAAAGTTGTTTACATACACGTTTTTTCCTTTTGCTTTGTATATGTGGTAGAAAGTTTTTGACAGCTTAAAAGAAAAAGTTTTTTGTTTTTGTACAAGTAAGCTATCTTTTTTGAAAGACCAAAAAATGTTTATATTTCAATCAGAAAACGCGTGCGAATGTAGCGTTCGTCACGCAGGATTTGCCCATATATCTAAATATATGTATGTATGTATATATACACGCATATTTATATAATATATATCGCTTAATTTTACTTAATTATTTGCACATGTTTGCGTGCTATTAAATATATTAAAAGTTTAATTAATATATAGTAAGTTTAGTTTTGATCGAATTACAGTCTTTGGTCATAACTCGGCCATTTTGCAACCGATTTGACAGATTTTTATACCGACGTCTTTAAGAATAAATTTATGGATACTGAAAATATGTATTAAAAAAAATTATATTTTTGACATAAGTTTTTTTTACCGATTATTCCGGGGTTTTTAGCGAATATGTTCTACTAAAGATTTCAGATAATTTGATATCTAAGACGTATGAATAGGTCATTTTACAGATCTAAAATTTTAGTTTTTATTAAAGTTTTAAGGTTTTTTAGTCCTTTTTTGAAGTATTTTGCTCATAACTTAACAATTTTTAACCGATTTCGCAGATTTGTATACCAACGTGCGTAAGAATAATATTGCCATTAAATTGGGTTATAGGTATATACCGTTAGCTAAAATGCAAAAAGACGTAACTAACAAAAAATTCAAAATCTAGTTTTTAATTAAATATTATGAATGCGATTAAACTACATGTATTGCCAAATTTTACCCTTCTACGATCAAAAATTACGCTTTTATTAACAAAAAACAAAGGGACGTAACTAAAAGTTTGTTTATTTGATAAATGTAAAACGACTTACATAGTTTTAAAAGGTTTTTTGCTTCTCTTTTAAAATAATATTTTTGTTAGTTACGACTTTTTGCATTTTAGCTAACGATATATATATATATATATATATATATATATATATATATATATATATATATATATACTTACGTATATATATGTATATCTATTTAAACAAACTTAATTATAAAAAAAGTTATTGTTGGGATTTCAGTATTTTGGTCATAACTCAGCCATTTTTTAACTGATTCGACAGATTTATGTACCAACGTCTTTAGAAATAAATTTATCATTTACTTTGGTGAAGGGTATAAAAAGCTGAAGAATGATATTAAATTTGCCGTATTTCCCATTTTGGTACTATTTTTTCCCACATTAAAGTATTAAAAATTGCAGTATTGTTGTGGCAGCCCATAATATAGTACGAATATGTCAATGAAAAGTACCAAAAATAGTTACGATTTTCACCCCTTAAACGTTTGAATTTCGAAAAAGCACCAAATTTGTATTCACATTTTTTGAATGTTTCGAATGTGGTATAAACTTTATTTCCAGGTTTATTGGTTCAAAAGATAGATGGGGTGTCATAAAAGTACAAAAATTCAGGTTTTACCCGTTACTCCTTAATAGGGCCGAATTTCAAAAAAGTACCAGACACCTGTCCGCTTATTTTTCTAAAGAACAACGATAAGTATTACATTTTTTTTTTTGTATCTCTCTTAGTTTAATAGATATAAGGCTACCGAATTTTCCCGTTTTTACCCCCTAAACATTCGAATTTCTAAAGATCCCGTCTTAGTGTATCGATTTAGGGTCAGATCCACCTCCGGTCCAAATTTCAAGTTTTTAGCTTCAGTCGTTTACTGCCCGTCTACAACTGACATGAGTTGCTGTTATAACTTGATGTTATAAAAGCGTTGTTAAAACATTTGCGTTAACAACCATGTTATAATATGAGAAAACTTCTAACATGATGAGTCTATACCTAACACTAACATCATATTAGTGTTAAAGTTAAGCATTTCATGTCAGTTGTAGACTGCATGTTAGGTTGCGCGATGATAAATCAGTCAGAGACGTTACAATTTTATATACGGGTAATTCCATGTCAAAATGACCAAGAGTGCGACAATAATTAAATTTGGTGAGAGGGTTCATTTTATCTTATAATTAACATATATGTCATATTCAAAATGTCATAATTTCGCCAAATTAGCGAATGTGTTGAGCTTATTTCTTCAATATCTCGAAAACTACTTGATATACGAAGATGAATGTCATTTAACAGTTTGAAAAAATTGAATACGGGATTTCGTTTTTTTACCAACTTTGAAACCAACCATAAATTTATTTTGTTTCTTATGATGTTGTTGTTGTTTAAAAAGAGTGAAACGTTTTTTTTACTTGCTATTGTTTTTGTTGTTTTTTTACTATCATTTTTCTTATTAGGTCTGTCTGGGTACTTTTCCAGTAGCAAATACTCAGTAAATTTTTTTGGGAAAGTAAGACCAAGAGGTCTGTCTGGGTACTTTTCCAGTAGCAAATACTCAGTAAATTTTTTTGGGAGAGTAAGACCAATATTACTCTATCGGCTGAAAAAATCTCAAAAAGTACGCAGACAGTATCCAGTGAAATTTTGCAAGAAAGCAGCTGATCGGCGTGTAAACAATTGAAATAACAAAGCAAAAGAATTTTAGCATATGTGTAAGCAAAATTGAAGTCTCGAGGTAAATTAAAAAATTATTAATTAAAGTGAAGCTTAAAAAGTGTTGTAAATTAAAAAACTTGTTTATTACACTATTATTAATTCGGTAAATTCAATTTCTTCTTAGTTTTTAGTTTTATTTGTCGGGTTTTTTATAAAACTTCTTTTGCTTACATTGCCCAACATAGTGCCGGCTTACAATGTAAAAAAAGAATGAAATGCCCAATACAGTGCCCTCCAACAGCTTGACAACGGAGAAAAATAATTTGGATGTGAAGTGCTCGCCAGGAACACAATTTCAAATACTCGCCTCTTCAATTGCAAAGTTTGTCCCACAAAGTTCTGCTGGTTCTATCGGTTCTGCCATCTCCACTCCACTTACGCCACGGTCGCACTGTATATTTGGACGTTTCTAGCATGAAGTAAAATGTCTTGTTTATTATAATTTATTATAAACGTTAAAAATCAACACAATTCTAACTACTTTCCTCTGCCATTGTTAAATTAAAATTTTTATTTTCATTTCACAAAAACTATTTCATTTAAACAGCTGGTCAAACTATTTGCAAAATCTTACAAGCGGAAATTTCTCCAGTAACATTTTGCAAGTTCTCTAACTTCCAACTGTCAAAAAATTCTCTTTTTGGCTCTCTCGCTGCAAGAGATTTGGAGTACGCAGACAACATTTTGCAAGATTTTGCGCAAAATATGTGTACGCAGACAGACCTATTGCTGTACTTTTTTAAAGCGTCCAAAAATAGACTGCATGTGTTTTTTGTTGTAGTTCTTATATTTCACATAAATAAGTGTTGCTTAAATAAAAAAATGCCAAAAAACGACAACATTAAGTAGCGTTAAATATTTCATACAAAATTATGAAAACTTGAAACTAATAACGCGTATATTATATTTTTGAAAAGTTGTCAACATTTTTGTTGGTTAAATAAAAATCAAACAAAAATATTATATGTAATATATAATTCTTTCTGTGTACAAACCACATACTATTAAAAAATTTATATTTTTTTGAAACGGACTAAGTCAAAAACCTATTTTTTTATTTGGCTGATTTTTTTATATAATACCTCAAACTGTTCTTTCAAAATCCTGAAACTTTGAAGGAGGTGTTTTTTTTTATTCAATAAGTTTGTATCTTCGTGTGTCAAGTAGTTTTCGAGATATTGAAGAAATAAGCACAACACATTCGGCTAATTCGGCAAAATTATGACATTTTGAATATGACATAACTTTTGAAAAATTCGTTCATATACATACATATGTTCCTTGTAATATAAAAGGAACCTTCTCACCAAATTTCATTAAAATCGGAAGGGGTCGTGTCCCACTCTGGGTCGTTTTGTCATGGAATTACCCATGCATATATAGATTAACCTAAGGTTAAAGTAATTTCTGGATCTGCCTGATGATATTCTTTTAGTTGATTATTGGAAGTTAAATATATATTATTTAGGGAGGCACTGACGAATTAATTATTAATTACAAAAACGTTTTGCAAATTGATTGTGATTCTATGAAGCCGAAGCACTAGTACTTCCCGGTGGCGTTAATGAGCGACATTGTCTTTATGACATTTTCATCGATGAATAATCGCACCAGAGTCAGAAACAAGTTGATATTTAGGTAGTTATGCATGACAACGGCTTTGCAATGTCACTGTTCCCTTAAAAGGAAAAACTTAGCGGCATTGTATGTTAAGAATAGATAACGAAGTGAGCGCTGATTACACTATTATACTTTGTATTAATACATGTCAAAATCTCAAGTAATATGACAAAGTGTGATAATGTGAATGCAATGTGTCACGAAAATGACAAGTGTTATGAAAAAAGTTTGAAATCCCATACGACTTAATCGTTTTTTGAAAAATTTCTAAACAATAATACTTTTCATTGGATCAGGGTTGCATTTTATTTCATGTGTGAGTGTTTATACTTTGTGTGATGGTCTGAACACAAACTGTTATGTAACATTAGATTTTTTGACAGTCGCAACAAAACTCATTAGATTTCTATCTCACAAAATATTATGGAATACGTTAGACTTGTGAGATAGTGTAATCTAGGCTTTAAGAAAATGTTTAAAAACATATCCAGCGAAAAACAATTAAACTTTGATATGCTAAAGTCCGAATTTGAAAAGAATATACATATATTCAAACATTTACAAGTGACAATTAGCCTTTCTATAGTTCTATTAGTTGCGAAATAAATTTCTCAGCTATGTGTAGAATAAAAACATGGTTAGGCAGTGTAATGCTTCAAGAACGATTTTCAAATTTAGCACTTTTAAGGTGGAAGTACATAACACGCGTTAGTTCGTCGACAAGTATCGTGCGTTTATAAACTTTAGCGCGTCAAAAACTGCAAGTTACACAACACGCGTTACAAAAGCCATTCCTGTCAGCTGTTTTTTATTTGTTTACTTATTTGTGCACTAAAAACGGGTTCGAAAGTATATCAAGATTTTGTTATTTTATTAAATTTATTCTTTTTATATAAATATTGTATGTTTTTTAAGCTCTTCAATAAGTTTTTCTTTCATGATTCACAAATTTGTTAAATTATTATTTTTATTGTCAGCTGATTACTTGTCAAAAACACACAACGCGTTAAAAAGTTCAAAGTTAACCAACTTTCCGGCGAAAACGCGTCAAAATATTTTGCATGTAGCTTGTTCTATGAAAACACACTAGCTTAACTTTTTTTGACAGAAGACGACAGAGCGCGCGCGCACTAACGCGTGTTATGTACTTCTACCTTTAGGTATTGAAAATAAAAAAGTCAGATACAAAATTACTTTGGAAGAAGTATTAAACATATTTTGTAGAAAAAGGATAGAAAAAACCCGTTAAAATAACCTTTTCGATAATAAATTGATTTTAACAGAATTATTATTTTTATTTTTTAAAGTTGCAAACACAAATTACCTTTAATTTTCTTTGCTTTTTGTTACATTCAATGCAGACTGAATTTTTGCAATATATTTTTTAATTTTGGTTAATTAAGAAATTATTTTGCTTTAATAAAAAATTATTTTTTATTTATTTTTTATTTTTGAGAAGGGCACTTGCCTACCCCAGAATTAGTGCTAGTTCACACTCTTCAAGTTTTAGCCGTCAAGTCTTGAGTTTTTAGGAGAGAAGGGAAAAGAGAATGCCATTTCTTTTCCCCTCTCTCTTAAAAACTCGAGTCTTGACGAGTCAAACTTGACGTGTGTGAACCGGCACTTACAGTCTAGGTACGCTTACATGCAGTCTACAACTGACATGAAATGCTTAACTTTAACACTAATATGATGTTAGTGTTAGGTATAGACTCATCATGTTAGAAGTTTTCTCATGTTATAACACGATTGTTAATGCAAATGTTATAACAACGTATTTATAACTTCAAGTTATAACAGCAAATCATGTCAGTTGTAGACGGGCAGTTATGGTTGAAACAAACCCAACAACTAAGTGCCGGTTCACACAATTCAAGTTTGACTCGTCAAGTCTTGAGCTTTTAGGAGAGAAGGGAAAAGAGGATGCCATATCTTTTCCTCTCTCTCCTAAAAACTCAAGACTTGACGAGTTCAACTTGACGTGTGTGAACCAGCTCTAATTTGAGATCGCTAAATCGATTAAAAAAAAAAACAAATTGTTGGAAAATAACATAAAAAGCGTTTAAAAAAATTAGCTATACAGGCCTGTTCTGCAAATCACTTTTACTCAAATCACGTGATTTCAAATCACATGTGCCTACTAAAATCACACGTGTGATATTTTAGGGTCCCGTTCTTGTATGTGTTGGTGTGATCTTTAATTGCCGACAGCACACCGAAAAATACAAAAAGGGTATGACTATCAAAACACCAGAAAATCACACGTGTGATTTCAAAAACACGCGATTTGAAATCACGTGATTTTCAGAACAGGCCCGATAATGTGGAAGAACCACCCTAAACAATGGTTCATTTTGTTAATAAAACTAACATTAATGAAGGTATAATTCATGGATTGATATAAGACAGGCGCGGATCCAGCTTGAGCCTTAGGGGGGGAGGGGGAATTTTGTATAATACAAAAAAGTAAAAAATTTGTTTTTGAAAGTTTATGAAGTACTTTTTGCAATTTTTGCGAATATAAAATTCTTCATCGCATAGCATAGCATACAACGTAATCGTATAGACCGTGAACACAGTGATAATTTTCAGCAGCGTAGTAATATATGCGCGGAAATTTTTTTTGATGAGCTTTAGAAATTTCATTTGGTGCGGAAACTTGTTTGGCCAAAATGGCCAAAAAAAATTATTTTCATTATCAATACTAAATTGCCCATCGCGTGGTGGGATGAAGAAATTTTGTCCAAAAAAAGTCATCACCCTAATTGAAAAAACTCAACAAAAAGGTAAAATAAAATATAAGATCAGTTCAATACACATTAATCTTTTTAAATAAGCAATTTATGATTTCCTTGTGAGGCAAATTTAGACAGTACAGTAAATCTTCTGTCATTGTGGATCCGAGCCATGTTTTTATTCGACGAAGGGTAGGAAATGACCTCCCGCTCGTACACAGAAAAAATTATTGCCGAAATATTTTCAAACAAACGCTTGTTTGAAAATTTTTTAATTTCTACAAATTTTTTTACTGATTCAATTAAAATTTTTGTTTGATTTTTATTTAACCAACAAAAATGTTGACAACCATTCAAAAATATAATACACGCGTTATTAGTTTCAAGTTTTCATAATTTTTTTTGAAATATTTAACGCTTTTTAATGTTGTCGTCTTTTTGCATTTTTTTATTTGATCGTAAGCAACACTTCCTAATGTGAAATATAAGAACTACAACAAAAAACACATAGTCTATTTTTGGACACTTTACAACAGTAATTCTGGGTACACACAGTGCAACCTACATGCAATCTGTTTCAATGCAACCTCAAAATATCAAAGCGTTTTGATGTTGATGCAATCTGGAATGAATGAAAATGAATTTAATTCACTAGATTGCGTAAATGCGTTGCATAGTGTGTTCCCAGCATAAGAAAGATGAAGAGGTTTGAAGTAAAAAAAAAAAAAAACAAAAAAATAGCAGGTGAAAAAACGTTTCACTCTTTTTAAACAACAGAAACAACAACATTATAAGAAACAAAATAAATTTTTGGTTGGTTTCAAAGTTGGTTAAAAAAACCATAATCCCGTATTCAATTTTTTCAAACTGTTTGGTTAAATACATCAAATACAAAAATATAATGATGACGATAAACATATCGAGTCGGTCTGTAGCCGTTTTTGGGTTACATTTCTTCTTCATTAGCAAAGGAAAGGATACAGCAACAGTGAGTGATGACGAAAAACATTGTGTGTATAAAAAAAGACTTAGTTCAAAAATTATTCCAACAAAAAAATATGTCTCAAATCCAGCCGGCCGCTCTGCTCTCTCTCTGCCATCATCTTCTAATAAAGTGCCTGCTTGTGTGCGCATCATTGCTTGTGCAAAAACTTTTTTTTTTTTTACTTTGAAATTTAGTATATGAATTTCAGTAAACTTTTTGTTTGATTCAGTTAAATTATTTGTTTGAAAAAATCAGTGTTTTTTTTCAATAAACAAAATGCAAATAAATTGTTTGAATAAGCGAATTTGTTTATAGCACCGATTTCAGACAAAAAATTGTTTGATTCTACAAATTTTTTGTTTGAATTGGAAAAATAATTTTTTCTGTGAAAGCTTTACTGACGAGCATTGAAACGAAAATTTTAAATATTTTTCTTCATCACAGTTTATTAAAGCATCTACAACGTTATCTGATAGATTTGGGGTCTAATCGCCGCATTCGATACTATCGTATCGAATAAGCTTTCGAATTTTTTTGCTTACGATAGACACTGACGTATCGAATGAAAACTCGATAAAGTAATGTCGAGTTACTCGATATCGAATGATTTAATTTCAAATTCAATACATTTCATTTGATATCGAGTCTCAGGATACCAAAATAAATAATTTCGATGAATTTTGCTCGATATCGTATGCGGTGATTAGACCCCATGCTCATGTTTAGATCTTAGTAGGTGTTTATCTCTTTAATGAAATATAATCAGCTCATCAGCTAGTTGAGGTTTTAACAGTTTTGTATCTGTATATAACTTGATTACACTTTGAGGTAGAAGTTTAGGTATGTTCAATACATTTGGGATATCTATTGGGAAAGTTGTTATGAGATCTTCTAAAATAAATTCAATAAGAGGAATGTAACCTACAACTCGGTAGTAATCTTCAACATTTTGGATGTGATTATTTCGTTAAAATCTTATCTTTTCGATAGGAACCTCCATTTAAACGCAAATAACTTTAACTTTTTCAAAAATCGCTTTAAATTATTCTTCGGCTTTATTTCTTTTTTCTTCAAGGCACATGATTAAAATTTTGATAAGGCTTGTTCCTTTTTGAAGATCTATATCTTGCTTTTGTAAAATGATACTAAGCGGCTGTGTTACAATAGGTATCGCACTTAATATGTATATTCCGCAAATAAATTTAAAATTACTAAGTGAGTTCCTTAATATAAAGGTAGAGATACTACCTTTCCACTTAGATATTTTTTCCAAAGCTTCTACTATATGATGTACACTTGTTGCAAAGACGCATAATGAAGAGAGTTTGGCTCCCAAATACTTTGCTAAAACTGTTTTTCGCTTGGGATTATTATATTTAAAAAATGTTGTCGTTTCTTAAACAAATGACACAACTTTTTGTATTAATGGCACTTTATTGCTTTTAGAAATTGAGTTGTTCGATTTATGAGAACAGCAAGGCGTTTGTTTCGCATTTGTCGCTTTTCCAGAAATTTTGAACAGCTCCATTTTCTGCTGACATCAGAGGACACCCATCTGATCCATCTCCTACACAATTTTTAAAGTCAAAACCAAAATTTGTCAAAGCTTTAAGAAGTATTGATGATAGTACCTTCGCATCAATTGACACATCAACGTTATCAATATCTTCAAATGCGTTTACAACAAAGCGTTGTATGTTGAAATATCTTAAAGATAAGGAAATCTGGCTTTTCCCCGACAAATTCGTGCTTTCGTCAAAAATTTTCGAATAGAATTTTGATTCATATAACACATACATATATACATAAATATTGCAAATACTAAGGCTTTTTAATAATTCAACCGAACGCATTATCAAGTCAAACGTTTAGTCTTTGGCACCTGCTGGGATTGAATGTATCATAATAAGTAATTGAATACGGTAAACTAGATGTTTCTTTGGAAATATCTTATAAATAGCTATTAGGATTAAGATATTGATACTAATTGAAAATCGTTAGAGATTCAATAAAAAAATAAAAAATACTTATTGAAAATTTCGTTAGAGATTCCATAAACAAAAAAACCATTGCTGGAATTTCCAAAAATTTTTTACATTAAAAAAAAATATTATTGGGAATTCTTGTATTATCGAAATTAACAAAAAATATTTTTATAATTTACGGGGGGGAAATTTCCTTATTTCCCCCCCCCCCCCCCTGAATCCGCGCCTATATAAGATTTAACACAAATTCGTTTTACATGACTAAAAATCCTGCCAAATGTCGTGAAGATCGGTCCATAATTTACCGTAGGCCCCCATATTAAGGCGGCTCTCGGAAAACAGTTAATTACGCATAAAACCGTAGCAGTATAAATAGTACTGTGTTACAGTGATAAAATAAATTTATTTGTATTGTTTCTATTGTTTTTGTATAGAAGTCCTGATAAAGCTCACCGATGGTATGCGAAATATTGAACATAAAATAAATAAATAGAATATTATAGACACAGACCTCGAGCCTGATTATTTACTTAATTTACGTAACATATAATGCTTGTGGAATAAAATTTGGTATGCCACAGTTTTATAGCACTAAAAATCACTCAGTCAAAGTTCGTGAAGATCGTTCTATAGTTTACCATAGGCCCCATATAAAGCCTGCTCTCGGAAAAGCGTTTAGTACGCCTAAAACCGTTATAAATAGTGCTAGTGTAATTAAATTTGGTACGTCCAATATCAAATAGCTAATTTTTAAAGAAATTCGCACGTTATAGGCGATGATATATCAGTTTTTTGAAAAAAAAAATTTTTTTTAACGAGTTTTAGTCGAAAAATTTATTTCTTTCGATTTTTCTTAAGCGACACTCAAAATTATTTCATCACTTAACAGTTGTCAGCGTTTTAGCGGGTGTGATGAATTTCGACTGATTTTAAAATCCGTTTCTGAAATTTAGTCTTAATGTTTTGTTCAAAATGCAGTTAAAGTAACATACATTTCGAGCCTTAATAGTAAAAATGATGTAACCAACAACATTTTAGATTTTTGTTTTTTGATGGAAACCGGTAATTTTTGATTATTTGCATCATCTCTAAAAATCTCATATCTCTGGGAAGTACCGTTACGAAATAAGAGCAAAAGCAATTTCAAACGAAACCCTAGACTTGAAGCAAAAATATTTTAAAAAAACCTTCTCCTGTAAAATTTTATTTTTGTTGGTTACATCATTTTTGCTATAAGGGCACGATATGTAATACATAAGTCAATAGAATATAGACAAAAAAAATTTAAAATTTATTATAAATACATTTTGTAAAGATACTGAAAACGATAATATCGTTTTCAAATCGTTTTGTTTTCAAAATCTTTATCCACAACATACCTGAATATCTTTTTATTGAACTGATCTCTAGCCAAAATTTTATAGGGATAGTATGTTACTTATTCATATTTTGTTTTTAAATTATATTCTGTTTAAACTTTTAGCTGTTGGTTGAAAATCAGTCCATATTTCATTCCTCATACGTTTTAAAATACAAATTGCTTGGGAAACACATATTCACAATTTTTTTAATGGTGCTTATTTAGAAAAATCCGCTTAGCGGATGGACTAATTTTTATCGATCGTTTTTAATAGGTGTGATGAATTTTGACCGATTTTAAAATCCAATTCTGCAGTAAAGTATAAATTTTTTGTTCAAAATAAAGTTCAGTTACTATACATATAAATATTACGTTCGCTCCTTGATAATTTATATTTGAAATCAGGATTTTTTAAAAAAGACGACTTTTAGCCCTTAGGACTAAAAAGTTTAAGGGAACTAAGTTTGGCATTTTCTGATAAGATTTAAGGTAGAGAGTTGTTGATAAGCCTTAATCAAAAAAATAAGATTGCACACTCAGCCGTACAAAAAAATTTATACTGCGCATCTACGTCATCATAGACTTAATATAAGTTTTTGTTGCAAAAAATGTAAGACACACACAAAGTCTATTTCTTCGTCACACACAAACATAACGGAGCAGCGCAAGGCCCAATTTTATTTCTTTGATTCATGGTTTATAAGTCTGAGTTCATACGGCTCATGTCTTATTGACAAGATTCTTCCTTTTTCTTCTTTGAACATGAATTGGCGTTCAAATGATTCATGTCATGTTGACGACATGTGCTTTTTACTTGGTGGCCACACGATCAAGTTTTGCCTTTCAATTCCTTTCAATTTGCAATACACTCTCAGTTTTTTACTAACACACTCACACTTTTTAAATTGACCACGAGATGGCTTCAATTTCACCTTTCCATTTGTCTTTTTCTTGATTGTTTTTTTAATAAATAAACACATTTATAAATAAACAACCGTACAGAGAAATTAAATGTCAGATAAATTACAACTGATTTGACAGCAGATTGCTAAGCAATAAGAAGAGCAATCATTGCGCAATGGATTGCCACTCATGGCAATTTGCGGTCTATATGTCGCAAATTTAATGGAGCAATCAAATTTGACGTTTGCCGCAATAAATATTGCTACGTGGAGACCCGGGGTAAAGTAGCAATCATGTCAATAAGACAAGAGCCGTATGAACACAGACTAATGCCCAATTTTCGGGATAATAATTAAATCTATATTAAGTAAATTTTCATATAAACTTAAATCGTATTTAAATGCTGATTGATTTTTTGAGTTTTGTTTAAAAAGTCTTATTTAACTTAACACTACTAAAAACAAAAATATACCATAAAAAAGTGTATTTATTTACAAGGTGGCCTCCAAAAACAGTTGTTTGCTATTGCTTTGCCTGTTGTTGTTGCGTTGGTTAAATATTGAGACTACTAAGGTATATTTATAGCAGGTAGTCTCGGAAAGCCAGCTGGTTATTTTTTATTTGCTTGTTTTGCGATACAAACTGTCAAATGTTGTATAGTAAACAAGTAAACAAAGTTTTTTGTCTTTTTTGTTACATTTAAGTGTTTAGTGAAGAAGAGAATTTTGTATTTAAAACGATTTTAAACATAAATGTGTGTTAATATCAATCTCAAATATTGGGCATAAGTACCCAGCGGTAACTAGAATGAGTAAAGAGGCCTAAAAGAAGGCCTTATTTGGCAGTCACAAGCAGTCAGAAGCCCTTCTCGTCGCATTCCATATTTTTTACACAGGTTGTCATTGGGCGCAAGGCCTTCCACACTTCCTTTAAAAACAACTTCGATCCCTTCCCAAAGAAGGGAGTTAGGAAGGTCACTAAAAATAAAAAGTAAATAAAATTTAAAGTCAACTTAATTATTACATAACGTAGATTTCTTTAGAGAATAACTTTTATTTTTGCTCGAAAAAAATAAAAATCAATACATAACTGTTATTTTTGTTCAAAAAAAACTAAAAATCAAAAAATAACTGTTAAGTTTGATCAAAAATATAAAAAAGTCAAAATATTTTATCATTGATAAGTGCATAAGGAACAATATGGTATACTTGAATCAGTTTTTCGACATTTACTTCTATATGGGCATTTCCATGTCATCGTACGTGACATTTGTACGCCTTCAGAGAGATAGAAATTTTGCAAAAAAAGTATTAACTGGAAAATTTTTTGTATCATTATGTATCATTTAGAGGGAACTATATATGAAAAAAAATTTCAAATTCGGAACCTTGTTGTCCAAAATATCGGGAAAATTAAGTGCATATCGTATGTGACATAAAACGGAAGTGATATTTGGGTGAATGTAAAAAAATACGAAAATCTGTGAATTAATTCTATACATTAAACCACATATTTTTTCTTTATAATCCGTAATTGGAAAAAAATAATTTTTTTAGATGGTTTTATAATGAACAAAATGTAATATCGTTCGTGACATACCGTACGTGACAGATTTTTCTCTTATAGTATTTACATGGCATGAAATATATTTTTTGTAAATATATCTATATAAAAACTTCAAACAAACAAGTAAGAAATTATAGTCGGTCAAGCCCGTCCATATGATACCATACACTATAATATTTAAAAAAATTATTTTTTGAGAGTGTACCTTACTTGGGGCCCGTGGCCAATCAAGATCGCCAGAACAGAATTATGCTATGAGGTTAAGAATTATATAAAAGTTATTTGTGTACTTAAAGCTATTTTCGGGAGTAGCACTTGTATGGGAGCTATGGTCAAATATGGTCCGATTCCAAAAAAATTTTGTAAGATGATTTTGATTGTAATAAAATAAGGTTTGAACAAATGTAAACTAAATACCAACATAAGTTGATGCATTTAGTTGCATTTAAGTACTTAAAATATCATACGTGACGAGCTTTAAAAGCTTATAAAAATTTTTATTATACCAATTTAAAAAAAAATTTCGATCAATATTTTTTTGCAGCACATATCTTGCTTTCAGTGTTACCGTTGGTGCCACTAAAGTGGCAATTTGCCACTTTTTCGACTGCTTGGATACTATTTGGCCACTTTTACAAAATGCAACCAAATGTGGTACTTTTTTTAAATCTTGCCACTTTTTTGATACTTTTTACGTTAGTAAAAGATACTTTTTTCTTTCTGTTTTATTATAACTCCCAGCTTTAATACAAGTAAAATTGTTTTAATATATGTACATATATGTAAGCAAGTTTATATGAAATCTTTTTTAACAAATAGGCTAAAAGTAAAAAGTTGCGAATCCATGCTTTTATCTTTAAATTTGTTAGATACTAGTCTTGAAGATTGGGTTCCAAGTGAAGACATTTTACGAAAGTATAGAAGTCGTTTTAAGAACAATTAATTTAAAAAAATATGTATGAAACTGACCATTAATTAATAACACAGGACGACATTGAAAAAGTTTGTTCAACCATTCCAACTGATTCTTATATTTTTTGAAATGCTAAAGACCACAGTTTTCACACATCACGTCGTATTTTTCAAATACACCAATTACTGTAATCTCGGAAAATGTTTTTAATTACGACAGTAAACCTAATTACAAAAGTTTTAAGATATAATCGGATAAAAACTAGAAATCTTATAACAACAAAAAAAACGAAACTATCACTTTTTCAAATTCTTTATTTTTAATCGGTTTCGCACTTTAATACAAATAAATGCACATCATGCGTACATGCTACTAAATTTAAGTGCTAGTGTTTTAATTTCTTTATTATAAGATATTAGTTTTTATCCAATCTATCTACATATTATTACTTAACATTTTTGTAATCAGGTTTATTGAACAAGCCTATAAAACTGGATTTCGTTATAAATTGTGGTACAAAACATCTTCCGAAATTACAATAATTGGTGTATCTGATATATGTGACGTGATGGAATGGAAAGAATCTGGTGGAACGGGCAAATAAACATCTAAAAAGCTTTTAAATGTATACTGTGCAATACAATTCTTAAATAAATCAAAGAAAACGAATTTAGAAGGAAAAGTACAAGAAATATATTACCAAATGTAGTATATGTAAAACACATTACATAAATATCTTCTATTTGCTGCAACAATGTCATAATCCAAAAAACATGTTTGGCAGAAAGCAAGTTTAACGTTTTTGAATTACCAAAACATTAAAAGTAAATTTTTTATAAAAATTACTTCTGCAGAGAAATACATATTTACCAAATATTTAATTTAGTTTTACAACACATGAGCCATTTGTTAGTAAGAATGTATGCTTATTGTAATACGATCAATTGTTTTTTAGTATATACTTATTATTAATATATATTGTTTTTTGTTATGTTTTTATACCATTTATAAAATGTTATTTAAAATTATAATGAATAGAAAAAAAACATGATGTGGTGTACTTATTTTAATTTTTAAAGAGGTGCCCCTTTTTAAAAAGAAATCCACCTTTTGGTGCCACTTTTTTTGTAGATATCCCCTTTTTGTGGTACTTATTGAAAATATCCGACGGTAACACTGCTTGCTTTGAACTTTTATTTTGAAATATCTAAAGGTGCTATCAGACGGGATGTATTTTACATATGTACTGTCACTTTTCTTTCCCATATGTAATTCCGTATGTATGTCAAAATTTCCATTTTACATACGATTCATAATTTTTGCTATCACACCTGCTTATGTTTTTCCTTATGACATAACCTATAAATGTAAACAAAAGCTGACTTTTGTTTACGTTTCAAAACAAACCAGCTGTTTTGTTTATGTATGCCACAGGAAAATAGAGCGTGTTCTAATCGAAAAATTTACATATGTATTTCCACATGTATTTTACACATGCAAAGTTTCATATGTATCACACGATGTGTACAACTTTTACAGATGGAAAATTTGACAGTACATATGTAAAATACATCCCGTCTGATAGCACCTTAAGACTTACCAATTTCATATGACAAAGATAAATTATGTTTTCGCACCACGTACGTGACATTAGAATAGCATCCAAAACAAACACAAAAATATACCGCTAATCGAACTATAAATTTGTTCTTTCGTCATGGATCTTGTTCATTGTTGTTTTAACATTAATTTTAAAGTATAATTGCAATATTACCGGTATCTGTATTTAATCGGCAGAATATTAAAAATTGTCAATTGCAGTTACTAAAAATGAATCAATGAGAAAGTGAGTTAAAACTATTATTTTTTGCTTTTTAAATATTGTTATTAGCTATAAGTACCCCGGCATAGTAAAGCTTGAGTGATTTTTTCCTTTCTTCCATATTTGAAAAAAAGTTTCAAGCGTTTTAATTTTTTGAGTCCTGGTTGACATTCTCATGGAAATGCCCATATGCTTTTTTTGTTTTAAAATTCCAATATAAATGTTATTTTCGGTCCCTGAAAATAAACCTTTATTCTGCCCACAACTTCTCTAAAAAAATGGCCGGCACTTCCCTCAGTAGCTAAAGTTTCCAAATTAGGTACATGCAAACAGCATCCCACAAAAGGGTGTGAATGTGTGATTGGAGAAGTGGGCGTGGCACAAAATTGTTTTTTTCTAAATTTGGTACACATAGCCGAGTTATTAATTCAAAACATCTCCAAAAATATGGGCACTATTAGAGAAGTGGCGTGGCACTTATCAAACAAAGACATTATAGATTTTTGAATGTCTCAAGAACGGCACGAGGCAAAGTTTCGAAATTAGGTACAAACATCTTGGTTATTAATATGAAACAACCAATACACAAATGGCACAAAATAGTTTTATTTATATCTAAAGAACAGTATTATAATATATAAGATTCGGCATAGCCGAAATAGCACTCTTACTTATTTTTAACATGTTTTGAGACTTCACAGAGGGAAAAATCCGGTATAAAAATACCAAAATTGACACCATCCGTTGTCAAAAGTGAGCCAACTACGTTTGTGTTCAATTTGATAACGGATGGTGTCAATGTTTTTTAACCACCTCGTTGTCATTTTGTCACCATTTGTTCTCAATATGACATCAAATTGGTTATATATTATCACCATAATGGTACCATACCGACAACATGGTGTTGTCATTTTTGACAACACACTGTTAATATATTGACAACATTCGGTTGTCCTTTCTATAACACATTGTTCTGATTGTAGTATGTACTTAATAACCCATTCTGAACCCAAGTAATAAAATGGAATAATGTAAATTTATTAATTTATTTCACATTTTTTAAATAAAATGCTTATAAAAAAATACATTAAAAATTCACACTTTTAATTTTAAATAATAATTAAAGTTTACAATAAAAATTAAAAAAACAGGTACTTCATTGTTATATAGATTTAGTATAAATCAAATTTATTCCTTGTCATCTACGCCATCATAATTATTTTCCAATTGGATATTTCCGCTGTTGCTTAGATTTTCATCAAGAAGAAAGTCATAATCTAGGAACACAAGGCTTTCCTCACTATTTAAATTGTTTTCTTCACTCATTTTTAAACTTTTAATCTTAATTTTATTCTTTTAATTTTATTTAACTTTTCACTTTTTACTTGCGAATACAAAAGTTGTTTGTGGGATAACTTGTATACGTTGTTAATAATGACAACAGGGCGCTACCTATTTGGCAACAGGGTGTTATCAATTTGACAACAATAGTACGTTTTTTATCTAACAGCCCAATTTGACAACATTTTGTTGAAAATTTAACAACAAATGTTGTCGAAATATTGACAACAGTTTGTTATCAATTTATTACCATTGGTTGACAGTTTTTTAACGTTTTTTTTCGCTCTGTGTTCACATTATTACTATAACTTGAGGGTTACACGATCAAGTTTTGCCTATCAAGTTTTAATACACTCACACTTTTTTACCAATACACTCATACTTTTAAAAATTGATACGAACTTGCCTTTAAAATTCTCTTGCCAGTGAGTGTTTCAATTTACGTTCAAGAAAACAGCTGATTTCAAGGTTAGTGAGCAAATTTTACGTTTCTCTTTATAAATTTTTTTCTTAATGGCATCTTGAAAGTAAATTGCTCAAAAATTGAATGCAGCCTACGTCACAGCTATCAATTTTTGGAAATTTTGACAAACAGTATATGTAAAAGACTATCAAGAAAAACTTGAGCGTGTAACTGCAGTGTAATGTAACTTAAACCGAAAATGAACCCACCAAAATCGTATTTCTTATTAGTCGACTTAACTTGAGGGTTACACGATCAAGTTTTGGCTATCAAGTTTTAATACACTCACACTTTTTTACCAATACACTCATACTTTTAAAAATTGATACGAACTTGCCTCTAAAATTCTCTTGCCAGTGAGTGTATCAATTTTCGTTCAAGAAAACAGCTTATTACAAATCTTTTGAAGTTGTTTTTGTTTTTTTTCACAAATATTTTGCCGGCAAAAGCTGAAGTTCTTTTTTTTACAAATTGTTGCGGGAATTTTAAAATTTTAACTAAAAACCTAAAAAAATAGTGAAATATGTTTATTAATAAAATTAATAAGCAAAATGATAAAGTCCCTTCGAACAGCCTACAGTGCAGAAAAATCAAAAGTGGAAAATAGCAAAACATTTTGAGTTGTTTTCTCGGCGACGACATCTTGAAAAAGTAAATTGCTTTCAACTTGCGTGCAGCCTACGTCACAGCTGTCAACTTTTGCATATTTTGACAATCAGTATATGTAAAAGACTATCAAGAAAATCTTGATCGTGTGGCTGCACTGTAAGACAAAATTAAAAGCCAAAGGCCCACCAAAAAGTAACCGCGTATCAAAAATCCAATCAAAAGTTATGAATTTTTACCAAGGTTGGAACCGAAACGAATTTCGGTATCAGTATTTACAAATTTGTTTTTTCGGTATCGGTATTTTAATTATATCGGTGTCGGTATACCGGTATAGAAACTTTTATAACGGTATATATATTACAATTAAATGAACCAAACAAAAAAAAAAAAAAAAAATTTTAAATACATTTGTGACAGTTTCATTTAAAAGGGACATATGGAATCGATTTTTTACTTTTTTGGTGATTCTTAAAAATGACAATATCCTCTTTCTTATGCAGCAAACCGCAGTTTTCTACCTGTATTACTTTTGTCATAAGTAAGCTTTAAAACAAGTTAGAGTGCTATATTCGGCTGTGCCGAATCTTTGATACCCTCCACCGACAGTTCGAATGTTTAAGGAGTAATATCTGTATGATGTTATTATTATCTTAAGCTGTGACGATTTGTTATTAATTATGGTTTTAGGCGACTAAACTGTTTCCGGTAGTAGGGTTTATATGGGGCCTAGGGTAAATTATGGACTGCTCATCACGAAATTTCAAAGCGTCATTTCTAGTCCTTTAAAACTGTGACGTACCGATTTCTGTTATGATAGCATTATTAATTATGGTTTTAAGTGTACTAAACTGTTTTCCGGGAGTAGGGTTTCTATGGGGCCTAGGGTAAATTATGTACTGATCTTCACGAAATTTCACAGTATCATTTATAGTCCTTTAAAACTGTGACGAGCCAAAATTTGTTATGATTGCATTATTTTTTACGGTTTTAGGCATATTAAACTGTTTTCCGGTAGTAGGGTTTATGTTATTTCTAGTCCTAAAAAACTGTGACGTACCAAATTTTGTTACGCTAGCGTTACTTTTTACGGTTTTAGGCGTACTAAACTGTTTTCCGGGAGTAGTGTTTATATGGGGCTTAGGGTAAATTATGGACGGATCTTCACGAAATTTAACAGCGTGATTTCCAGTCAAATAAAACAAATTTTTGCAAAATCTTATCTCATTCCGTGCCTTGTTCCAGCATTTATGTTATTTTTTGTAACAAAATTATCAATTTTTTTAGGTGGTGGTTCCACATTTTGATTCATAGCTCTGGTCCTACTGAGCCGATTTTACTGGATTTGAATCCCAAACTGCTTAGGATAACTACAAGCAATTTGGCACCAAATTTGTTCATTTCTTTTGAGTTCGAAAGTGAGCGTGTTTTCAACAGACGGACATGGCTAAATCGACTTAGAATTACTCAAGGACCCAGAATATATATACTTTATGGGGTCTGAGATGAATAATAAAAAAGTTTCACACGGAATGACAAACTTAATATACCCTCTTCACAACTATTTGTGGTGGAGGGTATAATAAACCTTTGATAAGAAAAAAATTAACTTGTTAACTTTAAAATTGTTTTTTCCCAAAACTAATTTTTTCCCATAGGTCCCTTTTAACTGAAACGGTCACATATGTATTTAATTATTCATTTAAATATTATTTCGTTTCTGAAAGAAATAATAATTCACGTATATTGTTGTTATTTGGCTTTAAAAAATATCGTTTTTCATACTTTCCAGTAGTGCGATTCTCTATTAAATTTTAACATAATTTAAATTGTTAAAAATATTTAACAGCAAAGTTAACGTAAATATTATTCAGTAACTTTTTTAACAATACCGTTTACTGCTATGTTCTATTTTAACGTCAGGTATTCAAGTTATCTTAACGGCAAAATAATTTTCATTGTTTATTTTTAAATTCGTAGTTATTTTTCAAAAAAAAAAAAAAAAAACCAAAAAAAAATTTTGGTAAATAAAAGCCCAATTAACATTTTTAAAATTCACGTTTTTTACATACATTTTGCCAAATAGCGAAAATTCGCGAAATTTTTTAATACTTCAAACATACCTTAAAATTGATTGATTGATTGCTAAATTAAGGGAAATTTGCAAAAATTTGCTAACAGCGGCATGATTGGAAAGTCTACCACTTATTTTTTGAAAACACTATTAGTGATTGCTTTTTTAACTTGTTTTTTGGGAATTTATAAAAATCATTAAAATTATTACATTTTAGAGGCAGCTTATGGAATCCCGAATTTTCGCTATTTTTGCAAAAAAAATTTTATATATTCCGACAATTTGTACTTTTAAGCGATTTCCAATAAATTTTTCGATTTTTTGCAAGTTTGCAATTTTTCGCGAATTTTAGCCATGTTCGCGATATAAGCGATTATTTCCCGTGGTTCTTTAGAGCTTTAAAGATTTTTAATAAATAGCCGCTGTTTGCAAATTTTTGCGAATTTCCGCTAATTTAACACTTTTTACCAAACTTTTGCAATTCCTTATAGTTTTAGCGACTTTTTATCAATTTTATGGCTTGTTGGAAATATAAAAATTTTTTGCTATTTTTGCAACTTTTCCGAATTTTTACAATTTTCGCTAAACTAGCAAAACCTAAATGTTTTTTTGTTAGCTTCGAAAGTACTTTTAGTCGTTCCACAAGAGAAGTAGTTTGCCCTCGATGACAGTGTTCGCTAAATATACTAATTAATTAACAAAGATGCCACTTGATTGAAATTTTTAGGTATGTTGTTAAAATTGAGTTACTGAATTGCTGTATTGTTACCGGAAGCAATAAACTGTGCCGGTAAAATAAACATTAACGTTAATTGTTAAAAGTTAGAGAATTCCACTACAGGATTGCTTATATACAGTCTGAAGATGAATATGTACTTCAAATTACATTATCTTCATCAAGATGATCTAAGCAACCATTTTGGCTAATTGTGTGCATATTCACACTTACTCTTCCAATATGATAATTTTCATGTTCAATGAAATTTCCCTTAGTCGCGATTTACATTATGGACATTTTTTGCCGGACAGAATCAGTTTGCTGATAAGGGGGCGACGCTGTATGCGTGACACACTTTACTTCTTGCATCTCATTATCTTCATCAAGATCTAAACTACCAGTTTGGCTAATTGTGTGCATCTTAACACTTAAGCTTAGTACAGACGGTTGTCAGATCTTACAATGTTGTCAATTTTCTGACAATGGTGCCATTGTCAGATGCATTCATTTTACACATCTGCCAAATGAAAAAGAGCTTACAATGTTCACACAGTTCCAAGACAGTTTTAGGCAATTTTAATGACAACATTGTAAGATCTGACCACCGTCTGTACCGAGCTTTACTCTAACAATATTACCAATTCCATGTTCAATAAAATTTCCCTTAGTCGCAATTTACACTAGGGACATTTCTTCTTCTGTCCGGCAAGATATTCCAGCCCGAATTCAAATACAATGCACCTAGAAAGTATTTATTCACAAAAATAATTTATTGTTTCCTTTTAATTTATTTTTTAATACCGAAACGATCATACCGGTATAATATCGGTAGTAAGGGAAACAGTATACGTATACCTGTGTTTTATGCAAAAGACTATTTTCGGGATCAGTATCAATACGGGTTTTCAAATTAAACGGTATAGATATCCATGGTGGAATAAGCATGTGACATCCTTACAGATAATATTGGACTACGTGGTCCATTGTAGCTTAAATGGACTAGTTACAACATGGTTCAATGTATTGTAGTATGGACCATGTTATAAGAAATTAACATGCAGTGCTGCCAACAACTGCATGGTGTATACTTTTCTATAGTTTACAGTATTACACATTGGTAGCCCTGATTGTGTCCATTATTAATTGTTTATTTATAAGTAAAAGTTTGTGAAATTTGTGGAAAAAAGGTAAAAAAATTAAAAAGACCAAGAAAATATATTTAATAATAGCAATAATAAAAAAAGAATAATGCTTAAACTACCCCTTAAGGTTTCCCCATACTGTAGAAACATGGAGTACTTTTAAAACTAACCCACTTTAGTACTCCATGGAGTAGTTTAGGGACTACTTCGGTGGGCTATATGGCCTCCTCCTAGGACATCGTAATGTTAAATGGACCACCTTTTACCCATATATTTGGAGTACTCCTACTCCTTTATGGACTACTCTTTACATTAGGTCTGCCATACGTCCTGGTTTTCCAGGATTGTCCTGGTTTTTGACTACTTGTCCTGGTGTCCTGGTCCACTATGAAATTGTCCTGTTTATTTTACAGGTCAAGATAGAAAATTTGCTTTTTGCTGGTTTTAGTTGTTAGCAAAGGTTAAGATTTCTGTTACATATAACACTGCTAACATAAGGCAATTGTATAAACAACTTTAATTTAATTTAACTGTTATCTGGTGTTAACGTCGTTTAACTAAAAGCTTTCAATAAAATTAGATGAGAGTCAATTCTCTTCCAAATTTTGTTTCAACTAGTTGCTTTAAAAAGTTATACCGTGTTAACAACTTTTATAAGTAATCGAAAACCGATAAAAAATTACTTTCTTTAAAATAGCCAATACACGTTTCAATTCAATTGTCAACTGAGTCGGTTATTGTCCAAATCAAAGCGTGTATGGCTTTGTCAATTGATTAGTTTGACAGTTGTCAAGTTGGTTGAAGAAAAATCAAAAGATTTTGATTTTGCAAGTCTGCTCTATGGACTAAAGAAAGAAACTCATTGAAGACTGAGACACTGGAGAGTAATATTCAATGTAAGTAACTATATCAAAGGCTAAAATGAAGTTCTAGAAAAAGTGTAATCTTCTGAAAAGTATTATAGTTTAGAACATTTTAAGCTCAACTTTTCATTATTTTTCATCGTTTTTATGTAAATGAAGTACAAGTTAATTTTTTTTTATATATGAGAAGTGGTGTAACCCCAGACTTATTATGAGATTATGAGGAGTTAACACTACTCTTGCACTATAGTACTTGCACACATAAAAAAATCAATGTAAATTCGTTCAAAACAAGGTTGATTTTAAATTTTTCAGTAGTGATTTTGCTTCATTGTTGTTTCATGTTAATTTAACATGATTTTACAATAACTTGCAAACAACATTTTTTCCTTTTAAAATAACTATAATTCATGTTAATTTAACATTGCAGTAAAGTTATAACAAAATGTCATGTATATTGAAATAACTATCCGAATCACGTTGAATGAAAGTTATTTCAAGTTGAAACAACGTGAATTTCATGTAGAATCAAATTGGTTGGAGTGTGATATAACAGTATGAAGACAACATATGCATTTATTAAAGAATAATTTAAAACACTTACCCCTGTAACACATGTTTTACTTATTTTGTATCTCCTTTGTTAACAGAAGCATCAGCAGAATGGCCCGATATGGTTTTCGTCATCATTCTACTTTGAAAACTTGATGTACTATTTAACTAAATAATTTTAATTAAAAGAATACGGGAATTGTCTTCTTTTTATAACATACTTTAAACATGAAAATACAAAAATGTACATACTTAAGTGTGTATGCATGTTAATTTAACAAGATAAGCCTTTGATTTTAATATAAAACAGGTTTTTATGGATTCAATATTGAACAATGTTATTTTAACAGTGAATAATATTAAATAAACGTGATTTAAGGTTATTTTAATATTTTTCATTTAAAATTAATATGAAATAATGATAAATTTAAAAAAAGGGCATACTTTTGCAAAAATTTACCATGATTCTCAATAAACATTTCGCCATGCTGATAGCCTCATATATTGATGGATTTAAAAATAAAAACTGGATGGTTTTTACATATACATACATACATGTGCATTAAAAAAAACTTTTTTGTTGGCGTAATTTTTTATCCATTTTTTCTATGTGTCCTGGTTGATAGGTTCAAACTTCTGGCAGCCCTACTTTACATGCATGTATGGACTACTCTCGTTATCTGTAGGGTCGTTACGGCAACAAATATAACATAACAACAAAAATGGAAATTAGGTCCCAGCTCACGTCAAATAATATTTAAACAAAAATCAAAGCAAGCCGCTGAACGAGATGAAATAAATACGTTTTTAACTAATTTTTATTTAAATTTGGTTAATATCTTGTTTATTTTAATTTAAAATTATCAAAAACATAAATAAAATACACTAATCACAGCACAAAACGTGGACTTTTTGTGCACATAGACAACACTTTGACAATAGTTTAGAAAAACAATAAAAGAGCAAAAAATCGTCATTTAGCGTAGTATTATTTATCGATATTGGTTGCCAACCTTGATTTGTACTGCCTACTTTTCTGGACTTACAGTCCAGCCACACGATCAAGATTTTCTTGATAGTCTTTTACATATACTGATTGTCAAAATATGCAAAAGTTGACAACTGTGACGTAGGCTGCACGCAAGTTGAAAGCAATTTACTTTTTCAAGATGTCGTCGCCGAGAAAACAACTCAAAATGTTTTGCTATTTTCCACTTTTGATTTTTCTGCACTGTAGGCTGTTCGAAGGGACTTTATTTTTTTATTTACTTCTTCCACTGGTATTTTTGTTTCAGAAGCTATAGACTCGTAGGCTTTTATTTTCAAATCATTTCGCCTATATGATGAAAGATTCATAAAATTTCATGGCTTCTGTACAGCTCTATGAATCGCAGAACATCATTTTGCTTATTAATTTTATAAATAAATTTTATTAATAAACATATTTTACTATTTTTTTAGGTTTTTAGTTAAAATTTTAAAATTCCCGTAACAATTTGAAAAAAAAGAACTTCAGCTTTTGCCGGCAAAATATTTGTGAAAAAAAACAAAAACAACTTCAAAAGATTTGTAATAAGATGTTTTCTTGAACGAAAATTGATACACTCACTGGCAAGAGAATTTTAGAGGCAAGTTCGTATCAATTTTTAAATGTATGAGTGTATTGGTAAAAAAGTGTGAGTGTATTAAAACTTGATAGCCAAAACTTGATCGTGTAACCCTCAAGTTAAAGTCGATTACAAGTACCAAATAATAAATTACACAACACTAAACAATAATACAACTCTGTCCGGCACATAGATTTGACACTTGCTTTTCGTTCTTCTTTACAGAGAATTTAACGAAAACAGTGAAAAAAATCAAACAGTTCAACGAAACCCGCCCAGCAAATAAATATAAGTAGTCGGTCGGGAGAACCTACGTGTAACGAGTGAAAGAATTTTGTGCATTTTTTTTTGAAGTGGTTGAAGGTGAATTTTTGCAAAAATATTAACATTTAAAATAAATTTAAAAGAAATAGATAAAAATGTAATGAAATTATCCATATATAACCAAAGATGTACTTAAAAAGAATATGAAGTTTTTGTCAAATTCCAGAAAATGAAAGCTTGAGTCATCAAACAAAAGCGGCCAACAAGAGATAAATCGAAATGAACAAAAAGCAAAAATATTTAAACAAGGATTAAAAGATAAATAACTACATATAAAGGCATTTTTTTAATTAAACTTTTAGTTTTTTAAGAAAATCTATACTGAGTTTGTGAAGAAAAGAAAAAAAACATTTTTTTTTGAAAGCGGCTACTTGAAACTCATGCACACACACATATGCACTTAACGAAGATTTACGTGCCGCGACATAAAAAAAAGATAAAAAAACAGACATTACAAAAAGCAAGAAAAAAAACATTTTTGCAGCACCAGTTTTTGTGTTCGGCCTTGCTCAATTTTTACAAAAATACTCGTACTCTAAACTTGTCTCACTCAGTCTTAAAATTACAGAGTGACAGTTCGGTCCTCAATTGGAATTACGGATTTTTTTAATGATTACAAAAATGTTTTATAAGCAAAAACAAAATTAATAAAATATATTTTTTTAAAGTGCGTAAGAAATTGAGTTAAAATATTATATGGTTTACTAAAAACAAAAACAACTTGTAGTGTATACAAATTAACTCAAAAGAAAAATTCCAATTGGAATTTTTATAAAAAGAAGTGCAAACAAAAATATCTTGACACACAATAATGAATTTTTTGTTGGCCGTTTTTATACATAAATAAAAATTTCGTGCTCTTTTATTATAAATTAAAATTTTAAAAGAAAAATTTCATGTTTTTTGAATAATTTTTATGCCGACAAATGCAAGAAAAAGAAGTGAAATGTCAGAAATGTGTTAAAACAAAATGAATGAGCAATTTTGATTGTTGCTTCTTCCTACTCTTCTCAAACTTATTTTTTGTTGTTTAAGCATTGCCAGCATGAAGTTTTTCTTTTAATTTTTTTTGATTTAGTTCAATGTTGGTATTTTTCATTTGTTTTAGATTTTAGATTAGACAACGAATTTTTAATAACTAAATTTTTTACATTGAAACATAAAAAACCGAAAATAAAAGTGTTTAATTGTTGTGTTATACTACATATAGAGAGAATATTAAGAAGAAAATTTATTTTTACCCCTAAAAAGTGTTAAATTCAAAGTTTACATTTTTGTGTTATTATTTATCAACTTAACTATAAAAAAAACTTAAAACTTAGCAAAAATGGGCGAAGAAGTTGATCGCAACGATCCTGAATTAAAATATCTTTCGGTAGAACGTAACCAATTTAATGATCCGGCAACTCAAGCTGAATGGACACAAAAACGCTTAGTTTGGGTGCCCCATGAAAATCAGGTCAGTAATGGATATTGTTAAAATCAAATTATGTAAAAATAAATGCAAAATTATTAGTAATTAATTTTATTTTTAATGTTGTGTTTTATCAGGGTAATGTTACTTTTGTTTTTTCTGTATATTAACATTTTTTTAAAGTTTTCAAATATCAACAAAACCGGTTTTAATGTTTGTAAGTTTCGGAGTTTTTTTGTTGGTTTAACTTTCTTTATAAGGTTTATGAGTCAAACCAAATAGCACACTCTTCCACTTAACAAATTCCCTGACCAAGGAGTACATATTTAAACTTGTTGTCTTTTCATTGTGTGTTAGTTTTTTCAAGTGTTTCTTTACTTGTGTGTGTGTGTGTTATACTAATGACTAATCAATGAATTTATAATTGTAGGTATTGATTTTTCTTTATACTCACACCTTCCCTATCTCTTTATTTAGGTTACAGTGATGTCAATATAGACTTGTTCTTCAAGTTTAAGCACAACCAATTGGACAAAATAACTATGTATATTGAATTAAAAATTCTTAAGGCATTTTGTCGCCTTATTGCAATTCTTTATCTATTTGATTACGGATTGGTACATAAGCTATTATTTTGTCACAAGAAAATGACTATGGAAAATAATAAAATATTGATACAAAATTGTTTTTGATTTGTCATATAATGGAGTAGGTATAGAATGGATTATTATTATTTTCATTCCAGCAATCACTTTTGCTGCTATAAATTGTTTTTTGTGTAAGACAAAGTAAAATAAAGCAAATTGCAAATAAGTACATTTTGTTGTTGTGTTGTGATAATGACTGTATTTTTGCGATGCAATGTTTGCACAATTTCCCTGCAAATAATAGGACCAGTCCAAACACGCGTGTAAAGTGTAGTCCACAAGAGACCAGGACTAGTCCAAAAGTAACCCGAACGTATGGAAAAAACCTAGTCTATTTAACATTACGATGTCCTAGGAGAGGACCATATAACCCACCTTTGGACCACTAAGGAGTAGTTTTAAAACCACTTTATGGTATACTCAAGAGGATTAGTTTTGAAGTCGTTTAAAAACGAAAGCATGTCGTTTAAAAACGAAGACATGTCATCTCACTACAAACACTTTTTAACAATGACATGATCCATGCTTGCATTACATCTGACCAGTCCATGGAGTTGTCCATTTTATCAAAACGGATCAGGTCGTCCAATTTTATTTGCAGGGTTGCACTAAACATCGCGAAAACTATTATTATATTCATTAATACACATGTATTTTTTAAAGACTTAGATGCATTTTCTTCCTCGGTAATGATCTGTAACTTTATTTCGGAATTATGTACTTCGAAAATTAATTTTTAAAATTCATTCTCGTAAATTTCACAAGAAAATGTACATATCAGTATTTAAACAAAACCTACTTATACCTAAACAAGTAAGAAAGTATAGTCGGTCAAGCCCGATCATATGATACCCTACACCACAGTATTTAAAAACACATCATGCTTATGTGTCCATATAAATATAGACTTATCTATGTGTAAAACTTCATGAAAATCGGTTTGAAAGTTTGTGAGAGGCAGAAATTGCCCCCTACCTCCCCTTGTGGTCCTATTTTTGAAAAACTGTAAAGCTAATGTGTCCATATAGATATGGATCTATCTATGTTTTAAATTTCATTAAAATCGGTTTGAGAGGCAGAAATTGCCCCTATCTCCCCTCGTGGTCCTATTTTTTAAAAAATGCATACATTTTGTGTATGCATTTTTTAAATTTCATTGAAATCGGTTTGATAGTTTTTGAGAGGAAGCAATTTCCCCCTATCTTCCCTCGTGGTCCTACGATTCGGCCCATTTTCAATAGGCTTGGGCCTTGTGCCAATAAGAACCTATGACCCAAATTTCATCAAATTATCTCCAAAATTGTACTTTGCGCACAAGGTTACATAGACAGCCAGCCAGCCTGCCAGCCAGCCGGACGGACATCGTTAGTTCGACTCAGAATGTGATTCTAAGACGATCGGTATACTTTAAGGTGGGTCTAGGACCAATATTTTAAGGCGTTACACACATCAGCACAAATGCATAATACCCTCTCCACTATTGTGGTGTGGGTATAAAAAGTATCTTTTGAATTTCAATGAAAATCATACCATCACAATTTTGTTTCTTCTTGTTATATGTATCTATGCTGGAGCAATTGCTTTAAAGAATTTACCTGTTAAATGCTGAAATGTAGGTATAAATATTTTTTAACTTTATTGACTACAAAATCAAAATACGTTAAAGATTTGATAAAATTCTCTGTTGTGCGAATATCCAGTCTAAAATTTAGCGCCACTCGATATTTCAAACATAATATGCTTTTATTGATTCGGTTATTTATTGTTAAATAATGTAATAGGATACACAATTGAATTTATGATTTTTAAGATTCAGCCAATTCCAACTAGGTATTATTTTTATTAAAAATAGCCATTTTATGTGCGACCCCGGCCTAAACATACATACATTCTTATTATACTCTTCACCACAGGTGGAAAGAGTATATATAAGTTCGTGTTTTGTATAAGTTTATCATTCAGCTTGAATTTCAACCGTATTGATATTATACCCTAATATATATAGTAGCTATATAAATACCGTTTTTTGATAACCAAACTGTACCAAATGGGCTACAAAAGCTAAAATTATCTTACAAACAAGGTGATAATAATATTCCAAGTTGTATTTTGATTACATGTGCAGAATCTATCCCTTTAACAATATTGTTAAATACATTAATTAAATTTGGGTATTTTTCGAAAATTTGGAAGGAATCTTTTATTGTCCCATTGTTTAAGTCTGGTACTAGCTCTGATATTGAAAACTAACGTGGTATTGCAAAACTTAGTACTTTAGGTACCTTTTGAAAAATTAAATACAAAATTTATATTATTAAGTCTTAAACTTAATATCGATTAATCGTACCTCAAAATCGCATTAAAAATCGATTTCAAAATTGTTTAAGATTTTCGATTGGAATTTTTTTTAACTTACAACCATGTGCTAGATCATCAACGTCTTTAATCTGATCTTAATTATTTTTATGACTGGTGTGGAGCAAACTTAATGAAGCTAAATGCGTTTTTGGAGAAATAATCCAACTACAGTCAATTATTTCCTCGGAGGTATTGAGTTGACATAGTTGAAAACTTCATTGATCTTGGAATACTATTTGACCCTAAACTCAGCTTTAATTCGCAAATTTTCCGCTTGTTTACTGAGGAAATCAAATGTTATACCCAAAATTTAAGAACATGGCGCAGAAATTATTTCTGTTGCATTTGAGAGACTAGTTTGCACTGCAGGGGGCAAATTATGGCATTCGTGATCGAATACTTTTTCGATTCGAAAGCAGTTTTATTTCTAATTCTTTCTATTCATACTGAACGGATCGAAATAATATTTTTTTGTTGTAAAGCACTTGCTTGAGTTTCCACAACACTGAAAAAATAAAAACGATTCGTTCAGTATAGACTGAAATAAAATTGTTTTCGAATCGAAAAAGTATTCGATCACGAGTGCCATAATTTGCCCCCAGGTCTTTTTCAAATGGATTCGCAAAATACAAAAACAAAAATCTTATTAATATTAATTTTAAATATTAATCTCTAACTCTTTTTTGTTCAGTTCGTTGTTTTTTAATACTTATTAATATCAATTTTATATACATATTAATCATCCCTTACACAGTAATTTTTTTAAAAAAAAGTATTATCTGCATGATCTTTGTTAATTTTACCCTAAATTTTAATTTTACATTCGGTATCGGGATCGCTGATATGTCCTTTTGAGTATCGTATCGGCAAAAAGACGTATCGTTACATCCCTACTTTTACTTTTGCAAACCTAAATTTAATTTTACTTTGTAAATTATTTAAAACACAAAATTGTTATTAAGCCGTTTCATTAAACAATTAAAAAAGTCAAGATAGAAAAATTTCCTGCAAAAATGTATAATGAACTTTATTTGTTTTATTGTTAAAAAAAACCAACTAACCAACGCACGCCAGTGTTGCTAACATTTTACGATCTAAAACGGTTAGAGTGATTTTTGAACGCACAACTTTAATGCAGAGAGAAAATTTATATTTTACACTGGCAGTATTTATATGTAATTTCTAGCTGTTGACATTTGTTGTTTAATTTAGGATATTTAACTATAATATCGTTCTTAATATTGTTTATCGTTAATAGATTCTTTTACTGTAATGAAACACAAATTTTTAGAGGTCAGAAATGAATACTTTAACTTTTTTGCATATCTTTGATTGTCCATCGGTCCATAAATGCCTGGGATATGACAAAAAAAAAAAAAAAACACAATTGCCTCTTATTTAATAAAGTCTACCTGCTGTTGTTTTTAATTGTTTTCTATTTATTTTATTGTGTAGACTTTTTTTGCTTTTTTTAGGAAATACATACATGATTTGGCAATTAAGTAGGGAAATTTCTTTTAAACGAAAAAAATGTACTGAACACATTTTATTTTTTTTTAATTAGGATTGAAGTGGGTGAGTGGTTGGAAGCTGCATTTCGTTAGGTGAAGGGTATTAAAGAATCCACACAGCCGAATATATCACTCTTACTTTTTTATAATCGAGTAGTCATTATTATGGGTCGATTACTTTATAGGGTAGCCGAATTTAATAATCACTTTTTCTGCTAGACGTGTGATACAATTGGATACAAAAACTTGCCAACCAAAGCTATCAAAAATAACAAGAAATGCTCAAAAGTTGAATTTCAAAATCAGAAGCCTGATTCTGGCAGTCGTGATCGAATACTTTTTCGATTCGAAAACAATTTTATTTTTGATTCTTTTAGTCGATACAACACTGGAGAACAAATTTCGAATCGTTTGGTATCGACTAGAAACGCCAATCGTGATTGATTTTAGAAAATCCCGGGATTCGGGATTTTGAAATCCCACCTTAAAGTATACCGATCTACTCAGAATCACTTTCTGAGTCGAACTAACGATGTCCGTCCGGCTGGCTGGCAGGCTGGCTGGCTGAATGGCTGTCCATGTAACCTTGTGCGCAAAGTACAGGTCGCAATTTTGGAGATAATTTGATAAAATTTGGGTCATAGGTTCTTATTGACACAAGGACCAAGCCTTTTGAAAATGGAATCGTAGGACTACGGGGGAAGATAGGGGGAAATTTCTACCTCTCAGAAACTATCAAACCGATTTCAATGAAATTTAAAACATAGATAGAACCATATCTATATAATGTATAAAATGTATACATTTTTAAAAAAATCGCACAATGAGGGGAGATAGGGGCAATTTCTGCCTCTCAAACCTATTTTAATGAAATTCAAAACATAGATAGATCCATATCTATAGGGACACATTAGCTATACAGTTTTTAAAAAAATATGACCACAAGGGGAGGCAGGGGGCAATTTCTGCCTCTCACAAACTTTCAAACCGATTTTCTTTAAGTTTATAAACATAGATAAATCCATATTTACATAGACACATAAGCATGATGTGTTTTTAAATACTGTGGTGTAGGGTATCATATGGTCGGGCTTGACCGACTATACTTTCTTACTTGTTTTTTTTTTTTTTTGTATAGAGTATACAAATTCATTAAAATCACGACTGGCAGAATAAGCCCCCAACTTGTTTTTTTTAACATAACCTTTAAAAATGTATTCGCTTTGTTTTCATTTACACTGTTTCCATAATTTAAAATTTGTTTTTTTAAATTAATTATTTTGACAAATAGAAACTGGGAATTATTTCCTTCCGAAGGTTACTTTATATTATATTCAACATTTTTAATTTTTCGAATTTATTCTATGAGCTAAATTTCAGTTATGTATTTTATAAAGCTTTTTTGTAATGGTTCTTTTCCTTCAATTTTTCAGAAATGACTTTATACACTACCAGACTATTATATTGTATTTTCTTTTTACATTTTACCTTAGCCTTCCTTTGGACAGCTATGAGGTATATTGTATGTACAGAAAAATTTATAATTATGTATTAGACACCAGCAGAATGTAATGCTTTATAAAATACATAACTGAAATTTAGCTCATAGAATAAATTCGAAAAATGAAAAATGTTGAATTTAATTATTTTGTTAATCTTTTAGAACAAAATCTTTTATTGTAACTTATTATTCAATGGTTAATGAACTTTTTTTTTAAAGATACATACACTTACTAGAAAAAGTCTGCGTACAAAAGTATTTGTTATTCTGATTAATTTATATGTATATCTGAAAATTCGCAAGAAAATCAAATTTTTTTGTCTTATCCCTAATCCCTATAATTAACGAAAAACTAAATTTTAATTTGAGAAACATGTTAATTCATAGGTAGATATAAAAATTTGAAAAAGTGCATTTATTCAGACAGAAAAACTCTGCGTACAAAAACAAGAAATATTAATATAGCGATTGGTTTTTAAATTTACGGGTATCAATTCTTGTCAAATGTATACGCTATTATAAAATATATTTGAATTTGTGAAATCGCTATTTTTTGCAAGGAATACAGAAAGAAAAGAAATTAATCCTTCTGAAAGAAAAATTAAAGTTTATCTCTGGAAGCAAGGGAGAACCTTTAGAGATATGGCCTGGAGAACGCACTCTTCTATCTAGAGGGTCCTTAAATATTTTAAAGAAACTGGAGGTTTTGTATCTTAACCACCTTCTAGACGCTCTACAATATTAACTGTAAGAGAAATGATATATCTTATTTGCTCTGTGCAGCATGATCCAAGACTGAACGCATTTAAAGTGGACGAAAACATTCGCTTAAAGTTTTTAGAAAAGATATGTGATGATATTTTAAGAAGAATCTTGAAGCTAAATGGATTTCATGCTAGTATAGCACTTAAGAAACCCTTTATTTCTTTAATAAACCGGCAGTAAAGAATTTTGTTCGCTAAATAACACTTGAATAAACCATTTGAATTCTGGGAACAAGTGATCTTTACGGATGAGAGCAAATATTGCATTTTTAGAGATAATTGCCGTCAATTCGTTTCAAGGAAATCTGGTACAGCACTAAAAAAAGCAAATTTGTGTGCTACTGTAAAACATGATAGAGTAGGCAGTATGGTTTGGGGGTGCATGGCGGCTAGCGGGGTAAGAAATTTGCAGTATAATGAATCAACAATGGACAAGGGAGCATTCCTAAACATTTTAAAGGCAAACTTAAAGCAAAGCGCAGCGAAACTTGTCCTAGGGAACAGTGATTTATTCCTACAAGATTAGGACCCCAACCATACAGCGGATATTGTAAAGTTTTGGCTGCTTTATGTTGTGCCAAAATAGTTTGATACGCCTCCCCAGTCTCCGGACAACAATCCTTTTTCTCATTTATGGAATTTGTTGGAACAAAAAAATTCGCTAGCGCGCTATTACTTCAAAACCTATGCTCCAAGAAATTTTGCAAAATGAATAGGAGAAAATATCACGTGAAGAAATCATGAAACTCGTTCTTTTCATACAAAAGAGATTGGCTGCAGCCCGCAAATGAAAATGCTGTCCAACTAGCTATTAATTTAGTAACTTAATGCTAATTAAATCCAAAAATAAAACTTTAAATGGTGAATACACCTTTGCACGCAGACTTTTTCTTTCAATTTTTAACTACAATTATATCGTTTTTTACAATTAGTTAGTATTAAGCTTAAATTTTCTTTTAATAGTGACATATTTTAGAAGGATGAAAAGATATTTGTTTATAAAAATCAAGCTTGAAATTTTTTGAGTTTTTGCGGCGTTGTTTTTATGCATTATCTAAGAAAATTTTGGTTGTACGCAGACTTTTTCTAGTAAGTGTATATTTTTATAATTTTTAATTTTGTCATTATAAAACACACAATTAAATAAAATATAATTTATTCTTTTTAATCCTGATTACATATTACAAAAAATTGTTAATAATACAAATCAAGATACCTTTACACAAGGTAGACTCATTTGGGAGTATACCCATGCTGCTATATAAAAATACCCGACTTGTCAAAATTGTCTTCATATAAAACAAAAACAATTTAACGCACACATGTACAAATTTTGGCTCATACACACGAATTTGACAATTGGGGTTTATGTCTGTCCGCTAACGAGGCTACCTTGTGTAAATATACCTTGATATAAATTAAAATTTAATAAAGAATATAATAATAATACAGTACTTTTCGCTTATAGTCACATCCTTTAGTTGCAGACAAAACGTGGACTATCAGGAAATCGATTTTAAAAACGAAACGATTTGAAACCGAAAATATAGTTTTCAGTATCTTTTAAAATGGATTTTAAATAGATATTCGTTTTATTTTCAGTCTTTATTCTTTTACATTTTATATTATATGGGTGTTCATTTCAATTTTTTTTTTGGTTGGAAAAATGGAAAAAAGTAAAATTACACTCTTATTGACGTGAACGGTTTTTTTTTTTTTTTTTTTTTTTTTTTACAAAATGTCAAAAAAATCTGTCAAATAATTCGTGGAAGTAATTGATATTTTTCAAGATGCCGAACAAAAGTGTTAAAAGTGAATTAATTGATTATTAAATTTAAAACAAGGTGATTGGTGTTATTTTCATCATAATATTCGACTACAAAAAGTTACTCAAAATGGCGATTGTCTGCCAAAAAGTCGAGTATTTTATTAAGTTCAGCTTCTGTCAATTTTTTTGACCCCATTTCTTTTTTTTTAATTCTTTTTTAATAACTTTTTTCATTAAACAAATATTTAATATTAATTTTTCTTTTTGAAAGATTAAATAAAAAAAAGTTATCTTTGAAATGTTGTAACTATAAAAAATAATTTTTAAAATCAGAGTTGTACAATTCAAGAGTTTATAAAAGGAGATGCAATTTTTCGTACTTTGTATTAAAAATTAGCAATTTTTTATGAATGGCAACATCATTTCATTTGACGTTTAAAGCGGAAAATTACATCTTTTTATCCTGACTTTTTAACACTTGGTTATAGTCTGATAAAAATGTAACTTTTGGTGGAATTTTTTTTCTTGTGGTTGTTGTAACAAAAATTAAATTTTTCCACTTTTCCATTTTTCCAACAAATAAAAAAACTGAAATGAATACCCTTTATGTACATTAACCGAAGTGTATTCTAAAAGAAAATTTAAGACTTTAATTCAGAAATGGATTTTAAAATACCTCGAAATTCATCACACCTTTTGAAAACGTTCGTTTTGAAATCTGTATGTATGTCGCTAAAGTCTAATTCACATATATGCCACTATGAGGCATATGACCGATTTCAAATATAATCAAGTTATGTGAATATAGAAAATAAAAAATTCATGTAAAAAATACACCGACATCAAGCTTATGTTTTTGCAACAGACTTGCATGCAATATAAAAAGTAGTTAAAATAATAACAAAATATTTCATAACTGATACACCGAAGCCAAAAACTAATTTTTTACATGTAAAAAAATGAGGACAAAAATTAAACCATTTAATTCTTTCTTTCTTTAGATGGATTGTGGCTTCGAAAACTAAAAATAACTTAGCTAATATTGCTTATGTGACTATAACGCCATTAATTTGCTTCACTTTTGTCTTTGATGACTGTTGATAGATGGCATATGTGGCAAATGTGCTTATATCTCTATTAAATTGACTTATAGCGGCAAAATAAACGGATAAAGTGCTAATGTGACTATAAGCGGTAGTGACTATAAACGAAAAGTACTGTAATAATAATAATACAAATATGTATATGTTTTCTAATATAATAGTTTTCTAAGTTTATTCAAATGTTTTTTTTAAACCTTCGATCGATTTAAAAATTTTAATTTACAAAAAATAAAACACAATAAATAAGTAAATAAATGAATTGTTTGACAAATTAAATGAACGCCTTCAGAATTTTAATATTTTCTGTTACCCCCTCTTCCCTGCAACTAGAGTTCCTTGTTTTGTCTATTAATTGAAACATTAATTTCAATTAAAAGCCATAAAAATATAACGATTTTTTATATTTCTTGATAATTGTTTTTTACAAAAATTATTTTTTATTTTGGTTTTTTTTACAAGTTTAATTATAATTGTGTAAAGTGTTTAATTTTTTTACACATTTAACAAAATAAAAGAAAATATATAAAGTGATAAATTTTTTTCTTATTGTTTATGTGCCTTTTTTAACTCATAAAAAGGTGGTTAAAAATCAATCACGTATTAATCACTTCATTGGTGTCGGTTAAAACTTTATTTAATATTTTTTAGGGCAGTAAAAACTTTTTTGTTTCATTTCATAATTTATTGGGTTAAGAAATTTGATTTATCGTCAGCCCAGAATTGGTTTGGCGCATATGCCAAAAAGTCGGAGTGGAGAAAACGACAAAGAAGATTTACACGAAGATTACTCAAATTGTACCCGATAGAATTTTTTTATATTTTTACCACTCACTGCTTCATTTTTATTTTGAGGTACGCAAGAATCGCTCCATAATGTCAATGTTTTAATAAGTGAATAATCTTTTATTAATTCATTTAAAATTTTAATTTAAGCACTAGCAATATTGTTACCCCTCCGACCACTATGAGCTTCCGTCAAAAAGGCACAATAAGTAAAAGTTGGTATATATGACATAATAATGGTTGCTGTAAGATTAAACATATTTAATTTTCGTTTGTAGTAAAATTTTGAAGCATTTCCCTTAGGTAGGCTAAAAACACAAATAATAGCAAACCGTACACTTGGTTGGGTCTATTATAAAACAATTTTTCACAAATTTATTTTCTTGTTGTCATTTTACTTTGCTTTTGCTTTAACTACTTTTTTTTCTTACGGCAATGCAGCAAAGCAACAGTAAAATTTATTTTGTACGTTTTTGTATGAAGAATTTGCTGCAATCGCCAAACAATGGATTGTAGAGCAAAACAGTACTTAAAAAATTTTGAAACAGTTGATATGCAGCAAAATGAATTCTTTATATCTCAGAAACCACAAAAAATTTCGCTAAACTGGTTTTGGATTCAAAAAGGGGGTATTAAAAATATATACAGTGCACTCGGGAAAACGTCAACTAATTAAAACCGCGGTTGTTGACGTTTAACAAATTGTTGACGTTTACGAATGTAAAATTTTTAAATAAAAAACATATCGCTAATGTGCTTTTAAACATTTTTATTGATTATAAACTAAAACCAAACATAAAAAAATTCAAAAAGGTAACAAAAAAGTAATTCAACCTGACTAGAACCATAGAAGACAACTATGTAGAAACAAAAGAATACATACATTTTAAATGAGATCTTATTTTTAATTTTACATGCACACATATTCATTTAAAAAAATCTGTTATTTTTTCTTTCCAACACGTGAAAGAGAGTCTTCTCTCTTAAACGTCTTAATACATTTAAGTAATTTGGCCCAACATTCTCGCATTGAGCCCATTCCAAAGCCCTGTTTAATATTTCGACGGGCCTCACAGGCCTAGGCGTAAATCCACCGCTGCGCACTTGTACCCTTTTCTAATAAGTTTGATAATGTGATACTTATGTATGAGAATAAAAAAGCAACTGAACATAAATAAAAAGACAATACATACAGTTGTAACTTCTTATCTACTCTACTCATAAGGGGAATCCCCAATTTCTGAAATGATTTCATAAAATAAATGTGTGTGTGTACAAATGTGTGTATTTTAACTGCTGCTAAATTCAAAATGTTCTTTAATTCAGAGTTGACGTTTTAGAGCTTTGTATTTGGGTTGACGTTTTAGAGTAGGCAATGTAAAAATAAAGGGGTTGACGTTTTGGGATGTTGACGTAAACGAGCGTTGACGTTTTCCCGAGTGCACTGTATACCCCATACCTAACTCAATTTTTTTAAAAATGGTCGGTAGGTCAAACCAATTCTGAGCTGACGTTATGTTTATACAGTTTAAATTAGAGGTTTTTTTTAATGTATACATTTCGAACTTGATCATTAAAAAGGGTATTAACCCGACATTTTCAGTAGAAGCAAATCAATTTTGAAATAATTTTGAAATCGTAAACGTAAAACGCAAGAATTTTAAAAGTCGTTTTTTTAATAAGATGTTTGTAATAAAAGAATTTGATGACAAATATTATTCAAAATTTCTCTATTAAACAGATTACATACATACCGGTTTTCAGATTTGTACCCAGTTTATGATATTGTTACGAAAGTAACTTTAGTTAGTTGTAATTATTGTTTAAGAATAAGTTGTAATTATTGTTTAAGAATTAGTTGTAATTATTGTTTATCTTGTATTGATTAGTTATTAAGTATTTGTTAGTTATTTTATTAGTTTACATTGTTATTAAAGATTGTTATAATTTAGTACACTTCAAACCCAATGTGCAGAAAACCCTAGAAATGTCCGTTAAGAAAGCTTTAGTATAAGTGTTGAAATTATGTAAAGCTTCGAACCTTCGAGAAACATTTCGAATGTTCTAGATGGCTGAATTACAGTATAAATACTTGCGGCGGCTAGCATCAAAGAACGGTATTAGTTCAGACTTTGTCAAGTTAAGAGCGCATCACGCAGAGAAAACTATAAAACATTGTAGTGTGTTTATTACAATAGTGAGTTGTAAATAAAGCTATAAATTACGGTTGGTAAAATGACTAAGTTCTTAATAAATAAGTGTTATACATCAAAGTGTTGTGTTTATTTGTTTTATTTGAATTGCAATAAAAGAACTCGCAACGGTTTATTATAACGGAAATAAACAAAAACGTTATTGAAAGGCAGTAACCTAACAATTGGTGTCAGAAGTTGGATCTGCCAACTGCAGGTAATAAAGCAGAGCTGCAGAAGAGACTATTAGATGAATTCGAGCGACGCAATATGGACATTACGAGTTACGAATTCGAGGACAAAGAAGAAATACAGGTATGTACTCGTGCAGTTGCCAGCAGTATGAATTTTAACACAATGTTTGCTGCTGTGATGGCAAAAATGGAAAAATTGTCAGAGGAAAATTCCAAGAATTCTAGAAAAATGGACTATAATTCTAGAAGCATGGTACAGATGATAAAAGAAAATTCAGATAAAACTTCTAGAAAAATTGATGAAACCTCTAGAAATGTAGAAAATATGGTAAAGGAGAATTCAGTTACCATATTAGCTGAAATTCAAGAGAATTCTAGAATAACTAATGAGAAGCTTCAGTCTACAAACGAGAAGCTTCTGGAGATCTCTACTGAAATAAATGAAAGAGTAGATGACTTGGAAATAGAATTCAACAAGAAGCTCGTTGATTTTGATGAAAAGCTACTCAATTTGGAAACAAAAGTTCATAACAGTCAATGGTGCGGTTAGAATTATTCCAGAAACCTCGAGTAGAATAAAAGCCCCAAGCTTTGACGGTAGCGTGCCATTAAATGTTTTTAAGTTCCAGTTCGATACAGTTGCCAACAGAAATGCATGGAACAGTGAGGAAAAAGGCATTGAGCTCATTCTTGCTTTAAAGGGGACTGCGGCTGAAGTGCTTGAAAGTGTACCAGAAAGTAGCAGAAACAAATGTGATGAAATTATGGTAGCACTGCAACGTAAGTATGAATGTGAACACAAAAAGGAAATCTACAAAATGGAGTTGAGTGGCAGAGTGGAAAAGGCAAACGAAACCTTACAGGACTTCGCACTGGAGATTGAGCGGTTGGTGCAGCTAACTTATCCTGGTGAGAATCATCCATTGTTGGACAGCTTTAAAACAGAAGCATTCATTAACGGTATAAGAGATGCTGATGTAAAGTAGGCGGGGTGTGCAGCATAAAATCAACATTTGCAGAAATTGTTTCATATGCCCTGGCTCAGGAAACCGCAAGAATAGTTGCCAAGCAGAAGTCGTATAAAGTGCAAAGGCTCGATGTTATTGCTGATGATGATAGAGATATCATGAAGGAATTAAAGAGCCTTAAAGAAGCAATTTTGCGGGTGTTAAGTGAGAAGCGGGGCAAAAACAAATTGAAATGTTATAACTGCGGTAAGATTGGGCACATACAGCGTAACTGCAAAGCACCAGAAAGAATTTCAAGATCTGCTTCGCCGCCGAGAAACAAACAACGGGCTAGTCATCAGTCATCACAGGAGGCGCCATAAAGTATGGAGGGAGCTACCTTTCGCATCTGAGGACTCGATAATAAATTTAGTAGTACCAAAGAGATATAAAAGTATTACGACATTTGGCTACATCGATGGTAAAAAGCGAATTTTGACTATCGACACTGGTGCAGGATTTTCAATTATAAGGCCTGACTTGGTAACGGGAGCTGTCGAACCACTAAGCGGAGTGAGCTTGCGAACAGCCTGCTACTGTCTATGGCAAAACACGTGCGGTGTTAAGAATTGCCAATATTGTCAATTTTCATGAGTTTATTGTGGCCGACATTATAGAAGAAGTTGATTATGAAATACCCCTGAATGTTGGGTATGAAAGTGAGGCTCGTGTGGGACAGCTTCTCGCTTGTACTCGTCCGGAATCGTCACCATACAGAAAAGTTGCAAAACGGGAAAAGGCGGTTGCTCACGCAAGACAGCTTAGCAGATTGGAAGCCAGGCAGATAGAAGGGAATGCATCAGTGAAGGTCGCTCGTTGCAGATAGAGCCCAGTAAAGACTGGTTAGCAGCGAAAAGATTTGAACCTGTATCGGCTAAGGTTATAAGGGCCAATAGTATAGGTGGAAGACAAAATTTTAAGGGAAACTGCCCAAAGCGTGTGGCAGTCAGGAGCACAATAAACAGAGGTTGTGCGTCACTCCCGCAGTGCAGGTATCTTCATTGGAGCGGAGAATTCCTTATGACCTTAGAAAGTCCGGGCGTGGCCGTAGTAAGTTGTCCAGATATGATCGGGCAGTGAATTCTGAAGGATCTATGGAGGGTCAGTTGATTTTGCCAATGAATCAACAACCAATGGAAAGATTAGTTGCCAAGTTGTTGATGTTGTATACCGAATACAGAAATACAAAAGTCCAAGAGCTAAAATGAAAGTTGTTCATTTAGAACGATTAGCCCCTTATGGAAGAGGTGATTCTGAGCCTATTCGGGACGAACAGGCTTTAGTGGGGGGCAGTGTTACGAAAGTAACTTTAGTTAGTTGTAATTATTGTTTAAGATTAAGTTGTAATTATTGTTTAAGAATAAGTTGTAATTATTGTTTAAGAATTAGTTGTAATTATTATTTATCTTGTATTGATTAGTTATTAAGTATTTGTTAGTTATTTTATTAGTTTACATTGTTATTAAAGATTGTTATAATTTAGTACACTTCAAACCCAATGTGCAGAAAGCCCTAGAAATGTCCGTTAAAAAAGCTTTAGTATAAGTGGTGAAATTATGTAAACATATGTGCCGCCATAAATCATAATTGACGATAGAGTGGTGAATAGTAAAGCCTCGAACCTTCGAGAAACATTTTGAATGTTCTAGATGGCTGAATTACAGTATAAATACTTGCGGCGGCTAGCATCAAAAAACAGTATTAGTTCAGACTTTGTCAAGTTAAGAGCGCATCACGCGGAGAAAACTATAAAACATTGTAGTGTGTTTATTACAATAGTGAGTTGTAAATAAAGCTAAACGGTTACGGTTGTTAAAGTGACTAAGTTCTTAATAAATAAGTGTTATACATCAAAGTGTTGTGTTTATTTGTTTTATTTGAATTGCAATAAAAGAACTCGCAACGGTTTATTATAAAGGAAATAAACCAAAACGTTATTGAAAGGCAGTAACGTAACAATATTATTACTCATGGGTTAGGTTAGGTTAAGAAGGGTTATGCGCCCACGGGCACACTTCCACTCGTAGACCAATACGGTCCATTGTGAATCCCTTCTATTAAAAGAAAAAAGAAAAGACAGTAAAGAAAAGAAGTGTGAGATGGATAGAAACAAGAAAGATAGAAAGTTAGTAGATGTCGTGTAGAACTATTGCCCTCTCTACAGTCCCCTCAACAGAAACAGCCGCACTATTTCTCTGACAAACCCCAGTAGACCAGCCGGACTACATCCAGCGATGCACCCCAGTTCGTCGTGAAACCTATCTCCTAGCCACTTCTGCCTGAAACCCTGCATCCTGGGACAATGGCACAGTACATGATCGATCGTCTCCAGCTCCTCTGAATCGTCGCACAATCTGCAGAAGTCCGGTATGGCGTTGTCCCATCTGCCCGCAAAAGCCCTGACAGGAAAATGACCCGTCAAGAACCCTATAAGTGTTCCAAGACTACCCCTATCCAATCTTAGTAGAACCCTGGTTGCCCCCGCGTCCAATCTGGGCCATAGTGCCCTGGACACCCTGCAATCCGTTATTTTCAGGATCGGTTAACGTCATCACGGAATTTCTCCCGTATCACCCCATAGTAGTAACATAGGTGGGGCTTAACCCCCCTGTCCCTTACCGCTAAGTCCAGATTCGAACCCCCTCTCGCGAGTTCGTCAGCGACCATGCAGTGTACAGGTACCCAACACAGCCTTACATTGAATGCCTCCATGAGTCCACCAAGAGAATTCCTACACCGAGCGACCAGGCACAGATCCACCAACGATGTGTTCCAGTATCTCCTCTGTTGCCCTCCAGATCGCTAGGATCTCAGCCTGGAAGACACTGCACTAATCGGGGAGTCTGAATGACCTTTTCACCTCGGTGTCCGTGATATATACACCGGCACCAATGCCTGTTTCCATCTTGGATCCATCCGTAAATACTGCCCACCCCTCAAACAGTTCATTGGATCCACGCCAAATTTCCCTATCCGGGAACTCCACTGGTGGTGTTGCACCGAAGTCCAGGGTCATAGGCCTATGATCCGAAATTCATTCGAGAATTATACCCTGATCAAGCAGACCCATCTCGTACAAAATATGGAAATGGTGCTCCAAGGGGTCCTCTTTAGGACCCTATTAGTGGTATATCTGAAATAATTCTGAAAATTAGGAAAATTTAATTTTAAAAAAGTGCTATTTTGAAAAATGTTAAAAGTGGACTTTATGGACTTTGGACAATTTGGAGAAATGGTGATGGGTAACAAAATAACACCATATAGGAATGGGGGAGGAAAGAGTCCTTAATAGGATTCTGGTAGTGGGATATCTGAAATAATATTGGAATTTCAGAAATTCCAATTTGAAAAATTTCGTTTTTTACGAAAATTTCTGGCGAAGATTAGTGACCATTTTGGAAAAATATGGAATGGTAACAGAAACAAACTATATGGAAATGGTGCTCCAAGGGGTCCTCTTTAGGACCCTATTAGTGGTATATCTGAAATAATTCTGAAAATTAGGAAAATTTAATTTTAAAAAAGTGCTATTTTGAAAAATGTTAAAAGTGGACTTTATGGACTTTGGACAATTTGGAGAAATGGTGATGGGTAACAAAATAACACCATATAGGAATGGGGGAGGAAAGAGTCCTAAAGAGGATTCTGGTAGTGGGATATCTGAAATAATATTGGAATTTCAGAAATTCCAATTTGAAAAATTTCGTTTTTTACGAAAATTTCTGGCGAAGATTAGTGACCATTTTGGAAAAATATGGAATGGTAACAGAAACAAACTATATGGAAATGGTGCTCCAAGGGGTCCTCTTTAGGACCTTATTAGTGGTATATCTGAAATAATTCTGAAAATTAGGAAAATTTAATTTTAAAAAAGTGCTATTTTGAAAAATGTTAAAAGTGGACTTTATGGACTTTGGACAATTTGGAGAAATGGTGATGGGTAACAAAATAACACCATATAGGAATGGGGGAGGAAAGAGTCCTAAAGAGGATTCTGGTAGTGGGATATCTGAAATAATATTGGAATTTCAGAAATTCCAATTTGAAAAATTTCGTTTTTTACGAAAATTTCTGGCGAAGATTAGTGACCATTTTGGAAAAATATGGAATGGTAACAGAAACAAACTATATGGAAATGGTGCTCCAAGGGGTCCTCTTTAGGACCCTATTAGTGGTATATCTGAAATAATTCTGAAAATTAGGAAAATTTAATTTTAAAAAAGTGCTATTTTGAAAAATGTTAAAAGTGGACTTTATGGACTTTGGACAATTTGGAGAAATGGTGATGGGTAACAAAATAACACCATATAGGAATGGGGGAGGAAAGAGTCCTAAAGAGGATTCTGGTAGTGGGATATCTGAAATAATATTGGAATTTCAGAAATTCCAATTTGAAAAATTTCGTTTTTTACGAAAATTTCTGGCGAAGATTAGTGACCATTTTGGAAAAATATGGAATGGTAACAGAAACAAACTATATGGAAATGGTGCTCCAAGGGGTCCTCTTTAGGACCTTATTAGTGGTATATCTGAAATAATTCTGAAAATTAGGAAAATTTAATTTTAAAAAAGTGCTATTTTGAAAAATGTTAAAAGTGGACTTTATGGACTTTGGACAATTTGGAGAAATGGTGATGGGTAACAAAATAACACCATATAGGAATGGGGGAGGAAAGAGTCCTGAAGAGGATTCTGGTAGTGGGATTTCTGAAATAATATTGGAATTTCAGAAATTCCAATTTGAAAAATTTCGTTTTTTACGAAAATTTCTGGCGAAGATTAGTGACCATTTTGGAAAAATATGGAATGGTAACAGAAACAAACTATATGGAAATGGTGCTCCAAGGGGTCCTCTTTAGGACCCTATTAGTGGTATATCTGAAATAATTCTGAAAATTAGGAAAATTTAATTTTAAAAAAGTGCTATTTTGAAAAATGTTAAAAGTGGACTTTATGGACTTTGGACAATTTGGAGAAATGGTGATGGGTAACAAAATAACACCATATAGGAATGGGGGAGGAAAGAGTCCTAAAGAGGATTCTGGTAGTGGGATATCTGAAATAATATTGGAATTTCAGAAATTCCAATTTGAAAAATTTCGTTTTTTACGAAAATTTCTGGCGAAGATTAGTGACCATTTTGGAAAAATATGGAATGGTAACAGAAACAAACTATATGGAAATGGTGCTCCAAGGGGTCCTCTTTAGGACCTTATTAGTGGTATATCTGAAATAATTCTGAAAATGAGGAAAATTTAATTTTAAAAAAGTGCTATTTTGAAAAATGTTAAAAGTGGACTTTATGGACTTTGGACAATTTGGAGAAATGGTGATGGGTAACAAAATAACACCATATAGGAATGGGGGAGGAAAGAGTCCTAAAGAGGATTCTGGTAGTGGGATATCTGAAATAATATTGGAATTTCAGAAATTCCAATTTGAAAAATTTCGTTTTTTACGAAAATTTCTGGCGAAGATTAGTGACCATTTTGGAAAAATATGGAATGGTAACAGAAACAAACTATATGGAAATGGTGCTCCAAGGGGTCCTCTTTAGGACCTTATTAGTGGTATATCTGAAATAATTCTGAAAATGAGGAAAATTTAATTTTAAAAAAGTGCTATTTTGAAAAATGTTAAAAGTGGACTTTATGGACTTTGGACAATTTGGAGAAATGGTGATGGGTAACAAAATAACACCATATAGGAATGGGGGAGGAAAGAGTCCTAAAGAGGATTCTGGTAGTGGGATATCTGAAATAATATTGGAATTTCAGAAATTCCAATTTGAAAAATTTCGTTTTTTACGAAAATTTCTGGCGAAGATTAGTAACCATTTTGGAAAAATATGGAATGGTAACAGAAACAAACTATATGGAAATGGTGCTCCAAGGGGTCCTCTTTAGGACCCTATTAGTGTTATATCTGAAATAATTCTGAAAATTAGGAAAATTTAATTTTAAAAAAGTGCTATTTTGAAAAATGTTAAAAGTGGACTTTATGGACTTTGGACAATTTGGAGAAATGGTGATGGGTAACAAAATAACACCATATAGGAATGGGGGAGGAAAGAGTCCTTAATAGGATTCTGGTAGTGGGATATCTGAAATAATATTGGAATTTCAGAAATTCCAATTTGAAAAATTTCGTTTTTTACGAAAATTTCTGGCGAAGATTAGTGACCATTTTGGAAAAATATGGAATGGTAACAGAAACAAACTATATGGAAATGGTGCTCCAAGGGGTCCTCTTTAGGACCTTATTAGTGGTATATCTGAAATAATTCTGAAAATGAGGAAAATTTAATTTTAAAAAAGTGCTATTTTGAAAAATGTTAAAAGTGGACTTTATGGACTTTGGACAATTTGGAGAAATGGTGATGGGTAACAAAATAACACCATATAGGAATGGGGGAGGAAAGAGTCCTAAAGAGGATTCTGGTAGTGGGATATCTGAAATAATATTGGAATTTCAGAAATTCCAATTTGAAAAATTTCGTTTTTTACGAAAATTTCTGGCGAAGATTAGTGACCATTTTGGAAAAATATGGAATGGTAACAGAAACAAACTATATGGAAATGGTGCTCCAAGGGGTCCTCTTTAGGACCTTATTAGTGGTATATCTGAAATAATTCTGAAAATGAGGAAAATTTAATTTTAAAAAAGTGCTATTTTGAAAAATGTTAAAAGTGGACTTTATGGACTTTGGACAATTTGGAGAAATGGTGATGGGTAACAAAATAACACCATATAGGAATGGGGGAGGAAAGAGTCCTAAAGAGGATTCTGGTAGTGGGATATCTGAAATAATATTGGAATTTCAGAAATTCCAATTTGAAAAATTTCGTTTTTTACGAAAATTTCTGGCGAAGATTAGTAACCATTTTGGAAAAATATGGAATGGTAACAGAAACAAACTATATGGAAATGGTGCTCCAAGGGGTCCTCTTTAGGACCCTATTAGTGTTATATCTGAAATAATTCTGAAAATTAGGAAAATTTAATTTTAAAAAAGTGCTATTTTGAAAAATGTTAAAAGTGGACTTTATGGACTTTGGACAATTTGGAGAAATGGTGATGGGTAACAAAATAACACCATATAGGAATGGGGGAGGAAAGAGTCCTGAAGAGGATTCTGGTAGTGGGATTTCTGAAATAATATTGGAATTTCAGAAATTCCAATTTGAAAAATTTCGTTTTTTACGAAAATTTCTGGCGAAGATTAGTGACCATTTTGGAAAAATATGGAATGGTAACAGAAACAAACTATATGGAAATGGTGCTCCAAGGGGTCCTCTTTAGGACCCTATTAGTGGTATATCTGAAATAATTCTGAAAATTAGGAAAATTTAATTTTAAAAAAGTGCTATTTTGAAAAATGTTAAAAGTGGACTTTATGGACTTTGGACAATTTGGAGAAATGGTGATGGGTAACAAAATAACACCATATAGGAATGGGGGAGGAAAGAGTCCTAAAGAGGATTCTGGTAGTGGGATATCTGAAATAATATTGGAATTTCAGAAATTCCAATTTGAAAAATTTCGTTTTTTACGAAAATTTCTGGCGAAGATTAGTAACCATTTTGGAAAAATATGGAATGGTAACAGAAACAAACTATATGGAAATGGTGCTCCAAGGGGTCCTCTTTAGGACTCTTTCCTCAGATATACCACTAATAAGGTCCTAAAGAGGACCCCTTGGAGCACCATTTCCATATAGTTTGTTTCTGTTACCATTCCATATTTTTCCAAAATGGTCACTAATCTTCGCCAGAAATTTTCGTAAAAAACGAAATTTTTCAAATTGGAATTTCTGAAATTCCAATATTATTTCAGATATCCCACTACCAGAATCCTCTTTAGGACTCTTTCCTCCCCCATTCCTATATGGTGTTATTTTGTTACCCATCACCATTTCTCCAAATTGTCCAAAGTCCATAAAGTCCACTTTTAACATTTTTCAAAATAGCACTTTTTTAAAATTAAATTTTCCTAATTTTCAGAATTATTTCAGATATACCACTAATAGGGTCTTTCTGGCGAAGATTAGTAACCATTTTGGAAAAATATGGAATGGTAACAGAAACAAACTATATGGAAATGGTGCTCCAAGGGGTCCTCTTTAGGACTCTTTCCTCAGATATACCACTAATAAGGGCCTAAAGAGGACCCCTTGGAGCACCATTTCCATATAGTTTGTTTCTGTTACCATTCCATATTTTTCCAAAATGGTCACTAATCTTCGCCAGAAATTTTCGTAAAAAACGAAATTTTTCAAATTGGAATTTCTGAAATTCCAATATTATTTCAGATATCCCACTACCAGAATCCTCTTTAGGACTCTTTCCTCCCCCATTCCTATATGGTGTTATTTTGTTACCCATCACCATTTCTCCAAATTGTCCAAAGTCCATAAAGTCCACTTTTAACATTTTTCAAAATAGCACTTTTTTAAAATTAAATTTTCCTAATTTTCAGAATTATTTCAGATATACCACTAATAGGGTCCTAAAGAGGACCCCTTGGAGCACCATTTCCATATAGTTTGTTTCTGTTACCATTCCATATTTTTCCAAAATGGTCACTAATCTTCGCCAGAAATTTTCGTAAAAAACGAAATTTTTCAAATTGGAATTTCTGAAATTCCAATATTATTTCAGATATCCCACTACCAGAATCCTATTAAGGACTCTTTCCTCCCCCATTCCTATATGGTGTTATTTTGTTACCCATCACCATTTCTCCAAATTGTCCAAAGTCCATAAAGTCCACTTTTAACATTTTTCAAAATAGCACTTTTTTAAAATTAAATTTTCCTAATTTTCAGAATTATTTCAGATATACCACTAATAGGGTCCTAAAGAGGACCCCTTGGAGCACCATTTCCATATAGTTTGTTTCTGTTACCATTCCATATTTTTCCAAAATGGTCACTAATCTTCGCCAGAAATTTTCGTAAAAAACGAAATTTTTCAAATTGGAATTTCTGAAATTCCAATATTATTTCAGATATCCCACTACCAGAATCCTATTAAGGACTCTTTCCTCCCCCATTCCTATATGGTGTTATTTTGTTACCCATCACCATTTCTCCAAATTGTCCAAAGTCCATAAAGTCCACTTTTAACATTTTTCAAAATAGCACTTTTTTAAAATTAAATTTTCCTAATTTTCAGAATTATTTCAGATATAACACTAATAGGGTCCTAAAGAGGACCCCTTGGAGCACCATTTCCATATAGTTTGTTTCTGTTACCATTCCATATTTTTCCAAAATGGTTACTAATCTTCGCCAGAAATTTTCGTAAAAAACGAAATTTTTCAAATAGGAATTTCTGAAATTCCAATATTATTTCAGATATCCCACTACCAGAATCCTCTTTAGGACTCTTTCCTCCCCCATTCCTATATGGTGTTATTTTGTTACCCATCACCATTTCTCCAAATTGTCCAAAGTCCATAAAGTCCACTTTTAACATTTTTCAAAATAGCACTTTTTTAAAATTAAATTTTCCTCATTTTCAGAATTATTTCAGATATACCACTAATAAGGTCCTAAAGAGGACCCCTTGGAGCACCATTTCCATATAGTTTGTTTCTGTTACCATTCCATATTTTTCCAAAATGGTCACTAATCTTCGCCAGAAATTTTCGTAAAAAACGAAATTTTTCAAATTGGAATTTCTGAAATTCCAATATTATTTCAGATATCCCACTACCAGAATCCTCTTTAGGACTCTTTCCTCCCCCATTCCTATATGGTGTTATTTTGTTACCCATCACCATTTCTCCAAATTGTCCAAAGTCCATAAAGTCCACTTTTAACATTTTTCAAAATAGCACTTTTTTAAAATTAAATTTTCCTCATTTTCAGAATTATTTCAGATATACCACTAATAAGGTCCTAAAGAGGACCCCTTGGAGCACCATTTCCATATAGTTTGTTTCTGTTACCATTCCATATTTTTCCAAAATGGTCACTAATCTTCGCCAGAAATTTTCGTAAAAAACGAAATTTTTCAAATTGGAATTTCTGAAATTCCAATATTATTTCAGATATCCCACTACCAGAATCCTCTTTAGGACTCTTTCCTCCCCCATTCCTATATGGTGTTATTTTGTTACCCATCACCATTTCTCCAAATTGTCCAAAGTCCATAAAGTCCACTTTTAACATTTTTCAAAATAGCACTTTTTTAAAATTAAATTTTCCTAATTTTCAGAATTATTTCAGATATACCACTAATAGGGTCCTAAAGAGGACCCCTTGGAGCACCATTTCCATATAGTTTGTTTCTGTTACCATTCCATATTTTTCCAAAATGGTCACTAATCTTCGCCAGAAATTTTCGTAAAAAACGAAATTTTTCAAATTGGAATTTCTGAAATTCCAATATTATTTCAGAAATCCCACTACCAGAATCCTCTTCAGGACTCTTTCCTCCCCCATTCCTATATGGTGTTATTTTGTTACCCATCACCATTTCTCCAAATTGTCCAAAGTCCATAAAGTCCACTTTTAACATTTTTCAAAATAGCACTTTTTTAAAATTAAATTTTCCTAATTTTCAGAATTATTTCAGATATACCACTAATAAGGTCCTAAAGAGGACCCCTTGGAGCACCATTTCCATATAGTTTGTTTCTGTTACCATTCCATATTTTTCCAAAATGGTCACTAATCTTCGCCAGAAATTTTCGTAAAAAACGAAATTTTTCAAATTGGAATTTCTGAAATTCCAATATTATTTCAGATATCCCACTACCAGAATCCTCTTTAGGACTCTTTCCTCCCCCATTCCTATATGGTGTTATTTTGTTACCCATCACCATTTCTCCAAATTGTCCAAAGTCCATAAAGTCCACTTTTAACATTTTTCAAAATAGCACTTTTTTAAAATTAAATTTTCCTAATTTTCAGAATTATTTCAGATATACCACTAATAGGGTCCTAAAGAGGACCCCTTGGAGCACCATTTCCATATAGTTTGTTTCTGTTACCATTCCATATTTTTCCAAAATGGTCACTAATCTTCGCCAGAAATTTTCGTAAAAAACGAAATTTTTCAAATTGGAATTTCTGAAATTCCAATATTATTTCAGATATCCCACTACCAGAATCCTCTTTAGGACTCTTTCCTCCCCCATTCCTATATGGTGTTATTTTGTTACCCATCACCATTTCTCCAAATTGTCCAAAGTCCATAAAGTCCACTTTTAACATTTTTCAAAATAGCACTTTTTTAAAATTAAATTTTCCTAATTTTCAGAATTATTTCAGATATACCACTAATAGGGTCCTAAAGAGGACCCCTTGGAGCACCATTTCCATATAGTTTGTTTCTGTTACCATTCCATATTTTTCCAAAATGGTCACTAATCTTCGCCAGAAATTTTCGTAAAAAACGAAATTTTTCAAATTGGAATTTCTGAAATTCCAATATTATTTCAGATATCCCACTACCAGAATCCTATTAAGGACTCTTTCCTCCCCCATTCCTATATGGTGTTATTTTGTTACCCATCACCATTTCTCCAAATTGTCCAAAGTCCATAAAGTCCACTTTTAACATTTTTCAAAATAGCACTTTTTTAAAATTAAATTTTCCTAATTTTCAGAATTATTTCAGATATACCACTAATAGGGTCCTAAAGAGGACCCCTTGGAGCACCATTTCCATATAGTTTGTTTCTGTTACCATTCCATATTTTTCCAAAATGGTCACTAATCTTCGCCAGAAATTTTCGTAAAAAACGAAATTTTTCAAATTGGAATTTCTGAAATTCCAATATTATTTCAGATATCCCACTACCAGTATCCTATTAAGGACTCTTTCCTCCCCCATTCCTATATGGTGTTATTTTGTTACCCATCACCATTTCTCCAAATTGTCCAAAGTCCATAAAGTCCACTTTTAACATTTTTCAAAATAGCACTTTTTTAAAATTAAATTTTCCTAATTTTCAGAATTATTTCAGATATAACACTAATAGGGTCCTAAAGAGGACCCCTTGGAGCACCATTTCCATATAGTTTGTTTCTGTTACCATTCCATATTTTTCCAAAATGGTTACTAATCTTCGCCAGAAATTTTCGTAAAAAACGAAATTTTTCAAATTGGAATTTCTGAAATTCCAATATTATTTCAGATATCCCACTACCAGAATCCTCTTTAGGACTCTTTCCTCCCCCATTCCTATATGGTGTTATTTTGTTACCCATCACCATTTCTCCAAATTGTCCAAAGTCCATAAAGTCCACTTTTAACATTTTTCAAAATAGCACTTTTTTAAAATTAAATTTTCCTCATTTTCAGAATTATTTCAGATATACCACTAATAAGGTCCTAAAGAGGACCCCTTGGAGCACCATTTCCATATAGTTTGTTTCTGTTACCATTCCATATTTTTCCAAAATGGTCACTAATCTTCGCCAGAAATTTTCGTAAAAAACGAAATTTTTCAAATTGGAATTTCTGAAATTCCAATATTATTTCAGATATCCCACTACCAGAATCCTCTTTAGGACTCTTTCCTCCCCCATTCCTATATGGTGTTATTTTGTTACCCATCACCATTTCTCCAAATTGTCCAAAGTCCATAAAGTCCACTTTTAACATTTTTCAAAATAGCACTTTTTTAAAATTAAATTTTCCTCATTTTCAGAATTATTTCAGATATACCACTAATAAGGTCCTAAAGAGGACCCCTTGGAGCACCATTTCCATATAGTTTGTTTCTGTTACCATTCCATATTTTTCCAAAATGGTCACTAATCTTCGCCAGAAATTTTCGTAAAAAACGAAATTTTTCAAATTGGAATTTCTGAAATTCCAATATTATTTCAGATATCCCACTACCAGAATCCTCTTTAGGACTCTTTCCTCCCCCATTCCTATATGGTGTTATTTTGTTACCCATCACCATTTCTCCAAATTGTCCAAAGTCCATAAAGTCCACTTTTAACATTTTTCAAAATAGCACTTTTTTAAAATTAAATTTTCCTAATTTTCAGAATTATTTCAGATATACCACTAATAGGGTCCTAAAGAGGACCCCTTGGAGCACCATTTCCATATAGTTTGTTTCTGTTACCATTCCATATTTTTCCAAAATGGTCACTAATCTTCGCCAGAAATTTTCGTAAAAAACGAAATTTTTCAAATTGGAATTTCTGAAATTCCAATATTATTTCAGAAATCCCACTACCAGAATCCTCTTCAGGACTCTTTCCTCCCCCATTCCTATATGGTGTTATTTTGTTACCCATCACCATTTCTCCAAATTGTCCAAAGTCCATAAAGTCCACTTTTAACATTTTTCAAAATAGCACTTTTTTAAAATTAAATTTTCCTAATTTTCAGAATTATTTCAGATATACCACTAATAAGGTCCTAAAGAGGACCCCTTGGAGCACCATTTCCATATAGTTTGTTTCTGTTACCATTCCATATTTTTCCAAAATGGTCACTAATCTTCGCCAGAAATTTTCGTAAAAAACGAAATTTTTCAAATTGGAATTTCTGAAATTCCAATATTATTTCAGATATCCCACTACCAGAATCCTCTTTAGGACTCTTTCCTCCCCCATTCCTATATGGTGTTATTTTGTTACCCATCACCATTTCTCCAAATTGTCCAAAGTCCATAAAGTCCACTTTTAACATTTTTCAAAATAGCACTTTTTTAAAATTAAATTTTCCTAATTTTCAGAATTATTTCAGATATACCACTAATAGGGTCCTAAAGAGGACCCCTTGGAGCACCATTTCCATATAGTTTGTTTCTGTTACCATTCCATATTTTTCCAAAATGGTCACTAATCTTCGCCAGAAATTTTCGTAAAAAACGAAATTTTTCAAATTGGAATTTCTGAAATTCCAATATTATTTCAGATATCCCACTACCAGAATCCTCTTTAGGACTCTTTCCTCCCCCATTCCTATATGGTGTTATTTTGTTACCCATCACCATTTCTCCAAATTGTCCAAAGTCCATAAAGTCCACTTTTAACATTTTTCAAAATAGCACTTTTTTAAAATTAAATTTTCCTAATTTTCAGAATTATTTCAGATATACCACTAATAGGGTCCTAAAGAGGACCCCTTGGAGCACCATTTCCATATAGTTTGTTTCTGTTACCATTCCATATTTTTCCAAAATGGTCACTAATCTTCGCCAGAAATTTTCGTAAAAAACGAAATTTTTCAAATTGGAATTTCTGAAATTCCAATATTATTTCAGATATCCCACTACCAGAATCCTATTAAGGACTCTTTCCTCCCCCATTCCTATATGGTGTTATTTTGTTACCCATCACCATTTCTCCAAATTGTCCAAAGTCCATAAAGTCCACTTTTAACATTTTTCAAAATAGCACTTTTTTAAAATTAAATTTTCCTAATTTTCAGAATTATTTCAGATATACCACTTGCAGAATCCTCTAAAGAACTATATTTTTATGTGCAACCAGTTCCATTTCCCTGAAAATCGTCCTGAATTCACTTTATTCTATTATCACAGCACTGTTAAGTGCAATGTTAACTGCAAACAGTTGCTGTTAAGAAATTGTGGTGGATGTCTCCACTAGTTAAATACGTATTTATCTTCACACACATCACTATGAGGCATATGACCGATTTCAAATATAATCAAGTTATGTGAATATAGAAAATAAAAAATTCATGTAAAAAATACACCGACATCAAGCTTATGTTTTTGCAACAGACTTGCATGCAATATAAAAAGTAGTTAAAATAATAACAAAATATTTCATAACTGATACACCGAAGCCAAAAACTAATTTTTTACGAGTAAAAAAATGAGGACAAAAATTAAACCATTTAATTCTTTCTTTCTTTAGATGGATTGTGGCTTCGAAAACTAAAAATAACTTAGCTAATATTGCTTATGTGACTATAACGCCATTAATTTGCTTCACTTTTGTCTTTGATGACTGTTGATAGATGGCATATGTGGCAAATGTGCTTATATCTCTATTAAATTGACTTATAGCGGCAAAATAAACGGATAAAGTGCTAATGTGACTATAAGCGGTAGTGACTATAAACGAAAAGTACTGTAATAATAATAATACAAATATGTATATGTTTTCTAATATAATAGTTTTCTAAGTTTATTCAAATGTTTTTTTTAAACCTTCGATCGATTTAAAAATTTTAATTTACAAAAAATAAAACACAATAAATAAGTAAATAAATGAATTGTTTGACAAATTAAATGAACGCCTTCAGAATTTTAATATTTTCTGTTACCCCCTCTTCCCTGCAACTAGAGTTCCTTGTTTTGTCTATTAATTGAAACATTAATTTCAATTAAAAGCCATAAAAATATAACGATTTTTTATATTTCTTGATAATTGTTTTTTACAAAAATTATTTTTTATTTTGGTTTTTTTTACAAGTTTAATTATAATTGTGTAAAGTGTTTAATTTTTTTACACATTTAACAAAATAAAAGAAAATATATAAAGTGATAAATTTTTTTCTTATTGTTTATGTGCCTTTTTTAACTCATAAAAAGGTGGTTAAAAATCAATCACGTATTAATCACTTCATTGGTGTCGGTTAAAACTTTATTTAATATTTTTTAGGGCAGTGAAAACTTTTTTGTTTCATTTCATAATTTATTGGGTTAAGAAATTTGATTTATCGTCAGCCCAGAATTGGTTTGGCGCATATGCCAAAAAGTCGGAGTGGAGAAAACGACAAAGAAGATTTACACGAAGATTACTCAAATTGTACCCGATAGAATTTTTTTATATTTTTACCACTCACTGCTTCATTTTTATTTTGAGGTACGCAAGAATCGCTCCATAATGTCAATGTTTTAATAAGTGAATAATCTTTTATTAATTCATTTAAAATTTTAATTTAAGCACTAGCAATATTGTTACCCCTCCGACCACTATGAGCTTCCGTCAAAAAGGCACAATAAGTAAAAGTTGGTATATATGACATAATAATGGTTGCTGTAAGATTAAACATATTTAATTTTCGTTTGTAGTAAAATTTTGAAGCATTTCCCTTAGGTAGGCTAAAAACACAAATAATAGCAAACCGTACACTTGGTTGGGTCTATTATAAAACAATTTTTCACAAATTTATTTTCTTGTTGTCATTTTACTTTGCTTTTGCTTTAACTACTTTTTTTTCTTACGGCAATGCAGCAAAGCAACAGTAAAATTTATTTTGTACGTTTTTGTATGAAGAATTTGCTGCAATCGCCAAACAATGGATTGTAGAGCAAAACAGTACTTAAAAAATTTTGAAACAGTTGATATGCAGCAAAATGAATTCTTTATATCTCAGAAACCACAAAAAATTTCGCTAAACTGGTTTTGGATTCAAAAAGGGGGTATTAAAAATATATACAGTGCACTCGGGAAAACGTCAACTAATTAAAACCGCGGTTGTTGACGTTTAACAAATTGTTGACGTTTACGAATGTAAAATTTTTAAATAAAAAACATATCGCTAATGTGCTTTTAAACATTTTTATTGATTATAAACTAAAACCAAACATAAAAAAATTCAAAAAGGTAACAAAAAAGTAATTCAACCTGACTAGAACCATAGAAGACAACTATGTAGAAACAAAAGAATACATACATTTTAAATGAGATCTTATTTTTAATTTTACATGCACACATATTCATTTAAAAAAATCTGTTATTTTTTCTTTCCAACACGTGAAAGAGAGTCTTCTCTCTTAAACGTCTTAATACATTTAAGTAATTTGGCCCAACATTCTCGCATTGAGCCCATTCCAAAGCCCTGTTTAATATTTCGACGGGCCTCACAGGCCTAGGCGTAAATCCACCGCTGCGCACTTGTACCCTTTTCTAATAAGTTTGATAATGTGATACTTATGTATGAGAATAAAAAAGCAACTGAACATAAATAAAAAGACAATACATACAGTTGTAACTTCTTATCTACTCTACTCATAAGGGGAATCCCCAATTTCTGAAATGATTTCATAAAATAAATGTGTGTGTGTACAAATGTGTGTATTTTAACTGCTGCTAAATTCAAAATGTTCTTTAATTCAGAGTTGACGTTTTAGAGCTTTGTATTTGGGTTGACGTTTTAGAGTAGGCAATGTAAAAATAAAGGGGTTGACGTTTTGGGATGTTGACGTAAACGAGCGTTGACGTTTTCCCGAGTGCACTGTATACCCCATACCTAACTCAATTTTTTTAAAAATGGTCGGTAGGTCAAACCAATTCTGAGCTGACGTTATGTTTATACAGTTTAAATTAGAGGTTTTTTTTAATGTATACATTTCGAACTTGATCATTAAAAAGGGTATTAACCCGACATTTTCAGTAGAAGCAAATCAATTTTGAAATAATTTTGAAATCGTAAACGTAAAACGCAAGAATTTTAAAAGTCGTTTTTTTAATAAGATGTTTGTAATAAAAGAATTTGATGACAAATATTATTCAAAATTTCTCTATTAAACAGATTACATACATACCGGTTTTCAGATTTGTACCCAGTTTATGATATTGTTACGAAAGTAACTTTAGTTAGTTGTAATTATTGTTTAAGAATAAGTTGTAATTATTGTTTAAGAATTAGTTGTAATTATTGTTTATCTTGTATTGATTAGTTATTAAGTATTTGTTAGTTATTTTATTAGTTTACATTGTTATTAAAGATTGTTATAATTTAGTACACTTCAAACCCAATGTGCAGAAAACCCTAGAAATGTCCGTTAAGAAAGCTTTAGTATAAGTGTTGAAATTATGTAAAGCTTCGAACCTTCGAGAAACATTTCGAATGTTCTAGATGGCTGAATTACAGTATAAATACTTGCGGCGGCTAGCATCAAAGAACGGTATTAGTTCAGACTTTGTCAAGTTAAGAGCGCATCACGCAGAGAAAACTATAAAACATTGTAGTGTGTTTATTACAATAGTGAGTTGTAAATAAAGCTATAAATTACGGTTGGTAAAATGACTAAGTTCTTAATAAATAAGTGTTATACATCAAAGTGTTGTGTTTATTTGTTTTATTTGAATTGCAATAAAAGAACTCGCAACGGTTTATTATAACGGAAATAAACAAAAACGTTATTGAAAGGCAGTAACCTAACAATTGGTGTCAGAAGTTGGATCTGCCAACTGCAGGTAATAAAGCAGAGCTGCAGAAGAGACTATTAGATGAATTCGAGCGACGCAATATGGACATTACGAGTTACGAATTCGAGGACAAAGAAGAAATACAGGTATGTACTCGTGCAGTTGCCAGCAGTATGAATTTTAACACAATGTTTGCTGCTGTGATGGCAAAAATGGAAAAATTGTCAGAGGAAAATTCCAAGAATTCTAGAAAAATGGACTATAATTCTAGAAGCATGGTACAGATGATAAAAGAAAATTCAGATAAAACTTCTAGAAAAATTGATGAAACCTCTAGAAATGTAGAAAATATGGTAAAGGAGAATTCAGTTACCATATTAGCTGAAATTCAAGAGAATTCTAGAATAACTAATGAGAAGCTTCAGTCTACAAACGAGAAGCTTCTGGAGATCTCTACTGAAATAAATGAAAGAGTAGATGACTTGGAAATAGAATTCAACAAGAAGCTCGTTGATTTTGATGAAAAGCTACTCAATTTGGAAACAAAAGTTCATAACAGTCAATGGTGCGGTTAGAATTATTCCAGAAACCTCGAGTAGAATAAAAGCCCCAAGCTTTGACGGTAGCGTGCCATTAAATGTTTTTAAGTTCCAGTTCGATACAGTTGCCAACAGAAATGCATGGAACAGTGAGGAAAAAGGCATTGAGCTCATTCTTGCTTTAAAGGGGACTGCGGCTGAAGTGCTTGAAAGTGTACCAGAAAGTAGCAGAAACAAATGTGATGAAATTATGGTAGCACTGCAACGTAAGTATGAATGTGAACACAAAAAGGAAATCTACAAAATGGAGTTGAGTGGCAGAGTGGAAAAGGCAAACGAAACCTTACAGGACTTCGCACTGGAGATTGAGCGGTTGGTGCAGCTAACTTATCCTGGTGAGAATCATCCATTGTTGGACAGCTTTAAAACAGAAGCATTCATTAACGGTATAAGAGATGCTGATGTAAAGTAGGCGGGGTGTGCAGCATAAAATCAACATTTGCAGAAATTGTTTCATATGCCCTGGCTCAGGAAACCGCAAGAATAGTTGCCAAGCAGAAGTCGTATAAAGTGCAAAGGCTCGATGTTATTGCTGATGATGATAGAGATATCATGAAGGAATTAAAGAGCCTTAAAGAAGCAATTTTGCGGGTGTTAAGTGAGAAGCGGGGCAAAAACAAATTGAAATGTTATAACTGCGGTAAGATTGGGCACATACAGCGTAACTGCAAAGCACCAGAAAGAATTTCAAGATCTGCTTCGCCGCCGAGAAACAAACAACGGGCTAGTCATCAGTCATCACAGGAGGCGCCATAAAGTATGGAGGGAGCTACCTTTCGCATCTGAGGACTCGATAATAAATTTAGTAGTACCAAAGAGATATAAAAGTATTACGACATTTGGCTACATCGATGGTAAAAAGCGAATTTTGACTATCGACACTGGTGCAGGATTTTCAATTATAAGGCCTGACTTGGTAACGGGAGCTGTCGAACCACTAAGCGGAGTGAGCTTGCGAACAGCCTGCTACTGTCTATGGCAAAACACGTGCGGTGTTAAGAATTGCCAATATTGTCAATTTTCATGAGTTTATTGTGGCCGACATTATAGAAGAAGTTGATTATGAAATACCCCTGAATGTTGGGTATGAAAGTGAGGCTCGTGTGGGACAGCTTCTCGCTTGTACTCGTCCGGAATCGTCACCATACAGAAAAGTTGCAAAACGGGAAAAGGCGGTTGCTCACGCAAGACAGCTTAGCAGATTGGAAGCCAGGCAGATAGAAGGGAATGCATCAGTGAAGGTCGCTCGTTGCAGATAGAGCCCAGTAAAGACTGGTTAGCAGCGAAAAGATTTGAACCTGTATCGGCTAAGGTTATAAGGGCCAATAGTATAGGTGGAAGACAAAATTTTAAGGGAAACTGCCCAAAGCGTGTGGCAGTCAGGAGCACAATAAACAGAGGTTGTGCGTCACTCCCGCAGTGCAGGTATCTTCATTGGAGCGGAGAATTCCTTATGACCTTAGAAAGTCCGGGCGTGGCCGTAGTAAGTTGTCCAGATATGATCGGGCAGTGAATTCTGAAGGATCTATGGAGGGTCAGTTGATTTTGCCAATGAATCAACAACCAATGGAAAGATTAGTTGCCAAGTTGTTGATGTTGTATACCGAATACAGAAATACAAAAGTCCAAGAGCTAAAATGAAAGTTGTTCATTTAGAACGATTAGCCCCTTATGGAAGAGGTGATTCTGAGCCTATTCGGGACGAACAGGCTTTAGTGGGGGGCAGTGTTACGAAAGTAACTTTAGTTAGTTGTAATTATTGTTTAAGATTAAGTTGTAATTATTGTTTAAGAATAAGTTGTAATTATTGTTTAAGAATTAGTTGTAATTATTATTTATCTTGTATTGATTAGTTATTAAGTATTTGTTAGTTATTTTATTAGTTTACATTGTTATTAAAGATTGTTATAATTTAGTACACTTCAAACCCAATGTGCAGAAAGCCCTAGAAATGTCCGTTAAAAAAGCTTTAGTATAAGTGGTGAAATTATGTAAACATATGTGCCGCCATAAATCATAATTGACGATAGAGTGGTGAATAGTAAAGCCTCGAACCTTCGAGAAACATTTTGAATGTTCTAGATGGCTGAATTACAGTATAAATACTTGCGGCGGCTAGCATCAAAAAACAGTATTAGTTCAGACTTTGTCAAGTTAAGAGCGCATCACGCGGAGAAAACTATAAAACATTGTAGTGTGTTTATTACAATAGTGAGTTGTAAATAAAGCTAAACGGTTACGGTTGTTAAAGTGACTAAGTTCTTAATAAATAAGTGTTATACATCAAAGTGTTGTGTTTATTTGTTTTATTTGAATTGCAATAAAAGAACTCGCAACGGTTTATTATAAAGGAAATAAACCAAAACGTTATTGAAAGGCAGTAACGTAACAATATTATTACTCATGGGTTAGGTTAGGTTAAGAAGGGTTATGCGCCCACGGGCACACTTCCACTCGTAGACCAATACGGTCCATTGTGAATCCCTTCTATTAAAAGAAAAAAGAAAAGACAGTAAAGAAAAGAAGTGTGAGATGGATAGAAACAAGAAAGATAGAAAGTTAGTAGATGTCGTGTAGAACTATTGCCCTCTCTACAGTCCCCTCAACAGAAACAGCCGCACTATTTCTCTGACAAACCCCAGTAGACCAGCCGGACTACATCCAGCGATGCACCCCAGTTCGTCGTGAAACCTATCTCCTAGCCACTTCTGCCTGAAACCCTGCATCCTGGGACAATGGCACAGTACATGATCGATCGTCTCCAGCTCCTCTGAATCGTCGCACAATCTGCAGAAGTCCGGTATGGCGTTGTCCCATCTGCCCGCAAAAGCCCTGACAGGAAAATGACCCGTCAAGAACCCTATAAGTGTTCCAAGACTACCCCTATCCAATCTTAGTAGAACCCTGGTTGCCCCCGCGTCCAATCTGGGCCATAGTGCCCTGGACACCCTGCAATCCGTTATTTTCAGGATCGGTTAACGTCATCACGGAATTTCTCCCGTATCACCCCATAGTAGTAACATAGGTGGGGCTTAACCCCCCTGTCCCTTACCGCTAAGTCCAGATTCGAACCCCCTCTCGCGAGTTCGTCAGCGACCATGCAGTGTACAGGTACCCAACACAGCCTTACATTGAATGCCTCCATGAGTCCACCAAGAGAATTCCTACACCGAGCGACCAGGCACAGATCCACCAACGATGTGTTCCAGTATCTCCTCTGTTGCCCTCCAGATCGCTAGGATCTCAGCCTGGAAGACACTGCACTAATCGGGGAGTCTGAATGACCTTTTCACCTCGGTGTCCGTGATATATACACCGGCACCAATGCCTGTTTCCATCTTGGATCCATCCGTAAATACTGCCCACCCCTCAAACAGTTCATTGGATCCACGCCAAATTTCCCTATCCGGGAACTCCACTGGTGGTGTTGCACCGAAGTCCAGGGTCATAGGCCTATGATCCGAAATTCATTCGAGAATTATACCCTGATCAAGCAGACCCATCTCGTACAAAATTCTCGTGTGATCATCCCGCCTAGGTCTTACTAAGGAATACACGTAAAGTCTAAGTAAGTAATTATTACTCATACCCAACAAACAAATTAAAATCAAACGTTTTATTTGGCTTTGTTTAAAAATCATTTATTGGGGTTCTGAAAATCTGTTTCAGAAGTTGTGAAATTGAAGTAAGTGTTTGCCAAAGCCGCACCTCGTTCGGCCACATCATTTACCACTTGTAAATGTTAAATATTGTTCTTTGCATCTTGAAATGACTTGTTGGCTTTCCCATTTTGTATCCATTTTTAAAAAACCAATTGAAATATTGCAATCCTTGAATTTTAATTTTTAAGGTTGTCTTCTGTTAAAATTTACTAATTCTTTTACGCTACTTGGCGTATGTATATTTTTTGCTATTCAACTCAAAGTTTTAGTTTCGATATGTTCATCAAAAAAAAAAAAAAAATGCTATGGTATGCAATTTTGGGGTAAAGTACCACTAATGACCTAGAACAGTTTTTAACGTGGCGCGTGCAACTTCTACATTAATAATTTTGTAGTTATCCAACCGCTTTAATAAATAAGATTATTGAGAAAAGTGTATCGAGGGCATTGACTGAGGTACCCATTTTTGATATTTATTCTTAAAATAAATGAACTTAATGCTAGCAAGGCATAAATTATTGAATTGTCCATGCAAGATGGCAGCTGGTTTGAAAAATGTATATTTTAAAGAATATATAAATTTCTTCATCCAGCGAGGCTGAGCGATGAAGCTTTTACTTTGGATATGGCTTAGATCTATCACCCAAAAAGATATGACTTAGACGAAGCAATTCATTTTAGTCTTTTCTTGGTTGCATGTCTTTCATTAAAAGCACTTTCATCAAGGTAACAACTTCTAAAACTGATTTTTAGAATTTATTGAAGGGCATAGAACTTTACGTAAGAAGCCCAATAAATGATTTTTAAGCAAAGCAAAAGCAAAACGTTTGATTTTTATTTGTTTGTTGGGTATGAGTAATAATAATTCTAATTCTGATTTGTTTAGAATGAATTGATCTTTCAAACTGTGTCGCAAGTTTTCTAAATTTTCATAAAAAAGCTATAAAGCGTGTTTTAAAAATTTTCAAAGTTTAGTGCATTTTTTGTTCCATATTTTGGATATTGGATAGTATATTGCTCCTTCTCCTAACGCGAGAGTAGTATAAGAGTAGGGAATGGTAAATGGATACCAAAATCGATTTTCAATTTTTCGATCGACTTTTTTTATTACGGTTTTTGAAATCGATTAATCGAACCTCAAAGTCGATTTTAAAATCGATTTCAAAATCGTTTAAGATAAATTTCCAAACTCATACCTTATATCACAAAGGGGTATACTCCAGCATTTTTTTTGGAAAACTACTAGATAAATTGAACTGAGATTTTTACAGTGTGTAGATATGACTACTTTTTCTAATTTTCCTGCAAAAAGTGAAAATGTGTAAATTTTGAGATCGCCTTTAGAGGAACAAGTACATGTACATTTTACATATTAAAATTGTGTTATTCTGTAGACAATCAGGCCTGTCACATAAATTAGTTCCGATCGAAAGTGGAAGTGATTTCGTATCTTGCTTCACATTAAACGAAATCACTTTTGATCGGATTTAATTCTGTGACAAGCCTGAATTTATCGATAGTATTTCAAAGGATTATGACAGTAGTTCCTGATCGGTAGCGACTGTTTCTTTGCTAAGTTACTATTAAGTTAGTTTAAAAAGAAAAACGTTTGCATGCCATTGATGCCAGAAAGATGCAGAGACATTTCCTTGTAATTTCGTATTTGTTAGGGTAATTACGTACTTTTTGTTTTTTCACTCTGCTTATAACTAGATTTAAATATCGCTCACAGAGCCCTTATATTAAACTTGGAAGTATATTAGGGATACTAATAAGAAAATTCGTAAAATTACAACTTTAAACTTGGAAAACTGCATTACCGTTACCGTTCGCCCGACTAAAGTCGCAATTTGACCCTTTTTCAGCGGTCTGCGACTTTTTGTGAGACTTTTTTTTATCACCGACTTTTGCGACTATTTTAATTTTTCTGCTACTTTTTACCCTTTTTGTTAAGATTCTTACAAAACATTCAATTTTCTTATTATTTGTATCAAAAAAAAAAATTCGTCAAAATAGCCTCGTCAAAATTTAAAAACAATTCATAAATTATTGTTCATTTGGCAACACTTTTATTACATTTTTGCAACCTTGTCATGTATACAACGTATTTGAGGCGAATTCAGTTCAAGGTGGTGGCAAGTTTTGACAGTTCGGACCAATGTGTTTTAATTTGTCAGTGTTTTGTTAGAAATGGTTGACATTTCGAATCGTAAACACCAGCAATGCAATGTAAAAAACCTCTGTTGTTTCTGTTGGTTTTGGATTGTTGTAGTCTTAGCACCACCTGTAGTTTTCGAATCGTAAACACTAGCAAAGCAATGTAAACACATGCAATTCAATGCTGTCATCTTTAAATTTAATAGACAAAGATATATGTAGAAGACTGGATTCCCTGTGATGAACTTATTTCTAAATATAGAAATAAAATTTAAAAAAAGTAGTATTTATGTAGGTATGTTAAGAAAAAGAAATATTGCGCCAAGATCAAACGAACGGAATTAAAGTAAAATTTTCAAGGGGCTTTAATTGGACAAGTTTAAATTTTGTCAAAAATGTATTAACCTTAACTTTTTTGGCTTGTTTTTAAACAGAAATTCTACTCCTTTGACCTTGGCAGCATACGACAAATTTATTAAACTTAAGTAAATGTTTTCACTATACATGAAAACATGGACAAACATGTACATTGTTATGAAATATGATAAAAATGAATTCTGCAATAAGCTTTTTGTTTCAATTGTTTTGTTATGCTTTTTATTAATAAAAAACGTTAAAAAAAAGATGTGCGACTTTTATTTTCTGAAACGACTTTTTTGTGCGACTTTATTTTTATAAAACAACCTTTTGTGCGACTTTTCAAAAATTCCTAACGGTAACCCTGTATGTACGCACAAAAAATAAATACGTAATATTGTGCATGCCCATAATTTATCGATTAAATTAAGATTAAAAATTGACAAAATTTTGATAAAAATAAAAAAATCGATTTTAAAAGCCCAATAATCGATTTCAGTATAAAATCGCATGCGTAAATTCGATTGCAAAAAATCGATTTTTTTTACCACAAAATCGATTTTCGATTGAAATCGAAATCGATTTACCATTCCCTATATAAGAGTTAATTACAAGCCAACATGTTAATATTTCTGATTGGCCATCCTATTCGCCAGATCTAACCGTTATTGAAAATGTCTGGCGTTGGTTATCTCGTAAGGTCTATAAAGGAGGAAGACCATTCGTCACCAAATTAGTCCATTCAGGATGCTTGGAATCAAATTTCGTTGGAATACATAAATACGCTTTAGCTGTCAATGAAAATCCGTATGCATATTTAATTATATTAAAGACAAAGACGGTTATAGCCATTAGTAACAGTTTTTAGATAAAGTAAAAGGAATTTAAATAAAAAAATTATTTTTCATTAAAGTTAGTTAATCTGCCTTTATTCAAGTGAACAAAAAAAAAACACATTTTTGAATTTTTTTGGCTGCTCTTTATGGAATTTCTAGTGCCTTTAAATCAGTGAAGGGCACACACATACTATCACATTTATGCTTGTGTTGACAAAATAACAACAAAGCAACAGCCGAACGTACATTCCCTGCAAATAAAATTGGACCACTTCCCTGCAAATAAAATTGGACCACTTGATCCATTTTGATAAAATGGACTACTCCATGGACTGGTCCGATGTAATGCAAGCATGGACCATGTCATTGTCAAAAAGTGTTTGTAGAGAGACGACATGTCTTCGTTTTTTAACGACATGCTTTCGTTTTTAAACGACTTCAAAACTAATCCTTTTGAGTATACCATGGAGGAGTTTTAAAACTACTCCTTAGTGGTCCAAAGGTGGGTTATATGGTCCTCTCTTAGGACATCGTAATGTTAAATAGACCAGGTTTTTTCCATACGTTTGGGTTAGTTTTAGACTAGTCCTGGTCCCTTGTGGACTACTCTTTACACGCGTGTTTGGACTGATCCTATTATTTGCAGGGATGTCACAGACACACAAAGAAGTTTATAGTGTACATGTGTCGACGTCGCACAAGCAGCATTTTTATTCCTATGCACGCGTACATAGGATTTGCAAATGTGCCCGTCACTGCTTTAAATAACTGAATCGTCGCGTCTATAAACAACTGTTGTCATAGTGTTCTTATAGTCAACCTTTTTTATATCTATAGACATATTCAACGATATTTTTCATTCTTCATTAAAAATACAATATGTATTTTAATTTTTGTAAATAGCGTTTTTAAACCGCTAACCACATGATTGACTGACTAAATTTTTTCATTTTGGCATAAACTTATTTCGATAGAACTAGAAAAGTTTTTACAAGAAACTTGTGTAAACTGCTTAGACATTAAAATAAATATTGTATATAGAAAAATATGGGTTTAATTTTTTTTATCATCTTATCGTTATTGTTTTGTTATAGAATACTAAATTCTCTCCATAATAAATGAACGAAATGTAAACTGCTTTAAAATGTTTTAAAAAATATTCAAGTTCTACACTTAAAATAATCGATCGATCATTTGTGGTTTGTTTTTCCAGCCAACATATTTTTTTATTGACTTTCAGTTGTTGGGTGTTTGAGTTTAAATTTAGTTTTTTTTCTCTCTCTCTCTCTCTCTCTCTCTCTCTTTCTCTCTCTCTATCTCTAAATATGTTAATATGAACATACATCTATTTTATTTGCCTATCTGTTTGTCTGTTTCTGTGTCAGTTAATTTATTTTTGTTACTGCGCCAGCCTCCTGTGTGCTTTTCTTAAATGTTTGTGAGACTTACTTAGGTGTCTACTCCACTGTATACTTCGTACACGTAGTATTTAAAAGTATCTGATTGCCCACATTAGCGGCAACACATCAAAACAACAAATAACAAGTAAATCCGATTAGTTCATCTTTTTCATTTTTAGATTTCATACTAGGTTTTTCGTTATTTTGTTTAATTTTATAACATGTTCTTTTAAATATTTTACGCTGTAAACAAGGGGTCTTCTCTATCTCTCTATCACTCTGAATTTTTTAAACCGGCATTTCATTTCTATTTTTTAACTAAAATGTTTTTAACAATGTGTGTTTGGTCTTTTTTAAAAACCATCATCCATATTCAAAACAAAAATTTAGTTACTGCATATCCCCTGATTAAGGATTTCTTATACAAAACAGTTTTTAATAAACTGTGATTATTGAATGATCAAAGACTTTTTGAATTCTAATTAGCTGTTGTCAATTTGTTATTTCTGTCAATTGAATTTAACTTAATCGGGCTATTTTAAAGTGTTTTGAATAAACTCATGACTAAATGGTGATTAAGCTTAATTAACATTTTAGTTGCTCACTACACTACACAAATTTTCGTTTTGAATACGGTTGCATGTTATTTTATGTAGGAGCGTTCACAGTAAACTTTGGTGCAAGTAAGGAATTGGCGAAATCTTGGTCATTGTTTTGTTCTAAACGGGAAACGGGCATAACTTTGAAGTTTGAAAACAAAAAGGCTTTTCTACCTTGCAATGCCACTCTTTGCCTACAAAATTTCAAAAAATGCTTGAATCCCCAAACAACAAAACATAATCGCTTGTGTTCTTTAACATCTGTTTCAGTCCTTAAAATAGTTTTCGGCTGAAAATAATGTTTTCTAAAAAGTATTCCCTATTCACGAAAAGCAAAAAAAGTTTATATTGTTTCAGATCTTTTTTGGTGGTCCCTCCTAAAACTTTTTTCAGTTAAACTTTCTCTTTGTGTATATATTTATGTATATGTGTCGCTGGCCTCATGAAAAATTCCCTTTCTCGACCTTTTTTTTAATTGTTTTTAAAGATATTTAAATACATATTACACAAATACATCTCGCCATTTAATGCAAAAGTATCAAAAAGACCGATTTAACAAGCAGTTATACAATCAATTTTACATTTTGATTGCGTACAGTTTCTATTTCTTTTCCTGTAAAGTGCAATTCTGGAGTTAGGGCCTTTCTACATGAGACCAGCGTTCAATGTTGCCAGAAATTTTTTGACCAAAATGGCTTAAACTTTTTTAATTGAAAACACATCAAACTTTTTTTTTTGGTATTTAAAAAATGAGTTCGTTGATAATTCCCATGTCGATATTGTTTATCTCATAGAAAGTTCCTATGAGGAACGTCTTGTACGTAAAACTCTGCAGTCACATGTTCAAGTTTTTACGCATACTGCCAGTTAAAATTCACAAAAATTAAAAGCTGTGAAGTAAGTTGCACGCGAGAATTATGGCGGCGGAATATTTATTTAGTCAGACGAAAAAACTGCTTATTAAAATTGCAATCAGCTGTTTACAATTGAAGCACAGCCGCCGCGAATATTGAAAGTGACAAAATAATTATTTTTTCAGGAGAGCAAAAAAAAAAAAACGTTTTTAAAAGGCAGGATTATTTTTTTTTTAATTTTTTTTAGATTACCAACATTGATGATAAATGAAACTTATTTACAACCCAATAAGCAATTTTGCTGGAAATCAAGTACAAAACAATTGGTATTCATGTACGGATTTCATGTTTCAAGGGTTGAGATATACTTTTGTTATACTTTATTTCAATAGCATTCTCCAGTAAAATGGGAAATTATCAAGAGCTTATAACTTTTTTTTATTGGAAAACGCTTCATATCCATATTCGCGATTTAAAATGTTATTCCACTACGCAAGCGGCTCTTATAACGTTTTTCCACGTTGCAAAACCAATTAGTTTGTATCATTTAACTAGTAACTTCCACTGGCTGAGTCTTTGTATCGAATTTTGACGGCGTTAAGGTGCATCATTTTAGGTGATTTGATGTTTAAGCAATGTAAGAGAGTAATGTTAATGGGAAATTGCAAAGAAAGAGGTTTCGCAAAAAGTGGCTTTTAAATATATTTTTACCCAATTTTTCTAAACTTTTGTAAGTTGTTACGAAAAAAATTCAACAAAAATATTGAATTGTAAAAAATCAATAATTGAATAAGAAACTATTTGGAAAGTATCTAAAATCTTTTGAAGGGATATTGGGAGGGGTTTCTTTATATAAATTCTGTTTTTTAATTCGGTTGGCTTATGGTATATTTCAATTAGCCTTCATTTGAAGGTACTTTTTAACTTAAATTTAGATCTCAATCAAAAACTTTAATTAATATTTTTGTAAAGAAATATGATTTTGTCTACATTTTCACTAAGAAGACAAATTCATCTTTTTTCCAAAACGTAGAAAAAACACGTTTGGTTGGTGCAGAACTTGCAGAAGTACAAATATTTATAATTTTTTTTTTTGCTAGTTTTTTTAACAAGGAAAAATCTTAAGCAGTTTAGCAAAATATGTTAAATAAATATTTTTTTAAATAAATTTCATTAAAAAATGTAACATTCGTGAGTATGTAAGAAATCGCGCGTGATTTTAAATTACGCACGACCACGCACGAGGTTTTTATTTTTCAATCAGGCTCAATCGTGATAAATACTTAAAGTAATCACGGTAACCTGCGATTCACGAGTGAATTAATCGAAACAAGTCAAAATCACTCCAAGTGCACACGTGTCTTAAAACTAATACGAAATCGTTTACACTAAAATGCTTAAACATTAAGAGTCGGCAACACTGATACCAAAACCTAATTATTGGATTGTTATCTTTATTAAAAGAGAAAAAAGGGACTTGAAGTAAATTTTTTTTATAACAATAAACATTTCCTCTGTCATATCCAGTTCTGTGAACAGCCCTTTTGCTTAAGCTTGTTTTTTCCTATTTCTTTTTTAACATAAGGACTTAAACCAACATCTTAACCCAGAAAAAATTCTGTGTTTTTTTTTTCTTAAGAATTTGTTGCATTTTCTTTTCTATTATTTTTTCCTACACGAGCAAACTTGTTCTATCTTTTGTTTTTAAAATTTGACTTTTTTTATTTAATAATTTTGTTAAACAAATTAAATTTTTTTTATTCTTGTTCTTTTTGTTTGGTTATACAAAAACATTAACTCATGCAGAACCACCTACAACTACTGGTGTTGTGTGTTTTGTGGCGTTCGTCATGTGTATGAGTGAGTATGTTAGCCGATGTGTATACCAGGGTTGTCAGATCGATTTTGACCTTTTTCGCCAAATTCAATGTCAAAAATCGCCAAAATCGCCAAAGCCTTTATTTTTACCTTTTTGACAATAAAATATAATAATTTTGACAATAAAATATAATAATATTATTTTATAATATTTTTTATAAATCTTATAAAATAAATTTTATTCCAAGTCGCTAAAATCCGCCAAAAATTTAAAAAAAGTCGCCATAATATATATTCTGTTTAGTTTTTATTTAGAAGCAAGTAAAAATGATTAGTGAAGACAAAAAAGGAAATTGCACTATTAAATAATTAATAGTAGTCAACTAAAAGCAGCAAAGAATGAATTTTTGTGATTAGTTTTAAACAAATATTGGATTTATGTATATATGAAGTTGGAGTTCTACTATATATCTACACTTCAGCGCCAAAACTCTCTTTGATCTTCTTTTTTGAAATACATTGTAAGTGAATTAAATTTTTTCAACGAAGGTACAAAAAAAGTGCATCATGTAGTATTAACATTTATATACAGTAGACGCTCGCTTATATGATTAATTTAGACAGGGCCTGTTCACTAAATGGAAAAGTTCACATAATCGAGACAATATAAAATAAGTATTTCAAATCAATTTTAATATGTGTACATACATAACCTATATAAGTTTTATTTTATATTAGTTTGTTAATAATAAATGCACATGAAAGTAGTCGGTTATATTTTTTTTGCTTTAAAAGATTTCTGTAATGCCTTGTCCCTGCATTTTCACAATGCTAAATATCATTATCAGATATATTATTTTCACTCCAAGCAATAACTTTACAAACGCCAACCATCTTATAGAGAACAGATTTATAATAAAGAGTGTTTTTTATAGAGTGACACAAGTTTAAATCATAATAAAAAAAGGAAATATATTTTTAATACCTATCAATTAAACGGGCTTTATTGGAAAGAAAATTTTATGAAATTTAAATATGATTCCTGTCATGTGGCTGGCGTGTAGAAGGCGCCAATTTTCAACAACTTTTCTCATTTTGATCATCATCGTTTTTGAAGACATGTGGGCCAATGACTCAGCCAGCCCATAAAGCGCACCAAACAGTAATATTTGCGATTAAATGGTCTTTCGACAAAAGCTTGTAGATTCTACTCACTCCAAATGCGTCAATTCTGCTTATTTACTTACCCATTCAACCAGATATGGGCTTAGTCGGAAAAAACAATTTAGAGTGGAGATTCAAAATCAATTTCAATTTGTGCTTCAGCCCATTCGCCGAATTATTTGATTAAAAATTGAAAATATTTGCGCGTTGCTCGATAAGTCGATTCATAATGAAATTTCAAAGCAAACTAAACAAAAAGCAACTATCAGCTGTTAAATGGGTGCTCAAATATAGCAGTGATGCCAACTCAAAGTTGTGTTACTTAAAAAAAAAACACCCTTTACAACAAATAGTTTCAATAAAATCAACGGTTGCAAGTTGTTCATAAAGCAGAGATAGGTCGTGTTCACTCTTTAGAACCTCATGTGTAAAAATTTTGTTGTTCACTATTCTGGATGTTCATATAACTGGGTATTCATATAACCGAGCGTCTACTGTAATTTATAACTCGTAACAGCGCGTCAAGAACTGCATTCTACTTAGAAGGAGAGTTTTAGTGAAGTTCATTATTGAAAATACATTTTTAGCACAGTCATTACTAGTTGGATTTAGCACCATATAATGAACAGCCAAAGCAAGTTCTTTAAAATGGTACATACCTGACGTGTCCTAATAGCATAAGCTTTTGGCCAAAACTGATTTAAATAAGATGAAGTATCATCCAATTACAAACGGTCATTTTGTCCATTGTGTTTTATAAACATCCAAAAGTACGTTACGATTCATTAATATCTTTAATAACAACGAATTTGGTTGTGATAATAATTTGCCATATTTTATAATGGAGAAATGTTCGTAAACTTGAAATCGCTATATTCATGCTTTATTAATTCTTTTTTAAGTATGAAAAACAATTTTCTCCTGGATTTTCAATATATTCATCAGCCATTTCAACATAACATAATTTAGTTTCAAATACATACTGACCATAAAAGCCTAAAATGTCATACATAAAAATACTAGAATAAAAATAATATAATTTTTTCGTATTGAATTTAACGAGTTTTAAACCAAATGCATGGCTCACCAAAAATAGCCAACAAAATCGCCAACTATTTTAAAATATCGCCAAAAAATCGCCATGTCGCCAAATCGAAAATTAGGTCGCCAATCAAGTTTGAAAATCGCCACGTTTGGCGAGAAATCGCCACATCTGACAACCCTGGTGTATACAACCAGAAGTACAAGACTTAACATACAGCCGACTTTCAGATGCCAAACGAGCACAACTTTAACAAACGATACAATGGAAGAGTAATTGAAAACCACTAAAGTCAGTGAACCTTCAAAAATATTACAAAAAGATGGAAAGAATGAAAAATATGATCATACGAAAAGAAATAAAATTACATATACAAAAAAAAATCCATTTAAAAATTTGATGTTTAAACCAGTGTTCGAAAATAAACAGAACATTATTTAGCGTACGGCCATACCCCCAGAAAATATATCTATTTTTTTAGTGTTTGTGTATATGAACACAACCCTTAATACGGATCGCAACTATTTTAAAGAAAAGTAGCGAACTTTATATGGTGCACTGTTCTTCGTCAAAAAACAGAACAACTGTAGTGGTTCTATAGACAAACATTCTACTTTAATGTTCTAAATATAAAAATGAAAAATGTTTGTATGTTTGTTTGTTTGTTTGTATGTTGACTTATAGACTCCTAAACTACTGAACCGATTTTCCTGAAATTTTTACAGTAGCATCACGTGAGCCCTTAAAAATAAAATAGGCTACTTATTTTTTCGATAGGGGCAGGGTAATTGGTGCCCCCATTGGATGCCAATTTTAAATATCGCATATCTTAAGAGCCGCTTCACGCATTTTGTTGAACTTTTGGTGGTAGGATCTTCTGAGCCCCAAAATTGAAATAAAGTAGCAGCGTGGGAAGTGGATTCCCCCATAGGACGCCAATGTTTAATATCGCATATCTTAAGAACTGTTATAGTGAGAATGTTCAAACTTTGTAGAAGTCACTCTTATGGTATACTGGGCGCTGGGGGGAAATACCTCTCAGAGGATGCATATATTAAATATCGCTCAATTGAAGAACTATTAAAGGGGGAGTCATCAAACGTGGTTAAAGCTACTATTATGACAAACTTTAAATTTCAATATACTAATGGGCGGGGTAGACAGAGGAGGAGCAGTTCCCCTCGTAGATAGAAATATTAAAAGGAGCCGCTGCACGTATTTTGTTGAACTTTTAGTAGTAGGATCCTCTGAGCACAAAAATTGAAATAAAATAGCAGCGGGAGAAGTGTTACCCCCCATACCTTAAGAACTGTTATAGTGAGAATGTTCAAAATTTGTAGAATCCACTCGTATGGTATACTTCACTTTTAAAAATAAAAATAAAGCGGGTAGGCGCAGGGGGAAATACCTTCCATAGGATGCATATATTAAATATCTCTCAACCGATAAAGTGGTTAATGCAGTGTAGCGAAGCGCACCAGGTTAAGCTATGTTCTATAGTGTTTCTTTTTACATTGATAAAAAAATAAACACAACAAATTTTAGGAACGACCACAGCACGAATAGCTTGTGTAAAATTTTATATCTGACTTTGTTTTTTTTCGTATATGGGCATTTTCCCAGAATGGTCTACCAGGATGGAAAAATAAAATGTTGATAATCATCGTATTTTATTGTTTATTATAAAAAAAAGTCTATGATTTATAAAATAATGGTTTCATAGCATATCTCAGCTGTTTTACTTGAGGAAATTGCTTTGAAAACTGGAAAATTTTCTATTTTCTATTTAAGCTACTTCTAAAGACATTCATATATGATTATTTTACATGCAAAAAATATGTTATGTTTACACTCTCTCTTCAAAATCTCTTACAATCAATTGTAAAAAAATGCTGGGAAGTTTTGTTTTCTATATTTTTTGTGCATCAAAAGCGTGCGAGCGCACTTTCGTGACCGCTGGAAATGCCCATATGTATTTTGTTTTTGTAAAACATTTTCGTTTTCTTTTACGAGCAATTTTTTTAACGCAATTAAAACATTCGAAGATCACAAACAGAGAAAAGTTATTTTTTTAATAATTTACTACACAAACACTATTAGCGTTAATGTTTTTCACAAATCTACCGAACCGTATATCACTATGGAACAATATTTAATGTTTATTTTCGAAAACTGGCTTAAACCGATTTGCAAACAATCCAACAATGTTGCCAAAAACATGTTAAAGTTTTAAATTTATAACAAAAGTTTTGCATTCTAAAGAGCGCTAACATGTTGCTGAAAGTTAATTATTATTCTTAAGTTTCCTATTTAATTGTTAATGATGTTAAGCTTTTATTTATTTAGGATTCTAATATTGCACTTTATATTTGTCCCATATTTTTTAAAAAAAAATTGTAATTAAAAAATGGGATTTAAAGTTTTTGATTCAAACGAATCATTACATTTCAACTTTCTTACGTGATTATTATTATAAACCCGGCGTTGCTAAAAAAAATAATATTAATTTTTATTTACTTATGACAGCCATCTGTCAAAATTTTCGTCTGTGATACTTCATTTGAAAAGACAATTGCCTTAAGCAAACAATCAAATTCTCAAAAATATGACCACCACACGTTTTTAAAGACATTTTATGACAATTGAGTACCTTTTTAAGCGCAAAACCCCAACCCACTAACTACTCTCAGACCTAGATAGATATGAATGTTTCAATAGTAGTAACTTTAAATAAAAATACACAACTTTTACCACAAAACATCATTAAAAACACTTCAATTTCAACGCTTTAAAGAGTTTCTACGATCGATATTACGTTTGTGATCACTTAATTATGCAAAATATTTTTTTGTATTCCATGTAAAGAAATTTGAATGAATAGTTTTTATTTATTGTTTGGTTATTCAATACACAACAAAATTAAATAGAAATCAAATATGTATGTAGAAGAAATTGCACGAAAAAACATTAATAAACATTTATCTATGATTTTTTTTACCAGACTTTCGATATAAGTTTTTATTAAATTTCGTTTTTTTTTTTTTTTGATAATTTTAAAAACTTGAATCTAATTGTGTTTTACTTTCTATAACTGTTTGACGTGTTACCATACTTTTTTTCAAAATTTATTTATTGAATCTTCATTTATTAAATGAGGAGGTTCGTTTCAAAACTTGACTATTCTGCCTTGAGTGTTTTTGCATAATTTGAGAAAATAGTTTTCTAGGAATGTCATTTTGAATTTATTTTGACGAAGTCATGCCTTTTATTCTTTTTTTCTAGTGTTATAATTAGGGTTTTTTCCCGGGATTTCCCGTCCCGGGAATTCCCGGGAATTTCACTTATTATATTTCCCGTTTTCCCGGGATTTTTGTTGCGGGATCCCGGGAAATAAAAAGTTCTTCATAGTTTACAGAAAACAGCTATTTTTACTCTGAAATTTAGTTTTCTTTTCTCTAAAAATTAGCATCTGTGGATGGGTTGTCGATTTGATCAATTATAAGAAATGTGTACAAACGTAAATCAATGTCTCCTGCGGCAATAAATCTATTAAAAGCAGAATGAGCAGTGCAACAGTTGATAATTAATAAATTTAGTGAAGTGATGAATTGATAAAGAACATAAATTCAAAATAAGATGCAGGCAGTAAATTCTCATTGACCATGGACAAGTCTTAAAAATAGGATATACATAAACATATCGCTACGTTATTGCAACATAGTCGTATCTACAAAAAAGAAATCGAGCTTGGTAATATATCCGGGAAGTGCGGGGAAACCGAAATAAAAAAATAATGAAACTCGTGTAAGTTACTAAAACATACAATTTGAAAAACATATTGTCCTAAAGATTACAGATGGACCTAATGAAAAGAAATAGTTTGTAAGAAGTAGTCCGGATGATGCTATTTTTTGCATCAACCTTGACATTAGAAGCATGCAACAACGGTGCACTTTTAATTATTTGTCCAACCTCGGTAAAACAGTAAACGAAATTTTTCGGAAACATGGTAATCAGTAAACAAAATCAGAAATATAATCTTTGGCGACTCACTAAACGCTTTGAGTGTGTCAGAAAGTAATTTCCTACGCCGTTAAAAAATGTTAATATATTTATTAAAATATTTTATATATTTTATGATTTTACTTTTTGATCTCATATCTTGAGTACCTCAATTGTTATGTTTATTTTATCTTGAACTAGATCATCATAATACGGAATTTACTTATAATAGCCAAAGGTAATAATAATTCAAGTTCCGCTTTCAATCTTCAATTAATTTTTGTAGTATTTAAGCATTTATTTTACTTACTTTGTAAACAAGTTCCCTCACGTTTGTTTATAAAAGTTTTTTTCATTAATAAAACCAAGTTTACTTTGTATTATTTGTATGGAGCGGGATCCCGGGATCCCGGGAAATTTAAACATTTTTCCCGCTTTCCCGGGAATCGAAAAACTCCGGGAAAAAAAAACTCTAGTTATAATAGAGTTTAGGTTCAATTTTATTTCTGCAGAGGTTTTATTTCAATGAAAAAAATTAGTCCTGTCAAAAATGGAATAGTCAAGTTTTGAAGAAAAAAATATATAAACTAACAATAATTTATCAAATCTTATGCTAACTAATTCTTAAGTACAAATGTATGTGCTGCCAGTCCAGTGTCGGACAAAAATATTCCCCCTTCGCGGCTTGTGTTCATATATAAAGGTGTTTAGCGCTCTTCTATACCAGGGATAGGGGGGGGAGGTCCTGTGATTATTCGTAGAAGTTTGTTTTAGATTCTTTTAATATAAGAAGCCGAGGCAGTTCCTCATAACTTAATACCTTAGCACCAGATTGGCCATACTTTAAAAATTATTGCTGGTTTGATACATTTATTTTACAAAATATTTAATACTAGCGTACACATGGCGTATGTGTGTTACTACGCTCCCCATCCTACGTAGTCCCATTTTTGAAAAAATACATGGCTTGTGTGTTTGTTTAAATAGGGATCAATCTAAGTTTTAAATTTCATTAAAATTTGTTAGATAGTTTCGGAGAGACAGAAATTGCCCCATACCTCTCCTTGTGCTCCTATTTTTCTAAAAATATGTACCTAATGTGTCCAAATAGGTAGGGATCTATTCTATGTCTTAAATTCCATCAACATCTGTCGGGTAGTTTTGTAGAGGCAGAATTGCCTCCCAACTCCCCTCGTGATCCTAGTTTTAAAAAAATATATACATCCTTTAACCATCTTCGCAAAATTGCCTTTCTAATGAAGTTGGTATTTAGTAGAGTTGTCAATTATTCGCCTTTCAACTTTGTTCGAATAATTGTTTTAAATCCTAAAAATTATTCGATTAATCGATGAGAATAACAAATAAAAGAATTATTTTTACAAAAGTATTACCATGGAAAATCTTTCATTCCATCCGCTATGACTTCTTCTTTTTTTGATGCATAAAATTTTTCATTTTAACTCCATATCGTCGTATTTCTTTAAGGCATCGTAAAACCCCTAGTTCCTCAATAATCCGATATTACTCTGGATTTTTCGAAAGGCGTTGGCAGAGCTACCATCTTCAGCCAAACTTCTGTCTACAATTTCTTCTATAGAACAACCGCTGTCTCTCTTAATGTATTTTTCCATTGGACCAAGTTCGGCATTACTTGATGTCGTTGGATTATCTTCCACTACATCGTTTTTAATGGTAATATTGTGGCACTTACGCTAATGGTAAAGATATACATATATAATTTAAAAAAAAAAAAATATATAATAAATAACAACATTTTCTACTTTCAAAATATGATTTATTTAAATCAATTCTTGATTTTTAAGCTTTTTGTTTATTTCTAAATTTTTCACCCGAAATTGAAAAATCCCATTTCTTGAAAATGTTTTAACGTTTGATTTAAAAATAAAACAGCTGATACAATTGCAACTCACCTTGCAAAATTAAAAATACGAGATGGCAAATGATTCATTCTTGCAGTTCTTTTGGCGCTTTATTAGACGAAATATTCTGAAATCATAGAAGATGACATGCATTGATACAATTAGTATATTTCTCCTCATAATGCGCCAAAAGAACTGTTAGAATCAATTGTCATCATGTATTTTTAATTTTGTAACGAACGAGTCTTGCAACTCACCTACTCAATTGTATGTTAAGATTTGTTTAATAAGAACATAAATTACATTTTTGAAATACAATTAGTACTCAGCAAGATTTTTGCTTACTAAAAATTGAGATTAATTACAACCAGGGCTATGGCAACAATAATTTTTTTTAACTTTCCTACATTTTGTATAAAATCACTAAAAACGTATGAGAATAAATTAAATTTTAAGCTTTTATTTAATTTATTTTATTAATAAAAAAATTGTTCGATTAATCGACATTAATTAGTCGATTTATTCGTTATTCGAAAATCGTCGTTTTGAAATTATTCGAACAAGAGTTTGGTTTTTGTTGGATCGATTAATCGAATTATTCTTAATCGGTTGACAACTCTAGTATTTAGATTAAATTTGGATCAAAAATATTTTTTTCAACTTCTTCTTTTTCAACTTTATCACCTGTTTAGTGGTGATAGAGGGTCTGTTGATATCTTTGAACGTGACATTAACTCATGCCTAGCGCATGTCTCGCAGTGGACTAGAGCAAACTTTTTAACGGTTAATACGTCAAAAACTAAGGCTTTAATGTTCGGCCCTACACCCCGTTTCTTTACTCATTTATTAATACTTCTTGATGATGAGGTGATTAAATTTGTTGATCGCCACAAGTGCTTGGGTGTGGTTCTAGATAATAGGCTATCGTTTAATTATCATATTAATGCCTTATCGGGTAGGATTTTTGGTATGTTGCGTAAGTTCTACTGCTCTAGTATATTTCTTCCTTTGCATGCAAAGAAGAGATTAGCGCATGCAATGTTGATGTCCCAAATTATTTATGGTTTTGAGGTTATGACGGGTACCGTCGGTATCCTCCTTACTAGACTAAGGCACTTGGTAAATGCCATTACCAGATTTGTTTACAATGTTCGACGCGGAGACCATATCTCTGGCTTTGTGAAAGATTTCCTTGGTTGTGATTTTGATAATTATGTGCGAGTTCGTAACTTGTGTACATTTCATAAAATGGTAAAAAGTGGTAGACCTGTTGTACTGTGCAACTCCTTTCTTTTTTCGCCTAGAAACAGAAATCCTCATCTTAATTTTCCAAGAATATTTAGGTCTGACTTCTCCAGATCTTTTCTAGTTAGGGTAACCTAGCTATTGGAATGGACTGCCATTAGAGCTGCGTATTTTTACGCACCCAAACAATGTCTTTAAGCTAAAACTTGTTAAACATTTCTCATCCTAAACGTTCTTACTCACTGCATAGTATTTGATGTTTTTCTTTACTTGGGTACGCTATTTCCCTAACTGGGACGGGTACATAATTTGTGTAATTTACTTACTATTTATATCTAATGATAGGATGTGTGTTATGCCTTGGGGGGCGAGTTTTAGGTTATATAATTAGATAAGTTATAGAAAAAAGTTGTTTTTTAGTACATGCATAACATCTTGAGTTGAGGTACTATAATACACCAGTTTTTTAAAACAAAAAACTTGGTGAAATATAATTTTTATTAATTTATAAATAAACCAGGTTTTCGTTTGTAATACAATATTTTAGAAGCGTAAACAAAAACAATTTTTTTTTCTTTTTTTGAATGAAAGTTCGTATAATTGGAAAACTTCTTCAACTTTTTAAATTTGACTCAATATGTTATGATTATACGACACAGAAATGTAAATATGTATGTATAAAGAATAATTTTTTTTTTCTTTTAACTTTTAATTACTTAGGTATTAAGACTGTGTAATATATTTTTAATGGCCCACATGGGCTTTATATTACCTAACTGACGAATAAATAAATAAATAAATAAATCGTCTTGCCTTAAAATCAGTCCATATTTGACCGCAGATTCCATATAAATAAAACTCCTGAATATGCCATACCTTCCTTATAAATGTCGAGGCAAAATTGTATACTTTTGTCCTATATAAACCCCCTCGAAAATTGATTTAAACGGACAAAACATATATAGATTTAGAAAATCGGCCTTATTATGTAAGCCGCTGTCGTTAAAGCCTAGATTACACTATCTCACAAGGCTTACGTATTCCATAATACTTTGTGAGATAGAAATCTAATGAGTTTTGTTGCGACTGTTAAAAAATCTAATGTAACATGACAGTTTGTGTTCACATCATCACACAAAGTATAAACACTCACACATGAAATGAAATGCAACCCTGATCCAATGAAAAGTATTATTGTTTAGACATTTTTCAAAAAACGATGAAGTCGTATGGGATGTCAAACTTTTATCTTAATACTTGTCATTTTCGTGACACATTGCATTCACACTATCACACTTTGTCATATTACTTGAGTTTTTGACATGTATTAATACAAAGTATAATAGTGTAATCTAGCCTTAACGTGTGAGTCGTTTTTTGTAATAAATTGATCTATGAGAAAAATACGACTCACTCGGTAACGACAACGCCCTACACAATAAGGCCGAATTTTCGACACAAGGAACTCTTATCTAAATATTAAGCTTGTTACATTGTTTTGTTTTGCCGAGTCCATGATTGTCCATGGGTTAGAAATAGAGTAAACTCTTGAAAATTTGTCTTTATATACTGTGATGTAGGGTATGAAATAGTCAGGCTTGACCGACTATACTTTCTTACTTTTTAACACTTCATATATTTTTAACCAATTCAAAATTAATAGTAACCATCTTCGTTATATTTACTTTTATCTACATACATATTTTTTTTAAGCTAAAATATCAGTCAGTCAAACGTTAAATGTTTAAACAAATCTACCTTTTTTATAATTTATACCATAAATAGTTTATATTTGTGTTACTTATGTACATATGTATTTTTGGATTCCTCGTATTATTTTTGTTGCTGTTTTTTTAAATCTTTAACTGCTTTTTACCTTGTTACCACCTCTTGGGTTTCTTATTGTTTGTTTTGTTGGTCATTATTCATTCATTTAATCGTGGTTTCAGTTGTCTGTCGTTATTTATTGTGGTCCATTTGTTCATACATGTAGGTTCTCTTGTTAATATATAAGTATATATAATAGTATTTAGGGTTTGCAATACCGGATTAGTATTGGGAGAACGGTATTTTGTATTAATAATATTTCAAATGCCGAAATTTCGGTATTCATTAAAATAGGTATGCTTATAAACAATTTTATTTATATATTTTTCTTAGTAAATGGAACTTGTTTTTCGTTAAAATGTTACATTAAACAAGTTAAATTTTTAAATGTTGTATCATCGAATTGTGGTTTACTCTATTATACTACATTTACATTAGCCCGAAATCTTGTAGATTTGATTTAAAATCTTCTTCGAAATCTAGTGCGTTACATTATACTTTTTTGACATCAGCGAGATTTTGTTTTTATAACAAATCAACTGACTAAAAGTTTTTTCATTACACATACAAACACAAAAAGAAATATACATCTAAAAATTTGCATTACCTTTTATTAATAATCAACCATATTTATTTTATCAATATTACTCGTTTTTTTATATTTTTACAGTTTTTATTAAACTTTTAATTTGTTTTTTAACAATTTTTGTTTTGTCTTTTTTTTTTTTTAATGTCATTTTTTCTTGTGCAGGGAAGTATTTTTTAGTGCTTTATTGAAAAAACCATAGTTGCATCATTAAGTACTACTAGATTTTGAGTAGATTTCGTCAAAATCTAGTCACGAAGTAGATTTTGTTTTGTATGGAAAATCTAGTCAAAAACAACTAGATTTGGCTCGAAATCTCGTAAGTACTAGGTTTGGCGTAGGTGTAAATGTAGTATTACTCCTCCAGGTTCAATTGTCGAAAATAAAGGCCAAATTTTTTCTTTTTTATTCGTTGATTCATATAAACGAAGTTCTTATTTTGAATGATTTCAAATACTTATTTGTTATTTTTTATCGATTTAAAATTTAATTTTATGTTTTAATGTAAATTAGGTATTATTGTCCCAAGGCGATAAAAATACCAGTAAAAAGTCCCGTTCTCAATTTCATTAAACACTCATGCTTGACAGGAAGAGTGGAATAAGATTAGTCACGATGAAGCTAATAAAATCGATGCTAAACTGTCTACATGCTTTGGAAATCAAAAAGGTGGCGCAACAATATACTTATTTTGTTTTTTTTTTAAGGATTATTGAATTTTTATATAATGCCCGATTTTTAATGTGAGACAGAAAAGTGACTTTTTTATAAGTTTTACCTTCATGTACATTTTATAACGCAACTTGGAATATTTTTTTGTTGCTTTTAAATAAAAGAGTTTTAGTGATTATATACCTATAGACAAAATTGAGAAGAATTTTCTTTTATCAATACAGAGATATAGCCTGCAGAAATATTTAAATGCGTTTGCCCAACATTAAATGTGAGCCACAGCATGTCTCCTGGAATTTCATAAACAGAAAAATCCAATATTTTGAAAATACATTTCCATCTACGGCAATAAGGAATGAACAAAATTTATATTATTCTGAAAATGAATTTTTTTATCACACATTAAACTGATACTGACGTATGAAATACCGAAATGGAAATTAAGATAGATTTTTAATTAAGAAAAAAAGGCTCGAATTTTAACGATTTCGGTGCTGTTGGTTTCCGGTTTTGAGAACTCTTTTATTAGTACTGTTGGTTGTTGCTATTTTATATTATTTTTATTCGTTTTATTAGTTAAAAATCAAAATATCAACAATAAGAAATACAAAAACATTGTGCTTGAAGAAAACATTACCTCGCCCACATTTGCTCCAATTATGTTTTATTTTTTTAAGTGTTTGTGTGTGTAAGTTTTTATTCTTGCCTCAGATTTTCTTGGTTTCTCTTTTATATTAAATTTTTGTTGCTGCTTTTGTTTACAGTTTTAATTTGTTGGTTTTTTGTTGCTATTTGCAAAAATTTCGTTAAAGTTGTATTTAATTTAAATTTTTTGCAGTTTTAAAAATATTTTAATATAACTTTTATAGAAAAAATTTTAAATATCTTTTTGGGCTTCTTGATCCATCGATGACATTTCAGAAATTTGGCGTTTTGTTATTGAAAATATGTATATTGCACAAATCCATTGTCTAGAAGGTACATACACATATTTTATTTTTTATACCCTCCACCACAATTAGTTGTGAAGAGGGTATATTAAGTTTGTCATTCCGTGTGAAACTTTTTTATTATTCATCTCAGACCCTATAAAGTATATATATTCTGGGTCCTTGAGTAATTTTAAGTCGATTTAGCCATGTCCGTCTGTTGAAAACACGCTCACTTTCGAAAAACTCAAAAGAAATAAACAAACTTGGTGTCAAGTTGCTTGTAGTTATCCTAAGCAGTTTGGGATTGAAATCCAGCAAAATCGGTTCAATAGGATCTGAGCTATGAATCAAAATGTGGAACCACCACCTAAAAAAATTGATAATTTTGTTACAAAAACTATCATAAATGGTGGAAAAATGCACAGAATGATATAAGATTTCGCAACAGTTCGTTTTATTTAACTGGAAATCACGCTGTAAAATTTCTTGAAGATCCGTCCATGATTTACCCTAGGCCCCATATAAGCCCTACTCCCGGAAAACAGTATAGTAAGCCTAAAATCCTAACTAACAATGCTATCATAACAAATTTTGGCACGTCACAGTTAAATAGGACTAGAAATGAGACTGCTAAGTTTCGTGAACATCGGTCCATAATTTACCATAGGCCCCATATAAAACCTACTTCCAGAAAACAGTTTAGTACGCCTAAATCCGTAAAAAATAATGCTATCATAACAAAATTTGGTACATCAAAATTTTTTAGAACTAAAAATAACACTGTGAAATTTCGTGAAGATCGGTCCATAATTTACCATAGGCCCCATATAAACTTTACTCCCGGAAAACAGCTTAGTACGCCTAAAAACGTAAAAAAGAATGCTATCATAACAAAATTTGGTACATCACAGTTTTATTGAACGAGAAATAAGACTTTAAAATTTTGTGAAGAACGGTCCATCATTTACCATAGGCCCCATATAAACCTTACTCCCGGAAAACAGCTTAGAAAACCTAAATACGTAAAAAATAATGCTATCACAACAAAATTTGGAACATATAAATTTTACAGGACTAGAAATAAGACTGTGAAATTTCGTGAAGATCAGTTCATAATTTACCCTAGGCCCCATATAAACCTTACTCCCGGAAAACAGCTTAGTACGCCTAAAAACGTAAAAAATAACGCTATCATAACAAAATTTGATACATCACAGTTTTATAGAACTAGAAATGACACTGTGAAATTTGGTGAAGATCGGTGCATAACTTACCATAGGCCTCATATAAAGCCCACTCTGGTAAAATAATTAAATACGCGGTAAACTTTCTTCCAGTTTAGCTTCATATGGCCAGCAAAAATGTTATGCAATTTTGTGATATACGGCCCATAATTTTCCTTAGATTCCATTTTAGCAGCCTTCTGAAATTTACTGCAAACGCTTAAACTAATTGCACCGCTGTATTGAAATTTATGTTTTTTAATACCAGAAATCGTTCTCAGAATTTGGGATGATTGGTTCATAGCTTACCATGGCTTTTATATAATTTATTCTCCTGAAAATCATTTAAGTTCAGCTTAAACTAATATTCTACTCAAGCTTTTTAAAATTGATTCTGATTGTCAGTCAATAATTTTATATAGCTCTTAATCGCAACAAATGTTAATGCAGATGTCTGTTTTTACAAAGATTATAATAATAAATAGACATCATACAGATATTACTCCTAAAACATTCGAAGTGTCGGTGGAGGGTATCAAAGATTCGGCACAGCCGAATATAGCACTCTAACTTGTTTTATTTTAAATTTATGTAAAATTTTCTGTTTAGGACAAAATACCTACCTATTTTTAGTCCAAAAGTTTGAAACAGGTTTGTGAGGTAATTGCCTGATTGTTTTTCTTACTGTCAGTTTAATTTTAACAAATGGATAAAAAATGATAGGAAAGATTTTATTATGTCTCATATTTTGTATGATATTGTAGGAGATGATAAAACAAATATGTCACATTGTTTCTTATTAAAGTTTTGAAAGGCTTGTTCTTACGAACAATTTTTATTAATATTTTTGTTGGTACGCAAGTTACTTTAAAGTAGCAAAATAAGGATATTGCAGCATTTTCTACGTTTAGTAATTTTTTTTTAACATGCCCTACATCTCCAAGTTTGAAAATGAAATAAACCCTCAACGAAAAGAAATAACGCCCCAAACAGAAATTAAATAATACCCCAATTTCTAAAATGATATAAGACCCCAATATGTTTAATACAATTAATTGTACAATTTTGGTTTAAAGAATTGCGCAATAGGAATCATTGTTGGCACTTCGGCCGGGCGCAAGGATTTCCTCCTCTATGATACACCAAAAACCGGCTTTGCTAACTAAGCTTCTTTGCATAGATGGACTAAGGCAAGGCGCAAAGATTTTCTCCTCTATGCTATACCAAACACCGGCTTTGCTAACTAAAGCTTTTCTGCTTAGTCGGCCTTCGGCCGGGCTCCAGGATTTTCTCCTCTTCGGTACACCAAATACCGACTCGCTAACTAAAGCTCCTAAATCCTTACGCCCGCCCGAATACCGGCTACGCAGAGAAGCTTTAGTTAGCTAAGCCGGTGTTTTTTATACCATAGAGGATAAATCCTTGCGCCTGGCCGACGCCCGTCTCTGCAGAGAAGCTTTAATTAGCGAAGCCGGTGTTTGTTATACATAAGAGGAGAAACTCCTACACTTCATACAACTACGTTGCTTTTGTTCGGCAATATAATAAATAAAAAAAAGTAAAATTAATTAATGTAGCATCTTATTATTATTCGGATTGTATGAATAAATAATCACTTTTACTTGTTTTTATTGGGCTATAGCTTTAGTTTCTTCCAAAGTATTTGGTTGGGTAGGTTGTTTCTTAGATTGGATTCTTAAAAAAAATGCTGGCCTAGTGTCTGTTAAAGTAGACAAGTTGTTGTACTGGTTGTTGTTGGTGCTGCTGAAGTTAGGTAGCTGGCTGCACCCATAGAAGATAACAACTACATTATTTTAATTCTTGCGACCAACACTCATACAAACGCATGCAATTATACTCGACTATTGAGGAAAGTGGTTCTTCTACAACAGATTAAAAGAACTGAAACTAAAAAAGCACAACTGAGTTATGTATTTGTGTAGAAGAATTGTTTGAAAAGGTTGAAGTTTTTAAATGTATCTGTTTGTAAAATGGGTTGTAGAACATTTTGTTTTTAGACAAATTAAAAATGTTTTCGTATTTAGAGTGGTTTTGTTCATATCTATCTCTCTTGAAAATTTAGCTAAAGGAATTTCTAATTTTCAGCGGAATAATACTTATTAAACAAATAATTAAAAGATAACCAAACATTCTCCCTAATTTGTTATAATTTTGTGTTTGTTTTTCTCTGTTGTTTAAGACTGATAATAATGAAGTTCATTTAAAAAAATTAATTGCTACTGTCTTGCTTGTTTCTATTCGGTATTTAGATGGATATAAGTATAGCTGTAGCTGTATGTATAAAGTATTCTATAAATAAAAAATTCTTTTGTGGTTTTTAGCAAAACCACTTAATTAATCAATTAGTGTAAAATACTTAAAGTGGCGCTTAAGCTGTATTAGAATTTGAATCTTATGTTTGCTAAAATGTAAAGAAGTTCTAAAATGTATAATGATTGAGTGCATTAATGTAATGTAACTGTTTTATTTTTTAATTGGAAAACTTGCAAACAATTGAAAAAATTTTTACTTATTTTTCATTTACCCTATATCTATTATGGATAATTATTTTAATTAAAAACTAAATCTAGTTGGGACAATCGATAGACTCCTATTTTGCATTGTAAATGCAAATAAATTGCCCTAAACTGAACCACGTCTGCAGTATTCTTTACTACCACACAGTGTAAAAGTACATATATAAAAAAATTATTTTTTTTTATAATTTTTCTACACTTGGCAAATAAATTTTGTTAAAAATTTAAATACTCATACATTAACACAGATGCTTTGACAAACAATACGTCTAGTTGTTATACATTTTGCTTGTTTTTCAAAATTGAATGAGGCAGGAAAGATAAAATGGATACAATTGTACCTTTTTGGTCTAACTTAAAAAGCAAAAAGTACTTTCGTACACAAAATAATAATAAAATACTATCTAATAAAGGGTGGTCGAACCAAAACGCACGATGTTAATTGTGAGTCACACCTGAACGTCGAGTTTTTGCCAACTTAATTTGACATTTCTTTGCGTCTGACAAATATAACCATTTAGAGGTAAGATTGTTGAAGCCTTTTACGAAACCAAAATGTATTTCGTGCACTTTGTGATTTTATTGGTCAGCATTATCGACCATAGGGCATGTTTCAGCAAAACGAGACTGTAGGACATGTGAAAACACCTGTTACCGTAAATGGTAAGACAACGGACTTCTTGTGGCCAGAGTTTGAGGATATGGACCTGGACGATATGTGGTTCCAACAGAATGGTGCCAATTGCCACACAGCACACGAAACAATGGCTCTTTTGCTTGAGAAATTAAATGGCCTTGTTATATCACGTCGTGGCGATGCTAAAAGGTCGCCACGGTCATGAGATTTGACACCATTGGACGTATTTCTTTTGGGATATTTCAATAAGCCAAGAAGAATTCAAGAGCTAAAGGATGAGATAACTCGGCACATTACCGACATTGAACCTCAATTATATCTCAGAGTCATTGAAAATTTGGACCAACGGAATATCATTAAAAAGTTTTAAGGTTTCTGGGAGCAAGAAAAGTACATGAGCGCTGATATATGCGCTGGCTATTACATACTTCTAAGAAGCAGTAGAGAAGCGAATACCATTAAAGTGAATTTTTCTTCGCATTATCCCTTATAATTATATAATCATAATTAAAGAAAAAATTCACGAACCACGTCCTAAGTGCTTTTGTTATTCCCTTACATGGCAGCAGGTTTTTGTATTGCAATGATTTTAAAATGTGTTTACGAACATTCCCGAAATTTTACCAAACATAGAAATTACATTTTTTTAACGCAATCAGTTATCAAACTGTTTTTTTTAGCAGAGTGAAAAAGTAGTGCTCCCAATATAAACATCATGCTCTTGTAGGCAGATTTGTAAGGGGGTATTGTGCTTCTATCCTTTACAAAACTACTTACCAGTATAATATTTACAAATTTACGTTTTGGTTGGACCACCCTGTGGGAGTTTTTCATCTGCACGGTTGTGTAAGGTGTTCACAAAAATGAACAAGAACACTTTTTTCCTAAATTTATTAAATTTCGGGGCTGCCTGGAAAGTATTACAAACGCTTAAAAATGGTGACCATGAAAACTCTTAATGATGGTGAAAGTTTTTTAATGTTTGTAATATTTTAACTCTCATATTAGGTTGAATTTCGAAGATTTTTGAAGTGGTGAATTAAGCCAAAATTAAAATAAAACTAAAATTAGATTCGAATTTAGTACTTAAAATAGCGTTAGAATTCGTTCTCTTAATATCCGATTTCATTTTCTTTTTTAATATATCTAGCTAGACCTATTAATTAAAATTTAAGAAACATATTTTTGGACAAAATCCCGAAATTTACATTAATAAGATTTTTTGGAATTTCAAAAGTATTTTTTTTTTGACACTTGTAAGAATCAGCAAAAACTGAGGAATTCCTTTGAAATGACTGTAGTTAAATAATAGAAAATGGCGGAAATAAACAGAAGTATCAGTTTAAAAATTTAGGTTTTATAGCACCGAGTCGTGAAATTCTGCTAAATAATATTCAGCCGGATTGTCGTTATCGAGTGAGTTGTTTTTTGTAACAGAGTTTAAAAAAACACGCAACCTGTGTTCTTTAATCTATTACAAAAAACGACTTACACAAGAAGGCCGATTATTTTATTACCTATTTTTTTTTAACTTGCAAAGAGATTACATAAAAATTATGATAGAGATATTGATTTTTTTTTTTGTAATTTCCCACTTCACTCTACCCTCCTCCCCCCCAATCTTTTTATTATAGCTTTATTTTGCCAACACACAGGTCTACATATTTTGTGTTGTATGACAATAATAATAATGTTGTTGTAACATGTGTTCGGCAACCATACTGCACACATTCTGTTTTAAAAGACGTTCCTTTTCTTAATTTTTATTGGCTTTTTAATAAAAAGCCAAAATGTTGGGTTATGTTTATCTTTCGTTGCGTCGATGCGGTGTATTGTGTCGTCATCATCTTTTCGGATTAAAAATAAAAATCTCTTCGGTCGCACTCTTTTTATTATTTGTTGTTCTTATTGTTCGGTTGGATGTGCGTTTTCTTAGAGAAAATAATGTTTGAAACAAGTTCAAGGCTTTCAAAATGAAATTCCTTCAACTTGACGTTTAAGTAAATAAGAAGAAAATAAAAATCTGGCAAAACAGAGAATAAACACTAACAAAACACTATCATCAGGCACACTCACAGCATTCAACTAAATCAAATTGTACCAATTTATGGCATGAATCTTAAAGAAAACTGTTTCATCAGTATGTGTTCTTTGTTTTAAATACCCTTTAGTTCGTGAGGTATTAAAAAGTACGCTAGAAAATGATAAAATTTTTAAAATGGCCAATCAACTGTTAATCAGCAAATACGGGCGCTTCTTTATAAAGGCTTTTTCATTAAGCGATTTCATTATTTAAATTTTAACAAAATAAAGTGTGTGCAAGATATTGAAATACAAATGCAGTTTTAATAATATGGCCGATATCAACTGTCAAAATTTGGAAGTTTCTTTTGGAAAACCTTTTATAAGTATATTTTCAAGGACGTCACATATGTATATATTTTTCGTCAGCAAATTGAGGCATCTGGAGAAAATAGTCAATACATACGGTTTGGGTTTGAAAAACATGGTTTCCATAACGGACATTTTTAATTAATGTAAGAAAAACAACTGGGGCGAACGACGCACTATTCAAACGAATATTCATCGTCAGAAATAGAACACATACTTTTTCCAATAAATTTGGCCGTATGGCGTTAATGGTGGCTTGAATATTGGAACGAGGGGACCAGTGAACAGGACCATTTCTCCAGTAAAAACTTCGCCTACAAAATAATCACCCTTGTTGTGTGTGGCGTATTTAAAATACGCCTACGTCTGTTTGATACCCAGTAAAAACTTCGCCTACAAAATAATGTGTTGAGTAATCAGAAAAACATAAGAGCACTACTTACAATTCTACTGAATGAACCAATGAATTTTACAAGGGATGTCCCAAAATGAACGCATTAAAAAGTAAGTCATTATTTTTTTACCTGCACACATCCAGAAAAAAGTAGTTATAGAAGTTGTTATAGATGTAGTTATTGAAGAAAGCTACAAAATAATGAGTTAAAGAAGCTATTCATTTTGAAAAAGTAGGCGAAGTTTTTACTGGGTAATAGATTAAAGGAAAAAAGTTCACATTCTCTTTAATCTATTACCAAACAGTCGTAGGCGTACATAAAAACACTACTTACAATTCTACTGAAAGAACAAATGAATTTTACAAGGGATGTCCCAAAATTAACGCATTCAAAAGTAAGTCATTATTTTTTTTACTTAAGTACATCCAGAAAATAGTAGTTACATAAGTTGTTAAAGAAGTCGTTATAAAAGAAAGCAACTCAATAATGAGTGAAAGAAGCTTAAGTCGGCGAAGTTGTCACAAAATTGATTTTGCAATAAATCGATAGTTAATTTTTGAAAACAAAAATTCAGTCAGCATGGCTCGATAGCGCTCGCTATTCAACGTAACCCTAAGTCAATCTATATACGGAAATTTTGCTTATTGAAGTAGCCTTTTAACCAGAAATGAAATTTCGTAAAATGGACTAAGTGCTTTACGAACTTCGCGAACAGATTTTTTTCAAGTCAAATTTCCATTATTTAGAACCATAGTTATCGAATTTTAAACGACATTAACACCTGTCCTTTACGCACTTATTGTGTCTCATAGGACGAATTTAAGCAACGCAATTTTGCCGACGAATTCGTTGTGCTATGCGAAGTTCGTCGTTCGTCCCAATTGTGATTATAACATAAAGTGGATTTTAATGTGTTTTTGTGAAAGTTTATAGCGTTCATCTTAAATCTCACTGAAATTTCTTTTAAAGATCGCTTAAACACTTAAGAGGTTGATATGTAATTTTTCAACTTTTGCTAGACCGTTTTGTCTACAAATAGAAATTTTAAAAAATCTATTTTTTTAACATATTTAGGTAGTCTTTTAAGTTCGAAACAAGGAAATTTTTGAACCCTTAAAAAATTAATTTTTTTTTCAATTAACGTATAAGAGATTGTCAGACGAATGTAAATAAATGCATTGCCATCTAATAAACTATCGGGTACAGTGTGAGTGCTTGTAATGAGCACGCAAAAAAAAATACAGTTGTTATTATTGTTAATGATGCATTTTGCATTGTGCAAACAGATTGTTTAGGAGATTTTACACATGCTTAAACACACATGCATGCTGTTTGCTTTTGAGATGCTGTTAAATAAAATTAAGTACAAATTCGTAATGAAATACATACTTGCTCATACATTTAAAGATACTATTGAAATTATCTTTAAGAAATCTGTTTGCATTATGATATTAAATTATTTGAGCATTGAATAGATATGATATTTTGAAAATTTAAATAAAAACAATTCATTTTAAATATGATGTTTTTTGTATCTTATATTAAACACTTACCATTTTATATTTTATTTTACAGGGTTTTGTCGCTGCCAGTATTAAACGTGAACATGGTGATGAAGTCGAAGTTGAACTTACCGAAACCGGTAAACGTGTTATGGTTCTACGTGATGATATACAAAAAATGAACCCGCCTAAATTCGACAAAGTCGAGGATATGGCCGAACTAACATGTCTCAATGAGGCGTCCGTCTTGCACAATATCAAAGACCGATATTACTCGGGTTTAATTTATGTAAGTACAATATACATACATCCGTACATACATACATATATAATTTTTTTACAATTTCATTTACATTTACATTTATGACTACCGTTTATATACATATGTATGCAAGATTATAAATGTATAATGATTGTATTTTTCGCATTTCGGGATTTGTTTTTTGTGTTATTTTTTCAATTCATTTTGTAATATAAACAAACTTTTCTCATTTGCCAAGCCAGTGAATGACGTTATTAGTAATGTTTTGTATTAGTTCTTTTTTACTTGGAAATCATATTGTAGACATCTCGCAAATCAGTCAGCCAAATAGCCTGGCCTCTTTGCCATTATATAGTTTCGACGGACAGACGAACAAAGTCTGTCTCGTTAGGTTTTTCTGTTTGCTGATACATATATTTTTTTGTGTTAACCAAACAGATGTCCATTTTATAAATGTGTTTTCTGCTTAAAGTAAACATACACATACCTATGTAAATATGCAAAAAAACACTGTTTAGGTATAATAAAACTGCAGACTATATTTACGGCCTATTGAACAATTTCAACAAGATAAGAATTCCAACACACAATTAGTCGATTTTTCTAAATCAGGAAAGATGCTTTTGAAATCCTGTTCTTAATCAATATTTGAACTTTTTAGCGGGGATAAATCCAATGTTTTAGTGTTATTTTGTTTTGTCCCATGTGTTGCCTATGCATTGTAAAAAGTATCCGAGTGTAAAATCGTATTACCCAGGTTCATTTCAATATTTTTTAAAGCAAATATTAAAAAAATATTTATCACTCTTGCCCAGGAATTTATTATTTACATTTTGTATAATGCTCTAAGATTGAAAATTTCTCTGGTTATTTAACGTCAAAAGATTTAAGTAAATAAAAATAATCAAATATAAATGTGTCCATATTCTTTTATATATAAGTAGGTACAAAAAATAATCGTGTCTATACTCTTTTATATACGAGAATGTACAGAAAAAGTCGTGATTATCCGTTAAAAAAAAATTCAAAAATAGTTTTTTCAAAATTGATAAACTATCAGTTATAACTCTAATGGCCGTTTTCACATTATTCGATTATCTATTTTCCAATGAAAAACTGCACATTAAAGAAAGTTGGTTTTCTCAATGTCTCATTTGCTTGACCTCTGTCGCAAAGGTAACCAGCACTCATCTGCCAACTATTTATTTGCCGTACAGATAAATTTAATCAGCTGACTCCCAAGTTTTACTTGTACTCTGAGAGGTGCTGCCAGCTGAACACTATTTTTTGTCGGTATATTGATTAAACCAAAATCGGTAAGGGACAGTTTATCGGTCCAATAAATTTATACCGACAAGTAACAGTCAGTTTGTCCAAGAATTGAGAAAATGACTGACTATAAATGTACCAAAACCTTAAACTTTAGACAAATACTTTCTTGCCTGCTCATTGATTTTGAACGAAAATTTCGTTCGCCTAAAATATATTAAAAACGAAATTTTTAAATTTGCAAAAAAACTACAAAAAAATTTTAAGCAGGAAACTTTTATTCTATCTTCTGCAATGGTTACTTCGATTACAGTTTCTACTTATTCCACTTTTTTATACGATCACTGCTTTTAATTTTCTTTTAAAGAATTTATAGTTTTGTTTTGCACTCAGGTGCTTGAGATGATCAGGGGTCAAATTACGGCATTCGATATCGATAAAATTTTCCATTTAAATTGTATGTATCGTAATTTCGATCGATATCGAATGCTGTGATTAGGCTCCTCCTTAAAGAATTAAAAAAACGAATTTAAGGGTGAATACGCTCGTCAATAAAAAAAACCCGAATATCTTCGATTCATACGACTTGATATCCATTAAGATCTGTTCCCTAGAGGAAAGGGAACTAACACTTAACTTGTCACGTGACAGTTCTATAGTGATAGGGACCGGTTAGAGTTCTAACACTTTATATGAAGGGGACTTGTCGCTTTAACATTGCGATGTCCTACGAGGGGGTTAATTGGCACCTTTTCGACGCTTTGTAACAGGTCACAGAAACAACCGAAATGGACACATTCAATTTCAGTAAAAATAATGCCTGTCGCAAATATTATCCCAAATGAACCATGTTATTCAATCAGTCATTACGTTAAGTGATATGTTCTGTTTTAACCTATCACAATTCGTTCCTTTTTATTATAAAACTGCTTTCACTTGTCACGGGATAAGTGTCTTAAATCCAATTGACACAAATTTCCCGCAGGGTTATTTGTGCAGTTAAATCATCATTGCCCATATGCAAACACCTTTTGAACGTCCCACGGCAAGTCACGGGAATTGGGTAAAATAAAAATTTTCCTGCTTTGAATTAAAAAATGTGTTGCTCTAACTGATTTTGCAAGATCATCTTGTGTTTGATTTGGTTTCAACAGCAAAGCCTCTAGGGAGGAATTATTTGGTTTCAAAATTTCGATTATAAGCCTCCTTTACAAGCTAACGACAGACCTACACTTTCATGTAGGAAGCAAAAACTTCCAAAGTCATACACTTTTATAAATATTTAAATGAGTTTTTGTTGGATCTCCAGCAGCATGATGAAACACAATTGGTTAATGTCGAACCTTAAAATGTAACTGTTATGCGACCGACGCTAGTTACACCATTAAGCTATGTAGACTAAACGTAAAACGCCCTTAAGAAATAATGACAATGACGCGCGATCTGCTTCCAAATCGATAGCAGAATGATCCTCATGTGTTTGACACGAATTTGTATCAAGTATCTCTTCATAATTCTGAACGTTTTTTGTTTTCAGCGTTTTCTTCATTAACTTTCAGAAAAGTTTTGCTTCTCAATTTTTAATAAAGCAAAAATTCTTAGTCCAATAAAGAACTTATTATTCTTGACAGATGTCTAAATAATTAAATGGAAAGAAATTGTATGCCATCGTTTCCGAATTTCAAAAGTGAAGCGCTGTTAAGAGATCCTATAAATATTTAGAATAATATCACTTTTGGTCTTTATAATGAATTTTTTTGAGTTTTTTTCTTACTTTTTTTACTAAAATAAAAAACAAATAACCAAGTATAAATATTTTATAACGTTTTTATTTAAATTTAATTTCAATGAAAAATTAAACAACCAAAAAGTTAAAAAAACAGCAACTTCCATTTTGGTTTGAAGACTTATAAACGTACGAAAAAATACGAGGGCGGGTCAATAAATCCGTCAAATTTTAAATGAAACACAGGTTTTTGGATAAATATTTATTTTATATTTTGACGAAGTTTCTTTTGAACTTTACACATTTTCGCTCTATACGTTTCTTTAATTTGTCGAGATCATCAAAACCGGATTATCTTCAGGTTTAGAAACAATTAAAAGTCACTCGAGCCTTAATCCAGAGAGTTGGGCAGATGAGGGAGCAATTCCTAGTCTAATGGTGTTTTCTTTTCTAAATAACAGGTTACACGCACTCTTACAAAGTAATACATTTTTCTAAATTACAATGGGACAAAATAATAACTACGTTTTACACTCAACACTAATGTGTACTCAGCTTGTTAAATATTGAATTCAAAGTTTGTATTAAAGCGATATTCACCACTGTTGCAGCGATTTTTAACATTAAATTTTCTTTGAATTCCAATAAGCGTTAACAACAATGATTTTCCGTAATTCAAGTAGTCAGCTGTTGTTAAAAATTTGGCGAAACAAAATAATTATTAAATTAAAGTTAAACAAACGAAAAACAGAAAGTATTTTTATCTATGACAATTTAACCATAAATCACAATATAACACAATTGTAGGCAAACATACGAAAAAGTTAATAAAAAAATAATTGCTTGCATAAAAAAGTACTTAGAGCACATGCAAAAAGGGTATTATTTACACTCAATTATAACTGGGGGTAAGAAATGGAACAAATTTGCCATTTATTTTTGCAACATATTCAGAAAGGAAAACGACAACTTCTCAAATTTTTGCATGTATTTTTAGAACAGAACAAAACCCCGCGCGAATGGTAGCATACATGGAACATTATTGTCAAAAAAGAAAACACCATAATTCATGGATGTTTGCCATGGAATGCTTAACGAACATAGGAATTTTTTTTCATGTTTTCCCTTAATCAAGCTATCAACGACTGTTAAACGCAAACTAAACGATGAGGCTTATTAAAATCTTAACAGCAGTTAAGAGGCGGGAAGTCCAAAAAGCCACGTACTACTTATTTACCTGTCCTCGTACGAAAATAAACAATTTTTCGCATACTCGTATCAAAATGTTTGTGTGCTTTTCGAATTCAGTTGAATTTGTTAATGTTTTAACCCATTTTCTGTGTAACACACATAGTAAAACATTAATTTCATTTTATCTACTAAAACTAAGTAGGTGGCTTAAATATCGTGCCACATATTTATTTATGTTTTGTGTTTGCTTATCAAATTATAAACCTTAAAAACAAAAGCAAATAAAAATTTAAACCAAACGAAGCTTTAAGAAGTTAAAATTGGAAAAATTAAAAAACTTGCCAACCAACACTCACGCAAAAATTTATACAAATTATTTTAATTTTTTTTTTTTTTTTTTACTAAATCAAATGGTCTGCCGCAGCAGAAAAAATATTTCGTTTTAAAAGTTCTTTACACTCAATTAAATATTCTAAAACAGAAGTCGATAAAATCACTAAAATTATATGATTTAAAAACAATTTTTTGTTTTAATTTTTTTATTTGTTTGTAGGTTTAAAATGAATTTACATAATGTTTAAATCAGTGTTCGAAAATAAACAGTACATTATTTAACGTTCGGCTCACACACCCAGGAACGATTTCTATTTTTTTAATGATTGTGTAGACATACACAACCCTTAATACCGTTCGTAACTATTTGCAAGAAAGAACCGAACATTATATAATGTTCGGTTCTTCGTTAAAAAACAGAACAATTGTAGTGATACTGTAGAAAAACATTATATTTTAATGTTCTATAATGTTTTTCGTGTGTGTATTTTGTTTTTGTAAAAATGTTTTTTTTACCAGCCAAAAGGGACGAACATTAACGAGCCGAACCGAACACATTGAAGTTTGTGCATTTAAAAAAAAAACCGAACGGAATTAAATGTTCACATCTTTTGTTTATTTTAATAAAAACAGTAATATTTTTGTGTTCGAAAGATGACTAACAGGGAAACGTTATTTTTTTAATGATTTTCTACACAAACACTATTAGCGTTTGTGTTTTCCACAAATCTACCGAACCGAACATTAAAAAACGATATTTAGTGTTTATTTTCGAACACTGGTTTAAATGTTTGTATATAGAAGAGATTTTATATTAATTTACATATGTATGTATGTACAATACTTTTATATAATTTAATTAATTTGTATTCAGTTTGGGTTTTTGCGAATATTTTGTTTTAAAACAAACGAACAAACGTTTGTTATTGTCGTTGTAAATAAATTTGTTATAAATGTTTATAAATTTTGTTTTAACAGTTTTAAATAAATTTATTTCATTGTTAAATTAAATACTCAATTTAAAAATTGCAAAGGAATCGTTAAGGCATGTTTTAAGATTAATCATTATAATATTTATGAACTTATTGGTTAAGTAGAAGTATTTACGGGTTTTGTATTTCGACTTCAGTTAAATTTATTTTTTTTTAAAATATAATATTGTTCAAATGTGACCATATGCTTTTTTGCATTGTGAAACTTATCTAGGGAATACAAATTGCATTTGTGCAATGTCATTAATTAAAGGAAATTGCGGACAGTTTTTAAGTTTGATTTCAAATCACATTAATATTTAAAATCGTTTTAAATACAAAATTCTGTTTTTCCCAAAACACTTAAATGAAACTTAATTGCCAATCTGGTATATTTAAAATCAATTTAAATTAATAACTTATTACGGTGGCCTCAATATTACAACAACAAGAGGCAAAGCAAAAACAGTCAGCTGTTTGAGACCACCTTGTAAATAAATACTTTTTTTTAACGTGTGTGAAGATAAATATGAAAAGTTAAATATGTTTTTAAAAAATATCGCATGCGATAAAAAATATTTTAAAAAAATATCGCATGCGTATTATAAAGAAAATACGACTATTTATACGAAATTTTACAGTTTTTATGAAAAATTAATAATTTTTATTTAATATTTAAAACTAATTAGATATTTAGTTAGTCTTTTTATATTAAAATTTATGATTTTTGAAAAAATACGACTTAGAGTGAAATTCTCATGAAAGTGCTGTGTGAGGGATATGGCCACTGTGTCCAAACCCTTCGATCTCAGGGAATCAAACCTAATGGAAAATGAAGGCTATGGACAGGGCTACAATATCCTATAAGCACTTTTTCCAAATTGTATTTGTGAAAATTTTTATACATTTTTGAAAATTAGACTTAGAGTGAAATTCTCTTGAAAGTGCTGTGTGAGGGATATGGCCACTGTGTCCAAACCCTTCGATCTCAGGGAATCAAACCTAATGGAAAATGAAGGCTATGGACAGGGCTACAATATCCTATAAGCACTTTTTCCAAATTGTATTTGTGAAAATTTTTATACATTTTTGAAAATTAGACTTAGAGTGAAATTCTCTTGAAAGTGCTGTGTGAGGGATATGGCCACTGTGTCCAAACCCTTCGATCTCAGGGAATCAAACCTAATGGAAAATGAAGGCTATGGACAGGGCTACAATATCCTATAAGCACTTTTTCCAAATTGTATTTGTGAAAATTTTTATACATTTTTGAAAATTTGACTTAGAGTGAAATTCTCTTGAAAGTGCTGTGTGAGGGATATGGCCACTGTGTCCAAACCCTTCGATCTCAGGGAATCAAACCTAATGGAAAATGAAGGCTATGGACAGGGCTACAATATCCTATAAGCACTTTTTCCAAATTGTATTTGTGAAAATTTTTATACATTTTTGAAAATTAGACTTAGAGTGAAATTCTCTTGAAAGTGCTGTGTGAGGGATATGGCCACTGTGTCCAAACCCTTCGATCTCAGGGAATCAAACCTAATGGAAAATGAAGGCTATGGACAGGGCTACAATATCCTATAAGCACTTTTTCCAAATTGTATTTGTGAAAATTTTTATACATTTTTGAAAATTTGACTTAGAGTGAAATTCTCTTGAAAGTGCTGTGTGAGGGATATGGCCACTGTGTCCAAACCCTTCGATCTCAGGGAATCAAACCTAATGGAAAATGAAGGCTATGGACAGGGCTACAATATCCTATAAGCACTTTTTCCAAATTGTATTTGTGAAAATTTTTATACATTTTTGAAAATTTGACTTAGAGTGAAATTCTCTTGAAAGTGCTGTGTGAGGGATATGGCCACTGTGTCCAAACCCTTCGATCTCAGGGAATCAAACCTAATGGAAAATGAAGGCTATGGACAGGGCTACAATATCCTATAAGCACTTTTTCCAAATTGTATTTGTGAAAATTTTTATACATTTTTGAAAATTTGACTTAGAGTGAAATTCTCTTGAAAGTGCTGTGTGAGGGATATGGCCACTGTGTCCAAACCCTTCGATCTCAGGGAATCAAACCTAATGGAAAATGAAGGCTATGGACAGGGCTACAATATCCTATAAGCACTTTTTCCAAATTGTATTTGTGAAAATTTTTATACATTTTTGAAAATTTGACTTAGAGTGAAATTCTCTTGAAAGTGCTGTGTGAGGGATATGGCCACTGTGTCCAAACCCTTCGATCTCAGGGAATCAAACCTAATGGAAAATGAAGGCTATGGACAGGGCTACAATATCCTATAAGCACTTTTTCCAAATTGTATTTGTGAAAATTTGTATACATTTTTGAAAATTTGACTTAGAGTGAAATTCTCTTGAAAGTGCTGTGTGAGGGATATGGCCACTGTGTCCAAACCCTTCGATCTCAGGGAATCAAACCTAATGGAAAATGAAGGCTATGGACAGGGCTACAATATCCTATAAGCACTTTTTCCAAATTGTATTTGTGAAAATTTTTATACATTTTTGAAAATTTGACTTAGAGTGAAATTCTCTTGAAAGTGCTGTGTGAGGGATATGGCCACTGTGTCCAAACCCTTCGATCTCAGGGAATCAAACCTAATGGAAAATGAAGGCTATGGACAGGGCTACAATATCCTATAAGCACTTTTTCCAAATTGTATTTGTGAAAATTTTTATACATTTTTGAAAATTTGACTTAGAGTGAAATTCTCTTGAAAGTGCTGTGTGAGGGATATGGCCACTGTGTCCAAACCCTTCGATCTCAGGGAATCAAACCTAATGGAAAATGAAGGCTATGGACAGGGCTACAATATCCTATAAGCACTTTTTCCAAATTGTATTTGTGAAAATTTTTATACATTTTTGAAAATTTGACTTAGAGTGAAATTCTCTTGAAAGTGCTGTGTGAGGGATATGGCCACTGTGTCCAAACTCTTCGATCTCAGGGAATCAAACCTAATGGAAAATGAAGGCTATGGACAGGGCTACAATATCCTATAAGCACTTTTTCCAAATTGTATTTGTGAAAATTTGTATACATTTTTGAAAATTTGACTTAGAGTGAAATTCTCTTGAAAGTGCTGTGTGAGGGATATGGCCACTGTGTCCAAACCCTTCGATCTCAGGGAATCAAACCTAATGGAAAATGAAGGCTATGGACAGGGCTACAATATCCTATAAGCACTTTTTCCAAATTGTATTTGTGAAAATTTTTATACATTTTTGAAAATTTGACTTAGAGTGAAATTCTCTTGAAAGTGCTGTGTGAGGGATATGGCCACTGTGTCCAAACCCTTCGATCTCAGGGAATCAAACCTAATGGAAAATGAAGGCTATGGACAGGGCTACAATATCCTATAAGCACTTTTTCCAAATTGTATTTGTGAAAATTTGTATACATTTTTGAAAATTTGACTTAGAGTGAAATTCTCTTGAAAGTGCTGTGTGAGGGATATGGCCACTGTGTCCAAACCCTTCGATCTCAGGGAATCAAACCTAATGGAAAATGAAGGCTATGGACAGGGCTACAATATCCTATAAGCACTTTTTCCAAATTGTATTTGTGAAAATTTGTATACATTTTTGAAAATTTGACTTAGAGTGAAATTCTCTTGAAAGTGCTGTGTGAGGGATATGGCCACTGTGTCCAAACCCTTCGATCTCAGGGAATCAAACCTAATGGAAAATGAAGGCTATGGACAGGGCTACAATATCCTATAAGCACTTTTTCCAAATTGTATTTGTGAAAATTTTTATACATTTTTGAAAATTTGACTTAGAGTGAAATTCTCTTGAAAGTGCTGTGTGAGGGATATGGCCACTGTGTCCAAACCCTTCGATCTCAGGGAATCAAACCTACTGGAAAATGAAGGCTATGGACAGGGCTACAATATCCTATAAGCACTTTTTCCAAATTGTATTTGTGAAAATTTTTATACATTTTTGAAAATTTGACTTAGAGTGAAATTCTCTTGAAAGTGCTGTGTGAGGGATATGGCCACTGTGTCCAAACCCTTCGATCTCAGGGAATCAAACCTAATGGAAAATGAAGGCTATGGACAGGGCTACAATATCCTATAAGCACTTTTTCCAAATTGTATTTGTGAAAATTTTTATACATTTTTGAAAATTTGACTTAGAGTGAAATTCTCTTGAAAGTGCTGTGTGAGGGATATGGCCACTGTGTCCAAACTCTTCGATCTCAGGGAATCAAACCTAATGGAAAATGAAGGCTATGGACAGGGCTACAATATCCTATAAGCACTTTTTCCAAATTGTATTTGTGAAAATTTGTATACATTTTTGAAAATTTGACTTAGAGTGAAATTCTCTTGAAAGTGCTGTGTGAGGGATATGGCCACTGTGTCCAAACCCTTCGATCTCAGGGAATCAAACCTAATGGAAAATGAAGGCTATGGACAGGGCTACAATATCCTATAAGCACTTTTTCCAAATTGTATTTGTGAAAATTTTTATACATTTTTGAAAATTTGACTTAGAGTGAAATTCTCTTGAAAGTGCTGTGTGAGGGATATGGCCACTGTGTCCAAACCCTTCGATCTCAGGGAATCAAACCTAATGGAAAATGAAGGCTATGGACAGGGCTACAATATCCTATAAGCACTTTTTCCAAATTGTATTTGTGAAAATTTTTATACATTTTTGAAAATTTGACTTAGAGTGAAATTCTCTTGAAAGTGCTGTGTGAGGGATATGGCCACTGTGTCCAAACCCTTCGATCTCAGGGAATCAAACCTAATGGAAAATGAAGGCTATGGACAGGGCTACAATATCCTATAAGCACTTTTTCCAAATTGTATTTGTGAAAATTTTTATACATTTTTGAAAATTTGACTTAGAGTGAAATTCTCTTGAAAGTGCTGTGTGAGGGATATGGCCACTGTGTCCAAACCCTTCGATCTCAGGGAATCAAACCTAATGGAAAATGAAGGCTATGGACAGGGCTACAATATCCTATAAGCACTTTTAAGAGAATTTCACTCTAAGTCAAATTTTCAAAAATGTATAAAAATTTTCACAAATACAATTTGGAAAAAGGGCTTATAGGATATTGTAGCCCTGTCCATAGCCTTCATTTTCCATTAGGTTTGATTCCCTGAGATCGAAGGGTTTGGACACAGTGGCCATATCCCTCACACAGCACTTTCAAGAGAATTTCACTCTAAGACAAATTTTCAAAAATGTATAAAAATTTTCACAAATACAATTTGGAAAAAGTGCTTATAGGATATTGTAGCCCTGTCCATAGCCTTCATTTTCCATTAGGTTTGATTCCCTGAGATCGAAGGGTTTGGACACAGTGGCCATATCCCTCACACAGCACTTTCAAGAGAATTTCACTCTAAGTCTAATTTTCAAAAATGTATAAAAATTTTCACAAATACAATTTGGAAAAAGTGCTTATAGGATATTGTAGCCCTGTCCATAGCCTTCATTTTCCATTAGGTTTGATTCCCTGAGATCGAAGGGTTTGGACACAGTGGCCATATCCCTCACACAGCACTTTCAAGAGAATTTCACTCTAAGTCAAATTTTCAAAAATGTATAAAAATTTTCACAAATACAATTTGGAAAAAGTGCTTATAGGATATTGTAGCCCTGTCCATAGCCTTCATTTTCCATTAGGTTTGATTCCCTGAGATCAAAGGGTTTGGACACAGTGGCCATATCCCTCACACAGCACTTTCAAGAGAATTTCACTCTAAGTCAAATTTTCAAAAATGTATAAAAATTTTCACAAATACAATTTGGAAAAAGTGCTTATAGGATATTGTAGCCCTGTCCATAGCCTTCATTTTCCATTAGGTTTGATTCCCTGAGATCGAAGGGTTTGGACACAGTGGCCATATCCCTCACACAGCACTTTCAAGAGAATTTCACTCTAAGTCTAATTTTCAAAAATGTATAAAAATTTTCACAAATACAATTTGGAAAAAGTGCTTATAGGATATTGTAGCCCTGTCCATAGCCTTCATTTTCCATTAGGTTTGATTCCCTGATATCCCTCACACAGCACTTTCAAGAGAATTTCACTCTAAGTCTTATTTTCAAAAATGTATAAAAATTTTCACAAATACAATTTGGAAAAAGTGCTTATAGGATAATGTAGCCCTGTCCATAGCCTTCATTTTCCATTAGGTTTGATTCCCTGAGATCGAAGGGTTTGGACACAGTGGCCATATCCCTCACACAGCACTTTCAAGAGAATTTCACTCTAAGTCAAATTTTCAAAAATGTATAAAAATTTTCACAAATACAATTTGGAAAAAGTGCTTATAGGATATTGTAGCCCTGTCCATAGCCTTCATTTTCCATTAGGTTTGATTCCCTGAGATCAAAGGGTTTGGACACAGTGGCCATATCCCTCACACAGCACTTTCAAGAGAATTTCACTCTAAGTCAAATTTTCAAAAATGTATAAAAATTTTCACAAATACAATTTGGAAAAAGTGCTTATAGGATATTGTAGCCCTGTCCATAGCCTTCATTTTCCATTAGGTTTGATTCCCTGAGATCGAAGGGTTTGGACACAGTGGCCATATCCCTCACACAGCACTTTCAAGAGAATTTCACTCTAAGTCTAATTTTCAAAAATGTATAAAAATTTTCACAAATACAATTTGGAAAAAGTGCTTATAGGATATTGTAGCCCTGTCCATAGCCTTCATTTTCCATTAGGTTTGATTCCCTGAGATCGAAGGGTTTGGACACAGTGGCCATATCCCTCACACAGCACTTTCAAGAGAATTTCACTCTAAGTCAAATTTTCAAAAATGTATAAAAATTTTCACAAATACAATTTGGAAAAAGTGCTTATAGGATATTGTAGCCCTGTCCATAGCCTTCATTTTCCATTAGGTTTGATTCCCTGAGATCAAAGGGTTTGGACACAGTGGCCATATCCCTCACACAGCACTTTCAAGAGAATTTCACTCTAAGTCAAATTTTCAAAAATGTATAAAAATTTTCACAAATACAATTTGGAAAAAGTGCTTATAGGATATTGTAGCCCTGTCCATAGCCTTCATTTTCCATTAGGTTTGATTCCCTGAGATCGAAGGGTTTGGACACAGTGGCCATATCCCTCACACAGCACTTTCAAGAGAATTTCACTCTAAGTCAAATTTTCAAAAATGTATAAAAATTTTCACAAATACAATTTGGAAAAAGTGCTTATAGGATATTGTAGCCCTGTCCATAGCCTTCATTTTCCATTAGGTTTGATTCCCTGAGATCAAAGGGTTTGGACACAGTGGCCATATCCCTCACACAGCACTTTCAAGAGAATTTCACTCTAAGTCAAATTTTCAAAAATGTATAAAAATTTTCACAAATACAATTTGGAAAAAGTGCTTATAGGATATTGTAGCCCTGTCCATAGCCTTCATTTTCCATTAGGTTTGATTCCCTGAGATCAAAGGGTTTGGACACAGTGGCCATATCCCTCACACAGCACTTTCAAGAGAATTTCACTCTAAGTCAAATTTTCAAAAATGTATAAAAATTTTCACAAATACAATTTGGAAAAAGTGCTTATAGGATATTGTAGCCCTGTCCATAGCCTTCATTTTCCATTAGGTTTGATTCCCTGAGATCGAAGGGTTTGGACACAGTGGCCATATCCCTCACACAGCACTTTCAAGAGAATTTCACTCTAAGTCAAATTTTCAAAAATGTATAAAAATTTTCACAAATACAATTTGGAAAAAGTGCTTATAGGATATTGTAGCCCTGTCCATAGCCTTCATTTTCCATTAGGTTTGATTCCCTGAGATCAAAGGGTTTGGACACAGTGGCCATATCCCTCACACAGCACTTTCAAGAGAATTTCACTCTAAGTCAAATTTTCAAAAATGTATAAAAATTTTCACAAATACAATTTGGAAAAAGTGCTTATAGGATATTGTAGCCCTGTCCATAGCCTTCATTTTCCATTAGGTTTGATTCCCTGAGATCGAAGGGTTTGGACACAGTGGCCATATCCCTCACACAGCACTTTCAAGAGAATTTCACTCTAAGTCTAATTTTCAAAAATGTATAAAAATTTTCACAAATACAATTTGGAAAAAGTGCTTATAGGATATTGTAGCCCTGTCCATAGCCTTCATTTTCCATTAGGTTTGATTCCCTGAGATCGAAGGGTTTGGACACAGTGGCCATATCCCTCACACAGCACTTTCAAGAGAATTTCACTCTAAGTCAAATTTTCAAAAATGTATAAAAATTTTCACAAATACAATTTGGAAAAAGTGCTTATAGGATATTGTAGCCCTGTCCATAGCCTTCATTTTCCATTAGGTTTGATTCCCTGAGATCGAAGGGTTTGGACACAGTGGCCATATCCCTCACACAGCACTTTCAAGAGAATTTCACTCTAAGTCTAATTTTCAAAAATGTATAAAAATTTTCACAAATACAATTTGGAAAAAGTGCTTATAGGATATTGTAGCCCTGTCCATTTTCCATTAAGTTTGATTCCCTGAGATCGAAGGGTTTGGACACAGTGGCCATATCCCTCACACAGCACTTTCAAGAGAATTTCACTCTAAGTCTAATTTTCAAAAATGTATAAAAATTTTCACAAAGACAATTTGGAAAAAGTGCTTATAGGATATTGTAGCCCTGTCCATAGCCTTCATTTTCCATTAGGTTTGATTCCCTGAGATCGAAGGGTTTGGACACAGTGGCCATATCCCTCACACAGCACTTTCAAGAGAATTTCACTCTAAGTCAAATTTTCAAAAATGTATAAAAATTTTCACAAATACAATTTGGAAAAAGTGCTTATAGGATATTGTAGACCTGTCCATAGCCTTCATTTTCCATTAGGTTTGATTCCCTGAGATCGAAGGGTTTGGACACAGTGGCCATATCCCTCACACAGCACTTTCAAGAGAATTTCACTCTAAGTCTAATTTTCAAAAATGTATAAAAATTTTCACAAATACAATTTGGAAAAAGTGCTTATAGGATATTGTAGCCCTGTCCATAGCCTTCATTTTCCATTAGGTTTGATTCCCTGAGATCAAAGGGTTTGGACACAGTGGCCATATCCCTCACACAGCACTTTCAAGAGAATTTCACTCTAAGTCAAATTTTCAAAAATGTATAAAAATTTTCACAAATACAATTTGGAAAAAGTGCTTATAGGATATTGTAGCCCTGTCCATAGCCTTCATTTTCCATTAGGTTTGATTCCCTGAGATCGAAGGGTTTGGACACAGTGGCCATATCCCTCACACAGCACTTTCAAGAGAATTTCACTCTAAGTCAAATTTTCAAAAATGTATAAAAATTTTCACAAATACAATTTGGAAAAAGTGCTTATAGGATATTGTAGCCCTGTCCATAGCCTTCATTTTCCATTAGGTTTGATTCCCTGAGATCAAAGGGTTTGGACACAGTGGCCATATCCCTCACACAGCACTTTCAAGAGAATTTCACTCTAAGTCAAATTTTCAAAAATGTATAAAAATTTTCACAAATACAATTTGGAAAAAGTGCTTATAGGATATTGTAGCCCTGTCCATAGCCTTCATTTTCCATTAGGTTTGATTCCCTGAGATCGAAGGGTTTGGACACAGTGGCCATATCCCTCACACAGCACTTTCAAGAGAATTTCACTCTAAGTCAAATTTTCAAAAATGTATAAAAATTTTCACAAATACAATTTGGAAAAAGTGCTTATAGGATATTGTAGCCCTGTCCATAGCCTTCATTTTCCATTAGGTTTGATTCCCTGAGATCGAAGGGTTTGGACACAGTGGCCATATCCCTCACACAGCACTTTCAAGAGAATTTCACTCTAAGTCAAATTTTCAAAAATGTATAAAAATTTTCACAAATACAATTTGGAAAAAGTGCTTATAGGATATTGTAGCCCTGTCCATAGCCTTCATTTTCCATTAGGTTTGATTCCCTGAGATCAAAGGGTTTGGACACAGTGGCCATATCCCTCACACAGCACTTTCAAGAGAATTTCACTCTAAGTCAAATTTTCAAAAATGTATAAAAATTTTCACAAATACAATTTGGAAAAAGTGCTTATAGGATATTGTAGCCCTGTCCATAGCCTTCATTTTCCATTAGGTTTGATTCCCTGAGATCGAAGGGTTTGGACACAGTGGCCATATCCCTCACACAGCACTTTCAAGAGAATTTCACTCTAAGTCTAATTTTCAAAAATGTATAAAAATTTTCACAAATACAATTTGGAAAAAGTGCTTATAGGATATTGTAGCCCTGTCCATAGCCTTCATTTTCCATTAGGTTTGATTCCCTGAGATCGAAGGGTTTGGACACAGTGGCCATATCCCTCACACAGCACTTTCAAGAGAATTTCACTCTAAGTCAAATTTTCAAAAATGTATAAAAATTTTCACAAATACAATTTGGAAAAAGTGCTTATAGGATATTGTAGCCCTGTCCATAGCCTTCATTTTCCATTAGGTTTGATTCCCTGAGATCAAAGGGTTTGGACACAGTGGCCATATCCCTCACACAGCACTTTCAAGAGAATTTCACTCTAAGTCAAATTTTCAAAAATGTATAAAAATTTTCACAAATACAATTTGGAAAAAGTGCTTATAGGATATTGTAGCCCTGTCCATAGCCTTCATTTTCCATTAGGTTTGATTCCCTGAGATCGAAGGGTTTGGACACAGTGGCCATATCCCTCACACAGCACTTTCAAGAGAATTTCACTCTAAGTCTAATTTTCAAAAATGTATAAAAATTTTCACAAATACAATTTGGAAAAAGTGCTTATAGGATATTGTAGCCCTGTCCATAGCCTTCATTTTCCATTAGGTTTGATTCCCTGAGATCAAAGGGTTTGGACACAGTGGCCATATCCCTCACACAGCACTTTCAAGAGAATTTCACTCTAAGTCAAATTTTCAAAAATGTATAAAAATTTTCACAAATACAATTTGGAAAAAGTGCTTATAGGATATTGTAGCCCTGTCCATAGCCTTCATTTTCCATTAGGTTTGATTCCCTGAGATCGAAGGGTTTGGACACAGTGGCCATATCCCTCACACAGCACTTTCAAGAGAATTTCACTCTAAGTCAAATTTTCAAAAATGTATAAAAATTTTCACAAATACAATTTGGAAAAAGTGCTTATAGGATATTGTAGCCCTGTCCATAGCCTTCATTTTCCATTAGGTTTGATTCCCTGAGATCAAAGGGTTTGGACACAGTGGCCATATCCCTCACACAGCACTTTCAAGAGAATTTCACTCTAAGTCAAATTTTCAAAAATGTATAAAAATTTTCACAAATACAATTTGGAAAAAGTGCTTATAGGATATTGTAGCCCTGTCCATAGCCTTCATTTTCCATTAGGTTTGATTCCCTGAGATCGAAGGGTTTGGACACAGTGGCCATATCCCTCACACAGCACTTTCAAGAGAATTTCACTCTAAGTCAAATTTTCAAAAATGTATAAAAATTTTCACAAATACAATTTGGAAAAAGTGCTTATAGGATATTGTAGCCCTGTCCATAGCCTTCATTTTCCATTAGGTTTGATTCCCTGAGATCGAAGGGTTTGGACACAGTGGCCATATCCCTCACACAGCACTTTCAAGAGAATTTCACTCTAAGTCAAATTTTCAAAAATGTATAAAAATTTTCACAAATACAATTTGGAAAAAGTGCTTATAGGATATTGTAGCCCTGTCCATAGCCTTCATTTTCCATTAGGTTTGATTCCCTGAGATCAAAGGGTTTGGACACAGTGGCCATATCCCTCACACAGCACTTTCAAGAGAATTTCACTCTAAGTCAAATTTTCAAAAATGTATAAAAATTTTCACAAATACAATTTGGAAAAAGTGCTTATAGGATATTGTAGCCCTGTCCATAGCCTTCATTTTCCATTAGGTTTGATTCCCTGAGATCGAAGGGTTTGGACACAGTGGCCATATCCCTCACACAGCACTTTCAAGAGAATTTCACTCTAAGTCTAATTTTCAAAAATGTATAAAAATTTTCACAAATACAATTTGGAAAAAGTGCTTATAGGATATTGTAGCCCTGTCCATAGCCTTCATTTTCCATTAGGTTTGATTCCCTGAGATCGAAGGGTTTGGACACAGTGGCCATATCCCTCACACAGCACTTTCAAGAGAATTTCACTCTAAGTCAAATTTTCAAAAATGTATAAAAATTTTCACAAATACAATTTGGAAAAAGTGCTTATAGGATATTGTAGCCCTGTCCATAGCCTTCATTTTCCATTAGGTTTGATTCCCTGAGATCAAAGGGTTTGGACACAGTGGCCATATCCCTCACACAGCACTTTCAAGAGAATTTCACTCTAAGTCAAATTTTCAAAAATGTATAAAAATTTTCACAAATACAATTTGGAAAAAGTGCTTATAGGATATTGTAGCCCTGTCCATAGCCTTCATTTTCCATTAGGTTTGATTCCCTGAGATCGAAGGGTTTGGACACAGTGGCCATATCCCTCACACAGCACTTTCAAGAGAATTTCACTCTAAGTCAAATTTTCAAAAATGTATAAAAATTTTCACAAATACAATTTGGAAAAAGTGCTTATAGGATATTGTAGCCCTGTCCATAGCCTTCATTTTCCATTAGGTTTGATTCCCTGAGATCAAAGGGTTTGGACACAGTGGCCATATCCCTCACACAGCACTTTCAAGAGAATTTCACTCTAAGTCAAATTTTCAAAAATGTATAAAAATTTTCACAAATACAATTTGGAAAAAGTGCTTATAGGATATTGTAGCCCTGTCCATAGCCTTCATTTTCCATTAGGTTTGATTCCCTGAGATCGAAGGGTTTGGACACAGTGGCCATATCCCTCACACAGCACTTTCAAGAGAATTTCACTCTAAGTCTAATTTTCAAAAATGTATAAAAATTTTCACAAATACAATTTGGAAAAAGTGCTTATAGGATATTGTAGCCCTGTCCATAGCCTTCATTTTCCATTAGGTTTGATTCCCTGAGATCGAAGGGTTTGGACACAGTGGCCATATCCCTCACACAGCACTTTCAAGAGAATTTCACTCTAAGTCAAATTTTCAAAAATGTATAAAAATTTTCACAAATACAATTTGGAAAAAGTGCTTATAGGATATTGTAGCCCTGTCCATAGCCTTCATTTTCCATTAGGTTTGATTCCCTGAGATCGAAGGGTTTGGACACAGTGGCCATATCCCTCACACAGCACTTTCAAGAGAATTTCACTCTAAGTCAAATTTTCAAAAATGTATAAAAATTTTCACAAATACAATTTGGAAAAAGTGCTTATAGGATATTGTAGCCCTGTCCATAGCCTTCATTTTCCATTAGGTTTGATTCCCTGAGATCGAAGGGTTTGGACACAGTGGCCATATCCCTCACACAGCACTTTCAAGAGAATTTCACTCTAAGTCTAATTTTCAAAAATGTATAAAAATTTTCACAAATACAATTTGGAAAAAGTGCTTATAGGATATTGTAGCCCTGTCCATAGCCTTCATTTTCCATTAAGTTTGATTCCCTGAGATCGAAGGGTTTGGACACAGTGGCCATATCCCTCACACAGCACTTTCAAGAGAATTTCACTCTAAGTCTAATTTTCAAAAATGTATAAAAATTTTCACAAAGACAATTTGGAAAAAGTGCTTATAGGATATTGTAGCCCTGTCCATAGCCTTCATTTTCCATTAGGTTTGATTCCCTGAGATCGAAGGGTTTGGACACAGTGGCCATATCCCTCACACAGCACTTTCAAGAGAATTTCACTCTAAGTCTAATTTTCAAAAATGTATAAAAATTTTCACAAATACAATTTGGAAAAAGTGCTTATAGGATATTGTAGCCCTGTCCATAGCCTTCATTTTCCATTAGGTTTGATTCCCTGAGATCGAAGGGTTTGGACACAGTGGCCATATCCCTCACACAGCACTTTCAAGAGAATTTCACTCTAAGTCTAATTTTCAAAAATGTATAAAAATTTTCACAAATACAATTTGGAAAAAGTGCTTATAGGATATTGTAGCCCTGTCCATAGCCTTCATTTTCCATTAGGTTTGATTCCCTGAGATCAAAGGGTTTGGACACAGTGGCCATATCCCTCACACAGCACTTTCAAGAGAATTTCACTCTAAGTCAAATTTTCAAAAATGTATAAAAATTTTCACAAATACAATTTGGAAAAAGTGCTTATAGGATATTGTAGCCCTGTCCATAGCCTTCATTTTCCATTAGGTTTGATTCCCTGAGATCGAAGGGTTTGGACACAGTGGCCATATCCCTCACACAGCACTTTCAAGAGAATTTCACTCTAAGTCTAATTTTCAAAAATGTATAAAAATTTTCACAAATACAATTTGGAAAAAGTGCTTATAGGATATTGTAGCCCTGTCCATAGCCTTCATTTTCCATTAGGTTTGATTCCCTGAGATCGAAGGGTTTGGACACAGTGGCCATATCCCTCACACAGCACTTTCAAGAGAATTTCACTCTAAGTCAAATTTTCAAAAATGTATAAAAATTTTCACAAATACAATTTGGAAAAAGTGCTTATAGGATATTGTAGCCCTGTCCATAGCCTTCATTTTCCATTAGGTTTGATTCCCTGAGATCGAAGGGTTTGGACACAGTGGCCATATCCCTCACACAGCACTTTCAAGAGAATTTCACTCTAAGTCAAATTTTCAAAAATGTATAAAAATTTTCACAAATACAATTTGGAAAAAGTGCTTATAGGATATTGTAGCCCTGTCCATAGCCTTCATTTTCCATTAGGTTTGATTCCCTTAGATCGAAGGGTTTGGACACAGTGGCCATATCCCTCACACAGCACTTTCAAGAGAATTTCACTCTAAGTCTAATTTTCAAAAATGTATAAAAATTTTCACAAATACAATTTGGAAAAAGTGCTTATAGGATATTGTAGCCCTGTCCATAGCCTTCATTTTCCATTAGGTTTGATTCCCTGAGATCGAAGGGTTTGGACACAGTGGCCATATCCCTCACACAGCACTTTCAAGAGAATTTCACTCTAAGTCTAATTTTCAAAAATGTATAAAAATTTTCACAAATACAATTTGGAAAAAGTGCTTATAGGATATTGTAGCCCTGTCCATAGCCTTCATTTTCCATTAGGTTTGATTCCCTGAGATCGAAGGGTTTGGACACAGTGGCCATATCCCTCACACAGCACTTTCAAGAGAATTTCACTCTAAGTCAAATTTTCAAAAATGTATAAAAATTTTCACAAATACAATTTGGAAAAAGTGCTTATAGGATATTGTAGCCCTGTCCATAGCCTTCATTTTCCATTAGGTTTGATTCCCTGAGATCGAAGGGTTTGGACACAGTGGCCATATCCCTCACACAGCACTTTCATGAGAATTTCACTCTAAGTCGTATTTTTTCAAAAATCATAAATTTTAATATAAAAAGACTAACTAAATATCTAATTAGTTTTAAATATTAAATAAAAATTATTAATTTTTCATAAAAACTGTAAAATTTCGTATAAATAGTCGTATTTTCTTTATAATACGCATGCGATATTTTTTTAAAATATTTTTTATCGCATGCGATATTTTTTAAAAACATATTTAACTTTTCATATTTATCTTCACACACGTTTTTTTTTATAATATTTTTGTTTTTTATGGCTACTTTTCTTTTATCTTAATTAAATGTGACTATTGAAATAACAATGAAAAAATTAAACTATTTAAATAAAATTTAACAATATTTAAACGTGGTTTTGCCATATAACTTATTTCTAGTGAAAGAAAGAGGAATGACCCGCTTTATACCATGATCTGCGATGAAAAAAAAACAATAGCCATTTATTTTTTTATTTCAGTTCGTTTCATATTCAAAAGATCAATATAAAAAAGTGATGTATATTTTATCCTGAAGTATGAAAGTCTTTCAGAGATAATCAATTTTCATTACGAAGAGCAATTGCGTGTACGATATTTTTTGTCAGTTCGTCTTAAGCCAACCCAAATAAGATCGGAAGGATTGCTGACGCAAGAACATGCCACGTATAATTGTCCGTGTGAAAAACATGGTGTGCCTAAATCTAAGCCTTTAACACACATCGTTTGGCCTTATTGACTTATTGATTGGCATTGCAAATGCCAATCTAATAGGAAATTAAACGCGTTTAAATTCAATTTGGACTTCTACGGCAATTATCGGAGTTCGTGGCAGCAAAACATTTTCGTCTCGGAATTTACCATTGTACCTTTTCAAATTTCAAAGTAGAATAACCGGAGAAAAAAATTTTTCAAAAGAATCTGTTAATTAAATTAGAAGGGTGGTGTTTTTCCCTTTTTGCTTTATTTCAAGCCGTAAATGTTAAAATTGATAGCCTTTAGTTCCTTTAAGGCTTGAAACTATCATCGGATAATTAATTAAGAAGACATGGGTAGAGGGAGGTTCTACCCCTTTGCCCTTATTGTTGGAATTTCAAAAAATTTATAACTTGAAGTTCCTTTAGATATTAAAGTGTCTGCTTTTTAAGAAAACCAAATTTAAAGAAACACGATAGATTAGTTTAGCAGATATAGGGGGAAAATACCATGTCAAAACGACCAAGAGTGGGACACGACCCCTTCCGATTTTAATGAAATTTGGTGAGCAGGTTCCTTTTATCTTATAAGGAACATATATGAACGAAAAAAAAATTTTAAAATTTGTTTTTCTAAAGTTATGTCATATTCAAAATGTCAAATTTTCGCCGAATTAGCTAGCCGAATGTGTTGAGCTTATTTCCTCAATACCTTGAAAACTACTTGACATACGAAGATGATTTTAATGTCATTTTAAAGAGAATATTTAGGGCTACAAACAATATATTAAAAAAAAAATTTTTTTTTTTAAAATGTAATAACTGCAAAATGTTAAATTTTAAAAACGGACTAAGTCAAAAACATATTTTTTTATTTGGCTAATTTTTTTTTGTATAATACCTCAAACTGTTCTTTAAAAATTCTGAAACTTTGAAGGAGGTGTTTTTTTTTTTTCTTTTTTAAGATATGATTTTTTTCCTTTCGCAACCTTTAAAAAATTAATATTAAAATGGAATAAATAATAAAGTGGGGTTGGTCATACATTTCACCCATCTAGGAGCAATATATGGTTTGTAGCCCCAAGTATTCTCTTTAAAATTACATTAAAATCATCTTCGTATGTCAAGTAGTTTTTGAGATATTGAAGAAATAAGCTCAACACATTCGGCTAATTCTGCGAAATTATGACATTTTGAATATGACATAACTTTCGAAAAACAAATTTTAAAATTTTTTTCGTTCATATATATTCCTTATAAGATAAAAGGAACCTTCTCACCAAATTTCATTAAAATCGGAAGGGGTCGTGTCCCACTCTTGGTCGTTTTGACATGGAATTACCTAGGGAGGGGAGAGTTTACCCCTCTTGCCCTTTTTCACGCCCTAAATAATAAAAATTATAGTCTATAATCTTTCTAGATGTTGCACTATTTGCCTGCCAAATTTCAAGAAAATCGGTTGTTTAGTTAAGAAGACATTGGGAGGGGGAGCTTTTACTTTATTTTAATTATTACAACCATTTAGGCCAGAGTACATATTTCTAATGTGAACTATTTATTTGTTGTTTTGATTTATTTAATTTAAAAATATTTTTTTTTTTGTTAGAAAATATAAAAATAAATAAAAGAGATTGAATGATGTCCAACTGTGACAAGTAAGCGCCAACTTTTTATCAACACAATACAAAATAATAAATAATTATGTTGCATGATGTACAAACCCATTTATTTAAATAAATTTTACGTAAAATAAATCTCTAAAATTATTTTAAAAAAATACACTGTATGTGACCCTAGTGTTTAATAAAATTTCTTTCAAATTTATTACTTTAAAAAAATTAATAAGTGTTTTAAGTAACACGTTTATAAATACTAAAATGTGTGATTATGATGACGATGGGTGTATTATTTCGGAATTTTATATGTAGTACAAATATTTTTTTATACCCTTCACCACAGGAAAGGCTGTATATAAGTTTGTCATTCGATTTGTAATTTCCACAGTATTAATCTTAGACCTATAAGGTATAAATGTTTATTTTGGGTCCTTATCAGTAGCGAAGTTGATTTAACGATATTCGAAAATGATATCCGATTCGGAAAAAATCGTATTATGTAGTGCATTTGAAAGTCTTCATATTTGCATATACAAATTTAAGGGAATTTTTAGGAAAACAGCTACAGCCAAAGTGTTCAAATTTGGTACCAACATCTTGGTTATCAATATACAACATCCAATGTGGGTGGGATTGAAGAAGTGGGCGTGGCATAAAGAACGGTATCTATATTACTTTCTGTTCTTATTGCACAAAGGTAAAGCCTAGATTACACTATCTCACAAGTCTTACGTCTTCCATAATACTTTGTGAGATAGAAATCTAATAAGTTTTGATGCGACTGTCAAAAAATCTAATGTAACATAACAGTTTGTGTTCAGACCATCACACAAAGTATAAACACTCACACATGAAATAAAATGCAACCCTGATCCAATGAAAAGTATTATTGTTTAGAAATTTTTCAAAAAACGATGAAGTCGTAAACATTTTTCATAATACTTGTAATTTTCGTGACACATTGCATCCACATTATCCCACTTTGCCATATAACTTGAGTTTTTGACATGTATTAATACAAAGTATAATAGTGTAATCTAGCCTTAAGGGGTATATAAGATTCGACACAGCCGAATATAGCACTCTGACTAGTTATTTACTAGTTTAGGTTGCACACTTTTTTGTATCTATGGCGTCATTGTAATTTTTAGAAAAACAAAAAAAAAAACGTAATAAAAGAAGTCGTCGATAGTACAAATAAATACCCCAAGTCTATAATGAAAATCAACCGCAACAGTCAGATGCATTTTGATTTGTTCACTCTTACTCTTTCTGCTAAATGACCACCAACAATGTGTCTACAATTGCAATCCATACATTTACACTCACGGCTTAATTGTCCAGAGTTCAAAGAGAATTGTTTCGTAGATATTTTTTTTGAAATTTCCCAGTAAAAACTTCGCCTACTTTTTCAAAATGAATAGCTTCTTTAACTCATTATTTTGTAGCTTTCTTCTATAACTACATCTATAACAACTTCCATAACTACTTTTTTCTGGATGTATGCAGGTAAAAAAAATAATGACTCACTTTTTAATGCATTCATTTTGGGACATCTCTTGTAAAATTCATTGGTTCTTTCAGTAGAATTGTAAGTAGTGCTCTTATGTTTTTCTGATTACTCAACACATTATTTTGTAGGCGAAGTTTTTACTGGGTTCTTAAGGTTAATTTTATTATAATTTTTATTACTTCATCAGTTCTTTTGGAAAAGGGCTTATACAGTGCCCGTTAAAATAAAAGCAACAGTTACAACTATTTTCTTTATAAAAAGAATAAATGGAAACGTGCTATGGACAGATGAATCGAAAATTGTGGAAAGGGTTGTGGATCTTTTTTCCAAAGACCACATAACAATGAACTCAATCCGTGGGTTACAACAAAAAAAAAAAGTAAAACATGGTGGTTGTAATCAATTAAATTATACTTTCAACAAATATATCTCGATTTAATTCCTTTAAAATTCTTCAACAGTTTAAAGTTATCTTGCTAATGTTGCTGCCGATATTGCTGGTGCATTTATTAAATCAATAGACAGATTTTTCAAATCCCACTTAGTTTTTTTCTATATGTACCATGTTTGTTGTTATGTTTTTTTTTTCTATAAATATTATGTATTAGTTGTTTTTTATCTCTGTGAACTTAATAAGAGACGAAAAAAAAAATAGTTACCATTTCATTTATTGTGCAGCTATTTATTTCATTTTTAATTTATTTCGCAAAACAATTTTAATTTGTTATTAATTAATATAAAATATTTCAATAACTTTTTTGTATGGTGTGCTTGTTTGTAATTTTTTTTTAATGAATTTAAATAATTCATGTTGTCTTCACCTTTTGGGGTCTGGTTGTCTGTCGCTATGTCGGTCCGTCTGCCAGTCCATTTCGCCAATCGAACATCTGTATAAATATTTGTTTATAGTTGTGTGTATGATAAATAAACTTTATAGAGAGCAAATTGTTTAAATGACTAAAAATGAAAATGTTTTTAGTCATTTGAGGAAAATTCATCGGTCCATTTTTTTTCGTTCAATTTCTTGTCTATATATAAATTTTTCTTGCATCACATTGACGTAATATTTTTAAGTGAGATGTTTTATTTTTAAATTTCTTATTTACCTTTTAGTTATTTATTTCCGTTAAACGACAATTAAAAGCAAAATTGTTAAAGCCAATTGAATTTGTTATTAAGTTGTTTAACATGGTACAGAAAATATTAAAAATTTAAAATATTCAATATGGAAAAAAAAATTAATTTTAAACATTTTATGACTAATAAATATTTTTAAAATATTTTAAGAATTTTAAAAAAAAAATTGTATTCACATCAAAAACAAATTAAAAAAAAGTAACCGCAATTCGTTACTTTGTTTAACCTCAACTGATTACTTTGTTTTCAGTTAAGGTATTCACGTAAAAAGTTGCACTCTTGCGAAAAAGCAAAATTGCGAAGACAAAACAGCAACCACAAAGACATTTATTTCGCGTAAACAATGCAACAAAATTGTCAAAGTATAAAAATTGTACAACTTTTTATGGCATTGCCAAATTGAACAAAAAGGGCTAAAAAGTATTCATAAAATCAATTCTATACCAAACACCAACGTAGGATAATTTTAACGTAAAATTTTTTCTTTGAAATAAACAGATAAATAGTGTTTAAAGATGAACTTCGAAAAAAATAAAACAGTTAAAAAGAATGAGCTTAAAAAAATGGAAGGAAGCATAAATAATCAGCCTTATTACGGTTGTCGTTGTCGTAAACGACTGCGTCGTTTTTTGTAATAGATTTAAGCAACAAACAACCTGTGTTCTTTAATCTACTACAAAAAACGACAACTACAACCGTAATATGGCTAAATATAAAAAATACCTGAAAAAATGGTCGTAAGAATTGTCAGTGTATATATTCTGAGCCCTTATGCGGAGCGAAGTTGATTTACTGATGTCCGTCTCTCAGTGTGTCCGTTGAAATGGGGTTTTCAAAGACCCCAGATATGATAGGGTCTTTAGTTATATATTTATGTCACTGAGATGTGATCAAAAAACCACAACTGACTCTAATTTTACCCAAAAATCCCTTGTTGTTGTTGTTTTTTAAATTTTATTTTTATATTTATCTGGAGAACGGCAGGAGCCAAAGTTTCCCAATTAGGTACAAGCTTCTTGGTTATCAAAATACAAGATCCGGCAAAATGTCAGAAGGGTTGCCCAAGTGGGCGTGGCACTTCCCATACAAATATGTAGATTTATGTATATCTGGAGAACGAAATAGTAGATCCATAGTTTCCAAATAAGTCACAAACATCTTGGTTATCAATACTCAACATCCGACAAAATGTAGGCGGGATTAAATAAGTAGGCGTGGCACAATGATGTATTCATGTCTAAAGAATGGCATTAATACAACTCTGTTATTATCGCAACATGGTGAAGGGTATATAAGATTCGGCATATTCGAATATAGCACTCTTGTAGAATATTGTTGAAACTTGTAGTGAAAATCACCAAAATCGGCTTATAACTGATCGAGTTATAGACAAAAAACTAGCATTTTCTTCTCGAAATAATGGGTTTAGTACAATAACGCCCATACGATATGAGATAGAAGGACTAAATTTGACTCGGATATTTTTTAAATATAAAAAGTATTAAATATTGATAATGATCCAAATCGGGACATTATTTCACCTGGCCCCCAAACATACGTCCTCCTGAATTAAGGGTTTTGATAGAATTGGATGTATACAAAACAGACTAAATTCATAAAATTTTTTTGAAAAATCTGCGAAATCTGCCTGTTATTTGATACAAATATCCCCGCTTTTCAATACTATGGTAAAAGGTATATAAGATTCAGCACAGCTTATTCCAATTTTTTTTGTTTATAAATAAGGCCTTAACAAAAGACCTGAATAAAAAGAACAAGTAATTTAGAAAAAAAAAAAAATTAATTCTGTTATTCCCTAACAAAATACAGACATTGTTTTATTTGAAGGTCATAAATTTTGCTTAAAAAATAAATATTGACAATTGATTTCTTTCGAACATTAATCATCAAGTACAGTAGAATCCCGATAATTCGTAATCGCAAGGGAGCGGCCGTTTCTTACGGTGTTTTCGATTTAGCGGGGTTTCGATTTAACGGGGTTAAAATAAAATAAATACGAATTAACGGGATTTTTCAATTTTTTTACTAAAACAATAAAAAAAAACATAAAAAACAATTTTTCATAATTGTTCGAAAACAATTGTTTAAAATAAAATATATAAACATTATTCATGTAACAAACTGATCTTAAGAAAATAAACACACACACAAGCGAAAGCAAAAACCAACGCAAAAAATAGCAGTAAACAAAAAATCATTCTTTCCATTTTTCTGTTGTTTTTATTACGAATTGTAAGTGGTAGATAGCAAACACGATTTATAAGAGGTAAAGAAAAAAAAAAAAAAAAAATTACGAATTAGCGAGGGTACCAAAATGTATGAAAATTTTACGAATTAACGAAATTTTTTCAAGGGACCGACAGTTTATTTCAAATTATCGGGAATTACGATTTATCGGGGTACGAATTATCGGGATTTAACTGTACTACATTCTCACTGCAAATCACCTACCCAAAAATAAATTAAAACATCAAAATACAAACATGTCTTGAAAAATTCTTAACTTTTTGTTTTTTTTTTTATTTCTCTCTTTATTGTCATATTTTTTGTTTTTTCTTTCTTCAATTTAAAATTATGCAAAAAAATTTAGAATAAAGAAATTTGAAAATGCAAAAACTAAATGTTGCATAGAATATTCAAAAAAGTATGATATTCTTTAGACGTTTTTGTAAAGATGTGAAAATTTTAAACTATTGAAATTAAAACAAATAAAGTCTACAATTAAAATGTACATATAAATATTTGTAAAAGGGTACAGTGGGTTTATAAATATATATGACGAGGCAATAAAAAAAAAAAAACCCCTTATACCTATTTAATACTATGCGTCATGCCACAACAACAATATTCGTATTTTCTTTTGGTGTCCCTCCGAAAATTTGTTTACATTCAAAAGTTACGTTTTTTGTTGCAAGATACAAGCTACAATTTGACGTTTAAGTAAAAGTGGAAATAAAATCGAGTAAATTTTAAAAAGAACCCTGCAATAAAAGTTCAAAAAATATTCCTTTTTATTTACTTCATTTGAGTACCAGTTATTTTTACAATAACAACTCTTAAAACTAGAAGAATCTACGGTAATTTTGTAAATAATTGAACTTCAAAACTCGTTTGATTTCAATTTCATTTCGATTTCTTGAACATGCCCGAATATAATAATATCTCACACGAAATATGGTTTTCATTTTCAAAAAACAGACAGTTAAATTGAAATTTTACTATTCAATTTTCCAAATTTTTACAAATCATATTAAAGAGAAACAGAAAATTGTTGTTTGGCTTTAACCCGCAAGCATTTTACCCCCCTTGTCACCAATCTGTTTATTGAAATATTTCCGTGCGACATGGCGCATAGTCTCAATCAGGAATTAGAGTTGCTTATCATGTAATTGTTTTGGGAAGAATTTCAATATTAGATTGTGTTCAACTTAATTTACAAGCAAACTAGCTGACCCGGTAAACATTGTTTTGCCAAATCGTAAGAAAACCGTTTGGTAAGTAAAGAAGATATAGGGTGGAAGAGCTTTTACTCCTCTTGTCATATTTCCTTTCAGATGTTACAGTGTCTGCATGAGCAATTTTAAGTAAACCGGTTAATTAGTTAAGCAGATGCAGGGCGGGGAACTTTTACCCCTCTTGCCCTATTTCACGCCCTAAATAATAAAAATTATAGGCTATAGTTCCTTCCAGATGTAACACTATTTGCCTGCCAAGTTTCAAGAAAACCGGTTGATTAGTTAAGAAGATATAGGGAGAGGAATCTTTTACCTTTTTTGCCCAATTTAACGCCCTCTAGTGATATGAAATATTCCTTGCGACAAATACACATACAAAATTTCATCAAAATCGGTCAAGTCGTTTCGGAGGAGTAACACGAGAATTTTATATATAGAGATAACAAAAAAATTCTTTATAAACTAAATATTTTAACAATATGTATTATGTATATGTTGAAAACACTTTACACTACTTCGGGCCAGGAATGTAGTAATTGATTTAAAACCTTTAGCACGCGCACATTTTTCTTTTAAATTTTCGTTAAAACTTTATTTAATTTTTGCACACGTTAATTAAGCTTAATTTTGTTGTTGTTTGATAAATAAATCATACAACTAAACGACGAACGAAAAATAAAGCAACTTTGCGAGTACATTAAAGTCTGTACTCACCTGCTAAATTTAATTTTACAGGCGGGCCAATAAGTCAATGACTTTTTGAATTTTAACTAACTGAAAGGGTTATTTAGTTTGAAAATGTGGAAAAAATGTGAATTTCGTGTGCTCAGAGAAAACCGTTATTCACACGCAGAGATGGTTGGGCATGGTTACGGCAACAACACTATGTTTATTGTAACAATATATTGTTGTCGTACACAAATAATTGTTATTTTTATTTAATATCAGCAATATTATAGTAACTGTAAACATATCAATGTTTATCGCAATTATAAATATGAGTATTATTGACCGAAAAATATTTATTTTTCTAACAACTAAACTATGATAACTTTCAAAACATATTAAATTACTCACAACCATATCATGATATTTAATAGCCATAACATGATAACTTTCTATACATTTAACATATTATGTTTAAGGTGCAATCAAATTTGTTTTACTCTAATAATATTATGTTAGCGCCATTTGTTAAATTATTTTAAATCAGTTGTGTCGTTTGTTTTATTGGTGAGCGGTTAAACAAGATAAATTACCATAAAAAATAATAAATTTAAAGAAATTAATATAATTAATAATTAATAGTGCAAAATATCGTAGTAAAATCTAACAACAAATATTGAACTCCGCTATTTTATTTACATCAAGAAAAATTGTAAAAAGTCACAAAATAAAAAATCGGTACATAAAAATTTTAATTTACTTTGTATTGTTATGACAGTAATTAAAGGAGCTGTGTCATAATATGATTGCCTTTAAATTAATTATGATTAACATGATGATAATATGATTGCTTCTTAACTTATTATGATTAACATAATAATAATAATAATATGTTTAAGGGAAAAATATTATGATGTAATATTACGAATATATTTAGCCATAATATGATTCAATAATAATCTTAATATGGTGGCTACAACCATGAATCTTATCATAATATGTTGCTCTTAGAATATGTTTACCACAACCATGTTTTTTCTTTGCGTGCAAGAAAAGCTAAGCTTGATAAATAATATGAAAACTTTGGACAATCAACGTTAAAAGAGTTGTTTGCTGAGTTTTGTTGTGCTGTTGAAGTATCTATACCAGAAATTGAAAAAAATTCACGATATCGTGTGTTGGGCGATTGAAGATTGGAAGTGGGAGATATTGTGGAAGCAAAAGGCATTTCACATGGCTCAGTGGTTTCAATTTAAAATAATCACTTGGGCATGAGAAAGCTTTCTGCAATAAAGGTTTCAATAGAAAAAATTCATGAATAATACTGCGAATTGCTCCCTCATCCGCCCTTTTATTCGGACTAAGCCCCGAGTGACTATTTTCTGTTCCAGAAATGTTTCAGTTAAAGAGATATGGATTCACCCAAGAAATCATTCTTCAAACAATATCCTCCACAAATCTTATTTTTTACAGAGAAAATTGGAGAAACGTTGGGCAAAACAAAATTATTTTTATCCAAAAATCTGTTTATCTTTTTAAAAGTAACAGACAAATTCACCCGTCCTCGTATTTTAAGCTAAGTTATACCGAGTTGTACAAATTATATCCCCACTCTAACAAAAAAATCACTACACTAACTACTATTTTGAAAAGGGATTGTTTATTTTTATTTAAAGATTTGTTTTGTTAAACAAATTTGAATTTGACAAGATTTTTGTACAAATTTTATCCAATTTTGCAACACAGTGCTATAAATTGCATCATTTCTCTCAGCATTCTAAAATGATTTTCCTTATGATGCGTTATATTTTTGTGTGTTGCGGCGAATTTATTTTATTTTTAAAATAACAGCAAGAATTTCTTGTAATAAATTTCAAACAGATATGTATGTGTGTATATATTTTGGTTAACAAATTAATTATATTATAATAATCTGTTTACAATTTCATTTACATTTACAAGTATTTTAATGCCTTGAAAAAAAAATTCTAAATTATCATGATTAACTTCTAAATTTAATTTCGTTGAAAATTTTAAATAATATTAGCTTGCAACAAATATACTATAGCAAATACTTATGTATGTCTCTTAATCATACAACTTTTTGCCATCTATCACCGTATTTGGTGGTAAAAAACAAAAAAAAAAATGAGTAAATAAAAAATAAATAAACAGCATTGAATAGAATCTTTTAATCATAAAGTTAAAAAAAAACTACAACATAAAATAACAATATATCTAATAACTACAAACGTACACACAAACATACATTTAAGAACATTTAGGCCAATTCAAGTCTTTAATGCCAAATATTGCTAAAAACGAGGACTTCATGAAACGAGCTGACGAGTCATAAGTTGTTTAAATTGCCACCCCTCTTTGCACCTAAAACAAATTATGTACAGTCACTCCATAAAATACTTTTTTTTTTGAGTGTTTATTTTCGCACTTTTTTCCCTTTTTACTACCCCCACTTGTTGGTTGCAGCAACTTGGAAAATTCAATTACTCGTAGCCAAAACGCGACAAAATTGAAAATATTATCATCTACTTGCTTTTTTTTTATTATTTACAAAAAAAAAACACTGCTTTAATTGCCTCAAGTTGCATTGACTTAATTCTACATAAATGGCAAAAAACTGTGAAACCAGATCGTTGCTGTTGTCATCTTATTTTAGCCTGTCTTTCGAATGAACTACGGTCAGCCAACCAACCAGCCCCAGCCATCCAACTAGTTGACTATCTTTTGTTGTTAATTTTTTTAATTTTTATTAGGTTTTTTTTTGCATATTTAATTAAAAAACTTTGCACGTTTTTGGTGTTTTTACAGTTTTTTTTTATTTGTTTTTCTTACGAAAAATGGGTGTATTTTGTTCTTCACTAGGTTTGTTGCAATTTTGAGGGCTCATTTTGTATCTTGCTATAAATTCGTTTTCTCACTTGTGAGAATTTGGAAACCGTTGAAATAATAAGCAAGAAATACTTAAGTCAAGATGTGAATGATCATGGTGTGGTTTTATTAAATCAGGGAAGTTGTTTTGCATTAATTAATAAACCGATCGATATGGTTTGTAGCTCCAAGTATTCTCTTTTCAATGACTTTAAAATCATCTTCGTAGGTACAGTAGTTTTCGAGATATTGAAAAAATAAGCTCAGCACATTCTGCTAATTCGGCGAAATTATGACATTTTAAAATATAAAACCAAATTTCATTAAAATCGAAAGGGGTTAGGTCTTGGTCGATTTGACATGGAATTACGCATATTCTTAACAAAACTGAGATTATTATCAATGTTAATGATTCCCCCTGAAATTTGCTTCAGGGACGCCCCCCCCCCCCCCAATACTAATTCGCCGTAGTATAGTTGGACTGCATTTCCCCTGGCATCGTTTTTCTATGGCAAAAACGTCTTGGTGGTACTTTTTCCGTGTTTAACACTAACGGCACCCAAATTTGAATTAAAAAAGGCCAATAATGAATGTAAATAATCGAACGATACTCAAAGGACTGGAACATGAGGATAAATGCATACAAATATTAGGCCATACTTTTTAGACAACCGGTAAATAAATGCAACTATGACATAACAAAAAAAACTGGAGGAAATTTGGTATACGGTCTAGTGAGTGCAATTGTGCTATACCTAATAAAGAGGTAGTGAAATATTTAGGTATATATTTAGACAAATTTTTATATTTTAATAATCATGTTAAAGAAATTCTAAAAAAGGCAACTAAATCCTTCTTATATCATTCATTATTTTATAATAAACTTGTGAAAACGAGAATAAAAATAGTAATGTACCAATCTCTTATCAGGCCTTTTATTACATACGGTTGCCCCATTTGGTTTAACATTTCATCTTCTAACATGGAAAAAATTAGAGTCTTAGAGAGAAAATGTCTAAGAGCATGTACCCCATTTTATAGATTGTACAAAGCAATTATACGAATAAGAAATTATATAAAGCACTGCTAATATAATAAGAATATACAACTTTATAATAAATTTAATACGGAATAATGTTTTAAGATGCACACAATGCTTAGAAAATAACCTGATAATGGCTCCATATTTTACAAATGAAACGTAAATAATTTAAATTCTACCAAAAGGTTTTATACCCCCCGAAGCATTTCTTTATTTAGATAAAAATAGATTTATACAAAATGAAAACAGCTCACCAATTTTTTTTATCATACGTATATAAAAGAGCGACTACAAAGGCAATCGACTGCAATTTTAATAATTTTAACATAAAATATGATACACCCATATCTTCTAAAGATTTATGGTTGTATAGAAAAAGTATCCAAAGTAAAAAAATTTGGTGGTTAACAAATGATTAATATAATCTTCCTTTTTTTTTAACCCTTGACAAAACACCCTCATAATTCAATAAGCAATGTTTTTTTAACATTTTTCATTGCAAAAATTAAATTATATACGTTTAATTTGTTAATCTTAATCATATAACAAATAATTCTTAAAAAAAACAAATATTATTATGGTAACAATACTAGAGAGCCTTATTAAGAGCCACCCTATATTCTAATCCTTATATTATTAACTATTGTTTATTGTAGTTATAACTTATATCTTTGCTTTCAATAAACGAGAAAAAAAAATTAATGCAAATAATGTATTTTTGGTACACATTACAATCGAACTGCCTAATATTTAGGTTAAATTGTCATAATGATTTAATCAGCGATTTCCGAGAAAATTTGCCGTGATTTTGATGAATAGTTCTTAAGATGGGTTTATCGTTTATAAATTGCCCGATTTGAGACCCTTTAAATTACTCTTAGTTTTAATGTCTTTATTATGGTAATTTTTCGCCACTTTTTAAATTTTTCGTAGTATCTTAAGCATTTACAGTCCGATCTTAAAGAATGATATATTAATGTTTTTGTCTCGAGAATACCAATGTTGAGGTCATTGACCTCAAGTATCTCGTTCTGGTATTTATTCATCAGATTTCTGTTCGTACGACCCTAATATCAGAAAATTATAACCCGCAAGAAAGTATTTAACTTTTGCTAAGGAAGTAATTCCAGCAGAAACATTTTTAAATTTAATCAGAAAATTAAAGCTCCCAAAAACATTTTAGTTTTGCTAAGGAAGTATTTCTATAATTCCTGCAAAACAGTCGGCAGTCTGGGATTTTATGACAGGCAGTAAAAGTTATAAATGTAAAAATCTGTCCACAACTTTTGATTTTATTTCCAAAAGATGAAAAATTTAAATTCAACTTGAGAATTTCATAAAGCGACATATTTGGCGAAAAGTAATTGAGGTCAGTCAAACATTGTATCCGCCTTGGGGCGACTCCTGGGCAGTTATGGGACTTTTTCTTTAATATATTTCTAGTTTGTTTGAAAATTTTGCATAGGAGTCCCCTTAAGAAATGGAGATAGCGGGTAGGTATGCTAGAAACAAATGATGAAGGCGAAAAATAAAGTGGGGCTGGTCATATATATGACCCGTCTAGGAGCCTCCTACGCCTTAGAGGGTGTACGGCGAACCTTTTTTCCTTGAAAGGGGGTACGCTTTAATGCGCAGTGTTTACATGTGTTTTCATATTTCCTACAGACTTGGTTTGCTGATATATGCGCACAATTCTCCCTATCGTGGACTCATTAGCTTGATTACGCTGACCAAAAATTAAAGATTAGTAATTGTATTATTTTGATTTTAAATAGAAAAAAATTGGATTTAATACGATTACAAATAATCTCAATTAGTTTATATTCTCGCAAAATAATTGAAAGTTGCACTAAATAATCCCAAAATAATCTTACTATTAAAAAGATTATTGAGAAATTAATTGCAAATTAACTTTGAAGTAGTGATATTATTTAGATTAACTTTTGATTGTAATGGTGATTATTTTTAGATAAATTGTTATCGTAATTAAGTAATAACTGTAAATTCTTTTTTTACGATTATTTGAATTATTTAACAAAAGAAAATATAATTCAATAATAATCGTAATTTACTAGCTATTTTTCAAAGTGCTCCCACCATCGTGCAAAGGAATACGGGACAAAAGATCAATTGCTGTAAAATGATTAAAACGTGTAGTGAATTTAAAATTCCTTCAATGCTGCGAAATAACAAATTACTCGCGCTTGATTTTTTTGCACCTTTTTTTTAGTTATATGGACTCAAATATTGGCCGCAATATAAATTACTTTACGTTGTAAAATGAATCGCAAACCATGTGTTTTTTTAACTTTTGGTTTAGTTTGCTTTATTATTTTTATATATTTTTTTTTTTTTTTTGTATTCATTCCTTAACTCGGCAAAATGTTTTATATCTTTTGTTGTTATTGCTGTTGTTTAAATAAATATTAATATACAAACATATCGTTGGTCTCACGTAGAAAGGCCCTAACTCGATTTTTTTCGAAATTAAGTATTTTAGTGATTCCAAATTTTTTCAAACAAAAAAATCTTGTCTAGAGTTTCTTTTTTGCCGCACTTTTTGGATTACCGGGAAGGCGAGAAATAAAAGTTTGTTGCGCAAGTCACTTGCCGAGTACAACAATGTCTGTTCTCAATGTTTTCCCCCATAACCCGACCTTACCGCTGACATCTATAAACCAATTTGCAAGTCTATTGCGCAAGTAACATGCCGGGTCAGAAAGAGGTCTAAGTAATTAAATAAGGAATTTTACATTTTGCCACATACAGTCATTATGACACACCAAAAAGTGTCATTATGACAATTTTTAAAGAGTCATTAGGTCCGCGAATATTAAAACCTTTTTGGTGTCACTTCACTTTCAAATGTGGCGCAATGTCCACTTTAGTCAGCGAAGCCGGTGTTTGTTATACAATTATGTCCTATATGGTATGTGAATCGCTTTCTTCAGCTTCCCGTTATTTTGTTAAATTGTTCGTCCCAGAGCTTGACAATAATCCAATCCTTGGACGTTATGACATGCCACCGTTTTAATTATGTTTTTACCTTTTCCTGTAAAATTGCAAATATGTGAGTTTGGGCCTTTCTACATGGTACCAACGATATAATATGTTATTTTTTTATATGTTTATATTGAATTGTCATGTTGTTTTAAAAACCGTTTTTTTTTTTTAATTTTAGCATTTAGCAGATTTTTAGATGGTATTTACCATATTTGGTCATTTAATATGTAAAATATCTGTATTTACACTGCATATAAAACTGACTGACAAGTACTTGAATATTTAAATTTTTGTTAAAAAAAATGTGTGTTGTTTACTAATTAATTTAAATTCACGTATATTTTTAATAATTTTTTTTTTTTAATTTTAGTTGTATTAACTAACAGATGAAATTTTTAAAAACCTTTTTTAATTTTTATTGATTTAAGATGGTGGTTGTTTCTACAGGGATTTCAAAAATTTAAGGTTTTGTAATAACTATTAATAAGACTCCGACCGAACTGTAGAGTTCGTTAAAATTTTCGCTGATTACTGAACTTCATAATAAAATTTTTGTGCATGTTGTAGGTGGTTACTGGTTTGTGTTGCATGAAACATTTTCGTCTAAATTGGAAACAGCAAAAGATTTAGAAAATTGCATAAATTAATCAAAAAGAACGTACTTAAAGGGTTCATATCTTGAAGATTCAGAAGAGAACAAAAATGTTGTTAATAAAGATATTAGAGTTTATTTGATTGAGCCTTTAAGTGTCATCACTAGAAAAGTAGCAATAAATTCTATTATTCAGGGGTGTGCAGGAAATCGAAACGTAAAACGCAAGAATTTTGGAAGTCGTTTTTTAATAAGATTTCTGTATTAAACGAATTTGATGACAAGTATTATACAAATATATCTCCATTAAACAGAATTTTATAACAAAAATTATAAAAATTAGATTAAAAGTGTACTATCAACTACTATCAAATTCTTGCGTATAACGTTTTCGATTTCCAGCACACCCCCGATTATTGTGGCATCACTGACAAAATGGCATTTGTATTTAAAGCAGAGTTACCATTTGTCAAGTTTGTTCTTTTCTGCAAGTCTTTTATTTTGTTAATTTGTTTTTAAATTATAAGACAAAATGAATTCCAAATACATTTTGGTGTGTGTTCTTTTAAAAGTTTGGCACTTTTGTAGAAAAAATAATTAAAAAAAAAGATTTTTCAAGTATAAATACATGTTTCACATCTCAACATCATCCATTCCTCCGAAACAATTGCATACAAACGGTATTAGACTAAAGCCTTTCAGCACAACTGACAAGCGTTTCTAGGGAACAAGTATTTAGTGCTACTGGGCATATTTATTTTGACCTAAGAAGCAATTTACAAGGCATAAATGCAGAAAAATTATGTTTCTGCCGTTATAATCAGTCATGTTCTGAAATTCGAATTCTATTGAAATTAAAATCGAACAAACTTGCAAAACGATCCTGTTTTAAAGGATCATAAAGCTATTCTGTTTTATATATGTACGTCATACTTTGAGTATCACTTATATAATTACTTTAAATAAAAATCATGAAAAATCCCGGTAAAAAAAATTTGACTGAAAATTTTCTTTGATTTTAATGTTACTCAATTTCGATTTCAAGAACATGGCCGAAATCCCAAAAGATAAAAATTATTCTATGAAATTAGATTTTACGCTTAGTTTAAATCCCTGTTCGGTATTAAAATTCTACCGAAGTTCGGGTCCAATCTGAAAAAGTGTGTTTGGTCTGACACGTCTATTAACTCATAATAATTGGGTTTTCTGTAAATTCATTTACATATAAAATTTGTTGAATTTTCAAAAATTTGTATGAAAATATTTTTGTAATGCGGCCGAAGAGTATAATAAAACCAGGGTGTAAGGCTATGAGGAAAGTGGAGCTAGTCTTAAATAAAAACAAAAATTGTAGAATTTCTGATTTTTTTAACGAACTTGTAGATTTCTTAATTTTAGTTTTGAAAAATGGGCACCTGGATATTATAGAAATTATTTATATTGAAGTCTAAATATTTTATTTATATTTATTATATAAATCTATTTGTCTTGTTAGGCCCCTCCTTTAACTGTAATTTTAACGTTAATTCCTTTGTCAAATTCCTTAAGTTTTCATTGTAAATGCTTAATTGTTTCTATTTGTCTTTTTTAATTTATTTGCATGTAATTTTTTTAATTGAATTTTCATTACAATTCCATTAACCGACAAAAGGCTATAGAAAATAATAACAGTTTTTTCGAATTATGATGATAGTTTAATTGTTAATCAGTGTTATAATTTTTATTCATTGAAATTCTTAATGTGATACGAATTCAAATTTTAAATATTATATACCTTATAAAAAAAACTTAAAAGACATTTGAATATTTGAAAAAAGTATGTTCTTTCTAAAAAGTGAAAAAGAGCAAATAAAGGGAGGAAAAGTAATACGAAGAAAATAACTCGGACAAAAGTTAATGTTTCAAAAAATTCTTTACACTTAAATATAAGTCCAATATTGGTGCTCCGTATTGGTGCTTAAGTTCTATATTAGACTCGCCGAAAAATCTGAATAAAAATACTATGAAAATATGAAAACTTTATTTAAAAATATTTCGTTAACGTTTTACTCTATTAGCTTATTCATCATACCTAGACCGCTGTTCCGAATGGGTGCTGATATTGTTCATTTTTAATGTTAACTCCTTCGCCGCCAAAAAATTATTTATATTCGTATTATTATGAAAGTCGACTTCCACACAATAATTTTATTTTCTTGGCCGTTATTGACCACTAACGATTACTATTGACGTCGAGTAGAATTGACTCTGTTTTATTCGAAAGAAAATTTTGCGACGGCTGTAAAGTTAAAGAAATGTTAGGTAGAAAGTTAACATCATAGTTATTATACATATGTATATCATTAAAAAAAAACTTATGTGCTGTTTTCACAACACAAGTGACTGAACGTGTAGTAAAATTTATATGAAAAGCACTCAGGTTTTTGAGTGTTTTCCATATAAATTTTACTACACGTTAAGTCACTTGTGTTGTGTAAACAGCACATAAGGGACATAAATTTAAATTTAATATAAATTTATTTTAAAAAATTAAACCTTCAGAAGAAAAAACATTATTGGAGATGGATTTTTTTGACAGATTTTTGATAACAAGTCTACATCTACACAACATTTTTAGAAAAAACGAAAATGACGGCGAAGTGATCTTGTCGCCGACTGTATGTGCTAGCGATTTAAAATTGACTTCAGCATCGACAGCGACTTACATAATAGGGCGACTAAGTTTTTTTCCTTAGGTCTTCTTTCTCCGAAAACGGAGACAAACAAACTTTGGGCTCTCCGTAGAACTTCTGTAGTTTCAAGAGCCCATGTTCTGTAACGTCAGCATAGAGGAACTTTTCGATTGAAATGTGAGAAATGAAAAAAAAAAAAAAAAATTCATAAATTGACACAAACAACTGTGTTTCTCACTTAACTGTGTCTGTAACATTTTTTGTGAGAATAGCTGTCACGTAAGGAAATAACTCGCCAGCTTACAGAAAAAGTATGCCTGTAAAATGATTGTGAGAAAGTTCTCGCTTTTAACTGTCAAATATACTTACGAATAAAAGCGGGGAGAGAAAAAGATTCGAACACTAAAAAATATATAAAAAACGCAAAATGCTATGAATAATAACACCGTAGAGGTAAATATTTAGTTCTTGGCTGATTTTTTTCATTGTATAATTATTTTGCCTTTGATTTGAAAAATATACGAATGTTTTTCAAAATATTTTCTAAACAATAAATAATAAAGTCACACTTTATATTATTTGGTATAGCCGACGGTTGTATTATCGGCGCCGTTGGTTTTTCAATTTTGGTAGACGTCAACGATATGTGTGATTGACGTTCTCAACGTCTGCAATTTCACATCGACATTGAGTGGAACATAGTGGCGTTTATAACTTAACGACGTAATATCTTTTGATAGTTTTCGACATGAGTTATAGACACGTTTTTTTCTGACTTTTCGGAAAACGATGGAATATTTTGCTTCACATCTTTTCGATGCGAGAATTTCTCACCAAATATGCAGAACATGGAATGGCACAATCTAGATGAAAAAATTCCGATAATTCGGCCAGTAGTCTATTTCGAGTCAAGTGAAGTGAAGACATTCGCAGAGGAGATAAAGAACTTTTTAACATTAAAATTGTGTCATTAAGGTGATATAGTCTAATGGCCATTTTCTCAATTTATCGACAAACTGCCTGTTGCTTAAAGTCGACAAAAATGTATTAGACCGATAAACTGTCCGTTAACGATTTCGGGATTCCAATATACCGACAAAAACATTGTGTTTATTTGGCAACACCTCTCAAAACACATGTATAAGTTGGGAGTCAGCTGATTGAATTTATCTGTATGGCAAATAAATAATTGGCAGATGAGTGCTGGTTAGCTTTGCGACAGAATAAAAGCAAATAAGACATTGAGAAAACCAAATTTCTTTAATGTGCAGTTGTTCGTTGGGGAAAAAATCAGTGATGTCAACTTTTTGAGAGCAAAAAGCACTTTAAAATTTAAAAAAAGCACTATTTTGAACAAAAAAAAGCACTAAGCCATTTTTTAAATTTAATTAAACACAAAACAAGTTGCATTCGACTGTGCCGAATATTATTCAAAATTTAAAAAAAGGCGATGGCGTTGATGGGTGACCATTTTCATTAAAAATTATATATATGAATTTCGAACGATTTTAAAATCTATTTCTGAATTAAAGTCTTAAATTTTCGTTCAGAATACACTTCAGTTAACGTATATAATATAAAATTTTAAAGAATAAACACTGAAAATAAAAGGAATATGCATTTAAAATTCATTTTAAAAGATACTGAAAACGATATTTTCGGTTTCAAATCGTATCGTTTATAAAATCGATTTCCATCACATACCAGATAATTACATTTGTATATAAATATTTTTATTATTATTACCTTCAATAAAAATTATATCAACCAAATCATTTGGATCATCATCAGCTGAGTTTGAATTGGTCATAAAACAGTAATAAAGTGCGAGCTAGATTTTCGTAGTTAGAAAAAATCTGGCCTGTTGCAATTACCGAAAATTTGCAGTGACCGACCATTCTTTATAAAACTTAGTGACAGCCCAATTTTTAATAAAAAAAATATGTGGTCAACGCTAAAAAGTAAACGTTTTGTAAAATTTCCAAATTGCTAGGAAGCCTAGCTCTAACCTCGTAAATAAAGTTTTTGGTAAAACGAATGCAACGTTATTTCATGACTTTTTTTATCATTTGAAACCTTAAAATCTTTACAGGCCTTTCCAAAATTCTACCCCAAATAGCAAATCTCATCTTAATCATCCTCAATATAATCGAAGTTTTAAAAAATGGTACAAAAAAAAATAAATATTGTAAAAGGCACTTAAAAGCACTGTGAGAAATTGTTAAAAGCACTATAAATACCCGCTTTTCAAAAACGGGTGTTTAACAAAATTTCGGGTATTGCATAAGCAAAAAAGCACCAAAAAATACCCGAAAGGCACCAAAATGGCAACGCTGGAAAAAATCGTCTAATGAGAAAATGGCCATAAGTCGTTAAAAAATGCAATAAACTCTGAATCGCATTGTGTTAAGGATCAAAATACAATATGAAGTCATCATAATTTTGTTTCCCCTCCAAAATCGAAAAAAAATTATAAATCATATTACGTGATATTTTTTGTATGCCACTAAAATTTTTAAATATTGTGCAAAATTCTTCAATAGCACGTTTACTGCAAATTGCCAGTTTTCTTTTTCACATGAAGTTGAAATAAATTTCAAATTTGTCACCAAAAACATCGACATACATACATATGTACATACGAGCACATACACATAAATATATAAAAATGTTTTTAGTCTGACTTTGTCTTTGTTGATTTTAGCATTAAATTGTTTGCAGTTTTTGATATGGAAATTCCAAAAAGGTGATATGAACTTTTAATATTTTTTTTTTTTTTTCGTAAAAACAAAAACGCTCATCATAAAATTATGATTCATTTAAGAGTCTAAATAACAAATAAAACTCTGAGTTGCAAACCACTGTAAACTTTTTTTGATGATTTGACTCTTGTAAGTCATGGTTTCTAAAAACACATTGTAAACATGTGTGCTTTATATTTGTTTTTTCAAACTTTAATTTGCCTAAATGTTTTAGATTGCTCATTTTTTTATATACATATATTATTTTCAATCCATGTTTAGCACCACGCTCTATTTCTCTTACGAATACATTAAGTTGAATTTTAAAATAAACAAAACAAAAAAAAAAAATTACTCAAATTTAAACTAAAGCGAACTAACCCTGTTAAAAACGCATTGAAAACATTAAAAAATTATGTTGTATAACAAAACTTCTTATAAATGATGTAACAATTTGTACTGAGGCATATAAAATACAATTATGCATGTTTTTTATTAATTATTTCAAAATTAGTTATTAACAAGCCGATTAGAAAATTTAAATAAGCAAATTGTTTTTTTTTTTTTTTTGCGTAAAATAGTTCAAAATGCATAAAATATACAAATGAAGCGCTCATTGTAATAAAATCATAATCCACTCGAATTGAAAAATTGGGTTTATGTGTTTTTCCTATTGATTTTTCAAGTTTTTCCCAAAAATATATGCTAACTATCAATTTGTATGTAACACAGGTTGGCTTTCGTTTTTAACATAAGAATTGCTTTTGAGTCAATCGCCGCAATAACAAAATAAAAATATGCCGGTCCTTTTCTTTCATATGCATTTTCTTATATGGAAATGTTAAACAAGAATTTAAAGAAGTTAGTTTTTCTAAAATAAACGGTTACTAAACCATTTTGGATGTTTTGTTTCCAATACTGATTTATCAGAAAATATCAAAATAAACTAAACAAAAACTTTAATGCTCGTATGGTGAAAGATAACCCAGGAATTTTATAAGTTGATTGTTCCGTTATGTTTTGTGTGCTTTACATGAAAAAAGAAATAGTTCAAAATACATATTAACAATAAATTATTTATTGAGAAGTTTTTAATCGAAGTTTTGGTCGTCAAATGTTGATCATATTTAAAAACAACATGTTTATTTTAATAAAAGCGAAACCGATGAATATATTGATTGGCACACTAAGTCTGGGATCACACTATGAAAGTTTTCTTTCAGAAAGTCTGAGTTTATTGGTGAGAGGGGAAGAGAACATGCTATTAATCTCTCCCCTCTCACCAATAAACTCAGACTTTCTGAAAGAAAACTTTCATAGTATGAACCCAGACTTACGGCCTTATCAGTGTTACCACCAGCCAAATTCAAAATTACACTTTACCCGATTTAAATGAAAATACACCTGATATAAAATTAACGTTTTATCTATACGTACTTATATAAAAGAGTTGCGTGAGTGACTGACTCATTCATCATCGTCCAGCCCAAACCGCTGACCCTAGAGACTTGAAATTTGGACTAGCGATTGGTCACTCCCCAAATCGATTCAGAATGACGGGATTTTTCGAAATGCGAATGTTTAGGGGGTAAAAACGGGAAAATTCGGTAACCTTATATCTCCAAAACTAAAAGAGATGCAAAAAAGGTAATAATTATCGTTGTTCTTTAGAAAAATAAGCGGACAGGTGTCTGGTACTTTTTTGAAATTCGGCCCTATTAGCGAATAAACGGGTAAAATCTGAATTTTAGTACTTATTTGCCATCTTTTGAACCAATAAACATAGAAATAAAGTTAATGCCACATTCGAAACTTATCAAAAAATACTTATAATAATTTGGTACTTTTTCGAAATTCGAACATATAAGGGGTGAAAATCGTAACTTTTTTGGTACTTTTTTTACAAAACATTTTCCTTCATTCATTGACATATTCGTACTAAATTATGGGCTGCCACTACTATACTGAAATTGTTGATACTTTAATGGGGGAAAAATATAGTACCCAAAAATGGAAACACGGGAAATTTGACTTTTTTCCTGAGCTTTTTGGTTCTACTAAAGTAGCGGGCTAAATGCTAGAATTTAGGCAAGCTTGAACCTAGAAAATAAACTTTGGCATACAAATATGTCCACGAAGAAAAAGGAGACGCTTACGAAGTAGCGGGTGTATGCTAGTTTTATATAAAATGTTTACAAAAAAGGAACAAATCCAAAAAAATCTTTTTAAGGAGATTCTGTTAAGATTCTTATCGTAATTTAAAATAAATTAACAAGAAAGACTTAAAACAGATGAACAAAAAGTAAAACAAAACAACTGGATATGGCTAATGATAAATGAAAGAAACTGGATGGCTGCAGAACAATTAAAGTAATTTGGCACACATACGACATTAGTTGCTCTGATCGACTACTTAACTTCAGTCGCAGGGACATTGCAAAACTGGTATACATACTTACTGTTCACTGGACGATCGGTAAGCACGCTATGAGACTTGGTCTCCCTGAACTGAAGAAACAGTACTTCATCTTCTATTTGATTGCCCAGTGTTAAATTCAATACAACATGGATTATTTGGGAATTGCCTTTTACAAGGACTCTGAGATATCGCGGCTAAAACTCGGCAATTATGCTGATGCTGACATTTAACAAATTATATTCAGCCCAATTATGAATAAAAATTCCCTGGCAGTTTTTTCCCTTCTGCCATTTTTTTATGTAAATTCAATTGTAAAAATGGAAAAGGGACAAAACTCCCGGGGAATTTGTATTCATAATTGGACTTTTTATCAAATCATGTCATAAAAAAGATAATCACATTTCTCAACACTTAATAATTATTTTTGTTAATTATGTATGCTATTTTTATGTGTATCTTTTTGTAATCAATTATTTTTTAAATTGTATGTAAGGAATACAATTCCATAGACATATTTATAATAAATAAATCTATGAAACACATCTTCCCCCATGTAACTTTTTAGATTGAATAATTTTTCCAATAAATGCCGGGTTCTAAATCACCATACCAAACTTTTGAAAATATGTAATATGTATTTAACGATTGAAGTCTTTTCTTAAAAAGAAACCATGACTTTAGTACAGATGTCTAAGCATTTTTTATCAACACTATTAAAAATAAACAAAATGTCACCACTGAAATCGAATCTTGATTTCATTTAGGCAACTAAAGAATGAATTTCAAATTATACCTGATTTACACCTGAAAGCAATTACCCACGCTCTACCCACGACAGTAAAAATTACACCAAATTCGGGTAATTACCTACAAAAAAAAAAACCCAATAATTTGTACATTTTTTAAATTTAGTTTAACGCTATTTTTTACAATTGATTCAGGAGATAATTATGGTTAATATTTTGCCATAGCTCTTGTCCGATTTGAATTTATTAACAATTAAAATTCGAATTTCTTTATAAACTGGCCTACCACGCTTCATTGTCGCTTTAAAATAAAACCATGATAAAAATTCCGATTTTTGTGCTCTCGTAATTGCTTTACTTTAATTCGAAAGGCACATTTTAATTTCTTATTTATGTTCTAATTTTTCTTTCGACTTTAAGGCGAATTTATACAATGTACGAAATAATATTGGTCAAATCATATTTTTTTATAAAATAATGAACTTTAGTTTAAGTTTCTGATTTTAAAACATTTATTCGAATATGTGTAAAAATCTTTTTATAAATTTAAAGACAACAAAATAACCTTTCAAAAAATTTTGAATGTAGATTTGTCAAGAAATGTTTGGTGTATGAATTTGTTAAAAAGTCGTATGAATTTAAAATCATACTTTAGTGCAAAATGCTGCCTGCTGTTTTTCACCTAAGAATCACTCGTGCATAAATATTCTTTCCAGCTTTTTTTTACACATTGACACATTTTTTTGCATTATTTTAATAAATTTTTTTTCGTCATTGTTTAATTACAGACATATTCCGGTCTTTTCTGCGTTGTTGTTAATCCCTACAAAAAATTACCAATCTACACTGAAAAGATTATGGAACGGTATAAGGGCATAAAAAGACACGAAGTACCTCCCCATGTCTTTGCTATAACAGATACCGCCTATAGATCGATGTTGCAAGGTAAATTTATTTATAGTTTAACAATAACTTTTATTAGGGCCATTATAACAACTTGAAGTTAGCTAAAGTTAAAATTAAATTGACAAATAATAAAATAATAATATCTGTCAAAAAGCGTCTGTTAACTGTTGGATAACAGCTAACGCCAAGTTATAATAATGGCCCTTAAAGTGTTAATTTTTTACCATTTAAATTGCTTAAAAATAATTTTTTATTTTCTCTAATTGGCGTTATCACTTTAAGTCATTTTACTTACTACATATTTTATTTTTAAACGTATTACGTTCAAATTCCCTACAAATTTTCAAAAAATAAACTCTTGGAACAGCCAAAAAAATATTAAAGAAAAGCAATGTTCCATGTTTTTTTTCGTTATCAAGACTGTGATAACATTTTGCGAATACTAAAATTAATATTTGCTAATGACCTTTTGTTGGAATAATATTTGAAATGATAAGATAAAATTTTTTTCTGTGGAAATAACAATATCTTGATTTGAATTTAATAGTGGTAGCATATCTTCTTAAAAAGAGGTGACTTTTTGTATGGAATTTAAGACGTTAAAACAGAAATTTTGCTTTTTTTTTTTTGTTTGCTAACTTTTAAATCAGCTTTTTGAGGAATTTAAAGAATTTTTATTTTGAACTTTATTTTGCAATAAAACAAATTAAACATTTTAAAAGTTCCTTAAATAGTCTTAATCATATTAAAATTTACATATGAACGTATGTGCTTTTGTACCTATTTCAAAAAATTGTATAAGAATTTACTTGAAACACAACACCATTAAGGTTTTTTGACATTAATTTCAATCAATTCAATTTAAAAATAAATTTAACGACTGTTGAGTGTTAACACATTTCTCGTACAAACGTATACAAAAGTTTTCTTATCATATTTGTTTACATTATTTTAAATAAATAAATGAAAAATAGTTAAAAAAAAACAAAATATAATTTAAAAATGTTAATACCTTTCTTGGAAACTTAAATGCTTCAACTTATTTCCAAATTCATACTTTATAAGGTAACGAAAACGGGGGAAAAATATTTTTTTGAATAGCCATGATTCATGTAGTGAACGGTGTTTATTTGAACTACAACTCTAAAACTGTCACTACTTTCATTTTGTGTTTACCTTCTCCACCTTCTGATTCATTAGCAGAGACGCATACACTTACACATATATACCAGGGATGGAAACTATGCTACAATTTATTTTTTAGTATATTTTACCGTCGTTCACTTAACAAATATTTTAAACAAAAACAAATTTTTAAATTTTTTTTGTAGCCAACATATTAAAAGTTTTGAAATTTTGTTTCTCGATGTATTTATATGAAAAAACTTATGATTCAGGTTGAATCTGATTTTATAAAGAAAATAAAGAATAACCTTACTTTAGGTATGTTCAAACCTAACAAATATTTGTCGAAAAAATCCAGAAAAAGGGACCAATAAAATAATCAAACTTTAGCTTAATTTTTAACAATTTCTATTGTATTACTAAACATTATTTGTAAGAAGAAAATTGTATAAAGTAATTTAGAAACTGTTAAATGATGTTTAATCTAGCCAAACGTTAAGCAAAAGCAAATAGTTGTTTAATAAAACAAGGGGTTAAGTGTAGGACGTCAACTATTTAATAGCGGTGAACGTAGCTTTAGAAAAACATATCAAACCCTAACCGCAAAAATAACGTAAGCGACATGATTTGAAATTTTCGTTTTTTTTTTTAATAAATGACTTTATTGGCAACACGTGCATCATTTCCTAAAATGTCATGGTCACATAAGGTACCGTTACGATTTTATAGCAAGAACAATTTATTGTAGGCGACAAAAAAAATAACGTAAGCGACATGATTTGAAATTTTCGTTTTTTTTTTTAATAAATGACTTTATTGGCAACACGTGCATCATTTCCTAAAATGTCATGGTCACATAAGGTACCGTTACGATTTTATAGCAAGAACAATTTTATTGTAGGCGACAAATTTCATACAAAATTTTTATGAAACAAAATGAAGCTCTCTCCTGTAAAATTTTATTTTTGTCGCTTACGGTATTTTCGCGGTTATGGATCGATATTTAGGTATGTTTATTTCGAACAAAGTTTGAACTTAAATCATTAAAGGAATCGGCGCAAAAATGTATAAATAATATAATATGTTCAGTACGAGGGATGGGTCATATTTACTGTTTTTAACTTTCATCACTTGTAACTCGAAGTACAATCGCCATCCGACTGATTTGATATTTAAAACATTATTTAAAGGAATTCAATATTCCCAGCTGCTGAGAACAACATAAAGAATAGGCTTAAAAAAAACAACATTTTCTTATATGAGTTTTACAAAATTTGATGAGTATTTTTCCATCCCTGACACACACAAATTCACTATCTACCAAGAATTTCTTCATTTATGTGTCAACAATCATTTGTATTTATTTCTAGTCAAATAACAAAGTAAAACATGATTATGTAACGAATTTGATACTTTCAATAGGGAATGTTTTAAGAAGCAATTGGACAAATTAGAATATGTACTTATTCTATGTCTTATTCTCTAAAAATCGAGATAAAATCCAGCATTCTTGTATATGTTAATGTAAAAGCCAGTAGCGGCAAACGAAGATGAAAAAACGACGTTTATTTATTTTATTAATGCCCCTAATACGGTTTACAACTCAACTCAGTTGCGTTGAATCTTAACAACTTCACTTTACAACTGCTAGTGATGAGTTGTAAATGTTTTTGTTAGCCGCACTAACACAGGGTTGTAAACGGTAATACAAAATTGAAAAATCTCAACTAAAATAGAGTTTCGTTGTAAACCCTAATAGGGGCATAAAACTTAATTATTTTGTAAAAAAAAATCAAAGTTCATTGAGGATGAAACATATAAACATCCTCGTTTTCAATATCTGATTGTTTTTGATATCTCGAGTGTATGAAAAGACTTCTTCCTCTAGAAATTTTTATGAAGGCTAAGTAAAACAGTAGACGTTGTGAGAAAAGATTATGTTTCAAAATTTGGTCCTCTAACACTTCTGTTTTTGTGAGGTAAAATCTTAGCTGCCTTACTCTATCAAATCGGTTCAAGAATTTCTTTATAATTGACAGTTCTGTCTTTTTTTCTTTATAATTAAACAGCAGCCTAAGAAGTTTTCAAAATACGTTCGTTTCATTATCTTGGTGGTCAAGATCTTCTCATAATCGCCTAAAATTTTACAGGCTTACCTAAATCCTACACTTTATCTACTGCCTAACTTTAACGCTAAGTTTACATACTTAAATAGGAGCGCCAACGGTTATGTTATAGGCAGTAATTTTAACTTATCTTATTGAAAATACAAAACACAAAATAATTTAAAAATATGGAGATTAAAAACCGGTTGATTGACCTTAAAATAGCTAAATTGGCTTTCCTTTTTTTTTAAGGACAGCAATATTGTTTTTTCTTAGCAGAACACGTCATTGATGGAATTTGTGGTACAATTGTACCAAATTTGGTACAGTCGAACCTTTATTGGTACTCTGGTACAATTCATCCTTTTTGGGTACAATTAAAGAAGAAAAAAAACCCCCACGAAGTTTGATCATTTCTTTCAGGTGGATTAACTCAGTTTTTTAACAATAAAACTTTTAATAACATATCTCCAGCCCTGGCCAGAACTACCAAATATTGCATTATTAATCTGTGTTCATGATGTTATCCTAACATATTAAGTACATACATACATAAGTATATCCCTGTAGGAATCCGGCGATCAAGTGTCTCCAAATCGCCACTTTTGTCGATTGTTTTGGTGACACTGTCTACACTTTTGTCAGGTTTTGACAAAAAAAAAAAAAAAATAGAAACAGGGACCGTAACAGTTATTACTTTTTTCATAAAAGTCAGATGAAAACAGTTATTTTTTGATTTTTATTTTTTTTGGACAAAAATAACTGTTATTTTTTGATTTTTATTTTTTTGAGCAAAATTAAAAGTTATTCTCTAAAGAAATGTACGTGTTTAAGTCAACTAAATTATTAAAACACGTACATTTCTTTAGAGAATATCTTTAAATTTTGCTCAAAAAAATAAAAATCAATACATGTATAACTGTTATTTTTGTTCAAAAAAATAAAAATCAAAAATTAACTGTTATTTTTGATCGAAAAAATTAAACTCAAAAAATAAGAGTTATTTTTGTTCAAAAAAATAAAAATCAAAATTTTAAAAATCAATATATTTTATCATTGACAAGTGCATAAGGAACCATATCGTATACTTGAATCAGTTTTTCGACATTTAATTCTATATGCTTTCTTTGTTTTAAAATTCCAATATAACTCTTATTTTCGGTCCCTGAATAGAAATATTTTGCTTCTTTATTTTGTAAACCCACACCACAATAGTATTATGCGTTTGTGCTGATTTGTGTAACACTAACAAATATTGGTCCTAGACCCTTCTTTGGTATACCGATCGACTCAATATCACTTTCTGAATCGATTGAACGATGTCGCTCAGTCTGGGTGGCTGTCCGGCAGCATGTTTTCTGTTTTATGAAATTTTGTAAATTGGTTTTAATTCATAAGGACGTAGCCTACAACAAATGGTGAGGATAGGTTCATAATCTCACATAGCCCTCATACAAACTTCTTTCCGGAATTGTAATATTTAGATTAAATTTGGGCCAAACTTATTTTATTGCAATCTAAATCATCTTACCAAATTTAATTGAAATCGGTTAATATTTGACGATAGCTCCCATAAAAACACTACTCCCGGTCATACAAATTGCCTAAGTCAGCTACTATATTATGAAAAATGATGTGCTGGTAGGTCTAAAATTAACCATATGTCCCATATAAGCGCCCTTCCCAAAATCACTTAAGGACAAACAAACCTCATATAGATGAAGATTTTATTCCGGCGGGTCCATGATTTGAAAATTTGTCTTTATATACATATGTGGTGTAGGGTTTCAAATAGTCGGGCTTGACCGGCTTTACTTTTGGTTTTTTTTTTATTGAATTAAAATGTGTTATGAATTACTAGATATGTATGCTTTTTATATAGTGAAAGTTTGATACATTTAATGCCAATTTGGTACAATATTTCTATTAAGAAGGTACAATTTAAGAATTGTCAAATCCCAACAGTGTAACACGTTACTTCTTGACAATCGGCTCTAGGCACGAATCGGAGTTCAACGAAAAACGGCCAAGGATTGTCAACTCAGCAACACCAACATTAAACGTCTTACTAGTACAACAACAACAAGTCCTAATAACTACCCAGTAAAAAATTGTTAGGTTTCTTGAAGCACGAAAACTCAGTGATGCCAACTTTTTGAGAGCAAAAAGAACTTTAAAATTTTAAAAAGCACTAAAAATCACTATTTCGACCAAAAAAAGCGTAAAAAAGCACTAAGCCATTTTTACAATTTAATTAAACACAAAACAAGTTGCATTCGGCTGTGCCGAATATTATATACCTCCAAAATTTAAAAAAGAAGGCGACGGCGTTGATTTGGACCATTTTCATTTAAGATTAAATAATATATATATTTACATTTGTATATAAACATTTTTAAATGCATTATTATTACCTTCAATAAAAATAATATCATCCAAATCATTTGGAGTTTAAATTGGCCATAAAACAGTTTTAAAGTAATACAATGCGAACTCGATATTTGTAACTCAAAAATATCTGGCCTGTTGCAATTACCGAAAAATTGCAACCATTGTTTATAAAATTAATGACAGCATATATTTTAATAAACATCGTTATATTTTATCGTTTAAATAAATCTAAATTAAAATCGATCCCCGAATTTTTATGTTATTATCAAATTATAATAACATATGTACGCTTCTGAATATAGAACGCTCATAAGGTGTAAAATAGAAAAAACATGTATGTTTGCATTCTGATACTTATGGCGATTTCTTTTCTGAGAAAAATATGTTACAGTATATACATGTAACATTTTCTAATGTTACATATAATCACTCGAAGTGTTACATGTTGTGCAATTTCAATATAACACAATTAGTGCTTTTATTTACAACTATTACACTATTATCATTAATGTACTTAATGAGCGCTTTTTAAAGCTATTTAAGCGGTTTCTGCACGCTATTTCGGCTTGGAAACAAATATTAACATCACTAATGGCTTATAAAAATTAAAACTTTTATAATATAAATATACTTTTTGTGATTTTAATGTGTAAATATTTTTATATTTTGTTTTAAACCAATAAAATTTAAATTTTTCTACCCTTCTCTAATACTTTATATGCAAATAAAAATTTATTTAGATTTGTTGAAATAAAGATCTCACTCAATTTTATTCGAGTTTTAGGTTGTTTTGCATACGCTTATATGCTGATGACTCATTCATCCATCTGTCCATCATCTATTCATTCAACCACTTGTTTATCAATTCACGCTTGATTTTTGTTTTTGTAGCTACTGATATCACTTTAATAGATTATTGTTTTATAATTTTAAAAATATTTCGTAGACTTTAGTCTAACGCAGATTTGGTTTTGAGGGCAACATTTTATTGCATTTACAGTGCTCTAAGCATTAAAACGTTATAAGTATGTAAACCTCAGTTTTAGTTAAAGTTCTTTTAAAATAGAATTTCAAAATCTATAATAATGTTTTCTTAACTGCAAATGTAATTCCTATCGGAAGTGAATATCTGGAATACCGAATGACTCATAAGGATTTTGATAATTTTTTTTTTTGCATATCGTTTTCTTTGTTATTGTTGGTTTTTAGTTTTGCAATGCAGAAAATTGGTGGTATCGCATTTAGTACATTCATTCATATCTTTAGAGCATGATTCATGCATGAAAATATTTAAATATTTATTATAATGAAATTTCAAAAGAAAGTCACTCAACCAGTCTGTTAGTCTCGATTATAAAATTTAACTTTACGAGTTTATTTAAAGGAAAGTTAAAGAGTAAGAAACAAATTTATATTTCAAATTTAAGGGTTGCTGTCTTAAGAATGTTATCAAGAAACTTGTTTATAAAATGAAATGGAAGAAAAATTTTAAATGTAAGATGCGTGTTTTTAAAAAATAAATCTTTGTATTTATTTAAAGATCAAAATCAATTACTTAATTGTGTTCAATGTTGTTGCCTTAATTTTTTTCATTTAATTAAAAAAATATACAATAAACTTATGTTTATATAAACAAATACAAAGCTACATGGAATGGATACTTGAAATACAAAATTAAAAAAATGACACACCCAAAATACCACTCCGAAAAGGAGAGTTTTTAGGTTTTTTTTAAAGAAGATTCGAAAACAAATGTTCAGTAGTACACAAAAGTCTATAAAGTTTTATATAACTTTACTCAACTGAAAAAATTAAAAAGAAAAAAAAAAAAAAAATAAAGAGCCGGTTTTTATGTTGATGACTTCAAATTTGTTTAATTTGTTCTTCGCTTTAAAAAAGAAATAAACAACCAATGAAATGCGCAAAGGAACTAGCTTATTATCCAAAAATAAATTTCAGTATATTTATCAAGAATAAAAATTGGGAATTAAGAACAACAAAACAAAATCATATTAATGAACAAAACTATGTACTTCCAAAAATAACTTTGATAAAAAATACTTTTAAAATAACGTAGTTTTTCAATATTGATTTCTGAAAGAATTAAATCAATATTATTATTCAGAAATTTTAGAAGAACTAACTTTCTTGTTTAAACACGTAAAACCAAGACTTTGCAAGTTTAATTAGAAAAATTACTTTTTAAAATTAATTTTTGCTTGGAAAAAAAAAGTTGACTGTGATTCTGTATTAATTCTTATCTTTCATACAAGACTCACTGAAAAATATCAATATCAAATAAAATCTAGAAATAAATGACACTTCAGATGAAAAATGTTAAACAGCTGACAGCCTTGCCAGACCGGCGGTTATGAAATAACTAAATAAATAGCCCTATATACAGCCTCGGATTGTGTGGCATCTTCTAGATGTTTTTTGATGATTGCGTGATAGGGTAACTTAATTTTGTAAGCTCATAATGCAAAACACCCTTCGAATCCTACCAAATGCAGAACACCCGTAATTTTGCAGAGATATAGCAGCATTTTCATGTAGTCCAATCACAATAAAACAAAACTTTTAACAGATGTCAAAATTTCCGCTGTGCCAGCGTTAACAAACTTTAGAAGAGGAGCTGAAATCCAAATGAACTGAGCCCTTTTTTTATTGAAATTAGTGCAAAACTTTTGATACCTATGAGACTTTTGGAAATTGCCCCACCGATCATTCAATTTGTCAGCAGTATCTTGCAACTTAAGCGTATCAAATCCAACTTAGGCGCCTCGAACATTTCCAAGATTGTGACTAGGGGCAACCCGCCGCAGGGCCATTGAAAGGACGTGCTGCAGAACGGTTGCGTATGCGGATGACATTGCAGTTGTTGCTATAGGTAAAGATCCCAGACTATTGTCTGAACTTATGGAGTCCGCATTAGACTTTCTAACAAAATGGTGCCAAGGATGTATACTGGATGTAAATCCGGCCAAAACAGAACTGGTACTTTTTACAAGGAGATACAAAATTCCCAAATTTGATACTCCGAGGATATAGGGAGTCTCCCTGGAACTGTCCGACAGTGCCAAGTATCTTGGGCTAATATTGGACAGCAAACTGAACTGGAAGATGAACCCGATTTCCAGGACTACTAAGGCGGCAACTGCATTATATTGCTGCAAAAATGCCATTGGTCTGAACTGGGGAATTAACCCGAGGAATGTATACTGGCTATACGAATGTGTCATTAAACCTTTTCTATTCTACGGGGCAGCTGTTTTGTGGCCGGCGCTCAAGGGGAAAAGCCATCAAACTAAGTTTGAACGTACAATGAGAATGGTGGCGATAACGGTAACAGGTGCCATTAGAACAGCCTCCTCGTAAGGCATTGTTTACGATCCAGAACTGGTTACCACCAGACAATTTGGCGAAAAGGCTAGCTGCAAAGACGGCGGTTAGCCTTAGGGCCACTGGAGCATGAAGAGATTGCAATATCGGACATGCTAAAATACTGTTTGAGATAAATTGGCGCATGGATGTTGATTATGTCACACCTGAGCCAATCTTTGATCCTGGCTTCACCATAAGCATTTTCGATAACATGGTTCACTATCATGACCAACAAATTCCCGCAAATGTGATTCAGATATTCACTGATGGGTCTAAAACACTTAACGGTTCCGGCTCTGGCATATTCTGCGAGCAGCTAAACTAGAATATTTCTACTAGGCTGCCGTATCACTGCAGTGTCATTTAGGCCGAAATAATGGCCATCTACACAGCCGCGAGACACATTCGGTATGTTGGAATTTTCAAAATTTCGGGCATTGAAATTTTTCGAAAATCTGTTTAACATACATTGCACGATTTTTTGAATTTAAAAGACCACTAATAAAATTTGATGCAGAAAATATTCGTAAAATATTTTAACCCTCTAAAGTGCCGTTTTAGTATTCTTTTGTGTGGAAGTTAAAAAAAATGGACAAAAAAATTACCCCTTAAAATGAGTGTTAAGGCATAACTAGTCTTTACTTTCTGTTCTTTCTGTTACGAATCAGCTGATTTGTTTTTGTTATTAAAAAATTTATGAAATTGATTAGTTTTTCTGTTCTGTTGCGGTTCAGTTTGTTAAAATCAAAAACTTGTTAAGTAATTGTAAGTGACAGCAAAATAAATAATAAAAAATACATATTTATATTGAAATAAACTGTTTTTTTGATTTTAAGAAATTATAAAATTTAATGTCTTCAAACTTATGTACATTAAAGTTATTGAAATAAACAATGGACGGTACAAAACTAATAAATTTGTCATAAATGGCTGATAAGTTACTACAGAAACAGTAACTATTACAATTTCGTAACAGAACGGCACGGAACAGAACAGAAAGTAAAGACTAACTGAGCCTTTAGAGCAATGGTGGGCGCTCCATAGCACAATTGTGCTGAGAGATTTCACACGTATTCTTAGCCTCTTTAATTTAGTTTTTGATGAGACACATTTTCCTATATTTTTTGTATTTTTGTTCAAGAGAATTTACCCAACAAACACACGTGTTTCATTTCAAATAAATGATGTTATGCGAAAAATAATTGACTGTACTTTTTTTACTGTTACTTTTTTCTGTGAACAGTAAATCTCTACAATTTAAACTATTAAAAATGTTTTATATTACTTTAAATGCGTAAAATATAAAATAAGGAAATATAATGCACCATTTATTTCAAATGCTTGGCTTTGTGTTTGGTGGGTACTTCTGCCATCTCACTAACACTCAGTTTAGATGAGGGCTTTTACGACGTCGCTTTGTCGACGTCTCTTTTGGTTTGTTGGTGAGCGGTGTAGAAAAGAAAGAGGGGTTAACAAAATGTCTCGCTTTGTATTTTGCATGTCGTTTTTTACATTTCTCTTTTAACTTTTTCTGTTTACGTTTTATTCTTTATCTTACTTTGAAGTGTGTGGTTGAAAATACAGTGAGACCTCGATTATCGATAATAGACGGGATCGGCAGAATTCTTGATTATTTTTTTTTTTTTTGTGTGTTTCTTATTTTATGTAAATATATAACGTTTTATTATGTAAACATGAGGAAAAAAGTAAATTTGGCAGCTTCCACACCGTTAAGATATTCTCTTTCTTCGTTTATTTAAATTTCTTTTGATTGTTCAAAATTTAACGAAAAAAAGATAAATTTGTTTATAATTTCGGATAATAGATGCAATTTAAATCTGTGCAAAAAAATGTTTGTTTTCCATTTTATTGAAGCTGCCGGTTAATCGAATGACGGGTAATCAAGGCCATACTGTAAATAAAAAAAAAGACATGCAACCAAAAATCATCGTATGAACGCAAAGAGATTTTGGAAGTTGCTTTAAAAGGGAATCAAGATAAAACGACGTCGTAAAAGCCCTCATGTGAATTGAGTGTAATACTAAAGGCTCAGTTAGGCGAACGTTGCTGTACCCGTAATGTAACGCACCGTACTGTAAGCACGTTGGTGCACTTATAGAACGTTTAAAAACGTGTCATATGTTTTCCCATACATAAACAAAAAGCACGAGTATACATAAAACAAAACACACAGTGATGGGAATCAAAAATGTTCAAATGGTGACCGTTGTGCAGAAAAGGTATTACGTGATTTAAATGGTATTAAAACAGTATTTTGTGTATGTAAAAAATTTTAATAATTTAATATTTTTTTATAGATTTGCAATAAATAAATTTGTATTTTAGCATATATAAATTTTTAGCATACATATATTGTAAATGTGCATACACCAAACAAGGTTTTTATACCATTTAAAGTCTTTTATATGTTTCACATTTCCATTGTATGTGTATATGCATTTGTTTATTTTAAACATCTAAACATATGTATATTTGGAAATATGTTGTATTGTAAGTTGGTTTGTCGCAATTCCATAGATATACTGAAAAAAGTACCAAAAAAAAAAGAGCAAAATTACCCGCATTCAATGTAACATACAAGCCGCCCATCACTGTCTTACAAATGTCACGTAACAACGGCATGAAATTCTATTTTATACAGATTGGTACGTTGCAACTACGGTACATTGATTTCGGTAAGCTTTTGTATTGGTTTTCATATAACAAAAAGCGAACAGCTGATTGATACAGTACAGATACGGTACAGCAACGTTCGCCTAACTGAGCCTTAATAAGCATCAATACAAGCACAGTTTTTGTTGTGCCCACTTCTGCTTTAGAGCTGCGATCGGCAAAATCAGGGCGCCGCGTTTTTTCTTTTCTCTATTATTCTCTTTTATACTCTTTTATTACGTACGTGTGCACACACATAGAAGAGAATTTTACAACATATGTAAAATGAATACAACGCATTCAATCGCAAAATGTAATAGTATAGGTTGCCGATCGCAGCTTTAGAGTGTTAATAAATCAGTGATGTCAATTATGATTGTGTTGGTGAGATTACTCTTATCTCTTACATGCCCAGCGGGCGAAATATGCGGTTGCGAGGCCTATTGCGAGGCCTTATTAAAGACCTTTTCTAAGGGTCATCTATGTTCGATTAAATTGTTGCGAATCAGGTAAGGTATTAAAACTTACAAAACATTTTCATGAAAGGGCGATGCAAACACCAGGGCCAGCATCATGCTTTCCATTCATTTTTCATCAGACCATTTAAAGTTAACTTACATTTATTGCTATGAAGACTTAAAAGCAATAAATAATAATACAATTATCGAAAAATGTTGAGTTATGGACAGACACAATCAGTTATTATTTAAATAAATTTAATTTGGAACCTCAGAAACTTTGCGTATTTTTTGGAAAAATTGCGCAGTTCACAATATTTGAAGTCTTTTTACAACCTAATACAATTCTTTAATTCTAGCTAATGGTATATCATAACTTTTTACAAAATACCAAATGCGCACCTGAGTTTGCCTGCAAAAATGTATAAAGTTATTATAACAGGTCAAAGTTACGTTAAATAAATACCATAAAGTAGTAAGGTTTACTCTTTAGGCTCGGTCATATAATTGTAGCATAAAAAAGTAAGCAATAAAAATAGTGCGAAACAATAAAGTTTCATTAATACATCAATAAAACACATCTTCTTACCCAAAAATTTTACCTGCTGTCACATTTGCTTTTATGTGTATAGGTTTACTCATAAATTGTAGCAAAACAAGACTTTTTTAACTTGTTTTTTAAATATTTTTACCTACTTAAGAAAAGAGTTTTCAAAAAAAAAACCCACCGACGCGATTGGTACAGAAACAAAAATATTTTTACAATCACAAAATACCAACAAATTCTTGTGGCTTTTTCTTTTCTTAATAATTTCTGCATTTAGGTACGTCTTTTTAACGAAAGAAAAAGGGACCCTGTTACAGGCATCAACGAATTTTTTTCACGAACAAAACACATATCGTTAGCTTAAATGCAAAACAATTATTTTGAAAATTTGAAATTTTTGTTGATTAGGATTCACTTTACATAAGTATATATTTTTATAAAATTTTAAAATTCTATCTTAAAAAATAACCACAATTGCACAATTGTGCAAAGAAATGGAAATCCTTGTTTTAAAATCATTGTACAATGTCAAAAACAGAAATAAAACAAAACAAAAACATAGATAATAAATAAAATAAAAAAGATAATAAAACAAAAAAAAGATGTACCTACATACAGTTAATGTATATTTATTTATATACATAAATATATTTAGAGGCCTCAAAACAGGCCTTGCAATATTTGCGATATTTCCCGCTGAATGAGAGTGTTTCTCAGTAAACAATTATATTTTACGCTCGCAAAATAAAAGAGCGTAAGCGTACATGTGAATTAATTTGCACAATTGTGCAAGGCGCTGACATCCCTGTAATAAATTCTAAGAAAAGAATCGCCATACAATTCTACTGAAGATATCTGAAATAGTATTTTAGCTCAGAAGAACATTTAGTATATTTTTTTTGACTTATACCAAATGGCTTTTCAAAAAATTCAAAAACTTTAGGGTCCGATATTTCGGGAACCCGAGCTATGTTTTCAAAACCCTTTGGCAGACTTGCTCTCCCAATAGTCTAGTTTCATTTTTTTGTTGTTGTACAGTGTAATTTGCTTTAAGTTTTCCTTTGCTAGCCGCTGATAGGTGGAATACATGGAAAATGTGATTATATCGCTAAAGGCCGTTATACAATACCCCACAAAGTCTTTAGTAATTTACGAAAATGCTACCCTGTCATGATAAGTTGTTATTGTTTTTTGAAAATTTTCAAAGAATTATTATATCAGGGAAGAACTTTTGAAAAATACTTAAGACTTTGTGGGAAAGTGTGTTACGGCATTTAATTGACTATAACGTAAATACTTTCTATTAAATTTACTTATAGCGGCAGAAAAAAATAAAATCGCTAATGTAACTAAAAACGGTAGTGACCATAAACGAAAAGTACTGTACATATTAAGAACAAAGTTAATTACATATTTCATTTTTGCTGCTAAATTATTAAATCATTAATTTAAGTGTTTCTTAATTAAAAAGTCTATTAACAAAATCATCACTATTTAAAGTTCTGAATAAATGTGCGTGTCAAAATGTTTTTTTCTTAAATATTCGTTATCTGGTTATTCATGATGTCTTTAAAATATTGAATAAGAAACTGTAATTATCAACCATATGGTGTCTTAAAATAGCAAACTAAACAGCTTAAAATATTTTATAGCTAATTTAGGTTATTTTATAAATTTTACAAAAGATTTCAATACTGATAAAAATTTTATATTAACGGTATAACTTAAACGAATTTGTTGTTTATTTTTATTTACTATTTGTGTTTGTTTATTTTTTTCCAGATCGTGAAGATCAATCAATTCTGTGTACTGGTGAATCTGGTGCTGGTAAAACTGAAAATACTAAAAAAGTCATACAGTATTTAGCGTATGTGGCTGCCTCAAAACCTAAAGGTTCTGGTGCGGTAAGTTAACAATTTATTTAATTTATTGTTATTATTTAGCACTATTATTATAAATATTATTTTAATTATTTATTTTTGGTACAAATGGTAAAACAAAGAAAATCTATGAGGTTATTCGAATTGCACTTTTATCACATTGCTTGAGTTATTTAAAGTATTTATTTCAAATAAAATAAAAAGTAATACATTTTTGAAAACTTGAAATACATATCTGTATAAAGAAAAAACTTTATATTTGTATTAAGGTAAATAAAACTTAAGTGTTCAAATCAAACAATACTGCGTCGATAACACATTTTTCATACAAATCGTTATTTGCGAAGCAAAACAACACATATGAAAAATTTTTTGTTCTAATCTTAATTTTTTTTCTCTTGAAGCTTTTAACATTTTTTTCCAAGTTTTTTACATGTTTTTAAATGCACTTGACGTTTTTCATAGACTCCTTTTTCTCTTCATTTTGACAACTTTGACAATGGTTGTTCTAAGTGACGTTAAGACTCCTTCTATCAGGCACATCTAAAAAGCCGATCAATATTCTTTAAAAGCTAAGGGTTCATCCGTAGTCATATTTTTAACCCGGTACCCATTAGAGCATTATGAAACAATGGTTTGTCATTTTTTTGGTATAACTTAATAAAAAGCACCATGCCGTTATTAGATATAGGAAATAGTCATTTCTTTACAATTTCTATCGAAAAAAAATAAAGAATTTGATCGGAATGAGAAGTTTTGACATGATGGGCTAAAAAATCAGAGCAAGTTAAACTCTATTTTTGGTTTAAAATGTGTTAAAACCAAAAAATCTATAAATAAATTAAAATTGACCCCAAATTTGGGGCTATTTTTCATAAAATTACCCCAAAAAAATGAAAAATAACCCTAAAAATAAAATGAAATATGACCCTAAATTTGGGGTAATTCTTCATTATGAAAAATAACCTCAAAATTTATAATGAATTTTAACCCCAAAAAAGAGCATAAAAAAAGTTATATTAAAAATGTTGGTCGGAGTTCATATGCCCGAAACTTAAAATCCCAAATTTAGAATCCCGATTTCAAAATCCGGAAAATTAAACAGTTTTGGTTTTAAAAATCGTACGATTGATAGCATGGTTGGGCTTTCGAACTTGCGCAAGGATTTTTTTCTCTATGGTATAACGAAGGGTGAGTTCCAAAACATCAGTTGCAAAGCAACTCGCTTTTTTAAGCGCTTTCTACCAAGCAACCGTGAAAAATTTTACAATGTTATCTGTACCAAAGTTCACTAAAAACAATAATGATGCGTACACAATAATCAAACTAGATATAGTTAAACTCTATTATACTTTTTTGACTTTGACTGCAAAGTATTATGATGTTTAGGAACTCAGCCGAACACTGGCTGTGCTTACTAAAGCTTAACGTTATAGACGGCCTTCGGCCGGTCGAAAGGGTTTCTTCTTTATGGTATAACGAACACTGGCTTCGCTAACTAAAGCTTCTCTGTATAGCCGGCCTTCGGCCGGGTGAAAGGATTTTCTTCTCTTTGGTATAACGAACAATGGCTTTGCTAACTAAAGCTTCACTACAAAGCCGGCCTTTGGCCGGGCGCAAGGATTTTTTTTCTATGGTATAACGAACTCTGGCTTCGCTCAGTAAAGCTTCTCTTTATAGCCGGCCTTCGACTTTTTTCCTCTGTGGTGTAAAAAACACAGATTTCGCTAACGAAAGTATCTCTGCATAACCGGCAAGGATTTTCTCTACTTTGGTATAAGAATTCGGGTTTTTTATACTATCCCTAGAAACTTTTACATAGAATTTTATAAAATTTGTGTAAAAATGTTTGGGGTGATTTTTCATTTCTTATTAGTAGACAAAAAATAGCCCCAAAGTTAAAATTTTGATTTTATTTGGGGCCATTTTTCATTCCTTGATATTGGGGTCATTTTTCATTCCACTTAAAATGCAAAAACACCCTAACGAAAAAATGAAAAATAACCCAAAAAAATTGCGCCAAAATTGCGTGTTGTTGTGTCTCATGTAAAATTTTGGGGCCGTTTTTCATTTTACTTTTGGGGCCATATTTCCTGGGGTAATTTTGCGCACCGCCTCTATTAATCACTAAACATATAAACCATCTTTAAACGCAAAAATTGGGCGTTTAAACTACCAATACAGATCATATGAATTTGATAATATTTATCGTAGTGCTGCCACATGTTATATTTTTAACCACATATAATACATGGGACACTGATTTTTAGTTGTTGAGTTTAGACTACATATACCTTCAAGTTTAGTTCAACTAAACCAGCGGTTTAACCATTAGTGATTTATTAGCCATAAGTAACGCTAGCTAAGCTTATTGAGGTTGGCCTGTTCGAGAGAGAGATCCCTAACATTCACAAGATAAAAAGATGAATACGGCATTGAACACACACAACTTAATACTCTTTAAATGTCAATGATTTTTTTAATTTATATAGACCTATAAAATTTCAAATACAGACAAGATTTTTTACGATTCTTAGACAGTTTTATATTGCATTAGAGTGAGTATCATTATTATTTATTAGCCAGATACCTATATGTAAGTCAAAGATATATTTTGATTAAAAACGTATTAAAAAAAGATAAAATAAATAAATCTTAATTAACAGATGTTATCGTTTATTATTAAATGATTTATATTAATTTTTCTTTTTTTTTTTTTTAATTGTTATAAATATATTCCTCGAGAGCTAGAAAACAATTTATTTATCGTTAAACTTTTCAGTATTTCTTAATTAACAGATGTTGCGATTAAATAATCGAGCAAAGAATGTTTAAGATTTTTTATAAAAAGGCAACAAATTTTCAAATTAAATTTCCTTGAAAACTAAAGTCAATTATTAATAATTTTTAGTTTTCAAAACTGAAAATGTTTCTCCTTTTCAGAGTTGGCTGTGTTCACCTAGTTAATTTAACCACATGCCCATAAAAAGTTAACAATTTACACATATTTTTTGCATTTAATGACAACGAAATTTATGAACAAACCGAGAAAAAACAAACTTGACAAAACAAAACAAACCATAATTGATTATGTTTTTATTAAAAAGTTAAGATTTTTTGCCTCTCCAATTTATAAATTGACGAAAAAAACATTGTCTAATAAGGAAACTTGTTCTTGGAAATGTACAACATTAATATGGGAAAATATTTTTTTGTTTTCTATATTTTGGCTAATAATTTAAAAAAAAAAATTGTTTTTTTTTTGCTAAGCAAATTTGGTTAAAACTTATTAAATGTTTTAATATATTTTTTCAATTGCTGCTGATGTTGTTATTATATCGTGCATTTTCTATCAAGTTAAAAATAAATAAAAGAGAGGAAAAAATACGTTTAATTAAAAAAAAAAAATTTATTGACATTTGACGTGCACGCATGCGCCTTTAAAACTGCCATACAATTGTATGATTTTGACAGACATTTGTTGTTTGTTTTTTGCTTGCAAATTATTAACATACAAATTTTCCATTTATATTTGTTGAAATTTTCAATGAACTTGTTTATTTGTAAAGTACTTGAATGTATAAAAAAAAATATTATTTTAAAACAACAAAAAAAATAGCAAAAAGTTTATTTTTCCACATCTTAAAATTTTGTTAACATTCGAACGAATATCTTAAATACATATCGTACACTAAATCATAAACAGGCACAACTCAAAAAAATAACAAAAATGTTTGGAAGAAGCAGAAAACTGGCTTTAAATCTATCGGGTGTATATATTTTGAATACCCCCTTTCTGAATTCAAAACCTGTTTCACGGTTTCTGAAATATTATGCATTAATTTTTCCCCTTATCATCTTTTTTGATGTTTATTAAGTATTGTTTTGCTCTACACGCCACGGTTTGACGAACGCAGCAAATTGCCATGCAAAAAGGTACAAATTAAATTTCACTCTTGCTTTGCTTCATTGCCGTCGGAGAAAAACTAGTAAAAGCGAAAGAAAAATAAAATGACAACAAGAAAATAAATTACGGCAAAATAAAAAAGTAGTTAAAGCAAAAGGAAAATAAAATGACAGCACAAAACTAAATTTAGAAAAGTGGCGTATGCGGCACAAAACAAAAATTTTCACTTTGAATAAAATACTTTCAACTTTTATTAAGTTCGTTAATGAACGTTCACAAAAATTAAAATTTTTCTTCGAAACATACGCCAATAGCCAGCGGTAAAAATACAAAAAAAATTAAGGGGTATATTTTTAGAAAACTTCATGTAAACCTCCATTGTCGTTTTTCTCCAATAGGACTTTTTGTCGTATGCGCCAAACCTATAATGAGCTGTCGACATTTTAAGGAAGACGATGACGCAAACGAAATTTTTGTGGTCGCTATAGATATGACGTGGTCGCTAAAGAGAAGACGATGATGCAAGCGAAATTTTTGTGATCGCTATAGATTTGATTTATGAACATGATTATGAAAAAAACATCAGATTTTGATAAATTTGAGTTGTGCCTGTTGACAATTTGGTGTGCGATATGTACATGCATAAGTATATCATTTGTATGTATTGTATTTGTTCATTCTAAGTATTTATGATTTTTCTTATTTGTATTAATTAAATGTTTAATTGTGAGTAAAATAGACATCAAAAACAACTATGTATAACAAATAGATCTAAATAATCTATCTTTGATTTATTAATGATGACAAGCTGATGAAATGAAAATTAAAATGATTATAACAAATTAATTAGTTTAAGAAATAAAATCGCTATTTTAAGTGTAAATTAAAGATAAAGTAAATAATTTCAAAAGTATTAAATTAATTTTTTAAGTTATTTTTCAATATGTATGGAATTCGTAAGACTTAATAGAGTAGATATTGAGCTTTTGAAATTATGCATACAACAAATATTAAATTTAAGTGAACTCGCGATAACGTGAACTAATTTGTACCATGGCGTTTCACGTTTTCGAGTTTGTTTACGTTATCGAACGCCAAAATTTTAAAAAATAACACCCCTATTCAAAAATAAATAGATAAACAAGTATATTAAAACAAATATTTTATTAATTTTTAATAAAAAAGCCATCGCTGGCATTGAAACCAGGATCACTCTTTTAATTTGTTGGTAAATTTCTAAAGCTTTTGCTTTTAGCATCATGGCGTTTCACGTTTTCGAGTTTGTTTACGTTATCGAACGCCAAAATTTAAAAAAATAACACCCCTATTCAAAAATAAATAGATAAACAAGTATATTAAAACAAATATTTTATTAATTTTTAATAAAAAAGCCATCGCTGGCATTGAAACCAGGATCACTCTTTTAATTTGTTGGTAAATTTCTAAAGCTTTTGCTTTTAGCATCAGTCCGCTTACTGGCAATTTTTTGTTTCGCATGCTAAGAAACCATTTGTAAAGAGTTTTTTCCATTTTCGGAAGCTCAGAAGAACGTAATGTTTAACGCTTTCCGGTACCAGAAATAGTGTTATTTACACGATTTGTTATTTCCTGTTTTTTTTCTTAATGGAACAAACAGTTTATTTAGTAAGACCATATGTCTCGTCAAGCCACTGACACTATAACCTTTTTTCAATAATGTAAGAATATGTATTTACTTTATCTTTCAAAGATTACACTTTCACATATAAACCAATAAGTGAACTCAATTCGGGGATTTCTCAATAAAAAAAAAAAAAAAAAAAAAAAACATTTAAAAAAGGAAACAAAAATGTGTTCACGTTTTAGAGCTTCCAGATTTCGTTCACGTTTTAGAATAGTCTGTGTAAAAATAAATTTGTTCACGTTTCTGGGACGTTCACCCTTTTGAATGTTTACGTTTTCGCGAGTTCACTGTCGTTCACAATACATCCAATCAAAATAATTAAGTTAAAGATCAATTCCCTGGTCATGCCATAATATAAATTGGGCTGTTCAATTACTTAGGTAGAAATGGCAGTTAGTTCTCACCTGACACACTTGGAACCTTTGATTCATGGAATTCTACTAAACAGAACTTCTTCCCCCGTTGAACCAACCCAAAGTTTTAACTTAATTCAAAATGCACTCTAGTTCAATGCCAGAGAAATCTTACAATTTATCGAAAGTAGCGAATCCCATTCCGGCCAGTCGTCTTCTGAGCAATGCAGGACATTTACTAAGGAGGTGTTCCACGTTTTCTTTCTAATTTCCTTGTCGCAGCTATGGTAGTAATTATAGTGTCTGGCTTCTATGCAAAATCAGAGCATAATCAGAGATAGCAAAAGGGACGCATACTCGGTTTAAGCTAAAGATCCACTAGGTCGCGGTGTTTATGGCCTTCTATTTATACAAACACAAGATAGTAGAGACATGGTACACTTGTCGTCCAAATGTAAAAGTCATGCAATCAGTATAACACTATCAATAGTCTTTCGCATAAATTCGAGTAAGCAAGAGAGCAAAGGCTGATTTTCAAATCCAGTGAAACCCGTAAGGTGATGTCGAGATATCCGCCCAATGCTTCCAAGTTTTTTTTTTTTCATGGTGCCCTGGGCACCATATGTTTCTAATATCAAACTGTTCAGCCATCCCATTTTGAAATGAGCGACAGTCAAGGCCTGTTCCCGTTCTCAGGGAATCCAAGGTCATAATGGCGGTACATTACATTAGTCTTTAAGACTTCTTTGACCGCAAGTATTTCTGGCTTAAAAAAAACTTAAGTAATCCGAGAGTCTCAGCAATTCATTTTGGTAGAGCTCCCTAGAGTTAAAGTACTTCGCAGAACACTCCTTTTCGTAAATTAGAACTATATGTAGATTTCAGGACTCTTCTTTGGTCTGGAATTTCGACGTAATTGTACCAGCATTATATTAGGATAATCATTATTTAATTCTTAAGATCTTATTTTTGGTACCCAAAACCATTTATTTTTAAACACTAAAGTGTTTTGTTAAAGAGACAGTTAATAATACTTTTAAAGATATTGACAGTGTAGCTTATCAAAACGGTAAAAAACAGTATGTATTGTACTCAATTTTACATATTTATAAAGTTATTTTGTTTTCACAAGGCGTAACAAAAGCTAAATTTTAAAAAATACAATAAAAATTAAGAAATAACATCAGACATATTTTGAACATGAGTCACTTTATCTTTATGAAAAGGTGTCTGTACGAAACAAAGCTGACTTTTTAGTTATCAAAACATATGTTTGGTTTTTTGTTTGTTTTTATAATAATAAGTAAATATTCGATGTGTACTTGTATATACATACATACTTACATAAGTATTTATATAAATAGATACATGTACATATCAACCAAATATAGTAAAAATTTAAACTAATAATTTTTTTAAATTAAAAACAACTAACTCGAGAGTGTTGCTTAGGCCAGATCATCAGGAAAGTTATTTTTACAATTAAAATAGTAATACTCCATTAAATATATTATGTGAAACAGATATCATGTAAAAGATGTAGTGAATTAAAAAACATTTGTTACAAATTGAAGGTTGATTGGTAAACACTCATTTGTGACATAAAAGACACAAGTAATTTTTTCTATTATATTACCAGTTATAACTACAAAACAAAGCCAAACACTTTAAAAAGTTATGCCCTTCTTAACACAAATGAACAATGTATGTATTTTTTTCTTATTTGTATTTATATTGAATTTTTAACTAAAATTTGTGTTCTTCGTATTATTTGATAAATAACAAATAACTCATTTATTAATATGTGACAAATTTTTATTGATATAAATTTTGAAATAAAACAAATTGCTCATGTGTTGTTGCTGTCATTTGAACTGTTAACATTATTGGCAGACAGACATACACACCAAGATTGGGGATAACTAAAGGGTAAAAACCATTTTCCTATACATGCATACATACAGTGTGGGCCAAAAGTCATCATGGGGTTTAAAAATTGAATAACTTCCCATGAAATTTGTATTCCCCTCGAAGGGAAAAATGCTACCGTGAATAATTATTCGCGCTATCAGTTCTCAGTTAATCGAAAAAAAGAAGGAAGATTAAAAAGAGATTTTAAATTTTTGTTCAAATTATATTAAAGAAAAATTTAACAATTGGGTTGTTCACGGAAGGCTGGTTATCAGGTTATATGATTATTTAGTTATATTTACAACAACAAAACACATTTATTTATTTAATTTTAATATATATTTTGTTGCTGTGAATATAACAACACAACCACATAACCTGTAAACTTTAATATTCGGGAAAAGTAAAAAAAAAATTACTAGGGAAAAATTTATTCACGATAAGAGGAATCTGTGGCTTTTGTGGGCCTTGAGTTAAAGAATTCTTCACATATACTTGCACCTTCAAATAATCTCAAAGAAAAAAATCTGGCGACCGCGCTGGCCAATTAATTTCCTTATTTCTAGAAATGATTTCCTTTCTAAAAACCCTAAATCCAAAAATCTAAAACGAGCCCATAATTGCGAATCTCAAACGGTGGTGATATAAGTGACATTATTTTCCATGCTTATGCCTGTTATTTCTAAAAACATATATCTGGTTGTGTTCGTACCTTGCAGTTTTCTTCACCTCTCCGGTAACACTATTTTGGTCATTTCAACGTTAATTTTGCCTAAGGAATTAACTATCAAAAATCGATAGTCTAAAATACACTACACTTTAAAGAACATTTTAATATTATGAAAACTACGTTTAACCATAGATATCTATACACAGCTAGACAGATATCTACACTCAAAATATTGTGTAGTTAAATTCAAACGAAAATTAATTTTAAACAAATTAAAATTCATTTAAAAAACGTATCATTTACATATCATTTAAAACAAATGATTTTTACATTCATTTTTAAATTTTTTATTTATTAAACAGCATATTCCTTAAAATTGAATAGTTTTTACTTTAAAAAAATACATTTTAACCGACAAAATTAAAACCACATAACAAAATAAATACGAAAAAACATTATTTTTTGGTAGTTTGTTTTTTAAATAACAAACATAAATGTTAAAAAATAAAATTATTCGTAAAATAACTATATTTTTATTCAAATTAAACAGTACGAAAAACGAATTTAATAACTCACAATCAGTTACTGTAATAATTTTATAAGTGTATTTGTAGATATTACGGGCATTAGTGTAAAAAATATTCCATTTTGTATATTTTATAATCTGAAAAAATATATCTATACTTTTAAGCCCCAAAATTGAAATAAAATAGCAGCGGGGGAAGTGGTATCCTCCATACGACGCCAATGTTTAATATCGCATATCTTAAGAACTGTAATAGTGAGAACGTTGAAACGTTGTAGAAGTCACTCTTATAGTATACTACACTTTTGAAAATAAAAATAAAGCGGGTAGGCGCAGGGGGGAAATACCTCCCATAGGATGCATATATTAAATATAGCTCGACTGAACAACTATTAAAGGTTAAAGCAGTGTAGCGAAGCGCACCGGGTTAAGCTAGTAAACTATAAAGTTATTAATTTTTAAATCCCATGGTAACTTTTGGCCCACCCTGTACATTTGTATTTAGATCGATTTCCCCTAATTTTTTATTAAGCAATAACAAAATTAAATGTTAAAGATAATGATAATGACGACGATGATGATACATACTTGTTTCAATCACATATCTAGTGGCGGGATTTTTTTATTTTTCACAAAACTATTTTAAAACGAACCCCCATTGAGAATATTTTTTTGCGTTCATCGATTTCCTAATAAGTCAATGTAAAAATGGAATTTTGAGTTGAAATTTTCTTTTACTTCCGCCCAAGCTTTTGTATTAATTCATTAATTAAAAAGAAAGGAAGTTATGTTTAAAGATACATTTTTTAATATGATTTTTGAAGGCACTTTTTTTCTCTTGAAAAATATTTTTATGTAACAATTGAATTTTAAAATCACTAGTTTTAAGTTTTTTTTTTGTTCTTGAAATTTTTTTTAAAATTTTAACAATTTTTTCCCCTTCTTTTTTTAAAGCAAAATATGTATCACAAATACAAAAACAATCCAATGTGAACAGTGTTGCTAACTCTCAGGCGCGGATCCAGCTTGAGCCTTAGGGGGGTGGTAATTTTGTATGATACAAAAAAGTAAAAAAAAAAATTTTAAAAGTGTATTAAAAACAATATTATCAGGCCTGTCATGGAATTCCATTCCGATCGAAAGTGGTTTTAATTCCGTATTTTGCTTCTTCAGAAAACGAAACATTTTTACGGAATGAAACCTTTTTTGGTTTTCTAAGTGGAATTGATTGTTTCAGTATTTTATAACCGAAAAAACTACTTAAAACTAATTTTTATGGATAAATAAATGTTTGATATGATATAGATTGAAGAAATAACACACTTTTGATTTATTTATTTTACTTTATATTGATTTAATTAAAAACATAATAAATTCTTTACCGTTGCGTTGAGCTTGATGCTTGTCTGCAGGAAAGAAACCAGAGTCTCTGGCGGGAATCGAACCCGCAACCCCGGGGTTGATGGACTAGCTATTTACTAGCTAGCCTACCGGGGCAAGGGAAAGGTTTTTTGAGATCTTCTAAAATAAATTCAATAAGAGGAATGTAACCTACAACTCGGAAGTAATTTTCAACATTTTGGATGTGATTATTTCATTCAAATCTTGTCTTTTCGATTTGAACGCAAATAACTAAAACTTTTTCAAAAATCGCTTTGAATTGTGATTTGGCTTTATTTATGTTCTCTTCAAGGCTCACGATTTAAGTTTTGATAAGGTTTGATCCTTTTTGAAGAAATATATCTTGCTTTTGTAAAATGGTACTAAGTGTCTGTGTTACAATAAGTATCACACTTAATATGTATATTCCGCAAATAAATTCACAAGTACTAAGTCAGTTCCTTAATATAAAGGTAGAGATACTACATTTCCACTCAGATATTTTTTCCAAAGCTTCTACTATTTGATGTACACTTGTTGCAAAGTGTTAAATTGAGTCGTGACGGTCCACCCATAATGTAGAGAGTTTGGCTCCCAAATATTTTGCTTAAACTGTGTTTAGCTTGGGATAATTATATATAAAAAATTTTTGTTTTCCGATTTTTAGCTTTTTTGACGGTTTTTTGTGGGAAAAACACGTGGGCAATATTGTTTGTTTTGTTTACATTTTATTTTGGAATCACAAACAATTTTTATTTTAAATACAATAAAATTTAATGCAAATAATGAAAAATATTACGAATTACATCGTGGTATATTCTTTAATTGAAAATGTATGATTTGAAATCCCATATGAAAGGCCAACTGCTTCATTTCGTTTATCAAAAACAAAATATGTAGTTTCAATTGCCCAAGCTTTTGCATTTTTTTTTTTTTTTTTAAATCAAAGAAGAAAATATATACGAGAAATGTCAATCAGAAGAAAGGGTTTGTTTACATATTGTATTTCTTGTCCTTTCTCGCATTTATTGTTTCATTCAGTCAATCCTAAAAAAATCCAATACAAAAAATAGCAAGTATCATAACACCTTAATTAAGGCTTATTAATAATTCAACCGCACGCATTATCAAGTCAGACGTTTAGTCTTTGGATATAGATGGCACCTGCTGGGATTAAATGTAGAATAATTTGTATTTGAATACGGTAAACTAGATGTTTCCTTGGAAATATCTAATAAATAACTATTATGATTAAGATTTGGTACTTAGAGATTCAATAAAAAAAATAAAAAATTGTGTACATTTAAAAAATATTATTATTGGGAATTCTTGTATTATCGAAATAAACAAAACATTTTTTTTTAATTTAGGGAGGAAATTTTCTTATCCCCCCCCCCCCCTGAATCCGCGCCTGCTAACTCTTCCTGGTCATAAATAGTTTAATTTTAAACGATAACTTATTAAACAAGATTTCAACCCGGCAATTCCCATACCTTCAATAATGAAAACAAAACTGATTTTTCTTTCAAATAATATCAGTGAGAAATCATATTAAAAAAAATATATCTAATTTCAGGTGACATTGGACATAATTTACTACACATTTTTAACATTAGGCTAAGAAAAGGATCAAAGTTAGCTTAATTTTTCTCTCCACCTCGCCATCGGTTACCTCCCCACCCACAAGATGGTCATCTCCAGCCTCTAGATTTGCATTATCGCTCTCGCTAATCTTTGTCACCTATAGATGACACTCGGAATTGCCGAGCTTATAAAAAACACATCAATATTAATCATAAATTAAAAAAGTATTTTTATACCCACACGGCCATAGGCGGAGAGGGTATTATGCATTATACACCTTTAAGAATATTAATCGACACAATCAATTTTAAATTAATCAAACAATGTCCGCCTATTGGGTTGTGTATCTTTGAAGGTCGCAATTTAAGAGATAATTTGATAAAACTTGATACATGCATACGTCTTAATTATCCTAAGAACGAAGCATATTGATATCCTTATAAAGCTTCACATAACTCCTATACCATAAAACATTGTGATATGTTGTTTTCAATCAGCTTATCTCCCAAATTTTATTTGAAGCGGTGCATATTAGACCATTCAAACACCACTTGCGAAAAAAGCTCTTAATGGCATAGATAACCTTCCTATAAATGTCATGCAAAAATTTGGCCGCTCAATGGCAAAATTGACAACACTAAATATAAAAACCTCAAGATGTTATCAAGAAAATTTCGTTCAACATTAAAAAAATTTTAAATGCTTAAATCTTTTGGAATTTAAACAAAGCAGCTATTTTAAATGCACCACGGCACGTTTATTAAAAAGTGTTGATTATGTATCTTAATCATGGCTACTAAAAATAGGAACTTTTACATTTTTAATAAGGATTTCAATCAAATAAATAATCATCATATATTCATATACATAAATTGTGTAAACAAAAAACAATCTCTAACCGCCAATTTTCCCAAGTAAGTTATAATTAACTGTCAGTTATAACTTTCAAAAACATATTGTTAACTGGAAGTTAAAGTATTAGTTAGTATTAACTGAACTTTTTACCGAAATTCGTATATTACTAATACAATCAATGACTGACTCATTCACATTGATTCAATGAAAAACAACAACAAACGCTAACATTTCTATTCGACATGAATCGATAACATCAAGAGTTATAAAAAAAAATTTATAAAAATAATTATTACAAATGAATGAATAGCACCTTAAATTTATCTTATCTTAATTTAACATAACAAATATAAGTGCATATATTGTTTTTAATTGAATTAGTACACATCTTGTACATAAACACTTAATTTATTAGTGTACTATTAAATATTTTTTTTTTTACCAAAAACAATAGATTTTCTTTGTTTCCCATATTGTGTGTAATTTAAAAGTTTTATTATTTATATCCTACACCACTTTCTATCAAATTATTTAGGAGAAAGTAAGTGTTTACAAGTCGGCTATAGAGTTAGAATTTCAATTAAAAATCACTTTTTTAACTTAATAAGAGCAATTTTTTTAAATTATTTTTGCGTAAATATTAAAGTTTTCTTTTTTTTTAAATTCTATTATCTTGTTTTTCAATTTTAAAAAATAAAGATGCGTTATACTTTAATTTTATATTTCTTAGAGCTTGTTTTATAAATATGTATGTATGTTTCAAAATGTTTTCATGTTTAACGAAATATGTATCATTATTAATTTTTTTTTTTGAAACAATATGTTTTCCAAAAATGGATAAAATTTTACATCTTTAATGCAATACATAATCACATTTGTTTGAATTGTTTTTTATTTGAAAAAACTTAAAGTTTCATAAATAAAAAATAATAATACTTTGGTTTGTTGCCTTTTTTAGAAGTTCAATCCTTTGAATATTAAAACAGAGGGCTACTCTCTATTGTCTTTAATGTGTTTGCTCATTTGTCTGTCGCATCATATTTTACTTAAATTTTCCAATTTCAAATATTTTTACATATTTTGGCATTTAATTACCGCCATCTTTAATTTTATTTGCCAGTATTGCTTCCATTTTCAAAAAATTTTGCGAATGTGATAGAGAGTATCTTGTTGGCATTTAGCTTTTTCACAAGGTAGTCATAAAGTTGTAAAGTCATATGTCTTAAAATAATTACAAGAAATATATATGACTGCTGTGGGCAAGCGCTTATAATTAAGATTTCTAATGTACAGTTACGGCGAAATATTGAACACAGCATTAAAATTTTTATTTTGTTTCAAACACAACAATATTTTTTTTAAACAGTTGTAAAATATTATTTAGGACATTATGACGATATGACTTGATAGCACACCTTGTGAATAGCCCAAATATCAATAAGAGCAACCCATCAAACAATTATGTTTTTTTTTATTAAATTTAGTATAAATAGAAATCAAATCTATTCACTATTTTTTAAGACCCTTTTACACTATTCTTCCAAAATGCAATGATTTTTGTTGGTCTGATTATCAAGAATCAAATAGAAAACTCTCTCTTTACATTTTGCCTCTACACTACCTCATTTCAAATATAAGGGAAAATCTTTGTAGTAAAGGGTGGCGCAAAGGTATTGTCAAAAATAGAATAGGCTTCAATTTTGCAGCAAAACGATGCAAACTTTACATATTTTGCAGTCTCTATATGGTTTGAAAAGCATGTCTCAAAATTTTCCTTTTTCAAATAACTTTCAAAATCGGTTCCAGCTCTGCCTTTCTTGATCATTATATCCCTTCGTAGTCCCAAATTACGGGGAAAATAGCCTTTAATAATTTCGCTATAATATTTCATCTGGATACCAGATTCCTCCCAATTGTGATTGCGAAACAAGCAACTTTATGAAATTACTTTTCCGCTACCCTGTATGGAAACAGATGTTCAGATACAATCGTACTTTGTTCATCTTAATATATTTAAAATTGATAATAAAGAAAACAATTGAAATTTTAAATTAATTTAAAAAAAAATTTAATTAACAAGATTTTGTTTGTCGTGCTTACTTCCCAACTTTTAAGCTTCGTTCACAATCAAAGAAACATTTTCACTTGGTGTTCATAATAGAGCAACAATTTCTTTTGCAACCACACAAATTTTGCATTAAGAAACCGTTTGCAAATTTTAGCCACAACAATATTATGCATTTATTATTATTTTTTCAACATTTTGTTAAAATTTTCATTCAAAACTAAATAAAATTATTTTAAACGTCAGAAACAAATTCATACAAATTGTTGCTGAAGTTCTAGTTGACTCAATTTTTTTAAAAAAACTTTAGTTACATTTTTGTTTATAAAATGAAAGGAAAGGAAAATATATGAAATACTTTGGGAAGAAATAAGATAGAAGAAAAAACGAAATTGTTTCTCTGATTGTGAATAAAGCTTTATTCTTGATAAAAACACTGACATTTTTGATAATAAAAAATTAAATCGTTTGGAAAAATATCTAAAAGTTATATCACCCACCCCCCGTCTTGCGAAGCCAGTGTTTTGTGTGTACAAGAACAAAACGTTGACAGAATAATTTATTCATGTTCAATCTTCAGACATTGACCCCTATTCTGCGTTTCGATTCGGATCGAAATTTTCTCCGTTTTTGGCAACTTTGGTATTCTGTGCCCATGTTTTGTAACTCCCGAGTTGAGAAACTTTTCGATTTAAATGTGAGAACTTAAACAAAAATGCCATAAATTGAAACAAACATGTTTTTCTCACTAAACTGTAACAGTAACATTTTCGGTATGTAATAGCTGTAACATAAGGAAATTACTCGCCAAAAATGGTATTTTTGTTTCTTTTCTCACATTTCAATCGAAAAGTTTCTCAGCGCGGGAGTTACAACACATGGGCACAGAATACCAAAGTAGCCAAAAACGGAGAAAATTTCGATTCGAATCGAAACGCAGAATAGGGGTGATTATCTGAATATGGCTAACGATAGATGGAAGAAACTGGTTGGCTGCAAGGCTACCAAGGTAACGTGGCCCACATACGACATGAGTCGCTCTGAGCGACTTGCTAACATCAGCCGCAGGGACATTTTAAGACTGGTATACGGGCTTACTGGTCACTGGACGATCAGTAAGCACGCTATGAGACTCGGTGTCCCTTTTAATGAATGCTGCCGCAGCTGCAGAGAACCTGGAACTGAGGAGACTGTATTTCATCTCCTATGAGATCGCCCAGTGTTTAATTCAACACGACATGGATTAATTTTGAATTACCTTCTACAAGGACTCTGAGTTATCGCGAGTGAAACTCAGCAACTTGGTGAAATATCTCAACGCAACGGGGTGGCTGGTATTACGGATCCGGGGTTCCTACTCGTGAGTGTGTGGTATCAAAACGGGGTCACTGTCGACTCTACTTGCAGCAACAAACCAATTTATGCATGTTCTTCGATATGGGGAAAACCTACGACCCGGCAACCTAATAAAAAGCAACAATAACAATAAAAATAAATAAAGCTGTTGAAAAAGAACAAAACATCGACACCAGCAGTTTTCACGAGACAAAAAAATGCACGCTGCTACAATAACAACGAGACAAATTCATGTGTGCATTTGTTTGTTGTTTAAACATAATGATGGCTCGTCATGACGGGGTGTAGGAGCCGTACGTCTGTTAAATTTCTATACGTATTTGTTTACATTTCGTAACGCATTGTTATCGCACTATTATAGATTTCCAATTTATTTGAGTTTTTGACATGTCGCAATACTCGAGTATTAAAGTGTTGAAAAAGGGTATTTTAATAATATTTGAAGATATTTTTTATATTAAATTTGATATCAATGATAAACAATGTTATTTTTGTTTGCTCGGAAACATGTGGAACGTACTCCATTTTCTTTAACTACTTTCGAAGCACTTTAAAATGTTGCACTTTGTTTGATCATACATAGTACATACAGATCTGTGGCATTTTGACAAAACATCTTAAGTCGAGATAAGATAGCAAAAAAGTTTTTAAAAAAATTTCGGTGAAAAAATGATTTTAATCAAATAATAAAATAAACCAAAATTAAAGAAAAATTTCGTTAATAATACAAGATTTTAAAAACGTAAACATATATGTTTTTTAAATGAAAATTCGCATGATTAACAACATTTTTTGAACTTTTCAAATTTGACTTAAGATGTTTTGTCAAAATGCCACAGATATAAATATTATTCGGTCTTGCAAATATTGCTCAATAGTGTAGTTAAAATTTTTGGCGGAATGCAAATTTACATCACTAAATTTGTTCTTTTTCAATCAATCAATCAATCAATCATTTAAGAGAAGCTTTTTTTCACAAATTTATTAAAGAAATAGTTAAGTTATTAAAAATGATAGTTTTAAATTATTTATATTTTAAACGAAATATTTGCTGTATTCACAAAACCCATTGTACCCAATCGATTGTATGTTGTAGTAAAATATATAATTCACTATTGTTTTTTTATACAACATATAATCGATACATGGGATTTTGTAAATATATTTTACAACATTTTAAAAAGATTTCAAACTACATATTTATTTTAAAATTATTTTGCTTAAATAAATCATATATTTTTCACAAATAGAAAAATAGAAATAAGAATTTCGGTGTAGGGAAAATTTTCAAATAAATTATTTTTGTAATTATTTATTTTAATTTTTTTAATTTGTTTTTTCTTTGTTTATTTTCATGTATACTTCTGCAAATATAAATTTTAAACACGCTCCTTAAAAAACCAAAATATTTATATAAACTACTTTTTGTACACACTATTTTGGTTGTTGTTGTTACAATAATTTGGTTGCTGCTGCAAAACAAAAACAAAAACTTTGCTACAAATACAAAAAAAAAAACTTTAAAATTATAATAAAATTTTTTTCATTGTAAATATTTTTGTACAAATATTCACCTACACTCTTACACAACCCTAACGAACACCCAATCAATTACCCATCAATCAATCCTCTTACATTTCTTTTCACCTTTAAAAAAAACAACAATTCCTGCTCAACAAATTTTTTTCTCAAACAAAAATTCACCAAAAATTAAAAAAAAAATCCATTTGTATGTTTTTTTTTTTTTTAATTAAACACCAATAAAGGGACCACATCCGGCTTTAATTATTGTAAGTATTTCCCGGTTTTGTATTTAACTTATTTCTTTTATTTATTTTAATTTATGTATTATACCTATCACATTTTTTTTGTTTTTGTAAAATTTTATGATTTTTATTTTAAATGTTTTATTTATTTTTCCCCCACCATTTATGAATTCTTTTGGTTAAAGGTTTTTATTTTTGAAATTTTCTATTTAAATTTTGTATTTAAGCGCTTTTTGATTATCTAATTGTGTTATATTTATTTTTGTTGTATTAAATTTTGTTTGCAATTGAAGTTTTGTTAATTAAATTTTTGTTCATTAAAGTTTGTTGTTCTTTTTCTTAAGCTTTTGAAATATTTGTTTTTAACTCCGGTATTCTAATGCATTTTTCATATTCTATTTATCATCCAATAACCAATTAAAAAATGCCATCCATCATATTCACCATGTGCATCTTCTCCAACTCCAATATCGCCAACATCATCAAATGATATACCACCACCTCTTCAAAAACATTGCCACCATCAACGTCGTCTTGGTATTTTTTTTTTCTTTCGTATTGTGTAATTATTATTTAACTTTTGATTTGAATTCAAATCAAATCTGTTTGTTGTTACACACCCATAATTAAAAATGAACAATATTTTTATATATTCCACTTAATTCTGTGTGTAACAAATTGTAATTGTAAACCTCTACCACCATTCAACCTTTTATTGTCGTCTTGTCTACGATGTTTTTTTTTTTTTAATAAATAAAAAAAAAACCGAAACTTCTTGCGATGCTAAATATTTGCGTAATTGAATTTTCCAAAATATCTAGAGTAGTACTGCAGGAACGCTTGCGGTAAAGTATCAGCCTTTATTGTAATTTACATACTTAATTATTTATATATATTATAATCATTGTAATTCATAATTATCTACAATATTATTTATAACTTTGTACTACTCCCTATACATTATTATTATTTTTTTTTTTTTTTTTTTTATTTGATCAATTTGTAGCTTTTTTTATTTCTCATTTTATTTAATTGTGTTTTTTTTCTCTTTGCGGTTTTTATTTTATTTATGTAAATCAGTTGATTTTTTTTTTAATTTTTATCATTAAACGTTGTAAACGGTTGGTCCAACCAAAAATCACGATGTTAATTGTCAATAAAACAAAAAGTGTTCAGAGAATTATCTTATTATTTTTATTATTATAGAAGGCTCTATGACAATTTTGTGTGAAATAAAATATCGGCCAAATGCTAGCCACTGCTTCGGCTGAAATTCTTTATCCAATAATCCATATTTTCAATGACTCTGAGACATAATTGAGGTGCAATGTCGTTAATGTGCCGAATTATCTCATCCTTAAGTTCTTGAATTGTTCTTGGCTTATTGAAGTACACTTTTTCTTTCAAATATCCCCAAAGAAAGGCGTGAGATAACACGGTCATTGAATTTCTCGCGCAAAATGGCCATTGTTTCGTTGGCTGTGTGGCAAGTGGCACTATCCTGTTGAAACCATATATCGTCCAGGTCTATATCTTCAATTTCTGGTCACAAGAAATCCGTTATCATCTCGCGATAGCAAACACCAATCACGGTAACTGCTTAGCCGACCTCATTTCCCAAAAAGTACGGCCAGATGACACCGCTTGCCCATAATCCGCACTAAACAGACACTCTTTGTGGATGCATCAGCTTTTTAACAATCAATCGGGGATTCTCATTTGACCAAATGCGGCAATTCTGCTTGTTAACGAATCCATTATGCTAACCAAAAAAATCACGAAGTTCTAGAAATGCATTTTGATTTGAACGCCCATTTTCGTAAAAGGCTTCAACAATCTTAACATGATGCTCAATTGTGAGCCTTTTATCAATGGTTGAATTTGTTAAACACTAAGAGCCACTTTTTAGGTTAGAGATTAGCGATTAAATTAACTTTAATATCCGCATTTACTTTTTGAGTTTTTTTTATATTTTTTGCTAGTTAAAGCAAGCAGCAAATTGAGGTGGTTTAAACCTTAACTTTAACTGCCAACAAACACATGTTTATCATAAACAACTTTTGCAAAAATATAAATAAAAAATAAGTTTTAAAAAATTATATATTGCCAGACACCTATATAATTTTTCCTTTCTATATTTTTTCTTTAAACACAAAAAATGTCTACCTTGTTAACATTAAATTCGCGCATTTTCTTCTTCTTGTTTGAAAACATCCATATTGCTTTGATAAAAAGTTGACATTTGCAAAAAAATGTCGCCATTTATTTGTGCTCAGTATGGTAACACTACATGGTTTAAGCCACCACCCAAAAATATCAAATTCAATTGATACTAGATTAACTTAATTATCAGATTAGCTAATTATAAAATTAAGTTAACTCTAATATTAAACCCAAAAAGTGGCTATAAAACAAAGAAATGTCAAATTAAGTTTTGCAAAAACTTGACGTTAAGGTATGACTCACAATTAACATCGTGCATTATGGTTGGACCACTCTTTATAAATGTCTCGATTTTGTTCAAAAATTAAGATTTTTTTAATTTTGTAGAGTAAAAATAGGAGCTTTGATTTTAGGATAATTCAAAAGACTATTGGAAAATTAGCCTGTTTTAAATACATAAGTATTGAAGATAACGTTTTTTTAAGCTTTTCATTCTATGTACATATTCGGAAGTATTCAAATTATTTTGTCAGTAGGGTTTTTAAAAATCAATTATGGGCTCAGCTAAAGGTATCCTAAATATAAATAATTTTTTAAATTAGATTTTATTTTAGCTAATACGGCCTAAAGTTTTTTTATGTAATTAAAAATGCATTTAATCCATATTTTCCCAACGTTTCGTGAATGTTATGTTCACTTTATCAAGGGATTCGTAATAAGAAAATCAATTTTTATTACATTGAACAATAATTTGTTGTAGACAAGCATGAAAAACATTAATCATGAAAAATTAAATTAAACACAAACTTAAAAATTATATCACAGGTTTTTTGATATTGCAACACAGTAACTGGCACTAATGTTTTGTGTGTCTTCTTTTAAGTTCATCGTCTTTTTTATTTAACCAAGTCTGGTAATTTTTTTTTTTCAAACAACAATTTTTAATTGTTAAATTAGTGCTCGTATATTTAGATATTTCTTTAGATTTCATGGTACTTGACAGTTTTTATTCACGCTCGTCGTGACCCATTTTTCAGGTTCCTCTGTTAATTGTTCAATAGATAAGGTTTAATGGAAAGCTGGGGTCTAATCACCGCATACGATATCGAGCAAAATTTATCGAAATTATTTATTTTGGTATCATGAAACTCGATATCGAACGAAATTTATTGAATTTGAAATAATAGCATTCGATATCGAGTAACTCGACATTACATTTATCGAGTTTTCATTCGATACGTCAGTGTCTATCGTATGAAAAAAAAATTCGATAGTTTATTCGATACGATAGTATCGAATGCGGTGATTAGACCCCTGGTAAAATATGAGTACTGCTCTCTTGGTTACTACAACAATCCCTTTGCGATACCCTGAGCCAGTGACCAGTGTTAGAGCTTGAATACGCCATGTATATAACTGCAGTCTTCAACCATTTCGATTCACAGCTGAAAAGAAAGTTTGACCTTAGTCCTAACTCGGTTAGAACATCTTAACCGGGCAATTCTAGTTTTTCAAAATACCTCATTCTAATATCTCTTAGACCCCAAGGCATTAAGAGGGAAAGTAAAATAAATGTATTTATGTTCTAGGCCCAGTCTTATTGTTTAAAAATATATAACATAATTCTAAACATAATCGAATTCTGTTTGTTGTCGCCCTTTATCTGAATAATGGTGCTTCATGTTCGTTCTTTCCACATTTACATTATTATTAAAACAGATCATGGATACCTACTTCATTATCACTTTCAATGGTGAATATGTTTAATACCCTATTATTGCATTATCACCCAAAATATATGTATTGTAAATACAAAATTTACACAAAAACATAACACAAATAAGCAGGGACCGCAACAATTATGACATTATCATAAAAAACGTAACGGTTCCTTATGTGACCTCGTTTTTTTAGGCGATGATGCTGTGTTGCCAATAAATTTATTTATTAAAAAAAAAAAATTTGAAAATTATGTCTGTCGCTTTAGCTATTTTTGTGGTAAGAGCTCAATAACCCTGCGGCCACACGTTCAAGTTGTTCTTGATAGTCTTTTACATATACTGCTTGTCAAAATTTACATAAATTGAAAGCTGTGACGTAGGCTGCACTCAATTTGTAAGCAATTTACTTCCAAGATGTCAACAACAACACAATTTATAAAGACAAACTTGTACTCAGCTGTTAAATTGAAAGTAAAATTGCCAAACAAATGTAAAGGTGAAATTGAAAGCCATCTCGTGGTCAATTTAAAAAGTGTGAGTGTGTTAGTAAAAAAGTAAGAGTGTATTGCAAATTGAAAGGAATTGAAAGGGAAAACTTGATCGTGTGGCCGCCAATTAAAGAGAGAAAAATTTTCACAAGCGCACACAAAAAAAAAAGTTTGCATATTTTGCCCATCACAAATTTTAAAACGTATTAAAGGAATTCTTGCGAAAATGCAAAAACATAACAACAACCACATATACAATTAATTAATTAATTTTGGGCAAAATATCAAACGTTTATTTTTTTAATTTTTTAATAAAAACTTGTGCGCTTGTGAATATTTTTGTCTTTATCGAGTGCAAGGTGCAAGAGTTGTTGTTATGTTAAAAAAAAAATTCTAATTCTTGCAAGACTAAAAATGGTGACGTGAATTACTTTAATATTTCCAGCAATAATAATGCACTATTTATGATGTGTTTTAAAATTAATGCTAAAGCAGTGCATTAATTTGCATATACTTTAGAGGTATTCACATATTAATGCGCATTTTTAATAAGAAAATAATGAAGTGCAAAAAATAGTGGATAAAGTTAGAGGTAAAACAATAATTTTGCGCCAAAATATTTTTTGATCAATTAAATGGTAATGCAAAAGTAGTGCAAATCGCCCAGGTCTGATTAATATATGTATTAGTCTGATTAATATGTATATGAATTATTCTCAACGAAATTATTTAAATAAAGCTTATCCATCTTATTAACAACATGTATATTATCATTATTATCATCATTGTCTTAATATTATTTGCTTTAACTAAAAATTGATTTCAGAATTTGCAAGTAAATCTTAATAAAAACTTAAAAATTCAATGCAATGTCCATGGTATGTCTGAAACAGAATGTTTAAAAAATCATTGTCATGATATAGAAAATGCTAAATTAACAGAAAATACCGGAAGCCGGTCAATATTTCACAAGGTATTTTCAAAATTTAAAAAAAAAACTAAACAAAAAAAAAAATCATTGTAATGAATTTGTTGTTGTTCTGTACTTTAGAAGTTTTTTCGTTAATTATAATTTTTAATTCAAATAAAATTTAATAATAAATTTAGTCTTTCGTTTTGTTTGTTGCAGATTTATATGTAATTTTCAATATTTTTGTGTATGAATTTCTTGTATAAATGTAAATTAAATTACTAACAAAAAAATGTATGTTTGCATAATAAATATATTTTTAAATACATTTGCTTAGTAGATTGTTTTTTCGTTTTTGCAGTTTTAGCTTATTTTGTCTTAATTGTAAATTATAAACTTTAAAAAATGCTTAATTTCATTAATAAATAAAATTGTATACTAATTTTATGGTTTTTTCTTGATTTTCTCTTTTTTTACAATAATTTAGGGAGAATTGGAGCAACAATTATTGCAAGCCAATCCAATTTTAGAAGCCTTCGGTAATGCCAAGACTGTGAAGAACGACAACTCATCACGTTTTGTAAGTAAAAGTTAAGAAAAAAAAATTAAACTAATATTCGTACTCACATTTAAAAAAACGAAACATACATTTATATTAATTTTAAACTTATTCATTTATTTAGGGCAAATTTATACGCATCAACTTCGATGCTTCTGGTTATATTTCGGGTGCCAATATTGAAACTTATTTACTCGAAAAATCTCGTGCCATTCGTCAAGCTAAAGACGAAAGAACATTCCATATTTTCTATCAATTACTCGCTGGCGCTACGCCTGAACAACGTGAAAAATTCATCTTAGATGATATTAAAACATATCCATTCCTTTCAAACGGCAGTTTGCCAGTACCCGGTGTCGATGATTTTGCCGAATTCCAGGCTACAGTGAAATCGATGAACATCATGGGCATGACAGCCGATGACTTTAATTCGATATTTCGCATCGTTAGTGCAGTGTTGCTGTTTGGTTGTATGAAATTCCGTCAGGAACGCAATAACGATCAAGCTACGTTGCCAGACAATACGGTGGCGCAGAAGATTGCTCACCTGTTGGGTTTGAGTGTAACAGACATGACCAGAGCTTTCCTAACGCCTCGCATTAAGGTGGGTCGTGACTTTGTGACAAAGGCCCAGACTAAGGAGCAGGTCGAATTTGCCGTAGAAGCCATTGCTAAAGCGTGCTACGAGCGCATGTTCAAATGGTTAGTGAATCGTATTAACCGTTCTTTAGATCGTACTAAACGTCAGGGTGCCTCGTTTATTGGTATTCTTGATATGGCTGGTTTCGAAATTTTTGAGTTAAACTCATTTGAACAGCTGTGCATTAATTACACGAATGAAAAGTTGCAACAACTCTTTAATCACACCATGTTCATTTTAGAACAGGAGGAATATCAAAGAGAAGGTATTGAGTGGAAGTTCATTGACTTTGGTTTGGATCTGCAGCCAACAATTGATTTAATTGATAAACCTGGTGGTATTATGGCTCTTTTGGATGAGGAGTGTTGGTTCCCCAAGGCAACCGATAAGACGTTTGTCGAGAAATTGGTGTCAGCACATTCAATGCATCCGAAGTTTATGAAAACAGATTTCCGTGGTGTAGCCGACTTTGCTATTGTACACTACGCCGGCAAGGTGGATTATTCTGCTGCCAAGTGGTTGATGAAAAATATGGATCCGCTAAATGAAAACATTGTTTCTCTGCTACAAAACTCGCAAGATCCATTTGTGGTCAACATTTGGAAAGATGCCGAAATTGTTGGCATGGCTCATCAAGCTCTTACTGATACCCAGTTCGGAGCTCGTACCCGCAAGGGTATGTTCCGCACTGTATCACATTTGTACAAGGAGCAATTGGCTAAACTTATGGACACTTTGCGCAACACCAATCCAAACTTTGTGCGTTGTATCATACCAAATCATGAGAAACGTGCTGGCAAGATTGATGCCCCTCTGGTCCTCGACCAGTTGCGTTGTAATGGTGTGCTCGAAGGTATTCGTATTTGTCGCCAGGGCTTCCCCAATCGTATTCCATTCCAAGAGTTCCGTCAACGTTACGAGTTGCTTACACCCAACGTCATACCGAAGGGTTTTATGGATGGCAAAAAGGCTTGCGAGAAAATGATTGCAGCTCTGGAACTCGACTCAAATCTTTTCCGTGTCGGTCAGTCGAAGATCTTCTTCCGCGCTGGTGTTTTGGCTCATCTCGAAGAAGAGCGTGATTATAAGATAACCGATCTTATTGTAAACTTTCAAGCATTCTGCCGTGGTTTCTTGGCCAGGCGTAACTATCAAAAGCGTTTGCAACAATTAAATGCCATAAGAATTATTCAGCGTAATTGTGCTGCCTATTTGAAGTTACGGAATTGGCAGTGGTGGCGATTGTACACAAAAGTCAAACCTCTGCTCGAGGTTACGAAGCAAGAAGAAAAGCTCGTTCAAAAGGAAGATGAGCTTAAGCAAGTGCGCGAAAAACTTGACACACTCGCAAAGAGTACGCAAGAGTTTGAACGCAAATACCAACAGGCGTTGGAGGAGAAGACCTCATTGGCCGAACAGTTGCAAGCTGAAATAGAACTTTGTGCTGAGGCGGAAGAGTCGCGTTCCAGACTGATGGCTCGCAAACAGGAATTGGAAGATATGATGCAAGAATTAGAAACACGTATCGAAGAAGAGGAAGAACGTGTATTGTCTTTGGGTGTAGAAAAGAAGAAACTTGAATTGAACATACAAGACCTCGAGGAACAATTGGAAGAGGAGGAAGCAGCTCGGCAAAAATTACAACTGGAAAAGGTGCAACTTGATGGCAAAATTAAAAAATACGAAGAAGAACTTGCCCTCACCGAAGATCAAAATCAGAAATTGGTTAAGGAAAAGAAATTGCTAGAGGAAAGAGCCAACGATCTTTCTCAAACCTTGGCTGAAGAAGAAGAAAAAGCCAAACACTTGGCTAAACTAAAAGCAAAACACGAAGCCACAATAGCCGAATTAGAGGAGAGACTTCACAAAGACCAACAGCAAAGACAAGAATCTGATCGTACCAAACGTAAAATCGAAACAGAAATGGCAGATCTTAAGGAACAACTCAATGAACGTCGAACACAAGTTGAAGAACTCCAGGTGCAATTGGCGAAACGCGAAGAAGAACTTACACAAACCTTAATGCGAATTGATGAAGAATCGGCCTCAAAAGCTGCTGCGCAAAAAGCTCAACGCGAAATAGAGTCCCAATTGGCAGAATTACAAGAAGATTTGGAGGCCGAAAAGGCTGCCAGAGCAAAGGCAGAGAAAATTCGTCGCGATTTAGGCGAAGAACTAGAAGCTCTTAAAAATGAATTGTTAGATTCCCTGGATACAACCGCAGGTAACTTTCTCCTTATCAATAATGTTTTTTTAACATTTAAACATCTGCTCCAAAAATTGTTATAGCTCAACAAGAATTGCGTTCTAAACGTGAACAGGAATTAGCTTCCCTTAAAAAGTCTCTGGAGGAAGAAACAGTTAATCACGAATCAATGGTTGCCGAAATGAGACACAAACATGTTCAAGAATTAAACGGTATCAATGAACAATTAGAGAATCATCGTAAGGCTAAAGCTGTGTTGGAAAAGGCCAAGGGTACTTTGGAAGCCGAAAATGCCGATTTAGCTACCGAACTACGAAGTGTTAATAGTTCCCGCCAAGAAAACGATCGTCGTCGTAAACAAGCTGAATCTCAAATTGCAGAACTACAGGTAAATTTTAAAATATTTTCTAATTATACATTCAATAAAGTTGTCCGCACAAGTTGTGTTATTAAAGCTTCGACCGCAAAATCTCCTTCAATGAATGAAAAGTAAAAATATAAACACAAATGTAAATATTATGCACTGAAACTACAGTTCATTAGAAACCAAAAAGGTTTTTGCGGTTTACAGTTCTACTCACTGTCCGTCTCCCACTAGAACACGATGTGAAGAGAGAGGGGCTTATTTAAATAAGTCTAATCTGATATTGTCATTCTTTAAAGATACATCTTATGTATGCGATTGAATTGTGTTTTGTATTGAGTGTATAGTGTAGTATGTCTCGTAACATTTGTGTTGAGCTAGAAATCGAAATTGAAATAGAAATTCATCATTATCATCATTCATTGTTACAGGTGAAATTGGCTGAAGTGGAACGTGCTCGTTCAGAATTGCAAGAGAAATGCACAAAACTTCAACAGGAAGCCGAATACATAACGAATCAACTGGAAGAAGCAGAATTGAAAGCATCTGCCGCAGTTAAATCAGCCAGCAATATGGAATCCCAACTTGCCGAAACACAACAATTACTCGAGGAAGAAACCCGCCAGAAATTATCACTAAGTTCCAAGTTACGTCAACTTGAGTCAGAGAAAGAAGCGCTGCAGGAACAACTCGAAGAAGATGAGGAAACGAAAAAGAACTACGAACGCAAATTGGCTGAGCTTACAATCACCATGCAAGACATTAAAAAGAAAGCCGAGGAAGATGCCGATATGGTTAAGGAACTAGAAGAAGGCAAGAAGCGTTTGAACAAGAGCATTGAAGATTTGGAAAGACAAGTCAAGGAACTGCAGGCTCAAAATGACCGTTTGGACAAAAGTAAAAAGAAAATTCAGTCCGAATTGGAAGACGCAACTATTGAGTTGGAAGCACAACGCACAAAGGTAAGTAAATCTTAAAATATGAAGCTCCAAAACAATTTTGCTTATTTTATGATTAATTTATTTGAACAGGTGCTTGAACTGGAGAAGAAACAAAAGAACTTTGATAAAATATTGGCCGAAGAAAAATCAATTTCAGAACAATATGCCCAAGAACGTGATACAGCTGAACGCGAAGCTCGCGAAAAAGAAACAAAGGTGCTTTCATTAAGCCGCGAATTAGACGAAGCTTATGACAAAATCGAAGATATGGAATCCAAACGTAAAGCCCTACAAAATGAATTGGACGATCTGGCCAACACACAAGGTACAGCGGACAAAAATGTGCATGAATTGGAGAAGGCCAAACGAGCCCTGGAATCCCAACTCGCCGAACTTAAAGCACAAAATGAAGAATTGGAAGATGATCTCCAATTGACAGAAGATGCAAAACTACGGTTAGAAGTTAATATGCAAGCCTTGCGATCACAGTTTGAACGTGATCTACAAGCCAAGGAAGAACAAGCCGAAGAAAAACGCCGTGGCCTGGTTAAGCAATTGCGCGATCTCGAAGCTGAATTGGACGAAGAACGCAAGCAACGTACAGCTGCAGTGGCTGCCAAAAAGAAACTTGAAGGTGACCTTAAAGAACTAGAAACCACTATGGAAATGCACAATAAAGTGAAAGAAGACGCCCTCAAGCATGCGAAGAAATTACAAGTACAGGTTAAGGATGCCCTCCGCGAAGCTGAAGAAGCCAAGGCCGCTAAAGAAGAATTGCAAGCACTCAGTAAAGAAGCTGAGCGCAAAGTAAAAGCTCTCGAAGCCGAAGTTATGCAACTGTCGGAAGACTTAGCGAGTTCAGAAAGAGCGCGTCGTGCAGCAGAAGCAGAACGCGATGAGTTAGCTGAGGAAATGGCCGCCAATGCCAGCAAGGGAACATTAATGATTGACGAAAAGCGCCGTTTGGAAGCCCGTATTGCTTCATTGGAAGAAGAACTCGAAGAAGAACAGTCCAACTCAGAAATACTGCTTGATCGTAGCCGCAAGGCTCAGCTGTTGAACGAGCAATTGTCGACGGAATTGGCTACAGAAAAGTCAAATGCCCAAAAGAACGAAAACACAAGAGCGCTTTTGGAACGTCAAAACAAGGAACTGAAAGCTAAATTGGCCGAAATTGAAACAGCGCAAAGAACCAAAATCAAGGCCACAATTGCCACGCTCGAAGCCAAGATTGCCAATTTAGAAGAACAGCTTGACAACGAGGGCAAAGAACGGCTACTGCAACAAAAAGCCAATCGCAAAATGGAAAAGAAAATCAAGGAATTGGGCTTGAACATTGAAGATGAGCGCCGACACGCCGATCAATACAAAGAGCAAATAGATAAAGTAAGTTTAAGAAGAACATTTTTTAAAATACATACGGCCTTATTTATAAAAAAAAATAGAAAACGATAATAAAGGGTTTATGAAACAAATTGTTCATGAAAACTTGTTTAATAAACCTAAATAAAGTCGATAATCTCTATATGTATATAAAAAATGAGGCTATTTTGTATGTATGTATGTAAATTGCATGTGTACATAAAATGTTCAAAAATGGGCAAAACTAAAACCCATTCTTTTAAACAAACAATTTATCTTAAACCAAAATTTTTTTTTTTAAGAATTTTTATATCTACATCGGCATGTTTCAAAAAAGTACATATCGAAAATCGACCTGTTAGTGGGTTAAAGTGGGTAAAAAGGGAAAATTAAATTAAATTCTGATCAACTCCATTTAAACTGCAAGCTTTAAAAAGTTTATTAATTTATTTTTTGCTTTAACTACCATCAGGGATATTATTATTATTATTTGTTGCTTTTATGCCATTTCGTGGGCGCATAGTGCCAACGCTTAAAAATTTTTAACTTAAAGGGGCAAAACAGGGTAAAAATTCGTACTTTTGGTACGAACGTTTTTTTTTCAAACATTGTTGAGATCCTAAATAAAAAATTTTGGTTTTTATGAATTTCTATAACTACGTAAAAAAGGAATATATGTATAGGGAATATTTGGCACTTTTTAATTAAGCTCATTTAGTCTGCAAAATTTGAAAAGTTTAATTATTTTTATGCTTAAACTATTACCAGGGATATACATAAGTATAAAAAATATTAACTTAAAAGTGCAAAACAATTTTGTGCAAACTAAAAATCTATAAGGGTTTGCATGAAATCGCTTTAAATTGCCATTTGTGCAAATGAGCAGGCAAACTTGCGGGACTCGTTTTCTTTCATAATTTTAAAAGAAATAAAAAATGTTCCTAAAATGTGAAATATGTGTTTAAAAATGACTAAAGAAAGCCAAAAGATTAGTTTTCTCATATTATTCCAAAAGTTTGTTGTTGAATTGTTAAATTTTTCGTTGAAAACGACGGTAAACATACAAAAATCTGTTTGTATAAATGCACAATTGAACAGCGCAAGTTTACGAGTCAAAATTGCTAGCAACTTTACGAAGTTTGTGTAAATGAATTCTTATACCAATTTTGACAGTTCATTTACCAGGGAGCAAAAATGTGCATTTTGCACAGATTGTGTCACTATCATGATATCATGAAAACCTTTTATGTTCTGTGACATAAAGGCAGCAAACAAAAAAAGAACATTTGAGGGATTTCTTAGTATAATATGTTTTTAAAAAAAGTAAGAAAGTGATTTTATGGTTATATGTACATATATTAAAGTCCATGATGGCTCGAACCCGGGCAACACCGGGCTTTCACAGCTAGTAAAAAATAAAACTTTATTAATTTTCTAAATTTAATTTCATTCCAGCTTAATAGTCGCATGAAATTACTTAAACGTAATCTAGACGAAACAGAGGAAGAACTGCAGAAAGAAAAGACCCAAAAACGTAAATATCAACGTGAATGCGAAGATATGATCGAAAGCCAAGAAACCATGAACCGCGAAATTAATTCCCTTAAAACAAAATTAAGGTAAGTTTTTTTCAAGTTGTATTACCTTTACAATGCAAATATGCAAATCGTTTTAATAAAACAATTTTATTTCCTTATAAATACGTAAAACTACCAAATAGATCAATACAAGTCGCCGAAACTGAAAAGGCTAAGGCTTATTCACCCAAAAAGGATCCTACTCTTATAATGAATTGTGAGGGTATACAATAAATCGTGTTTTTAGTTGTAGAAATATTAAAACAAAATGTTTTTTATTTAAAATGTTTAACCAATACAACAAAACACAATTCATTTTTGTTTCGTCTTGTTTCGGACATACTTTCGTGTCAAAAAAATTTATTATTTGTCTCAGGCAATGAACGTCATTTTTAGATTTTTATCTGTGTAAGTTTTAATGTTTGTTTAAATCAGGTTTTTCCCTATCCTAGTACCCAACACTCTCCAGTTTTGTTTGCAGTTTATTATTTACCATACATACCATTTTATTACCTTGCCAACAAATGAATGTCTCCTATAACTTTTTTCCCCATTATGCAAAAAAGTTAAAGTTCACATTAGGTAACCAACACATTAAGCCCATTTACTTTGTTGGCTAGCTAATGTGAACTTTATTTTTTTTTTTTTTTTTTTTGCATAAGGGGGTTTATCTTTAATTTTAATTAAGTATGCACGATTTTATAATCCCTTAAATTCAGTTATTCTGTTTCTTAAAACAGTGTGGTTAATAGATGCACGTTAAGTTTTATTTGTTTTTTTTTTTATGTGAATTCAGCTGGAACTATTACAAATGAGAAATAAGATAGAGAAATGGTTGTACAGAAATATGATTCCGTTATTATTATAAAAACAACGACTATTTACAATTATTTTGTTTATTTGAACAGTCTGTTAGTATAAATAAAGTAAAGTCGATTAAAAATACATCAACATGGCACAAAAAACGTCTAAACTGTAAACTGTATATAGAGACTGAAAGAAGACGTATCGCAATACTTTCTACCAGTACTTTTCGTGGACACACTAAATTTTTTGACTAACAATTGCATGTTTTAAAAGTTGAATTCATCTTTTAATACTTAACAATAAACTATTTAATTTTTATTTGATTTATTTTAGACGCACCGGCGGCTTGGGTCTAAGCTCGAGCCGTCTTACCGGTACACCATCATCAAAACGAGGTGACGACAGTTCTTCAGTACAGGATGAATCGTTGGATGGAGAAGATTCTGGAAATTAAATTCTAAAATTTCTAAATTATTATTTTGCAAGATGAACGATTTTTTACATTAATTTCTGTTATTTTTTTTATAAAATTTACTTATTTTTACATCAACAAAACACTGATGAAAGGAAATATGTTTATTGTAAAAAAACCAACAGCAAAAAATTAAGAAACGCGAAAAACGAAAGAAAACAAAAATAATTAATGATCTATTGTTTCTTACTACTACAACTAGAAATGCTTCCTTTGCTCCAATTTACCAACCTTCCCAACCAACCAAACAAACAAAACCTCCTCTCCCTTACTACCCCTTAAATACCTAATAAAAATTATTAATTATTATTAACTACTTAAAATTAATAATATAAAAATTATAAAAAAAATTTTATAAAAAATATATAAAAAACAAATAAAAAAAGTATTGGAAAAATGCATTTATACATAAAAAAAATAATTTTTAATTATGTTTTTAAAATGAAAAATTCTTTTTGTCTAAATTATTTTTATTTTAAAATGCATTCGATTATATTCGAATGACACGGATGAGCATGTTGTAAATAAGTGAGACTTTTAATTGAAGAAAAAAAAATTAGATTTGATTTCTTTTAATTTATCTTTTTTTATATTTAATTAAAATTCAAACCACATACACGAAAAATGCAATTACATACATACATTTGTTTTGTATTGTATCAAATATTGAAAACTATTTAAATAACAGTTTCAAATCGTGCTCTTTCTTTTTTCCCTTCTTACTTTTTACGCTCCTAAAATCTCTACTATCTTTTATTATATTCATACTTATAAATATATTTTAATTAATATTTAATTATACTTAAACGATTTTTAAAATGCAAACCCCTTTTTATTTTTATTTTATTTTTTTTTTAACAGTTTCAGTTTATGATTATTTTTAAATAAAACTAATAATTCATATTATTTTTATTCTCTTTTTGTTTTAATATCCCTTATTTGATCAATTGAAAAGAAATAATAAGCTATAAATATAACAAACTCGCAATAATATATTTCTCTTTTTATATAAAATATACACAAATCTATTTCAATTATTTACCATAGGTAAAATGAATTAACTATATGAGACAAAACCATTAATAACTTATTGAAACTAATACAAAATAGACGATAACGCAAATGACAATTGAGGGGATTTACAGTTTCTTTTGATTGGATTTTAAATTTTTTTTTCGCTGAGCCTAATAATTGAAAAAAATAGTTTTAAAACAATAATTTTTAGTGAAAATTTATATGGTTATAAAGCTGTGGTAACATAAAAGGGAAGCTTAAGTCGGCCTAAGACGAAATTAAGTAATCACAATTAGAAAGGGTGTAAATGTAAATTTTTTTTTACATTTACTTTTAGCCTCTTTTAAAGTTTTTCTACAGACTTAAAGCAAAAAACTTCTCGAAAAATTATTATAGAAGGATTTATGACAATAATGTGTGAAATAAAATATCGGCCAATTGCTGTCACGACTTTGGTGACATAAGTACCTCTATCCGATAATCCATATTTTCAATGACTGAGACATAATTGAGGTTAACTCTAGTTAATGTGCCGAATTATCTCATCCTTTAGATCTTCAATTGTTCTTGGCTTATCGACGTAAACTTGTTCTAATTCAAAAGATTTTGTTATTCGTGCTTAATTCCCAATTTTTGTTCTTGATAAAAACACTGAAATTGATTGTTGATGGGATAAGCTATTCCTATGCGCATTTCACTGGTTGCTTAGGCCAGATCGTCAGGAAACTTCATCCAAAGATTTTAGAAAACTAAAGATATTAAACCAAATAAAACTGTTAAGCGTTTAAGAATAAAATGCTACAGTTCTACTTGTAACAATATCAAAGTTCAAACAAAAACATCAACAATAAACAGTGAGTTTATCTGATCATACATTCCCCACTACAATTGGTTGGAATTCTTCCAACATTAATTGTAGTTGTAAGTAGGTTGTTCTTTTAAATATCACCAAAGAAAGAAATCCAACAGTGTCAAATCACATGATCGTGAGGTAAAACTTTCTCGCGCAAAAGAGCCATTGCTTTGTTGGCTGTGTGGCAAGTTAATCACAATGTTTGTACCACCCTTAACATACGCTTATTTTCCATATTGGCACAGATATCGTTAAATATGTTATTCTTATGTAATACTAGCATAACCCGGTGTGCTTCGCTACCCCCATCGAATATTTGCATCTTATGGGAGGTATTGCTCCCCCTGCGCCTACCCGCATTATTTTTATTTTCAAAAATGTTGTATACCATTAGAATGACTTCTACAACAGAGTTTGAATATTCTCACTATAACAGTTCTTAAGATATGCGATATTAAACATTGGCGTCCTATGGGGGTACCACTTCCCCCGCTGCTATTTTATTTCAATTTTGGGGCTCAGAAGATCCAACTACCAAAAGTTCAACAAAATGCTTGCAGCGGCTCTTAAAATATGCGATATTTAATATTGGCATCCACGAAAAAATATGGCACCGCCCGCCCCTTTGTCCAATCACACCTTTTTGAACCCTACGACACATTAATTCAGAACAATAGCCTTCTGTGAAAATTTGATGACGATCGGTTCAGTAGTTTATTAGATATAACGTTTTTTACTTTTTCTATAAAGGGGCGGGTCCACGCCCACTTTTTTAATTAAATTTAATTAAAAATTATTTCTATTCATGCCAACAACATACATATATACCAAATATTATCGCCGTAGGTCAAAAAATATAGATAACACGATTTAAAATTTTGGGTTGTATGGGCGTGGCATCGCCCCTTTGCCCAGTCACAATGTTATATAGCCTAATAAAATAAATAAAATAATGTCTCTTCCAGGGTCACAGTTACATGCTGTGAAAATTTCAAGGCCATCGGTCAAGTGGTTGGCCTCCTATAAGGCACAAATATATATATACAAATATACATACATACATTCACTTTTATATATATAGATATTAATAAACAGAGTTTTCCAACTAGTAAGGGTATTCATTTCAGTTTTTTTATTTATTGGAATAATGGAAAAGTGGAAAAATGTAATTTTTGTTACAACAAACACAAGGTAAAACTTTTCCACCGAAAGTTGCAATTTAAACAAGCTTTTACCAAGTGTGAAAAAATCAGATTGGAAAATTACAATTTTACAATTTTTAAATAGTTGGCAATTCACAAACTTCCAATTGAGTGTGGTAACCACCATATTTTTCACAAAAAGCACTAAAATTTACATCTCTTTTTAAGATAATCAACTATGATTCTTCAAACTCCATTTTTATTAAATAAAATGTTACTTTTTTAAAAGGTCGTTTTTCAAAACTAAATTAAAAATGAATTCTATACAAAAAAATATAAAAAAAAGAACTTAAAAATGACGTGACAATTAAATAATCAATTAATTCAATTAACTCTTTTATTTGGCATCTTGAAAAATATCAATTACTTCCAAGAATTATATGACAGTTTTGTACCTTTAACTAAAAAAATACCGTTCACGTCAATAAGGTGTAATTTTCCTTTTTTTATTCCATTTTTCATACCAAAAAAATTTTGAAATGAATACCCTTAGTATTTTAGAACCTAATCGTTCACTGCCTATCGTGAATAACAAGTGGAATTTTTATTTTCATGAAATTTTTATTCATCTCAAAGGGAGAAATGCTGTCCTGAATTTCCCGTGAAAAATGTTTCCCGCTATCAATTCTCAGTAAATGTAAAAAAGAAAGGAAGATTGAAAAAAGTTAGTATCAAAGAAATTTTAAAAATATGGTATTGAAATGAGAGTTTGATTGCAACATTAGTAGTTAATTGCACTATTTAACTTTTATGTAGTCAAATAATTCTGTTTCTTTTTACTACGTCTTTCGAAAGCTTCACAAATCCGCAGCCAATCGTACTTTTGTTTGGCATTTTGTCGAGCAATGTATCAGTTTGTTCCTTATTAATGGATCTTGCCCTTAAAATAACTGCCTGTTTTTAGAACGCGAGTGCAAAAGTGACTCGTTTAACTAACATTCTAAACAAAAACAAATCTTGAAATTTTGTTTTAAATGTTGGTAAAACGAGTCACTTTTGCACTCGCGTTCTAAAAACGCAGTAAATTTTGTAAACTTTAATATTCGAATTATAAGAAGAACTGCTTTCATGTTCTGTTCTATTTTCCCAGCAAATAAAAAGTAAATAAATTAAAGGGAGAAGAGAAAAACGCGAAAAAAATCATTCATTATAAGAGGAATTTTATTTTAGCATGAAATTATTCACGGGTAATTTTTTAACGATTGCAAATTTAGGGAAAGAAAAAACATTTCGAGGGAAAAGGAATTCATAATAGGGGTGATTGATTGTTTAACTAAAATTTTTATTCAATAATGGATAAAGTTTTACAATGAATCTCATATAACAAATTTCATGATAATTGAAAAGTTTTTAAGCCATTCAGCCTTATTACGGTTGTCGTGTTCTTTAATATACTACGGCAACCGTAATAAAGCTGATTATGAAAAGATTTGTCAATAATAAGGGTATTCACGTCACCAGTTGCACTCTTGCAAAAAAGCATAAGTGCAAAAATAAAACAACAACCACACAGACAATTAGTTGTGCGTAAATAATTGTCTTTGTGGTTGTTGTTATATTTTTGCACTTTTCCTTTTTTGCAAAAGTGCAACTTGTGACGTGAATACCCCCAATGTTATTTTTTTTCTTCTTATAGTAACCTCATTAAAAATATATAAAATCTAAAATAGACATTTTTAATATTAAAATTATATTCTAAAATTTGGTTCTCAATATAAGTAGATCGGAATTGAAAATAGTAAACTCAAAAGCAATCTTTATTTAACAAGGTTTGCGGCCCAAATTGAACTACAAATTCGGAAATCAAATTAAAATCTATATAAAGCAAAATTAACTTTTTGGAAATCCAATTTTAAAGCTTTAATTAAAGTAAATGTTTTCCAATGTTCATGTAAAATATTTATTATAATTTAATTAAGGCTTTGGAACTGTTCAATTTGATTTCCAAAATTTTTTTTTGTTAAGAAAATGATTTAATAGGATTTGCAAAATGTCCAATTTGCTTTGTAAAGGCTTCAATATGATTTATAAAAATTTAAATTTGGACTGCAAAATATGTAATATGTGTAAGGACTTATTACATGCCCTAAATTCCTTTTTATTGGAAAATTTTTCCAATAAAAAATAGCATTTTTTACAAAAATAAGTAATTCATTTTATGATGGTTATAAAGTTGTAAGCAATTTGAATTTGAAAATAATAATAAAAGCCCTATAACATTGTAGAATCTCCCATTATCTTATCCTTTTTAATATCGATACCGTGTGTCATCAAATTGTATTAATGTTAAAAAAAGTACTAAATCAACTCCCCGAAACTGTAAATCTCCTAATTAAAATTTTAATAACTTATAAGAGACAATTTAATAATAAAAACTATCTATTAATCAATCAATAGGTTTTCTTTGCAAACGAATTTATTCATTCTTAATATTGTTACATACAAATCTATAACGTCATCTCTCATTAAGCATATTTTTAATTGGTATAACAACAAAAATAATTAAAATAAATACTAACATAACCTTAATAAAAAAGTAATTAATTGTTATATTAAATAAAGTGAAAAAAATATCAGCATTTAAAAAAAAATGATTAATATAGTTCTAATTATCATGTTAGATCGATTCATTACTCATTCTGTAAAAATTGTGGTGCAACTAGGTTTGTTGGACGCCATTTTATAAGATTGACTTATATTATAGTCATAAAGCAATTGGATTATACGATATATTCTTTTACTTTAATAGATTATTATTATAATCCATTTTGATTTTGAAAAGAATATACACACACAAATACTTTTCTTTTAAGTTTTTCCAAATCTGTTTAAATTAGGAACATGCATAAAAGGGTCTTTTGCGTTTTAGGTAACGATATACATATTGCTTTTTGTTTACGTTGTGTTTAAGGTGTGGTTTTTGAGATGTGGATTGGATTAAAGTTAAACTTAGCTTAACAAAGTCTGAAATGTGTTTTTTTTTTTATTATTTTATTAAAGGGCAACATTGTAAGCAAGCTAAGCTGTTGTTCCGTCAAAATTTTGTACGCAAACTTGGCGGCACAGATCTGGGGCCTAATTCTTTCAGTCGATACTGAACGAATCGAAATTATTTTTGCAGTATTGTTAAACTCCAGTTTATGCTTTACAACACTAAAAAAATAATTCCGATTCGTTCAGTATTGACTGAAATAATTAGATATTAAATTGCTTTCGAATAGAGCAAGTACTCGACCACGACTGCCATAATCAGGCCCCTGTTTTCAGATTAACTTAACCTAATTTTGCTGAGATTTTAACAAAACCCATTCTAGTATGTACGTGTAGTACGTTTCTATACAATGTAAGACAAACAGGAATATTCTGAAAAATACGTGATTTAAAACTACTTGTCTTTTTAAAATCACGTGTGGTTTTGTGGTGTTCTGTAAATCACATCGTTTTTGTGTTTTTCGGTGTGATTTATAATTGCCGAAACCCCGGGTATCCACGAAGCAATATTTATTGCGGCAAACGTCAAATTTGATTGCTCCATTAAATTTGCGACGTATAGACCAGTGCTGCCATGGTGAAATTACTTAAAGGTGGCCTCGGTAATACAACAAACACAATATTACAACATTTACAGGCAATTTGTTTTTGTATGGTGTGTATCTTCAACGTCAAAAAAAGTAAACAAAAATATAAAACAAAATAAATGGTGAAATTTCACCATGACAAAATATAAACATTTTTAAATATGAACTTAAAAAAAAATAATTAGTATTGTGGTTATTTTGTTGAACTATTTATGGTTTTTAATCCAAATTTTTAATATTTTTAATTAGGCTTAAGTTCATGAAATTTAATTTTCATTAAATTATTTTTATGAAGAAAGGAATTTTACAGAATTTTAAGGATTGATGTTTGACTATTGACGTCAGCAGTCGTCGATGGCTGCGAGTGTAAGACGGCAAATCCATCTGAGGAGATCGAGTGGTTGCGATCGAAACATGTCATGGTAACCTGCCGGCCAGGGTTCGAGCCCGAGCCACGTCAAGAATGAAAGATTATCAATAACAATTTTGATTAATTTTCATGTTGTAAAATTCCTTTCTTCATAAAAATAATTTAATGAAAATTAAATTTCATGAACTTAAGCCTAATTAAAAATATTAAAAAAAAATTATAATTTTTGAAAATTATTAACTTCTTCACTTTGGGAAACAAGAAAAAATCGTTGCCGTGTCTCTAATACCATGTTCACACGGACACCAATATTCGTGTTTCGCTCTCTTATTCCTGTTTCGCGACCCAAACATGATTGAAACGACTTGTTTCCCCATACAAAATTTTGAGAGCGAAACAGGTCGTTTCATTTTGAAACGGGCTGCGAAACAGATAAAATCTACTATCATCTCCAATTTTGATAACAGTTATCGTTAGTTTATCTGAACTAGCTCTCAAAAAAAATCAAAACTAAGAAAAAAACAAAATAAAAATTGATGTTTAATAAAATAAAGTGATAATAATAACATAATAATATTAATAAAACTATTATATAATATATTTTTAAGTTTTATTTACTTTTTTATCTTTTTTAAAAAGAATCACACTAACAACCAGGGTTGTCAGATGTGGCGATTTCTCGCCAAACGTGGCGATTTTCAAACTTATTTGGCGACCTAATTTTTGATTTGGCGACATGGCGATTTTTTGGCGATTTAACAAAAAAGTTGGCGATTTTGTTGGCTATTTTTGATGAGCTATGCATTTGTTTTAAAATTCGTTAAATTCAATACTGAGAAATAATATTATTTTTATTATACTTATACCTAGTATTTTTATGTATGAAATTTGAGGCATTTATAAGAAGAATGGTCAGTATTTGAAAGTATGTTCAAATGGCTGATGAAGATAATGAATATCTCCGAGAAAATAAAGTGCTTTTGAAAGAATCAATCAATAGAATTAAACATAAATGTATTTAAAGTCTATGAACATTTTTTCATTATATGTATGTGGTAATTTGTTATCACATATACAATACGTTGTTGTTAGTGATATTTTTATGAAATCTTACATACCTTTGGACATTTTTGAAACACAATGAAAAAATTATCGTTAGTTAATTGGAAAGATAAACAAGTTTATGCCAAAACGTTAAAGCTGAAACGGTACGGAAGGTACGTACAATTTTAAGGAACTTACTTTGACTGGTAATTATTACTAGCAATGCCTGTGTTTAAGCTATGAACTTTACTAAAACTCGCCTTCGAAGTAGAATACATTACGAACTTCTAAACGCGTTATTAGGTGTTACAAGTTGCACTTTTTTTATACCATCGTTGAATAAATGCAATACCCTTACAATGTATTCCAAAAAAGCAGACAAATAGGGAGCTTTGTCGGTGAAGCGTTTAAGATACATAATAAAGCTGCAACTACATATATAAAAATGTAAAGGTTGGTTAAATTTTAAGGGCCGATGTTGAATGTAAACCACACTTAAACGTCAAGTTTTTTTCTGCACTTCATTTGATATTTCTCAATTTCAGACTAACTCAATTTGAACCATGGAAAGATATACAATCGAGCAACGCGTTAAAGTTATTTAGGCTTATTATGAAAATGGGCGTTCATATCAAAATGCATTTCGTGCACTTCGTGATTCAGTGATGAGGCACATTTTCCCCTCATTTTTTCCAAAATAAGGCCGGTCAGGCAGTTAATGTGGATGGTGTTCGCTATCTTGAGATGATAACGAACTTTTTATGGCCCGAATTGGAAGATATGGATGTGGCCGATTTGGGGTGTCAACAGGACGGTGCCACTTGCCACACCGCTAACTAAACAAGGGCTCTTTTGCGCCGACAAAGTCAATAGCCGTGTTATCTCACGTGGTGGCGATGTCAGTTGGCCACCAAGAATTTGACACGGTTGGACTTCTTTCTTTGGGGTTATTTAAAAAAAAGGTATACGTCGATAAGCCAGCAACAATTCAAGAGCTAAAGGATGAGATAGAACCTCAATTATATTTTTTAATACTAGCTGCAAAAAATCGTTTTTTGTTGCTGCTTTAAACTATTTTACAGTAAACATCGTACCATTTTTGTGTTCACTAGCTATTTTTACTTTTTTCTAAATAAAAATTAAGCAAAATATATATCATGGCGACTTTTTTTGAATTTTTGGCGTATTTTAGCGATGCGGAACAAATTAATTTTTTAAGGATTTATAAAAAATATTTTTAATAAATTAAAAAATATGTATTTTACTGCCAAAAACTTGAAATTAAAGGCTTTGGCGATTTTTGACATTGAATTTGGCGAAAAAGGTCAAAATCAATCTGACAACCCTGCTAACAACACAAAAAAATGTCAAAATGAAACAAGAACGAATCGTAGTAATTGTAGTAATTTCACCATGGTATGAACAGCATGTTTGGCAATCTAGTTTCAGAGAGCGAAACCAGTGGTTTATATCGTCGTATGAACATAGCATTAAATGGTTTTTTTTACATTGTTTGTTACAAAACGTTTTATACATTGTTAATCTCATTGCATTTGGGAAGAAAACAAAATCGAAGCCGTGTCTTTCAAGAAAATTTCAATTGAAGTATAACTTTCATATGTACATATGTGCATGAGTTTATAGTAACATTGGCTAGCAAAAACATTAGGGCGCTGCTACAATGCGATAGTTATTGAAAGTGCAAAATGCAGTATGTATTAGGATCCATATAGCAGAATAGCCCAATTTTATGTGATATATCAATCCATGTAAATGGATCGCGAATAATAATCACCCTTATTGTGTTTGGCGTTTTTAAGATACGCCTACGACAGTTTGGTAATAGATTAAAGAAAAAAAGTTCACGTTCTCTTTAATCTATTACCAAACTGTCGTAGGCGTATTTTAAATACGCCAAACACAATAAGGGTGAATATTTGTACATATGTATATTGAACGTGTAGCAGTGCCCATATGAATCTTTTATGGTTTAAATTATACATTGGCTGTTTCAGCAAAAATAAAAAGAGTAAAGCTATGTACATAGTATCTTCACACCTATTAAATATTTGACGTCCTATAAGTAACAACTAGTTTTATTAAAAAATTCAAATGTATCATGTATCTTCTTACAAATAAAGTTAAATTAGCCCAACAAATGTTGATCAGTTTACGGGTCAAGCTTTTTTTTGTTGAATTTGTTCGCCAAATACTTATTAGTTTGGAACATACATACTTTTGAAGAGAAACCTAATGCAACAATTACCTCAAAACAGTAAAATATTGTCATTGGCCCTTTTAGCTCCAAGTATAAAAAAGTGTACTAAAGTTTTTTTTCCTTCTTTTTATTGGCTGCAGCCGTTCCCATGATATGAACGTTAAGAAACGAAAACTTAAAGAAAACTTTTTAAATTTCAACCTTATTTTAATGATGAACTAAGTTTTTATTTGCTGTTTTTTATAAGTATAATATTCATCTTATACTAGTCCTAAAAAATAATAAGATTTTTTATTTTTTTCTTAAATGAAAATTTTTTTTATTAGTGAATTAATAAAACCATTAGTTTTAATATATTTAACATTAAATCAAAAACAGAATTAGAATTAAAATTCATAAAAGATTTTTAATTTAATAAAAGTTAAAAAAACCAATTTTCTATGAAAGTTTTACTTAATACGCGTTGTTAAATTTAAGCATCGTAAATTAATACGGGGGCAAGTCTTAAATCTTTCATTGGAGTTTATCATGTTGCTTCTGTAAAAGAGAAAAGAATATATGTACATATATAAAATTATTTACAATAATATGAAGATAAGATGTAAATATATCATACATTTTTTTATAACTTTATTTTTAACATTTTTCTAAAACCAACCATACGCTGTTTGCCTTTTTGGTCTTTTAGGCGTTTAAGTCCCGAATTCGGAAATGAATTCTACATTTAAAAAATATTTTTTTTACGTTTTCCGGCAAGTCAACAGAACTGCTTTCTTCTCTGTCCTGCAGTTATTATATCACTAATTGCAAAGTGGTCGATGCAAATACGACAATTTGCAGTAAAATCTATTTGGCAAATTTCTTTCCATTTGGTTCTCTTTTTTAGGTCCTTAGGAACATTGAAAAAAGTTCCATTGCCTTTAGAACTAATTTTTGGCATAAACGACAACGGCGAATTTTAGTTTTTTATATTTTTTTAATATTTAAAAATTCGTTAAAAAATTTTTTATGACAAAACACAAATATTATTGAAAACACAAAATTAAATTTTTTAAATTTAATATTAAAACGGAAAAATACACAACACAAAATTCAACACACTATGATAATTAAATAACACTTTGACAAGTTAATGACAAAAACTCAACACACTTGACAAGATGCATACACGAACACATACAATCAAACAATGAACGACTGGCTTACCGAGGCCACCTTTTAGTAATTTCACCATGCTTGACAAGATGCATACACGAACACATACAATCAAACAATGAACGGCTGGCTTACCGAGGCCACCTTTTAGTAATTTCACCATGAGTGCTGCCATTACGATACGAAAGATACATTTTTCGTATATTTTGATGGCTTCACGTACCATGTATAATCCTGACATTTTTCGAATCTTTTGAATCTGTATGCTAAATGTACTAAAACTTATTAAGAAGGATCATCGTAACCGACTCAATACTTATACAATAGCAGCTTTCATAATGGTAAAAGAAAACATTAAGCAAGGTATATTTATAGCAGGTAGTCTCGGAAAGCCAGCTGGTTATTTGCTTGTTTTGCGATACAAACTGTCAAATGTTGTATAGTAAACAAGTAAACAAGTTTTTTGCTGTATCTTTTGTCTCTTTTCAACCCCTTTGCTCTTTGACAGTTCGTATCGCAAAACAACAATAAAAAGCCCTGTTGTTTGTTTTATTGTACAATTGTTGTAATCTCGCGGCTACCTGCTATAAATATACCTTGACATTAAGGAAGTTTCAACTAGTGCTGGGATACTATCGATATTTATTGATAGTTCAGATTTTACTATCGATATATCGATGTTACTATCGACTGAATGTTTGTACTTAAGTAGGAAAACTTAACCAAGTTTTTTATCAGGCTACATACAGTTCGGTGTTTTTATCATTTTATTGAACGTAAGAGACGTATGCATGTATGCCCGTTATTTTAGATGACAGTTTTTAAAAATGTTGGTGCTGATTTCTGAAGGAACCAAAGAAACAGGGACTATAAGAAATTTTATTGCAACTTAAGATAATGTTCAAAATTGGATTTGATTCTCAACCCAAAAAGTAATCAATCTAGCGGACTTTTCCTCAAATGGTCATTCATTGTTTTATTCTATGCTCGCAATTGCAATTGCATTTTTATTTGATTTTTTTTTTTACCATTATTAAACTATCATATGACATTTCAGTCCCTTTGTAAGCCTATAAGCAATCCATACCACCCGCCATTCTTGTTGTTTGTATTCATTGCTTTAATTCTGCGCGAATTAATAATAGCAAGTAAAAATTGCTGCAAAAGAACTGTTTGTGTGTATAGCTGCTGTAACCAGCGTTACCGTTGTGATACTAAAGTATCAATTTGACCCTTTTTCGACGGTCTTGATACCATTTATGACCCTTTTTTTAAATTATACTTTTGTATCATTTTCACCTATTTTGTGGCAATAATCACAGCACAAAACCTGGACTTTTTGTAAACATAAACAAAACTTTGACATAAACCTAGACAAACAATGCAAGAGCAAAAAATCATCATCTGGCGTAGTGCTGCCACCTGTTTATTTCACCATGATAGCACTCACATTTTGTTTTTTGTCAACAACGCTGGACGTTAGTGCTCAAAAATGTTTTCGAAATAAGCGGAGATGGAGAAATGGACTTCAAGTTGATTTAATACCAAAATATAGAATGCAAATTCCAAAAAACCAGTTAGTATTCGTAAAAAGATTTGTGTTTAGAGATTTTGTACGACTTCTAAATTAGATTTTCGATAGTAAAGTACAAATTAAAGTACGATTTCCCTTATAGCAAAAATAACTCATATACATATTTGTTATGTTTTATTTATTGAATAACTTATGGTGATTCCTTTTCAAAAACAATGTGACATTTTATTTAAAAAATGCAATTAGGTGTTCGTTTCTTATAAATGTTTTGCTCTCTTATAGAGTAGCAAGTTTTATGCTAAAAACTTCATCCTTAATAATGTCATAAGGCATTGAACTTTTTGCCCCTTTAAAATCGACAATATTAAGAGTGCCCTGTAAAAAAGGTGACATCGGTTTATGTATGGGACCATTTTTAAAACGGCGAGGATTGCCTCAAAGAGCAAGAAAGCTTCGCAAAAATGTAGAAACTCGAAAAATTTTGCAAAAATAGCGCCATTAAATTGATTAAAAATTCCTAAAACTAACAGGAATGAAAAAAATTCAGTAAAAATTGCTGAAATTCACAAATATTTGGTAGCAGCGGTAAGCTTTAAAGAATCACAAAGCTTGCAGGAAAAAATTCGCCAACGATTGCAAAATTGGAAACAAAGCCAAAAACTTATTTTAAATCGCTAAATAGGTAAAAAAAAATTTCGGAATATAACATAAAAAGTATTTAAAAAAAATTAGCTATAATGATGAAGAACAAACTTTTTGTCAAGTGTTAAAAACAGGAAAGGGCATTCCATAAACAAATTAAGTTTTTTAAGCACTGCCTACCTGAAATAAAAATTTTTGGTTTGTTTATAAAAAAACTTGGTATTTTTATATATATTTAAATGGGAAATACTGCTTTTAAAAATGTTGACCCTTTTTTTTTATTGATATACCCTTTTTTGACCCCTTTTTCTGGAAAATCCCCTTTTTGTGACCCTTTTCGAAAATTTCCAACGGTAACCCTGGCTGTAACATGTCTTCATAGCAGGGGTCTAATCACCGCATAAGATATCGAGCAAAATTGATCGAAATTATTTATTTTGGTATCATGAAAATCAATATCGAATGAAATGTATTGAATTTGAAATAATAGCATTCGATATCGAATAACTCGACATTACATTTATCGAGTTTTCATTCGATACGTCAGTGTCTATCGTATGCAAAAAACATCGATAGTTTATTCGATACGATAGTATCGAATGCGGTGATTAGGCCCCTGTATTTTAAGTAATAATAATATCGATATTGATATTTTTCCTATCGATATTTTCGATAGTTTACGACTATCGATAGTACTATCGATAGTTTCCCAGCACTAGTTTCAACATACGATTAACTTGTGCCGGTTCACACACGTCAAGTTTGACTCGTCAAGTCTTGAGTTTTTAGGAGAGACGGGAAATGAAATGGCATTCTCTTTTCCCTTCTCTCCTAAAAACTCAAGACTTGACGAGTCAAACTTGACGTGTGTGAACCGGCACCTTAACTCGAGGATTACAAGTAGTGCAAAGTTGTTCGGAGGAAATATGAACATTTTATTTTCAGGAAATTTATATGAACTTTTTGATATAATCGCCTTGGTATAAACTCCTTAACTCGTTTATTAATTTTTACATAAATGAATTTGTTCGAATTTATTTTAATGTTTGCTTATTGTATTTTTAAAAAATACGTACCTAAACGTTAAAAATAGACTTAAAAATTTTTTTCAAAATGTATCTTTTTGGGAAAAAGTGTATCTTTTTTGAAACTACAACGTATCTTTCTCGAAATTTCACTGGCAACATTGGTATAGACCGAAAATTGCCATAAGTGGCAATCCATTGCGCAAAGGTTGCTCTTCTGATTGCTTGAGCAATTATTGCTTAGCAATCTGCTGTCAAATCAGTTGTAATTTATCTGACATTTCATTTCTCTGTACAGTTGTTTATTTATTAGTGTGTTTATTTATTAAAAAAGCAATCCAGAAAAAGCCGCCAAGTGAAAAAAATACTCCAAGAAAATACAGAAAAAGTTTTTATATATTATATTTTTAAATAAACGTCAATATCAACAAAAGCAAACGACGAATTTGTTTTTTTGTATATGGGCACTTCCACCGAAAGGTCCACCGCAACAAAAAATTATAAGTTCTTGAAAAGACTTTGTTTTATCATATTTTAACAGGAAAACAATAAAATTTAATAACTGTACAAAAATTTTATATTTATTTATAACCCATTTCAAGATTTATGAATGCAAAGTGGAACAAGTGCAACTTTTCTTAATTGGATATTTCTATTGCACGTTTTGCTATGATAACAGTGCATTGACTTTTTCTCTCTAAAACCTTTCGGAAGGTACAAAGAGTCCAAATAGAATGCACAAGAAACTATGCGATTGCAAATAACTGTAATTTTTTTCTTTGTATTATCTCATATTTCGATGTCATGTGCGACATTGAAAAACATCATTTTCTATCAATGCGTTGAAAGTAAAAGTAGAAAGCTCATCAAATTGCCAAGCCAAACAGAGATTTTTTATAATATTAAAATTAAAAAAAATTTCTGTAAAATAGCAAGATTTGTGATCTTGGTACTTATATGAAGTTGTTCACGTGCGACATCGTAAGTGTGAAAATTAATAATTAAAAAAAAATTGTTTTATATATGTAAATGATTTATTTATTTTAATATATAAATTTCAATCATTTAAATCTAGATGAGCAAAAAAAGCATTAAATTCAAAAATAAAGCCATATTCTAGCCATTAACAATGATATACGATACGATGAGATTAGACTTTAAATGACGATGCTATATATGTATATAAAACAAAAAGGGCTGTAATTCAGGGCGTGGGAAAAACAATTTTTTTAAAGTTTTTCAAACTTAATAAATATACCTTTTATTTTAGGGCGTGACTGATGAAAATATTATTGCTTGTATTGGCTTCTACCTGATTTAATGTAGTATATGTATGTGTGAAAAAGAAAAAAGGGGCTTAGTTTGTAGGCGTGTAAAAAAAGTGGGCATATTAAAATCTATGCATACGTAGTTTTAGAAGGACTTTCTTGGCACGTAAAAAAAATGGACATTTGGGGGAAGGATCCGAGATGGCATAAGTGGCGCCCAGAATTTAAGGTCGGATTAAAAAGTCACTAAAGACAAAAATGAAGCCACTATCAAGCCATGAAAAACGATATGAGATCGGACTTTAAATGGCAGCGCTAAACATAAAAAACCAAAAGGGCTGTATTTTGGGGCGTGGCAAAAAAAATGTTTCCTGTTTTAGAAACTTCATTGACATATCTTTCATTCTAGGGGGTGACTAGCACAACTTTTTTTTTTGTATGGAGGTCAACCCGGTTTAATTAACATATATATCATGAAGGAAAAAAATGTCATGTGCGACAGCGATTAAACCTAAATAAAACAAAAATTATACATTATTTTTATTTAAAATGACAGCCATATTTAAGAGAGATGAGTGCATAACATTCTACAATTTTTTGCATTCAAATATTGCCTCAGGTTTCGCTGAAATCGGCATTCGAAAAAATGGCCACAAAAACCACTTCTGTTTTCGTCACGTGCAAATGCCTTGTTTTTTTGCAATTTTCTTGAAAACGAAACAATTTATCAAAATGAACAATAGCACCAATTATATGGCTAATTAAAAGCTATAACTTGAATCTATTGCCAAAATAAATATACGTTTTATTTTGACTTTTTTTAACTTTAAATGTGTACGATGGTCACGTTCGACATGATGGAAATGCCCATATTTTTATTTTTTTAATAGAACAATACAAGTTTTAGGTTTTTTTTTTATACGCAAATAAACAAAAAAATAATACAAAACACAGCTACGACAATTACAATTAATTATTTTTAATATTTTTAATTAGGCTTAAGTTCATCAAATTTAATTTCATAAAACAAAATATGTACTTTGAACTTCAAGAAGAATTCTTGACAAAAAAGACGAAAAAACAGAAGTAAAGGAAGAACACGTAAAATAAATTAAAATAGATAATCATTCAAAGCAAATTTCGATCTACCAAAGGTTAAATACAATTTGGTTTAAGGATTGATGTTTGACTAATGACGTCAGCAGTCGTCGATGGCTGCGAGTGTTAAACGGCAAGCCCTCTGAGGAGATTGAGTGGTTGCAATCGAAACATGTCAGGGTAACCTGTCCGTAAAAACGCCTGGGTTCGAGCCCAGATTGAGTCAAGAATGAAAAATTATCAGTAAATTTTAATTAATTTTCATGTTGTAAAATTCCTTTCTTCATAAAAATAATTTAATAAAAATTAAATTTGATGAACTTAAGCCTAATTAAAAATATTAAAAATTTGGATTGAAAACCATAAATAGTTCAACAAAATAACCACAATTTAATTATTAATTATTTTATTAATTTAAAAAAGAAAATTTAACAACCACTTCAAAACACAACATAAAACATTTGTTATAAATACAGCCACAAAACTTTATACAACTACTCTTGGTAAAAATTGCAAATTTATGGCAAAGCAATATCAAGTGTTCTTCAGCAATATAATCAGCAATTATTGCTCCATTGTTCTGCCGACGTTATTGCTTGTACTTCTTTTTTTTTTTTTTTTTTTTTGCTTTCTTAAAACTAAAATTTTTTTGGCGAACTAATCATAGTTATATTGTCAGGGTATCACACAAATTTTAGGAGCCTCAACCGCAAAGTCCTCGTTCGACCTAAACCTTCGAATAGGAAGGCGAGAGCTTCCAGAATCCGCTCCAGAGTATATTGGTCTCCACCAGTAATCTTCTGAGTTTTTTTCTTGGTACTCCACAAGTAAAACGTCTGAGTTATATTGGTTCTCCACCAGTCACATGAGTTATAAATGGTTCTCCACCAAACAAAACCTCAAATTGAGGTTAAAAACGATTGCATATAGTTAATGCAGATACCGCAAAAACTGTAACTCGGTACAGTTATACGACGCCGAAACACTAACCAATGCGGGGTGACACCGCAAAACGCAACAAAAGCAGACAAACAAAATCGACCTGTTTGCCCTTAAGAAATAATGACAAAAAGCGCGAGCTGCTTCTCCACTTAGAGCAGTTTTACGAGTGTGCTTGTACTTAGCAATAAAAATTTCTACGTGGAGACCCAGCAAAAGCAAACAGCTGTTTTGTAAATATGTATGTAGGTACATTAGGGATGGGAAACTGTCGATAGTCTTAAATATCGATAGGAAAAATATCAATATCGATATTATTATTATTTAAAATACAGCTATTTAAAATACAACAAAAATGCCAGCTGGTATGGATAGGCTTACCACCTTTTAAAATTGCGAAAACGGGACACCACTAAAGGAGCATATAGACGACATGTTTTTGTCATCTGACATGTCAAATTTCCCACTGCAAAACACATACATGTCGTGTGTTACCTTTTTAACTTTGCTTCTGTAAAAGTCAGACGCAAAGTCATCTGACAAAATTTCAATTAGAGCGTGCTCTATTTTCTTCTGACAAACCATCTGACATCAGAAATCTATGCCGGGAAGAAACTGGCAGCGGCGTCAACTATTGACGGAATCATTAGCCGGCTGAAGTTAATATTTTACAATACCAAGATATGTATGCGCATCTCACCATTGAATAGAATTTATGTAAATATAAACATAAAAACCGTTTAATTATAAAATTCTAAATTGGTATTTTTAAAATAAAAGAAAAAATGTTAAGATGGCTAAATTATTTTACGGCGCAAATAAATATTTTCGTGGAGGCAGCAAGCTATTTTGAAACCGAGAACTACTTTGGTTTCTGCAATAACAATGCGAAAAAAAAACAGAGACAATGTCAGAAGCAAATTACATGTACGTTTGTGACCCAATATTATAAACCTTATGTAAAACAGCAATTTTGACAGACATGAACAATTACATGTGACTTGAAAATTTGACATGTCAGATGACAAATACATGTCGCGTACGGGCGCCTTAAAAGATCATAGAAAAATTCAAACAATTCCATTTATGTAAAATTACACTGTGCTAGAAATTCACACCTTTTTTTAGACAAGCTGAGAACTTGTTGTTTTTACCTAATTCGGGTACGCTGAATCCAATGGTGCCCACCGTTATTTTAGGTTAGCTCTTGTTTTCCAGATATACCGTTATTTCGAAAATGGAGGAGGTTGCACACCATATATTCGCGTAACTCAAAAACGGTTTAGTTTAAATTTTTTTATGATGTAAAAATGAAAAAATTGGTACATTTAGTTTTTTTTTTCTTTTTGGTAAATTTGGTAAGAGATTACATGTAGCCCAGTACAAAACTATGCGCGCGAAAAACACCAGCTAATCATTTTTTCATTAGTTTTATTTGATTTAAGTCCGATAAGTATATGGGTATTTTCATTTTTAATTATTTTTTTTTTTTTTTGCTATTTAGGTATAAAGCGTAATTTAGTGAAAGAGAGAACAAATTTGAACCACTTGGTCTAATGTACAAACTTAATTATTTGTTAGCGTAACGAGACGCTTCTGTGGAAGTGCCCATATTGGTTTCCAAATACGTAAAAAAAATTGGTCGGTTTAAAAGGATTTTGGTAGGGCTTGTAGACAATTTTGGTCGGATAAAAATTGTTAACCCTGTACCAAATTTACAATGTGAAAATTCTTGTCAGTCAGACGAAGTTTGTTGGTAAGGGGGCGACGCTGTATGCATGGTACATTTTACTTGTTTCCTTTCTCGCCGACAAAATTCGTCCGTCTGGAAAGAAACGTACACATTGTAAGTTCGGTCATACCGCCGCACAGTGAGACAACGCCGGCATTTAATACAAGAAGTCATTGTAGAGCTCTGAAATTTTGCACAGGTTATTTTTGAGACAATTCCAGTTTAAAAAAAATTAAAACAATTCGCCCACTCGAAATTTGTAAAATGCAGTATTGTCCGTAATACTTTAAGTATAACTTGGTATACTTGAATGTTATATTGTTACAAACATTATCGGAAAAAAATTTTGAAGTTTGGCCCACTTTTACCCCCACCACCCATACAACCTCAACATAAAACAAGTTAGAGTGCTATATTCGGCTGTGCCGAATCTTTGATACCCTCCACCGACAGTTCGAATGTTTAAGGAGTAACATCTGTATGATGTTATTATAATCTTAAACTGTGACGATTTGTTATTAATTATGGTTTAAGGTAACCAAACTGTTTTAAGGTAGAAGGGTTTATATGGGGCCTAGGGTAAATTATGGACCGATCATCACGAAATTTCACAGCGTCATTTCTAGTCCTTTAAAACTGTGACGTACCAATTTCTGTTATGATAGCATTATTAATTATGGTTTTAGGTGTACTGAACTGTTTTCCGGGAGTAGGGTTTCTATGGGGCCTAGGGTAAATTATGTACCGATCTTCACGAAATTTCACAGTATCATTTATAGTCCTATAAAACTGTGACGTACCAAATTTTGTTACGCTAGCATTATTTTTTACGGTTTTAGGCGTACTAAACTGTTTTCCGGGAGTAGGGTTTATATGGGGCCCAGGGTAAATTATGGACCGATCTTCACGAAATTACACAGTTTTATTTCTTGTCCTATAAAACTTTGATGTACCAAATTTTGTTATGATAGCATTATTTGTTACGGATTTAGGCGTACTAAACTGTTTTCCGGGAGTAAGGTTTATATGGGGCCCAGGGTAAGTTATGGACCGATCTTCACGAAATAACACAATTTTATTTCTTGTCCAATAAAACTTTGATGTACCAAATTTTGTTATGATAGCATTATTTTTTACGTTTTTAGGCGTACTAAGTTGTTTTCCGGGAGTAAAGTTTATATGGGGCCTATGGTAAATTATGAACCGATCTTCACGAAATTTCAAAGATTTATTTTTAGTTCTATAAAACTTCGATGTACCAAATTTTGTTATGATAGCATTATTTTTTACGTTTTTAGGCGTACTAAGTTGTTTTCCGGAAGTAGGTTTTATATGGGGCCTATGGTAAATTATGGACCGATCTTCACGAAACTTAACAGTTTCATTTCTAGTCCTATGTTACTGTGACTTGCCAAAATTTGTAATGATAGCATTGTTAGTTAGGGTTTTAGGCTTCATATACTGTTTTCCGGGAGTAGGGCTTATATGGGGCCTAGGGTAAATTATTGACGGATCTTCACGAAATTTCACAGCGTGATTTCCAGTTGAATAAAACGAATTGTTGCGAAATCTTATATCATTCTGTGCATTTTTCCACCATTTATGTTAGTTTTTGTAACAAAATTATCAATTTTTTTTAGGTGGTGGTTCCACATTTTGATTCATAGCTCAGATCCTATTGAACCGATTTTGCTGAATTTCAATCCCAAACTGCTTAGGATAACTACAAGAAATTTGACACCAAGTTTGTTGATTTCTTTTTCGAAAGTGAGCGTGTTTTCAACAGACGGACAGACAGACGGACATGGCTAAATCGACTTAAAATTACTCAAGGACCCAGAATATATATACTTTATAGGGTCTGAGATGAATAGTAAAAAAGTTTCACACGGAATGACAAACTGAATATACCCTCTTCACAACTAATTGTGGTGGAGGGTATAAAAAAAGTGCCATATTTTCTAAAATATTTTAGGTACAACCTTCAAATTTGATACTACTGTAATTTAAATCATTTAAAATGTTTCATGCAAAAATTACAATAACACGCCCACTGTTACGGCCACCTCCCATTGAAATGCAATAAAAAAGAACAATTTTTTTTTTATTCTATCAATAATTTTTTAACATCATCATGGTATTCTAATTTTTTCAATTTCATTCTCATTCTAAATGAATTAATAAAAGAATCTGATGATATTTGCAAATACATAGTGCATTACATCTTCATTCGTAGAAATATGTGAATTTTTACCAGAATGGAATAGCCTACAGTTTCTATACTCCTTATTCTTTGCTTCTTGCGCTTCTTCGGATAACATTCCTGTAGCAAAAAAAAAAGTTAATATTAAATAAAATTTTAAAAAATACTTTCAAAAATAAAAATTGCAAACAAACCTATTGGCAATATAGCCTCAGATACCATTTTGCTGCCGTGAATGAGAACTTTATGGACAGTGATAGGCATGTAATACCAGCCATTAAGCTCTACATACAATTTTGCAGTGTCCATGCAATACATACGTATGGAATTTACCAACATCTATATTTTTACTAGTATTTATAGTATTTAATATAATTTTAAATCGGTGAATTAAGTCTACATTTACACCAGTTATGTCAGCGGTTATTTCTGGATTTTCAAAAAATCTTCTAGAGACATTACCATCATTGGTTGTTCCCACGCCTTGTTTCACCACATCGACTTTTAAATCCAGAACTAATTTGAAATTTTTTTTTATTTCTGTTTTAACAGCTTCTTTCTGTTCTTTTGTGTCTTTATTTGTCCTCCACGCTTTAAAACTTTTATTATAACTGATATGTAATATACATTTAATGAATTTTATTCGAGCATGTAGCGCCGAAATTCCAAATTTCAATGCTTCAGCTGAATTTGTTCTCAAGATAACTGCTTCCAAATTATTCATTTCAGTAGGTTTTGCTCCACATAAGAAACAAACAGCCATCGAGCAATTCTTACTGACTGTTGTTGCAACGTTTCCGTCAATCATAGTCATAGTTAAACTATGAGATATCGCAAACTTCTTGTTGGACATTTCGAATTCTGTCGTTTTTAAATTGTTAATTGTAATTTAAATTGTTAATAACATTGTTAATAAAGTCTTGTTGAAGATGGTTCTGAATTTGTCCAACACAAATAAGAATCATTGTAAAGATCAAGTAACTTTAACGGAACAAGAGATGTTAAAAACATATTTTTATCAGAAACATTTTCATCGGTGATGATCCATCACACCCCCATTTACTTATTAAATTCAACTCATTTGGAATCTCATCAATCTCACTTTTTGTTTTTGTTTGAAAAATTCTTGAAACAGTGTTATCAAGTAATTCTTGTAATCCAACAATGCTAAAACGTTCATCAACCTTAATATTTGCAGGATAGCATTTTTTTTAACTTCTAATATTTTGCTATAGTGTGGGAATATATCACAACCAATTTTTTTTGCAGAGCTTCTTAAAAATTCATATTGGTGTCTTGATAATGAAGCATCAATTATAAGGCTGAGTGCTTTCTCTGGTGTAAATGATTTTAATTGTTCACTCTCTTCATATTTTTTAGCAGCAGACACTATCAAGTCTTTTGGAGAACTTTCACAAAATTGAGATATTTTACTTCTCTTAGGCCTTTCTTGGCTTTCTTCGAAAGCTTTTACAGGTCGTCCACGCTTAACGGAATGCGAAGTGCTTGGTTGTTCATCATCCAAAGTTTCTTCACATATGGTGTAAAGCTGTGCAAGCCATTCTTCATTATGAGCCAAAAATTTACTTTTTATGCGCCCAGATTTGTTCCATTTGGATTTTAGTTTTGGTATGAAATATTTTATTAAAAAATCACGAAATTTTTTAATAATTAAGTCCGACATTTCATTGAATTTTGTTGATATGACACCAACAACAACATCAATATCTTTATTGCTATCCATTCAAATATCAGAAATTGCTCTATAAGAAATTGTTGAATTATCCATGACTTTGTAAATTTTTTTTTAACACTTTATATAAACTTGCACTCTCAAATAGATTGTGAATTAAATATATTATTGCAATTACCGTTTGTTGATCAATAATATTTAAAACAACAACAATGTAATATTATTTTACAGTTGCGTATTTTTTTTAGGTTTTTGTATGTTTAAAGTACTTTTGCAAACTTTTGCTTTATGTCCTGTACTTCAAACGAAAGCTGAGACTTCAATCTTTCATTTGATATAAGTCTGCACCTAGGGCGAGGGGCTGCTCTATATATCCTAGTTCATTAAAAATGCAAAGTGTTCAATTTTTACACCACAATTCTGTTGTTAGGAATTTTTTTTTTGTGTTTTTTTTTTAATTTATTTTTTCATCTACGCATTCTACAACAACTAAATTAATTAAAAAAATTAAAAAAAAAAATTAAATAAAAAAATTATGTATATTTTTATTTTTTTGAATATTACATAGGTATTGAACTAACATATTTCAAGCGCGTTGGCATACCTCAACTTTGACTTGCTCTAGACCAAAAAGTAATGAAGTTATGAGGCTGAAATTTCAGGGAATTGTTACTCATATACCTGTTAATATACTGTGAAAATAACATTCAAATTGGACGACACGCCAAAAACCATTTTTTCCGCGGTTACTATAGGGCTGTCTCACTGTGCGCCGCGTGGAATAAATAATTGCAAATTTGCTTTTGCACAAAAGTAACTTTCCGCAATCACGGAACGTAATCAATAATACCCCCCATTTTTATTTTTAATTGGGTTGAACATAAATAATTTCAAAACGATTATATCCCGCCACCTGCATATGAATTTAAAATGGCATTCAAACCCTGCAAGCCACATAAAACAACTGTCAAGGCGAATTCATGTAAAAATGAATTCGCCTTGACAACTGTTTTATTAGGTTATTGTGATTTGATATTAGTAATTGTGAATAGACTGGACCATATGATTGATAACATTTTTTTTCTGTTTGGTGGGGATTAACATGCAGTCTACAACTGACATGAAATGCTTAACTTTAACACTAATATGATGTTAGTGTTAGGTATAGACTCATCATGTTAGAAGTTTTCTCATGTTATAACACGGTTGTTAATGCAAATGTTTTAACAACGCTCTTATAACTTCAAGTTATAACTGCAAATCATGTCAGTTGTAGACGGGCAGTTAGGCTCCAACTAAACCACACAAGACAAAATGGAAAATAAAATAGAATCAACAACTACCATCACAACATGTGCAAGAAATGCAGCGGCTTCAAGTCTGAAGGCACAGCGCAACTAAACAAAACCTGTATGATTACAACATAAATGGAAATAAAGAAAAATCGCGACTAATAAACAAATTCATAACAAAAAATAAACAAACTGCCAAAAGCAATCGCTGCTGTTGCAACGGAAACCTTTTAGTCAATCAATAATTTATTTATTTGTATGCAAGTACTTTGCCTGCAAATTAATTTAACATCTTATTGCGAAAAGTTAGAAAACACATCATGAGAAGTCGTCATAGTGGAGGAAGTAGCAACTACAGTACAGATACTAGCAGCAGCAGTGATGAGGAAACCCAGCTAAGGAAAATACATGCAAGTATGTGTGGTGTTGGCCATCAAAAATACAATGATATTGTGCAGAGGTAAGATTGATCCACATAATCAGACTTTGTAATTGTAGATTTATGTAGCTTTGGACTTTGATAAATAATGTAGAGTCATAACTTTTGGAAATCTATGCAACGCACACGTAATTTTGTTTTTTAAAGTCAAAAGTCGCTGAGCTGATAAGACGAATACGTAGATATGTATGTACATATGTATTATCATTAGGGTGGAGCGTGCTGCGTGAAGGGAAAAAAGTCGTTCAATAAATTTTTAATGCCTCCAGAATGTTGCATCTTCCTAAATTATAGGTAAACGGGCTCTTCACCGAAAAATCTACTTTTTGTAACGTAACGCCAGCAAGCAAATAAGTTTGTATTGTAGGCCCATGTTGGTCAAATGTTTCCAGTTTTTGTTACTTAATGTAGAGCTAGTTGCGCTTTACACCAAATTACAAAAAAGCAAACAATGCATACATATAAAGCGTTTCGGAAAACAATTTAAAGTGCTTGCTGACGTATATGACAAAAAGTAGATTTTCCCCCTTAAGCCTGCTGTAAGTTAAAGTAGTTTTATGAATTTTATTGAAATTTGCTTAATTAGTATGGAAAATGTTATAAATTAAACTTAAAATCGAGGAGATGTGACAAAAAATAAGAAAATTTTACGCCATAAGGCAAATTTTAATCCATTAGGCTTTTAACTTTCTTAACTTTTATCTAATTTTTCTAATTTTATACGCCTTGTGATCGCTACAAAATTATCTTTGAAATACTGCCGGAAAAAAATATACTCAACTCAGTATATCTTTTTTTATCTTAATGGAGCAATTTAAAATGATAGATTTTTACAAAACCTCTAAAAATATATGTTTTTAAATTTTAAGGCATGTAATTCAATACATTTTTATTCGATCAATACAAACAACAGTATTGGCTGAAAGAATAGAAAGATGTGTAAAACTTATTTTATTCAGATGAACCGCTGTCGAAATTTTCGCTAATGAAAACAATTTTATTTTTCAAGAATATCGCCAAAACGGTCATTAAGAAAAGTAAAGGAATTTCATATTCGTGTTCAGTGACCTCATATAAGCTTAGAATTTTTTTTATTTAAGTTATGAAAAAAACTTGGAAATTCACAAAATTGACCTAATAACTTAAATCTTAATCTGCCCTTCAATGTAGAAAATAGTGGATATTTTGAGTGTAATTTCATTATTTGTTCGACCTACCGACCATTTAAAAAAAATTGAGTTAGGTATGGGGTATACCTAACTTGTTTCACGAAATTTTTATGATTTCTGAAATATTTAGCAATTATTATGCTCCATATGAACTTTTAAAGTTTATTAAGTATTGTTTTGCTCTACACGCCGCTGCTTGGCAATTGCAGCAAATTCCTCGTACAAGAAGGTATAAAATAAATTTTACACTTGCTTCGCTTCATTGTCGTAAATTACAACAACTCAATATATAGAAGTAATCATACGTATGTAGCACAAAAATCATCTCTTTAAAAATAAATGTAGAAAAGTGGTGTATGCGGCACAAAACAATAATTTTCACTTTGAATAAACTTCAAAACATTTGCGCAGTGGTAAAAATACAAATTATCGGGTATATTTTCACAAAACTTCTTGTAAACCTGCATTGTCGTTTTCTATCACAACGATTTTTTGCCATATACGCCATACCAATAATGAGCTGACGAACTATACAAAAGTTGTGTTCATTTATTAAAAATTGTTAAAAATTTGCAACAAATTTTACTTATAAATTTACTTTTAATATTGACTTTTAACAATTGTTAAAAATTTGTAAAAAATTTTAGTAAATGAACACAGCTAAAATGTTAATTATTGCATCATATGATGTTTCACAAATTGATCGATTTGAGCTCATTTTCAGAACATTGATGCTGTGTTTTCTTCAATTATTTGTGAATAAAATGTTTTGTGACGTTCCGCCCTAATATATTAACATGTGTATGAGTGTAATTTTGTGAAATTTTAACACATTTCCACGGAGTAAGATAATGGTTGTATTAAATATATTATAAATATTGCTTGTTTCCAAATTTTTCTGCATGTGTTAATACCAATTATTTCTATTGAATCAATTATATCATTGGGAACACCATCAAGAATAAGCATACATATGAATATGTATATATGTATGTACCTACCATACATTCATTAGAAGACGAATTAGTTGAATTCTGCAGTGACGCCTGTAGGATGGGCATTGGCGCTGGGTATCACAAAGGGACAACTGAAGGACCAAGATAACTGCCTAACCTTTGTATGTACATAAGGGATGTTCAAAAGAATAAAAGTAAATTCTAAAGACAATGAATTGGCTAATTTAGTTACTTTGTGTATAAAAACATTTAATATGAAGTTTTGTGCAGGTTGGATACCAAAAGTCCAAGCGGAAAGCGATTGAGTATTTCAATAGTCTAGCGATAAAAAAAAGGTTGGGCCCATGTTACTCGAAGTACATAAATATTTAAGGAAGCTATGGCACAAGCTCTACTTCAAGTTGTACAAATAAAAATGTCGACGAAAGTGGACAAAAACATAATACAGTACTTTTCGCTTATGGTCCATTCCGCTTAAAGGCCAAAAACGGATATATTCACATACAGATTTTTTCGAATTTCATACAAATTATTTGTTCTAAGGTCCATTTCGCTTGTAGTCCATTTTTGTTTAAAAGCCACATTTTCTTAGCATGCGTATATAATTCTTCATGCAAAAATGTTCGCTTATAGTCCACTCTGTTTTTTATATATTTTTAATCAACTGGCAACATGTTTTAATTTACTTTTCTGGCAACTATAATAAATGCCAAATTTCGCAATTTATATTTCATGACATGGTGTCTTCGTCGGACAATTTTTTGTTAAATAAACGTCCAACTTCATAAAAAAACCGCTAATAAAAGTATTAGAGTGTTTTTATATAGACTTTGACGTTTGGTATAACAAAATATTGTCAGGTGAAGACCCCATGTAAAGATCCTATGAAATTGATATTAATGTTGTGTTTGATTTCGTCATCCAAAGAATTAAAATGAATCTCATACGCATTTGTTTTTATTGAAATCTTTTAAAGCATTTGAATTAATTAATAAAAAAGATTTTTGTTTTAACTGTTTATTTAAAATAAATCAATATTTGGTTATGTTTTAAATAAACTTTTCTTTTGTTTAAAAAGAGTGGATTTATTGAAGAAAATAATATTTATATAGTCCAAAATGTGGATTATACTAGGTTTCACTTATTATCCATAAAATGGCTTATAAAAAAAATCGGTTATAGTACAAATTCGCTTATAGTCCACAAAAGTTGTGCAACTATAGTAGTGGACTATAAGCGAAAAGTACTGTACACATATCGAGCCCTAACAGCGAAAATAACGTAAGCGACATGATTTTCAATTTTCGTTTTTTTTAATAAATGACTTTATTGGCAACACTTGCATCATCTCCTAAAATATCATGGTCACATAATGTACCGTTACGATTTTATAGCAAAAACAATTTTAGTGTAAGCGACAAATTTCATACAAAATTAATATGAAATAAAACAAAAAAGCTCTCTCCTGTAAAATTTGATTTTTGGCGCTTACATTATTTTCGCGGTTAGGGGTCGATATGTATGTACTAAGGTATTCAAGATAGAAGTCTTGACAGAAAGAGTACGAAAAAAAAGAAGAAAAGGAAGAAACATGTAAATAAAATTGAAAAATAATAATTAATTGCAGCAAATTTCGAACCACCAATAACATTGGATGAAGTGGTGCAGAGGGTAGAATGCAAAGATCTCTGATGATGAGAATGTGGTTATTTTCAAAACGTAAATTCAACCCGAGTTGGAGCCGCAGCTTATCATAGAATAAAAATTATCAATAAATTTTAATTAATTTTATGTTGTAAAATTCCTTCCTTCAGTTAAAATAATTTAATGAAAATTAAATTTGATGAACTCAAGCCTAACTAAATTATTAACGATATTGAAACGAAAATTACACATTTTGATTAAAATGAAACCAGTAATATATATCGGCTTATGTTATGATACTTAGGTTTTTTGGAATTGTAAAAATCTGAAACCAAATAACCTATCTGCAGTATTAATTAGTATGAATAAATAAAAATGTCTTTATACACATGAATATTATATACATTAAATAATTACAGTAGTAGTTTCTTTTACTGGTTTAAGCAAAAATAAGTACTTAATGTTTGTTTAAATTACACTATGCAACAAAATTAAACTTTTATCGTGATTTTTGATGATTTATTTTTCTCTTTTTTTGTGGGTAACGGTCCTCTAGGTACAAAAACTTTGTCATTTGTAATATTACATGTTCAAAATTTTGCACACATATGCGTTATGACATAGGGAATAAAAATCCATAAAAAACTCAATTTTGAAATTTTTGCAGATAGGTTATTAGGTCTTTAAGATGACGATATAAAGATAAATACATATTAAGTAATTCAATTGTTAAATTTACTTCATAATTAGAAAGTCGATTTAGATGGTCATCGATTCTGAGGAAAAAAATAATATTCTTGAAAAACCTGTGTATCTTAACTTTTTATTTTGGTAATTCATACAAAAATTTAGTTTTAAGGGGTTTATATAGCGATAAAGTTTCGACTATCTATATAATAAAAATGAAATGTTCTCTGTTGCTGATCGCATAACTTGAGAACGGCTTGACCGATTTGGACGATTTTTTCTTTAAATTAGGTTTTTACGGAAAGAAATTTTGCCCCGCCCACTTTTTTCGATTAACCTAAAATCAGAAAACGGCTCCATCGATTTGGCTAATTTTTTTTTCAAATGTTCGTATTAATCCATTTTAAATTTTCATCGAAATAAAAATTTACCACGCCTACTTTTACGCCCACTTTTTTCGATTTACCTAAAATCAGAAACCGGCTTCATCGATCATTAGTAATCAGCTACCGAGCGAAGCCGGGGCAGCCAGCTAGTAGGTTAATAAAAAATTTAAATTTTATAAAAAGGTTTAGTGTTAAATTTAATACTATATGACACGATACATCAAATCTGTAAAATATTTTGGCGATAATTACAATTATGAAAATATCGGATTTTGTGATAATGCGGATTCAAAACTTGCTTTTTTTGTAAAGTTTAGCAGCTTGGCGTTTTGTGTTATAAGACTTTTAATTCGTAGAAGACTGCCTTTCAAAAATACTTTATATTGGAGGATGTTAAGGATTTTTTTTTTTTTTTTGAGAAACGATTCGGATTAATACATATCGAGCCCTTATAGCATAAATGATGTAACCAACAAAATTAAAATTTTACAGGAGAAGGTTTTTTTAAAATATTTTTGCTTCAAGTCTAGGGTTTCGTTTGAAATTGCTTTTGCTCTTATTTTGTTAAGGTACTTCCCAGAGATATGAGATTTTTAGAGAATGTTCATAAATTATCGATTTTCATCAAAAAAACAAAAATCTAAAATTTTGTTGGTTACATCATTTTTGCTATTAGGGCTCATTATGTGTGTATGTGTGTATGTATTTTCGAAAGTTTACTTAAATGTGCTAAGCATTCTTGCAAGTATAAGTACCGAATTAGAATTTATCACAAGGTAAAAAACACATATCTTATGAATTATTTCCAAATAGCAAATTGTTGTTGCAATTAACATAAAATGTAAATCTCTTATAATTTTAGACCTCGTGCTTCACCTGGATACTGGTTATGTTGTCTGCTACCTTTAGCGTTAATAGCTGGCTATTTTACTTCAATTAGAAATCAAATACAATGTCCTGATATGCCAGCAAACTACAAAACTATTACAATCGTTTCGGTTGCATTATCAATACAGACGATAAGTTTTTATGTATATCTTTATCTTCGAGCGAAACTCTACAAATGGCTGATTGTTTTCATACCTTTCATTAGTGGCACTAGCATTTTTAAGGTTTTTTTAAATGAATCATGGACATGGTCTTTGATCTGGACACTGTCTGCTACCATATTATATCAAAGATGTTATATTTTAGTAATGCGAAAGATGCCCATGAGTTTTACATACGGTGAAGCTTCGATAATAGTCCAAGGTCTTTTACTTTTTGCAATCAATTCAGTATTGGTATTGAACGGAACGCTGTGTAAAAATGCTTCATATTTATTTGGAGACCTACCCAATTTAAATATTATTATGATGGTAAGTGTACGGTCGCATATACTCAATGTGTGTTAGATTGAATTATGAATATTTTCAGTTTGCTTTACTTTGGCTTTTGGTCGTTTGCATTTTATTGGCAGTTTTCAATAGTTTGCGCAAACCGTTTTTGTTTTATCCATTAATGGCGATATTTGCTATTTGTGCTACTTTATTACCCATCACGAAGCCATTGCCAGTAGTTTTTCTATTTGAATTTATATTTAGAGACAGTAAAAGGGTAAGTTGTGATTTTTTAAACTAAACAACTAAGATCCCACATTCTTGTTTGTATCTATAGCTCTACATAATAATCTTTTATTTGGCTCTGGTTGGAGCAACAGTCTTTGTCATCGGCTGGCAATTGCGTCGCAGTACCAAGCAAGCCTCGACCCGTGTAAGAAAAATGTTTCATTTACTTGTGGTTCTAGTCTATATACCTGGTCTTCTATATGAATGCGCCTTACTTTATATTGCGTCAGGAGTGGCTTTAGCTTTAATGGCCGTATTTGATCTTTTAAGAATACTTCGTATGCCACCGTTGGCAATGATTCTAGACAGTGCCTTCCATTCATTCGCCGACGAAAAAGATACTGGTATTGTATCATTTACGCCATTTTGTTTGTTAATCGGATGTTCAATACCCATGTGGCTACTACCGTGTCCTTGCTATCGTAATGAATACGATTTAAACCCAAAACTGTTGCCATTATTAGCTGGTATATTAACAATAGGATTTGGTGACACTGCTGCCAGTGTGATTGGTTCGAAATTTGGCCAAACTAAATGGAGAAGTAAGTATTACAATTTCTCTGTTCGATGTACAAACTTTAGGTTCTAAAATTTTTATGTTTTTAGATAGTTCCCGTACATTTGAGGGATCTATTGCTTATATTGTGGCTCTGCTAGTACCAGTTGTGATATTATGTTTACTAGACTTGCTGACTTTAACCTCAGTACAATGTTTAATTTTAATTTTAGCCACTATTATAACATGCCTTATAGAGGCTCATACTGATCAAGTAGATAATTTAGTTTTACCTTTGGTATTTTATATAATTGTAAGTTTAGTTTGACTGATAAAATCTGTTACTTACTAAATTAAAAATTTATTGTATTTAAATACATTCCTTTTTTGTTTATAAGAAGAATTTATTACTGTTTTAAAATTTTCTTTATTATTGTTAAATTTTATTAAACTAATAAAATAAATTTTCTGTGTTTAAAAAAAAATTATTTAGCTTTTTATTCAGTTTTTTTCTAAATTAGTTGGACGGTTGTAAAAGTATTAACACCTTCCTTTTTTTAACATGAATAAATGCATTTGAATAAGAACTTACTATCAAACAACATGTAAACACGCACGACGAATTTTTAAATTCTTACAATCACACACGCTCACTAGGTTTTTCGTTATCGTACCAGATGGATTTGCCAATCCATCCCATCTGCGCAAATCTATGACTTGCGCTTGATAAGTGCTTTACGGTGAGTTATCTTCAAATGCTTCGCAATATCATCAAAGGCCGTTACACACTATCCCACAAAGTCTAAAGTATTTTTCAAAAATGCTTCCTTGACCTAATCACTCTTTAAACATTTTCAAAAAACAATAACATCATGACAGGGTTGCATTTTCGTAAATCACTAACGACTTTGTGGGATAGTTTATAACAGCGTTTAAAGACATCCGACATTATACAGTTACCCTAGGTGTCGTATAGCTACCCTGTAGGGGAGCAATGTCAGCCTCGCCATCAGTAAATATACATATATCCCTCGATATGCGATAATAACATTCCTACGCCCGGCAGACGAAAGAGAACTTTTATATCCAGTTCCTCTATGAACCCCCTCCAGATACCCATGTGTACCAAATTTGGGAAAAAAATTCTTACCGTTCTAATATAATAATCAAAATTCAAACGCAAAGAACACCTTGCTGTTATTGACTTTGGCAAGTTTTTTGCTTCTCCAGTAAAAAAAAAATGAAAATGTAGTTACGTCCGTTTGTATTTAAGGTGACGATATGAATGTTTTTAACTAAATTTACGAAAATAGAAAAAACTTCGACACAGTTTACAAAAATTTTCGTAAAATATCTATACAAATTTTTTTTCCTAAATTATATATAAATAATAGCGGAGTTCAGTATTAGGCTTCCAAAATTGCAAAAGCAAATATCTCAGCTCTTTTGTTAAATCCAACAACAAAATACACAGTTTCCGTCTATAAAAAGATTTTTTCTATTTAACTAAAGCAATGTACGCAAGTTATCGTACATATAAGGCAGTGACGGGCACATTTGCAAATCCTATCTACGCGTGCATAGGAATAAAAATGCTGCTTGTGTGACGTCGACACATATACACTATAAACTTCTTTGTGTGGTCTATGACAATGTACGTTCGGCTGTTGATTTGTTGTTATTTCGTCAACACAAGTATAAATGTGGTAGTATGTGTGTGCCCTTCACTGATATAAATGTTGTTGTTTTTTTACTTACCAAAATTGGAACACCGAGCAAAACAATTATCAAATAAATGTTTGTTGATACATATATAGATTTGTTTTTTTTTTATTAGTTAATTATTTTATAAGATACATACATACAAATACATATTAACTAAATTAGACTTACATTAAAAAATTAAAGTGTATTTTTTTACAATTACTATTAATAAACATACAAAACTACTTTGTAAAAAAACAAAAACAATTAAATTTTGAATGAACAGATTTTGAATTTCAAAAACCAAAAACGTAAAAAACGAGATAAATACATATTACAAATAAAAGGCAATCAAAACAATTTTTAACAGAATAAAGACTTTGTAATCTTTCTACTCATAAAGCAAAACTTTAAATTCTTTTAATTCACAACACATTGTAAAACAGTTTTAGGAAAACATCCAAACACTGAGAATGATTTTTTAAATACTTTAAGTAGTTTACAAAACTTTTAATTGCAATTTTCTGTTAGTGAATATGAATATACGAACGTTTTCATTAATGCTCAGCAACAGGCAGTTATAGGCAATACCAGGGTTATACTAAGCATTTAAACTATGTACATTAAATGTGTTGCGAAAGGTTTCCATTAACTTTAAGAATACAATTTTTGGATTTTTTTTTTATATTTTGACTTGACAAGCAATTCCATTGGTTAAGGCAGTTTTCATTAGCGGCGTGTTTTTTTTTTTTTTTTTTTTTTTTTTTTTTTTTTTTGTTGAAATTTGTATACAATTATGTGTAAAAATATGTAACTTTTTACAGTTTTATGTAAATAAACTTAATATTAAATATGTAATAATAAACTAACTAACAAATACATATAAATTGTCACAAAAAAATATTATTCTATTAAATTGGCTCCTGCTGGAAATATTCATGTTCTAAACAGGCCAATGCAGAGGGTCGTAAACGTAAATCATACGAGAGCATTTGCTAGTAAAATAAAAAAAGGTAATTATTAAAAATAAACACTAAAAAAGTAAGAAGGCTACAATCGGACGTGCCGAATTTATGACCCCGAAATCAGTTGTCAAAAAAAAAAAAAACTATAAGGGTATTCATTTCAGTTTTTTTATTTGTTGGAAAAATGGAAAAGTGGAAAAATGTAATTTTTGTTACAACAACCATAAGAAAAAAAATTCCACCAAAACTTACATTTTTATCAGACTAAAACCAAGTGTAAAAAAGTCAGGATAAAAAGATGTAATTTTCCGCTTTAAACGTCAAACGAAATGATGTTGCCATTCATAAAAAACTGCTAATTTTTTATACAAAGTACGAAAAATGGCATCTCTTTTTATAAACTCTTGAATTGTACAACTCTGATTTTAAAAATTATTTTTTATAGTTACAACATTTCTTTTTCATTTAATCTTTCAAAAAGAAAAAATTCATATTAAATATGTGTTCAATGAAAAAAGTTATTAAAAAAGAATTAAAAAAAAGAAATGGGGTCAAAAAAAAATTGACAGAAGCTGAAGTTAATAAAATACTCGACTTTTTGGCAGACAATCGCCATTTTGAGTTACTTTTTGTAGTCGAATATTATGATGAAAATAACACCAATCACTTCGTTTTAAATTTATAATCAATTTATTCACTTTAAACACTTTTGTTCGGCATCTTGAAAAATATCAATTACTTCCACGAATTATTTGACAGATTTTTTTTGACAGTTTGTAAAAAAAAAAAAAAAAAAAAAAAAAAAAAAAAAACCCCCGTTCACGTCAATAAGAGTGTAATTTTTCTTTTTTCCACTTTTCCAACCAAAAAAAAAATTTAAATGAATACCCTTTATGTAAAATAATAAGGGAAATCACGATGGGTAGTGCAGTGTGCAAACGATGCAAAACAAAATGTACGTATTTGCAAATTGCTCTGTTTTACTTCGTTTGCACAAAAATACCATGAGCAAAATTAGTAAGGGTATTCACGTCACAAGTTAGTTGCACCCTTGCAAAAAAGCAAAAGTGCAAAGTGCAAAGACAATTATTTACGCACAACTAATTGTCTGTGTGGTTGTTGTTATATTTTTGCACTTTTGCTTTCTTGCAAGGGTGCAACTTGTGACGTGAATATATTTGCTCAGTTGCAAACAATAACATTTGACAAAGAGAATTAAATTTAAATAATTTAAAAAGAAAAAATTTATATTTGTAAACAAATGCAGATTTTTTACGGTACTGCCAGAAAAAGTTTTTAGAAAAATAGCACATTTGCACAACTTCGGTCTAAAATGTCCGTTCAGTCCGACACTACAAATTAGTAGATGTGCTCAAATTTGTTGCTTTAGCTTATCCCGTATGCCCGTTATAATGCTAGACTTATCCAGGAGTGGAATTTGTATGGGAGGCTCGCTAAGGGAAATAATGAACCCGTTTGACCCATTTTTCAATACCAAACAAATCCGTCATCCAAAAATCATTTTTACTAAATTTAATCTTCCTAAGTCTGTTAATGCGACCTTTATCGTGCTTTAAACAGACAGAGGAACATGGCTAGATCGTCTTAGAATTTCACAAGGATATAGAATATATATTCGATATGTTACGAACATAATGACAATCTCAATAATAAAATCAGTTAAACTTACAGCCAGCAGATCATTAGAATATTCACAAAGATTAGGGCACAAATCCCTAGGTTGTTTAGGATGCCGCAAAGGAAAATGTTCTCTGGATAATGATATGGTTTTTGGCCATTGAGAAGCTGTAGGCCGACCAGTTAGTCTAAATTAAAATAAATAACCATAAATAGGTAATACATAATTATATATCTTTTCATTGAGTTGAATAATTTTAAATGGCATTTACTCGAATATACGATCCAATTGATTTGCTTCTGAGGTACCGGGAAACAATGCCTTACGGGAAAACATTTCAGCTATAATACACGCTGAACTCCATATATCAACTGAACTATTATAAGTCTGGGCCAATAACACCTCTGGTGCGCGATACCATAATGTAACAACTACAGAAGTTAATTTCATTTCGAAATCATATGTTTTTGCCAGGCCAAAGTCAGCAATTTTTAAATGGCCCTGTGAGGATATTAGGAGATTTTGAGGTTTCAAATCACGATGTATAATCCGATGCGAATGCAAAAAATCCACACCGGTAAGAAGTTCACGAGAAAGACGCTAAACGTTTATGAAAAAGAAAAAAAATTATTAAATTATTAAAAATAAAGTTAAACCTAAACTATACCTGTATTGTAGTTGGAGGCATACCAGATTTAGGCAAACGTTCTATTAAATCTGATAAATCTTGTTCCAAATGCTCGAAGACCAATAATACCATTAGTTGACCTTCTCGTTCCAAGAATTGACATACTTCAAATAATCTGTAGAAAAAAAAAAAACTAATTAGTTATTGTTTGTGATATTAACATTAAGTTTGACTTATTATTCGGTGTTGTATTTTATTTATGAATTATTTATTTTTGTGTAGTGTAGTCCAGTTTTTTAATACCTATTATTTTATTATTAAGAACGACACATGCCTAGATAAGTTAATTGGGACCTCCTGAACACGAAGAACGGTGTAATTTTTTTTTCTAAGTAGCGTTTATTTCCGATATGCCATTTATTTCGATCGGGCTTTTTGGTTGGGCTCCACAAGGGTTTGAGTGGGATCATACACTGAAAACTGGTGTTTTCCTGCTTGGGGGATCTGTCCAGGATAGAATTAAAATCGCGCCTTCTCTTCACTAGGAAGACGAAGTGGTTGGACTTTGCAGTGACGCCATCTGAGTAACTGCTCTAAGGGATGGGCATTGGCGCCAGGTATCCCAAAGGGACCAATAAAGGACCCAAGTGAGCTGTCTTTTTGATGGCTGCCAATGGAACATAACCTATTCACCGAAAAACATAAAAGTACCATTATCTAAAAACGTTACCTAGAAAGAAAAAAATTACAGCGTTTTTCGTGTTCAGGAGGTCCCAATTAACTTATCTAAGCATGTGGCGTTCTTGGTATTTTTCCAAATTAAAAATTTGTAAAGCAGTGTAATAATAATAATTCTTAATAAATATTGATCAAAGGTACCTATTTTGACCCAAATCTCGAATTGTTTTTTTTTAACAAAATAGCATTTTATCTACCTATCTAGGTATAAAATTATATTCAGGTATGTGATGAAAAACGATCGTTTTCAAAATGATAGTTTTTAGCAGGTGTGATGAATTTCGAACGATTTAAAAATCCATTTCTGAAGTAAAGTCATTATTTTTTGTTCAAAATACAGTTCAATTAATATATTTAATAAAGAATTTAACTGAATATATAAATGAAAACGGAGGAAAATGTATTAGAAATCAATTTGTAAAGATACCGAAAACGATATTATCGTTTTCAAATCGTTTTGTTTTCAAAATCGTTTTCCATCACATACCTGATTAATTTTACTAAAATGCCCATACATTTTCAGTTAGTTGATCGTAATTGATCTAAAGAATTAAAACAATAACAGAAAAACAAAAAACTAGCGTTTTACACAAAAACAAATTTTAAATCTCTATTTTTACATTTATTTTTATATGTAAAATTTACAAACATAAAATACAGCTTTAAAATATCTGTAACCCTGTCCTAAATCTTTTAGAAATACAACATTGTCAACCATATTGTCAACCAAGTGTTGTTAGCGCCACTCTTAAATTTGGTGTCCACTCAAAACATTACAAAAACGCACTCATTAAGAAACACAAACAAAAAACAAACAAAAAAAGAAATACAGAGAGCAATCAAATTAAAATAACACTCAGAGTTTAGAGATTTTTTCAATTTCCCCTTATTAGAAAAAAAAGAGGTATTTGTCCCAAATATATAAACACAATTCGACGATATTATAAATATTGAGAAAGAGACAGAAAGGAAAATGGAGAGCAATGCAATGTAGAGAAATAAAGAAAAACCTGTTGAAATTTACCATGCTTGTGTTTGTGTGTGTTCATTTTTATAAAGTAAATGATAGTATGGGTGTATCGTGTGCAAATTCCCCTTGATTATAAATAACAAAAATAGGTAAATAAGAAAAAAGATTATTGAAATGTAAACACGACTAACAAACAGCTGATTTACAAATTCATATGATCGAGCAAATAATTAATTGTATCTGTCTGGCCTTTGTTATTAAGTAATAAAATGTATTCTGCTTTCATTTTAGCATTCAACGAATGATTGTAATCAAGCCCATTGGGCGGTGGTTGAATTGGACATAGGTACAAGAAAAAACTTTGTATACATATGTAGGTAGGTACCAACTTTTATTTGAAAATAAATAATAGTCATTGCGGATGTATTCAGGTCTGAGGTTAGTTATGGTTGGATGTCTGCTATAGTACGTGTGTATGATTACCGTTCGTTCGTTTAGTTCACTTAAGTTGGCTATTTAGTTGAATGTTTGTGTTTGTTCGATTTTGGTGATAATAGTTGACGTTTATATTTTATTTGCGACTAATGCCAAACATGACGTTTCATTTTATTTTATCAGTTGCTTTTGTTATTGTTGCAACTTTGTATTCAAATTGCTGATAACAGTTTTGTTGTTATTGTATGTTAGTGTAAGGGCGAACATTATTTTACGAGTGGTGTATTAGAGTAGATTTTTCGCTTTGTATTTAATTCATTCAATTGGACTATACGTTTAACCGCCCGGCCGGCATTTCTGCGCTGTTAGCATTTGCTTGTTTGGAAAGATTTTACAGCGACTAATGTTTAAATTGTAGCAGAAAATAAAAAAATTCCCTAAAATTTTACACTCTGTGTTGTTTTATTTTATTTAATTTGTATTTTTTCTTTTTCGTTCTCATTTAATGTTTTGTGTTTGAAAATAATAAAGGGGGAATACAAATTTAATTTCTTTCTTTTTGTTTCAATCTTATGACTTTAATTCCCCTTAAAACAAACACAAAATCAATTCCCCTCTCTCTTTCAGAAACAAATTTATGTGGGTTTCTTTTTTGCCAAATCTCTTCAAGAAAAGAGGAATAAAGTAACAGAGTAGTTAAACACAATTCGCTACAGCGTGACTTATCAGCATTTACGGCGCCGTTGTGCCGACTACTTTGGATTTGTAATCACATACAAGAGTTATAAAAATAAAGCTAAAACAATTTTCCATACGAAAACAAAGTAATGTTCATATATATTTCATTTCAACAGATACTATCCCGACGTGCAAACCATCAACTTGATTTTAGCAATGGCAAACTAAAGTGTGCAATACAACAAAAACCAAACAACAATATCATCAACTAAACCAACAGAGCAAATGTTCGATCGTTCAACGAGACAGCTGGACGGACAGACAGGCGGACGGAAAAGCAATGAAATATTTTTGTAGATAATAGCAGTGGCAACTTTATACATGCATGAGTTATTGCTGCTTAGTTAAACCGCGCACACAATACTTGTGTGTACGTTTGTATACCTATTTCAAGCATGCCAACAACTATTTAGAGCACCAGCAACAATATAGTACATATGTACATACATACATATATATTTATATGAATACGTACTTATGTATAGCATTTAAATTATTTTATCTGTTTAACGGCATTTGATGACGCAGCCGGCCAGCCAGCCAGCAAAGTTAATAAACCACGATTAAATGACGAAAACTAGTCAACGCAATAATGTGCAAAAAATCAACCCACATAGGTTCTTTCAGTATTTAAATTCATTTATGTTCATCTTCCTCTAGGTGGTTTCATAGGATCTTCAATTGTTCAGTATTTCTCTATCAACTAAAAGGCGTTTGAATTGAAGTTCTCGTTAAGCCAGTTTTGGCGTTTTAACGTCTTGGCGCATGCGCAGCTTGTTTCTATTAAAATAGGTATATGTTAATAAAATGCCCATACAAACTTGGGACTGTTAAAAATAACACAAATAAAATATACCTATCGGGCATGTTCTGACAATCGCAAAACGCTTAGCAAAAAAAATTCATCACATTTATTCGCCAAATGATTGGATAAATATAATCGCAACATGCAAAAGAAAGGCACAGTTTCGAGTGGTTAAAATTAGTCTGCTTTTACATTAAACGATTTTTGTCGTTGCGATTCTTACCTTATAGGCGAGAGGGGAGAGAGGAATTAAAATGGGTACACAAGCGAGTGTACTCTTCGATTCATTTTGTTCGCTCATTCGTTCTCTCATTGTGCTCTCATTTGACGAAAAATGTATTGAAGTTCGATTGCACAGAAAAAGTTTTAACGACAAAAATCGTACAATGTAAATATCAGACCGACTTCAAAGAAGAAACGACAATAATCGCAACGACAAAATTCGTATAATGTAAATTGGGACTTACCCATTTTGATTTTTTCTCTACAAAATCTTTGGAAAATAACGTTTGCAATCGCAAAATCAATACCGCGGGAAAACCGGTAAACTGGCTCCAAATGGGGTGGATGAAACTAGAGAGATCGAAACCATGGGTAATACAATATAAAAACAAGTAAGAAAGTATAGTCGGTAAAGCCCGACTATATGATACCCTACACCACAGTATTTAAAAACACATTATGTTTTTATGTCCATATTAATATGGATTTAACTATGTTTATAAACTTCATTAAAATCTGTTTGAAAGTTTATGAGAAGCAGAAATTGCCCCCTACCTCCCCTTGGGGTCCTATTTTTGAAAAACTACATAGCTTATGTGTCCATAAAAATATGTTTCTATCTATGTTTTAAATTTCATTAAAATCGGCTTGATAGTTTCTGAGAGGCAGAAATTTCCCCCTATCTTCCCTCATGGTCCAACGATCCGGCCCATTTTCAATAGGCTTGGTCCTTGTGCCAATAAGAACCTATGTCCCAAATTTTATCAAATTATCTCTAAAACTGCGACCTGTACTTTGCGCACAAGCTTACATGAACAGATTCAGAGATCGGACGGCTCATGGGCGGAATCTGGCTCTGAATCTCTCTGTCTGCTTATGGAGACTCACTTTCCGGGGTGTGTGGATCCTGGGTCGGGGGAACAGGCTGTATGTGGTGACCCTTTCTCTGGTTCGGGCTCAGGCAGTGAGGAAAGGGAGACGGTGGGGGATATGATTACCTTGAATAAGGTAACATGGGCGGTAAATACCTTTGGGTCCTACAAATCGGCGGGGCCAGATGGTATATTTCCGGCGATGTTACAGAATATCGGGAAATCATCACTCCTGTTGTTGGTGGAACTGTTAAGGGTATGTGTGCTGAACGGGTACATTCCTAGGAGGTGGATGGAGGTTAGGGTAGTTTTTATTCCCAAGGCGGGTAGAACCGGTCACTCTAAACCCAAGGGTTTTATACCAATCAGCTTATCGTCTTTTCTCTTGAAGACGTTGGAAAGACTGATTGATCTACATCTGATGACGAAGATTGACGCCGGCATCATCAGCGGCGCTCAACACGCCTACCTTAAAGGTAGATCTGTTGAGAGTGCGTTGCATGATGTGGTTGGTTATGTGGAGCGGGGTTTGCGAACCAGGGAATACACCCTGGCGGCATTCCTGGACATAGAGGGCGCCTTTAACAATTTGAGGATAGAGGCTATAGGGCAGGCACTGGTTGACCTGAGGGTTCCGTTGTTCTTGGTCGAATGGATAACTATGATGCTTAGCAGCAGAGTTATTCACTCGGACTGGGGAAACGAACGCTTAAGGAAATCGGTGACTAGGGGGACCCCACAGGGGGGAGTTCTCTCTCCCTTATTGTGGCTCTTGGCCGTCAATGTCGTTCTGAGACGTTTTGACAGAATGGGTCAGAAGGTCGCGGCCTACGCTGATGATGTGGTGCTATTGGTGTCGGGCAAGTTTCTGCCGACAATTAGCGACATCATGCAAGGGGCGCTGGGCGAACTGGCGGCATGGGCAAGTGATAAGGGACTGGGAGTTAATTCGGAGAAGACGGAGTTGGTTCTTTTCACTAGGAGGTACAAGGTGGAGGAGTTTAGACTGCCGGTACTGGGAGGAGTGGAGCTTGGACTATCTGGTAGTGCTAAGTATCTGGGGGTTTTTCTGGACAGCAAGCTGTCATGGGGTAGGAATACTCAGGAGAGACTCAAAAGGGGTATCAATGCCTACTATGCTTGCAGATCATCGATAGGTAGGAGCTGGGGACTCCGGCGTTCAGTGGTGGGATGGCTGTACACTTCGGTGGTTAGACGCATTCTTACGTATGGATGTTGTGTTTGGTGGGAGTCATTGAGATTGGTTAGTCGTAGGAACCTTCTTTCTAAGGCTCAGAGGTGTGCTTCAATTGGCATGACAGGTGCCATGAGAAGTACTCCTCAGGCTGCCCTGGATGTCATTCTACATATTCTGCCTATTGAGCAGTATGTGATGGGAATGGCGGCCAGGAGCATTCTTAGACTGAGGGAGTTGGGACTGACAAGGAATGACACTCAGGGTCACTCACGGATCCTGGGTGAGATTGAGGCTGGTGGCTATTGCCTGGGACCGCCGGGATCCACTGATTATGTGGGCACCAGAGTGGATTTTGTTCGGTTGCCGGAGGTAATAATGCCCTCTAGGGAGAGTTGGTCGGGCAGGAGCAGATTATTTGGTGGATTTGCTATTTTCACTGATGGCTCGAAGATGAGGGGCACGGGTGCAGGGGTCTACATTGAGGATCTGAACATAAGAAGGTCATATAGGCTCCAAAGAAAGCCAAAAAGTTATATTTTTAATACTTATAACCTATTCATATGCCACTGAGCACGAGTACAGGCAGGTATGACTACCAATAAGTATGAATATGAATAAGTTTGTATATCAATCGGTATGAGTATGAACAAACAGGCATGCTTATGGATAATCCTTCGAATGCGTATGAGTATAGGCACGTATCGATGAGTATCGCAAAGTAACTTCAACAATTTCTATGGTTATTCTAAAGCAAGCAGTGTTGCCACGACCTAAAAAATTTTGATGCAGAAAACATATGTATGTAATTATATTTTAAGTATCTTCCAAAACTAGCAAAACAAATATAGCACAATTAAATTAGATTGTTTTTCATTTATGTTAAAGTTATATTAAGACATAAATATTTGCTATCAAATTAAAATAATGCTTCAAAAGCTATAATAAATTATAATCTTTTTTACGAAAGAGGTTTTTTATAAAAATAATTAAAAAAAAAGAGGCTATCAACTATTTTTGGAGGCTATCTTTTTTATGTTTCCAGCTAAAGAGAAATCTTAATCTAATGCTGCGCTGCAGGCAGGAAATTTCATAAAATTTTTGATTCTTATTATGACAACCGTGGATACCTTGTGGAGTTGTTTTTCCACGATAGCATGATGTCGAAGTCTTCTTTAAGGCTAAAATTTTCGTTGGCATACTGATGTTATTTTCTATTAACGTGTGACATCGTGGGACAGGGTGTTAATTTTAAACCATTTTAAACGTCTTAAAAATGCAATTGGCAACAGATAAACTTCTCAAACTAGTAATATGTATGAATGTATTTACCTGTGATATCGCATTTCTTAACTGCGAATATGAATGTTCGATTTTTTTTTTTTTTGGATTACGGTAACTTTTTCTGTTTTTATTAAGAACGATTGAAATAACACGACGTATTTTAATTTGCATCCATTTAGTCATTTTTTTAGATTTTCTTAAATAAGAAAGCAAATCTTTATATTCCAGAAATTTTTTTAAAGTCAACAATCGTTTTTCAATAATATTTTGTTGAATTGTACTCAAACAATTTTGAAAAAACGTATTTATTTGTGATTCAGCAATTTGAAAAAAAAAATTCTGGCAACATTTATGAAAAAAATTAAAAAAAAAATGTTTGAAGTCAATGATATAACTATGGGTGATTATGTGCGAGTATGAAACACAATAAGTATGATAACATACATGAATGAAATCAAATGCGCATGGATATACACAAGTATGAGAATAAACAGATATGAGTACGCACACGCACCGAAAATTGTCGATATATGCTAGAGTACTTTAATTTTTGTATACCCATTGACTTTCTCTGATAGGCTCCCTGACGACTGCAGTGTTTTTCAGGCGGAGGTTCTGGGGGTCTGGAGGGCCGTGGAACTGATAAGGGACAACATTAAAAGCTGCTCGGAGGTCACTATATATGTGGACTCTAGGCTGGTTGATGATTGTAGGAGGGCTCTGAGGGGAGCCTTAGGGGAGTATTTGCTAAGGTTGTGCTGGGTGCCGGGTCATTGCGACATAGGCGGCAATGAGGTTGCTCATGAGTTGGCAAGACAGGGCTCAGAGATGGAGGATCCTGACAGTGTGGAGGCGGTTAGGCCTCCATTGGGCTTCTATTTTGGTAGAATTAAGGAGTGTACACTGGGCGTGACCAATCGGGCCTGGGGGGGCCGAACGGACTGTCGAGTATCACGGACACTGTGGCCGGTGCTTAGGAAGTCCAATTCGGTGTCGCTGCTGGGCAGGAGCAGGGTCTGCGTTAGGACCATGATAGGAATGATCAAGGGCCACTGTATGATAGGCAGGATGGCGGTGAGGATGGGATCCGACTTGTCGGATATATGCAGGTTGTGCGAGGACCCTGAGGAGTTGGAGACAGTTGAGCACTTTCTGTGCCACTGTCCCAGGTTGCAGGGTAGCAGGTTGAGGTGGCTAAGCAGTAGATTCCTGGGCGAAAAAGGGGATGTTTCGAGTTGCGGACTCGAGAATCTGATAGGATTCGTAATGAGGATGGCCTGGCTGCGCGAGGGGAGACCGGGTGCTAACCGCACGTAGGGCGGATTTGGGTTGGGTGGGATTTATCTCGGGGTTGGTCCTTTACCTTCTTTTCTTTCCTTTCTACCTATCTTTTGGATCTATCTTATGCTTTCGCTGCTTATTTCACCTACTTTCTACCTTAACGGCTATCTCTAATTAAGGCGTCACAATGGACCATATTGGTCTCTGGGTGAAGGTGTGAAGGAGACTTCACACCGGCCTTTTACCTACCTACCTACATGAACAGCCAGCCAGCCGGACGGACATCGTTAGTTCGACACAGAAAGTGATTCTATGACGAAAAGGAAAGAAAAAGGATATAATTGATTTTTTAAAATATTTCCCCTCTATAAAAACTTGAAAATAGTATCAAGTCAGAAAGATTAATCTGAAGAAGAAATATTATTTTGTTAACTTTGTTATACTTACGATTCATTTAAAAATAAGAAAATTTTTTAGTTATTTTCTGTTTTAAAAATAAGAAATTTTTTATGTTATTTTTAAGTTCAATAAAACTAAAAGTGTGCGAATGCACTGAACTAAAAAACAAATTATCTGCAAAATTTTTTTTTTTTGCAAAATTTGAGAGCAGTTGTTGAGTGAGGTGCTTCTGGAACTCTCGGATAAAAAAATATGAAGAATGAAATCGGAATATGGCAACAATTGCAAATTATGAGAATTGGAAAACAATTACTGCCTATTTCATGATGTCACTCGAACGTTTACGTTCGCACAAATAACATATAAAACAAAAACAAAATTAAAAAATTTATTTTTGGTTTACATGTTATTTGTGCGAACGTAAACGTTCGAGTGACATCGTGAAATAGGCAGTTATAATTGAATATAAAAATTTTCCAAATTTATGGTGCATAAAATGTGATAGGTAGGTAGTAGTTATATTCAAAAAACACACAATACTAATATTTCGTTTTTGGTGTCATCGTTTGTGGGAAAACTGAAACATAGTTTGTAACACATGTTTCGACAAATGTTGCCGGGTCTGTGGGTAACTTAACACCCAAGTAAGACAAAAAATTGGTTATTTTTAAGTAAAAAAAAAAAAATGGAAAAAAATATAAGTTTGTTGTTTATTAAAAGGGGCCAAATATCAGCATTCGATATCGATCGAAATTTTCATATAAATATTGTAATTTCGATCGCTATCGACTGCTGCAATTGGGCCCCTGATTTAAAAAGTTCTTTCTTTGTTTGAAACATATACGGTTTGTCTTAAATATGTATGTAAATTGGTTATATTCTGTGAAAAAATAACTAAGTTACGATCGTTTAACAAAAAAAATGAAAAACGAAACAAAATATGTACTTTGGACTTCAAGAAGAATTCTTGACAAAAGTACGAGAAAACGGAAGTAAGGAAAAACATGTAAAATAAATTAAAATGGATAATCATTCAAAGCTAATTTCGATCTACCAAAGGTTAAATACAATTTGGTTTAAGGATTGATGTTTGACTATTGACGTCAGCAGTCGTCGATGGCTGCGAGTGTTAAACGGCAAGCCCTCTGAAGAGATTGAGTGGTTGCAATCGAAACATGTAAGGGTAACCTGTCCGTAAAAAACGCCTGGGTTCGAGCCCAGCTTCAGTCAAGAATGACAAATTATCAGTAAAATTTTAATTAATTTCATGTTGTAAAATTCCTTTCTTCATAAAAATAATTTAATGAAAATTAAATTTGATGAACTTTAGCCTAATTAAAAATATTAAAAATTTGGATTAAAAAAAGTTTCCGTTTCTATATGCTTCAATTACTATTTTGTTCTTATGTCCGTAATTTAAATAGATATCTAGCTGTGTATAGATATCTATTCTTTTCATAATTTTAAAACGTATTTCTTAACTACAGGTTAAAGGGCAATGTATTTTACACTATCGATTTTCGATAGTTAATTTACGAAGTCAAAATTTACGCTAAAGAAACCAAAGTGTTACCGGATAGGTAAAGAAAACAGCTAGGTACGAACACGACGAGATATATGTTTGTAAAAATTACGGGCATTACTTTGATAAAAAAAAATACACTTTTGTAAGCTTTTCAAAACAAAGAAAATAAGTACATAAGAATAGATCAAGAAATAAATTAGTTATTGCTACTGCTGTGATAACAGGAAACAAAATTTAAACACATTCACATGCAAAAGTTGAGTAGTGTAAAAAACAAGTACATATTTAATACACAATCACTTTTAAAAAAGTAATACAAAAACGTATAGTGAAATGACTTAAAAAAGCCATTTTGTAAAATTTGCGTTTTTAATTTGCTCTAACCAATTAGAAAAAATAATGACACATTCTCTTCAAACAAGAAAAGTATAGATGATATAAATATACATTTTATACAAAATATAAAAACATAGCGAAGAATTTTGCATCACTAAATCCAAAATTTATTTTTTCGAGTTATGCCACTATTAAAGTAAATGAGCGATATGTTATTAGAAAACTTATCATAACGCATTTAGTTTTTACCGATTTTTATGTATTTAGGTGATTTGAAAAGTTGCTTTTGTATACTTTTTTATAATTTGATATTTGATATGATTTGGTAATTGAATAACTGTCAAATAAGAGCTTAACGAATATGAAAAATTTGTGTAAAGGGTGCGTATTTTTAACACCCACAACTCGGACATTTCCCATCCGATTTAAAAAAAATATTACTTCAAGTAAAGTTTTTCAAATAAAAAAAAAGTTTAAACACACATATCCTCACCTTAACTGTAAACGGACGAAACTACATAAAAATTCGAAATTGTGTTTTTGATTGATTTTCGTTCGTTTTATTAAACTACATGCTTAGTCTGAATTTACACGTTTAATGTTGTGATGCTCAATTTCTTTCTATATTATATTCCCAATATGATCACACGAAGCAATCGGTTTCAACTTTTTTCGGTTCAAAACAACAACAATTTTATTCAGAGCGAATCAAAGAGAAAAGGAAAAGGAAAAAATGTATATGCAGTCATCGTACGTACCAATCCCCTTTTATTTTTCTTCTATCACCCAAAAACACAAGAATTTAGAATCAAAAGATGAAACATGTGAATTCAATCTTACAAACATTTTTGGACCCCTGCGATCAAAAATGACGATTTTGTTATCTAAATTTAAACGCCAAAAACACGTTGGCATGATTGATTTTATAAAGTTATTTGCTTCTACTGTAAAAAAATTAAAAATATATGTAGATACGTTCGTTTGCATTTAAGCGACGATAAGTATATTCCAAAGTAAGAAATTTATAAGTTTTTGAATTTATAAACTTAATTTTCTTTATTGCACTAATAAACAAGTTTTTAAAAAAATTTTTTTTTTTGTTATTTTAGATATCTATGGACTCCAACAAAATAGAATTCTTACAAGAGAACCCCTGCATATTTCTTGTGTAGCACAGTGTTATTTTAAATTTTAATAAATTAAACTGTATTAAAATATCTTTATTACTTACTTTACAATATTTGGATGATCTGAGGCATTTAATTGTTTTAAAAGTGCTATTTCGCGTAACGTTGACATGGGAACGCCATTATCTGTTAGTGGTATTCGTACTTTCTTAATTGCAACAATTTTTCCCGTATGATTGTCTCGTGCTCTATATACAGTTCCGTAAGCACCTGAAGGGGAAATTAAAATTTACAAAAGTCACACGGCACACAGACACAGATAACACGAACAACAAACAGCCATGAATGAATTTATAGCCCATAAGACCACAACGTCAGAATGGTCGATGATTAATGAGAGACAGCCGATTGCAGTGGATCGTAGATAGTGATGAGCATAAAAATAAATAAAAACAAAAGCAATTCATAAGTAAAACAGAATCAAATATGTATAAGCAATAAATAATAAAAATAAAAATGACAATAAAAGCGTTTAACAAAAGACAAAAATAACAACAGAAGTAAAAATAAACATAATATTTTAATAACAAAGGGGTCAATATCACAAATAATTGCACACATTTGTTTTCTTTTTTTATTTGAAACAAAATGCAATTCATGTTGTCGACGATGCACTTTTTGCAGCTACTGCTGCTGTGGTGGACGCCTACACTTTTATTTATTGATGTTGGTCTGAATAAAGTTATTTTCCCACGATTTTGAACGAAAACTTTGTTCGCCTTACAAATACATATTAAAATATTGTTTTTGTTTTAAATGTAAGTTAAGCAAAATTTTCGTTCGACATCGTGGGACAGGCAGAAAGGTTGTCGGTGAAATTCAACGGAATGTTTAGCATTAGAAGGAAATGAATTACACCAATAGCCCAGTTTGCGTCGCTTCGGTTTTCGGCGTTTTTAAAACGTCTGTCATTTCGAAGTTGCGTCGCTAGTGCTTCGATTTGCATCGTTAATATAAAAATTATTGTACAAAGCTTAAACAGAAAAAGGGGATTTCCCGTTGAAGTCTAATGCATATATGCAACTGGTTTCAAATTACATTTGCTGAAGTAAAATTATTTTGCAGCAACGAGTCAAAAAAGCAAACAAGCTTAGAACAAAAACTGGACATTTTGACGTGTTCAAAATCAAGGGAAAAGGCTGTTGACATTGAAAGAAACCTTGCACTAGCCCCTTCTACAATAAAATCTATCTAAAATCCAGTGACGCTGATAAAATTTGTTGAAACAAGCGCAACGTTACAACATATGAGAAAAAAATGGAGCCACTTCTTACTATTTAGATAGATGTTCAAAATCAGCGATGAATGCCCTTAAAACAAAAGGTTATTCAAAAGAAAGCTTTAACTTTATTTGAAGATCTAAAATAAAATTATCCGTTTTAAAGACTATCACATCAAAATTTTTTTTTTTCAGCTAAAATTATGAATCTCGGAATTATATATAAGAAAATCAATACAAATATATGGCAAATCGTGCTTCGGTTTGCGTCAGTAATTGGGGCCGTAAAAACTCGACGCAAACCGTGGTATTGGTGTATTTCGTTCAGCCTTCAGTAGACCAGTGCTGCCAAGACTTGGTGACCAAAAATGGCTAAATTTACGGAAAAAAATTTTTAAAAATGGCAAAAACATTTTTAAAAAAAGCACATTAAAATTTAATAACCAAACAGAAATAGTTCATTGAAAAATGTTTAAATGAAATTGTAAGTTGAGATCAATTTAATACATTAGAATATACGTAAATTAATATTTTAGCATTTAAAAAATAAAATCATTGATAAATTTGAGGTCGTTATTGTTCATCTCATAGGAATCACTTGTGCCTTTTAGCTTTAAATATTTTGAAGGTAAATCATTATAATGACAACATTTAAAAACAAGTAAGAAAGTGTAGAGTAGTTTAAACCCTATATTTTTTTTTTTTTTTTTGTTTATTAAATTTTATTCAAATAAATTCAAAAATTGCCTAAATCTACAACCTACGAAGCCATTGGCTTGTCTGTAGGAACTTATGCTATTTTGGAAATTCATTAAATGTGTTGTTCATTGCGAGGCTATGTAATATTTTTTTAAGTTTTTTTCTTTTGACTTTATTGGGGAAGTTCATAAGAGGTTCTGGTAGATTGTTTAATATAGTTGGTAAGGTAACTTGTAGCGTGTTTTTCCATATTTTATCCTATACCGCAAAGGAACCTATATACCAAATTTGATCAAATTATCTCCAAAATTGCGACATGTACTCTGCGCACAAGGCTTACATGGACAGAAAACCAGGACGGACAACGTTAATTCGACTTAAAACGTGATTCTGAGTCGATCGGTATACTTCAAGGTGGCTCAAGGACCAATATTTAAGGTGTTAAGAAATTAAAAATTATAATTTTAAATGTTATTTAGTATTACTTGACCTTTTTATTATAATTATTTCAAATTGATTGAGCTTGAGGTCTTTTTATAAAAAATGATATTATATTTAATTATATCTCAATATTTCGCTAACCTTTGGTTAGCATCTTCAGGAAAATAACAATATTTTTATATAATTAAATATAATATCATTTTTTATAAAAAGACCTCAAGCTTAATCAATTTTAAATAATTATTATTTTAAATAAAAAATGGCTAAAAAATAACTAATGGCTAAACTAATTTTTTAATGGCTAAACAAGGTGAAACAGGACTAAGTTTAGCCACTAAAGGCTGTTTTACACTATCACACAAGTCTTAAGACTTTTGGTCTTACAAAATGAAATGATTTTTGGTCTGATTGTCAAAAAATCAAAGAGAAAAATTTTTTTCTTATATTTTGCTTCTACACTATCACACTTCAAATAAAAAGTAAAATCTTTATGATTTAAGTGGAGCTTTAGATTGCAAAATAAAGACGAAAAAACATTTTATTAAGCATCGGAACATTGTTAGCTGGCGTATTATGCATTTACTTTTACATTTAAACTTGCACTTTGGTCTTCAGATATATTTTTTTCTTTATTTTTTAATATTTCTTTGATATTTAATAATTTTTATTTTGATGTGGGCGGCAAATTTTTCAACAGCTGTTTTTTATTTTCTTCAAGGGTGGAAAAGTTGATACAGTCATATTTTTTTATTTATTTTTTCGTCTGTGTACCGTATTTAACCATTTATTACAACAAATATTTGTGATTTATTTAAATTTAAAAAGAATTAACTTGAAATTTTATATTTTTTTTTATCGTTTTGCAATTTTTTATTAGAAAAAAATAATGTAAATATTTGTGAACAAAATTTCAATTTTCCATCCCTGATTTTCTCCTTGTGCTCAAGGCCAATTGAAAAGGTCTGCGCAAGAAGCCTGATGATCATTGTTTTCGTTCTTTTGAGCTTTCAAAAGTTGTTTACATACACGTTTTTTCCTTTTGCTTTGTACATATATGTGGTAGTAAGTTTTTGACAGCTTAAAAGAAAAAAATATTTGTTTTTGTACAAGTAAAGGCCCAAATACACTTGTCAAATGCTTGTCCAGCCTAGGGTTGCCATTTTTGAAATTAGAAAAATCAGTACATCGTAAGAAAAATACCAGTACATTCGAAAAAAAACCAGTACACAAATTTTTACCCAAAATTTTATTGAATTCGTTAGTTTTAGAAAATTACACATTAAAAATTATTCATTTTTCTATTTTTTAAGGCAAGAACTTAACAAAATACATATAATAAAAACATCACGTCAAATTATTAAATATAGATAGAAGTAATGTCATTGATCGGCACATTTGTTGTAAATGCACAAAAAATTCTTAATTCATACAAATTATTGTCAATATAATGAGGGTATTCAGGAGGTCTCCTATCTAGCCATATTGTTATAGGTTATAATTTTAAATCCACTTAAAATTTAATGTTTTTGAATTTTGAAATGCAATAATGACACTTCTTTTTTTTAATACAAAGTATATGGTAAGTTAAGAGTAAACAAAAATAAAACGTAAGACTGAATTTTAACTAGGTAATTCATAACAAATCAAAAGTAATAAGGGAAGTAAACCAGTTTTAAACAAGTAAAATTATTTGGAGGCAAAATTTAAAAAAACCAGTACATTTGCGTACTGATTTGGGTGTTATGCATAAACCAGTACATTAAATAAAAACCAGTACGTGTACTGGTAAAATCAGTACGAATGGCAACCCTAGTCCAGCCGGCGAATTCATCGTGTACGTGTGCTTGACGTAATATTCGCCGTCATATCAAAATTTTTTGATTTTCCCCTGTAGCAAATTAAATAGTCAGTTGCAAAAAACACTAACTATAAATTAACTATTTTTCAAATGACTACAAATTGGTTTAAGTCTCATGCAGATATCAACCAAACATATTGCATAGAGGCACACGTAAAACACAAATAAAAGCAAAATAAGTAAAACAAGCATGCCATGAAGTCAAATGAAAAAAAATATTACAAACATATTAAATAATTAAAAATAATTGAAAATTTATCAATACAAATATGTTTATATACAAGCAATTATGTAGCGTTTTTATTTCAGCATGTATTATACACAGTGTTGCCAAAACAGAACAGAAATAATTAATTTAAAGTTGTTTACGATAAAATTGTGAGTTAAGATCAATTTGTTAAATAAGAATAAACGTAAATTAATATTAAAAAATTAAATCATCGAAAAATTCGATGTCGTTATTGTTCATCTCATAGGAATCATTCACTCATTAGTTTCAAATAATCATAAGTTTTTAAATAATTTGAAGGTGAATCATAATCACGACAACATTTATCCAACTTTTGAGTCCAGCCGGTTAAATCCGACTTTATGATACTCTACACCACATTAGAACCTTTGTACCAAATTTTATCAAATAATCTCTAAATTGCGACCTGTACTTTGCGCACAAGGTTTACATGGACAGCCAGCCAGCCGGACAAACATCGTTAATTCGACTCAGAAAGTGATTCTGAGTCAATCGGTATACGTAAAGGTGCGCTAAGGACCAATATTTTAAGGTGTTACAGACATCAGCACAAACACACCCTCTTCACTATTGTGGTGGTGGTATAAATATTGTATTGTTATGGTAAAAATATTTACCTATTTGATAAAATCGAATTAACGGTTGCTTAATGTAACCTATTTCTCAAATTACTTTTAACGATGTTTACTTGGCTAAATACCCTAAACACTTCAGCATTAGACCATGGAAGTGAGAGCAACTTTATAGTCAATTCTGAAATTTCTAATACAATTTTGTTACCGCCTGCATCCCTTTATTGAAATACTTGCAACCAGAAAAAACAGCGATGTTTGTTTAGATCGATTTTATAAATTTAATAGTGGAATACTGTTCCTTAATTTTGAAAGATGTTTCAACGTCATAGTTTATAGCGATGTTCAACATTTGTAGAAGTTGTGATTTAAATTAAAGGCGTTTTAATTGTTCAAAATGATTATTTTACTTTAATAACATAAAAATTATTCTTTTAAAAGAAAAACGGCAAAAAAATGTTATGGCTAAACAAGTTGAAAAATGGCTAAAAAAAATGGCTAATGGCTAAACTCATTTTTTAATGGCTAAACAGGGTGAAAAATGGCTAAATCTAGCCACTAAATGGCTAAATTGGCAACACTGATTATACATCATCATTTAAAGCAATTTGATGCAAAATTTGCTTAAATAATTATTTCTATATAAATATATACATATATATAAAAATATACATTCATATGTATGTATGTTTATATGTACATATATTTTTTTGACAAAAAATTTTTTAAATTTAAATAATTTATTATAAACCGACTATACTATTAATTGACTACAAATTGGTTGAAAAATAAGTAGTTAGTAGTCAATTTAAAAGTCATGCAGAGATAACCAATTGACTACAGCCTATGACATGCCTATGTTAAAATAGTGAGTCGTCGACAAGGAAAATAGTCACTTAATCAACTAGATGTGGTTATAAAAAAACCAGTTTGAAGTTACTTAAAAATGTGTTTGACTTCCTACAGGGTCCATCCAGCATCGTCGGTGTGACACATACATACACATTTTCACTAATACTACCACAATGCTTGATGAGTATTTTGATCAATGTATTTGGGCCTTAAGCAGACCTGATAGATGGGCCTTGCTTGTGCTTTTGTAAAAATACGATTCTGATAAAATGAAAAATCTTATCGTTATATTAGTAAATTCATTGTACAATGTCAAAAAACAAAACAGAAACAAAGATAATTAAAAATTTTGACATCCAACAATTATAAAGCTTCAACAAAAAAAGTAATCAGCAGGGCATTTAAGATCACATGTAATGAATTTGCCTTGATTTTAAGAAAATACAATAATTCACTTATAAAGCTTCATTAAAATTACTTTAATATGTAAAAACAATTCTAAGCTCTTGTCTACATGTAGAATTTAAAGACAGTCTGTGACGAAAATCCTTTATTCAAATAAATGTAAATTTGAACAAATTTTATGACACAATTTGAGAACGAGTAACAAGCAATATCAATACATCAAACAGATGTAGCACTTGTTCAACAATACTGTATTAACTCAAAATTTAAACATTTTCAGTACAAGCAAAACAATTTTTAATTTCACATTATGAACATTTTACATTATCGCCATATGAAAAAGAATCTTAAACAAAACGTTTCATTACCAAAAAGTAGACAAAATACAAAGATATTAGATGTCGATTTTTTCCACAAAGTAGAAAAATAAAAATTTCGAATTAATACACTATTGTTCAACAAGTGCAATTATGTATTTGCATTTAAAGAAATGTGTAAGCCAAATATTATTTATTTGACAGGTGCTACCGCTTTTAGTTTGATTTGTTTCGACTTGGCTGGAACGCAATGCATGTCGTATTTATTAAAAATTTACTTGATTTGTTTCATACACAAAAAAAGTAATTGTTCTGGCGTTACATCCATAGATTTGATTTACATACATATGGGCAGTTTCAGCGAAAAGTCTACTTTTTGTCACGTAACGCCAGCAGTAATTTTAATTGTTTATCAAACAATTTTATATGTATAGTTAACTTTTTTATATTTTGGGGTAGAGCAAAAAGCTCTACATTTTGTAACAAAACGGAAAACATTTAAAAATATGGTTCTAAAATACAAGCTTTTTTGCATTCTGGCATTACATTAAAAAAAGTAGATTTTTCGCTGAAAATGCCCATATGAACCTTTAAACGAGCAACGATTTTTAAATTTGGAAGCTTGAAAAAGAAATCTATATAAGTCCAAATCTTACTTAAAAAGGTTTTATACAAAACGTTTTGCTCAATTCGCAGTATTATTCAGTTTTGTAAGTCAAAATACACTTCCGTTTTTTTAACGTCACGCCAGCGCATATTTTTGCTTATATCTGCAAATCCTTAGCGTCGATTGCTGTAATTTTTTTCGGAATATAGTGCTAACTTCATTACTTTGTATATATAAAAACCCTTTTCACAATTTTTTTTTAAATTTTGTGGTACAAATACCACGACACGTCAAAATGGAAATGCCCATATGTATATGGAGATTTATAAAATCGTATGCGATTTCGTTAGTTTTTTTTTTAAAGAGCCATTAATTTGTTTTGAGAATTGTTAACTCAATACGAAAAGACAAATTCTTTTTGTTTTGGTATTTTTATGTATAAAATTTTAGTGGTTTTCATAGACAACCGCGTATGTCTAAAAATCAAATGTTTCAGGAGAGCCGAAAAACCATTCTAGATCAAACTTGGGCTAGGTATTGCACGGAATCGGTCCATTTTGTCTCTTTTTTCAGAAATTTTTAGAACCATGTAAAAACTGGCTGTTTAACAATTTCGAACGTACTTACATACATATGAAAAACACTAAGTTCGAAATTGTTAAACAGGCAGTAATATTAAAGTTAATAAATAGAAGAGAGTCTATCAGTAACAAATTAACATGGCTCGACTGGTGGTGTTCTTTTTGAACATACTTTTTTTGTTTATACAATGTATTTCTCTGGGTAATCGTCAAATGTTATCATACAAAATGAAATTAGTTTTTTGTTAATAAAATTTATTTTTAAATGTCTTACCTGTGCCAATAACATTTAGTTCTTCATAATTAAAGGGATCTCCATCTCCGAATGTGTGTTGTTGCTGTTGAGAATGCTGTTGTTGTTTTATTTGATGTTTAGAAGTCATTGCCGTTACTTCAATTTGTTTATAGTTTTTTTTTCGACTTGTTTTCTTAGTTTAATAATAATTTGATTCAATTTTTTCTTATAGTAGATCAAACTTTAAACAAATTTCACGAAAATTGCTTTTTCTTCATAAATAAACATTTAAAAGTTGTTTATTTTTTATGGGACAATACACTTTCAAAAATAACAAATTTATTTAATAACTATTAAGTTTTTTATAACTAAAAGTTTATTATAATAAATAATAAACTATTTAATAAACCACCGAATGAATGAATGCAATCTAGACGAAAATAAACACTTTATTTTTGAAGATCATTAACAAGAGATTAATAACAGAATTAAGCAAAAAAACAACAAAATTTCTGACTGTTTTTGTGTGTGTGTTTATGTATATGTTGGAGCTTTAGTAAAGAAAACAAACAGTAACAACAACAACAAGCAATAATAGAATATTTTAACAGGTGAAGAAGAACACAGAATATATTTAAACAAACAAACATACATATTGCAAAGTGTAGGTATTAAAAAAATGAAATAACATCAAACATATACATACTCACAAGTACGTGAGAATGTGTGTACAATATATTAAATATATTGTAAAAAAAAGCAAATCATCGATATCCAAACTGCGGGGAAAGAAGTGACATACATGTCGGGATAACTTTCATTTTTATTTCTTATATTAAAGTCATTTTTATTTCGATAAGTATCAACTGTGCCAAGGCCCTTGGGCCTTGAACTGTGTCGGTTTAAGTAAAGTGATTGATGAAAAGTTGTAATTTCTCATCAAGTTATTACAATACAATCTTTGACAATGTCAAAATATGACATAAATACACTCAAACATTTATAAACCTGACGTATCCAAAATTTAAAATATTTTTAATAAGCAATGACCATTAAAATAATTTAACAAGTTTTGGCTTAAATCTAGTTTACCGACGCAGCTCCAAATAAAAAAAAAAGTACCTAGGTAGATAGAAAATTAAAAAATAAGAAGAAAAAATAAAATAAAAAAGTTGGCGGAAACGCTTAGTTTTCGAGTTATGGACGTTTTAAGTTTTTATATAAAAGTGTGATTTTTCACTACATTTTTATCTTTATATGGTCAATATTGGTATCATTTTAAAGCTTTTGACTTAGCGAAGCCGGTACTTACTATCCCAAAGAGGAGCAAATCCTTGCGCACGGCCGAAGGCCGGCTATGCAGAGAAGCTTTAGTTAGCGAAGCCGGTATTTGTCATACCAAAGAGGAGCAAATCTTTGCGCCCGGCCGAAGGCCGTCTATGCAGAGAAGCTTTACTTAGCGAAGCCGGTTTTTGCTATACCATAGAGGAGAAAATCCTTGCGCACGGCCGAAGGCCGGCTATGCAGAGTAGTTTTACTTAGTGAAGCGGGTTCTTGCTATACCATAGATTAGAAAATCCTTGCGCCCGGCCGAAGGCCGGCTATGCAGAGAAGCTTTAGTTAGCGAAGCCGGTATTTGTCATACCAAAGAGGAGCACATCTTTGCGCCCGGCCGAAGGCCGGCTATGCAGAGAAGCTTTACTTAGCGAAGCCGGTTTTTGCTATACCATAGAGGAGAAAATCCTTGCGCCCGGCCGAAGGTCGGCTATGCAGGAGTATTTTCGTTTGCGACGCCCATGTTTATAATTTGATTACGTTTGTATTACACTTTTATTTAAATAAACTACATACTAACCTGGTGCACTTCTGTAATATTTTGATGTAAAATGCAAAAAGAATGTAATATGAGGTAAAGAGATAGTAATTTTCAAATAAATTTTGTATATCTAAAAAGATATGGTCAAAAGCTTTGAAATGATACCAATATTGGCCATATAACGATAAAAATGTAGTGGAAAATCGGACCTTTATATAAAAACTTAAAATGTCCATAACTTGAAAACTAAGCGTTTCCGCCAACTTTTTTATTTTATTTTTTCTTTTTATTTTTCAATTTTCTATCACCCTGGGTACTTTTTTTTTTATTTGGAGCTGCGTCGGTAAACTAGATTTGTTCCCAAGTTTTTAATAAATATTTTTTAAATATTCCCGTCAACTTATAACTGAAATGCCAATAATATCTGATCTTATCTTAAAATTGCTACTATGAAGTTTCAGGTAATGTGAAAGAATGTTGCAAACTAATAGTGTGCTTTCCTACAAAAAACAAGAAAGTATAGTCGGTCAAGTCCGCCATATGAAACCCTACACACGAGTTTTTTAAAACAAATTTTCGAAAGTGTTTCGCTATATGAATAGAGAGGGATCTATCTATGTTTCAAATTTCATTAAAATCGATTTGATAATTTCCATGCGGCAGAAATTGCCCATCTCCCCCCGTGGTCCTATTTTTTTTTTTAAATTTCATTAATATTGGTTTGATAGTGGGCACAAACAGGGTTTAAAAAACTGCAGTCGAAGCCAAAAACTGTTGGAATGGCATTGACTGTTTACATATAACGAATCAGAAGTAAAAGCAACAGTTTTTTTTTTTTGGCAATGACAAATGTATACGCTGAAGAAATGACAGTTTTTCTACTTTGACTGCAGTTTTTTAATCGATGTGCACAAAGACCCTATTCCGGAAAGCAGCTTGTATGGGGACTATATGAAGACCCATTTTCAATAGGCTTGGTCCTTGTGCCAATGATAACCTTTGCACCAAATTTAATCAAATTATCTTTAAAATTGCGACCTGTACCTTGCTCACAAGGTTAAATGGACAGCCAGCTATACCTTACTTTTTCAGTAAGGTGGGTCCAAAAAGAGTATTTTAAGGTGTTACACACATCAGCAAAAATGCATAATACCCTCCCCACTATTGTCGTGTGGGTATATTTAGTAAGGCATTTTTTTCATGCAGGTTATTCCATTCAGATCTAACTGAACAACCTAAACAAAAGCGGAAAGCGTTTTTTTAAACATGAAAATTTTATTTAAATACAATTTCAATAAAACAAACCGACATACCGATCTGTCAAATAAGATTTATCAGCCGGGTGGTTTCTAATTCGCATTCTAATGGTTTGTTTCGTATAAATTGTATGCAAATGAGAAGTTTTGACACACAAAAAACGCTCCCGCTCTTATTTAGGTAGCTCAGTAATTAAGACTAAATACTTGATCTCTCACCAGTTTGACCCATACTTGCCATTAGATTAATGAATAAAATTAATTTGAGTGAATTGCTTGGGATCTTTCTTGGAAATTGAGTTCAATAAATGTATGTAGATGTAAGTATCATTGTAAAACTTTTTAAATATGTACTTTTGCGTATACCAAGAGTTAGGAAAAAAAGGGAAAGAAATGAAGGAAATTAGAAGCGATAGACAATTGATTCTAAATCTACCATTACCAACGTGCTTTGCATTTAAAATATGAAAACATCGTATAAAACTTTCTGAAGAAATTCAATCCAAACTGGTTTTATTAAAATACATTTACACATCAATGCCATGCGTTCAAACTATTTAAAATGCAAACAAACAAATATATGATTTTTATTTAGCTCTTACCCAAGGTTTCCACATGCAAGTGATTACTTGCAAGCAGTGTATACGTATTATCAACGAAAAATCGAGGAAGCAGCCGATTGGCTGAAAGTACAAAAATTGTGTGAATGCTAGTGAAAAAGTAGGATTGTATTAAATTTTTCGAAATTATCATATCGAGCTATATTTTCGATAATTTCGTAAGCGACAAAAGTCAAATTTTACAAATTTTAAGTTAATAAAACTTCAAACATTAAATAATTCAAAAAATACTTAAGAAAATTTATAAAATCTTTGAATTAAACATTTTTGAAATACTTTTATTGCGGAAACGAGGCCCTTTGAAATGTTTAAAATCGCTAATTGACAATTAGGCTGAGTTCAAAAACATCAAAGCACATTGCACTGATGCGGTTTTGATACTGTTTTAATAGAAAGTAACGTGCAGTTTTGTTTACTTAAAATAAATCTACAAAGCATCAACAAAATAATTGATGCACAGGGGTCTTATCAACGAATTCGATATCGTGAAAGCTATATGTCTTTCGTTACCCGATATCGAATGCTATCATATTAACTTGGCGTTTACATTTGCCAGTACTGGCAAGACAGTAGCAATACATGCAAACTTTTTCACTAATACATGCACACTTTTCCAACTGTCTTGTCTGCTGTCTATCAAATTTTGCAGACAGTAAAATTGGAATACTCAGTAAATTTTTTTGGGAGAGTAAGACCAATATTACTCTATCGGCTGAAAAAATCTCAAAAAGTACGCAGACAGTATCCAGTGAAATCTTGCAAGAAAACAGCGGATCGGTGTATAAACAATTGAAATAACAAAGCAAAAGAATTTTAGAATATGTGTACGCAAAATTGAATTCTCGAGGTAAATTAAAAAATTATTAATTAAAGAGAAGCTTAAAAAGTGTTGTAAATTAAAAAACTTGTTTATTACACTGTTATTAATTTGGTAAGTTCAATTTCTTCTTAGTTTTAAGTTTTATTTGTCGGGTTTTTTATAAAACTTCTTTTGCTTACATTGCCCAACATAGTGCCGGCTATATAATGGAAAAAAAGAATGAAATGCCCAATAGAGTGCCCTCCAACAGCTTGACAACGGAGAAAAAAAATTTGGATGTGAAGTGCTCGCCAGGAACACAATTCCAAATACTCGCCTCTTCAATTGCAAAGTTTGTCCCACAAAGTTCTGCTGGTTCTATCGGTTCTGCCATCTCCACTCCACTTACGCCACGGTCGCACTGTATATTTGGACGTTTCTAGCATGAAGTAAAATGTTTTGTTTATTATAATTTATTATAAACGTTAAAAATCAACACAATTTTAACTACTTACCTCTGCCATTGTTAAATTTCAATTTTTATTTTCATTTCACAAAAACTATTTCATTCAAACAGCTGTTCAAACTATTTGCAAAATCTTGCAAGCGGAAATTTCTCCAGTACCTAACATTTTGCAAGTTCTCTAATTTCCAACTGTCAAAAAAATCTCTTTTTTACTCTCTCGCTGCAAGAGATTTGGAGTACGCAGACATTTTGCAAGATTTTGCAACATTTTGCCTAAAATATGTGTACGCAGACAGACCTAATATAGTTATTTTAAGCTGTTTTTAAGTTTGTTTAGTTCATGTAAAACACGTTTAGCTGGACTTGAATAGCAACATTCACGTTTGACTTATTTTTAAAAGTGAACTGTCTTAACTACTGTCTGGACGCCTGCGTCACAGTTAGTAGTGTTTTTTGAAACTAACCCTACGTTTCCACATGCAAGTAATTGCTTGCAAGTAGTGTATACGTATTAATTGCGAAAATCAGGATAAATACACAAAAAAACACAAACATTTTTTGGGTGGCTACACAGGACAGTGCAAGTTCATTTTTAAAATGTCGGCATCAATTAAACTTCACGCTTATATTTTCAAATCGTTGCATATATAGACTCTCCTCATGGCTACGATATAAATTAATTAAGTTTATAATTTTTTCTTTATTTAACTTTTATGAAATCTTTATAAAAAGTTATGTTTATTTTTAAAAAAATGTTAATACAGTATTGCCCTGTTTCCGATATTATAAAATTACCAAAAAGAATATTTTAATTAAATTTTTTTTTTTAAATGCCTGAAATTTATGTTTAAAAATACCATTTAGATGCGTTGTTGTATAGTTGTGTTCTTTTTTATTTTTAATTTTGTATGAATACAGAGAAATAAGCTATAAACATAACTTTAATTTTACGAAGTACAAGTTTATTGATACAAAACTCATCCACGGTAACACTGTTTTTCCATTTGTCATTTTACTTGCGACAAGTGTCAAAAATTTACTTGCAAGCAAATTCTCTTGGAAGTTGAGCTGCAAGTACGAAAAATGTGATGGTGTTAGTAAAAAAGTGTGAGTGTATTGAGTTTTTCGAACTTGTACTTGCATGTGGAAACGCTAGGTAATATGTATTTTCTTACTGTCTTGCCAGTACTGTCAAATGTAAACGTACTGTAAATGACGATACATTTCTATCGATATCGGCTGTCAAAATACCAAAATAAAAAATTTAGATAATTTTTGCTTGATATCGAATGCGGTGTTTAGACCCGCTTTCGATAATTATTATTCTGCCCTCCTACGTCTGGGTTCACACTATAGGAGTTTTCTTTCAGAAAGCCTCATTTTATAGGTGATAGAGGAAAATAACATGCTATTATTCTCTCCCTCTCACCATTAAACTTACACTTTCTGTAAAAGAGCTTTCGTAGTGGGATCCCAGACTAAGAAAGAAAGTAACATCTCCATTTAAGTAGTTTTGAGATACATATGTATGTATTTGGCTTTAACGATTTTTATCTTTCGCGCGTTAAAATTAAATATTTTTAAAAATTTTCAAAAAAGATTTAAAATATAAAATTTTTTTCCAATTGATTTATCTCGTAACAAATTTGGATGATAAAGTAGAGAAAATAAAGTTATGACTTTATTGCCTAGTATTAGCGATGTGACCGCTAAAAGGACATGCGTGTTTGTTTATGGTTTTTGTTTACCTACATAGGTATATTCTGTTTCTAAATTAAATCTTTTTTTTAAGCGACTTCAGAGTTTTTAATTGCTAAAAGTGCAAATTTTTTATCGCAATCTTTTTTGTTTTTATTCGCGTATAACATAAAAAACTTAGGGGGTAATTTTGTTGTTCACTTCACCTTGCGTTGAGAAAATTTTCATATAAAATTTTTTGAAATTTTGAAATTTTGAAAATTCAAAAAATTTTATATGAAAATTTTCTCAACGCAAGGTGAAGTGAACAACAAAATTACCCCCTTAAAGTTAGAGTTACACAAATTGAAAATGAATGAATTTTATTTAACAAAACTATCAATTTTTACACTCTTTCACATAAAGAAAAAAAAAAAAAAAAAAGGTTACACTTCAAAGAAGCAATAATTCTAAAAAACTAATGAGCGGTTTCACATTTCGCAATACAAGCGATTGATTGTGAAGTAAAATTTATATGAAAAGCACTGTTTTTTTAATTCTTTTCATAACTATTAAATATTATATAACATTTACTATATAATCCATCGCCTGTATTGTGAAAACATCACATAAATGACCTATTTATAAGAGTGAGCTAAATGCACTCTGGCTTGCTTGCTCTCATGTAACATTTGCTCAACGTTTTTCAATCATTTATAGTTGAAAAAGGGTCTTTTAATCTTAACACAATCATCAGAAAATCATTCACGGTTCCGAATATGCACCTGCCTCAATTGTCGAATTTTGGCGTTTGTAACTTTCATTCTTAGGAGGGCAGAGTTACACATTTAGGAACGTTTGACATTGGCAATGTTAAAATGGTTGCGCTTAGAAATGCATGACTTTGTTCGGTTGCATTGTATGACGCTTTGGAAATCACCGCAACAAAACGCTACGTTTACGGTATGAATATAAAATACCTACATATGTACACATATGACAAAGCAAATTCACTTTTCAGGTGACGTAGAAGCACAGCTAAGCTACTTTTTTTCTTACTTAGAGAGAGAAATGTCAAAAGTTGCTTGTGACATATCGACCAACGAAAGCAACCTATAAAATACAACGTTGTGTTTTTGCTGTTAAACTTGTTGTATCTAGTAGTGCTACCTCCGTTTAAATGAATTCGCCTTGCATATACCTATATTTCTATTTTACGTTACCTAATGTTACGATTTTTAAAATGAGGCTGTTGAGTAGGCAGGCTATGCTCTTGATGTGTTTATATACATACCTTATCTTCTTTTAGGCTGAACTTAAATTTTATGCTTAGATTTGAAATAAAATAAACTTATTTTTAACATAACTTTATTTCAGTGTTTTTCTTATCCTTTAAAAGTCGGGTTTAATTTTACCCTTTAAAGGTAATAAATAGTTTTGAAATGTCATTGTCATATAACATTTTGGGAAAGTTAAGCTTCGTACAGACGATGGTCAGATCTTACAATGTTGTCATTAAAATTGCCTAAAAAGGTCTTGCAACTGTCTGAACATTGTGAGCTCATTTTCATTTGGCAGATGTGTAAAATTAATGCATCTGACAATGGCACTATTGTCAGAAAAATTACAATATTGTAATATCTGACCATCGTCTGTACGAAGCTTTACTAAATATCCCCGAAATGTGCATTTAGATCAACATAGATATATCTTTCGGTAAAACCTGTTAAAATTAAAGTCTGGCAACGCTTAAAATGGATATCGGAAATCGTATGAGGAAATAAAAGAACAGTAGTAGTAGAAAAAGTAAAAAACTCAGTGTTACCACCAGCAAAATTCAAAATTACACTTGAGATGAAGCAAAATTACCCGATTTAAATAAAATTACACCTGATATAAAATTTATGTTTTATTTAATAAAAGACATTTACAAAGAAAAAAAACACAACAAACTCATTGAAAGAATATCAATATTAGTCAAACTGTTAACATTCTTATTGTAATTTATAATAAATTAACATTAAAATAAATAATATTAAAGACTTAAAAACAATTAATAAAACTCCTAAAATAATGAGTTTAACTTCCACATTTGGTTGCAAAAATTCTAGGTAGGTTCAAAATGCTAATTGCCATTCCTTTATAAAGGGTGTTTGTCAAACAAACTGTCATACTGCTCTCACCTCTTTGATCAGGCACATCATCATGGATAGATAAATTTATGCTTGAATAACGCCACCAAATTATCCAAATTTACTTTAAAATCAGCCATATCGATTTTCGCAACAGGCGACTTAATGATTTAAATGACGCAATTTGTTTCACAAATAAAGGCGATGTGTTGAATTAGAGAAAATAATCTGTCAATTGGACTTCAAGGCCGTACGATTTGACACCTCTTGATTGTTTTCCGTAGGCCTGTGAAGTCACTGGCTTATGCTGATAAACCAGCAACAATTGACATATTGGAAGTCAACATTGTTAATTTATTCGTGACATGCAGCCAGCAATGCTCGAAAAAGAGGAACAAAATTGAACGTCTGTAATGCGTTTCGTCAAGGATAGGCGCGGTAAGGCATATTTGTTTAAATCAGTTTCAAATGGTAGCGTCGTGTATAAATTTGCAATTAAAATTCATTTGTTTTGTGTTTTCTATAATTTTAAGTTGCATGGTCTTAAAAAATACCCTTTATACCATATTAAGTAAACTAAATGCCTGCAGGGTTTTGTTCAACTGTCCCTTTCGTAATTCAGTTTTACAGCTGTTTAGGGCGATAAATATTCTTCAAACTAAAGCATTTGAAAGTTTCCAGACACAAATAAAATTAATAAAATGTTGGAATATTAGAAACATTTCTACCCCCAGGCTAGTTTTTAATTGAATAACTTTTTTGAATAAACTCCAGGTTCTAAATCACTATGATAGAGATTTATTACCAAAGTTTTGAAAATATATATTCAATGATTGAAGTCTTTTCCTTAAAAGAACCCTAGACTTTAGTTCAGAAGACTGTGCATTTTTTATCAACAATATTTAAAAAGAAATAAATGTTATCACTGAAATCGAATCTTGATTTTATTTGGGTAAGTAAGGATTTCAAATAACACCTGAACTACACCTAAGAGAAATTACCCACGCTCTACCCACGACAGTAAAAATTATACCTAATTCGGGTAATTACCCACAAAGTGGCAACACTGAAAAAACTATTTATTTTTACACACACATATAAGTTAAATAGTGCAAAACATGAAGAAAAACTATTGTAAGAATGAGAAGCATAAAGCAAAGCGTAAGCAGATAAAGCTAGTCGTATATTAAGTATGACGAAACTAGTTGTTGCTATGATGTAGGATTTGTTGTTGCTGATAGCTGTTGGTCTGTTGCTGGATGTTGGCAGTGATGGCGACGGTGACATGAAGAGAAATAAAGGTTAATGATCTGCTAATGACGATGATCTTAGAATTGTTGTTATTGAGCGAAACCAGAAAATATGAGAAAGTAGGCTTTTTTTTAAATTATTAAACAAAAAAACTTAAATTATTATAGGTAGGTATAATTATTATTTATGGAATAGTAACAAAAGAAAACCAACTAGGTACAAAGTTAAATAATAATTTGTTTTAAACAAAATTTTAAATGAGAATACAAGCAGAATAGAAATAAACGAAAATCCATGCATATGTACATACATACATATGTATGTATGTACGTATACAAAAAACACGTTGGTTTATACAGTACGTATTTTTACTGATTGCTGTAAAGTTGAAATGAATGGCAGGCAGACCGCAACAAAAAATGTACTCGACATACTATGTATGTATCTATGCATGTACATACATAAGTACATGTACCATTCATTTGTCTCAAAAGTTTTAGATGTTTGTTCGTTCACAAGAAACTTTCAAGCAGCAGACAGACTGAAAGACAATCCGACAGACAGTAAGACATGTATGAATGAAACACGTTTTACCGTTTTTTATTGTCTTTCTTCTCATATTTTTTGCTGCTGTTAATAGGTACCACATTGTTGTTTTTTCTTATACATATGTATTTTGATTTGATGGGACAAAAAGTAACGAAAATTTGTACAAAGTAGGTACTATTATAGTAGGAATATATGTACCTATCATTAAGATTATATTTATTAAGAGGAATTCACATTAAGATTAATAAAGAATCACTATTTGTACATACATACATATGTACGTATGTATTTAGTTTTTATATTGTATTTGTTTGTGACCTTGTTTTATATTTTAATAGCTTTTATCAGTAAATTCGTTCACGCGAAATTTAGAGCGTGATTTAAAGAAAAGGGTTTATCCTATAAAAAATTTTCATACATACATACATATGTATGTATGTAGGTACATTTTATGTAGTTTTCTACATCTGTTCTTATTTTATGTTAAAATCTTTCTATTAACACCATTATATAAATTATTAAAAAAGTACCAATTTTTCCCTTTCTACATCATAAAAAGCACCCTATATTATTAGCCTATATCCATACCAAAATTTTCTCCAGAAAGAACACTTTATGTTAATATTGGCTTCAATCTGTACCCAGCGGGAAAATGAGGAATTGATTACATAAATAATTAAAGAAATAATGCATTATTTTCGAAAGAATAATAATGCATTCATTGGAATCGAAAAGGTAATTTCATCAGACACAAAATTTAAGCACTGATTACCACGTATATTCCCACATTTGCAGAACAAGGAATGTATTGTTTCTGTTAGTAACAATTATTCGTGTTTTTGCTTTACATACATATTTCCTTAATAAAAATCCGTTATTTTTTTGCTGCCTTTATGTCGCCTACTTATAATTTTTATTTTAGTCGCAGTTTGTGTTTGAAAGCGTACGGTCAAAGCACAAATTATATGTCTGTGGGTCAAAGTTATTTAAAGTAAACAGGTATTAAAAAATGTATTCCAAACGGCATTGGAGAAGACTTTTATTCTAAGACTTTTGAATAATATAATTTATTCCAAAGAATGAATTATTTAATTCATTCGCAGGATACATTAAAATAATTTATTACAATCCTAGGACATGGTCTGTGTTAAGAATAATGAATTCTGGAATCAAATATCATACAAGATATGTATTACTTTCTCGATTCCTATTAATTCCATTTTCCCGCTGTGTATCAAGTTTATCTAAAAGAGAAAAAAGTACCAATTTTTTCCCGTTATTACCCCTTAAAAAGTACAAATTTTTTCTCTCAATAGCGTACTTATAATTTAATCTGGACCATATGCAATCTGTATCATGGTGGAATAAACAGGTGGCAGCACTACGCCAGATGACGATTTTATGCTCTTGCATTGTTTGTCTAGGTTTATGTCAAAGTTTTGTTTATGTTTACAAAAAGTCCACGTTTTGTGCTGTGATTATTGTATATTATTAAAGTTTTTGATAATTTTAAATTAAAATAAATAAGATATTGATAAAAATTGACTAAAAATTTATTTATTTCATCACGTTCAGTGGTACTCTTTGATTTTTGTTTAAAGTATTTTATGGCTTAAACGGTGATATAATTTCCATTTTTGTTGTAATGTTGTATTTGTTGCCGTAACGATGCCACCTGCTTATTCCACCATGGTCTAAACTCCCTCATAATCGTCTAACAAACAGCCTATGCTAGCTGGGCTGTATCTAGCTGGGCTGTATCCATGTACATAAGTATGTATGTACGAGTAGCAAAAAAAAAAAAAAAACAAAAAACCTAAACAAAAATATACCTACGCACATGTATAAGCAAAATGTAAATAACTTTTGACATAGTTAAGGAATAAAACAAATAATGATCTATTGGATACCCCTTGATCAAAAAACTGGTAGGTTTTACAGCAAAAATAGAAAAAAATTTATAAGCAGTAGGAATATATGAGGCTATTTATCATTTTAAATAGTTTTTGCCTCTCCTGTAAAATGTTCAAAATGTTAGATAGGGCGTTTAAGATAACGGTATGTTGGTCAGGTTTTAATTGGGTGGAATCACGGTAACACTGTTAAATAAAAATCATTTGCAGTGATAATGTACGTCAATTCATTAGAATTTGACACTTGATTAACAAAAATAAATTAGTGGATATTTTAACGATTTTTATAATTGAAAAAATAGTACTTTTTAATGGGCCCCTTTCATACTTACTACGAAATTGCTTTTAAACATCTCTAACGCAAATTTTATTATTTTTGAGACATTTTTTGTGGAAAAAAACAACCTTGTATTTAATACTGCCAAATGTTTAATTAAAATAGAAAGAAATAAAAATGATCTTTAGCATTTTAATATTTAATGTATTAAAAAATATTGTTAAAAAATTTTGCTTTTTTAAATAGAATTAGGTATTTGATTTTAGTTGTGGTAGAGAACTTTTTAGAAAGTGTGTATTTTTGTTTATTTCGGAATATTTTTTTTTTTTTTTTGTGTATTTTGGGTGACAAATATTTAATTCCTTTCTTTTTGTTTTTGCATTGAAAAACAGAACTAAAAAAATAATAATAATAAAACGATCAGCACATAAAAATAATTATATCAAAAATCAACCACCAATACTATTGAACTGACTGAACACACATTCACACACACTCGCTATCAGTCAATATACCCATACAACAACAATTATTATAGCGACGACGACAAGAAATCAAATACAACAAAAACGACTGCGACGAACAGAAACAAATACACAACAAACAACACTACACCATACCATACCACACACAATCGCCACCATCAAACAACCTTCTTTCCCCATCCAACATTCGTCATGACGACTTTAAAGCACAAAAAGCACCAGAAACCAGCCAGTCGGCCAACTAGCAAATCATGCATCCAGTCAGCCAGTATTTCTGTTTTGTTGTTTTTTTTGCTTTATTTTTTCTTCTTTAGTAAATTTTTATATCGGTTTTTCTCATTTGACAACTAACAACACATTGCTTTTTCTTTGCTTACTGCTGTCTTGTTGTTGTATTATTTTATATTATTTAATACTATTTGGCGTTTGTTGTTATTGTTACAATTATTATTATTTAAGTATGTATGAATAAGTACATATGTATTATTTTTTAGTGCAACTTTTTTTGTTATATAGATTATTATTAATTATATTTTAACAGTTATAAATTTATATTTTTATAATTGTTGTTGGTTTTTAACTAATTTTAATCAACAACAACACAACAAATAACTTTACTCAACACTAAAACAAAAAAAATGATCAGCGTCGTTTTACTTTTTACACTCGTTTTTTTAATTTTTTCCACATTATTTATAAAAAAATTTTCATTTGCATGTTTTTGGTTAATATTTTGATAAATTCATTAGGATTTTTGCTAAAATTTATAGTGAAGTTGGTGTATTAGGGTTTTTAACACTTTTTATTAAATTTATTGTAACTTTAACATTAATTTCTTTAATTTAAAATATTCAATTGAAGACAATTTAAAATTTTATCGCGTCGGCATTACAGTACACTGAAAGGAAATGCCAGAAATAACTCAACTGTCACAAAAGCCTCGATACAGTAAAAAACATTGACTCTCAATGATTTCACTCACACTCAAAGCAACACCGTAAAATACAAAATCAAACGAATGACGGCAAAAAACATCATACAAAATTATTTAAGAGAGTACCGGCCGGCTAGCCAAGCAGTCACTGGCTTACATACAACACACATTGTGTGTGTTTGGTTGGCTGTTTGACAGTCGACAGAATTTGCGAAGAAATTCGTTAGAAAAGACACAGACTGTTATCACAAGTCTGCCAAAAATCACAAAAACAGAACAACAAAAACCCAAGTACAAACAAATATCAATTAAATTAGAAGAAATAACATATTAAGAGCTAGACATTTCTCCTTTTAACTCTCCTCTTTGGTCTAAAAGTTATTTTATTTATTATTTGTTGTCTTTTGTGTTTGAAATAAACAAACCCCATAAAAAATGATTTGTCTTTGCGGTTGGTTGGTCGATTTATTTGATTTTGTTACTTCATCAGGGGTAAACAAAGGTGATGTGTGTTGTGTACGTGTGAAACTTCCATTGTGTTCTCCTATTTCTCGAAATGTTAGTCAAATTTACCGATTATTTCTCCTTAAAAAGAGGTTTGTGTCTGTGGTTGGACGAAATAACGTAAAAATTTGATATTCAGCCTATTATGGCAGTTTGTTTATGGCCATTGTCTAAACTGATTACATATTAGAGAAGGTATCATTATAGAAATTGATGTATGTCTAAACTACTGAAATGTATTTAAGAAGGGAAATAGTGGTTTGCTTAGGAAATTTCCTATAGTAAGACAATTTTTTCCAAAGTGAGCAAATTAAATACTCGCACCCAATTCAGGCATATTGGGAATATTCAATGAAAAAAGCGGTTTACAATTTCTGAAGGGTAATTTTGTTTTTAAACCTTTAAATTTCCTATGCCATAAATTCAACAAATGAAACATTCTGAGAACGAAAACAAAAATGTTGTGCTAAAAGAATGGTTGTGATCTAATTTTGGGGGAATTGTTAAAAATGGTTGGTTACTATTTGAAATGAAAGAAAAACCCGCAGTCCTAAGAAGGTTAATCATACCAAAGAAGAGAAAATGTCTATATCATTGCTGAATGGCTAAAAAGGAGAAAATTTTTTTTTTGGGGTTATTTACTTACAAAAATCCTAAATCATTCCTAGGAAATTTTAAAATTCTCTGCAGTCAATATTAAATAAATACTTCTGTAGTATATACATAAACATACAAATAAAAATATTAATTTACATACATATTTAAAGCTAGAGGTCCATAACATGCGTTTTCGCCTCCACGCAGCGCATGCTTTTATATCCTTACTTGCGTTCTACGTTTCAAGTTACATGCAACGCTTTTTATGCAGCAGCAGCACAAGTAAAAATAAAATTTAATTTGTCAAAATCAGCTGATTTGTTCGAACGCAGCTTGTGACGCTTACAAAAGTAGAAAGTAAACCTACTTTTCGCCTCAAGGCATCTACGCTTTTGTGCAAGTAACTTACAACGTATAACTACACAGATTCTACTTTTATGATAGCTGCGTATGCTGCGAAAAAGCGAGTAACGCGTTGTATGGACCTCCAGCTTAAGAATAAAGGCCCAACCAGAATGTGCATAAACAAACTTAAGCTACTGTCAAAAATAAACAAAAAAGCCTCTCAAATACATTAAAAAAAACAAAAACAAAATAAAAAACTTTTGATTCCGTACGGAATGTGCGATTAGTTTCGCACTTTGCTTAAGCAAATTACAGTTTCATTAAATTTAACAAAAAGTTCCCTTAAGTTCAACATGGTTTTACACATATGATTTACATGTATTCGCTCGGTTGCTTAAGCCACGTTATTCACATTCTGGTTAGGCCTTAACATTGCGGCAACAATACGATGTTGTCAAATTCATATTGTCTGCATTGGTGGTTTAAACGGGCAATTTTATGCGTTAAAGCAGCGTGACGAGCCAGCTGCCGTATTCTGTAATTCGCTTAGCTTAAGCTAAATCTCGATCGCTAAAAGTCCTTAGAGAAAACAAAATTAAAAATTTTTAGCGATGACACTAAAAGCTAAAATTGCGACAAATTAAATTTGTATTGCATTGCCAAATTTAGCAATGCACGTTACTGAATTACATTTGTAGCCAAAAATTGCTAAATCAACTTTATAGATTTTTAGCGATAGAGATTTAGCTTTAGCGAATTACGGAATACGGCTGCAGTTTAGCATTTTTAGGATTTAGGATTTTTTGTTGATTTAGCATTTTCCAGTTACAGTAGACGCTCGCAAATTAGAACCGCTTTGTTTTTGAGGCGATTCTAATTTCTGAATTATTCTAATTTCTGAACTTTTTTTTCCGAATAAAAAATTGAGTAAATTTACTTCCAAAAACTTAAATAAAAGACTTTTAAAATTTTTTTAATTAAATTTTGTTTGATAAAAACAAGAAAACAAAACGTAACAATTCAGTCCATTACATTAAATATATTTTATTAAATTAAAAATATGAATATAAAAAAATTAAGCCACTATTTACTCAAAATTATTTTCCTTTAGCTTAAAACTACCTGTTTACCTACCTGTTTAGCGAGCAAAATTGCCTCAGCACTATCGTCGTCTGCTTTCATAAAATACATATTTATATTGGTGGCTAAAGCTTCGTACAGACGATGGTCAGATCTTACAATATTGTAAGCAGGCGTTGCCAACAGCAAAATTTTTCTGACAATGATCCATTGTCAGATGCATTAATTTTGCACATCTGCAAATACAAATGAGCTTACAATGTTCACACAGTTGTAAGACATTTTAGCCAATTTTAATGCAATTTAAGCAACGCTGCTTACCAATATTGTAAGATCTGACCATCGTCTGTACGAAGCTTAATTGTAAAATTAAAAGTCCACGTCTACAACAGACATGATTTGCTATTATAACATGATGTTTTAAAAGAGCTGTTAAAAAATTTGCATTAACAACCATGGTATAACATGAGAAAACCTCTAACCTGGCGTTTACATTTACCAGTACCCATGTTCTGTAACTTTAGTGAGACTTTCTTGCATCGAAAAGATGTGAAACAAAATATTCCATCGTTTCTCGAAAAGTGAGAAAAATGTGTGTCTGTAACTCATGTCGAAAACTATCAAAATATATTACGTCGTTACGTTATAAACGTCATAATATTGCACTCGAAGTCGATGTGACATTGCAAACGTTCAGAACGCCAGTAACACATATCGTTGACGGCGACCAAAATTTACTTAAATTAAAAATTTTTCAACGACGGCGGCGAAAACACAACCGTCGGCTATACCAAATTGTGTAAAGAGCGACTTTAATGTTTGTTGCTTGCAAACGAGTTTTGAAAAAATTCGTATGTTTTATAAAAATATTAAAAGCAAAATAATAAAACAATGAAAAATGTGCCAAGAATAAAATATTATTATTATTATTCTTTGCATTTTGCATTTTTAATGGTTTTTTTTGTGTTAAAATTTTTTCTCGCCCCATTTTTATTCGTGAGTTTATTTGACAGTTCAAAGCGGGAACTTTTCTCACCAAAATGTTATAGACACACTTTTTCTGTAAATTGGCTAGTAATTTCCTTACGTGACAGCTTGTACTCGCCAAAAAAAGTTACAGACACAGTTAAGTGAGAAAAACAGCTGTTTGTTTCAATTTATGGCATTTTTGTTTCATTTCACACATTTCAATCGAAAACTTTCTCGACGCGAGAGTTACAGAACATGGGCACAGTACTGGCAAGACAGTAGCAATACATGCACCCCTTTTCACTAATACACGCACATTTTTTCAACTGCTCAACAACTGATTTCAAATTGAAAATGATTTGAAATCAAACGTTTTCTCAAACGACAAACGTTTGATAATGATTTGAAAATCATAGCGTTCTCAACAAAAAGGGGAAATTATTTTCAAATTGAAAAATGCCTTTATTTTCAACTTGCTTTCAAACGTAATTCTCAAATGTTAATCAAATGTGGATTATAATACAATGTGGAACATAAAATTTATTATTTATTTAAATAAACTGTAAGATAAACATTCGGCACCATAGCTAAAAGATGAAATAATGTTCTTTCCGTCCTCTAATTCTTGGAAATACAAACTACTTGGCTCCCTTTTATTTTGAGGATTGTCCCACCGCGATCGTTCAACAAACTTTCTTCACTTTCCCGTTTTATTTTCCTTTTTTTCGTATTTTTAATCATTGTAATTACTCACAAATAATTTTTATTTTTCACAAGAAATAAGCTATTCACTTTATATTAAAATTTATTTTTAATAGTAAAGCACATGTAACCACAAAGTAAAAAATGTAACTTTAATCGCCATTTTTAATGATTACATTTATTTTTCGCTTAAGTATTGCAAAGTTTATTTTTGATTGGAATTTAACATTTGACATCAAATTGATAAAACATTTGATATGAAATATTTATTTTCAAATCATTATCAATTTGAATTTAAATGTTAAATCAAACAATTGAAAAACGTTTGAGAATTGTGTTTGATGTCAAATGATAAAGTCATTTCATATCAAAGGTTTGACTTCGTGTTTGTTGGGTGTCTTGGGTACTGTCAAGCAAGTTTTGCAGACAGTAAAATTGGACAGTGATTTGACATTTGCTAACAGTAATCTAAAGTTTTGTTGGCAAAATAGAAAAAAATTAAACATAATTTGTACAATTATATCGCCAATGCGTATGTGATATTCGAAGGTGGCGCAGTATATTGGCAACAATATACTGTGCACAACGAAAAGAAAGTGAAATGTGTTGGCAACATTGTACAATGCTTTTAATGTTATTTCTATAGATTATGTTCATCTTTTTATTGATTGAATGAAACCATTGTGCTACTTATTGCATAATATAGGACTAATAAAACAAAATAGGATTAATAAAACAACATTTCCCACATCGGGGCTAAAAATTTGATTATAGACCTAATGTACATACAATAAAAACATAAGCAAAGACTTAATTAATATTTTTGTTGTTTTTAATACTTTTTATGTTAAATAGTTAATTTTTTATATTTTAATCGCGTTTTCCGAACATGTTGAAATGCGTTTTGAGTTTTTAAAATCGTAAGCAGTTCGAAAACGCTGCGTTTTTCAGAACATCGACGCACACACAGTAAGTAAAAAAAAAAAAAAAACAACTTGTACAACATCTTTGACTAAAACAAAAAAAAAAAAAAAAACAAAAAAAAAATGGCAAAAGCTTGGACAGATGAAACTACATATTTTGTTTTTGATAAATAAAATGAAGCAGATGCCCTTCATATGGGATTTCAAATTTTAAATTTTCAATTAAAGAATATACCACGATGTAATTTGTTATATTTTTCATTATTTGCATTAAATTTTATTGTATTTATTTTTATACCCTCCACCACAATTAGTTGTGAAGAGGGTATATTCAGTTTGTCATTCCGTGTGAAACTTTTTTACTATTCATCTCAGACCCTATAAAGTATATATATTCTGGGTCCTTGAGTAATTTTAAGTCGATTTAGCCATGTCCGTCTGTCCGTCAGCAAAATCGGTTCAATAGGATCTGAGCTATGAATCAAAATGTGGAACCACCACCTAAAAAAAATTGATAATTTTGTTACAAAAACTAACATAAATGGTGGAAAAATGCACAGAATGATATAAGATTTCGCAACAATTCGTTTTATTCAACTGGAAATCACGCTGTGAAATTTCGTGAAGATCCGTCAGTCATTTACCCTAGGCCCCATATAAGCCCTACTCCCGGAAAACAGTATATTAAGCCTAAAACCCTAACTAACAATGCTATCATTACAAATTTTGGCAAGTCACAGTTGCATAGGACTAGAAATTAAACTGTTAAGTTTCGTGAAGATCGGTCCATAATTTACCATAGGCCCCATATAAAACCTACTTCCGGAAAACAACTTAGTACGCCTAAAAACGTAAAAAATAATGCTATCATAACAAAATTTGGTACATCAAAGTTTTATAGAACTAAAAATAAATCCTTGAAATTTCGTGAAGATCGATTCATAATTTACCATAGGCCCCATATAAACTTTACTCCCGGAAAACAACTTAGTACGCCTAAAAACGTAAAAAATAATGCTATCATAACAAAATTTGGTACATCAAAGTTTTATTGGACAAGAAATAAAATTGTGTTATTTCGTGAAGATCGGTCCATAACTTACCCTGGGCCCCATATAAACCTTACTCCCGGAAAACAGTTTAGTACGCCTAAATCCGTAAAAAATAATGCTATCATAACAAAATTTGGTACATCAAAGTTTTATAGGACAGGAAATAAAACTGTGTAATTTCGTGAAGATCGGTCCATAATTTACCCTGGGCCCCATATAAACCCTACTCCCGGAAAACAGTTTAGTACGCCTAAAACCGTAAAAAATAACGCTAGCGTAACAAAATTTGGTATATCAAAGTTTTATAGGACAAGAAATAAAATTGTGTTATTTCGTGAAGATCAGTCCATAACTTACCCTGGGCCCCATATAAACCTTACTCCCGGAAAACAGTTTAGTACGCCTAAATCCGTAAAAAATAATGCTATCATAACAAAATTTGCTACATCAAAGTTTTATAGGACAAGAAATAACACTGTGAAATTTCGTGACGATCGGTCCATAATTTACCTTGGGCTCCATATAAACCCTACTACCGGAAAACAGTTTAGTACGCCTAAAACCGTAAAAAATAATGCAATCATAACAAATTTTAGCCCGTCACAGTTTTATAGGACTATTAATGATACTGTGAAATTTCGTGATGATCGGTCCATAATAAACCCTTCTACCGGAAAACAGTTTGGTTGCCTTAAACCATAATTAATAACAAATCGTCACAGTTTAAGATTATAATAACATCATAAACATTCGAACTGTCGGTGGAGGGTATCAAAGATTCGGCACAGCCGAATATAGCACTCTAACTTGTTTCTTTTTTGATTTTGCTTAAAAACTAAAAAAAATGTTTTGGCTAACTATCTAGGGCAGGGTTGTCAGATTTTTTTGAGCTCCATCGCCAAACCGGATGTGAGAAATCGCCAAACGTCGATTTTGTTCAGTTTTTGTAAAATTTTCTTTTTTTAAATTAAATTTTGCATACAAAAGACGCTAGTATAATTTTTCAGTCAAAAATCGCCAAAAACTGAGAAAAAATACAAAAAAGTCGCAGAAGTAAATTTTGTTTTGTTTCTGTTATTTATTTTTTAAATAACATAAAATGGAGATCATATATGTATTCAGTTAAAAACTTAAATTAAGTACACGAATCTATAAAATCGTACACTTCAGCCTCACCGATTTAATTACTGGAGTTTTGACCTACATACTATTAGAATTACATACAAACTTTTGTATTACAATGTAACTTGAAATAAATTTTAATGATTTACTCAATTAATAAAAGGCATTTTAAATTTGGTTATATTTTTTTACATTTGGTAACTTTTTAAAAAAATTTGGTTGTAAAAATTGTATTAGTTGTGGCAGCACTGCTCCTGAGAACCTGGGTGCACATAAGTATGTGCCCTGCAAGAATGATAGAAATAAAGATTAGGCCTTGCGCATGTTTTACCGTTTGATGACGTAGTAGTTCCCTTGTTAAGATTACCAAGTCTTTTTTATATGTGAAAATCGTAATTTCTTACAAAAAATTTATGTTTTACGTGATAGTTGGCAACCCTGCAATTAATTTACTCAGAGAGTTAAAAAAATATATAATAGCGGTTTTTACCCTTTGTATTAAGTGTACACCTCTGCTCTATTTAATACGATTTTATACTACAAAGCGTGAGTGACTTTTTCGTTAGTATTGTAAATTAATAAAGTTGCTGAGTGAGGGAGAGAGACAGATATAGTTTCTTCAACTGTTTTATTTTGGGTTATTTAACAAAGGTGTTTACTACAGCTTTTTGTTGGATTTTTCAACTACAGCGTAGTAAATTTTAGTCTAATACATTTTGTTGTTGCAGTGTTGTAAATCTTAGTACTTTAACTAAATTAATAAGATTCACAAGGCCTACAAGGAACTTTACTATCAAGGGTGAAAACCGCTAATATTAATTGTCCACACTCGTAAAACTGCTCTGAGTGGAGAAGCAGCTCGCGCTTTTTGTCATTATTTCTTAAGGGCAAACAGGTCGTTTTTGTTTGTCTGCTTTGTTGCGTTTTGCGTTGTCACCCCGCATTGGTTATGCTTTAAACACATCCGAGACAGCAAGCTACCGACTTCAAAATGTCAAAAATAGAATACATGTGTGTATATGGCAATGATTATTTTCACGACGACACGGCTACATGGCTGCAGGTTGTTGTCTGTGCTTATTTTGTCGTTGTAGTCAAATTAAACTAATTTCTATTTTTGTGCACTACAAAACAGAAAAAGTGTTGCTAAAAAAAAATATTTAAATGAGTGCTTAAAATTTTTTTTTTGTTTAACAGAAAAGAATCGGCTTGAAACAAGAATATTAACTCGGCTCAGCACCAAATTGATATTTATATAATTTTTTAGTATTCTTGAAAGAAGTTTTATAGGAACATGTTGATCGCGCCAACGCTCCTAGTTAAGGAGTTATAATCCATATCTATTTAGGTAAAAAATGAATCTATAAAATATGGGAATCATTGGAAAATGCTTCAAAATGTGTTTAACATGGAGTTTAAAGCATACAGATTTACCAATTAGGAGGTAATATTATATATTCATACTCCGTGGCTGACATTTTTTTACAAAATTGGCTTTATCTTTAAATTATGTCGATATTTATTTATATAACCCTAGATTTTTGCTTAATAAGCTTTCTTTATTGCGGGTTTTCGGCCTTGCGGAACACTTAATTAATTGTGTACATCCCTGCGGGAAATTTGTGTCAATTGGTCCAACAGACTGGTCCTGGGAGTTGTGAAAATAGAACAGGTACAAAAAGAAAAAACTCATGACCAGTGAAAGGAGAACCAATCATGTAACTGGTTTATGCAGAACAAAAAGGTAGAAAAAGTAATGAACTACAGAACAGTCTTCACCGGTGGTGTGACAAATCTTTCTAAAATTTGTTTCTTGAATTCAATTCTACGTCTTGTTTTATTGAAATAATACTACATTGCATTGAAATAATACTAGATTGTAGTAACTGCCACTAAACACGTCCATTAAGAATAGATGTGTGACTGGTCAAATGGTGTCAATTGACAACCCCATGTAAAAGTGATAGATAGGTCTTATTCATAGAAAGTGTTAAAACTATATCCGGTCCTTACCACCAAAGACTTATCACGGGACTAATTTGGTGTCAGTTCGCTTCCCTCTTGGGATATTACAATAATTAAATATGTAACATGTACATAAATTATTACTACATACATACATATTTTTACTCAAACTTATAAATAATTTGAGAAATTTTCCAAAATAAAATTTTTTAAATCATTATAAATATAAAATTCTCATATAGTTACTAAAAATATGGTTTATAAAAGCTTGAAGTATTCTTCCCTATACATAGTCTTTTGAATTATATTTTAAGACAAATTTGTATGAAAATTTTGCAACAAAACACATTTCAAACTTATTTTATTTTTTATGAATACGGCAGATTATGTTTTAATAAATATATTTACAAAATTTTAAGTTTTGTAGAAAATCTTTCAAGCAATACTTATTTTTGAAATTTGCTCTTAACGGAATTTTAAATACATAATGTGAAAGATATTTCGAAGTAGTTTCTAATAATACCAGTACTTCTTTGATCCAGTTTTTACCTAAAATGCAGTTGTTGGGTTTCACTTGCGCAGAAGTAAAGTTTAATGTTCGAAAAATATGACTTTTTAGAAAAATTGGCATGACTTTTATGTGTCAAAAGTTTTTTTTATGTAGGCGATTATTGCTGCAGTTAATTTTCTGAAGCAATAGCTTTTGGCATAAAAGAAATCGTTTTATTTTTTTTTTGTGATGCTTTTTCTTGTCATTTATAAGAAAACTGTCAGTTGTTGGTTCAATATTTTTAATAAAATTTGACATCGTTATTGTTGATAGCATTTTTATTATTATTTTATGTTTGCTTATTAAACTCTTGCAATTCAAACTTTGCACAGCTGCTGTGCAGTAAAAAAGTATCAGCATCACAACTGCAACTGGTAATTACGCATCAGCAATAACATTTTGCATCACTGCAGCATTGATGAATAGTTTTTATGCGATAATGTACGTACCCAAAGAGTTCTGAAACTTTTACGACCTATACCACGCTCGTTGACGGAAATTTTTGTTTTATTTTTAATGTAGTATACCTATATGTATTTTTTTATTTAATCTGCCGTTAAGATTATATTGTTTATTGCTTCCAAAAACTTCATAATTATAATATTTATTATGTTTTATAATAAATTCAACTGTTTTTACGTTATAAAATGTATTATAAATAAGTATTTATATATTTATTATCTTAAATTAAGTTTGTATAAAAGTCTGCAATTATGCATGTTTTTCATATTATAAAAGTAAAAAAAGTGATAGTGGCACCACTGAAATATATACAGACAGTAAAAAACAGCTGTTTATATTTTTTCAACTGTAGCTGCCGTCTTCAATATAATTCAGTAGCTGACTACACGACTATAATTGCCCTAGCAGCATTTGTAGTCATGTGTTCGTGTATCCTGCTGTGGTGAATGTGTTTAATGCATTAGTGTTTCGGCGTCGTATAACTGTACCGAGTTACAGTTTTTGCGGTATCTGCATTAACTATATGCAATCGTTTTTAACCTCAATTTGAGGTTTTGTCTGGTGGAGAACCATTAATAACTCATGTGACTGGTGGAGAACCAATATAACTCAGACGTTTTACTGGTGGAGTACCAAGGAAATTACTCAGACGTTTTACTGTGGAGACAAGATATACTCTGGAGCTTATTCTGGAAGCTCTTCGCCTTCCTATACGAAGGTCTAGGTCGATCGAGGACTTGTGGATGAGGCTCCAACAAACCGTGTGATACCCTGGCAATATAACTCTAGATAGTTAGCCAACAATTTTTTAGTGTTTAAGCAAAATCAAAAAAAAAAAAAAAAATGTTTAATTAAATATTATTACAATTAATAAAATTTTAAAAAGTATTCAAACGTGTGTTAAAAGTAGAATAATTAAGAAAAATAAAATCTAAATAAAAATAGAAGAGAGCAGAAAAGAGGAAAAACATAAAGTGTGCAGTGGGCAAATGCCAACAAATTAGCCGCAAAAAAACAAATCGGGAAATTGTGCAAAAAATCTAACGTGTTGCGTCCTTTTAATTAAATGTCTATATTTTTAACTATTGCTAATATATATTTATGTAAGTTAAAAATAAAATTATGAAAAAAAAGGAACTTCTTATAAAACTGTCATATTTACACATAAACAAAACAGTTTGAAAGTAACAAATTATTAGCCAATGAGAACAAAGGTTGTGTGACGTCACAGTTCCTACATGCGCAGTAAAAACTTTTTATATCTGCCTGATGTCGTAATCTTTATTTCTATCATTCTTGTGTGCCCTGTAAGTATTTTTCTAATTTTGAGAAGTCTACCACCTAGTGGAACATTTTGTTACTTTTTTACCTGGTTTAGGTGAACTAAACTTAAATTTATATGTAGTTTAAACTTAACAGATTTAAATCAGTGCCCGATATATTACATGTAGTGCAAAAAATAATAATGTGGCAGCACTACGATAAATATTCTCAAATTCATATGGTTTGTATTGGTAGTTTAAACGGCCAATTTCATGCGTTAAGATATGGTTTTAATGTTTACTGAATTATAGATTATCTGGTTTAAACACATTTTAAACCAAAAAGGAAGTTTAACTTGCACTCATTTATTAGCCCTAATTGGTTAAACGTTTAAAAAGTAAGTTTTTATTTCAAGAAAGCGACCTGTAAGAGCTTTTTTCACTTTTTGAATTTGGTTGTTGTTAATTGTTGGGTAATATGAAGTCGCTCTTGTGTACAGGAAAACGAACCTACAAGCGAAAGATAAACATAGCTTGTTTCAATACAGATTAAATCTGGCCAAAGCTATGATAAAGTTCGATGGTGGGAAAGTTTACCAAGATTTTTCAGTTCATGGCTGAAAATCACGCCCTTCCACACGCGCTGCTAATACAACCGGTCTGAATTTTAAGAGCAGCGCAAGTGAATGTTCAAACGAGCCACCCGTAAAGAAACACCGTGAAGTGGTGGCACATTTACAACCAGAAATTCGCCTTGACAATCCATTAACGTTATCTACCTCGATTTGTATATAGCAAGTTTGCCGCCATCCGAAGTGCTCATCACGCTGCCGTACCGTACCATTTGTTTGAATATCACACTCAGTGTTGCCACTACAAAAAAAATTTGTAACCAAAATGTAAAAAAAGTAACCAAACGCAATAAAAAGTAACCAAAATACTTATGTATGTATGTACATATGTATTTAAAACCAGTGTTCGAAAGTAAACAGTACATTATTTAACGTTCGGCTCACACACCCAGGAACGATATCTATTTTTTTTAGCGATTGTGTAGACATCACAACCCGTTCGTAACTATTTTCAAGAAAGAACCGAACATTATATAATTAATGTTATATAATGTTTTTTTTCGTGTGTGTATTTTGTTTTTGTAAAAAATGTTTGGTTTTTTTTTACCAGCCAAAAGGGACGAACATTAATGAGCCGAACCGAACACATTGATGTTTGTGGATTTTCAAAAAAAAAAAAAAACCGAACGGAAAGGGAAACGTTATTTTTTTTAATGATTTTCTACGCAAACACTATTAGCGTTTGTGTTTTCCACAAATCTACCTAACCGAACATTAAAAAACGATATTTATGGCCATTTTCTCATTAGGCGATTATCTTTTTTCCCAACGAAAAAATGCACATTAAAGAAATTTGGTTTTCTCAATGTCTCATTTGCTTCGATTTTATCGCAAAGCTAACCGGCACTCATCTGCCAATTATTTATTTTCCTTTTATTTGCCGTACAGATAAATTCAATCAGCTGACTCCCAACTTTTACATGTATTTTGAGTGGCGCTGCCAGCTAAAAAAAACAATGTTTTTTGTCGGTATATTGAGAAACCCAAAATCGTTAACGGACAGTTTATCGGTCCAATAAATTTATGTTGACATTAAGTAACAGACAGTTTGTCGATACATTGAGCAAATGGCCATTAGTGTTTATTATCGAACACTGTTTAAAACACTATTTTTATTGCACTTAAAGCGGCCCATACACTTGTAATATTATTGTATATTATATCCGCCATATTATTTCGATTTTGTCCTATATTGCTTGCAAATTAAATATCAAATATCACAAAGCATCAACTTTGAACCCGATGCTCTGATTGCTTTTTTTCTGCGTTACTAAAACTTACCATTGATGTTTTGGAAGGGTATGCATTGCATATACATACTATATTGTACTGCGGCGTAATGAAACATTATACTTTGTTCTTGTACAAAGCATTTGAAGTTTTGGAAGTCAGCCAAACTTTTACTAAAAATATGCTTTTGATCTACTATAGACAAGCAAATGCATGGCTTACACGTTGAAACCGGTGTTAATTTTAAAACTAGCTGAAGTTGTTTTTAACTCATTTAACAACAGCATTAGCTGTTTTGCGCCAAATAAAAAAAAAACCTTGCAAATACTTAAAAATGTTTATGTTACAAGATATTGGTCGATATTTTGCAATTATTAATGATTTGGAAGAAAACTTTAATGGACAGAAACACAAAATACATGCAACGCGAAAAATTATATTGCAAGCAAAAACAGTCAAAAATATTTTGTGATTGTGTTGTTGCTTTCTACATAAATTCATATTGAGTTTTTAAAATTTTCAACTCCATAAGATATGCAATGTTTTATAAATGTTTTAATTTTCAATGTCAGCTACTTAGCGTTGCCACTTGCTTATGTTTTGTTGTATGTTGAATGAAGCAATTTTCTACATATGAGGTAGCACTCAGTTAAAGTCGGTTAATTTTAAGACATACTTTAATACTTTAGAGAAAATTAAATGTCGATAATATTTTGAACGATATATTCTGTAATTAATTAAAAAGCTTATCAATTATTTAAAACCCATTTTTTTTCTTTAAAGAATTAACACAAATTCTAAATAGGTTATTTTTCGTTAAAATAGTATAGAAATTAATTAAAATAAGGACTTGAACAAATAAAAATATTCAATAACATTTTATCGACTAAGAACACATCCCTAATTATTTTTTTTGTGTGTATGTTTTTTGGATGCAGTTGAAATGCATTTCCAATGGATTGCAGCGTGTTTTATGCGTCTTAACTGTTTTGCCATGGTTTTATCTGACATTATTTAAATATCTCTTATATTGTTTCCATTTATTTTTTTATAACCACTTCAAAAATGTACTTTTGAAATAAATTATAAAATGATATCAATCTGCTGTTCTTTGCATGTATTAGTTAGTTGGCACTTATGCGCCCCTACACTTTTCAATTCAATTGTCAACTGAGTCTTTCAACTGAATTGATGCTTGGCCACACATTCATCAACTGAGTTGAAAGACTTCAAATTAATTTTAAAATTTAATGATATAAAAGACAATTTTTTAAATACTTAACATTTTTTTTGCAAAAGAAAACTACAAACATTAAGTTTGACAGCTAATCAATAAACTCAAGCATACACAATACAATTGAAAGACTTATGGCCATTTTCTCAATGTATCGACAAACTGTCTGTTACTTAATGTCAACATAAATTTATTGGACCGATAAACTGTCCGTTAACGATTTTGTGTTTCTCAATATACCGACAAAAAACAAAGTTTCCAAATACATGTAAAAGTTGGGAGTCAGCTGATTGAATTTATCTGTACGGCAAATAAAAGGAAAATAACTAATTGGCAGATGAGTGCCGGTTACCTTTGCGATAAAATTGAAGCAAATGAGACATTGAGAAAACCAAATTTCTTTAATGAGAAAATGGCCATTAGTAGTCAACTTGAAAAAATCAAAATCTGTTAATTTTTCTTCAACCAACTCGACAACCGTCAAACTAATCAATTGACAAAGCCATACACGCTTTGATTTGAAGAACAACCGACTCAGTTGACAACTGAATTGAATCGTGTATGGGCTGCTTTAGTTACAGCTTTACCTATAATTAAGTGTAAACTTTTTATGCTGAAAGTAATCATCTGTGAATAACTTAAATAGGTACTTAAAAAAGTTAACACTTGGTAATAATTTATGAATATGCGCGAATATGTTTTTATTTTAAAGTTGTTTTTAAAAAGAATCGACTTTAGCGTTTGACTATGATTATGGGCCATTATATGTAAGAATGAATATAGACACCTAAACCTCTGGATCGATTTTTAAAAAATTTGAACAGTATGCTACTGATGGTTTGGAAGGTACAATAGATCTTATAACTTTCAAAGTTTTTTTTGGTGGAATTGGCACCGCCCAATCAAAGCTAACACTTATTTTCGTCTATTTACAAAACTGTATGCGTTATAGCTTTCAAACTTTTTAAGAATCAACAGACTATAAATCTATGCACATTATAAGGATACCCCATTTCAGGGAAAAGAGAATGCCATTTCTTTTTCCCTCTCTCCTAAAAACTCAAGACTTGACAAGACAAACTTGACTTGTGTGAACCGGCTGCTATTCAAAATTCACAAAAATTTAACATTTAAAACAAAATTAACAAATTTGTTTTTGGTTTACATGTTATTTGTGCGAACGTAAACGTTCGAGTGACATCGTGAAATAGGCAGTAACGATATGATGTAGGCTGCACGCAATTTTAGAGCAATTTATTTTCAAGATGTCATCAAGAAAATATAATGTTAGTGTTCATCATGCTAGAAGTTTTCTTATGTTATAACACGGTTGTTAATGCTTTAACACCGCTTTTATAACATCAAGTTATAACAGTAAATAATGTCAGTTGTAGACGGGCAATAATATTCGTCGTCATATCTAAAGTTTTTGATTTTCTCTCTAGCACCGTCGGTGTGACACATGCAAACACATTTTCACTAATTCTACCTCAATTCTTGATGAGTATTTTGATCAGTGTATTTGGGCCTTAACATAAACGTTTGTATAAATTTGTATGTGATAAATAATTTTAAAGTTTTGTTTGTGTTTTTCATAGAAATTTTTAATGCGGACTAACGTAAACGTTCAAAATTGTTAAACAGTGAATAAATATTTGAAATTTTTCTTAACTTTGGCTTGTTTTAAAAATTTATAGTTGACAACTTATAGCACCGTCACGTTTTAAAGAAAATTTGCTATTTACACGTCGATTTGTTTATATGTATGTATGTAAGTACATTGTGATTGTTTGTAAAAATTTTGCACTGTTGAATGAAATGGTATTGAAACTGGTGTATTTTATTGTATAAAGATTTTATTCTCACAATCAAACAAAAAGTTGTGTTGAATTTGCTTCGGTGCCACCAAAAATTAAAGAACGAAATTCGAAAAAAGCGCACCACGCACCAATAGAGGTATTTTTAGCACACAAAATTTAAAAACGCACCCAAAATGATGCGAAACGCACCGAGCTGACAACGCTGATCCATACATACACATTTGTCCAGTTTAAAAAAACATCAAAAGCTATTTAAGTTAAACATGTTTTTTTTCGGATTCATTCATCAACAATTATCGAATCTTTTTTGTTAAGCTTAACAAAACCCCACTTGCTTTAATGGAATTTTTATTTCGTTGTCAAGGGTTGTTGTCAAAAATTAGTTTTTTATTATATGGGTTATTTTTGAGGAAAAATATTTTCCTTAATTTTAAATTGCCCAAAAATTATTGTCTATAATAGACTGAATAGAAAATGAGAATTTTTATTAAAAAAATTTCCTTGGAAATATTTTTTGTCATTATTAAGAAATGGTGATATTAATTAGTTTTAGGTTGTCGTCTTCGAATGTATCTTTAAGGGGCATATGGGATTTTTTAGCTGTAATTGATTGTATAAAAATGTTTTTGGAATGATAATTTTTCATTTTATATTAGTCACTATATAAATTGATTGGGAAATTTTACTGTAATGGCTTCTGTCTGTACTAGGTAATTAATTGCTCACCAGATGGCACTGTTCTTAATTCATAAATACTTTTTGTACTTTAATTATTCGGTTAGACGCAGTAATTCAACATTATGAATCTTAATCGTGGACAAACACCATGGTGAAAACAATAATATAATTCCCATAGTTATTTTAATCAAAACGAACAGCACCAGCAACCACTGATGGAAAAGATGGAACGATTGTACTTTTTTTGTGGTACTATTTGATTCTAAAAAATACAGTAGTACTCCCGTAATTAATTTGATACTCTCAAACACATTTTCTCATATTTAATTCATTTATTCCAATTTTTGGCCATTTTTATTTAATATTTATTCTAATGGTATTTTCAAGAATAAAAAAATTCGGAATTTTTTTTTCAATGATTATCCAAATATAATAGATATTTAGGAATTCATTGATTCTGCATTAAAAAAAACATTTTAAAAATCTAACCGAAGACTCGAAATAGTGAGATGTTTATGTCAGTTTTTTTGATGCTTCTCAATTCGATTTTAATGAAAATTTATATACATAACTTTAAAATTTTTTGTGCGGTTTTCACTTCTAAAACATCGTTAGAAAGGTATTGATCACCGCTTGGGATCTTAGTCAAAAATTAATCCTTAACCGCACTGTCCTTCTTTTTTATAACATTTACTTAGATTTCGTTGATTAATTTGTCTGAGAAACCTCAAGCTGAAAGTCCATACCACGCGTTTTCGCCTCCACGCATTAAAAAATTTTAATACCTTTTCGCGTTCATGTAACCTGTTACATATAACTACACAGTTTCTATTATTTTTGACAGCTGCGTAGGCCGCGAAAAGGCGTGTAACGCGTGGTGTGGGCCGCCAGCTCAAGTTTACTTTTGGCGCAGAATAGAAAAAAAAAAAAAAAAAAACAAATTAACATAACCAATGTAGTAGAGTTTTAAATTAAGGAAATTAAGAGGCGATTTTAAAAATATATACAAATAAGTTATCAGTCTTGTACTTGAAAATTAATACATACGAGTAAAATTGTTATAGAATAAATTTTGAAAACGGTCCTAATTTAAAACTTAAAATAACCTTTTATATACTTCATACTTTGAAGTCCTTTCTTTACCAAACAAATAAATTGATTTAAAAAGTTTTTCACAACTCTCATAAAAAGGGCCGGGACTAAAAAGTCTAAAATAAAATAGATAATTAAACAAGTTAGAGTGCTATATTCGGCTGTGCCGAATCTTTGATACCCTCCACCGACAGTTCGAATGTTTAAGGAGTACTATCTGAATGATGTTATTATTATCTTAAACTGTGACGATTTGTTATTAATTATGGTTTTAGGTGCACTAAAGTGTTTTCGGGGAGTAGGGTTTTCTATGGGGCCTAAGGTAAATTATGTACCGATCTTCACGAAATTTCAGTATCATTTCTAGTCCTAAAACACTGTGACGTACCAAATTTTGTTACGCTAGCGTTATTTTTTGGGCATACTAAACTGTTTTCCGGGAGTAGGGTTTATTTGGGGCTTAGGGTAAATTATGGACGGATCTTCACGAAATTTAACAGCGTGATTTCCAGTCAAATAAAACAAATTTTTGCAAAATCTTATCTCATTCTGTGCCTTGTTCCAGCATTTATGTTATTTTTTGTAACAAAATTATCAATTTTTTTAAGGTGGTGCTTCCACATTTTGATTCATAGCTCTGGTCCTACTGAACCGATTTTGCTGGATTTCAGTCCCAAACTGCTTAGGATATCTACAAGCAATTTGACACCCAGTTTGTTTAGTTCTTTTGAGTTTTTCGAAAGTGAGCGTGTTTTCAACAGACGGACAGATGGACAGACAGACGGACATGGCTAAATCGACTTAGAATTACTCAAGGACCCAGAATATATATACTTTATGGGGTCTGAGAAGAATAATAAAAAAGTTTCACGGGAATTCCCGGGAATTTCACTTATTATATTTCCCGTTTTCCCGGGATTTTTGTTGCGGGATCCCGGGAAATAAAAAGTTCTTCATAGTTTCAGAAAACAGCTATTTTTACTCTGAAATTTAGTTTTCTTTTCTCTAAAAATTAGCATCTGTGGATGGGTTGTCGATTTGATCAATTATAAGAAATGTGTACAAACGTAAATCAATGTCTCCTGCGGCAATAAATCTATTAAAAGCAGAATGGGCAGTGCAACAGTTGATAATTAATAAATTTAGTGAAGTGATGAATTGATAAAGAACATAAATTCAAAATAAGATGCAGGCAGTAAATTCTCATTGACCATGGACAAGTCTTAAAAATAGGATATACATAAACATATCGCTCCGTTATTGCAACATAGTCGTATCTACAAAAAAAAAAATCGAGCTTGGTAATATATCCGGGAAGAGCGGGGAAACCGAAATAAAAAAATAATGAAACTCGTGTAAGTTACTAAAACATACAATTTGAAAAACACATTGTCCTAAAGATTACAGATGGACCTAATGAAAAGAAATAGTTTGTAAGAAGTAGTCCGGATGATGCTATTTTTTGCATCAACCTTGACATTAGAAGCATGCAACAACGGTGCACTTTTAATTATTTGTCCAACCTCGGTAAAAAAGTAAACGAAATTTTTCGGAAACATGGTAATCAGTAAACAAAATCAGAAATATACTCTTTGGCGACTCACTAAACGCTTTGAGTGTGTCAGATATATTTATTAAAATATTTTATATATTTTATGATTTTACATTTTGATCTCATATCTTGAGTACCTCAATTGATATGTTTATTTTACCTTGAACTAGATCATCATAATACGGAATTTACTTATAATAGCCAAAGGTAATAATAATTCAAGTTCCGCTTTCAATCTTCAATTAATTTTTGTAGTATTTAAGCATTTATTTTACTTACTTTGTAAACAAGTTCCCTCACGTTTGTTTATAAAAGTTTTTTTCATTAATAAAACCAAGTTTACTTTGTATTATTTGTATGGAGCGGGATCCCGGGATCCCGGGAAATTTAAAAATTTTTCCCGCTTTCCCGGGAATCGAAAAACTCCGGGAAAAAAAAAAAACTCTAGGTGGAGGGTATAACAATTATAAACTGGAAGCTTATGTTAAACACCTTCATTAAGTTAAGCAGGCGGGACACAATTGCAAATTACACAGGTCAACAGCAAAGGCATAATGGCATCATGGCTACCTACATATGTAAGTACAACAATGGTAAAATTTTTCAATTCTATGGATAATTCTTTATTTTTTTTAATAATTTTAAGTAAAATTGTCAATATTTTGAGACATTTCTCCACTTATGTTACCATATGATCAATAGTTTAAAAGTTATGAAACAAATTTTTAAGCAAAAAATAAAAAATTGGTAAAAAAAAAATCGAAAAAAAATCGAAAACTGCAAAAAATATTAAATTTTAGTTTTTTGTTGTGAAGCTACATATCATGTGAATAAAAGTATATATTAGGGTATTCATTCGGTTAACAGTTATTCGGTTAAACGATTAATTACTACGCGATTAACTGATCGCTTAATTGAAAATTGGTTTTTTTCGATTAACGATTAAACCGGTTAATTTCAGTCGATTAACCGATTAACCGATGTAACAAAATTTTGAATTTTTTGTAGTATTAAACCATATTTTTTCGTGTTTTTAATTATGGCTGAGTTCTCAAACGTCGGTTGGCAAGGAACCCACTTTTTTTAATGCGTTGTACATTGCAATGTAGAATTCTGCAATGTTATCTGTACGAAAGCTCACCAAAAAACTTACCAAAATGCACGAAAAAAGTTGCGTTTAAACATATTTTAACATACAATATATTCCTTAAATACAGTACAAAAACAGAAATTAAGGAATTCGGAAATAAACTTTTTTGCAGAACGTTTGGTGCTGATCTTTGTCAGAACGAGCTAGATGAAGACCTGACAACAGAAGAAACTCTCGATAGTAACACAACAACAGAATTAACCAAAACAATTAAAAGTGTTAAACATTAAAAAAAAATTAAAACAGGACTCTAATATCATAGTGGATGATTTTATATATTTAGAGAAATTCAGGAAAAAGACTGAGAAATTAGATATCCCGTACTACGAGTTGCTTTCGAATTCTCCTACATCCAAGATAAGTGAAAGAATTTTTTCCAAGTCAAGTTTTATCAAAACTAAAGAGAAGAATCGATCAAATTCTAAACTTAATCCAATTTATTTTTCTAAAACATTATTTAATAATATCTCTTTAAACTATTGAAGTAATAAATAATATGATCTCAGGTTATTTTTTAATGAATTCATAAATATGTTTTGATTAAAAAATATGTATAACCCACCCAGTAAAAACTTCGCCTACTTTTTCAAAATGAATAGCTTCCATCACTCATTATTTAGCAGTTTTCTTTTATAACTACTTCTGTAACTACTTTTTGCTGGGTGTATTTTGGACATCTACATATATACTTACATACATATATAAAACAGGATGTGTGTATGTAACGTGTAGACTCCAAAACGGCTGGGCCGATTTTGATGAAATTTTCAGGGAATCTTCGGGCGGGTGATACTGTGAAGTCTGATTTTTGATTTTCGGTCTGCGGGCGGAGGGGCGTGGCAAAATCCAATTTTCATATTGCACCAACTTTGACAGATTCTTCTTTCAAATGTTCGTATTAATCCATTTTAAGTTTTCGTGGAAAGAAAAATTTACCACGCCTACTTTTACGCCCTCTTTTTCTATTAAGCGCATAACTTGAGAACGGCTTGACCGATTTGGACGATCTTTAAAATGATTGCCATGGTCGAACTTAGGTTTTTACGGAAAGAAAATTTTGCCCCGCCCACTTTAACGCCCACTTTTTCGATTTACCTAAAATCAAAAAACGGCTCCATCGATTTGACTAATTTTTCTTTTAAATGTTCGTATTAATCCATTTTACGTTTTCATCGAAAGAAAAATGTACCACGCCTTCTTTTACGCCCACTTTTTCTATTAAGCGCATAACTTGAGAACGGCTTTAACGATTTGTACGATTTTTACGGAAAGAAAATTTTGCCCCACCCATTTTTTTCGATGTACCTAAAATCAGAAAAAGCTCCATCGACTTGACTAATTTTTCTTTCAAATTTTCGTTTCTTTTTTACGGATTTAACAAATCGAACGCAAACATTTTTCTTAATTTGGACAGGACAACGTCTATCAGGTCGTTGGTTGGTTGGTTCTTTCAGTAGAATTGTAAGTAGTATTTTAACTTTTTCCTGATAACTTAACACATTGTTTTGTAGGCTAAGTTTTTACTGGGTAGTTATCAATTATTTTTTTGTTAATTACTAATAAACTTCAAATAATAAATAATTTTTAATTTTTTTAAATTGAAATTACTTAATTTGTTAAAAACCTTATTAATCGGTTAACCGATCAATAACAAAATTAACCGATTATTAACCGATGAAACCAAAACCTCGATTAATTAATCGAGCGATTAGCCGATTAAAGCTAAATTCCGATTAAATGAATACCGTAGTACATATGGATCACGAAAATCAATGCATGCCTTACGTTTTAATTTACTAGAAAAGAAGAAGAAAGCGAACTACCACGTAGTAGTAGTTTCTTCTTTATTTACAATAAATTAAATTTATAAAATAAATTACATATATTCATATATATTTAATGTAAACAAAAAAGTGGAAAGGTAATAAATTTCGACAATATTTTATAAAAAATGTCTTTCGATTAACGAAATAATTAAAAATAATTATTATTACAAAGCATTTAATTAAATTCTTATACCAAAAAGTTTCTGTATTTTAAAGATGTTTTTAAGTATAAAACTAGTTTTCCCCAATGTGAAGTATTTGAACCATTTAATATTTGTATCATTTCCATATGCTGTAATAAGGGCTTCCCAAAACTCGCTAATCTGAATTCCTTAAGAACAGGGCAAACACATAAGAAGTGTTCAAAGGTCTCCATCGTACCCAAATTACAGAGTTTGCATACTTTGTCATCATCAACTGCACCAAAAGTGTTGTAATTTAATTTGATTAGTCCACATCTGGCCTTAAAAATCCACGTTATATTTTCTAAATTTAAAGTATCAAGGATATAGCATTGACCCTTGGTATAATCGAGATATTTATATAATCTTGAAGAGACTGCTTGACTGTGTAAATATTGCTTATGATGATTTTCCTTAATATTGCTTAGCAATAGCTTATTTTGTGCAAACCAATGATGTTCGTCAGGCTGTGTAACAGACCACGGAGTATTATTGTTGTTGGCAATAGTTTTCAATTCTTTAACCCAAAACAAATCCTTCCTTATTAGCATATGAGTGATTTGAAACGGTAGCCTATTAGGCTGATTTAAAACATAACCCGAGATATATACTGTAGGTGTAGTTCTAGGGAGTACAAATTATTTTGCACAGCCCCCGTTTCCAGCATTAATGCGTAGTTAGGTGTAAATTCAGGCAATTTTAAAATTTTTTTCATAAAGTATCGTTGTAGTAAATCAACCGCTTCGAAATAACCAAAACCCCAAACTTGAGCTGCATATGTTTGGATCGACCTGCATACAGCTTAAAACAGGTTCCATTTTTGTCTGAGCTGAATTTGTTTATTAGAAATAAAGTGTTTCCAGGTGGAATTAATAGCGTTTTTAGCTTGTGCGTTTCTTTTTTCTACGTGCTTAGTAAATTTCATTTAAGGTGTAAATATTACTCCAAGGTAGTTGTATTCATTGGTTATCTTTATATAATTTCCTTGAAACTGCCATTTTTCATTTCTACTCAATTTACCGTCTTTTCTAAAAACTAATATTTCTGATTTACTTAAGTTCACCTCAAGGTTCCATAATTGACAGTAATTTTCCAACTTAATAATCATTTTTTTCAACGTATTTATATCATCTGATAAGATTACAATGTCATCTGCGTACATAAGGAGACAGATTTTAAGGTGATCAATTTGCAAACCACCACCAAGATAATCATTCAGATCATTGATATAGAGAGAAAATAAAAGAGGGGATAATAAGCATCCTTGTTTAACACCAGACGTTGTTTGGAAGTAATCTGATAGCTCTTCGCCATTCCACACAGCAGATTTAGTGTTAGTATAAATTGATTCAATCATTTTCACAAATTTGTAAGAAATGCTCATTGAATAGAGTTTGAATATTAAAGATTTTCTGGCGACCTTGTCAAAAGCTGCCTTAAAGTCGACGAAAAATGCGTATACTTTTTTATTTTCGACTAACTTTATGTTTACAATACCTGCAAGGTTGTATATATTATCGATTGTGGAATATTTTCTTCTAAGTCCCGCCTGAAATTCTGTTAATACATTATTTTCCTCAACCCAATTATATAAACGATTGTTTAAAATTCCCATCATAACTTTTGCAACACAATTCATGAAGGATATACCTCTATAGTTTTCTGGCATGTTGGGGTCACCTTTTTTAAATATTGAGAATACTACGGTTTTGCAAAACACTTCATCAATGCTTGCATCACGATACATTGAATTATAAGACTTAACTAACTGTTTCTGAAATTCGTCTGAAGCATTTATTATAAACTCATATGTGATTCCATCCTCACCAGGGGCTTTGTTAAGTTTGCTGTTTTTAAGGACTAATTTTAGTTCCTCTAATGTAATGTCAGCATCAAGTTTGTTATCTCTGATAAGCATTGGCGCATAATGAAACATCTGAGAACATTGAGGCGGATTTAACAAAGTTGTAAAATATTCTTTGAAATCCAATGCTGATATTCTAGCTCCGATTTGATAATTTTGACCACGGACTTCTCTGGCAAACTTCCGCCATTGTTTGCTATCATTAATTTGATAAATTTTTTGCCAACTGCTGAAAATATATTTGTTTACTTTGATTGCATATATACTTATAATCGTGTTGCTTTTATAAATAATTTTCTTTATCACCAATACTTTTTGTAGCTCTGAATTTATTCCAATACTCCATAACCAGTATTCTAGCATCGTTGCATTTATGGTTGTACCATTTGTTTTTGGGCTCAAATTTTCTTGTTTTTGGTATTGCGGCCGACGTTTTGATTATATTTGACAACTCTATTATGCTTAAAGTATTATTCGTATTTTGATTTTGTAAGTTTGCATTAAGGTTTGCTTGATATCTTAGCTTGGCTTTATTATGCCAGTATAGTTTTGGCAATAAATTTATGCTTTTGGTGAAGCTACTTAAGTTCTTAACATTTAATGTTAGTTTCATTGGCAGGTGATCAGACCATACGTTATCATCCACTTGAAAATGTTTAACATATTGCAAGTTTTCAAGATGTACCGCGCAAATATCATTTACTGATTCACCAAGAGTGCTTATATATATAAGAGAGCCTTCTTCATCTCCATCCGTTTGACCATTAAGTACTAAAAGATTTTCATCCAAACAAAATATCATAAACTGACGCCCTTTGTTATTGTCGATCACATCCTTTGATTTTCTTTCTTCTTTTCCTGCCTTAAACACTTCCTTATACAAATCATTAATATCTTGTTGTATATTTCCGATTCCTATATTAAGATCGCCAATAATCACAGGATTTATAATATGACTCTCTTCAAAAAAAAATTTTTACAATGTTGAACTCTTCCAACCAATTACTTCCTTTTTGTGTTATTTATACATAGTACAGCTTGCTTGACATGTGCACCATCAATCACTTCCAGATTAATATCCCGACTTTTTAAATTATTTTTAAGTCCGTATAAACTACCACCAATTGCTCTACCAAAACGACTAATCCTTGTTGCTGGCACCGCGTATATTGTAAAGCCTTGGAAATATTTTTTTATAGATTCTGTTTTTTCATCTACTAGATGGGTTTCTATTATAAAGAAAATATCGGATTGCCGAATATAATTAAAAAATGAAGGAATATGAAGTTTGTTTTCAATTCCATTTATATTGTATGATAATATTTTAATATCTGTTTTTTCGGAATCTGTAATAACATTTTTAATAGTAGCATTTGGTTTACGACAGACTTTTTTTAGTTTTTTGAATTTATTAATGATTCTTAACTTAACTTAAATTTAATTTTTCAACCCCTTCTCCGTACAAATTTTTCAATATATTAAGACCATCTTCTTTACCACAGACCAGCATGTATTCAGTGTTCCAACTAAACCACTTATCATCCACTTTAAGTTTATCATCTCTAACCATAACTTTATATTTTGTGTTGAACTCGAGTAACTTTTTCTTTATTTGTAAGAACACCTTTTTCTTTTCTTGCTTTAATGGCATTAGGTCACGTTCCATCAAAATACTGGTGCCTGATAGTTTTTTTGTGTTACGAAATATTTTTGAAATTTCAGGCGTTGATTCAAACTCCACAGCCACAGACATATTTCCTTCTTTTTCAAATAGTTTATTAGCTCTAATAATGCAAACATCTATATCTAGTTTATCTTTACAAATTCTTTTAATTGCCTTTAGTGGGTTAATATCCGTTTTTATGCCTTTAAATATCAATTTTTTATTGCCGGTTTGCTGATCCAACCAAAACAAACTTTTCCTTTCTACTTCTTTTTCTCTGTTTAACTTTTCGACCTCTTGTTTTAGCTGTTTATTTTCATATTTTAAAACCTCCATTTCACTATTTACTTCGCCAATTTCTTTTTTAATTTCTTCTATATCTGTCTTAGTAGCTAAGTTTTTCATCTTTTCATCCAAGCTTTTATTAATAGCCTCCTTTATAACGCTCATTAAATCAGTTACCTTCATGCTTCCTACTAAACTTGATTCTTTTTCTGGTGAAAGCTCAGAATTTTTCCTTTTGGCTTGCTGGGATGCATTATTTTCATGATCTGGCATCCTGCTGATGTCAAATATACAATGAACATTATTATCGACTTAAACAAATTGGTATAACTTTTTAGTACAACAACGTGTGAAAGAATCAGGTGATGATATTGTTTTTATAGCCTTTTCACACTTGTCAACATTTAACATCAATTTGCGAAGATGTTGGAATTTTCCCATAAGAAATACATAGGGCTAAAAATCAAAATTTTGCAACATCATATATATTATTTCTAAAGCACTTTTTTTTGTCGGTTGCAAATATCTCCCATACCACCGCATCAAATTTAATGAATGATATCTCATTTTAAAGCTTATTTCTAACACTAATGACGAAAAATAATTAGAAATTGAAAAATTAATATTTTCATTGATAAAAATTACGGTGCGAAATATTCGCACGGGTCATCTAGTCCTTACATAATGTTACTATCTCATTTTCTTCCCTTTTACATTTTTCGATTCTTTTAGTGTCATCACTAGAAAAGTGGCAATAAATTCTGTTTTTACTGTGGCATCACTGACAAAATGGAAGTTGCTTTGAAAGCAGCGCTACCATTTTTCAAGTTTTTCCTGTTTTGCAAGCCTTGTTTTGCTTAATTTTGCTTAAATTATTAAACGAAATGAATTAGAAATACATTTTGGTGTTATCTTTTGAAATGTTGGCACTTTTGTAGAAAAAAAGTATTTAAAAAAAATAAAAGTTTTTTTTTCAGAAATGGTGACATTTTTTATTGATAGTAGATGTTAGATGTTTCAAGTGCGTTCACACATTCAACATATTCCATGCATTCCTCCGAAATGTATGCAAGTGTACAAAGGCTATTATTTATTTTTAGTATTGGGTTTTTTTGTTTTAATACGCACGTCCGTGTTATTAACTTCCAATAATTGAGTGATTTGTATATGATCCAAATTGTAAATATTAAAAATCCCAACCAAAATTGTTCAATAAAATGCACGGTATTGCACTGAACTTCAATCACTACACAATTTCCACGTCTTCAGCCTGCTCCAGTACACAGCCCGACTTCACCAGTTTGGTAAATACACCTGTTTAAACCTTTTTATTAAAGAGCTCCAACCTTTCACGTCTGCTTTGTATAAATCTTCTTCTTCTCCTCCTAATTTACTACTAATTGAAGGTATCGCATATTTTTACAAGCACTGTATAAAATGGTATAATAAAAATGCAGAACATAGAAACCCTGGTGCATTGTACGACACGAATCTTGGCAAACCCCCCTTTACATGTAGAACATTGTTTAAAAAAAACCTTTTTGACATTTTTATGATTCTCAGAATTAAAAAAAAACAAGTAAAAGTGCTTTATTCGGCTGTGCCGAATCTTATATACCCTTCACCATTTTGCGAGCAGAATACAGAGCAGCTAGACAAAAACAAAATAATTTAAACATCTACATACATATTTACAATACTAAAAACTTCATTATAATTTAAATTTAAAAAATGAAAACTGGTAAATATTTGTTTAAAATCGTTTTTGAAATAAAAATAAAAAATAAAAAAAAAATTGTTATTCAAAAACCAAGATTCAAACCAGCGGACTCACAGTTTCTAAATTCAACAAACCCCCTAGACAACTGAACCATGAAGGAACGTTGTTTGAATATAATTAATATGAAATATGGAGTTGTAATTATTTTTGATGATTTGGTTCACCACAATTTAGCAAAGTTTTGAATCATAATACAACAATTGCAAATCAACATATTTGAGTTGTGAACCGTAATGTTCACCAAAAAATTTTTTTTTTTTTTTTAAATTTATTTTTATTATTGAATCTTTCTTATCGAAATTTACAATATGTATTCAAATCTTAATTCTACTTGTTGTTTATTAGTTGTTACCAGTGTAACCACTAACTGCTGTATTCAAATTTTAAAAATGTCTTCTAGTTAGGCTCAAAGTATCGGTTCTTTTTAGCCTCTGGTGACCTTCGAACTGAAGCAAACCCCGAGCGAGGTAGTTAGGGTGGACCATTAGTTTATCGATGTAGCTTATTGAATATTTTTTAATTTCCTCCTGGATAGTGGGGACGTTGAGATCTCTGTAGATAATATCATTACGTATATACCATGGGGCGCAGACAATTTGTCGTAATATTCTAGACTGTCTTCTTTGAAGCTTTTGGATGTTAGATGCGCATGCAGTACCCCATAATTGGATGCCATATGTCCATATTGGTTTTATGATGGACTTGTATAGAAGAATTTTGTTGTCTAAAGACAAGTTTGAGTTTCCACCGAGAAGCCAATGTATTTGAGCTGCTTTAAGTTTCATAGCCGTTATTTTCGCTTCGATATGACGAGACCAGGTCAAGCGTCTATCTATATGAATTCCCAAGTACTTTACATGGTTTTCTATCGGAACAGTGATGTTATTTATTTTTACTGCTGGGCACGTTTGTCTTCTGAGCGTGAAAGTTAAGTGAGCACATTTAGCCGGGTTAACCTTTATTCTCCATTTTTCTAGCCATGCCTCTAGTTCATTGATGTGGGACTGCAGATTTTGCGATGCGACTTTTGGGTCATGGTTAACGCTAATAAATGCTGTGTCGTCTGCAAATGTAGAGGTATGCGTGCTCAGGTTTGTTGGCATATCCGCTGTGTATATTATATATAGAAGCGGTCCTAATATGCTGCCTTGGGGAACACCAGCAGTAATTTTCTTGAGGGGGGAGTATTTATCTTGCGACCTTACTATGAATGTTCTGCCTGTAAGATAGCTCTCCGGAAGCTTGTGAGTGTTTTGAGGAAGCATTCGTGTTATTTTGATGAGTAGCCCATCATGCCAAACTTTGTCAAAAGCTTGGGAAATGTCTATAAACAGTGCTGAGCAGTATTGCTTTTTCTCAAACGCCGATCTAATAAGGGTCACAATTCTATGCACTTGTTATATTGTACCATGTTTCGCTCTGAATCCGAACTGGTGATCCGGGATGATGTCGTGTTCATTTAGATGAGGAGTTATACTTAAAACGAATATTTTTTCGAAAAGCTTCGATAGGATTGACAATAAGCTTATCGGTCTGTACGACGCAACCTGACTAGCATCTTTTCCTGGCTTGGGAATCATCACAATTATAGACCTCTTCCATGAGGATGGGAAGTATCCGACTCTTAAGAGTCGGATACTTCCGTTAAAAATTAGCAGCAAGATTCTGGAAGCAGACGATGGTAGGTTTCTTATCATTGACCCTGTGATGCGGTCAGGTCCGGGAGATTTTCTAATATTCACTTTTTCTATTGCAGATTTTACTTGAGTTATGTTAAATTTTAATGGATGGTTTACCTTATCAGGAATGATTGGACGACAGGAACAAGTATGTGCATCATGTGGCGTGAAAATTTTCTCAAGGTGGCCCGCGAAAGCGATTAATTTTTCATGTGTGTTTTTGGCCCAAGTGCGGTTTTCCAGTCTTAATGGAGATTCTTGGGTTATAGGGCATTTCATATGCCGTACAGCCTTCCATAAGCTATAATTGGAGTTTTTTGTGGCGTCTAGGCTGTTAAGATAGCCTTCTATTGCAGACTCGTGGTTCTGTCTCAATTTGTTGCGAAGAGTGGTCAGGCATAATTGTAGTTGGGCCTTAGTGGTTGGGGAACGACTGTTTTGCCATTGTCTTCTTAACTTCCTTTTCTCTCTGATAAGGGTCTCTATATCCGTCGATGTATTGTAAGGAGCACGTTTAATTGTCCGCTTGATTGGGGTTGCATTTCTTGCTGCAGTATCCAAGACTTCTGTAAATCGGTCGACAGCTATTTGGATGTCAGATGAATTTTTTAGGGGAATGCACTGTGATAGGTGAGAGCTCACATACATTTTATACTTTAACCAATTTGTGTTTCTGTTTGGATAGGAAATTTTGCAGCTGCAGCGTCAGAGTTACCTTTTAAAATGAGGATTGAAGGTGAATGATCAGACGAAAGATCATAGGAGGAACTAACTAGTACCTGATCGCGCTTGATGTTTTTAATTACAGCAAAGTCAATTAGGTCTGGTAGCTTACACAGAAAAAATTATTAGTAATTTTTTATCAATTAAAAAAGTTATTTAAAAAGTATTTAAACTTAATTAATGGAATAATTGAATCAATTATTTTTTTTTGTTGAACGAATATTAAAAATATAATTTTGTTTTAATTAACATTTTAGTTGTTTTGAAATTAATTTTGAATTAAAATAATAATCAAATAACAAAAAATTATTTAATTTGAAATAAAATAATTTTAACTTGTGTAATTGTTGTTGGAAATTGTCAAAATCAATCAACACATTGCTTGAAACGGCAAAGTTTTTTGATCATTTTTGTAATTAAAATTAAAAATATCATTTATTGAAAAAAAAATCTTCAAAATATAAAATTTTTACAATTTTTAGTAATCAATATAATCATTTTGGTAATAGGTGCAAAATCAACAAATGGGTTGCTTGATTCTATGAATTTGGTATAAAATTGGTGATTAGAGAATATTTTTAATTTTTTCTGTGTTATTGAAGTCGGTTGGCCAATAGGTAGGCTCACCACTCGATACCACATCAAAATTATTTGCAGTTACGGTATTGTATAGCTGATTACCTCTAGGACTAATAAGTCTGGAGCCCCAATATGTATGTTTAGCGTTGTAGTCGCCAGCAGCAATGAATTTCTGGCCCAATGTGGAGAAGAAGTTGAGAAATTTATCGTTTACAATTTTGTGCCTCGGGGGACAATAAACGGATGTTAACGTTAGATTGAAATCAGTAAGATTTATAGATGTGGCCTGGATACAATCTTCTTCGAACTCTGGCAATGGTAAGTGTCTGATGTTTTTGTGCACAATTATGGCTGTGCCACCACAAGCTCGTCCGCTGGGATGTTTTTTGTCATACGTAAGGTATCCATTTACCCTAAAGCAGTTTTTATGAGTAAAGTGTGTTTCAGAGACAAGAAGTACGTCGATTTCATGCCTATGAAGAAAGTTTGCAACTTCGTGTTTATGTTGGGATAACCCGTTTGCATTCCAGAAACATATTTTTAACTGGTTCATTTTTTGTTGAGTAGAACTTGCAGGAGCATGTTCTGGTTTCGCATCATTTCCTGAAACATGTTCTGCATAGTGGCCATGAAGTTATTCATAGTTTGAATTAAATTTTCAATTGAGGTAGGCATATTTCCAGAAGGCATTTGTAGACCTTCTCTAGGAACATTAGCGTTTGGAGGTTGCTTTGCGTTAGAAGTACTCGGGGGATTTTTCGCATTAGGGTTTCCTTTTAAGACTTGGGCATATGATTGGTTTTGATTGTTTGTTTGTGAAGTACTAGCAATAGAGCCAGCGGCTTGGCTTGGCCAAAATGGCAGTGTTGTCATACCGTAGATTTATCTTTCTTGGATAGTTTTTAAGAAGCAAATAGAAACAACAATTCCCAGTTTCTTTTTGTTAAAATTATTTCGTTAAATAGATTAAATACATAAGGACCCAGAATATATATACTTTATAGCGTCTTAGATCAATATTGTAGAAATTACAAACGAAATGACAAACTTATAAAGAGTTTAAAAAGAATAATTTTTGGGATTTCAGCATTTTGATTATTACGCAGCCAGATACGATTCAAATGAATAGCGTTTATTTATCGACTCATCAAAACGCAGCTTGAAGTGTGTCAAAATGAAAATAAATTTCACTCCTTGCCGTTCGCACATTCAACCAAAATGATTGGTCATGAAGAAGATAAAGTTTCATGAACATAACTGGGTAATTTGTGTTTATCTTAAGATGGTAAATTTCCTTTTAGGTCAGCAAAGCTGCCTTACCAAATATCATTGTTTTATATGTTTATGGGATATCAGAGCTAAAGCAGAGAAAGAGACAACAATGGCCTTCTAGGAAAAGATTGGTTTCAGGTATGCCAAATGTTATAAATGTCTGATAAAACAATATGTTAAACATTTAATAAAGATAGTGAATGTTTCCAGTATATTTCAAGGAAGGAAAAGCTTCTTAGGAAATAACAAGGGTGATTATTACGTTTAAGTATGTTTATTAAAAATGATTTTACTAATATATCATCGAGCATTTTTTCCATACGGTCTCTTTGGTCCTTGTTGCAAAACACAACCTGTGTTTAAATACATTTTTTCGAAATCATTTTCTTCTTTGAGTTTTTGCTGCTTCTTTTTTTGGCAATTTTTCAAATAACATTTATTCCATTTAGTATTGAAACGCTGCAAGAAAAAATATATTTAATTAAAATATAGCGAAAATGCATTTAAAATGAATTATACAGGTGTGTCACAGAAATCACTTCCGATCAAAAGTGGAAGTAATTCCGTATTTTGCATCTCCAAAAAACCAAAAATATTGTTTTTAGAAGCTTAAACAAAACGATCGAAATTACAACAATGGAATTTAAACCATTTTGATCGGAATGTGTGACACGCCTGATAGTCTTTATAACCTTTTGTCTCTCAGTTTGCTCTAATTCCAATAAAATTTTTTGATCTATAACTTCTTTTTCTAACCGGCTCTCTTTTAAAAGCTGCTGAGCTTCAAACATTTTCTTTTCGAAGTTTGAAGCAATTTGAGACTGGAAAGAGCGAATTAAATTGAACTTGAGATTTTAGAATTTTTCAGTATCCAAAGTACAGTATTTCGATATCAAGGGACAAATTACGGCATTCAAATTCAATCGAAATTACAATACAGTTTAAATAGAAATTTCGATCGATATCGAACGCCGTAATTTGCGCCTAGAATTCTTTGTTTAGCCTTCCAAATCGTGAACACCTTTTTTACCTTAAACGTTTGATCACAACGAGTCTTGCTTAGAAACTGCCTACGTTTTTCATCTCGACGGCATTTTTCTTCCATAAATAAAGCTTTTTGATTGCTGTAAGAAACCAATAGAGTTTAATAACAACCGTATTCAAAACGAAAATTTGTGTATTCCGATTAAAACATTTTAGTGAGCAACTAAAATGTTTATTAAGCTTAATCACCATTTAGTCATGAGTTTATTCAAAACACTTTTAAATCGCCCGATTAAGAAACATTTGTACATCAATGTTTTAGTTAAATTCAATTGACAGCAGTTAATTAGGAGTTAAAAAGTCTTTAATCATTCGATAATCATAGTTTATTTAAAAGTTTTTTGAATAAGAAACCCTTAATCAGGGGATATGCAGTAACTAAATTTTTGTTTTGAGTACGGGTGTAAGTAAGTGTTTAAATTAAAATGAAAAAACATCCAACTGACTCTTCATGAAATTCCTTTTTTGTCTGCCGACATTCTAAATTCTGTTGTCGTTTGCTGCTCTCAGTTATTTCTTGATTTTTTATTTGATTTGCTCCTTCAATTACTTTTAGTAATTTGTTTTCATATATTTCTTGATATTCTTTTTCCCGACTTAAACGCTCCATTACTTCGTGCCACATTCTATCGATTTCTTTTTCTTTTTGCATGCGTAACTTCTTGTCTTCGATTTGATAGAGTTGTCCCTTTTTTGAATCCAAAAGTAATTGTTTGCTTTGCCAATGGCGCCATTCTTCACAGTTTTCTCTTGAAATTACCAGAGATTTAGAAATAGTTTTTAAAATTTATTTGTGATGTTTTTAGAAACTTACAATTCTCGTTGTTGGTTCTTTAATTTTAGCAGTTCCTCTTCAGCTTTAACTCGCTCCATGAGTTTTGTATTCACCCAATCTAAACGTTTTTGGAATTGTTCGTTTACTTTTTCTTTAATTAGCTGAACAAGTTCTTTATTGTACTGCAAGTTTTCAAATTCTAAAATGTCCCTCAACCTGAAAATTGTTTTAAAACAGTTGATAAATAATACAACCAGTAAAAAAGTATAGTCGGTCAATCCCGACCATATGATACCCAACACCACAGTATTTAAAAACAAATTGTCGAGAGTGTACCTAATTTTGGACTCATGGACCCGCCAAAACAAAATTATGTTATGAGGTTAAGATTCATGAAAAAGTTCTTTGTGCTGAATATTATTAAGATATTTAAGTGATTTAAAGTTTTTATGGCACCTACCAGAAATGACATAGTAGCTATCGCAAAGGTTAATGTCGCCAATTTGTATCTCAATACCAACATTTTCGGAAGTAGTGTTTATATGGGAGCTATTGACCGATTCCAATAAAATTTGGTAAGATGAATAAGACTGCAATAAAATAAGTTTGCACCAAATTTAATCTCAATAGTACCAACATAACAACAAGCTACATGGGCACTAATACTCTATTGCGGAAAGAAGCTTGTATGGGGTCTATGTGAAATTATGGACTGATTCTTGCAAATTGCATCAAATTATCTCCAAAACTGTAACCTGTACTATGCGCATAAGGCAGCCAGCCAGCCAGCCAATCAGACGGACGAACATTGTTAGATAGATTCAAAATGTGATTAGTCGTATTTTAAGGTGTTTACAAACATCAGCACAAACGCTTTATACCTTCTCCACTATTGTGGTGTGGGTATAAAAACTGTAGAATGACTTTACATTTGTTGCCGCTCTTGCAATATTATTTCATATTCCTGGAGTTTTTCTTTAACCTTAAATAAATAATTTTTAAATTACAGAATATATATATTACGGCCAATTTCACCAAGTTCAGCTAAAATTAACTTTATTTAACTTCCAGTTAACAATATGCTTTTGACAGTTATAACTGATGGTTAATTTTAACTTAATTGGGTGAAATTGGACGTTAAAAGAGTAAAATTTAACAAAGTATTGAACTTTTCTAGTTTAATTTACCAAAATCATAGTTTGGAATCATAAAATTCATAAATAATTGATACGAATCAATCAAGGTATTAGTTAAACAAGTTATTTAATTATATAAGTATGTAATTAACAATTCATTATATCAAATCAACGCCATACCTTCATTCCAATAAAACTTCTAATATTTTTTTGCTCAGTTGTTTGTAAAAATTGTAAAACTTCCATTTTCAATACTGCTTGCTAAATGAAGTAAAAGGCTCAATAAGAACTAACAAACAAAACCAAAATTCACTAGAACATTTTATTTTTAAGTTGTTATGGCAACTCTATTTTAAGGTTCAGATTAAGGGGTTACTTTTTCATATTATAAAACTTGTTTTAATTTGTAATTCAATTTATAAACAAAGTAACTATGGTAAGTCTGAAATTTTGACTTACATATAAATACATATGGGGGATTTCATGTCCGATTTGGATGAAATTTGCACCAAGGTTAGTCCTATTGGATAGTAGTTTAGACACAAATTTTCAACAAGATCGGTCTAAAAGTTTCTGAGTTAGTGGGGGTCAAAATTTTACATTTTGGCCATACAGGTGTTCTTTCTTATCCATGTTACTTATTACCTATTGGTGTTAGCAAAATTTGTCCCAAGTAGCTTCGATAGCTATTTGATCCATCTTTTGAAACAATTTTTTTTTGTTTTTAAAAAATTTTTTTTTTTTTAAATTTAAAACTTTTTTTTATTTTTTTTTTGTTCAAAAGAAAGCTTATGTCTTTTCCTTTAAGGTAGTTTTGGTCGCTTTTTGGGATGCGAGTGGCTTATGTATAAAAAAAAAAAATAATTTCTAACTCTAGACGAGGGTTTTTTAATTTTTGGCATATGCACTATTTTGAATTTTTTCCTATTTGTGTTTAAGTGTTTCTAAAGCCTTAAAAATAAAACTTATGCAAAGAAACTAGACAAATTAACCTTTCCGACGGTATGTTATAATTTGTAAAGATTAATTATGTAAATAACACACGTCTAAGCTGTAACGCTGTTTCAAAAAAACTGAATACCGAAAGTCTAATTTTTTTTATAAGGGTGAAGAAGAGCTTAGTGTGGGTTAACCGCATGTTACATAATACCGTCGGAAAGGTTAATTTGTCTAGTTTCTTTGCATACGTTTTATTTTTAAGGCTTTAGAAACACTTAAACACAAATAGGAAAAAATTCAAAATACAGTACTTTTCGCTTATAGTCCACTACTATAGTTGCACAACTTTTGTGGACCTTAAGCGAATTTGGACTATAATCGATTTTTTTTTATAAGCCATTTTATGGATAATAAGTGAAACCTAGTATAATCCACATTTTGGACTATATAACTTTTATTTTCTTTCATAAATCCACTCTTTTTAAACAAAAAAAAAGTTTATTTAAAACATAACCAAATATTAATTTATTTTAAATAAATAATTAAAACAAAAATCTTTTTTATTAATTAATTCAAATGCTTTAAGATTTCAATAAAAACAAATGCGTATGAGATTCATTTTAATTCTGTGGATGACGAAATCAAACACAACATAAATATCAATTTCATAGGATCTTCACCTGACAATTTTTTTTTATACCAAACGTCAAAGTCTATATAAAAAAACTCAAATATTTTTATTAGCGTTTTTTTATGAAGTTGGACGTTTATTTAACAAAAAATTGTCAGACGAAGACACCATGTCATGAAATATAAATTGCGAAATTTGGCATTTATAATAGTTGCCAGAAAGGTAAATTAAAACATGTTGCCAGTTGATTAAAAATATACATATGAAAAACAGAGTGGACTATAAGCGAACTTTTTTGTATGAAGAATTATCTACGCATGCTAAGAAAATGTGGCTTTTAAACGAAAATGGACTACAAGCGAAATGGACCTTAGAACAAATAATTTGTATGAAATTCGAACAAATCTGCATGTGAATATGACAGTTTTGGCTTATATCCGTTTTTGGCCTTTAAGCGGAATGGACTATAAGCGAAAAGTACTGTAGTGCATATGCCAAAAATTAAAAAACCCTCGTCTAGAGTTAGAAATTATTTTTTTTTTTATACATAAGACACTCGCATCCCAAAAAGCGACCAAAACTACCTTAAAGGAAAAGACATAAGCTTTCTTTTGAGCAAAAAAAAAAAAAAAAAAAAAAAAAACATTCCGGATAAAAAAAAAAATTTTACATTTAAAAAAAATTTTTAAATTTAAAAAAAAAGTTTTAAAAAATCGGAAGACATCGACTTCAAAATTGGGTCACTTGACATGAAATCCCCCATATGCATATTCGTATGCGGAACTAATAAGGATTACAGAACTTTACGTTTATAGTCACTATGCTTATAGTCACATTAGCGATATAGTCCATATTATCTGTTTATTTTGCCGCTATAAGTTAATTTAAAATAAAGTATTAACGTTATAGTCTATGAAGCGATATAAGCACATTTGCCATATATGCCACTTATTAAAAGTCGTCAAAGGGAAAAGTAAAGCAAATTAATAGCGTTACAATCACATTAGCAAAATTTAAGTTCTTTTTAGTTTTCGAATCCAAAAATACATCCAAAGAAAGAATGAATTAAATCATTTAATTTTTGTCATCAACTCTCTACTCGTTAAAAATAAGTTTTTGCCGTTGGTATCAGCTATGAAATATCTTGTTAATTTTTTAGATATTTTTTATACAGTATGCAACTCTGTTGTAAAACCATAAGCCTGATGTTGGTGTAATTTATATAAATTTTTTATTTCCTTTATTCACATAACTTGATTATATTCGAATTCAGTTATATGCGTCTTAGTGGCATATATGTGAATTAGCCTTAAGTCACATTAGCGATATAGTCCACGTTATGGTTGCAACTTAAGGATGTGACTATAAGCGAAAAGTACTGTATTTGTTATATTCAGAGCAATTGCCCTTATTTCACTCCACCTTAGTCGGGCTTTCCTTACTTCTTCTTCGATTTTTTGCTTCTACATGTTGGCTAGGCGACCCCTTCAACTACTTTCCGGAGGATTCCATTTAAGTGCCTGCTTATATATTTAAATTTGCGCTCCACCTTAGTCGGGCTTTCCTTACTTCTTCTTCGATTTTTTGCTTCTACATGTTGGCTAGGCGACCCCTTCAACTACTTTCCGGAGGATTACATTTATGTGCCTGCTTATATATTTAAATTTGCGCTTTTGTGTTTTCGTATGTATTGGAATCTAATGTGTAAACTTCTACATCCGAGAGTTGGAGATTGCATTTGGCCAGAATATTTTCAGCAGTCTTCGTAGGCAATTATTAATGTATACCATATTCACAAGGACAGCAATATTCGTGTTTCGCTCTCCCATTCCTGTTTTGCGCTTAATTCCCAGTTTTTATTTTTGATAAAAACACTTGAAATTTATTGTTGATGGGATAAGCCATTCCTAATTCCTGGCCTAAGCAACCAGTGAAATGCGCATAGGAATAGCTTATCCCATCAGCAACAAATTTCAAGTGTTTTTATCAAGAATAAAAACTGGGAATTAAGCACGAATAACAAAATCTTTTAAACTTAAAATTTTGTATTCCCAAAAATTATTTTGATAATTAACTTAAATTTATTTTTATTTTTTCATTTTTTATAATATTTTTATTTCTTTTTTTTTTTATAATCTATTTTTTTGTTATATTTCTTTTTTTTCAATATTAATTTTTATACCCTTCACCTCAGGTGGAAAAGGGTATATGGGTAATTCCAAAGTGTTGAACGTGACAGTCGTACGCATCAAAAATGCAATAACATTTTAAACAAAAAATATTTTAACGTTCTCTTAACCCTTAAATTATAGCACTAAGAAAGCACTGTTATATATGCTAAAGTTTATGAAGGGCGCGATTCTAGGTCAAAGATAATGGCAAAAAAAGTAGCGGTTCGAACGTGAAAAAAACAGAAGTAGTTTTTGTGGCCATGTATAAGAACGCGTAATTCAGCGAAACCTGGCACAATTTTTTAGTCAAACTACTCTCAGAATTTTACGTAGCAATATAACATTAAAATGTCTTGGTTTGATTCAAAAATCTTCTGCATTTTCTTTTTTTAAGCCAAAATCGGGGTCGATACGTGACATTTCGAACGTGAAATTTTTTCCGTAATAATTTAACTGAATAATGATCAAAATAAAATAAAAATTTACCGTTAATACGAATAACATATTTCTCTTTGAACTCTTCCTCTGATTATAGACCATGTATGAACATTTTTTCTTTTAAGAAAGATAAATATTAAAGTAAACATACAATAAAACATTCTCAATATAATAAATTACGTTTGCACAACTTTGCAGTCTGATTGTTCATCTAACTGAACAAATTTATGAGTAAATTTATAAAGTTGGTAAAATCGAAATATTTCTCTATAACAATATCGTAAAATAATGAGCTTTTAATAACTTTTAAATTTTCGGTACGTCGGACCTTTTGACGGAAATGCCCATATATAAGTTTGTCATTCCGTTTGCAATTTCTACAATATTGATCTAAGACCCTATAAAGTATATATATTCTGGGTCCTTATGAGGAGAGAACTTGATTTAACCATGTTGTCTAGGGGGTGTGTTAAGTTAGAAACTGAGAGTTCCCTGGTTCGAATCTTGGTTTTTTAAAAGAATTTTTTATTATTTTCTAAAAACGATTTAAAAAAAATATTTACCAGTTTTCGCTTTTTAAATTTTATTTATAATGAAGTTTTAAGTATTGTAAATATGTATGTATAGGTATGTAAAAATTATTTAGTTTTTGTCTAGTTGCTCTGTATTCTGGTCGCACAATGGTGAAGGGTATATAAGATTCGGCACAGCCGAATATAGCACTCTTACTTGTTTTATTTCCTATACCGAATCTTTGATACCATCTATCCAGTGTTAGAGTATTTCCGAAGTGGGTTTTATATAGAATATGTAAATATATAAGTTATGAAACAATTAAAAAAAAAATGGTGCCTTGCGGCACACCAGAGGAGAGGAGAAGAGTATCGGATACAACAAACTGAGATCTACCATTTAGACCCTACAAACAGTTCTTGAAAAATTAAACTCATCTGAGAGTTTAGAAATCAATCTAGAAAAAATAAAATTAAAGGCCCAACATGTAAATCATATGAGGCAAACCATATTCAACTTAAGGAAACTTTTTGTTAAGTTTTATGAAACTGTCATTTGCTTAAGCAAAGTGCGAAGCGGATCGCACATTCCGTACACAATCAAATGTTTTTTTATTTTATTTTTGAGAGACATTTGAGAGACTATTTGTTAATTTTTGACAGTAGGTTAAAGCCCTTATGACACTACATTTTTAATGCATTGTTCAAGTTTTGGTAAACAGAGCAAATATAAAGTAATAGAAAAATTCACCAAGTGCGAAGGGTTCAGCTGTATTAAGATAAATGTCAAGCTGTCAAACGTTTTACTAAAGTTATCGATAAAAAATTAAGTTGTGTAAAAAAAAAAAAATGTAAAATTGTTCAACTTAAAATTGACATATCAAGCTTGAAATATCAAAAGTGTTTCTGAATCAGTGGTTTATGGGCAAATTCAGCGATTTACCGCTTTTTGTTTTTAGGTTTCTCATTAAAAAAAGTTGGCAACATTTAATAAAATTAGCAGAACAGGGATGGCTAAGTTGTTTCAATTGTACTTTTTTGTAGATACTTTTTAAACTAAGGGTGTGTGTGAAACGGTAGCAAAGTACTCATGGAAGTAAAATTTTGACACTGTTGAGGTGAATAAAATTTAACTAGCACTAGGGGCTAGTATAAATTTTGACATTAGTGTAGAAATTTTTGACAACCACAAAATTATTTTTTTTTCATCAAATTTGTTTAAATAAAATAAAAAATAATATGGAAGCAGGACCAGTGGCAAAAAAAATTAAAAAGAATTATACAAGATGTAAATATTTAATATGTATAAGCTTTTTTGCCCACACCTTTTGTAAAATTTGTTAATATCTCAGAACGAATTCATCAAATAGTTGTGACGATCTCATTTCCAACATAATTGAAATGATTATTGGTAAACGTTTGGTTACTTTATTGATTTTTACAAAACTATTAGTAATTGTTTTTTTCTTTATGTCAAAATTTTACGTTGTCAAAGATTTTGCAATTTCACACAGCACAAATATGAAAATGTTCTACCACAAACAAATTTCATTTCACCATAGAACTTTACTACCGTTTCACACACACCCTAAGATTTATAATACCTTTTTGTGGTGTTTTTTAAGAACACAAATAAAATTTATTTCAACTAAAAAAATCTTTTAGTACAATTATGTAAAATTTTTAATGGTTGTTGGTACAATTATAAAAATTCTCAACGCCATCCCTGAAACAAAACCATAACAAGAGAAAAAAAAATTTTTTATAGTTTGCTCTTTCTAGCATTTACTGTTTCTTTCTATCAATTCTATATCAATTAATGAAAAAAATGTAGTGTCATAAGGGCTTAAGCAATGCCATGGTAAAAGGAATTCAAGGTAGTGCCCTCACTCTTTTATTCTGACATATTGCCTTTTGACAACTAACTGTGCTACCATATTTGTTCTTAATAATCCCATTTTCTTCCTTTTTTTTTGTCAAAATAAAATTTTATTTTGATAATTAACTTAAATTTATTTTTATTTGTTAATTTTTTTGTTATATTTCTTTTTTTCCAATATTAATTTTTATACCCTTCACCTCAGGTGGAAAAGGGTATATATAAGTTTGTCATTCCGTTTGCAATTTCTACAATATTGATCTAAGACCCTATAAAGGATATATATTCTGGGTCCTTATGAGGAGAGAACTTGATTTAACCATGTCCATCTGTCCGTCTTTCCGTCTATCCGTTGAAATGGAATTTCCGAAGACCCCATACATGATGGGGGCCAGGTTATTATACATTTATGTCACATATGGTCCGGAATTGTTTGCTATTGAAATTCAGAAAGATCGGTCCACAAATGGCTGAGATATGAGCAAAAAACCACGACTACCTCTAATTTTTCCCAAAAATCCCTTGTTGTTGTAGTATTTTTATTACTTTTTTCTGTATCTTGAGAACGGCAAGAGCCAAAGCTTTCAAATTAGGTGCACACATTAAGGTTATCAATACACAGCATCCCACAAAATGTGGGCGGGATCGGAGAAGTGGGCGTGGTATCTCCCGTACAAAAAATATCAAAAATTGTATAAAACCCTGATTTTTTGGAATGTTATATGACCTATGGATATCCCTGGTATATCAAAAGATCGGAAATCTTTAGTAAAAGATATTTTCTGAAAAACTCGGAAAAATTGGTTCAGATACGAAAAAGTTATGGCCAAAATAATAATTTTTTTTTTAAATACCCACTTTCGGGAACCATATATCTTCCCGAGTCCAAGATTTATAACCCAACTAACTGGCAAATTTCTTCTTAAGCACGTCGGTATATAAATCTGTCAAATCGGTTAAAAAATGGCTGAGTTATAATCAAAATACTGAAATCCCAAAAATTACTCTTTTTATACCCTTCACCACAGGTGGAAAAGGGTATATATACATAAGTTTGTCATTCCGTTTGTAATTTCTACAATATTGATCCAAGACCCTATCAAGTATATATATTCTGGGTCCTTATGAGGAGAGAACTTGATTTAACCATGTTGTCTAGGGGGTGTGTTAAGTTAGAAACTGAGAGTTCCCTGGTTCGAATCTTGGTTTTTGAAAAGAAATTTTTTTTTTAATATTATTATTTTTTTTATTTTCTAAAAACGATTTACATTTTTTATAGTTTGCTCTTTCTAGCATTTACTGTTTCTTTCTATCAATTCTATATCAATTAATGAAAAAAATGTAGTGTCATAAGGGCCTAAGCAATGCCATGTATAAGGAATACAAGGTAGTGCCACTCACTCTTTTATTCTGACATATTGCCTTTTGACAACTTACGTGTTTTGTGAAAACTGTGCTACCATATTTGTTCTTAATAATCCTATTTTCTTCCTTTTTTTTTGTCAAAATAAAATTTTATTTTGAATAAATCAACAACACAAAAAGTTTTTAAATTAAAACTTTTACAAGAGAAAATGAGCTGCATATTCCAAGACTGCAAGAACACAAGGTGCAACTGTAAACGTTTGGATATCACATTTTTCAAAATACCGCTGTGGCCGGTCACACGTAAAAAGTGGTTGAACGCTTGCAACAAGAAAGAAGCAGATTTGAAAAACGAATCATTTGTTTGCTCAATTCTTTTCGCTCAAAAAGACCTTCGAGTGAATAAACACAATGTAAGGCTTAATAGAAATGTCATTCCCTTCCAAAACAGGTAATTTGGAACATTATAGTTATACATAATGGTTCATTGCGATCGGATCAGGCATCCAATGCCAAAGAACATCTTTGTTTTTATAGTTAATTATCTTTCAGTCGGCTTATTCCATCTTGAAGAATATATCCAAGAGGGTGATGAATATTCAAACGTGTAAGCGTTGCTTCCAATTTTTATACGTGTGCACGTACATACATATCAGAGAACTGCAAAATCACTATTTTTCTTGATTTATACATACGCTCAAATTTACAGTCACTCTTTGCCTGCAAAACAAAGTTCAACGTTGGTCATTTTTACATCGTTTCGTACACATTTGATTTTAGCATGTGTGCATTTTTTATTGAAAGTGCTTTGTTTGCATTTTTGTTGCGCACGCAATATAACCTTTTTGTGTAAAGTCAAAAGGCACACGTTCTTATACTTTTGCATTCAAGTAGTCATTGTCCACTCGATTAGACGCTTTGTTAACATTAACGAAAATAACAACAATACACCACTCGATGAGACACCTTGTTAAAATTAACAACAACAAAAACTACAATAACAAGAATACATTGTACATACAGAACTACTGTACTTTTTAAGATGATAAAAAAAGTCTGCTGTTTCTATGGAAATTGTTTGTACCTACATAAGTATGTGCGTTAAGTTTCATTTCAAATTTTTTTTTCTTGTACTACATAGTAACTGCTGAATGTCTACATGAGTAATAATTGCTTGAATTCTGGCTTTTTTATTTGTATTTTTTTTTCTTTGCCAAAACAATCATTGTCGGACCAAACACATAAACATCTTAATTGACAAACGAAGCTAAACGATGGAATAAATAACAAAGCACGATGTGCATTATTTGAATGACTGCAAACCAGCAGCGAATGTTTGCGGTTGCGCAAGTTTGATTGTATGACCGCAAGCGAGTGTATTTGTTGGTGTTCATTTACTGCGATTTTTTTGCAATCGCAGAAAGCCGTTCTCTGGTACATACTTATATACATATGAATTGTATGTCATATGTATATATGTTATCTGATATTATAAAATTTAGATTTGAAAATAAGGCTGGCGGAATTTCCCGAAAAATTGTTCGTGAGCAATAATCGACAAAAGCAAATTACATGAAAACTTTAATTAATATGTACGACTTAAGTTTAGAGCATAAATTCGCAAGTTGAATCATAAATATAAAAACCATTTGCATGTTAATAAAAAAAATTTAAAAAAAACAATAAGTTAATAAAATGTATCATATAAAGTTTAACTGGTTTTCATCACTATTTTAAATTAAAATGCCTTTTCACAGAACTAAAAAACCACCAGGGTAAATAACGGTTTCTTAAATATTTCGCTATCACATATTTTTAATTCATTAAATATAAGAATAAGACTAAAATTCTGGGAATCTCTATCCATTTTTCTTATGTGGCAATATTTTATTAAACCTGAATAAAAAATACAACATAACAAAACACAATACTTGTCAAAAAATTTCAAGTGGCACTACCTTGTTTTCCTAATACCATGAGCAAGGCTATGCATATTATGGTTAGGCCTCAAGAATGATAGAAATAAAGATTACGCCTTGCTTATGTTTTACCGTTTGAATTCCCTTGTAAAGATTACCAAGTCTCTTATATGTGTAAATCGTAATTTCTTACAAAAAATGTATGTATTACGTGATAGTTGGCAACCCTGCAATTAATTTACTCAGAGAGTGCAAATAAAAAATATTAAATCAATTGTCAAAAAACTAAGAATTTTGCTTAAAATTTCATATTAAAAATATTATAACAATAAATACAATTTTTAAAAGTGTGTTAAAAGTAGCATTATTAAGATAAATAAAATCTAAATAAAAATAAAAGAGAGCAGAAAAGAGAACAAACCCTGCAAATAATAGGACCAGTCCAAACACGCGTGTAAAGAGTAGTCCACAAGGGACCAGGACTAGTCCACAAGTAACCCAAACGTATGGAAAAAACCTGGTCTATTTAACATTACGATGTCCTAGGAGAGGACCATATAACCCACCTTTGGACCACTAAGGAGTAGTTTTAAAACTACTCCATGGTATATAACCCACCTTTGGACCAGTAAGGAGTAGTTTTAAAACTACTCCATGGTATACTCAAGAGGATTAGTTTTGAAGTCGTTTAAACACGAAAGCATGTCGTTAAAAAACGAAGACATGTCGTCTCACTACAAACACTGTTTAACAATGGCATGGTCCATGCTTGCATTACATCGGACTAGTCCATGGAGTAGTCCATTTTATCAAAATGGGTCAGGTGGTCCAATTTTATTTGCAGGGAAGTCTGTGTTCATACCAGTGATGCCAACTTTTTGAGAGCAAAAAGCACTTTAAAAATTAAAAAAAGCACTATTTCGAACAAATAAAAGCACTAAGCCATTTTATCAATTTAATTAAACACAAAACAAGTTGGAATTGGCTGTGCCGAATATTAAATACCTCCAAAATTTAAAAAGGCTACGGCGTTTATTGTGGACCAATTTCATTTAAAACTAAGTAACAAATATATTTACATTTGTATATAAAGATTTTTAAATGTTTGAATATTATCATCAGTAAAAATAATATCAGCATCATCAGCTGAGTTTGAATTGGCCAGTTTTAAAGTAATACAGTGCGACTTCGATATTCGTAGCTAGAAAAAATCTGGCCTGTTGCAATTACCGACCATTGATTATTAAACTTAATGACAGCCCATATTTGAACAAAAAAAACTTATATTTTATCGTTTAAATAAATCTAAATTAAAATCAAAGTTTTTAAAGTCTTTGCGTTCTTTTTTATGGTTTTCGACTTCATGTTTTTTAACTTTTCAAAACGTTTTTTCTACATGACTCATAATCTTTGTTTATTTTTTCATTCACAATTCCTAATATTTTTCAAGCCATTTTCTATTTTTGAAACAGTGTCTAGTTCTTTAAAAAACGAAAACAAATACATCGTTTTTTTTACGAGTACTTAAAATGTTGTCATCGCTAAAAAGTGCAACGTTTTGTAAAATTTTAAAATTGCTAGGATGCCCAGCTCTAACATCGTAAATAAAGTTTTTGGTAAAGCGAATGCAACTTTCTTTTATCACTTCTTTTTATCATTCGAAATCTTAAAATCTTTAGAGGCCTTCTCAAAATTGTACTCAAAATAGCAAATCCCATAAAAATCATCCTCTTTATAATCAAAGTTTTAAAAATGGTTATTAAAAAATAAAAATTGTAAAAAGCACTAAAGGCACTAACGAAAAATTAAAAATGCACCAATTTAGTGCTTTTTCTTAGTTTTGGCGTTTTGAGGCATCAAAAAGCACCATAAATAGTGCCAAAAGCACTAAGCTGGCATCATTAGTTCATACGGCTCTTGCAGTGATGCCAACTTTTTTAGAGCAAAAAGCACTATTTCGAACAAAAAAAAGCGTTAGAAAGCACTAAGCCATTTTTACAATTTAATTAAACACAAAACAAGTTTTACTCGGATGTGCAAAATAATACATGCCTCCTAAACTTAAAAAAAGGCGACGGCTTTGATTGGAAATTTTCATTTAAAATTTAATAAAAAAAAAAAAAAATATATTTACATTCGTATGTAAACCTTTTTAATTGTATTATTATTATCTTCAATAACAATATCATCCAAATCACTTGTATCACTATCAGCTGAGTTTGAATTAGCAATAAAACAGAAAAAATCGTACCTGTTGCAATTACCGAAAATTTGCAATGACCGACCATTCTTTTTTTTTAACACAAAACCTTATATTTTATCGTTTAAATAATTCTATATTAAAATCGTCCAAAATTTAATAAAACAATTGGCGTATGATATTGTCCAATTATTTTAACCTATGTACGCTTCTGAATGAAGAACACACATAAGGTGCAAAATAGAAAAACATGTATGTTTGTATTCTGATACTTAGTAGAAGTGTACAACACTCGGTTAATCGGAGACGAGTGTCGTGTGTTTGAAAATTAAAGCGCATGAAAAATGGCAGGTTACACAACGCTCGTTATAAAAGCATTTTCTGTCAGCTGTTGTTAATTTATTAAACACTTTGCTTATATCAAGTTACGACTCTTTTTTTGTTTTTAAAGTCTTTGCGTCCTTTTTCTATGTTAGAAATAGTGTCTACATCTTTAAAAAAATGTTTACTGAAAACAAATACATAATTTTTATTACGATTGCTTAATATGTTGTCAACGCTAAAAAGTGTGACGTTTTGTAAAATTTCCAAATTGCTAGGAAGCCTTGCTCTAACCTCGTAAATAACCTATCTTTTATCACTTTTTTATCATTTGAAATCTTAAAATCTTTGCAGGCCTTCTTAAAATTGTACCCCAAATAGCAAATCTCATCTAAGTCATCCTCTTTATAATCAAAGTTTTAAAAAATTATAGAAAAAAATAAAAATTGTAAAAAGCACTTAAGGCACTAACGAAAAATTGAAAAAGCACCAAGTTAGTGCCTTTTCTTAGTTTGGCACTAAGGATAAAATTTTGGCGTTTTGAGGCATCAAAAAGCACCATAAATAGTGCCAAAAGCACTAAGTTGGCATCGCTGGGCTCTTGTCTTATTGTCATGATTCAGGGATGATAAATGAGAAAACCAATATCGTACCAACGAACTTTTAAAATCGTACTTTTTCGGCCCCAATAGTACTAAATAATTTTTTTTATTTTTAAAAACAAAAGTTTAAACCAACAAAAACAAAAGGTACTTAAAATTCATTTGTTCATGTAAAGTATAGATAGCAAAAAATACATGATCATTAATTATACATAATAATAGGGTGGGTAAAATTTTTTCTCGTCTAAAGCACATCGCGATTCTTGTTCTATAAGTCATTCCAAGAAACTTTTCCAAAGAAACCATAGGTCAAAAATGAATTTCGGGCCCCAGATTTTTCAAAATAGTAAGTCTTCCAAAATATTCAAGAATAGAGGCAAACAAATTGAATTTGGTCCAGCCAGACCTGTATCATGTGGTTTTTAGGGTCGAGAAATCCATTTCCATACACTTTTTAGATTTTCCAAATTTTTTGTGTTTACAATTTTCAATATGTACTGCAGAAACAGGCAAGGAGTAGAAAGTCCGAATATAATAAAAAAATTTTATTTAGCACTTGTAAAATCTCCTTCAAACTAATTCGCAGTAAAATAATAATGGAGTGGGTTTCCACTGTTCCAAAATTCTGTTGATTACTTTTTGACGTGACAACCATCATGTTGACGAATATTTGCAAATATTATGAATTCGTTCCAAAATAATCATGAATTGAGAGGAAGTCGTCTCTATACTATGTAAAACGTTTGCAAATTGGTTTCCTATATCTTTTAAAACCTTGTCAATACCATCAGAAAATGCACGCTTTTATGCTGCCGTTGATACTAATCTTAAAATGTGGCATAAGCCACCTTCCAATGAACAAGTGCAAAAATCTATTCGCAATAGCGGAGTTCAGTGTTTGGTGCAAATGGTCTTGCAAAAGAGAAAATGCAAAATATCATAGCTGATTTGTTAAATCCAAAAAAAAAAAAAATAGAGTTTCCCTTATGGTGTTTTCTTTTCTGACAACAATGTTCCATATATGCTACCATTCGTGCGGGTTTTTGTTCCATTCTAAAAATATATGCAAAAATGTGAGAAGTTGTCGTTTTCGTTTCTAAACATGTTGCAGCAGTAAATGGCAAATTTGTTCCATTTCTTACCCGCAGTTATAACTGAGTGTGAGATAATACCTTTTTGCATCTGCGTAAAGTACTGTTTTATGCAAGCAAATACTTTTTTTCTTGTGTTTGCGGACAATTTGCGTTATATTGTGATTTTTAGTTATATTGTGATGGATATAAAAACTTTTTGTTTTTCGTTTGTTTTACTTTTATTATATTTTTTTGTCGCAAAATTTTTAACAACAACTGACATTTATTATTGAAAATCAGTGCTGTTAACGCTTATTGGAATTGCAAGAAAATTTCATGTTGAAAATTGCTACAAGCGTGGTGAATATCGCTTTAAGTACAAACTTTGCATTCAATATTTAACACGCTAAATACACATTAGTGTTGAGTGTAAAACGTAGCAATAGGTGTGATCCCGTACTCAACTTAAGGAGCCCGCGGGATCCCAATCTTACCGAAAACTCTTCCCGTACTCAAAGTTTGGTAAAGTGAGAGAGCTTTAAAGAGAAAAATATTCTTCTTCTTCTCTTTGGGCTGAATGGGAAAATTGTTAAACAATCAGCTGTGACAAAAAATAAACAATAAAAACTACAAACAAGTATTACCAAAAATAATAAAATTAAAAATATTAATAAAATAAACAAAAGAAAATTTTAAAAAATGTAGGTACATGTTTTCATTTTACTTTTGTACATGCTAATGCGTCATTTATGTATTTTTTTGAACGTTTTCATTGTAACGTTTGCATTTGGGGTTAAAATTTGGTTTTTATTGTGCCCGTACTTTTGTACATTTTTGTCTATTAGTGAGAAAAATTATTGTTTACTCTCATTTTACCGAACTTTACCCAAAAAGTACGGGATCGCACCTTATTATTCTGTTCCATTGTAATTTAGAAAAATGTATCACTTTGTAAGGGTTCGTGTAACCTAATAAATATATTACACAACTATAATGCATCATTATTTTTCAGAAAAGAAAACACCATTAGATTTCATAAAAAAGCTACGACATTTTGCATTTTCGCTAGACTATTTGCACCAAACACTTAGCTCCGCTTATATTCATTGGACAGTAATTTAATTGGAGGAGTTGCTATTTTATATCAATTATAAATATGTAGGCTTGAAAAATTTGGAAATAATACCAAATGAGTCACGGGGGTACCAGCGTACTTTTTAGTTTTGAATTGTACCAAAAAAAGTACAATTGTACCAACTTTATCAACCCTGTCATGATTGCTACTTTACTTGGTGGCCACACGATCAAGTTTTTCCTTTCAATTCCGTCCAATTTGCAATACACTCTCACTTTTTTACTAACACACTCACACTTTTTAAATTGACCACGAGATTGCTTTCAATTTCACCTCTCCATTTGTTTGGCAATTTTACTATCAATTTAACAGCTGATTACATGTTAGTCTTTATAAATTGTTTTTTTTACGACATCTTGAAAATAAATTGCTTACAAATTGAGTGCAGCCTACTTCACAGCTTTTAATTTTTGTAGATTTTGACAAGCAGTATATGTTAGTCCCGGTTCACACACGTCAAGTTTGACTCGTCAAGTCTTGAGTTTTTAGGAAAGAGGGGAAAAGAAATTACATTCTCTTTTCCCTTCTCTCCTAAAAGTTCAAGACTTGACGAGTCAAACTTGATGTGTGTGAACCGGCATTTAAAGAGTATCAAGAACAACTTGATCATGTGGCCGCAGGGTTATATGCGAGAGGGACGAGGGGAAAAGAAACGAGTACACATATGCATGTACTGTATTGACGTTTTGCTTTTTCATTCGTTGTTTAATTTTGTTATTGTTTTCAATATCAAAAAAGCACATGTCGTCAACATGACATGAATCATTTGAACGCCAATTCATGTTCAAAGAAGAAAAAGGAAGAATCTTGTCAATAAGACATGAGCCGTATGAACGCAGACAAACATAAAGTGTGCAGTTGGCAAACGCCAAAAAATTAACCGCAAAAAAACAAATGGAAAATTGTGCGAAAAACTAACGTGTTGCGTCCTTTTAATTAAATGTCTATATTTTTAACTATAGCTAATAAAGAGATAATATAATTTATGTAAGTCAAAAATAAAATTATGAAGAATAAAGGAACTTCTTTTAATTAATTTTCAGTTTTCATATAATTTAAATAGTCTGGGTTCACACTATGAAAGTTTTATTTCAGAAAGTCTGAGTTTATGGGTGAGAGAGGATTGAATTAAAGCATGTTCTCTTCCCCTCTCACAAATAAACTCAGACTTTCTGAAAGAAAACTTTCATAGTGTGATCCCAGACATAGAAAAATAATAAATTGTTCCACTGTCATGTTTATACATAAACATAACAGATGGAAAGTTAAAAATTATTAGCCAATGAGAACGAAGGTTGTGTGACGTCACAGTTCCTACATGCGCAGTAAAAAAATTTAATGTTTGCCTGATGTCGTAATCTTTATTTCTATCATTCTTGGTTAGGCCTTATTAGGCGCCTTTGAGAGATCCATGGATATTAAAAAACTTAACTTATCCACATTGATATTACCTCTTATTGAGTCGGCTCAACAAGAGAAAGTTGTATTGAATCCGGTAGGAAAAGCATACCGCAAAATTTTATTAGAAACATAGTTTAGAATTTGATTTTTCAATATAAGTATGCCAACAACCTTAGATAATGCAGGGAGTATAAAGATCATCTGGACAATTTACAGCTCTTGTCTTTGGAATAGAATTAGTGCGTGCAATTTTCCGCACTGATAAAAAAGTAGACGTAGTAAAGTTGGGCAAATGAGGTTTATATCAGACAGGAAGGGAACAACTATTTTGAGGAATTTTATAGACATCCCATCCACAACAACCGACAAACACATAACATTTTGAAAGCCTCAAAAAGTTCTGTTGCATTAATGCAGGATAAGGAAAAGAAGCTATTTAAACTTACGAAACTATCAAGAACTGCATTATTGGGAGTTAAGGCACTAGAACCAACAAAACAGTAAGGTATAGTTTTCAAATCAAGTCAACGGAGGGAACCTCCCCACCAATGGAACCATCTCCCTTAATAACTCTACAAAAGCCCCGGGCATCAATAGAGCCATTGAGTTTAGAAAAATATTTAACTCTCTCCTTTCGTTTAAAATACTTGGCTTTATTTGTTTCCTAAGCTAATCCCGCGAAGCTCTACGCTTGTCTGCAGAAGACCAGAGTCTCTGGCGGGAATTGAACCTGCAACCCTCGCACTGATAGACTAGCTCACTACCAGCTAGCATACTGGGCACGAAGCCTGCAATATGTTTGCCAGCTTAAAATAGAGGAGTTTAATATTAAATCGAAAAAGACAGATCACGAACAACAGTATTTAACTTCATCCTACTCTTACGCACTCTTCTTTTAACAGTAGGAACAAATAGAAAAGGTCATTCAAGAGCGAATAAATGTTTTTTTTAATTAACTTAATTTAATTCAATTTACAAAATATCTTCATAAGATTTTGCTGCGTTTATGTTTATGAATAAATAAATAAATAAGTATTTCTTCTTTTGAGCCTTCATAATCATTTCATATGAAAATAAATCGTAAAATATATTTTTCAATAAATAGCTGAAACTACTTCTAAGTGACAAAACATATGCCAAACATCAACAGCCAATTTAGTTTTAAAAGCCTGAGGCCATTTAGGCAATTATTTACCCCGGCATCTAAGACCACTTGCACGTACTTACGTGTGCATGGGAGACAACCAATTGGTAGATTTTTCATTCTGTTGTTTATGCAAATTCAATGGAATTTAACGCTACAAGCTCAGAGGAGAAGTTAAAATTAAAACAATTTATATTAATTATTGTTACGAGGAAGGCGTGTTAAGAGCTGCATGTAAAACACGTTCATACATTTATTATGCACTATTTAAATGCTATGAGAAATATAAGGAGTTTTAGGCAAAAGGAAATATGAAAAATGGAGATTTCTTATTATTTCTATGGCACCACGAATTCCTTTGCTCTGTGTCAAATACAATAATTAAAAAATTTCTTAGAATTTACTTAGCTGATTAAGTTACACAAAAACAAGTTTAGTTATTTAATGTGCAATGCAGCATTTTTTATTTCAGTACGAGATGCTTACTGGTCATTAACGGCTCCTCTCTTAAGCCTTTTGTTTTTACGTTCATTTTATTTTTCACTTTCAATGGTTAGAAAACATAAATTTTCTTTGTAGTTTCCTATTAAAATGCATATTTTATGAAAAAAAAAAAAAAAAATACTTGGCAAATGGTCGCTACAAGCCGGCTAGAAATATAATATTTATTTTCAAACCTGGCCATGTTTATCCATTTTACGATTAAAAAAGGCGTATCAGTATTCGAAATGTCAAATTAATTTTACTTTTAAAGCATTTATGTCAAATTTACATTAATTTTTACCATTTGCTTAAAGTAGCGAATTAGTTTTTAAACATTTTAAACATAAATTAACAAATATTATGATATTTCTTCGAAATTAAAATCATAAAAATAAATACTTTATTGCATACATACATATTACATAAGATGCAAACATGTTGGAAATTGTAAAATTTTATTTTATATTCGCTGCTGCTTTTAATTTTAATTCCTAGACACGTGTTTGGTCTATTCATATGAACTCGATTAAAAGTCAATTATAGAAATTATCGTAATTGGAATGATTATCCGGTTTTTTTTTTATTTTTAAGTGAAATTAATCAATTCTCGACTTAACGAAACACTTAGCGTATTACAAATTTAATAATTAATTATAATAATCGTATCAAATCTTGCATATGTTTTAAAGACTTTTAAAATTTTTGTAAACAAATATATCATTTGTCCATATGCCAACTTAAAAAGACGAATGTTTCGTTCGTGAACGTCGGCTTAGTACCGATCATATTGCCCAAGGCCCATTTATCAGGTCTGTCAAAAACAAAAAAAACGACATGTACTTTGTTTGTGAAAAATTTCGTTTAAGGGTGCGTACAGAGTGGCCGCTTTTTGCCAAACCGAGCCGACTGACGCTTATTGCGAGAACTTATTCATGCGAGAAACAAGTTTGAGTGTGTATAGTGGATGCGAGAATCAGCGCTGATATTTTATCTATTATTTCTGTTTTATGTATGTTTGTATGCAAGTGACATACACGAATCTCATATTAACATTCCTTAAGACTGCACAAAGAATACAAACCAACAATATAAAATTAAATACAACAAAGGTTTCATATTCTGTCTTTTTTTTGGTTTAATAAAAGTTTATTAAAAATCATATTGTTTAATTAAAGATTCATATTTCATAAATTTATGTTTGTAATCATATTTCATAAAATTATATTTGTAATAGAATTAAGTAGAATAAGTTACTTGGAAATAAAGTAAAATCAGTTTAATATCAACTCCAAAATAAAACGCTTGTTTTAATTTGTCACTTGCATTTTTTAATTTTTTTTATAATTGTTTTAATTTAATTTAATTTTTATTATTTACTATCTGACTCGATAGACCATGTCAATCCGTTCTCAAGTTATGCGCTTAATAGAAAAAGTGGGCGTAAAAGTAGGCGTGGTACATTTTTCTTTCGAAGAAAATGTAAAATGGATTACTACGAACATGTAAAAGAAAAATTAGTCAAATCGACGGAGCTTTTTTTTGATTATAGGTAAATCGAAAAAAGTGGGCGGGGCAAAATTTTCTTTCCGTAAAAACCTAAGTTGGACCATGGCGATGATTTTAAAGAAAAAAATCATCCAAATCGGTCAAGCCGTTCTAGGGTAGCCAGATTTTAAATTCGGAAAAACAGTCCATTGAATACATAAAAACAGTACAATCAAGAAAAAAACAGTACATTTTTTTTGACGACAACATTACCATTTGTTTTAATAAGTAACCCCCAATTTCACCAAGTTCAGCTATAATAAACTATCAGTTCAAGCTGTCAAAACATATTGTAAGCTGGAAGTTAAAGTAATAGTTAGTTTTAACTGAACTTGGTGAAATTGGGGTAAATATTTTAAACTTTTGATTGAATATGCAACAACAATTATATTAAGAAAGAAATACACTTAAAATGTGTAACGTCAAAGGAATTATTTCCAGTTTATGGCATTTCATAAATATACATATGAAATTACTCCATTTGCGTTTAAAAAGCAAACACCACAAACGAAGCATTTGGCCAGGAAAACCATAACATTGCTGTAAGCCATATAAGAAAGGAGAAAAGCCTTACTTAGCTCAAAACAATCAACTCATTGATTTTGTAAGTACGATTTTCTTTAAACATATTCGTATTTAAAGCAATTTTCACTATACACATAGTTGCACAAATCATATAGAATTTAAGAAAATCTTTGTTTCCTAATTTAATTTTCCAATTTTAAATAATTTATTATTTACGGCTAATTTTACCAAGTTCAGCTATAATTAACTATTACTAAAACAATAGGTTTTTTGACTTTTATAATGAAAGTTAATTAAACCTGGGGGAAAATTATGGCAGTCGTTATCGAATACTTTTTAGATTCGAAGGCAATGTTATTTCAGTTGATACTGAACGAATCGTTATTATTTTTTCAGTGTTGTGAAAACTAAAATAAATGCTTTACAATACTAAAAAAATAATTTCGATCCGTTCAGTATAGACAGAGAGAATTAGAAATAAAATTGCTTTCGAATCGAAAAAGTATTCGATCACGACTGCCATAATTTGCCCCCTGAACTTGGTGAAATTGGCCATTAATCTATAAAATCCAAAAAAAATAGTTTGGTTTATTTTTATTTCTTCAAAATCTGAAAATATTTAAAATCACGTGCAATTGAAAACGATGAATATTTTCAAAAAAATTTTTGTAAAAATTTACTTATCTTTTTCTTATTTCAGTAGTTTAGGTAAAGAAACGTGGTCCTCAAAGGTATTAGGTATTTTTATAAATTTTGAACACGGATAATTTTCCAAATTTGTTTGTTTTCAATTTTACGTGATTTCGATTTCCAGAACATGCCCGAAAATTAAAAAAGTTCTAAAAATTAACGATAACTGTTTTGGAATAAGTATTTTTTAGTACCTAAAAAAATTTAGATTTTATTTTTGTCTTTCTCAGGTGTGGAAAGGGAAAGACTATTGGAAGAGGTAGCCATAAAATCATAACACGAAAATATACCACTGCTACGAGCCACCCATTATAATTTAGATTTCTACTGTGTATTTATGAGAAAACAATGACCACAGCGTAAAAACTCTTATTATTTTAGAACTTTTTTTTTTAACACAACATAATTTTTTGTAAGCCAGTTCTGTTAAATATAGACTGAGCAAAAAAAAAACAGTACAAAGTGTAAAAAACAGTATATTTGCGTACTGTTTTAAGAGTTGTGCATAAAACAGTACAATTGCAAAAAATCAGTACATGTACTGCTTAAAACAGTACGTATGGCAACCCTAAGCCGTTCTCAAGTTATGCGCTTAATAGAAAAAGCGGGCGTAAAAGTAGGCTTGGTAAATTTTTCTTTCGATAAAAATTAAAATGGATTAATACGAACATTTGAAAGAAAAATTTGTCAAATCGATTTAGCCTTTTTCTGATTTTAGGTAATTCGAAAAAAGTGGGCGGGGCAAAATTTTCTTTCCGTAAAAACCTAAGTTGGACCATGGCAATCATTTTAAAGAAAAAATCGTCGAAATCGGTCAAGCCGTTCTCAAGTTATGCGCTTATGCGCTTCGATGAAAACTAAAAATGGGTTAAAACGAACATTTGAAAGAAAAATTAATCAAATCGATGGAGGCGTTTTCTGATTTTAGGTAACTCGAAAAAAGTGGGCGTAAAAGTGGGCGGGGCAAAATTTTTTTTTCGTATAAATCTAAGTTTGACCATGCGATAATTTTAAAGAAAAAATCGTCGAAATTATATATGTAGATGTCATTGGTAATGCAATATGAAAATTGGATTTTGCCACGCCCCTCCTCCCGCAGACCGAAAATAAAAAATCAGACTTCACAGTGTCACCCGCCTGAATATTCTGAAGATTCCCTAAAAATTTCATCGAAATCCAAGCATCCAGTCCAATTTTTATTGTCGAAGACTGTAGAGATGCAGGTAGGCTAAGTATGACCAAAAATGTATGATATTTGGACAATATCTCAGATCCAATATCCCAGGCAATAGACATGTTAAATCTGCCCAAGATAGCAGTAGAATTTATTATTGTAGGTTTTTTATTTTAAATGATTTTTTTTTTAGTTTTGTCCTTTTTGTTAAAGTTTTTTTTATTAATGAAATGCTTAATTAATATTAAGTGTAATTTCAATGAAATGGGTCAATGTTGCTTCATCACATGTGTAGTTTAAAATTTCGTAGGTGGTGTACCCAGATAAAAAGTTAACGGGAAAATTTGATTTGCATTTAGGAATTTTTAACAATTAAAAAAATATGTATTTTATTTTTGTTATCGTAACCAATTAAAGTAAAAAATATTTGTCTTTTGTTGTTTTGTTATAAACAGGGCAAGGAAGTTCATGCACTTAAAATCGCAAAATATGCGCATAAAACATGCACTAAAAATCGTAAAATATGCAAAAATAAAACTAAAAAATATGCATTAAAAATATATTTATTTAACCATATTTAACAAAAAAAAAAACATAAATACATTTCATTCAGTTTTAAAAACTTAAAACATAGTTTAAAAAGTAGTAATAGATAAAGATATATTTACATATATAAATAAATAAGTTTTTTTTTTAAGTTATCAAATGTAAAACTCATTCAATTTGGTCTTAAAACAGTTTTAAGCATTGAAAATGTTCGTTCGACATCATCAACGGATGTAATAGGTGGATATTTAAAAGTGGTCAACTCCTTTGTAGAATATTCATTGTCTACAATTTTTTCTTTACTGGAAGGTAAATTAAAAATATTACCAATTTCTTTAACTTTTTTAAATCCGGCATTCTTTTTTAAAACTGCATAGATTTTGGCTTTTATTTTTTCGCCGATTTGACCTTCTACTTTTCTTATTTTAATGACAGCGTCATCAACGAGTTTAACCGAGGTGTTCAATGATTTAAACCCCTGAAGTTCGGTTATTGTCTCGACTAGAAACCCATTGTTTGAGTGTATAAATTCTAATTGAGGGTTTATATTAGGTACATTTAAAATATTGTTTACTTTTTTATCGCGACTGCATTATTTTCGTTAAAATTATTTACCACATCTTTAAATTCTTCAAAATTTTTGGCATAATACTCAACTGCCTGCAACCAGGTACCCCATCTTGTTATACATGGTTTAAACGCAAAGGTGACTTTAAAAACTTCCATGCATGGCATGAGCTTACCATGTGACATGTAACATTTTTGAGTAAGATATCTTAAAAAAAGGTCAAGTAGAGCAAAATTTTATTTTTATTAAAGGATTCTAAAAGAGAAATTGAATCTTTGAAAGTTCGAGCTATTGAAGCCCGTCTGAGTTTCATATGACTTTGAATCACATTGTAAAATTTCGTGAAGATCGTTCCATAATTTACCATAAACTCTCCTGAAATATTCTATCAGTCGGTTAAGGGTTTCGAAAATTCGGCACAGATGATTATAGCTCTATAACTTGTTTTTGAATAATTTTTTGAATACTTTCGTATATTTGGTAGGCAGTAATTTTTAATTCTAATAATAGATCATTTTTCAACAAATTTTGTAAGCACTGAAACAGGATTTCTGATGTTCGGTAACTATCAGTTGATGTGGTACCCAATTTTCGGACTTTTTTGCTATTACAGTATTATAGTCCTCTACTATAGTTGCACAACTTTTGTGGACTATAAGCGAATTTGGACTATAACCGATTTTTTATATAAGCCAGTTTATGTATAATAAGTGAAATCTAGTATAATTCACATTTTGGACTATATAGAAATTAATTTCTTCAACAAAAACATATTTTTTAAACAAAAGAAAAGTATATTAAAAAAATAACCAAATATTTTTTTAATTGAAATAAATAGTTAAAAATAATAGTTGCCAGAAAAGTAAATAAAAACATGTTGCCAGTTGATTAAAATATACATATAAAAAACAGAGCGGACTATAAGCTAACATTTTTGCATAAAGAATTATAAATGCATGTTAAGAAAATGTGGCTTTTAAACGAAAATGGACTACAAGCGAAATGGACCTTAGAACAAATAATTTGTATGAAATTCGAAAAAATCTGCAAGTGAATATGACAGTTTTGGCTTAAATCCGTTTTTGGCCTATAAGCGGAATGGACTATAAGCGAAAAGTACTGTACTTTTGAATTATTTTGTGAGAAAAGTGGTGTCATAAAGTCATAAGTCTTAAAATAATAACATGAAAAAATACGACTGTTGTGAAGAACCCCTCATAATTTAGTGTGCTATTTTGAATTTAAATCAGCTGATTTAAAAGAAATATATAAAATAAATATTTAACCATGAATTAATAAATTTAATTAGATCTTACCTGACTATTTTCCATTTTTTAGACGTAAATCACAAATAAATTTTATTTTCTTTGTTTATCAAACATCAGAGTCCTAAGCCGATATAATTTGGCCCCGCAAGTGTTTTGTTGCAAAAATTGGTAGCCGCAGGTTAAATTCGGATATTGGTCGGATAAAACTACACCTTCAACGGCGACGGCTACAAAGACTAAAGGTAAAAGTACATACCACGCGTTAGTGCGCGCGCGCTCTGTAGTGTATTTTTGAAAAGTACATAATCAGCTGACAATAAAATATTTTAATTTAACAAATTTGTGAATCATGAAAGAAAAACTTATTGAAGGGCTTAAAAAACATACAATATTTATACAAAAAGAATAAATTCAATAAAATAATAAAATCTTGATATATTTTCGAATCCATTTTCAATACACAAATAAGTAAACAGCTGACAAGAATGGCTTTTGTAACGCGCGTTGTGTAAATTGCAACTTTTCATGCGCTTAAGTTTTTAAACGCACGACAAACGTCGACGAATTAACGCGTGCTATGTACTTCTACTTTAATGCGGCTCGGCTCAGCCGCTCAGCGCAGGTCTCTTTTGATTAATAACGACAGCACAATAAACATAGCAAGCAAAGTTCTATTAATTTAAGACACTTTTTATTGACAAAGCAAGAACAATATGTTGAAACTATTGAAAAATGTTAGAACATTATGACAATATAACATGATAGCACACCTTGTGAATACCCCAAATATGTATATTTATGCATAGAACAAGTGCATATTAATGCATAAAGCAAGAGCATTTTAAAGTTCCCTTTCATCTACTTAATGAGTGTAGTGACCTGCCGGTGGAAATCTCTGGTATAAAGCGGGCGGCTAACTGGCTAAAGGCTCAGTTAGGCGAACGTTGCTGTACCCGTAATGTAACGCACCGTACTGTAAGCACGTTGGTGCACTTATAGAACGTTTAAAAACGTGTCATATGTTTTCCCATACATAAACAAAAAGCAATAGTATACATAAAACAAAACAAACAGTGATGAGAATCAAAAATATTCAAATGGCGACCGTTGTGCAGAAAAGGTACCACGTGATTTAAATGGTATTAAAACAGTATTTTGTGTATGTAAAAAATGTTAATAATTTAATATTTATATTATAGATTTACAATAAATAAATTTGTATTTTAGCATATATACTTTTTTAGCATACATATATTGTAAATGTGCATACACCAAACAAGGTTTTGATACCATTTAAAGTCTTTTATATGTTTCCCTTTTTCATTTTATGTGTATATGCATTTGTTTATTTTAAACATCTAAACATATGTATATTTGTATATATGGAAATATGTTGTATTGTAAGTTGTTTTGTCGCAATTCCATAGATATACTAAAAAAAGTACAAAAAAAAAAAAAAGAGCAAAATTACCCGCATTCAATGTAACATACAAGCCGCCCATCACTGTCTTACAAATGTCACGTAACAACGGCATGATATTCTATTTTATACAGATTGGTACGTTGCAACTACGGTACATTGCATTTCGGTAAGCTTTTGTATTGGTTTTCATATAACAAAACGCGAACAGCTGATTGATACAGTACAGATACGGTACAGCAACGTTCGCCTAACTGAGCCTTAAGGTATTATCGCTTTCAATGAATATATGTTTAGTTACTACCCAGTATACATATTTGGGGTTTTTTTTAATAAGAGAGATCTTATACAGTAGTAAATGATAAAGAATAAAATGTACAAAAAAGCTGATATTTGAGTGTTAACAAGGAAGAAAGTTTTTAAGCGAATAACTTAAAATATATTATGGTTTACGAAAATGATTGAAAAAAGGCATTTAAACTAGTAGAAGCAAAACATTAATGAATATGTTATTATAGTTAGCCCTACAAAAAGTACTTTAGGAGTGCTTTGTTTGCAGGCGCTTATTGTCAGCAGAAAAAAGTCCTCCAAACTTCATACAAAAACCAGGCATCCCATCAGCACGTTTGAAGCGATTTGAGGTATGAATTCATACATAAAATATTCTGCTTTTGGAGCACTTTTTTTTAATGGGTAATAACAAGGCTGCCATTACATTTCTAGCAGGTGATTAACGGCAGAATGTCGGATGTCTTTAAATGGGAATGCGAAGCACGAGCGCCAGTCTTATAAACAGGGCACTGTGGCCTAGCTATTATGAAAGGAGGACATTAGGGTGGCAGCTAAATGTATGGAGCAATTTTTTTGTATTAATATTGATGTCTCCCGGGCGGAATATTGTGCCACATGGTCTAAAACTGATGTGGAAAAAATTTCAGCCAAATCGGATAACTTTTACCCCTGCCCCTTTGAGGTCAAAGTTCAAATGATAAAAAAATAATTTCCATACAAGCAAAAAATTTTTTTTCGATTTTTTTTTTATCATTTGAACTTTGACCTCAAGGCGGCAGGAGTAAGAGTTATCCGATTTAGCTGAATTTTTTTCCACAGCAGTTTTAGACCATGTGGCACAATATTCCGCCCGGGAGACATCAATATTAATACAAAAAAATTGCTCCATACATTTAGCTGCCACCCTAATGTCCTCCTTTCATAATAGCTAGGCCACAGTGCCCTGTTTATAAGACTGGCGCTCGTGCTTCGCATTCCCATTTAAAGACATCCGACATTCTGCCCGGGAGATGTTGAAAAATCCAAAGTTGAAATTTAGCTGACACCCTAGTAATCATGCTCTCAAATAGGGCCAAAAACTGCATTTTTCCAGTTTTTTACCCCAATTTAGAACAAAAATGCGATGTCGAAAAAAATTTAAAAAACCTGGTATTAAGAGCAACAAAAAATCTTTAATGTGTGCTTATCAAAACTTAAAAAAATTTTTTTTTTTAAATTTTTTAGAGTAAGCCCGTAACAAGCCTCAAATTTTTTTTTCAGAGTCACTTTTGAAACTGAAAATCTTGTCCGATCGAAATGAAATTTTTTGTTGTTAATAAGCTTAAAAAGCTTTCTAATATTAAAAAAAAAAAAAAAAAAATCGAAAAAAAAATTTTTTGCTTGTATGGAAATTTTTTTTTTTATCATTTGAACTTTGACCTCAAAGGGGCAGGGGTAAAAGTTATCCGATTTGGCTGAAATTTTTTCCACATCAGTTTTTGACCATGTGGCACAATATTCCGCCCGGGAGATGTTGAAAATCCAAAGTTGAAATTTAGCTGCCACCCTAGAGGACATGCTCTCTAGTTAGGTTAAATAGGGAGCAAATAAGAACAATTATCTCAGTAATAACAGAGCACTGGCCTGTAGGGATTCATATGAGAACAATGGGTCTCAATTCAATTACTCATGCAGAAGTTGCCATGATGAGGAGTAAGAGGAAACTGTGTTTCATTTTCTGCGTCAGTGTCCTGGAATTCGGGACATTAGGGAGAGATACCTGGGGAAACCAATGTTTGTCTGTTTGTATGATCTTTCTAAGATAGAACTAAGGCAGCTTCTTCTCTTCATTAGGAAAACGGTTTGGTCGAATTTTGCAGAGACGCCTTTTGAGTAAGTGTCCTGTAGGATTGGCATCTCAAAGGGACCACTGAAGGACCCAAGTGAGCTATCTTCATGATGGCTATCCAAGAAACCTTAAATACTCTAGGAGTTATATTGCTTCTTAACATTTCTGTAACATTTTGACGAAACATCTTAAGTCAATTTTAAAAAGTTAAAAATAAAATTGTTATTTATACGAATTTCATTCAAAAAACATTTTTGTTCACGTTTTTAAAATTTTGTATTTTAAACGAAATTTTCTTTAATTGTGGTTTATTTTATTATACCCTTCACCACATGATGGGGGCCAGGTTATTATACACTTATGTCACAAATGGTCCGGAATTGTTTTCTATTGAAATTCAGCAAGATCGGTCCACAAATGGCTGAGATATGAGTAAAAAACCACGACTGCCTCAAATTTGTTCCTTTAAAGGTCCAATTAGACGTGACATTACCATACCAACACTGTACTACCAAAACGACATAGACATACTATACAAACCAATTAAATTTTGGTTTCTACGGTCATACAGTGGCTATGGTAATACAGGGCGGCATGAAATAACCCCCCAAAATATAACCCCCCAAAGCGTGGGGCCTTATTTCATATGCAATAAAGCCCCATTTTTGAAAATGAAATTAGCCCCAAACGAAATGAAATAACGTCCCAAACATAAATGAAATAATTCCCTAATTTTTGGGGGCTTATTTCATATGAAATAAAACCCCAATTTCTGAAATGAAATAAAGGCCCAATATATGTAATACAATTAATTATACAGTTTTGTTTTAAAGAATCACGCGATATATATAATGGTATGATATAACAAACACAAGCTTCGCCAACTAAGGCTTTTCCGCATAGCCGGCCTTCGGCCGGGCGCAATGACTTTTTCCTCTATGGTATAACAAACACCGGCTTCGCTAGCTAAAGCTTCTCTGCATAGCGCCAGGATTTTCTCCTCTATAGTATAAAAATACCGACTCGACCCGGCTACTCAGGGCAGCTTTTTTTTTTTATCGAAGCCGGTGTTCTGTATACCAAAGTAGATAAATCCTTGCGCCCAAAAACGTTTTCATTATAAATTTGAAAGTGAAATAATCCCCCAAAAAATATATTGGGGCTTTATTTCATAATGACTTTTTGGGGTATAATTTCATATGAAATAATACCCCAATTAAAAAAATGAAATAACACCCCAAACAAAATGAAATAACCCCCCAAAAATCGTTCTTGTTGTTCTCTGTATAAATTTCTGGGGGGTTATTTCATTATTTTTTTGGGGGGTTATATTTTGGGGGGTTATTTCATGCCGCCGTAATACAGTGTTGGTAATGTGGTTTTTTTTTGTTGTTTTTTTATACCCTTCACTACAAGTGGTGGATTTTATTTGTAATGTGTTTAATTTTACGCATACACATACACATTAATGCATGTATATGATATGTCGCTCAAATAAAGAAACAAATTCATAGACTCAATCAGTGTTGCCAACTTTTTCAGAGCAAAAAGCACTTTAAATTTCAAAAAAAGCACTAAAAAGCACTATTTCGACCAAAAAAAAAGCGTAAAAAAGCACTAAGCCATTTTTACAATTTAATTAAACACAAAACAAGTTGTATTCGGCTGTGCCGAATATTATATACCTCCAAAATTTAAAAAAGGCGACGACGTTGATGGGGACCATTTTCATTAAAGATAAAATAATAAATATATTTACATTTGTATATAAAAATTTTTAAATGTATTATTATTATCTTCAATAAAAATAATATCATCCAAATCATTTGGAGTATAAATTGGCCATAAAACAGGTAATTGCCAAAAATGTCCAATGACCTACCATTGCTTATAAAACTTAATAACAGCATATATTTTAATAAACATCCTTATATTTTATCGTTTAAATAAATCTAAATTAAAAGCGTGCAAAGTTTAACAAAACAATTGGCTAATGATATTATCCAATTATTTTAACATATGTACGCTTCTGAGTTTAGAACACACATAAGGTGTAAAATAGAAACAACTTGTATGTTTGCATTCTGATACTTAGTCAAACCTTTTTTCAATAGCACTAGAGAAGTGCACAATACGTGAAAAACTTAAGCGCATGTAAAATGGCAGGTTACACAACGCTCGTTATAAAAGTATTTTCTGTCAGCTGTTTTATTTAACACTTTGCACGTTCCAAGCTACGGCTCTTTTTTTGTTTTTAAAGTCTTTACGTTTTTTTTACCGAAATACATCGTTTTTATTACGATTACTAAAAATGTTGTCAACGCTAAAAAGTGCAACGTTTCGTAAAATTTCCAAATTGCTAGGAAGCCTAGCTCTAACCTCGTAAATAAAGTTTTTGGTAAAACGAATGTAACTTTCTTTTATCCCTTTTTTATCATTTGAAATCTTAAAATCTTTACAAGTCTTCTCAAAATTGTACCTCAAATAGCTAAGTCAAATAAATCATCCTCTATTTGATCGTAGTTTTAAAATATGGTAGAAAAAAAATAAAAATTGTAAAAAGCACTAAAGGCACTAACGAATAATTGGAAAAGCACCAAGTTAGTGCTTTTTTTAGTTTGGCACTATGGATAAAATTTTGGCGTTTTGAGGCATCAAAAAACACCATAATTAGTGCCAAAAGCACTAAGTTGGCAACGCTGGACTCAATATATTTTAATTTAACGCTTCTTCAGTAAACGCACTCGTAGCCGAGTTGTTAAGTTCTCTCCTGAGACTGATGATATTGCCAGTTCGAATCCCAAAAATAATATTTTTTTAATTTTTTTTATTTAATTTTTTTATGTTCTAAAAAACGATTTTAAGATAATAAAAGGAATTTCAAGCATCAACTTTGGCAAAAGAGAAAACGGACTTAGGTACATATATAAACTTTTATTTTTTTTATATTCTTCGGCATGACGAAATGAAAAGTTGGCGTGGCTCAATTAATATTTATTTATACTCATCATGGTGAAGGGTATATAAGATTCGGCATAGCCAAATATAGCACTTTTACTTGTTATTTAATAAAAATGATTTTTTCACGAGTTTTTTTTTTAACTTTTTGCTATCTTATCCGACTTAAAATGGCTTGTTAAAATGCAAGAGCTTTATTTTTTAGTTCCTGCATTTTTTATATTCGAAACTTTAAAAATGTATATATTTTTCAAAAATTAATTCCTGCAATAAAAACTAATAAAATTTTGTTAAAAAAAAACTTGGTAAAGAAAATAAATGAATTTTTGTTCGTCATATATTAATGAACTTAATCAGAGAATATTTACGAATAATCTGGTGAATTTTGGGCAGAATTTATGAAACCTTAAACACTCATTAATTTGTAGAGCGTAAGTAACGCAATCAAATTTCGTCAATGCGTTTGCAATATTCATAATTTTTGCTTTAATTCTTGAATTATTTCCACACTCCTTTTTAAGAGGGTCGTTAAATAAATTTGCAGGAAAATTAATCAATATTTTTCTTTAATTAGTTTCAATGTTTTTAAACAATGACAATTTTGTATTAACTAATTCATGTCCTATATGCATTTTGCTTAATATTTAATTAAAACATTTGAATATGCATACATTTAAATATAATTAATAACGTGTGTTTTTATGCCGTCCTCGTATATTTAAAACACGATTAATTTATGAATTATATGATCACATTTGCAAGTGGCGCACTTGACTATTTAATGATTAAAGCTTAAATCATTTTACACTGAAAAAAAAAAAAAATAGCAGATGCAATTGTATTGTGTTAAAACAATTATTTTGTATTTGTCTTTTTTCAATAAAATTTTAACATTTTTTCTATGGATTTCCATAGATTCCGAAAAATTTCGAAAATTACTCTTTGTGCCACGAAACTTTCATAAATGTTTGTCTTTGAAATAATTCGTTAAGAATAATTTAATTTAAAACTTTTTTCAATCAGAAAGTTTTGCGTATTGTTTCTGCCACAACAGCATAGTTTTTCTATTAGACCAGCAACGGACATTTTAAATTCAAAAAAGGTGTTTTTTAAGGGAAATGTTGCTGCTGTATAATATAATCTTTGCAAAACTCGTTGCAATAATTTTAATTAGGATATTTTTCGATAGACAACCGTTTTAAGCAAAACAAGATCTTGGAGAATCAGAAGGAATAACAGAAAAATTGATTAACGTGGGTACATACTATGGATATGATTTGCCCAAAACTATTCGAAACACTGAGTTGAGAAAATGTGTCTAGTAGCTGCTCCATGTGTAAACACCTTCATGCAATTGGCAATTTAAAAACATGTCTGTTAGGATCATATCGAGCCCTAACCGCGAAAATAACGTAAGCGACATGATTTTCAATTTTCATTTTTTTTTTAATAAATGACTTAATTGGCAACACTTCCATCATCTCCTAAAATGTCATGGTCAAATAAGGTACCGTTACGATTTTATAGCAAGAACAATTTTATTGTAAGCGACAAATTTCATACAAAATTTATATAAATTAAAATAAAAAAACCTCTCTCCTGTAAAATTTGATTTTTGGCGCTTACGTTATTTTCGCGGTTAGGGGTCGATATACAATCCCTTTTCTAAACAGCTAGAGCTATTTAACCTTCACTGCAAAGCAACTTGTGTTGTAGCAATAGCACTCAGGGACGTCCGCCAGCAGTCAGAACTCTTTTCGAGGCATGTTAAAGCTAAAATTATTTTCTTACCTGACATTTTAAAAATCTCTCTCCGTCGAAGGAGTTTTCAGCAAAAACTAGTCGAAAATGAAGCTCTCAGTTCCAGCCGCTACCGGTCCCCGTATTACCAGATACGATTATGCTTATATACATTTTAAGCCGCAGCCAGACTAAAGGTATTGGCTGCACAAATAATCCCCGACAGTGCAAGGCTAAGAAGCTAATGATCGTATTCGCTTCATAGCGTATATCAAATTTTGTGTTTTCAGGAAATTTAGTATATGCTCTACTTCCGGCTCGGTTAACATTTCGAAGTTTTGCTGTTCATCTTAGTCATCCTTCTCAAAGTGTAACCATTGCATTTTTCGGATGCCCGAATATAAAATAAATCAAATACTATGTGCAATAACGTGAAACAGATGTTTTGACAACAAGTGCTGCAATAAGTCGCCAAACTTCTCTGAATTTCTCTAAACTTCACCTATTAATTTCATATGTACATAAACTCAATTTTAGAAAAATGGCACTTAAACTTCTTGTGCTGCAAGCTTCACATTTATATTTTAGCTAACTAAACTTTCACAATTAAGAAGCACTTGCACGCAATATAAGAATAAGGTTATCAAGAAAAACACCAATAGTATATACATATATTAAATATATATCACAAAAAAAAAAAATTAAAGTGAAATTGAAAGTGTTTCTCTTAAATTTCTTCCAGTGCACTGAATCTAACTAAAATTTCTGTGCATTCAATCTGTAAAAACAGCTTACATAAAATTGTTTACATTAAGACTTTTAATTCTGTAAGCCACAATCCTAATGCTGGCGATAAATAAATGCGTAAAAACGAATAATGATCTTTAAACAGTAACTCATTGTCGGATTTAAGTTGGTCCATTCGTGCCGGCCTTTCGCTGCTCTTGAACGCTGTCACAACAATGTTGCCGTATCGCATTAAATGCTTCTCCCCTGTAGGATTCACTTCATCTGTTTGATGTATTTGACATTTTAATATGCTTCTGATGAATAATGACTTATGGCTGTAATTACTTGTGCTTACGGCCGACTCATTTTGCTGTAAATATTTAAACTTAATGATTGTAATTTTAATGTTTGATGCATTATTACGCACTGAGATTAGTGTATGATGTTGCGTATAGTTTTGTGAATCTAGTTTGAAGAAGAACAAGTTGCATAAGTTTTTTGTGCGTATGGCCGTATATTTATATATCGGATTATTTTGTAGTTTTTTTTTTTGTACAAAGTTATGTATGTTTTTACTTTTTTCAATTAGCATCTGCAATCAGCAGTACGTAAGTGTTATAAGACTATAAATGAAGTCGAATCTTAGGCTTAAATTATCATGTCAAGTTCGTTATCTTTTAAACGTGAACAGCAGATTTATAATTCAGCTTCAGTCTTACAATTTTAGCAAACTAATAAAAAGTGCTGCTGTAAATTAATATAAAAAAAAAAACAATTGCTTAAACTTATTTACAAATTGTTGATGACTAAAAGACAAAAAGAAATCCAAATATATTCGTTAACATCTAAAAGTCAACAAAAATATCCACTGGCACTTAGCCCCCCATTAATCTTTTAAAAAAGTTGGCGCCAGTAGCCACACATCTGGTAAATTTGTATTTATATTTTATTAACTAACTAGATCCAATTTGGATCAACTCAACTTCTGTCTTCTTTCTTCTGAAGGATTTCCAACACACCTCAGTTTGAAACAAATTGGGATGGATTTACTGTGTGGCTGGCATTATTGTTGCCACTCATAAAGTTGCAGAGTAAATGAATGACTGAAAGACTAACTGACTGACTGAGTGCCTGACATGTTGAAGACAGGATTATAAAATTTCATCGAGGAAAATTGACGTAAAGAAGGATGGAGTGCAGAAAAACAAACACAAAAAGGAAAATCAACTGTAATTATGGCAATCAACTTTAATGGAATTATGTAGTCGTATTTGAAGAAAATGTTCATTAATTTTAACATGCCACCACATACTAGCTACGAAAAACTTAACTATATAAGCAGCGAAAATTCCTTTATGCATCATTGTTGCAAGTATGTAGTTAGTATGTATCATAAGGTTCATACATATTTACAACTTGCCAACACGTTGCATGTAATTGAAGTGATTATTCCTCCATTAATTTAAAACGATAATCTCGTACTCGTATGATTTAATTCTTGCCGCAATCAAAAAGGAATCCAATCATTAGGGTAACAGTCGAACTAGTTTTACAGTACAAAATTAATAGATTTTTTCACGAAATCTGATTCGTAGAAAAATTTTGCAGATAAGTTTAATTAATATATTAAAACTAGTTCTTCCATATTTTATTACAACGGAGGAGTGAATACTTATTTTAAGCTTTGAAGTTAGTTAACTGTGAAGTAACTGTCTATACATAAAACGGTTTATTAACGACCCGGTTGTAGACATTTACTTCCCTAAAACGATAGCTTAGTCACAATTGCCGCCATGCCACATAAGCTAGGAGGACCAAATTTAGCCTAGATATTTTTGTAATCATATAAATCAGCAGAACCAATCTATTATTTCACTTGCCCTCGGTTTTGGTACACAGAAAAAATTATTTTTCCAATTCAAACAAAAAATTTGTAGAATCAAACAATTTTTTGTCTGAAATCGGTCCTATAAAGAAATTCGATTGTTAATACTATTAAGAAGGCAATGCCGAATTTAGCATTTTAAACTAGTAAAAAACTAGTTCCGATGGGCATTGTCGACAATTTATAGATCGGTTATTGCTGTTGTAAAAAAAGTATACACAAAAATTATGGGCAGATATACATATATTATTCGGTATATTAGTTCGCTCAAAGGTGATCTTATTATACACATTCGATTTGATGTTCACGATAATCTTGATTATAAGTTTGAAGCTTCGTTCACAATGGCAGCAACAATTTCGTTTTTCTTCTATCCTTTTTCTTCCCAAAGTATTTCATATATTTTCCTTTAATTTTTCAAACAAAAATGTAACTTAAGTTTTTTTTTTTTTAAAAGTTGACTCTACTTCAGCAACAAGTTGTATGCAAATATAAATGACGTTCAAAATAATTTTATTTAGTTTTGGATCAAAATTTTAATAAAACTATTATCAAAGTAATTTTTGGGAATACAAAATTTTAATTTAAAAGATTTTAGATAAAAACACTGAAATTTATTGTTGATGGGATAAGCTATTCCTATGCGCATTTCACTGGTTGCTTAGGCCATATCGTCAGGAAACTTCATCCAAAGATTTTAGAAAAACTAAAGATATTAAACCAAATAAAACTGTTAAGCGTTTAAGAATTAAATGCAACTGTTCTACTTGTAACAATTCTTCCAACATTAATTGTAGTTGTAAGTAGGTTAAGAAAAAACAAAATAAAAACAAAAACAACCTGCTTTAAATAATAAAACATGTTGCCAGTTTCAGATTTTTAAGCCCTGCACGTGCCTGTTTATTATCAAAGTAATTTTTGGGAATACAAAATTTTAATTTAAAAGATTTTGTTATTCGTGCTAAATTCACAATTTTTATTCTTGATAAAAACACTGAAATTTATTGTTCAATATAGGAAAAAAGGTCAACAAGAAAAAGAAAGAAAAAAAAGGAAAAACAAAAACAAAAAAATGTACTTTGAACTTCAAGAAGAACTCTTGACACACAGAAAAAATTATTTTTCCAATTCAAGCAAAAAATTTGTAGAATCAAACAATTTTTTGTCTGAAATCGGTCCTATAAACAAATTCGCATATTCAAACAATTTATTTGCATTTTGTTTATTGAAAAATACACTGATTTTTTCAAACAAATAATTTAACTGAATCAAACAAAAAGTTTACTGAAATTCATATACTAAATTTCAAAATAAAAAAAAAAACAGGTTTTTGCACAAGCAATGATGCGCACACAAGCAGGCACTGTATTAGAAGATGATGGCAGAGAGAGCAGAGCGGCCGGCTGGCTTTGAGACACATTTTTTTGTTGGAATAATTTTTGAACGAAGTCTTTTTTTATACACACAATGTTTTTCGTGATCACTCACTGTTGCTGTATCCTTTCCTTTGCTAAAGGCGCCCGTGCACGACATGTATTTGTCATCTGACATGTCAAATTTTCAAGTCACATGTAATTGTTCATGTCTGTCAAAATTGCTGTTTTACATAAGGTTTATAATATTCGGTCACAAACGTACATGTAATTTGCTTCTGACATTGTCTCTGTTTTTTTCGCATTGTTATTGCAGAAACCAAAGAAGTTCTCGGTTTCAAAATAGCTTGCTGCCGCCACGAAAATATTTATTTGCGCCGTAAAATAATTTAGCTATCTTAACATTTTTTCTTTTATTTTAGAGATACCAAGTTAGAATTTTATAATTAAACGGTTTTTATGTATATATTTACATAAATTCCATTTAATGGTGAGATTAGCATACATATCTTGGTATTGTAAAATATTAACTTCAGCCGGCTAATGATTCCGTCAATAGTTGACGCCGCTGCCAGTTTCTTCACGGCATAGATTTCTGATGTCAGATGGTTTGTCAGAAGAAAATAGAGCACGCTCTAATTGAAATTTTGTCAGATGACTTTGAGTCTGACTTTTACAGAAGCAAAGTTAAAAAGGTAACACACGACATGCATGTGTTTTGCATTGGGAAATTTGACATGTCAGATGACAAAGACATGTCGTCTATATACTCCTTAAGGCTAGATTACACTATTATACTTTGTATTAATACATGTCAAAATCGCAAGTAATATGACAAAGTGTGATAGTGTGAATGCAATGTGTCACGAAATTGACAAGTATTAAGGAAAAAGTTTGACATCCCATACGACTTCATCGTTTTTTGAAAAATTTCTAAACAATAATACTTTTCATTGGATCAGGGTTGCATTTTATTTCTTGTGTGAGTGTTTATACTTTGACACAAACTGTCATGTTACGTTAGATTTTTTGACAGTCGCAACAAAACTCATTAGATTTCTATCTCACAAAGTATTATGGAATACGTAAGACTTGTGAGATAGTGTAATCTAGGCTTTAATGAAGTAGAAATGTAACCAAAAAACGGCGACAGACCGACTCGATATGTTTTTCGTCATCATTATATTTTTGTATTTGATGTATTTAAGCAAACAGTTTGAAAAAATTGAATACGGGATTTTGGTTTTTTTTTAACCAACTTTGAAACCAACCAACAATTTATTTTGTTTCTTATAATGTTGCTGTTGTTTCTGTTGTTTAAAAAGAGTGAAACGTTTTTTTACCTGCTATTTTTTTTTTTTTTTTTTACTTCAAACCTCTTCATCTTTCTTACTGTTGAACTATTTTAAAGTGTCCAAAAATAGACTGCATGTGTTTTTTGTTGTAGTTCTTATATTTCACAATAGGAAGTGTTGCTTACGATCAAATAAAAAAATACAAAAAGACGACAACATTAAAAAGCGTTAAATATTTCATACAAAATTATGAAAACTTGATTGGTTTCACGCGTGTATTATATTTTTGAATGGTTGTCAACATTTTTGTTGGTTAAATAAAAATCAAACAAAAATTTTAATTGAATCAGTAAAAAAATTTGTAGAAATTAAAAAAATTTTCAAACAAGCGTTTGTTTGAAAATAATTCGCCAATAATTTTTTCTGTGCAAAAGTACGAAAAACAGAAGTAAGGAAAAACATGTAAAATAAATTAAAATGGATAATCATTCAAAGCAAATTTCGATCTACCAAAGGTTAAATACAATTTGGTTTAAGGATTGATGTTTGACTATTGACGTCAGCAGTCGTCGACGGCAAGCCCTCTGAAGAGATTGAGTGGTTGCAATCGAAACATGTAAGGGTAACCTGTCCGTAAAAACGCCTGGATTCAGTCAAGAATGACAAATTATCAATAAATTTTAATTAATTTCATGTTGTAAAATTCCTTTCTTCATAAAAATAATTTATTGAAAATTAAATTTGATGAACTTTAGCCGTTTTAAAAAAAATTAAAATAAATATATAATTTTATTGTGGAAAAAATTTGAAACGTTTTCTTAATTGAAAATATGTTGGTTGCGAAATCAATTGTTGCTCTATTATGAACAGCAGTGAAAATGTTGCTGCCTATTGTGAACGAAGCCCAATTGTTATTAAAGATTTATGACCAATTTCACCAATTCTATTTAAATATCAATTTATATTTAAAACGAGTTTTTCATATAATTTTATTTTTATTTGACATGAAAAACGAATTTCAAACATAAATTGATATTTAATAGGGAGATCGAATGGTTATTATTCGACCGGTTTTAATCGTTTTTTTTTTAGTTTTGCCCAAACCGGTTATTTTAAAGTGTACATATTTCGTATAGCGAATAAACCGGTTGTTTTGGTAAATAAAACCGGTTATTTTAATAATGTGTAATTTATATACGTTTTCCTTAGTTTTGTTGTAAATTTACCCGTCATTAAGGTATTTTTCTAATTGAATATTGAGCAAACTTAAACTTTCTATGAAGAATGTCAAAACATAATATGTATAACAAAAGTCAAAACACTTTATGAACGATGTAAATACAAATTGCTTATAATAGCGTGTGTTCTTGTAAGAAAAAAACTAGAAACAAGTCAAAATACTACAAAAAAATGTTCAGCTTAAAAGGCAAATAGGAAAGAGTATTCTAAATACTTAATATATTTTGATATAGATGTCATCTCTGGAGATATTACGCTATCTACTCTTTTGCAGATGAAAGCAACCTTTGCCACTCGTACTCATATCCGATGTCGGTGCTATGAGGCAGAATATGAATGATACGCTTGGCCGAAACCTTGACATAATCTCGGAATGGGGTCGAGCGAATAGGGTCGATTTTAATGCCCGAAAAACCCAATGTTGCGTGCTGACGCATTAACGCGCGACAAATCAAGGTGCCTCATCTGTATATATGGGTGGCATAATTATTGAGGAATCAGAATCTCTTGATGGTCTGGGCATGAGGATACAATGTGATGTCCGATGGGCAGAACATATATTCAAGGTGTCGAAAGAAGCATTCAAGTGCCTCGGTTTTCTAATATACTTGACTCCATCTGATCTCCTTTCTATTTATACCACCTATATCCGACCGCGTATGGAATAAAACTCTCATGTGTGGGCCGGTGCTTCAAAGTCTATTTTGGAGCTTCTCGACCGCGTGCAGGAGAGGGCGAAGGTTCTCATTGGTGACAGTAGGGTATCCAATTCTATTGACTCCCTTGAGCACTGTCGCAATATGGGTTGTATTTGCCTGTTTTATCGTTACTACAATGGGATGTGTTCTGAGGGATCTGGTTCCCGAAACCTGTACGTTTATTCGTAATACACGTTTTTCCTCAAGAGCCCATCCTTATGTGGTCGATTGGGAGGTGAATCGTACAACGGATTACAGAGAAAATTCGTTTTTTCCCGGACAGTTCGTATGTGGAATAACCTTCCTGCAGAAGTCTTCCCTCTCACTTACAACATGATTAAGGTCAAATCGAATGTTCACAAACACTACTAACTCTATCCTCCTTCCCACAACCTATTTTCCTAGTTCCAACACAATGCAATGCATTAGTAGGGGTCATCCCCTGAGTGCTGGTCCTAACAGAAAAAAAGACAAAGGTGCTTGAAGTGTCCTGAAATAATAAGTTGCAAACGGAGTCAAATGTTCTTAAGAGACAGCTAATAATACATTTCTAAAATACGCTGCCTAAAATGAATCATTAGCCAATTGTGTTGCCGAGGATGGAATGCCCGTTGAGGCACAAAAAATCTTAAGGAGTTCTAGGAAATCTTCATGCTGGAACTATGTACCACATTCCGACGCAATCGACGAATGGACAGATATTTCATACAGAAGACATGTTGACATTAATTCGATTCTATAATGCTTAAACGAAATCATTTAAAATATATATTCTTCGCTAAGAGTTCGTGAAAATGAGTTCGTGAAAATGAGATCAAGCATTAATTTCTCTCATAAAGAGACAAAATTACACAAAAGTACGGGAACAGAAAAAACCAAATTTTAAGCATGAAATTAAAAGTCATTGTTTTGATAGTTTTAACAAAACAATAAAAGTTTATGCCACTTTTGAAAAATTGTATGTTGTCTGCAGAAATAAACTAATTTTACAAAAAATTAAACCAAACAAACACTTTTACAATAACTAACATTATGTTTTCCTAATATTTCAACATAAAACTTTATATTTAAATACATTATTTCACTCCACAACACTTTTTCCAAAATTTGGTTCATAACTTTTTTCCTTTGCATTTCATTTATTTGTTTATGTTTTACAGCTGTTTGACGATTTACAGAATTTGCACGAAGAAAAATTCTGGGCTGTTTCGTGCAAGAAGAAGAAGAATTTTATTCTCTCAAATCCGCTCTCATTTACACAAATTAAAAGTACGGGAACGCTTTTCGTGCACTTTGGGATCCCGAGGGATTCCAAAGTAGAGTTAATAAACAGAGCTTTGTTTGTAATTTTTCAAAAATGTAGTTGAAGTTAACTGCTTCATATAGACACGCCTAACCACCAACAAATAAAAATTTATTTATTAAAAATAAAATTTTTAAATTCCTATAAAATTTTAAACCCAAATTCCTTCAAATATTTTAAGTCTTATCAAGGTATTTTGTTGGTTCCTTACCTTTGAGAATTGTTTTGTTTTTATTATCTTTGTGTTTTTATATATTCGAACTAAAACCGGTTAACCGGCTATTCTTAAAATGCTTAGCCGAAAACCGGTTTTTTTAAAATAGCAACTATTCGGAATATTCGAAAAACGGTTTTTGAAAAAAGTCGAATAATCGATCTCCCTAATATTTACTTAAATTGGTGAAATCGGCCGTTAACTTTACAAGTATTAGAAGTCTGTGCAAGGTCAGTAGTGCGATTCACTAACTTTTATAACGATAATCGAATCGTTAGAATATGCTATTCTGTAAAATTTTTAACGATATTCGCTGTCGTTTAAAGTCAGCTGTTACTTTAAGCAATTTTTTGTCGTTATCTTAGCGACAATAATTTAGTTTGTGTTTATTTTATCGATAAAATGTTTTTTATGTTTAAAATAGCTTACATACATACAAAGATATATTCATATGTATATGTATGAACAAAAACAAAATAATAAATTTAAAATTTGCAAAAAGAAAGCAAATTAAGAACAAAAATAAAATTCTAATGTAAAATTCACAAAAAAAAAAAAATATAAAACCACAAATTAACCCTTCGTCTTACTTATGAGTCTGGCCAGACCTTTTTCAGTGCATTTTAAATGAAAAAATATGTGTAACAAGGGGGGTTAAGAACAATTTCATATGTTTTTATTTTATTCTCTTTTGTGCTTTTCGTTTTTTTTTAACATTTTGTAGACAGAGATGTTACAAAAAAAAAACAGCTGTGTACTATTGTTAAAAAAAATTACAGAATCACACTATCGTTACTGCAAGCGAATATAAATGTCGACAAATATTACGATTGTCGGATCGTTAAAAGTTAGTGAATCGCACCACAGGGCTGCCAAGTTTAAAAGTCCCTTAGATTTTCGAATTCCTTATAAGATATTTATGCACTTTATAAGAGCTGACAACCCCGCAATTAAACAACAACTGCCTCGAGTTTGCCAGCTTGAAATTATTAGCCAATAGGAATGCAGTTCGAATGACGTCATTTGTGAACATGCGCAGAATATTTAAATTTTGTTTTCGGGATGTCGTAATCTTTATTTCTAATATTCTTGGGCTACAGTATTTTAAGAAAACTTAACTTTTAACCTAACTGACATAACAAACAATAGGAAGAACGTTGTATCCTTAAAATATCTACACACTTTGTGTGTTCATAATACTAAAGCGGCAACTTAGTTCCATGCCCTTGTTGTTAATTGACAGTGATTGTCTTTGTGTATGTGTTTTAATTAAAACTGATTGTAGCAGAATTTATTTTAAATTACGCTGCTCTAAAGTCCAGTTCAGTTTGGTCCTGCTTTAGCTTAATTTTACAAAATCTTTACAATCAATTCATATTTAATGTTGTATGATTTTTGAGTTAACATTTTGAAGATAAAAAGTAAGATAACAGGAAATGAACTTAATGAGATTTGTAAATGGTTTAAAACTTGAATGACAATTTTAGAAAAACTGCAGTCACTTAAACAAACGAACTATTCAGTGGCTTATAAATATTTTTAACTCCAACATTATCTTTACAATTTGAATAATTTCTCTTTTGTACCAAACTTGGATTAAAACTATTCAAGACCCTGAGATTTCATCAGCTTCGAGTTAAAAGCTCCCTTTTTATAGAGGTTTCATTATAATACTCCAATAAGAAGTAAAAGAGAGATGAAACTTGATACAAATATTTCAGGTTTGCTAAGTTAAGAAAATGGTTCAGTTTATTATATCATATAAATCTGCAGAATATGAACAATGTGTTGGTTTAAACTTTAGCCTTCAAGTTTTAAGTTTTTAAAAGAGGGAGGAAAAGAAATGGCATTATCTTTTCCCTTCTCTCCTAAAAACTCAAGACTTGACGTTTCAAACTTGATGTGTGAGATCTGGCACTATAGGGATTGGAATACACTTGGTCGAATTTCAAACAGGGTACTTTTTAAAAGAGAATTTAGGGAAAAATTGTTACTTTTTCTATTTCTGATAAATTTGGTATGCAGATTGCATATGGCCAAGATTAAAATATAAAGGATACTTTTTAAGGGATACAATTGGTACTTTTTAAGGGGAATAAACGGAATAAAATTGGTACTCTTTTTTATGTACATAATAGGGTATTCATTTAACCGGGCTTTTGCTTTAATCGGTTAATCGCTCGATTAATTAATCGAGGTTTTGGTTTAATCGGTTAATTTTGTTTTTGATCGGATAACCGATTAACAAAGTTTCTTTGAAATTAAGTAATTTCAATAAATAAAAATTAAAAGTTATTTATTATAACAATAACATAACATAAAAATTCTTGAACTAAAAGAGCAATTTCAATAGTTAAGGGATATCATTAAAATAATCTTTCCCTCTGCTGGATTTCTCTAAGCATATAAAATCTTTCTGGCAAAGCTCAGCATCGAACATTCTGCAAAGAAGTTCATTTCCGAATTCCTTAATTTCTGTTTTTGTACTGCATTTTAAGAATGTATTATTTGAAGGAAATGTTATGTATAAAAAAATATTTCTAAGCACAACTTTTTTGGTGCACTTTGGTACAGATAACATTGTAAAATTCTACATTTTTGTATTGTATAATGTTTGTCTGAGTTCATACGTCTCATGTCTTATTGACATGATTCTTCCTTTTTCTTCCTTAAACATGAATTGGCGTTAAAATGAATCATGTCATGTTGACGACGTGCGTATGCATGTATGATTTTTGATATTGAAAACAAAAACAAAATTAAACAACTAATGAAAAAGCAAAGCGAACTGACAGTACATGCATATGTGTACTCGTTTCTTTTCCCCTCGTCCCTCTCGCTTATAAAGTAGCAATCATGCCATTAAATCATGAGCCGTATGAACACAGACTATTTAAAAAAACCATAATTAAAAACACAAAAAATAAAAATTGGGAATTTAGCACGTCATAAAGAAATCTTATTAATAATAAATTTTGTATTCCCAAAAATAACTTTGACAAAAAATATGGTTTAATACTACAAACAACTAGAAATTTTGTTACATCGGTTAATCGACTGAAATTAACCGGTTTAATCGTTAATCGAAAATAGCCAATTTGGAATTAACCGATCAGTTAATCGGGTAGTAATTAATCGGTTAACCGATTAAGGGTTAACCGAATGAATACCCTAGTACACAATCTGTATTAAAGCCTACATTACATGCAGTGTACTTTCTTCCCAAAATGAGTAAAAGCTGGTACTCTTGGTACTTTTTTTTTAGCTTTGGTACATTTTATATTTTCGAAAAATTTGTTATAAAGATACTTTATAAATTAAATGTATTTAACTTAACTATTTTAACAAATAGAAACTGGGAATTATTTCCTTCCGAAGGTTACTTTATATTATATTCAACATTTTTAATTTTTCGAATTTATTCTATGAGCTAAATTTCAGTTATGTATTTTATAAAGCTTTTTTGTAATAGTTCTATTCCTTAAATTTTTCACAAATGACTTTATACACTACCAGACTATTATATTGTATTTTCCTTTTACATTTTACCTTAGCCTTCCTTTGGAAAAATTTTGAATATACTATAAAGTAACCTTCGGAAGGAAATAATTCCCAGTTTTTATTTGTTAAAATTGTTGAGTTAAATACATTCAATTAATAAAGTATCACTATCCAGTGTGACACAAAGAAAGCTGCCGAAGGCCGGACCGGGCCAGAAAATGCATTATATTCTGCTGGTGTCTAATAATTGTTAATTTTTCTGTACATACAATATGCCTCATTGCTGTCCAAAGGAAAGCTAAGGTCTGGTAGTGTATAAAGTCATTTCTGAAAAATTGAAGGAATAGAACTATTACAAAAAGCTTTATAAAATACATAACTGAAATTTAGCTCATAGAATAAATTCGAAAAATGAAAAATGTTGAATATAATATATAGTAACCTTCGGAAGGAAATAATTCCCAGTTTCTATAATTTTTAATATTTTTTTTGTATAAAATTTCAATAAAAATGAACATTTTGGTACACAAAAGTTGATATATTAAAAATCCCGGGATTAATAAAAATAAATCCCGGGATTCGCGATTGGTCAATCCCGAAAAATCCCGGGATTTCCCGTTTGGCATCCCTAGTATGTATGTATGTGTGGGCGAAAATCCAGTTTTTTGCCCAACTTGATTTGACATTTCTTTGTGTCAGTGTTTGACAAATTCAACCATAGAGAGGTACACAATTGAGCAGCGGGTTTAGATTTTGAAAATGGGCGTTCAAATGCAAGTCAGTACAATTTCACCCAAGTGAATTCGTTAACAAGCTGAAATGCCGCATTTAGCAAATGACAATTTACGAGTGATTGTTGAAAAGAAAATGCATCCACAAAGAGTAATAGTTTGACGCGGTTTCTGGGCTGGTGGTGTCAGTTACAGTGAATGGTGTTCTCTATTGCGAGATAAAAACGGACCTCTTGCGGCCAGAAAATGAGGACATGGACCTGGACGATATTTGGTTCCAACAGGATATTGCCACTTGTCACACACGTCATAGCGATGTTAATTGGCCACGACCATGTGATTTGACACTGTTGGACTTCTTCATTTGGGGATATTTTAAAGAAAAAGTGTATGCCAATAAGCCAAGAACAATACAAAAGCTAAAGATTGAGAAAATTCGGCACAGTAACGACATTAAACCTCAATTTTGACTCAAGGCCTGTTCGTCGATAGCGAATGAAGACTTCGTTCGCTTAAATTACATTTAAAACAAAAACAAATTGTAAAATATTGTTTTTGTTTTACATGTAAGTTAAGCGAACGAAGTCTTCATTCGCTATCGACGAACAGGCAATCAGAGTGATTGAAAATAAGGGTCATCAGATAGAAATATGCCACCGAATTCGTGGCGAGCATTTGACCGATATTTTGTTTCGTAAATAATTGTCATAGATCCTTCTATAATAATAAAAAATATTAAATTAATTCTCCGAAAACTTTTTGTTTTATTTGCAATTAACATCTCGCGCTTTATTTATTCTCTTATTTCGAAAACAAGATTTTTCTGGTTTAAAAAATGATTTCGTAAAACAGCTTTCGAAACATCTTTTGCAATTATATTCATTAGAGTTTGTTTGGTTTAATGAAAACTACTTTTATATTAAATCAAATTAGCTAAAAATGTTTAAAGAATTTTTGTGAATTGAAGGTGATGTAAAACTTTCGTGAGTCAAAGCTATAAAGAAATATTTAATTTTTTTTTGGCCAACAAAATTAAAACCTTGAGCGTTTTTAGATTTTTTTTTTTTAAGATTAGAGCATCTGCAGCAAACTATTTGGGTCCATGCAAAGTAAAAAGTGAACATTTACTATTAAAATGTTACATAAATGAATGAAGACAAAGATTATTTTTTATTTAATAATTCGATTTGCATTGAATGCAATATGCAAGTACCTGTTTATTATTTATTGTAAAGCATTATTTGTATCTGGTAATTGAACAGGCTAAATGCAGGTGTTAATGTTTATCATTGCAAACGAAACCAGACAGACTGGCGTACAGACTGGCATAGAGACATTTATTTATGTTGCATTAAAACGCCAAATATTCAGTACCTGTATTCTTTTAAGTCATTCGTTTTTGGCCAAACTTTTTCAAGCAAACGAAGAGAATCTGCCTCGTGTAGGCCAATCATAAAACATAATCTTTAATTGTACAGGCGAAATCAGCAGCTCTTGTGATTTATTAGTATTCAGCTACCGAACACTGTCTCAAGCAGGAATATTTTAAAACCACTTCACACACTACTAATACAACATCACTAAACTTGTTAATGTCTTCAAGATGTGCCATCCAGGTGAATCTAAGTGAATGGAAAAAAATCTAATAACATTTAGTAAGTGTGAGTTAGTGTGTGTAAGTATTTAGATAAATTTAAAGTCAATGATTTCAGTACACATTTAATATGTTAAATATTTTATAAAAAGTTACTTGGTTTTTCGCTATTATGTTTGTAGCCACAAAGTTCTTTTTTTTCTTAAATTCCTAAAATTAACATTTAACCAAAGTTATTATTTTTAATTATTAATTTTAAAAATTTTAGCAGATTCATTTATTAGATACATTTTTTTATGAATTTGATTAATTAAAAAACTTATGGTGGTTTCTCATTAGGAGATTAAAGAAATTTGGTTTTCCCAGTGTCTCATTTGCCGCAAAGCTAACCCGCCCTAACATCCGCATTTATTTATTTGCCTTAGAGATAAATTCAATCAGCTGACTCCAACATTTTTTATACATTTTAATAGGTATTGCCAACTGAAGATAATTGTTTTGTCGGCATATAAAAAAAAAAAACTAACATTGTTAACGGACAATTTATCATTTGTTTATTTATTTATTTTAGTGAAAATGCATATTTTTGCATATTTTACATATTTTTAATTTACATATTATAAAAAAAGTTCTGAAAAATTTTTTTAAATACATAACACAAAAAAACCTTAAAAAAAATCTTAACATCAATAAACAAATTCTTTTGGAGAAATGGATTAAAAACAAGATTTTCAAGATTTTGACAAAGGAGCCTTCTATTTTAAGCCGGGGTTGCGGGTTCGATTCCCGCCAGAGACTCTGGTTTCTTTCCTGCAGACAAGCGTAGAGCTTCGCGGGATTAGCGTAGGGAATTAAAAAAATAAAAAAAACTGTTACAAGTTACTTGGCATATGGGTTATACCCATATTAGATTATTTAATTTTTAATGATATGTTTCCCTTGGTTCCCCTTCCACCACAGCCAGTAGTGACAATATGGGGACCTGGCTAGATGCTTCAGAATTATATTAAAAAAACTTCGAGTAATTTAAAAAGGTTTGAAGAGCTTGTTGACACCAATTACGGATACATATGGGCATATCCTGGGGTCACGAACGTACGTTCGTACGCTTTGGATGCACAAATAATATAGAAAACAAAACTTTTCCTAGCATTTTTTTTCTATTGGATAGCATTTGGGTAGCTCTATGTTTAGTGCAAAAGATGGATTTCATCGAGTTTAAGTTTTCATAATAACAGTTATAAACGTGAGGTCACGAACGTACGCAAAATATAATTCAACTTTGGCTAACAGTAGTGAAATGTAGAAATCTGCGCAATGGAACGGAATATTCAAAAGTGATTAATTGATTTTAAAAGTGTATTAATGTAGGTCTCCATCCAGTATTTACAAAATAAAATATCTCTCTTTGTTTTTGTTTAATTGGCTTATTTACCGGTCGCGAACGTACGATTTTTCCATATGTTTTTTTTTTTGTTATTATCACCACGCATTTGCCCATAAATGTCTTCAAATTTCCTTAACAAAAAAACTTAATACTCCTTTTGCAATTTATTGTAATGGAAAGATTATGCAGAAAGAGTGTAACACCGTGTTCAGATATGCACCTTAATTGAGTTTTACGCAATATATGCCATTGTTGAGCTCAATTTTACATACAAAATTGCAATTTAGTTATTGCTCTTTTAATACGAAATTGTTATAAATATTGAGTAAAATTGAAATGCGACACTGTAACAAGTGTTTTTATTAAGCTAAACACAACTTACTAAACAGTGTTTTGACATTTGGCAATTGAAATTACAATAACAAAAAAGGCCCATCCATTTGGTCTGCGCAAAAGCCAGATGTTTATTCCTTAAAGATGGCAAAAGTTGTTTACATTTTCTTATAGTACATGTACATTTTTGTTTACGTTGAATGATGTATGTAGTAGTAATATAAATTGACCCTGTCGGACAGTCAGTTAACTTTTCTCAAGTAGTGGTGGTTGACACTTGCATTGCTTTTATATGAAATTAACTAACTATTTTAACATTGCGATGTCCTAGGAAGTAGTCAGTATATCTGAACACGGTATAAAAACATAACATATTTCTTGCATGCAAAATAAGTATATAAAAATGTCTTTAGAAGTAGAAAATACAGAAAAATATAAAATTTTCCAGTTTCCAGCCCAATTTCCTCAAGTAAAACAGCTGAGATATGCTATGAAACCATTCTTTTATAAGAACAAAGACTTTTTTATAATAATAAACAATAAAAGACGATGATCATCAACATTTTATTTTTTCATCCTGGTAGACCATTCTGGGGAAATGCCCATATATTAATGATACAAAAACTAATTAGGAGGGATAAGGTTCACTTTATGCTCAAATCAAAATAATTGATATTGCAGAAAATAAAAGTAACAATGTGTAAGGAAAACAAATTAAAAAATAAATCCAAAAAATTAAGGATTCCAAAAAACAAAAAAATAAATTTTAAGTATTTGTGATCTGATCTAGAATCAATGTGGAATCTAAAAATAAATTTTATCCAAATGTGTTGGCATTCTTCAACTTCAAGACAAATGTTACGAAAGTAACTTTAGTTAAGAATTAAATTAATTTATTTGTTATCTTGTATTGATTAGTTATTTAGTATTTGTTAGTTATTTTATTAGTTTAAATTGTTAAGCTTCGTTAACAATCAAAAAAACATTTTCATTTGGTGTTCATAATAGAGCAACAATTTCTTTTGTAACTACACACATTTTGCATCAAGAAACCGTTTCCAAATTTTAGCCACAACAATATTATGCATTTATTTTTATTTTTGTAAACATTTTGTAAAAATTTTCATTCAAAACTAAATAAAATTATTTTAAACGTCAGAAAAAAGTTCATACAAATTGTTGCTGAAGTTCTAGTTGACTCAACTTTAGTTACATTTTTAAAAAAATTTTAGTTACATTTGTTGTTCTAAAAATGAAAGGAAAATATATGAAATACTTTGGGAAGAAAAAATATAGAAGAAAAAACAAAATTGTTTTTTTTTTTATTGTGAACGTAGCTTTATTGTATAAGTTATCAGTGTGACCCTTTTAGCATTTTCACTGCTAAATTTAGCATTATTTATTTTGATTTAGCAGCGAATTTTTCAAATAGTATTTAGCATTATTTTCAGGCTTTTTTGTAATATTTTTTTAGCATTATTTAGCATTTTTTAATCTTAAAAATTTTATATTTCACGCTATTTCACAATATAACTTATCACTTCTGTCAATCTCTATTATAGTATTTTGTCATTTATACAAATGTATAATAATAGCAACCTTGTTAACACAAAAAAAAATTAAAGAAGAAATGGTAGATTTTACTACAGAAGAAATAACTGTTTTGGAACAGCAATGGCAAAAGCTGAATGCATACGAATTGATGAACCAAAGTCCAACTGTTGAATTCTGGATAGGTGTTAAGAATATGATGAAAACAGATCATATTCTAATGGTATTTTGACCAACACTTTGGAAATTAAGGAAAACTATTCATATAATGGTGTGTTTAATGTGTAATTAAATTTACTGAAAATGCTGTTTAATAGCCTTTAATGTTTTCAATGACAATTTTTGTTTTTACCTATATTTTGTATTTAATAATATATATCTCTGGCAATAAATAATAATAGCTTAAGTTGACTTAAGTGTTTATAATTTTATTACATATTCTTATTATCTTCATCAAGATCTATGACGCAGCTAAATTTCAAGTATAAAATGTCATTATTAATAAAACTATACGCATTAATATTTTAACTTTCACAATATAACACACAATTCATTTTAGACAAAACTCTTAATATCTCGAAACACGAATTTTCGACTTTAGCCATTATTATTTATTGCCACAGATATGTAGGTATATCGTTACATAAAACGCAAAAAACCCCATCTTACATGTTGAAAATTTTACAAAAAAGCATTTAAAATGTTAAATTTATTAATCGCCTTAAGCTGTTTATAATTTATTTTTCTTCTATTTTTCTAAACCTAAAGGCCCAACCATAATATGCATAGCCTTGCTTAACCTTCTGTTAAAAATTAACAAAAAGGCTCTCAAATGTGTTTAAAAAAACAAAATCAAAAAACATTTGATTCCGTACGGTATGTGCGATCAGTTTCGCACTTTGCTTAAGCAAATGACAGTTTCATAAAACTTAACAAAAATTTTCTTTAAGTTCATATGGTTTGCCTCATATGATTAACATGTATTCGCACATATGCTTAAGCCAACCTAAGCACATTATAGTTGCACCTAAACAGTTTTTTTGACAGTTGACAATGTTGCATATTTTACATATTTTGCAAACTGTAGGTTAGGGCTTTAAGAGTTTATCATGTTAATTTTTGTAGATAGGGCCTTTTGTTTTTTTTTGGTTAAAAAATCGCTAACTTTTGTCAAACTACTGAATTGTTTTTATTAAATAAATCTATGTATGTATATAATTTTTTTTATATAAATTTCATTTTAAAGAAATATAATATTTACAGGTAAATTAATGCATAATTCATTCATTAAAATGATACAATTATTTAAGAAAATTAAGCATTTTTTAGCATTTTCAAATTTTATTTCTAGCATTTTTAGCATTGTTTTAATCTCCTTTTAGCATCCAATTTTTTTAGTTGTGGTCACACTGTAAGTTATGCACACTTTTAGTGTTAAAATCAATGTACAGATGTAATGTTAAAATTGTTGAACATAATTGTACTTCAACCCCACGGGTAATACGGGAATATTCGTTATTAACGCCTAAAAGTATGCCTTAGTTTATGATGCCTAATATTTCAATTAATTCAGCCATATAGATAGTAACTATAGATGAGTAAGTTTAATTAACAAAATAGCCGTTATGAGGCGAACTTTCTAGAGCCATCTAGACGTTTCTAGTATCATCTACACGTCTGGGCTAGAGTATAAATAGGATCGCAAGAGATGGCATAAGATGATTCTAAGTTCAGACTTTATCAATAACGCATCACGCGGAGAAAATTATAAGCATTGTAGTGAGTTGTGAATAAAAGCTGTAAATTACGGTTGTTTAAGTGACTAAGTTCTAAATAAAGCTGTGTAAATTGGAGACAGTGTTTAAAGTTAGTTTTATTTAAATTGTTTCAGTGTTATCAATCATTGATAAAATTTTTGAAAAGATTATTTTTAATCAATTGACAAATTATCTTAATTCAAGAAGTATTTTATATGAATGTCAGTATGGTTTCACAAAGAATTCAGGAACACAGGAAGCAATAGTAAATGTCATTGAATATATTTGTGATGGTATTGATGCTGGTTTTAAAGGTGTGGCTGGCGTATTTTCTCAAAAGCATTTGATTTAGTTCAACATAACATATTACTTGAAAAATTGAAAAACATTGGAGTTGCGGATGAAACATTATTTCTGTTTAGAGATTATCTGAATAACAGATTTCAGTACGTACAAATAAAGGATTCAAATAGTAATTTATTACCTGTTTATTATGGTGTTCCTCAGGGGAGTATTCTAGGACCATTACTTTTCAAGATTTATATAAATGATTTGAAAAACATAAATTTTTATGGAAAATTAATAATGATTGCTGACGATTTTTGTTTGTTTTACAAATATAAGCACGAAAAGGTATTAAGAACACAGATAGAATATGATGCTGCAATATTAGCGGAGTTTACTCGTTTAAATAAGTTAGTACTTAACTCAGCGAAAACAAAATTTATAAGATTTCGGCCTCATGCCAATAGAAATGATGAAAAAATGGTTGTTCACGTGGACGGGACTCCTGTTTGTGAATCAAATGTTGTCCAATATCTGGGAATACAATTAAGCTACAACTTACGTTGGGAAGCCCACATAGCAAAGGTCAAAGGGAAAATATCAGCAACAACAGGAATATTGTATAAATTTAAGAACAAACTCAACACTGAAGTTAAATTAATGATTTATCATTCTCTTGTACACTCGAATCTAACATATTTGCCTCAAATATATGGATGTGGTACGTCTACCTCTCTTAAAAGTTTGCAATCAGCACAAAACAAAGCTCTTAAAACAGTCTTTAACCTGCCATTGCGTTATTCTACAATGAACTTATACAAATACAAGGCTATTAATATCTTGCCAGTCCGGGGTCTATACAAACAACAAATGCTATTGTACATATTTAAGAGGATTAAATCCAAAATCAGTTAAATTCAACGTTAATATCACAAGAACAGGTAGAAATACGAGGCAAGCAAATTACTTGCAGATTGCAAGATGTCGCGTTGCTTTGACTAAGCAACGTATTACGTTTGCTGGACCAATTGAATACAACAACTTACCGATAAGATTAAAAAGTATATCGGTGTTATCATCCTTTAAAAGGGAACTTAAATTTTACTTGTTGGGTAACTTAGAAACACTTTTATTATAATCTTAAAATTTTATAATTATAAATATGTATAGTTTATTGCGATATGTATGTAAATATAAATATAAATATTGTAAATAATAATTAAGGTATTTAACAAAATGATATTGCCTCTACAAAGCCTATATGGCGCTGAGGCTTTAAATATGAAATAGATGTAATATTTAATTGTCAATAAAAAAAAAAAAAAAAAAAAAAAAAAAAACTCAAGAGGTTTATTATAAAGGAAATAAACCAAAACGTTATTGAAAGGCAGTAACGTAATACAAAGTTAAACTTTTAATAAAACAGTACTTATTTATCAAAGTTTTTCTTGGGATTCAAAAATTAATTATCAAGGTTTCGTTATAAAGTGCTAAATTCCCATTTCATACTATTGACAAACTGAAGTTTTTGTTGATGGGATAAGCTATTCCTCCTATGCGCATTTCACTGGTTGCTTAGGCCAGATCGTCAGGAAACTTCATCCATTTTAACAAACAAAAATTTAAATTAGTTATTTAAGTTTTTCAAAGATATTTGAATAACAATATACGAAATTTTATATATTTTTGTCTTAAGTTAAATTAAAACACGATTTTTTATGGACATTTTTCAAGTTTTTAGTACATCTTTTATTTCAATGGCAATTTTTATTTAGCATTTAAGTATAAACTAATTTAACAATGTTTTAAGAGTTTAGGACTATTTTCCTTTTCTACTAGATTATTTAATAACAATATTATGTAATATATTTGCATTTAAGTTTAACATTGTTTAGAGAAGGAAAAATTAACAAAAAAACCTTTCTCAATTTTTTTTGGTTTTTATAAAAAGAGAGACTTATGGTGTTTTCTTTTCTAAAAAATAATGATGCATTATAGTTGGGGGGTAATATATTAATTAGGTTACACGAACCCTTACAAAGTGATACATTTTTCTTAATTACAATGGAACAAAATAATAGCTACACTCAACACTAATGTGTATTAAGCGTGTTAAATATTAAATGCAAAGTTTGTACTAAAAGCGATATTCACCACGCTTGTAGCAATTTTCAACATAAAATTTTCTTACAATTCCAATAAGCGTTAACAGCACTGATTTTTAATAATTAATGTCAGCTATTGTTAAAAGTTTTGCGAAAAAAAAATATAATAAAAGTAAAACAAAAAGTTTTTATATCCATCACAATATAACTAAAAATCACAATATAACGCAAATTGTCCGCAAACACAAGAAAAAAAAAATATTTGCTTGCATAAAAAAGTACTTTACGCAGATGCAAAAAGGGTATTATCTCACACTCATTTATAACTGCGGGTAAGAAATAGAACAAATTTACCATTTATTGTTGCAACATGTTTAGAAAGGAAAACGACAACTTCTCACATTTTTGCATATATTTTTAGAATGGAACAAAAACCCGCACGAAATGGCATATATGGAACACTATTGTCAGAAAAGAAAACACCATTAATGTTAGAAAATAAAATTACGTTGAGCCCATTTCATTGATACTGTTAAACTCAGAGTCACGACATCTGTTAGTAAAATTCATAGTAAGCCTGTGGATACAAGTGTTGACGAGTTCGACGTTAGCAAGATTGTGCAGCCGTTGAGTAGAATAATGCCAAGGCAAGTTATGTATAATTTTTAAAAGTTTATTTTGGGCTATCTGTAATTGTTTAATATGACACTGGGGCAGCATAGAACATGATGGCGTGAAATACGGATTTAAATATGAGAGTTTTATTTGCTATGCTGAGTTTAGAATTTCTGTTTAATAAAGAATACAGTAGTCTTATTATTTTATTGATTTTATCTATAACGTAGGGGACATGATCTTTAAATTTTAATTTGGGATCTAATATCACACCTAAGTATTTAACTTTACTGGACCAATTAATTAAGTTGTTGTTGCACAAAATAGGTTGTTGAGGCAGATAACATGGCTTACGACGTCTTGAAAAATATATTGCTTGGGTCTTTTTCGTATCGACTAAAATATTCCATTTTGTAAAGTAATTATAAACTTCTGCTAACGCACGTTGAAGGTTGGTAAGAATATCAGCCGCTAATATATCAGCAAATATGGATATGGAACAACCGTTTAAAATGGGAAAATCTGCGGCAAAGATGTTGCACAGTATTGGAGAAATACACGAACCCTGATGACATCCTGCAAGAATCTGTGACTGGGTAGAATGTTCATGTCCAATGTGAACCTCAAAGATACGATTTGAAAGAAAACTATGAATCAATTTAATTAAGTATATTGGAAAATTATAGTTGATCATATTAAAAATCAGACCGTTGTGCCAGACTGAGTCGAACGCAGCTTTTATGTCCATCAATACCATTCCCGTAGATTTCCCATGATTAAAATTAGAGGTTACTAATTTTCTAATTCGAACAAGTGGCTGAACTGTATTGTGTTGTTTACAAAAACCAAATTGTTGAGTAGGTAAAATGTTGTGTGAGTCTATAAAAATCGTAAGTTGTTCTTTAATTATTTTCTCTAGAATTTTACTCAGGGATGATAAAAGGCTAATTGGCCTGTATGATCGGGGACAATCGACAGGCTTGTTAGATTTGCTTACTGGAATAAGTTTGGAATGTTTCCATACTTTGGGGAAATAGTTTATGCGAAGACATAAATTCATAATATCAGTAATATGCTTAAGACCATTTTTAGGCAATGCCTTCAGACATTTATTATTTATTCCGTCTAATCCAGGAGATTTTTTATTGTTTAATTGCTTTATTATGAATTTGACTGTATCCATAGACACGGAAACATTATTTTGAGGGAAACATTCAATAAGTGCCAGATTGTCAACTGCAGTATTTACTAGCGAAGTAGTTGTTGGATCACTGAGGTTGGATGATATAGAGTGGTTTTCGCTAAAAATTTGTCCCAGAATCTCACATTTATCTCGTCGAGTGTGATAAATAATGTTGTTGTGTTTTAAAACCGGAATGTTATTAGAATTTTTCTTTAAAATTTTTGAAATATTCCAAAATGGAGAAGATCCCTTGTCTAGTGATGAAAGTTTGTTGTTCCATGCATTATTTTTCCATTTCTTTATTTCTTCCGATATACGATGTTAAATTGATTTGTACTTACAAGATCAGAGGTGTCCCGGAAACGTTTCCAATTTCTTCTGAATACATTTCTTATTTGGATCATATGCTTTATGTGTTGTGGTAGAGTTGAAGATTTGAATTTTATTATTCTGCGGGGAACACTATGGTTTATTGCTGCTTGAACAGTATCGTTAAATGATGAGATCATTGTATCAATTTTTACACAGTTGTTATTGGTATCAGCATTTAAAACTACCAAGTTTCTTTTAATATATGCAGAATATCTAGTCCAATTTGCCCTATTAAAGTCAAGATATGACCTTTGCACAGATTGGAATTCGTTTGTTATAGTTAATTTTATAGGAAGATGATCCGAGCACAGATCATTCAATGCTGTGACAGATGAGGCTATCGGCGATATTTGTTATAAAGACATCAAGTGTAGAGGCTTGTCTCCGGGGATCGGAAGGGATATACGTATGATCACTTGGAAAAATAATTTCTGGGTCAATTTTTTCATAAACCAAATTTCCGTAATAGTTTTTAGTACATAATTTTTATATTTTTAGAACATAATTGAGATTTTTAGTGCATATTTTAAGCGCATATTTTTGATTTTTTAGTGCATGAAAATCTTATCCCAAGTCATAACTGAACGTGGTGAAATTAGCCGTAATAAGTTTATGTAGAGATTAAGTAATAGGCAGTTTCTCGATACATTGAGCAGAGGAAATGCTATAGCTGTTTGTTTTAAAACATTACTACTTCTTTCTATAAACGATTGAACGGATGGAACGATCGGGTTCACTTTTAATGATTGAACGAAAATGACCGTCACTGAAATGAACGATTTGGCACAAGACTACTGACAATAGTGTATCTTATCATATCCTGACTGTTCTCTGTTAGATCTAAGCTTAAACTTGTAAATAGGAATATTAATTGGAATATAGTCTACCTACCTTTTATTTTCTTATTTTACCTGTGGTTATGCCAGTTAAATATTGATTCTTCTATTGGTCTCCTCAATGACGCGGCCAATCCACCTGACCCAAATTTATCTCGGGCTGCATGCACATCTGATTTGGAAATGCAGAAAATATTTTTAGAAACAAATGGACTTAAAGTCATATGCTGCACCGGGAGCCAAAAGAATAAAGGAGAAGATATCTAAATCTCCCATTTTTGGTGGTAGCTCCAATCAGGCAATTCGCTTGTACTTGACTTTATTTCGTTTAAATATTTATTTGTTTTAAAACTTTCTAACCTTAAGGGCCATTATTATAACTTGGCGTTAGCTGTTATCCGACAGTTAACAGACACTTTTTGACAGATAACACATTATTATCTGTCAATTTAATCTTAACTTTAGCTAACTTCAAGTTGTAATAATGGCCCTTAGTTTCATTTTTTAATATTTTTTCGATCTCATTCCTTATAAATATTTAAAAACTAAAACATAAAAAAAAAAAATGATTTCATAAATTTTAGAGGTGTAACTACTTAGTTGCAGTTGTAGCTTTATAATTGCCCATGTAGGCATAATATTTGTAATGTTAAATAATGCTTTGTTAAGCCAATAGCGTGTCTGTCTGTTTAATTTACGAGTACTTTAGAGTTTCTTAGTTAGTTTTGTACTTGCAGTCGGGTGTTCATAATTTAAGCTTTACCAACTAAAGATTATGAACATGTATTTTTATGTATTCATTTAGCATTCTTGTTAACAATTCATTGTGGTTTGACTTGACGGGTTTTTTATGTGAATGATTTACGAAGCCAGCGTTTACATGCACCTTTGACTTCTAAAGTGCTTCAACGTGAACACATTCCTTATCCGTTCTTAAACACATTTGATATTGATTGTTTGGTGTCGCGTTAATTCATAAAATTCATTTGCGATTTGTGGAAAATTTCTGTTTATTTCATTTTCATTTGCAAGTGTCGCGGCACAAGTCTGTGGCATGCCACACGTTAATTGCAATATTTTAAAATTTGTTATTGTTTGTTTTTTTCTTGTGGTGAAACAAAGTCTACAACATTATTCACACTATTTAATTGATTGTTTTTGCAAAAAAGTCGAATTAAGTGTGATTTTTCTGAAAAAAAAAAACATTTGATGGTAATATTTATACTAAAGGGTGGCAGGTAAATTATCATACAAAATTTCAAAAAATAATAAACATACAGATTATTGTGCAACTTTAATCTCTTTAGGGGTATAAAGAAAACTTTTTAAAGGATATTCCACCTTTTTGTGCTACATCTTCTGCGGCAAAAAATGAAATGGGTCCCCAAAAATATATACAGAAAGTAACTTTAACGTTTTTTGGAGATTTATTTCTTTTTTTCAAATTAATAATGAAAAAAATCCACAAAAGAAATTCGGGGCCTAATATAATTTTATAGTTTATAAAAAAATTGTTATATTTACTGCATACGTTTACCACTCATAAATGTTGGGGATACTGTCAGAATTCCTAATATCGAAATCCCAAAATGTGAAAATGAGGATTTTTTTTTATATCCCAAATTTCAGCATTCGGAATCTATAAATCCCTAAGTTTAAAGTCACGAATTTTTTAGTCCTCGACTTCGTGCACTTCTTCATTTTTATGGTGTACATAATCGTCCTTCAGAGCGGCTGCTTCGAAGAGCAATAGATCGTTTTCGGTCCACATTTACTGTTACTGAAGCTGTAGCCGCTGTACAGAAAATCATTGAAGATATGATCAATCAATTCGTGAGTCCTTCTACTCTATGGAAGATTTTACGAAAGGATCTTGGCTTAGAAGCTTTTAAGATTCAAATTGTGAAGGAATTAAGGCCAAACGACCAACAGGACGGAGCCACATGCCACATAGCAGGTGCTACAATTGATTGACACAAAGAAACTTTGGATGAAAAAATAACGTAATGGCCCAATTAATTGGCCATCAAGATCGTGTGATTTAACCCCATTGGATTATTTATGTTGGGGTAATGTTAAGTCACTTGTCTACGTCGCACAGTAGCGCCCGTAGAACAAACGAGGTTGCAAAAATCAAAATTTTCATGAGCGCCGACGAAGTTTTGAATAAACTCATGTTATAGGAAACTTTTCAACGATTTCAAATCTGCCACTCTTAATAATATCACATTTTTAGTTTAGAAGATATAGCCGTTCAAAGTTGACCGACTTTCGGTTTTCAAAAAAACACACAATTTTTAGTAAATTTGTTGCGATTTCAGGTGTAATATCACGAAAAATAGGTAACGAATCGCCTTATTTTTTGTTTGTATTGATTGATGCATTTATTAAATGTGTAATGATAAAAAAAAAATGAACTGTTTGCTTTGTGTTTCTCCTGGTAAATCACTATTTAAAAACTATCCGTTTTTTCACTATTTTTCAACTTTGACGGAAAATAACAAAAATCTATATTTTTCTATATTTGCCATATTTGCAAAATCTGTTCTTTGATTATTTCTTTACATAATTCAAAAATTTTATCTGCCCGTACGTGCCCGTTTGGCTTCTAGAGGTAAAAAAGGTTAAAAAGACATGGTTGCAGAAATTGTATGACAGTAGTTTGATCTAAAATCTAAAAAAACTACTCATTGAAATTAGCAGGTACGTACCTCACTTAAACAATACTTTGGCGTACAAATGGTCAAGAACAATATTGACTACAGGTAGGCACAAATCTTATTTGGACACGTGCATAATATCAAAATTGCATTATTCAGCCTAATTCCATTTGTATGCAGGGAACAGGTAAATTTTTCGGCATGGTAGCATAAGCCTATATATTGCAAATGGTCAAGAACAATATTGACTACAGGTAGGCACAAATCTTATTTGGACACGTGCATAATATAAAAATGCATTATTCAGCCTAAATCCATATGTATGTAGGGAACAGGTACATTTTTCGGCATGGTAGCATAAGCCTATATATTGCAAAATAAGCATAATGCCTGGATTAGTCTACGACTGAAAGTTGGCGCAACAATTACTGAAACCATTAAACAATTTAAGTACTGAAAACATGGCGTTGAACAATTTTAAATTATTTGAACTGTTTAGAAAGTCAACCACACCAAATTTTTTCACGGAAGCTGCTTTAGAAGAACTTGATAGCTTATACGGAAATATTGAGAGAAGCGAAATTATAAAAAATAATTTTTATCTGATATATGCAAATATTAAGGCAAAATGGGTGAAATCTAATCGAACCATTCAGAACTTCAACTCCAAATACGAGGACTGGCTTAATGAAGATACCATCCTGGATATATTGGCAGTAGATAAACCCACCACATCAACCAGAGGAGCAAAAGGAAGGCCAAAAAAAAGTATTGAGGAGTGTTCAATTTTCACAAGAAAGAGGAAACTTGCCGATGCCACCAATGACTTGACCACGAAGCAATTATCGGAAGCGCTGTCTATTAAATTTACAAAGGATAGTGAAAGAGTTAGGTCGCACATAACCAAATCTGTTGCTGATGCAAGCCCACTGCGACTAAAAAGGATTAAGGAAAGCATTCCCACGCCCACAAACGCACACATTAAAAAGTATGGTTCCGAAGAAGCCTTGGCCTTGTTTATGGACTTAGAACTTTCCAAAGAGAAATATGAGAAACTACGGGCATCTTTAACGCGACACGGCGCTGACGTTTTACCCGGATACAAGCATATTACGCAAGCCAAAATAAATTCACGACCACTGCATACGGAATTTACGGAAGTCTCTGCGAAAGCCAATCTGCAGGATCTCATGGGCCATACAGCAAAACGGTTGTTGGAGAGTCTTCCTGAAAATGAGGTGAAAATTCTTCCTGAGAAGTTGACATTGATCAGCAAATGGGGCTGCGATGGATCATCCGGACAAAGCGTTTATAAGCAAAGGATATCTTCCGATGACGCTACAATATCGGACGGAAATATGTTTATGGCATCTGTTGTTCCTTTGCGGCTTAAATCGGATGTTTCCCTTCACTGGAAAAATCCACGTCCGTCATCAGTGCATTATTGCCGACCAATAATGTTTCAGTTTGCAAGGGAATCGGCAGAACTCATAAGGACCACGGTGAAGGACATTGAAGAACAAATAAGCAAGATTAAGCCTACAAAGCTGCAAATTGGAGAAGGAAAATATATTGAATGCAATTACGAGTTCCATCTGACCATGGTTGACGGAAAAGTCGTAAACGAACTGACAGGAACAACCTCAACAATGTCATGCCCGATTTGCAAAAAGAGTCAGAAGAACTTTGGTAATTTAAACGATTCTACAAATGAGGAGAATTACGAATATGGAATGTCACCATTGCACGCAAGGATAAGGTGTATGGAATTCTTGCTAAAACTGGCGTATACCCTACCACAAGAGGAGGAAAACTTCGATGAAAATACATCAATAAAGGATAAGGAAAAGATCAGAAAGAAGCAAATACAGGATGCTTTTTTTAAACAAGTTGGACTAAAAGTAGACTGTCCCAAGCACGGATACGGTAACTCAAACGATGGAAACACTTCTAGGAGATTTTTTGAAAATGATGAGGCAGTAACTAGAATCACTGGAATTGACAATCAAATCGTGAAAAGATTGGGAACGATCTTGGATGTTTTAAACTGCAAAGAAAATGTCAATTCTACAAAATATGGAGAATATGCGTCGAAAACTGCATCTCTTTTAGCAGAAATGTATCCACAGAAGAAGTTGACCCCGACCGTCCATAAAATATTGGCGCATGGCAAAGATATAATTGAGTACCAGTCTTTGCCAATTGGAGAGCTTTCTGAAGAAGCACAGGAGTCTCTTAACAAATTTTATAAAAAATATAGATTGCAGAACACATTCAAAGCATCAAGGGTAAGGCAAAATGAGGACCTCTTCAACATGTTGGCAGCATCTTCCGATCCACTTATATCTTCCCTGCGGCATGTGAAGTCACGAATAGAGTTAGAAAATAATTATAGTTTAGAAATGGTTAGTCTTTTAGATATACCTTCTCTTACGAACTGTGATGAATATTTTACAGAAAATTGAAAAAATAAATTTAAAAAAAAATAATTTTTTTTTTAATTTGTTGGGTAATAATTTAAAACATAAAAACCTAAAGAAAAAAAATAAAAACAATCTAAAAATGTAAAAATAATTTTTTTTAGTTACCATAAAATTGATTTTTCTACTAATTTTAACTTTGATAACCCATAATTAGGCCCCTACAGAGCGTAGCACCCTTTCCAAACGCTCATTTCATAGGCTGAACAGTTATCTATCATATGCTGTTTAAACTGTTCAATTATCTTATTCGGTTCAAAAGATATGATTTTTGCAACGAAAAAACTCAAATGGCGCCACTGTGCGTCGATAAACCACAAACAATTGAACACCTGGAAATCAACATTCGATGAGTTATTTGTTTGTCATTCCGTGTGAAACTTTTTTAATATTCATCTCAGACCCTATAAAGTATATATATTCTGGGTCCTTGAGTAATTCTAAGTCGATTTAGCCATGTCCGTCTGTCTGTCCGTCTGTTGAAAACAGGCTCACTTTCGAACAACTCAAAAGAAATGAACAAACTTGGTGCCAAATTGCTTGTAGTTATCCTAAGCAGTTTGGGATTGAAACCCAGCAAAATCGGCTCAGTAGGACCAGAGCTATGAATCAAAATGTGGAACCACCACCTAAAAAAATTGATAATTTTGTTACAAAAAATAACATAAATGCTGGAACAAGGCACGGCATGAGATAAGATTTTGCAAAAATTTGTTTTATTTGACTGGAAATCACGCTGTTAAATTTCGTGATGATCCGTCCATAATTTCCCCTAAGCCCCATATAAACAATACTCCCGGAAAACAGTTTGGTACGCCTAAAACCGTAAAAAATAGCGCTAGCGTAACAAAATTTGGTACGTCACAGTTTTTAGGACTAGAATTAACACTGTGAAATTTCGTGACGATCGGTCTATAATTTACCTTAGGCCCCATATAAACCCTACTACCGGAAAACAGTTTAGTACGCCTAAAACCATATTTAATTACAAATCGTAGATAATAATAACATCATACAGATATTACTCCTTAAACATTCGAACTGTCGGTGGAGGGTATTAAAGATTCGGCTCAGCCGAATAAAGCACTCTAACTTGTTTTTTTAGAAATCGGGGTCTTATTTTATACAGGTATTAAATAAGTCCCCAAAAATTATGGTATTATTAAATTTTGAAGCGTTATTTTAATTTGTTGTGGATATCGTGGTAGCTGTGGTTTATATCCAAACTCCAAAGTGGCCAGATTTGGGGGTTGATTTTAAACCCTCTTAAGGGGAAGTTCGGACTGCTGGTGGACCAACGTAGGTGCTGTTGCTATTCAAGACATGCTGCTGGCTATTAGTAAAGCAGCGGAGGTTAGATAGTTCCGGCTCCTAAGCAAGGAGCAAGTGCATAATTCTGCCAGATTATACACTCCAAATTGCTGCCTGTTTGTGTTGGTGCCGCTTACACACAAGGGAGGACGGTGAACTCATTGTTTGTCAACCAGTAGTTGGACAACCATGAGACCAGGCTACAAGGCAGGTGCTTATGTAAATCTAACCACATCTGTGCATGTTGAATTAAAAAGTTCCTTTCTTATTATTTTTTGTATGAATTATTTTTGTCCTACTGTAAGTGTGCAATTAAATTGACGTAGGTGTAAATCTTTGTATTTATTTTCTCTGGCATTGTATTGAATTCACATTAAAATATAAATGTTTGCATGAATTACTTAAATATAGTATGAATGGCTGAATGCCATGAATGAATGAATAAATGAAGGTACGAAGAGTTAGATGAATATTCGTTTTAGTTAATAAAATAGGAAATTTATTTTGTGTGTGTTGGATTTTGTATTTTGTTAAATGAAATAAATTAAAATAAAATGTATTTGTTAATGTTGTGTTTTGTTGAATGGATGGAGTCTTTGCTCGTAACAGTGGCGAGAGTCTACCACACGTTATAATGTTTCTGTTCGTATCACTGTTTTCGTCACAGCTGGAGTTTGTGGAAATATGATTTGTAAGTGTCTTTAAGTAGCAGTTTAGGAGTATGGGAACTGACTTTTACACACATGCTTGCACTTTTAGCCAAAACAACTGCAAACTTTTTTAGAAATATAGATTTTTTTCAAATAGAGTAACAATTGGCAGAGACAATATTTAGAGAAACGTTTCACTTACGGCCACGCTAATGTACATACATAATATTTTCTTTTACGGAGTTTGGTTCAATCGGTTTAACTAGAGTTGAGGTTTGCCTTTCAGAATTTTTTGAAAACACTTAGGGGGTAATTTTGTTGTTCACTTCACCTTGCGTTGAGAAAATTTTCATATAAAATTTTTTGAAATTTTGAAAATTCAAAAAATTTTATATGAACATTTTCTCAACGCAAGGTGAAGTGAACAACAAAATTACCCCCTTAACTTTCACGACAAATAAATAATCTTAAATTAGTGTTCATTTGTGTAACTATTGCGATTGTCATTATAATCAACTCAAATGTTAGAGCAGAATTTCCAACTGAGCTTGATTTTTTGGCAAAAAAAAAAAAAAAAAAAAAAATAACGCACCCTTTAACGATAACGTTTTGTTTTTTTTTTAATTTTATGATTCATACATATTTCGCCAAATTATTGACAGCAAATTAAGTAAACGCCCTCATTTAAAAATTATGTTTTTAGACGGTGCCGTTGAAGGTGTCATTAAGCTCATTTAAGTAATATTTTCAAAATCATGTTTTTAGATTTTATTAATTTGCCAATATTAAAGAAAATAATAATATTAATATTAATAAAATAATTAATATCGACAAATGTGATAAAATATGTGTTGAAGGAGCTATTTAAAAAAGGAAGTATTATTATATCTGGCTTAACAATAAGCTTTTCTTTATCCTTTACAACTAGGGTTGCCAGTCAGGCTGGATTCGACTGGATTGTCCAGCTTTTTTAGCACTTGTTAACTCTCGCGTATTCAAAGTTCTATACCTCATACTTTGAGGACCACTTTCCTCTGCCTAAACCACTTTTGAAATCAGGTTAAGCTGCATTTTTTTTATTCGATTTCAATTTTATTCGATTTCAATTTCACGTGATTTCGATTTCCATGATATGGTGGATAATATTTCTACCTCCCCACTGTCATTGTAGATTTAGTAGAACCCAGCCTATTGGCGTATTTTAATTGACTCTTGCATTTTTCTTTGGATTTTACTGTGTTTTGATAAATTTCATGACCATGTTTTATAGAACATTTCATCCGTTCCCTCCTTCTTTTGTGGGTGTTTTAGGATTTTACGATTTTTTAGAAGAGAGTAAAAAATTACCCTTATAAAGTGGAGTAAGAGGGCTTACATGTTCCTCCAAAATATCTGGTGAGTTTTTAGATATTATCTTTTTGGCAACACTGGTTTAAACAGCTGACGCACGTTTCGTGTTTTGTTTCACTGTCAAACATCTTCAGTTTGGTCTATAATTTAACCATGAATCGTCTTACAAACGAACAACGCTTGCAAAATATTGAATTTTATTATCAAAATGCGTGCTCTGTTAAGAAAGTTCATCGTGCGCTTCTTTCATTTTATGGTCAGCTTAATCGACCCAATGAATGGGTAGGTTAATAAGCAGAATTGTCGATTTTGGAGTGAGGATCAGCCAGAGACATTGCAAGAGCTACCAATGCATCCAGAAAAAGTCACAGTTTGGTGCGGTTTATGGGCTGGTGGCATCATTGGACCGTACTTCTTCTAAGATGATGCGAATCGTTACGTAACTGTGAATGGTGAGCGCTACCGTGAGATGATATCGAACTTTTTTTGCCCAAAATGCAAGAGCTGGACTTGCAAGAAGGTGCCACATGAAACATGCCACACAGCACGCTTAACAATGGACTTATTGAGATGCGAGTTCGATGAACATTTTATTTCACGTTCGGGACCGGTCAATTGGCCGCCTAGATCGTGCGATTTAACGCCTTTAGACAATTTTTTGTGGGGCTATGTTAAAGCTCATGTCTATACACACATGCCCGCTTCAATTGACATCATTAAAGCATTTATTCATGAGATACCGGCCGAAATGTTGGAAAGAGTATGCCAAAATTGGACTAAGCTGATGGACCTTTTGAGGCGCAGTCACGGTCAACATTTGCATGAAAAAATCTTCAAACATTAATTTATATGGACCGATTCAAATAAAGATTTCATGCATTTTTCTGAATTTTATGTGTTTTTTTTTAAATGTCCTATAGCTCTTAAAAAATCAACCATTATTTGCCATAACATTTTCTAAAAAGATGCTGAATATCTCCAATGTGTGTGTGTTTCATATACCGTTATGCTGCACGAACAGGCCAAAAGAGGGAAACTTTAACCCCCCGGCACACTTATATTTTGTGTTATTTATTTGCCTTGTTAAATAGAGCAAATGATTACGATTGGAAGGTAGGGCTGCCAGGTACTTTGTTCCTTGTCCCCAAAAAATAAAATATAAATCCTTAAAATCTCCTAATTAAAAAACAAAGCATTACAAAATTTAATCAGCCCAATTATGAATAAAAATTCCCCGGGAGTTTTTCCCTCTTTCCATTTTTACAATTGAATTTACATAGAAAAAATGGGAGAAGGGAGAAAACTCCCGGAAATTTTTTATTTATTTATTTTTCTGAACAAATTTAAGATAATAAGAAATATTATACCAAAAAATCCCCAAATAAAAAGTTTTAGTAAAAAACATCATATTATTTTTTTTTGTAGCGACTTGTTTCGGCATGTTTTTTTAAATCCTTTTTATGCGATTTCAGTTACAAGCAGAACAGTATGCTGTTTTTGAAGACGAATGATCCAATTTATAAGATTTTGGAGCTTGTGCAATCGGTTTTAGCCATCCTTAAAATCAATAATAAAAATACATATATCCGTCATTTATTTAATACTTCGATACATCATAAGTACTTACCAATAGCCTAGCATTCTTTTTCCCAAACTTTATTATATTGTCTTTCATATTTACTTATTTTGGGGGAAGACATATTTGCTTGAAAATTGTCTTTATCTTTTTTTAAATTTTTTTTTTTTTTAAACACATACTCAAGAAAAAAAACAAAAGTTTATTAAGTACCTTTTACACGCTCAACAAAAATCGTAATCTTAATTAGGCCCTTTACACCGTATAAGTGGTTGGATAAGAGTGAAATTAAAGTTTTGCTACTATTTTTTGATATTTTATATACGAAACAAAGAAAAATAAGCGAAAATAATAAAAAAGGGAAACTTTATAAAAATGTGTAAAATCTCTGAAAAATCTCCGAAAAATCACCGAATTTTTTCTTAAACCCCCAATACCCAAATGGCTTTCTTTGTCCTTTTTACTCGGAGGAAATCCCAAATTTTGGGGATAAATCCCCAAGTCTGGCAGCCCTGTTGGAAGGGGCTGTGCTCAACTTAAATTATTGTTGTAAGCCCAATCAAAAACTCTATATGCATTTTTATAATATAAACTTGGCTTTTCGTAAAAAAAGTTTAAAATATACGTTATACAAAAACTATGCAAACGTTTTTAGTTGCTTAGGAAGTTTTTCAGTAGCAAACATTTTAGTAAAACCTTTAACACGTTGGCTGCCATTTTTTTTTACTATGAGGCCATGTGTACCACCAGTGGTGCACACGTATACTTTACTTGTTCATCATGTTCATCAAATGATTTTCGGCCTGGTTTTATGCAGTGGAACTCTGGTAAAACTATATTCTTTTAACTGTATACCTTTTTTAGGGCTCTGCTCACACAAGTCGAATTTTTAACGTTAATTTCATATTATTTTTAATTCATTTTTGGACATTTTAATTCATTTTTAACTTAAAATTAAATGCAGAATAAAGCAAATATATAAAAAAAATGTAGAAAAATCACAATATTTAATGATTTTTGTTGAAGCACTCCAGGCATGAGGCAGGTTTACCATTGCATTGACCACAATATGTTGTTACTTTTTTTTAGCCTTTTTTTACTTGGGCGCTTCTTCCCACAATAATAAAACTAAAAACTCCAATATTTGTGTGACCACCGGTGGTACATATAGCCTGGTACTCTGTTCAACATTTCCCGTGAAATTCTGTCAAAACGCATATGAAAAAAACCTGTGCGGAATATCTATGAAATAATGTTGATAGAGTTGTACTCTGTTCATTTTGTGAAAAAGTTCCGAAATGTTACTGGCAACATTTTTTTACAACTGCGAAATAATGTAAACTGTCTTTATTTCATGTGGAATTTTAAGCAAAAAAGTATGAACTTAATATTAAATACGAAATAAAAAATTAAAATAACACAACCGGTAACAGTTTCTTATCCATATATCCTTTCTTTTTTATTAAAAAAAATTATTTTTAGTAAAATACATGTGGGGTTTGTTAACATACGCAAAACAATGTTGCATACTTTGTAGGAATAAAATCGTCAAATTATACAAGCTGGCATGATAACATTGATACATGTCAAAATTTTCGTGTGAAATAATTAATGTTGCTCAACATTTTTCACAAATTTGAACAGAGTTGTAGGCTTATGGCATTACTTTAAAACACTACTCATAAAGTGACATGTGAACCACCGGTGGTCACAGGCTAAAAACTTTTTTTTATATGGTGGCAGCCAACGTGTTAAGGCCGTGTCAGGTACAACTTCTTCGCTTTGCGTGACCTTTCTTACTTACACAGAAAAGCGTAAAGCAAAAGGTGTATGACATAATAAAAACTTTGACAACACTCACACATTGTGTGTTAAAATGAAAATAAATAAAAAAAAAATTGAACTAGCAGATTGTCAAAGCGCGCAAAAAGATGAGAGTTGCTTCAATTTTCGCTTCGCTCTGCGTTAAAAGTTCTTTATGTGACATGTTTCGTATAAGTTTAAATATTCATCTTCGATGTCAAAGCGAATCCCTAACGCAACGCAACATTTTTATATGACATGACCTTTAGATTTTATTACAAATCGTTCATTATTAATGTAAAAATTAAACTGAATCAATCATTGCTCTCGATACTGTATTGTATCTAAATTATTAAAAAATTTTAACAAATTTCATGTCAACTTATTTCATACGTCATACTACGAAATTTCCATATGCATTGAAAATAACGAAACATTCACAGATACAAATCTAAAAACTTTGTACACGTAGCAAAGTATTGGGCCAGCAGTGAGTTCTGTTGTCAGTTGTTGAGGCAGAGTCATAAATTAACAGCTTTTAAAGCAGCAGTTTGTTTGATTTTGTTTTCGAGTTTTATTAAAACATCGTACATTTTGATTTAAGTTAAAATAGTGCCAAGTGTTGCAAACAGCAAGTGAGGTGGTCAAACTCCTTAAGGCGGAGTTATGAGTTCCACATAAACAAATATACGAGTTTGTATGAGTATGTTTTAATGGGTGGCGGTGTTTATGTTGCTGTTGTTGTTCAATTTAATCCAAAATTGTGTAATTTTCGTGTCGTTTCATAGTGGAATTGTTAGTTTGGATCATGTTTGTGTAAACATTTTAAGCCCATTTAGTTAAATAATCGCAATTTTTAAGCCGTTTGTACTAAATGAATAAATTATTTTCGGACTCAAAATTGTAGACAATTTGACAAGAAATTATAATTGTTTAAATTATAAATTATTGTGATATTTTTTCAAAATTCAAATATTTAACCGCCTTCATGCATAAATACGATTAAAATTAGCTTAATAAAACTTCAATTTGATTTTAGTTAAATTGTAGAGTATTTGAAATAAATGAACAAATTGTTAATTGTTGTAATCAAACAACTTTTTGATAAATAAAATGGTTTAACTATAAGCTATTGTATTTCAATACAACGTCAGTATGTGCTGCTGCTATTTCAGAACTGTCCTGGGTTCTAATTCTGGTAGTCGTGATCGAATACTTTTTCGATTCGAAATCAATTTTGTTTCTTATCCATTCAGACGTTACTAAACGAATCGAAATTATTTTTTTAGTTTTTAAAAGCATTTATTTAAGTTTTCATAACACTGAAAAAATAATTTCGATTCGTTCAGTTTTGATTAAACGAATTAAAACTCAAGTATCTTTCGAATCAAAAAGTATTCACTCACGACTGCCAGAACTATCCCCCTGATAAAAAAAAAAAATAAAAATATGTTTGGAATCAAGCAGTGGCTCATCTCATGTCCGCATCAATTAAATTCGTAAATTTAATAGGTGTTTTTTAAATAACGGCGATAATTTTTTTAAAAGTATAATGACAAAAACTTGATATTGTTTATTGAAAAAAAAAAAAAAAAAACAATTTGCAAGACATTGTCGTTTTCCATTGCTTAAAACACAATATTGTTATTGTACAAGAGTCAAGGACGCGGTTATCAAATTATATCCCATATCAAGATCAATAAAATAATGAACACTTAATCTATTGATGGACGAAATAAATTAACTTTATGCTCTACACAAATTTTTCCCACTTGCATTAGTAACAGCGGGACAAGATAAATGCCGCGAAAAAATGTTTTGCAATAGATAAAATCTACATACAACACGGATGAATGTTCAGCCACAATAGTGCAAAAATACAGCAACAACAAACATCACCACCGTCATCCCAAGCACATCACACATCAATACTTAGACGTATGTATGTATGCATTTATGATTCGAATGGACATTGCAACAAGAATCATTTATGCAGCATGATGCCAAAATCTGTACCAAATCAATGTATCACGGAATCGAAAATAAACAGTAAAAATAAAACAACAACAACAACAAAGAAAAATAAGTAAAAAGAAGAGAAACACTAAAAGGTGTTGGTTGTTTGCGTCCGTATCTAATGACGCATTAAATAATTTTTTTCTCGTTATTTTTGTTGTTGTTGTTTGGTGTTCAGTTTTGCTTACAGCACAATGCCAGATAGTGGCTCGTTTTCTTAATGCCTTTAAAAAGTAAACGTGACTACTAAATCTGTGGCAATAAAGAAAAAGTGCTTAAGTCTATTTTTTTTAGTTTTGTGAGAATGCAATTTTAAACTTTAAAGATGATTTTTAAAAGTTACTCATATGCTTTGTATACTCATCACTTCTCTGGCACTTAAGTTTTTTAAAGTTTGTATTCCTTAATTTTCCTTGTGTCACAGAAGTTAACTTAAGTGTTTATTCCAAGGGGCTAATTTTAGCAGTCGTGCTCGAATACTTTTTTGATTCAAAAGCATTGTTTTATCCAATTCTTTCAGGCGATACTGAACGAATCGAACTTATTTTTTCAGTGTTGTAAAGCCTTTATTTGAGTTTTCACAATAGTGAAAAAATTATTTCGATTCGTCCCTCATCGACTGAAAGAGCTACATATAAAACTGCTTTCGAATCGAAAAAGTATTCGATCACGACTGCCAGAATTAGCCCCCAAATGAAAAAAATAAGCATAAAATAATTTTGCTATAATTTCCAAAAAAATCGTACAAACTAATTGAAACTTTCTGCATGGGTACTTTCAAGCTTGGAGATTACAAAGAAGCCATCAACTCAAATTTTGCTTAGTCGACTTAAGCACTTTGTCCTTTTTGCCACAGAAATATCAGAGTATTAAATCTTAGTGATCTAAGCAAATAGATTGTTACAACAATGTGCAGTATATTTGCTGATATTTTCAGATACTCTGCATTTAAAATGCTAAAAATTAATGATAAAAGCTTTATTTTTCGTTTTTCTTTCTCTTAATTTCTTTCTGTTTTCAGTTCCTTGTAATCTTGAGTGTGAACAAGAGACTGGTTTTTATTTTCGAGTCAAGGAAACAATCCCTTTCACATTAATAAAAAATACAAATGAAATAGATGAAGAAGCAGAAGTAGAAGTTGAAGAACTCTAATACTTTTATGAGAAACTGTAAAAAACCAAAGAATTATGCGAACATTAGTTAAAGGGGCATTGAAACGCCCAGTCTAACAATTCGATTCGCAAACACAAGATACAACAGTAATAAATTCGCCTTGTCAAATAACTTCCTTCTTTCATATTTTCACAAAAGAAAAACACCCCTCGTAATGTGTTTTTATGGATGACTACACAGAGAAAAATTTTAGATTCACTTTTACTTTAGAGTCTAATTATTTGCTTTTCAAAATAGTTTTTGAACAAATCATAGCGCTATTTAAGGCTTAATGATACCCTCTACCGACAGTTAGATTATTTCAGGAGTGGGCTTTATATGGAATCTGTGGTAAATTATGGACCTATCGTCACAAAATTTCTTGGTATCAGTTCTTTTTATATATTGGGTGATTTTTTAACTATTATCTTTTTGGCAACACTGGTTTAAACAGCTGACGCACGTATCGTGTTTTGTTTCACTGTCAAACATCTTCAGTTTGGTCTATAATTTAACCATGAATCGTCTTACAAACGAACAACGCTTGCAAATTATTGAATTTTATTATCAAAATGCGTGCTCTGTTAAGAAAGTTCATCGCGCGCCTCTTCCATTTTATGGTCAGCTCATTTTTACGCTCAATGGGTACGTTAATAAGCAGAATTGTCGATTTTGGAGTGAAGATCAGCCAGAAGCATTGTGCGGTTTATGGGCTGGTGGCATCATTGGACCGTACTTCTTCAAAGATGATGCGAATCGTAACGTAACTGTGAATGGTAAGCGCTACCGTGAGATGATATCGAACTTTTTTTGCCCAAAATGGAAGAGCTTGACTTGCATGACATGTGGTTTCAACAAGACGGTGCCACATGCCACACAGCACGCTTAACAATGGACTTATTGAGAGGCGAGTTCGGTAAACATTTTATTTCACGTTCGGGACCGGTCAATTGGCCGCCTAGATCGTGCGATTTAACGCCTTTAGACTATTATTTGTGGGGCTATGTTAAAGCTCATGTCTATACACACATGCCCGCTTCAATTGACGGAATGGAAGGCAACATTGAAGCATTTATTCATGAGATACCGGCCGAAATGTTGGAAAGAGTATGAAAATTGGACTAAGCGGGTGGACCATTTAAGGCGCAATCACGGTCAACATTTGCATGAAATAATCTTCAAACATTAAATTATATGGACCGTGCTATCGATTCAAATAAAGATTTCATGAGTTTTTCTGAATTTTATGTGTTTTTTCTTTAAACTTTCCTATAGCTCTTAAAAAATCACCCACTAGAATGGTCAATCATTAGGTGCATTTCGACCGTATTTGTGTTAGCTTTTGTAACAAAATGATACATTTTACAGGGCGGTTGTTCTACATTTCGATTCATAACACCTTTCTAGAGTTTTTCTTTTCCCGGACTTTTTCATTTCCCGGGAAGCGGGATTTATTTTTCAATTTCCCGGAATCCCGGGAATTTCCGCTCAATACAAATCGATACAAAATATTATTAAATTTAATTTATTTGAACAAATCACATTTCCTGAGAGCAATTAATTAAGTTTATAAATGCATTCAACGTTTTTTATTTTTTGGCAAAAAGGAAAAAGTGCTTAATGGCACCTTAAAATCTTCAAATTCAAAAGAACACATGGGCAAAATTTCAATTATTTTGTAAGATTTTTGAGGAAGTTATTTTTTTTTCAATGTGAAATAACATTTGGAATAATAAAAACTTCCGATCTGTGACATTAGGAAGGTTAAGGAATTAAAACTTAAAAAACTATAACAGCAGAGAGAGAACTGATGATTTTTTTAAATTCGGTGTAAATTTCCAAAAGTCACCTTTAAAGTTGCAAATTGTTCTCTAATAACCAAATCCGCAGAAAAGTGAGGATGATTATCAGGGAAACCAGAAATGTGCTCTAAAAACGCGTTTTATGCGCAATAAATATGCAGTAAAAACCCAAAAATATGCCCTGAAAAATGTTAAAAATATGCCCTAAAAATTAAAAAATTCTCATATGAAGACACAATATTCAACAATTGAATATCAAAATTTAAAAAAAAAAACTAAATAATATTATCGCTTAAGCCCATATTAGGTTATAATTTACATACGCCAAATATTATCTAGATATTAGCATCCATATGGGTTTTAAAGGGATCTTATGTACGGTCGCTAAATTGTTAACAAATTTGAACATTTAAAAGAAGTTAAAGCTATTTAAGGATGGAAGCTTTGAGCAAATGTGAACCGATTCGAAAATAATTTAATTGGCAGTAAAATATTTTTGGGACGAATTAAATTTAAGTACCATCATAATTTGGATGTGAAATTATAGACCGATTCTCACCTTTTGCATAGACTTCGTCCATATTTCATCAAATTATCTACAAAATTGGAACTTGTACTTTGCGCACAAGGCTACCATGGACAGACAAGCAGCCAGACGGACGGATGGACATCTTTAGATCACTCTAAAAAGTGATTCTGAGTCGATCGGAATACTAAAAAATTGGTCTAGATACAAACTGTATAGGATTTATCCTTAATGACAACCTACTTTGTCTTACAATTTTAGAGTAAAAATTAAAAAAAAAAAAAAAAAAAAAAAAAAAAAATTATTTGCTGCGAAAGCTTCTGCAGGCATCTAAAAATATTTATTATGTATCAAAATATGCATTAAAAAGGCAAAATATGCGCTATAAACCTAAAAAATGCTGCAAAAATGCTATTTTAACGAAATTATGCAACAAAAAAAAAAATGCTGCAAACGGTAAAATATGCACTAACAAATCAATGCCAAAATTCATAAAAAGCTCTAAAACGGATAAATAAATTGTTTCTGCCTTCATTGGTCGTACAAGGAAAAACATGCAATTGCATATTTGTGGTTTCCATGATGTATTAGAATAGGAGATACTTTCAAAAACCACCTTTTAAATTTAAAATTGTTTTCCAAACATGAGCCAATTTTCCTTATTGCCACAGAAATAATTACTCGTTTGAAACAGTTTCGAGTAAAAAAGAAACATGTTTCGCTAAGAAATCGATAAATGTCCAATAATTGATAAACATTCGCTCTGCAAAACGCTAAGGAAAACACGCTTGCTATCTGTTTTACATAGAAGGCGAATTCGAGAATTTTTTTTTTAATTTTAAAATTCAACTCATTTCTAAAAGGATTTTAAAGAGGTGAGTTAAAAATATATCTCACGTAATTTGTTACAGTTAAATTTACATATAAATTATAATCCGACACTGCGAAACAGGTACTGCTATTTAAACATATTTTTCGCTCAGTGTGTAACCATTGGAACATAAAAGTTTTCCTTTAATGCGTTTTGTTTCATTTTATTACCGCTTAATGTCAATTTTTCCCAACTTGTTTGTCTCATAAAGAAACAACTAACAATTCTTGCAGTCATTAATTCTATTTTAACAATTAGCTACAAACAACAATAATAGTAACTACAAAAAACAACAACAATTATAACACTTGGAGTGCGAATGTTTTTGAATATTCAGAAATATTTTTTTATTACTCGCATACGAATGTATAAAATTGATATTTCACATTTCAGTTCAATTGAATGAATGCAGTTGCAACATTTGAAATGGTCGTTTTTATTTATTGTACATATTGGCCCCATTGTGTTTTATAAACAGTGACAACAACAGCAACGATACACACAAATACATTTTCAATCCCTTAAGACTCTTTTTGTTAAAGCGAAAAAAGCCGAGTGGTGTTCTTGTACTTTTTCGATGCTTTTTCATTTTGCGTCAATTAAACGTGTTTAACGATTTAAAAACATTTCAAAAAAATTAAAGTGTGTGAACAACAATTACAAGTAGAAAAAAAATCCAAGAATGATGTTTGTTAATGGGTTTTGATTTTGAGTTTCGTACAAAATGTTGCTTTTGTTGTTTCAATAGTTACACAATAGTTACGAGTGTTTTTTTTTTTTTTGTTCATAAAAGATTAAGCCCCGATATTTAAATGTGCGTAGTTTCTAATGCTATTCATTTTTTTAATATCTTTAAATTTACTATAAAACATGATGCATTATTAATTGATGGAGTCATAGTGTGACAATTTTGTGCTTGATCGATTGGAAATATTTCCTTTAAGTTGTTTTTGCGTCTTATTAAATCGTATTTAATACTCAATGACAGTGACATTGTAGGAAGTTGTGGATGTAGAATGCAGGTGTAAACTTTATACTTTAATGGATATCTTTTGTTAAGAAATAAATAAATTTTGTATAGAACTAAATTTGATTCAACAAAGTGTCGGCACTCTTTATGTTGTTACTTTAAAAAGGCTACCACGCATTGTGTCATAAAAATGGGACGTTTTTTTGGACAGGTATTTTTTCGAATGATTAAATACCAATAACTTATGGCTGTTTATAAAGATTTAATTTATTATAAAAAGTTTTTTGATAAATAATACAAATTTAAAATTGTCCGTAAAGCTAAATAGTAAATTATTATAGCCTAGATAGATAGACTCGTTCGGAGTGGAATATTCTGGCAATTGAAGTTTAATTGCTATTTTCCACCTGATTTTTTTTTTGCTGCCGAAATAGAAAACTTTTCGATTTATAAAATTAGGCATTTTTTTCGCGAGAAAAGTAGAATTATCAGAGTATCTAAAACACATATTCAAAATGTTAATATCTTTTCTAGATGAGATTTTTTATTAGCATCAATCGATTAGGAGTCTAATTAGAAATTTCATAAACATTTACCCTTTAAGTATAGCAACATACTATGTATATAAGAAAATAAATTTAAAATGTATATAAACATGAGAACAAAAACCCAACCCCTAAAATTAGAAATGTATCTAATGCATGAAAAACAAAAAGAAAACACAAATGTTGCAACATTGGTGATAATTGGTTGAATGAGAAAATGTTGCATGGCCAAATACACAAGTTGGAAAACTTGCAGCACGATCAGTAAACCACAGTTGTTTAGATACGTTTGTTTGCGATACAACGATGAACGCTTAAATTAATCCTAAAGATGCTTAACGGAAATTGTGTGTAAAAAATAAGATTTTTCTTTTTCATGCGGCGGGAAATGTTAAAGAACAATTTTTTAGTTAAATTAATGATGGTAAATTTGTTATGACTTTTTTTGTGAAAAAAGGAATAAAAAGAAAATATTTTATATTATAAGAATAAAAATTGAAAAAAAAATTTGTATATGCAAATTTAAAATTGTGACCAAATTAAAGAAATAAATTGTGCAAAAGTAATTTGTCCTGTGCTTCGTAATCTTAAAGACTTGAAGAATAACTTCAAATACAACAAGCTGTTTACAAGGTGCTTATGTTATTTTTTTAATGTTTTTTTTTTTTTTTAAACTTAACGAAATTTGGACTGACTTTTTAATTTTAAATTGTTTTATACAAAGTAATTCATGTATTCTGTCTGCGAAATACCTCTGGGGTCATGGCAAATGCGTTCTGATTTTTTAGAGATTAAATTTTCTTGTTGGTTCTTATTTTTCTCAATTTGTTAAAGATATTTAACAGAATATTTGTTATTATCCGTTAGATAAACAAAACATCCATTAGCACTTACCTTAGAAAACAAATTTAGTAATTGTACCCACACAACAATAGTGGAGAGGTTATTATTCGTTTTTGCTGATGTTTGTAACATCTTTAAGTTACCGATCGACCTAGAATTACTTTTTGAATAGATTAATTAGTGTCCGTCCGTCTGGCTGACTGCATAGTAAACCCTATGCGCAATGTACAGGTCGAAAGAGTAAGAAATAAAATTGCTTTCGAATCGAAAAAGAATTAGCCCCCAGAATAGAGTCTTTTTGCCCATAAATCGTCTTAATATGTTGTCATTTAGATTAAATTTGATCAAAACTTATTGCAATACAAGTCTTCTTACCAAATTATAGAGGAATCGCTCCATGTTTAACCATAGCTCCCAAACAAATACTACACTGATAGAAAAGACGTCATCAGTCTTAGTTTTTGACCCCATGACACTTTCTTCATTGTTATGTTAGCTTTAAAATCACTTGGACAAACTGTCATCAGGTGAAATCAGGTCTTAAATGGGATGACACATCGGCAACATCGGAGTCAGCTTAATAAAAATTGGGATTGACTTAAGTCAAAGTGAGAGATTATTATTACTTACCCACCCGTTATACATGTCTGTTTTTCTTTTGTTGCATTTCGCCCTTTGTTTACACAAAAATTCTCAATTATAAGACATCAGCAGCATGTCCGATATGGTTTTCGTAATAATTCTACTTTAAAAATTTGATGTTTTGTACTCAATAATTTAAACAAATAGGATATGGGAATTTTTGCTTCTTATTTTACTTTTTAAACATGAAAATAATGTTAATAATACACAAAATGTTGCATCGAATTGATTTAACCAGGGTTTAAAAAACTGCAATCGAAACAAAAAACTGTCGAACAAAAAACGAAAATGTGTGAACAACTTTTTGCTTTTTGAGTTGGTTTGACAGCGGCTGTTTACATTTAATGAATCAGATGTAAAAGCAACAGTTTTTGTTTGGCAAATAACAAAGGAAGAAGTGGAAGAAAACTTTGACTGCAGTTTTTTTAAACGATAGACTTAACTGTAGTCATAGCCCAGATGACACATACAATATGACAAAATTTTATGATGACGTTCGTTATTGGATTGATGTCACTTTTTGTTTCATTGATGCCATTTGTTGATAATTGGTTGAAAACTTGCAGCACGATCAGATTAACGGATGTCAGAGCATAACCAATATGAAGAGCATTTTTCTATGAACCTACTGCTGAAAATAGCTTTTTATTTCATAACTTTCTTATAAATGTAGATATTGACATAAATAACTTTTACGATGTTGTGCTGGAAGGCCCAAAATTAACGATAGGCCTCATATAAACCCCCTTTTGAAAACAACGTATATCATAGATGAAGATATCTAAATAATATTTGGCACAAAGAAATGTTACATAAATCGTAACCTCATAATATAATTGTGTTTTGGCGGGTCCATGATTGCCCATGGGTCGCAAAAATGGCATACTTTCGAAAATTTGTTTTAAGATGCTGTGTTGAAGGGTGTCATATAATCGGGCTTGACCGACTATACTTTCTTACTTGCTTTTTTCCAGAATAATTTTTTTATTCCTTTTTTTATTTCTTCCGCTGTTGTTAGAATTTTTTTTATGGATTTTTGTTTATCTTTTTCTCTGAATGTGTGTCGAAACTTTCTTGAAGTGTTTGCAAACAATTCATTTTAAAATAAATATAAATATTAGAAAATATTTAGGATATTTTTTACTTTTGTTCAATACGTACTTTATGTTTGTGTAATTGTGGTCCCATATGCAAAGGTACTCACTCGTGCTACTCCTTGAGTTTTTAATAAGTGGTCATAAATTTTAATAGACCACAAAAAATAAAAGCGTTTTACAACCGGAGATAATTTTTTGTTTAGGTTTGTTTGTTTTTTTTTTGTTAGTGTTGATTGGTTCTTTAACTTTTTCACCCGTTATTCTAACATATCTAACAAAAAGCTTAAAGATTAAATAAATTTATTGGCGTATCTATATTTGGGTTAAGCCGTTTTGATAAACAAAGCAGTTGTGCTTGATCAACAAATTTATTTCAGTTTTCGTTCAATATATTGCCGTCGAAATTGTAATTCATTGCATTTTTGCATACCTGTATTGTTCAGCTTATCAACATTCTTTGAATTGCTTAAATATTAAGTTGGTGCTTTGTTTCTTTAAATAAGTTCCGCATATCAGCTTAAATTTAATTTAGATTCTAAAAGAATTGAATGTAATGAATACTTGAGTCTAAGTATAGGTAGATTATTAATCAATGCTTATAAAAAAGGATTTTGAATAAAGTTTTTTGATGTATTTATTTTCAACACAGCTGTAAAATAATGATGAGTTATTAGATTATTTTAATTGTAAATTGTTTAAATTAGTGGAATTCAAACCGAACTTGTTAATTTGTTACTCGGTAGTTTGTGAATTTATAAAAGTTACCAACTGTGAACGACCCCCTTTTTAAAACTTTGTTAGTCTGGTAACTATAAAATAAAAAAAATCATTTAATTAACATACTTACTCTCATTGTACACGAAAATTGCCAAAACACAAATATTTTTTTAGAAATGTATCACAAAAATTACTTTTTTATTATATTTATTTAGAAACTGCAACATCTGATTGTGAGTTACCAACTAACAACTGTTTTATCAGGGGTGCCGTTTCGTTAATTTGTTAAATGTTAGTCCGGTAGCGCGTTAAATATACAAAAACAAAATGCGTGTAAAAAAGTAACGATTAACGACTAACAAGCTAGCAAGCTCGGTGTGAATACCACTATTGATTAAATATCGTTACTTTCAGATTTGCCTAATTACTGATTGTATAGATACAAAAATAGATACAAATAATTCTTAAAATAATCCAGATTTCTGTAGATTATCGCAAAATTATCAAATGTAATCCTCAATAATCTAAAAAAGATTTAAGGAGTAATATCTGTATGATGTTATTATTATCTTAAAAAGTTTTTTTGTATTACATATTTGTATAACGGCTATATCTATAAAATCAGCGTACTCGAATAAGCTTTGCCTGTAGGGTGCCCAGCTTGATAAAATTCGAGGGCAGTGTTATTTAAAATTCTTTCTACAAGATTAAAAACAATAATCTAAATGGTTACTAATGGTAATCGCAGTTTCCCGTTAAAGTTCAACACATATTTTTTCGGACCTCCCATTTAAAGTTTGGAGTTTTGGTGGATTAAACTCGTCTATTTATGTGGACTTTTTCCATGTACGCAATATCTTGCGGGAACCTCTCACCATCCTCATCAGACACGGCACCAAGATTTTCTTATTTTCTTAAAAAAATGCAAGAAGTACATTGTTAATAACATCCGACTGAAAAAAATACTGAAAATGTCTAAAAAAGTCCAAACTCCAAAAAAAATTCGAAGACTGACGAAAAAAACCATTTAAAACCATAAAAACAACAAAAGTTAAATTTTAATGTTTTTCTCATTTTTATCGATTTTCCAAAGTTCGTTTTTATGGGGTTAATAAATTTTCATCAGGAATCTAACTCATTTCATCTTATTCTACACCCTTTTAGGTACCAGAATCCACTCTTAAGTCCAAACCCGTTTTTTTAACACACTAGGTCTCTTTTCTCGGAGATGGCGACATATATCTTTTTGGACTAAGATTTCCTTTATTATCATGTTACATTTCTGTCTACAAAATATCAAAAAACGTGAATGCCAAATACTCAAAAGCCATTTTAAACAAAAAAATACACTTTATAGTTTTAATAAGCACCATGTAACTTATTGTCGCTTAAGTAACGAAAAAATACTGCTTAAAGTAACAGCTGACTTTAACCGACAGCGAATATCGTTAAAAATGTTACTGAATAGCTAATTCGATAAATTTTCATTAATAAGATTTCTGTATGACGTGCTAAGTTCCCAATTTTTCATATTTGATAAATACACTGAGATTTATTGTTGAGGGAAAGCTAGCTTCTATGCGCATTTTCGTTATGTTTATTTTATCTTTATAAAAGTTAGCGAATCGCACTACAGATTTTTTCGACTTAATTAAAAAATTAATCCGTACGTAGTATCTAAATCAAGAATAAAACAATTCAGTTTTTAATTATAAATATTTTAAATATTTCTCAAACTTTGTATAATATTATTAAAAACAACAACAAAAAATATATAAGAAAAAAATGTGTTTCTTTAAATTTTTTTCTTAAGGCCCAAATACACTTGTCAAATGCTTGTCCAGCCGGCGAATTCATCGTGTACGTGTGCTTGACGTAATATTCGCCGTAATATCTAAATTTTTGGATTTTCCATCCAGCATCGTCGGTGTGACACATACAAACATATTTTCACTAATACTACCACAATGCTTGATGAGTATTATGATCAATGTATTTGGGCCTTTATTACATAAACAAACACTAAGCACATACAAATTGAGTTATATTTTTAATAGTAACGAAGAAAAAAAAAAGATTTATAACTTAGTCGTTTCCAATTTTGGCAGTTCATACCTTTAGCCTATAAACAAGAAACGAATGCGAGTTTTATAGTTCCGGCAAAAATAGAACATTTTTTCAAATTCTGTTAAAGCACTCTAAAACATTTGGTACTCTGAAAAAATAGTTTACAATATTCTACCAAAGTTCCAATAAAATACCTCACAGTTTACGATAACACAACAATATTTCTCATTTACATTTTAACCAAAAATACCCTACAGACCAAAACAGAACAATAAGCTTATCACAAGAGATTTCCTACAACATGACAAAATATATAATTGCAAATGACTTATTCTCGCTATAGTTTTCTAAGTATGCTGGAAAAATTTTTACGAAATTATGAAACTTAGCTTGGTAGAGTTAGAGAAATTGCTTCATTTCATTTTCGTAAAAAAAATTAATTGAATTAAAGAAAAAAAAAAAAAAAAATCATAATTCTTTCATTGTACTAAAACAGGAAAAAATACTTTGACTTTGCTGCCGTCTAGTGTAAACAAAAAGTCAAAATGATGAATTTTACTAAGTAATCTATTTTTGGTACTTTATTATCTTTAAAAAATGTTTATTACAGAAATATTTTAAGCACTTTATGAATCTTTATATTGGCTTAACGGACAGAGCACTATGCGCCAGATCTTGCCTTTATTAATAATCCATATTTCCGTTCAGAAAAATCATTAATATGGCTATTTAACTGATAAGTACAATAATTTTTTTTTGTGGATTGGTTCCACTCTATATGCGACAAATTTGCTTATTTACAAGCCCGTTAAGCCAAAAATGAGCCTCATCCCTTAAGATAATATTGGCGTATGTTAAGCGAATCGATAACTGATTTTGAAAATAAATTTTAATAACTTGGTAGCGTTTTATAAGCGTGAGCCTATTTAGAATGACTTGCTAATGCATATTTATTTCTTTCATTTTATCAATTATAACGAGAAGTATTCTCTTATTTTTTGATTCACATTTCGACCTCGATTAATTGTAATCTAAACATTTCAGGTATACGGCGTTCTTCCTTAGTTCAACACAACATCACACATATTTAGTCATTTTATTACAATCAAAAGATACGAATGAAGAAAAAAAATAAGAAACCACTTGAAATTTAAAAAAAGAACAACAATAAAGCGCCACTATCCAACTTGTATTATTTATTGAAATCATCAGTATTTAACGTTAAAGCAACGCCTCTCATAAATCGTACATGAACAACGGCCACAGACAACGGGCAACAAACAGTAGCAGCACCAGTAGAGGCAGCTTAAGATACATTTCTAGTTAATTGATTTTGAAAAGAAAGAAGAAAATACATAAATAAATGTCGATTACAACGAGTACATTTACACTCAGAAAAAAACTGTATGTGACGTCACGTAAATAAAATACACACGAGAGTAAATAATTGAGACTGAGAAAAAAGAAAACTTAAAGATTACACTTTTCCACACACTTACACGCGACATAATTTTCTATAAAAGAGTAACTGAAATTGCAAAACCATCAACCGCACAAAGAAATCGACAATGAATAGTTTAAGACCGAATAGTGTTTGCGATACGACTCCCCTGAAGAGGCTGGAAAGCCAGAGCAGTTGCAGTGAACCATCTTCGCCAACTTTGAATGGTGGCTTGTGTGTCGGTGCTACGACAACAGCAACAATTGCCGCTGCTGCTGCAGCAGTAACAATCGCTAATGGAGGCTGTTTGGTGGGTGTAAATGGTCTGGGTGCTACTGGTCATGGTAGTGATACAACAACTTCGTCATCGAGCACAACGACAAGTACAACATTGTCGTTGAACAATCAAAATAATCATCACATTAACAATTACAACAACAATAATAACAAAAGCGAAAAAAGTTTAAATATTTTGGGCAATTCCGGTATTGGAGGAGTTGGTGTTGGCGGTGTTGGTTGTGGTGGCGGCGTGATCTCTCTTGGAACAGGTGATAAACACAAAATGGAGTTGTATGGCACCCGGAAGATATGCTGTCGCCTATTGGTGGATTTGATAATACTGGCATGTGGTAAGCGATAAAATACAGCTAAAAATACTACAAAACTATTTGTAAATGAAAATATTTATAAAAATGAATTATGAAGGGCTGAGAAAGTAATTAAAATAGTAAAAATAACTCTTGTATTTGTGCGTTTAACAAAAAAGATTAAGGGTGTTCAGTAAATGTTGGATAGTAAAGAAACGAAATTAGTTTTTACGTTTTTGGTACCTAGCGTTTTTCGTACATTATTTAAAAAAATTTAATTGATTTCCTCACATTTCTAAAAAAGCCAATTTTTTTAGATTTTCTTAAGCAATAGACGGCTTCATGGCCAAACTGAAGTGATTGGGCTTAAACCTCTGTTTATCCCCTCAACTTATAAGTACAGCTATAAAATAGAAACCGAATTTAACAAACATTTGTATAATGTGCTGATGTGACGCTAGAAAATGTGTACCCGAATGAAGGACCTGCGCAATGTGCTATCTTGTTTTCTTTGTATAAGAGGATTCTCAAATAACCAAGTTGAGCCATTAACACTGAGATAACATTGTGATAATGTTATCCAGAATGTTAACATTTCAGATTATATTTACGCTTCAATAATAACACTGTGCTAGAATTTGAGGAATTTGTTTTTAAAAAATGTTACGGACAAAAAACTAATGAAGGTCGGAATAAATTTTATCCCCCTATGGGCGACTCCTAGGCAGTTGTGGGACTTTTTCTTCAGTATTTTTGATTTATATTCTTCATATGTATTTAAGAAAATATCCCATAACTGCCAAGGGGTCCCCCTAGGGGAATGCAATGCATGACAAGCAGAGACCTGCGCCGAAGCGGCTTAGCCGGCTGTTAGCCAGCCGCCGATGAAAATATTCGTAGCCACCGCCGCCGAAATTTCTTCGGCTAAAAATCGGCTGCAGCTAAGCCACCGATTACTTTGTAAATAATTTTTATTCTCTTTTTTAGCACCTTGCCACATTCTTTTGTGTTAGTGTATCCTTAAAAAGTGCAACTCTTATGGCCATTTTCTCATTGTATCGATAAACTGGCTGTTACTTAATGTCAAAAAATTTATTAGAGCGATAAACTGTCCGTTAACGATTTTGGGTTTCTCAATATACCGACAAAAAACATTGTTTTCAGCTGGCAGCACCTCTCAAAATACATGTTTAAGCTGGTAATCAGCTGATTGAATTTATCTGTACGGCAAATAAAGGCCAGTTTACACGGTAATACATTGTATTACGACATATTGTATAATGAGAGAAATCATATCATGTAAAAGCAAAATGCATTGAGTAAGAGAGAATACGAATACAAAATCTGACAAGTGGTCGGTAAATGGTTTTTTTCTAAACCATTTTAGAAACTTATGTGTTTTCATCACACCAGAGGTGTATTTTAACGGAGCATATTGATGGTGGTAGCATTTTTATACAATTACAAAAACAACTAAAATCAAATCAGGAAATTTTTATGTTGTTTTTGTAAAAATTTAAAACTGCAACCATCTGTTTTGTTGTTATTATTTTTGATTTTACTTATACCATCCGTGTAAACATGAATTATACCTACAACAGATTTTTCTTTTTTTCTTTTAAGCACGGAGAGAATTTCATAATATTTTGATTCTACAAAGTCGTAATACATTGTATTACCGTGTAAACTGGCCTTAACTAATGGGCAGATGAGTGCTGGTTAAGCCTAGATTACACTATCTCACAAGTCTTACGTATTCCATAATACTTTGTGAGATAGAAATCTAATGAGTTTTGTTGCGACTGTCAAAAAATCTAATGTAGCATGACAGTTTGTGTTCACACCATCACACAAAGTATAAACACTCACACATGAAAAAAAATGCAACCCTGATCCAATGAAAAGTATTATTGTTTAGAAATTTTTCAAAAAACGATGAAGTCGTATGGGATGTCAAACTTTTTTCATAATACTTGTCATTTTCGTGACACATTGCATTCACACTATCACACTTTGTCATATTACTTGAGATTTTGACATGTATTAATTCAAAGTATAATAGTGTAATCTAGCCTTTAGCTTTGCGACAGAATAGAAGCAAATTAGACATTGAAAAAACCAAATTTCTTTAATGTGCAGTTTTTCGTTGGGATAAGAGATAATAGTGTAATGAGAAAACGGCTTCTTGTTTATAAAGCACCCACATTTCATCAAAATTTTTAAAATAACGACATATAGCAAAATGAGTGAACAGTGGTGCAATCGTTTTATAATATTTTATGATAACTATTCTGCGTATTTTCCCGCCGAAAAGTTTTAACTCTGTAAAAATTTGACCAAATCTCTTTTGTTAAACAGCCTTAAGTGTTGATTGTTTTAGAAACTATATATTTGGCTGCAATTCAAAATTAAATAAATATGTCTGAGAATAACAAAACTACAGATTTTTTAAAACTTCAAAAGTAATAGAGGATCCAGCGATACGGAGATCAGCGAGTTCAGTTCGGATTTCGTGCATTACGAAAATATGCTTAACAAGAAAAGTGAATTTAAGAGTAAAACGCAAATATGTTTGTTTGCGTCACTATTGAGGTATTCGTGTACGCGGTCAACACACCAAGACTACCCTTCAACGTGGTCGAAATTTTGGTGTGTCACTGTACCACATTTTGTCCTTTTTTAAGAGACCGTTTTCAAGCCGAACAAAGATAAATAGAAGTTCTAAAAAAGATGGTGTTTTTTATTATAATTGTTTTATATGTAAAAATGTTAAATTTTGTACATCTGGAATAGCTAATTATTCAATTAATGTTTGATTTCCTGTGTCATTGAAAACATGTGATTCCTGTTTAAACAAAAACATATTTGTATGCCATGAGTAGTGAATTATAGTTTGAAAAATGGTTCGTTTAATATAAACACATACAAATATGTTTACACAAATGTACATCATATAATTTTAATATACATATCCCATCGGCTGACAGCCACACCGACTAACAGCCGGAGCGAGCCGCCGCCGAGCAATTTTTTGCGTCAGCCGCCGCCGCCGATGAAAACCCACGGCGCAGGTCTCTGATGACAAGCCTCCATTAGTTTTTGTCCTTAACATTTTTTCAAAACACACTTGCCACTAAAGGCCAGTTTACACGGTAATACAATGTATTGCGACTTTGTAGAATCAAAATAATATGAAATTCTCTCCGTGTTTAAAAGAAAAAAATAAAAGTCTGTTGAGAGTATACTTTATGTTTACACGGATGGCATAAGTAAAATCAAAAATAAAAACAAAAAAGCAGATGGTTGCAGTTTTACAATTTTTACAAAAACAACATGAAAATTTCCTGAGTTGATTTTAGTTGTTTTTGTAATTGTATAAAAATGCTACCACCTTCAATATACTCCGTTAAAATGCACCTCTGGTGTGATGAAAATACATAAGTTTCTAAAATGTTTTAGAAAAAAACCATTTACCGACCGCTTGCCAGATTTTGTATTCGTATTCTCTCTTACTCAATGCATTTTGCTTTTACATGATATGATTTCTCTCATTCTACATTATGTCGTAATACAATGTATTACAGTAGTTCCCGCTTAAGTGCGCATCGAAAAATGTTCAGTTTTCTACGCATTTAAACGGGGAATCATTTAACCGATAACCCGGATAAATGCGCAATCAACGCATTTATAAAAACCTCGCTTAAAAAACATAATAATCATTTAAAAGTACTTCTTTAGTTACATATAAGGGAAAATAAAATTTATTATATGTACATAGTTTTCATACGAAATTAAATACATTTAATATTAAAACTAATTCAATAAACATTCTTACATAAATACTTATGGACATACATTTTTATTAAAAATATAAATATGTTTTGTTTATAATATGTATTTTATTCGACCTTTATTATTTTCAAGTATTAATAGGTCTTTATGTCTTTTTTTAAAAACTAACCCCCATATTTATAAACGATTATTAAATTTAACAAACGTTTATTTAGGAGAATTTTCATACAAAGTTTGTTTTGTAAACCTTTATTAAATTTAAAATTTTTTTATAAATACAGGGGGCAAATCGCGACATTCGATATCGATCGAAATTGCAATACAATTAACATTGGAATTTCGATCGATATCGAATGTCGCGATTTGCCCCCAGGCGTAAATGTTTATTCGAACCCATATTTAGGCACCAACTTATTCACTCTTTCCTCTTCTTCATCATCGGAAGATTCCGATAACTCTTTAAAATTATTCTCTATGATTTTTGAAATTCAAGAGAAATTTACTTTTTTACTTCAACTGCCCTTTTAAATGTTTGTGTTGCCATCATATAAGTACAAAAATACTTTTACTAACTTTATAAATGCCTTGATGGATATTTAAAAAAATGTAAAATTTTTTTGGTTACGCATTTAAGTGATTTATTTTGTTTAAATTTATGGAATATCGGACAAAAATAATGAATCATTAAAACGGGGAACGCATTTAAGCGAGGTCATTTAAGCGGGATTTTGTTCATGTAATTATGTGAAAATGTTGCTTGCCAGCACATTTTGCGCATTTAAGAGGGGTAATCATTTAAGCGAGGTGCATTTAAGCGGGAACTACTGTACCGTGTAAACTAGCCATTATCACCATCCATTAGGGTGGCTTCGATACAAATATAGCAGCTTAATGGAATTCTTGAATTTGGCTCATGCAGCGGTAGGGTGCCCATTGACGGATCATATGTATGACCAACCAAACATTATTTTTCATCCCCATCAGTTTCCAACATACCTACCCGCTATCACCTTCTTGAGGGGGCTATACAAAATTTTCAATACATGCTAGAAATAAATTGAAGAAAAAGTCCCATGATTGCCTAGGAGTCGTTCCCTAAGGGGAAAAATGAATGATCGACTTTCGCAAGTCTTTCGTCTTAAACATTTTCTCAAAACATACTTGCGCTTTATCTCAACACCTAAGGGGGGGCTCCTTTACAAATATGGCGTTTTGTAGAACTCTTAAATTAAATAAACATTTTTCATCTTTTGTAAATAAAATCAAAAGTTGTAGACAGATTTTATGGCTTGTTTTGTTTGGAACTTTGTTTTCTTTCTATAGGTGCAACAAAATTTGAAGCATGGCTGCATTATCCAATTTTTTTTTCCAAAATTTGTGTTTATTAACGTACACGTTTAGAGCGTTGCGACCATTTCACGTCAATGACCTATTAAAATTAATTCTCCAGCGATCGTGGTGATCGGCATGATTAACAATTAACCATCAAAACCTGCGTCAAAGTAATGTCAAATTAATTTAAAAAAATTTTGCTCTTCGTAAAATTTTCCCCAGGGAAAATTGAAAACAAATGCTTTTCGACATGAAACATTTTTTTGCAAAGAGTTTTACTTATCTCAGGAAATGATACTTTCGGGGATCAAGTGGTAGTTGTGTCGAGAGAAGGGAGATCTTAAAAATCTTACTTTGAGGGCTGACATTTTGACGAGTGGGAAAGTTCGGTTTGTGGGCCGATCTCTCGATGTGCCGTTGCTATTCAACAGATATTGCTAGCATCTTTCTGCATTTCCCTTGCAAGTTAATGTCGGTTATCGCACTTAGTATATCTCGACTGTAGGATGACGGTAATCTCTTTATGACTTTTCTTAAATCTTAAATATCGGTTGTTTTGACACTGACTTTATCTGTTGGAACTTCTTCATTATAAGATGTCTGTAGGAATTGCAAATGCCTTGACAAATATTTGCTATCGATTAACATTTTATAAAAATTGTTTAATTGTTATCTATGATTGTCTTCTTCCTCATACATGTATGACCTACTGACAGTTATAAACGCTACAATGTTATTGATTTAACTCAAGTGTGTCAATATTTAAAATATCATCAGGCAAGTTTTTCTTTGAGTAATATTAACAAATTAAACAAAGTAGAACAAATAATTAATTTTCCAAGTATGTTTTGCTTAAAAGAATATTGTAAATATTGTAAAATATACAATCTGTAGAGTGATTTTATTAAAAAAAACTTTTGGGCTTGTGTAACTTAATGAATAAATATTTTAAAGTTTTTGCTTTCCTAAGTGTTAGTCATTTTTTTTAAACAGTTAAGCTGGAGGTACACACAAGGCATCACCGCAAATAAAATTAAAATTTAACTTGTCAAAATCAACTGATTTGTTCGAACGCCGCTTGTGACGCTTAAGAAGTACATTGACCTATTTTTTCGCATTCTACGAGTCAAGGCAACATACGTTTTTCTGCATGCAACTTGCTACCCTGCAAATAATGCGACTAGTCCACACACGCATGTAAAATGTAGCCCATAAGAGACTAGGACTAGTCCAAAGGTAACCCCAATGTATGGAAAAAACATGGTCTGTTTAACATAACGATGTCCTAGGGCAGGACCATATAACCAAGCTTTGAATTACAAAGGAGTAGTCTTAAAACTACTCCATGGTATACTCCAGAGGATTAGCTTTGAAATTGTTTAAAAACGAAAACAAGTCGTTAAACAACGAAGACATGTGGTTTCACCACAACAATTTTCACTTTTTAACAATGACATGGTCCATGCATGCATTACATTGGACCAGTCCAGGGAGTAGTATGTACAACTATATTGGAGTTCAGTTTTAGGCTTGCAATAGTGCAAATGCAAAATATCGTAGCTCTCTTGTTAAATCCAACAACAAAATACACAGAGTTTCCGTTAGATTTTATTAAATTTGCATTTGCCGTTTTGCAAGCCTTATACTGAACTCCGATTTTGATCTATCTTTTGTTTGCCGATGCATATAATGCAAAAGAGCGTAGAACGCGTAATGTGGAAATTTACTTTTGTTTACTTATGTTTATCAATAATTTCTTTCATTGAATACCCATGTTGTTTTTGTTTGGTGTTCCATAAACAATGATTCATAAGCAGTTTGTTATGTTAACCATCTTTTGGGTTTTTAATAACATGAAGTTTAATTAAATAAAAATCATAAATTGATTTCAAAATTATATTTATCACATTCATTGAATTTTTTATTTACAATTTTATTTGCAATTTATTGTATTTATTAATTAATTATTCTATTACTTTAATAGTTTTTACGCATTTACTTTCATTCACAAAAATGAGAAAGCGAAAGAAAAAATAGCCAGTAGATGTGTTCGTTTCAGTGTTACCACCACTGAACAAAAAAATGTTATACGATTGTTTATCAAAATTGTTCAAATTTTTGTACTCTGCTATAACGAAAAACCTAACATAAAATCGGTGGCAGAATGCACCGATTGCAAATACATCTGGCACAACTTGACTAGAAGTTATTCTAAAAAAAAACAACTGGGACAAGCGACGAATTTTGCCCAACACGACGAATCTTTCTGCAAAAATTCTCTGAGAAAATTCTTTGTAAGAAGCATAAAGACTGAGTCACGTAGAATGCTTTGTACTTTATACCACAGAATTCACAGAACTGTAAAAAGTGACGTGTGAAAAAGGCCCAAATCAGTTGCGAGGGCAGCTTACGAAGAAAGAGACAGAAAGCTTTTTTTTGGTAGTGAAGTGGCAAGGTGTAAAAACAGGCCGCAACAATCAACACAAATGGCGTGATCAAAACAAAAATAACAAAACACAAACCACGTTAAACAAATGCATTAGTTAAACAAACGTTGTTTTTTTGTGCAAAAAAATGTATTTAGTTATATTGTTTTGTTTTATAATGTTATTTACTTACTTAAATATTATTTACTCGTGTTGTGGTGAACTTAAAAGTTAATTTTTACAACAGTTTTGTAAATAAATCTTAATTAAATAAATTTGTGTTCATTGTATTGCGGCATAGAAGATGATGAAAAGAGAAATGCAAAAGGGCAGCTTTCGTTGAAAGAGACAAAAAAAAAAACGCAAAATCTTCCGTCTCGTGACAGTTCTGTGTATTCTGTGCTTTATACCTAGCTTTTTTTCAACTGACAACTAAGTTGATAAACGGGGTTTCTTATGAGTAGGGATGCGATTTCCATGCAAATGCATGTTTTTTGTCGATAGTCTAAAATCGATGTCGACCAATTATATTTCCGAATCATTAAATTTGCGTTAAAATGGCATCGATTTGTTTTTGCATATTGTTGCATATTTTGGTGAAATTGCATATTTTTGCATATTTTGGTTTTAAATGCATATTTTTGCATATTTTAACATTTTTGAGTGATATATTTTTAGAAATTTTCATATCATAAAATAAAATTCTTCCAAAAATGTTCAAATCTTCAAAAAAAACATTTTTAAGATCAATTAATAATTTGTTTGAGATCTGCTTAAAATGCAATATTTCGACGAAAGATCATTCGATTTTTAACCGATGCAGCACCTTACATGGTTAAGGCTGCCAATTGTCCTTAAACAATTTATCTAAAACTGTTACATGTTACTTGCTTGGCACAATTGGAAGCCAATTCGATAATATTGATTTATTGGTTGCATACGGGAAAAAATATTTTTTAAATTTTTAATGAAATATATCTCTTGGTACCGTCACCACCGCAGCCAGTACTAACAAGAAGGTGAACCTGAATAGATGCTTCAGAGTTCTATTCAAAAAACTTTGAGCAATTTAAGAATGTTATTGAAGAACTTGTTGCTACCGATGCTTATGCAATAACAGTAAAAAAAATATTAAATTTTATTTGTTATTAATGTTGGGAGAATTTCAACTAACTGTAGTGGGGAATGTAAGATGAGATAAACTCACTGTTATTGTTGATGTGTTTTGTTTAAACTTTGATATTGTTACAAGTGGAACTGTTGCTTATAAGTCTTATACGTTTAACAGTTTTATTTGGTTTAATATGTTTAGTTTTTCTGAAATCTTTATGGATGAAGTTTCCTGATGATCTGGCCTAAGCAACCAGTGAAATGCGCATAGGAATATCTTATCCCATCAACAATAAATTTCAATTGTTTTCATCAAGAATAAAAACTGGGAATTAAGCACGAATAACAAAATCTTTTGAAATTTAAATAACATCAAAAGTCAATTAGCATTTGTATTTTCCAACTTCGGATATATTGGTGAAACAATAACTAAATTGGAAGGATTTAGTTCACTTTAGAGTCAACCCAAATTATTAAATCAACATGTGGAAGGAAAATAGCCCGACAAATTAAAAAAAAATCCAAAACGTGTTGCAATAAAAAAATATAGGATTTTAAAAAAATAAAACAAATTTCAACTATTTTTGATCTGGAATCATATGTGGGATCTGAATTAGAAAATTAATATTATCCAAATGAATTGGCATCCTTGAAGTATGCCTCAACTTCGGTTGACGTTAATTTTCCTTGTACAAAAGCTTTTATGTAGTTATTTAAATAAAGTTTAAAAAAATATTATACATTTGAACAAAGTATATTTATACCAAGTCTACAACAAATCAACAATAAAAAAAACAACATTAATTTTGTTTGTGTAAAAACATTTGATACTGTCAAACAGCCAAACATAAAGAAAACAAAAAAAAAAAAATCATGGCGCACTAAAGTGTAAGCAAATTTTGACAATATAAACAACTGAACAGCTGATCACTTGCATGTACCTGTAATACATATACTTTGCCTTTGAATAACAATAGAATAAAAACAACAATAGAATTTTTTATTTGGTTTTGTTTTAAATATGTAAAATAAAAAAAAAAAAAAAACGATTTTTTATTAAAAATGGTAAAATTTTTAGTGCATATTTTTTAATTTTTTAATGCATATTTTGGAGATTTTAGTGCATATTTTATGCGCATATTTTCGATTTTTTAGTGCATGAAAATCTCATCCCTACTTATGAGCTTTGTCACATTTCCTACGTTTCTGTTAACGCAAAGAACAAAAGTTGGGCAACTTGTAACGTACGTTGAGTTATAGAAAGCTATCAGTTTCTTTATTGATTTATTTTTATTTAATTTTTTGTATTGTGTGTCAGCAAAAATAAAACAAAATACAAAATAATATAATTAACCAAAATTAAATAAATAAAACGGAGAACAAACTTATTGTCTCAGTCTTAGTATAGCGGTCTCGCCCAAAATCGTCGACCTCTATCCAAAACATCAAACCACATCAAGCCAAGTTAATTAAAAGAAAGCATCAAAATAACCTCGAATTCTATTGGAAATTTATGTACTTTAATTAAATTTTGTTTTAAAAACGGCTGATTAAAGTGCCCCTCCTCCGCTGTTACGTTAGTGTCAGTTAAAGAACGCCAAGTACGACGGATTCTATGCACATATTTACCTTACAGCTTTTATAACTGAGAAAGTTAAAGCTAAATACTTTGTATTTTTATTTTAAATACCATGAAAAATCAATTAATTAACTTAAAAGTAACTTTATTTACTTCAATATTTAACAACTAAAACCAAATATGCCAACCTGGTACAGATTTATTCGTCATCCGTCTGCATAAGAAATAGAAATATACCTCACGCAGAGTTCGATACTCACGACGAATTTAGGTGTACGCAATGATTCTGTGTATTTTTATATACAGCAATGTGTTCTATTTAAGACGACTTATTTTCGTTGCTAATAACTTATCGCTGGTTCCACTTGTGTTTTAAGCATTACACTACCAACTTTAATGTGTCTTAAACTTAAATAAACTATATGTATTATAATAAAATTTGGTACAATTTCGCTTTATATGACTGGAAATCACACAATCAATAAGAGGAGCGAAGTTGATTTTACGATGTCCGTGTGTCCGTTGAATTAGGTTTTCCGAAAACCCAAGGTATGGTGGGGACTTGGTAATTATATATTTATGTCATATATAGTCCGGAATGGTTTGCTATTGAAATCAGCCAGATCGGTCCACAAATGGCTGAGATATGACAAAAAAAACCACGACTGCCTCTAATTTTACCCAAAAATCCATTGTTGTTGTTGAACGGTTGGAGCGATCGTTTCCAAATTACGTATTAGCATTTTGGTTATCAATACACAACATCCGACAAAATGTGTGCGGGATTGGACAAGTGGACGTGTCACAAAGGTGTGTTATTTATATCTTAAGAACGGTATTTATATAACTTTCTGTTCCTATCGCACCATGGCGATCAGGGTGGTTGTTAACTGTATGGAGCATATCTGTTTTCTACTTTTCCATGCTCTCACCATCCAATTTGATTGGTTTTTTTTTTGTCATTATTTTTTTTTTTTTTATTGAATCTTCATATATTAAATATGAACTAACAATAATTAATCAAATCTTAACCTAATACGTTATTTTATCTCCTGCCAGTGCCAGACAAAATTTTCTTCATCACGGGTTATGTTCACTTTTATAGGTGTTTATCGCTCATCTAATTGGGTAAGTGCTGCAGTGTCTCTTCTTCTTAAGCGAGTGTGGCCGCCATGATTTAAAATATTTCGAGCTAGTGGATTTGGGTGTTGTTCAAGCCTTTTTAAATATTTTATTGCATATTTTGTAATCATAGATTTCACTAATGGCACATTGAGATCCTTATGAATGTTTGAGTTTTTAACATACCAGGGAGCGGCTGTGATTATTCGAAGAAGTTTATTTTGGCGCCTTTGAATTTTGTCGATATTAGAGGCCGAGGCAGTGCCCCATAGTTGAATACCGTAGCACCAGATAGGCTTTAAGATAGAGTTGTAAAGTAGAAGCTTGCAATCGAGACTAAGGACAGAATTTCTTCCAATAAGCCAATGAATTTGAATGGCTTTTAGTTTCATTTGAGTTAATTTTGCCTCTATATGGCATTTCCACGTTAATCGCCGAGCCAGATGTATACCGAGATATTTAACTTGCGAATGTTGAGGAATTATTTGATTATTGATTGTAATAGGGGGGCAAGATTCCCGGCGCAAAGTGAATGTTATATGTACACATTTTTGCTCATTGACCATTATCCTCCATTGTCTTAACCATATTTCTAGTTGAAATATATGATGCTGTAAGTAACGCGATGCTTCATAACGATTTTCGTGGACGCTTAGAAAAGCTGTATCGTCTGCAAATGTTGAAGTTTGTGTGTAGTTGCTTGTTGGCATGTCCGAAGTATAAATTAAGTATAATAGGGGGCCCAGGATGCTGCCTTGTGGGACTCCAGCGGCAATGGGCTGAGGTGAACTTAAGAAATTTCCTTCTTTAATAATAAATTGACGACCGACTAAGTAGCTTTCTAGCAGCTTGTGTGTGTTTGCTGGTAAATTTTGCTTCAATTTGTGTAATAAGCCTTCATGCCAGACTTTGTCAAAAGCTTGCGAAACATCGATGAAGAGTGCTGAGCAATATTTCTTTTCTTCAAATGCTTTTCTTATGACATTTACTATTCGATGAGTCTGCTCGATTGTGCTGTGTTTTCTTCTAAATCCGAACTGATGGTTTGGAATACATCTATTTTCACTTAAAATTGGTGTTAATTTTGAAACTAATAATTTCTCAAACAGCTTTGACATATTTGATAATAAGCTAATAGGTCTATAAGACTCAACTTTTGTATGATCTTTACCTGGCTTTGGTATCATGGTAACTAAGGAAACCTTCCATTTTTCAGGATAGTATTCAAGGCGTAAAATAGCATTAAAAATAAAAAGAATAATTTTCTTTGCTATGCGAGGTAGCTCCAAAAGCATTTTATTACTGATTTTATCAATACCAGGTGCCTTCTTAGTGTTTAAGTCACAAATAGCCTTTTCGATTTCTCTTATCTCAAATCTGAGGGGAATAGCTGCTCTAGCATCAACAGGTGGTAACTCGACCGCAATATTGTGAGATATATTTGGTGTAAATACGTTTTTCAAATGATTTACAAACAGGTTTCCTTTTTCATTATCATTTCTTGCCCAACTACCATTCAAGTTTCTTAATGGTGGCTTAGATATAACTGGCCTTTTTAGATTTCTAGCTGCACGCCATAATGAGTAGTCAGATTGTGGAGTTGCATCAAGTTCCTTAAGATATTTTTCTAGAGAAGCCGTTTTCTGATTCTGTAGTAACTTTCTTAGCCTTTTTGTGCATTCTTTTAATAAAATCTTAAGTTGCGGGGATCTGTAAAGTTGCCACTCTCTTCGAACTCTCCTTTTTTCAGTCAAGAGCCGCTCGACATCTGAAGAACATATTTTATTATTTTTAATTTTTTTGGGGGTAACGCTGGAGTGTTGAACAGTTTAAGATAACTGTCAAAGTTAACAAGAGAGAGATCCACATTCTCCGGTGTGCTAAGCGGAATATTTTCTGTGCAATGGGCACTGAGAAATTTTTTATATTGTAACCAATTTATTTGTGTGGCTGGCGTCGCTAAGTAACCTGACGGAAATACAATTCTATTTGGGTTCGATATAGTAACAATTGTAGGTGTGTGGTCGGATGATAATTCTAAGGAAGCTTCAACATGAATCGTTTCTGTGGGGATGTTTTTAACCACGCCAAAGTCGATAACATCTGGAATTTTTTGCTGATCAGTAGGCCAATATGTTGGTTGCCCGCTCGCGACCACATTTAAACCCATTTTAGAGATTGTGCTAAACAAAACACGACCTTTTGGTGTTATAAGTCGTGACCCCCAGAAGGTATGTTTAGCGTTATAATCGCCAGCGGCCAGAAAACAGGGTCCTAATGATTTATAATATTTATAATATTGGCCTTCTGATATGGAAAATCTAGGTGGAGAGTATAAAGAAGAAATTACTATGTTTCGATTTAGCTCCTCAACACAAATAGTCGTTGCTTGCAGATAGTCTTCACGGTGATCACACATAATGTAGTGTTTGACTCGAGTTTTTATTAAGATGGCAGAACCTCCACAAGCTCTATCTCGAGGGTCCTTGGTATCATATAGTATATAACCATTGATTTTAAACGTATTTCTTGAGGGACCTCAAGAAATTTGATTGGTATTGATAAAAAACGACGCCGGACCATCGGCCAAGGCTAAGCCGTCCCTAACGCCCGGCAACGTTAGAGAAAAATCGTAAAGTCCGACATTTATGCCTCATAACTAGGAAAATATTAATTATACATACATAAAAATCCTTTACTAAGAAGTTATTATTAAATGTGAGTTTTCTCTAAATCTTACATTTAGCAAAACCTAACTAAAAAAAAGCAAACAGCAGCATTGATGCGAATTTTTTCTTTAGAACTTTTTTCTTACACACGTCAATTCTGCTTCAATATTTTTTTTTCTAAAACGACTGGGGAATTTCGGGTTTTTTAGTTTATTCAATAAACTAACAGGGGTGTGCTGGAAATCGTAAACGTAAAACGCCAGAATTTGGAAGTTGTTTTTATTACACTTTTATAATTTTTGTTATAAAATTTTGTTTAACAGAGAAATATTTGTATAATATTTGACAGAAAAATCTTTTATTACAGAAATCTTATTAAAAAACGGCTTTTAAAATTCTTGCGTTTTACGTTTCCGATTTCCAGCACACCCGTGTAAACCATTTTTGAGATACGCGATTCATAGAAAATGCGTTTATTTAATAAATTAAAAATTTGATTTTTTTAGTGGTTTATTTAATATTTTTTAGCTTATTTTGTTTAATATGAGATTAAGGAAAAACTTGTTAACAACTTTTCTACATTTATTAATATTTTCTAAGTTATGAAACGTAAAAGTAAAATTTAATGTAAAAATATATGTATATACGGCTTAGCCTTCGCTGATCGGCCTAAATTTTATTGGGCGCTGTTTTTTTTATCAATACCCGCCAAATTTGCGGGTGATACCTAAAAAAATCAAACTTTTGATTTTAACGGTCACCCTAATGGCGATACTTTTTTTTTTAAGTTATACAAATGCTTAGTCAGGAAAACTACCTGTTAAGTTCGGCGATAAGAATATAATTCTAAAAAGCTCTATTGAAAATCTCACTTCTCTATTGAAAAATAACTTACATACATATATATAAGGGTTCCGTTAAGACTAGTTGCTAGTAGTACTGGGAAACTATCGATAGACTATCGATATTATCGATAGTCTTAAAATATCGAAAATATCGATAGGAAAAATATAAATATCTATATTTTTATTATTTAAAATACAGCTGTGAAGACATCTAACAGCAGCTATACACACACAGTTTTTTGCCGCAAATTTTTACTTGCTATTATTAATTCGGGCTGAATTACAGCAATGAATACAAACAACAAGAATGGCAAGTGGTATGGATTGCTTAAGCCTAGATTACACTATCTCACAAGTCTTACGTATTCCATAATACTTTGTGAGATAGAAATCTAATGAGTTTTGTTGCGACTGTCAAAAAATCTAATGTAACATGACAGTTTGTGTTCACACCATCACACAAAGTATAAAAACTTACACATGAAATAAAATGCAACCCTGATCCAATGAAAAGTATTATTGTTTAGAAATTTTTCAAAAAACGATGAAGTCGTATGGGATGTCAAACTTTTTTCTTAATACTTGTCATTTTCGTGACACATTGCATTCACACTATCACACTTTGTCATATTACTTGAGTTTTTGACATGTATTAATACAAAGTATAATAGTGTAATCTAGCCTTTAGCAGTGCTATTTACTGCTAATTACAGGCCTTTATGTCGAAATTTGTACATGTTTAAATAGGGACTGAAATGTCAAATTTTTTTGTAATGTTGTAAAAAACAAATGCAAATCCAAACACAATTGCGAGCATAGGACAAAACAATGAACGACCATTAGAGGATAAGTCCGCTAGATTGATTACCTTTTTGGGTTTAGAATTTAGAAAATTTTTTAAAGTTGCAATGGAATATCTTATAGTCCCTGTTACTTCCGTTCTTTTAGAAAGGTACTTATCAATTTTTAAAAAACTGTCATTTAAAATAACGTGCGTATATACAAGCGTCTCATACATTCAATAAAGTGATAAAAACAACGGACTGTAGCCTTATAAAAAAATAATTAAAGTTTTTCTGCACAAGTACAAACATTCAGTTGATAGATATATCGATAGAGAAATCTGAACTATCGATAAATATCGATAGGAGAAAATATCGATAGTATCCCAGCACTAGTTGCTAGTGAGCTTTTCAATCAGCGAAAGGGTTGCATGTTTAATTACCACCAGATACTCTAGTCTGTTTCATTTAATTCAAGAAAATAAAAAAAAAACTTATTTATATATAAACGTAAAGCTGTCTGGCTTAGTAAAGGTGAGAACTTTCAAAAAATATTAGTTCTATATTGGATTATGTCAATTTTTGCAATAAGTAAAAAGCCCAAATATTCACAAAAATGGAATAGTTTAAAGTATCCATGGCAGCATTGGCAGTTTTTGAATTATTATTCAGAAAGCGGCAACACTGATCGGTTCTATGGCTTTTAAATAAATGTGTCGTTATCTTCATCATTTATTCTCGATTGAACTTTTTGCACTTTGCTCGTGATCTTAAGAAACAACAACAACAATAAAATTTATTAATTGTTGTATGAGTATTTTATTTAAATTTCTTTAATTAATACTTATATAATTAAATGAATACATTGTTAAACTATGAGAAAAAAATATTTGCCGAGTTGCTGAATATTATTTGGTTGGTTTGGTTTGAAAAAATGATTTGAAAACTGCTGAAAACATGAAAATGGGATGTTGTTGAGAATTACACGTACGATACTATAAGATTGGTACCTTTGAAGTTAACAGTTACCGTGGAAGAAGTAATTTTTATAACCTTCGCTGCCATCTATGAAGAGCGCACTATACGTTAAGCCCGGCTTCGGAATTCATCCATCAGGCTATTTAGCTGCCAGTTCATCCATCAGGCTATTAAGCCGCCAGTCCATGTTAACGCAAATTAAGAGATCAATGTATCCGATTTAGTACACAAGCTTATATTGTTATAAGGACGAAAATGGGGAGGATCGATCCATTTTTTCACCTAGTCCTTACACAAATAATTTCCCGAAATAAATATTTGGTTTTACAAATGAATTTTCTCAAAGTATATGATGGTATCAATTTTAAATCCTTTTTAAAATATTCTATGTTAATAAAATCGTGTTATTCGGTCCATATTTGGTTAAAGTTTTTATATAAGACCCACTTCTGAGAACCACTTTTTTGCCATGTTGGTTTGGGTTAAAAACTAGCACAAAATGTGTTCATGTAAATAACATTGTGCAACAAAAAAAAAACCAGCCTCAACACTTGCAACGCGAAATGAAAGTAGACTACTAGTAGAGCATATCTGCCAAACGTAAGAGGGTTACATGCTTTACGAATATATTCTGCATCAAATTTCAGTAGGGGTCCTCTAAAGCGGCCCATACACTTGCAATATTATTGTATATGATATCCGCGATATTATTTCCATTTTGTCCTATATTATGCAATAAGTCGCACAATAGTTTTATTCATTCAATAAAAAAACGAACATAATCTATAGGAATAACATAAACCGAATTGTATAATGTTGCAAACACATTTCACTTTCTTTTCGTTGTGCAATAAAAATCAAAACTCTTTTGATTTTAGCCAATATATTGTGTCACCTTCGAATATCACATACACATTGGCGATATAATTGTACAATGCGTGAAATTGAACAATTTTATTGCAAGTGTATGAGCCGCTTAAGACCAAAAAATCGTGCAATGTAACTAGTAGTCGACTTTCATTTCGCGTTGCAAGTGTTAAGGCTGGCGGCGATGACTCGAATTTAGTTGCACAGTGTAATAGGCATTTAGTGGATGTGGGCAACGACAGATAACACAGTGCAGCACATAAAATGCAAACTGCACAAATTTTCTTCAAGTACTTATCGAAACTAACAAAACACCATTTACGTTTTGATAGTTTTAGCTGCTGTTCGGATATTCGATATTTGTTATTGCATGTTCTTCGAAAAAATCAAGTTTTAGCCAAAATATAAATGAAGGAAACCTCAAACGGGTTTTTAATAAGTTTCGATAAGTTTTTCGAGAAATTCCACACGAGAAAAAGTTTCCAATCGACGACTTCAAAAATCTGGCAATGTTTTGAATTACTTTTATGAAAGTCTGAATAACAATAATTTTTGATTTTATAGTGTTGTTATATGGTGTAACTGTCCCTACTATAACTACTTAAGGGCAAAATAAGCCACACAAATTTCTTGTCAAACACACACTTTGCTTCAGTTTGCAAATAAACAACACAAACAATGAATACAGACGACGATTGTGCTGCGACAATTGAAGCACCAAAAGGTTGAAACGTATTCCTTGGCCTCGCCAAAACCAGATTTCATACTCCGTCTTTGTTTTTTCTTCACTCAGCAAAGTTTTGACTGAAACGATTACATTAAGCCCTAGACACCACAAAAAGTTTGCCTAATATTCAACAAGTCTGCTAAATTATAAAAAATGTTGAATATTTCTACAAAGATTCTTTAACTATTTGTCCAGACCAGCAATCACTCCAACTAACAGAACAGAAAACGTTTGTACAAACTTATAATAAATTCGTCATGTTTTCCAAGCAATTTGTGCGGTTTATTTGGCCTCTTTCGTATTTATATTTTGCTAACGAGGCCTTTATTGGAATTACGGAACTTTTAAAAAGCTAAATTTTTCTGAAAAGTTCTTTCTGTATAGCTAGTCGGGTTAGCCTGACTGTTAATATTGGGTGGTTTTTTAGCTATTATCTTTTTGGCAACACTGGTTTAAACAGCTGACGCACGTTTCGTGTTTTGTTTCACTGTCAAACATCTTCAGTTTTGTCTATAATTTAACCATGAATCGTTTTACAAACGAACAACGCTTGCAAATTATTGAATTATATTATCAAAATGCGTGCTCTGTTAAGAAAGTTCATCGTGCGCTTCTTCCATTTTATGCTCAGTTTAATCGACCCACTGAATGGGTACGTTAATAAGCAGAATTGTCGATTTTGGAGTGAAGATCAGCCAGAAGCATTGCAAGAGCTACCAATGCATTCAGAAAAAGTCACAGTTTGGTGCGGTTTATGGGCTGATGGCATCATTGGACCGTACTTCGTCATAGATGATGCGAATCGTAACGTAACTGTGAATGGTGAGCGCCACCGTGAGATGATATCAAACTTTTTTTTGCCCAAAATGCAAGAGCTTGACTTGCATGACAAGTGGTTTCAACCAGACGGTGCCACATGCCACACAGCACGCTTAACAATGGACTTATTGAGAGGCGAGTTCGGTAAACATTTTATTTCACGTTCGGGACCGGTCAATTGGCCGCCTAGATCGTGCGATTTAACGCCTTTAGACAATTTTTTGTGGGGCTGTGTTAAAGCTCATGTCTATACACACATGCCCGCTTCAATTGACGCATTGGAAGACAACATTGAAGCATTTATTCATGAGATACCGGCCGAAATGTTGGAAAGAGTATGCCAAAATTGGACTAAGCGGATGAACCATTTGAGGCGCAGTCACGGTCAACATTTGCATGAAATAATCTTCAAACATTAAATTATATGGACCGTACTATCAATTCAAATAAATATTTCATGCATTTTTTTGAATTTGATGTGTTTTTTTTGAACTTTCCTATATCTCTTAAAAAATCACCCATTATATACAAACGGGAAACGGTTCTCATAATTTTTGCTCTATATTTCTACAACCAGTACAAGGTTCAACATGCAGTTTTGGTCTCATACTGTTTGTATTGTAAAAATGATACTAAAGAAATTAGTTCAAAGGGTAAAATGTATGTTTTATGTTTAAACTAGACTCGAAAAAATTGTAATCTCACACTAAAAAAAAACCAGCTCTAATTGATACGTTTATTTATATTTATGCAAAACAAAGAATCAACTAAATAAATTTTATTTCTTTTTTCAAAGCAAAATTAAAAATAGGGGAAATCACAACATAGAAGTCAAAACAAATTCATTCGCTTACGCTAAAAAGGGAAGTAAATACTCGAATGCGTTACTGAAAAGCATAAATTTGTTGGTAAAATTTTAAAACAAAATTCTAAAAAGTATCGTAAAATAAATTTACGTTCAGCTAAAAATTACGGACAACGTTTGTTTGTATTTGATATTTATTATTGATAAAAAAAAATAAACTCTAGGGGGAGATGGATAAATGAATGTAAATTATTTAAATGAATATTCAGTTTTACAGAAATTTTTTTTTAACAACCACAATAAAACAAAAACAAAAAAGAACAAGAAATATTTATAAAATTTAATGAATGTTTTGTTTAGATGTGGAGCATGGCTGGAGTACACTTTTGATTAAATAAACAATGAAAATGCGCAAAAATATTCATACAATCAAAACAAATCGAGGTTTATTTAGCTTGTATTTTACTTTATTCGAAATACTCTGTAAACAAAAACAAAGAAACAATTTAAAATTAAATGATGACTATTAGGAGATAAATGAATAGAAATAATTTACCTTGCTCTTAATTAAACCCTATAAAGGGAAATTAAGGGAATTCTAGATAAAAATCTATTCTTGCATGACGTTTATTTCAGTATAACCATGTCTGGGTTCAGAAAATTATACATCGTTTTGAGTCTGCACACAACATTAATGAGTCTACGATCACTTATCATTTTTATTTTTATACGGTTCTCTTACCCAGTGCCTTACGAAACATTCATTAGCTTTCATGAAGTTTATTTAAGATTTACTTAATGCTTGTTTAACTATCTTATCAAAAAAAGTTGGAAATAATTTTGTATTAAATGACATAAAAAAATTTAAGCAAGTTAAAGAAAGGTATTTTTTCTGCTAAAATTATCGCTATTTCATCAAACTTCTGCAGTAGAGTTATAAAAAAATTGTTGCAAAATATAACGTATTTGAGACAAGAGTAACAACGGTGTTACTAATAAAAAAATCTTTGAATAACGAAAAGCACAACTTATCGATAAAATTGATTTTTTTTGTTGATAAAGTCATGTGCATTAACTAATTAATTAAAATTCGACGTTACAATACAACTAATACTGTATTTTTAAAATTTTTTGGTCTAACATTTTTATAAAGTTGGTTAAAAAATGGCTAATGGCTAAACTCTAACTCTGTGCTCGAATTTAACACTTTTTTTCTGTCAATCGGGGCATCCGGCGGGTTAACATAATTCGAGTACGCTGACTCCAGTGGTGCTAGCCGTTTTTTTTAGGTTATCTCTTGTTTTCGAGATATGCCGTTATTCGAAAATGAAGGAGGATGCACAATATAATGGAATCAAATAAAAAAATCCAAAACTCCCTTATAAAATTACCTTTAAGTAAGACTTAACTTCTTTTTAATTTGCGCAGTCGTTTTAAAAACATAATATTTTTTTGACAAGAAAATAGTTATATCGGGTGATTTTTTAGCTATTATCTTTTTGGCAACACTGGTTTAAACAGCTGACGCACGTTTCGTGTTTTGTTTCACTGTCAAACATCTTCAGTTTGGTCTATAATTTAACCATGAATCGTCTTACAAACGAACAACGCTTGCAAATTATTGAATTTTATTATCAAAATGCGTGCTCTGTTAAGAAAGTTCGTCGTGCGCTTCTTCAATTTTATGGTCAGTTTAATCGACCCACTGAATGGGTACGTTAATAAGCAGAATTGTCGATTTTGGAGTGAAGATCAGCCAGAAGCATTGCAAGAGCTACCAATGCATCCAGAAAAAGTCACAGTTTGGTGCGGTTTATGGGCTGGTGGCATCATTGGACCGTACTTCTTCAAAGATGATGCGAATCGTAACGTAACTGTGAATGGTGAGCGCTACCGTGAGATGATATCCAACTTTTTTTTTGCCCAAAATGCAAGAGCTTGACTTGCATGACATATGATTTCAACAAGACGGTGCCACATGCCACACAGCACGCTTAACAATGGACTTATTGAGAGGCGAGTTCGGTGAACATTTTATTTCACGTTCGGGACCGGTCAATTGGCCGCCTAGATCGTGCGATTTAACGCCTTTACGGCCATTTTCAGCAAGTTTGGTTATAATTAACCATCGGTTATAGCTGTCAAAACGTATTGGTAACCGGAATTTTAATTGAAAGTTAGTTTTAACCGAACTTGGTGAAAATGGCCGTTAGACAATTTTTTGTGGGGCTATGTTAAAGCTCATGTCTATACACACATGCCCGCTTCAATTGACGCATTGGAAGACAACATTAAAGCATTTATTCATGAGATATCGGCCATAATGTTAGAAAGAGTATGCCAAAATTGGACTAAGCGGATGGACCATTTGAGGCGCAGTCACGGTCAACATTTGCATGAAATAATCTACAAACATTAAATTAGATGGACCGTACCATCGATTTTGTTTTTTAAAACAGCATAAAATCATTCTCCAAAGCTAATAAAAGAAAAAAATTCTCAACTGTATTAAAAAAAAAAAATATTAAAATGAGCATTAATACAAATTGTATCAATAATTAACACAATATAACACATTCTTCGCCACTATATATTCGTAAATTTAAGGCGCTATTTTTCATTGAATACTAAATTAGTTTTCTGTCATTTTAAAAATTTTGGATAAGTTTGCAGCCTTGTCTGTGTAAGTTTGAATTTGAATTCTGGCAAAATGGTTATAACTTATTATTGGAAGAATTTTTTTTGTGTATCTATGTATCTGGTTAACTAATTTCCTTTAATAAATTTTTTTTTTATTAAAACTAATAACAGACATATTATTTTTTTTAATATCCTAAGCTAATCCCGCGAAGCTTTTCGCTTGTCTGCAGGAAAGAAACCAGAGTCTCTGGTGGGAATCGAACCCACAACCCCGGTGCTGATAGACTAGCTCACTGCCAGCTAGCCTACCGGGGCACTCAAACATAACATTTAATTGCATTTTACAATATTAAATGATAATTTTGTTATGTTCCCATCAAAAGACTGCTGTGGACCCCCCCAGGATCCAAACACCCAATTAATGTTCTTCTCAATTTCATATCACTATTTTTGTTATTTTTGCCATAGTTGGGGGTAGTGCACTTAATATTTTGATTTGAATCAGCAGTGCGCACTATCACTAAATAAAACTGCAAAAAATTAGTTTGCACTCTTTTTTAGCAGCTTTAGTGATGATTGTTATTTTTTTAACTACCATTAAAAAAATTTAGTGATATTGCAAATTTTTTCACTATCACTAAACGCAGATTGAATGCAAAAATCTGCACTCAATTCATATAGTGTAAAATTTGGACTGGCAATCAAAAAAGCTGCATACAAATATTGTCTCACTAAATTTTTAAAAAAGGAAACTTTGTATATGCATGGTTTTTAATTTCTTTTGGGGATATGCATAAGTAAAGAACATTAAACAAAATGAATTTTTGTCAATAACGGTATAATTATTGGCTTTAATCATGATAAAACAAGTTTTTGATTTTAAAATTAGTGCAACAATTTGAGTTGCACTCAAATGTGTGAAGAAAAAAAGAAAAAGTTGCAATAAGCTGATAATTGCTTTTTTTAAATCAAACTATTTTTTTGAGTGCAAAATTTTTTAACATCACTATCACTCATGTTTAGTGAGGCTGCAAATTTTCAATTCATCGCTCAACACCAACAAAATGATTGCAATATTTTTGCACGATCACTAACTTTGATTTGAAACTGCAAAATGAGTGCACAAACCCCATCTATGATTTTAGTACTAGATAAAAAATATATTTTACTGCCGCCTATTTTTAATTCACACCCGATTATCTGTAAAAAAATTTAAATTAAAAAGAAATCATCATTTCTATTTTTATAGTTAACAATTTTATAGTCAATTGATTATAGACACGTTTTTACACTTGCAGTTTTATGAGTATGAGGGTTTTGAATTACTTAACCATTAAATTTGAATACCAATGAAAACTAGTTAATTCAAATACATATTTAAATAATTTTACTAATTAATTATTAATTTTGCTCATTAGTATTTGACTGTATCAAGTTTTAAAATCACTATTATAAACAATGTAATGTAGCAAACTTTTAAAAGAATGATTTCTTTTGAAAATAATTAGCTGAAAAACTTGATTTGCTTTAAAATAATTAGTATTGTGGTTATTTTGTTGAACTATTTAAGGTTTTTAATCCAAATTTTTAATATTTTTAATTAGGCTTAAGTTCATGAAATTTAATTTTTCATTAAATTATTTTTATGAAGAAAGAAATTTTACTACATGAAAATTAACTAAAATTGTTATTGACAATCAAAAAACAGAAGTAAGGAAAAAACATGTAAAATCAATTAAAATGGATAATCATTCAGGAAAGCAAATTTCGATCTACCAAATGTTAGAATACAATTTGGTTTAAGGATTGATGTTTCACTATTGACGTCAGCAGTCGTCGATGGCTGCGAGTGTAAGACGGCAAATCCATCTGAGGAGATTGAGTGGTTGCAATCGAAACATGTCATGGTAACCTGCCGGCTGGGGTTCGAGCCCCAGCCACGTCAAGAATGAAAGATTGTCAATAACAATTTTAATTAATTTTCATGTAGTAAAATTCCTTTCTTCATAAAAATAATTTAATGAAAAATTAAATTTCATGAACTTAAGCCTAATTAAAAATATTAAAAATTTGGATTAAAAACCATAAATAGTTCAACAAAATAACCACAATACTAATTATTGTTAAAGCTAAGGCACGAGCTCTATGTGTACATTTGTCCTTCAAGTTGTGCTGAAAAAGGTCAACAGAAAAGAAAAAGACAAAATGAAAAAACAAAAAATGTACTTGGACTTCAAGAAAAATTCTTGACAAAAGTACGAAAAAACAGAAGTAAAGGAAAAAACATGTAAAATCAATTAAAATCGATAATCATTCAGGGAAGCAAATTTCGATCTACCAAATGTTAGAATACAATTTGGTTTAAGGATTGATGTTTGACTATTGACGTCAGCAGTCGTCGATGGCTGCGAGTGTAAGACGGCAAATCCATCTGAGGAGATTGAGTGGTTGCAATCGAAACAAGTAATGGTAACCTGCCGGCCGGGGTTCGAGCCCCAGCCACGTCAAGAATGAAAGATTGTCAATAACAATTTTAATTAATTTTCATGTAGTAAAATTCCTTTCATCATAAAAATAATTTAATGAAAAATTAAATTTCATGAACTTAAGCCTAATTAAAAATATTAAAAATTTGCTTTAAAATATTTAATTTTATTATTCTTTAAAACTATTTACCATCAAATTGTTTCTAAGCTTCATTTTTTATTTTTTTTTTTAAAGATTTTGTTATTCGTGCTTAATTCCCAATTTTTATTATTGATAAAAACACTTGAAATTTATTGTTGATGGGATAAGCTATTCCTATGCGCATTTCACTTGTTGCTTAGGCCAGATCGTCAGGAAACTTCATCCAAAAAGATTTTGGAAAAACTAAAGATATTAAGCAAAATAAAACTGTTAAACGTATAAGACTTATAAGCAACAGTTCTACTTGTAACAATATCAAAGTTTAAACAAAAACATCAACAATAAACAGTGAGTTTATCTCATCTTACATTCCCCCCACTACAATTGATTGGAATTCTCCCAACATTAATTGTAGTTGTAAGTAGGTTAAGAAAAACAAAATGAAAACAAAAACAACTTGCCATGTTGCCAGTTAAGTTTTTTCATTTTTTCAATAATAAAATTTAGGAATCAAGCACGAATAACAAAATCTTTTAAAATTAAAATTTTGGATTCCCAAAAATTATTTTGATAATTCATTCCTTCTGTTTAATATTTTGTTTAATTTATTCTTAGATTACTTCATTCATATAAAATGCGCAATTTATTTAAGGATTGAATTTTTTTAAATTATTTTCGAATTAATTTGAAATAAAATCAAATTATTTTAATTATTATCAATATTTTGTTGTGTGCTAAATTCGCAATTTTTATTTGATAAGTATACTGAAATTTATTGTTAGGGGATCAGCTAGTTCCTAGGCGCATTGCACTGGTTGCTTAGGCCAGATCATCAGGAACCTTTCCCAAAGATTTTCGAATAGCTAAGGATATTATACAAATAAAACTGTAAAGCAAATGAGAATTACAAACACTCAAGTCTTATTTGCAACGAAATCAAAGCTCAAACAAAACACCAACAATAAACAGTGGGTGTATCTTTTCTCAGTAAATCAAATTTCTTGAAAAAATTTCCATATAAAATTTTTATTTAGTCTACTAAGAATTAATTAATATAAAAATATTATAATTTCATTTAAAATTTAGTTGAACATCTAATGATCGGACACCGTACAAAGCAAATATCCTCTCACACTAATTTAATTATTTTGTAATTGAACGCCGACGAGACTAAGCAGCAGTATCCGTCTATAAGAGGTGTCCGCCCAAGGAAGTTGTCCGTTCGGGAATATTATAGTGTAGATTCAATTTGAAAAAAATGTAAACATTTCAAGAGAAATTTATTATTGTAAATTTATCATAGAAAAATATAAACAAATATGGATGCCTCCGTAGGCTAGTTGGCAGTCCCGCCGGAAACTATGGTCGATTTCACTACAAAGGGCTGAAGGTAAAATACAGTTTGTATAAATAAATAAATACAAATATTGAATACTAATTTCAAGGAATTCATTCTTTCAAGGCTATGAATTAAAGAAATCATACTACAGCAAGAAAATTATAAGATATTTGCTTTGATTTTTGTGCAATATAAACTTTTTATGTGTTTTGTAATGGAAATGATTGGTTTCAATTAAACTCTTTCAATTGCTGACTTGTCGAATTTTTCACTGTAAAAAACATACATGTCGTGCGTTACCTTTGAGTTTAAACACGTCAAACCATCACGAAAAAATTGCATTTTCGGCATCATCATCTCCGATTTGAATGAAATTCAACACAAATGTTGTATGTTATTGGACTTTAACAAAACATAAATTTTCAGACCCAGATTCTTTCAGCTTTCGAAATATGACGTCATAAAAGATATGAAAAATGTTAAAAAAAAAAACACAAAAGTCTCCTTACAAAAGGGGATAGAACTTTTGAACTACGCAAGATAATCCATCCCACAAAATGTGGGCGGGATTGGAGAAGTAGGTATGGTACCTCCCGTACAAAAAATATCAAAAATTGTATAAAAACCTGAATTTTTGAACTGTCCTACATGACCTATGGTTACGCCGTCAATATCAAAAGATCGAAAATCTTTAGTAGAAAATATTCAGAAAAATCGGTTCAGATACAAAATCAACAATTATATTTTTTGTACGGGAGGTACCACGCCCACTTCTCCAATCCCGCCTACATTTTGTGGGATGGTGTGTATTGATAACCTAAATCTGTGTACCTAATTTGGAAACTTTGGCTCTTGCCGTTCTCCAGATCTACTGAAAAAAGTAATAAAAATACAACAACAACAAGGGATTTTTGAACACATAACATACTTAGAATCACGTTCTGGTCTATAACTCTTACACCAATCGAGTATCCACCTTTAAATTTCATGCAAATGTAGAAGAGGGTCTAATGACATATATTTTTTTAAGAATTTTAAAAAATATACTTTTCCTTTGAACTCAAACCCCAAAAATTGACCTTTGGCCTTTTCTTAAAAAAAAAACAAAATATGCATATCATAATAAAGGGTGCACTTTCACCTTTAAAACGATACCAAAAAAACTAAATTATCTTGCGTAGTTCAAAAGTTCTATCCCCTTTTGTAAGGAGACTTTTGTGTTTTTTTAAAATTTTTCATATCTTTTATGACGTCATATTTATGTTTTGTTAAAGTCCAATAACATACAACATTTGTGTTGAATTTCATGCAAATCGGAGGTGATGATGCCGAACGACATGATGGTTTGACATGGATTCACTCCTTTATAATATTGCTTCTGTAAAAGTTAGATTCAAAGTCATGTGACAAAATTTTAATTAGAGCGTGCTCTATTTTCTTCTGACAAACCATCTGACATCAGAATTCTTTGCCGAGGAGAAACCTGCAGCGGCGATCCACTATTGACGGAATCATTAGCCGGTTGAAGTTAATATTTTACACTATCGATAAATGTATGATCAACTCACCATTAAATAGAAATTGGTATTTTTGAATTAAAAGAAAAACATGTTAAGATGGCTAAACTATTTTACGGCGCAAAGCTACTTTGAAACCGAGAACTACTTTGGATTCTGTAATAATTATGCGAAAAAAACAGAGCCAATGTCAGAAGCAAATTACATGTACGTTTGTGACCGAATATTATAAACCTTATGTAAAACAGCAATCTTGACAGACATGCACAATTACATGTGACTTAAAAAGTTGACAAGTCAGATGTAAAAAAAAAATCGTCTACATGCACCATACGTTGATTTCATGTTAACCCCATAGATCTCTTTTTGGCCTCGGTGGAACGTCTACAAGTTGGTCTACCAATACTTATTTCTGCTGGGGTAAACGGATTCCAACGCAACGCTTGTTTCGAAATGTTATTATCTTCGCGACGTAATACATGCCCTATCCACTGCCATTACGTTTCGAATTGATAGGTCCCATACAAGCCCTAGAGACGGGGTTTCTTCAAGTCGAAAAAATCTCATATAGATTTCGATATCTATTTATTATTTAGCACAAATAACTCTTAAATAAATGTTAAACCCATAATTGAATTCTGTTTTGCCCATGCTTTGCCATGTCTGCATATACTGTGGTGTATGGTATCAAATGTTCAGGCTTTCCCGAATATACTTTCCCTAGAGGGAAGCGAACTGACACCAAAGTAGTCCCGTGATAGGTCTGTGGTGGTAGGGACCGGTTCGAGTTCTAACACTTCATATGAATAAGACCTATCACTTCTACATGGGGTTGTCATTGGAGGGGGTCAATTGACACCATTTAACCAGTCACAAATCTTTTCTCAATGGACGTGTTAAGGAACAGTTACTAAAATGTAGTATTATTTCATTACGATGTAGTATTATTTCAATAAAACAAGTCCTAGAATTAAATTCAAGAGCCACATTTTAGAAAGTCCCAAAAAAATGTATCACACCACCGGTGAAGACTGTACTGTAATTCATTACTTTTTCTACATTTTTGTTCTTCATAAACCAGTTACATGATTGGTTCTCCTTTCACTGGTCATGAGTTCTTTCTTTTTGTACCAGTTCTATTTTCACAATTCCCAGGACCAGTCCGTTGGACCAATTGACACAAATTTCCCGCAGGGTTCTTACTTTTGTTTCTGTTAATCTTAGAAATATTTTCAAAGTATTTTAAGCTTAAATTGGTTAAAGAATGATGTTTAACTATAGACTAGCAGCCGCCGCAGTGGCGCAAATGGCAGAACTGCAAATAATTCTGACAATGAGATGTTCCCAAAACATGTAAATTCGATCTGAGTTCGAGGCTGTGTTCAGTCAAGAATAAAAATTATCAAAAAACTTTTTTTTTAAAAGATTTTTTCCATTCGTGCTCAATTCCCAATTTTTATTCTTGATAAAAACACTGAAATTTATTGTTGATGGGATAAGCTATTCCTATGCGTATTTCACTGGTTGCTTAGGCCAGATAGTCAGGAAACTTAATCCAGATTTTAGAAAAACTAAAGATATTAAACCAAATAAAACTGTTCAGCATTTAAGAATTATGTATATGCAACAGTTCTACTTGTAACAATATCAAAGTTTAAACAAAAACGTCAACAATAAACAGTGAGTTTATCTTTTCTGACATTCCTGGTCTGATCTGGCCTAAGCAACCAGTGAAATGCGCATAGGAATAGCTTATCCCATCAACAATAAATTTCAGTGTTTTTATCAAGAATAAAAATTGGGAATTGAGCACGAATGGAAAAAATCTTTTAAATTAAAATTTTGTATTTCCAAAAATTACTTTGATAATGATCAAAAAACTTTAATAAATGTCATGTAGTAGAAGTCCTTCCTTCATTTAAAAAAAATTAATTTAATTACAATTAAATTTGATGAATTTAAGCTTTTATTTAAAAATATCAAAAATTTAAATCAAAAAAAGTTGTTTAAATAATTCGACTGCAACAAGAATTTAATTTTATTTTCATTTAAGTTTACAAATAAATAAATAACTAAAAATTATTTTTTCTCCTTTTTTTTTAATTTTTTTTTTGTGCAGAAACTTAAATTTCAAAATTGCAATTCAAAACAAACGACTTTTTATGTGTGTGTAGCTGTCTAACTGACTGGCTATATGTGCAAATAAGTATGTAAACAAGTACAAATAGATTTAATACGATTTGTTAGGTAACACGCAAATACTTTTGGTAACTTATGTTTCCAAAAGTGCCCCGCAGATCCTTAAAAATTAACACCAAAATTAAACAATATCTTGAGTCCTCTAAAGCTCATTGAAGTTTTGTACATTTTTCGACTCTTGTAGTACGGGCAGATAGATGGACTTAGAGTCCATTTTTCTAAAAGGGTAGGAAGTATTTCAATCCAAATAAAGTACAAATTAAGTTCATATTTAAATTTGGGGTAATTTTATTATGAAATAAAGCCCAAAAAACGAAGTTAGGCCCAATTTCCAAATTTTGCAATTTTATTCGGGTTTATTTCATTTTTCTAATTGGGCGTTATTTCATCGGGTGTTTTTTCGTGTCGCCATATTTTTGTGCGGCCTGGAACTTAATTGCAAATTTTTACTATCTCCGTTTTTTCTCCATCAGCTCGCATTTGTAAGTCACAGGTACTAATCGTATTTTTCACTTTTTTCTAAAAATTAAAAGTTCAAAAAATCGTAACTTTACTCTTAAGGCCGCTTTAGCCGACCGTAAATCTAATTAAATGCATTGTAAAGTACCGTAACGTACTGTAAGCTCGTTTGTGCACTTATAGAACATGTAAGAACGTGTCAGCTGTTTTTCACAACCACAAACAAAAAAGCATTAGTATACATAAAACAACACACACAGTGATGAGAATTAAAAATGTTGAAATGGTGACCGCTTTGCAGAAAAAGTACCAAGTGATTTAAATAGTATTAAAACTGTATTTCTTGCATGTATAAATAAATAAATAATAATATTTGATATTAATACTACAGATTTACAAAAAACAAATATGTATTATATCATATTCGTACACATGTTCTTACATTAATTTCAAAATGTGCATACACCTAAACAAGGTTTTGATACCACTAAAAACCAGACTTTGTTTGTTTGTGGATATGTATGTATACATTTGTTAATTTTATACATCTAAAAATATATTTGTATAAATGAAAATATGTATGGATTGTAACTTATTTTGTCAAAAGTCAGATATTATAACTGAAAAAGTACCAAACAAAAAGAGTGATTTTACCCGCATTGCATTTAAAATATAAGCATCCCATCACTATCTACAACTGTCACGTAACCTCGTAATGAAGTTCTATTTTCTACAGGTTGGCAAGTTACGGTTAAGTGACATTACAGTCAGTTAAGTATTTGCATTGCTTTCCATATAACAGAAACGATCAGCTGTTTTACATTTACATTTCTACATTTACGGTCGGCTAATGGGACCATTTAGTTATTTATGTATTTCCAAAATTTTTCGAAAATCACCAAAAAAAAAAAAAAATGGCTGAGTAATGGTTGTTTACAAAAAATAAAATAACATAAAAAGTCACACAAAACCTATGAACAAAATGAGACAGATCATAAAAATCAACAAAGACGTTTCGCTTTTTTTCACAATTAAGTGAAGGTACCTTATTTTTTAGTGAAGGAAAACCCGTCCATAAATAGAACAGTAGAAAATACACACATTACAAAATTTTATTTTTGAATGGTAATCGCTTTTTTATCAATTCAGTTTTCTCAGCAAATTGCGAATAAAATCAAAAGTTGTGCACCGATTACAATGAAATATTGCTCATTTGATTCGGAATATGTTTAACTAAATGTTTTTGTACCAAAACTATAATTTTTAGCGCATTTTAATTTTTTTTATGAATTTTTAAAGACAAAATTAGTTTATTTTTTAATTGTTCTTTTTTTCAAAACCATAACGATAACTCTAAAACTACTGGGTAAATTAAAAACCAATGTAAGCACGACTTAAAGATAGTACTGTTGTCGAATGTTGAATTTTTTTTAAGCGTTTTCAAGTTATGCCTATATATGTAGTGAAATTGTCTTTATTTTAAAACAAAACGGTTTATCTCGAAAAGTCGAGCTGATAGAGAACAAGTTAGAGTGCTATATTCGGCTGTGCCGAATCTTTGAAACCCTCCGCCGACAGTTCGAATGTTAAGGGAGTAATATCTGTATGATGTTATTATTATCTTAAACTGTGACGATTTGTTATTAATTATGGTTTTAGGCGACTAAACTGTTTTCCGGTAGTAGGGTTTATATGGGGCTAGGGTAAATTATGAAACGATCATCACGAAATTTCACAGTGTCATTTCTAGTCCTTTAAAACTGTGACGTACCAATTTCTGTTATGATAGCATTATTAATTATGGTTTTAAGTATACTTAACTGTTTTCCGGGAGTAGGGTTTCTATGGGGCCTAGGGTAAATTATGGACCGATCGTCACGAAATTTCACAGTGTTGTTTCTAGTTCTAAAAAATGTGACGTACCAAATTTTGTTACGCTAGCGTTATTCTTTACTGTTTTAGGCGTACTAAACTGTTTTGCCGGAGTAGTGTTTATATGGGGCTTAGGGTAAATTATGGACGGATCTTCACGAAATTTAACAGCGTGATTTCCAGTCAAATAAAACAAATTTTTGCGAAATCTTATCTCATTCTGTGCCTTTTTCCAAAAAATAACATAAATTTTTTGTAACAAAATTATAAATTTTTTTAGGTGGTGGTTCCACATTTTGATTCATAGCTCTGGTCCTACTGAACCGATTTTGTTGGATTTCAATCCCAAACTGCTTAGGATAACTACAAGCAATTTGGCACTAAGTTTGTTCATTTCTTTTGAGTTGTTCGAAAGTGAGCGTGTTTTCAACAGACGGACAGACGGACAGACAGACGGACATGGCTAAATCGACTTAGAATTACTCAAGGACCCAGAATATATATACTTTATGGGGTCTGAGATGAATAATAAAAAAGTTTCACACGGAATGACAAACTGAATATACCCTCTTCACAACTAATTGTGGTGGAGGGTATAAAAATGGAGATTTGATTTGAAATAAGCGATCTCAATTTAGTAAAAATTTGCAAAAAATTTAAACATTAAAATTTTTCTTTTTACCCACTTTCAACTACAATTCGAGTCGGAAAAAGCCAACCAACTGTAGGGGAATGTAAGGAATGATAAACTCACTGTTTATTGTTGGTGTTTTTTTTAAGCTTTGATATTGTTACAAGCAGAGTTTTGAGTATTTACAATTCTTATTCGCTTTGCAGCTTAATTTGTGTAATATGTTAAGCTTTTCTAAAATCTTTGGAAAAAGGTTTTCTGATGATCTGGCCTAAGCAACCAGTGAAATACGTACAGACACTAGCTTTCCCTCAACAATAATTTTCGGTGTATTTATCAAAAATAAAATATCGAGCAAATATCCAAAAAACTATTTTAGAACGGCCTTCTGCTACTTCACACACGTACTAAGTTTTATTGCTTTGCGAATAGATAAAACAAAGTTCAAGGGTTTTGGCCTTGATCTCCCACTCTGCACTGTTGTGATTTTTAAATATTCTTGCGGTTAAAAAACTACAGGAATCTTTAACCTACTCATCTTCTCACTCAAAAATTAAACTCAAGAACGCAGCATATTATTCGCTAATGATTTAATAAATTAAGAAAATTTCGAAAAGTGGCAGAAAAAGGATTTTTTTTAATTAAACTGTAAGCGGTTTTCACTCTTTGTAGTAAAGTACCCTTGTAGACCTTGTTAGTCTTATTAAGGTAGTTAACGGGCTAACTCTTATATGACCATGACAAAAAATGTATTAAAATTTTATTTACCACACAAAACCATTTAGTAAATAAGTACGTGTGTAAAATCTACCAGAATAAAAGAGTTGACGAAACTCTATCTCTTTCTTAACAGATTTATTAATTTACAATACATACGAAAAATACACTCACACTTTGTTGTATTAAATCGTATTAAATAAAACAGAGTTGCACGCAATAGACTACACGATCTACCATTTGACAATGGAAAGGAAAGAGATATTCTTTTATACTCAATCAATTTCTTCAAACACATCAGTAGATAATTTTATTTTTTTTAAAGTAATGCTAAAATAAGCACGTTGATAACCATCTGCATTACCATGATTGAGAGAATAAGAATAGGGAGCATATGAAAGTAATGTATTACAAAGATATCGATTTGAAGATTGGAATTTTAACAATTGCTTCTTTTTAAGAACTGCTGGGCAGTTATGAATGTTTGTAAGTTAATATTGATGGTGGTGTTATTGATACTGAAAATATTTAATTGCCATATGTGTTCGAACACCTGCTTAATGCCACAAACTCCATTCATTCTCTGCAACAACTTACAACTACTATTAAGTGATTAGACACAATGTAGTTAAATGTGCGAGTAGTCATGTGAATGATTTAAGCAAAAACAATGCTATTTAAAATAAAAAGACAAAATAAATGTTATGCAAATGCTTCTGCGTACTAGAAATGATGAGCCGCTATTCTCATATGGTTTCAGTTATAGTTTTGTCACTCTTTTAGATCTTTTTTTTTATTATGAAATAGGCGCTAAAAAAGTAAAGAGGAATATTATTTTCAACCTCGTTCGTTTACTAAACTACTTTTAGTTGAAATGCTCAATTTGTTATACATTTAAATCAAAACTTCGCTCTTAAAACTCATTTTCCTTTCTTAACATTTCCATTCCATTAATTAATTTGCTACTTTTAAATTAAATTTGATACGGCATTCGTAATTATCTACGACTGCAAAAATACATAACTTTATTACGCTTGCGTCAGTTACATTTTTAAATGACTGCTGTCAATTTTTCTGCTACTGTTGTCAATTATTATGTTTGCATTTGACAGCCATTAAAAGCGATCAACATTTTTGCAATCGGTTAACGGTTTTAAAAATGTAACTTAAACAAATTGAGTTCCAACTAATGACAAAAAAGAAAAATTTTTGTCGTTAATTAAACAAGCGATTGATGCAAGCCTTGGAAATAATGTAAAGTGTCCTTTATTAATTAATTAATTAATGTCAGGTTCAAATCGTACTGTTCTTTTGGCATTTGATTTAACATCAATGTGTTTAAGTAGAGTTCTTTGAGATGTATCGCTGGAAAAATGATTTTTATTCAAACACGCAATCTTCTGTGAAAATATTTATTAAAAATTCGCATATCTAAAATTGCCTTTAGAATTGGCGTATATTTAAAACATGGCTTATTTATGCCTTTAATTAGCATCTGTCATTAACTCCTAGAGATGCCTAGTCGTAGTCATTGAACGAAATATAAAACACAACGAAGTTTTTTTTTCCTTGAAAATCTCCAATTTGCAGTCAACAAGTCAATATTTGTTGAACTATTTTCTTTATTTCCTAAAAAATAAAAAAGAGTAGCTGAAGGACATCGATTGGTTCCCGAAGCTGATACTGAACCAGTTCCATCGATTTAAACGTGCCGAAATGGTTTGTGTGGTTCAGAAGTGATGATGTCGGAACAAAAACAACGACCGTCTAGTTGGCATTCATGGGCAGTGTTGCCAAAACTTTGTGACCACAAATGGTTAAATTTACGGAAAAAATGGGCTTAAATGGGCTCATTAAAATTCAATAACAAAACAGAAATAATTCATTTAAAGTTGTTTACCATGATACTGTAAGTTAAGATCAATTTGTTAAATAAGAATAAACGTAAATTAATATTTTTATAGATATTTAAAAAATTAAATAATCGATAAATTCGATGTCTTTAATGTTTATGTCATAGAAATCACGCGTGCATATTAGTTTTAAATAATTTGAAGGTAAATCATAATCACGACAACATTTACGCAACACCTTTTGAGTCCGGATCTATAATAAAAAACAAGTAAGAAAGTATAGTCAGTCAACCCCGACCACATTAGAACCTATGTACCACATTCTATTAAATTATCTGCAAATTTGCGACCTGTACTTTGGCACAATGTTTACATGGACAGCCAGCCAACCGGACAAACATCGTAAAATACTTGACGCGAAGGTAATGTTATATATTTGGTAGGACCAGGGTGTCTGATATATTTTAAGCTGCAGAAATCATGCCAAACAATCAATTGGAACCTGCATTGAACAGAAGTCCCATAATATGCGACGAGACATGCGGGCATGTTCTGGATATCGAAATCACGTGAAATTGAAGTCGAACAAATTTTGAAAACTCCCCCGTGTTTACAGTTCATAAACATATTTCCTTTTATAAACCTCATACTTTGAGAACCTCTTTGCTCTCCCTAAACAACTTATGAAATCAGGAAAAGAAGGGTAATTTTTACCGCAGAACAATATGTTGTTAGAAAAATGGGAAAAGATCACTAACAGCATTTTTTATTAATTAATTGCCAAAAAATGTTTCACAATAAATGAATTAAAAATTAAATACATATTAATAAATATTTCGATATTTTGTAGAGCTTTGAGGTTTCTTCAATTTCAAAAAACTGTACGCTTACGCATTGAATTTTTTGAAAATACAAACTTGAAAACTTTTTTGTGTTTGTGAATTTGTTCAAAAACAAAATACGGTACACAACGATTGTTAGCCGACAATCACTAATACGAAGATATCGTAATGATTTTTTTTTAGCAAACGTGCGGTGTTCTTTAAGCGTACACGTTGTGCATGAACACGTAGTTAATTTTTAATGTATGTGCTGTGCTTAGATTTTTTTGAGCTCCATCGCCAAACCGGATGTCAAAAATCACCAAACGTCAATTTCGTTCAATTTTCATAAATTTTTTTAATTTATTTAATTAAATTTTGCATCAAAAAGGCTAGTATAATATTTCCGTCAAAAATCGCCAAAAACTGAGAAAAAATACAAAAAAGGGCTGTAGGAAATATCGCCCAAAGAAAAATGGCAAAAAAAAAAAAAAAATGAAAAATCGTCTAAATGAAGAATCGCCCAAAAGAACATGAAAAATGACCCAAAAAGTTATATATGAAATTTTGCCCAAAAGAAACGAAAAAGAGCCCAAAATAAAAATGAAAAATGACCCAAAAAGAAAAAAAAGAATTTTTTCCCAAAAAAAAAAAAAAAAAATTAAAAATTATCAATTTGCAAAACAGTGTTTATTATTCATATAAATTTAGTAACTTACAAATGTAAGAGAAAAACATGTTTTATTATGGTCACAACCAACAAAACTATTTTTAAAGAAACTTATTTTACCATAATGTGGTTGTCGATGACAATGATTTGGTTAAATTAAACATAATATGGTCAACATTTTTTTAAAAATGGTTTTGTTGTTTTTTCTCTGGGTGCATATATTAAACATATAACGAAAACACTTTTGGGCGCAACGATTTTCTCCCCTATGTTGTAACAAATACCGGCAGCGCTTACTAAAGCGTCTCTGCATAGCCGGCCTTTGGCCGGGCGCAAGGATTTTCTCCTCTATGATATAACAAAGACCGGCTTCGCTAACTAAAACTTCTCTGCGCAGACGGCCTTTGGGCGGGTGCAAGGATTTTTATTTATTTATTTATTTATTTATTTATCATACTGTTATCCTGTACAACAAGACATTAATTCTTATAATTACAGTACAGGATTAGAAAAAGGTAAATGGGAATTTGTATAACTAAATTTAACAAAATTTTTACAAAATTTAAAATAACATACATATTTGATTATTACATAATAAAGAATATATAAATAGTAAAAAGAAAAAAAAAAATAGAAGAAAACAATGATATTTATATGTATATTTGTTAATGAAACAAGTTATATATAGCCCTTTTAAAATACATTGGATTACTAGTAAATTGAATGCTTGGGGGTAATAAGTTCCAAAGACGAATTGAGTGCGTATAAAATTGCCAAGATGACTGTAGAGTTCGGTATCTGACATGCATCAAATCATTGGATCTTTGTGAACGGGTAAACGAGAGTCTCCTTTAGAGATACATAGGCATACGTTTATTAATAATTTTATGCAATAGAGTTAATGTTCTTATTTTCAACAAGTTGATAAAAGTTACTCCATATAAGTCACTTGCATATGGTGTAATATGATCAAATCTCCTTAAACCATACACATATCTAATCACTGCATTATAACTTAGTTCCAATTTCCGTAAGCTGCTTGAATCACTACTTCCAAAAATTTCACATCCGTATAACAAAGTAGGAATTAAATATGTTTTTGCAAGAATTAAACGAATTCTTATAGGAATAAATTTTTGTGTTCTCCATAGCGTTCGCAAAAGAGCATATGTTCTTCCAGAAGCTATATTTATTTGGTCATTCCATGTAAGAGTACTGTTAAATAATATGCCAAGATTTTTTGCTGTCCTTACAACTTCAATTCTTTGACCGTTTAACGCAACTTCTGGTAAAAAGTTAGTTCTTGACGATTTCCTTTTTATAACTAAGCACTTTGACTTGCACGGATTAATGCAGAGACCATTTGCAGTTGCCCATGAATGTACACGTGTGAGATCAAAATTTAACTTACTTACATAATCATCAATATATTTCTCAGGGGAGCTTATGTATATTTGTACATCGTCAGCATAGATATGGATGTTGCAATATAACAATTGGTTTGCCAAGTCGTTTATATACATAGTAAAAAGTAATGGTCCAAGTATGGAACCTTGTGGAACAACTTTTGTTACATTTAGTGAATGAGATCTTATGTTATTGGCAAAAACTGACTGTCTTCTATCTGTGAGGTATGAGGTAATTAGACGTACAGAAGCAGTTGAGAAATTGAACATTTTATCAAGTTTTTTGCATAATATACCATGATCGACCATATCGAAGGCTTTTGAATGGTCCAATAGGACAAGCAACGAAACATCAGCACTATCAATACTTTTACGTATTTCCTCAGAAACATCAATAAGTGCACTGACACAACTATGTCCAGGTCGAAACCCAGATTGCCTTTCAGTTATTAAGTTATTATTATTAATATGTTTATAAATCTGCTTATATACCAGTTTTTCAAAAACTTTAGATAGGTATGGAGAATTGCAATCGGACGAAAATCACCATTCGATTTAGGTATAGGTATTATTTTCACATACTTCCAGTTCTCAGGGAACGTGCTCTTTGTTATTATATTATTAAATATATAAGTTATATATGGAATTATCATGGGCAGGATAAGTTTCAGAAACTTTGGGTGAATATTGTCAAAACCAACAGCATTGGCCGAAGGCCGGCTGGGTAGAGAAGCTTTAGTTAGCGAAGCCGGTTTTTGTTATACCATAGAAGAGAAAATCCTTGCCCCCGGCCGAAGGCCGGCTGTGCAGAGAAGCTTTAGTTAGCGAAGCCGGTACTTGTTTTTATCAAAGAGGAGAAAATCCTTGCGCCCGGCCATAGGCCGGCTATGCTTTCAAGTTTCTAAGCTATGCTTTCGAGTTTCTCCACAGACACTATGACACTGGACGTTATGACATGCCACCTTTTTGCAATATGTCCCGTTATTTTTATAAATAACATTTAGGAATTCGTCGTATAGTAATAATGAATGATTTAGACAAATAGTATGCCTGAAAAAATGGGCTATTTTTCATGCAATATTTTTGGGTGATTTTTCATAATAAAAATCACCAAATTTAAAAAACGAAAAATCACCCAATAGTAACGAAAAATAGCCCAACAATTTTGGGTCACTTTTCATATGAAGCCCAATTTTACATGGAATTTTTTTGGGCGATTTTTCATTTATTTTTTTGGGCCATTTTTCTTTGGGCGATTTTTCCTACAGCCACAAAAAAGTCGCCGAAAGTAAATTTGGTTAGTTTCTGTTACTTTTTTTTAATTACATAAAATGAAGATCATATATTCATTTAAAAAAAACTAAAATTAAGTACACAAGTATAAAAAAGTGACTGAATATAAAATTCACTTAAAATGATAAAACAAAAAAAAAAAAAAAAAAAATCATGTGAAAAAAGTTGCCAGATTTGTTTTTAATTAGTAATGATAACAAAAATGACAAAATGTTAAAAAATAAATCCCCTGTTATATCAAAAATCCCCAAAAAAAAAAAAAAAGAAATAGTCGCTGTCGCCACATAGAAAATCCCACCACCAAACACGTTTCAAAATCGACACGTTTGGCGAGAAACCGCCATATCTGACAGCCTTGTGTGCTAACCATACGTTTGCTTGATTTGGGTTTTTTTCATGAATGATATTGCATGTGAAAGAGGTCGCATGAAAATAGAGACCTTTCCTACCTTTTCAGTTGTATGACCCTAAAATGTGAAATAATCTTAAATACGATTTATTCAATTAAAATTATTTCTTAGTGATTTGAATTAACCGATTGTAAAAAATCGGCTAATTAACTTAATATAACGATTTTATCTATCTGCCAATAATGATATAATCATGAAACAAAAAAAGGTTGGGCGGGAAATTAAGGAATTGATCCTTAATCCGTAAGTCAGAATAAAGCTTGAATTATTTGAAATTATTTATAAAGGATATTTCAAAAGATTTTTTCTTAATTCATAAACTGTATATACATTTCGCCCTTGATCATTAAAAAGGTATTAACAGAAAATTTTTATTTTTTTACTCATATCTCCCCACTATAAAAATATCGGGCTGTTTTGTCTACTTTTTGGTAATGTAACGGTTGGTTTAAAAAATTGTTTTGCTTCTACTGAAAATGTTTAAATTTTGAGTTAATATCCTCTTTATGATCAAGTGCGATATGAATTCCCCAAAATTCCAACCTGTTATTCCATAGATATTTACGACTTAACTGTAGGGTATTTATATACACTATCAAAAAGAAATCGAATTAAATTGTTTAAATACACAATATTTTATTTAATAAACAACTCTTATAAATAACCACAAAGAAAAATATTTATTTTAAAATTATTATAATTTTCAACAATTATTTTCATGTTTCTTTTATTTGCATCTGCAGTCGGTCTACCCATAATAAGTTTCAATTTATGGGGTGAATCGTACAAACGTGGCTTCTTCTGCAACGATGACTCTCTGATGCATCCCTACCATGAATCGACTGTGGCCAGTTGGATGCTGTATTTGATGTGTTTTCTAATGCCAATTGCGATGGTGAGTAGAAATAAGCAACATATTTTTTTTTAAATATTTTTTAATACAAGTATTTCAATTTAATTTAATGCAATTTTAAATTTTTGAATGTCGATTTTATTTGCTTTACGATGCAATAGAATGGAAAAATTGTTTCCATATAAAGAATTAAAACGAAAAAATTAGGATGGAAATTGTTTATTTAACTGCTGGTTGTTATTATTTACAATTATTGTAATTATTATTTATTATGGTTGTTGTAACGATGCCATTGCTTTCAAATTTGTTGTTGTAGATCTTTTAATTTACCCATAAAATTAACAGTCGGTCGGCAAAAGCTGACGAGGCTGGAACAAAAAACTAAGAAAATCTTTTTTTAAAAACATTTCGAATTGTTTATGTTTTTAATGGATTCTTAAACGAATAAAATTAATTTTCTTAATTAAACAAATTGTCTTTGTTCAAGCAGTTCAATGACAAAAGAACGGAGCGCGTGACTCAATGGTGGGTAAAGGTTAATAATTGTACCCACTTACCAACACAGAGGGCTTATACTATGCTTCTTCTATTACCGATGCCTATCGGCCAAGAATAACTAATTTTCTAAAAGGGTAGTACGAAAGCCACATTTCAATATATTCCAACTTGTTTGACAAATTATTTTAATAATATTTGCATATTTTTGTAGAAAAATATCTTAAAGAAGATCTAGTCAATATTAATAAGATTTCTGTATGACGTGCTAAATTCCCAATCTATTATTTTTGATAAATACACTGAAATTGTTTGTTGAGGGAAATATAGCTTCTAAGCGTTTTTCACTGGTTGCTTAGGCCAGGTCATTAGGAAACCTTATCCAAAGATTTTAGAAGTTTTAGTCCCATTGTGCACTTTCTAAATTTCTAAGTTTATGAGCAAAAGTATTTTTTTTTAAATGTAGCAATAATTATCGAAATTCTACAAAATTCGCGTAAAGTTTTCCTCAATTTTAAATTTCTTTTTGGCGAAGAATTTTAATAAGTTCAATTCAATAATTAAGAAGTAACGCAATTTTGTTTCTAAGTACAACAATAAACAAGTCAGAAAGTATAGTCGGTCAAGCCCGACCATATGATACCCTAGACCACAGTATTAATAAACACATCATGCTAATGTGTCCATTAGGGTGGTTACAAGAAATTAATGTTAGATTTTCCATCGGGGCAATCCCTAATATGTGCCAATAGGTTAGAAAATGCGATTGCCAAAGTTTCAGCCCAATTGAATAACGTTAACACGTGTCTCATTGAACATAAATTAAGGAAAAACAGCGATTTTTCACTAAAATTCGTATTTCTTTGTTTTTATAACCGAAACCATTCATTCTAGGAACCTGAGTCGAGGCTAGTTTTAAAAGAAATTGTATTCTTATTAATTTTGATATTGATAGTTTTGTTTCTTATACCAAAAGATAAAGAGATATTTACCATCAATTAAGGACAAAGAGATACGAATTTTAGTGAAAAATCGCTGTTTTTCCCTAATTAATGCTCAATGAGCCACGTGTTGGCGTTATCCGATTAGGCTTAAACTTTGTCATTTGAATTTTCTAGCTCATAAAAAAAATTTAGCATATACCTTGTAACCACCCTAGTGTCCATATTAATATGGATTTATCTATGTTTATAAACTTCATTAAAATCGGTTTGGAAGTTTGTGAGAGGCAAAAATTGCCCCCTACCTCCTCTTGTGGTCCTATTTTTTAAAACTACATAGTTTATGTGTCCATATAAATACATTTTTATACCCACACCACAATAGTGGAGACAGTATTATACATTTGTGCTGATGTGTGTAACGCCTTAAAATATTGGTCTTAGACCCACCTTAAAGTATACCGATCGACTCAGAATCACTTTCTGAGTCGAACTAACGATGTCCGTCTGGCTGGCTATCCATGTAACCTTGTGCGCAAAGTACAAAGTAGAATTTTGGAGATAATTTGATGAAATTTGGGACATAGGTTCTTATTGGCACAAGGACCAAGCCTATTGAAAATCGTAGTATCACGACGGAAGATAGGGGGAAATTTCTTCCTCTCAGAAACTATCAAACCGATTTTAATGAAATTTAAAACATACATAGACCCAAAAGGGATGCATTTTTTTAAAAAATAGGACCACGAGGGGAGATAGGGCCAATTTCTGCCTCTCAAACCGATTTTAATGAAATTTAAAACATAGGTAGATCCATATCTATATGGACACATAATCCATACAGGTCTTCAAAAATAGGACCACAAGGGGAGGTAAGGGGCAATTTCTGCCTCACACAAACTTTTAAGCCGATTTTAATGACTTTTATAAACAAAGATAAACTCATATTTATATGGACATATAAGCATTATGTGTATTTTAATACTGTGGTATAGGGTATCATATGGTCGGGCTTGACCGACTATACTTTCTTACTTGTTATGTATGATTTTAATTTCAACAAACTCGGCTTGATAGCTTCTGAGAGGCAGAAATTTCTCCCTATCTTCCGTCGTGGTCCTAAGATTCGCCCCATTTTTAATAGGCTTGGTCATTGTGCCAATAAAAACCTATGTCTTAAATTTTATTAAATTATTTTCAAAATTGCGACCTTTACTTTGCGCACAAGGTTACATGGCCAGCCAGGCAGCCAGCCAGCCACCCGGACGGACATCGTTAGTTCGATTCAGAAAGTGATTCTAAGTCGATCGGTATACTTAAAGGTGGGTCTAGGAGCAATATTTTAAGGCGTTACACACATCAGCACAAATGCATAATACCCTCTCCATTATTGTGGTGTGGGTATAAAAATACTTTTTTTTCTAAAATTTGTTTTGTATTTAAAATGTTATTTTCTTATCGAACGTTAACGTGTGACATCGTGAGATTGGCTGTTAAGCAGTGTTCAAAAATAAACAGAACATTATTTAGCGTACAGCCCAAACACCCAGAAACGATATCTTTTTTTTTAAGTGTTTGTATACCCGAACACAGCCTTTAATACCTTTCGTAACTATTTTCAAGAAAAAAAAAAAAAAACTAACAATATATTGTGTTCTTCGTTAAAAAAAAAAACAGAACAATTGTACACAGAAAAAAATTTTGCACCAGTAAAAGCTTCAAGCAAAAATAAAATCAGTTTTATTTAAGTGAATTAAACGTTTGATCAAGTGAATTAAACTACAAAAAAACATTTAATGCTTGTACAAGCATTTTGCCTTTTAATTGAGTGCCCCTGTATGCCAGCTAGTAGTGAGCTAGTCTATCAGCCCCGGGGTTGCGGGTTCGATTCCCGCCAGAGACTCTGGTTTCTTTCCTGCAGACAAGCGTAGAGCTTCGCTGGGATTAGCATAGGGAATTAAAAAAAATAAAAAAAAATTTGGCTGTTTGATTGTATGCACAAAAGTTTGAAACATCCTTGTACGAAAATTTAAATGTTTTGATTGTTGCTGAAGTTAAGCTTTGTTCACAATCAGAGCAAGAATTTCGTTTTTTCTTCCCAAAGTATTTCATATATTTTTCTTTCATTTTTAGAACAATAATGTAACTAAAATTTTTTTAAAAACGTAACTAAAGTTAAGTCTACTTTAACTTCAGCCACAATTTGTATGAAATTGTTTCTGACACTTAAAATAATTTATTTTTTTATAATAAAATAATAATAAATGCATAATATTGTTGTTGCCAAAATTTGCAAACGGTTTCTTAATGCAAAATGTGTGTGGTTGCAAAAGAAATTGTTGCTCCATTATTAACATCAAGTGCAAATGTTTTTTTGATTGTGAACGAAGCTTTAAAGAAGACTCAACTTTAGTTACATTTTTATTCTAAAAATTAAAGGAAAATATATGAAATACTTTTGGAAGAATAAAGATAGAAGAAAAAACGAAATTGTTGTTTTGATTGTGAAAAAAGCTTTAAATTTTAAATAACATTCAAATTTAAAATTTTAAAACTTTTTTTAGTGGAAAAACTTTTCATATCCAAAATCGCGATGTCATTTAAAACGTTTTTCCACTGAGCAAGCGGCTTTTAAAACGTTATTCCAGTTTTATTGTATAATTTTTTTTAGTAACTAACAATGTTTTTTCAGTGGCTGACTCTTTGTATTGCATTTTGAAGAGGTTAAGGTGCATAATTTAGGATGATATGATGTTTAGACAATGTAAGCGAGTAATGTTAACGATAATTGGCAAAAAAAAAAACAGATTTTGCAAATATTGGCTTTTACAATGTTATTCGCTGCTGTGCTTCAATTATTAATGTTTGTATGATTTATGATTGCGTCGGGTATTTGAAAGGAAAATAATGTTTTTGTCAAGCACTTTGTGTAGTTTATTTGCCCTTAATGAGGAAAAAGCAAATTCTGTTGAAGGTTTATATTTTGTAAAAAATTGTTTCTCCAAAATTTTTGATCATCAATTTTGTTGTTATAAAAACAAAGTTTATCACTTTTTCGGTCAATATATTTGACATAAAGCCTTTTCAAGTCATTTTTTTTTCGTCGTAAAAAGATGAAAACACTGATATACAGTATTTCATTCTCTTAAAAGCGAACCTGCGCTTTTAGTCTAGTTCATGTACATGATCTTATAACATGATAACTTTTAAGAAAAAAAAAAAAAAAAAAAAAAAAACACTTGAATACTCCGGGTCCCATTGTGCTCACTGGCTCATCACTAATTTGTTTTAACATTGTGTGGGATTATAAGTACCATTCAACTTAATTGTAAAGATATCTGTTGCACTTTGAAAGTGGAAATACGAAGCCTTCTGAAGTAACAATTATAAACTATTTAAATAACACAAACAAAGCTTCTCGTAGAACTTTAAGAAGACTCTGACTGCATGTTAACATTTACTTTTATTTAGATACAAATTCATGTGCTTAGTTTTACTTTATAGGAAATCATAATGGTTAAATATTTTTTATCTGCATTTTAAGATTTAACATTAGAGCATCTCGTTGGCAGCTTTATTAATGTACACGCTTTGATCTTAATCCAAACACAGATACAAAATATTATACTAATAGACAGATACGTATTTATATAACTACCCAGCGCTAACTAGAATGAGTAAAGAGGCCTAATAGAAGGCCTTATTTAGCAGTCACAAGCAGTCAGAAGCCCTTCTCGCCGTATTCCATACTTATTTATTTTTTACACAGGTTGTCATTGGGCGCAAGGCCTTCCACACTTCCTTTAAAAACAACTTCGATCCCTTCCCAAAGAAGGGAGTAAGGAAGGACGCTAAAAATAAAAAGTAAATAAAACTGAACACCTTCCTATCTCCCTTCGCAAAGAAGGGAGTAGCGAATGTGTACTGAATATTTCAGAAGGTCTTTTAAAAAGAAGTTTATACCTTCTAAGAAGGCATACTTCTGAAGGCAGGATATCATGCGAAGCGAATCTTTTAGAAAGGAGTATAGAGGCCTTCAAAAAGGCCTGCCACTTGCGGTCCTTTCAATATTTACCGCTGGGTAGAAACTATAAATGTGAGTATGTATACACATACATAAATATACATGCATATATTTACTTACCACAAGTATCTTTCTAACTACAGGCGTTTCAACACAAATTATTACACTTAATAACGACAGCAGCAACAAGTTACTTCTTTTCGGTTGCATAAATAAATAATAAATATGTTTGAGGCCGTTTCTTTTTTCTTTTATCTCAAAGAACTTGTAAAACTCTTTAACTCTTTACACAAACTAAAAGTTAACAAACACAACAATGACTGAAATGCCGGCAAATTGAATTTTATTATTTACAATAAAGATATTTTACGATTTGAATAGAGATTAATCCAGATTGGTGTATTAAAAGGCGGCTTTTTGAAGTTGTTAAGTTTATAGTCAAAACTAAAATGTGTGGCGTAATGAATAAATAAATTTAGTAGCTAATTATGTATACCGAAAAGGGGTTTCAGTTTCCTGAACTTATTTAATTTCATAACTCGCGAGAAATTTTTTCCGCAAAGAACAATGTGAATAAGTAAGAAAATTATATTTGGCTGTGCCAAATCCTTGATATCCGTTCAGACATTAGGGGCTAAAATAACTGTCAGAATCTTTAGTACATTATATTGTTTTCCAGTCAAAGAATTTGACCATCAAGATTATTGCCTAGCTGAAGTTATGATGGCTCGTTTTAAAATAGTGTTTTACAAACAAAAAAAAAAAAAAAACAAAAAAAAAAAAAACCAAAAAAAATATAAAACAATTCATCATTCATAGTCTTGATTTAACGTTCATGTCCAAAATATTTTGTTCATGTTTCTCCAAATTTACCAGCGTTTTTGGCTTTCTTTATTTCCTAAAAAGTTTTCTAAGACTGGTCGTCGTTTACACCATTCCACACACACATATGGTCAACTCCAACGAAACAATTTTTAAACAAAATTCTTTTAACATAAAATTTAACCAAATTATATCACCGGCAACTATTTTATGGTTAAAATTAAAGACTTTGCTGTGTCTTCCGGAAATATTCCAATAATTTTTTTTAAAAATTCCCAGCAAATTTTTTCGTAAATAGGAACCCTAAAACAGTAGGAAAATTAAAGCAACGGCATAAAAAAACTGACTTATCTATTAGGTTAACATTTTTTTCGATTATTTTCTTTCTTTAGATGGATTAATTGTAGTCTGCTATTTGGATCCAGCATTGCTCGGATTTTCTCAAATACAATGCAAATACTGGTTTTTTATTTCTCAAAGAATGATGGATTTGAAAGCAATTATTTTTATTGGTTTTCTTTCAGGACACTTAGTTCAAGCAAATACGAAGAAGGTTATATAAAAAATGTTTACTTTTTGTAGAAAAAAACACATTTTGGCTTTTCGCAGCATGGCCTATAGCCAATTTCGTTTTATTTTCGCTCAAAAAGTTTTAGATTTCGAAATAATTTTAATTTAATGTAGTTTTACTGCAATTTTGAAGAATGTCGAATTTAAAAAAAATGTTTGCTATCGATTTTTATTGTGTTCGCTCTAGAACCGATATTTTACGAAATAAATTCAATTTTACTAATCGATTTTTAACAAGAATATCTAATTTTTTAACGATCTCTTAAAAACCTAATTTTTTTGAGAAGAATAATTATTGAAAATAAAAATAATCATGGATGAAGCCCAATTCACTATGGGAAATTTCTAATTGTTTCTGGCCAAAACTTATTTTTAGCCAAACGACTGGGCTAAATGAAATGATTTTTTTGATTCTATATTTGGAAGTATCCCTCCCTCTGGTGGCCCATACATTTTGTTTGTGTTATTACACACTATCGCACATTCTTGCAAATAAAATTTTTGTGACACACTTCTATCAAAACCATTACTTTTTATTCACACATACAAGAAACTTTTGTTTAAAACAAATTTTTATTGCAAAATTTGGATTTCTAATTATTGGCTTAAATAATCAATTAAGTTAAAAAAAACATGAATTTAAGAAAACGTGACTCTCAATTTCTTGATCTTCGCACTCTGAATATTGTTTGTCTTCCTGTTCGCAGTTTTCGTCGACTCTTACTTCATCTATTACTGAGATTTAAACATAACACTCGCAACTGCTCCTTTAAATATTGTTTAAAATATTTGGAATACCTGTCTTTAGCAATATAGGATACCAAATGGTCATAAAGAGTTGCCCACTTGTAACTTTCGCTACGTTTTACCACAAATAAATAACTCTGATAAGCTACCTAGAAAAATACGTTTTTTAAAGAGATTGACAAATATTTGCAGCTTTTATTTATTTATGGAAGATATTTGATTGCCCTAACGAAAAAATCAAGTTTGACAACTATCAATTACAACCATTTTTTTAAGGGCCAAGAGAAATTTCAATTCATAGTTATATTTAATAATTTTCAACCCACTTTAATTCTGCTGATACAATCGAACTAATAGAAGGATCCCAAATATTTTAATTAATTGGATCTGTTCTGAAAACCAAGTTATTTCAAATCACTTGCTTTTAAAATTACACGTGTGATTTTGTGGTGTTCTGAAGGTCATACCGTTTTTGTGTTTCTCGAAGTGCTTTCGGCAATTGAAACTCACACTGACACATACACCAACGGAACACTAAAATATCACATGCGTGATTTCAATAGGCACATGTGATTTGAAATCACGTTATTTGAGTAAAAGTGGTTTGCAGAACAGGCCTGTATATCAAAAAATAAAAAAAAAAAAACTAATTTTCGACATTAGTTTTCATTATTATTTTTTTCTTATCATAAATTATTTGTATCAAAACTTTTATTAAAAACCACTTCTATTTTACTGCACTCCATTATTTATTTTAACTTCGTATCAAATCACATATCGAGACCTAATAGCAAAAATGATGTAACCAACAACATTTTAGATTTTTGTTTTTTGATGAAAATCGATAATTTTTGATCATTTGCATCATCTCAAAAAATCTCATATCTCTGCGAAGTACCGTTACGAAATAAGAGCAAAAGCAATTTCAAACGAAACCCTAGACTTGAAGCAAAATATTTAAAAATAAGAACATTTAAAAAAATTTTTTTTAAGAAACGCTTTTCTTAAAAAAGAACATTTAAAAAAAATTTTGCCCACCCCCCCTAGTTTTTTTTCTTGCTACGCCCATGTATTCGTGTATTGTCATCGGGAATATGCATGCCTGCAAAGTTTCATCCATTTGCATTGAGTATAAGGCGGTTAAATTAACGTTACAAGATTTGATTTTCCGAAGAAAATTCCGGGTAAATTCCAGGGACCGTAACAGTTATTTTTTTTTTTTCATAAAAGTCATATGAAAACAGTTATTCTTTGATTTATATTTTTGTTTAAATAACTGTTTTTTAGATCAAAAAAAAAATGAAAATAAAAAATTAGCTCTTTTTTGATCAAAAACATAAAAAATCGAAAACTTACTGTAAATTTTCGAAAAAATAAAAATCAAAATTCTAAAAATTAATTTTATGATAGACAAGTTCAAAAGGATCAATATAGTATATTTGAATTAGTTTGCTGACACTTACTTCTATATGTTTTTTTGTTTTAAAATTTCAATATATGTAACGGTTATTTTAGGTCCCTGGTAAATCCGCATTGTAAAAAAAAAACACAGATGCTTATTTTGGTATGTTTTAAAATTAATGTTTCACTTTTGGCCAAAATAAGGCAACAATTTCCTGAAGTGCAATGTTGCGATTTTACGTTTTTATATAAATAATCGACTTTTAGTTCAGAATATTGGAAAGCAATTGATATCATATTTTTATTTTTTCTTTTTTTAGATTGCGAAATAACTTCGACATTATGTTTTCATGTAAGAAGTAAATTATTTAAATTTCGAATTTTGGAGGAAACAAAGCTATTAAATATTGTGTATTAATTTTTGTTCTTGGACTTTTTACGAAATAAGTTTTATTCTATTGTCATGCAGAAGTTATGGTTTTATACCAAATCACACAAAAAATACCACAACACAGGTAACACATCTTTTCCAGTGTCATACTATAAAGGGACAACTAGGCAAAGTTCAAAAAATATTCACAAAAAAATCTTGAACTTGGAAATTTCACAAACAATTACTAATAAAAAAATGATTAAAAGGAAACTTTTTCATCTAAAGACTGGGGTCCAGAATATGGTAACAACAAACAGATAGAGCGAGACATGTGTATAACTACGAATACGAAAGAAAGACAAATTTTATTTTATTGTAACACATGTATATCAAACTGTAATTTTAATTATTGTGGCTTCTTGTTAGGAGTGCCTTTAAATTATCAAACAAAATTTTAATTAAACATTAAAATATTACTTAAATTTATCTTGTTGAATGTTGGTAATTTACTTTTTTTTTCATCTAACACGGTTTCGGTCTTATCTTCATTTCAACAAATTTTAATGAAGTATTATAATCGGTTACTTTGTACCAGTGAATCCCTTTCGCATATTGCGTAGTTTCCGTTTGGAAATAGCGACCATTTAGATTACTGCATTAAATTAAAGAAATCCATTAAGAAAAATAATAAAACACGATAAGTATAAACTACTCAAAATACCTTTCATGACATTCATTATACCACCAGCCACCTTCATACATATTGGCACAATCTTCAATGGGATTTTGATCATTTCTACGATCTTTTGTTGAAAAGTACTGGGCCAAGTGATAATTCAGATTGTCACCCGCATCACCGTGGTATCTGCCCAAACTTTTGAGCTTATAATTTTCAGATTCACTGCCCACAACGAAATGACTATAGTTTGCCTTATAATTCTCGCCACTAAATGTTTCCATATCAATTGTTAGTTCATAAACTGTGCCACTGTCCGTAAGCTTGTGTAGAATTTCAAGTCCTATGAAAAATTCCCCACTTTTATTGCCGAAACCTTCTTTATATTCATTCCAAGTACGAAAGAATTCCTCACTGCCATCTTTACGTCTCTGTATGACAATCCAGGCGCTATCATTTCCTTTTACGCAACTTGTTTGTTGTTCCACGTTTGCGCGTAAAACATGTTCAAATTGATTAATTTTTTCTTTACATTCTAAGTTTTGCAATTCTAATGCTTGCAAACGCTCACTCAGTTTCAAGACTTGCAAGGAAATATTTTGATTTTTATTAATAAATTGCATTAATTGTGTCAGCAGTTCATTGTCATTTCCAAAATCATCTCCGTAACACTAAAAGTACATTTTTATTAAAAAAATATATTTGAAATATATTCAGATTAAGATTTTAAGAATGAATAGGAATGATTACTTACAGTTTCAGTGGAACTGACATTTAGAAATTGAAGAATCAGCAGAATTATATTCAAATGAATTTTTAAATTAAATAAATTTTTTGCGTTTATTATTTTTGTGCAAAACATAATTGACAATTTAATCTTGCTCTGGCAAGATTTGTTTTAAAACTGATTTTTAATTTTGTCTCAAACTTTAGCTTATCGGTTTTATTTATTTATTTATTGTTGTGGCCCACACTAGAGACTACAGAATTTGTTATTGCCTAAAAATATATGGTTTAGTAAGATTAGTAAGAAACTTTTCAAAATGGAAAACCCCGTGAGGATGGTAGTACATACATTTCTTCATTCCACTCTTGCAAGATTCTCTAAAATCTGCCTAATAGAAACACCTTTTTCGAATTGAACATTGCGACTGGGTTCTATTAACACATAAAAAAGAAATATTATAAATTTCTTCACAATTAATCTTCAAGCTGAAGGTCATTTTTATATAAAAAAAATATTTATTTCGTTATCGCTTAATTGACAATTTTGTTCTTTCATAAAAATTTTGTTTTAAAAAATTTGTTAAAAACTAAAAAAACCAAAAATACCTGAAGAAGTTATCCATCATGGTGATAACGAAATATTGGATTAATAATACAGTACTTTTCGCTTATTGTCACATCCTTCAGTTGCAACCATAACGTAGACTAAATCGCTATAAGGCTAATTCACAAATATGCCGCATATAACCGAATTCGAATATAATCAAGTTATGTGAATAAAGGAAATAAAAAATTCATATAAATTACACTGACATCAGGCTTATGGTTTTACAACAGAGTTGCATACTGTATACAAAATAGTTAAAATAATAACAAGATATTTCATAACTGATACCAACGGCAAAAACTAATTTTTAACGGGTAGAGAGTTGATGACAAAAATTAAGTAATTTAATTCATTCTTTCTTTGGATTGATTTTTGATTCGAAAACTAAAAAGAACTAAGTAAATTTTGCTAATGTGACTTTAACGCCATTAATTTGCTGTTGATAAATGGCATATATGGCAAATGTGCTTTTATCGCTAAATGGACTATAACGTTAATACTGTATATTAAATTTACTTAAAGCGGAAAAATATACAGATAAAATGGATTATATCGCTAATGTGACTATAAGCATAGTGACTATAAACGAAAAGTACTGTAAATATTTATTTATATTTAAGTGACTTTGAGCTTGAAGATTTATTGTAAAGAAATAATATTAAAACAATTTTATGCTTATATGGCAACACTGAATTCATTTTTTACCGGCCAGCGTCAAAAGAGTGTTAAGTGTAAGATAAGACTCGTATCAGTGTCTTGTTAGAAAACTAAATTTAACTAAACTAAACCCCACTTGTTTGCTTTTAATTGACTCGTAGTTGAAGAAATTAATTAATTTTAACTCGCCAAGACAACATTAATGAGAATTAATTTTGTTTCTATTTCGTCTTATTTTCAGATTACAATCGTCGAATTTTTCAAATCGAATTCACATAAAATGCATACCTTTGGCAATTTATCAAGCAGTAATTACTACTTTTTGCATTTGGAAATACCAGACTGGATGGTGGAGTGTTACAAGCGTATCGGTCTGCTTATATTTGGTTCAGGTGTTTGTGAGTTGACTACAGACATTGCCAAATATTCCATTGGACGTTTGAGACCACACTTTTTTGCGGTAAGTGTTAGAAGAAGTTAAGTAACAACTCAAATTGCGATTTAAAATTAATTGTTTTATTGTTTTTTTTCTATTTTGGGAGTTAATTTTAGTGTTTTGAGTTTAGTAGAGTACTTGTTGATGGAAAAAGTTTAAGCAGAAATAATATTTTTAAATAAATGCCTGTGTAGTATGGAAATTAAACTTATAAACTTCCCCAGCGGGAAAACGTTATCAATAGGAATCGAGAATGTAAGACATATCTGGTATAATGTTTGATTCCAGAATTCATTATTCTTAATTAATTAAATAATTAATTTACGATAATTATGAAAGGCGACATATAGTCAGCAAAAAATAAAGGATTTTTATTAAGAAAATATGTATGTAAAAAGAGAAATAAAAGTAACGAACAGAAACAATATATTCCTTGTTCTGCAAATGTGGGAATATACATACTTGGTAATCAATGCAAATTATTGTGTCAGATAAAATAACCTTCTCGATTCCAATGAATGCATTGCTATTTCTTCGAAAATAATACATTATTATTTTAGTTATTTAAGTAATCATTTCCTTATTATCACGCTGAATTATTACTGATGTTAAAGAGAAACTAAAACTGACAAGAACATAACACTTTGCTTTATTCCTATTAACTTGAAATTATGTGTAATGAAACACAAAAAACTTTGTGTTGGATTGGTGCAAAATTTATATCTAACAAGTAAAGGTACGGTCACATATGGCAAACATTTCACAAACAATTTCAAATATTTGTTTGCCCTAATCTGGCCACAAAATATTTTTGAGGAGCAAACAGAAAAACAAAATTATTTGTCAGCAAACAAAAATGTTCCTAATGTGAACAGTAAACGTCAAATATTTTCCTTGGGCAAATAAATATTTGTTCTTATAAAAATTTTATTAGATCAAACAGCGTAAAGCAACAAATTTTTTTCAGAAGAAAATTGATAAACATAAAAACAAAATTAAAATATTTTTTAATGATGAAAAAGACCAATTAACTGACATCGACATCTTTTTGAGATTTCTTTCGTCTTAAAGTGATTCTTTTTTATCTACCAAGACAAAATTTTGACATGATACTGTAGATATCGTCAAGACCAACAGTTATAAGGTAATTATGGCGTTAAACGCTAATTAAAGGAGATAAGTATATATATAAGCTATGGTAAAATATAGACCGACTACAATAATATTCGGTAAGGTGAATAGGGTTGAAAATTTAATCTAAGTAACAACTTAATAAGATATTTTATGGGTACAATGGTTGGTTTTAAGGGGGCAATGTCCAAACATGAACCACTCTGTCCACTTCTAAAGACAATTAAAACGAATACACCAAATTGCATTACACTATCTCCGAAATTGCAACCAGGGACCAAATTACGGCATTAGATATCGATCGAATATACAAAACAATTTGAATGGAAATTTCGATCGATATCGATGCCGTATTTTGGCCCTTATACTTTGCGAATAAGATTGACATGAACTGCCAGCCGGCCGGACATTGTTATATAACAATCGGTCGAAATTCGTGATGATTTGTCCATATTTTTTCATGGGTCGAAAATAAAATCCACTCCTCAAAATTACTATTGTTGAAATTAGCTTTGATATTGTTGCAAGTTAAACTAGGGTTTATAATTCTTATTCGCTTAACAGTTTTATTTGGTTTAATATCTTTAGTTTTTCTAAAATCTTTGGATGAAGTTTCCTGACGATCTGGCCATAGCAACCACTGAAATGCGCATAGGAATAGCTTATCCCATCAACAATAAATTTCAGTTTATCAATACACCAATACCCCGGTTTGCATCGTTTTCGAAGTTGCGTCTTTTTTAAATTTCTGTGATTTCGAAGTTGCGTCGTTTTTGTTTCACTTTGCGTCGCATGGCTTCGAAGTTGCGTCGCTAGTGTTACGATTTGCGTCGTTAATATAAAAATGTTTAAACAAAACCTTAATGCAAATATGTATGTGATTGTCTGCTGATTGCAACTGGATTCAATTTTACATTTGCTGAAAGTTAAATTAAAATTTTGTGCACCAACGAGGCAAAAATTAAAAAATTTGTTGAAACAAGGACATCGTTAAGACATAAACAGGTTACAAAAATGAGAAACCACTTCTTACTATTTATCAGCGATGAATGCCCGTTTAACAGAAGTTTATTTAAGATCTAAAATAAAATTATCCGTTATAAAGTCTATCAAATCATTATTTTTTCAGCTAAAATTATGGATCTCGGAACCAATCAAATGATAATCAATACAAATGTATGGAAATCGTGCTTCGGTTTGCGTCGAATTTTTTCGGTCCCAATTATCGACGCAAACCGGGGTATTGGTGTAGTATGAAATGGGAGTTTAGCACAATTAAACGAAACCTTGCTAATTAATTTTTTGAATCCCAAGAAAAACTATGATAGCTTCAATTAAGGTTTACATTACTAAAAATAAATTGAAAATTAAACTTTGTGATAATCGACTCATAATTTTAAAATATTTATTTTAGACAAACATGTACATATTTTTATATTTATGTGAACAGAGGCCAAACATGTTTTCCGATATTTTATTTGAAGCTTTTCAAAATCTGTTTGAACAAACAACAATGGACAATAAATCTGCGTAGTGTGACCAGAAAGTAAAATTTTTATTGTTTTTAACAAATTTTAGGAAAACACACCAGAGTGGTTTCGAGTACCAAAAAATCTAATTTGAATTAAATTGAATACAGTAACGCAAATATGTTAGAATCTAGGCTGAACCCACACTAACAAAAGACAAACAGCTCAGTTTTTTTAGTGTTTTTTAAAAAAAATTTTACTACACGTTCATCAGTCCAGGACACGGTAATCAGACAACAATGTGACAAGGTTTTTTGTCTTTATTCATTTTTTACTAGGCTTAATTGGTGTGAGTTACATCTAGGTTTGCCACAAACCGACAAAAACACAATTTTACAGGAGAAGGTGTTTTACATTACGATTTTGTATGAAGGTTTGCGCTTAACATAGCAGCCACACGATCAAGTTTTGCAATACACACTCACTTTTTTACTAACACACTCACACTTTTTAAATTGACCACGAGATGGCTTTCAATTTCACCTTTTCATATGTTTGGCAATTTTACTACCAATTTAACAGCTGATTACATGTTTTTCTTTATAAATTGTGTTGTTGTTGACATCTTTGAATTAAATTGCTAACAAATCGAGTGCAGCCTACGTCACAGCTTTCAATTTATGTAAATTTTGACAAGCAGTATATGTAAAAGACTATCGAGAAAATCTTGATCGTGTGGCTGCAATGTAAGTTAAAAATGTTTTTGCTATTAAATCGTAACGGGACCTTCTGTGATCATGACATTTTAGGAGATGACGCAATTGTTGCCAATAATAATATTTAATAAAGAAAAACGAAAATTTAATTATTAGCACGTTGTCTGTTTCTGATCGCATAACTTGAGAACGGCTTAACCGATTTGAACGATTTTTTCTTTAAAATAATCACCATTGTCCAACTTAGGTTTTTACGAAAAAAAATGTTGTCCCGCCTACTTTTACGCCCACTTTTTGCGATTAACCTTAAACCAGAAAACGGCTACATCGATTTGACTAATTTTATTTTCAAATGTTCGTTTTAATTTACCACGCCTACTATTACACCCACTTTTTCTATTTATTTTACCGATTTGGTCGATTTTTTCTTTAAAACGATCGCCATGGTCCAATTTAGGTTTTTACGGAATGCAAATATTGCCCCGCCCACTTTTACGCCCACTTTTTTCGATTTACCTAAAATTAGAAAACGGCTCCATCGATCATTAGTAATCAGCTACCGAGCGAAGCCGGGCGGCCAGCTAGTTAATAATAAATATTGTATTCCTAAAAATAACTATGATAATAAATTTGCATGTGCCCGTGTAAAAAAACTGAAATGGCAAGTTACAACTACAATTCGAGTCGGAAAAAAGCCAATCAATTGTAGGGGAATGTAAGAAAAGATAAACTCACTGTTTATTCTTGGTGTTTTGTTTACCTTACGATTCCGCATGCATGTAATTACTTGCAAGTAGTGTATACGTATTATCAACGAAAAATCGAGGAAAAAGCCGATTGGCTGAAAGTACAAAAATTGTGTGAAAGTTAGTGAAAAAGTGTGAGTGAATTTAGTTTTCGAACTTGCACTTGCATGTGGCAACGGGGGGGTTAAGCTTTGATATTGTTACAAGTAAGACTTTGAGTGTTTATAATTCTTATTCGCTTTAAAGTTTTATTTGTATAATGTTTTTAGCTTTTCTTACATCTTTTGAAAAAGGTTTCCTGATAAGCTGGCCAAAGCAACCAGTGAAATACGCATAGGAACTAGCATTCGCTTAACAATTAATTTCATATATATATATCAGGCGGGGATCCAGCTCGAGCCTAACGGGGGGGAAATTTTGTATGATACAAAGAAGTAGTGTTTTTAAAAGTTTATTAAAAACAATATGTGTATATTATATAAAAAAAAAAACAAAACAATAGGGTTAAATGAAATATAAGATCCGTTCAATATAAATTAAAATAAATTAATCTTTTTAAATAAGTAAATTGTGATTTCCTTGCGAGTCAAATTAAGATAGTACAGTCTATCTTCGGTCATTGTTGATCTGAGCCATGATTTTATTCGACGAAGTGTAGGAAATGACCTCTCGTTCGTAGCATTACTAACGAGCATTGACACGAAAATTTTAAATATTTTTCTTAGATATGGGTAAAAATCTTCATCACAGTTTATTAAAACATCTACAACGTTATCTGATAGTTTTTTTTAGATATTTTCCATGTTTGTTGCCAATGCAACAGTTCAGGCTCAAGTTAGGATGTGTTAATCTCATTTATCAAATATAATTAGCTCATCAGCTAGTTGTGGTTTTAAAATAAATGGTATATGGGCAAATCTCAAAAACAGTCCACAAACCAAAAATTTTTCAAATTAATTTTTTTTAAATGGAATATAAGACTAGATGTATAATTTAATTTTTATATTAAACAAGTAAGAGTGCTATATTCCGCTGTGCCGAATTTTATATACCCTTCACCATTGTGCGAGTAGAATAGAGAGCAACTAAATAATTTTTACATATACATACATATTTACAATACTTACAACTTCATTATAAATGAAATTTAAAAAGCGATAACTGGTTAATATTTTTTTTAAATCGTTTTTAGTTTCTATTTGTTAAAATTATTTCGTTAAATATATGAATATGAAGGGTGATAACGAAAATCATATTATGCATTATGCTAGTATATGTAAACAAATACGAAGGGGGGTGAGGGGATAGGAAGAACGACAACCGGATTTGAACTTCGCTTTGCATAAGGACCCAGAATATATATACTTTATGGGGTGTAGGACCTTCGGTGAATGGTATAAAAAACAAACTTAATTATAAAAAAGAGTAATTTTTGGGAAGACGACAACCGGATTTGAACTTCGCTTTGCATAAGGACCCAGAATATATATACTTTATAGGGTGTAGGACCTTCGGTGAAGGGTATAAAAAACAAACTTAATTATAAAAAAGAGTAATTTTTGGGATTTCAGTATTTTGGTCATAACTCTGCTATTTCTTAACCGATTTGACAGATTTATATACCGACGTGTTAAAGAAGAAATTTGCCAGTTATTTTGGCTATAAAACGTAGACTCGGGAATGGTTCCTGAAAATGGGTATTTTTCAAAAAAAAATTAACATTTTGGTCATAACTTTTTCGTATCTGAACCGATTTTCCCGAGTTTTTCAGAAAATATTTTCTATTAAAAATTTCCGATCTTCTGATATACAAGGCGTAACCATAGGTCATATTACAGTAAAAAAATTCAGGTTTTTATACAATTTTAAATACTTTTTGTATGAGAGGTACCACGCCTACTTCTCCAATACCGCCAACATTTTGTAGCCTAAATGTTTGTACCTAATTTTAAAGCTTTGGCTCTTGCCGTTCTCCAGATATACAGGAAAAAGTAATAAAAATACAACAACCACAAGGGATTTTTTGGAAAAATTAGAGGCAGTCGTGGTTTTTTGGTCATATCTCAGCCATTGTTGGACCGATCTGGCTGAATTTCAATAGCAAGAAATGGTGGACTATATGTGACATAAATGTAAAACAACGTAGCCGCTATCATGTCTGGAGTCTCCGGAAACACATATCAAACGTAAAACGGACAGACGGACGGACGGATATCGTTAAATCAACTTCTCTCCTCATAAGGACCCAGAATATATATACTTTATAGGGTCTAAGATCAATATTGTAGAAATTACAAACGGAATGACAAACTTATATATCGTCATATTAAATGCAAACGGACGTAACTACACAAAATTTCGAAATTGAGTTTTTTATCGATTATGGTTCGTTTTATCAAAATACATATTCGAGCAAAATTTTAGATTCCTACGATCAAAAATGGCGATTTTATTAACGAAATTCAAACGCCAATTACACCTTGTTGTTATTGATTTTGTAAAGTTTTTTGCTTCTCCTGTAAAAAATTAAAAAGTGTAGTTACGTCCGTTTGCATTTAACATGACGATATATTCTTTTCCACCTGAGTTGAAGGGCATAAAAATATGTATTTCGACGATCATTAGTGCAATAATTTTTACCAAATCCTACCCCACTGCTGATTACTTAATGTTATACGTGAGTTTGGCAATTTTTTAGGTGACTTATCAAAATATAAATTTCGTTAAAAAAAAGATTGACATTCATTCATACATTCATTAATGATCACAAAATTAGTTTATATGTATATATAATTTGTTTGGTCAAAATAAATAAAATTGGGTTTATTATATATGCGTGCGTTGTAAGGCGTGCGTCACAAAGGGTTCACGGCTTTTATCAAAAAATTACAACATTTTTAAGCTGCGAATAAGTGATTTTAGAGTTCTCTTATATTCATCTTTCTTTTAGGAATAAGACTTTGTATACCTTATGATGCAAAATTCGCTAAAAATTAGGAAAACAAACTTCAACTTTTAAAGTTGCTTCTAATTTATGTGGCATGCGTCACAAAACTTTGTGATCAATTATTTCGCAACAAGCCTGTTAAGAGATTATGATATATTCCATTCGTAAGTACATATTAATGTAATTAAATACTATATATAAGTTGATGCTATCTCTTTTGAAATGCCAAAAAAAAGTGTATAAGGGCAATTCCAGCGAAAAGTAACGCCAGAAATAATTTAAATTATTTTTCAAAAAATTGTATATGTATAGTATACTTTTTTATATTGTGGTGTAAAGCGCAACTAGCTCTACATTTAGTAACAAAAAGGATAACGGTTGAACAACATGGTCCTAAAATATAACCTTATTTGCATTCTGGCGTTACATTAAAAAAAAGTAGACTTTTCTCTCAAAATGCCCATATGTGCCTTTAAACGAGCAAATATTTTTAATTCTGATAGCTTGAAAAATAAATCTATATAAGTCCAAAGCTTACTAAAAAGGTTTTATTCAAATGTTCTTGCTCAATTCGCAGTCTTATAAAGTTTTGTAATGCAAGTCAAAATCCACTTCCGTTTTTTTAACGTCCCGCCAGCGCATATTTTTGCTTATATCTGCAAATCCTTACCGTCGATCGCTGTAATTTTTTTTCTGAATATAGTGCTACTTCATAACTTTATATATATAAAAACCCTTTTTACAAATTTGACTTCTTCATTTAATTTTTTTACATTTTGTGGTACGAATATCACGACACGTCGAAATGGAAATGCCCATATATCAATCAGAAAATACGTGCGAATGTAGCGTTCGTTACGCAGGATTTGCGCATATGACTTGATTACTCTTGGAGGTAGAAGTTTAAGTATGTTCAATACATTTAGGATATCTGTTGGGAAAGGTGTTTTGAAATCTTCTAAAATAAATTCAATAAGAGGAATGTAACCTACAACTCGGTAGTAATCTTCAACATTTTGGAAGTGATTATTTCGTTCAAATGTTTCCTTTTCGCTTGGAACCTCGATTTGAACGCAAATAACTTTAACTTTTTCAAAAATCGCTTTAAATTGTTCTTCGGCTTTTTATCATTTCTCTTCAAGGCACATGATTAAAGTTTTTATAAGGGTTGATCCTTTTTGAAGATCTATATCGTGCTTTTGTAGTATCACACTTAATATGTATATTCCGCAAATAAATTCAAAAGTGCTAAGTGAGTTCCTTAATATAAAGGTAGAGACACTACCATTCCACTCAGATATTTTTTCCAAAGCTTCTACTATATGATGTACACTTGTTGCCAAGAGTATACTTGAGTCGTGACGGTCCGCCCATCTTGCCTCGCACAATGCAGAGAGTTTGGCTCCCAAATACTTTGCTAAAACTGTTTTTCTTGGGATGATTATATTTAAAACATTTTGTCGTTTCTTTAACAAATGATACAACTTTTTTTATGAATGGCACTGTTTTGCTATTAGAAATTGAGTTGCTTGATTTATGGGAGTAGCAAGACGTTGGTTTCGCTTGTGTCGCGGTTTCCAGAATTTTTTAACAGCTCCATTTTCTGCTGACATCAGAGGACACCCATCTGTTCCAACTCCTACACAATTTTTTAGGTCAAGACCAAAATTTGTCAAAGCTTTAAGAACTATTGATGATAGTGCCTTCGCATCACTTGACACATCAACGTCATCCATATCCTTTGAAGCCTCTTCAAATGCTTTTACAACAAAGCTAATAAATTCATCCCTGGCAACTTTTTGTTGTATGTTGAAACATCTTAAAGATAAGGAATCTGGCTTTTCTCCGACAAATCCGTGCTTTCGTCAAAATTATCGAATATAATTTTGATTCATATAACAAATATATACATAAATATTGCATATACATACTAAGGCTTATTAATAATTCAACCGCACGCATTATCAAGTCAGACGTTTAGTCTTTGGATATAGATGGCACCTGCTGGAATTGAATGTAGAATAATAAGTATTTGAATACGGTAAACTAGATGTTTCATTGGAAATATTTAGTAAAAAACTATAAGGATTAAGATTAGGATACTTATTGAAAAATTCATTAGAGATTCAATAAAAAAAAAACAAAAAACTTTGCTGGGATTTCCAAAAATTTTGTACTATAAAAAAAAATATTATTGTTGGGAATTCTTTTATTATCGAAATAAACAAAACATATTTTTATAATTTAGGGGGGGAATCCGCGCCTGATATATTTATATAAATATATATATATACTTTACAGTAATATACCAATTAAATCCTTCAACTTTTTCATTAAGTTGTCTATCCATTTGGTTTGTCAGTTTATTTAAAAAAAAAAAATTCAACGAGTAATTTTTGCAAATACATAATTTTTTATTAAAAAAATTTAGTTTGTTGTGCTAAATTCCCAATTTTCAATCTTGATAAATACACTAAAAAATCTATACTATTTGCAAGATCACAAAGATAAATAAATCTTATATGTTAAATTTTATGGTTAAATTTCAAGGGCCGATGTTGATTTTGAATAAAACACAAACTATTTAGGAAATTATTGTAATTTTATTTTATTATGATATATTGGTATTACTCAATTATGTAGGAACAAAATATCGGCCAAATGGGCGCCGCGACCACGGCGGCACACCTCCATCCGATGGTCCAAATTTTCGATGACCCTGAGGCATAATGGAGGTTCTATGCCGTTAATGTGCCGAATTATCTCATCCTTAAGCTCTTGAATTGTTGCTGGCTTATCGACGTACACCTTTTCTTTCAAATAACCCCAAAGAAAAAAGTCCAACGGTGTCAAATCACATGATCTTGGCGGCCAATTGACATCGCCATTACGTGAGATAACACGGCCATTGAATTTGTTTCGCAAAAGAGCCATTGTTTCGTTAGCTGTGTGGCAAGTGGCACCGTCCTGCTGAAACCACATATCGTCCACATCCATATCTTCCAATTCGGGCCATAAAAAGTTCGTTATCATCTCACGATAGCGAACACCATTCACAGTAACTGCCTGACCGGCCTCATTTTGGAAAAAATACGGCCCGATGATGCCGCCAGCCCATAAACCGCACCAAACAGTCACTCTTTGTGGGTGCATTGGTTTTTCGACAATCACTCTTGGATTCTCATTCGCCCAAATGCGGCAATTGTGTTTATTGACGAATCCACTGAGGTAAATGTGCCTCATCACTGAAGATGATGTGCACGATATGCATTTTGATTTGAACGCCCATTTTCATAATAAGTCTGGATAACTTTAATACGTTGTTGGATTGTGTATCTCTCCATGGTTCAAATTGAGTAAGTCTGAAATAGAGAAATGTCAAATAAAATTCGGAAAAAAAACTTGGCGTTTAGGTGTGGATCACATTCAACATCGGCCCTTACAATTTAACCACCCTTTATATATATTAAAATTAAACACTTAAGAAATATAAAGAAAAACTATAAAACCAATGATTTTCTTTATTTTAGGTCTGCCAGCCAGTATTACCGGATGGCACTACATGCGACAATCCCCTTAACGAAGGACGCTATATAGAAGATTTTGCATGTCGTGGCTTGGATTATTCATCTAAAATACTTAAAGAAGCCCATTTGTCATTTCCTAGCGGTCACGCCAGTTTTACATCCTTTACAATGATATATATAGCGGTAAGTATTTAGCAAAGACAGTACAGTGCGATCATCAATAAAAAATAGATAAATTGTTTTTGTGTGGCAACTTTAGCTTATAATAATTACTTGAATATCTAGATATTTGCAACATATTGAATTGCATATACAACATTTTTTCTCGGAATTTTTATAGATTTATTTACATAAACGTATGACATGTTCGCGCAGTAAAATGTTCAAGCACTTGTTACAATTCATGTTTCTTATGTTCGCTTGGTACACATCACTGACACGTGTTTCCGATTATAAACATCATTGGACTGATGTTCTAGCTGGTTCGCTTATTGGTACATTGTATGCGATTATAGTGGTAAGTTGAAAATGAATTAAGTACGAATTTACACTGGGGAACTACTTTCGATAAAATAAATGTTATTTTGCTACTAATGGCTACTTTACACTACACACAAGTCTTACGTATTTTGACAAAAATTCTATCCTGATCTAATTGATGTTTGAAATTTAAAAAAGTAATAAAAACTTATCATAACAGGGTTGTTGTAAGACTTGTTAAGTACCCTTAAATTAAATTTTAATCAAATGAATATATTTTTTTTGAAAGATAAATACGTGTCATTAACATTTCAAAAATATTTCGGGTATAGTAGCAGGAATAATACGAACAATTCTGACCTCCAAGGCGTCAAATGTTGCTGATTTATTAGCAGAAGCCAGTGACTTTCCGCGGCACTACAGGAAATAATTGTGAGGTGTCAAATGGAACTACCTTGGGGGCCACTTGATTGATCCTTTCTCAAAACTCAACTTGTCGCCAAGTTTTAAAAATATAGCAATTAATTGAGTTAAAACTTAAATAACCGATATTGGCCCCTTCACACGTATGGAATTTTTTTTTTCAAGGAGATTCTACTCTAGCATACGCCACGGAACAGAATAAAGTAGTTGTAGTAGTAGCTGAAGCTGACGAATGCTCTGCAATGTGTCACGAAAATGACAAGTATTAAGAAAAAAGTTTGACATTCCATACGACTTCATCGTTTTTTGAAAAATTTCTAAACAATAATACTTTTCATTGGATCAGGGTTGCATTTTATTTCATGTGTGAGTGTTTATACTTTGTGAGATGGTGTGAACACAAACTGTCATGTTACATTAGATTTTTTGACAGTCGCAACAAAACTCATTAGATTTCTATCTCAAAAAGTATTATGGAATACGTAAGACTTTTTGGTCAATCTAGCGCTTTTATCTCTTTTTTTGTTTATAATTTGTGGGTTTTATTAAACAAGAAATCTATCGTTATTGTTCGTGACACAACGTTGACGCTCTTGCTTAAGCCATGTTCAACATTTCACGTGAAATGCTGTCAAAACGCATATAAAAAAACTTGTGCGGAATATCTATGAAATAATGTTGATAGAGTTGTACTCTGTTCATTTTGTGAAAAAGTTCCGAAATGTTTCTGGCAACATTTTTTTACAACTGCGAAATAAAGTAAGCTGCACTTATTTCATGTGGAATTTTAAAAATTTTTTGATGAACTGATTATTTAATAAGAAATAAAAAATTAATAAAACACAACCGGAAACAGCTTTTTATCCATATTTACTTTCTTTTTTATAAAATTTTTTATTAAAAAAAAAATCATTTTTAGTAAAATACATGTGGAGTTTGTTTACATACGCAAAACAATGTCGCATACTTTGCAGGAATAAAATCGGCGAATTGTTCCAACTCGCATGAAGGAAACATCGATACATGTCAAAATTTTCGTGTGAAATAATAAATGTTGCTCAATATGTTTCACAAATTTGAACAGAGTACTAGGCTTTAGGTATGGCATATCAGCGTAAAATCTAAGGGAAAGAAAACGTTCCGCCTTACGCTCTTGTTTAGGTACGGCAGTTAAACATTCCAAGATAAAGAAACGAACGTGTCAGAAAATAAAATGTTTTATTCAGACTTTTTTTTTTTTTTTTTTTTTATTTATTGAATTTTCATATATTAAATATGAACTAACAATAATTAATCAAATCTTAACCTAATACGTTATTTTTTGTCTTGCCAGTGCCAGATAAAAATTTTCTTCATCGCGGGTTCTGTTTACTTTTATAGGTGTTTATCGCTCATCTAATTGGATAAGTGCTGCAGTGTCTCTTCTTTTTAAGCGAGTGTGGCCGCTATCATTTAAAATATTTCGTGCTAGTGGGTTCGGGTGCAATTCGAGCCTTTTTAAGTATTTTACGACATATTTCGTAATCATAGTTTTAACTAATGGAACATTAAGATCCTTGTGAATATTTAAGTTTTTAAAATACCAAGGGGCAGCTGTGATTATTCGAAGTATGTAGTTTAGTTTGGCGCCTTTGAATTTTTTCGATATTAGAGGCCGAGGCAGTGCCCCATAACTGAATACCATAGCACCAGATTGGCTTTAAGATGGAGTTGTAAAGAAGAAGTTTGCAGTCGAGACTAAGGACAGAGTTTCTTCCAATAAGCCAATGAATTTGGATGGTTTTTAGTTTCATTTGAGTTAATTTTGCCTCTATATGGCTTTTCCACGTTAAACGGCGATCTAGATGAATACCGAGGTATTTTACATGCGAATTTTGAGGTATTATTTGATTATTGATTTTAATAGGGGGCATGATTCCCGACGCAAGGTGAATGTTATATGTACGCATTTTTGCTCATTGACCTCTATCCTCCATTGCTTTAACCAAAGTTCGAGTTGAAATATATGATCCTGTAGGTATCGAGATGCTTCTTGACGGTTTTCGAGCACGCTCAAAAAAGCTGTATCATCAGCAAATGTTGAAGTTTGGGTGTAGTTGTTTGTTGGCATATCCGAGGTATATATTAAGTATAAAAGTGGGCCCAGGATGCTTCCCTGAGGGACTCCAGCGTCAATTTGCTGAGGAGAGCTTAAATAATCACCTTCTTTAATAATAAATTTTCGACCGACTAAGTAGCTTTCTAACAGCTTGTGTGTGTTTACTGGTAAGTTGAGCTTCAATTTATGTAATAAGCCTTCATGCCAGACTTTATTAAAAGCTTGAGAAACATCGATGAAGAGAGCGGAACAATATTTTTTTTCTTCAAAGGCTTTTCTTATTGCGTTTACTATACGATGGGTTTGCTCAATTGTGCTGATTCAGACTTTGGAGACTGAAAAAATCGTCACTTTTTAGAAAAAAAATCAAAAAATCGACAGCCTGGCAGCCCTGACAGCAACGAATACAACTACGCGGTTCATTCGCATCACGACGTTACGTTTACGTAAGAGTACCTTTCTATTTATATATAAGTTTGGTAAGCAAAACGGAACAACTGATCCGCAACGTAGGAGTAACGAGACCTTAAGTTATGCTTATTGACGTTTACGTAGAAATGAATCAAGATAATTTAAATCAAGTTTCAGAACTAAGTGATCAGTTTTGAATTTGGTGAAAACAAAGTCTAAATCTACATTTTGTGGATTATTTGAGAAATTTTCATACTTAATATTTTTTGAGCCCAATAACAAAGTCCAATATAAATAAATCTTTCCCCAAAATGTGATAATTGCGTTCCTAAGTTTACGTCTAAATTCAATAATTTAATATAAAATTTAATCCAAACGCGATAAATACAAATTTTATATGCAATTATTAAACAGAGTTCGAAAAGAAATGTACACTAACATAGTGTATTTTTAAAAAACACAGACTCTAAAACTTCCTTTTGTATTTGCAAATTTGTACACAAACAAAATACGGTACGCAACGATCTTGTTTTAGCGTAGGTGTAGTATTCTTTTAGAATTCGCGCATTTTATTTTTAAGCAACCGCGTAGTTCACTTTTTATGTACGTGTTGTGCTGACAATACATTTGCTGTATTTGGGTTTATTTATGAAAGATATTGCATGTTAAAAAAGGGAGCGTATGAAAATACAGAACGTGTACGCTAAAAGAACATCCGATTTTAATGCGACTGAAGATCCTTATTTGTAAATAGTCCTCACAAAGGGTCCAGCAATATATAATTTAAAACATTGATGCTTTGATCATCGTGTGATTGGGCAAGCCCATTTATTTTAGATATTTTTTTTGTCTAGTGTAAATTGTAATAATTTCAAGCGAATACAAACGATTTGTTCATTGAATTTTTTATTTATTTTTTTAACTTTCTAGACATGCTCAATGTGGTAGAATGATGACATCAGAAGTATGAACGAATTCACGATCCATTCTTTGGCTTGATTTTTTTTCCTTGTGGAGAGATTATAATTTTAAGGCTGCGTTTACAATGACGCAACAAAATTATACAGATAGTTTTAAGGCTGCGTTTACATTGACGCAACAAAACTACTATAGGGCAAGTGTAAACGTGCCATAATGTTGGGATCAAATCCCTTAAAATTTTTATTTTCTATTATAAATATACATATTTTCTTGGTTTTTATTGCTTTAATATTGTTTTTGTATGTTTTATTTATCTTAAAAATTATTTTTGAAAAAGTTTAAGAAAACATTTTTTTGAAACAAAAAATTTATGTTTAACTAATTAAAAATTAACTATTTTGTTTTAATCGTACAATCAAGGCACACTTGAAAGGCTTATGCTTCCGATTTTTAAAGGAATTTGGAATTTAAAGAAACAAAGTCATCGTTCAGACTTGCAATTTTAGTTGCAGCAGTTCTTGAGTTTTTTTGGTGAAAGATGTTTAAAGATGTACTCTGCAATTCTGTTTTCGTTTGTACTTCTCACACTTTTCCACTAAAAGCTGGCTGTAGGTGTATTTGCTTTTTTTATGTGGAATATCAAATGGAGAATATAAAAGACAAGAAAAAAAAAAAACAAAAATTGCAAGACTAAAAATTCATAACTATTTCATGCAATTTCAAAGCAGAGCTAAAAAAATTGCTGCAACAAAAATTGCAAGTCTGGACGATGAGTAAGTTTACATACATAAAATAAAAGTATTAGCTTGGCGGATGCATTTGCCTGCTTAGGTTACCCTGCTTAAAATCCTTTTTCTATTATTAATATTTTATCCTTATAACTGTGCATTTGTAATCTCATTAAGTTTGCTCTTCTCTTCTCTCAGTTTTAAGTTTTATTTTAACGAAATTTTTAAAGTATTTATTGTAATTTAAAATGTATTATTTTTACACCATACAAACACACATACGAATGTGTAATAAAATTTGAGTTAAAAAAAAATGTATTTTTTTTTTAATATTTATTTCCTTGATAGTTGTGTTTACAAATCGTAGATAAATCCAAGGTAAGTTTGAAAAATTTATATTTAAATTTATCTTTTTTCCGTCCATAAAGTTGCTACTAAAATGCAACAAAAATATTCCGCATGAATGTTGAATGTTTTTTTTTTCTAACTTTAACGGCAATAAAAATATTTTGTTTATCTTTTTGGAAATTTGAAATTCATGGAAACATGAATTTTTATTCCACCATAAATGCCAGTGTTTTGATTTGGACATTGTTTCTTTCTTTTTCGAAATTAAATCTTTATGAGTATGCGATTTGCACATGCAAAACATTTTATTATTTTTAATTGCATTCGATTTTTTTTAATGCAACATACAGTGAATTTAGGATTTTACGACCATGACACTTAATTTATATTATATGTACAATTTTCCATGGCAAAATTTGTTTTCTTTGAATGACCTGTAATAAAAACTAACTGAATTATTTTTTTTAAAGTAAAACTGTGGTTTAAGTGCAAAACTCTGCTGGCACAGTGCGGTTAAATTGATTCGTTATTCTGTTAAGCTCCCGCATGCAACACGCAATTGTTAGGTTTTAACTAGAAATGTAACGATAGAGCAAAATAATAAGCATTTAAAATTAAACTGTTCAAAAAAACTCTATAAAAAGTATCATCGTATCGACAGTAAAATATCGCCAATACCAATATATCGACAACACTGAAGTATCGCCGAATATGATCATATTATGGTTGCAATTACCCATAAGTTGGCCATTATTGAGAAAAGTATTTTCACAATATTAACCATTATATGTTTATTTATATTAGAGATTTTTTCAATGTGCTTTTTGAGTTGTTGTAATTTTTTTGGGATATTTTGTTCCTGTTACATGTTATAATTCACTTTTGTAAGCTTTTCTTTAATGGGCAGTAGAGCGTAGCACCTTTCAAGCAAAAAAGAAAACTGCGCTGTAGAACCTCCAATATAAAAAAGTATTTTTGCACGGCACGAGCAATGTTTTTTCCCGAACTTAGGGGTCTACTTTTTTAATTTTTCGTTATTGGTTTGGCATTTACATTTTTTTTTAATTACGCGTTTTATTTTACTCGAATTAAATAAACAGGGCTTCAAAAATGGGTAGCTGCCAATATAATTTAAGACTGGTTCCGATTTTCCACCGGGTCAGTGAATTATTTCAACTTTCAAATCTTAAGGCAGCTTAAGCCGACCGTAAATGTAATGAAATGCATTCCAACGTAGCGTAACGTACTGTAAGCTCGTTTGTGCACTTATAGAACATGTAAGAACGTGTCAGCTCCCTGCAAATAATATTGGACTACTTCATCCATTTTGATCCAATAGACTACTGGCTGGACTGGTAAAATGTAATGCAATCATGGACAATGTCATTGTTAACCAGTTAGAGTGCTATATTCGGCTGTGCCGAATCTTTGATACCTTCCACCGACAATTCGAATGTTTAAGGAGTAATATCTGTATGATGTTATTATTATATTAAACTGTGACGATTTGTTATCATTTATGGTTTTAGGCGACTAAACTGTTTTCCGGTAGTAGGGTTTATATGGGGCCTAGGGTAAATTATGGACCGATCATCACGAAACTTCACAGCGTCATTTCTAGTCCTTTAAAACTGTGACGTACCAATTTCTGTTATGATAGCATTTCTAATTATGGTTTTAGGTGTACTTAACCATTTTGCGGGAGTAGGGTTTCTATGAGGCCTAGTGTAAATTATGTACCGATCTTCACGAAATTTCACAGTATCATTTATAGTCCTATAAAACTGTGACGAGCCAAAATTTGTTATGATTGCGTTATTTTTTACGGTTTTAGGCGTACTAAGCTGTTTTCCGGTTGTAGGGTTTATATGGGGTCTAAGGTAAATTATGGACCAATCGGCACGAAATTTCACAGTGTTATTTCTAGTCCTTTAAAACTGTGACGTATCAAATTTTGTTACGCTAGCGTTATTTTTTACGGTTTTAGGCGTACAAAATTCTTTTCCGGGAGTAGAGTTTATATGGGGCTTAGGGTAAATTATGGACGGATCTTCACGAAATTTAACAGCGCGATTTTCAGTCAAATAAAACAAATTTTTGCAAAATCTTATCTCATTCTGTGCCTTGTTCCAGCATTTATGTTACTTTTTGTAACAAAATTATAAATTTTTTTAGGTGGTGGTTCCCCATTTTGATTCATAGCTCTGGTCCTACTGAACCGATTTTGCTGGATTTCAATCCCAAACTGCTCAGGATAATTACAAGCAATTTGGCACCAAGGTTGTTCATTTCTTTTGAGTTGTTCGAAAGTGAGCGTGTTTTCAACAGACGGACAGACAGACGGACATGGCTAAATCGACTTAGAATTACTCAAGGACCCAGAATATATATACTTTTAGGGTCTGAGATGAATAATAAAAAAGTTTCACACGGAATGATAAACTTAATATACCCTCTTCACAACTAATTGTGGTGGAGGGTATAAAAAGAGTTTGTAGTGAATCGACATGTCTTCTTTTTTAACGACATGTTTTCGTTTCTAAACGACTTCAAAACTAATCCTCTGGAGTATACCATGGAGTAGTTTTATGACTATTTCTTTGTAATGCAAAGCTGGGTTATATGGTCCTGCCCTAGGACATCGGAACATTAAATAGACCATGTTTTTTCCATAAAATTTTTCCTTTGGACTAATTCTACACAGAAAAAAATTTGGCACCAGTAAACGCATTAATCAAAAATAAAATCAGTTTTAATTAAAAATTTAATCAAGTGAATAAAATGTTTAATTAAGAGAATTAAACGTTAAATCAAGTGTATTAAACGTTTAATTGACAACATTAAATTGCACCAGTATACAAATTAATAATATCAATTAAACTTTTTATTCACTTGATTAAACGTTTAAATCACTTGATTAAATTTTTAATTAAAACTGATTTTATTTTTGATTAATGCGTTTACTGGTGCAAAATTTTTTCTGTGAAAGTTCTTTTTAGGCTACATTTTACATGTGTGTATGGATAAGTCGCATTATTTGCAGGGTTGTTTTTCACAAACCTAAACATAAAAAGCATTAGTATACATAAAACAACACACACTGCGATGATAATTAAAAATTTTCAAATGGTGACCGTTTTGCAGAAGTAAAAAAAGTACTAAGAGATTAAAATAGTATTAAAACTGTATTTATTTTATGTCTTAATACAAAAACAAAGTTTTGATATCATTAAAAACCAAACTTTTTATTGTTGTGTATATGTATGCATTTGTTTATTTTATACATCTTAACATATATCGGGTGATTTTTTAGCTATTATTTTTTTTGGCAACACTGGTTTAAACAGCTGACGCACGTTTCGTGTTTTGTTTCACTGTAAAACATCTTCAGTTTGGTCTATAATTTAACCATGAATCGTCTTACAAACGAACACGCTTGCAAATTATTGAATTTTATTATCAAAATGCGTGCTCTGTTAAGAAAGTTCATCGCGCGCTTCTTGTGTTCAGCGACGAAGCTCATTTTTGGCTTAATGGGTACGTTAATAAGCAGAATTGTCGATTTTGGAGTGAAGATCAGCCAGAAGCATTGCAAGAGCTACCAATGCATCCAGAAAAAGTCACAGTTTGGTGCGGTTTATGGGCTGGTGGCATCATTGGACCGTACTTCTTCAAAGATGATGCGAATCGTAACGTAACTGTGAATGGTGAGCAGCACGCTTAACAATGGACTTATTGAGAGGCGAGTTCGGTGAACATTTCATTTCACGTTCGGGACCGGTCAATTGGCCGCCTAGATCGTGCGATTTAACGCCTTTAGACTATTTTTTATGGGGCTATGTTAAAGCTCATGTCTATACACACATGCCCGCTTCAATTGGCGCAACATTGAAGCATTTACTCATGATATACCGGCCGAAATGTTGGAAAGAGTATGCCAAAATTGGACTAAGCGGAAGGACCATTTGGGGCGCAGTCACGGTCAACATTTACATGAAATAATCTTCAAACGTTAAATTATATGGACCGTACTATCGATTCAAATAAAGATTTCATGCATTTTTCTGAATTTTACGTGTTCTTTTTTTTAAAACTTTCCTATAGCTCTTAAAAAATCACACATTATTTGTATAAACAAAAATATGTATGTATTGTAAGTTATTGTGTCAAAAGTTCACAGATATTATTGCTGAAAAAAGTACCAAAGAAAAAGAGCAGTTTTTACTCACATTCCATTTAAAATATGTACAAGCAGCCCATCACTATTTACAACTGTCACTTAACCTTGTTATGAAATTCTATTTATTACAGGTTGGCACGTTACGGTTAAAGGCCAGTTTACACGGTTATATAATGTATTACGACATTGCAAAAAATGATGTAGAATGAGAAAAATATTATCATGTAAAAGCAAAATGTATTGAGTAAGAGAGAATACGAATACAAAATCTGACAAGCGGTCGGTAAATGCTTTTTTTCTAAACCATTTTAGAAACGTATGTATCCTCAGCACACCAGAGGTGTATTTTAACAGAGTATATTAAAGGTGGTAGCATTTTTATACAATTACAAAAACAACTAAAATCATCTCAGGAAACTTTTATGTTGTTTTTGTACAAATTTAAAACTGCAGCCATCTGCTTTTTTGTTGTTATTTTTGATTTTATTTATACCAACCGTGTAAACATGAATTATATTTACAAAAGATTTTTATTTTTTTCTTTTAAACACGGAGAGAATTTCATAATATTTTGATTCTACAAAGTCGTAATACATTGTATTACCGTGTAAACTGGCCTTAAGTGACATTACAGTCAGTTAAGCATTTGCATTGCTTTCCATATAATAGAAACGATGAGCTGTTTTACAATTACATTTCTACATTTACGGTTGGCTAACGGGGCCTTTAGACTTTATGAAAGAGAATTTAAATCTGTGCCTATCTGAGTTATGGAAAGTATTTTAAATTTTTCTCTGATAAACTATGGACTGATCTTTATGAAATTTTACAGTGTCATTTTTAGTCTTATAAAACTGTAACAGACCAACATTTTTTACAAAAGTGTTTTCCCCGAGTGGGCTTTACATGGAGTCTAAGGTATATTATGAACTGGTCTTGCGTATAGAACTGCAAGAATGCTGGAAGCATTTGTTTTCAAACGAAATATTCGAATTGCTAACTTGACAGCAGGAAAATTACTTCATTTGATAGTTTTCTTTACTTAACTTAATTATTTTCACAGACGATAGGACCACCGATTTTGATCTTCCACGTAAAACCTGGTGTTATTAAAACCGCTTGCGCACATCTACTGCCAAAACTAGGGATTCCCTAACCAACTGGGGACTTGTTAATGACGCCATACGGCCATCCTTTACAAACAGTTGACCACATAATTCATAATTGCCCACTCCTGTCATTGCCAGGAAACACTGAAGAAATCAGAAACCTAACACCTGAAGTCATATCCTGGCTAAATTATTTAAACTTTTAAAATAAGTCTATTATCTAATTAACAAAAAACAAAAAAATAAAAAATAGATACATATTCCAGCGAAAAGTCTACTTTTTGTAACGTAACGCCAGAAATAATTTTAATTGTTTCTCAAAAAATTTTATATGTATAGTTTACTTTTTTATATTTTGGAGTAAAGCGCAACTAGCTCTACATTAAGTAACAAAAGGAATAATGGTTGAACCATGGTCCTAAAATACAACCTTATTTGCATTCTGGCGTTACATTGAAAAAAGTAGACTTTTCGCTGAAAATGTCCATATCGATGGCTTAATATACAAAAGACGTAACTCAATTTTTTCCAAAAAAGATTTTTTGGTTTATTCTGGTAGATAAATGCCAAATGCTCCTTGCTATAAGATTACAACGGGCTTAAGAATAAAATTTGTTGCATCGTTTTATTAACTATTGCATTTAAAACTTTTTAGATATATTCACTTTTAAACTAACAAGCAATCGAGTTACGCCTTTTTTATATTAAGCCATCGATATGTACCATTAAACGAGCAAAGATTTTTAAATTTGATAGCATGAAAAATTAATCTAAATAAGTCCAATGATTACTAAAGAAGGTTTTATACACAGAAAAAAAATAATTTTTATACAGTAGACGCTCGCAAATTAGAACCGCTTTGTTTTTGAGGCGATTCTAATTTCTGAATTATTCTTATTTCTGGACTTTTTTTCCGAATAAAAAATTCAGTAAATTTACTTCCAAAAACTTATATAAAACTTTTAAAATTTTTTTAATTAAATTTTGTTTGATAAAAAAAATAAAACAAAACGTAAAAATTCAGTCCAATATATTAAATGTATTTTTAAAAATTAAAAATATGAATATAAAAAAACTAATGGCAACAAAACACAACAATTCAATAAGGAAAAAGCATATATGATTTGGGAAATCCCCTTTTTAGTTTTACTATGTTCAAACAGAATAAAAATAAACTGCGGATTTCTTGTGTTCAAATAACAAAAAAAAAAAAAACAAACGCTCTGAAATTAGAATTTTAAATTCGAATTTTAGAGCGTTTAATGTTTGCATTACTGAAAGCTCTAATTTGTGAGCGTCTACTGTATTTGAATACGAAAATCGCATATTTGATAAATAAAATTTTTGAATTTTCTGCGATGACGATTTTTGCATTATTGATAAAAAGTTTGTAGGTATAATTATTGAATTTTTAGTCAACAACCAAGTTTATTGAATCAATAAAAAAAGTTGTTGCCCAAAATAATTTTTTTTAAATAAATTGTTGGAAATGTTGAATAAATCAAACAAAATGTTTATCGAATCTTTATTTATTTATTAATAATGATGTGCTAAATTCCTAATTTTTATTTTTAAATAAATACACTTAAATTTATGATGGGGGGATAAGCTAGTTCCTATGCGCATTTCGCTGGTTGCTTAGGCCAGATTATCAGGCAACTCTTTTCTAAAGTCTTTGGCAAAACTAAAGATATTTAACCTAATAAAACTGTTAAGCGAATGAGAATTATGACCATTTATAAAATAGACAAGAGTTGTTAAAATACTGTATTAACGTTGATTCAAATATTTGTTTTAAATATTTCATTATTATATATGTTTGAGTGCTATTTTGCAAAGTGTATATTTGATCAACTTTTTCATTGAATCAAACAAAAAGTTTGTTGAACAAAAATTATATATTTAACAAACTGTGTTGTTAACAATTTTCTTGAGATATTTTTTTCTGTGTACAAAACGTCTTGCTCAATTCGCAGTCTTATTCAGTTTTGTAATGCAAGTCAAAATCCACTTCCGTTTTTTTATCGTCACACCAGCGCATATTTTTGCTTATATCTGCAAATCCTTAGCGTCGATTGCTGTAATTTTTTTCTGAGTATAGTGGTACTTCATCACTTTGTATATAATAAAACCCTTTTTACAAATTTGACTTCTTTATTTCATTTTTTTATATTTTGTGGTACAAATATCACGACAAGTCAAGATGGAAATGCCCATATACATATTTATATTTTTACTGTATTTTTAATCGATACGCTAAATAAAAATAATAACAGCTTACCCATGCCATTCAAAAAACACTTTTTGTCAATATAGTACACGAATCTTCCAAGCCGGTAGCCAATGACCAACACGTGGGCATATTCTGGCTTCTTGAGGAATTCTACGTCGATTTAGCCATGTCCGTCTGTCTGCCCTATGGTAAATTATGGAACAATCTTTACACAACTAACGATATTTCTTTTTGGTTATAATACCACCATTTATGTTTGTAACAATATTATCCATTTTTTAGGATGGTGGTTCCACATTTGGACTCATAACTCTCATCCTACTTAATGGCTTAGGAGAAATAGATGCAATTTGACACCAACATTGTTCTTTTCTCTAGAGTTTTTTCTAAAGCGAGTGTGTTTTCAACAGACGGACCAACAGACGGACCAACAGATGGACCAACAGACGGACATAGCTAAATCGACTTATAATTACTCAAAGAGCTAAGGGTCTCGATTATTCGTGATGTTTGGGACCAGATCGAGGCCCGACCGTACTTTATGGGGTCTGAGATGAATAATAAAAAAGTTTCACAAGAATGACTAATGGTGGCAGAGGGTATAAAAATGTAGACTGAAACCTTTGTAAACATATTATTCAATATTTTAAGGGTGTGCACTAAAGTTGTTTTCAATTAATTTCGTTAAATAAATGTATCTACTAATAAGGATACGCAATATAAGTAAAAATTAAATTAAATAAGAAAATTAAAATATTTTTTTTTGCATCTTAAAATTTTTATTAATTATAATTTTTAATTTAAAAATGGATTAATGTTTAATTTAGGTGTGTCTGACATGAATTGTATTTTAAAACCCACTGTGAAATGGCTGTCAAAAACGGAAAAGCAACAAAAACACATTTAAGTAAATCGAAATTCTCTAAGCTGCATACTTGCAAGTTGCAAACAACCAACCATTAATTGGTTGTCATAAAAACACAAAATTTGAGTTTAACTTTTTTTGCAATCTGATATTCATGTTGGTGTGTATTTTTTCTCTACATTAATTTGTGGTTAATTCCAAAAATAACACCAATTGCTGATTTGTTTTACTTTAGGATTATTATTGCACACATATGCCATTTGCAGCTCTACTCGTACACAGATATTAATATTCAAATACTCGCCTTTCATCTGCAGATCAGCTCCATAAAAGCATTCAGTTGTATAAATATTTAATTTAATAAATTTTAATTGTACAAATTTAATTTATCATTCATACAAAGTAAGAAATGCTCGCGTAACTGCACTAAACGTGCACAAACATAAATTAATTATTCGTACGTTGAGTAAAGTTTAATGTAATACAATTAATCAAATTTACGAACCAAATTTTCAAAGATTTAGATGTTCATTAATAAATAAAAAAAGAAATTATTAATAGTCCGTGTAATGAAAATGCATGTGAGAGAAGTTAAGTATGAATGAAAATGATAGTGTGGTTCGTATCGTGTTGTGTCTTGTAGATTGCAGACTTATTTGTATGACAGAAATATGAAACATAATTTTAAAGATAATATTAAGTTCAAATTTTCACAGTTGCAAACAAAAGAAAGATGAATCGCGATCCTCTAATAAATTGTTAAATGGATCATCAATACTTTGTTAAATCGCATTATTTTATATAAAGTTAATGATCTCAAATATCTTGATTACAAATAAAAACTTCCCAAGAATTTTATTCCTTTTCTCATTTTTACAATTGAATTTGAATAGAATAAATAAGAGAAGACAAAAACTAACGGCGAAATTTTATTTCGTATCTTCAAAGTGTGAATTGTCATGATTGTTTGTTCAAATGTTCAAATTGCAATGTTTTTTACCGAATGACATCAATTTCACTTCAGTTAATTACTAATTGTTTGGTTTTTTAACACTTTGATCATTTAACTAATTTCTGCGTTATCAGCACTTACAAGCTCTGAGTAAAATGCAATAACATCTCAATTTAAATAGCTTTTAATCACTAAGGTGGGGCGCTACATCACAAAAACGCTCATTAATTTTTTTAATGCGACACAATACAAAAATGTGACGGAATGCAATGATGGTCATTTGATTTGACTAAACTTGCTTTGCTTGACTAAAGATTAACCCCCTCATGCAAAAAGGTTAAAGTTAAAGTTCAACTTTAACTTTTTTGCATAAGGGGGTATATTACCAACCATCATGTTGATCTGTTCACAATTTACCACATTAATTATTGTTACTGCAATGAATTCCGATCCCATTTTGTTTTAAAAGACTACACACAGAAAACAAATTGGTTGGAAAACGGTTGCAGTAATAAAATATTGATCAAGAAATACAATTTACTATTGCAACTATTAAAAATGTATAGTTCTAACTGATTTTTAATTCTCTTGATCATTAAAAAGTTATGCTAACTGAAATATGATTCCTTCAATTCTTTTATTAGTTATGATAACTAATTTAATTTAGTTTTAAAAATTAGTACAAATGGTTATAATCACAACCGAATTTAATACAGGGCAATACTGAATATTGGTCTTTGCAATTAATAATTTGATTTCGTCAATAAATTTTGTAATATAAATGTTAATTCATTTATTGCAGCTAATAATCGATTGCTACTATAGTTTCAATTCGATTACAACAACTGAAAATATAATTATTTGGTATTCACAACCAAAAAAAAAGTGATATGTCCCAATTGTTTACTAAATTTTCTGTCAAAACATTTCATATAATAAAATAATTTTAATTTTATATTAAAATAAATAAGTTTGTGTTAAAAAATTGAAAATGTGCAAAAACTTAATAAATAGGGGTAAGTTATTTACGTATTTTTATAATTATGTACATTTGCACGTATATATGTGTGTATGTATTATATTTCTTACAAATACACACATATATGTACCCACCTAGCATTTTCAATCAAAAGAATCAAATGGGAATCTCATGAAGAGCATTCATCGTCGACGAGCGCAATTTTCAATCGTAAAAGATTCCTCGCACGGGAGAAACTTTTACACAAGCTGATTCCTCTGCGAGATACTTCTACAACACAGCGAAAGACGCTTTTATCACAGTGCAAAAAAATTTGGGACATTGCCGCCAGCCTCAACACTTGCAACGCTAAATGAAACTAGAATGTACTTGAGCTAAAAAATAATTTCAGATGTCTTCTTTTCTTAGAATATATTATCCCTCTAACACTCATTTTAAGGAGTAATTTTTGTCCTTTTTTAACTTCCCAATAAAAGTATACTAAAACGACACTTTAGAGATTTAAAAAGTTCCACGAATATTTTCTGCATCAAATTTTACTAGGGGTCTTCTAAGAACAAAACATCGTGCAGTGTATGTAAAATGGGTTTTCGAAATATCTGGCCTTGAAAAATATAACAGTACAATAAACTTACCTATATCAAATAATAGAAAAAACTTAATAAAATCCGTAAAATTTTAGATAAAAAAATGTATAAAGCAATTTTTAATAAAAATATCCAACAAATGTTGTACTACAGCCCCTTAAAAGTTTTAAATCAAGAAACATGTGGAATTAGCTACCTGAATAAACAAAAAAGCTATCAAAAAAAAAATAGAGTTAGGCCTTTTTTATATTCAGCCATCGATATGTATAAATGAACTATCTCTTTTTTCAATAAATATTTTAAACAAACAATAAATTGGATTGAATAATATAATATAATTTGAAAATTGTTTTATTCTTGTATTTATATACTTTTATTCCATAAATAATACCGATAATACCGGTATCGAGATTTCCTCAATACCGAAAGGTCTTCGGTATTGGAATCCCTAGTTGAAACAAAACTGATATAAATTCAGCACATATGACGACAGCTCAAAACATTTTTCTTTAGTTGACTCTGGAGAAGCTATTTTTATATCAAGAAGAGGTAGAGAAAATGATGTAAGATTTTAACAATCGGTAGATACGACCACTGTACATCGATTTCTTGCAAAAAGTGAAAATTGAAACGTTTTGAGTTGACTCTCTTTAGATGAACCAGTGCAGCAATATAATTTATGGGGTCTTAATGGCAAAATAAACCACTCAACTGGCTTGGCAAACAAACACTTTGGTTTCGTTTTGATTTCGCCAATAAACAACACTTACACATCTGGTCTCACTGGAACTGTCTGACAGCGCCAAGTCTCTTAGGCTAATATTGGACAGCAAACTGAACTGGAGGTTGAACACCATTTCCAGGACTAATAAGGCGGCTACTGCATTATATTGCTGCAAAAGGGCCATTGACCTAAACTGGGGAATTAACCCGAGGAATGTATACCGGCTATACGAATGTGTCATTACCATTCTTTTCTACGGGGCAGCTATTTAGTGGCCGGCGCTTAAGGTGAATAGTCATAAAACTATGTAGGTTTGAACGTACAATGAGAATGGTGGCGATAGCGGTAACAGGTGACATTAGAACAACCCCCTCCAAGGCATTGTTAACGATTTTAAACTGGTTACAACCAGACATTTTGGCAAAAAGGCTAGCTGCGAACGCGGCGGTAAGACTAAGGGCCACCGGAGCATGGAGGGATTAAAATATCGGACATGCTAACAGTCTGAACCAAATTAATTGGCACATGGATGTTGATGATGTCACACCCGAGCCAATCTTTGATCCTGGCTTCACGGTAAGTATTTTGGATAACGTGATCCACTATGATGACCTGCAAATTCCAGCGAATGTAATTCGAATTTTCACGGACGGGTCTAAAACACTGCATGGTGTCGGTTCTGGCATGTACTCTGAGCAGCTAAACTGGAGTATTCCTATCAGGCTGCCGGATCACTGCAGTGTCATCCAGGCCGCGATAATGGCCATCCACACAGCCGCGAGACTCATCCGGTACGGTGAAATATCTGGAAGGGATATTCACATTATTACCGATAGCAAGGCGGCCATAAGATCCCTGGAGAATGTGTTCATCACATCGAGAATTGTCCGAGAATGCCGGATGTCTCTGGAGGAGATATCGAGACATTCACTGGTCACCCTTAATTGGGTCCCCGGACACGGGGACATACACGGGAACTGCATGGCGGATTCGTTGGCGTATGCAGGTACCACCTTGAATCGGGACGGTTCCACATATAATGTATGTGCTTCACTTCCAAGGTGTAAGCAACTTATAGCGCACAAGTTTCATCTTATTGCCAGCCAGAGGTGGCACGATGAAACTACCTGAGGGGAAACCAGGAAAATCTGGCCCATCATAGATGAAAAATGGACACGGCGGGCATTACAGCTGTCCAGACATCATCTAAGAAACCTAATTGCGGTTATAACTGGCCACTGGCCCATTGGGAAGCACGCCCAGAGGCTGGGGCTGGGATGAGGAGGAGAAAGAGTCAACGGAACAACTTCTCTGTAACTGCCCGGCATTCGGAGATTTAAGACTCGAAATGTTTGGTCGAAGAGCCCTTGGAGACAATACTTGTCTCTCTGATGTTGATGTAAACAGGTTCCACTCCTTTATTAACTCGACCGGATGGCTGCAAGGGAATACTGGCAGCCAGATAACATAGGACCCATAGGAGATGGTGTGATATGGTAACACAACGGGAATTAATTTATGGACCCACGTGAGCTGTTAACACTTACACATTTTGTACAAAAATTCATTTTTCATTTATGTTTTGTTTTCGTTGAATGCAGACGAAGATAGTGCTGCGGCAATTTTGCTCGTTATTTGTTTAAAACGGAGCAGAAATATCAAATAAAGGAAAAGAAATTCGAGGGAAAGAGTGGTTTAAGCCACGAGATGTTTTGTGGTAATCAATGCTGCTTAAAAAATTTTACGACTAAAATGATGTTCATGCAGTGATGCCAACAGTAGGGAATTTTCCCTTTTTATAGGGATTTTTTCTGAAAATTTCAAGCGAAGGGAGAAAAGGACAGATATTTTATTTTCAAAATACTATCTCATATTCAACATATTGCGTAACAATACGTAAATGTTCGTCTTATTTTCATTTAAAAATTGAAATTTTTCATATACAAATGTAATATTTTAACAGAAACCCTATACTATGAGTCCCAACAGCCTGACAATCTTCAACAATTGGCCAAACCGTGTTACCGAATATCCATGGCGCCCCAAATATATAATCAGGGGGCTACGAATATTCGCGTACGCATTTGTGAACTATTCTCTTATTTTTGCTATTTGCATTCGCAATCACACTCGCTAAAATGTATCCGAATATTAAAAGCGAATATCTAAACAATCACACCTTCTTAGAGAAATAAAACAATACAATTTCGAATTTTTTAAAAATTTGTAATGAAACTTTTCAAGATAAGGAAGGATATATTTTTAAAAGAATTTTTTTTATATTTTTGTTCAGAAGAACTAAATCAAAAAAAAAAATATATTTTTTTTAAATTTTATAGAGCCTTCTCTTTTATTTGGTGCCAAGTTTGCTAAAATTAATTAGATAGTTATATTAAAAAAAAATTTTAAAATAAGTATTTTTGAAAATTATTAACCTTTTTAAAAAGTACAAAAGATGAGGAAATTAAAAATCAAGTTACTTGCCGAGTACAACTGCGTCTGTACTATTTTTTTCCCTTACCCTGACCTTACTGCTGACGTCTACAAACTAAGAGTTGCGCAAGAGACTTGCGCAAGTAACATGCCGAGTATGAAAGGGTTCTATGACTATGTTTTGTCTCTATATTAAAGGTTATATGAAAAATACATATTTTGTTAACATTTTGTAAATATTTTAATATAAGCATTAATTAACAACAAGAAAAAAACCAAAATAAATATGTAATGTGCGTGTAACATATAAAAAGTCAATTTGATAGAAACACCTCTATATGAGGCTATCAGTGCAGAAGTGGTGTAACCCACAATTTAATTTGGTTACGGTTCTGGTTATGTTCTTTGCACTGTTCTTTACAGTGCAATAGTCGTGTAAGCAAACTGTTTGTATCCAAAACAGATGGGGCTAGAAACATAGTTTTTGCACGGGCCGTTACAACCAAGTACTATAGTGCAAGAGTAGTGTTAACTCCTCATTATCTCATAATAAGTAGTCTGAGGTCACGCCACTTCTGCGCTGACAGCCTCCCATAGAGGTGTTTCTGTCAAATTGACTTTTTATATGTTACACGCACATTACATATTTTTTCTTGTTGTTTATTAATGCTTATATTATAATATTTACAAATTTTAACAAAATACGTTTTTTTTTTGGTTTTTTTTTTGGTTGTAGGAAAAAGGAATTTTTTTCAGACACGATTGTTTGAGATTTATCCTGGCATCACTGTGTTAATGCATAAAGTTCATGTCGGCCAAATATTAAAAATTTTTCATATTTCTTTTAATGTGCTTTATATGTTGGTTCAAACAACAAACACCCCAATTAACAATACAAAATATTTGTACACTCACAATATTATTACAGTAACGGACTGTAGTTTATTTAAGAAATATTCCGTTCAGTCATTTTTAAATACATAAATAAACATTTAAAATTCCAAGCAAATTTATTTTTAACTGATTCTAACAGTTATTCAAAAAACTAAGTACATATTAATACTGATTTTCAGTTGTAGTTATTATTGTCCGTTGATTGAGTTAAATTCTTCTTTATGATAAATTAAATAAAAATGTAATTTAAAGCAACGAAAAGTTCATTTAATTTTTACTGTCAAAAATTCAACCACGAATTCCGTAAAACCAAATGAATTTTCAGTTATCTTATATAAATTAATTGTCAAAAAATTAACTACATATTCCGTAAATACAAATAAATATGCAGTTATTTTATAAAATTTTACTGTCAAAAATTCAACACCATATTCAGTAAAAACAATTAAATATTCAGTTATTTTATATAATTTAAAATAATTGCGAAGCCATATCGGTCATGCTGCTGGTGTCTTATAATTGAGAGTTCTTCTGTAAACAACGTGGTCAGTACAACAAAAGTAAAACAAACTTGTGTATCAGGGTAAGTAAATAATAATATTCTCCCTCTCTCGCTTATAAGAAAAACAAGCGGACAGGTGTCTGTCTGGTATTTTTTAGAAATTCAGCTCTTTTGTGGAGTAAACGAAAATTTAATGAAATAACTGAATATTTATTGGGGTCAATTTTTTGACAGTAAAATTTTAAAAAATAACTGAATATTTATTTGATTTTACGGAATATGGTGTTGAATTTTTTGCAGTAAAAATTAAATGGACTTTTTGTTAAAAATAAATGAAAAATAAGTAGACCGGTTTTTAATTGAAGTTTCATTTATTTAATATTACAATTTCAGTTAATTTTACGTACAGAATATTGTGAGTGTACAAACGTTAAATTTTGACATGTTTGCCAAGCAATATGTGTGGTTTATTATGCCCTTTACTGAACCTCGATATAAATTTATGAAACTGATAAACTGTTCGTTAACGATTTAGGCTTCCTCAATTTGGCAACGCCTCTCAAAATACATGTAAAAGTTGTTAGTTAGCTGATTGAATTTATGAAATATGGACTGATTTTCAACCATCAGTGCAAAAATAAGATAAAATGTAAATTAAGAACAAAATATGAAAAAAGTAACGGCACTTACGTTATAACTATTTGGTTAGAGATCAGTGCAATAAATGGATAATAAGTAGAAAAATATCATAAAACGAATTAGAAGGTCGTTGATTTGTTAATTTTGTGAAAATAATCCTTATTCTGTAATCCAAATTGAAAATTCTTTTGTTTATAAGACAGTAAAAGCTTTTGAAAGTAAAAAACCGTTTAATAGAAAACAACGATCCCGTAAAAATTTTTGCTGCAATGCAACCGAACTCGAGCTATGTTGAAGGTAGAAATTGCCGGATATACCTCAAAATCTTACCATGCTTTGGCAAATAAATGAAGAGTTAAAAATTAGAAGTGCGAAGCACATATCAAAGTAGTCAACTATGCAAATAAATCCGTTGCAGCAGTCTCAGAAAATATTCAGTTATCATCAAACATCTAATACGGGCTTTGTAACAAAGTTTTTTTGCTGCAGGCTGGCCATGAATCGTATCATCGATGATTTGAAACTCATTTTCAATGGACGCTCATGAATGGACACCAATTTAAACTTTTTAGGCGAATTTGAAAATAAATTTCTATAAGTAGAGAAAGGAACCAAGTATCCTAGACTGTTTGATCTTTCAAATTAAATGGATGTAATAGAAAATGCACACAAAGGTGATTCAGGGGGCAATCCGTAGGGTGCCTCAAAATATGAAAAAAGCAACTCGATGTGGCTAGATATCTCTTTGTAAAATAAGTTTATGTTGTGTTTTTTAACAATTGTATACTAACTTTGATTTCTTAATAACTGATATAAATTTTTTATTACTGCTAATGTGTCAGTCCATATTTTATTCCGCATACGTTAGAAGCAAATGGAACATTGAGAAAACCAAATATCTTTAATCTGCAGTTTTCGTTGTGAAAAAAGATAATCGCCTAATGAGAAAACGGCCGTAAGACACTTTATTTCTGCTTAGTCATTCAAACAAATCATTATTCTTATTCAAAGAATTTCTCTAAGTGAGGCAGTCACTTATTGCCTAATCAAGATTTTTAGTTACATAAAAGTTATAAATAATAAAAGCTATATTGCAAAGTAAATAACGAAAAAATTAAATAACAACAAAACATCTTCGCTACTGAATATAAATTGCAAATTTCCATGCATGCGAGCGAATATTTTCATTTGCATTCAACAAATATCATTAAAAAAAAAATAATACTTAATTTCAACAAATAAGTCAGATAATTGAGCTGATAATTGCAAACTTTTACTTATTTCTAAACAACTTTTGAAACCGATTCATTTTGTCAGTACAGATTATTATTTTCAACGAGACAGTCATGTTTCCTTTAACGGCCACGCATTTCGATCCTCAGCAAAAACTCTGGTCCGGACCGAAGAGGAAGGATTTGTATCATGAGAATTTAACACTGGGTGAAGCAGCATTCCTCGAATATTCTAAAAATCCCCAGAAAGTCATACAAATTAATGACAGCACAAATGAAAAAATGACAGCACAAGAATTTCTGGATCACGTAACTGCTCTAAGCAAGAATCTAATGAAACTGGGTCTTAAGGCAGGAGATGTTGTGGGCATGTATGCCCAAAATTGCACTCATACTGCAACGGTAATGGTGGCTTCATATTTGTGTGGCACTCCGGTAAATGCCTTATTTCCTGGCTTCGATAAAGGTAATAGGAAATTCCTATCCCCTTCCTGGAATGATTTAATAAATTAAAGTTTTTGTTGGATTCTTTTTGGTTCCTCAGATAATGTTCAATTGATTTACAAGGTCACTACACCAAAAATTATTTTTTGTGATGCGGAAAATTATGAAATAACGCTTAAGGTTTGCCAGGATTTGAATTTAAAAGCGCACATTGTCCTAATGAATGGTGAAGTTGAGGGGGTGGCTAGTATTTTAAGTTTGGTTAAGCCGGAAATCAGCTATAGAAATGAACCTTTTGAGTGAGTATTTGGTGTTATTTAGTTCTAACTAAAATTGGTCATTGTTTTTTTGAATGTAGAGATGCGAATATTTTTTCATTTTGGTTACTTTTCCCTCTAAAATATTAAAACGTATGTATATTTTTTTTTTTATTTTTCTTGATAAACTTTCTCATCACGTTTTATATTAATTTAATTATCTGTTAATGTAACGGTTGTTGCACAACGCTCTTCCGTAATACTACATGATTTTTTTTAAATCTTTGTTAAAAATTGTATTAATTATACCAACACCACAATAGTAGAGCGGGTATTATGCATTTGTGCTGATGTTTGTAACACCTTATTATATTGGTCATAGACCCATCTTAAAGTATACTGACTGAGCAGAATCAATTTTTTAATCGAATTAACGACGTCTGCCGGCTGGCTGGCTGTCCATGTAAACCTTATGCGCAAAGTACAGTCGCAGTTTGTAAGTCGGTCTGTAATTTAACAAGGCCCACATACAAGCTTTTTTCCGGAATAGGGACCTCGGGCCCATAAATCTTAATTTATTATATTGTTATTTATATTAAATTTGGTACAAATTTATTTAATTGCAATCAAAATAATCTTACCAAATTAAATTGGAATCGGTTCATATTTGACCATAGTTCCCATACAAATACTAGTCCCGAAGTGGCTTTAAATGCCATAACTTCCTTATAAATGTTGCGAATAACATAAAAATTGGCAAGAATAACTTTACGTTAGCTACGTCATGCCAAAATGTAGTCCTGGTAGGTCCTGGAAGGTATAGATATAGAAGATATCTAAATAATATTTAGCACAAAGAACTATTATATGATTCTTAACCTCATGGGTCCCAAAGAGGGTACAGTAGCAAAAATTGTTTTTATATGCTGTGCTTACTACTTTTTATACACTTCACCGAAGGTAAAAGGGTAAATATGACTTTGTCATTCCGTTTGTAATTTCTACAATATTGATCTTAGACCCTATAATTTCTGGATTCCGTTGTCCGTCTGTCCTGTTAAAATGGGTTTTCCGAAGCCCCCGGATATGATTGGTCCAAAAATGGCTGAGATATGAACAAAAAACTACGACTACCTCTAATTTTTTCCAAATATCCCTTGTTGTTGTATTTTTGTTACTTTTTTCTGTATATCTGGAGAACGGCAAGAGCTAAAGTTTCCAAATTAGGTACAAACATTAAGGATATCAATACACAGATACAAAATGTGGGCAGGATTGGAGAAGTGGGCGTGGTACCTACCGTACAGAAAATATCAAAAATTGTATAAAAGCCTGACTTTTTCGGCTGTCATATGACCTACGGTTACGCCTTATATATCAAGATATCGGAAATCTTTAGTAGAAATTTTTTTCTGAAAAACACAGAAAAATAGGTCCAGGTTATGATCAAATAAAAAACGCATTATCGGGAACCAAAGATCTTCCCGAGTCCAAGTTATACTGTCCAAGTAAATAGAAAATTTGTTCTTTAACACGTCGGTATCTTCTTAAGCGAGTGTGGCCCCTAAGATTTAAAATATTTCGAGTTAGTGAATTTTGGTGTTGTTCAAGCCTTTGTAAATATTTTATTGCTTATTTGGAATCATAGTTTTAACTAATTGTACATTGAGTTCCTTATGGATATTTGAGTTTTTAATATACCAGAGAGCGGCTGTGATTATTTGAAGAAGTGTACTTTGGCGCCTTTGAATTATTTCGACATTAGAGGCCGAGGCAGTGCCCCATACTTGAGTACCTTAGCACCAGCTTGGATTTAAGATGGAGTTGTAAAGTAGAAATTTGCAATCGAGACTAAGGACAGAATTTCTTCCAATAAGCCAATGAATTTGAATGATTTTTAGTTTCATTTGAGTTCATTTTGCTTCTATATGCCATTTCCACGTTATAAGGCTTTTCTTATGATATTTACTATTCTATGAGTTTGTTCAATTGTGCTGCGTTTTCGTCTTAAACCGAATATATGGTTTGGAAAACATCTATTTTCAATTAAAATTGGCTTTAATTTTTACAAAGAGCTTTGATAAATTAGGTGATATGTAAGCTAATAGACCTAGATAATTCAACTTTTATTTAATCATTTCCTAGTAAAATAGCATTAAAAATAAAGAGACTTATTTTATTTCCTATGCCAGGTATCACCAACAGCATTTTGTTACTGGTCTTATCAATACCACGTGCTTTCTCAGCGTTTAAGTCCTATATGTGACCTTTTCTATTTCTCTTATCTCAAATCTTAGGGGGATGGCTGCTCTAACATTAACAGCCGGTAACTCGACTGCTATGTATATCGCGAGATTTATTTGGAGTGAATTAATGTCAAATGATTAACAAACAGATTTCTTTTTTCAATGTCATTTCTTGCCCAACTTCCATTCAAGTTTCTTAATAATGGTTTAGAGATAACTGGTCTTTTGAGATTTCTAACATAGTTAGAAGCTTGATTGTGGAGTTGCATCATGTTTCTTAAAATATTTTCCCAGGAAAATCAGTTTCTGAGACTCTTTAAATAAATTCTTAAATTGATATGCAACATACTTATGTCGGTAAATATATGTATAGAAAAACTTAGAACAAACAAATGAAAAAGTATAGTCGGTCGATCCCGAACATATAAAATGCTACATACCGCTATATTTAAAAACAAATTTTCGAGAGTATACCCTATTTGGGATCCATGGAGAGTCATGAACAAAATTATGTTATGAGGTTAAGAATCATATGAAAGTTAATTCAGCCGAATACATTAGCCAACAAGGGTTTTGACTGGAGCAACCAGATATCTTTCCTACGGTGTTTTGGTGGGCTGAATTCGAATCTGTTATTGGTTTTTCTCTATCAAGTCAGGTTTTCGAGATAAAAAAAATTTTTTTATTCCTTTTCAACATAAAAAATCACTGGTTTATTTACAAATCAATGGATTTTCAAAAGTGAATGGCGGTATTTGAACTTCGTTTGTATTTTGTTGGTTCGGTTTCACGTATTTTAGTCCAGCAATAGCTCTCTCTGCACCTAGTTTTTATTTGGAAAAAATCTAAATGCAAATAAAGAATATGCAAAACATTGTCGGTGTCCACGGCTTGTCCAAGTTTCTGACTGTAAAACCAAAATAATGTAAATATGCATATTTTAATGATTCTGATATTCTTTATTTTTTTCCAACCAAATATTCACCACACACAAAGAAAAAATAGCTTGAATCAGTAACACGCGATCTCCCTGACATGCTTAAACGCTACTTTTATGAAGATTTAAAATGAGCCGACATTCTGTCAAATAAATGAAATCAATGAAATTGAAGTGTTAGTATTGACTGTTTTACAGTATTTTCAGCTAAAATACCAACAAGACGTGATAGCCCAATTTGTATGCCAGATTCGAATTCAGCGCACCCAAGTTAGTTAAAAAACATGCTTTGTTTTTGCAGTTTTACAAATTTGTAGACAAGTGATATTATTTAGATATCTTTACCTAAATGAGCTTTGTTTGCCTCTAAAGGCTAGTTTACACTATTATACTTTGTATTAATACATGTCAAAAACTCAAGTTATATGTAAAAGTCAGTTAATGTGAATGCACCTGTGGTGAAAATGACAAGTTTTATAAAAAAAAAGTTTGACATCCCACACGACTTCATCGTTTTTCGAAAAATTTCTAAACAATAATACTTTTATATATATTTTTGTTGTTTGGCCAATGTAATTATTCATTAAATTAGATTTTATTTTAGCTAATACGGCCTAAAGTTTTTTTATGTAATTAAAAATGCATTTAATCCATATTTTCCCAACGTTTCGTGAATGTTATGTTCACTTTATCAAGGGATTCGTCTATTTAAATTAAAGAAAGTATATATAACAATATTATTACAACAAACATTTTTCAACAATTAATTATGACTTACAATAAGAAAATCAATTTTTATTACATTGAACAATAATTTGTTGTAGACAAGCATGAAAAACATTAAACATGAAAAATTAAATTAAACACAAACTTAAAAATTATATCACAGGTTTTTTGATATTGCAACACAGTAACTGGCACTAATGTTTTGTGTGTCTTCTTTTAAGTTCATCGTCTTTTTTATTTTCTGTTGTATTCTTAGCGTCTCTATTGTGAATCTTTTCCTTTCTATTCCTTCTCTATCCAATATTCGTACTTTGTCAAAATCTGCCGTATGATTTGTATTTTTTATGTGTTGGGCTAAAGCAGTACTTTCCTTTAATTTGTTTATGTCCATTTTATGTTCTGTTATTCTTGTTTCCAATGTTCTCTTTGTGGTCCCAATATAAATCAAATCGCAGCTTTGATCGTTTTTTCCCTTACATGGTATTTCGTAAACAACATTGCTTTGTTGTTGTTTGTTTATTGGTGCTTTGATGTTTGTAAATATTGTGCTTAAAGTTTTATTAGGTTTGTAAGCAAAAGATATGTTTTTCTTCTCTATTGTGTCTTTGATGTTCTGTTTATCCGTAAGTCCAGGTATGTATTTTACACTATAAAATTGTTTTTTCTCCTTGTCAGCATTAGAGTGGCCAGATGTTGTGTTATTCATTTTCCTTACTGTATTTGTTATTAAAGTTTTTATAAGATTTTTTGGAAAGCTATTACTTGTAAGAATGTTGTTTATCTTTTCTATGTTTTTTGAGTGATATTGTCTGTCACTAATGTTTAGCACTCTGTCGATAAAATTGCTGGCAGTATTAATTATTTGGTTCCGTGGTTGTGTTGCGTGAAAATTCATGATTTTAATTGGATCAGGGTTGCATTTTATTTCATGCGTGAGTGTTTAAACTTTGTCTGATGTTGTGAACACAAACTGTCATGTTAAATTAGATTTTTTGACAGTCACAACAAGTCTCATTAGATTTCTATCTCACAAAGTATTATGGCATAAGTAAGACTTGTGAGATAGTGTAAACTAATTGATTTAAGGAACGGGCCGGGCCTATGGTTAATTTTGGCCCTACCAGCACAACATATTGTCATGAAATAGTATCTATCGTAAAAGTTATTATCGCCAATTTGAATGTCACCACCAACATTTTTAAAGTAGTTATAGCATTAAAAGCCATTTTCGGGAGTAGTATTTGTGTGGTTAAATATAGACCGATTCCAATTAAATTCAGTTAGACGATAAGTATGGTAAAAAAAGAAGTTTTGGCCAAATTAAAAATTGATTCATAACATTAAACAGTTGCATTTGTAGTACATACAATATCGTAGGTGACGACCTTAACTTAATCGCCTCAAAGGACATCTTCTAGAATTCAAAATGAAGTGGAATTGAAATCAAACGAGATTTTCATTACAATTATTTACAAAATGACTTGTTTTTCTGGCTTTTAAGAGTTTTTCTTATAAAGATAATTGGTACTAAAAGTATAAAGTATATAAAAATGAATATTTTTAAGAACTTTCGTTATAGGCTTGTTTTCAAATTTGTTTCATCTTAAATTAATGATACCCACACCACAATAGGAAAGAGGGTATTATGCATTTGTACTGATGTGTGTAACATCATAAAATATAGCCTTAAAGTATACCAATCGACACAGAATCACTTTCTAATTCGATAAAAAGCCGGACTGGCTGATCATGTAATCTTGTGCGCAAAGTACAGGGTGCAATTTTGCCACTCGGAAACTATCAACCGATTTTAATGAAATTTAAAACATAGATATATCCAAATTTATATGGATCCATAAGCCATGCATTTATAAGACAATATTAGGCACAAATAACTTTTTGTCCATGATTCTCCATGGGTTCCAAAGAGGGTGCGCTCCCGAAAATGTGTGTTTTGAATACTGTGGTGTAGGGTATCATATTGTCGTGCTTGACCAAGTATACTCTCTAACTTTTTTCATTTAGATTTATAGAACATACCCGATAGTCAGTTTAAATTCTTATTTTTGCTCTTTAAAAATTGTATTAAGTTTAAAAAAAGTTTCAAGGGATTTTATTATTGAGTCGTCGTTAACATTCTTAGAAAATACCCATATATGACTAGTAATAGTTATCTGAGATTTAAATAACGTTTGTTTATTATTTTCTACAGATCCGATAAAAAGTCCACACACGAAAAATTGTGATTCATACTTGATTAAGTAATGAATTGTCCAAGTGGAAAATGAATTACAAATGCTCAAGCAATTAAATTAATATTTTTTTGTTAACTTCCAGATTTCCCTGCGTCAATTTGAAAGGCGATGATACGGCCGTAATTTTATGTTCATCTGGTACCACTGGCACACCCAAAGGCGTACTCTGTTCTCATCGTGTCTTACTTAATCAAAGCATTTAGTATGTTTACCCAAAATTTTAACAGTATCTTTTATTTAAAACAATTAAATTATCTTCCATTTATTTTCAAACGCAGCCTTAATATTAAATACGATTCAGTTGCGTGCACTTATAGTACGATGTATTGGGCATCTGGTCTATGGAATTTAAATGCTTCTTTATTAAATTGCTGTTTGCGAATTGTTGTCAATAAACTTTTTACTCCGGACTCTTTTCTAGAGATGATAGAGCGCCATAAGATCACTCATATGATTGTGAACGGCAGCCAGATGGCCGAATTGTCAATGTACGAAGCTGTGCCAAAAATACAAAAGTGTCTGGCCAGCATTGATACCTTCGTGGTGGGCGGCTCAAAAGTACCACTAATTGTTGAAGAAAAGATGACCCGAATTTTGAATAATGCCAATAGTAAACGTCCTGGTTTCGGTTTGGCCTATGGCATGTCTGAACTTTCGGGCATGGTTTCGTTTAATGGTGGCTATCCTTGCGAACACAAAATGGGATCAGAGGGAAAACTAACTGCCAACAAGAAAGTACGCATCGTTAACAAGAATGGTGAATTTCTGGGACCCAATGAACATGGTGAAATTATTATTTCCTCATCTTATACCTGGTTTGGCTACTATCGTAATGTCGAATCTTCTAAAAAAGCTTATAAGGATAATTGGTTGTACACTGGCGACATTGGGTTTTTCGATGATGATGGCTTTTTGCATGTTTGCGCCCGCGATAATGACGTTTTCAAGGCAAGAAATTTCCAAATTTATCCACAAATGATTGAGGATGTTGTCATTGAAGTACCTGGAGTTTTTGAGTCATGTGTCTTTGGTATACCCGATTTAGTGGCTACCAGTTTGATAGCATGTGCCGTGGTGAGAAAGGAAGACAATACAGGGCGCAAACTGACAGCCAAGGAAATCTTAGCACATGTGGAGTCTAAAATGGGTAAAATGTACCATTTGTCGGGCGGAGTTTATTTTGTGGATGCCATTCCAAAAACTGGATCGGGAAAAGTACAAAGAGGCAAAGTTTTAGAGCTTGTACAGAGATTGAACCATGAAAGTCAATAATTTAAATTATTTTAAAGTTAAGTAGATGTAGAAAGATTTTAATGTAAAACATTTTTAATTATAAAATAGATTAAAAAAAAAATTAATTAAATAAATTTTTATTGAGGAAGTCATTTTCGGGAAAGTTATTTGGAAGCTAACAGTTGAAGCAAGTTAAAAAATTATAGACGTTCATGCTCGACCGTATAATACCGTACACCTCAGTACATACAGTTATTTTTGCTTAAAATATACTTATTTTGTTTTTCCATGTGTTTGTAGAATTGGGTTTTCCGAAGATATCACATGTAGTTCAAAATATGGCTGTGATATAAGCCACAAACCACTACCGCTTCTAATTTTCAACCATAAATCTGTAAAAACCTTTTCTTTCTGAAGTCTGTGAAATACTTTTTTTCACTTTCACCTTAAGTTAACTTGGAAATATACTGGAAGTACAAATTAACAAAATAAAAGTTTTGGTACAATAGCGCCCATAGCATGTGAGCTGATGGACCAGCTTTCTTAAAAAGAGAATAAGATATTGACGATAGGTGAAATCGGTCCCCAATACAAGTGTTCTCTAGAATTCAGTATTTTGTTACTTTATATTGATATAATTTAGCCCAAATATTATTTGTATATAAAGGAACAATTTAAATAACTTTTTAAGATACGGCACAGCCGAGTATCGCACTTTACTTTTTACTTGTTTTTGTTCAGATTTTCGATTTCAGACTATCGATGGATTGATTTAAGATTTGTTACCTTTTCATCATAATTCCTTCAGTCGATACTGAATGAATCGAAACAATTTTATCAGTGTTGTAAAGCATTTATTTGTTTGTGCCTGCGTGTGTGTGTGTGTCGGTCAACAGCCCAGCGGGAAAAACTCAGAAGAACTTCTTACTTCAGGCCTTTTTAAAGACCTGCTCAAGAATTTATTTGATTAAAATACTATTCTTATCTAACTGCTAAAGAATGCCTCATAGAAGGTATAAAAGATAAGATACACATTCCACACATTCCCTTCTATGCGAAGGGACAAGTGAAGGAGCAACATTTTTAGTATTGTTTTTTGCGCAAGCAAAAGCAAAATAATTATTTTTTAGATACCGTTACCATTCTTATATACCTGCTAAAGAAGCGAGTGCGGAAGGCTTACTCCGTAATGACAACGTGTGTAAAAAAGATATAAGTATGGAATGGAGCGAGCAGGCCTTGTATATGCAAGAGAAGTAGTACAAAGGCCTTCTAGAAGGCAAAGGGTAAGAGGGCAAAGAAAAGGTTATAAATTTACTTGATGAAGAATTTCATAATTGATCCCAAATAGGCATTATAATTGGACTCAAAGTTCAACAAGAGTTCTGCTAGAAGCAGATAAATCAAGTCAACAGCTTCCAGGTACATATTATGAAAGAAGAGCATTAGTGGAAGGTATTTTTGCATTTATCTCGAGAGAAAGACTTGAGGAAAAGGAAATCTGCTAAAGTTATTGCTTACCATATTTTCGATTTCCTAAAGAAAAACGGCATTGATAAAAGTTTGCAGGTTATTGGTGGTGACTCTACCAATGTAAGCACTGGTTGGCAAAGAGGTGTAGTCATGCATTGGGTTGAGGGAAAACTGAATCGTAAACTCATCTGTCTGGATTGTTCTCATCATACTAATGAACTACCTCTGCGGCCCTTGGTCACAGAATGGGATGGAAAGCTTTGACAATCAACAAGTGGAATGGATCTGAACTTGAACTGAACTTGAAATCAATAACTTATTTTTAAGATTACCTTTTCCAGAGCTTTTGGCTCCATTGAGTGACGATAATGTCAGAGATCTTTCCGCAGATCAGGCTTATGTTTACAGGATAACACAGGTCGTGAGGATTGGTGTGACACTATTCCAAATTCATTGAGTAAGCCACTCTCCGTGGCTAAGAGCTGCAAAATGGATTTGTTGCATAAGGGGTTGAGAATATGGTGTGAAATTTGAACACGTAACATCTTCTTGTTGTATACGTTGTCTTCGTTTACCATCTCTGCTGGTTAATAATTAAATCGAAATTCTCCTGGGTGGAAGGATCACTTTTCTCAATTGAAGCTCCTAAGATCTCAGATCAAGGCAGTAGCCGATATTGTCTTTCCAACAATTCAGCGTTCATCGTGCTTTGCATTTTGTGAAATGGTGTTTCAGAAACTTTTATGCTCGGAGGTCAAAGGAGAAATGAATGCAGGTGTCCGAAAATAATTGGATTAAGGAATGACGATGACAATACTCTAGGAAATCTAACTCTTCGGTCTAGGATAACACATTCAGTAAATTTGAAAACAAATTGCCTTTAAGAACTATTTAACATACCGATCCCATAAATCATATGAACCTCCACTTACCGTAAACTTTAAATATCAGAAATTAGGCAGTTTGTTGAAGAGCCAATGCAAGTTCCAAAGTGTCCATGTGAAGAACAGTGCATAGAGAGATATTTAAAACAAGTAACATAGGCTTCTATCAAACGGGACGGATTCATTTGAGATCAGAAATCAAGCAGAACAATTATGCAGGGTTTAAAAAGCTGCAGTCAAAACCAAAAACGATCGAACAAAAAACGAAAATTTTTGTGCAACTTTTCGCTTTTTGAGTTTGTTTGACATCTACTGTTTACATTTAATGAATCAGACTATGAAAATAAACTTTTTTTTTTTGGCCAATGACAAATGAAGAAGTGGAAGAAATGGCAGTTTTTCTTCTTTGACTGCAGTTTTTTTAACGCTGCAATTATGTGTATTACACTGAAAGAATTTTCCTCGCAATACCAATGAATTTTGACATTAATCCCATGAAAAATTGCTTTAAAAAGGAACCTATGCAGCGCTTCGTTAGATCAATCAAACCTGTTTCATTAAATGTATTTAATAAAACATTACATTAGATCTATGAATATTATTCACTGGATGAATACTTTCAATGAAGTAAAATATTTTTTTTTTATTTCTTTTTTTTTTATTTTAATTTTTCTTATTTTATGTTTTTTTTTTATTTTTTTCTGTCTCTGGTGGGAATCGATCGCGTAACCTCGGTGCTGATAGACTAGCTCACTACCACCTAGCCTACCGGGGCAGTGTAGTTTTTGAATAAAAAAACTATCAGCCGTATTCATAACAAAAAGTTAGCCATAGTTTGTACACCACGTACAACGAGCTGCTAACTAGAATGGCGATTAAGCTTAGCAGCTTGTTGGCGCAGAGTTAATTCATAACGAATTTTTCTCCATCTGCCAACTTTTAATAAATCAACTCTGAATTTTTATGATGCCACATTGTATTAATCAAAAATTTAAGAGCGTAAATATAAGATTAAATTGTCCATAACAACAATAACAACGTTGATTGAAAGTTTTTGTTTCATTACTATAATTACATTTTTCAGTGTCATAATAAACATTTACGTTTATGAAAGCATTATTGAAATATGCTTTTTTAAAAAAATTTTTGATTTCTTAAATTAGATGTATGAAATAATGAAATCTGACATTTTTTGATTAACAATTAAACATTTTTTTAAGGAAACTATAATTTTGTATTAATTTATGAATATAGTTATGTTTGCATATTGTTTTTTTATGTTCCCAATTAAAATTTTTTGTTTAACGTGGACAAACTTAAGTTTTCATATATCCAATGAATATTTTTAACGTAATTACGAAATCCAATGAAGCGATTTTAACAAAAACACTTCATTATAACTATGAAATTCCATTAAGACAATGAACATTTTCATTTACCCATGGAAGATTTTTTAATGAAAATGATTCATTAAATATATGAAGCATGTTTCTTTCAGTGTATGAATCCTGATTTGATGAGTATTGTTGGTTGAAGCTTTTTAACATTTTTTCGATGTTTTTTCGGCGTTTGTTAATAAAGAAAGAATATAAATAAAATGATAATTTAAACAAATTTTTTTTTTGTATTTCTAAAAATTGACACCCCCTAATAACCCAATTCACCCTAATAAGCAAGACTGATACAGAAAATACGCCTTAAGTAGTAAAGTTTTTAGAAGATTAGCTATCTCTGCCACATGCTTAAAATTAACTACAAATTATTTTCTTAGACCTCTTCAATTTCAGAATGCCCCATAAAATTTACCCGTTTAATGAGATAACGAACTTTACGTTCTTAGTCTGCCAGAATACCCCTAAAATAAGTTCCAATAAAATCTTATCAAAAATAAGTGTGACAGAGATAAGCATCTGCTTAAGGCGCCCGTACACGACATGTATTTGTCATCTGACATGTCAAATTTTCAAGTCACATGTAATTGTTCATGTCTGTCAAAACTGCTGTTTTACATAAGGTTTATAATATTCGGTCACAAACGTACATGTAATTTGCTTCTGACATTGTCTCTGTTTTTTTTCGCATTGTTATTGCTGAAACCAAAGTAGTTCTCGGTTTCAAAATAGCTTGCTGCCGCCACGAAAATATTTATTTGCGCCGTAAAATAATTTAGCCATCTTAACATTTTTTTCTTTTATTTTAAAGATACCAATTTAGAATTTTATAATGAAACGGTTTTTATGTATATATTTACATAAATTGTATTCAATGGTAAGATGAGCATACATATCTTGGTATTGTAAAATATTAACTTCAGCCGGCTAATGATTCCGTCAATAGTTGACGCCGCTGCCAGTTTCTTCCCGGCATAGATTTCTGATGTCAGATGGTTTGTCAGAAGAAAATAGAGCACGCTCTAATTGAAATTTTGTCAGATGACTTTGCGTCTGACTTTTACAGAAGCAAAGTTAAAAAGGTAACACCCCTGCAGATAACGAGACTAGTCCATACATGCATGTAAAGAGTAGTCCATAAAGGAGTAGGAGTACTCCAAAACTACTCCAAATATATGGGTAAAAGGTGGTCCATTTAACATTACGATGTCCTAGGAGGGGACCATATAACCCACCGAAGTAGTCCCTAAACTACTCCATGGAGTACTTAACTGGGTTAGTTTTAAAAGTACTCCATGTTACTACAGTATGGAGTACACTTAAGGGGTAGTTTAAGCATTTTTCTTTTTAATTTTTCACTAATCGCCTTTTATGGTGTGTACTGTAGTCTATTATTGCTATTATTAAATATATTTACTTGGTATTTTAAATTTTTTTTTACCTTTTTCCACAAATTTCACAAACTTTCACGTTTTAATAAACAATTAATAATGGACACCATCAGGGCTACCAATGTGTAATACTGTAACGTATAGAAAAGTATAAATCATGCTGCTGTTGGCAGCACTGCATGTTAATTTCCTATAACATGGTCCATATTGGACCATGTTGTAAGTAGTCCATTTAAGCCACAATGGACCACGTAGTCCAATATTATCTGCAGGGACACGACATGTATGTGTTTTGCAGTGGGAAATTTGACATGTCAGATGACAAAAACATGTCGTCTATACGCTCCTTTAATAATACATCTAAAGCGTGCGGACTATCGATATGTGTTGGGTTGGCCAGTGTTGCCAGAGTCCAAATTCAGTTTTACGCACTAAAAGCTTAACAATTGTCCAAAAAATAAACTATACAAATTTTGTGTATAACAATAACTAAAGCTTTTTATTTACGAAAATACATATACAGAGTGGAGAAGAATGAGCTTTTCGGTCTTTATTGCCTATAAGTTTTTTGCTTATACGATTTTATATAAAATTTCGGGTGCAATGGCCACGATTTTATTTACAAACACTATTTCTTTCAAATATCTTCAAAAAAAAAAAAAAAAAAAACGCAGAAGCTGTTATGTCCTGTGAACGTGAATCTCAGTTTAAATCACTTGCGAGTGATAAAAATGCATTGGCCGTATACGTCTCTCTACTAAAGCCATTGGTAGCAAATGCAGTATGTGGTAAAACCGCTACTTGATTAAATAGTTTTCCACAGCTGTCCTAACAAAACTTTTCAAAATCGTTCGACATGCCACACCGTTGACATTGATTAAAACACCAATCCCATGTTCAATCAATTATTGGCTGATTATCCCTTAGGACACACCAAACAGTACACTTAAGTTAGTGTAATTATCTCTTGGATTCTTTGTGGCCCAAATGGCTGACCTAGCCATATATCGCTTATTAACAAATTATTAAATCAATGACAAAGAGAACAAACTGATTGGACATGAAATTCTTTTTTTTACTTGTATTAAAAATAATAGCGATCCAAAATTACACAAACATTTTATGATCCAAAAAATATGCCAAGAAAAACATTCTTTGTCCTATCCCTGCGGGAAATTTGTGTCAATTGTTCTTAAAGTACTTTTCCCGTGACCTGTGAACACGATATTATTATAAAAAGGAACGAATTGTAATAGATAAAAACAAGACATTTCACTTAACTGATGAAATTGTAATTGACACAAAAGTAGTCTGGTGACAAGATTTTGTGCGGATAGTGACTGATTCTCTCTGGGTTTTTTGCTTTAAAGGAAGGGGATCTATATATCATATTAACATGGTTCACTCGGGACAATATTGGCGACATATAATTATAATCGAAATTGAATGTGTCCATTTAGGTTATTTCAATGACCTGTTACAAAGTGTCAAAGAGGTGCAAACTAGCCCCCCCCCCCCCCTAGGACATAACCATGTTTAGGTGGCAAGTCCACTTCATATAAAGTATTAGAACTAGAACCAGTCCCTACCACTTTCAAACTGTCATGTGACCACTCTGATGTTTGTTCCCCTTCCCTTAGGGATTTTACGATAATAACGCAGATATTGTCAAAATAAAATGTTTGATTTATAACACATATCGTGAGCTTGTTATGAAAACAAAACAACTTTGCGTTTAGGGTCATAAACAGGCGAATAAGCAATTGAAATAAATATATAAAGTCTGTCCACGTTAAAACTGTTACACATATTTTAACAATTTTTTCTAGTTATCCTAAAATAACTCGAGAAGTATGAACGTCGGTTATTGTGATTAAAAGGCCAGCCAGTTAGTAAAAAACATATTTGAGAATTCAAAAAAAACCTAGCAGTAGTGAAAAATCCGCCTAATAAAAAATTGGCAAGAGACTATCAAAGCAATTTAACCATACTTTAAAAAAAGATAAAGGGGAAAAACAGGAACATTAAAGTCGTACATTTAAAAGGCGCAGACACACATGTTTGGGGGATTCACAAGGTGTCATAAAGTCATAAGTCTTAAAATAATAACATGAAAAATACGAGTATTGTGAACAACCCCTCATATTTTAGTGTGCTATTTTGAATTTAAATCAGCTCAATCATATTTACCTAACAGCAAAATAAATTTTCAATTCAAATTCATGAATTAATAAATTAAGATCTTGCCTAACTATTTCCCATTTTTTAGACGCAAGTCACAAACAAATTTTGTTTCGTTTGTTTACCAAACATCAGAGTCCTAAGCCGATATAATTTGACGTCGCAAGTGTTTTGTTGCAAAAATTGCTAGCCGCAGGTTAAATACGGATGTAAGCCGGCTAAAACTATACCATCAACGGCTACAAAAACTAACGCGGCACATCTCAGCCGCTCACCGCAGGTCACTTCAGAATAATAACGACAGTACAATAAACATAGCAAGCAAAGTTCTATTAATTTTAGACACTTTTTGTTTACAAAGCAACAACAATATGTTTAAACCATTGCAAAATGTTAGAACATTTTGACAATATAACATTATAGCACACCTTGTGAATACCACAATTATATGTAATTAAAAAAATGCTTTATCGTAAAAATGTAAGCAAAAAGAGGCCAAACTAAAGGATCAGTTAGCCAAGAGTAACAGTAACGTTGCAAATCAGCTGCTTCATTTTGTTGTATGTAAGCAATTAGAACGATTATAGTTAGCAGTAAGATGTTACGTCTAAGTCTGTAAGAAAATGATTAGTCTTACTTTTTTACGGTAAGGTTAAGTTACTGTTACTCCCGGCTAACTGAGCCTTAAGAGCAAGAAAACTTTACTTACAATATTAAACAAAAGTCCAATGTGCCGTAATGAAGTCTTTACGGAGTGATCTGGAAAATTAGAAAACGAGAAGTCAGTACTAAATTCACCCAAACAAATTAAGTAAATTTCCGAGGCAGTCAAGGTTTGGCATGCAGTTTGAATGTGTAGACGTAGAAGCAAAAAGCCGCTCCAAAATAATTCAAAATTCTAAAATTTATATTATATTGAAGGAATTTTTTAAATAACACAATATGCCAGCAATATTTTGTCAACAACCGGCTTCTCCAACATCACAATGATTGGTACTTTGCAAATAAAACAATGTGGACAACTCTTCAAAAATATAATAAACGCGTTATTGGTGTCAAGTTTTCATAATTTTGTATGAAATATTTAACGCTTTTTAATGTTGTCGTCTTTTTGCACTTTTTTATTTGATCGTAAGCAACACTTCTTTATGTGAAATATAAGAACAACAACAAAAAACACACACAGTCTATTGTTGGACTGTTTGGTTTAATACATCAAATACAAAAATAGAATGATGACGAAAAACATATCGAGTCGGGGTGCTGCCGTTTTTGGTTACATTTCTTCTTTAGCAAAGGAAAGGATACAGCAACAGAGAGTGATAAAGAAAAACATTGTGTTCTGTGTATAAATAAGACTTCGTTCAAAAATTATTCCAACAAAAAAAAAATGTGTCTCAAGGCCAGCGGCGGCTCTGCTCTGCCGTCATCTTCTCATACAGTGATTACTTGTGTGCGCGTCATTGCTTCCCTGCAAATAATAGGACCAGTCCAAACACGCGTGTAAAAAAAGTCCACAAGGGACTAGGACTAGTCCAAAACTAACCCAAACGTAACCTGGTCTATTTAACATTACGATGTCCTAGGAGAGGACCATATAACCCACCTTTGGACCACTAAGGAGTAGTTTTAACACTACTACTCCATGGTATACTCAAGAGAATTAGTTTTGAAGTCGTTTAAAAACGAAAGCATGTCGTTAAAAAACGAAGACATGTCGTCTCACTACAAACACTTTTTAACAATGGCATGGTCCATGCTTGCATTACATCGGACCAGTCATTGGAATAGTCCATTTTATCAAAATGGATCAGGTTGCAGGGTTGTGCAAAAACTTTTTTTTTTATTTTGAAATTAAGTATATGAATTTCAGTAAACTTTTTGTTTGATTCAGTTAAATTATTGTATTTTTGTCAGTGTTTTTTTGAATAAAAACAAAATGCAAATAAATTGTTTGAATATGCAAATTTGTTTATAGGACCGATTTCAGACAAAAAATGTTTTGATTCTACAAATTTTTTGTTTGAATTGGAAAAATAATTTTTCTGTGCATTTGACGAATTTACGCAACGAATCCTTGCCGACGAATTCGTCGTACTATGCGAAGTTCGTCGTTCGTTCCAGTTGTGTTTCTAGCATTAATATGCCTTAATTGGAATAATTAAAAAAATTGTTTGAAACAGCATTATTGAATTAATTGAAAAAATTTTGATGAAAGTGTTTACTGGGAAGTGGTATTTTATTAGTTTTTTTTTGAAATTTCATAAATAAATAAACCCCACAGTTTGTAAATAAAATAAAGCGGCATTTACAGAGAGATTTTTTAAAAAATGTCTTTTATTAAGTTTTCTGTTAAAGCCGCTACCAAAATCTTTTTACATTTACAAGGTGACTTTTATTGTTGTTTTAACATATTTTTTTATGTGAATAATTAAATTTTAAATGACAGTAAAAGAAAATTATAAAAAAAAACAGGGAGAACCGAATTTGTGTCTTTTTCTACCCCTTGTTCATCTCTACCGAATTCGTCTTCAAAAAAAAAAAAAAAAAAAAAAAATTCTTAAAGACATGTTTTAAAAATCATCGTATCTTCAAAAAATATTTTTCTCCTAATTTTTTGAAAATCCACAAATTTTCATGCAAAATGTGTTACATTTTTTTATGTGGACAGTCCTTTTATCGGATACTGACCTTTTAAATAAAAAAAAGGTTATAGAAACCTACTAGAATAGAAATTTTTTTAAAATTGAGAACAAGGCGAATTTATATGAGCTGAATGCGGTGGCAAATTCATAAAAAAGCGAGTTTGATACTGTCAAAAAAAAAAAAAAAAAAAAACATGTACAAAATGTAAATAGCAAGGCGAAATAAAAAGAACTGGGCAAGATTAGATGAAATTATAAAAATTATTTTCTTTATTTTTTGTCGAAAAATCGACAGAAAAGATGTTACAAATAACACTAATGGCCATTTTCTCATTAGGCGATTATCTTTTTCCCCAACGAAAAACTGCACATTAAAGAAATTTGGTTTTCTCAATGTCTCATTTGCTTCGATTTCATCGCACAGCTAACCGGCACTCATCTGCCAATTATTTATTTTCCTTTTATTTGCCGTACAGATAAATTCAATCAGCCGACTCCCAACTTTTACATGTATTTTGAGTGGCGTTGCCAGCTGAAAACAATGTTTTTTGTCGGTATATTGAGAAACCCAAAATCGTTACCGGACAGTTTATTGGTCCAATAAATTTATGTTGCATTAAGTAACAGACAGTTTGTCGATACATTGAGAAAGTGGCCATACGCATATTTTTCGAAGTAGCAAAATGACAGCTGAGTTGGGTATTTTCTTTTCTCTATCTGTTCTAAAAATCTTCTATGACGAAAATTTACAATTTTGTTTGTCATTCTCTAATTTCAAAATAATGTTCGGATATTTTTTTATAATCAGTTCAAAAATATTAATTTAATGAGATTAAAAAACACAAGTAGAAAATACAAAATCGATAAGATGTCAAAGTAATAAAATTATTTATGAATGTCTTGCTTAAAATGAATGAATTACAAATATTGCGCACACTAAATATGTATTTGTTTTTTATTGATTAAGAATTACAAGTAAAGGGTGTTTCTTTTAGCTATAGGAGGAGGATATATGATGATATAAAACAAAAGTATTGTTTGAATGAATTTTTTTTTTTAATAATTTAGGCATTTTTTTAAGAAATATGATTTCCGGCATTTGTCCGCCGCGGCTATGAGCTACGTGGTCCATTCGTTCAGTTCAATTTGTTGACCTATTTTTCTAATAAATCTATCTATATGGCGTTAATGGTGGCTTGAATACTGAATTCCAATGCTTCAATATTTGCTGGATTTTCGGCAAGAGCCAATGACTTACCAAAGCCCCATAACAAGTAATCCAGGTGCGTTAAATCGCAATAACGAGGGGGAAGTTAACAGGACCACTTCTGGAAATAAAGTTGTCACCACATTGATTTTGCAATAATTCGATTGTTAAGCGCGCTGTCGTTAATGTTAAGCTGACTAATTTTTTTATACAAAAATTCACTCACCGTAACGGCAGTTTTGTTCTCATTACAAAAGAGCGTGTTTAACGCACCAAACAGTTAATTTTAATGAATGTATTTGTTATTCGTAAACGGCTTTAGGAATGCTTTTGCTCAAAATACGGTAATTTTGTATATTGACTAGGGATGTAAGGAATACCGATATATCGGTATCGGCGATATTTTACAAGCGATACGACGACACTATTTTATAACAAAGGCTGTGTTCATACGGCTCATGTCTTCTTGACATGATTCTTCCTTATTCTTCTTTGAACTTTTAAGGACGTTCCAACAATTCATGTCATGTTGACAATATGTTTTTATACCCACACCACAATAGTGGAGACGGTATTATGCATTATGATGTGTGTAACGCCTTAAAATATTGTCCTAGACCCACCTTAAAGTATACCGATCAAAATCACTTTCTGAGTCGAACTAACGATGTCCGTCCGGCTGGCAGTCTGGCTGGCTGGCTGCCCATGTAACCTTGTGCGCAAAGTACAGGTCGCAATTTTGGAGATATTTTGATAAAATTTGGGACATAGGTTCTTATTGGCACAAGGATTGAATTTTGTATTGCCTATGGGGGTTTATCGGATGTTAAGAGTCATATGAAAACAACTAAACATATTCGAAACAATGAAAATACAAAAGTTTTAAATACAGAAATAAACTACAAGCGACGCTTCATGCTAGAAATGTTACAAATAATTAACACACCAATAGAACAAAGAATTAATTTTAAAACCGATACAGACAATGTAGCTCAAAATTACAGACATTTAATTTAAAAGAATAAGATAGGAAATTGAATAAGTTTTGAAAAATGTAATAGAATAATTTTGCTTCCTGTGTATTATTTTTACTATTTATTTTTCATGTTGTCAATTTTTGTAATTTAATTTAAATTTTGTTTTATAAAAATTTGTTTAAAATTTATAAACTTAAGATCCCTGAAGAAGCTGTCCATTGTGGCAGCGAAATATTGGATAAAATAAATTAAAATATATTTTTCTTAACCTGACCTTGAGCTTGATTTAAAAAAAGGAAGAAATAAAATTAAAAGGTCGAAAAAATAGAATAAATATTTTAAATAAATTTAAAGATCTCTTATTTTGTGTTCTTTTTGAATTATTATGCATTGAATGTTATTTTTTGTTTGTTTTATGAATTGAATGTTATTTTTTGTTTGTTTAAGTTACATTTATTATTAATTTTATGTACTGAATTTTAAGTTAATAGAATAAAAAAAAATGTACTTTTTTACATTAATGTACTGCCGTTTTTTTCTCAATGTACTGTTTTTATGGATTTCATATCTGGCAAGTCTAGGTGCACTACAGTATGAACACAGACTAATGGCCGTTTCTCCTTACACGATTATCTTTTTCCCAACAAAAAAATGCTTATTAAAGAAATTGGGTTTTCTCAATGTCCCATTTGCTTCTATTCTGTCGCAAAGCTAGCCAGCCTCATCAGCCAATTTTTACATGTATTTTGAAAGGTGCTGCCTTCTGTAAACAATCTTTTTTGTCGGTATATGGAGAAAATAACAGACAGTTTGTCAATACATTGAGAAAATGGTCATAAAAGCAATAACACACTCAATATCAGAGTAAAAATCAAACATAATAACTAAATGTTTCTTTTAATTCTTAAACCGGAGTTCGGCCCACAACACGCGTTTTATTCGTATGTTTCTTTTTTGACTTTCTTTCAAGACGTTTGCTAAAGTAGGAAGTACACCGATTTGATGCTTTCGATACGTTTATGAAGGTATTCTACGCGATTGCAGTGAAACTTTTCAATACAATTTTACACTACTACTTTTTGGACAGATCAATAAGCATTGCACGCGTGGTGTGGACCGGTAGCTTAAGCCGTTTTGCTTTGCAACATAGTAGTTTAATGTTCTCCTATTGATAAGTCTTGTATGTATTTGTACGTTTTAAAAAATAAGCAGAAAAACTTTTATTACATTTTGTGAGAATAAAACTCATTTTCCTACAAATTTTGGGTTACTTCGAACAGACCACAAAGCCCAGCTTATTCGCTTTTTAACAGTCTTCGAAAATTATTAGATGCAGAATAGTTCAGCTTAAAAAAATTGGAGACTCATTTAGTCGCCAATTTTAATGATTGAACCATTTGAGACACAAAGCTCGAAAATTTCAAAGACAATAGATTGAAAAACGTCTTCCTGAGCTACTTTACATGACTCTGCATTCCGAAAGTTCTGAAGACACGTTAACCCTGCATCTAGTAAAAGTTCTGATAAGTCTACAAGAACTGATCTTTGGAGCGTTGTTGAAAAATTCGCTGGGACTTAGCTAAAGAAGAACTCTATAGATACCTTATAAATATATTTTCTTATTTTTCTAGAAAGGAATTTCCGTTTGTTTACTGACGGAATGAAATGTTATACCCAAAATTTAAGATCTGCTTCGAACGGATTTGCAAAATACAAAAAAAAAATCTTCTTTATATTAAGTTTAAACAATAATCTCTAACACTTTGGTTTTGTTTAAAAAATAGATAGTTAAACTTTTGCTAATTTTACCATGAACTCAATTCGTTTCTAAAATCTTATTACTATAAATTTAAATATTGTAAATCTCTTACACAATAATTTTGTATAAAAAAAATTACTCTACTTGAGTTTTGTTAACTAACAAAACATTGAATTTAAATTTTATATTCGTATCGCTATCACCGATATTTACTTTTGAGTATCGGTATTGTATCGACAAAAAGGCGTATCGTTACTTCCCTAATATTGACGTAGTCATTTAAACAAAATTGAGCTTCGTAAAATTAAAGGGCTTTATGAATTTCGAGAACAGATTTATTTTACACAATTTGTAGGCGTTTTTCTAGCGTTTAGCGATTCATTATGGCTTGCCAAACCAGAAGATCAGAAATTTCAACATTCTCAACTGTTTTCGGTATTGAAATTTCTCATGCAGCTAGAAAAACACCCGTTACAATTACAAGTTATATTCACCCTTAATTATAACCGAGTAATGGTAACTTAGACCTGCAGCCCGTTGCAGTGAAATATACCAGAGTTTCTAATGGGGACTGAACAACCCTCGCAATGACAGACTAGCCCGCTACCAAATTGCCTACCGGAACAGCCGGACTCTTAATAAAAGAACGGCACAGTGGAATGTATTGTCATAATTGCTATCGAAACTTACAAGGCCTGCTAGGTTTACAAGCTGACTTTGATTTAGTTCAAGAATTAGTGATGTACGCAATTTTACTCGTTTTTTTACAAAACATCTTAAGGAAAATGGTTTAATTTAAAACTCCGCTGTAATGTAAAAATAATTAAAAACTTCAAAACAAATGAAAAATTATAAGACTAATTTTTTTGATATTCTTTAATTAGGCTTGAGTTCATCAAATTTAATTTTCATTAAATTATTTTCACTGAGGGAAGGAATTTTACAACTTGGAATTTTTATTAAAATTTTTTTAAATTTATAAGACTAAGGCCCGTTTTCACAACTTACCGATAGCTAAAAGAAGACTTTAAACGGCCTTAAAAAAAGTGTTCCAATATTAAAACTTAACTTTAACCTAAAGTGAACGATAGTGTAGATTAAGGTTTATCCTACCTGGCTGGTTAAAACAAAGTTGTAATAATGGAACACTTTTGATACGGCCGATAAAATTCTACCTTTAGCTATCGGTAAGTTGTGAAAACGGGCCTAAAATTATTTTGAGCCACTTAACAGGTTATTCTGAATCAGGGTTCGAAAAAAAACTGTACACTATCGTAACATATTTTTTTAACACGCAAACTCTAAAATTGTTTCTGTGTTTGTGAATGTGCACACAAACATATACGGTACACAGCGAGTGTGAGCTGACGCACACAAACACTAAGATTACGTACATAACTTCTAAAAATAAGGTACACGCACGTTAAAAGTAAACTACGCGTTCACTAAAAAGTACAGATAAGTACGCTAAAAATACTATACATGTACGCTAAAAGAAGTTATGTACGTTATCTTAGTGTTTGTGTGCGTCAGCTCAAACTCGCTGTGTACCGTATATTCTTTCTGCACACATTCACAAACAGAAAATTTTTTTTTTTTATTTTGTATTCTTGTAACGAATGTGTATGTGAAATGTTCATGGCAAAATACGGTATGGTACACTTAATTATGTACTTTACATTTTTTTTCGAACTCTGTTCTGAATATACGTATAAAAATTTTTGCATTTTTAGCATATTCACCGGATTGAATAAAAATTTGCAAAATTAGAACGAAAGTATTGAAGCATAAGCATTTTATGGTTTCTGAGATATCAAGCATTAATTTTGCTTCCCTATCAACTATAGCTTTTTAAGTATTGTTTTGCTCTACACGCTACTGTTTGACGATTGCAGAAAATTACTCGTACAAAAACGTTTAAAATAAGCTGCACTCTTGCTTCGCTTTAAATTGCCGTAAGAAAAAAATTAGATTAAGCAAAATAGAATGTCAAAAAGTTGAGAATAATTTTCACTTTCAAGTTCAATAAAATACTGTTTATCTCTGAGTTCGTTCATAAACATTCACAAAAATTTACATTTTTTTTAAAAACATATGCCGGAAGCAGTGGTGAAAATACAAGAATATTCTATCAATTATATTTTCAGAAAACTTCAGGTAAACTTTCACTGTCATTTTTCTCCACTGCGACTTTTTGGAGTCATAAGTAGTGCCTGTGAACATTAGACTTAAACTTATTCATATTGGAAGTGAGAGGAAAGACTTCAGTAGGAAGTTTATTCCTCATAGGAACAGTCTGTAAAAAACGAATTTTCCCTATAATGCGTTGCAGGATGCATCGGCCAATGGACCACAAAAGGATTGGCTCTTGAGGCAAGACGAGTATTACGAGCAAATGTAAGAGTTTCGGGAACCAGATCACCATTGAAGTGACGATAAAAGAGGCAGATACAACCCACATTGCGAAGGTGCTCAAGGGAGTCAATGGAATTGGATACCCTACTGGCACCAATGAGAACCTTTACTCTCTCCCGCATGTGATCTCCTGAATATACTTTAAAGCGCCGGCGCACACGTGAGAGTTGTAATCCATTCTCGGATCAGATGGAGTCAAGTATCTCTTACACCGTTTAAAAAAACCGATGCAATTGAATGCTTCTTTTGACATCTTAAATTGATGCTTTGTTTATCAGAAATGACATTGAATTGTCACGTCTATGAAGAGATTCTGATTCTTCAATACTTATACCACACATATATACAGAAGAGGCACCTTGATTTGTGACGCGTTTTCGGGCATTAAAATAGCCAACAACATCGGATACAATTATAGACGAATGAATACGAATGGCAAAGGTTGCTGTCATCAGCATATTTGAAATGACGCCAGCGCTTTCTTTTACCCAGTCGTTTAGGTCCGGTTTTAATGGGTCATTATTGTGATGAGGGCTACATAAAGTTGGCTTGTATTCTTAAATACTCTAATTACATATTAAAAAACAGTATTCTACCAACTGAAATTAAGATTTCGGAAATCTTTTTTGCAAAATAACTGTTTTATAAATTTAAAAAAATTGTGAATTTTAGACTCGACTGTAATTTGTTGCCATTATGGGGTAAATAGATGAAAGAGCCTAAGACAATATATTGGATGACTACCGGAAAAAATGGCAAACGTTTAAAAATTATACGTGTACGAGGTGCCTTCCTAAAGGAATTTAAATGGTCTGCGGGATATAATTAAAAAATCTTAATGTCAAACTTACATTTGCTATCCACTTTCCAAATTTCAGGTCTGTCGGAATTACAAATTTATTTTACAAAATAATTTTTATTCTTCCCCACTGTGTAAGTTTTTACAAAGAAGCTAATTTTAACAAATTAAAAACGTGCCTATTATTGAGGCTTTATCTAACTTTAAACAAACAAGATTCTACGTAAATTACTAAAATCATTTCAATGGTATGCCTCGTACTTGTATAAATACTCGTACTTCCGAATTGCGAAAATAAGTTTTTATTTGGCTATCAAAGCATTCGGTTTAAAATGGAACCATTAACAGGAAGTTATTATGATTCAAGGGAAAAAATATGGCATGGACCTAAGAGAAAGGATCAATACAATTCTGACTTAACACTAGGTGAAATTGCTTTTGCGCAGTTAAGACGAAGTCCCCGAAAAATCATTCAAATTATGGATTCTACTGGAGAAACTTTAACGGCTCAGGAGTTAATGGATTATTCCCTGAATTTAGCTAGAAACTTAATGGCTCTAAATTTAAAGCCCAAAGATGTGGTTGGGCTTTATGCCCAGAATACGACCCATGTAGCCACGGTAATGTTGGCCTCATTTTTGTGTGGAACTCCGGTCAATGCTCTTTTTCCCGGTTTTGATTTGGGTAATTTGTAGTTACATAAATCTCTCGTTTGTTTTAATAAAATGAATGATTTTGTTTTTCCAATTCTAGAAAATGTTTCTTTGATTTACAACAACACAAGACCAAAAATCATATTTTGTGATGTAGAAAATTATGAAATCGCTGAAAGTGCAAATAAAAATTTAAACTTGAATGCCTTGATTTATTTAATGAATGGTGAGATTGCTGGCGTCAGGAATATCAAAGATTTGTTGGAGTGCGAGCATCAATTGTCAAATGGGGAATTGGCCGCTTTTAGGTTGCCCTATTTAAATTTGAAAGGAGACGACACTGCTGTTATATTGTGTTCCTCGGGTACGACTGGCACTCCGAAGGGTGTTATGTGCTCCCATTATGGCCTGCTTAACAAGGATTTGTAGTAAGTTAATATTTTCTTAAGAACATTTTATCAGACGCTTATGGGTTAAGAATAGATATTCATGAACGAAGACATCGTTTTTCTTTTAAGCGAACTAACTCTTTGTTCGAAATCGATGAACAGGCCATAACATGTTCGTGTATTCACTTTACATTATGGTCAAAATAGGTTTATTATCATTATGTTATGTTATGACAAGTTTAAATTATCTGCTATTTTTCTAAATAACATTTAACTTTGAACCGCTAAAATAAAATTGGGACATTTAATTTTATTAAAGTCAATCAGATATTGGAGTGCTTTTTCAAAATTCTGTCTTTGAATGGGTGTTTAAAATATTAAAGTATTCAAAGATTTTATTCTGCAAAAAACACTAAATAAACTAAATTAGGACTTCAATAAACAATGTAACAATTTAATGTAATGCAACATTATTGTTCAGAATAAAATAATGGGCCCTTATAAAGCGATTTATGCAAAAATCACTTGCTAAATGGAGGTGATCAGTGTCGCCTACTAATTAAATTCTCATTATCAAAGTTACACCATAATATAGCTATGCACAACATTCAACCATTTAAATTCAGCGCGGTCCAAAAAAAAAAATCCTTCCTACTTTTATAAGCTTTACTGCCGAAAATCAAAAAATCTTACAAGTAGGGACCGGAACAGTTATTCCTTTGTTCATAAAAGTCAGATGATGACAGTTATTTTTTGATTTTATTTTTTTGAACAAATTATGAAAGAATTTATTTTTATATAAATAACTTATAATTTTCTTCTTCTTCTATTTTCAGTCCAAATACAACTTCCGACTCTGTGGTCCTCAGTTTAAGTACAATGTATTGGGCTTCCGGACTTTGGAATCTGTTGGTATCTTTCGTCCACTGCATTACACGTATAGTTACCGATAAGCCATTTACCCCTGAATACTTTCTGCATTTAGTGCAACATTACAAAGTCACTCACGTTCTGTGTGCCAGTTCCCAAGTGGCAGAATTAGTCTTAAACGTAGATGAAGCAAAAATAAGAAAATATCTTAAAACTATTGACACTCTGTTATGTGGTGGCTCCAAAGTACCAGAAATAGTGCAATATAAAATGGAGGATATTTTGTCGGATAACACTAATCGTCCAGGATTTGCTGTAGGTTATGGTATGTCGGAAGTGTGCGGATGGGTGACCTTAAATGCCGGCTGTCCATACGAATTTAAAAAACTGTCAGAGGGAAAAATATCTCCAAATGATAAAATTCGTATTATAGACAAAATGGGCAACTCTTTGGGTCCTAATGAACAAGGGGAAATATTGATATGTTCCCCCTACAAATTTGTGGCTTATTATAAAAATCCAGAGGCTACTAAAATCGCTTTAGATGGAGATTGGCTTTATACTGGTGATATTGGGTATTTTGATGATGCCGGCTTTTTGCATTTGTGCGGTCGTGACAAGGATATTTTCAAATCTTTTAGTTTCCAAATTTGCCCGCAATTAATTGAAGAGCACATATTGAAAATAGCAGGCGTTGCAGAAGTTTGTGTTGTTGGTAAACCCGATTTGGTGGCTTCCAACTTGATCGCGTGCATTATCGTTCGTTCGCAAGATGAAAATGGTTTAAAACTAACAGCAGAGACTGTGTTGCAGTACATTGAAGATAATTTGCCAAGTGTATATCACTTGAAAGGTGGTGTATTTTTTGTCGATTCGATCCCAAAAACGGGCTCAGGGAAAATTCAAAGAAATTTCGCATTAAGTTTAGTTCATACACAAATCTTTAAAGGTTAGATACAAGCGGTCTAACTCTTAAATTATATAATTATTGTCTAAGTAATTTATTAAATTAAAAAAAAAGAAACGTACCTCTGTAATTCATAAAAATTACCTTTAATTTAATTATAAAACTTTTTAGTTTATAGAAAAAAATAATGCACGCTAATAAAGTTCAAAAACAATGTTTTAAACAAATAAAATTACTTATGACTTGTACATGAAGTACTCAAATACTTCTTTCGTTTTCATTATGCATCACGTTTTTGTTTTGTTATACCCTCCACCACAATTAGTTGTGAAGAGGGTATATTAAGTTTGTCATTCCGTGTGAAACTTTTTTATTATTCATCTCAGACCCCATAAAGTATATATATTCTGGGTCCTTGAGTAATTCTAAGTCGATTTAGAGATGTCCGTCTGTCTGTCCGTCTGTTGATAACACGCTCACTTTCGAACAACTCAAAAGAAATGAACAAACTTGGTGCCAAATTGCTTGTAGTTATCCTAAGCAGTTTGGGATTGAAACCCAGCAGAATCGGTTCAGTAGGACCAGAGCTATGAATCAAAATGTGGATCCACCACCTAAAAAAATTTATAATTTTGTTACAAAAAATAACATAAATGCTGGAACAAGGCACGGAATGAGGTAAGATTTTGCAAAAATTTGTTTTATTTGACTGGAAATCATGCTGTTAAATTTCGTGAAGATCCGTTCATAATTTACCCTAAGTCCCATATAAACACTACTCCCGGAAAACAGTTTAGTACGCCTAAAACCTAAAAACTAAAAAAATTTGGTACGTCACAGTGTTTTAGGACTAGAAATAACACTGTGAAATTTCGTGACGATCGGTCCATAATTTACCTTAGGCCCCATATAAACCCTACTACCGGAAAACAGTTTAGTTTGCCAAAGACCGTAAAAAATAATGCAATCATAACAAATTTTGGCTCGTCACAGTTTTATAGGACTATAAATGATAATGTGGAATTTCGTGAAGATCGGTACATAATTTACCCTAGGCCCCATAGAAACCCTACTCCCGGAAAACAGTTTAATACACCTAAAACCATAATTAATAATGCTATCATAACAGAAATTGGTACGTCACAGTTTTAAAGGACCAGAAATGACGCTATTATATTTCGTGATGATCGGTCCATAATTTACCCTAGGCCCCATATAAACCCTACTACCGGAAAACAGTTTAGTCGCCTAAAACCATACATGATAACAAATCGTCACAGTTTAAGATAATAATAACATCATACAGATATTACTCCCTTAACATTCGAACTGTCGGCGGAGGGTATCAAAGATTCGGCACAGCCGAATATAGCGCTCTTAATTGTTTATTATAACCTTCACCGAAGGTAAGTTTGCCATTCCGCTTGTAATTTCTACAATATTGATTTTATACCTTATAAAGTGTATATATTCTGGGTCCTTATGAGAAGCGATGTTGATTTAACGATGTCCATCTGTCCGTTGAATTGTGTTTTCCGAAGACCCCAGATATGCTGGGGACTTTATATATTTATGTAACATATAGTCCGGTATTGTTTGCTATTGAAATTCAGCCTGATCGGTCTACAAATGGCTGAGATATCAGCAAAAAAATCCCAACTTACGCAAAAATCCCTTGTTGTTTTGCTGGTTTTATTTTTATTAAGTTTTTATGTGCGTCTGGCTAAATTAGGTACAAGCATCTTGGTTATCAATTAACAATATCCGACAATATGTGTGTGTGATTGGACAAGAGGGTGTGCAACTTCCCATACAAAGACATTAACGATTTCTGTATATCTAGAGAACGGCAAGAGTTTCCAAATAAGGTTCAAGCATTTTGGCTATCAATTCATAACAGTCGACAATATTTGGGCGGGATTAGATAAGTGGGCGTGATTTATTTATATTTAAAGAACGCTTTTTATATAACTTTCTGTAATTATCGCACAACGGTGAAGGGTATACAAGTTTAAAGCCTTTTTAAAGAAATGAAAATGAAAAGTTTAAAATGGTCGTGAAAGTATCTAAAAGAACAATTCCAAGTAACTGGATGAAAGAAGATAAAAGGTAAGTTGTTATATTTTTTGCAATAGAAAAGGGTTCGGCTATGTTAGATTCCGTTTGTTTACAGGGCTTGCTTTTTAGGGAATGCGCGATAGAAATTAAGAATACAAATATGTACTGATATGCTTAAGTTTATATTTTTTTTTGTGTCAGAGTATGGAAGTAAAAATATAATAATAAACGTTATTATCAGGGAAACCGGAAATATGCATGTTGGTTATTTACAGGAAAATTTTTAAGATTGTAGCCTATTTGAAACCATAGGTCAGTCATGGGATCACCGGGACAAAGTAATGCTTTGAGGCTAACGACCATCTTTTGACAATCGCACGATTTGCAATCGCAAAACGCCAGATTTATTTTATGGTGTTCTGAAACTCGTACGTTTTGCTTGCAATCTGCCATAGCTTCTTAATAATATTATTTTTCCCTTAAGCATACTTTTGCAACTTGAAGTAGCCAGTACTAGTGATTGCGATTTACAGAACACATTTTAATTTTATGTCGGAATCGTGAATGTTAAGTGTTTTGCGAATGTTAAAACATGCTAGTTAAATTCATAAAGGAGTTGTATTCACCCTTATATTTGTTGGCGTATTTAGACGAAAATTTGTACATACACGCTGTCGTGAATCAAAAACTTAACGACAGTTTTTGCAAGAAATACGCCAACCATGAACACCTTTCTATAATAGATTTGTTAACAGTGTCATTTAAAAAAAAACGCCTAACTTTCGCCCAATGTCAACTACGATAAGGGTGATTATCAAGATACATCATCCATATGGGATTTTGGTCTTAAAGGGATTTTAAAGGAAGTTAAAACTATTTTCGGATGTGAGCTTTGGCCAAATGTGAACATTCCATTAAAAATAGAATTTGCACATACTGACTCAAAATACAAAGATAAATTAGATTGTTTATGGACACAAAGAGTTCATATCGGAAAGTATGGATATACTGTTAAGTTATGGATAGACATAAGGACGGACGGACACGTTTGGGTCACTTTAAAAGTTGATTCTAAAGGGATTGATTTAAGTAAAAGTGATAAAAGTTAATCTCAAACTGTGCTTGATTCAAACCTTTCTTAGTTGATTTATACCGAATTCGTACTTCAATTAAATTCGAAAGTGAGATCAATTCTAACCTAAACATTAAACTCAAGAGATAGAAAGAAAGAATATTACTACATATTTACTTACCCATTACACATGTTTGTTTCACTTTTGTTTAATTGCCACCTTTGTTTACAGAAGAACTCTCAATTATGAGACACCAGTAGCATGCCCGATATGGTTTCCGTAATAACATGGCCCTTTGTTACATATAGGATCCACAGGACATAATAATAAAAATAAATATAATAAAATTTTGATATATTTAACTTAATAATTTAAACAAATAGAAAGTTGGAATTTTTGCTTCCTCTTTTACTTTTTAAACATGGAAATTATTAATTATGTTTTTCTTCTTTTAGTTTTGTTGTTGTTTCTACACAAAACTAGTTCATAGGGAAGCAATCGAGAGGTATCGAAAGATTTATCTTTTTCTTTTCATAGTCGAACATCCATCGACTTCTTTAAGAACAAAGATATTGTAGCGGGCTAGAGATGCACGAAAGTTCCTATTGTGTCGATATTCTCTCCTCGGACATTGAAAAACTATGGAGGATGATGAGGTGCTTGCAAACGTAGGATGCGAAAAACATCCAAATTACAGGGCCAGAGTATACTTTTGTCATCTGACACTACGAGAGTCAGAAGGCTCCGGTACTTCGCTACTAGTCTGACTATTGGCTAAGATCTCCGTTGGTATGCTTCTCATAAGAAAAGCTTTCTCTCTTATACTCTCATAGAGTTTGCCCTGCTCTTCTTTGAGGGGATAATTTCGGGGTCAATTAGGGGCTGTAGATAAAACCTAAAATCGCTGAGAGGGACTCTTCCATTTAGAGGACTAATTTTTCACACTTGTAGGACATTTCCACCATAGAGGGCTGATTTTTCACCCTTGTAGGAAAGTTCGGTTTGTGGAGATCCCTAGGTTCTGTGCTGTTGCTCTTCAACAGAAGCTGTGGCTTACTAAAAACGAAGAGGTAAGCTAGATCCGTCTTCCTAACAAGAGTCGAGATTATACACTAAAAGTTTGACCTGTGTGTGAAAGTTCCCAGAGCACATACAGGGGCATTTGATAAGTGCATACCCAACAAACAAGAAGTCAAACCTTTGATATGAAATGACTTTATCATTTGACATCAAACACAATTCTCAAACTTTTTCACTTGCTTGTGTTTAAAATTTTAATTCAAATTGATAATGATTAGAAAATAAACATTTGACATCAAATGTTTTATCAATTTGATGTCAAATTGGTATCAAATTTTGAATTCAAACCAAAACTAAACTTGGCAATACTTAATATAAATGTAAACATTAAAAATGGCGAGTAAAGTTGAATTTTTAGTTCGTGGGTAAATGTATTTTACAAGTGAACGATTTATTTCTTGTGATAAATAAAAATTATTTGTGAGTAATTACAATGATTAAGAAAACGAATTTAAAAAAAAAAAAAACGTGAAAGTGAAGAAATTATAAGTTTGTTGTATGATCGCGGTGCTACAATCCTCAAAATAAAAAGGAGCCAATTATTTCGTCTTTGCAAGAATTAGATGCAGGAACGAACATTGTTTCATCTTTTAGCAATGTTGCCGAATGTTTATCTCGCAGTTTATTTAAATAAATAATAAATTTAAATTAAAAAAAAAAGAAAATATTTCTTTTATGTACCACATTGTATTATAATCCACATTTGAAAAACATTTAAGAATTACGTTTGAAAGCAAGTTGAAAATAAAGGCTTTTTGCAATTTGATAATAATTTCCCTTTTTTGTTGAGAATGCTATGATTTTCAAATTAATATCAAACGTTTGCCGTTTGAGAAAACGTTTGATTTCAAATCATGTTCAATTTGAAATCAAACTTCCGGGTCTGTTGGGTATATTAACTCACCACCCTAAGATTAGGACATATGACAGGTTCTCATGAAATTCGAAATCACAACTTACAGCAAATCTACATGTTTTTTATACTATTTTTATTTAGGGGAAGCTACGAATATTTACTACTACAAACTAGCGTAAAAAGGGGCATAACAACGACTTGCGTGGGTGTTGTCGTTATAAAACAGTTGTATACGTAACAATTATAGCGAGGTTTTTTTTTATAATAAAAACAAAATGACTTTGCATTTATGATTATAACCAGACAAGTAAATTATTTAAATAAATATAATTAAAATAATGACCTTTCAAATTAAAAATTTATAAATAGAAACATACAGTTTTGTTTGTTATTTTCTAACTACAAAACAACGAATGTTGGCATATTTATACCGACATGTGTAACACATACAAATATTGGTTATAAAACCCACCTTTTAGTATACTGATCGACTCAGAATAACTTTCTGAGTCAATCGAACGATGTCCGTCCGTCCAACTGGTTGGCAGGCTACTTGCCTGTCCATGTTACTTTGTGTGCAATGTACACTTCGCAATTTTAAAGATAATTTGATGAAATTTGGTACATTTCAATTGTCCTCAGGAGAAAACTATTTTTTTCCCATAAAATTGTAAGAATTGTTCTTTATTTAACATAGGCCCTAAACAAACTTCTTCTTTCCGGAATAGAGTCTTTGCGGCCATAAACTTACTTATTATATGGGCATTTAGATTAAATTTGGTCCAAAATATTTTATTTTTACAAAAATTATCTTACCAAATTTTTTTTAAGGGCAGTCCTTGTTTGACCGTAGCTCTCATACAAATACCACTCCCAAAAATATATTAAACAAATGTTGGTCTTCGTAGGTCCCTTTTGAACCCCTCCCTAAAACTGCTTAAAGACGAACAAATCTAATATATTTAGGGCTAATAAATCCGAGTAAATTAAAATCTCTTTTTGGTTAAAAAAGTGGTTAAACCAACAAATCTATAAATCAGTAAATATATAAACCATCTTTAAATACATTAAATTGGGCGTTTAAGCTACCAATATGTACAGACCGTATGAATTTTACAAGATTAACCGTAGTGCTGCCACATGTTATTTTTTTAACTACATTTAATACACGGGACACCGATTTATAGTTGTTGAGATTAAACAGCATATTAATTAAAGTTTAGTTCTACTAAGCCAGCGTTTAAGCATTCACTATTTTATTAGCCATTAGACGTAGATATCTAGATCATACTCAGCATAAAGAACTTAACACATAACATAATTTTGCTTCGCCGGGTTCATCATTGCCCATGGGGCTTGACCGGCAGTACTTTCTTAATTGTTTTATATTCAGTTTACAATCTAATATCGATTTAATGAAAGTTAAAAACAAAAGTAGAGATAATTAAAAAAAAATCAATAAAAATAGGAAGCAATAAAACTGTTTAAAGCTATTTTGCTAAAAATAAATATATTTTTTGTGGCATATTAAATATTGTGCATGCTTTTAATGCAAGGGCGGCACAGTAGGATGGATTGCAAAAACACGAGGCTGCTTAAAAACCGCCCCTGATAACGTTTTAGTTGATCCTTAACATAACCCCCCAATATTTTTATATATTTTCGAAAATTTTATGGCTGTAAATTCAATCTTAAGGGTTTACAAATATTTTTTAGCCCTTATATTTCTCTATTGCTCTTTATCTTTATAAAGAGCATCCCTGGCGATCGTAAAATCAAAAGCTCGTTGTTTTGGGAAGGGATTCTGTGTTCTTATCAAAGTTCGAAAATATCTATTTGTTTAGTGTTTGTGTATTAGTACATTACTATTTTCACGAAAGTAACTAAGATTATGTACTGTTCTGTTACTAAACAGTACAACTGTAATGTATATATACATTATAATATTCTGCAGAGTTTTTTTTAACATTGATAAAGAAATAAACAAACCAAAAATTCTTACAACAATTCGAACTAGTATTGTCATTGTTGCTTCGCAATTTCACGACCACAGCACGAATAGCCTGTGCATAATACATTTAATAAAGTAGCCCTAGTTCTACAACAAGTACAATAAGGCAGAAACAGCATGTATGGATTGCCAAAAAATATGTCTAGATGTTTCTAGCAACAGTAACTACTCTTCTTTATAAACAAAAAATGTCTAAACCCATTGTGCAGTGTTGCCACTTCGTGGGTAATTACCCGAATTTGGTATAATTTTTACTGTCGTGGGTAGAGCGTGGGTAATTTCTCTTAGGTGTAATTCAGGTGTAATTTAAAATTCATACTTCAGATACCCAAATAAAATCAAGATTACATATCAATGATGACATTTATTTCTTTTCTAATATTGTTGATAAAAAATGCACAATCTTTTGAACCAAAGTCTCGGTTTCTTTTTAAGAAAAGTCATTAATCATTTAATATATACATATTTTTAAAAGTTCGATAATGAATGATGGCTATCACAGTGATTTAGAACCTAAGGTTTTTGAAAAAGTTATTCAAACTAAAAACTAGATTGGGGGAAGATATGTTTCCAATATTCCAACATATACATGCCAATTATGAATAAAAGTTCCCCGGGAGTTTCTTCCCTTTTACTATTTATATTCAATTGTAAAAATGGGAGAAGGGAATAAACTCCCGGGGAAATTTTTATTAATAATTGGGTTGTATATGTTGAATATTGGAAACATATCTTCCCCCAAGCTAGTTTGATGAAGATTTAACGCCCTTAATAGTTGTAAAACTGAATAACGAAAGGGACAGTTGTATAAAACCCTGCAGGCATTTTGCTTATTAAATAAGGTATAAAGGGTATTTTTTAAGACCAACAAACTTAAAATGGTAGAAAAGACAAAAAAAAAATATTAATTTTAATCGCAGATTGATACACGGCTTACTATTTGAAGCTGATTTCAAACAAATAGGCATCGCGCCTGTCTTTGACGTCCAATTTCGTTCCTCTTTTTCGATCATTGCTGGCTGCATGTCACGAATAAAGTGAACCATGTTGACTTCCAAGACGTTAATTGTTGCTGGTTTATCAGCATAAACCAGTGACTTCACAGCCCTATGGACAACAATCAAGAGGTTTCACATAACACGGCCTTGAAGTCTCATTGACAGCTTATTTTCTCTAAATCAACACATTGCTTTCAATTTTTAAAAAATAAGTTGCGTCATTTAAATCATCAAGTCGCCTAAAAGTTAGGAAATTCGATGGCTAATTTTCAAAGTAAATTTGGATGATTTGGTGGCGTTGTTCAAGTATGACAGTTCGCTTGACAGCTTACCTTTCGTAAGCTCCATCGGGCTTAAAAAATACCCATTATAAAGGGATGGCAATGATCATTTTGAACCTTCTCTAGATATATGCCACCAAATTTGAAAGTTAAACTCTTATTTTAGGAGTTATACGAGCATGTTCTAGAAATTGAAATGAAGTGGAAAGTTCATACAAATATTCCATTTTTCCAATTAAATTTTGTGAGTACCAATTAGCTTTAAAACAACGGCCATTTTGTAAATAATTGAACTTAACATCTCGTTCGATTTCAATTTCACTTCATTTCGATTTCTATAACATGCCCGTTATTTTATGTTTTATTAATAGTTTTTAAATCTTTTATACCTATTATTTTTGTTAATTGGTTTTAAGTTACAATAATAATTATCAAAGTAATTTTTGGGAATACAAAATTTTAATTTTAATTTAAGAGTTTGTTATTCGTGCTTAATTCCCAATTTTTATCAAGAATTAAGCACGAATAACAAAATCTTTTAAATTACAATAATAATCTTAACAGTTTGACTAATATTAATCTTCTTTTAATTACATAGTTTGTTGTGTTTTGCTTCTTTGTAAATGTCTTTTTTATTAAATAAAGCTTCAATTTTATATCAGGTGTAGTGTCATTTAAATCGGGTAATTTTGCTTCATCTCAAGTGTAATTTTGAACTTTGCTGGTGGTAACACTGCCATTGTGACAAAATGTAAGGTTCGTAAACAATATTCAGCTGGGCTACAAGGTTAACTTATTATTTGTATCATTAACCTGTGTGTGTAGGGTAGCCAGATTTTAAATTCGGAAAAACAGTACATTGAATTCAAAAAAACAGTACAATCAAGAAAAAAACAGTAAATTTTTTTGACGAAAACATAACTATTTATTTAAATTATTAACCCACAATTTCACCAAGTTCCGTTATAATTAACTATCAGTTATAGCTGTCAAAACATATTGTTAACTGGAAGTTAAAGTAAATGTTAGTTTTAACTGAACTTGGTGAAATTTGGGGTAAATATTTTAAACTTTTGATTGAATATTCATCAACAATTATATTAAGAAATACACTTAAATTGTGTAACGTCAAAGGAATGATTTCCATTTTATGTCATTTCATAAGTATACGAAATTACTTCATTTGCGCTTAAAACGAAAACACCACAAACAAGCAATTGGCCAGGAATATCATTACATTGCTTTAAGCCATATAAGAAAGGAGAAAAGCCTAACTTAGCTTAAACAATTAACTCAGCGATTTTCTAAACATATTCGTATTTAAAGCAATTTTCACCACACACATAATTGCACAAATCATACAGAATTTGAGAAAATATTTGCTTCCTTAATTAATTTTCCAATTTCAAACAATTTTTAAATTATTTACGGACAATTTTAAAAAGTTCAGCTATAATTAACTATTACTATAACAATAGGTTTTTGACATTTATACTAATAGTTAATTATACCTGAACTTGGTGAAATTGGCCATTAATCTATAAAATCCAAAAAACATAATTTGGTTTATTTTTATTTTACAAAATCTGAATATAGTAAAAAACAAGTTTCAATTAAATTCAAAACAAAAATTTCTGTCTGTAAAACAATCAAGTGCAATTTTCTTATTTCAAACGTAGTTTAGGTCAAGGAAAGTGGTCCTCAACAGTATTTGGTATTTTTATAAATTTTGAACTCGGGGAATTTTCCAAATTTGTTCATTATCAATTTCACGTGATTTCGATTTCCAGAATATGCCCAAAAATTAAAAAAAGATCTAAAAATTAAAGATAATTGTGTTAAAATAACTTTTTATATAGTATTTAAAAAAAATTGATATTGCTTTTGTCTTTCTCAGGTGTGGACAGTTAAATACTATTGGAAGGGGTAGCCATAAATTCCAATGTCTTACAAATAACAACATGAAAATATACTATTGCTGCGACCCACCCATTATAATTTAGATTTCTACTGTGTATTTATGAGAATGACCACAGCGTAAAAACTCTTGTTGTTTTAGAACTTTTTTGTTTAGAACACAACAAAATTTTTTTAAGCTTGTACTGTTAAATATTAGGATATTATAAAAATATGACTTTAGCAGGGTTTTTTTTAATATCTTGGTTTGTTCTAGACTTAACAAAAAAAAAAAAAAGTACAAAAACTGTACCAAGTGTAAAAAAACAGTACATTTGCGTACTGTTTTAGGAGTTATGCATAAAACAGTACAATTGCAAAAAATCAGTACATGTACTGCTAAAAACAGTACGTATGGCAACCCTATGTGTGTGTATTGTGTACATTTTTTTGTGTAAAAACAGTTTTGTTGCCTTTACCAACCAAAAGGGCGCTCAGCACAGCCGTAAGGAACGATAATTAATTTGCTGAGCCGAAGACAACGAATTTTCTGTTTTTTTTTTTACGAAAAACAGAACGACATAAAATGTTCTCATCTTTATGTTGAGTTGGAGTATTCTTCTTGTGTATGAAAATCGCAAACAGAGAAATTTGATCACTACCAGAGTACGAAAACAAACAAAACTAACTGCCTGTTTAACGATATCGAACGTCATCGTTCGCATAGAAAATTACATTTAAAACAAAAATAAAAATCGAACATTGTTCGAAGTTTGTTTTTGTTTTTAATGTTATTTTCTATGCGGACGATGACGTTCGAAATCCATGAACAGGCTGTAAACGTTTGCTTTCGTTTTGTTTTGTTCTTTGCAGTGAGTAAAACAAAACAATGAGAATGATTGTGCCATTTTGTTTTGTATTATTATTGCTCGTGAGCGCAAATTGTACATTAATATAAACGTACACAGCTGGAAAAGAAAAGAGTAAGAACAATATTGAAACATTCAGAGAAAAAACGTTTGACAAACGTTTGGTAATTGATTTACTCACTACCTTTGTTTCTAAGTGAAATAAAAAGAGAGGTTTTTAGGTTTTTTGTTTTTATTAATGCTTATTTTGACTACCATAGTAATTAAAAAAAAACAAATTTAATTTAATAAAAAGTAATTCAAAGAAAACAGAATAAAAAACAAGTAAGAGTGCTATATTCGGCTGTGCCGAATCTTATATACCCTTCACCATTGCGGGAGCAGAATACAGAGCAACTAGCCAAAAACTAAATAATTTTTACATATGTATACATACATACATATTTAAATACCGACGTGTTAAGGAAGAAATTTACCATTTACTTGAGTTGTAAAGTTTGGACTCGGGGAGATCTATGGTTTCCGAAAGTGGGTGTTAAAAAAAAAAAATTAATTTTGGTCATAACTTTTTTGTATCTGAGCCGATTTTCCCGAGTTTTTTATAAAATATGTTCTACAAACAATTTCCGATATTTTAGTGTATAAATCATATCCATAGGACATATGGCAGCCTTAAAATTTAGGTTTTTATACAATTTTTAATTTTTTTTGTATGGGAGGTACCACGCCCACTTCTCCAATCCCACCCACATTTTGTAGGATGGTGAGTATTGGCAACCTAAAAGTGTGTACCTAATTTGGAAACTTTGGCTTTTGCCGTTCCCCAGATATACAGCAAAAAGTAATAAAAATACAACAACCACAAGGGATTTTTGGAAAAAATTAGAGGTAGTCGTGGTTTTTTGCTCATATCTCAGCCATTTGTGGACCGATCTGGCTGAATTTCAATAGCAAAATTATAATAAGAATACCTGACAGATAGGTACCCCAACGAAGCCCCCATCATATCTGGGGGCTTCGGAAAACCCATTTCAACAGACAGACGGACAGACGGTCAGACGGATAGACGGACAGACGGACAACTGGATTTGAACTTCGCTTTTCATAAGGACCCAGAATATACATACTTTATAGGGTGTAGGAACAATATTGTAGAAATTACAAACGGAATGACAAAGTTATATATACCCTTTTACCTTCGGTGAAGGGTATAATAACGTAACAAATCATTTTTTGGACTAGGAATTGTGGATTTTACTCTTGTTGTGCCACTACAAAAACCAAACAAAAACTAAATTAATTACTCAAAACAAAACCTTTCTCTATCTTTTTTGTACTCAGATGTACGATTGTAATGGTTAATTAAATAATGCAGATGAGTGGAAAGCCAATTGTTTCGTTTTCTCTCTTTGACTCTTGAAAAGTTTTTGTTTTGGTTTTGCTCATGTACAATACAATTTAAAAATTTTGAAAAGTTTTGTACATTTTGCAAACGTTTGCGAAATATTTTGTTTGTTTTCATACTCTGATCACTACACAATCGCTTGTGTTATCCATATTTCTACTGTACAGAACACTTAAGAACAGCATGTAATGTCTATTTTTGAACTCAGTTTTTTATATTGTCTAAATTGAGTTGACGGCCAATGTTCTTCGTGAACATTTTATTTTGCATTTTTTTTTTTGTATTCATATTATTATTTTTTTAGATAAAACAATGAACATATACATACATTGAACATTGAATAAAATGGTTATCATTGTTTTGCTTTAATTTTTCTTAGGTGAATTACAGTGAAAATGTGATTAATAGTAAACATTGTTTTTCTATCGCGAGAAACTTCATCTTTAAGGTACATGAGACAGTCAAAGCACCAGATGAAGGTAACTATGAACACTTCGGGGCCGAAATAAATTTTGATAATAAAAAAAAATTTGCAATTGTGATTACTTTAAATATAAATCATTCGTTAGAGAGAGAGAGACAGAGAGAGTTATTGCAATATAATATTTACGTAAGTAATAGCTTAAGATCACGCACGATTTCTTACGCACTCATTTTTCTCCAAACAAATTTTAAGTTTTTCTTCTTACTTTCAGTACTAATCGTACTTAAAAATTAAAGTACGAATAACACTAAAAAGTAATCAAAGCAATACAAAATAGGATAACTTTCGAATCCAATATGCGTGCATTCGCTTGTACTTGTAAAAGTTTTTTTGTAGCGAACAACAACACTACAAAAGAAGGTAAAAAAACGCTTGTTTTATGTCGAAACAACAACTACACTGCCAGAAAACAAACATACGTTGTTTCCAAGTTTACCAAATAAAATAAGAAGCAAAAATTCCCAAATTCTATTTGCTAAATTTATTTAGTTTAAAACGTAAAGTTTTACTTAGAAATTCTTCGGTGTGATTAGAGAAGTAGGCGTGGCACCTTCCGTGTGAAGAATTAAGCCAATTAAGATAAACAGCTGTCGAATAAAATAATTTTTCTCGCGCTCGAAAGTTCGAACTCAAAATAAAAAAAATTTCACCGGACAAAAATATTATTCGGAACAAATGGGTGAATTAAGCTTTTTCTCTGCCAAATTATAACGGATTTCGATAGCAGACGAAGGCGATGAAGCCATACCTTTTTCCCAATATGTATGACCAATCTTAAAGCCAAATACACCTATGCTTTCCTCATTTTAAGTTTTGGGTCCATTGACATTAAAACTGTTTCCACCCCACTGTGCAATTTATACAAAATACTTGTAAATTTTTAAATTAAGTAATAACAATTAATAATATTTAATAAATAATTCAGGCATTGTCTGGCTTTCAACTTATCGTATTACAAAGCTTCTAAATCAAACGTGATTACAAACATACTCACACATATGCAAGTAGTTTGCCTCGTTCTTATATAAATACTCGTATTAAAAGTGCAACAATATAATAAAATACAAAATCCAACTGCACTCACGAATTGCAAAAAAATCGAAATTTATTTAGTTTTTATTTGGCTTTTAAAGCATTCGGTTTAAAATGCAACCATTAATAGGAAGTTATTACGATTCCAGGGAAAAAATATGGCATGGGCCCAAAAGAAAGGATCTATACAATTCTGACTTAACACTAGGTGAAATAGCTTTTGCGCAGTTAAGACGAAGTCCCCGAAAAATCATTCAAATTATGGATTCTACTGGAGAAACTTTAACGGCTCAGGAGTTAATGGATTATTCCCTGAATTTGGCTAGAAATTTAATGTCTCTAAATTTAAAGCCCAAAGATGTGGTTGGGCTTTATGCCCAGAATACGACCCATGTAGCCACGGTAATGTTGGCCTCATTTTTGTGTGGAACTCCGGTCAATGCTCTTTTTCCCGGTTTTGATTTGGGTAATTTGTAGTTACATAAATCTCTCGTTTGTTTTAATAAAATGAATGATTTTGTTTTTCCAATTCTAGAAAATGTTTCTTTGATTTACAACAACACAAGACCAAAAATCATATTTTGTGATGTAGAAAATTATGAAATCGCTGAAAGTGCAAATAAAAATTTAAACTTGAATGCCTTGATTTATTTAATGAATGGTGAAATTGCTGGCGTCAGGAATATTAAAGATTTGTTGGAGTGCGAGCATCAATTGACAAATGGGGAATTGGCTGCTTTTAGGCTGCCCTGTTTGGATTTGAGAGGAGACGACATTGCAGTTATATTGTGTTCATCGGGTACGACTGGCACTCCGAAAGGAGTGATGTGCTCCCATTATGCCCTGCTTAACAAGGATTTTTAGTAAGTTAAAAGTTTTTTAAGAAAACAATTAAGATACTAGGTACTATAGAACCTTCCTGTTATTAAAATCTCTTGAAGAATTTTACAGTATCTAATACGGCCATGTTTTGAAAATCGAAAGGATATTTTCTGTTAATTTTCATTGTTTTTAGAGTTATTTTAATAAACATAAGTGGTACTTAAAGTATGCCGTATATAAAACGGAATATTATTATTAGCCTTTATAAGAGCATCGTTTTGAAAATTTGCTTGATTGCAATTTGACTCGATTTCGATTTTCTACGTGCAACTGAAAGTTAAGGCACACTTCTCAATCCCTATTTACTTAAGTAAGATAATTTTTTTTAATGGAAATAATGTTTATTTTTATTATTTTCAGTCCAAATACAACTTCCGACTCTGTGGTCCTCAGTTTTAGTACAATGTATTGGGCTTCCGGTCTTTTAACTTTGCTATCATCGTTAGTCCATTGCATTACGCGTATAGTTACCGATAAATCCTTTACCCCCGCATACTTTCTTTATTTAGTGGAACATTACAAAATCACTCACACTCTGTGCGGCAGTTCTCAAATGGTAGAGGTAGTCTTAAACGTAGATGAAGCAAAACTAAAGAATTCTCTTAAAACTATCGACACTTTATTGTGTGGTGGTTCGAAAGTACCAGAAATTGTGCAAAATAAAATGGAGGATATTTTGTCGGATAACACTAATCGTCCAGGATTTGCTGTAGGTTATGGTATGTCGGAGGTGTGCGGATGGGTGACCTTAAATGCCGGCTGTCCATACGAATTTCAAAAACTGTCAGAGGGAAAAATATCGCCAAATGATAAAATTCGTATTGTAGACAAAATGGGCAACTCTTTGGGCCCTAATGAACAAGGTGAAATATTGCTGTTTTCGTCCTATAAATTTTTGGGTTATTATAGAGACCCAGAGGCTACTCAAAGGGCTTTAAAAGATGATTGGATTTATTCTGGTGATATTGGATATTTTGATGATGCTGGATTCCTGCATGTGTGCGGCCGTGACAAGGATATTTTCAAATCTTATAGTTTCCAAATTTATCCGCAATTAATTGAAGAACACATCTTGAAAATACCAGGTGTTGTAGAAGTTTGTGTTGTTGGTAAACCCGATTTGGTGGCCTCCAACTTGATCGCGTGCATTATCGTTCGTTCGCAAGATGAAAATGGTTTAAAACTGGCAGCAGAGACTGTGGAACAGTACATTAAAGATAATTTGCCAAGTGTATATCATTTGAAAGGTGGTGTATTTTTTGTCGATTTTATTCCAAAAACGGGCTCGGGAAAAATTCAAAGAAATTTCGCGTTAAGTTTAATACAAAATGCATGAAAAGTTAGATATAAGTTGCAGGCGTTTTCGCAATATTTTCAAAAATTTTTTACAAATAAAATACCTATGAAACCGTAGCAGATATAGATATTGCGGTAAACTTTCTTCCAGCTTAGCTTCATATGGCCACAAAAAATGTTGTGCAATTTTGTCACATGCCTAGATAAGTTAATTGGGACCTCCTTAAAACGAAAAACGCTGTAATTTTTTTCCTCAGTACCGTTTTTTAGATAACGGTACTTTTGTGTTTTTCGGTGTATGGTCCCACTCAAACCCTTGTGGACCCCAACCGATATGTTTTATTTTTTAGCCAAATAGTATATTTAATTACCAACATTTTAAGCGTAATTTGAAAAAAAAATCAGATGAAAAATTAAGTTTTTATTAAGGATTTTGTGGAACGACAATATTTTTCATCTCATATAAAATTCCGTTTTTTTTAAATAAGTTAAAGCTGATGTTGCCATAAGTCAGCCATTTCTTATCAGATAGAAATTTTCAGCATATCGACGGAAAAGGCATTCAATTACCTTTCCAACAATGTGCCACTTGTTTCGATCAGATTTGTCGGTTGGGCTCCACAAGGGTTTGAGTGGGACCATACACCGAAAAACACAAAAGTACCGTTATCTAAAAAATGGCACTTAGGAAAAAAAAATACAGCGTTTTTCGTGTTCAGGAGGTCCCAATTAACTTATGTAGGCATGTGGTGTTCTTGGTATTTTTTGGTTGTAAATCAGTGTAACAAGCCTTAGATCCATTTTAAGCAGCCATCTGAAATTCACGGCAAACGCTAAAACTAATTTCACCGCTATATTGAAATTTATGTTTTTTAATACCAAAAATCACTCTGCAGAATTTCGGGATGATTGGTTCATAGCTTTCCATGGCTTCAATATAAATTGCCCTCCTGAAAATCATTTAGGTTTGGCTAAAGCTGTTACGAATCATGATATTTAACTCAAGCTTGTTAAAATTGCTAAAAAACAGCATTAAACTTTCTGTTACACGACTCTACAAAAAAATTGTTGTTCTTTGTCCTAAAGTTTATTTTGTGATTTTTCAGTTAATTATACACAAAAACTGTTGTATAAAGTTTGCTTTTGTGATAGTTGTCGTAATAATACGCATTTTTGAATTTTTTTAAAAATCTTAATTAAGAGTGGTGTTTTTACGTTTTACGAAAAAGTGTTAATGCCACCTCTGCACATTAAGTTAGGGTTGATGAAACAATTCTTTAAAAAGCTGGATGAAACTTCAGAAGCTGTTGGATACTTGATAAAGTTTTTCCCAAAGTTGTCTGAAGCAAAAGTTAAGGTAGAAGTACATAACACGCGTTAGTGCGCGCGCGCTCAGTCGTCTTCTGTCAAAAAAAGTTAAACTAGTGTATTTTCATAGAACAAGCTACATGCAAAATATTTTGATGCGTTTGCGCCAGAAAGTTGGTTAACTTTGAACTTTCTAAGCCGTTGTTTATTTTTGACAAGTAATCAGCTGACAATAAAAGGAATAATTTAACAAATTTGTGAATTATGAAAGAAAAACTTATTGAAGAGCTTAAAAAACATACAATATTTATATAAAAAGAATAAATTCAATAAAATAACAAAATCTTGATATACTTTCGAACCCGTTTTTAATGCACAAATAAGTTAACAAATAAAAAACAGCTGACAGGAATGGCTTTTGTAACGCGTGTAGTGTATCTTGCAATTTTTGACGCGCTAAAGTTTTTAAACGCACGATACTCGTCGACGAACTAACGCGTGTTAGGTACTTCCACCTTAAAAGCTGGGGTTTTTGTTGGTCCACAAATTAGGTAGATTTTCGCATATCGCATAATCGGTCTCCTAAATACAAAAGCAAACTTTCTCATTTCATATATTTTTCTGTCGTCTAATTAAGACCTAATATATGGAAATTTTATGATTTAATGTCAAAGACAAATTTTGTGTTGATCGGTCAATAATTTAATACAGGTCTAAGACGCAACCAATTTTAATGCTGATGTCTGTTTTTGTAAAGATAACCCCGATTAACCGTGATGGCCTAAGATCAGTCTCTTGTTTTTTGTTTGCAATGTTTTTAAATTGTTTGCTTTGCGATAACCGTGATTACCTCTTTTATCCGTGATGGCTGTTGAAAAATATTAGACAAACAACATTGCACGACTTTTTTTTAATAATTTGTATTCTTTTTTTGCTTAATGTTCTTTTTTTGGCCACTGATGTATATACAGTGACCAAAAAAAAAAACTTGTACACTTGTTAAATTAAAATAAAAGAAAACATAGAGATTAAAGTAAAACCATATTATAACTTTTATTTCACATTAATTAAATTTTAAGATCTATATTTTAATTTAAATAAAACTTCTTTTTTTTATTATTAACCCAATAAGGCCCTGCGTTGCGTTTTCGCAACGTTCACTTAAACCTCCCCTTAAACCTCATTTTATTGTTACGTGATATTGTTATAAAGCACAGTTAAATAAAATTTAAAAATTTACATAAGTTTTTTTTATAAAAATTTTTAATTTAAATTTTTAATTTTTCCTGTTTTTGGGGTACTTTTGGAAAAAGTTAAAAAAATAAAGTAATATATAATATACCTATCTGAAACTTCTGAAAGAGATAGCTAATATACGAACTTTATTATTTCTACTCAAAAATCCAATCATCGTAGACATTTGAGACTTTTTTTATGATTGGATACATCCGTGATGCGAAAACGCAACACTGGGCCTAAACCATATACAAATTACATAAAATTATCAAATAAAATATATTTATACAATCACTTGCTATTTAAAACAACATAATAAAACATTTATACATGTAAATTATAAGTTGTTGTTATTACGCAGTAGGTAAATTCTCTATGTCAAGTGTGTTATTTTCCTAAAGGGAAGCGAACTTACACCAAAGAAGTCCCGTGATAGGTCTTTGGGGGTAGAGACCGGTTCTAGTTCTAACACTTTATATGAATAAGACCTATCACTCTTACATGGGGTTGTCATTGGTTAATTGACACCATTTGACCAGTCACACATCTATTCTCAATGAACGTGTTTAGTGTTAGTTATAACAATGTAAGATTATTTCGATACAATGTAGTATGTACCGTACTTCATTACTTTTTTTACCTTCTTGTTCTTTATATACCAGTTAGATGATTAGTTCTCCTTTCACTGGTCATGAGTTCTATATTTTTGAACTTGTTCTATTTTCACAATTCCAGGAAAAATTGACACAAACTTCCAGCAGGGTTACTTCAATAGCTATAGTAAAAGAAAACTGAACAAGTAATGTGAAATTATCCTCTCCCAGGATATTAAAGAAAACCCAGTTAGAGTGCTATATTCCGCTATGACAAATATTTGATACCATCCACTGACAGCTAGGATATTTCAGGAGTGGGCATTATATTGAACCTGTGCTATATCATGAACCGATCTTTACGAATGTACTTAAATGTTTTTCGAGAGTGGGCTTTATATGGGTCCTATGGTAAATTATGGACCGATCAATTTACAAATGTGAAAAAAGTGACGTAGCAGAGCACCCAAAGTGTCTTGGAGCATATCATAATTGAATTAAAAATAAAACGTAAATTAATATTATTTAAATTTTTTTTTTCCTAAAGACGTGAATAAAATAATTTAATTTAAAATTTTTACAAATGCGCTTAATTTTTATATCGTTAAGGCCCAACGTTGCGTTTTCGCAACGGGGGTTATCTGGGCTCCCACGTATCCGATATGCCCAAAATTTGTTTTCTTTCATATATGTCCTTTATTTATCTAAATATAAATAGAATTACATTTCTGAACACCATAAATACTTAAATAAAGTTCAGTGTGAACATAGGGCGTCAACAAATTCTCTCCATCTGATTCTATCTCTGGCAATTGTTTTTGTTTGATTCCAGGATACTCGAGCAAGTAAACATTCTTGTTTAAGGCAACGAACCCAGGTGTAACGGGGCCTACCTTGGCGGCGTTGTCCTTGGGGGTTCCAGTCGAGGGCTGTTCTTGCAATTTCTGTTTGTGGTCTTCGCAATATGTGGCCTATCCACGTCCACTTCCGTTTACGAATATCAATGTGTACTGGCAAGGAGTTTGCTCTTTGGAGCAGAGCTTCATTTGAAATACGATCTGGCCAGTGGATGTTAAAGATCCGTCTTAGACATTTGAACCGTTTATTTTGAAAGTGGCATAAGTCACTTTGTTTTTAAGTCGAGATATTTAAGGGTTTGCGTTTTAACACGTTTAAAAATATGGATGCTAACTTTCGAGAAGATTCACTTGTATTTGATATATCATGATACTGATATTTTTCGCAGTATTTATTATTATTATTATTGTTTTATTATTATTATTTATTATTAACTCGATTTTTTTGAAAAAGTGACTTATGCCACTTTCAAAATAAACGGCTCATTTGTTGATGAAAGTTTGAATTTTTCTCGTGGTGGCTTGCGTTAAGCTCCATGTGGTGCAGCCGTAAAGTCATACTGACTTCACACTGCAGTTAAAAATGCGGATTTTGGTTTTCCGAGAAATATTATTTCTTCGCCAAATTTTAGATAAAGAAAAGAAGGCTACTCGAGCTTTATTAATGCGATCGGTAACGTCAGCATTTAAACCACCATCCTTAGTTATCTTGCTACCAAGATAACAAAAAGCATCCACATCTTCAATACGCTGGTCATTTATTATTAATGGGGTAACGATATCTGTACCTATGCGCATACGTTTTGTTTTACTTGTGTTAATTTTTAAACCAACTTTTTTGGCGTTTTCAGACAGACTTGTAAGTTTAGCTTCTATATCCGAGAAGCGATGGGCCATTAGACATATGTCATCGGCATAGTCTATGTCATATAGAAAATCAGACAATGTCCAACGAATACCGAAAGGTGCATCTCTGTTGGTTTGTTCCAATACGCAATCGAGCAGTAGCAAAAACAACGTTGGAGACAGGACACAGCCTTGACGCACACCTGCCTGGAACAAATTTTTTTTTTTTTTTTTTTTTTTTTTTTAATTTATTTTTATTATTGAATCTTTCTTATCGAAATTTACAATATGTATTCAAATCTTAATTCTACTTGTTGTTTATTAGTTGTTACCAGTGTAACCACTAACTGCTGTATTCAAATTTTAAAAATGTCTTCTAGTTAGGCTCAAAGTATCTGTTCTTTTTAGCCTCTGGTGACCTTCGAACTGAAGCAAACCCCGAGCGAGGTAGTTAGGGTGGCCCATTAGTTTATCGATGTAGCTTATTGAATATTTTTTAATTTCCTCCTGGATAGTGGGGACGTTGAGATCTCTGTGGATAATTTCATTACGTATATACCATGGGGCGCAGACAATTTGTCGTAATATTCTAGACTGTCTTCTTTGAAGCTTTTGGATGTTAGATGCGCATGCAGTACCCCATAATTGGATGCCATATGTCCATATTGGTTTTATGATGGACTTGTATAAGAGAATTTTGTTGTCTAAGGACAATTTTGAGTTTCGACCGAGAAGCCAATGTAGTTGAGCTGCTTTAAGTTTCATAGCCGTTATTTTCGCTTCAATATGACGCGACCAGGTCAAGCGTCTATCTATATGAATTCCCAAGTACTTAACATGGTTTTCTACCGGAACAGTGATGTTATTTATTTTTACAGCTGGGCACGTTTGTCTTCTGAGCGTGAAAGTTAAGTGAGCACATTTAGCCGGGTTAACCTTTATTCTCCATTTTTCTAGACAGGCCTCTAGTTCATTGATGTGGGACTGCAGATTTTGCGATGCGACTTTTGGGTCATGGTTAACGCTAATAAATGCTGTGTCGTCTGCAAATGTAGAGGTATGCGTGCTCAGGTTTGTTGGCATATCCGCTGTGTATATTATATATAGAAGCGGTCCTAATATGCTGCCTTGGGGAACACCAGCAGAAATTTTCTTGAGGGGGGAGTATTTATCTTGCGACCTTACTATGAATGTTCTGCCTGTTAGATAGCTCTCCAGAAGCTTGTGAGTGTTTTGAGGAAGCATTCGTTTTATTTTGATGAGTAGCCCATCATGCCAAACTTTGTCAAAAGCTTGGGAAATGTCTATAAACAGTGCTGAGCAGTATTGCTTTTTCTCAAACGCCGATCTAATAAGGGTAACAATTCTATGCACTTGTTCTATTGTACCATGTTTCGCTCTGAATCCGAACTGGTTGTTCGGGATGATGTCGTGTTCATTTAGATGAGGAGTTATACTTAAAACGAATATTTTTTCGAAAAGCTTCGATAGGATTGACAATAAGCTTATCGGTCTGTACGACGCAACCTGGCTAGCATCTTTTCCTGGCTTGGGAATCATAACAATTATAGACCTCTTCCATGAGGATGGGAAGTATCCGACTCTTAATATAGCGTTAAAAATGAGCAGCAAGATTCTGGAAGCAGACGATGGTAGGTTTCTTATCATTGACCCTGTGATGCGGTCAGGTCCGGGAGATTTTCTAATATTCACTTTTTCTATTGCAGATTTTACTTGAGCTATGTTAAATTTTATTGGATGGTTTACCTTATCAGGAATGATTGGACGACAGGAACAAGTATGTGCATCATGTGGCGTGAAAACTTTCTCAAGGTGGCCCGCGAAAGCGTTTAATTTTTCATGTGTGTTTTTGGCCCAAGTGCGGTTTTCCAGTCTTAATGGAGATTCTTGGGTTATAGGGCATTTCATATGCCGTACAGCCTTCCATAAGCTATAATTGGAGTTTTTTGTGGCGTCTAGGCTGTTTAGATAGCCTTCTATTGCGGACTCGTGGTTCTGTCTCAATTTGTTGCGAAGTGTGGTCAGGCATAATTGTAGTTGGGCCTTAGTGGTTGGGAACGACTGTTTTGCCATTGTCTTCTTAACTTCCTTGTTTCTCTGATAAGGGCCTCTATATCCGTCGATGTATTGTAAGGAGCACGTTTAATTGTCCGCTTGATTGGGGTTGCATTTCTTGCTGCAGTATCCAAGACTTCTGTAAATCGGTCGACAGCTATTTGGATGTCAGATGAATTTTTTAGGGGAATGCACTGTGATAGGTGAGAGCTCACATACATTTTATACTTTAACCAATTTGTGTTTCTGTTTGGATAGGAAATAAAGTTTGCAGCTGCAGCGTCAGAGTTACCTTTTAAAATGAGGATTGAAGGTGAATGATCAGACCAAAGATCATAGGAGGAACTAACTAGTACCTGATCGCGCTTGATGTTTTTAATTACAGCAAAGTCAATAAGGTCTGGTAGCTTATTGAAGTCGGTTGGCCAATAGGTAGGCTTACCACTCGATACCACATCAAAATTAAGTTGAAGTTGAGAAATTTATCGTTTACAATTTTGTGCCTCGGGGGACAATAAACGGATGTTAACGTTAGATTGAAATCAGTAAGATTTATAGATGTGGCCTGGATACAATCTTCTTCGTACTCTGGCAATGGCAAGTGTCTGATGTGTTTGTGCACAATTATGGCTGTGCCACCACAGGCTCGTCCGCTGGGATGTTTTGTGTCATACGTAAGGTATCCATTTACCCTAAAGCAGTTTTTATGAGTAAAGTGTGTTTTAGAGACAAGAAGTACGTCGATTTCATGCCTATGAAGAAAGTTTGCAACTTCGTGTTTATGTTGGGATAACCCGTTTGCATTCCAGAAACATATTTTTAACTGGTTCATTTTTTGTTGAGTAGAACTTGCGGGAGCATGTTCTGGTTTCGCATCATTTCCTGAAACATGTTCTGCATAGTGACCATGAAGTTATTCATAGTTTGAATTAAATTTTCAATTGAGGTAGGCATATTTCCAGAAGGCATTTGTAGACCTTCCCTAGGAACATTAGCGTTTGGAGGTTGACCGGCTCTCATTTCCATTGAAACGTACCCTACATTGAGCGTCCCTATATAGCTCGCGTATCATGATTACTATTTTATCAGGAATTCCCTTGTAAGTTAATGCAGACCACATAGAGTTTCGGGATATAGTGTCGAATGCACGTTCAAAATCGACGAAAAGTAAATAAAGAGGGGTGTTATACTCAGCGGACTGTTCAATTATAATGCGCAAGGTATTAATGTGGTTAGCACACGATCGACCTTTTCTAAAACCAGCCTGCTCACCACGCAATATCTGATCCACAATAGGGGAGATTCTATGAAGAATGAAGGTTGCCATTACTTCACCAATGGCGTTTAGAATGGTTATACCGCGCCAATTTTTGCATTGCGTTAAATCCCCTTTCTTGGGTAATGCGACCACTATACCTTCCTTCCATTCATCTGGTATATAGTCCGATGCCCATGCTTATTGAATGATAGGAGTGAGAAACTGCGCTAAAGAACTAGCTCCATATTTTAAAAGTTCAGCAGGAATGTTGTCCGTGTAGGCTTGCCAGATGAGCTTGATTTAGCTTGATTCTCAAGATTTTTTAAGGCTTCTCAGTTCAATATTTTGATATTGAAACAGGAATCTGCAAAAAAATTTTAGACTTTTATGAAGACCCTAATGAGGCATCTATAGATATATATCAAAACATTATTAAAATAACGAAAGATAACAATCTAAAAATCGAACAAATTACTGCTTATAGCGCAGACAACGCTGCCGTTAATTTTGGTGTCCGTAACTCTGTATTTCAGAAACTTAAAAATGATAATGAGCAAATAATTAAGGCAAATTGTAACTGCCACGTTATTAATAACTGCTTAAAAAAAGCTCTTAATGTTTTATCCATAGATGTTGAGACTATAATAATAAAAACTTTCAACGAGTTTAGTTCTTCAGCATTGACCACACAGAAGTTGAAGGAATGTTTTGAATTTGCAAACACTGAATACAAAAACCTTTTACGGCACGTTCCAACTAGATGGCTTTCACTTTTACCAGCAATTGATCGATTAGTTCATTCTTGGTCTGCAGTAAAAAGGTATTTTTTAAAAAAAGGTAAACAAAATTGTAGAAAAGTTCTATGGGACTTTGTAGCCTATGACGTTTCTGATGACGAGATTCTAAATGAGGAGGAAGAATGTCTAGTTGAGGGATTGCCTGAAGCTTTCTTATATTTTGTTCAAAATGTTTTGCACGAATTTCATTTATCTATTTTAGCTTTGGAATCGGATTCATGCACAATATTAGAAATATATGACATATTAAATAAGCTCTTATTAAGTCTCCAAAATAGAATAAATGATAATTTTTATGGAAGTAAAGCAGAAGCTATAATGAAAAATCTTTCTGCTGAGAACTTATCACTTTTTAAATCGGAAGCAAACGAATTTTTGACAGTTGCTGTTAATTATTTAAAATCCCGTTTTGACTTTAGTGACAGTTCCCTTTACAGGAAATTGTCGTTTCTCAATTTAAAAAAAATCTCTTTTAACTTGGGAATCGTTACTGGAAATTCTTCAATCTTTAAACATTTCAAATGCTATAGATAACGATAAGTTGTACACAGATTATTGCTGTCTTCGTGAGGCCTATAAATTTTTTTTTTTTTTTTTTTTTTTTTGTCATTATTTTTTTATTGAATCTTCATATATTAAATATGAACTAACAATAATTAATCAAATCTTAACCTAATACGTTATTTTATCTCCTGCCAGTGCCAGACAAAATTTTCTTCATCACGGGTTATGTTCACTTTTATAGGTGTTTATCGCTCATCTAATTGGGTAAGTGCTGCAGTGTCTCTTCTTCTTAAGCGAGTGTGGCCGCCATGATTTAAAATATTTCGAGCTAGTGGATTTGGGTGTTGTTCAAGCCTTTTTAAATATTTTATTGCATATTTTGTAATCATAGATTTCACTAATGGCACATTGAGATCCTTATGAATGTTTGAGTTTTTAACATACCAGGGAGCGGCTGTGATTATTCGAAGAAGTTTATTTTGGCGCCTTTGAATTTTGTCGATATTAGAGGCCGAGGCAGTGCCCCATAGTTGAATACCGTAGCACCAGATAGGCTTTAAGATAGAGTTGTATAGTAGAAGCTTGCAATCGAGACTAAGGACAGAATTTCTTCCAATAAGCCAATGAATTTGAATGGCTTTTAGTTTCATTTGAGTTAATTTTGCCTCTATATGGCATTTCCACGTTAATCGCCGATCCAGATGTATACCGAGATATTTAACATGCGAATGTTGAGGAATTATTTGATTATTGATTGTAATAGGGGGGCAAGATTCCCGGCGCAAAGTGAATGTTATATGTACACATTTTTGCTCATTGACCATTATCCTCCATTGTCTTAACCATATTTCTAGTTGAAATATATGATGCTGTAAGTAACGCGATGCTTCATAACGATTTTCGTGGACGCTTAGAAAAGCTGTATCGTCTGCAAATGTTGAAGTTTGTGTGTAGTTGCTTGTTGGCATGTCCGAAGTATAAATTAAGTATAATAGGGGGCCCAGGATGCTGCCTTGTGGGACTCCAGCGGCAATGGGCTGAGGTGAACTTAAGAAATTTCCTTCTTTAATAATAAATTGACGACCGACTAAGTAGCTTTCTAGCAGCTTGTGTGTGTTTGCTGGTAAATTTTGCTTCAATTTGTGTAATAAGCCTTCATGCCAGACTTTGTCAAAAGCTTGCGAAACATCGATGAAGAGTGCTGAGCAATATTTCTTTTCTTCAAATGCTTTTCTTATGACATTTACTATTCGATGAGTCTGCTCGATTGTGCTGTGTTTTCTTCTAAATCCGAACTGATGGTTTGGAATACATCTATTTTCACTTAAAATTGGTGTTAATTTTGAAACTAATAATTTCTCAAACAGCTTTGACATATTTGATAATAAGCTAATAGGTCTATAAGACTCAACTTTTGTATGATCTTTACCTGGCTTTGGTATCATGGTAACTAAGGAAACCTTCCATTTTTCAGGATAGTATTCAAGGCGTAAAATAGCATTAAAAATAAAAAGAATAATTTTCTTTGCTATGCGAGGTAGCTCCAAAAGCATTTTATTACTGATTTTATCAATACCAGGTGCCTTCTTAGTGTTTAAGTCACAAATAGCCTTTTCGATTTCTCTTATCTCAAATCTGAGGGGAATAGCTGCTCTAGCATCAACAGGTGGTAACTCGACCGCAATATTGTGAGATATATTTGGTGTAAATACGTTTTTCAAATGATTTACAAACAGGTTTCCTTTTTCATTATCATTTCTTGCCCAACTACCATTCAAGTTTCTTAATGGTGGCTTAGATATAACTGGCCTTTTTAGATTTCTAGCTGCACGCCATAATGAGTAGTCAGATTGTGGAGTTGCATCAAGTTCCTTAAGATATTTTTCTAGAGAAGCCGTTTTCTGATTCTGTAGCAACTTTCTTAGCCTTTTTGTGCATTCTTTTAATAAAATCTTAAGTTGCGGGGATCTGTAAAGTTGCCACTCTCTTCGAACTCTCCTTTTTTCAGTCAAGAGCCGCTCGACATCTGAAGAACATATTTTATTATTTTTAATTTTTTTGAGGGTAACGCTGGAGTGTTGAACAGCTAGTTTAAGATAACTGTCAAAGTTAACAAGAGAGAGATCCACATTCTCCGGTGTACTAAGCGGAATATTTTCTGTGCAATGGGCACTGAGAAATTTTTTATATTTTAACCAATTTATTTGTGTGGCTGGCGTCGCTAAGTAACCTGACGGAAATACAATTCTATTTGGGTTCGATATAGTAACAATTGTAGGTGTGTGGTCGGATGATAATTCTAGGGAAGCTTCAACATGAATCGTTTCTGTGGGGATGTTTTTAACCACGCCAAAGTCGATAACATCTGGAATTTTTTGCTGATCAGTAGGCCAATATGTTGGTTGCCCGCTCGCGACCACATTTAAACCCATTTTAGAGATTGTGTTAAACAAAACACGACCTTTTGGTGTTATAAGTCGTGACCCCCAGAAGGTATGTTTAGCGTTATAATCGCCAGCGGCCAGAAAACAGGGTCCTAATGATTTATAATATTTATAATATTGGCCTTCTGATATGGAAAATCTAGGTGGAGAGTATAAAGAAGAAATTACTATGTTTCGATTTAGCTCCTTAACACAAATAGTCGTTGCTTGCAGATAGTCTTCACGGTGATCACACATAATGTAGTGTTTGACTCGAGTTTTTATTAAGATGGCAGAACCTCCACAAGCTCTATCGCGAGGGTCCTTGGTATCATATAGTATATAACCATTGATTTTAAACGTATTTCTTGAGGTCAAATGAGTTTCAGAAATCATCATGACATCAATTTGTTTATTTTTAAGAAAGTATTCTAATTCATTTTTATGTTGGCGGATGCCGTTTGCGTTCCAAAAACAAATTTTTAAACAGTTCATGGTTTGTTAAGTACAGCTTGCAATAACATCGATTGCATTCTAAGCATTTCCTGCATCATATTACCCATTGTGTTCGTAAAATTATTTACTGTTTGCACTAATGTTTCCATGGTTTTTTCTAAACGACTTAAATTAGAAACCGGAGTTTCATCATTACTTGGCGAGGCACCTTGCATTGGCTGATGGTTTGATTTTAGGACGTTAGCGTAAGAGGTTCTGTTATTACTAGGCTGGGGGGCTTGAATTGCATTTGTGTTTACCTGATTTGCAACCTGCATTTGAGGGGTATTTGTTTTCGGTCCAACCGTCTGCTTGACAATATTATATACTGGGCATCCTCTATAATTGGCAGTGTGATTACCGCCACAGTTGCTACATTTTTTTACGTTGGGGTCGGTTTTAGACTTATCGCAAGAAACTGTACCGTGTAGTTCACCACATACTACGCAGACAGGGGGTAAGTAGCAGTATGCCTTGGTATGGCCAAATTCTTGGCAGTTTAAGCACTGAACAGGTCCATTTTTTTTGTGCGGCTCTTCTATTGTTATTCTTCTGTAGAGAATATATTTTAAATTGTAAATAGGATGTGTTTCGTTTTTTTTAAGTTTTACGTCGCCGGGTTCAAACTCCACTCGAAAAAGTGGTTGGGGAATTTTTTCTCTATTTTTAATATTTACTACATGTTTTACCTTGAAGCCTTTTTCTTCTAGGAATGTTTTAACCTCTTCTGGGTCCACACATGAGTCAATACCCTTAATCACTACCTGTAGACCTTTACTGCTTTTCAGTTGGTAGGTATAAAAGTTTTTTTTAAGCGTTTCAAAGTTGTTTACTATTTTGCGAAAATCATTCTCATTATTGACTTGTATTTTTGTCTCGTTTATACTTCCACGCTTTATAGCCGCTACGTAAAACGAATTTTCACCTATCACCGATATCAAACTCTTTATGAGCTCATTTGAATTTTGCTCCCTTAGATATATCGGGGGAGGCTTGGATGGTTTAATGACGTTTGGTGCTTCAGAGGATTCATCCTCCAGAATTGCAAAACGATTTTGAGTATTTATTTTATCAAAAGATGGTACTTTTGAGGCCGAAGCAACTGCTGCAGAGGTAGGGCTGCGTCCCCGTTTAAGCACTGTTATGTACCTGTCCATACCAACTTGTACTGTAGGCTTTTGACAACTTTTTACAGGGGGGTTTTCCATTGCATTTGTGTTTGAGTTCATGGTATCATTTCCCACTAAATTTGTTTTTGACGTCACGGCAATACTTGCTGGCCTGGCAACACTTGTCACCAAATCTTGTTGTAGTTTTTTTAATGAGTCACTATCCACCGTTTGTGTAAATACCGAGGGTGAGAGGGAACGTGTTCTAGTAATTGGCTTAGCCGTTAGGTAGTTTATATTGTTTTGTTTTGTTTTATTTATTTCTGCATTATTTTCATTTGCATTAACTAAAACGTAAACGTTTCTTTCATTTTGTCTTAGTGTTGTTTCACTCCCAAAAAATATTTCTAACGACCAAATATGGCGTACATTTTTTATAAAACAAGATGAAAGTGATGCCAAAAACCTCAGAAAACTAATTTCTTTTGTATTTTCGATCCCCGTTAGTAATGCGTTTTGTGAAAAAACCTTTAGTATTTTGAATCATTTGTATTCAAAAGAAAGAAATGGGATGTCTTTTGATCTCATGAAAGCAGAGTTAATGATAAGAATTAATTTTAGTGAAAATTGTAAAAACTTTCAAAGCTTTTTGCAGACTGAGGAAGGTATCGCATTGGCAAAAACAGTTTCAAAAAATAACAAATATATGTGGCAAAATAAAAGCACATAGGAAAACTAATTTATACTTAATGATTTTTTTACCTTAAAATAGACAAATAAAATTTGTGAACTTAATAAAATTTATTAAATACGTATCTCCTTTAATTAATTAATTTTTATAAAATAAAAAATTAAATTTTTTGTACCTGGATTTTGAATAAACTTATTTTTGTTTATAAAATATTATTCGTTTTTTTTTTTTGGTAGTCTCAAGATTTTTTTGGAAAATCAAGATTTTTTTTCCACAATGTCAAGCTTTTCGAAAATCGGACCTGGCAAGCCTATGTCCGTGCCAGATGCTTTGTTGGTTTTCATACTATTTAAAGCATCTTCAACTTCTGAGCATGACGGTGGCTCTATAGATATGTCCCTTCTTGGGTTACGACGAGTTGTAATAAAAAGAGTATCATCTTCCTGATGTCCATTTTGGTTTGTTGAAGATTGCAAGGAAAAGAAATCGCGCCATCGCTCAAGTTGTTGTTCGGGTGATGTTAATTCAGTTCCATCGGCTGCTTTTAGAATCGTGGTACCTCTAATATTATTTCCGCTCAGTTGTTTAATGGCCGAATACATGCCACGCAAGTTGCCTGTATTTGCGGCTTGTTCCGCCTGTTCAGCAATGCTATTATAATATTTTTCACGATCAGCGCGTACCAAGTTTCGAACTCGACGAGAAGACTGTCGATATTGCGATCTTGCTTGTTCTTTTTGTGCTTGAGTTTTAGCGTTTATACGTTCGCTGTGCAGTCGTTTACGGTTTTGGATCTCAATCCAAGATTCATCGCTGATCCACGGCTTAACCTTGAAGTTTTGTGTTCCAAGCACCAATCTGGCAGTTTCCTTGCAAACAGACGATACGTCTGCCCATGTGTTCTGATGTTGGTTTTCGAGCAAGGCTGTCCTTAATTTTTCGTTATACATATGTGCAATATTACGATCAAGAAGTCGTGTTGTGTTATATTTGACGGGCCTATCCATTGTTTTAACTGCAGCAGGTCTAAAACGAAACGTTGCCACGAGTAAACGGTGGTCACTATCAATATCCGCTCGCCGACGGGTTTTTACATCCATAAGGGCCCCAAAAACAATTTACTCATCAGGACGTGGTCAATTTGGTTGTGTGTGCGGCCAGAAGGACACACCCATGTATACTTGTGTATGTCCTTGTGTGGGAATTTCGTACCACCGATAAATAATAGGTTTCGAGCACAAAAGTCAACCAGCCTGTCGCCGTTGTTGTTCCTCACCGTTCCCAGACCATGTCTACCCATAACGGACTGCAGGTTGTTGTTATTATTTCCAACTTTCGCGTTAAAGTCCCCAATGAAAACCTTTATATCCCCAGTAGGAATCTTGCTAATAGCTGAATCTAATTGATCATAAAAAGTATCTTTTACACTGTCGTCATCAGGTTCTGTTGGAGCGTAGCATTGAACAATGGAAATCTTGCGAAACTTAGAGTTTATCCTAGCAGTGATAATACGATCAGAGATAGCATTGTATTCCAATAAAGCGCAGCTAGCTTTTGGAGAAAGTAATATTCCAACTCCATTTTTCTATGCGCTTCGTGACCTGCATAAATAAAACGATAGCCAGAAGTTAAAAAAGTGGAACCGTTGCTAAGCCATCGTACCTCACTTAGTCCTAAGACATCCAAGCTATGTGCAGCCATTACCCTGCGTACTTGCTCGATACGAGATGTTTCCGAAAGAGTCCTAACGTTCCAAGTACCAATCATAAACCGTTGTTTAAAGCCATAAGTCGTTTCATCATTATAGCTCAATGGGATCATGGCTCGGGCCTTAATGGGTTAATACGATTTCCGTATGACGTGCTAAATTCCCAATTTGATATCATATTTCATATTTGATAAATACACCGAAATTTATTGTTGATCGAAAGCTTTTTCATTTTGTATATTTTAACGTTAAAAAAAACAACAAAAACATAAATATGCTTAAGCTTATAAACAAAAAGAAGTTGTACAGGACAAAAAACTTAACGTAACTTTAAAAAAGATTTAAACATTTATGTTTTCAGTATTTTGTATGGTGTCCTTTATCTTCTTTAACAGAAAGAAGTCTTCTTGGCATCGAATGGACCAAAAAAATTTAGAAAAATTGTGCTTTGCAAAATAGCACTCAAAAATACATATTTAATAATTTAATAATTAAATATTTCAGCATATTCAATAAAGAAAAATAAGATAAAAGTAAAGACATTTTTACAACTCTTGCCCATTTTTTTAATAGCCTTGATAATGTTGCAAGTAAGACTTGAGTATTTGTAATTCTCATTCGCTTGACAGTTTTATTTGTATAATATCTTTAGTTCTACCAAAGTCTTTGGAAAAAGCTTTCCCGATCATCTGGCCTAAGCAACCAGCGAAATGCGCATGGGAACTAGCTTATATCCCAATAAAAAATTTTTGTGTATCTGTCAGAGAATTAAAATTGGGAATTTAGAACATCATAATTATTGAATAAATAAATAATCAGCCATGTCACAGAGTACAATTCCGTTCGGAAACGGAATTCATTCCGTATTTTGGTGCTTCAGAAAATGACGAAAAAATGTTTCGGAATGAAACCATTTTTGTTTTCATGAACGGTATGGGAGTTGTCTGTATCTGAAAGAAGCCATAAAACTATCAAAATACACTTTTCATCAACAAACAAATATGTTTTCTTCAATTCCGAACGGAATTGTACTCTGTGACATGGCCCAATGATTCAATAAACATTTTATTTGACTTATTCAAAATTCCCAACAATTTTTTTTACCAAATCAAGTAAACATTGTGTTGAAAATGGTTGTTGACTAAAAATGCAATAGCAATACCTACAAACTTTTGTATCAATACCGCAATAAATTCAAAGTATTTTTAATCAAATATGCGATTTTCGTATTCAGATATGAAAATTTTTTTCTGTGTAGCGGGTTCTGTATTTTTTAGCTCCATTTTTATGTACAATTTAAACGTTTATTTATACAGGAAATTACATATCAATTCAGTATTTATGCACTTTTCTCCCTTAAAATTTACTGTTTTCAGCGTTTATCAATAAATCTTTGAGACAAAAATTTATTGAAAACATATTTAAAAATTCCTTGGAAATAAAAAAAACTAGTATTTACATCTAATTATATTTCTTCTAAAGCACAATTTGGCTGCTGGAGAACACGGCGACGACAATAATGGCCATTTCATGAATGTTATGTCAAAGACGTGCCTTATGCTGCCCGACAAATCTCGAATTGTTTTAAGCAGAAGCATTAAAGGGGCTTGCATCTATTTCGTACTGGGCAACTGTGGCAAATAAATTGGCATGTACAAGAAGTAACATGTTTATGCAACGCGATAGATAGATGCCAACAACCATCTTGCATTCCTGCTGCAAGTCAGACAGCAGCCCCTTGATTCAATGTTGCATTAAATTTGCATACTATTTTCTACAGTTTTGCATATTTATTGCTTTGACATTATCGCAGTAACACAGACTCAGTGCAGCACTCAAATGCCACAACTGGCTTTGAGCACAGAAAACTACAACAAAATTGTTGCTGTTAGACAAGCTAGTGACACTTAACAAGACTCACCAATTGTACATTGAAATTTACATGTTGCAACAAACCATTCAACCACTATCTTTCAAGTTCTTGTGTATTTTGTTTGATTCTAGTGTTTGTGGTTTAGTGTGACATGTTTTCAAATGCCTAAACAATGATCATTTAACCAAGTGATACATGCACCTCAAGACTTCTTCCTTTTCTTGTGGCAAGTCAAAGAGTCTAAAAACAAGCATCAATGAATGAACGAATAAAAAGACCACAGCCACCACAAAGCCCACAAGTGGTTGGATGATGAAACATGAAATCACTTTGAGCTGATGATAAAGTAATCGAATGAAGACTAGAAATGCCCACACAAAATTACCACAATCATAAAGAAAATTTTCTTATTTGAAGTGAAAGAGAAAAATGTCTCTGTGAATAATTATGTTAAACACTAATTGCCATCGCTTACTTGTTGTGTTGGGATGATTTGAAAAGGTTCTAGACACAATTTTTGTTTTTGCTCGCTATTGCAACATATTGAAACTTCTAGCTGGAGTCTCACTTACGCCCAGGGCTGCCAGATAAATTTGTTTGGAAATCGTCAGTTTCCTGAGAAAAAATAAAAAAATCGTAATTTTCGTGTGGAAAAATTGTAAAAAAATCGGAAAACTAAAAATTTGGTTTTTGTAAAACAATTAATTTTTGTTCGGTTTTTATAAAAAAAACAACATTCAAACAAAAACATAATTACTTCATACCAAGCTAGAATTTTCAATCATGCAATCATGCTACATGAAGAGCGTCTTTGATCGTCGATGACCGCATTTTTTAATCGCAGAAGATTCCTCACACGGGAAAAACTGTAATACGAGTGGATTCTTTCTTAGCACAGCGAAATACGATTTTTCAACCGTTGTGGGAATCGTTTAAGACTTTCATGTCAGGAATCGTATGAGATGTATATTGTTACGAAAGTAACTTTAGTTAAGAATTATTTGTAATTATTGGTTAATAACACTATGGAACATTTTTGGGATTATTGTCTGGGGGGTGAGAAATTCCAAGTCAGGTTAGTAAAACCCTCAAAGGGTTTGGCGTTCGTATGTGTCAGTTTTTTTATATGACATTTTAAATTTTTTCCTTATCTTGATGTTTTTTTTGTTTAACATAAATCGAGAACCACTTGTCCGATTTTGCTGAAACAAACTCAAAAAAATTTAGAATTACAATTTCTTTAATCCGTCCATATAACGTTTTTCTTTATAATCAACAGTTTTGCCAGTAAAAATAAATTTGTGGAGAATTATAATTGATAAGTGCAAAAAAATGTTCAAGCCTGGATGTATGCAGCAGATTTTGTCACAAACCTGCACTGCAATTTTTGTGACTTTTTTTAAGCGATCGGTGAAAATCGTCGGACTTTTGTTTGTTATTTGAAAAAATACACCCACATTCAGTGATGCCAACAGTAGGGGATTTCCCCTTTTCTAGGGATTTTTTTTTTCGGAAAATTTCAATCGTAGGGGACACAATTCTTTATTTGAGTTTGTTTTAGCAAAATCGGACAAGTGGTTCTCGAGTTATGTTAAACAAAAAAACATCAAGATAAGGAAAAAATTTTAAATGTCATACAAAAAAACTGACACATACGAACGCCAAACCCTTTGAGGGTTTTACTATACTGACCTAGTACCATCACCCTGACTTGGAATTTCTCACCCCCCAGATTGGCTGTTGTACTGTGTAATTAGATTAATTTATGTGTTATCGTGTATTGATTAGTTATTAAGTATTTGTTAGTTATTTTATTAGTGAAAATTGTTATTGTAAAAGTTATGCACACTTCGAGTGTAAAAATCAATGTACAGATGTAATGTTAAAATTGTTGTGCATAATTGTACTTCAACCCCACTGTAAACTAGAATGTTCTTTATTAAGTTATCTCAATCTATGGCAATGCCTAAAAGTATGCCTTAGTTTATGATGCCTAATAACTCAATTAATTCAGCCATATAGATAGTAATAGCTGAATAAGTTTAATTAACGAAATAGCCGTTATTAGAACTTTATAGAGCCATCTAGACTTTAGAACTCGAACGTTGTATGGTCATTTGCCCGAGTATAAATAGGATCGCAAGAGATGGCATGATGCATTCTAAGTTCTGACTTTGTCAAAAACGTATCACGCTGAGAAGATTATAGTTGGTTGTAAATAAGAGCCATAAATTACGGTTGTTAAAGTGACTAAGTACTTAATAAAGTTGTGTAAATTGTGAACAGTAGCAAAAGTGTTGTGTTTATTTGTTTTATTTGAATTACAATAAAAGAACTCGAAACGGTTTATTATAAAGGAAATAAACCAAAACGTTATTGAAAGGCAGTAACGTAACAATATATTCTCTTACAACTCGTGAAATGCTCGCCGTATAATTGTTGAAAATATGATTTATACAGAGAGTCGTAAAAGGTTCAATCGATAATGGTTTGACGAAAGATAAACAAAGTGTAGCGTTGTTTTTGTATTCTGAAAATTATCAAAGATTTTCTTAAGACTAGCATATTACAGCCGTACCTAAACAAAAGCGGCAGGCGGTTTCTGGTTTTTGAATAAAGCGACCTGAACGCTTTGCAATTGAAAAACCCGATTTTGACAGCTCGTAATAGTGAAGTTTGCCGATATTGTTAATTAATAATGGCAATTTAGCTATTTTTTGGTCAATCTAGTTTTTTATTAAACAAAGAAGCTATCTTTACTGTTCGTGACACAACGTTGACGCTCTTGCTTTGGTAAGGTACGGCTGTTAAACATTCAAATATTAAAAAATTAAATTGTCCGAAAATTTTATGTTTTATTCAGACTTTGGAGACTGAAAAAAATCGTTACTTTTTAGAAAAAAATCAGCAATCCGGCACTTTGCTAATTTCGGAACAAAAAATCGTCAAAATGAATATAAATCGTCAAATCTGGTAGCCATGCTTACGCCTTTAGATATAAAGAGGCACCACGCCACGATTACAATTATATTACACAAAAATTTCAAGTGTCACTCTTAATTGTTCTAAATTTATGTTCGACATGCAATGCCTTCTTCATTCTGGTGGTTGGCTAGTTAGTTGTGTGGTTGGATGTCTGGTGTTTGCTGCTATTATTTATTTAACATTTCAATTTATTTTTTCGAAATCAAGTCATTTTCTTTGTTAATTCATTGTCGATAGAGTCTGTTGTCAATTGGGGAAATATGGCGCTTATTGTTTTAATGGATTTAAAATTATGACAGTTACGAATATTTAAAATGTCTTCAGCCGATAAGAAGTTCAATATATGGAGATTTAATTTTTGTTTTTCTGCTCGAGTCTTAGTTAATGGATAGTGCACAGAAGACCAGTTTTGATTTGAAGAGATGTTTCGAGTTGCAATGAGAGTCAGCATTGCTGACTTAAAATAGTCTTAATATTTTATTTATATATTTTAAATCCTGAAAGATTGTGTTAAGGTGTTATGATACTTGCTATTTTTTGTATTGGATTTTTTTAGGATTGACTGAATGAAACAACAAATGCGAGAAAGAACAAAAAATACAATTTGATAAAATGTAAACAAAACAAACAATACTGCCCACGTTTTTCCCCCACAAAAAACCGTCATAAAAGCTAAAAATCGCAAAAAAAAAGTTAAAACCCGTTTCTTTCGATCAAAAACTAAAAAAATTGGCAACAGTGCTAACAATTAATCTGGAAATGTCAATTTTAAGTTAAAAAATTTTATATTTTTCTTGACAGCCTTAGATTATTTATCGATAACACATGTATATTTGTTTGACTTTTCAAGATTTTTTATGATTTAATCATACTCTTTACACTTAGTCAGTTTTCCTATGCAAATATATTTGCACTGTTCTCCAATATAGAAAAAATACAAAAAATAGCAAGTATCATAACAGCTTTAGCAGTTACTAAATTATAATAATTATGTTTGATTCGTTCATACATACATGTGAATAACTGTAAACGGATTAAGTAGAACCTTTTTTCTTTCAACCAGTTCAAGTTCTGCAAGTGATGAAGTTTCGCAAAAAAAATTTCTATTGGAGACTAAAATTTCACTAAGTCTGGGATCACACTATGAATATTTTCTTTCAGAAAGTCTGAGTTTATGGGTGAGAGAGGAGAGAAAAAAGCATGATCTCTTCCCCTCTCATCTATAAACTCAGACTTTCTGAAAGAAAACTTCCATAGTGTGAACCCAGACTAAGTAAATTTCCATGTACTTTTTAAAAAACTACTCTCATTTTTAGCCGTTTGTTTTTACGCAGTGTTCTCAGAAGTAGAGAATATTTCAATGTGTGTCTATTTTCTTCCAAAAAATATTGGAATAGGTAAAAACGGATTTTTTTTTTTGACTAAGCATTTTTATATGTTTTTTTCCTACACATCAAACGAAAGGTCTTGGGACTGGATCATCCAAATATCTTTCCTTAGGTATTTTGATGGGCTGAATTCGAATCTGTAATTGGGTTTCCGCTATCACGTCAGGTTTTCGATAAAAAATTGTTTGTATTCGTTTTTTACATAAGAAATCTCTAGTTTTTTTTAAAAATCAATGAATTTTCAAAAGTGAAAGGCGTTATTTGCACGCCATTTGTATTTTGTTGGTTCGGTTTCACGTATTAGAGTCCAGCAATAGTCTCCCAGCATGCTTTTGTCTCAAAATCCCTGATAAATTCTTTCAATTTTCATTAAAACTTGGTGAGAACGCTCCCCTTGTTCGCGCTCACTGCACCTATTTAATTTTTGGAAAAAAATCTAAATGTGAATGAAGAATATGCAAAACATCTTCGGCGTCCACGGTTTGTCCAAGTTTCTGTCTGCAAAACCAAAATAATGTAAAAATGCATATTTTAATGATTCTGGTATTGCATATCCTTTTTTCCAACCGAAAATTCACCGCACATAAAGCACAAATAGCTTGAATCAGTAACACACGATCTCCCTGACATGCTTAAACGCTACTATTATAAAGATTTAGAATGAATATGGGCTTTTGTCAAATTAATAATTGTGAAATTGTAGTGTCAGTATTGACTGTTTTACAGTATTGCCAGCATGCGATACAAAATTAACAAGACGTGATAGAGCAATTTTTATGCCAGATTCGAATACAGTCACTGCGGCTACAAAAGGCGCTATCCCAATACTACACAAATGGTCTTGGCACACTTAAACGACCAGATGGATCGTTTACTGAGTCGCCAAGTGAGAGCTGTGAGGTCCTTCTAGCTACTCACTTTCCAGGATCTCTGCCTTTTTTCAATACCAAAAAACGCCCACAAGGCCAACCTTGGCTACCAAAATGAATTGCAGGTTAGCAATCATAATCTTTGATTTCAAACGCCTGAAATGGTCCTTCTCTAAATTAAGCCCTTTCAAATTACTTGGGGCCGATGAAAACCTTCTGTGCTGCCTATAACTAGATCTCATTTCCAGAAAGTCAAGGATCTTTAGGTCCAGTTGACTAGCGTGTCATGTGCCGGTGTCTTGGCGGGAAGTTAAAATGGTCTGTATACCAAAAGCGGGAGGCAAGACTGAACAATTGCCTCAGTCTTATAGACCAAGAAGCCTAAGCTCATTTTCCTCAGAATCATGGAAAACTTATAAATAAATACATAAGGGATGTTTTTCTATCAGAAACCCCGAAACATCATTTTCAGTGTACGCTAACTGCCATTCATCAATTTTTAGCACGCTTGAAAAGGCTCTGGATGCTCTTTTGGCTTTATTCGACATTCATGGCGCTTTTGATAATACTTCTTATAATCCATTTGCTTTTGCTCTAACTTGGAAAATTGTTCTAGCTGTTATAAAAACTGCATACGGAAAACTCTGTCATCTAGGGTAACAAACTGGATTTATGTGATTCATCGAGGGCTATTGTACGGTACTACGATAATTAGACCAATTCTGTTCTAGTTTTACTTGCGTGGTTGACGAAGACTAAACAGGTCAAGGCTAAAGTTATGCTTTTGCATCGCCTGATCTCTGTATCGATTGAGACCTGTCGCACTTTAGCTTTAGGAAAAATAGAGAGATGCCTGCAGGACTTCAAGCAGAATGTCGTATGGCTGAGTTTAGAGCAGTTGGTTTTGTGAGTCATATGCAGATTCTTAAGGTTCTTGGGAACGATCTAGCTATTATGGCAGGTAATCATATCGACCCCTTTGCGCGAAATTATCGTATGTTACAAAAACCAAATTTTACAGGACAGCAATTTTTCTACTTTTCTCTGCTTTAGCTTGCAATAGCAAAATGAAAATATACATTCAATTTTTGCAGCAACGAAGTGTAATTCGCCTACAATATTTTGCCAGGTGACGCCTCTTTGAATGTAGAACAAGATTGCATCAAAAACTCAATTTCAAAAAAATTGGCATATACGATAATTTCGCGCAAAGGAGTCGATATTTTGCCAAGACAGGTAATGAAAAGGAATTTTCATGTACTTTTTGGTGCTAGGAAGCAATGGGAGGACGGCTGACCAAGTCTGGTTTACCGACAGTTCAGAACCAAAGAGTGGCTGGTATTTTCGGTCCAGGTTTCCAAAGAGGCTTACCTATGGGTAAACAGCCAACGGGAAATTTACGCTATCCTCATTAAAATATGCTGGAGAATGTCTGAGAAGAAGGGCAAAGGGCTTAAGATTATTTTAATTGTCGGATAGCAGGCCGCTTCTTCTTTTATCTTATTTGATGAGATCTTTTTAAAGATTAAGACAGATACATACCGATGTTGGGGGAAACATTTGTATAAAGGCTAGGCCTAAATGGCGTTTGTCCAAAATCGCTTTTTTATGAAATTATTTTAAATATTTCGACCTATACTTTGTGCACAAAGTTCACATGGTTAAGCCGGTGATTCACTATCCTATTCGGTCGTACCTACAATTCCTCAAAAACGCGTGTGTGCCCATTCTGTATGACTGTTATACCTAAAAATTAAACTGAGTAACATATTATTTTGACAAGGCCGTCCGACTTGCAAATGCTTATAAACATTTTCATAAAATGATCGATTCTAAGCGACCAGAGTTGCATTTTCTTGTAAAGTAGCTAAGTCATATGATTTTGTATATTTTTTGTATGATAATGTTGCATTGACAACGGATTTTGCAGACATTTTTTTCTGTCGAATAAATGAATCGTACGATTATGTAGGATAGTGGAGTCCGGCCTTAAAAGGCTCAAAACGTAATTCAAAGTGCAAAAATCGGTAAAAAAAAGTAGTATGATCAGAAATGTGGAGCAGTCGAACTAAATACATACATAGTTAATATTAAACTAAGAGACAAATATTTTTCTAATTAATTTCCTTTGAAAAGCAATTTTCAATTTAAAGATTTTGACATTTAACAAATAAAGTTTTTTTAAACACCCCACTATGATTACCCGATGGCAAATTGTATTTATAAGCCGCTTGTGTTTTCAGAAAATATTTAGGTAAATGTCAAATTTGTTTGTCTACACAAAGTGCAGACCAATTTATTCAGTTAATGCGAAGAGATTAATCTCACAAGACGAGACCTTTGACAGCTTGTTGCATGCTGATTTAAATTTTCTTTGCTTGATTTACGGTTTTGTTGGTTTTGGTAGTAACACATTAATAAAATTGTTGGTCGATTGGTTATTCCAATTGTTGTCATACAATCAATTAAATACATTTTCAATGCAACAAACAGAAGAAAACAGCAGCACGAAATGCAACTAAGCAATATGGGCACGTTTAAAAACAAACTTGCTCATACCGCTTCATGCGCTTAGTGTATGAAATGTATGCAACTGTTGCAAAAAGGCGTTAAATTGTGTCTTCTGACAATTGTTGTACAATACACTTCGTTTTTTTTTAAGTTCTGTTTCTGGTTCGTCATTGTCGTCGTCATCCTTTTTGTTTAATCATCATACTGACCTCTACAAACGTGTCGTTTAATGTTTACGAAATGCGTGGGCATTTTCTTCCATGACTCTATAAAACATGTCTGTATTTTCTTGTGGGTTTTTCTCTTTGTTAATGTTTCTTTTGTTTTAAAAACCTCCTAGTATCTTCTTAATGGCAAAGGAAGAGAAAAAGAATAGTTTTTGTGGTTGTTACAATCCCTGTTGGTGGTCAAACTGAAATTGAGCCTGACGGGAAGCATTTCAATTTTATTGATTTATTTCGCATCTTTGTGTTGAAATGAATTGTTTTGCAATTAAATTAACTGTGTCGAATTTTAAGTAAATGAATAAGTCAGGTAAGTTGTGGGCATCTTTTGCGAGAATAGAGATTTAATGACATTCGAAGAAATCATTATTTTTAAATTAGAACGAAAAGGAAATCTGTCATTTCTTTGCGTTATCTGTTTAAAGGTTATAAAGTTTTCTTTTATTTTAGATATTTCTTCAAATTTAAATTGATTCGAGAAATTGCCATTTAATTGAAATTGTTATAAAATAACACTCTTACCAAAGGGTTTTCCAATAAGGACTTGAAAACTTTATTTATATAAAACGCAAGCCATTTGAGATATTTCCAAAACTTTACGATTGACTTGAAATTCAATCAAAACATTTATGAATGGAACTCGACTTCGTTAATACGGCCACCGCGGGCGCGTCGGCATCGGTCGATTCATTGGACCTGATTTTCGATGACTTGGTCACAAACAAGTTTAGAGGCGTTAAATCGCACGAACCAGGCGGCCAATTCTTGATATAACGCGCTCACCAAACTTACTCTTCAATAAATCTATTGTAACGTGCGCTGTGTGGCTTGTGGCACCGTCCTGTTGAAACCACATGTCGTCCAAGTCCATATTTTCCAATTCGGGCCAAAAAATAATCGGTAATCATGGCACGATAACCATCGCCATTCAGAGTAACGTGACGATAGTTAATGTCGACGAACAAATATGGCCCAATGAAGCCGCCCGCCTGCAAACCGCACCAAATAGTTATTTTTTGTGGATGAAGTGGTGATTCATTAAGAACATTGTCACCGAACCAATTGAGCCAAAAATGAGCTTCGTCACAAAAGATGATTTTGCGATGAATCTTGGCGCATCTTGTCCAGATCCCAATTGGAGAACCGTATGTCGCGTCAAATGTTTCATCAATTTCAATTCTTAAGATAGCTTGATCTTGTATGGGTGAAGACCAAGATCTTCACGCAAAATTCGCCATAAAGTGGTCTTGACGATGCCCAGTTCTTGAGAATACCGCGAAATCGACTGATTTGGATCGTTTGATACGGACGCCTGAACGGCAGCGATATTTTCGTCACTTCGACCAACCCGTTATCCCACTGGCACGACAGCATCACACAATGAATATGAATACTCAAATTTTTGCACTAAACTTGTTATTGCTTGTCTACCAGGGCGAGAATAACGACCGAAAATTGGAGTTAACGCTCCTAAAGTTGCAATCACCGACTCCGAATTTTTAGTACTTTTTTATTATTTGCATATGTTGTTCGTTCGTGAACGTCACCATGATGAAAATGTTGATTTTATTGAAAAAAGGAAAGGAACAGTTAGATGATCAGTGAAATAGTGCGTTCACAAATTAAATTCAAAGTTGTCAAGTACCTACTGGAAAACCCGTTATTATAACGTTAATAATTGTGTTCCTATCCAAATAATAAGCGATAGAAGTTACTCTTAAGCATGAAATTGCATTTTGTTTCAGCAGTTACATAATTTACTCTTACTAAAGGGTTTTCCAATAAGGACTTGAAAACTTTATTTAAATAAAACGCAAGCCATTTGAGATATTTCCAAAACTTTATGATTGACTTGAAATACAATCAACACATTTATGAATGGAACTCGACTTCATTCATATGGCCACCGCGGGAACATCGTCAGCGGTCGATTCATTGGACCCAATTTTCAATGGCTCGGTCACAAACAAGTCTAGAGGCGTTAAATCGCACGAGTCGGGCGGCCAATTCTTGAGATAACACACTCACCGAACTTACTCTTCAAACCACATGTCGTCCAAGTCCATGTTTCTCAATTCGGGAAAAAATAATAGGTAATCATGGCTTGATAACGATTGCCATTCAGAGAAACGTGACGATCGTTATTGCCGACGAAAAAATATGGCCCAATGACGCCGCCGGCCTGCAAACCTCACCAAACAGTTATTTTTTGCGATTCATGAAGCAAATGTGGATTTTTACCAAACCAATAACATATAATTTGCTTATTGACGAGCCCATTGAACCAAAAATGAGCTTCGTCACTGAAGAACATCTTGGCACATCTTCTCCAGAGCCTAATCGGAGAACGTACGTTGCGTCGAATGGTCCATCGGCTTCAATTCTTAAGTCAGCTTGATCTTGTATGGGTGTAGACCAAGATCTTTACGCAAAATTCGCCATAAATTGGTCTTGACGATGCCTAGTTCTTGAGAATACCGCGAAATCGACTGATTTGGATCGTTTGCTACGGACGCGTGAACGGCAGCGATATTTTCGTCACTTCGACCAACCCGTTGTCTCACTGGCACGACAGCATCACACAATGAATATGAATACTCAAGTTTTTGTACTAAACTTGTTATTGCTTGTCTACAAGGGCGAGAATAACGACCGAAAATTGGAGTTAACGCTCCTAAAGTTGCAATCACCGACTCCGAATTTGTAGTACTTTTTTATAACTTGCATATGTTGTTCGTTCGTGAACGTCAACATGATGAAAATGTTGAGTTTATTGAAAAAAGGAAAGTAACAGTTAGATGATCAGTGAAATAGTGCGTTCACAAATTAAATTTAAAGTTGTCAAGCACCTACTGGAAAACCCGTTATTATAACGTTAATATATAGAAGTTACTCTTAAGCATGAAATTGAAAACAGCAGCACGAAATGCAACTAAGCAATATGGGCACGTTTAAAAACAAACTTGCTCATACCGCTTCATGCGCTTAGTGTATGAAATGTATGCAACTGTTGCAAAAAGGCGTTAAATTGTGTCTTCTGACAATTGTTGTACAATACACTTCGTTTTTTTTTAAGTTCTGTTTCTGGTTCGTCATTGTCGTCGTCATCCTTTTTGTTTAATCATCATACTGACCTCTACAAACGTGTCGTTTAATGTTTACGAAATGCGTGGGCATTTTCTTCCATGACTCTATAAAACATGTCTGTATTTTCTTGTGGGTTTTTCTCTTTGTTAATGTTTCTTTTGTTTTAAAAACCTCCTAGTATCTTCTTAATGGCAAAGGAAGAGAAAAAGAATAGTTTTTGTGGTTGTTACAATCCCTGTTGGTGGTCAAACTGAAATTGAGCCTGACGGGAAGCATTTCAATTTTATTGATTTATTTCGCATCTTTGTGTTGAAATGAATTGTTTTGCAATTAAATTAACTGTGTCGAATTTTAAGTAAATGAATAAGTCAGGTAAGTTGTGGGCATCTTTTGCGAGAATAGAGATTTAATGACATTCGAAGAAATCATTATTTTTAAATTAGAACGAAAAGGAAATCTGTCATTTCTTTGCGTTATCTGTTTAAAGGTTATAAAGTTTTCTTTTATTTTAGATATTTCTTCAAATTTAAATTGATTCGAGAAATTGCCATTTAATTGAAATTGTTATAAAATAACACTCTTACCAAAGGGTTTTCCAATAAGGACTTGAAAACTTTATTTATATAAAACGCAAGCCATTTGAGATATTTCCAAAACTTTACGATTGACTTGAAATTCAATCAAAACATTTATGAATGGAACTCGACTTCGTTAATACGGCCACCGCGGGCGCGTCGGCATCGGTCGATTCATTGGACCTGATTTTCGATGACTTGGTCACAAACAAGTTTAGAGGCGTTAAATCGCACGAACCAGGCGGCCAATTCTTGATATAACGCGCTCACCAAACTTACTCTTCAATAAATCTATTGTAACGTGCGCTGTGTGGCTTGTGGCACCGTCCTGTTGAAACCACATGTCGTCCAAGTCCATATTTTCCAATTCGGGCCAAAAAATAATCGGTAATCATGGCACGATAACCATCGCCATTCAGAGTAACGTGACGATAGTTAATGTCGACGAACAAATATGGCCCAATGAAGCCGCCCGCCTGCAAACCGCACCAAATAGTTATTTTTTGTGGATGAAGTGGTGATTCATTAAGAACATTGTCACCGAACCAATTGAGCCAAAAATGAGCTTCGTCACAAAAGATGATTTTGCGATGAATCTTGGCGCATCTTGTCCAGATCCCAATTGGAGAACCGTATGTCGCGTCAAATGTTTCATCAATTTCAATTCTTAAGATAGCTTGATCTTGTATGGGTGAAGACCAAGATCTTCACGCAAAATTCGCCATAAAGTGGTCTTGACGATGCCCAGTTCTTGAGAATACCGCGAAATCGACTGATTTGGATCGTTTGATACGGACGCCTGAACGGCAGCGATATTTTCGTCACTTCGACCAACCCGTTATCCCACTGGCACGACAGCATCACACAATGAATATGAATACTCAAATTTTTGCACTAAACTTGTTATTGCTTGTCTACCAGGGCGAGAATAACGACCGAAAATTGGAGTTAACGCTCCTAAAGTTGCAATCACCGACTCCGAATTTTTAGTACTTTTTTATTATTTGCATATGTTGTTCGTTCGTGAACGTCACCATGATGAAAATGTTGATTTTATTGAAAAAAGGAAAGGAACAGTTAGATGATCAGTGAAATAGTGCGTTCACAAATTAAATTCAAAGTTGTCAAGTACCTACTGGAAAACCCGTTATTATAACGTTAATAATTGTGTTCCTATCCAAATAATAAGCGATAGAAGTTACTCTTAAGCATGAAATTGCATTTTGTTTCAGCAGTTACATAATTTACTCTTACTAAAGGGTTTTCCAATAAGGACTTGAAAACTTTATTTAAATAAAACGCAAGCCATTTGAGATATTTCCAAAACTTTATGATTGACTTGAAATACAATCAACACATTTATGAATGGAACTCGACTTCATTCATATGGCCACCGCGGGAACATCGTCAGCGGTCGATTCATTGGACCCAATTTTCAATGGCTCGGTCACAAACAAGTCTAGAGGCGTTAAATCGCACGAGTCGGGCGGCCAATTCTTGAGATAACACACTCACCGAACTTACTCTTCAAACCACATGTCGTCCAAGTCCATGTTTCTCAATTCGGGAAAAAATAATAGGTAATCATGGCTTGATAACGATTGCCATTCAGAGAAACGTGACGATCGTTATTGCCGACGAAAAAATATGGCCCAATGACGCCGCCGGCCTGCAAACCTCACCAAACAGTTATTTTTTGCGATTCATGAAGCAAATGTGGATTTTTACCAAACCAATAACATATAATTTGCTTATTGACGAGCCCATTGAACCAAAAATGAGCTTCGTCACTGAAGAACATCTTGGCACATCTTCTCCAGAGCCTAATCGGAGAACGTACGTTGCGTCGAATGGTCCATCGGCTTCAATTCTTAAGTCAGCTTGATCTTGTATGGGTGTAGACCAAGATCTTTACGCAAAATTCGCCATAAATTGGTCTTGACGATGCCTAGTTCTTGAGAATACCGCGAAATCGACTGATTTGGATCGTTTGCTACGGACGCGTGAACGGCAGCGATATTTTCGTCACTTCGACCAACCCGTTGTCTCACTGGCACGACAGCATCACACAATGAATATGAATACTCAAGTTTTTGTACTAAACTTGTTATTGCTTGTCTACAAGGGCGAGAATAACGACCGAAAATTGGAGTTAACGCTCCTAAAGTTGCAATCACCGACTCCGAATTTGTAGTACTTTTTTATAACTTGCATATGTTGTTCGTTCGTGAACGTCAACATGATGAAAATGTTGAGTTTATTGAAAAAAGGAAAGTAACAGTTAGATGATCAGTGAAATAGTGCGTTCACAAATTAAATTTAAAGTTGTCAAGCACCTACTGGAAAACCCGTTATTATAACGTTAATATATAGAAGTTACTCTTAAGCATGAAATTGCATTTTGTTTCAGCAGTTACATAATTTACCTTAGGTCACGTTTAATAAAGAAATCCGAGGACGTTGAATATCATGATCATAACGAGCAGTTGACGTTTTCAAACACTGAAACAAATGCTACATCTTAACTTTTAATGTAAAGTATTAGCGGTATTCAGTGTTTGGTGCATTTTAGTTTGCAACCGTTTGTTATTGTAATAAATTAGTCATTGACAGTGGCCAGTATGCTAAGCAACCTTGCAATGCTTGATGCAAATTAGGTAACAGCAGATACACAGAGCTAGTGAGCATGAAAATTTATAAAATTTTGTAAAATTGCTTTCAAATGTCACGAAGCAATGGAAAAGAAAATATTATCGAAGCGTTAGTAGATTTGATTGACATTTCTAAATTACTGCTTAAAAATGTCAGATTTTCGAGTATCACGGATGCAAATGCAATGCCACTAGCAAAAAGAACTGTACAGGTTTGGAACAGTAAGAGCGATTACAGCAAACAGTTAACCCTGATATTAAACTTTTTCGAAGTTTTTCCCGCATTGCACAATCAACATTCCCGTACTACAATAAATTTGCTTCTGTATTCCCTAACAGCATTACTTTTATCCGAAATATTAAAAAAAATCACTGCTTTCATTATAGGAATCTTAAATTATAGGATCCTTTTTTGTGACGTAATTTTTTAAAGTGGCTTTTATAGCAGCGACAAACACTATGTGGCTTAAAGTGGACAATAACCTTAACAAAAGCTATGACCAATTTTCTTTTACATTAGTAAAATGTGGTTTGCAGATCTAGGATCCCATAATATATAAATATATATGTATATTCTGGATTCTTATGATTAGGGATAATGAATATCAATATGAGTTAATTTGTGTGGTTGTTGAAATGACTAATTGGGGATTGTGGTGGCGCGCTGAAATAAGTCCCACGAAATACATTCCAAAAAAATAAATTAAATAAGTCCCCAAAAAATGTACAGAAAGCAACAACAATGTTTTTTTGGGACTTATTTTTTTTTTTTTTTGGTGACTTATTTGATTTTGGTCTATAACAAGGCGAATTCAACTACAGGTGGTGTCGGAACTACAACAATCCAAAAACAACAGTAACAACATAGGGGGGTTTGCATTGCATTGTTAGTGTTTACGGCTCAAAATATCACCCATTCTAAGCAAAACACTAACAAATCAAAACAAATAAGCTCGAACTGTCAAAATCAGAAGGCGTTTCGACACCACCTGTAGTTAATTCGCCTTGGTCTATAATGATAATAACCAAAAAAAAAAAAAAAAAATAAATGTTTGGGTCTTATTTATTTTTTTAATTTATACAAAAAATTTTAAAAATAAAAATTAAATCCACTCACATTTACTGCATACGTTTACCATATATAAAAAAGGATATAGTATTAAAATCTCTAATTTAAGAATTCCGAAAAGTCACAATCAGGATTATTTTTAAATCACGAATTTAAGAAATCGGAAACTCTAAATCCCGAATCCAATACTTGAGGACTAATTTAATTTTGTATTTGGGTACTTATTTTATGGCGCCGAATACGATCATTTATTTATTGTTTCATGAATTTTATTATTTAAAACTAGAAAGATTGGTTCGCATATGGCTTAGACATTTCTTCATCCAAAATGTCTATAAACTTAAACAAAATTGGCTAATGACTAGATATATATATATATATATATATATTTATATATTTTTGCCACTAAATGACGAAATTGGCAACACTGCGAAAATGTATTACATATTCAGCAACAATGTATAATGTTTATGTTAACATTACATTATCAACAATGAATATAAGCTTGTTAAACAACATGCTGCATTAAATAAAAACATCTCACCAATTCTAGCAACAAAACTACCCTAAATTTTCAAACAAAAATATAAAATCAAACAAGCAAACACACACTGATAAACTAGTTTCTGGCATGACAAAACTCACCAACACTATAGAATCGCAAGAGCAAAGAAGAATTAAAACAAAAACAAACCAATCCATAAACTTTATAAACCAATAGATAAAGCAACATTAATAATTCATGGACAGCGTTGCCATTTTCTGAATTATTAATTCTATATAAACTTAATGTTTGCAATGCGCACCGCACCCTACACGTTGCGACATGTTGTACAATTTGATCAAGTTGTACAACTAATTGTTAGTTAAGAGGTGCGGTTAGTCTTCGGTTGAGAAAAAATCAAAAGTGGATTATTCAACTCAATTGTACGACCATTTGCAACGTATACGAGCCGCGTTAAAACGTTCCGCATTTTCAGCCCCAGCTTTCTTAAAACATACATAACTTATTGTTATTTCGATATCAAAATGAATAAGTGATTTTAGTCAGTTGATTTTCGGTATATCGTATTACTATTATAAAAAAAAAAAATGGAGTTTCCAACGAAGCAGGTTTGTAAGGGAGAAACATAAACGTTTCGCTTACCATTGCGCTTACGGAAGGCATGAATTTCCCACTTTGAAGCAATACATTTTTGGCATATAAAGCGCATTATTCAGCGCATAAAAAAATTGTTGGATGTAACGATCAGCTTTACACACTGAATGTTTTTATAGAGTTATTTTTTCAGTATTCTCCTTTACAAACCTGCTTCGTAGTAAGGCATTGCCGTAGCACTTGAAATGTTTTTTTTTTTTTTTTTTATTAAAAGTTGTTGAGAGTTCTTTCACTTACTTTACTGCATTTCTGTATGTCTTATTGCGTATCGCATAAGTGTGCGCTTATTTTTTTAAATGTACCATTAGTGCTTCGCAAAATGATGAAATTGTTTTTTGGGATGTTCCTATCGCAAAAAAAAAAAAAAAAAAAAAAAAAAAAATTTGAAGAACAATTAAGTTTTTTTTTTTTTGATCTAGTATTTGACATTTGAATGGAGACTAAGTGAAATAATGAACCAATTGAGATAGTTTTAACTTTACTTCGATCTAGTTTCGCTTGTAAAGCACAATATTAGTGCACGATCGTTATTTTAATAAGATTTCTACAAGTGTTCCTTATTCCTCTAGTTTTTCCATTCTAGTGTAAAATTTCAGGAATCCAATAAACAACTTCCTCTACACGTGAAATATTTTCGAATGTTTTTCCTGGTCATAATTTCGAACTTTATTTTAGTTATTAGCTCTTCGTCAAAATTTTTTGATAAATAATTTAGTTGATTGCAGTTGTCATTTGCCTAATTTCGATGAATGTTTGTTTAACAATACTGCAAAACTAGATTCAATGTAAAAAAAGCATTATGGTTTAATTTAGCATCTTGAAATGATTTGGATTAGGTACCATTTGGATCGGTCTAGAAGCTAGAAACATTTCTTTAAGATCGATACACAAAATCTTAAATGTTGGTTAAATACGTAGCAGAAAAGTTCTTTAGGGAATATCAAAAATATGTTTTTCGGGAAGAGCTGAGAAATCTTAACCGATTAGGTATCCAATATCCAAATTAAGTACTAACGCAAAATACAATTTTCCTGAAAAACTTGCTTGTGTTATTTAATAAGTTTTTTATTCAGTGGTGGTAGCACTGGTCATGAACAAACCTCTGGTTTAGTGCTCGAGCCTTGAGCAAACCTGAACGATGGCAACAAAATAAAATAAAACTATAAAATGTTGTTAGTCGTGAAAATCTGATTGAATGAAACGGTCGATTGTAACGGTCGGAATGTCTATTTGAATCTTAACTCGCTGTTCTTGTTGTTGATGTTTTTTTGTTGTTTTTCTTTTCCGTCAGCATACGCAACTTGTTTACAAAAGAATAACAAACATTACGGCGCAACGTTTAAATGCGTGTGTTTGATTTGTTCTTTCTCCTCTTGTTTACAGAAAATAATATTTTTGGAATTTAAATACAACAACAATAATAAAATATAAGCAAAAATAAAAACAAATATTTAGACGAATAAAGTAAATAAAATAAATTGAAAATAAAACTAATTAAAAGTTAAATTTTTTTAAAAAAGTGTGAATTGCATTTAATACAAATTAAATATTGTTTAAATAAAAGAACGTTCGGATTTTGGTTTTGCATTTATTTCGTAAATTAAGGTAATTTTTGTTATTGTATTTATGTAGATTTAAATTCCCCTAATTAATTGCTAAAAAGTAGCAAACCAAATACATACCTACATACATAAAATTTTTTATCAACATTTATTTCAAGTTGTCATTTTGCTTATTAAGATTTTTTTTCTATTTTTCATTTGTTATTATTTGTGTGCTATAATGAGCAGACAAAAAATAACCTTAAACAAATTTTTAAAGTGTTTTTTATAATGCAATAAAAAGCTCATAGAAACAAATCGCAAAATACTTGTGTTGCCGGTCATAACGGGTAGTGTAGACACGCTACATTTTAGGATGAATGGGCATATTTTGTTAGTAACTGACTACTACTTGAATTTTATTTAAATTTAAGTTGTATTGAAAACAGTTTGAGTTTTTAAGTGCTACTCGATTAATCGATACCCTCCACAATTATTATGTGTATTGTAGAGGGTATCGAAGATATGGTACAGCCCAAGGCGAATTTAACTACAGGTGGTGTCGGAACTACAACAATATAAAAACAACAGAAACAACATAGGTGTTTTTGCATTGCATTGTTATTGTTTACAGCTCGAAATGTCAACCATTCCTTACAAAACAATAACAAATCAAAACAAATTAGCTCGAACTGTAAAAACTGAACTGTAAAAAAATTTTAATATGTATATGATTTTCTCAAGAACGTCACCAAATAATGGCCTATATACTATGAATGCTTCTTTACTTGAATTGGTTGATTCCATCAATGATTTAGGAGTACATTTCGACAGAAACTTGGATTTCAGGAATCACATCACGTTAGCAACTGACAAAGGTACTGGTGTCCTTGTCCTTATGTTAGCAAGCAACTGTTTACTACTTTGGTTCGACCGATTCTTGAAAATGGATCGATGATATCGGATCCACAGTAGTCAGCTCACTCTAACAAAATTGAGTCAGTTCAAATACAGTTTTTATTATTCTGTCTTCGCGGATTGGGTTGTGACCCTCACATTAGGTTACCATCCTATGTTAACCGTCTTGCACTTATCCTGTTACCAATTTTAAGAAGTCGTCGGAAAATGTTAAATGCTCTTTTTCTACTTAAGCTAATAAACGAAAGCGTCAATTCTCAATACCTTCTGGGAAAAATTAACCTTAACGTACCTGTTCGTTTATCAATACGTTAAGCATTCTGAGTATTAAATATTATACTACAAACTTTGCGCAGTTTGATCTATTTCGTAGAGTCTGTGATGATTTCAATAAGTTATATATGTAAATATATTGAATTTAACAAAAACATTAAAATCATAAAGAGTGATATAATATCATATTTAAATTCGTTAAACTAACCGTTTTGAATATATGTAATTGCTTAAGCTTGCATTTTTATATTTACTAAAACTTACAATTTGTAATAGTCTTTAAGGATTTTTCCATAGACTTAAGAAAATAAATAAACTGTCAAAATCAGATGGCGTTTCGACACAACCTGTAGTTGAATTCGCCTTGGCACAGCCGAATATGGTTTTCTTTCTAGTTTTTCTTTTTCGACAGACAAACCCGTTCTATTAAAATTGACTCCGGATCCAAGAAGAGTAGTCATGACCCCTCTTGTCTAGTCGAGCACTGGGATTATAGTATCGACCACTTCTTGAATAATTATCGCAAGCGACATTAAAATAGAAACAAATTTATGATTGAAATTAACATTTTATGAACCTACATATGTGTCTATTAGGGCTAGAAGTTTTTCACACTTTTTTCGAATATCAAAAACGGCATGTTAAAGTTATTAATAAAAAATATGATAATTTTTTCGGATTATTAAAAAAATTTACGCAGGGATTGGGTTGAAGTTTGAAAACAACCATTTTTTCTCACGGAAATTTTAAAAAATATACACCTGATATTTGTATATATTCCTATACGTATCACTTAAATGCTATTTTGGAATTTATCCACTGCTTTAGATTTAAAAATTTTCTTTCGGTTTACAATTCATCGCAGTTGAAACTTTCTTGGAAGGTTTTAGAATTTTGCTTCCCTGCGTGAGTTTTTTTTCGCAAAACGACGGGGGACAGGTGTTTTCATTACTTAAACATTCTTGGCCACTCCGTGGTACTATGCCAAAAATTTGGTTATAGCCCTAGTGTCTATGTTTTCTAATTAAACAAATTTTAAAGTTTTTAATAAAGTCAAAAATATAAGCCAATAGATCGTGAGCGACACACAGGGGGAGGTTTTGGAAACTATTTTAAAATTTTCTGAATGTTGTAAACGGTAAGTCCGATCGAAAAAAATTCTGGTGGTAGATAAGGACTTGTATTTGAGTTTAAGTTTAGGATTTGGGGTCTATAAACATTTCAGGAGGGCATCCATAGGTTCACCATTTTGAGCCCCTCAGGTGTTACAAAAATTTTAAACAATCCAGAATTCTTAATTTTAGAATTTGGAATTTCCTAGTCGAGTTCTACAAAAAAGCTAGCAACATGCATAGTTTATCTTTTTTTTTTATTTATGTACTTTGGTCTAATATTTGCAAATATAAGATTTAAACTTGTCCCGATTTTTATTCCCTTTACCGAAGTCAATTTTTTAAAATTTAATATTTATACTAGTTAATTAAACTGGGGGTCTACTCTCTATTACGATGCGAAAACAATTTCGATGCGAAAGCTAAATGCCAACTTGCTACTCTCTATCACTTTCGCAAAATTTTCTGAAAATGAAGCGAAAGTGGCAATTAAAATTAAAAATGGCGCGGATTTACAGTAATGAAATGTCAAAGTAAGTAAAAAAATTTTAAATTGGAAAATTTAAACAAAATAAAGTGATGATTTACGAAAAGAAAAAAAATTAAAAGATGCAAGAGACACATGCGCTAACGTATTGATGATTACCAATCACTAGATTTGCTTCAGTATTCTTTCGCATCGCAATAGAGAGTAGCCCCCCTGAATACATTTTGAATAAAACATAAAAAAATTAAAACTTTGGTTCTTATAAAATTGATTCAAGTTTCGTCTATTTTAAACCTTCTCTTGATTTTTTTTCGCATAGAGCAATAGACGCTTCTGAGACAATTTTCACGAACCTAAAAGTCGTTAAAATACAGTAATATGCTTTTCTGCAATACAATGCTCTGGTGCAAGGCGAATTAACTACAGGTGATGTCGAAACGGCATCTGATTTTGACAGTTCGGGCTTATTTGTTTTGATTTGTTAGTGTTTTGCTAATAATGGTTGACATTTCGAGCTAATTTCACTAACAATACAATGCAAAAAACCCTATGTTGTTTCTGTTGTTTTTGGATTGTTGTAGTTCCGACACCACCTGTAGTTGAATTCGCCTTGCTCTGGTGTTATATTCAAAATTTAACAAAAATGAAAGTCAAGGCGCGGGCTCTCCTTCACTAAAAATAAATTAACAATTTTTTACAGGGGTCTAATGCAGACAAAAATACGACATATTTACGTTATTAGAAGTCGATAACAAAAAAAAATTTTTTTTGACCCAACCTAAAATAATATACTATATATGTATAGTATATTCTGGGTCCTTACTATGAGTGAAGTTTTTTAACGTTGTCCATCTGTCTGGGTGTATGTTGAAATGAGATTTTCGAAATGACGGGGACAGTGTTGCCAAAACTTGGTGACCAAAAATGGCTAAATTTACGGAAAAATTGCTAAAAATGGGCTAAAAATTGGCTAAAAGCTTTTTTAAATAAAAACACATTAAAATTCAATAACAAAATAGAAATAATTAATTTAAAATTGTTGACGATGAAATTGTCAATTAAGATCAATTTGTTAAATAAGAATAAACGTAAATTAATATTAAAATAAGTTAATATTAAAAAATTAAATCATCGAAAAATTCGATGTCGTTATTGTTCATCTCATAGGAATATCATTAGTTTCAAATAATCATAAGTTTTAAATAATTTGAAGGTTAATCATAATCACGACAACATTTACCCAACCTTTTGAGGCCAGATCTACAATAAAAAACAAGTAAGAAAGTATTGTCGGTTAAACCCGTCTTTAGGATACCCTACACCACATTAGAACCTTTGTACCAAATTTTATCAAGTTATCTCTAAATTGCGACCTGTACTTTGCGCACAAGGCTTACATTGACAGCCAGCCAGCCGGACAAACATCGTTAATTCGACTCAGAAAGTGATTCTGAGTCAATCGGTATACGCAAAGGTGGGGTAAGGACCAATATTTTCAGGTGTTACAGACATCAGCACAAACGCATAGTACCCTAATCGAATTAACGGTTGCTTAATGTAACCTTTTTCTCAAATTACTTTTAACGATGTTTACTTGGCTAAACCCCCTCTCTACTTCAGCATTAGACCATGGAAGTGAGAGCAACTTTATAGTCAATTCTGAAATTTCTAAAACAATTTTGTTACCGCCTGCATCCCTTTATTGAAATACTTGCAACCAGAAAGAAACAGCGATGTTTGTGTTGATCGATTTTATAAATTTAATATTGGAATTCTGTTCCTTTATTTTGAAAGATGTTTCATAATGATGGTTTATAGCGATTTTCAACATTTGTAAAAGTTGTGATTTAAATTAAAGGCGTTTTAATTGTTCAAAATGTTTATTTTACTTTTATAAATTGTTATAATAAAATAAAAATTATTCTTTTAAAAGAAAAACAGCAAAAAAAATTTTTGGCTAAACAAGTTGAAAAATGGCTGATGGCTAAACTCATTTTTAATGGCTAAACAAGGTGAAAAATGGCTAAATCTAGCCACTAAATGGCTAAATTGGCAACACTGGACGGGGACAACCTCTTCCTATGCAAGCACATTTTAAATTTATTAATATCTGTAGAACGAAAAGAGCCAGGCATGGCACAAAATAGTTTTTTTTAAATGTAAAGAACGGTAAGAGAAATATGGTCCAAATTTGGCACGTACAGATTTGTTATTAATACACAACCTCTTTACAAAATATGGACGGGAATGGAGAAGTGGGCGTTGCACAAAATATATTTTTTGTTATACATATATAAAGGACGGTATTTGTATAACTTTCTGTTCTCATCGCACCATGGTAAAGGGTTAATAAGATTCGGCATAACAGGCTTTGGCACTCTTACTTGTTTTAAAGTATTTTTGTATGAATTACCAGCAAATCGATAAATATTCTACAGAAAGAATTGTGAAAAAATCTTTTAAAATTAAAAAGTTATATATATCTTTTTTACCTAAAGAGGTAATTTCATTTACCCCAAATCTAAAACTCGAATGCAAGTCCTTAATTGGCACCTATAAAAAGTCCCTCAAAGACACCACCACCATGAGTACATTACTTTGAGAAGTATACTTGCCAGAAAAATTCGTCAAACGGACTAACATTTAATAAGCTTTGAAAATGTTGTGTTATTTTTGGTTTCAGTTTCTAAAAAAAAAAAAAATTCCTAAGTAAAAATTCCGCTTTCATTATTTTTATATAGTTTTCTTACCAAAACATAAGAATGAATCTGAAAAAGAAAAATATTTTAAATATTGGTATGTAGTATAAATTAATTCTTGCTGTCAATAGATGACTTTCCTAGAAATCGAGAGATACAAATCTTTTACTATCTAGATCTGGAGGCATATCCTGATTAAGATCCAGAATCATTGGAATTAAAAATGTTTTCAAAGTAAGAAAGTTAGGTACCATATGAGCCGAAGCCGACAGATATCGAACATTTATTTTACTCGTCGGAATTCCTGTTTAAGCGCTTTAGAAACAATGGTTGAAAAAGGGATCCAATAAAACGATACTAACGAGCGAATTCGCCTAAAATATAATAAATCGTATATGGTACTTTTTTTTTGGCAAAAACCCTAAAATATTGTTAATTATTTTGTTTTTAAAATTAAGTAATAATATACGCTTAATACAATTACCAAAGAAAGAAAAATTAGTTGTTTTTAATTTAAATTCGCTAATGTATACTATATTAATTTTAAATAAATAATTTATGTGTATTGATTTAAAATAAATAATTTCAACTCCCACGATTATTAATTTTTCAACAATTCGTTCGTTGGTATTGTCGCCTCTCGTATACAAAAAAATAATAATAATTTAAAAACCAAAAAAGAGCGTATTTTATATTTTACCTCACAGAAATTTGTTTTATCATGGTCAAGGTCTTGTAGTTAGTCACTCTTTCGCTCACACTCATTCCACTCGACAGCACAGACAATAAGTCTTTACGTCTATCAGTCAGTCATTCTATTTTGTTTAAGTGAGTAAAATATTGGCTGGCAATCACATGTTTAGAATCGTTTGCATCTACTACTCACTTAAACTCGCAGATACTTTTTGTGTTTGTTTACTTTGTGGTTGTAGAGAAATAAATCCTGTGAAGTCAACGAATGTGTTTTTCTATGGATGATGTTTCTGTATCGTGTATCTGCTTTGGTTTGTTACCTGTCAATGGAAAAAATCATTGTTCTGCTGGTGTCGAATCGGCATCACACAAAAAAAGGCAGTAGTATGTGGGCGTGCAAAAGAGGTGGAAAATGTATCTTGTACTCGTACAAATCCAAATACAAACATTTGTTTACTGAAAAGTGTATCTCTTTGTAAAAGAAACCATTTAATGGTTTATTTGGTTCTTGTGTTATAAATAAGTGTTTAATTTTTATACTGTAAGTAAATATAAAAATATCGAGACTATATGTATTTATAGATCAAAGAATACCATAATCAATAATACTTAAACGTTTCAAGTTGATATTTGTTTTGAGGTTGGTAATTACGTTCTTTGCGGTAGAGATTTTTCCAATAGTTCCGCATAGAAATAAGGAAAATACATTTAAAGTAGATTATGATAATAGCTTTGAGATAGTAATGTATGGAGTTTCTTAAAGCCGTACCTAAACAGAAGCGGCACTCGTTTTCTAGTTGTCAGAAATTGTCACGCACATACAATTTGTATAAAGTATCCTTAAATAGCGCGGCAACAACGCTTTGCAATTGGAAAATATGATTTTGGCAACGCGTTTAATAGCGAAGTTGGCCACTTCTGTTTATAAATTGAATTTATAAATTAGTGCTGGTTCACACAGGTCCAGTTTGACTCTTCAAGTCTCGAGCTTTTAGGAGAGAGGGGTAAAGAGATTGGAAAGGGGTACATACTTGACCGTACCAGTCAGTTTTATATTTTTCTTTTCTTTTTTCATCCGTAATATAATAAAAAAGCTACAAAGTTGAAGAAAAAGAAAACAAAAATTAATTTTGTGCATGAACGTGAACGCAAGTTCAAAAGAAAATTTAAATAAAACTGTTCAAGTAAACTTGACCTGTGTGAACCAGCACTTAAGCTAGTTTTTTTGTCAATCTAGCGGTCTTATCTTCATTTTGCATTTCTATTATGTGGGTTTTATTCAGAGCTGTGGACAGCGTTGCCAGAATTATTTTTCAAGATTTTTTGAACAAAATAAGATTTAAAGATTTTTCTCTCAAATTAAGATTTTTTATTTTTAGATATAACGATTTTTAACTTTAAGTTTGTACAACATACATATTTTTCTTTTACAGTTTTTTAAACAGTAAATTTTTAAAACATTGAGGGTTTATATCAGCTTGTTGTCTATTGGTTTTGCATACTTTTGTACTTTTGTAATAACATGCATCATTATTTCTGGGCATACAAAACATTAAAAAATCATCATAGATTCGCGGTTGTTCATTTTGGGAATATTGACATAAAAATTATTTGTGAAAAGAAAAAATGTATTATATATTTAAAGATTAATTTATTAAAGAACAAAAAAGTTCATGTATTTAGTTACTATGTCGTAGTACCAAAAGGTAAAACTAATGGATCTAAATCCTAGGATTACCGTCTTGGTCGGGCCAGACCAAATTTCTGTTTTCATTGCAATATTTTTCGAATATAACAAAAAAAAAAACAGGGGCGTGAGTTTTATAATGATACGTGCTGAATTGAATGAAACTTATTTGGATTCGATTGAATCAAACTAGTGGGGTGAAATTTTATTTTTATATAAAAGTCTATGATATTTCCCATTTGGCTAGACCGAATTCTTGTTTTCTTGCAATATTTTTCAAATAGGAAAAAATATCAAAACAGAAACGTGAATTCTATAAATGATATGTTCTGAATTGAATGAATCAAGTTTGAATCAAATGTGTGGTAGATGCGAAAAAGCAATGTGCATAATTAAGGACTACATATTCGATGAATTGCATGTAAAATAAAATAATAAAAATATATAACAAGTTCGTATAATCTAGCAAATAACATACGTTCAATAAAAAAAATATATTTATTAACTTTTTATTTCATTGGGGTTTTTAGCTGTTATAATCTGCCTAGAGCAAGAGGAGTGGTAAAAAGTTACAGTTAAGGGCTAGGAAGCTTTCGGTTTGAAAATACCACATTCCATCTTTATGATATTACAAATTATCTATTTATACTATTCATACATAAGTGCTTAAGAATATCTGTTTTAACGTGTACCAACATTATTTTAATAAAAATTCATTAGGAATATATTTAGGAAAATCCGTAGTTTTTAGTGAGCTTTTTTTAAATGCAATTTTCTCAAAATGCCTTCGATATAACAACGGTATCAAAAAATATAATATTAAATTGAGAACCCTCACGATTTCATATGATGTTTAAGCTTCATAGCAACCAAACCAAAATTTTTTTGCCCAAAATGTATACATCTCTAATATAAAAATTTAATTAATTTCGATGAAACTTCTTTATATAGATGGACCTTTTTACGTTCTTATTTATTAGAAATTAAGTGCATTTAAAATGTATTTTTTTTTTGGAAAATATAACTAAAACACAATTTTAAGCCTACAATTTAATTGTGTATAAATATCGCAATTACGTATTTTAATTTAACCCTCTAATGCCAAGTTTTAGAATAAATGGGAATATATTATGAAAACAATTTTTAAGGTATTTTTGGGCCACAGAATTCCAAAAAAATATTTTTAAGCCAGTACGATGAGTCGTTTACGGTCCAGGTGAGCAAACATCTAGGAGTACCTTGAGGCACCCATGGGTATCTAGTAATAAAAACACATTTATTTTTTGAGAATTCTGTTTGTTAGTTTGTATTGAAAATAAAAAGTAATGAAAAAAATTAAAAATATTTGGTTTTGTTTATGAAAATCAAAAAAAAAAAAAAAAAAATACATGAAGTTTGCACTTTGAACAAAAGCATTGTGTTCTAGATTGTTTACAATGCTTTAAAAGCTTTTAAGAGTTTTCGAAGCTTCTACAAATATTTTTCTAGATCTTTAAGCAATTGTTATAAAATGGAAATTAATAAAAATTATTTATATACACTGAAAAAATTTTCTTCACAGATCCAATGAAATTTACATTAAAATTCAACCTTTCATTGGATTAATGAAGGATTAATAAAATCAATGACAAAATTTTCATTGATTTTATGAATCCTCATTGAAAAAATGGATAAAATAAACGTTTGTCATTAAACTAATGCAAAATTTTCATTGATTTTATGAAACATTTCATTAATCCAATGAAAGGTTACATAGGTTGAATTTTAATGTAAATTTCATTGGATCTGTGAAGAAATTTTTTTCAGTGTAGTGGACGTCAGTAAAAATTTGGAAAGCATGCCTTGAGGCACTCTTAGGCATAAGAGGGTTAAATATGTAGATTCCATAATAAAAGGTAGTTTCTTTTAAAAAATTATTAATTTTTACTTTTTTGCCTTTGTTATAAAAAATTTCAAGATTTTTCTCTTCAAAACAAGATTTTTTTTCGCCAAAAGAAGATTTTCCTTCCAAATCTTCTGGCAACGCTGGGTGTGGAGTCGGAGTTGAAGAGTCGGAGTTGCGCTTTTTGTACCGAAGTCGAGTCGGAGCTCGCGACTCTGATTCCAAAATTTTTTAACATACATTTTTTTTTATTATATTTCAAAATAAAAAAAATTATTTACATATGAAGTTTAATTTTCTCGACCTTTTCAATTTTACTACTTCGCTATAAATCTTCAAGTTCAAGGTCACTTTTATAAAAAAAATATTTATTAATAATCCAATATTTCTTTATCTCAATGGATAACTTATTCAGAGACTTTTGGTGTTTTTAATTTTAAACAAATTTTTTAAAACGATATTTTATGAAAGAACATAATTGTCAATTATGAAAAATAATAAAAATTATACACAGGAAAGAAAAATTATTCTATTCCATTTTTATAAACTACATATGTAATTGTATTTCCTATCTTATTCTTATTAATTAAATGTCTGCAATTTTGATTAATAATAAATATTTTTTATATTAAAGTGAACTTGAGCTTGAAGATTTATTGTGAATAAAAAATAAAAAAATTTTAAAATGGTCTGCTTAAAAAATTTTGAAGTCAGAAAATTAGGTGCAGTCTACATTACATATAAGTAGGTGCGTTGCAAAACTCGTTCGTTTTTAAAATTAAGAAATTGAGATAACAATTGATTTTGACAGATCTTTTAGCGCTTTATGAAAATAGATATGTATATAGATTGTATTGAACCATGTCCTTTTCTATGTTTTTAAGTGACCTAAAATTTAAGTTGGTAACAAAACTGGCTCGTTACACTTACCAGACATTTTCAAAACTATCTCTTTGCATTTTCTATAACAAAACTCACTGGATCACTATTGTTTGAAGTGCGCCAAGACATCGTTGATGAAATGGAGTCGAATTAGGGAATTTAAAAATGCAAATTGACATATTTGTATAAATCGTATATTGAAAAATATTTTAGAAGCGATGTTTATACATATAAGTGGATGTCTGCTGTAGCTTCTGTGGCGAAAGCACTAAGTGAACTACATTTTAAATTCCAACCTTCAAAGTGAATGATAATAGAAAAAAAGTAAAGGAACTCGGAAAAACACATGACATTGTTTCAGATATCATTTCCATCAATGTGGAGGTTAACCCGAAAAAAGATTTGAGAATACTTTTATCTATAGATACATCAGTATACTCACTTTGAGGAAAATTGGAGCGAAAATAAAGACTTACAATTTTATATTTTCTTGGACAATATTAATATTGATTATGGACGGAAATACCTTTGCTTGATTAAATAAGACTTTGTGGTCTTTACCTTCCATGATAGTAATGGTACTGCTCAATCACTTGAGACAAACAGCACCAAGTCCAACAACAAAAGGTCTGCTATTTCCCAAAAATAATACAAGGCTTACAACAGTTTTTTTTCCTTACCTTTCTCTTCAAAGTGTGCTATGCAAATTATACAAGAAAGAATAGAGGGCGCTTCTGAATTTTAAATAAAAAATTTATTTACAGCCAGGCATACGATGTCACACGCTAACGTTCGCATAGAAAATTACATTTAAAACAAAAACAAAAAAACGTCAATTACGTTCCTCTCAAAATATGGACTGTATTAAGGGTGGATCTGGTACTGCAAGCACTTCGCGTTCGTTCCAAAAATGCCACCGAAATCTTGGAAAAGAATATGAATAAAAAAGTGATTTGTTGCCCAATATAAAAACAAATGTTTCTTTCAAATGAAAACACTTTCCTGTTCAGATTTCACGTTATAAAACTTAGATTTTATTAAAACTTCAAAACTTTAAATTTCCACGATCAAGAAATCTTACTTTGCACTATGGCGGTTATACAATGAATAATCAAAAATTCTTCTAAAAAAAAACTTATTTTTCTCAAAATAAATATAAAAACAATTTAACGAAAATACATAAAAAATTGAAATATGAGCTTAAAATAAACCATTTGATGACAGTGGCGCCTCGAGATGTCAAAGTTCATCTAAAATAGTCCCCAGGGCTGGAAACACCATTGCCTTCAGCTGAGACGTAAACACTGTAAATTATTAGGATAATAGGATAACTGGCGCATTTACATTTGTAAAAAATTTTCCAATAAATAATTACTCTACCAATTAAATGTAAGAAAACAAAATGTGCAGGTAAATACCGTTATAATGAGATTTAAAAGAAAAATATTAAATTTATTTAAATTTTACCAGGCGATTAACCTGTGGTCTAGTGTAAAACTCTAACATTATCAATACAACCTCATCAAATGTGTTGCAGCGCCAATAAAATTGAGATTTTTCAGAGTTAAAAAAGTTTGGGGTCATGTTGACCCCAAGTGCATTTAAAGGTAAATCTCTATTTTTGCACTGTTTTGCCTTCGCATTAAGGGTATTTTTTTCTTAAGTTACATAAAAATTAGAAATTTCTTACAAATTCCAAATATCGATGTCAAAATTTGAACTTTGATCTTCAAGATTTTAGGGTTAATGATTTCCGATTTTAGTAAACGTTTCAATATATATTTAAAACTATCTCGTCTGTCCGACTGGCTGGCTGAATGTCTCTCCATGTTACATTGTGCGCAAAGTGCAGGTTCTAATTTTGAAGATAATTTCATAAAATTTGGTACATAAAAAGGTTTCAACTATCACAGGGACACAAAACCTTTTGAAAATGGTGAGAATCCGCCTATAGTTTCACATGGCACCCATTCAAACTTCTTCCCAGAATAGTCTTTGTGCTCATAAACTATTGGTTTATGTTGATATTAAGATCAAATTTAGTCCAAAAATATCTCATTGCAACATAAATTGTCGTACCAAAAATCGGTCCAGATCATAGCTCCCATGCAAATACCACTTCCTGAAATAGCCTTTAATGAAATCCTTATTAATTCCTTATAAATATTGACATACAAATTGGCGATAATAATTAGCTTATATTTCATGATTAAATGTTGGTAGGTCCAAAATTAACCATAGGTCCTATATAAAACCCATTCCGAAAATCACTTTAGGGCAAACCAATCTCATATAGATCAAAATATCTAAAAAAATGATTGACACAAAGAACTTTTACATGATTCTTAACCTCTGGTGGATCCATATTGCTCAGGGGTCAGGGGTCCCAAATAGGGTACACTCTCGAAAATGTGTCCTTCTATACTGTGATGTAGGGTAGTAAATGGCCGACTATACTTTCTTGTTTTTTTGTAAAAACTAAAACCAGGTAATGTTCATTATAGATTAAAAACGGTTTATATTCAAAAAGAATAATCTTATCAATTATAATAATGTCGGTATTTAACTTTTTTACGAATTTAGATCAAAAGTAGAGTTAGTTCCGGTTTTAAATATATGTATATAAAAAACTAAATTTTAGACTTGATATTTCACACTGCAATAATAGAACTTTGATAATCAGTTTTTTTAGAAATTTAATTTTGTAATTAAAAAATTAATGTTGATTAGATAAAATGCTTTTAGAAATAACTATTGAAACTATAAAGAGTTTTTTATAAAAAATGTTTAATACTTATGATAAGCACGTGTTAAAAACATGAAATTCTTAGACTAATAAAACTTGGCCTCAATAATTTCTTAATACATATATTTTAGGTTCGTTTAGTTTATAGCTTATATGCCTTATATTTGTATAAGACCGAAGTAAAAAATAATTTCTTCGTCAGGCACACAAACATATGTAAAGCATTTGCTTAAGATTAAGTTAAGCCCAAGTGTGCCCAACATGAACAAGTGTGCTGAACAAGCCGGAAATACAACTCAGAGCATGAAATCGTTTGATAATAAAAATACCAACGAAGAACCTTCTACACCCCGTTTGGCATTAAATAGCACTGGAGCTGTGCCAAAAAATACAAAAGTGCAAACAGGTATGGATAGATATATCACCATAACCAAGAGAAAGGCTAGTCATAAAGTTCTAACGTAGGCTCCTTGCAAGCCAAAATAGATTTGCTCCACCCATCTACCTGCGAGAGCAAACATTTAATACCATAGTAAACATGTTGTCCGAACTTGTGGGCAAAAATAATTTTTATGTCGTTTCAATACGACGAGGACAAGTCCAAGAGACCAAGATCCAAACCCATACTGAAATTAACTTTCGTATCATCTCAAAACACCTCGATGCAGCAAAGAAAAGATAATAGGTATAGATAGTTCCGTTCCCACAGAGGAAATAAGATCTGCCTTAGAGTTGGAAGGGTATGAGGTGAGATCAGTTCACAATATTTTGAACCGGAACAAAGTTCCTCAACCAATGCACCGTATCGAGATAGATTTCAATTCATCGCTCCTAAAATCAAAAAATTCGGTTTATCCTATTTACAACTTGAGATACCTCCTAAGTAGGAGAATAACAGTAGAGGAGCCATTAAAACGCAAGGGTCCCACTCAGTGCACCAATTGTCAGGAATACGGGCATACAAAATCGTATTGCAAGCTACCTCACGTTTGTGGTGACGCTCATAAAACTTCGGAATGCAATCACTCCAAAGTTGACCCAAAGGTAAGGAAATGCAGTAACTGCGGTGAAAGTCACACAGCCAACTATTGGGGCTGTAGAGTATTCTTGCAATTAAAAGAACCTGAGCAAATCCAAAAATATGCGCACTCCCAATATCGTCCACTTTATGCGTCTAGCTTTCCCGCGGGCTCTTATGCTAACTCTATACAAACCAACAAACAAAACTACTCATATGCCCAAGTCCTGAGAGAAAACTCCCACGGACATAATCCTGCGAAAGTAGCTAACGCAAACCAACCTTCATACGCTAATGTTCTTAAGGAATCTCCACAAATACCTTCTGCAGACATATCGGGCTCAATTGAAAATCTAGTTAAAATTATGAATAACTTCACGGCCACCATGCAGAACATGTTTCAGGAAATGATGCGAAACCAAAACATGCTCCTGCAACTTATTCTAAATAAAAAATGAACCAGTTAAAAATATGTTTCTGGAACGCAAACGGGCTCTCCTAACATAAACACGAAGTAGCACATTTTCTTCAAATGTACGAAATCGACGTGCTTCTCGTCTCTGAAACCCACTTTACTCTAAAAAACTACTTTAGGGTAAATGGGTACCTCACTTACGACTCAAAACATCCGAGCGGACGGGCTTGTGGTGGCACAGCCATCATTGTGCACAAACAAGTCAGACACTTTCCAATGCCGGAGTACAAGGAATATTGTATCCAGGCTACATCTATAAATCTTTCAGATTTTAAAATCACGTTATCATCCGTATATTGTCCCCCTAGACATAAAATTGCACAGGATAAATTTCTAAACTTCTTCATCACATTGGGACAAAAATGCATTGCAGCAGGCGACTACAACGCTAAGCATACGTATTGGGGCTCCAGTCTTATAAGTCCTAGAGGTAACCAGCTATATAACACCGTCACTGCAAAAAATCTTGATGTCGTATCGAGTGGAGAACCTACCTATTGGCCCACTGACTTCAACAAGCTACCAGACCTTATCGACTTTGCCGTTGTTAAAAACATCAAGCGCGATCAATTACTAATTAGTTCTTCACACGATTTATCGTCTGATCATTCATCTTCAATCCTTATTCTAAAAGGCAACTTCGATAACGCAGCTGAAAACTTTATTTCCTATCCAAACAAAAACACAAATTGGTTGAAGTATAAAATGTATGTGAGCTCTCATCTATCTCAGAGCATTTCCCTAAAAAATTCATCTGATTCATGTCTTGGTTTCTGCTGCAAGAAATGCAACCCCAATCAAGCGTACAATAAAGCGTGGTCCGCAATTCACATCTGTTGATATAGAGACCCTTGTCAGGGAAAATAGGAAGTTGAGAATACAATGGCAAAATAATCGTTCCCCAACCATCAAGGCCCAACTGCGGTTATGCCAGGCAACTCTACGCAACAAACTGAGACAGAAACACGACTCTGAAGTAGAAGGCTATCTAAACAGCCTAGATGCCACAAAAAACTCCAATTACAGCTTATGGACGGCTGTAAGACATATGCAATGCCCTATAACCCACGAATCTACACTAAAGCCTGGTACTCTGTTCAACATTTCACGTGAAATGCTGTCAAAACGCATATGAAGAAAACTTGTGCGGAATATCTGTGAAATAATGTTGATAGAGTTGTACTCTGATCATTCTGTGAAAAACTTCCGAAATGTTTCTGGCAACATTTTTTTACAACTGCGAAATAATGTAAGCTGCATTTATTTCACGTGGAACTTTAAGCAAAAACAAAAAAAATATGAACTGATTATTTTAAAAGAAATAAAAAATTTATATAACACAACCGGTAACAGTTTTTATCTATATTCACTTTCTTTTTTATTAAATTTTTTATCAAAAAAAAAATAAATTTTAGTAAAATACATGTGGGGTTTGTTAACATACGCAAAACAATGTCGCATACTTAACATGAATTAAAACGCCAAATTGTACAAACTCGCAAGATAGGTAACACTGATACATGTCAAAATTTTCGTGTGAAATAAAAAATGTTGCTCAACATTTTTTAAAAATTTGAACAGAGTACTAGGCTTAAGACTGTAAAACCGTACCTGGGCCAAAAACACAAATGAAAAAATTAATGCCTTTGCAAGCCACTTGGAGAAAGTTTTCACTCCCCATGATGCTGATACTTGTTCCTGTCGTCCAATTATTCCTGATACAGTTAACGATCCAATAAAATTTAAATTAACCCAAGTAAAATCAGTGATAGAAAATGTCAACATTAAAAAATCTCCCGGTCCTGACCGCATCACAGGCTCAATGATAAGAAACTTACGTACGTATGCTTCAAGAATCTTGCTGCTCATCTTTATTGTGATATTACGAGTTGGTTACTTCCCATCCTCTTGGAAGACCTCTACAATTGTTATGATTCCTAAGCCAGGAAAAGACGCTAGTCAAATTACGTCGTACAGACCAATTAGCCTACTATTAATATTATCAAAGCTATTCGAAAAAATATTCCTTATAAGCATAACTCCCTATCTTACTGAACACACAATCATTACGGATCATCAGTTCGGATTCCGAGCAAGGCATGGTACAATCGAACAAATGTGTAGAATTGTTACCCAAATTAGATCAGCGTTTGAGAGAAAGGTATATTGCTCAGCACTGTTTATAGATATTTCCCAAGCATTCGACAAAGTTTGGCATGATGGGCTGATCATTAAAATAACACGAATGCTTCCACAAAACACTCACAAACTCCTTGAGAGCTATTTAACTGGCAGAACATTCATGGTTAGATCAAAAAACCAATACTCCCCCACCAAGAAAATATCTGTTGGTGTCCCTCAAGGCAGCATATTAGGGCCGTTACTGTATATAATATATACAGCTGATATGCCAACAAGCCCGAGCACACATACTTCTACGTTTGCAGACGACACAGCATTTATTAGTGTTAATCAGGACCCAAAAGTTGCATCGCAGCATTTACAGTCCCCGGGATTTTACGGGATCCCAGGATTTTTCGGAATATCGGGATTTTTCGGGATTCGGGGTTTTTGAAAATTAGAAGAAAAATGCTTTTTATAGATATTAATTAATAAAAAACGTCTTTCAAAGCGGTTTACAAGCAAAAGGTTTATATTAATATGTTATTTTAAAGTTAAATATAATGTTATATTAATTACTAACACTTAAAAATATTGAAAATTATGACTTTTGCTTAATTAATGATAGATTTAATAAAAAAATATGATAAAAAATGCAACGTACGATTTCTAACAATGTGTTAATTGATTCAACTAAAAAAATAATTTCCATAAAATCTACATTTTATTCAATTACCTCAGTTAATTCAAACTAAATTAAAAAAGAATTAATATTGCAATTGAAAAGAGTAAACTTGTAATTGATTTATTTGTAAGATTCTATTAAAATTTTTGTTAAAGTCCTTATGACACTACATTTTTTATTCATTAATTGATACAGAATTGATAGAAAGAAACAGTAAATGCTAGAAAGAGCAAACTATAAAAAATTCAAAGAAAGTTTTTAGTTTTTTTTTTCTCTTGTTATGGTTTTGTTTCAGGGATGGCGTTAAGAATTTTTAAAATTGTACCACCAACCTTTAAAAATTGAACCTAATTGTTCCAAAAGATTTTTTTAGTAGAAATTAATTTTATTTATGTTCTAAAAAAAACACCACAAAAAGGTATTATAAATCTTAGGTTAAAAAGTATCAACAAAAAAGTACAATTAAAACAACTTAGCCATCCATGTTCTGTTAATTTTATTAAATGTTGCCAACTTTTTGTTTATGAGAAACCTTAAACCAAAAAGCGGTAAATCGCTGAATTTGCCCATAAACCGCTGATTCAGCAACACTTTTAATATTTCAAGCTTGAAATGTCAATTTTAACATGAACAATTTTACATTGTTTTTGACATATCTTCATTTTTTATCGATAACTTTAGTAAAATATTTGACAGCTTGCCATTTATCTTAATACAGCTGAACCCTTCGCACTTGGTAAATTTTTCTATTACTTTATATTTGCACTGTTCACCAAAACTTGAACAATGTATTAAAAATGTAGTGTCACAGAAACATTTTGACTTGGTGTTCATAACAACAACAACAAAAATTTCTTTTGCAACCACACACATTTTGCTTTAAAAAACCGTTTGCAAATTTTACCCACAGCATTTTATTATTATTTTCCACAACATTACATGCAGTCTACAACTGACATGAAATGCTTAACTTTAACACTAATATGATGTTAGTGTTAGGTATAGACTCATCATGTTAGAAGTTTTCTCATGTTATAACACGGTTGTTAATGCAAATGTTTTAACAACGCTTTTATAACTTCAAGTTATAACAGCAAATCATGTCAGTTGTAGACGGGCAGTTATATTAAAATTTTTATTCAAAACTAAATAAAATTATTTTAAACGTCAGACACAATTTCATACAAATTGTTGCTGAAGTTCTAGTTGAACCAATTTTTTTAAAAAATTTTAAGTTACATTTTTGTTTGAAAAATGAAAGAAAAATATATGAAATTCCATGGGAAGAAATAAGATAGAAGAAAAAACGAAATTGTTGCTCTGATTGTGAACTTTAGAATGAATAATTAAAATTTAAATTCGAAATTAATTATCATTTTTATACCCACCACAAAGTGGAAGGAATTGTGTAGTGTTTAAAATACACTTCTTATGGCCATTTTCTCATTAGGCAATTATCTTTTTTCCCAACGAAAAACTGCACATTAAAGAAATTTGGTTTTCTCAATATCTCATTTGCTTCGATTTTATCGCAAAACTAAGCGGCACTCATGCTCCAATTATTTATTTTCCTTTTATTTGCCGTACAGATAAATTCAATCAGCTGATTCCCAACTTTTACATGTATTTTGAGTGGTGTTGCCAACTGAAAACAATGTTTTTTGTCGGTATATTGAGAAACCCAAAATCGTTAACGGACAGTCTATCGGTCCAATAAATTTATGTTGACATTAAGTTACAGACAGTTTGTCGATACATTGAGAAAATGGCCAATAATTTTGTATAATCGTTCCATAAATTTGCCGTAGTTCCTATGCCTACTCTCGTTAAACACTTTAATAATTCTAACCCTGTGAAGAGTAAAGTTTTATGTCGAATTTGGTGCACTAATGGAATGTTTTCTTTAATTATTTTCTTCACTTCTCGTTAAAATTTCTTTATAATTGTTGGACACGCTTAACTTTAACTTTTTTGTTTAGTTTTCAATGACAGTATTTACAGAGTTAATCAAGTAAATTGTAAAGATCAGTATTCTGTTCCCTATGCTCTCAAGGGGGAATGTCATGATGAACTTCTTTTTATAAAAAATGGTAAAACAAGAAAATTTTGCTTACAATTTCGGGATTAACTAAATCCCGAAAGTCCCGGGATTACAAAACTTAAATCCCGGGATTTTCGGGATCGGGATTGGCATCCCTACACTCACAGTATTCTGTACGTAAAATTTATTGAAATTGTAATATAAAATAAATAAAAATTCGGTTAAAAACGGTGTACTTTTTCATTTATTTTTACTGTCAAAAAATTAAACGCGAATTCCGTAAAGACAAATGAATGTTCAGTTATTCTTTGTAATTCAGTTTCTAAAAAAATACCGAAACTAGTCTGCTTGTTTTTCCAATGAGAGATTTACTTATCCCATTACATATGTTTGTTTTTCTTTTGTTGTACTGACCCCTTCGTTTACAAAAGAAATCTCTAACTTTTAAAATTTTGTATGTATTTAACTTAATAATTTTACCAATTGAATGGGAATTTTTGCTTAAAAATAATGTATGTTTTTGTTCTTGTAGTGTTGTATTTGTTTCTACATAAAACAAGCAAATAGTTTTTAAGTGAATTTTGATTTATTATATAATTAAATTTCAGCTTATTTTACGTACAGAATACTTTATCAACATTAATTAATTAATCAGCTATAAATAATCTTGCTTGGAATGTGTATTTATTTAAAAATTACTGCACGGAATACTTCTAAAAAAACTACAGCCCATTACTGTAATAATATTGTGAGAGTAGCTTCCATACAAGCTTCTTTTCGTAATAGAGTCTTTGTGCCCAAGAACCATCTTATTATTTTGGTATTTAGATTAGATTTGGGCCACTTTTATTGCAAATGTTGTGCTGGTAGGTCCAAAATTAATCATAGGCCCCATCTTAAAAATACTCTAATAACTAAGTAATATTCGGCACAAAGGACTTTTAGATGAATCTTAATCTAATTACACTGTGCAACAAAATTCGGGTCATCGTCGCCAGCCTCAACACTTGTAACGCGATATGAAAGTGGACTACTAGTAGAGCAAATCTGCTAAAGGGTTTTGACAAGTTAGCTTGGGCTCCCGGAATATGGGCCCCCAAAGTTTTTGAATTTTTTGAAAAGGCGATTGGTATAAGTCAAAAAGAATACACTAAATGTACTTCTGAGCTAAAAAATAATTTCAGATATCTTCAGTAGAATCGTACAGCGATTCTTTTCTTAGAATTTATTAACCCTCTAACTATCATTTTAAGGGGTAATTTTTGTCCTTTTTCCCAACTCTTACACAAAAGTATACTAACACGGCACTTTTAAGGGTTAAAATGTTCTACGAATATTTTTGGCATCCAATTTTACTAGGGGTGTTCAAAGACCAAAACTTCGTGCAATGTATCTAAAACGAATTCTCGAAATGTCGGGCATTGACATTTTTGAATTTTTGAATAGGCGTTTGGTACAAGTCAAAAAAATATACTAAATGTACTTCTGACCTAAAAGACTATTTCAGATGTCTTCAGAAGAATTGTATGGCGATTCTTTTCATAGAATATATTAACCCTCTAGCACTCATTTTAAAGGGTAATTTTTGTCCTTTTTATAACTTCTACACTAAGACGGCACGTTAGAGGGTTAAAATGTTCTACGAATATTTTCTGCATCAAATTTCACTAGGGGTCTTCTAACACCAAAAAATGCACAGTGTTACTAAAATAATTCACAATGGATCGCATTTGTCTCCAAGTGTAGGTGTGCCCTTGGGCACATGCTCCTTCTTAACCTAACCTAAACTATTTAAATAATTTTGTTCCGGCGTGTCCATCTTATATCATACAGTCGGGCTTTACTGATTATACGTTTTTCCTCCTTTTCAATTGTGTATTTTCATTGTCGAGTAAAATAATAAACGATTTCTAAACTTCTTTGAAATCGGACAAATTTGATGATAAGTGTAAGCTTCTTTCTTAGAGTGACTTTAAATAGGGCACATTCAGAACTTTTAGATAATATTCGAATTTCTTAAAATTCTACTAAAAGTGCAATTAATAATTGTACTGTAATATTTTCGCATTTAAATAATTTGGCTAAATGCCAAATTACTGCAAAAAAAAAAATCTGACTGAGAGTGTGCAAACAATTGAATGCATTTGAAATTGAAATGAAAACGAAATTCGAAATTGTTTAAAAAAATAATTTGCATTTTTTCCAAAAATAAAGCAAAAAAAATTAGCAAAGACCTTGATATTTTAGAGTTTTTTTTGCGTTTTAATAGAAATTGTGTTTCGTTTTTTTTTCTCATTCCAAGATCAACAGATTTGTGAAAAGAAAAGTAAAAAATGAAGCGTTCAAAATTCTATTGTTTTAAATTACAATGTCAAAATGCAAAAGAACAAAAAAAAATGCATTATAAAATTTATGGCAATTTAATATTTTTTTTTTATAAATTTTAATCAAGTCAACAAGTTTTTTTCTCTTGTTTCTTTTAACACATGTGGATTACACATGTCTACATAATCGACTGTTGGGTTTGAAATCAAACCTCTGCTGAGAGAAGGTTTCAGTTTTCCTTCCGACGTTAAAGTTTTTCATGTTCTGGTGTTTAAAATTATTCATTAATATTTTTGGTTTTGTTTAAAGTTAAATTACCAGCCAAGCCGCCGTCTGTGCTGTCCGTCTACTTTTGCATTTGTCAATTTAGCGTGTTTATGATGTTCGACCGCTGGCTGCAGTTGTCATGTTCATGACAGTGAAATATGAAACGTATTTGAATTTAAAGTTTTTTTTTAGTTTGTATTTTACTCGGTTTACCTTTATATTAAAAGAAATTCATTGAACTTTTCGGGTGTAGTTTAAAGTTGTTAATTCATTGAAAATGAAAATAATTGACTGTAAATTGAATTTTTTTTTTTAAATTTTTCACAAATCTCGTTTTACAACACTCATGACCTCATTTTGTCATTTTCATGTATTTTGCGTTTTATTTGCAAACTTGGCATTTTTATAAGCATTTTTGTGGTTTTTTGTGTGGCTGTTAATTATTTTATTGTCCTCTTCGTTTAACCTTAAATCTGTTTACTAAGGCCGTGGTGCATGGGGCATTTAACAATGTGGCAAATAAAGTACAACAAATGGCTTCTTCACTAACGTCATTCATCCGTTGAAATGTTTACTTTGAATAATAAATTCCGTTTCGTTTGACAAAATTCACCTTGTACTTTTTTCTTAGCAGCTTGTGGCTGTTTTGCTGCGGTCATCCTCGTGGCATCGTTCGATGGATGAATGTCCTTGGCAAAGTTTTCTTTTTAGGTAATTTTATGTATGTATACCCTTCTATTTTTAGAGCCATGATATAAAATAAACACTTAGTGAAAAGAGAGATTGTGGGTACTGTTTGTTAAGTAGTACTTTTATTTGGAAAGTAAAATAAATTTCGGAAACTTAAGAAGGTTTATTGGATGGCTAATGCAAATATTTTTGCCATTTTCTCAATGTATCGACAAACTGTTTGTTACTAAATGTCAACATAAATTTATTATGGCCAATTTCACCAAGTTCGGTTAAAACTAACTATTACTTAAACTTCCGGTTACCAATATGTTTTTGACTGCTATAACTGGTAGTTAATTTTAACTGAATTTGATGAAATTGGCCGTTAGACTGATAAAGTGTCAGTTAAGGCCAGTTTACACTCTAATGCAATGTATTACGACATTACAAAAAATGATGTAGAATGAGAAAAATCTTATCATGTAAAAACAAAATGTATTGAGTAAGAGAGAATACGAATACAAAATCTGACAAGCGGTCGGCAAATGCTTTTTTTCTAAACCATTTAAGAAACTTATGTATTCTCATTACACCAGAGGTGTATTTTAACAGAGTATATTGAAGGTGGTAGCATTTTTATACAATTACAAAAACAACTAAAATCAACTTGATTTTATTTATACCATCCGTGTGAACATGAATTATACTTACAAAAGATTTTTATTTTTTTCTTTTAAACACGGAGAGAATTTCATAATATTTTGATTCTACAAAGTCGTAATACATTGTATTACCGTGTAAACCGACCTTTAACGATATTGGGTTTCTTAATATACCGACATAAACCATTGTTTTCAGTTGGCAACACCTCTCAAAGTACATGGAAAAGTTGGGAGTCAGCTGATTGAATTTATCTGTACGGCAAATAAAAGGAAAATAAATAATTGGCAGATCAGTGCTGGTTTGCTTTGCGATAGAATATAAGCGAATGCGACATTAGGAAAACCAAATTTCTTTAATGTGCATTTTTTCGTTGAGAAAAAAGTTAATCGCGTAATGAGAAAACGGCCATTAGACTATCAAATGGAGGGGTTTCCGGGATCTTCTCTGTTTTTTAAAATCAAAACTTTGGCATTCAATGTATTGAATGAGGTTGGTTTCAACAGCAATAGATGTTTAAATAAATGCGCTTCTTTTGCCAATATTCACTTCTATTATATGAGCCGTTTTCGACGTATAAATATCATTATATATCTGTCTTGTATTGTCCTCTTAACTCTCCAACAAGTAAGCAAAATCAGCCCTTTTGTGAGATTTTCAGGAATTTACCTTTCCGCTACTTTGGTTTTAACCACAACCACCACTTGATTTATGAAAGTGGACAGGTGAAACTTCTGCAAAGACAATCATACTGAAAGATAGGAAGTATTTCCTGCAAGACTCATACAAGCGAAGGCCTCAACTAAAAGTCAGTCCGGTGCCTGCTCATCGGTAGCAGATAGGATCTCTGGAAAGCCGCTATCTCAAGAGATTTGTCGATTTTTGTCGAAAGAATTTTAATCACTTTTTTAAAGCGGCTCCGCTTACTAAAGCTTCTCTGCATGGTCGACCTTCGGCCGGGCACAATGCCGAATTTAGAAGCTTTAGTTAGCCGAAGTTTGTTATAAAATAGAGAATAAAGTCCTTGAGCCCGGCCCAAGGCCAGCTGTGTAGAGACGCTTTTGAAAACGATTCGGGATTTTCGAATTCCGGAGTTTAATGAATAATACGTCAAAAGAAAACGAATATGTAGGTTAAAAATAAATTATTATCCAATAATTATGAAAAATCGCCCAAAGTAAAAAATTGGTGATATTTCCTTAGGCAAAATCACGCACATTTGTATGCAACCTTTTTCAGCGATTTTTCATATATCGATTTGGGCGATTTTTCTTTAATTGATTTGCTGGCACCCATTAAAATGCAAGTTATGTTCATTTATTTTCTATCTGAACTGAAAAAATGTACTAAACGTACTTAGTAATAATATGTACACAAACGGCCTTACTTATCATCCCTGTTCAGAATATTTCCTTTTATTTTAAACTAACAAAATTTAAAATTCTGCACATGCGTCATTTTGCTAATTCTACAGTGTCTCATCATTTCTCATAACTTCTACGATAAAACTTGAAAGGATTGTTAGCGCATTTAAATGCATTTTTTATGATTTTGCATTTTGTGCCTACATCTACAACATGTGTTCCTTGGCAACAAGTAAAATGTATAGATACAAAACCACAATCAGGCATACATATTTATGTATGTAATTATAAGTATACCAACATTGCTCTGTTATTTTATGTTGCAAATGATTTGTTGAAAATTAATGATCATTTAGCATGTTTAACCGTCATTAGGACAGGCGCAATCCTAACTTGGAGGAAACATCCTCTACCTACTGCCTCATCACAAGTTTAACATACAGATTATCAAAACACGTGTGGTGGTCTGCTATTGGAATTCAATTTCTTTAATGGAATATCGAGACCGGCTCTATGTAAATTAATGTACGTGTAATTTATAACATGAAGTATTAACTAAAAGGTTGTTCATCATTTCAGATATGCGATATTTGTGTTGAGTTCATGGAAATTAAAATTCCATAACAAATTAACTTATTGAAAAGAACGAATGGTGACATTAAAATATGTAAAAAGCGTTAATACGTAAAGTACACTGAATGAAAAAAAAGTTATGTTTAAAAATTGTTGCCAGGGGAAATAAAAAAGTTATATTAAATAGATATTTTCATTCCATATTTCACACAGAGGAAATAAGGCCAATTTAGCGGCAAACAAATAAAGAAAAATTATTGAATTAACATTATATTGTTTGTCGTGCTCAGTGTTACCGTTATGCGACTAAAGTCGCATTTTTGCCCCTTTTTGACAGCCGTCCCACTTTTTTGGCCTCTTTGTTTTAAATCCCCTTTTGTATCATTTTGTAGTTTTTTGTGCCCCTTTTGCCCCTTTTAATATAAGCGATAAGAGACTGAGTTCATTAAAGATTTTAGATCAAGTGTTTACTAAGTCAGCTGAAGACACAAATTACTTTGAAATTGTTTCCGTTTTTATTGATATAATTACTAACCCAGAGGATTTTGTAAAAGAGTTTAACCTCTAGAAAACAGATCAAACGATAAAAGCTATGATGCAATTTGTAAAATATCTTAGCCTGAAACAGTTTGTTACGAAATTGGCAAAAGTAGTGTTATTATACTATTTTAAGCTCGTTCTCAGCGTTGCCAGAATGAAGATTTTATCTTATTTTGGAAGATGTTTTGAACAAAATATGATTTTAAATTTTTTTCACAAATTAAGATTTTTTCACAGTATCTCTCTCAAAATAAGATTTTTTTTCGGTAAATGGAGATTTTCCTTCCTAATCTTCTGGCAACGCTGCTCGTTCTATTTACAAGTAATTAGTAACTGTTTTTGTATAAATAATTGAAATAAAAACTGTATGCAACATTTCATAAACGTTTACTTGCAAACAAGACGTGGATTTTCACGATAAATGTTTATATATACATACGTGTGTGTGTTTTTCCCAAACAATTTGTGTTATATGTATGCATATAATGTATTTTTTAAAAAATATGAAGTTTATTTTTTGTTATGATTAGTTTTCGATTAAAATAATTTAATAAATACACATGTTTTTTTTCATTCAAAATGTTCCTGTTTTTAAAGTTGCCCTTCTTTTCGCAGAATTCCCCTTTTTGTGACACTTTTTTTTGGAAAATCCCCTTTTTGTGCCCCTTTTTGAAAAATTTGAACGGTAAGGCTGGTCGTGCTGAATTCCAAATTTGTTTTCTTGATAAAAACACTGAAATTTGTTGTTGATGGGATAAGCAATTCCTATGCGCATTTCACTGGTTGCTTAGGCCAGATCATAAGGAAACTTTATCCAAAGATTTTAGAAAATTTAAAGATATTAATCAAATAAAACCGTTAAGCGAATAAGAATTATAAGCAACAGTCCTACTTGTAACAAAATCAAAGCTTAAACAAAAATAACAACAATAAACAGTGAGTTTAACTTTTCTTACATTCCCCCTCTACAATTGGTTGGAATTCTCCCAACATTAATTTTAGCTGTAAGTAGGTTAAGAAAAAACCAAAACAACTTGCTTTATTGTTTTCGCAAGAAAATCATAAATAAAGCCGTGCACTTGCTAGTTTATGATCTGGCCTAAGCAACGAACAATAAATTTCAGTGTTTTTATCAAGAATACAAATTGGGAATTAGGCACGACAAACTAAATCTTCTTAATTAAACATTTAGTATTCCCAAAAAATACTTTGTTGAAATTATTGAAGTTAAAAAAAATTGTGGTCATTCACAGTGTCTCACACTCATCGTACGGTTTTCGCAGAGTGTGCCCAATCCATACATATTTTGTTTTCTTATTACGACGTTGATATTCTTCTAGCGAGTAGTTCTCCATAGGTCTTCATTCGATATTTTTCTTGGCCACCATTTTTGTAGGATATTTCGTGGATAACGGTTAAAAAAGCTATGAGGTTTTGCTTTATTTTTGCGGTAGCTAGCCAATTCTCCGAGTTATAGAGAAGCACAGACTTCACGCAGGCATTAAAGATTCAGTTCATATTTGCTTACAGTGTTCATGTTATTTGCACGCCATACATTTCGCAGCATGACAAACGCCGTACTCGCTTTCGGGTTGCGACTTTATATATCCTGCTTAGCTCATCTGTGGGTTGAAAAGGCACTACCCAAATATGCTTTGGCGGTTTATGGTTAATTTTTATCGTTGTTTAATTTCATTCGCAACGTTTCTGTTTGTTGATATTCATTTTAAGACCAACCTTTATCAATTACTGCTGTTAATCTTCTAGCTTTAATGACATATGACGGTGGGAGAATAAAACTATGTCGTCCGCGTACTCATGCTCTCCACAGCATTCATTCATACGCCAGGTGATGACTCGCCCCTTTTATCGGAAGCGTTGTCAAAATTTGGAATACTGAAATGTTGATTACTTCCCTATATGGTTGTTTGAGGTATTCTTCTTTTCTTCTAACAAAAAGCCGCTCTTTATTATGCTAGAAACACAACTGGGACGAACGACGAATTATTCGCAACGAATATTCGTCACCAGAAATAGAACACATTGGCACACGATCATTGCGTAGACCGAAATTCGTCATGCGTAACGAACTCTGCGATAGGTTTATTCCTATTTCTAACGCAGACGAACGACGAATAAATTGGGAAAGGGACAGCGCAGCATAATAGCAAAATCCAATTTTTATTAAAAATCGTGAAATCTGTAAAGAATAACAGAAACAATTCGCTTCTATTGCGAACTTGGCTAAAATTCGCGAAAAAAATTGCAAACTTTTAAACAAACACTAAAATTTATTAGAAATCGCTAAATGAGTGGAAAAAAACAATATGTCGGAAAATAACAAAAAAAAAAAAAATTTGCAAAAATTCGCAAAAAATTTTAATATTTCAAAAAAGCCATTAAATTGATTAAAAGTCCCTAAAACTAAAAGGAATGGCAAAAATTCGGTAAAAATTGCAAAATTTGCGGAAATTCGCCAAAATTTGCTAACAGCGGCATGACAGCAAAGTCGAATATTTATTGTAAATCGTAAAAGCTGTAAAGAATCACAGGGTCAGTCAAATCGCTTCTATTGTGAACTTGGCTAAAATTAGCGAAAAATTACAAACTTTTGAATGAACACTAAAATTTATTTGAAATCACTAAATGGGTAAAAAAATGTCGGAAAATGGCAAAAAAAAAAAATGCAAAAATGGCGAAAATTCTCGAAAAATTTTAATATATCAAACAAGCCATAAAATTGTTTTAAAGTCCCTAAAACTATAAGGAATGGCTAAAATTCGGTAAAAATTGGTTTATTAGCGGAAATTCTTAGTTTGCTAACAGCGGCATGATAGCAAGTTCTACTATTTACCAAAATCGTTAAAGCTGTAAAGAATCAGAAAACTTACAGGAACAAATCGCGAACATGGCTGAAATTCGCGAAAAATTTCAAAATTTGAAACAACCCCAAAAACTAATTTGAGATCGCAAAATCGAAATGCAGAACACCAAAAATTCTGAAGTAATCCATTTCGAGTGGATTCGGATTCTAGACCACAACCAATTGATAGTTTTTTATAAATTAAAAAAATTTTAGGTTCACGCACTTATTGTGTCTCATTTGACTAATTTACGCAACGAATTCTTGCCGACGAATTCGTCGTACTATGCCAAGTTCGTCGTTCGTCCCAGTTGTGTTTATAACATTATTTATAAATAAAAAAAATAAAAAATTTCGGTCATGCCTACCCAACTTTTGGTTTATTAAAAATTTTTAGTTTACAAACTTTTTTTGTTGTACCCGGCTATTTAGAAAGATGTGTCAGTTGCAACAAAGAAATCTTTGTTTTTTCATAACAATTTATATCTGATTTGATTTTTTTTTAAATTTATTATGAAATAAACTGAAATCATACCCTGCAAATAAAATTGGACCACCTGATCCATTTTGATAAAATGGACTACTCCATGGACTGGCCCGATGTAATGCAAGCATGGACCATGTCACTGTTAAAAAGTGTTTGTAGTGAGACGACATGTCTTCGTTTTTTAACGACATGCTTTCATTTTTAAACGATTTCAATACTAATTCTCTTGAGTATACCATGGAGTAGTAGTGTTAAAACTACTCCTTAGTGGTCCAAAGGTGGGTTATATGGTCCTCTCCTAGGACATCGTAATGTTAAATAGACCAGGGTTTTTCCATACGTTTGGGTTACTTTTGGACTAGTCCTGGTCCCTTGTGGACTACTCTTTACTCGCGTTTTTGGACTGGCCCTATTATTTGCAGGGTAAGTATTAAACGTTTATCGTACATTAAGACCTGATAAGATATAAATAAAATTTTACAAGAACACACCTAAAATTTGTTAAATAAAAAATCCTTTCATATTTTATCATGAAATTAAAAAAATTTATTGGGATAATCACAGTCCATAAATTTGGTTAAGAGCAAGCTAATGAAGATAATGAAAGATTGAATCTTTAAAAAGCATTTCTAGTAATTTCGATTATGAATGTCTTAAACATCAACCATAATTGCTTCTGACTGTCTTGTTTAAAATAATAGTTCATGCAGACTTTAACAAAAGTCATTCAAATTTATAAAATTAGATATAAAAAAACTGAGCTACCTAAATAAGAGTGGCAAGCGTTGTTTTTATGTAAAACCTTCTAATGTTCATACAGTTTATACGAAACAAACGTTTAAACAGTTAGTTTTATTATGAAATTTATTGGCAATAGAATTTTCATGTTTTAAATAAACGCTTGCGGCTCGCTCTTGTTTAGGTAGCTCGGTAAATAAGATGTATTGGGGGGTAAAACATAGTTTATGTCATAAAACCTTCTATCGAATTTTGGAGGGTAAAGGGCTAAATAAACTACACGAACGGCTTGGCAAACATGGCAACTTTTTACGTTTGTACAAAGCCTTAGCGTTGTTAACAGAGATGTTTGAAGTTTGAAACATGTTTGTGGAAAAAAGAAAGTTTTGTGCTTAAGGGCAAACATGTAAAATGTTTACCAAACAGTTTGCGCTGGCTTGTGCTAAATATAAAAATTTTAGTAAATTTTAGTTTTTGAATAACGGGAAGAAGAAGCATATTGAAATAAACGAGAGCCAAAGTACTATTATTATTAATTTGTTTACTGGTGCAAATTTAATTAATTTTTTAATTATTTTTCATTAAAATAAATTTTTATTTTTTTCTGTGTATCATCGAAAGCGAGTTCGCTTTAGGAGTTAATTTTTCGAAATGAATTAAGGAGGTCCATAATAAAACGCTACAATTCCAGGTTTTATTTATTTTTTGTTTTTTTAACTGAATACTGAATAATGTTAATTTTTATGTTGTTATTCAATAACAAATAAAATGACTCTGATCCAGTGTTCGAAAATAAACACTAAATATCGTTTCTTAATGTTCGGTTCGGTAGATTTGTAGAAAAAAACAAACGCCAATAGTGTTTGTGTAGAAAATCATTAAAAAAATAACGTTCCCTGTTAGTCATCTTTCGAACACAAAAATATTACTGTTTTTATCAAGCTCAACAAAAGATGTGAACATTTAATTCCGTTCAGTTTTTTTTTTTTAAATCCACAAACTTCAATGTGTTCGGTTCGGCTCGTTAATGTTCGTCCCTTTTGGCTGGTACAAAAAATATTTTTACAAAAACCAATATTTTTAATTAGGCTTAAGTTCATGAAATTTAATTTTTATTAAATTATTTTTATGAAGAAAGGAATTTTACAACATGAAATTCAATTAAAATTGTTATTGACAATCTTTCATTCTTGACGTGGCTCGGGCTCGAACCCTGGCCGGCAGGTTACCATGACATGTTTCGATCGCAACCACTCGATCTCCTCAGATGGACTTGCCGTCTTACACTCGCAGCCATCGACGACTGCTGACGTCACTAGTCAAACATCAATCCTTAAACCAAATTGTATTTTAACATTTGGTAGATCGAAATTTGCTTTCCTGAATGATTATCCATTTTAATTGATTTTACATGTTTTTTCCTTTACTTCTGTTTTTTCGTACTTTCGTCAAGAATTTTTCTTGAAGTCCAAGTACATTTTTTTTGTTTTTTCACTTTGTCTTTCTCTTTTCTGTTGACCTTTTTCAGCACAACTTGAAGGACAAATGTACACATAGAGCTCGTGCCTTAGCTTTAACAATAATTAGTATTGTGGTTATTTTGTTGAACTATTTATGGTTTTTAATCCAAATTTTTAATTTTTTTAATTAGGCTTAAGTTCATGAAATTTAATTTTTATTAAATTATTTTTATGAAGAAAGGAATTTTACAACATGAAATTCAATTAAAATTGTTATTGACAATCTTTCATTCTTGACGTGGCTCGGGCTCGAACCCTGGCCGGCAGGTTACCATGACATGTTTCGATCGCAGCCACTCGATCTCCTCAGATGGATTTGCCGTCTTACACTCGCAGCCATCGACGACTGCTGACGTCACTGTAAGACGGCAAATCCATCTGAGGGGATCGAGTGGTTGCGATCGAAACATGTCATGGTAACCTGCCGGCCAGGGTTCGAGCCCGAGCCACGTCAAGAATGAAAGATTGTCAATAACAATTTTAATTGAATTTCATGTTGTAAAATTCCTTTCTTCATAAAAATAATTTAATAAAAATTAAATTTCATGAACTTAAGCCTAATTAAAAATATTAAAAATTTGGATTAAAAACCATAAATAGTTCAACAAAATAACCACAATACTAATAAAAATATAATGTTTGTCTACAGTATCACTACAATTGTTCTGTTTCTTAACGATGAACCGAACATTATATAATATTCGGTTCTTTCTTGAAAATAGTTACGAACGGTATTAAGGGTTGTGTATGTCTACACAATCACTAAAAAAATAGATATCGTTCCTGATTGTGTGAGCCGAACGTTAAATAATGTACTGTTTATTTTCGAGCACTGCTCTGATCAATCTGAAATAGAGGCCTGTTCATAGCATTAACTCTTTTTTGGACTGGCCTAATTTCGACATTCGTGTTAAGCGTAATTATTACATAAAGGTCAAGCTAATACATTTGTATCCATTTCCCTAATAACTTTCTGTAATGGCATTAAAAATTTACAAAACTTTCAGCAAAGGGAATTAAAATAAAAAAAAAATGAGAAAGAAATCATTATTTCGCTTAATAATTTATTCGCTAGTACCTCATTTATTTAATTAAATAAAGTACATGTGAGTGAGTAATCAATTAAAATGAATTTAATAAATGAAGAGACATTTAGATTAATTTCAGCTGATAAAAAAAAAACAAAAAATTGGTCTCATTACAAAATAAAAAAACAACAAGCAACATTTAATTTAAAAAATTACATTCATTTGTATGACTAAACAAGTTGTTGATTGAAGTGCATCCATAAAGTTGAAATTAAACTAAAAACAGATTTTTTCAGATTTACAAAACCAGATTTAACACCAGCACTACGTCCACTAAACATTATGAGCAGACAAAACGGTGCGGTGTTAAAATCATAAGATTAAATCTAACGATTAGGAAAATGAAAATGGGAAAATGATGAAAACTTAGTCGACAATAAAAAGAATAAAAATTATTTTTACTTTATGGTGAGATTTTCATCAAATTCCCAGCATTCAAAATGTATTGGTTCGTTAAAGTCCGTCCATCTATCCGTTCACTACAAATCAAATCAGCGCCATTTGTCCCAACTTGTTGTTGTTGTTGCTGCTGATTTTGTCATTACGAAAATTCATTTAAAAACATTATAATAATCATTTGGAATCCTGTTGATTTTATAATCATGTTGGACAACATTCATAATGGAAAACATCATTGAACAATATCAAACAAACAGAATGACAGACGGACAAATAAAAACGTAAACAAATGTTCGAATAAACAACATGTAAATAAACAACATTAGACAACTTCAGCAGCAGATAGAAAAAAAAACAGTACCGACAATTTCAACTACAACATATGCGGGTTAAATTGTGAAAAATATTTACTAGAAAACATACAGTGTGGCAAGAAGTTTATGATACACAGCAGAAATGCCAAGTCAACGAATCAAAAGGTTTTTTTATTTGGCTTACCAGGGGACCTGCGGAATATTAGTGCAGCCAATATCTTAAGTACTTCTTGATTGTAAAGCTGCCAGATCTTTAATAAAGAATTTCTGGTCCGAGTTCTATCAAGTACAACGAAAAACAGAATCCCCAAAGGAAACAAGGCTTGAACTGATTATTGCCAAGATAGTTTGGCCTTCTACATTGTGGCTAAAGCTTACGGTAAATAACGCACAAGGCAATTTTGAAGGTTTAGTAAAAGCACCTGATTTTGAGCTTATCACAGGGTAGAGATTTTCCAGTTGACAAGTCTTTCTGTGCTAAGAATGCAGTTCAATTAGCGAAACCAAGGATAATTACGAACTCATCTGAATCTAAATCTAAATACCAAAATCAGGCAACTCCTTACTACATAAAAACTTAGCAACACTATGGCGGTGGGCTCATTCACGACACGATCCAAAGAACTTTTTTTTAAATATGGGCATTTCCGTCAAAAGGTCCACCGTGACCGAAAATTTCAAAGTTATTAAAAGCTGATTATTTAACTATATTGTTATAGAGAAATATTTAGATTTTACTAATTTTATAAATTTATAAATTTACCCATAAATTTGTTCACTTAGATGAATAATCTAATTCTAAGGAAGAGTTCAAAGAGAAATATTTTATTCGGATTAACGGTAAAATTTTATTTTGTTTTAATCATTATTCAGTTAAATTATTATGGAAAAAATTTTACCTTCGAAATGTGACGTATCGACCCAGATTTTGGCTTAAAAAAAATACAGAAGATTTTGGAATCAAACCAAAGACATTTTTATGTTCCATTGCTACGTAAAATTCTGAAAGTAGTTTGACTAAAAAATTGTGCCAGGTTTCGCTGAATTTCGCCTTTTTATACAAGGCCGCAAAAACTACTTCTTTTTTTTCACGTTCGAACCGCTACTTCTTTTGCCATTATCTTTGACCTAGAATCGCGCGCTCCATAAACTTAAGCATAGATAACAGTGATTTCTTAGCTCTATAATTTAAGGGTTAAGAGAACGTAAAAATATTTGTTGTTTAAAATTTTATTGCATTTTTGATGCGTACGACTGTCACGTTCAACACTTTGGATTTACCCATATACTACGTTTTTCGAAACTTAGCACAATTTATTTAAAAATTTCAGAAAGTATGAAAAAGTGCCTGTTATTATTAATCATTTTTTTTTTAAATAAAATAAGAAATATTTTTATACGGTTCTCTGGAACCCAGCATCATTGTTAATACATTAATACATTGCATTAAGTAGTTTCTAATTTTTTGCTGAAAGGAAAATTATTGAAAAAGAAACTACATAATTTTCAGATTAGTTGTAATTGGCGGTTTTCTATTATGAGCATTTAAAAAGTATTTCGCGAGTATTTTTTAGTCTAGAAGATTTTCAATTTGCTTATGTATGTTGCGGCATGTACATGTGTATGTAGTTAAATAAATGTCGAATTACTCGTGATTTAGCCTGTACCAATTGAGCGGGGAAGGTTACCAAAATGATGTTCGTTAAACTAGAAAATATTTTCTTTAAACATCAAAAGCATAAAAAACTTTTTGTGATACCTTAAAAAGATATCTGCTAAACTTCGCTGACCGAGCTTGTTCGAAAATTTTTTGTCATCTTTCGAACACAAAAATAATACTTTTCTTAACCAACTCAACAAAAAGATGAGAACATTTCATTCCGTTCGGTTTTTTTAAAAAACTAAAAACTTCATTGTGTTCGGTTCAGCTCATTAATGTTCGTTCGTTTCTACTATTTCTACATTTTTTACAATAACAAGTGTATTTTGTTATACGAAAAAAAAAAATAAAAAGCCAGCAAAATAATTTAACACAAACAAAACATATACACAATACACACACAAACTGTTCGTGCTGCGGTCGTTGCTAAAATTTTTGTTTGTTCATTTCTTTATCAACGTAAAAAAAGAAACATTAAAGAACATTAAAATATAATATTTGTCTACAGCATCACTACAATTGTGCTGTTTTTAATGAAGAACAGAACACTGTAGAATGTTCGGCTCTTTCTTAAGAATAGTTACGAACAGTATAAAGGGTTGTGTTCGTCTACACAAACACTAAAAAATAGATATCGTTCTGTTTATTTTTGAACACTGATTCTTATTACAGTTTCATTTCATTTTTAAATTGCACATTTACATTGTATACAAAACATATATTTTTAAATTATTTAAATTATTAAATTTAATTAAATTATTTGTTTGAAAATTTTTTTAAATATCAAAAACAAATTTGACTAATAATCACAATTATTTAGGCTCAACCATAATATGCATAGCCTTGCTTAGCCTACTGTCAAAAATTAAGAAAAAGTCTCTCAAATGTATTTACGAAAACAAAAATATAGATTCGCACCTTGCTTAAGCAAATGACAGTTTCATTAAACTTAGCAAAAAGTTTCCTTAAGTTCAATATGGTTTGCCTCATATAATTTACATGTATTCGCTCATTACCTTAAGCCAACTTAAGCACATCATGCAAATTTGTTTTTATGTCCTATTTTAAACAAAAAACGTTTTGATCCGACAAATTTTTTGTTTGAACTGAAAAAATAATTTTTTCTTTGTATATTTTGATGTATGCGGACGATGTGAAAGATTTTCTTAGTTATCGTCGAATATCTGAGTAAAAACTCTTTTAAAACGACATAAAATCCTTTTTGCACTTTGTGCATCGTAAGTCTTATGCTATTTTATCAAAAAAAAAAAAAAAATATAAAATAATGTAAAGAAAAGGCGTCCCAAAATTAACGCAAGAGTTGAATTTGTCACCGTTTGTGCAGTAAAGTGTTGGCAAACCAAAAAAAAAAAAAAAATTCGACAGCTGACAGTTTAGTGTAAGTAAAAAGGCAGATAGAACAACGAGTCTTCATTATTTAAAAATATTTCAAAAATAATAAAAGCTTGGCGTCTTCTGTTCGAAAATTTCAAAAACATAGTCGGAATAGTGTTTTAACTTCGTTAGGTTAAGGTTAGGATAGGTTGAGAAGGAATATGCGCCCAAGGGCACACCGCCACTCAAAGACTAGTGCGGTCCATTGTGAATCCCTTCAATATAAAGACAAAGGAAAGAGAGAAGTGCCGAAGAAAGGAGATGATAGATAGATTTAATTTAGTAAGTAGATACCAGAGTAGAACAAAAACTCCCTCTACAGTCCCCTCATCGAAAACAATCGTCCCTGACAAACCTACTGGGGTCGACTGGATAACATCCAGCGAAACATCCCAGTTCGTCTTGAAATCTTTCTTCTTGCCATTTCTGGCTGAGACCCATCTTCAGTGGCACAGAACATGCTCAATCGTCTTCAGCTTCTATACCATTCCACTCCATTCTATACCCTCCAGGACCGGTTAACGGCATCGCGGAACCTATTACGTATTACGTCATAGTATTACACTCCCCCCTCCCTTACTTCAAAGTCGTGATACGAATCCTCTCTCGCGAGTTCGACCGCCACCTTGCAGTGACCGGGTACCCAACACAGCCTTTACATGAAAACCTCCATGAGCTCTCTCACAGCATTCCTACACCGTGCTACCAGGTACTTCGTTAACTGTGAAAATATTAATTTAAAAATTCAGGGAGACCGGATTTTTTCTCGATATTGACATTTCAACGGCTGGTCTGTGGACGACCTGTGTATTTGGCGTCTCTAACGAATCTATTCTCCCTGAATTTTCTAAAGACTCTAGATAGAAATTCGGCGTAAACCATTTGTTCGCGCTTAAAATTCAAATTATGGAAGGCGTTATCAACAGGTTGGCTAAAAATATCTCATTAAATAACACAATTGGAATTCCCTAGAGATGATCATTCCCAATTTAAATACTATAATTTGTTGATGAATTTTTCTTTCTCTTTTTTTTGCTGTTGTAGAAAATTATCAGCTGAGATTTTGTTGTACTGTAGTGAGTTTCTGCTGCTGTGATTGCTGTGTTTTGTGGAATTTTGCCAATAAGCAGTCAATCTTGTTGCACTTGCATAATTGGCAGTTTGTTGGATTTGCATTAAGGAACTTGATGTGGTTGTTGCCTTCGTTGTTGTTGGACAACTACGTATAGGTAAGACAAAATATGTTGCAGCTATTTTCGTAATTCAACATGCTTATTACTCCGCCCCATGTTGCAAAAAATAGTTTGCGTTTTTTATACTTTTTTTTTTGCACTGGTGCAAGGAAGTTTTCATCACTATAATTTCAAGAATGGAAAACAATCAAGCGTTTTGCTATAAATTATTTTTGATTTTAAATTTAAATAACCACAGGAATCGTTCTGAAGATTTCCTTGGAAAAGGTTGAGCAAACAAAGACAAATACTGCACTTTAGTCGACCACTTTTAGTTGCAACATATTGAATATTTCCTCAACAAATGCTACAACAAGAACAAAATATTAATATTTATTTATCTTATCTGGAACTCCTCTTTTTTAACCAAACTACCTGACTGAATGCCTTCCTGCCGCAGGCAGTGAATATTTATGAGTGGAGAGGCAGGAAAGGAAGAAATTACAGACAAACGGATTGTATTTATTTCGTTTGTATTTGCACAACAACCTCTTCAGAGTGAGTAAATATTGAAATGCAGACACATCATGAACGTTGCTGCTAACAAAAAAAAAAAAAAAGAAAAAAACGTATGATGACCGGTAGTATTTACAGTTGACATTATCTTTATGTAATAATGACTAACGATTCCGCAACCACAGTCACAAACTGCACGTACGCCACATACGACGTTTATTTGCCAAAGACCAATAATCATTGGTAGGCGTCATTGCAATCTTATACCAGAACTTGGTTTCAGTTCCTATTAGAATTGCCAACAATGTTGTTTCCTTATTGTATGTATTGATGCAATTGTACAAAGAGTAACAAGAGAGAAAAAGTATATTTGTCTTGATTACCGTGGCGCCCACTTGAGTAATGGTCATTCATTAACTTAAAGTACTTGCAAATTAGTAAGAACTTGAATTCCCAGTACCAGTATTCAAATGTGAACCCTTAAAGTCGTTTTTAACACGTTTTGTGTCTTATGGATTTGAAAGATAAATGGTTTAATAAGTGAAAATAATTCAATGTCGATTGAATTTTATTAACACTGGGGAAACGCTGAAAAAATTCTATTTATTTATAATTCTATTAAACTCGTTACTTTAAACTCTGTTAGGTGTTGCAAGTTTTTTTAGATGTATACCAGCGAACAATCTTATTGTCAAAGCGACTTTTTTGATCCTCCTCTAAACGATCTCATATTAAGATTCTCACAAAAGCAAAGTATTAATGCTTTTTTTTCTATTTTGGTGGTGCAAACTGGTAAATTATGATCTATTTTATTATATAGAATTGCAAACACTCCAAAAGTCTGAGTGTTTGCAATTCTCATTCACTCTGCAGTTTTGTTTGCTAATATCTTTGGCTTTTCTAATGTTTTACGGGTGAATGTTTCCTGTGATCTGGCCTCAGCAAACAGTGAAATGCAAATAGAAACTAGCTTATCCTTCATCAATAAATTTCAGTGTTCTTATCAGGAATAAAAATTGGGAATTAAGCACGACAAACAAAATCTTATTAATTCAAAACTTATCATATTTAAAAACGCCATAGTTTTGTTTTAATGTTCGTTATAAAGTAACTCACTTTTTTCCGTGTATCATCCAAAACAATTCATGTTTGTAGCGTTTCAAACTATTGAATCCGGATATATAATCATCCTTATTATGTAAGTCCTTGTCGGTGTCGACGTCAATTTTAATTTGGTGTCACATCAAGTGACGTTAATTTGGTATTGTTCCATTGTGTTGATCTGGACCAGTTATCAAAAATCTGACAACAACAAAAATCTCGTATGTAAAACAGAGTTAATTATATTCGACGTCGACTTAAAAGCGCTGTAGAAAATACCAAGTGACTGTCAATAGTAATCAATAGTTGTCAATAACAACTAAGAAAATACAATTATTGTTCCGTTACCGTTGACTTGTGCCAATGTCGTCTTATATTATAGGGGTAAATAGAAATTAATGCAAAATTTTATACATACAATATAAGCTCTACTAACTGGCAGCTTCGATAGGCGCACGATGTTCTAAGTCCCTCTTTTTTAAGCTCTCTCCTGACACTTCAAAACTAACGATCCCGTAGACAGCCAGCGTGCAAAATTGCATTGACAGTCGATGTTCGCCTTATGATACTTTGTATGGTTTAACGGAAACCGTATTATTTAAGAACAAGTGATAAAGCAAAACTAAAAATCATTTCTATTAAGTCTTATTGCATTTGGGTCTGTTCAGAAATAAGATTCCAACTTCAACCGTTCATGATGAGCTCATCATAAAATATAAGCATTATTGTTTACAGGCGAGCTCTAATCTTTACAACATCTGTAGCAAATTGTTTAGAAACCAGCCGAGTTGTTCGGTATTTGGAGGTTAAAAAAAACTATTAATGACAACCAAATTGATGTTGTGTGTTAAAAATTTTGGGCCATAAGTTTTATTTTATGATGATTCGATTTAATTTGTGAATCGCTAGTCGAAACCAAGGTCAATATGCCATAGTCCAGGCTTGCAATTTTGTTGCTGCAATTTTTTAAAATTCTGCTTTGAAATCGCATTCGTGTCCAGATTATTAAGTTCTTCATCTCCTTTTTATATTTTACTAGCTTAACCCGGTGCGCTTCGCTACACTGCTTTAACCACTTCTTCAGTTGAGATATTTAATATATGCATCCTATGGGAGGTATTTTCCCCCTGCGCCTACCCGCTTTATTTCTATTTTCAGTATGGTATACCATAAGAGTGACTTCTATAAAGTTTGAACATTCCTACTATAACAGTTCTTAAGATATGCGATATTAAACATTGGCGTCCTACGGGGGGTAACACTTTCCCCGCTGCAATTTTATTTCAATTTTGGGGCTCAGATGATCCTACTACCAAAAGTTCAACTAAATGCGTGCAGCGGCTCATATTAATATTTCTATCTATGGGGGTACTGCTCCTCCTCTGTCTACCCCTCCCATTTCTATATTGAAATTTATAGTTGACCATAACAATAGCTTTAACCTCGTTTGAAGACTCTCAACAAATACACCTACAGCCAACTCAAAGTTAAAAAGTGTGAGTTTTACAAAACAAGCGAGAATTGCAGAGAACCCCTTCCCAATCTTCTCACCTCTCGCGCCAATAAACTCTAGAATTGCTGCAACAAAAATTGCAAGTCTGGACGATGACTATTTGTAAATAAATTTCTAAAATAAACAAATCAATAGTTTCAAACTATCAAACTGATCCGATGATCGGATGTAGGGTTCGGTATTTTTTCTTTACAGAATATTTTTAAAATTTTGGTTATCTTTTAATTATAAATTAAAACGTGTATCTAATTTTTATTTTAAATGTCTTTAATTATCTTTATTTCGTAGAAGAAAGCTATTGGTGTAACAATAAAGATTGTCTTTTTGATATTCATTGTAATTTTTCTGAATTGAATCGTTTATGGAAATTACTAAGAACATTTATATTATATAATGGTAACCCTTTTATGGTCTAAAGAACGGCTTTAACAACATTATGATTCAAATCAACTTGAAGAAACTTAAGTGATTCTCTGCTTGTAGGAGCATTTTTCTTTGAAGCTATAAAAATCGGAATCAGTTTGACGTGAACACACCTATTAACAACTAAAAAAATTTTTTGCAATATTCAATGTTTCTATGCAAAAGTCATCAAACCATTAAAACGTCCTAAAAATACTGCATACTTCGTAAACTTTAACACAACTTCATTGTCAAATTCATTATCATTGAAATGGCATCTTTAACGTTTTAGCAGCACACGATCCTACTACTCCCGATCTCCGTTCGTTAGTTTGCGAGTATGCATGTGCACTTTTTTTCTTATTTCAATTTACACTTCCCCTTGGGCTTCATTCTTTTTTGCATTTAATTTATAATTTATTTTGCTTTTATTGCCTTTCAAGTTAATTGTGTGTAAAATAAGTTTATATTTTTAAAATTCGTTTTACGTCTTGGTTTTATTTTCATCTATTTTGTTAGGGAATGATAAGAATCGTAGCAGAGTTATTTTTTTTTAGTTTTTTGCTATTTTAACGAAACGGAAACCGCATGCAACCAACTCACATGAGCCAAGCGGACAAACGAAGTTCACTTACTGTTTACCCAGCACGTGCTTGACAGCAGGCAACGTTTGAATTAAATTAATGCAGAATAGTTTTTTCTTTCAGAATTTGCTTCAATTTATTTCATGTTTCTTTAGTTGGGCTCGTATTTAGTGTTTGATCGATGCAAAAATGCCAGAATTGTTTGTTTTGGATTTTAACTGAACGTCAGTCGTCATGCAAAAAATCAATATTTGTGGTCAAGTTGTATATTTTGTGCATTTTTTTAACTTGTTTTTTTTTATTTGTTTGTATTTACTTTCCATTAGTCTAAAGTAATTTAAACGGCCAATAAGTAGTTTGTTTAATTCTTGATAAGTTCGACTGCAGGCAGACATACTACAGATTAAAAAGCAAAAGAAAAAAAAAACAACTGATCGTATTAAATTCTTTGATCATATTTAGATTAATGCGATTATTTCTTAGAACTTCACAATTAATCAAATTCAAGAAATGTAATTGATCAGTATCGCAATTGACCGCTGATGTTTATTTTTCTCTTTGAAATGTTTCTATTAAAATAAGTACAGAAATTATAAACACTTGATTTAATTTTAAAAGATTTTAATGGGGAAAAGAAGTGTAACATGATTTTCAGACGGCAATAGATTGTTTTACAGGGGTCCAAATTTATTTATATACAAAATATTGTGTTAAAGTTTCTTGACTTTATTTAAGATCCGTGACATCGGAGAAAATAATAACACTGCGCAAGAATTTTACACTTTTTTCTGACAAGCGGGGCACCTGGTGGGCTAACCTATAACACGGGTACGCTAAATCCAGTGGTGCTAACCGTTTTTGGTTTGCTCCTGTTTTCGAGATATACCGTTGTTTCGTAAATGGAAGAGGTTGCACAACAAATAATCGCGTTACTCAAAAACGGTTTAGTTTATAAAATAAACTAAAAAAAGAAGAATATAATTCATATACAGTAGTTTTGACTTAACTGCCTTTTATTTACGTGCACTTTTGACTTAACTGCACAAAATTGATAATTTTTGGCATTATTCTTTATAATCCCATACAAATTCCTTTTTTAATTGCACTTTCTTTACCTGCACATTGAGGATAAGTGCCTAAAATTTTTGGCATTTTCAAATTATTTTTATACAAAAATCAAAGTTAGCTGCACTTTGACTTAACTGCCCAAAATACATATTTTCTGTAATTATTCTTCAAAATCCTTGTTTACGTGCATTTTGTATACCTGCACATTTTTCATATTTTTGGGCAGCTTTAAAGTAACTTCATATAAAACATCAAAGTTAGCTGCACACATGAAAAAATATGGTGGCCACTTTTTCACATAAATATCCAATTTAAGTTGTTTATAAAAACAAAAATCACATCAAGTCTAGTTGGCATCATTATAATAATAATAAAGTCCCATAACTGCCAAAGAGTCGAACCTAGACCGATAAAATGTATGCCCAACCCCCATTAGTTTTTTGTCCGTAACATTTTTTCAAAACAAACTTGCTCCTTATCATCATTCATAAGGAGGGTTTCCATAGAAATATGACGGTTTAATGAAATTCATAAATTTGACCCCTGCAGCGCCTATGATGCTCCCTAGACGGGTCAAATGTACGACCAACTTTATTTTTCATCCTCATCATTTGATTCTAACATACATACCTACCCGCTATCTCCATTTCTTAAGGGCGCTCCCATACAACATTTTCAATACAGGCTAGAAATATATTTAAGATAACGTCCCATAACTGCCTACAAGTCACCCTTAGAGGGAAAAATGTATGACCGACCTCCAGTAGTTTTTAGTCCTAAACATTTTCTCAAGACAGACGTGCCCTTTATATTCACCCCTTAGGGTCGCACCCATAAAAATATGGCGTTTTATGAAATTCTTAAATTTAATTAAAATTTTTCTTCTTTTGTAAATAAAATCAAAAGTTGTGAACATATTTAAATCATTTATGGCCTTTTTGGTTTGGAACTTGTTTTCTATACTTGTAGAAAATTTCGGAATTTTGCTTGAAACTTATTTTTTTGTTTGCCAAAAAACATTATGTTTCAAAAATGACTGCGCATACTAGAAAAAGGTTTTACATTACTTAAAGGTAATTTTATTTCGGAATTTCGTTTCTGTTTAGTTTGTTCAATAAACTAAGTCCCTTTGGAGTTACGCCAATATTTTTATGTGGTGAAAGCTCCTCTATTTTCAAAATAACGGTATATCTCGAAAACAAGAGCTAACCTAAAAAGCCGTTAGCACTACTGGATTCAGCGTACACACCACAATAGTGGAGAGGGTATTATGCATTTGTGCTGATGTGTGTAACGCCTTAAAATATTGGTCCTAGACCCACCTTAAAGTATACCGATCGTCTTAGAATCACATTCTGAGTCGAACTAACGATGTCCGTTCGGCTGGCTGGCAGGCTGGCTGGCTGTCCATGTAACCTTTTGCGCAAAGTACAAGTACAGCTCTTTTGGAGATAATTTGATGAAATTTGGGTCATAGGTTCTTATTGGCACAATACCAATCCTATTGAAAATGGGCCGAATCGTAGGACCACGAGGGAAGATAGGGGGAATTTCTTCCTCTCAAAAACTATCAAACCGATTTCAATGAAATTTAAAACATAGATAGAACCATATTTTAATGGACACAAAAGGGATGCATTTTTTAAAAAATAGGACCACAAGGGGAGATAGGGGCAATTTCTGCCTCTCAAACCGATTTTAATGAAATTTAAAACATAGATAGATCCATATCTATATGGACACATTAGCTATACAGTTTTATAAAAATAGGACCACAAGGGGAGGTAGGGGGAATTTTCTGCCTCTCACAAACTTTCAAACCGATTTTCACCATATGGTCTGGCTTGACCGACTATACTTTCTTACTTGTTTTTAAATATAATTAAATTTGTTATCTTTAAGAATTTGCTTGAAATTAAAAGATTTGATATTCTTGTTGCTTTAGATCAACTTCAGACACGAGTCCAACAAAGATTTACTAAAGCTTAAAACTTCCAGAGAATCCAGCAATTAATTTCTGGGAAAGCGGCAATTATAAACAATTAAATATCCTGGGAATTCCCGGGACAGATAATACCGAACATAAACTCTTTGTTTGATTTAAAAGGACCTGTAATTCCACTTTTTGCGCACTTTTTTATGCACAGAAAATTTTGCAATTTTCAGACACTAGCAAAATTCTTAATTGCTAACCAAAGCATAGCTAAAGTAAACCACGTAACAAGAACATACAAGATATTCTGGCAGGGTTTGAGATTATTCCTAATTTTACATAAATATGTACATGTCTGAAGCTTCAGTGATTATCGAAATTTAGCTTAAGCAAAAAGTACATTTTTATGCAAAATATTAAGGGAATAGGACTACTACAAAAAAGCTTTATAAGTTGAAATTTGACTCAAAGAAGCAAATTCGAAAAAATTTTTTGAATATAAACCCACGTTTCCACATGGAAGTAATTACCTGCAAGTAGTGTATTCGTATTATTAACGAAAAATCGAGGAAACAGCCGATTGGCTGAATGTACAAAAATTAAGTGAATGTTAGTGAAAAAGTGGGAGTGTATTTAGTTTTTCTAACTTTCACAGGCATGTGGAAACGGAGGGTAAGAAAAGAATATTAGCCCCAAACTAGTTCATTGTTTTGGTTGCATTTATATATATTTGCCGAGAGTGCAACGCCACTAGGTTAGGTCCGGAAAATTAGTAAACGATTTTCTACAGAATGTTTGAACACTTTACTTTCACCAATGTTGACATACCCCAGCGGGAAAGTGAGGAATTGATTAAATTAATAGCTAAAAAAATTTATTATTATCGAAAGAACAATAATGCATTCATTGGAATCGAGAAGGTTATTTTATCCGACAAAATAATTATGTATGCATTGCTTACCACGTAAATTCATTCCCACATTTACAGAACTAGGAATGTATTGTTTCTGTTCGTGACTATTATTTGTATTTTTTAAATATTTTCTTAGCAAAAATCCGTTATTTTATGCTGCCGTCGTCTACAAATTTTTGTCATTAAGGTTGCATTATTTAATTCATTCGCAGGATGCATTAAAATAATTTATTACAATCCGAGGACATGTTCCGTGTTAAGAATAAAGAATTCTGGAATTTTATACAAGACTAGCTGACCCGACAGACGTTGTCCTGTCCAAATTAGGAATAATGTTTGCGTTTGATTTTTAAAATCCGTTAAAAACATACGAACATTTTAAATAAAAATTAGTCAAATCGATGGAGCAGTTTTCTGATTTTAGGTAAATCGAAAAAAGTGGGCGTTCAAGTGGGCGGGGCAAAATTTTCTTTCCGTAAAAACCTAAGTTGGACCATGGCGATGATTTTAAAGAAAAACATCGTCCAAATCGGTCAAGCCGTTCTCAAGATATGCGCTTAATAGAAAAATCGGCCGTAAAAGTAGGCGTGGTAAATTTTTCTTTCGATGAAAATTAAAATGGATTAATACGAAAATTTAAAAGAAAAATTTGTCAAATCAATGGAGCCTTTTTCTGATTTTAGTTAATTCAAAAAAAGTGGGCGGGGCAAAATTTTCTCTCTGTAAAAACCTAAGTTGGACCATGGCAATAATTTTAAAGAAAAAATCGTCCAAATCGGTCAAGCCGTTCTCAAGTTATGCGCTTAATAGAAAAATCGGGCGTAAAAGTAGGCGTGGTAAATTTTTCTTTCGATGAAAAATAAAATGGATTAATACGAAAATTTAAAAGAAAAATTTGTCAAATCGATGGAGCCTTTTTCTGATTTTAGATAATTCGAAAAAAATGAGCGTAAAAGTGGGCGGGGCAAAATTTTCTTTCGTATAAATCTAAGTTGGACTATGGCGATCATTTTAAAGAAAAAATCGTCCAAACTATATAGATGTCATTGATGGTGCAATATGAAAATTGGATTTTGCCACGCCCCTCCGCCCGCAGACCCAAAATAAAAAATCAGACTTCACAGTGTCACCCGCCTGAATATCTGAAGATTCCCTGAAAATTTCATCAAAATAGGCCCAGCCGTTTTTATATATAGATAGAAGATATGTATTACATTCTCGATTACTATTAATTACATTTTCCCGCTGGGACAGCTTTTACATGAGAAAATTTCCTCTCTCACAAAAAGCTTTTCTTACATTTAACCTTCTTTGCCCTTTAATTCTTTACTAGTTACGCACAAAACCATTTATTACGCCTGTCATTAACCATCACAAAGGATTTCGATTAATACTCGATATAATCAAAATACATACATACGTTTGTATGTATGTATAAATTATGAAACCATACAATAGACAAAACTAAAATTATTCATTCGTACAAAGATAAACATTTTACCACCTTCTCGTCAATCGACATTACACAGAACAGAAACAACAAAACAAGCAGCAAACACAAAAGCGCTTGATTGATAATCCCTACAAAGAAAAGAAAGCTCTTTCATTCATTCAACAAGTCAGGTGTAAATTAACCATGACACCATTGAAATAGGTTGACTTCCCATTCGCTCATTTATCATCATTCACCCAAGTGTTTGGAAGTGTTTGTTTTCGTCTCTTAAAGGCCAAAATCACTAGAGCACGCATCTTACAACAAAGTTATATGAATGCGTCTATTATTCGTATCAAACGCTTTGTCTGCGTCGTGGGTCACATATTTTTTTAAGTGTCAGACAAATAGACGGACGAATGGATTGTCTGAAGTTGCTCAATTTGAAACTGATTCATTTTGATTTTTGTTTGTACTTCTCGTACGGAGAACAATAAATAAAAAACAATGGAGATGATTATGATTGACGTTTAATATAAAATTAATTGCTCAAAACAAAAATTTAAAAGAATGAATTCTTTCTAGGTGATTACCATGGAAGAAGAAGTACAAGGTATAGTCAATGGAAATTTTGTTCTCAATTTCAAAACCCATATAACGTCAAACAAAAATAAATATGGAAACAAATTAAAACAAGCGTCACAAATCAAATAAATTAATTTGCCATAATATGGGTAAAATAATAACAACTCTCCCTTATGAACATACTTATTATGATGGGTGATTTTTTAAGAGCTATAGGAAAGTTAAAAAAAAAACACATAAAATTCAGAAAAATGCATGAAATCTTTATTTGAATCGATAGTACGGTCCATATAATTTAATGCTTGAAGATTATTTCATGCAAATGTTGTCCGTGACTGCGCCTGGAATGGCATACTCTTTCCGACATTTCGGCAGGTATCTCATGAATAAATGCTTCAATGTTGTCTTCCAATGCGTCAATTGAAGCGGGGATGTGTGTATAGACATGAGCAGGGAAACCAGAAATATGCTCTTAAAACACGTTTTATGCGCTTTAACTATGCCCTGAAAAATGTTAAAAATATGCCCTAAAAATTAAAATTGCTCATTTGAAGACACAATATTCAATAATTTAATAACAAAATCTAAAAAAAAACCTAAAAAAAAGGTTAAAATTCATATAAGAGATGTTTGCGCCGAATATTTTCTAGATATTAACATCCATATGGGTTTTTGTCTTAAAGGGATTTTAGGTACGGTCGCTAAATTGTTAACAAATGTTAACATTTAAAAGGAATTTAAAGCTAGTTAAGGACGGGAGCTTTGATCAAATGTGAACCGATTCGAAAATAATTTAATTTTAAGTAAAATATTTTTGGCACGAATTTAATGTAAATACCATCCTAATTAGATAGCTTGCAGACACAAAGAGTCTAATTTGGATGTGAAATTATAGACCGATTCTCACCATTTGCATAGACTTCGTCCATATTTGATTAAATTATCTACAAAATTGGAACTTGTACTCTGCGCACAAGGCTAACATGGACAGACAACCAGCCAGGCGGATGGATGGACATCGTTAGATCACTTTAAAAAGTGATTCTGAGTCAATCGGAATACTAAAAGATTGGTCTAGATACAAATCGCATAACATTTATTCTTAATGACAACCTGCTTTGTCTTACAATTTAAGAGTAAAAATTGAATGAATATGTTGAAATTAAAGTAACAGATTTGCGAAAAAAAAAATTTTTTTATTTGCTTCGAAAGCTCTTGTAGGCATCTAAAAAAATTGAATATGTATCAAAATATGCATTAAAAAGGCAATATATGCGCTAAAAACCTAAAAATGCTGCAAAAAGGCTATTTTAACTAAAATATGTTGCAAATGGTAAAATATGCAAAAATATGCACTAACAAATCGATGCCAATATTCATAAAAAGCTCTAAAACGGATAAATATATTGTTTCTGCCTTCATTAGTCGCACAAGGAAAAACATGCAATTGCATATTTCTGGTTTCCCTGGACATGAGCTTTACCATAGCCCCACAAAAAATAGTCTAAAGGCGTTAAACCGCACGATCTAGGCGGCCAATTGATCGGTCCCGAACGTGAAATAAAATGGTTCACCGAACTCTCCTCTCAATAAGTCCATTGTTAAGCGTGCTGTGTGGCATGTGGCACCGTCTTGTTGAAACCACATGTCATGCAAGTCAAGCTCTTGCATCTCACGTTGTTGAGTAACAGAGGCCCAAATGCAGCGAACGGCGACGAATCGATCTGGCGGATACAGCTGCGATACTTTCTTCACTTCGCACTCTACGTAAGCGTGTTGGTGGTTTAATGTCCAACAATGTAAATTTGGTGCGAAATTTAGTCACAATAGCCCGAATAGCCGCTTCAGTGGGTCGATTAAACTAACCATAAAATGGAAGAAGCGCGCGATGAACTTTCTTAAGACCGAACTGAAGATGTTTGACAGTGAACAAAACACGAAACGTGCGTCAGCTGTTTAAACCAGTGTTGGCAAAAAGAAAATAGCTAAAAAATCACCCGATACTAAGGGTGATAACTAGTTAGGCAAGTTTGAATAAATGCTTCTTCTTTTCAGAAGTATTTATCTCATTATATTAGGTTCTGTTTGGTACACTGAAAAGAAAAAATCAATCCATTTGCCCTTAAATCAAGCCAGAGCGGTTTCAATAGTACATAAAGTATGGATTTCCGTAAGTAAAGTACAGAATGCTCGATTCAAGTACGGATTATTAAAGTGCCCCGTTTTCCAAATAATCCGAAACGGGGTTCACTTAAGTAAAACTGAAATAAATGTCAATCTCACACCGTGCTTGATTCAAGAATTTCTAAGTTGGTTTAATCCTGAATTCGGACTTGAAACAATCCTAAATTGAGACTGATTCTTACCTAAACACTTATTCCAAAGAATCAGAGAGAGAGATATATTATTAACTAACCCGTTATACACAAAAATGATAGAAATAAAGATTACGATATGCGCATGATTTCCCATAAGATGACGTAGTCTGTGAACAATTATTCGTGTATTCGCCCAAATGCGGCAATTCTGATTGTTAACGAATCCGCTGAGATGAAAGTGTGTGTCATGAAGTGCATGAAATGCATTTGGATGTTAACGCTCATTTTCGTAAAAGGCTTAAGCAATCTTAAAGCGCTGCTCAATTGTGCACCTCTCCATAGTTGAATTTGTCAAACACTTAAATAAAGAAATGTCAAATAAATTTGCAAACAACTTGACGGTATACTTTTAAAAGTTTTCATTAAAAATTATTTTAAAAATTCGAAAATGTATTGTTTTATTTCTATAAGTTTAGAAGGTGTGATTGTTTTTTCTCGGTACAAAATTTATTTCTATGAAAAAATTTCATTCATTAGATATTCGCTTTTAATATTCGCATACATTTGAACGAATGTAAGAGCGAATGTCAATAGCAAAAATAAGAGAATAGTTTGCAAATGCGGACCCGAATATTCGTCGCCCGTCGCACAGAGGGATTTGTCCATACAATGTTTGGCAAAAAATATAAGGAGTGCTCGTAGAATGTTGAAATTTTGCTCTGAGCCTTTGGTTAACTCAATTAAGAAAAATATAAAGTTTCATCAAAATTCGCCACGCCCTCCACCCACCGCCCATAGAACCCAAAATGAAATCAGTTAATAAATCCACATTATTATTGCAATTTATAAGTTCCTTGCACAATTCACTATATGAAACACAAAAGGAACCCATTTTAAAAATTAGTTAGATTTAATAGTTTTCTTAAACTTTTTTATGGCAAATATCACTATTTAAAATAATCATATGGTTTTGTTTTTCTTTTTTTGTTATGCACTTTCGATATTGCTGTCAATCAGTTATTAAAAAGTAAAAGTAAAAGCCTAAAAGTATACAAAACCTTTTATTGTAAATATGCATTGCAATTTATTGTAAATATTCACAAAAAATACGTGAGTTTTATCACAAAATTTATAAGTTTGTTCAGCGATCGCAAAAAGTCGCAGAATTTTTTTACATAAAATGAAAGAAAACATTCCAAACTTTAATTTAGTAGTAGTACTAACACGGAGGTAGACCGAGCTAACTTATTTTTTTTCTAATGAAAACTGCAAATGCTAAATTTTTTGGAGTCATTTTGATTTGCTCAGATCTCTTAAACTATATATGTAATTTAAATAATTTTTCTTTCCTATTAAATTTAAAACACTATATTTTAATAAGAATGCTCTAAAACTATTCGTAGTTAAACCATATTTATTGTATAAACAACTGAAATGTAGTAAAATGTTCATCAGTTTTCGTTGTATAATATTTAGATAACTTTACCACACTCTTTTTTATACAAAATTTTATTTTTTTTTTCGAAAACAAATCATGGTTTTCTACTAATGAAACACTTCTCTACAGAATTGCATCATAAGATTTCTAAAAAAATAACTGTAAAAAAATAGACGTTTTGCCAAAAAAAAATACCACTGTGCGTCGCCGCAATTGTATGTATAAATTTAGACGAATATTTACGTATTTTTACACAATATATTGACAATGAGATAATATTTTGAAAATTCCGTCCATTTGCTTTAAAACAATATATTTGTCTTATTTTCCCTACGCTTGAAATTTTCCAAAGAAATCCCTACAAAAAGGGAAAATTTTATACTATTGGCATCACTAGCGATGAGTAAAAATTTTGCAAAAAACATATTTTTCTGTTTATAAATTGATTGCTAACTTCAAAATAGGCACTTGCATTATTGAAAAATATGCAAAAACTTATGATTTAATTAAATTATTTAAATATTTTCAGAGAACTAATACCTTTAAATGGCTGACAAGTGTGAATCAACGTAAAGAGAATCGAAAATGCCCACAAAACATACATACTTATGTACATAAATAAAAAAATTTTTATTAATCACAGGCAACAACAAAAAAGTTATGGGCCATGTTTTCAAAAAGTTAAATATCATAACTTAATTTGTATACCCTCCAACACTAGTGGTGAATGTAGGTATACCAAGTTTGGCGTTTCGTTTGGAACTTTTTATTGTTTAGATCCGATAGTATATATATATATATATAAATATTTATATACGTAAACGTATATATGGTCCCCACACGAAAAATTTAATTTTCTCGAAAACCGACTCTAGAACAGACGGACGGACAGCCAGACGGACATGAAGTCCAAGATTAAAAAAACGGAATTGGATTGGATTACATCATAATTGGTTCCGTTTTTTAATCTTGGACTTCATGTCCGTCTGGCTGTTCGTCCGTCTTTTCTAGAGTCGGTTTTCGAGAAAATTAAATTTTTCGTATGGGGACCATATGAAGGGTTGGAGATGGAGGATAAGTTTGTTCTAAAGAAATATTGGGGTTGTAAAAATAATGGGGGTTGCTTATACATTTTACATCTCTAGGGGTGACTCCTCAGTAGTTACGGGCGTTTTTCTCTCTATTTAGCCCGAATTTCATTCTCACAGATTCCAATGCGCGTGCGGTACGGCAATTTTCAACCGATCGAGCTCGTATTTTTACCAAATTTTTTTTACCCTAACCCAACACAAAACTGGCCTACTTTTTTTAAACAAATTTCTTTTTAAATTTTCTCATCATTGATGGTCCACTTTATATATATACATATATATCTATTAATTCTGGGTCCTTCAGTAATTCTAAGTCGATTTAGTCATGTCCCTCTGTCTTTCCGTCTGTTAAAAACACGCTCACTTGAACTGCTCAAAAGAAAATAACAATGTGTAGGGATGAAACGATACGAGTAAATACAAGTACATATTCGATACTTTTATATAAGTACCAAGTATTTTTGTAATCGATACTTAGCAACCGACTACCAAGTATTATCGGTAAAAAATACTCGGCTTCGGTCAAAAGTAATCGTTTCACTTTGGTATTGAAATAAATCTTAAATTTTTGATCATTTTCCAAAGCTGTAGCACCAGTAACGGTATCAAGAAACCGTTTGACCAGTAAACACCTATAAACCACATATCGTCTAGGTCCATTTCCTCAATATCTGGCTATAGGAAGTCTGTTATCATGTCGCGATAGCAAACACCATTCACGGTAATTGCTTGGCCGACCTCATTTTCGAAGAAATACGGCCCGATAACACTGCCAGCCGCAGAGCATGCACATATGTTTTCCCATTACCTACAGACCCGGTTTGCTGACATTTGCGCACAATTCTCTTGATTGTGGAAACATTTGGTCGATTATGCTGACCAAAAAAATCACGATGTGCACGAAATGTATTTTGATTGAACGCCCATTTTCGAAAAAGGCTTTAACAATTTTAACGCGCTGCTCAATTGTGTACCTCTCAATGATAGAAGTTCTTAAATACTGAAACAAAGAAAGGTCAATTTAAGACTCCCAATTATCGTGGATTATGGTTTAACCACCCTTTATTATATATTTATCAATTTAAAAATAAAATACATATGTATTTACATTGAAAATAAATTCACAGTAACATTGTTCATTTCTGGAATAAAAGGTAAATAAAAGGTTGTTGTCCTGAACGTTCTATAAAATTTTGTTTCCAAAGATAAAAAAGATTTTTCGAAAGGCAATTGATACTTGGTGTTAAATTAAAGTGGTCTCAAACTTTACACTTTGTGTTTTGCACATAAATTCTAATGGGTCGTAGTTGGGCTGCCAGACGACCTCGAATGGCCTGGATTAACAATTTGTCCAGTTAAAAAACTTTATTTAATTTTGAAAAATAACTTTTATATTTATTTTTATTATTGTTTAAAAATTTTTGGATTTTTTGAAAAGGCGTTTGGTATAAGTAAAAAAAAATATATTAATAAAAAAAATAATTTCTGAAAATTACCCATTAAAATGAGAGTTAGAGGGTTAAAACATTCTAAGAAAATAATCGCCAAACGATTCTATTGAAGACATCTGAAATTATTTTTTAGCTCAGAAGTACATTTAGCATATTTTTTGACTTATACCAAACGCCTTTTCAAAAAATTCAAAAACTTTAGGGGCCCATAGTTCGGGAGTTCGAGCTAACTTTTAAAAACCCTTTGGCAGATTTGCTCTACATGAAGTCTACTTTTATTTCGCGTTGCAAGTGTTGAGGCTGGCGGCGATGACACGCATTTTGTTGCACAGTGGTATTTATGTTAATGTTATGAAAATCAAAATAAAAAATATATTTTGTATTTGAAAATCATTAATACACACAGAAAAAAATACCAATGTTAAAACAACATGGCGAAATGTTGATTGAGAATCATGGTAAATTTTTGCAAAAGTATGCCCTTTATTTAAATTTATCATTATTTCATATTAATTTTAAATGAAAAATATTAAAATAACCTTAAATCACGTTTATTTAATATTATTCACTGTTAAAATAATATTGTTCAATATTGAATCCATAAAAACCTGTTTTATATTAAAATCAAAAGCTTATCTTGTTAAATTAACATGCATACAAACTTAAGTACGTACATTTTTTTATTTTCATGTTTAAAATATGTTATAAAAAGAAGACAATTCCCGTATTCTTTTAATTAAAATTATTTAGTTAAATAGTACATCAAGTTTTCAAAGTAGAATGATGACGAAAACCATATCGGGCCATTCTGCTGATGCTTCTGTTAACAAAGGAGATACCAAATAAGTGAAACATGTGTTACAGGGGTAAGTGTTTTAAATTATTCTTTAATAAATGCATATGTTGTCTTCACACTGGTTTATCACACTCCAATCAATTTGATTCTACATGAAATTCACGTTGTTTCAACTTGAAATAACTTTCATTCAACGTGATTCGGATAGTTATTTTGATATAAATGACATTTTGTTCTAACTTTACTGCAATGTTAAATTAACATGAATTATAGTTGTTTTAAAAGGAAAAAATGTTGTTTGCAAGTTATTGTAAAATCATGTTAAATTAACATGAAACAACAATGAAGCAAAATCACTACTGAAAAATTTAAAATCAACCTTGTTTCTGTGTGTATGTATTTAAAATAAAAATTACAAAACTTTATTAAGAATTGTGCTATTTGCTTAAAACATTAATGAAATCAAGATCTTAGTTAAAGCTTAAAAGAAAACAAAGAGAAAAAGTGTAAATAATACTTTTAGGGTAGATTCGGCATTTTCAATTGGGGCATAATCGGTCTACGTAAACTTGGTCGATAAAGTAAAAAATCAATTTATTGAGTTACTGAGATTACTCAAACTCTTGGCTACTGCATCTTCACAATAAATAGAAAATATAGATATAAGAGTAATTTTTTATCCAATTGGCCTTTTAATGGCCAGAAATAACAATATGCAATTTTGTGATAACTGCCGGTGAAGGATATCCAAGATTCGGCACGGCCGACTACAGCACTTTAACTTGTTAAATATCAAGAACAACATAAATGACTTTTGACAACTAAATTTAATCCGTTTCCTTTTTTTCTCACTTTTTGTTTTAGGAATCCTTTGATCACAACTTTACCTGGCCTCCAAATAAGATGATTCACTAAATAAAACTTTACAATATTTTAAATGTCATCAAATAAAACAACAAAACACACACCACTGGGACATTAAAAGCTGTCAATATTTTTGATTCAGGTGTTTTCTACAAATTGAATAGTAAACTTCTGTGCTCGTTCGTTCGTTTACGTGGCTTACCTTCATTATTTGTGACAACAACAAAATAAAAATAATTTAAAAAAAATAACAAAAATTAAATAAACAAAAAAAAAAAAAACAAAACAAAATGTATGTAAACATTGAAAAGAAAATAGCATAAAAAAGCTTATCACTATTACAATTCCCAAGTGCTTTGAAAAAACCGCGGAATTTTCACTCAATTCTCTTTCCAAACTCTCTCGTGTGCTCTATCAAGTTCAAAGTCATAAAAAAAAGAAAAATAACGTTTAAAAACAATCACTAAAAAGGCCACCGAAAGCAAAAAAAATAATAAAAAAGCTTTTTAGAGAAGCTTGTTATCTCTGTGTGTGATTGTCTCTCTCTCTCTTGTTGTGGGGAGCAAAAGTTTTGTATTTATTTTCTTTTTGCAAGCACGTTGTTTTCAATACAGCTTACAAATGAGTAACGAATCGTCTGCGAGTGAAACAACACCGCTACGTCGTCCCGACGAAAGATACATTAATTCGCTACCTCAAACGCCTCCTCCGTCGTCGTCGTCTTCGACAACGTTTAGTAATTTTCAAACGCGAAACTTGGCCCGTAACAATAATAATACAAATTTAGATTCTTCGGCAACGGATCCAATAAATTTGGCCTCAACAACGGTTGCAATTTCCAATCACAATAACAACAATATTGAAGTTCGCTTAAGCCACCATCACCCACGTCAGCATTTAAATAACAACAACAATAGTGAATTATTTATTAAAATGGAGACAAATAAACGGATTTTATATCGAGTTGGCTTAGATATTTTGATTTTGTTGTGCGGTAAGTTGATATTTTTACGCTTTTAATTAAAAATTTGTTTAACAAACGGTCATCAATATTTTGTTTCTTTAAATTGTTAAGAAGTGATGCAAACTGAATAAAATTTGCATTGTTTGTTTATTTGTTTTGGTCGAATTCTTTGGTGAATGACTCTCTCTGACAACCAACCAGTCAGTGTGTGTACTAAAATTATCATTAAGTATGAGTTTTTGGTTGCCAGATTACAATTACAATAAAATATCCAAAATACCAAACGCACTTTGAAGCAATACATTTTTTACACATAAAGCGCATTTTTCAGCGTATATAAGAAATGTTGGATGTTACGATCAGCCTTACACACTGAATGTTTTGATACAGTTATTTTTTAGTATTCTCCCTTACAAACCTGCTTTGTAGTAAGGGAATGCCGTAGCACTTGAAATATTATTTTTTTTTAAGTTGTTGAGAGTTCTTTCACTTACTTTACTGCATTTTTTTGCGTAGCGCATAATTGTGCGCTTATTTTTTTAAATGTACCATTAGTGCTTTGCAAAATGATAAAAATATTTATTGGGTTTAGATCTGTAGACCATTAATATCAAGCAATGGCAGACAATAGGCTGAATAGTCTCAATATTATTTACATCCTCGCTTATAGTACAAAAGTCTTGTATGCTTTTATTCATTTATTTAACATATCGACCCCTTTGCGCGAAATTATCGTATGTTACAAAAACCAAATTTTACAGGACAGTCAGTTTTCTACTTTTCTCTGCTTTCGCTTGCAATATCAAAATGAAAATATTCATGTGCTTTTTGGAGTAACGAAGTGGAATTCGCCTACAATATTTTGTCAGGTGACGTCGCTTTGAATGAAGAACAAGATTGCATCAAAAACTCAATTTTGAAAAAATGGCATATACGATAATTTCGCGCAAAGGGGTCGATGTACCTGATTTACTAATGTCGTGAAACAGCATCAATTGTGATTTTCAGGCTACGCCTACTCATACTTAAGAGTCAGCTGGAGTTGGTTGCGTCAGGTATCTGATAGTTATTAATAATACTCCAGGCCTGATTGGCCCTTTCTGCTTAATCTAATGCTGAGCATCGACGTCCAAGTTCATCGGCAATTTCATTGGCTTCGGCATTAAAACGGCCAGACACTACATAGTCACAACTAATACATTTCTATGTTTTTCGTTAAGAGCTCTTGTTCAATATCGAACTAGTTTTGATTTGAATTATAGAGCTTTGAAAGCCGCCTGACTATCAACATCATTATTAGAGATTTTGGCTTCAACATTTAAAAACAGTAATATCGTGCATTTTTTGATACAACTTTTATTTGTGATAAGACATCGGAGTACGATGATTGGAAGGAGTAAGATGATAGAACTAAATTAGTATAATGTATAATAATAATGTATAAATACCTGTTAAATATCGATTACGATAAGTAATCAATTAGATACCTTTTCAAAAAGAATCGTAATGATTACATTACTCTACAAGAAAAAATTTCTGATTACTAATTGATTACGATTACAAGTAATCGAAAAATAATCAGAAGTACCGGCGATTACTACAAAAGAATCAAAAGTAATCCGATTACTTTAAACGATTATTTTTAATTATTTATGATTATTTTCAACAATTGTGTATTCATTTGCACTTAAATTTTTTTGAAACAGTTGATAACCTGTTTAAAGTTTTCATAATCAATAAAAATAGCTAAATAAATAATAACTTGTAAACTTTTTAATTAAAGAAAAAAAAAGGAAAAAACAATAACTTTATAAAAATTTGTGGTAATAAAAAAAAACAAACAAAAAAATGTTATTAACAAATCGTCGGCTTAAAGTATAAACCTGCTAAATCCACTTTTTAAGTAAATTGATTTTCAAGTATGGTCGAGAAAGATATGCCCCGTCGACCAGCATGTAGTTTTCTTCCATTTGAGTCCTGAAGTGAGTTAAATCAACAATACTTTTGGTTTGCCTCTCAAGCAGCAAATAGGAAAAATAAAAAGTGTTTTTGTCTCTCCTGTAAAATTTGTTAAAAGGGAGTTAGCAAGTTTACACTCTAAGCCGACGAAATGCCGCGCAACGATTATTCGCCGAATAATCGGTGGGAAATTTATTCATTGGATTTTGTTGTTGGATTATTTTTTGATTACTTGTAATCGTAATCAATTAGTAATCATGCAAAACCTAAAGTAATCGTAATTGTAATCATTACTTTACCCTTAAAAAAAGTAATCTAATACGTAATTATTACGATTACTTATCATTACTTAACAGCTATGATTTAAAACATAATACTGGTATCAAATCTATGAAAACCTTTTTCAATGTTGCTAAAGAATTTTACAGCAACATAAAGCTGGCTCAATATCACAAGGTTTTCTTATTTTTATTCAATTATGTACATATATATATGTACAGGTAACCCTCCTACAACACGGTAGATAGGTTCCTAGAAAACGCCGTGTTGTAGGAAAACGTGTTATATGAGGCTAGGAGACAGTGTAAAATATAATTTTTTTTTTTTAATTAAATATTTTCTTTAAATTCATTGTCTTTATTAGAAATATGTTCATACATATTGCTGCATCACTGAAATCTAACTAAATCGTAACAGGGATGCAAAACTTAGTATTTTTATACTATTTTGGTACAATTTTAACTACTCAATCATGATAGAGTTTCAATTCCATTTTATCGTGTTAGAATGATACCGTGTTGTAGATGAGGAGATTTCCGCAAATTATTTTTCGTGTAAGATCGAAATCGTTTTGTAGGAAGCCGTCTTGTAGGAGGGTTACCTGTATTTCCAGATAAAGTCACGTAGCAAAATTTACTTAAACAAGGTGGACAAGCACGTGTTGCCGTCTCTGGGTCAACACTAAATATGTAAATTGTCAAACAACCCCTAATTACTAATAATTCATTTACAATACAACGCTTACGATATTTCGAGCAAAATCTAGTTGTTTTGACTAGATTTCCCAAACAAAACAACATCTATTTCGTGACTAGATTTTGACGAAATATACTCAAAATATAGTAGTTCTTAAGGTGCTTTTACACGATTTGTATTTTGCGGTGGGTTTGCCAAATGTAAAATCCATATCTATTAATAAATAAATATATATGTGTAAATAAATAAATACAAATTCTTATATGCCTCCACAAGCAAATGACTTGCAAAACAGCTGATGTCAGATGGTTTGTCAGATCAAAATAGAATACGCTCTATTGAAAAATTCTACTCTGCTAATTCCATCTGACATTTACAGGAGCAAATTTTTTTTGCGTTTACACGACATGTATGATTTTGCAGTGAGAAATTTGACAAGAACACTGCTAAATACAGATCGTGTAAAAGTACCTTAAGTGATGCTATGGTGAGCTATTTGTTTTTTTTTTTTTTTCTATATATGAGTCGTTTATTTTGAAAGTGGTTTAAGTCCATTTTTTCTTATATTGAGATATTTAAGGGTTTGTGTTTGATTTGTTTCAAAAATATTGTTAAGTGGTATTAATTTTTTTTTATGGCTTTGTGACCTTAAACATGTTAGAATATATAACGTAATACATTTTGTAAACTTTACTAGAAAAATAAGCTGTTTCAGAACCTAAAATGGACTTAAACCACTTTCAAAATTAATAAAATTACTTTTTTGTTTGTGAAAAGGAATAAGTCCACTTATTTTAAAGAAATTAAGCAATAGAAATTGTAAATTTTATTGCTTTAAAATAAATAGGGAAGCTTTCAATTTAGATACAGATTTTTATTTATTCAACATTTTTCATTTTTCGAATTTATTCTGTGAGCTAAATTTCAGTTATGTATTTTATAAAGCTTTTTTGTAATAGTTCTATTCCTACAATTTTCCAGAAATGACTTTATACACTACCAGACTATTATATTGTATTTCTTGTTACATTTTACCTTAGCTTTCCGTAGGAAAGCAATGAGGTATATTGAATGTACAGAAAAATTTACAATTATTAGACACTAGCAGAATGTAATGCATTTTCTGGCCCGCTACGGCCGTCGTCAGCATTCTTTGTGTCTCACTGGATAGTGTTACTTTATAAATTGAATGTATTTAACTCAACTATTTTAACAAATAGAAACTGGGAATTATTTCCTTCCGAAGGTAACTTTATATTATATTCAACATTTTTCATTTTTCGAATTTATTCTATGAGCTAAATTTCAGTTATGTTTTATAAAGCTTTTTTGTAATAGTTCTATTCCTACAATTTTTCAGAAATGACTTTATACACTACCAGACTATTATATTGTATTTCTTGTTACATTTTACCTTAGCTTTCCGTTGGAAAGCAATGAGGTATATTGAATGTACAGAAAAATTTACAATTATTAGACACTAGCAGAATGTAATGCATTTTCTGGCCCGCTACGGCCGTCGTCAGCATTCTTTGTGTCTCACTGGATAGTGTTACTTTATAAATTGAATGTATTTAACTCAACTATTTTAACAAATAGAAACTGGGAATTATTTCCTTCCGAAGGTAACTTTATATTATATTCAACATTTTTCATTTTTCGAATTTATTCTATGAACTAAATTTCATTGCTTAGTAACTCCTTCATATCCTTATACTTAGGAGTTGAAATTGGACGTACATATTTGTAGATTGGTGTTAATTTTATTTTGTTGACGTTCCTTGGTCTTCCCCGACAGAGTTATAAGTCAAGTATTTTGAACTCTTTATCCACTTCCATAGATTCTTTATAAAACATTTTATAGGGTTCACTTTTTATAAATCGCATCCAACTTATCCTTAGCCAATTTACAGATCCGCCACTAGTGTTTTTTAATCTCTTATGAATTGCTTCTTCTAGAGGTTTTGTATTTTAGATAATAAAAATTTGTGGACTTAAACCGATTTCAAAATAATTTTTTTTGGATTTCGTTAGTTAACTCATTTTCAAGTGCCCAAAATCATAGCGATTTTAATGATACTAGACATAAATTGTTTATAAATAAAAAGATTATATAGCATTGCGATTGTTGTTATCATTAACTACTTTTTTTTAAAAAATGGACTTAAACCACTTTCAAAATAAACGACTCGTATAACTAAAAAATACTCTCCTGCAAAAGAAAACAAATGTAATTTTAATAAAAACAAAACAAAAACTGTTGAAAAAATTCTAAAATTTTGAGAAAATAGTAAAAAAAAAATGGAAAATACCAATTATATTGATAAAATAAATGAAGTTGATTATGAATAAAAGGTAATGCAAATTTTTAAATGTATATTTCTTGGTACGTATGTACATATGGATGTGTTACACAAAAAACTTTCAGCCAGCTGTTTTTGGTGTGAGAAGAAAATTTCGCTAATGTCAAAAAGTACAATGTAAACGCACTAGATTTTCGTTGTAATGTCGGAAATCGAAAAAATTTCGCATTCACCATCCTCTTATATTATTATATTGTATATCCAATTATAAGAGATATTGGCGATATATATCATATGTGCCTTAAAGTTTAGAAAAAAACCATACTTTTGTTTTAAGCACTAATAAAATTGTAATATGAAATTATTTATTCAGGTTTATAAACCTTGTTTATAATTGGCATAATAAAACAACACGCGATGTGGTTTTATGATGTCATTTCAATAGTTTCCCTTAACCACACAACAATACCTGTCTCATGTTCTTTGCAATGAAACTCCTAAACAGTGGCAACTCCCAATAAACACATCTTACGTACACACAAATTTTGAAAACACCTTTTGGTTAAAAAAAACTTTGCTTTCAATGCCAATATGTATGTGCATTTATAGCAACCGGTTTTTACTTCTAATACGAAATCGTAATTCTCCTACTCACATTTCTCTAAAGTTCTTTAAATAACCCGGAGTGAATGAGAAAAAAAACCAGTCGGTTACATTTTGAAAAAAAGCGTTTTATTTATTCTATTTAAGTAATTTATTTATACACATTTGAAAACAATTGTTTTCTAAGAAGTATTTTATATGCAGTTAGCTACAGGTACAATATACTCTTCACTTTTTTTTATTTTTTGTCATTGTTTATCAGCAAATATCTAAATATGAAGTAAATTTTGTAAAACAGCCTCAAATGTCGCATTTTTTTACCTTAACTGTATCCAGGGATGGCAATTCTAGTAGTTTTCCGTACGGAATGTTCGATCAGTTCGCACTTTGCTTAAGCCAATGACAGTTTCATAAAACTTAACAAAAAGTTTCCTTAAGTTCAATATGGTTTGCTTAATATGATTAACATGTATTCGCACATTCGCTTAATCCAACTTAATCACATTATGGTTAGGCCTTTAGTTTTTTTTTTTTTTTTTTTAATTTATTTTTATTATTGAATCTTATCGAAATTTACAATAGGTATTCAAATCTTAATTCTACTTGTTGTTTATTAGTTGTTACCAGTGTAACCACTAACTGCTGTATTCAAATTTTAAAAATGTCTTCTAGTTAGGCTCAAAGTATCGGTTCTTTTTAGCCTCTGGTGACCTTCGAACTGAAGCAGACCCCGAGCGAGGTAGTTAGGGTGGGCCATTAGTTTATCGATGTAACTTATTGAATATTTTTTAATTTCCTCCTGGATAGTGGGGACGTTGAGATCTCTGTGGATAATATCATTACGTTTATACCATGGGGCGCAGACAATTTGTCGTAATATTCTAGACTGTCTTCTTTGAAGCTTTTGGATGTTAGATGCGCATGCAGTACCCCATAATTGGATGCCATATGTCCATATTGGTTTTATGATGGACTTGTACAAGAGAATTTTGTTGTCTAAGGACAAGTTTGAGTTGCGACCGAGAAGCCAATGTAGTTGAGCTGCTTTAAATTTCATAGCCGTTATTTTCGCTTCAATATGACGCGACCAGGTCAAGCGTCTATCTATATGAATTCCCAAGTATTTAACATGGTTTTCTACCGGAACAGTGATGTTATTTATTTTTACAGCTGGGCACGTTTGTCTTCTGAGCGTGAAAGTTAAGTGAGCACATTTAGCCGGGTTAATCTTTATTCTCCATTTTTCTAGCCAGGCCTCTAGTTCATTGATGTGGGACTGCAGATTTTGCGATGCGACTTTTGGGTCATGGTTAACGCTAATAAATGCTGTGTCGTCTGCAAATGTAGAGGTATGCGTGCTCAGGTTTGTTGGCATATCCGCTGTGTATATTATATATAGAAGCGGTCCTAATATGCTGCCTTGGGGACACCAGCAGTAATTTTCTTGAGGGGGGAGTATTTATCTTGCGACCTTACTATGAATGTTCGGCCTGTTAGATAGCTCTCCAGAAGCTTGTGAGTGTTTTGAGGAAGCATTCGTGTTATTTTGATGAGTAGCCCATCATGCCAAACTTTGTCAAATGCTTGGGAAATGTCTATAAACAGGGCTGGGCAGTATTGCTTTTTCTCAAACGGCGATCTAATAAGGGTGACAATTCTATGCACTTGCTCTATTGTATCATGTTTCGCTCTGAATCCGAACTGGTGATCCGGGATGATGTCGTGTTCATTTAGATGAGGAGTTATACTTAAAACGAATATTTTTTCGAAAAGCTTCGATAGGATTGACAATAATCTTATCGGTCTGTACGACGCAACCTGGCTAGCATCTTTTCCTGGCTTGGGAATCATAACAATTATAGACCTCTTCCATGAGGATGGGAAGTATCCGACTCTTAATATAGCGTTAAAAATGAGCAGCAAGATTCTGGAAGCAGACGATGGTAGGTTTCTTATCATTGACCATGTGATGCGGTCAGGTCCGGGAGATTTTCTAATATTCACTTTTTCTATTGCAGATTTTACTTGAGTTATGTTAAATTTAGTTAAGTTTTAGATAAAAGTCTCTTCACGTACTCTAAAATTGTATCAAATATCATTCCCGTTTTCTTACAGTGGTTTAATGAGAGCGAAAAATTGAGAAAAATTCGTCTTGAACTGAAGTTGTTTTAAAAGAATAATTTTTGTGTATTCTCATTTTACCAAGCATAATAAATAAAGAAGCAGACCTAATATTATTTTACTTATGTTATGCTCGTAACATAATTGGAAGGAACACCTACAATTCCGCCCTAAAAAAATGTATTAAAAGTCTGTGTTAGTCCCAATTTACACTATGGACAATTCTTGCCGGACAGACGAAGTTTGATGGTAAAGGGGCGACGCTGTATTCTTGACATACTACTGTTTTCAAAGCGAATTGACTAGAAGGCGGGGTCAAGTCAACATATGCCGTTTTTTTTCGGTGGTCGACTTGTCAAAGTTTGTGTACAACTAGTTTTTTATGTAAACAAACCTTTTTTTTACAAGCAATATTTTTGAAAACCCGACCACAGAAGCAGTGTTGTTGTAGAATTGACCTCACCTTCTACTCAATTCGCCTTGACTGTTTTCCTCTCTCGCCTACAAACTTCGTCTGATCGGCAAGAAATGTTCACAGTGTAAATTGGAACTTATATACTGAGACACAAAAGTAATTTCATTTTACCGGTGTATGAAATAGAGCTAGATCTAAGCCAACGTACGACGGATATACCTTTTTACGTTTGCGTCAGCTATTGTGTGACTTTTTATAAAATATTATTATCAGTACATTTTAATTTGATTACGTATCTATGTCATACGCTTCTAACGGTTTATCATGTTTACATGTGTTTACACAAATACCCAGTAGTTTGCGTAACTAACCGCAATTCGCTAATATAATAAGACTCCCCTTTAGTATTCAAAAGTTTGTATGCAGTTAGTCAATAATCAACAATAGCTTCTTTTAAAACTATTAGGTATGAAAGGTAACACGAACGGTGCGTCGCGACGTATCATTCTGACATGCTAACACATTCAAAGTATTCAGTACATTTAAAGCTTTGCAAAACGGTAAAACGGAAATTTCTTTTTACTCTTTTACATTGTACTCCGAATAAATATACACATTTGCATTTGAGATCAATCTGTAGAATTAGTGTTATCATGTCTATTTACGTATATTTGTGTGATTTGCCAAAAAAGACAATTTTTCATATCTAATGAAAAAAGATATAAATCAATTTTGTACCGTAAACCAAACAATTTTTTGATAAGTAAAACCAGTGATGGTGATGAAAAGATATGAAAAAACGGGCTTAGTACGTTTTTTTTAATAAAAAAGCGCGAAAAAGAGCTAAAATACATATATTTTTTACGAAATCAGCAAAAATTTTGTACATAACAATTTAAAGATTTCTTAAATATGGTGGCATTGTTAGGTGCATTAATTTAACACATTTGACAAATATGTACAAATGAGCTTACAACGTTCACACAGTTGCAAGAGATTTTTTGGCAATTTTAATGACAACATTGTTAGATCTGACCACCGTGTCTGTACGATATTGTGACTTTTGTATGCATCATAGGTATGTTAGAAATAAATGATTTAGATGAAAAATAAAGCAGATATGGAAATGATCATAACTTCATGAGGACATTATCATTAAAAATGTCTGATCATATATTTGGTAACACCTTCAGCTGTTACATGTTAGAGGCCTGCACTACTCAACTTAAAAATCGAATCACACTATAAAACTATAAAACAACCGTTATATTGACAAAAAATAGCTAAATTGCCATTATTTATTAACAATAGCGGATAACTTCACTATAAAACGCGCTGTTAAAATCGGACATTCCAATTGCAAAGCGTTGACGCCGCGTTATTTAGGAATGCTTCATACAAATTGTATGGGCATGAGAATTTTTGACAGCTATTAAACGCTTTCCGCTCTTGTACGGACGGCTGTTGGTACGGCTGTATGGGTTTTGTTGTGATTTTTTAACAACAATAATCTTTTTAGTAAGTTTCGTTAACATTCATGTTGTGTATGTAAAAATGACGAAAGAGTTCGGACCCTGGGGCATAACGTGATTATATTTTGCATACATAGTAAACTTAATAAATTAATAACACGAAACAAAAAAAATAAATCATCAAATGAATTGAAAAAAATTTCAACTCATTCAAGTCATTGTGTGCAAACACAGAAACACAATTGTCTGCGCTCTCTCACATGATACACGTGTGTTGAAAGAACAAAATGACGCCGTGCTGCCCAACACTTGCGTTTTCAAACGCATTGAAGCAAATGAATTGAAAAAAATTCTATGGATTAAAATAACTTATTGCAGGCCTTTATTTCATATCGACATGAATTTATTCTTTATTATTAATGGAAGCTTCGCAATAAGAAAAAAAAGACATTTCAGTGACAAAATTCTTCAAAATTCAAATATAAACTAAAATATATTTGCATTTTATATGCATTTTTCTTGTTACACATCATTTGCAAATTTAAAGAAATGAGGGGAAAAAGTTTTGCTGGGTTATTTCCATAATTTATTCACGACAATTTCGTATTTTCGTACTTAACATCAACCAAAAAAAGAAAGTGCAACGATTCCAAAAATCCACAAATGGTTTCATAAGGCATAAATGCAATTTCTGTTAATTTTTTTTTTTGCACCACTCTAAAGAACCAGCGCAACAGGTAAATGAACGCAACGTATGCTAAAATTATGAAGTGGGTGCGTTGCAAAAATTGCACAGTTTTTTTTGTTTTTGGTATTAAATTAACAAATTAAACAATTGATGTTGTAACAATTAATATTACTTATTTATTGTATGACTAAAGAATTTCTTTAAAATTTCTCCAAGTTTATATGCGATTTTCTTATATAAATGGCTGCTTTGTTTTTGTTTAATCTTTGAACAAGTATTCATTAAAAGTTCATTGATGAATTTTGTATAAACTGTTTAAAATTTTTAGCTAGTCACTTTTTCGAGTTGTAAGAGTGTGCTTTGCCGAATCTTAAATACCCTTCACCATGTGCAATAAGAAGAATATAAGAATAGTATTCTATAGAAATAAATAAATCTATTTTGTGCCACGCCTACTTTTCCAATTCCTATTGAAAACCAAAACGCATGTACCTTATTTAAAAACTGGCCGTTCTCTTGCTACACAGACAAAATGAAAAACCAACTTCAATTAACGTATTTGCTAGAAATTTGTACTATTAATTAAATTCTGTATTGATTTTCCGCCAGCAAACGAATTGATCATATCAATTAACATGTTTGTAATTTTAAGCTTTTCTTGCTGTTAAGTTTTAATCAATAGGTTAAATTGAAATGTGACCACCAGCAAAAGAGGCTAAATAAACGTAAACACATTTTAAAATATTTTTTTCAATCAACACAGTTAATTGAAACAATTAAAAAATTGTTTGAAAATTTTAAATATTTTAAAGTTTGTGTGTATGTTTTCATATTTGCATATATACACACAAAAATTATAATTTTTATTTTCAATTAAGGGAAATTAATTGGAACAATAAAAAAATTTTTTGAAACACCATTATTGAATTAATTGAAAAAATGTTGGTGCAAATATTTTCTGTGTTATGTATACACAAAAATATCAAAAATAACAACAACATGCGATTTATGGGTAAAATTAGATGCAGTTGTGTAACTACCTTGTCCCCATCATATCTGGGGTCTTCGGAAAACCGATCTCAACGGGCAGAAGGGCCCATAATGTACAAATGTGTATCTAATACATTGGTGTCCAGCCCATACCACAATTGTGGAAATTAATTCACACACATTCTTCACACGCATTCTTACGCTCTTTCATTTAGTCCACGAGAGTACTCAATTCAGTCGTCGATTACCAAGCGACGAGTGCACATGCGGCGGATGCTTACATACTTTTTGTGTTTTTATTAAAAATATTTGTCTCTTTATTCACTAATACTAATAAAAAGCTATGCAACCACAATTTAAATTTTGGACGTCACTGATCTAATATCAATATTGGTGTAATATCAATATAGTAGAAAGTACAAACTGAATGACTTATTTACATATTCCCTTTTACCTTCGGTTAAGGTTATAATAATAAAAATTGCAACAAAAACATGAAGTGATGACGTTTTCTGAGTCATATGAGGTGGAGAATATCTGTTTTCGGATTTTTGTTTACATTTGTTTTAGCGTTGCCACTTTCCTAAATAATTAATAAATAACTATAATCGATAATGGGGTTATTTTTTTTTATTGAACTGTTTATGGTTTTTAGTCAAAATTTTGATATTTTAATTAGGCTAAAGTTCATTGAATTTAATATTCAACAGCAACATGAAATAAATTACAATTGATTGATAATTTGACTGAACTGGGAATCGAACCCAGGTTTTCACGGACAGGTTGCCATGACATGTTTCGATTGTAACACACAAAATCTCTTCAGAAGGGTTTGCTGTTTAACACTTACCACCATTGACGACGGCTGGCAGTCAATAGTCAAACATCAATCTTTAACCAAATGGTATTCTAAACTTGTTTTAATTGATTAACATGTTCTACCTTACTTCTGTTTTTTCGTACTTTTGGCCAGAATTCTTCTTGAAGGCTTGTTTTTGTCTTTCTTTTTCTTGTTGATCCTTTTCAGCACAACTTGAAGGAACAATGTAAACATAGAGCTCGTTCCTAAACTGTCAAACACTAGTCAAACATCAATCCTTAAACCAAATTGTATTTTAACATTTGGTAGATCGAAATTTGCTTTCCTGAATGATTATCCATTTTAATTGATTTTACATGTTTTTTCCTTTACTTCTGTTTTTCATACTCTCGTCAAGAATTTTTCTTGAAGTCCAAGTACATTTTTTTGTTTTTTCACTTTGTCTTTCTCTTTTCTGTTGACCTTTTTCAGCACAACTTGAAGGACAAATGTACAAATGTTAAAATACAATTTGGTTTAAGGATTGATGTTTGACTAGTGACGTCAGCAGTCGTCGATGGCTGCGAGTGTAAGACGGCAAATCCATCTGAGGAGATCGAGTGGTTCCGATCGAAACATGTCATGGTAACCTGCCGGCCTGGGTTCGAGCCCGAGCCACGTCAAGAATGAAAGATTATCAATAACAATTTTGATTGATTTTCATGTTGTAAAATTCCTTTCTTCATAAAAATAATTTAATAAAAATTAAATTTCATGAACTTAAGCCTAATTAAAAATATTAAAAATTTGGATTAAAAACCATAAATAGTTCAACAAAATAACCACAATACTAATTATTGTTTGAAGATTATTTCATGCAAATGTTGACCGTGACTGCGCCTCAAATAGTCCATCCGCTTCGTCCGATTTTGGCATACTCTTTCCAACATTTCGGCCGGTATCTCATGAATAAATGCTTCAATGTTGTCTTCCAATGCGTCAATTGAATCGGACATGTCTGTATAGACATGAGCTTTAACACAGCCCCACAAAAAATAGTCTAAAGGCGTTAAATCGGTCCCGAACGTGAAATAAAATGTTCACCGAACTCGCCTCTCAATAAGTCCATGGTTAAGCGTGCTGTGTGGCACCGTCGTGTTGAAACCACATGTCATGCAAGTCAAGCTCTTGCATTTTGAGCAAAAAAAATTTTGATATCGTCTCACGGTAGCGCTCACCATTCACAGTTACGTTACGATTCGCATCATCTTTGAAGAAGTGCGGTCCAATGATGCCACCAGCTCAAAACCGCAACAAATTGTGACTTTTTCTGGATCTGGATCATGGATCATTTCTTTTTTTCTTTCTTTAGTCCTATTTTCATCCATACATGATCTAGAAACTAAATCCGCTATCATATTAGAGTTACTACAAAATTGCATTTATATATATTCCAGAGCACCGTGTAAAATGCATCTAATTTGCAAAAATCTAAATTATTTAGATACAAAGATGATATACTTGCCAAAAGATAAACTTTGATCCCATATTGCCCTATTTAAAACGAAGGGTTACCACCCCATTGCATTTTTGCCAAAACGCGAACTAGCACGAATTTCAAAAAAAAGCTGAGACACGTATTTAATTAAATCGACTAAAGATTAAAATATGTTAATTTGGCACTTTTATTACAAACAACCCCGAACAAAAAATTCAAAACCCTTTTTTTTACAGAAAATCCTTAAAAATAAGGACATGGATGATCGTTCTTGGACAAATTGTATATACAGTTGGACGCGCCTTAAAAAAGCCTTTTTTACGATACCCAATTTGCATATGTTGGTAAGGAAACAGATTCTCAAATTAACAAAACATGCAAAACTAGACCCTTTTTCAAACTGGTCCAGCTCACGAGAGGTCAAAGCTGGAGCCGAAATATTTAAAATGTCATCTTAAAAAAGTCCAAGGTTCTTTTTTAGGAGGGTACATCGAATACGAATTTTGCTTCCATACAACTTGAGTCGCTCTAATGTACATGTTTTTTCACAAAAAAAAGCTTACATTTATTATTTTCTTTGCTCGCCCTCTCTTACTACAAGAGCCAATTGCTTTTATTTTATTTGGTAGTTGCTCTTCTCTTTCTTAGATACTTTTTTTTAACAATTTAACAATGTGCCTTGAATGCTATTTATTGGAACAGATTTCTAATATCACTCATTTGCTGCAACATCGTCATAATTCAAAAATATTAGTTGTACATAAAAAGACTTATGCCTGTATTCATAAAAATTTTATAAATTTAATAAAGATTTAACGGACAAATTTAGTATGAAAATTATCCTTAATAAACGTTTGTTAAATTTAATAATCGTTTATGAATACGGGGATTAAGTTGTAAGGTTCAACCATAATATGCATTGCCTTGCTTAACCTACTGTCAAAAATTAACAAAAAGTCTCTCAAATGTATTTAAGAAAACAGAAACAAAATAAAAAAACATTTGATTCCTTACGGAATGGGCGATTAGATTCGCACCTTGCTTAAGCAAATGACAGTTTCATTTCATTCCTTAAGTTTAATATGGTTTGCCTCATATAATTAACATGTATTCGCACATTTGCCTAAGCTAGCTTAAGCACATTACGGTTGGGCCTTTAAATTTACATCCGACATAACCCTAAGTCTAGACGAGCAATTTGTTTGGCAATTATTGCCGTAGCAACTATCAAATTCTGTTGCCAACACTAGATTTTAACGTGTGGACTGCATAAATATGTATTTGAACACATGTTCAGCAACAAATGTTATAATATATTGCTGAGCAATTATCTTTTAACACAAGCTGTCAAAATCAATTATTAGTTACAAAAAAGGAAAAATTTTAAACTTAAAACATAAAATTTAAATACAAAATTTACAAATTAATATTAAAAAAATAATTAAAAATAAATTGGTTGCCAAAGAAAATGTAAGTATTTATTTACATACAAATTCATGTTTTGTGTTTGGACATACGTTTACTCCACTCTGAAAAAAATGTTAAATATAGAACATTTCTGTGACGTCATTCTGCCGACGTTATTGCTTATGTTTACAAAAACTATTTGCGCGTATAGACATAGGGTAAGGAAAGAGAAAATTTTATTCTAATGAGTTGAGTTTTCAGTATATTCATAAGAAATATTTACAATATCATTTACTATGCATTTGTGATATTAAGTCAAAATTGGCGCTTTTTGACTTTTGACGTTGTTGCAGCCAATGAACGATATGATTGATTTGATTCCCATGAAATAATTTGCCAAAGATAATAGACAGCAATATTGTGTAAATTTATTTATAAACCCCACGTTTTACTTATAAACAATCGAATTTGTTATTTTTATAACAATTAATTTATAAGTTTGTTGGCTTATCCCATCAACAATAAATTTCAGTTTGTCAATAGTGGGAATTGGGAATTTAGCACATTTTAACGAAACCTTGTCAATGAATTTTTGGCACCTAAGATAAACTATGTTAGTTGGTGGTATTTATTTGTTTGTCAAAATTCGTTATCTTTAATTTAGAACAGTAATTTAAAGAAGTTTTCTGAGAATCAAGGTATGTGGGTATGTTCATATTTAGATGTGAGTCATTTTACGATTGTAGTTAACGTGTCACATACTTACACATACATAAGTACGTCAAGTTGAAAATGATTTTTTTTTTTTAATTATAAATATTTAATTGAATGTCTGCACCACAGTTTTACCTAGAAGCCTAGGCTACCCTCGGTGGCACGTTTACAAAAACTAGACTTTAGATAAATAATTATTTATGCGTTGATTATAATCAACGCATTTTTTTCGATATTTTTTAGCTCTTTACAAAGGCAAAGAAGTAAGAGTAATTTTCTGATATTTATTTTAATTAATCCGTTGACAAAAGCTTACAGCTGAACAACAGGTTCAAAAAGTGATTATTTGTTTTCATTTATTTATTTTTAATAACCCTTGAAGATGGTCAACAATGTTGACTGAAATATTGGGAAATAAAAAAAAATTTTAAAACAAAATACATACAGTGAACTCGCGAAAACGTGAACACGCAAAAGGGTGAACATCTCAGAAACGTGAACAAATTTATTTTTACACAGACTATTCCAAAACGTGAACAAAATCTGGAAGCTCCAGAACGTGAACACATTTTTTATTATTTTCCTTTACTTTTTAAAAAGTTTATTTTTTTAATTGGGAAATCCCCGAATTGAGTTCACTTACTGGTTTATGTTACAGCGCTCTTTTTTCTTAATTGTATCCATGTATGTACACAGAAAAATTCTCCAAAATTTTTCACCAATTAAAGCATTAATCAAAAATAAAATCAGTTTTAATTAAAAATTTAATCAAGTGAATTAAACGTTTAATCAAGTAAATTAACGCAAATTTAATTAATTTTTTAATTAATATCACAAATTTTTTAATTGAAATCCATTTTTATTTTTTTCTGTGTATACGCTGACATGTTAGCTGTTTTTAACATCGATACGTTATTCGTGTTATTTGTGAAAGTGAAACATGTCATTATAAAAACCGAAAATGTTATCTCTGAAAGATAAAGTAAATATTCTTGAATTATTGCAAAAAGGTTATAGTGGCAGTGGATTGGCTAGAAAATATGGTGATGCTAAGTCAGCAGTTTGCTCCATTAAGATGAAAAAATAGGAAATAACTAATCGTGTAAAGAAAACCACTACGTTCTTCTGAGCTTCCGAAGATGGAAAAAACTCTTTACAAATGGTTTCTTATGGTATTTTCTTTTCTACAAAAAAATGTGACATTTTATTTAAAGAAAAGGCAAGTTTGTGTCTGTTTCTTAAAAATTTTGCTCCCGAAAAAGGTGATTTTTTTAGAAAAAAACAATTTTTAAGAAACAGGCACCTCTCTCTTTATGTGTAAATCAGCTTGTATTGGAAGCACCTACCAGATAACTTTTCATCATTGGAGAAAAGTGCTTAAAGAAAAAGCTTTGTTAAAGATGATCAAACAAAAAAACTTTTAAAAAAAGATGACCGAATTTTTCCTGTGAAACTTTTTATCCCTTAAAAACCTTCCTTAAACAAAAAAATTTTTCTATTCGTTTTTGTTAATTTAATGTGCATTTTTTTATGATATTCATAAGAAATAAATTTTTTATGTAGATATTATATGCAAAGTCAACTGAATTATTGCGTATACATATATTTTTTGTTATTAAAAATTAATAAAATACGTTTTTTAAAATACTTGTTAATCCATTTATTTTAAAATAGGGGCGTTATTTTTTTAAATTTTGGCATTCGATAACGTGAATCGCCATGGTAAAAATTAGTTCACGTTATCGCGAGTTAACTGTATTTTTATATTTTTTATTTAAAATTTTTGTTAAAACTCATGACCTCGTGCCGAACAAAATCGACAAACAACGAAACTAAAGGTCAATTAATTACAACTTGAAACATTTTAATTAACTTATTAAAATGGAAAATGCTGAATAAAAGAAATTGAAATTTGAAGAGATCTGACAAGATATGAGAAAACTATACGCCATTAAGTGAGAAAAGCCGATTTTATTTCCCATACAAAATTATTTTTAATCAAAACAATTTTTTTAAACTTTAAACTGAGTTAAAGCAATTTGGCATGAAAAATAGAGCCAGAAAATACTCATGATATTTTTTCAAATTGATGGAGCAAACTAAGATGATCGTTTATAAACTTTAAAAATTTTAACACCAGTTACTCGAAACATTTTTATCCGATCAATACAAGCGTTGTATTGGCTGAAATAATAGAGAGATGTCTATTTAATAGTCAGAGATGCCAATACAGCGTTTTTGGCGCTAGATTCTGCTCTTTTTAACTCTCGAAAAGGCGCATATTTTTCTTTAGCGCTTAAACCAAGCCACTCAGATGTTTACAATAAGAAATTATTGGCTTGGACGAGAATGGTGCAACATTTTCTTGGTTCAAGACATATTTTTTGGTGATTGAGTAAATAATTCTTTCCGTGTTTATTGGAAATTAAATTATTTTAATTTTCCTGAAAAATCAGTAAAGGCTTTTAAAAAGCGGTAATGTTTTATTAACACTGCTCAGGAAAATACCAAAAAAAAAGTCGGGGTAGAGAACTTGATTATGTGATTTTAATTGACTTTAGCGTGCTGAAAACAAATAGTTTATTCAATCAAGTCTAGTTAAAAAAAAATTAAGAAATAATCATTTGCAAAAGATCAAAATCGCACAAATCGTTCTCAAGTTATAATTAAATGTATATGGGCATTTCCATTTTAAAGTGTCGTGATATTTGTACCACAGAATGTAAAAAAATTAAATGAAGAAGTCAAAAAGGATTTTTATATATGCAAAGAAATGAAGTTGCACTATATTCAGAAAAAAATTACAGCACTCGACGCTAAGGATTTGCAGATATAAGCAAATATATGCGCTGGAGTGACGTTAAAAAAACGGAAGTGAATTTTGACTTGCATTACAAAACTGAATAAGACTGCGAATTGAGCAAGACGTTTTGTATAAAACCTTTTTTAGTAATCTTTGGACTTATATAGATTTATTTTTCAAGCTATTAAATTTAAAAATCTTTGATCGTTTAAAGGTACATATGGGCATGTTCAGCGAAAAGTCTTCTTTTTTAAATGTAACGCCAGAATGCAAAAAAGGTTGTATTTTAGGACGATGTTGTTCAACCGTTATCCCTTTTGTAACTAAATGTAGAGCTAGTTGCGCTTTACACCAAAATATAAAAAAGTAAACTATACATATTAAATTTTTCGAGAAACAATAAAATTAATTCTGGCGTTACGTTACAAAAAGTAGACTTTTCGCTGGAACTGTCCATATACCATAACCGCCTAATTTCGGTCGAAATATTAGTCATAAAAAACTAGACGTGATAAAAAAACTAAAAACGGATTTGAATTTAGCGTCGTAAAATATTTTAATGTCATATCGTCAGCTCATTACTGGTTTGACCTACCGACCATTTAAAAAAAAAAATCAGTTAGGTATGAGGAATTTATTTTTTTAATACCCTCTTTCTAAATCAAAAACCTGTTTCGCGAAAATTTTTATGGTTTCTGAGATATAAAGCATTAATTTTGCTGCATATCAACTGTTTCAAAATTTTTTAAGTACTGTTTTGCTCTACAAGCCATTGTTTGGCGATTGCATCAAATTCTTCATACAAAAACGTACAAAATAGGTTTTACTGTTGCTTTGCTGCATTGCCGTAAGAAAAAATATAGTTAAAGCAAAATAAAATGACAACAAGAAATTTAATTTGTGAAAAATAGTTTTATAAAATAATGGACCCAACCAAGTGTACGGTTTGCTATGATATGCAAAGTGTTTTTAGCCTACCTAAGGGAAATGCTTCAAAATTTTACTACAAACGAAAATTAAATATGTTTAATCTTACAGCAACCATTATTATGCCAAAAATACCCACTTTTACTTATTGTGCCTTTTTGACGGAAGCTCATAGCGGTCGGAGTGGTAACGATATTGCTAGTGCTTAAATTAAAATTTTAAATGAATTAATAAAAGATTATCCACTAATTAAAACTTTAACATTATGGAGCGATTCTTGCGTACCTCAAAATAAAAATCAAATTAACGCAACTTCAATCAAAATGTTCTTTAAACAAAATAATATTGATGCCGTAATACAAAAGTCTGTCCATGGTGTTATTGACCGGTACTTAAAGAATATTGAAATTCATAGTCATCTTCATTTACTAAATTTGCTTAAAACAATGCCAAATAATAAAACAAAACTTAAAGTTATGGAAATGCTTCCGGAAAATTTTCGCACATACTCGTTGGAAGCAAATAAAATGGACTTTCGAAAAGTCCCTTTTGCTAAAATTAAAGTACTTCTATACAGTTAAAATAATGATTTATGTATATATTATAAAACTTCTACCAGAGAGGAAAAATATAAAAATGTAATTTTGGTTTAGTCTGCATCAAAAAATTGTTTGAAAACTCCTGAGAATTTGTTGACGAATGTTTTGAAAATATTGAAACCATCATTTATCTCCAGCGATAAAAATAGAGACATAAAAGACTTGCTTATATTTATTCCACGTTTTGATAAAGCTTATTATAAAAATTTACTCAATATGAAGTTTTAAATTTTCTTTTTACTTTTGCATTAATTAAGTTGTTTAATTTGTGGCTTTTTATGTAACTTTTCATAACAGTAGAACTGTTTTTTCTGTTTTTGTAAAGTGAAATCAAATAAAAAACTATAAAAAATGCATCTCAACAACAAGTTACTCAATACACAGCAATAAGTATACGTATGCAGCACAAAAAGCCACTTTTTAAATTTTGTTTTAGAAAAGTGGCGTATGCGGCACAAAACAATATTTTTCATTTTCAAAAAAATACTATTTAATTCTAACTTTATTCATGAAAGTGCGCAAAAATTTACATTTTTCTTCAAAACATACCGGAAGCAGTGGTAAAAATATAAAAAAATTCTATCGGGTACATTTTGAGAAATCTTTATGTAAATCTTCTTTGTCGTTTTTCTCCACTCCGACTTTTTGGCATATGCGCCATACCAATTCTGAGCTGACGATATATTTTTTTTAAAACAATTGTTTTTGACGACCAGTATAATTAAAAAAAAATTAGTTCTTAAACATTTCATTAAGTTTTTTATTTAAATTTTATTTAGCGCTTCATAGCGCTTTCTGATTAGAGGCACGGCCGCGGCGCACAGTGCTTTGGCCCATAGACATAAATCAAAAAAAAAAAAACAAGTCTTATATTGTACTTAAAAATGTACAGATCGATAGATAACAAAATAATTAAAATGAATTTTAAAGAATTTTTAAGATTTAACTCTTTTTGTCGACGCTAGAGGGCGCCAAAGTTTGAGAATTTATAGTAAAAATGGCCAAACAACTACTTGAGTTTTATATGCTTTAGGAAAACTGTTGTAAAACTGTTGTTTTTTAAAGCACGAGATTGAAATTTTCTTCTGTAGCAGTTTACTATATTTAGAACTAATTGTAAAAAAATTTTATTGAATTATTTTCTCATAAGTGTTTTTTTATTGGTTTGAAAAATGCTTATTATTTACTTAAGCTCTAAAAATTTTCTAACTTTGATGGAATATTAAAAAAAAAAAAAAATACTGTCTATGGGGTTTTTTCTGATTTCGAATATTTAAACTGTTTTCTAATAACTGCAAGAAAAACAATTGAAAAATTTTTACCACAACTTGAAAAAAAAAATTTTTTTAAATGGCTATTTTCATGATTTTTGCTCAAATTTTTATAGTTTTCAGGAGGTTAAAAGACAATTAACTACAAATACTGTGAAATATTAATTCAAACTTATACCGTTCAATAAAAAACAACAAAAATCAAAATATGTTTAAAAATTTTTTTGTGTTTGTCTGCATTTTACGGCATAAGAGGGCGCTGAAATCACAAATGCCCATGGTTTTTTATTGTTTCAAGAAAATAATTTCAAAAAATTCATTTTCTGGATTACGAGATTCTAATTTTGATCTGTGACACCTAACTATATTCTAAACCAACTATAAAAAAAATTTTAGGGGAATTATGCTCCTATACATAATTTTTTAATGGTTTGAAAAATGCTTATTATTTAGTTAAGCTCTAAAAATTTCTTAACTTTGATGAAATATTACAAAAAAACAAAAAAATATCGTATTTGGGTTTTTTTCTGATTCGAATATTTAGACTATTTTCTAATAACTACAAAAAAAAAATTTTAAAAATTTTACCACAACTTGAAAAAAAATGTATTTAAAAAAAATGCTATTTGCGTGATTTTTGCTCAAATTTTCATAGATTAAATTAGTTAAAAAAAAAAATAAACTAGGAACATAATAAGAAATATTAGGTATTAAAGTGGTTTTATGTAATTATAATGAAACGTAACTAATAACTAGAATAAATTTTAGGGTGCTTGTCCGAAGAAGTATTGGAAGCCAACCACAAAATCGTGAGAAAAACCAGACTGTCCCACGACGACACTCATAAAGATTTTATGACTCATTTAATACTTTCCTTAGATCCGTTGTTATCTTCAAAAAGGAATCCAAAGACTAAAAAAAATATATTTTTTGAAGAAATTGAGAAATATATACTAAAAAAAAATTTTGATGAACCAGCTAAAGATGACGAAACAAATGTTTCGTTGAGCGGCAATATTTTTTTGGAAGAATCCAGTACTGAAGATGATTTATTGTAATTAAAAAAATTACCATAAGTATGTAAATGTAATAAATAAATTAGTTTAAAGAAAATTAATTAGGAATATGATAAGAAATAATTCCAAATAATTCGTAATATCGGCTCAGAATCACTTTCTGAGTCGATCTAACGATGTCCGTCCGGCCAGCTGGCTGTCAATGCAACCTTGTGCATGCAGATCACAAATTCGGAGACAATTTGATGAAAATTGTCACAGAGGCTCTGACTGGTACAAGGACCAAGCCTATTGAAAATGGAACGAATCGGTCCATTATTTTACAAAAACCATCTTATTACATCGGCAAGATTAAATTTGGTCCAAACCAAACTAATTTTATTGCAATCAAAATCAGCTTATCAAATTTTATTGGAATCTTTCTGTTTTTGAGCATAGATCCCATACAAATCATTCTCCCTAAAATAGCTTTTAATGCCAGCTTCCTTAAAAATATTAGTATTTACATACAAATTGGCGACAATGACTTTTACTAATGTTGTCCAGGTAGTTCCAAATTAAACCATAGGTTCCATATAAACCCTCATCCAAAAAACTCATATATGTAGATGAAGATGTCTAAATAATATTCGGCAGAAAGAACTTTTAAACGAATCTTAGCCTCATAACATAATTTTGTTCTGGCGGGTCCATGATTGCCCAAATAGATTACACTCTAGGAAATTTGATTACACTCTAGGAAATTTGTTTTTAAATACTATGCTATAGCGTATCACATGGTCGGGCTTGACCGATTATACTTTCTTATTTGTTATTTTTGCAAGAGCATTTTAAGCGTTTTTAACTCATTTTTCATTAAATGATGTTTTTGTATTTTCACATTAATAATCCGATTCTACCAAAATTTGGCATACATATGTATCTAACAAATATCAATTTTCATAACAAATTTTAATACGATTGGACAGTTCTTGTAAATGTTATAGCATTTTTAAGAAAAAGGATATATGGCAGGACCTTGAGTCCTTGTTCAGATTTAGATGAAAATTTGCACACACGTTGCTAGTTGTGTGTGTATTAGCATGACCATTTTTTTGTAGTTTTGTAGGCATTATTGAAGCTAAAATTACATTTTTCCATTTCAGGACACATGGGAGGTAGGCGTGTCCTTGGACCGATTTGTCCAACAATTTTATGCTTGTGTACCAAATTTAAAAAATTTCTGACAACTACTTCTATTTATGTCCCTTCGTTATATGGGGACAAAGCACTGTGCGGCGCTTTTTGATTATAAATAATTCACAACCCTGTTAATAGTGTAAATTTAGATAAACCGTTTCGGAATTTTCGTCAATTAACAAAAAAAAACTTATTTTTCGCGAATATCGCCTTACGCGCATTATGAACAATTAATGAAATTCATATTCGTAGGAAATAAGCATAAAAAGGCTTATGGAGCTTACCCGCATGGGAATAACAATAATCGTTCTAATTTTTACTGCTATTTTATGAATTGAATTCTATCCTTCAGGATGGAAAGCCCCACTAGTTACCATGATATATGAGCCAGGGAAAGATCCACAAAAGTTGAGTCACATAGGCCTATTGGTTTTTTTGTTGAACAACTCAAAGGAGTGGGCTTTCTATGGGATCTATGATTTTTCAAACAATCTTATTAAAAACTGACAGTATTATAATTTGCAGTTGCAGTTCATGGCGTATTAAAGTCTGTTCCAAAGCTACGCTTAATATGACCCATTAGGGTGGTCACAAGAAATCAATGTTGGATTTTCCATCGGCGCAATCCCCTAATATGTGCCAATAGCATAAAAAATGCGATTGATAAAGTTTCAGCTTAATCAAATAACGCTAACATGTGCCTCATTGAGAATAAATTAAGGAAACACAGCGATTTTTCACTAAAATTCGTATTTCCTTGCCTTTATAACCGAAACCATTTATTCTAGGAACCTAAGTAGAGTCTTGTTTTATAGGAAATTTTATTCTTATTAATTTTGATATTGATAGTTTTGTTCCTTATACCAATAGATAAAGTGGTATTTTGCATTAATTAAGGACAAAGAAATACGAATTTTAGTGAAAAATCACTGTTTTTCCCAAAGTTATGCTCAATGAGGCACGTGTTGGCGTTATCCGATTATTCTGAAACTTTTTCAATCGGATTTTCTAGGCTATTGGAATATTTTGGAGGGGTGCAGCAAAAGATAGCCAACAACAAAAAATTTACCATATCTTGTAACGACACTAATATGCTGGATTTTCCGTCGGGGCACACCCCTAATATGTGCCAATAGGATAGAAAATGCGATTGATGCAGTTTCAGCCCAATCGGATTACGCTAACATGTGTCTCATTGAGCATTAATTAAGAAAAACAGCGATTTTTCACTAAAATTCGTATTTTTTTATCTTTATAACCGAAACCATTTATTCTAGGAACCTGAGTCGAGTCTAGTTTTATAGGAAATTTTATTCTTATTAATTTTGATTTTAATAGTTTTGTTCCTTTTACCAATAGATAAAGAGATATTAAGCATTAAATAAGGACAAAGAAATACGTTTTCCACTAAAATTTTTATTTCTTTGTCCTTAAAATTATTGCTAAATATCTCTTTATCTATTGGTATAAGGAACAAAACTTAATTAATGCTCAATGAGACACATGTTAGCGTAATCCGATTGGGCTGAAACTGCATCAATCGCATTTTCTATCCTATTGGCACATATTAGGGGTGTGCCCCGACGGAAAATCCAGCATTGATTTCTGGTAACCATCCTATTAGTGTCGTTACAAGATATGGTAAAAACAGTGATTTTTCACTAAAATTCGTATTTCTTTGTCCTTAATTAATGCAAAATACCACTTTATCTATTGGTATAAGGAACAAAACTATCAATATCAAAATTAATAAGAATAAAATTTCCTATAAAACAAGACTGTCGTTCATAGTTTTAGTAATTTTGCTTTGAAAAAAAGTCGTTATCAGTAAAATAATACATGTTTTTAACTCTATAAATGTTAAAAACTACTTTTTATTTTTTTTTAGAGTTTGTGGGGCGATTTTTTTTTTTTAATATATTCAATAAATATCATTAAAATTACATTGGAATTACATTTTTAAACCCTTTTTTTTTAAACCCGTAATAAATATGTTTTTCCTTTTAACAAACAAGGCTATTACACTATAAGTTAAGATATATTGGTGTTAAGATTATTAATTAGAAATGAATTGACCGAATATATATAACTACTAAATAACCAGTTTTATTTAATATGTAAAATATAATACCGGGCTTCCCACCGTTCTCATTTCACGAACCCACGTATGTATTTAGAAATTGGGGAAATATTTGTCAAAACAAGTTCAATGCCCTCCGTTTTCTGGGCCAAAACTAAAAAAAGCTTTTTGCCAAAATTAACATTAATATGGTTTTTATAATCAACGAGCCGTCTCGTAATATTTTCTTACCCAGTGTTGCCAAAAGTAGGGAAAAATTCCTACATGTAGGGTTTTTTGTTACTAAAATAGGAGCGTAGGGAAAATCGGACAGATTTTTTATATTCGCCAAAATGTAGGTATTTTTTCTCATATTGCATTGTATACGAAATAAATGCAAAAAATTAATTTTAATTAATGATTTAATATTTAAAGAAATGGAATTCTTAAGTCTCGAACATATTTTGGGACAAAAAAAAGATGAGCACAATTTAACTAAAGCCTCAATGATCTTTTGTATGAGTGTAGAACAAATTTGTGAAACTAATTTGTTTTGAAACATGGCGTTGAAACAGTTTTCGATAAAAATGGTAAAAGGAAAAACTATAATGGCGAGGTTGTGTTTCCAAATTTATCAAAACTGGTTCGGATTTAGTTTGCTTTACCAAATGCAAATGGTGATGCAGTAAGACGCTTGGTAAACTTAATAAATGTTTATGGTTACGGGGGTATATATTTTTTTTAAACCTCTTGTTTTTTCATTGAATTTAAAAAAAATTTTAATTTAAAAAAATGTACAAAAATTTTTTTTTTTATTTTATTACTTATTTTTGTTATTAGTTAGAGCTTTACTAATCATATACGAATGAAATTAGTATTTCATAACTATTGTTTCTTCTTATACTTTAATGACTTAAACGCGTAGGGATTTTTGTAGGGAAAAGTTTTGAAACGTGTAGGGAAAAATCGGATTTTTTTAGTATGCGTAGGTATTTTTCAAAAAATCTTTTGGCAACACTGTTCTAACCACTATCATCAAATATGGTCCTACCATCACAAAAGACACCGATAGAGTTTATGTTCATAAGATTAATGCCCAATTTTCAGGATAGTATTTAAATCAATATTAAGTTAATTTTCATAACAAACTTAAATCGTATTTAAAACAGATTGGTTTTTTGAGTTTTATGTGAAAAGTCTTATTTAATTAAGATAAAAGTATGGTAGCACTACTAAATACAAAAAAAAAATATAAAAAAGTGTATTTATTTACAAGGTGGTCTGAAAAAAACAGCTCACTGTTAATGCTTTGCCTGTTGTTGTTGTATTGTTGTGATATTGAGGTCACCTTGCTAAAATATTACAATGGAAACTTAAGTTGAAATTAAGTGTACCACATCGGTGAATTAAGTTTCACTTAAGTTTTTAGTGAAGAAGAGAATTTTGTATTTAAAACGATTTTAAAAATAAATGTGTTTTAATATCAATCCTGAAAATTGGCCATAAGATTAAGATTTTAATGTTTAGGTTTCATTTGAAGAAATTTTTTTTATGGAAAATGAGCTATGAAAATATGATGGACTTATTATAATAAATGAGTGCAGTATAGGAGATACAATTATATGAGGACTTTAGTTAATACCGCTTAGATGCGAACGTAAAATAATTTTTGCCATTTGGAATAAGCTAATTTAAATTAACAATACTAGTGTTTGCCCAGTGTTCGGAAATCGTCCATAATTATTTATGCAAATATGTATAAAGAAAACATACATATACATTAGTTTTTATGAATTCCCAGCAAATAATAGGACCAGACCAAACACGCGTGTAAAGACTAGTCCATAAGGAACTAGGACTAGTCCAAAAGTAACCCAAACGTATGGAATAAACATGGTCTATTTAACATTATGGCAGGACCATATAACCCACTTTTGGACTACTAAGGTGTAGTTTTAAAACTACTCCATGGTATACTCAAGAGGTTTAGTTTTAAAGTCGTTTAAAAACGAAAGCTCATCGTTAAAAAACGAAGACATGTCGTCTCACTAAAAACACTGTTTAACAATGACATGGTCCATGCTTGCATTACATCGGACCAGTTCATGGAGTAGTCCATTTTATCAAAATGGATCAGGTGGTCCAATATTGTTTGCAGGGCTTACATGTTTTGAACATTTGGTTTTTTTTCTTCTTATTGCATTGATTTGGCGAGGCAGCAACCTCGGGTCTTTATTTTAACTTCCACTCAAGTCCGTGAGTGTTTAATTTAATTAAGTAAGTTCAATAATACAAAAAAAAATCGGAAAGTACCACCTGAAAAACAAAAAAGTACCAAAAAGTCTTTTCCTACAGACTCTGCACGTAGAATTTTATTTTTCTAGATTCAGTATTAATAAAAATTCAAAAAGTACCAGTTAAAGAACGAAAAAGTACAAAAAAATCCTCCTTGCAGATTCTCATTCACTCTGGACCATACATGTTTAATTTTATGTTTCTAGGTCCAATAAAAACGTAAATTCAAAAAATACTAGACGAAGAATAGAAAGGTACCAACATTTTACATCTTATAGGTTCTCATTCACTCGAGAAAAATGGATTTTAGAAAAAGTACCAAAGATTGGTACGATATTTACCTCTTAAACGTTCATTATTTTTGTTAAATACTCGTCTTCTTCCCGAAAAATCCGATTCGAATTTTTGTTCAAATCGGTTTGCAAGCAGAGGAGGCTGACAAACAGAGGAGGCTACCTAATTTACCTTTTAACCCCTTAGTACCAAGAAAAAATGATTTTCACCCCTTAACGTTCGAATTTTGAAAAAGTACCAAATTATATTTGTATTTTTTAGATAAGTTTCGAATGTAATATACACAGAAAAAATTATTTTTCCAATTCAAACAAAAAATTTGTAGAATCAAACAATTTTTTGTCTGAAATCGGTCCTATAAACAAATTCGCATATTTAAACAATTTATTTGCATTTTGTTTATTGAAAAAAACACTGATTTTTTCAAACAAATAATTTAACTGAATCAAACAAAAAGTTTACTGAAATTCATATACTAAATTTCAAAATCAAAAAAAGGTTTTTGCACAAGCAATGATGCGCACACAAGCAGGCACTTTATTAGAAGATGATGGCAGAGAGAGCAGAGCGGCCGGGCTGGCTTTGAGACACATTTTTTTTGTTGGAATAATTTTTGAACGAAGTCTTTTTTTATACACACAATCTCTTTCGTCATCACTAACTGTTGCTGTATCCTTTCCTTTGCTAATGAAGAAGAAATGTAACCCAAAAACGGCGACAGACCGACTCGATATGTTTTTCGTCATCATTATATTTTTGTATTTGATGTATTTAAGCAAACAGTTTGAAAAAATTGAATACGGGATTTTGGTTTTTTTTTGAACCAACTTTGAAACCAACCAAAAATTTATTTTGTTTCTTATAATGTTGTCGTTGTTTCTGTTGTTTAAAAAGAGTGAAACGTTTTTTTACCTGCTATTTTTTTTTTACTTCAAACCTCTTTTCTTCATACTATTGTTCTTTTTTAAGGTGTCCAAAAATAGACTGTATGTGTTTTTTGTTTTAGTTCTTATATTTCACATTAGGAAGTGTTGCTTACGATCAAATAAAAAAATGCAAAAAGACGACAACATTAAAAAGCGTTAAATATTTCATAAAAAATTATGAAAACTTGAAACTAATAACGCGTGTATTATATTTTTGAATGGTTGCCAACATTTTTGTTGGTTAAATAAAAATCAAACAAAAATTTTAATTGAATCAGTAAAAAAATTTGTAGAAATTAAAAAAAATTTCAAACAAGCGTTTGTTTGAAAATAATTCGGCAATAATTTTTTCTGTGTAACCTTTATTTCAAAGATAGTGGGTGACAAAATAGTTCCAAAATATAGGTTATACCCGTTTAGGGACCGAATTTCAAAAAAGTACAAGACACCTGTCAGTTTTTTTTTTTTTATTGAACAACAATAAGTATTAATTTTTTTGTATCTCTCTTATTTTAAGATCTATGAAGTTAGTGAATTTACAGGTTTTTACCCTTTTTTTTTAATCCCCTAAACAAATTTCCCAAAATCCCTTCTTAGTGGATCAATTTTGCGAGAGACGTTTTTGCTGTGCGATCATGAATATTTTTTAATAAAGTATAAAAAATACCTTAAAAAATTCTAAAACTTCCAAAATTATTATAAAGTTTAATAAGTTCCTATAAATTAAAGATTATCTTTCACATGATAAAATAAAACATTGTTACAAATTTTATATTATCTTCTTACCCCCATATTCCTACGAAATTTCCTATTAAAACTTGTTCAATAAACCTTTTATAATATGTTTAAATGTTGAATATGTTTAAAAATACAAATATTTTAACAAGATTTTTGAAAAGTTTGTTTGTTTGCCTTATCACTTTTTAAAATTGAAATAATTTAGCACTAGAACTAATTCATTTAAAAATATTAACAATACAATAAACTCGAAGACAAATTTTGAAGATTTCTTCTTAAACTTTTTTTTATTTAATTTTTACAACAACTGACCACTAATAAAATGCAGTCTGCCACATTAAATCTTTTTCAAAAAAAAAATATCTTGGAAAATAATCTAATGCAACAACTCTGCCATTCGATGGTTGTAACAGATACAAAAATCCATAGAATTCTTGAATTTATAACTGAACGTCTGGTATCCATTAGATAAAAGAGGTTTTTGAGAATTGACTTTTTTAATAAATAAAAGTTGTCAAGTTCCACAAATAAGTTGACTAGAAAATATTGAAAGTTATGTTGATGACTTTTAAGATAAAAATAACTGGTATTTTTTTAAAAAGAAGAAAATGTACAGAAAATCAATATCAGTTACAATTTGTAAGAAACTGTTTACAAGCTATTTTTCACTAATCAATACTTTGTGTCATTATATTTTAAAAAATTATCTTAATGGGATCAGTTTATTGTATCAATAATATGACCTCCAAGGGTTCTGTACTAATTAACAGTATTTTTTTTTGTTGATTATCTAGTAAATAAACAAAATTAGGTTTTGAAAAAGAATCTAAGCTGGTAAAGTTCAGCTGGTTGATTTGTAGACTATAGATAACAACCAGAATAGAAAGTCAAAGAGAGAAAACAAAACACCAAACTCAGCTGTTAACAAATCTATAATTGTATTTTCTTTGTCCCAATTCGTACGATGCGAGTTTTTTTGAATAACTTATTACCACAGAGTATCCAGAGGCGTCACGATACAAAAAATATTGTGTTTTTTCTGTCTTTTTCTTCGAAAGCTGCCCTTTTTGCGTTTTTTGTTTTGATTATGCAATTTGTGTAGATAGTAGCGGCCTGTTTTTACGCATTGTCACTTCACTAACAAAAAACGTTTTCTTTCTCTTTCTTCGAAAGCTGCCCTCGCAAATGATTTAGGCATTTTTCATACGTCACTTTTTTCATCTCTGTATACTTTGTGCTTATTACATTTTCTTCTTTGAATCTGAATGGTATGTAAATAGCGCGCCGTAAACGCTTTGCAATTGGAAAATCCGATTTTGACAGCGCTATTGTTAATGAATAATGGCAATTTAGCTATTTTTAGTCAATCTAGCGGTTTTATCTCCATTTTTTATTTCCTTTATGTGGGTTTTATCAAACAATTAACCTATTTAAACCTAGTTTCTAAAATTTTTTTAGACCGAGGGTGTTTTGGACATCCAGTTTTCATTTTTATAGAAATAAGGTCCGACGATGCCACCAGTGTTTAAACACTTTTTTTATGTAATGGGGTTTCTAGCGTCTGTTATGGATTGGCCACACTCCACATGCGGTAGTTAAAAACCCGTTACTACAATGGGATGTGTTATGTGGTCGATTGATAGGTGAATCGTACAACGCATTACATGGAGAATTCGTTTTTTTCCCGGACTTTTCGTATGTGGAATAACCTTCCTGCAGAAGTCTTCCCCCTCACTTACAACATGATTAAGTTCAAATCGAATTTTCATCGTCCTTACCACAACCTATTTTCCTAGTTCCATTACAATGCAATGCATTAGTAGGGGTCATCAGTGATGCCAACTTTTTGAGAGCCAAAAGCACTTTAAAATTTAAAAAAGGCACTAAAAAGCACTATTTCGAGCAAAAAAAAGCGTAAAAAAGCACTAAGCCATTTTTACAATTTAATTAAACACAAACAGGGTTACCGTTGAAAATTTTCGAAAAGGGTCACAAAAAGGGGATTTTTCAGAAAAAGGGGTCAGAAAAAGGGTATTTCAATAAAAAAAAGGGTCAAGTTTTTTATAAGCAGTATTTCCCATTTTAATGAAAATAATAAGAAGACCAAGTTTTTTCTATAAGCAAACAAAGAAATAATATTTCAGGTAGGAAGAGCTCAAAAAACTTAATTTTTTTTTATGGAATGCTCTGTCCTGTTTTAAACACCTGACAAAAAGTTTATTCTTTTTCATTATAGCTAATTTTTTCATACCTTTTATGTAATTTTCCGATTTAGCGATGTCAAATAAATTTCAGTGTTTGTCTTAAATTTTGCTATCGTTCGCGAATTGTAACCATTTTCTCGATTAAAGCGATTTTTTCCTGTAAGTGTAAAATTTTTAAAAGCTTTTACGATTTTAAATAAATATTAGACTTTGTTATCATACCGCTTTTACCAAATATTTGGGAATTTCCGCTAATTGAGCAATTTTTACCTCTTGTTTTCATTCCTGTTAGGGCAATCTCAACTCAAAAGGGGGCGAAAAGTTCAATACCTTTTGACATTATTAAGGGCGAATTTTTTGAATAAAACATGCTACTGTTTAAGGCGACCGTGCACGACATGTTTTTGTCATCTGACATGTCAAATTTCCCACTGCAAAATACATACATACATGTCGTGTGTTACCTTTTAAACTTTGCTTCTGTAAAAGTCAAATGCAAAGTCATCTGACAAAATTTCAATTAGAGCATGCTCTATTTTCTTCCGACAAACCATCTTACATCAGAAATCTATGCCGAGAGGAAACCGGCAGCGGCGTCCACTATTGACGGAATCATTAGCCGGCTGAAGTTATTATTTTACAATACCGAGATATGTATGATCATCCCACTATTGATTAGAATTTATGAATATATATATATATAAAAACCGTTCCATTATAATATCCAAAATTGGTATCTTTGAATTAAAAGAAATATATGTTAAGATGGCCAAAATTTTTTACGGCGTAAATAAAAATTTTCGTGGCGGCATTTTTATTTTGGTTATTGCAACAACTTTGGGAAAAAACAGAGACAATGTCAGAAGCAAATTACATGTACGTTTGTGACCGAATATTATAAACCTTCTGTAAGACAGCTATTTTGACAGACATGCACAATTACATGTGACTTGAAAAGTTGACAAGTCAGATGTAAAAAACATGTCGTCTACATGCACCTTTAAGAGAGCAAAACACCAAATTGCATTTTTTTAATAAATGTCAAATTTTTGTTTTAAAAAGAAACCACCGTAAAAAATAACAAATATTTATATGAGTTATGTTTGCTTTTAGGGAAATTGTACTTTGCTATCAAAAATCAAGGAGAAGGAAGCATGGAATTGTAAGTTTATACTTTGAGTCTGTTCCATATCAATCAAAACATTTGTTTAGCACTTCTGTTCCGCAGTGTTGACAAAAAACAAAATCTGAGAGCTATTTCCAAAAAAGGGTCAAAAAGTATCACAAAATAGGTGATAATGATACAAAAGTATAATTTAAAAAAAGGGTCATAAAAGGTATCAACACCGTCGAAAAAGGGTCAAATTGATACTTTAGTATCACAACGGTAACGCTGAACACAAAACAAGTTGCATTCGGCTGTGCCGAATATTATATACCCCCAAAATTTAAAAAAAAGGCGACGGCGTTGATGGGGACCATTTTCATTTAAGATTAACAGCCTGTTAAACGATTTCGAACGTCAAAGTTCGAATAAAAAATTATATTTAAAACAAAAACAAAATTTGTCTTGACTGCATGTTTTTTAGCAATTCCTAATATTTTCCAATCCATATTCTATTTTTGAAACAGTGTCTTAAAAAAAATGTTTACTGATATACATCGTTTTTATGATTACTAAATATGTTGTCACTCTAAAAAGTGCAACGTTTCGTAAAATTTCCAAATTGCTAGGAAGCCTAGCTCTAACCTCGTAAATAAAGTTTTTGGTAAAACGAATGTAACTTTCTTTTATCACTTTTTTATCATTTGAAATCTTAAAATCTTTACAAGCTTTCTCAAAATTGTACCCCAAATAGCAAAGTTCAACTAAATCATCCTCTATATAATCGTAGTTTTAAAAAATGGTAGAAAAAAAAATAAAAATTATAAAAAGCACTAAAGGCACTAACGAAAAATTTAAAAAGCACCAAGTTAGTGTTTTTTTTTTAGTTTGGCACTATGGATAAAATTTTGGCGTTTTGAGGCATCAAAAAGCACCATAAATAGTGTCAAAAGCACTAAGTTGGCATCACTGGGGGTCATCCCCTGAGTGCTGGCCCTGAGAGGAAAAAATCACCCTTTAGAAAATTTATCTGACATTAACTATTGATCCGGAAACGTATTTTTTAAATATTAAACATTTTATAGTGGTTTAATAAACCAAAATAAATTTACGAAAACCCAAAATCGAAATTGGGAAAAACTCGATATTACGAATTTATTAATTAATTTATTATGTTCTATTGTTCCTATAAGGTACAAAGGGCCACTACAAACTGATTCCATCCAGTTCTACACCCAGAGAAAAAACATGCTTAAATATGTTCACCTCCAATCAAACTATTTTTAAAAAGCAATTTTAAACATATTATGTATTTTATAACCATATTATGGTCAGCGATAATCATATTGTGGTTAAATTAGGACTCCATCAAGAAGCCCTATTCATATTATTGTTGCCATCAAACATGTTATGATCAATAATAACTACAATTTGTTAAACACTTACAATACCATGGCATTCCAGTTGGCTCTCCATGTCCATGCACGGTCTCTTGTTCTTGTACTTCCCTGGGGTGTCCAATTGATGGCGGCTTTTGCTATGTCTCCTGTGGGCCTGCGCAACGTATGGCCAATACAACGCCATTTGCGATTAAGGATTTTAACCTGGATTTGCTGTTGATAAGTTCTACTCCATAGCTGCACGTTTGATATTGTTGCAAGTAGCGGTTGACAAACACATACGAATAAAGAATAGAAAAAAGGATTGAATTGTGACGCTATCAGTATATTTTTGGACTCGGTATTAAAAACTCTTTATAAGACCCACTGCTACATGCCGCAGTCGCACTAGTGAATCTTGTATAATTATTTACACACATGCATATTATTTTAGATAAGAATCAAAGTTTTTCCCCCTTTTTCTTTGTATGGTGTTTTCTTTTCTACAAAAAAATTTTGGGGTCTGTTTCTTAAAAGTTTGCTTCCGACATGGGTGGCTTGTTTTATTCTAAAAAGCTCACCCTTTTCGGGAGCAAAATTTTTAAGAAACAGACACCAAATTGCATTTTTTTTTTTTCAAAAATTGTCACATTTTTTTTAGAAAAGAAAACACCATTAATTAAACTTGAAGAAGAGACATATTGTTGATTATTAATAATACAAAAACTTTAGAGTTGTGTTAAAGATCGGCACATATTTAGCCAAAGATTCTTATATAATGACTTCAAAAATGGCTTCAATCTTAAATTATTTTCAATTTAAAAACTAATGTATGTACTTCTCATTCTTAATACGTGTTTAAATTAATTACAGATTTTGGAATGTTAATGAGTTTTAATTAGATACTTTTAACACTCGACCAGAAAAAGTTTTTCCCGAACATTCCCATTAATTTGCCTAATCTGTGAATTGTTGTTGGTTGTGTCATCCAGGCACATTTAGAAAACAATGTTTACACCAAATGAGATGGAACATAAATTATTTCAAAGATAAGAATACCCATAGACACACAGTTCACTCGGTATCATCAGAAAGAGTGACATTTGATATTTTAAGTGCATGTGTCAAGCGCATTCAAATTTGTCAATGTCTTAAGTTTTATTTAATATAAATTTTTTTAAAATAAGTTTCTACTGATTAAAGATGAATCAAAACACACGAAATGCTATCGGATCGGGCTTAATTTTTAAAAAAATTTAAAATTTTTTTTTTGTTGGATTTTTGGTGGGTGTATTTTGATTGATGAAATTTTTATACATATTTTTTATTTGATTGAGTTTTTATTGAGAGATTTTTATTTACATTTATTAAATAAAATATTTATTTGTTAATGGCTTTTCTTTCAGAGCAAATCTGATCTGAGTTGACACAAATTCACTTGATACTTTTTGAATTCTTTATAATCGTTGGGTGTTTAAGAGGTTTTAATTTCAAGTTTTAAAATTCTAAAATTAAATTTCCTATTTTTTTTTTCTCTTTTATTAAATGATATTTAATAGTGATGGGTTTTACGTGTTTGGTCATGTTTACACATGTTATCGCATTTGGAAATGACAAATATAATAAATAAATAAGAATTATTAGGGAAAGTTACAAGAAATTAAACAAATTAATGCTTAAATATCAAGTGGTATTTGATCGTCTTGAAATTGTTAACAATATATTTTGGTTATTTTGTAACTGCTTGAAACGTATAACCAAAAGTAACATCTTTGTCTTAATAAACTTCGTTTATTATTGCTTTTTCAATAATAGATAAGTGTTGTTTTCAAGCGCGAAAGTACTTATGTGGTGTTTATAGAACACGAGCGCCTTACTCGTCCGTTCAACTTACATTTAAAACAAAAACAAATTTCGACGACTATTGATAATTAATTGGGATAATTTGGTAACGTGGTCAAGCTTGAATCTTTTCATGATGATAAGCCAGAGTGCACTTATCATTAATGACAAAAATTTCGAAATTTTGTTTTTGTTTCAAATGTAAGTTAACGGACAAGTGAGGCGCTCGTGTTCTATAAACTACACATTAGCTCTCAAACGAACTGTCATACTGCGATCACTTTTTGTCATTAATGATAAGTACAATCGGGCATATTATCATGAAAAGATTCAAGCTTGACCACGTTACCAAATTATCCAAATTAATTATCAATCGTCGGTTGGCGCAACATATAGGCGACTTTAGCATTTTTATGGCGCTCATAATGATCCATCTAATCGGATTTGCAAATGAACAATCCACAACAGGCCCTACAGACTCTATTTATTACATCCAGAAAATTTCACCGTTTGATACGGTTTAAGAGCTAGTGGTATCATCGGACCTTATTTCATCAAAATTAAAGCCGCGTAAGGGTCATCTTTACCACACCATGATCGTTGGATTTTTGCTTGAAAACCTAAATGACTTATTGAAATCAAAATTTCGCGCTAAGTAAAATTCGTGAAATCGTCATGTAAATTGATTCCCAAGGTAGCGCGATTTGACATTTCTCGATTATTTTCACCGATGTATGCTGATAAACCAGCAACAGATGACATTGGTCCTATTATCAATGAAATTGCTCGAAATAGTGGCCCAAAGTTGCACATCTAGAATTCGTTTTGTCAAAAACAGCAGCGGCGTCCAAATGCACGAAAGCATTTTAAAATGCTCTAAAATGGGCGGGATCGTAAAAGTGGGCGTGGAATTTCCCATACAAAGACTATACTTTCTGAAGAACGAAAACAAATAAAACATCTCTGTTATAAAAACACGGTACCCCACAAAATGTGGGCGTTTTTTAATATTTTTTTTTTTTTTAATTTTGTAATTCCCTATGCTAATCCCCGCGAAGCTTGACGCTTGTCTGCAAGAAAGAAACCAGAGTCTATGGCGGGAATCGAACCCGCAACCCCGGGGTTGATCGACTAGCTCACTACTAGCTAGCCTACCGGGGCACAAAATGTGGGCGTTTTTTAATATCTCAAGAACGGTAAGAGAAAAATTGTCCACATTTGACACACACATCTGTGTTATTAATACACAACTTCTCACATGGGCGGGATTGGGATAGTCGGCGTGGCACTTCCCGCACAAAGACATTATATATTTCTATATCTGGAGAACGGCAAGAGCCAAAGTTTCCAAACTAAGTACCAGCATCTTGGATATCAATACACAACATCCGATCAAATGTGGGCGTTATTGGAGAAGTGAGTGTTGCACTTCTCAAACCAAGACATTATAGATTTTTGAACATCTCGAGAACATCAAGAGCAAAAGTTTTTAATTTAGGCTCAAGCATCTTGGATATCAATGCACAACATTCGACAAAATGTGAGCGGTATAAGAGAAAAAAGGTATAAAAAAAGGTATTTATATAACTTTATATTCTTATTGCACCATGGTGAAGGGTATTAAAAATTCGGCATAGCCGATTAAAGCACTCTTGCTTGTTTTTTTTTAAAGGGGTTTTATTATTATTTAGCGGAAATAAATTATTATGATAAATAATTTCTTGTTACGCTTTTAACATACGTTTAATATTTTACCGTAAATGATGTTTTTTCTACTTGATTTAATATTTACACTATGAGCAAAAAAAAATATATCACATTTATATCTATGAAGATAATAGGGGTGTTCACTTCAAACTAAAGTTGTTAGGACTTAGCTTCCGAAGCACCTTAAAAGGTCAGCCATAACAGACCTCTTGATATGTATATACATATTTGAAAATGTTTTTAGTGCACCTTATTTGATGTACAGCATTGTATATGACCTGATAAATTTTCATTGTAGTATCATCTTAGTCAAATTTCAAATTTGCTTTGTTCTATTAAAATGAGTTGATTAATTCAAGGGTGTGAAGATAAATTCGCCAGTTAAATACGTCCCACACCTCTGTTAACTACATTCGACACACTGTTAAATATGGCAAATTTTTAAAAAATTAATATTTTTTAAATAAAAAGCGAAATTGTTTATAACTTTTGATTAATTAATAAAGAAAACATAATAAATTTAAACTTTTTTCTAAAACATTGGAAAAAATTTATTTTAATAAATAAAGTTGCGCAGTACTTATTGGCTGAATGGGGTTTCGAGACGTCATTTTAAAGCTCTATTGGAGTACATTCCTAAACAGTAATGGAAATTTTTCTGGGTTTCTCAGAAGGTAACGAAGGGTGGAATAATTGAAAAAATCGAAAATAGCTATATATTCGAAAGCTCCCTTAGGGCTTTCAAATGGTCTGTCCTAAGTGCCCCAAACTGATGTTTTAATATTTTTAGTTTCCTATATTAAAATCCTCGTTACATGTCTCCTGAGAAACCCAAAAATATGTCCAATTGGAATCTGCTCCCTTAGGGCTTTCAAATGGTATCCCCAAACCGCATTCAGATCTGTCCTAAATTCGCCAGACTGATGTATTAATATTTTTAGTTTCCTATATTCCACCCCTCGTTACATATCTCTTGAGAAACCCAGATACAGTTCCAATACAGTTTTGGAATCTGCTCCCTTAGGGCTTTCATATGGTATCCCCAAACCCCACTCAGGTCTGTCCAAAGTGCCCTAAAAATTAACATAAATTAGCCAATTAGTACTGAGCAACTTTCCTTATTAAAATAAATTTTTTTCCAATTTTTTAGAAAAAAGTTAAAATTTATTATGTTTTCTTTATTAATTAATCAAAAGTTATAAACAATTTCGCTTTTTATTTAAAAAATATTATTTTTAAAAATTTACCATATTTAACAGTGTGTGAAATGCAGTTAACAGAGGTGTGGGACGTATTTAACTTACGAATTTATCTTCACACCCTTGATTAATTCAAGTCCTCTGTCATACTCACGTCTACAGTGGCAAGCTTTGGATGAATATTATCCAAAAGATTAAATATTGCCATGAACCGATCCGTAGGATTGCGTATTAGCTGCTTAGATGCACGGTTATGTGCATCGTTAACTCGACGAAATGCTTTTAAGTTTGTCAAACAGAGCGCGAATTTTGGCATCGGAACTCGAAATCACAATTGAGATAATTACTCAATGTTTTAGGAGGACCTTAATTTGCATTGGCAAGCCACATAACCCCTTTTAATAAGACCCTCTTAATATTCCCTTGATAACATTTTTCATCTCTAAAGCGAAATATTTTGATGGCAAAAAGCTTAAACAAGAGAAACTCATTGCGAAGTGGTGAATCAAATTTTTCAAATAAGATGTTGTATTTGCTGTTTAAAATGAACACCCCTGATATAAAATAAAATACGAACTGAAATAGACATTTGTCACTAGTCATATCTTTACAATAGGCGACAAGTGTATATGAATTTTTAACACTCACTTGACACAACCGCATAATGTGTCAAGTTCGTTTTAATATAATATCGTATTTTCAAACAAATTAAAAAAAAAGAAACAAATATTAAATTTAGCACAATGTGATGCTGTGGTTTATGTTGCTGTTGCATGTAGACAAGTATGCAACATAACACTGAACGCATACCGGGGTAATTTAGACAACAAATAAAATCATTGTGTGCAAAAGATAAGCCACAGCGTAAAGAGATACTTAAAAGATTCAAAATAAAAATGCAATGATACATACCGTTTTATGTTTAATCAAGCCAGCAACAATAAAAAAAGTTGATAAAAGATTGCAGAAACTTTTATTTTGTAGTCAAACATATGCGAATTCCGTTTTTGCTATTATTTTGTTTGTTGGGTTACTATAAGCAATCACTGCTAATGATGCTGCTCATCTTGCACATACTCACTTCATATTGTCACATCAACAGACGTTATTAACGTTGTGGGATACAGATTGTTTGAATTTCAAACATCCACACAGTAACGATCCGGCGACCGATTAAGTGGCATGATTGAGTGTAAAAATATGTTTATGTTTGTGTGCATCGAATAAATCTTTTTGTTTGAATTCTGTCCAATTAACCTAATGGAAATGCATTAAAGAAACAAAAAAAGTTTTAGTGTAGACAAAAAAAAAAAAACGATAACTCCCTGTGCGCTTAGATACAAATTTGATTATCGGTTTTTAATGTTTTTAAATGGGGTATTTTATAACGTTTAAGAAATAATGTTTGCAACAATCCTACAAATTGTTAAGACTTTTAAAATTTATAAACGATTTCAACAGAGGCCAACAGAATAAACATAAATATTTGTGGGTATCTGTGAGATACAAATCTAGACACAAGAATTAAATGTCTACAAACAATTATTTTTACGTAGAATTTTTATGTTTTGTTTTTATTTTTTGTAAAAATAACAACCAACAGTACAAATGTACATACATAGTTATTTTTTATTGTAAATATTTAAGTATCTGTCTGCCACAAAAGGGCATAACATTGCAAAGCCATTTTTGTATTGTTGCTGTTTTAGTTATTGCTATTTAACTTAACTAGACTGTGGCCCTGATCATGGATAATTTAACCATCAAAGACAATGAACCTTAATAAAACAATTTTCTTTTAACATCTTTTTGCTTCTTCCAATTTTATTGGAATTTTATTTTTTGCTCCCTAGATTTGTATTTGCAGTTCTACTACACATTCATTTGTTTGCAAAAGAAGAAGAATATGACATGCAGGTACTGATGATATTTGCAATAAAGATCTTTAAGAGAGAAAAAAAACCTGTCAAGTTTAATAGTTGTGGTAGCAATAGTCAGACATATGTACATACTTATATTTTTGTTATTAAGATGGTCCTTATTTCTTGGCATACTGATCTTATTCCTACAAACAATTCCTTCTTATTTGATGACAAAAAACACTTTTAATAAATATTTGTTTTTGTGTAACGCTGCCAAAAAATATTCTTCCCATTGGAGAGGTTAAACATCTGTCAACTTATTTGACTATCATTTTCATAAGCATCAGCCATATGGCCTAATCTCATAGTGGATCTTTACCACTAGGCTATTAATTTTTGCATTTACCAAGTGCTCATGTACGTTGTCGGATAAAATTCTCACACAGGTCGCAATTTAAGTGTATAATCCGCCAAAAATTATACACTCGTCCCTTTTTTAAGAACCGGAGCTATCTAACCTCCACTGCTATTTATTAATATTAAACAGCTTCTGTTAAATAGCAGCAGCACCTAAAGATCCCTCCACAAGCCGAACTTTCCCTCAGTGGGGAAAATCAGCCCCATTATGCTGAAAGTCAGGACAATTTTTTAGCGAAAAGCAAGAGCCTTAACCAATAGTCAGACCGGTGTCTGCTCACCGGGGGCTACTGACTCCTATAACTACTCCCGTGAGACTTCAAACTCAAGAAATCCGAAAACTTCATTAGCCATCTCAGTTAGATGTTTGGCGCATTCCTGGTGTACTGCTCCTGTTATTTTCTCCAGTGGATGTAACATCAAGTATTCAAAGCCCTCAAAATATTTTTACTGCACCTCCTGAGAGGCGCAACACATCCCGCTTGGGGAACATCTGTCAACAATATAAGATCATTTCAAATTATTACATTTAATTCAGAATAGAGAAGCCGAAAGCCGATTATGTTCTTTTTTTGAAATTATTCTTCCACAATATAAAACTAAAATTAATTTGTTATACATCGAATTGTGACTAAGGATAAAGAACTGATCTTTTACATCCTTCTTCTTTATTTGGGACCAATTAAAAACATTTAGGCCCGTTTTCACAACTTACCGATAGCTTAAAGTAGACTTTAACCGGCCTTATAAAAAGTGTTCCATTATTAAAACTTTACTTTAACCTAAACTGAGCGATATAGTAGATTGAGGTTCATCATACCTGGTAGGTTAAAGTTAAGTTGTAATAATGAAACTCTTTTTATAAGGCCAATTAAATCCTACCTTTAGCTATCGGTAAGTTGTGAAAACGGGCCTTAGACTAAAAAATACTCAAATATTTAACCTTTAAACAGGGCGTCAAAAAATAGACCTAACTTTATCCACGGAAATTTTTTAAATCCTACTCCAACTCCGACTCCTACTCTAACCTTGATGCTAAATGTATATGAGACTGATCCTTATTTAGCAAGAAAATTATTCTGATCGATATTTTAATTCTAACACGTGCCGCATCGCTCTTTAATATAGTTATTTACATATTAAAGCAGGGACCGTAACAGTTATACCTTTTTTCATAAGTCAGATGAAAACAGTTATTTTTCGATTTTTATTTTTTTGAACAAAAATAACTGTTATTTTTTGATTTTTATTTTTTCGATCAAAAATAACAGTTATTTTTTTATTTTTATTTTTTTGAACAAAAAAAACTGTTATATTTTTCATTTTTATTTTTTCGATCAAAAGTAACAGTTATTTTTTGATTTTTATTTTTTCGAGCAAAAATAATAGTTATTCTCTAAAGAAATGTACTTGTTTTAATAATTTAGATGACTTTTAATAATTATTTTAATGTGCATAAGAAATGCTAATGATAATTACATATTAAAATAAAAGTTTTAATTCAACTAAATTATTAAATCACGTACATTTCTTTAGAGAATAACTTTTATTTTTGCTCGAAAAAATAAAAATTAAAAAATAACTGTTACTTTTGATCGAAAAAATAAAAATCAAAATTTTAAAAATCATTATATTTTATCATTGACAAGTGCATAAGGAACAATATGGTATACTTGAATCAGTTTTTCGACGTTTACTTCTATGTGCTTTTTTTGTTTTAAAATTCCAAAATAACTGTTATTTTCGGTCCCTGTATTAAAGTAGACATTTTCTGACTTCAAACTTTCAAAGCAGACCCTCTTAAAATTTTGGAGTCGTAGTCCGACTCCGGTACAAAGACCTCAACTCCGACTCCACAGACCTGCCTTTAAAAATACTATTCGGAAAATTACAGATAGGAAGTTTTAGAGTACTGCAAATTCAAGTTTTGAAAAACATGTGCCACCTTAACGCCTTTTAATTTTAACATCTATTTTATTGTTACATTTTTAACTTTTAAATAATCCTTGAGTTCTTTTATTGCAAATTAAAATGGTTTTATTGTACCACTTTGATAACACAGTTTTCCATTTACCAAATAGTTCTATACCTTGACTTCACGAAGTTGCTCTACTCAGATAATTTTTTGAAAATTTACCGGAGTTTAAAACTGTTATTTTAATAATACGAATCCATCCAACATAAAATAAAATTCTTACTGGAATAAGGTGTTAATACTGCTACTTCTCATAAAATTCTTATGCTAATACAAATTACAATTTAAACGTATAATTTAACTTACACTGTTCAACATTTTGGAAGTCATCGAGTGCAAACTCTGTCTCGTATAGAATTTCTCGAAGTACTTATTGAAACAAACAAAACCTTATTTGGGGTTTGCTAGTTTAGCTGCCGTTCCGATTTTATTTCCTCATGAACATTTTGGCTCAAACTCTACGAAGAACATGCCAATTTTCTCATGTCTATATATAGGAAACCAATTGAAATTATGAATAATTATAAACTGGGAGATAGAAAGTGTCTCAAAATTGCTTAAATATCGAAAAATATGTAATTTTTTTTACCTTTTTCACCATATTAAATGGCCTTATGAATATTTTGGCTAAAACTTGATTTTTCCGAAGAACATGCAATTTTTCTCACTCTATGTTTCTGAAACCAATTGGTATTATGTTTTCCCGTTTTCGCCACAATTGTAGCTATAGACTAGGAGAAAAAAGTGAAACGAAGCATATAAATGACAGCTCTTAACGTATCGAATGGCACTTCGAAAGAACGTATTCGATCTACTACTCATTTTACAATTTTAAAAAACGAGTAGATTGTAACTTCGAGTAAGGCGATCTCATTCGATCACGAATCCGACTTTTTGCCCTTAGTATTTTCCAAAATCTATATAAAAGCACGTTTAATAATAAGCTGCCTTTCTCAACGCATTTAATTTGCAGTGCAACAATGACAAACTCTGACAAAGTATGGCATTTTTAAATTGATCTGTTTTTCAGCGTTATTTATGATTCTCTAGCCCTTTTACTGATAGAAAACATTTACTGTGTGAACCAAGACAAACGCTGATTTGACGTTGCACAAAGACGTTTAGGAAGGCAGCCTATTTAAAAAAAAAAAAAAAAATCTGGCAGCGCTGCTTTGAATAAATATTTTTGAAAACGAATGCCACCTTAAACCTCCCAATTTTTACAGTCAGTGGTGATTGGCTTTGTACGTAAAACATGTGAAATTTTTTAACAATAAAACTTAAAGAAAACAACACAACTCAATAGATTTCCTTTAAGGTAAAAAACAAGTTACGTAGATTTCTTTCTTTAAATAAAAACAAAATACAATAAAAAAATTTATGTCTTGAACTACCGATAATGATTAAAAGACTACAAAAGTGCCTTCTAGTTTTGCAAAAGGGAAGGCATGACAATTGCTTTTTGTTTTTTCAACAAAAAAAGAGAACCTTTTCTGTGTTGGACAGACTTCAGGAAGACGGATGGTAAAACAAGACTAGTCCTATACGGCAAGTGATTTTAATTGGTACAAAGGAATCCTTACAAGCTAAAATCTCTTACAAATTCTAGGAATTTTTTTTCATTTTTATGATTTATAAGACAATACAACCAAATACGTTTGTATTTAGAGACAATTTTGTGATTTTCGAAATGGATTTATTATTGTTTCTTATTTTATCTTTTAACCAAATAAAGAAACCCAAACAAATTTTAATTCACTTCTATTTGAATAAAAAAAAAATCACATACTTAAATGTTTTGAGTCGTTATAAACATTTTATTTATTGTAAAGAGTGTGTAAAAATGTTTTGGAGTTTCTTTGAACTTCTTGCGTGGGCCTGGACGAAGACCAAGTGTGAGTACGAATGAGTAAATATTCTTTATTACCTTTTTCGATGTTACTTTTCATATCAAACACATTTCAAAACATCTTATGTATTTGTATTTGGTTTTTATTAAATGTTCCATTCGTTTTTCGATAAGATACTTCTCGCTCATGCAGAAGAAAGTAGTTGAAAGTGTTTATTTTGTAATGGTTTCCATAAATTTAAAGACCACACTGACACTTAATGGAAAATTGAAGTCATAAAAATTAAATAAACTTTTCACTTAACACTTTTACATCCCATATTTTGGTTGGATTTCCATTTTTTGTTTAATGTATTTTGTAAATAAAATTAATTAATTTGTAATTGATTGAATTTTGTTAGATTTAATTACAACATGTTCCAAATATGTCGCATCAAATAGTAAAATTGATTTGGATAACATTAACTAAATGGGCATTGCTTTTATAACACTTGTCCACAAGCAAAAAGAGAGTCGGAAGCAACTTTGTTTTGATTTAAATTGACAATATTCAAAAACAAATTTTCGAGAGTGCACCCTATTTCGGACCCATGGGCAAACACGGACCTGCCAGAACAAAATACTGTTAGGAGGTAAAGATTCATGACAAAGTTCTTTATGACGAATATTATTTAGATATCTTCTTCTGCAAAAGATTTGTTTGCATTTAATGGCTAAAAAGTCAGCGAATGCTTAAACGCTAGTTTAGTTAAACTAAACTTAAATGTATATGTAGCTTAAACTTAACAGCTTTAAATCAGTAACCCATGTATTATATGTTGTTAAAAAAAATAACATGTGGCAGCACTACGATAAATGTTGTAAAATTCATATGGTCTGTATTGGTAGCTTAAACGCCCAATTTTATGCGTTTAGAGATGATTTAAATGTTATCTGAATGATAGATTTGCTGGTTTAAACACAATTTAAACCAAAAAGAGAGTTTAACTTGCACTGATGTATTAGACCTAAGTGATTTTAGGATGGGGGTTTGCATGGGAGGTATGGTTTATTTTGGGCATACCAGTACAACATATTGTCATGACATACCCAATAAAAACAGAGCTTCTAACGAAGCAGGTTTGTACGGAAGAAACCGAAAAGTTTCACAATGAAATAAATTTGGACAATATTTAATCTAAATACCAACATAATAAGATGGTTTATGGGCAGAAAGACTATATTCCAGAAAAGCTTGTATGGGGGCTATGTGAACTATTGGGTCGATTCTCATTAATGTCAGTACGCTTAATCCTTTTGCCAATTAGAACTTATGTGCCAAATTTCATCAAACTTTCTACAAAATTGCGACTTGTACTTTGCGCACAAGGTTACATGGGCAACAAGCCGAACGAACATCGTTAGATCGACTCGGAAAAAGATTATGAGTCGGTCGGTATTCTTAACCGTCTAGGTCCAATATTTAACGGTGTTTGAAGCATCACCACAAATGCATAATACCCTCTCCACTATTGTGTTATGGGAACAATAACCAGCTATTTGGTAGTTCGTTTTCTTTTGAAAGTTTTATCTGCTGTTTCACGATTGCTTTCCCCGCAGAAATCAGCTAAGATTGCTTCTTCTTTCTTTATTAATCAACTTAGATTTGAACAATTGGTATATAAAAGTTGGTTTTAGTGGGAGATGCCTTCCTTCAATTTGACATTATTTACGCCTGGAAATAGACCTATCAGATGTCTAAATGTTTTTCATCTTGGTTTCAGAGCTTTTACCAAAGTTTTTATCAAGTCTTAAGGCACAGTTAGCCGGGAGTAACAGTAACGTTGCAAATCAGCTGCTTCATTTTGTTGTATGTAAAGCAATTAGAACGATTACAGTTAGCAGTAAGATGTTACGTCTCAATCTGTAAGAAATAGATTGGTCTTACTTTTTTACGGTAAGGCTACTGCTACTGTTTTCCCCGGCTAAAGAGCCTTTATTTGATAGGAAGTGGCGGCAAAGATATTGTTTACCTGCCAACTAAGCGATTCATATTTTATAGTTACCACGGATTTAACCATTCGTTTGTAAACTCGGTAATCGTTTGCAAAAAAAAAGTTTTCCCCTTTATAGAATATATAAGATGGCCTCACAAACTTTCTACTTTCATCTCAATGTCTAGAGTCTAGACAATATTATCTCAAAGAACTAAAGGGTGATTTTTTAGCTATTATCTTTTTGGCAACACTGGTTTAAGCAGCTGACGCACGTTTCGTGTTTTGTTTCACTGTCAAACATCTTCAGTTTGGTCTACATTTAACCATAACGAAAAACGCTTGCAAATAATTGAATTTTATTATCAAAATGCGTGCTCTGTTAAGAAAGTTCATCGCGCGCTACTTGTGTTCAGCGACGAAGATAATTTTTGACTCAATGGGTACGTTAATAAGCAGTGAAGATCAGCCAGAAGCATTGCAAGAGCTACCAATGCATCCAGAAAAAGTCACAGTTTGGTGCGGTTTATGGGCTGGTGGCATCATTGGACCGTACTTCTTCAAAGATGATGCGAACCGTAACGTAACTGTGAATGGTGAGCGCTACCGTGAGATGATATCCAACTTTTTTTTTGCCCAAAATGCAAGAGCTTGACTTGCATGACATGTGGTTTCAACAAGAGTGTGCACATGCCACACAGCACGCTTAACAATGGACTTATTGAGAGGCGCGTTCGATAAACATTTTATTTCACGTTCGGGACCGGTCAATTGGCCGCCTAGATCGTGCGATTTAACGCCTTTAGACTATTTTTTTGTGGGGCTGTGTTAAAGCTCATGTCTATACACACATGTCCGATTCAATTGATGCATTGGAAGACAACATTGAAGCATTTATTCATGAGATACCGGCCGAAATGTTGGAAAGAGTATGCCAAAATTGGACTAAGCGGATGGACCATTTGAAGCGCAGTCACGGTCAACATTTACATGAAATAATCTTCAAACATTAAATTATATGGACCGTACTATCGATTCAAATAAAGATTTCATGCATTTTTCTGAATTTTATGTGTTTTTTTTAACTTTCCTATAGCTCTTAAAAAATCACCCGATACAAACCATTTAATGACATTCTTCAATGTTACAGAACCATAAGACAAGATTAAATAATATTAACAATTAAAAATACCAACATTCAAACATAGAAACTATTTAATAATAAATTTTGTTTGAATATCAATAAAGAGAAAAAAGATTATTGAAAAAGAGAACAACAATTAAAAATGATCGGGTATAATACAACATAAAACATTATTTTATGACAGTCATAAATTTACGAATGCAAGCGATAGAAAGATAGAACATGATCATAAAAGAAAAATTTTTATTTTATTTTTTTATTACTTGTACTCATATTAATGTTGTTATAAAAGCGAATGCTACGCACTTAATGATTTAAAGTCTTGAGGCAGAGTCACAAAAGAGAAGAAATTTATTTCGGACATCAATCCAAGTGCTCTCGAACAGAAGCTTAAAGAAACCCATAAACAAAAGTCAAAGAGTGGAGAATTAAATAGAATTTACTACTGGTTTTCAAGAACAATCTAAAATAATAATAAAGAAGACATGCAGAGAAGTGGCAAGTCGACCATTGAAAGCGTAGGGAGATTAAATATGGATGCGTATTCACTCATTATCAATAGAACTTAAGCTGTCTAGAAATGGTTTTATTTAACATTGACTGGAGACAATTTAAAATATAAATCAAATGTTTTTATTTAATTTTTTTTTTAATTTTAACACCATCAAGTGTTTCTATTTTAACACAAAAAAAAAGAATTTACCTTTCTTTTTTTTGGAATAAAAGGACTTATAAGTACAATAAAAATGGAGACTCTTTCAGCTACCCAGGCAGCAGTGTTGCCAGAAGATTTTTTGAAAAATACTTACGCATACTAACACAAATCCGATTTTTCCCTACACGTTGCAAAAATTTTCCCTACAAAAATCCCTACGCGTTTTAGTCATCAAAGTCTCAGAAAAAACAATAGTTATAAAAAAACTAATTTCTTTAGCATATGTTTAGTAAAGCTCTAACAACAAAAATAAGTACTTTTAATTAAATTCAATTAAAAAACAAGAGGTTTTTTGAAAAAGATAAGTTTCAAAATACGCCAAACACGATAAGGGTGAATGTACCCATAAACATTTCTTAAGTTTTACAACGGTTTTAAGTAAAATTTTCATAGAAAATTTGTTTTTATAAAAATATTATTATTTTTATGAATATGGCAGGTAATCTTTATATGATAATTTTAATTTAATTCAGGTACAAAAGCAACAGGCTATTTTATAAATAATCGGCCATGTTATCAAAGTCACGTGAAAATGAAATCGAACAAATTTTGAAAACTCTCCCGTATTCAAAGTTCAAAAAACATATTTTCTTTTATATACCTGAACTTCTTTTGAATTCAGAAAAAGCTGCGTTGATTTTAACAATAATTCAATTGAAAATCTTCGTCGATTTCAATTTCACGTGATTTCGTTTTCCATGACATGACCGAATATAGTATGAATTTCTTTTGAACTGAATTTTCTTAAGTGACCATTAGTATATTCGAAATTAATGCAGCCTCTTCCATTGTTTTGCAAAAAATATCTTATATATATGGCTTTCTGGTGTTCTCTCTGCATCACCATTTGTAGAGCAAACAAAATCCGAACCAGTTTTAATAAATTTGGAAATACAACCATGTCATTGTAGTTTTTCCGTTAGCATTTTTATCGAAAAGTGTTCCAAATCCATGTTTCAATACAAATTAGTTTCACAATTTCAGAAAATTAATTTTATGCGATTGTTCCTACACTCATACAAAAGATCATTGGGGCTTAAGTTAAATTGTTAAGACAATAGTTAAAATTTGTACTCATCTTTTTTTGTCCAAAAATATATTCTGGACTTAAGAATTCCATTCCTTTTAATGATAAATCATTATTAAAAATACATTTTTAGCATTTATTTCGTATACAATGCAATATGAGAAAAAATACCTACATTTTGGCGAATATAAAAAATCTGTCCGATTTTCCCTACGCTCCTATTTTAGTAACAAAAAACCCTACATGTAGGGATTTTTCCCTAATTTTGGCAACACTGCCAAGCAACTAGAATTATTAATGAATGATGTTAAGCTGCCTTTGTGCTCGTTTCTATAAAAATAACCCACCCGTATAAGCACACAGGCACTTACACATTCTTCGATTCTTAAGACGCTGACGCTTAAGATGACTTTTGAAATAACCTTTTTCTCGTGTTTTCACTGTATTGTTTGTCTATTTCCTTTATTTTGGATTTGCTTTCAGTGCTCAATTCAATTGTATTGTCATGTTATGAGTCATAAATCGATTTCTAACTTGACAGCTACAGCATTTTTATTGGTAGATATTTTTTTTAGCTCAATAATAATCCTAATGATTATATCTTTTGATGCCTTTATTCTTTTTTACCTAGATTTTGACTTGAAAATTGTTATAATAAAGTTTAAAAAAAATGTACTTCTTCTTAAGATTTAAAGGACAAAAATGTATCGTTAGCTTAAATGCAAAAAGACGTAACTAACCGAAATATAATTTTACAGGAGAACCAAAAAACTTTGTAAAATGAAAACTATAAATATGTCAGAAAAACATGCATTGATTTGTCGTCCATAGAATTCTTCAAACAATATTCAAAGAAAGCCATTTCATTATATTTTGTTAGAAAAAAAAATGTGTAATAACGTCCCTGCAAAAACTTTTTAATAGATTTCGAAATAAAATTTTCCAAAATTTAGCAAAGAGATTTTCAATCGAATATTTGTTGCCAAATTCAATATTTTTTCAAAAGTAAATTTTTATTGATTTTTCTTTTATGTTGTTCCCTTTCTCAAAACGAAAAATTCAAACAAAAAATTTTAAGAATTTCTTTCTCAATGGTCAAAAAGTTTTGTCAAGATCTTGCAAAAGTGCTGTTTTTATAATTTTTTGTGTCACGCGTAATTCTCGATCACTTGCGATTGTGATTACTTAAAATATTAATAAGCAGGGCAAGGGACTTCATGCAAATGCATGTTTGTTGTCGGTACTCTGAGACCCACCTAAAGTTAATATCTTTGCGAATCACAATATTTCCAGTAAAATGGCATCAATTTGTTAGTGCATATTTTTGCATATTTTGCTTTAAATGCATGTTTTTGCATATTTTGATATAAATGCATATTTTTCGTCATATTTTGTAATATTTATAAAAAAAAAATTGCTCTTTTCTTAGTTTTTTGTTTAGAAATATCTTTCTGTTCAAGGCGAATTCAATATAAGGTGTAGTCAGTGAATCAGCTGGTTATAGTTGTTTCAGCCCTGAAGCTGTGAAACAGTCAAAATAGTATGGGTGTTTGGTACTGAATTACCTACATTTTATTATAAATTCATCTTGTTTCTTTTACTTTTAAAAAGTAGCACATACCAAAAATTATACGATTTGTATAATTGTGCACATAATTGTAGAGAGTAACAATAAAACAGTTTTTTTTTGATTTACGGTGTAAGAAGTATGACCTAAAATCCAAAAAGTATTTGTTGACGGGATAACTTTTATCACGTATATTTGCGAAATTCGTTTTTATGATTTTTGTAGTCGAAATATGAATTTTGTTTAATCGATTAATAACACGATGCAATGTGTATTGAATTTAACCATTTTATTAAAAATCAAATATGTAAAAATGTTTATATGCATGTGGCTACTATAAGCAAAGACAAAAAAAAATGGTAAAAGAATTTTATGAGTTTAGTGGTATTTATACAAAAACAAGAAAGCTTTTAGAACAGTTAAACAAAATCTTGCAAAACAAATTAGATCAGCTAAATTAACGATAACATATTTAGAAAGAACATATGATACACTTAACAAAATTACTTGCATACATTTCAAATTAGTTATTTTTACTTTATACTTAAACATCCTCCCCCCATTGAACTCCTTGAGGATTCAATATCTTCATTGAGAAGAATGCAAATCTTTGAAACTGCTCTCCTTACAACACCACTGCTAGTTTTTACCATAGCTACTCTAACGACACCATCATCACCTTTGATAACTTCCAACACTCGACCTAGCTGCCATTTTAAAGGGGGTTGATTTTCATCTTTAAGTACTACCATCGTTCCAACTGTTAGATTTCTTGTAGAGGCACGCCACTTTGTACGCTGCTGAAGAAGGGTAAGATATTCTGTGCTCCATTTTTTCCAAAATAGTTGCTGCATGTAGCAAACTCGCTGCCAATGGCCAAGACGGTGTATGTTCAGCATTGAGATGTCGGGTTCTACAACTGAGGTTAAAGGTGCACCAACCAAAAAATGCGCTGGAGTTAATGCACCTAAATCATCAGGGTTTTCTGAAATTGGACAAATTGGACGTGAATTCTTTATAGCAGATACCTGACATATAAGTGTTCGTAGTTCATCAAAATTCAAAATTGACAAGCCAATAGTTCGAACGATGTGAAGTTTAGCAACCTTCACTGAGGCCTCCCAAAGCCCGCCAAAATGCGGTGAGCTTGGTGGTATAAATTTCCAGTCTACACCATCCTCCAAGCACTGATCATGAACAGCTTTCAAATGTTCTTGACTTAAAAATACACGTTTTAGTTCTTGCAACTCATTTTTTGAACCCACAAAATTTGTGGCATTATCAGACCAAATAGTTTTTGGTTTACCTCTAGTGCTGATGAATCGCTTAAGGGCTCCTAAAAAAGCTTGAGTTGTTAAATCCTTTACCAGCTCTAGATGCACCGCCTTGGTACTAAAACAAATGAAAAGGCTTACATAGCATTTTACTGGAGCCCTTGAACGAATTTCTGAGCGATAATATAAAGGTCCACAATAATCTACACCTGTGACCAAAAAGGCGCGACAACCTTGGACGCGGTCCTCTGGAAGATTGCCCATAATATGTTCAACCACTTGAGGGCATAATCGACGACAACGAAAGCATTTGTTTATAGTTCGACTTACTTCTTTTCTGCCACCTAACGGCCAATACTGAAGCCTTATAGTGGCCAATAACGACTGTGGACCAGCATGTAAATTCTTTTGATGAAAATATGTTATAATGGAATCAGTTAATGGATGTTGCTTTGGTAATATAATTGGATGTTGGGAATTAAAGTTTAAAGCCGAATTTTGAAGCCGACCGCCTACTCTTAAAAGCCCAAAATTGTCCACAAAAGGATTTAATGAAATCAACGAACTTGATGAATTAATTGGCTTATTTTGAGTCAAGCTTTTGTAATCAACTGCAAAGTTGCATTTTTGAACCATTCGAATAAGTAATTGTGTGCCTTTGTAGATATCCGCTGTTGTCAATGGTCCTTTACGGCAGGTTACTCCAATTCCAATAAATTTACTAATATAAGCATAAATCCTGCAAATTTTTCCAAAAGATGTGATGTATTTGCAACTAATTGACATATCAAGACAAGTTGCTGATGAAGAAACCAAAACAGTTTTTCGTTTTTCGGGAAGGTCAACAAGAGCAGAAGGTTGGACTGGCCAGGAAAGTTGATTTTGCTTTAGAAATTCGGGGCCACATTGCCACAATTTTGATGTTGATAATTCTTTCGGAGTAGCTCCTCTGGATAAAATGTCTGCGGGGTTCATTGTTGTAGGAACATGAAACCATTTCATATTTGATGTTAAACACTGGATACGGCTTATGCGATTTGAAACAAATACTTGATAATTTGATGAATCCTCTTTGATCCACGATAGGACAATTGTTGAGTCTGACCAACAATATATATGCCCGTTAAAGATGTGCATATTAGATATAGAATACATGAGTTCAGCAAGCAAAAGGGCAGCTGACAACTCCAGCTTGGGAACTGTAAGTACTTGCGTTGGAGCTACACGAGACTTAGAACAAAGAAGATTAGTATTGACAATACCATTGTACTCACTACGTATATAAACACAAACGCCATATGCTGATAGACTGGCATCACAAAATGCGTGAATTTGAAGCTGACCTCCTGGAGACATAACTTTTCGTGGAAATTTGCAGTTTATAATTTCAACAAACTCTGCGCACAACTCAAACCACGCTGCCTGTAGACGTTGAGAAAGACTGTCATCCCAATTGATTTTTTCTTTCCATAAAGTTTGGAGAAATATTTTGGCTTTGACAATTACAGGCCCTATAAGGCCGAGTGGATCATAGCATTTAGCAATAGTTGATAACACCATTCTTTTGGTAACATTTTTTGTTGTACAAAATGGCACGAACGAAAAAAGAAACTTGTCGCTATTTGGCTCCCAAATTAAACCAAGTGTTTTTGTTACATCATTGCCATCATGAAATTTTAAAAATGTTTCTTTTTTATCATCACTAATTTTGTTGAGAATACGACCATCATTTGAACACCATTTACGAATTTTAAAATTTCCTTTATCAAGCAGTTGTGTTGTTTGTTGTAGAATTTGATCAACTTCTTCCACAGAGTCGCCTCCTGATATCATATCATCGACGTAAAAGTCCCGAAGTACTATTCTTGAACCCAGAGGAAAATTGCTACTTTCATCATTTGCCAGCTGTCGCATTGCTCGAACAGCAAGAAACGAGGCCGATTTGGTGCCATATGTAACTGTTTCAAGTTTGAAGATTTTTATGGGTTCGTCTTGATGATCACGCCACAATATGCACTGTAAGAAATTATCTGGATATGAAACTTTAACACAACGGTACATTTTGCATATGTCTCCAGTAAGAGCAATATTAAAGGAACGAAAGCGTAATAAAATGTCGAAAAGATTAGGTTGTATAGTTGGACCACACATAAGTATGTCATTGAGGGAAAGTCCTGTTGTGGTTCTAGCAGACCCGTCAAAGACGACTCGCAATTTTGTTGTTGTGCTATCTGCCTTTGTAACACAATGGTGTGGAAGAAAGTATGTTAAAACATTTTCTGGAATTTGTTCTACTAATGACATGTGCTGAAGATCGATATATTCTTTAATAAATGAAGAATATTCAGACTTAATTTCCTTAGATTGATTTAGACGTTTTTCTAAATTTTTAAAACGACGAAATGCATGTTGATATGAATCACCTAAAGCTTGTGGACTTGTTTTGAACGGTAAATGTACGACGAATTCACCAGAATTTAAACGAGAATAACTTCCTGCAAAATGTTTTTCACATTCTATTTCTTCTTTTGTTGTCTTTGAGACTACTTCCACATGATTTTCTATTTCCCAAAATCGACGAATAAGAACATCTAAATTATTGTCATTAGTTGTCTTTTCATTAATTACAGCACTCACAAGACAATTATTACGTTTTTGCAGCTGCATTCCACCACCAGCAACAACCCAACCAAATTCAGTTTTTTGTAAAAGTGGCAACCCTGGTCCGAGTCTAATTTTTCCAACACACAAAGATTCATAAAAAAGATCTCCACCAATTAAAAGATCTATTTGCTGTGACTTGAAAAACAATGGATCAGCCAATTGAATATTGGTTGGTATATTCCACTTGGAAACATTAATTGACAATGGTGGTTGATTGTCTACTATAGCTGATACTACAACTGATGGCAAAAAGGCAGAAGCACTTGATGTTCTTGATTGTATGAAAATATTAACGATTTTTCCGGAAGCAAAATTTGACTGGCCAATACCAGAGACTAGAGTTGTTGATTTCTTAGGCTTTAGTTGTAATTTATTTATGAAATTCGTTGTTATGAAATTGGCCTGTGAGGCTGAATCAAGAATAGCCCTGCATGGAATAAGGGAACCTACATTATTTTTTACAAAAACTATGGCAGTGGCCAGTATTGTTTGATCTTCCTCTTGTTCCTTTGTATGCAGATTACTTGAAACTACTAATGCTGATTGTGGCAACAAATTTGAGGGAGGCATATTTTGAGCAGATGCCGAAGTAGAGGGTGCTGAATTTACACTTTGATTTGGCAAAGCATTAGCATTCGCTTTAGAAATATTACCTGCAGCAGCAGCTGACAGATTTTGTTGTGGTATTGGAATGGGTTCCATATGAAGCAGACTATTGTGCTTTAAAGTACAGTGTCGACAACCACTAGACGCACATAACTGAAGTGTATGGCCTTTTCTAAGGCAATTAAGACACAAACGTAAACGCTTAGCATCTTTATATCTATCTGATGGTGTTTTAGAAAGAAATTCTGGGCAATTGTAAATTGCATGTGATTGAGAATTGCAAATTGGACAATTCCTTTGCATGTTAGTGGAAACTACTAGTGATTTTTTACTTTTGTTAGAATATTGATAAAATTTAGATCCCACCTGTTTACTTGATGATTCTTTTACCACACCGTTTTCTACGTTTTCCAAAGTTTGACACCTTTTTTGCAAAAACTTCGCCATCACATCCCACGTTGGTATTTCATTAACAGGTGTATTTTCTTCCCATTTGGTTTGAGTAGCAACGTCAAGTTTACGGCCAATTATATGAATTAGTAAACAATCAGCGATCTGCTCTTTTGTACCCATTGTTAACAAGGCCCTTAGATGTGAATTCGCACTATCACTCAAATGCCGCAACTTCTCCACTACTCCTACTTCGACCTTGCTCAATGCCACGATATCCCTTATATGTGCCTGAAAATTTAAACGTTTATTATCAAATCGACTTTTAAGTATATCAATAGCTTTATCATAATTGGTATCGCTTATTTCCAAAGAACGAATTGAATCCAACGCTGGGCCAGTTAAACACGTCCTCAAGTGTTGGAATTTTTCTATTTTAGATAAGTCGCCATCGTTTTCAACAACCGTCTCAAACATCGAAAAGAAGTCAGGCCACTCAGTATAAACGCCATTAAATTTTGGAATTTGTATAATAGGGAGACGTGTTTTTTGTACTGGCAATAAAAAAGATGGCTGCGATTCATTAAAAGTAGATTGTCTTACCAATTGCGGGTTTTGTGCTTTGCTTTTTAATTTGAATGCCATAATTTTTCGAGTCAGAATTGTTTTGGTTGCGATATATGCTACTGACGCTTCTTGGGGCAAACTACTTTCCATTTCAGCATTATCTTCACATTCAAGACGATCATGAATAATTTCAAAATCGGAATATATTTTTTCAAGTTGCTCTAATTTTACAGACAGGGCAGCCTCATCCAACGATTCGAATTCAATTTGATTTATCTCATTTTCAATATCAACCAATCGTTGCTTCAACCATATTGATTTACGTTTATTAAACGTTTCTTCAACACTCATTATGTAAATTTAATTTTTGATTTTTGTTCTCGATCACGTCGGGGTCACCAATGTTGACGGGATAACTTTTATCACGTATATTTGCGAAATTCGTTTTTATGATTTTTGTAGTCGAAATATGAATTTTGTTTAATCGATTAAAAACACGATGCAATGTGTATTGAATTTAACCATTTTATTAAAAATCAAATATGTAAAAATGTTTATATGCATGTGGCTACTATAAGCAAAGACAAAAAAAAATGGTAAAAGAATTTTATGAGTTTAGTGGTATTTATACAAAAACAAGAAAGCTTTTAGAACAGTTAAACAAAATCTTGCAAAACAAATTAGATCAGCTAAATTAACGATAACATATTTAGAAAGAACATATGATACACTTAACAAAATTACTTGCATACATTTCAAATTAGTTATTTTTACTTTATACTTAAACAGTATTAATAAAATAAATTGTTTTTAAGGAAAAAAATGCCAAAAGAAAAAATATCAAAAAATAGTATTTTAAATAAGTGTGTTTTTGAGTCTTCAAAATAGAGGGAAAAGTACTTTTTTGAAAAGTTAACAAAAAGGCGTTTCATTTAAAAATTTCTAGTAAATCAGCACCTTCAAAGCCAGAAACACAAAGATTTATGATTTATGAAAACGTTTCGCAAACTTTAATTTCAAGAAAATCAACTTTTATGGATAAGACTAGCAAATTTAGTTTTGAATTGTATAATGCTCTGGTGTCTGCAGATATACCTCTATATTAGCTAATCAACCAAAATTATAGAATTTTTTTAAACAAAAATTAACAATGAAACCATTCCTACCGAAACAACCCTTATAAAAACTTATGTCGCCAAGTTGTACACTATACAACTATGTGACATTGTTGAAAGAATTAAGTGACATAATTTGTGGCTGTCTATTGACGAATCAATGGACACTGAAGGACGTTTCGTTGTCTACGTGATTGGGATCTTGAATGCAGAAGAAGATCTTGAATGCAGAAGAAGAACAGAGTAAACACAAATTTTTGTTAAATATTGTAAAGTTGGAAAAGGTGGATCATGCTTCAATAGCTCGAACTTTCAAAGATTCAATTTCTCTTTTAGAATCCTTTAATAAAAATAAAATTTTGCTCTACTTGACCTTTTTTTAAGATATCTTACTCAAAAATGTTACATGTCACATGCTAAGCTCATGCCATGCATGAAAGTTTTTAAAGTCACCTTTGTGTTTCAACCATGTATAACAAGATGGGGTACCTGGTTGCAGGCAGTTGAGTATTATGCCAAAAATTTTGAAGAATTTAAGGATGTGGTAAATAATTTTAACGAAAATAATGCAGTCGCGATAAAAAAGTAAACAATATTTTAAATGTACCTAATATAACGGCTCAATTAGAATTTATACACTCAAACAATGGGTTTCTAGTCGAGACAATAACCGAACTTCAGGGGCTTAAATCATTGAACACCTCGGTTAAACTCGTTGAGGACGCTGTCATTAAAATAAGAAAAGTAGAAGGTCAAATCGGCGAAAAAATAAAAGCCAAAATTTTTCAGTTTTAAAAAAGAATGCCGAATTTAAAAAAGTTAAAGAAATTGGTAATATTTTTAATTTACCTTCCAGTAAAGAAAAAATTGTAGACAATGAATATTCTACAAACGAGTTGACCACTTTTAAATATCCACCTATTACATCCGTTGATGTCGAACGAACATTTTCAATGCTTAAAACTGTTTTAAGACCAAATAGAATGAGTTTTACATTTGATAACTTAAAAAAAACTTATTTATTTATATATGTAAATATATCTTTATCTACTACTACTTTTTAAACTATGTATGTTTTAAGTTTTTTAAACTGAATGAAATGTATTTATGTTTTTTTTTTTTTTTTTTTGTTAAATATGGTTAAATAAATATATTTTTAATGCATATTTTTACTTTATTTTTGCATATTTTACGATTTTAGTGCATGTTTTATGCGCATATTTTGCGATTTTAAGTGCATGAACTTCCTTGCCCTGTTAATAAGTAACTCTCTTAAGGCACACGTACACGTCACGATTTTTTACATCTGACTTGTCAAGTTTCCTACTGCAAAATACACAAATGTGGTACTTTAATAACATTGCTTTTGTTATGTTCAGGCGCAAAGTCATCTGTCAAAATTTTCTATTGCCTTCTGACAAATCGTCTAACAGCAGCTATTTATTATGAAAAACTATGTTGTCAGAAATCTATGTCGGGAGAAAACCGGCAGCGGCGGTCTACTTTTGACGGAATCATAAGCCGGCTGAAGTTAGTATTTCACAGAACCGATATACATATGGGGGATTTCATGTCAAGTGACCCAATTCTTAAATCGATGTCTTCCGATTTGGATGAAATTTGCACCAAGGTTAGTCCTATTGGATACTAGTTTCACGATAAGATCGGTGAAAAATTTTCTGAGTTAAGCTGAGATCACACGATTGGTCAAATGTACAGATTTTTGTTAATTTTTATGTACAGATCGTGTGAATGACAGAAAATATTTGGCAAAAGGCAGATAGGACAATTTTTTTTGCCGATAGACAGATAAAAAAACAACTCTGTTGTACCGATCGTGTGAACGCTTCATAGACAGAAAAAATTCTTAAACGTACCGATAATTTGTTCTGCCACTTACTGCCCGATCATAGTGGCCAATCAACCGATATTTAAATAAAATTTATTGGGGTTGTCTAAAATTATGATTTTTAATAATTAGTTAATAATTATACACGTTGCTCTTTTTCGCAAAGTGTATATTCCCTGCAAGCATTTTATGAAAATAATAATCATATTCGAGTCATTTATGACTCCTCTGCACGATTAAAATAAGCATATATGAGCTCATTTTCTGATCATAAATGATTGTTTTCTCGGGAGGAAATGGTACCCTACCCGGGACTCTTCTTCAGGAGTCTTTTACTACCCGCTTTTTTGATCAGTTTCGAATCATTTATGACTCATATTTTTAATTATTGGCGAGTCTTTTTCGAGTCATTTTTTAGTCATATTTCTGATTATTTGCAAGTCTTTTTCGACTCATTTTTTAGTCTTATTTTTGATCGTCGAAGAGTCTTTTTCGACTCATTATTTAGTCGTATTATGCTCGTTTTATAGTCTTTTTCGACTCATTACTCAGTTCTAATTCTAATCGTTTTCGAATGATTTATGAGTCGTTTTTTAGTCGAATTTCTGATCGTTTTCGAGTCTTTTCTGACTATTTTTCAGTCATATTTGTAATACATTACAATTACAAAAAGAAATATTTTTCGATTTAAATTATTAATTAATTTAGTTTATTTAAATTATTTAAACTCAATTATTATTAAATTACAATAATAATTATAATAATTAATAACAACAATAACAACAATAATAACAATAATAACAATAATAACAATAATAACAATAACAACAATAACAACAACAATAATAACAATAACAACAATAATTATTGGATTTTCAATAAATTACTTATTAAGCATAAGAACGAATCATTTTTGAGTCTTTTTTCAAACGCGCAAATGATTAATCAGTTTTTAATCATCAAAAGTACTCGAGGAAGACTCAGTTTGGTGATTTTTGATAAAACAATCTTCCAAATGCTAGTAGGGGCTACTAACAAAATATACAGCAATCGAAAATGGATCATACAGGTGTTTGAAATATGACTGTTTTGAAGTTATTTATGAATAATATTTTGATCATCTAGATGATGAAAAACTGATTTTTATTTGTAAAAGTAGCTAGCTTTGAAGCAAGTGTAAAATATTAGAATATTGTAAATTTATTAATAATATTAATGTCAGTGATCTCGTGGTGTAAACTTTACGTTTTAAGTTATAATTTTTAAAACATTAAATAAAATTTAATATATTATAAATACATATTCAAATTAAATTCTGTAAAGGTAAAATTTTGTAAAAAGTGATTTTTAAATAAAAAAAAGTAATGTCAGCCAAAAAAATAAAAAGATTGGCAAAAAAGGAAGCCGACAAATTAATATCGCCAACATACCAGCAAACTTATTCTCAGGACAATCTAAAAAACAATGGAAGTTCTTTAAGTGATGATATTTTATATAATTCTGATAGTGGAAGTGAAGAGAGTTCTTTTAATGATTCTGATAGTGAAAGTGAAGAAAATTATATGGAAAGTGAAGACGATGAATTCAATTTGTGCGATGAACTGGCTAAATGGGCTATTCAATTTCAAATAAGCTTTGCTGCAATTAATGCACTTTTATTGGTGTTATTGAAATGTAGCATTAAAGTCCCAAAAGATGCTCGTACCCTTTTAAAAACGCCTAGTTCTGTTATTGAACGAAAAGTGGGTGAAGGCACATACATTCATTATGGATTAAAGAACGGTTTAACTGATTTTTTGGTAAGCAATGACTATAAATTACCTAATATAACATTAGATTTCGGCATTGATGGCTTACCGCTATTCAAAAGTAGCTGTAAACAAGTTTGGCCAATACTTGGTAGTGTTGCAGAAACAAGTTATGTTTTCCTTATTGGCGTATTTGAAGGAACTTCAAAACCAAACTGCGCAAATGAATTTTTAGAAGAATTTATTGCTGAACTTAATTTTCTTATACAAGAGGGACTGGTTTTTGCTGATAATTTTTTTCATATTATTGTACGTTGTTTTGTAATGGATGCACCTGCAAAGTCCTTTGTATTAGGAACTAAAGGGCATTGCGGTTACTTTTCTTGTGGACGGTGTACAGAAAATGGGCAAATGGTTAAACATCGTCTTATTTTTCCGAAAGCAAACGAGCTCACGTTTAGAAGCAATGATTCCTTTAGAAATCGCTTTCAGCCTGAACATCATATAAAGCAGTCTATTTCACCATTAGAAAAGCTTAATATAGATATTGTATCACAGTGCTCTTTGGACTATATGCACGTTGCCTGCTTAGGCGTAATGCGCACTTTGTTAAATTCCTGGGTTAAAAAAAAAGGAGAAACATTTTCTTTAGTTTCATGGCACATTGAATCAATTTCAAGAGAGTTGAATTTTAATAGAAGAAACGTAACGAACGAGTTCCAGAGAAAGCCCCGAACCTTAAAAGAACTTGACAGATGGAAGGCAACAGAGCTGAGGCAATTTTTACTTTACACGGGCCCTTTTATATTGAAAAAAGTTTTAAGCCCAGAAAGATACTCTCACTTCTTAAAATTATCTCTGGCTTTTACGATTCTTTTAGATACAAATGATTCCAAGATTAACAACTCTTGTGCTAAAGAACTCTTAAAATCATTTGTATGCGAGATTCCATTATTATATGATTTGTGCTTCCTTACATATAATTTTCACAACTTGTTGCATATTCATGAAGATGCTAAACTTCATGGATCTTTAGATGGAATAAGTGCCTTCAAATTTGAGAACCATCTACAAAACGTTAAACGCAAAGTAAGAAAGGCAGGAGGTGTAGCCGCACAAATTTATAAAAGGTGTGTTGAGAGCAGCTATCATATTAAAAAGGAGGATAATCATAAACAACATAAAATATTCAGGAAAATTAAAGATGGTAAAATTTTAAATATAAAAAGTAACGGTTTCCTCTTTTCTTTGCGATATCCTAACAACTATTGCTTGGTTGAGAATAAAATTGTTAAAATAACTGAAATAAATATAAGTCAGAATGTTCCTCTTTTTAGCGGAACAGAAATAAAAAACTTGACGGCGGCTTTTTTGCAACCAATCGACTCGACTTATTTTAATATATATTGGGCGGCTGACATTGCTTTTGGTACAAAAATAGAGTTTTCTATAAATCAAATAAATAAAAAAGTTTTATGTCTACGTGACTCGTTAGACAACAGCTACTTTTTCAAACCCCTACTTCAAAATGTCGCAGAATAATGTATTTCACTCTGGAGAATTTCAGTACACCCCAAGTAGTAATTTAACAACTTGTAAGTAAAAATCAAATCAATTGTTTTTTCTTTTAAACAAAATAATTCTTTTTCTAGTGCAAAATGTTTACGTTCCTCACACTGATAACCTTCAGAACCTTGTACTTCAATTGCTCGAAGAAGTTAAATCATTAAAGTCGGAAATCTCGGATATAAAAAAAGATGTTAAAGAATTAAAGGACGGAAACAAACGATCTTTAACCAAACTGACTGAAGAGGTCATCGCAGTTAAGCTTGAAAATAGAAGACACCACGATGACAACGTATTGTTCGACGAACAAAGTGACCTGCGAAAATTTCCTATGGTCGCTATGGCTGATGTAGAAAAATTTGATTTTGAAGTGCAAGAAGATGAAGACAAGCTTAAACAATTTGTAAGTATTAAATATAGCCGTATAAATTAGTATCTAAAAGGACATTTACTCTGAACTAAAGAGTACCATCTCTATTTTATAACTACACAGATTATAATATATTATGATATAATCATATAAAAATAAAAATAATTTTTAATCGAGAAAACGAATTTTCAGAAACAGTTTATTGCAAAAACAGGAGGTGAAGGACCAGCACAATTTATAAGAGCCGCTGTTCGCAAAGTATTTTCCGATGAATTGGCCTCTTTATTCAGCTGGAAAGGGACAAGTACTAAGCCGAGTGCGGAAAAAGTTTACCTTATAACAATTATTAAAGGTAGGTACATGTAGTTTGTATTTGGATAATTCCCTTGCAAGTTTAATTGTCCAAAAATAAAATAAATTAATATTAATATTTTTTTTTTAGCTATTTCTCATCATAAATTCAAATGCACAGATAAGGACATGAACGCTGTGCTACAAAAGCATTTTGTACATGCTAAGGACAGGGTGAATAAAAGAAAACATACAAATTAATAATTCTTCGTAAAGTTCGTTTTTTATATTAACTTATTTTAATTTTTATATTTATTATTATTATTGTTGTTTTTGTTATTATTGTTATAGTTGTTATTGTTATTAGTGTAATTATTGTTGTTATTGTTATTATTGTTGTTGTTATTGTTGTTATTGTTATTATTGTTATTATTGTTATTATTGTTATTATTGTTGTTATTGTTGTTATTAATTATTATAATTATTATTGTAATTTAATAATAATTGAGTTTAAATAATTTAAATAAACTAAATTAATTAATAATTTAAATCGAAAAATATTTCTTTTTGTAATTGTAATGTATTACAAAAATGACTGAAAAATAGTCAGAAAAGACTCGAAAACGATCAGAAATTCGACTAAAAAACGACTCATAAATCATTCGAAAACGATTAGAATTAGAACTGAGTAATGAGTCGAAAAAGACTATAAAACGAGCATTATACGACTAAATAATGAGTCGAAAAAGACTCTTCGACGATCAAAAATAAGACTAAAAAATGAGTCGAAAAAGACTTGCAAATAATCAGAAATATGACTAAAAAATGACTCGAAAAAGACTCGCCAATAATTAAAAATATGAGTCATAAATGATTCGAAACTGATCAAAAAAGCGGGTAGTAAAAGACTCCTGAAGAAGAGTCCCGGGTAGGGTACCATTTCCTCCCGAGAAAACAATCATTTATGATCAGAAAATGAGCTCATATATGCTTATTTTAATCGTGCAGAGGAGTCATAAATGACTCGAATATGATTATTATTTTCATAAAATGCTTGCAGGGAGGGTTGTTATAATTTTGAAATATGGCATACATATATACATACATATGTATTTTAAATGTGATTATGTGTACCTTTAAATATCCAGTTTTCAATGCTTTGTAAATTGCATCGCAAACCTCAGGCACAAATATAGATATGGTGTTCGGCGCATTACGGAAAACAACAGACAAACTTTTGAAACCGCCAAACGTTCATTAGCTGGTATTGCTTTCCGCATGTTGGTGTCTCTTTTTCTTATGTTTGGAGAAACTAGTTGAAGGAGCTCATTAAACGTGGCTTCATTCATGCGCAAATAGAAACAAACATTTTTGATTGTCCACTTCCCGAAACTCGCACAGAGTTTTTACATACGCGCCGTCCGTACTTCTCTTCTGAAGTCAATCCCGCACCCAAACACTTCGCTTTCTTAACTTTTTTCTAGCTTCAATTTTGTTTTTCTTAATTAAATGTGCACAAATGCATATTATTGCAGGCTATTTTCTTTTTTCTTCGTATGGACATAATTTTTTTCCCCCGAAAATTACAAAATGTTTTTAAAATTTATGCACAACTGATCAGCTGTTTCTTTGATGTGTGAAATAAAGGCAAATCGTATGACAGGGTTGTACCGATATCCGTGACTTGCTTGTAGTGGCCATATCAGCGCAGAAAATATTTGGCTTAAATGGTACAATCGTCTGAACACTGAAAAAGTTATCGGTACACACACACAAAAGTGTACAGATAAAATTTGGCTGAGATCTGATTTGACCAATCGTGTGATCTCAGCTTTAGAGAGGGTCAAAGTTTGACATTTTGGCCATACAGGTGTTCTTTCTCATCCATGTAACTTATTACCTATTGGTGTTAGCAACATTTGTCTGAAGTAGCTTCGATAGCTATTTGATCAAACTTTTGAAAAAAAACATTTTTGTATTTTAAAAAAATATTTTTTTATATATTTTTTTTATCCGGAATCTTTTTTTTTATTTACTTAAAATAAAGCTTATGTCTTTTCCTTTAAGGTAGTTTTGGTCCGTTTTTGGGATGCGAGTGGGATATGGTGCAAATTTCATCCAAATCGGAAGACATCGATTTAAATATTGGGTCACTTGACATGAAATCCCCCATATGTATGATCATTATTCCATTGAATTATGTAAATACATATAAAAAAGGCTTAAACTTTTATACCATTCACGCAATACCGCCACGCAAGGTTTCATTACCTTGGGCTTGTTCGTGCTGCTCTAAAATTTCTTACGCTTGTTGCATTATTTGTTCCCTTACGTCATCCTGGAATTTCTCACTGTAATAATCACAGACAAACAGACAAAATTTGTGCGCTATCAGAAATGCCGGGAAAAAAAATTCCCCCCACATGTCTGCCAGAATTTGTACCAACTACTTCATACATTTTTGGTTCAGAAATCTAACCGCATTCGTATACGATTGCGACTTTTTTGTAGACGTTTCTCTGAGATATCTGGAAGAAGTCAAATATTTTTTGCAGGCTGGAAAGCTTTGTCATTACCAATATAATTAAGTTATATTACATTAACAAGATTCACATTGTATCAGACACAAATCATATTATCTGCCCACTTTAAGTAAAAGCAAAATCATATTAAAACGCATCTCGTCAATCTTTTAAAGAGTTAAAGAAAAAAACCTTTACAGGCAAATAGAATTCAGCTATTTTTTCCAGATACCATAAATATCCATTTTTCTTTTAGGACAAATGATGTACAATCTTTTGATGCCTTATGTCCAGACAATCTGTCTGTTGTTAAAATGTAAAATACCTTACGGTGACATTGCTGACGACGAGTTTGGTTATCATGAGGATCATGGTACCGCTAATGTATAAAACCTCAGCTTAGTTTTTAAATTGTGAACAAATGGACAGACGGACAGACGGACATACAAACGTATCTAATGAATAGTTTTGTTTTTAGTTAAAGTGCCGCTTAGATATTGACCATGAATGAATGAATTGAATTTGAAATTTTACACATTTTTTTCTTTGTGAGTATTGCACCGCTACTACTGCACGCACACACTCAACACTTGAAATACTAACGATTCATTTTGTATTCCGTAAGAGTTTGTTTCCCTCGATTAATGTTTGAATGTAAGTGGAGAATATTCGTGGTTGTACTTGTATGTTGTAGTTGTTAGTTTTTCTTTCTTGTAAACAATTTATTCAGCGGAGAAGGCAAAGAAAAGGCACTTTAGCAATGTTTCTGAATTCTTATAATTTTTTCTTGACTTTAAGGAACGAACGCCTTATATCAAATAATCAATTTTTCAGTAGCTCTTTGAAAGTTTAATTGCTTAATTTTTATACCCCTAACCACAGGTGGAAAGGGTATACATTAGGGCGGGTCAAATTGTATGGAACGATTTTTTTTGATGAAGCGTATAGCAAAAACGTAATCTATAGGTGATTCTGAGAAATTTTGCTCGAGAGACCATAGCTCTAAGTCGGGTTTGGAGCCCCCCAAAATTTCAAAATAGATATTTTTCCATATATACATGCGCAAAAACCAGATGTTTATTCCTTAAAGATGTCAAAAGTTGTTTACATTTTCTTATACATGAACATTTTTGTTTACGTTGAATGTTGTATGTAGTAGTAATATAAATTGAGTTAGCAAAATTGTGTATATGTGAACAGAAAGATAATTATGTCAATTAACCGAATATTGACTCAATAAAAAAGGTATATCTGAACACGGTATAAGATCTGACCACCGTCTGTACGAAGCTTAACTCTCAAAAAATAAAATTTATAATTTGGTTAATACTTACTGTCGTATTCATAATACATAAAATGAGTTTGAAATGTGTTTTAAGGCAAAATTTTCTTAAAATGCATTTCAAATCCATTTTAATTTTTTTTATAAATGCGGCAGTTATTGTTTTTATTTACAACTAGTCTTGCATTCAAATGAAAAACCCAAACAAGTGCCTTCTGGGTTGTGCACCCCGCTTTGATTGTATGGATGGTCGTTAGAAATTAACAAGCCTCCTAATGATATTGTTGTGCCAGCATTTTTTCTACAAATCTACAATTACAACAATAAAAATGTGTTGCTAACGAGTGAATTTATTATTTTTTTATTTGAAAATACGAGTTGTAGTTGATGTTCTTGTAACATTGTTGTTGATTTCTGCAGGTATTACGCATAATTGAAATTTATGCCACGGCCATGACTACACAGGCCATCCAACCAGCCAACCAATCATCGGTTCTTAAATGACAAAATGACATTTAGTTTGTTACAGTTTCCTTTATCCCAGGCGGACGCATGTTTTTACGAAAGCGGTTGGAGTGAAGAAGAATGGAGCAGCGCAATGCAACGTGTGACATCTAAACAGAATGGTACTTGTAGATACTTTCCACAAGTTATTATACATACTCTACATGCAAACATATAAACATATCTTGCGGTAAATTAACAAAGCTACTGCAACAATTGTAGCATAAAATTCTTATGTTGCATACATAAATGTTGTTGCTCGATTTTAATGTCGTTTTAATTACACTTGAATGTACTTGGTTTTATTTATTTGTTATTATTTAATGGGAGTCTCTGGATAAAATAAATAAATGTGCTTGTACTCGCTTGTAAGTACCCGGCAATTAAACTGAAAAATGTTTCAAAATACATAATTATGAATTTAATAAATGATTTTAAAAGGCCCCCCTTTTTTCTTAATTCGTGGAGATCCCTCATCAAGCGTAAATTATGGTTGCTTCATATTTACGAGCAACACTGGGAATTTTATAATTATTTATGTTGCTTTGAGGGATTTTTTAAATTTATTTATTTGAAATTCAATTTCATTAAATTTTTCTATTATTGTATCGGGTGATTTTTTAGCTATTATCTTTTTGGCAACACTGGTTTAAACAGCTGACGCACGTTTCGTGTTTTGTTTCACTGTCAAACATCTTCAGTTTGGTCTACAATTTAACCATGAATCGTCTTACAAACGAACAACGCTTGCAAATAATTGAATTTTATTGTCAAAATGCGTGCTCTGTTAAGAAAGTTCATCGCGCGCTTCTTACATTTTATGGTCAGTTTAATCGACCCACTGAAGCGGCTATTCGGGCTATTGTGACTAAATTTCGCACCAAATTTACATTGTTGGACATTAAACCACCAACACGCTTACGTAGAGTGCGAAGTGAAGAAAATATCGCAGCTGTATCGGCCAGTGTTAATGATGACCATCAATTACACTACGTGACAAAATTTCAACAAAGTCGTGACCAAATGAATCTGACAGCTAATCTTTATGTAAAATTGTCCGCTGAATCCGAATATGAAGTCAGAATTGTCAAAAGTAGAACAGTTTTAAAATTTTAAACGGATTATGTATTTCTTTATTTTAAGTGAAAGGTAATCAAATTTCTAAAATAACCATGGATTGCTTGTGAAGATTAGTCAAGAAATGACAGAGTTACAGTGGACAAAAGTTTAAGCTTCATTGAAAATTTTATGATTTTGTTCAATTTTGCTCTTTTCAAGTTATTTTTTTTAAACCAATGATTTAAAAATCCTAATGTTTTATTGCATGCGACAGTGGATTATTTTAATATGAACATTCTGAGCGCAACAAGACATGGATTGGTAAAAAAATGACAAAGCTACAAAAGATTTAGTAAATTAACACTCATAGAAATTCAATAATTTCAAGCAATTTTTGTTAATAAAAATTTAGCTTTGTATATTTATTTGTTGTGGGTTAATTCAATTAATCTTCTGTAACTTTGTCATTTTTGCACCGATCTGGATCCTATTGGGCACAAAATGTTCGTATTGAAATAGGCTAAAATTTTATTTTTTGCGTATTTGCATTTCAGTCACAGCATCTTTTTTAAAAACACAAATAACGGTTATTTTGGAATATCTCAAGAACTTCATATGACTTCATATTCAGATTCAGCGGACAATTTTACATAAAGATTAGCTGTCAGATTCATTTGGTCACGACTTTGTTGAAATTTTGTCACGTAGTGTAATTGATGGTCATCATTAACACTGGCCGATACAGCTACATTTTACATAAAGATTAGGTGTCAAATTCATTTGGTCAAAAAATTGTCATGTAGTGTTATCGATTCGTCGCCGTTCGCAGCAATTGGGCCTCTGTTACTCAACAACGTGGGATGATATCCAACTTTTTTGCCCAAAATGCAAGATCGTGCGATTTAACGCCTTTATACTATTTTTTTGTAGGGCTATGTTAAAGCTCATGTCTATACACACATGCCCGCTTCAATTGACGCATTGGAAGACAACATTGAAGCATTTATTCATGAGATACCGGCCGAAATGTTGGAAAGAGTGTGCCAAAATTGGACTAAGCGGATGGACCATTTGAGGCGCAGTCATATTTGCATGAAATAATCTTCAAACATTAAATTATATGGACCGTACTATCGAATCAAATAAAGATTTCATGAATTTTTCTGAATTTTATGTGTTTTTTTCAAACTTTCCTATAGCTCTTAAAAAATCACCCGATATGTTAATGTTTTGATCCTAATTAATCAATTTGAATTTAAGTTTGAGTTTTGTTGGCATATATTTTTAGAAAAACAGGATCCATTTATAATGTTAAAGACACAAATAAAAAATCTTAATGATAATGATGATTACTAAAGTATTTTTTTGTATAAATGAAATTATGTGCTGTAATTATAAAGAAGTTAGGGAGGGGTTTGTTTAACTGTACACATTTAAAAATAAGATATTTATTTACAAAAAGAAGATCAAATTGAAAAGGACGATTCTAGTTTAACATAACAGAAATGATTTAGATAAACGTGAGTACCTGCGTAACCTAAATTTGATATAAACATTCAGTGCGTACAATGCTACTAGTAACGCCCTGTGTTTAGACGCCAAAAACACACCAGTGATAATTGTGCACAGAAATAAAATAAAACTTGATTTCAAATAAAAAATTTGCGATATTAATTCAATTTGCATCAGTAAACAAGTTAAAAGTAATAATTAAATATGTTTTGATATTAACACAATTTTCTTTAATGATGTTGTGAATTAATATAACAAAATGATCCAATATTGACTGATATGCATCACCGTTGACAGAGATTGAAACACCAATGTCATTTTCAAAAAAATATGGGAACGATACACTGCACCAATAGTTTTGCTTGTTCAAATAGGTCTTGAATAGGAAATGGCTTCATTGCTCATTAACAAATTGTGAATTTAGTATGTTTTAATTGGAAAAATAAAATTCAATTCCCAACTCTCCTTTACAAAATGCTAAAAAAAAAACAAATATTATTATTAAAAAAGTGATAAAGAATTCAAACGGTATATAAAGCTCATTCTGGCCCACCCTGTAGTTTAAGTAACTATTTATACTCGTTCAACAAATTATCATCTTGGGAAACTCCAAATGACCATTAAAAATTTTTCCCATACTTAAAAACACATTTACAACAAAATAAACAAGAAAAATAAAATCAAATTTAATATTTTGCCGACACTACAATTCTCATATTCCATTTCCGTTTATGACACAAAAATTTGAGTATTTAAAAAGAATCTTATGGCAGTTTGAAATTTGTAACGCTTGACGAATGGAAAATAAAATAAAAAAAGTGCAATAAATTAAATTCAAGTTCTTTGAAATATGCAGAGCGACTTTGAAGTCAAAGCAAATAAAAGATAATAAAATAAATTCTAATGCAATTCAAATTGTTATAAAACTCTTCAAATTTGTTTGTTAAAATTAACAAGAAAATATATGTTGAAATTTGCTGAAGTTCGTTCATCCGAAAGCATAACAAACTTGAAAATTTATTCATTTTTATTTTCATATTTCACCTTTTGATACGAATTTGGTTTTGATTTGATTTCTATTTCTTGGCTGTTGATTTTCGGAAAATGTTTTTCCAATTTGATTATTGAGGAAGTTGTTTTGTGAAGATTTTTATGACTTTGGCGTTAATTTAGACATTTTATTATAAACAATTTGTATTGTTTTTTTTCCGTTGCTTTAGTTCTTCTTTTCGTTTTCTTTTGTGTTTTAAGAACTTTGAAATGCGAGTATTGAAATAATTTCCTTATTATTTGGTTTCGTTTATTTACAGTTGGTTTTCCCATTTTATGCTTCTTTTTATGGGGCGATGCGTACAAACGCGGTTTCTTCTGTGATGATGAATCTTTGATGCATCCCTTCAAAGACTCGACGGTTAAAAGTTGGATGTTGTATATTATTGGTCTGGTGCTGCCAATTGGTGTGGTAAGTAATTTATGCCCTCTGATAAAACAAGATTTTTAATATTAATAAAAGTTATGTAATATGAGCAAATAATGAAGGAAATAAAGTAAATAAAATACTTACAGCTACTCCCACTCTAAATGGTATACCTCATGTCCATCTTTGCCTTAGGCTGGGTTTTTGAGATCTCATTTAAACTCGGCTTAGTTAACCTAAAAACATATTTGTGCTGCTATTACCAAGTTTGTATACAAAAATTTTTGCTTAAAATGTTGGTCTTTAATGAAATAATAAAAATAACACATTTGGCCTGAAAAAATCCGAGCTTCAGACTTCGTTAAACTAGGTTTAAACTTAATCCATATCTCGAAAACCCGGCCTAAATGAAAGGTTTAAATAAAACTAACGCTCTTTTTGTGAAGTTCCAAACATAACAACAGAAGACTTTTTCTCTATGTCCCACTTGAAGTGTGGGTTGCCGCCAAACAAAAAAAAAAAAATTTTCAAACGAAGCAGGTTTTAAAGGAAAGTAAGAGTTTCGCTTACCATCTCGCTTACGGAAGCTATGAATTTTATATGTTCCCACTTCGAAGCAATAAATTTTTAACACAAAAAGCGCTTTCTTCAACGCATATAAAACTGGTGAATGCAGCTTCACACACTGAATGTTTTTACAGTTATGTTTTAGTATTCTCCCTTACAAACCTGCTTCGTAGTAAGGAAATGCCGTAGCACTTGAAATGTTATTTTTTTCTTTTATAAAACTTGTTAGGAGTTTCTTTACTAACTTCTCTGCATCTCTGTATGTCTCATTGCGTAGCGCATAATTGTGCGCTTATTTTTATAAATGTACCGTTAATGCTTCGCAAAATTATAAAATTTTTAATTGGGCGTATACACATTAAATATCGATTATGATGATTGGTTTTGCTTTACCGCACAGCTTTATAAGGAATGATATTTGTGACTGCAATGCATACAAATATTTGTGAAATACCCGCCCTATTTGGAAATTTTTGTTCCATTTTCTGTGGCTTGGATTGTATTCAATGCAAGTTAATTTTGTGCACAAAGTATGGCCCCTATACAAATGTCCCCCAAAACTCCATCAAGTTTTTCACTTCAAAACTGTTTTTATTTTATCGGTGTTTGCATAAAATTTCAATGATTTTAGATTTAATTCAATAAAAACATTTTAATGCTTTAACAACCGGTCTAACCTACGCGTTCAATGCGTCGATGCATCTATCAAAAAAGTAAATTCAGTTTAAAATTGTATTGAAAAGTTCCACAGCACAGGCGTAAAATGCATACACGCATTGAACGCATGAAGCAGGATTTACCCTGCAAATAATAGACCAGTCCAAACACGCGTGTAAAGAGTAACTCACAAGGGACCAGGACTACTCCAAAAGTAACCCAAACGTATGGAAAAAACATGGTTACGAGGAGCATATAACCCACCTTTGGACTACTATGGATTAGTTCTCCATCGTATACACAGGAGGATTGGTTTTGAAGTTGTTTAAAAACGAAAGCACGTCGTTAAAAACCGACGACATGTCGTCTCACCACAAACACTTTTTAACAATGACATGGTCCATGCTTGCATAACATCGGACCTGTCCATGGAGTAGTCCATTTTATCAGAATGGATCAGGTGGTCCAATTTTATTTTGTAGGATATGTCTGCTTTTGCAAGTGAATTTATATTATCTCAATTAAAGAACGGGATCATTTGGATGGTTCTGTCCTTGCAAAATAAATATACACCATCATTAGGATGAAATTTGCCTTAAGTCACTTCGTTAGTTATGGTTGGGAAGTTTTTATAGAAAATATGTCATTGATCCGTGTTAAACTGCTTCTGTCGAAAACAAAATATGATTAACATTAGAAAATGTGGAGAATGGAACTAGTCTGAAATATTTTAAGGCAATATACATGATCAATATCAAATATGGTACCAATCGGCTGATATGGTTTCTTATAGAAAACAAAAGGTCTAAGTAAAACTGTCCAAGATTGTTGTGAATATCTGTCACTTATCAAACCGGGTTATTTAAACTCGTCAACTAATATCCCAATGTGCAAACATTTAAAAAAATTATTTATAACCTCCTGAGCATTATACTTAAAAGCCAGAGATATTTCACACCTTGGGCATAAAATTAACCCATAACCCAACAGTTTATGATTTTCTATATTTACCACATGATCCCCAAAGGAGTACTGGCTAATACTCCTATAATATCTAGGAGTTCAAGATAAAACATTGTTCATACACTGTTTAGGTACAGTGTGAGCGCCTGCCGTGTTAGCCTTATCATAGTGCTCAAATGGATGAAGACAATGTATTGATCGGCGCCCCATTAGTAAGTACTTCTCTTCACAATACACACAGTAGCACTTAAAATGCATGATACGTTTGCACAGATCCTGCTGCTACATAAACACCAGTGCTGAAACACAGCAGCTTTTATTGACTACCAACAGTACCTAGGAAGATCCGCCAGCAGGCCAAACAGCCCTGCAATAGACCGAAAAAAACCCTTTTAGAACCCATTTTGTATCTCCCTGTCTGTGATCAGGGGCTTAAAACACATCCACACCGTGATATCCGAAGGAGCATAGCCAACAACCAGACTACTGGTCGCCTGGTACCTAATGGGATCTTCGGTCAGGCGCGACCAATATAAGACCTGCCAATTTCGACTCTGCATGCAACGGGTACTGACTGAACCTGCTTCCCCCGAATAACTAACACCGAGAAGCAAAATATCCCAAAGACGAACCTTCATACTTTTGGGGAGAATTTGGTTCAGTCGAAAACTTTTAGTGTTCTGCATATTTCAATCACACGAGATAAATGGTGAAAATAAAATTTGGTTAAAATATGCAAAAGTCATTTTCTTTCAGTGCAAACATGCGAATAGATTATCAAATTTTGTATTCGTTCCTATTAAAAAGCTTTATCCTAGCATGTGACCGTTGGTAAAATCGTTAGTTCGTATAATTAGAATAGACTTTTAAAGTAAACCTCACATCTGCTTCGATACTCTAAAAAGAGTCATGCATGCAACCAACGCTTGTCATTAAACTCCGACAAATGAAAAGCCCTAACTAAAAATTAATTTAGTGCTCATTTTAACTGCTGTATAAAAATGCAGTCGTTAAATATCCTTCCTCTATAAAAAATTTTAATTAAAATATAAAAAAGTTCACTATCTTATCGCTAAATACATCTGCTGCTTACTGTTTACCAAACCATTAAATGACAAGCTGGTATTTGTATCGATTGCACTCAAAGAACAAAAACTTAATTAGTTTTTCTTCAACCCAGTGCTCCTTGGAAAGCAATAAACATTTGCCAGCTCTCTAAACTGCTTGTTTATTTTCTCCTTTCTTAAGTTTGTTTTACGATCAATTGTTTTGTATGACGTAATATGTTGCTCGAAATGGAAATTTTGTTTATTTAAGAGTTTAATTTTAGTTGATTCTTTTTATTTTGTTTACATTAAAAGACATGACCTTTCCAAACACAGTCCAAAAAGGGATAAAATGTGCAATTGTGTGTGTTTATATTTAACCAATTCTTGTGCATTAAGGATTGTCTGTCATTTACAAACTGTCAATAGCACATACTAAAATACGATGAAAAAATTTATTTGAAAGTGAATTTAGGAATGACTGACTGGCTAACTGACAAATTCAGTGGTGGTGGGTGAGTGAGTGATACTTGAAATGTACTTTATGGTTCAAGAGGATTAAAATGTTCAAATACAAAAAGGAATCGGCGTCATAAGTGTTGACACATGCCACGTACCACTGAGAGTAAAAAACAGTAGTCAGGATCGATTACCCTTTAATAAACAATGCGAACTCGTTCAGAACACTTTGAGGAATTAAATTTTAGAAAGTTAAAAACAAAATTTCGTAATGATAACCACTGCACACAGAAAAAAATACCAATGTAAAATTAACATGGAAAAATGTAGATTGAGAATCATAGTAAATTTCAGCAAAAGTATTCCCTTTACTTAAATTTATCATTTTTTCATATTAATTTTAAATGAAAAATATTAAAATAACCTTAAATTACGTTTATTTAATATTATTCACTGTTAAAAAATAATAAAAAAAAAAAAATATTAAAATATAAATAAATCTGGATTCAATATTGAACCCATAAAAACCTGTTTTATATTAAAATCAAAAGTTTATCTTGTTAAATTAACATGCATACATACTTAATTATGTACATTTTTTATTTTCATTCTTAAAATATGTTATAAAAAGAAGACAATTCCCGTATTCTTTTAATTAAAATTATTTAGTTAAATAGTACATCAAGTTTTCAAAGTAGAATGATGACGAAAATCATATCGGGCGATTCTGCTGATGCTTCTGTTAACAAAGGAGATACAAAACTTGAAATAACTTTCATTCAACGTGATTCGGATTGTTATTTCAGTATTAATTACATTTTGCTCTAACTTTACTGCAATGTTAAATTAATATGAATTATAGTTATTTCAAAAGAAAAAAATGTTGTTCGTAGTTATTGTAAAATCAGGTTGAATTAACATGAAAAACGTATGAAGCAAAATCACCACCGAAAAATTTTAAATCAATCTTGTTTTCTACGTTTTTAACTTGATTTTTTTCTGTGTGTGCTGCTTTGTTGCGATGAACGTTTTGAAATGTTTGTGCTGGCCATTTTTTAATGGACTAGTTCCAATATTCTGATACGAATATTAACCAGTAAAAGTGTTTTGTTCGGCTATGACGCATCTTATATACTCTTCACCATGGTGCGATAAGAACAGAAAGTTATATAAATACCATTCGCTACCCATAGGGATTGCTGTTTGGTTTTAACCGAAACCGAAACCGCGGTTTTAAATGCCTAAAAATCGAAACCGAAAACCGACAAAAAACCTTGGTTTTAGCTTTAACTTTAACAATGTATTTATTCTTGAAGAAATTGCAAATTAAACATCATACTCGTACACGCAGAGAAAAAATATGGTTGGGCATGGTTACGGCAACAACACTTTGTTTATTGTAACAATGTATTGTTGTCGTACACAAATAATTGTTATTTTTGTTAAATATCAGCAATATTATAGTTACTGTAAACATATCAATGTTTATCGCAATTATAAATTGGAGTTGTGTTGACCGAAAAATAAATATTTTTCTAACAATTAAATTATGATAAATTTTAAAACATATTATATTACTTGCAATCATATCATGATATCTATTAGCCATAACATGATAACTTTCTATACATTTATCATATTATGTTTAAGATGTTAGCGCCATTTGTAAAATAATTTTGAATCAGTTCTGTCGTTTGTTTAATATGTGAGCGTTAAACAATTAAAGATAAATTCTCATAAAAAATAATAAGTTTAAAGAAATAAAAAAAAAATTTTAATTTAAGCGGAGCTCAGTATTAGTGATGTAAAAGTGCAAATGCAAAATATCGTAGTAAAATCCAACAACAAAAAAAACACAGAGATTTCGTTTTTTTTTTAAATACCATAGTAAAAGCCATCAACAAAACACGCAGAGATTTTGTTTTATTTTATAAAAGTGTTACGATATTTTGCATTTGCTCGTTTGCAAGCCTAATATTGAACTCCGCTATTTTATTTACATTAAGAAAAATTGTAAAAAGTCACAAAATAAAAAATCGATGCAAAAAAATGTTAATTTATTTTGTATTGTTATGACACTTATGAAAGGTGCTGTATCATAATATGATTGCTTCTAAATTTATTATGATTAACATGATGATAATATGATTACATCTTAGCTTATTATGATTAACATGACAATAATATGATTAATTTCTTAGCGTATTATGATTAACATGATAATAATATGATTGCTTCTTAACTTATTATGATTAACATGACAATAATATGATAACTTCTTAACTTAGTATGAGTAACAGAATAATAATATGATTAAGGGAAAAACATTATTATGTTATATTACGAATATATTTAGCCATAATATGATTCAATATTAATCTTAATATGGTGGCTACAACCATGAATCTTATCATAATATGTTGCTCTTAGAATATGTTTACCACAACCATATTTTTTCTTTGCGTGTACTTAATATACAAAAACTTTATACATAACAGCCTTCAACAATGACAAGGTATTTCAAAATTCTTAAAATTCAAAATAAGTACTAAGTAAGAAGAACAAATGTTAACTTTATTACTCTTAAGTACACACCTTATTTGTGAGGCATAAACTGCCAACTGGGCCACTTGAATTTTGTATGGAGCTTCTTGTGGCTATAGAAAGAACTCACACTAACGAACCTCTGGGCAAGGCTGGGACTACTTTTATATGTATGGAGTTTTATGGCTATAGCAGGAACATTTTGTTGGGAAATAAAATAATTTTTCGAAAAAACAGAAAAGGAAGAATTCTTATGTGCTGTGTATGCTTTTTTAAAAAGTTTCATTTTGATTTTATTAACTGCAGTACATATATTATAGGGAAGGTCCTGACTAGGCCCAGGTGGATACAATATGCACGAAATTTTCATTTGGCCAATTGCGGAATTGAGGAATACATAAAGTTTCGTTCTAATATATATATCTATTTAAGTATACTTAATAATTATATAAAAAAAAACTAGAAAAAAGTCAAAAAATGCCTGGCCAGGCCCAGGTATACAATTAAGGGCGAATAAAAGTACCTGAATTGAAACAAATAAAAAACTTGCAAAAAAAAATATATATGTTTATTAGAGCGACTCACCAAAAAAAGTGCTCGATGTACCCTCCTAAAAATGAACCTTGGACTTTTTTAAGATGGCATTTTAAATATTTCGACTCCAGCTTTGACCTCTCGTGAGCTGGACCAGTTTGAAAAAGGGTATATTTTTGCATGTTTTGTTAATTTGAGAATCTACTTCCTTGCCAACATATACAAATTGGGTATCATAAGTTTGATACCCATATTGCCCTATTTAAAACGAAGGGTTACCACCCCATTGCATTTTTGTCAAAACGCGAACTAGCACGAATTTCAAAAAAAGCTGAAACACGTATTTAATTAAATCGACTAAAGATTTTAATATGTTAATTTGGCATTTTTATTACAAACAACCCCGAACAAAAAATTCAAAAACCGGTTTTTTACAGAAAATCCTTAAAAAAAAGGACATGGATGATCGTCCTTGGACAAATTGTATATACAGTTGGACGCGTTGATACCCAATTGGTATATGTTGGTATGGAAACAGATTCTCAAATTAACAAAACATGAAAAAATATACCCTTTTTCAAACTGGTCCAGCTCACGAGAGGTCGCCGAAATATTTAAAATATCATCTTAAAAAAGTCCAAGGTTCATTTTTAGGAGGGTACATCGAGCATGAATTTTGCTTTCATACAACTTGAGTCGCTCTAATGTTTATGTATGAATTTAACTTTGATATTTTCAAAACCAAAAACCGAACCGAAACCGGCCGGTTTCAATCATTTTAAAACCGAAACCGCGGTTTCACATTTTTACGGTTTTAAGCAAACTCTAGCTGCCCATAAGGACCCAGAATATGTATACTTTATAGCATCTAAGATCAATATTGTCTTTTACCTGTGGTTAAAGGTTTAAAAAGAGACCGATTTCTCGAATAGTGTTTTTATGTTAAATTAAACTTAAAAAAAGATCAAGATTCGAGAGTAAATCTTGAATGGAAACAAGTCAAAGTTTGTATCGCCGATTGAGTTATACTTTTTAAGCGCCCAATTTTATGCGTTTAATGATGGTTTATACGTTTACCGATTTATAGATTTGTTGGCTTAAACACATTTTAAGCCGTCTGTTGAAAACACGCTCATTTTTCAAGACTTAACAGAAAAGAGCAATTTGGTGTCATACTGTTTATACTTCTCCTGAGGATTAGGATTCAAATCCAGCTCAATCTGTTCAGTAGGAAAATAGTTATGAACCAAAATGTAGAACAAGCTCCTTACAAAAAGTAACATGAATTGGTGTCGGAATACCCCGATTCTAATTTAATTTTGCACTAGTTTGTTTTAATGTGACTTAAAGTCATGCTACTAAATTTTTTTGAAGATCGGCCCATAATTAACCATACGTCCCATATCAAGCCCATTGTCGGAAAATACTTTATTACACCTAAAACCGTTGAATTTAGTTTCATAAGACTAGAAATCACACTGCTAAATGTTGGGAAGATGGGTCTTAAAGTTACCATATGGCCCATGTATATGGTACACCTATGACCACAATGTATTATAATACTGTGAGGTTAGTTTTTCATCTCGTTTAGCCATGAGAACACAAATTTAGAAAGCCATTTTGAAATCCTTTACCGAAGGTAAAAGGGTTTTTATAAGTTTGTTTTTACGTTTGTAATTTCTACAATATTGATCTAAGACCCTATAAAGTATATAAAGTCTGGGTCCTTATGAGAAACGAAGTTGCTTTAACGATGTCCGTCCGTCCATATGTACGTGTGTCTGTTGAAATGGGTTTTCCGAAGACCCCAGATATGATGGGGACCAGGTGTTTATACATTTATGTCACATAAAGTTATCAATTGCTAATAAAATTCAATCTTTTCGGTCCACAAATTGCTGAGATATTTATATATGAAGAGCGGCAAGAGCCAAAGTTGCCAAATAAGGTACGCGACAAGATATGGGCGTATTTTCTAAGGAACGGTATTTATGGGTGAAGGGTATATAAGAATCGGCATAGCCGAATATACTTGTTTTAGCCATTTTTAGTTTTAGACCAAAAAATTTTATTAATGTGGCATTAGTTTTGTTGCAACGCTAAAATTTTTCTGATAAGTTAACGAAATGACTGTTACAATTATGGAAGTCGAATTTTTTGATAATTTGAGTTTGACGTTATTTAAAGATTTATGTTATGTATATTTTATTTTTACTTAAAATTAATTAATATGAAACAAAAAAATCTCTACTGTGCAATTTCAGTGCAAAGAAAACATTTTCGATGTTTTTTATTAATATTCATGAGTTTGTAGTATTAAAATCTTGTTTTATTTGAAAAGAGTTGGCAACATTGACCCCATATAAAGCCCACTCATGAAATATTCGTACTGTTTTTGAATTCTTAGCGTATCTTATTTATTCAAACTCCACAAATATTGAACATGATAATAGCGAAATTATTTATTGTCTATAAATTTATTTCTTATAAAGTATTTCCAGAAAGAAAATTTTGTTTGTTATCACAACACTAAAACTATAAAACAACAACAAAATTTCTAATACACATGTATTTTTTGATAAGTCTGTTTGCTGTTCTCGCGCAATCCTATTCGAATACAGCCATTTGAAATTCTTTATGAGGTGCTAGAGACAAAATTCGAATTAAACTTTAAGTTGCAAGAAACAGAACCAAAAAACCCCTTTTAACAGCAATCGAAGACAAGATGTTTGTTTTGTAATTTGGAATTGGGCATATGGTTCCCATGCACTACCAGACAATAGAATTGCACCCAAAAGAGCGATAGAAAGATAAATAACATTTTAATGAAGTTCATAAAATAAAGATAAAGATTCTATTTGTTTGCAACTTTTGCAGTTATTTAAAACTCTCAATTGAATTTTTTTATGGCTACATCTTTTTTTTAATGTTTGCCATATTGAAAAGTTTGTGAAAAATATGATCAATACGATTAAATAAACACCAAGACAAAAAAAAACAAATAACTCAAACAAAAGGTCTTGAATTTTATGAGAGTGTTAATGGCGCTGCTATTTAAAAACGAAACGATTAAACGAGAAAATACTTTTAAAAAAGAAAAAAAAATCAAATAAATTTTACAATTTACAACAAGGCAGTTCATTTTAACAAATTTAGGTCATTTCTTCACGATGCCACATGTTTAACACTCGCACTTTCATACAAACTCACTACTAACTTAAATTTTATTTTGAAATTTAAACAAGTGTTTCAATATCGAAGCACAATCTTGAAACCATTGTAAATTATTGATACCATTCGTAAGTTCTTAAGTACTTAATAAAATAGGCAACACATTGTTCAAAAAAAGAAAGAAAACTTTATGAATTTTGATAAAAACGAGAAAAAAATTAAAAAAAACACAGATGGTTTAATTACTCAACTCTGTGGGGATACAACACCCTCCAAATTTGTTAGCACTTGCTATTTTTCAATGGCTTTTTATCTGGTGTAAAATGGCGTGTTATCGACAGTTGCCTTTTGTCTTTTATGCCGGAAGCTTTAAAGAAACAAAAGGAACGCAATGCAATTTTGCGACATTTATCTGCGTACTAAAAACACCGCCTCTGCTAAGAACAAGTAATAGCGCTATATTCGGCTTTGCCGAATCTTGTACACGCTTCACCATAACTATGGTTTGACAGCTGAAAGAGTCAAGCGGTGTTGAGATTTCTGTTCAGTAAGGTTTGGCAAGTAATCATGAATCGTTTAACGTTAGAACAACGCTTCCAAATTTGAAAAAAATAATCTCTTCACATAGCTCAGAGAGCACTTCGTCCATTTTAAGAAGCTCATTTCTGGTAAAATGGGCAAAATTGACGTATTTGAAGCAAAGACAATCATCAAGCCCTTAACGAATCTTTTGACTGTATAGTGCTTTTTGCATGTTCCCAGAAATGAGCAAGGACCTACTGGAATACAATATTCAAGCCACCATTGACTCCACAGGGCTAGAAAGGTAGTCATATCGACCCCTTTGAGCGAAATTATCGTATGTTACAAAAGCCAAATTTTACAAGACAGCCATTTTCCTACTTTTCTCTGCTTTCGCTTGCAATATCAAAATGAAAATATACATGTGCTTTTTGGAGCAACGAAGTGGAATTCGCCTACAATATTTTGTCAGGTGACGTCTCTTTGATTGTAGAACAAGATTGCATCAAAAACTTAATTTCAAAAAAATTGGCATATGGGCACTTCCACAGAAATACTCTCGTTTTGTCACGTCACGTCACCTAGCAATTATTCTTGTATTTTAGAACCACGTTGTTCAAATTTGTCCTCTCTTTCACTAAATGAAAACCTAGTTGCGCTCTACACCCAAATGCAAAAAAATAAATAATATTTTTATTATTCTTTGAGAAACAATTAAAAATGGTTGGTGACGTTACGTGACAAAAAGTAGACATTTCTGTGGAAATACCAATACCAATACGATAATATCGCGCAAAGGGGTCGATATGTCGGAATAATATTTAACGAATAAATGCCAAGAAAGCAGTGATGTCAACTTAGCCCTTTTCGGGCTACATTCAACCCTTTAAAAAACGCGCAATGTTGGCCTTTTTGTTATTTCTATTTAACCCTGAAAACATTGAAAATAGGGTAACGTTTGAATCGAGGTGTTTAGTTGTAAAGATGTAATTAGGTAAAATCCATTTATTAATTTTCTAGTTTTGCTATAAATATATCGATATATACGTACTAAAAGCTCAACTTGAGAGGACTTTGAGTGTCATGAATTTGTTTAAAAGATAAAATGTTGTTAGTCGAATTTAATTCATATTAAATACAGTCTCAAAAAAGTAAAAAGTTGTTGTTCAATTTACGAAATACCTGACGAGTTATGCTTAAATATTAATTCCGATGAAATATATAAATTACTATCTATGTAACGATAATGAATTCTATGAATCATCAAGACTAGTGAAGATAAGAGGATGTAAAAGCTTCTTAAAGCTGTTGTTGGGTCTCAATTTCTTGTTAAAAATTTTTGGCCCTTTTTGCGCTTTTTCAAAAACAAAATGTAATGAAACTGTACTATACCATCATATTTTAATTTTAGCCCTTTTTGGCCCGTTTTTCAAATTTCTTCACGCGTTAAGTGTTCCAAGAGTTGGCATCACTGCATGAAACTATATACTAAATTAAAAAAAAAATTCATACCAACAATATTTCTATCTTGTATTATCATGTTAAGTTCTCATGCATCTAAAAAAAACACCCTACTAAAATGGCAATTTTTTTAATTTTGTGATTTGTTGTTTTGGATTTCAAAAGATCTATCTAGAAAAGAATATTTTTAAAATATATCTTCACAAATCAAACCATAAAATGTTTAAGTTTAAATGTTCTGGAAGTCTTTATTTAAGCCTCAAAAATTACTTCAAGTATTCTACTAAGTTTATTTAAGGTTATGGAATTAAGAAGAAAGTTCATAAGTGAAAGCAAAACTTTGAAAACTGAAGTTTCACTGAAGGCAAAATTTAGAAGCAGTCGTGGTTGTTTGCTCAAATCTCAGCCATATCGATATCCTACTAATATTATAAAGTTTGCATCTTTGGGGCGAAATCTTTAAGGATTTTGATGAAATTTAGTAGCATATGGTCCAGATTAAAATATTGACTACTTTTTTAGGGGTAAAAACGGAATAAAATTGGTACTCTTTTCGATAAATTTGGTAAGCATACAGATTCAGGCATGCCAGTTTAGCACTTCTTCTGAATTGGCACTAAGAATTTCGAAAAAAGTGCTAGCTAAGCACATTTTAATAATTTTTTTGCATTTTTAGCACTTTTTTTAGATCCCAAAACTACTTAAAAACTCACATAATCAATTTAAGTATAGTATACATACATATATTTGGCATATAACTTTTTACAACTTTTGCGAATAGGAAAAAATCGCATAGCATAGTCGAATAGAGCATTTTTTTTAAATCACATAAAAGTTTTCCCATCAAACGCAGCTACTTTTTTTAAAGGATCATATAGTTATTTGTGAAAAACTTTTTTAAAAAACCTGTGCCCATGTTCTGTAACTCTCGCGTCGAGAATCTTTTCGATTGAAATGTGTGAAATGCAACAAAAATGCCATATATTGAAACAACCAGCTGTTTTTCTCACTAAACTGTGTCTGTCACTTTTTTGGCGAGTAATAGCTGTCACGTAAGGAAATTACTCGCCAATTTACAGAAAAACTGTGTCTGTAATATTTTTGTGAGAAAAGTCCCCGCTTTGAACTGTCAAATAAACTCACGAAAAAAAATGGGGCGAGAAACAATTTTAACACTAAAAATTATTAAAAATGCAAAATGCATAGAATAATAATAATAATATTTTGATCTTGGCACATTTTTTCATTGTTCAATTATTTTGCTTTTAACATTTTTATAAAATATACGAATTTTTTCAAATCTCATTTGCAAACAACAAATAGGGTGCGTTCGTAAATGCATCACTGCGCTGCATCAGAAAAGCAAACTTTTTTTAATGGCGATAAAAGAATAATAATAACTTATATTATTGTGTGACTATTATTTTTGTGGAGTATTTTACAATTTTTCGGTCCACATTTACTTCACTGATAAATATATAACCATTTGAAATCACTGATGCAGCGCAGTGATGCATTTACGAACGCACCCATATTAAAGTCGTACTTTACATTATTTGGTATAGCCGAAGGTTGTATTTTCGACGCCGTCGTTAAAATTGTTTCAATTTTAGTAAATTTTGATTGCCGTCAACGATATGTGTGACTGGCGCTGTCAACGTTTGCAATTTCACATCGGCTTCGAGTGTAATTTATGACATTTATAACGTAACGACGTAATCTTTTTTGATAGCTTTCGACATAAGTTACAGACACACTTTTTTCTCATTTTTCGAGAAACGATGGAATATTTTGTTTCACATCTTTTCGAAGCGATAAGTTCTCACTAAAGTTACAGAACATGGGTACTGATATACAATAATAGTGTTTTCTTTTCTACAAAAAAATGTGACATTTTATTTAAAAAAAATGCAATTAAATTCAAAATTTTGCTCCCGAAAAGGGTGGCTTGTTTTATTCTAAAAAACTCACCCTTTTCGGCAAAATTTTTAAGAAACAGACACCAAATTGCATTTTTTTTTTAAAAAATGTCACATTTTTTTGTAGAAAAGAAAACACCATAAGTGTGACATGCAATACTTACATAAATTGGTCAAAGCTTTTAAATACCTTTAAAAACTATTATTTTTCCCTATAATAAAATAAGAGCAATGCCAGCACTCACTTATGCTCGTTGGCACTTTTGTCTTTTATTCTTATTCAGGAGTATCAATTGCAATTATCTGCTATTTGTAAATTTGTATGTGATACTTAGAGCGAAGTCTGCTTTTCTGATCATTAATAATTTCGCCACACTACAAAAATTATTATCCGGCTTAAGAGAAGCAAATGAATGTTTTCTCAGAACTGAAAACAGAACTTTTATGTTCAGTGATACGCAAAAAAAAGAAGAAGGTGCAAAATTAGACAACGTTTGTTGCCACACTTAAAACATATCGGACGATATTGTTCATCTGAAAAGTACCAACATTAGTTGGTTTATGGGGACTATGAAAATGACATAATTGAAATTTTAAACAATTGTAACAATAAGTGTTTATATTAAACAAATTTATATTCATAAAAATCAATATTATAAAACTCGCACTTTTGTTTTACACTGTAGAACAATTTAGCACTTTTAATTTGAATTTTTCTTGCAAGAATGTACAGATTATAGCCTCCATTAGCAAACAGTGTAGTTTATTAATGCCTAACATGATGAATAATTGGTACTTTTGGTACTCTTTTGTACCTTTGGTACTTTTTATCTTTTTGAATAATTGCTAAAAGAATAGCATAAGGAGTAAAAACTGCAAAAATTTTTACTTTTTTCTTTTTGATAAATTTGGTATACAGATACGGTGTATTCACAAAACTAAATGAAATCTCTTTAATTTTTTTTATTGGATAAACCCTATTCTTTATATCTTTACAATTTGAAATTCAACAAACCAAATGTTAACAACAGATTGTTTTTAACATTAACCATTTTTTTGTTATATTGGTTTAAACTTACCCTGCAAATAAAATTGGACCACCTGACCCATTTTGATAAAATGGACTACTCCATGGACTAGTCCGATGTAATGCAAGCATGGACCATGCCATTGTTAAAAAGTGTTTGTAGTGAGACGACATGTCTTCGTTTTTTAACGACATGCTTTCGTGTTTAAACGACTTCAAAACTAATCCTCTTGAGTATACCATGGAGTAGTTTTAAAACTACTCCTTACTGGTCCAAAGGTGGGTTATATACCATGGAGTAGTTTTAAAACTACTCCTTAGTGGTCCAAAGGTGGGTTATATGGTCCTCTCCTAGGACATCGTAATGTTAAATAGACCAGGTTTTTTCCATACGTTTGGGTTACTTGTGGACTAGTCCTGGTCCCTTGTGGACTACTCTTTACACGCGTGTTTGGACTGGTCCTATTATTTGCAGGGTAGTTTATGCCAAACTATTAGAATTTATATTACAAGGGTATCACATAATTTTATGGTTCGACCTAAACCTTCGTAAGGGAAGGCAAAAGCTTCCAGCATCCGCTCCAGACTAACAACTGATTGTTTAGTAATTTTGTGATATTGAAGCTTTGCTGCCAATATCCAACGTAGGCTATTTAAGTATCATTCAAAAAAGCACTGGAAAACTTAATTTCTTATTTCAATTTAACTTAAATTTAAATAATATTTTTACACGATGTCAAAAACTGACACTTATGGCCAATTTTACCAATTCTATTTAAATATCAATTCATATTTAAATATACAATACATTTTTATTTGAAATGAAAAGCGAATTTTAAACATATATAAATAAATTGGTGAAATCGCCCATAGGTAAAACAAAATTATTAATTATTAATCTTTTTTATTTGTAATTCTCTTTTCTAGATGCTTACTGTTGAAATTATTAAATCGAAAAATTATGAAAAACATTCGAATGGCAACACGACCTCAAGACGATACGTTTTTATGGAATATGAAATACCCGATTGGATGGTGGAAAGTTACAAGAAAATCGGTATTTTCGGTTTTGGTGCTGCTGTCAGTCAATTAACAACCGACATTGCGAAATATTCGATTGGACGCTTAAGGCCACACTTTTTGGAGGTAAGTTGTGCAATCCATATAAAGTAAAAATTCTAAAAACCAGGACGTAATCAAATTTTTAGATGGGGTTTTGATATGGAAAAATCAAGTGTTAGTTTGATGAAGAATTTTTTTAATGTTATGTTATTTATTAAAAAAAAAACGCATATGAGACGCGCAATATAGAAAGGGACCTAAGGGTAAAACCCGGTTTTGTGTTTTGGGGCATGGGATCGGTCTCTTTCGATGCTCAGATGTTGTGCACATCAAAAAAAAAAAATGAAAATTTATTTTATTTTTTTTTACCCTTAGGTCCCTTTCTCTATGCGCTGTCACATATGTAATTTTTAATAACGATTTCATGTATTAAAAAACAACACTTGTCATGGGGTTTCTCTATAATTCGCATTATAAGTTGTCCTCTGGCTTGTTGTAGATTTTTTTTAATAACATTTAACAACCGCACATTGGGAGGGGAGATTTTATTTGGTTCAAAAATAATTTTGGTTAGTTGCTGAGTTTTGATGAATATTGTCGCCAGCTGTTGTCATGTTCTTCTTTTAAAAACTCATATCACAGCAACCATTCGCTATTGCTGCTAATACGAGTTTATTTTTATCTAAAGTGTTCCCTTCTGCATTTAAGAAAAATATACAAAATAAATCTTAAAGATGGTTCTTTCGTTGAGTTATTAGTGCAATTAGGCGTGGATTTTAAAACAATTCCGTTTCAATTATGCAGATGTTTCTCTCTCTGTATCTTTTATTCTATTTGTGATAAAAATTAAAACAAGTTCACTTTCAAGGTCTCTTTAATATATGAAAATATTTGTTTTTTTGCTTTTCTTTGGTATTTTTAGTTTTAATTAAAAATTTATACAGAAAAATTTTCATCCATAATCATAAAAATTTTATACCATCATTTGATTTTCGTCTGTTTGTCTGTCTGGCTGTCTACTCCTTTTGTCTGTGATTATTTTGAAATGAATAAATAGACAACTCTTTCTCCTTGACATTATTAATTTTTTATATTGAACTTTTAATAGACGAGCAGATAGACAAAGAAGCAAACTGTTTGATCTGTCTGAGTTAAGTGGCATTACAACGTTTTATTAAAATATAATAGAATATAAATTGAGATCCAATACTTTGACGGACGTCATCTGTTTAAATGGTTATGAAGAAAAATTAAGGCAATTTTTTAACTCATTTCAAAAGTATATACGAGGGGTATATGCAAGAATTTGTTATTATGAATTAATTACTTTAGGCTTTTCAAAAATCATAAAGAAAATGCAATTTAAGAACTGAAGCTTCAACAAGTAAACGAGCTACAATCGGCTGTACCAACTCTTTGATACCCTTCTCCAAGACTAGGAAGTCAATGTCAAAAGTCGGCTTTTTATTAATTATAAACCGATTATAACAAAATTTAACGAGACGTCACCTGATAAAATATTGTAGGCGAATTCCACTTCGTTGCTCCAAAAATTGAGTGTATATTTTCATTTTGATATTGCAAGCGAAAGCAGAGAAAAGTGGAAAAATGGCTGTCTTGTAAAATTTGGTTTTTGTAACATACGATAATTTCGCGCCGAGGGGTCGATATCTAAAAAAAAGGGTTAATTCATTGGAAAAATATGATGTTCACTTGAAAATAAAGTACATATTTAAATTAAACAAAAGAAATTTTATTGTTTTAACATTTTGCTTTTCAGAGTCCAAAAAATAAAAGTAGCCAAAGCCGTAAACGGTATTGTCAGAAGGGGTTTTTTTATTGGACCTATGGTAAATGATGGACTGATCTTCACGAAATTTAACGTTGTGATTTCTAGAAATCACACCAAGCGAAGGTTTATACGGGACCTAGTAGTATAGTCATATAAAACGAATTAGTGCAAAATTTTATAGAAATCGTTGCATTTCGCCGCCAATTAATTAAAGTGTTTGCAACAGAAATATTTTACATATGTGTTCACAACTCTTTTCCTACTGAACCGGTTGTGTTGTATTGCAATGACCAGAGTAACCGTAAATATGCAATTGCATGTTTTTCCTTGTGCGACAAATGAGGGCAGAAACAATATATTTATCCGGTTTAGAGCTTTTTATGAATTTTGGCATCGATTTGTAAATGCATATTTTTGCATATTTTACCGTTAGCAGCATTTTTTTGCATAAAAGAGCCTTTTTGCAGCATTTTTTTACGTTATAGCCTTTTTAAGGCATAAATTGATATATTTTGAATATTTTTAGATTCCTTAACCCCGGGTCTCCACGTAGCAATATTTATTGCGGCAAACGTCAAATTTGATTGCTCCATAAAATTTGCGACGTATGGACCGCATATTGCCATGAGTGGCAATCCATTGCGCAATGATTGCTCTTCTTATTGCTTGAGCAATTATTGCTTAGCAATCTGCTGTCAAATCAGTTGTAATTTATCTGACATTTCATTTCTCTGTACGGTTGCTTATTTATTAGTGTGTTTATTTATTAAAAAAGCAAGTGAAAAAATATTTCAACAAAATACAGAAAAAGTTTTTATATATTATATTTTTAAATAAACGTCAATATCAACAAAAGCAAACGACGAATTTGTTTTTTTTTATATTTTTATTTTTTCAATAGAACAATACAAGTTTTAGGTTTTTTTTCATACGCAAATAAACAAAAAAGCAATACAAAACATAGCTATGACAATTACAGTTAATTATTTTATTAATTCAATTAATTAATATAAAAAAGAAAATTTAACAATCACTTCAAAACACAACATAAAACATTTGTTATAAATACAGCCACAAAACTTTATGCAACTACTCGAGGTGAAAATTGCAAATTTATGGCAAAACAATAACAAGTGTTTTCCAGCAATATAATCAGCAATCATTGCTCCATTGTTGTGTCATTGTTCTGCCGACGATATTGCTTGTACATAGCAATAAAAATTGCTACGTGGAGACCCAGCGTAAATAGCTTTCACAACAAATGAAATTTTTTTTGCAAAATTCTGGGGTCTAATTACCGTATATGATATCGAGGAAAATTTATCGAATTTTTTTTATTTTAGTATTATGACTCTCGATATCGAATGAAATGTATCGTAATTTGAGATGAAAGCATTCGATATCGAGTAACCAAAGACATTACATCTCTCTAGTTTTCATGCGATACGTCAGTGTCTATCGTATGCAGAAAAATACGATAGTTTACTCGATACGATAGCTTGCTCGATATCGAATGCGATAATTAGGCCCCTGGCTTTTCTGTTTTATATATCTGTATACATGTTGTCATTAAATGTAAATTACGACAAATTGTCTGCGCCCCATGGTATATACGTAATGATATTATCCACAGAGATCTCAACGTCCCCACTATCCAGGAGGAAATTACAAAATATTCAATAAGCTACATCGATAAACTAATGGTTCACCCTAACTACCTCGCTCGGGGTTTGCTTCAGTTCGAAGGTCACCAGAGGCTAAAAAGAACCGATACTTTGAGCCTAACTAGAAGACATTTTTAAAATTTGAATACAGCAGTTAGTGGTTACACAGGTAACAACTAATAAACAACAAGTAGAATTAAGATTTGAATACATATTGTAAATTTCGATAAGAAAGATTCAATAATAAAAATAAATTATTAAAAAAAAAAAAAAAAAAAAAATTAAATGTAAATGTTATTTTAAACCAGTGTTCAAAAATAAACAGAACACTATTTAGCGTTTGGTTCATACACCCGGGAACGATATCTTTTATTTAGTGTTTATGTAGACGAACACAACCTTTAATACTGTTCGTAACTATTTTCAAGAAAGAGGCGATCATTATATAGTGTTCTGTTCTTCGTTAAAAAACCAGAACAATTGTAGTGCTACTGTAGACAAACATTATATTTTAATATTCTATAATGTTCCTTTTTTTAACATTGACAAAGAAATGAACAAACAAAAAATTTAAGCAACGAGTGCAGCACGAACAGCTTGTGTCTGTATTGTGTATATGTTTTGTTTGTGTGAAATTATTTTGCTGGCTTTTTGTTTTTTTCGTATGTGTATTTTTTTTGTAAAAAATGTTTTGTTTTTTTAACCAGCCGCAGGGAGCGACACAACAGAAACGAACGATCATTATTGAGCTGAACTTAACACAATGAAGTTTGTGGTTAAAAAAAAATCAAACGGAATTAAATGTTCTCATCTTTTTGTTGAGTTGGATAAGAACAGTATTATTTTTGTCATCGAAAGATGACAAACAGGGAAACGTTATTATTGTAAACAAACACTATTAGCGCATTAGTGTTTTCCACAAATTTACCGAACCGAACACTAAGGAGAGATATTTAGTGTTTATTTTCAAACACTGTTTTAAACTTTAAAATTTTGTTTAAGCTTTGATATTTTTACAAGTAAAACTGTTGCTTATAATTCTTATTATTCTTAACATTTTATTTGCTTAATATCTTTAGTTTTTCTAAAATCTTTGAATGAAGTTTCCTGACGATCTGGCATAAGCAACCAGTGAATTGCGCATAGGAATAGCTTAGCCCTTCAACAATAAATTTCCGTGTTTTTATCAAGAATAAAAATTGGGAATAAAGCACGACAAACAAAATCTTGCAAATTAAAATTTTATATTTAAAAAAAATTAAGGAAAAAGCAATTAAATACGTTTTTGGCGATGTGCATAGTACATAGAAATCTGGACCAATCTTTTAATATACCGATCGACTCAGAATCACTTTTTTAAGTGGTCGAACGATATACATCAGTCCGTCTGGCTGGTTGTCTGTCCATGGTAACTTTGGGCGAATAGCAATCTTGTAGAAATTTGATAAAAATTTTGTAAATACGTTTAAATTGTACTAAGGAAGAAGTCTATGTTTAAGGTGAGAATCGGTCCGGCTCAGGAGCTTGGTCTTCAAAGAACCACTTTGACCACAATTTGGCGCAAGGATTTGCATTTGTTTCCATTAAAGATTCAGTTGACACAAGAGCTTCTTCCACAAGACCATTTACGTCGCCGTACATTTAACAAAAGGATGTTACAGTGCGCCCATGGCAACCCCGATTTCCATGATATGAGCATTTGTGAGGCTAACAGAGGCGAACATTTATGTGATATTGTATTCCATACACGCAGAGAAAAAACATGTTTAAATATGGTCACCTCCAACAAAACTATTTTTAATAAAAATTTTAAACATATTATGGTTAATATAACCATATTATTGTCACATACAACCATATTATGGTGGACTTGGTCCTCCATCAAGAAGCCACAACCATGTTATGGCTGCCTCTAAACATGTTATGGTTAAATATGACAATTATTTGTTTAAAAATGAACAATAGTTTTTTTCCTATTTTCCAAGAGCAACATGCTATGGTTGAAAACCAACCATGCCATTATAACTGTTAAACATGTTTTAATTATTTTTAACCATTACATTTTCGAAGGCAACCATAATATGGTTGTGGCTTCTTAATGGTGGACTTGTTCAACCATAATATGGTTGTCTTTGACAATGATATTGTTAAACGAATCATAATATGTTTAAAATTTTCTCTAAAAATAGTTTTGTTGGAGGTGACTATATTTAAACATGTTTTTTCTCTGGGTGTACATAATTGCCGACATTAAATAAGACATTTATCAATATAAGATCCATTCTCTTTCATTTTATCAGAAATTATAAACAAACAAAGTAGTATACATACCTTCCCGGCGGACATCCTTTATACAATATATAGTGATTGTAATCCGGTCATAATTACCTTTCTCATATTCGATATGTGTAAAGCATCATTATCCCCCAACAAACACATTTTTTCTACAAACCTCTCTATATACATTTTTATGTTCTGCTAAAGATTAAAGGATTTTGCGGCTGCACAATGTTTCGCATTCCAGCCCACACCTGTGTTACACAATCGAACAAAAAATGTTAAAAAATTGTTATAAAAAAAAAACAATGAATTTCAAAAATTCAAAACTGAAAAAACAAAAAATCTTTTGCAATTAGGAATGCAAGTTACACACTTATTTCAACACAAAGTGACGGATTTATAAACAATAAATAACCGAATAAATACGTAACATAAAATGTTCATTCTTTTAAAAAAAAAAAAAGATTTAAAAAACAAACTCATGCCACCCAAGTTCAAAGAAATAAATTTATAATAAATTCTCACACTATTGAAAAATGATCCACAATACTCAGACCTGCATTTGAAATGCTGCTAAAAGTAAAGAAATAATACCAGACCATAAAGAGGATCATAGAAGCAACAATGCATTTCTGTAGACCAAAATATTCATTCAACTACTCTTAAAACTTGGTATTCAATTCAAACGAGCAAAAAACATACAAACCAAGAAATGGACTCGAATTGCAGAAAAATAAATCTTACAAATCATGATGACTTTGTATACACTCATATGTTGTTGGTCCGCTCTATTTATCTTTCAAGTAAAAAAATAAAAACAAAAATATTAAGTAGAGGACTTTAATAGATCTAATTTTAATTTTATGCAAAAAAGGTACAAACTAAAGGAAACATAACAAAAATAAAGCCGCTTAAAAGATTTTAAAGAAAAAAATTCACATAAAGATCATTAAAATATTTTTTCTCAAGTAGAATTCAAATTACATTTAATACTTTTTGAAAGCAGATATAACAAGTTAGAGTGCTACATATGCATAGGCTGTGCCGAATCTTTGATACCCTCCACCGACAGTTCGAATGTTTAAGGAGTAATATCTGTATGATGTCTATTTATTATTATTATCTTAAACTGTGACGATTTGTTACTAATTATGGTTTTAGGCGACTAAACTGTTTTCCGGTAGTAGGGTTTATATGGGGCCTAGGGTAAATTATGGACCGATCATCACAAAATTTCACAGCGTCATTTCTAGTCCTTTAAAACTGTGACGTACCAATTTCTGTTATGATAGCATTATTAATTATGGCTTAAGGTGTACTAAACTGTTTCCGGGAGCAGGGTTTCTATGGGGCCTAGGGTAAATTATGTACCGACCTTCAAGAAATTTCACAGTATCATTTATAGTCATATAAAACTGTGACGAGCCAAAATTTGTTATGATTGCATTATTTTTTACGATTTAAGGCGTACTAAACTGTTTTCCGGGAGTAGTTTTTATATGGGGCTTAGGGTAAATTATGGAGGGATCTCACGAAATTTAACAGTATGATTTCCAGTCAAATAAAACAAATTTTTCCAAAATCTTATCTCATTCCGTGCCTTGTTCCAGCATTTATGTTATTTTTTGTAACAAAATTATCAATTTTTTTAGGTGGTGGCTCCACATTTTGATTCATAGCTCTGGTCCTACCGAACCGATTTTGCTGGATTTCAATCCCAAACTGCTTAGGATAACTACAAGCAATTTGGCACCAAGTTTGTTCATTTCTTTTAAGTTGTTGAGAAAGTGAAGGACCCAGAATATATATACTTTATGGGGTCTGAGATGAATAATAAAAAAGTTTCACACGGAATGACAAACTTAATATACCCTCTTCACAACTAATTGTGGTTGAGGGTATAAAAACAGTATTAAAACACATTCACATCAATTATTACGGTCCAAGAATACATGCAGTAGCAGCGCTTGTTGCCCAACCACCTTAAAAAAGAATTTGAAAAACATTTGGCTTGATATTGATAGTGAATGTCAAATATATTATTTTTTTTTATTTAGATTTTTTTCCAGCTTAAAGGTATTTCATATTGCCAATCGACACGTGGTTTTAATACCGAATACCTTTTAAAATTTAATACCGAAACTGATACCGAAATAACAGATAGCTTTATACCGGTATCGATACCGTACTTCGGTTCGGTTGCCAACATACATATTTTCTATTAACACAAGTTTTGAAAATTTTCATTTCTTCCTACTCTGCAAAATTTAAAGTTTTCAAAGAATTATAAAGTTTTTTTAATTAATTTTCATGTTGTAAAATTCCTTTCTTCATAAAATTAATTTAATGAAAATTAAATTTGATGAACTTAAGCCTAATTAAAAATATTAAAAATTTGAATTAAAAACAATACATAGTTCAACAAAATGACCACAACACTCATTTTTGTTTTTAAGGATTTTTTTAGAGAAAAAAACCTTTGATTATTTCCACCATGTAAAAAATGCGTCATCTAATGCGTATGTATAGTTCACGGAATGTAAAAAGCCACATGCGCATGTGATTCTGACGTTATTTTGTCGTCATCACACAACACGAACTTGCTATTGTGGCTTTGTAGTGACGTCAAAATTACGTCAGAACCATGATTTCTATGATTTTTTAACATGCTTGCTTAGTTTGGTTAATTGAATTATACAGCCAATATACATATTTATATTGACCGTTATAAAATCGTTTGTACCAGAAAACCGATACCGATATGTACAATTATTTTAAAAATATTTTAATACCGACACCGTAATTCGTTTTGGTTGCCCACCTTGCTTCTTCTAAAGCAAAACGCACGATGTCCAAATGCTCGCGTCGGCTTCGGTGGCATACCTCTATCCTATTGTCCATATTTTCAATGATCCTGAGACATAATTGAGGCTCAATGTCGTTAATGTGCCGAATTTTCACATTCTTTAGCTCATGAATTGTTCTTGGCTTATTGAGGTAAACTTTTTCTTTTAAATATCCCCAAAGAAAGAAGTCCAACTTTGTCAAATCAAGTGATCGTGGCGGCTAATAACAATGTCACGACATGAGATAGCACGACCATCGAATTTTTCGCGCAAAAGAGACATTGTTTCGTTGGCTGTTAGAACCACATATCGTCCAGGTCCATTTCTCAATTTCTGCTTACAAGAAGTCCGTTATTATCTCGCGATAGCGAACACAATTCACGGTAACTACTTGGCCGACTTAATTTTCGAAGAAGTAGGTACGAACGAAGAACGAACTGGGCGAGCATGCATATGTGTATTCACATTTCCTACAGATCCGGTTTGCGGAAACCTGCACACAATTCTTCCGTTTGTGGACACATTTGGTCGATTATAACGAAGTGCACGAAATGCATTTTGATTTGAACGCCCATTTTAGTAAAAGGCTTCAACAATCTTAACGCGCTGCCCAATTGTATACCTCCCATGGTTTAATTTGTCAAACACTGCAACAAAGAAATGTCAAATTTAGTTGGGCAAAAAACTTGACGTTAAGGTGTGACTCACAATTAACATCGTGGATGGTTGGACAATTCTTTATATGAGGCACTGATTTACAGCTGTTGAGTTTAAACTACACATAAATTATTTTTATGCAGAAAGGAATTTTACAACATGAAATTAATTAAATTTTATTGATAATTTTTCATTCTTGGCTGCCGCGGTGCTCGAACCCAGGCTTGCACGGACAGGTTACTTTTACATGTTTCAATTGCAGCCACTCAATCTCTTCAGAGGGTTTTTCCGTTTAACACTCACAAAATGTTTAATTAATTTCATGCTGTCAAATTCCTTTCTGCATTAAAATATTTTAATACAAATTAAATTTGATGAACTTTAGCCCAATTAAAAATTTCAAAATTTGGATTAAAAACCATAATCAGTTCAACAAAAATAACCACAAAACTAATTGTTGTTAACAGCTAACGCACTAGCTCTATGTTTACATTTGTCCTTTAAGTTGTGCTGAAAAAGGTCAACAAGAAAAAGAAAGACAAAAAATAAAAAACAAAAAAATGTACTTTGGACTTCGAGAAGAATTCTTGACAAAAATATGAAAAAACAGAAGTAAGGAAGAACATGTAAATCAATTAAAATAGATAATCATTCAAAACAAATTTCGATTTACCAAAAGTTAAATACAATTTGGATTTAAAGATTGATGTTTGACTGCCAGCAGTCGTCAATCGCTGTGAGTGTTAAGCGGCAGAACCGTCTTACGAGATTGAGTGGTTGCAATTGAAAAATGTAAGGGTAACCTGTCCGTGAAAGCCTGGGTTCGATTCCCGCGGCAGTAAAGAACAAAAAATTTTCAATAAAAAAAAAAAAAAATTTATTAATTTCATGTTGTAAATTCCTTTCTTCATAAAAAATAATTTAATGAATATTAAATTTGATAAACTTTAGCCTAATTAAAATATCAAAATTTGGATTCAAAACCACAAACAGTTCAACAAAATAACCAAAACACTATTTATATTTTTTAGTGTTAAAGTTTTTTCTCATCCCTTTTTTTTATATACAGTTTATTTAAAATTCAAAGCGGAAACTTTCTCAGTAAAGTGAGGAAAACAGTTGTTTGTTTCAATTTATGGCATTTTTGTTTCATTTCTCACATTTCAGTCGAAAAGTTTCTCGACGCGGGAGTTAAAGAAGATGGGCACTGTTCAAAATGTGGTCTTTATAGGCAAAATAGCAAAAAATTATATAAAAAAATATTTCATACAAATTTCGGGAATCTTCTGTATATAAGTCGTAAATTTCTTTTAAAATTAGACTTATTAGAGCTGATTAATCACAATCGAACGTCATTGGATCTTGAAATCTTAGTAAGTCGCAGACGCATTTTTATAACATTATGATGTCTGTCATATTTAAAAATTGTGTAATAGAATGTCATAAATGAAGATTGAATTCCCCGATATGTCTGGCAATAAATTACACTAGAATAAGAGTCTTTGTTTGTGTGAGTTTGAATATCTTCGTGTGTGCCACTGTTCACTAAATAGTGTTGTCAACAACACAACTCAACATACACCTGCTGACTTAAAGTAGTTTGCACAAGATTTATATATTTTTATTTAATTTTTTTAAGGATTAATTTTAGATTTTTTTTCAAACACTTTAAACTAACTTAGTATTAAAGTCTAGTTTATTGGGTTTTTTTTTACTTTTAAATTTAAAATGTCTTTTTTTAATGAAATCGTTTAAAACTTGAAACATTTGTTTAAATGTCATATCGATAAATACGCTTTTATGTTTAAATTACATTTTTAAATCACGCTATATTGGCAGCAAATATAAAGTTTTCGACATGATAAAGTGATTTTTTTAATGTAAAAGTAACCGAATATTTTAGCTTTTAAATATAAAAAATTAAAAATGTTTGGTTCTAATTTGGCTTGTAGAAATCTAATTATAAAAACAGGCAGAAAACTTAAATTAATTAGTTGTTCTTTATTGTATTTGGGGCTATCAGCGCAGAAGTGGTGTAACCCACAATTTAATTTGGTTACGGTTGTGGTGTGAGATATCGTCCCCTCAATAAAACAATAGTGTATACGTATGTATACCATTATTTTTTTATTGCATATTTAGAATCTCCATCATTGATTTTATGTCTGGTCAAAATTTCGTCAAATTCTACTTCCAAAAAGTGGGTCAAAATGTCGTTGGAAAAAATAGTGTATAATTTCTTATTCAAAATTTTCCTTTAATAAGTGTGTAAGCTCATATGCGCTATTTTACTTGAAATTGCCACTCCAAAATTGTTAAAAGAATAATTGTGTATACGCATTATACTCCATTTTAGTCTGTAGAAAAAAAATTCAATTTATGAAAACTTTAACTCATAAAATAGCTTATAATAATATACACTATTGTTTGAGGAATAGTTTCATTCCGAACATCGAAAGCTACATGATCTCCAAAATTTGTGCCAGAAGAATGTAATTCCTCGTGGCTCGCAGTCATTTTTCTTTAACTTACAAGGTGGAAAGAAGCGAAATTGTTTAGATGAGCCAGATGTAGCAGAGGAAGAGAAAGAAGACGAATGAACTTCTAGTTATTTTTGATTTACGCAATGTATACCTTAATTTCTCATTATTTTTTTTTTTTAATTAACCCAAATTGGAATGTAATGAATATGTGCCATTGAATCTATGAATTAATCACTGTTTTATAATGTTACAAATTGATATTTTTGAGATCAAATATTTTAATAAAAATGCCGTAAAATTATTGAATAAAACAGCGTATACCATACAAAATAAACAAAAAAATATATAAATATAAAAAATAAAATCGCCTATATGGATGACTTGCACTTTGAATGACATAATTATGGTCTTAAAGGATGCGTAGAATAAAAAAAATTGGTCAATTTAAAGACAAGAAACGGTATTATGTATTCGTCGAAAAATCCAGTATGAAGAATTTTTATTTACCGCGATAATGAGGTTTAAAAAGACATCCGATTTGACAAAAACTTTAAACACGATTTTCTCAAAACCCCAAAAAACGTATACACTATTGTTTTATTAAGGGGACGATATGTTCTATGTACTGTTCTTTACAGTGCAACAGTCGAGTAAGTTTGTATCCAAAACAGATGGCGCTAGCAACATAGTTTTTGCAAGATCCGTTACAACCAAGTACTATAGTGCAAGAGTAGTGTTAACTCCTCATTATCTCATAATGAGTAGTCTGGGGTTACACCATTGCTGCGCTGATAGCCTCATTTGTATTTATGTACATAACGGAGTTAGGCCTCACCAGCTAAATATATAGAAACAAATGTATAAACATAAATTAATTAGTTTGATAAAAGGTTTTTAATAAAGAAATTTAATCGAAATATTTTATTTCTCATATTTTTAGGTTTGCCAACCCATTATGCCAGATGGCACTACCTGTGCTGATCCCAAAAATCAGGAAAGATACATTATTGATTTCAAGTGTAGTAACCCAGAAGCAACGAAACGCATGCTTAAAGAATCTAGACTGTCGTTCCCCAGTGGCCACTCTAGCTTTACTTTCTATACAATGGTCTATTTAGCGGTAAGTTTTAATAAAGTTTTAAATTAATTTTTTCATTTTTAATATAAATTTGCATATTTTAGTTATACTTACAATCTCGCATGACTTGGCATGGTTCGAAGTTGTTAAGACATTTCTTGCAATTTGCCTTAATCATGATTGCCTGGTATACAGCCTTGTCCCGAGTGTCTGATTACAAACATCATTGGTCTGATGTGTTGGCTGGTTCAGCAATTGGCTCTTTAGTAGCTGTTGTAGTGGTAAGTTTTAATATGAATTTGAAAGTCACATCTTCACTTACTGAATTGGGATCTTATCTAACTTTAACAATTAATGACAATTCAGTAAGTGAAAAATTATAAACGAATTTCACTAAATACAAAGTTTTAGTAACGTCTAAAGCATGCAACTGTGGCTTTTTATCCTTTGCACCTGTAGCCTTTAGTTTTGAAGTATTTTTTTTTTTATTATTTTGCTTTAAGTTTACCTTGCCTTTTTTTATGGTTAGGTTTTTCTTAAAGCCAAATATCCTTAGACTTTTAATTTGCACTCTTTAACTCATACAATAATTTTTAAAGCATTTCACTTATGTAAATTTTTAAATATTCACCTTCATTCTAGAGTTACTTGGTGCCGGATAAATGGTTTAATTGGAACACAGTTTGGCCCACTGTTCATAGCAAACAGAATTAATTTTTAAGGGAAAATACATTTTCTACTACCAATACCTGATTCAGACTATGCGACATGTCGCACAGAAATATTTCACGAAACAGAAGATTGATGACAAAGAGTATAGAGACGGTTGTGGGGTAAACATGTCGCACAAAATGGAAAAAAGCAACAATTTGATAATCCATTTTAATATGAATTGTTTGAAATTTAATAATTTTATAAAGTATTTAAGACTTAATCGTCAAATTGTAGCTTGCAACACAAAACGTAACATATGAACGTTTGCGTGTTTTCGTAGCGCCACCAACAGAAAATATGTACAAATATTGTTGTAGGAACTTGTCGCATAGTCTGAACGGGTATGATTTAAAAAGTTCCTTGTGCATTTTTTTGAAATAAAATTAAAATAAAACTAATAAATAAAACTAAAACTACATTTATTCAATTCCAAGTTATTACTATTTCGAGGCATTACCGAACAGCTTAAGCGACAAAAACAAAATTAAATTGTTTTTGCTATAAAGTCGTAACGGTTCCTTATGTGTCCTTGACATTTTAGAAGATGATGCAAGTGTTGTCAATAAAATAATTTAAAAAAAAACGAAAACGGAAAATGATGTCGCTTAAGCTTTTTTGGTGGTAATGACTCGATCTAATTAAATCCATTTATATCTAGTTTTTTTCTAACCAATTAATTATGTATAGTTAAATTCAAAAGAAAACTTAGCCAAATTTAAAATAACAATGTAAACTCTTCAGTGTTGGGTTAATTTAGGAACCATTGATAGACATTATATTAAAATAGAGTTGATAGTTCTATACATACATACATAAACTTTGCAACATTTAAGTTTATTTTTATTATTTTGTATTATAACTATTTATCAATTACCCCGTTTTCATGAACCATCACTTTGTTTGAACAACAAAGAACATATTGTGCACCCACCAGTGCTGCCAATGATGGATTTAGAAATAAGCGGTAACGTCATCAGAAAAACAGCACAAAAATGTTTTTGTACAAGCCTAAAGGCCAGTTTACACGGTAATACAATGTATTACGACTTTGTAGAATCAAAATAATATGAAATTCTCTCCGTGTTTAAAAGAAAAAAATTAAAAGTCTGTTGAGAGTATACTTTATGTTTACACGGATGGTATAAGTAATCTCATATTTACGCTCTTAATTGAGTAACGGCAAAAAACATAGTTTTTGTATTCAAAAACTACACTGCCCCGGTAGGCTAGCTGGTAGTGAGCTAGTCTATCAGCGCCGAGGTTGCGGGATCGATTCCCACCAGAGACTACTCTGGTTCCTGCAGACAAGCGTAAAGCTTCGCGGGCGGGATTAGTTTAGGGAATTAATAAAAAATAAATTTTTACTATATTGAAAGAATTCATAAAAGAATAATATTTATAGATCTAATGTAATGTTCCATTTAATACATTTAAATGAAACACGTTTCATTGATCCAACGAAGCGCTGCATAGGTTCCTTTTAAATGCAATTTTTCATGTGATTAATGTTAAAATTCATTCGTATTGTGAAGAAAATTCTTTCAGTGTATTATTTTATCATTATCTTTCCCCTTCTCTCCTAAAAGCTCAAGACTTGACTAGTCAAACTTGACGTGTGTGAACCAGCGCTTACTATTTTTATTATTATTTGCTCCAAACTGTTCAATAAGTATACACAATATAAACAATAATGTATGGCCAATTTTTCAATTTTCTTAAATTTTCCAGAATTTACACACTTTCTTTATTAAAAAGCGCCAAACCAAAATTCAAAGAAATTAAAATCAAATTTGACAGTTTACGTTAAACATTATTTCTTCAAAAATTGTTTAAAAGATTATTTCGCGATATTTGTATGTGTGTGCTATACATGAATGATTTTGAGGACTACAAATGGATTCATGATGTTAGTCTGGGTTCACACTATGAAAGTCTTTTTGCAGATAGTTTATGTTTCTTGTTGAGAGGGAGAGAGAACATGCTATCGAAAGTGAAAAAAGTCTGGGCTTAAAAACCAAGTTAGACACTGTAATGGAAAGTGAATAAAAATACCAAAACTTGATGTTAAAAAAGCAAATCTTGACTGTCAAAAATTAATGAAAAAATAGAACTTTAAGTAAAATTACACATGAAACTAATAACACATGGATTAACTTGGCAACACTGGCACCCACATAAATTTGACTCGTACAGACAGACTGTTTTCCTCGATGTGTTTTTCTTGGTTTGGTCGCACAACGATGTCAGAATAGCAATATTGCCATGTTAATAGACGTCATATGGATTGTTACTTGTAGCGTCATACGTGTTTTCGTGTCTCGTCAAAATGGAGTTTAATGGCAGGGTTGCCGTTGAAAATTTCGAAAAAGTATCATAAAAAGGGTATTTAAAAAATAAAGGGTCAAAAAATGGCATTTTAAATTAAAATAGGGTCAAGTTTATAATCATGTATTAATTAAATAAATTAGACTAAAATAAAATACTTGAATTACATTTCAATATTAGTCATATTATCAAAAAAAATAAGTTACTTTTACAAAAACCTTTGATAATGTTTATTACTTTTTAGGAATACGTGTTCTATATTCTGTAATTAATTCCTCACTTGGAGTCCATTCTTCCAGCTCCGATTCGATCAAATTGAGACAGGAAAGCATGGACTCATAAGTTTCTATTTAATGTTTGTTTGTAAATAGTGTCCGTGGACACAATAACATTGGACGTTATGACATGCTACACATTTTTATATCTATGTTCACAAAACTCATGAGAACTTTCGTAAGGAATATGGAAACTTGTACTTATTTTCAAAAACGTTCAAAAAGTGTCATAAGTTTTGTTAAAATGATACAAAGGGATAAATTAAAAAAAGGGTCACAAAAAGTGTCATTGGCATGAAAAAGGGTCAAAAGTGATACTTTAGAGTCACAATGGCAACGCTGATTAATGGAAAAACAATATTTTATGTTGAAATCGATTTTAAAAAATAATAAAAGCAAAGTAGTGCTACAAACTGTTTGTATAGACAAGCTTCTTGCTGCAAGTGATAAGGCAAATAAAATTAACCGACTTAGGCAATTTTCAATACTGAAGTTATCCTCTATTGGATAACTGAAGTCTAAAGCGGCCCATACACTTGCAATATTATTAAACATGATATTCGCCATATTATTTCCATTTTGTCCCATATTTTATGCAATAAGTCGCATAACTTGATAGCCACACGATCAAGTTTTGCCTTTCAATTCCTTTCAATTTGCAATTCACTCTCACTTTTTTACTAACACACTCACACTTTTTAAATTGACCACGAGATGGCTTTCAATTTCACCTTTCCATTTGTTTGGCAATTTTACTTTCAATTTAACAGCTGATAACATGTTTTTCTTTAAAAATTGTTTTTTGATGATATCAGGAAGTAAATTGCTTACAAGTTGAGTGCAGCCTACTTCACAGGTTTTAATTTAAGTAAGTTTTGACAAGCAGTATATGTAAAATACTATCAAGAACAACTTGATCGTGTGGCCGCAGGGTATGTGTTCAATTAAAACATTGCTCAACTTTCATTCAATAAATATGTGAACGTTACCTATAGCAATAACATAAACAGCATTGCACAATGTTGCCAACTTCGAATAGCACATACAAATTGGCGATATAATTGTAGAATACGTAAAATTTAACAATTTTATTGCAAGTGTATGAGCCGCTTTACGAATACTTTTGCTATGCTACCTTATGTTTGCCTGTTTTCACGACTTACCGATAGATAGATAGCTAAAGGTAGGATTTTATCGGCCCTATAAAGAGCGTTCCATTATTACAACGTTTCTGTACAATATCGATCCTACCCCCTATAAAGTAAATTCAAATATTCTAGATCCTTATGAGAAGAGAAGTTTCAATCACGTTATCCGTCTTTACGTCCATCTGTCCATGTGTGCGTTGAAATGGGTTTTCCAAAGGCCCCAGATACGATGGGGACTCTGTGGCAAAAAAAGAAAAAACTTCTTGAGTCGACTTTAGCAAAATTTAAGTTTATGGCAGCTTTGTAATCTACATTTTTCAATTATTTTGTACGATTTTTTTAAGCAAGTTATAGCAAAATTTTAAAAATGTTGCTTTTGTTTCGAATGTACTTTAAATAAACTCTTTAAATTAAATCTTTAATTCTCCCGACGTCTTTAATTAAAAAAGCTTGTGTTTCTATAATCCTAAAAAATGTTTTTACCAAAGTTCTCATATTTATGAATAAACATTGCGTGTGAGAAATTTATTACACAAATTTCTATCGGATCATTTAAAACATTAACGATAGAATTTCAATAGAATTTATTTCTTAATTTTTATTTTAAATAATTTCGATCATTAAAACAACACTTTTATTCGGATTGAGGAAAAAACGAAAAACGTCAAAGGCCATTTTCAATTACACAGGCAAACATGACAGCCATGCAACAAATTACTACAACGGTAAAAACAGGTAAAACAACAGGAGGAATCAAAAAGTCAAAATGGTCGCAGTTAACATGTACACCAAGTTGAATCGAACAATACAAGATTACAGTTCCATTAACAAACGATACCAGGAGCGTAGTGGGAATAACAAAAAACAAAATTTTTTTGTTAGGTGCTCTCTGTTTATCTCATAAATGTTAAATTAAGGAAGTAAGCTATAAAACTCCAAGCTCCTTTTTTCGTATTAGGAAGTGCCTCCTTATACCCTAAAGGTCTTTCCCATTAAGAAAATTTATTCATTCATTTCAGACACCTTGTTAGCTTTTCAAAATGTTGTTTTTCTAAATATTTCACTCTGAGTTAAAAAAAATAATAGAAAATTTTAATTCCCCTTCCAAAAAACTACGTCTTTGGCAACAGCATTAGATAGTGCAAAAAAAATTGTATCTTTTAAGATCTTATCGCTTGTAACAGCAACAATAAAATAAAACTTTTGTGCATTTATACAAGTGCAAGATTGTTTGTCGTTCGATTCGTTCGTTTTGTGTTTGAAGTTGACACGCAAATCATAATTTACGTTCATTTGAGGAGCGTTTTTCCTTAGTTGCCTTCGAATCCACACGAATCTACAGTTGATGTGTCATTTATGACTTGAATGAATTTCAACGGAATTTTTGTACAATTTTAAAACTACATTCTATTTATTATTTCAAAGAGCGAATCAAAATGTTTTTTCATCATCAAAAAAAAAAAAAATATTTTCTTTTGTTCATTTGTCGGTCCATATTTCGTTTGCGGATTGGTTGAGATTAAATCCCGTTAATGTTATTTGACAGATTTATTATTGTGATTCTTTTGTTGTTGCAGATTTTTGCGGTCTTAGATTGTATCATACGAGTATCTTAAATGTTTAATGCCCAATTAAGTTGAACTAGCTGCAAACAATTATAAATAATTGTGACACCATTTCAATCAAGTGTTTAAGAGTGAAAGGGGAAAAATTATTTGATGTTAAGCTTTATTGGGATTTTAGTTTGCTATAGTAATAATGCATCTCGATAAATATGTGAAAATTTTTTAATTTGTGCTTAATTGAATTGTGTAAAATTTAAAGTTTTATTTAAACGAGTGTTTAGAATTTGATGAAGGCCCTTTTCTCTCGACTGCTTAAAAATTGTGTCCTGAGATAACCGCAAGATCAGAAGAAAGTAGAAATATAGCTTTTTGCCTATATGTGACCTTCTCCGAGAAAAGATACCTAGTGAGTCAAACAAAGGATTTGGACTTAAGAGTGGATTCTGGTACCTAAAAGGGTGTAGATAAGATGAAATGAGTTAGATAACTAATCATACCACAAATCGCATCTCCAAACTGAAGGTGTGTTCACAGTGATAATGCGTTATGCAACTTTAAATGCGTTTTTCTCAAAACTTCATTTTCACACACTAGGTCCCTTTTCCCGGAGAAGGTCACATATCGCCGGCTTAGAATGTAAACCTGCTAACTCCCTTTTAACAAATTTTGCAGGAGAGACAAAAAACTTTTTATTTTCGTATTTGCTGCTTGAGAGGAAAACCAAAAATATTGTTGATTTGACACACTTCAGGACTCAAATTGAAGAAAAACTAGATGCTGGTCGACAAGGCCTATTTTTCTCTACCATACGGCATTAAAATCTCAATTTACTTAAAAAGTGGATTTAGCAGGTTTACACTCCAAGCCGACGATATAATGTTGGATAGGATAATGTGGACTATATGGCTAATGGCACTGTCTTCTTTGGCTACACCAATAGCATAGAAATAAGGCAGAAAGAGCCGTTTTATTAAGTCACGATATAGAGCACCTCTTACCAGCCACAGTCCTCTTTGAAAACCCTTGCACGGACACCATTTTTAATTATTTAAATTTGACCGCTCACTGCCAATAAAGTAAGTTACTCAAGGCAGTTCTTGATGTAGAATTTTATTAACTTTCAGCCAATATCAAACATGACTGTGAAGGATAAAGTTTAGCTTTTGAATTAATCCTCGCCCTCTGTGCGATGGCGACAACACGAGACCGATGCTAAGAAAATGAATTTATTTCAGATATTTTCAAAAGTAAGTTTTGTGAACAAGTCTTCAATGCTTTAGCTGGTGTAATAATAAACATTTTTTAAATTGAGTTCTACAAAATAATATTTCTATGAAAATTTTACTAAATAAACGCTTGTAAAATTTAATAGTCGTTTCTGAATAAGCGGTTAGTAGTTTTTTTTTCAATAATAAAAATTTCCTTGAAATTTGTGAAATTTATAAAAACAAATAAGAGTGATATATTCGGCTATGCCGAATCTTTGATGCCCTCCACCGAGAGCTAGAGTATTTGAGGAGTGGAATTTTTGTGCGGCCTATGGTATTAATTGTGTGATTTTTAAGAGTCAAATACACTTGTCAAATGCTTGTCCAGCAGGCAAATTCACTTCCAGCATCGTCGCTGTGGCACATACAGTATCGGACAAAACCTACGCACCCCCTCAGTATATTTTTTTAAATGATAATTTTTTTAAGAAAACAAAATTATTAAAAAAAATTTTTTTTTTATTTATTTATATCTTTTTTATTGAAAAACACAAACTTAAGGAATTCAGAATTTAATAAAAAACAATTAAGAAAGTATAGTCGATCAAGCCCGACCATATGATACCCTACACCACAGTATTTAAAAACACATCATGCTTATGTGTCCATATAAATATAGATTTATCTATGTTTATAATCTTCATGAAAATCGGTTTGAAAGTTTGTGAGAGGCAGAAATTGCCCACTACCTCCCGTTGTGGTCCTATTTTTGAAAAACTGTATAGCTAATGTGTCCATATAGATATGGATCTATCTATGTATGTTTTAAATTTCATTAAAATAGGTTTGAGAGGCAGAAATTGCCCCTAACTCCCCTCGTGGTCCTATTTTTTAAAAAATGCATACATTTTGTGTCCATATAGATATGGTTCTATCTATGTTTTAAATTTCATTGAAATCGGTTTGATAGTTTCTGAGAGGAAGAAATTTCCCCCAATCTTCCCTCGTGATCCTACGATTCGGCACATTTTCAATAGGCTTGGTCCTTGTGCCAATAAAAACCTATGACCCAAATTTCATCAAATTATCTCCAAAATTGCGACCTGTACTTTGCGCACAAGGTTACATGGACAGCCAGCCAGCCAGCCGGACGGACATCGTTAGTTCGACTCAGAAAGTGATTCTAAGACGATCGGTATACTTTAAGGTGGGTCTAGGACCAATATTTTAAGGCGTTACATACATCAGCACAAATGCATAATACCCTCTCCACTATTGTGGTGTGGGTATAAAAAGTTATAATTCAAAAAATATTTTAAGTCGCAAATATAAGCGCACTAAACTAAAGCGCCCCCAACTTAATGTACAAAAAAAACTATTGAAATCAATATTTCGTTGCGAATTCTTTATTATGGATGACACGCGCACATCTTTAAGGCATAGAGGAGATTAAACTATTAATTATTTCAGGTGATATTGCTTCCCAGGCTATTTTTGCGGCTTCAAATAAATTTTCTTTGGTTTTGCAATTTTCTCGGTTGATTTTTAAGTTAACGATCTCCCTCAAGTTCTCGATTGGGCTAAGATCAAGTGAATTTATCAAGACATTAATTAAGTGCAAAATATTCGATCAACAGCTCAATTATTTGGCAGTTAGACGTACTAAAGTGCTTTCCGAGAGCGGGCTTTTTTATTGGGCCTATGGTCAATTATGAACCGATCATCACGAACTAAGTAGTATTATTTTCAGTCATATAAAACGATTTTGTGCAAAATTCTATATCAATCACTGATGGGATTTGTGGTACAATTGTACCAAATTTGGTACTATTCAATCTTCTTTGGTACACTGGTACAATTCATCTCTATTTGGTACAATTTAAAAAAAATACGAAGTTTTATTATTTCGTTGAGGTGAATTAACTTGCTTTTTTGCAATAATAAAATTTTTAATAACGGCCGTGACCAGAACTCCCGGAAATTGTATTATTGTTAATTAATGTTCGGATATTATACTAACATATAAACTACTAGAACCCTAGGATAAAGTGTCCCGAAATCGCCACTTTAGTCGATTGTTTTGGTGACTCTGTCAACCAAGTGTCTTAGTTTGTGTCTGCCTTTAAGAAAGAAGAGAAATAGACAAATTTTAGTTTTTTTCTTAATCTGTATATCCACACCACAATAAAGGAGAAGGTATTTTGCGATTGTGCTCATGCGTGTAACACTACAATATAATTCTTTCCGAGTCGATTTAACGATTTCCCTCCGTCCGGTTGGTTTTCTGGTTGTCTGTCCATGTAACCTTCTCCGTAAAGTATAGGTAGACATTTTTAAGGTAATGCGATGAAATTTTGAACATAAGGACAAAGCCTACTAAAAATAGTGAGAATCGGTCTATAATTTCACGTGTCCCCATACTTCTTTCCGGAAAAGTGTTGTGCCTATAAACTATCCTATTACGTTGATTTTTACATTAAATTTAGATTTGACTTATTTTATTGCAATCTAAATCATCTTAACATTTTTTATTGAAATTGTTGATTGGTCTAAAACTAACCTATCTAACAATAATCGACAGAAACACTTTTACATAAATCTTAACCTCATAACATAATTTTGTTCTGGCGGGTCAACGATTGCCCTTGGGTCTCACTCTCGAAAATTTGTCTGTATCAAATGCTCGGGCTTGACGGACTATAATGTCTAACTTTTTTTGTTTTTATTAAAGAAAAGTATTATGAATTCTTACTATGTATGCTTTTTTATTTTATAGCGAAATTTTGGTACAATTTATTTCGATTTGGTACAATTTTGCCATTAAGAAGGTACAATTTAAGAATTGACAGATCCCAACAGTGATATCAATCCGGGCATTCTGTCACCACTCGTGTTGGTTTTCCTAAAAAAAAAAAAATGATAAATTTTTAGGAAGGCTGTTTCACAACTGGATTAATAAACGGTTTAAAGAATTGCTAATTTCTATCTGGCAACATTACAATTCGAATTGGAATAATGATGTGGATTGTAGATTAATTGTTATGTCAGAACGTCTTTTATCAATTGAATGTCATAAACTTTACAGCATATCTTTAGGCGGTGGCCTAAAACATGAAAATTTCTGTAAAGTAAACGGTCTAAAAATATGCCATAACTTTTAATTATAACGTTTAATATTCATGTACTTTATTTATCAACATTTGTTTTTCTTAAATTTCAGGCAAATTATGTTTCCGATTTATTTGACAAAAACTCTTCAAAATCATATGCGCTACCTCGTTCCATTCAAGACATGCCACCACAAACGATAACAGCAAATGGCAATTGATTATGTCATTCATTCACCGCATAAAACATTTAATTACAGTTCAATTAGAGAGGAAGAAGAAAAACATCGGTGGATATAGAAACTTAAAAAAAAACATTCTATACAATTAAAAAAAAAGTATTTTTATAAATAAATTATGATTTAATTAAGTTGTAGTTGTAAGTAGTTAAGCATTAATTTAATTTAAATAAATATAATGTAATTAAATTTAAATAATTTAACTTTTTACCTAAACCAACTAGACTCGCAGACACAGTTCACAATTTTTATAAAAAAAAAAACATAGAAAAATAAATGTAAACATACATGCATATAAAATTAAAAATTATACAACACATTTACTTAAAATATTAAAAATGTTAAACAAAACTCGTTAAGAAATTGTTAAAAGATGAACAAACACTTAAAAAGCAATAGAAGCAGAGCTTTCAATTAATATAATTAATTATCTAGAAACTTTATGCAAAATCTTTAGTTAAATATCAAATATGATAAAAAATTAGCAAATAGTTAATTAAGAAAGCACCCCAAGTGTCTTCCTATATTCTTAGAGAACTTAAATTTATTAATTTTATTAATAAACATTTCAAAATCATCATAAATTTAAAATCGTACACTGTAAAATTATGCAATAATTGTAAAAAAAAATGGAACCAAAATAATTGAGATTGTATTTTATTCGAAGCACTTTTGATTGTTAAAATTTTTCAATAATTGACTTTAAAATTTTTTTTAAATTTCAAAAAAAAATACACACACACACACATAAATTCATTTAGATGCCTTATTAAATAAATTATTAAAAAAAAACTCTATAAATATGAATTTTCTTTTAAATATCAAGGGAGTCTTTAAAGTTCTCATCAGCACTGTAAATGCAAAAGGACGTAACTACTAGGGTATTCATTTAATCGGGCTTTTGCTTTAATCGGTTAATCGCTCGATTAATAAACCGAGGTTTTGGTTTAATCGGTTAATAATCGGTTAATATTGCTATTGATCGGTTAACCGATTAATAAAGTTTTGTTATAAATTAAGTAATTACAATAAATAAAAATGCAAAAATTATTTATTATTTGGAGTTTATTAGTGAAAAAAAAAACAATAACATAACAAACAAAACAATTCTTGGACTAAAATGAGCAAACAAAGAAAATTCAATACTAATTAATACATATGGGCATTCCCACAGAATGTTCTACCAGGATGAAAGAATAGGATGTTGGTAAGCATCGTCTTTCATTGTTTATTATTCATTGTTTATTATTTCATTGTTTATTATTATTATTATTATTTTAAAATCGATTTCCATCACATACCTGTATGTTTTTATAAAAGAATGGTTTTTATAGCATATATCAGCTGTTTATTATTCATTGTTTATTATTCATTGTTTATTATTTCATTGTTTATTATTATTATTATCAGATGTTTATTATTCATTGTTTATTATTCATTGTTTATTATTTCATTGTTTATTATTATTATTATTTTAAAATCGATTTCCATCACATACCTGTATGTTTTTATAAAAGAATGGTTTTTATAGCATATCTCAGCTGTTTTACTTGAGGAAATTGGGCTGGAAACTGGAAAACTTTATATTTTTTAAAGCTACATCTAAAGACATTTTTATATAATTATTTTACATGCAAACAAAAATGTTATGTTTGGGCTTTTTCTTCACAATCTCTCCATTACAATCAATTGTAAATTGAGTATTAGGTTTTTGTTAAGGAAATTTTAAGATATTTTTGGGAAAATTCATGGTGATAATAATAAAAAAAAACATATGGAAAAATCGTAAGTTCGCGACCCCGTACGTTCGAAAAATGATTTGGTTTAAATGTTTAGCATTTAAGCGATTATTTTCTTTAGATTTGTTAAATCTTGACTTGGAGAAAAATTCTTGCATTTATCGAAGATGTTAGAGAAATCCAAAGCAATCCATAATACAGAATATCTAATTTATCAGTCTTTTTCCTGGATTTCTCTAAACATATAAAATCTTCCATTATGCCATTATAGTACTGTTTTAATTTTTTTAAATTTCGTTTACTTCTAATTGTTTCGGTTACTATCGAGAGTTTCTTCTGTTGTCAGGCCATCATCTGGCATAGCTCAGCACCGCTCATTCTGCAAAAAAGTTTATTTCCGAATCCCTTAGTTTCTGTTTTTGTACTGTATCTTAAGAATGTATTGCTAGAAGAAAATATATTGTATGAAAACATATTTTCTGAACACATACCTTTTGAATATGAGACGAAACAAATAATAAAAAACACAAACCAATTTGTTATAATACTACAAAAAATTCAAAATTTTGTTATATCGGTTAATCGGTTAATCGACTGAAATTAACCGGTTCAATCGTTAATCGAAAAAACGCAATTTTAAATTAACCGATCAGTTAATAGGGTAGTAATTAATCGGTTAACCGTTAACCGAATAAATACCGGAGAACGGTTAACCGAATAAATACCCTAGTAATTACATAAAAATCCGATATGGGCGTTTCCGTCAAAAGGTCCACCGTGACCGAAAATTTTAAAGTTATTAAAAGCTGATTATTTTACAATATTGTTATAGAAATTTTTAGATTTTACTAATTTTATAAATTTACTCATAAATTTGTTCACTTAGATGAGCAATTAGACTGCAAAGTTGTGCAAACGTAATTTCTTATTTGTGTGAATGTTTTATTGTATGTTTTCTTTGATATTATCTTCCTTAAAACAGGTGAAAATTTTCTTACATGGTCTGTAATCTTAGGAAGAGTTCAAAGATAAATATGGGCACTTCCAAGATTGTAAACGGGACATTCGCACACGTTTATATTGACAAAACTGTAAAAAACAACCTGATTTTCATTTTTTAAATTAATGATTCTTTTAACTCTCAATTAGCTCGTGGTTTCCGAGATAATTGCAAAAAAACAGTGATTGTAAACGGGACAAAAAACGGAAGTGGGCTTTAAGGGGTAACCGTTTAAACAGTGATTTCTGCAAAACCTGACACAATATTTTATTGGGATTAATTTTAAAATGTTGCGTACTAATGTGCCCTAAAAATGGTTTCGATTTCAAAATAAAATATGAATTACATTTTTTTAAATAAATTGTTAAAGAAATTGTAAACGGGACATTGTAAACGGGACAATTTTTCCACCATGATTTAAAATTTTTTTATGTTGCTATTTATAATCCTTTATATAAGAAACTTAATAAAAAATGTTTTTCAGATCATAAATATGCCTTAGATTAGAGTATTGTTGTTCCAAATGCATATTTTCTAATATACACAAGTATGTGCTAAAAGTTGTAGTACTTCGTTTACCATTTATCTTTTTTTTCGAATCAATTAATTTATACGCATATATTAAAAAAATATAAGCAATTCTCTAAATAAATCTTGAAAAGAAAAAATGTTTTTTTCCATTTTTTGTGGTTGACGTTTTTTTGGAAATAGCCATATGTTATTCGAAATGTCACGTATCGACCCAGATTTTGGCTTAAAAAAATACAGAAGATTTTGGAATCAAATTAAAGACATTTTAATGTTCCATTGCTACGTAAAATTCTGAAAGTAGTTTGACTAAGAAATTGTGCCATAAACTTTAGCATAACTTTAAGGGTTAAAAGAACGTAAAAATATTTTTTGTTTAAAATGTTACTGCATTTTTGATGCGTACGACTGTCACGTTCAACACTTTGGAATTACCAATATTGAGTTTTTGATTGCGATCAAAAATATTAAACAAATTCAAACGCCAATGACACCATGTTGTTATTAATTTTGAAAAGTTGTTTCCTTCTCCTATAAAAAAAAATAAAAATGTTGCTACGTCCGTTTATTATGATGAACTTATGTAGTAAGTAGAAGAACTAAAAAGTCTGCAATTTTTTAAACTATCCACAATTATAATTTAAAACAAGTAAGACAGTATATAGTCCTGATTGGAAATTAATCATTGCCCTGCATCTGAGGCGCATTTGTGATTTGTGCATCATCTGGTTTGGCCATCACAAATTACGGCTTACGCCTGATACCTAAGCCTTCTAACGACTATCGACGGCCTACACTTTCATGTAGAAAATGAAGCCTCCAAAATCAGCTTCTTATATTTAAAACCATAATCTTTTTGGCTGCTCCTTTTCCACGTTGCGAAAAGTGAAGTAACAAATAACCCGTTAATGTCGAACCCTGAAAAACTGGTACCTCCTTGGAATTTTTAGACCATATATAAAATAAATTTTATTAAATTAGTTATAAAATTGCGACCTGTACTTTGCGCCCAAGATTTATATGGATAGAAGGACGGACGGACATCGTTAGATCGATTCAAAAAGTGATCATGAGGTAATCGGTTACTAAAAGGTCGGTCATACAAGAACAAACTTGTATGACCGACCTTGTGGTGTCGATATAATATATTACCAAAATTTCTCTTTGGTTAAAAAGTCTCAGCATTGCATACACCAGGGCTAGGCAGTATTTGTAAAACAAAAACGTATTTCGTATTCGTATTTAAAATATATTCCCAAAATGTATTTTTTTTAAATAACTGTCACTCAACTATTTTGTATCTCAAATACTTTTGGTATCAAAATGCATTTTTAATAGCCAATTTCACCAATTCTATAAATGAAAACGAATTTTAAACTTAAATTGATATATAAACAAATTGGTGAAATCGGCCATAATTCATGAAAAGTTTCGCTATGTATCATTTGCTACGTGCTAATTTTTATGGAATATTTTCAGAAAGTCTTGGACACAAGCAATAATGTCTCGGCTATAGAACTGGAAGATTTAGAGAAATTCGTATTAGTGTTTAAACCAATTTCTACACCTTTAAATTATACTCAGGGCAACAATTGTGTGAAAACTTTCTGCCTACCCAAACGTCAGTAAGAACCAGATTAGATCGACTTTAGGGTAACAATTTAAGACATGGGGTCTTCACCTGACAATTTTTTGTTATACCAAACGTTAAAGTCTATATAAAAAAAAAAAATCTTATATTTTTGTCAGCGGTTTTTATACCCTCCACCACAATTAGTTGTGAAGAGGGTATATTAAGTTTGTCATTCAGTGTGATTTATTATTTATTATTCATCTCAGACCCCAAAAAGTGTATATAATCTGGGTCCATGAGTAATTCTAAGTCGATTTAGCCATGTCCGTATGTCTGTCCGTCTGTTGAAAACACGCTCACTTTCGAACAACTCAAAAGAAATGAACAAACTTGGTGCCAAATTGCTTGTAGTTATCCTAAGCAGATTGGGATTGAAATCCAGCAAAATCGGTTCAGTAGGACCAGAGCTATGAATCAAAATGTGGAAACACCACCTAAAAAAATTGATAATTTTGTTACAAAATATAACATAAATGCTGGAACAAGGCACGGTATGAGATAAGATTTTGCAAAAATTTGTTTTATTTGACTGGAAATCACGCTGTTAAATTTCGTGAAGATCCGTCCATAATTTACCCTAAGCCCCATATAAACACTACTCCCGGAAAACAGTTTAGTACGTCTAAGACCGTAAAAAATAACGCTAGCGTAACGAAATTTGGTTCGTCACAGTTTTTTAGGACTAGAAATAACACTGTGGAATTTCGTGATGATCGGTCCATAATTTACCTTAGGCCCCATATAAACCCTACTACCGGAAAACTGTTTAGTACGCCTAAAACCGTAAAAAATAATGCAATCATAACAAATTTTGGCTCGTCAAAGTTTTATAGGACTATAAATAATACTGTGAAATTTCGTGAAGATCGGTACATAATTTACCCTAGGCCCCATAGAAACCCTACTCCCGGAAAACAGTTTAGTACACCTAAAACCATAATTAATAATGCTATCATAACAGAAATTGGTACGTCACAGTTTTAAAGGACTAGAAATGACGCTGTGAAATTTCGTGATGATCGGTCCATAATTTACCCTAGGCCCCATATAAACCCTACTACCGGAAAACAGTTTAGTCGCCTAAAACCATAATTAATAACAAATCGTCACAGTTTAAGATAATAATAACATCATACAGATATTACTCCTTAAACATTCGAACTGTCGGTGGAGGGTATCAAAGATTCGGCACAGCCGAATATAGCACTCTTACTTGTTTTTTATAAAGTTTGACGTTTACTGTGACAAAAAATTCTCAGGTGAATACCCCATGTTAAGAAAGAGCTTGGAAAAAATATTCGACAGGTTTTCTGAACTGTCACCAGAAATAAATATGTACGTATAGCTATTTTGGCGTCACGAAAACTGCTCAAAGACTAGAACCGTTATTGTGTGGAACCCCCAAGATAGCCGGAGAAGAGGTCACACATGGCGCAGGCAAATGATAATCTAGGCAACAAACAAGCTGGAGTTAAGAACATCGCGATGAGCAAATCCAAAACCTGTTTCTGCAAGGCAGGTGTCTCAAACCTGCCTCTTAAATAGGGAGCCACAAGAGTTTAATGAAGATTTTTCAGGTACTGTCGTTGGTTTTTGGGTTTTCGTTCTTTATGCAACATATTGTCCACATTTAAAAGTCCAAAAAATAGACACAAAAACTTACTCTCAAGTTACTCTTCCTCATTGTGACGAGTACACACCACTGAATTTCTACTTTAAAAAAATGAGGATCCAGCGTACGTCTGCTCACTACAAGCTTTTGGCGCCAGCCAGTGATGGAAAATTCAGTACTATTGTCAGTACTTTTTCCTTTCAAAAATACCACGGTACCTCCACGTCCGTTTTAGTACTCTTTTTGTAATGCTTCTTCTTTAGAAATTTTGCGTTGATTTTTTTTTAAATTGAGTCGTCAATAAAAAGTACCAACTCGTACTCCAACCGCTGAAATTCCAGCTCCGACTCCTAATTTAACCTTACCTAGCATTTACACATGCCACTGCCAGTTCGAAAAACTGAATAAACTCACACTTTTTTACTAATACACTCACATTTTTCGCAATGGCAGCTCCAGTGGCAGCAAAAATTGCATGCGAGTGGAAATTTGGCACTTGCATGCCACTAAATGTCAAAACGATAAGCAATGTTACCCTGTTAAAAATTTACTGAATTGTTGTTAAGTTGTAAATTATGTTTTAACTTGTTAAATGTATTATTATGATAATTTTTTTGAAATGCGCATTAATAAAAGCAAGTTTGTTAATTATAGAGCATTAATATTGTTTAAATAATGCTTATATAAATAAATGAAAAAATTTTCCCAAAAATGTGCCAATATTATTAACTCGGTAACTCTATTTTGTTTTCTGGTACTTTTTTTTAATTTGAGAAGTAAACAAATTTGCTTAAGTTGATGCTTAAACGACATTTTGAAAATGAACTCGCAGTGGCATATGTAAACACAAAAGCCAATGGCATGAGATTCGACTATTTCGAACAAATTTTCTTTGATAATATGTATACAGTAGTGGCATGCCACTACTTGCATGTGTAAAGGCAGGGTAAATGCTAAATGTTTATGAGACTGGTCCTTATTTGACTTTAAACTCTTTTTTTAATGCAGTACCTGTTAAATAGTTAAATATAGCAAAAAAATAGATTCAGTAAAAGTTTCGAATCAATATTTTTAATATTGAATCGCAAATTTCAAATTTTTTTTTATTTTGGGAATTAAAACCGGTACAAAAACCTTAACTCCGACTCTACAGCTTCGACTCCACAGCCCTGTTTACAACATTGCCTACACAAAATTTATTATTATAAAAAGGTTACGGCAACACTGCATGTTGGTTTATTTTAATTTTAGATATCCTCATCAGAATTTTGCTGTTAAAATTAATCTCGGTCCATAAATGGCTGAGATATGAGCAAAAAAAAATGTTTTAAAAAGTACCAAAATGTTGAAAAAGAACTCTTTTGCTTGGTGGTCAGTACCACCTAAATATTTCAATTTTCCATCACTGGCGTCAGCTAACGTTGTTGACAAAAAGGGCGTTATTTGAACACTCATACAAAAGTTATATGATAAATAGAAAATGAGCTTCGTCGATTCGAAGAAGAGTAACCGTTCCGGGTTAAAAGGGCTTATTTTGGAGATTTTTTCTTTTTGTGGGTGTGTTTTTTAAGTTTGGGAAGAACGAAAAAAGTAGCTGTCAGCCCTATTTAAAAACAGCTTTATTAATAAAATGTACCATTTTGTGACATCTCTGATAATGTTTTTGCATCCCTTAAAGTATGCTTTAAATTGTTTACTTTAAAACGTTTAATCTAATTCGAAAATGTGTACACAGTTCAAAAAGCAGACTTAATTTAAGATTTGTCAACAGTTAAATGAAAGTATTCAATGATTTGTATATTTTACAACAGTAAATTGTTGCTATTAAAAATTTGACTTCATTGAGAAATTTTCTCATCGTGTTCTTTATGAGATGCATGTTTTTATTTAGAAAGAAATTTTGGTTCAACATTTGGTTCAACATTTGATGAGAAAGGGAAGTACATTGTTTAAATTCCGTGTTTTTCTTTTCGACTGTAAGTTGAAAAATACAGTGAACTCGCAAAAACGTGAACTTATTTCTTTTTACCAATTTTTTACGTTTTCAAATTTTTACAATTGTGAAAATTTTTGAACAAAATAGCGTGGCTTAACACCAGATATTTATTTCTAAAATGGATTAAAAACTTAATATTTTCACATATATTCTCTTTACAACAAAAACATACATAAACATACATAAATAATTCGAACAAATCAGATGTTTAAAATTGTGTTCCAAATATAAAATGTAAAAACTACAATTTCTGTTATTCTAAACATCAGAATAAAAATTGCTAAAAATAAATCTGTGGCAATAACGAGAAAGTGTTTAATTCTTGTAGGAGAGCCATTTTAAACATTAAAGGGAATTTTAGAAATGTATTCCTATTCTAATATAACCATCACTTTCTCACTTTTTTTAGGTTTTTATTCCTCAATAATTCTTATGTCACAGATCGAAAGTCAACTTATGTTTCTATTCCAAATGTTATTGCACATTAAAAAAGATATGGAAAAAGTAATTTTGCTATAACTTCCTTCAAAAAATCGTACAAGATAATTGGAATTTTGCTTATGTGTTCTTTTCTTTTTAAACATTTTAATCAAATTTGGCTTAAGTCAACTTAAGCACTTTTTTCTTTTTACCACAGAAATAAATAATATAACAAAAATAGAATGAATTCAACAATATATTCGTCCCCTCAATATAACAATAGCGTATAATTTTTTTGGGGTTTTGAGAAAATCGTATTTAAAGTTTTTGTCAAATTCTTTATATTGGATTTTTCGACGAATACATAATACCGTTTCTTGTCTTTAAACTGACCAATTTTTTTTTTATTCCACGCATCCTTTAAGACCATAATTATGTCATTCAAAGTTCTAATCCTCCATATAGGCTATTTTATTTTTTAAGGAATTCGTATGATGTATCTGATACACTATTTTATTTTGTATGGTATACGCTGTTTTATTAAAAAATTTTACGATATTTTTATTAAAATATTTGATCTCAAAAATATCAATTATAAAACAGTGATTAATTCATAATTTTGTTAATTCAGTGGCACATATTCATTAGTTTCCAATTTGGGTTATTATAAACAAAAAATTATGACAAATTAGGGTATACATTGCGTAAATCAAAAATAACTGGAAATTCACTCGTCTTCTTTCTCTTCCTGTGCTACATCTGGCTCATCTAAACAATTTCGCTTCTTTCCAACTTTCTTGCACAAATTTTGGAGATCATGCAGCTTTCGATGATCGGAATGGAACTATTTCTCAAACAATAGTGTATATTATTATAAGCTATTTTATGAGTTAAAGTTTTCATAAATTTTATTTTTTTTTCTACAGGCTAAAATGGAGTATAATGCGTTTACACTATTATTCTTTTAACAACTTTGGAGTGGCAATTTCAAGTCAAATAGCGCATATGAGCTTACACACTTATTGAAGGAAAATTTTTAATAAGAAATTATACACTATTTTTCCAACGACATTTTGACCCACTTTTTGGAAGTAGAATTTGACGAAATTTTGACCAGACATAAAGTCAATGATAAAGATTCTAAATATGCAATAAATAAATATGCAAAAATAATAGCGTATGACCACATACGCTATTGTTATATTGAGGGGACGATATGCCCATGTAGTATAAAAAAACATAAAAAATATGACTTTTAAGGAGTGATTTTTTTCACCAAATACTTTTTGCAACTACATATTTGTTTTGCCTTTCATTTAAAATTTTTAGCACTCTTATATCACTTTGGTCAGCCGTTTCATTTTCGGCTCATATCAAAGCTTTGTTTATTGCCGGGACAACAAATAAAACGAAAAATCTCAAACAATTTTGTTCAGTTTTTTGGAGCTGTTAGATTTTGTTTACGTTTGAGAGTGGTGAATGTAAATGTGAATGTGTTCTCGTTTCCGAGTCGTTCATGATTTCGGGTATTCACGTTTTCGCGAGTTTATTGTGTTCAAAAACAATTCACTTGATGAAAGTAACAAAAATCTTTTATATAAAGCTAAAAGAATATAAAGTTTGCTAATAAAAAATTCTAAAGCTCGTCTCTATTCGTTTTAGCTGAAGAAAAATCTATTAGCAAAATAAGTTTAGTTTATTCTATCCAGTTATTTCAATCAATTATGTTCAATGTGGCTAAAATTCGCTTCTTCTTCAGTCGAGGTAAAAGTAATAAGCTTAAATTTCTTTAATAAAAACAAAAGACTTAAGACACATACAATATATTTAAACAAATGTGACCGTCCACATGAAGAGTTACCAAATCTTCATTTCGCTTAATTCAGTGGAGCCGATTTATTAAAAAAGGTCAAAAATCGATTTTTTATTTTAATTGATTCCGATTCTTTTGCTCTCCTTCTGTCTAGACGGAATAGTCGATATGTTAGAATCTATTTTTTTTATACCGAAACATTGAAAAAACAAGACCATATTCTTCTGTCTGTTTTAAAATTAACAAAAAACTTTGAACTCGTTTTTCAAAATTAGGTTTTTCATAACCATAACTTTAAAAATTCATAACATCAAACAAAAACTTGTGGAGAAAATACCTGCATGTTCAACATGAAGCGTTCGGTACAGAAAGCATTAAAACTCAATTCTACCTTTTCATGTGGACGGTCACAAATAGATTTTTAATAAAAAAAAAGTACATAATTATTTCATATTTTTTTAAGTCAAAAACACTTTATTTCTTAAGGCTCAACCATAATATGCATAGCCTTGCTTAACCTACTGTCAAAAATTAACAAAAAGTCTCTCAATTGTAATTAAAAAAACAAAAACAAAATAAAAAAACATTTGATTCCGTACGGAAAGTACGATTAGATTCGCACCTTGCTTAAGCAAATGACAGTTTCATTAAACTTAGCAAAAAGTTTCCTTAATTTCAATATGGTTTACCTCATATAATGTACATGTATTCGCTCATTTGCTAAAGCCAACTTAAGCACATTGTGGTTGTGCCTTAACACTTTTTAGTTGTAATATTCGCCTTCTCAAATAAAACCACATCAATATGGCAACTTTGATCTGTTTTAGAACAGACATTTACTTCAAATGCTGCAGCTAAATTGTTTAAAAAAAACGTTTTTTATCCAGAGCAACCAACCAAACAATAAAAATGCACGGAATAGAGGAAGAAAGTAATTAACCAAGAGAACTATTTCAACATTTTTCAGGTGGCAATACTCAACAGAAAATAATTCTTTACTCATTTGTTAATGAAGTTCGTATTCGAATTGGATCCTCTCTGCACGTCAAAACCGAATGAAAATGATAAAAACAAAACAAGACTATAAAATAAAATATGAAAATAAACTAAATGAGCAGACCAAAACAAGTGAATGTATGTAACTGGTACGTACTCGCAAGTTTCTACTCGTTTCGTATGTAAAAGTAAAGAAGAATTTTGTGTTTGTTTTGTTGTGTCGGATGGATTTTGTTTTTTGGTTAGATGATCTCACTTTATGGCCAATAAACACTAAAAAACTGAATTGTAGTGCATGTGTGTACTGTTGTGCCCAGTATTTATGCATGTGTTGTTAATGTAAGTTAACTATTGATATGCTGCCAGATGGAGTGTTATTGATACCAATAATATGGGAACAGGCATTTTTAAATAATAAGTGTTTTTTATAACGATACATATTTCTTAAATTGAAGAAAAAAATTATTCCAACTCAAACTTAAACTTATCTCGATTTAGATCACAAGGAGTAAATGTTTTCACTTGTGTTTTATTTTTAGCAAAAACTGTCAAAATCGTTATACTAATACGATTTTTGCCAACATTACTGAACAACCTAAGCAAAAGCGGCAAGCGTTTTTTAAACATGAAAATTTTATTTAAATACAATTTCAATAAAACAAACCGACATAGCGATCTGTCAAATAAGATTTATCAGCCGGGTGGTTTCTAATTCGCATTATAATGGTTTGTTTCGTATAAATTGTATGCAAATGAGAAGTTTTGACATACAAAAAACGCTTCCGCTCTTATTTAGGTAGCTCAGTTAGATATTATAGTAACTCTAATAATCTGGACTAATTAGGCAATACGTGACCAAATATGCTTTCATGTACAAAAAGTATTAAAAGGGTTCCACATTGCTTCATATATACACTTCTCGCCACTTAAACAGGGCATATCTTGTTATTAGCAAGAGGTACTTATCTTCTAAATTCAACATATTTGCTATAAAAACATTTCTGGTTTTTAATATTAAAAAAATACAAAAACGCCTTCAGATTTTGCGCCATTCAAATAACACATACCCATGCAAACAAGAGTATTTGTTAATATTCAAATTAATTATTTCGCCAAGTTCAGTTATAATTAACTATCAGTTATAGCTGTCAAAAACATATTGTTAACTGGAAGTTTAAGTAATAGTTAGTTTAAGCTGAGCTTTTGAAATTGGCGGTAAATCTTATATATAACAATTTACAACTAATAATGAGTGCAGCCTCCATTTTTAAGAATGTTCTCAAAGATCCAGTTGGGATCTTTTTTGCTCCCATGCTGATTAAGGCTGGATTACACTATAATACTTTGTATTAATACATGTCAAAAACTCAAGTAATATGAAAAAGTGTGATAGTGTGAATGCAATGTGTCACGAACATGACAAGTATTATGCAAAAAGTTTGACATCCCATACGACTTCATCGTTTTTTGAAAAATTTCTAAACAATAATACTTTTCATTGGATCAGGGTTACATTTTATTTCATGTGTGAGTGTTTATACTTTGTGTGATGGTGTAAACACAAACTGTCATGTTTAATTAGATTTTTTGACAGTCGCAACAAAACTCATTAGATTTCTATCTCACAAAGTATTATGGAATACGTAAGACTTGTGAGATAGTGTAATCTAGCCTTTACCAGAAGCATATTCTTTGCGTACTAGCTAACTCCAAACGTTTTCTGTCATATCAAGAACAGGGCAGCCAATTATGTACCATTACACTTTGGTCATTTATCCATGACTGTAGCGATCTGGCTGTGTAAATAGTACCATTGTCGTATGGAAACGTCCAGAAAGGTTTCCAAAAAGGTCGTTGGAGTGAGGAAACACCTCTTGAAGTAAGCCTTTATAAGAAATGGCATTTTAATCCATAACTTCTTCTTCTCGACTGTGTGAAGGATCTAATTGATGTTAATTTCTTGCGAAGATTGTGGATATAATAATTTAATAAATCAGAACCCTCTAAAATAAAATTTTTTAATAAATTTTTTTTCGTCAGAGAGGATTATCTGACGACATTCACTATTCCACGTCATATGATTTCGATAAAACAGCAAGAGGTCTATTTACGGGCATGGTTGAGTGGTGGTTTTTTTTTTTTAAATTTGACACATTTAAAATGTTTGGGTACAGTTCTTGTGCTCGCTGAAACACCACATTTTGCCTATATTTGTGTTTCAGTGTTGTGGGAATTTGAAGCTGATCTCACAATTGTCCGTTTATCAGAAGCTAAAAGCAAACTTTTTGTGCTCCCGTTCACATAAGTTCCACGGGTCAACTCATTCTTTAAATAATTAGACACTTCATTTCATCTTCTGACAATTTTCATAGCAATTTTAAGAATAGATTTACCACAGTTGTTTGAAGCTCTTATTAATAAATTTTCCACTTCACTAACGCACTCACCTCTGTCCATTTTTATTTCCGTTTATTTTCATTTGTACACAACAACTAGATTTAATTGAGAGTGGCCTATTTAAATGACGCCAAAAAATGCAAGGTTTTCGTCAATATTCAAAGAAAAAAATAAGAAAAAAACTGTAACGGTACATTTCCAATGTACAAATTAATTCTCAGAGCGAGTAATTGCACTTACCTAAATATTACAACAAAAACACTTGTTCAATTTACACATTAATATGTCCCAATTTACAACGTTGAAATTGAAAGGCAGACATTTTTCTTATTCTCTTTTGAACTTGCCTAAACCTTTCACAATCGCGAACTTAATAGACAGACAGAAATTATTGTTTTCCTTTTTTCGTTCTTTTCGCTGTTGACGAAGATGAACATTTAACAGGCATTGATACTAAAATTACATTGGTGTGAGAAAAATTATATGAAGCAACAACATGAAAATGCCGAAAAGTGTAAAAGATAACCAAAAAATTTCCAGTACAAATAGTCATGTACTACACACTCTACCTCTACAACCCCTCACCAACAAACTTCGTCTGACTGCCTTCCACTTGCCACATTGTAAAAGGGGACTATCGGGTACGTTCGTAAATGCAGTTGTTGCGCATTTGTAAAGTTGAATGTTCGTAAATGCATCACTTGTAAGAAACTTGGCATTACTTTCATGCGTCAAACGTTTTTTTATGCAGTGATGCCGCAGCTCTGCTGCAAATGTCGGCAATTATTGCATCAGTTAATTTTCTGATGCAATAACTTTAAACAAAAGAAATCGGTATATGTTTTTCTTTTTTGATGCCTTTTCTTGCAATTTATAAAAAAAACTATCACTTTTTGGTTTATTATTTTCAATAAATTTTGCCATCGCTAATTTCGATAACATTTTTTTATTGTCTTATTTTCGTTCATAAAACTTTAAAAATTTAGATCGTGTTCAAAAATTCAAACTTTGCTTAGCTGTTGTGCAGTAAAAAAGCATCAGCATCACAAGCGCAACTGGTGATCACGCATCAGCAACAAAATTTTGCATCACTGCAGCAGTGTTGCTCATCATCAAATGATCATTAATAAAATTTCAAAATGGGTGTCCTATTTAAGTGGCAAGGAATGCAGTCTTTACAGTCTACTTGTATTTACGTTAAATTATATAAAAAATTTTAATATTTTTAATTAGGCTTAAGTTCATCAAATTTAATGTTCATTAAATTATTTTTTATGAAGAAAGGAATTTTCCAACATGAAAATTAATTAAAATTGTTATTGATAATCTTTCATTCTTGACCGCCCAATAAAATTTGTTTCCATTTTGCGAAGCACTAAAGGTGCATTTAAAAAAATAAGCGCACAATTATGCGCTACGCAATAAGACATACAGAAATGCAGTAAAGTAAGTGAAAGAACTCTCAACAACTTTTATAAAAAAAAATAAAATTTCAAGTGCTACGGCATTCCCTTACTACGAAGCAGGTTTGTAAGGGAGAATACTAAAAAATAACTGTATCAAAACATTCAGTGTGTAAAGATGATCGTTACACCCAACAATATTTATGTGCGCTGAATAATGCGCTTTATGTGTCAAAAATGTATTGCTTCAAAGTGGGAACTCGCCATATAAAATTCATGTCTTCCGTAAGCGCAATGGTAAGCGAAACCCTTATGTTTCTCCCTTACAAACCTGCTTCGTTGGAAGCTCCATTTTTTATTGGGCGTGGCCGGCAGGTTACCATGACATGTTTCGATCGCAAACACTCGATCTCTTCAGATGGATTTGGCGTCTTACACTCGCAGCCATCGACGACTGCTGACGTCAATAGTCAAACATCAATCCTTAAAATAAATTGTATTTTAACCTTTGGTAGATCGAAATTTGCTTTTCTTAATGATTATCCATTTTAATTGATTTTACATGTTTTTTCCTTACTTCGGTTTTCTCGTACCTTTGTCAAGAATTTTTCTTGAAGTCCAAAGTAAATTTGTTGTTTTTTCATTTTTGTCTTTCTTTTTTCTGTTGACCTTTTTCAACACAACTTGAAGGACAAATGTATACATAGAGCTCGTGCCTTAGCTTTTAACAATAATTAGTGTTGTGGTTATTTTGTTGAACCATTTATGGTCAAGAATGAAAGATTATCAATAACAATTTTAATTAATTTTCATGTTGTAAAATTCCTTTCTTCATAAAAAATAATTTAATGAAAATTAACTGCCTGTTTGTAGAACGCGAGCACAAAAGTGACTCGCTTAACTTACATTTAAAACAAAAACAAAATTTCAAAATTTGTTTTTGTTTTAAATGTAAGTTGAACGAGTCACTTTTGCGCTCGCGTTATACAAACAGGCAGTAAATTTGATGAACTTAAGCCTAATTAAAAATATTAAAAATTTGGATTAAAAACCATAAATAGTTCAACAAAATAACCACAATACTAATTATTATATAAAAATATTTTTCAACTGACAACCATTGAGTGGTAATTTGTTTTTGACTTAAAAACACTGAAAAAAAATTTCAGTTTGATTGCCTTATTTAAAAAGGTTATAACAGGCTCAGTTCTGAAAAGATTAATGTGTGGTTTATAGAACACGAGCGCCTTACTTGTCCGTTCAACTTACATTTAAAACAAAAACAAAATTTCGAAATTTGTAATTTGTAATTTGAACGGCGCTCGTATTCTATAAACTACACATAAGTCTTTTAATTCATCCTGTTATTGTTGCTCTATAATAATAATAATAATGATGATATATGACATTGTATTAAAATTAAGGAAATGTGATAATTTTTTACACATTACATCTGAGAACAAAAAATCTGGCATCTCGATCAACGGGTGTGGGTGTATTCGAAACTTCCTCAAGTGATAGAAAGGTGGATTCACATTAAAAATTAAATTGCGCGTAAAAACGCGAAATGAATTGATCTAGAAAACTGAAAAATACGTATATTTTTTTAGCTTTATTTTCAGAATCTGGTCAGTTTCATCATGGGTGAGGCCAAAAGTTGAAATTTGTCGTACAGTAATAATAATAAATCAAAAACTAGATTTTGAATTTTTTGTTAATTACGCCTTTTTGCATTTTAGGTAACGACATACAGAAAATAAAAGAAAAACATATTAGAAATCAATTTTTAAAGATACTAAAAAGGATATTATTAGTTCTAAATTGTTTCTTTTTCAAAATCGGTTTCCAACACATACCTGTAGCTTTTTGTTGCACCACTTTGAAATGCGACTTATTTTGACAGTTCTAGCGAGGAACTTTTCGCAAAATTTTGTTGCAGAAGCACTTTTTTCATATCCTTCCAATAATTGCTGGAAAATTATCAGGTATAGTTATTTAAATACAAAAATAATATTCACGACCAATTTCACCAAGTTTCGTTTAAATTACCTGACAGTTAAAAATGTCAACAACATACTGTTAACTGGAAGTCAAAGTAAGAAATGTTCCTAAAGCTGTTATGATACTTGCTATTTTTTTGTATTTTTTCTATATTGGAGAACAGTACAAATATATTTGCATAGGAAAACTGACTAAGTGTAAAGAGTATGATTATATCATAAAAAATCTTGAAAAGTCAGACAAATATACATGTGTAATCGATAAATAATCTAAGACTGTCAAAAAAAATATAAAATTTTTTAACTTAAAATTGACATTTCCAGATTAATTGTTAGCACTGTTGCCAATTTTTTTAGTTTTTGATCGAAAGAAACGGTTTTTAACTTTTTTTTGCGATTTTTAGCTTTTAAGACGGTTTTTTGTGGGGAAAAAACGTGGGCAGTATTGTTTGTTTTGTTTACATTTTATCAAATTGTATTTCTTGTTCTTTCTCGCATTTGTTGTTTCATTCAGTCAATCCTAAAAAAATCCAATACAAAAAATAGCAAGTATCATAACACCTTAAGAAGACCAGCCCCATAAATATTGGTTTTGTTTTCTGGCAACACTAATAACCAAAGTCTAGCTTTTTTAAAATAAAAAAAAAACAAACTGCAAGTGGAAATTGTATTCGTACAAACGAGTGAGAGTCTGCCCGTATTTGGCTTTTTGAGGGTATTTGTATTGTGACTGTAGTTGTTAGTGGATTATTTGTGAAGATTGTTAACAAACCGGCCTTAACATAATGTTGCTAAATCAGCAACAACAGTTACGAGTTGAACGTTGCCATTGAGTGAACTTAAAAGCGGATTAAAATAAGAAAAGGAAAACGTTGAAAAAAATAAATAATTAATAAACAAATCATATCGAGAAGAACAATTTTAGTAATAATAACACACATACAAAGAAATAAAACAGCAACAACAACGAAAAAACAACAATTTGCTTTATTTGTTCTTTTTATGAGTCTAATTCTTAAACAAATTCTTGTGTAAATATCTGATCATTGCGAGTGTAAAAAAAAACATCAAGTGATTTCAAATAGAAATATTTCAAAATAAAAGTATTAATTCACTGTAATACATTCATGTATATTGTTTGCAAGAAAAAAATTTATTAATTTAGCAAAAATTTCTTTACGAAATTTATTTTAAAACTACTATAAAAAAATATACACAACCAAAAGAGTAAAGAAAATAATTACAATCCACAAATCGAACAAGTTCCATACAAGTAAGTACTAGTTGAATGGATTAAACTCAAAGAAGAAGAAGAAAAGAAAATTGTATCTCCCTGACTCTTGAAGCAAGTGTCTACATTTTAAACATTCCCACCCGTACGTACAACCAAACAAACATTTTTATTCGTTTTTCTTAACTGATTCACACTTGTACTAACCGCGTTCAACTTCTGTCTGCCACTTAATTCTCTTCTGCTTTGCTATTATTATTATTATTTTGTTTTTTGTTTTTGTCTTTCTTAGTACATCTGTTCAGTATATGGAGAGTTTTATTTACTTTTTATTACATTTTGTTGTGTTGTGACTTTTGTAAGTTTTACTGCTGCTTCCACATATTTTGCTGCTACTGCCGTTGCTGCTGCTGCTGCTGCGCAGATAGTAATGGTTTTTTGTATGTAAAATTTCTCATAATACTTATGCATTCGTATTAATTTTTACTTTTTATGCGGTCCGTATGCACAAGATCATTTATTTCAACTTCACTTTACTCCAACTCTTTTGCACTCTACAATAACAATACACAGTACAAGTAGACAGGGTGGTAAAGGAATGTAATTATTCAAACTAAATATCACGAAAAGAGAAAATTGAGAAAATTTGTCGCTTATAAGCAGGGGCCTGATTCTGGCAGTCGTGATCGAGTACTTTCTCGATTCGAAAGCAATTCTATATCTAAATATTTCAGTCAATACTGAACAAAGTGGAATAATTTTTTCGGTGTTGTAAAGCAATAATTTGATTTTGACATTGCTGAAAAAATAATTTGATTCGTTCAGTATCGACTGAAATAAAATTGCTTTCGGATCGAGAAAGTACTCGATCACGACTGCTCGAATTAGGCCCCAGGTTCGAAAATAAACACTAAATATCGCTCCTTAATCTTCGGTTCGGTAGATTTGTGGAAAACACAAACGCTAATAGTGTTTGTGTAGAAAACAAATAACGTTTCCCTGCTTGTCATCTTTCGAGCACAAAAATAATACTGTTCTTATCCAACTCAACAAAAAGATGAAAACATTTAATTCCGTGCTTGGTTCAGCTCATGAATGCTGAACCCTTTTGGCTGGTAAAAAAACCAAAAATTTTTAACAAAAACTAAATACACATACAAAAAAGAAACAAAAAGCCACCAAGAAAATTTTACACAAACAAAACATATACACAATACACACACAAACTGTTCATGCTGTGGTCGTTGCTAAAATTTTTTGTTCGTTCATTTCTTCATCAGTGTTAAAAAAAAGAAACATTATAGAATATTAAAATATAATGTTTGTCTACAGCATCACTACAATTGTTCTGCTTTTAACGAAGAACAGAACACTATATAATGTTCAGCTCTTTCTTGAAAATAGTTACGAACAGTATTAAGGGTTGTGTTCGTCTACGCAAACACTATAAAATACACGTCGTTCTTGGGTGTGTGAGCCGAATGCTTAATAATTTTCTGTTTATTTTCGAACACTGCTTGCGAGTAACAGCAAACAAATTTGTCTCTTAAGTGCTTTTGGCGCCAACAGCAATTTGTAAATTAAATAAAATTTTTAATTTTATTATTTTTTTTTTTTTTTTTGTAAAAAAATTAAAACTGGTAGCCAAATTTGCATATCCCCAAGATAATGTTTCTTAACTTCCATAAAAATTATGGTTTATGCATCGCACCGTGAAAGCTTTCGTTTTCGAAAAATTTTAAAAATAATTCAAATTCGGCAAATTTCATGTTTTCTCCATACATTTTACGGTTTGTTTGGGAGCTACTATTAGAAGCAGAAATAGAGCTTTGAATCCTTAAAAAGAAATGTTGGTTATATAAAAATTAAAGTTTTAACGGCCACGTTCTGACAATCGCACGGTTTAAAATCGCAAAACGCCAGATTTATTTTATAGATTTTTGAAACAAATGATGTTAAACGTAGGGAAAAATCCGATATTATTCTAAAAAATGGCCGTAGGGGAAAAGGACACATATTTAAATATCATTAAAATGTAGGGACTTTTTTAAAATGTGATAAAACTATAAATATTTAGTAAACTTTTTCGATATGTGAAAAATAGGGATTTTCAGGCTTCGTAGGGACTTTTCAAAAAAGTATATTACATCACTGACATAGACAGACCACCAACCAGCGCCAGCCGGACGAGGGACATCGTTAGATTAATTAAAAAACTTATTCGATCGGTATACTAAAAGCTGAGTCTGCAACCAAGTGTTTTACACATCAGTAGAAATGCATAATATCGTCTCTACATGTGGTGGTGTTAGTAGAATTAACTTTAGAAACCATTATCGAAAGTTAATCAAATTTGTTTGAACATTTTTTTATCGATATGACGTTCTATATAATATCGATAGCAAGAAAAATGTTAGCTCAAGTTTTTGATGACAGTTAGAAAATCGCTATATTGGAGAACAGTGCAAATATATTTGCATAGGAAAACTGACTTAGTGTAAAGGGTATGATTATATCATAAAAAATCTTGAAATGTCAAACAAATATACATGTGTTATCGATAAATAATCTAAGACTGTAAAAAAGAAATAAAAATTTACATTTCCAGATTAAATGTTAGCACTGTTGCCAATTTTTTTAGTTTTTGATCGAAAGTAGCGGTTTTTAACTTTTGTTTTGCGATTTTTAGCTTTTTTGACGGGTTTTGTGGGAAAAAACGTGGGCAATATTGTTTGTTTTGCTTACATTTTATTTTGGAATCACAAACAATTTTTTTTTTTAAATACAATATAATTTAATGCAAATAATGAAAACCATTACGAATTACATCGTGGTATATTCTTTAATTGAAAATTTATGATTTGAAATCCAATATGAAGGGCACCTGCTTCATTTCGTTTATCAAAAACAAAATAGTTTCATCTGCCCAAGCTTTTGCCATTTTTTTTTTTTGTTTTAGTCAATGAAAAAAATTTACATGAGAAATGTCAATCAGAAAAAATGGTTTGTTTACATATTGTATTTCTTTTTCTTTCTCGCATTTGTTGTTTCATTCAGTCAATCCTAAAAAAATCCAATACAAAAAATAGCAAGTGTCATAACACCTTACGGAAATAGCGTAAAGTCAAAATCCTGCATACCAAGTAAAAACTTCACTTACTTTTTCAAAATAAATGGCTTCTTTCACTCATTATTTTGTAGCTTTCTTCTATAACTATTTACTTATTTTTCAGATGTACGTAGGTAAAAACTAATGACTTAAGCCTAGTACTCTGTTCAAGTTTGTGAAAAATGTTGAGCAACGATTATTTCACACGAAAATTTTGACATGCATCAATGTTACCTATCACGCGAGTTTGTACAATTTGACGTTTTTATTCCTGTAAAGTATGCGCCATTGTTTTGCGTATGTTAACAAATACCACATGTATTTTACTAAAATTTATTTTTTTTAATAAAAAAGAAAGTAAATATTGTTAAAAACCTGTTACCGGTTGTTTTGTTTTAATTTTTTATTTCTTATTTAATAATCAGTTCGTATTTTTTTGCTTTTGCTTAAAATTCCACGTGAAATAAGTGCTGCCTACATTATTTTGCAGTCGTAAAAAAATATTGCCAGAAACATTTCGGAATTTTTTCACAAAATGAGCAGAGTACAACTCTATCAACATTATTTCATAGATATGCCGCACAAGTTTTTTTCATATGCGTTTTGACAGCATTCCACGTGAAATGTTGAACTGAGTACCAGGCTTTACTTTAAAATGCGTTCATTTTGGGCCATTCCTTGTTAAATTCACTGCTTCTTTCAGTAGAATTGTAAGAGGCATTTTTACTTTTTTCTGATTGCTAAACACAGAATTATGTAGGCGAAGTTTTAATATAAACCTTTTGCATACGGCGATCCAAATAATGATTACTAGTGGAGCCGATAAGTTATTAGACTATTTTTTTCTAAATATAAAAGAATTGAATAAATTCGAAAATTTTAGTTTATCCCGATTACTAATTTATTACGTGTAGAAATTATTATGATGCTTTAGATTTTTCCAAATAATCCAACATCCTTTAAGATTAATTCTGAGTTTAATGAAATACAAAATTTAGAAATAGTTATATTATTTTGAATTATTGAAAAACTTCGTACAGAATAAAGAGCAAACCAAGGCGAATTCATTTTTCATGTGACGTTAAAAGCACAGCTATGCTTCTTTTTTTTCTTATTTAGAAAGAGAAATGACAAAAGTTGCTTGTGTTTTTGACATATCGACCAACAAAAGCAACAAATAAAATAGAATGTTGTGTTTTTGGTGTTGTAGTATCGCCACCACTGTGGAATACTATGAAACACATGAATTCGCCTTGAAGCAAACTGAAGTGGTTCAAGTAGGGTTGCCAGACGACCTGGAATGGCCTGGATTGTCCAGTTTGTTTGGGTCTTGTCCAGTTACGAGCTTCTATACAATTTATCCAGTTACAAATAAAATCAAGGCGAATTCATACAAGGTGGTCTTATTTTGAAAACGTTTTACAACACTGTCAAACATTTTAACGTTGTGTCAAAAATTCAAAGAAATATTTGATTTTGTTTTTATATTAAATTGTGTTTGTTTGAAATTTTATAACTTAAAAAAGTTTTAAATTTCACAATTTTAATTGAAAATTAAAGAATTTAGTTAAGATTCCCAAGAACCAACAGGACGGTATACCATTTTGACACAAGGTTAGTAATCAGCTGTTGCTTACGAAGCAAGATAAGTTCACCTTGTGTAAATTCGTCTTGAATAAAATCTTTAAAAAAATTAAATAAAATTTTAAATTCTCCACTTATTTTAATTTTGGTTTCTGGCAACTCTAGGTTCAAGTTTTATATCAAACATAGATTTAAAATCTAAATCAGAATTTAAAAAACTGCAGTCAAAGTAGGAAAACTGACATTTCTTCCCCTTCTTTATTTGTCATTGGCAAAAAGAACTGTTGCTTTTACTCAAGCCGAATTTATTACAGTTGGTCTTAAAAGTCCTGCTGATATTAGCTTAAATCACTGTTGGATGTCAAAATTTTGTTTATTCTCTTTTATTATCTTTGTTTCTGTTTCGTGTTATTTCTGTTTTTGACATTGTACAATGATTTTACAAAAACAAATTGCATGTGGTTTTTGTACGAGTTGTACTTGTTGTAGTATCGAGATTACCTGGGATGAATTCGCCTTGCTTTTACTTCTAATTCATTAAATGTAAAGAGTCGCTGTCGAACCAACTCAAAAACCAAAAAGTTGAACAAAAATTTTCGTTTTTTGCTTGACTGTTTTCGGTTTCGACTGCAGTTTTTAAACCCTGATCTTAATCTAAATAAATCTTAATATTATATCTTCTTCTACAACATGTCTCTCTTTGTTCATGACAATAGAAACATTATTATTAATCGATGACTTGAGACGAAGTTTAATATCGATCATTTTTGTTTTCTATTCTAGAAAAATTTATAAAAGTCTAATAGAATTCCGACTTTTTTTAATGTCCCACATACCTTTTGACACTTTGCTACCGAACTGCGATTATCTAGCAATTCTTTTGAAACTCTGTGGACTTCAAGCAATAATTTCGAAGTTGTGTATGAAATTTTTGTGATGATGATACCCGTTTTTATTTTTATTTTATGTTTTTTTTTTTACTTTTTTCTCGACTCTTTCTCTGTGACCAAATGTGTGCAAAAGAAAGTTAAAATTCAACTCTAAATACAGCGTCTGTCTATTTGAATTTAAAACGTCTGTATGTCTTTGTTCAAATCTTTCTGTTTGTTTTATATGAAAAAAAGAAGATTACAACTTCTACTACTAAAACTCTACTATTTTTGCTAAGACTTATTCATATGAAAGTATCTTGAATATAGAAACATACAGATATTCACAGATTCATATTAGACTTAGACATTTTCTTACATGTATGATGTTTGTGAACATGAAGATATTTTATTTGTTTAAATTTTTTATTTTATTTTGTTTATTTTTCACTTCTTATTATTCACATTTCTTAAAATTTTTCACATACTTTTTGTTTAAAGTTGTATTTGTAATTTTTTGTTTACTTTATATTATGTGAGAGTGTGTAAATACTTATATACATATAATCATATTCCCCTAAGACTTTTGAGAGTTCTAACACCCTACCTTAGCATATATGCAGCAAGTTTTAAAGGCATAACCATAATGTTCTTAAGTTGGCTTAAGCAAATGTGCGAATACATGTAAATTATATGAGGCAAACCCTATTGAACTTAAGGAAACTTTTTGCTAAGTTTAATGAAACTGTCATTTGCTTAAGCACGGTCCGAATCTAATCGCACATTCCGTACGGAAGCAAATGGTTTTTATTTTGTTTTCTTAAGTAAATTTGAGAGACTTTTAGTACATTTTTGACAGTTGAGCCTAAAATTATAATTAATGTGTAGTTTATAGTACACGAGCGCCTTACTCGTCCGTTCAACTTACATTTAAAACAAAAACAAAAACAAATTTCGAAATTTTGTTTTTGTTCTAAATGAAAGTTGAACGGACGAGTAAGGCGCTCGTGTTCTATAAACACCACATAAGTTCTAACTTTTAAAAACCTTTTTAGAACTCACTTTCAATTATTAATTGAGCTTAATGTCTTTAAAAGACCTGTAAACTGTCCAAAAATGAGAAAGTTTCCACATTTATCTCTTTGAATTGACTGACTTTTTTTGTTAGTTTCTTCAAAATATTAATATTATCTCTGCAGGCAGAGAAAATGCAATTTTGCATATGGTCACCTCGAACAAAAATATTTTTAGCGAAACTTTTTTGAACATATAATGGTTACTTTAATTATTTTTTTATTATTGCCACATGCATTCATATTGTGGGTAAATTATTCCGCTGCAACCATATTATAGTTGTCTCCGAATATGTTGGGGTTAATTATTGTTTATATATAAATCAAAAGAAACTAGTTCCTTAAAATACCAGGTTAAAAAGCAAATGCTTGCTAATAATCAAAAACTGAGTCCGACCTTATAGATTTCTCTGTAAGTTATTGCTTCCACCGGGGGTGTATAGACAACCTTAAAGGTAGAAGTACATAACACGCGTTAGTGCGCGCGCGCTCTGTAGACTTCTGTCAAAAAAAGTTCAACTAGGGTAATTTCATAGAACAAGCTACATGCAAAATTTTTTGACGCGTTTGCGCCAGAAAGTTGGTTAACTTTGAACTTTTAAACGCGTTGTGTATTTTTGACAGGTAATCAGCTGACAATAAAAAGAATAATTTAACAAATTTGTGAAATTTCATGAAAGAAAAACTTATTGAAGAGCTTAAAAACATACATGAAATTTCATGAAAGAAAAACTTATTGAAGAGCTTAAAAACATACATATAAAAAGAATAAATTCAATAAAATAATAAAATCTTGATATACTTTCGAACCCGTTTTCAATGCACAAATAAGAAAACAAATTAAAAACAGCTGCCAGGAGTGGCTTTTGTAACGCGTGTTCTGTAACTTGCAATTTTTTACGCGCTAAAGTTTTTAAACGCACGATACTCGTCGACTTCCACCTTAAGGATATCTCACCTTTTGGCGATACATCCTCCGAGGCATTATCAATTGCAGCCAACACCTGAGATTCGGCAAATATCCAAAATTGGTGTTCTTCAAGATCTTTTGCGATCGCGGCTATTCAGAGATGCCATCTGGTACTAAGGGAATCAGTAGACCCCGGTTGCGGTTGGAAATGTTTCTTAACTCTGGGAAATATTGTATTTTTTGAAGTTTCGCATATCCGCTGAAAGGATACTTTTATGGATCACGTCGTGGTTCTGGCTTGCTACCCAAAGTAGAGTGAAGGTTTACACTGAAAATGCCACTAATGGGCTGATTTTGCACCGCTTGTGGGAGAGATCGGCCTGAGAGATGACTATATCTAGGTGTTGTTAATACACAACAGATTGTGCTAGCATTTTTCCAAAAGCAGCGGATGTTAGATAGCTCCTGCTCCTAAGCAAGGGCGGGTGTATAATCTTGCCATATTATGCACTCAACTTTCTACCTTTGTGTGCTGGCAACTCCACACTCGGGGGCGATTTGTCAAACCATTCTTTTTGTCTCCCAGAGTTTTCACTAATTAAATCATAACGTTATTTATAAGCCACCCTGTATAACTAACATTAAACAGTTCTCATAAATTATAGTTTCAATACAACGCTTTTGGTACTTTTTGTTCCTTTTTTAATTACAACAAAAATACAACTTTGCAAATAGAGTGTCTTGTTTAGAAGTAACACCGACTACATGTATAACTCTATTTCTTTTCAGCTGTTTTTTAGTCTTAATTTATTCTCCATACTCGTACTCTTATCTTCATATGTATGTATGTCTGCACTATGTGCTATTTGTGTAACTTTGTAATGAATTGTAGTTGTATGGGTAAATTAACCTTATGGGGTCATAAATATGGGCTTACATTGTTATTGTTGGTGGTATTGTATTGTTTTGTGTAGTTGTTATTCATTAGTCACATAGGGATTTTAGGTTGAAGTAGTTCAAATGACAAGGTGTTGAGTATGACTTTTTGTACTGCAACGTCACAGAAAATTAGAACAACAAAATTAGTACAAAGCAATGACAGTTACAAGTTACTGGTATAAACTTTTTATGTTTTTTTTTTTCATAAACATAATTTAGGTTTATTAAAATTTAATGAGAAGAGAAATTTATTATTTAAATTTCAGTTGACAAAAAAGCTTACAGCTGAACAACAGCTCTAAAAGTGATTTTTTGTTTTCGCTTATTTATTTCAAATATCCCCTGAATATGGTCAACAATGCTGAGTGAAATATGGGAAGATAAAATAAAAAATTTAAAACAAAATAGGTTTTTATTTTTTATTTAAAAATTTGCTTAAACTCATGAACTAATGCCGAAAAAAATCAACAAACAATAAAACTAAAGGTCAACTATTTAAAACTTTAAACGTTTAAATAATTTTAAACTTTTATACTTGAATGATAAATAACTTCACTGTTATTAAATGATATTGGCCACTTTATAAATTATTTATTCATTTATTTATTGCCAAGGACAATATAAAAATGTCACTAGACAAGTTGGAGAACAAATGGCTTTTAAGTTGGTTTCACTCATTTGTTCCGAAATCCGAAGAAATTTTTTTTAAAATGTAGTTTAACTTTTTGTTTGACATCAATTTCCAGAGATAAGTTTTTTCTTAACAAATAGGCGAATGCGCCTTTAGTGAAAGTTTATAAAAGCTTTAAGAATATCACTATAATCATTTCTATATAAAATATAGTTTTTTGTTTACAAATTTTTGTCTTCTGCAACTGTTTTATTGTGTAATCAGTCCTTAATTTGGAAGCCACGACCACAAATTTTGGTTGTCTCCACTCATGTTTTTGTGAAGAACAACAATAACTGTTACCTCAAACTATATTATGGTTTGACTAGTATTACATAAGGAAGCCACTGTAAGGTTGCCTTGGGTCACGTTTTGGTTTATAGTACAGTGATGGAAAATACAGTACTATGGTACAATTTTCAGACCTTTTTCTTTCAAAAATACCACGGTACCCCTACGTCCGTTTTAGTACGCTTTACTTGTTATGCTTCTTTGTTTAGAAATTTAGCGTTTTATTTTTATTTTTATTTTTTTTCATTGACAACAACAAACAAAAAAAAAATTATGTATGTATTTTAGTTTTTTATGTTAAAGCTTATTTTCCAAAAAATGTACCAAAATGTTGAAAAAGGGACTCTTTTGCTTAGTGGTCAGCACCATCTAAATTTTTAAATTGTCCAGCACTGTTATAGTAACATCAATATGTTTACAAAAAATTTCTTTATGGTTGCTTATCAAATATAAGATTTAATTTAACCATAATATGGTTGCCCGTAACAATAATATGGTTGAAGTCACATCTTAATATTTTTATTTATTGAAGGATCCCCGACAATTGTGAGTAAAACAAAATATCGGCGAAATGCACGCCACTACTTCGGTGGCATACCTCTATCCTATTGTCCATATTTTCAATGACTCTGAGACATAATTGAGGCTCAATGTCGTTAATGTGCCAAATTCTCTCATACTTTGGCTCTTGAAATGTTCTTCGGTTATTGACGGTCACTTTTCCTTTTAAATATCCTCAAAGAAAGAAGTCCATCGTTGTCAAATCACATGATCGTCACGACCAATTAACATTGCCACGACGTGAGACAGCACGGCCATTGAATTTCTCGCGCAGAAGAGACATTGTTTCGTTGGCTGTGTGGCAAGTGCCACCATCCTGTTGCAATCACATATCGTCCAGGTCCATATCCTCAATTTTTGGCCACAAGAAGTCTGCACGCAAAGAAAAAACATGGTTGTGGTAAACATATTCTAAGAGCAACATATTATGATAAGAATTATGATTGCAGTCACCATATTAAGATTATTATTGAATCATATTATGACTAAATATACTCGTACTATTACATCATAATATTTTTCCCTTAATCATATTATTATTCTGTTAATCATACTAAGTTAAGAAGTAATCAAATTATTATCATGTTAATCATAATAAGCTAAGAAATTAATCATATTATTGGCATGTTAATCATAATAAGCTAAGAAGTAATCATATTATCATCATGTTAATCATAATAAATTTAGAAGCAATCATATTATGATACAGCACCTTTCATAGCTGTCATAAAAATACAAAATAAATTAAAATATTTTTGCATCGATTTTTTATTTTGTGGCTTTTTAAAATTTTTCTTAATCTTAATCAAATAGCGGAGTTCAATATAAGGCTTGCAAAAGAGAAAATGAAAAATCTGTGGTTTTCATGGGCAACCGCGTGTGTCCATTTTTTCGATTTTAAGATGTTGATGAAATATCGTAGCACTTTTATAAAATATAACGAAATCTCTGTGTGTTTTGTTGTTGGATTTTACAAAAAAACTATGATATTTTGCATTTGCACTATTACATCACTAATACTTGAATGAACACCGCTAATATTTTAATTTTTTAATTTCTTTAAACTTATTTTTTTTATGGAATTTTATCTTTTAATTGTTTAACCGCTTACAAATAAAAAAGCGACACAACTGCTTCAAAATTATTTTACAAATGGCGCTCACATAATATGATTAGAGTAAAAATAGTTTGATTGCATCTTTAACATAATATGATAAATGTATAGAAAGTTATCATGATATGGCTATTATATATCATGATATGGTTGTGAGAAATATAATATGTTTAGAAAGTTATCATAACTAAGTTGTTAGAAAAATAATTATTTTTCGGTCAACAATACTCAAATTCATAATTGCGATAAACATTGATATGTTTACAGTAACTATAATATTCCAGTGCCCATGTTCTGTAACTCTCGCGTCGTGAAAGTTTTCGATTGAAATGTGTGAAATTAAACAAAAAAGGCATAAATTGAAACAAACAGCTGTTTTTCTCACTTAACTGTGTCTGTAACTTATTTTGGCGAGTACAGGCTGTCACGTAAGGAAATTACTTGCCAATTTACAGAAAAAGTGTGTCTGTAACATTTTGGTGAGAAAAGTTCCCGCTTTGAACTGTCAAATAAACTCACGAATAAAAATGGGGCGAGAAAAAATTTTAACACTAAAAAACAATTAAAAATGCAAACTGCAAAGAATAATAATAATAATATTTTATTCTTGGCACATTTTTCATTGTTTTATTATTTTGCTTTTAACATTTTCATAAAATATACGAATGTGTACAAAGCTCGTTTGCAAACAACAAACATTAAAGTCGCTCTTTACACAATTTGGCATAGCCGACGGTTGTGTTTTCGCCGCCGTCGTTGAAAAATTTTCAATTTAAGTAAATTTTGGTCGCCGTCAACGATATGTGTTACTGGCGTTCTGAACGCCTGCAATGTCACATCGGCTTCGAGTGCAATATTATGACATTTATAACGTAACGACGTAATCTCTTTTGATAGTTTTCGACATGAGCTACAGACACACATTTTTCTCACTTTTCGAGAAACGATGGGATATTTTGTTTCGCATCTTTTCGATGCAAGAAGTTCTCACTAAAGTTACAGAACATGGGTACAGGTAACCTCATTTTCGAAGAAGATGACGCCGCCAGCCTATAAACCACACAGGTTTTTTCACATTTGCGGACACATGTGGTCGATTATGTTGACCAAAAAAAATCACGAAGTGCACGAAATGCATTTTGATTTTAACTCCCATTTTCGTAAAAGGCTTCAACAATCTAAACGCGCTACACACTTGTGTATTTTGCATGGTTGAATTTGTCAAACACTGAAACAAAGAAATATCAAATAAAGTTGGGCAGAAAACTTGTCGCTAAAGCCTAGTACTCTGTTCAAATTTATGAAAAATTTTGAGCAACATTTATTATTTCACACGAAAATTTTGACATGTATCGATGTTACCTATCATGCGAGTTTGTACAATTTGCCGATTTTATTCATGCAAAGTATGCGACATTGTTTTGCGTATGTAAACAAACCCCTCATGTATTTTATTATATTGATTTTTTATTTCTTATTAAATAATCAGTTCATCCTTTTTTGCTTTTGCTTAAAATTCCACGTGAAATAAGTGCAGCTTACTTTATTTCGCAGTTGTAAAAAAATGTTGCCAGAAACATTTCGGAACTTTTTCATAAAATTAACAGAGTACAACTCTATCAACATTATTTCATAGATATTCCGCACAAGTTTTTTTCATATGCGTTTTGACAGCATTTCACGTGAAATGTTGAACAGAGTACCAGGCTTAAGGTGTGACTCACAATTAGCATCGTGCATTATGGTCCAGCAACCCTTCAGTAGGTTTTTATGAATTCTAGTGTTCATTTTGTAAAAACAAAACGAACAAAATGGTTCGTTTTTTGGACTTAAAAGTTCCATCTATTTATATTAATTTATAACAATAGGTCTATAAAAAATGCTTTGTTAAGCACTTTAATACTAATTTTTAAAGTATCAATAAAAATTCGTATTCTTTGTATTATTAACAAAACACAATGACCTTGCTTTGACCCACTAAGGGTTAACTAAATAATTATAATTAGTATTGTGGTTATTTTGTTGAACTATTTATGGTTTTTAATCCAAATTTTTAATATTTTTAATTAGGCTTAAGTTCATGAAATTTAATTTTCATTAAATTATTTTTATGAAGAAAGGAATTTTACAACATGAAAATTTATTAAAATCGTTATTGATAATCTTTCATTCTTGACGTGGCCCGGGCTCGAACCCTGGCCGGCAGGTTACCATGACATGTTTCGATCGCAACCACTCGATCTCCTCAGATGGATTTGCCGTCTTACACTCGCAGCCATCGACGACTGCTGACGTCACTAGTCAAACATCAATCCTTAAACCAAATTGTATTTTAACATTTGGTAGATCGAAATTTGCTTTCCTGAAATTTGCTTTCCTGAATAATTTAATGAAAATTAAATTTCATGAACTTAAGCCTAATTAAAAATACTAAATAATTATATTTTTTAAAATACTAAAAAAAAAATCACTACTGAAACCTACAAGAAAAACAATTGGTCATTAAACATTTAAAAATGTGTAAATTTAAAACCCAAACAATACAAAAAAAAAAACCGGATTGAAAAGAATTTTGTTAAGCGGGTCCAATGAATTGTATCAACAACTCGTTGATCTAAACAACAAATGTAAATAAAATTTTAGACAAATGGATTATTTGTTTACACGAATTTGTATTTACTTTAAATTCTTTTCGGTTTGAGTTTGGCGAAACGGAAAAAGAAACGAAAACTTGCCTGTCAAACCATTAGAACAAAAAAGATACATTTATGTATCTCCCAAAAAAAAAAAAAAACTTGTAGCGCTGGTATTAATAAAAGAGATTAACAAAAATTTCCGCAATTTCAATGGCATGCAGAGCTAGAACTGGGTGGTTTGGTAAGTTTTACTTTTTTTTTTTTTTTGTTTTGTCTCTAAGGCAAGTTTTGTTGCTATTTTACGCAAAAATGTCTTCTTAGTATTTCTTTGATTATTATTTTGCTTTTTTCTGAGCATTTTTCGTTTTCTCTGGCGTTGCTGGAAATTTAAAAATAAGAACGTGTTTATAAAAATAAAAACAACATTAAAACCAAAAAAAGTGAAAAAACAATGTTTCTTTTGAGCAGATACAACATAAATTTGAGTAATAAAATTAATAAAATCTTCTTTTTTATACGTTTTTTTTCTGTGGTTTTTCTAAACAGGAAACTAACAGCGAAATAAGTCTTAATTGAAAAATTTGTCATTTAAAACGATTTAACTGTTAAAAACACACACACACACATACAAATATTCAAACACAACACGAATAAATGATGAATTGGGGAAAGATTATAAAAAAGAAAACAAAGAAACGTCATTGTTGGATGATGTTTTTTTAATCAATGAGGTTTGTGTCTTAAATCTTTGGTTTTTTTTATTCATTCTTTTTTCGCTTTCCTAATGACGATGATGAAAAGTGAAAATATTGTTATTTATGTGAAACTATTTTTAGATGTGTCACTTATTTTGAGACTAATTTTTTTATCTTTTTAATAAAAACCAAAAAATTTTTAGGATAAACTACCCAGTAAAAACTTTGCCTACAAAATAATGTGTTGAGTAATCAGAAAAACATGAAGGCACTACTTACAATTCTACTGAAAGAACCATTGAATTTTACGAGACATGTCCCAAAATGAACACATGGGTACCCAGTAAAAACTTCGCTTAATTTTTCAAAATGAATAGCTTCTCTCACTCATTATTTAGTAGCTTTCTTCTTTAACTGCTTCTATAACAACTTCTAAAACTTCTTATTTCTGAATGTATGTAGGCAAAAAAATAATGACTTACTTTTGAATGCGTTCATTTTGGGACATCCCTTGTAAATTTTATTGGTTCTTTCATTATTTTGTAGGCGAAGTTTTTACTGGGTATAACTCTATTGGGTGTTTCAAACAGTATGCTTTCAAGTCATATTGCCATAATACCCCAAAATTTTACAATGGCTTAAACAAATTGTTGTTGTATTCTAAAATAATAAGACTTTGTATGCTGTGTTTATTGTTTTGTCATAAATACACAGTAGAAATCTCTGCTTACAGCAGTCATATTTTTCGTGTTATTATTTTAAGCAGTGTTGCCAAAACTTGGTGACCAAAAATGGCTAAATTTATGGAAAACAATGGCTAAAAAATGGCTAAAAATGGGCTAAAATATGGCTAAAAGCTTTCTTAATTAGAAACACATTAAAATTCAATAACAAAACAGAAATAATTAATTTAAAGTTGTTTACGATGAAATTGTGAGTTAAGATCAATTTGTAAAATAAGAATAAACGTAAATTAATATTAAATAATTAAATCATCGAAAAATTCGATGTCGTTAATGTTCATCTCATAGGAATCACTCATTAGTTTCAATTAATCATAAGTTTCAAATAATTTGAAGGTAAATCATAATCACGACAACATTTACCCAACCTTTTGAGTCCAGATCTACAATAAAAAACAAATAAAAAAGAATAGTCGGTTAAACCCGACTTTATGATACCCTACACCACATTAGAACCTTTGTACCAAATTTTATCAAATAAACTCTAAATTGCGCCTGCATCCCTTTATTAAAATACTTGCAACCAGAAAGAAACAGCGATGTTTGTGTTGATCGATTTTATAAATTTAATAGTGGAATACTGTTCCTGTATTTTGAAAGATGTTTCAGCGTCATAGTTTATAGCGATTTTCAACATTTGTAAAAGTTGTGATTTAAATTAAAGGCGTTTTAATTGTTCAAAATGTTGATTTTACTTTTATAAATTTTTATAATAAAATAAAAATTATTCTTTAAAAAAAAAACGACAATTTTATGGCTAAACAAGCTGAAAAATTACGAAAAAAATGGCTAATTGCTAAACTCAATTTTTAATTGCAAAACAGGGTGAAAAATGGCTAAATCTAGCCACTACATGGCTAAAGTGGCAACACTGATTTTAAGACATATGACTTTATGACTACCGTTTGAATACCCTATATATTTTAGTTTAAGTTTGTAAATAAAATTTTTTATTGTATGCCAAATGAACTTAAAATGACATCAATAGTTATTTTTGTTAAGCTATCGCAGTTAACGTCGAAGACAAAAATTAAAAATAGTAAAAATCAAGATAATTAATGATTAAAACCAGTTTTCAAATCTATTAAATATTTTCATAAGTGCACTATGGTGTGGGTTATCAATGTTACGAAATGAAATGAATTATATATTATTAATGCACAAAATGCTAACTGATCAGATAATTCTCATTTAATAAACACTACAAAGGAAATGTGTTTTATTACGATTTGTTTTTGTTACTTTTTTTAAACTTTTAATGATTAAAAGTGTATCTCTGGGTATAAGTAAAAATTAGAATGTAATATTTGTGTTTTGGTAATTTTTTTTAATAAGCTTTTTGATTATTATTGTAATAAATACTGTTACGAAAGATTAATCTCATTCTTACCTAAAGTTACTTTCTTAACACTGCCCCCCACTTAAGCCTGTTCGTCCAGAATAGGCTCAAAATCACTTATTCTATAAGGGGCTAATCGTTCTTAATGAACAACTTTCATTTTGGCTCTTGGACTTTTGTATTTCTGTATTCGGTATACAACATCATTTAATTTCTTTATCACATTATATCAGTGTTCGAAAATAAACACTAAATATCGTTTTTTAATGTTCGGTTCGGTAGATTTGTGGAAAACACAAACGCTAATAGTGTTTGTGTAGAAAATCATTAATAAAAATAACGTTTCCCAATTATTCATCTTTCGAACTCAAAAATATTACTGTTTTTATCAAGCTCAACAAAAAATGTGAACTTTTAATTCCGTTCGGTTTTTTTTTTGAAAATCCACAAACTTCAATGTGTTCGGTTCGGCTCGTTAATGTTCGTCCCTTTTGGCTGGTAAAAAAACATTTTTTTACAAAAACGAAATACACACACGAAAAAAACATTATAGAACATTAAAATATAATGTTTGTCTACAGTATCACTACAATTGTTCTGTTTTTTAACGAAGAACCGAACATTATATAATGTTTATTTTCGAACGCTGCCTTATATGGCCCATCCCATATGTGTCTGTAATTTGGGAGATAATCCTTTCTTTCGTTGGGGTTCAAAAGCAAAACTAACTGGCCCTCCTTAAATCCATCCGAATTTGCCGCTCTATCGTATCTGGCTTTCATCTTGTCACTAGACAACTTAATACGGTTTCGTACAAATTCATGAAGTTCATTAAGAGTTTATTGTTCTTGTGTGGTGGAGCCTTCATTGTTTTCACTATTTGGTATAGGCTTAACACCAAACTCTAGATCTCCTGGATGTGGTTCAAATAAACGTGACATTACCATTACCATAAACATAACCATACAAAAACTGCTGTTCGAACCAACATTATGGGCAACACTGAATTTCATTATATTATACTTTAATCATAGTAACTAGAGTTGTCAATTATTCACAAATTGTTTTTGTTCGATCGATCAAACGATTAAATCTAAAAAACTATTCGATTAATCGATGAGAATAACGAATAAAAAAAATTATTTTTACAAAAAAATTATGTTTTTAAAATAGATACTGCCGTCCATTCATCTACAACTATGGAAAATCTTCCATTTTCTTCTTTATTTTTTCTCAACTTCTTCCTTTATTGATGTGTAAAACTTATCTTCTTAACTCCATATCGTTCGATATTTACTTTGGATTTTCGAAAAGCGTTTGCACACAAGTTCTTCTATAAAACAATCGCTGTCACCCTTTATGTATTCTTCCATTGGATCAAGTTCGGCAATTTTTGATGTCGTTGGATTATAATCATGATTTTTTAAAACAAAAATATATGCCATTTTTACGTAAAAAATATATTTTTGTGCTTCAATTTCTTATTATAATTCCGAAACTTTGCACGGGCCATTACAAGCAAGTACTATAGTGCAAGAGTACACAGAAAAAATTCTCCAAAAATTTGTTCACCAATTAAAGCATTAATCAAAAATAAAATTAGTGTTAATTAAAAATTTAATCAAGTGAATTAAACGTTTAATCAAGTAAATTAAACGTTTAATTAAAACTATTAACTGGTTTAATTGATACTATTAATTTGTTTACTGGTGCAAATTTAATTAATTTTTTAATTAATATCACAAATTTTTTAATTGAAATCAATTTTTATTTTTTTCTGTGTAATTTAACATTTCTTTGTTTCAATATTTAACAAATTCAACAATCGAAAGGTACACAGCAAAAAAATAAAAATTGATTTCAATTAAAAAATTTGTGATATTAATTAAAAAATTAATTAAATTTGCACCAGTAAACAAATTAATAGTATCAATTAAACCAGTTAATAGTATTAATTAAACGTTTAATTTACTTGATTAAACGTTTAATTCACTTGATTAAATTTTTAATTAAAACTGATTTTGTATTTGGTGAAAAATTTTGGAGAATTTTTTCTGTGTACTTAATTGAGCAGCGCGTTAAGAATGTTAAAGCGTTTTACGAAAATGGGCTATCAAATCAAAACGCATTTCTTGCCAAAATGTTTAAAAGAAGAATTAAAAACGTTTTTATTATAAATTTATATTTTACTAAAATTGGATATTTATGTGAAAAAATGGAAGGAAGTGCTCAAATATTTCCGAAAACATGACAATTTTTTTTTAACAGATTAGGTATCCTTAAAAATAAAAAACAACCCACAGTGCTGGGCAAAGATTATCCATTACTTTTACGCAAAAAGCTAACAAAGTTAAAATACTTGTATTTTTAATTGTGATTAATAACGAAATTTTAACTATTTTATTAAAAAAAAAATTTAATTAAAAAAATTAAATTATTAAAAAATAAATTAACAAAATCATTAACAACAATCAAACTTTATTTTAATCATCGTTTAAACGATAAATGAAATGAATCCAAAGGAACAAAAGAGTTTTAGTTGACCATTTTTTCTGCTTGAAATAATTATTTGGCCAACAATGATGTGATCACAAATCTAAATTGTGTTAATTGGCCCAAAAAACAAAAACAGAACATAAAACAAAAAACAAAAAAAGTATTTAAAAAAATGTATTTATTGTTTTTTTATTGTCTCGTCGGTAATGTTACTAATTTGATCATAATTGCTTTGTTTGTTATTGTTATTAAAAAAAAACTAAACCAGCATTAAATAAAAATAAAGCGCTTTGAAATCAAAACCAAATCTAAAATTGAAACTGAAACAATAACAGTCACCGAAATGGAAATACTTGGATGAAAACATGTGTCTGATGTTTTATTTTCAATAATCCAGTTTATCATGTCCAATTCTTCTCTATTTGGAGATGTTCCTTTTCTTTATGACCACAATTTGTATGCTTTTAAGCGGGTTTGTGAACAACTTTTCTTTCAAACGTTTTAATTTTTTTTCTTTCTTTCGTGTCGTGCCGGTATTGGAATTAAAGATTATTTTTCACTTTTTTGTTTTTATTTTTTATTTCGAGCCAATGGAAAAAGTGCTAGTGATTTGTGAAGACACACACTTTGAAATACGCATAAATTTAATTAGAACAAGAGATTTTTTTTATTTCATTTAATTGAAATTTAATTCCATCAATACAAAAAAAGAGCCAAATGAAAAAAGTGAAATTTTCTTAAAATGAAAGAATTAAGTGAAACTCTTTTAGTAGAAAAAGTAAGAATTTAAAATTTTTTTTTTAAGAAGACTTAAATTGGATTTAAACAAGTTTATTTACAAATACCGCAATGTATAGAAAAATATCTTGGAAAGAACTAATAAAACTTTAAGCAGCTTTTAAATAAAATGCAAAAATTTTGCAAATTTTGATATTGATTTTCTCAAATAGAATGTTGGAATTATTCGTTTTTTTTTTTTTAATAAAATATTTTATTATTAAAAAATTTTTTTGAATGTGGTCTTTCTGATAGTGTTGAAAATTATAATTGAGTATATGAACATGTGCAAAACTCTATACAAAGCAAAAATAAATAAAGCACCAGGAATTGACAGAGTGCCATATGAATTTTTTAAAAATGCGTCCCGCGAATTTTATTCAGAGCTAACAGCTATTTACAACATCATATTTGAAACTGGAAAAGTAGATGATTCCTTTAATGAAAATATTATATTCCCAATATTAAAAAAAGGTAATGCTGATTCTCCCTGTAGTTATAGGGGAATTACTTTTATGAACTCAGTGGCTAAAATTCTAATGGGTATTTTAAACTCAAGAATTCAAAAATGGGTCGAAAAACCCCAACTACTCTACTATAGATAATATTTATAACTTAGCATCAATTGTACACCTGAAATTTGAAGAAAAAAAGAAGGTTTATGCATTTTTTGTGGGTTTCAGGGCAGCCTTTGACAAAGTGAAAAGAAAGTTTTTGATATACAAATTACATATGATGGGTTTATCCACAAAAATGTTAAATCTAATTGAAAATATATATATGAAAACACTAAATCAGAAGTATGGACTAGTAAAGAACGCCAAGGCTGTCCACTTTTCCCTCTGTTATTTACTTTGTACCTCAACGATCTACATACTACATTAAAAGGTGGGTTAAGAGTAGGTGGAACCAATATACGGTTACTTCTTTACGAAGACGATATAGTTCTGCTGTCAGATAACATGCATACAATGAAAAATGATAAATAAATTAGAAGCTTATTGTTCTGAGTGGAACATGGAGGTAAATCTAGAAAAGTCTGCTATGATGGTGTTTAGGCAAGGTGGTCGGCTATCAACGCAAGAGAGATGGACTTACATAGGACAGCAAGTTAAAATCGTAAATAAGTTTTGTTACCTCGGCGTAATTCTCAGACCAAAAATGTCATCTGTGACACAAAGAAATATTTTGGCTAAGCACAGTATAAACTGTACTTTGCTAAACTTTCTTGGTAAAACAACAATCTCACTAAAATCAAAATGGCAGCTTTTCCAAGCTGTGTGTAGATCGGTTCAGTCCTATGGAGCTCAAGTCTGGGGATATTCTTTATTTAACCAGGTCGATGTTTTACAAAGGTATTTTATAAAAAGAATATTAAGGTTGCCAGATTTCACGTCAAACTATGCCTTATCACTAGAAACAAACGCAGAGGATAATCACTTCTTTACTCTTAACCTGCATATCGCACCAAATCAACAAGAGGGTATTAACTCAAAATTTAAAAATTTTCATTAGAAGCAAAACAGTCTTTAATTTTACATTAAAGACATATGCAACAGTATTTTTAAACAAACTGTTTTTTACCAAAAAGTAGGCAAAATAGCATGATATTTTTACAGAGCGTAGATATGAATATAACGTGTCGATTTCGTCCAAAAAGTGAAAAAATAAAAATTTTGAGTTAATACCCTCTTGTTGATCAAGTGCGATATGAACTTTATTTTCAACACAATATTTAAATATAACGAAAGCAGATTACCACATAAGCTATCAATTTTGATTTTAAACAAAAGATGCTTCTGGGCAAAAGAAATAAACCAACTGGTACCAGACTTCAACATAACTTTTGATGAAAATATTTCGGCGCAAGATTGGATTCGAAAAGGAACGTTAATTCTACAGGAATTAAAAAATAAAAGTCGAAGTGAAAATATAAAAGGAGAATTATCCAGTAGTACGCATTTTTATAGATTTCTAAATCACGATATTGGAGAAAATTACATAAAAGAGTTAGCAAATCTTAACAAAGCATCAATTATCGTTAAAACACGATGTGGGCTGCTGCCTTTGAACGCTAATAGCTTCGGAAACGACGACACACTGTGTCACGAGGGTGGCCAAAAATGGTTAAAGTCAATGTTAGAATTTGATCGTTTTTTTTTATTTATTTTTTTTTAACACTCTGGTTAGATGATATCTAAAATATCATCTTAAAATGTTTACAAATTGTAAAGTTATAGTGGTTCAAAGTTAAGATTTGTTTACAGCATACGAAATTTATGGAAAAATCCCAAATTTAATGTTTATTTATAATACTAAGAATTTAAGTATTTGAATATAACGGCTACCAAAATTTGTAACAGGGTTGTAAGTGATGCTTCTAGTTATAATTACAACACTGTGTTTGTTTACAAATATTGATCATATGTCAGATACCGTTAGAAAAAAATAGTGGTGAGGCATTGTAAAGATTTTTCAGCAACCGTGAACTTTCGTAGAGAATTTAAAAGAAAGTAGAAATAACACTTTTCCTGTTTTTTTGTAAGTACGTATTTTAATATATTTAAAGTTCAGCTGCCCGATATTGCCCGAATTCTTTTTGTGATTGTTTTTTAGTGTCAACCTCGTTGCGGATTCGTACTATTTTTCAACTGTGGCTAGAGATAAACCAAAACAGACCCTGCGATGCGTTATGTTAAAGATTTTGTAGAAAATCATTTTAAACGAGTATTATTAGAAAGGGAACAACAGAAAATAAGGCTTACTCTTTTAAAATTTTCTAACAATTGGTCTAAATATCATCGCATGAGAGATAGATTTGAAACTGAGTTGAGGGACTGGCTAGATAGCGAATTATTTGGTGAATTCATTTGTAATGTAAGTTTCCGTATAAAGTTTTGGTTTTGCAATAAAACTAAATTGTAACACAATTATATATATATTAGGAAGCAAATACAAGTGGTAGAGGCCGACCGAATGTTTCCTACGAGGAGGGTTCAATGAGAACAAAAAGGAGGCGAGTGGAAGAACTTGTCGTTTCTACTTCATCTGAAGCTCTTAAAAAGCCGCAGAAAGGGTAACAGGTTCAAATACTAATAAGAAAATTTCTGTTGAAAGTGCTCTAGCATTATACATTGATATGGATTTATCTATGAGGCAGTACAATATGATGAGAAAAGTAGTTAATGCTCTTCACGAAGATTGCTTTCCGTCATACTATATGATTGCAGATGCTAAAAAAAAAGATTTTGCCTGATGACATTCAAGTAACAGAAACTTCTGCAGAGGTTCGCTTACAAAAAATTTTAGACAAAACTGTAAGAAGCATTTTAGATGTTCATGATATTGATACCGAAAATTATATAGTTTTGGAATGCAAGTGGGGAGTTGACGGCAGTAGTGGCCATAATGTATTCAAACAAAAATTTAAAAATGAGGAAGCTAGTGATGAATTTATGTTTGTTACTTCTTTCGTTCCTTTACGCTTGTTGGATTGGGCAGATGATCAAGTAGTTTGGGAAAATGAAAAACACTCATCTTGGATTGGAGGTTATGTAGACCTCTTAAAATTATTTTTAGCATAAATTCAGAAATTGAAGGTCTAGATACATATAAATACATTTCAAAAAACAAAAATCTTAACGTTCATTATAAAATGCAGTTGACGATGATAGATGGTGCAGTTTTAAATGTATTAAGTGGAAACAGTAGTAGTTCAACTTGTGCTTTATGTCGAGCTAAGCCATCTGAAATGAACAGCTTATCGGTTTTCGAAAGGCCTGTGAATGAGCAGTGCTATCAGTATGGATTGTCGACATTACATGCATGGATCAAATGTTTTGAATGCATTTTGCATATTTCTTACAAACAGCATATAAAGAAATGGAAAGTGGTAGGAAAAGAAAATAAAGATCAGGTTGCTGAGCAAAAGAGAAATATTCAAGCCAAATTTAAGTCTGAAATGGGTCTTATAGTTGATAAGGTTAATAAAAAATTTTTACATTATTTTAAGAACACTTTCAAGTGGTCATTTATACATATATAAAGTTTTGAAAAGCTTTTAAAAGATACTGCACTTTTATACTTCGAATTATAATCTTGATACTATATGCCTTCAACTGTGCACAAAATTTTAGTTCATGGTATAGATTTTATTAAATATTCTACCATTCCCATTGGAATGTTATCAGAAGAAGCAATAGAATCAAGTCACAAAATTATAAGAAATGCAAGATTAAGACATACGAGAAAAATAAGTAGGATTGCCTCCATGAGAGACCTCATAAATTAGTCAGAAAATACTTTTAAGAAAAAGTGATTTAAATGATCTGAAAGGGTATTTAGTTGAAAAGAAAAGATTTAACGACATAAAAACAGCGAATGAATCATTGGTAGAATCTGAAAGTGATTACAGTGATAATTGTTAATATACTTTGATTGCCTGTAATACTTATATATATTTTATGTCTGTATGTTAAATATGTTATGTTAAATAAATAAAATTTATGTTTCTAAATTTGTTTTTACTGAGCGGCAAGGACTTACGTACTAAATTTACTTTTGTAACATTTTGCTCTTATCTGATCACTAATTTCCAAGTTTTAACAATTTTTAAATTTAGGTTGTATGGGAGGTGGGCGTGGCGCTTGTCCGATCTTTTTGAAAATTGGAAATATGTTAAAATATTAATAAATATATTTACATGCAAACTGTCGCTCTTATCTGATTACTAATTTCCAAGTTTTAACAATTTTTAAATTTAGGTTGTATGGGAGGTGGGCGTGGCGCTTGTCCGATTTTTTTGAAAATTGGAAATATGTTAAAATATTAATAAATATATTTACATGCAAACTGTCGCTCTTATCTGATTACTAATTTCTAAGTTTTAACAATTTTTAAATTTAGGTTGTATGGGAGGTGGGCGTGGCACTTGTTAGACTTTCTCCAAATTTCGCATAAATACTTCTTTTCCTAAGAAAAACATTCATGCCAAATTTCACCTCCCTACTCTAGCTGCTTCTATTTTTGGCCACCCGTTGTATGAAATCGCGACACAGTGCGACATCAAGATGTGTACTTTATGCAATATGAGAGAAGATGAAACACTACACCATTTTATTGAAAAATGTCCTATACTAAACGAATTCCGAATAAGGTATTGTGGGAAAAAGGCCATTGAAAAGAATGAGTTGATTGATATTTTAAATGGTAACTTACATGAGGGTTGGAATAGAATCTACAAGTGCTTTGATGTATAGAAAATTGTTAGTAGATGAGTTCGATTAGAAAAAAAAAAATTATTTATGAAAGTAAAAATTATATATGGCTTTATAGTCAATGTCAGTTAAATTCTTTTTTAAAATTGTATTTATTTTGTTTAAAGCTGCGTTCTCAATCAAAAAAACATTTTCACTTGGTGTTCCCAATAGAGAAACAATTTCTTTTGTAACTACACACATTTTGCATCAAGAAACCGTTCGCAAATTTTAGCCACAACAATATTATGCATTTATCTTTATTTTTGTAAACATTTTGTTAAAATTTTCATTCAAAACTAAATAAAAGTATTTTAAACGTCAGAAACAATTTCATACAAATTGTTGCTGAAGTTCTAGTTGACTCAACCAAGGTGAATTTACCCAAGGTGAATTTATCTTGCTTCGTAAGCAACAGCTGATTACTAACCTTATGTCAAAATGGTATACCGTCCTGTTGGTTATGGGGAATCTTAACTAAATTCTTTAATTTTCGATTAAAATTGTGAAATTTAAAACTTTTTTAAGTTATAAAATTTCAAACAAACACAATTTAATATGAATTTTTGACACAACGTTAAAATGTTTAACAGTGTTGTAAAACCTTTTCAAAATAAGACCACCTTGTATGAATTCGCCTTGGACTCAACTTTAGTTACATTTTTAAAAAATATTTTAGTTACATTTTTGTTCTAAAAATGAAAGGAAAATATATGGAATACTTTGGGAAGAAAAAAGATAGAAGAAAAAACAAAATTGTTTTTTTGATTGGGAACGTAGCTTAAGTTTTTAATTTTTTTTAATGAATTCCAATGTAATGAATGAATAAGCTACGTTCACAATCAAAAAAACAATTTAGTTTTTTCTTCTATCTTTTTTCTTCCCAAAGTATTTCATATATTTTCCTTTCATTTTTAGAACAAAAATGTAACTAAAATTTTTTTAAAAATGTAACTAAAGTTGAGTCAACTAGAACTTCAGCAACAATTTGTATGAAATTGTTTCTGACGTTTAAAATAATTTTATTTAGTTTTGAATGAAAATTTTAACAAAATATTTACAAAAATAAAAATAAATGCATAATATCGTTGTGGCTCAAATTTGCGAACGGATTCTTGATGCAAAATGTGTGTGGTTGCAAAAGAAATTGTTGCTCTATTATGAACACCAAATGAAAATGTTTTTTTGATTGTGAACGTAGCTTTAGGAAAACAAAATAAAGATTATTATTATTATGATTATTATTATTTTTATTATTATATGAACATGTCTGAAGCTTCAATGCTAACAAAAGTTTGGCTTAAGCCAAAAATAAATGAAATGTTAAAGGAATAGGAATTTTAAGAAAAAGCTTTATAAAAAAAATCAATTTGACTCTAATGACCGGCAATACACTGTACAAGTTCAGTGCTAAAGTCTGGCGCTTGACAGTGCATTTGTGTAAATATAAAAACGAGTTTGATATTTGCTCATGTTTGAAAAACTGTATAGTAAGCTTGTGTAGTGTATAATAAAAACGTTTAGTTCTGTTTGGGTTTTTTAAAGATGACAACTTAAAATGAGCACAGAACAAATGACTGGACAGATTTCATAGAATTATGAATTATGGCGAGGCAAAAGCAGCAATAGGCTCATGAAAGTCGAATTCTACGAAAAATTAAAAACTAAAGATATAAAACAAATAAAACCGTCAAGCGAATAAGAATTATAAACATAAGTTTTACTTGTTACAATATCAAAGCTTAAACAAAAACAACAACAATAAACAGTGAGTTTACACGCAAATAAAAAACATGGTTGTGATAAGATTCATGATTGAAGTCACTATATAACGATTATTTTTTAATCATATTATGGCTAAATATATTCGCAATATTACATCATAATATTTTTCCCTTAATCACATACTAAGTTAAGTAGTAATCATATTATTGTCATGTTAATCATAATAAGCTAAGGAATAAATCATATTATTGTCATGTTAATCATAATAAATTTAGAAGCAAACATATTTTGATACAGCACCTTTCATAACTGTCATAACAATACAAAATAAATTAAAATTTTTTTGCATCGATTTTTTATTTTGTGACTTTTTACAATTTTTCTTATAATAGCGGAGTTCAATATTAGGCTAGCAAAAGAGCAAATGCAAAATATCGTAACACTTTTTTAATATAAAACGAAATCTCTTCGTGTTTTGTTGTTGGATTTTACTACGATATTTTGCATTTGCACTTTTACATGACTAATACTGAACTCCGCTTTTTTTTAAGTTATAAATTTCATAAAACAAACAACACAACTGATTCAAAATTATTTTCCAAATGGCGCTACCATAATATTTATTAGAACAAAAATAGTTTGATATCATCTCAAACATAATATGATAAATGTTCAGAAATTTATCATGATATGGCTATTAAATATCATGGTATGGTTGTGGGTAATATAATACGTTTTGAAAGTTATCATAATTCAGTTGTTAGAAAAATAATTATTTTTCGGTCAACAATACTCAAATTCATAATTGCGATAAACATTGATATGTTTACAGTAACTATAATATTGTTGATATTAAATAAAATGACAATTATTTGTGTACGACAACAATATATTGTTACAATAAACATGGTGTTGTTACCGTAACCATGTCCAACCATATTTTTCTCTGCGTGTATCTTTTCTTACAGTCCCGAATACAATTGTTTGATTATTTGTCATCTCTAAATGTAGTTGTAAGTTGGTAAAGAAAAAACAAAACTAAAAACAAAATACTTTATTTTATTTTACCATCCAGCTAACCGATTTAAGTTAGATGGAATATCATCATTTAAATATTCTTTCAAATTAACAAACGGTAATTTTGGCTTTTGTACTTTACCAAGCATATACACATGAAAGTAATTTATTGAAAGTCGCAATACAGCATAAGGGTAAACAGAAGATTCATAAATATTTTGCGTAACCTCTGTGGGGTTTACACATGCAAGTAATTACTTGCAAGTAGTGTATACGTATTATCAACGAAAAATCGAGGAAACAGCCGGTTGGCTGAAAGTACAAAAATTGTGTGAAAGTTAGTGAAAAATTGTGAGTGTATTAAGTTTTTCGAACTTGCACTTGCATGTGGAAACGGGGAGTTATCGCTTCTTGCAGGATTACATTAAATCATAAAGTACTTTCTCGACATTCACACATTCATTTGCGTACGTACTAAGAGGGTAAAACTAAAAAATATTAACGAAAATAGGGAGACCTGAGATAAAATAATGTTTTCCAAATACAGTTAGTCAAACAATTCTTTTCAAGGTCAAACAATTTTTTAGGTAGCAGTCAGAAACAACTTTTTAATTTTTGCAGATTTTTTTTTTAATTTTAGTTCTTTATTAAATTTGAAGGTATTATATTAAAAAAAAATAGAAAAATTATATTATTGTATGTTACAAAATAAGAAAAAAAATTCATTTCTTGAAAGTGTCAAACAATTCTTTTCAAAACTAATTTAGCAAAGTGTTTGATGTTTCATACCATATTTAGGCGACGTTTTCTCCTAATATTTTGTATTTTTACCATTGGCATTAATTACTACTTGTAATCTGCTTGGCATTGATAATATCAGCTTTGGAATGTCATAAACTAGAGGGATTCTTACCCATTCCTCTTTAATAAATTTTATCAACTCATTTTTGTTCTTAGGGCTTCTTTTTGCTACCATTTTCTTCAGAAAACTCCACACATTCTCGATGGGATTCAGATCCGGACTTAAATATGATGTGTGCTTCGGATCGTTGTCCTGGTAGAGTTTGTATGTTTGTTTTTCTCCATGTTCTGAGTCAAAAAATCCAAAATTCTGGGCACTTTTTGTCAGTTCCTCCTTCAATATGCTTAAGTACATTTCTTTTGTCATTACTTCTTCGAAAATTCTTATTTCTCCAACTCCTTGGCTTGAAATGCAACCCCAAACCATAACGGAGAGTTTACCAAATTTGACGGTAGGTATTATATTTTAACTTTCGAGAGCACTCAGAGGTTTCCTCCAAACGCTGTTTGGCCCATCGTGGCAATACAGCATTATTTTTGTTTCGTCACAAAAAATGACGTTATTCCAATACTCAAGTGGAAGAGCAATTTGGTTATTGGCAAAATTTAGTCGTTTCTCTATATTTTTGGCTGAAAGTAAAGGTTTTTTTCTAGCTACACGCGATGAATATTTGTTTTTGTTTAGAAATTTTCTAACTGTTTCATGCGACACCACATTCATTTTTAAGGTCTGCAGCTAACTTTCTTGCACTTATTTGGGGGTTTTTCTCGATGTCTCTTATTATTTTTTTTCAGCCCGTCGAGTAAGCGTCTTTTTTCGTCCACTTGAATTCTTCAATTCTAACCTTTCTTCATTTTCGGCACGATTTATAATGTTATACACAGTTCTCAATTGCAATTGAAATATTTCAGACAATTCTTTCGGAGATTCTTTTGTCGTTAAACATATGTATGTATACGCAAATAATTGAAAGCTAACGGTATTCAATCTGCGACAAGTATTGCCAAGTTAACAAAATCTTTGCTTATGAAAACGCTGTTTGGAGAATTTGAAAACAATTGTTTGACATTATATTAATTCACGTTTTTTTTTAAATTTTTCGTTTTTCAACAGTTGACTTAAAAAGTAGTTCCTTGTTTTTACTATTTAAGTAAGCGATAAGCAAATAATCAAATATGGTAGCAATTTTTTTTTTATCCTAATAGTTTTTATATAAATCTTACAAACTGCCAAATGTTTTATTAAATTTTTATTTTGAAAAGAATTGTTTAACTAACTGTATGTATTAAGATTTGTTCTTGCACGTTAAAATCACTTGTTAAAAGTGATGTAAATAATACGTAGGTATAGACGTTGTTCGAAGCAGCCTTAACTCAAGTATCGGCTCTGTCAAATTGTTTTTTCTTTATTTAAATTTTCTACATAAAAAATAGGTTTTCTGAAGTTAAAAAATAAAAAAGGTGTTCAATAAGTGTCATCTCTTGCAAAAATAATGAATTTTTGCTGATGAAAGGTAAACAGTGTTTAACGAAATTCCTCATTACAATATACCTTACTTGGTAAGAGAAGTTTATTTAACTTATGGAATGCTCAAATTTGAGGAGTGGAAATATGTAAACACAGCAATTTTGGGGAATAAGTCTTAAAGATGGAATTTAGCCTTATCCCATAGTTTTTAGCATAATTTCAAATGTTCGCGTAGGATGAAAATAATTTGACTGAAACATTAAAATTATTGTGTAATAATTCCCTTCAAATGATTATCATAATTACCAAAATGTAATTGATCTTTAAACGCCAGTTACAAGTACAAACAAACATAAATACGACAACAATTATAAGACACTTAAGATTACTGCCATATTAAGATACAGTGGACCGAGAAAAAAACTTGAATAAACAGTGAGTGGGTGTTTGAAAACAAAATAATTTTTTTCTAAATAAATATATAAGTAAACAAAAAGAAAATATTGGTAATTAGTTATTGAAGCCACAAAATTTTTTTCAACTAAAACTCAATTTCAAGTGCATGTGGGTTTAAGCGCCATCGAGATTTAAGACGTTTTTTTTTTTTGACATTTTTAAACTACTGTCAACAAATGTCAATTAATTATTGTTTTTATTTTTGGTAATAAACAACAAATTACAACTTTTTTTGCCTTAATACATTTAATAAATCAGTTAGTTATGTACAATTCTCATAATAAATATAATGATAAATTGATATTTGATCAAATCTTGATGGATAATTGGATAATTATCTACTTTGAAATCTTTAATTTTTTTGTTGATATTAAGAGAAATTAACACGTAAACTGTTTAAGATCTTAACCGAACAACACAATATACTTAAGTCCCTAATTTTATTTATTTAATCAAACATAAAAAGTCCATAACTTTTTCATAAAGTGTTCAAATTTTAGTTTTAGCAATTAAAAACTAATTAACAAATTTTTACAATCTTTAAAATTTTGCCAGCTGTTTTTCTTCCTCTCAAATTTCTATTGCAAATTTTTTGAATTGATAATTTATTTTATAAATGGCCACACAGCACCTTGACTCTGGCAACGAAACAGCAAACAAATAAAATCATTTACAATTTTAATATTCAATTCACCTGAATAGACAATAAAAGATGTTTAGCGGCAGAAAATACAGAAAAAGGTGAAATTAAATTTCATAAGTAAAAAAAAAGAAACACAAAAAACTAAAAGTAAAAACAAATAAATAAAAAACATGTTTAAAACAACAGGCATCTAAATAATCATTTGTTAGACAAATAGATTTTTGCTTCAATACATTTATAGGAATGTGCAAACTCTCGGTGAACAGTGGAACGGAAAGCAAAAACGATAATCATTATCGAACAAGTGGTTGCTTAAAACTAGGAAAAAAGATTTGCGCTCTTTTTACAAAAAACATTTGGAAATTTTTAAAAGTTTTTTATATGTCCCTGCAAGAACTTTTTTCTCCCAGTAACTTATAATGAATGTTATAAGAAACTAGCTGACCCGACAGACGTTGTCCTGTCCAAATTAGGAGTAATGTTTGCGTTTGTTTTTTAATATCCGTTTAAAAGATACGAACATTTGAAAGAAAAATTAATCAAATCGATGGAGCCGTTTTCTGATTTTAGGTAAATCGAAAAATGTGGGCGGGGCAAAATTTTCTTTCCGTAAAAACCTAAGTTGGACAATGGCGATGATTTTAAAGAAAAAATCGTCCAAATCGGTCGAGCCGTTCTCAAGCTATGCGCTTAATAGAAAAAGTAGGCGTAAAAGTAGGCGTGGTACATTTTTCTTTTGATGAAAACGTAATATAGATTAATACGAACATTTAAAAGAAAAATTAGTCAAATCGATGGAGGCGTTTTTTGATTTTAGGTATATCGAAAAAAATGGGCGGGGCAAAATTTTCTTTCGTTAAAACCTAAGTTGAACCATGGCAATCATTTTAAAGAAAAAATTGTCCAAATCGGTCAAGCCGTTCTCAAGTTATTGCTTAATAGAAAAAGTGGGCGTAAAAGTTGGCGTGGTAAATTTTTCTTTCGATGAAAACTTCAAATGGATTAATACGAACATTTCAAAGAAAAATTTGTCAACTCGATGGAGACGTTTTCTGATTTTAGGTAATTCAAAAAAAGTGGGCGGGGCAAAATTTAATTTTCGTATAAATCTAAGTTGGACCATGGCGATCATTTTAAAGAAAAAATCGTCCAAATTATATAGATGTCATTGGTGGTGCAATATGAAAATTAGATTTGGCCAAGCCCCTCCGGCCGCAGACCGAAAATCAAAAATCAGACTTCACAGTGTCACCCGCCTGAAAATTTCATTAAAATCGGCCCAGCCATTTTGGAGTCCATACGTTACATGCATAAATACATATGTACATACATACCCACCAAACAATTTTGGGAGTGCTCCTAAATATGACTCTTAAAAGATTCCTTTTCTTGAGGGTTTTATGATTAAACTTCTAATTTATGAGCAATTCTGATTGATTTCGGAGCCTGTAGAATTCAGGACTCCGAAAAGACTCATTTTTGTGAGCAATTTAGGAGCACACTCCTAGAAAACTCTTATTTATGAGGGTTTTCTGAGGGGCAACGGTAGCTTGTTTTCTTTTTCTAGATAATTTCAATATTTTGCGTTTGTCTGTCATTATTGTGATCATTTTGAGCTGTTCCGTTGTGGTTTTGATAAAATCTTTGATAAATTGTGCAAAAAGTAATTTTATTTCTGTGTTTTTAAATAAAAAACTATCCATTTGAAGCCTTTGTTAAAAGAAAATTAGGTGGTTTTGTCCGCTGAAATTTATTTAAAATGATTATGATTTCCATGCACAAAACATATATTAATAAAACTTTTCCATTAAAAGCTAAAAAGCACAAATTTACATATAAAATGAATACCCTAATTTCAAGAAAAAGAAACACTCTTATAACAATCTTTTTTGGCCCCGAAATCGCTCTTTTATGACTCTTTTAAGAGGTTGTTATGATTGATTTGCGAGCAAAAAGGCTCACAATTTTCCATACAAATCGTTAAATTTAGGAGTCCTAAAACGCTCATATTCAGAACAAAATTTTTTGACGGTTTCATAGGAAACACGCTCATGTCTGAGGGTTTTAGTAGCTTTTTTATGAGAATTTTGCTCATAAAAAGAGACTTTTAGGACTCATATTGTTTGCTGGGTACATTCATACATACATACATACACACATCCTGTTTTATATATATAGAAGAAGAAGATAAGTAGATACCCTACAAATAATAGGACCAGTCCAAACAAGCGTGTAAAGAGTAGTCCACAAGGGACCAGGACTAGTCCAAAAGTAACCCAAACGTATGGAAAAAATCTGGTCTATTTAACATTACGATGTCCTAGGAGAGGACCATATAACCCACCTTTGGACCACTAAGGAGTAGTTTTAAAACTACTCCATGGTATACTCAAGAGGATTAATTTTGAAGTAGTTTAAAAACGAAAGCATGTCGTTAAAAAACGAAGACATGTCGTCTCACTACAAACACTTTTTAACAATGACATGGTCCATGCTTCCATGGAGTAGTCCATTTTATCAAAATGGACCAGGTGGTCCAATTTTATTTGCAGGGTAAATAGATTTCTTTAAACACTACAGAGAAAGAAAAACTCGTACTAAATTTTAATTTTTTTCACTTTCTTTTAGTACGAGTCGTACTTTGCGTAACATTTAAGTACGAATAACACCAAAAAGTAACTACTCAAAGCAATTCAAAATGCGATTACTTTCGAAAACAATTGCTTTATGCATACATACGTTTGTGTTTGTAAAAGTAAGTTGTACAAACAACAACAACCACAGTGTAAAATTAGGTAAATAGAGGGTTTGCCTGTTTTGTTTTGAAACCACAACAACACTACAAAAAGAACATTTACATTTTTTTTAATGTTTAAAAAGTAAAATAAGAAGCAAAGGGTCCCGAATTCTATTTGTCAAAATTATTAATTTAAATACGTCAAATTTTCAAATTGAAATAATTACGAAAACCATATCGGACATGCTGGTTTTGACTTGTAATGAATAGCTCTTCTGTAAACAAAGGAGGGAATACAACAAATGTAAAACAAACATATGGATGTTTAAACGGCTTAGAAAATAAAATAATATTCTCTCTCTCTGGTTCTCTGGTTAAGTGTTTCGGTTAAAATCAAAATGATGAAACAGAACTGGGGCTGAACGATGTTTTTCATACAGTTTGACATAAAGTTATGCCAGAGAATGCGGTCGAGAAATAAAATCAATTTTATTTCGAGGACGTTTTTTCTAATGCTCTCACATAAATACAATTATTCTCTTAACAATGCTACCATACTTTCATTCAATTTCATACATTTTGTAAACAAAGAAAAATAAGAACAAAAGAAAATGAAAGAAATGAGAGAGAATTTGAAGTTACTGCCGACGTTTTAATTATGGGCTTTAAAATTTTTGCTTGAAGTTGAAGACTCAGTTCTGTTTCATCATAAAATCTCACTTTCGAATTATTTCAAGTACGAATTTGAAATTTAAACCAACTTAGAAATTCATTAATCAAGCAGAGCTTAAGAATAATAGTTTTCTCACTTTTATTTAAGTCAGTCCCGTTTTCCGATTATTTTAAGTACGGGACACTTAAATTATCCGTACTTGAATCAAGCATTCTGTACTTGATTACCATAATATTGACACCGCTTCTGGTTGATTTAAGTATGCATTGATGGATTTTTCTTTTCATTGTACGTAATTTTGACCTTCAATAACTCTTTATTTTAACAAGGGGGGATTAATATAGGATTTTCTCCGCTATGGTATAACAAACACAGCCTTCGCTGCCTTAAGCTTTACTGCATAGGTGGATGCAAGGCTTATTATTTAAAGTGTTACAAACATCATCTCAAACACATAATACTATTTCTACTATTGTGGTGTCGCTTTAAAAAATATAAAATAGCAAGCGTGATTAATAATGTTAATCGCATAAAAATGTCAAAAAAAAAAATTAGATCACATAAAACTTAATCATAACAAATTAATATTAAACTAATCAATATTCCATCAATCAGTTCAAAACACTTTTTTCATTAAAATATGTACAACATTATGAATGTTAAAAAAAGAAGAGGAAATATTTTCTTAAGCAAACCCACTGTGCTCTAGTGTTTGCTGCTGGTGCGAATGTTAAGGTTTAGCATGATGTCGACGACGATCACCATTAACATTGCGATCACATCAAATGTCAGACATAAAAAATGCTCAGTCAAAATGACATATGAAAGTGTTTTTTGCTGGCAAAAAAAAAACAAATAATTAAAGTAACCAACAAAAAAATTTTTATGTAAATTCTTTCACTATTTTTTGTTTTTCTTAAACTCAAACTTATTTAAAATTTAACTTTTAGTTTTAAATTTTTTTTTTTTTTTTTTTTTTTGCAAAAGCTAATGCGTACCAATGAAAAGAGGGAGAGTCTTTTTTCTCTCTTTCTTTTACTGTTTCAATCTGTATGAACTTTTTTTTTTGCATATTTTTAAATTTGGTATTTAATTTAATCTGCAAGATGCAAATCCCCATAAGTATTTAATAAAAATTTAAACAGTTTCATTCAAGTGGCATCTCTACAAGCATTTGAACAAATTTACAAAAAAAAAAAAAATAAAAATGAAAGTAAAAGATTTTAATATTATTAAATTGTTGGTTGCTTTATCAAAAATAATAAACTTGGCTAAAGGAAATACTTCATAAAGATAAAAAAAAATATTTAAAAATAAATGAAAAGTGAATTGTATTAATTGAATTTGATTTGTGAATAACTTTAAATCGACATAAAACTACAAAAATATGGCTGAAATTAACAAATTAAATTAACTAAAAAAGGGGAAGTGAATATTTTAGATTGCATTTTATTTCGGTTAAAAAAATAAAACATTAAAAGTTTTATTGCTTTTAAAATGTTTTATTTTGAACGCCTTCTTGTGGCCACTTAATCGAAACGAAGCGGTAATAACATGCAGTGTCTGACAGTCGTACCAACCACGCCAAGACACTTGTTGTTCCACCTGCCCAAAAAAAAACTAATTGTTTGTTTTTAATTTCAATTTTTATTAACTACTTTTGTTAATTATTACCAAAATAGTAAAAATGTCCAAAAACAAAAAAAAAAAATGCTAACTACTAGTTTTATTAATTTTTTAGTTTTTTGCAAAAAAAAAACAACTTGCAAGGTCATTTAATAGAGACACGACTTTAAGCTCATTCAGCCGCACAACAAAGCAACGAAAACATACATACATCCATACAACGAAAATTGCTTATATGAATGTAAAGCTACGAGTATGACGTACAAAAAAAAATACTTTACAAGTTTGCAAAATATTTGTTGTATTGCTTTGCGGTTAATTTAGTCTATTATTTGTTGCAAAATGTTTAAGTAGGCGTTTATTCACTGCAACATTTTTGTTGTTATTTTTCGAAGTGAGCGTCAAAAAAATAGACTAAATTGAGAAGAATATTTAAACGATTTTTAATTCTTATGCAAGTTTTATTTGCACCCTCCACTACAAGCGGTGAACGAGGGTATACTTAGTTTGTCAAACTGTGTAAAACTTGTCTTTGAATAATTCAAAGTCAATTTAGCCATGTCCGTCTATCTGTCTGTCCGTCTGCTGAAAACACGCTTACTTTCGAAAGACTCAACATAATAGAACAATTTAGTTTTAAATCAGCGTTACCGATTTCTATTTAATTATCCAAAAATAGGGAAAAAAAATTTTTAACTATTGTTGGATCATAAAATTTTTGTGCAATTTTTGTGTAATTTCACCTCTACATTATATCATAAACAAGTAAATTTTTCTTTTTATTCTGCCTTGAGCACATGGAAAAAAATTAAACTTAACAAGAACTGGCATGAGGAATAAATTGTCGACAGGTACCATCTTGTCAATATTTTTTGCAAAGGAATGTATAGAACGTCAACGGTAGGTAGTCCATATCAAACGATGTTTTGGAAAATTTTGTTAGGCCAGCTGTTGAAAGCCATCGAACCTTGTGGTTTCAACAAGATGGATCCACAGAACATAGTGCAGGTGCCCCAATGCCCTTGATAAGAGAGGAGCTTGCCAAACTTACTATTTTGCGCACAAGCGATTTTAACTTGCCTTCATGTTCATCTGCTTTAACAGCTCCGACAGTTTTCTTTGGGGATATTTGAAAAAAAGAGTGTAAAAAAGTAACCATGAACCATCCCCTGACTAAAACCCAACATTCGAAATGAAATCATGGTAAATTCACCCAACACTTAAAGTTATGAAAAATATGTCAAAAAGAGCACGTTTGCACCAAATGGAAAATGGGCACCACTAATTTACTTAATCGAACAAAAATTCCCAAAATATACTGTATTTAAATAAAACAAAATTTAATAACAATCGCATAAATAAAAAAGTCATAAAGAATTTAAACAAGAAAACTTATGCTCCGTCATCCTGTATATTTTATTCGTTAATGGAACACAATTGGGTCGCACGTCGAAGGACGTATCGCTGTTAATTTCTACAAACTCGTTTCAATAACCCATATTTCTTTCGAAAACGTTTTATGTTTTTTTTTCTGAAAATAATCTTTAACAAAAAATTGGGAATTAAGCACGACAAACAAAATCTTGTAAATTAAAAATTTTGTATTCCCAAAAAAAATTACTTTGGTAATAAACTGGGAAGTGCACGGCTAAAAAACTAAACTGGCAACATGCTTGATTTTTTTGATTTTCTTGCGAAAACAATAAAGCAAGTTGTTTTTTTTTTTTTCTTTACCTACTTACAACTACAATTAAAGATGGAAGAATTCCAACCAATTGTACAAGGTATATTTATAGCAGGTAGCCGCGAGATTACAACAATTGTACAATAAAACAAACAACAGGGCTTTTTATTGTTGTTTTGTGATACGAACTGTCAAACAGCAAAGGGGTTGATAAGAGACAACAAAGACAAAAGATAGAGACAAAAAACTTGTTTACTTGTTTACTATACAACATTTGACAGCTTGTCTCACAAAACAAGCAAATAAAAAATAAACAGCTGGCTTTCCGAGACTACCTGCTATAAATATACCTTGCAATTGTAGTGGGGAACGTAAGAAAAGATAAACTCACTGTTTATTGTTGTTGTTTTTGTTAAAACTTTGATATTGTTACAAGTTGTACTGTTGCTTATAATTCTTATTCGCTTAGCAGTTCTATTTGTTTAATATCTTTAGTTTTTCTAAAATCTTTGGATAAATTTGCCTGACGATCTGGCCTAAGCAACCAGTGAAATCCGCATAGGACTAGCTTATCCCTTCAACAATAAATTTCCGTTTTTTTTTTATCAAGAATAAAAATTTGGAATTAAGCACGACAAACAAAATCTTGTAAATTAATAATCATAAACAATTTAAATTCATTCCAATTATTATTTATTTATTTTGTTTTTCAAATCTTCAATTTGAAGACTCAAAAAGGAATTCATAATGGCGAATTCACACCGTTTTGGTGGTTCTGGGGAATCTTTCATAGATTTTATAATTTTCACTTAGAATTATGATATTTAAAACGTTTTTAAATTATCATATTTCAAAACACACGATTGAAAATGAAATGTTTGTTTGAATTGTTTACTACAGTGTTGTACTATTTTGACACAACGTTAAAGTATTTTACAGTGTTGTATCTGTTTTCAAAATAAGAAATTCATTTTGTATGTTTATTTTTCTTTTCTTTGACAATAAGGTCGTAACTGGTGTATGAAATATATTAGATCTTAAACATGCAACACAATTGAGTCGTACGTCGTAAGAACGTAGGACGTAACGCCATATTTTAGAACCCGCTTTACTTATCCACAATGCCGTCGTAAACGTATTTTGTTTTCTTTTAACTATATATAAAAAAAAAATTCTAAATTTATAAAAATTATTGTTCATTTTTTTTTTTTTTATTTTGTTATCAAATATTCAATTTGAAAACAAAGAAATAACGTTATTTTATATTTAAACTTTTTGTCTATGGCAATACGATGGTAACCGGCTTATGATATAGAATAACATCTATGTCGACGTAAGATGTAGATATGCTTTTACGTTTACGCCAGATATTGTGTGCCGTTGTATAAAATATTATACGTTTTAATTTGACAACCTATCTACGTCGTACACTACTACGTTCATATGGCGCTATTGTCAGTCAACGTACGACGTATATACAATTTTACATTTACGTCCGTAATTGTGCCTTTGTATAAAATATTATACGTTTTAAATTGACAATATACCTACGTTGAAAGCTTCCGCGTTCATACGGTGCAATTGTGTTTCTACGGTTACTCATTAACAAAAATAAAATTTGTTTTCTGTAATTCATTAAATTTTGGGTTATTTTAACGATTTGTCTGTGCAAAATTTAATGGCAACACTGGTTTAAATTCAAGTTCTCCTAAAGAGTTTGGAATTAAAATCCAGCATAGTAGGAAAAGAGCTATGAATTCAAATGTGGAACAACAAATCTAATTGTTTTATTTTAAACACAAAATTGAGTGTTTTTAATTATAATTCGCGTTAAAGTGTTGTTTGTATATTATTTTTAGCATTTCTACAATCTTTGGAAAAGGTTTCCTGATGATCTGGCCTAAGCAACCAATGAAATGCGCATAGAAGGTAGCTTTCCCTCAACAATAAATTTCAGTGTATTTATCAAATATGAAATACTGGAAATTTAGCACGTCATACAGAAATCTTATTAATAATAAATTTTGCATTCACACAAACAACTTTGAAATTTTTTAATCATTTAAAGAACTCCATGTTTATTGTGTCCAAATATTTTCAAGCAAAAATTTTTGATCAAATTGTTTGGACTCTTTCGTAGCATTTGATAATTATTTTAACATAAAAACGCTATAATTATTTAAAATATATTCAAAAATTTGCCAATGGAAATTTCAGAATTCCTAAAAACTTTTTGATAACTTTGTTTTAAATTTAATTTCCAAGTTTATGGACAAAATTTCGAAATAATAGTTAATAGCTGTTATTAAAAACAAATTAGTCTTTTACTTAAAGTGAAAAGGAACAAAAAATATATGAAATATTTTTTATTTTTGCTTTTCTCATGCCCTATACCACTGTAGGAGGTATATGTTAATGTTTGTAACGCACAGAACGTAACATCACATGCCCACTCACTATTAATTTGTTAGTCAAATAAAGCACTTCAGTCCAAATTACCAGCCGCAATTTTGAAGAAAATGCAATGGATTTTGGCACATTTGCTTTTTGGACCAAAGACATAGATAATCCTTGGTGAATTACTGTTATTCTAATACAAACGACACCCCAAATAGGACTTTATTGCCCATAAATCGATTAAACATACAGATATTCGAATTGTAGGTTAATAAAACCTTTTGTTTACATTTATCTTAAGAAAAAACCAAAAGCACTTCAAATACATCCCACATACAACATTTTCGATAAATGAAAAAGAAAAATGTTTTCAAATGGCGACCACGACGACCAACCTTTTAAAGGTAAAATCGTAAGCGATGGAAGTAACGACTTCAATGTGGCCAATCTTCATGGAAAAACAGGCCAAAGCACTTCGAGCAGTTTGAGTGCCGGGTACAGGAGTCTCGATCTTATCACCACCGATACCACGCAATTAAATGTAGAAGGTACCAATGCCCAAAGTTTTGTTATTTTAAGCAACATCTTGAGAACCCAACATAGCGGCGTTGCGAGAAGTTTCATCCCGAACAGAATTAACTTTCATGCCACCAGTGACACAGGCAATGGTTTCATGGCCAGACAAGTCTGTAATGCAAGCAAAAGATATTGTTGAAACTGGCATAGATGTTAGCAATGGCTAAAACGAATTTCCCATAACGTATTTAGGGGCCCAAAGATACTATGGAAAGCAAAATTTCACAAAATATTGTAGTGTTTGTAACAAAACGGACCAGAACTCTCATATTAACCCAACTATTAGAAGCCACTTTAATTGCCAAAAATCTATGGAAGATGTTCGCATCGATAGCTTTACATATTTGCAAGTCAAAATTAACTAATGAGGATATAATTCGGCTTAAAAAAAAACTCTGATATATGATAAAACAAAAAAAAAACTTTGCAATTATGTCTAGCGTAGGTATAAAATAATCCATTTTTTCTTCCCCATCTGACTCTAATCTAACTATACCTTTTTACCTCACGCCTCTGTGCATTAATTATTTTACCTGTTCAAGGGTTATTTACACTATCACACAAGTATTACGTATTTTGAGGCAAATACAACCCTGTCATAATAAGTTGTTATTGTTTTTTGAAAATTTTGAAACAATAATAATGTTAGAGATGCATTTTCGTCAAAAAATGTAGACTTGTGTGATACTGTAAAAAGGCTTTTAGCCAAATTTTTAGAACTGCAAAACGAATTGAAATCTAGAAAATAAATTTAAGTAACTCTTAATATTTTTTTTTAACAGAGCCAAAATTATACATAAGTAATTGCTAATAAAGTAAATTTAAAAAAAAACAAGTTTTGTATGCCAATCGGGTATTTAGACTGAAACACTTAATCTACCCATAAATTATGTATTATTGTTTTAATTGTTGTTGTTTGTCTTCATCAACATTTGATATCACAAAAGTACTTACCGCCATGAAAAATCCATTATCAAGTTTTAATATTTTAGTTGTACTGGAAATGACAAAAAAATTCAAAAAACAACAACAACAAAATGTCACGAAATTGTCGTAAATACGAACAAATTGTATGGAATTGTTATTAGAAAATAATATTGCTTCACATAACATGAGCAATGACTGTAACAATTTTTCTTTTTTTGTTTGTTCTAATATTATTTTAGATTTATTATTAAATAAACATTAGCTTAGACTCTAATAGACAGACACTGAGACTTCTTAACGATAACAAGCTTTAAAAAGAAAAAAAAACATAAGGTCTGTTCAATTAATAGAAAATTCTTTCAAAAACTGATACTAGTGAGTGTTGGCTGCCTGCAAAATCACCCAAAGAAGTTTATTAAATATCGACCAAATTTTGCACAGAAAATATCACCAATTTTTTGGGTGATTTTCGTAATTATGAGTTAATAATTCATTTTTAACATAGTAACACTCAGTTTAGATGAGGGCTTTTACGAAGTCGCTTTGTCGACGTCTCTTTTGGTTTGTTGGTGAGCGGTGTAGAAAAGAAAGAGGGGTTAACAAAATGTCTCGTTTTGTATTTTGCATGTCGTTTTTTACATTTCTCTTTTAACTTTTTCTGTTTACGTTTTATTCTTTTTCTTACTTTGAAGTGTGTGGTTGAAAATACAGTGAGACCTCGATTATCGATAATAGACGGGATCGGCAGAATTCTTGATTATTTATTTTTTTTGGTGTGTTTCTTATTTTATGTAAATATATAACGTTTTATTATGTAAACATGAGGAAAAAAGTAAATTTGGCAGAACATGCTTCCACACCGTTAAGATATTCTCTTTCTTCGTTTATTTAAATTTCTTTTGATTGTTCAAAATTTAACGAAAAAAAGATAATTTGTTTATAATTTCGGATAATAGAGGCAATTTAAATCAGTGCAAAAAAATTTTTGTTTTCCATTTTATTGAAGCTGCCGGTTAATCGAATGACGGGTAATCAAGGCCATACTGTAAATAAAAAAAAAGACATGCAACCAAAAATCATCGTAGCTTTAAAAGGGAATCAAGATAAAACGACGTCGTAAAAGCCCTCATGTGAATTGAGTGTAAGAAACATTGTTTTGGGCGTCTTTTCGTTTTCTTATTTTGACAAATTCTTCAATGCGATAGAAACAAATAACAGATATAAGATCTAGTAAAACAACTTATGTTGTCAGTTTATAAAATGTATATGTATAATTATTGATTAAAATCCAGAAAATCTTGAATCGCTAACCAAAGCTTCTTAACACAGCCTGCCTTTTGCCGAGCGCAACTCCTCTATGGTCACTGACTTCTCTAACTAAGTACCTGTTTTTAGAACGCTAACAACAAGCAGTTAATCTTCTAGAAGAACAGTTTTTTTTTATACTATAGAGGCTTTAGTTAGCGAGTCCGGATTTGGAAATTTGGTTTCGGGATTTTAAGTTTCGGGCATATTGAGCCCTTACCGCAAAAATAGCTTAAGCGACATTATTTTGAATATTTGTTTTTTTTTAGTAAATAAATTTATTGGCAACACTTGCAACATCTCCTAAAATGTCATGGTCACATGAGGTACCATTACGATTTTAAAGCAAAAACAATTTTAGCTTAAGCGCCGACCTTCAAACAAAATTGTGATGAAATTCAATAAAAAAAACCTTCTCCTGTAAAATTGTGTTTTTGTCGCTTAAGTTTTTTTCTGCAATAAGGGCCCGAAACATAAAATCCAAATTCTTGAATTTCTAAATTCAGTCCCGCCATCTGAAGCAAAGATTTTCTCCTCTATAGCATAACAAAAAACATTCTCTGCATAGCCAATCGATATGTGTCATATGATACTACTCCAACCTAACTATGTATGTAGTCTAAAACTAATTTGTAAGAATTGCAAAATCAAAATTTGAAAATAAAAATTGGGTGATTTTTCATTATTTTTCGGATATAATTTTTATTTTTTTTTTACCATTTTTCGTTTGGGCGATTTTGCTGCAGTCGTAACCCTGCGGGAAATTTGTGTCGATTGTTCCTAATGTACCTATCCCGTGACCAGTGAACACAATATTGTAATAAAATGGAACTAATTGTGATAGGTGAAAACACGACACATTACCTAACTGGTGATAATGTGTTTAAAGAGTAGTTACTCCATAGGAAAGGTAATTGACACAAAACTAGTCATGTGACTGGATTTTGTGCGGGTAGTGGCTGATTCTATCTGCTTCTATTACTTCATATGAAGGAGACCATTCAGTGACCTGTCACGAAGTGTCAAAAAGGCGCAAATTAACCCCCTCCTAGGACATCGCCATGTTAAAGTGACAAGTCCCCTTCATATAAAGTGTTAGAACTAAAACCGGTCCCTACCACTTTAGAACTGCCACGTGACAAGTTTGGTGTTAGTTCATTTTCCTCTAGGGAAGTGTTCACGGCAGGGTTGGTACAGTTGTAATTTTTTTTAGTACTATTAAAACTTGAAAAGTACAATGGTACACCAATCGCTAATTTGGTACAATTAAGGAATTTTCATAGTTTTAGAAAATTCATATGGCCACACATGATTTCAGTCATATTTGCGAAGTTTTGAGAACAAAATTCCACAAAATTGAACGAAAAAAAATAAGTGCTTTTTTCTCCTTTTGATTAATTCAGCATAAATACTTCATATGGTCCAGGGGCCGGAATACACATATTTAGACCCCTTTCTTTTCACATTGTAAGTTGAATGTCGATTGCCCAAGAAAAAAATCTTTTAGTACAATTTAGTTCAAAAAAGTAAAATTTCCAATGCCATCCCTGATACACGTACTCAAAAAACTTGCAACGAGAGAATGAAAAAAGTAGATACAAATTTGAGAGACAAAAAATTTGCTGAAAATTTCTAAAATTTTTATTAGCAAGAATTATTCAACCCACCTGTTTAATGTTGTTGTTAACAAAACAAAAAAATTTTTCATATTTTTTAAATTAAAAGTTTTTCAATCACATAAAATACCTGTTTTTCCAAAAACTTAAGAACAATTTTCTTTCGTAAATAGTTCAAAACAATTGAATTCAGGCAGAAATAATCTCCTATCTTACAGCTGACTACTGTCGACTGTTTTTGCTGGACAAGCGTTAATTTCCTTTTTTATTTTTTCAAGTAGTTTTGAGAACAATTTTGTAAATTTTAAATTCACCCTCTAGTTAAGTAAACGAACACACCTATTGAAGTTTCATTCATTTGTTTTGCTTGTAATAATTTTTTTTATTCATGCTTGATGACAGTCAGAATTTAAAAAAAAAAAATTCTACATAATAATTTTTAAAGATTTATTTCACTACAAAGCGAAACAATTTACAAATACAAAATGATATCAAGTAATGAAAATAGTTTAAAAATTATAAACATGTATGAATGTACACTAAATATTTAAATATAGTAGAATATGCTTTGAAGTATTTATTAACAATAAAACAAAAGACTTAAGAAGCAAACAGTTGCAAGTGTTATAATATTTTATTATGAAAAACGAAAATCTTAAGAAAAAACATACAATTTAACACCTGTTGCCGACCCCTGTTGTAAATTTAAAAATATTTGTCTTTTTGTGTTTCCTAAGTAGACAGTTAAACAACTAATTTAGAAAGTTCAAATTATTTAATTGTCGTGTTATAGAGTGTTGCAAGAAAATTAAAAATATGCTTAACTATTGCACACAGAGGAAAAAGAAAGGTTTCTAATTATTTTTGTAATTTAGTCAGAGTAATTTAAGAAAGAGCGGCTTATATGGAAGCTTTGAGTCACTAGTGACTTAATTGTTAAGATTCATTAAAGCATTATTGTATCTAGTTTTATCATGACATCAATATTTTGTGATATTTGTTAAAGCCAGCTCTGGGTAAAGATGTTATTCGAAGACAGTTTAAGTCCACTAGGGATTTATAGATTCGAAAAAAATTCATTTAAATTCTTAAAGGTAAATTCTACGAGGATATTTGTTCAGGAAATATAAACCTTTTCTTTCGGGCATGTTCTAGAAATCGAATTGAAGTGGATATAAAATTGAAAAAAATTTACGAGCCTGTAATGAAAGTTTTAAAAATATTTATTTTTATATACTTCATTCTTTGAGTACTAGTTATTTCTTAGGGTGGTCTAACCAAAGTGCTCGATGTAAATTCTAAATAAAACAAAAAGTTTTCAGAGAATTATCTTAATATTTGTTATTATTATAAAAGGATCTATGACAATTATGCGTGAAACAAAATATCGGCCAAATGCTCGCCACTGCTTCGGTGGCATATCTCTATACGATGGTCCGTATTTTCAAGTTACAAGTCTGTGTTCATACGGCTCTTGTCTTATTGACAAGATTCTTCCTTTTTCTTCTTTGAACATGAATTGGCGTTCAAATGATTCATGTCATGTTAACAACATGTGATTTTTTGATATTGAAAACAATGACAAAATTAAACAACGAATGAAAAAGCAAAACGTAAAGACAGTACATGCATCTGTGTACTCGTTTCTTTTCCCCTCGTCCCTCTCGCCTATAAAGTAGCAATCATGTCAATAAGACAAGAGCCGTATGAACACAGACTATTTGAGGTGCAATCTTTTAGCTCTTGAATTGTAAAATTGAATTTCCCCAAAAAAATAAGTCCAACGGTGTCAAATCACATGATCGTGCCGGCCAACTAACATCGCCACGACATGAGATAACATGTCCATTGAATTTCTCGGGCAAACGAGCCATTTCGTTGGCTGTGTGGCAAGTGGTACCAACCTGTTGGAACCACACATCGTCCAGGTCAATATACTTAATTTGTGGCCACAAGAAGTCCGTTATAATTTCGCGATAGCAACACCATTCACGGTAACTGCTTGGCCGCTCTCATTTTCACCACGAAATGCATTTTGATTTGAACGCCTTTTTCGTTAGATGCTTCATCAATCTTAACGCTATGCTAAATTGTGTACCTCTCCATGGTTGAATTTGTCAAACACTGAAACAAATAAATGTCAAATTAAGTTGGGTAAAACACTTGACGTTAAGGTCTGACTCACAATAAACACCGTGCGCTATGGTTGGACCACCCTTTACAAGAACAACTCTTAAAACCAGGAAAAACTACATTCATTTTGTTAAAAATGTAACTAGAAACCTCCTCCTCAACTTCATTTCGATTTCTAGAACAAGCCCGTTTTTTTCATGCTGTTAAACGAAATTGCTGAATTCTCATATCGTCAGAGAACTAAAATTTTCTGGGTATTCACTACACAGTAGAGTTTCTTGTATTCCTGACTTTTTCCATTCTCGAGAACGCAAACAAACGGTCATGTTCTGACAATCGCACGATTAGAAATCGCAAGATGCCAGATTTATTTTATGGTGTTCTGAAAATCGTGCATTTTGTTGCGATCTGCCAAAGTTTCTGAAAGTTCCCTTAAGCATAATTTTGCAACTTCTTGCGTTTGCGCTTTACAAAACACCCTTGATGCAATTTCAAGTCAAAATCACAAATGTTAAGCGTTTTGCGATTGTCCGAACATGCCTGTATGTTACTTTCATTCCCCGCAGTTGCCGAAAAAAATTTTGTAAAATGTGCTTAATAAGTAAAAATTTATTGCTTGTATTTGCAACATACTTTTAAAATTAGAGTTCAGAAGTTCATTGGGATGTTTGCCTTGGCGAAGGTAGAAAAGATGCTTTAAAAAATTCTATACATTTAAAACAGTGTTCAAAAATAAACATTATATACTGTTCTTTAGTGTTCTGTACCGTAAAAATGTGAAAAACACAAACGCTATTAGCGTTTAGTAATAACTTAAAAACGTTTCTCTGTTTGTGATCTTCGTACACAAAAATAATTCTGTACTTATCCTACTCAACATAAAGATGACAACATTTTATTGCGTTCTGCTTTTCATAAAAAACCACAAACTTCGCTGTGTTCGGTTCAGTATATTAGTGTTTGTTTGTTTCAGTTGTGCACAGTGATCTTTTGGCTGGTGCAGAAAACAAACAAAAAATTAAGCAAAAAAAACATATCGCTGTTGCTCAACAAGAGGGTTTTAACTCAAAGTTTTTATATTTCTCTTTATATCTACCCACTGTAAAAATATTGCTATTTTGTATCATTTTTGGTAATGAAAAAAATGGTTTAAAAATTCTTTTTCATATGCCTTTTATGTAAAACTAAAAATTATTTTGACTCTACTAAAAAATTTTAAATTTGGATACCCTCTTGTTGATTAAGTGCGATATGTATGTGTTTTTATCGCAAAACAAAAACCCAACAAAAACTGTTTACACAAACACATACATTCTATTCGTGCTGTGGTCGTGCAAATTACCAAGCAACAACAGCCATACTAGTGAGAAGCGTTGATATAATATTTTGTTTGCTCATTCATTCATACATCAATGTAGAAAAAAGACTATAAAACTTTAAAATATAATGTTTGCCAACAGATCTACTGCCATTGTTATGTCTTATAACGAAAAACAGAACACTACCTAAGGTTTGTAACTTTCTTTAAAATAGTTATAAACGGTATTGTACGGTATAGTGTACTTAAACACAAACATTAAAAATATATATAGTTTCTGGGTATGTGAATCGTACGCTTAATAATATTCGGTTTATTTTCGAATTCTGATTTAAAGTAAAACTGTTATAGACTTCACTTTTGCCTTCTTTTCCAGTAATTTTTGATGGCTTTCGCTACTCTTTTATTCCCTTTCAATTTTATTTTGTTTTTCTTATTTTATTATTTTACTACCATACCACTGTGCAAAAACACTCTAAATCTATTTTACAATTTGTTGCTATCATTTTAATTTTGTTTTTTATCCCTTCACATTTCTTGACCTTTCCAACAATTCAAAATTAATAATAGAAACATTTAACAGAAAGTGAAATACAAATTTTGTGTTCGATATGTTTTGAAAAAAATCTATTCACAATCTCTTCAAACAAACACACAAAAGAATCACTACGAACAAAAAAAAATACTGAAAATTTTTGAAAGTATAACAAAAATATTAGCTTTATCAATAATTTGGACAACAATAGAACTTATAGCGGTCAATTGGAGTTGTTTAACTACAAAATAAATATAAATGTTTATATGAATCCAATCAGATCCAGATTATATTTTGGTGTTATGTAAAAAAGTTGTTTAAATTAAATATTCTCTTGAATTTAGTATTCAAAGTCAAATTCATTAAATATTACTTAATGAATTCCTACATTCCTCTTCAATTGCTTTTACTTTTTCTTATTCCGTGCCAGTTTGTCTTCGAATGTTTTAACTATAACAATTATTATTGTTATATTATGACATTATTAATAAAAGAAATTTAAAATAAAATTACGTAAAAGCAAGGATCGGAAAATGTTTTTTTATTTTGTTTCTAAAAAAATTTTTATTGTGCAAGTTTAAAAAATCTACATTTTACAGAAAACAAAAAATTTCTAAAATAGTTTTGAAAAAAAAGCCGTCGAAAAAAATAAATAAAATAAAGTTTTTGAAATAAAACGTTTTCTTAAAAACATTAAGTAAAGTTTTTAAAATAAAACGTTTTCTTAAAAACATAAAAAAACAAAAACAAAATAATTATATTTAAGCATTGTCATAAAAATTTCATTCTTCAAAACAAATTTCAATAAAATTTATGAAGAGCCCAGTGTGCCAAACGGATCCGTTTCGGATCCGTAACGGATCCGCATCTTCGTATTTTCTATCCGTTACGGAATCCGTTACTGATCCGTTACGGATCCGCAAGCGGGAGAAATTCCTCTCGAAAAAAACGGATTCAAAAACGGATTTTATGTCCGTTTTTTGGATCCGTTACGGACATCATATTAGGATCCGTTGCGGACCCGTGTATTTTAATAAAACGGAATCCACTGCGTGTTTTTAATAAAAAAGATTTAATATTGTGATGAATTTTTTGTTTTAATTTTTTTTTATTATTATTATTAAATTCACAGTCATTTGATAGATAGTAAAGTAAAAACAATTCAGTGAGTTCATTTAAAATTAACATATAAAAGTAAAATACATTAAAAACATAAAAAACAATTCATAGAATATTAAAAAAAGTTTGTTTTTAACTTTTTTACGGATCCGAAACGGGTCAGAAACGGATCAGTCAAATCGCGATTACACTGATTCCGTTTCTAACTTTTTTACGGATCCGCATCCGTTTTTGTGCACATTGGGGAGGTTTCTGAGAATACATACATACATATTTCATTTTTGAAAAATACATACATAGAAAAAAAAATTCTAAAAAAAAACGTTTTAAAAAATATTTTTCAACAAAAAAAAAAGTTTTTTTGAAAATTTGTATTTGTTTTTTTTTTACAAAAAAAGTTTTTGCTATTTTTTGAAACTATAAATTTTGTTTTCAAAGAAAATGTTTTTTTTTCTTTTTCGTTTAAATTTTAAACACAGAAAAACAATATTCTTTTTTTCACACACAAAAATGTTTTATTTAAAAAATAAAATTTCATTTTGTGTTTTCCGTTCGTAAAATCCGGTCCTGCTGCAAGTAGACTCAACTGTGACTCCGTTTAAATACCACACAGAGTAGGAACCATGGATCAAGCGTGACACCAGAGTAATACTGAGGTGGCTAGATCCAGCCTTATAGGAACAACAGGAATTAATATTGAATAGATAGAGATTCAGCCCGTTGCGTTGAGATTTTTCCCCAAGTTGCTCAGTTTCACCTGCGATATCTCAGAGGGCCCTTGTAGAAGGTAATTCCCAAATAATCCATGTCGTTTTGAATTAAACACTGGGCAATCACTTAGAAGATGAAATACTGTCTCCTCAGCATACTTACCGATCGCCCAGTGACCGGTCAGCACGTATACCAGTCTCGAAATGTCGCTGCGACTGAAGTTAAGAAGTCGCTCAGAGCGACTCATGTCTTTTGTGGGCCACGTTACCTTGGTAGCCCTGCAGCCAACCAGTTTCTTCCATCTATCGTTAGCCATACCCAGATAGTGTATAAATATTTCGCTTCTGAATGTTCCCAGGGGTGTTGTGACTGGCACACCCTGCGAAATATCAAAAGCAGCTCCAGTCTCCAGTGGTCCCTATGCTCAGGGACCCCAGTTAAGGTAATGTCAGATAGGCTGCCTAGTCTGGATAGTTCTTCCTTACACTGGTTAACGGCAATGAATGTTGTTTAATGCGACCTTAGGGACATCAGAGCCGCCAGTCTATCGACAAAAATGCCAATTCTGCCACTAATATTCCTGTTATGCAGTGTTATATATGCCTCTCTTATCGCCAGTATTTCAGCCTGAAATGCGCACGCTTCATCCGAAAGACGGAAAGAGAGTTTTATTTGCAGTTTCTCCGAAAAAACCCCAAAGCCAACACTGCAGGTTATCTTTGACCCATCTGTGTAAAATCTAGTGCAGTATTCCTACCCGAGATTCCCCTACTCCATTTCGGCCTTGACGATAATATGACCTTGAATTTCTTCTCAAAGTCTGTTCGGGGTATCATATAGTCGGTTGGTCGTTTATTAAATGTGACCGTACGCCTCGCCTTCCAACATCCCGACACCGAGAGCCTGACCGCATTGATGACGGATATGGCCATTAGGTGCAATTCTTTTGGAATAAGGTCATGTTCCGGGTGTAACACCAAGAATTATTTAATAAACTGCGTGTTTTTAGAGACAAAGTTTTTCGTTTAACCATGTTATTCGAATTTCGAAATTTTGTTTTTCTTTTAAATGTAAGTTAAATGAACGAAATTTTCGTTCGAAATCGATGAACAGGAAATTAGACCCTATAAAGTATGAAGTACAGTATCTATAAAGTAAATACATATATGCGAAATAAATTGTTCAACTATTTTGAGCACTAAAGTAATTGTAAATCGATTTATGGTGTTTCTTTTCCAAAAAATAATAATGCATTATAATTGTGTAACCCTTACAAAGTGATACATTTTTCTAAATTACAATGGAACAAAATAATAGCTACGTTTTACACTCAATACTAATGTGTATTTAGAGTGTAAAATATTGAATGCAAAGTTTGTACTAAAGGCGAAATTCACCACGGTCTTAGCAATTTTCAACATAAAATTTTCTTTGAATTTCATAAGCGTTAACAGCACTGATTTTCAATAATTAATGTCAGTTGTTGTTAAAAATTTTGCGCCAAAAAAAAAATAATTATTAAATAAAAGTAAAACAAACGAAAAACAAAAAGTTTTTATATCCATCACAATATCACCAATAGTCACAATACATCACAAATTGTACGCAAACACCAGAAAAAATGAATAAAAAATACTTGCTTGCATATAAAAGTACTGTACGCCGATGCAAAAAGGGGTATTATCTCACACTCAATTATATGTAACTGCGGGTAAGAAATGGAACAAATTTGCCATTTATTGTTGCTACATATTTAGAAAGGAAAACGACAACTTTTCACATTTTTGCATATATTTTAAGAATAGAACAAAAACCCGCGCGAATGGTAGCATACATGGAACATTATTGTCAGAAAAGAAAACTCCATTAATCATGTCCGAATGTATTCCCTGCAGACCAAGTAACTAGTGTGGGGTTAAAATTATACTAGTTGCCTTTGACTTTAGACTGGTTACATCTCTGTCCTTATTTACATGTATTGAACTATCGACATTAACATTAGGGTGTCATATAAGCCCAAATTTTTCATTTGTACCATAATACTAGTTAAAAACTAATGTCTGTATTCATAAAAATATTTTAAAATTTATAAGGGCTTACAAAACAAATTTACTAAGAAAATGTTATTTAGTAAACGTTTGTTAAATTTAATAAACCTTTTTAGAAAGGGTGGTAATTGCTTTATTTATTATATCTATTTTATAAATAGAAGTAATTTAAACTTTTTACAACTCTCTCCATATTTTTAACATTTCTTATTGCTTTATAAGAATCCAAAACCTTTTTGATTAGCAGCATCAGTAAAAGGAAGCTTCAGACATCCTATGGTGATACACAGTGGGGCCTCGATTATTTGCCGTTAGATTAACCGGTCACATCAACTATTCTGGAAAAAAAAATGAATTTTTTATCGATTTAAATATGATTTGGCAAGGACCACCTCTATTATCCGGGGTCACATCTGTTATCCGGAATTATTTTTTTCTTTCCTTTACTTTTGAACAATTAAAAACAATGTGAATAAAACGAAGAAGAGGAATTCCCTCGCACTGTACTTTAAGCATATGTCGTTCACTGTTTTCTTCAAAAATTACTTTTTTTTCCTCATACTATTTAAACATTTACACACATAAGTACGTAGGAATGCATATTAAAGTATCGTAAGCATTCAATTGTAATATAAATATCGGTATTAAGTAATTGCTGTAAACATATGTTTTTTTCTCTAGGTGGAAAAATATTAAGCTTTCAATGCAATTTTTAGAAATATTTACTAATTTATTTGCGAGGGCGGTTCTAAAATTAGATTACTTAATGTGTTCCATTATTTTAATAATATTTTGGTTAAAATTGGAAACCTTATGGTGTTTTCTTTTCTACAAAAAAATGTAACATTTTATTTAAAAAAAATGCAAATTGGTGTCTGTTTCTTAAAAATTTTGCTCCCGGAAAGGGTGGCTTGTTTTATTCTTAAATACTAATCCTTTACGGGAGCAAAATTTTTAGGAAACAGACACCAATTTGCATTTTTTTAAAATAAAATGTCACATTTTTTGTAGAAAAGAAAACACCATTATACACATATACATATTTAAAGTTTTAGGCAACCACGTTTTTAAGTATTTTTTATAGACATCAAAAATAAACAAATTCAGTCCAATTGTAAACAAAAATTGCTCACCGCAATTTAATTCAACATTTGCCTTTAAAAAGTCTTAGTCGAACCAATATTAAAGCCGATCTAAATTGTATTCCCGGGCAGTCTGTACCTTCATTTAGGACTATAAAAGATATCGTGGGACAATTTCCACGAGGCCGTACGAGCTGCCAAAACAAACGTCGTAATGTTTTACCTATCGCCGTATCCACGATAGAAACGTTTACAAAATTCACAAAATTGTGGGTGCGTTCGTAAATGCATCACTGCGCTGCATCAGTGATTTTAAATGGTTATATATTTATCAGTGAAGTAAATACGGACCAAAAAATTGTGAAATACTCCACCAAATTATTAGTCAAACAATAAAAAAAATAAAAATTATTCTTATATCGCCATTAAAAAAAGTTTGCTTTTGTGATGCAGCGCAGTGATGCATTTACGAACGCGCCCTGTATTGCGTGATCGTCGGAATGAGCTAGCTGAAATGATAGAAATAACAGAAATTTAACCTTCCTTCTTACACGTGTTTTGATTTTCCATTCAAACCGCATTAAAAAAGGTCTGGCCAGACTCATGAGTTCGACGAAGGGTTGAAGTGGAAATCTGTGCCGCGTTTGCTTATTCATCACCAATTTACAGATCCACCATTGCGAAGGCCAATTTCAATGAACTAAACTTCAAATTGCCCACTCCATACTTTATTCGCCAAATTTGGCTCCCTCTGACTATTTTCTTTTACCAAACATGAAATATGGCTCGGTGATAAAACTAGTGGGTTCAGTCTGCAGTTTATCGCTATTTTTAAGGAATTAGACAGGTCTTCCTGTAAATATAAAACCGAAACAAAGAATTAAATATCGCTATGAAAACTGTAAAAGGAAGTTTAGTTTAGTTTAGCTGATAAATGTTTCCATATTTTGACGTTTTTGATTTTTAGGTCGGCTAATATTGGGTACGCCCTCGGAATAATTTTAAGTTTTATTAAGAAATCAATGAATACATATGGCCACTTTTCTACTCGTATTTCATACTTTTCTGTCAATGATTAAAAAAAATTATGATATCACTAAAATACAATTTATTTGATTAAAATATTTAAAATTGCCATTTTAGAATGTTTAAAAATTATTGAAACATCAACTAAATTTGGTTACAAAAAAGAGCCACTGACAAAAAAAAAATTACCAAAAATTAAGAAATTTTTAACGCGAAGATAGTCACTTACCACGCATTTTATGTCATGGCAAATCTATAAGTGAATGTCATAAACTACAATAAAAAAACGTAAATCCAAGAAAATCAACATTCAAATCTGCCTAAAGAACATCTCATTAGGCCTAAGATTTTACATTAAAAAATAAATAAATTATACAAATTAGCACCCACCCATATACAAACACCAATGTGTACAATTATGAGATACAACTTCTATTTGTTATTTATCTTTGTTTTTACAGCAAGTTTTTTTTCATATTGTTAACGTTTCAGATGCTCGTTCATTTGTAATATTTCAGATACATGTTAACTTTGCTTTTGTTTAGTAAATATTTATAAGCCATCTTTATTCATAAAAAACAGTTTGTATGGCTTTTGTATTATTTTTTATAGCAAACAAAATCTTTCAAAAATATACTTTTACGGACATCCGTCCCGAGATGAGAAATGGGAAAAAGTTTGTTGCTAAATAAAACTTTTCTTATATTAAGTTATTGCGTCGTCTGATTGAATGTAAATTTATGGCAATCAACTACTCTCTGATTTTGTTAGATGAACACAAAAATAATTATCAGATGAACTTTGACGCCATGTGAACATGGAACATGTGATTGAAAACAAACAATAACTGTTTAAAAAAGCTTAAACATATGTTATATCAGGTGATTTTTTAAGAGCTATAGGAAAGTTTAAAAAAAAACACATACAATTCAGAAAAGTTCATGAAATCTTTACTTGAATCGATAGTATAAATAGCACGATCTTGGCGGCCAATTGACCGGTCCCGAACGTGAAGTAAAATGTTCACCGAACTCGCCTCTCAAAAAGTCCATTGTTAAGCGTGCTGTGTGGCATGTGACACCGTCTTGTTGAAACCACATGTCATGCAAGTCAAGCTCTTGCATTTTGGATATCATCTCACGTTGTTGAGTAACAGAGGCCCAATTGCTGCGAACGGCGAAGAATCGATAATTGATGGTCATCATTAACACGGGCCGATACAGCTGCGATATTTTCTTCACTTCGCACTCTACGTAAGCGTGTTGGTGGTTTAATGTCCAACAATGTAAATTTGGTGCGAAATTTTGTCACAATAGCCCGAATAGCGGCTTCAGTGGGTCGATTAAACTGACCATAAAATGGAAGAAGAGCGCGATGAACTTTCTTAACAGAGCACGCATTTTGATAATATAATTCAATAATTTGCAAGCGTTGTTCGTTTGTAAGACGATTCATGGTTAACTTATAGACCAATCTGAAGATGTTTGACAGTGAAACAAAACACGAAAGGTGCGTCAGCTGTTTAAACCAGTCAAAAAGATAATAGCTAAAAAATCACCCGATACATACAATTTTAAACGCTAAACATAGAAAACTAAAAACAAGAAATATCCCTTTAGCGCTTCTAGTGCGGCTATTATAATACTAAACAATGCTGCTAGAAGTCTTTTCCTGTAATATGATTAAGACGTATAAAAATCATAGCAAAATCTGGTAAAAACAAAAAAAAAAGGTTAAGCTAAAATTTTCCGATATACTTACATAAATATAATTTTACTAAAAGATCAATATCTCAAAGTACGAAAAGTGTGTTTCACCAGTGTTCGAAAATAAACATTAAAAAGTGTTCTTTAGTATTCTGTTCTTTAGAATAGTATTGAAAACACAATAGTGTTATTAGTGTTAGTGTAGAAAATCATTAAAAAGTTTCTCTGTTTGTGATCTTCGAACACAAAAATAATACTGTACTTATCCAACTCAACAAAAAAACAAGTAAGAAAGTATAGTCGGTCGAGCCCGACCATATGATACCCTACACCACAGTAATTAAAAACACATCATGCTTATGTGTCCATATAAATATAGATTTATCTATGTTTATAATCTTCATGAAAATCGGTTTGAAAGTTTGTGAGAGGCAGAAATTGCCCCGCACCTCCCCTTGTGTTCCGATATAGATATGGATCTATCTATGGTTTAAATTTCATTAAAATCGGTTTGAGAGGCAGAAATTGCCCTTATCTCCCCTCTTGGTCCTATTTTTTTAAAAAATGCATACATTTTGTGTCCATATAGATATGGTTCTATGTATGTTTGAAATTCATTTAAAATGGGTTTGATAGTTTCTGAGATGAAGAAATTTCCCCCTATCTTCCCTCGTGGTCCTACGATTCAGCTCATTTTCAATAGGCTTGGTCCTTGTGCCAATAAGAACCTATGACCCAAATTTCATCAAATTATCTCCAAAATTGCGACCTGTACTTTGCGCACAAGGTTACATGGACAGCCAGCCAGCCAGCCTTCCAGCCGGACGAACATCGTTAGTTCGACTCAGAAAGTGATTCTAAGACGATCGGTATACTTTAAGGTGGGTCTAGGACCAATATTTTAAGGCGTTACACACATCAGCACAAATGCATAATACCCTCTCCACTATTGTGGTGTGGGTATAATGAGAACATTTTATTGCTTTCTGTTTTTTTTTACCACAAACTTCGTTGTGTTAGATTAAGTACATTATTGTTCGTTCGTTTCAGTTTTGCTTAGCGCCCTTTTTCCTGGAAAAGAAAACACAAATTTGTTACCAGAACAAAATGCGTATACAGCAAACAATTTTTACACAAACAAGACATGTGTACAATACACACCCAAGCTATTCGTGCAGTGGTCTTGCCCATTGTCAAGCCACAACAACAGTACTAGTGAGAGCGTTGCTAAAACTTGTTGTTTGCTCACTCCCTTATCAATGTTAAAAAAAAAACGCTATAGAATATCAAAATATAATGTATGTCTACAGTACCACTACAATTGTTCTGTTTTTTAAAGAAAAACAGAACACTACATAACATTCGTTACTTTTTTTTTGAAAAAGTTTATGGGCGGTATTAAGGTTTGTATACCTATTAATACACAAACAGAAATAGTTTCCGGGTGTGTGAGCAGTACGCTAAAAAATTTTCTGTGTATATTCGAATTTTAAACACTGCCCTGCGGGAAATTTGTGTCAATTGGTCCAACAGACTGGTCCTGGAAATTGTGAAAATAGAACAGGTACAAAAAGAAAAAATTCATGACCAGTGAAAGGAGAACCAATCATTTAACTGGTTTATGAAGAACAAAAAGGTAGAAAATATAATGAATTACAGTACAGTCTTCACCGGTGGTGTTACATGTATTTGGGACTTTCTAAAATTTGGCTCTTGATTTAATTCTAGGACTTGTTTTATTGAAATAATACTACATCGTATTGAAATAATACTACATTTTAGTAACTGTCACTAAACACGTCCATTGAGAATAGATTTGTGACTGGTCAAATGGTGTCAGTTGACCCCCTCCAATGACAACCCCATGTAAAAGTGATAGGTCTTATTCATAGAAAATCTCTACCACCAAAGACCTATCACGGGACTACTTTGGTGTCAGTTCGCCTCCCTCTAGGGTGGTTAGAACAGTTATTTTGAAAATTTATCAAAAAATTTATTATAGAAAATAATAAAGAATAAATTGTTATTTTGTAAAACACTTCTGCCATGAATACACCGATTTCCAGTTAATATTTGTTATTCCTTTATTTACTTTTAAATTTAAATCACACTGTGTAAAAATATTTAATTATTCAATAACACAAACTAAATATGTTTTTACAAAAAAAAAGTGGCGACCCCTCTAAAACTATTTAAATCAGTGATCTAAAATAAACAGAACATTATTTAGCGTTCGGCTCACACACCCAGGAACGATATCTATTTTTAGTGTTTGTGTAGGCGAACACAACCCTTTATACCGTTCGTAACTATTTCAAGAAAGACTCGAACATTACACATTGTAACACGAAAAAATAGCCATATACGGATTAAAATTAACCATAAAGGACCAAAAAAAAAAGACCCGTGTCTCCCAGTTTTGTCCAAAATCATGTACTTTTTTATGTGCCCCTAAAGAGTTGGGGCCTCGGTGTAATTTTTGCAAAAAAGTGATAATTTTCTCAGGCTCATCTTGCAAACCGTTCAGAATTGTTGTAGCGCTTGCCATAAAGAACAAAATTGTGAACATATAAAATCCAAAAAAGTTCATCTTCCAGATCAAAATCGCAAAAAACTTTAAAAATTTTGATTTTCTTTACTTTTTCCCCCTGTTCAAGTCCATAGGTAGCCAACCATTCAAAATTCAAGGAAACAATCAACTACAAAAATGTACTTAAGATCTCAAGGAGTATATGAACTTCCTAGGAATGATTCTTAACACCGTTTAGGTAGCCGCAAAGGTGAAAAATTTCGTTAAAAACAGAACAATTTTAGTGATGCTGTAGAAAAACATTGTATTTTAATGTTCTATAATGTTCCTTTTTTACATTGATAAAGAAATTAACAAGCAAACAATTTTATTGTGTAGATGTTTTGTTTGTGTTAAGTTATATTGCATGTTTTTTGTTTATTTTCATATGTGTATTTTGTTTTTGTAAAAAATTTTTGGGGTTTTTTCAGCCAAAAGGGCGCTACGCACAACAGAAACGAACGAACATTAATGAGCTAAACCGAACACAATAAAGTTTGTGGTTCTTAAAAAAAACTGAACGGAATTAAATGTTCTCATCTTATTGCTGAGTTGGATAAGTACAGTATTATTTTTGTGTTCGAAAGATGACAAACAGGCAAACATTCTTTTTTTTAATGATTTTCTACACAAACACTATTGGCGTTTGTGTTTTCCACAAATCTACCGAACCGAACACTAAGAAGCGATATTTAGTGTTTATTTTCGAACACTGATTGAAAGTTCATTTTTTTTATTTCTACAATTTTAATAATAGTATTTCATTAAGCGCCTTCTGTCTTCAAATTTGCAAAAAACAAAGTCAATGTGAGATTTTACCAACACTTCTTATTTGTTTGAAAGGCCTATCGGCGCCCTTAAGTATAGTGTGTAACCGCTGCAGTTTTGCTGGTTGGCTGGCATCTAAAATGCTCAATTTTCATAGACTTTAGTGCATTAATCAGGTTCATTTTTACCGTTGACACGGGTTTTAGTGGCTTTGAGGACCCCTGTACTTTGTGGTTTATTCCTATAGAAATGCGACTTGAAAAACGGCACAAGATAAAGTCCAGCGGGATCGAATCGCACGATTTCTGTGGCCAGTTCATAAGACCTTCACGTGCGGTGACTGTGCCCTTAAATAGTACGTGCAAAACGTTTAATGTTGCATAAGCTGTTTGGCACGTAGCGCCGATGATATGGGTAGGCATATCATCTAACAAGACAAAAGAAGTTTGTAATCATCAACCTGTAGCGCTCGCCATTGACGGTAATGGGCTGACCTACGTCATTCGCAAATTATTATTAACCGATCAGGCTGCCAGCCCGAAATCGATACCAGACAGTGACAGAAATAGGCCTCCCTGCTGAAAATAAAATTTTTTAAGATCTTAAAATGTTTTAACTTCTACTTGCTGTTGAACGCTACATCGATCCATAATGATTTGGCAAAACAGATTGAATAAATGACAGCCAATTCGACAGATGTTGCTTGAAAAATATGGCCGCATTTAACTGTCAAAGTTTGGATGTCCCATTTTCAAGACCCTTTTGTTTAATACCCTCTTGATGATTAATATATGCGCACGCAGAGAAAAAATATGGTTGGGCATGGTTACGGCAACAACACTATCTTTATTGTAACAATATATTGTTGTCGTACACAAATAATTGTTATTTTTATATAATATCAACAATATAAGAGTTACTGTAAACATATCAATGTTTATCGCAATTATTAATATGAATATTGTTGACCGAAAAATATTTATTGTTCTAGCAACTAAATTATGATAACTTTCAAAACATATTATATTACCCACAACGATATCATGATATTTAATAGCCATAACATGATTACTTTCTATACATTTATCATATTATGTTTAAGATGATATCAAACTATTTTTACTCTAATAATATTATGGTAGCGCCATTTGTAAAATTATTTTGAATCAGTTGTGTCGTTTGTTTTGTATGTGAGCGGTTAAACAAGATAAATTACCATAAAAAATAATAAATTTAAAGAAATTTAAATAATTAATAATTAATAGTGCAAAATATCGTAGTAAAATCCAACAACAAATATTGAACTCCACTATTTTATTTACATCAAGAAAAATTGTAAAAAGTCACAAAATAAAAAATCGATACATAAAAATTTTAATTTATTTTGTATTGTTATGACAGTTATTAAAGGAGCTGTATCATAATATGATTGCTTCTAAATTTATTATGATTAACATGATGATAATATGATTACTTCTTAGCTTTTTATGATTAACATGACAATAATATGATTAATTTCTTAGCTTATTATGATTAACATGACAATAATATGATTGCTTCTTAACTTATTATGATTTACATGACAATAATATGATTCCTTCTTAACTTATTATGATTAACAGAATAATAATATGATTAAGGAAAAATATTATGATGACATATTACGAGTATATTTAGTCATAATATGATTCAATAATAATCTTAATATGGTTACTACAATCATGAATCTTATCATAATATGTTGCTCTTAGAATATGTTTACCACAACCATGTTTTTTCTATGCGTGCAATAATATTTCATACAAGTAAATTTTTTTTCGAAGTAGCAGATTTGTTCCCCAAATATTTTAACTCTACACCATTGTGCAATATCAATAGTTCGTCAACCCAACTGGCAATTAATATTTTATTACTTGTGCTTTAAGTTTTTTATTTGCCAAATGAATAAGATAAGCAATTTTTAAATGGCTGTTTTAAATTATAATATCCAAAATATCATACAAAATAGTGTTTAAATACTTTCTTTTCTCTTTAATAAAGACATTGTCAAAGTTTTATATTTTATAATCATCATAAAATTTAAAAATATTTTTCGAAAATAATTTCCCTTTAAAATAATAAATTATATCATAAACCAAATACATTTTTCTTTTTGCTATAGCGCACTTAAACACAAAAATAAATGTTGTTTGTATTAAAAACTATTACGGCAAGTTATGCGAATACTGTTGACGTTTATTTAGTTGGCATATGACCGGTATTTCAAAAAAATAACTCAAAGAATTACTCCAATGAATTTTTTTTTTTGCAAGAAAAAGTCATAAGATCAACAACAATTTCAAATTATGATCTCTAATATTTTTTAAACAACTGCACATATACAACTTAAAGAAGAGGGGGAACAACACAAATTGCCGTTGTTTGTTGCTGTTTATTACAAAGATGTTGCTGCGATGTTAATGATGGCCAATATTGTTACCGTTGGTGTTTTTGTTGTTGTTGTTGTGTTGGAGATTTTGCCCATAAAACGACATTTTGTTTTGTTGGGTTGCATGTAAATGATTGTAAATGATGATGACACCATTGCCATTGACCTCTACCAAGATGTAGTCATTTACTTGCTGACAAACCCATTCAATCATTTCTGCCAAATTTGTTTATTTAACGAATGAACGAACAACGAATAACAGAGAGAAGAGGAAAACTAAATAAATAAACAAACCACAAGTGCAGGGTCTTTTATTGATGCTTCTGGTAGGATGCCGAGTTGTTTGTGTTTTCCTTTTCAATTGTGTAAATTTATCCATTGTATTGGGGTATTTTCTTTTCGCAGCTGTTTGGTTTGTTATGGCATTACAACAAGAAGAAACTTAAGCACCTAAAGTCAAAATAACAAAAACAAAACAACTCCAACAATATGTTCGTACAAGAGTATATAGTTTTTTCAATTTTTCCCAACATGACACTTGTGAAAAGTTCGTTGCATTCGTTTACATGTTTTGCTATTAAATTGCTGGTAATTTTGTTTCATATTGTTGCTCTTGCAGCTAATACTCAAAGTTTTATTAGTTGGTGTTACAAGGCCTGTCTATATGTCTGATTGAATGGATGCCTGCCTGGTGTGTGTGTGTGTATTTTTTTGTAAAATTTTGTTTCGTTTTAATTTTTCCTTTGTAAGTGTTGTACCAAACACTTACTGGCATTGTCTTGTCAATACCCCAAAAATCAAACATGATAAATAGGCGTTCCTGCAGACAAAACATTCAGACAAATCATTTAATTGAATGCAAGTTGTAATGAACATTCAATGATTTGCTGATTAATGAACTGAAATGATAAAGTAATTCTTGAACGCTAAATTTTAGACGAAAGCTACTGTGAACATTTTGAAATTGGTTTACAAACATTTTTAAACAAATAATTTTTTTTAAGTTAAAAATTACTTGAAATTTGTGCATCTGCCTTAAGTCTTTCATTTCAATTGTTCATTCAGACCCTGCAGGCTTAAATTTTTTCATCTTTTTTCATTTTAAAACTCATATATGTAGCTCCGATGTAGTAAATTAATCCACCAAATCAGTATAAAGTTTGTTGTAGAACTACAACAACACCACACAAATAGGTAAAAAACGATTTGCTTGCTTTGTGTAAAAACAACAAAAACAACAGAACAAGAAGAAAAACATACATTATTTTCATGTTTAAAAAGTAAAATAAAAAGCAAAAGTTCCCAATTAGTTTATATTCTGTTTAATAGTTCATCAAGTTTTTAAAGTAGAAAACATGTCGGGCCTGAGGCTGGGGTCTAATTACCGCAAACGATATCGAGCAAAATTTATCGAAATTATTTATTTTGGTATCATGAAACTCGATATCGAATGAAGTGTATTAAATTTGAAATAATAGCATTCGATATCGAGTAACTCGACATCACATTTATCGAGTTTTCATTCGATACGTCAGTGTATATCGTATGCAAACAAATTTGATAGTGTATTCGATACGATGGTATCGAATGCGGTGATTAGAACCCTGGTGTTTTAAAATTGAAATTCTGTTAGGCGTCAAACGAGTTAGTAAATCAGTCATAATAATATTCTCCTTCTGTTTCTGTGACAAGTGTTTTAGGTTAGAATCAACCTTATTTTACTTTCGGATTATTTCAAGTACGAATTCGGTATTAAATCAACTTTATAATACTTGATTCAAGCGAATTTTGAGATTGATTTAATCTTAGTTTTACTTAAATCAATTCTATTTCATTATTTCAAGTACGAATTAGGGATTTAATGGTTAAGTTAAGTATTTCGCACTTGAATCAATCTTTCTGTGCTTGATTTAAGAAAATCCATACTGACCATACTATGCATACCGCCTAGGATTGATTGAAGTACGAATGAATTGATTTTTCTTTTCAGTGTAGTAGAAGTCATGGTAAGAGCATATGAAAACCATATTCTTTTAATTTTTTTTCTAGATTGTTTAGGGAATCGCAAAAATGTTATCTTTCTTAAAATGTTTATACGATATTAACAGATCTAGGCAAACAATTTTAATACTTCTAGTTTTTCATTAAATAACTTTTTTCCCAAACAAGATCTCAAATTATAATAGAAAGATTACAGCGGTTTTAATGACACTACTTTTCAAAATAATATTTTTTTTTTTTTGTTTGTTTTAACTTTTAATGCTCACAATTAAAATTTTTAGGCAAAAATGTTTTTAATATTTCTTATGTAAAGCATTTTTTTTTAATTAACATAAACATACTTCAATTAATATAAAAACAATAAGATTTTGTCATTTATTTAGATTTACTTTTATTGCAGTGAATTTTTATAACCACCTCGTACAGTTTCCCAAATTGATGAGAAAACTTTGATATTGTTACAGTTTTTAGGGGTTTCCGGTGCCAACGGTTAAAAATGTAATTTCAATTATGTTTTATAATTGTAAAAAATTTTGCATTTTAAAAGTTTAAAAATAATAAAACTAAAGAGAAAGTAAAACTAATAAAAAAAAATATGTTGTGTTAAAATGATTCTTAATTCGAATTTTTTTCGAAAAACTGTAGAAGAAATGCAATGTTTTTTCATAAATATGGATAACAATAAATTTGTACGTCAGAACTAGAAAAATTACGTACTAAAAATTTTTTTTTAAATATCTCATTTCGAAAACTTGAAAAAACTTACAACGATTTTTTTTCTGAAAAAAATATGTTACAATATATAAATGCAACCCTTTTTAATGTTACCTATTATCACTCAATGTGTTACATGCTGTGCAACTTCAAAAGAACTAAATTAGCCATTATTTATCTATATATGGGCACTTTCACAGAAGTGTCACGTAACGCTACCAAACAATTTATCTTTATTTAGACCAATCAATTTAGACCTATATTTTTAAAATGTTTTCTTTTTTCACTTAATTGCGATTTACACCACAATTCAAAACATTAAATAATATATAAATTATTCTTTGAGAAACAATTTAAAATGCTTGGTGGCGTAACGTGACAACAAAGTTGACTTTCCTGTGAAAATACCCATACATAAAATTGTAACGTTACTGACTAAGTCTGACTGAGCTAAAGAATTGTCATTAGGACCGGAGGTTGGTCTCTCGCCAAATCGATCCACTGGAAATTGGAATGTTGAGGGAGTAAAAAAGGGTGACACGGGTAAATTCGTTAACCTCATTCCTCCTAAACTAAAATAGAAACAAAAAATTTCAATACTTATCGTTGGTCATTAAAAAATATACGGGAAAGGCGCGTGATATTTTTTTAAATTCGTGCCTCTTGGGTAAAAACCTGTTTTTAGGAACTTTATTGTCTCCCCATCTATTTTTAAAAGATATAAAAATATAAATAAAAGTAATATTACTCATCTAAAAAATACAAATATAAATTTGGTACTTTTTCGAAATTTGAACATTTAAAGCGTGAAAATCGTTCCTATTTTTGGTCCTTTTTTTACTAAAAATTTCTCTGCAATATTGGACCTAGAAACATTAAATTTAACATGCAGTGTCCTGAGTGAATGAGAATCTTAAAAAGAGAACTTTTTGGTAATTTTTTTGTTCTGCAACTGGATCTTGCTGAATTTTCGTAGTACAAAGTAAAACATGCAAAGTCCTGAGTGCATGAGAATCTGTAAGAGGGATCTTTTTTGGCACTTTTTTGTTCTTAAACTGATACTTTTTGAATTTGCTATAATATTTAGCCTTGGAACATAAAATTTAACATGCACGATCCAGAGTGAATGAAAAACTTTAAGAGGGGACTTTTTCGTACTTCTTTGTTCTTAAAGTGGTATTTTTTTATTGAACTTATACAATTAAACTAAACAGCCTTGACAGGCAGATAACATTTACATACTATTATGTTGGTACTATTATGTTATTCACCAAGTACTTTTTGAAGGGTCTAGCCAAATCAATTCACGTAGATTTGGAAATTCCTTAACTTAAAGAGATACAAAAAATGTAATACTAATCGATGTTGTTACTCTGGTACTTTTTTGAAATTCAGTCCTTATAGGGATTAAACGAGTAATTCCTGTATTTTGGAACTTTTTTGTCACCCCATAAGCCAATAAACATAGAAATAAAAATTTTATCACATTTGTAACTTTTCTAAAAAAATACAAATATTGATGAGGTAGTTTTTCGAAATTCGAACGTTTATTTTTTGTACTTTTTTTAGAAAACTTTTTTCCATTAATTGACTTATATGTACATACGTATTAAATTATGAGCTTCCACGACAATATTGAAAATTTGTATACTGCATTGGGAAGAAAAAAAGTATCAAAAAGGGAAAATACTAGATATATAATTTCTTTCTTTTACTTTTTCGTTTCAGATGTAGTACTTTTTGAATTTTCTTTAATATTGAACTGATAAATATAAAATTATAGGTGCAGGGCGTTATGTAAATGAGAACCTATAAAATAAAAAAGCGTTGGTACTTTTTTGTTAAAACTAAAACTATAAGCTTTGGCACATAAAAATGTCCGCCACAGAAAGGGAGAAGCTTACAAAGTAGCGGCTTAAATGCTAGTGTTATAAAAAAATAAAAATTTTAAAAAATTGATTAATGAAAAATATTGAAAGTTTTGCTACTTTCATGTTTGTCAGACGACCTTATTGATCCTCTGTAAATCATCAAATTTAAGATGAAAATCTAGTTAATCGCTCAACTATAAATCTCAAAATGATATAAAGTCTTAAAAATAGTTACTGCGATTGATGACATACATTCACAGTTACTATTTTTAGGCAGAAATAGCCACGACGACTGGGGAGTGTTGCTGGATGTTATCGAGTCGATCTACACAGAAAAAATTATTTTTCCAATTCAACCAAAAAAATTCGTAGAATCAAACAATTTTTTTTTTATAAGCAAATTCGCATATTCAAACAATTTATTTGCATTTTGCTTATTGACAAAAACACCGATTTTTCAAACAAATAATTTAACTGAATCAAACAAAAAGTTTACTGAAATTCATATAAATTTCAAACAAATAATTTTGCTGAATCAAACAAAAAAGTTTTTGCACAAGCAATGACGCGCACACAAGCAAGCACTGTTGGAGAAGATGAAGCAGAGCAGAGCGCGGCCGGCTGGCTTTGAGACACATTTTTTTGTTGGAATAATAATGGAAGTCTTGTCTGTCTTATTTATACCTACACACAATGTTTTCTTCATCACTCACTGTTGCTGCATCCTTTCCTTTGCTAATGAAGAATAAATGTGACCAAAAACGGAGGCAGACCGACTCGATATGTTGTTCGTCATCATTCTATTTTTGTATTTGATGTATTTAAGTAAACAGTTTGAAAAAATTGAATACGGGATTTTGTTTTTTTTTTTTACCAACTTAGAAACCAACCAAAAATTTATTTTGTTTCTTATAATTTTGTTGTTGTTTCCAGTGTTACCACCAGCAAGATTCAAAATTACACTTGAGATGAATCAAAATTACCCGATTTAAATGAAATTACACCTGATATAAAGTTTCAGTTTTATTTAATAAAAATACATTTACAAAGAAGCAAAAACACAACAAACTCATTAAAACAAGATCAATATTAGTCAAGCTGTTAATTTTATTTAAATTAACAAAACAACATTAATTAAATTAAAAAAAATTAATAAAAAATAAAATAAAACTGCTAAAATAATGAGTTTATTTTACACATTTGGTTGATATATCTTGGGAAGGATTAAAATGTTCCTTGTCATTGCTTTATCATGAATGCTTTTTAGCCCCATAGAGCTTAAGAAATGTTAGCTGTCAAACGAACTGTCCCACTGTTTTCACTTTTTGATCATGAATAGATTCATGCTTGAACAACGCCACCAAATTATTCAAATATACTTTGAAAATCAGCCATCGATTAAATGACTTAAATGACGCAACTTTTTTCACAAATGAAGGCGATGTGTTGATTTAGAGAAAATAAACTTTCAATTAGACTTCAAGGCCGTGCGATGTGACACTTATTAATTGTTTTCCGTAGGGTTGTGAAGTCAGTGGTTAATGCTGATAAACCAGCAACAATCGGTGTCTTGGAGGTCAACATTGTTCATTTTATTCGAAAAAGAGAAACAAAATTGGACGTCTGCAATGCGTTTCGTCAAGGACAGGCGCGGTGTCTATTTGTTTTAAATCATTTTCAAATGGTAATGCCGTGTATCAATCTGCGATTAAAATTAATTTTTTTTTTGTGTTGTCTACCATTTTAAGTTTCATGGTCTTAAAAAATACGCTTTAAATTAATTATATGTTGCAATATTGGAAACATATCTTCCCCCAGGCAAGTTTTTAGTTTGAATAACTTTTTTGAATAAACTTCAGGTTCTAAATTACTATGATAGGCATCTTTATCCAAATCTAAGGGTCCATCTTGCGACATTCATTACCAAACATTTGAAAATATATGTATGTTTAATAATTGAAGTCGTTTCTTAAAAACAAACCGAGACTTTGGTTCAGATGGCTGTGCATTTCTTGGCAACAATATTTAAAAAGAAATAAATGTCATCACTGAAATCGAATCTTGATTTTATTTGGGCATCTGAAGTTCAAATTATACCTAAATTACACCTAAGAGAAATTACCCACGCTCTACCCACGACCGTAAAAAGTATACCAAATTCGGGTAATTACCCACAAAGTGGCAACACTGGTTGTTTCTGTTGTTTAACAAGAGTGAAACGTTTTCTTACCTGCTATTGTTTTTGTTGTTTTTTTACTACAAACCTCGTCACACTATAATTTTTCCTATTGCTTTTTTAAAGCGTCCAAAAACACATAAAGAAGTGTTGCTTACGATCAAAAAAAATAAAAAATTGTTGTATTTCATACAAAATTATGAAAACTTGAAACCAATAACGCGTTTATTATATGTTTGAATAGTTGTCAACATTTTTGTTGGTTAAATAAAAATCAAACAAAAATATTAATGGAATCAGTAAAAAAATTTGTAGAAATCAAACAAATTTTCAAACAAGCGTTTGTTTAAAAATAATTCGGCAATAATTTTTTCTGTGTACTGTCTACCATCAATCTTAACTCTATCTATCAATTCCTTTTCTACTTTTCATCTCTGTTTCTTCTTCCTCTATATTGAAGGGATTCACAATTAACCGCATTGGTCTGTGAGTGGAGTTGGCCCTAGGGCGCATAACCCTTATTTACCGAAGCTTACCTAGCCTTACTGTGATCGATTATCTTGTTAACAATTTGAGATAATCACCCTTATTGTGTTTGGCGTAGTCGAAAAACGACAGGTGTCGTAGTTGCAGTCGTATTCACATTTTTATGTTACCGTCTAAAATTTTCGACTAGCAAAATTTTGTAAAAGAATCACAATGTAAAAGAATACACTTAATTAAATTATTTTGAAACACCCTGTTAAAGATCTGTCAAACAAGTGTTTGAATTAAAAATAATACGCATAGTAAAATTGTTGGTAAAATTTTTGTATTATTTTACTTGTGGTTTTCTTCCGCAACCCCGTAACTCCAAAACAACTTCTTTTCAGGAGAGACAAAATACTTTTTACCAAATATTCGAAACTTTTTGCTATATATTCTTATCTAATCCAAGAATTAGGAAAGATTCCGATATTCCGCCAAACAAAAAAAATGCAAAATTGTAAGACGGTATTTACTGATTACTTTTCCGGTTAAAACAAAAAATCGAGTTACGTGGTTGCGGAAGAAAACCATCGATATACATATGTAAGAAGTTCTATTTACATGAACATAATATATTAATTAAAACAAAATTAAAATTAAAACATTTTCCTTTTTATTAAGTCTTCAAGTTCAAATTTTTTTTTAATTTCTAGTTCGGTTTTGCGTATTTCTAAATGAGATTTTCTGTTTTTCACTTTGCTTTAGAGTTCCGCCTTATATAAACCGATTTCTCCTCTTTAGCATTCTCCGTGTGTAACGTTCCGATTCCGATAATTTATTTTTCAAATTTAAGCATAACTCTTTTTGCAGTTTTACTTGTTGTTCTAAAAGCCCTAGTTTCGCATGTTTTTATTTTTTCTAAGCGGAGGTATCACAGGTGAAGTACTCGGGCTTTCAACTTCGGTAATGCCAGTTTTTGTGTCTAAATTTGGCTCGGGGTCTGGTGAAATCCTTCGCTTTCTCTTAATTCCAAATGGATATTTATGTTCGACAATAGCACGCATGTCTAATAGATCAATTGCTGCTTCTTCGACAGATGAAAATGTATTTTGTTTGAACCGCCCACCACCTGTTGCATAGCTTTCCGCTTTGTTATGAGTGAGTTTTTTCTTCAATTTAAATTTTAAATCGGCTTATAGCTTCATCTAACCCTCTCCGGAATGGCAATATAAATTTTCGGATACGGTGTTCCATTCCTCTTTAATATTGGTTTTGCTTAAATTTTTTTTTGGAAGGCCTTTGCCAAAAAAGGTTTTTGCTCCATTATTGCTACTTACTTCGCAAATTGTGCGCCAGTTGTGAGATTTATCCTAAAATATATACCAGAGTTAGGTACACAAGCACATAAAAACTAAATTATATTTCAATGATATTAAATTTTTTGCATGTTTACATTTTATTTCCTTCCATTGAAATTATTTCTCAAATAATTTTAATAACGTCGTGACCAAAATGTTTAACGACAATTTTTTACACTTTTGACTGACAAATACGCCAAACACGGTACTGTTTTGACGTCGTTTTTGTAATAGATTTGAAAAGTGTCGTATTCATTGGCGTTTTTCGCCAATCACGGTGCCGTTTTAAAAAAACGACTAATTTACGACGCAAAAACGTCAAAGACAATAAGGGTGAATATATTTATGTGTTTGGACGATAAAAAGCCCAAATCTCTACGTTACATTCTCTGATAACGTAGCGATTCCGTCATTATCGCTATTTTGTTCTAATTACCTTATTTATTTCTTATCACTTTTTTTTCCATTCATGATTTAAACTTCCTATATTTTGTTTACGATATTTTACGCGTTTTAATATTTCCAATAAAATTTTAATAGAGCAAAACATAAAACTCCCACATCAATGACCACATTTGTACAATTAAAAAGTCAATCATATAGACAAATTTAATGACTGCTGACATAATCCATACCTTCGTAATTAAAATCTAAAACACATCATATTTAAACACAGAATTAAAGTTAATTTAAATTATAGCAATAAATTAACATACAAATTAAATATATATTCCATTTTCATTGACAAAAAACAAAAAAAAAAAAAAAATAGAAAAACATCAACTTTTTATTATTTCAAACAACTAATTAGTATTTCGTTTTTATTTCGCTTTCATTGCAGATCATTTAACTCGCAACTGAAGTAGAGTGGAGTGATATTTGTTCAAGTGATTGATTCAAAGTTGAAGTAATTTACACTCACGCACATCGCGAGCATCGGCGGGAATGTGCCGGTGGAATACAAATAATATGCACTGCAGCTGCGTAAATTTCAGCGTAGAAACGCGCGGATAAAAAACACGCACTAATTGTTAAATTTTAAAGAAAAGTTTGTAAAAAAAACGTTTGCTTGTTTTTTTTTACCATTTTTACGATTTTTGGCAAGATACAACAAGAAAATAATAATAATAATAAAAATTAGAAATTATTCACCTCTAAGTGAAATTTTTTGTTGAACGGTGAAAATTAAAAGAAAAGAAAAATCCATACGTGAGCAGGCGTCTTTGCCAAGTAATTAAAACAAAATAACAAAACGATTTTCTACTCCAACGAACATCAACAAAAAATGTACTTGACTAAACGTTTCGTATATAAATAATTAAAAAAAAACCTAAATAAATTTATTTAAATAACAAATTATAACTTAAGCCCAAAAATAATAACACAAAAAATCGATTTGCTTTTCGTAGACACAGCAACATGTTCATTAATTTTTGTTGCATGCAGCCGTTTAAATGTTTTTCGAAAATATAGCAAAAGTTAATGCACTTCAACAGCCCCATCACAATCAAAATCAAAATCCAAATCAATAATAAAAATAAAAATAATAATAATCAGAAGAAAAGAGCCAAACCAACAAGTAAAAGTTTAGTGAAATTTTAATTTTTTTTTGTTTTAACGGAAAAAAAATTAAATCATTCTCACAGTTTTAACAAGCCAAAACGAAATTCCAATCAAATTATTAAATAAATTATTTGTTTTTTAATTAGTTTGAACACGCGAAAATGTATCGACCAAATTTCTATGAATCGACATGTTTGCGTTGTAATGAAACCGTTTATCAGGTGGATCGTGTAGGACCGTTAAAGGATTTTACCTTCTTCCATTCGGGTTGTTTTAAATGTGTACACTGCGGCACAAAATTAACACTAAAAACGTATTATAACAATCAGCATAAGCAGGATGATAAAGAGGTGAGTTCGTAAATTTTATTTTTATAAGAAAATTTTGCCATTTCCCTAAGTTATTTATCGTGTGGCATTAGAGCAAACAATGGTTGTTTGTTAGAAATACAAAACGAAGAAGTTTAACATATCGTCGTCTAGCCTGCAATAAGTGGTATGTGTATTTAACGGGTTTTTAGGAGAGCGAAAAAAACAAAAAATACTATGTATGAGTCAACGCATAGCACTTGTTGCAGGAATATTTTGTATATAACCGCTTAGTAGATGTATGTCTGACCAATAGAGATTCACAATAGTACAATAAAAAAAATTCCCAAATTGCACAAAGCACTACTTGCAGGCTATATGACGATATAAGAATGAGTAAAATATTGATATCTTAATTTGTTAGCCATAAGATAGCTGATGGGCTTCTTAATCTCAGATAAATCCTCGGTAAACCTGACCGATTGATGGAGAATGCTGTAGTCACAGAAAGGAGTATCTGTTGATCTTCATTTAAATAGTTTAGCTGCGCACACAGAAAAAAATATCTCGAGAAAATTTTTAACAACACAGTTTGTTAAAAATATAATTTTTGTTCAACAAACTTTTTGTTTGATTCAATGAAAAAACTAATCAAATATACACTTGGCAAAATAGCACTCAATAAAACATATTTAATAATGAAATATTTAAATATTTCTTGATATTCAATAAAACAAATATTTGAATCAACGTTAAAACAGTATTTTTACAACTCTTGTCCATTTTATAATAGGTCATAATTCTCATTCGCTTAACACTTTTATTTGGTTAAATATCTTTAGTTTTGCCAAAGTCTTTAGAAAAAGGTTTCCTGATGATCTGGCCTAAGCAACCAGCGAAATGCGCATAGGAACTAGCTTATCCCCCAATAATAAATTTTAGTGTATTTATCAAAAAATAATATTGGGAATTAAGCACTTCATTATTAATAAACAATTAAATAAAGATTCGATAAACATTTTGTTTGATTTATTCAACATTTCCAACAATTTATTTTAACAAATCACGTAAACATTTTGTTGAAAAAAATTATTTTGGGCAACAACTTTTTTATTGATTCAATTAACTTGGTTGTTGCCTTAAAATTCAATAACTATACCTACAAACATTTTTATAAATAATGCAAAAATCGTCATCGCAGAAAATTCAAAATTTTTTTTTTTATCAAATATGCGAATTTCGTATTTTTTTTTTTTTTTTTTATTGAATCTTCATATATTAAATATGAACTAACAATAATCAATCAAATCTTAACCTAATACGTTATTTTATCTCCTGCCAGTGCCAGACAAAATTTTCTTCATCACGGGTTATGTTCACTTTTATAGGTGTTTATCGCTCATCTAATTGGGTAAGTGCTGCAGTGTCTCTTCTTCTTAAGCGAGTGTGGCCGCCATGATTTAAAATATTTCGAGCTAGTGGATTTGGGTGTTGTTCAAGCCTTTTTAAATATTTTATTGCATATTTTGTAATCATAGATTTCACTAATGGCACATTGAGATCCTTATGAATGTTTGAGTTTTTAACATACCAGGGAGCGGCTGTGATTATTCGAAGAAGTTTATTTTGGCGCCTTTGAATTTTGTCGATATTAGAGGCCGAGGCAGTGCCCCATAGTTGAATACCGTAGCACCAGATAGGCTTTAAGATAGAGTTGTAAAGTAGAAGCTTGCAATCGAGACTAAGGACAGAATTTCTTCCAATAAGCCAATGAATTTGAATGGCTTTTAGTTTCATTTGAGTTAATTTTGCCTCTATATGGCATTTCCACGTTAATCGCCGATCCAGATGTATACCGAGATATTTAACATGCGAATGTTGAGGAATTATTTGATTATTGATTGTAATAGGGGGGCAAGATTCCCGGCGCAAAGTGAATGTTATATGTACACATTTTTGCTCATTGACCATTATCCTCCATTGTCTTAACCATATTTCTAGTTGGAATATATGATGCTGTAAGTAACACGATGCTTCATAACGATTTTCGTGGACGCTTAGAAAAGCTGTATCGTCTGCAAATGTTGAAGTTTGTGTGTAGTTGCTTGTTGGCATGTCCGAAGTATAAATTAAGTATAATAGGGGGCCCAGGATGCTGCCTTGTGGGACTCCAGCGGCAATGGGCTGAGGTGAACTTAAGAAATTTCCTTCTTTAATAATAAATTGACGACCGACTAAGTAGCTTTCTAGCAGCTTGTGTGTGTTTGCTGGTAAATTTTGCTTCAATTTGTGTAATAAGCCTTCATGCCAGACTTTGTCAAAAGCTTGCGAAACATCGATGAAGAGTGCTGAGCAATATTTCTTTTCTTCAAATGCTTTTCTTATGACATTTACTATTCGATGAGTCTGCTCGATTGTGCTGTGTTTTCTTCTAAATCCGGACTGATGGTTTGGAATACATCTATTTTCACTTAAAATTGGTGTTAATTTTGAAACTAATAATTTCTCAAACAGCTTTGACATATTTGATAATAAGCTAATAGGTCTATAAGACTCAACTTTTGTATGATCTTTACCTGGCTTTGGTATCATGGTAACTAAGGAAACCTTCCATTTTTCAGGATAGTATTCAAGGCGTAAAATAGCATTAAAAATAAAAAGAATAATTTTCTTTGCTATGCGAGGTAGCTCCAAAAGCATTTTATTACTGATTTTATCAATACCAGGTGCCTTCTTAGTGTTTAAGTCACAAATAGCCTTTTTCGATTTCTCTTATCTCAAATCTGAGGAGAATAGCTGCTCTAGCATCAACAGGTGGTAACTCGACCGCAATATTGTGAGATATATTTGGTGTAAATACGTTTTTCAAATGATTTACAAACAGGTTTCCTTTTTCATTATCATTTCTTGCCCAACTACCATTCAAGTTTCTTAATGGTGGCTTAGATATAACTGGCCTTTTTAGATTTCTAGCTGCACGCCATAATGAGTAGTCAGATTGTGGAGTTGCATCAAGTTCCTTAAGATATTTTTCTAGAGAAGCCGTTTTCTGATTCTGTAGCAACTTTCTTAGCCTTTTTGTGCATTCTTTTAATAAAATCTTAAGTTGCGGGGATCTGTAAAGTCGCCACTCTCTTCGAACTCTCCTTTTTTCAGTCAAGAGCCGCTCGTATTCAAATATGAAAATGATTTTTTTCTGTGCACCTGCCGTAGTTTGTGTAGATGCGGTTAAGTCTGACTCAAGATAGCCTAGGTAGATCAGATCCAGGTAGCATGACTGCAAGATTATGAAATTGGAACAAGTCTTCATCGAAGGAAAAGTTCCATTCGTATAATAAGCATAACAATCTTAATGTTCCAGGCCCATTGCTGTTAAGCCAGATAGGGGCAGAATGTTCTGCAGTTGAGTATACTAAGCCAAGAGTAATAAAAGCAGAGTAGCTCCCCATATTGTTAATTCTAGTTTCTGTATAATAATGAATTTGTTGAATATAATCTTGTCTTGTGCCAACGCTCTTACTTCACCCCCAGGTTTTACCCATTCCAGCCACTTCTACGTCGATTTGCATTTTCCACGTATGAGCTGGGCGTCCTCTTCTTCCTTGCGAGTTTTAGTCTATGGCATTTTCTGTGTTGTCGTTCCTTGACCTTCTTAAAGTGTGTGGTCCATCCACCGCCACTTACGTCTTTTTATTTCTGTGGATTCCCTCTAGGGTTGTATCTCGAAAGATTTTGTAAGTTCTCCTTTTCGTTTTCTTAAGAGTCTCTGTGGCGTCGTATATTAGAAGGTTTTCTCAAACACCTGTACATATCACTGGCAGCGTTACCGTTACTTTTTTTCTCAATGTGTACTTGTGTACTTTTTTCCCTTTTGGTTACTTTTTTCAACTGAAAAATAACCAATTTTTTGTCTTACTTGGGTGTGAGACGGTCAAGATTTGCGCTCCCAGTTTTTAAACCCCCAAACTTTTTTTAACAATTCACTCATATTTTTTTAAATTAAATCTAATTTGCTTTCAGTTTCTCTTTTAAGTTGAGTGTTCTAGTTCACGTTCAAGAAATTAGCTTTTTTTATGTAACCGATTATCAATTAAGCTATAAATAATAACCACCGTCTGGGGCAGTGACGTTATACGTAGGGAAAATCCCTATCCGTAGGGATTTTTTCTAAAAAAAATTGGCCATAGGGAAAAGAAGGAAAGATGTTTTGAAATCTTAAAAATGTAGGGACTTTTTCAAAGTTGTAGGGATTTTTGTTGGAACAATTTTTTGAGCTCTTAAGGAAAACTGTGCATTTTGAAGGGCTGTGGGGTAGCATTTTCTCTGCGCCTACCGAGGCATACGGAACCTGATAATGTACATAGATTTATAGTCTGTCGATTCTTCAAAACTTTGAAAGAAATAACGCATACAGTTTTTTAAATAGACGAAAATAAGTGTAAGCTTTGTTTGGGAGGTGCATATTCCACAAAAAATTCGAAAAATTATGAGTCCTATTGTACCTTCCAGACCATCAGTAACATACTGTTAAAATTTTATAAAAATCGATCTAGAGGTTAAGGTGTCTATATACATTAGGGGTATAACCAAAATAAGAACCTATCATTACGGTATGGGCAATGTTATACTGATATTAAAAATCGATATCAGGGGTCATTTCGGTCCAAAAACCTTCGGCACCGAAAGGAATTTCTAAAACACCAAACAATTTTTTTTTTTTTTTTTTAATTTTTATTACAAAGTAAAAAATAACTTATACATTCATAAAAAAAAACACGAAATGCAAAGACCAGCATGGCTTTCGACGTTAGAATTATGGATATCCTGTTAAACTGAAAAAAATTATAAGCTAAAACTTCATCGCGATCGGTGCCGAACCTTTTTGAACGCTCGCGAAAAAAGGAAGGCACATTTCTTCATATTTTTTATGCACTATCTCACTATGATAGGTCCTTTTTGATATTTGCAAAAAAATGCAAATGGTTATATCCCTAATATACATACATACTTTTTAACTTAAGTGTAAATAAAACAGTGTTTTAAATACGTACATACAAAGTATATTTATACCAAATACATGCAAGTCTACAACAAATTAACAATAAAAAAACATACATACCGATTTTGGTTACTTTTTATTGCATTTGGTTACTTTATTTTTACATTTTGGTTACAAATTTTTTTTGGTCATGGCAACACGGATCACTGGTGCGATGAGTTTTCGCTGCCGCTTGAGCTTCCTTGTCGATGTTGTCGAGCCATTTGCGTTTGTCGCGTCGTGCACTTCGTTTCACAAGATCGTTGCGCTGTGTTTGAAGTCTAAGTTTAGACCACGAGTTTTTGCTCTATTAAGGTCCGTCTTTACCAACTTGCGTTGTTTGATTATACGCCAAGTCTTATATGATATCCATTGTTGAGAGTATAGTTATTGAAACTCAGCCTAGTTGTTGAGCTGAAAACACTTTCGATGCTTTTGTTTTATTTAGACTGAGCAACATTCGCCATTTTTTGCTTATTCTGTATAATCAAATGTATAATTATTTTCCAATTGACCGGTTCTCCAATATTATCATAAAATATATTTAAAAATCCAATTAAACCAATAAATGAATTTAATTAAACAGTATAATTAAGAGTAACTCTTTATTTCTCTAAAATGATATTTTTTGGCATTGAAGTGATGTAGGGTATCATGCGGTAGGATATTATCGTTTATCCTTTTTAATTTGTTTTCCTTCATGAAATGTAAAAACTCTTTTTAAGCAACTTCAAAGGTAAACAAAATGCAAAATATTTAGTCTTGAAAAACAAATTCCTTTTTAAAAGCGACGACGACATAAAGTCAGCAAATTTGTTGAAAAAAATCGCTGCTTAAACGACTGCATAATATGTAGGTGAATTAGTTTTAACATTAAATGACTTTAAAACGTGAATGAATTTGTGTCGATGTCTGTAGACTAAATAAAGTAGACTGACGTTTGATTAGACCTGTTAGCCGGCAACATGTCTAAAGTAGAAATACAAAAACAAGAACAAGAACTAAACAAAATGTTAGAAATAATTGTGACTAGCGCAGCTAATAAGCAAAATATTAGTGGAGTAAATGATTAAAGGGGAGAAATAATGACAACCCTACTCCATCAAGGTATTATGAATTTATGCAAAAGTATGTAACTCATAGAATATAAATTTTATAGTTTTCAACCTCTAAAACTGAGTCGATTAGGCATGGTCGTCCATCCTTATGGTTGGCCAACTGGCTGGATTTGTGTACCTGTGAGCCTTGTGTACAAAGTACTAAGAGGTTGCAATTTTAAAGACAATTTGATAAAGATTAAATTGGCTCAAAGACAAAGGCTCTTAAAAATGATGAGAACTAGTCAATAAATTAGCCTTTAAATTATGTGAGTATTTTAATCAGTGTTTCGAAATAAACAGGACATAATTTAGCGTTCGGCCCACACACCCAGGAACGATATCTGTTTTTGTTGTTCTGTTTTTAACGAAGAACAGAACACTATATAATGTTCGACTCTTTCTTGAAAATACTTACAAATGGTATTAAAGGTTGTGTTCGTCTACACCAACACTTAAAAAAATAGATATCGTTCCTGAATGTGTGAGCCAATCGCTAAATAATGTTCGGTTTGAACTACGGAACGGAGTCAAGTCTTATTTGGCGAGCATTTAAGTCAAACGTATGGACTATTTTAAGGTGATAAGTCGTGACGTTTCACCTTTGCAACTTGGCAATTTGGGCACTTCAGGCACCTAGTCTTGCCTTTTTTTATCCCGTTCGAAATGTCTTTACACCTCAAAGCTCATTTGTACAAATATATATTTCATATTTTGAATATTCTCACACAAATTACTATTTATCATCAAAGTAATTTTTGGGAATACAAAATTTTTAATTAATACGATTTTGTTTGTCGTGTTTAATTCCCAATTTTTGTTCTTGATAAAAACACGGAAATTTATTGTTGAAGGGATGAGCTATTTCTATGCGCATTTCACTGGTTGCTTAGGCCAGATCGTCAGGAAATTTCATCCAAAGATTTTAGAAAAACTAAAGATATTAAACCAAATAAAACTTAAGCGTACACAGAAAAAATTATTGCCGAATTATTTTCAAACAAACGCTTGTTTGAAAATTTTTTTAATTTCTACAAATTTTTTTACTGATTCAATTAAAATTTTTATTTGATTTTTATTTAACCAACAAAAATGTTGACAACCATTAAAAAATATAATACACGCGTTATTGGTTTCAAGTTTTCATAATTTTGTATGAAATATTTAACGCTTTTTAATGTTGTCGTCTTTTTGCATTTTTTTATTTGATCGTAAGCAACACTTCCTAATGTGAAATATAAGAACTACAACAAAAAACACATACAGTCTATTTTTGGACACTTTAAAAAAGTACAACAGTAAGAAAGATAAAGAGGTTTGAAGTAAAAAAAAAATAGCAGGTAAAAAAAGTTTCACTCTTTTTAAACAACAACAACATTATAAGAAACAAAATAAATTTTTGGTTGGTTTCAAATTTGGTTAAAAAAAAACCAAAATCCCATATTCAATTTTTTCAAATTGTTTGCTTAAATACATCAAATACAAAAATATAATGATGACGAAAAGCATATCGAGTCGGTCTGTCGCCGTTTTTGGGTTACATTTCTTCTTCATTAGCAAAGGAAAGGATACAGCAACAGTGAGTGATGACGAAAAACATTGTGTGTATAAAAAAAGAACTTCGTTCAAAAATTATTCCAACAAAAAAATGTGTCTCAAAGCCAGCCGGCCGCTCTGCTCTCTCTGCAATCATCTTCTAATACAGTGCCATGTGTGCGCATCATTGCTTGTGCAAAAACCTTTTTTTTTGATTTTGAAATTAAGTATATGAATTTCAGTAAACTTTTTGTTTGATTCAGTTAAATTATTTGTTTGAAAAAATCCGTGTTTTTTTTCAATAAACAAAATGCAAATAAATTGTTTGAATATGCGAATTTGTTTATAGGACCGATTTCAGAGAAAAAATTGTTTGATTCTACAAATTTTTTGTTTGAATTGGAAAAATAATTTTTTCTGTGTGTAAATGGTGAGATTCGGTCAATAATTTCACATATTCCCCAGAAAAATTTCTTTCCAAATAAAAATCTTTGTGTCCGTTAATCATCTAATTATGTTGGTATTTACATTGAATTCGCCCCAAAAATATTTAACTGCAAATTAAATGCCTTGCGAATCGGAAATCTCCTATCTATAAAAAGCTTTAACTTCCTTTTAAATGTTAACATTAATAAACAATTTAGCAACCGTCCCTAAAATCCCTTAAAGACAAAAAATCTCATATTGATGTTAATATCTAGATAATAAACGTTTCTAAATAGAGTAAAATATCGAAAATTATCCTGAAAATACTATGGTGTTTGGGATTTCCCGATTATAATTTTAGGATTGTTTTTAACATTTTTAATTTTTCGAATTTATTCTATGAGCTAAATTTCAGTTATCTATTTTATAAAGCTTTTTTGTAATAGTTATATTCCTTCAATTTTTCAGAAATGACTTTATACACTTACTTACTTACTTATTCCGGACCTCTTTCTACCTTGCAGTGTAGAGGTTTTTGCAAAGACTTCTCCACTTCGTTCTATCCTGTGCCGCTGTTTTGGCAGTTCTAGGCTCGATTCCTTGTTCTGTAAGAATGTTGTTAATAGTGTCCTGCCACGTTATTCTTCTTCTTCCTCTGCTTCTCGTACCACTCGGTCTTGCTTCTGACACTCGTTTCGGCAGGCGATTCTCTGGCATTCTGGTTACATGTCCGAACCACCTTAGCTTATTGCGTTCGATTTTTGCTTGTGTGCGCATCATTGCTTGTGCAAAAACCTGTTTTTTTATTTTGAAATTTAGTATATGAATTTCAGTAAACTTTTTGTTTGATTCAGTTAAATTATTTGTTTGAAAAAATCAGTGTTTTTTTCAATAAACAAAATGCAAATAAATTGTTTGAATATGCGAATTTGTTTATAGGACCGATTTCAGAGAAAAAATTGTTTGATTCTACAAATTTTTTGTTTGAATTGGAAAAATAATTTTTTCTGTGTATAAGAATGTTAAGCAACAGTTCTACTTGTAACAATATTACATTCCCAGCTACTTTTGGTTCCAACATTCTTTGTAGTTGTTAGTAGGTTAAGAAAACACAAAATGAAAACCAAAAACAACTTGCTTTATTGTTTTCGTAAAAAATAAAGCATGTTGCCAATTTAGTTTTTTTAGCCATGCACTTGCAGGTTAATTATCAAAGTATTTTTATTTTTTTATCATTTGATTGTTATGTGCTTAAGACTGGACTGGAAAATGCTAACAAGCAGAGTTCTCTATATTTCTATGATTGCTTATCGAAAGTGGAGATTTATTTTTTGCAAAGCCAATCCTCTCCTTAAATTCATTTGAACGAAGCGTAATTCCATTGTATGAAATCGGATTAATTCTAGCGTTAGAAACAATCGTTCCCTATTCGCTAGGCACGTATATGATTTCCTTTTTCTTTGATGTATTTTCATTCACACTATGGATTAGATCTACAGTCCTCATTGAACGTCCAGACATCAGAAAGTTTAACCTAATTTTTTATCGAATTAGATTTTTTTAAGTTGCAATGGTTGACAGCATTGCTTGGTCTTGCTGCTGACCTACGAAGATGTTGCAGTATAAGGCAACTTCCGTAACTTTCCTTTCATTCAAATTTTGCAAATAGAGTTCCATTAGAACACATATTTCATTGCATTGTCTCTTTCCATTTTTTTCTCCCCACAAAAATCCATTCTGCGTAGACGTTTCATAAAAGCTTAAATTGTACATAGAATGTTTGCTTGCATAAAAAACAAAATGCTCCTACCGAATGGCGTACCTAACAATTTTTCAAATCAAATAAACAAGTTATGAAAGATTTATCGGAGATGTTGTTTATTTTTTAGTTGTTCAGCCTCAGACGGAGACATAAGGTCCGTAAACTTGATGCAAGTTACACACTTATCCATTTTTAGTAAAAGCATCTTTGATTATACTCATTACTAAAATCTTTTTTTAAATCTCTGAAGTTAGCGTTAAGCCATAACCTTAATTTTTTATATAAATATTCTTTAGAGATTCAGATTCAAGTGGCACGTACATTTTTATTGTGGTAGTACGACAATAGTGTGAGTTCACAGCCAAAAAGTTTTCAATAACGGGGAGTTTTATTTCTGGAACTCCTTTTACCTCTTTTATCTGCTGATATAGTAGCAAGGCTTTAAGAACTATTACTCTCTATATAGCGTAAAAGTTTTGAGCCTTAAAAGAATACTCTATCATACTTTAATATTATTATTTTCATTCCCTAGAGGTAAATAGTATTTTCTAGTGAGTTTCCTTCTACTATTTTGTACCATTTCTCTTATTTTCACTTCCGTTTGAATGCAACTGATAAGAATCTCTCGCTGTTGGACAAACTCAAGGTTCCAGCATGTCTGATGGACGGTTTGCAAGCATAAGTTTGGTCTTTTCCTCGTTAACCATCAGGCCATCTTTGCCGATTTCTTCACGATTCTGGAAAAAGCACCAGTTACATCTCTTTCTATCTTTCCTACGATGTCAATGTCGTACGCAAATGTAAGGAGGATGTGGCCTTTGGTAGTCACTATGCCGGATTTATTAACTTCATCTTATCCAATAATTAAATTAAAGAAATTACACGATAAGCTGTCAACCTGTCGAAGAGCTCTTGTAGTTGTGAATGTTTCGGAGAGGTAGTTTCCTATTTTAACTGAGGATTTCGTGTCACTCAGAATCATTCTCCAAAGGCATACAAATTTCGATGGGTTCCCAAACGCAGACATGGTTTCAAACAATTTTTCCTTTATCGGCTTGGTACGTTTCGCTTTGCCTTTCATGGGTCACACTGATGGTGCTGAATTAGTTCGTTGGGCTTCGGCTTCAATTTGTGTCCAATATTCTAGATAGGATCTTATATGCAATGGATAGAAAACTCATTTCGCGATAGTTGGCGCAAAAGGTTTTGTCTCCTTTCTTTTAAATGGGACATAGTACTCTAAGGTTCCAATCACCAGTGAGTGATGCATTCATACTCCCAGATGGCGCTGACCAGCTGTTCCATGCACCTTTTCAGCTCTTCTCATCCGGTCTTATACAGCTCTGCCGGTATTGCGTATGCACCTGCAGCCTTGTTGTTCTTGAGCCGACCAATTGCTGCTTTGACCTCATCTGGGTTAGGGGATGGACATTATACTGCATCAATATGATTGGCTGCAGTTTACTTCCATCACTCAGTTCTTCAGCCGCTTACATGCTGATGAAATGTTGCCGCCAAATCCTTAGCACACTCGCCGCGGCAGTCACTGAATTCCCAGTTTCATCAATACACGAAGTTATGCCAGTGGACGAGTCTTGTGAGGATAAAGCCATTGCTAGAATTTTCTGGCTTCGCTTCTGTTTTTATAAACCTCAATCCATTTCTCTTTTCTTTCTTCGGAAAAGACGATTTTTCCCCTCCTCAACTCTCGGTATCGCTCAGCACAGCTCGCATTGCCATATGGGCGAATCTCGCTCTGTATGCCTATTACTGACCTTCAGCGACGACTTTATAATCCTCATTATACCATTGGTTCCGTTGGAGCCGCTTCTTGTATCCAATTTCTAATTGACAAAATCGAAAAGAAATTGGGAATATTTCGGACGTACTTATTTACCAAATGCATTCTATTTGTACGAGTAGTTACTGACTAGTACAAAAAACAAACAAAAAAATATTAAAAAATAAAAAAACAATAAAGCAATATTGCAAAACTATTTAAGGTAAAACAGGAAAAGATAAAAAAAATACAAACCTCCATAAAAAAAAAGTAATTGTTACGAAATATTTAATGTAATTGAAAATAATAGTCAAAGAAAACTTATGAAATATTATATTCTTCTCTCTACTTTATGTTTTAGGTATATTGCCATTCACATGTACCAAAGAGTGGACCTGGTCATTTGGATAACACATCTGTGGGTATAAGACAAGCTTTAAATGCTCCACGCACAAATAAATTTGTTAATGAACAAATACGTGGTGCCCGTTCCGAAGTCGATGGTGAGATTTTTTTGTTTTATTAATTTTTTTTAATTGATCATTAGTGAAGTTTTGAAACTAAAAAGAATTCAAGTTAAAATCTTAAAATGTTTACAAAAGTTTTTTCTGCTCTTTTAAGAACTTAACAATTGAGTTGAACTTGTTGTTTAGTTAATTTGTTTAGCTTATTTGTTAAATTATTTGTTATTTTATGTTTTAAAGGAAGTTTCGGTTCAAGACAATCAACACCAAACGGTTATGGCAGTCGTGAGGTTAGTTCGCCATCACAGAATGATTCCGATTACAAATATGGACGTTTCGATGCAAGTGCGTTGCACATTGCACACGCTCTCAAACAGACAGAAATACAAAAGGCCTACAACAAGGCGAGAGAAAAACCAATTGATTTTTATTTGGTAAGTGAAATTTATTTTTTATGCTTTTTTATTCTTTAAGACAAAAAAAATAGATATTTCGAAAAATGCCGGTGTCTTAAGTCTTTTGTTTTCCTAGTGATGATTTTGTTGGAAAGATGCTTTTTTAAATATATTTTTTTTACTTGTTGATGAAGAAGATTATTGTTACACCCGTCCCATCAGGCGGAAGGTGTTTTTATATGCGTTTTATGTTGGTTCCTTTTGAGTATTGGAGTATATTTAATAAAGACCGTTCGTTAGTTGATTGAAAAGCGTTTTCGAAAGACCCCAGATAGAATAAAGTCTGGTAAAATTTTTATTTGAAATTCTTTGCTGAATTTAGATATGAGCCAAGAGCCACGACTCCTTTAATCTTTTACACAAGACTTAAATTTAAGACGTTCGTCAATAATTTCTGGACTTTGTTTTGGAAATTCTAGATTAAATTTTGATACATTTCACAGTTTTTTAAGTATTTATATTTAAAACCAAAGTTGTGGTCATAAAGTTGAGTCTTTTTTGCCTCTATAGGGGATATTCTGCTGTGTTTTGTGGTGGGCCTATAAAATGTCCTCTTGGTAATGGGAACTTTCCATAGAGAACAATTGAACTAAACTAAGCTGACTTCTGTAAATTAAATTAAATCAATCTCAACAAACGATGTCTTAGCATCATTATTATAATTATTACTTTAATCTTTGACTGAGATTGTTCCCGAAATGGCTGGAATCATTCATTTGATCAAGAATGTCATACTCGCAAGTTCGGCCGTACAAATCCCTTGCTATTTTAGGAGGACCTTAACCGAAGCAACGACAATCGCATTAACGTCCAAATAAATTTAAGATTCGGTTTGTGTCAGCATTATATAGAAAATGTATTTGAAGATAGTTATGCTTAAAATAGTAAAATTTAGGAAGTCGAAAAATAGGTTTTGTCACAGAAGTGTTCCAGATTAATGGAAACAATTTTGCCTTCCGGCCTTACCTTCGTTGTCCAAAACGCTAAGTAGACACGGTATGTCTACTTACACCCTATGTTTGTCAGAATGATTCTCCTCCCGGGGTGTCGGTGAAACATCGTCCGAGGCATAATCAATTGCAGCCAATATTTTTGAGACGGCCAAAATTCAAATTGACAGATACCAGGAGATCTTCACGATCTCTTGCACTCGCGGCTGACCAGAAATCCTATCTGGTACTACGGGAGTAAGTAGACCCCGGCGGCACGATAGCGGACTATTGAGACCTCCGTTAGTATGCTTTTTACGAAAATTGTTTTGCTTTTCCATTGAAAAGATACTTTCGGGGATCACGTGGTATTTGTGGTTTACAACTAGGGTATTGAAACGATTAACCGCCGTTCGATTAATCGATTAATTTTGGGCGATTAACTCTTTGAATAATTTTTGGTCTTATTCTTATACTTCTAAACTAGACAAAATTAAAATTATTCGATTAACCGAATAATATTACATTGTTCTATTATTATTCGATTAAATTTTTACCTCGAATAATTTTTCACGCGATTGATCGATTAATACAAAACAACGATTAGTTGAATTGCCTATTTATTCAAGGAAGGAATACCCTGGAAATCCCACTAAAGGCGGTGATTTTTCACCACTTGTGGGGAAGTTAGGTCTAGGCCATGTTACTATTCAATAGATGCTGGTAGAATTTTTCCAAATGCAGCGGATGTTAGGTAGCTCCAGCTCCTAAACAAGGGAAAGTGTTTAGTTTAGCCGGATTATGAGCACAATCTTCTACCTGTGTGTGTTGGTTGCGCTCACACTCGGAGGCTGTTGGTAAAAGCATTGTTTGTCACGCAGTGTTTAATATCCGCCGTGGAGTAGGCGCTAAAGCAGATGTTCATGTAATTCTTTTTCACAACTGTCAGAATTACTTATTTAGTTATTGAATAGCAGAAGCACTGAGCGCAGAAAAAAATTATTTTCATATTTGAAAACGAAAATCGCATATTTCATTACGAAAATTTTTGAATTTTCTGCGATGACGATTTTTGCGGTATTGATAAAAAAGTTTGTAGGTATAATTGTTAATAAAAAAAGTTGTTGCCAAAAATTATTTTTTTAAAAAAATTCTTACGTGATTTGTTAAAATAAATTTTTGGAAATGTTGAATAAATCAAACAAAATGTTTATTGAATGTTTATTTATTTATTTATTAATTATGATGGGCTAAATTCCTAATTTTTATTCTTTAATAAATACACTAAAATTTATTGTGGGGAAGAAGCTAGTTCCTATTCGCATTCCGAAGGTTGCTTAGGCCAGATCATAAGGAAGCCCTTTTTCAAAGACTTTGGAAAATTATCAAAGTTATTTTCGGGAATACAAAGTTTATTATTAATAGGATCTTCGTATGACGTGCTAAATTCCCAGTTTTTCACATTTGATAAAAACACTCAAATTTATTGTTGAGGGAAAGCAAGCCTCTATGCGCATTTCGCCGGTTGCTTACACCAGCTCATCAGGAAACCTTTTCCAAAGATTTTAGAAAAGCCAAAAATATTAAACAAATAAAACCTTAAGCGAATAAGAGTTAAAAACACTCTAAGTCTTACCTGTAACAATATCAAAGCTTAAACAAAACACCAACAATAAACAGTGTGTTTATCTTTTCTTACATCCCCCTACAACTGGTTGGGTTCTTTCCGACTCGAATTGTAGTTGTAAGTGGGTTAAAAGAAAAAACAAAATTAAAAAACAAACCGCTTCATTCTATTGTCTTCGTAAGAAAACAACGAACTAAACCAATTTGCCAATTCAGTTTTATGCACGGGCACATGCAATTATCTTATCAAAGTTATTTTCGGGAATACAAAGTTTATTATTAATACGATCTTCGTATGACGTGCTAAATTCCCAGTTTTTCACATTTGATAAATACACTGAAATTTATTGTTGAGGGAAAGCAAGCCTCTATGCGCATTTCGCCGGTTGCTTACACCAGCTCATCAGGAAACCTTTTCCAAAGATTTTAGAAAAGCCAAAAATATTAAACAAATAAAACCTTAAGCGAATAAGAGTTATAAACACTCTAAGTCTTACCTGTAACAATATCAAAGCTTAAACAAAACACCAACAATAAAAAGTGTGTTTATCTTTTCTTACATCCCCCTACAACTGGTTGGGTTCTTTCCGACTCGAATTGTAGTTGTAAGTGGGTTAAAAGAAAAAACAAAATTAAAAAACAAACCGCTTCATTCTATTGTCTTCGTAAGAAAACAACGAACTAAACCAATTTGCCAATTCAGTTTTATGCACGGGCACATGCAATTATATTATCAAAGTTATTTTCGGGAATACAAAGTTTATTATTAATACGATCTTCGTATGACGTGCTAAATTCCCAGTTTTTCACATTTGATAAATACACTGAAATTTATTGTTGAGGGAAAGCAAGCCTCTATGCGCATTTCGCCGGTTGCTTACACCAGCTCATCAGGAAACCTTTTCCAAAGATTTTAGAAAATCCAAAAATATTAAACAAATAAAACCTTAAGCGAATAAGAGTTATAAACACTCTAAGTCTTACCTGTAACAATATCAAAGCTTAAACAAAACACCAACAATAAACAGTGTGTTTATCTTTTCTTACATCCCCCTACAACTGGTTGGGTTCTTTCCGACTCGAATTGTAGTTGTAAGTGGGTTAAAAGAAAAAACAAAATTAAAAAACAAACCGCTTCATTCTATTGTCTTCGTAAGAAAACAACGAACTAAACCAATTTGCCAATTCAGTTTTATGCACGGGCACATGCAATTATATTATCAAAGTTATTTTCGGGAATACAAAGTTTATTATTAATACGATCTTCGTATGACGTGCTAAATTCCCAGTTTTTCACATTTGATAAATACACTGAAATTTATTGTTGAGGGAAAGCAAGCCTCTATGCGCATTTCGCCGGTTGCTTACACCAGCTCATCAGGAAACCTTTTCCAAAGATTTTAGAAAAGCCAAAAATATTAAACAAATAAAACCTTAAGCGAATAAGAGTTATAAACACTCTAAGTCTTACCTGTAACAATATCAAAGCTTAAACAAAACACCAACAATAAAAAGTGTGTTTATCTTTTCTTACATCCCCCTACAACTGGTTGGGTTCTTTCCGACTCGAATTGTAGTTGTAAGTGGGTTAAAAGAAAAAACAAAATTAAAAAACAAACCGCTTCATTCTATTGTCTTCGTAAGAAAACAACGAACTAAACCAATTTGCCAATTCAGTTTTATGCACGGGCACATGCAATTATATTATCAAAGTTATTTTCGGGAATACAAAGTTTATTATTAATACGATCTTCGTATGACGTGCTAAATTCCCAGTTTTTCACATTTGATAAATACACTGAAATTTATTGTTGAGGGAAAGCAAGCCTCTATGCGCATTTCGCCGGTTGCTTACACCAGCTCATCAGGAAACCTTTTCCAAAGATTTTAGAAAAGCCAAAAATATTAAACAAATAAAACCTTAAGCGAATAAGAGTTATAAACACTCTAAGTCTTACCTGTAACAATATCAAAGCTTAAACAAAACACCAACAATAAAAAGTGTGTTTATCTTTTCTTACATCCCCCTACAACTGGTTGGGTTCTTTCCGACTCGAATTGTAGTTGTAAGTGGGTTAAAAGAAAAAACAAAATTAAAAAACAAACCGCTTCATTCTATTGTCTTCGTAAGAAAACAACGAACTAAACCAATTTGCCAATTCAGTTTTATGCACGGGCACATGCAATTATATTATCAAAGTTATTTTCGGGAATACAAAGTTTATTATTAATACGATCTTCGTATGACGTGCTAAATTCCCAGTTTTTCACATTTGATAAATACACTGAAATTTATTGTTGAGGGAAAGCAAGCCTCTATGCGCATTTCGCCGGTTGCTTACACCAGCTCATCAGGAAACCTTTTCCAAAGATTTTAGAAAAGCCAAAAATATTAAACAAATAAAACCTTAAGCGAATAAGAGTTATAAACACTCTAAGTAGGGTAGCCAGATTTTAAATTCGGAAAAACAGTACATTGAACACAAAAAAACAGTACAATCAAGAAAAAAACAGTACATTTCTTTGACGAAAAAAATTACTCCATTTGCGTTTAAAAAGCAAACACCACAAACGAAGCATTTGGTCAGGAAAACCATAACATTGCTGTTAGCCATATAAGAAAGGAGAAAAGCCGAACTTATATTGAAACAATTAACTCATTGATTGTGATACATACATAGTACGATTTTCTTTAAACATATTCGTATTTATTGCAATATTCAGAATTTGAGAAAATGTTTGTTTCCTAAATTAATTTTCCAATTTCAAACAATTTTTAAACTATGGGTGAGTTCCAAAACATCAGTTGCAAAGCAACTCGCTTTTTTAAGTGCTTTCTACCAAGCAACCGTGAAAAATTTTACAATGTTATCTGTACCAAAGTTCACTTAAAACAATATCGATGCGTACACAATAATCAAACTAGATATAGTTAAACTCTATGATACTTTTTTGACTTTGACTGCAAAGTATTATGATGTTTAGGAACTCAGCCTTTATTCAACATTTGAAATTTTTCAAATTCACTATATCAATGCTAAGGTAAAATGTAAAAAGAAAATAAAGGGAAATAAATTTCAAGGGCCGATGTTGATTTTGAATAAAACACAAACTATTTAGGAAATTATTGTAATTTTATTTTATTATGATATATTGGTATTACTCAATTATGTATGGAACAAAATATCGGCCAAATGGGCGCCGCGACCACGGCGGCACACCTCCATCCGATGGTCCAAATTTTCGATGACCCTGAGGCATAATGGAGGTTCTATGCCGTTAATGTGCCGAATTATCTCATCCTTTAGCTCTTGAATTGTTGCTGGCTTATCGACGTACACCTTTTCTTTCGGAAAAAATTCAGAAAAAAACTTGGCGTTTAGGTGTGGTTCACATTCAACATCGGCCCTTACAATTTAACCACCCGTTACAATATAATAGTCTGGTAGTGTATAAAGTCATTTCTGAAAAATTGAAGGAACAGAACTGTTACAAAAAAGCTTTATAAAATACATAACTAAAATTTAGCTCATAGAATAAATTCGAAAAATGAAAAAATGTTAAATATAATATAAATTAACCTTCGGAAGGAAATAATTCCCAGCTTCTATTTCAATTTTTAAATTATTTACGGCCAATTTTACCAAGTTCTGCTAAAATTAACAATTACTAAAACAATAGATTTTTGACATTTATAATGATAGTTAATTATACCTGAACTTGGTGAAATTGGACATTAATCTATAAAATCCAAAAAACATACATACAGCCATGTCACAGAGTACAATTCCGTTCGGAAACGGAATTCATTCCGTATTTTGGTGCTTCAGAAAATGACGAAAAAATGTTTCGGAATGAAACCATTTTTGTTTTCATCAACGGTATGGGAGTTGTCAAATCAAAATCCACTTTCCATCAACAAAAAAATTTGTTTTCTTCAGTTCCGAACGGAATTGTGCTCTGTGACATGGCCCATAGTTTGGCTTATTTTTATTTAACAAGATCTGAAAATATTAAATTAGTAAAAAAAAAAAAGTTTCAATAAAATTTAAAACAAAAATTTCTGCCTGTAAAACACTCAATTGAAAACGATGAATATTTTCAATGAAATTTTTGTAAAAATTAACTTATCTTTTCCTGATTTCCGTAGTTTGAAAACGGAGAATTTTCCAAATTTGTTCGTTTTCAATTTCACGTGATTTCGATATCCAGAACATGCCCTAAAATTAATAAAGTTCTAAAAATTTAATATAATTGTGTTGGAATAAGTATGTTTTTATTTAGTATTTAAAAATTTGTTTTTGATTTTGTCTTTCTCAGGTGTGGAAAGGGAAATACTATTGGAAGAGGTAGCCATAAAATCATACATTGTACACATGTCTTAAAAATAACAATATGAAAATATACTACTACTCATTATTATAATTTAGATTTATACTGTGTATTTATGAGAAAACAATGACCACAGCGTAAAAACTCGTATTATTTTAGAACTTTTTTGTTTGAAACACATAAAAATTTTTTAAGCTATGTACTGTTTAATATTAGGATATCATAAAAATGTGTTTTAGTAGGGTTTTTCTTAATATCTTGGTTTTTTGTACACTGAACAAAAAAAAAAAAAGTACAAAAAACTGTACAAAGTGTAAAAAACAGTACATTTGCGTACTGTTTTAAGAGTTTTGCATAAGCCAGTACAATTGCAAAAAATCAGTACATGTACTGCTTAAAACAGTACGTATGGCAACCCTAACTCTAAGTCTTACCTGTAACAATATCAAAGCTTAAACAAAACACCAACAATAAACAGTGAGTTTATCTTTTCTTACCAAAAGATATTATTCAACTAAAACTGTAAAGCGAATGAGAATTATTAGCTAAAGATGGACAAAAGTTTTAAAAATACTGTCTTTACTTTAATGAAAATATTTTTTTTATTGAATATGAAGAAATATTTAATTATTTTATTATTAAATGTGTTTTATTGAGTGCTATTTTACGGAGTGTAATTTTGATAAATTTTTTCATTAAATCAAATAAATATTTTGTTGACCTAAAAATTTATTTTTTACAAACTGTGTTGTTTAAAATTTTCTTCAGATATTTTTTTTCTGTGAGGGACATCTATCAGCGAACCGAAAGCCACTTACAATTAAGCCGACATTTTTGAGATCTCATTCAACGTATTTCAGATTTAAAACAAGTGATCCCCGATATCGTTCATTTGCTGCAACATGTAATGTACAAGTGGACTAAATATTTGCTAACAGTTTAGCTTGTTTAAAGTCACTATAAAATTGAACTGAGAGATCGGAAAAAAGTATGTGCACTAGTTCTAGTTAGTAAAAAAGTATTCTTAAAGATAAGTAGCTATGACAATTGGGAGTTATCAGCTAACAGTCTGCTTAGGGTGGGTTCTTGTCAGCTAATACCCTTTAATCGCACAAAACTGACTTGTACTTGTATACATAAGACTAATTAAATTAACTAAAAACGAAATTAAAGCAAAACTATTGTACTAATTCGAAGAAACAAAACTATTTTCACATCAACTTGCTGATGGAAGAGCACCCAAGATGTTTTTGGGGCCAATGCCCCATTACCCTCCCTACCTAATGTTTCAGTGGCATAAAGTTTGCTGAAACCCGTAAACGATGTCATCCTAATTCATTTTACATCCGTAAGAAAAGATTTTTAACGTCTAGCAATCCATTTTAAGATTTATTAATTTAATAAAGTACATAGCGAATTAGTTAAACTTTTTCCTTAACTTTAGCTTCAAAATTCTTTTAAATTATAGACTTATCTTCGATGATAAATTTTATATAAATATTTAAAAAAAAAGATTTTTAATAAGGGATACTTCCTATATTAAAATAAAATACTAAGAGACAAAATTATTAACATATATTCATATGTAGATATGAACATAAACCTTGTTACATATAATCAGAAACAAAAACAATCAAAACTATCCCAGCGGGAAAATAAGGAATTGATTACATAAATAACTAAAAAAATAATGTATTATTTTCGAAAGAACAATAATGATTTCATGGGAATCGAGAAGGTAATTTTATTGACATAATAGTTATGATTTGATTACCACGTATATTCTCACATTTGCAGAACAAGGAATGTATTGTTTCTGTTCGTAAAAATGTTTCGTGAATTTCTTCTGTTCGTGACAATTATTCGTATTTTTTAGAATTACTTAAGTCATTCCCAGTATACATTTAAATAATTTATTACAATCCTAGGACATGTTCTGTGTTAAGAATAATGAGTTCTGGAATCAAATATTTCCTATTGATTCCATTTTCCCGCTGGGATGTTGCTAAACATAAGAGAACATTTGCTTACTCTTTTACTTTAATTCATGATTATTATTGTTGTCGTTTCTGTTATTGGTTTTGTGAAAATATGCAAAAAATACAATAAAATTAAATTGGTTCGATCACTCACCAAACTTTGTTGATTAAAAAAAAATATTAAATGTTGCTTACGATGTCTCGGAGGCCTCTTCGAACATTCTGCATACACTGGGTAATAATTATGATGTTAAAATTGTAGTTGCATATTTTCTAAATGATATTGGAATTGGTTAATTTAAAAGATATACATCAGTGAAGGGCACACACATACTATCACATTTATGCTTGTGTTGACGAAATAACAACAAAGCAATTGCTGTTAACAGCCGAACGTACGTTGTCACAGACCACACAAAGAACCCAGTGGTATGGCGTACTAGCTCTGAACGTGTATATTCGCTAGCTCATTAAAAACTACCGCTAGTCCCACTACAATCTACCTCACATGCTTTTGAGTGGCGAATTTAACAGGGGGTTGTCCTACGAGGTGGGGATGGATCCCTATCTGCATAATCTCTACCTACCATAAGGGTTAGCTACTTATATCTTCAAAGCGTGCCAGCAAAAAGCAAGCGATTTTGTTGTTGTTCTAATAACGGGATCTATTTCGGATACACATTTTTTTGTGTTGTCGTTGAAAAAAAATTGTTTTCTGCATTACTTGAAGCTATAGAATTAGCTAGCGAAAAGTGGGTACCTATTTTCAAATGTTAACACTAGATATTGGTGTCTAGGGAAAGATTTAGGTATGATTTTAATGCCACAGCAGTAGACCCAGGTACAAATTTAGTGAAAGTGCTAACTATTTCGCCTGTCATTGGTGGCGATTGCTACTTTTTATACCACTGGGAAGTTTATAGTGTACATGTGTCGACGTCACACAATCAGCATTTTTATTCCTATGCACGCGTTCATAGGATTTGCAAATGTGCCCTTCACTGATATAAATACATAAAGGTATTCTTTTCTAACAGACCTTACTAGAAATGTTTTACTTTTAATTTTAGATTAAGCTTAGATAATAAAGGTATTTTATATAGGTATATTAGGCTTTCATTAGGGTTAGTTTAAGTTAGGTTAGGATTATGTTAAAGTGGTTGGAAGTGGTTAATTACTACAGAAAATTTATAGGGTGGCATAAAATGGATAAATTAGGTATAATAGGAAACGGAAACTATTTTTGGAATGCTAAAGGTTTTGAGTTTTGGGAACTATTGTACATTTTACCGAATTATGTTAAGATGACAGAGCTTATATGTTTGAAAATTTAAGAAGTTTAGAATAGTTATTGTAGTAATAGTTTTTTGAATGTTTTTGTGAAAGTTTTAGTTTTACACAATATATAGGCATTTCCATCATGTCGAACGTGACCATCATACACATTTAAAGTTAAAATAAACGTATATTTATTTTGGCAATAGATTCAAGTTATAGCTTTTAATTAGACCTATAATTGGTGCTATTGTTCATTTTGATAAATTGTTTCGTTTTCAAGAAAATTGCAAAAAAACAAGGCATTTGCACGTGACGAAAACAGAAGTGATTTTTGTGGCCATTTTTTCGAATGCCGATTTCAGCGAAACCAGAGGTAATATTTGAATGCAAAAAATTGTAGAATGTTATGCACTCATGTATCTTAAATATGGCTGTCATTTTAAATAAAAATAATGTATACTTTTTTTTTATTTAGCTTTAATCGCTGTCGCACGTGATCTGTCGCACATGACATTTTTTTCCATCATGATATATCTGTGGTTTTCATGGGCAACCGCATATGTCTTAAAATAAAATTTTTTAGGAGAGCCGATAAAACCATTCTAGAGCAAACTATGGGTTAGATATTGCACCTTTTGAACTTTGTAATTGAGTTAAAACATCGGAATGGTTCTATCTGTTTTCAAAAATTTAAAAAAATATATAAAGAGCGCTTTAAATTAAGCAATATGGCATCAACAATTCAAAATCGAAAAAATAGACAAACGCGGTTGCCCATGAAAACCACAGATATATGTTGATTAGACCGGGTTGACCTCCTTACAAAAAAAAAAGTTGTGCCAGTAACCCCCTAGAATGCAAGATATGTCAATAAAGTTTCTAAAACAGGAAACATTTTTCTTTGCCACGCCCCAAAATACAGCCCTTTTGGTTTTTTATATTTAGCGCTGCCATTTAAAGTCCGATCTCATCATATTGCATAACGTTTTTCATGGCTTGATAATGGCTTCATTTTTTTTTTTTTGTCTTTAGTGACTTTTTAATCCGACCTCAAATTCTGGGCGCCACTTATGCCATCTCGGATCCTTCCCCCAAACGTCCAATTTTTTTTAACGTGCCAAGAAAGTCCTTCTAAAACTACGTATGAATAGATTTTAATATGCCCACTTTTATTACACGCCTTCAAATTAAGCCACTTTTTTTCTTTTTCACACACATACTACATTAAATCAGGTAGAAGCCAATACAAGCAATAATATTTTCATCAGTCACGCCCTTAAATAAGAGGTATATTTATTAAGTTTGAAAAACTTTAAAAAAATTGTTTTTGCCACGCCCTAAATTACAACATTTTGTTTTATATACATATTTAGCATCGTCATTTAAAGTCTAATCTCATCGTTTCGTATATCATTGTTAATGGCTAGAATATGGCTTTATTTTTTAATTTAGTGCTTTTTTTTTTGCTCATCTAGATTTAAATGATTGAAATGTATATATTAACATAAACAAATCATTTACATATATAAAAATTTATTTTCAAATTATTAATTTTCACCCTTACGATGTCGCACGTGAACAACTTTATATACATAACTACTAAGATCACAAATCTTGCTATTTTACAGAAATTTTTTTTATTTTAATATTATAAAAAATCTCTGTTTGGCCTGGTAATTTGATGAGCTTTCTACTTTTACTTTCGACGCATTGATAGAAAATGATGTTTTTCAATGTCGCACATGACATCGAAATATAAGATAATACAAAGAAAAAAAATTACAGTTATTTGCAATCGCATAGTTTCTTGTGCATTCTATTTTGACTCTTTGTACCTTCCGAAAGGTTTTAGAGAGAAAAAGTCAATGCATAATGTCTCTTTTAAAGAACTGTTATCATAGCAAAACGTACAATAGAAATATCCAAATAAGAAAAGTTGCACTTGTTCCACTTTGCATTCATAAATCTTGAAATGGGTTAAAAATAAATATAAAATTTTTTTTACTTTTATTAAATTTGATTGTTTTCCTGTTAAAATATGATAAAACAAAGTCTTTTCAAGAACTTATAATTTGTTTGTTGCGGTGGACCTTTCGGTGGAAATGCCTATATACGTTATTATTATTTAAGGGATTTTTTAAATTGTTAATTGTTTGTAGGACTTAGTTTTGTGTATAATTTTTAAATAATAGTCGAAAAATATAACATTGTTAATAAGGTGTCTTTATGGGTTACATTCGCCTAAAGCATAATTATTAAGTACGTAGAGAAAAAAAAGTTCTTAAATTGCACACTTCTCTTGGGTTGGAGCTTTTGACCTCTCACACTGCAATGCTTGCAAAACGAGTTTTTGTTTTAAGCTTTTTTTTCGTGGAGCAGATCTTTAATAAATTTGGCACAATTATGACGTCACCACTTGTAATACGCACTCTACTTCGATTTCGTGGTGCGTTTAAATAAATTGTTCGGGACAGCGGTGGTCAAAATTGTTTAATGTTATTACACTCTTTTTTATTAAAAACCTAAACATAAAATGAAACACTAATGTAAAAAAGGAGTAGTTTAATTAATTGAAACTATTACCTGATATTTAAGGGTGTAAGTCTTAATTTATTGGAGCAAATATTCCCCAGGTAACCAACAGAAAAATGTTAAAAAGTTAGGGTCACCTTTATTATTAACCTAATTGGAACTTAGGGTGTTTTTAGGTTTAATATTATTTGCCCTTCAGCGCCTTTGCTCAGAAAGTACCATGTGGGTATATTTGCCAAACGATTTCTGAACAAACATTTTTAGGTTTTATTTGATTTTTCTTTTGATGAAAGTTATTACCTTTTTTTCAATATCAAAGACGAAAGAAAATAGATATGTATGTTCCAATTAAATTTTATATCGATTATAGTTATAATCTATAACCTCACTATTTGCTCTTTTATCACTAGTTGAAATTTAATTTTTTCCCATTTACTTTGTAACTTCTTTGCTCGAAGTCTGGATTAAAAAAGAGTGATTTGCTAATTTAATGAACAAAACCAAGCTTTTGATTATATAGTGATTGCCATTACGATCGATTAATCAATGTCCCAGACTATCGGGTAGTTCTTTTGCAAAGTTACCACTGTATTCATGACAGTAAACCAATGACGACACCTTATTAAATTTATTATTCACACGATGTAAATAATAATGTAAATAAGATGCAAATAAATAAGAAACAGATTCATAAATAAATATAATTAATATGCATAATATCATTAAATTAAAAAATACTTAAATAATTTTTAAGTTTCCTAAGAAAATAAATAAAATAAGACGTTAACCTTGTCCTTAAGATCTAGTTTAGGAGAAAAAATCATTTGTATAGTAGTACGTAAAATTTGTACAATACAAACATCGTCATATTTGTTTTACATAAAACGACTTTAAGGACTGAAATTTACGCACAACAAAATTGAAAACGAAAATTTTTTTTTCTTATATCAAGAGTTGAGTTTACAATATCTTCATAAGAATGATTTACTATGCATTAGTGATATTAAGTCATAACTTGCGATTTTTGGCTTATGACGTTGTTGCAGCAAATGAGCGATATAACAACAACAACTGAAACAAACTTAAGTAAATTTTAAAATTCAGTTTTCAATTTCGCTACATAAATTATTTGTAATTATTTCTTGAGTCTTATAATTTTCGAGGCATCAAACACTAATCTCTTCTATTTGTTTTTTTTTTTTTTTTTTTTCTAATAAAATTTACTTGTAAATCTGTTTAAAACTGTTATTTCAATTTAAAGTAATTTTCAACGCATATTCAAATGCAAATAATATTTATTGTTGTGTAACGAAATTACAAGTTTTTCATGATTTCTTACAAATATATTTGTTCTCTAAACAAACATACATAATCGTTGTTAAATATACTTTATTTTTATTGCACACTCACATGCAATATAATTATTTAATTTTTTTGTTTTGTTATTTATACACTTTAACAAGAACTGCAATGAAATTATGGATTTTTCTCTTTAAAATTGTTCTTTTTTCACACTTGTTCTTCTCTCCCTTCAAATTGAAATGGTCAAATAAAGTTTTTTTTTATAAAAACTTAAACAATTTGTTTGTTTTTTTTTTTACAACTAAAACATTGTCTTAATGTTATAAATTAAGATATTATTCAGTGCAGAACATCCGATTTAAAGTAAAAAAAAGAAGTTGGAACAAGAGAAGAAGGAGGAAAAGATAAAGATACGAAAAACAAAAGCTAAACCAGCCACCAACGAACCAAGCAACCGACCAACTAACCAAAATGTACTTAAAGACCATTTAACTGCAATAAGTAACAGTATTGTTAATGTTTGTGAGTTTGTTTACAACAACAACAATTTAGCAATGCATTAGTGCAGTTAAGAAAAGAGTTAACAAGCTTCTCCATAAGTAGCAAGTCGACTTAAACATACCCTATAAATTTCTTCTTAAGATTTTATTTACAACAATTTCAGAGAATACAATAACTTATTATTATCATACTTATAATGATTTCCACAATCTTTATATTGCACAGTGGGAAAAATATTTATATGGATGCCAGTGAAAAAATTCCTATTTTTTCTCTACGCTTAAAAAAAATTTCTCTACAAAAATCCCTACGTTTATATGAAAAAACCCTGCGAATAATAAGACCAGTCCAAACACGCGTGTGAAGAATAGCCCACAAGGGACCAGGGCTAGTCCAAAAGTAACCCAAACGTATGGAAAAAACATGGTATATTTAACATTACGAAGTCCTAGGGCAGGACCACTAAGGAGTAGTTTTAAAACTACTCCATGGTATACTCAAGAGGATTAGTTTTGAAGTCGTTTAAAAACGAAAGCATGTCGTTAAAAAACGAAGACATGTCGTCTCACTACAAACACTTTTTAACAATGACAAGGTGCATGCTTGCATTACATCGGACCAGCCCATGGAGTAGTCCATTTTATCAAAATGGATCAGGTGGCCCAATTTTATTTGCAGGGAATATCAACACAAATACAACCATTTGTATTAATTTATGTATATAAATTTTATTTAAAGATGTTCCCAGCAAGAATTTGGGTGATAATTTTTTGTAAAAATCGATTAATTAAATTTATTTCTCTTTCGTTTGGTATCAGTAACTCCTACTCCTACTCCTTCTAATCGTAATCACCTGTTCTTTAGGAATAAAAAGTCTATGAAATACACCAAATAATTAGTTTTCAATTTAACTTTACGAAAAACTACAGTTTCTGACTTAAGCTCTTTTTGCCTAACGCCAAAGAAATATTGCCAGAAATCCATTAATAGATTATATTTATATAATTGTTAAGCTGTCGAAATGATGGTCGTGTGAATTACTGTAAAATATTTTTACAGCCTTTACCTAAACAAGAGCGGAAAGCGTTTTCTAGCTGTCAAAAGTTGTCATGCCCTCACAATTTGTATACAGTATACCGAAATAACACTGCGGCACCGCTTTGCTATTGGAATATTTGATTTTAACAGCACGGTTGGTTGCAGAAACCAAAAAAAGGAAACAAATAAAAAAAGAAAGAGAAAGAAATAAGCAAGAAAAATATATGTGTAATAAAACTTATTTTTAACCTCCCTGCAAATAAAATGGGACCACCTGATCCATTTTGATAAAATGGACTACTCCATGGACTGGTCCGATTTAATGCAAGCATGGACCATGTCATTGTTAAAAATGGTTTGTAGTGAGACGACATGTCTTCATTTTTAAACGACTTCAAAACTAATCCTCTTGAGTATACCATGGAGTAGTTTTAAAACTACTCCTAAGTGGCCCAAAGTTGGGTTGTATGGTCCTCTCCTAGGACATCGTTATGTTAAATAGACTATGTTTTTCCCATACGTTTGGGTTACTTTTGGACTAGTCCTGGTCCCTTGTGGGCTACTCTTTGAAAGCGTTTTTGGACTGGTCCTATTATTTGCAGGGCTTAATGTTTTGTTTTTTTATACCCTTCACCGAAGGTAAAAGGCTATATTAGTTTGTCATTCCGTTTGTTATTTTAACAAAATTGATCTGAGTCCGTTGAAATGGGCTTTCCGTAGATCCCAGATATGATGGGGACTAGACTGTTATATATTTATGTCACATATACATCGGAATTTTTTGCTATTGAAGTTTAGCCCGATCGGTTCACAAATATCTGAGATATGAGCAGAAAATCACGACTGTCTCTAATTTTACCCATAAATCTCTTGTTGTTGTTTTTTATGTATAACTGGAGAAAGGCAAAAGGCAAAGTTTTCAAATTAGTTACAAGCATCTTTGTTATCAATACACAACATCCGAAAAAATCTCAGGGAGTTTCGAGAGGTGGGCGCAGCACTTCCCATACAAAGACATAATAGATTTCTGTATATCTGATGAAGGGCAAGAGCCAAATTTTTCAAATAAGGAACAAGCATCTTGGTTATTAATATACAACATCCGACAAAATGTGGGCGGGATTGGAGAAGTGTCAAAAAATATATTTATTTATATCTAACGAAAGGTATTTATATAACTTATAAGCAGGGAAACCATAAATATGCAATTGCATGTTTTTCCTTGTGCAACCAATGAAGGTAGAAACAACATACTTATCCGTTTTAGAGCTTTTTATGAATTTTAACATCGATTTGTTAGTGCATATTTTTGGCATATTTTTACTGTTTGTAGCATTTTTTGCATAACTTAGTTAAAATAGCTTTTTTCAGCATTTTTTAGTTTATTGCGCATGTTGTGCCTTTTTGAGGCATATTTTGATACATGTTAAATTTTTTTAGATGCCTACAGAAGCTTTCGAAGCAAATAAAAAACAAAACAATTTTATTTTTTTATTATACACTTCACCACAGGTGGAAAAGGGTATATATAAGTTTGTCATTCCGTTTGTAATTTCTACAATATTGATCTTAGACCCTATAAAGTATATATATTCTGGGTCCTTATGAGGAGAGAAGTTGATTTAACGATATCCGTCCGCCTGTCCGTCTATCCGTCTATCCGTCTGTCCGTCTTACGTTTGATATGTGTTTTCCGGAGACTCCAGACATGATAAGCGGCTAGGTTGTTTGACATTTATGTCACATATACTCCACCATTTCTTGCTATTGAAATTCAGCCAGATCGGTCCAACAATGGCTGAGATATGACCAAAAAACCACGACTGCCTCTAATTTTTCCAAAAAATCCCTTGTGGTTGTTGTATTTTTATTACTTTTTTCTGTATATCTGGAGAACCGCAAGAGCCAAAGTTTTCAAATTAGGTACAAACATTTAGGTTATAAATACACACCATCCCACAAAATGTGGGCGGGATTGGAGAAGTGGGCGTGGTACCTCCCATACAAAATATGACCTATAGTTACGCCTTATATATCAAGATCGGAAATTTTTAATAGAAAATATTCTCTGAAAAACTCGGAAAAATCGGTTCAGATACGAAAAAGTTATGACCAAAATATTTTTTTGAAAAATACCCATTTTCGGGAACAATAGATCTTCCCGAGTCCAAGTTTTATAGCCAAAATGTCTGGCAAATTTCTTCTTTAACACGTCGGTATATAAATCTGTGAAATCGGTTAAGAAATAGCAGAGTTATGACCAAAATACTGAAATCCCAAAAATAACTCTTTTTTATAATTAAGTTTGTTTACCCTTCACCGAAGGTCCTACACCCCCCTCCCCTCTTCGCATTTGTTTACATATACTAGCGTAATGCCCAATACGATTTTCGTTATCACCCTTCTTTATTATTTCATATATTTAACGAAATAATTTTAACAAATTGTAACTAGGAATTTTTGTGTTTTTTTTGCTACTTTAAACTCGCCAAAAGAGATAAATCTACGGTATGACAACAGTGCCTTTACAAAAACAAAACAAACAAAAAACTTTGTTGAGTTGTAAACAGTAAACGGTCCATATTTCATTTTAATGATATTTAAACAGCGTTCCTTCATGGTTCAGTTGTCTAGGGGGTGTGTTAAGTTAGAAACTGTGAGTTCCCTGGTTCGAATCTTGGTTTTTTAAAAAGATATTTTTTTTAATATTTTTATGTTCTAAAAACGATTTTAAAAAAATATTTACCAGTTTTCGCTTTTTAAATTTCATTTAAAATGACGTTTTAAGTATTGTAAATATGTATATGTAAAAATTATTTAGTTGCTCTGTATTCTGCTCGCACAATGGTGAAGGGTACATAAGATTCGGCACATCCGAATATAGCACTCTTACTTGTTTTTACTCTTAAATTCTAAGACAAAATCAGGTTTTCATTTAAGATAAAATTTGTTTAAAGCTTTACAAGTTTATATATGAATTAAAAAAATTTAAGGAAAAAGCAATTATATTCATTTTTGGCGAAATCTGGACCAATCTTTCAGCATACCGATCTTCCCATAATCACTTTTTTAAGTGATCTAACGGTGTCCATCTTTCCGTCTGGCTGGCTGTCTGTACATGTTAACTTTGTGCGCAAAGTATAAGTTGCATGCAACTTGTTTTGTAGGTAATTTGATCAAATTTGGTAAATACATTTTAGTTGTACCATAAACGAAGTCTATGTAAATGGTGAGATTCGGTCAATAATTTCACATATTCCCCAGAAAAACTTCTTTCCAAATAAAAATCTTTGTGTCCGTAAATCATCTAATTATGTTGGTATTTACATTGAAATCGCCCCAAAAATATTTAACTGCTAATTAAATGCCTTGCGAATCGGAAATCTCGTATCTATAAAACGCTTTAACTTCCTTTTAAATGTTAACATTAATAAACAATTTAGCAACCGTCCCTAAAATCTCTTAAAGACAAAAAATCTCATATTGATGTTAATATCTAGATAATATACGTTTCTAAATAGAGTAAAATATCGAAAATTATCCTGAAAATACTATGGTGTTTGGGATTTCCCGATTTTAATTTTAGGATTGTTTTTAACATTTTTCATTTTTCGAATTTATTCTATTCAGTTATGTATTTTATAAAGCTTTTTTGTAATAGTTATATTCCTTCAATTTTTCAGAAATGACTTTATACACTACCAGACTATTATATTGTATTTTCTTTTTTACATTTTACATTTTACCTTAGCCTTCCTTTGGAAAGCAATGAGGTATATTGTATGAACAGAAAAATTTACAATTATTAGACACCAGCAGAATGTAATGCATTTTCTGGTCCGCTACGGCCTTCGTCAGCATTCTTTGTGTCACACTGGATAGTGATACTTTATACACAGAAAAAAATTTTTGCGCCAGTAAAATTAATTAATTAATTATTTAATCAGGTGAATAAAACTTTTAATCAAGTGTATTAAATGTTTAATTGACAATATTTCAATTAAACGTTTAATTCACTTGATTAAATGTTTAATTTACCTGATTAAATATTTAATTAAAACTGGTTTTTTTTTGATTAATTATTTTACTGGCGCAAAAATTTTTTTCTGTGTAAATTGAATGTATTTAACTCAACAATTTTAACAAATAGAAACTGGGAATTATTTCCTTCCGAACGTTACTTTATATTATATTCAACATTTTTCATTTTTCGAATTTATTCTATGAGCTAAATTTCAGTTATCTATTTTATAAAGCTTTTTTGTAATAGTTCTATTCCTTCAATTTTTCAGAAATGACTTTATACACTACCAGACTATTTTTTGGCATCGATTTGTTAGGGCATATTGTTGAATATTTTACACTTTGCAGCATGTTTTTGCATAAAAATTGGGTGCAATCTCGAAAATTCGTCTTTAAATACTGTGTTGTATGGGGATTGCCGAGCATTATTTTTTTTTTTTGTTGCATATTTTTAAAAAATTTTATGACATATTTTTACTGCATATTTAATGCGCGTTAAACTTTTTTTGGGCATAAAAATAATCCGGGTTCTAACATTTAGTTTTTTAATAATGCCGTTTTTATCATTTATCACATTCAAAAACCATATTTTGGATGTAATTTAATCGGAGTGTTACGAATATTTATTTAGGCGCATCAAATAGTACATCGTCATCATGGAGAATACTTCCATGTGAGCTTAAAATATCTTTGATAGCAAATAAATGTCTTTTCATTAAATTGCAAAAACTAATTTTCATATAAATAATATGCCATTATTCAATATTATCAACATAAACTATTAAAGGCGTTTGCTTTGCTCTCCTCCATAACAAATACCTTACAGAGAAATGTTAAAAATATTTTAATTTTCCATTTTTAAATAAATATTTCCAAATTGTTTTAATTTTTATGTTACACCAGCGTTCATTCACCATGACCATAAAATTATACAGTTTATTCGGCTTAAAAAATGTTTTTTTACACTTAAACTGAAAACTAGTATAATAAAGTTTAAATAAAAATACCCCAACATTAGATTTCAAATGCGAATATGTCCGTACTGATGAAAGAGAAAAAACAACAATTTCAGAAAAAACGCCCGCTCCGCATGTTTTAAAACAAATCGTACGTAAAGTACTTCGGCGTACTTAATGCAAGACTTTATGGCCTTATTGACTTACAAAGTGGACAACAACAATATTGAATGAATAAAAAAGCAAAAGCGATACAAAGTGATTATTTTACGGGATAAAGGAAAAATAAAAAAAAGTTGCATTCAACAAATACTGCTGCAGAGGCTGGTGTTATTGATGTTGTTGCTATTGTGTATTGGCAGCAATAAAAAGATGATGGAAAAAACTGACTGACTGGTTATATGAATGGATAGACAGACGGACGGACACACAAATGGTTGGGTTATACGTTCATAAAACGAGTGCGAGTGAAGCTAGGAGTATGTTTAAATGTATGGAAGAGTTACGAGAATATAGATGGATGATTGCTTTTGTTACTTTCACTTGGATGCATAATTTAGTAACGCATTTGCAGTTTCAAACGTAGACTACAAACGAGTAGTTAGTAAATGGAAAACAATTCAAACATACAAGTGGATATTTTGTTTTAAGGTGCAATTAACCCATTTATGCAACATAACATACCAATGTCCTTGTATGGGTAAAAATTATATTTGTAATAAAATTTTTGGTTTATTCTGATTCTAAAGCTTCATATGGACAATAAACTTTCTTGTTTTTAGGCTTTAACGCTTAACTCTAAAACGCTAAACGCGTTTCTCCATGTATTCACCATATATTAAAGATATGGCTCAATTTTATTAAGCAAGCTTGTTTTGTATGGTCCCTATCGCACTTATACCCTTAACTCAAAAAGACACAACTTTAAGCTAATGTTTTCTTTATTTGATATTTTTCGTATTCTCCTTCGCGTAGACCCTGAAAAGAAGAGCAAGAAAACTTTCGAAAACTAAAAAAAAAGGTACCAAAGGTTTTGGTACGAAATAATAATAAAAAATACTCGAAGAAATATAGACCCCTATTACGGTTTACAACTCATCTCAGTTGAGTTGCAATCTCTTCATTTTTGTATTATGGTTTACAACTTTGCTAAATTGCGGTGCACAAAAACATAACAAAAATTACAACTGATGACAACCAGTTGTATTAATTACAACTCAACTGAGTTGAGTTGTAAACCGTAAGACGGGCCATAAATTGCATCTTAAAAATTACAATTAGTCTCGTCTAAAACGAGCAGTTCAAAAATGTATAATCAAACCACAATCAACGCAACTTCGAAAATTTAACGACGCACTGTGAAAATTAGTACTAAATCAGCAACGACGAAGATTTGAAAACACGCAAAACGAAACTACGCAAAGCGAGGTATTGGTGTGGTCCTATAATGATTTTTTTAACTTTTGATACTTTGTTAAATTATTAAAGCATAAAAGCCCAATTATTTGGCCAATTCTGGACTTACAAATTATATTTTGTGCCACCTCCACTTTTCTAATCCCGCCCACTTTTTGACTGATATAACGTATTGATAACCAAGCGAAACTTTAGCTATTTCCGTTCTTCAGATATACAAAATTATATTTTGTGCCACGCCCACTTCTCCAATCCTGCCCATTTTTTATAAGAGAAATATATATTGATAGTTCAACGATGTACAATGAATTTAGACAATTTTTCCAGATATAAATAAATCTATTTTGTGCCACGACCACTTCTCCAATCTCGCTCATATTATTTTGGATGTTGTGTATTGATAAATAAGATGCTTGTACCTAATTTGGAAACTTTAGCTCTTGCCGGTCTCCAGATATACATCTATAATGTCTTTGTTTGTGAGGTGCCACGCTCACTTCTCAAATGCCGCATATTTTTTAGAGAGCTTGCGTATTGACAACCCAGCTTTGTGCACTAAATTCGTCCGTTCTCCAGATATAAAGAAATATATTTTGTGCCACGACCACTTCTCCAATCCCGCCCAGATTTTGTTAGATTTTCAATATTGAAAACAAATTAAAGGAGTTTTTAACAAGAACTTTGTTTTTTAATTGTGGCAGCACCAACAACATGATAGTTTTGACATTTAGTTTTTTGGCGTATTCGTAGTAGATGCATTGGCAATTGTTACAATGAATTCAATTTCGCCATGAAAATAGTTGTCCTGTTAAAGTTGCTTTCCCACAGCCAATGAAACGACCAATTTATTGCAAACCACATTTCCCGATCGTATTATTTCACGAACATCAGCCGTTAAGTGGCCAGCCAGATCGTGTGATTTAACACCAGTGGATTATTTTATGTGGGGCTATGTTAAAACTCAAAATCCGTGATGTGATTAACGAAATAAACTAGCCATTTTGCCAAAAAATGATTTAAAAGTTTGATGAAAGAATCCACATCTGTCGGCGTGCTCGTGATAGGCATTTGCCAGATATCATTTTTCATTCATAATTGCCGAACTTTTCCCTTCGTAATACAATAAAACTTTGAATCATCTTCATCTAAATTTTTTGTTTTAGAAAACAAAGTTCTTGTTGAAAACCTCGATATTTTCGTACCAAATTTTGAAACTTAAGTTCTTGCCGTTCTCCAGATATACAGAAATATATATGGTCTTGGTATTGGGGGTACCCCACCACCTTGAACTTCAAAATAAAATAAAAATGTTGTAATAGTTTCATAAAGATCATAAACATGTAGGCAAAGAAAATGCAATAACCTCAAATCTCTTTCCACAAAAATCTGTCCCCAAATAGAAAAAATTAAAACCCTAATTTAAAAACAAATTCCATCAACTGGCAACACTATATGAGAGTTATGGCCAAAAATGTCTAATATGAACGTAAAAAGCCCCCCTCACAATGTTTTATACAATGCAATAAACTTTACGTGTTTAATAGATCAGGCCAGGCAACACTTTGAAATACTGTGGTCAAGACATTAATATAAATTTATAAATGTTGTTGTTGTTGTTTTTGTTGCAACAACGTTGAATGGTTGTCAGAGTGTATTGTTTATATGGTCTGCAATGGAATAGTTGCTTGTAGCCGGGTTTGGCAATATTTTTGCTTTTGTTTTATCAATCAGTCGGCGTCATTTTTTCGAATGTTTTAATTTTTCGCGTTGCTTCCGTATTTGGTTAAAATGTTTTAGAGCAATTTTCTGTCAGTTGTTGCAAAGTTGGTCTATGTTTTTCACTTGTTGCAATAATTTTATAAGTGTTATTGTTTCAAGTAGTTGTTTAAATTTCGCTTACACCCTACAGCAATGTTTTAATGATTGCAACTTATTTTAACGGAAACTCTTTTTTACAGTTATAAACACATACATACAAACAGATGAAGCCTCAAATACCCTGTCGGACATTCAGTTAACTTTAAATTAACTGAAAGCTAACTATTTCTCAAGTAGTGGTGGTTGACACTTCCATTGCTTTTATATGAAATTAACTAACTATTTTAACATTGCGATGTCCTAGGAAGTAGTCAATTGTCCGACTCTGCATTACTTTCAGTTAACTTTAAAGTTTACTTTTTGTAGCTAGCTATAAACTTACTACTTTAAGTTAGCTTTAAGTTGGTTTTTTTAAATAAACTATTTTATTAAAATTGTATTTAGTTATTTTATTTAACTTTTTAATTATACTATAACCTGGCCATTACCGATTACCAATTTCTACCCCGTATATTGTAATAATGGCCCTAAATAATTAAATCTGTTGTGGGTCTTGGAGCCGTTTGTTTGCCAATCGACTTGGCTCTCTCTACTTAAAATACATAGCTGTTATTGATTCCGTTCCGCAAGTGCGGAAAACAATTTTGTGCGGAAGCCAAATTTGTAATTATTCATTCCGTTTCTGTGGTATCATTCTGTTGTTGCGGTATCATGTCTACCTTGACGGTATTGCCATATTATTGATTCTGCAATGTAGATATATTTCTTCATTTTGCTTACGCTCAAATTTTATAACGAAAAGCTAACGGAAAGAACAAAAATGTAAGGAATTGTAAAATTTGCAAAAAAAATTTTTTTAATTTAAATATTTAGATTTTTTTATATTTTTATAGAAGTAAAAAAGAAAAATACTCAAGTAATTTCCAAATAGAAGCAATGGTTGATTTAATGAAAAAAAAACAAGACATTAATTGTGGTTTTAAACATATTAATAATAGATTTATCCTGAATTTATTTTTTTATTTTTGAACTTACCCTCTATCCTTCATTTGTAACACGTCTTCAGATTTATAGCGTAAAACTCTTCTTTCTAACCGCATGCCCAAGTAATCATCGTCGAAAAAGGCAATTGTATCCATATTTTAATTTAAAATTAACTGCCTTTTAAAATTTCACATATAATTTACTAAAAACACTTTTTATTTTACTTTTAGATTTTTAATCTTGTCCTGAAATGTCTTTTTCGATCAGCTGACACAGAATCAACTCGTAATTAATTAAAACAGGGATGTTAAATTTGCTTCGCAAAAAGTGTATACCGCAGGAATAAATAATTGCAATTTTCATATCGATCGATATTTTTTCCGCAAAATTTTCCTTTCCGTGCGGAATCAATAATACCACCCAGTGTTTGTATACACTTCGGTTAATGTAAATTTTCCATTGCTTAGTAGATGACTTTAAGTTAGTCTTAACAAGCTTACTTAAAATTGGCTTTTTTTTTAGTTAGCTACTCATTTGACGGCAGGGTAATTGAAGCACAGCCGCGAATAACGTTGTAAACGCCACATTTTGCAAAAACTGTTTTTTTGCAGATGACTTTTTACATTCACTTCTTACACAGTTTAAACATCAAATCAACAAAAACTATGCACCTTAACGCCTTCAAAATGGCGTACAAAGTGTCAGCCAGTGGAAGAACATTGCAAGTTACTAACAAAATGATGAAACCGAAATGGCTTTGCAGTGCGGAATAATGTTTTAAAAGCCTTTTGCATTAAAGGTTTTATTATCATTATTTTTAATAATAGAAAAAAAAAAATTTTTAAAACAAATAATGCAGCCTATCAAAAAACGTTTTTTTGCTCTCCTGAAAAATTATTATTTTGTAACTTAAAACGTTATTCGCGGCTGTGCTTCAATTATACATTTGATCAGGGATGGGAAACTATTTTGCTAATTGTGTACCAATTTTTTTAAAAAAGTATATGTATACTTTTAGATTAGTCTGAGTTCATAGGGCTCATGTTTTATTGACAAGATTCTTTTTTCTTCTTCTTTGAACATGAATTGGCGTTCAAACCATTCATGTCATGTTGACGACATGTTTTTTATTTTGTATAGTCGTGCGTTTGCATGTGTGCTTTTTTGATATTGAAAACAATAACAAAATTAAACAACGAATGAAAAAGCAAATCGTAATGCATCGTACATGCATCTGTGTACTCGTTTCTTTTCCGCTCGTCCTTCTCGCCTATAAAGTAGCAATCATGTCAATAAGACATGAGCCGTATGAGCACAGACTTACTTCGGTACCATTTTGTTTTTATATTATTTTTCGAATCAACATGAATTTGTATGTTCAGGCTTTATATATTAAAGGGGGTGCCCCGGTAGGCTAGTTGGTAGTGATCAAGTCTATCAGAGCGGGGGTTGCGGGTTCGATTCCCGCCAAAGACTCTGGTCAGTTTCACTACAACGGGCTGAAGGTCTACGTTACTATTGCTCGGTTAATTAAGTTAGAATAATTGTATTTATAAAACTCTTATTAAATAAATAAAATATTGAAGGATCTAGAAGGGGCACGGTTTGCACGTTTGCTGACAAATGGGAAATATAGATTTCTTTACACATATTTAAAAATATGTACATGTTTATGGAAACAAAACTATTAGTGCGTCATGAAAACAGAAAATGTTTGACTTTTTGTGTGTTTCAACTTTCATAACATCGGCAAGTGCTTGACATTTTATTGCCTTGAACCTCATTTAATACTTCTATATAAATTATATCTAATTTACAAATAAAGTTAAGCTTTCAATTTAATTCTGATTTTATTTCAACAATTAAAGCACGTTATAATTAAAGTCCACTTTTGATCTTAAAAATAGTGCTCCAAAATTGAAAAAAAAACTTGTTGGAATTTCATTTAACAAACGAATTGCTTTCGATACAAACAAATAATTTTTAATTGTGCCAAAAAAAATTGCGATAGTACCACGATACAAACAAAATCCAAAATGTACAAAAACAGGATTTCCATCCCGTCATTTGATACATCTATGAACAATGTATGGATTTAATATCAGGATATTTTAAACTATAATTTATTACGTGTTTTAACAAACATTTATTGGTTTGTATAAATTGTGTGATGTCATAAAGTTAAAATTATCGTCATTAATTTTTATTATGGTTTTATCCGACACATTGCTTCAATGTTAATTTTTAAATAAAAAATTAAGTATAAAATCAACTTTAATTGACTAACTTCCTGTTTTAATATTGCAACACTAATTGTGAATGGGGGTAAACTTAACCTTTTTTAATATTCATCTGCAAACCCGAAAAATTATATATTCTGGGTCCATAAGTCGATTTGAAAAGACGCTCACAATCAGCTCAGTAGGTAAAGAGTGTTGAGCCCAAATCTGGACAAACCACCTTAAAAATATTTTGTTACAAAAATTAATATTAATAAGCAGGGAAACCAAAAATATGCAATTGCATGTTTTTACTCGTGCGACCAATGAAGGCAGAAACAATATATTTATCCGTTTTAGAGCTTTTTATGAATTTTGGCATCGATTTGTTAGTGCATATTTTTGCATATTTTACCGTTTGCAGCATTTTTTGCATACTTTAGTTAAAAGACCTTTTTTGCAGCATATTTTAAGTTTTTAGGGCATATTTTGCATTTTTGCGGCATATTTTGATACATTTTTTTAGATGCCTGCAAGAGCTTTCGCAGCAAACAAAATTTTTTTTTTGCGAAATTTTGGCGGTCTGGCCAACGTTAATTCCTGTCCATGTTAATTTCACAAATTTGATAAACACATTTTAATTGTACTAAGAACGAAGTCTATGTAAATGGTGAGAAGCGGTCTAAAACTTTACATATTCCCCACAAAAACTTCTTTCCAAACTAGACTCTGTGTCCGTAAAAATGGTTTGTATTGAGATTAAATTCCCAAAAATATTTTACTGCACATTAAATTATTTTCGAATCAGTTCACATTTGCCCAAAACTCCTATAAAAATCTCTAACTTCCTTTTAAATGTTAAAATGAATAAACAATTTAGGGACCATCCCTAAAATCCTTTTAAGACAAAAAAATCTCATATGGATGTCAATATCTAGATAGTATTCGGCACAAATAACTTATATGAATTTTGTCCTCTTAACATAACTTTTTTTTTTTGAGCCCATGATTGCTCATCATTTATAAATAGGGGAAAATCTTGAAAATTCGTTTGTTAATACTGTAGTGTTTGGGCTTTACCGGTAATAATTTTAGGATTGTTTTTATTAAATGGAACTGTTTTAAATTGTTGAATATTTTGTTTTGAAACTAGCAGTTTTTGAATTTTTTGGGGCATATTTTTAATAATTTTTGGGGCATATTTTCAGGTTTTTACTGCATATTTAATGCGCATAAATTGTGTTTTTAGAGCATTTTCTGGTTTCCTTTTTAATAAGAAACAGAATGCACCGGTTTGCATAAAATTTTGCAAATATTCGTTTTATATGACTGGAAATCATTCTACTAAATTTTGTGAAGACCATTTCATACTTTACCATTGGCTCCATATAAAGCCTATTGTCCTATCATAGTTTCATAAGATTAGAAATCATTCCTCCAACTTTTGTGATGAAAGGCCGGCCACTCTCGCATAACACTTAAGTACCCCTAAAACCGTGATTATTAATGCCATTGTAGTAGAATTCGATGTAAAACAGTTAATTTACACTGTCCAATTTCGTGAAGATCAGTCCGAAATTTACCATTCGCCCCAAACAAACTCTTGGAAACAATTTAGTATGCCTAAAACTGTAAGGAATAATGCTATTGTAATAAAAACTGGCCTGTCATAGTTTTATACGATAAGAAATCACGCTGTCACATTTCGTAAGGAGTGGTTCATAATTTAATTTCTTATATCTATTTTTCATTTCATATATTAAAGATGAACTATAAATAATAAGATTTGATTAATTATTAAAATCAAATGATATTCTTATATTATATTTTATGTCCTGCCAGTACCGAAAGAATTTTCCCCATTACGGTTTCTGTTTACGTATGTACACGCTGAGAAAAAACATGTCTAAATATGGTAAACTCCAGCAAAACTATGTTTAAAGAAAATTTTAAACATATTATGTTTAATTAAACCATATTATTTTCAGCGACAACCATATTTGGTTAAATTAGTACTCCATCAAGAAGCTACAACCATATTATGGTTGCCTCTAAACATGTTATGGTTAAATACGACAATAATATGTTTTCTTTAAGCATAGTTTTGTTGGAGGTGACCATATTCAGATATGTGTTTCTCTGGGTGTAGGTGTTTGGTGCACTTCTAACCGTATGAATCCTGCAGTATCCCTCTCCTTAATCGAGTGTGGCCGCCATCATTAAAATATTTCCAGCAAGTTGTTTCGGGTGCAATTTAAGCCTTTTTAAATATTTTACTGAATATATCGTAATCATAGTTGTTACCCTAGAGGGAAGCGAACTGACACCAAAGTAGTCCCGTGATAGGTCTTTGGTGGTAGAGACCGGTTCTAGTTTGAACACTTTCTATGAATAAGACCTATCACTTTTACATGGGGTTGTCATTGGAGGGGGTCAATTGATACCATTTGACCAGTCACAAATCTGTTCTAAACGGACATGTTTAGTGACAGTTACTAAAATGTAGTATTATTTCAATACGATGTAGTATTATTTCAATAAAACAAGTCCTAGAATTAAATTCAAGAGCCAAATTTTAGAAAGCCCCAAAAAAATGTATAACACCACCGGTGAAGACCGTACTGTAATTCATTACTTTTTCTACCTTTTTGTTCTTCGTAAACCAGTTACATGATTGGTTCTCCTTTCACTGGTCATGAGTTCTTTCTTTTTGTACCTGTTCTATTTTCACAACTCCCAGGACCAGTCTGTGGGACCAATTGACACTAATTTCCCGCAGGGTAATAATGGTACATTACGATTCTTATTAATATTAAGAAGAAGTTTATTTTGACGCCTTTGGATTTTTTTTTCTATGTTAGAGGCCGAGGCAGTGCTCCATAGCTGAATACATTATATTGACTTAAAGATGGAGTTGTAAAGTAGAAGCTTGCAATCGGGACTGAGGGCAGAATTCCTTCCAATTAACTAGGCGCGGATTCAGGGGGGGGGGGGGGGGAATAAGGAAATTCCCCACCCCCCTAAATTATACCACATTTTTGGAAATCTCAGCAAGGTTTTTGGTTTTTTTTATTGAATCTCTAACGAAATTTTCAGTAAGTATCCAAAGCTTAATCTAATAGTTATTAGTTATTTCCAATAAAACATCTAGCTTACCGTATTCAAATACTTATTATTCTACATTCAATCCCAGCAGGTGCCATATATATCCAAAAACTAAACGTCTGACTTGATAATGCGTGCGGTTGAATTATTAATAAGCGTTAGTATATATATGCAATATTTATGTATAAGTATATGTGTTATATGAATCAAAATTCTATTCGATAATTTTTGACGAAAGCACGGATTTGTCGGGGAAAAGCCAGATTTCCTTATCTTTAAGATATTTCAACATACAACGAAAAGTTGTAAGGGATGAATTTATTGGCTTTGTTGTAAGACCATTTGAAGAGGCTTCAAAGGATATTGATGACGTTGATGTGTCGAGTGATGCGAAGGCACTATCATCAATAGTTCTTAAAGCTTTGACAAATTTTGGTCTTGACCTTAAAAATTTTGCAGGAGTTGGAACAAATGGGTGTTCTCTGATGTCAGCAGAAAATGAAGTTGTTAAAAAATCATGGAAACCGCGACAAAAGCAAAACAAACGCCATGCTATTCCCTAAATCAAACAACTCTATTTCAAAAATCAATAAAGTGCCATTAATACAAAAAGTTGTATCATTTGTTAAAAAAACGACAAAATTTTTTATATATAGTCATACCAAGCGAGACGCAGTTTTATCAAAGTATTTGGGAGCCAAACGCTCTACATTATGCGAGATAAGATGGGTGGACCGTCACGACTCAATTTTAGATTTTGCAACAAGTGTACATCATATAGTAGAAGCTTTGGAAAAAATGTCTGAGTGGAAAGGTAGTATATCTACCTTTATGTTAAGGAACTTATTTGCAGAATATACATATTCAGGGTGACACTTATTGTAACACAGCCACTTAGTATAATTTTACAAAAGCACGATATAGATCTTCAAAAAGGATCAAGCCTTATCAAAACTTTAATCATGTGCCTTGAAGAGAAAATCATGTACCTTAAAGAGAAATGATATAAAGCCGAAGAACAATTTAAAGTGATTTTTGAAAAAGTTAAAGTTATTTGCGTTCATATCGAGGTTCCAATCGAAAAGACAAGATATGAACGAAATAATCACTTCCAAAATGTTGAAGATTACTACCGAGTTGTAGGTTACATTCCTCTTATTGAATTTATTTTAGAAGATTTCAAAACACCTTTCCCAATAGATATCCTTAATGTATTGAACATACTTAAACTTCTACCTCAAAGGGTAATCAAGTCATATGGGCAAATCCTGCGTAACGAACGCTACATTCGCACGTATTTTCTGATTGATATATAAACTTTTTTTGCCATTTCAAAAGAGATAGCTTCAACTTATATATAGTATTTAGTGACATTAATATGTACTTACGAATGGCATATATCATAATTTCTTAGCAGGCATTTGTTGCAAAATAATTGATCACAAAGTTTTGTGACGCACGCCACAAATATTAGAAGCAACTGTAAGTGCTATTTTAAACTAAAAAGCACCTAAAATAATGTTAAATTCATGTATAACATTAAGAGATCAGGGGTGGAGTAGTATTTGGTAAAAATTATTGTATTATAATCGTCGAAATACATATTTTTAATATAAAAATTAAATTATACATTTCATCTTATATTCCATTAAAAAAAATTAATTTGAAAAATTTTTGGTTTGTGGACTGTTTTTGAGATTTGCCCATATACCATTTATTTTAAAACCACAACAAGCTGATGAGCTGATTATATTTGATAAACGAGATTAACACATCTTAACTTGAGTCTGAACTGTTGCATTGGCAATAAACATTGAAAATATCTGAAAATCTATCAGACAACGTTGTAGATGTTTTAATAAACTGTGATGAAGATATCTACCCAAATCTAAGAAAAATATTTCAAATTTTCGTGTCAATGCTCGTCAGTAATGATACGAGCGAGAGGTCATTTCCTACCCTTCGTCGAATAAAAACAAGTCTCAGATCAACATAACCGAAGATAGACTGTACTATCTCAATTTGCCCTACAAGGAAATCATAAATTGCTTATTTAAAAAGATAAATTTATTTAAATTTATATTTAACGGATCTTTTTTTTTATATAATATATATAAAAACAATATGTGTATAATAGTGCTGGGAAACTATCGATAGACTATCGATAATATCGAAAATATCGATAGGAAAAATATAAATATCGATATTTTTATTATTTAAAATACTGCTATGAAGACATCTAACAGCAGCTATACACACACAGTTTTTTGCCGCAAATTTTTACTTGCTATTATTAGCTCTGTTTCTTTACCCTACTTTGGGATCCCTCGGGATCCCAATTTGCACGAAAAGCGTTTCCGTACTTTTAATTTGTGTAAATGAGAGCGGATTTGAGAGAATAAAATTCTTCTTCTTCTTGCACGAAACAGCCCAGAATTTTTCTTCGTGCAAATTGTGTAAATTGTCAAACAGCTGTAAAACATAAACAAAACAATAAAATGCAAAGCAAAAAATTTTGAACCAAATTTTGGAAAAAGTGTTCTGGAGTCAAATAATGTACTTAAATATAAAGTTTTATGTTGAAATATTAGAAAAACATAATGTTAGTTATTGTAAAAGTGTTTGTTTGGTTTAATTTTTGGTACAATTAGTTTATTTCTGCAGACAATATACAATTTTTCAAAAGTGGCATAAACTTTTATTGTTTTGTAAAAACTATCAAAACAATGACTTTTTATTTCGTGCTTAAAATTTGGTTTTTTCTGTTCCCGTACTTTTGTGTAATTTTGTCTCTTTATGAGAGAAATTTATGCTTGCTCTCATTTTCACGAACTTTACCCAAAAAGTAAAGAAACAGATCTATTAATTCGCGCTGAATCACAGCAATGAATACAAACAACAAGAATGGCAAGTGGTATGGATTGCTTAGCAGTGCTTTTTACTGCTAATTAAAGGTTTTTAAGTCGAAATTTGTACATGTTTATATAGGGACTGAAATGTCAAATATTTTTGTAATGTAGTAAAAAAAAATGCAATTGCCAGCATAGGGTTTTTTGGGTTTAGAATTTTTTAAAGTTGCAATGGAATATCTTATGGTCCCTGTTACTTCGGTTCTTTCAGAAAGGTACTTATCAATTTTTAAAAAACTGGCATCTAAAATAACGTGTGTATATACAAACGTCTCATACATTCAATAAAGTGATAAAAACAACGGACTTTAGCCTTATAAAAAAATAATTCAAGTTTTCCTGCACAAGTACAAACATTCAGTCGATAGTAATATCGATATATCGATAGTGAAATCTTAACTATCGATAAATATCGATAGTATCCCAGCACTAGTGTATAATAACATATTGTTTTTAATAAACTTTTAAAAACAAATTTTTTACTTTCTTGTATCTTACAAAATTTACCCCCCCCCTTCCCCCTCCCCCGTAAGACTCGAGCTGGATCCGCGCCTGAATTAACACATATTTGTATATGAATTGCATTTATGTGGCATTTCCACGTTGAACGCCGTTCTAAATGTATATCTAGTAGAGTTTCCAAAAATTGACCTAGGCGGAATGATTACACGAGAATTTTGTACGAGGTCTTCTTTATTAGGGTATTGTTCTCGAGGGAATTTCAAATCATAGGTTTATAGCACTGGACTTCGGTGTAACACCACCAGTTCCCGGATAGGAACGTTTGGCGTGGATCTTATGAACTGTTTGAGGGTTGGTCAGTATTTTCGGACGGATCCAAGATGGAAACCGGCACTGGTGCCGGTGTTTATATCGCGGACACTGACGTAAAAAGGTAATTCAGACTCCCGGATAAATTCCGTTTCTTCCAAGCTGAGATCCAAGTGATCTAGAGGGCGATGGAGGTGATCAGGCGGCGCTTAGGGCATTGTCAAATTATACGGTGCGATCGTGCCTGGTCGCTTGGTGTAGGGATGCTCTGAGGGAACTCATGATGGTATCCAAGGTAAGGCTGTGTTGGGTACACAGACACTGCATGGTTGATGGAAATGAGGTGGCGGACGAACTCGCGAAAGAGGGTTTCAATCTGGACTGTGAGTGAGAGGGGGTAAAGCCTCCCCCTATGTGATTACTATGGGATTATACGGGAAAGATTCCTTGGAGGGAGGGATAGAACGGATTGCAGAGAGTCTACGGCACTATGGCCTTGAGAATCTATAATAAGGAACGTTTTGGTACTTACTTGTTCTTCAAATAGTACTTTTTGCATTTCCGTTAGTATTGGACCTTGAAACATAAAATTTAACATGCAAGGTCCTGAGTGAATGACCTTTTTTGTACTTTTTTTATTAACACTGAACCTTAAAACATAAAATTCAACATGCAGAGTCCAGAGTGAATGAAAAACTATGAGAGCAGACTTTTTGGTAATTTTTTTGTTTTTCAATTGGTACTTTTTGAGTTTTTACATCATTTAACTCACAAAATTAAATAAAATACTCACGGATTAAAGTGGAAAATATCATATGAAAAAACAAATGCCAGAAACATGTAAATAAATATCACTTATATGTATGTTTTCTTTATATTTACATTTATAATTATGTTCGAAGTGCGACCACTGGCCAAACACTTGTATTAATAATTCTCAATGCAAAACAAATTACTAAGTTGTTTTTAAATAACTCAGTTATAAAGAAATACTAAAGGTATTTAAAATATTAAGGCAAAAAAGCCATAGTAGTCAATTGAAGCACAGCCGCGAATAACGTTGAAGGCGCCACATTTTCCAAATACTGTTTTTTAGCAGATAACCGTTAACCTTACTCTCTTACACAGTTTAAACATCAAATCAACCAAAACTATGCACCTTAACGCCTTCAAAATGGCATCAAAGTGTCAGCCAGTGGAAGAACATTGCAAGTTACTAACAAAATGATGAAACCGAAATGGTTTTGCAGTGCGGAATAATGTTTTAAAAGCCTTTTGCATAAAAGTTTTTATTATCATTATTTTTAATAATAGAAAAAAAAATTTTTAAAACAAATAATGATGCCTGTCAAAAATCGTTTGTTTTTGCTCTCCTGAAAAATTATAATTTCGTAACTTTAAACGGGTTTCGCGGCTGTGCTTCAATTAAAGACCTTTTTTTAAGGCTTTAAGATGACTTAAAAAACATTTCTGCGGTCCGATTAATATATTTTAAAAATATAAATCTTAAAAAACCACAGATCCAAAAATTCCAAAAATTCTTAACTTTTAATAATTTTGTGTTTAATACTATGATGAAGGGAATGCAAGAAAAAGATTCGTCAAAGGCGAATATAGATACCACTCTTGATCAGCAAAACCAATCAATAATTTAAAAATTTATTAAATTTTGTACAGGAACACTCTGCCATTAAGAAAATCATGCAACATTTAATAACAAATTTTCCACTTACGTGATGATTATTCAAAACACCATTTTTTTATAAACACTCAGAGATATTAAGTGAGCAGTATTTACTACAAAACAGTTATCAGTCATTTAATTACTGCAACATTTAGCAAGATTTAAGATATAAATAAAAAAAAAAACTACAAAAAAATAATAACAATGGTATTAAAGAGTTAACAAATTTTTATTAACACTAATGCCCCATCAGATATGAGAAAATTAAAACCTGAAAATGAAATTTAAAAATCGTTATTGGCTGACAATGGAAAGATGGACAGACAGATGGTCAAACAAAATGATTAAACAAAAACTGTTACTAGTATGTAGTTGTTATTCCAATTACAACAACTACTAACTAACTTTTTTACCGACTATTTTATAAAACAACTACCAACCACTTGTAGCATAATACAAGTTGCACCGAGTGCACTTGTAAATGCATAATATTGATAGAGTGTTTTGGTCAAAATGTATTCAAGCTCAAACATGATTGTTATAATTAAATTAACCAACAAACCATTACAAAGTAACAGAAAAACATTGTATTAATATTAGTCTTAATGTTATGGTAGTTGTTAATACTAAAACAGTGATACTTAAACTTTACAGTGGTAAAAATTTAGGTTCCGAGTTTCTTAAAAGCTATTTCCTTTTTTACTTCTTTTAATAATACTTGTTTTATTTTATACTTTTTACACCCTCCACCACAAGTAGCGCATCCCTGCGGGAAATTAGTGCCAATTGGTCCCACAGACTGGTCCTGGGAGTTGTGAAAATAGAACAGGTACAAAAAGAAAGAACTCATGACTAGTGAAAGGAGAACCAATCATGTAACTGGTTTATGAAGAACAAAAAGGTAGAAAAAGTAATAAATTACAGTAGAGTCTTCACCGGTGGTGTGATACATTTTTTTGGGACTTTCTAAAATTTGGCTCTTGAATTTAATTCTAGGACTTGTTTTATTGAAATAATACTACATCGTATTGAAATAATACTACATTTTAGTAACTGTCACTAAACATGTCCATTGAGAATAGATTTGTGACTGGTCAAATGGTGTCAATTGACCCCCTCCAATGACAACCCCATGTAAAAGTGATAGGTCTTATTCATAGAGAGTGTTAAAACTAGAACCGGTCTCTACCACCATTGACCTATCACAGGACTACTTTGGTGTCAGTTCACTTCCCTCTAGGGATAATACCGTGTTCAGATATGCACTTTAATTGAGTTTTACGCAATAAAAGACATTATTGAGCTCAAATATCCATATAAAATTGCAATTATTAATATGAAATTATTATAAATATTGAATATGATTAAAATGCGACCCTGTCACAAGTGTGTTTAATGAGCAAAACACAACTTACTAAACAAAATGTTTTGACATTTGGCAACTAAAATTACAACAAAGCAAAGGCCCATCCATTAGGTCTGCGCAAAAGCCAGATGTTTATTCCTTAAAGATGTCAAAAGTACATGCATATTTTTGTTTACGTTGATTGAGTTATCTAAATTGTGTATATGTACACTGAATCAATTAAGTCTCCGTACAGACATAATCATAATAAAAACCATAATTTTATGGTCACTTTTAATTATATATAAATATATTATAACTTTTTGAATTCATTTTATAAAAAAAAAACTTATAAACTACAAAACAACATAAAAAAAATTCATAATATTTTGATTAAAAACATAAAATTTTACATAAATTCATTAATTTCACCAAAAATAACACCAAAAAAGTATCCCTACAGTTAACCATTTTAAGACACAAAATCCCAATATTAAATAGAAATGAATCTAATATGTGGTAGGTCCTCCTTTCTGAGCAATTACAGCATTTAAACGGCTATGCATGGAATGCACCAGCTTTGCTGTTGTCAGGGAATCTATTTTATTCCACTCATCCTTAATAACGGATTTGAGCTGATCCTTACTCGTTATATTGTGCGGCCGAATCTTTCGTTTCAAGTGATCCCATAGATGCTGAATTGGGTTGAGATCCAGTGACTGAGCTGGGTGATTTAATTGCTTAGGAACATTATAAATTAGCCATTCCTTTACTAATCTAGAGGTGTGTTTGGGATCGTTGTCTTGTTGGAAGTAATACAAACGTCCCAAGCCCAATTTTTCTGCACTTTGTTTTAGGTTTTCTTTTAATATATTAAGGTATGCATATTTGTCCATCGTGCTTTCAATAAAAATAAGATTGCCGCCCCCCACCAGATGAAGCCATGCAACCCCTAACCATAACGTTACCTCCTCCGTGCTTTACGGTTGGAGTCAAATGCTTCGGATCCATTTCAGTATTTGGCTTTCTCCATACCATTTTTCTTCCATCAGAACCAAAAACATCAAATTTACTTTCATCACTCAAAATAACTCGATCCCAAAATAAAAAATCTTTATCAAAATGCTCGATAGCGTAATCCAATCTCTTTTTCAGAAACACTTTTCGAACAAGGAGCTTCTTACGGCTTACCCGGCCATTTTATCCATTTCGCTTAAGAGCGTTTCTTATAGTTTGGGGGTTCACTGTAATTCCATCGCTAGTTTTTAAGTTTCCTGCAATTACACAAGGGCTTATTTTTGGATTACATTCTACAGTTCGTACAATTCTTCTTTCTAGGTGGTGGTTTATTTTTCTTGGTCGGCCAGTTCTCGGTTTGTTTGCGATTGTACCGGTTTTTGTGAATTGTTGAATAACATATTGAATGGAAGAACGTGGTCTTTTCACAATATCACTGATTTCGCTTAGACTTTTTCCTTCATTTTTCAGATTAATAATAATTTTCTTTGTATCCATTGAAATTTGCTTATTTTTGCACTCCATAATTATAAAATTTTTTTTATTTCCACTTTAGTCTAGATAAAACAATATAGAATTTAGTTAGGTACCAATGACTTTAAACTTACACAAATCCGTTATCAGGGAATTACGATGTAAAGTCAAAAATTTTACGGAAACTTATATTGGCCATATTTAAGTTTTTTAGGGAAATAGGTTTGATTAATTAAAAATTAAGTTATTGTACGAATACTTAATTGATTCAGTGTATAAGAACAGAAAGATAATTATGTCAATAAATAAAATAAAAATATTGACTCAACAAAAAAGGAATATCTGAACACGGTATTAGGGTTTACTTATTTCGCAATTATGTGTGAAACTTTTTAAAAATGTATCTAAGACCCCATATTTTTTGTTATTCGGTACTACATGGGACTTAAAGTCAATTCTGGATCTACTGTCACAAAATTTATCCATGACATTAAACCTATTTTAAAAGTTTTGTACGCCAATTTTTATCTCAACAAAAAATGTCTGGCAGTGAAAGCAATTTTCAAGCGTTATACTTATATGTCACATACATACATATCTACCCTAGAGGGAAGCGAACTGACACCAAAGTAGTCCTGTGATAGGTCTTTGGTTCTAGTGCCGGTTCTAGTTTTAACACTTTCTATGAATAAGACCTATCACTTTTACATGGGGTTGTCATTGGAGGGGGTCAATTGACACCATTTGACCAGTCACAAATCTATTCTCAATGGACGTGTTAAGTGGCAGTTACTTAAATGTAATATTATTTCAATACGATGTAGTATTATTTCACTAAAACAAGTCCTAGAATTAAATTCAAGAGCAAAATTTTAGAAAGTCCCAAAAAAATGTATCACACCACCGGTGAAGACTGTACTGTAATTCATTACTTTTTCTAACTTTTTGTTCTCCATAAACCAGTTACATGATTGGTTCTCCTTTCACTGGTCAAGAGTTCTTTCTTTTTGTACCTGTTCTATTTTCACAACTCCCAGGACCAGTCTGTGGGGCCAATTGACACAAATTTCCGCAGCGTACATAACGATTTCCATAAAATTTTGTTATGCAATTGCCGTTGCATTATTATTAGAAGGTTTATAAACAGAAATGCTTTTTTCGGATAACTGTGCCAACCGGCCGAATGGAAAGACTTACATATTTATATTAATTCGTTGTGGCTTCTGAGTCGATGTGTCTACTTAAAGGGTCTATAAAATACATATAGTCACCTAAAATGCAAAATAACGTAACAACACTTCAAAAACTTCAAGGAAAATCAATATCAACAAGTTGTACTTGGCGTTTGAATTTCTTTAATAATGTCGCCAATTTTTATTGCAGGAATCAAAAATTTATTGTGAACATGTTGTTTAATAAAACGAACATAAAACGAAAATCAATTCCGAATTTTATGATGATAAGTTGTTTTGCAATTTAGGTGTCGATATGTAGGAGTTTATCGAAGGTAAAAGGTTCGTTTGCCAATCCGTTTGTAATTTCTACAATATTTATTTTACACCACATAAAGTATAATGTGGTATATTCTGGGTCTTCGTCTGTCTGTGTGTACGTTGAAATGGGTTTTTCAAGGACCCCAAATTCGATGGGTATAAAGTTGTTATATTTTTATGTGACATATAGTCCGAATTTGTTTGCTATTCAAATACAACCCGATCGGCCCAAAAATGGCTGAGCTATGAGCAAAAACCCACGACTGCGTCTTATTTTACCCATAAGTTCCATGTTGTTGCTTTTTGTTTGTTCAAATGTATGTACAAGAGCCAAAGGTGCAACCATATTGGTGGCACAAAATAGATTTATTTATATCTAGAGAACGGTATTTATATAACTTTCTGTTCATATCGCACCATCTTAATAAAAAATGGAGCTTCCAACGAAGCAGGTTTGTAAGGGAGAAACGTAAATGTTTCGCTTACCATACCGCTTATGGAAGAAATGAATTTTATATGTCGAGTTTCCACTTTGAAGCAATACATTTTTGACACAGAAGCGCTTTATTTAGCTCATATAAAAATTGCTGAATGTAACGATCAGCTTTACACTGAATTTTTTGTTGTCACCGTTATTCTTAAATATTCCCTTAGAAACCTGCTTCGTAGTAAGGTAATGTCGTGGCTCTTCAAATGTTAATTTTTTTTTTTTATTTGTTAAGAATTCGTTCACTTACATTACTGTATTTTTGCATATCTTATAACGCAACTCCTTTTTAAAATTTAATATTAATGCTCTTCGCTAAACATGAAAATTTTTTATTGGGATGGTGAACGGTATAAAAGATTCGGCATAGCCGAATATAGCACTCTTACTTGTTTTATAACACAATCGTGCAATATGAAAATTTTTTATTCAAATTTCTTCATAAGATTTTAATATTTACTGGGGTTTGTAGCGTTTCTCTGTCATTACTTCCATATAAATGTTGATATTTGTATAATATTTTGCGACAATAACTTCTATAACAGCTTCTATTTCAAGTCAAAATTTAAATGCTGGTATGTCCAGATTTGACAATCACCCTTATCGTGGTTGGCGAATTAGAAATACGCCTGTGATTGGTTGGTAATGGATTAAAGAGAACGTAAACTTATTTCGTTTAATCTATTGCCAAATAGTCGCAGGCGTATTTTGAATTCGCCAACCGCGATAAGCTTAAATATATCTAGATAATATTCGGCACAAAGTTCCACTTAACATAACATTTTTTATTATTAATTAATAAGATTTGGTTTGTCGTGCTTAATTCCAAATTTGTATTCTTAATAAAAACACTGAAATTTATTGTTGGGGGATAAGCTAGTTTTTATACGTATTTTACTGGTTGCTTAGGCCAGATCATCCGGAAACATTCTCCCAAAAAATTTTTGGAAAAGCCAAAGATATGAACAAAAGAACTTCAGAGTGAATGAGAATTGCAAAAAATCAAAGCTTAAACAAAATACCAACAACAAACAGTGTGTTAATCTTTTCTTACATTTTATTTTTTTTTTTTTTGTTTGTTTATATAATTGCCCATAGGTCCAAATAGGGTGCATTCTGGACGCATATGCCGAACATACTTTCTTACTTGTTTATATGAAATCTCTTTTATAAGTTTGTTCATGTAACAGAAAAAAGCATAAGTTCATTGAACTTCAACAGTACAATGCGGTGTTTAATGCAGTGTAAAATGGCATTGAACGCCGATTGGGAACATCTGCACCATAAAATTAATGGAAAATGAAGTGGTTAATTAATGTTTACTTTTTTATATAAAATAAATACAAATCTGTTTTATAACACAAATGAAATTTTTATTAACTAACGATTACAAGTTGAAATAATTAATATTTAATTTCTTTTTAATTATTTTTGTTTTCATTTAACGCTCTACTAGGCTCGAGAGGAACAAGCACATCTTGAAATGAAACATCGCAAAGAGGAAGATGAGTTGTATCGTAAATTTGCTCGCAAGCGTGAAGAAGAAGATCGTAAAATACAATCTGAATTCCAAACAGAATGGGAACGTGAACTACAAAGATTAGCGCATAAATTTGAAAAGGAACTAGCCACCTCACGGCGTAATCGAGAAGAACAAAATATTCTCACACTGCGGCATGAACAACAGAAGGAGGACTTGGAAAAAAATATGACTTTGAGGCGAAGCAAAAAGAAGGAGAGTATAACGCGTAAAATGTTGGAACACGAACGTTATGAAACAGCAGCTCTAGTCGATCGTCAATCTAGTGAAATGTTAGAATTGATAAGTGCTCGCCGCTCAGAGTACATGCAAAACGAAAGCATCTTCTTAGACGATGAATTCAGTGAAGGTGTTACGCCCATGGAATATCCCATGTTAGCCCCTCTGCCTGCTCCACCAGCTGTTAGTAAATTCCAAATTTATACGGATCCCATAGAATTCGAAGATGTTGATCGTATAGCCATCTCAGTAGCCCAGGAAGATCAAAAGACTTTTACCGATTTAGTTAGACAATTGGTGGGTCGTTGTACTACCGACATTGAAAAGGCCCGTACAATATTTCGTTGGATTACTGTAAAAAATCTAAATGCCATGCATTTTGATGATGATTTGCGGGGTGATACGCCCATGGGTCTGTTGCGTGGCATTAAGTATGGCACGGAAAGTTATCATGTGCTGTTCAAACGTTTGTGCAGTTATGCTGGTTTACATTGTGTGGTCATAAAAGGATATTCCAAGAGTGCCGGCTATCAGCCGGGTGTCAAGTTTCAAGATTCTCGCTTTCGAAATTCGTGGAATGCAGTTTATGTTGCTGGCGCTTGGCGTTTTGTGCAGTGTAATTGGGGTGCCCGACATCTGGTCAATGCTAAGGAAGCTCCCAAAACGGGAAGAGGCAAAAATGATAGTCTGAGGTAGGAGTCGGAATATATTCTTATTTTTCTTTTTAATGATAATTGTATTTCTATTATCAGATACGAATATGATGATCATTACTTCCTAACGGATCCTCGAGAATTTATTTACGAATTCTTCCCTCTCCAAGAAGAATGGCAGCTACTTAAGAGACCTATTACACTTAGAGAATTTGAAAACTTACCATTTGTACGTTCTCTATTTTTCCGTTATGGTTTGCATTTTGCCGATGAAGGCTATGGGGCAGTGGTGTTCACAGATGATACCGGTAAGCATTAACATACTATTTTAAAAATCTTATTGAATCTCTAACATCAATCTTCTTTTTAAAATCTCTCAGGGGCTGCCACAGTACGCATTGCAATGCCTACCGACATGCAAAGTTGCCTGATCTTTCACTACAATTTGAAATTTTACGATAGTGATGAGGATTCTTATGATGCCGTCTCACTTAAACGCTTTGTTATGCAATCCGTTATTGGTAATATTGTAGCGTTTCGTGTACACGCACCCTGCTCGGGGGCATTTCTTCTGGATATATTTGCAAATGCCGTTACGCCCCAGGAGTATTTGACAGGAGAACCCATGAAATTTAAGTCTGTTTGCAAATTTAAGGTATATTTTATCTCTAATTAAGTCACGCTAACTTCAATAAAATCGTAACGGTAAATTTAATATTTCAGATATGTTGTGAAGAATTGCAAACAGTTATGGTACCTTTGCCAGACTGTGCCAGCGGCGAATGGGGTCCAACCAAAGCTACAAGACTTTTCGGTTTAATACCAATAACACATCAGGTTAGTGTTTTGCTTTACTAATTTATGTACCAAATTGCTGAAGTATCCTGTTTTGAATTTTAGGATCCTTTGATATTTGCTGGTCGCAGTTTAGATTTACAGTTCCGTATGTCACGTCCTTTGACCGATTTTATGGCTACGCTACATAAAAACGGCATTGAAGAGAAAAAACTTTCCAAATATGTTACACATAATATACTAGATGATATTGTTACATTTATTATAAAGTAAGTAAGATATTAACTGCATTCAAACGCGTATGCAACAAACTTTTGTTATTATTAAAAAATGAATTATACCACGAGCGTTAAATGTGTAAAATGTCGATATGGAAAAAATAAGGCTAGTGCTACATCACAAAACCCCTGATTTAATGTGATAACGGGACAAAATACTCAAAAACTAACATAAAATATGCTACGGAATGAACCGATTGTCATTAGCTTATGTTCCATGGGCAAACGCAATTAAGAATAGATCACGTCCAGTAATTAGTTAACGTTATGTTACCTTGTTTCATCGTCTCCCAAGGGTCTTATGCCAGACACTTGGCTGCCACCCGGTTGATTCAATGAAGGAGTGGAGCCTGATCAAATCAACATCAGAGAGACCAGTTTTGTACCTAAGGACTCTTCGACCAAAAAATTTTGATCTCCGAATAACGGACAATGACAAAGAAGATGTGCCGTTGACTCTTCTGCCTCTTCGTCGCCACAACTTCTACATAAGTCATTGTAAGGGAGGCCTAGCCTTTTGGCGTATTTCCCAGTGGGCCAGTGATCAGCAATTAGGTTCATGAGGTGATGTCAGGACAGCTCTAATGCGCGTCGAGTCCTTTTTTAATCTACGATGGGCCAGAATTTCCTCGTTTCCCCACAGGTAGTTTCATCAAACCATATCCGACTTGCAATTAGTTGCAACTTGTGTGCAATAAATTGCTTACTTTTCAGAAGCGAAACACATACAAATATCATGTATTAAACCGATTCGATAAAAGTTTAATTGTCATAAAGTTTGGCGCGAAATTGTTTTATATAACCAAAAATCACATAAGCAAATTTCGTAAAAATTAATCTTTAATTAAGCATAGATCATAATCTGCAATAAACTTGAAATTACGCTGCCATATTTTATGAATTCTCCTTGATACATATTGGAACGTTTCAACTGCGGTATGAAGCTTTTGCATTGCTTCCCACATATACCAAAAACGATTCTGATTCATACAGTACAGATACGCTACATATGCGCTAATTCTACCTGAGATAGATAACTCAAAATTTAACAACAATTAAAATCAAAGTTTTTGACTAAATATTAACCCCCGTATTTGTTATTGATTATTAAATTTAACAAACGTTTATTAAGGAACATTTTCATAGAAAATTTGTTTTGTAAACCTTACTTTAAATTTAAAATATTTTTATGAATACGGCAGTAAATCGTATTGCAATTAAAAATTATCACCATGTTTTCAATTACCAAAGCAATATTATTTTTATTAACATACAATTTATATTTATTTTTCTCATTTCTGTTTATTTTTTCTAGCTTTCCGGAAGAAGGACAATATGGTTTGGATATATATACACGTGAATTGGGTGCACCACCGCATCATAGTCATCATCACAATAACTCGTCCTCATCATCTAGTGAAAAACATTTGCTGACACATTGTTGTAAATATTTAATTAATTCATCGAAACGTAATTAATACGGTGTGCCTACGCCCGGGAATGAGAAAGGGAGCTTTTTGTTTTTCGTTATGTTTCAGTGTTTTGTTTTTTGTTTTAATTGAAATTGTTTTCAGTTTTTATTTTACATTAATCTTTTTTTTTTTGTATATCGATGTGAGAACAAATCTGACATGTTTTAATGTATCTAGTGGTGGTCAAACAAATAGCAGTGCCAGCTATTTGCATAGTTTATAGTTGCGTTCGAGAACACAAAAGTTTTTACTATTTTATACAAAACTTTACTGCATTTTACGAAATTGCGTTCGAGAACACAAAGTGCAGTAAATGAGAACATAAATTGAGAGCGAAAAGTGACAGTTATTGTCTGAGTATTTACAAATTTTTACTGCAGAAATTTTTGCAGTAAAATTTAGTAAATCAAAAAAGCATATGTTTCAAAAGGTAAACAAACAAAAGTAACAAATAAAAAGCATACAAATTGTGAAAAAATTGTTAAATAAAAGAAAAGATGAAATAAAAATTAAACCAAAACAAAAAGTGAATAAATATTAATTAATTAAACTTGTTTGTGAAGCATTTATTTGGCTAAATACAAACTTTTGAAATTTTTTGTTTGTGTTAAATTTTTAGAGTTGTAAAAATGTGAAGTATTTGGGTACTTAAGTAATCAATAGCAAAAAAAATTTTCATTTTCATGCACAAATATGAAAGATTACATAAACCAGTTTGTTTGTATTTTCCAAAAATGTTCATGTTATAAAAAGTATTTAATCGAGTACCGATAAGAAAACGAGTTAAGTAGTCAAAAGTGTCAATATTTTTCAACACTTCAATTATTGGCCATCAGCTGTTGCCTTTATTTTGCGAATTTTTACAAATTTTGCGTTCGCGTACTTTTTTGGACAACAGCTTTTTGTGAGAGAAAAGTTTTTAGTTTACTCATTCACTGCATTTTACTGTAAAAGTACTCAAACGCACCTTATCTCAAGGCGAATTTAAAATGGTAAGTGGAACTCGTCAGCCGTTCATCAGCTGTCTCCATGGCGAATGCAAAATATAACTCACAAACGTCCAAAAATACGTTTGTTTATATTTTGCGCCATAATAAAAGAAAAAATTTCTGAGAAAAATTTGATTAAGAGTGTTAAAAATATAATAATAACATAAATATTAAAGTGAAACTATTAATTTTTTTTTATAAAAAAGTGAAAATTTTAATTTTATATAAAAAATGCGTTGGTTTTCGGTTTGCTGTTTTTGAAAACAAGCAATTAAATTGCAAAAACAAAATTTTTATAGTTGTAGAGTTGCACTTACTTTTTTTAATTCGCCTTGGCTTATCTAAAAAAAAAGGAAAGGTCGAAAGCATTGAACTGTTATCAAGTTGCCCATCGCTGTTTTATAATGTGTAAAGTGCATTGTTTAATTTTTTTATTGTTTTGCTTAATTTATTTATATGTATGTATGTATGTATGTATGTATATTAAATGAGGTACACAATTTTTATGTACTATAAATGCTTGTTCATTATATGCACATAAAAACATTTGACAAAAATGTAAACACTTACAGTGAATTGCAAAAGGAAAACACGATTTTCTAGATAATAAGGGTATTCACGTCACAAGTTGCACCTCTGCAAAAAGCAAAAGTGCAAAAACATAACAACCACAAAGACAATTATTTACGCACAACTAATTGTCTGTGTGGTTGATGTTATATTTTTGCACTTTTGCTTTTTTGCAAGGGTGCAACTTGTGACGTGAGTACCATTAATATTATTTAATTTATATGTTATAACTAAAACAAGATATAGATTTTGTTTTAATATTAAAAATCAAACAAATTTTAAAGAAAAGTTTAATGTATTCTAGTTTACGTTTTACTTTTGTCACATACTGTAGACTTTAGACATAAAAGGTAAATATGTATTAGCAAGTTAAGTTGTAAATTTATATATTGTTAATATAATAGTTAATATGCTAAATTTATATTTATATATTGTATTTTATGGTAATTTAATAGTTTAATATCGATTTAAAAAAAAAACAAACAATAGACAAAAAATATTTTTTTTTTAAACCTTAAAAATATGATAATCACTTGGTGCTACAGATGGCAAACAATAAAATATTTAATAATCATAAAAAACACACACACACACAAATAATTATAAAACTTTTACTTACAATTACAATTAACACAAAAAATATATTTTATATTCTAGTTAATTATTAATTATTTGAAATTAAATTATTCTAAAAAAAAACACAATACACACTTTATAATTGGCTTTTGTACATATATTTTTTAATTTATTAACTTAAAAAAGTTTAATCTATATTGTTTTTATCATTTAAAAAATTATATTTTTAAGTTTTATTGTCTTTAAAAAATATTTAACTGAAATCATTCAAATGTCAAATAAATAATTTGCTTAATCAAAATACTTAAACAGCTATTTAAAAAAAAAATTAATAAATTTAATTATTTTTACAATTAATTACTTCATGTTGTTAATTTTTAAAATTTATTTTTTTTATAAATTATGTCTGTTCTATAAAAGTAAAATAAAAAATTTTAAAATTTAATTAAACTTGTTAAATAAAAAAAATTTTAAACTTAACGCCACAGAAATCAAAGTTCGTTCATAATACTTGTAAAGGCTTTAATGCGTTTTCGGTAATCGTTTGAAAAACGGTCAGTAGTTCCAACATGTTACCATTTAAAGCTTCTCCAGCAAAAAAATTTAATTAAAAAAGTAAAATTCAGTCAAATATACTCGGTAAAGTCCGACAATAGGTGCGTTCGAGAATCCAAAACTTTTTAGAATTTTTTAACGAACTTTACTGCATTTTACGAAATTGAGTTCGTGTACACAAAATACGGTAAATGAGAACAAAAATTAAGGGGACCGTCAAGTGACCGTTCTTGACTGTAAAATTTATTAAAAAAAAAAACATACATATCGCACTCCTAGTTCAAAATTAACGCGCGACAAATCAAGGTGCCTCATCTGTATATATGGGTGGTATAATTAATGAGGAATCAGAATCTGTTGATGTTCTGGGCATGAGGATACAATGTGATGTCCGATGGACAGAACATATATTCAAGGTGTCGAAAGAAGCATTCAAGTGCCTCAGTTTGCTAAGACGGTGTAAGATATACTTCACTCCATCTGATCTCCTTACTATTTATACCACCTATATCCGACCGCGTATGGTATACAACTCTCATGTGTGGGCCGATGCTTTAAAGTCTATTTTGGAGCTTCTCGACAGCGTGCAGGAGAGGGCGAAGGCTCTCATTGGTGACAGTAGGGTATCCAATTCTATTAACTCCCTTGAGCACCGTCGCAATGTGGGTTGTATTTGCCTGTTTTATCGTTACTACAATGGGATGTGTTCTGACGAAATTAGGGATCTGGTTCCCGAAACCCGTACGTTTGTTCGCAATACACGTTTTTCCTCAAGAGCCCATCCTTATGTGGTCGATTTGCAGGTGAATCGTACAACGCATTACAGAGAGAATTCGTTTTTTCCCGGACTGTTCGTATGTGGAATAACCTCCCTGCCGAAGTCTTCCCTCTCACTTACAGCATGTTTAAGTTCAAATCAAATGTTCACAAACACTACTCCCTCTATACTCCTTCCCACAACCTATTTTCCTAGTTCCAACACAATGCAATGCATTAGTAGGGGTCATCCCCTGAGTGCTGGTCCTAACGGAAAAAAAATTGACTTAAATCAAAAAACTTAAATTTTCAGAAATCGAAAAAAAAACTGGTTTTGACCTTAAAAAAATAGTTAAAACAAAGCTTTGGACCATTTAGTAGAAAATCCATACAGATTATGATTATTTTTTTTTAGGATTTTCTAAGTTAATATACACAGTGAAAAATATTTGTTTTTTCTTAAACCAATGTTTTACAAACCTTTTTACATTTTTTCTTTCCATAAAGAAGAAATTTTAAACTACAACTAAATTTTTGTTGCTCTTAGATTAAATTACGTCCAATCATAAATTGTTCTGCGTGTTGTTCTTTTATTTGATCCTTATAAATTTATAGACAATATTTGTCTTTGTAATTCAAATAAAAAGGGAGAAATAACTTGAACCGAGTTAAATTATTCAACAATTTCTAAAATAATTTATGTATATTTGGGTAAACACATTAATTGAGGCGTTTTAAAGCAGAATGTTGATTCTTATGTCAGAAAAACATATCGAATTAAAGGTTTTTGACAGTTAGAAAGTAAAATGCCCTACAGCAGTTAAGTACTTCTCGATTAATATTTTGCATTTACAAAATTAATATGTATACGGATGTTTGTGCATCAATAACTTGCCCACCAGTGCTATCCACTAATTTCAGTATTTGAAACTTAACTAAGAAACTGCGTCAACATTTTTATGAAGATTTATTTTCTGAGAAAAATATGTTACATTATACCTATACATACATGTAACACTTTTTAAATATTACCTATAATCATTTGATGTTAAAAGGTTATACAACTCAAATCAAACAAAACTAGCTGCGTTAATTTACAACTCTTACATCTTATAAATAATGTACTTCATTAGCGTTTTTGAAACATATTTGAGCGGTTACCGCACACACTGAGTTCACTCATTTTATGCAAAAAGGGAAAACGATAATAAAATACATACAAATTTCCGCCAAAATAAAAAACAAATTTATTCAAAATAAATTACACCAGTTTAAAATATTTAGAGCTAAAATTGCTTTAATCCCCTACGTCACATAAAAGAATTCACGGTAAGTAAACGTAGAATGTACTACAGTTGTAATTGCGGAATTTCGGTTTTTTTTTTAGTAATTTTAATAAACTTAACCGTTTTGGAGATACGCGAATATATGTTGTGCAACCTCCTCCATTTTCGAAATAACGCTATATCTCGAAAACCAGAGCTAACCTAAAAAACGGCTAGCACCACTGGATTTAGCGTACCCGAATTAGGTGAAAACGCCAGGTGCCCAGCATGTCTGTTTTTCAACTAGCACAGTGTAATTAATAATATAACATGAAAATTATGGTATAAGATTATAAAGATTAGTTTATTATATTTTAACGCTATTTAGCTATTTTTATTGTTTTTAACCGATTTAGCGATTTCAAAAAAATTTTAGAGTTTGTTTCTGATTTTGATTTTTTTTCGCGAATGTGGTGAGATTTTTAAAATGTTTTAATGCAGAATCAAAGAATTCCTAAATATCTATTGTATTTGGAACATGGAAGGTAACAGTTCAGCTAACCAACCGCCTACAAATATTTGTTAACCGCTGTCCCGTTGTTAACCGTATTCTTCGCATATTTTGGCCAAGAACACTTTCAAACGACGAATTACTACGAAGAACTAATCAAGTTGAAATTGCCATTGAAATAAGACGTAGAAAGTGGAACTGGATTGGCCATACGTTGAGAAGGGATGATAACAACATAGCGAAGCATGCCTTACAATGGAACCCCTTCAATAACGTGAGTCGTGGAGTCGGCCGACCTCGTATAACCTGGAGAAGATCTACAGTGGATGAAATGAGGTCTCTTAATTTGAGCTGGAGTCAACTTAGAAATCTTGCACAAAACCGTGTTCGTTGGAAGTCAGCCGTAGTGGACGCCCTATGCTCCAGTAGGAGTTAAAGGAAATCATATATATATATATATATATATATTGTATTTGGCCATTCATTGGAAAAAAAATTACCGAACTTTTTATTAATGAAAAATACTATTTTTGGACCCTTTTTTAAAGCGCTAGAGCCAAAATATGTTGCGAATCTTCATAACACATGTTAAGGTTAATTTTCAGGGGGGTACAACTTAAGCTTTATTTTGCCTATATGAGGTGAGTCGGTCTAATGTACATATCTATGTACATATTTGTTTTTAAATATTAAAAACAAAATTCATCGGTTTCAAAAGTACTTTCAGTAAGAGTCGTACTTTAAAATTTAAGTATGAATAACACAAAAAAGTACTTAAAATAAAGGCACAGTTAGCCGGGAGTAACAGTAACGTTGCAAATCAGCTGCTTCATTTTGTTGTATGTAAAGCAATTATAGTTAGCAGTAAGATGTTACGTCTCAATCTGTAAGAAAAATATTGGTCTTACTTTTTTACGGTTAGGTTACTGTTACTCCCGGCTAACTGAGCCTTAAGCCAAAATGGGATTACTTACGAAAACCATTATATAGAAACAACAAAAACACTACAAAAATGTGTAAAAAACGGTTTTCTTGTTTTGTGTAGAAATAGCAACACCACTACAAGAAACATACATCGTTTTCATGTTTGAAAAGCAAAAAACCAGCAAAAATTCCCGAATTCTATTTGTTAAAATTATTTGGGTAAAACATCAAATTTTCAAAGTAGAGTGATAACGAAACTAATATCGGGCATGCTGTTGGTGTCTTATTATTGTGAGTTATTCTGTTAACAAAGGGGAGAATACAACAAATGTGTAAACGGGTAAGTAAATAATAATATTCTCTCTATCTCTCTCTGTCTAATTCTCTGGGTAAGTGTTTAGGTTAGAAACGTTGAAATTGGACTTAAAATTTTTTTTTTATGTATATTTTGGGAAAAAGTGTATCTTTTTGAAACTAAAATGTATATTTCTCGAAATTTCACTGGCAACACTGGTGTAGACATTTCGTTGACAATGTCACCAATATAGTCGACAAAACTGGTGACTTGGAGACACTTGCACCCAGGTTTCCTTCAGGGTAGTTTCATGTATAATCTGTGTGCAATTTTACTTTAAGTTATACTTTTTCATTAATTTTTGAAGGTCTAAATTTTCTTAACGAACATTAGGTTTTGGTAATTTTTTTCAGTTTCCATCACTGTCAACCTTGCGTTTGAGACCCTGACTTTTTTCACTTTTTGCTCACATAGCATGGTCTCTTTCCCTCTCAACAATAAACATACAGCCCAATTATGAATAAAAATTTATCGGGAGTTTTTCACTTTTCCCATTTTTACAATTGAATTAAGATAGGAAAAATGTGAGAAGGGAGAAAACTCCAGGGGAATTGGGCTGATCAACTATCTACAAGAAGACTTTCATAGTGTGAACCCAGATTTGATTTTAATTTTCTTGACTTTTGTTTTTGTGCAATATAATGAAAAAAGTGTATAAGTATCTATGTGTTTAGAGATTTTAAACAAATTTTTTTTTGTTGTTTATATTGAGCAACATATTAAATAAGGATAAGCAAAACGATAATAAAAATAGCAATTAAGAGCTCAATAATATTGTGTAGTAGATGGGTACCAAAGTCAATAAGTTTGTTTGTGTGAAACGGTGGTTCCGTTTATAGCGAATTTTAAAAATTTATGTTGCTTAAGCTACGGTCACACTTATAAAATATTTGACGAAAAAAACGGGACCAACAAGCAAACTAAATAATAATTTTCTTTAATTTCAATATTTATTTAGATTATAATACCACATCTTACAAAAAACAATTTTTTTTCTATGTCTAGCAGTACAGTTAGTTATTAAGACCATGCTAAACAAATCTCAATAACTATTAACAAAAGTAGGGGTTACGCTTATTTGGTCAAATATTCAATTAGTGTGACCGTAGCTTTAGGCTTACACAAAAATATTTATGTGCTGTTTTTCTGTCGACGTTACTGCATATGTACGGAAATAAGTATGTACCAGAGAACGGCTTTGTGCAATTGTAAAAAAATAAGTATGTACCAGAGAACGGCTTTGTGCAATTGTAAAAAAATCGCATTAAATGAACAGCAACAAATACACTCACTTGCGGTCAAGCCGAATTGAGTAGAAGGTGAGGTCAACTCTACAACTACAATGCTTCTGTGGTCGGCTTGTCAATAATATTGCTAGTAAAAAAAACAGGTTTGTTGACATAAAAAACTAGTTTGTATACAAACTTTGACAAGTGGACCACTGAAAAAAAAACACCATATGTTGACTTGACCCCACCTTCTAGTCAATTCGCCTTGCTTGCGGTCATACAATCAAACTTGCGCAAACGGAAATATTCGCTGCTGGTTTGCAGTCATTCAAATAATGCACATCGTACTTTGTTATTTATGCCATCGTTAGCTTCGTTTTGTAATAAAGATGTTTGTGTGTTCGGTGCGACAATGATTGTTTTGGTAACGCTGGGTCTCCACGTAGCAATTTTTATTGCTAAGTACAAGCAATAACGTCGGCAGAACAATGGAGCAATGATTGCTGATTATATTGCTGGAGAACACTTGTTATTGCTTTGCCATAAATTTGCAATTTTCACCTCGAGTAGTTGTATAACGTTTTGTGGCTGTATTTATGTATAACAAATGTTTTATGTTGTGTTTTGAAGTGATTGTTAAATTTTCTTTTTTAAATTAATTAATTAAATTATTAAAATAATTAATTGTAATTGTCGTAGCTGTGTTTTGTATTGCTTTTTTGTTTATTTGCGTATGAAAAAAACCTAAAACTTGTATTGTTCTATTGAAAAAATAAAAATATACAAAAAAAACTAATTCGTCGTTTGCTTTTGTTGATATTGACGTTTATTTAAAAATATAATGTATAAAAACTTTTTTCTGTATTTTGTTGAAGTATTTTTCCACTTGCTTTTTTAATAAATAAACACACTAAAAAATAACCAACCGTACAGAGAAATGAAATGTCAGATAAATTACAACTGATTTGACAGCAGATTGCTAAGCAATAATTGCTCAAGCAATCAGAAGAGCAATCATTGCGCAATGGATTGCCACTCATGGCAATTTGCGGTCTATACGTCGCAAATTTAATGGAGCGATCAAATTTGACGTATGCCGGAATAAATATTGCTACGTGGAGACCCGGGGTAAAGAAAAAAATACAAACACAAGAAATGAAGCAATTATTACTCATGTATTCATTCAGCATTAACTATGTAGTACAAGAAAAAAAAAATTAAATGAAACTAAACGCACATATGTAGGTACATACATACCAGGGTTTCCAAACATGGAATTTTCCGACCAAATTTGGTCGGATGTGTTTGGTTTGGTCGGATGGTAGGCCAAACCTAATTATGGTCGGTTTTAGAAAATTGGACGGTTGGCAGACAATTACAAATCTCATAGCTTTTTTACCAAACACAAAAATTTTTTTTTTTTTTTTATTGTTGATGAAACTTTGGATATGGCATTGATATTACGTTAGGAGCAAGTTACTTTGACGGTGTTAGTTTTGTAAAGGATAGTTTTGTCATCTTATTCGAGTTTACCAAGTCAGTTGCCGTTTAAATTTTTCTTCTTATAAAAAACTTTTTATCAACAAACAATATTCCTATACAAAATTTGATCGGATTGGCAACAAACGGCGCTTACGCCATGACTGGAACTGTTGGTAAGCTTGTAGCCTATCCATCGATGTCGAACGTAGACTTCGTTCGCTTAAATTACATGTCAAACAAAGACAATATTGTATAATTTGTTTTCGTTTTAAATGTAAGTTAAGCAAACGAAGTCTTCGTTCAGAAATAGATGAACAGGCAGTAAATCTTACTTAGTCCCCTTTTACAATGTGGCAAGTGGAAGGCAGACAGACGAAGTTTGTTGGTGAGGGGTTGTTGAGGTAGAGTGTGTAGTACATGACTATCTGTACTGGACATTTTTCGACATTTTTTTTGCTTATCTTTTACACTTTTCGTAATTTTTATGTTGTTGCTTCATATCATTTTTCTCACATCAATGTAATTTTAGTATCAATGCTTGTAAAATGTTCATCTCCGTCAACAGCGAAAAAGAACGAAAAAAGGAAAACAATAATTTCTGTCTGTCTCTTAATTTCGCGATTGTGAAAGGTTTAGGCAAGTTCAAAAGGGAATAAGAAAAATGTCTGCCTTTCAATTTCAACGTTGTAAATTGGGACTTAGCAATGCAAAAAATATTAAGGTTCTTTGTGGTAATATTTAAAGTTTTTTCACATAGTCCTAAAATAATTTCAAGAATTCTGTTCTGTATTAGGTGTTTCTTATACAAAATGGACTTCTTAAAGGAAGATGTTGTACGAATCGTAGAACAGTGGGATGCTTTGATACTGTATTTTGAAACATAGTTTTATAAAGGCAATGGTATCTTATACCAGCAGAACTTGCAGAAAGTATGGATGAGTTCCAAAACAGAGCAAGTTATCAACGCGTATACAATAAGCCTGCTTAGTTGGCTTGTAAAAACTCTTTGATTCATTTTTTACATTTTAATACTTTTTTATTTAAATTGTACAAACTTAAGTTAATAAATTTTGATTCATATTTTATTAGTGGTCTTTATGTGTTATTGCATACGATCAATGAATTATTCTAGTTTAAAAGCGTTATTAAATGAATTTGTATATATACATCGTTACCAGCAAATAAACTTTTAATAAAACTAGGGGTTACGTGTAGGACGTTAAATATTTAATAGGTGTGAACATAGGCTTACTTTTTTGTTTTCCCTATAATTGCAAATTACAAAAAAAAAAAAAAAAATATATATCAAAAATACATATACATACATATATCGTCATATAAAATAAAAACGAGCCTATGTTCATTTTAAGAAAAAGAGAGACAACTTAATAAAAAGGCAGCTATTGTGATTATAACAACGGGGTTTTCTGGTTAATATCGTTAACACATTACGCATGATTGACACTATCCTGAAAAACTGTTTTTGTAATCTCAGTCGTATCGCTACTGAAATTTTATTAAAAATTATGGTAGGCCCTTTTGCATTTTTATGACTATATAATTGTTTTTAAATATTTAAAAAATTTGGTCGGTTTTAAAAGATTTTGGTAGGTTTTGCAGACAATTTTGGTCGGATAAAAATTTTTCAAACGGCAACTCTGATACATAAAAAAAATTCCAAAGAAACAGACTTTTTTTCATCTTAAAAAGTACAGTAGTTCTGTACAATGTATTCTTGTTATTGTTGTTAATTTTAACAAAGCGTCTCATCGAGTGGTTTATTGTTGTTAATGTGAACAAAGCGTCTCATCGAGTGTACAATGACTACTGAATGCAAAAGTATTAGAATTTGTTCCTTTTGAATTTACACAGTTGTGTTATATTGCGTGCGCAACAAAAATGCAAAAAAACACTTTCAATAAAAAACGAATAAATGCCAAAAACAAATGTGTACGAAACGATGTAAAAATTACCAACGTTGAACTTTGTTTTGCAAGCAAAGAGTGAATGTAAATTTTAGCGTATGAATAAATCAAGAAAAATAGTGATTTTGCAGTTCTCTGGTATGTACATAGTATGTACCACTCGAAGTATGTACTTCGAGTGGATACGTGCCTTTACACATGTTTATCCAGTTCTTTCTTAAGCGTCTCATACACTTGTAATAAAATTGTACAATATTACGTGTACAATTATATCGCAAATGTGTATGTGATATTCGAAGGAGGCAGAATATATTGGCAACAATCAAAAGACTTGATTTTTATTGCACAATGAAAAGAAAGTGAAATGTGTTGGCAACATTTTACAATCAACGTACGATCAAGTTTTGCCTTTCAATTCCTTTAAATTTGCAATACACTCTCAGTTTTTTACTAACACACTTACCACGTTTGTCGTTTTGGAAACCATTTTTTTTTTTTTTTTTTTAACAAAATAACTATTGTATCAAAATTTCGAAAAAAAAAATTGAAAAATACAGCTATGCCCCTAATTTTTTCCAGACATATAAAAAACGAATATGGCCGTTTAATGAAATTCTTAAATTTGGCCCCTGCAGCGCCTAGGATGCCCCTAGATGGGTCAAGTATATGACCAACCCCACTTTATCATACCTACCCGCTATCACCATTCCTTAATGGGGCTCCCATACACAATGTTCAATATTGAAGAAAAAGTCCCATAAATGCCCAGGGTTCTCCGCTAGTGGGATAAATTGTATGACCGACCTCAATTAATTTTTTTATCCTTAACATTTTCTCGAGACATGCTTACCTCTTGTCTCCACCTCTTAGGGGGGCTCCCATACAAATATTGCGTTTTATGAAATTCTTAAGATTCTTAAGATGAATCAAAAGTTGTAAACAAATTTTAATAATTTATGGCTTTATTTTCGAAATTTTGATAAAATAATTTTTTTTCCAGTGGTGCTAGCCGTTTAGGTGAGCGTAACCGAACTAGATCAAAACGCCAGGTGCCCAGCTTGGCTGTTTTTTCAACTAGCACAGGGTAATCTTTGCTTTTTTGTTAATTGCAAATATGGAATATCAATGAGGTTTTTCAAGTTGAAAATTTTATTTGTATGTGTAATTTTCTTCATTGGCAACACTGGAATCAATCTTTATTTCGAATAATTTCAAATACGAAATCGGAATTCAAGCCAACTTCGAAATTCTTGAATCAAGCACAGTTTGAGATGAATTTTTTACTCACTTTTACCCTACGTTTCCACATGCAAATAATTACTTGCAAGTAGTGTATAAGTATTATCAACGAAAAATCGAGGAAAGAGCCATGCAAATAATAGGACCAGTCCAAACACGCGTTTAAAGAGTAGCCCACAAGGGACTAGGACTAGTCCAACAGTAACCCAAACGTATGGAAAAACATGGTCTATTTAACATTACGATGTCCTAGGGGAGGACCATATAACTTAGCTTTGGACTACAAAGGAGAAGTTTTAAAACTACTCCATGGTATACTCAAGAGGATTAGTTTTGAAGTCATTTAAAAACGAAAGCATGTCGTTAAAAAAACGAAGACATGTCGTCTCACTACAAAACACTTTTTAACAATGACATGGTCCATGCTTGAATTACATCGGACCATTCCATGGAGTAGTCCATTTTATCAAAATGGATCAGATGGTCCAATATTATTTGCAGGGAGCCGATTGGCTGAAAGTACAAATTGTGTGAATGTTAGTGAAAAAGTGTGAGTGTATTGAGTTTTTCAAACTTGCACTTGCATGTGGAAACGGGGGGTTACTTGCAAGCATATACTCTTGCAAGTTGAGCTGCAAGTACGAAAAATGTGATGGGGTTAGTAAAAAAGTGTGAGTGTATTGAGTTTTACGAACTTGTACTTGCATGTGGAAACGCTAGGTAAGGTCAATCGCGTTTTCGAATTAATAAGAGTGAACGAATTGAATAGAAAACTTGCAAATGAATTTAAGACTCTTTCATAAGCAACAATATATTGCAATGAACCGTTTTCTTATAGGCCCAACCATAATGTGCTTAAGTTGACTTAAGCAAATGTGCGAATACATGTATTATGGTTTACAACTAAATAGATTCAGGTAATATTAGTCAGGGTTTTATTAGTCATAAAAGTATAATACATATTGTACAAGTTTTTTTTTAGAAAAACTAAAGAACAACTAATAAATATTAGTCAGGGCAATTTGTTGATGTTTTTTTTATATTGGCAGGACGATTTTTCGAAAAAAATAATCTGACAGCACTTTTTCACTTGCTTGTTTTTTAGATTGCGAAACCAAAAGTGTCTCGTTTAACTAACATTTAAAACAAAATTTCAAAATGTCCATTCGTTAAGTGGGCTCCCATACAAAATGTTTAATACAGACTAGAAATATATTGAAGAAAACGTACCATAACAGCCAAGAAGTCGCCTTAACAATTTCTCGAGACATACTTGCCCCTTATCACCACTTCTTAAGGGGGCTCCCATACAAATTTTGCGTTTCATAAATATTTAAATTAATTAAAATTTTTCGACTTTTGTGAATAAAATCAAAAGTTCTTAACATATTTTAATCATTTATAATATAAAGCTTGTTTTGTTTGAAGCTTTGTTTTTTATATGTCTGGAAAAAATTAGAAGCATATCATTAATTTGTTATAGATTTTTAACAAACAAAAATTTCGAAATGTTGCTAAGAAAATAATTTTTGTTGCCAAAAAAATGTTTCTAAAACGACTCCGCATGTTAGAATAAAATTTAACGTTTAAAGGAAATTTTATTGCGATTTTCGTTTTTTTTTAGTAATTTCAGTAAACGGAACCGTTTTTGAACCGGTATTGGACTCAGCGTACCCGAATTAGGTTAAAGCGCCAGTTGCCCGGCTTGTCTCAAAAAAAAGTGTCAAATTCTAGCACAGTGTAATTTTTTGATAAATCTTGCGAAAAGCAATAAAAAAAACGTTTTTAAATATAACAATAAAAAGAAATGAATTGTACTTTATATTTATGCTCTGTACTTTTTTTCTAAACCTTTAATAATCAATGTTCTTTAATTAACACAAAAAAAGTTGGGAGCCCTAGTTGTATACCCTAATAGGGGCCCTAAAGAAACTTTTTGATAATTATTTGCTTAAGTAAAGTGCGAAACTGACCGTACATTCTGCACGAAATCAAATGTTTTTTGAATTTGTTGTTTTTTTTAATAAATTTGAGAGACTTTTTGTTAATATTTGACAGTAGGTTAAGCAAGGCTATGCATATTATGGTTGGGCCCTATAAATAACAATAAAAGGCATCAAAAAAGAAAAATAAAACGATTTATTTTACGTTTAAAGTTATTACATAAGAAAATTAACTAATACAATAATTGTCAAAATTTGCGGCATCACTGGATAAAAAAAACTTTTGATGTATGAGTCATGCCAAGTTTCTTACAAGTGATGCTTTTATTCATCTCAGACCCCATAAAGTATATATATTCTGGGTTCTTGAGTAATTCTAAGTCGATTAAGCCATGTCCGTCTGTCTGTCCGTCTGTTGAAAACACGCTCACTTTCGAACAACTCAAAAGAAATGAGCAAACTTGGTGCCAAATTGCTTGTAGTTATCCTAAGCAGTTTGGGATTGAAATCCAGCACAATCGGTTCAGTAGGACCAGAGCTATGAATCAAAATGTGGAAGCACCACCTAAAAAAATTGATAATTTAGTTACAAAAAATAACATAAATGCTGGAACAAGGCACGGAATGAGAAAAGATTTTGCAAAAATTTGTTTTATTTGACTGGAAATCACGCTGTTAAATTTCGTGAAGATCCGTCCATAATTTACCCTAAGCCCCATATAAACAATACTCCCGGAAAACAGGGGGGTTACCGCGTATTTCGATTCGAAAGAAATCATTTACGGATTCGTACAATTTGTACTGTGTATTACGATTTTCGTAATCGTTCGAAACGATGACAGAGGTTGTATTTTTTAAAAAATGGGAAATTTGATGAACAGTTTTTGTTCGAATAAAGTATGAAAAACGTCCGTTTATTCGAAACAAATATTACGAAAATCGTAATACACAGTACAAATTGTTCGAATCCGTAAATGATTTCTTTCGAATCGAAATACGCGGTAACCCCCCAGTTTAGTACGCATAAAACCGTAAAAATTAATGCTAGCGTAACAAAATTAGGTACGTCACAGTTTTTTAGGACTAGAAATAACACTGGAAAATTTCGTGACGATCGGTCTATAATTTACCTTAGGCCCCATATAAACCCTACTACCGGAAAACAATTTAGTACGCCTAAAACCGTAAAAAACAATGCAATCATAACAAATTTTGGCTCATCACAGTTTTATAAGACTAGAAATGACGCTGTGAAATTTCGTGATAATCGGTCTATAATTTACCCTAGGCCCCATATAAACCCTACTACCGGAAAACAGTTTAGTCGCCTTAAACCATAATTAATAACAAATCGTCACAGTCTAAGATAATAATAACATCATACAAATATCGTCCCCTTAATATAACAATAGCGTATGTGCTCATACGCTATTATTTTTTTATTGCATATTTAGAATCTCCATCATTGATTTTATGTCTGGTCAAAATTTCGTCAAATTTTACTTCCAAAAAGTGGATCAAAATGTCGTTGGAAAAAATAGTGTATAATTTCTTATTCAAAATTTTCCTTCAATAAGTGTGTAAGCTCATATGCGCTATTTTACTTGAAATTGCCACTCCAAAATTGTTAAAAGAATAATAGTGTAAACGCATTATACCCCATTTTAGCCTGTAGAAAAAAATACAATTTCTGAAAACTTTAACTCATAAAATAGCTTAGTGCTGGTTCACACACGTCAAGTTTGACTCTTCAAGTCTCGAGCTTTTAGGAGAGAGGGGTAAAGAGAATGGAAAGGGGTACATACTTGACCGTACCAGTCAGTTTTGTATTTTTCTTTTCTTTTTTCATCCGTAATATAATAAAAAGCTACAAAGTTGAAGGAAAAGAAAACAAAAATTCATTTTGTGCATGAACGTGAACGCAAGTTCAAAAGAAAATTTAAATAAAACTGTTCAAGTAAACTTGACCTGTGTGAACCAGGAGGCTTATTCTGAATTGCGATGCGAAAATCAATGCGATGTGAAAATGCATAAATGCGAACAATTGCTATTCTGTATTGCGATATTCGCAAGTTTTTTTTTAATCGCATTTCAAATGCGAAAAGGTGACAAGTCGGTATTCTACATTGCGAAAACAAATGTCAAATTCGCAAAATTTATTCGACAACAAAATAGCATTCGCAAAGTACAAACATGTTAGTGAAAGATAATATTTTATTTATTTATTCATCATATATTTATTATTTAATTCAGGGAAGCAAGCAATAAAACCACCAAACCGCGTCAATTTGAAATAATGATAGAATATATGAATAAGCACAGCCAAATGCTCATCAGTCGGCAAATTCTTTGTGGCAAACGTTAACTGAAGAACTAAATATCAATGGACCACCTATTAGAGAAGCTGCAGGATGGAAAAAGTATGAAATATATAAACCAGTTCAAAAATATTTGACTTTAACTTAAATTTTAATAGGATTGGGCCGATTTTAAAGTACACACAAAATATTTTCATTTTCTTCGTCGTCGAACCACAGTGCCACAAAATCCATTTTTATTATTTTTTTTTATTACAGAATGTCCTAAATAAATTATTTAAACAATTTTCACAGCGAAACACAAACAATTTATTTATTTTTAATTTGATGTTTATTGACACTCACGTATATTTGAGCAGCGTTGCCACAATTTCATTTGCGCATCGCATTGATTTTCGCATCGCAATTCAGAATAAGCCTCCAGCACTTATAATTATGTACACTATTGTTTGGGGAATAGTTTCATTCCGACAATCGAAAGCAGCCTGATCTCCAAAATTTGTGCAAGAAGAATGTTATTCCTCGTGGCTCGCAGTCATTTTTTTTTTTTTTACTCACAAGGTGGAAAGAAGCGAAATTGTTTAGATGAGCCAGATGTAGCAGAGGAAGAGAAAGAAGACGAATGAACTTTTAGTTATTTTTGATTTACCCAATGTATACCTTAATTTGTCATAATTTTTTGTTTGTAACAACCCAAATTGGAAAGTAATGAATATATGCCACTGAATTAACAAAACTATGAATTAATCACTGTTTTATAATTTATATTTTTGAGATAAAATATGTTAAAAAAATGCCGTAAAATTATTGAATAAAACAGGGTATACCATACAAAATAAAATAGTGTATCAGATACATCATTCGAATTCCTTAAAAAATAGAATAGCCTATATGGAGGACTTGCACTTTGAATGACATAATTATGGTCTTAAAGGATGCGTAGAATTAAAAGAAAATGGTCAATTTAAAGACAAGAAACGGTATTATGTATTCGTCGAATAATTCAATATGAAGAATTTTTATTTACCGCGATATTGAGTTTTTAATAGACATCCGGTTTTACAAAAACTTTAAACACGATTTTCTCAAAACCCCAAAAAAATTATACGCTATTGTTATATTGAGGGGACGATATTACTCCTTAAACATTCGAACTGTCGGTGGAGGGCATCAAAGATTCGGCACAGCCGAATATAGCACTCTAACTTGTTTTATTTTGTATTGTGAATGATTCCCATAACAAATTTTTTGGGAATGAATTCCCAAACCTTAAAAATTTGGCATCGCCAATGTTTACTCCCGCGAGTATTTTTACTAAATAAATTCCCAACAAGTGTTAATGTGAACGAAAAGGGAAAATGTAAATTTTAATTTGTATTCTAAAGTAGGACTAAATTAAATTATTTTTTCCTTTTATTGAAGGAGTGTAAATAAAGAAAATGAAGATAAAAACTATTCATTATTAATTTTATTAAATTTTTATTAGTATTTTATATCGTATATTTTTCTTTCCCAATACAAGCACTGACAAGTTATTCACAATAGAAATTTTTACTCCCAAAATATTTGCGATACCGATTTGTTGGGGATGGGAATTTAGGTTTGATCCCGTATATCATATTCCCATAACATTCGCGATAGGGGTGAACATTAATTTTAAAGTATAATTGCAATATAACAAATGAGAAAGTGAATTAAAACTATTACTTTTTGCTTTTTAAAAATTGTAATGAGCTATAAGTACCTCGGCACAGTAAAGTTTGGGTGTTTTTTTTTTTTCTTTCTACCATATTTGAAAAAAAGTTTCAAGCGTTTTAATTTTTTGAGTCGTGGTTGACATTCTCATGGAAATGCCCATATGCAAAACACATAAATAAAAATTTCCCTGGGAGTTTTTTTCCATTTTTATCATTGAATTTAAATAGAAAAAATTGAAGAAGGGAAAAAACTCCCGGGAAATTTTCATTCATAACTGGGTTGAAAGTGCTTTCTACCAAATAATAAAGAAAAAATAGGGTGATCGGTTATTCGACATTTTTAAGAAACCGGGGTTAGAATATTTCGACTATATAAATTGGCAAAGGCGGGGGAGAAAAAAGGGTCAAAAAGGGAAAATACGGGAAATTTATTTCTTTCTTTCTTTTTACTTTTTCGTTCTGAATGTGGTAGTTTTTGAATTTTCTATAATATTGAACTTAGAAACATAATATTATAAATGCAGGGTCCTAAGTGAATGAAAACCTATAAGATGAAAAATGTTCGTACTTTTTTTGTTCTTCATCTGGTACTGTAGATAAATTTTCGAAAATATTACACATAGAAACATAAAGAGTGATTAAGAATCTATAAGAGAAGACTTTTTGATATATATTTTTTTTTTTAATTGGTACTTTCTGATATTTTTTATATTAAAAGAAACATTCACGGACTAAGGTGGAAGATAACACATGGGCCGAAGCTTGGTCCCTTACCAAATCAATCCACTAAGACGGAAAAAATAAATGCTCGAAACATGTAGATTCATATATGAATAAATAGATGTACAAACCATGTTTTTTTCATATTTACGTAAAATTTTGTGGTCGAATTTCGACCACTGGCCAAACACTAGTTTAAATAAAAACACATTTGAATAAATTTTCCTCAAATTTTATTTTATTTCTCACTTAGTTTGTTTACATTAAAGTCAAAATTTAACTTAATTTAACTTTACCCAAAGTTTGTTAAAAAACTAATGGAATATTCAAATTTCAAAATTTTGTAATTTTTCAAATAATGACAAATTGGAAATAGAAAGTTTTTGTTTTTGTTTGTTTTTGTTTTTTTTTTCTTTTTTGTCAAATAAATTTTACATTTCAATATAACTTAAATTATACTGAAGATTAAAAATGATAACAGACTTATTAAAAACAAAATTTGTTTTAATGTTTGTTTTTATGTCTGTATTTTGATATAAGTTGACTTGACAGACGACTGAATGTTTATTAATTTGAAAGTTAATTTCATATTTATATATTGGATGTTATTTATTCGTATGTATGTATGTATATACATATGGATGTACTACTAAACATTATATTTTGGTATTAAAAAAGGCGCTCCATATAATTTGTAAATGTTTTTAGTATTATTAATTTATAGAAATAAACAAAAGTTTCTACAAATAAAACAAATTTGTTTTTAATTCCATTGTAGAAAATGAAAAAGCGCCTTGTTTTTGTTTATTGATGGTGGGCTTGTATTTGTTTTAATTAGTGGTTAAGAAAATTATAAGAAAAAAAAAACTTTATTATACATATTAAAAATATAATTTATGTTATGAAATGAACTAAGTTTTAATTTGTTTTTTATGCTTGATTGGTTTGTTTTTGTCTCTGTTGTTTAACACCAAATAACTTAGTAGCATACATAGTTTATTTATAATATGAATTGAAATAATAATTATTATTATTTTAAAATAAAATTAACTTATATGTAAATAGAAAAGAATAACTAATTAATTGTATTTTATAGCAATTAGAAGAAAATAGTTGTTGAATAGAATTTATTGTTTTATTTTTATGTTATTTTGTTTTTCCATTATTTATTACGATAGAATTATAGATCATTAAAATCTTCTCTAACATTCTTGTTGTAGTATAAACTAATAAAACTTTCTCACTTTCTATATGTGTGTGTGTGTGTGTACATGCCCGGACTTTTGTGGTTAGTCCTTAGGGAAGGGATGGATATTTTGGTGGAGCTTACTTAAATATATAAAGATGTTATTCTTGTTGTTGTTGTATTAAGGAATCGCTTTTCTTTAGAAATTTTTATGTTGGTCATCTTGCACACTGAAATTAAAAAACAGAATTTTATTTAATAAAGTATCATTTATGTATTACAAATATAAAACAAAGTAAAATTAAGTATTCAAATTAAAAAAAAAAATGCTTTACATGTTGCATTTTTGAAACATGGAAGACAAATATGTACCTGTCACATAAAAAATTCTTGTTTAGTATACAAATTATGATTACAATTCTTTATAAAAGATATTCACCCCTAAAATAAAAGTCAACGTCTACAGTAGTCGAAAATAATACTTGTATTTTCTTAAGGATAGTTTACACTTTGTATTAATACATGTCAAAAATTCAAATAATATGTTAAAGTGTGAATGCAAAAAAAAATGACATCCCATACATACGACTTCCTTTTTTTTTTTTTTTTTGTTTTTTCTCAACAAAAATACGTTTCATTTGAACAGGGTTGCATTTTTAACAAAAGCATGTTTATATGTGATACCGTCAATACAAACTGCAATGTAAAATTAGATTTTTTGACAGCCGCAACACAACTCATTACAGTTCTAGCTCACAAAGTATTATGGAATGCGTAAGACTTGTGTGACTATGTAAACTAGCCTTTGGTCATTATTGACAACAATCGATAACTATTAACAGTCACTTGGTATTTTCTATGACGCTTTTAAATCGTCGTCTAGTAGAATTGATACCTTTTTTTAGTCGACAGAAATGAAACGACACAAATGAAAGTTAAAAAAATTTTTGTTAGAATGTAAAAAAAAGATACATCTGAAATAGAAATATTAAAATTAAAATGAAAATATGTCTACAAACTTGCTTATAAGTAAATGGTTTAAATTTATTGTTTAAATTACTCCACCAAAAGTTTACGAGACATCCGTGTTTTAAATACGTAAAATTAATTTTTGACTTCGGTCAAATGCCCACAGTAGTGGAGTAGATCTTGAATAACTAAATTCGTCAGAATGAATACTTTACATTTAGTTTTTCCAAAATATTTTTAATTTAATTAACTAAAAAAAGTCTATAAGTTTTAAGGGTGGAACAACCATAATGCACGATGTAAGACCTCTATTACGGTTCACAACTCAACTCAGTTGAGTTGTTATTAAGACAACTGGTTGTGATCAGTTGTAATTTTTGTTATGTTTTTTTCACTGCAATATATATATATATATATATATATATATATATATATATTTATATATATATATATATATATATATATATATATATATATATATATATGTTCCTTTAACTCCCACTGGAGCAATATAGCAAAGTTGTAAACCATACTTCAAAAATTAAGAAATTACAACTCATCTGAGTTGAGTTGTGAACCGTAATAGGGGCCTTAATTGTGACTCACAACTTAAAGTCAAGTTTTTTGCCCAACTTAATTTGACATTTCTTTGTTTCAGTGTTTATGAGCTGGCGGCGTCATCGGGCCGTACTTTTTTGAAACTGAGGTCGGCCAAACAATTACCGTGAATGGTGTTCGCTATCGCGAGATGATAACGAACTTCTTGTGCCCAGAAATTGAGGATATGGACCTGGACAATACGCGGTTCCAACAGGATTGTGCCACTTGCCACACAGTCAACGAAACAATGGCTTTTTTGCCCGAGAAATTCAATGGCCATGTTATCTCACTTCGTGGCGATGTTAATTAGCCTGAGATTTGACACCGTTGCACTTCTTTTTTTGGGGATATTTAATTTAACAATGCAAAAGCTTAAGTATGAGATAATTCGGCACATTAACGACATTGAACCTCAATTATGTCTTACGAGTCATTGAAAATATAAACCATCGCATTGTGGTACGCCACCGAAGCCGTGGCGAGCATTTTGCCGAAATTTGTTTCACACATTATTGTCATACATCCTTCTCTCTAATAATAAAAAAATATTAAGATAATTCTCTGAAAACTTTTTGTTTTATTTACAATTAACATCGTGCGTTTTGGTACCACCCTTTATAAAAACAATAGAGATGCCTTTTTTTTTTTTTTGTCAGATATTTGATAAATAGTCGTCATCGTCGCAACATTCGAAGAATATAGCAAATTAACTTCGAAGAGATGTAGCCGACTTGATGTGACTACAACTTAAAATAACGTCGACATCGACTTATTTAACAAAGGGGCGCTTATTTAGTTTATTTTGGTGATTATTTTTTAAATTTGCAATTCTTAACAGACCTTTAGAGCACCACGCCACATATATAATATTTTATATTTATATTTTATTTAATGAAAAAATTTGTTTAAAATTCAGGGTAAACAAATTCAACAATTCAGTTTACGAAATGTAACATTCGAACAAACCCCTCGCACATAAAATTTTTTTAAATCTGGTACATAGTAAAATATGTATAAAAATATTTTAAAACTAAAATAAACATAAAAACAAAAACAAACGAAAGTGAATTATATCTAAAATAAATAAATTTTAGGATGCCAAGCACTTTTTCTTATATTTATTTATTTAATATAATAAATATTTGTTATAAATGATTTCTTATTAATTTAATTGGTATGATTATTTTTAATTGATTTTTATTTTAAAGCAGCTAGTAATAAACTTTGTAAGAAGACAAGGGATTTATTGTTATTACTTTAATATCAAAACAACAAAATCACTAGTCTTCCATACAATGAATATTTGTTTTTAAATTTGAAAACTTTTGATGTGGTTAAGAATTTGTTGATAGATTTTTCTTACTAAATGATTATATAATAATAAACAATAAAAGCACCAAATAATACACAAATTGCACACTTAAGAACACTGTTAAATATTTTTAAACCAGACACCCTTTTCTTATTTTGTTAACTGAGCTTCCTAAATAAGAGCGTCAAGCGTTTTTTTTTTTAAACACGCGAAAATTCTTTTGCGAATATCTTTTTAATAAAACAAACCGGCCAACCTAGCGGTCTTTCAAATAAGACTTTAAAATGGGGTATTGTTGAATTCGCGTTCTAAATTTATGTTTCGTCAAATCGATATGAAAATGAAAAGTTTTGACATAAAAAAAAACGATTGACGCTCTTATTTAGGTAGCTCAGGAAATATTAAATGAATTTATCGTAATTATGTATGTTAGTGTTATGGCCCTATGCTCCAATTTGGAACGACGGGAATAAATATATATATATGTATGTTAGTGTAATAATGTATGATGATTGGAATGTTAAAATAATTCATGAAAAAATGTGTGAAAGGAAAAATTCATACTTTTAGGCTTTGTCTGACACCAACCTCTGTTGCAGCAAATATTGGGCCATTTGAATTTGCTTGGGATTACCAGAAATGGTAATAATGCGATCAGTGGATCCAGGCAAAGGTTCATCAATGGTTATATAAGCACCAGATTCATTGCGGATACGTCTAATGCGTCGGCCACCTTTACCGATAATAGCACCAGCCAACTTAAATAACAAAGAATTTTTTAGTTGTTTTTGTTTTTACAAAAACTTTAATAAACTTACGTCTTTAGGTATAGAAACTTGTGTACTATTCTTGGGATCATGCCCTTCGGGTAAATTTCCGGTAATATTATTGGGTACATTATTTGAGGGACCAAAACCAGATGAACCAGATGGTCCTCCTCCCATACCGTTGCCCATATTAGAGGGGCCACCGAAACCGCCTTGATTCATGCTGCCACCAAAACCACCTCCTTGGTTGCCTCCACCGAAACTTCCGCCAAAGCCATTGCTACCGCCAAAACCTCCACCTTGATTACCACCAAATCCTCCGCCATTATTGCCGAAGCTATTACCACCCATTGGCCCATTGTTACCAAAACCGCTATTACTACCGCCAAAGCTACCGCCATTATTACCGCCAAAGTTACCACCAAAACCACCACCGCCGCCGCCGCCGCCACCACCACTGCCAAAGTTACCACCTCCAAAGCCTCCATTACCGCCACCACCATTTCCGTAGCCATTATCATCATTAGCCCAGGGGTTAATGAACGGATTGTTATCACGGCTGCGGCCACCGCTACGGCTGCGATCGTTACGACCTCCGCCTCCTCCACGACCATAATCACCACCTCTATCGCCGCGACGACCATCTCTGGATGGACGACTGCTGCCGGGTATATTTCCATAACCGCCGTATTCATCTGCATACATTCGATCATAATTCAAGGGATCATAATTATGTACTGCACCTTTAATCGGGGTTTCTCTGGTCAGTGTTATAACTTCGCGGATGGCATCAATAACTTCGCTTTGCTTTCCCACTGTTTGGACGACACGATCAGTACTTTGAGGGGCAACGTTTGAAAATACCTTAAGAATACGGCAACCAATTTTCTAAAAATAAAAAAGTAGAAAATATTAAAAATACCTTAATAACAAAATAATTTCTACATAATGTAAACAATGTAAAAAAGTTATAAATTTGCTTCTCGTAAAGATCTAAAGCCTTTCCAAACTATTCAGTACACGTTGGTTATTTTTTGTTACTCCCTTTTTTTGCGAATTGAACGAAGTTGTTATTAAAGGGAGCGTTGAAGCGCTTGCTCCCAATGACATACTGTGTAAAAATAAATAAATAAGTATGGAATGCGGCGAAGATGTCTTGTGTCGGCTAAATAAGGCCTTCCATTAGGCCTCTTTACTCATTCATGTTACAATGTTACCGCTGGGATACATATGTTTAAAATAACACTTTACACGATTCAAAATTGGTTTATCAGATATATTTTGGAAAAAAAATTGAAAGGGGCATCTTAGACTTCTGCAGTTTGTGCGAAGAAGTAGATGAGCTTAAAATCATTGAGCCTATTGTCCGCCCTTGCCCGAGATTAAGGAGGCACAGATCTATATGTCTGGCCAGCTATTTCTGCAATGATCTTAAATATGTCTCAGTGTGCTTACTTCATGATGGGCATAAGGTGGCCAGCCGACAGGCAATTTGTAAGGGCAAATACTAATAAGAAACTCTTTCTTCTACTGCTTGCTTTTAATTTTTTTTTATATGTGAAACAGAACTGAGCATTACATATGGGCAAATCCTGCGTGACGAACGCTACATTCGTACGCGTTTTCTGATTGAAACATTCTTTGGTCTTTCCAAAATGATAGCTTCAACTTATATATAGTATTTAGTCACATTAATATGTACTCACGAATGGCATATATCATAATATTTTAGCAAGTATTTGTTGCGAAATAATTGATCAAAGTTTTGTGACGCTCGCTACAAAAAGTGGAAGTAACTTCAAAGGTTGAAGTGCGTTTTCCTAATTTTAAGCGAATTTTGCATGATAAGGTATACAAAATCTAATTCCTAAAATAAAGATGACTATAAGAGAATTCTAAACGCACTTATTCGCAACCAAAAAATGTTGTGATTTTTTGATAAAAGCCCTGGACCCTTTGTGACGCACGCTACGTAACGCACGCTACAGTTTTTCCGGTAGTATTTTATTACTATATTTTATTTATTTTAACAAAACAAATTATATTTTTATGAATTGCATTTCTTAAATTAATTTCTTAACTAATGAATATCAACTTTTTATACCCACACCACAATAGTGGAGAGGGTATTATGCATTTGTGCTGATGTGTGTAACGCCTTAAAATATTGGTCATAGACCCACCTTAAAGTATACCGATCGTCTTAGAATCACTTTCCGAGTCGAACTTACGATGTCCGTCCGGCTGGCTGGCTGGCTGGCTGGATGGCTGGCTGTCCATGTAACCTTGTGCGCAAAGTACAAGTCGCAATTTTGAAGATAATTTGATGTAATTTGTGTCATAGGTTTGTATTGGCACAAGGACCAAGCCTATTGAAAATGGGCCGAATCGTAGGACCACGAGGGAAGATAGGGGGAAGTTTCTTCCTCTCAGAAACTATCAAACCGATTTCAATGAAATTTAAAACATAGATAGAACCATATCTATATGGACACAAAATGTATGCGTTTTTAAAAAAAATAGGACCACGAGGGGAGATAGGGGCAATTTCTGCCTCTCAAACCGATTTTAATGAAATTTAAAACATAGATAGATCCATATCTATATGGACACATTAGCTATACAGTTTTTCAAAAATAGGACCACAACGGGAGGTAGGGGGCAATTTCCGATTTTCATGAAGTTTATAAACTTAGATAAATCTATATTTATATGGACACATAAGCATTATGTGTTTTTAAATACTGTGGTGTAGGGTATCATATGGTAGGACTTGACCGACTATACTTTCTTACTTGTTTTTTAACGAAATTTATATTTTGATAAGTCTGCTGTAAGTGCTATTTTAAGCACAAAAATCACCTAAAATAATGCTAAATTCACGTATAACATTAAGAAATCAGCAGTGGGGTAGGATTTGGTAAAAATTATTGCATTAATGATCATTAAAATACATATTTTTTAATATAAAAATGAAATTAAACATCTAGTCTTATATTCCATTAAAAAAAAATTAATTTGAAAAATTTTTGGTTGGTGGACTGTTTCTGGGATTTGCCTATATGTATATCTCAAACTGAATCGAAGTTATAGCAAAATATATTTTATTAAATCTGTTTATAAAGGTACATTTTGAAAACTTTAATCGCATTTTGCCAAGTTTGATTTTTTTTTTTTTTTTAAGATATGACTATGTTGCAATAAAGGAGCGATATGAGTTATTGAAAACTGTTGTGACCAAAAAAAATTTGTTTGGTTCCCAGGCTCGTTTTTATGCATAAAAAAAAAATATTAAAATAAAATTAAACATGTTTTAGAATAATCTTTTAATATCTTTTTTTTTTTGTTTTTAATTTTTTCTCACAAAGACGCAGGCAACATACAAACATGTCAACCACAAAAATTTGAAATTTAAATACAATAGCATCATATGGTTTTAACATTAATTCATTTATGAATGGATATGATGATGATGACGATGTCAGAAACATCTATACGCACATCCATACAGAAGTACGTAGAAAGGTAAGCGTCCTTATATGTGTGTGATGGTATGAACGTAAATAACTACTCATACCTTAAAGGTAAAAAGAGAATACTGCAATTGACAAGTATGTTCAACATTATGTTGGTTGTTAAGGCTGTCAACCAGGCAAACAAACAGGAGGTTATGAATTGAAAACAGTAAAAAAAAAACAAGAAAAGTATTAGGTGTTTTGTTGTTTGTGCTGTGCTGTTGTTGTTGCTGTCATTTTAAAACAGCAGTTATGAAGAGGTCCTTTTGTACTTCATATGTCAAACATACAGATACACATACGTATATATTTTTATACATTCTCTTCACTCATTAAATAGTTTTTAAAATATATATAAAAAATGCTTGTTTTCTTTTATATATTTTATGGGTCACAGAGAGAAATGTTGTCGCCTTAATATTAAAAAAGAATGATTTATAAGTTGTAAAATAGTTAAAAATTTGTTTTTAAACAAAGACAAGTAACTCTTACTACAGTTTTCTATATATAAATACATATCGAGCCTTTGGTGCAATATCGTAGTAACTCAAAATTTGAATTTGAAATGATCTTTGGGAAAATATCTATCTAAAGAAAAAAAGATTATGGTTCTATCTCTAACCGTTCAGATTTTACAGCTTAAAATGTCTTTATTGCCTCTAGCTATTTTCAACCATATTTATATTAATATAAAAAAAATATTTAATATTATTAATAATTTTTCACCTTTTTTTAATTACAAAATATTCCTCTTTATTAAAAAACTTGTAAAAAAATAACTTTAGTAAACGGAACTACTATTAAAAAGATGGCTGAAAACTTCAAATGCATTTTTCAGTTCACGATTTTTTGAATTACTACGGTATTGCACCAAAGGCTCGATATGTACATATATAACACAGTTCATATAGACATATACATAAGTATGACTTTTTAAGCTTATAAAAGTCTCAAACAAAAAAAAACTTAAGCTATTTTCACACCTATCAAATATTTGAAAAGGCAACCAAGTATGTTCCATTAGGCTTAAATAGGAGTGGTATTAGGACTCTTATAGGGGTGTTGACGGGTCATTGTTCTGTTAGGGATTTAACAAGTAAATGGGACAATACCTTACCAGACTTCTGCCGATTATGAAAGGATGCTGAGAAGCTAGAGATGTTTGAGCATGTACTGTGCCACTGTCCTAGGCTAAAGGTTCTCAGGGACTGTATGGAGAGTATCGATCCCTGATATTTATCTTGAATATATATCTATCCTTTGTTTCCTTCTTTTTTCTTACTCTATATTGAAGGGACTCTCGATGGACCGTTTTGGGCGCATAAGCCTTCTTAACCTAGCCTAACTCAACCTTATCAGTTGTCTGCCTTAAGTTTTTACTTATGAACTTCTTTTAATTGTAGCTTTTTTGAAGGCAATTAAGCAAGAAAGAATGCTGTAGGCATTTAAAATTACAATTTATTTGTTTTTTTATGATTTATTATGATAACACATAAGTTTGAGTAATAAAAAAAACGCAACTTTAAAAATAGCAAAACGCAAGAAAATCGCGCGGCTTTCAAAACAAGCGATTTGAAAACGCTGATTTTTCCAGAACATGGGTAATAAGGCGGAATTAGTTTATACTTGCTGTTCAGTTATGAATCAGCCGATTTATTTCTGTTCCATTGAAAGTCTATCACTTCGTGTCTCTAGCGATTCTTTTCCCGATTCATGTCAATCTATGTTGAACGACATTTATAAGAAGAAGTAGAATTGAAACTCTGTATGTGCGTTTTATTTTCCTATTTGTTGTTCCGTTGCTGGCAAATCTTTTCACGTTAAGTAATTAAAAAATATTTGCTACAGAAAAGGGCGATACAAAACGGCAACGTAAAGTAAAAACTAATGAGGCCAAAGTGATTGCGAGTAGAGCGTTAATCATTTTATAAGTGTGATCATAGCTTTAGATAAAGAAACCTGTTTGATGTAAAAAACCACTTCATTTATTTGATTTAAAACACTTTTGTAACTTAATTATAATCCAATATATCCAAATACTTTTGAAGCCCACTGTAATGCTGAGCTACATACAACAATTTATATGCTTTTTCAACAAAATATAAATAAAATTTCCTGTTCAATTTAACATGTGAATAAATCAGATTGTTGTAAGCAACAGGTGCCGGAAACTATAAATTCTTTAAACTTAAAAATTACTTTAAATAAAAGTAATGGAAAGGGAAAGAAACAGACAGGAAAAAATCATTAATAAGTTGCCCTTAACTGTTCAAAACTAAATGCATAAAATTTTATGAAATAAAAATAAAAGCAAAATTTAAAAAAAAATTTAACCAAAAGGTGGGGGGAAAGTAAACAACAACTGCAAAGCAAATGCTAAAGAAAAAAAAAAAAAAATACATCCGGTTACCAACCATTCCATAAGCAAACAAGGATAAAATGGCACATCCTGGTTATGTGAGAGCATACTTATGTATGTATGTATGTATGTATGTATGTATGTATGTATGTATGTATGTATGTATGTATGTATGTATGTATGTATGTATGTATGTCTTTAAGTGTATATAAAAGAAAAATTAAGGAACGGAGTACAGATTTCCTTTTGAAAAATAAATATTTACGTAAGAAAAAAGTTTTAAGGAAGTTATTTTATTAAATCAAACACACTTTAGAAAATTAAAGATGTACAATTCTAATGAAATTAAAGTGCCTATTATGCATTAAATTTAATTTTCGACAGCAGTAGAATTAGCTGATCGAATGCATTTTTATTTGGTTTTATGAAGCGCATAAGATAGAAATGTACTATTGTGATTAAGATTAATCACAGTAGCACATTTCTATCAGCTGATACTTTAAATATAAAAATTTTGGTTTACAAATTTAAAAAAATAAAATTAAATTTAGCTTCGGCTTGGTTTCATTCCACTTTATTGCCGGCTGGACTTTTATGCAAACCCTACAAGAAATGAATGAGCGAGTAGTCACATTTTTGGAGTGGAAAGCTCATGTACAAAATGTTCAAAAGAAACTAAGGAAAACCGCATATATGCTTTACCATCTAAGCAACTGATCCACATTCACCGTTCTGAGACAGGCTTATTTTGCATTGGCAGAATCATACATAAGGCATGGAATAGCTGCTTGGGGAAACTCGACACACTGCAGAATACTTCAGAAAACACAAAATAGAGTTCTTAAAATTTTAGAAACAAACCAACGTCTTTCAAGTACCATCAACAACATCAACACCAGCATTACTAGATCAACAAACAACAAAAATTTATACAACTTCTCCACAAACAACAATGATAATGGAAATAGCTTAATATCCTTCATCACAATTTTCAAAACGACATTGTCAACAACAGCTTTAATATAACAAATACCAATGCAAATTACACCAGCACTGTTGACGACAACACTACAAGACGAATCAACCCACCTTACAACACAAGAAGTAATACTGCGGAAATCAACAATCCCTTTATTTATTCAAACAACACTGACAATAACAGCAACTCGGCAACCAACAACCAGTATATAAACAACACTGGCAGGATCAACAACACGGGCTACACTAACAATAACATTGATACTAGTACCAATAATGCCAGAAACAACACTTTCAATAATAGAAACAACACCGGCCATAACAATGCAACACAAATCAATAGGCGTCACAACAACACAAATAACATAAATAACACTACCAACAGCAATAAAACAACTGATACCATTGCTAAAAGGCTTGGCATATTGAACGTTAAGAACATCTTCAACTTTACGATAATAGACGAGTTTCATAATGATTCAAGATTTCTACAAGTAATAGATCATTCACACAACACAAGACGGAGAGCTGATGGGAGACACAAAGTTGAGAGATATCACAACAACTATGGAAAAAACACGCTACAAGTTACCTTACCAACTATATTAAACAATCTACCAGAACATCTTATGAACTTTCCCAATAAAGTCAAAAGAAAAAAACTTTTAAAAAAATATTTCATATCCTCGCAATGAATAACACATTTAATCAATTTCCAAATTAACATAAGTTCCTACAGACAAGCCAATGGCTTCGTAGGTTGTAGATTTAGGCAATTTGTTAATTTATTTGAATAAAATTTAATAAAAATGAAAAAAAAAATGTTAAGAAAATGATAGAAAGAAATGATCGAATGTGACCGAAAACTTTATTTCGGTCATTTCTTTCTATCATTTTCCTAGCACCAAAAAGGAAAAATGTGACTACTAGCTCATTCATTTCTTGTAGGGAATCCTTTTTCCCAAAGGACCTTAGACTTATATAAAATTTCGAAAAATAATAAAGAATGTGGCATTTGGTATACTTAAACTAAAAAATTACATTGTCAACAAGTTTTTTAAATTTATTTGCAAATTAGCTTTCGTTAAAAAATTCGAAGCACAAGGAAATTTTCGACAGTACTGTCAACTCATAATACAAAACATACATTCGAAAGTCGATGTTGGATAGCCAGCGAAAATCGTTTATCGAATGTAACTCATAATAGAGGCCTAAATCTTACTCTGGCTGCCAGAGCCAGTTTTTGACTCAAAGATAAGAGATTAAATGAAAATGTATCTCTGAAATTCCATTTGAAATGTTCGATTTTTTTCATTTTGTTTGCTAGTTTAAACGCCCGAATTTGGCGGTTTATGCGACAGAACTGTCAAAAAAACGAACAGCTGAGAAAAGGAAATGTTAATTATTAATGTAAAGTAAGTCAAAACTACTACTGTACAAGACTACTAAAATTGACTTTTTAAGTGATAAGGAAGATTTTGAAATATTTAAGCATTAAAATACCACAATAATTACCCCGGGTCTCCACGTAGCAATATTTATTGCGGCAAACGTAAAATTTGATTGCTCAATTAAATTTGCGAAGTATAGACCGCATATTGCAATGAGTGGCAATCCATTGCGCAATGATTGCTCTTCTGATGCTTGAGCAATTATTGCTCAACAATCTGCTGTAAAATCAGTTGTCATTTATCTGACATTTCATTTCTCTGTACGTTTGTTTAAGGTAAAGCAAATTCACGTGTTCTCCAGCAATATAATCAGCAATTATTGCGCCATTGTTCTGCCGACGTTTTTGCTTTGGATTAGCAATAAAAATTGCCACGTGGAAACCCAGTGTTAGTAAACCAAAAGCAATAAGAACATGTCCAAATCATTTTAATGTATATAATGGCAAAGATTTTTTTTAAAATTCCGATTGGATACACATTTAATGGTGTTCTTGTTTTCATCGCCAAGATTTATTAAATTTTCTATCTACCTCCCTAGATACAATATCGCTTGATCGTTTAAACACAATGCAAAATGTTCGCATTTTCTTCTTTTTCACATTACGAGCAATAATTTGATGACAAGTTATTAGTGTAATTAAATGAAAAAAATCTTTAAAAGCTTCAATTTAGGCATTTTTTTTTTTAAGAATAAAGAAATATTAACTCAAAAAATTAAAACGTTTTGATAACTTCAATTAATCGCGTTTCACGAGAAGAATAAAAAAAGAGAGGGAAAGATCCTTAATTCATATGTACTACCTTTTTCTTTTAATTCCTTGAGGTATAATTTGTTATAATTAACCACTCTATTTTTTCATATATAAATACAAATAAATATATTGTATATTAACTACAAATGTATGTATACGTATGTATGTATATTAGGAAGAGTGATATTTGTTGAAAACACTATATAAATTATAAAGTGTTGTTGTTTTTATTATGTCATATTCTTCCGTTTATCAAAAAAAAAAAAAACGTTAAGCCCAATGAGTCACTTATATATTGCGTTGTTTAATGATTTCAAAATGTCCTTTGTTTTCCTTTTCTCCTCTGTAAGGAATATAATGGCTTGGTGCTTTTTTGTGTCCACAGGGAGTTGCTTATGATGGCTGACTGGTTGTGGAGTAATTGTATTTATTTATTTTACTAATACATGCATACATCATACATAAATTTATATCTCTATATGTATTTGTTAGTATTGGTCTAGCTATTGTAATATTAGCTTATAATGTTGTTAGTGTTTGTTTCCGTTTTTCTTTTTTGCTGTTTTAGAAAAAAAAATTTTTTTTTTTAAATCAACATGAGCTCACTCATACATAAACTCAATTATTAATTTGCTTTCTTCAAGTTTTCATCAAATTATTTACACCAAATCCAAAAATAGGAAAGTAATTAAAAAAAAAATTTTTTTTTTTTTTTTTTTTTTTTTTTTTGTGGGTTTGTATATCGTCAGGTCATTATTGGTTCGACCTACCGACCATTTAAAAATAAATTAGTAAGGTATAGGGTTTATATATTTTAAATACCCCCTTACTGAATCCAACACAGGTATCACGAAATTTTTTATGGTTTCTAAGATATTAAGCATTTATTTTGCTCCATATCAACTATTTTAAAGTTTTTTAAGTATTGTTTTGCTCTACACTTCACAGTTTGGCAAATGCAGAAAATTCCCCATACAAATGCTTTCAAAATAAATTTCACTCTTGCTTTGCTTTATTGCCGTAAAAAAAGGAGTTAAAGCGAAATAAAAACAAAATGAAAACAAGAAAACAAATTTCACTCCTTCTTCGCTTCATTGACGTATTAAAAACGTAGTTAAAGCACAAGCAAAAAAAAAAAAAGTCAACAATTCAAAAAGCTGCTTTTTAAAAATAAATTTAGAAAAGTTGCGTATGCGGCACAAAACAGTAATTTTCTCTTTCAATAAAATGCTATGAACGTTCACAAAAATTTGCATTTTTCTTCAAAAATATGCTGGAAGCAGTGGTAAGAAAACATAAAAAGTCTATCAGGTTTGTTTTCAGAAAACTTCATGTAAACCTTCATTGTCGTTTTTCTCCACTACGACTTTTTGGCATATGCCCCAAACCAATAATGAGCTGACGAAATGTAATTTAATCTCATTATTACTAATTTTTTAATTTTTAGCACTTTAGAAGCATTCAGATATCAAGCCTTTTCGCGTTTATATCTTAAGCGACTAATTAAAACTATCGTAAGCGACAGGTTCAATTGAATTTTAGCATGCTCTTAAAAACTATCGATAATAGTTTTAAAATAAATAAATGCATAATATGAAACCAAATAAAGCGCTGCACTATTTAAGAAAAAAAAAACTCTTCTCCTGTAAAATTTGCCCTTTGTCGCTTACGATATAATCACAAATTGGGCTCGATATGTTGATTACAATAATTTGGCACATTTCTAATAATAATTAAAATCTAGGACGGAATATTTGATCTTTAGTTTGGGGGAAAAAAATTCACAATCTTAAAGTTTTAAAAGAATTTTGATTCTAACCGCCTTATGCAAAAAAGGTTAAAGTTCACCATTAGTTAACCAACACATTAACACCATTCACTTTGCCTGGGCTTAATGTGGTGTTGGTTAACTTATGTGAACTTTAACTTTTTTTTACACAAAAGTGGCCCAGCTATAAAAGCTACACATAAAGACGTGCTTTTATACCATTAGAATAATTTCATGGCGTTAAAAACAAAACGCGTGTGCATTTAATTTTATTAATTTTCAAGGTATTATCCTGTCGGTATTAAACTATTTGTTATTTCGGTACCGATATGGTTTTCTCAATTATGTAGATAAGCCGGTAAAAAATAAAAACCACTAAGGCATGGAACAGAACAAAATAGTTGAACGCAACAAAGCTCAAAATTTCGTATATTGCGCTTCAACTTCAACTGCAACAACTACTACAACTACGTATTCTGTTGACACTGCTTTGAAACTGTCATTTTAGCTTATGACTGCTTGCAGCGCTATTCGTAACGTTGTACTACAGCAACTATACTTATCCCCACTTTAAGCTATGGTCATTGTTAACAAATATTTGACGCCCCACACGTAACCAATATTTTACAATAAATTGATTGCATTAAACTACAATTTGTTTTAAAAATAAATTTAAATTAAATAATAAAAATTGTTAAAAAGAATGTTAATTGTTGGTCAATTAAGTGGTCACGTTTTCTTTTTTAAAGATTTTCCGTCAAATATTTGTTAAGTGTGAACATACCTTTAGATGACAAATTTTTTACATAGTGGCAATCATCAAAGGGATTTTTCCCAAAAATATTGTAAAAATTGTATTATATTAAAGAGTAGAAAAAATTAAAACGTTCAAGACCTGTGCTAATAAAATCTAAGTTTGTTGTCAACCGAAACGAATTTCGGTATGGGTATCAATACCGATGTTTAATTTTAAACGGTATTTAAGCGATATCGGTTTTAATAACGGTATCGGTTGCCAACCTTGTTTATTTTATATCGAGATAATTTTATAAAAACAAAAAAAAATTAAGACAGCGACGAGTTTGCCTACATACAAAAATTTTTTTAAAATAATCCAATTTTTTTTGCAATCTTTTTTGGAAGATTATATTTCACAATCTGAATAGGAAACAGTGTTACATTAATATGTTACACAAACAAAAAAAAAAAAAACTAAAAAAAGAGAGAAATATTTTTAAACCTTTTAGAGAAATCTTAAAAGGAGCTAAACTATCAAGAAAAAAGCAGCATTTATAAGTTATAAAAAGAAAAAAGACTTGAAGGAAAAAATGTATGACAACATCCCCAACACCATAGTGGTAACAAACCGACAAACAGATTTTAAAATACCGAAAAGGTTTTGAAATAGTTGCTGCTTACCTCATGATTATTATCCAATAACAAAATTTAAATACAGTAAACAACATTGTTTAAGCCTTTTGTTTTGTTTAATTAAACACTAGAATTTTTTATTATTTATTTTTTTTTTTTTTCGTTCACTCGTTAATACATTTATTTTTTAAATATGAGTTGATAGTCCTTTTGAGCAATATGGGTATGTACAATTATACAAACATATGTATTTTTTAATATATAATTTAAAGGAAATTTTATTTTTACAATGACTTCGTTTTTCCTAATTTTTTTTTTTCGAAATCAAATAAAACGACGAGTTGTTAACACGGCCAAAGTTAATGTAGTACTGATTAGCATTTAAAAATTTCAATGACTATGTAAGAACAAGTAAAATAATTTTAGTTGAGTTCTTATTTATTTTTTTTTTTTCATCCCCTTCAGAACAATTTCATCTTTAGCAACAAAAATAACGGTAACAACAACAACTATCGTACCAAATCCATCCAGGCTTTAACTAAGGCACTATATATTAGTTGGTATAGCAACAAGGCAGGTAAAGTTACTCATTCACATGATGTCCTCTAATACAACAACAACAGTAACAACAGAAATTCAACAGAGAGAAAGAAGAAAGAGAAAATTAAAGAGAAAGCACAACTAGTGACAGCTGGGATTAATTATAAAGTACCTAGCAATTAAATATACAATTGGTACTATTTTCGTCAGTTCAATTACAGTATGACCCGCTTAATTAACCCACGCTTAAATTACTTTTACGACTATTAACCTAGAATTTTAAAATCCTCGTTTTTTCCTCCATTTTTCAAACAATCGTCCACGTCTAAAATTTATAGGTATGCAAATGGTATGTAAAATAACTTATTTCTTAAAATCTATAGTTTACACGTGTCCATTTAAAAGGACGGTAACTAAATGTGTACACGACTTTAATTTGTACTTTGTTGTAGAAATAACGAAATTGTTATTTTCTTACTAATATAACAAAACAGGGTTTCTAAAGTAAAATATGTAAATGGACGATAACGTTTTAAGCAGGGGTGTAATGCTTTTTTAAGAAGCAATCCTTTGGATGTTAAGCAGACATTACATTTGTTGCAAAAAAAAAGTTTGCCTTCTTGTAACAAAAGGTGCAACGAGTTTACTTTTCCTTGTGTTGTAATGGGCGGCCCTGTCCATCAAACCGCAAGTACATTTGAGGTTCTTCTTTATAAGAATCTTGTAATCGATTTGCAATCACTCTTCTAAAGCTAAATGGTCCTTGTCCATATCGAGTTCTCATTTTCAATTTTCGTATATAAAATAAAAAAGCTCCCTCCTGTAAAATTTGATTTTTGGCGCTTAAGTTATTTTCTCGGTTAGGGGTCGATATGTAAAATGCATACAAATAAGGTACCGGTACGTTTTTATAGCAAGAATAATTTTATCTTTAGCGGCAAATGTCATACAAAATTTATATGAAATAAAAAAGCTCTCTCCTGTAAAATTTGATTTTTGGCGCTTACGTTATTTTCGGGGTTAGGGGTCGATATGTAAAATGCATACAATCCCAAAATATAATAGAATAGGTTGCATATCGCAGCTTTAAAGTACATATAAACATACCTTATAGGGTTAAAATGATGGATGGTCTGTTACAGTTTAAACATTTTCTAGAAAAATCATTTTTAAATAGATGAACAAAATTATAAGTGTTGGATGCACCAACACCATACACAAATTTTATGGTTCAAAAAGTAGGAGCAGAAAAAAAAGTACACATTGGAAAAATAAGTAACCTTTTTTGGTTAAAAGCGGCAACGCTGATGTCAAAGTATAACAATAATTTTATTGAGGGCTCTCTGAAACAACTTGTATGCTCTTGCATTTAAACGCTTTTGTAAAGTTCCTTTTTTCTTTGTCTTCTTCTTCTTTTACTTTCATCATTATAAAAGGATGTGTTAAGGATTTTTTTGTTACTTAAAGTACAATGGCATCATTTTTGTTTCCATAGGCATGTGATGTCATAGTAAAAACAACAAGAAAAACAACAAACGAGAATATAGAGTATACATAGTTGTAGTTGTTTTTTTTTCTTCTTCTTTTTGTTATTCCTTTTTTGTTGGTATATGAAAGCAATTTTTCAATATACAACAATAAATTTAATCGGAACCGGTATTCATTCGGCTTTGTAAAGTGAAACATGCGCATGAAAAAAGAAATTTCATACTGACATAGAGAATAAAAGGAAGAGACCTTAAACTCAGTCATGAGAAAGAATATGAAGTAGTGAGCAAACGAGCCAGAGGCTACACAAATTGTTAGTCAATTATGGATAAATATTTACTATATACAAAAATATGTAATGCCCTATATTTGTCTATGAATTGAAAGGAAACTTACCATTTTTTGTTTAATAAGTTTTGAGTGAATAACAAATAGTATAACTTTAATATTATCATAGCAAATGTTTGAACAGGAATTGTTTTAATAAATATTTAATGTATGTACATATAAAAAGCAGACAGTCATAGAACTTTAACACGAATTAAATGTTTTAAAAATTAAAAAAAAACATTTAAGCTGCATAGCGTCACCTAAAACGCAAAAGTCCCCTACTAAGCCAAAATTAAATAATCGACTTTTTCACTGATTCAGATGTAATGAATTAACACAAATGTCCATAGCAAAGTTGAAAATATTTCGACCACTATAAGCGATTTTATAAACAAAAAAAAACAAACAACTCTATCTACAAAAGGTTATATGTGACGCGAAAAATAGAAAGGGACCTAAGGGGTTTGCCATTTTAAAGATTTAAATACGTTTATCTTTGGTGTACCATCACTGAGCGTGTTGGTATTGGTCTCATTTGAAAGCGACACATCTCAACCTTGAAAACGCGCGTAGGTCGTCCCTACCTCTTGTTTTGTGTAGTTGGTTTTTACTGTTCCCTTTACCTTACCGGTCCCTTTCTCTATCCGCTGTCACATATGATAAACGCTTAAAGACCTTACTAACAGTTTGTTTAATATGCAGCATTGTCAAAATAACTGTTAGGTTTTCAAAAAAATATATATTTAAAAAGATTTTGTTATTCGTGCTTAATTCCCAATTTTTATTATTGATAAAAACACTGACATTTATTGTTGATGGGATAAGCTATTCCTATGCGCATTTCACTGGTTGCTTAGGCCAGATCGTCAGGAAAGTTCATCCATAAAGATTATAGAAAAACTAAAGATATTAAACCAAATAAAACTGTTAAACGTATACGAATTATAAGCAACAGTTCTACTTGTACAATATCAAAATTTAAACAAAAACATCAACAATAAACAGTAAGTTTATCTCATCTTACATTCCCGACTACAATTGATTTATATTGACAGTTTTTTTTTTCCTGACACGGTACCATTTTTAAAAAATGCCTAATTTTCGTTACAAACACGCCAACCACAATAATGGTGATTATTTCATGTGCGATAGTGTGAATACAAACTGTAATGTTAAATTAGATTTTTTTTTTGTCAGTTGCAACAAAACTTAAAAATACAACCCTGTCATATTGAGCCGTTATTGTTTTTTAAAATTGTTCAAACAATAATAAGGTCACTACTTTATTAGAGCACCCATTTAACAGTTGAGCGTTGTTATACCCTTCACCTCAGGTGGAAAAGGGTATATATAAGTTTGTCATTCCGTTTGTAATTTCTACAATATTGATCTAAGACCCTGTAAAGTATATATATTCTGGGTCCTTACGAGGAGAGAACTTGATTTAGCCATGTCCGTCTGTCCGTTGAAATGGATTTTCCGAAGACCCCATATATGATGGGGGCCAGGTTATTATACATTTATGTCACATATGGTCCGGAATTGTTTGCTTTTGAAATTCAGAAAGATTTTCTGAAAAACTCGGAAAAATCGGTTCAGATACGAAAAAGTTATGACCAAAATAATAATTTGTTTTTTAAATACCCACTTTCGGGAACCATAAATCTTCCCGAGTCCAAGATTTATAACCCAACTAACTGGCAAATTTCTTCTTAAACACGTCGGTATATAAATCTGTCAAATCGGTTAAAAAATGACCGAGTTATAATCAATATATTGAAATCCCAAAAATTATTCACCTCAGGTGGAAAAGGGTATACAGTACTTTTCGTTTTTAGTCCACTACTATAGTTGCACAACTTTTGTGGACTATAAGCGAATTTGGACTATAACCGATTTTTTTTATAAGCCATTTTATAGATAATAAGTGAAACCTTGTATAATCCACATTTTGGACTATATAAAAATGATTTTCTTCAATAAAACCACTCTTTTCAAACAAAAGAAAAGTATATTTAAGACATAATCAAATATTGATTTATTTTAAATAAATAGTTAAAACAAAAATCTTTTTTATTAATAATTCAAATGATTTAAAAGATTTCAATATAAACAAATGAGTTTAATGGTGTTTTCTTTTCTACAAAAAAGTGTGACATTTTATTTAAAAAAATGCAATTTGGTGTCTGTTTCTTAAAACTTTTGCTCCAGAAAAGGGTTAATTCTTTAGAATAAAACAGGCCACCCTTTTCGGGAGCAAAATTTTTAGGAAATATACACAAAATTGCCTTTTTTTAAATAAAATGTCACATTTTTTTGTAGAAAAGAAAACACCATAAGATTCATTTTAATTTTTTGGATGACGAAATCAAACACAACATAAATATCAAATTCATAGGATTTTTACCTGACAATTTTTTGTTATACCAAACGTCAAAGTCTATATGAAAAAACTCTAATATTTTTATTAGCGTTTTTTTCTATGAAGTTTGACTGTTGCCAGTTGATTATAAAAATTTTAGAAAACAGAGCGAACATTTTTGCATGAATAATTACATACGCATGCTAAGAAAATGTGGCTTTTAAACGAAAATGGACTACAATCGAAATGGACCTTAGAACAAATAATTTGTATGAAATTCGAAAAAATCTGCGTGTGAATAGGACAGTTTTGGCTTATATCCGTTTTTGGCCTTTAAGCGGAATGGGCTATAAGCGAAAAGTACTGTATATAAGTTTGTCATTCCGTTTGTAATTTCTACAATATTGATCTAACACCCTATAAAGTATATATATTCTGGGTCCTTATGAGGAGAGAACTTGATTTAGCCATGTGGTGTCCCGTAAAAAAGCAGAGTTTTCGCATTAGGGGTGAGGAGAATCCACAAGCACCATTACATCGACAGAAAATTACGATTACGTGCGCTTTGTGAGCTGGCGGAGTCATTGGCCAATATGTCGTCAAAAACGATGATAGTCAGAATGCGAAAAGTTGTTGAAAATTGGTGTTCCAGATTATGCCTTTCTAAGCACAAGCCGCACATGGCTAAAGTGATATTTAAACATTAATTTCTTAAAATTTTCCTTCACCCGTTTCACTCTATAACAAACACCCTTTATTATGGTTTACAACTTTTCTATATTGCGGCGTACAATCAAAAAATTACAACTCAACACAACCAGTTTGTATATTTAGGTGGCCGGTCATAAAGACTTCCCCCATAGACCGAGTTGGTCCCTTGCGCATCCACATTATACGGTAACCCCTACTTGAAGCGGTAAGTTTGATGGGATGATCCCAGAGTACTCTACACCCTTTTGGCGTATGCAAGGAGTCTCAATAGTCCAATTTCTCCCAGACAGTTCGCTCTGGATCGTTTGATTGCCAGAGTATTTGCTCCACCGTCGCTTTTTCCCCTGGTACCCTACAGAATCTACAAGTGTCACTAGTCAGTTGCCCCGCCCTTTTGGCGTATACAGCTGCCCAACAGTGACCCGTTATAAAGCCGACCAGAAACCTACAGTCCCCACTTGGTAGCGATAGAAGAGTTTTAGTCGATTTTGGATCGTAGGATCCCCACATAACCCTTAAAACCCTGCACGTTTCGGTGTTTCCCCAAACCGTCTCAGTATTCCTCTTTATAGTAGAGTCCGCATCCCTTTTTATATTACGAATTGGAACTGGAATGTCACTCACTCTGTGTACGGTAATTGAACCCCCCTTGTTGTCACCAGGCCAATCTATTGAATCCTTACAATCCTGGGCGATCGAAGAGTATGTATATTTAGCGGATATCTGCTTGATCGCCGCCAAATCAGCAGCCATTGTGGCCGCAAATATACTGCAGTCATCGGGAAGCTTATAAGATTCCTGAATACCAAGTTCCTGACAGAAAACAGCAGCTCCAACTCCCTCTTCCATTTTGGAACCATCAGTATAAAAACTAAAAGTCCTGTGGTCAGATTAGAGTCCCGCCAACAGTCGCTGCTACAGTCTTATTTTACTACCGTGACCGTAACGTCTATACAAAAGTTGTCCCGTCACTCTTAAGCGAATAGCATATTTCCTCGATGTTCCTTCTGCTACCAGATGAATCGGTTGTAGGTTCAGAATTACATCCAGTGCCGCAGTCGGTGTGCTACGCAACGCTCAGGTGATACTAAGCTCAGCGAGTCTTTTTTAAGTGTCCACTAGCTTATTCCGGTATGATAAGTATTCCGTAGAGGAAGATTGGCCTCGCCGTTGCATTTAACCAGCAAATAATACTAGTCCATACACGCATGTAAAATAAAGCCCATAAGGGACTAGGACTAGTCTAAAGGTAGCCCAAATGTATTGAAAAACGTGGTCAATTTAACATAAAGATGTCCTAGGGCTTTTTTTAATTCCCTAAGCTAATCCCGCGAAGCTCAACGCTTGTCTGCAGGAAAGAAACCAGTCTCTTGCGGGAATCCAACCCGCAACCCCGGCGCTGATATTTTTCTGCTTAAAATGTACAAAACTAAAAGAACGCCTGCTTTTACGACAGTGACTTCTGACAACTTTCAAAAGCAAAGACACTGCTTGTGATTTCCATTTTTTAACTTATGAAAAGCAGAAGAAAACTTAGCACACGACTGCCGATTGTTTTAACAGAATCATGGCCATTTTCTCATTAGGCGATTATTTTTTTCCCCAACGAAAAACTGCACATTAAAGAAATTTGGTTTTCTCAATGTCTCATTTGCTTCGATTTTAACGCAAAACTAACCGGCACTCATCTGCCAATTATTTATTTTCCTTTCATTTGCCGTACAGATAAATTCAATCAGCTGACTCCCAACATTTGCATGATTTTGAGTGGCGTTGCCAGCTGAAAACTTTGTTTTTTGTCGGTATATTGAGAAACCCAAAATCGTTAACGGACAGTTTATCCGTCCAATAAATGTATGTTGACATTAAGTAACAAACAGTTTGTCGATACATTGAGAAAATGGCCATCAATGTTTTATTTTAAAAAGCAGAGAAATGTAAAAGTAACTTTTCAACTTTTACTTAAGTTGTTTAAATACTGATTTCAGAGCGTGAGCTTTATATGGGCCCTATGGTAAATTATGGACCGATCTTCTCGAAATTTAGTAGTATGACTTTAAATTATATAAAAAATAATTTGTGCAAAATCGTATATCAATCCGAGCATTCCGCCATTATTTATATTAGTTTTTGTAACAAAATAATCAATTGCTTTGGGTTGGTTGTTCCACATTTGAATTCAAACCTAACCTTCCTACTGAACCTATTTCGCTAGATTGAATAGAATATATTATATACATTTAATTTGGTGGTCTTAGATGAATATTAAAAAAGGTTCACACGGAATGACAAATTGTATATACCCTGATTCACCACTACTGGTATCTATCAAGAGCATTTGAGGGAAAAAGGAAAAAAAGCACAAAAATATAACCAATGAAAAATGAAAAAGTAGGCAAATCGTCTCTGGTATATAAAATAAAAGTACTCCAGTATATGTTTGACTTTAAGAATCCATGTAAATAATTTGAAATTCCAACAAGAGAACTAAATACAATAAAACTTCATGCAAAAAAAAAACAAGCTTAACGACTTTGTGACGCCAACATAATAGGAGAATAAAAAAATAAAATACTCTAAATTCGTACAAAAAAAAAAGAAAACGTAAGTTTAACACGCATTTTATGGTTAACACCAATCATATTTTATTCAAAAAAAATATATAATAAAAAGAGTTTAATAATAAAAAAAAAAGCTCACGAACTCAAAAATTGTGTTTAAATTAACACAAAAGTCCACACGAAACCAAAAAAAGTAGAGAAATTATAAGAGTGTGCGATGATGACATGCAATCACGCACTCATACATAAAAAGAAAGGATACGAGAGTTAAATGGATTAAGGATGTTTTTGGTAACAGAAACATAAACCAAGTGATATCATTTGAAAACAAAAATAACTTAAATTTCGGTAAATTAAAGAGGGTGTCTTGTAATATTGTCGTTTTTACGATTACATCTTTTACCAGCAACGCATGACTGATGTTTATATTAAAATAGAACGACGAGCACACAAACTTTGTTTTAGTGGGTGAAGTAATCAAGAAAGGGATCAATTACATTTATAATGATGTTTATTTGTTTGGAAAAAAAAATTGAAATAACTGTGCAAACAAATTGTAGGGACAAAAAAATTTAATTCAAGATTAATATTACAGATAAGGCAGACTACTTTTGGTTAAACTGTAGAATATAATATTATTATTGAAATATTTGGCAATTGCATTGCTGTCTTAAATCGTTATTCCCCTGGAAGGTCTTACTATTTAGCTGTTTTGACTAAAACTTTTTCTGTCCATTCAGCATGGAAAATAACATTTATTTTGTCAGGTCAAATGTATATTTTATTAATTTATTAAGGCGGGGTTTTTGAGATCTCAGTTAAACTAGGTTTGGTTAATCTGATAACAGATTTGCGCCGCCATTACTAAAGTTTGTATACAAAATTTTGGTTGTGAACAGCTTATGTTTGCTTAAAATGTTGGTATTTAATGAAATAATAAAAAAAAAAATATTTCGCTGGAAAACCCGAGATTAAGACTACCTTAAACTAAGTTTAAACTTAATCCACAATTAAAAAAAAAACCCCGGCGTAAGGGTTACAAATATAACCTTCAGTCCGTTTTAGTGAAGTAGATTAGAGTCACTGGCGGGCATCGAACTCGCAGCCCTTGCAATGCCTCTACCGGTGCACCCAGATCAAATGTAATATATCGTGTTTTATCCAATTTTATTTATTTTTTTAGGTTTTTTAGTACACATTGAACTTTTTGTAAATAAATTTGAACTCTTGACAAAGCAACTTGAATTTGTATGCACTAACCACTGTAACTTATTTTGGCAATTAACAATTAGGTCAGAATATTTGTTTTTCTTTTACTTAAACTAGTATGGTATGTTGTTGTGTGTAACAGAAATTACAATTGCTTTGACTCACAAATAATTGCATACATATTAAAAATAAATTACTACCATGGCGATTCCCTGCAGGTGGCAGCGAAAAGCCAGCTGAATTTGACAGTTCGAACCAATTTGTTTTGGTTTTACAATGTTTTGTTAAGAAATGGTTGACATTTCATGACGTAAACACCTCTATTGTGTCTGTTGTTCTGTTATTGTTGTAGAATTGCTGCCACATTGTTAAAGAAGAGACAAAAAACACAACAACAGTGTGAACTTAATATACATGCATTTAGTGATGCCACATTTGTCCTTTTTTAAGTACCTATAACGCGGAATATATAATAAATAGTTGGTGTTTTACCTAAAAAAAAATATATTTTAGCCCCTCTATGCTAAATTAGCTTCTTTTCTTCCAAAATTCATATTTCTCCAGGCGTTTAGTGTTCCAAGAATAAGCATCACTGCATGCAATATTATTAGGCTTGAGATTAATAATATTTTAATATAAAACATTTTTTAAGTTGCATTTGATTTTGCCATATTTGCCCATCGAACATTTAAGCGGCAAACATTTGAGAAAACTAAAATCTGTACAGCCGCCGCGGCTATTGATAACAGTTTGACACAAAACATAAGAAAAGAAAAATCGTTATAAAATCAAGCCAAAAAAAATCCGTTTTATCCGAATATCTCCAATTTAAGCATATTTTTTGTAACTCAGCTTAAATTTTATTTTTTTTTGCAATCCATAAATATATTTTTGGTGAATTTTTTAAACATTTTAATTTTGGAGGTTTCCAATTTTAGAGGTCCGCAAGTCACTCTCCCGACGACCCTCCATGTACCCGTGTTCTTTCAATTCAACTTAAAAGCAACCCGGCCATGACAGTTTAAAATTTCATTCAAATATGTTCAGCCGTTCATAAGAAGCCAAATAATTTTTCAAAACAAAACGTTTGTAAAACATTGTGTTATATTTCAGTCATATGAGCAGCTTAAATAAAAATAGCAAAAAAAAAAAAAAAAATGTTGCGAGTAATTTCATTAAAATGAAAAAAGTGTTCAACAGACAGTTCCAAACAGTTGCACAAGTATATATGGAGTTAAAGAGGACACTTTCAGCTTTCTGATGGTACTAAAATCTCTTTAACCCCATTTGACCCTACCAAGTTCTACTCCTCTAAAATTCGGATTTAACTAAAATATAGAACCTGGGGAAACATTTAATAACACATCAGGTATAAATGGTACAGTGATGTAATGAACCATTTCTTAAAGAATACAATCCCACTAACATAACTAAACAAATTTCGACCAATTATTGATAACGGTTTGCGAGAAATCATAATTTAGCTCTGATCAAATTTACAAAAATTTATTTTTTTCTAAAACAACATAAAATATTTGTTTCCAGCAGCATGCCACAGCCACAATTACCAAATTTTAATCTAGTTTTTTTGGATACCTTAGTTCTAATATGTTTGCTATCGAATGGCATTAATATTTTTGAAATCGGCGATGGCAAAAAATTGGACTATTGGCCGATGAAATTCAATTTTCAGCCACAGTGCGCCGGTAGGGAAAAAAACTCCCTTTCGTACAGGGCCTGATTATGGCAGTCGTGGTCGAGTACTTCCTCGATTCGAAAGCAATTTAATATCTATTTATTTCAGCCAATACTAAACGAATCAGAATTATTTTTTCAGTGTGGTAAAGCATTAATTTGAGGAAAAATAATTCCGATTCGTCCAGGATCGATTGAAATTATTAGAATTGAAATTGCTTTCGAATGAAGAAAGCCCTAATAGCGAAAATGATGTAACCAACAACATTTTAGATTTTGGTTTTTGATGAAAATCGATAATTGTTGATCATTTGCATCATCTCCAAAAATCTCATATCTCTGGGAAATTCCGTAACGAAATAAGAGCAAAAGCAATTGCAAACGAAAACCTAGACGTGAAGCAAAGATATTAAAAAAAACCTTCTCCTGTATTTCTGCTATAAGGGCTCCATATATCGCTCCTTTATTGTAATATAGTCATATCACAAATACTTAAGCAAGAGCGCTCTTTCATATTTTCTCTCAAACTTAACCGAAGTTATAGCAAAATTTATTTTTCTAAATGTGTATAAAAAAAAGGTACATTTAGCAAGTTTGATTATTTTTTTTTGAGATATGACTATGTTGCAATAAAGGAGCGATATATAAAAGTATTTGTTATGTAAAAGATTTCTTAAGGCTCAGTTAGGCGAACGTTGCTGTACCCGTAATGTACCGCACCGTACCGTAAGCACGTTGGTGCACTTATAGAACATTTAAAAACGTGTCATATGTTTTCCCATACATAAACAAAAAGCAATAGTATACATAAAACAAAACACACAGTGGTGGGAATCAAAAATGATTTAAATGGTATTAAAACAGTATTTTATGTATGTAAAAAATTTTAATAATTTAATATTTATATTATAGATTTACAATAAATAAATTTGTATTTTAGCATATATAAATTTTTAGCATACATATATTGTAAATGTGCATACACCAAACAAGGTTTTGATACCATATAAAGTCTATTATATGTTTCACATTTCCATTGTATATGTATATGCATTTGTTTATTTTAAACATCTAAACATATGTATATTTGTATATTTGGAAACATGTTGTATTGCAAGTTGTTTTGTCGCAATTCCATAGATATACTGAAAAAGTACCAAAAAAAAAAAGAGAAAAATTACCCGCATTCAATGTAACATACAAGCCGCCCATCACTGTCTTACAATTATCACGTAACAACGGCATGAAATTCTATTTTATACAGATTGGTACGTTGCAACTACGGTACATTGCATTTCGGTAAGCTTTTGTATTGGTTTTCATATAACAAAAAGCGAACAGCTGATGGATACAGTACAGATACGCTACAGCAACGTTCGCCTAACTGAGCCTTTAGTGATATCTTACAGCTTTACTTGATGTCTGTTTATTCTGATAAATCTTTGGATCAGACTATTTTACCTAATGACGGACATAAACATAATTACATAGTTGAAATTATACCTAGCTGGACTTTTATTCATATGATACATTTTTTTAATCTCAAAAACTGAGAAATGATAACATCGAAATATTTATTTTTTTTTTCTTGGAAAACACTATTTTCTAAGAAAAACAACATTTGAAATTTTTTTTTTTTCGAGGATTTAAAAGATAACTTAAAAATAAAGGACCAACACAAAAAGACAGATGTTCTAACAAGCACAAAAACGCAGGAGTTTAAAGAACAAAATTAAGAACAATGTTTCCTAACACCTGTTCAGCGTTCATTAACTCTTAAACAGTTCGAAACAAAATTCCAGCTACAAACACTCTAACAGAAAAAACAAACACGTCAAATGACAGCTGAACGAATTGTTTAACAGTTGTTGTATATTTTTTAAAGGCAAAGAAAACAAGAATTAAGTGTAAGCATGTTAAACAGAAAAATACATTAAAAATGCAGCATTATTGGAATTTGTTAACATGAATCACAGATACTACACATCCATATTCTAAAGAGAGGTCCTTTTCCTAAGCAATCAATGAAAAGTACCATTGTTAGAAACAACAAAGGAAGTCGGCACAAGACAAAGTTAATCGGCTTTGTAATGGAGACAAAACTATCATTACCAGCACCACCAACCAACCATCTTTCATTATCAATACGAAAAACAATACATTTCTTTTCAATTACTAAACTACTCTCAATCAATCTATTTTTCTCTTATATGGACTGACTGTATACATAAATACCATTAGAGTGCATATACATACTTACATCCATCCATACAAGCATGAATTACGTAGAAGACAACTTTAAGTAGAATTGTGCCTCCTTTTTTTAACATTCCGTAACTGAATAACATAAAAACAACAAATAAATGTAAGAAAACGCAACATGTGGTGGTTGCAGGAAAATTGTTTGAAATTATTTTTACCTAGAAGCAATTAATTAAGCCCAGACAGACAAGTATTGCCTTGCAATGTGTCTCGTTTCGAAGGAGGAGGCAAAGTCTCTAAGGGATTTCGAATATAGTATATTGCACAAATACATTCTCGCCTGGTTTTGTGAAATGCATTAAGAACCAATAAAAATAAATTCAAATGCTCTGTTAAGACTTATGCCATAGTTGCAGAAATAATAGTAAAACCAAAACTGTTGCTTCATTTGACTTTACTAAGCGAATATATACAGCCAGCCATCTTTCAATTACATATTTTATTTAGCAAAGAAGAATTTGAAACTTTTAAAGTTATAAAATTCAAAAGTATGTGCATATGTGTGTACTTTAAATAAACCACACTCTAAAAAAGTTTTGGTATTAAATTTAAACCGTATTGGGGAATTACAAATTTCTCAAAAGTTATTCATCAAATGAAACGTCTGAATGTTTTACAATTAATTGTCCTTGAAGATCTTTTTAAAATAATAAAATCATAAATATGGAATTTTTGCAATATTTTGAAGGGGTTTGATATCAAAATGACAATTATTTATCATAAGAAATTTATTCCCAAAAATGTCTTAAATGTATTCGAAGCTAAATATTTAATCCAAGCAAACAAAGTAGCAGTCTGATATCAAATTAAAATTGATGGAAACTCAAAAGCACTTTGATATAAATAAGAAAAATGATACAATTTTTCAAACATTTCATTAAGGTTTAAATTTTTCAATTTTTATATAAAATTGTTTGAGAACAGCTGAAGAATTATTTTTTATATCTTATCAAGAAATAAATATTCTAAAACATTTTCTAAGAAACTTTTCAATGCTTTAAACCAGCAGGCGAATATGGCTTTATCTTAGAACTTTACAAGGATCCATAATATCGACCCATTTGCGCGATTGCCAATTTTTTTGAAATTGAGTGTTTGATGCAATCTTGTTCTACATTCAAAGATACGTCGCCTGACAAAATTTTGTAGGCGAATTCCACTTCGTTGCTCCAAAAATTGAATGTATATTTTTATATTTATATTGCAAGTGATAGCAGAGAAAAGTATAAAAATGGCTCTCCTGTAAAATTTGGTTTTTGTAACATACGATCATTTCGCGCAAAGGGGTCGGTCGATATATCGAGCCCTTATAGCAAAAAATAAAAATTTAGTTTTTTTTTTTTTGAATATTTTTGCTTCAAGTCTAGGGTTTCGTTTGAAATTGCTTTTGCTCTTATTTCGTAACGGTACTTCCCAGAGATATGAGATTTTTAGAGATGATGCAAATTATCAAAAATTATCGATTTTCATCAAAAAACGAAAATCTTAAATGTAGTTGGCTACATCATTTTTGCTATTAGGGCTCGATATACTTTAAAGGGGCTACAGAACTACAAAATCAGCAAACCCCCACCTTTATTGGAATATCGAGCCCTTACCGCAAAAAAGGTTAAGCGACAAAAACACAATTTTACAGGAGAAGGTTTTTTTTATTTTATTTTATAAAAATTTTGTAAGGTTGTCGCTAAAGCTAAAATTGTTTTTGCTATAAAATCTTAACGGTACCTTATGTGACCATGGCATGATGATGCAAAAAATAGTTGATGCATAAAGAAATCAACTTTACAACTGCAAGGGATGAGTTGTAAATTCGCTAAACTCATATCACCTAAACTAAAAGTATACAATTTGTAAATCAAGTAAGATTGAACTTTTCGTTGGTAGTGCCACTCCGAGAGTAAAATTACAAAGTCAGAGTTTTAATTTCATATTACTTATTAGTTTCACCCCTCAGCATTGCATTCTTTTATGCGTGCATACGCGTGTGTTTTTCAAAGTTTGTTGTTGATTTACAACAACACTACACAACTTGTAAATAAATGATTTGCTTGTTGTGTGTAGAAACAAAAAAAAAAAAAAAAAAAAAAAAAAAAAAACAACAACAACAACAACAACAACAACAACAACAGAACAAGAAGAAAATCATATAATATTATTTTCATATTTAAACTCTAGCTTCTCATTTAGTTTATATTTTTAGTTAAATATTGTTCATAAGATTTTTAAAGTTCATTCTGTAATACCGTGTTCAGATATGCACCTTAATTGAGTTTTACGCAATAAATGCCATTATTGAGCTCAATTATCCATACAAAATTGCAATTTAGTAATTGCTCAATTAGTACGAAATTGTTATAAATATTGAGTAAAATTAAAATGCGACACAGTAACAAGTGTGTTTATTAAGCAAAACACAACTAACTAAACAGTGTTTTGACATTTGGCAATTGAAATTACAACAAAAAAAGGCCCATCGATTTGGTCTGCGCAAAAACCAGATGCTTATTCCTTAAAGATGTCGAAAGTTGTTTACATTTTCTTATACATGTACATTTTTGTTTACGTTGAATGTTGTATGTAGTAGTAATATAAACTGAGTTAGCTAAATTGTGTATATGTGAACAGAAAGATAATTATGTCAATTAACCGAATATTGACTTAATAAAAAAGGTATATCTGAACACAGTATAAGGTGTTAAACGGGTAAGTAAATCAATCATAATATCCTCTTTTTAATTTCTTTTTTGGTTTTTTTCAAGCACGAATTCGGGATAAAATCAACTTTATAATACAGTGTAAATTCGATAATCCGGACTCCACTAGTCCGGAATATTCGGTAATCCGGACAGAATTTTTCAGCTCATTGCGTATTCTATAATCCGGATTGATTGAAACTCTTTTATCCGGATTGAGTAACTCCCGTTTTTATTTATTTTTTATTCAAATCACAGCATGCTTTGAAAAATACAGTCATTGCGTATTCTTTAATCCGGATTCTATAATCCGGATTGAGGTAACTCTATAGTTCAGATTGAATAAAACCCGTTTTTATTTATTTTTTTTATTCAAATCACAGTATGCTTTGAAAAACACAGTAAGAATAGTGTGATATGAGTTTGTTTGCACATACGTTTTTAGTTTAGTGTTGATGCCACATGCCTTCAGTGAGGAGAGCACACAAGACTTTATCTATTTTCGGTGATCCGATTAATTCGCTACTCCGGATTGGGGTCTGCAATTCATTTTTTACTGTACTTGAATCAATCGCATTTTGAGATTGATTTAATCTTAGTTTTACTTAAATCAATCTCATTTTCGAATTATTTCAAGTACGAATTCGGGATTGAATATGGATAAGTTAAGTATTTTGCGATTGAAAATCCGTACTTGAATCAATCTTTATGTACTCGATTCAAGAAAATCCGTACTCACTGTACTATTAATACCTCTTCGGATTGATTTGAGTACGGATGGATTGATTTTCCTTTGGAGTGTGTCATAGATCCTTCTATCATACTAAAAAGTATTAAGAAAATTCTCTGAAAACTTTTTGTTTTATTTGCAATTAACATCGTACGTTTTGGTTGGACCACCCTTTACATACGTATTAAATACGGGCTCCCACTACAATATTGTAACTTTTGAGAAAAAAAAAAATTAATTTTGCGTTATTTTGCTTTTCCATTTTACATGTGGTACTTTTTGAACTTCCTATAGAATTGAACTTAGAAAGATTTAATTATTGGTGCAGGTCTCTGAGTCAACGAGAACCTATAAAATGAAAAATGTTGGTCCTTTTTTTGTTAAAACCTAGAAGCATAAACTTTGGCTTAGAAAGAAAAAAAAAATTATATAAAATTTTGAATTATTATAAAACTTAACGACCAACTTATATTATGCTTAAGTTGGCTAAATCAATTGTGCGATTACATACATGTGATTAATACGTGTTGAACCATATTGAACTTAAGAAAACTTTTTGGTTAATTTTATGAAACTGGCATTTGCTTAAGCAAAGTGCGAAACAGATCGCACTTTGCGTATAGAATAAAATATATATTTTTTTTTAATGCTTTTGAGAGGTAGGCATTTTGTTAGCTTTTGAAAGAAGCTTAAGCCAGCTTATGTATATTATAGTTGGGCCTTTAGACAAACAAAAATTGTATTGTAAAATAACGAATAAAACCAATATTTTAAAGCATAATTTTGTTTCAATAACCCTATTTTTATTTGTGCTCACATAAATAAATTTTTCCTGCCACCGAGGAGACTTTCAATGTTTTTAATTCAATAATATATGATTACTTTGACCCAGTTACTAGCGAACAAAAAACATACTGACAAGAAACAAAATCAAACTAGAAAAAATATCCTTTTTGTTTGCAATACTTGTATGCCATACAACGACTGGCAATAAAATCATGTATGTTGCATATCGTTGGCTCCAGTAATAAGGCCCGAACTTGATTTTTTTTTTATTGATTCCAATACATTTTACACGAATACATATTTTCACTAAAATTTAATGCAAGAAATTTTACATTTTAAAACCTACAATCTCTTTTGTTTTTATCTTCAACGGTAAAGTTGCAATTATGCAAGTTAGGGCCTTTCTACATGACACCAACGATATGTTAGAAGCATAAAAATAAAATAAAAAAAGATGAAATAGACCCAGCATCAGACTCAACTCAACTTAACAATGGTGTCGATGGTAGGATGGGCTTGGTTGGGTTTTTTCCGAGAAAACTTACACACAAAGCCAAACGCAATTTCAGGCATTTAGGTAAACTGTAACAAATGCACAGACACATCATCATCATCATCCTACAATTTTCTTCATAACCACCATTAAAACTCCTCAAGAGCAAATAAGAAATGTTGAACATAAAAAAAAATAAATTGCATGCGTGTTGATTTTGTGTTAGCAAAGCCATTATTCTTGCTTTAAAGGTTCCTTTTACTTCTTCTACTTCTTTTTGGGGTTTCTTTTAGATACCAACTAATGATGACCGAAACATGTTGTAGAAAATAAAAGAAACGAGTAAGAGCAGGGACCATTGCAAATTGTGTATGTGTGTTTATGAGAACAACAATATGTGTGAGTGGTGTGTGTAAGCATAGAAACAGCTACTACTGCTACCAACCAACCAAAGGATTAAATTTTATTTCATTTCTCTTTTTGAACCAAACTAAACTGCATTTTTTCACTTCTTAATGTTACCAACTCTGCAGGATAGTTTCCAGGATGAAGAATAGTAACAACAACAAATCAACAAAGAAAGAAAAAAGTACAAGTTTATGATTGTATGAGCGTTTCTTTTAGGGATATTTATCAACACAACTAAATGCGTGACTAAGTCTGCACTTTCTTTATTTAGTCCTTTATTTACAGTTCTTTTTATTTGAATTGTAAGGAATTTTTATACTTATTTTTTACGCTTGCAAATGCCAAGTAGGAAATCTTGGGATCTGAATAGAAGTGAAATTAAAAATTTATCATAGAAAAACTATGGGCACAAACTTGCCAGTCACCTGCTTTAATCTATTAAAGAAAGAAACAAGGTCCTTAATACAGATGGATTAAAGTCAAATGTCGTACCTGAGATTGCGGATAAAGAACAAAAACTACCAACCCAAAGCAAAAACACAAGACAAATAACATTCAGATTATGGGATACCCCTTCTCAAATGTATCGCAATGTTTTTAAAATGTAAAACACATTTTGAAACTGTGTCTGTTATCAGAACTCTTTAAGATATTTTCATTAGCAGTTAATTTTTGTTTAACAATTTTTATTAATTTTCTGAACTGTTAAATACGATCGAACAGATCTTAAAAACCTTTCGTTAAAGAAAAAAATGCGTAATAAAATTAATAGTAATGTGTAAAATAATTCGTCAGCTCAGTATTTGTTTGGCGCATATTATAGTGACATTACTTTGATATGCGCCAAACCTACATATAATGAGCCGACGAATTGATAAGAGTGAAGGCTTCGTTACTCGTACGTAAATTATACGGACACGCGTAAACGTGTTGAAATACGTAAAAAGAAAATAGAAAATTTGTTTAATTTTTTTAAATAATAAATTTTAGCTTTTGTTATTTGTCAGTTTTGTAGAAAAATATTAAAAAAAAAAATTTCAAAATTTCATACTCGATGGAGTGTTCGCTTTGTCAAAAAGCATACATTTTTAATTGTTAAAATGGGAAAAGGGAAAAAACTCCCGGGGAATTTGTATTAGTAATTGGGCTGATAAACAAACACAAAATTCTTTCACAGCCGATACGTAAACATGGAAAAAAATTTATTTTTGTTAGGTTCAGTCTCAACTCAACGTCATGTTTACGTAAGAGTACCTATTTGTATATAAGCTTGCTAAGAAAATCCGGAACAGCTGATCCGCTACGTATACGTTTACGTAAGAGTAACGAGGCCTTCACCATCGCTTTTCAATCAAAATCCAATTAATTGTCGTAAATCAGCTTTATAACTCCTGTTTCTTCACTTCTCTAATATTAATTCTCTTATAAATCGAATTTTGAATAATTTTTACAACAAACGGCAAGATTTCCCAGCGAGCTGTTAAATAAAAATTTAATTCATGACCATTTTGTTTAGTTTCGACTTTAATTTTACGCTTGTTAACTTATAAAATGGGAGTTTGGTGTGGAGAGTTGCTTTAAAGTAAATTTAATAAAAATACAGTTTTGTAGTCACAAAATGTTCTTTTTTGCTTATTTCTTCTTAAGTTTTAATGTAAAATTTTGTAAATATACATTCAAAATGTATGTAGCATTTTTAAAACACATTTAAATAAAAATACTAAATTTTTTTATAAATTTCTCGTTGAATTTTTAACAAGTCTTGTAGTGCGTAAATTTAATATTCAACGAAGCTTAATGACACCATTTTTCCAACAGCACAGCAGTAAGTCGTTGGTTGCTAGTCATTGTGTATTTCCTTTCCTTTCTTTAATATTTTAAAAAGGATTATAGGATAGAAATAGTGTTAAAATGTTATATGCCTGTACACACATACTTATAGAAAAAAGGATGTCGTTGCCATTCGTCTCGTGTCTATATTTTATTATACTTGAGATTTTTATTGGTAACTGGCTAAACGGAATGCAAAGAAGTCAAAATGGGAAGAAGACTTTGCAAAATTGAAAAGTGGCACAGTCATGCATTAAATATAAATAAATATATAAATATTTTATAGAACTTTTAAGAAATAGTTAAATTTAAAATACAAAAAAAAAAAAGTTCGGGTATGTTCTATAAAAATCGTAATGAAGTGGATTTACCAATTATCTTTACAAGAACAAATATTAAAAACAGAAAGAACTACGATCATTTTGCAAAACATATAAATCAAAATCTCGTTCGATTTCAATTTCACTTCTTTCGTTGTAAGAATTTTCGTAAGAAATTTATTTAAAAAAATTTATTGTATTTGGAAAGTATGGTAACAAAGGTGTACAAAGATTTTTTAAGTGTTACGGATTTTGAGTGCGTAGTGCATGTATACACACTTTTACACAACACAATAACAAAATGTACGTATATACAATTTGCTTGATTTTACTTCGTAAGTACTCAAAAAATACTAATGTGGTGTTTATAGAACACGAGCGCCTTAATCGTCCGTTCAACTTACATTTAGTTTAGTTCAACGGACGAGTAAGGCGCTCGTGTTCTATAAACTACACATAAGTAATACCATGTTCACACGGACAGCAATATTCTTGTTTCGCTCTCCCATTCCTGTTTCGCGCCCCAGGAACAACATGTCTTCCCATACAAAATTTTGAGAGCGAAACAGGTCGTTTCATTTTGAAACATGCTGCAACCCATGAAAAATGTACTATCATCTCCAATTTTAAAAACAATTATCGTTAGTTTACCTGAACTAGCTCTCAAAAAAAATCAAAACAAAGAAAAAACAAAATAAATATTGTTGTTTAATAAAATAAAGTGATAATTATGAAATAATAATATTAATAAAAGTATGTATTTATTAAATAATAAATTATTAACTTTTAATTACTTCATCAATATACAGTCAAATCCCGATAATTCGTACCCCGGTAAATCGTAATTCCCGATAATTCGTAATAAGCTGTGGGTCCTTTGAAAAAATCTCGTTAATTCGTAAAATGTCCATACATTTTGGTCCCCTCGCTAATTCGTAATTTTTTTTTTTTTTTTTCAAATAAAATCTTCTTTACCTCTTATAAATCGTAATTGTTTGCTAACTACCACTTATAATTCGTAATAAAAACAACAGAAACATGGAAAGAATGATTTCTTGTTTACCGCTATTTTTTGCGTGGGTTTTTGCTTGTGTGTGTGTTTATTTTCTTAAGATCAGTTTGTAACATGAATAATTTTTATATATTTTATTTTTAACAATTTTTGTTTAATGTTTTTTTTTATCGTTTTAGTAAATAAATTGACAAACCCCGTTAATTCGTATTTATTTTATTTTAAGCCCGTTAAATCGAAACCCCGCTAAATCGAAAACCCCCATAATTCGTAAGAAATGGCTGGTCCCTTGCGCTTACGAATTATAGGGATTATACTGTATATAAAATTATAACGTTACTGACTCACTGATTCATCATCGCACAGCCTAAACGCTTGAAGCTTAAAACTTGAAATTTGGACCGGAGGTGGGTTTTTCCCCAAATCGGTGCACAAAGACGGGATTTTTGGAAATTCGAATGTTTAGGGGGTAAAAAAGGGTAAATTCGAAAACCTTTTATTTCCAAAACTAAAAGAGATACAAAAAAACTGTAATACTTATCGTTGTTCTTTTGAAAAATAAGTGGACAGGTGTCTGGTACTTTTTTTTGAAATTCGGCTCTTTTAGGGTGAAAACGGGTAAAACCTTAGTACTTTTTTGTCACCCCATCTACCTTTAAACCAATAAACCTAGAAATAAAGGTTATATCACTATCGAAACTTATCAAAAAAATACGAATACAAGTTTGGTACTTTTTCGAAATTCGAAAGTTTAAGGGGGGAAAATCGTAACCATTTTTGGTACTTTTTTACAAAACATTTTGCTTCATTCATTGACATATTCGTACTAAATTATGGACACCCACTAAAATACTGAAATTTTTGATACTTTAATGGGGCGTAAAAAATGGTACCAAAATTGGAAATATGGGATATTTAATTTTTCAGCTTTTGAATTTTCGTAAGTATTGGACCTAGAAACATAAAATTCAAGATGCAATGTCCTGAGAAAGTAAACGCGTACAACCTGTACATATTTCATTTGCTTTTGTGTTCTACGAGTGGTACTTTTTTAATTTTCTATACTATTGAACTTAGAAACACAAAATTATAGGTTGAATTTGTTAAAACCTGGAAAAAATAAATTTGGCATACAAATATGTCAACGAAAAAGGAGACGCTAAAGAAGTAGCGGGTTAAAGGCTAGTTTTAAATAAAATCGCACTAACAACACAAATGTCAAAATAAAATAAGAATGAATTGTATGAACAGCATTTTTGGCAATCTAGTTTCAGAGAGGGAAACGAGTGGTTTATTCGTCGCATGAATATAGCATAATAGGGCTGGGAAGCTATCGATAGTACTATCGATTGTCTTTAAATATCGATAGGAAAAATATCGATATTATTATTATTTAGACATTTAACAGCAGCTAAACCCACACAGTTTTTTGCCGCCAGTTTTAACTTGATATTATACATTCTCGCTGAATTACAGCAACGAATAAAAACAACAAGAATGGCAGGGGTATGGATTGCTTAGCTGTGCTTTTTTACTGCCTATTAAAGGTCTTTATGTCGAAATTTGTATATGTTTACATAGGGACTGAACTGTCAAATATTTTTGTAATGTTATAAAAAAAAACAATGTAAATGCAATTGCGAGCATGGACAAAACAATGAACGACCATTATCTAAAGTTGCAATAACATATCTAATAGTCAGAATTCATAAAGGTGCTTATCAGAAGCACAATTTTTCAAAAACTGTCATCTAAAGTAACGTGCGTACATACATACGCCTCATACGTTCAATAAAGTGATAAAAACAACGTACTGTAGCCTGCTAAAAAAAAACTAGTTAAGTTTTCTGCTCAAGTACAAACATTCAGTCGATAGAAATATCGATAGTATCGATAGTAAAATCTTAACTATCGATAAATATCGATAGTATCCCGGCACTACTAGCTTATTACTAATGGCGATTTCTTTTCTGAGACAAACTGATAAAATTTCAAAACAAAAACTGTGAACTCACTGTTTATTGTTGGTGTTTTGTTTAAGCTTTGATATTGTTACAAGTAAGACTTTGAGTATTTATAATTCTTATTCGCTTTAGGGTTTTATTTGTATAATATTTTTAGCTTTTCTTAAATCTTTGGCCTAAGCTATCAGTGAAATGCGCATAGAAGCTGGCTTTCCCTCAACAATAAATTTTAGCATTTTTATTAAATATGAAAAATTGGGAATTTAGCACGTCACACGGAAATTTTATTAATAACAAACTGTTTCGATTGTCAACTTTGCCTCTAATTTGATATAAAGTTTCTCTGTAGTTTTAAGTTTAAACTTCGTTAAAGATACAGACTTACTTCCTGTTCAACGATTTCCAACGTTCGCATAGAAAGTTTCTATGAAAAACACGCAGTTTTAAAAATATTTTTCTTGTAAAATTCTAAACGAAGGTTAACGTTCGATATTGTTGAACAGGCAATAAAAATTTATAGTCGCCTTAACTTTAAAATTATTTAAAAATAATTCCATCGTTGTAGACATACAATTCTTTCTATTTTTTCCTGCATCCCCACAGGATGTGTTCTTTATTTATTGCTTTCCCATAAGGAAGAAACCACTTTAACTATGAAAATGTTAAAACAAATTAAAGAAAAATGTCGCTAATGTTTACAAAAATATTCAAAATCTAAAAATAAAAATATTAACTCCAAACAAGGGGGAGAGGGGGAGGGGGTTTATTTCGAATTTTAGTTTAAAGATTTATCTTTAACATTAAATTCGATTTAAAACAAATGCCGGCTTAGGAAAAAATAGTCCATTAATATCCGCTGCCTTCAATCAATATAAAGAAAACATTTTTCAAAACCATTAAATTTTTAAATTAATAATACAAAAACGACAGCTGCTGAATAGGGAATAGGGAAATTTTAGAAAAAAAGTAACAAATATTAAAAGGAAGATACCTTTGAGTGAAGAAAGAACAGAAAAAAAAATAGGAAATATTTACGGCGAAACCAAAATTTAAAATAAAATAAAATTTGAATCAACAAAATCTAAATGAATTAAAACCAGCTGTTGTTCATTATAATCCTCCCAAAGAAAAACAAAAACACAATAAAAGCAACAGGAAAACATAACAAAACGTTTTTCTTGAAAAAGACAACAACAAATAACACCTGTTAAACCTTTAATTTTACAAAAACAAAACAAATAAAAACTTTAAAAAAGTTACATGTCTAAAGGATGTTCATACAATTGTAAAGGATGTATGTACATATGTACATTAGGGTGTCCCAAAAAATTTTTTCTTTCTGATTTTCATAGGTGCTCAATTAAAATTTAAAAGCTTATAGGGTAAAGTATTTTTGGTTTTTTTTTTTAAGAATTTTCGGAATAGGTTTAGAGGTCGCGCAAATGGAGTTTTCATAAAAAACGGAGTTTTCGGCCTTTTTTAACTTTACTCATAACTTGGTTAATACCACGAGTTTCTTCACTGCTGAGGAAACAGTTTTAAAGAAAAATATCCAAGCTTTATTCCTGTGTGAAAAAATTATAAGTATTGGTGATGAGTTTACTCATTTAGATACCCTTAATTACAATTTTTCGTAATTTAAAAAAAAAAATTGTAATAACGCTTTACAACTTTTTAAGTTTAAATAAAAACGAAAAAACTAATGATGCAGTTTGAAAGACAAATTAATTCTTATTAATATGAATAAACAATTTTTAAATTTGTTCTTACCGTTTCTGAGTTATACCCGTTTTTTTCTTTATACCCAGTATTTGTTATTATAAGCTGTTTGCCAGTTCACCAATCTTACCCAATCAACAAAAAAAAAAAAACTTTTCTTTTGCTCTGTGAAAAATAATTTATTACGGTTCTTGCGATGTAGTTATATACCATGCAATAAATTCTGGTAATCAGTTTCAGAAGTTGTAACATTAATATAAGTATTAGCCTAAGCCACACCTCGTTCTGCCACATCATTTACTACTTGTAATTGTTGAACTTTTTTCTTTGCCTCTTGAAATGAGTTGTTGGCTTTCCAATTCAGTGGATCTATTTTTAAAAAATCGATTGAAATATTGCAAGCTTCAAAAAAAGTTAGACTGGCTTTTGAAATGAATTGTTGAATTTCTTTATTTCTAAAGTTTTCTTCTGTTAAAGTTACATTTGCTACTTCAAAATCGCTGAATGGAGTATCTGCAAGTTTTTTTTTTGTCATTAAGTGCTAAGTTTTGGTATCGATACGTTCATCAAAAAACGCTGGGGCAGCCAATTTCGGAGTAAAGTACCACTGATGACCTAGAAAAGTTAAAGCGAGGCTTTTGCAACTGCTTTATTAATAATTTTATAACTATCCAATTCCTTTAATAGGCTCAGATCATTGAGAGGAGCGTATCGAGGGCACTGGCAGAGGTACCAATATTTGATATATATTCTTGAAATAAATGAACTAAATTCAAGCAAGTCATCAGCTGTTGATTTGTCTATATAAGAATGCAACTGGATTCGGAAAATGCATATTTTCAAAGAATAGATAATTTTCATTATCCAGCGAGCCCGATTGATAGCTCCTGGAGCACACATAAAATAGAAAGTGAAAATGACAGCGTGTAACGGTTTAGATCAATAAATGTCAGAAGTTAATGACAGTTTAAACGTAACTATAAAAATTAATGGAAATATACAATAATTATAACGAAAAAAGTATACCCATTTTAAGGTACAAACTATAAAAATAGTGTAACTCGGAAACTGTAGGACAAAATTCCATTTTTTTTTTTCCTTAATTGTTAAGAACTTATCGGTATTCAAAATCGCGTCACGAGTTTTTATACCTTTCATATAAATTTGAAAAGTAATAAACCGTTTTTTTACAGAATTTGTTAAAAAATTACAAAAATACTAAATATGTGGAATCTTAATGCACAAAAATATTGCCGGAACTTAAAGTTTTTGCATAGAGAAATAAAGTTTGGGAAATTTTCTTTAGAAATATTCGGTCAAAAAATTAAATGAACGTGGTTATTGACAAAGTTATGAGTCAAGTTTGAAAAAAGGCCGAAAACCAGATTTTTAACAAAGACTTGATTTGCGCGACCTCTAAACCTCTTCCTAAAAATCTAAAAAAAAATTCAAAAATACTGGAACCTATAAACTTTCAAATTATGCTGGAGCCACTGACAAAAAAAAATTTTGGGACACCCTAATGTACATACAACAAATTCAAATAAGTCTTTCAAATTTAGAATGGTTAACGAAAAAGGATCTACTACATACTTAAAAAGAAATAATGAAAAGGGCAGCTGTAAAAAAAATATTGTACAACTTAATCGTAACCAGAAACAGGACTGGAGGGAGGGAGAGTAAATTTTAAAACAACATTTGTTGTAGGGAATAACCATGACAAACAATTGCAGCAGCAGGCACAAGACAAAAATTTTTTTCTTAAAAAAGACACACTAAAATAATGTGAAACAGACGAAAAATCTATGTTTCAAAAGTGATTAAGTGTTAACATATGTTTTAAATAACAAATTGTAAAGTATGTTTTTAGTTAAGACATTTTAAAAACAATTGTATGTTAAAGAGCAATTTTAAAATCATTAGTAGGGCTCTTTCATTAAGTGCTTCCTAACTTTACATTTAAATAAAAAGATGTGTGAGATATCGTCGAAATTTTGCAAAAAAAAGTCGTACTGGAGAAAAACGACAATGAAGGTTGACATGAAGTTTTCTGAAAATATCAGAAACCATAAAAAATTTCGTAAAACCAGTTTTGGATTTAGAAAGGGGGTATTCAAAATATATATTCCCTATACCCAACAAAATTTATTTTAAATGGTCGGTAGGTCAAACCAATAATGAGCTGGGGTCTAATCACCGCATTCGATACTATCGTATCGAATAAACTATCGAATTTGTTTGCATACGATAGACACTGACGTATCGAATGAAAACTCGATAAATGTAAAGTCAAGTTACTCGATATCAAATGCTATTATTTCAAATTCAATACATTTCATTCGATATCGAGTTTCATGATAACAAAATAAATAATTTCGATCCATTTTGTTCGATATCGTATGCGGTGATAAGACCCCTGACTTTATATCTCGATTGCTATTGTACAAATGACAGCTAATCAGACTGATAAAGCTTCAAACATATGGCCACTATCAAAAGTCTAAAGTTAGGCAGGCATTCACTATTGGAATACCCTTTGTAAAAGAACAATGTTATTTTCATGTAAATTTTAATAAAAATTTAATTTTATTCATCACTTTAATGCAGATGTTTCAAAATTAAATCGACCGTAACAAATTTTTTAGTCCAAGTTGGTTGGCATCAGATAAACACCCTTATTGTGTTTGGCGTATTTAAAATACGCCTACGACTGTTTGATAATAGATTAAAGAGAACGTGAACTTATTTCCTTTAATCTATTACAAAACAGTCGTAGGCGTATTTTAAATACGCCAAACACAATAAGGGTGAAAATTTAAACGATCCAGTTCAAATCCAGTTGCACTGTTATAAGAACACTTTTTGTAGTAAGTGTTTGAGAACATTTGCCTCCAGCAAAACTGAATTGTTTCCTGATTTTTTCTTATGTTTCCTAAATGGCAATTTAATTTTGTTTAATTTTTTTATTAAATGGATTTCTCACTATAACAAAAGCTCAAAGTATTTTCAAACTATTACTATTCATATTTTAGTAATTATTTATTATTATATAAAACATGTTTTACAAGACATACAAGATGTACAAGGTCTATAATAGCAAACCGTGAATTTCGCTTCTATATCTCTTTAGGTCTCTCAGCAGATTCATTAATTTACAAAAGATACGAAAAAGACACTCACGCTTTGTAGTATAACAACGTATTAAACAAAACAGTGTTAAACACTTAACACTTAATTGAACTCCTAAAGGGCTTGACCGATTATTATGAAATTTTGTATGTGCATTTGTTAGGTATGAGAATAGTTCGTAAAGTATGTTTATATCGCTAAGGAAGTTAAAAAAGGCGAAAGGGATAAAAGCTCACCCTAGGCACTGTAATATCTGAAACGAAAAAGGCCGTAAAAGAGGGGTAAAAGCTCCTCCTCCCTATATCTTCTAAGCTAATCAACCGGTTTTCTTAAAGTTTGGCATGCAGACACTGTAACATCTGAAAGAAACTTATATATAAATATAAATTTTTTGGAAATTCCAACATTTAGCGTGTAAAATAAGGCAAGAGGGGTTAAAGCTCCTCCTACCCATGTCTTCTTAATTAATTATTCGATGATAGTTTCAAGTGTTGAAGGAACTAAAGGCTATAAATTTTAACATTTAGACGTAAAATTAAACAAAAACCTTCGATCATGGTATAAAGCATTTCAGTCCTCTTTCGGATATAGATACCATTCGCACACATTAACAATACATTCGTTATTTTTTAATTAAAAACAAAAATCTCAAGAAATATGTTATATGGCAAAACAACGTTTGCCGGGTCAGCTAGCTTGTAGTTTTATAAGTGGAATCCACGATTTGCTATTGTAGACCTTGTACATGTGTAGCTTTAGTAAATCTTGATTAATTTAAAACAGGACAACAACAAACCGCATACATTTTGCTATAGTTACACCATCTAAAGTGCAAAAAAGTTGTAGTAAATGCTGTAAGTGCATTTACTTACAACTGTGAAACAGCTGGGATATTTGGCGTCATACTGTAAATTGCTGTCAATTAAGTTACAACGTCTCTTAAATCACAAAATGGTAATTTTTAACAAGACGGAATGAATATTTTAAACAAATATCGAATTCATTACAATACAGAAGAAAATAGCGCTCATACTTATGATGTTTTAAATCGTAGTATGTATGTATATTTAAAAGGGTTTTAAATTTATTATGAACTGTGAATTCCGCTAGTATAAACAATTTACTGCAACACTTATCCGTACACACTAATTTACTAAGGCTAACATAATTTCGACAACTTAATACGCTACACAAAAGTACTTCAAGTCTATTTTTAGTAGACACCAACTACATTCCCACACTGTAAAAAAATTTTAAAAAAAAAAAGGTCCTTGCTAAAAAATTAAATAAAGTATGTTTAATATATATATAATATTTTTTTTTTTTTTTTTTTTTTGCTATGCAAAATCTGAATTTTAATATCTCAACAGAAACAGAATAAGGTCAACAACAAGTACAAGTTTGTCATTAACTGCTGACTGTGTTTCCTGCACAAAGAGCACTTTTAGAAAATTGAAATGATTAAACATGAAAGTACGAAAGGTATTATAATAGGCACAATGAGAATGTAAATTATTTTTTGGCATTTTACTTACTAATTTATGCAGAATTTATGTGGAAGATTTTAAATAAATTTCAACTAAATTTTTTGCTAATTATTTTTCAAAAATTTTAAGTGAAAAAAAAAATTTCTCAAAAATATAAAACTGGATTTTAAAACAGCTGCCAGTTTTATAAACATCATTAAGATTTTGTACAATTTCGATGAGAAAAACTTCAAATCTTGTACCTTAATATCTTTATTTTTGTATTTTGTTGTATATGGGTTATTGTGTTGAATACAAAAGGATGCTACAAGAAAAAAAAAAACAGCTGCTTCCTTTTAGTTTTGATTTGTGTGAGTGTGTGTGTTTTTCTTTTTTTTTTTTTTTCTTTAACGCCTGCATAAAATTATTAGTTGCATGTGTTTTTTTTCCTTCTACCTCTTTCTCATTCCATTTTCAGGTAGTTTGCTTAAGTTTCCTTTTCAAAACATTTCCCAGCTTTACTTTAAAATTAGATGCAGCATTTTTGATGTGCTCGTACTTCTAAGAGATAAAATTTTATCTTTAGTCAAATATGACTTATGTACGTATGTTAGTAACTTCTAGTGTTTTATGTGCTTTACTCTCCATTATTTATGTTTGTAAGATACCAATGAACGCTTTGTGTGTTTGGGTTTCCTATTCAGTTATTTGCTTAAAGCTTTTTATACATAAAATTAATTTAGTTTTGAAAATTGTAGAGATCTTAGCGTTATGATTTTAAATTAACGATTCTTTAGCTACACAAAACAGGTAGAATTTAAAAATACGGGTAAATCCAAAGTGTTGAACGTGACAGACAAATATTTTTACGTTCTCTTAACCCTTAAATTATAGCACTAAGAAAGCACTGTTATCTATGCTAAACTTTATGGAGGGCGCGATTCTAGGTCAAAGATAATCGCAAAAGAAGTAGCGGTTCGAACGTGAAAAAAAAATAGAAGTAGTTTTCGTGGCCATGTATAAAAAAGCGTAATTCAGCGAAACCTGGCACAATTTATTTTGTCAAACTACTTTCAGAATTTTACGTAGCAATGTAACATTAAAATGACTTTGGTTTGATTTCAAAATCTCCTGTATTTTTTTTTTTTTTTCTTTCTTTTTTTTAAACCAAAATCTGGGTCGTGACATTTCGAAAGTGAAATTTTTTCCATAATTATTTAAATGAATAATGATTAAAACAAAATAAAATTTTACCGTTAATCCGAATTTTTTTTTTTAACTCTTCCTTAGATTTCAGACCATGTAAGAACATTTTTTTTGAATAATTTTTTCCAAATATCACCTCCAAGGCGAATTACTAGAAGGTGGGGTCAAGTCAACATATGGTGTTTTTTTTTTCTGTGGTCGACTTGTCAAAGTTTGTATACAAACTAGTTTTTTATGTAAACAAACCTGTTTTTTTTACTAGCAATATTTTTGACAACCCGACCACAGCAGCATTGTAGTTGTACAGTTAACCTCACCTTCTAGTCAATTCGCCTTGATCACCTCTTTTAAGGAAGATAATTTTAAAGAAAACATACAATAAAACATTCTCACAAATAAGAAATTACGTTTGCACAAATTTACAGTCTGATTGTTCATCTAAGTGAACAAATTTATGGGTAAATTTATTAAATTAGTAAAATCTAAATATTTCTCTATAACAATATCGTAAAATAATCGGCTTTTAATAACTTTTAAATTTTCGGTCACTGTGGACCTTTTGACGTAAATGCCCAATGCATTACAATTATTTTCCGCAATTTTGTAATACGTAAACATTTAAATATTTAATTTTAAATTTACCTGGAGGGTTTACTTAAGCAGAACATGATACACTGCATTGTTTAATATGCATATTTTATTGTATCTAAAGTTATTTGCAATTACACAGGTTAGAAATAGAATAACATTTTTAAGTAGACATATAATTATATGCTGGATAAACGTTAATGTATTTTTTTTACCTATTTATACACAATACAACCGTAAACGAAAATTTGTGTACTCCGACTATACTCTGCCCGTCGAGTGGGCAACTAAAATGTTAATTAAACTTAATGACCATTTTGAATCGCCCGACTAAGAAACATTTTACATCTCTGTTTCAATTAAATTCAAATTGCCAGCAGTTAATTAGGAGTCAACAAGTCTTTGATCATTCGATAATCATAGTTTATTAAAAAGTGTTTTGAATAAGAAATCTTTAATCAGTGGATATGGAGTAACTAAATTTTTGTTTTGAATACAAATGTATTACTGGTCTCTGTGATGGTGCCTAAAGTACATATTTGCCCTTCATCATTATAGCTAATTTTTTAATGCATTTTATGTTGTTTTCCGAATTTTATACATTTTCGCGACAGAAGCGATTTTTTCCTGTAAGTCTTCTGATTCTTAACAGCTTTAACGGTTTTTAATAAACATAAGGTTTCGTTATCAAGCCGAATTTTTGCAATTCCTTATACATAGTTTTAGTGACTTTTCACAAATTTTACGGCTTATTTGAAATACGAGGTTTTTTAAAAATCAAAAGTTTATGTGAATAAGCCCCAAAAAAATCAACATCTTATAGACAATATTCGTCACGAAATTTAAGAAATTCAGCCTGAGATGTTGCAGGATGTCATGAAAAATGCCTTAAAAAGAGCCGAAAGTTGCATAGCGATACGCGGTCACAATTAAGCCGATATAATTTTCCAATCATAACGAAAAAAAATTTGTAAACACCATATAAACTTTTTATGAAAACCAAACTTACTTATCTTTTCTCTGAACAAAGTTATAGGTTATCAAAATGGTAGTGGGACTTATGCCCCACCTTGTATTAAAAATTTTCGTAAAAAAATAGTCCCATACATATATTACCCGAAGCCAGCTATTTTACAGGCCACTATCAACACTGTAGATTTATACGTGCCTAAAAGTGCGAAGCCATTAAAATATTTCTTAGAATCAGAAGCAGATCGGAAGGAAGATATATTCAAAGAGAAATTTTATTCAATGCATTTATAATAAACTGCACATACATATGGAGGTTTCAAAGCTGAACCGAACCAAGTCATAAAATAAAATGCATATATGTATTTCAAAACTGGTGTGAAATTCTTCGTTAAGTTTAACTCTATCGAGTTCTGTAACGGACTAAATCAAAAAGTTATTCGTTCCTAAGGTAACAGTGATAAGCCCATGTCAATGGCTCCAGAAATTAATGGAAATTCACATACTCAAACTCAAAATATTATCGAATTTTAATTTTTGACTTGGTTCGCTTCAGCTCTGAGCCCTCCATATGTATTTCCTTATCACACTAGAGTAAACATCTCTATTTATTTACATACATATTTATTTTACGCATATACATTCGGCCTTATTTTTAAAAAGTAAAACAGGTTAAAAAAGGTTTTATGAAACGGATTTTGTATAAAAATTTGTTTAATAAACCTTTTATCTGTTTTATTTTTATAAATAAGGCCGATAGAATTTAATAAACATTAAGGGCCATTGTTTCAACTTACAATTTGTTATTTTTAGGATGCTGTCTGACAGATAAATGGTTTTTAGTTATTACAAGTTAACTTTAACCTAAAGAGTGTCTGATAAGCTAACAGCAAATTTATCCTTATGGGTATCAATGGCAGTGTGGTGTCAAAATATCTTATTCAAACTTTAAAAAAAAACAAAACACTTTATTAGTGTCCCACCGATTAATCGGCTTCGGTATCGGCCAAAAATGGCTAATCGGCCAATAATCGGTGTTCGACATTTATTTGGCCGTGTTTTGTCGAACTTTTAATGCCTTTATAGGCAAATGTTACAAAACCATGCAAAAATAATAAACAAAAAACATTTTTTTAAAATTCGGCTGTGGAAAATAATATTAGAGTAATTCACGTCACCATTTTGCGAAGTTTTTTTTGAAACATAACAACAACTATGTATATGGAAAATAATACCGCACTGACTCTTGCACCTCGCACTACCCATGAGCAAGTGCGAAAAATCAGTGCAAGTTCTTGCACAAAACATATGTTTTACGTCAGTTGAATGGCGTGGCCAATCTCATAAAATAAAGCGTTGTTATCTAAAAAGAAAGTACCAAAAAGAGCAACTATTAATGTAACTTAAAATTTTTATTTTTCCCTTTTAAAAAATCTCCACACGTATTATTTATAAAAACCCGCTGTTAAAATATCGTGCTATTTTGTTTACTTTTTGGTAATAACAAATTTGAAGTTTTTCTTGCTGTGGCTTTGCAAAAGTAAAGTTCGGTAGGCCGAATTTAACCAAATTGGCCGAACATCGGCTACGGCTTAGGCATCGGCCTAAAAAAGTGGCTTCGGTCGGATGCTACAATTTACCAATAAAAAATAAAGCACACAAATTAAATTCTGTTTTTTGCTGTTTTTTGGAGGTTATATACCTCTTCCATAGCGGTTAAAAACGGTTGGCTTTTTAAAATGAATTTCAAAAAGGGTTCATCTCCACATTTATTTAAAATATTAAACGTGTGTTTTAGTTTAAATGTGTTAAGTTTTGACTATGGTCAATTTGTTACAAAAACAATTGCTTTAAATTTTGCCATTATTAAAAAATCTGAATAGTCAACGCCGCACACTGGAGATTTTTGTATGGAGGTGAGGAAAAAAGTATATTTTTCAAAAAATATAATGATTTCATTACAAATTTAGTTTTATTTATATAGTAATACACAAAAGTAATCAAAATAAAGAAAGTTAGAGAAATATATATCGTTACCTACAATGTAAAAAGCCCTAACTAACAAAAAAAATGTAAATGATTTTTTTAATTCATTATTTATTTTAAATCTATTTTTAATTTCATCACAAACTTAGTTTTATTTATATAGTTATATACAAAAGTAATCAAAATAAAGAAAGCTAGACAAATGTATATCGTTACCTACAATGTAAAAAGCCCTAACTAACAAAAAATTTAAATGATTTTTTTAATTTTTAATTTATTATTTATTTTAAATCTACTTTTTAATTTATTATTCTAAAAGAGCCTTAACTTCGTCGCTTATTCCACTATGCTTTTTCTGGCTAAATGAAGGAGTCAAGTGTGAGATCATGGGCTCTGATGTTACCATCATTCGGTGCATAATATCTTCGTTCGTGGCAATTCGACTGCATTTTCTGGAGTGTCTAAGGCGATATTTTTTATAGTCTTTGTTACGACTTTCCTGAGCCTCTTCGGATAATAAGCCTACAGGAAAAATACACTTTTCAATTATATATTTTCCATGAATCAGAATTTTGTGGAGTGTTGGTGGCATATTGTACCACTCGTACAGTGCAACAAACTTTTTTGCCGTCTCCAGACAAAAATCACCAAATTTTTTCGGATCTAGTGCCTCGGTAATGGTAATAGCTTCGAGAATTGTTGAAAACCTCTTGATTATGTCTTCATCTAGACCCGTGATTTCGGAAATTAAAGCAGGATTAGCAAAGAATCTTCGTGACGTATTTCCTGAATTTGTCGTACCAGAGCCTTGTTTAACAGTATCAACCTGTATTCCAATTTTCTCTTTAATTTCACGCTTTATCAAACATTTTCGGGCTTCTCTTATCGGACGAGTATTTGAGTCGACTCTTCCACGTTTAAATTCAAGATTGTAAGCTACATGCAAAAGACACTCCATCAGCTTAATACGCGCATGAAGTGGTGACATACCAAATTGCAGTGCTTGTTCATTTACGGGCATAGCTTGAACTTCTTCGATTTTATTCATCTTGGATGTTGTTGCTCCACAAATAAAACAAGAAGATGCTGCTGGTGTCTCTGTTACTGATTGTGCTGTCTTGCCGTCAATTTTTCGAAACGTTCTAAAACATGACCACTCATAAATGTGGGTGCAATTTGTGTAAAAAAATCATACAGGTAGCCAACGAAAAAAACCCAAATAATTAAAAAAGTGCACTTACCTTTTTTCCTTTCAATTTTCCACGCACATTTATTACTGCTTATTACTTTGCTACCGCAATCATAATAATCAAATAACCTTTTGTTTATTGCTTTTTTTTTTTAATTCTGAGAATCATAGAAAAAGTCATAAATGTTTTTGCAAAGAATTTTGTGCATATCTCGAGCAAATTTTTGAAATGCATACCTTCACTTAATTGTGAATAAAAGCGAAACGCGTTCATCGATTTTCATGATTTATGTCTCATTTTTTCATAGGTTATGCGACTTTACGTGAAAGTAATAAAACTTGAAACTTTTTTTTACTGTTTTGGATTTTTTATGAATTAAAAATAAAAAATTTAAATTTTTTGGGCAAAAAATATTTTTTTTCTTCATACATTTATTTATAACTGCGAAACTGTTGCTTATGTAGCAAAATGTTATATAAACAGATGAAAGTAATTGTAATTCTTGATTTTTCTAAATTTTTTTCAGCAAAATCCGACTAGTGGTTCTCGAGTTATGTTAAACAAAAGAGCCTTATCAGAATTGAGTCCCGAATCAATCAGCTGAAAAATGTTGTACTGTGTAATGCAAAAACTTGAGAGGTGGCACCTGGTGGCACTTGAAATTGATTAATAATGTTAAAACAGATATAAGACAATGTATTCGGTGTGATTTCAAACTGAGGAAAAGTAAAGAAAAAATTCCAGGTCCAAATGTTTGGATAAAAATGGGATTTTTGTTATATGTCCATAAAAATACAAAAAAAAAAAAAAACTTAAGTCTCTGCAGATTTTTTTTTTTCAATTTTAGTATACTGAAATATACTACTTTAAATAGAAAAAAAAAGAAAAACGTTAGTTCACATAGTAAAATAATATTCGTATTTAAATTCTTAGGTTTAAATTAAGTTGGTTCGGTAAAACACACAAGTTCTGAGTTTGAGACGGATATAAAAAAAAACTGGCAGTCAGATCGGAGTAAATCTGTTTGATTTGATTGTACCATTTAGTCTAAAATTGCAACATATCACTGCATATTGCTTGAAGACTATGTTGACAATTTGACTTTTTTCCGCGAAATCCCCAGTGTGCGCCGTTTCTGGAGAAAAATAATATAGTAGCACAATGTTGGTTTATCTTCATTTTAAATGCAGCTGCTTGGAGGATAATGCCGATTCCCAAATTTTTTATGAAAATATTCTACAATGGCCAACCGACATGTATTCCCAAGGAACATAAAGAAAGAAGAAGATTTCTAATTAATATGTTTATCTGATGAAATATTTTCCTTTATGTTCTCTGAATGTATAAATTTAATAATTTGTTATCTTAATAAGAAGATAAAAATGTACCGAAATGTTCTTATTGTTCCTTTATAAAAATGTTGTTAAATGTTATTGACATTTTGGAGTTCTTAAACGAATCTGCAATGCAAATACATATTTAAACGTTTCTATAAATAACATACACCAAAGACACCATTTTTCTACTAAAACCACAAAAATTCAAAAATAATTTTCGAAAATGGCTCATCCCCGGAAACTGTAATGAACATTTTCTCCTTCAAATTTTACAAAAATTATTTATTTTTACTAAAAACTATGCTTCTCCTAAACACTTTGTATTTTTGTACCTGAGCAATTTTCGAAATAAATGATTCATAACGAAACAAAAGTCGTTGCCACTACGTACATATTTAAAACAACCAAAAGTTTTCAAAGCAATGTTGCCACAATATATAAATTTCGTTTTTCATTTAATCAGACAGTTGTAGTAATATAGAAAACTTAAAGGTCACTGTATCGTTCACAATATCTATTGTTCATGTTAACTATCTGGAACTTTATCAATAGGTTGTAATAATGGCCCTTAATAATATAGAAATAAAGTGAATATTAATTGGCAAAATGTTATACTTAGGGCAAATAAATCAATGCAAGTTAAATTCTTTTTGGTTTAAAATGTGTTTAAACCAGCAAATCTTTAATTCAGTAAGCATTTAAACCATCTCTAAACGCATAAAATTTGACAACATTTATCGTAGTGCTGCCACATTATTATTTTTTGCACTACATATAATATATGGGGCACTGATTTACAGCTGTTAAGTTTAAACTACATATAAATTTTAGTTTAGTTCAACTAAGCCAACGTTTAAACATTCATTGATTTATTAGCCATTATAAATATAACTGACGTTTGACCTTTGAAAAATTACAATACAAATAACTTGACAGGATGCTTTTGAAATGAAAGCGTAAAATATCGACGTTGTTTTTGATGTTATTTAGAAACATTTTTTTCTAAACGCCTTATAAATAACGTGCAATTTTTTCGAATTTGTGTTTTCCTGCAAAAAAAAACTTTTAAATTTCTACCAAAGTATGTCAATCAGCGTTACCATTTGTCAAGTTTTACCTTTTTTGCATAATTTAGTTTAAGCTTTTTCATGTTTTTTATAAATATATTAAGTTGTTTATAAATACATAACTTAAAATTTGCATATTTAAGTGATGTTTTCATACAATTAAACGATTTTATATTTTCTCACTCCTGTATTACTGCAACAGTTTTTGGGAGGAAGAATATAAAGTAAGACCGAAGTTTTTCCATATTTGAAAAATTAGTTAATTCAATTTTGTCGTTGCCAATATCTACAGCTAGGGTTTCCATCCGTCCTCTTTTCCCCGGACACCGTCCTCTTTTTTTGGGTATCCGGGGCAATCCTACTTCTTTTTCATCAAGTGTCCGGGGTTGTCCGGCTTTATACACCTTCATTGAAAATTTGTTCCTGCATTTAAACTTTAAATCACAGGTCACAAAATTCATTAAAAAAAAGATTTAGGTGGTCTGGTTTTTTTTAAGATAGGTATGATTTAATTTTTGGAGACGTAACGTGACAAAAATAGTACTTTTCTTTGAAAATAGAGCTCCCAAAAAAATGCAACAAATAAGCAAAAGCAACCTTATCAATGTCGTTACTCTTGTTCAAATAAATACTTATTGCTCAAATTACCATATTAAAATTTTGTTTTAAGATTATTTTTGGAAAGAAATAAAAAATCCTATCTTAAAAAAGAGCATCCTTCAAAGTTTCAGGATTTTGAAAGAATAGTTTGAAGTATTATATAAAAAAAAAATCAGCAAAAAAAAATAGGGTTTTGACTAAGTCCATTTTTAAAATTTAATATTTTGCAAAGACATTTTTTCAATATATTTATTGTAGCCTCAAGTATTCTCTTTAAACTGACAAAAATTATCTTCGTATGTAAAGAAGTTTTCGAGATATTAAAAAAATAAACTCAACACATTCGGCTTATTCGGCGAAATTATGACATTTTGAATACGACATAACTTTTGAAAAAAATTAAAAAATTGTTTTCTGTTGATATATGTTCTTTATGGGATGAAAGAAACCCTCTCGCCAAATTTCATTCAAATCGAAAGGGGTTAAGTCCCACTCTAGGTCGATTTGACATGGAATTACCCAAATTAAAGTTTTTGTGTAAAAACAAATTTTGGTTTTTTTAATTTGTATGCCGTCGTTAATTTTATTAAAATTAGGTTGTTTAGAAAGTGTCCTCTTTTTTTCAAGCAAATGTCCTACATTTTTTATGCTGGCGTCCTCTTTTTCTCAAAATAGAAATGGCAAGCCTATCTACAGCAATATATATATGATCCTTTAACTCCCACTGGAGCATAAGGCGCATAGGGGGTTATGGAAAAGTGACGCGAATACAAATGAGTTATCATATTGTACACACAGCCAATCCTTTTCAAATGACAACCTCACCCTCTACCCAGAAAGGACTTGGTGACCCCTGTTTTTGACAAACGAGGCCCTGTCGACCGATCTTAGGCGGTATAACCTTAACAACCGCACAGAGGAAATTCTGTTGCCAACCTGGAGTGTCAGCGAACCCTGAATGGCCAAAGTGCGTCTCAGGAAGTAGGAGATCGCGAATGCTGGATCCTCTGAAACACTAGCTCCAAAATAGCTTAGATAGCAGCCCTATCACCAAACTAGGGAACGAAGGCTAGCAACCTACGTTTCTGAACTTAAATTGCTAACGAATCGCTATATCTACAGCAAATGTAGAGCTTATTTTTCAAAAATTAAAAATTAGAAATACCAACTTTATGTGGTATTTTACTTTTTCAAAAAAAAAAAAATATATAAAATAATTCTCTAATTTATATGAAAACACACGAACATGTTCAATTTGTAAGTTTCCTTAAAAAACAATATGGCGCATAGTATGTCAAATGTTATTGTTTACATTTGTTTGCAACTGAGCAAATATGCACTGCTCATTTTGCTCATGGTTTTTTTTTAGTGCAAACGAAGTAAAATAGATCAAATTGCAAATACGTACATTGTGTTGTTGTGTAGTGCAAATGTTTGTATTTTTGCACGCATTTGCACCGTTTGCACACTTTGCACTACCCATCGTGATTTCCCTTTATATGTTACGTTTTTTTTAATAACTAGTTCCTTTGAAACTTTTTTTAATCAAATTTTTTTATATCTTTATATCTTTAAGCTTTGATATTGTTACAAGTAAGACTTTGAGTGTTTAAAATTCTTATTCGCTTTAGGGTTTTATTTGTATAATATTTTTAGCTTTTCTAAAATCTTTGGAAAAGGTTTCCTGATGATCTGGCCTAAGCAACCAGTGAAATGCGCATAGAAGCTAGCTTTCCCTCAACAATAAATTTTCAGTGTATTTATCAAATATGAAAAATTGGGAATTTAGCACGTCATACAAAAATCTTAATAATAAATTTTGTAAGTAAGAAAGTAAATAACTTTCACAAGTTTTTTTTTTTTTTTTTTAATATGTGGAAACTCTGATGTCAATATACGTTTGCTTGCTTGCTGGGAATTAAATTTCATTAAATAATTCTGCAGTCTTCTTCTTCGGTAAAAAAATAATGTAAGGCTTAATCATGGTGTCGTAGGCTAAAAAGGCAAAATTTCTACATTGAACTATTAACAAATATTTGGGGGCACAGCCTGTTTTCTCCCCTCAGCTCATGCCAAAGCAAACCCTAGACCAGCTGTCACTAACTACTTTCATTTTGGATCCGTTTTTTAAAAATCACGACCGTAGCGGTCCGGATGGTAATAAACTGAAATATTTAAATAATATGTTTAGATGGGTTTCGGTGCATTATTTTATTAAATAATAAACAAAGGCTTTGAATAAAATGAAATAAGTACTAAGGGTTTTAGAAAAATTACATTTTTTTTCTTGGACTATCCGTCTGAAGTTTGAAGTAAAGCTTGTGCAGGCTAGTCTCCTTAAATCTTGGAGATGTTCATCGGCAAGTCTGTTCCGGAATTTATTTTTAATGAAATCCATCTTAGAAAATGCTGTTTCACAAACATATGTTGACCCAAACAAAGTGAGAATTTTTAAGGCTATTTTTTTTAATCTGGGTATTTATTAACACACAAACAAATTTTATCCAAAACTCTTGACAATTAACTTTCTGTTCTTGGTATTTTAAAGCTGTATTTTCTTGGGCATCGATCATTTCCATCTGGAGAGAAGCTTTATTACTCTTGAAAATATTTGCAGCTTCATTACTCCATTCATCCCAAGGATTTAGAGAGTAATTGCTACTGAGGATATCGACGACATTCCCAATTTTCTTAAAATCAGCGAATCTGTTTTTGAATTCCGATTTGAGATCCTCAATGAACGTCTTGTATTGGCCGACGTCAAGCTGGTTGTCATTGCAGTTTTTTTCTTTTTAAATTAGGGAAGTGCAGGCGTTTATTATTATTATCAGGAGCTCCCATACAAGCTTTGCCTTGCCTTGAAGTTTAAGGTTCAGATCATTGATGTGTTTAAAAATATCTGATAAGAAAGCAATGGTCTTCTTTATCGGTAAGAAAACTTCAGTAATTTTCTATTTCTCATGATTTTTTTTTTTTTACATAATGTAAAATATTTTCTATTGTTAACACAAGGTCCGCATAAAATAGGTAAACGGTCCGGATCCGGACCGCTGTCTGCCAGTTGATGACCCCTGCCCTAGACAGTAGCACTTAGAATATGGATAAAGAAATTTTGTTTACCAACTTCATGCTATGCGGTTATTTATTTATTTTCGTTGAATAATAATAAAAAAAGATGAAGTATTTAAATTGTACCCAAAAACTACGGACTGCATGTAAAACAAATAGATAACACCAACCTAGGCGTAGAAACGAAGATCCTCCCAGTAATATAACATAATGTCGTCTTAGAAAAACAGTTTTTGCTGAGAAGTCACTAAAGAAATCGTTCATTAAGCAGTTGGAATCTGTACCGAAGCGTGTCAGTGATGATCTTCGCATATATGAGGAAAGCATACGTGGTTATGTGCAGGATCCATTGGATCGTGGTTCGCATACGATTGTTTTCGAAAAAATTAATTTAGAAGTAATCAATAGCTGAAATTATGGTTTGCTATTGTGGACCTTGTACAACTTATAGGTTAAGTAAATCTTGATTTAAAATACGACATCAAAATGCACATTTTAAATTAACTTTGTTTACGCCATCTACAATACTTAAATTTAAATTTTGCAAATTTTATTCTGGCAAGCCTGTACATACATAACCCACCACATATTCAACTGCCCAGTCAGTTGTTTTTATAAATCTATCCTCTTCACCAGTAGTATTAACACATTAATATTAAACGGTTTCAAAAACAGATATCTTAAAAATATTAAATAATACTTACATCACGAATTTCTTTAATCTTTTGGCCACCTTTTCCAATAATACAACCTGCCAAGCTTTGATGGATCAACAAACGTACATCGTATTCATTATCGCGCTGAAAAAAAAAAATACACACAAAATTACAAAATCATATTTTAGCAAACAAAAGCCTTTAAATTTTCTTACCTCTTCATAATATTTCAACATTTCGGTTATAATTGATATAGTGGCATCCAATTCGGCCGATATTAAAATTGTACTAAGGATAATAGAAAAAAAAGAAAGATACAGTATTAAGGAATAATCATAGAAAAAACTTATTCGACTAATTAAATTTATTAGTACAATCTTTTCTTTCAGCATAAAAAAATATTAGAACTTCTTTTTTGACAGAACTATCCCACACATACATTTTTAAGGACATTTATTTAAAAACAATAATATGAAAAAAAAAACATCTAGCATTTTTATTTTTACATTGTGGTTAAGTGGTATTTGGTGATGTATTTACAACAGTAATAAAAAAGATGTACAAACATATGTTTAGAAGTAAACTTCTTTTAATATTGAATATTAATGTCATAGAGTCTTTTTTAAATTCAAAATGAAAAAGGGTCAATATTTTTTCAAGGCAACCACCTTAAATGTTGTATAAATATGAATAGTTGATTTTACTTGCATTGTATTTTTTTACAATTTGTTAAAATTTATGTAAATCAAGGACATAAAAGAGCAAAAGGTTTGGTTAACCAAGGAAATAATATAAAACTATGTTGATTATGGAAATGGCGTAGTTAGTAATGAGTTTGGAGATAAGTACAGATTTTGATAATGATTAATTATTTGAAGAGCGAATTTAACGAACGTGCGAACCAACAAAAAAACGAAAATTAGTGTCAATTTTATGTATTTAGTAGACATATTTTTTAAGCTCCATATAATGAGGGATTTGATTTTAATTTACTATTGTTTTTTAGAAATACATACATACAAATAAATCTTCTACTATTTTCGAGTCGTTAAAAGGTATGCAAACATAAATACACAATAGAGTTATTCACGTCCCAATTTTTAGTCTTGCAAAAATGCGAAGTTTTGCACTAGTTGACGTAAGCAACAACAATGCAGATGCAAAATAACAGACGCCATCTTTGATTAGAGTTTATTTTCGATTGTCTGTTTTATAATAAAACAAATATAATAAATTAAAAAAAATGTTCGCTTGTTGCACAAAAAGAAATTAACGGTTGATTACATTAATAGTTGGCTCTTTTCGGGCCTTTTTTTTTAGATAAAAACGCTATATTTTATGAGATTGCTAACGCCATTCAACTGACGTAAAACATATGTTTTGTGCAAGAACTTGCAATGATTTTTCGCACTTGTTCATGGGTAGTGCGAGGTACAAGAGTCAGTGCGAAATTATTTTCTACATAGTTGTTGTTATGTTTTAAAAAAAAACTTCGCATTCTTGCAAGACTAAAAATGGTGAAGTAAATTACTCTAATATTACAAGAAACGTTATGGTGAAATTTGTTAAGAAAACACACAAAATTAAGAAATAGTAACCGGTCCTAGAAGTGGGTCATAACGTTTTTAAACTTTGTTTTACTTTATTAAAGTTTTAAATATAAACATATTTTTATTAAAATAAGGCATGCTTTAAGGTAATCAAACTAAAGAATATTTATAGCATATTTTGTGGCCGTTTCTATCAGAGACATATTATTATTTTTTTCCAATAAAATTTGTTAAGGTATGTTCAGAACTAACAAATATTTAAAGAAGAATTCCAAAAAAAAAACGTGAACAGTAAATTGATCAAACTTTAGCTTTATTTTAACCAATTTCTATTGATTTACTAAACTTTATTTGTAAGAAGATAATTGTATAATGAAATTTAGAAAGTATTATTTGCAAAAGTTTTGCAAAAGAAAACAATTGTTTAATGAAACTAGTGGTTACGTGTAGGACGTCAAATATTTTATAGGTGTGAACATAGCTTTAGTTAATTAAATTTAATCGAGTTTATGTTATTAACTAAATATAGAACTTTGTCAAGAAAAAAAAACTTTTTAAATGACTTTTTTCATTTCAGAAGTAAAACTTTTTTTTAGTTTTTTAGAAAAGGGCGAAAAAGGTTTAGGATTGTAGATTAAAAAAAAAAGAAATTAATTAAAATTTAACATAGATTTGTTTTCTCACTTTTGTTTCACTTTGAGTATTTATATATTGTTTTATTTCATTTTCATTTATATATATTTTATTTTATAAAAAACTTAATGAAATTTGCATTTTATGCCAGAACTCTCAAATGTACATAGTACATCGTTGCATCGAAACCCGATAATGGTTACTGAAATAACTAGAACTTTTTAACATTTTCACAAGTTCAGTACATGCTTTCAATCTCTATGATTGAAAAAACTATAATTTGTTTTTTTTTTTTTAATTTTTTTTTATGTGAACGTTTTATTACCCATTTTTGTACTCTATTAGCATTTTATACGCATTTTTTATAAATTGTGATAGTGTTTTAAGAAGTTCAATCATCCCGTATAACCCTTCATGCACCAAATTTCTTTTGGGCATCTTTTCTTTTCCCAAAAGTTAAATATGAAACAAAAGCATTGCATTCTGTGCAAGTTAAAAGTAGAGCTTAAGTAAAGGACTGCAAACCATTTTGATATATTTTATTTTGCAAAAAAAAAAAAACTACCTTTAGAAATTATAAATTTGCTCTAAAGTGTTGTTGTACTCATATAACAAGTGCATGAAAGGGTTAAAGTACATAGTTAAGAAAAACTTTTTTCAAAGTAGTTTAGAAAAACTTTTTGACTATTTGGTACACAAAATTAAAGCTAATCATAAGTGTCCGACCTAACGAATTTTTTCAGACCGAACCCGAAGCCGAACTTTGATCAAATCTTGCAAAGTTCGGCCGAACCCGGACCGAAACCGAACTTTTTGTCATTAAATCTGAATAATAATATTTTTTATAATTTTTTTATTTAAAACAAAATAAAATTTCAGGATATCAAATGCAAAATTAAAGATAAATTGTACTTTAAAGTAGTTCATAGTTAAAAAAATCAGAAAATATAAAAAAAAGTTCAATATACACGCAGAAAAAACCATGGTATGTACTATAGTACAGCAGTTCAATATAATATTAGTGTTATATTAGTACTCAAAATTTAATATTTTAATGGCTAAAAAGCAATCATGAGATGAAGATAATATGTAGATTATTTCTCCGGTTTGAAAAGAGCAGCAATAAATAACTGAAAGGTTCATTTTGGTCACGTCCTTAAGATTTATAAATGGACTGGAATTCCATTATTGAAATATATCCGTATTTCGAGGAATTAAAAGTTCAGTCAAATACATATTAAGGGTATTTATTCATTTCAGTTTTTTTATTTGTTGGAAAAATGGAAAAGTGGAAAAATGTAAGTTTTGTTACAACAAACACAAGGAAAAACGTTTCCACCGAAAGTTGCAATTTAAACAAGCTTTAACCAAGTGTAAAAAAATCAGATTGGAAAATTACAATTTTACAATTTTTAAAGAGTAGGCAATTTACAAACGTTCAATTGAGTGTGGTCGCCACCATATTAAAAATGTTGTTATTTTTCACAAAAAGCACTAAAATGTACATCTCTTTTTAAGATAATCAACTATGATTCTTTAAACTCCATTATTATTAAATCAAATTTTACTTGTTTAAAACGTCGTTTTTCAAAACTAAATTAAAAATGAATTCTATACAAAAAAATATAAAAAAAGAACTTAAAAATGACGTGACAATTAAATAATCAATTAATTCAATTTTAACTCTTATTTGGCATCTTGAAAAATATCAATTACATCAAAGAATTATATGACAAATTTTTGTTTTTGACAGTTTTGTACCTTCAACTAAAAAAAATACCGTTCACGTCAATAACGTGTAATTTTCCCTTTTTCCATTTTTCCAACCAAAAAAATTTAGAAATGAATACCCTTATTGATTTCTTTTTCAACAACATTTTCTTCCTGTTCTTATTGGAGTTCTACATGTGGTACTTTCGTGTTATTTGCATTTACATACATGATAATAACTATGTAATTTCATAGAAAGTTTCATGAACGGAACGGTTTATACGTAGACTATTTTCAAATAAAAATTATTTGCGATTAACTAACTTTCTGTTCATATGTCACTTTGCTCACGGAAAATTCTTATTTTTATGTGATGCCGGATAGAAAAAGTGAATGATTTGATAGTGCTTATGAGTAGCAGGACTTAATGTTGTACAAGGGCACCACTTGCAGACTGATAGAATTTTTGAGTACCAGGACTTGATGTAGTACAAGGGCACCACTTGTAGACTGATAGAATTTAAGAGTACCAGTGGGGTAATTCTGTAACTTTTGATAGTAAAGTAGTAAATTTTAAGTATTTTTAAGTCAAAATTTTCTACTTAACGACAAATTTTTGTCGTTAAAAAGTTACAGAATTACCCACAGGACTTGATGTAGTACAAGGGCAACACTTGATGTAGTACAAGGGCACCACTTGTAGACTGATAGAATTTTTGCGCATAGAAGCTAGCTTTCCCTCAACAATTAATCTCAGTGTATTTATGAAATATGAAAAATTGGGAACTTAGCACGTCATACAGAAATCTTAACAAAACAAACTATAGTTCGAGTACATATTTGCATTTTGATACTGCTTCTTAAATTTGATTTCAAATAATTTTTTATGCCAATGTTAAAATGCAAAATGCTAATTTGTTTCTTTCAGGGACCGCGTAACAGTTAAGCCTTTTTTTCATAAATGCCAGATGAAAACAGTTATTTTTTGATTTTAATTTTTTTTTTTTTTTTACAAAAAAAAACAGTTATTTTTTAATTTTTATTTTTTTGAACAAAAAAAAGTTATTCTCTAAATAAATGTACGTGTTTTAATAATTTAGATGACTTTAATAATTATTTTAATGTGCATAAGGAATTCCTATGATAATTATACACTAAAATAAAAATTTAAAGTCAACTTAATTATTAAATCGCTTACATTTATTTAGAGAATAACTTCTATTTTTGCTCGAAAAAATAAAAATCAAAAAATAACAGTTATTTTTGTTCAAAAAAATAAAAATCAAAAAATAACTGTTATTTTTGATCGAAAAAATCAAAATCAAAAAATAACTGTTATTTTTGTTCAAAAAAATAAAAATTAAAAAATAACTGTTAAGTTTGATCGAAAATATAAAAATCAAAATTATAAAAATCAATATAATTTATCATTGACAAGTGCATGAGGAACAATATTGTATACTTGAATCAGTTTTTCGACATTTATTTCTATATGCTTTTTTTGTTTTAAAATTCCAATATAACTGTTATTTTCGGTCCCTGGTTTCTTTACACCACAACTAGTAACAAACTGGTTCTTAAGCACCCAATGTGGTTCAAGTGTACTAGTACACTAAGAGCCACTTTTGGGTTAGAGATTTGCGATTAAATTAACTTTAATCTCCGTATTTACTTTTTGAGTTGTATTTTTTTAACTTTTTTTTGCTAGTTTAAGCTAACGGTGTTTAGCATAAAGAAATTGCAAAAATATAAACAACAAATACATTTTAAAACATTGCTTAACACTTTTTTATAATTTTTCCATTCTATATTTGTTCTTTAATATATTTTTTTCTTTAAACGCAAAAAATTTCTACCTTGTAAACAATATTAAATTCGCGCATTTTCTTCTTCTTCTTCTTCTTCTTTGAAAACATCCATATTACTTGATAGAAAGTTGATATTTGCAAAAAAAAATTTTGCCATTTATTTGTGCTCAGTATGGTAGCGCTACATGGTTTAAGCCACCACCCAAAAATATCAAATTCAATTGATACTAGATTAACTTAATTCTCAGGTTAGCTAATTATAGAATAAAATTAACTTTAATCTCAAACCCAAAAAGTGGCTCTAATAGAACCAATATTACTAGTGATTTTCTAAGCACAGTCAATGCTAATTTGAGCATTAAGATGGCATAGAAAAGTATACATTTGACAACTAGTACTGGATATTTTTGTACTAGTTTGGTACTAGTTCAATCCCCCCCGCAGGGAACTATTAATTTTTTATATGAAAAATGAAAATGTCAAAAATTGTTCACCCCTATCGTGAATAAAATTTCCTTGAGAGTTTTTTTACCTTTTTCCTATGTTAATTCAATTGTAAAAATGGGAAAAGGGAAAAAACTCCCAAGGAATTTTTATTCACGATAGGGGTTATTGTGTATTTATAAATTTTATGTGCACAATTTTAAATTTGTTTTATTTTTGTTGTCGTATGGATGTGCTACAACAAATTAAAAACTTAAAACGGTTAAACGTGTGACAATGTTTAAAATCTTATTTGCAAATAGTGTCGATAATCAGGAATTGTTTTAGTGAGTAAGCTTATCGCAAATAAAAATTTAACTTTATTTGCGAATAAGAGGTGCGTATAAACGACGTAATAGTTATGTTTATAATTATATCGAGAACTATCTATACAGAAAATGACAAAAAGCTCCGAAGAATAGATCCTACAGAACGATGTTAGTTATAGGCCCTTGCACTTATATACCGTTAGATTCATATATTTATGTTAGTAATTTTTTTCAATTAATATAGAAAGATTAAATATTCTGGTCAGAAATAAACTAAAAATTGTTTATAAAAGATTAAAGATCTATAGATTTTTAATACGATACGAAACATCAAAAATGGGCAACGCAATTACTCTAAGACAAGTTCAAACATTCTACAGTACATACGACTACAATGGTTACATTACTTTCAACTACAAGTGTAAGAAGAAGTACAAAAATGTGGTAAGATTAGCAAAACAATTTTAAATGAAAGCTTTAAGAGTTCATACTCATCATACTCATACTCAACAATAAAGTTTTAGAATCTATGTTAGATTTTAATTGTAAATCTTTGTTTAATTTGAAAACACCAGCTTTTTCCAAGAAGATGGCTTTTTAAATGCATACATAATTATCAGTTTCTACAGAAAAGGGTTCTAGTAGGCACATGTTATTTTATATGCTGCTGAACTGCATAAGTTTAAAGAATTGATTATTATTAATTAATAATTTGGTTTTGAAAAATAATTTTGTTAAAGATACGATGATAAAAAGAAACTTAGGCCTAAAAATTGTGTATTATATAAGATGTAAATGTAAAAAAAGAGTTTGTTTATAGATAAATCTTTACCGTTCAGGGCCTTGGGAATCGTCGACAGACACATTGGCTTTATACTGCAGAGCAAAAGGTATTTTGGTTTGGTTTTTATTTTATTAAATTGGTGGCAATATGGTGGTGGTGTTTATTTATTTTATTTTTTTATAGGTGATGGTCGTTGTTTGGTTGGACACAGATATAAACAACAGATTTATATCAATTGGCATGAATAATCAGCAATTGATTTTTTTGTATTTTCATTTATATATTATATTAACATACAAATACATATGTATATGGTATGCATGGTGGTGGTCCAGATGATAACAATAAGATCCAAAATATTTGAGAAGGTACGTAGTTTAGAATTCGATTAAGGACACATATGGCAGGCGGTCAAACGGTTGGTCACAGGAGGCATTCAGAACAGAGCAGATCGAGTTGTTTTTATTATTTGGATGATATTGGTCAAACAGACATTTGGCATTGCATATGGATTTAGTTTGGTTCACATTTTGAAACCACATCAAACGGGCGGGCGGGCGTTCGGCCAAAGGTGGTGTGGTTGTTTGTTGGTTGATTAATTGATTGATCGATAGATTGGTCAGATGGTAGGTCATTTGAGATTTATATTTATTTTTGTAGTTGTTGAATTGATACAACAAATCAATAAGATTTTGTTGAATTCAGTTGGTGGTGGTCATGGTTTATTTTCATTTATAACGATTTTATAAATTGTTTATTTTATTTTTGAGTTGTTTTTATTTGTATTAGAGGGGCGAGAAAAGAGAAAGAGAAAAAATTATAATTTAATTAATGGTTAATTGCAAGGTTTATTATGTTTTTTGCTTATATGTTTATATTTTTTAAGTATATAAATACATAAGATTAAAATAAGCTAAAGAGAATCATATTAAATGTTGTAATTGTAGTAAGTAAAAATGGTCTAAGAGCAATAATTATGTATTAAATTTTATGTTATGTATTTTATCTTTATTATTAAAAATAAAATGAGTTTGTTAACAAACAAAAACCAGTAGCAGTTTAAACAATTCTTATTAAAAGCATTAATCATTATTTTATAACCAATAAAAAAAACCCATGGCATGGATGAAATTTTCTTTAATACATTAATGGTAATCAAAGGACGCTATGGATTAGTCAAGTCCTAAAAAAAATCTTCTACAAAAAACAGACAAGACATTTCTTCGGGTGGATTTTATGAATCAACAACAATTTGTCTTTTTTTTTTAATCTATATGAATTCATTTTGGTAGAATCACGAAGAGAAGATTGTCTAGAAGGATAATAATTGAAAAGTCGATGACAACAAAAAAACTGACTGGTTTAACAATTAAATGTACAAAAAAAAGAAAAAATAAATAAATTTTAGTTGTTTAGTTCCAAATAAAAAATATACACATTTAAGAATCGTGATATATAATGAATAAATCTGAGTGATATTAAAGTTTAAAAATAAAATATACCTGTGTACGCATTTTTTGTATATGTTGACCTCCCTTGCCTATAATAGCACCGGCAATCTAAAATAAAAAAATTATAAATTATAAAAATTCAATAAAGTCTGCATAGATGTATGTATTTAATTAAACATAAATAACCACTTTTTTAAGAATTTTATTTTTGTTTGCAAAGTTTTTTTTAACGAAAAAAAAAATAATACGGAAAAAAGTATCGAAACCCTGAAACCATTTTAGCTGATTTTTATGTACAATGACCTCCTTAATGTAAATATGATCTCTGTGTTCCCTTATAACTTATCATTTTCGGGTGAGCCACACACATTTGTGCTGCGTATTCCGATTTTCGTAAAATTTGTTTCGAATAAACGGAAGTTGTTTATACTTTATTAAAAACAAAAACTACCTTTTCAAAACAGCAACTCTTTATTATGAACAATTACTGTTCATTTTCCATTTGTTAAAAAATAAAACTCGGCCATCGTTTCGAACGAGTACGAAAATCATAATACACAGTACAAATTGTTCGAACTCTTAAAGATTTCTTTCGAATCGAAATACGGGGTAACCCTCTAGCAGTATTCTGCAAACAATTTTCGGGAAATTATTATTAAACTGGGTGATATCTTAATGAATATTCAAATAGTAAAGCAATGCTGTGAATTAATCACAATTTAACCGGAGCAAAACAGTTTCAACCGTTTAACTCAGTTTAGACAATAAAAGAAAACAAAATCCTTTACGGCCATGAAATAAGCGAAAAAGGTTGTCGTTGTAGCAGCAAGATCTGAAAACATGTGTGTTGCTGAGCTGTCAATCTTTGTGCCATGATCGTTGATAATCCGAGTCTTTCCGGTGCGTAGAACCGATTGTCGTGGGTTCGAAAATGGTTGAAAACGGTGGTTGGATTTCTAGAATTTTTTTTTTTAATTCCCTATGCTAATCCTCGCGAAGCTTGAAGCTTGTCTGCAGGAAAGAAACCAGAGTCTCTGGCGGGAATTGAACCCGCAACACCGGGGTTGATAGACTAGCTAACCTACCGGGGCAAACGGAGATCATATTGAGATTCAGGAGCTCATTTCGCATAGGGATCAGCTGAAAAGGTCTTACGGCCGATATTCATGCAGAACCCGCTTTTTACTATAGTGATTTGTATAAATTAGCGGAACAAAAGAAAATATTAATGTTTTTTTTTCTTCTTCTTCTTCTTTTTTTCTGTCTAAAAATTTAAAAATTATGTAGTAAATTGCAAAATAATTTAAGACATTTGTCACGATTTACAAGCGGTATCTTAAAGTATACACACTTTTATTCCAATTATTTAATTTTAATTAGCGATTCATTCAATATTTTTTTTTTTTTTTTTATGTATAAAGTATGTAATTAAATCTTAACGTATTAATGTTAACATTATATCGTGCTCTATTAAATTATATTTAAATAAAAAAAAAAATTCTCAACTTACATTACTGGGTATTAAAATACGAACTTGGTCATCACTACGACGACTACGTTTATCGGAATGGGGAGCATCATCTTGATTATCGCGTTTCATTTTCATTCTTTCTAAAATACATAAGAAAAAAAAATATAGAAAAATATTAATAATTTCAAGAATTTAATAAAAAAAAATTAAAATAATATATTCAGATTAAAACAAAAAACAAATAATAACATTTTTCTATTTAATTAACCAACCTAACAACGAAAAGCTGATAGAGTTATAAATTGAACTTCTATAACAACCACTTGTTATGAACAACAACTACAAAAACAATTATCTGTAGCTATTGAATGTTAAAAAACGACTAAATCTCGAATTTGTTAAATAACAATCAAATACATAATAAATAAAAATATACAAAAAAAATTTTTTAAGTAACGAGTATACTATTAAAAACTTTTATTTCGAATACCTGAACATACAAAAACAAATAGAGATACACGCTGAAATAACATCCAAACAAAGGTAGAGTAGAGTGAGTTTTAATTTTTTTTTTTTAAAGATTTTTGGTATGTTTTTCTCTATTAAATACTTTTTTAAAGAGTGTTTGTTATGGAAGTAAAAAATGTTTGTAATCCATTTCAATTTATAATATAATATAAATTTTTTTTTTTATGAATGTACAATGTGTTTAGACAGTTGGATGGATGGTTTATTTTATAGTATTTTTAAATGTAAACTTATAAAATTTTATGAATACATAATAATAATATGATTGTTTAATCTACTTTTAGAAGTTTTGTGCTATTTTTCTTCAACAAACAGGTGTTGATCAATTGTTACCGCCATACAATATTGAGAATTGTTTACTATTTAATTTAACACAAACAATATCTTTAAATAAGTATGAATGAATTTACTTGTTTGTCACATACATACATTTGCAATTTAAATAAATATTTAAATCACAATATGTAATTATTAATATAAATAACACAAGGGAACAAATTTTAACTTTTTTGTGCGGTCTGGAATATGATTGCAAATTTTTACTAATTTGAGGTCGCTGATTTCAAATCTAGTCTCCATTTTTCGCTATCAGCTCTACTTTTCGAGATTAAGGCACTTTCACTACATATATTGGAAAAATTTTAAAACGGTTGACCATATTCAGTTAACAAAAATATCCGAAACTCGGAAACAGTATTATCTTTAAGCCGTGCTATTATTTCTTAATTTTTGTATTATGGTTTACATTTTTGCTAAATTGTGGTGAACAAAAACATATCAAAAATTAGAACTGATCACAACCAGTTGTTGTTGTAAAAAAATAATAATAAATGCATAATATTGTTGTGGCTAAAATTTGCAAACGCTTTCTTAATGCAAAATGTGTGTGGTTGCTAAAGAAATTGTTGCTCTATTATGAACACCAAGTGAAAATGTTTTTTTTTTTATTGTGAACGAAGCTTAAAAAACCATCGCTAAGTACAACTAGATTTTAAGAGGTCACGAGGTATATTTTGTTTTGTATGGGAAATATAGTCAAAAACATTTAGATTTTGCTCGAAATCTTGTTAGAACTAGATTTCTTTGTTGTGTAAACGGGATATTACGGATTTTTATTTGATTTGTTGTAGAGTTGCACGTACTTGTATAAATTTAATTTGCTATTATACATAAGTAGATTTAAAATTTATTTAAGTTTTTGACACGTGGTAATAATCAGTATTATAGTGTAAAAGGGCCTTTAACAGCAAACTTTGTTTTATTAAGTTTTTGTTTTTCAAAATTTGTGTTATCATATTCTTTAAGTTGGAAAGCAACGATTGAAATAACCCACAAGGTTAAAGCAAAACTTATGCATTGTTATTAATCCTGAACCCTGTTTTAATATTGTGAAATATGCTTTATAAGAGAAAATATGCGCGAACACAAATAGTTTAAAAAAATATTAGTACTAAATAATTTTTAATGAATTTTGATTTCCCTACTTATTTAAAAATAATTCTTTGATCTTATAGATTGAATAAATTGTATACTTGTTCAATTTAATTAACATACACGTTGTGCCCTAAGAGCAACATATAATTAACAATTTATCTACATTTCCCAATGCTAAAAACCTACACCCAGAATACACTTACAATATGTTCTACATTTTTCTTTTGTGTATATGTAAGTGAAAAGAACACAATAATTGCATAAAGTATAATTTAATTCAATTGTCGCGAATTGTTGGCATTAAAGTTCATGGAGGTGTTCTTTTTTACGTACGAAATAACAACCGAAAGCAGCCAGCCTCCACAGCCTGTTTGAAAGATGAATTAATGATGGCAAAATAAATTGAACTAAAGTTTTTTTTATACCTTTTGTAAAATGCATTGTTTTAAAAGAATTTTATATTTTATAAACACGACACTGTACATAAAGAATGTAACAAAATGTATTTCTTTTTTTTTATTTTATTATTTTGTTAATAAATTACAATTCAAAGCTTTCAGGTTGTTGAATTAAAAAATTTTTGCTTTAAAAAAAAGAGTTAACGTTTTTATAAGATCTGAGTTTGAATAACTAAAACAAAACCATATTTATACTACTAGTCGTAACAGAAAACTAAAGAAAATTAAGAATCCAGTGTTTTTAAATTTCGTTTGCTAGTGGTGCTATATTCACAATTAGGAAGTTGTAGTTATAGAAAAATCTACAAAGTAAAGCATAGATATTAATTAACAGAAACAGCAGTAGAGATAGCAAAATTATCAAATGATGTAACAATAAAGTAGCAAAAGATGTAACAATAGAAGCAATAAAGTAGTATATGATGTAGCACCAAAATAACATTATCATAAAAACAAAAACGCCATTTTCATCGCAATAATATTAAAAAACACGAATTTAGGATGAACCTATAACAATTTCTTTTTATGCTGAATTAGCACTGAAGAGTTTAGTGCTTACGACTAATTCATTGCTACGTTAAATACTACTTTTATTGCTACATCTACTTCCACTTTGTACTACTTAAAAAAAATTTTAGAGGTATAAATTAAAAAAATAAACTATAGTTCAAATAGTAGCCACTGATTTGATTTTTAAACTGCTTACACCCTGCAGGAAATTTCACTAGTGAACCTCTACCGATTCACTACCCTGCAGGAAATGTCACTAGTGAATCTGTACTCATTCACTATCGACACAGTCACTAGTACAAGTGACTTATTATAACCCAGGCAATGTTATTTACAACAGACATTTAACATGTGCGTGTCATTGAAAATCTACTACTGACGTTGGTACTACTGACTACCCAGCAAAAACTTTACTTACAATCCTACTTTTAATGACTTCAAGAAGTCATTACTTTGTAGCTTTATTCGCCACTTTTTGGAGTATTAGTTATATATTAAATTATAACTTTATTATTATACTTAAATATACAGAAAAATTAAAATTTTCATTATGACAATAAAAATGTCATTATAGTCATTATAGTCAAAAAACAATGTTTTTTAATACAAAAACTAGACTGCCCCGGTAGACTAGCTGGTAGCGAGCTAGTCTATCAGCACCGAGGTTGCGGGATCAAATCCCGCCAGAGACAGAAAAAAAATAAAAATTTAAATAAGGTAAAATAAAATAAAATAAGATAAAATAAAAAAAAAAATAATTAAAAAATATAAAAAAAAAATAATTAAAAAAAAAATTGAAAAATTTTTACTTTATTTTTATAAAAAAAACATATTATTTTTTAGATTATAATAGGCTAAATTATAAGTGGTTACTTTTGGGACATCTCGAACAAAAATAAGTACTTTTTCTAGTAGAAAAGTAAGTAGTTGACTCCTCAAATTCTCATTATTTTTCTACTCATTTTGTAAGCAAAGTTTTTGCTGGGTAGGTAGTTCCTTTGCGAACATATGTAGACATTAGAACCAGAGAATTGCTAGTACATTTTAGACAAAGTAGTCTACACTTTTTGTAAGAATGCGAAATCATAACAATCTTTTTTATTATTTCTTCAACTTTTATAGGAATTGTACTTCTCAGTTGTTATTGATAAAATGTTTTTCGTATTAAAGCCAAATATGTACAGTGGCAAATGTAATGTAGTGTAGACACTTCGTTGACAATGTCAGCAATATAGTCGACAAAACTGGTGACTTGGAGACACTTGCTCCCAGGTTTCCTTCAGGGTATTGACACAGTCACCAGTACTAGTAACTTTTTATACCCCAGGCAATGTTGTTTAGTATAGACATTTAACATGTATGTGTGTGTCATTGGAAATCTACTACTGACGTTGGTACTATTGACTAGGTAGTTCTTTTGGGATTAAATGTAGACATTGGTACTCACTAGTACATTTTAGTAAGTCTAGTCTACACTTTTGTTTCAAACACGAATTCATAACAATCTTTTTTCTTATTCAGCCCAATTATTAATAAAAATTCCCCGGGAGATTTCTCCCTTCACCCATTTTTCCTATGTAAATTGACTTGTAAAAAATGGGGAAAAGGAAAAAACTCCCGGGGAATTTGTATTCATAATTGGAATTATGCTTCTCAGTTTTTATTGATAAAAAATGTTCGTATGTAGCGTAGTTTAGACACCTCGTTGACGATGTCACTAAAATAGTCGACAAAACTGGTGACTTGGAGACACTTGCACCCAGGTTCCCTTCAGGGACACTTTGCGTTTTAAAATCCTAGTGCATACATCTAAAAGGATTTTAAGTGTCTTATCTGTTAAAAGTTTAAATTATAAAATATGTTTTTACTAAATAATAAGAAACCTAAAAAAAAATATTAAAATAAATTTAATATCTATTTTTTAAACAAATATGACATTTGTATGTATAGTATGTATACGCACAGCAATTAATAACACGACATAATAAAGAGAAAACCACCACCTGATATTTGAATGAATGTTTGAAACACAAGTATTAATCATTATCTCCTCATCGCCGACATTATAATCATGACAAAAACTTGGGTGGAATTTATATATAAACATACAAAATTCAATGCCTGAGTGTGACAACTCGGTTCGTGTGATGGCTGATAAGTAAATACTCGTAGATGTTGACCAAATTGCCGCAAATGAATATAATGTCGTTTTTTTATTATGACTAGCTATTCCCCTAAAAAAATAAATAGCATACAGAAATTTTAGTTATTCAAACTTATTTTTATTCAAAGTGAAGATTTTTACCCTTTGATAATGAAATGTACAAATTTTAATAACTAACAAACAGCATTACAAAAAGAAAGTAATTTTTTGATGTTTAGGTTCTTTTAAAAAAAATAAACAATTAAACCAGTCATAACCACTCCATAGACTCGCGAGCAGTCAATAATTGTATTTTTTGACACAGACATGGTCGGCAATTCATATGTATACAACAACTTTGTTTGTTGTTTGGTTATCACTGAATTAAACCATTGATATAACTAACTGTTACTTTAACTTCCACTTAACAATAGGTTTTCGACAGTTATAACTGATAGTTAATTATAACTAAACTTGGTGAAGTTTGCCGTTAATTTAATTGTATCTTCAAACAGTTTATTTACTAATTTGTAAATATATAAATAGTGTACAAAAACAAAATTGCTGTTGAATTAATGTAAGCTGTCTGTCATAAGTTTGTTTCAATTTAACCAATAACCAACCATATCAAGTGTCAGATTATCACTATTAAAATAACAACAACCTACACATTCCTTCATAAGCACTCGGAGACTGGGGCTTAAAAAAGAATTTCTTTACATTACGCACTATTGCCAATTTTTATACCCTTCAATCAATATAAGGTAAATATAAGTTCGTTATTCCGTTTGTAATTTATACAATACATATGAGTAGGTGAGTTGCAAAACTCGTTCTTTACAAAATTAAAAATACGAAATGAAAATTTACTCTAACTGTTCTTGTGACGATTTTTGAGAAGAAGTATACTTATTGTGTCAATCCATGTCCTCGTCCATGTTTTTCCAAGGACATGCATTAATACAATCCGCATATTTCTTCTCATAAAGCACCCAAAGAACTGTGAGAATCATTTTTCATTTGAAACTTTTAATTTTGTAACGAACGAGTTTTGGAACTCACCTACTCATATATATAAAACTTCGACCCTATTAGCGGTTTTCAGCTATTGTGCAAAATTTTATATTTTATACTATTTTATACTACAAAGCGTCAGTGTCTTTTTCGTGTGCATCGTAAATGAATGAATCTGATGAGAGGGAAAAGAGAGAGATGGAGTTTCGTCAACTGTTTCATTTTGGTAAATTTAAAACACGTGTATTATACTACAGCTTTTTGTGATTTTTCAACCACAACGTAGTAAATAAAAGTTAAATAAATATTTTTGGCGCGGTTTTGTAAATGTTATAACGTTAATTACACTGATAAGATTACCAAGGTCTACAAGGGTACTTTACTATCAAGAGTTAAAATCGCTAGTATGAATTATAATGAGTACCAGAGTTGATTAAACTATAAACGTTAGTTTGTCTGTCCTTGTGTGTGTTGAAATAGGTTTTATGACGAACCCCTATATGATGGAAACTAGGTTGTTATATATTTGATATATAGTCCGGAATATAATTCAGCATAATTCGGATCACAAAAAAAAGACAACTGTTTCTACAAACTTTTATTTTAAATATACTTGGTACAATTCCAATACGGAAAATTAGCAAAGTCCGTTATAGACAAATAACTATCTTTTTATCGTATTAACGGGGTTGGGATAATAACGCCCATACCATATAAGCTAGGAGTATATCGTCGGCTTAATATAGAAACCTGCTAACTCCCTTTCAGCACATTTTACAGGAAAGACAAACAAATTTTTATATTTCGTATTTGCAATTTAAGAAGAAAACCAAAAGTACAGTTGGTTTTACACACTTCAAGTCTCAAATTAAAGAAAAACTACATGCTGGTCGTCGAGGTGTATCTTTTCCTACCTAACGACAAGAAAATCTCAAATAACTTAAAAAGTGGATTTAGCATGTTTGCATATTAAGAGGACGATATTTTTTTTTGTATAAGGATCGATTCATTATTTCACCTAACCCACATACAAATCTACTGCCCAACTTAAGGATTTGGTTTGATTTGTTATACCATAGCGAAGGGTATATAATATTCGGTACAGTCGAATATAGCACTTTTACTTGTTCATTTTTATTGTTCCACATTGAATTGAATACTGAAATGAGAAATAAACTTACTTTAAGTATTTTATAAATACGTACAAATGTATGTATATATGCTTTTTTCGTCATGTACATAAATATATTTAATACTTTTATGATTAATTTTAATTTCAACCAGAAATGATTCAATTATAATTAGGTTTACACACCAATTTCAAAATGCTTCAGTGTGGTGAAAATTTATTTCCTAGCTTGGCAATTTTATTATACTTTCCTATTAATTCTAACAAAATTATAGCGGTTTTCACCCTTGATAGTAAAGTCCCTTGCAGACCTTGTGAATCTTATTAATTTAGTTAAAGTACTAAGATTTACAACACTGCAACAACAAAATGTATTGGACTAAAATTTACTACGCTGTGGTTGAAAAATCCAACAAAAAGCTGTAGTTAACACGTTTGCTAAATAACCCAGAATAAAACAGTTGAAGAAACTTTATCTGTCTCTTTCTCTTACTCAGCAACTTCTGTAATTTAAAATACTAACGAAAAAGACACTCACGCTTTGTATTATAAAATCGTATTAAGTAAAGCAGAGTTGTACACTTAGTACAAAGGGTTAAAGCCGTTTTTTATTTTTATAAACAAACAGGATGGGCGGTATTTAAATTGGGAATGTAACGAATACCATTATTTCACTGAAGATGCGACGATATTTTTTTTTTTTTTTTTTTTAAGAGCAATAACAATCAAACAGAATACTAAAAAGTTGCTTTAATTCTGAAGCAGGTGCTCCACACCACGCGTTATATGTTAATTTTTTTTAACCATTTTTCAAGACACATGCTAAAGTAGAAAGTAATCCTAATTCATGCTTTCGATATGTTAAGGCATTTACGCCTTTGCTGTGTTACTTTTCAAAACAATTATACACTACTCTTTTGTAGACATATGCATACACGCATTGGACGCTTGTTGTGGACCTGCAGCTTTAGCCGTTTTGCTTTGCCGTTAGTAAAATGTTCTCTGATTGATAAACATTGTATGTACTTGTACGTTTTAAGAATTTTCTGCTTATTTTTGCGAAAATAAAATCAAAATTTGAGTTACTTCGAAGACACCACAAAATCCATTATTAAAGCCACTGCTAAAATTTCTGAAGTTATTCCGCTAGTTAACAGTATTCGAACATTATTAGAAAATATATTAAATAAATAAACTGAGATGCAGAATAGCTCAGAGTACCAAGAGTGAATGAAAAATTTGAGACACAAATCGAAAAAACTTGTTATTGATTTATCTAACATGACTCTACATTCCGAAAGTGTTGAAGACACGGTCACCTCTGCACCTAGTAAAAGTGCTGATATGTCTACAAGAACACCTTTTGGAGCGAGTTCAGCTTAAGAAGAAGTCTAGAGATACCTGAGATCTTTTAATTTTTTTGAGAGGAATATCCGCTTGTTTAATGGCGCAATGAAATGTTTTACCCAACAAATTAATTCTGTCGCATCTGAGAGAGAATTTTGCACTGCAGGTATGCTTCAAACGAATTTGCAAAATCGTCTATGTCTGCAAAAGTTTGAAATGCTTTGTTTTTTTTTTTTTTTTTTTTCTTTACAAAAATCTTATTAATTTTAATTATTAATAATCTCAAAAGTGCTTTTATGAGCCAAATTTAAAATTATGAAGGTTTTTACAATAGTCTTATTTCCTCAATATTTTACATACTTTTTGCTTAAGCCCACCCTTTGGGTAACATTGAGGCTATAGATATGTACTTATACATAGCAATGACTATACATTTCCAGAATACGTATAAGTACAAATCTATAGCTTTAATGTTAACCAAAAGTTGGCTTGAGCAAACAGTATGTGAAATATTGATGGAATAAGACTATTGTAAAGTTTTATAAATTTAAATTTGAGTCATAGAACCACATTCGAAAATATGGTTAATATAATTAAAAACATTTATGAAAAAGAATAATTCCCACGTTATATTAATAACCTCTTACCACTTTTTTTGTTTAAAATATAATTTAATTTTTTAATGTTTTCTATGAATTCTATGCAACTCGTTGTTTTTTAAATCTTATTAATACTAATTTAAAATATCAATAAAATCTTACACTGCAATATTGTATAATAAAAAATTACTCTACTTGAGTTTTTATATGAATTTAAATTTAATATTTGTATCGGTTTCGCCGATATTTTCATTTGAGTATCGGCATCGAATCGGCAAAAGGCCGTATCGTTACATCCCTAATTTAAATCATCCACATCGTAAATCTAACGCTCTGAACTTGGATTTAATTTTTGAAACATTTTTTATTACTTAAAACCTTAAAATTTAGAATGCAGTTGTTTTATCATTTTTACGGCTTTTCGCTTGAGGTTAGTACGTTCAAAACTAAAAATCTAACTTAGGGATGAAAGGGAGAAATGCTTTCTACTCATCGACCCAACACAAAACCTATGGATTGTTGTAAGTATGGATTCTTACCGATCTAGTTGAAGTTAAAATCCTATCTAGCGGAAATTAGTATTTACAACATATTGACAGTTTTGTAGAACTTTTTCACATAACAATCAGCATCAATATATGAAAAAGGGAATAAGGAATTGAAAGGTTAATATGGGAAGAATGCTTTGTATTAGAAACATTCTCGTTAGTATAAAACACATGTTTGGCTTAATTAAATTTCATGCAGTCATGAACAACTCTTTCAAATTTCCTTAGAAAAGAAATATAAATGACAATAGATTCCTTATACATTTTATGAAACAAATTCGTGTATTGAAATTGTAAGAAAAGTAATTTCAGTTCATAGAAATAGCGAAGTTATTTAAAAAATTATTAATCTATTTAAACCTCTTTATAATGAGCTCTTTCAATAATAGATCGCGATAGATTTACCATCATCTATAATTTATATATTTTAACTGCACTGAAAGGACTTGGAAATTCTTTAAAAACAAATTCAAACGTACTTTATAAAACAACTACGACATTCAATAAAAAGAAATACCGAATTAAATTTTAAAGAACAGTTAGATGTTAAAGTTACATAAGTTATTGTTTCAAAATTTTGAAATATACCAACGGTACTTAGAGGCATTAGACCCCTAAAATCGGAATCATGAAGCTTCTTTGTTCTTACCAACAAGCATAAATGGTATCTTTTTATTAAATATTTAATCCAAGCTTAAACTTTAAACGTTAATTTATATATGTATTTGAAAAAGAAAATTTTATTAATATTTTTCACCATTTACTTAATTACCTTTTATTTATTTAAGTAAAAAATATATTTTTTAAAAAAATTTTGTTCGTATAAAATCTTTTAAATATTTTATAACAAATTTTGTATAAACATATAATAATATTAATTTTTTTTTATATAGTTGCACTATTTATCACAATTTCAACAAAAAAAAATTTTTTCTTTAGAAAAAATAAACTTAATTAACAATAAAATTTTGATGGAATGTGTACTGACTAAAAATACACAACAAACTAATAGTTATTGTATAAAGACCAGGTTATTTATTAGAAAAATTTCCTTTCTAGACATGGGTATGTTAAAAAAGGATATTGATTGAAAAAGCAAAAAAGATTTTGTAATGAGGAAACAAGAGACACTATTTCACAAAGTGGTCAAAACGGAAGGAAATTGACCAATCAAAAATTATTATTTAAAACAAAAAACTCCACCTGTTTTAAAAGTTTAGGGGAAAAAATATGACCACGTGTCTAGTGTCTATAGCATTAAAGCAGATCGGAAATAGTAACTAAACTAGAAAAGGCTAATCTAATAGTGCAAGGGTTGTAAACATTTAGCTCAGCAGCGCAGCAAACAGAAACAAGGGCCAATAAAAATCCTCCACATAAATTGATCATTAAAAATTCTATGAGGACACATGAAAAAGCTAGTACTGTCAATTTCATAAAAAAGATAGAGAAAAAGGACAATTATTCTATTCTAAAATTAAGGGGAAATCACATTAAGATCCCTGGCAACCAAAATAATTACAAGTCCAACTAAAAATGCCACAACAAATAGTTTTTTATTTATTTAATTTACTTTAAAAATATATACAACAACCCAAAAGAGACAAATAAAACAACCCACACATTAAAGATAAATGGAAATAGAAAAGTTAAAAAAAAAACTTTATAAAATTGCATTTAATATTGACAAGCAAATTTGTTTAAAAATATTATGGTGCATAAAAAAAACTACTCGTAAAGTATACAAATCAAATGGGCAACAAATCCTCCTGGATGCAATAAATGTTTTAGAAAAAAGGCTTACATTGTTTTAGTTTATAATAAATTACTATAATATACTATTTTGTATAAGAAATTATAAATCGACATAACAACAAATAAAAACACTTACATACATATGGCCAATTTCACCAATTTATTTAAATATCAACTAATGTTTAAAATTCGTTTTTCTTGTCAAATGAAAAAAAAAAATATGAAAAAAACTATACATATTTACATAAATATGAATTGATATTAAAATAGAATTGTTTAAAATGGCCATTAATATACATACATACATACATATGTATGTATGTACATATATTTCTATTTTTGAAATTGATTTTTATATTATTTAACCTAATCAGGAAACAAACTCGGACCTCCTCGATTATATAATTATTAATACAAATTATATATAATATATGTAATATAATTTGTAGGACATTTATGGCAAATTAATTTTGCAGACCGATCGCTATAAAAAAAAACCTCTATATTAATTGTTTAAGGCTACAGTAACATAAAAGTAATTTTCAGGACTGTATCCCGTGCGAAAATATCCAGTCTAGCAATGATGTATTACTCCAAATGTTTGTAGTCAGTTTAAAGCCCCAGTTAGCTGACAGTAACAGTAACGTTGCAAATCAGCTGCTTCATTTCGTTGTAATCTGTAGCAAATAGATTTTTCTTAATTTTTTACTGTTACGTTACTGTTAGCTAACTGGGGCTTAAGATTTATATAAAAGTTGTTGCAAGTCGATTCTAATACATATTTGTACGGATAGCAACCAAACAAAAGTTGTCATGACAAAAGGAAACTGGTAATAATTGAAAGTTTTTAATTGCGTTTTTGACAAGCACAATCCAGAGGACAGCTCAATTATTACATTATCTGCCGTATTCATACAAATATATTTAATTTTATAAATGTTTAAAAAAACAAATTTTTTATGAAAATTTCAACGTTTATATATACATAATCTTTTTTTAGCAACCACGGACGATTGTTTAAGTTGGTATGTAAAACGGGGTAACGAACAAGAGTAGTTTTGGCACAAGCAAGTACGGATCTGATGGAGCAACAAATTCAAAATCTAATGGTGTCTTTCTAAGCGCAACTTGTGATCCTTCATAGATATAAAACTAACTGTTTAACGATATCGAACGTCATCGTTCGCATAAAAAATTACATTTAAAACAAAAACAAAATTCGAACATTGTTCGATAACGTTCGTAATCCATGAACAGGCTGTAAATACTGCTGACAAAAATCATAACTACAGATATCGATTTCGAAATTATTTGATTTTAAATGTTCCTTTAAAAAAACGCAAAATTTAGTCAAATTGTTAGAACTTTTAAACAAAAAATATTGATGTACATACATCATTGATTTGTTCATTACTGTACTTTCTAAATGGATGCATTAATTTTTCTTTTAAATTCTATTTGAAAATGTATATGCATCAAGAAAAGTACATCCAGTAACTACTTCAAGAACTAAAAAGAGAACACACCCACACACACACACACCTATACATATAAATATGTTTAGTGTAATGCATGAGGTGTTCATACAATTTTAAATAATATCAACTTTTTACTTGTGTCAATATCAGCTGATTTTTTTCGCATTTTGCATATTTTATTATGAATGCAAAATAAACAGACAATGAGTGGAAAATATAATTTGAAGGAAGGTTGGAAGGCAGACAAACTTTATATTTATGTATGTATGTACGTATGGATTTATACACAGTGAGCTCTCTTCAACTTTTTTTTTCTGTTAATTCATTTAATATTTATAATTACAAATAGTACGAGCTGCAAACAAAAAACCAAAAAATATAAAATAATAATGAAGCCTAAGACGTTTTGTCGTTTCACATTAAGGTTAAATGGTTGAGAAAGTCAACAAATTGTGTACAATTTTCTAAGCAAATATTTGCAGCTAAACGATGAAAAAATGGAAAAAACTTTGTGTTATTATTTCAATATAATTAAATGTTTTAGAAAGCTAAAATCGAATAAAAGGAGCATTTTAATTTCGTATAAGTATAATATTTTTTTTTTAATCTACCATTTTTAAAGTACATACATACGTCATTCTACCTAGTGTATACATATTATATTTACATGTAAAAATGGTCAAACATGGTGTTTTTATAAAAGATAATAAAGCTTTGTCTATTAAGACAATAGTTCAAAAAATCAATATTACTAACAAATACATTATAAAATATGTCCCCAGATAATTAAAGTAAATTAAAATTAAATTTGAACCGTTTTTTATTACAATTTAATTTGATATTGATTTTAATAAGAGAAAAATATTTTCAAATCCCAGTAAAAACTTCGCCTACTTTTTTAAAATTAATAGCTTCCTTCACTCATTATTTAGTAGCTTTCTTCTATAAAACTACTTCTTTAACTACTTATTTTTCATATGTATGTATGTATGTAGGTTAAAAATAATGACAGCATTCATTTTAAGACATCCCTTGTAAAATTCGTTGGTTCTTTCAGAAGAATTGGAATATTTATATTTACTTTTTCCTGATTACTTAACACATTATTTTGTAGGCGAAGTTTTATAATCCTTATACATACATACATACATAAGAATGTATGTTTTTATGTATCTGCTATATGATTTATTGATTTTATTTAAATATCCTGCTTTTTACTCTCAAATTTTATAAAAATGATTTCAATTTCCCATAGGGTGGAACAATTTTTCTATTTTCACTAAAGTTTTTATTTTATACAGAACTCACGCACAAATGCAATAAATGAAAACTACTTATAAGTAATTAATTTATCACAAGGTCCTATTCCTAATTTTTGCAATTTTAATGTAATTATCATAAAAGCTTTATAGCTGATAACGAAAAAATTATCCGAAACACTAACAAAAATTACACAATAAAATTTTTTTATTCATTTGTAACACAGTGCACCAACCAAAATCGGAATGGGATAAAAACAAAAGCAAATGAAAGTTGACGTTTTCCATAACAGTTTATTGATATATTTTTTTAAAAGCATTTCAAATCAATTAATTGCAATGGAAGACGAAATCAAGATATAACGTTATTTCGAAAATGGAGGAGGATGCACATCTCAAAAATGGCTTAGTTTATTGAAATTACTAATAAAAAAAAACGAAATAATATGCCATAAATGATTAAAAACTGTCAATAACTTTTGATTTTATTCACAAAATACGACAAATTTTAATTAATTAAAGAATTTCATAAAGTGTGTCTCGAGAAAATGTTAAGGACAAAAAATTAGTTCAGATCGGTCTTACATTTTATCCCCCTAGGGGCGGTTCCTGAGCAGTTATGGGACTTTTTCTTCAATATATTTCTATTCCGTATTGAAAATTTTGTATGGGAGCCCCTTAAGGAATGGAGAGAGCGGGTCATTTTTCTTTTTGAGTTACGCGAATATATGTTGTACAACCTCATTTTCGAAACAACGGTGTATCTCGAAAACTAGAGCTTACCTAAAAAACGGTAAGCAACATTGGACTCAGCGTACCCGAATTTTGTTAAAAGGCCAGGTGCCCGGCTTGTCTCAAAAAATTTTCAATTTAAGGGGGTTTAAATCAACATTTTGTATTGATTTTTAAGTTTAAAATTAACCCATTCTTCTACTTCTCACTGTAATTCATACAACATTAATAACTTTTATGAGTATTAAAAACCAAAACAATTTTATAAATAAATTCTATTCGGAATATGGTTATTTGTACAAAAACATTTAACTTAAACAGCATTCATTACTAAAAAAAAAACACTGCAAATGTACATATTTTGTGGTTAAAAACTTTTTGCATTCATATTTAAATTTAGACTCAGCAGCTCATACGTGGTTAAATAGGGTTTAATATTTAAATATTTCATTCGTAGTATTATGCATAAGCGATGACCGCATGTATTTTTTAATCAGATGTTTAGTTTCTCATACAGAATATATAATAATCGTAAAGTTTTTATAATGGATGGTGCGGTGGGATTTCCTTGTGCTCAAAAATATATTTATAACTGGTAATTTGTTGTAATTATTTTGAACTCTTTTTTTAGAATTAAATGTCACTGCTTTATAAAGGACGGCAATAAAATTGACACAAAAGTAGAACATATAAAAGGAATATTTTAAATATTCAATTATTCAATAGCATTTTAATTTAATTTTCTTTTACTTGAATCATTTTAGATATGTACTTTCGTTAGGAAATATGATCATTCCAAACATTTGTCATGTAATCAAATCATTTTTAAAATCAGCTTAGATATGTACTTGTGTTTTATGTTTTTCCTTTAACATCCGATTGACAATTCAATGCAAATTTGCTTACTTATTAAAGTACATAAGTAAAAACACGTCAAATTTTTGTTCAGAATTTATTCATTGACTCTTCTTATGTATATTTATTAAAATTAGTGTTCGCCTAATGGTCAAAATTTGACCATAATTTTTTTTGTAAATATGAAGAAAACATAATTCATCTAAGTATATATGAATTTTTTTGTTTCTAGCATTTATTTTTTCCTTCAGATTGGATCGATTTGACGAGGGACCAACCTCCGGTTCATATTTATTTATTTATTTATTTATTAATATCAATACAAAGAAAGCCTCCAGGGCCAATTATTTATGTATTGTTGATAAATAACAAAGTTCACGAGTATACCACTTAGAACTAAAAACTTAAGATAATATAGCAAGTTAGCTGTTATATACAAGTGGCCCCCCAGCCATATGAACATTGGAATATTGAAATCCAATAAAAGTAAAAAAAAAATTTAAACTAAAAATTTAGACAGTGGCAAGAAACAGAAGAAAAAAATCGTTAAGTGCAAATATATTAGGTTGTAATTCCATTAAAGTACTCAATAATTCTACGCCTATATGTTAAAAATGAATAGGAAAAAAGTTTAAGACTATTAGGTAGGACATTCCAAACTCGATAGACACGCACTACGAAAGAGCGGTCAGATATCGAAAGATGTCTTAACGGCACATCAATCTGAATATTACGTGTGGAGTTGATAAAAGAAAATTTATTCACTAAAATTTCTGGTTGCTGCGTTTTCATAATTTTGTAAAAATTAAGTAAAAACGTAATTTCAGATAATCATTAAAACCGCATCTTAAAAAATGTGGAACAAGTTCCCTAGTACGCTCATGCTCATTAACTTTTACACCATCAACAAAACAAACAACGTTTCTTATAATTCCACTAAGTATATCCACATTGTATAACCAAGAACCTGAAAAAACTTCAAGGCCATAATTAAACTGAGACATAATTAGGGAATGAGCTAATCGGTATCTTACATGTCTAGGTGTATACGGTTTTAGGGAGTATAACTTTCTCAAAGTGAGACAAACCCTATTAGACAGCGAATTAATATGACTATCAAAATTCAGGCCCGAATCCAAAATAACACCGAGACATCTGAGAACGTCAACATAGTCCACTATTTGTCCATTTACATAAATCCGAGGACCAAACCAATTTCGGCCTTGCAAATGAAAAGACATAGCCTTAGTCTTAGTAGAATTAATCTCTAGAAAGTTAAGAGCCATCCAGTTAGATATTGAGTTTGATGAGAATCGTATGTAATATAAAGGCGCCCGTACACGACATGTATTTGTCATCTGACATGTCAAATTTTCAAGTCACATGTAATTGTTCATGTCTGTCAAAATTGCGGTTTTACATAAGGTTTATAATATTCGGACACAAACGTACATGTAATTTGCTTCTGACATTGTCTCTGTTTTTTTTTCGCATTGTTATTGCAGAAACCAAAGTAGTTCTCGGTTTCAAAATAGCTTGCTGCCGCCACGAAAATATTTATTTGCGCCGTAAAATAATTTAGCCATCTTAACATTTTTTTCTTTTATTTTAAAGATACCAATTTAGAATTTTATAATGAAACGGTTTTTATGTATATATTTACATAAATTCTATTTAATGGTAAGATGAGCATACATATCTTTGTATTGTAAAATATTAACTTCAGCCGGCTAATGATTCCGTCAATAGTTGACGCCGCAGCAAGTTTCTTCCCGGCATAGATTTCTGATGTCAGATGGTTTGTCAGAAGAAAATAGAGCACGCTCTAATTGAAATTTTGTCAGATGACTTTGCGTCTGACTTTTACAGAAGCAAAGTTAAAAAGGTAACACACGACATGTATGTGTTTTGCAGTGGGAAATTTGACATGTCAGATGACAAAAACATGTCGTCTATACGCTCCTTAAAAGTAAAATTTCATCCGCAAATATATATGTCCATAAGGGGGATACAATCATTCAGGTAAGTAATAAATAAAATAGGACCCAGAATAGATCCCTGAGGTACACCAGAAGTTACTGCACTTATAGAAGAATTTACCCCATTCATTGAAACAAACGTTGATTGTTCCATTAAATAATTATAAATCAATCTGCATGCCGATTTGGAAAAATTAAAGTTTTCCTGAAGTTTCCTTGCAAGAACATTGTGGTTGATTCTATCAAACGCTTTCGTTAAATCTAGAGAGACTAATATTTATACTTTATATTAATGATTTGCCTGAAGTTCTAAGTTCTAGTATGTGTAAGCCGTTTTTATTTGCAGATGATATTTTGCTTTTATTTAGTATTGGTCGAGATTTTGCTGATGTATTGGAGTCTAATATTAACTACTGCCTTAATAAAATCGACCTGTGGTCTTCCAGAAACTCACTGGCTGTAAACCCGTCTAAATCTAAGGCTATTTTGTTCGGATCATCTGAGAACTTAGTGACAACTTTTGAGATTTTTATTCGGGATTCTAAGATCGATTTTGTAAGTCAACATAGATGTTTGGGTATCATCATTGATAATAGGCTTAGTTATGAGTCTCATTTTGTATCTGTGCATCGCAAGATTTCTTGTACTTTACGTAGAATATATTCCTTTTCGGGTTAAATGTAGACTAGCTCATGCGATTCTTATGCCGCAGATCTTATATGGACTTGAGTTGGTGTCAGGGACCATTGCCATGAACTTAAAGATATTGGAGCGGGTTGTTAATGCTGTGACTCGTTATGTTTTTAATATCCGTAGACGTGAACATATTTCTGAATTTGTAAAGAAATTTTTGGGGCGTTACTTTGATAAATTCGTAAAGAACCGTAATATTCTTCTATTTCATCGCATTATTAAAAGTGGCATACCTGTACAGTTATGTAACGAATTTACTTTTCCGTGGTCGAATAGGAACAAGCAAATTCTTATACCTAGAATTAGGTGTTCTTTGTTTGAGAGGTCTTTTATTGTAAGGGTTGCTCGCTGCTGGAATAGTTTACCGCTTGAATTGCGTATTTTTTCGCAATCTAATAATGTGTTTCGCCTTAAGCTTTTAAAGTATTTCTCAAGTTTCATTCGATAGTTTTTATGTTTTCTGTGAAGTAGCTTTCAAATTGTTTTTTTACTTCTTTATGATTCATAATGTTTGATATGAGTTGTTATAAATACCGGATTTAAATTAAAATTGCTGAACTAAATCTTTTTATAGTACTTTTTATAATTTGTTACGGCTGGGGAGCCAATAAGTTGTATTAATGGGTGCAGTTGCATTAATAAATGTAAGTTATTTGTCTAGATTAGGTTAAGTACTGAACTCGGGATTGTATTGCTGTGTAATACGTTTTTGGCCCAAATGGCTTTGTATTACAATATGGATTAATAAATAAATAAATAAATAAATAATATACAATGCCGATGATTATCAAGTTGCTCTCTTATTTTATCAGTTAAAGAAAGAATCAATGATGTCGTATTGTGATTTTGCCTAAAAGCAAACTGATTAGGTCTAATTAGGGATAAAACGATACGAGTAAATACAAGTATACATATAATCGATACTTTTATATAAGTTCCAAGTATTTTTGTAATCGATACTTAGCAACCGAGTAACAAGTAGTATCGATAAAAAAATACTCGGTATCGGTCAAAAGTAATCGTTTCACTTTGGTATTGAAATTAATCTTAAATGTTTGATTATTTTCCAAAGCTGGAGCAGCAGTTACGGTGTCAAGAATCCGTTTGACCAGTTAACACCTATTAACCACAAACCGTATAGGTCCATTTCCTCAATTTATGGCTAAGTCCGTTATCATCTCGTACGATAACGCCGCCAGCCGCAGAACTAACTGGGCGAGCATGGACATTTGTTTTTACATTTTATTCAGACCCGGTCGGGAGATTGTGGAAACATTTGGTCGATTATGCTGACCAAAAAAATCACGATGTGAACGAAATGCATTTTGATTGAACGACCATTTTCGTAAAAGGCTTTAACAATCTTTGTGTACCTCTCAATGATAGAAGCTGTCAAATACTGAAACAAAGAAAGGTCAAATTAAGTTGCGCAAAAACTTGACGTTAAGGTGTGACTGACAATTAATATCGTATTTTATGGTTTTACCACACTTTATGATATATTTACCAATTTAAAAATAAAATACATATTTACATTTAAAATAAATACACAGTGACATTGTTGATTTCTGGAATAAAAGGTGAATGAAGGATGTTATCCTGAACGTTCTATAAAATTTCGTTTCCTAAGAAGGGGGTAAACAAATTGGTCTCAATTTTTAAACTTTTCGTTTTGCACTTTAAAGGGTCGTAGTTATTATTGTATTATATAGTACTAAAACACTAATAAAAACGTTTAAAAATGCTTCTTTCTATTATTTTATCATACAAACCGATACAAGAAGTAAGTATCGATACTTTTTTTTTGATACTGAGTAGGTATCGATACTATACGAGCGATACCACATCGAGTAAAAGTGTCGATACCTTAGAGGTATCGTTTCATCCCTAGGTCAAATCATTGAACCACAGTGGGTCAAAATCTGTGTTTTCATTATTGTCTCAACTATTTTTGACATCGCAGGTAAGATTGATATCGGTCTTAAGTCCCATTTTCCACGCAGTGGGAAATTTTGAAGTCATAAATATAGAGTTCACAAGATGTAGGAGTGGTCTATTTATAAGCGGAAATATCAATTTTAAAAACTTAATGGGAATTTTATCATAACCTGTTGCATTAGAGTTTATGGAGCCTATAGCAAGTACCAGATCATATTCGGTTATAAGAATAAAAGAAAATATAAAAAGAAAAAATAATAAAAGAAGAATATTTTATCTTCTACGTGAGTTAATTTAATTTTGTAAATTCGGTATAAAAATACCAATTGAAAAACAAAAAAGTATCAAAAAGTCTCCTTTATATATTGTCATCCACTCAGTTCGTTGCCCGTTTAATTTTATGTTTCTATGTCTAATATTAACGAAAATTAATCAAAGTACCAGCTATTGAACGAAAAAGTACAAAAAAGATCCCCTTACATGTTCTTTTTCACCCAGTTTAATGTATAATTTTATCTTTATGTGTCGAATATTAAAGAAAATTCAAACAGTTCCAGATGAAGAACAAAAAATACCAGCATTTTTTATCTTATAGGTTATCACCAGGTATGGGCACCACTACATTGAAAGCTTTGCATGTGTGGCATTGTATTGGTTTGTTTACGTTTGCATTTGTTGGTTTTATGCTCTTTTGCTCTTTGCATTGAAAAAAGTGTTGTGTATGTACACATCGTTCACTCTTTTTGCATTTTCATTTTGCATTTGCCCATACATGGTTATCACTCATTCAGGACCCTACACCTATAATATTAAGTTTCTAAGTTCAATATTATAGAAAATTTAAAAATTATCACATAAAGCACAGAAAAGTAAAAAAAAGAAATGTTTGTATTTGTGATTGAAAATTTCAATACTAATGTACCATAAAACGAAAAAATAAAAACAAAATATTTCGAGCTTGATTTTTTTATTGAATATTTTATGATATTTTATTAAATATTTTGTGATCATAGTTTTTACTGACGGTGCATTAAGAGGTTTGTGAATGTTCGAATTTTTTGTATGTTTATCAGGAGTGGATGTGATGACTCAAAGAATTTTGTTTTGGCGCCTTTGAATTTTTTCTATGTTAGAGTTTTGGAACAAATACGCGAATCTCAATGACCATGGGCGAATCACCTAGTGTATTTCAGGCAAAGATTTAATCTATTGATATGTGTTGCGAGCAGTATTGTAATTTTTACTGACAGCTAAGCGGCCGTTGGAGCACTCTCTTCCTGGAAGATGTCCTCGAAGTTGGTGGCGGAGTGTCGGAAAGCTGGCACAAGGAATAGGGTGGCACTCTGCTGGGTGCCGGAGCACTCATGGGTCCCAGGTAATGTTGGGGAAAATGAGCTGGCCAGGTTTGGTTCGATCGCCCGGATGGTGGGATCCGGCCCATTTTGTGGGCTGAGTTGGGCTATAATACAGTCCCTTATAGGAGACTGGGCTCTAAGGGAGCATAGAAGATACTGGGTATCGCTTCCGGGAATGCGTCAAGCGCGGGATTTGATGTCTCCCGGGAATATAATAATGACGAACGGTCTCAGCAGACGGGATCTGAGACTGTTGACGGCTTACCAGACTGTTCAGCACGCGGTCAACTATCACCTTTATCGGATGGGCCTGGCAGAAGATCAGGAATGCAGACTTTGTCTTGATAAGGACAAGTCCACGGAGCATAAACTGTGTGACTGCCCGTTGCTGGCATGGGCTAGAAGAAGACACTTAAGGCACGGCACAATAGGTGCGTCCCGATTCGGTGAAATATCGGCAAAACTATCTCCCCGTTCTGTCATAAAAAAAATTAAGTCCGAGGCAGTGCCCCATAACTGAATACCGTTGCAACAAATTGGCTTAAAGATAAAGTTGTAAAGTAGAAGTTTGCATTACAGCTAACTCACACTATAAGTGGGACACATAGAAAAAGTTTTCTTTTCATATGTTTAGAACTCGAAATAAAAACCTTAAGGTATTTAATTCAATACATTTAACAAATATTTGACGAAAAAATCCAAAACTTTTGATAATTTTTTCTGATCTACTAAACTTTATAACTGAAAAAAAAAATTTAAGAATAATGTAATAACTAAAATGTTAAATGCTGTTTGATCTAGCAAACATTGTGCAAAATCAAAGAAATTTTGTTAAATGTGACCATAGCTTTAGGTTAATTTAAGAATCTTCATACTTTATTTTTTATGAATTGTTTGAATTATATTAACCCAATTTATAAAGTAGATATGTATGTGCATTAAGTATTTCTATGAGGTGTCCCACTTATTGTGTAAGCAGCTGTACATACATATGTATGTATGTATATGACACATAAGAAACCACAAAACTTTTTCTAAAATCCCCTTGGATTTTTATGTGGTATGTGCGCTATAAATAAATGCCAGTGAACATTAATGATAAAATTATTTAATTAAAGCAATTTAGTGACTTTTTTTATTCATTCTATTTTTTATAATTTCTCTAGTTATTTTCTTTAAGTGCAAGTATATTTGGCTAATTTATGTACATACATATTTTGCACAATACATACACATTTCAATATGTATTGTAAAAATGTTTAAGGTTTATTTTTTTGTAAAAGAAACAGGGGTTTCATGGAAAGTAATACATATAAAAACGAAATTACAAACTCAAACAATAAAAATGTTCTTTAATTATATGAAATTTTGCAATCATTAAGTAACTTAATACATTCAGATTTATCAAATCACCCATCTTATAGTAAAAATTATTTTCTTTACACTCCGTAAAAACTTTTACAGTTTATAGAGAATCCCTAATATATTTAAATTATAAATATGTCTTTTACTTCTTGTAAAACAAAATCTAAAACAAGGAATCATACATACACAGTGGCACACTGTAATGCAATATAATGATGATAGCAGATTGACAAGCGGTTAGAATGTTGGACAAATGACTAACCACATAGACTACTGCTACAATGACGACGACTATTACAACGACAAGGACCAAAGGTGGTACAAAAAAAGGTAAAAGCAAAGAGAAAAAATAAATGAAAATACTAGTTTGTTTTTTTTTTTTTTTTTTTTTTTTTTTTTTTTTTAAGTAAAAAACACAAATACAAACTTACAGACAAAACACGAAATGATAGCACGGAAACATACATACATATGTCGAGACACGAGCAGAACCTAAACAACAAAACCACAGTCACAACCATATTACAATAAATATGTACATATGTATATACAAACACGGAAACCTCTATATATATTTGTATCAATACTCAATAGCAATGGAATGACTAGTAATGATGACGGTGACTACGAGTAGTTAGTTTAGAAACAACAAAAACATTGTATAAAAACGGAAATAAGGACGGAAAGAAGGTTGTCCCATAACATAGATGGAGCAAACATTACCTGTTTTAATCCACTTTTTCAATAGTCCTTGGGACACACACTCTATAATTTAGCGGAAAAATATTAAATGGAAGTTATATCCTATGACAATTACTAATAATATAACACACATGTATGTACATAAGTATATATTTTAACATGCACTTAAACATGCATACACACATACCTGTATTAATACACAATTAAATTTTATACGATTATTTGTCCATATATGGATATTGTATATAAAGTATACAAGAAAAATATTACAACCAACAACAAAAAAAATTTAATAAGAACTTGTCGGAAACAACACATGCTCCTAAACATTTTGTATAGAGAAGCTAACATGTTTTAACATGTGCATTTTATTTTTCTTTTTATTTCGGTGGATAGGTTAAAAATTTTCTTAAGCCGAAATTTTTGAATTTTTATTATTTTTAAATTAAATTTATATTAAGTTCTTGAGCCTGGTTGGGTTAAGAATCTAAACTGGGAATGAAAATATAATTTTTAGAATTCTTTTCTACGGTTGCAGCTGACCCAATAAAGCAAAATTTCGCTAATGCAGTTAAAACAACGAACAACAGTGGTTCTGTCTAGGTCTAGTAAATAATATTTTCTCATTTGGTAGATCAGACATTTTAAAAGACATCTCTATAGCGTTACCTCTTTGCATAGAATTGCAATATTAGGCAGTTTCACCTAGTTTTAGGGGGTTATTTTTTACTTGGGGAAGATTTAGGGTGTAAAAATATTTGAGGGATATATAATTTGGTTGCTTAGTACAGAATACAATTTTACAATTTGCACTTGATCAGCAATAGGGTATTACCTCTATCTAACTTTTTATTTTTTCACTTTTTGAAAGAAATTAACCCGTTACATTCAAATCTACCCGTTGAAAAAAATAACATGCTATTTTGTATACTTTTTGGTAATAAAAAGATTATTTTTCTTATGAATTTAATGTAAAATTAAAAACTGTTTTGCTTCTAATGAACAATAATAAATTTTAAGTTAATACCCTCTTGTTGATTAAGTGCGAATTGAGAAATTTAAAGATTAGAAACTTCTCAAGTTTTTGGTAAAGCTATTAGTACCTAATATAAAATTCTCACCCACATTTTTCCACTTATGAAGATTTTTTTTAAAAAAGTTCGAAATTAGGAGCTTTTAAAAGTTTTTTGGGGGGAAGGGTGGCTGGGTGAAAAAAATTACCTGCCAACATTGTTGCATGTCTCTTATAATTTTTTAAATCGAAACCAGTTTTAGAAGCATTGGCTTCAGCTAACACATTGGCTTCAACTACACATTGGCTGTAAACAATGATTTCTGCTTAGTGGATTTGTCAGTGAAAAAGTGAATAGGCTTTGGTGCAATTTTCGAACGATTAGTCCCATGTAAGTTTACTCCATTTCCTCAACAATATGCTGCCGCTCAGACAGTGCGAACTTAGTTGGAACAGGATGAGAGCATTTTGCTGTCCAGCAATGTAAATCGTATTCCTCCATTGAAAAACCTCTTGCCTTTTGTTTAGATATTCAACATTTTTAGAACCTAAATAATTAATAAAACGAAATTTGCACTTTTTATACGTTTTTTTCCAGCAAGTTTTCATTTGTATCATAAGATGCCGACAGCTGGGTAACCTTTTACACTGATTATTTTATCAACCTTCTGCTTCATTTTACTTTTATCCAGAAAAGACAAACTTTTTATAACTTCTTACTCTTTACAACATTTTCTTACTTGACCAAGACAACTGTCAACGACTGATTAAGTGTTTGCCTACTCGAATCTTTCTAGCATTTTTTTTAATGCATCTAAATTAAATATTTTAATTATATTATACTTAATTTATTAAAGAGATGATGGTTTTTGTGGGGAACCTTGTATTTTGTATTATTATTTTTAATTTATTTTTTTGTATTTTTAAATAACTTTTGTTTAGATTTAAAAATTTGTAAACATTATTAAATATGTAGACATTTTTGTTGCTAAAATGTATACATATATTACTATGTAATGCTTTAAATTGGCCAAGAAGGCTTTTGTATTACTGATTGAATAAAATAAAATAAAATAAATTATTAAATAGTAAAAATTTTGTTTTGTAATTATCGATTCATCTAAGTTAAAGTAAGTTATAAAAATTACTTCATTCATTCATAACGATTGTTTTAAATATTAATAAGGGTTGCACCATTAGTTGTAATGATTGCTTCTCAAACACACCACGTTAACGTTTAATAATGACCAAAGAAATTATAATATGATTGCGGTTATAGTAAACATTTATGTACACACAACAACAATAAAAGGTGAAACGTCGAATTGTCCTTACAATCAATAATTCGAACTATCTATCCATGTTCATAGACCAAAAACTAAAATGTGTCTTTTATTTCGAAAATCTATTAAAACTTATACCTTAACGCTCGCTGACTTTTGATACATATTAAAATGTACGATGGAAAAGTTTAATAGTGTTCTTCTCTCTTTAAAAAGCAAAATTATAAAATTACGACCATCCACGTTTGCCACGTACCATACTATAACAGCTCGATTAATAATGGTTTCGATATATACGATGTGTTTTTGGGTGTCTATTGCTCTGTATGTATAATTAATAACCACAACTTTTCGAAGCGTGTGTGAGAACTCATGAATGCTAGATATTCATATATTTTTTTCTATTCAAATTTACACATACATCAATATTAAAATATAGATACATTAATTTGTATTTCACTTAATTTTTATTTTATTTTTTTGTATATATTTACAACAAAGTTTGTGTTTATACAAATTAAAGCCATAATGTGTGCTTAAGGCCCTTTTACAGTATAATACTGAGTATTACGACATGTCATGAACTCACATTAATAAAAATGTATTACGATAGTGTGAAAATAATTTGTTATGAAATTTAAAAAATCTCTCACAATTTTTTTGAAATTTTAAATAATTTTACTATCAGAGTTGTATTTTTAAAAAAGCTCACCAATAAAAGGGATGGAAAATTGCAAAATGACAAAAATAAATGTTAAAGTGCTTTCTTTTAAAAATTAAATAAATCAGTTTTATTTGTTGTAAAATTAATTAAACTAGTGCTCGCCTAATGGTCAAAATTCGACCATAAATTTTTATGTACATATGAAGAAAATATAGCACATCTAAGTATATATGAATTAACATGTTTCGAGCATTTATTTTTTCCGTCTTGGTGGATCGATTTGGCGAGGGAACAACCTCCGGTGAGTTAATTCAATTTTGTAAGTTCAATATTATAAATATCCGAAAATAACAATTGAAAAACAAAAAAGTATCAAAAAGTCTCCTTTATAGATTGTCATCCACTTAGGGCATTGCATGCTTAATTTTATGTTTCTATGTTTAATATTAACCAAAATTAATCAAAGTACCAGATGTTAACGAAAAAGTACCAAAAAGCTCCCCTTACATGTTCTTTTTCACCCAGTTTAATGTATAATTTTATCTTTATAGGTCGAATATTAACGAAAATTCAAAAAGTTCCAGATAAAAAACAGAAAGTACCAACATCTTTTATCTTATAGGATATCATTCACTCAGGATCCTCCACCTATAATATTATGTTTCTAATATTATAGAAAATTATCACATGAAGCACAGAAAAGTAGAAAAAAGAAATTTAGTTTCCCGTATTTCCCCTTTTTTCTTTCCATAGAGGTTCAATTGACAAACAAAGGAAGAAAGCGTTAACTGTTTTGCCTGGTCCGATTTGTACATAAGATTTATATAGTCGAAATATTCGAAAACCAGTTTCTGAAAAATGTCGAATAATAGATCACCCTAATTTTTTTATTATTTGATAATTAAAAAAAAAATTTTATTTATGTATGTATTTTGTATTTATGGTAGTAGCAATTTTAAACGCTTATAACTCTGAAATTATTGAACAGATTTTAACTTCTGTGAGTAAATACCTTTCACATGGTGTATATTTTGTTCAAATCGGTTGACATACAGATGAGTAATACCCCTGACAGACCAATAGTTTACATACCATGGTATGTATACTACGGTTTTATATTCTATATTATATTGGCAGGATTGTAGTACGTTTACTTTAAATAAGATACCACTTTTATACTACGTACATTTTCGTAGTATATAAACCAGAAATATACCACTTTGTTGCATGGTTTAATTGTAGTTTAGGTTGACACACATGTAGTATACCATGCTAGTATAGTATAGAAATCCTATGTCTGTCAGGGGTATTAAGTGTTCTTAACTGTTTTGCCTTAGCCGATTTATATATAGATTCGGTACACAAACGAAAAAAATATGAAAAAATACATTCAACCTTTCCCACTACAGATCAGCAATAATACCTCTCACATGGTGTATATTTTGTTCAAATCGGTTGACATACATATGAGTAAAGTGTTCTTAACTGTTTTGCCTTAGCCGATTTATATATAGATTCGGTACACAAACGAAAAAAATATGAAAAAATACATTCAACCTTTCCCACTACAGATCAGCAATAAGTGCTGAAAATGAATCATAATTTCTTGTACTTATACGCACTCATATTTATTGCGATGTTATCTCGAACCTCATATCCACTCGAAAGTTGTTGCTACTCAATTGGTTGATTTAGATCAGACCGCGACAAAACTGCTTCACCGTCGGGGCTACCGTTGGAAATTTTTAAAAAGTGACACGAAAGGTCGTTTAATAAATGTCGCACACCTTTTTTAATGATCATTAATTTGTGAAAAACCTAACATAAAACATGTAGCGTTGTTGATACTTTCCGACTTAATTAAAAGACTAGTTGTCTATACTTTTGATGATCTGAGTATTGTAAAAATTGCCCGTGTCAATGTGGCAGAAATATATAAAACGATGTTACCAAACAAAGAATAATGGTTATGGTAATATTTTGTTGTACAATATCATTCCAACAACCTATATTATCTCTGTATGTTATTATACCCACACCATGCTTAAACTATTTGTCCTAAAGTATACCGATTTAATCAGAATAACTTTCTTAGAGTGGGTTTTTTACTTAGAGTTTAAACCAGGATCAATAGTAAGATTTGTTAATCTTATAATAAAATTAATCTAGCCTTAATCCTCTTTGGCGTTTTTAAGTGAAAGATTAAAGATTTTAGAATTGCCATATGAATTGACAATACTTTTATGTATAAGTATGGCAGTGAAAAAGAAGAAGAAAAGGATAGAATTTTGTATTGTGTTGTATAATATTATATATTTAAAAAAAAATTAAATCGAAAAAGAAGCAAAATAATCAAGGAACGAGGTGGAATATTTTATAAAACTTTAAATAAAAAAAATTAAAAATATTTCCTTTCATAAGCATTCGTACTTTTGAAAGTTCTGTTGCAAGTTTAAACAGCCAACTTTGGGCGTTTAAACTTGGAAACAAAATGAAATAATCGACTACCCAAAAACGAATTTCAAAGATTAGTTCTAATTTAATCGCTGATCTTTATGTCAAAAACTGGCTCTTAGACGATCTAACGATGTCCGTCCGGCTGTCTGGCTATCCATGTAACCTTGTGCGCAAAGTGCAAGTCGCAGTTTTGACGATAATTTCATGATCTTTGGTACATAGTTTCTAATTGGCACAAGGACGAATCGGTCCTTAGTTTTATATAGCCCCAATACAAGCTGCTTTCCGGAATTGGGTATTTGTGCCCACTATCAAAACAATTTTAAAAAATATGTAGACAGATCCATGTTTATATGGACACATAAGGTATGCATTTTTTAAAAAATAGGACCACGAGGGTAGATAGGGGGCAATTTCTGCCTATCAGAAACTATCAACCGACTTTAATAAAATTAAAAACATAGACTCTGGAAAATTTGTTTTTAAATACTGTGGTGTTGGGTATCATATGGTCGGGCTTTACCGACTATACTTTCTTACTTGATTTTTATGTGACTCTGTCTTAGTGGTACTGGAACGTAATTTTTATATTGTTGTATATATTTTTTATGTGTCTAAATTTTTAGACACAAAAAAGTTTTAGACACAAAAAATTTATCAACGTATTTTATTATTTGCTTGTTTAAGTTTTTTCTCTCGAAAATTCCATTAACCTCTTTCACACTCGGCAAGTTACATGCGCAGCTCTTGGTTTGTTGACGTCAGCGGTAAGGTCGGATTAAGGAAAAAAAATCGTACAGACTTTGCTGTACTCGGCAAGTAACGTGCGCAATTAACTTAGGTTAGGTTAGGTTAAATTCCTCAGTCACTTTATACAATAATAATACTCTTTCTGTAACGTATTTTTACCATCAAAGAGGGAGTTTACACGGTGTCTATTCAGACATGTCTAACAAACACGTTTGTTTTGTTTGCTGGCAATCGGGGTAGAGAAGAAAAATGGGTTGCCAAACAGACATGAAATGAGTTTTCATGTTTGTTTATAAGAATTTTCATGTTTTCAATTTGTATGTATGTGTATATTAGACTATTATAATAGTATATATACACGAAAACAGACATGTTTGGAAAGACATCGTGAAAAGATAATAGGTTTTTGGAAGCATGTTCAAAAAAAATGTCAAAAACAGACATTAGGGTTGGTCACTGATGTATGAGAAAAAGAAAAAAAGAGTTCTCGAATCATGTTCAAATAGCAATATTTTTTTGTCTTACGTCAAAACAAATAAAAACTGCAAAAAAAAAGTCACATCTTCAGCCCGCGCAAGAGCTCCTAAAAATTAAGTACATATATGTAAGAAAAGTAAATTTTTTAAATTTAAATATTTTATTAACTATCAATTATTATTAATTAAAACTGAAAACATTTTGAATTTAACTAAAAAAAATCAAACTTTGGTTCTTATACAACAGAAAACAATAAAATCATTTTTGGTCACAAAATCGTGTTTACTGTAAAATCTAGGCATCTCTCGTCTTGATTCAAGTTTCGTCTATAATAAACCTTCTCTTAATTTTTTATTGCATAGAGTCATGGATGCTTCTGATACTATTTTCACGAACTTAAAAGTCTATAAAATACAGTAATATGCTTTTCTGCAATACAATGCTATTGTTGTTATAGTCAAAATTTAACAAAATTGAAGGTCAAAGCGCGGGCTGTTACACTAAAAATAAATTAATAATATTTTACAAGAGTCTAGTGCAGACAAAAATACAACATATTTACGCTATTAGAAGTCGATAAGAGAAAATAAATATTTTCGACCCACCCTAACAGACATGTCTGGAAAGACACCGTGTAAACTCCCTTATAGTTTGTAACGTCTTCTTTCTTATTAAATATAGTTTTTGGTATGGTAACGTTTTTTTTTTACTTTTTTTTAATAAAGTTTTAGCTATTGAGAATTTCTATGTATATATTGGAATGAAAGTGATTTGCAGAATCAAATATTGTTTGTTCATTTCTGGAAATTTTGGATTTTTACACGAAGCTGTAAAAAAAATTCAAATAAAAAATCTTTTATTGGTTTTCCAAGTAAATAAAGTTATGGACACCGTAAGAAAAATGTCCAGTGTTCCAGGGGATATAGTAGACAAAATTAATACAAAGCTTAAATCAGTTTTATTAAAAAATGAAGGATTTTCGGTACTACTTTGGGAGGCAAGCGGAATTGTGAATTTTATTTATGCTCCCTTAAAATCTGTATTAGAAAGAACTATTTCTTTGTACAAGAACGTGCTGACTCCAAAAAGACAGGGCTTTATTTTGAAAATTTATCGCATCAATTTATAATTTACTGTAGCAACGTATTGAACGAATAAAGTGGAAAATAAACCATAAATTTAAATTGCTTTTTTTAATTTTAACAGCTTGTTTTCATGTTTTTAAAGAACACAGGTTGTGTGTAACATAGGGCTGCCAGATATTTGATTGAACCTATCAACCAGGACACATGTAAAAAATGGATAAAAAATTATACCAACAGAAAAGTTTTTTTTTATACAAAGGTATGTAGTATATCGCACCCTAAATACTAAAGTGTCACAACTAGGGATGCCAATCGGGATTGATTGTAGAAAATCCCGGGATTCAGGATTTATTTTAAATAAACAACACTGTTTTTTATTTATTTATGAATTTTCAAAAGGTATTATATATATAACATATATTTTTAAAGAAAAATAAGAATAATAAAAATAAAAAATACAACTGAAATATAATTTTTAATAATTTTTTCTTTTGTATAGAGTATAAAAATTCAATAAAAACGAACAATAATCCCGAAAAATCCCGGGATTAAAAAAATAAATCCCGGGATTCGGGATTTCCCGTTTGGCATCCCTAGTAACAACTCAAATTTTTCAAAAATTACTTTTTTCATAAATTAATTCTCATTTCACATCTCTAGCTACCTACAAAATTAAAAAAGGCATAGCAAAACTTTCTTCAAATTGGACTTTTTTCATTAGGGAACGAATATATTTTTTTTAAATATTAGCACCATTTTAACATTAACTGGTTTTTGGCTCTCCTGAAAATTTAAGAATGTTGAGTTGTTACAGTTTAGTATTTAGGGTGCGATATGTAAAAAGCATCCAGTTTTTTTTTTAAATCCAACAATAAAAAACAAGTAAGAAAGTATAGTTGGTCAAGCCCGACCATATGATACCCTACACCACAGTATTTAAAAACACATCATGCTTATGTGTCCATGTAAATATGGAGTTATCTATGTTTATAAACTTCATGAAAATCGGTTTGAAAGTTTGTGAGAGGCAGAAATTGCCCCCTGCCCCCCCTTGTGGTCCTATTTTTTAAAAACTGTATAGCTAACGTGTCCCTATAGATATGTATGTTTTAAATTTTATTAAAATCTGTTTGAGAGGCAAAAATTGCCCCTATCTCCCCTCGTGGTCCGATTTTTTTAAAAATTTATACATTTTGTGTCCATATAGATATGGTTCTATCTATGTTTTAAATTTCATTAAAATAAGTTTGATAGTTTCTGAGAGGAAGAAATTTCCCCCTATCTTCCCTCGTGGTCCTACGATTCGGCCCATTTTCAATAGGCTTGGTCCTTCTGCCATTAAGAGCCTATGACCTAAATTTTTCAAATTATCTCCAAAATTGCGACCTTTACTTTGCGCACAAGGTTACATGGACAGCCAGCCAGCCTGCCAGCCAGCCAGCCAGCCAGTCGGACGGACATTGTTAGTTCGACTCAGAAAGTGATGCTGAGTAGATTGGTATACTTTAAGGTGGGTCTAGGACCACTATTTTAAGGCGTTGCACACATAAGCACAAATGCATAATACCCTCTCCACTATTGTGATATGGGTATAATTAACGTGTACTCCATGTTCATAAAAACGATGAAAAATAATAAAAAGTTGAGCTTAAAATGTTCTAAACTAAAATTATTTTCAGAAGTTTGCACTTTTTCTAGAACTTCATTTCAGTCTTTGATATAGATATAAAACAGGTAGCATGTCATATTAAAATCGAACTTACATTGAATAATACTCTCCAGTGTTTCAGTCTTTAACAAGTTTCTTTCCTTTGTCCATTGAGCAGACTAAGTACTCAACTTGAAAAAAATCCAACTCTTTTGCTATTTCTTCAACCAAATGGACAACTGTCATACTAATCAATTGAAATTGAATTGAAACGTGTATGGGCTGCCTTAGAGAAAGCAATTTGTTATCGGTTTTCGATAACTTATAAAAGTTGTTTACACGGTATTACTTTTTACAGTAAAGCTGTTATGATACTTGCTATTTTTTGTATTGGATTTTTTTAGGATTGATTGAATGAAACAACAAATGCGAGAAAGAACAAGAAATACAATTTGATAAAATGTAAACAAAACAAACAATACTGCCCACGTTTTTTCCCCACAAAAAACCGTCATAAAAGCTAAAAATCGCAACAAAAAAGTTAAAAACCGTTTTTTTCGATCAAAAACTAAAAAAAATTGGCAACAGTGCTAACAATTAATCTGGAAATGTCAATTTTAAGTTAAAAAATTTTATATTTTTTTTGACAGTCTTAGATTATTTATCGATAACACATGTGTATTTGTTTGACATTTCAAGATTTTTTATGATATAATCATACTCTTTACACTTAGCCAGTTTTCCTATGCAAATATATTTGCACTGCTCTCCAATATAGAAAAAATACAAAAAATAGCAAGTATCATAACAGCTTAACTAGTTGAAACAAAATTTGAAAGAGGATTGACTATCATCTAATATTATTGAAAGCTTTTACCAGTTTTACACCAGATAACAGTTGAATTAAAGTTCTTTATACAATTAGTTTATGTTAGCAGTGTTATAACAGAAATCTTAACCTTTGTTAACAACTAAAGCAAAAAACTAATTTGTTTGTCTTGACCTGTACAAAAAACCAGGACAATTTAATAGTAGACCAGGACACCAGGACAAGTAGTCTAAAACCAGGACAATCCTGGAAAACCAGGACGTATGGCAGGCCTAGTGTAACACAAAATTCGACTTACGGTGTTACCGACAACGAGAACCTTAATAAGGCTTAATTTGGTCTAGATTAAACGAAAATAAAATGTAGAAAAATTATCCCCAAAGCACTTTTACTTGTTTGTAATACATAGTCGATTATTTAAAAAAAAAGTATATTTTAAATTTTAGGCCTAAATAGTGTAAAACGAACGCAACGAAAAATAACATTGTAAGCAAAAACAACGTCAACGCCACAAGATATACAGCGTTTGAAATTTAAAAATTCAAATGAATTTGTGTGAAAAAAACAACAACAACAAAATTATGAAATATTTTTGATTTTGTTTTTGCTTTCAATGTAATCTTTGGCGTTGCGTTTGTGTTTTACACAATTAGTGCCTAAATGTTAGGTGTTAATATTATTTTTCACATCACTGTATGTATGTATTGCGTAATTTTTTTTCCGCTTGAGAACTTTCGATATCGATAACTATGGTTTGACAGCTAAGAATATCAAACTGTTGATATTTCTGTTCAGAAAGGTTTGGCGAGTAATGATAAATCCAAATTGTGGAATTTTAATTAAAAAAAAAAAAATCTGACCGTGAAGATTATAGAGCACTTGTCCATAGTCCTCCGGCCGTTAACGAATCACAATTAAATCCTTTAAAATTGATTGTTTGCGGTTTACAAGCTCTTTCGACATTAGCCTGAAGCTGTCGTTACTGTGAATAGGGAACGCTAGACGCGAGACGGGCGCAACTTACCATACAACGCGCCTAAAGCTATCGATTTATTGGAAAATCAATTTGGAGACAACTTTATTTCCAGAATTGTTTTTATCACTGGATTACTTTTTATGGGGCTATGCTAAGTCATTGGTTTATGCCGACAATCCAGCAACTCTTGAAGCATTGGAAGCCAATATTCAAGCCACAATTGACGCTTTAAGGCAAGATTTATTGGAAAAGTAGTCAAAAATTGGACTCGTAGCCGCGGTGGACAAATGCCGGAAATAATATTAAAAAAAAATTAGCATGTAATTATCTAACAGATAAATTCCAACAATATTTATGTCCTGTTTTATCATTTTAAGTTCTCATCAGCTAAAAAAAAACATCCTAAACATTTAAAGCCTAGTGTGTATATCGATTATTTATGTGTGAAAATTTAAATGCAAGATGTTACCATTAAAAAATTTTAGATAATTGAAAATCTAGAAAATATACATTTAAATGTTCAAAAAAAGATTTACTTAACAAGAAATTTTACTGATATTTTCTAGTATGTACCCACAAAATCGCCTAGAAAATAATTTATAATTATTTGATATTAAATAATAATAATAAAATTTATGTATATTTTAATAATTAAAACAAAAGAACTTAAAAATAAACAAGTTTTATAAGCTTAATTAGCATCTACTTATAATATGTATGTATGTAGTATATTCGAAAAAAGGTGTGATAAGCGCTAAATACGATTGATGTTTCAAGAAACACATTTTTGTTACCCAGAAAGAATCATCGTTGGTATTATTATCATCATAATTATCTGGAAACAATATTGCAATTATAACCTCAAAAAGGAACTCGTTTTTTAGACATTTTTTTAACATTTTTGCAGAGTATTAATCATGTTAACTTTATTAAAATATTGACAGGTTGGTTAATAGAAATACAGACATGCAAGTATTTTTATTTGAAATTTGTAAATTTGTATAATTAATAATTTCATTTTTCTTTTATATGCGTTATTGTTCGTTTTTAATTAAAAATATTTGCAAATTAAATTCTTTTAAAACAAATTTAAATTAATATTTTTGCTCCATATCAACTATTTTAAATATTGTTTTGCTATACACGCCACCACTGTTTGGCAATGTTTGTTATTTTATAATCTGCAGCTTTATTACTTTAAATTATTTGTCACATAGTAATAACGTGGGTATTATTCGTTACTAAAAAAAAGTACGACAAATATAAATGAGAGAAATTATATTTTTCTAATAAAAGGGTATTTTATTTCACTTCATTTTAGAATGATTTTACAAACAACAATTTATGTACATATGAAAAATCGATATCAAAATTAGGATAGGTTTGGTATTTTTAATTCAGAAAAATTGCTTGAATTTCGACGATTTTCGTATTCTCGATTTCGTTATTGTAAACCCTACGGTACACTTTAAATAACAGAGGAGCGAAACGTTCGCTCATCGTTCATTCATGAGTGAGTAATGGCATTTTGAAATTTCGATGTTTATTTTTCATTTATAAAAATAAAGAATCAAAAAAATATAAATAATAGAACGTTGTATTTTATTCTCAGGTAAATGAAAAAATAATGAGAAAAATATAGAGATCTACTTTTGGCCATTTACAGTGAAACCAAGATTTTGAAAATGAGATCAAATCGATCAATTTGTGAAACCAACATTAAATTTTATAAATTAAATGTCAAATTTTAGACAAACTTAAGATTAAGTTATAAGGCCAATTTTTGATTTTCTAAGTTTTTCTTAAATCTTAAATAAAAAAATTATTTTCTAAGCTAATTTGAGAATGCTGAACACGAATATAGAATTCCTTTATTTTTCTTAATGCATTGCATACAGGAAGTTCACAAAACCATGGATGGGAGATTTAAAGCAAAACATTAGAACAACAATTGCAACTCTTATAGGTAGCTCTGATGAATACTTTTTTTGATAAGTTGTCGCAGCACATGGGTTACTGAGCTTGAAGTCTCAACAGCATTTAAAAGCGTAAAACATGTACTATTATTAAAATGCATAGAGATAATAGTAAATAATACAAATAAATAATATAAGTTTCTGAATAGAGCAAACTTCATTAGCGTTCCTCTATATTTAGTTTTTCTTTTAACTTTAGTTTTCACCAAAAATAATTAAAAGACCTTAATGTTGCTTGAATGCCTGTCCTATTAAACCTTTAACCTACATAAAAGTTAATTAATAAACTACAAATTTCCAAAATATTGTGCTTAAATATAATTTTATTTAAAATTATTCTATAAAATAAAGCATGCAAATTTTAAACATTTTTTTAAAAAATAATAGCTATTTCTTTTAAAAGTTAGTGCTGGTTCACGCTCTTCAAGTTTTAGCCGTCAAGTCATGAGTTTTTAAGAGAGAGAGGAAAATAAATTGCATTTTCTTTTCCCTTCTGTCCTAAAAGCTCAATTCTTGATGACAAAATCTTGAAACGTGTGAACAAGCAATGTCCCTTAAGCTAATACATCCACAAAAACACGCTCATGAAAAATATATGCACATTAGAGTGGGTCAATTTTTTTGCCCACCAAGCGTATAGCAAAATCGTAATCTACGCAAAATTCTAAGAACTTTTCCTACAGAAACCATGGTTCTAAAATCAAAATCGAGCTTCCGGTTTTTGACTTGAAAATTTGGTGCTCAGGAAATCTGAAAAAAGTATACTTTTTTGGAAATATTTATTGCAATTGGTGAATAGTTGGCCTGTATCGCTGAAAGGGGGCTTGTTTAAAAGAAAATTATCTCAGCTTTCTATATCTGTGCTCATTTTTAGAAAAATCTGTACATCAATAATTGGTTAAGAGGTTTTTGTCAAAATAATCATAGTCAAGCTAATAAGAAACCTAAAACTGTTACAATTTTGATACATAAAAGTTAAATAAAATAATTTAACTAAATTTTAATTCAAAGTTGATTAAAATAAAATAATTCTGCGGCATTTTGACAAAACATCTTAAGTGGAGATAAGAAAGCTAAAAAGATTTTAAAAAAACTCGGTGAAAAAAGCATTTTTGTTAAAAAATAAAATAAACAGAAATTAAAGAAAAATTTTGTTCATAATACAAAATTTTAAAAACGTAAGCAAAAATTCGTACGATTAACACCATTTTTTTCAACTTTTTAATTTTGACTTAAGATGTTTTGTCAAAATGCCATAGAATTGATTAATCAAAACTTAATTAAACGAAAATTTCTTTAAATAAAATTTAAGCAAAAACTGAAAATAAAAAAATTAAAAAATAAATATTTTTATTATTATTCTATTTTTTATTAAAACGCGATTTTTGGAAAATTCACAACTTAAAAAATCGAACCGATTAAAATAAAAATAAAAAATTTATAAAAAATACTGGCCAAGCCGGGGGTAAATAAATTTAGTTTCGGCCTATAGCTGTAATTTACATACAATATCTTTTTTTCAATCCATTCGTGGTATTCTGTTGCGCCTTTTAAAATTAACTGAAAAATATCATCTCGATTACATTCTATGGCACGTGGGAAACATTGGTAAGCAATTATACAAATCGCTCAGTTCCCTGAATATGTGCCGGTAACCCTAGATCAGTAAACGGCGTAAATGGCGGGTCAGACAAATTGCTATCGTCCATTTCCAATTTAAAAAATTGTATTAGCTAAAATAACAGAAATTTCTGAAATACAATTGGACACTTTCAGAAGTTACAATTGGAAATTTTTTAAGCTAAATTGGAAATTTCTGAAATACAATTGGAAATGGTATAGTAAGAAACATAGGCCCTAATTATATAATTCGCAACGTTACGCCAAAGAATTACATTGAAAGCAAACACAAATTCATAAATATTTTGTAATTTTGTTGGTGCTTTCTGCGTTTTAAAATTTCAAACGCCTCATTACTTGTGGCGTTGAAAATTTGAAAACGGTACATGAATTTTTGTAGAAAGCAACAACAAAATTACAAAATATTTATGAATTTGTTTTGCTTTCAATGTAATTCTTTGGCGTTGCGTTTTACATAATAAAGGCCATAATTTAAAAACAAAAAATAAATAGGTAATGAGAAACGGAAAAGTTTGTAATTCTATCGTTCACACAATTTAAAGTAAAAATTCTCACGTTTATTCCATTTTAGAAATGTATGGTAAACAAAAATAATTTTTTTTAATAAAAATTTTCACTTTTTTGACGCGTTTCCAAGAATAGCCAGCAATATTTAAAAAATGTACAAAAACTCGTATTAAGCGCATTAGTTAATAAGTGCTGTGGTGATTTAAAGGTTATGTTGGGCCTTGTGACCCAGGATGTAATGGTTTAATTTCTGGTTTGGCCAGTATTTTTTCTTTTAAATACAATTTTATTGAAGTCGTACCCCATACAAAAATGGAGGTTCGAACGAAGCAGGTATGTAAGGAAGACATGAATTTTATATGGCGAGTTCCCACTTTGAAGCAATACATTTATGACACATAAAGCATACAAAAATTGTTAGATGTAACTTCAGCTTTACACACTGATACAGTTATTTTTTAGTATTCTCCCTTAAAAACCTGCTTCGTAGTAAGCGAATGCCGTAGCACTTGAAATGTTATTTTTTTTAAGTTGTTGAGAGTTCTTTCACTTACATAGTTTACTGCATTTCATTTGCTTATTTTTTTAAATGTACCTACCATTAGTGCTTCGCAAAATGAGAAAAATTTTTATTGGGTAATTTTATTTTATTTTTTTCATTTAGTTTCTTTTTTTAAAAGGTAGTGAATTTAAAATAGAAAATTGGGTTAAAAAAAAAAAATTATTTTATTTTTTTTTATTTTACCAGCTTGACTATGAACATTTTGACAAAAATCTCCTAACCAATTATTTATGTACAGAATTTTCTAAAAATGAGCACAGATATATAAAGCTGAGAAAATTTCCCTTTAAACAAGCCCTCTTTCAGCGATAAATGCCAACTATTCATCAATTGCAATAAATATTTCCAAAAAAGTATTATTTTTTTCAGATTTCCTGAGCACCAAACTTTCAAGTCAAAAACAGGAAGGTCGATTTTGATTTTCGAACCATGGTTTCTTTAGGAAAAGTTCTTAGAATTTTCCGTAGATTACGATTTTGCTATACGCTTTATCACTTTTTTTGGGCCCGAACAAATTGACCCACTCTAATGCACATACATATCGTTCATTTGCTGCAAGACCGGCATAACTCAAAAAATTAAATTTTGGAGTTAGAGATGCAGGATTGTTCGCTTTGTTTTTCTTTATATTGTGTATTCAATTCATCTTTAAATCTTTTATACTTTCCCAATTTGAAGAGAATGTGTCTTTTTTTCTAAGTAGTAAGAGCAAATCAAAAACTTTAAATGCGTTTATCTCGAAATGGATTTTTTTGAGTTATGCCGGTCTTGCAGCAAATGAGCGATATGTATGAACAAATAAACAATCCCAGGCCTCAAGCAGTTTCAAGTTATTTAAATTGAACTACTTACTTGTCATTATGTATTTAACAAGCGGAATGCGAAAAACAAAAGCTGAAGATTTCTGTGTTTTGCCTTTTATAATATTCTTTGTTAAAGAATTTTGTCTACACAATAGTTGTCGTAAAAACTCTTTTTTCTATTTTCTTGATTAAAGTTAAACACTGCAAAAAACAAAAAAAAAAAAACATTATTGTTAATTTTTTACAAGCTTATATACATAAATATGTACATACATATACATATGTATATGTATATGAATGTATGTACATATGTGTGTGAAGAAAATTGCGTAATTTTTGCAAATAAGATTATACGTTATGAATTTCATTCATTTAATTTATTTGTAACGTCATTCATTTTATTTCTGGAGAGGGTGGCATGTGAGTTAATAGTCAACCAAAGAAAACATTCCACTAAATGTATTTTAGGAGTTATAATTTATTGCCAGTTAAGGCATGCTGTTTTATTTTGAAAGAAAAAAGCAAGTGTCTGTGTTGTCTTTTTATAGTAATGAACAAAAATTTTTCAAAACAAAACACGGCATAAACAGATATGCATTTGAATTGCATTTGAAATTTGTACAACATTACATATAAAACACATAAAATTATGCATCTTGTTTGAGAAAAATATAAACAAAAACTTTAAAACGACCCAACTAAAAACAAACTATGAATGGAGAAGAATTTAGTTCAATGTCAGCATGTACATATAAAACCAAAAGCGAAAATAATTATGAAAACAAACAACGAAACGAACAGAATACGAAAAGTAAGACTATGCGAAAATTCTACAATATTCGTAGTTTCTGTTACACAAATAAATGAAAAACAAAAAGACAATTTAAGTGAGTTAAACTAGCAGGTAATTAATTGTTAATATTTTTGTTATATAAAAAGATGTTGTTGTTTTGAATTTTTTTTGTTTCACTGATGGCCCGAAGATGAGGAGCACTGGTGCGGGGTCAACATTGAGGATCTGGACATTAGAAGGTCATATAGGCTACCTGTCAACTGCAGTGGATTTTATGCGGTTGTTCTAGGGATCTTAAGGGCTATTGGTAAGGGGCAACATTGCTAGGGGTTTGAAGATAGAGAAAGAAAAACAATAAAGAATTTTTAACATTGAATGTTTGAAATCTAAATAAAACGTATCGTAATTTCCGTAAATTTCTACAAACACCCTCCAATTGCCCATAATTACGTTGGAAACATATTTTGTTTTCTTTTTTCTTAGAAAATTCCAAATTTATTCCAATTGTTGCTTCTTTATTTCTCCTTTTCAAATATTTAATTTGAAAACACAAAAATAAATTCATTTTATATTTTTAAATTTCTTTTTCTACGACAATACGGTCGCAACTAGCATACATATGAAAAAAAATACACCAAATGTTCACGATGATTTAAAAGACATTCTATTACATTCTGCGATTGTATGCGTTATATGAGGACATTTTTACGATGTCATTTCAGACATGTTTTTTTTTTTATTTATTCTCCTTTGAACATGAACATTGGTTTGGTACATTTGAATGGGTACATAAATAAGCAGAATTGTCGCATTTGGAGTGTGGAGAATCCACAAGCTTTTGTCAAAACACCATTACAACCACAGAAAATTACTGTTTGGTGAGCTATATTGGGCCGCGTAAATAAAAAGGTAGCTTTAGATAATACTTGAAATTTTGAAGTTTAAACTAGCTTTGAGGTGAATAAAAATTTCAGTTAAAGCTAGTACTTTATACTGACTAGTAAAAACTAGATTTCCTAGTGTTGACTCAAAAAATGTGTGAATAAAAACGAGTGAATGCTTAAAAAGACTAGTTTTTGCTTAATTTTTTTAAGCTTATGATTGGGGTGCTTGAATTATGTATTTTGAAACAATATTTAAAAAAAAATTGATTTTTTTTGTTTAATTTTATGAACGTTGGCCAAAGAAAAGAATATCTCCTAAGAGCAGATTTTCATCCAGAAGTTTATTTAAAATTATTTATTTTTCGGAAAAATATCTAAAATGGTAAAATCTCTGTAAATGTCACATATACATTTAAATATGTACATATCCCTGCAGAAAATGTCACTAGTGAATTTCTACTGATTCACGGTTGACACCGTCCCCAGTACTAGTGACTTATTATACCCAAGCAATGTTATTTACAATAGACATTTAACATGTGCGTGTCATTGGAAATCTACAACTGACGTTGGTACTACTGACTAGGTAGTTCCATTGGGAACATATGTAGACATTGAAACCAGAGAATCGCTAGTACATTTTAGTAAAAGTAGTCTACACTTTTTGTAAGAATACGAAGTCATAACAATCTTTTTTTATCATTTCTTCAGCTTTTATAGGAACTGTACTTCTCAGTTGTTATTGATAAAATCTTTTTCGTATTAAATCCAAATATAGTGGCAAATGTAATGTAGTGTAAACACTTTGCTGACAATGTCACTAATATAGTCGGCAATACTTGGAGGCACTTGCACCCAGGTTTCCTTCAGGGATGTTACAGTTACATCAAAAGAATTACTTGAAAGCAAAAACAAAGTCATAAATATATTTTATTTTTGTTGTTGCTTTCTACAGAAATTCACTTTTTTGTAGATTAAATTTTTTTGCAGATTCAATTTTTTTGTAGAAAGCAATTTTATAATTAGGGCCTTAATTTTTATAAATTTTTTTAAAACAAGTTACACAATAATAAATAACAATCATTGATAAAGGTCGGTACAGACTTTTGCCATAGAAAGTCTGTTTAAGTGCAAATGTCGATTAGTGCTTTATGCAAATATTGTAAAGTGTAAAATGAGAGTAGTTTAAGAAAAGCTTTTATTTGTAACTTGTAGCTTTGATTTGTAACCTTTGACACTTTCTTGTAACTACAAAACATACAAAATTGTCAAGGTTTAGTTCTCAACAGTACGCTCAAGTAAAAGGTTAGTATAACCGACAATAAAGATACCTATATTTTTACCCCATTTAACCCCCCGTCTTTTTCTTCCATTGTTATCTGGCCGGATCCTTTTTCGCTTTACACCCCATCATTTTTTGGTCCTTCGAACCGGATAAAAGAAGTGAAACCAATCATAAGAGAAAAGCCAAATATTGGAGGAAAAACATAAAGTTTTAAAACGACCCCCCAGGATCTACAAGCAAATCTCGTGGATCAAATACCAAATAAACCCCCCGAAAATACCCAGATATTTTATATCAACAACCTTCAGCTCATCGGTAATATAATCAGCAGCAAAAAGTAAGTTTTTAATAACTTTAAATTCCTACAAAATAAATTAACATTTCAAAATATAAAAAAGAAGAAATTTTAAAACAACAAAAATAGTGCATTCACATTGAAAATAATAAAAAATTATAACAACAATAACAGTGCAAAGCAAATAAAGCTACATATGAAAAATATATGTAAGTAAAAAAAACACAGTTAATTTTGTGTAAAATAAAAATTCCCTTGCTAATAAGGAACGAAATCCACATCTCAAAACCATTCATTTATTGAGTGCAAAATAACTTTAAATATCGGTGAGTGTAAGATAAGAAAAAAGCAACATAAGCTGAACATTTACAAGTGATCAAATCGAGCATAAAGCTTTAAAATAAATCTTTGTTTCGTTAACAACCTACAACTGTAAGGTTGGATCAAACAAAATTAATTTTTGGTTACAGCAAACCACTCAACATCAAACCCCAACCAACATCCAACCCCACGCAACTTGAGATACAAATAAACACAACAAGTGTGATCAAAGAGCTTTTAACTCTCAACTGAAAATTTAATGTAAACAAACGAAAACAAAAAAAAAAGAAAAAAAAGCGAATAACAACAGTTGTACATTTGTTTATGTGTATCTTGGAATCCTTGAGTTTGATTTTGTATCTACAAGCCGTGATTTATTTTGTTTTCATTTAATTTACACCGTTTCTATTTAAAGTTATTTTTAACCGAATATAAATTAAATAAATAAAACTTAATTTTGAAAATAAAGCTCAATGCAATAAATACCAATTTTTACAACAACTCAATATAATTTTTTGAGCCAATATTCACATTCGAATTACATATTTAAATTTCAATTAAAATTAAACTGTTAATCACTACCTATACCGGATATTTGCTTTGCACATTTCTCAAATAAAAATATCTTAAACTATAAAATAAAATTATAAGTATTTTTTTTAAATAAATTTATAAACTAAATAAATACGTTCATACATACGTAAATTTTTACTGCTCGAGTTGTAACTGTGTCTTGAGGATAGTAAGCTGAAAGTTTTATTCAATATTTGTTACCATCGATCATTAAATTTCCAATTTTACCGACTCGTAAAGGAAAATTTAATCGATTCGTAAGAGTGTCACTATAAAAAGGCCCTTATATTTGTCCTTAAATTTTAAATTTGTTATTCAACTATATTTTAAAATAATTCAGAGCATTATGTCAAGACTTGACTCATTTATTCGCGCCTCAGATCGCGTAGTAGAGTTCCAATCTTACTTTGAATCACTTCCCTCTGACGCTCACTCGGTACATACCTTAGAAATACATAAGGATGAATTGTTACGATGATATTCTTAATAAATTTCATGAGTTAGAAAAGGACGTTGAACTGGAGACGCTAAAATCGCGTTTTTACTCAACTTTCGAAGCCCATGTTAAAGTTTTATCGAAGTCAAATGAACTTTTAGATGCCCTTTGTCAGAAGGCTAGTCAAAATACTCCCTCAAACCCCAATTCTACCCCACAAATTAATTCTACGAATCATATTTCATTACCACCCTGTGACACTGAAATATTTTGTGGAGACTATCAGTCATGGCCAACATTTCGTGACATGTTCACGGCCTTATACCGAAACAGCACACGATTATCTCCGGTTGAGAAAATGTGTCATCTTTTAAAAAAGACACAGGGGGAGGCTCGCGAATTACTCAGGACATGTCCTATCACCAATGATGGGTTTGAAATGGCATGGCAAAATCTCGTAAATCGATACGAAAACAAACGTATATTAATTAACGCACAACTGAAGATTCTTTTTAACCTATCCCCAATTTCTAAAGAAACCGGTAGTAATATAAGGCGTATTCAACGTACCATTAATGATTGTGTCACTAACCTCACACTGCTTCAAATTGATACTGTAAATTGGGACACTATATTTGTTTATATTTGTTCTACGTGTCTACCCGAAATCACCCTTAGCCTGTGGGAGCAATCCCTGCCAAATAGCACTGATCTGCCAACGTGGAAACAAATGGACAGTTTTTTGACTTCAAGATGCCAAACCCTAGAGTCGGTGGCTGATATTCGAACTACTTTAGTCAATTCTAATTCCTCGTACAATAATAAAAAGCCTAATTCGTCGGACCCAAAGAAACTTAAAAGCTACCGCACCAGTACTAGCCATCCTAACGATAACCCCGGGAAATGTACTCTTTGTCCGAATACTCACCCCCTTAGATTATGCCCTACATTTCTTGGTTTACCCGTGGCGGAACGGTTTTCAATCGTTAAAAAACAAAAGCGTTGCACAAATTGTTTGGGAATCTCTCATGAATTCAAAAACTGTAAAAGTCAATATGTGTGTCATATATGCAAACAAAAACACCACTCCTTGCTTCATAAAACCGAAACGGTTTCAAATATAGCTGAGTCACAACCAGTTCCTCGTAATGTAGCCCCAGCTCTTAATAAAAATGAGAATAATTCTCACAATATAAACCCCCCTCAGACTTCAAGTTTGAACTTAAACCCCAGCACTTCTGCTCAAGCGGCTATACAAATGCGGCAATCGTACTCTACTCAATTACAGTCCACTTCGAATTCTACAGTTTTACTTGGAACTGCCCTTGTCGACATTTATTCGAATGATTTGAAAGTTACGGTGCGGGCTCTAATCGATTCTGCATCGGAAGCTACCTTTATATCTAAAAGGCTACAAGGTAAACTTTCATTGGAATCCCGATCTTCACAGACACAAATTCATGGCTTAAATGAGGCTCTGACGGCTATATCGACTCAGAGGTGCTATATTCAAATCGGTTCTCCTATCGACAGCTCTTTTGAAACGCATGCAGATGCGTTTGTGGTGAAAAAACTAACCGGACACCTTCCATACTATCCTTTATCGGCGCTTAAGATTGGCGAATTTGCAGATTTGCAAATGGCAGACACACATCTTCATAAATGTTCTGAAATTGATATACTACTCGGTGGTGATTTATACCCAAAAATTATTAGAAATGGTATGCGTTGGAACCATAGCCAGGCATTAGTAGCACAACAGACAGTCTTCGGATGGATTGTTACAGGTCGAATCAGTGAGCGAACCTGTGTAGAATCTGTCTCGTCCTTTTATAATGAAATAGCCCTAAATCAACAATTGCAAAAATTTTGGGAACTTGAAGAAGTGTCAAAAAAGCCTCGGTTATCTGAAGAAGATAGTTATTGTGAAAGATTTTATAAGTCCACAACATATCGTTTAGAGAATGGACGTTTTGTAGTCTCCTTGCCATTTCGTTTGGAATATCCAGAGAACTTGAATATCGGTTTTTCCCGTCATATCGCCTTAGCGCAGTTTCTTAGAAACGAATCAAAATTAATTAAAAATCCCCCATTAAAATCTGAATATGATCACGTGATTTCTGAATATGCGGTCTTAAAACAAATGACAGCTGTCATCCCATCTGATACCAACAACACATATTACTTACCCCATCATGCGGTTTTAAAACCAGACAGTACTACCACGAAACTACGTGTAGTTTTTAATGCGTCTAGCCCTTCATCAAATGGAAATAGTCTCAACGATCTGCTTTACCCCGGTCCAATTTTACAATCTGATTTGACTATACTTATTTTACGTTGGAGACTTTTCAGATACGTTTTCAATGCTGACATTGAAAAGATGTATCGTCAGATAAGCGTTAATCCGAACCATACCCCATTTCAAAGAATAATTTTTCGAGATTCACCTCAAAATAACCCCCAAGACTTTGAGTTAAATACAGTCACTTTTGGTGTTAACTGTGCCCCCTATTTGGCGATCAGAACGCTTCTCGAATTAGCTCGCATTTCTGAGAAAACTAACCCTGTTGCGTCTGAAATTCTACGTAACAATATGTATGTAGATGATGTTTTAGCCGGCGCTCATACAATTTCTTCCGCTGTAAGCGCTAGAGATGAACTAACCAAAGTTCTTCATTCGGCTGGATTTTTTCTGCGTAAGTGGACGGCTAACAACGAACATCTGCTGAAAGGTATTTCCCCCGATCATCTATTAGATGCTGAATTTTTAAAGCTATCAGACTCTTGTACCACTAAAACCTTAGGTTTACGCTGGAATGCTGGAAGGGACTATTTTTACTTTCGTTTAAAAGATTACCCCGATCGAAATGCAATTACAAAAAGATCTGTTTTATCTCAAATAGCAAAACTTTTTGACCCTGCCGGCTGGCTTTCCCCCAAAATTATCGTTGCCAAAATCATAATGCAACAAATCTGGAAAGATGAAACAAATTGGGATGAAGATCTTAAGCCATCAACCCTTCTACAGTGGCGGGCGTTTTTAGATGACTACGCAAACATAGAAACAATAAAAATTCCTCGATTTGTGGACTTTGACCCATCCTACTCAATCCAATTACACGGCTTTTGTGACGCATCCGAGAAAGCTTACGCCGCCACATTATATATACGTACAGAGTTTCAAAATTGTGTATCATCTCATCTGCTGGTGGCGAAAACTAAAGTAGCCCCAGTTAAATTTGTGTCACTGCCTAGAAAAGAACTCTGCGGAGCGGAACTCATGGCTACGATGATCGAATTTATTCAGTCTCAACTAAATTTTCGAAGCTACAAATTATTTTTATGGACTGATTCAACCATAGTTTTAGCCTGGCTGCAAAAACCCCCGAACAGGTGGAAAACCTTTGTCGAAAACAGAGTCTCTTCAATAATCGATAAAGTTGGAAGTCAATCTTGGTCTCATGTTGACTCTAAAAATAATCCCGCTGATCTAGCATCCCGTGGACTCACGATAACCCAACTTGCAACAAATGATTTGTGGTGGCATGGACCTCAATGGCTCCGATTGCCTCAGAATGAATGGCCTAAAAATGCATTAAATTTTTCTACTGAAGAAGAAGCAAAGCCTGTTCGCACCCACGTTATTCACTTTGAAAACTCTGATATATTAAAGGATTTCTCAGATTTCCCCAGAGCCATGCGAATCGTCTGTCGAATTTTTCGTTTTTATTACCGGTGCCACAGGACTTTGCGTAATAAGTTGGTAACTACCCCGGACTAAACTAAAACTGAGTTGGATCATGCAAGATCGCGCTTAGTAATTTCCTGTCAAAAATTGTACTTTCATCCTGAATATGAGTTACTGTCCAAAGGTTCAGAAATCTCACGAAAAAGTCATTTATTGACTTTTAACCCATTTTTGGACTCTACTGGCACTATGAGGATAAACGGCCGACTTTCTAATTCGCCAATGTTAACCTATAACGAAAGGTTTCCGATTTTATTGCCTTTTCGTGGCTGCTATACCAGACTGTTTCTAGACTACCTACATAGATTCTCACTTCACGGTCAGAATGCTCTGCTTTACAGATTAATGCGTCTTCATTATTACGTCCCCAAGCTTAAAGTCCTAATAAAAAGTATTGTATCGCAGTGTCGGATTTGCGTAATACAAAAGCGAAAAAAAAGTGAGCAAATGATGGCCCCGTTACCCCCCGAGAGGACTACGCTTTCACGTCCGTTTACAAATACTGGTGTTGATTTCGCAGGTCCTTTCGATATTAAGACATATGCTGGTCGCGGTTGCAGGGTCACCAAGGGTTACGTGTTGGTATTTGTATGCTTTGCGACCAAGGCAATACATCTTGAGGCCACAAGTGAGATATCAACTGAAGCCTTCCTAGCTGCGTTTGCACGTTTTTTCTCTCGTCGTGGGTCTCCAAATGCTATGTACTCCGATAATGGTACTGCATTTGTGGGCGCTGCCCGTTTATTGGACGGTGATAAATCACAGTTTTTAACACTTGTTCGGCGAAAATTGCTCAATCAACACAGTTTTACCCTTTTGGAATGGCATTTTATCCCACCTGGTGCTCCACACATGGGAGGTCTCTGGGAAGCTGGCGTGAAAAGCTTCAAGACTCACCTTAAAAGAATTTCTCATTGTCAGAGCTTCACATATGAAGAATTTTCCACTATGCTAGCTCGAGTCGAAGCATGTTTAAATTCCAGACCTTTGAGCCCAATGAGCGAAAATCCATCAGACCTTTGTGCACTCACCCCAGGACATTTCTTGATTGGGAGTCCACTGTTATCACCCCCAGAGCCTGATCTTACAAGCCATTCGTTGAGTTATGTAAGTCGTTGGCAAAAATTAAAGGTATTACATCACCATTTTGCTCAAAGGTGGAAAGAGGAATATCTCAAGGAGCTCCATAAACGCATTAAATGGAAATACCCCCAGCGTGATTACGCTATGGGTGACTTAGTCATTATTCGACAAGAAAATCTACCCCAAAATCAATGGCGGCTTGGCCGTATTGAAAAAGTTATTCGTGGTAACGATAGCAGAGTTAGAGTCGCTGAAATACGAACAGCCACTGGCATCGTTACTCGGCCTATAGTTAAACTCGTACTACTTCCCAACCCTGAACAACAATAACAATTCCTTTTTTTTTATCTATTTATAGTAACACAATGCCACGTCTCAACCGAAGAAGTCTTTCGCCGTTAGAAGAAGAAACTCGCAACCGTCGTCGTCAATATCCTAACCATCACACCAGTTCTGCAGATTGCCGTTTATGTCGTAAAGATCATGCACTAAGAAAATGCCTTAAATTCAAAAAGATGAATGTCTCGGAAAAACTAAAGGTTGTCCGACGCTATCGGTATTGTGAAAATTGCCTGGCACATTCTCATGTTGTAAACCACTGCCGAAATACTGATCGTTGCCGACAATGTGGAGGCAGGCATCACACCCTTTTGCATCGGCATGAACGTCTTTGTAACCCAAAACCTCCGTCTAGTAGGACGCCGAGTAAGTCAAACTTAAACTTACGGACTATTACCCTATTGCCCACAGTGATTGTAAAAATGGAGTTAGGAGATGAATGGGGCAATGTCAGAGGCTTACTTAACGCTTGTACTGAACAGAGCTCCATCGCAAAATTTTTGGTCGATCGATACAAGTTGACTGTGGAGACTATTGGCTCTGAGGACTGGTGTAAAATTAAAATTCGTCCCCGGTTCGATGAAGCACCTATATTAAGCCTTACAGTAAAAGTTGATAGCTCACTACCACGTAAACAACCCACCGCACACATTGACGACAGAGTTTCCGAGTTATACAAAAATCTTCACCTCGCAGATCCACATTTTTATAAGCATGAAGACATCAACATAGTGTTAGGCGCTGACATATACCCTCGGATTATTAAATCAGCCATTCAACCACAGTCGATTGGGTCTCCTATGGCGCAAGATACCGTTTTGGGCTGGATTATTATCGGCAGGCTTGGCGTTTAACCCGGTTTCTTACTTTTGTCATTCTACTGTTTGCTATCTTACTTAAAATTACTGTATTATATTATGAATTATCCTTTGTACTTTTTAAAAAAAATCTTGTTTAAAATTGCCTAATATTATTTGCTTATGAATTTGTAAATTTCACTATTAAACACCATTAAAAGAATTGAATTACTTAGTAACTAAAACTTATCTATTCTCGGTTCCTTTCAATTGCATCTTAGCAAGGGGGCCGGGATGTTTAAGTGCAAATGTCGATTAGTGCTTTATGCAAATATTGTAAAGTGTAAAATGAGAGTAGTTTAAGAAAAGCTTTTATTTGTAACTTGTAGCTTTGATTTGTAACCTTTGACACTTTCTTGTAACTACAAAACATACAAAATTGTCAAGGTTTAGTTCTCAACAGTACGCTCAAGTAAAAGGTTAGTATAACCGACAATAAAGATACCTATATTTTTACCCCATTTAACCCCCCGTCTTTTTCTTCCATTGTTATCTGGCCGGATCCTTTTTCGCTTTACACCCCATCAAAGTCTGTGTTGCATTTTTTAAATAAAATAAAAACAATACACAGTACTTGTTAACGCTTCAAGACATAAAAAAGGAAATAAAAATTTTTTGTACTTATACAATATGTATACAAGAAATAAAAATTGATGGTAAAGTCATATCAAATGAACAAGAAATCTCAAACAAACTAAACTCATTTTTTATTACAAGTGTGGAACAAATAATAGATAGCATACCATATATTAAATATGAAAATATTATTGAAGAAAATCTAAACACAATTTTTAAATTTAAGAGTATTGATAGTAAAATATTAAAAGAAACTATGAAGGCAATGAACAATAAAAAAGATCAGAACTTTCTCACGGTGAAGACTCTTCTTAATAATTATGACATGCTTGGTCCGCAGTTAAAACGACTTATTGAGTTATCTCTACAGACAGGCAACTTTCCAGATTGCTTAAAAGAATCGTGCATTGTGCCGATACAGAAAGTGAATAATACTACCGATCCGCAAGAGATACGTCCAGTGAATATGCTGAAGACTATAAGCAAAATATTAGAAAAAATCGTACACTCTCAACTAAGTAAATATTTAGAAAATAACAAATTGTTAAGTGAGACCCAATCAGGGTTCAGAAGTCAACATAGTTGTGAATCACTCCTCAACTTGGTAATAGCGCAATGGAAGACAGAATTATACAACAAACGATATATAGTAGCAGTTTTTTTAGACCTAAAACGTGCATTTGAAACTGTCAATAGACAAATTTTATTGGACAAATTAAATAAATACGTTGTAAAAGGAATCGAACTTAAATGGTTCCATAGTTACTTGAGTGGCAGAATGCAACGAACTAAATGTGGTGAATGTATATCAACTAAAATAAATGTCAATACCGGAGTTCCTCAGGGAGCTGTTTTAGGAACGCTTCTTTTCCTAATTTACATTAACGACCTAGGAAAGGTACTAAAAAAATCGAAAGTATGTATGTTTGCGGATGATGCCCTTATTTATATAAGCGGTACAAATGTTGAGGAATGTGTCCAAATTCTTAATAGGGAGCTTCGGGACGTGGAAGCATATCTTAAGATGAACAAGATTAAACTTAATACAAAGAAAACTAAAGCTATGGTAATAAACGGAAGCACGGATGAAAATATACTTATTGAAGGGGAAATAATAGATAAAGTGGAAGAAATTAAATATCTCGGTGTTATCTTTGACAATAAATTGAAGTTTGATTTGCATTTTAATTATATTTGTAAAAAAATTTCCAAAAAAATAGCTTTTATGAAGCGAATACGTAATAAAGTGTCTACAATCACATGCATAAGAATATATAATACAATTATAAAACCACACTTCGAATATTGTTCGACATTACTATTTCTTGGTAGTCAACAAATGAAGAGCAGACTGCAAAAATTACAAAATAAAGGCATGAGATGTATATTAAGATGCCATAGATTAACCCACGTATCATACATGTTGTTTACTAGAGTTGTCAACCGATTAAGAATAATTCGATTAATCGATCAAACAAAACCAAACTCTTGTTCGAATAATTTCAAAACGCCGATTTTCGAATAACGAATAAATCGATTAATTAATGTCGATTAATCGAACAACTTCTTTTTATTAAAAAATAAATTAAATAAAATCTTAGAATATTATGTATTCTCATAAGTTTTAAGTGATTTTATACAAAATATAGGAAAGTTAAAAAATATTGTTGCTATAGCCCTAATTGTAATTAATCTCAATTTTTAGTAAGCAAAAACCGTGTTGAGTACACATTGTATATCAAAAATGTATTTTATGTTTTTATTTAACAAATCTTATCAAACAATAAAGTAGGTGAGTTGCAAAACTCGTTCGCTACAAAATTTAAAATACGAAATGAAATGATATACTAATTGTATGAATGCATGTCCTCTTCCATGTTTTTAGCACGGACATACAATCAGAATATTTCGTCTAATAAAGCGCCAAAAGAACTGTAAGAATCATTTGCCATCTCGTTTTTTTAATTCTGCAACGAACGAGTTTTGTATCTCGTCTTCTCAATTGTATCAGTTGTTTTGTTTTTAAGTCAAACGTTAAAACATTTTGAAGAAAGGAAACTTTTCAATTTCGGGTGAAAAATTTAGAAATAAACAAAAAGCTTAAAAATAAAGAATTGATTTATATAAATCAAATATTGAAAGTAAAAATTGTTGTTATTGTATTATAATACAATTTTCTTAAATTATATATGTATATCTTTACAATTTGTAAGTGCCACAATACTACCATTGAAAACGATGTAGTGGAAGATAATCCCACGACATCAAGAAATGCTGAACTTGGTCCAATGGAAAAATACATTAAGACAGTGGCTGTCGATAGAAGAGATTGTAGACAGAAGTTTGGCTGAAGATGGTAGGTCTTCCAACGAATTCGAAAATCCAGAGTAATATCGAATTATTAAGGAATTAAGGGTTTTACGATGCCTTAAAGTAATACAACTATGTGGAGTTAAGATGAAAAATTTTATGCACCAAAAAAAAAAAGTGATAGCGGATGGAATGGAAGATTTTCCATAGTAATTTTTTTGTTAAAATAATTTTTTTATTCGTTATTCTCATCGATTAATCGAATAGTTTTTTAGATTTAATCGTTTGATCGAACGAACAAAAACAATTATTTGAATTATTCGAACAAAGTTGAAAGGCGAATAATTGACAACTCTATTGTTTACGTTGCAATGGCTATCAGTCAACCAAAGAATAATACTGAACGTACTCATATTTGTATATAAAATAAAAAATGGAATGTTACCCAACTATTTGCGAAATCAATTGGTATATGTAGCGGATGTGCAACCATATTATCTTCGTAATAACAACGATTTCAGATTAAACTTTAGTACAACAAATTTCTATCAAAATATTTTATTCTATAATGGTCTTAAACTATTTAACTCAATTCCGTTAGAACTAAAAATTGAAAATAATTTTCATGTCTTTAAGCGTAAAATTATAGCATATGTTAAGGAAAAATTTTAAATTTCGTATAAAAATTGTAAAAAAAAAAAATGTAATTGTAAACTTAATTGTTATTAAAATAGCGAATTTTGCTAAATAAATAAATTTTGCTAAATAAATAAATAATACTAAATTCTGTTTTATACATTAATATTTTTGAAAATAAGTTTAAAAAAATTTATAGGAGGAACTACTGGCATACATGCTCTGTTCCCTAGCAAAAGTAAAGTGAGAAAATCTAAGGGAAACGTGAAGAAATTACGAGGGAAAAAACTTTTCACGATAAGGGGAATTTATTCCTGTGAACATTTTTTCACGTTATTATTCTCCTTTGAATTACCTTTTTTCCATGGGAGTTTTCCATGATCGCAAATATGTGAAAAGGGGAAAAATTACGAGGGATAAATTATTCACGATAGGGGTGATTGTCTCGATTATGTGAACTTGTCCATTTAGTGAACAGGCCCTGTCTGAATTAGTTCATATAAGCGAGCGTCTACTGTAATAAACGATATTCACCACGGTTGTAGCAATTTTCAACATAAACAGCCAGTCCCACGTGGGATTGGCTGAAAATTTTCTTCGAATTCCAATATGCGTTAACACACTGATTTTCAATAATTAAAGTCAGCTGTTGTTAGAAATTTTGCGACAAAAAAACATAATCTATTTATCTATGTATATACATACATATATAAAAGTGTTTCGTGAGTGACTGACTGACTAATTCATTATCGCCCAGGCCAAACCGCTGACCCTAGAAACTTGAAATTTAGACCAGAGTTTGGTCACTCCCCAAATCGATCCACTAAGACGGGATTTTTGGAAATTCAAATGTTTAGGGGGTAAACAAAGGTTAAAAACGGGAAAATTCGGTAACCTTATATCTTCGAAACTAAAAGATACAAAAAACAATTTAATACTTAGGTGACTGGTACTTTTTTGACATTCGGCCCTCTTAGGGAGTAAACGGGTAAAAACTGAATTTTGGAACTTTTTTGACACCCCATTTATCTTTTGAACCAATAAACATAGAAACAAAGTTTATACCACATTTGATCCTTATCAAAAAAATACGAACACAAATTTGGTACTTTTTCGAAATTCGAACATTTAAGGGTTGAAAATCGTAACTATTTTTGGTACTTTTTTTACAAAACATTTTCCTTCATTCATTGACATATTCGTACTAAATTATGGGCTGCCACTGCAATACTGAAATTTTTGATACTTTAATGGGGGAAAAATATAGTAGTACCCAAAAAAGGCAATACGGAAATTTTATATTTTTCTTTAGCTTTTAGGTTCTACTAAAGTATCGGGTTGAATGCTAGAATTTAAACAAGTTTAAACCTAGAAAAATAAACTTTGGCAGTAAAATACGTCCACGAAGAAAAAGGAGACGCTAACGAAGTAGCGGGTATATACATATATGCTAGTTATTAATAAAAGTAAAACAAACGAAAAACAAAAAGATGTATATCCATCACAATATAACACAAAAAATTCGTTCCCGCGGCAATTGGGTCTACGTACCGGAACGACTCCGAGTATCTATTGCTCCGACCAAAGATAGTCAACCCAGCAACACCAACACCAATACAATTATTTAACACAATTTGTACGCTTACACAAGAAAAAAGTTAATAAGAAAAATACTTGCTTGCATAAAAAGTATTTAACACAGATGAAAAAAGGGTATTATCTCACACTTAATTATAAATGGGGTTAAGAAATAGAACAAATTTGCATTTATTTTTGCAACATATTTAGAAAGGAAAACGACAACTTTTCACATTTTTGCATACATTTTTAGAATAGAACAAAACCCTGAGCGAATGATAGCATGTATGGAACATTATTGTCAGAAAAGAAAACACCCTAAATTAGGATATATTTAAAAAATTTGAAATAGGCGAATTTTTTTAACTTACCTACTAAAAAAACCTTAAAAGTTAACGCGTAAAAAAGTAAATTTGTCGACAAAACCTCGTCCAAAATCTCAATAAAGATACATATAAATACCCACCACTATTATGGATAACAATCTTGAAGCGATGTGGTGGCTTAAGTCTTGGCTGTGGTTTGTGTCTTGGCCCGGGCATTTTGCCAGCAACTGGTGATTCCCGAGGCGAAGGCAAGGAACTTAAAGGCTTTGGCGACGAAAAGTTATCCATCCCCTAAACCGAGGTGTTATGCGACCCGTGCCTATCGGTTGGTTTGCAGTCAGGGGTTACCGACTGTATTAGTACGGAGCTTTGCTGATACCTGGGCACCTCAGCAAATAGACCACGCCCTTACCACGTTAATGGGGGCTATGACGTGGTGGACCTTTCAATTCCCCTACACTCGTGGGACCAAAAATGAACAACAATTTCGAAAAACAAACACAACCAGAACAAGCACAACAAAAACAAAAACAACAAAAACAAACACAAAAAAAACAATTAACGATAACTGATGACGGACAGGCGAGAAAAAGGACAACGATTGACAGCGAGACGAAAAAGCCAGGAGCTGTAACAGCCCAGGCAACCAGTGAAGATCGGCCCAAGCTGATCGGAAGTGGTAAGGCAGCTCGACCAGAAGGCGGCTGTTCCAAAAACTGCGGCGAGGTACCCCTGAACTTCGCTCCAAGTACCTCAAAAACCGCTCAAGCCCTTTCCGTCATTGGAACGGATAAAACCCCTTCTCGGGTGCTGCAAAGTTGGGTATGACTAAGTCGCCTAACAAAGCAGCTTCCCATGTGTCTATTGTGCAAGGAGGGATGGCGATGACAACATCCTATCCCAAAGTTGCACCACCCCCCGCCAAACTCGGCGACCGCAGAAAGTCCCCTTGGCACAAAAACCCTACAAAGAGGGCTTCGAACACAAGGCGTGCTGCCTTGCGTTTCATCGACATTCTCGGCTCCAAGAAAGCCGAAGACCTCACCAATGAGCAGAAAGCTTCATTGGCATGGGCAAAAGCCCACATAGCTGAGCTGCCAAGTGCTACTCCTCCAGTCCCTGGAAAGGTGACAATGCCTAAACGGCAACGTTCGGAGGAGGAAGCTGCAGCCGTTAAACAGCAACCAGGGACGAAACGTCCCAAAATTTCATCGAAACCGATGAACAAATCTTTTAGCGAGGTGGCCAAAGGTCACCTTGTACGAGCTATCATCGACAGAAGCGTTGATAATGGTGCCATTTCTCATACTAAGTGGGATCTGGTAAAACAAAAACTTATGGGTGTGTTCTGGACGATCCTCAGGGAAAATCCAGGGCCACCCCCTCAATGCGATGACGCTGGCTGGTACCAGGGTCACGTAAAGCTGATGGCTTGCGCAGATGAGCGCTCAGCGCTGCTTCTAAAGCGGGCCATTGAACTACTAGGAGAGGTTTGGGAAGGTGCCAGGCTTGACGTGGTGTTAGTTGGAGAGATACCACGGAGGCCGAGATCGATCGCCACCATCCCCGCCAAACCATCTGAACCTGAGGAGATCTTGAGGATCATTCAGTGCTGCAACCCTCAACTGCCCACACAGGACTGGAAAGTAGTGAAGGTTTCAGCTGCTGAGGGGTCCTCAAGGACGGCGATTGTGGTTATTAACCAGCAATCCTTGGAGCCACTGAGGGAGAGGCAGGGCAAGCTCTACTATGGTTTTAGTACGATCTTGCTCCGTGTCTACCGAAGTGACAACAAGGGCAATCCGGCTCCGTCGGTAAGTGAGGCCAAGCAACCTGAGGAAAGCATGGCTTGCGACGATGCCGTGGGCTCAAGTGACAAAGAGGATACCCAGTCTGTCTCAGGATTGGTGGGTGACTTCTTTGATCACTTGGGTGACATGGTTGATGAGGACGTGCTGCTGGAATCTGACCAGGAGGACGTCAACATCACAGTGGTCGCCAAAATGGATCATGGTGAAGGTGCTACAGATAAACCTCCACCACTCTAAAGCAGCATCTGCTGCACTGCTCCTCCGTGTGGTGGAAAGAGGGGAGGAGCTCGTGATGGTCCAAGAACCCTGGATTCATAAGAATCGGGTTTGCGGACTAAACCTAAAAGGCTACAAGCTATTGTTTGCGAAAGGTACAGGTAACATAAGATCTTGTGTCTTAGCTAAAAACTCTTTGAATATCTTCATTCTTTCTGATTACAGTGATGAAGATACTTCTACTGTTGCTCTTGAGACACCGGACGGTATAGTCTGGATGGTCTCGGCGTATATGGCGCATGACCACGGGCAGGACCCTCCCAACGGGCTTATCCGTGATGCCGTAATAAAGGCTGCGGGCACTGGAACGCCGATTGTAATCTGTGCCGATGCTAATGCGCACCACACTATATGGGGTAGTACGGACACAAATGTAAGAGGTGAGTCGCTTTTCTCCTTTATTATTAATTATAATTTAGGAGTAGTAAATAGGGGCTGTGAGCCTACGTTTGTGGTTGCAAATAGGTGTGAGGTTCTTGATGTCACGCTAGTTAGTATAAACCACATCAATTTGATCGAGGGTTGGATGGTATCGAATGACTGTTCACTCTCTGATCACAGATATACATTTACTTAATTGCGAATAAAAGCGAAACGCGTGCATCGATTTTATGATCTTTGTCTCATTTTGCTCATAGGTTATGTGACTTTGCGAAAAAATAACTAGACTTGAAACTTTTTTCCATTTTGGATTTTTTATGTATTTAAAAAAAAAAATTTAAATTTTTAGGCAAAAAATAATTTTTTCCCTTCATACATTCATTTTTAACTTCGAAAGTGTTACTTGTATAGGAAAACAATATATGAACAGATTAAGGGAATTGTAATTCTTAATTTTTTAAAATTTATTTCAACTAAATTGGGCTAGTGGTTGTCGAGCTATGTCAAACAACAGGGCCTAAAACGTGATAAATTCCCCTATACGATAGTACTAACTTCAAATCGATACTAACTTCAAATCGCAGGTAAGAAGACAAAACGAATGATGCAGAAATTCTTCTTTTTGGGTCTAATTTTACATACAGTTCACAGAATTGAGTTGGCAATCAATTAACTGAAAAATGTTGTACTGTGTAATTGTAGTAAAAATTTTTTTTTTTTTTTTTTTTTTGAAAAATGTAATATCTGCAAAATATTAAATTTTTTATTAAAAACGGACTAAGTAAAAAACTTATTTTTTTATTTGGCTGATTTTTTTTTTTATATAATACCTTAAACTGTTCTTTAAAAATTCTAAAACTTCGAAGGAGGTGTTTTTTAAGATATGATTTTTTTACTTTCGCAACCATTAAAAAAATTATGTATTCTTAAAATAGAATTTTAATGTTGTAATTTTGAGCAAAACGATCGGCTGAGATATTCAGGAGGTTTCTGAAAATCGAAAACGCAAATCGATTTGCCGCTTCGCCACAAACACGAAGTCAAACCTTTGATATAAAATTAATTTAAATTTGACATTAAACACAATTCTCTAACGTTTTTGAAATGTTTGATTTTTACATTTAAATTCAAATTGATAATGATTTGAAAATAAACATTTGAAATCAAACGTTTTATCAATTTGATTTAAAATTTGTATCAAATGTTAAATTCAAATCAAAACTAAACTTGGCAATACTAAAGCGAGAAATAAATGTAAACATTAAAAATTTGTTTTACAAGTGAACGATTTATTTCTTGTGAAAAATTAAAATTATTTGTGAGTAATTACAATGATTAAGAACGAATTAAAAAAAAAATGGAAAAATTAGGAAATTATAAGTTTGTTTTATGATCGCGGTGCTACAATCTTCAAAATAAAAGGGAGCCAATTACGTCTTTGCAAGAATTAGAGGACAGAAAGAACATTATTTCATCTCACAGTTTATTTAAATAAATAATAAATTTAAATTAAAAAAATAAAATATTTCTTTATGTTCCACATGGTATTAACAAGTTGAAAATAAAGGAATTTTTCAATTTGAAAATAATTTCCCCTTTCTTCTCCGTGTTTATTGGGTTAAAATTAAAATTAAATTAAAATGTAGTTTTAATGGTTATCTGAAATTACGTATTTTACTTTATTTTTACAAAATTATGAAAACTCAGCAACCAGAAATTTTAGTGAATAAATTTTCTTTTATCAACTCCACAAGTAATATTCAGATTGATGTGCCGTTAAAAGACATCTTTCGATATCTGACCGCTCTTTCGTAGGGCGTGTCTATCGAGTTTGGAATGTCCTACCTAATAGTCTTAAACTTTTTTCCTATTCATTTTTAACATATAAGCGTAGAATTATTGAGTACTTTAATGGAATTACAACCTAATATATTTGCACTTAACGGTTTTTTTTCTTCTGTTTCTTGCCACTGTCTAAATTTTTAGTTTTAATTTTTTTTTACTTTTATTGGATTTCAATATTACAATGTTCATATGGCTGGGGGCAGTGTTGCCAATTTAGCAATTTAGTGGCTAGATTTAGCCATTTTTCACCCTGTTTAGCCATTAAAAAATGAGTTTAGCCATTAGCCATTTTTTTAGCCATTTTTCAACTTGTTTAGCCATAAAATTTTTTTTGCCGTTTTTCTTTTAAAAGAATAATTTTTATTTTATTATAAAAAAAAATTAATTTAAACGTGATGTTGCTTATATATTTATGGGATCAATTGTCTTTTGATATTTTCTATTTAATTCTACCTTTAAATATATATATATATATATATATATATATATATATATATGTATGTGCATGTATATGTGTACATATATATTTTTTGTTTTTTTTTTTTTGGTTTGGGACCAAGGGATTTAAGTTAAATTCTAAATTTAAATATTTTTAGTATTAACTCAGGTATATTTCTTTGTAATATAGTTTGTTGGCCTAATGAGGCTTTTATATTACCTGCAATAAATTGAAATTGAAATTGAAAAGTAAAATGAACATTTTGAACAATTAAAACGCCTTTAATTTAAATCACCAATTTTACAAATGTTAAAAATCGCTATAAACTTTGACGCTGAAACATCTTTCAAAATAAAGGAACAGTATTCCAATATTAAATTTATAAAATGGATCAACACAAACATCGCTGTTTCTTTTTGGTTGCAAAAATTGTTTTAGAAATTTCAGAATTGACTAAAATGTTGCTCTCACATCCATGATCTAATGTAGAAGTAGAGAGGGTGTTTAGTCAAGTAAACATCGTTAAAAGTAATTTGAGAAATAGGTTACATTTAGCAACCGTTAATTCGATTTTATCAATTAGGTAAATATTTTTACCATAACAATACAATATTTATACCACCACCACAATAGTGGAGAGGGTACAATGCGTTTGTGCTTAAAATATTGGTCCTAAGCCCACCTTTACGTATACCGATTATTTCAGAATTACCTTGTGCGCAAAGGACAGGTCGCAATTTAGAGATTATTTGATAAAATTTGGTACAAATGTTCTAATGTAGTGTGGAGTATCATAAAGTCGGGTTTAACCGAATATACTTTCTTACTTGTTTTTATTGTAGATCTGGACTCAAAAGGTTGGGTAAATGTTGTCGTGATTATGATTTACCTTCAAATTATTTAAAGCTTATGATTATTTGAAACTAATGAGTGATTCCTATGAGATGAAAAATAAAGACATCGAATTGTTCAATGATTTAATTTTTTAATATTAATTTACCAAAAAGTAATTTCAATTTTTGGGAATAAAACATTTTAATTTCAAAAGATTTTGCTATTCGTGCTTAATTCCCAGTTTTTATTCTTGACAAAAACACTTGAAATTTATTGTTGATGGGATAAGCTATTCCTATGTATTTCACTGGTTTCTTAGGCCAGATTATCAGGAAACTTCATCCATAAGGATTTTAGACAAACTAAAGATATTAAACCAAATAAAACTGTTAAATGTAAAAGAATTATAGCAACAGTTCTACTTGTAACAATATCAAAGCTTGAACAAAACACATCAACAATAAACAGCAGTGGGTTTATCTCATCTTACATTCCCCACTACAATTAGTTGAAATTCTCTCAACATTAATTGTAGTTGTAAGTAGGTTAAGAAAAACAAAATAAAAACAACAACAACTTACAAAAGATGTTGTCAATTAAGTGTTTTTTAGGCCGTGCACTTGCCTGTTTATTATCAAAAAGTAATTTCAATTTTTGGGAATACAAAATTTTAATTTCAAAAGATTTTGCTATTCGTGCTTAATTCCCAGTTTTTATTCTTGACAAAAACACTTGACATTTATTGTTGATGGGATAAGCTATTCCTATGCATTTCACTGGTTGCTTAGGCCAGATCATCAGGAAACTTCATCCATAAGGATTTTAGACAAACTAAAGATATTAAACCAAATAAAACTGTTTAACGTATAAGAATTACAGCAACAGTTCTACTTGTAACAATATCAAAGCTTGAACAAAACACATCAACAATAAACAGCAGTGGGTTTATCTCATCTTACATTCCCATTACATTTCAAATAACAAACAAAAGTCCGACGATTTTCACCGATCGCTTAAAAAAAGTCACAAAAATTGCAGTGCAGGTTTGTGATAAAATCTGCTGCATACATCCAGGCTTGAACATTTTTTTGCACTTATCAATTATATTTCTCCACAAATTTATTTTTACCGGCAAAACTGTTGATTATAAAGAAAAATGTTATATGAACGGATTAAAGAAATTGTAATTTTAAATTTTTTTGAGTTTGTTTTAGCAAAATCGGACAAGTGGTTCTCGAGTTATGTTAAACAAAAAAACATCAAGATAAGGAAAAAATTTAAAATGTCATAAAAAAAAACTGACACATACGAACCCCAAACCCTTTGAGGGTTTTACTATACTGACCTAGTACCATCACCCTGACTTGGAATTTCTCACCCCCCAGATTGGCTGTTGTACTGTGTAATTAAATGTAACGTGCATATGGGTAATTCCATAGTCACATACGTGACAGTCGTACGCTTTAATGAGACAAAAACCAACGAAAGCGTTAACAATTTGCTTACTTCTTTTTGGTTTTGTGTGGAGCATTAAAAGCTATACATTTGGTTAAAGAAAAAAAATAAACATGCAGCTCATAAAATATAAGCAATTAAAGGCGGTGACGTGGCGTGACAAAAACCGAAGTTTGTTTTTTCCTTGTTAGCAAAAATGCAAAACTCTGCAAACTTCGTCGGAATATTTTGCAAATATTTTTTGTCATAATTCCCAATATTATAATTTTCAGAATTGACAAAACTTTTCTTGATTTTATCCTACAGCCCGTTGTTTTGTTTGTGGCGTTACGTGATGTAACGTGACAAAGTTTACCATGTAATACTTGTACTAAATTTTGTTATTAATAACTGTTTGTTTTTTTAATTCATAAAAGAAAACAGGTTATACATTTTATATAGCAGCATAAATAATATTGCTAAGAGAATTCACCTACCTGAATAAATGTGCCCTTATGTAAAATTTTGTTCTTATTACAAAAATAGATTTTAATACAGTTTTAAATGAAAGTAATACCTATATGTATATAAAACAATTCATTTAAAAACAATTAATAAATAGATATTATTAATTAAAAAATTTAATTTAAAAAAAATAACGGCATCAGCATATAAATTATGAACCAATCATCCCAAAATTCTGTAGTGTGATTTCTGGGGATAAGAATAAATTTCAATACAGCAGTGAAATTAGTTTTCGAGCTTACAGCGAATTTCAGAGGGCTACTTAGTATGGGATATAAGGTAAATTATGGACCATATATCACAAAATTGCATGACATTTTTCAGGCAATATTAAGCTAAGTTGAAACAAATTTTACCGCAATTTAATTAATTTCCCAGAGTAGGCTTTATAAGCGGCCTATTGTAAATTATGGACCGATCTTCCCCAAATTTCCAGTCGTATAAAACGAATTTGTGCAAGATCTTATATTATTCCATGCATTATTCCATCATTTATGTTAGTTTTTGTAACAAAATTATCATATTTTAAGGATGGTGGTTTCACATTTTGATTCACAGCTCTGATCCTACTGAACCGATTTTTCTGGATTTCAATCCTAAACCAGGGACCGTAACAGTTATGCCTTTTTTCATAAAAGTCAGATGAAAACAGTTTTTTTTTGATTTTTATTTTTTTGAACAAAAATAACAGTTATATGTATACCTATTGATTTTTATTTTTTCGAGCAAAAATAAAAGATATTCTCTAAATAAATGTACGTGTTTTAATAATTTAGATGACTTTAATAGTTATTTTAATGTGCATAAGGAATTCCTATGATAATTACACACTAAAATAAAAATTTAAAGTCAACTAAATTATTAAATCACGTATATTTATTTAGAGAATAACTTTTATTTTGGCTCGAAAAAATAAAAATCAAAAAATAACAGTTATTTTTGTTCAAAAAAATAAAAATCAAAAAATAACTGTTATTTTTGATCGAAAAAATCAAAAAATAACTCTTATTTTTGTTCAAAAAAATAAAAATCAATAAATAACTGTTATTTTTGATCGAAAATATAAAAATCAAAATTAAAAAAAATCAATATATTTTATCATTGACAAATGCATGAGGAACAATATGGTATACTTGAATCAGTTTATCGACATTTATTTCTATATGCTTTTTTTGTTTTAAGATTCCAATATAACTGTTATTTTCGGTCCCTGTCCTAAACTGATTACACAGAAAAAAATATCAGTAGTTTTGTTTATCAATTAAAAAAAAATGGTTTAAAATGTATTAATTAATTTAAATTGAATTAAATTATTTTTATGTTGAAAGAAAATTAAAAATATAATTTTGATTTTATTAACATTTTAGTTGTTTGGAAATAAATTTTTAATTAAAATATAATTTAAATAACAAATAATCTTAATTGATTTAACAACTTTACTTTAAGTGAGCGATAAAGTAAATTAAGGTTCATCCTACCTGGTAGGTTAAAGTAAAGTTGTAATAATTGAGCACTTTTTATACGGCTGATAAAATCCTACGTTTAGCTATCAGTAAGTTGTGAAAACGGGCCTTAGAATAACTCAAGGAGCCAGAATATATGTACTTTATAGGGCCTTAGATGTATATTAAAAAAGTTTCACACGGAATGACACACTTAGTTTACCCTCATTCACCACTAGTGGTTCTGCTTTGAGCAGAACATGTATGTTTTGAATGTTTATATGTGCAAACACAATCACAGCTGCTAGATCAAATGAATTTTTAATTCAGCCATTTGTGTTACCATATCAGCAAACTTAATTTGTTTGCCTTTCTTTTTTATAAAATAGTGATTGATAAAATAATGTTTTTTTGTTTTTATTTTATTTATGAGGCGCTTTAAAATAATATTTTGTATTAAAGATATAAATTGTTGACCAAAAATCGAATGCTGTTATCCAAAATATGCACTTAAACAAAATGCACGTACAAGATTTTTTTTCTAACAATATTAAGCCTTAGCAAAAAATGTAGTTAAGTGAAATGCAGCTAAACGAAAAATACTGTAATAAATTTAAACAAGGAAAAGTTTGCAGTAAATTTCATCAAAACAGATATAAAGAAAAACATGTTATCAGCCGTTAAATTGAAAGTAAACTTGCCAAACAAATGGAAAGGTGAAATTGAAAGCCATCTCGTGGTCAATTAAAAAAGTGTGAGTGTGCTAGTAAAAAAGTAATGGTGTTTTCTTTTCTGACAATAATGTTCCATATATGCTACCATTCGTGCGGGTTTTTGTTCTATTCTAAAAATATATGCAAAAATGTGAGAAGTTGTCGTTTTCCTTTCTAAACATGTTGCAACAATAAATGGCAAATTTGTTCCATTTCTTACCCGCAGTTATAACAGTGTGAGAAAATATCCTTTTTTTATTGTGCCTTTTTGACGGAAGCCCATAGTGGTCGGAGTGGTAACAATATTGCTAGTGCTTAAATTAAAATTTTAAATGAATTATTAAAAGATTGTCCACTTATTAAAATTTTGACATTATGGAGAGATTCTTGCGTACCTCAAAATAAAAATCAAATTAATGCAACCGCAATCAAAATGTTCTTTAAACAAAATAATATTGATGCCGTAATACAAAAGACTTCAGAACCAGAACATTCTTTAATTCAAGAAGTGGACTGTGTCCATGGTGTTATTGACCGGTACTTAAAGAATATTGAAATTCATAGTCCTCTTCATTTACTAAATTTGCTTAAAACAATGCCAAATAATAAAAAAAACTTAAAGTTATGGAAATGCTTCCGGAAAATTTTCGCACATACATACATACTCGTTGGAAGCAAATAAAATGGACTTTCGAAAAGTCCCTTTTGCTTAAATTAAAGTACTTCTATACAGTTAAAATAATGATTTATGTATAGGTATATTATAAAACTTCTACCAGAGAGGAAAAATATAATAAATTGTTTGAAAACTCCTGAGAATTTGTTGACGAATGTTTTGAAAATATCGAAACCATCATTTATTTCCATCGATAAAAATAGAGACATAAAAGACTTACTTATATTTCTTCCACGTGTTGATAAAGCTTATTATATTTACTCAATATTAAGTTTTAAATTTTCTTTTTACTTTTGCATTATTTAAGTTGTTTAATTTGTGGCTTTTTATGTAACTTTTCATAACAGTAGAACTGTTTTTTCTGTTTTTGTAAAGTAAAATCAAATAAAAAAAACTATAAAAAAAAAATTCTCAAAAATTACTCAATACACAGCAATAAGTAGACGTATGCAGCACAAAAAGCAACTTTTTTAATTTTTTTGGGAAAAGTGGCGTATGCGGCACGAAACAATATTTTTCATTTTCAAAAAAATACTATTAAATTCTAACTTAATTCATGAAAGTTCGCAAAAATTTGCATTTTTCTTCAAAGCATATACCGAGAGCAGTGGTAAAAATATAAAAAAATTATATCGGGTACAATTTGAGTAATCTTCATGTAAATCTTCTTTGTCGTTTTTCTCCACTCCGACTTTTTGGCATATGCGCCAAACCAATTCTGAGCTGACGAATTCTAATTCTAAATGAACGTTCGAATACTGAAAGACTTATTCGAGGTAATTCAATCTGTACATTTCGAGTAGAGTGATTAAATGTGAATTCTTCCACTATAGATTTAGGTTTACTGTATTTGAAAACTTTATAAAAATTAAGTAAAAGACGCAAATGTAAATATTTATTGAAATCGCAACCTAAAAAAAAATAAAGAGTTCAGATACCCTATCATGTTCACGTATGCTAATATTAAAAATATAGCGAATAATTCTCCTAAAAATTTTGTTAAGATTAGTTAAAATAGTAGATGATGTTCCAGAATAAACCTCCAAACAATAGTTAACCCCAGACATAAGCAGAGCATGAGCCAGACGAAATCTTACATAAAGCATAAAGCCTTCTCAAAATAAATTAAACTTGATTCGATAAAGAATTTATATGTCTTTCAAAGTTTAAATTCGAGTCGATAACAACTCCCAGACAATTATGCGAGTCTACATACTCTATCAATTGATTCCGCATCCATATTCTAATTGAATTAAATAAAAATAAATAAATAAAAAATAAAATAAAATTTGCTTTGCTCATTGTCGGTTTTGCAAACCAATATTGGTTTCATTTGGTGTCATGAAAACAAGTCGGATTTGTTATTTTCGAATACCTACAAATAAAACCGATATTCGAATCAGCTGTTTAATGTTTTGGCTCATGTGTTTACAGCGTTAAATGCAATTATTGTTTTAACAATTTTGTAAATTATGAGTTTTGCGCTAAAATGTTGTAAAACCTGTGTTTTTATTGAAGGAAAATTATGGAAAAGAAAATAAGAAGTAGAATACCTATGTGACACTGAATTAACAAAACTATGAATTAATCACTGTTTTATAATGTTACAAATTGATATTACAAAATAAAATAGTAATAGATACATCATACGAATTCCTTAAAAAATAAAATAGCCTATACGGAGGACTTGCACTTTGAATGAAAAAAATTGGTCAATTTAAAGACAAGAAACGGTATTATGTATTCGTCGAAAAATCCAATATGAAGAATTTTTATTTACCGCGATATTGAGGTTTTAATAGACATCAATTTGCCAAAAACTTCAAACACGATTTTCTCAAAACCCCAAAAATATTATACGCTATTGTTATATTGAGGGGACGATATGTATTATTGTGTTTCTTTAAATGAGGTGAATGACTTTAACAAAGAGTACAATGTGAAAAAAAATAGTTAAAGTTATTTCAATTGCAAAAATGCAACACTGGACCCAGTTCTACTGGAGCATGCGTGAAAATTTCAGACATAACAAGAAAAAAATGCAGTAGAATACAGACAATAATGAAAATACCACTTTAAACAAAATGAAATATGAATATTTCAATTTAAACTAACAAAAATTGATATTTATTTGACAATATGCTTATCAGAAACCCGGGAATAGTTACACAAACAAATAGACCTGGGCACAAAAGCAGACGAATACCACTAACAAAATCAGTGGAGCATTAAGTATAGAATTTATCACTGACTGACGACACTTTCAGAATATGTATGCAAAAGAAATTGTTTTCTTAACCAGAAAAATTAAAATTCCAAAACAGCGAGTATTTATGTAGAAATTATTTTAAACAAATTACTCTTTGTTGTTAACAATTGCATATTTTATTATTATTAAAAGCGTGTTAATTCTTTTACAAAATACTTTAAAAATAATTAATTAGCTTTATGTACATACCTTTCGATGTGTTCTGCTTTAATCGTTTTCCTTTTATTCAATAAGTTTATTAATTTATAATACCACTAAGCAACGTTAACTTTTTATTAATTTTTTTTATAAAATTCTTTATTTTTTAGTAAACTATTAATTATTTGCAATAATTTTAGCAAACATTTATAGATTTTTTATGCGGCTTCCACAAACAAGCAAAGACGGCGGAAAAAACAACTAGTAAAAATGCGCGAGCAAATTCATTCAAATTGCAAATGGCGACAAGAAAAAGCGAATTTACTGTTTCATGCAACTCTGTAGCACCTACCGTAAAGTACAACTCTATTTCATACTATGGGCTGGCAGCATTATTACTAGCAGTGTAAATCAGTGATGCCGTTTGGTTACATTTTTACATATGTAGCAGAATGTACTTAAGCGGCTCATACACTTGCATTAATTTGTTTAATTTTACTTATTCTACAATTAAGGCCCAAATACATTGATCAAAATAATCATCAAGCATTGTGGTAGTATTAGTGAAAATATGTTTGTATGTGTCACACCGACGATGCTGGATGGAAAATCAAATAATTTAGATATGACGGCGAATAGTCAAGCACACGTATACGATGAATTCGCCGGCTGGACAAGCATTTGACAAGTGTATTTGGGCCTTTATATCGCCAATGTGTATGTGATATTCGATGGTGGCACAATATATTGGCAATAATTAAAAGACTTTTGATTTTTATTGCACAACGAAAAGAAGTGAAATATGTTGGCAACATTGTACAATGCTGTTTATGTTATTCCTATAGGTTATGTTAACCTTTTTATTGAATGAATGAAACCTTTGTGCGACTTATTGCATAATGTAGGAGAACATGCAAATAATATGACGAATATCATATACAATAATATTGCAAGTGTATGTCCTACAGTGTTATGCACCTACAGACCCAGATGATGAAGAAACAAAAAATAACTTTTATGAGCTACTAGAAACCACAATGTGTTCAATCCCTGGAGGTGACATTAAAATCCTAATCGGCGACTTCAACGCAAAAGTTGGTAACAACAACAGCAACCTCAAAGCTGATATGGGCACGCATGGCCTAGGTGCAGTCAGGAATGATAATGGAGACAGACTGGTCGACCTGTGTTCCAGACACCACACGTTCATCGGCGGCACAAAATTCATACACAAAAACATCCACAAATACACATGGGAGTCTCCAGATGGCCGTACACGTAACCAAATAGACCATATTATGATTAGTAAGCTATTTCTTTGGTGTCTCTTAGATGTTAAAACAAGGCGCGGTGCTGATATCGATAGCGACCACCATCTTCTCGTAGGCAAGTTTAAACTCCGTCCTGCTGCTATTCACTCTAATAAGAAGCAGCCCAAATATAACACCTCTAAGCTACAATACCCACATGTAGCTAACCAATATAAGCTTGCTGTCGCGCAACTAATTAATCCCCCCAATGAAGAGCACTCTTGGTCACATATACAAAACGCATGTCACTGAAACGTAGCCACAAACCATGGATAGCCGATGCTACGTTGCAGGAAATAACAGTCCGCAAAAGACTTAATAATAAAATATAGCGGGCTAAAACGGACAATACCAGGCGCAATGCAAAGACGGAATACCGCCAGTCCGCTGCCAAAGTCAGGTATATGGCGCAGGCCGATAGAGAAGCCTACTATAGTAATATCACAGAAAAAGCCGAACAGTCATCAGAAGTGGGTAATATGCGTGATGTGTACAATGCTATTACACAATTGAGTGGGAGGCAAGCACGTACTACTGACGTCATCAAGGACGATAATGGTAATGATCTCACCACCATCAATGAGCAACTTAAACGCTGGCGAGATTTCTTCTCTACACCGAGCTCCCAACTCGCCACCACTCCAACTTCGCAGTTCCCCTGGCAAGAAAACAAACGCCTCTCGAGAGGAGAAATTTCCACCATACCACCTACTTTTACTGAAGTATTTCACGCACTATCGAACCTAAAGAACTCGAAAGCGCCCGGGCCCGATAACATTCCTGCAGAACTACTAAGATATGGTGCTGAACCCATCGTCGTAGCTCTGACGTCCATAATCAGGAATATATGGGAACAAGAGTCTATTCCGAACAGCTGGAAGGCAATACAGTAACTGGAGAGGCATCACGTTATTGAATGCAGTCAACAAATTGCTATCGTCCCTGATTCTACAGCGAATTGCTCCGGTTGTGGAAACTATCCTACGAAAAGAACAAGCTGGGTTCAGACCTGGAAGATCATGTGTTGACCATATTAACACAACACGCATTATCATTGAGCAATCCATCGAGTACAACAGCAGCCTTTACTTACTATTTGTAGATTTTGAACGTGCCTTCGACACGGTATCCAGACCGGCACTCTGGAACGCTCTGAGTAGCAAGAGAATCCCGCCTAAAATAATCCACCTTATTCGCGGGCTTTATGTAGATGCTAAATGTAAGGTTCGATACAAAGGCGAATAAAGCCAACCATTCGAGCGCAACACAGGGGTAAAACAAGGCTGTATACTGTCACCCACACTATTTCTACTGCTGTTGGATTGCGTGCTTCAGCAAACAAACTCCGAAACCCCTATGGCATCCGCTGGAACATTAGTGAGTTCCTCCATGATATCGACTATGCTGACGATATATGCCTTTTTACACACCGCTTCGACGATATAGCGCATAAGATTCACCACCTATCCATCAATGCAAATAAAGTTGGCCTCAAAATAAACATAAAGAAAACTAAACTAATGCGTATTGGCACTAGCAACACAACCCCCCTAATACTCCATGGACAGCTAATCGAAGATGTAGACTCCTTCTCGTATCTCGCCAGTACAATTGTAAAGACGGAGGCTCCAGTGACAGAATCAACAAAGCCCGGACCTCATTCCATTCCCTGCATAGAATATGGAGGGCGAACAATATAACCACCACCACAAAGCTGAAAATCTTTAATTGCAGTGTTAAACCGGTACTGCTGTATGGTTGCAGCACCTGGAGCACAACGCAAGCTACACATCCTAAGAAGGCCACCTGACGAAATCGCAAGGCATGCATTAGACTGGAATCCACAGGCCCATAGAAATCCTGGAAGGCCCAGAAACACATGGACAAGAATGATCAAAAACGAATGCAAATCTCATAAGGTGACTTGGAACCAAGCAAAGATCGTAGCTAATGATCGAGTAAAGTGGAGAGAATTTGTTGATGCCCTATGTTCTTCGTGAACTTTTATCTAATTTGCAATTACCACGTTGTAAATGTTATAAAGAAAGGAATATATATATATGTAAATGTGGGCTGCTTTACACTGGGTCTTCACGTAGCAATTTTTTTCAATTATTAAATATCAATACAAAGAAAGCCTTCATGGCCAATAAATATGTATTGTACATTTAATTACTATGTTTAAGCAAAGATATAACAAAAAATAATATGAATTAAAGTAAAAAACAAAATATGTTAAAATACAAATTGATAAAATTGATTTGGCTCCCCAGCCTGTATATATGTATTGCCGAAAATTATGAGCATATAAAATTATAAATAAAGAAGTTAACAGTTAACACAGGTTAACAAAAGTTATTAAAGGCTTTTAAAGGTCATAATCATAGTAGTAAAGAAGATTTTTCTTATAAGTAAAACACGAATAAGAAAAACGCTTAAGATCATTTGGAAGTAGACTCCAGGCATGATGAATCCGTTTCACAAAAGATCGATCAAATACTGCATGATGTCCCAATCGCAGGGTAACTGTGATGAAAATGATCAACGCATTTACGAAAAATATAAAATTTTATTGCTGAAGCGGCCCATACACTTGCAATATTATTGTATATGATATTCGCCATATTATTTCCATTTTATCCTATATTTTACAATAAGTTTCATTCATTCAATAAAAAGGTCAACATAACCTATAGGATTAACATAAACAGCATTGTACAATGTTGCCAACACACTTCACATTATTTTCGTTGTGCATTAAAAATCAAAAGTCTTTTGATTGTTGCCAATATATTTTTCCACCTTTGAATACGTAAAATTGAACAATTTTATTGCAAGTGTATGAGCCGCTTAAACACAAGCAAAAACGTGGGCAGAAAAATTGCACAATAATTGCTGATTATATTGCTGGAGAACACGTAAAATTAAAAAGAGAAATGAAATGACAATTGATTTTACAGCAGATTACTAAGCAATAATTGCTCAAGCAATCAGAAGAGCAATCATTGCGCAATGGATTGCCACTCATAGCAATATGCGGTCTATACGTCGCAAATTTAATTGAGCAATCATATTTGACGTAGGCCGCAACAAATACTGCAACGTGAAGACCCGGGGTAAACATTTTCAGAATATAATCAGGGCTGCCATATTAAGAAATGTCTCACCACACGTGACGATTTTCAAACAGCTTATTAATAAGATTTTCGTATGTCGTGCTAAATTTCCAATTTTTATTTCTGATAAAAACACTGAAATTTATTGTTGAGGCGATTTTATTGGCAATTAGATAAGCCATTAATTTTTTTGAGACTCTTAAGCGACCCATACTTGCAATATTATTGTTTATGATATTCGCCATATTGTTTCCATTTTGTCCTATATTATGCAATAAGACGCAAAATGATTTCATTTATTCAATTAAAAGGTGAACATAACCTATAGGAATCGCATTAACCGCATTGTACAATGCTGCCAAAACATTTAACAATTTTATTACAAATTTACAGTTTGTTATCGGTTTTGCAAAAGTTTAAAGCTAGTCCCAATTCACACGTTGCAAGTCTTATTGATCAGCTTGCTACTTTATAACGAGAGTGACGAGAGGAAAAGAAACGTTTCTCTCTCACTCTCTCTCGCCTATAAGGTAGCAAGCTGATCAATAAGACATGCAACGTGTGAATTGGCACCTATAAGGATACGTCTGGTACGTACCTTTATAAAGAACTAGCTTAACCCGTGCGCTTCGCTACACTGCTTTAACCACTTCTTCAGTTGAGAGATACTTAATATATGCATCCTATGGGAGGTATTTCCCCCTGTGCCTACCGGCTTTATTTTTATTTTCAAAAGTGTAGCATACCATAAGAGTGACTTTTACAAAGTTTGAACATTCTCACTTAACAGTTCTTAAGATATGCGATATTAAACATTGGTGTCCCATGGGGGGTAACACTTCCCCCGCTGCTATTTTATTTCAGTTTTGGGGCTCTGAAGATCCTACTATCAAAAGTTCAACAAAATCCGTGCAGTGGCTCTTAATTATATTTCTATCTATGAGGGGTACTGCTCCTTCTCTGTCAACCCCGCCCATTTTTATATTGAAATTTAAAGTTAACCATAATAGTAGCTTTAACCACGTTTGAAGACTCTCCCTTTAATAGTTCTTCAGTTGAGTGATATTTAATATATGCATCCTATGGGAGGTATTTCCCCCCTGCGCCTACCCGCTTTATTTTTATTTTCAATAGTGTAGTATACCATAAGAGTGACTTCTACAAAGTTTGAACATTCTCACTATAACAGTTCTTAAGATATGCGATATTAAACATTGGTGTCCTTTTGGGGGTAACACTTCCCCCGCTACTATTTTATTTCAGTTTTGGGGCTCTGAAGATCCTACTATCAAAAGTTCAACAAAATGCATGCAGCGGCTCTTAATTATATTTCTATCTATGAGGGGTACTGCTCCTCCCCTGTCAACCCCGCCCATTTTTATATTGAAATTTTCATTTTACCATAATAGTAGCTTTAACCACGTTTGAAGGCTGTCCCTTAAATAGTTCTTCAGTTGAGCTATATTTAATATATGCATCCTATGGGAGGTATTTCCCCCCTGCGCCTACCGCTTTATTTTTATTCTCAATAGAGTAGTATACCATAAGAGTGACTTCTACAAAGTTTGAACATTCTCACTGTAACAGTTCTTAAGATATGCTATATTAAACATTGGCGTCCTATGGGGGGAACCACTTCCCCCGCTACTGTTTTATTTAAATTTTGGGGCTTAGAAGATCCTACTACCAAAAGTTCAACAAAATGCGTGCAGCGGGTCTTAAGATATGCGATATTAAATATTGGCATCCTATGGGGGGTACCAATTCCCCTGCCCCGATTTTGGATTTCAAAATCAACTAACCATCATCACTCCTCCCTGTACCTTCCCTAAAAATTTTATGGCAATCGGTCGAGCCGTTCTCGAGTTATGGAGTGACAATCAAAATGTACACTTCTTTTTATATATATAGATTTTCTGGCTTTAGTGCTGGTTCACACACGTCAAGTTTGACTCGTCAAGTCTTGAGTTTTTAGGAGAGAGGGGAAAAGAAATGGCCTTCTCTTTTCCCTTCTCTCCTAAAAGATCAAGACTTGACGAGTCAAACTTGACGTGTGTGAACCGGCACTTACTGCCCGTCTACAACTGACATGATTTGATGTTATAATTTGATGTTATAAAAGCGTTGTTAAAACATTTGCATTAACAACCGTGTTATAACATGAGAAAACTTCTAACATGATGAGTCTATACTCCCCGTCTACAACTGACATGATTTGCTGTTATAACATCATGTTATAAAAGTGTTGTTAAAACATTTACATTAACAACCGTGTTATAACATGAAAAAACCTCTAACATGATGAGTCTATACTTAACACTAACATCATTTTACTGTTAATGTTAAGTATTTCATGTCAGTTGTAGACTGTATGATACCTAACACTGACATCATATTAGTGTTAAAGTTAAGCATTTTATGTCAGTTGTAGACTGCATGTTATATTCTGGCAATACCAACTTGTAATGTTTGTGTTAAGAGTTTCTCCACAGAACAGGCCTTTAAACCGATTTATTGGGTACAGTTCTATTAGCTTTTTATTATTTTATATATATTTTCGTGTGCTCCTTAAGCTGCATTTCAGCCAAACTCAATATTAAATTGTTGCAAGTGTTATTCATTTTTTGTAGGGCAATTATCTTAGGAAATTAAACTTATTTGTTTTTTTTTTTTGTTTTTATGTAAAACTATATTACATATGCAAGTTTCCACATTTATTACCTATAGGTTTCTATAGAAACGACGAGAAAATGAAATTACATACCTTTTTTTTGATACATTTGGCAGTAGTCTAAAATACCTTTTTTTACAAATCTGAAAAAAAAGATGTTAAAAAAGTATGTTTTGTTCACATCGATAAGTTTGTTTTCTTCTTCTGCGTGAAAAAGTACAAGTGGCGCAAATATTGTGTTAAAAAATTTAAATTATATTTTTATAATGGCTCAATCGCAGGGTAACTGTGATGAAAATGATCAACGCATTTACGAAAAATATAAAAGTTTCGGAAATGATGCATACCAAGAATATGACAAACTTTACAAACAAATGTGGTCAAAACTAAATGCAAGCCATTTGGAACCTTTCGCTAAAATCCTAATGGAACACAAAAATACTGCGTTGAAGGGCCAGGACGAATTAACACAGACCATACGTCACAATCTAGAACAGCAAATGCAACAAGCTTTAAGCAATTTTTGGCAAGCAAATAGTGTATCCGAAGCATTAATTTCATTGGAAATGTGTAAAGAAAAGTTTAAATCTTATGAAGGGCATAAATGGTAATTTTATTTTGTTGAGTTTGTAAGAAAATAAATAATTTCTAGAACCTTTTATTCCAATTTATAGGAATATGGATTCCAAAACGCCTTGGGAACGAACACGTCCTATACGCATGCGCTTTAAAGAGAATCGTTTGCGTTATTTACAAGCCCAGTTAAAATTTCAGGATAAACAATTGGAAGAAGTAATGCAAACAAATATTGCTTTGCGGAAACAAATTCAAGATGTTAAACATCACCGCATTTGTTTAATGGAAAAAATGGGAAATTTTCAAAAGCAAATGCAACTTGCTAAGGCGGAAATTTTGAAATTGCAAAAAAAAATTCTTTTTGAAAATTAAAAAAAGCGTCAAATCTATATACAAGAAATCGGCAAAGGCAAAACAGTTAAGAATACTTTCCTCCTCTGTATGTCAACCGATTTGAACCAAATATACACCATTTGAAAGATATTTACTTACAGAAGTTCATAATATATATCTGTTCAATAATTTCAGAGTTTCACATGTATTAACCTAGTGCACATGCGTAATATTTTGATGTAAAATTTTGTATAAACTGTAATGGGAGGTAAACATTTTGATATAAATTTTGTATATTCAGAAATATATGTCCAAGAGCTTTAATATTATACCAATATTTGCCCCATACGTTAAGAAATGTAGTGGAAATTCGCATATTTATATGAAAATTTTAGAGTTCCATAACTTGAAAACTATGTGTTTGCGCCACTTTTTCACTTTATATTTTCTTCTTATTTTTAAATTTTCTATCACCCTAGGTACGGTTTTAAATAAACTTCGGGCAAGGGAGCATGTGTTATGTAATATAGTATTAACTTTGTTAATTTCCATGGTCGAAAAAGAACCTTACTGTTAAAGTTACTTAAAAACTTTAACAATTTATGAATGACTACTAACATAAAAGCCGCTACTTCGTTAGCGTCTCCTTTTCTTTCATAGACATATTTTTATGGATTGTTGTAGTCTTGACACCACCTGTAATTGAATTTACCTTGCAATAATTGTACTTTATTGTTCAATGCCGAATTTTGTGTTCTTTTGTTAATGTAAAATATGAAACACTTCTTAAAAATTAGGGGAGCGCTTAAAAATGTTGCCAAGTCACATGTAACACTTATGGAACACTTTTTTTAGAAAAGAAAACGCCATAAGTCTTAGTGAAATCAATTTGGGGAGAGACCATCCTCCGGTCAAAATTTCAAGTTTTAGCTACATGCGTTTAGGCTGTGCAATTATGAATCAGTCAGCCAGTTACGCTACAATTTCATATATGATTATAGATGTCTTTGATATGCTACGAATATGACATATATATGGGACATTCCACGCCAAATCGAATAGTTTACAAGAATTGGTTTTTGATTTCCCTAATTTTGTTAAATTTTTTAGTACACATCAAAAGGGCCTTAGTAAATTTTGACATTTTTAATACCCAGACCACAATAGTGGAGACGATATTATGAATTTGTGCTGCTGTGTGTAACACCTTAAAATATGTTCTAACGATGTCCGTCCGGCTGTCCATGTAACCTTGTGCGCAAAGAAGAGGTCGCAATTTTGGTGATAATTTGATAAAATTTGTCTTAAAGGTGCTTATTGGCACAAGGACAAAGCCTATTGAAAATTTGATTTTAATGAAATTTAAAACATAGATGGATCCATATTTATATGCTCATATGAGCTATGCAGTTTTTCAAAAATAGGACCACAAGGGGAGTTAGGGGGCATTTTCTGTCTCACAAAGGCTGAGTTCCTAAACATCATAATACTTTGCAGTCAAAGTCAAAAAAGTATCATAGAGTTTAACTTTATCTAGTTTGATTATTGTGTACGCATCGATATTGTTTTTAGTGAACTTTGGTACAGATAACATTTTAAAATTTTTCACGGTTGCTTGGTAGAAAGCACTTAAAAAAGCGAGTTGCTTTGCAACTGATGTTTTGGAACTCACCCTATAATTTTAATGAAATTTAGAACAGATAGATCCATATTTATATGGCTACATAAGCTATGCAGTTTTAAAAAATAGGACGACAAGGGGATGTAGGATGCAATTTCTGCCTCTCACAAACTTTCAAACCGATTTTAATGAAATTTAAAACAGAGATAACCATAGCTGCGTTCGTTTACCCCAAAATTTGTACAAATTTGTACTGGATTTTACTGAAATGCGTTCGCGTACACAAATTTTCATATTACTCACCTACTGGATTTTACTGGGATTGTACTGGAAAAGTAAACGAACGCACATCATATTATTATGAAAACATAAGCATGATTCTCCATGAGTCCCGAATAGGGTGCACTCGCGTAAGTGTGTTTTAAAATACTGTCATATAGTCGGGCTTGTCCGACTGTACTTTCTTGTTTTAGATTCTTTAAATGTCTTTGCTTTTTAGTTTTTTTGTTCATAACTTTCTTAATAATGGTCCAAATTGGATTTTTTGTAAAGTATTAATTTTTAGATGATTTTTACAATAAAAAACAAGTAAGAAACTATAGTCGGTCAAGCCCGAACATATGATACCCTACACCACAGTATTTAAAAACACATCATGCTTATGTGTATATATAAATATGGATTTATCTATGTTTATAAACTTCATTAAAATCCTAACTCCCTTTGTTGTCCAATTTTTGAAAAACTGTATAGCTTATGTGTCCACATAGATATGAATCTATCTATATTTTAAATTTCATTAAAATCGGTTTGAGAGGCAGAAATTATAGGGGCAATGGTCCTATTTTTAAAAAAATGTATACCTTTTGTGTTCATATATATATATATGGTTCTATCTATGTTAAAAATTTCATTAAAATCGGGTTGATAGTTTCTGAGGGGAAGAAATTTCCCACTATCTTACCTCGTGGTCCTACGATTCGGCCCGTTTTCAATTGGCTTGGTTCTTGTGCCAATAATAACCTATGTCCCAAATTTTAATAAATTATCTCCAAAATTGCGACCTGGGGGGTTACTGCGTATTTCGATTCGAAAGAAAAAATTTACGAGTTCGAACAATTTGTACTGTGTATAACGATCGACTCAGAAAGTGATTCTGAGTCGATCGGTATACTTTAATATTTTAAGGCGTTACACACATCAGCACAAATTTATAATACCCTCTCCACTATTGTGGTTGATATAATCGCTTATTTAGTAACACGATTTACTAACAATAAGGTAACATTAATGTAATAAAAATATGTATGAAAGCAAGAATGAATAAAATATGCACTTGTATGTAAACCAGGCATTTCCAAAAATTTTTTGGTTGTGTATTAGTGAGTACCAGCCCTGCAAATAAAATTGGACCACCTGACCCATTTTGATAAAATGGACTACTCCATGGACTAGTCCGATGTAATGCAAGCATGGACCATGCCATTGTTAAAAAGTGTTTGTAGTGAGACGACATGTCTTCGTTTTTTAACGACATGCTTTCGTGTTTAAACAACTTCAAAACTAATCCTCTTGAGTATACCATGGAGTGGTTTTAAAACTACTCCTTACTGGTCCAAAGGTGGGTTATATACCATGGAGTAGTTTTAAAACTACTCCTTAGTGGTCCAAAGGTGGGTTATATGGTCCTCTTCTAGGACATCGTAATGTTAAATAGACCAGGTTTTTTCCATACGTTTGGGTTACTTGTGGACTAGTCCTGGTCCCTTGTGGACTACTCTTTACACGCGTGTTTGGACTGGTCCTATTATTTGCAGGGAGAGAGTAAAAAATTGAGAGAATACAGCCGAAATAAAATGTTAGTAATATATTTTATAAGTTGTATAACACAACGGTACAAAATAAAAATTTTTTGTGTTGATAAAATATTTGTAGCAATTCTTTACCAATTCAATGTCGCTGATTTTAAAACTGCACCTTTTTTTTATTCTGAAGCTTTTTGACTCTAAATCAGGTTCAAATATCTTATAAACAATTGTAAAAAAAAAAAGATTTTATTGCACGCAAATCACAGCTGATAGAAAAAAGTGCAGTTTTAAAATCAGCGACATTGAATTGGTAAAGAACGGGGGCTGATTTAAAACCATGTGAGATCAGGCCATGATGGCTTTATCGCCCATTCAAATCAAAAAAAATAAAAAGGCTTTATCTGCCTATTGAACGAGAGATAAAGCCATCATGGCCTTATCTCACGTGGTTTTAAATTACCCCCCCCCCCCCCCCCCCCTAAAAACTGCTACAAATTTTCTATCAACACAAAAAATGTTTAATTTTGTTCCCTTGTGTTATACAACTTATAAAATAAAATCTTCTAAATTTATACTTTTATGGCAGTTTCGTAATAGTAGAATGCTCTTCAAATGGGATGAACTTAATTTATTACGTTGCTTGGAACAAATAAATTTTAAATCCGAAAAAATTTGTTCGCATAGGTAAGTAGTGCCGAATAAAGAGGCACTTAAATGAATTTTTTTTTAGTTCAGGATAGAACTCGAAAAGATCTAATAGCGGTTGTAAAATTACAAAATCTTGAAACCTGTCTTGAAAATTATTGAAAAGTGTTTCAAATATTTCGGCATATTCATATCTTTTGTCGATTTCGAGATTTCTATAAACAAGTGAAGTTTTTGGAAAATTGGAAAAATCACCAGTTTTAATTTGGGAACAAATTAGAAAAAGTTTTGTTTTAAAAATGTGAATGATTTTTGACAATTCGCAAATATTGCGTTCTTTTCCTTGCAATTCCAAATTTAGTTCATTTAACATACTTGTCGTATCTGCCAAAAAAGCTAAGTCTAAAATAAAATTATTGTCTTTTAAACACTGTACTAAAACTATTTCTATTTTCTCAGTTTCTAGGAACTGAATAACTTCTTCTCTTAAATCATAAAGTCTATTCAGGCAATCACAGCGACTTAGCCACCGAACTTCTGTAAACATTTTCAGGTCACAGACCATAGCATTTTTATTTTTTAAAAAGGTTACACATTTTCGGTGGGTAAGCGCTTGATGTCCGCCTCGAATTTTATTTATTCACCCTTATTCTATTTGGCGTCGTCAACAGTAAACAACGCCGTTTTTTATGTTTTGTTTCAATTTCGTATTCCCGTTGGCAATATTGCCATATTTCGATGACTGTTAACATATGTTTGGTATTTTCTAAGAAAAATTGGCGTTGCTGTTGCCTTAAATTGCCCTTGATTTTGTCGTCGGCATTTTTGGTGTTGTCTTGTGCTGCTTTGTGTCGTGTTTTAAAAATTTTACGTTATGGTTGGCTGCAATTTTGATTTCTACGCCGGTTTTGATATTTTTCTTCATTTGTGTTGTCTTTTGATATATTTTTTGTAGATATACTTAATTGAAAAAATTAAAATAACAACTAACTTCCAGTTCGAGAAGCTTGTGGAAGAGCTCGTAAAAAATCCATCACTAGCCAGAGGATTATGCAGCGTCTATTTTCCTAATACATTAAATATCCCTTGCGATTAAAGAAGAGATGGTGTTTTTTTTTTGAGCTAAAATTTTGATGTGGGTTCCGTCCACACAGCCAATTACACCTGGAAATGCTGCTTTTCAAAGAAATGCAACTTTAATTTATCCATTGTGGACAAAGTTCTCTCTTCATGACTTCCAGAGTCTCAGACAAAATTTTTAAACTAGTGGCTGGGACAGTCAAAAGTTGAAATAATTTCCAACGCTGAGCTGGTACGATCCCTGGGCCAAAAAACGCAATGTTGCTGCACATATATTGTGTTTGGAACAAACGTTTCCTTTTTTAAATGAGGCTCTATTATTTCCAACACATGTTTAAAAGAAAATTTATTCAGCCGAAAAAAACTTTCAAATCTTAAAAAGGTTAAAAAAAATCCATTAGGCACTTGGGAAAATTTAATATAACAAAAAAATTTTCATTTAAACATAATTTTTTTACAAAAAAATTTTTATTTAACTTAAAACTTGCACAAACAGCACATAATTTTTTTTTTTCTTATAAAAAAAACAGTAAACAAAATGAATCGGGTGATTTTAATATTAGAGATGTGTGCTGTATTTTATTAACATTATCGATAAATAGTCAACGGCGTCATAATACTCTTACAAAATACCAATTTAACATAGAATTGATGTTGTCTTTGAAAAGAATTGCTGTTGCCTTAAAATTGCCGTTGTTATTGCCGACGCCAAATAGAATAAGGGTGATTATGTCCTCTGCTGTCTTCATAGCTGGGGTATCACTTATGAATTTCGATGCAAGAGCGGTCTGATGAATTATGCAGTGAAAATTATGAACTGCAAATTCGTGTTTTTTTAATTGGCCTATAAGCCCATTATATTTGCCCAACATTACATTCGCTCCATCTGTGCAGACTCCAGCAAATTTGTTTATGTCTACAATGGAAAAAAGCTTTTCTGTGACAACGTCATACAACAACGTACCAGTTACGTTTCCATAAAATGTTTCTAAAGTAAACATTGACTCCAAGATAGTGTATTCACTGTCTACGCATCGAATACAAATTACAAGTTCACACAGATCATTTATGTCATATCTTTTTACAAAATACCAAATGCGCACCTGAGTTTACCTGCAAAAATGTATAGTCATTATGGAAGGTCAAAGTTACGTTAAATAAATACCATAAATTAGTAAGGTTAACTCTTTGTACTCGGTCATATAATTGTAGCATAAAAAAGTAAGCAATACAAAAAGTGCGAAACAATAAAGTTTCATTAATACATCAATAAAACACATCTTCTTACCCAAAAATTTTACCTGCTGTCACATTTGCTTTTATGTGTATAGTTTTATACATAATTGTAGGAAAACAAGACTTTTTTAACTTGTTTTTTAAATATTTTTACTTACTTAAGAAAAGTGTTTTCAAAGAAAAAAACCCACCGACGCGATTGGTACAGAAACAAAAATATTTTTGCAAGCACAAAATATCAACAAATTCTTGTGGTTTTTTTTTTCTTAATAATTTCTGCATTTAGGGTACGTCTTTATAACGAAACAAAAAGGGACCCTTTTACAGGCATCAAATAATTTTTTTCACAAACAAAACACATATCGTTAGCTTAAATGCAAAACAATGTAGATATTATTTGAAAAATACAAATTATTAGAATACAATATTTTTTCCTTAATAATATCTGTTAACGCATTTTTATCTGAAATTTTAAAAATTGATTTTAAATCTCAAATAATTACCATTTTACAAAGTTCAAATGTAAACTAATGAAATGTTATATTATTCTACATTTAAGTCTTAAAATTTGAACTCTAAATAAAAATTGCACGCAAGGCATTGGATGTTACCAAAAGCATTTTTGTCCGCACAATTTTTTTGAGTGTTTGCTGAAACAAAATAATATAGCATCCGCTAGACATGTACACTTGTCGAAGTCACATCGACGCAGTGATGTTAACTTTTATTTTTTCATTACCGTACGGCCCTCTAAAAATTACCTTGTTTGAGAAGAAATTACCGTACGCAAAGATTTTAAATTAAAACATTAATGTGCTGTCCCAAATCACAGGCGATTGTTTGTCTGAATTTAAATTTTTGTCTTTAAATACATTTTTAACCAAAATTATTGCATTTTTTATGAATAAAGCAGTAAAATAATTTTTAATTTGATCCATGCTTAAAATAGTCCGAAAACTATATTTAAATTTATAACATTGCCGCTATTTCATATGTTTAAGAATTGTTCATTTTTAAACAAACAAACAAACAAACACCCTTGTTCTGCGTTTCGATTACGTTCCCGCATTCAGTTACATATAAAATTAAATATAAAATTAATAATATACAAGAGTAATTTTATTTTTCTTATTTTGCACTTATCGGTGTAACGAAAACATTTGTAGAGTTAATTGTCTAAATGCCACTAGTACAATTACTAGAACAAGAAGTACTAGTGCTAACGAGGTTAGAGTCCTTATATAAAAATACTAGTGCATATGAGTACTAGTACTTGATGTTGTACAAGGGCACTACTTGTAGACTGATAGAATTTTTTGTAACAAAACTAAATTCCAGTACATATTTCTATTTTGATAAATGCTTCTTAAACTTGATTTTAAATCATTTATTAATGGCATTTTTATTATAAAAACAAGTAAGAGTGCTATATTCGGCTGTGCCGAATCTTATATACCCTTCACTATTGTGCGAGCAGAATACAGAGCAACTAGACAAAAACTAAATAATTTTTACATATACATACATATTTGCAATACCTCAAACTTCATTATAAATAAAATTTAAAAAGCGAAAACTGGTAAATATTTTTTTTTAAATCTTTTTTAGAACATAAAAAAAATAAAAATATAAAAAAAAAATTTTTCTTATTAAAAAACGAAGAATCGAACCGGAAACTCTCAGTTTCTAACAAACCCCCTAGACAACTCAACCATGAAGGAACGTTAATCGAATATCATTAAAATGAAATATGGCACGTTGACTGTTCACAAAATTCAACAAAGTTTTGTTGTAATTACTTCTGATGGTTTTGTTCACCACAAAGTTGGGAAATATATTCACCAAAATAGTTTGCGCAATGTATGTGTGTTTGTTTGTTTTCTTTTATCTTTTTTGGCGAGTTTTTAGTAGCAAAAAACACAAAAATTCCTAGTTTCTATTTGTAAAAATATTTTCGTTAAATAGATGAAATAATAAAGAAGGGTGATAACGAAAATCATATTGGGCATTATGCTAGTATATGTAAGCAATTGAAAGGAGGGGAGGGGGACATCACATGGTTAAATCAAGTTCTCTCCTCATAAGGACCCAGAATATACGTTTGTCAGTATATATACCCTTTTCCACCTGAGGTGAAGGGTATAAAAAGAGTAATTTTTGGGATTTCAGTATTTTGATTATAACTCAGCCATTTTTTAACCGATTTGACAGATTTATATACCGACGTGTTTAAGAAGAAATTTGCCAGTTAGTTGGGTTATAAAACTTGGACTCGGCAAGATCTATGGCTCCCGAAAATGGGTATTTTTCAAAAAAAAATTAATATTTTGGTCATAACTTTTTCGCATCTGAACCGATTTTCTCGAGTTTTTCAGAAAATATTTTCTACAAAAAATTTCCGATCTTTTGATATATAAGGCGTAACCATAGGTTATATCACAGTCAAAAAATTCAGGTTATTATAAAATTTTTTAAATTTTTTGTATGGGAGGTACCACGCCTACTTCTCCAACCCCGCCCACATTTTGTGGGTTGGTGTGTATTTATAACTTGAATGTTTGCTCCTAATTTGGAAACTTTGGCTCTTGCCGTTCTCCAGATATACAGAAAAAAAGCAATAAAAATACAACAACAACAAGGGATTTTTGGAAAAAATTAGAGGCAGTCGTGGTTTTTTGGTCATATCTCAGCAATTTGTGGACCAATCTTGCTGAATTTAAATAGCACAAAATGGTGGACTATATGTGACATAAATGTAAAACAACCTAGCGGCTATCATGTCTGGAGTCTCCGGAAAACACATATCAAACGTAAGACGGACGGACGGACAGACGGACGGATATGGTTAAATCAAGTTCTCTCCTCATAAGGACCCAGAACATATATACTTTATAGGGTCTTAGATCAATATTGTAGAAATTACAAACGGAATGACAAACTTATATATACCCTTTTCCACCTGAGGTGAAGGGTATAAAAATGCTATAATGCAAAAAGCACAAAATGCGGTCCAAGTGTCCTAGTACACGTCTAGAATCAATCGTACTAGTGATGTTCCAAGCACACTCAAGCTAATTTGAGCATTAAGATGGTATAGAAAAGTTTACAGTTGAGAACTAGTACTGGCTTTTTTTGTACTCGTTTGGTACTAGTTCAATCTCCTGCAGGGATCAGAATGTTCTTAATGTTTTTGTTATTACATGTATCTAGTATGTATTTTTAAATTGAAAATCACCTATAAAAAGTTAATATTTCAAACCCGACATATGTAAGTAAGTATATGTATACCAAAAATCCAAATTTCTTTAAATTACCGTATTTTAAATAAAATTACCTTGCTACCTTTTGCGGCCCAAAATTACACTAAAAAAGGGTAATTACCGTACGGTTAACATCACTGCATCGACGACTAAATTGATGAGCATAAAAATATGTGTAAGTTTTGTTTTGCACAATTGTGCAAAGAAATGGAAATCCCTGATGTAAACCATCAAAGCAAACGGTTGTTCTGATTATAACAATTCTGGCGACGAGTTTTTTTTTAAAGATTTTGTGTTAAAAGTTTTTTTTACCGTTTGTTTTTCTGGACAAGTAAAAAGGTTTTGCAAGTTGTACAGTAAACTGCAATTAACACAACATACATACGTACATTTAAATAAAAAAGAAGGATATACCTACCCTGCAAATAATAGGACCAGTCCAAACACGCGTGTAAAGAGTAGTCCACAAGGGACCAGGACTAGTCGACAAGTAACCCAAACGTATGGAAAAAACCTGGTATATTTAACATTACGATGTCCTAGGAGAGGACCATATAACCCACCTTTGGACCACTAAGGAGTAGTTTTAAAACTACTCCATGGTATATAACCCACCTTTGGACCAGTAAGGAGTAGTTTTAAAACTACTCCATGGTATACTCAAGAGGATTAGTTTTGAAGTCGTTTAAACACGAAAGCATGTCGTTAAAAAACGAAGACATGTCGTCTCACTACAAACACTTTTTAACAATGGCATGGTCCATGCTTGCATTACATCGGACTAGTCCATGGAGTAGTCCATTTTATCAAAATGGGTCAGGTGGTCCAATTTTATTTGCAGGGTACATTTAATTGCAATACAATTAATACGTTGGAAAAAATAAGAAAAATTACATTATGCCTACGGATACAACCAGTTCAGTGAAAAATGTGGGATTTTTTAATTTCGAGCCTTTTGACATGAATAAGACTTCATGGTCCAGGTGGGTTAAACGTTTTGAGATAGCCTTAGAATTGTACGAATGCAAGGGCACAAAGCAACAATCTCTTCTGCTTCATTTCATTGGATCGGACACGTACAACGTGTTGTGTGATAAGCTGGCACCAACAATCCCAGAGGACAAAACATACAGTAAAATTGTGGAGGTTTTACAAAACCATTTTGACCCAAAGTCAAATGAATTATTGGAAAATTTTCATTTCAATATGAGGAAACAGAAAGAAGGCGAAAAAGCAGCAGATTTTCTGGTGGCTTTACGTAAATTAGCAGCAAATTGTGATTTTGGAACGCACCTTGAAAAAGCGTTGCGGAATCAATTCGTATTTGGCCTTTTGGATGGTAAATTGCAAAGCCGTTTGTTAGAGGAAAAGACTCTAAATTTGAATGACGCAATTACAATGGCGACTGCTAGTGAGTTAGCAGAAATTGGTGGCAGTGAATTACAAGGTAAGAGTAATGAAACAATAACTGAGCACAAAATGGCGGGAAAAACTAAAACAACGAAAACAACAAATACAAAAAAATGTTTTCGTTGCGGTGACCCCAGACACACCGCTGAAAAATGCAAATTTAAGGATGTAATGTGTCACTTTTGTAAAATAAAAGGACACTTAAGAAAAGTATGCTTTAAAGAGAAGAAGCAAGTGCACTATATACAACCCAGTACAGAAAATTCATCAGCGAAAGTACAAGAAATTTTGCATATAAACGACCCACAAAACGTTTTAAGTATACGTGGGAAGATAATCCACAAAATTAAGGTAAACAATAATTGGATAAAGTTCGAAGTAGATACCGGTGCGCCTGTTTCAATAATAAATTTGAAGGATGCAAAAACTTATTTTAAAAAATTAGATGTTCACACACCAGATATGGAACTTGTTAGTTACTGTGGGACCCAGTTAGAATGCGTTGGTTATATATGGGTGAATATAGCAGATAATATAAATACGAAAGCAAAGTTGTACATAGTACGTTCCGATCGTAAGCCATTAATGGGAAGAGAGTGGTTGTACAAAATTAAATTAAATTAGAATGAAATAATACAAAAGGGTAATGGTAACGTGGTAAACGTTATACAAACAGATGACCCCTCTCAGCAAATAGAAAAATTAATTCAAAAATACCCCACGATATTTGATAAATCCATGGGGAAAATCGCAGAACTACAGGCCCGACTATACATAAAACCCAACGCGACCCCACGTTTTGTGAAGGCTAGGCGGGTACCATTCCCTTTAATGGATGCTGCAGAAAAAGAATTACAGGAGTAGGTGTCAGAGGGACTTTTAGTGAAAGTGGAGCGTAGCGAGTGGGCTACACCCATCGTTGTAGTACCAAAGAAAAATAGTACAGTACGAATATGTGGCGACTACAAAATTACATTAAATCCGGCACTAGTGGTTGACGAGCACCCACTACCTACAATCGAAGAGCTTTTTAGCAAAATGGCCGGTGGCGTGAAATTTTCGAAAATTGATTTGACGAAGGCGTACCTGCAATTAGAAATTCATCCAGAAGATAGACATTTATTAACCCTAAACACCCATAAAGGACTGTATCAACCCACACGTATGATGTATGGCATAGCAAGTGCTCCAGCCAAATGGCAACGACTTATGGAACAGGTATTAGGTGATATTCCGGGTGTCTCTGTATTCCTAGACGACATCAAAATCACAGCTCCTGATGACGCGACCCACATTCAACGACTAGAAGAAGTATTTTTACGTTTACAAAAATACAACATGCGCATAAATGGGGATAAATCGGAATTTATGAAGGATTCCATTGAATATTGTGGTTATATGATAAATAAAGAGGGCATACAGCGAATTAAAAGTAAAGTTGAAGCAATTCAAAATATGAAACAACCACAGAATAAAGATGAAGTACGAGCTTTTGTGGGACTTATAAATTATTACGGCAGATTTATAAGGAATTTAAGTGACATCGTATATCCACTAAATCGGTTACTACAAAATGATGTAAAATTCGATTTTGATGTAAAATGCAAAAAAGCATTTATGGAAATTAAAAGGCAAATGCAAACTGACACGGTGTTAACACATTATGACCCTAAATTACCGCTGGTGCTCGCTGTTGATGCGAGTCCCACGGGCGTTGGCGCGGTTCTTAGCCATTTGTACAGCGATGGCAATGAACGACCCATACAATTTGCTTCACAGACCCTCAGTAAGGTGCAACAGCGATACTCACAAATTGATCGGGAGGCGTATGCGATCGTCTACGGTGTTCGTAAGTTTTACAAGAGCCTACCTGTGCATTCAGCTACTAGAATGCAACATTATGCGTTGTTTTTAGAGCAATTCGACTATGTGATTAAATTTAAAAAGTCTGAAGAAAACGCAAACGCTGATGCGATGTCTCGGTTACCAAACACTGACACGTATAATTTTGTTGAAGAGGTATATGTCATTGAAGAAGAAATGATTGATAACTTGCCTGTGACGTGTCAGGAACTTGCAAAACAAACACAAGTGGATAACGAGGTACGAAAATTGATTAAATGTTTAGAATATGGTCGTGACAGTGAACCCCAAGACCGTTTTGGTATTGCTCAGACGGAATTCAGTCTACATGATGGATGCCTATTACGGGGTATAAGAGTGTATATACCTAAGCCACTACGCAAGAAAATATTAGATGAGTTACATACCGCACATTTTGGTATATCTCGAATGAAGAGTTACGTGTGGTGGAACCAAATGGATAAGGATATTGAGAATTTAGTATCCCAATGTGCACTATGCCAAGTTACAAGACCCTATCCAAAAAAGGTTACACCAATCCATTGTTGGACAAGACCCAACAAACCAATCCATTATGCAGGGCCAGTTATGGGCAAGTATTTATTTATAATGGTGGAATGATTTTTCAAAATGGCCAGAGGTCCACATTGTTCATAACATGACTACAGCAACAACTATACAGAAGTGCCGCGAAATATTTGCACAATTTGGCATCCCCAATACATTTGTCAGCGACCACGGTACACAATTTAATGCAGGAGAATTCCAAAATTTTCTTAAAATAAATGGTATTATACATAAACAGGGGCCACCGTACCATCCCGCAACTAACGGCCAAACCGAACGTTATGTACAGACAATAAAAAACAAATTGTTGGCTTCAAAATGTACCCCAAATACAATGAGTGCAGAATTAGCCAAAATTTTACTGGCGTATAGACGTACGATTCATCCCACAACAGGTAAATCACCAGTAATGTTGATGCTAGGCCGTCAAATTCAATCACGCCTTGATCTAATTTTACCCAGCAACGATGTCAGCAAAAATATTCGTTGCATTACAAACAACAAATTTTCAGCAGGAGACAGAGTATCAGTACGAGATTACATGTCTAAAAACAAATGGCAATTTGGAGTGGTGGAAAAGAGTATAGGTGAGTTACATTATAACATTGTATTAGATGATGGTCGTAAATGGAAAAGACACACAGATCAGATGCGAAGAGTAGATGTAAAATCAACCACATCACCAAATGAAGAAGGTGACCCAGACCCACGTATCGATAAACCCAATGAAGTAGTCACCCACGGTATACCTCAGCAAATTCTCCAAGACCAAGCAGAATCAACAACAACAAGCAATAGTGCGAATACTGATAATGCAGACGAAGATAATATCAGCCACCAGTCAGACGCAAATCAGCTACCAACTGGAGACGACATATCAGTTAGACGACCGCAGAGGCAGCGCAAAATTCCTAAACGTCTATTAGAATGATCTCGATGTAAATTTTGAATGATTAATTATCAATGAATTAAGGGGGGGAGAAGTGATATAATCGCTTATTTAGTAACACGATTTACTAACAATAAGGTAACATTAATGTAATAAGAATATGTATGAAAGCAAGAATGAATAAAATATGCACTTGTATGTAAACCATCAAAGCAAACGGTTGTTCTGATTATAACAGTGGTGTGGGTATAAATCAGTGTTGAAAAATTCAGTATTTTTTCATTACTTTTTCATATTAAAAATACCGCAGTACCCCCGCGTTGTTTTCAGTACTTTTTATCCTTTGAGCTTTTAACTCTTAACTTTTTAACTGTGATGTGATGTGATCACTTCGATAGCAGGCTTAGGTTATCATGTGTTTGTTGAAAAATTTATATTGTTGTATTTTAAAAATAATTAACGACGTTAATATTGAAATACAAAGCGTGGACGCCAGGATTCATATTTTGTTTTCCAGAATGGGATAATTGTTCTTACAAGTGGCACGAAAAATTATAACAAGTTAGAGAGTTATATTCGGCTGTGCCGAATCTTTGATACCCTCCACCGACAGTTCGATTGTTTTAGGAGTAATATCTGTATGATGTATATTTATAAGTATTATCTTTACAAAAACAGACATCTGCATTAAAATTGGTTGCGGTTTAGACCTATATTAAGTGATTGACCGACAATCAGAAAGTTTAATGCTTTTTTTATCAATTTTGAATAGCTTGAGTAAAATATCATGATTCGTAACAGTTTAAGCTGAACTTAAATGATTTTCAGGAGAGCAATTTATATTGGAGCCATGGTAACCCATGAACCAATCATCCCAAAATTCAATACAGAGGTGCAATTAGTTTTAGCGTATGCAGAGAATTTCAGAAGGCTGCTAAAATGGGATCTAAGGTAAATTATGGACCATATATTACAAAATTGCATAACATTTTTCGGGCCATATGAAGCTAAGCTGGAAGAAAGTTTACCGCAATATCTATATCAGCTACAGTTGTAGGCGCATATAATTATTTTACCAGAGTGTGCTTTATATGGGGCCTAAGGTAAATTATGGACCGATCTTCACAAAATTTCACGGTGTCATTGCTAGTCCTAAAAAACTGTGACAACCCATTTCTGTTATGATAGCATTGTTAATTACGGTTTTAGGCGTACTAAACTGTTTTCCGGGAGTAGGGTTTATATGTGGCCTAGGGTAAATTATGGACCGATCTTCACGGAATGTCACAGGCTTATTCCTTCTCCAATAAAGCTGATGTACCAAATTTTGTTATAATAGCATAATTTTTTACGGTTGGTTTTAGGCGTACTAAAAAACTGTTTCCCAGGAGTAGGGTTTATATTTATTTATTTATTTATTTTTCATTTTATTTACTTAATAATAATATATAATGATCACTTATTTTAATTTGTACAAAAGATTAGTATTTTTTAAGAATAAGAATAATAAAATTATAATTTACTTTTTTCTAATCTATGAACTATTTAAGTATTCCAAAAACTTAGGTGGTTGATATTGTATAACTAAAAGTTTTAAGTTGCCGTGGGAGTCTATTCCATATTCTAGCTGACTTCACCAGGAAAGATTTTTCGAAAATACTATTATTTATACTAGGTATGATTATTTCAGGGTTACGAGTGGAGCTAGAGAAACGAAAATATCCTAACACAGATGTAGGTTTACGTGTTTTTACGATTCGATATAATGTAAGTAATAGCCTCAAATCAATGAACTGTGGAAATGAACAACCTATGAAGTTAAATGAATATGATGACACAGGATCAAAAATTTTAACACGATAAATATATCGTAATATACGATTATATATTACCCGCAAATGATTAATATTAGTTCTATTAGTGCTGCCATAAACTTCAAAACAGTTAAGGATATGTGTCATAAGTAAAGCATGTGATAATCTTATCCTAATAGTAGTAGGTATGTAGCAGTCCAAATTATAAAGAATACGTAGAGAATAACCAACTTTAGCAGCAACTGCCGATATATGTTTTCTAGAATTTAGATCCCTATCTAGTATTACCCCCAAACAATTAACGGTTTCAACAAATTGCACACGAGTACATATTTTCAAAAACCACACTCATAGAGTCTTCCGGGTTATCAATAGAGCCAAAGACTATGGCTTTTGTTTTATTTGGATTAAATTTGAGTTTATTTAGTTCTGCCCAGTCTGCAGCTCTTAGAAGAACATAATTTATGGTCTCAACATGACAATCTAAAAACTCTTTATTTCCTGTAAATAGCAAATTTATATCGTAAGCAAAGAGAAAAACTTGGCATTGTAGCATACTAACATATTCAATGAAATCGTTCATATATATAAGGAAAAGTAATGGGGCCTAGGGCAAATTATAAACCGATCTTCACGAAATTTCACAGTCTTATTTCTAGTCCAATAAAACTTTGATGTACCAAATTTTGTTATGATAGCATAATTTGTTACGGTTTTAGGCGTACTCAAATGTTTTCTGGAAGTAGGGTTTATATGGGGCCTAGGGTAAATTATGGACCGATCTTCACGATCTTCTAGTCCTATTAAACTGTGACGTGCCAAAATTTGTTATGATAGCATTATTAATTATGGTTTTAGGCGTACTAAACTCTTTTTCGGAAATAGGTTTTATATGGGGCCTAGGCTAAATTATAAACCGTTCTTCACGAAATTTCACAGTGTCATTTCTAATCATATAAAACTATGACGTACCAAATTTTGTTATGATAGCATAATTTGTTACGGTTTTAGGCGCACTAAAATGTTTTCTGGAAGTAGAGTTTATATGGGGCCTAGGGTAAATTATAGACTGATCTTCACGAAATTTCGCAGTATCCTTTCTAGTCCTATTAAACTGTGAAGAGCCAAAATTTGTTATGATAGCATTATTAATTATGGTTTGAGGCGTACTAAACTCTTTTTCGGAAGTAGGGTTTATATGGGGCCTAGGGTAAATTATAAACCGATCTTCATGAAATTTCACAGTCTTATTTCTAGTCCAATAAAACTTTTATGTACCAAATTTTGTTATGATAGCATTAGTAATTAGTGTTTTAGGCGTACTATACTTTTTTCCCTGAGTAGGGCATATATGGGGCCTAACATTAAGAACTAAACGAATTTTTGCAAAATCTTATATGATTCTGTGCATTGTTCCACCATTTATGTTAGTTTTGTAACAAAATTATCAATTTTTTTTTAGGTGGTGGTTCAACATTTTGATTCATAGCTCTGATCCTACTGAACCGGTTTTGCTGGATTTCAATCCCAAACTGCTTAGGATAACTACAAGCAACTTAACACCAAGTTTATTTCTTTTGAGTTTTTCGAAAGTGAGCGTGTTTTTAACAGAGGGACAGACAGACGGACATGGCTAAATCGACATAGAATTACTCAAGGACCCAGAATATATACACTTTATGGGATCTGAGATGAATAATAAAAAAGTTTAACACGGAATGACAAACTTAGTATACCCTCTTCACAACTAATTGTGGTGGAGGGTATAAAAAGGTATGCATTGGATAATATGTTAGTGGAAAATTTGAATGAAACCCATATTTATAGAAACATGCAATGTTAGGGAAATGGTTTTTAAAGTAAAAGAAACTGTGAAATCGTTTTATTCGACAATTTGCGAAACATTAAGAACTAAATTTTGTTTTGAACATAAAACCTTTAAAGTGCTAATCAGCTTCACGCCAGAAAATATTGTTTCCGGAAAGAACAATAGCATAATACTTATGTTATTAATGTTATTTACTAACGATAAAGAAAACTATAATAATATTAATTCTCAATTCCGTGTTCTAGAAATAAAGCATTTCAGAACTGAATATATAAAAAAATCCTTGCTGGAATTTATAAAAAATTAAGTACATCAATTTTAACATTATATTTAGATAGATTTGGTAATTTGCAACAATTCATCATAAGAAGTCTTGCCGAATTAAATTTTTGTAAAAAAAGGATATACGGGAGGTACATAAATCCTTTCACGGAATTTTTTCAAAACATGAAATTTTGTTTATTATTATAATACAGTAGAATCCCGATAATTCGTAATCGCAAGGGACCGGCTATTTCTTACGAATTATAGGGGTTTTTGATTTAGCGGGGTTTCGATTTAACAGGGTTAAACTAAAATAAATACGAATAAACGGGGTTTTTCAATTTATTTACTAAAACGATACAAAAAACATAAAAAACAATTGTTAAAAATAAAATTTATAAAAATTATACATAAAAATTATTCATGTAACAAACTGATCTTATGAAAATAAATCCACACACAAGCAAAAACCCACGCAGAAATAAAATAGTGGTAAACAAAAAATCATTCTTTCCATGTTTTTGTTGTTTTTATTACGAATTATAAGTGGTAGTTAGCAAACAATTACGATTTATAAGAAATAAAGAAGATTTTATTTAAAAAAAAAATTACGGATTAGCGAGGGGACCAAAATGTATGAAAATTTTACGAATTAACGAGATTTTTTCAAGGGACCGACAGTTTATTACGAATTATCGGGAATTACGATTTATCGGGGTACGAATTATCGGGATTTGACTGTATATACCTCAATAAACCATATTATTGGTCTGGGTCAACTCCTTATATTTTTGCACAATTTTGTTCTACATTAAATTATTGTGTACAAAGTTAATATGTACATATTTTTATCAATTTTAAAATTTTTTGAATTAATTTTAAATAATCTTAAAAAAACAAGTAAGTGTGCTATATTCGGCTGTGCCGAATCTTATATACCCTTCACCATTGTGCGAGCAGAATACAGAGCAACTAGACAAAAAGGGCACGTTCGTAAATGCATCACTGCGCTGCATCAGAAAAGCAAACTTTTTTAAATGACGATAAAAGAATAATTACAATTTTTTTATTGTGTGACTATTATTTTTGTGAAGTATTTCACAATTTTTTGGTCCACATTTACTTCATTGATAATATAACCATTTGAAATCTCTGATGCAGCGCAGTGATGCATTTACGAAAAACTACCGAAACCCTATCTTTTTTTCATTTTTAGTTAAGAGTGATGCTTTTTAATTAATTAAAGGAGTTTTAAATGTTTATAAGCGATATAGATGCAATTTAAAATCACTGCATTAATATCACTTCTTAAATTGACAATTTCATTACTATTGCATAACTACTTTTGTTAAGCATCTTAAAGTTGTTTTAGTATACATTTTTTCCCCTACTTATAATTTTTTTTTTTTTTTTTTTTTTTTTTTTTGTCATTATTTTTTATTGAATCTTCATATATTAAATATGAACTAACAATAATTAATCAAATCTTAACCTAATACGTTATTTTATCTCCTGCCAGTGCCAGACAAAATTTTCTTCATCACGGGTTATGTTCACTTTTATAGGTGTTTATCGCTCATCTAATTGGGTAAGTGCTGCAGTGTCTCTTCTTCTTAAGCGATTGTGGCCGCCATGATTTAAAATATTTCGAGCTAGTGGATTTGGGTGTTGTTCAAGCCTTTTTAAATATTTTATTGCATATTTTGTAATCATAGATTTCACTAATGGCACATTGAGATCCTTATGAATGTTTGAGTTTTTAACATACCAGGGAGCGGCTGTGATAATTCGAAGAAGTTTATTTTGGCGCCTTTGAATTTTGTCGATATTAGAGGCCGAGGCAGTGCCCCATAGTTGAATACCGTAGCACCAGATAGGTTTTAAGATAGAGTTGTAAAGTAGAAGCTTGCAATCGAGACTAAGGACAGAATTTCTTCCAATAAGCCAATGAATTTGAATGGCTTTTAGTTTCATTTGAGTTAATTTTGCCTCTATATGGCATTTCCACGTTAATCGCCGATCCAGATGTATACCGAGATATTTAACATGCGAATGTTGAGGAATTATTTGATTATTGATTGTAATAGGGGGGCAAGATTCCCGGCGCAAAGTGAATGTTATATGTACACATTTTTGCTCATTGACCATTATCCTCCATTGTCTTAACCATATTTCTAGTTGGAATATATGATGCTGTAAGTAACGCGATGCTTCATAACGATTTTCGTGGACGCTTAGAAAAGCTGTATCGTCTGCAAATGTTGAAGTTTGTGTGTAGTTGCTTGTTGGCATGTCCGAAGTATAAATTAAGTATAATAGGGGGCCCAGGATGCTGCCTTGTGGGACTCCAGCGGCAATGGGCTGAGGTGAACTTAAGAAATTTCCTTCTTTAATAATAAATTGACGACCGACTAAGTAGCTTTCTAGCAGCTTGTGTGTGTTTGCTGGTAAATTTTGCTTCAATTTGTGTAATAAGCCTTCATGCCAGACTTTGTCAAAAGCTTGCGAAACATCGATGAAGAGAGCTGAGCAATATTTCTTTTCTTCAAATGCTTTTCTTATGACATTTACTATTCGATGAGTCTGCTCAATTGTGCTGTGTTTTCTTCTAAATCCGAACTGATGGTTTGGAATACATCTATTTTCACTTAAAATTGGTGTTAATTTTGAAACTAATAATTCCTCAAACAGCTTTGACATATTTGATAATAAGCTAATAGGTCTATAAGACTCAACTTTTGTATGATCTTTACCTGGCTTTGGTATCATGGTAACTAAGGAAACCTTCCATTTTTCAGGATAGTATTCAAGGCGTAAAATAGCATTAAATATAAAAAGAATAATTTTCTTTGCTATGCGAGGTAGCTCCAAAAGCATTTTATTACTGATTTTATCAATACCAGGTGCCTTCTTAGTGTTTAAGTCACAAATAGCCTTTTCGATTTCTCTTATCTCAAATCTGAGGGGAATAGCTGCCCTAGCATCAACAGGTGGTAACTCGACCGCAATATTGTGAGATATATTTGGTGTAAATACGTTTTTCAAATGATTTACAAACAGGTTTCCTTTTTCATTATCATTTCTTGCCCAGCTACCATTCAAGTTTCTTAATGGTGGCTTAGATATAACTGGCCTTTTTAGATTTCTAGCTGCACGCCATAATGAGTAGTCAGATTGTGGAGTTGCATCAAGTTCCTTAAGATATTTTTCTAGAGAAGCCGTTTTCTGATTCTGTAGCAACTTTCTTAGCCTTTTTGTGCATTCTTTTAATAAAATCTTAAGTTGCGGGGATCTGTAAAGTTGCCACTCTCTTCGAACTCTCCTTTTTTCAGTCAAGAGCCGCTCGACATCTGAAGAACATATTTTATTATTTTTAATTTTTTTGGGGGTAACGCTGGAGTGTTGAACAGTTAGTTTAAGATAACTGTCAAAGTTAACAAGAGAGAGATCCACATTCTCCGGTGTACTAAGCGGAATATTTTCTGTGCAATGGGCACTGAGAAATTTTTTATATTTTAACCAATTTATTTGTGTGGCTGGCGTCGCTAAGTAACCTGACGGAAATACAATTCTATTTGGGTTCGATATAGTAACGATTGTAGGTGTGTGGTCGGATGATAATTCTAAGGAAGCTTCAACATGAATCGTTTCTGTGGGGATGTTTTTAACCACGCCAAAGTCGATAACATCTGGAATTTTTTGCTGATCAGTAGGCCAATATGTTGGTTGCCCGCTCGCGACCACATTTAAACCCATTTTAGAGATTGTGTTAAACAAAACACGACCTTTTGGTGTTATAAGTCGTGACCCCCAGAAGGTATGTTTAGCGTTATAATCGCCAGCGGCCAGAAAACAGGGTCCTAATGATTTATAATATTTATAATATTGGCCTTCTGATATGGAAAATCTAGGTGGAGAGTATAAAGAAGAAATTACTATGTTTCGATTTAGCTCCTCAACACAAATAGTCGTTGCTTGCAGATAGTCTTCACGGTGATCACACATAATGTAGTGTTTGACTCGAGTTTTTATTAAGATAGCAGAATCTCCACAAGCTCTACCTCGAGGGTCCTTGGTATCATATAGTATATAACCATTGATTTTAAACGTATTTCTTGAGGTCAAATGAGTTTCAGAAATCATCATGACATCAATTTGTTTATTTTTAAGAAAGTATTCTAATTCATTTTTATGTTGGCGGATGCCGTTTGCGTTCCAAAAACAAATTTTTAAACAGTTCATGGTTTGTTAAGTACAGCTTGCAATAACATCGATTGCATTCTAAGCATTTCCTGCATCATATTAACCATTGTGTTCGTAAAATTATTTACTGTTTGCACTAATGTTTCCATGGTTTTTTCTAAACGACTTAAATTAGAAACCGGAGTTTCATCATTACTTGGCGAGGCACCTTGCATTGGCTGATGGTTTGATTTTAGGACGTTAGCGTAAGAGGTTCTGTTATTACTAGGCTGGGGGGCTTGAATTGCATTTGTGTTTACCTGATTTGCAACCTGCATTTGAGGGGTATTTGTTTTCGGTCCAACCGTCTGCTTGACAATATTATATACTGGGCATCCTCTATAATTGGCAGTGTGATTACCGCCACAGTTGCTACATTTTTTTACGTTGGGGTCGGTTTTAGACTTATCGCAAGAAACTGTACCGTGTTGTTCACCACATACTACGCAGACAGGGGGTAAGTAGCAGTATGCCTTGGTATGGCCAAATTCTTGGCAGTTTAAGCACTGAACAGGACCATTTTTTTGTGCGGCTCTTCTATAGTTATTCTTCTGTAGAGAATATATTTTAAATTGTAAATAGGATGTGTTTCGTTTTTTTTAAGTTTTACGTCGCCGGGTTCAAACTCCACTCGAAAAAGTGGTTGGGGAATTGTTTCTCTATTTTTAATATTTACTACATGTTTTACCTTGAAGCCTTTTTCTTCTAGGAATGTTTTAACCTCTTCTGGGTCCACACATGAGTCAATACCCTTAATCACTACCTGTAGACCTTTACTGCTTTTCAGTTGGTAGGTATAAAAGTTTTTTTTAAGCGTTTCAAAGTTGTTTACTATTTTGCGAAAATCATTCTCATTATTGACTTGTATTTTTGTCTCGTTTATACTTCCACGCTTTATAGCCGCTACGTAAAACGAATTTTCACCTATCACCGATATCAAACTCTTTATGAGCTCATTTGAATTTTGCTCCCTTAGATATATCGGGGGAGGCTTGGATGGTTTAATGACGTTTGGTGCTTCAGAAGATTCATCCTCCAGAATTGCAAAACGATTTTGAGTATTTATTTTATCAAAAGATGGCACTTTTGAGGCCGAAGCAACTGCTGCAGAGGTAGGGCTGCGTCCCCGTTTAAGCACTGTTATGTACCTGTCCATGCCAACTTGTACTGTAGGCTTTCGACAACTTTTTACAGGGGGGTTTTCCATTGCATTTGTGTTTGAGTTCATGGTATCATTTCCCACTAAATTTGTTTTTGACGTCACGGCAATTCTTGCTGGGCTGGCAACACTTGTCACCAAATCTAGTTGTAGTTTTTTTAATGAGTCACTATCCACTGTTTTCGTAAACACCGAGGGTGATAGGGAACGTGTTCGAATAATTGGCTTAGCCGTTAAATAGTTTATATTGTTTTGTTTTATTTATTTCTACATTATTTTCGTTTGCCTGAACTAAAACGTAAACGTTTCTTTTATTTTGTCTTAGTGTTGTTTCACTGTTCGTACTCATGCAAAGAGTTGTTTTTGTTTTTCACCGTTTTGCTTTGCTTTAATATTTTTATTATTTATTGTATTTTACAACAACAAAAAAAAAAAACAAGAAATTTAAATTTAAATGTTTTTGTTCAGAATATGTATACACATGTATGAACATTCATACGTACATACATATATATTTTTACTGTTTTATTTTATTTAATTTTATCGTTTTAAATTGTTCACTATTATGTTAAGTAATTTAAATAACAAAATATATTATTTTTTTTTTTTTAAGCGTCCATTCGCTGCTTATATTTATGTATTACAAAATCAAATGTGATTAATTAATAGTTCAAATCGTATGCGGGGCTAAAAATACACGTCTGTATCACAACAAAGCACAAACCGAACTGACATTCAAATATCAGAACTCGCAAAAGTACTAGAAACGTGGAATATATGCAGTTAAAAGTAGTAGAAAATGAACAACATTTTTCCAATGACATGCTAATGTTAAATTCATAGCTTCTTCACCCGAATTTAAAGTTCTTCGGGTTTGCGAGTTGTGGTGATTTAATAACATCTTGTTCAACGCTTTTTTTGCTGGGCAGAAACACTTTTATCCCATAAAAAAGTATGTTAAAAAATTAAGAATTGATGCCAAAACGGCAATGTCCATTGGACATTGATCAACATCTAACATCTACCATCAATTTGCGAAGATGTTAACATCTTTCCAAAAGAAATACATAGTGCTTAAAACCAACATCTTTACAGTTTTTTCTCAGAAACAAAACAATATTTTGACGTTTCCCCATTTTTTAATTCGCCGTGGATACAGCTGACGAACGGCTGACGAGTTGAGCGATTTAAAAAAAATGGTGAAACGTCAAAATATTGTTTTGTTTCTATACTGAAATTTGACAACAAGTAAGAAAATTGCAAAAACAAAATACATGGGGCATACATGGGGCTTTTTGTAGTTGTAGAGTTGCACTTACCTGTTATAAATTCGCCTTGTGTCAACCATTATTAGCAAAACACTAAAAAATCATAACAAGCCCGAACTGTCAAAATCAGATGCCGTTTCGACGGAATTTTAAAATCGTACTTTTCGGCCTGTTATGTAAACACCCATATCATATGTAATATTAATAAAGAGTAATGTTAACTTAATATTAATAAAGAGTAATTATATTTACGTATTTACGTGCATACATACTTATTTACTCTAAACTGGTTATACTCTAACTGTATTAACATTCTTGAAATATTTTATAATAATTAGTTATATATAAATCTTTATAAGTAAAATTAATTTATTCAATAAAGAACTTGTGCAGAATACACAACATTTTTGGCGACGAGAAGTGAAAAAACCCAGTAACAAATATTTAAATAAACTGGATAGATTTAGCCGTGATGTCTCTTATTGGATCAATTGAGCAATTCGCATTTGGTGAAGACTTTAGGGAATATATTGAACGGGTCGAGCAATTATTTATTATTAACAATGTGGAGGAAAAAAACAAAGTTGCATTGTTTTTAACATTAGTGGGTCCTGAAACGTACAAACGAATTAAATCCATCATACTACCGGAAAAACCAACAAGTAAAGCTTTTAAGGATTTAATTAAGGAAGTTTTACCCCATTTTAGTCCGGAAAAAAATGTTATTGCCGAACGTTTCAAGTTTTACAACTGCTCCCAAAAGTCGTGTGAACCAGTGGGCGAATATATAATTAATCTTAAGTTATTATCAGCACGCTGTGAGTTTGGTACCTTTTTAAATGAGGCCTTAAGAGACCGTTTGGTGTGCGGAGTAAACAGCAGCCAGTTGCAGACAAAATTATTATCAACACCATCGTTGACGTGGGAATTAGCTTGCAAGTTAGCACAGTCATTCGAATTGGTGGATAAGGAGCAAAAAAGTATGCAGCCGTCGTCGTCGTACGAACTAAACAAAATAAAGCCTGAATGGAAAAAATATAAGAAGTTGGAAAAATGTACGAAGTGTGCATCAAGGCACGTAAGTGGTGAATGTCCGGCCAAAGAGTGGACTTGTTTCGTGTGTGGTAGAAAAGGACATTCAGCTAAAGCTTGTTTTTCTAAGAAAGGGGATAAATCGTTGCGGAGCAATCCAAGCAAAAGTAACCAAATAAACGAGCTGCAGTATAAGTTGGGATCGTTAAATTGGATAAATAAAACCGAATCTCCAGTGTTATATAGAGTTATGGTAAATGGAATGTTTTTAGAAATGGAAATCGATACCGGTGCCGTCGTGTCTGTAATTTCTAACATAGATTTTAAATTATATTTTAGTAATGTCTTTCTAAAAAGTATTTCATATCCCCCTTTACAAGTGTTAACAGGTGGAAATGTCGATGTTCTTGGAGAAATACCAGAAACAGTAAATGGTGAACACGAATTAAAATTAGTTATAGTAAGATCTATGCGGTCATTTAAGCCATTGATGGGCCGTAATTGGATAGATGTTTTGTTCCCAGATTGGCGAAAATTTTTCAATTCAGAGGCGGGTAAGTCAAATGATGAATTATTCGTTAAATCTCTTTGCCAGACCAGTATAATGGATGAAATAAAAATAAAATTCCGTCCTTATTTGTAAATAATTCAGCTCCCCTTAAATATTTTTCTGCGGACGTTTTTGTAAAACCGAACTCTCACCCTAAATTTTTTAAGCCATATACAGTACCTTTGAGCTTGAAGAAATCGGTTGAGGCAGAGCTTAAGGCCTAACCATAATATGCATAGCCTTGCTTAACCTACTGTCAAAAATTAACAAAAAGTCTCTCAAATGTATTTAAAAAAACAAAAACAAAATAAAAAAACATTTGATTCCGTACGGAATGTGCGATTAGATTCGCACCTTGCTTAAGCAAATGACAGTTTCATTAAACTTAGCAAAAAGTTTCCTTAAGTTCAATATGGTTTGCCTCATATAATAAACATGTATTCGCACATTTGATTAAGCCAACTTAAGCACATTGTGGTTGGGCCTTTAGTCGCATGTGCAAAGAAGTAGAGTTGTGTCGGTCATGAACGAACTAGTTCAATTGAACGGGTCAGTCAGATGAACGATGAACGGCCGTTCAGTTTCATCGTTCAATTCCGTTCAATCGGTCACTTGCATGGATCACTTAGGTCTTTTTAGTCAGTCGGTCACTTGTTTACCAAACAACTGGTTGAAAAGAAACAACAATACTATTGTGATGTATATGTGATGCCAGTATAATATTCTTATTTCATTTACTCATTGCCACATTCTTTTACACATTTTCATAATACGATCAGGGTTGTCAAGTTTCTTGGCGACTTAATTTTCAATTTGGCGACATGCGATTTATTTTTGGCTGATTTTAAAATATATGGCGATTTTGTTGTAAATTTGATAATACTAACTGCCTATTTCACGATGTCACTCGAACGTATACGTTCGCACAAATAACATATAAATCAAAAACAAAATTAAAAAATTTGTTTTTGGTTTACATGTTATTTGTGCGAACGTAAACGTCCCAATTTACACTAGGGACATTTCTTGCCGGATATTTTTTGAATTTTCTTTTAATTTTACCTGAAGCGTTTACATATGAAACATTAGAAGTCAGACGGAAATTAATACTTGTATGTAAACTACAAAAAGTAAGAAAGAGAAATGAAAAAAATGTCCAGTACAGATAGTCATGTACTAAACACTCTACCTTTTCGACCCCTCGCCATCAAACTTCGTCTGTACAGCAAGAAATGTCCCTAGTGTAAATTGGGAATAATGGGTTTTAAAACGCGTTTAAGCTAAATGTTATTACATTAGAGATGATTAAGATGACAGATTATTAAGAAAAAAACCCAACAAACAAATTAATATTTCTTTTAAGTATTAAAAATGGATAAAAAATACTTTATAAAGTTATCAGAAGATTATTTTAAACATATTAATGATAAAATTGTAAAAATTTATGAATTATTTAAGAAAAAAAAAAAAAACAAAAGTTAAGCAGAGTTAAAGAACCCAAGTGTGAGCATAGTATAAGCCATGAATTTGTTTTGAGACTCGTATACAAATTTACCGTTTGTTATTTGGAAATACTATTTCAATGTGGTATTCCATGTAATATAAATTAGTTTTTGAAAAAATATATAGCTATAAGGATACGTCCGGTACGTACCATTTTAAAGAACTCTTTATGTGCATGTTATTCCAATTGTTAATGTCTGTGTTGAAAGAGTTATTTTTAATAATTAACTCCACTAAAACTCGCTTTCAAAATTGAGTGCAGTATAAACTTCTTGGCACATTATTACGAGCTATAAATTATACGAATGTAAATAGCACGTTAATACCTTCACATGATAACTGAATCGTACACATTGTTTTCCAAAAAAACAGTAAGAATGCCTTACCGGTGAAATGTATAGCATTTTAGAGCCAATATTCATTTAATACTAACCACAAGAAATCGTTTTGCTGCTTTAGTTAGACTATTGTAAACTATTGTACCTTTTTTGTGTTCACCAAACATTTTAATTAAACAACTTATGTATCAACGCGACTTTTTCCCATTTTTAGCAAATAGGAAGATATTTATTTTTTAGGATTTATAAAAAATATTTTTAAAACTGTTAAAGATATATTTTATATTGTCAAAAACGCAAAAAAAGGCTTTGGCGATTTTCAACAATAAATTTGTCAAAAAAGATCAAAATTAATCCGACAACCCTGGCTGCTATTCCCAATTTTACATGAGCGTTGCCAGTTGTTCTTAATATAAAACCCGCCAAATGCAAATTTTTTCAGGGGTGAGCTGGAAATCGCAAACGCAAAACGCAAGAATTTTAAAAGTGGGTTTTTAGTAAGATTTCTGTAATAAAAGAATTTTATGACAAATATTATACAAACATTTCTCTATTAAACAGAATTTTATAACAAAAATTATAAAAATTTGATCAAAAGTGTATTATAAACAGCCTCCAAATTCTTGCGTTTTGCGTTTGCGATTTCCAGCACACCCCCCTTTATTTGAGCAAAAAATTGTATACATATTTATTTCATTTATTTTTTAAATTAGACCTTAAAATAAATAACCAAATTCAATATTCGACAACTTTATTAATTAAAGCTTAGTCAAGTTTTAGAGCACGAAATTTTTAGGGAAAGCCCATTTTTAATGTAGATATAACTAAAGCATTCGTTTATTAATGATGCCCCTAATTTTTAAAAAAGAAAGCTGGTCGTGTTCGTACCTAACAGTTAGTGCCGGTTCACACACGTCAAGTTTTACTCGTCAAGTCTTGAGCTTTTATGAGAGAAGAGAAAAGAGAATGCCATTTCATTTCCCCTCTCTCCAAAAAACTCAAGACTTGACGAGTCAAGCTTGACGTGTGTGAACCGGCACTTATATTTACCTATTTCAACAATCATTTAGCATATATGTTTTATCCTTCAGTTTTCATTAAAAATGACAGCTTTTACACTATTAATTACTATGCACTGCTAGATTTCTTTTTGTAGAAATTACAGGCAAAAGACTGGTAAAATAAAAAAAAATATTAGTTTATAAGAATCTACTTATGCATTTAAATTGCTTTTATTTAACTTGCAATGTATGTTTGTGGGTAAAATCTTGCAACTCAAATTTAAAGCAGATTACTCGAACCGATTTAGCTGACATTTTGTAACATATGTTCAGTTTGGATGACAATGCATGGTTAACTGTGTAAAGTTATTATACATCTAACATGTATTGACAAGCAACATGCTTTTATATCATATAAATTGATTAATGACATTATAAGTTCGAAAAACAGGCAGTAAAATTTTTTAAGTAATTATTTCTCTTTAAATAAAGTTACCTAAACATTTACAGCCGTATTCATAAACATTTTAAACTCCATTTCAAATCTGTTTTAAGCATAAATCGTTAAAATTGTATTCATAAACGAATATTACCTTAAAAACCCTATTTTAAACCTTGTGTAAATAAGCGAATTTTAAAATTGGTTCGACCCTTGTTTTGGTTCGACCCTTGCTTTTTGCTGTGTGTTTATGGTCATTTTGAACATTTTTGCGAGAAATTTTAAGACAATATATTATTATGTATTTAAACATTAAAAATAAAATGAAATTCAAAAATATGTATGTATGAAAAATGTATATTATTAATATATTTTTCAATTTCACAAATTAAAGCTCAAAAAATTATTAATTGTACATTATGAACTAGTGATGTGTAAACGATCAAAACAAATAAAATAAAACTCGTTATTTGAATACTTTTTGATATCAGCAATAAAATCATCATCTAAATTGCACTTTGTTTTGTTTTGTTTGAACTCTTTATTTTTTTAAATATAAGAGACAACTATTCATATATAAAAAACAATTTTTTTCTCACACACGACAAAAAAAATTTTAGATACGAATACGAGTATGAATTAATAACCACTGTTTTACATCATTATGATTCATGTGACAAATAAAAGAGATAGCGTTGCCACCATCAAATTAAAAAATACGGTAAAACGTTTATTAGTTAAAATGCTGATTATGAATACGAATTTAAAAAAAAGCTTTTTTAGGCTTAAAATGTTTTTTAACTAAAATTCATCTAAAACCTGAATTATGATTTTTTTTATGAATACGGCTGTTAGAATATGAGAACACCAAACAAGTATGAAAACCGCCACGTTTAGCGAGAAATCACTACATATGGCAGCCCAGATTGTACTATGAAATTTTCTAAACAATGTGGCAAATTGCCACTGGCAATGTGTTAAAAGAAACAAATATAGTATACTGGTACAACATAAACATTTTAATAGTATTGTTTCTTTTCAATCAGTTGTTGGGTAAACGAAAAAACAACTCAGAATTTTTCGTTTATTGTTTTCTATTTTTGGGTACACTCAAAAAGTTGTACAGTAACTGAATGTAATTTACTAAAATCATTTTCCGTAGAGTTAAAACTTAATAAAATTTGTTATTTTATAATTAAACTAATTCTTTAACTATTTCTATATGTTTCTCCAAAAAATATATGTTCAGTTATTTTTTATGCATAAAATAAAACTGAAATACTTAACTGCAAAGATATTTTAAATTATTTTATTATTTACATACTTATAGGAAAATGTGCACATAAATTAAAAAACACAAAATTTTCGCTGATTTCGTAGGTAATAATGACAGGTATAAATACTGTTTTAGCTGTTTTAGTATGTAATTTAAATTGAGTTAAAATTAATTGAAAAAACCTTTGAATGTATTTTTTGTAGTTTGTACATTGAAATAACAGAAAAATTTATTAATTTTTAAAGAATTTCTCCGTTTTAAAATTAACATTAAAAAATAGCCGCAAAATTCCTTTATTTTAAATGAAATTTCAGTTTTTCAAACTAAATATTATTTTGAATTTACCTACATAATATTTTGAGTGTAACACAAAACAAATATGCTATACTTGTTTCTTTTAACACATTGCCGTATTCAATCAATTGTGAATGAATGAACGAAATCCACAAAAGACTGACTGACACAAAAGCAGTGATGCAAACTTAGTGCTTTTGGCACTATTTATGGTGCTTTTTTATGCCTCAAAACGCCAAAATTTTACCCATAGTGCCAAACTAAAAAAAGCACTAACTTGGTGCTTTTTCAAATTTTCGTTAGTGCCTTTAGTGCTTTTTACAATTTTAATTGTGTTTCTACCAATTTTTAAAACTACGATTATATAGAGGATGCTTAAGTTCAACGTTGCTATTTGGGGTACAATTTTGAGAAGGCTTGTACAGATTTTAAGATTTCAAATGATAAAAAAGTGATAAAAGAAAGTTACATTCGTTTTATCACAAATTTTATTTACGAGGTTAGAGCTAGGCTTCCTAGCAATTTAGAAATTTTACGAAACGTTGCACTTTTAAGCGTGCATAAAACGATGTATTTCGGCAAACATTTTTTTAAAGATTTAGACACTGTTTTAAAAATAGAATATGGATTGGAAAATATAAGGAATTGTTAAAAAACATGCAGTTGGAAACCGTGCAAAAAAATGAAAGACTTAAAAAACAAAAAAAGAGCCGTAGCTTGGTATATGTAAAGTGTTAAATAAATTAAAAACAGATGAAAGAAAATACTTTTATTTGCCATTTTTCTCGCGCTTTAGTTTACTACGTGTTTTGCACTTTTACCTCTAGTGCCATTAAAAAAGGTTTGACTAAGTATCAGAATGCAAACATACGTATTTTTCTATTTTACACCTCATGCGTGTTCTTTATTCAGATGTTAAAATAATTGGATAATATCATAAGCCAATTGTTTTATTTAAACGATAAAATAAAAGGATGTTTATTTAAATATATGCTGTCATTAAGTTTTATAAACAACTAGCTTAACACGGTGCGCCTCGCTACACTGCTTTAACCACGTTTGAAAAGTCTCCCCTTAATAGTTCTTTAGTTGAGAGATATTTAATATATGTATCCCATGGGAGGTTTTTCTCCCCTACCGCTTTATTTTTATTTTCAAAAGTGTAGTATACCATGAGAGTGACTCATAAAAAGTTTGAACATTCTCACTATAACAGCTCTAAAGATATGCGATATTAAACATTGGCGTCCTATGGGGGGTACCACTTCCCCCGCTGTTATTTTATTTTAATTTTGGGACTCAGAAGATCCTTCTACCAAAAGTTCAACCAAATGAATGCAGCGGCTCTTAAGATATGCGATACTTAAAATTGGCATCATATGGGGGTACCAATTCCCCTGCCCCTATCGAAAAAATAATAATATATAAGTAGCATATTTTATTTTTAGGGCTCACGTGATGTTACTATAAAAATTTCAAGAAAATCGGTTCAGTATGTTAGGAGTCTATAAGCCAACAAACAAACAAACATACAAACATTTTTAATTTTTATATATAGAGGGTCGGTCAATGCAAATTTTCAGTAATTGCAACAGGACAGATTTTTTTGAGTTACGAAAATCGCGCTCGCACTGTATTACTTTAAAACTGTTCTATGGCCAATTTAAACTCCAAATGATTTGGATGATATTATTTTTATTGAAGATAATAATAATACATTTAAAAATGTTTATATACGAATGTAAATATGTTTATTATTTAATCTTAAATGAAAATGGCCCCAATCAATGCCGTCGCCTTTTTTTTAATTTGGGAGGTATACAATGTTCGGCACAACCGAATGCAACTAGTTTTGTGTTTAATTAAATTGTAAAAATGGCTTAGTGCTTTTTTACGCTTTTTGTTGCTCGAAATAGTGCTTTTTAGTGCTTTTTTCAAATTTTAAAGTGCTTTTTGCTTTCAAAAAGTAGGCATCACTGCACAAAAGATAAACTGACCCAAAAGCAGTGTTACCACCAGCAAGATTCAGAATTACACTTGAGATGAAGCAAAATTACCCGATTTAAATGAAATTACACCTGATATAAAATTTAAGTTTTATTTAATAAAAATATATTTATAAAGAAGCAAAAACACAACATACTCATTAAAAGAAGATCAATATTAGTCAAACTGTTAATTTTATTTAAATCAACAAAATTAATATTAAAGGCTAAAAAAAATTAATAAAACATAAAATAAAACTGCTAAAATAATGAGTTTAACTTCCACATTTGGTTGATATGTCTTGGGAAGGTTTAAATTGTTCATTGGCATTGCTTTATAATGGATGCTTTTTAGTCCCATAGAGCTTACGAAAGATAAGCTGTCAAACGAACTGTCAGACTGTTTCCACTTTTTGATCAGGCACATCATCATGAATAGATTCATGCTTGAACAACGCCACCAAATTATCCAAATATACTTTGAAAATCAGCCATCGATTTTCGCAACTTAAAGGTGACTTAATGATTTAAATGACGCAACTTTTTTTCACAAATAAAGGCGATGTGTTGATTTAGAGAAAATAAACTGTCAATTAGACCTCAAGGCCGTGCGATGTGACACTTATTGATTGTTTTCCTGTGAAGTCAGTGGTTAATGCTGATAAACCATCAACAATCGGTGTCTTGGAGGTCAACATTGTTCATTTTATCGAAAAAGAGAAACAAAATAGGACGTCTGCAATGCGTTTCCATTGGTAATGCCATGTTTCAATCTGCGATTAAAATTAATTTTTTTTTGTGTTGTCTACCATTTTAAGTTTCATGGTTTTAAAAATACCCTTTATACCTTATTTAGTAAACAAAATGCCTGCAGAGTTTTATACAACTGTCCCTTTCGTAATTCAGTTTTAAAACTGTAAAGGGCGTTAAAAATTCTTTAAACTAAAGCATTAAAAAGCAGCAAGATAAATAAAATTAATTATATGTTGCAATATTGGAAACATATCTTCCCCCGGGCTAGTTTTTAGTTTGAATAACTTTTTTCAATAAACTTCAGGTTCTAAATCACTATGATAGGCAACTTTATCCAAAAAAAGGGTCCATCTTGCGACATTCATTACCAAACATTTGAAAATATATGTATGTTTAATGATTGAAGTCGTTTCTTAAAAAGAAACCGAGACTGGTTCAGAAGGCTGTGCATTTCTTAGCAACAATATTTAAAAAGAAATAAATGTCATCACTGAAATCGAATCTTGATTTTATTTGGGCATCTGAAGTGAAAATTTCAAATTACACCTGAATTACACCTAAGAGAAATTATCCACGTTCTACCCACGACCGTAAAAATTATACCAAATTCGGGTAATTACCCACAAAGTGGCAACACTGCCCAAAAGACAAGTGACCCGAAATGAACGACTGAACGAAGTGAACGAACTCGTTCACTGTTTTGAATTGAACGTTAATGACCGGTCACCTAAATGAACGATTAAGCCCAAGACTACAAAGAAGGTATAATTCAGTCGGTCCGTAATAGTGCGTGGGCGGCACCAATAGTTTGCATTTTAAAAAAAGATTCCACCGTAAGAATTTGTGGAAATTTTAAAATTACCATTAACCCAGTCATTGAAATGGATGTATATCCATTACCGTTAGTGGATGACATTCTCACAAGTTTAAGAGGTAAATCATACTTTTGCATACTTGATCTAAGTAAAGCTTATTTGCAATTGTCTGTAAATAAGTCTTGTCGGAATTTATTGACCATAAATACGCATATGGGATTATATGAATTTTGTAGATTACCATTTGGTGTGTCAACTGCACCTATGATTTTTCAACGTGTCATTGACCAAATCATTCAGGGATTAGATAGTGTTGCCGTTTATTTGGATGACATTCTAGTAGCAGGTGTTAGCGAAAAAGATTGTTGTATTAAACTATATCAAGTGTTAAAGAGATTGCAAGATTTTAATGTGAAAATTAATTGGGACAAATGTAAACTTTTAGAAAATACTATCGAGTATTAAGGTCACACAATAAGTCCGGAGGGAATTAAACCATCAAAGTTTAAAATGGATGCAATCTTAAATGCTCCAGAGCAAACAAATATAGACCAACTCCAAAGTTTTTTAGGGTTGATAAATTATTATTCAAAATTTTTGCCCAACAGTTCGTCCGTGCTATCACCTCTTTATCAGTTATTACGAAAAGACGTTAAATGGTGTTGGAGTAAAGAGTGCTCCAAAGCTTTTAGTGAATCAAAAAAATTATTATGTGATAATAATTTACTAGTTCATTTTGACCCAAGCAAGCCAATAATAATAGCTTGTGACGCTTCCCCTTATGGAGTTGGTGCTATTCTGAGCGTTATTATTAATGGTCAAGAGAGGCCATGTTATATGGTTTCATCCACGTTAAGTAAAGCGGAAAAAAATTACTCACAGATCCACAGAGAAGCCCTTGCGGTTATTTTTGCAATCCGCAGATTTCATAAGTTTGTTTATGGGTATAACTTTACAGTTTACACCGATCATCAACCACTAGAAAAGCTACTTGGAGACCAAAAGGCGTTGGCTAATGTAGTCTCTGTGCGTTTTCATAGATGGATCTTATTTTTATCAAATTATAACTGTAATATTAAATATCGCCCTGGCAATAAACAGAAAAACGTCGATGCATTGTCACGTCTTCCTCAGGAAACTGAAACAAGCATTAGCAATTTAAACATAATTTCTTTAATTTTGATCATGAAGCTTCGATTTCCTTAAAAGACATTGTATTGTATTCCGAAAAAGACCCAATTATCAGCAAGGTAATGGGATTTGTTAAAACAAATAACTGGCCAAGAGAGTCAAAGGAAGTAACTTTATTTAATCCATTTAAAAATGTAAAATTATCATTGGAAGTTAAAGAAAAGTGTTTGTTTTATGCAGACAGACTAGTTATACCAACGATTTTAAGGCAAAGATTTTTATCACTGTTACATGACACTCATACAAGCGTTGTCCGTATGAAGTTACTAGCCCGTGCATCAATTTGGTGGCCTTTGTTAGACAGAGAAATAGAAAAATATGTTTTAAATTGTCTTCCTTGTCAAAAACTCAAAAATAAAACCAAAGATTGTCCTAACTTTACGTGGCCGCAAACTTCTTATCCCTTCGAGCGAGTTCATGTCGATTTACTTCAGTTTAATAATGTCGATTTATTAATAGTTGTCGATGATTTTTCAAAATGGATAGACGTCCAAATATTGTCAAAAACATCAGCTATGGTTGTTATTGAAAAACTAAAGGGTTTTTTTTTCTAATTTTGGGTTTTGCTACTCGTTGGTAAGTGACAACGGGCCGCAATTTCGAAGTGGGGAATTTGCGTTATTTTTGAAATTAAATGGCATTAATCAATTATATAGTCCCCCACATCATCCAGAAAGTAATGGTCTAGCAGAGAGAGGTGTTCAAACCGTAAAGCGGAGTTTAAAAGTATATTTTTTGTCATATAAAGAACAAAATTTATCCATCCAAGACATCGTATTAAATTTTTTATTTAAGTATCGAAACACGCCATGCATTGTTACGGGAGTTTGCCCCAGTGAAGTTGTTTTAGCATATAAACCAATTACTTTATTATCTTATTGTAAAATTAAAAACGATGTTGAGGTAAAAGTTACCAAGTATAAATTAAGAAAAATTGCAGAAAAGAACGACTTTATAAACAACGATAAATGTAAACACTTTGATCTGAAAGAGGGTGAAAAAATTTTGTATCTTAATCCAAATCAAAGCAACACTGCCAAATGGATCGAAGGATTCATTAGAAAAAAACTAAGTAAATCCCTATATTTGATTGAAGTTAACCAAAGAAGATTTTCAGCTCATAGAAATCAAATAAAACCGTTCAAAAAAGATATGATAGAACTTTCGGAAAATTCTAAGTTAGATTCCGATTGTAGAGAGGGTGAAGAGTTTTTTGATGCTCAAAACTCTCCAGTAGAAGAATGTGTTCCAAAAGATGAATTGCCTTTAAAGAATAGATTAAGAAAAAAAGAAAATGTGAATTACAAATTTTAAATACAGAATTGAAAAAAAAGCTAAAAAGGGAAAGTAATGTTATGTAAACACCCATATCATATGTAATATTAATAAAGAGTAATGTTAACTTAATATTAATAAAGAGTAATGTTAATATTTAAAGTACATACTGAAAATAACAGTTGTACAAATTATATTTACGTATTTACGTGCATACATACTTATTTACTCTAAACTGGTTATACTCTAACTGTATTAACATTCTTGAAATATTTTATAATAATTAGTTATATATAAATCTTTATAAGCAGCGTTGCCAGAAGATTTGGAAGGAAAATCTTCTTTTGGCGAAAAAAAAATCTTATTTTGAAGAGAAAAATCTTGAAATTTTTTATAACAAAGGCAAAAAAGTAAAAATTATTAAATTTTCAAAATAAACTACTTTTTATTATGGAAACTACATATATAAATTAAAATAAGTAATTGCGGTATTTATACAAAATGAAATTGTAGGTTTAAAATTGTGTTTTAGTTATATTTTCCAAAAAAATACATTTTAAATGCACTTAATTTCTAATAAATAAGAACGTAAAAAAGTCCATCTATATAAAGAAGTTTCATCGAAAGAAATTAAATTTTTATATTAGAGATGTTTAAATTTTGGGCAAAAAAAATTTTAGTTTGGGAGCTATGAAGCCCATACATCATATGAAATCTTGAGGGTCCTCAATTTAATATTATATTTTTTGATACCGTTGTTATATCAAAGGCATTTTGAGCAAATTTCCTAAATATATTTCCAATGAATTTTTATTAAAATAATGTTGGTACACGTTTAAACTTTAAACTTTATTTACAAATTATCATAAACAGGGAATGTGGTATTTTCAAACCAAAAGCTTCATAACACTTAACTGTAACTTTTTACCACTCCTCTTGGTCTAGGCAGACCACAATTAGAACAGCTGAAACCCCAATTAAAAAAAAAGTTAATAAATATATTTTTTTATTGAGCGTATGTTATTTGCTAGGTTATACGAGTTTATTATATATTTTTATTATTTTATTTTACATGCAAGTCATCAAATATGTAGTCCTTAATTTTGCACATTGTTTTTTCGCATCTACCACACATTTGATCCAAACTTGATTCATTCTATTCAGAACATATCATTTATAGAACTCACGTTTCTGTTTTTGATATTTTTTCCTTTTTGAAAAATATTGTAAGAAACAAAAATTCGGTTTGGCCAAAAGGGTAATTTCATATAATTTTATATAAAAATAAAATTTCACCCCACTAGTTTACTTCAATCGAATCCAAATTAGTTTCATTCGATTCAGCACTTATTATTATAGAACTCACGCCCATGTTATTTTGTTATATTCGAAAAATATTGCAAGGAAAACACATATTTAATCTGGCCCGTCCAAGACGGTAATCCAAGGGTTTAGTTCCATTAGTTTTACCTTTTGGTACTAAGACATAATAACTAAATACATAAACTTTTTTATTCTTTAATAAATTAATCTTTAAATATATACTATACATTTTTTCTTTTCACAAATAATTTTTTTTATCAATATTCCCAAAATGAACAACCGCGAATCTATGATGCTGTTTTAATGTTTTGTATTCCCAGAAATAATGATGCATGTTAGTACAAAAGTACAAAAGTATGCAAAACCAAAAGACAACAAGCTGATATAAAACCTCATTGTTTTAAAAATTTACTGTTTAAAAAACTGAAAAATAAAATTATGTATGTTGTACAAACTTAAAGTAAATAATCTTTATATCTAAAAAAAAAAAATCTTAATTTGAGAAAAAAAATCTTTAAATCTTATTTTGTTCAAAAATACTTGAAACTTTGGAAATAGTAAAACAGGGAAGACCATTTTCCGATGGGGCATTTATAAAAAAGCTTTTCAATGCAGTTTTGGAAAAACTGAAAATCGATTGCAGCGTAATAAAAACGCTTCCCATGAGCCGAAATAGTGTCGTCAAGCGCACATCAATTTTAGCTGCACATATACAATCTGTGATTAGGGAAAAGTTAAAAAATTGTGAATATTTTTCTTTTTGCCTCGACGAAAGCACCGACATTAATGATCTTTGCCAATTGGTCATTTGTGTTCGATGAATAGATAGTGAGTACAATGTTTTTGAAACTATGTACTCACTTGAAACGTTTTACGGTAATGTAACAGGTAAGGTATTATACGACGTAGTCTTTGAAAACCTGATATCTGTTACACAAGCTTCAAAATTAGCAGGAGTTTGCACGGATGGTGCAAACGTTATGGCCGGGAAGTATGAAGGTTTCGTAGGACATCTTAAGCAAAATGGAATTGATGTACATGCTTTCCATTGCATAATTCATCAGTCCATGCTTGCCTCAAAATTTATAAGTGATCATGCCGCTATTAAGACTGCAGAGCGGATAATCAATAGAATACGGGGGGGGGTCATCATTCATTAACGCACAGAAAATTTGTAAGTTTACTTAAAAACGTAAACGCCAATCACCACGACTTAAAAATGTTTACGGAAGTTCGTTGGCTTAGTCGGGGTGATTGTCTAAACAGGTTATTCGATCTTAGAAAAGAGGTGTTGCGTTTTTGGGAAACTGAAAATTTAGACGAATGTGAATTAATACAGTTGAATGATTATGAGTTCATTTTAGACCTTGCGTTTCTGGCGGATACAAGCAGTATTTTAAATGAGCTAAATTTGGAACTACAAGGAAAGGGAAACAATTTAAGTGATATATATATACGATTGTTTTTAATTTTAAAACCAAATTATTTTTATTAACAAATGAAATAAATAATGAAGATTTTTCCAACTTTCCTAAAACTTTGCTTATTTATGACAAGGAGAAATATTTGAAAAAATCTGAGTATTTGGCAATTTTTGAAAACCTTTTTTACAACTTTCAAGATCGTTTTCAAGATTTTGAGGATATAAAACCACTACTTAACATATTCCAAAATCCCTTTAAGTGCGACATTGCGAGTTATGACTTCAGCATCCAGTCGGAACTAATCATACTTAGGAGCGAAATTAATCCTCCAGACAGGGAAAATATTATTGAGTTCTGGGAAAATTTAAACGGGGCGCTATATCCTTTATTAAAAAAAATTCCTTCAAATGTTTGTCGCTTTTCTCCTCAACATATCTTTGCGAACAAACATTTTCCGATTTGAAATACATTTGCTCAAAACAACGCAATAAATTAACATCCGCAAACCTAAAAAATGTTTTGTTGTTACGAAACTGCAATGTAAATTACATTCAGTTACTGTAAAACTTTTTGAGTGTACTCAAAAATAGAAAACAATAAACGCAAAATTCTCAGTTGTTTTTTCGTTTACCAAACAACTGATTGAAAAGAAACAATACTATTAAAATGTTAATCTTGTACCAGTATACTACATTTGTTTCTTTTAACACATTGCCAGTGGCAATTTGGCACATTGTTAAGAAAATTTCATAGTACAATCTGGGCTGCCATATGTAGTGATTTCTCGCTTAACGTGGCGGTTTTAATACTTTGTTTGGTGTTCTCATATCTCAAAATGCTTATGTGTAGTTAATAGAACACGAGCGCCTTATGCTGGGTACACACAGTGCAACCTACATGCAATCTGTTTCAATGCAACCTCAAAATATCAAAGCGTTTTGATGTTGATGCAACCTGGAATGAATGAAAATGAATTTAATTAGTGTGTACCCAGCATTACTCGTCTGTTCAACTTACATTTAAAACAAAAACAAATTTCGAAATTTTGTTTTTGTTTTAAATGTTAGTTGAACGGACGAGTAAGGCGCTAGTGTTCTATAAACACCACATTAAGCTTCGTACAGACGATGGTCAGATCTTACAATGTTGTCATAAAAATTGCCTAAAAATGTATTGAAACTGTGTGAACATTGTAAGATGTGTAAAATTAATGCATCTGACAATGGCATCATTGGCAGAAAAATTACAACATTGTAAGATCTGACCATCGTCTGTACGAAGCTTTAGGTAACTTTATTTAAAGAGAAAGAATTACTTAAAAACTTTTCTTCCTGTTTTTCGAACTTATAATGTCATTAATCAATTAATATGTTATAAAAGCATGTTGCTTGTCAATACACAATTTTTTTTTAAATATAAAAACTTGTACTTAAGTACTCGTATTTACTTCGTTTGAGAATTTTAGTAGTTAATATCAATCACATCAACGGTCAATTTCAGCAAGTTCAGTTATAATTAACCATCCGCTATAACTGACAAGAACATATTGTTAACTGGAAGTTAAATTGGTCACAAGTTATTTAATTTACATGTTTTTCTACACAAGTAAATCTCGCGACAAGCTTTAAATCGTATAATTTATGTAACGACGTTTTAAGTTGATAGTAAAAGTTTTTAAGTTACATTATATTTTTTCTTTTCAGAGCATTTAAATAAAAGATGTTTTTTTTAAATAATTTTTTACTTTTAACTCGCATTCGTATTCTCAGGAAGTAATTTCAGTTGATACCCATATTGAAGATTTAGAGTCACTCAACAAGCCCTCCCATTTGATACTCATATTGTTGAAATGCATTTAAAATAATAAGTCCGCCATCTTGGATGTTTAACCATGTTGGATGTATAATAACTTTACACAGTTAACCATGCATTTTTATCCAAACTGAACATATGTTACAAAATGTCAGCTAAATCGGTTCGAGTAATCTGCTTTAAATTTGAGTTGCAAGATTTTAACCACAAACATACATTGCAAGTTAAATAAAAGCTTTTAAAATTCATAAGTAGTTTCTTATAAACTAATTTTTTTTTATATTAACAGTCTTATGCCCGTAATTTCTACAAAAAGAAATCTAGCAGTGCATAGAAGTCAATGGTGTAAAAGCTGCCATATTTTAAATGAAAACTGAAGCATAAAACATTAACGCTAAATAAATGTTGAAATATGTAGGTAAAAATAACTGTTAGGTACGAATACGACCAGCTTTCTTTTTTAGAAATTACGGGCATCATTCATAAACGAGCGCTTAAGTAATATCTACATTAAAAATGGGGTTTCCATAATAATTTCGTGCTCTAAAACTTGACTAAGCTTTAATAAATAAATCTGTTGACTATGGAATTTGGTTATTTATTTAAAGGTCTAATTTAAAAAATAAATGAAATAAATATGTATACAATTTTCTGCTCAAATAAAAAATTTGCATTTGGCGGGTTTTATATTAAGAACAACTGGCAACGCTCATGTACATTGTAAAAAAAATGTAAATAGCAGCCAGGGTTGTCGGATTTATTTTGATCTTTTTTGCCAAATTAATTGTCCAAAATCGCCAAAGCCTTTTTTATAAATCCTAAAAAATAAATGTCTTCCTAATTGCTAAAATTTGCCAAAAATGGGAAAAAGTCGCCTTGATATATAGTATATTGTTTAATTAACGTAAAATGATTGGTGAACACAAAAAAGGTATAATTTACAATAGTCTAATTGAAGCAGCAAAACGTTTTTTTGTGGTTAGTATTAGATAAATATTGGATATATAATAAAACGCTACACACTTCATCGGCAGGGCAACTCTGGGGTCTAATCACCGCACTAGATACTATCGTATCGAATAAACTATAAATTTTTTTGCATACGATAGACACTGACGTATCGAATGAAAACTCGATAAATGTATTATCGAGTTACTCAATATCAAATGCTATTATATCAAATTCACTACATTTCATTCGATATCGAGTTTAATGATACCAAAATAAATAATTTCGATAAATTTTGCTCGATATCGAATGCGGTGATTAGACCCCTGCTATTAACATTCATATAATTTATAACTCGTAATAACGTGTCAAGAAGTTTATATTGCACTTTATTTTAAAGGTAAAGTCAACATATGGTGTAAACAAACCTGTTTTTTTTACTAGCCATGGTCCAATTAGTAGGTCTGCTTGAAACGCCTGCTGATTTTTTGCAGAGTTGTGTTTTATACGTGCAATTGTTTTTGTAACAATTGCTTTTGACATTTTCACCATTTCTTACACAAACAATTGCTTTTGTTCTTGACATCTTTATCATTTTTTACACAAACAAAATGCGTGTTGTTTTTTCTGTTGTTGGATTGTTGTAGTTGCGCGCAGACCTACTAATTGGGCCATGTTACTAGCAATATTTTTGACAACCCGACCTAATTGGCAGCACTGATAAGTACATGATAAAATAATCTGGTAAAATGAAAAAATTTTCAGTATGGCAGCCTTAGTAAACTACTCGCTACAATTTTGCCACAATTTCCCCTCCTCTAAATTACCATTTCAAAAATTTAATCCAAAATTTGTTTTATTTTTCATTTAAAAATCAAACAGGTCGGAACAAATAAGATCGAAAAAATTTTGGGAAAAGCTATAATTTTACCGTTTTAAAATTAACAGTTTTAACGGAAAGTAAAAAGAATATTGGAAAACGTTTTACGGCCAGAAACACAATTTTGTCTTTGTTAACATGTTAACAAAGCGTAATATTTAAAATATAAATAGGCATTTGTTTGGTATTTTTTAAAAAATAAACCTTGTGTGTGATTTTTTTCGTTGTTATTAATAAACAATTGCAATACAAATTCTGCAGTTTGCCGCGAACTAAACAAAACTACTAAGTGAGGTTAGGTGCACTAGCTGGCTCTTTTATTTCTTGTGAATTTAAAACGATGCATAATTATTTTAAGACCGTGGGTTGTTGCAAATATGTATTTTTGTTAAAATTATGTTTTAATCATATTGCACAATCCCCGGCCTGTAAATAAAAACTTGCCATCACCACTGTTCTTAATAAATTTAATAATACATGCTTTTGGTTTTTTTTTTGTAAATTATAATACAAAATTTTGAATATAATAAAGTTACTTTGAAAAGAAATAATTCCCAGATTCAATTAGATACATTCATTTAAAATTTTTTTTTTTAGATGTGTACATATAAGCAATCTGGCTTGGACACCGGTTCCTTTTTTGTTCTCATGATGTCTTGCCGCTACCCTAATTTTGGGGTTGAAAAAAGGATAATTTATTCACCCTTATAAGAAACAAAACTAATCTTTACAGACCAGACCCTACCCCTACCCTTGAAGTTTGAATGCCACAAAAAATGTACCTACATTATATAAACTACTTGGGTACCTACATATGTTCTTTCTCTTATACTTTTATGTATGCATTTATTCTGGTTCAATGGGTTTTTTATTATTAGTTAAAGGTGTTTAAAAGCAAAGAATTTTGATAAATCTTTAAAAAAACGTTTGTGGACGCAGTTCCAAATAAAAAGTCCATGGGGGTTTAAAATATTGAAAAATAAGAAGAATATATCCAAAGCTTAAAGTCTTGCAAACGTACATATAGTTTTCGAGTTATAGAACCCTGTAGTTTTCAAATATACAATATAGGTAGTTATATGCGATTTTCCACTACAAAATTTATTTAAACATTTTTAAAATAGATTTCTTAATCAGCGGTGTTCTGGAAATCGAAAACGCAAGAATTTGGAAGTTTTATTCAGGGGTGTGCTGGAAATCGCAAACGCGAAACGCAAGAATTTTAAAAGTCGTTTTTTAGTAAGATTTCTGTAATAAAAGAATTTTATGACAAATATTATACAAACATTTATCTATTAAACAGAATTTTATAACAAAAATTATAAAAATTTTTTAAAAGTGTATTATAAACAGCCTCCAAATTCTTGCGTTTTTCGTTTGCGATTTCCAGCACACCCCCCAATGTAATTTTTGTTATAAAATTCTGTTTAATAGAGAAATATGTATATGTAAAATTTTTGTCATAAAATTCTTATATTGCCGAAATCTTGTTAAAAACCGACGTTTAAAATTCTTACGTTTTCGATTTCCAGAACACGGGTATTTCGCTAATCTAGCCGGACATTACTTTTTTTAGTTTATATTCTTAAAAGTTATTGAGTGCCCCTAGGTCGATGAAACTTGGTGAAAATATGGAAATTTAAAAGTTACGTACCCGGAGAAACACCATGAAAATGTTGCCTCTTGTGAAGGTGTTGAGTTTTCGAAAACAAGCTGGAATGATAATAAGCTAGTTTTTTTCGACCTATGTTGGTGCTGAGCCAGCAGAAACTATATCCCACTACAAGAAAAATATTGAAAATAGACATCCAGGTACCATGTCTTCGAGTGATAAAAGTATATAATGCTCACATGGAAGGCATGGATTTAATGGAAAGCTTCATTGGCCGATATAGAATCGGAATGAAATCTAGAAAGTGGACAACGAAATTAGTACTAAATAAACTAAAATTTATTGTTGAGGGAAAGCTAGCTTTTATGCGCATTTCACTGGTTGCTACACAGTACAACATTTTTCCGGTGATTGATTCGGGAATTAATTCTGATAATTTCTTATGAAAGTAGACCCAAAAAGAAGAACTTCTGCATCATTAGTTTGATCATAGTACCTCAATAAATAATTTAAAAATTAATTTGAAGTTACTAACTATCGTATAGGGGAATTCGTCACGTTTAAGGCTCTTTTGTTTGTTATAACTTGAGAACCACTAGTCCGAATAAGCTGAAACAAATTTAAAAAAATTATGGGCAATTACAAGTGCCCACAATTGGATAATTTTTGTTACGTTTGTGGTCATATCGTCCCAGAAAGATGCCAACTTTATTAACGCTTATTACTTTGCTATCGCAATCATAAAAATCAAGTAAACTTTTGTTTATTACTTTTTTAATTTTGAGAATCATTAAAAAAGTCATCAATGTTTTTGGCCCAGCTGGTCACAGCCATGGCTCAATTGGACCATGGTCACAGCGTTTTTCGCCGCAGTGTGACGGCTTATGTCAATTTTTTGTTTATTTGAGTGTTGCCACTTTGTGGGTAATTACCCGAATTTGGTATTATTTTTATTGTCGTGGGTAGAGCGTGTGTAATTTGTCTAAGGTGTAATTCAGGTGTTATTTGAAATTTTTACTTAGATACCCAATTTAAATCAAGATTCGATTTCAGTGATGACATTTATTTGTTTTTAAATATTGTTGATAAAAAATGCACAGTCTTTTAAACCAAAGTCTCGGTTTCTTTTTAAGAAAAGATGCAATCATTAAATATGTATTTTCAAAAGTTTGGTAATAAATGTCGCAAGATGGACTCTTGGATTTGGATAAAGATGACTATCATAGTGATTTAGAACCTGAAATTTATTTAAAAAAGTTATTCAAACTAAAAACTAGCCTGGGTGAAGATGATTTTAATATTTTAAATCAGGCTTAAGTTCATCAAATTTAATTTTTCATTAAATTATTTTTATGTGCTGAAAGAGGTCAACAGGAAAAAGAAAGACAAAATGGAAAAAACAAAAAATGTACTTTGGACTTCAAGAAGAATTCTTGAAAAAAAGTACGGAAAACAGAAGTTAGGAGGAACATATAAAATCAATTAAATGGATAATCTTTAAAAAAAAAGGAAATTTCGATCTACCAAAGGTTTAAATACAATTTGGTTTAAGGATTGATGTTTGACTATTGACGTCAGCAGTCATCGATGGCTGCGAGTGTAAGACGGCAAATCCCTCTGACGAGATCATGTGGTTGTTATCGAAACATGTCAGTGTAACCAGCCGCCTGGGTTCGAATCTCAAGCCAGCCGCCTGGGCTCGAATCTCAGGTCAGTCAAGAATGAAAAATTATCAATAACAATTTATTAATTAAATGAAAAATTAAATTTGATGAACTTAAGCCTGATTTAAAATATTAAAATTTGGATTAAAAATTCATAAATAGTTCGACAAAATAACCACAATACTAATTAATTTTATTTAGTTTTGAATGAAAATTTTAACAAAATGTTTACAATAATAAAAATAAATGCATAATTTTGTTGTGGCTAAAATTTGCGAACGGTTTCTTGATGCAAAATGTGTGTAGTTCAAGGATGTCAGCGCCTTGCACAATTGTGCAAATTAATTCACATGTACGCTTACGCTCTTTTATTTTGCGAGCGTAAAATATAATTGTTTACTGAGAAACACTCGCATTCAGCGGGAAATATCGCAAATATTGCAAGGCCTGTTTTGAGGCCTCTAAATATATTTATGTATATAAATAAATATACAATAACTGTATGTAGGTACATCTTTTTTTTTGTTTTATTATCTTTTTTATTTTATTTATTATCTATGTTTTTGTTTTGTTTTGTTTTATGTTTTTGACATTGTACAATGATTTTAAAACAGGGATTTCCATTTCTTTGCGCAATTGTGCAATTGTGGTTATTTTTTAAGATAGAATTTTAAAATTTTATAAAAATATATATGTAAAGTGAATCCTAATCAACAAAAATTTCAAATTTTCAAAATAATTGTTTTGCATTTAAGCTAACGATATGTGTTTTGTTCGTGAAAAAAATTCGTTGATGCCTGTAACAGGGTCCCTTTTTCTATCGTTAAAAAGACGTACCTAAATGCAGAAATTATTAAGAAAAGAAAAAGCCACAAGAATTTGTTGGTATTTTGTGATTGTAAAAATATTTTTGTTTCTGTACCAATCGCGTCGGTGGGGGTTTTTTTTTTTGAAAACTCTTTTCTTAAGTAGGTAAAAATATTTAAAAAACAAGTTAAAAAAGTCTTGTTTTGCTACAATTTATGAGTAAACCTAAACACATAAAAGCAAATGTGACAGCAGGTAAAATTTTTGGGTAAGAAGATGTGTTTTATTGATGTATTAATGAAACTTTATTGTTTCGCACTATTTTTATTGCTTACTTTTTTATGCTACAATTATATGACCGAGTCTAAAGAGTAAACCTTACTACTTTATGGTATTTATTTAACGTAACTTTGACCTGTTATAATGACTTTATTTGAAATATTTGAAAAAATCTGAGTATATGGCAATTTTTGAAAACCTTTTTTACAAATTTCAAGATCGTTTTCAAGATTTTGAGGATACAAAATCACTACTTAACATATTCCAAAATCCCTTTAAGTGCGACATTGCGAGTTATGAATTCAGCATCCAGTCGGAACTAATCATACTTAGGAGCGAAATTAATCCTCCAGACAGGGAAAATATTATTGAGTTCTGGAAAAATTTAGACGGTGCGCTATATCCTATATTAAAAAAAAAAATTCCTTCAAATGTTTGCCGCTTTTCTCCTCAACATATCTTTGCGAACAAATATTTTCCGATTTGAAATACATTTGCTCAAAACAACGCAATAAATTAACATCCGCAAACCTAAAAAATGTTTTGTTGTTACGAAACTGCAATATAAATTTAGAAGATATTATTGGTAAATAAAAGTATTTATTATAGGCTAGTAAAATCTTCTCTTTTTATAATGGTGGTAAATACTTACAGAATATTTTTAAACTTAATATTTGCATTAGTATGAGCAAATGAATTTTTATTGTTAGAAAGGTATGTTGAGCAAAAAACAAAAAATATTGGAAAGAATTGTATTAGGTTGTAAAAAGACTTCAAATATTGTGAACTGCGCAATTTTTTCAAAAAATAAGCAAAGTTTCTGAGGTTCCAAATTAAATTTATTTAAATAATAACTGATTGTGTCTGTCCATAACTCAACATTTTTCGATAATTGTATTATTATTTATTGCTTTTAAGTCTTCATAGCAATAAATGTAAGTTAACTTTAAATGGTCTGATGTAAAATGAATGGAAAGCATGAACTATATTTCCTCGCATAATGCTGGCCCTGGTGTTTGCATCGCCCTTTCATGAAAAGGTTTTGTAAGTTTTAATACCTTACCTGATTCCCAACAATTTAATCCAGAGTACCGAAACGCTCGCTCATTTTTCAGTCATGAGCGAGCGTGAAAAATTTTAAATTGAACTGCTTCTTCACATTCATGAGGGTGAGGAAAAAAATATTTTTAATTTCCTCATCCATGAAAAATGAGCAAACAAAAAAATTCATATATGAATTTGTCAGATATGAAAAATTTAAAAAAATTCACATTCAAATTCCTCATAATGAAAAAAAAACGCGATTTGCCTGACCATTAACAGCGGGAAAATGAAGTTGTAAAGAGGCCTTAAAGAAGGCCTTTTTACCAATATTAAGTTTTCCAGTCGCATTCCAACTGTATTAGAACAACAAGGTTCTATCTTACACGTTGTTTAGGTGCATATATTTCCTTGTTGTCCTAAGGTCGCAAATTGTTGTTGCTAATAACGCGAAGTTAGTAAATTAATAACTAAACTTGCTACACATTCCAACATTACTGCTAATAAAACGATTTCGACAGGCCTTATCTTAAAAAAGTTAATTTGAATTTGTAAAATATTTCATAAAACCCATTCTAAAACCCCTTTTCGAAGAAGGCAGAGCGGAATAAGTAAAAGTTTATTGAAAATCTAGTTGTAAACCTTCTTTAAGGCCTGAAAAGTCAAAGCCCTCGCAATTTTTCCCGCTAGGCAGCACGATAGCCTGTTTGTGTCTTGCAAAATTATTTGTTGGCTGGTAAACTAAAATGTGTTTTTTTTTTTATTTTGTGATGCCTCTAAAAGGGTCTGTTTTTTTTTCGTTTAAAATACATAAAGGCAAAAAAATATTGAAAAAAATTACTACCTGCAAGAACTGAAGACATGTATTTGGTCTCGTGAAAAAAATTTTGTTTGTGGTCCAAGCGCAACGGTACACTATGGGATTTCTGCTGCAAAAAAGGCATTTTTTGACTATTACTTTTAAAAAATCTAATGATGCTATTTTATAGAGAAGAGTCTGGCAATCCAAAAACTGCATTTCTTTTAAGATTTATGCATATATATTCTTAGAAAAGATCGGTTGAAATCAGGTAAATGTTGTGAAAGGGAAATATATGGTAATTTTGTTCAAATTCAGAGATTTATATATCGAAGATGTTTCGAGCGGAAAAAATCTGAGCGTCGACTTTATTTAAGTCCAAAGCCTTGTTTTTAATTTAAAGGAAAATAAAAAGTTATTGCATACATAGTTTTGGAGATATGAGTGCATCAAAATTGTCCTTAAAAATTCAGCATTGGCTGTTTTCGTTGGAGAAAAAGTCAGTTAGCTCGGTTTACCTCCGTGCTCTCAGTATAACGAAATGAAAGGTAAAAGGCTCTTCTTTCTAAATAGTCAAAAAAATTCACCAACTTTTGTCAATATTTTAAAAAAATCCAAATTTAGTAAAAAAAGTCACGAATATTGCACCCTAGTATTAGTAATAAAAAAGTTTTGCATACCTTTAGTATTAATGGTTTAAAGAAATTTGAGTTATTAATTATAACAACAATTTCTTAATAAATTGTTGACAGCTGTTTTTAAAAGAGAATAAGATTTAAAAAAAAGTAAGCAAAATCATGTTTTATTAAAAGAAAATGTATAGAAGAAAACCGCTTAAATTGAAAACAAAATTTGCAACCAGTAAATAGTTAACGTTAATAAATAAATAATAATAAATATTGAAATAAAATTTAAAATATAATTCTAAAAATGATTTTATTTTCTGTGTCATATAGTAAATTGTGCCCGGAACTTATTGATTGTGGTAGCAATGTCAATTTGTTAACAAATTGTATAAAACAGGAAAATTCGGTGCTTACTATTGATGAAATTGAAATAGCGAAAAAGGTAGTTCAAAAGAGGTTTTTGGTCATTTTTTAAATCGTTGGGGAGAAGCGCGACTTGGTTAGAAAGTAAATACATCTTTAAAAAATAAATTAATTAAAAATAATTCATTTTGAATATTATAAAATTTTTTTTTCATCGTTTGCTTGAGTCGTCCGATCCATATATTAGTAGCTTAAGACGTCAACCTCATAAGAATATTTTAGAATTGGATGATGTAGTTAAAGATATGACAGTTGATGAATAAAATGCATTTCTTTAATTAAATATAACTAGTATTTTCAATGAGAATTATATTTATACGAAATTTTTTCATTCAGGTTACATAAAAGACGACGCATTTTAACCAAACTTGTTAGTTTTTTCTTTTATCAATTAATACGCGTGTGCCAAATTTAATCAAATTCTATTGACAATTGCGCCCTATACATTGAAAAGAAAATTACGTGGAATAATAGGGGTCCATGGGAGGTACCCTAGGAGTCGACGGACTTCAACCAAAATTTGTAGTGCTCTTTTTTAGATCAACTTATGGATATCTGCTAAGTTTTATCAAATTCCGTTGCGAATTGCGGCCCATACGTTGAGAAGAAAAAAAAAAAGCAAAAAAAATGGGGGTCCAAGGGAGGTACCACTAGGAGTCGACGGATTTCAACCAAAATTTGTAGTGCTTTTTTAAGATCAACTTATCTGCTAAATTTTATCAAATTCCGTTGCGAATTGCATCCCATACGTTGAGAAGAAAAAAAAGCAAAAAAATTGGGGTCCATGGGAGGTACCACAAGGAGTCGACGGATTTCAACCAAAATTTGTAGTGCTCTTTTTAAGATCAACTTATGGACATCTGCTGAATTTTATCAAATTCCGTTGCGAATTGCGGCCCATACGTTGAGAAGAAAAATAAGCAAAAAATGGGGGTCCGAGGGAGGTTCCCCTAGGAGTAGACGGATTTCAACCAAAATTTGTGCTCTTTCTTGGATGAACTTATAGATGTGTGTCAAATTTCGTAAAATTCTATAAAGAATTGCATTGAGGACAAAAATTCGTGAAAAAATGGCGTTCCAAGGGAGGTACCCCAAGGAGTCGACGGATTTAAAAATTTTTTTGTATTTTTCTTTTCTACTTAAATTTAAACATGCGTGCAACATTTCATTGTTGTAGGATCACTCCTTCTATTTTTTGCAGTAAGATGTATGAAGAAATACCACTGTGCGGTATTGAAAACACTACATTGAATTTACAATAACTGGCATAATTTGGCGCGAAACAATAAAATTGCATTAATGCAACAATAAAACAAATTTGCTTACTCATCAACTATACTTACTGTCGCTTTGCTTGTGGCGAAACAAGACTTTGTTAGTGTTTTCCTTATAACTTTACCTACGTAAGAAAACTGTTTTCAGCAATAAAAACCCATCGTCGCGATTGGAACAGAAACCAAAATATTTTTACAAACACAAAATACCAACAACTTCTTGTGTCTATTTTTTTCTCAATAATTTCTCCATAAAGGTACGTCTTTTTAACGAAAGAAAAAGTGACCCTTTTTAAAGGCACCAAAGAATTGTTTACACAAACAAAAAACATATCGTTAGGTTAAAAATTATTAGAAAATTTTAAATTGAATTTTTTTGTTGATTACGATTCACATCAAATATTTTTATAAAATTTTAAACTGCTACCTAAAAAAATATCCAAGTTAATTACAAAATTAGGTTTCATAAAAATATATTTTTTTTAACAACATAATGTATAATCACACTCAAGAAAAAAATTCTTTTTATAAGAACACATTAATATCTTTAAAAGTCAAAACTGGGTGTTAGTGGAATTAGTGATCAGACTAAAAATGATTGCAGAAGAAAAAGTAATAAAAGTGCTGTAAAATGATAAAAGCCGTCTCCATATAGGACTGTCAGAAATTTTGAAATTTTGCAGCCTACCCCATTGCACTTCCAAACGCTTAAAATTTCTAAGAATAAATGGCAACATCTGCAGGTTTTCAGATTTTTGTTTCCATCAGACTGTCATCATTATTATGATAGTATCCTTATGAGTTGAAATTGTTATTGATAATTTTCATGTTGTAAAATTCCTTTCTTTATAATAATAATTTAATGAAAAATTAAATTTGATGAACTTAAGCCTGATTAAAAATATTAAAATTTGGATTAAAAACCCAAAAATAGTTCGACAAAAAAAATCACAATAGGTACTAATTATTCAAAAGAAATATTTTTATTAGTTTATTTAAAATAATCTGTTTTTTATTAGGATTGCATTCTTCCAAGTGGCCCTTTATCAATATCCTGAAAAAGACAGTTGTTCTTAATTGTTGGAATAATTGCCTTTTTTATTTTTTTATAAAGTAGACTGTTTAGCTTTATTTTGTGTTAATCCTTTAAAATGATTAAATTGTAATCATATCTTTCTTTGGAGAAGTACTACTTTGTCCAACATGTAATATGCTATCAACACTACGCTTTCCTTCTTCTTATTATTTTTCAGAAATCACCTAATTAAAATTTACTTTTTGCAACGTACATAGCGTTGTTAGAATGCGATACGGAGTTCTTTTGAAATAATTCGATATATACTAAAGAGCTGCAAGAATACATTCATTTGTTTATTACCCACAAGCATTCCAATATTCATTCAAATATTTAAATAGTTAAAGAGTGGTTTACAGAGTTAAAATAGAAAAGAGAGTGTAGTCTGTGTTTTACTTTATCATAACAAAGGCACACATTCTATTCACTCTTTTTCTTTGAATATTTATTTACTCAATTTGCAAATGCAAACACACGCAAGTATATGGTAACAGTTAGACTGTGTGCAAGAAATACTACATAGTAAAATTAGTACTTATGTTTATTCTCATTACAAATATATCTCTATTAAACAGAATTTGGAACAAAAATAATAAAAATTGGATTAAAATTATATTAAAAAGGACTTTAAAATTCTTGCGTTTTACGTTTTCGATTTCCATAACAAAAGTTACTAGTAATAATATTAATGTATTCATGTAATGAGTAAAACATTCAAATAATATTATATTCGAAACTTATACACATTTTATTATGTCTGTTTTATTTGAATGTGGTAGTATTTTTTTCTGTTTAAATACAGTTGTTTTCTTTTCTCTTTCGCCTTGTGTGTTCATTCATTTGTTTTTTTAACATAAAATGTAAAGCACTGCGTACTTAAATCGTTTGTTGTATTTAACTTTACCTACTTAAAAAACAAATGAATGTATTCATATGCCTTTTAAATGTAGTCATGCAGACCTTTAATATATACATGTTATGTTATATGAGTACAATTTTTATTTGCTAAATTTGTTCATTTAAAAAAAAAATAATTTTACTTTTTAATTAGAATGAAAAATATGGCTTTTTAAAATCCAATCATAGCTAAATTAAATTAAGATACATTTTCTAATTTAAACCACTACTTATTAGTAAAAAAATCAATAAAAAATTATCATAGGTATGTATATATCCTATTTTTCCGGTAATTTAACACAAATATTTAATTATTTAATATTTTAAAGGTTTGTTTAACTTAATACTAATATGTATACTTTCGTTGATGATACGTCTTTTTGTTTCTGAAAATTACAAATTTATATAACGCAACATACACAACTTAAAAAATAATAATAATCGCATTTTTAGCTGAAATATTTAAAATTGCTTATAAGTCTCATAAACATTTTACAAAGTTGTCTGATTTGCATGTAAAATTATGAAATGTGATGTTACATTATTCTGCATTCAAGATGACGGACGATATGTGCAGTTCTTTTAATTTTTCAATAATGTTTTCTTACAAAAAATCCAACAGACACTTCGGCTGGTTGCCTATACCAAAAATATTTTACACAAACAAATACACACAGTCATTTCGAGCTGTGGTCATGCAAACTGTCAAGCAACAACAACATTACTAGTGAGGATCGTTTCTAAAACTTTTTTTTTCCTCATTTTTCATGACTGAAGAAAGGCAAAATTGGATTTTTCCTCAAAAACATGAATGAATTTGGCGAAATATTAACAATTCATTCATGACTGTGAAAAAAAGTTACATATTTTACATTTTTCATTTATGAACAAATTCAAGAATGGTTGAATATGAGCGTTCACATTTGAATTTCTCTGAACTCTGATTTAATCGAACATAGATGACCCTTAGAAAAGGTTGTAACTACACCAGTGATGTCAATTATGATTGTGTTGGTGAGATTACTCTTATCTCTTACATGCCCAGCGGGCGAAACATGCGGTTGCGAGGCCTATTGCGAGGCCTTATTAAAGACCTTTTCTAAGGGTCATCTATGTTCGATTAAATTGTTGGGAATCAGGTAAGGTATTAAAACTTACAAAACATTTTCATACCAGGGCCAGCATTATGCGAGGAAATATAGTTCATGCTTTACATTCATTTTTCATCAGACCATTTAAAGTTAACTTACATTTATTGCTATGAAGACTTAAAAGCAATAAATAATAATACAATTATCGAAAAATGTTGAGTTATGGACCGACACAATCAGTTATTATTTAAATAAATTTAATTTGGAACCTCAGAAACTTTGCTTATTTTTTGGAAAAATTGCGCAGTTCACAATATTTGAAGTCTTTTTACAACCTAATACAATTCTTTCCAATATTTTTCGTTTTTTGCTCAACATACCTTTCTAACAATAAAAATTCATTTGCTCATACTAATGCAAATATTAAGTTTAAAAATATTCTGTAAGTATTTACCACCATTATAAAAAGAGAAGATTTTACTAGCCTATAATAAATACTTTTATTTACCAATAATATCTTCTAAATTTATATTGCAGTTTCGTAACAACAAAACATTTTTTAGGTTTGCGGATGTTAATTTATTGCGTTGTTTTGAGCAAATGTATTTCAAATCGGAAAATATTTGTTCGCAAAGATATGTTGAGGAGAAAAGCGACAAACATTTGAAGGAATTTTTTTTTAATATAGGATATAGCGCACCGTCTAAATTTTTCCAGAACTCAATAATATTTTCCCTGTCTGGAGGATTAATTTCGCTCCTAAGTATGATTAGTTCCGACTGGATGCTGAATTCATAACTCGCAATGTCGCACTTAAAGGGATTTTGGAATATGTTAAGTAGTGATTTTGTATCCTCAAAATCTTGAAAACGATCTTGAAAGTTGTAAAAAAGGTTTTCAAAAATTGCCAAATACTCAGATTTTTCCAAATATTTCAAATAAAGTCATTATAACAGGTCAAAGTTACGTTAAATAAATACCATAAAGTACAGTATTTATCGGATATAAGAACATCTCATATAAGAACAAAACGCTTTTAAGAAACATTTTCAAAAACACCATGTCTTTTTAGTGATTTTTCTAACAAAAAAGGTTTCATAAAAGAAAAACGCTTATAAGAAAAAAACTGATTAAAGAACATTTTTCTTAAACACCAAAACCACAAAATGTATAGAAAAAGAATTTATATAAGAAACTTCCAACGGGAACACAGAATTTATGTAGTTTGCATGGACAACGCTGTTTTCTGACAGCTTTACAACAAGAACAAAGTTTTTTTTACTTTTAGTTTTAGATGAGCGAACTGGTACTCATGAGAAGCTTTGTGTTTTTTTGCCAATAAAAACAAAAGTTAAAATTTTTAAAGAAATACAAAACGGTATAAAAAGAAGCGAAATTGCAAAAACATTAAAATAGTGAAAAACTCAAAAGACATAGAAAATAATTATTTAAAAGTTAGAAATGTTAACAAAAAAAGAGACAGAAAACCAAAATATGAAAGTCTTATGGCCATAGCTACTTATATAAGAAATATGTTTCTTATATAAAATAATTGTATATAAGAAAGAAACGCTTATAAGAAACTTTTTTCGTGGATTTTTTAAGTTTCTTATATCCGATAAATACTGTAGTAAGGTTTACTCTTTAGACTCGGTCATATAATTGTAGCATAAAAAAGTAAGCAATAAAAATAGTGCGAAACAATAAAGTTTCATTAATACATCAATAAAACACATCTTCTTACCCAAAAATTTTACCTGCTGTCACATTTGCTTTTATGTGTATAGGTTTACTCATAAATTGTAGCAAAACAAGACTTTTTTAACTTGTTTTTTAAATATTTTTACCTACTTAAGAAAAGAGTTTTCAAAAAAAAAAACCCCCACCGACGCGATTGGTACAGAAACAAAAATATTTTTACAATCACAAAATACCAACAAATTCTTGCGGCTTTTTCTTTTCTTAATAATTTCTGCATTTAGGTACGTCTTTTTAACGATAGAAAAAGGGAACCTGTTACAGGCATCAACGAATTTTTTTCACGAACAAAACACATATCGTTAGCTTAAATGCAAAACAATTATTTTGAAAATTTGAAATTTTTGTTGATTAGGATTCACTTTACATATATATTTTTATAAAATTTTAAAATTCTATCTTAAAAAATAACCACAATTGCACAATTGCGCAAAGAAATGGAAATCCCTGTTTTAAAATCATTGTACAATGTCAAAAACATAAAACAAAACAAAACAAAAACATAGATAATAAATAAAATAAAAAAGATAATAAAACAAAAAAAAAGATGTACCTACATACAGTTATTGTATATTTATTTATATACATAAATATATTTAGAGGCCTCAAAACAGGCCTTGCAATATTTGCGATATTTCCCGCTGAATGCGAGTGTTTCTCAGTAAACAATTATATTTTACGCTCGCAAAATAAAAGAGCGTAAGCGTACATGTGAATTAATTTGCACAATTGTGCAAGGCGCTGACATCCTTGAACTACACACATTTTGCATCAAGAAACCGTTCGCAAATTTTAGCCACAACAAAATTATGCATTTATTTTTATTATTGTAAACATTTTGTTAAAATTTTCATTCAAAACTAAATAAAATTAATTAGTATTGTGGTTATTTTGTCGAACTATTTATGAATTTTTAATCCAAATTTTAATATTTTAAATCAGGCTTAAGTTCATCAAATTTAATTTTTCATTTAATTAATAAATTGTTATTGATAATTTTTCATTCTTGACTGACCTGAGATTCGAGCCCAGGCGGCTGGCTTGAGATTCGAACCCAGGCGGCTGGTTACACTGACATGTTTCGATAACAACCACATGATCTCGCCAGAGGGATTTGCCGTCTTACACTCGCAGCCATCGATGACTGGTGACGTCAATAGTCAAACATCAATCCTTAAACCAAATTGTATTTAAACCTTTGGTAGATCGAAATTTGCTTTTTTTTTTAAAGATTATCCATTTAATTGATTTTATATGTTCCTCCTAACTTCTGTTTTCCGTACTTTTTTTCAAGAATTCTTCTTGAAGTCCAAAGTACATTTTTTGTTTTTTCCATTTTGTCTTTCTTTTTCCTGTTGACCTCTTTCAGCACATAAAAATAATTTAATGAAAAATTAAATTTGATGAACTTAAGCCTGATTTAAAATATTAAAATCTAAATAAAATTGTTTTAAACGTCAAAAACAATTTCATACAAATTTTTGCTGAAGTTCTAGTTGACTCAACTTTAGTTACATTTTTTAAAAATTTTAGTTACATTTTTGTTCTAAAAATTAAAGAAAAATAATTGAAATACATTGGGAAGAAAAAAGATAGAAGAAAAAATTAAATTGTTTTTTTGAGCTTTATGGTCTTAAAAATACCCTTTATTAAGTAAACAAAATGCCTGCGGGGCTTTATACATCTGTCCCTTTCGTAATTTATTTTGACAACTGTAAAGGGCGTTAAATATTCTCCAAACTAAAGCATTAAGAAATTGCGAGATAAAAATAAAATTAATCATATGTTGGAATACTGGAAACATACATATCTTCACCCAGGCTAGTTTTTAGTTTGAATAACTTTTTTAAATAAATTTCAGGTTCTAAATCACTATGATAGTCATCTTTATCCAAATCCAAGAGTCCATCTTGCGACATTTATTACCAAACTTTTGAAAATACATATTTAATGATTGCATCTTTTCTTAAAAAGAAACCGAGACTTTGGTTTAAAAGACTGTGCATTTTTTATCAACAATATTTAAAAACAAATAAATGTCATCACTGAAATCGAATCTTGATTTAAATTGGGTATCTAAGTAAAAATTTCAAATAACACCTGAATTACACCTTAGACAAATTACACACGCTCTACCCACGACAATAAAAATAATACCAAATTCGGGTAATTACCCACAAAGTGGCAACACTCAAATAAACAAAAAATTGACATAAGCCGTCACACTGCGGCGAAAAACGCTGTGACCATGGTCCAATTGAGCCATGGCTGTGACCAGCTGGGCCAAAAACATTGATGACTTTTTTAATGATTCTCAAAATTAAAAAAGTAATAAACAAAAGTTTACTTGATTTTTATGATTGCGATAGCAAAGTAATAAGCGTTAATAAAGTTGGCATCTTTCTGGGACGATATGACCACAAACGTAACAAAAATTATCCAATTGTGGGCACTTGTAATTGCCCATAATTTTTTTAAATTTGTTTCAGCTTATTCGGACTAGTGGTTCTCAAGTTATAACAAACAAAAGAGCCTTAAACGTGACGAATTCCCCTATACGATAGTTAGTAACTTCAAATTAATTTTTAAATTATTTATTGAGGTACTATGATCAAACTAATGATGCAGAAGTTCTTCTTTTTGGGTCTACTTTCATAAGAAATTATCAGAATTAAGTCCCGAATCAATCACCGGAAAAATGTTGTACTGTGTAGCAACCAGTGAAATGCGCATAAAAGCTAGCTTTCCCTCAACAATAAATTTTAGTTTATTTAGTACTAATTTCGTTGTCCACTTTCTAGATTTCATTCCGATTCTATATCGGCCATTTCCATTAAATCCATGCCTTCCATGTGAGCATTATATACTTTAATCACTCGAAGACATGGTACCTGGATGTCTATTTTCAATATTTTTCTTGTAGTGGGATATAGTTTCTGCTGGCTCAGCACCAACATAGGTCGAAAAAAACTAGCTTATTATCATTCCAGCTTGTTTTCGAAAACTCAACACCTTCACAAGAGGCAACATTTTCATGGTGTTTCTCCGGGTACGTAACTTTTAAATTTCCATATTTTCACCAAGTTTCATCGACCTAGGGGCACTCAATAACTTTTAAGAATATAAACTAAAAAAAGTAATGTCCGGCTAGACTAGCGAAATACCCGTGTTCTGGAAATCGAAAACGTAAGAATTTTAAACGTCGGTTTTTAACAAGATTTCGGCAATATAAGAATTTTATGACAAAAATTTTACATATACATATTTCTCTATTAAACAGAATTTTTTTGAAAAAACTGTATACATAAATATGAGTTACTGGTTAAGGTTGTATATAGAATGAATTAAATTATGTGTGAACTGAATAGAATTTATAAGAATTGTTAAAATTAAAATAATAATATAATAGATAGATTTGATAAAATGGAAAGGATTAGTATGGATTTTCTTAAAATCGCATTGTGTGATTAGTTTGATGAGAATGAAGTATAGTAGAAACTCGATTCTTGCACGTAATGAAAACTGGGGTCGGTGCAAGCTTTGAGGTTGTCGCTAGTACCGAGTATTAATTTCCTATATAAAATAAAATATGTATATGTCTGTTTAAAAGTTTAATATTTAATATTTAATATTTCAATTGAAAACACTAAGTTCAAAGCATTCGTATAACAGTAGATAGATATTTTATATGTAATTAAAGAAATTTTAAATTTCCAGATATGTATTCAGTCTAAGAAAACGTAAACAAGGCAGCACGTAAGAGTAATACAAGGGTAATGTTGCAAGTCTATAAACAAAAAAAAAAAAAAAACAAGATCGAAATCCGAAACTATAAAACCAATATCAAAAGACTACTACTAAGATTAACATTAAGACTAAGATTAAAATCAAGAGTAAGATTATAATACTAAGATTAAATATAGAATGTTAGTATAAGAAAAAATTTTTATATATGTATAGTAGAAATGCTTAAAACAGAATGTATATTTAAGGATGTATGGAAGTGTATAAATATTAAAATATAAGGGAAATAATAGGAAAACAAATTATAGGAATAACAAAACGGTATACAAAACATTAAATAAACCATATAATATGGCTATTGAACTATTCATTTCATGGTATTAGTATATATAAAGTATAAATAAATGATTAATGGAGTAAGGTTTTACATAAATAAATAAATAAAGTTTGTAATTTTCTTTTGAGGATTTAACTTTTTTAAATTGTTTTATATTCTATGGATTATAATGGTATGGTATAATAATGTATGGTTAATAAACTAGAAAAAAAAAACATATAAAGCTGTACTAATTATAAAACAAATAATGTATGGTTAATAAACTAGAAAAAAAAAACATATAAAGCTGTACTAATTATAAAACAAATTTGTTATCTTTAAATTTCTAACTGATAATTATAAGCAGATATAATAGATATTTCCTTATTAAATATTCAAAACTCCTATGTAATACTCTTTTTTAGATCATCTTAATTGATTTTGTAATATGATTTCCTTTTTTCAGTAACATTTTATATTCTATTGGTATAATCGACTTTAAGTTTATACTATATATAAACTTTTACTAAATATTATCAAAACAATTAATAAACCATGTACTATGGTTAATAAAATGGAAATTTTATTGTATTTGTATGTATAATGTATAATTATTAACTGTATGAAGTGTATCCATGGATTGAACTAAATTCTTAACTCTACTGTCATTGTAGAGTATCAAACCATAGAAAAATTCTTCATTAAACTTATATTATAGAGTATCAAACTAGAAAATAAATAATAAAAATAAATAAATAAAAGGTTATAAACATTGAGTAATAGTGAAACTATCTGCAAATGTTTTTAGAAAATGCTTATTAAGTGTTATCAACAAAAATTATATGCTAACTTAATTAACCGATTAATAGTTACTTTGACCTTTAGTCCGTTGTAGTGAAATAGACCAGAGTCTCTTGTGATAATTAAGTCTGCGCAAAAAAAAATATATATATATATAATTCTATTTAAGATTAACAAAACCCAAAAATGACAACTCCTTCTATTTGTTAAATGTAATTAAAAGTGATGTGCAGCCGGTTGCTGTTGATATAAAAAAGTGGTTGATCCCACAAGCCTACCGAGGCATTCAAAGCAAAAAGTCACTAGAAAACCTATGCAACAAAGTCATTAACTATTCTAAACACATACACAATAACTGAAAAAAACTAAAAAAAATAATTATTCCACGATCAGCTTTATTTTTAATACGAAAACGCACAAGTAAAATTATCATCCCTCACAAAATTTTAAAATCTTCAAGACACGTACACGAAGAAATTTCACACCTTCCACTAAATAAACAACTTGTAAATCATCAATATGAATACGCACAAGTAAAATTATCATCCCTCACAAAATTTAAAATCTTCAAGACACGTACAAGAAGAAATTTAACACCTGCCTCTAAATAAACAAAATTTTTTCCATTTCATTTAATATTTATATCTCTTTATTATTATAGTTAAAAATTTTACTTTTAAACAAAATATTGTAATAAAAATTGAATTTTATTTACATTGAAGAAATTTAGGCCCTATTAGCTTGACAAAAATAATATTCATGTTCAATCATGTTTGGTTTTGATATTGCTAGGTTAGTATTATTAATGTATTTGTGATATTTAATAATTATAAACATAATAAAGCATGCTCAATCAACAGTTTTAATTTCACAATTAATCATATTTTTGGTACAGTCCCGTCATATTTCATTAGTTAAAAAAATTTATAAATAAGGGGCGGGGCTTATTTTAGTAGAATTAAAGAATTTCAGAAAACCAAACATTTTTTTTTTTGGATTTGTTTTCTGTTTGTTAGACTTGTTACAGCTGCGTCAGCTCTATTCATGCATATTCTAAGTTGTTGTTGTTGTGATAAATAAGGAGGAGTAGAGTACGATAAGGAAAAATATTAACCAAGAAGTTACTTTCTACTGTTTTTTGTAATATAATTCTGAGTACCTATGCTGATTAATTATGTAAACACAGTTCATGTGCAGCTGGTTGCTGTTGATACAAAAAAAAGTGGATGGAATACACACAACCGATCAATAGTTACCTAGATCCTTAGTCTGCTATAGTAAAACAGACCAGAGTCTCTGGTGATAATCAAATATGCAACCCTTATACTGAGATTAGCTCACTATCCCACAAGCCTACCGAGGTATGTACTTATATAAAAAGTCACTAGAAAACCTATGCAACAAACTCATTAACTATTCTAAACACACACAAAAACTGAAAAAACTAAAAATAATTATTCCACGATCAGTTATATCTTTAATACGAAAACGCACAAGTAATATTATCATCCCTCACAAAATTTTAAAATCTTCAAGACACGTATACGAAGAAATTTAACACCTGCCTCTAAATAAACAAAATTTGTTCTAATTCATTTCCCTTTTGCCCACTATCCCACAAAGTCATTCAAAGCAAAAAGTCACTAGAAAACCTATGCAACAAAGTTATTAACTATTCTAAACACACACAAAAACTGAAAAAACTAAAAATAGTTATTCCACGATCAGTTTTATCTTTAATAAGAAAACGCACAAGTAAAATTATCGTCCCTCACAAAATTTTTAAAATCTTCAAGACTGACACGTACACGAAGAAATTTCACACCTAACAAAAATTTCACACATCCTAAATAAACAACTTTCTTTACACGTCATTTCCCTTTTACACTCATATTCGTAATTGTACCTAAACAGTATTTTTAATAAATTTGTAGCGTTTTTTTATTTTTCCATAATAATAGTACTAAAAAAAGCGCTAAGATGCAATAATAAAAACGTGACAACTTTGCCAGTATGCTCCTCACTTTTGTATGGAAAAAGTAGCTAGAAAGCCGATGCAGCGTAATCAAAATAGATAACCTTCAAACCCTTTGCCTATTTTATATATATATAGAACAACTAAAAATCTTAAATTAATATTCAAGTCGACGCTAAAATCCCGTCAAAATACCCATTTTGTTGGTATTTTGGTTTCCCGGTTTTTAAATTCCTATTCCTATTATAAATATTTTAATATTTGGAAGCGCTCTAAACACACTACTTATATCATTGCGAATTTTTAGCGGATTTTAGCTATAAATAAAAAAAATATGCCACCCGATTCAGAATAAAAAAGATAAAATTTAACTGCCCTGCCCACTAAGGTAATTTGCTCCCGATTGCAAATATGTATTTTGTTTTTGTATTCGCATATTATTTTTCTCTCTAGGGTAATTAAAGTATCTTTTAGGTGCAGAAAAGCTTTAGCGAAGCCGGTGTTTGTTATACCATAGGGGAGAAAATGCTTGCGCCCGGCCGAAGGCCGGCTATGCAGAAAAGCTTTAGTAAGCGGAGCCGGGTTTTTTTATACCATAGACGAATTCTTTAGCACATCGGAAATAGGCTATTAGTTACAAAAAAAATGTAAAAAAAAACATTTAAAAATACAAATAAAACAAAATATTTACAATCGTAAGTAAATTACCTTTAATTTGAGTACCTACATATAGATAGGATTGGATAGGATTATTTTGACCCAGAGGGCCCCAAAAAGTCCCGCCCACCCTTAATATTATTATTTTCGTTTTTCTTGTACAATTACCTTTAATTGAGTATCCACACATTCCACTTAGTAGGCGGGCAGTCATTTGGATCCAGATTTCATAGGGGGCTAACATTTTTTTTTTATTTTTTTTCTTACGCCTCGTAAACTGCACTTTTGCTCAAATTTATTTTTAAGGACTTATAAAAAAATATTGTCAAAAACTAATGGCGGTTTTTGTAAGTAAAATTCTGCATTTATTCTGCCTTTAACATTTTTTTATGTTCTTTTCTGAAAAACATGTGTAATTTTAAAAGTGTAAAGCGTTCTTTTCTGATGATATTCCCTTTAAAGCTGCGATCGGCAACCAATACTATTACATTTTGCGATTGTATGTGTTGTATGCGTAATAAAAGAGTATTAAAGAGAATAATAGAAAAAAGGGAAAACGCGGCGCCCTGATTTTGCCGATCGCAGCTTTAAAGTTAAAAAAAATGCTACATGTTCAACACACATTTTAATTAATCCAATTAGACGCACAGACAAAATTATTGCCGAATTATTTTCAAACAAACGGTTGTTTGAAAATTTTTTTGATTTCTACAAATTTTTTTACTGATTCAATCAATATTTTTGTTTGATTTTTATTTAACCAATAAAAATGTGGACAACTCTTCAAAAATATAATAAAAGAGCTATTGGTTTCAAGTTTTCATAATTTTGTATGAAATATTTAACGCTCTTTAATGTTGTCGTCTTTTTGCATTTTTTTATTGATTGTAAGCAACACTTCTTTATGATAAATATAAGAACTACAACAAAAAACACATGCAGTCTATTTTTGGACGCTTTAAAAAAGTACAGCAATAAGAAAAATGATAAAATAGCGTGACGAGGTTTGTAGTAAAAAAAACAACAAAAACAATAACAGGTAAAAAAAACGTTTCATTTTTTTTAAACAACAGAAACAACACATTATAAGAAACAAAATAAATTTTTGGTTGGTTTAAAATTTGGTAAAAAGAAACAAAATCCCGTATTCAATTTTTTCAAACAGTTTGTTTAAATACATCAAATACAAAAATAGAATGATGGCGAAAAACATATCGAGTCGGTCTGCGGCCGTTTTTGGTTACATTTCTTCTTCATTAGCAAAGGAAAGGATGCAGCAACAGTGAGTGATAAAGAAAAACATTGTGTTGTGTGTATAAATAAGACTTCGTTCAAAAATTATTCCAACAAAAAATGTGTCTCAAAGCCAGCCGGCCGTTCTGCTCTGCTTCATCTTCGCCAACAGTTGTGTGCGCGTCATTGCTTGTGCCAAAACTTTTTTGTTTGATTCAGCAAAATTATTTGTTTGAAATTTATATGAATTTCAGTAAACTTTTTGTTTGATTCTGTAAAATTATTTGTTTAAAAAAATCGGCGTTTTTTTTCAATAAACAAAATGCAAATAAATTGTTTGAATATGCGAATTTGTTTGTAGGACCGATTTCAGATAAAAAATTGTTTGATTCTACAAATTTTTTGTTTGAATTGGAAAAATAATTTTTTCTGTGCGTGACATAATCATAACAAACCCGTATTACCATCACCGCTGTATTACCAAAACGACATAAACTTACCACACAAACCAATGCAATTTTGGTTTCTAAATTCGACGTTACGGCTGTGGCATTATGGTTATGTCACGTTTAATTTGAGCTTAACACTTACGCTGGGTCTCCACGTAGCAATTTTTATTGCTAAGTACAAGCAATAACGTCAGCAGAACAATGGAGCAATAATTGCTGATTATATTGCTGGAGAACACTTGAAATTGCTTTGCCATAAATTTGCAATTTTCACCGCGAGTTTTGTGGATGTATTTATAACAAATGTTTTATGTTGTGTTTTGAAGTGGTTGTTAAATTTTCTTCCTTAATAAAATAATTAACTGTACTTGTCGTAGCTGTGTTTTGTATTACTTTTTTGTTTATTTGCGTATGAAAAAACACCTAAAACTTGTATTGTTCTATTGAAAAAATAAAAATATACAAAAAAAAAACCAATTCGTCGTTTGCTTTTGTTGATATTGACGTTTATTTAAAAATATAATATATAAAAACTTTTTCTGTATTTTGTTGAAGTATTTTTTCACTTGGCGGCTTTTTCTTGATTGCTTTTTTAATAAATAAACACACTAATAAATAAACAACCGTACATAGAAATGAAATGTCAGATAAATTACAATTGATTTGACAGCAGATTGCTAAGCAATAGTTGCTCAAGCAATCAGAAGAGCAATCATTGCGTAATGGATTATCACACATGGCAATTTGCGGTCAATACGTCGCAAATTTAATGGAGCAATAAATATTGCTACGTGGAGACCCGGTGTTAAGCGGCCCATACACTTGCAATATTATTATTTATGATATCCGCCATATTATTTCCATTTTGTCCTGTATTATAGGTCCAATTAGACGTAACATAACTATAAAAAACTGTTATTTAGTATTACTTGACCTTTTTATTATAATTATTTAAAATTGATTGCATGAAAATTAGGACCTTCTTGTACTTAGGTCACGATATACGGATACATTTGTAAGAATGAAGATAAATTTAATTAAAAATGTTTCTATATGTATGTAAGATAAAAATAAGTTTAGTTTAAAATGTTTATATGTTATAGGAATTTTCTTTAGTCAAAATGTTTTATTTTATTGTAAATATGGTTTTTGAATTAGATTTATAGATAAGGAAATTTTTCGGTTTATAAGAATTCTTATACTTTAGTTATATTAAATTTTTTTGTTATTATGGCTTTTGGAATTTTTATGACAAATAGGTTTTTGAATTTGAAAAATTTTTTCATAATTTTGTTATTGTTTTTTATTATTTTTAGATTTAAATTTTGTTAATTTCCTGTAGATGCTAACCAAAGGTTAGCGAAATATCGAGAAATAATTAAATATAATATCATTTTTATAAAAAGACCTCAAGCTTAATCAATTTTAAATAATATAAAAACTGTATTACCATCACCTCTGCATTACCAAAACGACATAAACATACCATACAAAATTTTGGTTTCTAGATTCGCCGTTACGGCTGTGGCATTATGGTTATGTCACGTCTAATTTGAGCTTATGCAATAAGTCGCATAATGGCTTTATACCATGTTTCCACGGTACGTGCTTCGCTCTCTATTCATGCTTCACATCCCAATCATGAACGAAGCAACTGCTTCGCCATACAAAATTTTGAGAGCGAAGCAAGTAGATTCATATTGAATCTACTTGCGAAGCACGAAAATTTACTCTCTTCTCTAATTTTTATCGGAAGGTTATTTAAACTAGCTGAAAAAATCGATTGTTTCAGAGTTGTCAACTCGGTACGTTTCGCACCATTTTGGTGCTTTTTAAATTTTGTTCTGCTTTAACAATAATGATGAAAATATTTACTTTATTAATTTGGAATAATTAAAATAAATTTTTGATCCCCTTTTCAAAAGTTTTAAACAGAATTTATTAAATTAATTTACGAATATATATCATCTTGTACAAATGAATGCAAACATAAATACTATCCCTTATATTCATAAAAAATCGAATTTTTTATGAAAATTTGTTTAATAAACCTGTCATAAACCCAAACTATTTCTTATTAATATGGAGGTATGTATTTATGTAGAAATTTGTGTAATGTTTTTATAAATTTTTTGGCTTTTCTTTTTTAACTATGTAAAAGGCTGTTTTATTGTTATATTTTTTATATGAAAATATTAAACTTCTTAAAAAATATATATATTTTTAAAAATATATAACACGATAAATACTGAACTGTTGCTAATTTAGAATCCTTACTAGATATTTAGTGTTGAATTCTTTATAAAAAAAATTAGATATATTTTATGCAATTAAGAAAAAATTTACCTAGTATATATGAATACCGAGTCGAATTCAACAAGGTAAACTCGTCGCTACAACAATTACAACTCTAATAAAAACAACAGAAGTAAGAAGTAAAGAAGTATGTATCTTTTGTAATCAATTTTAATAAAAGTTTCACACAAAATGAGTTTTTTCTCAAACAATTTTAACTTCGACAATTAAATGTAATTAAAACTAAAAAAATTAAAAAAGAAAATTTTTTCACAAATTGGACTTAAAGCTGACGAACAGTTGCTCTAAAGAGTTTCCCTTGTTGAATTTGCCTTAAATGAATGCAAACAAATTTGTGTAGTTTTTTTTATGTTTGATAAGTTTTATTTTTTTTTCTAAAAACTCTGAACTTTTTCGAAATATTAAATATTCTAAGCGGTATTTAATTGTAAAAAATGCAATAAAGCAAATTTTTCGAAAATAACACACTCAATTTATTTAAATTACTTATTTTTAATAAATTAACTTAGATTTAATTTGCACCGGCTGGTTAAAGTGCACAACTCCTCTTAAACTACAATTTACGATGTTACTGCATTTTTAATATAAAAATGTTATGCAAAATTAATTCAATATTTGAAATAAAAAAGAAATTCTAAACTTGCTGCGTTTTTTCTCCATTTTGGTGGGGTTTTGAAAATGCAAAGTTGACAACACTGATTTGTTTATTAAATACAACTGTCAAATCGAAGCAAGTAGATACATCGTGTAAACACCATGTTATTAATTCAATAAAAAGATGAACATAACCTATAGGAATAACTGCCCTACAAGAAGACTACCGGTCATTTTACTAGTTATTTGACCGGTAGTGTTGACCAATATATTGGTTAAAGTTTCTATTAGTTTATTAAGAGCAACATGAAAAAACTAACCGAAACTCTTGTGTACATGTGATTTTTCCTCTCTTTCTACCTAATGAATTCCACTCGACTACGGAACATATATCTGTACTGCTTACTCTACTGCTTTTCATTGGTCAATGATAACCAAAATAGTGGTTAATGCTAACTAGTTATTCATAACGTAAATATTGGTTAGTACTAACTAGTTATTTATAACGTAAAAATTGGTAAATACTAACCTTTATTAAAAAAATACTTTTTTTTTAAATTTCATTTTAAATTAATTTTTTTATTAAAAAAATTATAATGGAATTTCATTAATACATTAAATTCAGGAAATTAGATTTCAGTAAAGTAAATACAACGTTCCATTATTTCTGTGGCTGCTCTTTAAGGTTCTACTTCTTGCATGAGTCTGGAAATGTAGGTAAACATACGTGTTTCCAATCAATTAATCGTAGATCTTAAAAAACATTTTATTTTGTTAACAATTTGTGGCAAAAAATTATATACATACTTGAAAAGCCATCAGAATTTTTAATAATTCTTTTTGTTCCTTAATTATCATCACCAAATCTTAAACGATTATCCTGGCCAAAGCCACCACCCGAATGGCCGCTACCTGTTAAACGAGCAATCCTTTCAAAACGACCTTTTCGCACATGAACTTTATTGTTTCCTGATAATCCAGCACCACGTTCTCTGAAGCCGCCATCAATACGCCCTCCTTTACCACTAGCATTCTGATTACAGCTTTTTGGCAGTGTCACTTTTTTATGGTAATTTTTTATCTCACTACTTTAGTCACAAATTATAAATTTTATTTAAGTTTTTTTTTTTCTTTAATACCAATCGCAAATATTAAATTTAAGAAATTTACAAATTTTTACACGCGTATGACAAAAATATATTAAAATATTGGCATTATTTTGGAAATGTTAGTTGTACCATTCTAACATATATGTTAGAGTGGAACAACTAATCTAAAATTGTTGCAAGTGTGTTTGTAATTTTTTTAGTTTTGGTTATGCATTTCTTGTAGGGTGGAATACTGGTAGTTTTTCTAAGAACTATAACCGAAGTCAAAAAATTAAAATTGTCATAATAATAAAGGTGCGGTTGATAGACGGAATCTGCCGAAGTTCCAGATTTTTTTGAAGCATCAACTTTTTTCTTCTCTGCTACAAACACTGACCTCAAATGTTTTATTTTCTTTTTTGAGTCTTTCCGTAGACTTTCCCATTGCTTTTGCTATTTCTAGCCAAGCATTATTTTTGGCACTTGTATTTTTGTACGAAGAACTTCTGTAGTCCCACAAGCATGGGAACTGTTCGTACAGACTAATTATTTTAAATGTTTCCTCCACATTAGCATCCATTTTTTATATTTAATTAAAATTTTTAGCTTTATCAAACAATTTACACTTTTACTTTTTCAAATGACAATTTCGCTGTAAATGAAAACATCTAACATGATGAGTCTATACTTAACACTAACATCATTTTAGTGTTAATGTTAAGCATTTCATGTCAGTTGTAGACTGTATGTTACATAAACAGCATTCTACAATGTTGCCAACACATTCCACTTTCTTTTCGTTGAGCAATAAAAATCAAAAGTTTGCTGATAATTGCCAATATAATGTGTCACCTTCGAATGTCATATACATATTGGCGATATAATTGTACAATGCGTAAAAATGAACAATTTTATTGCAAGAGTATGAGCCGCTTTATCCCTGCAGATAACGAGACTAGTCCATACATGCATGTAAAGAGTAGTCCATAAAGGAGCAGGAGTACTCCAAAGCTACTCCAAATATATGGTTAAAAGGTTGTCCATTTAACATTACGATGTCCTAGGGCTGGACCATATGACCCAGATTTGCATTACAACGGAGTAGTCTTAAAACTACTCCATGTTCATACATACTCTAGTGGAATAGTTTTGAAACTACTCTATGGTATACTCCAGAGCAAGGTATATTTATAGCAGGTAGTCTCGGAAAGCTTGTTTTGCGATACAAACTGTCAAATGTTGTATAGTAAACAAGTAAACAAGTTTTTTTGTCTCTTTTCAACCCCTTTGCTGTCTGACAGTTCGTATCGCAAAACAACAATAAAAAGCCCTGTTGTTTGTTTTATTGTACAATTGTTGTAATCTCGCGGCTACCTGATATAAATATACCTTGATCCAGAGGATTAGTTTTAACTTCGTTTAAAAACGAAAACATTTCGTTTAAAAACGAAGACGTCGCTTCACTACCAACTGTTTTTAACAATGACATGGTCCATGCTTGCATAACATTGGACCAGTCCAGGGAGTAGTCCATTTCATTAAAATGGATCACGTAGTCCAATATTATCTGCAGGGATGCAACACTTTTTTTTCGAAAAGAAAACGCCATTAAAAGGTTTGGGCGATTTTTGACATTGAATTTGGCGATAAAGTTCAAAATCAATCTGACAACCCTGGTTAAAACGACGCGCAATGTAAGTATTCAAAAGTAATAAACCGGTGAAAACCTTTTTATGTCGACGGTAAAAACATGAATAATTTTTAAACATCTATCAAATTTGTGTACCAGATAATAATAATAAAATATTAAAAATGTCGCAGACTAGTACCAGTTTAGATTTAAGCGACTTTTTTAACAATGATGAAAGCGGTGGTCTTCGTTTAGCGGAGTTTTTGCAAAAGAGACGTGGTGGCGCACAAGGACAAAATTTTCTTTTTATGAATTGTGAGCCTCAACGTTTAAGTCTCAATGTTCAGTTGGAAGAACTACCACCTTTGCAGCAGCATTTAGATTGTGACAAACAAATAAAAAATGTGAAAAACCATGATAAAAGTAAAGAGATTGTTAGCAAAAAAGCTGCACCTAAAGAACAAAATATACAGAACTTAAATGATAAAGACATATCACCATCCAAATCTAATTCTGGTGCTAATAATGAAGATCCTAAGAGCAATCCGCGTTTATCTGATAAACCGGTATCCCCCATATCACCAATCAGGCCTCTTAGTTCAATTGCAAACGTAAGTCTATCACGTCCTCCAAGTGCATTATATCCCATAAGTCATTCGCGACCTCAAAGTCCTCGATTGTCCGTTCGCAAACGAACTGGAGGTGTGCCACCCAGGGATAAGTTAAGGCGTCGCAGCTTAAGCCGACGCTATTTATTACAAGAATTTGAAAGTACAATAGGAAACTTAACTTTTGACCCTTCGACTTGCAGTACGCCATTTTCGCAGCCAGAAAAACAACCTTTAGCTTCAACTTTTAGTCCATCTCCTGAAACTGAAAATTTTGAACCAAACATATCTGGCAAAATTAACAGTATAAAGGATTCGTGCTGTGGCCATACCGATACGGTAATAAAAAGTTTGCAACGCAAAGACGAAGAGTTACAAATGTATATGGAAAATATTTTGGAGAATACCTTAAACCAAATAAGTAATAATATAGAAAAGGAAAAATGCAAAAGTCCAGAAGATGAAGGAAAAACTAACAAAACTTTGCAATCCAAGAAATTACCATTGAAACGTACTTATACCGTTGAAAAAGGAAGTATTCCCGGCCAAGTAATTTTAACTCCGGACAAAAACAACTCAGTGCAAAATACCCATCAAAACAGATTATTAAGATCACAAATAGAGGCTTTGCCGAATAAAATATTAACAAGAGCTCAAGAAAGATTAATTAACTCTAAGATTTCAGCAGAACAATCTCAACATTTTAATAATTTGTCTTCACGTCTAGATGAGGAGCATAATATTTCTCGTAAAAGTGCTAAGATGATAAATGAAAGTCGTTATACTGTGCAGTTACAACAGCAAACATCGTTGCCAAATATAGCAAGCCATAGACAAGAGGTACCAAGTACACCTCCTCAGAGAAATGTGTCAATTGTATTTCCAACACAAGATGTAGAAATAGCAGAAACTCAAGAATCTGCATCAAATGGTACTCCAGTCGCAAGTTGTAATTCTATAATAATACAGGCAAGCACTGGGGAGATACCCCTGGTAGTTATTCCGTTTAATAGCACATATAAAAGGAACTACAGTGAAGAAATTTCGGATAATAGCGGTTTAAAAGCTAAAACTAAAAAGACTAAGAAGAATAATAAACCAGCACCTCAACAAAGACAGCAAACGCCTGAAGCAAATGTCAATCAATGCTATCAACAGGCCGAGGATAATCTCAAGCTAACCGATATTTTAACTGATGATGACGATGATACCCCTAAATCTGCTGTCTTTCGTACGATAGAGAATGACAGTCCTTTAAATCTTGCTGCAAGTTCTACAAATGTCCGAAAGAAACGTTTACGTACGTGCAAAATAGTAAAAGTACACAATTCTCAATTACACAGTAATGAAACTGAGAAAGAGCTCACCCCCGAAGCTCACAGCGGTAGAAGCATTGCTAAAAGAAAACATATAATTCTAAACAAGGCACCGGGTACACCATTAAATGGCGAACGATTTGCTCAGGAATTGGCACGAATGAGTAACTATGAAATACTTGATTTACGCAAACGAAATTCAATGGGAAAAGTATTTACTATATCTGGTCGCCAGTCTCGCAAATCCTACCAAGAGGTTGTTAAAAACCAGCTACATTTAGAAAAGAAAATTGAAGATGAATTGCTTAGACGAAATATGGACGAGGTAACCAACGAAAAAACCAACAAAGGAGATCAAGAAAGTATTGCAGAAGTGGAAATAAATGAATATCTTCCAGTACCTGATGAATTCCGTGATTCTTTACCAAAACTGCAAGATCGAAATGATTCTATGAAGTCATCATTTATCGATGAAAAATCGTCAGACCGTGTTTCGTTAAAGAAAAGCCGGCTATCTAAAAATAAGAAACAATTGCCAGATGTATTAAAACAATACTTAGAGGTATCTAATTTAATATCACAAAAAAAAAAGTATAAAAACAAATCAAAACGTTTACTTTATACGCAGGGACAGTCTGATGTGGAAGAAACCAATAATTCAATAGAGGATGATATTTTAAAAGAACCAAGTTTGTGCAATAGGACTAGAAACCAAACTATACTGTGCGTAGCATCTCCCCCAAAATCAGACCAGAAACAAATGACAACTCCGAGAGCTGTATCGCCACCTCCTACCGTTAGTTATTCATTTAAAAAATCTACAACACACCATCAACATCAAAATACTTTAAATTCAGCAGAAGAAAACTTACACGATGCATACACTGCGGATGTTAATGGTAATAAAACTTTGCTACCTCCACCACCTGGATTTGAAACAGATTCGGATTTTAGTTCAAACAACACACACATCAATACTTTAACGACATTTCTACAAAACAAAACCATTCCACCCAAAACTAATCAAAACTGCAATACTGATAATGACCATGTGTTCAAAAAACCTGTAGGTCTTCCACCTAAAAGTAGAGTTCATAGTAAAAGGGAGGGTAAAGTTTTACTACAGTCTTCAACAGAATTCCAGCAATTAGCCGATAATAGTACTAATACAACAGGCGAAACACTTCGTAGATCGAAGCGTGATCATGTGCCTTTAACACAGCCAGAACCAATAATTCAATTAATGTTTGAACAAACATTAAATAAACGTATGCTACTTTATAAGAAGCGCAAGCTGCAAAAAAAACAGAAATTAAGAGAAAATCCCAAAATTAATAGTAAAAACAGGGATAGTAATTCGCTGCAATCAACATCAAGCCAAAACTCTATCAAAGCCTCAAAAATATCAAAAAAACAACAGCAACTCCCACCAATGCCGGAAAATGACGCCTTTAATACTTTACATCAAGAGTCAAAAATATTAAATAAAAACAACGCAACACATGTCAAATTACGCCAACGTAAACAAAAAAAACAAGTTCAGCCGACTGAAAACCTTGAGAGCAGTCGAATATTAATGACAACTCCACCACCTGTTGATCATCTAAATATTGTATTTGACCAATTACGTAATACAAGCTTAGCTCCCGCAACACTGAAAGTAAAACCGTTCAAGATACGTGTGGCACGCCTTAAGTCTTCAGCACAACATATTAGTAGCGCCCCTGTAAGTGTCACTTCATCTTCCATCAACAAAAACTCAAACTTTGAATTGATTTCATGGTTAAAAAATATATCGGAAACTGATATTTTCTGCGAAAGAAATGAGATTTTTAAGGAAATGAGAATTTCAGCCGCCTCCAATCTTTCTTTTACCGAATTGCAAGGTTTGGAATACGCATTTTACGAAACGGAAGATAAAGCCAGTTTAGGTTACTTACGTTTTAAACCACGTCAAGTAAAGCCCAAGAAGAGAGCCAAACGGTTTCATCTACATTTTGTAACACTTGAGGGAAAATTTCGGGTTACAGCTAACGACAAGGAAAGTATAATAGGTGTAGGCGACATGGTGGCCATAGAAAAATTGGTCTACTATGTTATAGAAAATATCACCGACGACATTGGTATTCTTATGGTTATAAAAAAATAACACCACTTTTTACCTTTAACGCTTGTATGTAACTAAATTAATTAAAAGCCGGTTCATTGATTTCGAACGTTAACGCTCGCATAGAATATTACATTTAAAACAAAAACAAATTTTAGAATTTTGTTTTTGTTTTAAATATAATTTTCTATGCGAACGTTGACGTTCGAAATCGTTAAACAGGCTGTAAATAAAAATCAGGTATGTGATGGAAATCGATTTTAAAGACAAAACGATTAAATATCAAAAATTTCGCTTTCAGTATCTATTAAAATTGATTAAAAATACATTTTCCTCTTATTTTCTATCTATATTCTTTAAAATTTGATATAAGATATGTTAATTTAACTGTATTTTTAACAAGAAAACAACACCTTTATTCTTAAATGGACTTTTAACCGCTCGAAACTCATCATACTTTTTAAAAAAGATCGATTTTCATCACGTACCCGTATGTAATATAATAATCATATATGTTACATTATTTTATACTTTTATTTTTATACTATTTTCTACTTCAAATTTAAGTATTATTTTCTGATATAATTTTGATATAAGAATTGTTAAACTGTTTCATTTTTTTGTTTATTAAAAGTAAAGTATTTAAAAAAAAACAAATATAAACGATACGTCGTATACCCAAATTTAAAAATCACATTTATTTTAACGTACTGCCTGTTTGTAGAACGCGAGCGCAAAAGTGACTCGTTCAACTTACATTTACAACAAAATTTCAAAATTTGTTTTAAATGTAAGTTAAGCGAGTCACTTTTGTGCTCGCGTTCTTTTTCTTGTATGAACATTTACAACAAAAACAAAATTTCAAAATTTGTTTTAAATGTAAGTTAAGCGAGTCACTTTTGTGCTCGCGTTCTTTTTCTTGTATGAACTTGTTTACAAGAAGATTTGAGTATGTATGTTTTTAAAAGGAAAAGTTTTATGTAAATTATTTGTACTAATGTTTACCCTTTTAGAGAAAAGGCAATAAATCACAATAAATTTACAAAAAAAAAATCGTTTGGCCTTTGTGTGTTCTAAATTGTCTTCTTAAAACTTTAGTTTAATGAGGCTTAATACGGGAGAATAAGAAGTCGACTTTTGTATGTGTATAATAATCTACTATTTAATGGCCTCTTCGTCGATAACGAATAAAGACTTCGTTCGCTTAAATTACACTTTAAACAAATACAAATTATAAAATATTCACCCTTATTCAGGGGTGTCATAGAATCCAAGTCGGTTTTGCAAACCAATATTGGTTTCATTTGGTGTCATGAAAACGAGTCGGATTTGTTATTTTCGAATACAAATAAAACCGATATTCGAATCAGCTGTTTTATGTTTTGGCTCATGTGTTTATAGCTTTAAGTGCAATTTTTGTAATTTTTGAGTTTTGTGCTAAAATATTGTTAAAATCTGTGTTTTTAATTAAAGGAAAATTAGAGAAAAGAAAATAAGAAGTGGTAATAGAGTAAACATGAAAGAAATGCCAGGGTGTTATTACTTGCATTGTATTGGTATTGTGTAATTTTATTGTTTTGTAAAAATTAAGTTAAATTTATTAAAAATCTAAACAAATTTGCTGTTTAACTTTATAAATAAATATAATGACCACTGCTGTTGTTGCATATTTGCTGTTTGCAGAAAAAATGAGAAGAAGACCTGCTAATTTGCAGCAGCCCGCTACCGGAGACTACCGGAAACATGCAAAAAATACTATTTTACCAATTAATCAATTTTATTTGCTTCTATCAGTGGAAAAAATCTAACTGTTGAAAAAAATAAAATAAAAAATTAAGCTTTTAACAACTTAATTAATTTCCAATAAAAAAACAAGACCTGTAAGCTGCTTGGTTTATTTTCAATAAAAACCCGATAACATTGGTTTCTGTGCCACCTAAAACCGACACAAATTGTAGTTCGAACAAAAAACCGACAACATTGGATTTCATGACACCAACGTATTTTTTTTGTCGGTTTCAAATCCAATACCGATAAGATCGGTTTCTATGACACCCCTGATTGTGTTTGACGTGTTTAAAATACGTCTACGACGGGTTGGTAATAGATTAAGGTCCCTATTACGGTTTACAACTCAACTCAGTTGAGTTGTAATTTCTTAATTTTTGTATTATGGTTTACAACTTTGCTAAATTGCGGTGAACAAAACATTACAAAAATTACAACTGATCACAACCAGTTGTATTTATTACAACTCAACTAAGTTGTCACAACTTACCGACAGCTAAAAGAACACTTATAACCGGCCTTTTTAAAAGTGTTCCATTATTAAAATTACGGTTTATCCTACCTGATAGGTTCAGGTAAAGTTGTAAAAATGGAACACTTTATACGGCCGATAAAATCCCACCTATAGTTATCGGTAGGGATGAAACGATACGAGTAAATACAAGTACATATTCGATTCTTTTATATAAGTACCAAGTATTTTTGTAATCGATACTTAGCAACCGAGTACCAAGTAGTATCGGTAAAAAAATACTCGGTATCGGTCAAAAGTAATCGTTTCACTTTGGTATTGAAATGAATCTTAAATTTTTGATTATTTTCCAAAGCTGGAGCAGCAGTAACGGTATCAAGAACCCGTTTGAGCACATATTGTCCAGGTCCATTTCCTCAATTTCTGGCTATAGGAAGTTCGTTACCATTTCGCGATATCGAACACCATTCACCGTAATTGGACCTCATTTTCGAAGAAGTACGGCCCGATAACGCCGCCAGCCGCAGAACTAACTGGGCAAGCATGCTCATATGTTTTCCCTCTTCCTACAGACCCGGTTTGCTGAAATTACGCACAATTCTCCCGATTGTGGAAACATGTGTGCCCCGGTAGTATAGCTAGTAGCGAGCTTGTCTATCAGCGCCGGTGTTGCGGGTTCGATTCCCGCCAGAGGCTCTGGTTTCTTTCCTACAGACACGCATAGAGCTTCGCGCGATTAGCTTAGGAAAAATAAAAAAATTTGGTTGATTATGCTGACCAAAAAAATCAAGATGTGCACGAAATGCATTTCGATTGAACGCCCATTTTCGTAAAAGGCTTAAACAATCTTAACGCGCTGCTCAATTGTGTACCTCTCAATGCTAGAATTTGTCAAATACTGAAACAAAGAAAGTCAAATTAAGTTGCGCAAAAAACTTGACGTGGATTATCGTTTTACCACCCTTTATTTTATATTTATCAATTTAAAAATAAAATACATAGTCTGGAATAAAAGGTGAATGAAGGTTGTTATCCTGAACGTTCTATAAAATTTTGTTTCCAAGATAAAAGATGTTTTGAAAGAAAATTGGTACTAGATGGTAAATAAGAGTGGTCTCAATTTTTTCACTTTTCGTTTTGCACAAAAATTCTTATGGTTCGTAGTTCTTATTGTATTGTAAAACACTTATAAGCGAGTTGATAAGTGCTTCTTTCTATTATTTTATCATATAAACCGATACAAGTACCGATACAACTTAGTATCGATACTTTTTTTTCGATACTGAGTAGGTATCGATTCTTTGCAGGCGATACCATATCGAGTAAAAGTATCGATACCTTAGAGGTATCGTTTCATCCCTAGTTATCGGTTAGTTGTGAAAACAGGCCTAAATGAAATAAGTTGACGTTCTTTTTAATGTATTACCAAACAATCGTAGGCGTATTTTAAATACGCCAAACCTGATATTCAAATCAATAAAACTATGCCCAAAAATGAACCGCAAAAATTAGATTTTTTTAAACTAAATTAGGGTTGCTGAACACAAATATGACATTAATTTAGTTTTTTAGAAGCGTTTTTGAGATTTTCGCGAAAATCGTGTTTTCTGCAACTGAAACAGCCAAAAAAACGTTAGTTACAAAATAATTATTTTTCAGGAGAGCAAAAAAAAAACCTTTTTAACAGGCAGGATAATTTTATTTTTATGTTTTTTTTTAGATTATCAATAATAATGTTAATAAAAACTTTTTGGCAAAATATCAAGAAATTTGAATTTTTAATTACACGTAATTTACAGTAAATTTTTTTTTCTATGGAAAAATATTTTATATCACGATGCCAGTTAAAACGCTTTTCCACTACGCAAGCGAATTTTAAAACGTTATTCCACTTCGTAAAACCATTCCGTTTGTATAATTTTGTTAGAAACTTACAACGTTCTTCCACTGGTTGGCACATAGCATTGCATTTTGACGGCATTACCGATAATCTGCAAAAAAAAAAATTTTTTACGAAAAGTGGCTTTTACGACTATTTGCGGCTTTGCTTGCATTGGTTAAGCTATTTCAAAAAATTTTGAGAACTGTTCGCCTGCGTTGCCAAGATATGCATAGATATTATTTACTGAAATTCAGAACTTTAAACTTGAAAAAATTAGATTCGTCAACGTTTTTTCAAAGGCAATAAAAATTTTTTTTTAACCTGATATTTTGTTCCAGACGTACTATTAGTAAAATTGTCATCGGACAAAGATAACGGCATACATATTTAGTGAATACACCCGAATTCGAACTTTCATAAACTTTTTTCTAATCAAAGCTACTATTGTATTTATGTACATTATAGCGGTTTAAGGTAGTATTTATGCTTTCACTCAGTATTTTTTAAAAAACGGCAGTCAAAGTTATAAAAGTCATAAAATTGTGTATTTTCTTCAAATTCTTAATTTGTCATTTGTCAAGCACAAACTGTCTTAAAAAATGTACAGCTAAATCTGGCATTAGACAAGGCCCAAAAAATAATGCTTAAATTTTTTTAAGATTTTTATTAAAAATTTATTATCATTATGAAATTTTATGCAAAATAAATACATTTTAGTAATTTTTTCTTAACGAAATTAAAATGAAAATTTTCAGGGCAATTCTGGCAATCGAAAACGCAGAAATTGGAAGTTGTTTTTAATACGCTTTTAATCTAATTGTTGTAATTTTTGTTATAAAATTCCGTTTAATAGAGAAATATTTTTGATAAAGTTCTTTTATTTTTTATTACAGAAATCTTATTAAAAAATTCTAGCGTTTTCGATTTACAGAACACCCATAAATTAAATATATTTTTTTTATTTTTCGAATTTATTCTATGAGCCAAGGCGTGCGTATTCATTACAGGTGGTCTTCAAAGCCCTGCTGATAACTTTTTTTTAGCTTAATCATTGTTGAATGTCAAAATTACAGATTGATTGTGGTTTTTGTGCTATATGTACTTGTTGAAGTACCGAGATTACCTGTAAAAAATTCGCCTTGCTATGAGCTAAATTTCAGTTATGTATTTTACCAGGCATGTTTTGAAAATCACTTTTTATGAAAGTGATTTGAAATCACAAGAAAGGTGTTCTGCAAAAAAAAAACTTTTTTCATAATTGTGACTTAAAACTGGTCGGTTAAGTGGTCGTCGATCAAAGATTTTTTGCTTATATTTTTCCATCATTTCAAACCAAGTTAAAACTTTTGTGGTCACATGTGATTTGAAATTTTGTGATTTTCAGAACATGCCTGTATAAAGCTTTTTTAATAGCCCTATTCCTTCAATTTTTAGAAATAGCTTTTTACACTACCAGACTATTAATTTGTAACTTCTTGTAACATTTTACCTTAACTATCCTTTGGATAGCAATCAAGTATATTGGATGTACTTTTTTGACCTATTTCAATTTTTTTTTTTGATTTGGCAAAAACAAAAATTCGAAATATTTAAAAACATTATTTTAACATATCAATGAATCGTACAGATATGAATCCTTTTTCTATCACTTAAGTGATAAATCAGTTTTTAATTATCAAAACTGATCTGAGAAGACTCATTTAGGTTTACAAAAAATAATCACAAATAGAAACTGGGAATTATTTCCTTCCGAAGGTTACTTTATATTATATATTTAATTCTTTATTTTTTCGAATTTATTCTATGAGCTAAATTTAAGTTATGTATTTTATAAAGCTTTTTTGTAATAGTTCTATTCCTTCAATTTTTCAGAAATGACTTAATACACTACCAGACTATTATATTGTATTTTCTTGTTACATTTTACCTTAGCTTTCCTTTGGAAAGCAATGAGGTATATTTTATGTACAGAAAAATTTACAATTATTAGACACCAGCTTGGTTCTTATAAATTCCGAAGTTAAGAAAAGATATTGTGTGTGTTTTTATGTATGTGTGTGTGTATTCCCTGCAAATAATGGGACAAGTCCAAACACGCGTGTAAAGAGTAGTCCACAAGGGACCAGGACTAGTCCAAAACTAACCCAAACGTATGAAAAAAAACCTGGTCTGTTTAACATTACGATGTCCTAGGAGAGGACCATATAACCCACCTTTGGACCACTAAGGAGTAGTTTTCAAACTACTCCAGGGTATACTCAAGAGGATTAGTTTTGAAGACGTTTAAAAACGAAAGGGTTCCCTGCAAATAAAATTGGACCACCTGATCCCTTTTGATAAAATGGACTACTCCATGGACTGGTCCGATGTAATGCAAGCATGGACCATGTCATTGTTAAAAAGTGTTTGTAGTGAGACGATATGTCTTCGTTTTTTAACGACATGCTTTCGTTTTTAAACGACTTCAAAACTAATCCTCTTGAGTATACCATGGAGTAGTTTTAAAACTACTCCTTAGTGGTCCAAAGGTGGGTTATATAGCCCTCTCCTGGGACATCGTAATGTTAAATAGACCAGGTTTTTTCCATACGTTTGGGTTAGTTTTGGACCAGTCCTGGTCGCTTGTGGACTACTCTTTACACGCGTGTTTGGACTGGTCCTATTATTTGCAGGGTTTATCAAAAACACACACACACAAAACATCTCTTCTGCCTTAACTTCGGAATTTATAAAAAGTGTCAGTCAGTCAAACCAAAAACTTCCAAACAAATTATTTCCACATACGTAGAATTTGTAAGAAAACCGAAACGAAAATATGTATTTAGTTAAATATCTCAATTAGAAGGTCGCAAGTGGTCAAGTTTTATATACCATTGGACGCTGCTTCAAAAACTCTTTTCGATGAAAACTCGAAAAACTTAAAAAAAGAACATTTTTAAAAATGGTCCAGCTCACGGATGGTCAACGCTAAAACCAAAATATTTTGGGAATCATCATAGAACATATCAAGCTTTTTTTTAGAGGGGTAACAAAGTCACTTTTTCAGCTCTATACAAGTTGAGTCGGTCTAATGTATATATGTATGTACTTATGTATGTAACGTATACATTGTATTAGGTTTTTTTAAACTCGACGTCGACATTTTCCACCTCTTCAAGGCCATTTCAACTTGACTTCATATTAAAAGTGTAAATAACTTGCGCTTAACAAAAAATTTACTTTTAGTTCTTTATATAGCGATAAGGTTTCGGCTATAGGTCAATAAAAATTTTAACCTTTTGAAATTCCTTTCTTCATAAAAATAATTTAATGAAAATTAAATTTGATGAAAACATTAAAATTTGTACTCAAAACCATAAATAGTTCAACAAAATAACCACAATACTAATTATTTTTAAAAATGATTAATATTAAATTTAATGCCATAAAACACGAAACACAAAATCGGTTAAAAATTTGGCGATAATTACAATTGAGGCGCTCAGCGCCAAAACGGCCTAAGCCCAAAAAAATGGTTCTGAGAAAAACAAAGTTAAAAGAAAATAAGTTTTTAAAATATTTTTATTTTTTTTTATTAATCGTTAATAAATATTAGTTGTAATATTTGTTTTAGGTTAATTATTAGGTCTTAATTAACTTAGATCAAGACAGTTTTCAACAGTTAATACAAAAATTAAAGTGGCTTAGGCCATTTTGGAATTCATTGATATATTGATGAGAACTGAGGGTTAGGCCATTTTGGCTCCATTTATTAAAACATACAAAATTTCTTCAGATAAATAATAAAAATAATTTTTAGCGTTTTAAATAATACAAATTAATAATAATAGTTTTTCGTCTTCTTCCTGAATATCTTCTTCTTTGGCTGTCGAATTTGTTTTTAAATTTTTCTCACTGAAATGCTGATGACATTGTAACGGACATGGGCATTCAAGTGCATTAAGTGTTTTAGCTGGCTTCATAACTCTTTTCACAGTTTTATAAGATTTTCCAGAATTTCTCTGAACTTTACTTACGTGTTTTTTCCAGTTAGATTTCTTGGCAATCCGTTTTCTAGTAGATATTTTCAATTCATTGCTGCTTTCAACTTCTATATTTGGTTCAGCTGACCTGCTTTCATTTTCTGTTATTCCGATCTGGGATTATTTTGCCGCAAGTCCCGATGGCCCAGGCAATGTTTGTTGAGAAGAGAGCGATGAAATTGATGACCCACTTGGTGTTGGGACATACTCCGATCCAGAATTTTCGAAGTCTTTTAAACTCATGGAGTCAGCATCAGACATGTTTATTCACATACTATTTTTTTTCTTGTTAATACATTTTCAATTAAAAAAACTGATAACACACTTCAATAGATCTTATGAACTTACCTTTGACAAAATAGTGGATTTATTATTTAAACAAAAATAACTATTTAACGAGCTATTCAAAATTTCAGTTTGACATTTAATGGGTAGAAGCAACAATCAAAACAAACTATGAAACCAAGGTTGATTAAAATGCATTTTGGAACAAAAATCGCAACAGGTGATGGCGTAATTAAACTTTATTACTTAAACTATGGTTTTTACTTTAACATACGTTTTTAGCCTAACCCACACATATTTTTTATTTCTAGGATTCGATTTGGCCTAAGCGGCTTAGGCCATTATGGCATCCACATTTTTTTGAACTTTGCATAGAGGAAAAACAGTTTTCAGCAGGTAGTATAACCTAGTATTATACTATGCAATAGGGAGCTTTTTAATATTTATTTCAGAAGGTTCCCGTTACATCAGCATAGTCAGTTTGATTTTTTTGAAAATGAGGGTTAGGCCGTTTTGGCGCTGAGCGCCTCAATTATGAAGTCAATTTGATAATGCGGATTTAAAACTTGGTTTTTTTGTAAAGTTCAGCAGCTTGGCGTCTTGTATTATAAAACTTTTACTCCGAAGAATTTCCACTCTCCCAAAAAACGTTATCAATCAGCCCAATTATGAATAAAAATTCCCCGGGAGTTTTTTCCCTTTTCCCATTTTTACAATTGTATTTACACAGGAAAAATGGGAGAAGGAAGAAAACTCCCTGGGAATTTTCATTCATAATTGGGCTGTATACGAATTTTATCTCCGAAAACGTGTTTAAATTAAAAAAAATCAGTCCATTATCTAAAAATTTGTTAAGAAGAAGGTAAAATAACTCATATTTAATGAAGAATCCCCAGGATATCGTAATCCTTCCTGCAATGAGTATGCCATTCATTTTTATTTTAAGCTTTAATCAAGAGGATCAAAATAATATCGAGGGTTATTTTTCAAATAGTGCTATCAGCAAAATCAAAATTTTACAGGAGAGCGAAAAAACTAATTTTTTCGATAACTCTTAACTTTATTTTAGAATATTATTAAAAAATAACGTCTAAATCATACATATATATGTATGTTAATTTTTTTTCTTAATTCCAGATATTCGCGCTTATATGTCTGATAGTACTATTTACTAGGGATTACTGTTCGGCTTTAACCGAAACCGCGGTTTTAAATGCCTAAAAACCGAAAACCGACAAAAAAAAATCTCGGTTTTAGCTTTAACTTTAACAATGTATTTATGCTTGAAGAAGTTGCAAATTAAACATCATACTCGTACTTAATATACAAAAACTTTATACATAACAGCCTTCAACAATGACAAGGTATTTCAAAATTCTTTAAATTCAAAATAAGTACTAAGAAGAACAAATGTTATCTTTATAACTCTTAAGTACACACCTTATTTGTGAGGCATAAACTGCCACCTGGGCCACTTGAATTTTGTATGGAGTTTCTTGTGGCTATAGAAAAAACTCACACTAACGAACCCCTGGGCAAGGCTGGGACTACTTTTATATGTATGGAGTTTTATGGCTATAGCAGGAACATTTTGTTGGGAAATAAAATAATTTTTCGAAAAAACAGAAAAGGAAGAATTCTTATGTGCTGTGCATGCTTTTTTAAAAAGTTTCATTTTGATTTTATTAACTGCAGTACATATATTATAGGGAAGGTCCTGACCAGGCCCAGGTGGATACAATATGCACAAAATTTTCATTTGGCCAATTGCGGGATTGAGGAATACATAAAATTCGTTCTAATATACTTAATAATTATATGAAAAAAACTAGAAAAAGTCAAAAAATGCCTGGTCAGGCCCAGGTATTCACTTAAGGGCGATTAAAAGTACCTGTATTGAAACAAATAAAAAACATGCAAAAAAAAATATATATGTTTATGTATGAATTTTCCTTTGATATTTTCAAAACCGAAACCGGCCGGTTTTAATCATTTTAAAACCGAAACCGCGGTTTCACATTTTTACGGTTTTTAGCAAACTCTACTATGTATTTACACATTCAAATTTTATCGATTTGAATATTGAAACAAGTTAGAGTGCTATATTCGGCTGTGCCGAATCTTTGATACCCTCCATTGACAGTTCGAATGTTTAAGGAGTAATATTTGTACGATGTTATTATTATCTTAAACTGTGACGATTTGTTATTAATTATGGTTTTAGGCGACTAAACTGTTTTCCGGTAGTAGGATTTATATGGGGCCTAGGGTAAATTATGGACCGATCATCACGATATTTCACAGCGTCATTTCTAGTTCTTTAAAACTGTGACGTACCAATTTCTGTTATGATAGCATTAATTATTATGGTTTTAGGTGTACTAAACTATTTTCCGGGAGTATGGTTTCTATGGGGCCTAGGGTAAATTATGCATGGTTTAAAAGCACCCATCAGCTGGCTGCTTTTTATTTTTGCTTTTGCCACTGCTTTTAAAATTTTTATTTTCCAATAGCCAATGTATTGTTTTTCGTTTGTGCAAAAAAGCAAATCTCCTATTTTGAATATTTTTATTTTCTGACAACTGCTTTTTTACCAGCCAGCGACAAAAATGGACAACCACATAAAAAGCAAAAGCTAAAAAAAATTATTTCGCCTTTTGCTTTTTTACTTTTCCTGAAAGAAGAGCTAGTTAAAAAAGGCAAACCAAAAAAAAAATCTAAGATTCAAAGAAAAGCCGCTGAAGTGTGTGCTAAAAGCAGTCTGAGCAGAGCTATTAGCTCTGCAAAAAGGCAGATTACAACGAAAAAATACTGATCAGTGTACAAGCAACATGGTTTTTTTTCATGGTGGTGAGGAAAAATAAATGTTTGCCTTTCTTCAGTAATGTTGTTGTTGCTCGACAGTTTCCATGACTATAGCACGAAATGTGTGTGTGTGTATTTTGGTTTTTTTTAAATATTTTTAGTAAAGGCAACCAGCCAAAGTGTCTGTTGGATTTTTTATTGTATATATTGTATAGAAACAAAAACAAATTCTTGTTGTATTTGTTTTGCATGAAAAATATCACTTGTCTTCGTCGATCATGTGCCTTTCAGCTACCTTTGCGCTGCTTTTATCTCCATTTTGCGGCTATTAGCATGCAGTGATTTTTGATTTGGCGGCTGTTTGGCAGAGTCTTTTTGTTTCATTCTCTTTCCTACATATTTTCTCCTACAACAGAAAAGTTTTTAATATGAAAAAGGCAAAATTTGGCTGCTTTTGCTAATATGGCGATAGCATATTAAACCCTGATTTCTAGTCCTAAAAAACTGTGACGTACTAAATTTTGCTACGCTAGCGTTATTTTTTACGGTTTTAGGCGTACTAAACTGTTTTCCGGGAGTAGTGTTTATATGGGAATTACGGTAAATTATGGACGGATCTTCACGAAATTTAACAGAGTGATTTCCAGTCAAATAAAACAAATTTTGCAAAATCTTATCTCATTCCGTGCCTTGTTCCAGCATTTGTTATTTTTTGTAACAAAATTATCAATTTTTTTAGGTGGTGGTTCCACATTTTGATTCATAGCTCAGGTCCTACTGAACCGATTTTGCTGGATTTCAATCCCAAACTGCTTAGGATAACTACAAGCAATTTGGCACCAAGTTTGTTCAATTCTTTTGAGTTGTTCGAAAGTGAGCGTGTTTTCAACAGACGGACAGACAGATGGACATGGCTAAATCGACTTAGAATTACTCAAGGACCCAGAATATATATACTTTATGGGGTCTGAGATGAATAATAAAAAAGTTTCACACGGAATGACAAACTTAATATACCCTCTTCACAACTAATTGTGGTGGAGGGTATAATAAGCAGATAGCACTATTTGAACAAAAATTAAAATGAGCTGTAATGAAAACTATTTGAGACTTTAGTTTAAGTTACACGAATTTTTATTAAAATAATTAGTAAAATTTAAAGAACCGCGTAATCATGTTAACAGAACTCGATATTAAGTTAAAATTTTACACTTACGTTTATTGAAAAGCAATAAATAATTAAACATTATCCACATATTTCAAATTATCATAAAAATAATGATATTCTTGTAAAATAGCAGACTTCAATGCGTTGGAAATGCATCCGTTTGCTTAGTTAAAAAGAACGTGGGCTAGATTGTAAGGGTTTCGCTACTATTTACATGATCGCTGCACAGTGTGGGAAATTTGGAAAAAATGGAAATAATTCTATATTTTATAAACGGTGGGTCCGATTGGAACGCAGTTTGAGGTGACAATTAAAAAGTTGTGGTCGAGTTTAAGTCTTCGATTTAAGGTCTATAGACTTAGCAGGAGAGGTGCTATAGGTTCCCATATTAGGACATCTCGGGTATAACATAATTATCAACAAGATTTTGTTTGTCGTGCTTTCACCCAATTTTTATTTTTGAAACGACTTCAATCATTAAACATACATTCATATATTTTCAAATGTTTGGTAATGAATGTCGCAAGATGGACCCTTAGGTTTGGATAAAGATGCCTATAATAGTGATTTAGAACCTGAAGTTTATTGAAAAAAGTTATTCAAACTAAAAACTTGCATATTTATGAAAAAAAGTTTTGGGAATTTTTTTTTCAAATTTAAGTGACAGATGACTCATATGACTCAGAAAAACTCATACAAATTTTTCTGCAGTTTTTTTTTTCAAAATTTCTACAACGAATTTTAAAATTCTAACACTCAGTTTAGATGAGGGCTTTTACGACGTCGCTTTGTCGACGTCTCTTTTGATTTGTTGGTGAGCGGTGTAGAAAAGAAAGAGGGGTTAACAAAATGACTCGTTTTGTATTTTGCATGTCGTTTTTTACATTTCTCTTCTTACTACGTTTATACGTAGCCTATGCGCGAATAAAAATTATTTGCGATTAACTAACTTTCTGTTTATATGTCTATTTCTTAATGAAAATTCTTCTTTTTAAGTGATGCCAGATGGAAAATTTATTGATTTAGTAGCATTGTATGTATATAAACTTTTTATTTTTTAAATGAAAAAGATCAAAAATTATTGTGTATTTTTAAATTTATTTGCACATTATTGATTTAATTTTACTTTTGTTGTCATATGAATGTGCCACATCGAAATTTTAACTTTTTCTGTTTACGTTTTATTCTTTTTCTTACTTTGAAGCAAGGTATATTTATAGCAGGTAGCCGCGAGATTACAACAATTGTACAATAAAACAAACAACAGGGCTTTTTATTGTTGTTTTGCGATACGAACTGTCAAAGAGCAAAGGGGTTGAAAAGAGACAAAAGATACAGCAAAAAACTTGTTTACTTGTTTACTATACAACATTTGACAGTTTGTATCGCAAAACAAGCAAATAAAAAATAACCAGCTGGCTTTCCGAGACTACCTGCTATAAATATACCTTGCTTGGAAGTGTGTGGTTGAAAATACAGTAAGACCTCGATTATCGATAAAAGACGGGATCGGCAGAATTCTTGATTATTTATTTTTTTTTGGTGTGTTTCTTATTTTATGTAAATATATAACGTTTTATTATGTAAACATGAGGAAAAAAGTAAATTTGGCAGAACATGCTTCCACACCGTTAAGATATTCTCTTTCTTCGTTTATTTAAATTTCTTTTGATTGTTCAAAATTTAACGAAAAAAAGATAATTTGTTTATAATTTCGGATAATAGAGGCAATTTAAATCAGTGCAAAAAAATTTTTGTTTTCCATTTTATTGAAGCTGCCGGTTAATCGAATGACGGGTAATCAAGGCCATACTGTAAATAAAAAAAAGACATGCAACCAAAAATCATCGTATGAACGCTAAGAGATTTTGGAAGTTGCTTTAAAAGGGAATCAAGATAAAACGACGTCGTAAAAGCCCTCATGTGAATTGAGTGTATTAGTTTTTGAAATCTAGACCAGAGTCCGCCAAACACATACATTTACATTTCTTGTTTCTCTTGGTTGTTTATTTTTGAGCGTAAAGCTTAGTTCACAATCAAAAAAACATTTTCATTTGGTGTTCATAATGGAGCAACAATTTTTTTTTGCAACCACACATACTTTGCATTAAGAAACCGTTTGGAAATTTTAGCCGCAACAATATTATGCACTTATTATTATTTTTTATTACATTGTGTTAAAATTTTCATTCAAAACTAAATAAAATTATTTTAAACGTCAGAAACAATTTCATACAAATTGTTGCTGAAGTTCTAGTTGACTCAACTTTAGTTACATTTTTAAATAAATTTTGGTTACATTTTTGTTTTAAAAATGAAAGGAAAATATATGAAATACTTTGTGAAGAAAAAAGATAGAAGAAAAAACGAAATTGTTGCTCTGATTGTGAATAAAGCTTAATTGTTTTTGTTTGTTCAGTGTTTTCGAGGGTACATCGAGCACTTTTTTTGGTGAGTCGCTCTAATATACATATGTAATGACTTATAATTACGTCCTTTAGGACTTCTCCGTCAATTGTGAATCAATATTTTATTGCTTTAAAGATTGTAGAACAAACAAAAATTTGTTATAATTTTTTATTTTTATAGCCAGTGTGCACAAAAAAGTACATTCAATATATTGAGGGTTATTTTTCAAATAGTGCTATCTGCAGTTTTTCAAAAATGTGTTTTTAATAGAAACGAGTTCAATAACTGAAGGGTCATCTGTCACTTAAATTTGAAAAAAAAAATTTCCCAAAACTTTTTTTCATAAATATTGAATTGTGTCTAGATCTTTCTTTAGTCCTATTTTCATCCATACATGATCTAGAAACTAAATCCGCTATCATATTAGAGTTACTACAAAATCGCAAAAAAAATTCAAAAACCGTTTTTTTACAGAAAATCCTTAAAAAAAGGACATGGATGATCGTCCTTGGACAAATTTTATATACAGTTAGACGCGCCTTAAAAAACCTTTCTTACGATACCCAACTTGTATATGTTGGTAAGGACACAGATTCTTAAAGTGACAAAACATACAAAAATAGACCCTTTTTCAAACTGGTCCAGCTCACGAGAGGTCAACCCTGGAGCCGTAATATTTAAAATGTCATCTTAAAAATGTCCAAGGTTCATTTTTAGGAGGGTACATCGAGTACGAATTTTGCTTCCATACAACTTGAGTCGCTCTAATGTATACAATTTAAACTTTTTTTTTAATTTGTGTGTTCATTTCCATACAAAAAATTCGAAAAATTGAAATTTTTAGAGATCTTAAAACGTCATTCGATTTCGCTTAAATTTGAAACATATGTTGGTGTGGTTCATACGCAATGATCCAGCCTTGAAGAGTATAAATCGGACTTCTTCAGACGATTTTGAAGCATAATATGTATGTATATAAATTAATAAAAATGAATACACAATAATTTAAGTATATAATTTTTTTTTTTTTTTTTGATAATCACTCCTATATTATCAAAAAGGACGGCATACTAAAGAGTACCTATGGAGGAAGCAGGCCTAAATTCGCCACTGATGACATTGTTCCAGATATAATTCCCATCAATTTAGGGGTAATCATGAAAAATGATTTGAGAATACTTGCATCTACTCACATTGGGGAAAGTTGGACCGAAAATAAAGGATTTCATTTTTATATTACCTTGGACAATAATAATATTGATTATGGAACGGAAATACCTTTACAGTATTTTTCGTTTAGCTGCACATTCAATTTTGCACGAAAATTCGTGCAGGTACGCAAAATATTCTGTTACGCAGTATTCAGTTAGCAGCATAAATAATGCTGCTAAGAGAATTTACCTACCTGAATTAATGTGCCCTTATGTAAAATTTTGTTCTTATTATAAATATAGATTTTAATTCAGTTTTAAATAAAAGTAATACCTATATGTATATAAAACAATTCATTTAAAAACAATTTAAAGTGCTAAATCATTGATACCCTCCACCGACAGTTCTAATATTTCAGGAGTGCGTCCTATATGATATCTAGACATTATTAATTAAAAAATTTAATTAAATTTAATAAAAAATAACGGCATCAGCATATAAATTATGAACCAATCATCCCAAAATTCTGTAGTGTGATTTCTGGGGATAAAAAAACTTAAATTATAATAAATTTCAATACAGCAGTGAAATTAGTTTTCGAGCTTACACTGAATTTCAGAGGGCTACTTAGTATGGGATCTAAGGTAAATTATGGACCATATATCACAAAATTGCATGTATTTAAAATAAAAATTGTTGACCAAAACTCGAATGCTGTTTTCCAAAATATGCACTTAAGCAAAATGCACGTAGGTACAAGATTTTTTCTAACAATATTTAGCCTTCATAGGTACACAATTATTTGTATTTCGTGCAGATAGGCAAAAAATGCAGCTAAGTGAAATGCAGCTAAACGAAAAATACTGTACCTTTTATTTTCAAACAAACGCTTGTTTGGAAATTTTTTTAATTTCTACAAATTTTTTTACTGATTCAAATAATATTTTTGTTTGATTTTTATTTAACCAACAAAAATAAGGACAACTATTCCAAAATATAATATACGCGTTATTGGTTTCAAGTTTTCATAATTTTGTATGAAATATTTAACGCTCCTTAATGTTGTCGTTTTTTGCATTTTTTTTATTTGATCGTAAGCAACTTCTTTATGTGAAACATAAGAACAACAAAAAACCACACGCAGTCTATTTTTGGACGCTTTTCCACATGCAAGTACAAGTTCGAAAAACTCAATACACTCACACTTTTTTCCTAACACCATCACATTTTTCGTACTTGCAGCTCAACTTGCAAGAGAATTTGCTTGCAAGTAAATTTTTGACACTTGTCGCAAGTAAAATGACAAATGGAAATACAGTGTTGTCAAATTTTGAGTTTTTTGCCAAATCAATAGTTATTGATTCAGTGGTGGTTAATATAATAGCTAATTTTTTTAATAAATATATGTAAATATGTATATGAAGAATATTGTGTAATAGCAAAGATCATTTTGAAAGTAAGTTTTTACATTTATATAACTCTTTTATAAAAAAAATTATTAACTTATTAAATGTCTACAGGTAACGTTAAATATTGACTAATTGACAACACTTAGCTTAGTAAACAATTGAAGTAACGCCATTTCTTTTGAATTACATTTCGTATTTTTTAAAAATAAAATGGAAAAAAGGTTAAACAAAGAAGAAATTATAAAATTAATCAATTTATATCGTAACCATGATATTCTGTGGAATATGCATAGCAAGCTCTATAGACGCACCGATTTAAAAATTAAAGCGTTTGAAAATATTGCCTCTGAAATGAGTATGCCGGTGGATATTGTGAAGAAGAAGATACGGTCTCTGCGATCAACATACACAGGGGAAAAGAAAAAGACGCTAAAGAAGTCTGGATCATCCACAGAAGATATATATGAGTCTTCTCTTTTTTGGTTCAATGAAATGAAGTTCCTTGATAATTCAATCGCCGTTAGAAGCTCTTGTGATAATTCCAACAATGTAAGTTTGATTTTTAAATGGTTTCATTACATGTACATAAATTGTGCATACATATCGTTACCCAAAGCCTAAAACTCCCAGTGTTGGAAAACAAAATCAAAGTGGACTTTTATTAATTACATGGTCGGACGAAATTTTTTCTACGAGGCACTTCAAGGCACAAATTACACAAAAATAAAAATAAGAAGCTACCACATATGTACAATCAAAAATAAAGAAAAGTCTGAAATGTATTAAAAAAACTCTGAAAACATTTGATTCCGTACGGAATGTACGATCTGTTTCGCAGTTCGCTTGAGCAAATGACAGTTTCATAAAACTTAACAAAAAGTTTTCCTAAGTTCAATATGGTTTACCTCATTTAATTTACATGTATTTATATTAAGCCAACTTAAGCACATTATGGTTGGGCATTTAGAATCTAGTCCAGTATTTTTACAAATAACTACCGTGGCGCAGTGGGAGATTTTGAAAAAAATTCAAATAATTCTGGATTTCTAAACGGTTGGTCCGATTGCAATAAGATTTGAGGTTGCAATTAAAGAGTCAAAGTCGAGAATTTTGAATTTGGCGTCTATAGACTTACCAGGAGAGTAGGGCACCTCGGGTATTACAAAAATTAAGAACGACCCAGAATTCTTGATTTTAGTCCGATTTTAAATATCTTTTTTATCAGTGTAATGCCCTAGTCGAGTTTTACAAAAAAATAGGTACATATAATTTATTTCTTAATATACAAAGTAAAAGGAAAAATACTGAACAAACCGAAATATTTTTTTCAGTGTTGTGAAATCTCAAATAAATGCTTTACAACACTGAAAATATAGTTTAAATTCGTTCAGTATCGACTGAAACAATTAGAAATAAAATTACTTTCGAATAGAAAAAGTATTCGATCACGACTGCCAGAATTAGCCCCCAGAGGTATGTGATAAAAATCGATCGTTTTAAAAATGTGAGATGAATTTCAAACGATTTTAAAGTCCATTTCTAATTAAATTCTTAATTTTTTGTTCAATTAACTTATATATTTTTTTTAAATTTTAGAAGAATACATACAGAACTTAAGAAGAAAATGTATTAGAAATCAATTTTTAAAGATACTGAAAACCATGGTAGAATAAGTACAAGCTACAGTCATTAGACATTTTGTTCTCAATTTCAAAACCCGTATAACGTAAAACAAAAGAAAAATATGAAAAAAATTTAAACAAGCGTCAAAAATCAAATAAACTATTTTGGCATTACATGGGTAGGTAGGTAGGTAGAATGGCCGGTGTGAAGTCTCCTTCACACCTTCACCCAGAGACCAGTATGGTCCATTGTGACGCCTTAATTAGAGATAGCTATGAAGGTAGAAAGTAGGTGAAATAAACAGCGAAAGCCCAGAGACCAGTATGGTCCATTGTGACGCCTTAATTAGAGATAGCTATGAAGGTAGAAAGTAGGTGAAATAAACAGCGAAAGCACAAGACAGATCCGAAAGATAGGTAGAAAAGAAAGAAAATAAGGTAAAGGACCAACCTCGAGAGAAATCCCACTCAAACCAAAATCGCCCTACGTGCGGTTAGCACCCAGTCTCCCCTCGCGCAGCAAGGCCATCCCCATTACGAATCCTATCAGATTCTCGAGTCCGCTACTCGAGACATCCCCTAATTCGCCCAGGAATCTACTGCCCAGCCACCTCAGCGTACTACCCTGCAACCTGGGACAGTGGCACAGAAAGTGCTCAACTGTCTCCAACTCCTCAGGGTCCTCGCACAACCTGCATATATCCGACAAGTCGGATCCCATCCTCACCGCCATCCTGCCTATCATACAGTGGCCCGTGATCATTCCTATCATGGTCCTAACGCAGACCCTGCTCCTGCCCAGCAGCGACACCGAATCGGACTTCCTAAGCACCGGCCACAGTGTCCGCGATACCCGACAGTTCGTTCGGCCCCCACAGGCCCGATTGGCAACGCCCAGTATCCACTCCTTAATTCTACCAAAATAGAAGCCCAATGGAGGCCTAACCGCCTCCACACAGTCAGGATCCTCCATCTCCGAGCCCTGTCTTGCCAACTCATCAGCAACCTCATTGCCGCCTATGTCGCAATGACCTGGCACCCAGCACAACCTTAGCAAATACTCCCCTAAGGCTCCCTTCAGAGCCCTCCTACACTCACCAACCAGCCTGGAGTTCAAATAACAGCCCCTTACGGCCATAAGAGCCGCCTGGCTGCCCACATATATAGTGACCTCCGAGCCCCTATCAATATTGTCCCTCATCAGTTCCACGGCCCTCCAGACCCCCAGAACCTCCGCCTAAAAAACACTGCAATCGCCAGGAAGCCTATATGACCTTCTTATGCTCAGATCCTCAATGTAGACCCCTGCACCCGTGCCCCTCATATTCGAGCCATCAGTGAAAATATGAAATCCACCAAATAATCTGCTCCTGCCCGACCAGCTCTCCCTAGAGGGCATTATTACCTCTGGCAACCGACCAAAATCCACTCTGGTGCTCACATAATCAGTGGAGCCAGGCGGTCCCAGGCAATAGGCACCAGCCTTAATCTCACCCAGGATCCGTGAGTGACCCTGAGTGTCATTCCTCATCAGTCCTAACTCCCTCAGTCTAAGAATGCTCCTGGCAGCCATTCCCATCACATACTGCTCAATAGGCAGAAGATGTAGAATGACACCCATGGCAGCCTGAGGAGTACTTCTCATGGCACCTGTCATGCCAAATGAAGCACACCTCTGAGCCTTAGAAAGAAGGTTCCTACGACTTGCCAATCTCAATGTCTCCCACCAAACACAACATCCATACGTAAGAATGGGTCTAACCACCGAAGTGTACAGCCATCCCACCACTGACGGCCGGAGTCCCCAGCTTCTACCTATCGATGATCTGCAAGCATAGTAGGCATTGAGACCCCTTTTGAGTCTCTCCTGAGTATTCCTACCCCATGACAGCTTGCTGTCCAGAAAAACCCCTAGATACTATCAGATAGTCCAAGCACCACTCCTTCCAGTACCGGCAGTCTAAACTCCTCCACCTTGTACCTAATAGTGAAAAGAACTAATTCCGTCTTCTCCGGATTAACTCCCAGTCCCTTGTCACTTGCTCATGCCGCCAGTTCGCCCAGCGCCCCTTGCACGATGACGCTAATTATCGGCAGAAACTTGCCCGACACCAATATCACCACATCATCCGCGTAGGCCACGACCTTCTGACCCATTCTGTCAAAACGTCTCAGAACGACATTGACGGCCAAGAGCCACAATAAGGGAGAGAGAACTCCCCCCTGTGGGGTCCCCATAGTCACCGATTTCCTTAGGCGTTCGTTTCCCCAGTCCGAGTGAATAACTCTGCTGCTAAGCATCATAGTTATCCATTCGACCAAGAACAACGGAACCCTCAGGTCAACCAGTGCCCGCCCTATAGACTCTATCCTCAAATTGTTAAAGGCGCCCTCTATGTCCAGGAATGCTGCCAGGGTGTATTCCCTGGTTCGCAAACCCCGCTCCACATAAACAATCACATCATGCAACGCACTCTCAACAGATCTACCTTTAAGGTAGGCGTGTTGAGCGCCGCTGACGATGCCGGCGTCAATCTTCGTCCTTAGATGTAGATCAATCAGTCTTTCCAACGTCTTCAAGAGAAAAGATGACAAGCTGATTGGTCTAAAATCCTTGGGTTTAGAGTGACCGGTACTACCCGCCTTGGGAATAAAAACTACCCTAACCTCCCTCCACCTCCTAGGAATGTACCCGTTCAGCACATATACCCTAAACAGTTCCACCAACAACAGGAGTGATGATTTCCCGATATTCTGTAACATCGCCGGAAATATACCATCTGGCCCCGCCGATTTGTAGGACCCAAAGGAATTTACCGCCCATGTTACCTTATCGAAGGTAATCACATTCCCCACCGTCTCCCTTTCCTAACCGCCTGAGCCCGAACCAGAGAAGGGGTCACCACATACAGCCTGTTCCCCCGACCCAGGATCCACACACCCCGGAAAGTGAGTCTCCATAAGCAGACAGAGAGCAGGGACTACAGGGTCCCTAGATCAAATTCTCCTGAACCTAGACATCTCATTCACGGATACACCTGACTCGCTAAACTTAATCCACGAGTCCCTTTTCGCCCTTCTAATATCTCCCTTATACCTCCCGTAACTCAACCTGAAGTTATTCCAATCTTCATCCCTGCGCGTATACTTCGCCCTATTGAACAGCCTTCTGACGGTGTACCTTTGAGTTTTCAACTCGTCTGTCCACCATCTTGGCTGTGTACGCCTGCCCGGAAAATTTAACGGAAGGGATCGCTCATAGCTACTGGTCAATACCCCCATTAAGGTGTTTACCAGTTGCTCCACACCGGCCGCAGTCGACCCCCATTTCCGTGTAAGCCTAAGGTTCCGTTGCACCAGTCCCGAAAACGAATCCCAATCCGTCCTTCTCGGATTCCTATACGGACACCTTTTCGACCTCTCAAACATTAGACTAAAGGACAGACGACTATGGTCAGAGAAGGAAAAATCCAAAGCCACCCTCCAGTCCTCTACTAATTCCCTACAGTTCGTCAATGTTATATCTATCACTGCTTCTCTATCCCTAGTTCTGAACGTTGGCGTATTCCCCCTGTTACAGATAAAAAGATTGCTGGCAATAATAAAATCAAACATGGACTCACCTCTTTTGTTGATGTCGGCACTACCCCATTGGGAATGGTGTGCATTGGCGTCACATCCTAGTACCAGCCTCGAGCCGCTTCTGCCCGAGTGCTCCACCAACTCTCGCACTTTTTCTCCAGGTGGATCGGCAGCTTCATATGGCAAGTATGCCGATGCTAGTGCCAGGACCGTTTTGTCCCTGGCTTCTCCTGTCACAACCCTGAGCTCTGCATTACTGAAAGAATGAGAAATCATAAATCTATGTTCAGTTCTCGCCAGTATACAAGTCCGTACCTTCTCATCAGAGCGGGATACGAACAAGGTATACCCCGTGATCCTTAATCCAACTACCCGGTTTTTGTTAATCCAGGGCTCTTGGATTAAAGCCACGTCCACATTGTTATCAATGAGGTGGGTTACTAATTCGGTTGAGGCCGCTTCACAGTGGTGCAAGTTTATCTGCACCACATTCAGCCTCTTAGGGTTTATCATTTTTAGGAAACCTAAATCTGATAGACCCCATCCCGAATATAGCAACCCCTCCCATTGACTTCAGTTTTCTCAGAGATTCCCGGTCTACTGCGAACCTGAAATCTCTTCCTTGGTTCCCCTTAGGTTAGGTTAGGTTAAGAAGGGTTGTGTGCCCACGGGCACACCTCCACTCGGAGACCAATACGGTCCATTGTGAATCCCTTCAATGAAATATAAGATAAGATAAGAGGAAGTGAAAAGTAGAGAAAAGGAAGTATGAGATAGACGGAAAATTAGAAAGTAGGACCAATACCCCCCTTACAGTCCCCTCAACAGAAACAGCCGCGTTACTTCCCTGATAAACCCCAGTAGATCGGCCGGATTACATCCAGCTATGCACCCCAGTTCGTCGTGAAACCTATCTCCTAGCCACTTCTGCCTGAGACCCTGCATCCTAGGACAATGGCACAGTACATGCTCGATCGTCTCTATCTCCTCCGAATCCTCGCATAACCTGCAGAAGTCCGGTATGGTTTTGTCCAATTTGCTCGTAAAAGTCCTAACAGGATAGTGACCCGTCAAGAACCCCACAAGTGTTCTAAGACCAACCCTATTCAATCCCAGTAAAACCCTGGTTGCCCCCGCGTCCAATCTGGGCCATAGTGCCCTAGACACCCTGCAATCCATTCTGTCCCTCCAGGATCGGTCAACGTCATCACGGAATTTCTCCCGTATCAACCCAGTGAAGTTATCATCTTCCACTGGCCTGTAATGAGCCCATTGTTCTGATTGGCCAGTAACCCCAGTATGACCTCCACCTGTTTTATAGGTGGAGGAACCCATACAGTGACCACCGGCCTTAATGGCAACTCAGATGCGAGTATGACGTCCAATCTGGCTTCAGGATAAGCGCTGCCACACCTGTAGATTGCAGCCTTTAAAAAGTTTTGACACCTCTTATCCAGTCAGCCCCTTTGAACGATACTTCGTCCGGCCTTCCTTTGACGCTAAAGATTTCGTCGAGTAGTTTCTCGACACTGATCCTTCCATCAGGATCCATACGATAAATGACAGCTGCTAGAATACCGTCCTTACCTGACGACTCCATTAGCTTCCTTGACGTAGAGGGTTGGTCCTCTCTGGAGCCAGTGCTCTTAGTGATCTCCTTTCGGGGATCCTTCCTTTTGGCCGTTGGGGATTTCTGGTCATCACCAGACCTAACTCTCTTAAATACCCCCTTATTGGGGGCCTTAGTAGAGCTCTGTCGGTGATCACCCGATTTCCCTGCAGATGTTTGCTGGTTTGTCCCAGTAATCCCCTTTGTGACCTCCCTTTGGGGGGACTGTCGGAGATTACCAAGACTTTACCAGTCCTCATCGCGCACTTAGTAGAGGGTAGTACGTCATCAGGCTTGGTTCCCTTATCCGTGACCGTACTGTCACGGTTTAGAGGACCAGGTGTTGATTCTGTACCCCCTTTCTGACTTCCCGTTCCATTATTGGAGGATTCATCTGCAGGGGTTGCTGAGGGTTCGTTATCTTTACTGACAACATTTGAGCCCTCAGCAGCCCTTGCTGTGTATCCCGCAGGATAGGGAATGCCTAGGATATCACCGACAGATCCGTGGATTCGTTCGAATCTGGCAACGTTCTTTCGGTGCTTCCTCAGCAAGTGCCTATTCCGCTCATCGTGTAGTGAGGAGTCTTTCTTAGCTATCTTTTCTAGAAAGGCTAAGGAGGCCCTTACACCACTCTTGGCTTTTTCAAGACTCGTTCGGCTTTCTGATGTGACCTGTTCTGTCGCATCCTGCCGAACAATGGGTTTTGATCCACCCACTACTCCGCTCCCTATCTCGAGTGTGACCTCAGGAGCCGATGACCCGGCCCTATGATCCTGATCATGAGCTGAAATCATTGTAATTTCATGCTCATCATCAGATCCCAGAGCAAGACCATCGAGTCTTTCCGAGACCCCTTTTCGAGGCGGGGAACCGACTGTGGGGTCGTTCGTTCCGCTCGTCTCTGTCAGTTCTGTCAGTAACTGACCTTCTTGCTCCAGAATATCTCTGTAAATACTCAGCCAATCGGCGTCTGGATCTGAAACCGAAACTGCCGAGTTGTCAGAGAGATTTCCTGCATCGACTCTTAGAGTCGCGTCCTTACTTTTTTCATTAATTTTGTCCAGTTTTTTGGTCCCACGAGTATGCCGTAAAGAAAAGGACCGTCTCGCGCAGTGACGGCTTGCACGGACTAGGCTAATGTTGCAACTGACCCTTGCCATCGGCGCCAGAGGGAAGCTGTTCACGACCAGTTTCTTTAACCACTAACCAGCCATTCAGGTCCTCGGCACTGCTGTCAACCACCTTGACCTTAAAAGTGGGGGATATGGGAGATAAAGGGGGGTAGATAGGATCATAGGTAATAGGATAGGGGATGGGAGTACGGATAACCCTTAGTCGTGCTGGCCTTAAAGCATATGCCTTCCAACTTGTTCCGGCTAGAATTTGCCGATTCAAGTTACAAGACATTCACTACAGCCAGCATTTAAGCCACCACATCGCGGCAAGATAGTTATGCAGGTGGTGTACAGTACGTAAAATTGAACAATTTTATTGAAAGTGTATGAGCCGCTTAACACAATCAAAAAAAACTGAGTTTGACAAATCAATTTGATACGTGGCAATCGTGCTTTAAAGATCCACGATTACTTAACACAGGGTCTCCACCTGAGATAAGATATAAGATTTTTATATCAGCAAACGTCAAAACAAAATTTGTTTCAGTTTTAAATGTAAGTTGAACTGATGAGTTTTGCCTTTGTGTTCTATAAACCACACAATAGACAGCTAACCAATCAGTCAGATTGATTCATGTTTAAATTGATTTAAAAAGTAATTCTAAGTAAATAAGTTGATTTAGTGAATCAAAAGGTAACTAGGATCAGTATTAACGTATATCTAATATACTCTTCACTTTTGTGGTGTGGGTATATGAAAATATGATTTTCTATATTAATTATGATGAGAACATAGTGAAACTATATACTTTAATGTAAAAGTATAAATTTATATGGGATGTACTATCTATACTTTATGGGGATGGTTGCAATTTGAGAGTTAATTCAATGAAATTTTATTATTTTAAAGAAATTTGTGATAATCATGTAAACCTATACACAACCAGCCTATCAGCTGGGTATACGGATATCAAAATATTAATTTAAAAATTAATTCTAAGTAAGTTGATTCGATGTATTAAGAATTTGATGAAGCTATATTTAACAAATATTTAAAAGTGTTAAAAAACATCATCATGAACGTATATCTTATATCCATTTCATTAATGTGTTGTAGGTAAAAAAGAAGAAAAAAAAACAAACAAATCAAAAATTATCAAATAGAAATAAATCAGTAAATATGTATGTATGTATTTATATTGAAAATAAACTTCCAAAAACCATCAAACTAAACTCTTAATTAAAAATAACATATCTTAAACTAATATATTGTAAAATTCTTAACTGTTACCTATAGACATATGAATTTGTACCTTTCTCTTTATAATATTCTATATATTGTTTGTGTAATATGATTCTATTGTGATATTATCAGTCAATATTCTGATGGTACAGTCAACTATAAGTTTATATTATATATAAATTTTTAATGATTGCTGTTAAAACATTATATAAAACCATATATTATGGTTAATAAACTTTGAATTTTATGTTGTAAGTGCATAATGGTAAATATGTATATGGTATGAATCCCTCTCAGCTAAAGTAAAATCATAAGACAAACTAATTGAATGTATTTAAGAATTGTGTGATTTTTATTTCGAACCAATTCATGTTGAATATATTGTTATTTGGTTTGTTTTTAAATCTGATATTAATTCCCTCTGTTTCTACGTTACCAGATCAAAAATAGGTAACTGCTTTATGCTACCAGATTAAAAATAAGGTATCTTGATGTAAAGTGGTATGTTTTCAATTAAATGAAATGATGAATCACTCATTCGATGTCGGTTATTATTGTTTAAATCGTACTTACATCCAACTATAAGCTCAATTCTTATTCAAAGTTATTCAATTATGAATCCTCTATCAATTCTGTTATTATCTATATGTCTTAATAAATGTGAATTAGTCAACAGAATTAAACGGAAAATATCTCTATCATTTCAACCTTAGGTGATTATAACCAGTTTAATTAAAATCACAATATCAACATTTGTAAAAATAATATTTCTGATTATGATGATGTTAAAGTATCTTGACTAAAAAAAAAAAAAACATATATAAACCTGATTTTGATAATAATGATTATGATTTGTTGGTTTCAACGAAAAAATAAAAACAAAATATATTTAAACCCAATTTTGATGATTACGATAATAGAATTGTTGGTTTTAATGAGAAAAGAATATAACTAATCTCAATTATGATGATTATGATAATGAGTATAATGATAATGAACAGGTTGAAATAACTAATATGAAAATTTTCAAATCAAACAAGTTTAAAATGAAGGAGAAATCCTAAATCATATGTATCTCCTACATATAAGAATATAAAGTTTTTAACGAATAATAAAAATAATTAAAAAAAATATATGGCATTAATAAGATAATGATGGTAATTGATGGTTTGATTCAACCAAATTAATATAAATATATATATGATTTAAATGAAATTAGATTGAAATTAACATTAGGATTGTTAATATTTCATTCAAAAACTCTGTATTATATGAAACCTGATTTAAAGTAATATAGAGACATTCTTACCGAAACATTATATTCAGATGTAACTTTCTATCCAATATATAAATTTAAGGTAGAAAAACTATCAGCGTATCTCAGTGTATAATCAAATTACTTAATATAAACCTAAATTTTCATTTAAGTGTATGGATTATTTTTTAATATAGTAGACAAGTAAAAATCAAACTATGTTTTTTAAAAGTGGTTTGAAAAACTGAATTTATGATTTCTCATTCTTTCAGTAATGGAGACCTCACGGTTGTGACAGGAGAAGCCAAGGACACAACGGTCCTGGCACTAGCATCGGCATACTTGCCATATGAAGCTGCCGATCCACCTGGTGAGAAAGTGCGAGAGTTGGTGGAGCACTCGTGCAGAAGCGGCTCGAGGCTGGTACTAGGATGTGACGCCAATGCACACCATTCCCAATGGGGTAGTGCCGACATCAACAAAAGAGGTGAGTCTATGTTTGATGTTATTATTGCCAGCAATCTTTTTATCTGTAACAGGGGGAATACGCCAACGTTCAGAACTAGGGATAGAGAGGCAGTGATAGACATAAGATTGACGAACTGTAGGGAATTGGTAGAGGACTGGAGGGTGGCTATGGATTTTTCCTTCTCTGACCATAGTCGCCTGCCCTTTAGTCTAATGTTTGAGAAGTCGAAAAGGTGTCCATATAGGAATCCGAGAAGGACGGATTGGGATTAGTTTTCGGGACTGGTGCAGAACCTTAGGGTTACACGGAACTGGGGGTCGACTCTGGCCGGTGTGGAGCAACTGGTAAACACCTTCACGGGCGTATTGACCAGTAGCTATGAGCGATCCTGTCCGTTAAATTTTCCGGGCAGGCGTACACAGCCAAGATGGTGGACAGACGAGTTGAAAACTCAAAGGTCCACCGTCAGAAGGCTGTTCAATAGGGCGAAGTATACGCACAGGGATGAAGATTGGAGTAACTTCAGGTTGAGTTACGGGAGGTATAAGGGAGAGATTAGAAGGGCGAAAAGGGACTCGTGGATTAAGTTTAGCGAGTCAGTTGAATCCGTGAATGAGATGTCTAGGTTCAGGAGAATTTTATCTAAGGACCCTGTAGTCCCTGGATTTATTCAGAGATCGGACGGCTCATGAGCGGAATCTGGCTCTGAATCTCTCTGTCTGCTTATGGAGACTCACTTTCCGGGGTGTGTGGATCCTGGGTCGGGGGCTGTATGTGGTGACCCCTTCTCTGTTTCGGGCTCAGGCGGTGAGGAAATGGAGACGGTGGGGGATATGATTACCTTGGATAAGGTAACATGGGCGTTAAATACCTTTGGGTCCTACAAATCGGCGGGGCCAGATGGTATATTTCCGGCGATGTTACACTCAGTTTACATGATGAATTTTGTGACGTCCAATTTTGGACGTCATTTTTTTGTTTGGTAGCAAGCGGTGTAGAGAAGAAAGAGGGGTAGAAAAATAGACATGATTTCTGTTGTCTCTTCCTCTTTCTTCTCTACACCGCTTGCTCCCAAACAAAAAATGACGTCTAAAATTGGACGTCATAAAATTCATCATGTAAATTGAGTGTTACAGAATATCGGGAAATCATCACTCCTGTTGTTGGTGGAACTGTTTAGGATATATGTGCTGAACGGGTACATTCCTAGAGGGTGGAGGGAGGTTAGTGTAGTTTTTATTCCCAAGGCGGGTAGAACCGGTCACTCTAAACTCTAAAGGATTTTAGACCAATCAGCTTGTCGTCTTTCCTCTTGAAGACGTTGGAAAGACTGATTGATCTACATCTGAGGACGAAGATTGACGCCGGCATCGTCAGCGGCGCTCAACACGCCTACCTTAAAGGTAGATCTGTTGAGAGTGCGTTGCATGATGTGGTTGGTTATGTGGAGCGGCGTTTGCGAACCAGGGAATACACCCTGGCGGCATTCCTGGACATAGAGGGCGCCTTTAACAATTTGAGGATAGAGGCTATAAGGCAGGCACTGGTTGACCTGAGGGTTCCGTTGTTCTTGGTCGAATGGATAACTATGATGCTTAGCAGCAGAGTTATTCACTCGGACTGGGGAAACGAACGCTTAAAAAAATCGGTGACTAGGGGGACCCCACAGGGGGGAGTTCTCTCTCCCTTATTGTGGCTCTTGGCCGTCAATGTCGTTCTGAGACGTTTTGACAGAATGGGTCAGAAGGTCGTGGCCTACGCGGATGATGTGGTGATATTGGTGTCAGGCAAGTTTCTGCCGACAATTAGCGACACCATGCAAGGGGCGCTGGGCGAACTGGCGGCATAGGCAAGTGACAAGGGACTGGGAGTTAATCCGGAGAAGACGGAGTTGGTTCTTTTCACTAGGAGGTACAAGGTGTAGGAGTTTAAACTGCCGGTACTGGGAGGAGTGGAGCTTGGACTATCTGATAGTGCTAAGTATCTGGGAGTTTTTCTGGACAGCAAGCTGTCGTGGGGTAGGTATACTCAGGAGAGACTCAAAAGGGGTCTCAATGCCTACTATGCTTGCAGATGATCGATAGGTAGGAGCTGGGGACTCCGGCCGTCAGTGGTGGGATGGCTGTACACTTCAGTGGTTAGACCCATTCTTAAGTATGGATGTTGTGTTTGGTGGGAGTCATTGAGATTGGCAAGTCGTAGGAACCTTCTTTCTAAGGCTCAGAGGTGTGCTTCAATTGGCATGACAGGTGCCATGAGAAGTACTCCTCAGGCTGCCCTGGATGTCATTCTACATCTTCTGCCTATTGAGCAGTATGTGATGGGAATGGCGGCCAGGAGCATTCTTAGACTGAGGGAGTTACGACTGACGGGGAATGACACTCAGGGTCACTCACGGATCCTGGGTGAGATTAAGGCTGGTGCCTATTGCCTGGGACCGCCGGGATCCACTGATTATGTGAGCACCAGTGTGGTTGCCAGAGGTCATAATGCCCTCTAGGGAGAGCTGGTCGGGCAGGAGCAGATTATTTGGTGGATTTGCTATTTTCACTGATGGCTCGAAGATGAGGGGCACGGGTGCAGGGGTCTACATTGAGGATCTGAACATAAGAAGGTCATATAGGCTTCCTGACGACTGCAGTGTTTTTCAGGCGCAGGTTCTGGGGGTCTGGAGGGCCGTGGAACTGATGCGGGACAACATTGATAGGGACTCGGAGGTCACTATATAAGTTAAATTATATTTAATTTATTTATTAAAAAAAATAAAACGTTATTTGTTCACTTTAAAAATACAACTGATTTATTTCTTATTTTAAATCACAAATGAAGCTTAAAGTAGAATATTAAAAATGCGTGGTAATCATAATGACACGCGCAGTTAAGGTTTTGCAAATAAGTAAAATAATAGAATTGCGTGGTAATCATAATGACACACGCAGTAAAATGTTTTTGCAACTTCATAGGTTGTTGGCCTGTTTTAACCGTCTGCTGCATTGTCAGCGTTTTTAGTTTGTGGGAAAATTAAAGTTTCTTTATGTTAACACCTCCCCTCTTAACACCAAGCGTCCTCGATTGGTCAAAAATACGGGATGTTTGATTTTTTTTTTTTAAATTTGGTATTTTCAAATGATTTTTTCACTATATTTTCTATTAAATCTTTTTTTTTATTTCCTATTTTCTTTTCTCACTTTCCTGCCTTAAACTTATTGTATGTATTTGCTTATAACTTACAAAAATAGAGTTAAACTAATCATTCCACAGCTGGTCCGGAAGATTCCTTTTTACTTCTCGCTACTGGGGGTCCTCGCACAGCTTCTTGGCAGAATGTCTCTAGGTTTATGAGCTCCAGAGATATGGGTCCTCAATGCTAATGGTGTTGGAGATTTCACGCAAATCTTGGCAGTTTTATCCTTTTTGCTTCTTAGGAAAATTTTTTCACTTATTGCCCTTTTGTTTTTTTTTAACGTTTGCCCTTATTATCCTTTTTTGTAAAATTGTTATTTGCACTGATTTTATCCTTTTCTTTTATAAAGGACTCCCCGTTTACCACTAGACGAGTTGTTGGGCGCCAGTTAAATTATATTTAATTTATTTATTAAAAAAAATAAAACGTTATTTGTTCACTTTAAAAATACAACTGATTTATTTCTTATTTTAAATTACAAATGAAGCTTAAAGTAGAATATGAAAATTGCGTGGTAATCATAATGACACGCGCAGTTAAGGTTTTGCAAATAAGTAAAATAATAGAATTGCATGTTAATCATAATGACACACGCAGTAAAATGTTTTTGCAACTTCATAGGTTGTTGACCTGTTTTAACCGTCTGCTGCATTGTCAGCGTTTTTAGGTTGTGGGAAAATTAAAGTAAACTTTTTTTATGTTAACATATATGTGGACAGCCAGGCGGCTCTTATGGCCGTAAGGGGCTGTTATGTGAACTCCAGGCTGGTTGATGAGTGTAGGAGGGCTCTGAAGGGAGCCTTAGGGGAGTATTTGCTAAGGTTGTGCTGGGTGCCGGGTCATTGCGACATAGGCGGCAATGAGGTTGCTATTGAGTTGGCAAGACAGGACTCAGAGATGGAGGATCCTGACTGTGTGGAGGTGGTTAGGCCTCCATTGGGTTTCTATTTTGGTAGAATTAAGGAGTGGGTACTGGGCGTGACCAATCGGGCCTGGGGGGCCGAACGGACTGTCGGGTATCGCGGATACTGTGGCCGGTGCTTAGGAAGTCCGATTCGGTGTCGCTGCTGGGCAGGAACAGGGTTTGCGTTAGGACCATGATAGGAATGATCACGCGCCACTGTATGATAGGCAGGATGGCGGTGAGGATGGGATCCGACTTGTCAGATATATGCAGGTTGTGCGAGGACCCTGAGGAGTTGGAGACATTTGAGCACCTTCTGTGCCACTGTCGCAGGTTGCAGGGTAGCAAGCTGAGATGGCTGGGCAGTAGATTCCTGGGCGAATTAGGGGATGTCTCGGGTTGAGGACTCGAGAATCTGATAGGATTCGTAATGGGGATGGCCTGGCTGCGCGAGGGGAGACTGGGTGCTAACCGTTCGTAGGGCGAATTTGGTTTAAGTAGTATTTCTCTCGGGGTTGGTCCTTTACCTTCTTTTCCTTCCTTCCTTTCTTTTCTACCTATCTTTCGGATCTGTCTTATGCTTTCGCTGTTTATTTCACCTACTTTCTTCCTTCATAGCTATCTCTAACTAAGGCGTCACAATGGACCATATTGGTCTCTGGGTGAAGGCCTTTCTACCTACCTACGTACTGTACAATTATATCGCCAATGTGTTTGTGATATTCGAAGGTGGCACAATGTATTGGCAATAATCAAAAGACTTTTGATTTTTATTGCACAACGAAAAGAAAGTATAATGGGTTGGCAACATTGCACAATGCTGTTTATGTTATTCCTATAGGTTATGTTCACCTTTTTATTGAATGAATGAAAACAATGTGCGACTTATTGCATAATATAGGACAAAATGGAAATAATATGGCGGTACCATATACAATAATATTGCAAGTGTATGGGCCGCTTTAGTGAAAAAAATCTCACACGTATGTTGATGTGAGTTTGACGAAAATCAAAACAATTTAAATTTTCACTGCCTCCGCTACTATGATTTGAAGCGAAATTGATGTGTTGCTGTGAAAAACGTCAAATGGCATTTTTATATAGTTTTGTTTTTAATCCAAAGTCACTTTACGCCATATTTATACCCTTCACCTCAGGTGGAAAAGGGTATATATAAGTTTGGGTCCTTATGAGGAGAGAACTTGATTTAACCATGTCCTTTAACCCCCTCCCCCCTTCAATTGTTTACATATACTAGCATAATGCCCAATATGATTTTCGTTATCACCCTTCTTTATTATTTCATCAATTTAACAAAATAATTTTAACAAATAGAAACTAAGAACTTTTGTGTTTTTTTTGTATTTAAAAACTCGCCAAAAAAGATAAAAGAAAACGAAGAAACACACATACATGGCACAAACTATTTTGGTGAATATATTTCCCAACTTTGCTATTGCGGTGAACAAAAACATCAAAAGTAATTACAACTCAACTGTGTTGAATTTTGTGAACAGTAAACGTGCCATATTTCATTTTAATGATATTCGATTAACGTTCCATCTTGGTTCAGTTGTCTAGGGCGTGTGTTAAGTTAGAAACTGAGAGTTCCCTGGTTCGAGTCTTGGTTTTTTAAAAAGAAAAATTTTTTTTTTATATTTTTATTTTTTTATGTTCTAAAAACATATAAAACCGGTGGAGGTCATACTGGGGTTACTGGCCAATCAGAACAATGGGCTCTTTACAGGCCAGTGGAAGATGATAGCTTCACTGGGTTGTAAGGAGAACCAAGGAAGAGATTTCAGGTTCGCAGTAGACCGGGAATCTCTGAGAAAACTGAAGTCAATGGGAGGGGTTGCTATATTCAGGTTAGGGTCTATCAGATTTAGGTTTCCTAAAAATGATAAACCCTAAGAGGCTGAAAGTGGTACAGATAAACTTGCACCACTGTGAAGCGGCCTCAACCGAATTAGTAACCCACCTCATTGATAACATTGTGGACGTGGCTTTAATCCAAGAGCCCTGGATTAACAAAAACCGGGTAGTTGGATTAAGGATCACGGGGTATACCTTGTTCGTATCCCGCTCTGATGAGAAGGTACGGACTTGTATACTGGCGAGAACTGAACATAAATTTATGGTTTATCATTCTTTCAGTAATGGAGACCTCACGGTTGTGACAGGAGAAGCCAAGGACAAAACGGTCCTGGCACTAGCATCGGCATACTTGCCATATGAAGCTGCCGATCCACCTGGTGAGAAAGTGCGAGAGTTGGTGGAGCACTCGTGCAGAAGCGGCTCGAGGCTGGTACTAGGATGTGACGCCAATGCACACCATTGCCAATGGGGTAGTGCCGACATCAACAAAAGAGGTGAGTCTATGTTTGATGTTATTATTGCCAGCAATCTTTTTATCTGTAACAGGGGGAATACGCCAACGTTCAGAACTAGGGATAGAGAGGCAGTGATAGATATAAGATTGACGAATTGTAGGGAATTAGTAGAGGACTGGAGGGTGGCTATGGATTTTTCCTTCTCTGACCATAGTCGCCTGCCCTTTAGTCTAATGTTTGAGAGGTCGAAAAGGTGTACATATAGGAATCCGAGAAGGACGAATTGGGATTAGTTTTCGGGACTGGTGCAACGGAACCTTAGGGTTACACGGAACTGGGGGTCGACTCCGGCCGGTGTGGAGCAACTTCACGGGCGTATTGACCAGTAGCTATGAGCGATCCTGTCCGTTAAATTTTCCGGGCAGGCGTACACAGCCAAGATGGTGGACAGACGAGTTGAAAACTCAAAGGTCCACCGTCAGAAGGCTGTTCAATAGGGCGAAGTATACGCGCAGGGATGAAGATTGGAGTAACTTCAGGTTGAGTTACGGGAGGTATAAGGTAGAGATTAGAAGGGCGAAAAGGGACTCGTGGATTAAGTTTAGCGAGTCAGTTGAATCCGTGAATGAGATGTCTAGGTTCAGGAGAATTTTATCTAAGGACCCTGTAGTCCCTGGATTTATTCAGAGATCGGACGGCTCATGGGCGGAATCTGGCTCTGAATCTCTCTGTCTGCTTATGGAGACTCACTTTCCGGGGTGTGTGGATCCTGGGTCGGGGGAACAGGCTGTATGTGGTGACCCCTTCTCTGGTTCGGGCTCAGGCGGTGAGGAAATGGAGACGGTGGGGGATATGATTACCTTGGATAAGGTAACATGGGCGTTAAATACCTTTGGGTCCTACAAATCGGCGGGGCCAGATGGTATATTTCCGGCGACGTTACACTCAGTTTACATGATGAATTTTGTGACGTCCAATTTTGGACGTCATTTTTTTGTTCGGTAGCAAGCGGTGTAGAGAAGAAAGAGGGGTAGAAAAATAGACATGATTTCTGTTTTCTCTTCCTCTTTCTTCTCTACACCGCTTGCTCCCAAACAAAAAATGACGTCTAAAATTGGACGTCATAAAATTCATCATGTAAATTGAGTGTTACAGAATATCGGGAAATCATCACTCCTGTTGTTGGTGGAACTGTTAAGGGTATATGTGCTGAACGGGTACATTCCTAGAGGGTGGAGGGAGGTAAGTGTAGTTTTTATTCCCAAGGCGGGTAGAACCGGTCACTCTAAACCCAAGGATTTTAGACCAATCAGCTTGTCGTCTTTTCTCTTGAAGACGTTGGAAAGACTGATTGATCTACATCTGAGGACGAAGATTGACGCCGGCATCGTCAGCGGCGCTCAACACGCCTACCTTAAAGGTAGATCTGTTGAGAGTGCGTTGCATGATGTGGTTGGTTATATGGAACGGGGTTTGCGAACCAGGGAATACACCCTGGCGACATTCCTGGACATAGAGGGCGCCTTTAACAATTTGAGGATAGAGGCTATAAGGCAGGCACTGGTTGCCCTGAGGGTCCCGTTGTTCTTGGTCGAATGGATAACTATGATGCTTAGCAGCAGAGTTATTCACTCGGACTGGGGAAACGAACGCTTAAAAAAATCGGTGACTAGGGGGACCCCACAGGGGGGAGTTCTCTCTCCCTTATTGTGGCTCTTAGCCGTCAATGTCGCTCTGAGACGTTTTGACAGAATGGGTCAGAAGGTCGTGGCCTACGCGGATGATGTGGTGATATTGGTGTCTGGCAAGTTTCTGCCGACAATTAGCGACACCATGCAAGGGGCGCTGGGCGAACTGGCGGCATGGGCAAGTGACAAGGGACTGGGAGTTAATCCGGAGAAGACGGAGTTGGTTCTTTTCACTAGGAGGTACAAGGTGGAGGAGTTTAGACTGCCGGTACTGGCAGGAGTGGAGCTTGGACTATCTGATAGTGCTAAGTATCTGGGAGTTTTTCTGGACAGCAAGCTGTCATGGGGTAGGAATACTCAGGAGAGACTCAAAAGGGGTCTCAATGCCTACTATGCTTGCAGATCATCGATAGGTAGGAGCTGGGGACTCCGGCCGTCAGTGGTGGGATGGCTGTACACTTCAGTGGTTAGACCCATTCTTACGTATGGATGTTGTGTTTGGTGGGAGTCATTGAGATTGGCAAGTCGTAGGAACCTTCTTTCTAAGGCTCAGAGGTGTGCTTCAATTGGCATGACAGGTGCCATGAGAAGTACTCCTCAGGCTGCCCTGGATGTCATTCTACATCTTCTGCCTATTGAGCAGTATGTGATGGGAATGGCGGCCAGGAGCATTCTTAGACTGAGGGAGTTACGACTGACGGGGAATGACACTCAGGGTCACTCACGGATCCTGGGTGAGATTGAGTCTGGTGGCTATTGCATGGGACCGCCGGGATCCACTGATTATGTGAGCACCAGTGTGGTTGCCAGAGGTAATAATGCCCTCTAGGGAGAGCTGGTCGGGCAGGAGCAGATTATTTGGTGGATTTGCTATTTTCACTGATGGCTCGAAGATGAGGGGCACGGGTGCAGGGGTCTACATTGAGGATCTGAACATAAGAAGGTCATATAGGCTTCCTGACGACTGCAGTGTTTTTCAGGCGGAGGTTCTGGGGGTCTGGAGGGCCGTGGAACTGATGCGGGACAACATTGATAGGGGCTCGGAGGTCACTATATAAGTTAAATTATATTTAATTTATTTATTAAAAAAAAAATAAAACGTTATTTGTTCAATTTAAAAATACAACTGATTTATTTCTTATTTTAAATTACAAATGAAGCTTAAAGTAGAATATTAAAATTGCGTGGTAATCATAATGACACGCGCAGTTAAGGTTTTGCAAATAAGTAAAATAATAGAATTGCATGGTAATCACAATGACACACGCAGTAAAATGTTTTTGCAACTTCATATGTTGTTGGCCTGTTTTAACCGTCTGCTGCATTGTCAGCGTTTTTAGTTTGTGGGATAATTAAAGTTTTTTTATGTTAACACCTCCCCTCTTAACACCAAGCGTCCTCGATTGGTCAAAAATACGGGATGTTTGATTTTTTTTTTTAAAAAATTTGGTATTTTCAAATGATTTTTTCACTATATTTTCTTTTAAATCTTTTTTTTTTTATTTCCTATTTTCTTTTCTCACTTTCCTGCCTTATTTCTACTAGAGGGTCCCTTGGGAATCGTAGTAGTGGTTCTAATTTTTATCAAAAATTTTGGTATTTTCAAATGATTTTTTCACTATATATTTAATTTCTTTTAAATCCTTTTTTTTTTATTATTTCCTATTTTCTTTTCTCACTTTCCTGCCTTAAACTTATTGTATGTATTTGCTTATAACTTACAAAAATAGAGTTAAACTAATCATTCCACAGCTGGTCCGGAAGATTCCTTTTTATTTCTCGCTACTGGGGGTCCTCGCACAGCTTCTTGGCGGAATGTCTCTAGGTTTATGAGCTCCAGAGATATGGGTCCTCAATGCTAATGGTGTTGGAGATTTCACGCAAATCTTGGCTGTTTTATCCTTTTCTTTTATAAAGGACTCCCCGTTTACCACTAGACGAGTTGTTGGGCGCCAGTTAAATTATATTTAATTTATTTATTAAAAAAAATAAAACTTTATTTGTTCACTTTAAAAATACAACTGATTTATTTCTTATTTTAAATTACAAATGAAGCTTAAAGTAGAATATTAAAATTGCGTGGTAATCATAATGACACGCGCAGTTAAGGTTTTGCAAATAGGTAAAATAATAGAATTGCATGGTAATCATAATGACACACGCAGTAAAATGTTTTTGCAACTTCATAGGTTGTTGACCTGTTTTAACCGTCTGCTGCATTGTCAGCGTTTTTAGTTTGTGGGAAAATTAAAGTAAACTTTTTTTATGTTAACATATATGTGGACAGCCAGGCGGCTCTTATGGCCGTAAGGGGCTGTTATGTGAACTCCAGGCTGGTTGATGAGTGTAGGAGGGCTCTGAAGGGAGCCTTAGGGGAGTATTTGCTAAGGTTGTGCTGGGTGCCGGGTCATTGCGACATAGGCGGCAATGAGGTTGCTGATGAGTTGTCAAGACAGGGCTCAGAGATGGAGGATCCTTACTGTGTGGAGGCGGTTAGGCCTCCATTGGGTTTCTATTTTGGTAGAATTAAGGAGTGGGTACTGAGCGTGACCAATCGGGCCTGGGGGGGGCCGAACGGACTGTCGGGTATCGCGGATACTGTGGCCGGTGCTTAGGAAGTCCGATTCGTTGTCGCTGCTGGGCAGGAGCAGGGTCTGCGTTGGAGACATTTGAGCACCTTCTGTGCCACTGTCCCAGGTTGCAGGGTAGCAGGCTGAGATGGCTGGGCAGTAGATTCCTGGGCGAATTAGGGGATGTCTCGGGTTGCGGACTCGAGAATCTGATAGGATTCGTAATGGGGATGGCCTGGCTGCGCGAGGGGAGACTGGGTGCTAACCGTACGTAGGGCGAATTTGGTTTAAGTAGTATTTCTCTCGGGGTTAGTCCTTTACCTTCTTTTCCTTCCTTTCTTTTCTACCTATCTTTCGGATTTGTCTTATGCTTTCGCTGTTTATTTCACCTACTTTCTTCCTTCATAGCTATCTCTAACTAAGGCGTCACAATGGACCATATTGGTCTCTGGGTGAAGGTGTGAAGGAGACTTCACACCGGCCTTTCTACCTACCTACGTACTGTACAATTATATCGCCAATGTGTATGTGATATTCGAAGGTGGCACAATGTATTGGCAATAATCAAAAGACTTTTGATTTTTATTGCACAACGAAAAGAAAGTATAATGGGTTGGCAACATTGCACAATGCTGTTTATGTTATTCCTATAGGTTATGTTCACCTTTTTATTGAATGAATGAAAACAATGTGCGACTTATTGCATAATATAGGACAAAATGGAAATAATATGGCGGTACCATATACAATAATATTGCAAGTGTATGGGCCTCTTTAGTGAAAAAAATCTCACACGTATGTTGATGTGAGTTTGACGAAAATCAAAACAATTTAGATTTTCACTGCCGCCGCTACTATGATTTGAAGCGAAATTGATGTGTTGCTGTGAAAAACGTCAAATGGCATTTTTATTTAGTTTTCGCAGCGACAACACCGTTCGGTAAAAATTTTGTTTTTAATCCAAAGTCACTTTACGCCATATTTATACCCTTCACCTCAGGTGGAAAAGGGTATATATAAGTTTGGGTCCTTATGAGGATAGAACTTGATTTAACCATGTCCGTCAACATTGTTTTAACATTGCGATGTCCTAGGAAGTATTCAATTGTCCGACTCTGCATTACTTTCAGTTAACTTAAAAGTTAACTTTTTGTAGCTACCCAGCAAAAACTTTATAAAAATATATAGTTACACAAAGTCAATAAAGTAAAAATTTTTTTATATTTTTTTTTAATTATTTTATTTTTTTTAATTATTTTTTTTTTTATTTTTTCTTATTTTATTTTACTTTATTTTACTTTTTTTCTGTCTCTGGTGGGATTCGATCGCGCAACCTCGGTGCTGATAGACTAGCTCGCTACCCGCTAGTCTACCGGGGCAGTGTAGTTTTTGTATTAAAAAACTATGTTTTTTGACTATAATGACGTTTGTTTGTTAATCGACTTGGCTCTCTCTACTTAAAATATACAGTGTTTGTATACACTTTGGTTAATGTAAATTTTCCATGGCTTAGTGCTGGTTCACACAGGTCAAGTTTACTTGAACAGTTTTATTTAAATTTTCTTTTGAACTTGCGTTCACGTTCATGCACAAAATTAATTTTTGTTTTCTTTTCCTTCAACTTTGTAGCTTTTTATTATATTACGGATGAAAAAAGAAAAGTATGTACCCCTTTTCATTCTCTTTACCCCTCTGTCCTAAAAGCTCGAGACTTGAAGAGTCAAACTTGACCTGTGTGAACCAGCACTTAGTTGTTGGCTTTAAGTTAGTCTATACAAGTTAACTTAAAGTTGGCTTTTTTTGTAGTTAGCTACTCATTTGACGGCAGGGTAATTACAACTCAACTGTGTTGAATTTTGTGAACAGTAAACGTGCCATATTTCATTTTAATGATATTCGATTAACGTTCCATCTTGGTTCAGTTGTCTAGGGCGTGTGTTAAGTTAGAAACTGAGAGTTCCCTGGTTCGAGTCTTGGTTTTTTAAAAAGAAAATTTTTTTTTATATTTTTATTTTTTTATGTTCTAAAAACGATTTAAAAAAAAAAATATTTACCAGTTTTCGCTTTTTAAATTTTATTTATAATGAAGTTTTAAGCAGAGTACGAAAACAAACAAAACGAAACGTTTACTTTCGTTTTGTTTTGTTCTTTGCAGTGAGTTAAACAAAACAAAACCAAAACAATGAGAATGATTGTGCCATTTTGTTTTGTATTGTTGATGCTCCTGAGCGCAAATTGTACTTTAATATCAACGTACACAGCTGGAAAAGAAAAGAGTAAGAACAATATAGAATCATTCAAAGAAAAAAAGTTTGGCAATTGATTTACTCACTACTATTGTTTCTAAGTGAAATAAAAAGAGAGGTTTTTAGGTATTTTTGTTTTTATTAATGCTTATTTTGATTACCATAGTAATTAAAAAAAAAAACAAATTAAATTAAATAAAAAGTAATTCGAAGAAAAAAGAATAAAAAATAACATTACAAATCAAAGGCATTGTGAATTTTACTCTTGTTATGCCATTACAAAAACCAAACAAGAACTAAATCAATTACTCAAAACAAAACGTTTCTCTATCTGTTTTGTACTCAGATGTACGATTGTAACGGTTAATTAAATAATGCAGATGAGTGGAAAGCCAATTGTTTCGTTTTCTCTCTTTGACACTTTAAAAGTTTTTGTTTTGTTTTTGCTCATGTACAATACAATTTAAAAATTTTAAATAGTTTTGTACATTTTTCAAACGTTTGCGAAATGTTTTGTTTGTTTTCATACTCTGGTTTTAAGTATTGTAAATATGTTTGTATATGTAAAAATTATTTAGTTTTTGTCTAGTTGCTCTGTATTCTGCTCGCACAATGGTGAAGGGTATATAATATTCGGCACAGCCGAATATAGCACTCTTACTTGTTTTTTCTCCTTTCTTTTTTCCTTCAAAAGCCAGAGCAATAGCTATGCAACAATTTTTTATGTCATTCATATTTCTAAAAAAAAAAAAATAATTTGTAAACATTCAAAATATTTTGCGACCAAACTAACCACACGTTCTTACCTTTTAAAAATAGCTTTGAAATGAAATTTGATGGTTTGAGTTTGATACGTTGCTGTGTCCCAACAAACACGGAGGTTTGATTTCAAATTGAAAATGATTTGAAATCAAACGTTTTTTCAAACTACAAACGCTTGAAAATCATAGCGTTCTCAACAAAAAGGGGAAATTATTTTCAAATTGAAAAATGCCTTTATTTTCAACTTGCTTTCAAACATAATTCTCAAATGTTTTTCAAATGTGGATTATAATACAATGTGGAATATAAATAAAATTATTTTATTTTTTTTAATTTAAATTTATTATTTATTTAAATAAACTATGAGATAAACATTCGGCACACCCAAGGTATATTTACACAAGGTAAACTCGTTGGCCCATATGTTTGTCAGCTGATTACCCCTAGTTGGAACATAAACGTCAAATTTCGTGTATATGAGCCAAAATTTGTACATGTGTGCGTTAAATTGTTTTTGTTTTATATGAAGATAATTTTGACAAATAGGTTCCTTTTATAGAGCAGCATGTATACACTCCCAAATGAGTCTACCTTGTGTAAATATACCTTGGGCACACCATAGAAATAATGTTCTTTGCGTCCTCTAATTCTTGGAAAGACAAACTACTTGGCTCCCTTTTATTTTGAGGATTGTAGCACCGCGATCGTTCAACAAATTTTCTTCCCGTTTTATTTTCCTTTTTTTCGTATTTTTAATCACTGTTATTACTCACAAATAATTTTTAGCGCTATCACTAGGGTATTCATTCGGTTAACCGTCAACCGGTTAACCGAATAATTACTATCCGATTAACTGATCGGTTAATTTCAAATTGGCTTTTTTCGATTAACGATTAAACCGGTTAATTTCAGTCGATTAACCGATTAACCGAAGTAACAAAATTTTCAATATTTTGTAGTATTATAACATATTTTTTTTTGTGTTTTTTATTTATTTGTTTCGTCTCATATACAAAATGTATTTGTTTAGAAAATATTTTTTAATACAAACAAAGAAGGTGTTCAGTTATCTTCATGTTAACCTATTTTCCGCCGACCGATGACTAAAATTACAATATTTTTCAATGTGAATGAATGTGGCGAAAAATGGGTTAAATATTTGATTGCCAACACCTTTTTTTGTTTTACGTACTTTTTTGGGATGTGTTTAGTTATTTGTTTCTTCTCATATCAGTCTTTTAACAGAATTAACCGAAACAATTAGAAGTGTTAAAAATTTAAAACAACTTTAATGGCATAATGGAGTATTTTATATGTTTAGAGAAATCCTGGAAAAGGACTGAGAAATTAGACATTCATCTATGATAAGTGAAATCAGGGCTGCCAGAAATTTTCTTCAAAAAATCTTAATTTCACCAAAAAAAAATCTTATTTTTGAAGAAAAAATCTTATTTTTAGAATATTTTATTTAATACATAAAATAAACAAAAAAAAAAACATAACAAAAAATTCAATTTCTTATACTAAATTGTACATTTGTTTCTGCCGTAGAATGTTGCAAACAAAATCAAACCGAGCACGTCCTAAAACGTTTTTAACGAGACAAGTCGTTTTTTATTGTCAAAAGAAATTTTCGGGGTTATTTTTGAATCTGGTAGCGATTGTTTTAAAAACAAGGACAAGTGGTCCATACAGGCAAACGGTAAATTATGTTCAGCTATAAAAGCACTTAATTTAATTTTTAAATTTGCACGCACCTTAATTCACCGGTATTTTTTTCGAAATTCCTTGTCTATTGTTGTTTAGTTGCCACTAGTACAACTGGCCTATTCCTTATGCCTTTTTGTATTTTAGTGTTGTATAAGGTCAGACTTACCACCACTTCCTTTAAAGCTAACGTTGCATATTTTACAAAATAGTTCATCCTCACCAGATGAGCTTTTAATTCTTGTAAACCAACTACTAAATTGTTGTAACAACAATGAATTTATTTTTGTTGCCTTTTTAACCAAGAACAAAGTATATTTGACAAATAAAGAAAAATAAATCTAGGAGTTCTAAATAAGAAACAAAATATATAGGTTGACAGAAAATCGAAAAATAAGACGAAAAAATAATTTAAGGATTTGTTTGGCTTTTTTCCCATGTTCTATAATCCTGTACACGTTTTATATTTGGAGTCCCCAAAAATTAGTATCTTACCACAATATCTTCAACATTGCTATTATTTAATTTTTGCAAACCTTATACCCTTTGTACACTTGCATACATTTCGGAGGAACGCATGGAAGATGTTGAAAAAGTGAAATACGAGTTCACACTTGAAACATCTAACATTTACCATTAACAAAAAATGTCACCATTTCTGAAAAAAAAACTTTTATTTTTTTTAAATACTTTTTTTCTACAAAAGTAACAACATTTTAAGAGATAACACCAAAATGTATTTCTAATTCATTTTGTTTAATAATTTAAGCAAAATTAAGCAAAATAAGGCTTGAAAAAAAGGAAAAACTTGAGAAATGGTAACGCTGCTTTCAAAGCAACTGCCATTTTGTCAGTGATGCCACAATAATAACAGAATTTATTGCCACTTTTCTAGTGATTACACTAAAATAATCGAAAAATGTAAAAGGGAACAAAATGAGATAGTAACATTCTGTAAAAATGTTGATTTTTAGCCCTATGTATTTCTTATGGGAAAATTCCAACATTTTCGCAAATTGATGTTAAATGTTAAATGTTGACAAGTGTGAAAAGGCTATTAGTCTAACTTGCAATATTTTCTGTTCTGCAAAGAAAAAGCGCGCAAAGCTTACACCTGATTAATCCCCTTTGAACGCCCAACAGAGGTTGCTTTTTAAGTATTTTTTTTCCAGTAAACCGCAGTGATGCATTATTAGGGCACTGCTACACGTTCAATAAATATCGTGATATTTGGATCACGATCCATTTTAAAATATTGATGGATCACGAGCGTATGCTACATGTTCAATATTTATCGCGTCAGTATTTATGTTATTTTTATGTATTTTGTTTATTTTAATAATTTTTGCAGTGCAGTCGCTCTTTTTATTTTGTCGGAATAAGCTTTAGCCGACGAGTCCCACAATTCCGGCAATGCCTCCAAACTAAAAATGAAATCTTTTAAAATAATTCCGATTCCACCGGCAGAACCCACTCGATTTCACTGTCTTCTGCCATTACCCTTTATTTCAATAAACTTTTCACAAATTTTGTCAATTGTTTTACTTTTTATTTGTTTAATTTTTTCCACTGCGTATTTTATTTCCTTTATTTTGACACTTTTTACTGACGTATCATGTCAATTATTTTACTTTTTATTTGTTTAATTTTTTCCACTGCGTATTTTATTTCTTTTATTTTGACACTTTTTACTGACGTATTAATTTTTATAATTATTATTTTATATCATGAAAATGCTACACGTTCAATATTTATCACGCGATCCACGATCCGCGATCTGGATTTCTGGATTTCATATTTTAGGCCATTCTGCGATATGGATCGCGATCCATCAATATTGCATGCTACACTTTCAATAAATATCGTGATACTAGAAATATCACGATATTTATTGAACGTGTAGCAGTGCCCTTAAGTTTAAACATTTTCAAATGGGAACAAAGAAGGTTTTTTTTTAATTGAACCTTACCTTCGTCTTGACACAGCAAAAAGTCTTGTTTTTGGGGGAAAAATCTTAAAATCTTTTTTCGGTTAAAAAATATTAAAAAATAAGGTAAAATCTTACTTCTGGCAGCGCTGAGTGAAATAATATTTTCCAAGTCAAATTTTGTTAAACGAAAGAAATGAGTCGCTTTAATCCTAAACATTTAAAATAAATAACTTTTTTTAAAGATTATGTTATAAGATCTCCTTTAACTATTGAAATAACTAATAAAATTATCTCAGTTTATTTTTGTATAAATATGTAAATATTTGGTAGTCATAAATAATTACAGGAAATATATATCGTCGGATTAATATGCAAACCTTCTAAATCCACTTTTTATGTAAATTGAGATTTTGATGCCGTGTGGTAGAGAAAGATACGCCTCGTCGACCAGCATGTAGTTTTTCTTCTATTTAAGTCTTGAAGTGTGTAAAACTGACTGTAATTTTAATTTTCTATCAAGCTTCAAATAAGAAAAATAAAAAGTTTTCTTCTCTCCTGTAAAATGTGCTGAAAGTGAGTTAGCAGGTTTGCATATTAAGCCAACGATATGACTGCTGTAAGCTACTGCTTATATTTTGAATTAAAATATACAGTTGTGACAAATCAATGAACACAGCATTACAATTTTCATTTTGTTTGAAATATTTACTTTAAAAAATTTTAAATTTTATTTAGGATATTATGACGATATGACTTGATACCACACCTTGTGCATTAATTGGAAAATGCATATTACATATTTATGAATTGTTTTTTTTTTGCTTGCTCGTTTTAGTTCAAGAATTGTTATGTTTGGTATTTTATTGTTTTTTTTTTTTACTTATAAACTTCAAATACATAATAAGCAATTAATGCATTTTTATATATTGAATTACTGAATTTATAAAAAAAACTTTATTAATCGGTTAACAGATCAAAAACTAAATTAACCGATTATTAACCGGTTAAATCAAAACCTCGGTTAATTAATCGAGCGATTAACCGATTAAAGCAAAAGGTCGATTAATTGAATACCCTAGCTATCACTAATTCAAATTGTTTTTACTGTTGAAGGTGATAAACCAAGGGTTCTGTCTAAATCAACAGTCTTTTTACCCGACTTGAAAAGATTTATGACGGTTAATTTTAGTTCCAAACTAGTGGATTTTCTTCACTTTGCACTCGCTTTTCTACACAACTTCTTATGCCCGTAATTCCAACAAATAGATATCTAGCTGTGTATAGATATCTATGGTTTTCATAATTTTAAAACGTATTTCTTACGTACGGGCTAAAGTGTAATGTATTTTAAACCATCAATTTTCGATAGTTAATACACGTAGGCAAAATTAACGTTGAAATTAAAAAAATAGTGGTATCAGATAAGCAAAGATAACTGTTAGGTACGAACACGACTAGTTATCTATTTGTAGAAATTACGGGCATTATTAAGAATAGAATAACTTACCTAACAGAATTAAATGGGAATTCGGCTTTTTACACGCAAATAGAAAAATTCTTCACATATGATTATGACTTCAGCGAAAAATGAAAACGTATGTAGCGATGCAAATCGAAATCATTAAAACGCAAAGCGGATTTAACCAATTTTTAAAAAGCGGACCAAATAGGACCGACGCAAATCGGGGCTCTAGTGTATATTTTTTTACCGTATCGATGGCATTCATTTAATTGTAAAATTCCAAGGCCCATCTATCAGGTCTGCTTACTTGTACAAAAACAAAAAACTTTTTCTTTTAAGCTGTCAAAAAATTACTACCACATATACAAAGCAAAAGGAAAAAACGTGTATGTAAACAACTTTTGAAAGCTCAAAAGAACGAAAACAATGATCATCAGGCTTCTTGCGCAGACCTTTTCAATAGGCCTTGTAAAATTCGAATAACTAGTACTTCTAATGAAAACCACCTGGTTTGTCATAGGGGAAGAACTTTTTTTTGTTTAATTTCCAATAATTTTTGTATTTCGAAAAATGATTTTTACGTTTTGAACTGTTCCCAATATAATTGTTAATATTTCTTGTAAGTGCGCTATTGACGCCAGAAAATCGTCATTACACTATTACTTTTACTTTAAAAATCGACAATCATCATTTTACTGTATTTTTACAAAAAAATCGTCGAAATGACGAAAAGTCGTCACATCTAACAACCCTGTCAGTTGTAGACTGCATGTAAAATTTAATTCGCGAGTGAACGTGCGTCTATCGTGAGAAGTTCAAAAATCATCTATCCATTGCCGATTGTGAGTCAAAAAGCAATCACGCGCACAGCACTATGACATCACTGTTTAATGATACAAACTTTTTGCAAAATCGCTCAATTCAGCCAAAACCCTCTTATATACATTACTGTTTGAGTCGTGAAGCATAGAAAAAAGGAAAATAAAATTTATAAATTTTTCTAAAGAATGGCTGGAAAAAGACAAGCTACATCTAATCTAAATCACGATAATTGGGATCGTGAAGAGGAGCCCGAGGAACGTGGTACTTTTCGTACAGCTTCTGATGATGAATTAAAAAATCGTGTAATTAAAAAGGCCAAACGAAAAATTGCGCCAGGCGGCGGTAATGATACGCCTGATGGTTCTAGCACCAAAAGTGTTTTCAGTGGTTTTTCAGGTTTTGGAAAACCCGCAGTTACAATTGCAACAACGGCGTCATCTTCACCATTTTCATTTTTAAGTAAAATACCGGCAGTGGCTGCAGCAGCTAGTGGAATTGTCAGCAGCAGTACTACCACAGCTAGTGCTATGCCAACTTTTTCATTTGGTGGTGGTTCTACACCCACTATTTCAACAGCAAACGCCGCAGAAAGAACAAAGTTATCATCTACCTTTTCATTTGGAAATTCTGCTGTTACCACTGAATCGTCTGCTGCCAAAATTTCACCTTTTAAAACTATCGAAAGTTCGCAGTCTTCCGAATATCATAAGAAACTTGTTAGTCTAAATCAGGCTGTATGTAACTGGATTAAAACTCACGTTGACAAAAATCCAGTTTGTATTCTTTCGCCAATATTTAAAGATTATGAAAAGTATTTAAAAGAAATCGAGGATGAAAAGAATAAGGGAGAAATAGCAGATTCAACTGCCTCAGAATCTATAGATGTAACAGAAAAGCCATCTAAAGCCGGCATTGAAAGCTTTACATTTTCCAGCAGCCCTGCAGCTTTAACAAACAATTCAAGTACCACCACCACATCAATTGTTACTGAAACGGTAAAGACAAATGGTTTCAGTTTTGGATCTAAGAAATCAGAAGACACATCATCGGCTAAAATCTCTTCAAATCCAAGCTTTAGTTTTGGTATTAAGCCTTCGAGTGCGGAATCATCTGCATCAACTACCAAAACCTCTACATCTTTTTCATTTGGCAACCTAGCAAATAATACTAATCCATCAAACACGCCTCCAAAACCATTCTCCTTTACACCTAGTGCCACTCCATTTTCATTTGGCAATATTAAACCCCCAGAAACAGCTACTACTTTCGAAGCCGACGCAAATGAAGATGAAGACGAGGAACCACCAAAAAATGAATTTAAACAAGTTGTTGAAGATGATGCTGTCTATTCTAAGAAATGCAAAGTGTTTGTTAAGAAAGATGGAAACTTCGTTGATAAAGGTGTAGGCACTTTGTATTTGAAACCTGTCGAATCTTCGGGCAAAACTCAACTATTGGTACGTGCCGATACAAATTTGGGCAATATTTTAGTTAATTTAATTTTAAATTCTTCAATTCCGGCTCAACGAATGGGAAAGAACAATGTTATGCTGGTTTGTTTGCCAACACCGGATGTGGAGAAACCAACATCCATGTTGCTACGTGTTAAAACAGGCGAAGAAGCAGATGAACTTTTGGAAAATATTGACAAATATAAAAAGTAATTTTTATTTAGTGATACATATATATATATATATACATATATCGCGTCTTTATTGCAACATAGTCATATCTCAAAAAATCGAAAATTTGAAGTTACTTAAGCAAAACCGCTCCTTTATACCTTGTCCAAAAATAAGTGTTTTATCCGAAACTGAACCGCAGTTATAGCAAAATATATTTTATTGAATCTTTTTAAAAAGGTACATTTAAAAAACTTTAATTGCAATAAAGGAGTAATATATATTTTTTTGTTTTATCCCTTAACCGTAGGTACACAATTTTATTGTTAAATAACCGAGCTACATAAAGAGAGCGGCAAGCGCTTTTGAAACATGAAAATTCTGTTGCCCATACATTTTCAACATGGGGGTAGCGCACTAAATATTGATTTAAATCAACAATGCGCTATCACTAAATAAAACTGCAAACAATTTAGTTTGCTCTCTTTTTTGTTTTTTAACTACCACTAAAAAATTTTGTGATATTGCAAATTTTTATACCATGTATCACTTAACGCAGATTGAATGCAAAAATCTGCACTCAATTCAAATAGTGCAAAATTTGAACTTGCAATCAAAAAAGCTGTACACAAATATTGTCTCACTAAAATTTTAAAAATGTAACTTTGTATGTGAATGGTTTCTGATTTTTTTTTTTTGACGATATCACTAAAGAACATTAAACAAAATGAAATTTTGTCAATAACGGTAAATTATTGGCTTTAAACCCAAAAAACAAGTTAGTTTAGTGCATAATTTTTAGTTGCACTCAAATGAGTGAAGAAAAAAAGTTGCAATAAACTGATGATTGCTTTTTATCGAACTATTATTTTGGGTGCAAAATTTTTTAACATCACTATCACTCATGTTTAGTAAGGCTGCAAATTCATCACTCAACATAAACAAAATGATTGCAATATTTTTGCACTATTGCAAAGCTTGTGCACTACCCCACCCCCATCTTTTATTTTCAAAAATAACAAACCGACCTAGCGTTTTGTAAAATAAGATTTTTCTTTGTATGAGAATGAACGTTTTCACAGAGAAAAACGCCTGACGCTCTTTTTAGGAATGAAGGCACACAATGGCCCGCGCAAATATAAAAGCGTTTTGACGTATACGACATAGATTTAATTATATTTCCTACGCCTGGTAGGACCAAATGGTTATACAGAAAATAAATTTAAAGTTTCCAATAACATATTAAAAAACATATGTAGATTTGCCCGGGAATTTCTGGTAAAAGGAACGTTTTCAAGAAATTGTGTCCCACCATTATTTTTACAAAATATTTTAGATTAACAAGTGTGTATTAAACAAATTTTCATAGATATTATTTTTTATGAATAAAGGGTTTACTGCCTGTTTTTAGAAAACGTAAACAAGTGAGTGAGTGAGAAATTATATTGAAAACAAAAACAAATTTTCGTTTTTTATTGTTGTTTTCAATATAATTTCTCACTCACTCACTTGTTTACGTTTTCTAAAAACAGGCAGTTAGTGTTTATCTTAGAATTAGAAAAAAATAACAATAAAAAGTAATAATTTTTTTTAAAACAATTACCAAATTATCAAAAATGTGGTTTTACCAGGAATTTACCCAATATCGGTGTAAATTCCTTTTTTTTTTGGGAAAAAGGTATGGATTAATTTATGTAGGTGTAAAGCTAAAATTTATTAGATTTAATAATAAACTGTAAAAAAATGAAAAAGCAAGCAACACAAAATCTGTTCCGCCGATATTGCGATAATATTTATGTACTTATATGAATATATATGGGCAAATGTTAACAAAAATGACAAAACATTTAAATGTGTATTTGTTTTAAATGTCCAACTATGGTGAAACGAGAAATTTGTAAAGCTAATCTAGCGAACAGAAAACAATTGCAATGGAAAATTCTATTCAGTACAATGGTGGTCATTAGCTTGTCGAATTCTCTCCGAGCCTCAAACTTGTGTTAATTTATCGGACAAGTTCTGACAAACGTAAAAGGCTTGACATATAAGACTCTGACTTGAAATCGCAAAAAGGTGTTATATAAATCGCAATCCCAAGAAGCTTGGTGATTTAAAATCGCGAAAGTATGCTCAAGGAATCTAGAATATTTTTATAAAACTGACAGTGAGCGTGGCACTTCCCATACAAAAACGATATCTGTAGAGCCGCAGTTATCAAATTGTTTTTATATACTGTGGTGTAGGGTTTCATATCATCGGGCTTGACCGACTATACTTTCTTACATGTTTAATATAAGTTTGTTACTCAGTTTGTAATTTTTACAATATTGATCTTATTTAGACAAAAAAAATATACATATGTGGGTTAATTCCAAAAGTAGTGTACAAGAGCATTTTTTTTTTTTTTTAAGGTTGAGGAATTCATTCTCTGAAATTGTTTACTTGCATTAAGATTTGTGCAGATTGCGAAATTACTTTTAGTTTCTTTAAAAAAAATTTGTTTTGCTTTATTATTGCATTTTGGTGAAATATTTTCCGGAATGTCACTTTTTACAAAAATTTACAAAACTAAGAAATTAATGCAAAAATGTTAGAACAAAGCCTACTATCGCATTCGTTCACTTATTATTTACCAGCTTTGGATGTTTTTCTTAAAAAAAAAACGGGTTAGTAATAGCAAAAAGTTATTTTTCGAAGAGATTCCAATTATTTTTTTTTCCTTTTATAATTCAAGAATTAAAAAAAAGTAATTTTTTTACAAAAATTTGTTTTTGTGCAGCTTACATTTAAAGTAACAAATTTGCTTCAAACAATTTGGAAGAAATTGTTGTATTTTGCTGGAAACTTGAAAAAATAAAAAGTGACAGTACGGAATTTTTTGTGACAGTAAAGAAAATCCAATTTAAATTTCAAGTGTAACGAAAACTTAAACATTTATTCATTATTTTGTTTTTGGTTACTGTTTGTTTTTTCTTTTTTATAAAAACGAAACAAAAAATAAAAGTAATCCAATTATATTAACAAAAAATTCATGAACAAATCTATTCATCGGAATCTGTGAATATTTCATAAAAAATTGATTCCCGATTGGTTTTTTTTCTATTTGTTTTTTTTAAGCGGTTTTAAGAACTACAGTATTGAAATCAATCAGAATTTTCGAGAAATAAGCTTTTAAAATAAAAAAAACCTTTTTACTTAAAAGTGACAGTAAAGAAATTTGTGATATTTTTTTTGTTTTTTTTCTTCTAAAAAGTTATTTCACGGAAAATAAAAGCAAGAAAAAGTGATCAAAACTTCGTAATATATTAATATACATTTTTATTTATTTTATTTTTTACGATTTTTTATTAAATAACTGTGTGACAGTACGGAAATTTTTAGCTGTACTTACCATCGTGCGATTATAAATTCACTTGAAAACACCAAATAATTGATTTTATTATTTTATTTTTTATCTTAATCAATTTATCACTTCTTGCACTTTTTAATAGCGATGCACATAAAGCAAACGAAACAGCTCAAGTAATGATTATGACTTAATTAAAAAAAATGTGACATTACGGAAAAAACGCAGAGACAAAGTAAAATTAGAACGTCAAAATGACATTGATAACATTTTTCAGGTAAAATCAGGAAAAAGCAATAAAAATAAATACAATCATTGAAAAACAGTTGAATTTTTTATTATTGTTCTATTGTTTTCAACTCTTTTTCCATGTTGCTTAATGAATAACATGTGTGGAGACAGGTATATTTGTATGTAATAGGCATGATATACAGTTAAAGCACCATTTGCCCAATTTAGCAGAAAGTTTTACAATAATAACAACTACTTTTGTTTGTTGCTAATTATTTTAGAGCTTACTTGCCGTTTTTGTTTTTTTATTTTCTTTTACATGAAAGAAATAAAAAGCTTGAGACGAAAAAAAAGCATTGTGTTTGGAATTAACCCATGTACATAAAAAGTGCAATTCCCCATTACGGACACTTCCGTTAAGCGGACACCCCCTTTATACGGGCACTGCTAGCCATCCCGGTAACGTTCCATAAACAATGCATTGTAACCATTCCTGCTTGACAAAAATTAATTCTCTTGGACGTACATTTCATTTGTTTTTTTTTCGATTTGTTCGTGTTAAAATTTACAAATAAGCTTGTCAAGTCATTTTAAACAACATACTTGCATATGTTTGTATTACATGCATATGAAATGAAACACCAAATCTTGTGACATCTGAAATTATTTGTGAATGGTGAGCAAAGCTTAAACGATTTTTATCATGTCGATGATTATTTACCAGTCGTATCATTACAAGAACAATTATCTGAAGTTCAAGAAATTTCTGATGACTCAACAGACGAAATTGAAACTTTAGATCTTCTATGCTAAAGTTTATGGAGGACGCGATTCTAGGTCAAAGATAATGGCAAAAGAAGTAGCGGTTCGAACGTGAAAAAACAGAAGTAGTTTTTGTGGCCATGTATAAAGAGGCGTAATTCAACGAAACCTGTCACAATTTTTTAGTCAAACTACTTTCAGAATTTTACGTAACATTAAAATGTCTTTGGTTTGATTCAAAAATCGTCTGTATTTTCTTTTTTTTAAGCCAAAATCTGGGTCGATACGTGACATTTCGAACGTGAATTTTTTTCCGTAATAATTCAACTGAATAATGATTAAAATAAAATAAAAATTTACTGTTTATCCAAATAACATATTTCTCTTTGAACTCTTCCTTAGATTACAAACCATGTTAGAAAATTTTTTTTGAATATTTTTTATCAAATATCACCTCTTTTAAGATAGATAATATTAAAGAAAACATGCAATAAAACATTCTCACAAATAAGAAATTACGTTTGCACAACTTTGCAGTCTGATTGTGCATCTAAGTGAACAAATTTATGAGTAAATTTATAAAATTAGTAAAAACTAAATATTTCTTTATAACAATATCGTAAAATAATCAGCTTTTAGTAACTTTTAAATTTTCGGTCACGGTGGACCTTTTGATGGAAATGCCCATATGAATATAAAATTGTAACGTTACTGACTGACTCACTGATTTATCATCGCACAGCCTAAACGCCTGAAGCTAAAAACTTGAAATTTGGACCAGAGGTTGGTCACTCCCCAAATCGATCCACTAAAACGGGATTTTTGGAAATTCGAATGTTTAGGGGGTAAAAACTGAAAAATGCGGTAACCTTATATCTCCAAAACTAAAAGGGATACAAAAAAAAATGTAATACCTATCGTTGGTATTTAGAAAAATAATCGGAAAGGTATCTGTTACTTTTTTGAATTCGGCCCTATTAGGGAGTAAACGGGTAAAACCTGAATTTTGGTAATTTTTGACACCCCATCTATCTTTTAAACATATAAACAGTATACCACATTCGAAACTTATCAAAAAAATACGAATATAAATTTGGTACTTTTTCGAAATTCGAACATTTAAGGGGTGAAAATCGTGACTATTTTTGGTACTTTTTTTTACAAAACCTTTTTCTTCATTCATTGACATATTCGTACTAAATTATGAGCTTCCACTACAATACTGAAATTTTTGATTCTTTAATGGAGGAAAAAAAATAGTACCAAAAAGTGTAAATACGGGAAATTTGATATTTTACTTTAGCTTTTTGGTTCGACAACGGGGTTTTTTTTTAATTATCGTTAATGTTGGACCTTTAAAAATAAGATTCAACATGCAATGTCCTGAGTGGATAAGAATCTATGACGGAACTTTTTGGTACTTTTTGTTCTTCAACTGGTACTTTTTAAATTTCCGTTAGTATTGGGCCTAGAAACATAAAATTCAACATGTAATGACCTGAGTGGATAAGAATCTGAGGGAACTTTTTGGTACTTTTTTGTTCTTTAACTGGTACTTTTTGAATTTCCGTTAGTATTGGACCTATACAAATAAAATTAAACATACAAGGTCCTGAGTGAATGAGAATCTGTAAGAGTCCTTTTGGCACTTTTTGTTCTTTAACTGGTCATTTTTAAATTTCCGTTAAAATTGGAACTATAAACATAATATTCAATATGTAATGTAATGAGTGAATAGGAATCTATAAGAGGGAAGATTTTGGTAGCTTTCTGTTCTTTAGCTGGTACTTTTTTAAATTCCGTAAGTATTAGGCCTAGACACATAAAATGAAACAAGCAAGGTCGTGACTGAATGAGAATCTGTAAGAGGACTTTTTGGTACTGTTTTGTTCATTAATTGGCATTTTTGAGTTTCAATTAGTATCGGACCTAGAAACATAAAATTAAAGGTCTTGAGTGAATGACAATCTGTTAGAGGAATCTTTTTCGTATTTTAACTGGTACTTTTTTTTAAATTTTCGCTAATATTTGTCTTTTGAACATAAAATTAAACCTGCAGGTCCTGAGTGAATAAGAATCTCTAAAAGCGCTTATAGGTACTTTTTAGTTCATAAACTGGTACTTTTTGAATATCCGTTACTATTGGACTTAGAAACATAAAATTTAAGACGCAATGCCCTGAGTGGATAAGAATCTATAAGAGGGTATTTATTGGTACTTTTTTGTTCTTTAGCTGGTATTTTTTGAATTTCCATTAGTATTGGACCTAGAAACATAAAATTAAACATGCAATGTCCTGAGTGGATGAGAATCTTTAAGAGGGAACTTTTTGGTATTTTTTTATTTGTTAACTGGTACTTTTTGAATTCCCGTTAGTATTGGACCTAGAAAGATAAAATTAAACATGCAACGTCCTGAGTGAAAGAGAATCTGTAAGAGGATTTTTGTTACTATTTTGTTCATTAACTGGCACCTTTTCAATTTCCGTATTTATTGGATTGAGAAACATTAAATTAAACATGCAAGTATCTAGGTTAGGTTCCATGGGCAGCCATCAAAAGACAGCTCACTTGGGTCCTTCAGTGGTCCCTTTGTGATACCCGGCGCCAATGCCCATCTCCTAGATCAGTCATCCAGATGGCGTCACTGCAGGTTCCAACCACTTCGTCTTCCTAATGAAGAGAAGGAGAAGGAGAAGTATCTAAGGGAATGATAATCTGTGAGAGAGATGTAAAAAGGTGCCTGGAACTTTTACGAAATTCGGCGGTTTTAGGTAGTAAACGAATAAAACATGTATTTGGAACTTTTTTGTCTACCGTCTAGCTTTTAAGCCAATACGCATAGAAATAAAAATAATATAACATTTGTAACTTATTGAACGATTGAGGGGCGAAAAATGTACCTATGTTTGTTACTTTTTGTAAAAGATTTTTTCTCTATCTATTTATCTTTCATCGCAGATCGTAAACGTATAAAGCTAAAAGGTTGGACCCAAGGCTGCCCTCTTGCCAAATTGATCCTGCTAACCTCATATCTCCTAAACTAAAAGAGATAAAAAAAATTAACACTTAATGTTGCTCATTAGAAAAATTCGCTAACCTCATATCTCCTAAACTAAAAGAGATGTAAAATATTGAATACCGAACAGATGTCTGGTACTTTTTTGAGATACGTCCCTTTTGGGGTGTAAAAGGGTAAATAAAAATTTTATCAGCTTATCTTAAAAATACAAAACAGATTTGGACCTTTTTTAAAATTCAAACGTTTAAGGTGTGAAAATGGTTTTTTCTCCATCTATGTATCTATATAATATAAAATTGTAAAGTTACTGTGATACATAAATGGGGTGAAAAAAGTAGCAAAAAGGATAATACGGGAAATTAATTTTCTTTCATCTATATATATAAAAGTGAATGTATGTATATATATTTGTATATATATATATATATTTGTGCCTTATAGGAGGCCAAACCACTTGACCGATGAACTTGAAATTTTCACAGCATGTAACTGTGACCCTGGAAGAGACATTAGGCTATATAAAATTGTGACTGGGCAAAGGGGCGATGCCACGCCCATACAACCCAAAATTTAAATTCGTGTTATCTATGACATTTTTTGCCCTACGGCGATAATATTTGGTATATTTGTTTTTTGGCATGAACAGAAATACGTTTAATTAAAAAAGTGGGCGTGGCCCCGCCCCTTTATAGAAAAAGTAAAAAACGTTATATCTAATAAACTACTGAACCGATCGTCACTAAATTTTCACAGAAGGCTATTGTTCTGAATTAATGTGTCGTTGGGTTCAAAAAGGTGTGGTTGGACAAAGGGGCGGTGTGGACAAAGGGGCGGTGCCATATTTTTTGTGGATGTCAATAATAAATAGCTCATATTTTAAGAGCCGCTGCAAGCATTTTGTTGAACTTTTGGTAGTAGGATCTTCTGAGCCACAAAATTGAAATAAAATAGCAGAGGTGGAAGTGGTACCCCCCATAGGATGCAAATATTAAATATCACGTTACTGAAGAACTATGATAGCTAGAGTCTTCAAACGTGGAAAAATCCACTATTATGGTAAATTTAAAAAAAAAAATGGGCGGGGTTGACGGAGGGAGAGCAATACCCCCCATAAAATTAAACTACTGAATGCCACGGAATTCTCTTACTACGAAGCAGTTAATAATTTAATAAATAAATTTTTGTTAAAATATATTAAAAATACTTATATATTTTATAACGATGGGGGTAGCAAAGCACACCGGGTTAAGCTAGTTTTCTATAATATTAAACTTAGAAATACAAATTTATAGTTGTAACGTCCTGTGTGAATAGCAACCTATGAGATAAAAAATTTTTGAACTATTTTGCTAAAACCTAGATACATATACCTTGGAATATAAATATGTTCATGATAGAAAAGCCCTAATTTCAAAGTATCGGGTTAAATGCTAGAATTTAAACAAGTATAAGCTTAGAAAAACAAACTTTGGCGTAAAAAAATGTGGCTGTTCCGAATCTATGATACCCTACACAGACAGTTAGAAAATTGCCGGAGTGGTCTTTATATGGGACATATGGTCAGTTATGGGCCGACCTTCACAAAATTTGAACAGGTTATTTATAGTCTTATAACTATGACTGACCAAATTTTATTAGAATAGAACGCAGATTGAGAGAGTAACGGTTTTACGCGTACTGGACCGATCGGCACGAAAGTTGACAGTGTAATTTATTGCCATACAAATTTGTGACAGACCAAAAATTATTATAATAGCAATATTTGTTACCGTTTAAGGCGTTTCAAAATGTTTTACGATAGTGGGCTTTATATGAGGCCTATCGTTAATTATCGACCGATCTTCACGAAAATGTATGATTTTTAGTCATATTTTATAATATATACGCTATTTTTGGCAATCATTTGCCGTTTTAAGCAATTAGATAAAATTTAGTGAATTATATTGATCAATACCTTACCTTTGTTACTTTGTCACATACAGCCCTAACAAAATAGTAACTGAAAATCGAACAAAAATGTCACACACAATCTTCAGTTCACTAAAAAAAAGTACGAAAAACCCTGAACATTCACAAGTAGTTTTTAGCCAGAAAAACAAAAAAACTTAGGGGGTAATTTTGTTGTTCACTTCACCTTGCGTTGAGAAAGTTTTCATTAAAAATTTTTTGAATTTTCAAAATTTCAAAAAATTTTATATGAAAATTTTCTCAACGCAAGGTGAAGTGAACAACAAAATTACCCCCTTAATAACAAAAATTATAAAATCTGTAAATTTAAAATTTTAGAAAGGTTTTGGTAGCGAAAAGGAACCGCTGAGAGATGTTTGTAAATCGCTAGATTTCCCGCTTACCGCTTACCGCAGCTGCAAACTGGTTTTCCTATCCAAACAGAAACACAAATTGGTTAAAGTATAAAATGTATGTGAGCTCTCACCTATCACAGTGCATTCCCCTAAAAAATTCATCTGACATCCAAATAGCTGTCGACCGATTTACAGAAGTCTTGGATGCTGCAGCAAGAAATGCAACCCCAATCAAGCGGACAATTAAACGTGCTCCTTACAATACATCGACGGATATAGAGACCCTTATCAGAGAAAAAAGGAAGTTAAGAAGACAATGGCAAAACAGTCGTTCCCCAACCACTAAGGCCCAACTACAATTATGCCTGACAACTCTTCGCAACAAATTGAGACAGAACCACGAGTCTGCAATAGAAGGCTATCTAAACAGCCTAGATGCCACAAAAAACTCCAATTATAGCTTATGGAAGGCTGTACGGCATATGAAATGCCCTATAACCCAAGAATCTCCATTAAGACTGGAAAACCGCACTTGGGCGAAAAACACAGATGAAAAATTAAACGCTTTCGCGGGCCATCTTGAGAAAGTTTTCACGCCACATGATACACATACTTGTTCCTGTCGTCCAACCATTCCTGATAAGGTAAACCATCCATTAAAATTTAACATTACTCAAGTAAAATCTGCAATAGAAAAAGTCAATATTAGAAAATCTCCCGGACTGACCGTATCACAGGGTCAATGATAAGAAACTTACCTTCGTCTGCTTCCAGAATCTTGCTGTTCATTTTTAACGCTATATTAAGAGTCGGATACTTCCCATCCTCATGGAAGAAGTCTATAATTGTTATGATTCCCAAGCCAGGAAAAGATGCTAGCCAGGTTGCGTCGTACAGACCGATAAGCTTATTATCAATCCTATCAAAGCTTTTCGAAAAAATATTCATTTTAAGTATAACTCCTCATCTAAATGAACACGACATCATCCCGGATCACCAGTTCGGATTCAGAGCGAAACATGGTACAATAGAGCAAGTGCATAGAATTGTCACCCTTATTAGATCGGCGTTTGAGAAAAAGCAATACTGCTCAGCCCTGTTTATAGACATTTCCCAAGCATTTGACAAAGTTTGGCATGATGGGCTACTCATCAAAATAACACGAATGCTTCCTCAAAACACTCACAAGCTTCTGGAGAGCTATCTAACAGGCAGAACATTCATAGTAAGGTCGCAAGATAAATACTCCCCCCTCAAGAAAATTACTGCTGGTGTTCCCCAAGGCAGCATATTAGGACCGCTTCTATATATAATATACACAGCGGATATGCCAACAAACCTGAGCACGCATACCTCTACATTTGCAGACGACACAGCATTTATTAGCGTTAACCATGACCCAAAAGTCGCATCGCAAAATCTGCAGTCCCACATCAATGAACTAGAGGCATGGCTAGAAAAATGGAGAATAAAGGTTAACATCACTGTTCCGGTAGAAAACCATGTAAAGTACTTGGGAGTTCATATAGATAGACGTTTGACCTGGTCTCGTCATATCGAAGCGAAAATAACGGCTATGAAACTTAAAGCAGCTCAACTACATTGGCTTCTCGGTAGAAACTCAAACTTGTCTTTAGACAACAAAGTTCTTCTATACAAGTCCATCATAAAACCAATATGGACATATGGCATCCAATTATGGGGTACTGCATGCGCATCTAACATCCAAAAGCTTCAAAGAAGACAGTCTAGAATATTACGACAAATTGTCTGCGCCCCATGGTATATACGTAATGATATTATCCACAGAGATCTCAACGTCCCCACTATCCAGGAGGAAATTAAAAAATATTCAATAAGCTACATCGATAAACTAATGGTTCACCCTAACTACCTCGCTCGGGGTTTGCTTCAGTTTGAAGGTCACCAGAGGCTAAAAAGAACCGATACTTTGAGCCTTACTAGAAGACAGTCTTAAAAATTTGAATACAGCAGTTAGTGGTTACACAGGTAACAACTAATAAACAACAAGTAGAATTAAGATTTGAATACATATTGTAAATTTCGATAAGAAAGATTCAATAATAAAAATAAATTATTAAAAAAAAAAAAAAAAAAAAAAAACCGCTAAAACGTATTTTTTTCCGCGATTGACAGTTCAAAAACGCTAGATTTAGCGGGTAAATCTCTAAATTGGCAACAGTGAATATATCGTCACCTAAAAGACGAAATAAGCTATCTGCAGTTTTCAAAAGTTTACAGGAGAAGGGAAAAACGTTATAAAATTGGAACTATTAACGATATTGAAACGAAAATTACACATTTTGATTAAAATGAAACCAGTAATATTTATCGGTTGAGAAAATTTTGTTTTTCTAATCACAGCTTATGTTATGACACTTAGGTTTTTTGGAACTGTAAAAATCTGAAACCAAATTACCTATCTGCAGTACTAATTAGTATGAATAAATAAAAATTTCTTTACACATGAATAATATATACATTAAATAATTACAGTAGTAGTTTCTTTTACTGGTTTAAGCAAAAACAAGTACTTAATGTTTGTTTAAATTACACTATGCAACAAAATTGAACTTTTATCGTGATTTTTGATGATTTATTTTTCTCTTTTTTTGTGCGTAACGGTCCTCTAGGTACAAAAACTTTGTCATTTGTAATATTACATGTTCAAAATTTTGCAGACATATGCGTTATTATATAGGGAATAAAAATCCATAAAAAACTCAATTTTGAAATTTTTGCAGATAGGTTATTAGGTCTTTAAGATGACGATATGTAAATATAAATATATTTTTAAAAATAGGACCGCGAGGCAATTTTTTCCTCTCTGAAACTATTCGCCTTGGTATGTACAATCTAAAGTCCGTGGAGCTCGTAAAGTAATAAGAGGGAGTTTACACAAAAGGTTTTTGGTAGCATGTTCAAAAGAGAATGTCAAAAACAGACACATCTGGAAAGACTCCGTGTAAACTCAATCTAAGAATATTAAAGAGATTAGCAACATGGACTCTTAAAAAAACTTCTTTTGTTTTATAATATTTTCTTTTGTTTAATAAATCTGGGATCACACTATGAAAGTTTAGGTTTATTTGTGAGAGGGGAAAACAACATGCTTTTCTTTTCTCTTCTCTCACCCATAAACTCAGACTTTCTGAAAGAAATCTTTCATAGTGTGAACCCAGACTAAAGCGGCCCATGCACTTGCAATATTATTGTATATGATATTCGCCATATTATTTCCATTTTGTCCTATATTATGCAATAATTCGCACATGGTTTTCATTCATTCAATAAAAAGGTGAACATAACCTATACTACCCGTCTATATCAGATAGACAGCAATTTTTTGTACATATTTATTTCCGGCAATTTATGTTGCAATAATTGTTAGTCCATTTTTGTTAACAATTAAAGCACAGCCGCGAATAACGTTTTAAGTTACAAAATAATAATTTTTCAGGAGAGCAAAAAAAAATATTTTTTTCCTATTATTAAAAATAATGATAATAAAAACTTTTATGCAAAAAGCTTTTAAAACATTATTCCGCACTGCAAAACCATTTCGGTTTCATCATTTTGTAAGAAACTTGCAATGTTCTTCCACTGGCTGACACTTTGTATGCCATTTTGAAGGCGTTAAGGTGCATAGTTTTGGTTGATTTGATGTTTAAACCAGTGTTCGAAAATAAACAGTACATTATTTAGCGTTCGGCTCACACACCGAAGAACGATATCTATTTTTTTAGTGTTTGTGTAAACATACACAAACCTTAATACCGTTCGTAACTATTTTCAAGAAAGAACCGAACATTATATAATGTTCGGTTCTTCGTTAAAAAACAGAACAATTGTAGTGATACTGTAGAAAAACATTATATTTTAATGTTCTATAATGTTTTTTTCGTGTGTGTATTTTGTTTTTGTAAAAAATTTTTGGTTTTTTTTTTATCAGCAAAAAGCGACGAACATTAACGAGCCGAACCGAACACATTGAAGTTCGTGGATTTTCAAAAAAAACCGAACGGAATTTAATGTTCTCATCATTTGTTGAGTATGATGAAAACAGCATTATTTTTGTGTTCGAAAGATGACAAACAGGGAAACGTTATTTTTTTTTAATGAATTTCTACACAAACACTATTAGCGTTTGTGTTTTCCACAAATCTACCGAACCGAACATTAAAGAACGATATTTAGTGTTTATTTTCGAACACTGGCTTAAACTGTGTAAGAGAGTAAGTGCCGGTTCACACACGTCAAGTTTGACTCGTCAAGTCTTGAGTTTTTAGGAGAGAGGGGAAAAGAAATGGCATTCTCTTTTCCCTTCTCTCCTAAAAGCTCAAGACTTGACGAGTCAAACTTGACGTGTGTGAACCGGCACTAAGGTTAACGGTTATCTGCAAGAAAACCGTTTTTGCAAAATGTGGCGTTTACAACGTTATTCGCGGCTGTGCTTCAATTATTGCTTATATAAAACGTCAAATTTGAAAAAAGAAGCAAATTGGGTGGAAAAGAAATTAAGTTTGTGAAATTGTAGCAAATTATAATTGTAGTTAATGAAGTAAATTAAATAATTATATAAACACTAAAATAAAATTGCAAAAATTATTTTTATTAATATAACTTTTTTCTTATTCGATCTTTATTATTTAAATTTATATTCATTTGTTTAAGCTTGATTTCTTTTTATATAAAAATATAATATATTTTCAACATTTTTTATTTTTTCGAATTTATTCTATGAGCTAAATTTCAGTTATGTTATTTTATAAAGCTTTTTTGTAATAGTCCTATTCCTTCAATTTTGATCAGAAATGACGTTATACACTACCAGACTATTATGTAGTATTTTCTTGTTACATTTTCCTAAGCGTTCCTTTGGACAGCAATGAAGAATGTATATTGTATGTACAGAAAAATTTACAATTATTAGACACCAGCAGAATGTAATGCATTTTCTCGCCCGCTACGGCCTTCGTCAGCATTCTTTGTGTCACACTGGATAGTGTTACTTTATAAATTTAATCTACAGTGCACTCGCGGTAACTTGAACACCGTCTAACGTGAACACCGCCTAACTTGAACAAGATTTTTTTTACATTGACTACTCTGTAACGTGAACAAACTCAGAAAGCTCTATAACGTGAACAATTTTTTATACCTTTTGCCAAAGGTAAAAGCGTATTAATAACTTTTTCATTCCGTTAGTAATTTCTACAATATTGATCCTACCCCCTATAAAGTTTGCATTCCCGATGATCCTGTTAAAAAAATTGCTGCAAGTGAGGCAATTGAAATTTAAATGCATTGCAATGGGCAGGAGATGCAATGGTGGATCAAAGTGACATAAGTGTATTTAGACGCTTAAGGGAGAAAGCAGTATTTCAACTACCTATTAGAAAAGAAAAAGCAGCAGAAAAAGATAACCGATTTTTTAATGCCTAAATGCTATGAGTAATTTTGTTTGCAATGTAATTTTAATTCAATAGATATATTCTCGTGATCTTATTTTGGTTTGTAATGAATTCTAATTTATAATTTTATTTTTACTAGGATCGCCCGGTGTCCGAAATTCGACCACTCGACATTTACTTTCAAAAAAACCTGTGCGTTATACAACAAAAACGTACAAATTTTAAGAAAACGACAAAAATCCTATATTGACCCAACACTTTTATTCAAAAAATTTAGAAAAAAATATATTAAAAATCAACCACAAAAAAATTGTTCCCGTATTTATATATAAGATATTTTAGTAGTGGAAATAATAATAAAACACATAAATATATACATTTATATTTTAATAATGGAAATAATCAGAAAAAATTTCACGTTCAAGGGTGCAAATAGACATATTATTTATGAAATTCGACAATCGCTAACGTGAACAATTTCGCTAATATGAACTCCCTAGGTTTTAATTAGTTCACGTTACCGCGAGCGCACTGTATTTGACTCAACAATTTTAACAAATAGAAACTGGGAATTATTTATTTTTGAAGGTAACTTTAAATTGTATCCAACATTTTTTATTTTTTCGAATTTATTCTATGAGCTAAATTTCAGTTACATATTTTTTTATAAAGCTTTTATTTTTCTCAGAAATGAAAAAATGTTGAATATAATTTAAAGTAAGTCCCCTTTTAGACAGGCAAAGTTTACTTTGCAAAGTCTTGAGTTTATGTAAGGGAGGGGAAAAGAGAATAGCGGGGGAGTACGAACTTTGCTGTACTCGCAAATTCCTTTTGTTTTTCGTTCGTAGTTTATTTCTGAGCAGGGATGATAAAGTTGGTAGTACAATTGTACTTTTTTTACTACTATTAGCAGTGCAAAAGTAATATAGTACTCCAGTGCAAATTTAGTACAATTTTAAAATTGCAAACTCTTTTTCGCCTTTATGTAAATACTATATCGAATTTATATATATATATATATATATATATATATATATATATATATATATATATATGTTCCCGACGATCCTATAAGGAGCATAGGGCCCCAAAATATCGAATTTAATTCAAACAAATTATTGCTACAGTGTTATGAATCTTGTTGCTATAGTTTAAAATAAAAAATTTAAATATGTATAGAAATATGTTACAAAACTAATTAAATACACCAACCGAACTTTCATCTTCTTTAAAAATAATAATTTTATGTTCCTTACTATACCTGATTGTTGTAATTTTTTAATTAATATTTTATATATAGGCATTTCCTGGAGTCACTAACGTACGTTCGTACGCTTTTGATTTACAAATAATGTAGAAAACAAAACTTTTCCTATAATTTTTTTTTTTTTGGCGATTCGATAGCATTTGGGTAGCTCTAAGTTTAGTGCAAAAGATGGATTTCATCGAGTTAAAATTTTTTATAATGATACATAGTTATAAACATGTGGTCACGAACGTACGCAAAATAGAAGTCAACTTTGGCTGACAGTAGTGAAATGTAAAAATCTGCGTAATGGAACGGAATATTCAAAAGTGATTAATTTGTTTTAAGAGTGTATTAATGTAGGTCTCCATCCAGTATTTACAAAATAAAATTTTTCTTTTGGCTTTTGTTTAATTGGCTTATGTACTGGACGCGAACGTACGGGTCGCGAACGTATGATTTTTCCATATGTTTTTTTATTATTAACACAATGCATTTTACCAAAAATATCATGAAATTTCCTTATTAAAAATCTTAATACTCCTTTAACAATTGATTGTAATGGAGTGATTATGAAGAAAGAGTGTATATATAACATATTTTTTGCATGTAAAATAAGTATATAAAAATGTCTTTAGAAGTAGCTTAAATACTTAGAAAATATAAAATGTTCCAGTTTTCAGGGTAATTTCCTCAAGTAAAATAGCTGAGATATGCTATAAAACCATTCTTTTATAAAAACATTGACTTTTTTTTATAATAATAAACAATAAAAGAGGATGATAATCAACATTTTATTTTTTCATCCTGGTAGACCATTCTGAGGAAATGCCCATATAAGTTTTTTCCTTTAAGTTTTCTTTTAAATATGACAACATTTGTATTTTACTTTAACCAGTAAGTAAATCATTCGTGTTAAAATTATGAAAAATTCCTTGCACCATAGATATCTATACACAGCTAGATACTTTTAGTAGAAATTACGGGCATTACTACCCAGTAAAAACTTCGCCTACTTTTTTAAAATGAATAGCTTCTTTCACTAATTATTTAGTAGCTTTCTTCTATAAAACTACTATAATTACTTCTACAACTACTTATTTTTCAGATGTATGTAGGAAAAAAATTATGACTTAAATACATAAAAATGCATTCATTTTGGGACATTCCTTGTAAAATTCATTGGTTCTTTCAGAAGAATTGGAAGTATTATTTTAACATTTTTCTGATTACTTAACACATTATTTTGCAGGCGAAGTTTTTACTCCACTTTCAAATCTAAAAAAACAAGCTTAAGATTCTTCGTCTAAATTCCTTATTATTTACTTAAGTTTCTTTTTGTTAATTGCCAAAGGTATTTTTTAAATATAAATGTATAGCACAAGTGCATTTTAATTAAAATTTTTTGTTGTGCAAATAATAAAACTTGTAAAAAAAATATTTTTTTGGCATTAAGTACAATTAGGGTAAAAAATGTAAATTTTTTTCTGTATTAAGTACATTTAAAAAAATGCAATTTATCAACCCTGTATCTGAAGTTGGCTGCAACAACGAATAAACAAAAATTTGTCAAATTAAACTTTGTGTGTCTAAACACCAAACAAAGTTTAAAGAGAACTACATAAGACTTTGCAAAGTAAACTTTGCCTGTCTAAAAGGGGACTAACCTTCAAAAGGAAATAATTCCCAGTTTCTAAAAATATAAATTTTATATTAACAAAAAAAATTAATTTAATTTTAAGATTAAACAAATTAATAAACATTTAAAAAATAAAGTAGAATAAGGAAGAATTAATTTCTCTATGTTAGTTTGAAAAAGTAGTCTACAGCCAGTGTTGCCAGAAGTTGAGGAAAATCCTTACATGTACATACGTAGGTAGTTTTGATACTAACACTCAATTTACATGATGAATTTTATGACGTCCAATTTTAGACGTCATTTTTTGTTTGGAAGCAAGCGGTGTAGAGAAGAAAGAGGAAGAGAAAACAGAAATCATGTCTATTTTTCTACCCCTCTTTCTTCTCTACACCGCTTGCTGCCAAACAAAAAAATTACGTCCAAAATTGGACGTCATAAAATTCATCATATAAATTGAGTGTTACACACAATTTTCACGATGATTTAAAATACATGTCTTTTTTGTTTCTTTTTTTTAAAGATACTTCCAAAAACTTGTTAACTTGTTGAGTGCCCGGTAGGCTAGCTAGTAGTGAGCTAGTCTATCAACCCCGGGGTTGCGGGTTCGATTCCCGCCAGAGACTCTGGTTTCTTTCCTGCAGACAAGCGTCAAGCTTCGCGGGGATTAGCAAACGGAATTACAAAATTAAAAAAAAAAATAACATAAAAAAAAAACATTTTCACCATGTTTCTTTTTTTACAGTCTAAGTTGATTTTTTCTTAATTTCGTACTTCCTTATTCGTATAAAAATTCGTTATTCCACATAATTTGGATACAATTCCAATATTATTACAGTAACGGACTGTAGTTTATTTAAGAAATATTTTGTTCAGTCATTTTTAAATAAATTAACATTTTAAATTCCAAGCAAATTTATTTTTAACTGATTCTAACAGTTATTCAAAAAACTAAGTGCATATTAATACGGAATTTCAGTTGCAGTTAATATTGTACGTTGTTTGAGTTAAATCCTTCTTTATGTTAAATAAAATAAAAATGTAATTTAAAGCAACGAAAAGTTCATTAAATTTTTACTGTCAAAAATTCAACCGCGAATTCCGTAGAAACAAATAAATATTCAGTTATCTTATATAAATTAACTGTCAAAAAATTAACTACATATTCCGTAAAAACAAATAAATATGCAGTTATTTTATAAAATTTTACTGTCAAAAATGCAACACCATATTCAGTAAAAACAATTAAATATTCAGTTATTTTATATGATTTTACTACCAAAAATTAATTTTTACTTATCTATAAAAAATGAATTGCTTGTTTTGTGAAAGCAATTCCCATTTTCTATTTGTAAATATAATTTAGTTAAATACCTACATAAAATTTTACAAGTAAAATAATTGCGAAGCCATATCGGTCATGCTTGTGGTGTCTTATAATTGAGAATTCTTCTGTAAACAACGTGGTCAGTACAACAAAAGTATGTAAAACAAACGTGTGTAACAGGGTAAGTAAATAATAATATTCTCCCTCTCTCGCTTATAAGAAAAACAAGCGGACAGGTGTCTGTCTGGTATTTTTTAGAAATTCGGCTCTTTTGTGTAGTAAACGAAAATTACTGAATTTAATAAAATAACTGAATATTTAATTGTTTTTACTGAATATGGGGTAAATTTTTTGACAGTAAAATTTTAAAAAATAACTAAATATTTAATTGTTTTTACTGAATATGGTGTTGAATTTTTGACAGTAAAATTTTACAAAATAACTGAATATTTATTTGATTTTACGGAATATGGTGTTGAATTTTTGACAGTAAAAATTAAATGAACTTTTTGTTAAAAATAAATGAAAAATAAGTAGACCCGTTTTTAATTGAATTTTCATTTATTTTATATTACAATTTCAGGTAATTTTACGTACAGAATATTGAGAGTGTATGTATTGAATTTTGTTAAATTAAATTTTTTTATTTTTTAATATTTTAATAAGCAATTGTCATTTTGAAATAAAAATAAAATAAAAATTAATAAACAAAATTATGCGCAAAGAGGAATGTCAAAAAAGAAACACAGAAAATATGATTATTTCCTGTTTTTTTCTACCCTATCAAACTAAAAAAAAACATGATTTGTAAATAGGGGAAAAATCAACATGAAAATTAGGTGTTTTATAGAAGCGTAGGGGAATTGAATTGTTCCAGATATACTTCCTATCAATGTGGGGGATTACACGAAAAATGATTTGAGAATAATTTTATCTACGCACTTGGGGAAAATTGGAGAGAAAATAAGGACTTGCAATTTTATATTCTTGGAGAATAAAAATATTGATTATGGAACGGGAAAAACAATGACGAGTACTCTAAAGAAAAAGATTTCAATTTATTTGTTTAAAAATTCATATTTTTACACACATCGCCTGGGAGATTAACTATACCAAGCCACATTTTGAAAACTTTAAAGCAGAAAAAAATGTGAGTTAGGGTATCTCCCACCAACAGAACTATTGTTATTTTTTTTATCGCTGTTTGCCTAATTTAAATAAATTTTTCAAACTTTCAAAGTATACTAAAGTTCAATGATTAATTTTCCTGGTGGGCTTAAGTGCGTTGCAAAACTAGTTCGATCCCATATGGATCGTAGCAAAACTAGTTTCGAAAATTCGTAGCGAAATTTCGTTCGTTACAAAATGAAATCTATAATTTTTCTATATTTCAATTTTTCAACTGTTGAGCTATTAATTAAGAATGGCATAACACTTTAAAATAAAAAAAGTTCAACTAATTTGGCCCATTTAATTTGGCGCTATATTTGTTTTGAATTTTCCCAAAATTCGAATAAAGTGTAACGAACGAGTTTTGCATCTCACCTACTCATATATAAATTGAGCAAATTTAATCAAATAAAAAATGGCTTTTGTAACGTTCGTTATGTAACTTGCAATTTTTCATGCGCTAAAATTTTTAAACGCCAGACATATCGTCGGTTGATTATTTAATTGTCGTATGTCGTATGCAATATGTATCCACATACGACAATTAAATAATCAACCGACGATATGTCGACGAATTTACGCTTGTTATGCACTTCTACCCTTAAATGCTGGTTCACACAGGTCAAGTTTACTTGAACAGTTTTATTTAAATTTTCTTTTGAACTTGCGTTCACGTTCATGCACAAAATTAATTTTTGTTTTCTTTTCCTTCAACTTTGTAGCTTTTTATTATATTACGGATGAAAAAAGAAAAGAAAAATACAAAACTGACTGGTACGGTCAAGTATGTACCCCTTTCCATTCTCTTTACCCCTCTCTCCTAAGAGCTCGAGACTTGAAGAGTCAAACTTGACCTGTGTGAACCAGCACTAAGTGCCGGTTCACACACGTCAAGTTTGGCTCGTAAAGTCTTGAGCACAAAGTATACAGAGATGAAAAAAGTGACGTTTGAAAAATGCCTAAATCATTTGCGAGGGCAGCTTTCGAAGAAAGAGAAAGAAAACGTTTTTTGTTAGTGAAGTGACAATGCGTAAAAACAGGCCGCTACTATCTACACAAATTGCATAATCAAAACAAACAACGCAAAAAGGGCAGCTTTCGAAGAAAAAGACAGAAAAAACACAATATTTTCTGTCTCGTGACGCCTTTGTATACTCTGTGGTCTTGACCTTTTAGGAGAGAAGGGAAAAAAGATTGACATTTCATTGCCCCTCTCTCCTAAAAACTCAAGACTTGACGAGTCAAACTTGACGTGTGTGAACCGGCACTAACATTGGGATCCCGCGGTCTCCTAACGTTGAGTACGGGATCACACGTAATGTTGAAAGACTTAATTGAATTTAATTAAAAGTACATGCATATGTATTATTTTTTTTAGTTTTGTACTAATTTTATGTCAATAAAATAAAATTTATTTTTTAAAACTAGTGTTTTTTCTTTAACTTTAATTTTAATAATGCGTAGCGATTTTTGTAGGAGACATTTTTTCAACGTGTAGGAAAAACTCGGATTTTTTTGTGTAGGTATTTTTTCAACAAATCCACTGGCAGCACCGTCTACAGCACGTGTCTAAAAAAGAGGTAAACATAAACATCTTTTGACATTTCTCTATATAATTATAGCTGAACAATAAAAAATATTGCTCTGTTATTCTGCCGACGTTATTGCCAACCCAGCCAGCAAAATAATCCGACGTCGTTCAGATATCTGAGAGAAACGTCGGCAAAAAAGTCGGAATCGTATACGAATTCTGTCAGATTTCTGACCCAAATATGTATGAAGTGGTTGACACGAATTCTGACATCCATGTCGTGGGAAATTCTTGTTTTTTGTCGGCATTTCTGATAGATATCTAACAGAAATCTAATAAAAAAGGCATGGGAAGTTCTGATGTGTTAGCCGAGATTCTTGCTGCTTTCCAACTGATAGCTGAAAGAAATAATTGTATTGCAAAATATGTAAAAGTACATGCATAATTATAAATTTTACACGTACTTCCCTTTTTAATGCTTTTCATCTTGAACAAATAAAATAAAATTAAAATTATTTTCAATTGAATGACAATTGTCATTATTTAAAAAAAATAATAAGTCTCGTAAGACAATTCTGAAGGAATTCCGTCGGAATTCTGTTGGAAATATCTGTACATAATTTCCCCTCGATATATCCATGCGAAATCGGCCAGACAGTAGGTATATTCAATGTTTTACAGAAATCTGAACGAAGTCTCTAAGAATGAAGTTAGACAATTGCACGAAATGTCTGATTCAGACAATGTCGGAGTATTTTGCTGGCTGGGAACTTGCTGAGATATTTATCATTAGTGTAGACCTAGGGATAGGAATAACATAAACAGCATTGTACAATGTTGCCAACACATTCTAAATATGGACAAAACAATGTATTTAAACATCCTCAAAGAAAATTTGATTGAAAGTGCTGAAAATTTAGATCTAAGAAGTAACATTCGTTTTACCAAGATAACGATCCCAAGCACAATTCCAATGTTGTTCAAACATGGCAAATATGAAACTGTCCCGATTATTGCACAATCTCCGGACTTGAACGTGATCGAAAATTTATGGGAGTTATTGGAAAATAATATAAGATATTTCCAGCAAGGAAACGTTGAAAAGTGCTTTAATCAACAAGTGGAACAAAATAACGGCCGAAGCCACACAAAAATTGGTGGAATCGATGCAAAATCGGCTAAGAGTCTAAACACAAAGTTTGCGGTGCGATGCGATTTCTCGTTGCGGGATAGAAAAATAAACATAATACAACGGAAGACGGAAATAGTTGTCATTTTTTATCAAAGTTATTTACGGAAATACAAAATTTACTATTAAGATTTTTGTATGACGTGCTAAATTCCCAATTTTCCATATTTGATAAATGCACCGAAATTTATTGTTGAGGGAAAGCTAGCCTCTATGCGCATTTCACTGGCTGCTTAGGCCAGATCATCAGGAAACCTTTTCCAAAGATTTTAGAAAAGCTAAAAATATTATACAAATAAAACCCTAAAGCGAAAAAGAATTTTAAACACTCAAAGTCTTACTTGTAACAATATCAAAGCTTAAACAAAACACCAACAATAAACAGTGAGTTTATCTTTTCTTACATCCCCCTACAATTGGTTGGGTTCTTTCCGACTCGAATTGTAGTTGTAAGTGGGTAAAAAGAAAAAACAAAATTAAAAAAAAAGATTGGTTAATTTTATTGTCTTCGCAAGAAAACAACAAAAAAAAAAAAAACAATTTGGCAATTCAGTTTTCTGCACGGGCACATGCAAGTATATTATCAAAGTTATTTACGGGAATACAAAATTTACTATTAAGATTTTTGTATGACGTGCTAAATTCCCAATTTTCCATATTTGATAAATACACCGAAATTTATTGTTGCCTCTATGCGCATTTCACTGGTTGCTTAGGCCAGATCATCAGGAAACCTTATCCAAAGATTTTTTGTTTAAATTTTTATTAATTTATTTGCGCACACATTTTTATATCAAGACACCTGGACGCAGAAAATAAAAGCTACTATACATACCAATTAAAAAGTGCTAAGGGATTGATTATTGTCATAAAAGGCATAGATAGTTCCGTTCCTACAGATGAAATAAAATCTGCCGTAGAGCAAGAGGGGTACGAGGTAAAATCGGTTCATAACATTTTGAACAGGAACAAAGTTCCCCAACCACTGCACCGCATTGAGATATCGTTTGATTCATCGGTTCTCAAAACCAAAAATTCAGTTCATCCCATATACAACTTGCGATACCTACTCAACAGAAGAATAACTGTTGAGGAGCCAATAAAACGAAAGGGTCCCTCCCAATGCACAAACTGTCAGGAATATGGGCATACAAAATCATATTGTATATTGCCTCACGTATGTGTGGTTTGTGGCGACGCTCATAAAACCGCCGAATGTAATCGTTCTAAAGTTGACCCAAATGTCAAGAAATGCAGCAACTGTGGCGAAAATCACACGGCAAACTATAGGGGTTGTAAAGTCTTCTTGCATTTAAAAAAACCAGCTTTAGTTCAAAAATATACTCACTCCCAATATGGTCCATCACATGCGCCCAGCCAAGCCGCTGGCTCTATTGCTAGTACTACACAAACAAACAAACAAAACCAATCATATGCCCAAGTCCTAAAAGGAAACCCTAATGCGAAAAATCCCCCGAGTACTTCCAACGCAAAGCAACCTCCATACGCTAATGTTCCTAGGGAAGGTCTACAAATGCCTACCTCAATTGAAAATTTAATTCAAACTATGAATAACTTCATGGCCACTATGCAGAGCATGTTTCAGGAAATGATGCGAAACCAGAACATGCTCCTGCAAGTTCTACTCAACAAAAAATGAACCAGTTAAAAATATGTTTCTGGAATGCAAACGGGTTATCCCAACATAAACACGAAGTTGCAAACTTTCTTCATAGGCATGAAATTGACGTACTTCTTGTCTCTGAAACACACTTTACTCATAAAAACTGCTTTAGGGTAAATGGTTACCTTACGTATGACACAAAACATCCCAGCGGACGAGCTTGTGGTGGCACAGCCATAATTGTGCACAAACACATCAGACACTTACCATTGCCAGAGTTCGAAGAAGATTGTATCCAGGCCACATCTATAAATCTGACTGATTTCAAACTAACGTTAACATCCGTTTATTGTCCCCCGAGGCACAAAATTCTACACGATAAATTTCTCAACTTCTTCTCCACATTGGGCCAGAAATTCATTGCTGCTGGCGACTACAACGCTAAACATACATATTGGGGCTCCAGACTTATTAGTCCTAGAGGTAATCAGCTATATAATACCGTAACTGCAAATAACTTTGATGTGTTATCGAGTGGTGAGCCTACCTATTGGCCAACCGACTTCAACAAGCTACCAGACCTTATTGACTTTGCTGTAATCAAAAACATCAAGCGCGATCAGGTACTAGTTAGTTCCTCCTATGATCTTTCGTCTGATCATTCACCTTCAATCCTCATTTTAAAATGTAACTCTGACGCCGCAGCTGCAAACTGGTTTTCCTATCCAAACAGAAACACAAATTGGTTAAAGTATAAAATGTATGTGAGCTCTCACCTATCACAGTGCATTCCCCTAAAAAATTCATCTGACATCCAAATAGCTGTCGACCGATTTACAGAAGTCTTGGATGCTGCAGCAAGAAATGCAACCCCAATCAAGCGGACAATTAAACGTGCTCCTTACAATACATCGACGGATATAGAGACCCTTATCAGAGAAAAAAGGAAGTTAAGAAGACAATGGCAAAACAGTCGTTCCCCAACCACTAAGGCCCAACTACAATTATGCCTGACAACTCTTCGCAACAAATTGAGACAGAACCACGAGTCTGCAATAGAAGGCTATCTAAACAGCCTAGATGCCACAAAAAACTCCAATTATAGCTTATGGAAGGCTGTACGGCATATGAAATGCCCTATAACCCAAGAATCTCCATTAACCCAAGAATCTCCATTAAGACTGGAAAACCGCACTTGGGCGAAAAACACAGATGAAAAATTAAACGCTTTCGCGGGCCATCTTGAGAAAGTTTTCACGCCACATGATACACATACTTGTTCCTGTCGTCCAACCATTCCTGATAAGGTAAACCATCCATTAAAATTTAACATTACTCAAGTAAAATCTGCAATAGAAAAAGTGAATATTAGAAAATCTCCCGGACTTGACCGTATCACAGGGTCAATGATAAGAAACTTACCTTCGTCTGCTTCCAGAATCTTGCTGTTCATTTTTAACGCTATATTAAGAGTCGGATACTTCCCATCCTCATGGAAGAAGTCTATAATTGTTATGATTCCCAAGCCAGGAAAAGATGCTAGCCAGGTTGCGTCGTACAGACCGATAAGCTTATTATCAATCCTATCAAAGCTTTTCGAAAAAATATTCATTTTAAGTATAACTCCTCATCTAAATGAACACGACATCATCCCGGATCACCAGTTCGGATTCAGAGCGAAACATGGTACAATAGAGCAAGTGCATAGAATTGTCACCCTTATTAGATCGGCGTTTGAGAAAAAGCAATACTGCTCAGCCCTGTTTATAGACATTTCCCAAGCATTTGACAAAGTTTGGCATGATTGGCTACTCATCAAAATAACACGAATGCTTCCTCAAAACACTCACAAGCTTCTGGAGAGCTATCTAACAGGCAGAACATTCATAGTAAGGTCGCAAGATAAATACTCCCCCCTCAAGAAAATTACTGCTGGTGTTCCCCAAGGCAGCATATTAGGACCGCTTCTATATATAATATACACAGCGGATATGCCAACAAACCTGAGCACGCATACCTCTACATTTGCAGACGACACAGCATTTATTAGCGTTAACCATGACCCAAAAGTCGCATCGCAAAATCTGCAGTCCCACATCAATGAACTAGAGGCATGGCTAGAAAAATGGAGAATAAAGGTTAACCCGGCTAAATGTGCTCACTTAACTTTCACGCTCAGAAGACAAACGTGCCCAGCAGTAAAAATAAATAACATCACTGTTCCGGTAGAAAACCATGTAAAGTACTTGGGAGTTCATATAGATAGACGTTTGACCTGGTCTCGTCATATCGAAGCGAAAATAACGGCTATGAAACTTAAAGCAGCTCAACTACATTGGCTTCTCGGTAGAAACTCAAACTTGTCTTTAGACAACAAAGTTCTTCTATACAAGTCCATCATAAAACCAATATGGACATATGGCATCCAATTATGGGGTACTGCATGCGCATCTAACATCCAAAAGCTTCAAAGAAGACAGTCTAGAATATTACGACAAATTGTCTGCGCCCCATGGTATATACGTAATGATATTATCCACAGAGATCTCAACGTCCCCACTATCCAGGAGGAAATTAAAAAATATTCAATAAGCTACATCGATAAACTAATGGTTCACCCTAACTACCTCGCTCGGGGTTTGCTTCAGTTCGAAGGTCACCAGAGGCTAAAAAGAACCGATACTTTGAGCCTTACTAGAAGACAGTCTTAAAAATTTGAATACAGCAGTTAGTGGTTACACAGGTAACAACTAATAAACAACAAGTAGAATTAAGATTTGAATACATATTGTAAATTTCGATAAGAAAGATTCAATAATAAAAATAAATTATTAAAAAAAAAAAAAAAAAAAAAAAAAAAAACATTTTTATCATGTTGTTTGTTTTCAATAATGTTGTGACATGGCAAATTATTCAAAAACTATGGCAACATCAGAAAGAGAACGAGTATCAAAAATTGAGAGACAAGGCGAAGTAAATTCGCTTTGTTGAGACAGGAAGAAAGTCCGCAATGAAAATAAAATAGATTTAAATTTTATGCCGTTCCGCAGTGCGGTTATTTATTTCAAAATCGTATGAAAAACCGCACCAAAACGGTTATCATACTAAATACTAATTTAAACATTAAATAACTAGGATCGCCCGGTGGCCGAAATTCGACCAATCGACATTTACTTTCGAGAAAACCTGTGCGTTATACAACAAAAACGTACACATTTTCAGAGAACGACGAAAATGCACTATTCACCCAACTTTTTACGCTTTTCAAACACTTTAATTCAAAAAATTTAAAATAAAAATATATTGTGCATATCTACACGCAAATTCCTTTAAAACGATGTATGTTTCATTAAAATCGGTGGACGATAAGATACTTAAAAATCAACCATTTATATATTAGATTCATTAAAAAATTTGTACCTATTCACAATTTGTTGCATCAAATACACTAGTCAGCATAATTAGTTTGACGAAACATTTTTCGATTTCTTTTCTGAGAAAAATGTTGCATTAATGTTAAGGTACTATCAGACAGGATGTATTTTACATATGTACTATCACTTTTCTTACCCATATGTAATTCCGTAAGTATGTCAAAATTTCCATTTTACATACGATTCATACTTTTTGCTATCACACCTGCTTATGTTTTTCCTTATGACATAACCTGTAAATGTTAACAAAAGCTGACTTTTTAACGTGTATAAAAAAACCAGCTGTTTTGTTTATGTTTGCCACAGGAAAATAGAGCGTGTTCTAATCGAAAAAATTACATATGCATTTCCACATGCAAAGTTTCATATGTATCACACGATGTGTACAACTTTTACAGATGGAAAATTTGACAGTACATATGTAAAATACATCCCGTCTGATAGCACCTTTACATGTTCTTCATATAATACATTGCCAAACATGCTGTTCATACGATTCATTCTTGTTTCATTTTAACATTTTTTTGTGTTGCTAGTGTGATTTTTTTTTTAATATATAAAAAAGTAAATAAAATTTAAAAATATATTATTTAATACTTTTATTGGCTTAAGTCTAGTTTACCAACGCAGCTCCAAATAAAAAAAAAGTACATAGGGTGATAGAAAATTGAAAAATAAGAAGAAAAATGAAATGACAAAATTCTCGGAAACGCATAGTTTCAGAGTTATGGACCTTTGAAGTTTTCATATAAATTCGCGATTTCCCACTACATTTTTGAACGTATATAGCCAATATTGGTATCATTTAAAAGCTTTTGAATAAATGTTTCTACACAGAGGGAAAAATCCGGTATAAAAATACCAAAATTGACACCATCCGTTGTCAAAAGTGAGCCAACTACGTTTGTGTTCAATTTGATAACGGATGGTGTCAATGTTTTTTAACCACCTCGTTGTCATTTTGTCACCATTTGTTCTCAATATGACATCAAATTGGTTATATATTATCACCATAATGGTACCATACCGACAACATGGTGTTGTCATTTTTGACAACACACTGTTAATATATTGACAACATTCGGTTGTCCTTTCTATAACACATTGTTCTGATTGTAGTATGTACTTAATAACCCATTCTGAACCCAAGTAATAAAATGGAATAATGTAAATTTATTAATTTATTTCAAATTTTTTAAATAAAATGCTTATAAAAAAATACATTAAAAATTCACACTTTTAATTTTAAATAATAATTAAAGTTTACAATAAAAATTAAAAAAACAGGTACTTCATTGTTATATAGATTTAGTATAAATCAAATTTATTCCTTGTCATCTACGCCATCATAATTATTTTCCAATTGGATATTTCCGCTGTTGCTTAGATTTTCATCAAGAAGAAAGTCATAATCTAGGAACACAAGGCTTTCCTCACTATTTAAATTGTTTTCTTCACTCATTTTTAAACTTTTAATCTTAATTTTATTCTTTTAATTTTATTTAACTTTTCACTTTATACTTTTCACTTGCGAATACAAAAGTTGTTTGTGGAATAACTTGTATACGTTGTTAATAATGACAACAGGGCGCTACCTATTTGGCAACAGGGTGTTATCAATTTGACAACAATAGTACGTTTTTTATCTAATAGCCCAATTTGACAACATTTTGTTGAAAATTTAACAACAAATGTTGTCGAAATATTGACAACAGTTTGTTATCAATTTATTACCATTGGTTGACAGTTTTTTAACGTTTTTTTTCGCTCTGTGTAGATATAAACATTTTATTTAAATATTATTAATCCATTAAGGAGCCGGCTATGCGGAGAAGCTTTATTTAGCGAAGCCGGTGTTTGTTATACCATAGAGGATAAAATCCTTGCCCCCGGCCGAAGGCCGGCTATGCAGAGAAGCTTTATTTAGCGAAGCCGGTGTTTGTTATACCATAGAGGAGAAAATCCTTGCGCCCGGCCGAAGGCCGGCTATGCAGAGAAGCTTTAGTTAGCGAAGCCGGTATTTGTCATACCATAGAGGAGAAAATCCTTGCGCCCGGCCGAAGGCCCGCTATGCAGAGAAGCTTTAGTTAGCGAAGCCGGTGTTTGTTATACCATAGAGGATAAAATCCTTGCACCCGGCCGAAGGCCGGCTATGCAGAGAAGCTTTATTTAGAGAAGCTGGGTTTTATTTGATTAAATTTTTATTACCTAGTGCACTTCCGTAACATTTTGATATAAATTTTGTAAAAACAGTATTAGGAGCTAAAGATTTAAAAAGTTTTGAATAAATTTTGCATTTCCAGAAAGATATGTTCAAATGCTTTCAAATAATACCAATATTGGCCATATACGTTCAGAAATGTAGAGGGAAATCGCAAGTTTATATGAAAACTTCCGAGGTCCATAACTCGGAAACTATGCGTTTCCGAGAATTTTGCCATTTTATTTTTTCTTCTTATTTTTAAATTTTTTATCATTCCATGTACTTTTTTTTTATTTAGAGCTGCGTTGGTAAACTAGACTTGTTCCCTTTTATTAATATTATTATGTTATAATTATCACTTTATTTTATTAAACATCAATTTTTATAATGTTATTTTCAAGGCGAATTCATCCCAGGTAATCTCGGTACTACAACAAGTACAACTCGTACAAAAACCACAAGCAATTTGTTTTTGTAAAATCATTGTACAATGTCAAAAACAGAAATAAAACAAAACAGAAACAAAGATAATAAAAGAGAATAAACAAACTTTGACATCCAACAGTGATTTTAGCTATTATCAGCAGGGCTTTTAAGACCACCTGTAATAAATTCGCCTTGGTTATTTTCCTTGTTTTGATCAAGGTATATTTATAGCAGGTAGTCTCGGAAAGCCAGCTGGTTATTTTTTATTTGCTTGTTTTGCGATACAAACTGTCAAATGTTGTATAGTAAACAAGTAAACAAGTTTTTTGTCTCTTTTCAACCCCTTTGCTGTTTGACAGTTCGTATCGCAAAACAACAATAAAAAGCCCTGTTGTTTGTTTTATTGTACACTTGTTGTAATCTCGCGGCTACCTGCTATAAATATACCTTGGTTTTGATTTTTTTTGAGAGCTACTTCAGATAAACTAACGATAATTGTTATCAAAATTGGAGATGATAGTACATTTTTCCTGTTTCGCAGCCTGTTTCAAAATGAAACGACCTGTTTCGCTCTCAAATTTTGTATGGGAAAACAAGTCGTTTCAATCATGTTTGGGGCGCGAAATAGGAATAAAGCGGCTCCTACACTTGCAATAAAATTGTTCAATTTTACGTATTGTACAATTATATCGCCAATGTGTATATGATATTCTAAGCTGGCACAATATATTGGCAATTATCAAAAGACTTTTGATTTTTATTGCACAACGAAAAGAAAGTGAAGCGTGTTGGCAACATTCTACAATGCTGTTTATTTTATTCCTATAGGTTATGTTTACCTTTTTATTGAATGAATGAAACTATTGTGCGACTTAAAGGTAGAAGTACATAACACGCGTTAATTCGTCGACAAGTATCGTGCGTTTATAAACTTTAGCGCGTCAAAAACTGCAAGTTACACAACACGCGTTACAAAAGCCATTCCTGTCAGCTGTTTTTTATTTGTTTACTTATTTGTGCATTAAAAACGGGTTCGAAAGTATATCAAGATTTTGTTATTTTATTAAATTTATTCTTTTTATATAAATATTGTATGTTTTTTAAGCTCTTCAATAAGTTTTTCTTTCATGATTCACAAATTTTTTAAATAATTCTTTTTGTTGTCAGCTGATTACTTGTCAAAAACACACAACGCGTTAAAAAGTTCAAAGTTAACCAACTTTCTGGCGCAAACGCGTCAAAATATTTTGCATGTAGCTTGTTCTATGAAAACACACTAGCTTAACTTTTTTGACAGAAGACGACAGAGCGCGCGCGCACTAACGCATGTTATGTACTTCTACCTTTATTGTAAAATATAGGACAAAATGGAAATAATATGACAAATATCATATACAATAATATTGCAAGTGTATAGGCCGCTTAAGAGAGCGAAACACGAATATTGCTGACCGTGTGAACATGCTATTAAGGTGTTCATACTGCCCTGTTCTACAAATTTGGTACTTACTACTTTTTTTGTACAACAAATGTTTTATTTTGTTTGTCATAATTTATACCCCTCATAATTTTGTAAAAAAAATAGTTTTAAAACAAAATATAAAAATATTTACACAAGCAAATCAAAAAAAGTGTATTTATATTATAATCGTTTTAATTTTTATAAGCCATTAGTAATGTTAATATTTGTTTCCAACCCGTAATAGCGTGCAGAAACCGTTTAAATAGCTGTAAAAATCGCTCATTAAGTACATTAATGATGAAAGTGTAAGTGCTGGTTCACACAGGTCAAGTTTGACTCTTCAAGTCTCGAGCTTTTACCGTACCAATCAGTTTTGTATTTTTCTTTTTTTTTTTCCTCCGTAATATAATAAAAAGCTACAAAGTTGAAGGAAAAGAAAACAAAAATTAATTTTGTGCATGAACGTGAACGCAAGTTCAAAAGAAAATTTAAATAAAACTGTTCAAGTAAACTTAACCTGTGTGAACCAGCACTAATAGTTGCAAATAAAAGCACGAATTGTGTTCTATTAAGTGCTGGTTCACACAGGTCAAGTTTGACTCTTCAAGTCTTGAGCTTTTAGGAGAGAGGGGTAAAGAGAATGGAAAGGGGGACATACTTGACCGTACCAGTCAGTTTTTATTTTGCTTTTCTTATTTCATCCGTAATATAATAAAAAGCTACAAAGTTGAAGGAAAAGAAAAGAAAAATTAATTTTGTGCACGAACGTGAACGAAAGTTCAAAAGAAAATTTAAATAAAAATGTTCAAGTAAACTTGACCTGTGTGAACCAGCACTAAAATAGCACAACATGTACCACTTCGAGTGATTATAGGTAACATTAGAAAATGTAACATGTATATACTGTAACATATTTTTCTCAGAAAAGTAATAGCCATTACTGTCGTCAAATAACGGGGCGAAAATGATGCGCAAAACAAAAATTCTAGGTTTAGCTCTTTTCATGCGAAATGTTATTATTGTTTCCTTTTGCATTCTCTTTCTGCTGATAATAACGTATGTAGACAACAAATTTTTGCTTGACATAAGTATTTTGACCGTGTCTTTGTGGCTTTTTGTTTGCATTATTGAGCACGTTAAAGCAGAACAACTTTTGTATCTAAGTTTTATTAAAAATAAAATTCAAATTTATTAAAAGGCGTTAAAAACCGTGGGTAAAACGGCAGAGTTGAGTTTGGTTACCATATCTTCGATGGAAGCAAAGTTTAACGCTGGCACGGCAGTAAAAGACATTGCAAAAGAGTTCAATGTTTAATATAAAATTATTAAGTTTAAAAAGTTTGACGACGTAAAAAGCTTAACGAGATCAGGTGCAAAACGTAAAACAACGCACACTGAAGACCGAGTCCTTCTAGGAGAATAAAAAAAAATTTTCTGAAGCCTCAATCTGCTGTTGGAATTTGACGGCAAAGAACCCAATCAGTGAGCGAAATGTTAGGTGACGTTTAAAGGAAGCAGATATTAAGACAATTAAAGTTAAGGATGTGCCGTACATAACAAAGTCAAACAAGCTTAAAAGACTGACCTTCGCAAAGGCACATCTGCACAAGCCAAAGGAGTTCTGGAGAAGCGTTCTATGAACAGATGAAAGCTGCTTTGAGTATAACTCATCCAAAAACACATTTTTTGTAAGATTGCCAAAGGAAGTACGTCAAAAGAAACGACCAGCTTGTCAAAAAGTGAGCCATGGTGGAGGCTCTGTCATGTTCTGGGGATGTGTTGCGTATAATGGGCTGGGTGTCTTGGTTCCTGTCACCGGCTCGATGAATCAAAACCAATATTGGATTACGCTTAATGAAAATGCCTTTCCTTCTGGTGAAAAGCTTATTGGGGAATCATTTATCCTGCAACAGTATAATGCCCCGTGCCAAAAACCCCGGATGATTACTTTGTTTTTGAAGGATGTTGGTGTTTATGTTATTCCTATAGGTTATGTTTACCTTTTTATTGAATGAATTAAACCAATGTGTGGCTTATTGCATAATATAGGACAATATTGCGAAAACCATACGCAATAATATTGCAAGTATATGGGCGGCTTTAGGCTGGCCACCTCAAAGTCCAGATTTATATATTATAGAAAACGTCTAGTCTCTTTTGAAACGCAAAAGAACAGTTTCGTTAAATAAAACCAGAGAGGAGACCATTTCTCAGGTCACTTCCCTATGGGAAGAGATATCTCCAGAGATTCTTAAAAATTTAGTGGATTCAGTACCAAGACGCCTTCAAAAAGTTATTGAAGCCAAAGGAGGATATATATTTTACTAACTTCTTCTTATTTTATTTTCTTTGGTTAAGTTTAAACACTGTTACCTTGGTATTACATTCTTGTCAAAATACTTAAGCCAACACACAAAATTACAAATTAATTAACATCTTTTTAAGTTTTTATGAAAAAATATTTATTTGCTTATTTTTAAGTTTGTATAAGTTATAAATAAAAAGGAAAAATATATAAGAGTTTTTCACAAAGCCGCTTAAAATTAAACGTTATAATGCACGATTTTTATTTCGTCAAAATACTTATGACTAGTGTAAGCTGATTCATTTAAAAATTAAGTTTTTTTTGTTGTTCTTACTTTTCTTTAAGATATCAGCTAATATGAAATAAATAAATATTTTTGAAGTAAGAAGCATTGTTAATAATGTTGCGTTTTTAATTTTCAAAAACAAAATTAATTTTAAAGTAATATGGATTTTAATGTATTGATTTTGCTTGCATCAAATTAACTGACAACCACTGTATACACTGTTGCCAGAAATTTTTTCTAATAAATCTGAAAAATTGGACCAACAAATCTGGAAAAATATTGTAAAAATCTGGGAAATTAGAATATATTATTTTGCTGCTGATTTTGTTCGTATTTTCGGATTCATACAACAAACTAAAAAAAACTAAAGCTGATATTTAACATTTTTCTGGTGCATTGAAATTAAAAGTTAGTATGTATTTCAAAAGAGAAAGAACAATATATATAATTTTTACATGAAACAAACAATTATATCCAAATACATTGTACATTAGACCGACAAAAAAAAGTTAAAGTTGTACCGCCCTAAAAATTAACGTTGACATTTTTTACGTAAGTTTGTTAATAATAGAGCATTACAGTGCTGATACACCTGCCAATTTTTTGTCATACCAAACGTCAAAGTCTATATAAAAAAATCTCGAAAATTTTTGTCAGCGTTTTTTTAATATGAAGTTTGACGTTTGGTATGACAAAAAATTGGCAGGTGTATCAGTACTGTTAATATCGTTAAAATAATGCTAATATAAATAAATGAAAAAATTTCCCCAAAAATTTGCCATTATGATTAACTCGGTAACTCTATTTTGTTTTCTGATACTTTTTTTTAATTTGAGAAGTAAACAAAATTACGTGCGTGAACAAATCATACCGAGAAAACAAACTTTTTCTGAATAGTTGAATAAAATAGTATGAGAGCAAAAAAGTACTTAAGTACATGTTTTTGCAACCATTTTCAACTAACTTATTTCAATTCCACGTGTTTTTAACAACAATTTCTACAAAAAAAAGTTTGTTATTTCACTTCCATGATGTTCCTAAGTAATAATATGACAGAGATCAAAAATTTATTTGAAAAATCCAAAACATAGTTTGTTACTATATAAAACCGATAAACATCGTGGTGACAAAAATTGGAAAACTTATTTCTATGTAGAAAGATCGTAGGAATCCAAATAACGGATTGTCACTTTCGAGAAATTAGCCGTTTATAGGGTATACCCAAAAAAGTGTAAAAATCAAAATTCAATATTTACATAGTTTGTTACTATATAAAACTGATAAACATCGTGGTGACAAAAATTGGAAAACGTAATTCTATGTAGAAATACCCTAGGAATCCAAATAACGGGTTGTCACTTTCGAGAAGTTAGCCGTTTATAGGGTATACCCAAAAAAGTGTAAAAATCAAAATTCAATATTTACATAGTTTGTTACTATATAAAACCGATAAACATCGTGGTGACAAAAATTGGAAAACGTAATTCTATGTAGAAAGACCCTAGGAATCCAAATAACGGGTTGTCACTTTCGAGAAATTAGCCGTTTATAGGGTATACCCAAAAAAGTGTAAAAATCAAAATTCAATATTTATAAACATCGTGGTGACAAAAATTGGAAAAGGTAATTCTATGTAGAAAGACCCTAGGAATCCAAATAACGGGTTGTCACTTTCGAGAAATTAGCCGTTTATAGGGTATACCCTAAAATGTGTAAAATTAGAAAATGCATATAAGTACATATACATATATTGTTTGTTGCTATTTAAAAACGGTTAATGCCGTTTCCAAAATATAGCAAGAACATAATAAAAATTCCCAAAAGAGAAGCACTACCTAACGATTATTCCCCTGAGCAAGATTATATACGTCAAACATTGCAATATTTAGTTTGTCATTAAAAATAATTTTAAAAAAATCTATTTTAGATTTCTTTCCAAATAACAACTGCTTGTATGGTAACTTAGTTCTTAGGAATGTAGGAATGGACAAAATGAAATGTCTATGGTGCAGCTTTGCCAGATATACATATATTTTTTAATCTTCTATTCAGTACTGCCACTCGCTTTTAAATATCTAGAACGAATGGAAATTTAACAATTTTGCGTACAAATAATTAATAAAAATATTGAAAATTTGTTTTGTAAACCTTTATTAAACCGATTGAAAAGCTGAAAGTGAAAATTGTTTTGCTTCTTATGAAAATTTTTTATTTTGACTTAATACATTATTGTTGAACAAGTGCGATATGTATATTTTATATTTAACTTTTTTTTATTGTATTCTATAATTTAATAATTTCATTTTCGACCAATTTTGTTTAATAAAAAGCCTTAAACCAAAATAAATTTTTTAGTTAAATAAAACTGATTTAAATACTATTCAGCTTGGGATATTTTTATATAAAAAGAATTATAAAATATTTCTGTAAATCAAGCCAATTTAATTTTAAATATGTTCAAACTATTTTATTTATAATCAATTTTCTATAATTGTATAATAACTTATATTTAAATATATCTCTTATTTGCTGCAACAACTTCATATAAGTCAAATCTAAAATATTGACTTAATGTAGCTAATGCATAGCAAATCAGGCGACTAAAATTCAGGTTAATCTCAACAAGCAAAAAACACTGGGACTTGGGCAGGAGGTAGTGTCACCAAAAAAAGCCCGAAAGCACCTCCCCACTTAAAATTTATTCAATATGTGGGATTAGAGGTCAGGTTCATGTTGGCCTCCTCCAGAAAGTGGTTTCCCATAGGATCCTCTACGCAATTTTTTTTAGTTGCTTATCGTAGGGTAATGGGCTTCTTTCATAAAACCTTAAGGCCATCTTAATAAAAAATTTCCGCTTTATACAACAACTTTTCAGAAGGTAAAAAGGGGCTTATGTAATGATAATAAATATCTGCTAGACAAAAATATTATATTCTTATAATAATATTTGGGTATGTTCGTAAATGCATCACTGAGCTGCATTTGTGAATTCTAATGTTTGTTTTAATATTAGTGAAGAAGTACACGTAGATCAAAAAAATTGTCTAATACTTTACAAAAATAATAGTCACACAATAAAAAAATTATAATTATTTTTTATCGGCATTAAAAATAGTTTGCTTTTCTGAAGTATTTACGAACATGCCCTTTTTCATAACTCAACTATTATAATCGGTAATTATTTTTATTTATGGATGGATAAGACTATTAATGAAGATTTTTATTGTTTTATATTTATGATACTAAATATTTTGAATATTTTGTTGATACAAATTATATGAGTTTTTTAATATTATTTTTTTAATTAATAAAGGTTTAGAAAACAAATTTACAAATCAAAAACTTAAAATGAAGTTTTTTGACTGAGAATATATATTTATTTATTTATTTTATTTATTAAATTAATAATACTTAATAATTCTTATAAAAATATTCTCATAAAAATATTTATTAATTATTTGTAGTGTACGTAAAATTATTTCGTTTTTACTCGTTCTTGATATTTATAAGGAGTGGCAGCACTGCGTACCAGTTTGAAAATATATATATGGCAACGCTGCTCCATAGACACATTTCATTTTGCCATTCCCAGCACTAAAGCACAATTCCTATATAAAGTTAAAAATTAATAATTAGTATTGTGGTTATTTTGTTGAACTATTTATGGTTTTTAATCCAAATTTTTTAATATTTTTAATTAGGCTTAAGTTCATGAAATTTAATTTTTATTAAATTATTTTTGTGAAGAAAGGAATTTTACAACATGAAAATTAATTAAAATTGTTATTGATAATCTTTCATTCTTGACGTGGCTCGGGCTCGAACCCTGGCCGGCAGGTTACCATGACATGTTTCGATCGCAACCACTCGATCTCCTCAGATGGATTTGCCGTCTTACACTCGCAGCCATCGACGACTGCTGACGTCACTAGTCAAACATCAATCCTTAAACCAAATTGTATTTTAACATTTGGTAGATCGAAATTTGCTTTCCTGAATGATTATCCACTTTAATTGATTTTACATGTTCTTTCCCCTACTTCCGTTTTTTCGTACTTTCGTCAAGAATTTTCCTTGAAGTCCAAGTACATTTTTGTTTTTTCACTTTGTTTTTCTCTTTTCTGTTGACCTTTTTCAGCACAACTTGAAGGACAAATGTACACATAGAGCTCGTGCCTTAGCTTTAACAATAATTAGTATTGTGGTTATTTTGTTGAACTATTTATGGTTTTTAATCCAAATTTTTTAATATTTTTAATTAGGCTTAAGTTCATGAAATTTAATTTTTATTAAATTATTTTTGTGAAGAAAGGAATTTTACAACATGAAAATTAATTAAAATTGTTATTGATAATCTTTCATTCTTGACGTGGCTCGGGCTCGAACCCTGGCCGGCAGGTTACCATGACATGTTTCGATCGCAACCACTCGATCTCCTCAGATGGATTTGCCGTCTTACACTCGCAGCCATCGACGACTGCTGACGTCACTAGTCAAACATCAATCCTTAAACCAAATTGTATTTTAACATTTGGTAGATCGAAATTTGCTTTCCTGAATGATTATCCACTTTAATTGATTTTACATGTTCTTTCCTTTACTTCTGTTTTTTCGTACTTTCGTCAAGAATTTTTCTTGAAGTCCAAGTACATTTTTTGTTTTTTCACTTTGTTTTTCTCTTTTCTGTTGACCTTTTTCAGCACAACTTGAAGGACAAATGTACACATAGAGCTCGTGCCTTAGCTTTAACAATAATTAGTATTGTGGTTATTTTGTTGAACTATTTATGGTTTTTAATCCAAATTTTTTAATATTTTTAATTAGGCTTAAGTTCATGAAATTTAATTTTTATTAAATTATTTTTGTGAAGAAAGGAATTTTACAACATGAAAATTAATTAAAATTGTTATTGATAATCTTTCATTCTTGACGTGGCTCGGGCTCGAACCCTGGCCGGCAGGTTACCATGACATGTTTCGATCGCAACCACTCGATCTCCTCAGATGGATTTGCCGTCTTACACTCGCAGCCATCGACGACTGCTGACGTCACTAGTCAAACATCAATCCTTAAACCAAATTGTATTTTAACATTTGGTAGATCGAAATTTGCTTTCCTGAATGATTATCCACTTTAATTGATTTTACATGTTCTTTCCTTTACTTCTGTTTTTTCGTACTTTCGTCAAGAATTTTTCTTGAAGTCCAAGTACATTTTTTGTTTTTTCACTTTGTTTTTCTCTTTTCTGTTGACCTTTTTCAGCACAACTTGAAGGACAAATGTACACATAGAGCTCGTGCCTTAGCTTTAACAATAATTAGTATTGTGGTTATTTTGTTGAACTATTTATGGTTTTTAATCCAAATTTTTTAATATTTTTAATTAGGCTTAAGTTCATGAAATTTAATTTTTATTAAATTATTTTTGTGAAGAAAGGAATTTTACAACATGAAAATTAATTAAAATTGTTATTGATAATCTTTCATTCTTGACGTGGCTCGGGCTCGAACCCTGGCCGGCAGGTTACCATGACATGTTTCGATCGCAACCACTCGATCTCCTCAGATGGATTTGCCGTCTTACACTCGCAGCCATCGACGACTGCTGACGTCACTAGTCAAACATCAATCCTTAAACCAAATTGTATTTTAACATTTGGTAGATCGAAATTTGCTTTCCTGAATGATTATCCACTTTAATTGATTTTACATGTTCTTTCCTTTACTTCTGTTTTTTCGTACTTTCGTCAAGAATTTTTCTTGAAGTCCAAGTACATTTTTTGTTTTTTCACTTTGTTTTTCTCTTTTCTGTTGACCTTTTTCAGCACAACTTGAAGGACAAATGTACACATAGAGCTCGTGCCTTAGCTTTAACAATAATTAGTATTGTGGTTATTTTGTTGAACTATTTATGGTTTTTAATCCAAATTTTTTAATATTTTTAATTAGGCTTAAGTTCATGAAATTTAATTTTTATTAAATTATTTTTGTGAAGAAAGGAATTTTACAACATGAAAATTAATTAAAATTGTTATTGATAATCTTTCATTCTTCGAAACATGTCATGGTAACCTGCCGGCCAGCGTTCGAGCCCGAGCCACGTCAAGAATGAAAGATTATCAATAACAATTTTAATTAATTTTCATGTTGTAAAATTCCTTTCTTCACAAAAATAATTTAATAAAAATTAAATTTCATGAACTTAAGCCTAATTAAAAATATTAAAAAATTTGGATTAAAAACCATAAATAGTTCAACAAAATAACCACAATACTAATTATTGTTAAAGCTAAGGCACGAGCTCTATGTGTACATTTGTCCTTCAAGTTGTGCTGAAAAAGGTCAACAGAAAAGAGAAAAACAAAGTGAAAAAACAAAAAATGTACTTGGACTTCAAGAAAAATTCTTGACGAAAGTACGAAAAAACAGAAGTAAAGGAAAGAACATGTAAAATCAATTAAAGTGGATAATCATTCAGGAAAGCAAATTTCGATCTACCAAATGTTAAAATACAATTTGGTTTAAGGATTGATGTTTGACTAGTGACGTCAGCAGTCGTCGATGGCTGCGAGTGTAAGACGGCAAATCCATCTGAGGAGATCGAGTGGTTGCGATCGAAACATGTCATGGTAACCTGCCGGCCAGGGTTCGAGCCCGAGCCACGTCAAGAATGAAAGATTATCAATGACAATTTTAATTAATTTTCATGTTGTAAAATTCCTTTCTTCACAAAAATAATTTAATAAAAATTAAATTTCATGAACTTAAGCCTAATTAAAAATGTTAAAAATTAATTTTATAAATATAAATTAAAAATTGTTAAACAATATTATTTCATAAAAAATACCAGTCTCAGCTACATACAACAATAAGAAAGCCCTAATCCGTATTTCCGACGTAATTTAGTGATCGCATACATTTCACCCAAATACATCTCGTCATAAAATTTATTGCAATAGTGCAAAAAACTTACATGCAATTTAAAAACTGGAGTTTTCTTCATTATCTTGTTTTTGTACCCTCCACTCCCACTACACAGAGCGAAAAAAAACGTTAAAAAACTGTCAACCAGTGGTAATAAATTGATAACAAACTGTTGTCAATATTTCGACAACATTTGTTGTTAAATTTTAAACAAAATGTTGTCAAATTGGGCCGTTAGATAAAAAACGTACCATTGTTGTCAAATTGATAACACCCTGTTGTCAAATAGGTATCGCCCTGTTGTCATTATTAACAGCGTATACAAGTTATCCCACAATCAACTTTGGTATTCGAAAGTAAAAAGTGAAAAGTTTAAGTGCTGTGATTAAATTAATAAATAAAAATTTAATAAATAAAATAAAAAAAATTTCTAAAATTTGTTTTTGTTTTCAATTTAATTTTCTATGCGAACGTTAACGTGTGACATCGTGGGCCTGGCTGTAAAAGTGTGAATTTTTTATGTATTTTTTTATAAGTATATTATTTAATGTGAAATAAATTTACATTATTCCATTTTTTTACTTGGGTTCAGAATGGGTTATTAAGTACATACTACAATCAGAACAATGTGTTATCGAAAGGACAACCGAATGTTGTCAATATATTAACGGTGTGTTGTCAAAAATGACAACAGCATGTTGTCGGTATGGTACCATTATGGTGATAATATATAACCAATTTGATGTCATATTGAGAACAAATGGTGACAAACTGACAACGAGGTGGTTAAAAAACATTGATACCATCCGTTATCAAATTGAACACAAACGTAGTTGGCTCACTTTTGACAACGGATGGTGTCAATTTTGGTATTTTTATACCGGATTTTTCCCTCTGTGTAGTAGTGCCAGCGTCAATGCATGTCTGTACGTGTGTTTGAATTAAATTTAGGCCCTATTAGCTTAACAAAAATATTCTTCATTAATGTTTGTAGTTTTCTTTTGTAAAAAAGTTAAGTATTTTAAAAATTGTCTTTTATTTCATTAAATTTTAGAATTAATTTAAAATCTTTCAATTCAGTTGATGAAGTGTGTGGCCAAGCATCGATTCAGTTGAAAACTGAATTGAACATTTATGGGGCGCATAAGACCTTAAGGTTTTATGAAATAAGGCTCATTACCCTGTAATACGCCAATGTCTACTGAAAAAAAATTTTGCGTGGAGCAACCTAGAGGAAACTACTTTCGGTTGGAGGCCAACATGAAGCTAAGACCTCTAATCCCGCATTACATATACATGCTTAATGTGCAGGGTATTTTTTTAACAGTATTTTTTTGTTTATTGAGATTTAGCTGAAATAAAGAAACCAAATAACATTAATTTATAATTACCTTTGTATGTCCGCATAACTTCTAAAAAACAGGGTTTAAAATGCTATCGCCATATTAGCAAAAGCAGCCAAATTTTGACTTTTTCCTATTAAAAAAAAAATCAAAATTAAAAAGCCGACAAGTTCCACTACTAAAAAAGCCACACTTTTCAAAAGCAGCAGCAAAATAAACACACAAAATAATTGGCACTGGCTTTTTTCAGCTTTTGCTTTTTTAACAATTTGATGGAACTCAAAAAGCAACGGCAATTACTTTTATGTTGTAGGAAAAAATAGGTAGGAAAAAGAATGAAACAAACAGCTTCTGTCAAACAGCCGCCAAATCAAAAACCAATGCATGCTAATAGCCGCAAAATAGGAGATAAAAGCAGCAAAAAAGGTTGCAAAGGCACATGATTGCGAAAAAAAATACTCGACGACGACAAGTGATATTTTTCATGCAAAACAAACACAACAAGAATTTTTTATTTGTTTGGCGAGCAACAACAACATTACTACAACATTACTGAAGAAAGGCAAAAATTTATTTTTCCTCATCACCATAAAAAAACCATGTTGCTTGTACACTGATCAGTATTTTTTCGTTGTAATCTGCCTTTTTGCAGAGCTGATAGCTCTGCTCAGACTGCTTTTAGCACACACTTCCGCTGCTTTTCATTTTATTGAATCGGCTTTTTGTTATTACCAGCCAGAGAAGAATTTTTGTTCTTTGAATTTTAGATTTTTTTTTGGTTTGTCTTTTTTAACTAGCTCTTCTTTCAGGAAAAAGTAAAAAAGCAAAAGGCGAAATAATTTTTTTTAGCTTTTGCTTTTTATGTGGTTGTCCATTTTTGTCGCTGGCTGGTAAAAAAGCAGTTGTCAGAAAATAAAAATATACAAAATAGGAGATTTGCTTTTTTGCACAAACGAAAAACAAAACATTGGCTGTTGGAAAAAAAATTACAAATTTCAATAGCAGTGGCAAAAGCAAAAATAAAAAGCATTCAGCTGATGGATGCTTTTAAACCCTGCTAAAAAAACCTGAAAAAAGAAAATTTATTTTAGTTGAGGGTTACACGATCAAGTTTTGGCTATCAAGTTTTAATACACTCACACTTTTTTACCAATACACTCATACTTTTAAAAATTGATACGAACTTGCCTCTAAAATTCTCTTGCCAGTGAGTGTATCAATTTTCGTTCAAGAAAACATCTTATTACAAATCTTTTGAAGTTGTTTTTGTTTTTTTTCACAAATATTTTGCCGGCAAAAGCTGAAGTTCTTTTTTTTTTACAAATTGTTGCGGGAATTTTAAAATTTTAACTAAAAACCTAAAAAAATAGTGAAATATGTTTATTAATAAAATTTATTTATAAAATTAATAAGCAAAATGATGTTCTGCGATTCATAGAGCTGTACAGAAGCCATGAAATTTTATGAATCTTTCATCATATAGGCGAAATGATTTGAAAATAAAAGCCTACGAGTCTATAGCTTCTGAAACAAAAATGCCAGTGGAAGAAGTAAAGAAAAAAATAAAGTCCCTTCGAACAGCCTACAGTGCAGAAAAATCAAAAGTGGAAAATATCAAAACATTTTGAGTTGTTTTCTCGGCGACGACATCTTGAAAAAGTAAATTGCTTTCAACTTGCGTGCAGCCTACGTCACAGCTGTCAACTTTTGCATATTTTGACAATCAGTATATGTAAGACTATCAAGAAAATCTTGATCGTGTGGCTGCACTGTTAATAATTGTAATAAATAAACTTATTCCTTCTGCTGTTTGTTTACTTTTTGTTTAGAGAGCTGCCAGATTTGCAGAAATGGATACAGGTACAATTGGAATTGAACATTAAATGGAATTATTTTAAAGTAATTTTTAATGCTTTTATTTAGTTTAAAGCGATTATTTAATAAAATTGTTTGGTTTTTCTATTTTAAATACGATAGAAATGTTAAATTCAAACAATTTAGAGTAAAATGTTGAGATTAAAAAAAATATTATACAAATGTCTTATTTTGCATAAAGAATTTTGTGAGTTTTGTTAAAAAAACAAAATTTTATTTGATTTTAGTATTTCTTCTGCCTTGCATTTTAAATTGAATATATTTCTTCAAAATTTTAAACATTTTAACTTTCTAAAATTTGAGCTACTGCTACACTCAATTTACATAATGAATTTTATGACGTCCAATTTTGGACGTTATTTTTTTGTTTAGTAGCAAGCGGTGTAGAGAAGAAAGAGAAGTAGAAAAATAGATATGATTTCTGTTTTCTCTTCCTATTTCTTCTCTACACCACTTGCTACCAAACAAAAAATTACGTCTAAAATTGGACTTCATAAAATTCATCATGTAAATTGAGTGTTTGAAATATTTTTATTTTTTTAATTTTGAATATTTCAAATTCTGTGATTTTTTAATACGATTGGGTGGTTATTACTATATTTAACCCTTTTTATGCATATGTACATTATTTTGTCTGGAACCAAATATTCACAATGAAAAGACATTCCTTTTTGGATTTATTTTTTAAAGAAACTTCAAAAAACATGTTGAATTTTTGCAATGTTTTTTTAGTCAGAGTTGATTTTTTCTGATTTCCTTGGTTCCTTATTCATATGAAAATATTTAAAATTTCGTTATTTCACATAATTTTGATATGTATTAAATTTTATAAACATTTATTTTTTTTTATTTTTCTATATTTAAATAAACACTTGTCACTTTGAAAGAAGAATAAAACATAAATCAAAAAACACAAATGAGTGCAAGAGGAGTGTCAAAAAAGAATCACAGAAAATACGATTCATGTCTTACTTACACCGGCTTACTTCTCTACTCCGCTAGCTATCAAACGAAAATAGACATGATTTAAATATAGGGCAAAATCATCGTAAAATTTCGTTAAGGGATTAAACATTTTTTGGTAAATAGGCTATAAATGGGTAATTTTTCGAAAGTGATCACCTCATTTTTCGATTCATACGATCTTTTTACATAGAAAAACGGTTTCAATTTTATTGCACCACGAAATTTATTGGTCTTAAACAGTTACAAGCTAGTTTTTAATTTAAAATCGTCAATTTTTAAAGAAATTTTGTGTTTATATTTAAAAACAAGCAAGCAAACAAATTTTTAACATACGATATTTTTTGTATAAATATTTTTAAATATACAAACATTTTTTAAATTAAGGCCCTGCATTTGTAAAACGCAACGCAATCCCAAAAATAATATTGAAAGCAAAAACAATGTCAAAAATTTTTCAAAATTTTGTTGTTGCTTTCTACAGAAATACAAATTGCGTTTAAAAATTATCAACGCCACAAGATATGCAGCGTTTAAAATTTAAAAATTCAATATTCATTTCTATAGAAAACAACAACAAAATTATGAAATATTTTCGATTTTGTTTTTGCTTTCAATATAATTTTTGGCGTTGCTTTTGCGTTTTACAAATTTAGGGCCTAAATCAGGTTTAATTTATAGTATAAAAAGTACCAGGTATGATCATTACTTGAGGGTTACACGGTCAAGTTTTGCCTATCAAGTTTTAATACACTCACACTTTTTTACCAATACACTCATACTTTTAAAAATTTATACGAACTTGCCTTTAAAATTCTCTTGCCAGTGAGGGTTTCAATTTACGTTCAAGAAAACAGCTGATTTCAAGGTTAGTGAGCAAATTTTTCGTTTCTCTTTATAAATTTTTTTCTTGATGGAATCTTGAAAGTAATTTGCTCAAAAATTTAATGCAGCCTACGTCACAACTATCAATTTTTGAAAATTTTGACAAGCAGTGTAGTAAAAGACTATCAAGAACAACTTGACCATGTAACTGCAGTGTTAGGGAGAATTTTTATTATTTAACCATGTAATGTATTATTTTTTGACGTTTGTTTTCATGTTTGACGTTAAATATGTTTTGAAATTGGGATCAAAATTTTTAATGACTATACCTTGTACTTATTCTACCATGGTTTAATTAAAATATTATAACAATGTAGGGGTTTGATTTTTAAAAGTCTTTAGAATAAAACATATTCTTAATAAGGCCATTTTATAAAAAAATTTCCAATTTGTATACCCTTCATCACAGATCTAAAAGGTACAATATTAATTTTATATATAACTACATATACTACTTTGTGAGCTCCTATGAGTAGCAAAGTTTATTAAACGATGTCCATCTGTCCATGTGTTTGTTGAAATGTGGATTCCGAAGACCCTTATATATTATGGGGACCAGGTTGCTACACATTTGGATAATACATAGCCCGAAATAGTTTGCTATTAAAATGCAGTCCAATCGGTCTAAAATAATTAAGATATAAACAAAAAACACGATTGCCAGTAATTTGTACCCTTAAATCCCTAATTTTTACCTATGTATAAATCTTTACTTATTGAAGTCTTTTTATAAAATGTTATTTAAAATTATTATTTCTTCTTTTTCAATTGAAATAAACTTTCTTCCCGAAATAACAGTTTGGCTCATAGCGCTCGTGTAAGCTTAGAGGATTAAATTTTAGCTCACAAATTTTGTATATTTACGAATTATTAAATATCAAAAACTAGTCAAGTCCGTCCATAACTTTACTTGGTTGCCATACAAGTGTGCTCTCGAAATCAAGGTTTTGGTGAAGGATATAAAAGATTCGGCAAAGACAAATATAGCACTTTAGTTGCCATTTTATTAAAATTGACTGGGATAAAATGTTTCTCTACATTGACAGAAGAATGAGGTAACTTGATCACATAAAGAAATGCATTAAATAATAAAGCCTATCGTGAATTAAAAGTAAACAGAACTTCCCTTTAAGGTTTAGCTTTTGCCCATAAAATTTTTAGGGAAAAGAGAACAAACATATTTTATTCACAATTAGTGTTTTCATATTTTTCTTTTTTTTTTCAAACATCTTTAACCTTCTGAAATAAAACTTTGTTTCTAACAAAAATATTTTTTTTTACACATCGTCAAAAAATCACAAGAACTGCATGTATTTTATTAATATTTATTAAACAATATAATATACATACATATGGGGGATTTCATGTCAAGTGACCCAATTTTTAAATCGATATCTTCTGATTTGGGTGAAATTAGCAGCAAGCTTAGTCCTATTATATAGTAGTTAAGACATAAATTTTCAACAAGATCGGTCAAAAAGTTTCTGAGATAAAGGGCGTCAAAGTTTGACATTTTGGCCATACAGGTGTTCTTTCTTAGCCATGTAACTTATTAACTATTGGTGTTAGCAAAATTTATCCCAAGTTGCTTAGATAGCTATTTGATCAATCTTTTTAAAAATATATATGTGTTTTTTAAAAAAATTTTTTAAAATATTTTTATTTAAATTTAAAACTTTTTTTTATTTTTTTTTAGCGGGAATGTTTTTTTTTTTTGCTCAAATGGTAGTTCTGGTCTTTTAGGAAAAAATTCAAAATAGTGCTGCATATGCTAAAAATTTGATAACTCTCGTCTTGAGTAAAAAAATATTTTTTTTATACATAAGCCACTCCTAAAAAGCGACAAAAACTACCTTAAAGGAAAAGACATAAGTCATAAAAAAAGTTTTAAATTTAAAAAATTAAAAAAAAAACAAAAATATTTTTTTTAAAAAGATTGATCAAATAGCTATCTAAGCTACTTGGGACAAATTTGTCTAACACCAATAGGTAATAAGTTACATGGATGCGAAAGAACACCTGTATGGCCAAAATGTCAAACTTTAACTCCCTTTATCTCAGAAACTTTTTGACCGATCATGTTGAAAATGTATGTCTAAACTACTATTTAATAAGACTAAGCTTGGTGCTAACTTCACCCAAATCGGAAGACATCGATTTAAAAATTGGGTCACTTGACATGAAATCCCCCATATGTATAAACCACGATGAAAAAATAGGTGCTGGTGAATGTACTTAAGAATAGGTAGACAAGATTGTCATCATTATCTCCAACACCTTGCAAATCAAGTTACCCAACTGGATCTTAAACAGATAAAAGGTATTGATGGAAAATACTATAAAGTTTTAACAGGCAAATACCCTTTACATTTTAATTTGGTTTTCAAATTACATTAAGATTTGGAACGATTTATGATGAACGTCACTACTGAGGATTTCGTGTATGGGGTCAACAGGACAACTCCAAGACTACCTTTTGGCATGGTCGAAATTTTGCTGTATCACTCTTCCACATGATGCCCTTTTTAATAGATTGTTTTCAAGCCGAACAAAGATAAATAGAAAATCTTAAAACAAGATGGTGTTTTTTTTATAATTGTTTTATATGTTTACGCTAACACCCCACAAAAACCATCATCTCTTTAGTGAATTAAGTATAATATAATTAAAATATTTAATTTAAAATCCCCACTAGCGATTAAGATAAACTAGTAACTTAGTTTTAAAGCCATGAATTGAATCTGAAAAACATTTCAGTTCTGAAGGCAAGGTATTCCATATTCTAGCAACTCGAACTAAGTATGAACGTGAAAAGATCCGATATCGAATGAGAGGTATATGAATTTGTAATATCCGTAATGAATGAAGAAAATTGAATTCATTGCATAAATCAATGGGTACACCATATTTTAAAGTCTTAAAAAAGCACAACAAAGTTCGTAATATAACATAACTCTCATAAGTACATCCTAAAAAATCAATTGCATAGTTAGTAACATGATCACGTATTCTTAAATTGTACACAAATCTTAAAATTCTATTAAAACTCTGCCTAATCTACCAAGAGTTATATCTGATGAGCCAGCAATAACTTCAATACAATAATTAATATTTGACATAAGAAGTGCATAAGCCACACGTCTTCTCACAAATCTAGGCATATATGAGCTAAGCGAATATAATCTTCTTAAGATGAAAGAGACTTTACTAGAAATGTGATTAACATGTCGTTCAAAAGACAGTTTTTGATCCAAGTAAATTCCAAGACATTTCAAATGATCAACATATTGTGTAGGTACACCCGCAATACAAATTTGAGGGTGCTGAATTATATGGTTAGAAATTAGACTCAAATGATTATAAATAGACGATTCAAATAAGTTAAGGCTGTTTGTATCAGAAAATAATAGCATAACATTATCTGCAAATACAAATGCCCTGCATAAGTCATTGCACATAAGTCCAACACATTCGTTAAGAACTATTATAAAAAGCAAGGGGCCCAGGACAGAGCCCTGGGGAACACCAGAAGTAGCAAAACCAATACTAGAATTAACATCATTTAGCGAAGGAAATTGTGATCGATCAGATAGATAGGATAAAATAAGTTTACAAGCTGTTGCAGAAAAATTATATTTATCTCTTAATTTACATAACAGAAGGTAATGATTAATACAATAAAATGCTTTACTAAGGTCTAATGAAACCATTACACACTGTTTACGTTCATTTAAATTTTTTCTTATAGAATCAGTCAAAGAGATTAATAATGAGGTTGTGTTATAATTCTTACGAGAAGCAAATTGATTTTGGTGTAGCAAAGTATGTTGATCAAAATAACATAAAATTTGCATTTTTATCAAATTCTCAACTATCTTAGATAATGCTGGTAATATACTTATCGGTCTTAATTCATCAATATCACAATTAGAAGCTTTAGGAATGGGTACAATTCTTGCCAGTTTCCATAATTTAGGAAAAGATGAGGCTGTAAATATTGTATTAACGATATGCAGTAAAAAATTTGATATTTGGGGATAAATAAGCTTAACAAATTTCATAGGAATCATATCATGACCGACAGCATTTGATTTAATTTGCTCAATAGCCAGAATTAGTTCATCTTCAGTAACAATTCGAAAAGAAAAAGCTTCAATTTCACTGCCAAAATCAAGAAATTCAAAACTTTTAATCCTGCTCGTTCTAAAGTTGCCTAAGAATCTGTTATTTAACAATTCAACATCAATCATACTTAAAGAATTATCACTTCCTGCACAGCCAAGCTCCTTTAGTTTTTTCCAAATCAGTTTGTTATCAACAGCATCAAAGAAACGCATACCCAATTTTCTCTTTTCTCTTCTCATGGTTGACTTCGCCTTATTCCTATATTTACAGTATATTTTCCAATTTAAAACAGTAGGACTATTACATTTTTGGGGAAATTTTTTCCTTTATTTATATAAGCATTATTTAAACAATATTAATGCTTTATAATTAACAAACTTGCTTTTATTAATGCGCGTTTCAACAAATTCATCATAATAATACATTTAACAAGTTAAAACATAATTTACAATTTTACAACAATCCAATAAATTTGCATTAAATTTTTAACAGGGTAACATTGCTTATCGTTTTGACATTTAGTGGCATGGTGGAATAAGCAGGTGGCATCGTTACGGCAACAAATACAACATTACAACAAAAATGGAAACAATATCACCGTTTACGTCAAAAAATACTTTAAACAAAAATCAAAGCGTGCTGCTGAACGTGATGAAATAAATACATTATTAGCCAATTTTCATTTAATTATGGTCAATATCTTATTTATTTTAATTTAAAATTATCGAAAACTTTAATAAAATACAATAATCACAGCACAAGCCGTGGACTTTTTGTAAACATAAACAAAACTTTGACATAAACCTAGACAAACAATGCAAGAGCAAACAAGTAAGAGTGCTATATTCGGCTGTGCCGAATCTTATATACCCTTCACCATTGTGGGAGCAGAATACAGAGCAACTAGACAAAAACTAAATAATTTTTACATATGTATACATACATAATTATAATACTTTAAACTCCATTATAAATTAAATTTAAAAAGCGAAAACTGGTAAATATTTTTTTTAAATCGTTTTTAGAACATAAAAAAATAAAAATTAAAAAAAAAATTTTCTTTTAAAAAAACCAGATTCGAACCAGAGAACTCACAGTTTCTAACTTAACCCCCTGGACAACTAAACTATGAAGGAACGTTGTTTGAATATCATTAAAATGAAATATGGCCCGTTTTATGTTCACTGTGTAGGGTTGTAATTACTTTTGTTCACCACAATAGCAAAGTTGTAAACCATAAAACTTATTTGAGTTGAGAACTGAAATATGGAAACATATTCACAAGGGGGGGGGGGGGGGGAAGAGACGGACAGCCGGATTTGAACTTCGCTTTTCTTAAGGACCCAGAATATATATACTTTATAGGGTGTAGGATCAATATTGTAGAAATTACAAACGGAATGACAAAGTTATATATACCCTTTTACCTTCGGTGAAGGGTATAAAAAAAATAATTTTTGGGATTGCAGTATTTTGATCATAACTTAGCCATTTTTAAGCCGATTTGAAAGATTTAAATACCGACGGGCTTAGGAAGAAATTTACAATTTACTTGACTTAAAAAGTTTGGACTCGGGAAGATCTATGATTCCCGAAAATGGGTATTTTAATAAAAAAAAATTTTATTTTGGCCATAACTTTTTTGCATCTGAACCGATTTTCCCGAGTCTTATGTCAAATATGTTCTACTAAAAATTTCCAATATTTTGGTATGTAAGTCATATCCATAGGACATATGGCAGCCTTAAAATTTAGATTTTTATACAATTTTTAATTTTTTTTTGTACGGGAGGTACCACGCCCACTTCTCCAATCCCGCCCACATTTTGTAGGATGGTGTGTATTGGCAACCTAATTTTGTGTACCTAGTTTGGAAGATTTGGCTTTTTCCGTTCACCAGATATACAGCAAAAGGTAATAAAAATACAACAACAACAAGGGATTTTTTTAAAAAATTAGAGGTAGTCGTGGTTTTTTGCTGATAACTCAGCCATTTCTTAACCGATTTGACAGATTTATACACCGACGTGTTAAAGAAGAAATTTACCATTTACCTTGGTTATAAAACTTGGACTCCAGGAGATCTATGGTTCCCGAAAGTGGGTATTTAAAAAAAAAATAAAAATACAACAACCACAAGGGATTTTTGGGAAAAATTAGAGGTAGTCGTGGTTTTTTGCTCATATCTCAGCCATTTGTGGACCGATCTGGCTGAATTTCAATAGCAAAATTATAATAAGAATACCTGACAGAAAGATACCCCAACGAAGCTCCCATCATATCTGGGGGCTTCGGAAAACCCATTTCAACAGACAGACGGACAGACGGACAACCGGATTTGAACTTCGCTTTTCATAAGGACCCAGAATATATATACTTTATAGGGTGTAGGATCAATATTGTAGAAATTACAAACGGAATGACAAAGTTATATATACCCTTTTACCTTCGGTGAAGGGTATAAAAATCGTCATCTGGCGTAGTGCTGCCACCTGTTTAGTGGCATGCAAGTGCCAAATTTCCACTCGCATGCAATTTTTGCTGGCACTGGAGCTGCCATTGCGAAAAATGTGGGTGTATTAGTAAAAAAGTGTGAGTGTATTGAGTTTTTCGAACTGGCAGTGGAATGTGTAAATGCTAGGGTAGTCACAAAAGTTAATGGCATGAGATTCGACTATTTCGAACAAATTTTCTTTGATAATATGTATACAACAGTGCCATGCCACTACTTGCATGTGTAAAGGCAGGGTAACTTACTGCCTGTTTGTAGAACGCGAGCGCAAAAATGACTCGTTCAACTTACATTTAAAACAAAAACAAAATTTCAAAAACAGGCAGTTAACTACAAAAGTAAGTAAAACCGTGAACATAAACAATTAGTTTTTTACCAGGAAAACAAAAAATCTTAATAAGTACAAGTATAAAATCTGTTAATTTAAATATTGAGAAATGTTTAAAACTTAATTTTTCCCGCGAAAGACATTTCAAAAAGGCTGGATTTAGGGGGAATATATCTAAATTGGCAACAGTGGATCGGTTATTATCTGCTGTAATCATTTCAAGCTGATTAATAATAAACTGAAGAAGAAGAGAATCCATTTCGAACAAGCTTATTTACTGAATTGCCGCGCCAACTAGTGGATATAGAATGAACTATATCTGACATATCTTTATACTTTATTTTTTACCTTTGTGCGCAACACCAAGCAAAATATATTTTTATGTGAAAACGCTCAAGTGAAAATTTGTTAAATATTTAAGTAATATCAATAAAATATAAAAAGCAATACTAATAAAAAAAGCCAAAAAAGTGAATATAAAAAACAAACTACAACAAAAGTAGCATAATAAAATATACAAAGTGGCAGAAAAGAATTTAGAAAATTATGTTTTATTGAAAAAGGTTAAAGAAAAATGGCACAAAAAATAAATGATAAAATTAAAGTAAATTGAATACGAAATAAAATTAATTACAAAAATGAAGTAAGTTAATATTAAAAAAAAAATAAAATACCTTTTTAAGTTTTTTACTTAAATGAAGAAAAATGGGTGTTGCTACAACTACTACAAAAACAACGAATACAAAAGCAGAAATAGAAACAATTTTAACACAGTCAGTCATCATCTGCAAAAATACATAAATCTCGTCGCCCTTATAACTTTTGCGTCAATTGCGTTCTAAAAAATACAAAAAGGATATTTATAAAAGCGTATGTAATTACAAACATCTCAAATTTATTCCAAAATAAAATACTCATTACCTCGACAATTTGAAAACAATAATTCTACTTTCTACAATGCAAAAAATTATTAAGGAACTTAACATTTATCTTTGAGCGGTCAGAGGTAAAAAAGTAAACAAAGATAAAAAGAAGATACAAAATATAGAATTTGTATCCAAAATACTTTTGTGTCTTTTTTAATAAATTTAATTTTGCTTATTTTTGACTTGCAATATTTACGCAATAAAAACAATTGTACGGTATCCAAAAATACAATAAAAGAAGTGAGGAAGAGCAGGAAGCAAAATAAAAATCAACAACAATAATAAGTCCTGATCATACAGATAAACAAACAAATAAAACAATTTTTTTTATTGTGTGGTAGACTGCATTCGTGGTTATTGTTTTCGTTTATGTTTTATTTTTGTAAATCAGAAGTTTTGAAATTGCAAGTGTCTCAAAATACAATTCACCCACATTCTCCAATCCTGTAATACCAAAATTTTTTTTTGGTGATAATTTTTGACAAAAATTTTCGTTAGTCGTAACTAATGCGTGAGTGCGTTTGTGGAGAACGTAATTGTGTTTGAAAACAAGAAAACCTTATGTTGCACTGCTGCTGTTTTTTTTGCTTGCTTTTGAGACGGACAAATTTGTGTTATTTATTCATCTTCTGTTAAAACTTCTTCACGCTCGAGATTAAATTTAAATTACATAACTCTTGTATTGTTTCGGATTTTCTGTCGTGGCACTCTTGCAGTGCCTTGAGTTTGCAAAAAATGCCGCCCGCACTGATTGGTATTGCTGAGTTTGTGGAAGAGACGCGGGATGATTATAATTCGCCAACGACGTCAACATTTGCATCCCGCATGCCGGATTGCCGTCAAACTATCGCAATATTGGAAGAGGTATGTGATAATTACATTTCATAATAGGTATTAGAAAGACTTATTTGTTATGGCGTGTCTTAGAAACACCGCTTAAAAAACTTGAATAAAAGCTTTACTCATAAATATCAATCCAAATTTGTAACTTAAAAAACAAACTTTAACAAAGATTAATCGATTGTCCAAATCAGTCATGTTACATAACTTTATTAAAAATAATACTGACAGTAACAGTTATTCTTTTTTTCAAAAAAGTCTGATCAAAACAGTACTTTTTTACTTTAAATACCTTTTTGTATTAATGTCCATAAGAAATGCCAATGATGTTGACTAGAGTATCATATTAAGGGTATTCACGTCACAAGTTGCACCCTTGCAAAAAAGAAAAAGTGCAAAAACATAACAACAACCACAAAGACAACTATTTACGCACAACTAATTGTCGGTGTGGTTGTTGTTATATTTTTGCGCTTTTCCTTTTTTGCAAGGGTGCAACTTGTGACGTGAATACCCTTATTATGTATTCGACTTTTGATTTTGTTCGAGTAAGGAATTAATCGATTTTTTAATTTTAAAATTGCTCGATTAATTGACTAACGGTTTTAAATTGTTCGAATTACTCGAAGAATTCAAATAATTTTATCCAATGGCAAAAAACAAACAAACTCATAGGTACTTTTATTTTATTAATAAACAGAAAAAGAGAGGGGAGATGAGCCAGCCAGTTATGAAAAACATTTTAAACCAATTTATTATTTCTTTAAATATAGTGCAATTTAATTCTCAATTTAAAACTCAATGTTTAATAAATATATTACAGTAATTTTTTTATAATCTTTTAAAACAGGATCTTTGTTTTTAAAACCATTTTTAATTTCCTTTATTTTAAAACTCTACTCTAAAGGTTTGGTTAATTTTTTTTAACGTATTACTATTTCACGCCAAAACCAGAAACTTAGTTTTCAAACAAGCACACCGATAAGAAGATATCTACGAGGTTATTAAAAACTTTACAGTAGTTTAATAAAAGGTTACCAATTATCTGACGGTACATGGTTTACAAATTTATAACTGCTGTTTATAGTCAGCGTTTAAAAAAACTGCAGTCAAAGTAAAAAAGCTTCAATTTCTTTTACTTCTTCATTTGTCATTGGCCAAAAAAAAAACTTTTGCTTGAAAATAATATAGTTTTAAGGTTGGAAATCTAAACCAAATATTTTTACATTAAAAAAGTCGAATTTTCTAAGAAATTAATATTAATCGATTAATTGCCGTAAATTGATCGAGGTATTCGTTATTCGAAATTGGCTATTTTAATTATTCGATCAAATAATGGCGGAAAAATTCCTTGATTAATCAAACAACGATTAGTCGAGTAGATACTCTAATGATGACACATTAAAATAAAAATTTTAAGTCAACTCAATTATTATAACGCATAGATTTCTTTGGAGAATAACTAATATTTTTGCTCAAAAAATGAAAATCAAAAAATAGCAGTTATTTTTGTTAAAAAAAAAACAAATACCTATCAAAAAATAACGGTATTGATCGAAAAAATAAAAAGTTTAAAAATCAATATACCTACTATATCATAGACAAATTCATAAGGATCAATATGGTATACTTGAATTTCCGACACATCGGTATTTCTATATGCTTTTTTTTGTTTAAATATTTTAATATAGCTGTTATTTTCGGTCCCTGAAAAAAACCATGAAAAAATACCTAGGTAAGTTAGTACCTGCGGTGTTCTGGAAATCGCAAAGTCAGAACGCAAGAATTGGAAGTTGTTTTAATGCACTTTATTTTTTATAGTATTTGTTATAAAATTCTTTTTAATAGAGAAATATCAAGCAAAAATGATGTAACCAACAACATTTTAGATTTTTGTTTTTTGATGAAAATCGATAATTTTTGATCATTTGCATCATCTCTAAAAATCTCATATCTCTGGGAAGAACCGTTACGAAATAAAATCAAAAGCGATTTCAACCGAAACCCTAGTAGACTTGAAGCAAAAATATTTAAAAAAAACTTCTCCTGTAAAATTTTATTTTTGTTGGTTACATAATTTTTGCTATAAGGGCTCGATAGCAGTCATTAAAATTCTTGCGTGTTCGATTTCCAGAACACCCCTGTATAGATTGGTATTCCAGTCCTTTAAAGGTAATCTTTATAAAACCACTAGCTGATAATGTTGTATATTTTAAGGGCTTATTTTAAAAACATCATAAGCCACCCTAAATTAAAGAATAATATAAACATGCCTTTGTCGTTTTTTCTTTTGTGAAATGAATTATTAAATTGTGTTGAAAAAATGTAACAAAAATATAAGCTTAAATTCCAATTTGATTTGTTTTTTCGACTTAAAATTTTAAACAAATTATACATTTAACAGACACAGTCCACTTTACATGAATAGGTGCAGTGTTTTAGCAATCAACTTAAGATTAATTTCATAATATGTGATTAAAAATGAGAATTATTTTTGAGTCAGTTGAATAGGTGCAGCGATATAAAAGTCATTGTATGGTCATTTCTGTAAATTTTAACTACAAAATAGCTAAGCAATTTTTTAAAACCAACTACAGAAATTAATTTTGATCGGTTTTAATTGGAAATGGGTCGCGGTTAATCATTAACGGTCGAAGAGAAGGCAAAAATCGATGCATATGAGGATCAAGGTCTGTCCGGCCGTGAAATTTCCAAAAAAAAAAAAAATAATAATAAAAGTGGTAAAGTTGTGTGAAATTACTGAAGGAATAAAGAAAAATATGGCAAAAACATGAAACGAAGGCAAACAATGGCCACAACAGCTACAGAAAGGCGAAATATTAAAATTATAGCTTCCAATTCAAGTGACTCTGCTGCGAAAATAAAAGCAAAAAGTGGTTGTAATGCTAGTGTTTCTTCTCTTAGAAGAATAATAAAAGCAACAGAAAACTTAAAACGAATTAAATTGCAGAAAAAACCCACTATTAAACCAGCAACGTAAGGAATTACGTTTGAATTTTTGCAAAGAACACTTGGAAGAGTGAGTGGAATAAAGTAGTTTTCTCAGTTGAAAAAAGTTAAATTTTGATGGACCCGATGGTTTTAACTACTACTTCCATGATTTGAGGAAGGAATAACGTTTTTTAGCCCGTCGCCATAGTCGAGTAGGTGGTGTTATGGTCTGGGGTGCGATATCGTTCTATGGAATCATAGACTTGGAATTTCAAACTACGAAAATGACAGCAAATTCTTATAAATCTATTCTGCAAACAGCGTTTCCAAAATTTCAAGACTTGTTTGGATAAATCTCATGAACTTTCCAACAGGATAATGCTCCTATACATACTGCAAGGATTATTAAAACGTGGATAAGCGAGCAAAATGTTGAATTGCTGCCATGGCCGCCATACTCCCCCGACTTAAATATAATTGAAATCGTGTGGGGATGGTTGTTGCGGAAAGTGTTTGAGTCTGGACAGCAATTTGATGACCGAGAATCTTTAATTGCTGCAATAAAATCGACATTGTCGCAAATTTCCCTACAATATTTATCGCAATTGTATAACTCTCTTCCAAATAGAATTAATGAGATAATTTTATCGAAAGGCGGAAGTACACATTATTAAAAATTAATAGAAAATAAAACTAATTAACAAAACTTTATTGTTTACTAAAACACTGCACCTATTCATGTGAAGTGTACTGTATATGGGCATTTCCGCCAAAAGGTCCACCGTGACCAAACATTTAAAAGTTATTAAAAGCTGATTATTTTACGATATTGTTATAGAGAAACATTTAGATTTTACTAGTTTTATAAATTTACTCATAAATTTGTTCACTTAGATGAACAATCAGACTGCAAAGTTTCGCAAACGTAATTTCTTATTTTTGAGAATGTTTTATTGTATGTTTTCTTTAATATTTATCTTTCTTAAAAAGGTGATATTTGATAAAAATTATTCCAAAAAAATTTTCTTACATGGTCTGTAATCTAAGGAAGAGTTCAAAGAGAAATATGTTATTCGGACTAATGGTAAATTTTTATTTTATTTTGATCATTATTCAGTTAAATTATTACGGAAAAAATTTCACGTTCGAAATGTCACGTATCGACCCAGATTTTGGCTTAAAAAAAGAAAATACAGAAGATTTTGGAATCAAACCAAAACATTTTAATGTTGCATTGCTACGTAAAATTCTGAAAGTAGTTTGACTAAAAAATTGTGCCAGGTTTCGCTGAATTACGACTTTTTATACATGGCCACAAAAACTACTTTTGTTTTTTTTCACGTTCGAATCGCTACTTCTTTTGCCATTATCTTTGACCTAAAATCGCGCCCTCCATAAACTTTAGCATAGATAACAGTGCTTTCTTAGTGCTTTAATTTTAGGGTTAAGAAAACGTAAAAATATTTTTTGCTTAAAATGTTATTGCATTTTTGATGCGTACGCCTGTCACGTTCAACACTTTGGAATTACCCATATATATATATTATTATTTGATTAATCGGTATTAATTCTTCGATTAATCCTTTAATCGAAATTAGCAATTTTAAATTATTCGAACAATTTATGGTTTAAAATTTGTCCGATTAATCGAATAAGAATTAATTGACTGAACACCCTACCATGTAACACTTAAGTTCTAAAAGCATAACTTAATTATTTAATATTTTTAATTAGGCTTAAGTTCATGAAATTTAATTTTTCATTAAATTATTTTTATGAAGAAAGGAATTTTACAACATGAAAATTAATAGTTCAACAAAATAACCACAATACTAATTATAGCATAACTTAATTTTGTATGAATTGAAAAAAAAAAATTGTGGACCAAAAAATAAGTACATTAGATTATCCATTTTAATCAATAGATATAGATTAATATAATTAAGCGAATTTTGATAAAGTTTATTTTATTTAAATTAATATACAGTATTGTTCGAAATCTAAGCCACTTTTCGTGACATTATAAAAAAAGTCTTACATTTTATATTTAAAGAGATTTTATAAAAATAACTCAGTTAATTTTTATTATATTATGCAACTACTTTCTAACAGTAACTAAAACAATTTAATTTTATTTCCCAGAAAGAAATAAGCAAGTAAAATTAAATCAACTTTTTTAAAAACTGTTCGAAATAGGCAATGGTAAATCGATTTCGATTCCAATCGAAAATCGATTTTGTGGTAAAGAAAATCTATTTTTTTGCAATCGAATTTACGTATGCGATTTTATACTGAAATCGATTATTAAGCTTTTAAAATCAATTTTTATTATTTTATCAAAATTTTGGCAATTTTTAATTTTAATCTTAATTAAATCGATAAATTATAGACTTGAACAATAAAACTTATTTTTTTGTGTGCGTACATACGTCTCTACGTATTAGGATATTCATTATTTTCGATTAACGATTAAACCGGTTAATTTCAGTCGATTAACTGATTAACCGTTGTAGCAAAAATTATAATTTTTTGTGGTATAATATGGTTATATTTCTTGTGTTTTAAATTACGGGTATGTACGTGTGTGAAGATAAATATGAAAAGTTAAATTCGGTTTTAAAAAATATCGCATGCGATAAAAAATATTTTAAAATAATATCGCATGCGTATTATAGAGAAAATACGACTATTTATACGAAATTTTACAGTTTTTATGAAAAATTAATAATTTTTATTTAATATTTAAAACTAATTAGATATTTAGTTAGTCTTTTTATGTTAAAATTTATGATTTTTGAAAAAATACGACTTAGAGTGAAATTCTCTTGAAAGTGCTGTGTGAGGGATATGGCCACTGTGTCCAAACCCTTCGATCTCAGGGAATCAAACCTAATGGAAAATGAAGACTATGGACAGGGCTACAATAACCTATAATCACTTTATCCAAATGGTATTTGTGAAAATTTTTATACATTTTTGAAAATTTGACTTAGCGTGAAATTCTCTTGAAAGTGCTGTGTGAGGGATTTGGCCACTGTGTCCAAACCCTTCGATCTCAGGGAATCAAACCTAATGGAAAATGAAGACTATGGACAGGGCTACAAAACCTATAAGCACTTTATCCAAATTGTATTTGTGAAAATTTTTATACATTTTTGAAAATTTGACTTAGAGTGAAATTCTTTTGAAAGTGCTGTGTGAGGGATATGGCCACTGTGTCCAAACCCTTCGATCTCAGGGAATCAAACCTAATGGAAAATGAAGACTATGGACAGGGCTACAAAACCAATAAGCACTTCATCCAAATTGTATTTGTGAAAATTTTTATACATTTTTGAAAATTTGACTTAGCGTGAAATTCTCTTGAAAGTGCTGTGTGAGGGATATGGCCACTGTGTCCAAACCCTTCGATATCAAAAATGTACGAGTCACCAAAAAAGTTACCAAAGTGCATCATAAAAGTTGTACTTAGAATTATTTTTTTATACAATATATCCCCTTCTATAAATACATTTTTAAAACACAGTACAAAAACAGAAATTAAGGCATTCGGAAATGAAGTTTTTTGCAGAAAGTTCGGTGCTGAGCTCTGCCAGGATGAGTTAGATGATAACCTGGCAACAGAAGAAACTTACAATAGTAACGAAACAACAGAATTAAAATAATGGAAGATTTAATATGTTTAGAGAAATCCAGATAAAAGGCTGAGAATTTAGATATTCTGTATTATAGGGTGCTTTCGATTTCTCCAACATCTACGATAAGTGAAAGACTTTTTTCCGAGTCAAAATTAATCAAAACTAAAGAAAGTAATCGCTTAAACCCAAAACATTTGAACCAAATTATTTATCTTAAAGATTATTAAGTTCTCCTTACACTATTGAAGTTACTAATAAAATGATCTCACAAACTATTTTTTAATAAATACATACATAATATGTTTTAATTAAAAAATATGTTTTAAATAGTTATGAATTATTATCTTTTTGTTCGTGTTAGTTCAAGAATTCTTATGTTATTGATTTTTACTACTAGACTCCAAATAATAAATAATTTTTCATTTTTATTCATTCAAATTACCTTTTTTATAAAAAAAAATTATTAATCGGTTAACCGATCAATAACCAAAACCTCGATTAATTAATCGAGCGATTAACCGATTAAATCAATACCCTAGTACGTATGCTTATACAGTTTTCTAAGTCTAAAGTTGTGGTTTTACGTATTTATCTATTAGTAGCATTGGTATACTTCCAACTTTAATATATTTAAAGTTGTAATTTATCCTATAAAATACGAAATAACAAAGAAATATCTCTGCATCTTTCGGGCATCATTAACATGCAAACGTTTGTTTTCTAAAACTAACTTAATAGTAACTTAGCAAAGAAACAGTTGCCACCGATCAGGAACTATTTTCATAACACTTTGAAATACTATCCTTACATTCAGACTTGTCACAGAAATCAATTCCGATCAAAAGTGATTTCGTTTTTTTTTTGAAGCAAGATACGAAATCACTTCCACTTTCGATCGGAATTAATTTGTGTGACAGGACTGATTGACGATACAAGAATACAATTTTAATATGTGAAATGTGTAGTAGTAGTTTGCCAAAAAAAAAAAAAAAATGCTGGTGTATCCCCCTTTGTGAAATAAGGTATAAGTTTGCAAATTAATTCTAAACGATTTTGAAATCGATTTTAAAAACCGATATAAAAAAGTCGATCGAAAAATCGAAAATCGATTTTGGAATCCATTTACCATTCCCTAGTTCGAAACTTAAGCCACTTTCAGTACTTCGTATAATGAATATTTATTTATTTTTTTTTCTTCAATTACATAACCGAACCCCTTAATTATACTTGTTTCGCGAAACCAATCTTTAACAAAGCAGGATATGTGTTTTAAGGAGTAATCCTGCGGGGTGTGCCGATTTATCGGCATCGGCGATATTTTACTGGATATACGACGATAAATTTTTTTAAATGTTTTTTAACAAACAATTTAATTTTCAATGCTTATTTTTTGGATACCAACTAAGAGCAATAACACATTCAAAGCAGAGTATAAAATCAAACCGAATAATAAATTGCTTCTTTTAATTCTTAAGCTGCAGGTCCACACCACGCGTTCTAGCGTATGTTACTTTTTGAGCTGTTTAAAGACGCATGCTAACATAGAAAGTAATCCTATTTCACGCTTTTGATACGTATATGGGCATTTCCCCAGAATGGTCTACCAGGATGAAAAAATAAAATGTGGATAATCATCGTGTTTTATTGTTTATTATAAAAAAGTTTATGTTTTTATAAAAAAATGGTTTCATAGGATATCTCAGCTGTTTTACTTGAGGAAATTGCGCTGGAAACTGGAAAATTTTATATTTGCTTTTTAAACTACTTCTAAAAACATTTTTATATACATACATACTTATTTTACATGCAAAAAATATGTTATGCTTACACTCTTCATAATCTCTCCATTACAATTAATTGTAATTTGAGTATTAAGTTTGAAATTTTAAGATATTTATGAGAAACTGCATGGTTATAATAATAAAAAAACATATGGAAAAATCGTACGTTTGCGACCGGTATATAAGCCAATTAAACAAAAACCAAGAGAGATATTTTATTTTGTAAATACTGGATACACTTCTAAAATAAATAAATCACTTTTGAATGAATATTCCGTTCCATTATCCAAATTTTTACATTTTACTACTGTCAGCCAAAGTTGACTTCTATTTTGCGTACGTTCGTGATCACATGAAGAAATCCATTTTTTGCATTAAACGTAGAGCTACCCAAATGCTATCGTAGAGCTCTATATGATTTGTACATCAAAAGCGTACGAACATACGTACGTTCGTGACCCTAGGAAATGCTCATATACATTCCATGCGTCTGTTGTGTAACTTGTCAATACAATTTTACACTAGCTTTTTTTGGACTGATTTAATAACGCATTGAACGCTCGGTGTTTACCTTCAGTTTTAGCCGTTTTGCTTTGTACCATAGTAGTAAAATCTTTTCTTATTGATATATATTTGTATGTATTTGTACGTTTTTAGATTTTTCTGCTTATTTTTAATAAAATAATTTTGAGAATAAAAATAATTTTGCTACAAATTTTAGGTTGCTTCCAAGATACCACAAAATCCGTTAGCAAAGACTATACATTAAAAAAGTCTTATTGAGCTACTTAACATGACTCTTCATTCCGAAAGTGTAAAACACATGGTCACCCCTTCACACAGTAAAAGATCTGATAAGTCTACAAGAACTGACCTTTGTGGTGTTTGTGAAAATCTTAAAACAAAATTATAGAAGGATGATCCTCTGTCCATCCTACGCTGTAGTTCAGCTTAACAAGAAGCCTGGATATACATATGTACATTAGGGTGTCCCAACATTTTTTTTGTGATTTTCATAGGTGCTCAACTAAAATTTAAAAGCTTATAGGGTGAAGTATTTTTGATTTTTTTTTTAGAATTTTCGGAATAGGTTTAGAGGTCGCGCAAATGGAGTTTTCATAAAAAAACGGAGTTTTTGGTCATTTATTTAACTTTACTCATAACTTGGTTTAATACCACGAGTTTCTTCACTTTTGAGGAAACAGTTTTAAAGAAAAGTATCCAAGCTCTTTATTCCTGTGTGAAAAAATTATAAGTTTTGGTGATGAGTGTACTCATTTAGATACCCTTAATTACAATTTTTCGTAATTTTTTAACAAATTCTGTAAATAACGGTTTATTACTTTTCAAAATTATATGAAAGGTATTAAAACTAATGATGCAGTTTGAAAGACAAATTAATTCTAATTATTACGAATAAACAATTTTTAAATTTGTTCCTACCATTCCTGAGTTATACCCGTTATCTTTATACCCAGTATATGTTATTATAAGCTGTTTGCCAGCTCTGTGAAAAATCATTTATTGAGGTTCTTGCGATGTAGTTCTATACCTTGCAACAAGTTCTGGTAATCAGTTTCAGAAGTTGTGACATTAATATAAGTATTAGCCAAAGCCACACCTCGTTCTACCACATCATTTACCACTTGTAATTGTTGAACTTTTTTCTTTGCCTCTTGAAATTACTTGTTGGCTTTCCAATTCTCTGGATCTATTTTTAAAAAATCGATTGAAATATTGCAAACTTCAAAAAAAGTTAGACTGGCTTTTGAAATAAATTGTTGAGTTTCTTTATTTCTAGATTTTTCTTCTGTTAAAGTTACATTTGCTACTTCGTAATCGCTCCATGGAGTATCTGCAAGTTTTTTTTTTGTCATTAAGTGCAAAGTTTTGGTGTCGATACGTTCATCAAAGGCAGCCAATTTCGGAGTTAAGTACCACTGATGACCTAGAATAGTTTTAAGCGAGGCTTTTTCAACGGCTTTATTAATAATTTTATAACTATCCAATTCCTTTAATAGGCTCAGATCTGATTGAGATTGAGAGGATCAGTGCAAATACAAATTCTTAAAATAAATTAACTTAATTCAAGCAAGGCATCAACTGTTGATTTGTCTATATAAGATTGCAACTGGTTTCGGAAAATGCATATTTTCAAAGAATAGATAATTTTCATCATTCAGCGAGCCCGATTGATAGCCCCTGGAGCACACATAAAATAGAAAGTGAAAATGACAGCGTGTAACGATTCAGATCAATAAATGTCAGAAGTTAATGACAGTTAAAACCTAACTATAAAAATTTATGGAAATATACAATAATTATAACGAAAAAAGTATCACCATTTTTAAGGTACAAACTATAAAAATAGTGTAACTCGGAAACTGTAGGACAAAATTCCATTTTTGTTTTTCTTAATTGTTTAGAACTTATCGGTTTTCAAAATCGCGTCCCTAGTTTTAATAGGTTAGGTTAGAGTGGCCGGTCACAAAGACCCCGCATAGACCAAATAGGTCCCTAGAGTTACCACAATTGTACGATAACCCACAGAAGAAAGTTAAAAGGTCAGTCAGATGTGATGGTATCCAGAGTACCCCACACTCTCTTGACGAATGCCAGGAGTCTCATTAACCCAATTCAGAGACTTCCCCGAGATCTTGGAGATAATGATCTCCCAGACAGTTCGCCCTGGAGCGGACGAGTGCCGGACAGTAGCATAGCAAGTGCTCTACCGTCTCCTTTTCCCCTGGTACCAAACAAAATCTACAATTGTCACTATTCAACCGCCCCGCCCTATAGGCGTATACCGCAGTCCAACAATGACCCGTTATAAAACCTATCAGCAGTCTACAGTCCCTTCTCGATAGCCTTGGAAACCCTGCACGTTCTTGTGTTTTCCCAAAACGCCTCTGATCTCCTCCGTATAGCAGAGTCCGTATCTCTCCTTATATTCTGAATTGGAGCCGGGATGACCACCATCCTATCGTGTGGTAAACGGGCCCCCCGTTTTGCCAATTCGTCCACCTCTTCGTTGCCCTCTATGCCCTGGTGACCGCGAACCCAGTAGATATGCACTCTCCTATTGACACGGAGTCTATCTATCGAGTCCTTACACTCCTGGACGACAGAGGAGTATGAATATTCAGCGGTTATAGCCTTGATCGCCGCCTGAATATCAATGAAAAAGTTTACCTGCGAGTTCTCGGTGCCGGAAACACGTGCCAAATCAGCAGCCATTTTGGCTGCAAAAACCTCCGCCTGGAAAACGCTGCAGTAATCGGGAAGCTTATACGATTCCCGAATACCCAGTTCTCGGCAGTAGACTGCAGCTCCAACTCCGTCCTCCATTTTGGAACCATCAGTGTAGAATCTGAAGGTCCCTTGGCCAGATCGGAGTCCTACCAACCAGCCGTCCTCCTCTAGGGTAACTCGCGGTTTCCTTCCAAGTGTCAGTCTCGGAATGGTGTAGTCACTGCTACAATCTATTCCCCTTATAATACTTCCGTGACCATAGAGTTCATATGCAAATTGTCCCGTCGCCTTTAAGCGGATCGCAGACCTCCTTGCAGTTCCTTCTGCCACTAGATGAATCGGCTGCAAGTCCAGGATCACATCCAGTGCCGCAGTCGGTGTACTACGCATCCGGTTATACTAAGTTCGGCGAGTCTCTGTACGCCCGTTAGCATATTCCGGTGCGATATCTTATCCAAGGCCGTCCACCACACAAGTATCCCGTAGAGTAGGATTGGTCTCGCCACCGCTGTGTAGACCCAATGTGCAAGAGCAGGGGTTAGACCCCACGTTTTGCCTAGCATTCCCTTACATGCGTAGAGCGCAATCGTTGCCTTTTTCACCCTCTCCTCCACATTCAGTCTCCACGACAGTTTGCTATCCAGTATTACTCCCAGATACTTAGTGTGGTGTTTAAGTTCCAGGTTAGTACCCCCCAGTTTAGGTCTCCTCCATGGACCAACTTTGTACCTTTTCGTAAATAGTACTAGGTCCGTCTTTTTGGGATTAACTCCAAGTCCTACTCCGGCTGCCCACTGGTTGATTATCGCCAATGTAGCCTCCATTACAGAACTAATAGTATTCAGATCCTTGCCAGTAACTATCACCGCCACATCATCTGCGTATGGGGTCATCTTTGCTGCCCCGTCCCGAAGTCTATTGAGAAGTTCGTTGACGACAAGCGTCCATAGCATCGGCGAGAGCACCCCTCCCTGGGGGTTCCCCGGTGTGCCTTCCTTGTTATCCTGGAGTTGCCCCACGCCGCAGATATAGTTCTACTCCGTAGCAGGTTACCAATCCAGTTTTTAGCATGCGGATGTGCCCCAGTGCGAGATAAGCTGGCCAAAATTGCCTCTGTGGACACATTATTGAATGCTCCCGCGATGTCCAGCAACACACCCATAGCGAAGTCCTTATAGCTCAGGGTCTTCTCAATCAGCGAGACAACTGAATGAAGTGCCGTCTCAGTTGATTTACCCTTCGTGTACGCATGTTGATTGACAGAGAGAATGGTCGGCCCCATGTTACCCTTGACATGATAGTCCAAAATTCTCTCCAACGTTTTCAGCAGGAAGGATGTGAGACTTATATGTCTAAAATCTTTTGGGTACATATGATTGCTCCTGCCCGATTTCGGCAGAAATACAATCTTAGATATCCTCCAAGATTTAGGCACATAGTTTATCCTCAGACATCCTTTAAAAATTTCCACCAGCCATGGTACTATCCGTTGTCTACCCCGCTGTAGTTGCGCCGGGATAATTCCGTCAAGACCAGGCGACTAATATGGCTGGAACGAATCAATTGCCCATTCCACCTCCTCATAGGTGATAATTCCGCTATCACCATCTGGCAGAACAGAAGTGTCATCAGCTGGAATGGGAGCATCAGAGCAGCCCGGAAAGTGTGTATCAACAAGCACCGCCAACGTTTCCGCGCTGCTCCCTGTCCATTCTCCGTTTTCCCTACAAACCGTACTTGGCATTACCGGACTGCCCACTAGCATCCTTCGCAGTCTTGCCGTTTCGGTTGTCTTCTCTATATTATCGCAGAAACTTTTCCACGAAGCTCGTTTAGCCCTTCCACGTGGCGCTTATACACCCTAGCATTCAGACCGGTCGAAAATTTTCGCCAGTTTGAAAAGCTCACGAAGCTCGCGTCTACCAGAGTCCAGCTGACCATTCCACCACGGCGGTCTGGACTTACGCCTAGCTCGTGTCGGGGGACACGACTTCTCATAGGATTTAGTAATGCCCGATACCAATGTGTCTATAGCAGAATCTATGTCCCCTGAACTAACCAATGTTCCCGAGTGACCTAGATCCCCCCTATTCAAAAGTGAAGAGTATTTGGCCCAGTCCGTATTCCTTGGGTTCCTAAACACTGTTTCGTTAGGTATAGTGTAATTTAACAAAAATGATATATAGGAGTGATCAGAGAAGGATGGCTGCGTAAGCACCTTCCAATCATCTATCACTGTTTTATAATCAGTATAAAGCGTCACAACAAGCACATTTTCCGAAGTGGGACCCTTATACGTAGGGACCTCACCTCTATTCGCAATCTGTATATTATTCTGTAATATAAAAGCAATAAGATCCTCACCTCTACTGTTGATATCCTTACTGCCCCATATTGTGTGATGAGCGTTAGCATCTGTACCCACTACCAGATTTTGTCTCCTTCTACAAGCTTCCTCGACTAGTCTTTGGAGTTCTACTGGTGGGGCATCCCTATCGTGTGGCATATAGGATGATGCAAGGAGTACCATGTCATCTCTGCCATCTTCCAAGGCCACAACTGTGAGATCGTCAGTACTGTAATTATAGAGAATATATGAACAAAAATTCTTCCTAACAAGTATTGCAGATCGTATTCTACCTACCACTTTTGAGAAGAACGTGTTATAATTACGTAACTTCAATCCAGATACCCGATTTCCTGTGGAGATCCACGGTTCCTGGATTAGAGCTACGTCGTAGCGACCCTCCTCTAACGTGAGGAGGAGTTCGACCGAAGCCATCTTACTGTGTTGGAGGTTGACTTGCAGGATCTTTAGCGTCATCAACTAAGATCACCCGCTCGGGGTCGGCTCCATTCTCCTTGGCCGTCTCACCCAGATTCAGTCCAGAAGTGGCCACGGTGGCAGCCGCCAGATCGCGCTCCACTTCATCGACCTCTAAAGTGTTGTGATTCGAGTCATGTGGATGTCGTTTCTTCAATCGGAGAAACACACTACCCACTCCCCAAGACATTTTTTCATACCGAGGATACAGAAGGTCTTCAGCCTCCTTTGTAATCTGGAGTATGTAATTCTGCCCGTCTTTGTTGCCTTTTTGTACATGCAGAATCCTCCACTTTTTGGTGGGTATGTCCGGATTCTGATTTTGCAGGAGACGAAGAGCGACTTCCGGTTTCACAATGCGCGGAAAATTAACCTTCGCCTTCGGAACAGCAGGAATATCTGATCGATCCACAATCTTGAGTTGCGCATCCGACCACAGGCCCTTGAGTTTCTTAATAACTCCTTTGAGCCATTCCAGCGTCATATCGTCCTTACAGCTGATGAGCTTTACTCCGTTGAACTATCCAGCCCCATCAAAGGAGGGCAGCGGTCTTCCAGGTTCGGCTTCCATCTTAGCGACGATTTCGTTGAAAATCTTCAACTCTACTATCTTCCACCGCTCTGTGGCCATTTGACCAAAAGGGTTGCTCATGTCTAGAAGTGCCACGCTCAGAGGACGTTTGGCCACTTCACTGACTCTTGCAGCCTTTGGCAAAGGTTCAGTGGCAGCTTTCGATGTCGAGGGTCTGACCCCCTCGAGTTTTTTCCTGGGTTTCTTCGTCGCCTTAGGATTTGCGGCAGATGGAGACTCATCAACTGACCGCTGTCTTTTACCCTGCATGCTCTTAATCACAGCCTCTTCAATACAATTGTAAAAACCGTGATTTTTTGGCAGCATATTTCGGGGTTTTAGAAAAATGAGCTCGGCCTTCTGCAATCGCCGCCGTAGCCCACTTCATCCGCTCTTTCTCATCCTTGGAAAGATTAGATTGGGAGCCAAGCCGATGCTGTATCCGGACCGCAGCTTTATATTCCGATAGAGCTCTAAGCCCTTCCTTGCTTCTCCTGGGCCTGTTCTTATTTATAGAATGGGCTCCCTGAGATGTGCTAGGCGAGTTTAGCAGCTCACGTTCCTCTTTAGAGGTAATCGTTTTGACGCTATCGCGATCCGAGTCTGAATCGACAACGGCATCCGTACGTGTCATATAAACGTTTTTGGCATATAAATTTGAAAAGTAATAAACCGTTATTTACAGAATTTGTTAAAAAATTACGAAAAATTGTAATTAAGGGTATCTAAATGAGTACACTCATCACCAAAACTTATAATTTTTTCACACAGGAATAAAGCTTGGATACTTTTCTTTAAAACTGTTTCCTCAAAAGTGAAGAAACTCGTGGTATTAACCAAGTTATGAGTAAAGTTAAATAAATGGCCGAAAACACCGTTTTTTAGACTGGTCGCAATTTTTTTTTTTAAATCTAATTGTTTGCGCTGCTTAAAATATGAGGTTTGGTGTAAGAAATCATGATCTAATTTTTCAGGTCAATCCGACAGTGCCTAGCCGTGCCGGGTGGGGCCCAAAGTTCCCCATATTATGAAAAAAAACATCTTTTCTATCAGATCTTCATAGTTATACTAGTTGAAAAGCCGAAAATCAAAAATATGGCTTAGTTACGATCTTCCGCAGAGAAAGTACTTCAAGTGTGCCAAATTTCAGCTTCCTATGTCATCAGATGGCTTCAGAAAGTTGCGGAAAGAATAGGACATACATACAAACATTCTGACATACTAAGAAATTATATATAGTATATATAGATAAAAGTATTTGCTGTTTAATATTTTAGTATGATACAAACTTAGAAGCATAGCTGCATTTTTAAATTTTTTTATGAATTTTTAAAAACAAAAATTCCGAAATTTTAATAAAAAAATTATTTTTTTTTCCAGAAAAAAAATATGTTTCTAAAACGACTGCGCATATAAGAAAAACGTTTTACCTTTCTTAAAGTAAATTTTATTGCGGAATTTCGTTTTTTTTTAGTTTTTCACTAAGCTTAAGCGTTTTTGAGTTACGCGAATATATGTTGTGCAACCACCTTAATTAAATTTAAAAAAAAAAAAAAATCCCATACAAGATGCGACCAGACTAATGTACATACATATGTACCTTAGATCTTCTAATTTTTTTAGAGACGCAGATCTGCATGTTTCCCGGCCCAATTAAATGTTATATCCAAAACTTAATACAAACAAATACTTAAGTTGTCAAATGAGTTCAGTCACATCTGAGAGACATCAGGTCTGCTTCAAGCGGTGTTGCAAAATCGTCTATCTCCGCAAAAGTTGAAAATACTTTATTTTTATAAACAAAAATCTAATCATAATATGATATAAATTTTAAATATTCAGGTGTGGGATGAAAATCGACCGATTTTAAAACGAACGTTTTTAAAAGGTGTGATGAATTTCAAAGGATTTTAAAATCCATTTCTGAATTATAGTCTTAAATTTTCGTTCAGAATACACTTCAGTTAACGTATATAATATAAAATTTGAAAGAATAAAGACTGAAAATAAAAGGAACATGCATTTAGAATCCATTTTAAAAGATACTGAAAACGATATTTTCGGTTTCAAATCGTTTCGTTTTTTAAAATCGATTTCCATCACATACCTGATTACTTATATCTAACGTTGTTTTTTCAAATTCAATTCGTTGTTTTTAAAACGTGTGTGAAGATTAATATGAAAAGTTAAATTCGAAATTCTCATGAAAATGCTCTGTGAGGTTTATTCTGTATTTGTTATCTTGTAATCGTTTTAAATACCGGTATATACTTTTAATCCTTAGAAAATAAATTTTTATATGAAAATACAAGTGATCACAGATTTTGCTTATTTTGGCTCTAACTCTTATAGTTTTCAAGAAAAACGCATTTAAAGTTTTCCATATAAAAATCCTTAGAAAATCAATTTTTATATGAAAATACAAGTGATCACAGATTTTGCTTATTTTAGCTCTAGCTCTAAGCGATATCGGTATTGATATCCGAATCGGTTGCCAACCCTGCTAAAAAAGTAAACAAATGCAAATACATAATATTTTTATTATTAAATTCACCTTGCTTATGTTTACTTGCATAACTAAGTACAATCTTTACCATTGTATAAATGCATTTGCTCATGCGATAAGTGAAAACACTAATGAAGCATGGCAAAATTATAAAAGAATAAGAAATATTTACAAAACGCAGATTGAAAAGGAAAAGAACGAATTCGTTAACAAAAAGATAATCAATGCCAAAGATCAAAAACAAATGTGGAAGGAGATAAAAAATCTAGTGCTCAATAAGAAACATAACGTAATACAAACTGTGATATTTAATAATATAGAATATAAAGAGACGTACAAAATAGCAAATAAATTTAATAATTACTTTATAGATAGTGTTAAGACAATACGAGAGTCAATAGAACAAGTGCAATATACTACCAGAATACCTGTGATAAATACTCTATTTAAATTTAGTGCAATAAATTTACAAGAACTTAAAAATATATGCAAACTTATTAACAATAAGCCTGACTTTAACAAAGTGTCTATGGAAATAATTAGTGATAACTGGAACAGCATAGGAAAAATTTTATTAAAAATAATAAATAAATCATTGGAAACGGGTAAATTTCCAGAAAACTGGAAGATATCGATTATTACACCAATAGAAAAAGTTATGAAAACAAAAAAATGTGAAGAATTTCGACCCATTAATATGCTAAAAACGTTTGAAAAAATAATAGAAAAAGTTGTTAAGGTACAACTAGAAAAATATTTTGAGGATAATAACATACTATCGAAATACCAATCCGGGTTCAGAAGAAAATTTTCATGCGAAACAGCGGTAAATTACGTTATAAATAGATGGAAAAACATAGACAAAAATAAAAAAATAATGGCAATTTTCCTTGATTTTAAAAGAGCTTTTGAAACTATAGATAGAAAGTTATTAATACAGAAATTATATAAATACGGAATACGCGGAAATGAATTAAACTGGTTTAAATCATATTTAACAAACCGAAAACAAAGTGTGAGAATTAATAATGTAAGATCTGAGCATATATATAACGAGTATGGGGTGCCGCAGGGATCAATATTGGGTGCTCTGCTTTTTATTATATACATAAACGACATGCCGAATATCTTGGAAAAATGCGAAATTGTGCTTTATGCTGATGACACACTAATTTTTACAGAAGGCGATACTAATAGTGATTGTGAAAATAATTTGATGCATGACATGAAAATTGTGAATAAATGGCTGAAAATGAATAAACTTAAACTTAATGAGAGTAAAACAAAATTGATGGAAATTAATATGAATAGTGCAAAAACATTTAAAATTAATGACGAAATAATTGAGAAAGTTAATCAAATTAAATATCTGGGCTTCATAATCGACAAAAAACTAAAATTTAAAGAACACATCGAATACATATGCAAAAAAATTGGAAAAAAAATCGGGTTTTTTAAACGAATAAGAAACAAAGTATCAACACTCACGGCTATAAACATTTACAACACAATGATAAAACCGCATTTCGAGTTCGGTTCAACAATACTATATACCTGCTGTTCAACAACACAAATAGAAAGACTACAAAAATTACAAAATAAAGCAATGAGATCAATAATAAAATGTAATATTTATACACCAATAGAATATATGCTAGAAACTCTTAAATGGCTTAATATAAAACAAAGACTTGAATTTAACACACTCATATTTATACAAAAAATGAAAATGGGAAACGCACCGCAGTATCTGGTAGAACAACTAAATTATGTAGGTGATATGCAACCATATCAATTAAGAAATGCTGGGAATTTTAGGCTTCCACAGACAACAACCACTGCAGCACAAAGGTCACTATTCTATAAAGGACTACATATGTATGTACAACAAGCTTCCAACTTACATAAAAGAAGAGGAAAACAATAATATTTTTAAAAGAATAATTATATCTTTTATAAAAAATAATAACTTCGAGAGGTTTTGATAACATTAAATATTTATATTCAAATAAAATAAAGTAGAATATTGTAAAGTATTTTAATACTACTAAATTTAAATAAAAAAAAAAAAAAAAAAAAAAAAAAAAAAAAATGTATAAATATATTTTAAATTACAAGGGTTAATTTGTTAATTGACACTGTGTGACGACTGTGTCAGTTTTTTGTTTGTTTATTTATAAATTTTAAAGTGATGCAAGCGATACATTGATGGAAGATACATCGCCGTTATATTCTTGTAAAAATTAAAAACCAGTACCTCGTTTCTGTATTTCTCGCTTCGTAAAATTTTCCGCATGAAACGTGTGAATTGCAACAAAAATAGAGTGAAATGAAACAAAAAATGGTTTTTCTCACGCAAGTGTTTCTGTATCTTTTCTTGGCGAGAATTATCTGTAATTTTAATAATTTTCCAGCAATTATTGGAAGGATGCGAGAAAAAGTGTTTCTATAACAATGTTTTGCGAAAAGTTTCTTTCAAGAACTGTCAAAATAAGTCGCATTTGAAATTGGTGGCGAGAAAAACAAAATGTAGATATTTTGAATTTAAAATATGTTTATATACTATTTATTTTTAAATAAATAAAAAAATAGAAGGAATATAAATGATGAATGCATAATTTATATGATGAAAATAAACAAAAAACCATTGTTATATTTTGTTATTTTAAATTTTTTTTAGCCTTTTCTTGTTTTGGTTTTAATCAGCGCTGCCAGGTAAATTTGGCGGTATTCTACGAACCATAGAAAAAAAATGGGTAGATCTAGGGATGTCAATTCCGAAATCCCGAATATCGAAATCCCGGGATTATTCTAAAAATTTAAGTCCCGAATCCCGGGATTTTTATGTAAAAATTTTGGGTTTATTAAAAATGTGCTACAAGTGAATAAATGTTACATGTAACGAATTTGTACCACAGAAAACAAAATCAGAAGGTAAAGTTCGGTGTGGTCTTTTTTAATGAGAATTAAATGAGAATTAAACTGCGCACGCAAAATGCAAGTTGTGCAAAAAGTTGTTAAAAAATTTAAGGGGTTCTATCAAAGATCTTTTGACACATATTTGTTTAAGTTTATTTTATATTTGAGATAAAATAAATAAAATATTGTCATACAGCATATATCTAGCACTACCCAGAAGTGTTGAATGCGAACATTGCTTTCGTCGGCAGCATATGTTTGCAATAAAATAAGGTATCGATTATTAGACTTCATTCATTTATTTAAGAAGCTTTTTAAAATATAAGTTTTAATACATAATACTTCCATATTTCTTCAAAAGAATACATTAAACTGTTTAATTTTGTAATAAGTTTAGTTTTCTTTATGAATTAATTTGTTTTAATACCTATACATAAACATTAAATTATAATTAAATCCGTCCTGGGATCCCGTTTTTTTTATATTAAAAATCCCGAATCCCGGGTTTCAAAAAACCTGGCTTTGTTTGGCATCCCTAGGTAGATCCTTACAATGGATTGTTTGTTTATTTCATATGAATGAACGTTGATGGCGATACATCCGGATTACAGACATTTTTGGGGACAATTGGCAAGACACTTGAAAACTGTGGAAAAGGCCAATAACACAGTTTAAACAAATTTCGTCTAATTTACCAGAGCTTTTTCTTGAAGATATAAGTACAGACCAAAAGTTGTATAGGTGGACCGCGACATCTGTTCAAACTCATTGAGCTATTAACCACCAGCTTTGAAATCTATTGTCGGCCCGGTAATTGCAATATTGAAGGATCCTAAGCCATACATTCGCGAATTAGCTTTCGACCGGATTTTAGAAAGCAGAGTAATGACATACATAAGTGACCCAGCCTAATGTATAATCCTGAAATTTTTCGTATCTTTTGAATCTGTACGCAAAATGTACAGAAATAAAATATTAAACTTTGGTTAAACAGTGCCATTGCCGCTTATGAGTATTGAGAAAAAGTGTTTAATTTAAAAAATGTTGTTAATGAGCCGATGTTTAAAAATTAAATAAATTAGTTTGTTTAACATTTGCACTTCCATTTTCGAATGCATGTGTGGATAGAATTTTAAGCCAACTAAAACTTATTGAGACTGCCCATCGTAACCGACTCAATACCAATACAATAGCAGCTTTAATAATGGCGAAAGAAAAAATTAAGGAAGTTTCAACATACGATGCACCTAAATCGATGATTACTAGTGGTGCGGAATTATGATCATCTTTTTATTTATATGAACTTTTTGATATAATTGCCTAAGTATAAACGCCTTAGCTCGTATATTAATTTTTACAAAAATGAATTTGTTTTGATACCATCCAAAGATAGTAACATATTATTAATTTTAAAGTTTGCTTACTGTATTTTTAAAAATTACCCATCTCATATTTATGACTTAAATAAATATAAAAATGAATTTATTTTATATTATTTTCTTTACAATACGTATCATATGGGCATTTCCATTTTGACGTGTCGTTATATTTGCACCCCAAAATTTAAAAAAATGAAATGAACAAGTCAAATTTGTAAAAAGGGTTTTTATATATACAAAGTAATTAAGTGGCACTATATTCAGAAAAAAAAATTACAGCAATTGACGCTAAGGATTTGCAGATATGTATGTATAAGCAAAAATATGCGCTGGCGTGACGTTAAAAAAAACGGAAGTGTATTTTGACTTGTATTACAAAACTGAATAAGACTGCGAATTGAGCAAGTCGTTTTGTATAACACCTTTTTTAGTTAGATTTAAATTTAAAAATCTTTACTCGTTTAAAGGTAGATATGGGCATTTTCAGCGATAAGTCTACTTTTTTTTAATGTAACGCCAGAATGCAAAAAAGCTTGTACTTTAAAACCATGTCACTGTGGTTTCCCTAAAAAAGCTAGGGTCTTCAAAATTTTTCAGCTCATTTCATTTTAGGAAAAAATAGTAACAACTGTAGCCACAGTAACTATTTGATCTTTTAAGGGTTAATTGGATCTGTTTTAAAAATGTTTGAAATAAAGTACAGTAGAATCGCGATAATTCGTCATCGCAAGGGACCGGCCATTTCTTACGAATTATAGGGGTTTTCGATTTAGCGGGATTTCGATTTACCGATTTAAATAAAATTAATACGAATCAACGGGGTTTTTCAATTAATTTACTAAAACAATAAAAAACACATAAAAGACAATTGTTAAAAATAAAATATACCTATAAAAATTATTTATGTAACAAACTGATCTTAAGAAAATAAACACACGAACAAGCAAAAACCCACGCAAAAAAAACGGTAAACAAAAAATCATTATTTCCATGTTTCTGTTGTTTTTATTACGAATTATAAGTGGTAGTTAGCAAACAATTACGATTTATAAGATGTAAAGACGATTTTCTTCGAAAAAAAAATTACGAATTATCGAGGGGACCAAAATGTATGGAAATTTTACGAATTAACGAGATGTTTTCAAGGGACCGACAGTTTATTACGAATTATCGGGAATTACGATTTATCGGGGTACGAATTATCGGGATTTGACTGTATTTTAATATGAAAATTTGGTTGTTTTAAACAAGTTTTGTAAATTTGTATTTCATTTTAATTCATTCGAAATATACACTGAAAAAAACTAAATTAAAAAGTTAAACAAAGTTAAATAATGCATTACAGTGCTGTCTGGGTAGAGTGAACCCCCGATGCTATGAATACCTCGTTAAAGTGAACAGCAGAATGTTTACCACAGAATACACAGAACTGTAAAAAGTGACGTGTGGAAAAGGCCCAAATCAGTTGCGAGGGCAGCTTTCGAAGAAAGAGACAGAAAGATTTTTTTGGTAGTGAAGTGACAAGGTGTAAAAGCAGGCCGCAACAATCAACACAAATGGCGTGATCAAAACAAAAATAACAAAACACAAACCACGTTAAACAAATGCATTAGTTCAACAAACGTTGTTTTTTGTGCAAAAAAATGTATTTAGTAATAATGTTTTGTGTTATAATGTTATTTACTTACTTAAATATTATTTACTCGTGTTGGGGTGAACTTAAAAGTTAATTTTTACAACAGTTTTGTAAATAAATCTTAACTAAATAAATTTGTGTTCATTGTATTGCGGCATAGAATATGATGAAAAGAGAAATGCAAAAGGGCAGCTTTCTTTGAAAGAGACAAAAAAAACGCAAAATCTTCCGTCTCGTGACAGTTCTGTGATGTTTACATTGTCTACTCTGTAGAGTGAACACTCATGAACCTCTATAGAGTGAACATACTTTATAGTGAGTTTTAAGGTTTGGCGAAGGAGAAAAACAATGAAAAAAGGTATTAAAATTAAAGAGAACATAAAATAACCGTAAAGTTACGATTCTTTTAGAGTAAGTTGACAAGTTACTCTAACAAATACGCATTCTATGAAGTGTTAATTTATTTAAGTCTGCATGCGCGCATTAAGGTCGTGTCTCAAAGTTAATTTCTGAATAATTGGTCATAAATTTAAACTTTAGCATTACATGGAAAAAAATAAAATTTATAACCTATAAATGCATTTAAAATAAATAAATAAGTTTTGTAAATAAAAAAAAAATTCAACCTTGATTAAGTGAACAACCTGGGTATAGTGAAATCGCTCTGCAAAAATTAGTTCACTTTACCCAGACAGCACTGTATATGGTATTATTAAGTTATATAAGGTAATAAAGTAAAATAGTAGTAATATATATCAAATATTAAGCAAATTTAAAACTTCTGACTTAAACTACTTCTTTTATTTGTTAGTAAGTTTCGGGCTCCAGAAATAAATGGATCTGAACTTAAAAAGAGGCGACTTAAAAGATCTGTATTAATTTATCTTTACTCATATTCTTAAAAAGAAATAGTACAAAACAAAATGCTATTCACTATTTTTCGTCGGATGACTATGTAAATCACACCCATATGCGAAAATATGCAAAAACCCGCGGCCACAATATTTTTAAATTTAAAGAGGGATAAAAAAACCTACAATTTGATGCATAAGGCGTTGTGGGCAGATGAGGGCCATATCACTAAAAGTCTACGTGCACGTGAAAAAGAAATTTTTGAAAAACGTGTGTTTTCTCTGCGGAAGATCGTAACGAAGCCATATTTTTGATTTTCGGCTTTTCAACTAGTATAACTATAAAGATCTGATAGAAAATATGTTTTTTTTATAATATGGGGAACTTTGGGCCCCACCCGGCACGACTAGGCACCGTCGGATTGACCTGAAAAATTAGATCATGATTTCTTACACCAAACCTCATATTTTAAGCAGCGCAAACAATTAAATTTAAAAAAAAAAATTGCGACCAGTCTACTATGCAACCACAATTTATGCAATATAAACATACCTCCACTTTCAACGGGCACAAACAATAAATCTCGCCAAAAAAACAACAAAATTTATTAGATTCATAAAATTTAGAGTGTTATCAATAAATTTTGTGCAATAAAGCTTAAAAAAACCATAACTTTTTTAATTTTTGGCCTATGTGGGAAACAACTGTGCATGTTTTTCAAATGTTATCCCTTTTGTTACAAAATGTAGAACTAGTTGCGCTTTACACCAAAATATAAAAAAGTTAACTATACGTATAAAATTGTTTAAGAAACAATAAAAATTACTTCTGGCGTTACGTGACAAAAAGTAGACTTTTCGCTGGAACTGCCCATTTATGAAATAAAAATGTTATGTTAATAAATGTTAAACGTTAAAAATGGATTTTAAATTTTTCTTCAAAATTTATCTTTTTGGGAAAAAGTGTTTATTTTTGGAAACTAAAATGTATCTTTCTCGAAATTTCACTAGCAACACTGTTTTTGACATTCTTTATAAAAGTTTAAGGTTGTCCCATATTACAATTATAAAAATACTTTAATAACGGGTAAATTTACAAAAAAAAAGTAAGGAAAACGTATACAAATTACACATTACTCTAAAAATGGATATTTACAAAAAACCGGCTTGAGCAAAACTAAAAAACGGCCGAATAATAAACGTTCGATCTCCCTACTCGGTATGCATCAATATCAAATGACCTCAAATGAAACTAAAAGCAATTCCAATTAATTGGCTTATTGGAAGAAAATGCAGTTGTGCGCTTGTTATGACTGATACTTTACGCGACCAAGTAAGCGGGTTTCCCATTTAATTTCTTTCTTTAGCGATTCGTTTTATATACATATTAGCAAATGTTTTAATCTTGTAAATTGAATTTTGCTAAAACAATGTAAAGAATTCTTATAAATACAAATTTTTATTAAAAAATAGGCAGAATTTTTAAATTTAAATTGTATAATTTAAAAAAAAAGAATGCATATGACATGACGTTAGTTAAAGCGGTTGGTTGGCGGAGTCTGCTCATAATCACTCTATAGTTGGAATGGAATTCAGTTTATTTAATTTTTGTTAACTTTTTTATTTTGTCTGTTTTTTCACAAAGATTTTTATAATGTTTTTATTGCTGTTTTTTTATTTTTTAATTTTTGGCACATAGCCAAATGAAGTGGTTGGATGTTTATTTTCTTGTGTTTGTTTGTATATTTGTGGTATTTAGATGCCACTTATAAGTTTTAAGCATTTATTTATCATATATTTAATGTTTTTTTTTAATATTTGTCTGACACAAATTCTATGAATAAAACAAGTAAGAATTCTATATTCATCTCTGCCTAATCTTTGATACCCCCACCAATAAGATAAAAATTTTCAGAAGCAAAATTTCTATTGGATCTGAAATAGTTTGTAAACTTATCTTCATAAAATTTTAAGAATGCGCTTTAAATGGGACATATGGTAATTAATGAACCGATCATCTCAAAATGTTATGATTTTTTATACCCTCCACCACAATTAGTTGTGAAGAGGGTATATTCAGTTTGTCATTCCGTGTGAAACTTTTTTACTATTCATCTCAGACCCTATAAAGTATATATATTCTGGGTCCTTGAGTAATTTTAAGTCGATTTAGCCATGTCCGTCTGTCTGTCCGTCTGTCCGTCTGTCCGTCTGTTGAAAACACGCTCACTTTCGAAAAACTCAAAAGAAATCAACAAACTTGGTGTCAAATTGCTTGTAGTTATCCTAAGCAGTTTGGGATTGAAATTCAGCTAAATCGGTTCAATAGGATCTGAGCTATGAATCAAAATGTGGAACCACCACCTAAAAAAAATTGATAATTTTGTTACAAAAACTAACATAAATGGTGGAAAAATGCACAGAATGATATAAGATTTCGCAACAATTCGTTTTATTCAACTGGAAATCACGCTGTGAAATTTCGTGAAGATCCGTCAATAATTTACCCTAGGCCCCATATAAGCCCTACTCCCGGAAAACAGTATATGAAGCCTTAAACCCTAACTAACAATGCTATCATTACAAATTTTGGCAAGTCACAGTTACATAGGACTAGAAATTAAACTGTTAAGTTTCGTGAAGATCGGTCCATAATTTACCATAGGCCCCATATAAAACCTACTTCCGGAAAACAACTTAGTACGCCTAAAAACGTAAAAAATAATGCTATCATAACAAAATTTGGTACATCGAAGTTTTATAGAACTAAAAATAAATCTTTGAAATTTCGTGAAGATCGGTTCATAATTTACCATAGGCCCCATATAAACTTTACTCCCGGAAAACAACTTAGTACGCCTAAAAACGTAAAAAATAATGCTATCATAACAAAATTTGGTACATCAAAGTTTTATTGGACAAGAAATAAAATTGTGTTATTTCGTGAAGATCGGTCCATAACTTACCCTGGGCCCCATATAAACCTTACTCCCGGAAAACAGTTTAGTACGCCTAAATCCGTAAAAAATAATGCTATCATAACAAAATTTGGTACATCAAAGTTTTATAGGACAAGAAATAAAACTGTGTAATTTCGTGAAGATCGGTCCATAATTTACCCTGTGCCCCATATAAACCCTACTCCCGGAAAACAGTTTAGTACGCCTAAAACCGTAAAAAAATAACGCTAGCGTAACAAAATTTGGTACGTCACAGTTTTATAGGACTATAAATGATACTGTGAAATTTCGTGAAGATCGGTCCATAATTTACCCTGTGCCCCATAGAAACCCTACTCCCGGAAAACAGTTCAGTACACCTAAAACCATAATTAATAATGCTATCATAACAGAAATTGGTACGTCACAGTTTTAAAGGACTAGAAATGACGCTGTGAAATTTCGTGATGATCGGTCCATAATTTACCCTAGGCCCCATATAAACCCTTCTACCGGAAAACAGTTTGGTTGCCTTAAACCATAATTAATAACAAATCGTCACAGTTTAAGATTATAATAACATCATACAGATATTACTCCTTAAACATTCGAACTGTCGGTGGAGGGTATCAAAGATTCGGCACAGCCGAATATAGCACTCTAACTTGTTTTATTATAGTCACATAAAAAATAATTCGACCTTATTTTAACAAAATATCAGTATTTGTTTCGACTTTAGTCATGTTAAAGTAATTAAGGTGAAAGGTGTTTCAACATGGTCCTAAAGTAAACGTTTTAGTCGTTAAGACGGCTTTATAAGTTGATTAATATAATTTCTGGTCATATAAAAGGAGAGCGTACCAAATTTACTGACAATCATTGCAGTCCGCTACTGGTTTTTTATTTGCTGGAATGCCACTTAATTGGCTGTTCCAACAGGATAACGACCTGAAACACTCTTCGGGTCTTGCAAAAAATGGATTTTAGACAACGTTGTTGATTTAACTTCTTGGCCTGCGCAATCCCCGTGTCTATATACCGCACACAATTTATGGAAGATTGTTTGTAAAAGGATTGGAGCATTAAAATCCCAAAATAAAGACGAACTGTGGGAGAACATTCAAAAGGCGTGGTTCCAAGCCAAAACGATGTAAGGCCGTGGTTTCTAATAAAGGATATGCGACCAAATACTAGAATTAAAGTATATTTTTAAACGTTATTGTATTTTTTTTTTAATTGCCCTACTTTACTGTCCATTAAAAATCATAGATATAAATGGACTTATAATGTGTATACCCTCCACCACGACTAGTAGTGAATGAGGGTATACTAAGTTTGTCATTCTGTGTAAAACATTTTTTTATACATCTAGGACCCCATGAAGTTATATGGGCATTTCCGTCAAAAGGTCCACCGTGACCGAAAATTTAAAAGTTATTAAAAGCTGATTATCAGGGAAACCAAAAATGTGCAATTGCATGTTTTTCCTTGTGAGACCAATGAAGGCAGAAACAATATATTTATCCGTTTTAGAGCTTTTTATGAATTTTGGCATCGATTTGTTAGTGCATATGTTTGCATGTTTTACCGTTTGCAGCATTTTTTTGCATAATTTAGTTAAAAGACTTTTCTGCAGCTTTTTTTCAGTTTCTAGCTCATATTTTGCCTTTTTGAGGCATATTTTGATACATTTTTTATATGCTTGCAAGAGATTTCGCAGCAAATAAAAATTTTTTTTTACGAAATTTTGGCCGTCTGGCCAACGCTAATGCCTGTCCATGTTAATTTGACAAATTTTGTAGACACATTTTAATTGTACTAAGAACGAAGTCTATGTAAATGGTGAGAATCGATCTATAACTTTACATATTCCCAATAAAAACTTCTTTCCAAACTAGACTCTGTGTCCGTAAACCATCTTATTATGTTGGTATCAAGATAAAATTCCCAAAATTATTTTACTGCAAACTAAATTATTTTCTAATCAGTTCACATTTGCCAAAAACACCCATCTTTAAAAAGATTTAACTTCATTTTAAATGTTAAAATTAAACAACAATTTAGTGACCGTCCCTAAAATCCCTTTAAGACAAAAAAAATCATATGGATGTCAATATCTAGATAGTATTCGGTTTTAGTGTTTGGGCTTTACAGGTTATAATTTTAGGATTGTTTTTATTAAATGGAACTGTTATTAAATTGTTGAATATTTTGTTTTGAAACTAGAAATTTTTGAATTTCTTGAAGCATATTTTTAACAATTTTCAGGACATATTTTCAAGTTTTTATTGCATATTTAATGCGCATAAAACGTGTTTTTAGAGCATATTTCTGGTTTCCCTGCTGATTATTTTACGATATTGTTATAGAGAAATATTTAGATTTTACTAATTTTATAAATTTACCCATAAATTTGTTCACTTAGATGAACAATCAGATTGCAAAGTTGTGCAAACGTAATTTCTTATTTGTGAGAATGTTTTATTGTATGTTTTCTTTAATATTTATCTTTCTTAAAAGATGTGATTTTTGATATAAATTATTCCAAAAAAAATTTGTAACATGGTCTGTAATCTAAGGAAGAGTTCAAAGAGAAATATGTTATTCGGATAAACGGTAAATTTTTATTTTATTTTAACCAATATTCAGTTGAATTATTACGGAAAAAAATTCACGTTCGAAATGTGACGTATCGACCCAGATTTTGGATTAAAAAAAAGAAAATACAGACGATTTTGGAATCAAACCAAAGACATTTTAATGTTACATTGCTACGTAAAATACTGAAAGTAGTTTGACTAAAAAATTGCGCCAGGTTTCGTTGAATTACGACTTTTTATACATGGCCACAAAAACTACTTCTGTTTTTTTCACGTTATTAAAAGCTAATTATTTTACGATATTGTTATAGCGAAATATTTAGTTGTAGTTGTGCAAACGTAATTTCTTATATGTGAGAATGATTTATTGTATGTTTTCTTTAATATTATCTTCCTTAAAAGAGGTGATATTTGATAAAAATTATTCCAAAAAATGTTCTTACATGGTCTGTAATCTAAGAGTAAATTTTTATTTTGTTTTAATCATTATTCAGTTAAATTATTATGGAAAAAATTTCACGTTCGAAATGTCACATATCGACCCTGATTTTGGTTTAAAAAAAAAAGAAAAATACAGAAGATTTTGGAATCAAACCAAAGACATTTTTCCATTGCTACGTAAAATTCTGAAAGTAGTTTGACTAACAAATTGTGCCAGGTTTCGCTGAATTATGCCTTTTTATACATGACCACAAAAACTACTTCTATTTTTTTCACGTTCGAGCCCCTACTTCTTTTGCCATTATCTTTGACCTAGAATCTCGCCCTCCATAAACTTTAGCATAGATAACAGTGCTTTCTTAGTGCTATAATTTAAGGGTTAAGATAACGTTAAAATATACGTTGTTTAAAATGTTATTGCATTTTTGATGCGTACGACTGTCACGTTCAACACTTTGGATTTACCCATATATTCTGGCTCCTTGAGTAATTCTAAGTGTCCGTCTGAGCGTTTGTGCGTCTGTTGAAAACACGCTCACTTTCGAAAACCTCAAAAGAAATGAACACACTTGGTGTCAAATTGCTTTTAGTTATTCAAAGCAGTTTGAGATTGAAATCTAGCAAAATCCGTTCAGTAGGATCAGAGATATGAATCAAAATGTGGAACCACCACCCTTAAAAATTGATAATTTTGTTACAAAAACTAACATAAATGTTGAAATAATGTTTTATTTGACTGGAAATCACACTGTAAAATTTCGTGAAGATCGGCCATAATGAACCCCTAGGCCCCATATAAACCCTACACTTGGAAAACAGTTTAGTACGCCTAAAACCGTAATTAATTATGCTATCGTAATAAAATTTGGTACGTTACAGTTTTATAGGACTAGAAATGACACTTGGAATTTCGTGCAGATCGGTCCATAATTAACTTAAAGCTTCATATAAACCCTACTCTCGGAAAAAAGTTAAGCACGCCTAACGCTAGAAACACAACTGGGACGAACGACGAATTATTCGCAACGATTATTCGTCACCAGAAATAGAATACATTGGTGTATATGAAAGTATACACGATCATTGCGTAGACCGAAATTCATCGTGTGTACTCTGCGATAGGTTTATTTCTATTTCTTACGCAGACGAACGACGAACAAATTGGGAAAGGGACAGCGCAGCATGATAGCAAAGTCCAATATTTATTAAAAATCTTGAAACCTGTAAAGAATTACAGGGACAATTCGCTTATATTGCAAACTTGGCTAAAATTCGCGAAAAAATTGCAAACTTTTAAACAAACACTTAAATTTATTAGAAATTGCCTAATGAGTAAAAAAAAAAATTGCAAAAATGGCAAAAAATTCGCAAAAAATTTTAATATATCTAAAAAGTCATAAAATTAATTAAAAGTCCCTAAAACTATAAGGAATGGCAAAAATTCGGTAAACATTTCAAAATTAGCGGAAATTCTAAAAAAATTTGCTAACAGCGGCATGATAGCAAAGGCTACTATTTATTATAAATCGTTAAAGCGGTAAAGAATCAGAAAACTTGCAGGAACAAATCGCGAACATGGCTGAAATTCGCGAAAAATTGCGAATTTAAAACAAAACCAAAAACAGAACACCAAAAATGCTGAAGTAATCCATTTCGAGTGGATTCGGATTCTAGAACACATCCGATTAATAGTTTTTTATAAATTAAAAAAATTTTAGGTTCACGCACTTATTGTGTCTCATTCACGAATTTACGCAACTAATTCTTGCCGACGAATTCGTCGTACTATGCGAAGTTCGTCGTTCGTCCCAGTTGTGTTTATACCATAAAACCGTAATTAATTATGCTATCATAAAAAAATTGGTACGTCACAGTTTTTAGGACTAGAAATCACACTGAAAAATTTTGTGAAGTCCGGTCCATTATTTACCTTAGGCTCTATATAATCCCTACTCCCGGAAAACAGTTTAGAACGCCTAAAAGCGTTATTAATAATGCTATCAGAATTATATAAAGAAATCACACTAATAAATTTCGCGATGATCGGTCCATAATTTACTTTAGGCCCCATATAAAGCTCACTCTGGTTAATTAATTAAATACGCCTTAACCCTTAATTAATAATGCTATTATAATAAAATTTGGTACGTCACAGTTTTATAGGACTAGAAATCACACTGATAAATTTCGTGATTTATTTATTTTATTTATAATTAAATACGCCTAAAGCCGTATCAAATATAGATATTGCGGCAAAATTTCTTTCAAATTAGCTTCATATGGCTAGAAAAATTTTCATGCAATTTTGTGAAATACGGTCTATAATTTACCTTAGATCACATATTTAGCAGCCTTTTGAAAACTAATTTCACCGCTGTATTGAAGTTTATTAAAATTTATGTTTTTTAATACCAGAAATCATTCTGCAGAATTTTGGGAAGATTGGTCCATAACTTACCATGGCTTTAATATAAAATCCCCTACTGAAAGTCATTAAAGTTCGGCTGAAACTGTTACGAATCATGACTTTTTACTCAAGCTAGTTAAAATTGCTAAAAAAGCATAACACTTTCTGATTGTCGCTCAAGAATTTAATATAGGAATGTCTAAACAGAAACCAATTTTAATGCTGACGTCTATTTTTATGAAGATAAATTAATAATAAATAGATATCATATAGATCCAAGTCCTGAAATATTCGAACTGTCGGTGAAGAATATCAAAAATTTGGCACAACCGAATGTAGCACTCTAACTTGTTTTTTTTTTATTAAATCTAGCAAATTTTTGTTAAAAATATTAGCAACTTATTTTGCAAGGAATATAATTACAAATTTTAAACAAAACATGTTCGTTTTATATATATATATTTTTTTTTGGTATAATATAAACTTGGAATAAGTGACCCTTTATATCGTCACCTAGAACGCAAAAGGCCCTAACTAACCAAAAATTAAATTCGACTTTTTTTATTGATTTGATGTATCAACACAAATATGCACAAAAAATGTTGGAAAATTTCGACAAAACTCACCATTTTATTAACAAAAAACAAACGGCCCTATCTATAAAAGAAAATATGATAAACGCTAAAAGACCTCACTTACTGCTTTCATAATATGCAACATTGTCAAAACAACTGGTAAGTTTTACAAGAAAATTAGAAGAAAATAGAAAAAATTACAAACAGCTTAATGCAATTTATCAATTTACTATTTTAAATTGTTTTTTGTTCTTCTATAAAATTTTCAAAATGTTAGATAGGGCCTTTTGCGTTTTAGTTGACGATATATACTTTAAAAAGGTCTTAGATGAATATTAAAAAAGTTTAACACGGAATGACAAACTTACTGCCTGCTTAACGATTTCGAACGTCAACGTTCGCATAGAAAATTACATTTAAAACAAAAACAAATTTTCGAATTTTGTGTTTGGTTCGAAATCAAAGAACAGGCTGTTGGTATGTGTACCCTCCATTCATCGTATGCATTTATCATCATGTTTATGCATCTGCTAAGTCTCGCGTTTTTAGATGTTTAAAAATATATCTTATTTTAAAATTTTCCCTGCACTTTTTATCGTTTAAGGCCAGTTTACACGGTAATATAATGTATTACGACATGTCGAAAGATTATGTAGAATGAGAAAAATCTTATCATGTAAAAGCAAAATGTATTGAGTAAGAGAGAATACAGATACAAAATCTGACAAGCGGTCGGTAAATGGTTTTTTTCTAAACCATTTTAGAAACTTATGTATTCTCATCACACCAGAGGTGTATTTTAACGGAGTACATTAAAGGTGATAGCATTTTTATACAATTACAAAAACAACTAAATTCAACTCAGGAAATTTTCATGTTGTTTTTGTAAATATTTAAAACTGCAACCATCTGCTTTTTTGTTATTATTTTTGATTTTACTTATACCATCCGTGTAAACATGAATTATACTTACAAAAGATTTTTATTTTTTTCTTTTAAACACGGAGAGAATTTCATAATATTTTGATTCTACAAAGTCGTAATACATTGTATTACCGTGTAAACTGGCCTTTAACCAGACGGTTGATCTAGATGACTTTGTGTTTTATGTCCTAATTTATATCAAAAACCTTATAATCAGACAAACAAAAACTATTTTGGAAATCATTATAAAACAAACCAAGGTATATTTTGAGGAGTGTAATCAATTTTTTTCTTTTCATACAAAGCTTGTCGGTCTAATGTACTTACTATATTTGATCCATTTTTTGTAAACATTGAGATTTGTATTAATTTTTACATACAGCAGATTTGTTGATATTTTAAATTTTATATTTAATTCACTATAAAACGGTGATGTATTCAATAATCTGTAGAATATTATGAAGTTTATTGATTTAATGAGGTTTTGCAACGTACTTTTTCAGATCTAACCCGAACCTTCTAATTTTTGGAAATTCGGCCCTTTTAATTTGGAACTTTTTTGTCATCCAATCTTTCTTTTTAACCAATAAACATAGAAATATAGTTTATATCACATTCAAAACTAATCTAAAATAAACAAATACGAATTCCATGCTTTTTCTTTTTTTATTGACATATACGTATTAATTTATGGGCCCCCACTACAATAATAAAATTTTTTGATACCTTAACGGTGAGAAAAAAATACCAAAAAGGGGGAAATACGGGAAATTAAATTCCTTTCTTAAGCTTTTTGTTTTACAACTGGTACTTCCTTGAATTATTGTTAATGTTTTACATATAAACATAAAATTCAACATGCAACGTCCTGAGTGGATAAGAACCCGTGGGTGAATTTTTTGGACCTTTTTTCTGTAACAGGTATTTTTGAATTTTCGTTAGTTTTGGACCTGGAAACATAAAATTAAACATTCAAGATCCTCAGTGAACGATAATTTGTAAGAGGGATCTTTTTGGTACTTTTTTGTTATTTAACTGGTACTTTTTAAATTTTCGTTAATATTGCACCTATAAGCATACAATTTAACATACAATGGCCTGAGCAGATGAGAATGACTGTTTGGTCTATTTTAATCTAGAAACATTAACTTTGTCATATAAATACATATGTTAATGCTAGCTAGTATTTTATATTTGTCCAACATTTTTATGAAAATATTTTTTAGGTGTTTACAAAATAAGTAGGATTATTTGTTGAACGTTTTCCTTTCAAATAAGCCATTTTGGTTTTTAGGCCATTTTTTTAACAACTTTTTAGAGCATTTTTCAATTTATTACTTCATATTTAATGCGCACAAAACACGTTTTAGTGCACATTTCCGGTTTCCCTGGCCAATTCGTCGGTTGATAATTTAATTGTCGTATGTGGATTCCGATAGTATGGAGTAAATTGAGTTTGAAAATTGCTCCAGCAACTACAACATACGAAAAACTCAACACTCCATATCTCGAAAAGCGTATGAGGTATCGAAAACTGATTACGCCAAATGAAAGATCAGGTCGAAAAACCTAAGGATTCGATCTTAACTCAAAACCGCAAAAAAATCCACATACGGCAATTAAATTATCAACCGACGAATTGTCTATTTTCTATAAAAGAAATATCAATTAAATTAAAATTATTAAGACCACACAATTTTTTCTTAAAAAAATGTTAATTTACAATGTATCTTTTAATTCAAAATACTTTGTACATATTCTCTTCTTGGCTGCTAATTTTTTTGTATTATGTTTTTACTATTCGTAGTATTGACGTTAATTCATTTTATTTTTGTCAATAGAAATTGTATAATCAATAGTTTTTTCTTCCTTTATGTTTTTCTTTTTTGTAATTTTTGTTTCTTTTTTACCTTTTTAAGTGTTCACATCACGTAAACAAATGGTGTTTTTTAAGCCGACTAGAACTTAAGAAATTTTTTAGCTGTAACACGAACTGTCATTCTGCGCTCACTTTATGACATTTATGATCAGAAATTATTACCCCCTGTTTCCACATGCATGTGCAATTTCGAAAAACTCAATACTCTCACACTTTTTCACTAACATTCACACAATTTTTATACTTTCAGCCTGTTTCAGGCTGTCTCCCCGATTTTTCGTTGATAACACTCGTTTACAGCCAAAAAATACCAAGAACGCCACATGCCTAGATAAGTTAATTGGGACCTCCTGAACACGAAAACCGCTGTAATTTTTTTTTCCTAAGTACCGTTTTTTAGATAACGGTACTTTTGTGTTTTTCGGTGTATGGTCCCACTCAAACCCTTGTGGAGCCCAACCAAAAAGTCCGATCGAAATAAATGGCATATCGTTGGAATGGTAATTAAATGCCGATATGTTAAATACTGATGGACGCCGAATATAGTGTGTGAGCAATGAAGATGAAAATATTGTCGTTCCACAAAATCCTTAATAAAAACTTTATTTTTCATTTGAGGTGTCATTTCTTAGCCATTTCTTATCAGAGAAAAGGCATTCAATTACCTTTCCAACGATATGCCACTTATTTCGATCGGACTTTTTGGTTGGGCTTCACAAGGTTTTGAGTGGGACCATACACCGAAAAACACAAAAGTACCGTTATCTAAACAACGGTACTTAGGAAAAAAAATTACAGCAGTTTTCGTGTTCAGGAGGTCCCAATTAACTTATCGAGGCATGTGGCGTTCTTGGTACTTTTCCAAATTAAAAATTTGTAAAGCAGTGTAATTCGTATACACTACTTGCACGTGGAAACGTAGGGTTACATATTACATTTCCTTAAGAACAGCTGCGGTATCTTAATGTCAAAAATCATTTTCAAATGCTTCGAAACTAAACTTTTTGTGTATTGATCTGTTGAAACTAAATTTTTTGTGTAGTTTTTACAACATCAAGTTCTTAAAAAAACACCCTTTACAATACGGTATGCACATGAATAGTGTCGAGGTTTAGTGTTGTGCCGCAATGCAAGCCGTCAAAGCTAAGTTAAGTGTTTGTGTTTAAAATGGGAAATTGTTCATTTATGGAAAAATAATCACCCAACAATGATCATCATAAAAGGATTCTGTGGCTTTTTTTGTTATTTAATACAACAAAATTATCATTTGCACAATAATGGCAAATACAAATTAATAAAATAATTGTTGAGTCAATGAAAAAGCTGATTATATTAATATTTTTTAACAGAATATGTGTTAATTATGTACACAATGGAGCAAATTTGAACACAAAAAAAAATCATATATTTTATTAATATTTCACGATATTTTTTTAAAAAAAAAACTAAAAAAAAAATCTTTATTAAATATCTCATATATTAAAATTACAGCTTCAGAAATTAAAGCTGATTTAATTTAATGGGTTATAATGTTCAGTTTTTTTATTTTCTATCAATTTAAAACAAATACAAACAATTAAGAAAGTATAGACAGACGATCAAGCCCAAACCCTACATCACAGTATAGGAAAACAATTTTTGCGGGTGTACCCTATTTGGGACTCATGGGCAATCATGGACCCGCCTAAACAAAATTATACCTATGTCCTTTATTTATCTAAAAAAAAATAATTAGAATACAAAAAAAATGTAAAATAAAATATTTAAATAAACTGTTCACGGAGAACATAGGGCGTCAAATTCAAATTTGTTGACGTTTCTGTAATCGATGGGGCTTAAGATGATCGACTGATTAGGCTAAAGCTTCCGATCCTAGAGTTGGGACTGCCAACAAACCGTCAAGTTTCCAGGGACGCATCGCTGTTAGCAAGCACTCTGGGTACTCGGTACTGTACGCCTTCTCACTTTAGTTGCCACCAAACGGAAGCCTGAATGACATTACCAGGGAGCACTTGGTCTAAGACCGGAAGTTGTGAGATGCTTGTGAATTTCGATAGAGGAATCGCTTCTTGCTACCCTCAAGTGGATACCAGAAGGTGAGCTTTTAACCTCTGAGAAAAGCCCCACCCCCGATTTAAATGCAGACTAAATAAAAAAATTTAAATTTTGATATTTTTAATTTTCATTAAATTATTTTTTATGAAGAAAGGAATTTAACAACATGAAATTAATCAAAATTAATTGAAAATTTTTCATTCTTGATTGCCGTGGGATTGGAACCCAGGCTTTCACGGGCAGGTTGTCCCTTACATGTTTCAATTGCAACCACTCAATCTCTTCAGAGAGTTTTGCCGTTTAACACTCACAGCCATTGACGATTGCTGGCAGTCAGTAGTCAACTATCAACTTTTAAACCAAATTGTATTTAACCTTTGGTTAAACGGCAACACCCTCTGAAGAGATTGAGTGGTTGCAAAAACAAGTAAGGGTCACCTGTCCGTGAAAGCGGCAGTCAAGAATGAAAAATGATCAATAAATTTTAATTAATTTCATGTTGTAAAATTTCTTTCTTCATAAAAAATAATTTAATGAAAATTAAATTTGAATAACTTAAGCCTAATTAAAAAATTGGGATTAAAAACCATAAACAGTTCAACAAAATAACCACAAAACTAATTATGGTTTAAAGCTAAGGCACGAGCTCTATGCTTACATTTGTGTTTCAAGTTGTTGAAAAAGGTCAACAAGAACATTAAAAACAGAAAAATGCAATTTGGACTTCAAGAAGAATTCTTGACAAAAGGTACGAAAAACAGAAGTAAGGAAGAACATGTAAATCAATTAAAATTGATAAGGATTCAAAGCAAATTTCGATTTACAATTGATGTTTGCGTGTTAAACGGCAAAACCCTCTGAACCTGTCCATGAAAGCCTGGGTTCGATTCCCGCGGCAGTCAAGAGTGAAAAATTATCAATAAATTTTAATTAATTTTATGTTGTAAAATTCATTTCTTCATAAAAAATAATTTAATGAAAATAAAATTTGATTAAGTTTAGCCTAATTAAAAATATAAAAATTTAGATTAAAAACCATAAACAGTTCAACAAAATAACCACAATACTAATTAAAAAAATGTAATATAGTTTTTTGGGAAAAGTGAGTTTTTTGTTACCAAAGTCTTAGATTTCTTCGCACTTTTTCCATTAACATTTTCTGGCAATATACACACAGAAAAAATTATTTTTCCAATTCAAACAAAAAATTTGTAGAATCAAACAATTTTTTGTCTGAAATCGGTCCTATAAACAAATTTATTTGTATTTTGTTTACTGAAAAAGCACTGATTTTTTCAAACAAATAATTTAACTGAATCAAACAAAAAGTTTACTGAAATTTATATACTAAATTCCAAAATCAAAAAAAAAAGTTTTTGCACAAGCAATGACGCGCATACAAGTAAGCACTGTATGAGAAGATGAAGGCAGAGCAGAGCCGCCGACTGGCTTTGAGACACATTTTTTTTGTTGGAATAATTTTTGAAACGAAGTCTTATTCATACACACAACACAATGTTTTTCTTCATCACTCACTGTTGCTGTATCCTTTCCTTTCCTAAAGAAGAAATGTAACCAAAAACGGCAGCAGACCGACTCGATATGTTTTTCGTCTCCATTCTATTTTTGTATTTGATGTATTAAACAAAACTGTTTTAAAAAATTGAATACGGGATTTTGTTTATTATAATATTGTTTCTGTTAATTAGTATTGTGGTTATTTTGTTGAACTATTTATGGTTTTTAATCCAAATTTTTAATATTTTTAATTAGGCTTAAGTTCATCAAATTTAATTTTCATTAAATTATTTTTATGAAGAAAGGAATTTTACAACATGAAATTAATTAAAATTTTTCTGATAATTAAAATTTTACTGATAATTTTTCATTCTACTGAAGCTGGTCTCGAACCCAGGCGTTTTTTACAGACAGGTTACCCTTACATGTTTCGATTGCAACCACTCAATTTCTTCAGAGGACTTGCCGTTTAACACTCGCAGCCATCGACGACTGCTGACGTCAATAGTCAAACATCAATCCTTAAACCAAATTGTATTTAACCTTTGGTAGATCGAAATTTGCTTTGAATGATTATCCATTTTAATTTACTTTACATGTTTTTCCATACTTCCGTTTTCTCGTACTTTTGTCAAGAATTCTTCTTGAAGTGCAAAGTACATATTTTGTTTCGTTTTTAATTTTTTGTCCTTCTTTTTCTTGTTGACCTTTTTCAGCACAACTTGAAGGACAAATGCAAACATAGAGCTCGTGCCCTAGCTTTAACAATAATTAGTATTGTGGTTATTTTGTTATTCTGTTGTTTTTAAAAGAGTGAAACGTTTTTTACCTGCTATTGTTTTTCTTATAGTTGCACTTTTTTAAAGCGTATAAATATAGACTGTATGTGTTTTTTGTTGTAGTTCTTATATTTCACATAAAGAAGTGTTGCTTAAGGCCAGTTTACACGGTAATACAATGTATTACGACTTTGTAGAATCAAAATATTATGAAATTCTCTCCGTGTTTAAAAGAAAAAAATAAAAATCTTTTGTAAGTATAATTCATGTTCACACGGATGGTACAAGTAAAATCAAAAATAATAACAAAAAAGCAGATGGTTGCAGTTTTAAATTTTTACAAAAACAACATGAAAATTTCCTGAGTTGATTTTAGTTGTAATTGTATAAAAATTCTACCACCTTCGATATTCTCTGTTAAAATACACCTCTGGTGTGATGAGAATACATAAGTTTCTAAAATGGTTTAGAAAAAAACCATTTACCGACCGCTTGTCAGATTTTGTATTCGTATTCTCTCTTACTCAATGCATTTTACTTTTACATGATATGATTTCTCTCATTCTACATTATGTCGTAATACAATGTATTACCGTGTAAACTGGCCTTTACGGTCAAATAAAAAAATGCAAAAAGACTACAACATTAAAGGGCGTTAAATGTTTCATACAAAATTATGAAAACTTGACACCAATAACGCGTTAATTATATTTTTGAAGAGTTGTCCACATTTTTGTTGGTTAATTAAAAATCAAACAAAAATATTGATTGAATCAGTAAAAAAATTTATAGAAATTAAAAAAATTTTCAAACAAGCATTTGCTTGAAAATAATTCGGCAATAATTTTTTCTGTGCATATTAAAATTTTTTGTTAATTCATTTTTGAACACATTTCAATCTCAACGTTATATTGGGTTAAATTAAAATTAACACGACTATTACAAGGTACATTTCCATCAATGCAAAAGATATATACGTAAGTAAAAACGAGAAAAACCCAAGTTAATATAGTATTTTATGGGTAGATATTGGAGGCAGTAGCGCAGTCATTTGTAGAATGATCTAGATGAGTTTCAGAAGCAAAGTTTTCTGTTCTCTATGTGGTGAAAATATTGTACAAATTACCAACGAAATAACAAACTTAAATAAAATGTGTTCTTTTAAGCACGGTAGAACTTACAAAATACAAACGAACTGTCATACTACGCTAACTTTTGTATTGTTTGGACCCCTGTTAATGCATTGAGCTGTGTTGGAACTAGGCAAATAGGTGATGTGCTCTCTATTTTACATTTATGTTCAGTATATTCAGGCAAATCATCAATAAATTCTCCAAATTTACTTTGAAAAACTGCCATTAATTCACACAAGTTAAAGACGATTTTTGGCGCACGGCTCATTTTGGCTTAACTCAAAAAGGATGCCTGACTTCGTGAAATAACTGTTTAATGCTGATAAACCTACAACAGTTAATGCCTTGGAGACCAACATTGTTCATGTTATTCATGACATACGCTCAGAAAGCTCTTCGTCAAGAAAAGCAGTGGTGCCCATATGTCCAAAATCATTTTCTATTGTTAATGACAAGTGCTCCATGTACAGTTAAGGACATAAATATTCGTACATGGCATGCATAATATGCTTATTATTCAAATTATATGAACAATTAAGTTTGTTTAAACAAAGATTACACTGTGCTCGAATTTGACATTTTTTCTGTCAAGCGGGGCACCTGGCGGGTAAAATGAATCCAGTGGTGCTAATCGTTTTTTTTAGGTTAGCAGTTGTTTGTTTGCACTACTGGATTTGAATTAGGTTAACCCGCCTGTGTCACCGATTGACAGTTTTTTAACCAGTAGTGTTATTTATTAATCCATAAACAAAAAGAAAAATGAAAAAAAATCAACATGTGCATAAAAAAACAAAAAAAAAAAGCAAAATTCAACATGTGCATAAAAAAACAAAAAAAAAAAAAGCAAAATTTATAGCAACAAAAGTATTTGTAAGACTTTCTTATTTTTCATTAAATCAGTACTTAGTTGGACCTTCGTTCGCGTCAATCTCGCCCTGCAGTCTTCTGGACATTGACCGTACTAAATATTTTATAAACAATAAGAAAAACACTCGGGATAAATTTTTTATGATTACTTTACTTTACTTTAAGTACGAGTCGTACTCAAAAATTTAAGTACGAATAACACTAAAACTAAACCAATCCTAAATGGGATTAATTTTAAAAATCAATCCCGGAAATTCTTGAAATAAGTATAAAATTCTTAAATCAAGTAAAAAAAGATTAAACTTTTCGTTTTGTTTAACCCTCCGGTTAACGCATCTTTTGATTTTCTATACACATTGAAAAAGATCTGGCCAGACTCATGTGTACCACGAAGGGTTAACAAGTTAATTTGAACTGATGCTTCTCATTTAATTTATATTTTTGGTTAAATATGTACATTAGATTTCTAAAGTAAAAACCATATCGGGCATGATGTTGGTGTTTTTTATCATTCTGTTAGGTGTAATACGAGTAAGTAAATCAATCATAATAGTTTTTTCTTTTTAATTCGGGATAAAATCAAGTGCATTTTGAGATTGATTCAATCTAAGTTTTACTTAAATCAATATCATTTTCGGATTATTTCAAGTACAAAATCAAGATTGAATATGGAAAATTTAAGTATTTTGCGATTGAAAATCCATACTTGAATCAATCTTTCTTTACTTGATTCAAGAAAATCCGTACTCACCATACTATTAATACCGCTTCGGATTGACTTGAGTACGGATGGATTGATTTTTCTTTTGAGTGTAGAATTTGCAGATTTTTCCTTCCTTGCGTTCATTCTTGTTCCGAGCGTTCCTTTTACCAACATAACGTTTTAAAAGATCCCAAAAGTCCCCAATAGGCTTCAGGTTAGGTGATTGCAGAGTGAAGTAAATAGCATTAGTGCATAATATAGCAACCACTCATTTACTGAGCGTGTTGTATGTTTGGAGTCATTATCCTGTTGTTATACCCAAAGTGCGCCAAGACCAAAGCATCCTTAAAAGTACCTTCCAATTTTCGCTTATATTGATTCTGATCCATAACACCACCCACAAATACGAATCTTCTTATCTGCACACCCGTTATTTTTATGTCGTATTTCCTTTTTATTTTTTGTTTATTTTTAACGTACACATATATTCATCAATAACAATAATAAAATCGCTGATTATAGCACAAAAAGTTTAATACAAGTATTAAAAAAAGAGAAAACCCCGTAATAAAAAATACATATTTATACGGTATCGATATAAGTACCAGAGAATGACAAAAGTATCATTATAAGTACTCTTTCAATATTAGTGAGAAAACATGTATGGACATGTACCCAGAGGGAAAAAGAAGGACTACGGAGTCCTTCTAGAAGGCCTTCTCCCTCCATTCCATACTCATATCTTTTTTACACGCGTTGTCATTGCGGAGAAGGCCTTCCGCTTTCCTTTCTTTCGCCAGAGCTTCTTAAAGGCATTCAAATAAATGGCTCTTAGAAGGCTTTCCAGAGAATGACTATCAAAAGGCCTTAGCAAAAAGGTTATCTTGAAGGGTTTTTAAGAAAGGCCTTTCAGACCATCCTTCTACAAATGCCTTTGATTAAAGGTCATATTGAAGGGCTATCAGTGTAAAACAGTCATAACCACTCCATAGACTCGCGAGCAGGCAATAATTGCATTTTTCACACAGACACGGTCGGCAATTCGCATGTATACAACAACTTTGTTCGGGCCACTCCATAATCTCGCGAGGCAGTCAATAATCGTATTTTTTACACAGACACGGTCGGCAATTCATATGTATACAACAACTTTGTTTGTTGCTTGGTTATCACTGGTCTAAAACATTAAGGAATATTTCCTTACAAATGAATTAGAAGGCTGAAATAGGTTTCATGTAAGTACATGTTAGATCTACAATATAGAAAATGAAACAACACTTAACTTTTTATATACATATGTATGTATACCTATTTTATAAACGTATGTTTATATACTTACATACATATTTTATTAAACTTATTGTAGTTTAATAACACATCTGATCAGGGCTGCCAGATTTGACGATTTGTCATCATTTTGACGATTTTTTGTTCCGAAATTAGCAAAGCGCCGATTAGCTGATTTTTGTCTGAAAAGTGACGATTTTTTTCAGACTCCAAAGTCTGAATAAAACATTACATTTTCTGAAAATTTCGTTTTTTAATCTTGGAATATTTAACAGCCGTACCTTTAGCCCTTATGACACTACATTTTTAATTCATTAATTGATACAGAATTGAAAGAAAGAAACAGTAAATGCTAGAAAGAGCAAACTATAAAAAATGTAAACAAAGTTTTTTAGTTTTTTTTTCTCTTGTTATGCTTTTGTTTCAGGGATGGCGTTGAGAATTTTTAAAATTGTACCAACAACCTTTAAAAATTGTACCTAGTTGTACTAAAAGATTATTTTAGTTTTTTTTTTTTTTTTTTTTGTCATTATTGTTTTATTGAATCTTCATATATTAAATATGAACTAACAATAATTAATCAAATCTTAACCTAATACGTTATTTTATCTCCTGCCAGTGCCAGACAAAATTTTCTTCATCACGGGTTATGTTCACTTTTATAGGTGTTTATCGCTCATCTAATTGGGTAAGTGCTGCAGTGTCTCTTCTTCTTAAGCGAGTGTGGCCGCCATGATTTAAAATATTTCGAGCTAGTGGATTTGGGTGTTGTTCAAGCCTTTTTAAATATTTTATTGCGTATTTTGTAATCATAGATTTCACTAATGGCACATTGAGATCCTTATGAATGTTTGAGTTTTTAACATACCAGGGAGCGGCTGTGATTATTCGAAGAAGTTTATTTTGGCGCCTTTGAATTTTGTCGATATTAGAGGCCGAGGCAGTGCCCCATAGTTGAATACCGTAGCACCAGATAGGCTTTAAGATAGAGTTGTAAAGTAGAAGCTTGCAATCGAGACTAAGGACAGAATTTCTTCCAATAAGCCAATGAATTTGAATGGCTTTTAGTTTCATTTGAGTTAATTTTGCCTCTATATGGCATTTCCACGTTAATCGCCGATCCAGATGTATACCGAGATATTTAACATGCGAATGTTGAGGAATTATTTGATTATTGATTGTAATAGGGGGGCAAGATTCCCGGCGCAAAGTGAATGTTATATGTACACATTTTTGCTCATTGACCATTATCCTCCATTGTCTTAACCATATTTCTAGTTGAAATATATGATGCTGTAAGTAACGCGATGCTTCATAACGGTTTTCGTGGACGCTTAGAAAAGCTGTATCGTCTGCAAATGTTGAAGTTTGTGTGTAGTTGCTTGTTAGCATGTCCGAAGTATAAATTAAGTATAATAGGGGGCCCAGGATGCTGCCTTGTGGGACTCCAGCGGCAATGGGCTGAGGTGAACTTAAGAAATTTCCTTCTTTAATAATAAATTGACGACCGACTAAGTAGCTTTCTAGCAGCTTGTGTGTGTTTGCTGGTAAATTTTGCTTCAATTTGTGTAATAAGCCTTCATGCCAGACTTTGTCAAAAGCTTGCGAAACATCGATGAAGAGTGCTGAGCAATATTTCTTTTCTTCAAATGCTTTTCTTATGACATTTACTATTCGATGAGTCTGCTCGATTGTGCTGTGTTTTCTTCTAAATCCGAACTGATGGTTTGGAATACATCTATTTTCACTTAAAATTGGTGTTAATTTTGAAACTAATAATTTCTCAAACAGCTTTGACATATTTGATAATAAGCTAATAGGTCTATAAGACTCAACTTTTGTATGATCTTTACCTGGCTTTGGTATCATGGTAACTAAGGAAACCTTCCATTTTTCAGGATAGTATTCAAGGCGTAAAATAGCATTAAAAATAAAAAGAATAATTTTCTTTGCTATGCGAGGTAGCTCCAAAAGCATTTTATTACTGATTTTATCAATACCAGGTGCCTTCTTAGTGTTTAAGTCACAAATAGCCTTTTCGATTTCTCTTATCTCAAATCTGAGGGGAAAAGCTGCTCTAGCATCAACAGGTGGTAACTCGACCGCAATATTGTGAGATATATTTGGTGTAAATACGTTTTTCAAATGATTTACAAACAGGTTTCCTTTTTCATTATCATTTCTTGCCCAACTACCATTCAAGTTTCTTAATGGTGGCTTAGATATAACTGGCCTTTTTAGATTTCTAGCTGCACGCCATAATGAGTAGTCAGATTGTGGAGTTACATCAAGTTCCTTAAGATATTTTTCTAGAGAAGCCGTTTTCTGATTCTGTAGCAACTTTCTTAGCCTTTTTGTGCATTCTTTTAATAAAATCTTAAGTTGCGGGGATCTGTAAAGTTGCCACTCTCTTCGAACTCTCCTTTTTTCAGTCAAGAGCCGCTCGACATCTGAAGAACATATTTTATTATTTTTAATTTTTTTGGGGGTAACGCTGGAGTGTTGAACAGCTAGTTTAAGATAACTGTCAAAGTTAACAAGAGAGAGATCCACATTCTCCGGTGTACTAAGCGGAATATTTTCTGTGCAATGGGCACTGAGAAATTTTTTATATTTTAACCAATTTATTTGTGTGGCTGGCGTCGCTAAGTAACCTGACGGAAATACAATTCTATTTGGGTTCGATATAGTAACAATTGTAGGTGTGTGGTCGGATGATAATTCTAAGGAAGCTTCAACATGAATCGTTTCTGTGGGGATGTTTTTAACCACGCCAAAGTCGATAACATCTGGAATTTTTTGCTGATCAGTAGGCCAATATGTTGGTTGCCCGCTCGCGACCACATTTAAACCCATTTTAGAGATTGTGTTAAACAAAACACGACCTTTTGGTGTTATAAGTCGTGACCCCCAGAAGGTATGTTTAGCGTTATAATCGCCAGCGGCCAGAAAACAGGGTCCTAATGATTTAAAATATTTATAATATTGGCCTTCTGATATGGAAAATCTAGGTGGAGAGTATAAAGAAGAAATTACTATGTTTCGATTTAGCTCCTCAACACAAATAGTCGTTGCTTGCAGATAGTCTTCACGATGATCACACATAATGTAGTGTTTGACTCGAGTTTTTATTAAGATGGCAGAACCTCCACAAGCTCTATCTCGAGGGTCCTTGGTATCATATAGTATATAACCATTGATTTTAAACGTATTTCTTGAGGTCAAATGAGTTTCAGAAATCATCATGACATCAATTTGTTTATTTTTAAGAAAGTATTCTAATTCATTTTTATGTTGGCGGATGCCGTTTGCGTTCCAAAAACAAATTTTTAAACAGTTCATGGCTTGTTAAGTACAGCTTGCAATAACATCGATTGCATTCTAAGCATTTCCTGCATCATATTACCCATTGTGTTCGTAAAATTATTTACTGTTTGCACTAATGTTTCCATGGTTATTTCTAAACGACTTAAATTAGAAACCGGAGTTTCATCATTACTTGGCGAGGTACCTTGCATTGGCTGATGGTTTGATTTTAGGACGTTAGCGTAAGAGGTTCTGTTATTACTAGGCTGGGGGGCTTGAATTGCATTTGTGTTTACCTGATTTGCAACCTGCATTTGAGGGGTATTTGTTTTCGGTCCAACCGTCTGCTTGACAATATTATATACTGGGCATCCTCTTTAATTGGCAGTGTGATTACCGCCACAGTTGCTACATTTTTTTACGTTGGGGTCGGTTTTAGACTTATCGCAAGAAACGGTACCGTGTAGTTCACCACATACTACGCAGACAGGGGGTAAGTAGCAGTATGCCTTGGTATGGCCAAATTCTTGGCAGTTTAAGCACTGAACAGGTCCATTTTTTTTGTGTGGCTCTTCTATAGTTATTCTTCTGTAGAGAATATATTTTAAATTGTAAATAGGATGTGTTTCGTTTTTTTTAAGTTTTACGTCGCCGGGTTCAAACTCCACTCGAAAAAGTGGTTGGGGAATTTTTTCTCTATTTTTAATATTTACTACATGTTTTACCTTGAAGCCTTTTTCTTCTAGGAATGTTTTAACCTCTTCTGGGTCCACACATGAGTCAATACCCTTAATCACTACCTGTAGACCTTTACTGCTTTTCAGTTGGTAGGTATAAAAGTTTTTTTTAAGCGTTTCGAAGTTGTTTACTATTTTGCGAAAATCATTCTCATTATTGACTTGTATTTTTGTCTCGTTTATACTTCCACGCTTTATAGCCGCTACGTAAAACGAATTTTCACCTATCACCGATATCAAACTCTTTATGAGCTCATTTGAATTTTGCTCCCTTAGATATATCGGGGGAGGCTTGGATGGTTTAATGACGTTTGGTGCTTCAGAGGATTCATCCTCCAGAATTGCAAAACGATTTTGAGTATTTATTTTATCAAAAGATGGTACTTTTGAGGCCGAAGCAACTGCTGCAGAGGTAGGGCTGCGTCCCCGTTTAAGCACTGTTATGTACCTGTCCATACCAACTTGTACTGTAGGCTTTTGACAACTTTTTACAGGGGGGTTTTCCATTGCATTTGTGTTTGAGTTCATGGTATCATTTCCCACTAAATTTGTTTTTGACGTCACGGCAATACTTGCTGGCCTGGCAACACTTGTCACCAAATCTTGTTGTAGTTTTTTTAATGAGTCACTATCCACCGTTTGTGTAAATACCGAGGGTGAGAGGGAACGTGTTCGAGTAATTGGCTTAGCCGTTAGGTAGTTAATATTGTTTTGTTTTGTTTTATTTATTTCTTCATTATTTTCATTCGCATTAACTAAAACGTAAACGTTTCTTTCATTTTGTCTTAGTGTTGTTTCACTGTTTGTACTCATGCAAAGAGTTGTTTTTGTTTTTCACCGTTTTGCTTTGCTTTAATATTTTTATTATTTATTGTATTTTACAACAACAAAAGAAAAAACCAGAATTTAAATGTTTTGTTCAGAATATGTATACACATGTATGAACATTCATACGTACATACATACATATATATTTTTACTGTTTTATTTTATTTAATTTTATCGTTTTAAATTGTTCACTATTATGTTAAGTAATTTAAATAACAAAATATATTATTTTTTTTTTAAGCGTCCATTCGCTGCTTATATTTATGTATTACAAAATCAAATGTGATTAATTAATAGTTCAAATCGTATGCGGGGCTAAAAATACACGTCTGTATCACAACAAAGCACAAACCGAAATTAATTTTATTTATGTTCTAAAAAAACACCACAAAAAGGTATTATAAATCTTATATTAGCCATCCCTGTTCTGTTAATTTTTTTAAATGTTGCCAACTTTTTATTTATGAGAAACCTAAAAACAAAAAGCGGTAAATCGCTTAATTTGCCCATAAACCGCTGATTCAGCAACACTTACTATTTCAAGCTTGAAATGTCAATCGTTCTCTTTAATCTATAACCAAATAGTCGTAGGCGTATTTTAAATACGCCAAACACAATAAGGGTGAACATTCGATCAAAAACGTACATGTAATTTGCCCCTCGTGGTCATAGTTTGAAAAAAAATACATAGCTAATGTGTCCAAATAAATAAAAACCTTTATATTTTTTAATTTTTATTGAAATCTATTAAATAGTTTCGGAGAGGCAGAAATTGCCCCCTATGTCCCTTTTAGTCATATTTGTAAAAAAATACATAGCTTATGTGTCTATGTAAATATGGATCTATCTATGTTTTAAATTTCATTAAGATCTGTTGGATAGTTTTGGAGAGGACTAAATTGCTCCCTATCTCCCCTCGTTATCCTATTTTTTAAAAAAATACATAGCTCAAGTGTCTATTTAAAAATGAATCTATCTATGTTCTAAATTTCATTAAAATCTGTCAGATAGCTTCGGAAAGCAGAAATCGCTCCTTCCCACACCTCGTGGTCCTATTTTTTATAAAAATGTTTAGCTTATGTGTAGTTTTACACAGGTACTGCTGATGTTACGGCCAAATTTATTTTAAATATCGTAAATAATATGTACATAGTCCCATACCTGCCTAGTGACAAAGCACATTTTTGGTAAAAATTTTTTTTCATTTTTACACAGAAGTGCCAGAAATACTGAAGGTATTTTTTTAAACATGGATATTTTATTTGTATGGTAGATAACCAAAACACATTCATGGGTATTGAATAACATCTGCATAATATTCATGTATTTTTGTTTACTGAATGTGGTTGCGTGAAGATACCCAGCGGTAACTAGAATGAGTAAAGAGGCCTAATAGAAGGCCTTATTTAGCAGTCACAAGCAGTCAGAAGCCCTTCTCGCTGCATTCCATACTTATTTATTTTTTACACAGGTTGTCATTGGGCGCAAGGCCTACCACACTTCCTTAAAAAACAACTTCGATCCCTTCCCAAAGAAGGGAGTAAGGAAGGTCACTAAAAATAAAAAGTAAATAAAACTGAACACCTTCCTTTCTCCCTTCTCAAAGAAGGGAGTAGCGAATGTGTACTGAATATTTCAGAAGGTCTTTTAAAAACAAGTTTATACCTTCTAGAAGGCATACTTCTGAAGGCAGGATATCATGCGAAGCGAATCTTATAGAATGGAGTAAAGAGGCCTTCCAAAAGGCCTGCCACTTGCGGTCCTTTCAATATTTACCGCTGGGTATTGCCGTACATTCATAAGTATGTATAAGTAATAACCATACTTTTTGCGTTATAAATATGTTTATACACAATAACGAAAAGCGTGGGTAAATACCTTTGTATATTATTCTTATGGGTACTTGTTGTCATTCTCTGATAAGTACATATGTATGTATATTGAATATGAATCCGGTAGTGGATTAAATTGTACATAGTTTGTTATCCAATTATGTCTCTATAATTGCCAGTAATATCTCTTGTTTGGGAATATTCGTTAGAACTTTGGGTCATAGAAATATATATGCAGGTAGGACAATTTACAGTAAGTGAAATATAAATACATAAGTACTGCTTTAAGAAAAGTAAGTAAGTCTTATACATACATACATATGTATGTGTATAGCAAATGTAGAAATACACAGCGGGGAAAAGAAGGAGTACGGAGGCCTTCTAGAAGGCCTCTGTACCCCTTCTTTTGGATAAACAAGGCCTTCTCGCTCCATTCCATACTCATATCTTTTTTACACGCGTTGTCATTGCGGAGAAGGCCTTCCGCTTTCCTTTCTTTCGCCAGAGCTTCTTAAAGGCATTCAAAAAAATGGCTCTTAGAAGGCTTTCCAGAGAATTGCTGTCAAAAGCCCTTAGAAAAAAGGTTATCTTGAAGGGTTTTTAAGAAAGGTATGTTAAAAGGCCTTTCAATTAATGGCTCCTAAAAGGCCTTTTAGACCATCCTTCTACAAATGCCTTTGATTAAAGGTCATATTGAAGGGCTATCAGTCTAAAACATTAAGGAATATTTTTTTACAAATGAAATTAGAAGACTGAATAGGTTTTATGTACATATTAGATCTCCAATATAGAAAATGAAACAACACTTAACTTTTTATTTTATTAAACTTATTGTAGTTTAATAACACATGTGATATTTTTTTATTGAAATTATCAAATTTGCTAAATATTGTAAAATAATAAAAATAAAACTTTTAAGCACAAGTACCTATCTTCCTTAATGAACAAAACTCAACTAAAATGATTTACATTATTGTTTTTATCTTGTATTTTAATATGCACCTACTTTGTTACTTTGTTTTTATAACGGGATCTGAATTCTTTCGCTTTGGCGAAAAAAAAACAAAACAAAAAATTTTACTCTTTCTCTTTTCAACTTCAACAAAATGATTTACAACATACAAAGGCATTTAAGCGTGGGGTAATTAACCGGGTTATACTGTACTTATATATGTTACTTTGTTTTGATCTAAATTATTTTGCTTTTGCTTGTGCAAAAAAACAAAACAAAAAATGTTACTCCTTCTTTTATACCAAAGAGCCGAGGCCTTATATGAGGTATTCTTTAGCAGTTACGTAAGAATAGTAATTAAATCAAAAAATTTTTTAAGCAGACCTTTTAAAAGGCCTGAAGTAAAAAGGTCGTCTGAGTTTTACCGCTGGGTACTTTTGCCCCTATGATTTTTACTTTTTTTTGTTTTCTTTTTTAAATATGTTGGATTTTTTGTTTTTTACATGTAAGTATACTAGGGTGGCAGCTAAATGTATGGAGCAATTTTTTTGTATTAATATTGATGTCTCCCGGGCGGAATATTGTGCCACATGGTCTAAAACTGATGTGGAAAAAATTTCAGCCAAATCGGATAAGTTTTACCCCTGTCCCTTTGAGGTCAAAGTTCAAATGATAAAAAAAAATTTCCATACAAGCAAAAATTTTTTTTTTCGATTTTTTTTTTTTTTTAATATTAGTAAGCTTTATAAGCTTATTAACAACAAAAAATTTCATTTCGATCGGACAAGATTTTCAGTTTCAAAAGTGACTCTGAAAAAAAAATTTGAGGCTTGTTAGGGGCTTACTCTAAAAAATTTTCAAAAAAAAATTTTTTTTAGTTTTGATAAGCACACATTAAAGATTTTTTGTTGCTCTTAATACCAGGTTTTTTAAATTTTTTTTAAAAATTTTTTTTCGACATCGCATTTTTGTTCTAAATTAGGGTAAAAAACTGGAAAAATGCAGTTTTTGGCCCTATTTGAGAGCATGATTACTAGGGTGTCAGCTAAATTTCAACTTTGGATTTTCAACATCTCCCGGGCGGAATATATTTTTTTTCGATTTTTTTTTTATCATTTGAACTTTGACCTCAAAGGGGCAGGGGTAAAAGTTATCCGATTTGGCTGAAATTTTTTCCACATCAGTTTTAGACCATGTGGCACAATATTCCGCCCGGGAGATGTTGAAAATCCAAAGTTGAAATTTAGCTGCCACCTTAATGTATACATATGTATATAGGTATGTATGCATACGATAAACCACAAGAATGTTCGTGTCGTTTTTCTAATCAAAAATGGCTTATTTACATACATAGTTTAATAACTAAATCGACCTTGTATCACATTGAATTCGCAAATAAAAACTAGTGAGGCACACTTTTCAACTAACAAAAACAATTTATTTACTAAAAGGCAAGAGTTTATATATAAAATAGGGAGGTAAGGATAAGTCTTTTTGCCGATACGATACTGAAAGTAAATTATCGCCGATATCGATACCAATACGCATAATACATTTGAATTTAAGTTAAAATTAACAAAACTCAATTAGAGTAATTTGTTTTATTATACAAAATTGCAGTGAAAGTTATTATCTATTATTACATATTTATTTTATATATTTATAAGATTTAAAAAACAAAGAGTTAAATTTGACTTCATGATAATATTATAAATGTGTATTTAAAATTTACATTATTAAGATTTTTGTTTAGAAAACAAAGTATTCTCAACTTTTGTGGATATACAATTTCGCAAGTCAGTTTGAACCAGACTTGCAGTAGAAAGTAGTCTCTCAAATGCGACAGAACTAATTTGAGAACTCAAGTTTGGGTTTAATATATGTATATTATATCATTGTGCCAGTAAACAAGCGGATTTGCGTCTCTAGAAATATTAGAAGATCTAAGGTATCTTTGGATTTTTTTTTTAGCACAATCACAGCATAGGATGGAAAGAGGATTATCCTCTTTGGATTCTCTTTTATAGTTTTTTCACAAAGGGTCAAAATGACAGTTCTCTTTCACTTATCAGGACTTGTACCACCTGTAGGGTTACTTTGCCTTTAACACTTTCGGAATGCAGAGTCATGTTATGCAGCTCAATAAGACGAGCATTGCATAGATGGTCAAGAATTGTAGATAAGCAAAAGGTTTTATTATTTTTTAAGTCATTTTCGTCGACGGTCTGATTGGCACTTCAATGACCCGCTGCAAGACTCATCAGACGAGAGTCGTACAGAAGGGCTCAGGGAAGATGGAAGGGGGAGCATACCTGCTTGATGGCCAGGATTCTATGGCCTGGCTATGACGCGGTGAGAACGCGCGTACTACTTGGTCTCGGTAGGTACCGAATGAGGACAGTGATATCGGTCATCACGGGTCACTGGGTGGTATGCCCTCATGCATGTAGGAGTTGCCATGATGAGGAAGGGGAGGAGACGGTGTTTCACTTTCTCTGCCAATGCCCTTGTCTGGGGAGCATAAGGTTTAGAAATTTTGGGAGACCAGAATTGCCATGTCTGGACGATTTGTCCAATGTGGGACTAAAATAGATCTCCTTGTTCTGCAGGGAGTCGGGGTGGTTCGAGGATGCAGTGACCTCTGGGGAATAGTCTGGTGGATAATGACTGACTCTTGTCACTGGCTAGGGGTATTACAAAGGGAACGCTATAAAGACCCAAGTAAGTCGTCGTCGTGACGGCTACCCATTTAACCTAACCTAACCTAACCTAAGACCTAAAATCTTTTATTTATAGCCGCTAAATTTTGGGACCCTGAACTATTCTTCATATCCGATCATTAATTAAATATAGGAAAAAATTTAATTATTCAGTTTTAAGTTTTTTGCTCTGCTTTTTAATGTGTTATTTCTCTTAGTTGGTTTGCAAATAATAAACATCGAAAATTTAATTGCTTGTTTTAAAACACTTCAAGAAAACATAAAATATCGCCGATACCGATATAGGTATCAGAAAATATAAGGTATCGCTGATATATCAATATCGTTACACCCTAATTTAAAATAAAACAAATATTTTAAAGTAATTTACAAATAATAGGGTGAAAATAAAACTACATATTTACAATTTTTAAGCACAGAAACATTTGCATACAAACCCCCTACATACATATGCATGAATGTAAATTACATGAATTGCAAGTTTTAAATTGTGGTCTAACATGCATGTGTTTTTTCTGTTTGATGTTCATGTTTCTTGTACATATTTCTGTTTTTAATTTTAATTTTATTGATATTGATATAATTAAACTGCGTAAATGAGGAACCAGCAATGCTCGTGTGTAAATATTCCTTTTAATTAAATTTTAAAAAAATAATGTAAAGACCCATTGCTAAAATAGAATATATTATTTATCATTTAAAAAGCGAGGCTTTATAGACCTTCTTACATATGTTTGTGTATGTGTTAACATTAGTATACAATAACTTACCCGAAACTTACTTTTTTGTTTAAATTATGTAGAACGCTTTAATAAAGACGAACTTGGGTTATCCGGACGACGACCGTCGGCGAAATTTTGTCCGCTGTTGGGTATCAATGGCTTAAATGTGTCAAGAGGAAACTTAGAAATACATGTCCTCGTATGTATCTATGTATGTATGTATGTATAAATAGAAGGGCATAAGCACCGCGACCGAGTGGATCTTTTGTGCAGACTATATATCTCACCACGCCAGGTTCAGGCTACGTACAAAGCCAATAACCCTGGCTGGTGGAAGATCAAATACTTCAGCTGGGCTCATAATATTCCCCCCAAAAAATTTCCGCCTAGAAGTCCCCAAGGCGGGACAGAAGCAGAGCAGATGTTCCGGCGTCTCGTCATCAACCCCATACAACCAGCATAACTTGGTATCAATATGACCCACGGGATAGGGTTACAAATTTTTTGGACTGTCTTAACCCAGAGACCGACGTTCAAGTGTGAAGGAATTTACGTTCGCAGAGTCCCCCTAATGTAACCATCAGGGACGCCAAAGAAAGGCTCAGGGCCAATAAAATGACGAAGAGCGCCCCTGTTTGCCAAACAATCAGCCCTTTCGTTTCCCACATGGCCATCGTGGCCGGGTACCCAACACAACTTCAAGTCGTTGTGTTTACCTAGAACGTTCGAGTCACAAAACAGTCCATAACCAACCTGGACCTCACCTCCAAAGAAGATAGTGCTCTGAGAGCGGCTTGGCTATCCGACATTATAAATAATTGAAGTCACCTTTCTCTCCTCCTCAGACATTCCTGAAAGATAGTAAGCAGTTTGCCCCAAAGCCCTTTGGAAACTCGGGCCCATGATGCCCGTCCCAGTATCACCATTCGTCTGTTTCGAACCGACTGTGAACCAGACTTCGTCCGCGCACCCGCGCCACCATGATTGGTCCGCCCACTGGTCCCTATCAGGTCTAAGAACATTAAAGCTCCTTTCCAATACCAGACTGGGCAGCATATGATCACCAACAAATGTGGATAGATCATTTCTAAAAATTTCAAGGATCCGCTGTGACCCACAAAGTCACCTGCCTTGTATTCAGCAATGCGCGGCATCCTGCTGGCACTCCTGCAGGCGTCCTCTTTCACAGATATGTGCAACAGAGGAATGTGCAGTAAAGCTACCAAAGCTAGGGTGGAACAGGTCTTCATGGCGCCCGTGATTGGCGTCGGTCAAAGACCAGGTGATAAACCTTATTCCACGCTATTATCGCAACAAATGGCCAGTAGATCATTCTGGTCTTTAGCCCCCATGTCTTCCCGAAGAGTCTCTGGCAGGCTTATCTTGCCCTGGTTGCCCTTCTGTTGACTTGGGATAACTGGGCGTTCCAATTAAGAGCTCTATTCAGAGCCTAGTATGTATTTACGTGTTCATAAATATATTATAAATAAATTTTAAAAATTGTCATATTTATTCGAATGTGATTCTTTCTTAGTCAAATTACAATTTATAAAGCTTTCATAATTTAATAGTCTTATTCCTTCAATATTTTCCAGGAATATTTTTTATGCACTATCATATCAGAATTTTTGTTTATATATTTCCGTTACGAGGCTTACTTTAGCTTTCCTATGGCTAGCAATGAAGTAAGTTGTACAGTCGTCAGCATTCTTTGTATCTTATACCTGGATAGTGCTTATTGTAAATTGTATGTATTTAACTTAATAAAAATTTTCAATATTTAGCCTTATACTAGTAGTGCGTTTATATTATACATACATAGTTTAAATTTTAAGTAAAATAGCAAATTTTAACGAATTTCTCGTAAAGTTTATTTCTTACATTTCTTTTAATTTTAACATACAGTCAGACCCATAAGTTTAAATACACACCTACAATTTGGAGTTTAAGGAAAACTAAAGTTTTTTCCCAAAATTTGTAGAATGCAGTTTTAGTTTTCTTCATTGATAATAAAAATAGAAAAAAATATTTACTTTATTGTATGCATAGCGGTCATTTTAAAAAAACATAATAATAACAAGGACAAAAGCTTAAAGATATTTTGAATTATTCAATAAAAAGTTGCATCTTTTGAATGAAAAAATGGAAAATTTTAGTAGTTGGTTGGACCACCATGGCTTTTTATGACAGCTTGCAAGCGATGCGGAATTGACAGCAGGCTTGGCAGATTTGTTCACCTTCATCGCCAATTAGTATACCGCAAATCGCCAAAAAAATATATTTTTTTTTTTTTTTAGATTTTTGGTAAAAAAAATTCGCTAAATAGGAGTTTTATATAAAAAAAATATACAAGAGTATTTTACCTTTATTAAAATTTTCAATATTTAGAATTATTCTAGTAGTGTGTTTAAAATAAATCGGACATGTTCTGACAATCGCAAAGCGATTCTGACTTGAAATCGCAAAGCGATTCTGACTTGAAATCGCATAAGCTTGGAGACTTCAAATTGCAAACGTATGCCGAAGGGAACTAATACCATGTTCACACGGAGAGCAATATTCGTGTTTCGCTCTCTTATTCCTGTTTCGCGCCCCAAACATGATTGAAACGACTTGTTTTCCCATACAAAATTTTGTGAGCGAAACAGGTCGTTTCATTTTGAAACAGGCTGCGAAACAGGAAAAATGTACTATCATCTCCAATTTTGATAACATTTATCGTTAGTTTATCTGAACTAGCTCTCAAAAAAAAGCAAAACAAAGAAAAAAAACAAAATAAAAATTGATGTCTAATAAAATAAAGTGATAATTATAACATAATAATATCAATAAAAGTGTTAAAAAATATATGTTTAAGTTTTATTTACTTTTTTTATCTATTTAAAAAAAATTACACTAATAACACCAAAAAAATGTCAAAATGAAACAGGAATGAATCGTATGAACAGCATGTTTGGCAAACTAGTTTCAACGAGCGAAACGAGTGGTTTATAACGTCGTATGAACATAGCATAAAATATTTTAAACAAACTATGGCAGATCTCAAGCGAAACGTGCGAGTTTTAGAACATCCTAAAATAAATCTGGCGTCTTGCGATTTTAAATCGTGCGATTGTCATAACAAGGCTGAGTATCTTAAAACCTAGAACTTGTGAGATCAATAAATTGAATTTTGCAAAAATCTTAATTTTATTAAGTATGCAAAATGAGTAGAGTTTGATTTTATAAGCGTGCTTTTCTATTAGTTAGAATATGGTAAAAGTTTGTATTCGATTTTATCAACAAGAAATTAAACAAAGTAAAATGTCTTAGAAGTTGTATTAAAATTAGATATCTGGAATTGGATTGGAATACTTCACGTCAACTCAAGCTTCGTACAGACGATGGTCAGATCTTACAATGTTGTCATTAAAATTGTCTAAAAATGTCTTGCAACTGTGTGAACATTGTGAGCTCATTTTCATTTGGCAGATGTGTGAAATTAATGCATCTGACAATGGCACTATTGCCAGAAAAATTACAACATTGTAAGATCTGACCACGGTCTGTACGAAGCTTTAGTCTTCTAAACAATTACATTACATGAATTATTTTTAAAAATGAACTTCTTATCTAGATTCGTTTTCGATGCTATAAAAAATCAGGGTTTTCAAAAACTTTTTTTTTTTATATATTCTAATGTTTAGAAGAAATTTTTGATGGTATTTCGTAAAACATCGAGTCAAAATGTATAAAAACCTGTGAATTTTTGCGCTCTGCACACCACATTGAAAAATACACTTGATACTTCATAGTGCAGGGAAACAATCGATAGTACTATCGATACTATCATGTGTGTGAACTTAGCTCCGTCAGTAAGCTGCGTTTTGTTGCCTATCAAGTTTCCTGTACACAAGAAACTTGTGCTAACATACTGTTAAGACAACAGAATGGATGTTTTTTTGTCAAAAATGAATAATTGGAGACCAAAATAAAATTTAAAATGGTAATTCAGAATAATTAATAAAACATATATTTTTTATATAAATTTTCATATTATTCGAATGTGAATTCTAAGTCAAATTACAATCTCAAAAGCTTTAATAGTCTTATTCCTTCAATATTTTCTATTCACTATCAGAATTTTTGTTTGTATATTTCTGTTACAATTAAAAAAAACGTCCTACTTTGAGAACCCGAAAATGAGTCAAAACGAAGCTAACTGACGGAGCTAACTTAACACACATGATATTATCAACAGTCTTCAAATATCGATAGGAAAAATATCGATATCGATATTATTATTATTTAAAATACAACTATGAAGACATGTTGCAGCAGCTATACGCACAGATTTATAATTAATTCGCGCTGAATTACAGCAATCAATGAATGGCAGGTGGTATGGATTGCTTAGCTGTGCTTTTCTTTACTGCTTATTAAAGGCCTTTATGTCGAAATTTGTATATGTTTACATAGGGACTGAAATATCAAATATTTTTGTAAAGTTGTAAAAAAAAAAAGGAAGCCCAAATGCAATTTCAATTGCGAGCATAGGATAAAACAATGAACGACAATTAGAGGAAAAGTCCGCTAGATTGATTACCAGGGAAACCATAAATATGCAATTGCATGTTTTTCCTAGTGCGACCAATGAAGACAGAAACAATATATTTATCAGTTTTAGAGCTTTTTATGAATTTTGGCATTGATTTGTTAGTGCATATTTTTGCATATTTTACCGTTTGCAGCATTTTTTTGCATAATTTAGTTAAAAGTGCATTTTTGCAGCATTTTTTAAGTTTATAGCGCATATATTGCCTTTTTGAGGCATATTTTGATACATGTTAAATTTTTAATATGCCTTTTTCGCAGCAAATAAAAAAAATTTCTACCCAACGTGTTGCTTCACTTTCGACATTTAATTTTTACTCGAAACAGTAAAACTATAAATAATTATAAACGTTTTGGCGGAGTGTGTAATGCATAAAAATCTGTACCAATCTTTTAGTATACAAATCGAGAATCACTTTTTAAAGTTATCTAACGATGTCCATCCTTCCGTCTGGCTGGTTGTCTGTTCATGTAAACTTTGGGCGCAAAGTACAATCTTGTAGATAATTTGAACAAATATGATAAATACATTTCAATTGTACTAAGGACGAAGTCTATGTAAATGGTGAGAATCGGTCTACAATTTCACATATTTCCCAATTAAAACTTCTTGCCAAGTTTACTGCAAATTAAATTCCTTTTGAATCAGTTCACAATTGCCCAAAGCGCCCATCTATAAACAGCGTTAACTAGATGTTAATATCTAGATTATATTCGGCACAAATAACTCTTATATAAATGTTAACCTCTTTACATATCTTTGTTTTTGTGAGCCAATGACTGCCCATCGTTTCCAAACATAAAATTCGTCTGTAAATACTATGGTGTTTGGGCTTTACCGATTATAATCTTAGGATTATTTTTTATTAAATTAAACTGTTATTAAATTGTTGAATATTTTGTTTTCAACTTAGCTATTTTTGAATTTTTTGGGGCATATTTTTTAGAGTTTTCAGGGCATATTTTTAAGTTTTTACTGCATATTTTATGCGCATAAAACGCATTTTTAGAGCATATTTTTGGTTTCCCTGTTGATTACCTTTTGGGTTGAGTATCAACACCATTTAAGAACATTATCTAAAGTTGCAATAAAATATCTTAAAGTCCCTGCTTCTTCGGTTCCTTCAGAAAGGTGCTTATCAGCAGCACAGTTTTAAGTTATTTTTGACCATAACATGTTCGGAGGCAACCATAATATGGTTGTGGTTTCATGATGGAGGACTAATTCTACCATAATATGGTTTTCGGTGACAATAATATTGTCAAATGAATCATCATATGTTTAGAATGTTCTTTAAAAATAGTTTTGTTGGAGGTGACCATATTTAAACATGTTTTTTCTCTGCGTGTATGATTGATAACTTCTGATAAGGAAAATGTATGAAAATATCGGCATAGCCGAACTTCGGACGGGCGCAAGACCAAATTTAGAAGCTTTAGCTAGCGAAGCCGATGCTTGTTATTTCAAAGAGGAGTAAATCCTGCTGTGCAGAGAAGCTAAATAACAATGCATATATAAATTACGGAAAACAAAGGTTGTTTTACTAGACCTTACAGCCGTTATTTTTAAATTATTATATTTAATATCAAATATTCACCCTTATTGTGTTTGGCGTATTTAAAATACGACTACGACTGTTTGGTAATATATTAAAGGAAAAAAGTTCACGTTCTCTTTAATCTATTACCAAAAGGTCATAGGCGTATTTTAAATCAGTGTTCGAAAATAAACAGAACATTATTTAACGTTCGGCTCACACACCAAGGAACGATATCTACTTTTTTAGTGATTGTGTAGACCTACACAACCCTTAATACCGTTCGTAACTATTTTCAAGAAAGAACCGAACATTGTATAATGTTCGGTTGTATAATGTTCGGTTCTTCGTTAAAAAACAGAACAATTGTAGTGATACTGTAGACAATTATTATATTTTAATTTTCTATAATGTTTTTTTCGTGTGTGTATTTTGTTTTTGTAAAAAATGTTTGGTTTTTTTTACCAGCCAAAAGGGACGAACATTTACGAGCCGAACCGAACACATTAAAGTTTGTGGATGTTTAAAAAAAAAAACCGAACGGAATTAAATGTTCACATTTTTTGTTGAGTTTGATAAAAACAGTTATATTTTTGTGTTCGAAAGATGACTAACAGTGAAACGTTATTTTTTTTAATGATTTTCTACACAAACACTATTAGCGTTTGTGTTTTGCACAAATCTACCGAACCGAACATTAAGAAACGATAAGAAACATAATAAGGGTGATTAAAACGAAAAATCGCCCAAAAATGTTTATCAACTATGTTAAAAATTAATTATTACGAAAAATCGCCCAAAAAAATGAGTGATATTTCCTATGCAAAATCAACCAAATTTGTGTGGAAAATTTTTGGGCGATTTTTCAATTTAAACATTTATTAAAAATTGAAAGAAAAAGACTTTACCGGTACTTACAATCGCAAACTCTTCTAAATTTCGCCAAAAAAACCGCCGTTACGCCAAACACAAAATTTCATCGCCAACTAGGCTAATAAATCGCCACATTTGGCGAAAAGTCACCACATCTGACAGCCCTGATTGACAACACCAAATTCTTCGTAACGGAAGTAGGTATTTCTGACCAGACCTTTTGAAGACCTTTTTTTAACTGGTATGTTTATTAATAACTCATTTCTAACATCCCAAACATGTTTTATTAAAATTAAGCCAGGGGATAGGGGAGGGCTATAGAGCTACCGTAAAGCATAATAAAGCAGCTACTCCTTCAATAAAAGTACATTGTGCTTCGGATTTCATTTTAAGAATCATTCGATCATAAGTCTTTTAGCATTTGCTTTAAATTAAAACATTTTAAATTCCTGTTTAATTATGTTAAACATCACGTCTTTAACTGAAAGTCGTTATTTTAGATTTTTGCCAAAATTAGACGTTTCTTTTCGCCAACACTACGGAAAACGCTCTTTGTTTTAAATACCCTTGAAAACCTTGCAAATGTTGCAAATTTTGCATAAGTGCTATATTTAGTTGTCTTCTTGCAAAATTTAGAACTTATGCTAGATATGCAACATATGCAAGGTTTGCAAGTGTATTTGCAACGATATTGAACGAGCAAATAATATTGAAACCAAAAATAATATTTGGTCGTTGTGGCTAATGACGTCAAAATTGCGTCGGAGCCACCAAATCAACCAATTGTGGTCGGGATTGTAAGGAAAGATAAACCCACTGTTTATTGTTGTTGTTTTTGTTTAAGCTTTGATATTGTTACAAGTAAAACTGGGGCTTATAACTCTTATTCGGTTAGCAGTTTTATATGTTTAATATCTTTAGTTTTTCTAAAATCTTTGGATGAAGTTTCCTGACGATCTGGCCTAAGCAACCAGTGAAATGCGCATAGGAAGAAATAAAGAAATTTGTTTTATTTTTGTTTTTTCTTTACCCACTTACAACTACATTTAGAGTTGACAAAAAATCAACCAATTGTGGTCGGGATCGTAAGAAAAGATAAACTCACTGTTATTGTTGTTGTTTTTGTTTAAGCTTTGATATTGTTACAAGTAAAACTGGGGTTATAATTCTTATTCGGTTAACAGTTTTATTTGTATAATATCTTTAGTTTTTCTAAAATCTTTGGATGAAGTTTCCTGACGATCTGGCTTAAGCAACCAGTGAAATGCTCATTGGAATAGCTTATCCCATTAACAATAAACTTCAGTTTGTCAATAGTATGAAATGGGAATTTAGCACATTATAACGAAACCTTGATAATGTAATACATATCGTTGTTCTTTTGAAAAATAAGTGGACAGGTGTGTGGTACTTTTTTGAAATTCGGCTCTTTTAGGGTGAAAACGGGTAAAACCTGAATTTTGGTACGTTTTTGTCAGCCCATCTATCTTTTGATCCAATAAACCTAGAAATAAAGTTTATACCACATTCGAAACTTATCAAAAAAATACCAATACAAGTTTGGTACTTTTTCGAAATTCGAACGTTTGAGGGGTGAGAATCGTAACTATTTTTGGCACTTTTTTACAAAACATTTGAATTTTGCAATTTTTGATACTATAATGGGGGAAAAAATAGTACCAAAATAGGAAATACGGGAAATTTAATATCTTTCTTCAGCTTTTTGGTTCTACAACTGTTATTTTTTAATTATCGTTAATATTTGACCTCAAAACATAAAATTCAACGTGCAAAGTCCTGAATGAATGCTTTATATCTCAGAAACCACAAAAAATTTCGCGAAACAGATTTTGGATTCAAAAAGGGGGTATTCAAAATATATATGTATACCCTAGGGTGTCCCAAAAAATTTTTTCTTTCTGATTTTCATAGGTGCTCAATTACAATTTGAAAGCTTATAGGGTAAAGATTTTTGGTTTTTTTTTAAGAATTTTCGGAATAGGTTTAGAGGTCGCGCAAATGGAGTTTTCATAAAAAAACGGAGTTTTCGGCCTTTTTTTAACTTTACTCATAACTTGGTTAATACTATGAGTTTCTTCACTGCTGAGGAAACAGTTTTAAAGAAAAATATCCAAGCTTTATTCCTTTTTGAAAAAATTATACGTTTTGGTGATAAGTTTACTCATTTAGATACCCTTAATTACAATTTTTCGTAATTTTTTAAAAAAAATTTGTAATAACGCTTTACAACTTTTTAAGTTTAAATAAAAACGAAAAAAACTAATGATGCAGTTTGAAAGACAAATTAATTCTTATTATTATGAATAAACAATTTTTAAATTTGTTCTTACCGTTCCTGAGTTATACCCGTTTTTTTCTTTATACCCAGTATTTGTTATTATAAGCTGTTTAAGTTCACCAATCTTACCCAATCAACAAAAAAAAAAAAAAAAAAAACTTTTCTTTTGCTCTGTGAAAACTCATTTTATACCTTGCAATTAATTCTGGTAATCAGTTTCAGAAGTTGTGACATTAATATAAGTATTAGCCAAAGCCACACCTCGTTCTGCCACATCATTAACTACTTGTAATTGTTGAACTATTTTTAAAAATCTATTGACATATTGCAAGCTTCAAAAAAAGTTAGACTGGCTTTTGAAATGAATTATTGAATTTCTTTATTTCTAAAGTTCTCTTCTGTTAAAGTTACATTTGCTACTTCATAATCGCTGCATGGAGTATCTGCAAGTTTTTTTTTGTCATTAAGTAAGCTAAGTTTTGGTGTCGATACGTTCATCAAAAAACGCTGGCGCAGCCAATTTCGGAGTAAAGTACCACTGATGACCTAAAAAAGTTAAAGCGAGTCTTTTGCAACTGCTTTATTAATAATTTTATAACTATCCAATTCCTTTAATAGGCTCAGATCACTGAGAGGAGCGTATCGAGGGCACTGGCAGAGGTACCAATATTTGATATTTATTCTTAAAATAAATGAACTAAATTCAAGCAAGGCATCAACTGTTTATTTGTCTACATAAGAATGCAACTGGTTTCGGAAAATGCATATTTTCAAAGAATAAATCATTTTCATTATCCAGCGAGCCCGATTGATAGCTCCTGGAGCACACATAAAACAGAAAGGGAAAATGACAGCGTGTAACGGTTAAGATCAAAAAATGTCAGAAGTTAATGACAGTTAAAACGTAACTATAAAAATTAATAGAAATATACAGTAATTATAACAAAAAAAGTATCACCATTTTTAAGGTACAAACTATAAAAATAGTCTAACTCGGAAACTGTTGGACAAAATTCCATTTTTGTTTTCCTTAATTGTTAAGAACTTATCGGTATTCAAAATCGCGTCCCTAGTTTTTATACCTTTCATATAAATTTGAAAAGTAATAAACCGTTTTTTACAGAATTTGTTAAAAAATTACAAAAGAACTTAATATGTGGAATCGTAATGGACAAAAATATTGCCGGAACTTAAAGTTTTTGCATATGGAAATAAAGTTTGGGAAATTTTCTTTAGAAAATTCGGTCAAAAAATTAAATGAACGTGGTTATTGACAAAGTTATGAGTCAAGTTTGAAAAAAGGCCGAAAAACCAGATTTTCAGCAAAGACTTGATTTGCGCGACCTCAAAACCTCTTCCTAAAAATCTAAAAAAAAAATTCAAAAATACTGGAACCTATAAGCTTTCAAATTATGCTTGAGCCTCTGATAAAAAAAAATTTTGGGACACCCTAATATACCCCATACCTAACTCAATTCTTTTAAAATGGTTGGTAGGTCAAACCAATTCTGAGTTGACGAATTAACATGATTGGGGAATTTCTAAAATTTCCTAAATGTAATTTTTTATACGATATTTAATTTTGAGTGCAACTATTTGAAGTCAAAATGTATTATAAATTATAAAACAAATTTCAGTTAATCAATAAAACTATTTCTTCAAACTTTAGTAAAAAACGCTGAAAACATTTTATTAAAATGCCAAATGCTAAATAAAATATTACAACTAAACCTAAATTATTAATGCTTAATTAAGTTGCAAAATGGCTTAAATGGTAACACAGTTTGGGGGCGTGAAAGCTCGGCCCTTATTCAAATATTATCCCGTTATGCTTAAGTACAACTGTATTTTACTGTAATGCAAATTTTAATTTTTTCTACATACATATTTTTATTTATTTTAACATCTCTTTTTATAAATTCAAAATCTAAACTAAAGTAGTTTAAAAGTAGGTAGGCCTACACAAATCAACAACTTTTGTTCACATTTTGTTAAACCCTTAAAAACTATTCTTTAACAACAAAACTGCATAGTCAGTATGAATTAAAAAATATTTTATTGTTGTTGTAAATAGAAATCAGGTATAGTTTTTATTTTGTTTTAAACTTTGTGCGGATAAGTTTGTTAGTTTTTGTTGCTGCTGTTGCTTATTTCCACTTGAGCGCTATTACTGGCTGCCTAACTCTTCAAATTCTGTGTTAAATGAGGTTATTATCGCTTAAATCCAAAAACATATTTCACTTTACAAAATAAAAACAATATAATAAAATAATTTTTTAAAAATATAAACAATACTGCTTGTACAATATATGAATCTAGTATAGTTTCTTGCATGTTACTTTTAACTTAAGTGCTTTTTGCACTTAAACTACATATTCGAGTATGTATGTTTTGTTGCTGTGTATCTTGTATGCAATATGTGCATATGTATATATAAAGTATGTTAAAACAAAACATACTATAATACAGGGATGATAAATGACATTTTTAAAAGTGTACTTAATTCAGTAACAAATTGTACTTTTTTGACCCTATATAATTGTAGTAAAACCCAAAAAAAAAAAAAAAATTTTTACTACGTTTTATATTAAGGTGTGTTCAGACCTAACAAATATTTGACGAAAAAATCGAAAAAAGCATGACCAGTTAATTTATCAAACTTAAGGGTACGTTCGTAAATGCAGTTGCTGCGCATCAGTTGCGCATTAGTAAAGTTGAATGTTCGTAAATGCATCAGTTGTAAGAAACTTGGCATTACTTTCATATGTCAAATGTTTTTTTATGCAGTGATGCCGCAGTTCTGCAGCAAATATTGGCAATTATTGCATCAGTTAAAAACATAAAAGAAATAGTTTTATTTTTCTTTTTCGATGCTTTTTCTTGTAGTTTATAAGAAAACTATTACTTTTTGGTTAAATAGTTTTAATAAAATTTGCCATCGCTATTGTTGATAACATTTTTTTTTATTATTTTATGTTCGCTCATAAAACTTTTAAAATTTAGCTCTTGCTCAAAAATTCAAACTTTGCACAGCTGTTGTGCAGTAAAAAAGCCTCAGCATCACAAGCGCAACTGGTGATCACGCATCAGCAACAATATTTAATAGTGATGCACAGTTTTGATGCATTTACGAACGTACCCTAAGCTTTATTTTCAACAATTTCTATTGATTTAAGGTACGGTCACCATATGTCAAATTTTTATTTGACTGTGTTTTCCTAAAATTTGTTTAAAACAATAAAAATTTTATTTTCTGGCCGCACTACACACATTTTTGTTTGTTAAAGATATTTAATAGCTAGAAATAAAATTCGGGAAAACATGTTTGCCCTGTTTCAAATATTTGTCTCAAAATAAATGTTTGAACAAATTGTCAAAAATAAATAACAAAAAAATAAAATTACTTTTTATTAAAACTCAAAATCAATATTTGGATGGCAAAATCGTAACTTTGATTTTATGGTACAGGAGAGCGAGAACAGCAATTTTAAAAGTAAAATACGATTAATTAAGGGATAAGGAAGGAAAGATTTGTTTAACATTTCGGCCTTATACAGAAGTTTTTTATATTAACCTAAATTTAAAAATGTGATATTTTTTTTTTTTTTGATGTAAGCATGTAAGGCTGCTAGTTATATTCGGATGTGCCAAGAATTAAAAATTCTAGGACGCTTAATATGGAAACCATAATAAATTACACTGGTTTACAGCCAAAAAAATACCAAGAACGCCACATGCCTAGATAAGTTAATTGGGACCTCCTGAACACGAAACCCGCTGTAATTTTTTTTCCTAAGTACCGTTTTTTATATAACGGTACTTTTGTGTTTTTGGGTGTATGGTCCCACTCAAACCCTTGTGGAGCCCAACCAAATCGTTGAAAACGTGTTCAGGAGGTCCCAATTAACTTATCTAGGCATGTGGCTTTCTTGGTACTTTTCCAAACTAAAAATTTGTAAAGCAGTGTTATGAACCTCAGTATTTATCGCGGTTTTAGTTATATTGAGTTAAATTCCATGAGTCGCTTTATCTGGAACCTACATACATATGTACATTAGGGATATAACTTTTTAACAATTGTTTAAAATATCAAAATTGGCATAGCACAGTCCGATAGAGCATAAACAACTATAAGGGAACGTATATTTATTTTTTCGCTAAGGTCAAAAAAGTTCACGCACCAACCGCGATGAAGTTTTGAAAATGTTTAATTTCTTTTTGGTAAAGAAAAATTAATAATATGTTTATTTAAAACAAAAAATAGCTCAAGTATGAAATTTCATTAATATTTGGAGATGGTTATAGATTTTTCCGCAAACTAAAACGTATCTTTAACCTTTTTTAACAAAAAAAAAAAAATTAAAAAAGAATAAAAAACACCGTATAAAATTATAATATTCAATATTGCATTGAATTAGAAAAACCAATTGGTGCGTGAACTTTTTGAGAAAAATTACAAAAGATTATGATTTCTATGGTTACTAGGACATGGTTGACCTCATGGTACTATGCCAAAAAAATGGTTATACCCCTAATGTACATAAGTATGTTTGTATTTTAAGTTACGAGTCGATTATCATAAAGTTTAATTATTTTATTTTTAGTAATATAAAACTTAATTGTACCTTATTTCAACAGGCATTTTTAAGGAGTTGATTTTACATTCGACCTTTGGTAAATTACACTGCTTTACAAATTTTTAATTTGGAAAAATACCAAGAACACCACATGCCTAGATAAGTTAATTGGGACCTCCTGAACACGAAAATCGCTGTATTTTTTTTCCTAAGTACCGTTTTTTAGATAACGGTACTTTTGCATTTATCGGTGTATGGTCCCACTCAAACCCTTGTGGAGCCCAACCAAAAAGTCCGGTCGAAATAAATGGCATATGGTTAGAAAGGTAATCGAATGCCTTTTCCGTCGATATGCTACAAATTTCTATCTGATAAGAAATGGCTGACTAATGGCACCACTATTGTGGTGTGGGTATAAATATACATAATTAGTATTTGCTTTTTTTTAAGACAAAAAATGAAGTTCAAGTTTAATACAGTATACATTAGGGCAATAACATTATAACACTTTTTGCGAAAATCAAAAACGGCATAGTATAGTCGTGTAGAACTTTAAGGCCTATTTTCTCAACTTACCTATAGCTAAAAGTAGACTTTAAATGGCCTGATAAAAAGTATTCCATTACTAAAACTTTACATTCAACATTTTTCATTTTTCGAATTTATTTTATGAGCTAAATTTCAGTTATGTATTTTATAAAGCTTTTTTGTAATAGTTAAATTTTTCAGAAATGACTTTATACACTACCAGACTATTATATTGTATTTTCTTTTTACATTTTACCTTAGCCTTCCTTAGGACAGCAATGAGGTATATTGTATGTACAGAAAAATTTACAATTATTAGACACCAGCAGAATGTAATGCATTTTCTGGCCCGCTACGGCCTTCGTCAGCATTCTTTGTGTCACACTGGAAAGTGATACTTTATAAATTGAATGTATTTAAAATTTCTTAGAATTTCTTATTCATCTTTATTAATAATTGAGCATAAGATCACTATTATTTCTAATAGTTCGTTTATTTGTGCTTTCGATATTTCGATTTCCTTTGGAAATCTTCTTCATGATATTATATATATAAAATTTAATCAAAAACAAGGCGAATTCATACAAGGTGACCTTGGCTTGCTACGTAAGCAACAGCTGATAACTAACTATGTGTCAAAATGATATGCCGTTACTTTTTTTTGACATTTCAATTTAAATATTTATTTAAATTCAAGAAAATTTCAAGATTTTTTTTTTTTAAACTATAAATTAAAAATGAATCACACACATGCACACAAAACCTAAAACCTAAAAAGAAGGAAGTGGAGTACTTCCAGCTTGACGAACATCGTTATATCGGCTCAGAAAGTGATTCTGGGAGTATACTGAAGGATTGTCTAGGAACAATATTTGAAGGTGCTACAAACATCTGCACAAACGAATCCCAGCTAGCATAGGCTGTTTAGTAGGCGATGGTATTTAATATACAACTCCTAAAATAATCTGATCATTATTTGACGAGTAATCTAGGAATGGTAACCATGCAAGTCCTAACTATCATTTAATAATTATTTCAAGAGTACAAAAACTACAATGTTACACTTAGTTCATCATTCGTTAAAACATCATCGAATTAATCTTTTGAGACTCCCTGTATGAGTCATATAACAATTACTGAGCTTCCTAAATAAGAGCGTTTTTTTAAACATGCAAATTCCATTGTCAAAACAATTTCAATAAATCAAACCGACCTTAGGATCTTTAGATAAGATCCCACTATCGGCTCAAATAGCACAATCTGTGACGATTTTTATCGTGCTATATTGGCGCACATTTAAAAACATTGCACAATTTATTCTTAGGTGGTCCCATTATCGTTGCACATTGTGACAATTTTTTTCGGTTCATAAATATCGGCCAAAACTCAATTGCGACAATAATAGGTACAATGCGGTCACACTATCGTGCTATTTGGGCAAATTAAATCAAATGTTTTTGATTATTTACTTGTTGGCAGACATAATTTTACTTTAGAAATTCGCCAAATTCCCCGTCCGAATATTAAATTATGTTTCCTAACAATTTTAAATAATATGTATATTAATATATGTATAATAAAAAATATATTCAATTTCATTCAAACTTACTGCACTTGTTCTTTTTTATACCCTCCACCACAATTAGTTGTGAAGAGGGTATATTAAGTTTGTCATTCCGTGTGAAACTTTTTTATTATTCATCTCAGACCCTATAAAGTATATATATTCTGGGTCCTTGAGTTATTTTAAGTCGATTTAGCCATGTCCGTCTGTCTGTCCGTCTGTTGAAAACACGCTCACTTTCGAAAAACTCAAAAGAAATAAACAAACTTGGTGTCAAATTGCTTGTAGTTATCCTAAGCAGTTTGGGATTGAAATCCAGCAAAATCGGTTCAATAGGATCTGAGCTATGAATCAAAATGTGTAACCACCACCTAAAAAAAATTGATAATTTTGTTACAAAAACTAACATAAATGGTGGAAAAATGCACAGAATGATATAAGATTTCGCAACAGTTCGTTTTTTTTAACTGGAAATCACGCTGTAAAATATCTTGAAGAGCCGTCCATGATTTACCCTAGGCCCCATATAAGCCCTACTCCCGGAAAACAGTATAGTAAGCCTAAAACCCTAACTAACAATGCTATCATAAAAAAATTTGCCACGTCACAGTTAAATAGGACTAGAAATGAAACTGTTAAGTTTCGTGAAGATCGGTCTATAATTTACCATAGGCCCCATATAAAACCTACTTCCAGAAAACAGTTTAGTACACCTAAATCCGTAAAAAATAATGCTATCATAACAAAATTTGGTACATCGAAATTTTTTGGAACTAAAAATAATACTGTGAAATTTCGTGAAGATCGGTCCATAATTTACCATAGGCCCCATATAAACCTTACTCCCGGAAAACAGCTTAGTACGCCTAAAAACGTAAAAAAGAATGCTATCATAACAAAATTTGGTACATCACAGTTTTATTGAACGAGAAATAAGACTTTAAAATTTTGTGAAGAAAGGTCCATCTTTTACCATAGGCCCCATATAAACCTTACTCCCGGAAAACAGCTTAGTAAACCTAAATACGTAAAAAATACTGCTATCATAACAAAATTTGGAACATATAAGTTTTACAAGACTAGAAATAAGACTGTGAAATTTCGTGAAGATCAGTTCATAATTTACCCTAGGCCCCACATAAACCTTACTCCCGGAAAACAGCTTAGTACGCCTAAAAACTTAAAAAATAACGCTATCATAACAAAATTTGATACATCACAGTTTTATAGAACTAGAAATGACACTGTGAAATTTGGTGAAGATCGGTGCATAGCTTACCATAGGCCTCATATAAAGCCCACTCTGGTAAAATAATTAAATACGCGGTAAACTTTCTTCCAGTTTAGCTTCATATGGCCAGAAAAAATGTTATGCAATTTTGTGATATACGGTCCATAATTTTCCTTAGATTCCATTTTAGCAGCCTTTTGAAATTTACTGCAAACGCTTAAACTAATTGCACCGCTGTATTGAAATTTATGTTTTTTAATACCAGAAATCGTTCTGCAGAATTTGGGATGATTGGTTCATAGCTTACCATGGCTTTTATATAATTTGTTCTCTTGAAAATCATTTATGTAAGTTCATCTTAAACTGATATTCCACTCTAACTTTTTAGAATTGATTCTGATTGTCGATCAATAACTTTATATAGGTCTAAACCGCAAAAAATTTTAATGCAGATGTCTGTTTTTACAAAGATTATAATAATAAATAGACATCATGCAGATATTAGTCCTAAAACATTCGAAGTGTCGGTGGAGGGTATCAAAGATTCGGCACAGCCGAATATAGCACTCTAACTTGTTTTTTTTTTGTAATTGTTGTTTTGTAAACAGATGTTTACAAACCAGGGATGGCAACATCGATACAACTGCAATGTTTTGGTTAAAGCGAATTTTTTTCTTTCATTTAGTAGTACAAATGTACTATTTAATTTTTCAATACATAAATAATAGATAAAACAAATGTAATTTTGGTACAATTAAGCTCAAAAAAGTAAAATTTTAGTAGCCAGTTGGTGCAATTTAAAAATTTCGTTTTGCCATCCCTTGTATCGGCGCTGATTGGCGACTGTGATTGGCACACAAGTGGCCGATAAAAATCGGTACATATTAAACAATTTGATTGCTCTACTTTGTGCAAAATAGTGTTCACATTATCGGCGCATCTAGGTTAATTTTGATTGTTCACAGTCAGCACAATTTCGGCACAGATTGTCGCATATTAAAACATTTTGACCGTTCACACTATCGACACATGAAATACGCCAAAAATTGGTACATTGCGCCGATAGTGGGATCTTAGCTTTTCAAATAAGATTTTCTGATAAGATTTAATCGAAATCGAAATTTAATTCAAAATGGTAATCAGCATAGTGTATACAATCATATATCACCCCATGTGAATCGGTTTTTAAAATGTTCTTTTGAAAATTTTGTAATTATAAGGTATATGCTAATATTTTACAAGCTTATCAAAAATGCAACACCACAGTTTTTGTTACACCGTTTTAGATTTACGCATTCCACCAGGAATGTTCAAATTTTAATCCCTAGAATATATTACTCATTGTTTGAAAAATCTTTTCTTATTATTGTAGCGCGTAATTGGAATTATCTGCCTAATGAACTACGAATATTCAGTTTTTCTCAATCAGTCTTCCGTAAAAGAATAACTGAACACCTAAATCTTAGCCAAATCTAATATTATTTTTTTTTCTGGTCCATCGTTGATTGTGGACTTATGTTCTTGTTTTCTATAGGTTGTATGCAATGTTACAAATTGAAGCTTTTTACAAAACATTAGATTATAGGTATTATTAAAGTTTTATTGTTTTGGGTTATTATATAACTAATCATATTAATTTTCAATTGTAATATGTACTTTGGCCACAAAGGGCTTTTATATTACACAATTATAACAAAATAAAAAAATAAAAAAATAAATAAAAAAAAAAAAAAAAAAAAAAAAAAAAAAAAAAAACATGAAAAATTTGTACGGTTGAGCATTTCACGAGTTGTAAAATATTTCTTGCATGAAACTCATGCGAATATTGACATGCTTTCTGAAAGACTCGTGAGATAATCTTTACACACATCTCAAACGCCTAATATAAGCGTCTTTCTCTGTGTTGTAGAAGTATCTCACAGAGGAATCAGCTTGTGCAACAGTTTCTTCCGTGCGAGGAATCTTTTACGATTTAAAAATGAGCTCTTCGACGATTAAAAACGCTTTTCATGAGATTCCTAGTAGACTCTTACACAATTAAAAATGCTGGCTGGGGTAATACCAACTCCACTATTGTGATGAGGGTATAAACATAACTCTTTTTCCATTGAGTTCTTAAAATTATGTAGGTTTAAAACTTTTACTCGTGAATACAATGAAACCTTATCAGTAAAAGATTCAATGAGCAATCGGTCTGCTTCATTTGCATTTTTTTTTAAATAAAAAAAGCAAAACTTCTTGCAAGTAAGGTTTACTAAGCACACATTTTTAAATTATTGCATTCCACAAAACAAGATTTAAAATTAAAAACAAAATGAAATATGACAGCATATATTTTTGACACACAGCTAATTTGTTTACTACAGTGTTGTATAATTTTGACACAACGTTAAAGTAATTTCTAGTGTATCCATTTTCAAAATAAGACCACCTTGTATGAATTCGCCTTGATCAAAAATTAATAAAAAATTGTGTTTGACAATTATTAAAAATTAAAATTAAATTTAAAATTTTTTTTAACATTCAACAATAAAGCTACGTTCACAATCAAAAAAACAATTTCGTTTTTTCTTCTATTTTTTTCTTCCCAAAGTATTTCATATATTTTCCTTTCATTTTTAAGCTAAGATCCCACTATCGGCGCAATGTACCAATTTTTGTCTTATTTTATGTGCCGATAGTGTAAACGGTCAATATTTTTTAATTTGCGACAATCTGTGCCGAAATTGTGCTGACTGTGGACAATCAAAATTAACCTTGATGCAAAATGTTTAATATGTACCGATTTTTATCGGCCACTTTTGTGCCGATCACAGTCGCCAATCAGCGCTGATACAAGGGATGGCAAAACGAAATTTTTAAAGTGCACCAACTGGCTACTAAAATTTTACTTTTTTGAGCTTAATTGTACCAAAATTACATTTGTTTTATCTTTTATTTATGTATTAAAACAGTTAAATAGTACATTTGTACTGTTAAATGAAAGAAAACAATTTGCTTTAACGAAAACATTGCAGTTGTATCGATGTTGCCATCCCTGCTTTGTAAACATCTGTTTACAGAACAACAATTACAAAAAAAAAACAACAAGTGCAGTAAGTTTGAATAAAATTGAATACTTTATTAATTTTATATTAATATATTATTTAAAATTGCTAGGAAACTAATAATGGAATATTCAGACGGAGAATTTTGCGAATTTTTAAAGTTAAATTATGCCGCCAACAAACAAATAAACCAAAACATATGATTAAATTGGCCCAAATAACACGATAGTGTGACCGCATTGTACCGATTATTGTCGCAATTAAGTTTTGGCCGATATGAACCGAAAAAAATTCTCACAATGTGCGACGATAATGGGACCACCCAAGAATAAACTGTGCAATGTTTTTTAATGTGCGCCGATACAGCACAATAAAAATCGTCACAGATTGTGCTATTTGAGCCGATAGTGGGATCTTAGCTTTAGAACAAAAATGTAACTAAAATTTTTTTAAAAATTTAACTAAAGTTGAGTCAACTAGAACTTCAGCAACACTTTGTATGAAATTGTTTCTGACGTTTAAAATAATTTTATTAAGTTTTTTATGAAAATTTTAACAAAATGTTTACAAAAATAAAAATAAATGCATAACATTGTTGTGGTTAAAATTTGCAAACGTTTTCTTGATGCAAAATGTGTGTAGTTACATAAGAAATTGTTGCTCTATTATGAACACCAAGTGAAAATGTTTTTTTGATTGTGAACGCAGCTTAACATTTCATAAAATCAAAAAGTAAAAAATTCAAAAGAGGAAACAAAAAACAATTTTAAAATATTTCTCTTCTTCGTCAAGAAATTCATTTCTATAAATCTAACTTAAGCCATCTAAACTTTATTTTAGAAAACAACCAAAGATCTAAACCTATTTCCCTTTTCGTCAACCTATTTATTCTTATTTAATAAATATCTACAAATCTGAGCTAAACCCTCAGTATCTTTTTTAAAATTAATCCTTTCTTCAAATGGAACATTATTTATTTCTAACATATATATTCTTTTCTTAAAACTTTCTACGTTCAAAACGGATGTGTTCTCAAAATCTGGATAATGATTTAAATTCCTGCAATGAGTTGATAAAGCTGTATCATGTGCTGAATTATAATTTCTATATTTTTGGTCATGTTTATCTCCTGCTATTCTAGTTTTCAGTTTCGTCCCAGTTGTTCCTACATATATATTTTTGCACATTTTTCATTATTGTTGCCACCACAATGTATTTTATAAACTAAATTTAACATATCTAACTTTTGTAATCTATCCTTCATTCTTGTGAATAATCTGCCAACGTTATTATATACCTTATGTGCCATTCTATATTTCCCTTTGTCATAAATATTTGAGTTTTCTAACCTTTCTGAAAATCGAGGTACATAAGTTAATGATTTATATATTTTTGGTGCTAAGATATCAATAATATTTCGAGATTTTCTTATATTATATTGTCTATTTTGTTTTTTTTTTTTAAACCCAACCCAGTGGGTTTTTTGGGGTTTGTTGTTTTTCGTGTAATGGTATAATAATAATTGGTATTGGCAATGTTGCCAACTCAGCTCTTTTCGGTATAGATTTAGCAAGAAATTCTTCAATATTTTTTTTATGGCATCACAATCAAATGCATGGATGGTTAAAAGAAAAGCTAGCCTTAAATAAGTCCTAACATATATGCCTCAACTGCCAAGTGATTACTTTTTGAACTTTTATGCCCAAATAAGATCGGAACATATAAATGAATTTGACAATGACATTCATAGAATTTTAAATAACGTTCAGTTGTATAAAGCAGCTTTGAATCTCCAACAAATGTTACTCAAAGTTCAAAAATATCTAAGTGCTGTACAAAGTGACTCCGCTACAATTGCAACTGCCATTGATGTAATTTGTTGAACAATTATATACTACTGTCAAAACGGAATTTCGTTGAAACGCATACTTACTCCAACTCATTATTTGGCGAATATGATGCATCCCAAATATGTATATAAGTATGTATACAAACTAATAAGTCAAGAAAACGTAGATTTCTTGCACCCTGTTTGGCATTTAAAATTTAAGTTGCAGAATAGTTTTTACAATAACGAAAATCAGTTTTTTGATTTTATTTGATTGAAAAAATGGAAAAAGCACACAAGGAAAAGTATTTACACTAAAAGCTGCAATTTAAACAGCCTTAAACCAAGTGCAAACAATCAGGTTTAAAAATTGCAACATTGCAGTTTTTTAAATTTAAAATTATTTTCATATTTTTAATCTATTTCCATTAAAGACGTAATAATAAGATGACAGGCTGTTTCACTTTATTTGACACGACAAATAGTATGTACAAAATCACACTTTAAAATTATAATGAAGACATTCAACATGAGTGCAATTTTTAATTTTCCTTTTTTTGCCATCAAAAAAATCGAAAAAACTGAACAACAATGGTCAAAAATTTAAAATTTTTACCAGCAAACTTTTACGATTATTTCGCTTCAGTAATAAATTGCCCTGCTAGTTCAGCATCAGTAGAAAACATTTTTTCTCCCTTATTGTTTAATATAGAATAACAATAGAAATCGTCTTGGATTGGAAAAAGCATTAGCTCTTCTTAAAATGTATCGACATTTAAAATCTGAGCCACTTTTTATGTATAGGATTTTAACTTCAATTTCAGCCTTTTCAAAATCAAATTCAGGTTTTTAAAAAACAAATTCAGAATTTTCGTAATCCAATTATTTTACAAATCATGTTCCGCATTTTTCAAATCAAATTAATTTTAAAAAGTCTGATTTTGATTTTTAAAAGGAATTAGATTTAAATAATTAATAAAAAAAAGCCGTTAAATCAACTTCGTACAAATGGGCATATAAGCACTTTGTATGCATTTTATAAACATTTTCTTTTATTTTTCTGTAAAAAAATCAAAATTATACCATATTTGTATAAATGAATATAAAGAAAAAAAAACCCACTTGGGGTTTTTAAAGCAAAATACCCATTAAAACCCGGGTGGATTTTTCTGGGTCACCCAGTGGGCAGCCAACACTGCTTATCAATTTGTGAATTAGTTTGTTAGGAAAACTATTATCTTTTAAAATATTTCCAATAATTCTTTTATTTTTCTTATGAAATCTATTGCCACTAGTTTTCAATATTTTATCTATTAGTTTATTAGCTGTGTAAATAATAATTCTCTTAGGATGCTTAGAAAAATAATTTAAGATTCTACCTGATGAGGTTGGTTTTTTATACCAATCTATCAATAACCTATTTTCTTTCCTTATTACCAATTTATCCTATTTATATGGAATCGAATTATTTAATTCCCGTTCAATAGTAAACTTTATATTCTGAGCAAATGAATTAAACGTTGATAATAGAATATCTATCTCATTTTCATTAACTATAACAAATAAGTCATCTACATATGTACTTTGTTATGATTCTTGGTTTATTAGTCAATCTTCCTAGACATGTATCTAATAATTTCTCCATCACAATATCAGCAATTATTGCAGATGCTGGTGAACAAATTGGAAGCCCCTTTTCCTGTGCATATATTTTCTTATCAAACTGAAAATATCTATTATCAACTACACAGAATTTTATAATTCTAAAAAATTTGTCTAATATTTGTTATCCCCGAAATTTTATCCCAATTTTCTTCTATTTATAATTCAAATAGCCACGTTAACTGGAATACTAGGAAATAATGAAACAACATCAAGTGATATTAATTTTTCATTATCCTGCATAGAAACATTTTTTATCCTATCTTTAAATTGTACAGAATTCATAACATTGTACTTAGAATTCTCTGTTACCTTCTTAAGTATATTCGAAATATATTTACATATGTAAATCATGTGAAGGTGAATTTATAGACGAACAAATTGGTCTTAATGGAAAATTTTCCTTATGAATTTTTTGTAATCCATATAATCTTGGTGCTACAGATATGGAAGTTTTTAATTTGGCTTTTTCTACTATTGTTATTATTTTCAATTTAAAAAGTTCCTCAACAAAATTAAAAGTGGTATTCACCCTTTGTATTAAGTGCACAACTCTGCTTTACTTAATACGGTTTTATAATAGATAGCGTGAGTTTCTTTTTCGTTAGTATTGTAAATTAATGAAGTTGCTGAGTGAGGGAAAGAGACATTTATAGTTTCTTCAACAGTTGTATTCTGGTTTATTTAACAAGCGTGTTTACTACAGCTTTTTGTTGGATTTTTCAACCACAGCGTAGTAAATTTTAGTCGAATACATTTTGTTGTTGCGGTGTTGTAAATCTTAGTACTTTAACTAAATTAATAAGATTCACAAGGTCTACAAAGGACTTTACTATCAAGGGTGAAAACCGCTATTGTTAATTTTCTGAAATAATAACAATAGTAGAAAAAGCCAAATTAAAAACTTCCATATCTGTAGTACCAAGATTATATGGATTACAAAAAATTCGTAAGGAAAATTTTCCATTAAGACCAATTTGTTCGTCTATAAATTCTCCTTCACAAAATATCGATAGAACAAATAAATGAACTATTTGAAATAATAGTAACCTTAAGCTCAATTATTAATAAAGAAGAATAATATTTAAAAAAAGGTTAAGAAATTAGAATACAATTATTAGAAGGTTTTAGAAATTTGCTTCCCTGCGTGAGGTTTTTCTTCGCAAAACGACGGGAGACAGGTGTTTTCATTACTAAAACATTCTTGGCCACTCCGTCGTACTATGCCAATAATTTGGTCATAGCCCTAGTATACATATTAGTATTCCAACCTCTACAATATATTTTTTTAATTCGTTGGGGTGTATTTCTCTAAGTGGCGTTTAATATTGGCGGTAGTTTGTTTGCTTGGCAATGAACTCCCCATTGACATTTGTTTGGCGCAACATTTGCATTTAGCGCTTGCTAAATTTTTTTCAAAAAAACAACTCCAAAATGGATTGGATGACATTTTTATCTGGAACAATATATACTATAAAGTTTGGTTTGTAGTTCACCCAAAACTATAGATTATCTTACCATTCGCAGAATATAAATAGAGAGTATTTTTTGCCAAATAAAATTTAACCGTTTTTTTTTTGTTGTATTTTTTACCGTCTTCTAAAAATTACACATATAAATACATTTTTATACACTTAAGCATATTATTAAGTCATCGCTGTATTTTTTCAAACTAATAATAGTTGCGTTCGAGAACACAAAAGTTTTTACTATTTTATACTAAACTTTACTGCATTTTACGAAATTGCGTTCGAGTACAAAAAATGCAGTAAATGAGAACATAAATTGAGAGCGAAAAGTGACAGTTCTTGTTTGAGTATTTACAAATTTTTACTGCAGAAATTTTTGCAGTAAAATTAAGTAAATCAAAAGAACATATGTTTCAAAAGGTAAACAAACAAAAGTAACAAATAAAAAGCATACAAATTGTGAAAAAATTTTTAAATAAAAGAAAAGTTGAAATTAAAATTAAACCAAAACAAAAATTGAATAAATATTAACTAATTAAACTTGTTTGTGAAGCATTTATTTGGCTAAATACAAACTTTTGAAATTTTTTTGATATATTAATTTTTTAGAGTTGTAAAAGTGTTAAGTATTTGGGTACTTAAGTAATCAATATTATTCATGTTCTTAATCGAGTACCGTTAAGACAACGAGTTAAGTAGTCAAAAGTGTCAATATTTTTCAACACTTCAATTGTTTGCCATCAGCTGTTGCCTTTATTTTACGAATTTTTACAAATTTTGCGTTCGCGTACTTTTTTGGACAACAGCTTTTTGTGAGAGAAATTTTTTTAGTTTACTCATTTACTGCATTTTACTGTAAAAGTACTCAAACGCACCTAATCATAGAGAAAAATAGTTGTATTGATTTCGTACTATTTTCAAAAACAATGATGCCAGATTATAATTTGAAATTATAATAAATATGTTATTTCATAAAAAAGATCGAGGTAAAATGTAAAAAGAAAATACAATATTGTTACGTTTTTCCTTTAATAAACGCGTCTGAGTTCTTTTTAATTGCAAATCCGAATAAAAACACACACTTATTCAACTTAACAAACTTTATTGAAAATTAATTATTTCGTAAACAATTGTTAGTAACGAACAGAACCGTTTTTCAAAACAGACTAAACTAATTTTACATGAGTCACCCCTTTTTATATTTCATAATTATTTCTAGATTTTTCCTGAACCTTCCCGTAAAAACTATTTATTATGTTCTATAACCATTTCTAGAAATTACTGGGAATTTTATATAGGAATTATTTTTAAAATAACAGTTGTGTTGAAAATTATACATGACAATTTTAAGTAACATAAAACTATAACTTACAAGATAACTTATAACTATAACTATAAATAATTCTTAGATAATTTAACTTTCGTAACACTGCCCTCCACTTAAGCCTGTTCGTCCCGAATAGGTCGTTCTAGATGTACCACTTTCATTTTTGATCTTGGGCTCTTATATTTCTGGATCCGATACACCACGTCATTCAATTTCTTTATTACTTTATATGGGCCATCCCAATGAGTCTGCAGCTTTGGTGATAGTCCTTTCTTTCGTTGCGGATTAAAAAGTAAAACCAACTGGCCTTCTTTGAAGCCTTCCGAATTTGCCGCTCGATCGTATCTGGCTTTCATCTTGTCACTGGACAGTTTAATCCGGCTTCGCACGAACTCATGAAGTTCATTAAGGTCATCTTGTTCCTGTGAGGTAGAGCCTTCATTGCTGCCATCTGTTGGTCCAGGCTTAACACCAAATTCTAGATCTCCAGGTAGTCTGAGCTCCGTTCCAAAGACAATTTTGGCAGGTGTACGAGAGGTGGAATTATGAACAGCTGATCTATATGCCAACAGAAACTTTGGAATGTGTTCATCCCAGTCCTTCTGATGAGTGCTTACTACTTTACGCAAGTGTTCCTCTAATGTGCGGTTAAATCTTTCAACCATGCCATCGGATTGTGGATGCAAAGGAGTTGTTCTAGTTTTCCTTATTCCGTACAATTCGCACATTTTTTTGAACACAGCAGATTCAAAATTTCTGCCTTGGTCAGAGTGTAATTCTATTGGAACTCCGTAGCGGCACACCCAGTTATTCAAAAATACGTCCACAACGGTTTTGGCTTCTTGATTTGGGATGGCATACACCTCTGGCCATTTACTAAAGTAATCGATAACAACTAAAACATAACGGTTGCCGGCATCACTCACAGGAAAAGGTCCGGCTATATCCATTGCGATTCGCTCGAATGGGGCACCCGAATTGTACTGTTGAAGCGGTCCCCGACTTCTCCTTGTTGGTCCTTTGGCGGCAATGCATTGGGTGCAATTTGATATCCAATCGGCCACAGCTTGTTGGCACCCAACCCAGTAGAAACGTTGTTTTAATTTTTCTAGTGTTTTTGTTACGCCAAGATGGCCACCACTTGGACCATTATGGAATTCATTTAAAACTTCATGTACTTTTGACGATGGCACTACAATGAGGTTATGAACTGATTTTCCATCGGCACTTTCCCATGCTCGGTACAGGCAGCCATTTATCAACTGTAGGCTATTCCATAGGGCCCAGTAGGCTTTTGTTAGGGGACTTTCAGATGATATTTCGTTTCGATTCGGCCTTCTGCCTTCTTCTTTGGCCATCATAACTTTCTCTAATATAGGGTCAGCTTTCTGTGCCATTGACCAGTCTTCGTTCGACTCTATCTGCAGTAGGCGAACTTCACAGTTGTATTCCTTTCCTTCAGCCTTTACACAATGCTTGCATTCCAGTTTGCAGGGTCGTCTTGATAGAGCATCCGCATTGCCATGTTTTCCACCTTTTCTGTGCTCAATGGTAAAATCATAACTTTGTAGGCGCTCAATCCAGCGAGCTATCTGACCTTCCGGATTCTTGAATTGCAGCAACCACCTTAGTGCAGAATGGTCTGTTCTTAACTCAAAATGTTGACCATACAAATACTTGTGGAAATGTTTTACGCACTCTAGTACTGCCAGAAGCTCTCTTCGCGTCACGCAGTAATTTCTCTCAGGCTTCGAAAGTATTCGGCTGTAATAGCCCACGACTTGCTCTACGCCATCGACCACTTGGGAAAGCACACATCCAATTCCGTATCCGCTCGCATCGGTATCAAGCACAAATTTCTCTCCAGTAATGGGGTAAGCCAAAATTGGTGCTGAGCACAACAATTCCTTCAGTTTCTGAAATGCTGTTTCCTGTGCTTCACTCCAGATGTATTTTTGCGCCTTTTTAGTCAATTCGTGTAAACTTGCAGCAATATTTGCAAAGTTTGGCACAAAGCGCCTGTAGTATGTACATAGGCCTAGAAAACTGCGTAATTCATGAATATTTTTCGGGCGTGGCCAATCCATTACAGCTTTTATTTTATCGTCGTCCGTTGAGATGCCTTTGGAGGTTACACGATGTCCCAGGTATTTTACTTCCTTTTGGAACAGTGAGCATTTCTTAGCATTTAGTTTTAGTCCTGCCATTGATATACGTTTCATCACCTCTTCTAGGTTTTTCAGGTGTTCATCAAATGTTTTCCCCATTACAATAATGTCGTCAAGGTACACCAAACATGTCTTTCGGTGAAGACCTTTTAACACCTGCTCCATTAAACGCTCGAATGTAGCCGGAGCATTGCAGAGTCCAAATGGCATCACATTAAACTGCCATAAGCCATCACTTGCGCTAAACGCAGTTTTCTCCTTATCATTTTCCGCAATTTCCACTTGCCAATAACCGCTCTGCAAATCCAATGTAGTAAACCATTCCGTTCCGGCTAACGTGTCCAAGGTATCATCAATTCTAGGCAATGGATAACTATCTTTTTTCGTGACGTCATTCAGTTTTCTGTAATCTACGCAGAATCTGGTACTCCCATCTTTCTTTTTCACCAAAACCACTGGTGAGCTCCAAGGACTTGACGATGGTTTAATAACTCCGTTCCTTTCCATCTCGCTAACTAGCTCTTTTACTTCATTGCGCTTTGCTAGAGGAATGCTTCTTGGCGCCTGTTTTATTGGCTTAGCTTCGCCTGTGTTGATTTCGTGTTTCACGATTGACGTTCTGCCTTGGTTTTGACCTTTCAAAGCGAATGCAGAGGCATATTTTCTTAGTAGTTGTTTGGCCTTATTTTTGCAAGGCGGTGTTAGCTTTTCGGTCCATTTTCGCACATGTTCCTCTAGTGGCTCGTGGTCCTTGCTAATTCTCCTGGCTACGCCTTGATGCTGCTCGCAATTAATTACTGCCTCTGTTGAAGTACATTGTCCAATCTTGAAGTTCTGCGTAAAGACTTTTTCACTGCTGGATAAATTTAATACTCTCACAGGAACTAGACCCTTGCTGGGTTTCATGAGGACATTCGCTGTTACGATATCTCCTTTAACTTCTGCTGGCTCTACCACCCATAAACTGTTGTCCTCACAATCTTCCTCCATTCGCGCCCATACTAAGGTTTCTGATTTGGGTGGCAGTTTTTCACGTTGAAGGGCGATTAGCTGTCTTACATGGGCCTTGGTTTCGTATCCAACTTCAAGGGGTATTTCCGCATCACGCCAATACATAATTTGCTGACCCATATCCAAATGAATACCATGTTCAATCATGAAATCTGCGCCAATGATTATCTCGTCTACAATATCAGCCACAATAAATACGTGATGGGCGATTGCATTGGCCATACTAAATTTTACTTTTACTTTTCCATAGACAGTGGCAGACTCGCCTGTAGCTGTTCGCAGACTTACCCCGCTTAGTGGTTCGATTGATTTTTGTATTAAATCGGGCCTTATAATGGAATGTGATGCCCCAGTGTCCACAGTAAGAATGCGTTTTTGACCATTAATGTAACCACAAGCAGTAAGATTCCTGTTACTCCTTTGCACTACTGATATAGAGATTGTGGGGCCCTCAGATGTGGAAGCTAGCCCATGCCCCGCGGTGCTAGCTATTTTTAGTTTAAAGGTGACTCTTGTGCCACCTGGTGACTAGCACGTTGGTTGTTTCCTGGTGGCGAGGAAGATCTCGATCGTCGTCTTGGTGCTTTGCAGTTTTGCTGAATATGGCCAGTTTTACCGCAGTTATAGCATTTTACTTTGTTTTTACTCTGCTTCTCGCCCAAAGCCTGCAAAACTGCCTCCTTCATGCTTCTCATTTCCTTTAAAATATCTCCTTCGTCTTCGGCTGTTATATCGATCTTGCGCACCTTGCATATATGCGGTTTTGAAATTATTCTAGCGGTTTCTTGTGCTAGGGCAAATGATACCGTTTCTGCAAATTATGGCCTCTGTGATGCACATACCGCTAGTTTTACATCAGTATGCCGTATACCGTTTACAAATGCCTCGGTCTTAAAATGATCTAGCAATGGATGACATTCACCTGGATAAGTAAGCTGCACCAAGCGCTCAATCTCTAATGCGAAATCCTGTAGCGTCTCGTTTGGCTTTTGTACTCTACCCCGTAATTCCATTCTGAATATTTCTTTTCTATGTTCACCACCATACTTGCGTTGCAGTGCTACCATAATGTCATCATAATTATTTCTGCAACTTACTGGTACACTTTCTAGAATTTCAGCCGCAGTTCCTTTTAAAGCCAGAATCAGCTCTATGGCTTTTTCTTCATTGTTCCAAGCATTTTTATTGGCAACTGTGTCAAACTGGAACTTAAACACATTCAATGGTGAGCTGCCGTCAAAACTTGGAGCTCTTATTCTATTCGAGACTTCTGGAAAAACTCGCACCACTCCCTCTTGGCACTGAAGACTATTTACTCTTTCTTCCAGATGATTAAGTTTTCCATCAAAAACCGTGACTTGTGTTTTTACATCAGTGACTTGTGTTTTTACATCAGACAATTATATTTCCATATCGTCTACTCTTTCGTTTATAACAGTAGAAATCTCTTGAAGCTTCTCAAGTTTGTCATTAGTAGCCTGAAGTTTCTCGTTTGTCACTTTAGAATTTTCTTGAATTTCGGCTAAGATGGTGCTTGAATTTTCTTTTACCATCCTCTCAATGTATTTAGAATTTTCTTCCATTTTTCTAGAATTTTCTTCCATTTTTCTAGAGGTTACAGCCGAATTTTCTTTTACCATTTCCTCCATTTTTCTAGAATTTTCTTCCATTTTTCTAGAAGTTACAGCCGAATTTTCTTTTACCATTTCCTCCATTTTTCTAGAATTTTCTTCCATTTTCTCCATCATAGCAGCAAACATTGTACCAAGATCCATGTTGCTTGTTACTGCACGGGTAGCAACTTCTATTTCTTCAAATTCATAAGTTGCGATGTCAATATTGCGTCGCTTAATTTCATCGATTAATCTTTTCTGCAACTCAGCTTTATTTCCTGCAGTAGGCAGATCCAACTTGCCCAACTCTTTCTTGAGCTGTTCAACTTTTAGCTCCTCGAATTTCATTGTTGTTTGTATAGTTTTTTTTTATTTTTATTTTTTATCCTTTGTTTTTATTTGTTTATTTATTTTATTTTTATTATTTTTTTTTTTTTTTATTGCAATTTCACTTCTGACACCAATTGTTACGTTTTTCCTTTAATAAACGCGTCTGAGTTCTTTTTAATTGCAAATCCGAATAAAAACACACACTTATTCAACTTAACAAACTTTATTGAAAATTAATTATTTCGTAAACAATTGTTAGTAACGAACAAAACCGTTTTTCAAAACAGACTAAACTAATTTTACATGAGTCACCCCTTTTTATATTTCATAATTATTTCTAGATTTTTCCTGAACCTTCCCGTAAAAACTATTTATTATGTTCTATAACCATTTCTAGAAATTACTGGGAATTTTATATAGGAATTATTTTTAAAATAACAGTTGTGTTGAAAATTATACATGACAATTTTAAGTAACATAAAACTATAACTTACAAGATAACTTATAACTATAACTATAAATAATTCTTAGATAATTTAACTTTCGTAACAATATAATAGTCTGGTAGTGTATAAAGTCATTTCTGAAAAATTAAAGGAATAGAACTATTACAAAAAAGCTTTAAAAAATACAGACCTGAAATTTAACTCATAGAATAAATTCGAAAAATGAAAAAATGTTTAATATAATATAAAGTAACCTTCACAAGGAAATAATTCCCAGTTTCTAATTGTTAAAATAGTTGAGTTAAATACATTCAATTTGTAAAGTAACACTATCCAGTGAGACACAAAGAATGCTGACGAAGGCCGTAGCGGGCCAGAAAATGCATTACATTCTGCTGGTGTCTAATAATTGTAAATTTTTCTGAACATTCAATATACCTCATTGCTTTCCAAAGGAAGGCTAAGGTAAAATGTAAAAAGAAAATACAATATAATAGTCTGGTAGTGTATAAAGTCATTTCTGAAAAATTAAAGGAATAGAACTATTACAAAAAAGCTTTATAAAATACAGACCTGAAATTTAACTCATAGAATAAATTCGAAAAATGAAAAAATGTTTAGTATCGATTTTTTCCAAAAAGTGAAACAATAAAAATTTTGAATTTTTAAAAATTTAAAATTTTTTCTTGTGACTTTGGCTAAGACGTTGCGTAGAATTGTCCCTATTTTAGTCGATAGTAAATTTTGCGACGACTCAAATAAAAGTTAATACAATTTTAAATGAAATGTAAACATATTTATTGAATACGTTTAAAATAAAAAAATGCAAAATTTAAAAGGGCACAAATTTTATTAGTAAAAAAACCTCGGTTTTAGCTTTTACTTTAACAAAACATTTATGCTCAAATAAATTGCAAATTATACATAATACTCGAACTTCAGATACAAAAACTTTATACATAACAGCCTGCAACAATCAGGGTTGTCAGATTGATTTTGACCTTTTTCGCCAAATTCAATGTCAAAAATCGCCAAAGCCTTTATTTTCAAGTTTTTGGCAGTAAAATACATATTTTTTAATTTATTAAAAATATTCTTTATAAATTCTAAAAAAATTAATTTGTTTCGTATCGCTTAAATACGCCAAAAATTCAAAAAAGTCGCCATGGTATATATTTTGCTTAATTTTTATTTAGAAAAAAGTAAAAATAGCTAGTGAACACAAAAATGGTACGATGGTTACTACAAAAAAAAGTTTTTTTGCGGCTCGTATTAAACAAATATTGGATATACATATTTACATTTTTATATATGTATGTAGTTGCAGTTTTATTATATATCTAAAACGCTTCACCGGCAAAGCTACCTATTTGTCTTCTTTTTTGGAATACATTGTAAGGGTTTTTCATTTATTCAACGATGGTACAAAAGAAGTGCAACTTATAACTCGTAACAACGCGTCTAGAAGTTCGTATTGCATTCTACTTCAAAGGCGAGTTGTAGTGGAGCTCATAGCTTAAACACAGTCATTACTTATAATACTATAAAGAACATATAAAGAACAGTCAAAGTAAGTTCCTTGAAATTGTACGTACCTGCCGTTTCGTTGCAGCTTTAAATTTTTGGCATAAACTTATTTATCTTTGCAATTAAACAACGCTAATTTTTTCATTGGGTTTCAAAAATGTCCAAAGGTATCTAAGAATTCATAAAAATCTTTTAAATATCACTGACAACAACGTATTGTATCTGGGATAAAAAATTGCCACATACATATAATGAAAAAATGTTCATAGACATTCAATATATTTATGTTAATTTCTATTTATTGATTCTTTCAAGAGCACTTTTAAATATGAAAAACTATTTTCTCGAAGATATTCATTATCTTCATCAGCCATTTGAACTTTCAAATACTGACCATACATATGAATGCCTCAAACTTCATACATAAAAATAATATAAGTATAATAAAAATAATATTATTTCTCAGTATTGAATTTAACGATTTTCAAAACAAATGCATAGCTCATCAAAAATATCCAACAAAATCGCCAACTTTTTTGTGAAATCGCCAAAAAATCGCCATGTCGCCAAATCAAAAATTAGGTCGCCAAACAAGTTTGAAAATCGCCACGTTTGGCGAGAAATCGCCACATCTGACAACCCTGGCAACAATGGCAAGGTATTTCAAAATTGTTAAAATTTAAAATAAGTACTAAGAAGAACAATGTTACCTTTTTAATTCTTAAGTAGACACCTAATTTGTGTGGCACAAACTACCACCTGGGCCTGGCTGCGACAAATATTATTATGTATGGAGTTTTTGTGGCTATAGAAAAAAAACTCACACTATCGAACCCCTGGGCAAGGCTATTTATAATACACTTACCAAACTCTGGCTAACGACTTGCTAAACTCTTGTTAACGAGCTGCCAACTTGTGAAAAACAGCTGTTTAATGTTAAACAATTTAGTTGGTTTTATTTAAAATATTACTGTTTTATTTTATATTATTTTATTTTATTTTTATACCTTTTTTATTTTAATTTAAAAACCTTTAAAATTGTTATATGTGGAGAAAAAAACAAAAAAAATTTACAAAAGATGACAAACCAGCGATGTTTAATGCAAACGAGTTGCATTTTTGAGTAATACAATGTGGCATCATACAAATTCAGAGTTGATTTATTAAAAGTTGGCAGATGGAGAAAAGTTGGTTATGAATTAACTCTGTGCCAACAAGCTGCTTAGCTTAATCGGCATTCTAGTTAGCAGCTCGTTGTTCGTAGTGTACAAACTGTGGCTAACATTTTGTTATGAATACGGCTGTTAATAATTATACAAAAAAAAAAAAAAAAAACTAAAAAAAATTAAAAATGTCTGACCAGTAGTGGGATTCTGTAACTTTTAACAATAAAGGTGGAAGTACATAACACGCGTTAGTTCGTCGACAAGTATCGTGCGTTTATAAACTTTAGCGCGTCATAAACTGCAAGTTACACAACACGCGTTACAAAAGCCATTCCTGTCAGCTGTTTTTTATTTGTTTACTTATTTGTGTATTAAAAACAGGCTCGAAAGTATATCAAGATTTTGTTGTTTTATTAAATTTATTCTTTTTATATAAATATTGTATGTTTTTTAAGCTCTTCAATAAGTTTTTCTTTCATGATTCACAAATTTGTTAAATTATTATTTTTATTGTCAGCTGATTACTTGTCAAAAACACACAACGCGTTAAAAAGTTCAAAGTTAACCAACTTTCTGGCGCAAACGCGTCAAAATATTTTGCATGTAGCTTGTTCTATGAAAACACACTAGCTTAACTTTTTTTGACAGAAGACGACAGAGCGCGCGCGCACTAACGCGTGTTATGTACTTCTACCTTAACAACAGTTGTTATAGTTGTCAACATGTTTTGTTGTTTGCACTAACGATTATGTGATTCTGTAAATTGTTGTTAACAACATAGATAAAAATTAACGTCAAGTGGCAGCACTGTCAAAAAACACAAAGAGGAATAAAAAAAAAACAAATAAAATTATTAAAACTAAACAGAATTTTTTTTTTAGTTTTTTGTTTTTTTAAGAAGATAAGCCAATCATTTTACTATTAAATTAAATACAAATTATTTAATTGCCATTTTCAAGTTATATTATTTCTTTTAACTAAATATTTTTTATTTTTTCAACATTTAACAATAAATAAACATCACTAAAAAAGTTGTCGTTTACTTAACACAAGCAACTGATTTAACGATAACAAGTGCTGTTTAAAATGTTACAGAATAGCAAAATCGTTAATTTGCTTGTTAATTTTTTTAACAATGACAACTATTGTTAAAATTAATTACAGAATCGCACTACAGGCCAAGATAAACACTTAAGGGTTAATAAAGGGACCTGTATTGAAACAAATAAAAAAGTATATACAAAAAATATATACGTCTTTGATATTTTCAAAACCGAAAACCGATCTGTTTTAATCATTTAAAAACCGAAACCGCGGTTTCACATTTTTACGGTTTTTAGCAAACTCTACGTAATAATGGTCTTAATATTGCTAGCTTGCTTAAGACGGGATGTATTTTACATATGTACCGTCAATTTTCTTACCCATATGTAATTCCGTATGTATGTCAAAATTTCCATTTTACATACGATTCATAATTTTTGCTATCACACCTGCATATGTTTTTGCTTATGACATAACCTTTAAATGTAAACAAAAGCTGACTTTATAAATAAAAATATTTTATTTTTTTTAATTTAAATTTATTATTTATTTAAACAACCTGTGAGACAAACTATCGGCACCATAGCTAAAATATGAAATAATGTTATTTCCGTCCTCTGATTCTTGAAAAGACAAACTACTTGGCTCCCTTTTATTTTGAGGATTGTGGCACCGCGATCTTTCAACAAACTTTTTCGATCGTTCAATAATTTTTATTTTTCAAAAGAAATAAGCTGCTCACTTTATATTAAAATGTTTTTTTAACATTAAAACACAAATTGATAAAACATTTGATATCAAACGTTTATTTTCAAATCATTATCAATTTGAATTTAAATGTTAAATCAAACGATTAAAAAACGTTTGAGAATTGAGTTTGATGTCAAATGATAGTCATTTCATGTGGTTTGACTTCGTGTTTGTTGGGAATGTGCTCTTAATTTTTAAAATTCACGATATGTGCTTCTCGAAATCAGAACATTTTTGACTGCGTAACTTTTTAGAGCGGCACATCGACGCTTAAATTCAGTAAACCGCGAGATAAACTATTACGCGAGCTGACTGTTTTGCTATTCTACTGTATTTTTATATATCGTCGGCTTTGAGTGTAAACCTGCTAACTCCCTTTTAACAAATTTTACAATTATTTTTTTTCCTATTTGCTGCTTGAGAGGCAAACCAAAAATATTGTTGATTTGACTCACTTCAGGACTCAAATTGAAGAAAAACTACATGCTGGTCGACGGGGCATATCTTTCTCGGCCATACGGCATCAAAATCTCAATTTACTTAAAAAGTGGATTTAGCAGGTTTACACTCTAAGCCGACGATATGTAGATTTATTCAAAATCTTATAATTTTCTTTAAACATTCTTAGTATTAGGGTCGGCTCTTATAATTGTCTTAAATTGTAAAAAGGAATTAGTCATGATATTTTAACAAATCAATTTCTGTTTATAATGCTGGGTACACACAGTGCAATTTTCATGCAATCTGTTTCAATGCAACCTCAAAATATCAAAGCGTTTTGATGTTGATGCAATCTGGAATTAATGAAAATGAATTTAATTCACTAGATTGCGTAAATGCGTTGCATAGTGTGTACCCAGCATTATTGTATTTTCTTTCTGCATTTAAAATAATATATATGTGTGTAGTCCGGATGGTAATAATTGCTAAAAACTCTTTTTTTTTTTAATTTATTATTTATTTTTTTAAGGTTTTTTTATCTTGCTGATTTCATTTTAAAATCACATTTAAAAATCATGCATTTCAAATAACACGATTATACATACAAATGTACTACAAATATGTTTACGTATGTATGAATGTTAAATTCTTTATACATATCTACATATTTTATTTTATTTTGTTTTATTTTTATTTTTAATTTTCTTTACTTTTTTTTGCTTATGAAGAAATACTTTAATTCTTTGTATATTTTTCCAAAGAAAAAAAGTATTTTATTTCATTCATATTAAGTCTTATCATGTTTAAGAAAAACAACTTTTCAATCTTAATTTAAAAATTATTAATAATAATAAACTTGTGTTAAAGTTTCCATGTGTGTATTTGTATTTGGAAATACCCCCGCAAACACAGAAATACTCCATATGTATTGCAAAACGTATTGCCTGGATGAAAAATATTATTGCGGCAATAATCGATTTCGTATTGCGGAAGATACTTCCTTCGGGAGGAAACGTGTCTCGATAGCAATACTCATAAGCAATACGAAAGCGATTCTTCTAGATGATAAGCTAGCAATATTGCCAGATAACCACTTATAAGAAAATAGGAAGATATCGCCAAATATCTTTAGGATTATAAAAAGAAAATTTACCATTTTTATTTACATAAAGGCACAATTTTTTTTTTAAGTTGTTTATTATAAACATGTAAATTACTGTTACGAATAATACAATTTATAATTAAAATAAAGTAAAATCGTATAACTACCAAAAATTCAGAAACAAAAAAGAATCAGAATGTACATATACAGGTATGTGATGGAAATCGATTTTAAAAACGATACGATTTGAAACCGAAAATATCGTTTTCAGTATCTTTTAAAATGGATTTTAAATGCATATTACTTTTATTTTCAGCCTTTATTCTTTCAAATTTTATATTATATACGTTAACTGAAGTGTATTCTGAACGAAAATTTAAGACTATAATTCAGAAATAGATTTTAAAATCCTTCGAAATTCATCACACCTTTAAAAAACGTTCGTTTTGAAATCGATCGATTTTCATCACATACCTGATATTGTTACAGGAACAACAAAATACTTACTACTATGCATATTTTATATTTAATTAAATTAATAGCAATGAAAGTTTGGTAACATTCACTTAAATAATAAGGTTTGTTTACGGTGTTAATGTGAGAACTCCCATTACTTCGTTTGTAGTTGATTTTTTGGGCATGCAATTTGACAGCTTTGTTAAAATGCGGTTACTCTTGTTCTTCTTTAAAATAATGAAATTTGGTCAGCCTGAATACCTTACGAGACTTTTCACGTTTTCCCATTCTTCTCGAACTGCGGCGTTAATAAGTCCAAGAGTGAATACGCTGTTTATGCACAGATCATTTGTTGTCATAATATGTAGGTTGTGGAACACCGTAATACCATATGATGACAGAAATTTCTCAGTAAGTGTGCAAAGATTTAGGAATATTATTTTGAAAAGTATTTAAGATAATGCATTATAATTGTTACTGACTATTTTCTAATATTATTGATGATGAACTTTAAGAAGTGCAGTTAAGGTAAAGGTAAAATTAAAAATTAAAAATTAAGTTTAATGTAATATAAGACCTATGTAATCTATTTTAAGGTGTAATTTTCTTACTCGAAATTTTAAATATGTAATCGATTTTGGCCTATGTTGGCTTTTTGATTATTAATGAATAAATGAAAATAAATAAATAAATAAAGTAAAGTAATATAAATAACGAAAATTCGGAAACAAGAGTAAATAAGAGTTAATAAGAAAGTAATACGTTGTACAAGTTTACTTTAATTGATCCTTTTTGTATTTTAAGCGTTTTTCGATCCGATCCTTGGCATGTAGGAAGTGCTTCTGCATTGTTGCATTGATATTTTTTTCAACGCAATCTTTGAACAAGTTGTGCGATAAACCTATTTCAATTAATCTGTTTTAGTGCTTGTTAATAAAAACAATTCATATTTATATTACCTCTAACTGCTTTGATTATAATGCTATTTTGCACTGCAGGCTTCCCTTTCCCAGTCCACGTAAACTTGGTTGCCAAATCATCGGTAAGGATTCTTTTTAAAGCAGCTCTCACAAAGGAGGCCATGTCTTCGCCCCCGACTCTTTTTAAAAATATTTTCTAGGGTATAATTTTTTTATTACCATTATATTAAGAATCCAAACATAAATATGTACTTACAAAATGATCTATCATTTCTGAATTTGATTAAAACTTTTTTAATATTTTATATTTTAATAATTAATTAAAATTGTTTCTGTCTCAAAAACTTTAAAAAGAAAGAAAATACAAAATTACTTTGATTATTTTCTTCTAGATGACAATTTGGGGATATTGCTAAACTATTGCCTTAGGGGATATCTTCTATTTGTTTGCAGGGACATATTGAATTTAAATTTAAGTGTTAAAGTATCAGTAAAATTAAATATCGGCTATTTATAATTTAATATAATTGAAATATATTTTATACCCACACCACAATAGTGGAGAGGCTTATGCGTTTGTGCTGCTGTTTGTAACATATTAAAATTTTGGTTATAGACCCACCTTTAAGTGTACCGATCGATTAAGAATCGCTTTTTGAATCGATCTTACGATGGTAACTGTTCGTCGAATCGACGAAGTTCATTTACACTTTAGTTGCATTCGAGAACACAAAAGTTTTTTACTATTTTTTACTTAACTTTACTGCATTTTACGAAATTGCGTTCGAGTACACAAAATGCAGTAAATGAGAACATAAGTTGAGAGCGAAAAGTGACAGTTCTTGTCTGAGTATTTACAAATTTTTACTGCAGAAATTATTGCAGTAACATTTAGTAAATCAAAAAAACATATGTTTCAAAAGGTAAACAAACAAAAATAACAAATAAAAAGCATACAAATTATGATTTGTGCCGCCAATACCAAGTTTGTATACAAAATGTTGCCGGAACAGCACAGTCTTGCTTAAAATGTGGGTCTTTAATGAAATAATAGAAAAAAAATCCCATTTCACTGGAAAAATCCGAGTTGCAGAGAACGTTAAACTAAGTTCAAGCTTAATCCCCATCTGAAAAACCCGTCCTTAGAGTTGTAAATGTGTAAAGTATTTGGGTACTTAAGTAATCAATAGCAAAAAGATATTCATGTTCTTTTTAATAATTAAACCCGCTACAAACTAGTAAAATCAAATAAAATAAACAAGTAAGAAAGTATAGTCGGTCAAGCCCGACCATATGATACCCTACACCACAGTATTTAAAAACACATCATGCTTATGTGTCCATGTAAATATGGATTTATCTATGTTTATAAACTTGAACATAAAAATCGGTTTGAAGGTTTGTGAGAAGCAGAAATTGCCCCCTGCCTCCCCTTGTGGTCCTATTTTTTTAAAACTGTATAGCTAATGTGTCCCTATAGATATGGATCTATCTATGTTTTAAAATTCATTAAAATCGGTTTGATAGTTTCTGAGAGGAAGAAATATCCCCCTATCTTCCCTCGTGGTCCTACGATTCGGCCCATTTTCAATAGGCTTGGTCCTTGTGCCAATAAGAACCTATGACCCAAATTTTATCAAATTATCTCGAAAATTGCGACCTGTACTTTGCGCACAAGGTTACATGGACAGCCAGCCAGCCGGACGGACATCGTTAGTTCGACTCAAAAAGTGATTCTGAATAGATCCGTATACTTTAAGGTGGGTCTAGGACCACTATTTTAAGGCGTTACACACATCAGCACAAATGCATAATACCCTCCCCACCATTGTGGTGTGGGTATAAAAACAAACAAATATGAATGATTACATAAAATAGTTTGTTTGTATTTTCCAAAAATGTTCTTATTGTTCAAAAAGTATTTAATCGAGTACCGATAAGGAAACGAGTTAAAGGCTAGATCATGGTGGAATAATATAATAGATCATGGTGGAATATTTCACCATGGGCTAGATTACACTATTATACTTTGTATTAATACATGTCAAAAACTCAAGTAATATTACAAAGTGTGATAGTGTTAATGCAATGTGTCACGAAAATGACAAGTATTAAGAAAAAAGTTTGACATCCCATACGACTTCATCGTTTTTTGAAAAAGTTCTAAACAATAATACTTTTCATTGGATCAGGGTTGCATTTTATTCCATGTGTGAGTGTTTATACTTTGTGTGATGGTGTGAACACAAACTGTCATGTTACATTAGATTTTTTGACAGTCGCAACAAAATTCATTAGATTTCTATCTCACAAAGTATTATGGAATACGTTAGATTTGTGAGATAGTGTAATCTAGGCTTAAGTAGTCAAAAGTGTCAATATTTTTCAACACTTCAGTTATTTGCCATCAGCTGTTGCCTTTATTTTACGAATTTTTACAAATTTTGCGTTTGCGTACTTTTTTGGACAACAGCTTTTTGTGAGAGCAAATTTTTCAGTTTACTCATTTACTGCATTTTACTGTAAAAGTTCTCAAACGCACCTTTTATTATCATATAACTTTATTCAAGTTACGCTCTTTTTTAAACAACGTTAGCTTTAAAAAAATAAATAATTTGAAAACTCAAAACATGTTAAAATTCTTGAATAGATCTAACGATGTCCGTTCGTCTGGCTGGGCGGCTAGTGAGAATCGCTTCTTAATTTTCCATAGCCCTCATATAATCTTCTTTCCGGAATTAAATCTTTGCGCCCAAACACCGTATTAGGTATTTCGATTAAATTTGGTCCAAACTTATTTTATACACGAAGCTCATTTACACTTTATTATCATATAACTTTTTTATGTGTATTCAAATTACGCACTTTTTTCAACATTTCAACAAAATAATTTGAAAACATAAAACAGTGTTAAAATTCGTATCAAATTTTGAGAGAGAAGAACTTTTATTTTTTATGTGTAATTTAATTTTATTTTTTAAGAAAATGCTTATACAATTTTTTTGTTGATTTTTTAATTAAAAATCGTTCCGCTTGTGCTGGTCTGTTTGAAATTAACCATAGGTCCCAAGTAAACCCTCATCCTTAAATCTCTTATAGATGAAAATATTATAATAATAATCGACACATAGAACTTTTACATGAATCTTAACCTCATAGCATAATTTTGTTCAGGCGGCGCCATTATTTCCCATCGGTTCCAAATAGGGTGGTCGTTAACTGTCTCTTATCTCCACTTCTAAGGGGTGCTCCCATACAAATGAAATTATTGAATTTAATTAAGATTTTTCGTCTTTTGGGAATAAAATCAAAAGTTGTAAACAGATTTTAGTCATTAATAAGGGTATTCATTTCAAAATTTTTTTGGTTGGAAAAATGGAAAAAAGGAAAATTACACCTTATTAACGTGAACGGTATTTTTTTAGTTAAAGGTACAAAACTGTCAAAAAATAAATTTTGTCATATAATTCTTGGAAGTAATTGATATTTTTCAAGATGCCAAATAAAAGAGTTAAAATTGAATTAATTGATTATTATGTCACGTCATTTTTAAGTTCTTTTTTTATATTTTTTTGTATAGAATTCATTTTTAATTTTTTTTTTTTTTTGGCTTTCTTAAAACTAAATTTTTTTTGGCGAACTAATCATAGTTATATTGCCAGGGTATCACACAAATTTTAGGAGCCTCAACCGCAAAGTCCTCGTTCGACCTAAACCTTCGAATAGGAAGGCGAGAGCTTCCAGAATCCGCTCCAGAGTATATTGGTCTCCACCAGTAATCTTCTGAGTTTTTTCCTTGGTACTCCACCAGTAAAACGTCTGAGTTATATTGGTTCTCCACCAGTCACATGAGTTATAAATGGTTCTCCACCAAACAAAACCTCAAATTGAGGTTAAAAACGATTGCATATAGTTAATGCAGATACCGCAAAAACTGTAACTCGGTACAGTTATACGACGCCGAAACAGTAACCAATGCGGGGTGACACCGCAAAACGCAACAAAAGCAGACAAACAAAAACGACCTGTTTGCCCTTAAGAAATAATGACAAAAAGCGCGAGCTGCTTCTCCACTTAGAGCAGTTTTACGAGTGCATTTTTAATTTAGTTTTGAACAAGGTATATTTACACAAGGTAGACTCGTTGCTACAACAAGTACAACAAGACAAAAACAACACGCAATTTGTTTTTGTTTTTTTACCCGAGACTTCAAAAAAAGAGCAACACTGTGCCTTCAGAAACACAAAATAAAATAAAAATAAAAAAAAAACAAAACAAAACAACACTTGAAGGAAAATGATACAATTTTTCTTTTAATTGGTAAAATGTTCGTACCTATATGCCGTAAAAAAAAACAGGAAATTAATATAATAAGATATTTATTATAGATAATCGCAATATGGAAGATCTACAAACGATGGCTGTTTCACAAAAATATCAAGATATGTGTACCTTTTATAAGTAAGAATATAAATATTGAAGTTAACGCAAATTGATCTCATATAAGCAATATTTTGCAGGTACTACAGTGGGGAATTGAAAGCACCCATGTAAACTATATTTATAGGAGGTAATCATGGAGCTTCTAACTATTAACAGGAATTACCTTACGGCGGTTGGGTTTTACCTAATATTTTCTATTTGGGGTATGCTAGGGTCATTAAGGTGAATGGTATTAGAATTGCTGCCATTTCAGGCATTTACAAAGGCCATGATTATTTAAAGGGACGTTTTGAGTTTTCTTTCTACACGGAAAACACTAAACGTAGTGTATACCACGTACGGCAGTTCAAAGTGAAGAAATGGATAACAACAGGTTGGCAGTCGTCCTTGTGAAAATTTGCTTTATATGCTGCAACCGCAATATTGGTTTGCCGCGTACTTGCGTTGTTAATTTTCCACTTTATTACAACACTTTGATTCACCATCAGGTGAACACCAAATGGAAATAAAAAATAATATACTTGAACACCATAAAGAAGAAGAAGGTACTCCCAATGGAAAATGTACCAAATTTGTAGCATTAGACAAGTGTCTACCAAAAAGTTCTTGACATAAGTTCTCAGAATTATACAGATGATGAGGGTCATTTAAAATTTGAATACGACTTAAGAGTGGACAACCATATTATATTTAACCAATCACTTGGTTAATGATAAAGAAAAAGTTGGAATAGTGAACGTTTCAATTTTACTCCCACAGAAGAAGAAATGCAACAAATACGGTAGCACTTTCTCCAAAACATACAATTAAAAAATTTAAAACGCGCAACGAATATATTTATCAAGAGAGTGACGAAAAATACGAGAAAGAAACAAGTGAGACTACATAATAAAAAAAGTTACCAAAATGTGTATTAATAAGTCCTTATTATGTGCAAGAGTTTAAATTAGAAACATTATGTTAATTTGTAAGCCAATTGAGAAGTTGTTCAAAACAAATAGATGATTTAATAATTGCATAACATTTTTTATTAAAAATTTATAATTCTAAATTCATAATGTAATTTAAACGTACATACATATATTCTTAATTAGGCTTAAGTTCATGAAATTTAATTTTCATTAAATTATTTTTATGAAGAAAGGAATTTTACAACATGAAAATTAATTAAAATTGTTACTGATAATCTTTCATTCTTGACGTGGCTCGGGCTCGAACCCTGGCCGGCAGGTTACCATGACATGTTTCGATCGCAACCACTCGATCTCCTCAGATGGATTTGCCGTCTTACACTCGCAGCCATCGACGACTGCTGACGTCAATAGTCAAATATCAATTCTTAAACCAAGTTGTATTTTAATATTTGGTAGATCGAAATTTGCTTTCCTGAATGATTATCCATTTTAATTGATTTTACATGTTTTTTTCCTTACTTCTGTTTTTTCGTACTTTTGTCAAGAATTTTTCTTGAAGTCCAAGTACATTTTTTGTTTTTTCATTTTGTCTTTCTCTTTTCTGTTGACCTTTTTCAGCACAACTTGAAGGACAAATGTACACATAGAGCTCGTGCCTTAGCTTTAACAATAATTAGTATTGTGGTTATTTTGTTGAACTATTTATGGTTTTTAATCCAAATTTTTAATATTCTTAATTAGGCTTAAGTTCATGAAATTTAATTTTCATTAAATTATTTTTATGAAGAAAGGAAGCCCGAGCCACGTCAAGAATGAAAGATTATCAGTAACAATTTTAATTAATTTTCATGTTGTAAAATTCCTTTCTTCATAAAAATAATTTAATGAAAATTAAATTTCATGAACTTAAGCCTAATTAAGAATATTAAAAATTTGGATTAAAAACCATAAATAGTTCAACAAAATAACCACAATACTAATTATTGTACATACATATATTTAAATTTCTTAAAATTTTCATTGTGATTTTTTAACATAAGTAGCTGTTTACTAAAAAAAATACATCCACCTTTATCGTCAGGTTTCATCGCTTTCAACAAGCTGAAAAAAAAGAAAATCAATTTATGCAAGTCTTAAATACATAATACGTGTTGTAAGCTACTCCCTTTTTTTGTGTTGTTTCTTTATTGCCCTAGAAATGCTTGGTCTAAGCTTTGGGATCTAAAAAATAAATAGTTTTTTAAAGTATGTACTCATTTAAATACATATGTATGTATGTGCAGTGCTGCTACTTACCCTATAATATAATTTTTCCCAATATTGTTAGTGGAATCCTCATTTTCTATTTGATCCATTGGCAGGTTTAGGGGGAGGAATCTAATAAAAACAAGTATATATGTACATTACATACATAACAACATTATATGCATATATTAAAGGCAGGTACTCACTGTTGACGTTGGCCCATAAAAGGTTCAGCATTCGGCAAAAGCGTTAATCTGTTTCCAACATTTACAATGCTGGAAGGCAAAAAGTGCTCGATACAAATGCGAGCGCATGCCGACAGTTTTACGCCGCAAATTTCGCTCCACTTATTCCTGTTTCTTTCATCCTTGGGAACACGGAATAAAGTTCCAGCTCCCTTTAAATATTTATTTTTGCACACTGCACAGACACGCATCGTTTAAAAAGATTTTTATGTTTTGAATTTAACACAACACAACACACTTTTATTTCTTTTTATTTTTTAGATTTCTTTCGAAGAAATCTTTAAAATTAAAATTTTTATTCACATTTTTTTGAAAACACAATTTTTTTTTAATACAATTTAAAATTTTTATATACATCAAAATTTTTTTCACAATCTCAATGTTTTTATTTTAAAATCTAAACAAACATGAAAAAATGTAAACAAAAATGAAAAATGTTTGACATTTGGGGTATAACTGGGGTAAACAGCTGACAAACATATGGGCCAACGAGTCTACCTTGTGTACTTGTACCATGGTTTTGAAAAACGACGTTTGAAAAAAGTAAAATTTGATTTAATAAAAATGGAGTTTAAAGAATCATAGTTGATTATCTTAAAAAGAGATGTAAATTTAAGTGCTTTTTGTGAAAAATAACAACATTTTTAATATGGTGGCAACCACACTCAATTGGAAGTTTGTGAATTGCCAACTCTTTAAAAATTGTAAAATTGTAATTTTCCAATCTGATTTTTTTACACTTGGTTAAAGCTTGTTTAAATTGCAACTTTCGGTGGAAAACTGAAATGAATAGCCTTAATGGCTTTTTTGTTTGAAACTTCGTTTTATATGCCTTCCAATTTTTTATGATTTTTTAAAGAACAGAAATTGTGAAATTTTGCATATTAGAAAAATCTTAACCCTTTCTTAAAGGTAATTTTATTGCGGAGTTTATTCAATAAACTAAACCGTTTTTGAGTTACGCGTATATATCTTGTGCATCCTCCTCCGTTTTGGAAATAACGGTATATCTCGAAAACAAGAGCAAGAAAAAAACGGCTAGCACCACTGGGGTTAGCATACCCGAATTAGGTTAAAACTCCAGGTGCCCGGCTGGTCGGTTTATTTTTAAATAATACATAAAAATGTTTTTCAACAAAATAAAAGGGATTTAAAAATAAATTAAAAATAACAAATTTTCTTTTTTTTGGGTTTAATTTATTCAAAAATTTGTTTTTTATACATACTACATATGTATATATAATAGGTATTTAGTGCAAAAAAAAAAAGAAAAAAACCTCGAATATTGTCTTCATTCGTAAAAAAGAAGCAGAATTATTAAAGAATTATTCAAAATGTAAAAGTTTAATTATTTTTATCATACAAACATACTTCTATTTAAATTGTCCTCACATCTAGGAACATTGACAATTTAATAATAAAAACAAAGGAACTTCCTATTCTATTTTTAAAAATTTTGTGTTTGAGAATCGATTTAAAAGTTTTCTATTTAAAAGAAATTTATTTCTAGTCTCACTGTTATTAAATGTAACAATTAGAGATGCTGACATCGAATTGTGTTTAATAGTTATCACTCTAACTATATTTTCATCCAATAACAAAAAATTCATTTTTTTTGCTAAATAAACTATAATAGATTTTAATGAATGTTTTTGTAATTCGCGTACACGATAATTATGAACAACAACTGTATTTAACTTTGTTTCAGGTAAAGTTTGTTCCGCCTGATCAACAATGTTTTTGTTGGCAGTCTCGTTTGAGTGGTCTAAATCTAAATTTTTATTTTTTTCAAAATCACTTTTCGGTATAACAGCTTCTTTAATATCATTGCTTTCTTTCTCTCCTTTATAAAGCATACTTTTCATTTTAGCAAAAAAATTTTCCTGATCTTTTTCTCTATTAATTTCTATTAACGATTTGAGTTGAACATTATCGTTTTCTAATTGGATATTTTTAACAGTTTCACATTCCAACTCTTCCGTCAAATGTTCCAGCTTTGTTTTCAAGTTCTTAATTTGATTGTTGTTACCGTTGCAAAAATTCCGAATATTCAATTGATTTTCGGTAGATAAAAATTTATTTAATGTTTCAAACGTCGCTAATTTCTCCTCCAAATCTGAAACGATAGTATCTTTGCTTTTTAATGTATCGTTGAGTTTTTTCATTTTTCCTTCAAGTTTTTGGACGGAAACTTGAGATATTTTAAGTTTCTCTTCTAGGAGAATATTTTTATTTTTGTTTTCTTCTAGTTCGTTATTAAGATCAATAGTTTTTTTTTGATCCTCCCAAGAAATGGGTTGATCACTAAACTCTACAAACATTTTAAACATGCATGGCTTGTATGATTCGCAATGAGAACAATTTGTTGATCTTTAGGAGAAAAAAAACAATTTTTTTTAAGTTAATAACAATATTTTCGTACTTGATAACAACACTTACTTTCCGTGAAATTCATGCAAGCAAAGTAAATGATATAAGTGACCACAACTTGTGCCAAAAATGTCATCCTGACTATTTAAAATTTCTTTGCATTTTGTGCACAATATAGCTGTTTGTAAAGACATTTTTTTATTTAAATTTTATTTAATATTTTTTAATCGCCCACTTTCAATTATAATTTGCGCTGCGCTTTCAATAAAACTTCCAAGAATAATAAATAATTTAAGCTGTGCATTAGAGATCTGCGCCTGCTGTGTTAGTCGGCGGCGGCGGCATAAATCGGCTGTCACGCGGCTCTAAGTACCAATGTTTTGTTTTATAACAAAATCAGTAAATTTTTTAAATTATACATACATATGTACATATTAAGAACAAAATAAACATTGTGTGTGTGTTTTTTTTTATAAATATATAAATTTATGATTAATAAGAAAAATTTTGTTTAAAATTTTAACTAATTATAAGTAAAACTAGATTTCTTTATTAAAATGTAGAAGTCAAAATTAATATTGAATTTAAAATGAGTTAGTTATTTTTTCTTTTGAGGCCAACAACTCCTCTTCAGTAGCTTTGCTGTGCAATGAATGGGATGCTTAAAACAAACAGCTTTTGTGCATAAGGTCTTTAATACTTAAAGTTCAATTGAGCAAAGTTATATTGTTATTGTGCGTTGAGAATTGTATCATGGTGAAATAATACAATTGTTTATTAAATAAGCCATCCCAAGGCCCATTGAAGAGGTCTGCGCAAGAAGCCTGATGATCATTGTTTATGTTCTTTTTAGTTGTCAAAAGTTGTTTACATTTTGCTTACATGTGCATGTATATGTTTGTTTACGTTCCCTGCAAATAAAATTGGACCACCTGATCCATTTTGATAAAATGGACTACTCTATGGACTGGTCCGATGTAATGCAAGCATGTACCATGCCATTGTTAAAAAGTGTTTGTAGTGAGACGACATGTATTCGTTTTTTATCTATATGCTTTCGTTTTTAAACGACTTCAAAACTAATCTTCTTGAGTATACCATGGAGTAGTTTTAAAACTACTCCTTCGTGGTCCAAAGGTGGGTTATATGGCCCTCTCCTAGGACATCGTAATGTTAAATAGACCAGGGCTTTTCCATACGTTTGGGTTACTTTTGGACTAGTCCTGGTCCCTTGTGGACTACTCTTTACATGCGTGTTTGGACTGGTCCTGTTATTTGCAGGGTTTATTGTTTTTTCCCACACATACGTTTATGGTATGCCACACATACACGTTTTTTCCTATTGCTTTGTATATCTGGTAGTAAGTTTTTGACAACTTAAAAGAAATTTTAAACAAACAAAATGCATGTCGTTTTTTGTTTTTTTTTTCAAGTAAGCAGACCTGATAGATGGGCCTTGAGCCATCCATTTTACTTATACATAAGTATTTTTGACGTTTGTTATAATTTATTTTCTTGAAAAAGCTTCCATGCTTCCAGATGTTATTCATATTGAAAAACTCTGCATATCTTGTGGCGTTGAAAATTTTAAAACGCAATATGAATTTCTGTAGAAAGCAACAGCAAAATTATGAAATATTTTTAACTTTGTTTGTGCTTTCAATGTAATTTTTGGCGTTGCCTTTTGCACGATTAGGGCCTACCTTTTTCTTCACGCAATAATGGTATAGCCAAGGTATATTTATAGCAGGTAGCCGCGAGATTAAAACAATTGTACAATAAAACAAACAACAGGGCTTTTTATTGTTGTTTTGTGGTACGAACTGTCAAACAACAAAGGGTTTGATAAGAGACAAAAAAGACAACAGATAAAGAGAAAAAAATGGTTTACTTTTTTACTATACAACATTTGACAGTTTGTATCACAAAACAAGCAAATAAAAAATAAACAGCTGGCTTTCCGAGACTACCTGCTATAAATATACCTTGGGTATAGCACAATAGCGCCCATACCATATGAGCTAGGAGAACCAAATTAAAAAGGAGTATTAAGTATTGAAAAAGATCCCTTTATTTGTAAATTTTTTTTACCTAATTTTGATCTCTCAAATGTTCTCATAAATTAGGTAGGGGCATTTGGCATAACTTACTATAAGGGACGAGATTTTCATGCACTAAACATCGAAAATATGCGCATAAAATATGCATTAACAAAATATGCATTAAAATTTGAATATTTTCATTCAATTTTATTTAAAAAATAACAAATTCTATTGTTATTTAAAGGTATAATATTTTTTAAACCTTAATTTAAATAAATAATTAAAATTTTTGTTTTCATAAACAAATTAATACTTTTTTATATTATGTTTTTGTACATGTACATGGAAAATTATCTTTTAATGTCAACCGAAGTTATAGGAGCATACTTGAAGGATGCCAATTTATTTGGAGTATATTAATCAGCGTTTAAAAAGCTGCAGTTGAGATAGTAAAAGTCATAAGATTGTGCTGTAACTTCGACATCTTCATTTGTCATTGGACAAAAATAAACCGTTGACTTTACTTCTGATTCATTAAATGAAAGCAGTCGCAGTGAAGGCAAAAGCAAAAAACGAAATGTTGTACACAACAAAGAACATCGGCAGTCAACATGTTCGGAAGTGTTTTGTTTGACCGACTGAAACTTTTAAAAAATCCCGTAGTTAACGAAGATGGGGCGTTGCGTTTGTGGTTTTGTTTTCCATATTTTTTTTAAATAATACATGCGTACATAAATACATAAATATGTACATACATATTTATTTATTTTAAAGCTTAACAAATCTTTTTAATTTTTTTAAATTAAATAAAACTTTAAATAACATTATCGCTTTCATATACATACAATGAACACAACGTCCCATCTTCGTTAACTTCGGGATTTATTAAAAGTTTCAGTCTGTCAAACCAAACACTTTCGAACATGTCGGCTGCCGATGTTCTTTGTTGTGTTCAACTTTTCGTTTTTTGCTTTTGCCTTCACTGCGACTGTTTTCATTTAATGAAACAGAAGTAAAAGCAACGGTTTATTTTTGTCTAATGAAAAATCAGAAAGTGGAAGAAAAAGCAATTTTTTGATTTTGACTGCAGCTTTTTAAACCCTGATATTAATTTTCTAATTTAGATTCCACATTTGATTTCAGATCAAAAATAGTTAAAATTTGTTTTATTTTTGAAATCCTATATTTTTTTGCAAAACGTTTTGGATTTTGTTTTTTAATTTGTCGGGCTATCCTTCCTTTCACATTGTTAACTTTAGTTTCTGCTATATCTATTAATTTGAGAAAATACAAATGCAAATTGACTTTATCTTCTTCACTGTGGGGTCTTCCACCACTGAAACTTCATTGAGCCAAAAATTATCTGCAATTATAAACTCTGTTTTAATTTCTTTTGATGTTATTTAAATTTAATATTTTTTTACTTTTTTAATACATAAGCATCGGTAGCAACAAGTTCTTTAATAACATTGTTAAATTGCTTAAAGTTTTTTGAATCGAATTCTACAGCATCGACCCAGATTCCTTTAAAAGCCTTTAAAAATATTTTTTTCCTTATGAAACCAATTGGCAGGTAAGGTGCTGCATCTGGTAAACATTTTATGATCTTTTGTCGAAATCTCAAAAATCTTGTATTTTAAGCAGAGCTTTTTGAAAGATTTATTACTTTATTTGGCTGATACAGTTAATGTAAAGTAATGACAACGGAAACCTACAAAAAATAGATTTTGCAAAAAGTTGCCATTATTAATTCAATCTAATAAATTGCATGTAAGAAATTTTGTACAAACTTATTTGTTATGTTGAAATTTTTCTAGATTATAATTATACTTTTAGCAAAAGACTTATAAATAAAATAAAAAAGTAGTATATTAAAATAAAAAAATTAATATAATTATCATAAGTATGTAAATTTCCGAGTTCTAGAAACAATTTTACATATATTTAATATTTTAACATTTAATTGGATTTATCTAATTTTTTTTTCAATAAATTATATTTTTTGTAATTGATAGCGTTCATTTTGAATACATTCGCCTCATTTTGATTTTCCAAACTTTAACTCGAAATATTTTAGAATTTTTACAAATTTTAATTTAAACTATTACACAAAATTTAATAACATAAAAAAAATTCAAAACGGTGGCTGCTTTAAAGCCGAAAATATATGGCGGCGCCGGATTTTCAAAATATTTAACAACTAGGATCAGCCGGCTTTGAATTGGCTGGCGCTGGTGTCTGCTCTGCATTGTTCTTATTGTATTTCTTTTTTATCTACAATTATTAAAAAGGGAAATCCAAATTTTGCAAACTATTTTTTTTTTACAATATACCAGTGTTGTCAGATAATTATTTTGTTCCCCCCCTTAAAACCTAAAAAAGCAAAAATCGCCAAATTTTTAACATTTTACTGAAATTTCCCCGAAAAATTTTGTTTATAGGTAGACAGTTACTTGAATATTTTAATTTAATTTAATATCTAAGACGCAATTTATACAATGTTTAAAAAAGACTGTAACATATGAACATGTCTCAATTATATATGTATGTATCTGACCAAACTAGAGTAAGTAGAAATATTTATAAATTTCTTCAAAAATATCAAGTGCTGCCAAATCATTTAGTCAACGATATTAAAAAGTTTGATAATTTCAGGTGATGAATTAAAGTTGTGACACGTATTATTTAATGAATAATTCACTCTAAAAGCTCCCTTTTTATATCTTTTAAATAAGCTTTATTTTGCAAAGTTAACTTTTTTAAATTCTACGAAACAAAAAAATATGGAACTTGAGCAGGAAAAAATTTAAAAATGTTGATAGGTACTTAATTATCTACTAGGAATACAAACTTAATCAAATCAAATGTGTTTCTTTCAAGGCCAAACTATAGTATGCATGAGCTAGCTAAAGCTTCTGTCAAAAATTGAAGAAAAAGCTCCTAAATGCATTAAAAAAACAAAATAAAAAACAGTTTCATAAAACGTTTCCCTAAGTTCAATATGGCTTGCCACATATGATTTTAATGTATTTGTGCAATTGCTTAAGGTAGCTCATGCACATTATGGCTGGGCCTTTAGTTTTTATATTCGAAAATGTTTTTTTTTTTAAATTATTTTCCATAAAGGTTGTCCCGCGAAGTACTCTTTCAATATTATGATAAACATGTATGGACATGTATGGGTAAAGATCAAAACCATACACATACGTACCAATACCCATTACAAGCTAAAGTTGAATATGTATAGCAGGGATGATAAATGAGAAAGCCAATATCGTACCAACGAGCTTTTGAAATTGTACTTTTTCGGTCCCATTTGTACTAAATCTTTTTTTTTTATTTTTAAAAACCAATATTAAATACAACAAAAGGTACTTAAAATGTATTTGTTCATTAATTATACATAATAACAAGGTGGGTAAAATTTTTTCGCGTCAAAAGCACATCGCGATTCTTGTTCTATAAGTCATTCCAAGAAACGTTGCCAAAGAAACCATAGGTCAAAAATAAATTTCGAGCCCTGGGTTTTTCATAAAAGTTAGGTTTTTCAAAATATTCCAGAAAAGAGGCAAACAAATTATTAATTATTTGATCTAGCCAGACCTGTATCATGAGTTTTTTAGAGTCGAGAAATCCATTAATTTTTATTTTTGATTGCCGCCAGAGAACGTTTTCATACACTTTTTAGAATTTATCGTCTTTTTTTGTGGAAAATTTACGAATATTTCTCAAAATGCTATCTCGAATTTTAAACGAAAGCATTTTATAAGCGTTCAAAAAATATGTTCATACGAATTGCATTTCCAAATTTATTGTGTTTACAATTTTCAATTTGTACTGCAGAAACAGAAAAGGAGTAGAAAGTCCGAATATAATAAAATTTAATTTAGCGCTTGTAAAATCTCCTTAAAAATAATTCGGAGTAAAATAATGGTGTGGGCTCCCACTATTCCAAAATTCTGTTGATTTCTTCTTGACGTGACAACCAACTTGTTGAAGAATATTTGAAAATATAATTGAAAGGAATTCGTCTCTTCTAGTATGTAGAACTTTTGCAGAAGTGGTTTCCTATATCTTTTAAAAACTTGTCAATATCATTTGAAAACGCACGCTTATATGCTGCCACTGATACTAAACATAGAATGTGGCATAAGCTATCGTTCAATCAACAAGTGCAAAACTCTATTCACAGTAGCGGAGTTAAGTGTTTGGACTTGTAAAGAGCAAATGCGAAATATCATAGCTGTTTTGTTAAACCCAACAATAAATTCATTTGACAGTAAATACGAATTGCCATTGTATATCAATTATTAATATGTAGGTTGAAAAATTTGGAAATAGTACCAAATGAGTCACGGGAGTACCAGCGTACTTTTTAGTTTTGAATTGTACCAAAAAAAGTACAATTGTACCAACTTTATCAACCCTGATGTATAGGTATACGCTGCCAATGTGTATTTGCATATTCATTCTTCTTTTTGAATGTACATGCAGATATAAATAAAATTTCCGTTAGCTATCTGCAATACCCATATAAGTATGTGTATTACCGTAAGTATAACGCAAATATACAGAGCGCGAGAGAGAGCAGAGATGGAAAATGCAATTTTAAAAATGTTGAAACTATGCAAAATTTTTTTGTGTTGTTATTCAGAAAAATATCAAGATAATTTTAAAGCTTTTTAACATTTGACTACGGCGGTAAGCTTATTTTATTAGAACAACGAGGGGCGGTTGGCGGCAATTTCTGGTTCTCCGAAACTATCTAACAGATCTTAATAAAATTTCAAACATAGATATATCCATATTAATATGAACACTCAAGCTTTATATATTTTTTTTAAAAATAGGACCCCGAGGGAAGCTCGAGGGTATATTCTGCCTCTCAAAAACTATCTAACAGATTTTAATGACTTTTAAAACATAGATAGATACATATTTGTGTAGACACATAAGCTATGTATTTTTAAAAAAATTAGGATAACGAGGGGAGATAGGGGGTTACTTATGCCTCTCCAAAATCATTTATTTTCTCTAAAATTTCTTGATTATTTTCCATACTTCCGATGTTGAGTGTGAACTACACCTAAACGCCAAGTTTTTTTCCGAATTTTATTTGACATTTCTCTATTTCAGACTTACTCAATTTGAACCATGGAGAGATACACAATTAGAGTTTTTTTTTTCCCGGAGTTTTTCGATTCCCGGGAAAGCGGGAAACATTTTTAAATTTCCCGGGATCCCGGGATCCCGCTCCATACAAATAAGACAAAGTAAACTTGGTTTTATTAATGAAAAAAACTTTTTTAAACAAACGTGAGGGAACTTGTTTACAAAGTAAGTAAAATAAATGCTTAAATACTACAAAAATTAATTGAAGATTGAAAGCGGAACTTGAATTATTATTACCTTTGGCTATTATAAGTAAATTCCGTATTATGATGATCTAGTTCAAGGTAAAATAAACATATCAATTGAGGTACTCAAGATATGAGATCAAAAAGTAAAATCATAAAATATATAAAATATTTTAATAAATATATTAACATTTTTTAACGGCGTAGGAAATTACTTTCTGACACACTCAAAGCGTTTAGTGAGTCGCCAAAGAGTATATTTCTGATTTTGTTTACTGATTACCATGTTTCCGAAAAATTTCGTTTACTTTTTTACCGAGGTTGGACAAATAATTAAAAGTGCACCGTTGTTGCATGCTTCTAATGTCAAGGTTGATGCAAAAAATAGCATCATCCGGACTACTTCTTACAAACTATTTCTTTTCATTAGGTCCATCTGTAATCTTTAGGACAATGTGTTTTTCAAATTGTATGTTTTAGTAACTTACACGAGTTTCGTTATTTTTTTATTTCGGTTTCCCCGCACTTCCCGGATATATTACCAAGCTCGATTTTTTTTTTGTAGATACGACTATGTTGCAATAACGGAGCGATATGTTTATGTATATCCTATTTTTAAGACTTGTCCATGGTCAATGAGAATTTACTCCCTGCATCTTATTTTGAATTTATGTTCTTTATCAATTCATCACTTCACTAAATTTATTAATTATCAACTGTTGCACTGCCCATTCTGCTTTTAATAGATTTATTGCCGCAGGAGACATTGATTTACGTTTGTACACATTTCTTATAATTGATCAAATCGACACCCATCCACAGATGCTAATTTTAAGAGAAAAGAAAACTAAATTTCAGAGTAAAAATAGCTGTTTTCTGAAACTAAGAAGAACTTTTTATTTCCCGGGATCCCGCAACAAAAATCCCGGGAAAACGGAAATATAATAAGTGAAATTCCCGGGAATTCCCGGGACGGGAAATCCCGGGAAAAAACCCTATACACAATCCAACAACGTGTTAAAGTTATCCAGACTTATATGAAAATGGGCGTTCAAATCAAAATGCATATCGTGCAGTGATGAGGCACACTTTCACCTCAGTGGATTCGTCAATAAACAGAATTGCCGCATTTGGGCGAATGAGAATCCAAGAGTGATTGTCGAAAAACCAATGCACCCACAAAGAGTGACTGTTTGGTGCGGTTTATGGGCTGGCGGCATCATCGGGCCGTATTTTTTCCAAAATGAGGCCGGTCAGGCAGTTACTGTGAATGGTGTTCGCTATCGTGAGATGATAACGAACTTTTTATGGCCCGAATTGGAAGATATAGATGTGGACGATATGTGGTTTCAGCAGGACGGTGCCACTTGCCACACAGCTAACGAAACAATGGCTCTCTGCGCAACAAATTCAATGGCCGTGTTATCTCACGTAATGGCGATGTCAATTGGCCGCCAAGATCATGTGATTTGACACCGTTGGACTTTTTTCTTTGGGGTTATTTGAAAGTAAAGGTGTACGTCGATAAGCCAGCAACAATTCAAGAGCTAAAGGATGAGATAATTCGGCACATTAACGGCATAGAACCTCCATTATGCCTCAGGGTCATCGAAAATTTGAACCATCGGATGGAGGTGGGCCGCCGTGGTCGCGGCGCCCATTTGGCCGATATTTTGTTCCATACATAATTGAGTAATACCAATATATCATAATAAAATAAAATTACAATAATTTCCTAAATAGTTTGTGTTTTATTCGAAATCAACATCGGCCCTTGAAATTTAATTTAACCACCCTTTACATACATACATACACTGTATGTTTGAATTTTAAAACGTTACAGAAAGGCGTCTAAGCAAGTGCTAAATGTATTAAGTGGCGGTTACACTCTTTCTTATTAACACAACATCAAATCAATACTTTCATGCATTAATAAAAAACAATATCTTTCATCTCGTGTCGTCTACCTATGCTTTGTGTGTGTGACAGCGTAAGTAAGTGCAAAAAAATTGTGCGGATGCGTAAAGGGTTTTACATGCAAAAATAAAAATATCGTTGAGCCACTTGTTGCTGTCACACCCACATAGCATAGGTAGACGACACGAGATGGAAGATATTGTTTTTTATGTATGCATGTAAGTATTGATTTGTATGTTGTGCTAATAAGAAAGAGTGAAACAACCACTCACTACATATTTATTTATACCGTTTGCTTAAGATACATGTACACGACATGTTTTTTACATCTGACTTGGCAACTTTTCATGTCACATGTTGCTGTGCATGCGTGTTACAATTGCTGTTTAACAAAGTTTTTTTAATTATTGTTATTGTGTTTGGCGTATTTTAAATACAATTAAACACAATAAGGGTGAATATTCGATCAAAAACGTACATGTAATTTGCCCCTCGTGGTCATAGTTTGAAAAAAATACATATATTTTTATATATTTTAAATTTTATTGAAATCTATTAAATAGTTTCGGAGAGGCAGAAATTGCCCCCTATAACCCTTTTAGTCATATTTTTTAAAAAATACATAGCTTATGTGTCTATGTAAATATGGATCTATCTATGTTTTAAATTTCATTAAGATCTGTTGGATAGTTTCGAAGAGGAATAAATTGCTCCCTATCTTCCCTCGTTATCCTATTTTTTAAATAAATACATAGCTCAAGTGTCTATATAAATATGAATCCATCTATGTTTTAAATTTCATTTAAATCTGTCAGATAGCTTCGGAGGGCAGAAATTGCTCCTTCCCACCCCTCGTGCTCCTATTTTTTATAAATATGTATAGCTTATGTGTAGTTTTACATAGGTACTGCTGATGTTACTGACAAATTTATGTTAAATATCATAAATAATATGTACATTAGGGATATAACTTTTTAACAATTTTTTAAAATATCAAAATTGGCATAGCACAGACCGATAGAGCATAGACAACTATAAGGGAACGTATATTTATTTTTTCGCTAAGGTCAAAAAAGTTCACGCACCAACCGCGATGAAGTTTTTAAAATTTTTAATTTTCTTTTTGGTTAAGAAAAATTAATAATATGTTTATTTAAAACAAAAAATAGCGCAAGTATGAAATTTCATTAATATTTAGAGATGGTAAGAGATTTTTTCGTAAACTAAAACGTATCTTTAGCCTTTTTTAACAAAAAAAAAACATTAAAAAAGAATAAAAAACACCGTAGGTATAAAATTATGAATATTCAATATTGCATTGGTTTAGAAAAACCAATTGGCTTGAAGTTTTTTGAGAAAAATTACAAAAGATTATGATTTTCGTGGTTACTAGGACATGGTTGACCTCATGGTACTATGCCAAAAAATTGGTTATACCCCTAATGTACATAGCCCATACCTGCCTAGTGACAAAGAACATTTTTGGTAAATTTTTTTTTTTTTTTAATTTTTACACAGAAGTGCCAAAAATACTGAAGGTATTTTTTTAAACATCGATATTTTATTTGTATGGCAGATAACCAAAACACATTCATGGGTATTGAAAAACATCTGCATAATATTCATGTATTTTTGTTTACTGAATGTGGTTGCGTGAAGATATTGCCGTGCATAAGTATAAGTAATAACCATACTTTTTGCGTTATAAATATGTGTATACACAATAACGAAAAGCGTGGGTAAATACCTCTGTATATTATTCTTATGGATACTTGTTGCCATTCTCTGATATGTACCATTAATTACCATTGTTGCAGGCTTTATGTGTAAAGTTTTTGTATATGAAGTACGAGCATTATGAATAATTTGCAATTTCTTTAAGCATAAATATATTGTTAAAGTAAAAGCTAAAACCGAGGTTTTTTTGTCGGTTTTCGGTTTTTAGGCATTTAAAACCGCGGTCTCGATTTCGGTTAAAACTGAACAGCAATCCCTACTATGCATACATACATAAGTTCCAAGGCGAATTCATTTTTCAGGTGGCGTTGAAAGCACAGCTGTGCTACTTTTTTTTCTTAATTAGAGAGAGAAATGTCAAAAGTTGCTTGTGTTTTTGACATATCGATCAACGAAAGCAACAAAAAAATACATTTTGTGTTTTTGGTGTTGTTACTTGTTGTAGTATTGACACCACCGTTTACATGAATTCCCCTTGATAAGTTCTGACAAAAAAATATTAAACGAAGTGTAACCTAGCTAGGGTTGCCATACGTACTGTTTTAAGCAGTACATGTACTGATTTTTTGCAATTGTACTGTTTTATGCACAACTCCTAAAACAGTACGCAAATGTACTGTTTTTTACACTTTGTACAGTTTTTTGTACTTTTTTTTTGTTCAGTGTACAAAAAACCAAGATATTAAGACAACCTCTACTAAAAACACATTTTTATGATATTCTAATATTTAACAGTACATAGCTTAAAACTTTTGTTTGTGTTCCAAACAAAAAAGTTCTAAAATAATACGAGTTTTTACGCTGTGGTCAGTCATTGTTTTCTCATAAATACACAGTAGAAATCTAAATTATAATGAGTGGCTCGTAGCAGTAGTATATGTTCATATTGTTATTTTTAAGACATATGTACTACATATGTATGATTTTATGGCTACCTCTTCCAAAAGTTCTTATTTCCCTTTCCACACCTGAGAAAAACAAAATAAAAAAAAAATTTAAATACTAACCCTCGAATTCATAAACGATTATTAAATTTAACAAACGTTTATTAAGGATAATTTTCATAGTAAATTTGTTCTTTAAACCTTTATTAAATTTAAAATTTTTTTATGAATGCAGGCATAAATAAATACATACTTATTCCAACACAATTATATTAAATTTTTAGAACTTTTTTAATTTTCGGCCATGTTCTGGATATGGAACTCAAGTGAAATTGAAAACGAACAAATTTGGAAAATTCTCCGTGTTCAAAATTTATTAAAATACCTAATACCTTTGAGGACCACTTTTCTTTACCTAAACTACTGAAATAAGAAAAAGATAAATTAATTTTTACAAAAATTTTATTGAAAATATTCATCGTTTTCAATTGCACTTGATTGTTTTACAGACAAAAATTTTTGTTTTAAATTTTATTGAAACTTGTATTTACTTTTTTAATATTTTCAGATTTTGTTATAGATTAATGGCCAATTTCACCAAGTTGAGGTATTATTAACTATCATTATAAATGTCAAAACATCTATTGTTTTAGTAATAGTTAATTTTAGCCGAACTTGGTAAAATTTGCCGTAAATAATTAAAAAATATTTTGAAATTGGAAAATTAATTTAGGAAACAAACATTTTCTCAAATTCTATATGATTTGTGCAATTATGTGTGTCGTGAAAATTGCTTTAAATACGAATATGTTTAAAGAAAATCGTACTATGTATCACAATCAATGAGTTAATTGTTTCAAGCTAAGTTCGGCTTTTCTCCTTTCTTTTATGGCTCACAGCAATGTTATGGTTTGCCTGGCCAAATGCTTCGTTTGTGGTGTTTGCTTTTTAAACGCAAATGGAGTAATTTCTTTCGTCAAAAAAATGTACTGTTTTTTTCTTGATTGTACTGTTTTTTTGTGTTCAATGTACTGTTTTTCCGAATTTAAAATCTGGCTTCCCTAAACCTAGCATTTACACATGCCACTGCCAGTTCGAAAAACTCAATACACTCACACTTTTTTACTAATACACTCACATTTTTCGCAATGGCAGCTTTAGTGGCAGCAAAAATTGCATGCGAGTGGAAATTTGGCACTTGCATGCCATGTTAAAAAATAAAAAAAAAAATAAAAAAAAAATGTTTTGCTTGTATGGAATTTTTTTTTTTATCATTTGAACTTTGACCTTAAAGGGGCAAGGGTTAAAGTTATCCGATTTGGCTGAAATTTTTTCCACATCAGTTTTAGGAGATGTTGAAAATCCAAAGTTGAAATTTAGCTGCCCCCTAATGTTTACAACAGTGGCATGCCACTACTTTAGGGCTGCCAGAAGTTTGAACCTATCAACCAGGACACATGAAAAAATGGATAAAAAACTACACCAACAGAAAAGTTTTTTTTTTTTTTAATACATATGGGCATTTCCTGGGGTCACGAACGTACGTTCATACGCTTTTGATGTACAAATAATATAGAAAACAAAACTTTTCCTAGCATTTTTTTTCAATTCGATAGCATTTGGGTAGCTCTATGTTTAGTGCAAAAGATGGATTTCTTCGAGTTTAAGTTTTCATAATAAGAGTTATAAACGTGTGGTCACGAACGTACGCAAAATAGAAGTCAACTTTGGCTGACAGTAGTGAAATGTAAAAATCTGCGCAATGGAACGGAATATACAAAAGTGATTAATTTATTTTAAAAGTGTATTAATGTAGGTCTCCATCCATTATTTACAAAATAAAATATCTCTCTTGGTTTTTGTTTGATTGGCTTATTTACCGGTCGCGAACGTACGGATCGCGAACGTACGATTTTTCCATATGTTTTTTTATTATTATCACCACGCATTTTCCCATAAATGTCTTCAAACTTCCTTAACAAAAAACTTAATACTCCTCTTACAATTGATTGTAATGGAGAGATTATGAAGAAAGAATGTAAACATAACATATTTTTTGCATGCAAAATAAGTACATATATAAAAATGTCTTTAGAAGTAGAAAATACAGAAAAATATAAAATTTTCCAGTTTCCAGCCCAATTTCCTCAAGTAAAACAGCTGAGATATGCTATGAAACCATTCTTTTATAAGAACAAAGACTTTTTTATAATAAAAAGCAATAAAAGACGATGATAATCAACATTCTATTTTTTCATCCTGGTAGACCATTTTGGGAAAATGCCCATATGTATGTGTGTAGTATATCGCACCCTAAATAAATAAATTCTCAAAAGGCATAGCCAAACTTTCTTCAAATTGGACTTTTTTAATAAGGCAACAAAAAATTTTTTTTTTTAATATCACTATTTTTACATAAACTGTTTTTTGGCTCTCCTGAAAATTTAAGAATTTTGAGTTGTTACAGTTTAGTATCTAGGGTGCGATATGTAAAAACCATCCAGTTTTTATTTTTAAATCCAACAGTATATAGAAAAAAATAAACGTACCAGCAGCCGTATTCCTTAATTCGCTAAAGCTAAATCTCTTTCGCTAAAAATCTATAAAGTTGATTTAGCAATTTTTGGCTACAAATGTAATTCAGTAACGTGCATTGCTAAATTTGGCAATGCAATACAAGTTTAATTTGCTGCAATTTTAGCTTTTAGTGTCATCGCTCAAAATTTTAAATTTTGTTTTCTCTATGGAATTTCAGCGATCGAGATTTAGCTTTAGCTAAGCGAATTACAGAATACGGCAACAGTAAAAACTTCGCTTACTTTTTCAAAATGAATAGCTTCTTTAACTCATTAATTTGTAGCGTTCTTCTATAACTACATCTATAACAACTTCTATAACTACTTTTTTCTGGATGTATTTAAGTAAAAAAAATAGTGACTAACTTTTGGATGCGTTCATTTTGGGACATGACTTGTAAAATTCATTGGTTCTTTCAGTAGAATTGTAAGTAGTGCTCTTATGTTTTTCTCATTACTTAACACATTATTATGTACTTCATGTACATAAAAACGGTGAAAAATAATAAAACGTTGAGCTTAAAATGTTCTAAACTTAAATAATTTTCAGAAGATTGCACTTTTTCTAGAACTTCATTTCGGTCTTTGATATATGTAGTTATAAAACAGGCAGCATGTCATATTAAAGTCAAACTTACATTGAATAATACTCTCCAGTGTTTCAGTCTTTAACGAGTTTCTTTCTTTAGTCCATTGAGCAGACTAAGTACTCAACTTGAAAAAAATCAAACTCTTTTGATTATTCTTCAACCAACTCGACACAACTGTCAAACTAATCAATCGACTAAGCCATACACGCTTTGATATGGACAACGACCGACTCAGTTGACAATTGAATTGAAACGTATATGGGCTGCCTTAGAGAAAGCAATCGGTTTTCGATTACTTATAAAAGTTGTTTACACGGTAAACCTTTTTACAGCCACTAGTTGATACAAAATTTGAAAGTGGATTAACTATCATCTAATATTATTGAAAGCTTTTACCAGCTTTACACCAGATAACAGTTGAATTTAATTAAAGTTCTTAATATAATTACCTTATGTTAGCAGTGTAATAACAGAAATCTTAACCTTTGTGTACAATTTAAACCAGCAAAAAAACAAATTTGTTTTTCTTGACCTGTACAAAAAACATAGCTGTTAAGTAATGATTACTAATCATAATAATTAGTAATTAGATTATTTTTTTTTGAAAGGTGAAGTAATGTTTACATTACTATTACTTTCAGATTCGCGCGATTACTAATTGATTTCGATTACAGATAATCAAAAAATAATCAAGATTAATAAAAATTACGAAAAAATAATCAAAAATAATAAAAAGTAATCGAAAAATAATTTGACTACTTTCGAAGATTACTTTTGATTATTTTTGATTATTTTTTTTTTTTTTTGCGAAATTAGTGCAATACTTTTTTATTCATTTTTTGTTATTACAGTAATTTTTACTTAGCTGCACAATCTCCTTTGCACGATTTTTTTGTCAGGTAAATCAAAAATACAGCTATCTTAAATGCCCTAATGCAGGTACGCAATTGTGGTTATCTGCAAAGCAGTGCAGCTAAAGAAAAGTGTTTGAAAGAGGAGTAACAACGTTTTTATTAATAAATTGATAATAACAATGACGTTCAAACAACCTCCAGTCATTTGTTATGAATTTTTATAATGAACGAGGTAGCCAAATTGGTAAATAAAGTGGGGATGAGAATAGTCGCTGTAGTACAACGTTAACAATAGCGCTGCAAGCTGTCAAAAGTTAAAAACGGCAGTTTCAAAGTAGTGTCAACAGAATACGTAGTTGTAGTAGTCGTTGCAGTTGAAGCGCAAAATTCGAAATTGTGAACTTTGTTGCGCTACAGAGCATTCGTCAGCTTTTGATACCAGGGCAAGATTTCCTTTCATATAATCGTGGTGAAGTTGCTGTTACCACAAACCATATGCATAAATGAAGGTAAATGCAAACAAAATAAATGAATTATAATGATGTCAACTTGACTTGTTTGCGATTTTTGTTTTTATAAACAGCTTAAATTAGATATTTATGTGAAAAAGTGGATACTATATTTTGTATGTGTGCAGCTAACTTCGATGTTTTAAATGAAAATATTTTAAGCTAAGCAGATCCCAGGAATTGCAAGTTATTATCTCTTATTTTAAAAATGGAACAGAGGTTAAGAGAAAGGTTCCAACCATATTTCTTGTTGAAGCCTGAGGCAAATATTGCAATTGCAGCAACAGTGCTAACTCAAAGCATTAAAATCAAATGAAATTGAATATATGCTTAATGTTTTCTTTATTATTTTTCCACGGATTTTTACCTTTTTTGTTGATTTAGGAAGTACTAAAATTGTTATTGGTTGTTTTCTTATTGAAGTGAATATACCTATATTTTGTATACAAACACTATCTATTTTTTCACGTTTTAAATGCAAATTTTTCAAAAGTGTAAAATGATGCGCATTCTCAATTTTTAAAATATAATCGAAAATAATCAAAAATAATCATTGAATGTAGTCAACTATTTTTTTGATTACTTTTGATTATTTTTGATTATTTTCTCGTAATCCTAACTAATCTTAATTATTTTTAGATTGTTTGTAATCATAAATAATTAATAATCAGGAATTGCAAAAAAGAGAATTATGTAATCAATACAATTTTTTTATAAATTTAATCTAATTGATTACTAATCGTAATCCAAATTTAACAGCTCTGACAAAAAACCAGGACAATTTAATAGTGGACCAGGACACCAGGACAAGTAGTCTAAAACCAGGACAATCCTGGAAAACCAGGACGTATGGCAGGCCTACACTACTTGCATGTGTAAAGGCAGGGTAACTCTTACTTAAATAATTAGCTACATAGTTACATATGTACTTATATCAATCGAAACATAAACACTAGATTTTTTTCTTGGATTTATTACTTAAAACATTAATTTATATTTATCTAGAAGGGAATTATATATATGTAGTATATATGTATATGTATGTATGTACATTTGTACATTATTTTTTAACTAAGAATAACTAATTAATAAACTGCAGGTTTCTAAATAAAAAATTTTTGTTTTTTGCTTTATATTTACAGCGTTTGGAATTCGACCGTGAAGGACTTACAAAACTGAAAAAAGCAGTCAAGGCTATTCACAATTCAGGAAATAGTAAGTTTTCAACAAATATGATTTACACATGACAAACATTATGTTTCTCCAAAAACTATTGATCGATTATTCGACTTTTTTCAAAAACCGGTTTTTGAATATTCCAAATTTAAAAAACCGTTTTTTGGCTAAGGATTTAAAAATTACCGGTTAACCGATTTTATTCGAATAAATAAAAACACAAAAATCAAATTAGTATTTGAAATAAAAATTTTATTTGAAAAAAAAAATTCACAAAGGTAAGAAACCAACAAAATACAGGGTGGCGTAGAATGAGCTACATGGTTTGAATTCTTCATAACTTTTTTAATTATTATTCTTTCGTTGTTTTTTCCCGCATAGTGTGAACGAGGCTTAGGGAATTACACCAATACCCCGGTTTGCGTCGCTAATTGGGACCGGAAAAACTTGACGCAAACCGAAACGACGCAAACTGAAGTACGATTTTACATACATTTGTATTGATTTTCATTCAATTGGTTCCGAGATTCATAATTTTAGATGAAAAACTTAATTTTGATTTGATAGACTCTACAACGGATAATTTTATTTTAGATCTTAAAATAAAGTTAAAGCTTTCTTTTGGGTAATCTTTTGTTTTAAGGGCATTTATAGCTGATTTTGGTCTTCAATCCAAATAGTAAGAAGTGGCTCCATATTTTTTCTAATTTTTTGCAACCTGTTTATGTTGTAACGATGTTCTTGTTTCAACAAATTTCTTAATTTTATCAGCGTCACTGGAACAACCAATGGATTTAATGTAGAAGGGGCTAGTTCAAGGTTTCTTTCAATATCAACAGCCTTTTTCCCTAATTTAGAACGCGTCAAAATGTACATTTTTTGTTCTAAGCTTATTTGCTTTTTTGACTCGTGGTTGCAAAATATAATTAATTTTGACTTTACTTCAGCAAATTTAATTTGAAACCAGTTGCAATCAGCGGACAACCTTCACATACATATTTGCATTAGACTTAAATGGGAAATCCCCTTTTTCTTTTTAAGCTTTATACAAACATTTTTATATTAGCGACGCAAATCGAACACTAGCGACGCAACTTCGAAGCCATGCGAAGCAAAGTGAAACAAAATCGACGCAACTTCGAAATCACAGAAATTTTAAAAAGACGCAACTTCGAAAACGATGCAAACCGAAGCGACGCAAACCGGGGTATTGGTGTAATTATGAATCATTATACGGTCGAACAACGTACGAAAATAATTGAATTTTATTTTTCAAACCAACAGTCTATTGTGTTGACACAGCGTACATATCGTCTTCATTTTAATGTGTGCATTGCACCCACAGCGTCCGAAATAAATCATTTGATTGGAAATTTTCGTCAACTTGGATCTGTAGGAACCCTTCCGAGTGCCGGAAGAACACCTACCATGCACACTCGTCAAAATATTGAGCGTGTACGGGAAAGCATGCAGCATAATCCATCAACATCAATAAGGAGGCGTTCGACACAACTTGGACTATCAATTAATCATCACTTACAGAATATAATTTTTCAAAGCTTATTGCAAAAAATTCCCCAATATAATCTGTACTAAAAAAAAAATTATAATAATCGCATAAATAAAAACCTATAAACCATAAAGCTCATTCTGCGTAACATGTCTGCCAAATATTAAAAGTTTTTAATATATCTTAAGCTATGGTCAAACCTATAAAATATTTGACAAAATAATCGTAACCACTCCCAAGGTTGCCGTTAGAAATTTTTGAAAGTCACACAAAAGGTCGTTTTATAAAAAAAAGTCGCAGAAAAAATTCGTTTGAGAAGATAAAAGTCGCACATCTTTTTTAACGTTTTTTATTAATAAAAAGAATAGCAAAACACACGCTTTAATAAGCGATTTGTATTTACATTGTGCATTATGTTCTTTGACTTTTGTTACATTGTGCTGTGACATTATTCATTAATAAGTTTCTGTTTGTCGTGGTTAATTCCCAATTTTTATGCTTGATAGGTAGGTAGGTAGAAAGGCCGGTGTGAAGTGTCCTTCACACCTTCACCCAGAGACCAATATGGTCCATTGTAACTCCTTAATTAGAGAAAGCTATATGAAGGTAGAAAGTAGGTGAAATAAACAGCGAAAGCACAAGACAGATCCAAAAGATATGTAGAAAAGAAAGGAAAGAAAAGAAGGTTACGGACCAACCCCGAAAGAAATCCTACTCAAACCAAATTCGCCCTACGTGAGGTTAGCTCCCAGTCTCCTCTCGCGCAGCCAGGCCATCCCCATTACGAATCCTATCATATTATCGAGTCCGCAACCCGAGACATCCCCTAATTCGCTCAGGAATCTACTGCCCAGCCACCTCAGCCTAATACTCTACAACCTGGGACAGTGGCACAAAAAGTGCTCAACTGTCTGCAACTCCTCAGGGTCCTTGCGCAACCTGCATATATCCGACAAGTCGGATCCCATCCTCACCGCCATCCTGCCTATCATACAGTGGCCCGTGATCATTCCTATCTGCCATAAGAGCCGCCTGTCCACATATATAGTGACCTCCGAGCCCCTATCAATGTTGTCCCTCATCAGTTCCACGGCCGTCCAGATCCGCCTGAAATACACTGCAGTCATCAGGAAGCCTTTATGACCTTCTAATGTTCAGATCCTCAATGTAGACCCCTGCACCCGTGCCCCTCATCTTCGAGCCATCAGTGAAAATAGCAAATCCACCAAATAATCTGCTCCTGCCCTACCAGCTCTCCCTAGAGGGCATTATTACCTCCGGCAACCGCCCAAAATCCACTCTGGTGCCCACATAATCAGTGGAGCCCGGCGGTTCCAGGTAATATCCACCAGCCTCAATCTCACCCAGGATCCGTGAGTGACCCTGCGTGTCATTCCAATTCCTGGCCGCCATTCCCATCACATACTGCTCAATAGGCAGAAAGGCAGAATATGTAGAATGGCATCCAGGGCAGCCTGAGGAGTACTTCTCATAGCACCTATCATGCCAATTGAAGCACACCTCTGAGCCTTAGAAAGAAGGTTCCTACGACTAGCCAATCTCAATGACTCCCACCAAACACAGCATCCATACGTAAGAATGGGTCTAATCACCGAAGTGTACAGCCATCCCACCAATGACGGCCGGAGTCCCCAGCTCCAACCTATCGATGATCTGCAAGCATAGTAGGCATTGAGACTAGTGCTGGGAAACTATCGATAGACTATCGATATTATCGATATTCTTAAAATATCGATAGGAAAAATATAAATATTGATATTTTATTATTTAATATACAGCTATGAAGACATCTAACAGCACCTATACACACACAGTTTTTTGCCGCAAATTTTTCCTTGCTATTATATTAATTCGCGCTGAATTACAGCAATGAATACAAACAACAAGAATTGCCAATGGTATGGATTGCGTAGCAGTGCTTTTTACAGCTAATTAATGGCCTCTAAGTCAAAATTTGTACATGTTTATATAGAGACTGAAATGTCAAATATTTTTGTAATGTAAAAAAAATGCAAATCCAAATGCAATTGCAATGAACGACCATTAGAGGATAAGTCCGATAAATTGATTACCTTTTTGAGTTTAGAATTTAGAAAATTTTTTAAAGTTGCAATGGAATATCTTATAGTCCCTTTTACTTCGGTTCCTTCAGAAAGGTACTTATCATTTTTAAAAAATCTGTCATCTACAATAACGTGCGTATAAAGATACGTCTCGTACATTCAATAAACTGATAAAAACAACGGACTGTGTAGTGTAGCCTTATAAAAAAATAATTAAAGTTTTCCTGCACAAGTACAAACATTCAGTCGATAGTAATATCGATAGTAAAATCTGAGCGATCGATAAATATCGATAGTAGAAAATATCGATAGTATCCCAGCACTAATTGAGACCCCTCTTGAGTCTCTCCTGAGTATTCCTACCACATGACAGCTTGCTGTCCAGAAAAACCCCCATAGTAGCATAGTAAGCATAGTAGGCATTGTGATTTGAAATTTTGTTATTTTCAGAACATGCCTGATAAACAGTGAGTTTATCTTTTCCTACATTTAAGTTTAGAGTTGCCCCATTTACAATTATTTTAATACTATAATTAAGGGTTTATTTGCAACAAAAGCAAGGAAAAGGTATACAGATTATATCTACATTATTAAAGTAACCGGTTTATTTGATATTCGAAAAATTGGCATTTAAAAATAACCGGCTTGGGCAAAACTAAAAAACCGGTCGAATAATAACCGTTCGATCTCCCTAGTATGTATGCACATATATATGTATGCACATAATATGTATGTTATGTATATATGTTCATATGGATGTGTTAGAAGCTAAAAGGCCTAACTCCACAAAATAAAAAGTAGAGTAAATTAGTAATGTTTGAAAAATTTATTCCCATAATTTAAGATGCTACAAAAAGGAAGTTGGCCAACACGCGAAGCATAGTATTTAATACCATAGCAATATATTATGTCCTTATTTTGGTTTGTATATTTTCCTATTAACTGGCTGGTAGCTTCTGAAAATATTTAAATAACTATACTAATTTTTTATATTATTTAATGGAAAATATTAAATAATGGAAAAACAAATTTTTTTAAAGAATTCACAGCTAATAAGATAGTAATATAACAAAATTGAGAAATTGTTGAAAAGTGGAGTTAGGCCTTTTAGCTTCTGGCCATCCATATGTGCAGTTATAAAAGTGAAACTATTATTTATTGCATTTAAAACAAATCGATAATATTTATAGACATTTTTATTACAAAACACATACATACATACATACATACATTTAAGCTTATTTATTGTCTTTCGCTAAACCCACTCCCTTCAACATGAAGAATTATTTAATTTATCTAAATTTCTTTGCAGCACATGTGGACAACGAAATGTTCTTAGTAAGAGCCTTAGAACGTTTGGGTGGCAAAGTAATAGATCAAGATGAACCAGATATTGGTGCTGCATTTCTCAAATTTTCTGTGGTAACAAAAGAGTTGAGTGCATTAATGAAGACATTGGTATGTTCTGCGAAATTCAAAATACACGATAATAATTTATAATGTGTATGTTTTTTATGTTGTAGATGCAAAATATCAACAATATTGTCATGTTTCCGGTAGATACGATGCTTAAGAGTGAGTTAAGAGGTGTTAAGGGAGAAATGAAAAGACCCTTCGATAAGGCAGCCAAAGACTATGAAGCTAAATTTATAAAAATCGAAAAAGAGAAAAAGGCCCAAGCCAAAGAAGCCGGCATGGTAAGAACGGAAATTGATGCTGCGGTTGTTGCTGAAGAAATGGAAAAGGAAAGGCGTCTTTATCAATTACAAACATGCGAGGTAATGCAGTCAGTATTTTAATGAACAATTCAATTAGTACGATTGTACAGTTAAAATTTTATATAACTCGCAAAAAAAAAAAAAAAATTAATAAAAAATCAAAACATCTATTTTTATTTTCAATTGTTAATTTTTGTTTCTATTTGTTTTATATATAGTATTTGCTGAAATATAAGGAAATCAAAACAAAAACTGGCATCGAGCTGCTGCAGCATTTTATTGAATACTATCATGCTTTGAATAAGTAAGTACAAAATGATTACCCGAATTATTGTATATCAGGGTTGATAAAGTTGGTACAATTGTAGTTTTTTTGGTACAATTCAAAACTAAAAAGTACGCTGGTACGCCCGTGACTCATTTGGTACTATTTCCAAATTTTTCAAACCTACATATTTATGATTGATATAAAATTGCAACTCGTATTTACTGTCCAATGAATATAAGCGGAGTTTAGTGTTTTGAACAAATAATCTTGCTTTTTTATGAAATCTAAGGGAAGCTCTATTTTTTGTTGTTGGATTTAACAAACCAGCTATGATTTTTTGCATTTGCTCTTTTGCAAGGCTATTTGCACCAAACACTGAACTTCGTTATTGTGAATAGATTTTTGCACTTATTCATTGAACGATTGATTTTATGCCGCATTCTAAATTTAGTATCAGCGGCAGCATAAAAGCGTGCATTTTCTGATGATATTGACAAGTTTTTAAAAGATATACACATAGTAGAAAAGACGACTTCTTCTCAATTCAAGTTTATTTTGGAACGAATTCATAATATTTTCAAATATGTATTCGTTAACATGAAGGGTGTCACGTCCAGAAGTAATTAACAGAATTTTGTAACAGTGGGAGCCCACTCCATTATTATTTTACTCCGTATTATTTTGAAGGAGATTTTACAAGCGCTAAATAAAATTTTATTATATTCGAACTTTATACTCCTTTCCTGTTTCTGCAGAACATATTGATTATTGTAAACTCAATAAATTTGGAAATGCAATCCGAAGATGCTCGTATGTACATATTTTTAGAACGCTTAAAAATTATATTTTCGTTTAAAATTCGATACATATTGCATTTTGAGAAATATTCGTCAATTTTCCACAAAAAAGACGATAAATTCTAAAAAGTGTATGAAAACGCTCTCTGGCGCAATCAAAAATAAATGGATTTCTTGACCCTTTTAACGGCATGATACAGGTCTGATTAGACCAACTACAATTTGCTTGCCTCTATTCTTGAATATTTTGGAAAACTAACTATTTTGAAAAATTCGGGGCTCGAAATTAATTTTTGACCTATGGTTTCTTTGGCAAAGTTTCTTGGAATGACTTATAGAACAAGAATCGCGATGTGCTTTTGACGCAAAAAAATTTTACCCACCCTATTATTATGTATAATTAATTATCATGTACTTTTTGCTATCTAAACTTTACATGGACAAATGAATTTGTTTTTGTTGCAGTAAATTTTTGTTTTTAAAAATAAAACAAAAAAATTAAAAAAAAAAAATGATTTAGTACTATTGGGGCTGAAAAAGTACGATTTTAAAAGTTCGTTGGTACGATATTGGTTTTCTCATTTATCATCCCTGTTGTATATACAATCATACGACGACTAATACATACATATATGTTTGTATGTACTATGTGTTATTGTAAGATAATAATTAACCGTTAATGTTACCCGTATGAAGTTAAATTGTATATGTTCCACCAGCGTATTTCAAACTTGGGATAAACGTACATGTTTTGAATGATATTTTTTTGTTTATTTCTTTATCTCATGTTAGTTGTATGATTTTTGGTAGCATTGGGATCCCGCGGATTCCCAATTTTGAGTATGGGAACAAAATAATTATGTACATGCCTATTACCTTTAAATATTAAAAAATTCAAAATCGATTATGATGCACCGTATCATGTTTCTTGAAAAATTTACACTCTTGCAATTAAAAAAACGTTCTTATCAAGAAATTTCTAAAAGGCCTTAGTGCAAATGTCTTTCGATAAATAATAAATAACAAACATAAAAAGAAAGTTTTGTTTTTTTGTTTATCAACAGTTAGTTTTCCTTTGTTATTTTTTAATAAAAGATTGCGCGTAGTGGTAAAAAAATAAATAATTTTAAAAATGTATGGTATTTTTCAAGTGAATAATTTAAGGGGCCCATACACATTAGACTGGTCGCATTTTTTTTTTAATTTAATGGTTTGCGCTGCTTAAAATATGAGGTTTGGTGTAAGAAATCATGATCTAATTTTTCAGGTCAATCCGACGGTGCCTAGCCGTGCCGGGTGGGGCCCAAAGTTCCCCATATTATAAAAAAAAACATCTTTTCTATCAGATCTTTATAGTTATACAAGTTGAAAAGCCGAAAATCAAAAATATGGCTTCGTTACGATCTTCCGCAGAGAAAGTACTTCAAGTGTGCCAAATTTCAGCTTCCTATGTCGTCAGATGGCTTCAGAAAGTTGCGGAAAGAATAGGACATACATGCAAACATCCTGACATACTAAGAAATTTTACATTGTATAGATAGATTAACACATGTTCGCGCAACTCAAAAACGCTTTAGCTTATTGAAAAACTAAAAAAAACCGAAATTCCGCAATAAAATTTACTTTAAGAAAGTTAAAACTTTTTTCTTTATGCTGGCTTTGGTTTTCGAGATATACCGTTATTTCGAAAATTAGGGAGGTTGCACAACATGTTCGCGTAACTCAAAAACGCTTTAGTTTATTGAAAAACAAAATAAAACGAAATTCCGCAATAAATTTTACTTTAAGAAAATTAAAACTTTTTTCTTTATGTTGGCTTTGGTTTTCGAGATATACCGTTATTTCGAAAATTAAGGAGGTTGCACAACATATGTTCGCGTAACTCAAAAACGCTTTAGTTTATTGAAAAACTAAAAAAAACCGAAATTCCGCAATAAAATTTACTTTAAGAAAGTTGAAACTTTTTTCTTTATGTTGGCTTTGGTTTTCGAGATATACCGTTGTTTCGAAAATTAAGGAGGTTGCACAACATATGTTCGCGTAACTCAAAAACGCTTTAGTTTATTGAAAAACTAAAAAAAACCGAAATTCCGCAATAAAATTTACTTTAAGAAAGGTAAAACGTTTTTCTTATATGCGCAGTCGTTTTAGAAACATAATTTTTGTTCTGGAAAAAAAATAATTTTTTTATTCAAATTTCGGAATTTTTGTTTTTTAAACTTTTAAAAATTAGAAGCGTAGCTGCATTTTTCAATTTCAATGCGGAATTTCGGTTTTTTGTAGTTTTTCAATAAGCTAAAGCGTTTTTGAGTTGCGCGAACATGTGTTACTAATCTATCTATACAATATATAATTTCTTAGTATGTCAGGATGTTTGCATGTATGTCTTATTCTTTCCGCAACTTTCTGAAGCCATCTGATGACATAGGAAGCTGAAATTTGGCACACTTTAAGTACTACATTCTCTGCGGAAGATCGTTACGAAGCCATATTTTTGATTTTCGGCTTTTCAACTAGTATAACTATAAATATCTGATAGAAAAGATGTTTTTTTTATAACATGGGGAACTTTGGGCCCCACCCGGCACGGCTAGGCACCGTCGGATTGACCTGAAAAATTAGATCATGATTTCTTACACCAAACTTCATATTTTAAGCAGCGCAAACAATTAAATTTAAAAAAAAAATCCCATACAAGATGCGACCAGTCTAATACACATGCAATAAAATTGTTAAATTTTTGGTATTGTACAATTATATCGCCAATGTATATGTGATATTCGAAGATTGAACAGTATATTGCCAACAATCCAAAGACTTTTGATTGTTATTACACGGCGAAAATAAGTGCAGTATTGTGCGAAAGGTTGTTTTGCTTAAAGGATTTTTTCTAATGGCAGTTGCACCATATTTTAAAGACAAAAACAAAATTTTACAGGAGAAGGGTTTTTTTTCTTTATCTTGTTTAAATACAGTTAATTTAACAACATTTTGTATGAAGGTTTTGTGTTGGCCTATGCATGAAATGGGCCTAACTTTTTTTTACATGGCAGCGGAATAACGGCTATTTTTTGCACTAAAGCTTTTTTTTTTGCTGTGACTCTGACGACCTACTAAAGAATATTGTGTCGATTGAAATGAAAAACTCTTACTGCCGTATTCATAAAAATATATTTTTAATTTAAAAAAAGGTTTAAAAAACAAATTTTCTATGAAAATTTTATCTTAATAAACATTTTTTAAATTTAATAACACTATTCCCCAATTTCACCAAGTTCAGATAATACTGACTATTACTTTAACTTCCAGTTAACAATATGTTTTAACACCTAATCTTTATGTAAAATTCTCAGCTGTATCCGAATATGAAGGAATGGTCAAAAGTGGAACAGTTTTCGAGATATTGTAAAATTACCATTATGTATACATATGTATGCGTTTTCTAAAATAATTATGTAATTTTAATAAAAGTATTTTGGGAAATATTTAATGGATTTTTTATATCTTTTATTTATTGAAAGATAATAGAGGGTACTTTCGTAAATGCAGTTGTTGCGCATCAGTTGCGAATTAGTAAAGTTGAATGTTCGTTAATGCATCATTTGTTAGAAACTTGGCACTAATCTCATACGTCAAAAGTTTTTTTATGTAGTGTTGCCGCAGCTCTGCTGCAAATGTTGGCAATTGTTGCATCAGTTAATTTTCTGATGCAATAACTTTCAACATAAAAGAAATTGGTGTATTTTTTTTATTCTGTTTCTTGTAATTAATTATATATTTATATTTATTTTGGTTTAATATTTTCTATAAATTGTTGATAGTTGATAACATTTTTTTATTATCTAATGTTCACTTATAAAACTTTTAAAATTTAGCTCGTGTTCAAAAATTCAAACTTTGCACAGTTGTTGTGCAAAAAAAAAGCATCAGCATCACAAGCGCAACTGGTGATCACGCTTCTGCAAGTGCACAGTTTTAATGCATTCACGAACGTACCCAGAATTACTAAAACAACCAAGGGTTGTTTGTAAAAATTGTTTAAGAAATTACTGATTTACATTGGACCAAAATTCGAATTTCATAAAAATTTTATGATTTTTTGTAATTTAGCTCTTTTCAACTTATTTTTTTAAAACCAAACAAGTTTTCAAGTTTTATGACTTACGACGCTAGTTTATTTTAATATAAACATTTCGTAGCCAATAGGATCTAGATCGATGCAAAAATGACAAAGTAACAGAAGATTAAGTCAATTATTCCACTTCAATTATTATAAAAAAAAATTACAACGAGTAAATATACAAAGCTAAATGTTAGTAACGATAAATATTTGTTAAAAATGGCTTAAAATTGTTAAGTTGCTTAGCCTATTGTGGTTACGTTATGCCTCTCGCACAAGGAACCAACAATACTCGGCCAACATCGCCTCACCATACGCCCCTTGACACCGACGTTGCATTTCTTGTATTTGTTATAGAAAACGCACACCATGCTCGTCACTTTCATTTAAGTGCGAAAGGTGTATTTTTAAAGACATATTAAATGTTTGTAAAAAAAAAAATAAATAAAAACAAAATCGTGTTAAAAACTGTACCAAATTTCACAAAGTTTTTTGACAAATCTTGAATGATGTCTTCATCATTTGGGCTCCTGAAATTCTGCAGAAAGCTTGATACAACCAAACCAAATGACTTCCATGCCTTTGACTCATCTTCAGACAAAATCGAATCAAATTTGGAATCTTTCGGTAGCTTTGTAATTGGTGGTCCCACAAAAACCCCTTCTTTAATTTGGCATCTGATAAGTTGGGAAAAACGGCTTTCGGGTATTCAAATGCGACACAGCAAAGCTTCGACGAAATTTTTGATATGTAATATGTGGCAAAGTAATGCTTTTCTTTTTACCAGAGCTTTGCTTATGACATTCAGCCTTATTCCGGTTGTCGTTGTCTTCATCGACATGGTCGTTTTTTGTAATAAATCAAAATTACACACAGCCTGTATTAATCTTTAATCTTCTACAAAAAACGACACTGTCATGACGACAAAGACAACCGGAATAGGTCTGATTATCTTGGCCAAGCGTAAAATTTACTCTATCTTGGCAATATTTTCCGGCATAGTGTTCATGTCGCACTCTGCATTCCCATTTGCACAAAAAACAGCAATATTGTTGCAAAGCAGTCACCATGGCAACATCTTTTAGATCGGCACAGAATTTCTAGTTATGCTGTTCGTACTCTATCAGACCCAGTAATTAAGACATGGACTCATACAATTCTTTAACAATAATTAGTATTGTGGTTATTTTGTAGAACTATTTATGGTTTTTAATCCAACTTTTTAATATTCTTAATTAGGCTTAAGTACTTGAAATTTAAATTTCATTAAATTATTTTTATGAAGAAAGGAATTTCACAACATGAAAATTAATCAAAATTGTTATCGATAATCTTGACGTGGCTGGGGCTCGAACCCTGGCCGGCAGGTTACCATGACATGTTTCGATCGCAACCACTCGATCTCCTCAGATGGATTTGCCGTCTTACACTCGCAGCCATCGACGACTGCTGACGTCAATAGTCAAACATCAATCCTTAAACCAAATTGTATTTTAACATTTGGTAGATCCAAATTTGCTCTCCTGAATGATTATCCATTTTAATTGATTTTACATGTTTTTTCCTTACTTCTGTTTTTTCGTACTTTTGTCAAGAATTTTTCTTGAAGTCCAAGTACATTTTTTGTTTTTTCATTTTGTCTTTCTCTTTTCTGTTGAATTTTTTCAGCACAACTTGAAGGACAAATGTACACATAGAGCTCGTGCCTTAGCTTTAACAATAATTAGTATTGTGGTTATTTTGTTTTCTTTAACCTTAACTACGGGCGTCACCGGAATTGAGCTTCTTCAGTGATTTTTACAAAATTCAATGTTTCTAATATTTACAGCGCTGGTTTTTCAAATTCTGCGTATTTACTTCCTTTGGGTTTTTGATTTGATAAAAGTTCAAAAAGTGGGTTAATTCAGCAAATCTGCTGCAGCCTTGTCATTTTTGCATCAATCTCGGTCTTGTTGGGCGCCAAATGTTCGTATTGAAATAAAATAGTGTCCTATGTAATAAAACATTATTTTTTTTTATTGTTTGTTAAAAAAAAAAATAACTTGAAAAGAACCAAATTGCAAAAAACATAATAATGTAAAACGCAACGCAACGCCAAAGAATTACATTAAAAACAAAAACAAAGTCATAAATATTTTGTAATTTTGTTGTTGCTTTATACAGAAATTCATGTACTGTTTAAAAATTTTCAACGTCACAAGTTATGAGGCGCCATTAAATTTTGTATGAAGTTTGAGCTTTTGGCCACTGCAACTCTGACATTTCTTGCCCAATTTTTACAAGCCACCCATGGCTATTTTAACTGTGCACATATGCACAATCATATATTAATTTTATCTAAAAAATTACACTTCGACAAATTTAAATTTAGTCTTTTCGACAGAAACGACACTATTATTTTTATCCATTAACCCTAGATTTCAACAAGTTCAGTTAAATCTAACTATTACTAATAGCTATAACTGATAGGTAATTATAACTGAACTTGGTGAAATTGGGGGTAAGTCAACCTGCGTACTTGATTTTCCATTAACTCATAGGTATTTTGTCCATTTTCAAGGACTTAACATTTTTTAAGAATACTTATTTTAAATTCGCAAACTCGGTACCAAATAAAAGAAAGACTCTGTAGAAAACATATTTACTTTAGTTTTCATTAGGGTGTTCAATTAATCGGGTTTTATTTTTGTTTGATTAAATGATTTATCGATATTTGACATTTTTAACTTATTCGATTAAACGAATAAAATTTTAAAATTAATCGATTAATCAAAAAATTCTAAATCCAGAAACTTTATATTTTTTTTTGATAGTTTTAGAAAAAATTAGTGCTTGGTAAATAAAGATTCTATTTTAAATAAAACTTCACTTTCGGGCACTTAGATTTTAAAAGAGTCAATATATCTTTTGATTTTTTAAACTTTTCACGGACATTCCATCCTCTGCTATGCTTCTGCAAATAATTTCCTCTAGAGAATCGATCGAAATATCTTGTTTAAAATATTTATTCATTGGACCACTTGTAGTCCCCTTTGATTTTGTTGGTGGAGCATCTTCTCCAAGTGCTATAACATATGTTATAGTCACAGGAAAGTGGTAAATTAGTGAAGTTGTTGAAGAAAATTTACGTTAATATATTTCGGGACACATTTTTTGGTAACATTAAGCATTAATAGATTTACTTCCTATTTCACGATGTCACTCGAACGTTTACGTTTGCACAAATAACATACATATAAAACAAAAACAAATTTTAAAACTTTGTTATTTGTTATTTGTGCGAACGTAAACGTTCGAGTGACATCGTGAAATAGGCAATTATGCTTCGTTTTTTTTTTTAATTTTTAAACCAAACTCATAATAAAGAGTGAAACGCATGAACTATTTTGTTAAAAAATACGGGCAAGTTTTAGAAATCGAAATGAAGTGGATTTTAAATCTAGCAAATTTTAAAAAAGACCCTGTAATGAAAGTTCATAAAAAAAATATTCCATTTGATCAACTTCATTCTTTAAGTAACTATTATTTTTGCAAAAACAACACAAACTACGGTCATTTTGTAAACAATTAAATTTAAATTATCTTTCGATTTCAATTTCACTTCATTTAGATTTCTTGAACATCCCCTATAAAATAATATAAATCTTTTAGCTAACATACCTTTGTCGGTTTTCTTTTGTGAAATGAATTATTAAATTGTGTTGAAAAAATGTAACAAAAATATAAGCTAAATTACTCACTTAACATGTCTGTTTTTTTTTTTAATTCCAACGGGCTCATACATTTGGTTTGTTTATTCGACTTAAAACTTGATAAACTATACATTTAACAGAAATATTAAATTTATTATTATCGCATTTATTTTAGCGAATGCATATTGCAAAATTAAACCCGAATTTTCGCCGCACCTAGTTTTGGCATTTCTTTAGCTAATTATTTATTTGGCGCATATGCCAAAAAGTCGTAGTGGAGAAAAACGACAATGAAGGTTAACATGAAGATTTCTCAAAATATACCCAATAGATTTTTTTTTGTATTTTCACCACTGCTTTCGTCATATGTGTTAAAGAAAAATTTTAATATTTGAGAACGATCACAAACGAACTTAGAAGTAAATAGTATTTTATTGAAGGTGAAAATTATTCTTTTGTACCGCTTACGCCACTTTTTTAAACTTATTTTAATAAATTAGCTTTTTGTGCTCCATACGTATACTTACTTTCTTATGGCAATGACGCGAAGCAAGAGTGAAATTTATTTTCCTGTTGTCATTTTATTTTGCTTTCGTTTTAACTACGTTTTTTTCTTACGGCAATGAAGCGAGAGTGAAATTTATTTTGAACGTGGCGTGTAGAGCAAAACAATACTTAATAAACCTGAAAATAGTTGATATGGAGCAAAATTAATGCTAAATATTTCAGAAACCATAAAAAATTTCGTGAAACAGGTTTTGGATTCTGGAAGGGGGTATACAAATGTTTTCGAACCTAACTACATACATATATTTTTTGAATTGGTCGGTAGGTCAACCCAATAATGAACTGACAAAACGTATTTTGTGAAAAAAAACTAGTTTTTAATATCAATAACTGAAGATCTAATTGCTTATTTATCATAAATAAAGTTATTACAATACAATTATTTTATTACAGTTATTTTAAAGACGGACTACAAACAATCGAACACTTTGGGACATATATAAGCGATTTAAGTGATAAGTTGCACAAAATCAAACAACGACAAGACGAAGATCGTCGAAATTTGTTGGAATTGCGAACGTTACTGCGAAGTACGCCGGATTTTGATCGCGTAGAAAATGTTCCCACAGATAAGGGAGGAGGAGGGACAGGTTATTCCTTGCATCAACTACAAGGTGATAAACATCATGGGGTTACACGTTCGGGACATTTACTAAAGAAAAGTGAAGGTAAGGTACGACGAGTATGGCAGAAACGTCGTTGTCGTGTAACCAGTGATGGTTTTCTGGATATTTGTCATGCTGATGAAACTAAACCACCGACAAGAGTTAATTTATTAACGTGTCAAATTAAACCAGTGCCAGATGATAAGAGGGGCTTTGATTTAATCAGTTGTAAGTTGTTAAATTTTCTATTTGTTATGCTTTTTATTAAATACATAACATATTAATACATTATTCTACAGACAATCGTCCATATCATTTTCAAGCCGAAGATGAAGCTGACCAAAAAGCATGGATGGCTGTTTTGGTCAATTGTAAAGAAAAAGCTTTAGCTAAAGCATTCCAACATGCAAATCCACAAATGAGTCCTAGTTTAGTTGAGCTACAAAAGACTGTTATAAGGTATGATAGATACAATTATTTTCAAGTTCACAGGGCATGTCTGAATTAAATAAGTGTTTTATTATTTAATATAGATACGTCCAAATGTTGCCGGGCAACGATCAATGTTGCGATTGCGGCTCTCGCAACGATGTCACCTGGATAAGTCTGAATTTTGGTATACTTGTATGCATACAATGTTCAGGCGTACATCGAGATCTTGGTGTACATCACTCCCGTATACAAAGTTTAACTTTGGATAATTTAACAACAGCTAATTTGTTGATAGCACGTGCCATGGGTAATCATACATTGAATGAAATTATGGAAGCAACATTGGGCAAAGGAAAACTTACACCTGAGAGTACAATGTAAGTGGAGTTTATACTCAAATCTTAATCCTAAATGCTCTTATTAAAATTTTTAAACAGGGAACAACGTTACGATTTCATACGAGCCAAATATGTGGCAAAACGTTACGTTATGCGTACATGTGCTGATGAAAATGATTTACGCTGCGACCTGGAACAAGCTGTGGTTAATGCTGACATGAGTCAACTGTTGCAAGTTTGGGCTGAGGGTGCTGATCTCACATGTTGTTTACCCTCATGGGATGATGGTGAAACTGCTATGCACTTAGCAGTACTAAGAGAACAAGGTTCTACACTTAATATTGTAGATTTTCTCATACAAAATATGCCACCAAAAGGTTTAAACAAAGCCACCAATCCACCCAGTATATTAAATGTTACTGGAAAAAATACAGCCTTGCATTTATGTGCTCTTCACGATAAACGTGAGTGTATAAAATTGCTATTACGCTCTGGAGCTGATTATGAACTGCGTAATTCGCAAAATAAAACACCCCTGGACATAGCCAAAGAAATGGGCCATACCATGTGCAAAGAATTGGTATGTACGAAACTTCAAAGTATAACTTGGAGTATTAACTTATAATATTTTCCTTCTCGCTTTTAGATTGAATGTGCCATGCGAAGGGAGAAAAGTGCTTTTGATCACATTAATACCGATTGGAATCTGCCGAATGAAGATGGTTCGACAGATTTTTCTGATGACGATACAGTTATTGATGAACGCGTAAGTTACTTTGTTATTCGACCAAATGTACATATTTAAATAATTTTATTTAAAACTAAATAATCTTTACATCCGACTTTGATAAAAAAATTGGCAATATTTTATAGGTTAAGAAAATCTATTTATTCTTTTTTTTTAATTTTCATATTAATTTGAATGTGTATTCTAAGCCAAATTAGAATTTTAAAATCTTTTATAATTTAATAGTCTTATTCCTTCAATATTTTCTCGGAATATATCGACCCCTAACCACGTTATTTTCGCGGTTAGCGCCAAAAATTAAATTTTACAGGAGACAGCTTTTTTATTTTATTGCATATAAATTTTGTATGAAATTTGTCGCTTACAATAAAATTGTTTCTGCTATAAAATCGTAACGGTACATTTTGTGACCATGACATTTTAGGAGATGATGCAAGTGTTGCCAATAAAGTCATTTATTAAAAAAAAAACGAAAATTGAAAATCATGTCGCTTACGTTATTTTCGCGGTTAGGGCTCGATATGTACTTTGAAAATTTATAAAATAAATGTTACTCGCCATGAGAAATAAATTCCCGGATTATATATAAACTAACTTTGGCATGTTTTATGAATATTCCCAAAATATTTTGCCTCTAGCGATAATCCCCAGTGAGCTAAACCGCATCAAAAAGGGTCCAAAAATGGTATGTTACATGAATAAAAAGTAAAATTGGTATATAATTTAAATTAATACCCACATCCAATTGCGGGCCATCAACCGATACACTTTTATCCAATCCACACAAATCAGATTTTATACTCTTTAAAATCTGTTAAGCCCTCATACCACATGGCTCCTGATGGTGTTTCTAGTTGTGTGTTTGAAGAATTGCGCACATGCAATAGCTACTCCATTAAGCATAATATTTAATTTGTGGAAAGACTCATTCATTATTCCGTTATTTAAATCTGGCAGTAAGTCATGTGTCACAAACAGAACTGCAAAATCACTATTTTTCTTGATTTATTCATACGCTCAAATTTACATTCACTATTTGCTTGCAAAACAAAGTTCAATGTTGGTAATTTTTACATCGTTTCGTACACATTTGTTTTTTGCATGTATTCGTTTTTTATTGAAAGTGCTTTATTTGCATTTTTGTTGCGCACGCAATATAACACAACTGTGTAAATTCAAAAGGAACACATTCTTATACGTTTGCATTCAAGTAGTCACCCTGCAAATAATAGGATCAGTCCAAACACGCATGTAAAGAGTAGTCCACAAGGGACCAGGACTAGTCCAAAAGTAACCCAAACGTATGGAAAAAACATGGTATTTTTAACATTACGAGGTCCTAGGGGAGGACCATATAACCCACCTTTGGACTACTAAGGAGTAGTTTTAAAACTACTCCATGGTATACTCAAGAGGACTAGTTTTGAAGTCGTTTAAAAACGAAAGCATGTCGTTAAAAAACCAAGACATGTCGTCTCACTACAAACACTTTTTAACAATGACATGGTCCATGCTTGCATTACATCGGACCAGTCCATGGAGTAGTCCATTTTATCAAAATGGATCAGGTGGTCCAATTTTATTTGCAGGGCATTGTCCACTCGATGAGACGCTTTGTTAACATTAACAACAATAAACCACTCGATGAGCCGCTTTGTTAAAATTAACAACAATAAAAACAACAATAACAAGAATACATTGTACCTACATACAGAACTACTGTACTTTTTAAGATGATAAAAACAGTCAGTCTGTTTCTATGGAAATTGTTTGTACCTACCTAATACCCTACATTCATTTAATCGGCGTTTTGCTTTAATCGGTTAATCGCCCGATTAATTAACCGAGGTTTTGGTTTAATCGGTTACTAATCGGTTAATTTTGTTTTTGATCGGTTAACCGAGTAATAATGTTTCTTTGTAAATTAAGTAAATTCAATATATAAAAACGCATTAATTGTTTATTATTTGGAGTTTATTAGTAAAAAAAAACAATAACATACCAAATTCTTGAACTAAAACGAGCAAAAAAAAAACAATTCATAAATATTTAATATGCATTTTTCAATTAAAACACAGGGTGTGCTATCAAGTCATATCGCCATATTATCCCAAATAATATTTTACAATTGTTTAAAATAAATATTGTTGTATTTCAAACAAAATAATGCTGTGTTCATTGATTCTTCATAACTACCCACAACAGTTATATCGTCGGCTTAATATCCTTTCAGCACATTTAACAGGAGAGACGAAAAACTTCTTAATTTTCCTATTTGCAGCTTGATAGAAAATTAAAAATACAGTTAGTTTAACACCCTTCAAGACTTAAATAGAATAAAAACCACATGCTGGTCGACGAGGTGTACCTTTCTCTGCCACACGGCCGGATTTAGCCGGTTTGCATATTAAGCCGACGATATATATTTCATGTTAGCCTTTTTTAAAAACATAAGACTTTATGACTATCTTGTATATCCCCCAAATATGTATTTATACAAAAATAAACTGAGATAATTTCAATAGTTATAGGATTTCTTTTAAAATAATTTTGTAAAAAAAAATTTTTTTTTGCCAAAACTTGACTTGGAAAAAATTCTTTCACTTATCGTAGATGAATATATAATTTCTCAGTCCTTTTCCAGGATTTCTCTAAACATATAAAATACTCCATTATGCCTTTAGAGTTTGTTTTAAAATTTTTAACACTTCGTATTGTTTCGGTTAATTCTGTTAAAAGACTGATATGAGAAGATATAAGAAGAAACAAATACATAACTAACACGTACATAAAACAGAAAAAACGTGTTGGCAATCAAAAATTTAACCCATTTTTCTACACATTCCTGTTGATCGATGATAAAGATAAAAAACATTGTAATTTTAGTCACCAGTCGGCGGAAAATGTGTTAAAATGAAGATCACTGAACACCTTATTTGTTTTTATGAAAAAACATTTTCTTAAATCACAAAAAAATGTGTTATAATACTACAAAATATTGAAAATTTTATCACATCGGTTAATCGGTTAATCGACTGAAATTAATCGGTTTAATCGTTAATCGAAAAAGCCAATTTGAAATTAACCGATCAGTTAATCGGGTAGTAATTAATCGGTTAACCGATTGAAGATTAACCGAATGAATACCCTTGTACCTACATATGTGCGTTTCCATTTCAATTTTTTTTGTACTACATACATAGATTGCTTGATTTCTGGCTTTTTTGTTTGTATTTTTTTTTCTTTACCAAAACAATCATTGTCGCACCGAACACACAACAACAAAATTATGAAATATTTTCGATTTTGTTTTTGCTTTCAATATAATTTTTGGCGTTGCGTTTACGTTTTACAAATTTAGGGCCTAAATATTCTTACGTCTTAATGTATGCCAATAGTCTGAAGATATTTCATAGCTATGACAATCACATTGAAAAACATTTGCTGCAACATGATTTGGATGAACTACATCAACTTGAATTGGTTACGGAATTTTCAGATCTTGGAATACTATTGGATCCTAAATTAAATCTCAAGAAACACATATATAAACAAAGCTCGCGGTTTGTTGGCTTTTATAAAACGATGGGCTAAGGAGTTTACTGAACCAATCATTAATAAACGGTTATGTACTTCTTTAGTCAAACCAATCTTGGAATATGGAAATGTTATTTGGGATCCGGATGCGGATTATCTCAAAAACATTATAGAATCAATCCAAAAACAATTCCTTCTTTTTTTGCTTTGGTAATTCAACATGGAATCCTAACGTCATTATTCCTCCTGATACTACAAGGCTTGCATTAATAAAATAACCATCGTTGGAGAGCAGAAGAACTATGCTTAGCGTTTCATTTTTATTCCTACTTAGCAACATAAATTTTAATGTTCCTCATCGATCAACTCGTTTCTACATTCCAATCTATTTACAAGTTTACCAAACTAATTAAGCTAATTCTGTGGTGCAATTCACTTACTTTTAACGAACCAACAATCGTTATATTTGTCGCCATATACATATATTCGCTTGCAGTAACGATAGTTTGATTCTGTAATTTTTTTTTAAAAATAGTTAACAGCTGAAAAGCACAAAAGAGAATAAAATAAAAACAAACAATTGTTCTTAACCCTCCGTGTTACGCATATTTTTTCATTTAAAAAGCATTAAAAAGGCTCTGGCTAGACTCATGAATAAGACGGCTTTTATATTTTGTTTTGTAAATTTTACATTTAGAATTCTATTTTTGTTCTTATTTTTTTGGTAAATTTTGAATTTAGAATTTTGTTTTTGTCCATACCCTGCAGGAAATGTCACTAGTGAATCTGTACTGATTCACTATTGACACAGTCACCAGTACTAGTGATTTATTATACCCCAGACAATGTTATTTACTATAAACATTTAATATGTGCGTGTCATTGGAAATTTACTACTGTCTAGGTAGTTCCTTTGATAACATACTTACATTTGTAGACATTGGAACCAGAGAATCACTAGTACAATTTAGTAAATGTAGTCTACACTTCTGTAAGAATACGAAATCATAGCAATCTTTTTTTATTATTTCTTTAACTTTTATAGGAATTGTACTTCTCAGTTGTTATTGATAAAATATTTTTCGTATTAAAGCCAAATATAGTGGCAAATGTAATGTAGTGTAGACACTTCGTTGACAATGTCACCACTTGCTCCCAGGTTTCCCTCAGGGTTTGTATGCATGTATGTAAGAAGTCGGGCCTCAGCTATTTAAACAAAAAATACACTTTATCGATTTAATAAACACAAAGTCAATTATTGTCGCTAAAATAACGACAAAAAAAATTTCTTTAAGTAACAGCTGACTTCAAACGACAGCAAATATCGTTAAAAATTTTACTGAATAGCATATTTGATAAATTTCGTTACATTTATTTTAACGATACGAGTATCGTTATTTAAGTTAGTGAATCGCACTAATGATTGATAATCTAAGAAAATTGTGTAAACATTATAAAGATTTTTATTTTCTTATTGATTTTTCTGTTAATGTCATTAAACGTAATATTATTTTGTACCTTAATCAGTGTAATTAAATGGATGTCTAAATCTCTTTTTATTTTGCTTATTATGTAAATTTTTTAATATTGGTCTAGAAGGATTTATTCCGTAGACCTTAAATAAATAAAAACAAAAAAAGTGTTGGTCATGAACGGGTTAATTAAATAGTAGCTTCTTGTGGTTATAAAATGGGTTGTTACTGAATGAATGTTATAAAAAAGCGTTGCTGCATGGCATCGTCCTTAATGCATGGGAAAGAAACGGGACATGGATGGATGTCTCTGTTTTCGTTTACTTACGGAATTTTTCCCTGATATCCAACTTTTGTTTTCTTACGTAGAGTGGAATACAGCATTATTTTCAATTTTTTGCTTAGCAAATATGCTGAATTAATTATTGTCAGGTTATTATTAATTGTTTTTTAGAGAACTGTGATCTTAGTCAAAATTTTTTGCAACTATAATTGCTTATATACATATAATAGATTTTGCTTTTTTTATACTATTTTAAATGGTTTTGAGTTATAATTCGGGTACCGTGGTTAGTGATAGTTCATATTTAGAATCTCAATTGCGCCTTTATGCCAATAATTTAAATGTTGGACATATAAATATACAAAGTTTTAAACTTGGCAGCTCATCAAGTAAAATGGATGAGTTAATTAATGTTCTTGGTAAAGGGTTGTTTGATGTAGTAGTAATAACGAAAACCTGGTTAAAGGGAGATATTTCTTCAAATATTGTTCGGTTTCCGGGTTATGTTTTATGTCGTAATGATCGCCCTAATCGCCGAGGGGGTGGTGTTGCCTTTTATGTGTCAAGTAGGATGAAGTTTAAAATTGTTCACGTTGGTGATGATTATAGTTTAGTTGAATATCTTTTTATTGAAATTAATAATTCTGGTCGTAAAGTTTAATTTGGAGTGGTTTATTTTCCTCGCGGAGCTAAGAAAGATTTGAAAATGTTCGAGAGGAAAGTTTCGGAAATTTTAGTTAAATATAATAATGTAGTTATTGTTGGTGATTTCAACAATAATATGTTTAGCGCCCATCGTTTGAGAGTAATGTGTAATAGATTGAATGTAACTTGTCATCATAATTCCCTACCCATGCATCTTTTTGTAAAATCTGGCAGAACTTCGTTAATCGATTTTTCTTTAGTATCTCCCTCCATGTCAGTCCGTTTATCTGGTCAAATTCAAATTCCTGGAATTTCGCGTCACTCTCTTATTTATGCAACTTTTGATGTGCAAATAAATCATGTTAATGAAATTGTTGAATATTATGACTATAATAATGTCGATATGATTTGTTTGGAGAGAATTGCGGCATCTTGTAGCTTCGATAGCGTTCTTAGTTCGGCTAATATTGATGAACAGGCATAAGCTTTATTTACCTTTTTATGTAACATGCATAATGCTGTTCCTTTAAGGAAAAAACAAGTTATCAAATTTAGTGATAACGCTTGGATTAATTCAAATGAGGTTAGGAGTGCTCTGGCAAATCGTGATGCTGCTTATCATCTTTATCTTACTGACAAGACTCGTCCTAATTGGAGAAAGTTTTGTCGTTTCGGAAATCATGCCAAAACTGTCATGCGTAATGCAAAACGTAGGGAAAACTTCCAAGCAGATCTGGAATATATTACGTTTGAATGGGTTTGGTGATGACATGTCTTTGGTGGAGGAAACCAATGTGGGGGCTTTAAACCAGTATTTTTTATATAATCAGGAGGATGATTTAACAGATGATATTCAACTTAATGGGGTTTGGGGGTTTTCATTTCGATCGGTTGACCTCTACGAATTGATTATTGCTGTTGAATCTGTTAAGACAAATGCTATTGGATGTGATGGTATTCTGATAAAATTCGTAAAACTGGTTTTTCCTTATGTTGGCTATTATTTGTTACATTTTGTCAATACTATTATTACAACTTCTACCTTTTCGTCTGGGTGGGAAATAAGTAGAATAGTTCCAATTAAAAAGACGGGCGAGTCCGCTGATATGGAGAACTTGCGTCCTATATCTATACTGCCAGCTCTGTCGAAGGTTGTTGAAATTTTTCTTAAAGATCAGCTACTTGCGCACATTAGTAGTAAATCATTGTTAAGTAATTGTCAATATGGATTTAGATGTGGTAGAAATACAACATCACTTCTCTTGGGAGTAACTGATACCATTCGTCAGTCTCTTGGTAGGAAACGTCTTAAGGTACTCTTATCTATTGATCTTAAAAAAGCTTTTGCCAGGTGAATCATAAAATTTTATTGACCAAGCTTATTCATAATTTTGGACTTTCCTCTACGGCATGTAAACTCATTTCATCTTATCTCAAAGACAGACTTCAATACGTTTCTGTTGGAAGGAGATTTTTAGGTGTCTTATCGGTTAAAAGTGGGGTGCCTCAAGGCTCAGTGCTTGGGCCTTCACTTTATAATATGTATATCAATGACATTTTCGCGGATTTTAATATGACGTCATGTATACCATTTGCTTATGCAGATGATTTAATGTTTTTATTTAGTGGTGAGAGACAATTTGAGGATGTTTTGCAACAAATGATAAATTTTTGTCTTTCCAATTTATCAAACTGGATGGTGCGTAAAGGACTTTATGTTAATGCTCTTAAAACAAAGGCTATGTTTTTTGGTTCTTCCGTTCCAATCATAGATATTGATATTCATGATACGAAAATTTTATTTGTAGACCATATGTACTGTCTGGGCCTATGGTTGGATAATAAATTAACATTTGAAAGACATATTAATTTTGTTACTTCTGGAGTTAATTATTCATTACGTAGACTTTATAACGTCAACTTATGCTTACCAATGCATATCAAAACTACAATTATTCATTCCCTGGTTATGCATATATTTTTGTATGGTATTGAAGTTTATACTGGTACACTTGGGTGTCATATGAAGAAACTTTTGGTGCTATTTAATGGAGTTATAAGATATCTCTATTGCTTAAGACTTCAAAATCATGTTTCTATTTATGTTTCAAAGTTTCTTGGCTGTTCATTTTATAATTATGTAAAAATAAGGCTTTTTCTTTTCTTTTACAATATGTTTAAAAGGGGAACTATTGAATATATGATTGCATTGTTTTCATTTAGTCGATCTAGACGCAATTGTCAAATTTTGATTCCTAAGCTAACTTCTCTAGTGGAGAGATCATTTCATGTAAGGGTTGCACGAATTTTCAATCAATTACCAAGAACACTTAAGTCCTTTGAATATTCTAGTACTACTTATAAACGTAAATTGCTGAGGCAAATTCAGCGGGATGAGATGTAAGCCTCTTTTCAGGACTCTATTTAATTATGGCTTGGGCCACTAATGTTATTGAGATTGTTTATACATATTTCTCTACGGTATCCTAATTTAATTATAAATTTTAGCTTTATCTTATGTCAGGATTTTTAAAATTGATAACTTAACTTCTTTTTTTTACTAATCAAGTATGTGATGGAAAATGATTTTAAAACAAAACGATTGAAATCTGTAATGTCGTTTGCAGTTGTTTTCTAATACATTGCCTATTTTTTTCAGTCTATATTATCTTCGTTTTGAAATTTATCGCTTTTCATCACATCATAAAGAAAGGAAAGTAAAAAGAAAAAAAAAAATGTTTTGTAATGGATATATTTTTAAGTTAATTTTTATATTCATATTAAGGGTCTTCATGATATTGCTTAAAATTACCATTTGTGCAAATGGGTAAACTTGCGAGACTCGTTTCATGAAGATCCTTTTTAATTTTTGTGTATTTTTAAACAATTAATGTCATTTCAATCAGAAACGTCAATAAAAAATATATTAAAAAAAAATAATTAAAAATATAATAAAAAACTTGGAATTTGTAAATTATAAATGAAATTTGTTTTTAAACATGCATAAAGAAAGCCAAAAGACTAATATGCTTATATTATTACAAGAATTTATTGTTTGTGATTTATTTACACTTGTTGTTTTCATTGAAAACGGCGGTAAGCATTAAAAAAATTTGTCTGTATAAATGCACAATTGAACAGCGCAAGTTTACGAGTCAAAATTGTTGGGCAAATTTAAGCAGTTTGTGTAAATGAATTCTCATACAATTTTTGACAGTTCATTTACGAGGGTGTAAGAATGCACAGTTTGCACAGTTTACGAGACTTATAAACGATATCATGAGGACCCTTATTTTTAAACCATATATGGCCCTCTGGGCTCGGTTTTTGTGTTACATTGAGTAAATAATAAATAAATAAATAAATAAAGGCAGTTAAGGGTTAATTTTTGACTAAAATCACAAGCGGTTTGAAAAGCATCAAAAAACTAGAGTTGTCAAAACCGATTTCCGAAGTATTCGAAAATCAATTTTTTCTATTTTTCCGGTTTTTCAATCGGAAATCGGTTTTTTGGTCTCGAATAATCGACTTTTTCTTATATTTAATTTTTTCATTATCTTGCAGAAGCATTCTACAACACAGACTTTTTTATAATTCCTAGCAATTTGAGTTAATCGACAGTTATTGGGCTTTGGTTTCTAGTTTTCAACTCAGTTAAGTTGAAATTAAAACAACTGCTGGCGACGAGCTGTAAATTTTTGATGTTTTTGTAAAAAAAAGAATTGTTAAACATAATACACTATACAAACATAATACAAAACATAATGCTTCCTTAAAAAAATTCAAACCACAGCTAGAAGGTCATAAACAGTTAATAACAGTGACTAAAAAGATCTTCTGAATTAAATTAGCTTTACGTGGCATTACTGACAATTAACCCAATCTCAGCGTTTAGTGAACGTGTTTTGAGTTGAGAAATCGAATACCCCAATTGAGACGATTTACGTAGCAATAAAATATTTTTTAGACAACTTTAATCTAATTACCATTCTGGAAAGAAGTTTGTATGGGGGCTATATTAACTATATGGACCGATTCTCTACACTTTCAAGAGAATTTATTATTGTGACCAATGAAATGTACGTATTTAAATTCATAAAAATTGCGACCTGTACTTTACATGGATGTACTTTACATGGGACCAATATTTTTTAGTGTTACACACATTAGAACAAATCCATAATGCCCTCTCCACTATTGTGGTTTTATCTCTTTTTACATCTTACTTACATTTTATGTAGTATGTAATATACCTAATATGTATTATACGTTTAAGTTCTGAAATACGTATAAATTACTTGTTTTGTTTTACTCTTTTATTAAATAAATAATTAAAAAAAAACCGAAAAACCGATTATTCGAACCCGGCTCTTAGTTTCAAAACCGAAAACCCAACTTTTTAGATGTCGGTTTTTCGAGGCATTCGAAAACCTGTTTTTGAAATATACGAATATTTGACAACTCTAGATAAGATTTTTAAAATGTTTTAATGCAGAATCGAAAAATTCCTAAATATTTATTATTTACCAAACTTTTTATTCGCTAAAAATACCATTTTTGGATCCTTTTTCGACGCGACTTAGCTAACGCCCAAATATCGCTAGCGCACAAATATATTAGGTATCATCATAAAAAATTTCAAAGTAAATTTTTAGGTGGGCACATCTCTAACTTTTTTTTTTGTCCATATAAGGTGAGTCAGTCTAATTTACTACATTAGTGTGTCCCAAAAAAAAAAAAACTATTTATGTTCAAGCATAATTTAACTTATAGGTTAAGTATTTTGGGATTTCTTATAGATTTTTCGGAAGAGGTTCAAGTCGAAATTTTGCCAAAAATCTGGTTGGCCGGCCTTTTTTAAGTTTTCTACATAGCTTCAGCGGTTCAGAAATTTGCGGTGTAGTTTTGTATCTTGTGAATGTGAATTTCAAATTTTGTAAAAAATAGCAATAAATTTTTTAGTTTCACGTAATCTGCAGTCCAAAAATTTACTTAATAAGGGTATTCACGTCACAAGTTGCACCCTTACAAAAAAGCAAAAGTGCAAAAACATGACAACAACCACAAAGACAATTATTTACGCACAACTAATTTGCTGTGTGGTTGTTGTTATATTTTCGCACTTTTGCTTTTTTGCAAGGGTGCAACTTGTGACGTGAATACCCTTTATGCTTCTGTTATTTGATCTGTATATCCAATGTCAAATACAAATCTCACAATTCTTTTAATAACCCGTTTAAGCTTAGCTAATCAATGATTATAGGTGCTAGAATACATTTCTTTACAATAAATTACATGAATCATTCATAACGCATAAGCAGCAGTAGTGGTTATTCCTAATAGAAGATGCGATCCGTTTCATAATTTATTTTCTTCTCCATTGGTATGTTTATTACATGAAGCATCTCAAAAGTATACCGTTGATTATATTTCTCCTCTCTTTGTAATATCTCCACATTTTCTAAGTTTGGTTTATGTTGTCTCTCAGCACAGTGGGATGCGAGTGCAGTTTTTAATATTTAATAATTTAATAAATAATACATATATTTTTTACAAACCATTGGGCTCGAGCTCGAAAAAACTATTTATTTTTCATAAAAAAAGGTCGAAGGAATAAAATTTAATTTATGAAAAAAATAAAATGTTTAATCTTAGAAATACGTTTCTTTTTATTAATATAAATATGCTTTACAGCCCAATTATGATGAAAAATTCCCCGGGAGTTTTTTCCCTTTTCCCATTCTTACCATTGAATTAACATAGGAAAAATGGGAAAAGGGAGAAAACTCCCGGGGAATTTTTATTCATAATTGGGCTGTTAGTCTTAAGATGGTAAAAATGTAAACAACTAACTTTGTTTTTAGGAACATCCTTAATGAACATATTCAATAATAAAATTATGTTATTTATTTAATATACTTTTAGAAGCGCTCCCGACCGCCAAGTTTTGCTGGTGGTGATTCACCTGTATTACGTTCCCGTTCCTCAACTTGTGATTCTATACAGAGTAGTTCTAGTCCAATTGCCAATTGTCCCAGCCGTCAATTTACGCTGCCCATGTATCAACAGTCTGCTGGCACATCACCAAAACAACAAATGTCACTTGGCCAGTATTTGGGCAGTGCTGGCAATATTAATACAGGTGGTACAAATAGTGCTGCCGGAGGCGGTGGTGGTTCGAGTCCCAGTTCGGCATCAAGTCAAAGTGGCCGGATGGGACCTAGGAGTAATAATGAATTTGTAGGTGGGGCTCGCAAATCGACATCTACAGGTATATTTTGACTTGAATACTATTTGTTGTATAAAAAATTTCAAAATTTTCAAAATAAAAATTTTACAGCTAATATGAACTCTTTGAAAAAACGTACCGCTCCAGCACCTCCTCCTGGCACTAGTACAATGTCATCGACATTTTATGGTACTTTGCCACATGCACCCCGACATTCACAAAATTTTGATACAAATGATATACGAACGCACAATCATAAAAACCAGTCAATGGATGCCAATTATGGCACGTTGCCTCATTTACGTTCTGTCGATAGCAGTCCTCGTATACTAGGTCACAATAGTACAACATCACATGGTGGTGGTTTCTATGAACGTTTTGATAAACTCGTTTCACAGGATCCAAACGGAGGACCGCCAACAAGCCATCACATATTGCCAGCCATGACAACATTTGGTCATAAACGTTCTCCCAGTGGTGAGTCTTTAAATCGAAATTTACATTTGGCTGGAGCCAAATTAGTATTACCACCTGCAGGTGAGATACCAACATTGAAACATGTTGATAAATCAGCTTTAATACGTCCAAAAATACCACCTCCTGGACCTCCATCTTCAGGTAATAAAATAAAAAATATTTTAAACATTTGCAAGTTAATGTGTAGTATTTAAATAAATTATCTTTTTTAGAACGTGAAATAGCCAATGGCCAATCGAACGAAAGTATTAGTTCTTTGGATGAGGGTCCTATTGCGCCGCCCCGTAAGGTAAGCAAAATTATTAGCTTTTAATTTAATTTAATTTTATTTTTTTTTTATTATTAACATTTTGAAATTCAGGTTTTTAATTCTCTTATAATATTTTTATATCGCTTTATTATCCAATTACATCATATTCTTTTTTCAACCAACCCCCTTATTTTTAAAATTTTTTTCAGCGCAAACATAACAGGTTAATGAAACTTTCACAGCCCAGTGAAGAAACGGTAAAAACTGTTTTTCTGTTTTGTTTGCAATTTGCTGTGTTGTGTTTTATTTGTTTGTTTATATATGTTTTTTTTTTTTTACTAAACAACGTTATAAATATGTAATTTATTGTAAAACAAATCTCAGTCAACTAATACATATGTATATACTAAAGGGCTGCAAGAATACATTCATTTGTTTATTACACACAAGCATTCCAATATTCATTCAAATATTTAAATAGTTAAGTACTGGTTTACATAGTTTAAGAGTTAAAATATAAAAGAGAGTGTAGTCTGTGTTTTACTTTATCACAACAAAGGCAAACATTCTATTCACTCTTTTTCTTTGAATATTTATTTACTCAATTTGCAAATGCAAACACACACAAGTATATGGTAACAGTTAGACTGTGTGCAAGAAATACTACATAGTAAAATTAGTACTTATGTTTATTCTCATTACAAATATATCTCTATCAAACAGAATTTTGCAACAAAAATTATAAAAATTGGATTAAAAGTATATTAAAAAGGACTTTAAAATTCTTGCGTTTTACGTTTTCGATTTCCATAACAAAAGTTGCTAGTAATAATATTAATGTATTCATGTTATGAGTAAAACATTCAAATAATATTATATTCGAAACTTATACACATTTTATTATGTCTGTTTTATTTGAATGTGGTAGTATTTTTTTCTGTTTAAATACAGTTGTTTTCTTTTCTCTTTCGCCTTGTGTGTTTATTCATTTGTTTTTTTAACATAAAATGTAAAGCACTGCGTACTTAAATCGTTTGTTGTACTTAACTTTACCTACTTAAAAAACAAATGAATGTATTCATATGCCTTTTAAATGTAGTCATGCAGACCTTTAGTATATACAAAGCATAAGCTTAAATAATCTGTTTGAAGTTCTATTGATCTATGCATGTACATTAGACCGACTCACCAAAAAAAAGTGCTCGATGTACCCTCGTAAAAATGAACCTTGGGCTTTTTTAGGATGACATTTTAAATATTTCGGCTCCAGCTTTGAGCTCTCGTGAGCTGGACCAGTTTGAAAAAGGGTATATTTTTGCATGTTTTATTAATTTTTGAATTTGTTCCCTTACCAACATATACAAATTGGGTATCGTAAGAAAGGTTTTTTTAAGGCGCGTCCAGCTGTATATACAATTTGTTCAAGGACGATCATCCATGTCCTTTTTTTCAAGGATTTCCTGTAAAAATAACGGTTTTCGAATTTTTTGTTCGGGGCTGATTGTAATTAAAGTGCCAAAATAACATATTTTATTCTTTAGTCGATTTAATTGAATATGTGTCTCAGCTCTTTTTTTGAAATTCGTGCTAGTTCGTCGTGACAAAAATGCAAAGAGGTGGTAACCCTTCGTTTTATATAGGGCAATATGGGTGTAGTGGCCACACTGGCTGGTAGAATCTGGCAATGCTGTTTTTATGAGACTGGCGTTTTGACAGCAAAAACATATACAATGACACAGATTTGAATAAAACAATTTTTTACTTTTTTCTTGCTTTTGTCAGTGGTCAAGTTAAGTTGGTAATAGTAGTTAGTGTGAATCCGAACAATTAAAGACACAGCAGCTTGTTTAATATAAAATAAAAAGCTTTTTATTTTTACACACTAAAGTGGTGACCCCGACGTCAAAAATTATGAATGCGAATGAAAACAATTTGGCAGTACAAGTGTCCCGAGTGGCAGTGAAACCCCCACCATTTTGGAAGCCCGATCCAAAGCTTTGGTTTTTACAGGTGGAGGCACAGTTTGCAAGAGCGGGAATTACAACGGACGACACAAAATGTTTTACCTTGGTTGCCGAAATAGATTCTTCAATATTAAAGTGCGCATCGGACATTTTAATGGCCCCGCCGTCGACCGAAAAATATGAGACGCTGAAACAGAGACTCATTGAAGAATTTAGCGAATCAGAAGACACGCGCTTTAAACGTCTTTTTGACAATATCGCCACGGAGGGAAAGAAACCCTCAGCAGTGTTGCGCGAAATTAGGGAATTGTCCAGCAATAAGCTGGATCCGGAAATTTTAAAATCCTTGTGGCTACGACAATTACCAATACAAACACAACAAATTTTGGCATCAGTGGAAGGCGATATAAATATACTGGCTAAAAAGGCCGACAGAATTACGGAGATTCGAAATCAACCTAAAGTAAATGCAGTAAATGAAGGGATCGAGATTCAGAACGCAATTATGGAGTTGTCGAAGAGATTTGAGCGTTTAAAGCGGGCGAGCCGAAGTCCAGAGGAGACACGCCGTTCACATCGACACACACGATCACCTCAACGCGAAAACGCATCACGCCCACGGGCAGCACGGTCGACATCGAATGGCATTTGCTGGTATCACCGAACATTCAAGGAAGAGGCAACCAAATGTCGATCGCCTTGTAGTTTTAGACCCCGGTTTTCGGAAAACTAGTTAGCGCTCCGTTTTCGATGGCGAACGAATCGGGGCACAACAACAACACACGCCGTCTATATATTAAAGATAAAAACTCGAATTTACGATTCTTAATAGATACGGGTGCGGAAGTGTCGGTAATTCCTAGGCCAACGAATGTGGAATCGCAATCATCGCTGATAAAGTTACTCGCGGCAAATAACACCGAAATCAACACGTACGGTAAGAAAACCCTTACACTGGACATTGGGTTACGAAGACAATTTAAATGGCTTTTCACCGTGGCAGACGTAACACACGCCATAATCGGTGCTGATTTTTTACAGAACTTAAACATTCTGGTGGACATGAAAGGCAAGTCCCTAGTGGATGGAACAACACAACTGCGTCACGTTTGTCAACTGACAGAATGCCCTACAACGGGCGTAATGGTTCGTAAATCGGATGGCAGGTTCCATGGGCTGCTGGCACAGTTTATCGACCTAACAGACGACTCTCGCACCCTGGCAAGGGGACCATCAGACGTGAAGCATTTTATTCAGACGAGAGGTCCACCAGTATCGCAGAAGGTTAGACGGTTATCACCCGAAAAATTGGAAATAGCAAAGGAGTTTGATTATTTGCTTGACCTGGCAAAAAAGCCAAACGGATCATGGCGTCCTTGCGGCGATTTTAGACTCTTGAATGCAAAGACAATACACGACAGCTATCCGGTCCGACATATTCAGGATTTCGGCAGCGAACTGAACGGTAAAACAATATTTTCAGTAGTAGATTGCAACAAGGCGTACCACCACATAGCTGTAAACCCCGATGACGTCGAAAAAACAGCAGTCATAACACCTTTCGGGCTGTTTGAATTCAGGTATATAACGTATGGTTTGAGAAACGCGGCTCAGACATTTCAACGGTTTATGGACGATACGGTGAGGGGTCTTGATTTTGTATTTCCGTATTTAGACGACGTTCTGGTGGCATCGACCTCAGTTGAAGAACACTTGGGCCATTTACAAAATTTTTTTGAAATTTATCGAAAAAAAGGGTTGGTCATTAACATGGAAAAATGCCAACTGGGCCAACACGAAGTCGAATTTTTGGGGCATAAAATCGCTGAAAATGGCGTCAGACCGCTCGCTCGAAAAGTGGAGGCAATCATAACACGTAAGCAACCGGAGAGGTACAAAACCTACGGAGTTTCTTGGGAGCTGTCAATTTCTACAGAAAATTCCTCCCGCATGCCGCCGAAATAGAGGTTCCGCTGCAAAAAATGATGGGACCATGCAGGAAACGCGATCGAACGAAATTAAAATGGTCAACCGAAGCTGAAGAGGCGTTCGAGAAAATTAAGTCCGAACTGACGAACGCAGCATTATTAACATTTCCACGCAGGGGGGGCGGAGATCGCGCTGATGACCGATGCGTCTGACAAAGCAAAGGGCGCAGCCTTACAACAACGTACGGGTGGCAATTGGCAACCGTTGGGATTTTTCTCACGAAAATTCCCGGCAACAGAACAGCGCTACAGCACATACGACCGCGAACTTATGGCCATATACGCGGCAATCAAATACTTTCGTTTCTACCTGGAGGGAACACAATTTACGGTGTTCACAGACCACAAGCCACTTGTTCGGGCCTTTGAGCAAAAGTCGGAACGCTTGGCACCACGGCAGACCAGACAGCTAAATTTTATAAGCCAGTTTAGCATGAATATACAACACATAAGTGGTGCCGAAAACGAAGTGGCCGACGCGTTATCGCGATTGGAGACCTTACAGATGCCGATGGCTATAGACTGTCAATTGCTGTCCGATGAACAGGACAAGTGTGTAGAACTACGGCCGCTAATGCGGTCAAACTCAACCTCGCTTTAACCTTCGGAAAGTCAGGCCGGCGGGATTCGATGGCGAAATAGTATGCGACACATCAACGGGCAAGCCCCGCCCATATGTCCCGAATACAGTACGTGCACTGGTTTTTGAGTCTTTACACGGCATGTCCCACCCGTGGGTCAAAGCAACGACAAAGTTAATATCAAGAACATATTAATATCGATTTAGTCGGGCCGCTACCGATGTCGAACGGATACACATACTGCAAAACATGTGTAGACAGGTATTCCCGGTGGATTGAAGCTATCCCGGTTGCAGACATAACGGCCGAAACGACGGCTAAGGCTTTGATAGGTGGCTGGATATCTCGATTCGGGGTACCTAAATATATAACAACGGACCAAGGTCGGCAATTCGAGAGCAACCTTTTCGCACACCTTTCGAAAATGTTGGGCATTAAACATATTAGAACAACACCTTGTCATCCGCAGGCAAATGGTCTGATAGAACGTTGGCACCGCGTGTTAAAAACCGCTTGAAAATGTCATGATTGTAACGCAGATAGGGCCGATGTACTGCCAATAGTAATGCTAGGCCTAAGAACCGCAGTGAAGGAAGACTTGGGTGCATCGGTGGCTGAAATGGTATACGGACAGGCGATCAGACTACCAGGCGAATTTTTAATGGAAGAACCAAATACCCATATCGGCGAAGGCGAATTCCTGACGAAACTACGACAACATTTTGAAAACTTACGTCCAACCGCAACAACCCAACATGGAAAAAACCAGTATATGTCCCCAAAGACCTACGATTCTGTGAGTATGTTTTTTTAAGAGACGATACTGTATATGGTCCACTTAAGGCACCATATGATGGCCCCTATAAGGTACTAGAAAGGCATCCCAAAACATATACCATACGCATTGGAACGAGATCGAGAACAGTATCCATAGACAGATTAGAAGAGACATGCTGCAGACCACGTTAGGTTAGATTTGCAGACCAGTTTTCGGCGATGCGGACGGAAGATCTGGAAGGGCGGTGGTGTAGTGGCCACACTGGCTGGTAGAATCTGGCAATGCTGTTTTTATGAGACTGGCGTTTTGACAGCAGACACATATACAATGACACAGATTTGAATAAAACAATTTTTTACTTTTTTCTTGCTTTTGTCAGTGGTCAAGTTAAGTTGGAAATAGTAGTTAGTGTGAATCCGAACAATAAAAGACACAGCAGCTTGTTTAATATAAAATACAAAGCGTTTTATTTTTACACACTAAATGGGTATCGAATTTTTTCTTTTGCCAAGTACATCATCTTTGTATGTAAATAATTTAGAATTTTGCAGATTAGATGCATTTTACACGGTGCTCTAGAATATATATAATGAAATTTTGTAGTAACGCTAATATTATAGCGGATTTAGTTTCTAGATCATGTATGAATGAAAATGGCACTAAAGAAAGAAAAAAAGAAAGGATCCACCACTTTTTTGCGGCATATTTTTTCGCGAATTAAAAAAATTTTACTCGTGGATCCTCTCTTTTTTTCTTTCTTTAGTCCCATTTTTATCCATACATGGTCTAAAAACTAAATCCGCTATCATATAAGCGTTACTTCAAAATTGCATTTATATATCTGTGGCCGTATGGAAAAACTAGATAACTCCATTTTTTGAAAACACGAGAAAAACACCCCAGGCAGAAATTACGACTCTTCTAAATATTATGACCCCGATACAACCCTGTAAATACAAAATTGTGACTCTACCAAAAATATGGTACCATCACAACACTGTTGATACAAAATTACAACCTTAGTTTTTAATATCGTTTTTAAATAAGATTCAACACCGGTACAACGCCCTAAATACAAATATACGACTTTAGTTTTTTAAAGTCGTATTTATCATGAAACTATACCGCTACAACACTGTATATACAAGAATTAAACCTTTATTTCCTAATACCAAGGCGAATTTAAGAAGGTAAACTCAACTCGTCAGCCGTTCATCAGCTGTTTCCACGACGAATTGACAAAAAATAGGGAAACGTCAAATATAATTTCGTTTATGTTTTGCGCCAAAATAACCGAAAAAATTTCTTAGAAAAACTGCGAAAAATTAAAGTGAATTTAATAATCTCTTTTATAACCCAAACAAAATTTTTATTTTGTTTTCCAATCAATTTTTGCCTTGTCAGCATTTTTGACAGCCGCCTATTAAATTGCAAAAAAATACAAGGGGCTTTTTGTAGTTGTAGAGTTGCACTTACCTTGTTAAATTCGCCTTGGATAATACCGTGTTTATAATAATTCTATACCGCTACAACGCTGCATATACAAAAATTTACGGCGATTCACCAAGTTCGGTTATAATTAACTATCGGTTATAGCTGTCAAAACATATTGGTAACCGGAACTTTAATTGAAAGTTAGTTTTAACCGAACTTGGTGAAAATGGCCGTTATTAGTCTTATTAATTAAATAGTGTTGTATTAAAATGAAAACACAAAAACTATTTTAGGTAAGAAAATATACAAATTTTCGCTTGTTTATTTAGCGAATTTATATTTGTAACAATATTGAAAATAAGAGTCGGAAGACGGTTGTGACTACGTTGTAAATTCGAGAATCCAACATTGAAAATTTAAATTTATAGTACTGTGACAACACTAAAAAAAGAGTCGGAAGACGCACATTTGGCGTTATCATTTTAATATTGTGACAACATTGTAAATTTGGTTAACAGTACGTTGTATTGATGTTGATAGTACCCCCTGCATCGTCGGCACAGCGCACAGAGGGATTTGTCCATACAATGTTTGGCAAAAAATATAAGGAGTGCTCGTAGAATGTTGAAATTTTGCTCTATGCCTTTGGTTAGCTCAATTAAGAAAAATATAAAGTTTCGTCAAAATTCGCCACGCCCTCCACCCACCGCCCATAGAACCCAAAATTTTTTTTTGCCCAAAGTTTTTGAAATTTTGCTCTGAGCCTTGATTTAGCTCAATTAAATAAAAAATAAAGTTTCATCAAAATTGGCCACGCCCTCAACTCACCGCCCATAGAACCCAAAAATTTTTTTTGGAATAAAGTTTTTGAAATTTTGCTCTGAGCCTTTATTTAGCTCAATTAAGAAAAATATAAAGTTTAATCAAAATTAGCCACGCCCTCCACCCACCGCCCATAGAACCCAAAATTAAATCAGTTAATAAATCCACTTTATTATTGCAATTTATAAGTTCCTTGCACAATTCACTATATGAAACACAAAAGGAACCCATTTTAAAAATTAGTTAGGTTTAATAGTTTTCTTAAACTTTTTTTGGCAAATATTATTTCAAATAATCATATGGTTTTGTTTTTCTTTTTTTGTTATGCACTTTTTCGATATTGCTGTCAATCAGTTATTAAAAAGTAAAAGCCTAAAAGTATACAAAACCTTTTACTGTTAATATGCATTGCAATATATTGTAAATATTCAGAAAAAATACGTGAGTTTTATCACAAAATTTATAAGTTTGTTCAGCGATCGCAAAAAGTCGCAGAATTTTTTTACATAAAATGAAAGAAAACATTCCAAACTTTAATTTAGTAGTAGTACTAACACGGAGATAGACCGAGCTAACTTATTTTTTTTCTAATGAAAACTGCAAATGCTAAATTTTTTGGAGTCATTTTGATTTGCTCAGTTCTCTTAAACTATATATATAATTTAAATAATTTTTCTTTCCTATTAAATTTAAAATACTATATTTAAATAAGAATGCTCTAAAACTATTCGTAGTTAAACCATATTTATTGTATAACCAACTGAAATGTAGTAAAATTTTCATCAGTTTTCGTTGTATAATATTTAGATAACTTTACCACACTCTTTTTTATACAAAATTTTATTTTTTTTCGAAAACAAATCATGGTTTTCTACTAATGAAACATTTCTCTACAGAATTGCATCATAAGATTTCTAAAAAATAACTGTAAAAAATAGACTTTTTGCCAAAAAAAATACCACTGTGCAGCGTAGTGGTGATTGTCTTTTTCTGCCTGGGACATTTAAAGTTTTAAACATATTTCGCTAATTATTTCATATGAATTTATGTTATTATGCATGCGCATTAAGCAAAACAATGTTTTAGATTCAGTTAAAGATTTCTGGTACCATTAAACGGATTTTTGGACATTAAAACGGAAAATCAATGTCACTTATGTTGTTTTTTCGAAAAATGGAGTTGTCTAGTTTTTCCGAAAACAATTTTTTTCTCTTTATGCTTATATATCAAAAAATAAGCTGAGTTTTTGTCTGTTTTTATGCATAAACATAATTAAAAGGTTTACCCTTCTTGATTTTATGAAATGAATTGGCCAATGTTAAGGACGTTGATTAACGTTATAATCATAGGTTGAACCTGAAAATGAGCTATTGACTTTGTGGTTAATTTTATTTTAATACATATTAAAATTTTAAACAAAAAGAGTTCCGCTAAATTTTTATACTAAACTTGGTAATAAGATCGTTTTTAGCTTTTTAGTTTAAAAACAATGTCTTACGCTTCTACTTTGTTTTTTATGTTTTTGATAAAAATAAACGTAATAGTTACACGTGCGTGCAAAAAATATAAAAATCAACACAAGAAAATCAACAATGCGACAGACTAACATAAACTTAGATCAGGGGTCTAATCACCGCATACGATATCGAGTAAAATTGATCGAAATTATTTATTTTGGTATCATGAAACTCGATATCGAATGAAAATTATGGAATTTGAAATAATAGCATTCGTTATCGAGTAACTCGACATTACATTTATCGAGTTGTCGTATTCAAAAACATGCGATCAATAGTATCGAATGCGGTGATTAGACCCCAGACCTTATCCTCATGCAAATACAGACTAAGTTCGAGGAAATTATTCCACAAAGCAGCACGGAAGAAAATAAAAGGAAGAAAAACGTGATCGAGCAATCGGACAAAGAACTCGTAAATTTAGAAATAAATACTTTAGAAAACAAACTGAAATCAAGTCAGAAAAAGCTTAAGAGAAGTTTTATTGATGAACATTTAACATTGAGAAGATCGTCAAGGTTGCAGAAAAAAATAATTTTATAATTTAAAACTTTATTAGAATTAAATATCGTAAAGTGTAAAAAATATGAATATGTTCCTAGATTAATTTAAAAATAAATAAATTTACAACCAGGCTCACAATGTCGATAAGAACACTTATTTCGCATATTTATATTTAAAACAATAATAGAAAACTAAAATTCTTTTTGTTGTAGTTGTTTCTATGGCCAGAGTGATGAATTTATGAATATTATTTTTGTCAAGCTAATAGGACCTAAATTTCTTCAATGTAAATAAAATTCAATTTTTTTAATTACAATATTTTGTTCCCGACGTTTCGTCGATTGTTTGTCGACTTTTTCAAGGGATTGTCTATTTAAAAATTATAAAAACAATAAAATAAATACAATAATGTACCACATAAACATTAAAGACTTACAATATGAAAATTTAATCACATTAAAAAGTTTTAGATGTACTCAGGATCATACAAATATAAAAATTAATTTTAATATTTAAAAAATACATATTACTTTAAACTTTAAATATATCACAGCTTAAGTAATGGCAACAATATAGCTCGCATTTATTTTGTTCGTGTCTTCCTTCAAATTCATTGTTCTATTAATTTGTTGTTGGATTCTTAGGCTTTCAATTGTGTACCTCTTTCTTTCTTTATTTTCTTTATCTAGAATTTTTACATCATCGAACCTAATTGTGTGACCAGTATGTAGGATGTGTTGTGCCAGTGCTGTTGTCTCTTTTCCCCGCATTATGTCCATCTTGTGTTCTCCCATTCTTGTCTTTTTGTTTTCAATATAAATATACGAAAAAAATTTTCTTGTCGACATCATGGGCCAGGCAGTTAATTTGTTCTTATTTTAAGAAAACTGTGGCCGTATATAAAAAACTAGGTAACTCAATTTTTTAATAAAGTTTGTCTTCCAGATTCAAAAAATGTATTCTTAAAAAAAATAGTTTTTATTATTTTTGTACGTAAAAACACCTTACTATTTATTATCTTTGCAACAGAAACAAATAAAAATAAGTATGTTAAAACCTTTTTCAAAGTTGCTGTACCACATAGGGTAGGGTAGATCTATATGGGCTAAAAACTATTACTCGGAAAGATTTCGGGTAGAAGAGATATAATATGCATATAAAGAATGCATAAATATATTCTTTGAATTCTCTAGAGTTGCAATTTTTAGGCTCAACATTTTGACACATTTTGTTCTATATCGCTATTTGTCTCTTAGTTTTCGAGACAACACAGTTTAAAACTTCTAATTTTTCTGTTTTCTAAGAGAGTATGGAGTTAACTTGTTTTTTCAAAAAATGCATGGAGTTATCTAGTTTTTACATAAAAATTGATATTTTTCTGATTTTTGTTTTTCAAATAACTATTAAATGAGAAACAATATCAAAATTTCGATCTGACAGAGTAATAGTAAATGAAACTCGCTTTCTATTTTTAGTGTGATCTTAATTTTCGCAAAAAGTGGAGTTAACTAGTTTTTCCATACGGCCACAGATATATTTCAGAGCATTTTTGTCAAAACGCGAACTAGCACGAATTTCAAAAAAAGATGAGACACGTAGTTATAACTTTAATTAAATTAATTGTAATTAAATCGACTAAAGAATAAAATATGTTAATTTGGCACTTTTATTACAAACAACCCCGAACAAAAAATTCAAAAACCGTTATTTTTTCAGAAAATCCTTAAAAAAAGGACACGGATGATCGTCCTTGGACAAATTGAATATACAGTTGGACGCGCCTTAAAAAAAACCTTTCTTACGATACCCAACTTGTATATGTTGGTAAGGGAACAGATTCACAAATCAACAAAACATGCAAAAATAGAGCCTTTTTCAAACTGGTCCAGTTCACGAGAGGTCAAAGCTGGAGCCGAAATATTTAAAATGTCATCTTAAAAAAGTACAAGGTTCATTTTTAGGAGGGTACATCGAACACGAGTTTTGCTTCCATACAACATGAGTCGCTCTAATTTACATACATACAGCCAGGCCCACGATATCACACGTTAACGTTCGCATAGAAAATTATATTTAAAACAAAAAGAAATTTTAGAAATTTAACGTGTGACATCGTAGGCCTGGCTGATAGTTATGAGAAAGAAAAATTCTTTTATTTATTATCATGACATATTTTTAATGAATATACTAAATATCCTTGCATACCCGGGTATGGTAGCTGCTGACATCAGTATAATTTTTTTTTGGTGTTGACATAAAGGTTAAACAAGATCTCAAATTTGTAATAACTTATAAATACATATGTATAAATTAAAAGAATTTGCAGCCGCAAGTTACTTAACCATTCTTGTTTTGATTTTACGAATTGTTCAATCGCATCAAAAACTAGTTTTTAAACCGACTACACGATGAATTTTGTGAAACATTTTACTCTTTTCTCAGTTTTTATGGTGGTACAGTCAAATCCCGATAATTCGTACCCCGATTAATCGTAATTCCCGATAATTCGTAATAAACTGTCGGTCCCTTGAAAAAATCTCGTTAATTCGTAAAATTTCCATACATTTTGGTCCCCTCGATAATTCGTAATTTTTTTTTCAAATAAAATCTTCTTTACCTCTTATAAATCGTGATTGTTTGCTAACTACCACTTATAATTCGTAATAAAAACAACAAAAACATGGAAATAATGCTTTTTTGCTTACCATTTTTTTATTTTTGCGTGGATACTTGTATGTGGATTTATTTTCTTAAGATCAGTTTGTTACATGCATAATTTGTATGTATAATTTTTATATATTTTATTTTTAACAATTGTTTTTTATGTTTTTTTATCGTTTTCGTAAATAAATTGAAAAACCCCGTTTATTCGTATTTATTTTATTTTAACCCCGTTATATCGAAACCCCGCTAAATCGAAAACCCCTATAATTCGTAAGAAATGGCCGGTCCCTTGCGATTACGAATTATCGGGATTCTACTGTATTTCCAAAACAATTTGCTTGAATTTTCCAATTACCATTCAAAGTAATATAACCAGGGACCGAAAATAACAGTTATATTGGAATTTTAAAACAAAAAAAGCATATAGAAATAAATGTCGAAAAACTGATTCAAGTATACCATATTGTTCCTCATGCACTTGTCAATGATAAAATATATTGATTTTTATATTTTCAATCAAACTTAACAGTTATTTTTTGATTTTTTTGAACAAAAATAACTGTTATTTTTTTACTTTTATTTTTTCGATCAAAAATAACAGTTATTTTTTGATTTTTATTCTTTTGAACAAAAATAACTGTTATTTTTTGATTTTTATTTTTTCGAGCAAAAATAAAAGTTATTCTCTAAATAAATGTACGTGATTTAATAATTTAGTTGACTTTAAATTTTTATTTTAGTGTGTAATTATCATTGGAATTTCTTATGCACATTAAAATAATTATTAAAGTCATCTTAATTATTAAAACACGTAAATTTATTTAGAGAATAACTTTTATTTTTGCTCGAAAAAATAAAAATCAATATATAACTGTTATTTTTGTTCAAAAAAAAAAAAAATCAAAAAATAACTGTTTTCATCTGACTTTTATAAAAAAAAGTCATAACTGTTACGGTCCCTGAATATAACATACATTTAAAAAAACCTCGAAGATTTCATCGTAAAAATATGTAGTCTAAATAATTTTTGGGGCTAATTAAATTTATTAAATATTAATAAAAAGAAACCTTCATGGCCAATTCATTTTGTCGAAACCTTAAAAAACACTTTTTATACATAAATTGCTCTACTTATGAATTTTTTTATTCGTTATTGTAATATAATAGTTGCGGACATAAATACATATTGAATTACGACAATTATTCACCCTTTTCGTGGCTAGCGAATTTTAAATACACCTGCGACTGTCTGGTAATAGATTAAAAGAAATAATTTTACGTTCTATTCTAATTATTACCAAACAGTCGCCAACCACGATAAGGGTGATTATTTCGATTATTCAGAACCAAAAATTGATTTGACATAAAAGTCGAAACATATAGTCGATAAAAAATACATACGGCCTTATTATGTAATGCGTTGTCGTAAACGCCTAAGTTGTTTTTGTAATAGATTAAAAAATACAGATTGTGTTTCTTTAATCTATTCCAAAAAAACAACTGTCTTGTTAACGACAACGCAGATTAAATTTTTTTTTCAATTTTAAAAATTTGTTTGTGGTAGATATCACGCTGTGCATGCTTTAACAAAAAAATTCATCAGCTTTAAAATAACATCTTTTCTTATGTTATAAGTTTTTTGGTTAAATCTTTTCAATATGTTTTTAGTTTTTTTTCCAGGGATCAAAAATAATTATTTTTTTTTTTAATTTTTAAAGCGCCATGGCCATTTTATTAATTTTATTTGTATTTAATAAATAAATCTTATACGATGATTCAATGTGAATTTGACGAAAAACCAAATACTTTTGATTTTCATAAAACTTTAACGCCCGTTGTTTGATGTGTGTACGCGTAATTTATTCAAATTTTATAAATGTTTTATTTATAAATGTATGAAAAAAATTAATTTTAAATTTTTTTATTTGATAAATAATTTAATATTTTCCTTAAAAAAATACAATTTAATTTATTATTACAGCCAGTCTTCGAAGTTAGGCGAAAAGATCTTAAGACTGATACTGTAGATTACCTCGATAATTCGTAATAAACTGTCGGTTTCTTAAAAAAATCTCGTTAATTCGTAAAATTTCCATACATTTTTTCCACTCGCTAATTCGTAATTTTTTTTTCAAATAAAATCTATACTTCTTATAAATCGTAATTGTTTGCTAACTACTACTTATAATTCGTAAAAAAAACAGAAACATGGAAAGAATGCTTTATATTTTCCGCTTTTTTTGCGTGGGTTTTTGCTTTTGCTTGTGTGTGTGTTTATTTTCTGGAGAGCAGTTGGTTACATGAATAATAAAGAAAAATGTCATGAAAAGTCACGCATAAAATTCTGTCGGTGATACAAAAGCAACACATTCTTGCAGCCATTGCAATGGAGAGAAAAAATGGATTTTAAATTTTTTTTATGTTTTTTTATATTGTTTTAGTAAATAAATTGTGAAACCCCGTTAATTCGTATTTATTTTATTTTAACACCGTTAAATGGAAACCCCGCTAAATCGAAAATCCCTATAATTCGTAAGAAATGGCCGGTCCCTTGCGATTACGAATTATCGGGAGTCCACTGTATATAATTGCTGTATTACGATTAAAAGTGGCTGTGATAGATTTAAGTCATTGATACCAAATGAAATGAAATGAGTAAAAAAGAATGGTGTTAAACCTAATAATGTCACTACTACGAGGTAATACGGGAAATATTCAACGAACCCGTTAACCGGTCCTGGAGGGATAGAACGGATTGCAGGGTGCTAGGGCATTATGGCCCGGATTGGATGCAGGGGCAACCAGAGTTTTATAAGGCTTGGATAGGATTGGTTTCAGGACCCATACTTGAGGGGTCATTGTTCTGTTAGGGCTTTTACGAGTATGTGCGAAAATAGCATACCAGACTTCTGCAGATTATGCGAGGATGCTTAGGAGTTAGAGACGATTGAGCGTGTACTGTGCCACTGTCCTGGGATGCAGGGTCTGAGGCATAAATGCTCCTAGCCATTTAGATTTCACGACGAACTAAGGTGTGTCGCTGGATGTAATCGAGTCGATCTACTGGGGTTCGTCAGTGAAATAGAACGGGGTTTCTGATGAGGGACTGTAGGGGTAGTTTTGTTCTATTTATTGTCTACTAGGTAGGTAGTAAAGGTCTGCATGACTACATTTAAAAGGCATATGAATACATTCATTTGTTTTTTAAGTAGGTAAAGTTAAGTACAACAAACGATTTAAGTACGCAGTGCTTTACATTTAATGTTAAAAAACAAATGAATAAACACACAAGGCGAAAGAGAAAAGAAAATAACTGTATATAAACAGAAAAAAATACTACCACATTCAAATAAAACAGACATAATAAAATGTGTATAAGTTTCGAATATAATATTATTTGAATGTTTTACTCATAACATGAATACATTAATATTATTACTAGCAACTTTTGTTATGGAAATCGAAAACGTAAAACGCAAGAATTTTAAAGTCCTTTTTAATATGCTTTTAATCCAATTTTTTTTAATTTTTGTTGCAAAATTCTGTTTAATAGAGGTATATTTGTAATGAGAATAAACATAAGTACTAAATTTACTATGTAGTATTTCTTGCACACAGTCTAACTGTTACCATATACTTGTGTGTGTTTGCATTTGCAAATTGAGTAAATAAATATTCAAAGAAAAAGAGTGAATAGAATGTGTGCCTTTGTTATGATAAAGTAAAACACGGACTACACTCTCTTTTATATTTTAACTCTTAAACTCTGTAAACCAGTATTTAACTATTTAAATATTAAAGAGATGCACAAGCACAAGAAATATTGCTTACAAGCAATTTCATTGAATTTAGATAGTGTGTGTTTATTACTCTCTCATTACAAAACACATACTTCCAAAAACAATTGTTTTGTTTTACGATCAAAATATAGAAGAATAGAACAAAACTGCACTAGAACAATGCTGAACTAAAATAAAGCTGAATTAGAACAAAGATGAAGTAGAACATTAAAACAGAAATAGAACATTCCAAGCATGTTTGAATGTTTTGATTGTAAACATATACCAAAGAGAATTGCAAAGTGAGAAACATTTTCGTTTTGTAATGAATATGAAAAAGCTTAAAAAAGTTTATATGTAATATTAATTTTTATTTGCAAAAATTTATTGTTTATTATTTACATTCATATAAAGGTACTTAGGTGATATTTCAAAAATATCAATTTTTTTATTTTTTTTTATGTTCTAGTGCACTCGATGCTTTTGCTATAATTTACCGTTTCTTTATTTCATTGTCTGTTTTTGTGTTGATATTCTGTTTGTTTTGATAATACAAGCACTAACAAAGCAGAAGAGAAAAACTTTTCAAGTTATGCTTGTTTTGTTTTGGTGGAAGTAATGTGTTGTTATGTTTGTTTTGCTATGTATGTTTACAGTGAAATAATATAATTGATAGTTGTGTGAAGTAGAACATAGAACATTAAGAATATTTTGCGCAGCCCTTTATTAAATATTTGAATGAATATTGGAATGCTTGTGTGTAATAAACATATGAATGTATTCGTGCAGCCCTTTAGTAGGTAGATAGGTAAAAAGGCTGGTGTGAAGTCCCCTTCACACCTTCTCCAAGATACCAATTTGATCCATTGTGACGCCTTATTTAGGTGTAGATATACAAAGACGGAAAGTAGGTAAAATAAAGAGCGAAAAGATAAACAACATAAAAAGATGGATAAGAAAATAATGTATCGGACCAAACCCGAGAGAAATCCTACTCAACACGAATTCGCCCTACGTGCGGCCAGCACCCGCAGCTGGTCCATCCCCATTACGAATCCTATCAGACTCTCGAGTCCGCAGCCCGAGACATCCCCTAATTCGCCTAGGAATATACTGCCCAGCCACCTCAGCCTGCTACCCTGTTGCCTCGGACAGAATTCTCCAGTTTAACGTGATCATCGTCCTAAGACCCTTCCTCACGGTGCTCTTAACACTGGGTAAAGAAATGCGTTGACCAGCGCCCCCTTCCTCCTTCGCCACAAAGCCGTGGCATCAGAGCAAGGGTACCGACTTCGAATCCATGCATTTGGACATTTCATCCCCCTCGGTAAAGGGCGGAGCCCATCTAACACTCCTACCATTTTATGGTTGTTGCCTGGGACAGTGGCACAGAATGTGCTCAACTGTTTTTAACTCCTCCGGCACAACCCTTCCTAACCTAACCTAATAAAACATTAAAAATACAATTTTTGATTTAGCACACATTTTTGCCTAACGTCAAAGAACTTTTTGATGTTTGATGGCTTGGATAAGACGTGTGGTTGTGCTCAGCAAAAATAATATTACCAACACATGTGCACGTAAAAATGATGAATCAGTTTGATGTGTGGCCATGCCGCATAAAGAAAAAAAAAAACAGCCACAAGAAAATATCGGAAAGCTAGCCAAGTCATAGATACCGTTCTAATCGTTTTCAACTATATGTTTTTAAAATCTTGATTTCTTTTTTTTTCTTTTGTAGAAATAATTATTATTTTTTTATTTGTTTTTTTTTATCAGAAATAATTTTTATTTTGGTTTTTTTTTTGTTATTTTCTAATTTTTCTTGGCCAAAGTAATTGTTTCTTTTTGATTTTTATATCACTTTCCCTATCATTTTCTGGCTCTACTTCATTTAAAGTTTTAATAAATCCGTTCTTTATTCGATGACCAAAGAATGTCGTAAAATAAATTTCAGAAGCTTTATACAAATTAATAATTTAATTTTATTTCTGCAAAAAAAAAAATTAAATTAGAAAATAACAACTTTTTTGCCAAAAAAAAGTAGACAAAATATACTTCTGCAAAAAAAAATTTTTACTGGCAAAAAATAAACAATTATTTCTCCGAAAAGAATAAAAACATAACAATTTTATTATGATTAATATGGTAAATGTATAATTTTTACGGTCCCTGATTTTTCTTACTTACATATTATTTGTAGTTGTTGGTTTGGAATGTCTCGCCAAAAATGTTTTGATGTTGATTTATTTCTTTATTTTACATTCCTACATTCCTACATGTATTTTTTCAAAGGGAACAAGGTTTTTGGGGATTAAGAACTGTATGTTGTTTTTAAGGTTACTTGGGACGCTGCAGCTCGACTTTTCGCGATATACCGTTATGTCCAAAATTAAGGCACTTCCGCTACATATGTATATTGGAATAACTTGAAAACGGTTCACCATATTCACTAAAAAACAATATTTTCTTTAAATCGTGCTTGGTTTTGAATTTGCCCAGTAGTTTAAGGAATATCGTTGAAGTTTTGAAAAAAAGAACGATTAAAAAAAAAAAAATTTTTGTTCTTTAAAAATTCATAAAAAATAAAAATGCGTAAAAACCCACAGTTTTGGTCTAAAAATATTTAGTTAAACTTATTTCGAATGATATGAGCTTTATTTCAATGTAATCGGGGCACAACTTTTGATTTTGTTCACAATTTACTGAGAAAACTGAATAGATAAAAATCGCGTTTTCCATAAAAAAATTTTTTATTCAGTGTTGCCAATGAAGAATTCGGAAATTACCCATGACTGTGTCCCAAAATACACATTTAAAGCAAAATTACACACACAAAACGAAAAAATTTACTTCGGTAAAATGAGTTCGCCTACATAACCTTTTTGCTATTACTTGCTTGCAAATATGTTAATATTTATGTTGAGAAAAAAAAGAGAAGGGATTCCGCTTCCTCAAATAAAAAAAGAAATTGATGCACATTTTTTACGGCACCTCTCGGACATAAGCAATGACGTAGGTAGAAGAACAGAAGAAAAAGTTTAATGTTCAATAGGGGTATAACCAAAATAAGAACCTATCATTACGGTATGGGCAATGTTATACTGATATTAAAAATCGATATCAGGGGTCATTTCGGTCCAAAAACCTTCGGCACCGAATGCAATTTCTAAAACACGAAACATTTTTTTTTTTTTTAAATTGTAATAAAAATGTTTATGGTGGGTATCCTTCCCTTGTACCGTTTTTTTGGTTTCTTTTTTTGAAATGCAAGGAATCGCCATTTCATAAAAAAAAAACACGAAATGCAAAGACCAGCATGGCTTTCGACGTTAGAATTATGGATTTCCTGTAAAACTGAAAAAAATTATAAGCTAAAACTTCATCGCGATCGGTGCCGAACCTTTTTGAACGCTCGCGAAAAAAGGAAGGCACATTTCTTCATATTTTTTTATGCACTATCTCACTATGATAGGTCCTTTTTGATATTTGCAAAAAAATGCAAACATTAGGGATAATGTTCAAGCTTAAGCAACATAGATTCCTAAAATTTGCTGTAAATAGTTCTAATTAATGGAAAAAAACTGTATTGCCCACTCGATAGACTTTTAATAAATTGCACAAATGTTTATTTTTTAATAAAGAATTAAGAAGAAATTTATAGAATGTACATTAGGGCGGGTTTACTTGTATGGATACAAAAAATTAAAAATCGTATAGCAAAAAAGTAATATACATAAAATTCTCCGAAGAAACTATGGGTCTAAAATCAAACCCTAATCCGCGCCTCTCCGAGACGAATACTCGGGTACATGGTTTAAGCGGGTGTTGAAGGTCGCCAGGCTGTTAGAACTCATTATATATGGTTTCTGCTGAAAATACAATATTTGAACATAAATACTATTGCAAATATATAAAAAAACTTAAAGCTGCGTTCACAATCAAAAAAACATTTTCACTTGGTGTTCATAATAGAGCAACAATTTCTTTTGTAACTACACACATTTTGCATCAAGAAACCGTTTGCAAATTTTAGCCACAACAATATTATGCATTTATTTTTATTTTTTTAACATTTTGTTAAAATTTTCATTCAAAACTAAATAAAATTATTTTAAACGTCAGAAACAATTTCATACAAATTGTTGCTGAACAAAAAAAAAAAAAATTTTTTTCTTCTATCTTTTTTCTTCCCAAAGTATTTCATATATTTTCCTTTCATTTTTAGAACAAAAATGTAACTAAAATTTTTTTAAAAATGTAACTTCAGTTGAGTCAACTAGAACTTCAGCAACAATTTGTATGAAATTGTTTCTGACGTTTAAAATAATTTTGTATAGTTTTGAATGAAAATTTTAACAAAATGTTTACAAAAATAAAAATAGAAGCAGAATACTGTTGTGGCTAAAATTTGCAAACGGTTTCTTGATGCAAAATGTGAGTAGTTACAAAATAAATTGTTGCTGTATTATGAACACCAAGTGAAAATATTTTTTTGGTTGTGAACGACGCTTAATCCTTAAATGAAAATAACACAAATATTTACATATTTTTAGACAATATATTGAAAATCAGTTAATATTCTAAAAATTCCCTACATTTGGCTCAGAATAAAAAATCTGTCCTTTTTTCCCTACGCGTTAAATTTTCCAAAAAAAAACTGTTTTAATACAATGTATGTGTGTTTATGAGAACTGCAAAATCACTATTTTTCTTGATTTATTCATACGCTCATATTTACATTTACTCTTTGCCTGCAAAACAAAGTTAAACGTTGGTAATTTTTACATCGTTTCGTACACATTTGATTTTTGCATGTGTGCGTTTTTTATTGAAAGTGCTTTGTTTGCATTTTTTGTTGCGCACGCAATATAACACAATTGTGTAAATTCAAAAGGCACACATTCTTATACATTTGCATTCAAGTAGTCATTGTCCACTCGATGAGACGCTTTGTTAACATTAACAACAATAAACCACTCGGCGAGAAGCTTTGTTAAAATTAACAACAATAAAAACAACAATAACAATAATACATTGTACATACAGAACTACTGTACTCTTTAAGATGATAAAAAAAGTCTTCTGTTTCTATGGAAATTGCTTGTACCTATATATGTGCGTTTGGTTTCATTTCAATTTTTTTTTCTTGTACTACATAGTAACTGCTGAATGTCTACAGTTCATTTACTGCGATTTTTTTGCAATCGCACAAAGCCGTTCTCTGGTGTGTGTTCGCTGCTGTGTGTGTTTGCTACCCTGCAAATAATATTGGATCACCTGATCCATTTTGGTAAAATGGACTGGTCCAATGTAATTCAAGCATGGACCATGTCATTGTTAAAAAGTGTTTGTAGTGAGACGACATGTCTTCGTTTTTTAACGACGTGCTTTCGTTTTTAAACGACTTCAAAACTTATCCTCTTGAGTATACCATGGATTAGTTTTAAAACTACACCTTTGAAAATCCAAAGCTGGGACATCGTAGTGTTAAATAGTAACGTTTGGGTTACTTTTGGACTAGTCCTATTCCCTTGTGGGCTACACTTTACACACGTGTTTGGACTGGTCTTATTATTTGCAGGGTTAATTGCGAAAAAAATTGGCAGCCAGCCAATGAACTTTGAGCGTAAAGGAAATACAAATTTGTATTAATTATTATTATTATCACTCAGCCATTTTTTGGTTATTTTCCAAAAAGTTTATCGTTTTTCAAAGGTAATAATTACCAGCCGTATTTATAACAAAAAGTTAGCCACCATCAGGGCTACCAATGTGTAATACTGTAAACTATAGAAAAGTATACATCATGCAGTTATTGGCAGCACTGCATGTTAATTTCTTATAACATGGTCCATACTACATTACATTGTACCATGTTGTAAGTAGTCCATTTAAGCCACAATTTAAAAGTGAAAGTTTGTGGAATTTTTGGAAAAAAGGTATAAAAAATTAAAAATACCAAGTAAATATATTTAATAATAGCAATAATAGACTACAGTACACACTATAAAAGTAAAAAATGAAAAAGAAAAATGCTTAAACTACCCCTAAAGTGTACTCCATACTTTAGTAACATGGAGTACTTTTAAAACTAACCCACTTTAGTACTCCATGGAGTAGCTTAGGGACTACTTCGGTGGGTTATATGGTCCCCTCCTAGGACATCGTAATGTTAAATGGGCCACATTTTACCCATATATTTGGAGTAGTTCTGGAGTACTCCTACTCCTTTATGGACTACTCTTTACATGCATGTATGGCCTAGTCTCGTTATCTGCAGGGACCTTCATGGCTAATTTTCAATATCAATACGGCTGTACATCTAAAAAAAAAAAAATTTTTTTAAATCGCTTAATGAAGAGTAAAGTTAGGATTTTTTGAACTTTAAATTTTTGGAAAAAAGTCAAAAATACGATTTGTACCTGAATCTTAAAAATGCGATCTGATAGATCAAAATAAAGATTATATTTGAAATTAGCGACCTTAAATAAGTAAAAATTGCAATAAAGGTCCATCAACACAAACATTTTTCAAAACATTGTAAGTATGCGAACCAACGTCACACAGTGGGAGATTTTGATAAAAAAATAACTTAAATATCAAAAGATTTTTTTTTTACAAATTTTAGAATAATTTAGTTTGTTCTACGATGTATGAAATTTCCTAAGCTACACAGTATTTAATATTTTTTCGATTAATGTTACCGTTTGACAGATTTTTACGAAAATCCATTTGTCTTGACCTTTGGCGCTCTCCCGACGGGGATTTTGGGTTGATGTTTAGAATCACTAAAGGAAGCTTTGTGCAAAAATTCAGCTTTACCTTATTTTATTCTGAAGTTTAATTTAATCGGGATTTATTTTTGTTCGATTAAAAGATTAATCGATTTTTGGCATTATTCAATTATTCGATTGAACTAATAAAATGTTCAAATTAATCGATTAATCGAATAATTCTATATCCAGAAATTTTATAAATTACGATATTTTTTTCGATAACTTTAGAAAAAATTAGTGCTTGATGTTTTTTGTATGCAATTTCCTAAGCTACACATTTGATAATTAGTATTTTTTTGGTTGATGTTACCGTTTGGCAGATTTTTACCAAACTCCATTTTTATTGACCTTTGGCGCTCCACCGACAGGGGTTTTTGGGTTGATGTTTGAATCACTAATGTTTCCCTGGCAGGGTGTTCAATTAATCCGGTTTTATTTTTGTTCGATTAAAAGATAAATCGATGTTTGGCATTTTTAAATTATTCGGTGAAACGAATAAAATTTTCAACTAAATCGAATAATTCTATATCCACAAATTTTATAAATTACGAGATTTTTTTCTATAATTTTAGAAAAAATTAGTACTTGAGTAAATAAACATTAGATACTTTTCACGGACATTCCATCCTCTGCTATGCTTCAGCAAATAATTGGCTTTAAAAAATTATATATTTTACGGAAATACTATATATTATTTTCAATCGATTAATCTTTTAATCGGAAGTAGCAATTTTAAATTATTCGAACAAAATTGTTCGGTTAATCGACTGAACACCCCCATCCCTGGACTATAAGTAACAAACGTTGCTTTTTCATAATTTCCTTTTAAAAGTTCTAGAATGCAAAATTCTTTAAATTTTGTTGTATTCAAATACATTGGGGGTATTCACGTCACAAGTTGCACCCTTGCAAAAAAGGAAAAGTGCAAAAATATAACAAAAACCACAAAGACAATTATTTACGCACAACTAATTGTCTGTGGGGTTGTTGTTTTATTTTTGCACTTTTGCGTTTTTGCAAGGGTGCAACTGGTGACGTGAAAACCCTTATTATTTCATTTATTTACATAATTGTGTAAAATTTGTTTATTTTACGATTGCAGTTAATGAACCAGTCAACAAACTATGCCGACTTTGAGTCATGGCATACGGATATGGATTCATCCGGCGGTGGCTTAGATCATTCGGCCGATTCAAATTTATCATCTAGCGATAATGATCGCATTAATTCATCACCAGATAATCTTTTGAAAGGCAACAGTACAAGTACGAGTGGAAATAAATTTAATTTTGTAAGTTAAAAAGATGCTTTGAAATATATAAATTTTACATGGTTTTTTCTTCATTTCAACAGACTGGTCATCGTCGTTGTCGTGCTTTATACGATTGTTCGGCGGACAATGATGATGAATTGGAATTTAAAGAAGGTGAGATATTAATTGTATTAAATGAGCGTACCGATGATGAGAACTGGATGGAGGGTGTAATAGAAGGTGATCCAACACGCAGAGGCATGTTCCCCGTAAGTTTCGTCCATATGTTACCCGATTAATAATACAAGTAAAATCCAAATGACCTATAAATATACCGATATAAATTTTACTCATCCAAAAAAGAATCACAAAATTATTATGTAAATGTATTTAAATTGAAAATACAGAATTATACAGACTTAAGATCAGATTTTTTAAGTGTGCATATGTACAACACACGACATATGTATGTATTTAGTTTCGCTTTAAAATTTACTCCAGAAATATTGTACGTTCATATTATGGGAATCCACCACCCATTTCTAGCAATTATAGAATTGTTTTATTAATCACAGAATTTAATATTTCTTAAAGTTTAAATACAACTTACTCATTACTTCAGTTAGTAAAACATAACAAAAATACTCTATTTTACTGTATAAATCGTAATAAAAATGCAAAAAACAGTATGTATCCTTAAATTGGTTTGTTCCTTTTAAAAACTAGTTTTTAAAATTGTATCTATGTGTTGTATATAAAAAGAATATGATATATTTTATGGTCTGCCTGCATTTTTTCACAACATTCTGTACATTTTTTTTATCATTTATGATTTTGTTTTTGCCATCTTGTATCAGTTAAAAATGTTTTTCAAATGAAAAAAACGTAACTTATCTGGAATTGTTAAAATAGTGAATAAAATTAATGTGTGATTGTTTAATGTATTCGTTTAACTAGATCGTATGTACGTTATTGAAATTTGTGAAAACAAACATTCCTTAATTCGGAAACTGCTTTTTAATTTATTTTATATAAGTTACAAATATTCTGTGGCACTTCTACTTCTATAAGATTCCTTTCTCCTTCGTTATTGGCAATATTTTGAAAATTATGTCGTTTTACCTTTTTTTAAAACAATTTGCGAAATTCATTTATTCCTCTTTAAATGGAATCTGTTAATGATTTAATAATAATTTAAAAATGTTTATAACTTTTACAAATTTGTTATTTTTATGCATTTGTATTAAATTCAGCATTTATGATTTTAACTTTTTACTTTGCAAGTTAAAAAGTACGCAATTTTTGTTTTTTATGTCAGATAGTAGACATTTTTTAATATTAAGAGCAATCACGATGGGTAGTGCAAACGATGCAAATGCGCGCAAAAATACACACATTTGCACAACACAACAACAAAATGTACGTATTTTCAATTTGCTCTTTTTTACTTCGTTTGCACTAAAAAAACCATGTGCAAAATTAGTATTGCATACATATTTGCTCAGTTGCAAACAAATGTAAACAATAACATTTGACATATGCATTTTCTTTCTTTTTAACCTTCGCCTTACCAAACATTTTTTTTGTACATATGTACATCGTTTACCAATACCAACCCGGGTGTTTCTACATGTTTTTAAGCGGTTAGAACAAGTTTTCGTCATACAATTTTTTTCAGTTTTTTAAAGATGTTTTCGTCAAAAAATTTTTTTTTCTAGTTTTTTTTGATAACAAAATTTGTTCAGTGAGTAAAAATTTCCTTTCACATGAAGCAAATTTAAGAAATTATTAAAGAAATAAAAACGAAATGTTTTCCCGGGCGGGTATTGGTAAGGCGAAGGTTAAAACAGACCATAAACCATTTTTTTCCTAAAGAATTAATATACAAAAACAATTGTACCAGTTATTTTGAACTGCTTCAAGTTTTTATTCAATCAGAATAACTACCTGGCCCACAATGTCGAAAAGAACATTTCATTCGTATACATAATTATGTACAAAAAAAATTTTTTTTGCATTGTGGGTAAGTGGCCTTATTGTATAATGCGTTGACGTTATCGCCTAAGTCGTTTTTTGTAATAGATTAAAGAACACAAGTTGTTTTACAAAACACTACAACGTCTTACACAATAATACCGAATACCTGTTTCAGACCATGCGACATGACATGTACCTGCAACAATATTCATATTTTCTTTTGGTGTTTCTTCGAAAACTCGTATACGTTACAACGTTACAATTTTGTTGCAAGCTATAAGCATGTATAATTCAAGTTTTGATTGATCAGGTTAAAATAATTTTATCAAAAATTGTTAAATTGGAAAAATAAAAATAAATAACACTGGTTTACAGCCAAAAACTACCAAGAACGCCACATGCCTAGATAAGTTAATTGAGACCTCCTGAACACGAAAAACGCTGTAATTTTTTTTTCCTAAGTACCGTTTTTTAGATAACGGTACTTTTGTGTTTTTCGATGTATGGTCCCACTCAAACCCTTGTGGAGCCCAACCGAAAAGTTCCTCAGCCATTTCTTATCAGATATAAATTTTCAGCATATCGACGGAAAAGGCATTCAATTGCCTTTCCAACGATCGGACTTTTCGGTTGGGCTCCACAAGGGTTTGAGTGGGACCATACACCGAATAACACAAAAGTACCTTTATCTAAAAAACGGTATTTAGGAAAAAAATTACAGCGTTTTTCGTGTTCAGGAGGCCCCAATTAACTTATCTAGGCATGTGGCGTTCTTGGTAGTTTTCCAAACTAAAAATTTGTAAAGCAGTGTAATTAATAATTACGCTATACATATTTATACCACTTAAGTACATAATAATCCATGTGAATCTAATGTAATGTCCTGCCATATTTTACAATATGATAATCATGTTTACCAATTGCAGAATATAATGGGTCGATTACGGGTAGCAACACAACTGCAGTTTAGTTGCCAGCAGCGAAATTAGGCAACTCTGCTCATGTTAAAATATACAGAATTTTTTTATTTTACATTCTCACATGTGCGGCGTTGCCTGATTTCGCTGCTAGCAATTCAACTTAAGCTCATTCGTCATTCGTAATTTACCCATACGATTCAATTGAACTAGTTATTATTCTGATTTACCAAAGTTAATCGTTTAATCAAGAATAATTGATTATTTTGATTAATAAACCTCTTTGAATTCGAAATCAAACAATTTTAAACTAAAAGTAAGTTTTGAGTGTAGAATTTTTCCATTTCCAAAAAACATTTTTTAAAGAATATTCAGGTATGTGATGAAAAACGATCGTTTTCAAAGTCATATGCCCATATTCATAAAAAGTTTTTAAATTTAATAAAGGTTTAAAGAACAAATTTACTATGAAAATTATTCTTAATAAACGTTTGTTAAATTTAATAACCGTTTATGAATACGGGGGATAGTTTTTAGCAGGTGTGATGAATTTCGAACGATTATAAAACTCATTTCTGAAGTAAAGTCTTATTTTTTTCAAAATACAGTTCAGTCAACATATATAATAAAGATTTTAAAAGAATATATACAGGAAAACAGAGGAAAATGTATTAGAAATCAATTTTTAAAGATACTGAAAACGATATTATCGTTTTTAAATCGTATTGTTTTCAAAATCGTTTTCCATTACATAATATTTTGAGAGTTTAAATTTCTATTGTGCATTATTTGTCAGTGCTTTATAAACAGAAGTCTCTATTGTGAATAACTTGTCAGTGTTTATCCTCTGAAAGAAAAATATACAAAATGAAATGCTAATAATGATAAATTAAATAAATAATGAAAAGTGTTTATTTTCATTTTCTTTATTAACACTCCTTCAATAAAAGGAATAAGTAATTTAATTGAGTCCTAACTTAATATACAACTTAAAACTTACATGTTCCCTTCTCGTTAACATAAACACTTGTTGGGATTTTATTTAGTATAAAAATTCGCGGTAGTTAACATTGGCGATTTCACAATTTTTAAGTTTGGAAATTCATTCGCCAAAATTTAGTATTGGAATCATTCAAAATTCGAAATAAAAAAATATTTTCATGTTAGTAGTTCTTTTCGAAAGGGGTGATCGTTACTTAAAACGCAAACGGTCCTATCTAACATTTTGTAAAATTTACAGAAGCAGCAAAAAACTATTTAAAAAGATAAATTGCCTTAAACGGTTTATAAATCATTTTTCTTCAATAAGTAATTTGACAGTAAAACCTACCAGTTGTTTTAATCAAAAACCTACCAGTTGTTTTAATCATTGACAATGTTGCATATTATGCAAACGATTATTTAGGTCTTTCAGCTTTTATCATAATATGATTGTATTATAATCGCATTTGTAGATAGGGTCGGTTGTTTTTTTATTAATAAAATCACTAGTTTTGGTCGAAAGATTACAAAAATTTTTTTTGTGGAAAATTTTGTTGGCGATATACATACATCATATAGTTTTAATATTTGGTTAGGTAGGGACTTTTACGTTTTAGGTAACGATATGTGCGTTTAATATTTCTGTACTTTTGAAGGTACATTTTAAGTACTCACAGTTTTTTTAAAATTTTGGGTTTTGGAAAAAAATTAAAAAATCAGGCCTGCCACAGAAATCTAATCGGACTGAAAGCGGAAGTAATTCCGTGTTTTGCTTCATCAAAAAACGAACGAAAATTTTAAGCCCCTATTGCGGTTCTCCACTCAACTCAGTTTGGTCGTGTTGGAGTCAACCCAACTTATGCACAACCAAACTCTTTTTAGGTATTGTGATACCCATAGTATAATAAGTACCAGGTAGGTTCATTAGAGAGAGTTGTCAATTTTTTTACCCATGTAATGTCAAACCAGAGAAATAGAAAAAAAAAAATAAAACAAATTACCGAATGACATACAGAAAAATTCGTTTATTCTTTTTAAAGGAATAACAGATGGTTTAGCACAGGGCATCAAATGGGCACGTTTTAATTTTTGATTCAGATAAAAAAATTTGTGTTTTTAAAATTAAACTTACGGATTTTTGAATGTTTTCTTTATCAACACCGCATGAATCACTCCACAATTTCGATTTATTTTCGGGACATGTATAAAATTGTACTTTTTTTTAATTTTAAAATTTTTTTTTAAATTTATTATACTTTTTGGCATTTTCTTTTGTTTGAAATAAATTTGACATTCTATGGGTTTTCTAATTGAGAACAAAATTTCTAATGACTATACCTTGTATTATTCTACCATGGTGATACCCAACTGTTTTTAGTTGAGTTTCCTATAAAGTTGCCAACTTAAAATATCGATTTGCCAACTTTAAATATAACGTTTGACAAGTGAAAATTTTATAAAATTAAATAATTTTTTTAAACTAAAAGTATTTTTAATTGTTGTAAAAAGTATTTATAATTGATATAAGCGCCGATTTATTTTATGATGATGAAAAAGAAAACTCTTGTATAGATGCGCTACGTACAAGAAGACAAATTCCCTCTTGAACTTTCCAGTGCCAAGTTAGAACTTCTAAAAAGTAACGAAACTTTATTGTGCCTGATGAGTTCTTCTTCTGGTTGGGGTAGCTGTTGGCCAATCTGCTGGTTGTATTATTGGTTCAACTGACTTAGTAAAATTGTCACTTGATGGTGAAATATTTTCAACACCAAATACTTGGCCTGACTTGCAATACAAGAGCTGCGAAACAGTATACTCAAGAAGAACTTCTTGAGATAGCCCTCCCCCTGTCGCTTGAGTGTTTCTTTTATTTTTGGCAAGTTTTTTCTTTATACTTGCCTTGTAGTGTATCCAAACCTGTACCAAGAATTTTATAATTATATTTAGAAGATTATAAGTGTTTAAAAGAAGTTCTGGTCGTGGTCCCAAACTATTTAACTCCACTATTAACTCTTCCCATAACTCCTTACATGAATTTTTCTTCATACCAAACTTTGGTGTTTTCCGCGAACAATTTTTTAAGTTTCTGTACATAAGCTGGACAAGCCGCCCAAATTGAGCTTTCGTTTTTCCTTTCAAATTAATAAAAGTTTTTTGTCGACCAAACTTTTACAAAGTTGAAAACGGCAATACCACGAAACAAACAGGTACACAACTGAATAGCCAACTGCCAGTTGAGTTGAGAATGGCAATGTGAATTTATCAAAGACAACCAAACTGTTACAAAAGTGGCGAACCGCAATTAAAAGAGGCTAAAACCAATTTGATCGGAACTTAACCCATTTCGACCGGAATGTGTGACAGGCCTAAATGTGTTAGAAATAATATTTGAAATCGATTGTTATAAAATCAATTTGTATCCACCATAGAACTGCAAAATGCACTATTTTTCTTGATTTATTCATAAGCTCAAATTTACAATCACTCTTTGGCTGCAAAACAAAGTTCAACGTTGGTAAGTTTTACATCGTTTCGTATACATTTGATTTTTGCATGTGTGCGCTTTTATTGAAAGTGTTTTGTTTGCATGAAAAGTCAAAAGGCACACATTCTTATACTTTTGCATTCAAGTAGTCATTGTCCACTCGATGAGACGCTTTGTTAACATTAACAACAATAACAACAATAAATCACTCGATGAGGCGCTTTGTTACCATTAACAACAATAACAAGAATACATTGTACATACAGAACTACTGTATTTTTTAAGAAATGACAAAAAAAGTCTTGTTTCTATGGAAATTGTTTGTATGTATGTACCTACATATGTGCGTTTAGTTTAATTTCAATTTTCTTTTCTTGTACTACATAGTAACTGCTGAATGCCTGCATGAGTAATAATTGCTTGATTTCTGGCTTTTTTGTTTGTATTTTTTTTTCTTTGCCAAAGCAATCATTGTCGGACCAAGCACACAAACATCTTAATTGACAAACGAAGCTAAACGATGGAATAAATAACAAAGCACGATGTGCATTTTTTGAATGACTGCAAACCAGCAGCGAATGTTTGCGGTTGCGCAAGTTTGATTGTATGACCGCAAGCGAGTGTATTTGTTGGTGTTCATTTACTGCGATTTGTTTGCAATCGCACAAAGACGTTCTCTGATATCCACCATTTTCTTTAAAAAAATCTTGTCAATAGCCGTCCTCAGGAATGGTAAAACACGTTCAGTTGGATTCTATAGAATTTTATAACAAAATAAGCCGAAAACATTGTACACTACATACATTTTTAATCGTGCGTTTCAAAATGCTTAAAATGTATATATTATTTTTCACAAATTCCAATTATCATTTAAAATTTGCAATTTAAGTATTTTTAAAAAATTAAAAATAAAATAAAACTGATTTACAAATAAAAAAAAACTGTACAGTCTTAAAATAAAAGCAAAGATTTGTTAAACTGAAACAAAAATTATTAACAATAACAACTAACAATATGTTTAGAGCTGCCATAAATAATATTATTTTAAGCATAACTTTAGACTATGTTTTTATTGAAATAAAAAGAAACTAAAAAAAAGTTATGTTAAATCAGGAATATTGAAAAAAAAAAAATTGAAATTTGTAAAAATAACTTTTGTTAAAAATGGAAAAAAATAACGCAAATAAATCCCAAAATAAACAAAAAAAAAAAAAAAAAATAATAAATCATATGTAAAAGTAAAAAAAAAAAAATAATAATTTTTAAATTATAAATTGTTATAAATGCCTACATTTTTAAACAAACACGCTTTTAAATATTGGTAGAAGTTATTACATTAATCATTAAAAAAAACATTAAAAAGCAGTTAATAAAATGTTAAACTATGTAACTTATAAATATTTATCCCTTTTGCTAAGTACCTCATTATTAAAATAAAAGGAAATTAAAATATTTAATTGATTGTTGAGTAGAAAAAACATAACATTCCTTTAAAATAATTGCAATGCCTAAAATTATTTGTAAAGATTAATATGATTTCTTAATAAGTTTGTTCAAAAACTTAACAACAACCACATGAACGATTATTTCGCACAAATAATTGTCTATGTGGTTTTTGTTATATTTTTTTGCAATCTTGCTTTTTCGCAAGGGTGCCACTTGTGAAGTGAACCACCTGAATGGTGTGTAAAAAGTATATATTTACTTATCACAACAACCATTGTGTATATTGTTTTTTTTTTTTTTTTTTTATTTTAGTTAAAGCCTGGTACCCACCACCTGTTTAAAATTAATTTCACATAAGAAGCCTAAATGTAAAAGACAATACATATAATAAATTCTTGTTTGTAAAATGTTTCACTAACTTTCCGTTTGCTGGTACTAAGCTAAAAAGAAGGTAAACATAATGTTTGACATTTTTCACCTATTACAGAGAGATACTTACTTTTTCGTCAACTAAAATAAAACTCGTAAAAAATTCGCAAAATTGCAATCTTTAATTTTGTTAACCCGAATATACAGCAAATTTAAAATTTTGCTCATATCGTGAATGCTTTTTTCACGAGAATTCGTTTGCAATTTAAACAATGTTTTTTCACTTTAAATTCTAGCGGTAAAGGTAAAATGTAAGAAGCGTTTGCATTTAAAGAGCAATTTAACAACTAAAACAAATTGAGATTTTATTGCAAAGAATGCGAGAAAATCCGTCCATTGAAATTCTGCAAGCACCTCGCCTTAAAGTCTCACACCACTCCTTTTTGATGACCACCTTCAGCTAAAAACCGCAAACATGAGCAAACTTTTTTAATTGAACGGCTGTTTAATTGCGATAGAACACATGTTTCGAAGGAAAAAATAATTCTCGGGATATTTACGGTAGAAAATTATTGATCTGACGAAGAAACAAAATTTCGGGGAATTAAATATTTGCATTTTTTGCACGTTAAGGGTGATTCTTTATTATACCCACACCACAATAGCGGAGAGGGTATTATGCATTTGTGCTGGTGATTGCAACACCTTAACATATGGGTCCTAGATCCACCTTAAAGTATCGACTTAGAATCACTTTCTGAGTCGATCTAACAATGTCCGTCCGGCTGGCTGGCTGTCCATGTAATCTTGTGCACAAAGTACAGGTCGCAATTTTGGAGATAATTTGATCAAATTTGGCATATAAGTTCTTATTGGCATAAGGATCAAGCCTATTAAAAATGGGCCAAGTCGTAGGACCACGGGGAATTTCTGCCTCCCAGAAACTATCAAACCGATTTTAATGAAATTTAAATCATAGATAGAAACATATTTTTTTTATTTATTTATTTATTTTGCAAATATTAAAAATACCACCGCATAGCCGTGTGGGGCATAAAAAATATAAAAAAAATATGGTGTCACTTTTCCTCTTTCGTGAGAAAAGTTTCCGCACCGAAAGCGTTGAAGTTTTGTTTTTGTTTATTTATTTTCATCATTAAATCAGTTATTCTTGTCTTAAATAAGTTCGTTTTTTGATTAAATTCATATATAATCTTCAACATTAAACCATTTTTCATAAGTCTAATGCAAAATCAAATGGGTTTCAATTTGCAAAAATAAAATTCACACATAATATGGAGTTTTAGGAATCGCGGAAACTTTTTTCACCGAATCAGCTTAAAAAACAGTTTTTTATTATCAGAACAAAATTCCCCACATGGTGCTGGAGTGGTATTTTGCACTCAAAAAAAAGTTATGACCCTAATATTTATATGGACACATAAGCATGATTCTCCATCGGTTCCGAATAGGGTGCACTCTCGAAAATGTGTTTTCAAATACTGTGGTGTAGGGTATAATATGGTCGGGCTTGACCGACTTTACTTTCATACTTGTTTTAATATGTTTTCTTTACACACGAGTGCATTAACTTATTTTTGAGCAGAGATTGAAACCAATTTCAAACCTGAAATTCAGGCAAAGTTGCTAACCAGGCTTTAACAAAGAAAAACTTTAAGAGATTTTTATATTATAATTTATTTAATTGCTTAAACAAAAATGATAAAAAACAATTTCTTAAATATTTTATTTACAATTATAATATTTTAAAGCCAAACAAAGAAATACCTTAAACAAAGGGGTATCACTATGCAAAGAGTTAAATTAATTCATTTCATAACTAACTAGTTATTTAAACATTAAGTTTTAAATTGTTATAATTGTATTTTAAATATTTATAAATAAATTAAAGCAAAACATACTTATTACATTATCATTACGAAAAAAACAAACAAATTGCATGTCATATCAAATTATCATATTCAGTATTTATTATTAAATAATATAAAAAAAAAAAATCAAATTTATTAAGTATTGAACTACTTTTATTTATTTTCACTTTATTTTATTTTCAAAACTCTTATGCTCGCTCATTATTACTTTGATAAACTATTTATTTTATTTGCTTTATTTTTCTTTATTTCACAACAATATCTTTAGTTTTTTATTTAAATAATTAACAAGTTTCTAAATTAATAAATGATGATTAATTTTATATTTATTCCTAAAAACAAAAACTCATAAATAAAATACATAATGTAACGTAAGGGTGAAAATCTAATCTAATCTAAAGTATCTAATACATAGAAACATAAAAAGAAAATAAGAAAAAACATGTGTGTACATATACCAATCAATTTACGAACAATTTCACTGAACACCTTCTTCCTTAATTATTTTTATTATTATTATTACTTGTTTAGTTTCGAAAAAAGTCGAAAATTAAAAAAACAAATGTAATTTTTCGATATTGAATTTGTATACATATAAATGATATTTATGCCAATGTATTATTTTACTATTTATTAATATACATATATAATATTTTTGTTTTCAATAATAATCAATTAAATCATGAAAATATAATAAAATCAATATGTAATGTCATATAAATAAAAAACTGTAAAAGATTATAATCAATAAATAAGTAAAAAATATAAAAAAGAGTTTTTAATGTTTCATTCACAACGTCAGCAACACTTTCCCAGCTAGCATAGGCTGTTTCGACGTTTTTAACATCGATGTTGCATCCCTAATGGTAATGCTGATTTACATATACTAGTGTTCGCCTAATGGTCAAAATTCGACCATACATTTTCATGTCCATAAGAAGAAAACATAGTACATCTATGCATATATGAATTTGCATGTTTCGTTCATTTTTTCCGTCTTAGTGGATCGATTTGGCGTGGGACCAACCTCCGTTTCATATTTTAACTTCCACGAGAGTTAATTTTATTTTATAAGTTCAATATCATCAGAATTGATAAAACAAAAAAGTATCAAAAAATCTCCTTAATAGGTTGTCAATCAGGACATTGCAAGTTTAATTTTATTTTTTAATGTCTAATATTTACGAAAATTAATAAATGTACCAGATGTTGAACGAAAAAGTACCAAAAAGCTCCCCTTACATGTTCTTATTCCACCATGCATTTTTAATTTTATCTTTATAGTTCGAATATTAACAAAAATTCAAAACATACCAAAGAAAAAATAAAAAATAACCAACATTTTTAATCTCATAGGGTTTCATTCACTCACGACCATGCACCTATAACATAACGTTTCTAAGATCAATATTATAGAAAATTTAAAAATGATCACATTCCATTTTCCGACTTTATATAGTCGAAATATTCGAAAACCGGTTTCTAAAAAATATCGAATAAGCAACAACCCTATTTTTTTATTATTTGATATTTGAAAAAAACTAATTTTTTGTATTTGTGTTAGTAGCAAATTTGAACGCCTATAACTCTGAAATTATTGAACAGATTTTAATAAAATATATATTGGGCACTTCTGTAAGTAAATATCTTTCAAATGGTGTATATTTTGTTTACATCGGTTGACATACAGAGGAGGAAAGTGTTCTTAACTGTTTTGCCTTAGCCGATTTATATATACATAGATTAAAATATATTTAAAAAATACTTAAGTATTGAATTTGGAAATGAAAAGGATAACTTTGGTATAACTGTCTAATGTAAAATGAAAATATATTTAGTTTAATTTAATTAAAACAATCTATAACAACTGTGTTATCGTATTATTACGAAATTGTATACATATTCCAAATTAAACAACAAAAATCGATGGATAAATTTTGATTTTATTCACAATAAAGTGAAATATTCCGATTTAAGCAAAAATTGATGGTGTTTTCTTTTCTAAAAAATAATGATGCATTATAGTTGTGTAATATATTTATCAGGCTACACGAACCCTTACAAAGTGATACATTTTTCTAAATTACAATGGAACAAAATAATAGCTATGTACGTTTTACACTCAACACTAATGTGTATTAAGCGTGTAAATTGTGAATGCAAAGTTTGTACTAAAAGCGATATTCACCACGCTTGTAGCAATTTTCAACATTAAATTTTCTTACAATTCCAATAAGCGTTAACAGCACTGATTTTCAATAATTAATGTCAGCTCTTGTTAAAAATTTTGCGACAAAAAAAATATAATTATTAAATAAAAGTAAAACAAACGAAAAACAAAAAGTTTTTATATCCATCACAATATAACTAAAAATCACAATATAACGCAAATTGTACGCAAACACAAGAAAAGCTCTAAAAAAAATATTTGCTTGCATAAAAAAGTACTTTACGCATATGCAAAAAAGTGTTTTATCTCACACTCAGTTATAACTGCGGGTAAGAAATGGAACAAATTTTCCATTTATTGTTGCAACATGTTTAGAAAGGAAAACGACAACTTCTCACATTTTTGTATATATTTTTAGAATAGAACAAAAACCCGCACCAATGGTAGCATATAAGTATGGAACATTATTGTCAGAAAAGAAAACACCATGAGTAACTTGAGATCAGTGTTTAAAAAACTGAAGTCAAAAGTTGAAAAGTGGCAAAATTTTAACTTTTCAATTCTTTTACTTTTGTGCCAATTCACACGTTGCAAGTCTTATTGATCAGCTTGCTACCTTATAGGCGAGATAGAGTGAGAGAGAAACGTTTATTTTCCTTTCTTCACTCTCGTTATAAAGTAGCAAGCTGATCGATAAGACATGCAACGTGTGAATTGGGACTTTCTCTGCTTTTTAAAATTTAACATTGATTCTGTTAAAACTTATGAAAACAATCGGCAGTCGTGTGCTAAGTTTTCGTCTGCTTTTGATAAGTTAAAAAAATTAAAATCACAAGCAGTTGAAAGTTGTCAGAATAAACAGTTCAAGTGTTTTTTATCAATAATAAAAACTGGGAATTAAGCACGAATAGCAAAATCTTTTGAAATTAAAATTTTGTATTCTCAAAAATTGAAATTACTTTTTGATAATAAATAGGCAAGTGCACGGCCTAAAAAAACACTTAATTGACAACATTTTTTGTAAGTTGTTGTTGTTTTTATTTTGTTTTTCTTAACCTACTTACAACTACAATTAATGTTGAGAGAATTTCAACTAATTGTAGTGGGGAATGTAAGATGAGATAAACCCACTGTTTATTGTTGATGTGTTTTGTTTAAACTTTGATATTATTACAAGTAGAACTGTTGCTATAAGTCTTATACGTTTAACAGTTTTATTTGGTTTAATATCTTTAGTTTTTCTAAAATCTTTATGGATGAAGTTTCCTGATGATCTGGCCTAAGCAACCAGTGAAATGCGCATAGGAATAGCTTATCCCATCAACAATAAATTTCAAGTGTTTTTATCGGTTGGTTTGCAGTCAGGGGTGTCCGACTGTATTATCACGGAGCTTTGCTGATACCTGGGCACCTCAGCAAATATACCACGCCCTTACCACGTTAATGCGGGCTATGACGGGGCGGACCTTTTTAATTCCCCTACACTCGTGGGACCAACTAGCAAGATGAACACTCCAAAAAACAAACAACAACAACAACAAAAACGAAAACAAATAACTAGAACTGATGACGAACAGGCGAGAATAAGGACAACGATTGACAGTGAGACGAAAAATCCAGGGACTGCAACAGTCCAGGCCACCATAGAAGATCAGCCTAGGCTGATCGGAAGTGGTAAGGCAGCTCGACCAGAAGGCAGCTGCTCTAAAAACGTCGGCGAGGTACCCCTGAACTTCGCTCCAAGTACCTCCAAAGCCGCACTAGCCCTTTCCGTCGGTGGAACGGATAAAGCCCCTGCTTCGGGTGCTGACAAGTTGGGAATGACAGAGTCGTCCAACAATGCAGCTTCCCATGTGCCCATTGTGCAAGGAGGGATGGTGATGAGAACGTCATATCCCAAATCTGCACCTCTCCCCGCCAAATACGGCGACCGTAAAAAGTCTCCAAGGCATAAAAAACCTAACAAGAGGGCATCAAATACAAGGCGCGTCGCCTAGCGCTTCATTGAGCTACTTGGCTCCAAAAAAGCTGACGAGCTTTCCAATGAGCAGAAAGCAACATTGACATGGGCTAAGGCCCACATAGCTGGGCTGCAAAGTGTTTCACCTCCTGTCACTGAAAAGGTGGCAATGACTAAACGGCAACGTTCTGATGAAGAAACATCAGCCGTAAAACAGCAACCAGGGACTAAGTGTCCTAAATTAGCACCGAAGCCGATGAACAAGTATTTCAGTGAGGTGGCCAAAGGTCACCTAGTGCGGGCTGTCATTGACATAGGTGCTGAAAACGGTACCATTTCCCATACCAAGTAGGATCGGGTTAAACAGAAATTGATGGGCGTGTTCTGGACGATCCTTACGGAGAATCCAGGTCCTCCCCCTCAATGTGATGATGCGAGCTGGTACCAGAGCCATGTGAATTTGATGGCTTGCGTAGATGAGCGCTCAGCGTCGTTACTGAAGCCTGCCATCCAATCAATAGGAGAGGTTTGGGAAGGTGGAAGGCTCGATGTGGTGTTGGTGAGCGAGATACCGCGTAGGTCTAGGTCGATTGCAACCATTCCCGCCGAACCATCGAAACCTAAGGAGATCTTGAAGATCATTCAGTGCTGCAATCTCCAACTACCCACACAGGACTGGAAGGTAGTAAAGGTTTCAGCTATTGAAGGGTCATCAAGGACGGCGATTGTGGTAATTAACCAGCAATCCTTGGAACCACTGAGGGACAAACAGGGCAAGATCTATATTAGTTTTAGTACGATCTTGCTTCGAGTCTACCGAAGTGATAACAAGGGCAATCCAGCTCCTTCGGTAAATGAGGCTGCACATACTGATGACAGTATGGCTTGTGGTGATGCCGTTAGCTCAAGCGACAATGATGACACTTCTTTTTTGACTTCTTTGATCGCTTGGGTGAATTGGTTGACGAGGACGTACTCCTGGAATCCGCCCATGAGGACGTCGACGTCAAAGTAATCGCCAACATGGATCATGGTGAGGATGACACAAATCAACCTCCACCACTCTAAAGCAGCATCCGCTGCATTGCTCTTCCGACTGGCGGAACTGGTCCAAGAACCATGGATTCACAAGAATAGGGTTTGCGGACTAAAACTCAAAGGCTACAAGCTATTATATGCGAAAAGTACAGGTAAAATAAGATCTTGCGTCCTAGCTAAAAACTCGTTGAATAAATTCATTCTTTCTGATTACAGTGATGAAGACACAAAAACGGTCGCTCTGGAGACACTAGACGGAATAGTCTGGATGGTATCGGGCTATATGGCGCACGATCACGGACAGGACCCACCCAATGGGCTCATCCGTGATGCTGTAACTAAGGCTGCGGGCACTGGAACGCCAATTTTAATCTGTGCCGATGCTAATGCGCACCACACTATCTGGGGTAGTACGGATACGAATGTCGGAGGTGAGTCACTATTCTCCTTTATTATTAATTATAATTTAGGAGTAGTAAATAGGGGCTGTTAGCCTACGTTTGTTGTTGCGAATAGGTGTGAGGTTCTTGATGTCACGCTGGTTAGTATAAACCACGTTGATATGATTGAGAATTGAATGGTGAATAATGACTGTTCGCTCTCTGATCATAGGTATGTGGAATTTGGTTAAGGGCTTAGGTCTCCAGGACCGATGGCTATAGTAAACAGGAGACGTACGAATTGGGGGATTCAATATTCCTCTCTGGTTCGGACTCTATCGGATCCTCCTGATGTCAATGATATCAGTGGGATCGACGCGGCAGTTGATCTGCTTTCGAACTCACTGCAATTGGCGAATTCCTTGGCGTGAAAGCCAATGATTCGCAGGGGTAGGGATCGGCCACTGTGGTGGGATCCTGAAATTGCGCAGGCAAGACGTGCCTATCGTAGGTTGTTCCATGTGGCTAAGCGCCTTGGTAATTGGGTGGACTACAAGTCATCATTAAATAGGTTCAGAAACTTGGTAAGATCGGCGAAAAGGAACGCTTGGAGGAACTTCTGTAGCGGCGTAGAGGGATCCTCTGAGACGAACCGTTTACGTAAAATTATGGCTTCGAGCCCGGTTGTCCCAATCTATGTCCGGAAGTCGGATGGTTGCTGGACTACAAATAGTCGGGAAACACTTGAGGTGTTGATTGACACTCACTTTCCTGGAAATTCACAAGGGAGCTTGCGGGATCGGGTGTGGGAGTCGACACCCATTCCTATGTCCATTCCTTTGGATTATGATAGGATCAAGTGGGCTGTCGATAGCTTCAGTCCATATAAATCTCCGGGTATGGATGGTATAATTCCGGCGGACCTGCAGAAGATTCGACCCTGATCATACCCTGGCTGATTGCCATATACATGGGGTGCGCTAGATTTTCGTATCTCCCGGTAAGTTGGACCTTGTGTAGAGTGGTCTTTATACCTAAAGGGGGTAAGGCTTCTCACACTGAACGGAAGGACTACAGACCGATTAGTCTTGCATCCTTTCTTCTTAAGACTCTTGAAAGAGTTATTGATATACATCTTAGGATGACCATCCCAAGAAGTTTACTCTCTGCCTCCCAACATGCCTACACAAAGGGCAGATCAGTTGAGACGGCTCTTCACTCTCTGGTGGGAACTATTGAGAGATCGCTCGAATTTAAGGAGTACACACTCGTGGCCTTTCTCGATATCGAGAAGGCCTTCAACAATGTCAACCCGGACTCTATTGTGACATCCATGAGGAGCCTGGGGATCGACGTTGGCATATGTAGATTTGTGGACAATCTACTCAGGAATAGGGTAATTTGCTCTACGATGGGTGAGACCAGTGTTCAAAAACTGGTGAACAGGGGTACTCCCCAAGGGGGGGTTCTATCCCCACTATTGTGGAACCTGACTATGAATACCATGTTGACGAAGATGGACAACATGAGGATCAAAACAGTGGCGTATGCTGATGATGTTGCGGTAGCCATCACAGGGAGATATCTGAACATAATGTCTCAGTGTATGGAGGCTGCTCTGAAGGTACTTAGCACCTAGAGCGCATCATGCGGGCTGGGTGTTAATCCGTCCAAGATTGAACTGGTACTCGAGGAAGTACAGGACCGAGGACTTTAGCCTTCCGAGGTTAAATGGAACCGAGCTTCAATTCTCTCGCAGACGGAACTGGTACTCGAGGAAGTACAGGACCGAGGACTTTAGGCTTCCGAGGTTAAATGGAACCGAGCTTCAGATCTCTCGCAGAGCCAAGTATCTGGGCGTGGTTCTGGATAGTAAGCTGTCATGGGGACAAAATGCACAGATGAGAGTGGAAATGGCAATAGTTGCCATAAATGCGTGTAGGGGTGCAATCGGCAGAAACTGGGGCATGGACCCGTTTTGTGTCAATTGGATCTTTGAGGCTGAAGTAAAGCCGACTCTGTATTACGGGGTCGTTGTATGGTGGCCTGCATTGGATAAGAGCAGGCACAGGGCAATGCTTGAGAAGGTACATAGACTTGTCGCGTTGATGATCACGGGATCAATGCGATCTACCCCCACGAGGGCGCTATTTACGATACTGAACTGGCTCGATACTGTCATGGCCAGACAGATGGCTCTTTGCTCGGCGACACGGCTAAACGCGGCGCTCTGTTAGTCGGGCCATGACTATGTACACGCCGGGATAACCAAAAGTTCAACTGTCCCTGATAGTGTAGACTATTGCACCCCGGTGCCTTTCACTGCGCGGGATTTCACGGATGGCGCATGGCAATGGTGGTCGCATGGATGACATATTCATCAATCAATTTGTTGGTCTTCCAATGGCTCACTGTAAATTACTTATCAGGCGCGAGTCTCATAGAGTTGCGCAGATGCGGTGGACTAGTGAGTCCAGTTGCTCGATATCCAGGCTTTTATGGCCTGGTTATGATGAACGAAGAACTAGCTCTCTACTTAGGTTCAAAAGGGACCAGATTAGGACAGTTGTTTTGATTGTGACTGGGCACTGGCCGGTGGGGACTCATGCTGAAAGAATGGGTCTAGAATTTAACGACTACTGCAGAAGTTGTGAGGAGGAGGAGGAGGAGACAGTGCTTCACTTTCTCTGTCAATGCCCTGGGTTGCGGGGTATTAGGGAGGAATGCCTGGGGAAACCGGTATTTGCCTGCCTAGAGGATCTATCCAGGATAGAACTGAGATCGCTGATTCTCTTCATTAGGAGGACGAAGTGGCTGGATTCTGCAGTGACGCCATCTGAGTAACTGCTCTATAGGATGGGCATTGGCGCTGGGTATCACAAAGGGACCAATATAGGACCCAAGTGAGCTGTCTGTTGATAGCTGCCCATGGAACCTAACCTAACCTACATACAACTGTCCATGTAAGAAAGCTGGATACTCTAAATTCACTCCACAAATTCCTAATGATTGGCCTTGCGCCTTATTAATAGTAACCGCAAACCTAAGCCGAACAGGAAACTGAAGTCGGAGTCTTTGGGATGCGTAGAATGAATACATCTTCGTCTTTGAATTTTTTAGTTAAAACAGAAGCTTTAATTACATAAGCCATAAACCTTTTAATAGCAAGTCTTGTGCCATTACACAAACGGGGTTGATTGATATTGCGAAGCAAAATAATAGTGACTCCAACTTTCAATTGGAGATTATGTGGAGGCAATTCTGGTAAATCCAACGAATTCAAAAATTCTGTCGGATAATTCATAACATCTTCTACATTGGTAACAGTATCCACAGACTTGTACGAAACCAATTCGCCAGGAATCTTTGATTGTATAGCCATATTTAATTCTGTCTGCTCTGTCACACAACGGCATGGATATTTTTGTGCTATGTTAGGAAAATGTTTTCAATCCAGTGGCATTGCACCATTCCCAATTTTCAGCAAACTGAACACGAACGTTAGTAGTGAGTTTCAATGTTCTTGAAACGAACGCTATAGGACCATTGGCTTGAGATAACACAGCACCCAATGCGTAGTTACTGGCGTCTGTGGTAAGTTAAAAAAAAGTCAGTATTTTTCTGAACTTGTCGAAAGATTCTTTAAAGTCGGTGTAATTTGCGTTTATCTGACCGTCCTTTTTTAACCTCAAAGTAAGCGGCTTGGCTATTTCACCATAATCTGGAATTAATTTCCTGTAATATCCACTTAATCCTTAAAATGCTTGTAGCTCTATTACAGTCTTTGGTGTAGGAAAATTTCTTATGCAATCAATTTTTTTAAGGATCCGCTTTTATTCCATTTGCTGTTACAATATGCCCTAGAAAATTAGTTTCTGATTTCAAAAACTCACTTTTATTTAGCGACACTTTAAAATTAGCTTCTCTTAACGTCAGAAATATGTTTGTCAAATTGTCAATATGTTCCTGAAGGGGAGTCCCAAACACTAAAATGTCATCCATATAGATAACACATATTTTATTAATGTATCTCCTAAGTATATTGTTCATCATTCTCTGGAATGATGCCGGGGCATTTTTTAGCCCATCGCTTGTAGAAAATTCAGTTTTTTCCCGATCATTCTCGTCTACTTCTATCTGATAGAATCCTTTGGTAAAATCTAACGAAGAAAAATAGTTAGCTCTCCCTAGCTTGTCTAAAACTTCGTCAATAATTGGTATGGGATATATATCCTCTCTTGTTTCAGCATTCAGTCTCATATAATCTATGACTATTCTCCAATCCTTATGTCCTCATTTATCTTTCTTCTTCGGAACCACCCATTTTGGGGAATTATATAGAGAGAGTCACTTGGAGTGATTATACCGTGCTCCAACATTTCGGATATTTGTTTTTTAACTTCTTCCCTATGCACCTCTGGATACCTATATGATTTTATGTATATTGGTCTATCATTGTTAGCAGGAGTTTTATGTTTGACTTCGTTAGTAAAGGTAAAGTCATCTCCCTGTTTATAAAATATGTCCGAAAAGTCGTTTAAAAGGTTTTTAGTTTTAATTTGTTCTTCTTTATTTAGATGTTTTAATCTCAACTGTTCTTCTACTCCCAAATCATCCAGATGAACTAATTCGGGTAGGTTTACTATATCACTGATTTCACGTTTAATTAATATTTCATGTCCCTTTTCGTTTTGTCTTTCGAAATACAATGGCAATTCTTGATTGTTAATTATTATACTTTTTTTTCTCATAGTCTATAATAGAATTATTGTCATGCAGTAATTTAAAGCAGTTTTTAATGTATAAATAAAATTTTTTTGGGCAATGATCCCTTTGAATTAAGTTCTCAGTATCACCAGTATCTATTAAGATATTTGTTGTACGTTGGTTCTGTTCAAACAGAATATAGGGTAATTTCAGTTCGGTGGCTCCCTCGCCAGGGAGGCCATAAATTGAAAATTTTGAGATGTTGAAGGTTGTTGTTTATCAATATGATAGTTTTGTCTAGTCTGTTCCAGTGTTCAAAAAACTACATTACCTAAACATTTTTTTAATATTACTAAAACTAGTACTCTTAACAATTACAAGTAGAGGCAAAAGAGCAGTTGTCTTGTTTTGTAGCATTACCTTTTTTAAAACTACTGCTACGTGCAAAATATAAAACCAGAAAATAGAGTAGCAACAATAAAAACAAAAATGAAGTAGCAGTTAACAAAACTAAATAATTTTCTATTGGTTTGATTGAGGTTTTCGATTTATAACTACTACTTTCAACATTGGGAGTTTTTTTTAATAGAAAATTTTTAGGCAGTAGTTTATTAACATTGAGGTAGTAATAAAATAACATTGAAGTATAATGTAAATAACATTGAAGTAGTAAAATAATAACATTGATGTAGTCAAAAACTAAAATAATAAGCAAAACTATAAACCAACAATGAGTACGTATGTGATGTTGTTTTTGTTTGAATGATTCTAAACAGTGTTGCAACTCGACGCTTTATAAAAATTTCTATGCGAAAAATTTTCCACTGCGTATCTTCGCAGGAAATGTTGTGAACAAATCCAAACAATCACCCCTATCGCAAACAACTACTCCCATGAAAATATTCCCATATTTTTTTATTTCGTATTGTGAATGATTCCCATAACAAATTTTTTTGGGAATAAAAAAAATTTGGCATCGCCAATGTTTACTCCCGCGAATTTTTTTAATAAATAAATTCCCAACAAGTGTTAATGTGAACGAGAAGGGAGCATGTAAATTTTGATTTATATTCTAAAGTAGGACTAAATTAAATTACTTTTTCCTCTTATTGAAGGAGTGTACATAAAGAAAATGAAGATAAACACTATTCATTATTTATTTTATCATATTTTTATTAGTATTTTATTTTGTATATTTTTCTTTCACAATACAGGCACTGACAAGGTACTCACAATAGAGACTTTTGTTTACAAAGCACTGAAAAATAATTCACAATAGAAATTTTTACTCCCAAAATATTTGCGATACCGATTTGTTGGGGATGGGAATTTAGGTTTGATCCCATGTATCATATTCCCATAACATTCGCGATAGAGGTGAATAATTTAGAAGTTATTGTACTCATATCTTTTGATATTTATTTCATGAGCATTCATTTGTATGTTTAATATACAAATTTTGTTTTAAAATACCGTAAATTTACCTATTTCGTAGGCACTTTTAAAGTTTCCTTAAAAAATAACGTCCATATTCATAAAATATAGATTTAGGGGGGGAAAAAAATTAGCCATAATACTCAAAAATATAGCTTATTGACTTTTTCAATAAGCATTTTTTTCGGATTTATTTCTTTGTGAAATTTGAAGTTTATAAACGATCGTCGCTTAAATTTGTTTCACACATTTCTGTTTTTGATTTCGTTATGTGATTTCGATTTTTTTTCAGACGTCAGTTGTAAAGCACCATGCTTTTTTGAGTGCATTTTACAATGCAACCGTGTAGAATTTTACAATGTTATTTGTCCCGAAATACACCAGAAAAGTTATCTATGCGTAAACAAAAAGCAAACTGTGCATTATAAGCTTGATGATGCATTTTTTACTTTGACCAGCTATAATTAATATAACGTAGTTATGACGATGTAACAATATGTGTGCGATATTCCCATCAACTTAAAAAACGCTCAATTTTGTTAAACAATATTAATTTTTAATTTATTCCATTGATTGGGCTTATACGCAGCTTTAAACAATATCACTTCAAAATTATTAAAATATTAAAAAATTTATATTTTTCTTCTCTTTGAAGAAAATTATTGCAATAACGAATCTTGAATTATAGTTGTTTACCTCATTTTGCTATTTAAAAAAAAGAATCGATAATCAAAAATTATAATTCAATTTTCGTTCCATGTTTGTTATAAGCTTAAAAATTGGATGTTTATGTTTTGAAATGGTGATTTTCTGGCAACACTGATTAAAACACGCATGTACTTATTTTGCTAAAGATTTTAAGTTTTTATTACTTCTACTGCTACCAAAATGTTATTTTATGACTGCTTCAATGTTATTAACATACTAAATCAATGTTAGTGCTGGTTCACACAGGTCAAGTTTACTTGAACAGTTTTATTTAAATTTTCTTTTGAACTTGCGTTCACGTTCATGCACAAAATTAATTTTTGTTTTCTTTTCCTTCAACTTTGTAGCTTTTTATTATATTACGGATGAAAAAAGAAAAGAAAAATACAAAACTGACTGGTACGGTCAAGTATGTACCCCTTTCCATTCTCTTTACCCCTCTCTCCTAAAAGCTCAAGACTTGAAGAGTCAAACTTGACCTGTGTGTACCAGCACTTATTCTAAAACTGCTTCAATGTTATTAAACAACTACTTCAATGTTATTCTTCTGCTACTTCAAATACTAGGTTGTCTTCTTTTTCTATAACTAATAAAGTATGTTGTAGTAAAAATTTAAAAAATAAAACTACTTTAGCAGTAAAAGGTAGCGAGAGCGGTACAATTTTTTTTACTATGCTGCTCCAATTACTTTCTTTTTGTGCTACTACTACAACTACCGCTACTAAAATGTGACGGTAGCGGTAGTAATAGAAAATGAACGACCACAAGTTGTTAATGTTTTTTAACTAGACTATTTTGTGTTTTTTCGTTACTACAGCTACTTGGATTCTAGTTTTTTAAACACTGGTCTGTTCACTTATGTATGTATGTCGATTATTATTGGAATAACCTTCATGTTTTTTCGCTTTATTTTCGGAATTAGAATTTTGTAAATAACTTTGATTTTTAAAATTGTTACTTTTAATATTATTCTTTGGTTTTTCATTTGACAAGAGATTCGCCTGTCTAAATAATTTAGTTTAAGGGCACAGAGGACCGTTCTTAAGTTGAGTGGCAACTTATTTACGAAGACCTTTAATGCTACCCTATTATTATGGTTGATTTCAGATTGACTTCCGTCCAATCTATGTCTTCGATTAAGTAAAGACAGTTTTGCTTGAATATAATTATAGAATTGTACTACGTTACCCCTATAGTGGGCACCTTTCAATTCTTCGTATAAAAGTTCAGTGGAGGCTAAACCTCCAAAATTAAGTTCTAATAGATTCTTTATCTCAACCCATCTAGACAAGTGGGGATGTATTTCCAAAACTGTTCTTGCCTTACCTTTATTTTCCCTTTTATTATGGATAAGAACATCCTCTGGGAAGCGGGGCTGTACTCATCCATCGATGAGATGACGTTGTCGGTACTCGCCAGGAAGGGGTTCAAGTCCTTTTTTCTTCCATCAAAATCCTGAACTAAGCTAAGAAATTTTAATGGATCAATGTCAGTTTAGAACACCATAAACCATAATTAGTAATGCTATCATAACAAATTTTGGCATGTCACAGTTTTATTGGACTGGAAATCACTTTGTAAAATTTCGTGAAGATTGGTCCATAACTTACCCTAGGCCCCATATAAACCCTACTCCCGGAAAACTGTTTATTACGCCTTTAACCGTAAAAAATAATGCTATCTGAATAAAATTTAATACTTTACAGTTTGATATGACTAGAAATCACACTAACAAAATTCGTGATGATCGGATAATAAAAAGACATCATATAGATATCACTTCTGAAATATTAGAACTGTAGGTGGAGGGTATCAAAGATTCGGCACAGCCGAATATAGCACTTTAACTTGTTAAATTTACAATAATTAATTTGTTAAATTCGAATAATAAAATTGTTAAATTAAAATAATTAAATTGTTAAACTTACAAAATTAAAATGAACACAGCTTTTTTTGTTTTAAACATTTAATTTGAAACAGCTGACTTATTAAAAGATTTCACTGCTTAAGCATATTAAATACTTATTGGATTTTGCTTAAAATTTAAAATTTTTAGCGAACTATTAAAGTTATAATGCCAGGGTATCACACAATTTTAGGAGTCGTATAGGAAGGCGAGAGCTTTCAGAATCCGCTCTAGAGTATTTTGGTCTCCACCAGTAAACTTCTGAGTTATATCCTTGGTACTCTACCAGTAAAACGTCTGAGTTATATATGGTTCTCCACCAGTCACATTAAGAAATTGAGGTTAAAAACGATTGCATATAGTTAATGTTGAAACCGCAAAAACTTTAACTCGGTACAGTTATACGACGCTGAACCATAAGCCATTAGTTTCGAGAACGCAAAACGCACGAAAAGTAGACAAACAAGAACGACCTGTCTGTCCTTAACATAGCTTCTTCACCTGACAATTTTTTGTCATACCAAACGTCAAAGTCTATATAAAAAAACTCGAAAATTTTTGTCAGCGGTTTTTTAATATGAAGTTTGACGTTTGGTATGACAAAAAATTGTCAGGTGAAGAAGCTATGTAAGAAATAATGGCAAAAAGCGCGAGCTGCTTCTCCACTCAGAGCAGTTTTACGAGTCAATTAAATACTTAATACTATGGATCTCTTATTTTGTGTTCTTTGTGAAGTGCTATGCATTGAATTTAAGTTAATAAAATAAAAAATAAAAAAAAAATTGTATGTACTTCTTTTTATATTAATGTACCGCCGTTTTTTATGTACTGTTTTTATGGATTTTATATCTGGCAAGCTCAAAAGTAATCGATTGTAAAAATTCAAAGCTACTTTCAGAGATGGGCAGTTTTTATAATAATTTTTGAATCATACTTTTTTTCAATATATTTGTTCGTTCTGTGCCATCTACAAAAAGTTAAGAAGAAAATTTGGCCAAATCAAGGCGAATTCATAAAGGTGACATTTTCACGTCATCTGCTTTTTGTTTATTTTTTTGTGTGTTACTGAATGTCAAGTTTTGTTCACATTTTGTGAAAAAATTAATTCAAATTTTGAATTCAACAAAAATTTAAATTCTTAAAAAAAAACTTATTTAAATTTTATAAAATAAAAATCTTAAAGATAAACACAAGGAAATAAAAAGGCGTAAGGAATAAGATTCTTTCTAAAGCAATTGTGCAAGGCCTTGCAATTGTGTATACATATTTTATAAACAAAAAATTTCCTTTTTTATATTTTCCACCAATAATTTTGACAGTCACTCTAACTTTTTACAAAAACAAAATACATGGTATTTTAAAAAAAAAGGGATAGCTAGCATAACTCTATCTTATGATGCGGTCACCTTTATGAATTCGCCTTGGGCCAAATATAACAAAATTATACATGTTGAATCGGGCCTTCAAAAGTAACGAAAAATCTGACAAATGTAACTAAACGGCATCACTGATGCAAATCTTTAAATTTTAAATTTCAACAGATTTAAAATAGTGATGCCAAGTTACATTGATATTTTACTATGATTATAATGATATCATTTCTTACTGCATGTCTTACAGCTGACGGATTAAACAAGAAAAAACAAAACAATATTTAGATTTTTTATTCCTTCAACAATTAGGAAACATAAAACATAAAAACGCCCATGGATTTACAACAACTGGAAGATGAGGCACGTCAAGCGGCTTTAAAAGACATTAAAAATATGCTTCAACGACCAGGTCAATTGGAAAAAGTTGAACAGTATTGCCACAGAGTGGCTCGCAAAAAAGCTTCCGTGGAGGCTCTTCTTAAGACTGGCATGCAAAATCAGTTGGAAGGTGTACGTGTGGGCCTAAAACAATTGAAAACTTGTCTAGAAGATGTTCGGGAAGTAAGTCAAACCATGGCAGAAATTGAAAATCTAATGCAGGGTGTACCGGAAATTTATGATGCATTAGAAGATGTTCGCGAGGAGAACACAAAGCATTCCCAGTATGCAACTGCTGTAGAAAATTTAAAACATATTTTTAATGTTGAGGCAAGTGTACAGAAAACAATGACCTTGATTGAGGAGGATAAATTGCTTAATGCCCACCAGTGTTTGGCTGATTTGGAAAATGCCAGAGATGATTTACTCTATGAACTGCACAAACAACCCAAGCAGCACGCCTCTGATAAAATAACACTTAAAAGACATTTTGAGAAGATCGATACAGTATCTAAAGCTTTGGAAAAGAAATTACGTCTAATATTAAGTCGTACATTGAATACGGTACGCAAAGAACCGAAATTTATTGTAACTGCTCTGAGAATTGTTGAGCGCGAAGAGAAAAATGATCAATTTGCATTGCAGCAACAAAAGGTGACTTCATTTTTACCGCCTGGACGTCCTAGACAATGGCGTGCAATGGCAATGGATGTTCTTAAAGAAGCTGTTAACACACGTATTGAAGGGTCAAAGTTGGAGGAAAGAGCTGACAATAAAATGTGGTTAGTTCGGGACTTGGAGATATTACGACAAAATATTTTAGTGGATTTAAAAGTTGTGAAGACTCTGTGCATACCATGCTTCCCCTCACACTATAACATATTTGAAGAATATGTTAAAATGTATCATGAAGGATTATCAAATTATGTAAGTTGCTTTAGTAGAAGTGTTTTGTCATAATTACACGTTTATTATTGTTACTTTCAATATTGTTTAAGTAATGAATCTAATTAATTTTCCAAAGAAAAATTTACGTTTAGAATATTACAAATGTCTTGGATGTAAGGTTTGAGTAAATATTTATTAAAGCGTCTGTAATCAAGCTGTCATTTTTAAATACATATCGTCATTTGATTGCAAAAAAGCCCTAAGTTATAACAAATTCAAAATCGACTTTTTGATTGATTATTTATGATGCACCGTATCAGAATACAATTTTGTTGAAAATTTTACTCTTCTGCAATTAAAAATAACGTTTTTATCAACAAAATTCTAAAAGGCGTTACTGCAAACACCTTTTGATAAACAGCAATCACAAAAAAAGAAAGTTTTGTATATTTTTTTATCAAGAATAAGTTTACCTTTGTTGTGTTTTAATAAGAGATCATCTGTTATGTTTCCTTTTTTTCTAAATTTTTTTTAATTTGGGCTTGTTTTCAATGTAAAGAGTTTTTGCTTCTCCTGTAAAAATTTAGCTTGGGGCTTTTTTGAAAATATATGACGATATGTATATTTTCACTATTTAATGATTATATTCAAAATATGTTGAAGTTTTGGAGTCTGGGCCGCACAGTGGCTGAAAATCGTTTTTTATTGGCCAAAAATCTGTAACTTTTGAACCGATATGAGATATATTAATCGACAGTTAGATTCTTAAACTTTCTTCACTTTAAATTTCATTAAAATCGGTTGAGTAGTTATTGAGGAATTTAAGGTCAAAGTGGAACTTTAAATTTTTTTTTAATTTTGCGTACATTTTGTTTTTTTTTAATTCTTTTAATTATTTAAAAATGTAATTTTTTGATTTAAATAATAATCATTAACATTTTTTGTAATAATGGGACACTCAAAAAATTAAATGCTTACTATAAAAAAAATTTTAACATAAAAAAAAATAGTAAAATCCACTGGAAATTTTGCTATTATTGCTGAAAAATAAACAATTTTTTGCTTTCAAATTTGTTTACACTTATTTATTCTTATTTATTAAAACATTTCATACATATGTGGATAATGTACGACCCAGCAAAAAAATTTTGAAGTTGTTCAAGAAGAAGGGCTATTTTCATGAATTCTTTAGTACCTATTTACTTGAATGCATTTTCAATGACTTCCAAAATTCGAATATATTTTCCATAAGTGAACGCATGAAAATTGCATGCAATAGTCCCACTACTCTTATTTGGGAATTGCAATATTTTACTATAATTTGGTAATCTTAAAGGACTTAAAAGTGAAGAATAATTTTTACAATAAAATAAATAATTAAGTTAGATTAATTCGTATAAAATTTGTACATTTAATTTTAATATTAACAACAATACCAAAATACGCATTTTCTGTTTGTAAGCTACTTTACAAGAAATGTACTCGTATTTTGAGTAACCATACAACAATATGTTAAGTTTGCAAAAAACAAGTACATAATTCTTGATGAAAGTAATAAAATTGTAAATTTAAATATTAACAATATTCCTTGTAAATAATATTAATGGTTTTGTGAAAACTAATTTCCAATTTTAAATACATGCATTGTTTAAACAATGTAAAAGTAATCACTTTGTAGTAGATCATGACTACTTAAGTAGTCAAAATAATTACTTTTTGTTTATGCCGGTAGTCAGATGCGACTTAAAAAAATATCACTAGCTTTAAAATGATTAAAAAATTCGGACGCGTCGGTTTAAAAGTGTTACATTAAACCGTAAAAAAAGAGCTAAAAATATATTTTTATATACAAAAAGTGATAAATACGGTTAGAAAAAAATGAGCAGCATTCGTACATTCCAACGAAACCTTAAAAATGAAAAAAAAAATTGATTCTATGCTAAAAACCATTTCTTCGAAGACAACAAAGGCACATCAAGAAACTTCATCTTTGCAATATGAAGTAGTTCGTGATAATCTGGAACAACATTTTACCCAAGATTTGCCGCAATCTTTAAGAAAAAAATTGGTTCATAGAGTACAACCCATATGTACAATGCTGCACTAGTTTGTTAAAAATATTAAAAAGTGAAAATATTGATGTACCAACAAGCTGCCTTAAAAATAATGTTCCAAAACATACAAAAATGTTTCCAATTACATCTGTTGATGAATTTAAGAAGGTTGAAGATGGACTTAATGAAGAAAACGAGAAAGAATATGTAAGTAAATAGTAAAACCAAAATTGTAAGATTTTTATATAAAACTATCACCCCAAATTTCTTTTAATTTAACATACATAGATCGCATAAGTAAGAGCAATTTGTGGTCAACGGGGTCTAAGAAAAGGTTTGCGAGAGCTCATAACCCCAGAAATATTAGATATGTATAATTTAGATGGGACTCACAACAAATTGCGCCTTTTGAATTTTCCCAAATTTATGCATATTTTATTTGGTAAGTATTGACTTTATCTATTAATAAATTAATAATAAATCTTATTCTAATTCTGACATTACAGCTGGAACATATTGCGAGGGAAGTACCGATAAGTCCTTTAAAGCTGAGATTAGAGATGCTTTAAAATTTGCTAAAAATCACTTTTGCAAGGAGAAGAAAAGAAATTCGAAGGAAAATACAGCTTCTGTTGTCAAGGAAAACGACTTTTTCGAAAAGCACTACAGCAAATTAATTAATTTATAAATATAAGAAAATATGTACATACAGCCTGTTCATCAATTTCGAACGTCAACGTTTGCATAGAAAATTATATATAAAACAAAATTCTAAAATTTGTATTTGTTTTGAATTTTATTCTCTATGCGACGTTAACGTTCGAAATTGATGAACAGGCTATTATTGTCAGTTATTTTTTTTTTATTCTGTTATAGAAGTTAACAAACTGTTTTTATATGCACATATCGTTACTTTAATATAGAAAAGCCCTAACTAACATTTTCCTTACTTTACAGGAGAAGGAAAGACTTAATAAAAATTGTAGTATCGTAGCTGCGATTTTTTTTAACGCAGTTTTTTATTTAAAATGTTTAGAGATTTTAATAAAAAACTGCGTTTAAAAAAAATCGCGACTACGAGACAATAATTATTATTAAGTTTTTTCCTTCTCCTGTAAAGTCAGGAAAATGTTAGTTAGGGCTTTTCTATATTAAAGTAACGATATGCATGTACACTTAAATATGTACCCTAATATGTTCTTTAAATAGCTTTAAGCACATACATAGCTTTTTGCATTTATTTAATAAAAAAATCCAAATAATGCCAAATTCTTTATTTTATTAGTATTTTCAGGTTAATTTTTAATTAATTCATAATGGATTCAATAATGCATATTAAAATGCATATTGAGCACCAATGAAAATACGTATTTTAATCATTGAACTTTCATTGGTTTTCATTTGCACTAATTTCATTTAACATTCAAGATCAATGAAAACCCAAATCTAATCACTGAACTTTCATTGGTTCTGAGCAATATTTTTAATGACGAGCCGTTTATCTAAATGTGAACCCATGCTCGCCAACGACACGCTAATGTTAAAATCATGCATGTTTCCCCTAAAAAGAACCAGTGCATTATCCGCGGAACCCGTGCAATTACTACATCTTTTGCATGTCTTTTTTTGCTGGGGAATAATAGCAGCAATAGATTTTAATAGCTTTTGTAACAACGTGAGCTTCTATTTATTATTATTTTTTACTAATAAATTGTCTGTCTTTGATCTAATGAATTATAATTATTGTTCATTTAATTGAAAGATTGATTGCAAATATTCCATATTTTGTTCTGTGTTATTTCTGTTCTTAAGTAGTTTTTTGACTTCTTCATCTAAATCCCGATGTTCCACTTTCCATTGATTTCGAATACTGGAGATAAACGGATCTGACGTTGCCAATAATATATTAAATAGATCTTCATTAGTGGAATTTCGTGAAATTTTTCTAGTATTGTGCTCTCTATAAAATCTGTAATCCTTATTCCTTTTTTCCTGAGCTTCCTCTGATAAATCTCCAAGTGGCACCAACTGATATTTAATGACATCTTCTCCATGATAAAGGATTTTGTGAACTGTAGCAGACATATTTCTCCATGGGTACTTGGTTGTATATATTTTTGCAGTTTCCTTAGCAAAATCTCCAAATTTTCTAGAGTCAATTTCTTCATTGCACGCAAGTACTTCTAGGATTATTTTAAATCTAAAATTAGGTTAAAATCAACACCTGTTATTTCAGATACTGTTTCCGGATCTGAAAAGAATCTTCTTGCGGTATTGCCATCATTTGTATTGCCTGACCCTTGTTTCGGCTGATCTATAATCAACCCAAATTTGCGATATTCATCTTGAACATGTTTCCTTTTTGAACTTCTTAACTCCTTGTTGGTTTCGTTGTTTCTTATTGATCCTGAAGATCCGAAATCCAAATCATAACTGATTTTAAGTATGTGTTCCATAAGTCGTATTCTTGCATGTAGTGGTGATAATCCAAATTCATATGCATCAGTATTATCTAATGATTTTGTCGGGACTTGGTTTAATTGGCTTGATGTTGCATGGCATATGATGCAGCTGGATGCAGCCTTCGTGTTAGTAAAAGCCTGGCCTACTTTTCCATCTATCATTGTTAGCACTAATTGGTAGCTAACTTCAATTTGCTGCCCATCTAAATCTAACTGTAATGGCTGTAGCATTGCAATTTGGGCCTTGATATCACTAACTTCTTTATTAATGGCATCATGAGTTTCTTTCTAATGATTTTGTCGGGACTTGGTTTAATTGGCTTGATGTTGCATGGCATATGATGCAGCTGGATGCAGCCTTCGTGTTAGTAAAAGCCTGGCCTACTTTTCCATCTATCATTGTTAGCACTAATTGGTAGCTAACTTCAATTTGCTGCCCATCTAAACCTAACTTTAATGGCTGTAGCATTGCAATTTAGGCCTTGATATCACTAACTTCTTTATTAATGGCATCATGAGTTTCTTTTTTTGAATTCAAATTTTATAGGTCTGCAATATTTCGTAGAAGATGGTGTCTCATTTTTCCAAATATCCTTTGTTTGCGTTGTACTTGTCGAAGGCTCTGAATCTTTACAAAATCTTTTTTAATCGCAATGGTACAAATGCTACCATGAACATATCGCACCTGTTCATCAAAAGTAACACAACTCAAAAAATTCTATTTTCCACTTTTTTGAAGGAAACAGTGTATGATTACCATATCTAACGACTGTAAAATTTTTGGTATTCTATTTGTAATATTTCATGAGAGAAATGCCTTTATGTCTTTCTTTGCGTACTCATATTGTTTGTTTTGATTCAATTAAAGAGTTGTAATTTTAGTTGCGTTGAAGTGTTCAAGGGTTATGGTGCTCAAATGAATCAGCGAAACTGTATTAATTCGAGTTGTGATTGTTTTCATGTTAAAAATCTGTTTATCAATAGCTGTTGATTTTGGGTTGTGATAAGCATAACTTGAAATAATATTGACATGTAGATCAAAAAATTTCATGAAAACTGTATTAAATCAAAAATCCGTAATAATTTCGGAAAAAGGAAGAAGAGAAATAAATTTTGTGATTTTATTGAAATATTAGTGAGTTTCCTTTATAACATTACCCAGCAAAAAAAGACATGCAAAAGAAGTAGTAAATGCATGTGTTCCGCGGATAAAGCACTGGTTCTTTTTAGGTGAAACATGCATGATTTTAACATTAGCGTGTCGTTGGTGAGCATGGGTTCACATTTAGGTAAACGGCTCGTCATTAAAAATATTGCTTAGAACCAATGAAAGTTCAGTGATTATATCGGGGTTGTCATTGATATGGAATATTAACTGAAATGAGTGTGAATGAAAAGCAATGAATCTTTAATGGTTTTAATACGTATTTTCATTGGTGCTCTATATTAATTTTTATATGTATTATGGGAATGTATTATAAATAACATGTTTCCTTTTGTTTTCCCTATGTAGTAGTGATTTTGACAACGGCGGGTAAATTTTACACAAACAAAATGCCTGTTGTTTTTTGTATTGTTGTAGAGGTAAGCAGACCTATTGGATAGGCCTTGATATACGCAATATAACAAATTTAAATACATATTAAAATTAAATGTATTTACATACATATGTATATATTAAAAAAATTTAACTCAATCATTAAAGTCAATTGTATATAATATTTGTCCCTTTCAATCTTAAAAGAATACCTAATTATAGTGAAAAATTGTAATTTCTACATAAGAGTTGAATGGGTGCATTGCATGTAATTTTTCATGGGTTCACTTATTTAAAATTTATTCGAATTTTGAAAGGCATTTTTAATTCATTCAAGTAGTTGAGTGCTAAAGAAGTCATGAAAATATCCCTTCTTCTTGAACAACTTCCAACGTTTTTTGCTGGGTATATTTGTTTATAACAATAATTCCATCATATTGGCGGAATTAGTTTTTTGCCTCTACTGAAAACTTGTAAATTTTGAGTTGTGTTACTTTTGATGAACAGGTGCGATATCTGAGTCCGAAATATTTTCACATACTTCTTGTTTGTATTGTTTTTGTCCGGAAGAACCATCACATCCCCATTTACAAAAAAGAATTAACTTTGTGTTTCCATGTTTCTTTAACTCATATCCTTTTATTGATTGTAGCAAGCGTTCGTATGTGTGATAAAGTAGAGATTGTAGTTGTACCTCTGCCGAAATTGATGTGATTGTAATAGTGTCCTTTAATGGCAAACAGTCCATTTTAGCAGATGTTATGTGATGATATGCTGTATACAGATTTGAGCCTTTTTCAATCGCACGCAATCTGAGCTGTATATATTGCTGTTTTGTTAATTTAAAATCCAGAAATAATGCTAATGCCTCCTCATTTGTGAATTGTTTTGCTTGGAGTTGGTATACTTTTAAGAATCCGTTTTGTTCTCAATGGACTAGCTTTAACAACTTTTTCAATGATATCCACTTTTGTCAATTGTTTCTGTGATCGCAATTGATGTAGGAAAGTATCTTGAATATTTTCATATGCGATTTCTTCATTTCGGAACAGACGGGTCCAAACGGGTACAAGAGTATATACAGGGTAAAAGAAAACACTTTCACCTTTCTATCAGTGGTTTCACCTTCTTGGTCCCTTTTGGGCCGCAAAAGTTCTATTGTACTAAAGTTGAAATTTGACAAAAATATAGTAGTTTAAAAATTTTTTTTTGAGTAATTTCATTAAAATTAAAAAAGTGTTAAACAGACGGGTCCAAACGGGTACAAGAGTGTATATAGGGTAAAAGAAAACACTTTCACCTTTCTATCAGTGGTTTCACCTTCTTGGTCCCTTTTGGGCCGCAAAAGTTCTATTGTACTAAAGTTGAAATTTGACAAAAATATAATAGTTTAGAATTTTTTTTTTGAGTAATTTCATTAAAATTAAAAAAGTGTTAAACAGACGGGTCCAAACGGGTACAAGAGTATATACAGGGTAAAAGAAAACACTTTCACCTTTCTATCAGTGGTTTCACCTTCTTGGTCCCTTTTGGGCCGCAAAAGTTCTATTGTACTAAAGTTGAAATTTGACAAAAATATAGTAGTTTAGAAATTTTTTTTTTGAGTAATTTCATTAAAATTAAAAAAGTGTTAAACAGACGGGTCCAAACGGGTACAAGAGTATATACAGGGTGAAAGAAAACACTTTCACCTTTCTATCAGTGGTTTCACCTTCTTGGTCCCTTTTGGGCCGCAAAAGTTCTATTCTACTAAAGTTGAAATTTGACAAAAATATAGTAGCTTAGAAAATATGTCCTAGCATCTCAAATATAAATAACACAACAGTCGCAAATATTACCTTTTTAAAGATAACAAGACTACCAACCTAGCAGAAAAGCAAGCAGGTCATTATCGCTTATAGTTTTTGTGCAATGTTAATTTCTTTCGGATTGAATATTAAAAAAAAATACTTTTTTCTGAATTAAAAAAAAAGTTGTGTTTAACAACATGTCACACCCACAATTACCAATATTTTGACCAAATTTTTTGGCTACCTTAGTTTTAATATGTTTACTATTAAATCAAATTAAAATTTTTGAAATCGGTGACAAACAAAAATTGGACTTTTGGCCAATGAAATAAAATTTTCAGCCACTGTGCGGCGAAATCAACGATGTGGAAAAATTCTTAAGATTTATTTATTTTAAATAACCAAGAACTTAAAGCAAAATTTAAAGAATCAAACAATCTCATGGAACGCTTTAAATTGTGATCGACGAATTGACGATATTTCATACAAAAGGCATATTCATATTCATATTTTTTTTTTTTTTTTTTTTTTTTTCATTATTTATTTATTGAATCTTCATATATTAATCAAATCTTAACCTAATATTATTTTTTGTCCTGCCAGTGCCAGACAAAAATTTTGTTCATCGCGGGTTCTGTTCACTTTTATAGGTGTTTATCGCTCATCTAATTGGACAAGTGCCGCAGTGTCTCTTCTTCTTAAGCGAGGTGGCCGCTATCATTTAAAATATTTCGTGCTAGTGGGTTCGGGTGCAATTCGAGCCTTTTTAAGTATTTTACGACATATTTCGTAATCATAGTTTTAACTAATGGAACATTAAGATCCTTGTGAATATTTGAGTTTTTAACATACCAAGGGGCAGCTGTGATTATTCGAAGTAGTTTATTTTGGCGCCTTTGAATTTTTTCGATATTAGAGGCCGAAGCAGTGCCCCATAACTGAATACCATAGCACCAGATTGGCTTTAAGATGGAGTTGTAAAGAAGAAGTTTGCAGTCGAGACTAAGGACAGAGTTTCTTCCAATAAGCCAATGAATTTGGATGGCTTTTAGTTTCATTTGAGTTAATTTTGCCTCTATATGGCTTTTCCACGTTAAACGGCGATCTAGATGAATACCGAGGTATTTTACATGCGAATTTTGAGGTATTATTTGATTATTGATTTTAATAGGGGGGCATGATTCCCGACGCAAGGTGAATGTTATATGTACGCATTTTTGCTCATTGACCTCTATCCTCAATTGCTTTAACCATAGTTCGAGTTGAAATATATGATCCTGTAGGTAACGAGATGCTTCTTGACGGTTTTCGTGCACGCTCAAAAAAGCTGTATCATCAGCAAATGTTGAAGTTTGTGTGTAGTTGTTTGTTGGCATATCCGAGGTATATATTAAGTATAAAAGTGGGCCCAGGATGCTTCCCTGAGGGACTCCAGCGTCAATTTGCTGAGGAGAGCTTAAATAATCACCTTCTTTTATAATAAACTTTCGACCGACTAAGTAGCTTTCTAACAGCTTGTGTATGTTTACTGGTAAGTTTAGCTTCAATTTATGTAATAAGCCTTCATGCCAGACTTTATCGAAAGCTTGAGAAACATCGATGAAGAGAGCGGAACAATATTTTTTTTCTTCAAAGGCTTTTCTTATTGCGTTTACTATACGATGGGTTTGCTCAATTGTGCTGTGTTCTCTTCTAAAGCCGAATTGGTGGTTAGGAATACATCTATTATCATTTAAAATTGGGGTTAATTTTGACGCTAACAGCTTCTCAAACAGCTTTGATATATTAGAAAGTAAGCTTATAGGCCTATATGACTCAACTTTTGTGTGATCCTTTCCAGGTTTAGGTATCATGGTGACTAAGGAGACCTTCCACTTTTGAGGATAGTATTCAAGGCGTAAAATAGCATTAAAAATTAAAAGAATAATTTTCTTTGCTATGCTGGGTAGCTCCAAAAGCATTTTGTTGCTGATCTTGTCAAAACCAGGAGCCTTTTTGGGGTTTAAATCACAAATAGCCTTTTCGATTTCTCTTATCTCAAATCTTAGCGGAACAGCTGCTCTAGCAGCAACAGGTGGTAACTCGACCGCAATATCGTGAGATGTATTTGGGGTAAATACGTTTTTTAAATGATTGACAAACAGATTTCCTTTTTCAACATCATTTCTTGCCCAACTTCCATTCAAGTTTCTTAATGGTGGTTTAGAGACAACTGGCCTTTTGAGATTTCTAGCTGCACGCCATAATGAGTAGTCTGATTGTGGGGTTGCATCAAGTTCCTTAAGATATTTTTCAAGAGAAGCCGTTTTCTTAGTCTGCAGTAACTTTCTTAGTCTTTTTGTACACTCTTTAAGTAAGTTCTTAAGTTGAGGGGATCTGTGCAATTGCCACTCTCTTCGAGCCCTCCTTTTTTCAGACAAAAGATGCTCGACATCTGTGGAATATATTTTAATAGTTTTTGTTTTTTTGGGGGCAATATTGGAATGTTGAACAGCTAGTTTCAGAAAACTGTCAAAATTGTCAATAGAGCGATCTACATAATCCGGTGTACTGAGCGGAATATTTTCTGTGCAATGGGTACTGAGATATTTTTTTATATTTCAACCAATTAATTTGCGTAGCTGTCGTCGAAGGTACAATTCTATTGGGGTTCATTATAGTAACAATTGTAGGTGTGTGGTCGGAAGATAAATCTAGTGAGGCTTCAACTTGAATCGTTTCTATGGGAATGTTTTTAACCACGCCGAAATCTATGACATCTGGAATTTTTTGAAGATCAGTGGGCCAATATGTTGGTTGTCCGCTCGCTACCACATTTAAATCCATTTTAGAAATTATGTTAAATAAAACACGACCCTTTGGTGTTATAAGTCGCGACCCCCAGAGGGTATGTTTAGCGTTATAATCGCCAGCGGCTAGGAAACACGGTCCTAATGATTTAAAATATTTACAATATTGGTCCTCCGATATTGAAAATCTAGGCGGGGAGTATAACGATGAAATTATTAGGTTTCTATTTAATTCCTCAACGCAAATGTTCGTTGCCTGGAGATAATCTTCACGATGATCACACATTAGGTAGTGTTTGACTCGGGCCTTTATTAAAATGGCAGAACCTCCACAAGCTCTATCTCGAGGGTCCTTGGTATCATATAGTATATAACCATTTATTTTAAACGTACTTCTTGAGGTCAAATGAGTTTCAGAAATCATCATGACATCAATTTGTTTATTTTTAAGAAAGTATTCTAATTCATTTTTATGTTGGCGGATGCCGTTTGCGTTCCAAAAACAAATTTTTAAACAGTTCATGGTTTGTTAAGTACAGCTTGCAATAACATCGATTGCATTCTAAGCATTTCCTGCATCATATTACCCATTGTGTTCGTAAAATTATTTACTGTTTGCACTAATGTTTCCATGGTTTTTTCTAAACGACTTAAATTAGAAAATTGAGTTTCATCATTACTTGGCGAGGCACCTTGCATTGGCTCATGGTTTGATTTTAGGACGTTAGCGTAAGAGGTTCTGTTATTACTAGGCTGGTGGGCTTGAATTGCATTTGTGTTAACCTGATTTGTTACCTGCATTTGAGGGGGATTAGTTTTCGGTCCGACCGACTGCTTGACGATAGTATATACAGGGCATCCTCTATAATTGGCAGTGTGATTACCGCCACAGTTGCTACATTTTTTTACGTTGGGGTCGGTTTTAGACTTGTCGCAAAGAACTGTTCCATGTAATTCACCACATACTACGCAAACAGGGGGTAAGTAGCAGTATGCCTTAGTATGGCCAAATTCCTGGCAGTTTAGACATTGAACAGGACCATTTCTTTTGTGAGGCTCCTCAATAGTTACCCTTCTGTACAGAATATATTTCAAATTATAAATTGGATGCGTTTCATTTTTTTGAGCTTAACGTCGCCGGGTTCAAGCTCCACTCGAAATAGTGGTTGGGGATTTTTTTCCCTATTTTTGATATTTGTTACGTTTTTGATTTTAAAGCCCTTCTCTTCCAAAAAAGCTTTAATTTCCCCTGGGTCTACGCATGAGTCTATGCCCTTGATTACTACCTGAAGACCTTTACTGCTCTTCAGTTGATACGTATAAAAGTTTTTATTCAGAGTCTCAAATCTTGTAATTACCTTTCGAAAATCATCCTCGTGATTGACCTGTATTTTAGTCTCGTTAATGATACCGCGCTTTATTGCAGCTACATAAAAGGAATTTTCACCTATCACCGAAATTAAACTTTTTATTAACTCATTAGAGTTTTGCTCTCTAAGGTATATCGGGGGTGGCTTAGACGATTTAATGACGTTTGGTGCTTCAGAGGATTCATCCTCCAGAATCGCGAAACGATTTTGTGTATTTATTTTATCAAAAGATGGTACTTTTGAGGCCGAAGCAACTGCTGCAGAGGTAGGGCTGCGTCCCCGTTTAAGCACTGTTATGTACCTGTCCATACCAACTTGTACTGTAGCCTTTTGACAACTTTTTACAGGGGGGTTTTCCATTGCATTTGTGTTTAAGTTCATGGTATCATTGCCCACTAAATTTGTTTTTGACGTCACTGCAATACTTGCTGGCCTGGCAACACTTGTCACCAAATCTTGTTGTAGTTTTTTTAATGAGTCACTATCCACCGTTTGTGTAAATACCGAGGGTGAGAGGGAACGTGTTCGAGTAATTGGCTTAGCCGTTAGGTAGTTAATATTGTTTTGTTTTGTTTTATTTATTTCTGCATTATTTTCATTTGCATTAACTAAAACGTAAACGTTTCTTTCATTTTGTCTTAGTGTTGTTTCACTGTTTGTACTCATGCAAAGAGTTGTTTTTGTTTTTCACCGTTTTGCTTATTCTTACTATTCGTTTTTATACTGCTGAAAAAAAATCATTTAAAATATAAAATCCTGGATAAGAGGTTTTGTTTGCAACATTTTAAAAATATGTATGTTTGAAGTCTACTGATTCATATAGACATGCTTAACCACCATCAATTAAAACTCATTTAAAATAAATTTGGGGGAATATCTCAAATAATAAATTTATTAAATTCCTTTAATTTCTTAAAACCAAAGTGTTTCAAAACTTCTACAGCTATGTTCACTAGAGTGGGTCAATTTGTTCGGAAAATTCTAAGAACTTTTCCTAAAGAAACCATGGTTCTAAAATCAAAATCGAGCTTCCGGGTTTTGACTTGAAAGTTTGGTGTTCAGAAAATTTGAAAAAATAATACTTTTTTTGAAAATATTTATTGCAATACGTGAATAGTTGGCCTGTATCACTGAAAGAGGGCTTGTTAAAAAGGACATTTTCTCAGCTCTATATATCTGTTCTCATTTTTAGAAAATTCTGTACATAAATAATTGGTTAGGAGATTTTTGTCAAAATGTTCATAGTCAAGCTGGTAAAATAAAAAAAATGTATATTATTTTTTTTAACCCAATTTTCTATTTTAAATTTACTACCTTTTTAAAAAAGAAACTAAATGAAAAAAATAAAATAAAATTACCCAATAAAAATTTTTCTCATTTTCCGAAGCACTAATGGTAGGTACATTTAAAAAAATAAGCGCAATGTTATGCGCTACGAAATAAGACATACAGAAATGCAGTAAAGTATGTAAGTGAAAGGACTCTCAACAACTTCAAAAAATAACATTCGGCATTTCCTTACTACGAAGCAGGTTTGTAAGGGAGAATACTAAAAATAACTGTGATCGTTACATCTAACAATTTTATTATGCTTTATGTGTCATAAATGTATTGCTTCAAAGTGGGAACTCGCCATATAAAATTCATGTTTTCCGTAAGCGCAATGGTAAGCTAAACTTTTATGTTTCTCCCTTACGCAGGTTCGAAGCTCCATTTTTTATTGGGTTACGACTTCAATAAAAATGTATTAAAAAGAAAAAATACTGGCCAAACCAGAAATTAAACCATTACATCCTGGGTCACAATGCCCAACATAACCTTTAAACCATAACAGCACTTTTTTACTTATGCGAGTTTTTGTACAGTTTTTAAATATTGTTGGCTATTCTTGAAAACGTGTCGAAAAAGTGAAAATTTTTATTAAAAAAAAATTATTTTTGTTACCCATACATTTCTAAAATGGAATAAACGTGAGAATTTTAACTTTAAATTGTGTGAGCGATACAATTACAAACTTTTCAGTTTCTCATTGCCTATTTATTTTTTGTTTTTAAATTATGGCCCTTATTATGTAAAACGCAACGCCAAAGAATTACATTGAAAGCAAAACAAATTCATAAATATTTTGTAATTTTGTTGTTGCTTTCTACAAAAATGCATGTACCGTTTTAAAATGTTCAACGCCACAAGTAATGAGGCGTTTAAAATTTTAAAACGCAAAAAGACTTTCTGTAGAAAGCAACAACAAAATTACAAAATATTTATGAATTTGTTTTTGAATTCAATGTAATTCTTTGGCGTAACGTTGCGAATTATAGTATTAGGGCCTATGTTTCTTACTACACCATTTCCAATTGTATTTCAGAATTTTCTAACTATATTTCAGAAATTTCCAATTTAACTTACAAAATTTCCAAATGTAACTTCTGAAAGTGTCCAATTGTATTTCAGAAATTTATGTTTTTTTAGCTAATCAGCCCAATTATGAATACAAATTCCCCGGGAGTTTTCTCCCTTTTCCCATTTTTCATATGTTAATTCAATTGTAAAAATGGGAAAAGGGAAAAAACTCCCGGGGAATTGTTATTCATAATTGGGCTGTATACAATTTTTTAAATTTGAAATGGACGATAGCAATTTGTCTGAGCCGCCATTTACTACAAGCATCTACCGTTTACTGATCTATGGTTACCGGCACATATTCAGGGAACTGAGCGATTTGTACAATTGCTTACCAATGTTTCCCACGTGCCATAGAATGTAATCGAGATGATATTTTGGCAGTTACTATTAAAAGTCGCAACAGAATACCACGAATGGATAGCAAAAAAGATATTGTAAGTAAATTGCAGCTAAAGGCCGAAACTAAATTTATTTACCCCCAGCTTGGCCAGTATTTTTTTTTTATAAATTTTTATTTTAATCGGTTCCTTTTTTTAAGTTGTGAATTTTTCGTTTTAATAATAAAAATATTTATTTTTTCATTTTCAGTTTTTGCTTAAATTTTATTTAAAGAAATTTTCGTTTAATTAAGTTTTGATTAATCAATTCTATGGCATTTTGACAAAACATCTTAAGTCAAAATTAAAAAGTTAAAAAAAGGTGTTAATCGTACGAATTTTCATTAAAAAACATTTTTGCTTACGTTTTTAAAATTATGTATTATGAACAAAAATTTTTTTTAATTTCGGTTTATTTTATTTTTAACAGAAATGCTTTTTTCACCGAGTTTTTTAAAATCTTTTTGCTCTCTTATCCCCACTTAAGATGTTTTGTCAAAATGCCGCAGAATTATTTTATTCAACTTTAAATTAAAATTTAGATAAATTATTTTATTTAACTTTTATGTATCAAAATTGTAACAGTTTTAGGTTTCTTATCAGCTTGACTATGATTATTTTGACAAAAACCTCTTAACCTTTATTGATGTACAGATTTTTCTAAAAATGAGCAGAGATATAGAAAGCTGAGAGAATTTTCTTTTAAACAAGACCTCTTTCAGCGATACAGGCCAACTATTCACCAATTTCAATAAATATTTCCAAAAAAGTTTTATTTTTTTCAGATTTACTGAGCACCAAATTTTCAAGTCAAAAACCGGAAGCTCGATTTTGATTTTAGTTCTTAGAATTTTGCGTAGATTATGATTTTGCTATACGCTTGGTGGGTAAAAAAATTGACCCACTCTAATGTTCACACCTATTAAATATTTGATGTCTTACACGTCACCACTAGTTTTCTTTAAGAATTGTTTGCTTTTGCAAAACGTTAGGCTAGTGCAAACATTATTTAACTGTTTCTACATTATACAATTATCATCTTGGGAATAAAGTTAAGTAAATAAACAGAAATTATTTAAAATAAAGCCAAAGTTTGAACAATTTACTGTTCACGCATTTTTGGATTTTATTGTCAAATATTTGTTAGGTCTGAACAAACCTTAAGTCATATCCATGTATTTTGTTGGTTCCTTACCTTCGTGAATTGCTTTGTTTTTATTTTAATTAAGTTTTTATTACAAAATCTAATTTTAATTTTGTATTTTTATGTATTCGAATTAAAACTGCTTAACCGAAAACCGTTTTTTTAAAAATAGCAACTATTCGAAATATTCTAAAACCGGTTATTGAAAAAAGTCGAATAATCGATCACCATTCTTTGTATGTTATAATAGGTCGGTCTGGGTACTTTTCCAGTAGCAAATACTCAGTAAATATTTTTGGGAGAGTAAGACCAATATTACTCTATCGGCTGAAAATATCTCAAAAAGTACGCAGACAGTATCCAGTGAAATTTTGCAAAAAAAACAGCTGATCGGTGTGTAAACAATTGAAATAAAAAAGCAAAAGAATTTTAGCATATGTGTATGCAAAATTGAATTCTCGAGGTAAATTAAAAAATTATTAATTAAAGTGAATCTTAAAAAGTGTTATAAATTAAAAAACTTGTTTATTACACTGTTATTAACTTGATAAATTCAATTTCTTCTTAGTTTTTAGTTTTATTTATCGGGTTTTGTATAAAACTTCTTTTGCTTACATTGCCCAACAATGGAAAAAAAGAATGAAATGCCCAATACAGTGCCCTCCAACAGCTTGACAACGGAGAAAAATAATTTGGATGTGAAGTGCTCGCCAGGAACAAAATTCCAAATACTCGCCTCTTCAATTGCAAAGTTTGTCTTACAAAGTTCTGCTGGTTCTATCGGTTCTGCCATCTCCACTCCACTTACGCCACGGTCGCACTGTATATTTGGACGTTTCTAGCATGAAGTAAAATGTTTTGTTTATTATAATTTATTATAAACGTTAAAAATCAACACAATTCTAACTACTTACCTCTGCCTTTTTTAAATATCAATTTTTATTTTCATTTCACAAAAACTATTTCATTCAAACAGCTGTTCAAACTATTTGCAAAATCTTGCAAGCGGAAATTTCTCCAGTAACATTTTGCAAGTTCTCTAACTTCCAACTGTCAAAAAATTCTCTTTTTGGCTCTCTCGCTGCAAGAGATTTGGAGTACGCAGACAACATTTTGCAAAATTTTGCGCAAAATATGTGTACGCAGACAGACCTAATGGCTTTATTTACAAGTTAAAAACTTTTTATTTTCCAGTAGAAAAAAAAATTATATTAAGTTTTCTCGGTGCTAGATGTTTTCATATCTACATTGGTAAAACAAAATTACGTGAAGCACATGCAAACGCAGGATGTCCACAGGGTTGCTGCTTATCCCTAATCTTGTACAATATATACACTTACTCCGGCGTTTTTTAAATTGCACAACAACATTTTTTTCCGATGATATCTCTGTCCTAAGCTCTGATTTATATTCTGTTAATATAATAAACAACTTGGAATCAGCCTTTCAACTAATATTTCAACAAATGCAAAGTTTTAATAAATTCAGAAAAAAGTAAAGCCTTGTACATTAGAGTGGGTCAATTTTTTTGCCCACCAAGCGTATAGCAAAATCGTAATCTACACATAATTCTAAGAACTTTTCCTAAAGAAACCATGGTTCTAAAATCAAAATCGAGCTTCCGGTTTTTGACTTGAAAGTTTGGTGCTCAGAAAATCTGGAAAAAATAATACTTTTTTGGAAATATTTATTGCAATTGGTGAATAGTTGTCCTGTATCGCTGAAAGAGGGCTTGTTAAAAAGAAAATTCTCTCAACTTTCTATATCTGTGCTCATTTTTAGAAAATACTGTACATAAATAATTGGTTAGGAGACTTTTGTCAAAATAATCATAGTCAAGCTGATAAGAAGCCTAAAACTGTTACAATTTTGATATACAAAAGTTAAATAAAATAATCTAACTAAATTTTAATTCAAAGTTGAATAAAATAAAACAATTCTGCGGCATTTTGACAAAACATCTTAAGTGGTGATAAGAGAGCAAAAAAGATTTAAAAAAAAACTCGGTGAAAAAAGCTTTTTTTTCAATTAATAATATAACCAGAATTAAAGAAAAATTTTGTTTATAATACAAAATTTAAAAAACGTAAGCAAAAATGTTTTTTGAATGAAAATTCGTACGATTAACATCATTTTTTTCAACTTTTTAATTTTGACTTAAGATGTTTTGTCAAAATGCAATAGAATTCATTAATCAAAACTTCATTAAACGAAAATTTCTTTAAATAAAATTTAAGCAAAAACTGAAAATAAAAAAATTATAAAACAAATATTTTTTATTTTTATTCTATTTTTTATTAAAACGCAATTTTTTTTTGAAAATTCAAAACAAAAAAAAAGGAACCGATTAAAATAAAAATAAAAAATTTATAAAAAAATACGGGCCAAGCCGGGGGTAAATAAATAAAGTTTCGGCCTATAGCTGCAATTTACATACAATATATTTTTTGCTATCCATTCGTGGTATTCTGTTGCGGCTTTTAATAGTAACTGCCAAAATATCATCGCGGTTACATTCTATGGCACGTGGGAAACATTGGTAAGCAATTGTACAAATCGCTCAGTTCTCTGAATATGTTCCGGTTACCCAAGATCAGTAAACGGTAGATGCTAAATGGCGGCTCAGACAAAATGCTATCGTCCATTTCTAGTTTGGAAATTTGTATTAGTTATAAAAACATAAATTTCTGAAATACAATTGGACACTTTCAGAAGTTACAATTGGAAATTTTTGAAGTTAAATTGGAAATTTCTGAAATATAGTTAGAAAATTCCGAAACACAATTCGAAATGGTGTAGTAAGAAACATATGTAATTCGCAAATTTGTAATTTTGTTGTTGCTTTCTACAGAAATTCTTTGACGTTACGTTACGAATTACATAATTAGGGCCTATGTTACTTACTACACCATTTCCAATTGTATTTCAGAATTGTCTAACTATATTTCAGAAATTTTAAAACGGTACATGAATTTTTGTAGAACGCAACAACAAAATTACAAAATATTTATGATTTTGTTTTGCTTTCAATGTAATTCTTTGGCGTTGCGTTGCGATTTACATAATAAGGGCCATAATTTAAAAACAGAAAATTAATAGGTAATGAGAAACTGAAAAGTTTGTAATTCTGTCGTTGTATCACACAATTTACCGTTAAAATTCTCACGTTTATTCCATTTTAGAAATGTATGGTAAACAAAAATAATTTTTTTTTAATAAAAATTTTCACTTTTTCGACGCGTTTTCAAGTATAGCTAACAATATTTAAAAATGTACAAAAACTCGTATTAAGAATGTAATGGTTTAATTTCCGGTTTGGACAGTATTTTTTCTTTTAAAGACATGTTTATTGAAGTTGTTACCCCAAAAAAAAAATGGAGCTTCGAACAAAGCAGGTTTGTAAGGGAGAAACATAAAAGTTTAGCTTACCATTGCGCTTACGGAAGACATGCATTTTATACGGCGTGTTCCCACTTTGAAGCAATACATTTTTGGCACATAAATTCTCCCTTACAAACCGTTGCACTTGAAATGTTATTTTTCTTTAAAGTTTTTGAGAGTTCTTTCACTTACTTTACTGTATTTCTGTATGTCTTATTCCATAGCGCATAACTTTGCGCTTATTTTTTTAAATGTACCATTAGTGCTTCGCAAAATGAGAAAAATTTTTATTGGGTAATTCAATTTTTTTTTTTTTCATTTAGTTTCTTTTTTAAAAAGGTAGTGAATTTTTAAAATAGAAAATTCGGTTTTAATAAAAAATAAAATAAATTTTTTTTATTTTACCAGCTTGACTATGAACATTTTGACAAAAGTCTCCCAACCAATTATTTATGTACAGTATTTTCTAAAAATGAGCACAGATATAGAAAGTTGAGAGAATTTTCTTTTTAACAAGCCCTCTTTCAGCGATACAGGACAACTATTCACCAATTGCAATAAATATTTCCAAAAAAGTATTATTTTTTCCAGATTTTCTGAGCACCAAACTTTCAAGTCAAAAACCGGAAGCTCGATTTTGATTTTAGAACCATGGTTTCTTTAGGAAAAGTTCTTAGAATTATGTGTAGATTACGATTTTGCTATACGCTTTGTCACTTTTTTTGGGCCCGAACAAATTGACCCACTCTATTGTTCATATATATTATATACTTTGCATTTGTTGAAATTACATTTAATGTAAATTACGAGAAATCGTAAGTCTTATTTCAAACCCCAAGGTCATTTGCAGTTTGAAAATGTTAAGTATCTGGGTGTTATACTAGATACAAACTTTAAACATCACTTTCCATATATTGTGGACAAAATAAACTTCGTCACACAAATATCCATTAATTAACATAAAATCGGATCTTTCAATTGAAAACGAAAAAAACTTAATTAAACCTACCCCATTTTGGTATACGTCAGCAAATCGCCACAGGAAAAGCTCCAAGTGGACGAAAACAAGCTTTCTGATTATGTTGGCATTTGGATTAAATTTGGCCTAAAATATTTTATTATAACCTAAATCTTTTTGCCACATTTTTTAAAATCTGTTTATATTTGACTCCCATACAAATACCACTCCCGCAAATAGCTTTAAGTGCCATAACTTCCTTATAAGCGTTGGCGTTGATACAAAATTTGGTTAAGATAACTTTTAAAATGGCTACTTTGTCATGAAAAATTATTGTACTGGTAAGTCCAAAATTGACTATAGGTAAGATATATACATAAGTTTACAACTTTTGTACATCATGTGGACGTCAGAAAATATTTTTTTAAATACAGCCCAAAAAAATATACCTACTAAGGATATTAATAAGATAATCAGTATTCGCTATTATCTTAGGCCGAGTTTTAGAGATGTGGACTGAAATTAGGATTATTCCGGCGAAAAAGATTTTTTATTTATAATTTCATTAAAGACCAACATTTTAAGCAAAATTAACTGTTCCCTAAAAATGTTGTGTACAAACTTTGTAATGGCGGCACAAATTACAATACAATTCAAATGGAAATTTCGATCGATATCGAGTGCCGTAATTTGCCCCATGTTTTCAGATTACCTTAACTTGGTTTAACAGAGATCGCAAAAATCCAGCCTCAATGGAGCATTTTTATCCGATCAACACAATTGTTGTATTGGTTAAAATAATAGAGAGATATCAATTAAATAACATATATTTTATTTAGATGAATCGCTCATGAAACTTTCGCCATAAAAAAGGAAAAAAGAACATATTTTCCTCGAATATCGCCAAAACGCGCATTAAAAAAAAATTAATAAAATTATTTTTTTCGTATTTAGTGACCTCTAATGAGCTTTGAAAATGTTTTTTGTATTTAAGATAGGAGAAAAATTTAGGAATTCAAAAGTTGGCCCCATAACTTCATCTTAAGTTTGCCTGAAATCTGACCTTTAATGTATAAATATAGTAGATGTTTTGAGTGTAATAAGTTACATCAACTAAAAAAAATTTATAACGTGGCATCATATGATGTTAAAAAAATTGATCGATTAGATCTCATTTTCAAAATCTTGGTTCCGAGGTAGAGGGCTAAAAGGAGGTCCCAATATTTGTATCATTATTGTTTTTTTTAGTGCTATTCCAAATTTAAATTCGCAAAAAAATTATAACGCTCCACCCTGATGTACATATACTAACTAGTATATCGTCACCTAAAAGACGAAATCTGTGGCCGTATGGAAAAACTAGTTAACTCCACTTTTTTCGTAAGCTGAGATAACACCAAAAATAGAAAGCATGTTTCATTTAATATCACTCTGTCAGTTCGAAATTTTGATAGTGTCTCATTCAAAAGTTATTTGAAAAACAAATATCAGAAAAATACCAATTTTTATGTAAAAACTTGATAACTCCATGCATTTTTTGAAAAAACAAGATAACTCACAGATAAAACAGAAAAATTAGAAGTTTAAAACGACGTTGTTTCGAAAACTAAGAGAGAAAGAGCGAAATATAACAAATTCGGGTCGCAAGTTCTTTGAGTCAAAATGTTGAACATAAAAATTGCAACTCCAGAGAATTCAAAGAATATTATATGAATTCTTTATATATGTACATATTAGAGCGACTCACCAAAAAAGTGCTCGATGTACCCTGCTAAAAATTAACCTTTGACTTAAATATTTCGGATCCAGCTCTGACCTCTCGTGAGCTGGACCATTTTGAAAAAGGGTATATTTTTGCATGTTTTGTTAATTTGAAGATCTGTTTCCTTACCAACATATACAATATGGAAATCATAAGAAAGGTTTTTTAAGACGCTTCCAACTGTATGCACAATTTGTCCAAGGAAGATTACCCATGTCCTTTATTTAAGGATATTCTATAAAAAAGAACGGTTTTGTACTTTTTGTTTGTATAACCATAAAGAGAAAAAAATATTTTTTGGAAAAACTAGATGACTCCATTTGTTCGTACAAAAAACGGGTAAATTAACGTGTTGAGTCAAAAAGTTAATGTTTTTCTACAAATCATTACTTAAGTTGCCTTAATTCCATAAAATACTAATATAATTTAAGAAAAAAACTAATTTTTCGGAAAAACTAGATAACTCCATTTTTCGAAAAAACAAGATAAGTGACATTGATTTTCGGTTTTAATGTCCAAAAATCAGTTTAATGGTACCAGAAATCTTTAACTGAATCTAAAATATGGTTTTGTTTAATGCGCATGCATAATAACATAAATTCATATGAAATAATTAGCGAAATATGTTTAAAACTTTAAATGTGTTTTTCTCTTGTTTTCAAAAAATGGAGTTATCTAGTTTTTCCATACGGCCACAGAAATAACCTATCTGCAGTTTTCAAAAGTTTACAGGAGAGGGAAAAAACGTTTTAAAATTGGAACTATTAACGATATTGAAACGAAAATTACACATTTTGATTAAAATGAAACCAGTAATATACATATATCGGTTGAGAAAATTTTGTTTTCCTAATCACAGCTTATGTTATGACTAGGGATGAGATTTTCATGCACTAAAAAATCGAAAATATGCGCATAAAATATGCACTAAAAAATCCAAAATATGTACTAAAAAAATAAAAAATATGCACTAAAAACTTGAAAATTTTCCACAAAAAATTTTTTTTAAATTTTACTAAAAACAAAAAAAAAGTAAAAAATGCAGTATATTGTTATTAAAATATCTTAAAAAAAAACTAAGTACTGTTTTTTTTAAAGTAAAAATGTCTTGTACTTGAAGAATGCCATGCATTTTTAAAAAATTTACTGTCCGATCCCACTTTGATTCCAGATCAGATCAAATATATTTGAAATTTTTTTGAAATCCTAAAATTTATTTTGCAAAACGTGTTAGATTTTTTTTTTTTTCATTCGTCGGGCTATTCTTCCTTCCACATTGTTAATTTTACTTTCTGCTATATCAATTAATTTGACTTGAGTATTAGCTGAACTAAATCCCTCCTAATTATTTCTTTTTTCACCATTATATCCGTAATTGGAAAATACAAATGCTTATCGCCTTCTGTACCTCAATTCTGTAACTTTTTGAATTTAACTACCGATATCGTTAATTAACGAGAATTCTCGGTTACTTTAACGAATTTGTTATTCTGTATTTTAAATAAACAAAAATTTTTGTTTAGAAATATTGACGACAAATATCGGTAAAAATCAAGGACCGGAAATTACGAACGGAAAACACAAAATTAAATTTTATTTTTTAAATAAAAAATTTTTGTGTGTGAAAAAAAGAATATTGTTTTTCTGTGTTTAAAATTTAAACGAAAAAGAAAAGAAACATTTTTTGAAAACAAAATTTATAGTTTCAAAAAAAAGCAAAAACTTTTTTTGTAAAAAAAAAAACAAATAAAAATTTTCAAAAAACTTTTTTTTTTGTTGAAAAATATTTTTTGAAAACGTTTTTTTTTGGAATTTTTTTTTCTATGTATGTATTTTTAAAAAATTAAATATGTATGTATGTATTTTCAGAAGCCTCTTCATAAATTTGATTTGAATTTGTTTTGAAGAATGAAATTTTTACGACAATTCTTAAATATAATTATTTTGTTTTTGTTTGTTTATGTTTTTAAGAAAACGTTTTATTTTAAAAACTTTATTTTATGTTTTTAAGAAAACGTTTTATTTCAAAAACTTTATTTTTTTCGACGGCATTTTTTTCAAAACTATTTTAGAAATTTTTTATTTTCTGTAAAATGTAGAATTTTTTAAACTTGCACAATAAATATTTTTTTAGAAACAAAATAAAAAAACATTTTCCGGTCCTTGGTAAAAATATAAGAACGTCAAAGTAAAAATTTTTTTAAATTAATAAAAAATACAAAATAAATTTGCTTTATTGCATTTATTTTAACAAAACATGAATGAAAACGTGTAAATATTGATTATATTTCTAAACAAATATGTTGGTTTTAAATTCTTTTATACATAGGGAAAAATTTCCAGATGACTGAGCCACTCTAGCACAACATTCTGCTCTTACTTTCCATACCAGCACTACTGTATGTGAAAAGGGTATTATGTGTTTGTACGAATGTGTGTAACACATTTAAATAAAGGTTCTGGGCCTGCCTTTTAGTATACCGATTGACTCAGAATCAATGTCAGAATCCATTTAACGAAGCCCGTCCTTCTATCAGGATGGCTGGTTGTCTGTCCAAGATAACCTTGTGTGCAAATTACAGGTCGCAGTTTTAAAAATAATTTTATAAAATTTGGCACATATGCGTTTATTGTCACAAGGTCGAAGCATTTTTATAATGGTGAGAAGCAGTTATTTAATTTTTATAGCCCACATGAAAACTTCTTTCCGGAATAGGATTTTGTGCCTATTAATAGCCATCTTGTTTTATAGACATTTGAGTTGAATAAGATCCAAAAATATTTTGTCGCAACCTACATTAATCACCAGAACAAATTTTTTTAGAATCGGTCCATATTTGACCACAGCTCCCATAGGAATACACTAATAATGGTAGATACTTAGATAATATTTGGCACAAAAATGTATTATGTGAATAATAACCTCACAACATACTCTTTTTGGCGGAAACATGATCGCCCAAATACTGCAATGTAGAGTCGGACTTGATCGACTATACTTTCTTACTTTTTTCGTGTTAAAAATGGGCTACTTTACTCTATATTTTTAATCTGTTAACAGTACATTTATTGTCGTTATTATTAAACAAGAACTTTTTTTGTGTCGTTAGCTACCGACATTTTTTGCCGATAAAAATTGTTAAAATTTCATTACAGAATAGCTCTTAACGACAACTTTCGTTAGCTAACGAATTTTGACTACTTTACGACAATTTTTTGTCGTTAAAAAGTTACAGAATTTCAGTACTGATGTTTTTTAAATTAAATATGTATTTTTTCTGCTTTTTTAATTGCACAATCATCGGCATCAAAAAGCTCTTCTAACATTCTTAAATTACTTGAAGTTTTTTGAATAGATTTCTGAAGCATGGCTTCCATTTTGCTTCTACTGGCTGCCGTGGCAGGGGAATCAAGGGCTTTATTTCATTAAAAATTGCAATACTATCGAATTGGCTTCTTAATTATCTGCAACCATTGTGCCAAGCAAATAGCTTGTAACAGTTTTGGATACAAATTTTTAAACCCATTGGAAGCCTTAACTATGCATCGGTTTAAAAAAGAAGCATTTATGTCGAAATCTTAAAAATCTTGTATTTAAAGCAAAGCTCCAAAAGAATTTATTTATTTTTTAAAAATTTCTTTGGAAATTTTTTTTTGTGTATTTAAAAAATTTTTTAAGAACTTTTTATGATATGGAAATTTACAAAAAATCACTCAAAAATGTCAAAATATGCAGAAATATGCATTCAAAACCTAAATATGCAAAAATATGCATTTTCACCAAAATATGCAACAATATGCAAAAACAAATCGATGCCATTTTATCGCAAATTTAATGATTCGGAAAGATAATTGATCGACATCGTTCTTAGACTACCGACAAAAAACATGCATTTGCATGGAAATCGCATCCCTAGTTATGACACTTAGGTTTTTTGGAATTGTAAAAATCGGAAACCAAATAACCTATTTGCAGTACTAATTAGTATGAATAAATAAAAATTTCTTTACACATGATTATTATATCCCAGCGGTAACTAGAATGAGTAAAGATGCCTAATAGAAGGCCTTATTTAGCAGTCAGAAGCCCTTCTCGCCGCATTCCATACTTATTTATTTTTTACAGAGGTTGTCATTGGGCGCGAGGCCTACCACACTTTCTTTAAAAACAACTTCGATCCCTTCCCAAAGAAGGGAGTAAGGAAGGTCACTAAAAATAAAAAGTAAATAAAACTGAACAACTTCCTTTCTCCCTTCTCAAAGAAGGGAGTAGCGAATGTGTACTGAATATTTCAGAAGGTCTTTTAAAAAAAGTTTATAGCTTCTAGAAGCATACTTCTGAAGGCAGGATATCATGCGAAGCGAATCTTTTAGAAAGGAGTATAGAGGCCTTCAAAAAGGCCTGCCACTTGCGGTCCTTTCAATATTTACCGCTGGGATAAATTAAATAATTACAGTAGTAGTTTCTTTTACTGGTTTAAGCAAAAACAAGTACTTAATGTTTGTTTAAATTACACTATGCAACAAAATTAAACTTTTATCGTAACTTTTAATGATTAATTTTCTCTTTTTTTGTGCGTAACGGTCCTCTAGGTACAAAAACTTTTTCAATTGTAATATTATATGTTTAAAATTTTGCACACATATGCGTTATGATATAGGGAATAAAAATCCATAAAAAACTCAATTTTGAAATTTTTGCAGATAGGTTATTAGGTCTTAAAGATGACGATATCGAACATAATGCTAATAATTTTTTAGACTTATGTATGTATATTAAATGCTGCTTCTTTTTGACGCAGTTACGACAAAAAAATAAACTTTTTCTTACTACCTTGGATTAATTTAATAAGTATTAAAATTTTTTTCCAGATTAAACAACATCAAAGTTCAACTTATATTTAGAATTATGTACATTATTTTAATGAAAATTTCTTTGAAAGTCTGTATTGTTCTGAAAACTTATAACGATTATGCTTTAATATTGAGCTGTTTTCAAAAGTAAGTTTTATTTTATTATGTAATTTTCGTTACTTTTACTGGGGTCTTCTTTAAGTCCAGTAGAACAAGGTAAATAAATGCGAAAAATCAATTAAAAACAAAAATTAAAAAAAAAACACTAAACTAGATTTTGTTTTAGCTAATACGGCCTAAAGTTCTATATGTATTTAAAAATGCATTTAATCCATATTTTCCCAACGTTTCGTGAATGTTATGTTCACTTTATCAAGAGATTCGTAATAAGAGAAATTAATTTTTTATTACATTGCACGTTTGCATATAAAATTATACCGAAATAAAAAAACAAGTAAGAAACTACAGTCGGTCAAGCCCGACTTTATGATACCCTACACAACAGTATTTTAAAACACATTTACGAGAGTGCACCCTATTCGGGACCCATGGAGAATCATGTCTTTTTCAATAGGCTTGGTCCTTGCGCCAATAAGAACCTATAAGCCAAATTGTATCAAGCTTACATGGACAGTCTGCCAGCCGGCCGGACGGACATCGCTAAATCGATTTAGAAAGTCATTCTGAGCCGATCGGTACACTTTAAGGTGGGTCCAGGACCCTTATTTTAAGGTGTTACACACATCAGCACAAATGCATAATACCCTCTCCACTATTGTGGTGTGGGTATAATAAGGGACAATGTTTGTTAGTTAATTTTAAGAGTTTTTATGTTTCAAAAAATATTTTTTTTGGCCCTATGCTCCTTGTAGGAGTTTAAAGGAACTAATATATAAAAAATATTTAAAACTATCGGGTGTTGTTTTAGTTGCATTAGAACTTTCGATATATGTACATACATACATATGTACATTAGAGCAACTCAAAAAAAAAGTGATTTTGTTACCGTATGTTACAAAAACCAAATTTTACAGGACAGCCATTTTTCTTCTTTTCTCTGCTTTGGCTTGCAATATCAAAATGAAAATATGCATTAAATTTTTGGAGCAACGAAGTGGAATTCGCCTACAATATTTTGTCAGGTGACGTCTCTTTGAATGTAGAACAAGATCGCATCAAACACTCAATTTCAAAAAAATTGGCATATACAATAATTTCGCGCAGGGGTCGATGTTTTATGGTGATTCCCAAAATATTTTGAGCTGGACCATTTTTAAAAAAGGTCTTTTTTTTCATCATAAAACATATCAAGCTTTATTTTCAGAGGGGTAACAAAATCACTTTTTCACTTTCAGCTCCATACAAGTTGAGTCGGTCTAATGTACATACATATGTACATAATTATGGGTTGACAGCTGAGAATGTGAAACTGTTATTTCTGTTCAGTAAGGTTTAGTTAGGCATCGTGAAGGGTTTAGTGTTAGAACAACACTTCATTGTGGAAATTTACTTTGAAAAAATAAATTGGTTCGCGAAGTTCATGGAGCATATCGGCCATTTTACGAAGCTCATTTTTGGTTAAATGGCTATAGCAATAAGCAAAATTGCCGTATTTGAAGCAAAGACAATCCTCAAGCTGTAACTAAGTCACCACTAAAATTGGCTGTATGGTGAGACATGCTGACTGAATGATTGTTTCCAAAAATTAATCAGATAAACATCAACGATACTTGGTTCCAACAAGACTATCGATTTATTGCAAAATCTTCTAGGCGACAACTTAATATCCAGAAGTGGTCCTGCTCACTAGCCCCCTCGATCGTGCGATTTAACGCCTATGGATTACTTTTTATGTGGCTTTGTTGTACAGCAACTCTTGATGCATTGGCCAGATTTATTGAATAGAGTAATCAAAATTGGACTGATCGAATGGAGCATGCAATTCGAAGTCGCGGCGGACATATGCCGAAAATCATATTTAAAAAATGAATGCGAAGAATTTCTATACCAGGGGGGTTACTGCGTATTTCGATTCGAAAGAAATAATTTACAAGTTCGAACTATTTGTACTGTGTATTACAATTTGTTCGTAATAGAGAGTAGCTGTAAAGAAAGGGACTTTTTGTTTTCAATAAAGTATAAAAAAGTTCGTTAGTTCTAAACAAATAGTATTGCGAAAATCTTAATACACAGTACAAATCGGTAACCCCCAGATTATAATAAAAAAAATGTTATTCCAACATTATTTCTGTTTTTTATTATAATTTTAAGTTTTCATGCAGCTAAAAAACACCCTTTGCCTTTAAAATAACTAAACTGTATTTAACTTGATTTAATCAGTGACCAATTTTTACGAAAATTGAACTGATAAAATGCTAAAACGATGTTTGAAATACCTGCTAGTTTTTACACACATTTTCTCTAATTTTGTAGATCGAAAATATAGCTCGCGGTGGCTTAGAAGGTAATGAATATGTTTCACTGTTATCGTGGGTTATTAATACATACCCTGGACATGAACTAATGCGAAATCCTGATCTAAATGTCAATATACAACATGTGGCCGGATCATTGCTAACTCCTAAACACTTAACATCACTGGAGGATGAATATTTAGGCAATATGCAAAGGAACTTTCAAGAATGGATGACCACAACTGCAGACAAAGACAAGAGCGATTGGTTTTCGGACCAAACACCTGATCAAGATGAACAGTATTACCACAGCCCAGCATCAGTTATTATATTTGATATGATCAATCAATTGCTGCAAGTAACCGATACCATACACAATGATTTAACTTTTAAGGCATTGGTAATGAGTATAAGGCAATTGGACTTGTTCGGTCAAACATATTTGAAACATGTGGTTGAATTGAAGGAACATCATTTTCGTAATCGCGATCAAATCAAATTTTTCACTCATCACATTATTGCGATTGTGAACAACAGCCAGCAAATGTTAGATTTGGCACATCAACTGAAACAAAAATATTGGCCCAATGCCCGCACAGAACATTACGAGTGTTTTGAAAAACTTGTTGAGACATTTCAAAATATACGTTCTCAAGCGGCAAGTTATTTATTAGAAGAAGCATTCCTGGATTTAGATGGCCACTTCAATGATTTGTTTACGCAAAAGTGGCTGACATCCTCTATATCGGTAGAGACAATTTGCATAACTTTAGAAGATTACTTTCAGGTACTGTTTTATTTGTATGTATATATAAGAATCGAAAAATCTCAATTCATATATTTTAGGATTACAATCACTTAACACCCTTAAATTTTGAAATGGTCATTAATGAGGCTCAAAAACAGTTGGCAAAACGTTACATACGAGCTATGCTCTCAAAGCGCTTATCACGCCCCTCGACGGATTGCGAAGCTATCAAGACTAAAATAAACTCTGAAGCTAAACGTTTAGAGAGATTTTTCGAAAAAATAGCACCTAATCTTTCATTAAGTGATTCTCCTCTAAAATTGATATCGATGCTCTCTAGTTTGCTTGTGTGTGATGTGGAGGTCTTACTTTTGGACTTGCATACGCTTTTGGGTAATTATCCATCATTGACAGAAGACCAAATTGTACGTCTCTTTTACATACGCAACGACATTAAAGCAGCCGAAATTCGTCAAAAGGTACAGGATGCCAATCAATCAAAAAAACCAATGGTCACTATTGCTAAGCAGGATTGTATATTTAAAGAAATTTTGTTTAGTGATAAACTGTGGTAACTTTCTTCATTCAAAACAACAATATTTACATACTCTTCGTTGTATGTAGGTATATGTATGAGTATACTTACGTGAAGTTTGGATTTATTTATACTTTTCAATAAAATTTTTTAAATAAAATTAACATTTATCAACACATTGTTATTATTATTGTTAGAAGTAATTTCTTTAGTTTTATTTAGACAAATATCAGCTGTTAAAGTTAACTATAATGGTAAGATCTAGGAAAATAAAAAGTAATAAATCCGAACATTTATTGCTTACTTAAATAATGTAAGTTAATGCGATTGAGGATCACATTGTAATAAGCGCACTATTGAGGGATCGCTTTTGGCTCCTTCAATAAATTCTTCTAGGCTTAATTTTCCATCCTTGTTTCGATCCATTTGCTTAAATATTTTATCAGTTCTTTTTTCGGGTGTACTTTCGTCTTCAGGCATTTTCATGACTGATCCGACCATTTTATATATGGCCGTAACGATTTCCAGCATTTCCTGCCGAGATATATAGCCATTTCCATCTAAGTCATACATGGAAAATGCCCATTTCAGTTTTTGTTCTAATTTTCCTCTCGATGTTACGCTAAGCGCACACAAAAACTCTCTAAAATCGATAGTACCATCACCGTTAGCGTCAAATGTGCGAAAAACGTGTTCTGCAAACTTACTTGCATCTCCGTAGGGAAAAAAGTTCCCATATATTTTTTTGAACTCTTCAACCGATAAATGTCCACTTGGACAATCCTTAAGAAATCCCTTATACCACTCTTGTATTTCAGCATCTGTAAACTCGGTATTCTGTTTTAAATCCTCCAGCACTTCTGGTTTCAACTTGCTGTTTTGTTTTCCCATTTTCTCCGCACATGCCGAGTAAAATCAAATGAAGCTCACATGCATAGAACTTTGCTATTTTTTGCAAAATCTAATCGAATATTTATTTAGCCCACTAATGTAAAATTCCATTCACAATCTAAAAAACTATTTGTCGAAAAACTGTACGCTTTTGATAAATCTGATGAAAAACAAAACAAAAGTATACAGTAAGCACTTTAGAGTTGTAAAACCATTAAATAACTGCGTACTCAGTAATCAATATCGACTATTTTTCTCTCATTCCAGCAGTCAATTCCAAAAGTCAACTACTCGTCAACTTTACAGTTGAGTGTTTTTTTAGAACATTTAAGAAAAATGTAAATTTTTAAGACTATCGTTAATTAACTAAATCTCGATTTAATAACAACTCAAAAAATGTCTGCTAACTTAAACTAAAACTTGATCAGTTGTTAATGCAATGAAACTGTTTACTATTAAAAATTTTTCTTTGAATTATCGTATAAAAAAAGCCTAGGGGTACTGATTAGTAACGAGTACCCAAAAAGTATTGATTATTTCAATAAGTAGTCAAAAGTACACATATTTTGCAACACTGCTACTAGCATTTACTCTTAAAGGCGATTTCATAATGTTCGTAGTTTATTTACTATGTTGGTACACGCATAAAAATTAACAAAAAATAGTTTTTACGAAAACTGAGAAAGCTCGTTATAATAATTGAGGAACTTCCTTAATTCCTTTTACAAAATAGAATTAAATATTGCAGAATTATTCATTATACCTATTATAAATAAATTTTTATTTTATTTTTTAAGCGTAATTATTATTTGTGATTTTTAATTTTTAAAAATTGAATAGGAAGGGATATCCAGCTTATAATCGAAATGTTGGTCTTAAAACGTTAACCAAAAATATACATACATATGTACATATAGGTACTTAATTAAAAGCGAAATCTATATCTGTGCCAATATGGAAAAGTAGCTTATCTCGTTTCGAGAAATCTTCAGTTTTGTTGAAGTTTTATTCGAGCATACAGTACAACTCAGCATATTTTAATTGACTCAAGCTTGGCAATTCTTTGCCATTTGTGTTAAGTTTTGGGCTTTGTTTTTGCAAAACATTTAATCCCCGCCCTCCCCCTTTAAAGTTGTTAAGCGGAGCTAGAGGGTAAATATGTTTCACAAAAATATTGTCCGTAACATTTTCTACAAAGTTGTTGAACATAACTTATACCTCAAATGCAATGAACACATGTTTCATATACCGATATGCTAAGGCGACCAGATTTTGAAAATAAAAATAGAGGACATAAAGAAAAAAGTAAAAAGTTTATTTGAAGTCAAGATTTTTTACATATTTTACAGACAAATTTACATTCACATATTTATATACCTATGTAAAGTAAAAGTTAAATATATAAAAATTTACATTTACTTATAATAAACTAGCATATACAGTGGGGAGCAGAGGTAAGTACATGTTTGTATATCTTGCACTTCTAAGGGAATAAGAAACACAATAATAATGCGATTTCAAAAATGTTTTTTGTATTTTATTTATTTTTTAATTCTTAGCAAAATTCAATTTAAAACAAAATAAAAAAAAAAACAACTAGTTCATTGGTAAACGTAAACAAAACTTCATATACTCAATTTTGCACCCGCGTATTTTCAACCATATTCTTAGACAAATTTAAAATTTACCGTTAATTTTGATTTGGTTTATGATTTAATTGTTGTTATTAATGTTTCTATTAATATAAATTTTAGTTTAACGTCGTGTTTAATAAAGTGCGTATGGTAAATAAAATGTGCATTTCAAATATAAAATACAAATTCCAAATTATTAAAAATTATGAGAAAGCTATCGCGAACCGAGGAAAATAGTATTTTAACCATGACAGAGAATGGCTTCTCATCAAGAGTAATTGCCAAAGAAATTCAAGTGAGTCAGTCAGTGGTGATAAGAGTCCGGAAAAGGCGAAATATTACTTCCCAAGCTCAAGTAATGGGTCGCCGGAGACTTTTAACGGATGGCGACGCACGTTTAATGATGAGAAAGATGAAGGCAGATCAATCTTTAACGCCAAGGAAGCTTCCCTAGCAATAAATAAAAATGTAAGCCGATGGACAGCAAGAAGAGCGCTCCACAACATTGGCTACATATCAGCTGTGAAAAAACCTAAACCTGCATTATCAAAGAAAAATGTTGCAGCACGGTTAAAGTTCGCCAAGGAACACTAAAATTGGCCTACCGATGATTGGAAACGAGTAATCTGGTTAGATGAATCCAAATTCAACTGATTTCAGTCAGACGGTAAGCAGTATTGCTGGCGCCGACCTGGGGAGACCATACAAAGACACTATGTTAAACAAACTTTTAAACATGGTGGAGGCAGCGTTATGGTATGGGGCTGCTTTACTTGGTGGCATATTGGACCACTGCAAAAAATTTATGGTATCATGCGAAAAGAGGATTATTTGAACATTTTAGAGATCCATCTTCCCGGTTTTGTGGATATGAGCGCATATCCTGAGGAAGAAGTCATATTTCAACAGGATGGCGACCCAAAGCACACCTCCAAAATCGTTAAGGAATGGTTGACTGGGCAAAATTTTTAGTTAATGCAGTGGCCAGCACAAAGTCCCGACCTCAATCCAATTGAGAATTTGTGGTCAATCGTGAAAAGACGGTAGGGACAGTATCAAACAGCCCCATCGAACTTAAACGAGTTGTGGCACCGTGTGCAGCTGGAGTGGCAGCGCATTCCTGATGACATTATTCAGAACTTGGTAGAAAGTATGCCGAAACGCATAATAAGTGTTTTAAATAATAAAGGACTATGGACTAAATACTAAAACTATAATCAATATTATTTGTAGTAGGAAGGTGCAAAATTGAGTACATGAGAGTTATTTAAGTTTTGTTTATGTTTTCCTATGAACTTGTTGTTTTTTTATTTTGATTTAAATTGAATTTGAAAAATTTTGAAATCGCATTATTATTGTGTTTCTTATTCCCTTAGAAGTGCAAGATATACAAACATGTACCCACCTCTGCTCCCCACTGTATATACCCGCTACTTCGTTAGCGTCTCCTTTTTCTTCGTGGACATATTTTTATGCCAAAGTTTATTTTTCTAGGTTTAAACTTGTTTAAATTCTAGCATTTAACACGATACTTTAGTAGAACCAAAAAGCTAAAGAAAAATATAAAATTTCCCGTATTTCCTTTTTTGGGTATTATATTTTTCCCCCATTAAAGAATCAAAAATTTCAGTATTGTAGTGGCAGCCCATAATTTAGTACGTATATGTCAATGAATGGAGGAAAATGTTTTGTAAAAAAAGTACCAAAATAGTTACGATTTTTACTCCTTAAATGTTCGAATTTCGAAAATGTAACAAATTTGTGTTCGTATTTTTTTGATAAGTATCGAATGTGGTATAAACTTTGTTTCTATGTTTATTGGTTCAAAAGATAAATGGGGTGTAAAAAAGTTCCAAAAGTCAGGTTTTACCCGTTTACTTCCTAAAAGGGCCGAATTTCAAAAAAGAGCCAGACACCTGTCCGCTTATTTTTCTAAAGAACAACAATAAGTATTGAATTTTTTTTATCTCTTTTAGTTTTGAAGATATAAGTTACCGAATTTTCCCGTTTTTACCCTTTTTTACCCCCTAAACATTCGAATTTTCAAAAATCCCGTCGTAGTGGATTGATTTGGAGAGTGACCAATCTCTGGTCTAAATTTCAAGTTTCTAGCGTCAGCGGCTTGGGCTGGGCGATGATGAATGAGTCAGTCAGTCACTTAGCAATTCTTTTATATATAAAAATGAAAAATAATGAAACTTAAAAATTCATTGCACTTATTCAAAATTTCATACTGTAAGTGTAGGAGAGTTCAGTAGGAGTATGAACTAGTGCTGGGAAATTATCGATAGTCTTAAAATAGCGAAAATATCGATAGGAAAAATATCAATATCGATATTATTATTATTATTTAAAATACAGCTATGAAGACATGTAACAGCAGCTTAACACACACAGTTTTTTGCCGCAAGTTTTTACTTGCTATTATTAATTCGCGGTGAATTACAGCAATGAATATAAAACAAGAAGAATGACAGGTGGTATGGATTGCTTAGCTGTGCTTTTTTAACTGCTAAACTGAAATTTGTACATGTTTACATAGGGACTGAAATGTCAAATATTTTTGTAATGTTCTAAAAAAAATGCAAATCCAAATGCAATTGCGAGCATTGGACAAAACAATGAACGACCATTAAGGCCGGGATTCACTATCCTACACAATCGTACGATTCATTCACACGAAAATTTTATGGAATTCTATCCGACACAAGAAAAATGTCTTCAAGATCTGTTGTCAATGCCACACTATTCCACAAAAATGATGCCAACTCAAATGACTCAGCTACTTTACAAGAAAATGCAACTCTGATCGCATAGAAACTATCATTTTATGAAAACTTTCATAAACATTTGCAAGTCGGACAGACTTGTCAAAAAAAATCTGGGTAAGAAGGTTCCTTTTATCAAATAAGGAACATATCGCTCATTTGCTGCAAGACCGGCAAAACTCAAAAAAGTCCATTTCGAGATAAACGCATTTAAAGTTTTTGATTTGCACTTACTACTTAGAAAAAAAGAAGACATATTCTCTTCAAACTGGGAAAGTATAAAAGATATAAAGATGAATTTAATACACAATATAAAGAAAAACAAAGCATCTGCATCTCTAACTCCAAAATTTAATTTTTTGAGTTATGCTGGTCTTGCAGAAAATGAGCGATATATGAACGAAAAAAATTAAAAATTTTTTTTTCAAAAGTTATCTCATATTTAAAATGTCAAAAATTCGACGAGTTAGCCGAATGTGTCGAGCTTATTTCTTCAATATCTCGAAAATACTTGACATACGAAGATGATTTTAATGTGATTAAAAAAAAATACTTGGGCTACAAACCATATATTGAAAAATATTTTTTTTTTTTGAAAAATGTAATATCTGCAAAATATTAAATTTAAAAAACGGACTAAGTCAAAAACTAATTTTTTTATTTGGCTAATTTTTTTTTTATATAAAACCTCAAACTGTTCTTTAAAAATCCTTAAACTTTGAAGGAGGTTTTTTTTTAAGATATGATTTTTTTTCTTTCGCAACCTTTAAAAAAACAATCTTAAAATAGATTTTTAATATGGCAATTTTGAGCAATAAGTACACTGTGCTAGTTGCAAAAAACAGACCAGCCGCGCACCTGGCATTTTACCCTGATTGGGGCACGCTGAATTCAGTGGTGCTAACCGTTTTTTTATCTAGATATCCACCCTTGCTCTTGGCTTAAAAAACTAGGTGGCGATAATTTTGATTTACACTCCGCATGATCATCGCAGTGGAACGACTCGGGACAAAGCAGTCCCTTATTCAACCCAGACGATAGGACCACCGATTTTGATCTTCCACACAAAACCTGGTGTAATTTAAACCGCATCTACTGCCAAAACTATGGATTCCCTAACCAAGTGGGGACTTGCTAATGACGCTAGCTGTCCATGCGGCCATCTTCTACAAACAGTTGACCACATAATTCCTAATTTCCCACTCCTGTAATTTCCAGGAAACACTGAAGAAATCAAGAACATAACACCCGAAGTCTTTAATTCTTTTAACTTGTAAAATGACTAACAATTTCTTTAGGTGGAGGGTATCAAAGATTCGGCACAGCCCAATTCATCACTCTAACCAATTTTTTTTTTTTTGGGGATAAAATAGCTAGAGAAGTTGGAAACGTTAGTATGTAACGTATTTGAGAGCCATATACATATATATACCTTTGAAAAAGCAGCTTATATCTAGATTTATTTAAAACTTTTGAAAATGCTTAGGTTTTAGCGGAATTAAAAAAAAAATTCCGCAAAATTAAATATTTAGCGGTTTCTAGCGGGTTTGAAGTCAGGTTTGGCGGAAAATGGTCAAAAAAAGTTGGCAACAGTGGCAACGAACTGCACCGTTTAATGTCTCAAAACAAAATAAACTAAACTTTACGAGTCAACCTGTATTTATAGTTCACAACCGGTAGTAGTTGTAGATTCAAGAACCTTCTAGGCGATTCGAGAACATTTTGTTCGAATTCGAAATTATGCAATTAAATCTTAAGTCTAATAATACGACATAATTTATAATTTACAAGATACTTAGTGCTGGTTCACACTCTTCAAGTTTTAGCCGTCAAGTCTTGAGTTTTTAGGAGAGAAGGGAAAAGAGAATGCCATTTCTTTTCCCCTCTCTCCTAAAAACTCGAGACTTGAGGAGTCAAACTTGACGTGTGTGAACCGGCACTTACTTGCCTTTCGGGACTTAAACTATTTTTGTTTAGCAACTGTGGCTTTCCCGCCTCTTCTGCGCTAAATTAAGCATTTAATATAATTTTCAAAATTATTATATTGCCCCTTGTTTTGAAAACATAAGGCAAAAAATGTCCTTCTTGTCCTTTTGAGATTAATTTTGCAGCCATATTGGAAAAAGATCGTCGTTTTTCAGGCACAGGTTACCTAACAAAAATGTATTTAATTTTAAGAATTGGAAATATGTGGTACAAATGGTAAAATGCACTCAATTTTCAAAAATATAAAAAAGTTTTGTGTTTGTCGCTATACAAATTATTAATAAGTTTTTTTTTTTATACCCTCCACCACAATTAGTTGTGAAGAGGGTATATTCAGTTTGTCATTCCGTGTGAAACTTTTTTACTATTCATCTCAGACCCTATAAAGCATATATATTCTGGGTCCTTGAGTAATTTTAAGTCGATTTAGCCATGTCCGTCTGTCCGTCTGTTGAAAACACGCTCACTTTCGAAAAACTCAAAAGAAATCAACAAACTTGGTGTCAAATTGCTTGTAGTTATCCTAAGCAGTTTGGGATTGAAATTCAGCAAAATCGGTTCAATAGGATCTGAGCTTTGAATCAAAATGTGGAACCACCACCTAAAAAAAATTGATAATTTTGTTACAAAAACTAACATAAATGGTGGAAAAATGCACAGAATGATATAAGATTTCGCAACAATTCGTTTTATTCAACTGGAAATCACGCTGTGAAATTTCGTGAAGATCCGTCAATAATTTACCCTAGGCCCCATATAAGCCCTACTCCCGGAAATCAGTATATTAAGCCTAAAACCCTAACTAACAATGCTATCATTACAAATTTTGGCAAGTCACAGTTACATAGGACTAGAAATTAAACTGTTAGGTTTCGTGAAGATAAAACTTACTTCCGGAAAACAACTTAGTACGCCTAAAAACGTAAAAAATAATGCTATCATAACAAAATTTGGTACATCAAAGTTTTATAGAACTAAAAATAAATCTTTGAATTTTCGTGAAGATCGGTTCATAATTTACCATAGGCCCCATATAAACTTTACTCCCGGAAAACAACTTAGGACGCCTAAAAACGTAAAAAATAATGCTATCATAACAAAATTTGGTACATCAAAGTTTTATTGGACAAGAAATAAAATTGTGTTATTTCGTGAAGATCGGTCCATAACTTACCCTGGGCCCCATATAAACCTTACTCCCGGAAAACAGTTTAGTACGCCTAAATCCGTAAAAAATAATGCTATCATAACAAAATTTGGTACATCAAAGTTTTATAGGACAAGAAATAAAACTGTGTAATTTCGTGAAGATCGGTCCATAATTTACCCTGGGCTCCATATAAACCCTACTCCCGGAAAACAGTTTAGTACGCCTAAATCCGTAAAAAATAATGCTATCATAACAAAATTTGGTACATCAAAGTTTTATAGGACAAGAAATAAAACTGTGAAATTTCGTGAAGATCGGTCCATAATTTACCCTAGGCCATAATTAATAACAAATCGTCACAGTTTAAGATAATAATAACATCATACAGATATTACTCCTTAAACATTCGAACTGTCGGTGGATGGTATCAAAGATTCGGCACAGCCGAATATAGCACTCTGACTTGTTTTATCTCAATTTAATATAAAAAGTGAGAAAGAAGAATATGAAAAAGTACATTTTGGCCATTGTTGCGACCAACAAAACTCAATACAACACTTGAGGTGAAGCAGAAATTACCCGATTAATATGATATTACACCTGAAATAAAATTAACTTTTTTTTATAAAATAACTTCATGATTTTTATGGCGCAAAAGACATCGTACGAAGTGACATCTGATTTTTTGGGTTAACTTAATAGTAGCTCAATATATTAATTAAACGTATTTCCTGCACAAACATATGCTTTTTGTGATTATAAAATGGGGCTTAAATGATGTCAAGTGAATGTTATAAAAGTAAGGGTTAATTTTTGACAAAAACCTCAAGCGAAAATTGAACAAAAAATGGTAAAGTTATTTAAATATTATTTAAAACGAATAGAAAAGCATCATAAAACTGACGTAAACAACTCGCCATCTTGAGTCTGTGTTATGATTTTTAAAATGTTTTAATGCGGAATCAAAAAATTCCTAAGTATCTATTATATTTGCCCATTCATTGGACAAAAAAAAAATTACCGAACTTTTTATTCTCGAAAAATAAAATTTTTGGATGCTTTTCTGCCGCGATTTAGCTCACGCGGTTACCAAAATAACCGTAATGACCAAAATAGACGGTTTATTTTACCAAAATAACCGGTTTGTTTGATATGGGCATTTCCGTTAAAAGGTCCACCGTGACCGAAAATTTAAAAGCTGATTATTTTACAATGTTGTTATAGAGAAATATTTAGATTTTACTAATTTTATAAATTTACCCAAAAGTTTGTTCACTTAGATGAACAATCAGACTGTAAAGTTGTGCAAACGTAATTTCTTATTTGTGAGAATGTTTTATTGTATGTTTTCTTTAATATTTCTCTTTCTTAAAAGAGGTGATATTTGATAAAAATTATTCCAAAAAAATTTTCTTACATGGTCTGTAATCTAAGGAATAGTTCAAAGAGAAATATATTATTCGGATTAACGGTACATTTTAATTTTATTTTGATCATTATTCAGTTAAATTATTATTATCGACCCAGATTTTGGCTTAAAAAAAGAAAATACAGAAGATTTTGGAAGCAAACCAAGACATTTTAATGTTACATTGCTACGTAAAATTCTGAAAGTAGTTTGACTAAAAAATTGTGCCAGGTTTCACTGAAATACGCGTTTTTATACATGGCCAAATAAACTACTTCTGTTTTTTTCACGTTCGAACCGCTACTTCTTTTGCCATTATCTTTAACCTAGAATCGCGCCCTCCATAAACTTTAGCATAGATAACAGTGCTCTCTTAGTGCTATAATTTAAGGGTTAAGAAAACGTAAAAATATTTTTTGCTTAAAATGTTATTGCATTTCTGATGCGTACGACTGTCACGTTCAACACTTTGGAATTACCCATATTCGACTTGGTTAAACCTAAAATAACCGGTTAAAACCGGTCCAATACTAATCGTTCGATCTCCCTAGTCCATAGGCTCCATAGACCGAGCATTATTTTTGATGATACAGTACTTTTCGTTTATAGTCACTACGCTTATAGTCACATTAGCGATATATTCCATTTTATCTGTTTATTTTTCCGCTATAAGTTAATTTAATATAAAGTATTTACGTTATAGTCCATTAGCGATATAAGCACATTTGCCATATATGCCATTTATCCACAGTAGTCAAAGGGAAAAAGTAAAGCAAATTAATAGCGTTATAGTCACATTAGCAAAATTTACTCAATTCTTTTTAGTTTTCGAATCAAAAATCCATCCAAAGAAAGAATAAATTAAATCATTTAATTTTTGTCATCAACTCTCTACTCGTAAAAACTTCGTTTTTGCCGTTGGTATCAGTTATGAAATATGTTGTTATTATTTTAACTATTCCTGTAAAGTAAGGAAAACGTTAGTTAGGGCTTTTCTATATTAAAGTAACGATATGTGAATTAGCCTTATAGTCACATTAGCGATATAGTCCACGTTATGGTTGCAACTTAAGGAAGTGACTATAAGCGAAAAGTACTGTATATAAAAAATCAGCGTTTTGTATAATATTAAATTCTTTTAAAGCTCTGTTTGTATCTTATTCTCACTCATTTGCACATTTAAAAATGTTATTTTAATTTAGCATAACATACTTACATTTTGAACCAAAATAAACGCATGTTATGCTGCTATTAAATCAAATTCTGTTAAAAGTCTTTTGCAGAGCCGCTGTTTTTAACACTTTGCTGCGCTGTTATGACAACCGATAACAACAAAATTAAAAGGAGCAGCAGAACACACAACAGCAATAAAAATTTATACAGACATACAATTGCTTTTGTTATATTTCGTCAGTGTTACCACTACTAGTACAATTTAAAATTACGCTTGGGATGAAGTAAAATTACCCGATTCAAATGATATAAAACCTTCTATCAAATTAACGTTTGATTAGATAAGAAACTTTTACAAAAAAAAAAAAAAAAAAAAACAAATACATAACATTTATTTAAAGGAGATTCAATATTTGTCATACTATTAAGGGCTAAAAAATCAGTGCAAGTTAAACTCTATGTTTGGCTTAAAACGTGTTTAAGCCAGCAAATCTATAAATCAGTAAACATATAAACGTTATATACTATGATATAAGCCATCTCTAAAAGCATAAATCCATAAGAATTTGACAACATTTATAACAGTGTTGCCACAATATTATTTTTTAAACTACATATAATACTATAGAGTGGTTCGAAAAAAATTTTTTTTGTCAGTTCCCCCTAGGATTAAAGATAATGTAAAAACAATTCCAAAAATTATTTTTTTTTTATTTTTTTGCCACGCCTAGAAATACCGCCCTTTTAGATTTTTGTTTACTGTGTCGCCATTTTTAGTCCGATCATAACATTTTGTATATCGGTGTTCATGGCTCTGTAAGGGCTACATTTCTGTCTTTAATAGTTTTTTATACAGAAGTTGTATCAAAATAACACAGCTTCATTTTAGTTCAATAATATTTAGCGTTTGGGAGGGTATAAACCGAGCTTTTGAAAGACATGACTAGAATTTGCGTGGTATAAAACAAACTATGAAAGACAGAAATGTAGCCCTTACAAAGCCATGAACACCGATACACAAAATGTTATGATCGGACTTAAAATGGCGACACAGTGAACAAAAAACTAAAAGGGCGGTATTTCTAGGCGTGGAAAAAAAATAAAAAAATTATTTTTGGAATTGTTTTTACATTATCTTTAATCCTAGGGGGGGGGGGACTGACAAAAAAATTTTTTTCGAACCACTCTATAATACTAGATTAACCCAGTGAGCTTTGCTACCCTCATTAAAATAAAATAAGTATTTTAAATACAGATCTCGTGCATTGTTTTCGAAGCTATTTGTACCAAGTATAACCAGTTACACATAAATCTATATGGTATTTGTATTAAATATCCTCTTTTTTTACAGACATTGTTCATTTATAACCAAGCTATTTGTAATGGGTGTTTTTTTTATAGAGTGACATAAGTTTAAATCATAATAAAACAAGGACACACATTTTTACTATCAATTAAATGAGCTTAATTGGAAAGAACATTTCATTAAATCAATGTTTAAATATGATTTCTGCCATGTGGCCGCACCTATTAAGTAATTTTCTGTGGATGTAATGGCGTTTCGGGAAAAGATTGTGGATTCTCCTCACTCCAAATGCGACAATTCTGCTTATTTATGTACCCATTCAACCAGACATGGGCTTCATCGTAAAATAAAATTTTGGATGGAAATTCAAAATCAATATCAATTTGTGCTCCAGCTCATTCGCGAATTATTTTGATTAAAAATTTCAACAATTTGCACTCGTTGCTATGGTGCTAGTCGATTCATAACGAATGCTATTAATGCTTGTTCATAACTTGTAAACTTTCGCTTTTGCTTTTTTCGGAGATACAGAAATCTATTATGTCTTTGCATTGGAGTTGCCAGGCTCACTTATTTTATCCCACCAATTTTTTGGAGCTATGCGTACCAAATTTGGAGCATTTTTCTCCAACTGTTCTCCATATATAATTTAATCTATTTTGCCCACATTGTCAGATGTTGTATACCGAAAACCAAGATATTTGGACCAAATTTGGAAACTTTAGCTCTTTCCGTTCTCCAGTTAGTTAGAAATTTATTTTGTCTTTGCATGGGAGGTGCCACGCCCACTCAAAATTTCCAAAAAAATTATAGCTATAGCTCCTTCCAGACCATCAGTATTATACTTTTCATAAAGATCGGTTCAGCAGTTTAGGCGGCTATAAGGTACAAACAAACAAACAAATAAACATACAAACACACTTTCATTTTTATATATACATATATATTTTTAAAGTTTGTGAATTGGTTTAATATAATTTTTCTCAAATTAGTTTTACAAATGTTAATGGTGCTTAATATTCTGTTAACTGAAGCATGATAAAAACATTTTTTTTTATCTTTCATAATATTGGTAACAGGTTATTTTGTAGTTTGAATACCTTTCCTCAAAAAACTTCGGATTCTAAGTCCCTATGAAGTTCATAATCTAAGAGTACATGCTGGTCTATTTCATTGCCAAGCTCTTGCAATATTTAACGAGGGAAATCTTTTCTTAAAATAAACAGCGACAAGATGACTGAGCATTTTTTGGATGAACAATGCCCAAAATGGTAAATATTTCTGCGCTGAAACAACTAAAATATGAGAATAGGATGACAAGGACTCATGCGATTATATACAAAATTTGTATATTCACTTGAAATATCCTACATATATGCTCTGGCTTTTTAAGAAGTCGTTTTTTTTTATCATTTCTGTAGCAATAAAGAAAAAGTACTTACGTATATTCATATATTTTTTTTTTAGTTTTTTTTTTGTGATTTATGAAAATTTATTGCTGTTCTAATATGGAGGGTTCAAAGCTGAACCGAACCAAGTCATAAAATAAAATGCATATATGTATTTCAAAACTGGTGTGAAATTCTTCGCAAAGTTTAACTCTTTCGAGCTCTGTAACGGTTATATACCCATGTCAATGGGTCCAGAAATTAATGCAAATTCACTTACTCAAACTCAAAATATTATCGAATTTTCATTTTTGACTTGGCTCGCTTCAGCTCTGAGCCCTCCATATCATCATCACTTTTCTGCGGTTTTAGGTTTTTTAACTTTTTATATCTGATGTCACATATCAAAAATGTTATCGCACTTTGAAAAAATATAGAAAATGTAATTTTGCTATAACTTCCTAAAAAGTCGTACAAAATAATTGAAACCTTGGTTTCGAACATGAAAGTCTCAAATTTGCTATTAAAAATAAATTAACTTAAGTCAACTTAAGCACTTTTTCGTTTATACCACAGATTTGCAATATAAGTATAAATTCTTTAATTGTACAGCATTTGTTTTTCTAACTGGAATATTGAATTAAATGATATTAATACAGCTAAAGGCTAGTTTACACTACTATACTTTGTTTTAATACATGTCAAAAACTCAATTAATATGTAAAAATTTGATAGTGTGAATGCAATGTGTTATGACAATGACAAGTATTACGAAAAAATTCGACATCCCATACGACTTCAACGTTTTTTGAAATATATCAAAACAATACTACTTTTCATTTGATCATGTGTGACTTCAAACTGTAATGTTACATTCGATTTTTTGACAATCGCAGCAAAACTCATTAGATTTCTATCTCACAAAGTATTATGGAATACTTAAGACTTGTCTGAAAGTGTAAACTAGCCTTGACGAATACGATGAAAACTTCAAGTATTTACTTTTTTCATCGAAAAGATCTAACATGAATTAAGTCGACGGAAACGGATCTTCGAAAATCTCCAGTCTCAAAACTTTAAATTACAACTGTCTTTCCAAGAGAGAAAAAACTGCACCCATTTCGAGTAATAATCTACGAAATGGCAATACTGTATTTTGCATAAAATTTCTAAATAATAAAATGAAAAGGTTTTGTGAGCAAAGTGTTAATAACTAAATTTCAGTCTGCTAAGAGAGTGTTTGTCGAGCTCTTATTAAATTTAGACGAAAGAAAAATCCGAAAAACTCATGGTGTCGCGGACGAAACAAAAACTATCTAAATATTTTTTATAAAAATAAATGAAACATTAATATTTAATGAAATTTAAACGCAACATAAAGGAAAATTAATGAAATTAAGAAAATAATTACAAGCCAAAAAGTGAGTTTTAAATATAATAAAATAACCTTAAAAACAAAACCAATTTGCAAAGAAAAAAAAACGAACACGTGAAATATTATGAGTAAACAACAACAAAAGATTGAAAAAAAGAATGTATCTTATAGTTTAGGTCATAATAACATATTGAAAAAACAAAAATTACTTGAAATAAAACATCCCTCAAGAATATATTTGATTTACTTGTTTATACCTACTCTTACAAGGAAAACTATTTGGTTTTACAGTGGATGAAAAAAACATTTATTTTTTTCGTGTTTGAAATTTTTTGTGTAATTTGTATTATAATTTGTGTAATATTCTTGTATTTCTATAATGAACCCCTGAAGATGGTGAACAATGATGACTGAAATATTGGGAAAATAAAAGAAAATTTTAAAAACAAAATATGTTTATAAATTTTTTATCTAAAATTTGTATAAACTCATCACCTAATGCCGAACAAAATCAACAAACTACAAAAATTAAAAGTTATATACATATTAATTTTTGAAGAAAAATACAACAATTCAATAAAAATAAGGTCTGTTTGACAAAACAAAATCAATTTTGTATTATCATACATGTGCCTTACAATTAAAGTATTTTTTGGTTTGCTGCTGTTGTTATATTTTTTATTTACACAAACAAACCTTCAAAAAAAAAAAAAAATGATACATATCTATATACATACATACATAAAAAAATATCTTAACCAAACCTTTAATGCAATCATACGAAACCACCCAGTCAGTTGGCCATTCCGTCAACAAAAACCAACCCAACAAGTCAGCCTGCTTGCAGTTAATTTTAACATCTACAATTTCTTAGTTCAGATAAAGCCACTTAGTAAAAGGTTTATAGTCCATGTTCAGAATATTGAAAGTGTCGATTCAATGAAAGCTAAAAGCGATATAAATTTATTATAGCCTTCACCAGATGGAGAGGGAATTTTGTGTTTATACTGATATTTGTTACTTTAACCGACTCAGAATAACTTCCTGAGGCGATTGATGACTATCCGTCCTTTCATTTAAATCTTGTTATACAAGTATACACAGAAAAAAATAGAAAATCGAAATTAATTAAACAATTCGTTCAGACAATTAATTTTTTTTTACTAATTTTGTCCCTGCAAAAGAATTGTTCATATCAACTAACGGATTTGTGTTGTCAAGTCATGCGATACAAACTCATCATAATTGCATAAACTAAAAAATACACAAACATTTGGTAAAAAAAACATGATTTGGTAAAAAAATAATTGCAGCAAACAAAAAATTAATTGAAAAACAAATGAACAGCAATTAATTATTTAATTGAACAATTTTTGGCAAATATTTTTTCTGTGTAGAGGGCAAATTTGAAAATAATTCAAGAATGTGAAGTAGTAGACTGGTCGCATCTTGAATGGGATTTTTTTTTTTTTAAATTTAATTGTTTGCGCTACTTCAAATATGAGGTTTGGTGTAAGAAATCATGATCTAATTTTTCAGGTCAATCCAACGGTGCCTAGCCGTGCCGGGTGGGGCCCAAAGTTCCCCATATTATAAAAAAACATCTTTTCTATCAGATCTTTATAGTTATACTAGTTGAAAAGCCGAAAATCAAAAATATGGCTTCGTTACGATCTTCCGCAGAGAAAGTACTTCAAGTGTGCCAAATTTCAGCTTCCTATGTCATCAGGTGGCTTCAGAAAGTTGCGGAAAGAATAGGACATACATGCAAACATCCTGACATACTAAGAAATTATATATTGTATAGATAGATTAACATATGTTCGCGCAACTCAAAAACGCTTTAGCTTATTGAAAAACTAAAAAAAACCGAAATTCCGCAATAAAATTTACTTTAAGAAAGTTAAAACTTTTTTCTTTATGTTGGCTTTGGTTTTCGAGATATACCGTTATTTCGAAAATTAAGGAGGTTGCACAACATATGTTCGCGTAACTCAAAAACGCTTTAGCTTATTGAAAAACTAAAAAAAACGAAATTCCGCAATAAAATTTACTTTAAGAAAGGTAAAACGTTTTTCTTATATGCGCAGTAGACCGGGTCGACCTCCATACAAAAAAAAAAAGTTGTGCCAGTCACCCCCTAGAATGAAAGATATGTCAATTAAGTTTCTAAAACAGGAAAGAATTTTTTTTTGCCACGCCCCAAAATACAGCACTTTTGGTTTTTTATATGTAGCGCTGCCATTAAAAGTCCGATCTCATCATATCGCATATCGTTGTTCATGGCTTGATAGTGGCTTCATTTTTGTCTTTGGTGACTTTTCAACCCGACCTGAAATTCTGGGCGCCACTTATGCCATCTCGGATCCTTCCCCCAAATGTCCAATTTTTTTGACGGTCCAAGAAAGTCCTAATAAGACAAAAATTAAGCCACTATCCAGCCATGAACAACGATATGCGATATGATGAGATCGGACTTTAAATGGCAGCGCTACATATAAAAAACCAAAAGTGCTGTATTTTGGGGCGTGGCAAAAAAAAATTTTTTCCTGTTTTAGAAACTTCATTGACATATCTTTCATTCTAGGGGGTGACTGGCACAACTTTTTTTTTCGACCCACCCTAATGCGCAGTCGTTTTAGAAACATAATTTTTTTTCTGGAAAAAAAAATAATTTTTTTATTAAAATTTCGGAATTTTTGTTTTTAAAAATTCATAAAAAATTGAAAAATTTTATGCAGACATATAAAAAACAAAACAAGCTATAATTGATTAAAATCTGTAAACAACTTTTTATTTTATGTACATATTCATAAAAGATGTGGCGGTTTAATAAAATTCTTAAATTAATTAAAATGTTTAGTCTTTTGTGAATACATAAAATCAAAAGTTGTTAACAGATTTTAATCATTTATAGCTTGTTTTGTTTGCAATGTTGTTTTTAATATGTCTGCATAAAATTAGAAGCATAGCTGCATTTTTAAATTTTTTATGAATTTTTAAAAACAAAAATTCCGAAATTTTAATAAAAAAATTATTTTTTTTTCCAGAAAAAACATATGTTGTGCAACCTCCTTGATTTTCGAAATAACGGTATATCTAGAAAACGAAAGCCAACATAAAGAAAAAGTTTTAACTTTCTTAAAGCAAATTTTATTGCGGAATTTCGGTTTTTTTAGTTTTTCAATAAGCTTAAGCGTTTTTGAGTTGAGCGAACATATGTTAATCTATCTATACAATATATAATTTCTTAGTATGTCAGGATGTTTGCATGTAAGTCCTATTCTTTCCGAAACTTTCTGAATCCATCTGATGACATAGGAAGCTGAAATTTGGCACACTTGAAGTGCTTTCTCTGCGGAAGATCGTAACGAAGCCATATTTTTCACATTGTGAAGCCTATTTTATATGACGAAAGGCAAACTATTATTTCATCTAGTCTCTATATATAGAAAAAATTATTGCCCAATTATTTTCAAACAAACGTCCGTATACGAACTAGAGTTGTCAACCGATTCAGAACTCTTCTTCGAATAATTTCAAAACGACGATTTTCGAATAACAAATAAATCGATTAATTAATGTCGATTAATTGAACAATTTTTTTTATTACAAAATAAATTAAATAAAAGATTAAAATTTGATTTATTCTCATACGTTTTTAGTGATTTTATACAAAATGTAGGATAGTTAAAATATATTTTTGCCATAGCCCTGGTTGTAATTAATCTCAATTTTTAGTAAAAAAAAACCGTGCTGAGTACTCATTGTATTTTAAAAATGTATTTTGTGTTCTTATTAAACAAATCTTAACAAATAATTGAGTAGATGAGTTGCAAAAGTCGTTCGTTACAAAATTAAAAATACGTGTTGACAGATTCTAACAGTTCTTTTGGCGCCTTTTGAGGAGAAATACTAATTGTATCAATGCATGTCATCTTCTATGATTTTATCACGGACATGCGTTGATTCAATCAGAACATTTCGTCTAATAAAGCGTAAAAAGAACTGTAAGAATGAATCATTTGCCATCTCGTATTTTTAATTTTGTATTAAGGGTTTGATTTTGTATTAAGGGTTTGAATTAAGGGTTTTACGATGCCTTTAAGTAATACAACGACATGGAGTTAAGATGAAAAATTTTATGCATCAAAAAAAAAAAAAAAAGAAGTCATAGCGGATGGAATGGAAGATTTTCCATAGTAATTTTTTTGTTAAAATAATTCTTTTATTCGTTATTCTCATCGATTAATCGAATAATTTTTTAGATTTAATCGTTTGATCGAACGAACAAAAACAATTATTTGAATTATTCGAACAAAATTGAAAGGCGAATAATTGACAACTCTAATAGGAACCCACTTCCTGTAATTGTACTCTTTTCTCTTTAAACTATTTTCGCAAAATTTTGTTATAGTAGATCAATAAAACAAACATTTTTTTGAGAAATATATTTTACTTAAGTTCTCAACGATTCGATATTTTCCCAAAACCGGGTTTAAAACACACACTTTTTGAGAAATCGGGTTTCAGTTTTTTTCTTTAATCATCGCTTCGAACAACGGGTCTTCGTTTTTCTTCTCAATAATTCGTATATCTCTTTTATAAAATCGTCCACCACTACACCTCTTCCAATTGTAATTCTGAAAGCGTCAATTGTTATTCAGAAAGCTTCAATTGAATTCAGATTAGTACGTTATAATTCAGAAAGCTTTAATTGTAATTCAGATTAGTCAATTGAAAATCGGAAAGCGTCAATTGTTAATCAGAAATTGTCAATAGTAATCCAGAAAGCAACAAAATTGTATTAACTGTTTATTTCTAATTTTTTATAACAAAAAAGAAAAAAAAAATGGGCACTAAAGAGCTTAATATATAGGTTTATATTTTTTTTTATATTTTTATTATACCATAAAGTATATATATTCTGGGTCCTCGAGTAATTCTAAGTCGATTTAGCCATGTCCGTCTGTCTGTCTGTCTGTTGAAAACACGCTCACTTTCGAACAACTTAAAATAAATTAACAAACTTGGTGCCAAATTGCTTGTAGTTATCCTAAGCCAACATAAAGAAAAAGTTTTAACTTTCTTAAAGCAAATTTTATTGCGGAATTTCGGTTTTTTTAGTTTTTCAATAAGCTTAAGCGTTTTTGAGTTGAGCGAACATATGTTAATCTATCTATACAATATATAATTTCTTAGTATGTCAGGATGTTTGCATGTAAGTCCTATTCTTTCCGAAACTTTCTGAATCCATCTGATGACATAGGAAGCTGAAATTTGGCACACTTGAAGTGCTTTCTCTGCGGAAGATCGTAACGAAGCCATATTTTTCACATTGTGAAGCCTATTTTATATGACGAAAGGCAAACTATTATTTCATCTAGTCTCTATATATAGAAAAAATTATTGCCCAATTATTTTCAAACAAACGTCCGTATACGAACTAGAGTTGTCAACCGATTCAGAACTCTTCTTCGAATAATTTCAAAACGACGATTTTCGAATAACAAATAAATCGATTAATTAATGTCGATTAATTGAACAATTTTTTTTATTACAAAATAAATTAAATAAAAGATTAAAATTTGATTTATTCTCATACGTTTTTAGTGATTTTATACAAAATGTAGGATAGTTAAAATATATTTTTGCCATAGCCCTGGTTGTAATTAATCTCAATTTTTAGTAAAAAAAACCGTGCTGAGTACTCATTGTATTTTAAAAATGTATTTTGTGTTCTTATTAAACAAATCTTAACAAATAATTGAGTAGATGAGTTGCAAAAGTCGTTCGTTACAAAATTAAAAATACGTGTTGACAGATTCTAACAGTTCTTTTGGCGCCTTTTGAGGAGAAATACTAATTGTATCAATGCATGTCATCTTCTATGATTTTATCACGGACATGCGTTGATTCAATCAGAACATTTCGTCTAATAAAGCGTAAAAAGAACTGTAAGAATGAATCATTTGCCATCTCGTATTTTTAATTTTGTATTAAGGGTTTGATTTTGTATTAAGGGTTTGAATTAAGGGTTTTACGATGCCTTTAAGTAATACAACGACATGGAGTTAAGATGAAAAATTTTATGCATCAAAAAAAAAAAAAAAAGAAGTCATAGCGGATGGAATGGAAGATTTTCCATAGTAATTTTTTTGTTAAAATAATTCTTTTATTCGTTATTCTCATCGATTAATCGAATAATTTTTTAGATTTAATCGTTTGATCGAACGAACAAAAACAATTATTTGAATTATTCGAACAAAATTGAAAGGCGAATAATTGACAACTCTAATAGGAACCCACTTCCTGTAATTGTACTCTTTTCTCTTTAAACTATTTTCGCAAAATTTTGTTATAGTAGATCAATAAAACAAACATTTTTTTGAGAAATATATTTTACTTAAGTTCTCAACGATTCGATATTTTCCCAAAACCGGGTTTAAAACACACACTTTTTGAGAAATCGGGTTTCAGTTTTTTTCTTTAATCATCGCTTCGAACAACGGGTCTTCGTTTTTCTTCTCAATAATTCGTATATCTCTTTTATAAAATCGTCCACCACTACACCTCTTCCAATTGTAATTCTGAAAGCGTCAATTGTTATTCAGAAAGCTTCAATTGAATTCAGATTAGTACGTTATAATTCAGAAAGCTTTAATTGTAATTCAGATTAGTCAATTGAAAATCGGAAAGCGTCAATTGTTAATCAGAAATTGTCAATAGTAATCCAGAAAGCAACAAAATTGTATTAACTGTTTATTTCTAATTTTTTATAACAAAAAAGAAAAAAAAAAAATGGGCACTAAAGAGCTTAATATATAGGTTTATATTTTTTTTTATATTTTTATTATACCATAAAGTATATATATTCTGGGTCCTCGAGTAATTCTAAGTCGATTTAGCCATGTCCGTCTGTCTGTCTGTCTGTTGAAAACACGCTCACTTTCGAACAACTTCAAATAAATTAACAAACTTGGTGCCAAATTGCTTGTAGTTATCCTAAGCAGTTTGGGATTGAAATCCAAGCAAAATCGGTTCAGTAGGACCAGAGCTATGAATCAAAATGTGGAACCACCACCTAAAAAAATTGATAATTTTGTTACAAAAAATAACATAAATGCTGGAACAAGGCATGGAATGAGATAAGATCTTGCAAAAATTTGTTTTATTTGACTGGAAATAACGCTGTTAAATTTCGTGAAGATCGGTATATAATTTACCCTAAGCCACATATAAACTCCTCCTGGAAAACAGTTTAGTACGCCTAAAACCGTAAAAAATAACGCTAGCCTAACAAAATTTGGCACGTCACAGTTTTTTAGGACTATAATTGATACTGTGTAATTTCGTAGAGATCGGTACATAATTTACCCTAGGCCCCATAGAAACCCTACTACCGGAAAACAGTTTAGTACGCCTAAAACCGTAAAAAATAATGCAATCATAACAAATTTTGGCTCGTCAAAGTTTTATAGGAGTATAAATGATACTGTGTAATTTCGTGAAGATCGGTACATAATTTACCCTAGGCCCCATAGAAAACCTACTCCCGGAAAACAGTTTAGTACACCTAAAACCATAATTAATAACAAATCGTCACAGTTGAAGATAATAATAATAAATAGACATCATACAGATATTACTCCTTAAACATTCGAACTGTCGGTGGAGGGTATCAAAGATTCGGCACAGCCGAATATAGCACTCTAACTTGTTTTTTTTACCTAATACACCATGAATCATATATGTACATATACTCTGGGTCATTGAGTCATTCCCATCTTTCTGTCCATTTGTTGAAAACACGCTTACATTCGAACAAGTTAAGAGAAAAGAACAATATTGTTGCCAAATTGTTTCTGGACTAAGGGCCCATCCCAACTACCTCGCTCGGGATCTAATAAAGTTCGAAGGTCACGGGAGGCGGAAAAGAACCGACACTTTGAGCCTAGCAGGCCTTTCTTGACACTTGAAAGCAATTAATTAGCGGTTACATTGGAAATGCCTAATAAATAACAATCAGGATTAAGCTTTGAATACATTGTAATTTTCGACAAGAAAGATTCAATTAAAAAAAAAATTCAAAATTATTAGCAGTTTGACATTGAAGCAAAATCGGTTCAGTAAGATAGGAGTTATGAATTTAAATGTAGAATATCTACTCCTAAAATTTTATAATTTTGTTACTGAAACTAACATAAATAGTGGCGGAATGCAAGGATTGATAAAGGATTTTGCACAAATATAAACACCAGTCTCGGAAAACCGCAGGTTAGGTTAATTGAGCTGCCATCGAGAGATAGCTTACTTGGGTCCTTCAGTTGTCCATTTGTGATCCCCAGCGCCAATGCTCATTCTATAGAGCAGTTACTCAATAAGGGGTCACTAGATGTCATATAGACACCCGTTAGGGAAGCAATGACATCCTCGCTATTATTAAATATACATATATATCCATCGATATGCGATTAAACCTAAGCCAGTTAGCCGCCCGCCATATGGCAGCGATTTCCGCCTGTAGGACACTACAGTCATCCGGCTTATCTAGCCAGTTTGACAATGTAAACATTAATAACGAATAATGCTATTGTAGTAAAATTTGGTTTGTCATACATAGTTTTTAAAGAAAAAATCACACCGTTTCATTTCGTGAAGATCGGTTCAGTTTACCATATAAAGTGGGCTAAAACCGTATCAAATATAGATATTGCGGTAAAATTTTCTTAAATTTGGCTAGAAATAACACAATGTATTGAGAATTGGTCTTATTTAGGTTTTTAATACTTGAAATCACTCTGCAGAATTTTGAGAAAGCTGATCCATAATTTACCATGGGTCCAATACAAATTCTCCCTCTGAAAATAATTTAAGTACGACTAAAAATGTTACGAATCATGACATTTTATTCAAATTAAGCTTTATATGACTAGAAATAAAAGCATAAAACTTTCATGTGGTCGGCCAATAATTTGACAAGGTTTTTTACCGCAACTATTTAAAATACTGATGTCAGTTCTTATAAAGATTAGCTAATAACCGAAATAAATGATTGAGATAAAAAAAAGTGGGGTTGGTCATACATTTGACCCACCTAGGGGCATCCTAAGCACTGCATGGCGCAAATTTAAGAATTTCACTAAACCGCAATATTTGTATGGTTGAAATACTTAAATTTGGCCCCAGCAGCGCCTAGGATGCCCCTAAATAAACTAACAATAAACTAAACCGTTTTTGAGTTACGCGAATAAATGTTGTGCAACCTCCTCCATTTTCGAAATAACGATATATCTCGAGCTAACCGAAAAAAAACGGTTAGAAGCATAAGATTCAGCGTACCCGAATTATGTTAAAACGCCAGGTGCCCGGCTTGTCGCAAAAAAATCAAATTCTAGACAGTGTAACTTTTCGTGGAAATTCTCATTTCATAGAGTTGAGGCAACGCTTTGAAATTAGAAAATTTGATTTTGACAGAGCGTTTAAAAGTGAAATTCGCCGCTTTTGTTAATAAATAATGGCAATTTAGCTATTTTTAGTTCAATATAGCGGTTTTAACCCCATTTTTTATTTCTGTTATGTGGGTTTTATTCAGTGTTGCCAATTTAGCCATTTAGTGGCTAGATTAAGCCATTTTTAACCCTGTTTAGCCATTAAAAAATTAGTTTAGCCGTTAGCGATTTTTTAGCCATTTTTCAACTTGTTTAGCCATACAATTTTTTTGCCGTTTTTCTTTTAAACGAATAATTTTTATTTTATTATAAACGCCTTTAATTTAAATCACAACTTTTACAAATGTTGAAAATCGCTATAAGCTATGACACTGAAACATTTTTATGAATTTTTAAAAACAAAAATTCCGATATTTTAATAATAAATAATTTTTTTTTCCAGAAAAAACATGTGTTGTGCAACCTCCTTAATTTTCGAAATAACGGTATATCTCGAAAACGAAAGCCAACATAAAGAAAAAGTTTTTACTTTCTTAAAGTAAATTTTATTGCGGAATTTCGGTTTTTTTTAGTTTTTCAATAAGCTAAAGCGTTTTTGAGTTGCGCGAACATATGTTAATCTATCTATACAATTGGGGGATTCACAAGGTGTCATAAAGTCATAAGTCTTAAAATAATAACATGAAGAAATACAACTGTTGTGAACAACCCCTCATAATTTAGTGTGCTATTTTTAATTTAAATCAGCTGATTTAAAAAAAATATATAAAAAATAAATGTTTACCTACCATCAAAATATTTTTTAGTTCTAATCCATGAATTAATAAATTAAATTAGATCTTACCTGACTATTTTCCATTTTTTAGACGCAAATCACAAATAAATTTTATTTCGTTTGTTTACCAAACATCAGAGTCCTAAGCCGATATAATTTGACGCCGCAAGTGTTTTTTTGCAAAAATTGCTAGCCGCAGGTTATATTCGGATATTAGCCGGATAAAACTATACCATCAACGGCTACAAAAACTAATGTGGATCGGCTCAGCCGCTCAGCGCAGGTCTCTTCTGATCAATTACGACAGCACAATAAACATAGCAAGCAATGTACTATTAATTTAAGACACTTTTTGTTTACAAAGCAACAACAATATTTTTAAACCATTGTAAAATGTTAGAACATTATGACAATTTAACATGATAGCACACCTTGTGAATACCCCAAATATATAATTTCTTAGTATGTCAGGATGTTTGCATGTATGTCCTATTCTTTCCCCAACTTTCTGAATCCATCTGATGAAATAGGAAGCTGAAATTTGGCACACTTGAAGTACTTTCTCTGCGGAAGATCGTAACGAAGCCATATTTTTCACATTGTGAAGCCTATTTTATATGACGAAAGGCAAACTATTATTTCATCTAGTCTCTATATATAGAAAAAATTATTGCCCAATTATTTTCAAACAAACGTCCGTATACGAACTAGAGTTGTACCGATTCAGAATAATTCGATTAATCGATCAAACAAAACCAAACTCTTCTTCGAATAATTTCAAAACGACGATTTTCGAATAACAAATAAATCGATTAATTAATGTCGATTAATTGAACAATTTTTTTTATTACAAAATAAATTAAATAAAAGATTAAAATTTGATTTATTCTCATACGTTTTTACTGATTTTATACAAAATGTAGGATAGTTAAAATATATTTTTGCCATAGCCCTGGTTGTAATTAATCTCAATTTTTAGTAAAAAAAAACCGTGCTGAGTACTCATTGTATTTTAAAAATGTATTTTGTGTTCTTATTAAACAATTCTTAACAAATAATTGAGTAGATGAGTTGCAAAAGTCGTTCGTTACAAAATTAAAAATACGTGTTGACAGATTCTAACAGTTCTTTTGGCGCTTTTTGAGGGGAAATACTAATTGTATCAATGCATGTCATCTTCTATGATTTTATCACGGACATGCGTTGATTCAATCAGAACATTTCGTCTAATAAAGCGTCAAAAGAACTGTAAGAATGAATCATTTGCCATCTCGTATTTTTAATTTTGTATTAAGGGTTTGAATTAAGGGTTTTACGATGCCTTTAAGTAATACAACGACATGGAGTTAAGATGAAAAATTTTATGCATCAAAAAAAAAAAAGAAGTCATAGCGGATGGAATGGAAGATTTTCCATAGTAATTTTTTTGTTAAAATAATTCTTTTATTCGTTATTCTCATCGATTAATCGAATAATTTTTTAGATTTAATCGTTTGATCGAACGAACAAAAACAATTATTTGAATTATTCGAACAAAGTTGAAAGGCGAATAATTGTCAACTCTAATAGGAACCCACTTCCTGTAATTGTACTCTTTTCTCTTTAAACTATTTTCGCAAAATTTTGTTATAGTAGATCAATAAAACAAAAATTTTTTTGAGAAATATCTTTTACTTAAGTTCTCAACGATTCAATATTTTCCCAAAACCGGGTTTAAAACACACACTTTTTGAGAAATCGGGTTTCAGTTTTTTTCTTTAATCACCGCTTCGAACGACGGGTCTTCGTTTTTCTTCTCAATAATTCGTATATCTCTTTTATAAAATCGTCCACCACTACACCTCTTCCAATTGTAATTCTGAAAGCGTCAATTGTTATTCAGAAAGCTTCAATTGAATTCAGATTAGTACGTTATAATTCAGAAAGCTTTAATTGTAATTCAGATTAGTCAATTGAAAATCGGAAAGCGTCAATTGTTAATCAGAAATTGTCAATAGTAATCCAGAAAGCAACAAAATTGTATTAACTGTTTATTTCTAATTTTTTATAACAAAAAAGAAAAAAAAAATGGGCACTAAAGAGCTTAATATATAGGTTTATATTTTTTTTTATATTTTTATTATACCATAAAGTATATATATTCTGGGTCCTCGAGTAATTCTAAGTCGATTTAGCCATGTCCGTCTGTCTGTCTGTTGAAAACACGCTCACTTTCGAACAACTTAAAATAAATTAACAAACTTGGTGCCAAATTGCTTGTAGTTATCCTAAGCAGTTTGGGATTGAAGTCCAAGCAAAATCGGTTCAGTAGGACCAGAGCTATGAATCAAAATGTGGAACCACCACCTAAAAAAATTGATAATTTTGTTACAAAAAATAACATAAATGCTGGAACAAGGCATGGAATGAGATAAGATCTTGCAAAAATTTGTTTTATTTGACTGGAAATAACGCTGTTAAATTTCGTGAAGATCGGTATATAATTTACCCTAAGCCACATATAAACTCCTCCTGGAAAACAGTTTAGTACGCCTAAAACCGTAAAAAATAACGCTAGCCTAACAAAATTTGGCACGTCACAGTTTTTTAGGACTATAATTGATACTGTGTAATTTCGTAGAGATCGGTACATAATTTACCCTAGGCCCCATAGAAACCCTACTACCGGAAAACAGTTTAGTACGCCTAAAACCGTAAAAAATAATGCAATCATAACAAATTTTGGCTCGTCAAAGTTTTATAGGAGTATAAATGATACTGTGTAATTTCGTGAAGATCGGTACATAATTTACCCTAGGCCCCATAGAAAACCTACTCCCGGAAAACAGTTTAGTACACCTAAAACCATAATTAATAACAAATCGTCACAGTTGAAGATAATAATAATAAATAGACATCATACAGATATTACTCCTTAAACATTCGAACTGTCGGTGGAGGGTATCAAAGATTCGGCACAGCCGAATATAGCACTCTAACTTGTTTTTTTTACCTAATACACCATGAATCATATATGTACATATACTCTGGGTCATTGAGTCATTCCCATCTTTCTGTCCATTTGTTGAAAACACGCTTACATTCGAACAAGTTAAGAGAAAAGAACAATATTGTTGCCAAATTGTTTCTGGACTAAGGGCCCATCCCAACTACCTCGCTCGGGATCTAATAAAGTTCGAAGGTCACGGGAGGCTGAAAAGAACCGACACTTTGAGCCTAGCAGGCCTTTCTTGACACTTGAAAGCAATTAATTAGCGGTTACATTGGAAATGCCTAATAAATAACAATCAGGATTAAGCTTTGAATACATTGTAATTTTCGACAAGAAAGATTCAATTAAAAAAAAAATTCAAAATTATTAGCAGTTTGACATTGAAGCAAAATCGGTTCAGTAAGATAAGAGTTATGAATTTAAATGTAGAATATCTACTCCTAAAATTTTATAATTTTGTTACTGAAACTAACATAAATAGTGGCGGAATGCAAGGATTGATAAAGGATTTTGCACAAATATAAACACCAGTCTCGGAAAACCGCAGGTTAGGTTAATTGAGCTGCCATCGAGAGATAGCTTACTTGGGTCCTTCAGTTGTCCATTTGTGATCCCCAGCGCCAATGCTCATTCTATAGAGCAGTTACTCAATAAGGGGTCACTAGATGTCATATAGACACCCGTTAGGGAAGCAATGACATCCTCGCTATTATTAAATATACATATATATCCATCGATATGCGACTAAACCTAAGCCAGTTAGCCGCCCGCCATATGGCAGAGATTTCCGCCTGTAGGACACTACAGTCATCCGGCTTATCTAGCTAGTTTGACAATGTAAACATTAATAACGAATAATGCTATTGTAGTAAAATTTGGTTTGTCATACATAGTTTTTAAAGAAAAAATCACACCGTTTCATTTCGTGAAGATCGGTTCAGTTTACCATATAAAGTGGGCTAAAACCGTATCAAATATAGATATTGCGGTAAAATTTTCTTAAATTTGGCTAGAAATAACACAATGTATTGAGAATTGGTCTTATTTAGGTTTTTAATACTTGAAATCACTCTGCAGAATTTTGAGAAAGCTGATCCATAATTTACCATGGGTCCAATACAAATTCTCCCTCTGAAAATAATTTAAGTACGACTAAAAATGTTACGAATCATGACATTTTATTCAAATTAAGCTTTATATGACTAGAAATAAAAGCATAAAACTTTCATGTGGTCGGCCAATAATTTGACAAAGTTTTTTACCGCAACTATTTAAAATACTGATGTCAGTTCTTATAAAGATTAGCTAATAACCGAAATAAATGATTGAGATAAAAAAAAAGTGGGGTTGGTCATACATTTGACCCACCTAGGGGCATCCTAAGCACTGCATGGCGCAAATTTAAGAATTTCACTAAACCGCAATATTTGTATGGTTGAAATACTTAAATTTGGCCCCAGCAGCGCCTAGGATGCCCCTAAATAAACTAACAATAAACTAAACCGTTTTTGAGTTACGCGAATAAATGTTGTGCAACCTCCTCCATTTTCGAAATAACGATATATCTCGAGCTAACCGAAAAAAACGGTTAGAAGCATAAGATTCAGCGTACCCGAATTATGTTAAAACGCCAGGTGCCCGGCTTGTCGCAAAAAAATCAAATTCTAGACAGTGTAACTTTTCGTGGAAATTCTCATTTCATAGAGTTGAGGCAACGCTTTGAAATTAGAAAATTTGATTTTGACAGAGCGTTTAAAAGTGAAATTCGCCGCTTTTGTTAATAAATAATGGCAATTTAGCTATTTTTAGTTCAATATAGCGGTTTTAACCCCATTTTTTATTTCTGTTATGTGGGTTTTATTCAGTGTTGCCAATTTAGCCATTTAGTGGCTAGATTAAGCCATTTTTAACCCTGTTTAGCCATTAAAAAATTAGTTTAGCCGTTAGCGATTTTTTAGCCATTTTTCAACTTGTTTAGCCATACAATTTTTTTGCCGTTTTTCTTTTAAACGAATAATTTTTATTTTATTATAAACGCCTTTAATTTAAATCACAACTATTACAAATGTTGAAAATCGCTATAAGCTATGACACTGAAACATCTTTCAAAATTAAGGAACAGTATTCCACTATTAAATTAATAAAATGGATCAACACAAACATCGCTGTTTCTTTCTTGTTGCAAGTATTTCAATAAAGGGATGCAGGCGGTAACAAAATTGTTTTAGAAGTTTCAGATTTGACTATAAATTTGCTCTCACTTCCATGGTCTAATGCTGAAGTAGAGAGGGTGTTTAGCCAAGTAAACATCGTTAAAAGTAATTTGAGAAATAGGTTACATTAAACAACCGTTAATTCGATTTTATCAATTAGGTAAATATTTTTACCATAACAATACAATATTTATACCACCACCATAATAGTGGAGAGGGTACTATGCGTTTGTGCTGATGTCTGTAACACCTTAAAATATTAGTCCTTAGCCCACCTTTACGCATACCGATTAATTCGGAATCACGATGTTGTTCTGGTTCGCTGGCTGGCTGTCCATGTAAACCTTGTGCGCAAAGTACAGGTCGTAATTTAGAGATTATTTGATAAAATTTGGTACAAAGGTTCTAATGTGGTGTAGGGTATCATAAAGTCGGGTTTAACCGACTATACTTTCTTACTTGTTTTTTATTGTAGATCTGGACTCAAAAGGTTGGGTAAATGTTGTCGTGATTATGATTTACCTTCAAATTATTTAAAACTTATGATTATTCGAAACTAATGAGTAATTCCTATGAGATGAACAATAACGGAATCGAATTTTTCGATGATTTAATTTTTTAATATTAATTTATTTTAATATTAATTTACGTTTATTCTTATTTAACAAATTGATCTTAATGCTATGTTCACATTTGGGTTTTTAAACGCGTTTAAGCAAAATGTTGATTTAGCTAATCAAAGCCATTCACATTACATTTGAGACGATTAAGATGACAGATGATTAAGAAAAAACACACGCACAAACACACAAAAAAACAACAAACAAGTTTAAATTTCTTTAAAGTATTAAAAATGGATAAAAAACACTTTTATAAAGTTATCAGAAGATTATTTTAATAATTTTAATGATGTAATTGTAAAAATTAATGAATTATTTAAGAAAAAAAAAAATAAAAACATTAAGCAGAAATCTTGGCCGGTTGTACACGGTTGTTGGCGATTCTACATTTGAGGTATGTTCAGTGGATTCTATGTGGTTTATGAAGTGATTTAGTTGTAATCATGTCAATTTGAAGTGATTTGTTAATCACTTCAATGTATGGGTAATCATCTCGATTTTGAAGTGATTAGAGCTTAATCACGTTCGAGCTGCTTAAACGCGTTTAAGAACCCAAGTGTGAACATAGTATAACTCACAATTTCATCGTAAACAACTTTAAATGAATTATTTCTGTTTTGTTATTGAATTTTGATGTGTTTTTATTTAAAAAAGCTTTTAGCCATTTTTTAGCCCATTTTAGCCATTTTTTAGCCATCTTTTCCGTAAATTTAGTCATTTTTGGTCACCAAGTTTTGGCAACACTGGTTTTATTAAACAAGAAAGTAAACACTACTGTTCGTGACACAACGTTGACGCTCTTGTTAGATATGGAATATCAGCTCAAAAGCTTAGCGGAAAAAACGTTTCGTTTTCCGATTTTATTAAGATATGGCTATTACTTTCATTATTTCTTTGATATTTAATCTAGTATGCATAATACTGAGTTTTATTAGAATTCACAAAAATTTTATTATTATTTCGCTCATTTGCTGCAAGACCGGCATAACTCAAAAAATGAAATTTTGGAGTTAGAGATGCAGAATTGTTCGCTTTGTTTTTCTTTATATTGTGTATTAAATTCATCTTTATATCTTTTATACTTTCCCAGTTTGAAGAGAATGTGTCTTCTTTTTTTTCTAAGTGGTTAGAACAAATCAAAAACTTTAAATGCGTTTATCTCGAAATGGAATTTTTTGAGTTATGCCGGTCTTGCAGCAAATGAGCGATTTGATATTTGAGAGTTATTAAAAATAACATAGCACCTAAAGTCAATTTCAGTAAGAGAAAATGTTCTTGTCTTCAAGATCAAGTAACAAAAAATAATTTTATAAACCATAAATAATATTCTTATAAGTATATCAAAAATATATCCATACTAGCCGTGCCTGCGGCGTTGCCCGCCCAGAATTAATTTTTGACTAACTATAAAAAACTACAAGTATAAAAGCCTGTGGTTTTTTATTGTATGTATAGATCAACATATATTTTAAATTTTATCAAAATCGATAAGATATTTTCAGATTGCCCATCTGTCCCTTCATGTTCCTAGCTTTGAAAAAATATAAATCCTGTGAGTTTTATTTACGCTGATCTCTTGGCCCTAAATTAAAACAAATAAAAATCCTGTATTTCCAATTTTATCAAAATCGGTTCAGCTATTTAGCCGATAAAGCGTAGCAAACGCAAAAGTCACTTTCGCATTCGAGCAGGGGACTGTCGAGCGGACAGAAAGACTGGAGGCGGAATGGAGGGTAAACAGCGTACTCACGTTAAAATGGCTTTTTCTATTGAGTACGGAAACTATTGTGGAGCTCTTTTAAATTATGGACCGATTCTCACTATTTTCAATAGGATTGGTCCTTGTGTACTTTGTGCACATCGTTAGATATACTCAGAAGATGAGCCTGAATCGATCGGTAAACTTAGAGGTGGGGTAGGACCAATAATGTAAGGTGTTACAAACATCAGCACAAGGGCATCATACCCTCTTCATTACACTGGCTTACAGCCAAAAAATACCAAGAACGCCACATGCCTAGATAAGTTAATTGGGACCTCCTGAACACGAAAAACGCTGTAATTTTTTTTCCTAAGTACCGTTTCTTTTTGACATTTATTCCACACCACAAAAACACTGCTTTACAAATTTTAAGTTTGGAAAAGTACCATGCATAGCAAAACGTTCATTTTTAAATTTTGTTTAGCAAAACGTACTGGTTCACAGAAAAACATTAATAAAAAACAAAATCAGCTTTTATTAAAAATTTAATCAAATTAATCAAACGTTTAATCAAGGGAATTAAACGTTTAATCAAGTAAATTTGCGAATTTGTTTACTGGTGCAAATTAATAGTATAAATTAAACATTTAATTCGCTTGATTAAATTTTTTAATTTAAACTGTTTTAATTTTTGATAAATGCTTTAATTAGTGAAAAAAAATTAGCTGAGTTTACTTTTATTTTAAAAATACGTGCTTTTTTCAAATTAAAAGTCCTCTAATTTCGTAAATAACACTACGTGACAAAATTTCGACAAAGTCGTGACCAAATGAATCTGACAGCTAATCTGTTTGTAAAATTGTCCGCTGAATCCGAATATGAAGTCAGAATTGTCAAAAGTAGTTTTTGAGATATTCCAAAATAACCGTTATTTGTGTTTTTAAAAAAGATGATGTGACTGAAATGCAAATATCTTCAAAAATTTTAAAAGGATTATGTATTTCTTTATTTTAAGTGACAGGTAATAAAATTACTAAAATAACCATGGATTGCTTGTGAAGATAAGTCAAGAAATGACAGAGTTACAGTGGACAAAAGTTTAAGCTTCATTGAAAATTTTATGATTTTGTTCAATTTTGCTTTTTTCAAGTTATTTTTTTTAAACCAATGATTTAAAAATCCTAATGTTTTATTGCATGCGACATTAGATTATTTTAATATGAACATTTTGAGCCTAAAAAGACATAGATTGGTAAAAAAAGACAAAGCTACAGAAGATTTAGTAAATTAACACACATAGAAATTCAATAATTTCAAGCAATTTTTGTGAATAAAAATGTAGCTTTGTATATTTATTTGTTGTGGGTTAATTCAATTAATCTTCTGTAACTTTGTCATTTTTGCACCAATCTAGATCCAATTGGGCACAAAATGTTCGTATTGAAATAGGTTAAAATTTTATTTTTTGGATATTTGCATTTCAGTCACAGCATCTTTTTTAAAAACACAAATAACGGTTATTTTGGAAGATCTCAAAAACTGTTCTACTTTTGACAATTCTGACTTCATATTCGGGAAAATTTTACACAAAGACTAGGTGTCAAATTCATTTGGTCAAACAATTGTCACGTAGTGTAATTAACATTTATTGTTGCGACTAATTGTGGCCTAAAGCATTTTATTATAAGGAAGAAACTTGCTATATAATAATCGGAGGAAGAAATAAATCACCTTGGATTTCACAACATTTTATAAAAATCAAAAAGGCACGTGTGCAACTCCTCAAAATGAACAATGAATTTGAAGGAACAATTTATGTGCAGGTATTTTTAAAAACCACAGTTTGCTCTATAAAGAAAACATTCATTGCATCCTCTGGTCCCACAGTACAAATCATGCCTTTTGCTCATTTATTTATACAGCTTGTCCTTTAGACAGTTTTTTAATGTTTTGGGTAGTTAAAGTTTAGGCCAAACATCAATGTGATGAGTATTTTAAAAACGTATGCATGTACTTTTCATACAGACATACAACTAGCACATCCGAAAAAACACCACTCTATGTTGAAGTACAATATCATAAGCATTGCGAGTAGTATAATTCCAGAATGTGCCAAGAAGCGAAGATGAAAAAAAAAAACAAGAAAATGGAACTTGAACAATCTGCAAATTAAATTTAAATGCAATGGCTTAGAATGGGTTGCAGTGACAGGGTGGAGGAATAATATTTGTCAGCCACTCATTCCTAAAATAAAGTTGTCTTCTTTTTAAGGGTAACATGTAATTTTTTTGTGCTTATTCCTAAACTTTAAAACTTTTGATTTTTTAAAAGTTTAGCCGGCATAGACTTTTTTTAACATCAAGGCCATTTCGCTTGTTTTTATTAGCGTAAATGTTGGTGCTTACGTATTCATTTGTAGAGGAGGTACAGTATCAAATAATAGTTTTCAATATTCGCTGGCTTTAGGTAATTTTGTTTAAAATAAATTATGAAAAAGTAGCTCTATCCTTTAATCTTGTCTCTTATTTAAGCGCCTTTAGTTACACTGTTTACAATATAAATGGAATTATGTGAACTTAAGTTAATTTAAGGTAATTAAAAAAATTAGCATTGATACCCTGCCGCACAATATATACAGAAAAATATTCAAGAGTGTAACCTATCAGGAACCCCTGGGCAGTCATGGACCGGACAAAAAAACGTTATGTTATAAGGTTAACATTCATATAAAACTTCTTTTTGCCAAATATTATCTAGATAAGTTATCTACATTTACATACATATATGAAATTTTTTCGTCTTAAACCGTTTTTATGGCCCTATTGTCAATTCTGGACCTACTAGCACAAAATTTTGTAATGACATACATAAGTCATGATCCCTTAATTTTTTATTAATACCAACAGTTATATGGAAGTTATGGCATTTAAAGTTTTTTTTTTGGGAGCGGTATTTGTTTCGGAGCTATGGCTAAATATGAATCGATTTCAGTTAAGTTTGTAAAGATGACTGCATTCCGAAAAGAAGTTTGTTTGGAGACCATGTGAAATTTATTTATTTATTTATTAATATAAATTTTCTAATACAACAAGATAATATATTTTTAAGTTACTACATTTCAATAACGTTTTCGGTTTATTTTTTTTTTTTAAAAACCTCTTGAACTCTTTTCTTGCAACTTTAATACAATTAAATAAACACAACACTTTAATTTATAACACTTATTTATTAACAGCCGTATTCATAATGAAAATTTGGCATAAAGTTAGCAAAAAGTTTATTCATAATACACTAACAAAACTCTGGTTAACGATTTGCTAAACTCTTGTTAACGAGCTGCCAAACGTTTGCCAACTTGTGAAAAACAGCCGTTTAACTAACTTTTTGTTATGAATACGGCTGTAAGAAATTAGTCACTTTAACAACCGTAATTTACAGCTTTTATTCACATCCCACTATTGTGATCAACACACTTCAATGTTTATAATTTTCTCCGCGTGATGCGTATCAACTTGACAAACTCTGAACTTAAAATAATCTTATGTCATCTCTTGCGATTCTATTAATACTCTAGCCCCAGACGGGCAAATGCCGTCGAGAGCTCTAGAACGTACGACCCCTAACGCCTGTTTTGTTAATTAAACTTATGCATCTATAGTTATTAACATTGTGCATTTTATGACTGAATCAAAATTGAGTTATTATGCATCATAAACTAAGGTATACTTTAAGGTGTTACAATAAATCAAGTTATCTATAACAAAAATTTATTTACAGTGGGGTTGAAGTACAACAATTTTAACATTTTATCTGTACATTGATTTTTACACTAGAAGTGTGCATAGCTAATACAATAACAATTCAAACTTATAAAATAACTAACAAATACTAAATCAATACAAGATAACTAATAAATTAATCTAATTCTAAAGTTACTTTTGTAACAATATCTTGTAAATTAGAGTATTAGAATCGGAACTATGAATTAGTTCTCACAATTTTCAAAATACTTCGGTCCTCATGACAATTGAAACGTAAGTACCAAATTTCACCAAATTATCTTAGAATTGCGACCTGTACTTTGCATATAAGGTTAACATGGACATCCAGCCAGCCGGACGGTCGGACCTTTTAAGATCGACTCGGAAAGTGATTCTACCATCAGATTTCTGTTTACACTTTACTTAAATGCAGTCGTAATATGCAACTATTATTAGTATGTATTTATTTAGGAAATGCGCAAAATTATCTATTTCCCGGAAATTATTCGGTAATAAATCAAACTAATCATCGCTGAGGTCGAATGTTACATACAACGCATCAAAGTTGTTCTAAAATTGAAAGAATTTACTTAGAAATATATTTTCAGAATAAGGGATTTGACTTTATGGGGTTGACATGCGATAATTTAGGAGATAAAACTTTGCAAGAAATATAAGATTGGATTGAATATCGATACCTTTGGTATAACGATTCTTTTAATATTAAGACAACACTTAGGAATTTGAGTAAAATTAAAATCGATAAATTTACCAAAGGCAATACTACAACAAGTACAATACCAAACACACAACATTGTATTTTTATACCCTTCACCACAGGTGTAAAAGGGTATATATAAGTTTGTCATAACGTTTGTAATTTCCACAATATTGATTTTAGACCCCATAAAGTATATATATTCTGGGTCCATATGAGAAGAGAAGTTGATTTAACGATGTCCGTCTGTCCGTCTGTCCGTCTTACGTTTGATATGTGTTTTCCGGATAATCCAGACATGATAGCGGCTAGGTTGTTTTACATTTATGTCACATATAGTCCACCATTTCTTGCTATTGAAATTCAGCAAGATCGGTCCACAAATGGCTGAGATATGATCAAAAAACCACGACTGCCTCTAATTTTTTACACAGGTGTAAAAGGGTATATATAAGTTTGTCATAACGTTTGTAATTTCCACAATATTGATTTTAGACCCCATAAAGTATATATATTCTGGGTCCATATGAGAAGAGAAGTTGATTTAACGATGTCCGTCTGTCCGTCTGTCCGTCTGTCCGTCTTACGTTTGATATGTGTTTTCCGGATAATCCAGACATGATAGCGGCTAGGTTGTTTTACATTTATGTCACATATAGTCCACCATTTCTTGCTATTGAAATTCAGCAAGATCGGTCCACAAATGGCTGAGATATGATCAAAAAACCACGACTGCCTCTAATTTTTTCCAAAAATCCCTTGTTGTTGTTGTATTTTTATTGCTTTTTTCTGTATATCTAGAGAACGGTAAGAGCCAAAGTTTCCAAATTGGGTACACACATTTTGGTTGTCAATACACACCACCCTACAAAATGTGGGCGGGATGGGAGAAGTGGGCGTGGTACCTCCCGTACAAAAAAAAGTAAAAATTGTATAAAAACCTTAATTTTAGGGCTGTCATATGTCCTATGGATATGACTTATATACCAAAATATCGGAAATTTTTAGTAGAACATATTTTATAAAGAAATCGGTTCAGATACAAAAAAGTTATGACCAAAATTATTTTTTTTTTTTTTAAATACCAATTTTCGGTAACCATGGATCTTCCCGAGTCCAAGTTTTATAACACAAATAAATGGTAAATTTCTTGCTCAACACGTCGGTATATAAATCTGTCAAATCGGTTAAAAAATGGCTGAGTTATAATCAAAATACTGAAATCCCAAAAGTTACTCTTTTTTATAATTAAGTTTGTTTTTTTTATAATTAAGTTTGCATAAATATATGTACACATATGTAGGTATATATATATATATATATATATATATATATATATATATATATGCCTAAAAGCCAATTTAATGGAAATGTTATTTTTAAGCACGTTGGTATATAAATCTGCCAAATCGGTTAAAAATGGTTAAGTTATGTGCAAAATACTCCAAAAAAGGACTAAAAACATTAACATTTTTATAAAAACTAAAATTTTAGAGCTGTATTATGACCTATTCATACGTTTTAGATATCAAAATATCGGAAATCTTTAGAAAAACTCGGAATATCGGTAAAAAAAAAGTAATGTCAAAAATATAGTTTTTTTTTAATACCTATTTTCGTGAACCATAGAACTTCCCGACTACAAGTTTTATCACCAAAGTAAATGGTAATTTTATACTTTAAGATGTCGGCATGACCAAATACTGAAATTCGATCAAAACTTAACGTGCTATATATTAATTAAACTTTTAATATATTTAATAGCACGCAATCATGTGCAAATAATTAAATAAAACTAAACGATATATATTTTATAAATATACATGTATATATACATGTATTTAAATATATATATAAACTTCTGTTCTTTCCAAACCATGGTGAAGGGTATATAAGATTCGGCATAGCCGAATATAGCACTCTTACTTGTTTTTGTTGCTTTCGTTGGTTGATATGTCAAAAACACGAGTAACTTTTGACATTTCGTTCTCTATGTAAGAAAAAAATTAGCTCAGCTGTCAAAGTTATTTTTGGGAATACAAAATTTATTATTAATAAGATTTTTGTATATCGTGGTAAGTTCCCAATTTTTCATATTTGATAAATACATTGAGATTAAATACACTGAGATTTATTGTTGAGGGAAAGCTAGCTTCTATGCGCATTTCACTGTTTGCTTAGGCCAGCTCATCAGGAAACCTTTTCCAAAAATTTTAGAAAAGCCAAAAATATTATACAAATAAAACCCTAAAAGCGAATAAGTTTTACTTATACCAATATTAAAGCTTAAACAAAACACCAACAATAAACAGTGAATTTATCTTTTCTTACAATCCCCTACAATTGGATGGCTTTTTTCCGACTCGAATTGTAGTTGTAAGTGGGTAAAAAGAAAAAACAAACAACCCCACCTGAAATGAAATCTAAAATCACAAAATAATTGCGGTAAATTTGATTTTAAAATCAAAGAATTTTTCGATCTTTATTTAAACTAATTTGATTTCTTAAGCTTGTAAGTTAAAATTGATATGAAAATATTTAGAGTAGTACCAGTCCTTAATTTTTAATTACCCCCAACAGTGTCCACAACGATGCAAAAAATTAATGAATATGTTAATATAGTTAGCCCTTAGAAAAGCACTTTAGCAGTGCTTTATTTGCATGTTAAAAAAAGCGCTTATTGTCAGCAAAAAATAGTCCTCCAAACCGGGAACACCCCATATAAAAATCAGGCAACCCATCAGCAGGTTTGAAGCGATTTGAGGTATGAATTCATATATAAAACCTGCTTCTTTTGGAGCACATTTTTTACTGGGTATCGATCGTTGATATAAGAGATTTGGGATTGCCTATATTGCGTTTTATTAACTTACTTACTTGTCTATGTTAAGGGGACTATTTTCCAAAACACTTCACCTTCCTTGAAAAATAGTTTCATACAAATTTAGTAAAATAAAAAATATTTAATATTTTTAATTAGGCTTAAGTTCATGAAATTTAATTTTTCATTAAATTATTTTTATGAAGAAAGGAATTTTACAACATGAAAATTAATTAAAATTGTTATTGATAATCTTTCATTCTTGACGTGGCTGGGGCTCGAACCCCGGCCGGCAGGTTACCATGACATGTTTCGATCGCAACCACTCGATCTCCTCAGATGGATTTGCCGTCTTACACTCGCAGCCATCGACGACTGCTGACGTCAATAGTCAAACTCAATCCTTAAACCAAATTGTATTCTAACATTTGGTAGATCGAAATTTGCTTTCCTGAATGATTATCCATTTTAATTGATCTTACATGTTTTTTCCTTACCTCTGTTTCTTTGTACTTTTGTCAAGAATATTTCTTGAAGTCCAAGTACATTTTTTGTTTATTCATTTTGTCTTTCTCTTTTCTGTTGACCTTTTTCAGCACAACTTGAAGGACAAATGTACACATAGAGCTCGTGCCTTAGCTTTAACAATAATAACCACAATACTAATTATTGTTAAAGTTAAGGCACGAGCTCTATGCGTACATTCATTCACGATTCTTAACGCACTACTCTTAAGAGTGAAAAAGCATCAAAACTTAAACCGTTTCCTGTAACCGTTCTCCAGATATGTAAACAGAAATCTATATCTTGTACGACGCCCAATTATCCAATTCCATCCACTTTTTTGACAGATTATTGATAACTAGGGATGAGATTATCATGCACTAAAAAAATATGCACTAAAAACCCCAAAATATGCATTAAAAATTAAAAATATGTACTAAAAACTTGAACATTTTCAATAAAAAAAGTTTTTTTTTTAAATTTTATTTAAAACAAAATAAATAAAAAAAATTCAGTCTATTGTTATTCAAAGGTACAATATTTTTTAAAACTTTATTTAAATAACAATTTTAAATTTTATTTTGTTTTATATCAAAAGTAATAAACCTTTGTCTGTTCGGACACAAACAAATTTTGTGCATGGACTCAGAATCACTTTCAGTCCGGCTGGCTGGCTGTCCATGTAACCTTGTGCGCAAAGTACAGGTCGCAATTTTGGATATAATTTGATAAAATTTGGGACATAGGTTTTTATTGGCACAAGGACCAAGTCTATTGAAAATGGGCCAAATCGTGGGACCACGAGGGAAGATGGGGGAAATTTCTTCCTCTCAGAAACTATCAAACCGATTTTAATGAAATTGTAAGCATAGATAGAAGCATATATTTATGGACACAAAAGGGATGCATTTTTTAAAAAAGGACCACGAGGGGAGAAAGGGGCAATTTCTGCCTCTCAAACCGATTTTAATGAAATTTAAAACATAGATAGATCCATATCTATTTGGACACATACTTGTTTTTTAGTAGTATTCTACAGCATCTAGCCAGGCTCCCCATATTGTTAATACTGTCTGAGGTGGTAAAGGTGCCAAGGGATAAATTTTTATAATTGTTAAAAATAGCAAATATGAAACCTATAAATCAATATTATCGAATTGGCTTATAATTTCCTCTGCAGCTCGGTGTTACCCTTGTGCCAAGCAAGTAACTTACATGTAACAACTCTGTATAAAACATTTTAGGCTCATTGGCAGCCTAACTATGTAAGATGCATCGGTTAAAAAGAGTAGGATCTTTTGTCGAACTCTTGAAAAAACTTGTATTTTAAGTAGAGCTTCAAAAAAATTTATTTATTGATTTTAAAATTTATTTTTGGAAGATTTTTTTTGTGTAGATTTTTTTTGGGAAAGACTGTTTTTTATATAATATGGAAATTTAAAAATATATCACTCAAAAATGTTAAAATATGCATTTAAAACGAAAATATGCAAAAATAGGCATTTTCAACAAAATATGCAACAATATGCAAAAACAAATCGATGACATTTTAACTAAAGTTTTATGATTCGGAAAGATAATTGGTCGAAATAGTTCTTAGACTATCGACAAAAAACATGCATTTGCATGGAAATCGCATCCCTATTGATAACCGATCTATTTGTACCAAATTTGTCCACTTACCTTCTTCGAGATATACAGAATTCTATTTTGTGCCACTCCCACTTATCTAATCGAGCACAGTTTTTGACAGATATTGTGCATTTATAACCCAGCTATGTGTACCAAATTTTTCTCTTATCGTTGTTCAGATATAAAAAGACCTTTTTTTTTGCCACACCCACTTCTTTACTCCCGGCCACATTTTGTCATATATTGTGAAATGGTCCCCAAGATATGTGTACCCAGTTTGGAAACTTAAGCCCTTATTGTTCTCCAGGTATACAGAAATCTATATTGTTTTTGTATGAGATAAATAAATAATAAATATGGACTTACATTTTTTCCACCATTTTTTGTCCTCTTAAAAATGTTGGCCATGAACGGGTTTATTTAATAGAAGCTTAAAATATTTATAAAACGTGTTCCCTGGGCAAATATATGCTTTTTGTGGTTATTAAATGGGTTTTTAGTGATGTCGAAATGAATGTTATAAAAAAGTAAGACAGTGCAGTTAAGGGTGAATTTTTGACTTAAATCTCAAGCGGTGGTCAACACTTTTCTAACGACGTAATGGAATTGAAAATCGGACAAAATATGATTAAGTTATTTAAATTTTCATTAAAATCGAATTGAAAAGCATCAAAAAACTGACACAAGCATCTCGCTATCTTCAGTCTGTAGTGAGAGTTTTAAAATGTTTTAATTCAGAATCAAAGACTTTATAAATATCAATTATATTTGGCCAATCATTAACACAAAAAAAAAAAAAAAAATATTACCAAACTTTTAATTCTTGAAAAATAAAATTTTCGGACCCTTTTCTGGCGTGGTTTAGCTCACGGGAGCTTATCGCTAGAGCCCAAATATTTTGGGAATCTTCATAAAACATGTCAAAGTTAATTTTCAGGTGGGTGCAATCAACTTTTTTTTTGCCCATATAAGGTGAGTCCGTATAATGTAGAAACATACATAATATGTAGTTGTATTTACAAACATTTAGTTAGAAAAACAAAAAGTAAAAGTACTATATTCGGTATTTAATATACACTTCACCAAACTTCAACAAGAGCAAAAAGTATTAAAGTTGTTGCTCACTTGTAGTTTTACGTTTAAATTAAAATGAGATCAAGCATATGAGTGCATATGGCTGCTGAGTAGGATTGTCGCAAACTAATTTTCAACCAATAGACAGACGGACATCGATTTATCAACTTTCCTAGCTATAAGAAGTCAGAATACGGAAACTTCATGGGGGACTCAGATCAATATTACAAACGGAATGACAAACTTATTTATGTTCTTTAAACCTTTGGTGAAGGGCTTTCAAATAAAAACAATATTAAAATATAAAAAAAACAATTTTTTTTCTCAATAATAAACCAACAATATTTATCATTTGGCAAATATTTGCGCCAAATGTGCGATTTAATATAGAAAAAAAAATTAAATGCTGACAATGCGCACGAAAGACAAATGCAATATTTTCACTTATAAATTTGGTTTAACATTAACGGAACTCAGTGTTTGGTGCAAAAGCTCTTACCATAGAGCAAATGTAAAATATCGTAGTTCTTTTGTTAAATCCAACAACGAAATACAATGAGTTTCCGTTACCCTGCAAATAATAGGACCAGTCCAAATACGCGTGTAAGGAGTAGCGCACAAGGGACCAGTACTACTCCAAAAGTAACCCAAACGTATGGAAAAAGCATGGCCTATTTAACATTACGATGTCTTAGGGGAGGACCATATAACCCACCTTTGGACTACTAAGGAGTACAGTACTTTTCGCTTATAGTCCGCTACTATAGTAGCACAACTTTTGTGGACTAAAAGCGAATTTGGACTATAACCGATTTTTTTATAAGCCATTTTATGGATAATATGTTAAATCTAGTATAATACACATTTTGGACTATATAAATATTATTTTCTTCAATAAATCCACTCTTTTTAAACAAAAGAAAAGTTTATTTAAAGTATAACCAAATATTGATTTATTTTAAATAAATAGTTAAACAAAAATCTTTTTTATTAATTAATTCAAATGCTTCACTTTAATTCTTCGGATGACGAAATCAAACACAACATAAATATCAATTTCATAGGATCTTTACATGGGGTCTTCACCTGACAATTTTTTGTTATACCAAACGTCAAAGTCTATATAAAAAAACTCTAATATTTTTATTAGCGTGTTTTTTATGAAGTTGGACGTTTATTTAAGAACAAATTGTCAGACGAAGACACCATGTCATGAAATATAAATTGCGAAATTTGGCATTTATAATAGTTGCCAGAAAGGTAAATTGCCAGTTATTAATTTTAAAAATATATAAAAAACAGAGTGGACTATAAGCGAACATTTTTGCATGAAGAATTATATACGCATGCTAAGAAAATGTGGCTTTTAAACGAAAATGGACTACAAGCGAAATGGACCTTAGGACAAATAATTTGTATGAAATTCGAAAAAATCTGCATGTAAATATGACAGTTTTGGCTTATATCCGTTTTTGGCCTTTAAGCGGAATGGACTATAAGCGAAAAGTACTGTAGTTTTAAAACTACTCCATGGTTGTGCTGGGATACTATCGATATTTATCGATAGTTTAGATTACACTATCGATATTACTATCGACAGAATGTTTGTACTCAAGAAAACTTTAATTATTTTTGTATAAGGCTACAGTCCGTTGTTTTTATCACTTTATTGAATGTACCTATGAGACGTATGTTTTTTTAAAATTGATTAGTACCTTTCCGAAGGAACCGAAGTAATAGGGACTTTAAGATATTCCATTGCAACTTTAAAAAATTTTCTAAGTTCTAAACCCAAAAAGGTAACCAATCTAGCGGACTTATCCTCTAATGGTCGTTCACTGTTTTGTCCTATGCTTGCAATTGCATTTGGATTTGCATTTTTTTTACAACATTACAAAAATATTTGACATTTCAGTCCCTATATAAACATGTACAAATTTCGACTTAAAGGCCTTTAATTCGCAGTAAAAAGCACTGCTAAGCAATCCATACCACTTGCCATTCTTGTTGTTTGTATTCATTGCTGTAATTCAGCGCGAATTAATAATAGCAAGTAAAAATTTGCGGCAAAAAATTGTGTGTGTATAGCTGCTGTTAGATGTCTATATAGCTGTATTTTAAATAATAAAAATATCGATAATAATATTTTCCTATCGATATTTTAAAACTATCGAGAGTCTATCGATAGTTTCCCAGCACTACTCCATGGTATACACAAGAGGATTAGTTTTGAAGTCGTTTAAAAACGAAAGCACGTCGTTAAACAACGAAGACATGTCGTCTCACTATTAACACTTTTTAACAATGACATGGTCCATGCTTGCATTACATCGGACCAGTCCATGGAGTAGTCCATTTTATCAAAATGGATCAGGTGGTCCAATATTATTTGCAGGGTTGATTCATAAGAGATCGACAATATTTTGCAATTGCTTTTTCGCAAAACAATTTGCATTAAACACTGAACTCCGCTATTGTTTAAATACATATAGGCAAATAAATGTTTTTATGAAAATATGTCGTTTTAGCTAAAGGATTTAGGAGGAATAAGGCTACAATGGATTTGTTCGTTTAACGTTGCACATTAATACCCTACACCACAGGTGCGGAAGGGTTTATGTGTTTGTACGGAGGGTTTAATGTGTTTGGTTGTAGATCAACATTTTATTATATTATTTGAACAATGTACCAGTGCATAAATATACTTAAAGAATGAAGTAGATAAACTGTAATATGTTTATGAACTTTCATTACAGGGTCGTTTTTAAAACTGGCTCGATTTAAAATCCACTTCATTTCGATTTCTAGAACACGCTCATATTTTTTAACAAAATAGTTCATGCGTTTCTCTCTTGAGAATGAGATTGGCTTAAAAATAATTTACGAACAATAAATCTAATAACGCTAAATGTAACAGGTGTCCAAAAATATACTAGTTAATAAAAGAGATAATTTTTAAAAATTTTACTAATCCCCCATAAAAATGTTATACCGTTGTGGGACTCAAGCCGTATAATTATATTTTTGTCACTTTTTATATTTAATTAAGTTTAATTAAGACAAATATACAGATTAATTAACTTTTTTGAATCGTACTCAGTGATGCCAATAGTAGGGAATTTTCCCTTTTTGTAGGGATTTTTTCAGGAAATATCAAGCGTAGGGGAAAAAGGAAAGATTTTTTATTTTAATGCAAAAAAATTACAAAATTAAAATTTTTCATATAAAATAGTAATTTTTAACTATGAATATTCTCACATTCGCTCAAATGTATGCGAATATTAAAATCGAAGATCTAATAAATGAAATTTATACATAGAAATTAATTTGTAAAAAAGCAATCACGCCTAAACTAAAAGAAAAAAACTATATAATTTCGAATTTTTAAAAAATATTTTCTGAAAACTTGTAAGGATATTGAAGGATATTTTTTAAAAGGAAATTTTTTTTTAAATTTTACAGTCTTCCCTTTTATTTGGTATTAAGTTTGCTAAAAAATATTAGATACTTTTATTAAAAAAAAAAAAAATATTTAAATAAGTATTCTTGAAAATTATTAAACTCTTTAAAAAATGTATAAGGTGAGGAAATAAAAAACCAAATACGAAGTTTGACTATGTTTTTCCTCTAAATTAAACGATTTAAAAAGGCGGGTCTGCCAAAAGAAAAAATTTAAATTTGTCACACAGTGTTATTTTTGAAATTAAATTTTTATATGTACTTATGTGCATGCCATACACACATATTTATTTTAATTTTTTTCATGTTGTTAATAAATGCTTTTATTATAATATGTTTGCCTATTGCTAAAAACAATAAATTTTTAACGTAGGGAAAAGTGTAGGGAAAATTTATTTGGCTGTAGGGGAAAAAGGGACTTTTTTTAGACACGTAGGGAATTGTTGGCATCACTGATCGTACTAACTTGACTATTGGTCCCATATAAAGCTTATTCTCAAAAATTACTTAAGGCTAGATTACACTATCTCACAAGTCTTAGTCCCAATTTCCACAATGCAAGTCTTATTGATAAAATTATCACATTTTCTTCTTTTAATCAGCTTCGGCGTTTTCACGAGTCAAGTCTTAGAGGGAGTCTTTTCAGACATGTCTGTTTCTGACATTCTCTTTTGAACATGCTTCCAAAAACTTATTGTCTTTTCACGATGTCTTTTCAAATTAAAAACATGGAAATTCATATAAACAAACATGAAAACTCATTTCATGTCTGTTTGGCAACCCCTCTTTCTTCTCTACCCCGATCGCCTACAAACTAAACAAACGTGTTTGTTAGACATGTCTGAATAGACACCGTGTAAACTCCCTCTCATTATTTATCTGTTTTTCCATTTGTATGAATGTATATGTGCGTTTTGACGAAAAACAAAAAATCACACACGCTACGAAATTAACTTTGTACAACGAAATTAAATATGAAAGATAATTGTCAAAATAGACCTGCTGAAAATTACGAATGAGAAAACAAAACGCATATGACGAGTACAGCAAGCTGAGTACTCGTTTCTTGTCCCCTCGTCACTCTCGCCAACAAAGTAGCAAGCTGATCAATAAGACTTGCATTGTGGAAATTGGGACTTACGTATTCCATAATACTTTGTGAGATAGAAGTCTAATGAGTTTTGTTGCGACTGTCAAAAAATCTAATTTAACATGACTGTGTGTGTTCCCACCATCACACAAAGTATAAACACTCACACATGAAATAAAATGCATCCCTGATCCAATGAAAAGTAATATTGTTTAGAAATTTTTCAAAAAACGATGAAGTCGTATCGGATGTCAAACTTTTTTTCATAATACTTGTCATTTTCGTGACACGTTGCACTATCACACTTTGTCATGTTACTTGAGTTTTTGACATGTATAAATACAAAGTATAATAGTGTAATCTAGTCTTTTAAGAGAAACAAATCTAACAAAGATGTTAATGTCAAGATCAATTTCGAAATAAATAACTCCTATATGAATCTTAATCCCATAACATAAGTTTTTTCTGTTAAGTCCACCATTGCACATGAGTCCCAAATAGAGTGCACTTTCGGAATCTTGTCTATAAATTTTGTGGTTTAGGGTATCATATGATAGGACTAGACCGACTATACTTTCTTACTTGTTATAGAAACCATTATGCATATGTAAAAATTTAGTGAAAGTATTAGCTGATGCTTAAATGCATCTTGCATTTTGTTATTGTAGGAAGAGATTGGTTATCTTTTACTACGCAAAACAATATTTAAGGTATTAAGCAGTATTTTATGTTATTAATATAAGTCTCCATGTACCTTCGTTACCTTAGACATTTATCTTATTAGACTGCACATTTTATAAGGAGAGCGAAGTATTGAAAACTATATTTTGAAAAATTTAAAACCTAATATGTATGTACATTAGGGTGTCCGTTATTTGTATGGGCAATTTTTTTTATGAAAATGTTTAACTCTCACCTTTAAAAAAGTTAAAATTTTATTCAACTGTACTCAGACGGCATGATGTCCCACAAATTCTAAAACTATGGTAACATGATCAAAATTCATTCTCTGAACCAAAAATATCAATTTTAAAAGTGTTTGAATTTCATAATATCTATTTAACGTAATTTTTTACGATTATGTTAATTTTTATTTTGAAATACATATCGAGGCATTACCGCAGAAAAAGTTTAAGCGACGTCATTTTCAATTTTCGTTTTTTTTATAAAATACTTAATTGGCAACACTTGCATCATCTCCTAAAATGTTATAGTCACCACGTACCGTTGCGATTTAATAGCAAAGCAATTTTATCGTAAGCGACAACCTTCATATACAATTTTTATGAAATAAAATAAAAAATCCTTCTCCTGTAAAATTTTATTTTGGTCGCTTAAGCTTTTTTTTTGCGGGAATGACTCGATAGGCCACCTGATTTACTTTATTTGTTATCATATCCCGATAGTTTTGTCACAAATAAATGTCTTGAGATAATCGACCTTAAAGTTAAAAAAATGTTTAAAAAAAGTTCTTTCATTTTTATCAAATTATAACAGTGCCAATCGGTATTAATTTAAGAAATCCCGGGATTCGGGATTTTGAAATCCCGATCTCGAAATTCCTGGATTTCTGGATCGCGGGATTTCCCGGGATTTCGGGATTTTTTTTAAATAAACAACCCTTTTTTTATTTATTTATGAATTTTCAAAAGGTATTATGTATTTATATAACATATATATTTTAAAAAAAGAAAAATAAGAATTATAAAAATAAAAAATACAACTGAAATATAATTATTAATAATTTTTTTTGTATAGAGTATAAAAATTCAATAAAATCGAACAGTTTTGTACACAAAAGTTGATATATTTAAAATCCCGGGATTAATAAAAATAAACCCCGGGATTCGGGATTTGTCAATTCTTGAAAAATCTAGTAGTGATCAGAGAACTGCAAAATAACTATTTTTCTTGATTTATTAATACGCTCAAATTTACATTCACTCTTTGCCTGCAAAACAAAGTTTAACGTTGGTTATTTTTACATCGTTTCGTACACATTTGATTTTTGCATGTGTGCGTTTTTTATTGAAAGTGCTTTGTTTGCATTTTTGTTGCGCACGCAATATAACTTATTTGTGTAAATTCAAAAGGCACACATTCTTATACTTTTGCATTCAAGTAGTCATTGTCCACTCGATGAGACGCTTTGTTAACATTAACAACAATAATAACAATAAACCACTCGATGAGACGCTTTGTTAAAATTAACAACAATAAAAACAACAATAACAATAATACATTGTACATACAAAACTACTGTACTTTTTAAGAAATGATAAAAAAAAGTCTTCTGTTTCTATGGAAATTGTTTGTACTACCTACATATGTGCGTTTAGTTTCATTTAAATTTTTTTTTCTTGTACTACATAGTAACTGCTGAATTTTTACATGAGTAATAATTGCTTGATTTCTGGCTTTTTTGTATGTATTTGTTTTTTCTTTGCCAAAGCATTCATTGTCGGACAAAACACACAAACATCTTAATTGACAAACGAAGCTAAACGATGGAATAAATAACAAAGCACGATGTGCATTATTTGAATGACTGCTGCTGGGTACACACAATGCAACCTACATGCAATCTGTTTCAATGCAACCTCAAAATATCAAAGCGTTTTGATGTTGATGCAATCTATAATGAATGAAAATGAATTTAATTCACTAGATTGCGTAAACGCGTTGCATAGTGTGTACCCAGCATGCAAACCAGTAGCGAATGTTTGCGGTTGCGCAAGTTTGATTGTATGATCTCAAGCGAGTGTATTTGTTGGTGTTCATTTACTGCGATTTTTTTGCAATCGCAGAAAGCCGTTCTCTGGTAGTGATGTCAACGTTTAAAAATGTTTAAAACGATGAAAACTCAAAAATAACATTAAGAAAACAGTTGATGAATAAACCGCGTAACTTCAAATCCGCATAAAAACAGACCTAATTGTTCTAGTTTTTTTGTGCGACAACGTATCTCACGGGCTTTTAAGATTTATTCATCATTCCTTCACATAAGGTCTTTGTATAAATATTCATGCGTGATTAAAAACAATCATGACTGACATACATGACTTCATCGAAACATAAACTTTTGTTCTAACCATTAAAAATTGGTGTGGCTTATGATGTTATTACGAAAAAAAAATTCAATAAAAACATTGAAATGTAAAAAATCAATTATCTTCAAAATCAAAAAATAATTAGAAAAGAACTTAAATCTTATGAGGGGATGTTATCAGGGAAACCCGAAATATGCTCAAAAAAGTATTTATGCACATAAAAAATTCAGTAAAATCTTGAAAATATTTCAAATATGCCCCAAAAACACAAAAATGGCTTAATTGAAAACAAAATAGTCAACAATTTAATAATACGTATTTGCATTTAAAAAAAACAAGCCAAAAACTATAATAGCTTAAGCCAATACACCAAAGTATCAACAGACGAATATTCGTGGCTGTTCCCTATTTGGAACCGATGTGCAGCCTGGGCTGACCAAAACAAAGTTATGAGATTTAAATTCAATTTGCCGAATATTTGGCTTTATTATGAGTGTCGTTGTCGTCATTATTTAATACGAAAAACTTTCTATGTGTTTTACATTTTAAAATTTAAATTAAAACCTTTCAAATGACTTCGAACATGACAACGATTTTCGTAATAAGGGCGACTATCTAGATACACCACCTAAACGTCAAGTTTTTTTCCGAATTTTATTTGACATTTCTCTATTTCAGACTTACTCAATTTGAAACATGGAGAGATACACAATCCAACAACGTGTTAAAGTTATCCAGACTTATTATGAAAATGGGCGTTCAAATCAAAATGCATATCGTGCACATCATCTTCAGTGATGAGGCACATTTTCACCTCAGTGGATTCGTCAATAAACAGAATTGCCGCATTTGGGCGAATGAGAATCCAAGAGTGATTGTCGAAAAACCAATGCACCCACAAAGAGTGACTGTTTGGTGCGGTTTATGGGCTGGCGGCATCATCGGGCCGTATTTTTTTCAAAATGAGGCCGGTCAGGCAGTTACTGTGAATGGTGTTCGCTATCGTGAGATGATAACGAACTTTTTATGGCCCGAATTGGAAGATATGGATGTGGACGATATGTGGTTTCAGCAGGACGGTGCCACTTGCCACATAGCTAACGAAACAATGGCTCTTTTGCGCAACAAATTCAATGGCCGTGTTATCTCACGTAATGGCGATGTCAATTGGCCGCCAAGATCATGTGATTTGACACCGTTAGACTTTTTTTTTTGGGGTTATTTGAAAGAAAAGGTGTACGTCGATAAGCCAGCAACAATTCAAGAGCTAAAGGATGAGATAATTCGGCACATTAACGGCATAGAACCTCCATTATGCCTCAGGGTCATCGAAAATTTGGACCATCGGATGGAGGTGTGCCGCCGTGGTCGCGGCGCCCATTTGGCCGATATTTTGTTCCATACATAATTGAGTAATACCAATATATCATAATAAAATAAAATTAAAATAATTTCCTAAATAGTTTGTGTTTTATTCAAAATCAACATCGGCCCTTGACCACCCTTTATATGAGACATTTTGTCCTAAAGGGATTTTAGGGGCTGTCTTTAAAAAAGAAAGTTAAAGCTTTTTATGGATGGAAGGAAGCTATGGTTTATTTGCAATAAAATATTTTTTGGGCGAATTTAATCTAAATACGAACACAATTAAATGGTTCAGGTATACACAAAGAGTCTTCTTCGGAAAGAAGTTTGTTTGGGTGCCATGTGAAATTATAGACCAATTCTTACCATTTACATAGGAAGTCGTCTTTAGATAATACGCTAAGGCGTATTTATCAACTTTTATCAAACTATCTACAAAATTACAACTTGTTCTTTGCACACAAGCTAAAGACTGGAATCCATAAGGTAGTCGGCGCGCCGCGGCGTATGGAAAACCGGAACACAAATCAAAACGGACTTGTCGAAACTACAAAATAAAGAATATTGGTATGAAATTGGTACGGCCCACAGTGGTATTTTTTTGGCAAAAAGTCTATTTTTTACAGTTATTTTTTAGAAATCTTATGATGCAATTCTGTAGAGAAGTGTTTCATTAGTAGAAAACCATGATTTGTTTTCGAAAAAAATAAAATTTTGTATAAAAAAGAGTGTGGTAAAGTTATCTAAATATTATACAACGAAAACTGCTGAAAATTTTACTACATTTCAGTTGTTTTTACAATAAATATGGTTTAACTACGAATAGTTTTAGAGCATTCTTATTAAAATATAGTATTTTAAATTTAATAGGAAAGAAAAATTATTTAAATTACATATATAGTTTAAGAGATCTGAGCAAATCAAAATGACTCCAAAAAATTTAGCATTTGCAGTTTTCATTAGAAAAAAAATAAGTTAGCTCGGTCTACCTCCGTGTTAGTACTACTACTAAATTAAAGTTTGGAATGTTTTCTTTCATTTTATGTAAAAAAATTCTGCGACTTTTTGCGATCGCTGAACAAACTTATAAATTTTGTGATAAAACTCACGTATTTTTTGTGAATATTTACAATAAATTGCAATGCATATTTACAGTAAAAGGTTTTGTATACTTTTAGGCTTTTACTTTTTAATAACTGATTGACAGCAATATCGAAAAAGTGCATAACAAAAAAAGAAAAACAAAACCATATGATTATTTGAAATAATATTTGCCAAAAAAAATTTTAAGAAAACTATTAAATCTAACTAATTTTTAAAATGGGTTCCTTTTGTGTTTCATATAGCGAATTGTGCAAGGAACTTATAAATTGCAATAATAATGTGGATTTATTAACTGATTTCATTTTGGGTTCTATGGGCGGTGGGTGGAGGGCGTGGCCGATTTTGATTAAACTTTATATTTTTCTTAATTGAGCTACATAAATGAAGGCTCAGAGCAAAATTTCAAAAACTTTGGGCCAAAAAAAATTTTGGGTTCTATGGGTGGTGAGTGGAGGGCGTGGCCAATTTTGATGAAACTTTATTTTTTATTTAATTGAGGTAAATAAAGGCTCAGAGGAAAATTTCAAAAACTTTGGGCCAAAAAAAATTTTGGGTTCTATGGGCGGTGGGTGGAGGGCGTGGTGAATTTTGATGAAACTTTATATTTTTCTTAATTGAGTTAACCAAAGGCTCAGAGCAAAATTTCAACATTCTACGAGCACTCCTTATATTTTTTGCCAAACATTGTATGGACAAATCCCTCTGTGCGGCCCTCTGCTCCTTAAAGGAGTAAGAGGGTTAAATATATAAATATCAAAATTAAAAAAAATTTGTTTTTTGATTCGTTGCGAAAGCATTTGTAGGCATTTAAAAAAAAAATTGAACATGTGTCAAAATATGTTTCAAAAAGGTGAGAAATTCGCTATAAAATTAAAAAATGCTAAAAAGAACTCTTTTAGCTAATTAATGCAAAAAATGCTTTTAATAAGGCCTTCAACAGTACTTTTGGTTGCACAGAAGGATTTTTCTTTATTTTGTTGTCATATTTTTTGAATATTCATATACTTATAGCCAATGCCGTACGAAAATTCTCTTAATTGTGTCTCGTCCACGAAGACGTTTAGTGTCTTCTGATCGAAGAAGTTCTGCCGTATCTCTTCTCCTTAATCGGGTATGGCCACTATGATTTAAAATATTTGGGCTAGTTTTGGATGCACTTCAAGCCTTATTAAATATCTAATTGACTGCTGTGTGATCATAGTTTTTAGTGATGGCACATTGAGGTCTTTGTGAATGTTCGAGTTTTTTTTAGATACCAGGGATTCTAAGAATTTTGTTTAGGCGTCTTTAGATTTTGCTCTATGATCGAGGCTGAGTCAGTGCCCCATAAAAGAATTCTATTACTCCATATTTGATTTAATATAGAGTTGTAAAGTTGGAGATTACCATCTAGACTAAGGGTTGAATTTCTTCCAATGATGAGGGGGGTAAAGTAAATGTTGTATTTTTTATGATGTTATCATATTTTTTGACTTGTGGCACAAGAAGGTGTGGTTCCAGGGCCGTGTTATTTTTGTAGAGTCATCAAGCCTCAACTTTTTGAAGGCTGAGACAAAACATTATTCCACTTTAAGAAATAAAGGACACCCTAATGCACAAACATACATGCATATGTAAATATTCGTATTATAAAAGTTAGATGAAAGTGTGTTTATTTATTTGTTTGTTCCGTTATCAAAAAAAATGTGGAAAAAGGCTTAAATTGGAATCGTTTGTTTTGAACAAACCCTTTATCATAATAAAAAATATTTTATTGTGAATTACAAAAGCTACGTCGGCATGTTAGAAAAACGTACTCTTTAAACCGCGGGATCCTAGGAATGTGGGTAAAGTGAGAAATTTTGCGTACTTTTTAAAGCAAGCTCATTTAAAAGATCTAATCCAAATTTTCATTTACTATTTCAAGTTGAGCTAAATTGGACTAAATTTGACCACAATATCTATGTTTGCTACGATTTTTGGCGTATTTAAATGATTCCCCAGAGCGGGAAATGTACTGGGCCCTGTTTTTTTAAAACTACAAGTAAAATACTTTTGAAACAAAAACAAATATTGTAAAATTGTTGCTTATTTTAATGTATTTTTCTTGTAGATTTTTAACTTGTAGTTTTGAGAAACACGGCTATGTAGCCCATTTCTGTATTTCTCACATCGTAAAACTTTTCGCATGAAACCTGTGAATTGCAACAAAAATAGTGTGAAATGAAACAAAAAATGGGTTTTCTCACACAAGTGTTTCTGTATCTTTTTTTTGCGAGAATTATCTGTCATTTAAATAATTTTCCAGCAATTATTGTAAGGATGCGAGAAAAAGTGTTTCCATAACAATATTTTGCGAAAAGTTTCTTTCAAAAACTGTCAAAATAAGTCACATTTGAAGTTGGTGGCGAGAAAAACAAAATGTAGATATTTTGAATTTAAAATATGTTTAAAATAAATAAAAAAATAGAAGGAATATAAATGATGAATGCATAATTTATATGATGAAAATAAACAAACAACAATTGTTATATTTTGTTATATTAAATTTTTTTTAGCCTTTTCTTGTTTTGGTTTTAATCAGTGTTGCCAGATAAATTTGTGTCAAAATCGTCAAATTCCTGAGAAAAAAATAAAAATGGCTGAGATATACATCTTTAATTTACCTTTTCCTATAATCTTTTTCTTTTTTACCTGAAATAGACTTAGTAGAATACCTGTACTGAAATTCGGTAACTTTTTAACGACAAAAAATTGTCGTTAAGTAGTCAAAATTTGTTATCTAACGAAAGTTGTCGTTAAGAGCTATTCTGTAATGAAATTTTAACAATTTTTATTGGCAAAAAATGTCGGTAGCTAACGACACAAAAAAAGTTCTTGTTAAATAATAACGACAATAAATGTACTGTTAACAGATTAAAAATATAGAGAAAGTATCCAATTTTTAACACAAAAAAAGTATGAAAGTATAGTCGATCAAGTCCGACTCTACATTGCAGTATTTGGGCGATCATGTTTCCGCCAAAAAGTGTATGTTATGAGGTTAATATTCGCATAAGACATTTTTGTGAATATTATCTAAGTATCTACTACCATTATTAGTGTATTTGTATGGGAGCTGTGGTCAAATATGGACGGATTCTAAAAAAATTTGTTCTTGTGATTTATGTAGGTTGCGACAAAATATTTTTGGTTCTAATTCAACTCAAATGTCTATAAAACAAGATGGCTATTAAAAGGCACAAAACCCTTTTCCGGAAAGAAGTTTTCTTGTGGGCTATAAAATTAAATAAATGCTTCTCACCATTATAAAAAGGCTTCGATCTTGTGACAATAAACGCATATGTGCCAAATTTTATAAAATTATTTTTAAAATTGCTTTTGCTTTCGTAACTTTTTTAGCAAAAATCATCAAAACATCACTTTGTTAATATCGGAACAAAAAATCGTCAAGATGACGATAACTCGTCAAATCTGGCAGCCCTGTTTTTATTATATTTATTTCTTTTGTTGACGTTTCGCTTTTATTTGACTCGAAATATTCCAGTATAAACAGGATTTGTTCTGTCTGTTTTCGCATTCAAATACAGAAACACTTGTATCTCATAAATCGGGAAACGATGGAATTTTTTGTTTCACACTTCATGTAAGACATTTTACGATGCGAGAAATACAGAAACGAGCTACTGATCTTCAAGAAATTTGACAATGTGAATTTTTGTTTTATAAAACTACAACAGACAACATTTTTTGTACCACTACTCCTTTACGACTTTAGGCGTTCTAACGTGTTTTCAGAGTGTTATATTTGTATGGGGCCTTTGGTAAGTTATGAACCGATCTTCATGAATTTCGACAGTGATATTTCTAGTCATATAAGTCGAACCACGTTAAAAATAAATGATTAGTTAAAAATGGATCACCGACGGCCGTAGCTAGCGTAAGTTATGGTTGATATTTCGGTCAACCACATTTCAATCTTATTATAACCTTCAGCACAGGTGAAAATGATATATGGCTATAAGTTTGTCATTCTGTTTGTAACTTAACCAACATTTATCATACACCCTTAAAATAACGTGACCATACGTACTCTTTTTTAGAGGACAATCATCTATTTTAACTGGCTGTCATCTATAAAATTTGTCATCTTTTTTCATAATCTGTCTGTCATTATTGTCATCTTTATTTTTAAAAGCATGATCAATATATGTATATATTTTATTTCACGGTGGTCTTATGTTTTTTCTGTCAAATCGTATTGAAAATGTCGTGCCGTGCTTGTTCTGTTCATACTCCTACTAAACTCTCATACACTTGCAGTATAACATTTTGAATAAGTTAGTGCAATGAATTTTAAAGTTTCGTTATTTTTTTAACTAATTTTACTTATTTATTTTATATATGAGGGGCTTAAAGCACAAGGGGTTTGCCTTTTTTTTAAATTGAGTTTACATATGAAATTAATAGGCGAAGTTCAGAGCACAAGAGGTAAATGTTGGATTAAAATATATCTCAGAATCTATATTAATTAAAAAGTAACATTCCAGGTAGCATCTGAAATTTGTTATTGCAATTAAATTTGTATGTAAAATATGTAAAAAATGTTGAAGTCAAATACATTTTTTACTATTTTTCCTTATGTCCTCTATTTTTATTTTCAAAATTTCCTTTGCTAAAGCTTAATCTCTACCGCTAAAAATCTATATAGTTGATTAAACGATTTTTGGCTACGAATGCAATTCTGTAACGTGCAATGCTTAATTTGGCAAAGCTATACAAATTTAATCCGCCACAATTTTAGCTTTTAATATCATCACTAAAATTTCTAAATTTTGTATTCTCTAAGGCGTTTTAGCGATCGAGATTTATTAAGCTTTAGCTTAGCGAATTACAGAATACGGCTGCTGACAGCCTTACTTTAAAGTATATATATGGGTAACGAGGTTACTCATAAGGCTGAAATAGTTGGCTGAAAAACATTTTTCGAAGCAACTAGCAGGATTGTCAGATTTTTTGAGCTCCATCGCCAAGCCGTATGTCAGAAATCGCCAAGCGTCAATTTTGTTTTGTTTTCGTAAACATTTTTTTTTTAATAACATTTTGCATAAAAAAAAGCTATTATAATATTTCAGTGAAAAATCGCCAAAAACTGGGAAAAATACAAAAGAGTCGCTGAAAGTAAATTTTGTTTAGTTTCTGTTTTTTTTTTTTTTAATAACATAAAATAGAGATTATAAATCTATTCATTTAAAACAACTTAAATAAAGTACACAAGTCTATAAGATCGTACAATTCAGGCTTATCGATTTCATTGTTGGTGTTTCTGCATACATACCAGGGCTGCCAGGTACTTTATCGTCCTCCCCAAACTTAAAAAAAAATTTCCCCAAAAATCTTCCAATAAAAAAGAAAATCCCCAAAAATAAGCCCCTGTAAAAAATACGCAATTTTTAGTGGATAATTCCAATATTTATTTGAGTTTTACTTGTTCTATGTTCTACAAGAGATCATTTTTATTGTAGGGAAATACGTAGTTGTATTAAGCACATATATAGTTTATATATACATATGTTTATATACAGTCGAACTTCCCTATAACAAACTTTTCAGATATTTTTTTTGGATAAAAAAAACAACTTTTTTTACCCGGTGTTTATTGATATTAAGTGATATTGCAAAAATGGCCACCCTAATGTTTATGTGTGCATAAAACTTAGTTATCTCCTATAGAAAAATTAAACTCATATTTTTTATTTTCTAAAGTAACCAATTTCCTTTCTTAACACAGAAAATTCAATAATAGTTTTACGATTTTAAGATATTTTGCGTATTTAGTAAAATTTTCTTGAATAAACAAACATTTTCTCATTATCAAAAAATTCACGTTGATCACAAATTTCTTAAGACAAGAAATACAAAAGAAGCTTGTTTTTATAAAAAATAATAAAGATTTTGCTTAGTTAAAGCTGCATTTGTTTAATATTAATCTGGTTATCTTGATTAATTAAAAGAATCGAATTTCTTGCATCAAGAAACAAATACTAATGATTTTTTTTTTTAATATTTCAGAAAATGTTCAAGAAAACTTGGTTTAATTCAATTAATTTTTATTTGAATCGACATGTTAAGCAAATTAATAAAAAGTTTCTTTTTCATATTAAGTATTCCTGAAACAAACTAATTCTATTCGTTTTTATGTTAAAAATTCAGGCTTTTCTTCGTATTTTGTAAAATATTTATAGCTGATTTCACTAATTTATTTAAATACCAATTTATGTTTAAAATTAGTTTTTCGCTTTTGAGTCATAACTTTTTGCCTAAACCAAGCCACACATAAATTGGCTTGGACGAGAATGCAAAATATTTTTAGTTCAAGCCATATTTTGTGGTGCCTAAGTAAATAATTCTTTCCGTGTATTTCCCCAAAAAATCCAAATTTTTTTTTAAAAATCCCCAATGTAATCCCCAAACCCCAAATCAAATTTGTTGTCCCTTTTAGCAACAAGAAAACCCCTAATTTGGGGTCAAAACCCCAAAGCTGGCAGCCCTGATACATACTCACCCCTATCGTGAATAACAAGTGGAATTTTTGTTCCCATGAAATTTTCATTCCCCTCGAAGGAAAAAAGCAATCGTAAGTCTCATGTGAAAAATTTTTGACGCTATCACTTCCAGTGAATGTAAAAAAAGAAGAAAGATTAAAAATATTAAAAATCAAAAATATTTTTGTTCAAAAATATGCACGTATATATTTTAAAGAAAAGTTAAAATAATAAAGCAAAATATTGGAGGGATAGTTTGATAACAACTTTAGTTTCTTGCACATTTTAAATTATGTAAATGTAGTAAAATATTTTCCAAAATTCTGCCACCAAGTCAATCGAAAGCTTCACAAATCCACAGGCAATCGACCCTGTTGTTTTGCATTTTGTTGAGCAACATATCGGTTTGTGCCTTATTAACTTTATTAACCCTTAATATTCGATTTATAGGAGGAGCTACTTACATACATGTTCTCTTCTCTAGCAAAAATAAAGTGAAAAAATCTTAAGGAAATGTGAACAAATTGTGAGGGAAAAAATTTTTCACAATAAGGGGAATTTTTTCAGGTTTAACATTTTTATACGTTATTATTCTCCTTTGAATTATATTTTTTCATGGGAGTTGTTCATTATCGCAAATATGTGAAGAGGGGAAAAATTACGAGGGACAAATTGTTCACGATAGCGTAAGAATAGCCAAGTAAATCGCCAGATATATCAAAAACCGCTAGTCGCCAAATGGAAAATCATACCACAAAACACGTTTCACAATCTCCACGTTTGGCGAGAAAACTGATAGCCCTGGCAAGTATGTATGTTGGGTATTATGTTGTTACATATTTATGTAGCTTATAGTTCGCATAAAATTATTATTCAAATTCACCCAGATTGTTCTACAAATAGCCAAGATATGAGTTAAAAACACGACTGCCTCCAATTTTTACCCATTAAACTTCACTCTTTGAAGTGTTCCTATAGTTTATGAACTTACTTTTTCCACTTTCACCTTAAGATGAGAGAAATAAATGAGTGCCATATTCGTGCTTAGCCGCCCCAATTTAGCTTAAAAAATATCACTTAATTCACATGAGGGCTTTTACGACGTCGTTTTATCTTGATTCCCTTTTCAAGCAACTTCCAAAATCTCCTTGCGTTCATACGATGAATTTTAGTTGCATGTCTTTTTTTTATTTACAGTATGGCCTTGATTATCCGTCATTCAATTAACCGGCAGCTTCAATTAACTGGTAAATACCACTGGTAAAACCACTGTTATTCGAAATTATAAACAAATTATATTTTTTCGTTTACTTTTGAACAATCAAAACAAATTTAAATAAACGAAGAAAGAGAATTTCCCAACGTACTGGAAGCATGTTCTCCCGAAAATTAATTTTTTCCTCATGTTTACATAATAATACATTATATCGAGCCCTAACCGCGAAAATAACGTAAGCGACATCATTTTCGATTTTCGTTTTTTTTAATAAATGACTTTATTGGTAACACTTGCATCATCTGCCAAAATGTCATGGTCACATAAGGTACCGTTACGTTTTTTTAGCAAGAACAATTTTATTGTAAGCGACACATTTCATACAAAATTTATATGAAATAAAATAGAAAAAACTCTCTCCTGTAAAATTTGATTTTTGGTGCTTACACTATTTTCGCGGTTAGGGCTCGATATATTTACCTAAAATAAAAAACACACGTCGTAAGAGCCTCCATGTGAATTGGCTGTATCTAAAGCTTGATTTTTTTTGTGCCGTAGTTTTATTTTACCTAGTTCCTTTCGAATTTCAAGTTTTTCCAGATTTTTAATGTTAAAGTGAAGGTTCTTTGATATTCGGTTGTATAAATGTAATTTACATCGTGATCCTATGATTTTTTGTATGATTTGGATGACGATTAAACATTACGATTATAATTTACTTTAAACCTCTATTAACTCTATACGTGCTCTTAAAAATGCGATTAAATTAAATTCTACAAAATAATCTTTATCAATTTCTTCCCTTTTTTTTTAACAAAACCACATATTTTATACATATAATCTTTTAAAAACATTTAACAAAGCTCTTTGACTTGTATGTTTTATATGTTGTTATGTACATATGTAGATTCAACAAGTTTTTACAAATGTATAAACGTTACAAATACATTTTTTTTAAATCAAACTGTCTACCGTTTTTTTCAGTGTTTGTAGTTTAGTATTAAAAAAATTAAGAAAAAGAAAATTAAAAAAATAAGAAAAGTAAAGTTGGGCAAGCCCAACCATATAATACCCTACACCATTTACTTGTCGCTATTTGGGACCTGTGTATGGGCAACTAAGGAGCTTTTAAACCCAATTTTTTTACGTTTAGATTTATATTACAGTTATAAACGGTGGTCCCATGGTGAAATAATACAGGTGGCAGCACTACGCCAATTAATATGCTGTAATTATTATATTTTATTAAAGTTTTTGATAATTTTAAATTAAAATAAAAAGATATTGGCCATGATTAAATGCAAATTGGCTAAAAACTTATTTATTTCATCACGTTCAGCGGCACGAATTATCTTAATCCTTTATATTATTTAAGAAGGATCTATGACAATTAGTGCCAATTCACACGTTGCAAGTCTTATTGATCAGCTTGCTACCTTATAGGCGAGAGAGAGTGAGAGAGAAACGTTTCTTTTCCTCTCGTTACTCTCGTTATAAAGTAGCAAGCTGATCAATAAGACTTGTAACGTGTGAATTGGGACTTAGGTGCAGGGTTGTTAGATGTGACGATTTTTCATCATTTTGACGATTTTTTTGAGAAAATGCAGTAAAATGACGATTGACGATTTTTAAACTAAAAGTAACAGTGTTATGACGATTTGCTGGCATCAATAAACCACTTACAAGATATTTTTTCAATTATATTGGGAACAGTCCAAAACACTAAAAATTAATTTTTCGAAATACAAAAGATATTGGAAATTAAACAAAATAATTCTTCCCCCATCACAAACCAGTGCCCATGTTCTGTAACTCTCGCGTCGAGAAAGTTTTCTATTGAAATGTGTGAAATGAAACAAAAATGCCATAAATTGAAACAAACAGCTGTTTTTCTCACTTAACTGTGTCTGTAACTTTTTTTGGCGAGTACGAGCTGTCACGTAAGGAAATTACTAGCCAATTTACAGAAAAAGTGTGTATGTAACATTTTGGTGAGTAAAGTTCCCGCTTTGAACTATCAAATAAGCTCACGAATAAAAATAGAGCGAGAAAAAATTTGAACACTAAAAACCAATTAAAAATGCAAAATGCAATGAATAATAATAATAATATTTTATTCTAGGCACATTTTTCATTGTTTTATTATTTTGCTTTTAAAATTTTTATAAAATATACGAATGTCTTCAAAGCTCGTTTGCAAACAACAAACATTAAAGTCACTCTTTACACAATTTGGCATAGCCGACGGTTATGTTTTCGCCGACGTCGTTGAAAAATTTTCAATTTAAGTAAATTTTGGTCGCCGTCAACGATATGTGTTACTGGCGTTATGAACGTCTACAATGTCACATAGGATTCGATTGCAATATTATGACATTTATAACGTAACGACGTAAACTCTTTTGATAGTTTTCGACATGAGTTACAGACACACATTTTTCTCACTTTTCGAGAAACGATGGAATATTTTGTTTCACATCTTTTCGATGCAAGAAGTTCTCACTAAAGCTACAGAACATGGGTACAGGTGGCTTTCATTAGAAGCATTAGTAACTCGAATTCTACAATTATATGAATGCCATCGATACTGCAAAAAATATACACTAGAGCCCCGATTTGCTTCGGTCCTATTTGGTACGGTTTTTAATAAATTGGTTAAGTCCTCTTTGCGTTTTTATGATTTCGATTTGCGTTGCAAATGATTGCATTTTTTCGCTGAAGTTATAATCACATGTGAAGAATTTTTCTATTTGCGTGTAAAAGTGCGAATTCCCATTTAATTCTGTTAAAATTGGACGTAATAAAACGTTTCGAGTCGGGTAAAAAGACTGTTGATATAGACAGAATCCTTGGTTTAGCACCTTCAACATTTAAAACAATTTGCAATAGCGATAGCGCTAAAAATTAATATGTAATTGAATTGAATTGAAGAATTGAATTGAATAATTGCTCCAAGTTAATAGCAAATGAGATTTTATTTTTTATTTATTGTTTTTGTGAATATATAAATAAATTTTTGTTATGTTTTTGTGAAAATATATTTTTTCTTTTGTATTTCTTTTCAAATGATATATATATTTCAGCCCATTTGCTGAAATAAATAGAATGAAACTTAACCGTATCACTTTCTTTATCATAAATAGAGTTTCTAGCTTAAGATTTTTATTTTTGAACTAAGCAATGCAATAAATTGTCTCTAATTAGTAAAATTTAAATATTTGACGATTTGTTGACGATTTTGTACAATGTTCGTGACGATTTTGACGAATTTTGTTAAAACTTTTGACGATTTTTGAAGAAAAAAGCCTAACAACCCTGCTTAGGTGTAAGATCAAATATCGGCCAAATGCTCTCCACGGCTTCGGTGGCATACCTCTATCCGATGGTCCCTATTTTCAATGACTCTGAGACATAAATGAGGTTCAATGCCGTTAATGTGCCGAATTCTTGAATTGTGAATTGTACACTTTTTTGAAAAAGTGTTGATCATGATGATCAACTCACGACGTGAGATAACACGGCCATCGAATTTTTCGCGCAAAAGAGCCATTGTTGCGCTGGCAGTGTGCCAAGTGGCACCATCCTGTTGCAATCACATGCCGTCCAGGTCCAAATACGCATCAGTGATGTTCGACGAGTCCAGGTTGGTCCATTATGCTTCACAAAAAAATCACGAAGTGCACAAAATGGATTTTGATTTGAACGCCCATTTGGCTTTGATCATCTTGTTGAATATTTCAGGGACTTTGTGTATTAAATTATGCGACTTATAATTTTATTTCTAGTAATATTAAACTTATTTGGTCCTAATATCAAGACTTTTTAATTATTATTTTTTAATTTTATTTCCCTAAGCGTAATCCCGCGAAGCTCTACGCTTGTCTGCAGGAAAGAAACCAGAGTCTCTGGCGGGAATCGAACCCGTAACCCCGGCGCTGATAGACTAGCTCACTACCAACTTTTATTGGAGGGTTTATATTGGACATATGGGAAATTAAAGACCGAGCTTCACGAAATTTGGCAGAGTGCTTACTTATCTTATAAAATTGTGACGGACTAAATTTTAACCCAATTTCGTTACAATTAGAGGCGTACTTAATTGTTTTTCTAGAGTATTCTTTGCCTTTGGCAAATTATGGACCGATCATCACAAAATTTGGCAGTGTGCTTACTAATATTATGGAACTAATGGCGTTTTCTTTTCTAAAAAAAAGTGTTGCATAAGTGTTACATGTGACTTGGCAACATTTTTAAATGCTCCCCTAATCTTTAAGAAGTGTTTCATATTTTACGATTGCAAAAGAACACAAATTTCGGCATTAAACAATAAAGTACAATTACCGCAAGGTAAATTCAATAACAGGTGGTGGCAAGACTACAACACTACAACAATTCAAAGCCAACTGAAACAACAGATGTTTTTTGTATTGCATTGTTAGTGTTTAGAGCTCAAAACTTGCCACCACCTTGTACCAAATTCGCCTTGATCTAGTGCTGCATTCATGCCCCTTTAATTAAAATGAGTGTAGAACATGTATCATTTTTTTTTAATTTTAAAAGGAACATCATCAGAAAAGAACGCTTTACCCTTTTAAAATAACACATGTTTTTTAGAAAAGAACATAAAAAAATGTAAAAGGTAGAATAAATGCAGAATTTTACTCAGAAAAGGAAACGCCATAAGACTGCAATATCATTATTCATAACGGTTTAAGGCGTGCTAAAGTATTTTTCAAGAATGGGTTTTGTATTGGGCCTGTATTAAATTATGGACCGATCTTTACAAAATTTAATGAAAATCAATGCATTTTGGCGCCAATTTTAAATATAATTTTTTTTAACAAAAATATCAATTCTTTAGGAAGATTTTCCACAGCTGGTCTCTTTACTTTTTCCTACAAAAATTATTGTGCTGGATTTTAATATTAACTGCTAAGAGCTAGAAAGGGTTTGACTCTGACATGGTTTAATTTCTGTTGAGTCTTTCAAAAGTGAGTGTGTTTTCAACAGAATTACTTAAGGAGTCAGAATAAATATACTTTATGGTGTCAAAGATTAGTATCAAAAAAAGTTTCACACTGAATGACAAACAAAATATAATCTTATTCACCACTAGTGGTGGTGGAGTGTATAAAAAGTGGGTGTATGACTAATTATTTTTATGCGTTGCAGTCTTAAGCGCAAACGCTTAATACCCTGATCACCTATGCTGGTGTAGGGTATAATTACCGTTCATCTTGTTTAGTAAACTAAATAAAGTAACAAATATGAATAAATGTCCGGTACTGACCTCACATGATTTTTATTTCCTTAAGTCTTTTTCATGTTTCATGTTTATAAACTTAACAAGTGCCTTAAGTAAATAAATAAAGTCTCGGCATATGTGTTGCTTATTTATTTTTAAGAATTTTTTCATCATCATGTGGTACGACCTTCTTTGATGTAAAAACTCAAATGGCAGAGCATTAAGTAATAAACAAAAGACCCACTTAAGAATTCAAAATTGTTGACAGTAAGTACAGTGGAGGATATATAAATGGATACACCTACAAAATGTCGTCTTACATATCACACTTGATGAAAATTTCAGTTGAAGCAAAACAATTTTTAATTTTATTTTGAGGGCATGAAAATAGAATATTTGAACCAGTGTTCGAAACTAAACATCAAATAAGGCTCCTTAGTTTTCCGTTCAGTAGATTTGTGGAAAACCCATACCCAATACACGGACAAGCTATTCGTACTGTGGCCGTTGCTAAAATTTTTTGTTTGTTCATTTATTCATCAATATAAAAAAAGTAACAGTATAGAACATTAAAATATAATGTCTATAGTATCACTACAAGTAGTCGAAGAGCAGAGACCGAGTTGCAGAGACGGCGTCGGATCGATAAATTCGATGGCTTTCATGTATGTACGGTCTCGAGTTTGATGAATATTATCCAAAAGAGTAAATGTGGTAATGAATCGATCCATAGTATTACGTATTAGCTGCTCAGATGGACGCCCCGTAAACATGACAAAGTGATCTATAAATTTGGCTTGCAGAGCGTGAATTTTGGAAATAAATTTCCATGACTTTCAAACGTTTGGTGCAAAGCCCCTTTTAGCTGACAGTAACTGAAATGTAACCGTGCAGTTAAACAGTAAGACAAATCAATTTTCTACTGAAATAAATGTTACGGATAAGGTTCATCTTACTGCAAACTAAAAGGTTTTTCAACAAGAACTTTGTTTTCTAAAACAAAATAAACCAACAATTTTAGATAAAGATGATTAAAATTTTTATTGTACATATTACAAAGAGAAAAATTTGGTAATTATGAATGAAAAATGCTATCTGGCAAATGTCCACCACGAGCACGCTGACAGATGTCGCTTCTTTCATCAAAGTTTTTGGTCAGTTTTTGGCAAAATGGCGGGTCTTTTTCATTAATCACATCACAGATTTTGAGTTTTTAGGCTGCAATCGATTTGATTGGCTCCGTATAGACTTTGTCCAGTGATGTTAAATCACACGATCTGACTGGCCATGTTCGTGAAATTATACGATCGGAAAATTTGGTTTGCAATAAATTGATCGTTTCATTGGCTATGTGACAAGTGGCACCGTTCTGTTGGTGTTGTCATATTTTGTACCGAGCCTGTTTGCTCAAATTTAACGACCAAATTCTTAACAGGGGTCTTAAAAGGACGATTATGTTGTCTGAAAATATCGCATTTAACTAAATGTAACAGAACCACCATTTTCATAGTGGATTTTAAATATTTTAATGCGATTTTCGAGCGAAATTGAATTCATTGTAACAATTTTGCCAATATGTAATAAAACTAAACAATCATGTTGTTGGTGTTGGCACAATTTAAAAATAAAGTTCTTGTTAAAACCCGATATAACCATTCTAAGGCCCGTTTTCACAACTTACCGATAGCTAAAAGAACACTTTAACAGGCCTTATAAAAAGTGTTCTGTTATTAAAACTTTGCTTTAACCTAAAGTGAGCGATAAAGTAAATTAAGGTTCATCCTACCTGGTAGGTTGAAGTAAAGTTGTAATAATGGAACACTTTTTATACGGCCGATAAAATCCTACCTTTCGCTATCGGTAAGTTGTGAAAACGGGCCTAACTGTTTTAAATACAACAAACTGGAGCTTAAAGGCTCAGTTAGCAGTAAGATGTTACGTCTCAATCTGTAAAGGCTCAGTTAGGTGAACGTTGCTGTACCGTATCTGTACTGTATCCATCAGCTGTTCGCTTTTTGTTATATGAAAATCAATACAAAAGCTTACCGAAATGCAATGTACCGTAGTTGCAACGTTCCAATCTGTATAAAATAGAATTTCATGCCGTTATTACGTGACATTTGTAAGACAGTGATGGGCGGCTTGTATGTTACATTGAATGCGGGTAATTTTGCTCTTTTTTTTGGTACTTTTTTCAGTATATCTATGGAATTGCGACAAAACAACTTACAATACAACATATTTCCAAATATACAAATATACATATGTTTAGATGTTTAAAATAAACAAATGCATATACACATCCAATGAAAAAGGGACACATATAAAATACTTTAAATGGTATCAAAACCTTGTTTGGTGTATGCACATTTACAATATATGAATGCTAAAATTTATATATGCTAAAATTCAAATTTATTTATTGTAAATCTATAATATAAACATTAAACTAATTACATTTTTTACATACACAAAATACTGTTTTAATACCATTTAAAGTACGTGGTACCTTTTCGGCACAACGGTCACCATTTGAACATTTTTGATTCCCATCACTGTGTTTTTTGTTTTATTTATACTTTTGCTTTTTGTTTATGTATGGGAAAACGTATCACACGTTTTTAATTGTTCTATAACCCTGCAAATAATAGGACCAGTCCAAACACGCGTGTAAAGAGTAGTCCACAAGGGACCAGGACTAGCCCACAAGTAACCCAAACGTATGGAAAAAACCTGGTCTATTTAACATTACGATGTCCTAGGAGAGGACCATATAACCCACCTTTGGACCACTAAGGAGTAGTTTTAAAACTACTCCATGGTATATAACCCACCTTTGGACCAGTAAGGAGTAGTTTTAAAACTACTCCATGGTATACTCAAGAGGATTAGTTTTGAAGTCGTTTAAACACGAAAGCATGTCGTTAAAAAACGAAGACATGTCGTCTCACTACAAACACTTTTTAACAATGGCATGGTCCATGCTTGCATTACATCGGACTAGTCCATGGAGTAGTCCATTTTATTAAAATGGGTCAGGTGGTCCAATTTTATTTGCAGGGAAGTGCACCAACGTGCTTACAGTACGGTGCGGTACATTACGGGTACAGCAACGTTCGCCTAACTGAGCCTTAAGAAATAGATTATTCTTACTTTTTTTACGCTAAGGCTAAGTTACTGTTACTCCCGGCTAACTGAGCCTTAATTCTTTGCACGGTGATTTGCCAAAGTTTACTGCTGAAAAAGTCAAACACACTTCATCAGTATGATAGCTGACAGTCATTAAGTTAACCCTATTGGAAGTTCTATACCTCTTTAAAAAACACCCTATATATGCATATAATACTTGTACACTTGTATATATTTACAGTGTCGGTTTATTTACACCAAAGTACACCGACCGAGTCTGTCTACGTGTGATATGATGTACCAGAGAGCACATGCTTGTTTGTAGTTGTGGGTTTGTGTTTTGGGGGTTTGGTAAACATTTCAAGTGTGCATAATATTAAAAATTATTCATATATTCCGCATTTACATACATACATACATACATACATACATACATACATACATTCAAACATACATATTTACATCTGTATGCAACGAAATTAAAATAAATTTTAACAACAACTACAACAAAACTATAAAAAGGGAAACGAGACTTTAGAATTTAACACTGAATTGTGCATGATTTTGTCAAATTAACAGAGAAAGATGGATAACGTGCGAGTAAAAGACATTTGAGTTCATACTTAACTTGAGTGTTATAAAGAAGAATAAAAACGCGCAACACATACAAAGACTTTTATAATGTACATATGTACAATGAAAATGTGTTTTAAGATTAACAGATTAAAATTTATTAAAAAAAGAAGAAATTTAAATAAGAATTAAACAGTTTAATTGCTAAAAAAGGTTGTAGTTATTTAAATAATTTTTATCGATAGAAATTTTTTTTTTAATTCCCTATGCTAATCCCCGCGAAGCTTGACGCTTGTCTGCAGGAAAGAAACCAGAGTCTCTGGCGGGAATCGAACCCGCAACCCCGGGGTTGATAGACTAGCTCACTACTAGCTAGCCTGCCGGGGCACACAAATGGTTTTTTTAAAAAGGGGTTTCCTAAAGCAGCCCATACACGTTTCAATTCAATTGTCAACTGAGTCGGTTGTAGTCCAAATGAAAGCGTGTATGGTTTTTTTAATTGATAAGTTTGACAGTTGTCGAGTTGGTTGAAGAAAAATCAAAAGATTTAGATTTTTCAAGCTGACTACTAAGGCCTGGAACAGAATTAAGAAGTTGAAGTAGTAGCTGAAGCTAAAAAATGCTCTGTAGCGCAACAAATTAAAAATTTCGAATTTTGCGCTCCAACTTCAACTGCAACGACTACTACAACTACATATTCTGTTGACACCATTTTGAAACTTCCGTTTTTAACTTTTGACAGCTTGCAGCGCTTTTCGTAACGTTGTACTACAGCTACTATTATGTTCCCCACTTAAGTCTTTCAATTCGATTGTAATGTGTGTGCTCGAGTTTTTTGATTAGTTGTCAATATTAATGTTTGAAGCTTTCTTATTCTTATATACATACATCATTTTAAAATTAATTTAAAATCTTTCAATTCAATTTCAATTATGAAGTGTGTGGCCAAGCATCAATTCTGTTGAAAGACTCGGTTGACAATTGAATTGAAACGTGTATGGGGCGCATTAAGCTGTACCATCAAACTTGAGTGACAGTCAAACATTGCACCAGTCAATGTGTGGTTGATGGATCAAATTAGCGGCCATGCCATCAAACAGTCGAAAATTTGAGCAAAACTGTCATTCATGTTCGATAGCGTGTACCCCGCTTAATTTCATTTACATCTCTTTAACTAGAAATAATTGTAACGTATTAAAAAGAGCCCCAATAATTGAACATGTTGTAATGGAATAGATTTGATAATATGACGATGGCTGATATGCTTGGAGTGATGCAATAAAATAAAAATAAATAAATTAATTTAAGACCCTTAAACCTAATGAAATTTCGGATTGTAAACTAAAGAGACTTCTTTCAACCGAACAACACATGTTTGAATAAAGCATTTATTACAATTTATATTTTCTTTTCTTTTTCAGATTGATCCCTTTGTCTTCTCTCAATTCTTCTTTCTACCTCCAAAAATAATTTGCGCACATACTAACTCCAAGCTATGAGTACACCCAAAATAGTCATAATTGGTTCGGGCGCATCGGGCATTGCATGTGCTACAAAACTACTAGATTACGGATTTGAAAATGTAGTCATCGTAGAGGCTGAATCACGCATTGGTGGCCGCATACACACAGTACAATTTGCCGATAATGTTATCGATCTAGGCGCTCAGTGGTGTCATGGAGAAAAGGACAATATAGTCTATGAATTGGCACACAGTCATGATCTGCTAGATTCTACCGGGGATGTATACGAATCATATCAATGTGTACGTTCAAATCGTGAGGTTGTACCTGAGAATGTTAGCCAAAGGTTAAAAGACATTGTTAACGACAGTTTGGTAACAAGGCAAATGGAATTGAGAAATTGCAATGGCTCTCTGGGCAGTTATTTGAATAATAAGTTCTATGAGGCCTTAAGAAGGCCCGAGAATTCCGACATCGATATGGCGATAGCTAAGGAATTTTTTGAGAATTATAAAAAATTTGAAAATTCTGTAGAGGCTTCAGACACTTTGGATGATGTTTCGGGCAGAGGTTATCTAGAATATTGGGAATGTGAAGGAGATATTTTACTAAATTGGAAGGATAAGGGATATTTGGAATTTTTGCGTTTGCTAATAAAGTCTAGAGAATATGGAACAGAGTTCGGCATTTTGGAGAAGCGCATTTTGTTAAATAAAAAAGTAACCAGAATTGAATGGAATCGCAATGATTGTTGTGCCCAGGTGCTTTGTCAAGATGAAGATGTATTTGTGGCTGATCATGTGATATTAACCGTTTCTTTGGGTGTACTCAAAGAACAACATTTAAATATTTTTGAGCCGAAATTACCGGTAGAGAAGCAACGTGCCATTGATGGTTTAGCTTTCGGTACGGTTAATAAAATTTTCATAGAATTTCCTAAGAAATTTTGGCCTGAAAATTGGACTGGTTTTACTATGCTCTGGCGCGAAGAAGATTTCGAAGAGATAAGAGGAACATCTTGCGCTTGGTTAGAAGATGTTTTTGGATTTTACTGTGATCATAATCAAACTCGCCTGTTAAGCGGTTGGATCATTGGAGCCAATGGACGTCATATGGAAACCCTGCCAGAAGATGAGATTTTAACTGGTTGTATGTATTTATTTAGAAAATTTTTAGAGTGGGAAATTCCCGAACCTAGTAGTTTTAAAGTATCAGCTTGGTACTCCAATGAAAACTTTCGGGGTTCCTATTCCTTCCGTTCAATGTATACCGAAGAAGTGGGTACGAGTGCGCGAGAACTGGCTCAGCCTTTGTGTGTGGTAACAACACCACCTGTGTTGAATGGAGAGCCAACAATTAAACCACTTTTCACCCAAAGTCGTTGTGATAAACCCATTGTGCAATTCGCCGGCGAAGCTACAAGTGATCATTATTTCTCTACTGTACACGGAGCCGTGGAAGCGGGTTGGCGTGAAGCCACACGTTTAGCCGACTTTTATGGCATGTTAAGAAATTCCAAGAAGCTTCCCAAATCAAACTTATAACAATTTTAGGACTTTAAGTGCCATTAGAGCAGATGTTTTGAATATAAGAGAATATTAAACTGGCGCAATTGAATTTGTACCATTTTAATATTTAACTGTTAATGAACATCTGTAATGACATTTAAAGTCCCGAAATGAAAATTTGAAAACTTAATAAATCATTTTCGAAAAAAGCGGTTACTTTTCGAACTCACTCATAAAAATCACAAATCATTTTCAAATATGTATCAACTCCTTTTCGTTTATATGGTTTTGATTTATGAAATATTATCTAAAGTAACCCCTCCAGTTTTCATGGTATTTAAAATTTTTAGTTTAATTTATTATGATTTATTATTTTTTCATTTTTATTATTTCTGGTCTTTTAGTTAAGTATAAAAAATTATGTCAAAGTATTTAATTTATTCATTAAACAAAAATAAACTCTCCAAAATATGTAAATATTTTTTTAAATTTAATATATAATTTATTTTCAAATTCTCATAAGACATTTAAATGTATAGAAGATGTTTAGTTTTAAATATCTTTTAAACCAATCCAAATTATTAAGAGTCAAAATGTTTCATTTTCATGTTCTATTTTCAGAAATTTGAAAATAATACTAAACAAATGTTATAAATAGAAACATTAATGGCGATTTATTTTCTGAGAAATATTTTAAAGGTTTTTGCGTTCTTTTGTAGAAAAACTGCAACTGTGAAAAAACTTTTATTATTTATTTTTTGTCAATGTGTTGCATGAATTACCCCCATTTGTATGTGCCCATTACATCAGACGATTTTTTTCGCTGCAACTTTTGTCGGGTCTTCTTTAAAATTGCTTTTGTGTTTACATTGTCGAATTTTTTTTCTATTTTTTTTTCTGTGTGACCGAATTTTAATATACCTTAAATTGTTTGTCAAATGAGACTCTGTTAGATAGAATCTAATGAATTTAGTTGTATTTACTACTTACGAAATAAATCAATAAAGCCATTGAGCATTTGTATTATACTGACACTTTATTTAAAAATTTAAACCTTAAGAACTACTTTTAAAAATCTTAAAACTAACTAGAACTAATCCATCTACTAGTCGCACACATGCGTACCAGCCGCTGATAAGCGTATTTTGTGTTCTCACACTGCTTGATAAACACTTAAAACATCATGTTCATGTTTGAAGAAGTTGCGACTGTTAAAAATCTAATTTAACATTACAGTTTGTACTCACACTATCACACATGAAATAACCCAGCTAGCATTTGGCTGATTATTTTTTGTAAAAATCACCCAAACGATTTTTTTCAGATCAGTTTTGATGATTAAAAACTGATTTATCACCTGAGAGATTAAAAAAGGATTCATATATGATTCATTTATATGTTTATAAAATGATTTTTAAATATTTTGAATTTTTGTTTTTGCCAAACGAAAAAATATAAAAATAGAAACTTTCATGTCAGCCAAACAAAAAAAAGCTTGGCTAAAAAAGAAGCCCAAAAATTATTGACAATTTATAAACTTAAATGTTCGTGCAAATTGTTTCTTTGCGAAAAACCAAATACTTTTGTTTGGTTCAAAAGTAATAATGGTGCTGATTTTTTGGAGAAAAATTAAAAAAACATGACAATTAAAAAATTATATGTAATACATATGTACATATAATCAAAAACCATATAATTTATGATTAAGAAAGGAGACAAAAGCGATTCAATAATGATTAGAAAAACTAACATTAACATGATCACAATGGAATTAGAAAATTGTATCACAAATGATTCTTCCAGGTGATTCATCGGTAGGGTACCATTTTCTCACAACGAGAGTATCATTTATGATTGAAAAATGAGCTCATATACGGGTATTTTGCCCTTGAAGCTGATTCCTAAATGATTAGATTATGATACAAAATGCTAGCTGGGAATAATATTATAACTTATGTTTAAATGTAACCCTGCAGCCGTAATTCGCTAAAGCTAAATCTCTATCGCTAAAAATCTATAAAGTTAATTTAGCAATTTTTGGCTTCAAATGTAATTCAGTAACGTGCATTGCTAAATTTGGCAATGCAATACAAATTTAATTTGCCGCAATTTTAGCTTTTAGTGTCATCGCTAAAAATTTTTAATTTTGTTTTCTCTAAGGAATTTTAGCGATCGAGATTTAGCTTAAGCTACGCGAATTACAGAATACGGCAGCTGATCAAATAAAATAATTATACAAAGATTTTCTTGGGAGTCAAAAAAATTATTATTGTTAAGAAAAATTTAAAAAAACGATGAAATGCATTGTCATTTTCGTAGCACATTGCATTCACACTACATATCATACTTTAACATATAACTTGAGTTTTTGATGTGTCTTAATACAAATTATAATAGTGTACCCTTAATAAAGTATGGGTGAGTTCGTAAATGCATCACTGCGCTGCATCAGTGATTTCAAATCGTTATATATTTAACAGTGAAGTAAATGTGGACCAAAAAATTGTGAAATACTCCACAAAAATAATAAACATACAATAAAAAAAAATTATAATTCTTTTTTATCGGCTTTAAAAAAGTTTGCTTTTCTGATGCAGCGCAGTGATGCATTTACGAACGCACCCTATATTAATAATAAAAGTGTGATAGTTGTTAATAAAAGCAGATACATAAGACATAGTCCAGACTTGCAAGTTTTTTTTGCAGTAGTACTAGAGTTAATTGACGAGAGAGGTGAGAAGATTGGGGAGGGGTACTCAGTTTCATGTACTCTGCAATTCTGTTTTGTTGTGCAATTCTCACACTTTATAAAATACAAAATACAAATTAGAGTTTTATAATCTGGACACAAATGCAATTTCATGCAACAAAAATTGCAAGTGTGGACGATGACTAAGTTTGTTGGATTGAAGTTGTACAACATGTAACACTTCGCGTGATTATACATAACATTAAAAGGTGTAACATGTATATAATGTAAAATTTTTTTTTCAGAAAATAAATCGTCATAATCATTTAATAACGTTTAATACATATGTACTTATGTACCGATAGCACTGAAGACGGAAGGTGTTTTCGTTTGTAACATTAAAGCCTAATACGACACGTTAATAAACAATACAAAACCATAAAGATTTGTTCTGTAATAACAAACAAACTAACCCCTAATTTCACCAAGTTTAAGAATTATATTCAGAAAGAAGAAATATCATGCCTTATAAATGCGCGTTGATAATTCCTTAAGATTATTTCCTTAAAAAAATTGCTTCTAGGTAAGCAGTATTTTTTTGCTGGGAATATTTTTTAACAATAATTTTTATAATTCTGTTATCTACTAGCTTTTTTATGCGGGCCTATGCTCCCCAGAGGAGTCAAAGGAACAAATATGTGGGCACATTGAAATAAAATAAGTAAACAGATATCGTGTATTGATAATGAAGTAATTTGTACCAAATCTAGATATTTCTACTTTTATCCTTTCTCAGATCTTTAGACGTTTATATTGTTTTTTGTTGGAATGTCCACGTTCACTTTTCCAGTTCAGCTAAGCTTTTTGACAGATGTTTTGTTTTCATAACCAAACTTTTTTTCCGAATTCGGAAACATTTACTGTAACATTTACAAATGTTTATAGCTTATGTTAAGCGCCGAGTAATCAAGCATCAGTTCAGTAGTTAAAGAGTCTATAGGGAACAAACAAACAAATAAACGAATTGTATTCTTTTATATACATATGTATATGATATATGGGCACTTCCACAGAAGTGTCACTTTACGCATGGGTCTACAAAAAAACCATTAGTCTGTATTAAGGTTTCTAATTTCCCTGAATTTTTATATTCCCAGGAAACGAAACAAAAAAATCTTATTCCCGGGAAACGCGGGATTCTTAGAGTAAAACAATGATTTCATTAAATGAGTTCGTTTTTACTTTTTTAAAAGAATCTATATATAAATCGGCTAAGGCAAAACAGTTAAGAACACTTTCCTCCTCTGTATGTCAACCGATTTGAACAAAATATACACCATTTAAGAGGTATTTACTCAAAGAAGTGCACAATGTATATTTTATTAAAATCTGTTCAATAATTTCAGAGTTATAAGCGTTCAAAATTGTTACTAACACAAATGCAAAATAAATAATTAAAAATTTATTTTCAACTATCAAATAATAAAAAGTAAGGGTGATCGATTATTCGACATTTTTCAGAAACCGGTTTTCGAATATTTCGACTAAATAAATCAGACCAGGCAAAACTGTTAAGAACGCTTTCTTCCTTTGTTTGTCAACCGAATCTCTGTGGGGAGAAAAAGAGGGGAAATATGGGAACTAAATTTCTTTTTTTTTTACTTTTCTGTGCTTCATGTGATAATTTTTAATTTTCTATAATATAGAACTTAGAAACATAATATTATAGGTGTAGGATCCTGAGTGAGTGATAACCTATAAGATAAAAAATGCTGGTATTTTCTGTTTTTCATCTGGAACTTTTTGAATTTTCGTTAATATTCGACCTATAAAGATAAAATTGTACATTAAACTGGGTGAATAAGAACATGTAAGGGGAGCTTTCGCTTTTGGTACTTTTTCGTTCTACATCTGGTTCTTTGATTAATTTTCGTTAGTATTAGACATAGAAACATAAAATTAAACGTGCAACGTCCTGAGTGGATGACAATATATAAAGGAGACTTTTTGATACTTTTTTGTTTTTCAATTGGTTTTTTTTTATACTGAACTTACAAAATTAAATTACTCACGTAGAAGATAAAATTTGAACCGGAGGTTGGTCCCCCGCCAAATCGATCCACTTTGAAGGAAAAAATGAATGCTCGAAACAAATAAATTCATATATACTTAGATGAATTATGTTTTCTTCATATTTACAAAAAAATAAAATCATGGTCGAATTTTGACCATAAGGCGAACACTAGTATACAGAAAACCAAAACAACACAAAATAAATTGTTACATTCATATGTACATACATATTATGTATGTATGTATGCATATATATATTTTTTTTTGGGAGATCACGAATTATTAAAACTTATTAATACTTAAGGCTAGATTACATTATCTCACAAGTCTTACGTATTCCATAACACAGTACAACACATGATTTTCAAGGTGGAAATGCAAGAAATGTAATTTTAACGTCATGAATGCATTGATTTTTTCAAAATAATACAGTTAGTTGTGTTAGCGGTTGTGGTCCATTATTTTCAATATCGGGTGTCCAATCAGCATCCTTCAAATTGGTCGGATTGGTGAAAACGGTTTCGGGTTGCAGGGACACAGTATCCAGACTCGGAGGTTTAGGTGTATCGGTACCAGCATCGCGTTCAACTGGAAGTGTGGCAGTAAAAGTTCTCGAGTTATGACGATACTTACTAACTTCAAATTAATCTTTAAATTATTTATTGAGGTAGCATGACGAAACTAATGATGCAGAAGTTCTTCTTTTTGGGTCCACTTTCATAAGCAATTATCAGAATTGAGTCCCGAATCAATCACCTGAAAAATGTTGTACTGTGTAATACTTTGTGAGACAGAAATCTAATGAGTTTTGTGGCGACTCACACATGAAATAAAATGCAACCCTGATCCAATGAAAAGTATTATTGTTTAGAAATTTTTCAAAAAACGACGAAGTCGTATGGGATGTCAAACTTTTTCATAATACTTGTCATTTTCGTGACACATTGCATTCACACTATCACACTTTGCCATATTACTTGAGTTTTTGACATGTTACAAAGTATAATAGTGTAATCTAGCCTTTAGTAGTTATTATTTATTTTCTTTTAAGAAAATTTTTTTTAGTATTATTAACATTTAAAAGCTCATCAGAGATTCTTTTTATAAGCCTTGTTGATATGTATATTGCCTGCTACCGAAAACGTGCTCTCGCTTTCTATAGACGTTGGTTTTATAGTTAGAAGCGCATCATATAAAGATTTTAAATTTGTTGGCCTGTTACTCGTGACTTCATAGACGTCAAATTCTTTTTTAAAGATATTTTCAGGCTTTTGTATATTCCTTAAAGAAAGCAATTAAAGAGACCGTTGATTTATTGGCGTAGGAAAAATAGTCCGATTTGTAGGTAGTTTTTAGTAGTTTTAGTAAAGAATATTTTTTTATTGCTGGTTTTTGATTTTACAATTATAAATTGAAATTCCCGAAAATTTCCCGGAATTAATTTAAAAAAATGTCCCGGGATTCCCGGGAATTCTTTCCCGTGTACAAACCAGAGACCTGCGCCGTGGGATTTCATCGGCGGCGGCGGCTGACGCAAAAAAATGCTCGGCGGCGGCTCGCTCCGGCTGTTAGCCGATGTGGCTGTCAGCCGATGGGATATGTATATTAAAATTATATGTATGTACATTTGTGTAAACATATTTGTATGTGTTTATATTATAACAAACAATTAAAGCCATTTTTCATACCATAATTCACTACTCATGGCATAAAAATATGTTTTTGTTTAAACAAGAATCACATGTTTTCAATGACACAGGAAATCAAAAATTTTTTACATGTAAAACAACTATAACAAAACACACCATCTTTTTTTAGAACTTCTATTTGTCTTTGTTCGGCTTGAAAACGGTCTCTCAAAAAAGGACAAAATGTGGTAAAGTGCCACACCGAAATTTCGACCACGTTGAAGGATAGTCTTGGTGTGTTGACCGCGTACACGAATACCTCAGTAGTGACGCAAACAAACATATTTGCGTTTTACTCTTAAATTCACTTTTCTTGTTAAGCATATTTTCGTAAAGCACAAAATCAGAATTGAACTCGCTGATCTCGGCAACCGTATCGCTGGAATCAGTTTCATCCTCAATTACTTTTGATGTTTTAAAAATTCTGTAATTTTGTTATTCTCACACATATCTATTTAATTCTGAATTGCAGCCAAATATATAGTTTTTAAAACAATCAACACTTAAGGCTGTTTAACAAAAGTGATTTGGTCAAATTTTTACAGAGTTAAAACTTTTCTGTGAGAAAATACACAGAATAGTTATTACAAACAATAATCAACGATTGCACCAGTGTTCACACATTTTCCTATATGTCGTTATTTTAAAAATTTTGATGAAATTTTGGTGCTATATAAACAAGAAACTAAGGGCCATTATTATAACTTGGCGTTAGCTGTTATCCGACAGTTAACAGACGCTTTATTACAACTTGAAGTTAGCTAAAGTTAAGATTAAATTGACAGATAATGATGTGTTTTCTGTCAAAAAGCGTCTGTTAACTGTCGGATAACAGCTAACGCCAAGTTATAATAATGGCCCTAAGAGTTGCACTTTTTAAGGATATACAAACAAAAACGAATGTGGCAAGGTGTTAAAAAAAGAGAATAAAAATTATTTACAAAGTAATCGGTGGCTAAGCTGCAGCCGATTTTTAGCCGAAGAATTTTCGGCGGCGGTGGCTACAAATATTTTCATCGGCGGCTGGCTAACAGCCGGCTAAGCCGCTTCGGCGCAGGTCTCTGGTACAAACTCTATTCTGTATTTAATGCTAATGTTGTTCAAGTTTATCCTTTCTCCTAAATGTTAAGCTGGTACATTAAAGTCCAAAAAAGTTAATAATACATACATTGACTTAAAGTAGACTTTTCTGTGGAAATTACCAAATGTTAAAATGAAAATGCGTTTGGTTGTGAGTTTTGTTGGTCCCTAAAGACTTCTAAACTACTGTACAAATTTTACAATATTTTATAGCTTACCTCGCACTTAACATAAGCTATAAGTATTTAAAATTGTTTAAGTGGGCGTGGTACCTCGCATACGAACACAATATATAATTCTATATAAATAGGTGGCATGTCATCACGTCCAGTGTCATAGTGTCCATGGACACTGTGACACTTTTGAAATTGTCATAATGTCCGTGGGCATTAAGACACTTTGAAATTGGACATTATATGTCATTTTAAAACATGTCATAAGGTCCATAATTTCTAAAGAAGTTAAGTACAAAAAATGATCTACATGGTCACAACCAACAAAACTATTTTTAAAGAGTCTAATTTAACCATAATATGGTTTTCGGTGACAATGATTTGGTTAAATTAAACATAATGTGGTTAAATTTTTTTAAAAATTGTTCTGTTATTTTTTCTCTAGGTGTATATATTAAATATATAATGAAAACACTTCTCTATGGTATAACAAATACCGGCTGCGTTCACTTAAGCCTCTCGGCATAGCCGGCCATAAAGAAGAAAATCCTTGCGCCTGGCCGAAGGCCGTCTTTGCAGAGAAGCTTTAGTTAGCGAAGCCAGTACGAGTTTAATCATAGAGGAGAAAATATTTGCACCCGGCCGGCTATGCCAAGACGCTTTAGTTAGCGAAGCCGGTATTTGTTTTGCCGTAAAAAAAATCCTTGCGCCCGGCCGACGGCCGGCTGTGAAGAGCAGCTTTAGTTGGCGAAGCTGGTATTTGTTATACCATAGAGGAGAAAATCCTCTATTGTATCCTCTTTTTGGAGTGACATGCCAGCTATAATAATGTATCTGGAAAACGGTAACAGTCAAAATAGCCAAATTTTGTACAAATAGTTATGTTATCAATTCAAAATATAAGTGAAAATGTAGGATTGATTAGAGAAGTGGGCGTACTTAACACACAAAGACAGTACAGATTTCTTAATATCTTGACAACGGCAACAGGAAATTTCGTATTTGGTTTGGTTTTCAATACACAATATTTAGCAAAAAATGAGCTGGGTTCAAAAGTTGTTCATGACATCTTCAAAACCAAGACAATATGCATTTATGTATAACTGGAGAACGGTAACAGAAAAAGTATATTCTGTGAGAGAACAAATCGACCCACAACTTCAATTATAACCCATTTGGAATATATTCTTGGAATTTTTTTCAAGGTAGGGGCTTAACAGTGAAACCTAAATTAGAATTTGACACAAATATTTTATATTAAAAATAAAACCCTTAAGTATATAAATGTACCCTTTCCACCTGTGGGTATACAAATAAATAAAATCGGAAACTAATTGATAATAGCTTCTGTACAATGTTCTACCGAAAAGATTAATTTTAATAAGTAATTGATTGATTAACTCAAGATTAAGAAGGCCCAAATTGTATTATATCGTCCCCTCAATATAACAATAGCGTATGTGCTCATACGCTATTATTTTTTTATTGCATATTAAGAATCTCCATCATTGATGTCTGGTCAAAATTTCGTCAAATTCTTCTTCCAAAAAGTGGGTCAAAATGTCGTTGGTAAAAATAGTGTATGATTTCTTGTTCAAAATTTTCCTTCAATAAGTGTGTAAGCTCATATGCGCTATTTTACTTGAAATTGCCACTCCAAAGTTGTTAAAAGAATAAAAGTGTAAACGCATTATACTCCATTTTAGCCTGTAGAAAAAAAAACAAAATTTATGAAAACTTTTGGCAATTTTCTCATTAGGCAATTGTCTTTTTTCACAACGAAAAACTGCACATTAAAGAAATTTGGTTTTCTCAATGTCTCATTTGCTTCGATTTTATCGCAAAGCTAACCGGCACTCATCTGCCAATTATTTATTTTCCTTTTATTTGACGTACAGATAAATTCAATCAGCTGACTCCCAACTTTTACATGTATTTTGAGTGGCCAGCTGAAAACAATGTTTTTTGTCGGTATATTGAGAAACCCAAAATCGTTAACGGACAGTTTATCGTTCCAATAAATTTATGTTGACATTAAGTAACAGACAGTTTGTCGATACATTGAGAAAATGGCCATTTAACTCATAAAATAGCTTTTAATAATATACACTATTGTTTGAGAAATAGTTTCTTTCCAACCATCGAAAGCTGCATGATATCCAAAATTTGTGCAAGAAGAATGTTATTCCTCGTGGCTCGCAGTCATTTTTTTTTTTAACTTAGAAGGTGGAAAGAAACGAAATTGTTTAGATGAGCCAGATGTAGCAGGGGAAGAGAAAGAAGACGAATGAACTTCTAGTTATTTTTGATTTACGCAATGCATACCTTAATTTGTCATAATTTTTTGTTTAAATTAAACCAAATTGGAATGTAATGAATATGTGCCATTGAATCTATGAATTAATCACTGTTTTAGTATGTTACAAATTGATATTTTTGAGATCAAATATTTCAATAAAAATACCGTAAAATTATTGAATAAAACGGCGTATACCATACAAAATAAAATAGTGTATCAGATACATCATTCGAATTCCTTAAAAAATAAAATAGCCTATAAGGAGGAATTGCACTTTGAATGACATAATAATGGTCTTAAAGGATGCGTAGAATAAGAAAAATTGGTCAATTTAAAGACAAGAAACGGTATTATGTTTTCGTCGAAAAATCAAATATGAATAATTTTTATTTACCGCGGTATTGAGGTTTTAATGGACATCCGATTTGACAAAAACTTTAAACACGATTTTCTCCAAAAAATCGCAAAACTTAATTTTAAATATTATCAAAGTTATTTACGGGAATACAAAATTTATTATTAAGATTTTTGTATGACGTGCTTAATTCCCAATTTTTCATATTTGATAAATACACTGAGATTTATTGTTGAGGGAAAGCTAGCTTCTATGCGCATTTCACTGGTTGCTTAGGCCAGATAATCAGGAAACCTTTTCCAAAGATTTTAGAAAAGCTTAAAATATTTATTTTATTTATTTATTTCATTAAATGTAATATAAAAAGCCACTCTAGGCCAATTAAAATATATATTACAAAGCAGTTTGCCTGAATACAGTTATAAACTAATTAATAACACAAAAATTATTTTAGAAATATGTATTTATAATAAAATAGAAAAAAAAAAAAAATGATTTTATTATTAAATTAAATTAATCCTCAAACCGGTTTAGTTTTTTTCGGTTCCCCAACCAATAAAATAGAAAAAACACAGAAAACAAAAGACCAAAAAAAAATTTAGGAAACAAGTTTTATTATACATTTGTAAATACACATTTAATACACAACAAATGTATATATAAACAAATGATTTTTATTTAGATAATTAAGTGGAATATACATCTAATAAAACGGTCAGTAATTAACATTAAAGTTAATTACAAAGTATTCTATAATGTTTTAAGCGGAATGCATTGTTAGAATGAGAAAAAATTTTAAGTTCCAGAGGCAACCAGTTCCAACAACGCGCAGTTCTTACAATAAACGAATGTTCATAGAATCCATTACTAATTCTCGGAATCAAAACTTGCGGGTTCCTAGTAGAACGAGAAAAGCAGAGAGGTGTAGGCAACCCAGTTTTAATTACCCTGTAAAAAAAAAAATCAAATTTCGACGTTGTATCAAATTGTGGAAGGAACAGAACAAATAAAACCCTAAAGCGAATAAGAATTTTAAACACTCCAAGTCTTACTTGTAACAATATCAAAGCTTAAACAAAACACCAACAATAAACAGTGAGTTTATCTTTTCTTACAATTTCCGCACAATCATAATTTAGTTTCCGTAAAGGCCGGCATTCGCTTATAAGATAACACCCGTTTGTTTGTATTTTTGTGTTTTTGAAAAAGATATTAAATATTAAACGGATTATTTTTTTTAATGAAAGATAATAAAATTACTAAAAAAAAAAACAATGGATTGCTAGTGAATATTGGTCAAGAAATGACAGAGTCATGCGCCCCATACACGTTTCAATTCAATTGTTAACTGAGTCTTTGACTTCATCAAATGAATTGAAAGATTTTAAATTAATTTTAAATTTTTATGAAATAAAAGACAATTTTTAAAATACTTAACTTTTTTTTTGCAAAAGAAAACTACAAGCATTAATTTTGACATCTGATCAAGAGACTCGAGCACACACAGTACAATCGAATTGAAAGACTTAGTAGTCAACTTGAAAAAATCAAAATCATTGGATTTTTCATCAACCAACTCGACAACCGACAACCGACTTAGTTGACAAATGAATTGAATCGTGTATGGGCTGTTTTAGAGCGGATGAAAGTCCAAGCTGTATTGAAAATTTTATGATTTTTTGCAATTTTGCTCTTTTCAAGTTATTTTTTTATACTAAACAATTAACAATGAGTTAGTTTGCATCAGTTTATTTTAATACGCACATTTTGCGCCCATCAAGACTCGCCAAAAAAATTACAGACACAGTTTAGTGAAAAAAACAGCTATTTGTTTCAATACTGTTTATTGTTGGTGTTTTGTTTGAGTGTTTATAATTCTTATTCGCTTTAAAGTTTTATTTGTACAATATTTTTAGCTTTTCTAAAATCTTAACAAAAGGTTTCCTGTTGATCTGGCCTAAGCAACCAGTGAAATGCGCATGGAAGCTAGCTTTCCCTCAACAATAAATTTCAGTGTATTTATCAAATATGAAAAATTGGGAATTTAGCACTTATTAATATCGCATTTTTGGTTCATTTCACACATTTCAATCGAAAAGTTTCTCGACGCGAGAGTTACAGAACATGGGCATGGGTTCTCTGTTTTCTGATTAACGCAATTTATAAAAACAAAATACTTTTTTTTATGTCCATCAACATTTTCTATCTCAAATTCATGAATAGAAGTTGTTAAAAAGTGAGGTTGTTTTTTATCAAACGATTTGAATTAACTAATGGTCAATGCTAAATCTGGAAATTTAGGACCAATATAAAATCAATTTTAGCTACATTTTAACATTAAACAGATATTGATTGCGGTCCAATTTTTTTTCCAAATTTAAAATTATCAAAATAGCGTGCGAATTACACTTTCTACGCTGAAACTAATTATATTTAGTATGAAATTAATTTAATGTAATAAACTTTATATCAAATTTATTCCTATACTTCTTTATTACGCTTGGTTTTTATTTTCTTTGAAATGAAATGTCTTCTTTAAATTTTTTTTTATAAGACCACATTTTAAAAAATGTTTAGTTCTTGTTTTTTAAAAAAAAAAGAAAAACTAATAAAAAAAAATATTTTAAAATTAAAGCTCAAAAGATAAACAATAATGTTTCTATAAATTCGGAATTTTGGGGAAAAAACCCTAAAGCAGATAAGATTTTAACATTAAACAGTTTGATAAATACTGCTAATTTTATAAAAACAATACAAATTTTTGAAAATTACTTAACTTATTTATTTGATTCCAATAAGCTGATTTAAATTTGTAATAATTTATAATATTTAAATCAATAAAAATGCTTTAATTTTGAAATTTTTATAAAAATAAAATAATAATTTGTAATAAAAAAAATGTTTTTATATTAATAAACACTTCAATTGGAATTGAAATTGAAATTTGTATTTTTTAAGGAACACCATAAAACAGACCTTAAACTATTTAACACATCCACAATATTTGATAAAACTCAGAATACAAATAAAATATATGTTATGCAATTTTGAATAATAAGAAAAAAGTAATTAATTGCCAGACATTAAAAACAAATAGTTAATAAATCTAAATAGCCTGGTAACATCTTAAACAGTTAAATAGTTGTTAAGCTATTAAGTGATATATAAAATTAATGCTATATATTTATATCGATTTAGTACGTGAAGAATTCAAATAGCAAGTTGTCAAAGTGCCGAAATACATTTAGCCAATTCACAAAGTGTTTTAAATTGTATTTTTACACTAGCTGACCCAACAGACGTTGCCCTGTCCAAATTAGGTAAAATGTTTGCGTTTGATTTTTAAAATCCGTTAAAAAGATACGACCATTTGAAAGAAAAATTTGTCAAATCGATGGAGCCGTTTTCTGATTTTAGGTAAATCGAAAAAAGTGGGCGGGGCAAAATTTTCTTTCCGTAAAACCCTAAGTTGGACCATGGCGATGATTTTATAGAAAAAATTGTCCAAATCGGTCAAGCCGTTCTCAAGTTAGGCGCTTAATAGAAAAAGTGGGCGTAAAAGTAGGCGTGGTAAATTTTTCTTTCGATGAAAACTTAAAATGGATTACTACGAACATTTAAAAGAAAAATTTGTCAAACCGATGGAGCCGTTTTCTGATTTTAGGTAATTCAAAAAAGTGGGCGTAAAAGTGGGCGGGGCAAAATTTTATTTTCGTATAAATCTAAGTTGGACCATGGCGATCATTTAAAAGAAAAAATCGTCCAAATTATATAGATGTCATTGGTGGTACAATATGAAAATTAGATTTTGCCATGCCCCTCCGCCCGCAGACCGAAAATCAGAAATCAGACTTCACAGTGTCACCCGCCTGAATATTCTGAAGATTCCATTTCATCAAAATCGGCCCAGCCGTTTTGGAGTCCATACGTTACATACATACATACATACATGCACACAACCTATTTTATATATATAAAATCTATATTATCCCAGCGGTAAATATTGAAAGGACCGCAAGCTGCAGGCCTTTTTGAAGGCCTCTATACTCCTTTCTAAAAGATTCGCTTCGCATGATATCCTGCCTTCAGAAGTATGCCTTCTAGAAGGTATAAACTTCTTTTTAAAAGACCTTCTGAAAGATTCAGTACACATTCGCTACTCTCTTCTTTGAGAAGGGAGAAAGGAAGGTGTTCAGTTTTATTTACTTTTTATTTTTAGTGACCTTCCTTACTCCCTTCGAAGTTGTTTTCAAAGGAAGTGTGGAAGGCCTTGCGCCCAATGACAAGCTGTGTAAAAAATAAATAAGTATGGAATGCGGCGAGAAGGGCTTCTGACTGCTTGTGACTGCTAAATAAGGCCTTCTGTGAGGCCTCTTTACTCATTCTAATTACCGCTGGGATAGATAGAAGAAGATGACAAAATAAATGTTTACAATTTTCGCTGTATGGACATTTCCAGCGAAAATTCTCCAACATTTTTCAACAATTAAAGCATTGGTCAAAAATAAAATCAGTTTAATTAAAAATTTAATCAAGTTAAATAAACGTTTAATCAAATACGAAATTATTAATCCAGTGCATTAATCGTTTAATTGTTTGCTGGTGCAAACTAAATTAATTTTGTAATTAATATTGCAATTTTTTTAATTGAAATTTTTTTATTTTTTTCTGCGTATCTTTGTGACGTTAATTACTTGTTGGCGTAAGTAATTAAAATTGTTTCTCTAAAAAATTTATATGTATTAAAAGATTTTTTTTTGTCGTGCTTAATTCTTTTTATTCTTGATAAAAGTGAAATTGATTGTTAAACGGATAAGCTATTCCTATGCGCATTTCACTGGTTGCTTAGGCCAGATCGTATGGAAACTTCATTAAAAGATTTTGGAAAAACTAAAGATACATATTAAGCAAATAAAACTGTAAAGCGAATAAGAATTATAAGCAACAGTTTTACTTGTATTTCACCAAGTTCAATTATAAAAACTATTAGTTCTAGCTGTCAAAAACATATTGTTAACTTGAAGCTAAAGTAAAACTTGGTGAAATTGGCCGTAAATATTTTTATTTAAACTTTTTGTTATTAAATTAATTATTTTCTAAAAAAAAAATTTAATTAAGAAATTAAAGTTTTAAAAAAAACAAGCTTTTATTTGAATGTGCTAAAAAGAAAAAAAATTATTTTTTGCTTTAAAACTTTTACTATCAAACTATAACGTCATTACACAATTTTATGTACTTGTATTTACTTAGTTTGAAAATTTTAATAGTTAAAATCAAGTTATTAATCAACTTGCTTTTCTGCACAAGTGAATCTTGTAAAAAAGAATTTTTACTTTTAATATTTTTTAAAACTCGCATTTGTATTCTCAGCAAGCATTAAAAACTTAGTCAGCCATATTGTATCTAGAGTGACCACTTTATTTTTCGAGTTTTTCTTAGCAAGCCCTTTCATTTGGTACCCATATTGTAGAAGTGCATTAAAAATAACTAGTCCGCCATGTTGTGTGTGACCGCCATGCTGGATTTAGAATGTCGTCACACAGTTTACCATGCATTGTCATCCAAACTGAACGTGTATACACAATTTCAGCTCAATCGGTTGAAGATAACTGCTTCAAAATTGAATTGCTAGATTCCACCCGAACGAACATACATATTACATACATACATCCATCGTAAGTTGAATAAAAGCTTTTAAAAAAACAACTAACATTTCAATTGAATCAAAATTATATTTTTAATTTTTATCAATTAAAAATAATTGATTCAATTAACACAATAACGATCAATTTTACGAAGCTATCAGTTATAGCTGTCAAAAACATATTACTAACAGGAAGTTAAAGCAATAATTTGTTTTAACTAAACTTGGAGAAATTGGCCGTAAGTAATTTAAAATCCGTTTCAAACAATTTATTTCATTGAATTGAAGCTATCGTCAAAATTACTGTCGCCAAATGTCAACACATATGTCAATACTAACATTTATAAGAAAGTTATGTAATTAAAAGCTTTTTTCGGGAGAAGTGTTTGCACGGGAACTACGGTCACATATATGTAGATCGACTCCAATTAAATTTGGTAAGATGATTTAGATTGCCCTAAAATAAGTTTGGACCAAATTAAATCTAAATATGTACCAACATAATATAACGTTTTATGCTCACAAAGACTCTATTCCGGAAAAAGGTTTGTATCGGGACTATTTGAAATTATTAACCAATTCTCACAATTCTCAATAGGCTCTGTCCTTGTGAGAATTAGAATTAATAAAATTATCTCCAAAATTGCGACCTGGGGGAAAATCATGGCAGTCGTGATCGAATACTTTTTCGATTCGAAAGTAATTTTATTTCAGTCAATACTGAACGAATCGGTATTATTTTTTCAGTGTTTGAAAACTGAAATAAATGCTTTACAACACCAAAAAAATAATTTCGATCCGTTCAGTATGGACAGAAAGAATTAGAAATTGAATTGCTTTCGAATCGAAAAAGTATTCGATCACGACTGCCATAATTTGGCCCCTGCACTTTGGACGCAATGTTAGCATGGACAACCACCTAGCCGGACATCTTTAGATCGACAGACTTATAATACCCTCTCCACTATTGCGGTATGGGTGTGAAAATAAAGCCAAAATTCTTAGGACAGTCATTAAATTTGACCAAATTTAATCAATATGACCCAATTTCCACTTTGTGAATTGCCTAAATATACATAGATAAACTAAATTAAAATAAAAAACTTTTGTAAAAAACTTATTGTATTTCTAATTTTTTTTTTGCAATTTTTGATTGGTATTTTTCCTTTTTTATTTTGGAGATTTCAAAAAAAAAAAACTACATACATATTTACAAAATTAAGTTTATATTGATGAAATAATGTATATTTATAACAAAAAAAAAAAAATTAATAATGATTATTAAATAAAACAACTTAATAAAGAACTTCTTGATGCACAAATATTTGCAGTATTAAATAACTATTACGTTTCACTTTGGTTTGGAAGCATATTATGTAAGTATCATAAATCATTAACTAATATTCCCATTGACAGCATATTGTTGCTAATCGTCCCACTGTTGAATATTTTAATACGATTTTAAAAATGGAAAGTTTCTCTCTTTAAATGAATGGTGCAACATCTAAAGTTTGGGTTCTTAACTCTTAAAATTTTTTAAATTTTCCTAAATTAAACTTTCAATGTGTTTTTCTTTTTAATAAATTATTTAAACAAATATTGCAAAACGTTCCTGTATTCGACCGAAATAAATTTCATGTAAACTTAAAACACAAATGATAATCAGTTATTTGGTCCATAGAAGTTTAATCTTTTTGGTCCGTTTTGATAAATATTACACTGGTTTGCAGCCAAAAAATACCAAGAACACCACATGCCTAGATAAGTTAATTGGGACCTCCTGAACACGAAAATCGCTGTAATTTTTTTTAAATCCATCAGTTTAAACGTATATAAAAAACACGGAATTTTATATGAGATGAAAATATTGTCGTTCCACAAAATCCTTAATAAAAACTTTATTTTTCATCAAATTACGCTTAAAATGTTGGTAATTAAATATTCTATTTGGTTAAGAAATAAAACATTCCCTATATTTAATATAACGTAGTAAAAAAACGAAATGAAAATGAAAAATTTTGAAAAAACGTAAAAAATTGACATTTTTTGATCTTTGAGGTGCCATTACTCAGCCATTTCTTATCAAATAGAAATTAGTAGCATATCGATGGAAAAGGCATTCGATTACCTTTCCAACGATATGCCATTTATTTCGATCGGACTTTTTGGTTGGGCTCCACAAGGGTTTGAGTGGGACCATACACCGAAAAGCACAAAAGTACCGTTATTTAAAAAACGGTACTAAGGAAAAAAAAAATCACAGCGATTTTCGTGTTCAGGAGGTCCCAATTAACTTATGTATCTAGGCATGTGGTGTTCTTGATATTTTTCCAAATTAAAAATTTGTAAAGCAGTGTTATTATTCGTTATGGTGGGAAACGTACTCGATTTTTTCCCGAGAGTGGGGCCTACGGTGGATAAAGGACCAACCATTACGATTAAAATTTTACCATAACATAAAGATTCGTTACGTTACATATAAAACGCATTTGTGCCATCCTAAATGACTTATGGTGCATTAAGACATCAGTTTTATGTTACTCTTTAGTATTTTGTCGCGTTAACAACATTAAAACAGGTTTTTTGTGATGAAACGCCCACCAAAAGAAATAACAGAAAGTTTGTCTACATTTATGATCATAGTATTTTTTCCGGCGACACGAAATAACAGCCGATGAAATAACGACCAATTAGAAAAATTAAATAAGCCCCAGTGAAAGAAACCCCAATAAAATAAAGTAACAGCTAAGTAAAAAGCAATGAAGAAATGCCAAATTTTCACGAAATAATCCCCAATTTAAAAATAAAAAAAATTTTGCTGATTGGGACTTATTTCATAATGAAATAAGACCCAAGGAAATAATAAAATAAGATCAAATGAAATAACACCCAAAAAAATGAAATAAGACCCAAATTTTGTATGTTTTCTGGAATCCAATAATTTTCTTGTAATTCAATTAAGTAAATTAAATATTAGTCTTATTGTTTTGTATAAAAAAACTTTTTTTTATAAATTTATTCACACCAATATTTCGGCACTTCCTTTGAGTGCCTTCTTCTAGTTATCTATAAAAAAAAACTATTTGCTTGTTTTGTGTAAAGCAATTCCCTTTTTCTATTTGTTAAAATTATACAGTTAAATACATCAAATTTTTAAAGTTAAATAATTGCGAAAACCATATCGGTCACGCTGCTGGTGTCTTATAATTGTGAGTTCTTCTGTAAAGGCTATATTACACTATTATACTTTGTATTAATACATGTCAAAAACTCAAGTAATATGACAAAGTGTGATAGTGTGAATGCAATGTGCCACGAAAATGACAAGTATTATGAAAAAAGTTTGACATCCCATACGACTTCATCGTTTTTTGAAAAATTTCTAAACAATAATATTTTTCATTGGATCAGGGTTGCATTTTATTTCATGCGTGACTGTTTATACTTTGTGTGATGGTGTGAACACAAACTGTCATGTTACATTAGATTTTTTGACAGTCGCATCAAAACACGCAGAGAAAAAACATGATTACTGAGTGGTCACTACGACCATTTTTATTCATATTTGCCTTATATGTTTACCCTAATAATTTTATTATAGTTCTAATATAATTTGAAAAAATATTTTTTGTCCTTAACATTTTTAAAATCACTATAATCATATTTTATGGTGTTTTACACCTAAAAAGTTACTCTGATCTAGCTAAACATATTAAATTATGGGAAATGTTTGCTGCTATAATAAATATATTTTCAACTATACATTTAAAATCATAATACTAGTTGCACACAAAAGGTATGTTTAATACCATAATTTTTGTTTGCTTTAAAATACATTATCTAAATGAACAAACATTTATTGTTAAAACCAACAGTGTGTGTTTATAAAGAAATAAAATTTCTTCCGTCCGCGAGCATCAGTTAATCGGCAAACATGGATGATTACAAAATAATTAAGAAGTTTTTCGGGAGAAAAAGGCCATGCTGCGATGCAAAACTTACAAAATAAATTAGTTTTGTGAAACAGGTATGTAATTAATATAAAATTATAATCAAGTATAAATATGCAATAACGTTGCCTTTCTAACAGCCAAGAAAACCTACAACATTGAAGCCGTCTTGGAATTATTTCAATTGCTGTTCCAGAGTGTATTAAATAGTGGATTGTTTAATAGAAAAAAAGTAAGTTTGTCTTTACTTTATTTTTACAAGTGCTAAATTTATGTATTTAATGTTATTTTTTAATATATGTATATACTTTTTATGTATTTGAATTATATATGTGTTTTTAATAAAAAATATATTCTTGATTTAAAAATTTTATTGGTTTATTGTGACAACCATATAACATGTTAAAATAGACATGTTGCATGGTGTTAGGAAATATAGAAACATGGTTTGAATAATCGTTTGCGTTTGTAGTGAACTTGTTGGGCTGTATTAGGTGATTTTTCGCATCAGCATATGACACTGACCTGTAGTTATGTTCCCCGGTAATTACCATTTTTTACTCGCCTAATAACTCAGGTTTGGTGTTAATTCTTGTACTTGTTGTTAACCCTATTATTCTTAGTACACACTTTTTTAATTTGGCAATGCTATGATGTGGATCTTCTGTTTTTGACATTTAACTTTATTTTTTTCCAATTGGAAAGAGGGAAAACAATTTATAACGGATTTTTTCTGTTTTTTTTTATGCATTTTCTTACGTATAAAAGACAAAAAGACGGCGTGATTCGGCAGTCTGTAACTAATCGGCCCGGGGAAAGCATTAAAAATATATAAAAAAAAAAAAACAACACAATCCGAACAGAAAAAATAGTGTAAAGTACAGTTTTGACTGTGAATTAAATTTATTCTCCAATTATATTGCAGTGTAATACAGCCATGGTTAAATTTATGCTTTTGTAAAGACAGGGCAACAAGTAAAGAAAAAAACCTAAAAGACCCTAAACCCCAAAAGAAAAATTCTTTTTATAAAAAGTGTCTGGGAAGAAAAAAACCAAAAAAAACCTCCGTTTGTTCTTTATGTATTAACGATGCCACTTGGCTAAACCATAACCTCAAAGTGCCGGTTGTTAATAAGCGTGAAACTAATTCGGCAGTACAGCTGAAAGTTCAATTGGCGAATAAGAACGGGAACCGCATAAAGCAAAAGTTCGTCTAAAACTGCACACAACAATTGTGATAAAAACAAAACCAAAAAACTGTCCAGTCACAGAGAGGAAAACCCCGTTCGTTGTTTTGTGCTTAACCAGGTCAATTGCCTAAGGGTTAGAAGACCAGAATCTAACATAACAGTGCTGGGAATCCAGCAGAAACCGGGTCTAACATACGGAACAGTCGATTGGAAAAATAACCTTGCCAATTACCAGTTTATGCAACATCGTTGTAACTGCATTTGACAACTAACTTTATTTTCATACCCGCATAGCCGAGACGTGGATTTCAGATTGCCGGAATTGCATGGTGTTGCAACTAATTCAGCCACTAACTTCTGTAACCCCACTCAATGCTCGAAAGGTTCTACAAGTGATGAGCAATAATCCAGCCTGTCCTAAACCCCAGATTGTCAACCTGACTTTCCAGTAGTCACACTCGTGTACACCGCATGTGCTATTTAAAACTTGATTTGTCGTGCAACATTTTAATAAATATTCCTTCGGGTTAAAATAGTTATTTGGGTTCTGTTCAATATATATATAGTGAAGTTTTTGTTGTTAAATTTCTTATACAGTTTTTCAATTGTTGATAAAATTTCTAGTGATTTTTGCAAATGCCCAAAGGAAAAAAAAAAAAACAAACCTATGTATGTTAAAAATACATTGTCATTTCTGAATTTATGTAATTAAATTTTTCAAATTCGTTGCGGTTGAAAGTATTGTGTTAGTGGGAGCATTAATTTAAGGTAAAACAAAAAAAACAGCAAGTTTACATCCACAACAAAACTCGTTAGAAGAAATAATCCATGTAAATAACCTCTCTTAACAGCAACAACATCCAAAAATGTTCATCAAGATCCGGAGGCCTTCGCGAACTTCGAAACAACATTATTGGTGAGTCCAATTTTTTTTATATTTTTATTCAGTTCTTTTTTGCTTTTACATTATATATATTTTTTTTTTAATTTCTCTAACTTGTTTTATTGGTTAAATTAACCTACCCTACATATTTTTTTTGCTAATTAAAGGCAGAATTTGTTCCATAACAATAACCAAAAATTACTTAATGCTTTCACTATCATTTTGCTACAACGTATAGAACGTACGTATCGTAAACAAACAAAAAAGAAAACTCTTGCTAAATATGTCCTAAATTAGAATTAATCTTTCATTATTAAGAAAAAAAAAATACTTATGTCTTTTGGTTAAATAAAATATGTTGGAATTAATTTATAATGAACTGAACATTTAAGTGTTTCTTTCCACTGTTGGTGATGTAGGTCTTTGCTTTTGGGGTCCTAGATAAAGAGGAAAGAGCGGTCGCTAGGACAATGGTTGAGGTAGGGTAAAGAGACGGATCTCGTCAATGCCATCTGACGAGGATTTATGTTGATAGATACGACAAATAAAGTAGATTGATTTTTAAAGTAAGTCTACACACATGATCATATGGTCATTCAGTCCTTGTACAGTATTATCATATCATCTTTAAAAAAAAAACAGGGAGTCTAAAACAAAATTTTACTTTACGAATTGAGTAGGTTAGAGTGTGGACCGAACCCCCCCACCACCGACTGTTAGTTAGTCTATTCAATGGCTCCCATAGTCCTCATTTTATCCCACTTTGCTACTATGAATTTTTTTATAGTAATACCAGTCGTATCAATATTTTTATTTATATTTCGATATTTATATTTATGTTGTTATACGTGTTCATAACAGTAAATAAAAATGGCGCCCAACGTGGGGCACGAAAGTAGATTTTCTTAAATCTGCTTCCGGCTCTCTAAAACATTATTTTTTTTATTAATTATAAGTAAATTTCAAGAATACTTCGTTTTAGAAAATATGTGCCAATATATAGGTTTTGTTTATGAATAACTTACCGTCTTCTTATCTGGACCATTCGCGTACTTGAGCGAATAATCGAGTAGAGCGACCAATAAGAGCTGTTTGTCCTTTCCCCTGAACAATGGTATGGTTGGTATAAGTTTTCTAATGACGCCAGATTATTGTGAGAATGAAATTGGAATTGTAGTGTACATGGTTTTTCTTCTTTAGTGGATAAATTTCGGAAAATAGAATATTTGTGTTAACGCGAAGGTCTATCCAAAGTTGTCCTCTAATACGATAAATATATTATTGTATGAAATCCATATGTATATTGTAGCTTCGATTTTATTACTGCATATATCTACATATCCCGGTTATTGTAACCCTACTATTTTTTTTGTTAGTATCTATCTAGAATCAGTAGTTACTTATTCACCAACAGTTGGAACGAAATAAATCGCAAGAAAACCCCTTGTATAGACTTTTATTCATATATATATTAATTTTTTTAAAAAATTAAAATTTTTGCACTACATTCGAAAAAAAAATTTTTTCATACAGTTATTAATTTTTTTGGGAAAAATTTTTGCTCTACTTTCGGAAAGAAAATCATAAGGTCATTAATTTTTTTATTTTTTTTGTAAAAAATTTTGCACTACATTTGAAAAAAAAACATTTTACGTTTAGTTTTGCTAAATTCAATAAGGCTTTCGGCTAAAAATGTCCCTTTCGCGTACTCCACCCAATGAAGCGGAGGCTTCTTCAATATCCTCGGTTGGAGAGAATATTTGTAATGTTTGTTCTACTGGTATGGCGGAAACAGATAATTGTCTTAGAATTGGCCGATGTAACCACTCGTTTCATCGAACTTGTATTGAAAATTTTTTATCCAATACTGCTGAATGCCCTATTTGTAAGAAACCATGCGAGCTAAGTGATCTGCAGAGAACCAATGTCGCCAGTAAAGCGGACACTCAACCTAAACCAAACGTTCGAGGTCGTGGCCGAGGAGCGACGACGATGCCTTATAATACCCGAAGCCAAAGCAGATCCTTATTTCAGGACAACCAGCGTCCCGTAACTGAAACTGACAATGAATTGCCAGACGCGGAAGACTGGGGGCACGTCCAAACTTCTCGTCTCATTCCGGAAAATGTCGGCAATCAAAATACACCACAACCTACCCGGAGTGATCATAGTTCAAGAATAAATGTTGACTCTACTCAATTAAATCAAATGATTGAGGCCACGATGGCTAGACTTTTAACGAATTTTAATCTAGTCCCAAATGCACAACCTTCTAATTTAGTTGGCCGAGATCACAATTGTAACCTAGGTCACCGCGCTAACTTATCTTCCAACTCTGGTGTCCAGCTAAGTAATAATTCTAGGGCACATGCCAATAATAATTCCAACACATTTCCTAATCGTTCGTATACTCCAGTTACATTAAATTCGAATACTTCTAGTTTTCATCCCGATAAATTGACAACGATAGTACAGAGCTGGAATATAAAGTTCGATGGCTCTCCGTTAGGTCTTACGGTTGAGGAATTTTTATACCGAATTAATTCGTTGACAGTCGATAATTTCAACGGTGATTTTACCCCCATTGTAAAGAATTTAAATGTACTTCTGAGTGGAAAAGTTAAAGATTGGTACTGGCGATACAGGAAACAGGTAAATACTGTTAACTGGGAAGACTTTTGTGAAGCTATGAAGTGCCAATATCGCGACTTTAAATCGACTTTCGATATTAAAGAAGAGTTGCGTAATAGAAAACAAAAAATCGGTGAAACGTTTGATGTATTTTTCGAGGCTATTACCTCAATTATGGATCGTTTACCCTCTCCAATTTCAGAAATGGAACTTATTGAAATTTTAACGCGAAATCTTAGGCCGGAAATTCGTCAAGACATTCTATATGTCCCTGTGCATTCAATACCTCACCTAAGAAAATTAGTACAAATGAGGGAAAAATTTTGGAATGAAGAGCATGTACGAAAAAATTTAGCCTACCGCGCCTCTAATTTTTCAGGAGCAAGACGTCAAATTTCGGAATTAGAAGTCGTTGAAACGCCGGATTTATCTGTTTTTCCAAATAATGAGGTTAATGCGGTGGTGGCCCCTGAGAAAATACTTCATTGTTGGAATTGCGGGGAACGGGATCACTTTTGGGAGAATTGTCTTAGAGAACGTACTATATTTTGCTATGGTTGCGGGGCGAAGAACACGTATAAGCCACAATGCCCAAAATGTTCCGTTAAAAGAATTGCCCTTTCAAAAAACTTTCAAATGAACTCAAAAAACTAGATATTTCCGAATGTTCAATTAATAACCAAAATTCCCTGATCTCCGACGTTAACAATAATTCTTCTAAGTCTGAAATAATAAACAAAGTTACCATATTAGCCAAACCTAATCTTGTAATATCTGGAGAAAAGGATAATGTGTCGAAAATAATTTTTCCTACTTTACCATATCATATCCGCTGGCAAAACTATATGGCTAAGCGAAACACCATTTTTAATACCGATTCTGTTGTAATGGAAAATAATTCCAAACCCAAAAGGTCAACTATTCGAATGCGTTTATATTATAAGCGACGGAAACGGTGTAGGAAATTGTTGCTCGCTGCCATCGTAAGTAATAGTAAGGATGATCGTTTTTATGCTAGAGTTTCTTTCCTAAGTTTTACTGAGTTCGGTCTTTTAGACACTGGGGCAAATATATCATGTATTGGTGGAGAATTAGCACAAACAAACTTTTCGGATCTTCCTTCATTTAACAAATGTCGTTCGCAAGTAAAGACAGCTGATGGTCAGTCACAAATTGTAACTGGATGGTTATCGGTGGAAATCGAATTCAAGGGTCTAAAACGTCCAATCAATCTTTTTATAATTCCGTCCATTACACAAAGTCTCATTCTAGGCATTGACTTTTGGAGGGCTTTTCACCTGATGCCAAATATTGTCGAATCGGTTGATTTAGTAGATAAAAATTTCTTGAAACATATTACTGAAAAGGGTTTTAAAAATTCTCTGTACGAAGTCGAATCGCTCGATCTGAATAATTTCCGTAACTCCATAGAACCTAAATTCCCTTTAACTTCTGGCCAACTGCAACAATTAAATGCTATAATAGCTTTGTTTCCAAACGGTGAACAGCAAGGCTTAGGACGAACCGGATTAATTCAACACCATATTGACGTAGGGGATGCTAAACCAATAAAACAAAGGTTTTATCCTGTTTCTCCCGCGGTGGAAAAACTAATATTTGATGAAATCGATCGAATGTTATCGTTAGGCGTAATTGAGAAGTCTCAATCCCCTTGGAGCTCTCCCATGCGATTGGTTATAAAGCCTAATAAAGTTCGTCTTTGCCTAGATGCAAGAAAACTGAACTCCGTCACGAAAAAGGATGCCTACCCGCTTCCCTCGATAGAAGGTATTTTTTCCAGATTGCCCAAGGCCAACATTATATCGAAGTTGGATTTAAAAGATGCCTACTGGCAAATTGGTTTAGACGATTCGGCGAAACCTTTAACAGCTTTTACGGTTCCGGGCCGTCCTCTTTATCAATTCACTGTAATGCCATTCGGGCTTTGTAATGCCCCTTCGACAATGTGCCGCTTGATTGACGAAATTATACCCCCAGACCTGCGAAATTGTGTTTTTGGTTATTTAGACGACTTGATAATAGTCTCAGAGGATTTTTCATCACATTTATCGGTCTTAGTTCGGGTAGCGGAAGAGTTTCGAAAAGCCAATCTTACACTAAACATTTCCAAAAGCAAGTTTTGTGTTAATCGCGTTCCTTACTTAGGATATGTAATCGGTAACGGCGGTATTTCTGTAGACCCGGAAAAAGTCAGCGCTATCGTCAATTGGCCCATCCCAAAAACTATTAAGCAAGTACGTGGATTCCTAGGACTTGCCGGATGGTATCGTAGGTTTGTCGAAAACTTTGCTAGTATTGTGTGTCCCATCACTGAGGTTCTTACAAAAAAGAAAAAATTTCACTGGACGCAGGAGGCGAATGAAGCCTTCGAGAAAATAAAAAAACTTTTGACAACCACACCCGTTCTAATAAACCCTGATTTTACAAAAAAATTCTTTTTGCAATGCGACGCGAGCGATTTGGGTATTGGGGCAGTACTAGTACAACTTGACGAACAAGGAAACGAGAGACCAGTTGCTTTTATGAGCAAAAAACTAAACAGTGCGCAAAGAAACTATAGCGTAACTGAGAAAGAGTGTTTAGCGGCTGTTGAAGCTATAAAGCGTTTCAGATGTTATTTAGAACTGCAGGAATTCGAAATCATTACAGATCACGCGAGCCTTGTCTGGCTCATGAGGCAGCCGGATTTAACGGGACGCCTTGCTCGTTGGGTATTTAAACTCCAGTCATTTAATTTCACAATTAAGCACAGGAAAGGAAAGGAACATGTAGTTCCAGATGCACTATCCCGATGTTTTAATGAAGAAGTATCCGAACTAACATTAACCACACCAGAAATCGACCTCAACTCTTCTCATTTTAGGGATTTGGAATATGAAAATTTGAAGGACAAGATAAATTCTGCACCTTGTAAATATCCTGACATCAAAGTCAGTGACAAATATGTTTATATACGAACTGAACCTTACACTGGTAACAGTGATGAAGAAGCATTAAGTTGGAAATTATGGGTACCTGAGAAATTAAGATTAAGCGTAATAAAAAGAGCTCACGACGACCCTATAACGTCGCACGGTGGTATGGTAAAAACTATTCACCTATTAAGACGAAACTTTTATTGGCCTGGTCTCGTTAAAGATGTCCGAGAGTACATAGGAAATTGTGATGTGTGTAAAACAACGAAAGCACCAAATGTTATTCTTAAACCGGAAATGGGTAAACAAGCTGTATCCTTTCGTCCTTTTCAAAGGCTATATATAGACCTTTTAGGGCCATACCCTCGAAGCAAATTAGGTAATATTGGAATTTTGATCATATTGGATCACATGTCGAAATTTCATTGGTTGTTTCCTCTAAAAAAATTTACATCAGGTGTAATTATAGAACGTTTACAAAAGGAAATTTTTCATATGTACGGAGTCCCTGAAACCATTGTCAGTGATAATGGCTCCCAGTTTCGTGCTAACGATTTTAACGCCTTTTTGACCAGTTATGGAATTCAACATATATATACCGCGGTTTATTCCCCACAAAGTAATGCCTCCGAACGCGTAAACCGATCCATTATTGCGGGAATAAGGGCTTACTTAACCAACGATCATCGTTATTGGGACGAAAAGTTATCACAAATTAGTTGCGCTTTAAGGAATTCCTACCATCAGACTATTCAGTGTTCTCCATATCGTGCTCTTTTTGGGTTTGAAATGATCACTCATGCAAATTCGTATTCCCTTTTAAAACATCTGAAATTGCTTGATGAACCTTCGTATCCCTTGTCTCGCGACGACAACCTCCAACTTATTCGCACTGATTTGCGTAAGCATATTCGTAATGCATATGAAGTTAGTCGACAACAGTACAATCTTCGTTCACGCCCGGTGAGTTTTCGTATTGGTCAAGAAGTTTACCGAAGGAGTTTTGTCCAAAGTAATGCGGCCAAGGCATTTAATGCAAAATTGTCCCCATTATTTGTAAAATGCCGAATAAGAGAAAAATTAGGATCACACTACTATTTAATAGAGGATTTACAAGGTCGTTTAGTTGGCACATACCACTCCAAGGACATTCGTCAGTGAACCGTCCTTTCTCTATCCAATAATTTGATGAAATCATAATTATTGTCTAGTTTGTAGTGAACTTGTTGGGCTGTATTAGGTGATTTTTCGCATCAGCATATGACACTGACCTGTAGTTATGTTCCCCGGTAATTACCATTTTTTACTCGCCTAATAACTCAGGTTTGGTGTTAATTCTTGTACTTGTTGTTAACCCTATTATTCTTAGTACACACTTTTTTAATTTGGCAATGCTATGATGTGGATCTTCTGTTTTTGACATTTAACTTTATTTTTTTCCAATTGGAAAGAGGGAAAACAATTTATAACGGATTTTTTCTGTTTTTTTTATGCATTTTCTTACGTATAAAAGACAAAAAGACGGCGTGATTCGGCAGTCTGTAACTAATCGGCCCGGGGAAAGCATTAAAAATATATAAAAAAAAAAAAACAACACAATCCGAACAGAAAAAATAGTGTAAAGTACAGTTTTGACTGTGAATTAAATTTATTCTCCAATTATATTGCAGTGTAATACAGCCATGGTTAAATTTATGCTTTTGTAAAGACAGGGCAACAAGTAAAGAAAAAAACCTAAAAGACCCTAAACCCCAAAAGAAAAATTCTTTTTATAAAAAGTGTCTGGGAAGAAAAAAACCAAAAAAAACCTCCGTTTGTTCTTTATGTATTAACGATGCCACTTGGCTAAACCATAACCTCAAAGTGCCGGTTGTTAATAAGCGTGAAACTAATTCGGCAGTACAGCTGAAAGTTCAATTGGCGAATAAGAACGGGAACCGCATAAAGCAAAAGTTCGTCTAAAACTGCACACAACAATTGTGATAAAAACAAAACCAAAAAACTGTCCAGTCACAGAGAGGAAAACCCCGTTCGTTGTTTTGTGCTTAACCAGGTCAATTGCCTAAGGGTTAGAAGACCAGAATCTAACATAACAGTGCTGGGAATCCAGCAGAAACCGGGTCTAACATACGGAACAGTCGATTGGAAAAATAACCTTGCCAATTACCAGTTTATGCAACATCGTTGTAACTGCATTTGACAACTAACTTTATTTTCATACCCGCATAGCCGAGACGTGGATTTCAGATTGCCGGAATTGCATGGTGTTGCAACTAATTCAGCCACTAACTTCTGTAACCCCACTCAATGCTCGAAAGGTTCTACAAGTGATGAGCAATAATCCAGCCTGTCCTAAACCCCAGATTGTCAACCTGACTTTCCAGTAGTCACACTCGTGTACACCGCATGTGCTATTTAAAACTTGATTTGTCGTGCAACATTTTAATAAATATTCCTTCGGGTTAAAATAGTTATTTGGGTTCTGTTCAATATATATATAGTGAAGTTTTTGTTGTTAAATTTCTTATACAGTTTTTCAATTGTTGATAAAATTTCTAGTGATTTTTGCAAATGCCCAAAGGAAAAAAAAAAAACAAACCTATGTATGTTAAAAATACATTGTCATTTCTGAATTTATGTAATTAAATTTTTCAAATTCGTTGCGGTTGAAAGTATTGTGTTAGTGGGAGCATTAATTTAAGGTAAAACAAAAAAAACAGCAAGTTTACATCCACAACAAAACTCGTTAGAAGAAATAATCCATGTAAATAACCTCTCTTAACAGCAACAACATCCAAAAATGTTCATCAAGATCCGGAGGCCTTCGCGAACTTCGAAACAACATTATTGGTGAGTCCAATTTTTTTTATATTTTTATTCAGTTCTTTTTTGCTTTTACATTATATATATTTTTTTTTTAATTTCTCTAACTTGTTTTATTGGTTAAATTAACCTACCCTACATATTTTTTTTGCTAATTAAAGGCAGAATTTGTTCCATAACAATAACCAAAAATTACTTAATGCTTTCACTATCATTTTGCTACAACGTATAGAACGTACGTATCGTAAACAAACAAAAAAGAAAACTCTTGCTAAATATGTCCTAAATTAGAATTAATCTTTCATTATTAAGAAAAAAAAAATACTTATGTCTTTTGGTTAAATAAAATATGTTGGAATTAATTTATAATGAACTGAACATTTAAGTGTTTCTTTCCACTGTTGGTGATGTAGGTCTTTGCTTTTGGGGTCCTAGATAAAGAGGAAAGAGCGGTCGCTAGGACAATGGTTGAGGTAGGGTAAAGAGACGGATCTCGTCAATGCCATCTGACGAGGATTTATGTTGATAGATACGACAAATAAAGTAGATTGATTTTTAAAGTAAGTCTACACACATGATCATATGGTCATTCAGTCCTTGTACAGTATTATCATATCATCTTTAAAAAAAAAACAGGGAGTCTAAAACAAAATTTTACTTTACGAATTGAGTAGGTTAGAGTGTGGACCGAACCCCCCCACCACCGACTGTTAGTTAGTCTATTCAATGGCTCCCATAGTCCTCATTTTATCCCACTTTGCTACTATGAATTTTTTTATAGTAATACCAGTCGTATCAATATTTTTATTTATATTTCGATATTTATATTTATGTTGTTATACGTGTTCATAACACGTTTTTCTTCTGAACATAATAATATGTTTGAGACAATAATTAGCTATAACATTATGTCTGAACATATATTGTTACTTAAGACGTGTTTGACACAATCATAACCACAAACATTAATGAAAGTTTGCGATTCTGATTGTATCAACCATGTTTTTTCTTTGCGTGAACTTATTAGATTTCTATCTCACAAAGTATTATGAAATCCGTAAGACTTGTGAGATAGTGTAATCTAGGCTTAAACAAAATGGTTAGTACAGCAAAGGTAAAACAAACATATATAACGGTGTAAGTAAATAATAATATTTTCTCTTTCTCTCTCTCTCATTAGAAAAACAAGCGGTCAGGTGTCTGGTCAGCGTTGCCATTTTGGTGCCTTTCGGGTATTTTTTGGTGCTTTTTTGCTTATGCAATACCCGAAATTTTGTTAAACACCCGTTTTTGAAAAGCGGGTATTTATAGTGCTTTTAACAATTTCTCACAGTGCTTTTAAGTGCCTTTTACAATATTTACTTTTTTTTGTACCATTTTTTAAAACTTCGATTTTATTGAGGATGATTAAGATGAGATTTGCTATTTGGGGTACAATTTCGGGAAGGCCTGTAAAGATTTTAAGATTTCAAATGATAAAAAAGTGTTATAAGAGACTTTTGCATTCCTTTTTCCAAAAACTTTATTTACGAGGTTAGAGCTAGGCTTTCTAGCAATTTGGAAACTTTACAAAACGTTGCACTTTTTAGCGTTGGCAACATATTTAGTAATCGTAATAAAAACAATGTATTTTGGTAAACATTTTTTGAAAGGTGTAGATACTGTTTCAAAAATAGAAAATGGCTTAGAAAATATTAGGAATTGTTTAAAAACATGTTTAAAAACATATTTAAGTGGCGAATAAAGCTACAAAGTAATGAATTCTTGAAGTCATTAAAAGTAGGATTGTAAGTAAAGTTTTTGCTGGGATACTGTTTCAAAAATAGAAAATGGCTTAGAAAATATTAGGAATTGTTTAAATAAATAAAAAAAAAACGCAAAGACTTTAAAAACAAACAAAAAAAAAGCCGTAGCTTGGTATTAGCAAAGTGTTAAATAAATTAAAATCAGTTGACAGTAATTGCTTTTATAACGAACGTTGTGTAACCTACCATTTTTCATGCGCTTTTGTATTACTTTAAAAAACGGTTTTATGGCCAATTCAAACTCAGCTGATTATGATCCAAATGATTTGGCTGATATTATTTTTATTGAAGATTGAAAAATTTGTATATACAAATGTAAATATATTTATGATTTAATCTTAAATGAAAATGGGCCACATCAACGCCGTCGCCTTTGTTTTAAATTTTGGAGTTATATAATATTCGGCACAGCGGAATGCAACTTGTTTTGTGTTTCATTAAATTGTAAAAATGGCTTCGTGCTTTTTTACGCTTTTTTTTGTTCGAAATAGTGCTTTTTAGTGCTTTTTTTAAATTTTAAAGTGCTTTTTGCTCTCAAAAAGTTGGCATCACTGTGTCTGGTATTTTTTAAAAATTCGGATCTTTTGTGGAGTAAAACCTGTATTATATAACATTTCTGAATTTAAATAAAATAACTGAAGATTAATTATTTTCACAGAATTTGCGGTTAGTTTGTTGATAGTTAAATTTTATAAAATAACTGAAAATTTATTTGTTTTTACGGAACATGTGGTTTCATTTTTGACAGTAAAAATTAAATGAACCTTTCGTTAAAAATAAATAAAAAACAAGTAAGAGTGCTATATTCGGCTATGCCGAATCTATTATACCCTTCAGCATGATGGGATAAGAACATAAAGTTATATACATAAATAACGTTCTTTAGATAGGTATAAATAAATATTAATTGAGCCACGCCAACTTTTAATTTCGTCATGCCGAAGAATATAAAAAAACATAAAATTTATATTTGTACCTAAGCCCGTTTCCTCTTTTGCCAAAGTTGATGTTTGAAATTCGTTTTATAATCTTAAAATCGTTTGTTAGAACATAAAAAAATTAAATAAAAAAAAAATAAAAAAATTTTATGGATTCGAACTAAGTTAGTTCAACTAACAATATCATCAGTCTCAGGAGAGAACTTAACAACTCGGCTACGAATGCTTTTACTAAAGAAGCGTTAAATTAAAATATATATACATGCATGCGTATATGTGTATGCGTAATATTAAGCACATTACAAATAAAATCCACCACATGTAGTATAAAAAAGCAACAAAAAAAAAACCACATTACCAACACTTTATTGCCATATCCAATATATGACCGTGGAAACCAAAATTGAATTGGTTTGTATGGTATATTTATGTCGTTTTGGTAATACAGTGTTTGTATGGTAATGTCACGTCTAATTGGACCTTTAAAGGAAAAAATTTGAGACAGTCGTGGTTTTTTACTCATATCTCAGCCATTTGTGGACCGATCTTGCTAAATTTCAATAGCAAACAATCCCGGACCATATGTGACATAAATGTTTAATAACCAGGCCCCCATCATATATGGGGTCTTCGGAAAACCAATTTCAACGGGCAGACGGACAGACGGACATCGGCCAATCAATTTCGCTCCTCATAAGGAGCCAGAATATATATACTTTATAGGGCCTAACATCAATATTATAGAAATAACAAACGGAATGACAAATTTGTATGGACCCTTTTCACCACCTGCGGTGATGGGTATAAGTAAACCGGTTTTTAACTGAATTTTCGTTTATTAATTTTACGTACAGAAAATTGCGTGTGTAGTTAGTATAGAAAACTGCTTGGTGTCGAATTTTATGACTGTTAGGGGGTTCTGGAAATCGAAAATGCAAGAATTTTTAACGTCACTTTTGAATAAGATTTCTGTAATAAAAGAATTTTATGATAAATATTATGCAAATAGTTCTCTATTTAACGGAATTTTATAACAAAAATTAGATTAAAAGTGTGTAAAAACAACTTCCAAATTCTTGCGTTTTCGATTTCCAGAACACCCCTGTATAGTCTAATTCGTTACATTTTTAAATTCGTTTAATAGATTTCGGGTAAGTGTATCATATCAATATATAGTGAATTTTCATGGCACAATTAGTAGGTCTGCGCGCAACTACAACAATCCAACAATAAAAAAAAACAACACGCATTTTGTCTGTGTAAAAAATTATAAAGATGTCAAAAACAAAAGCAATTGTTTGTGCAAAAAAAAGGAAGAAATGTCAAAAATAATTGCTACAAAACAATTCCGCGTTAAAAACACAACTCTGCAAAAAATCAGCAGGCGTTTCGAGCATACCAACTAATTGGACCATGTGAATTATGAAGCCTTAATTAAATTAACCAAACAATTGCGCATTAGTAATGATTAATGTGATTCTTGGATGAGCGTTACATGGAAGCTGGTGAAACCATATGCTTTTTCAATTTTTAAATAGCTTAGATCTTGGTCTAAAACATTAAGAAGGCTTTTTGTTTCGCTACTTGTAATATTTTTAAATCAAATATATTAAATTATATTCTCTTGTGGAACCGATTACGCTGGTTTCCATTTCGTAACTGCTTAAAAGAATTCAAAGCGACTTAATGAGATATTTCGCTTCTCATAAGTTCATTGCTAAAGAGAGAAAATAAATTGATTTATAATTTCACAAGAGCATCTAATATAAACAAGTCAATTAAACTTTACTATGAGCTCTACATCAATAGCCAAATCTTCACCTATCAGATGATCTTAGAAAATCATTGAACCTATTAGAAATGTCGTTAACACTCATTAAATTTTTAATATTTATTGATATTAGATTAAAATGTTTAAGAAGACATTGTTTAAATTTCGGCTGAAAATAAATGATAATTATTTAAATAAAAAAACACACACAAATAAATAAATTTCTATTCTCCAGTCGTTATGATAACCACATAAGAAATAAAAAGTCTAAAACTGTTATCAAAGTGCATATCATTGTTTGCATGAAAAGGCCCTCATGATTTATGGATCACAAACACTTTGACATAATTTTTTCTCAATGATAAGATTCGTACGAAATCTAAACATAACAAGTAAGAAAGTATATTAGGTCAAGCCCGACCATATGATAGCCTACACAATAGAATCTAAAGACATATTTGGGACCCATGGCGCAATCATGGACCCACCAAAACCAAATTTTGCTGTGATATTAAGATTCATATAAAACACTCTGTGGCGAATATTATTAAGATACCTTTATCTATTTGATATTTCTTTGCCTTGTAGTGATTTAAGAAAGAGGGTTTGCATGAGACCTACGATAAATTTTGAACCTACCAGCATAACATTTCTGTTCTGAAATAACGGTGATTTCAAATCACGAACGATTTTGAAAACACCCGAGAAATATTTTGGTGTTCTGAAAATCACGAGATTTTTAATTTTTAGTCGTGTTTTTCATTGTTTTAAACCTCGAGAAAGCAACTGTGCGCTTCTCTTTAAAGTGTTGCAATTCATTTAGTACGTATGGCTGCCATTTTCATTTATTTTTTACCTTCGTATATTAAAATTTAACCAATCAAATTTCATAATTATTGTTTACTTTTATTTTTTTTTTTTTAAATTAATTTAATTTTTATTTTTAATGTTTAATTTATTTGAAGAAATTAGTCATATGCTACACGACTTTCAGACTATTTTGCTCTGGCAACCACAGAAGTCTTTTCGATGAACTATATCAGCTGCACGCATAGAAAAAATATGGTTGGGCATGGTTACGGCAACAAAACTATGTTTAATGTAACAATATATTGTTGTCGTACGCAAATAATTGATATTTTTATTAAATATCAACAATATTATAGTTACTGTAAACATATCAATGTTGATCGCAATTATAAATTTGAGTATTGTTGATCGAACAATAATTATTTTTCTAACAACTAAATTATGATAACTTTCAAAACATATTATATTACTCACAATCATATCATGATATCTAATAGCCATAACATGATAACTTTCTATACATTTATCATATTTATGTTTAAGATGCAATCAAACTATTTTTACTCTAATAATATTATGTTAGCGCCATTTTAAAATAATTTGGAATCAGTTGTGCCATTTATTTTATATGTGAGCAGTTTATTAATTTAAAGATAAATTCCTATAAAAAATAAGTTTAAAGAAACTAAAAAAATTAAAATATTAGCGGAGTTCATTCAGTATTAGTGATTTAATAGTGCAAATGCAAAATGTCGTCGTTATTGTAAAATCCACAGAGATTTCGTTATATTTTATACAAGTGATACGATATTTCCAAGGTTGTCATGGGCAACCGCGTATGTCCTAAAACAAATTTTCAGGAGAGCCGAAAAACCATTCTAGATCAAACTATGGGCTAGGTATTGCACTTTTTAAACTTTGTCACTACGTTAAAAAATCGGAATTGATCCATCTTTTATCAAACATTTTTAGAAGCATGTAAGGAGCGTTTAAAATTATGCAATATCTCAAATCGGAAAGGACATACGCGGTGGCCCATGAAAACCGCAGATTTTGCATTTGTTCTTGTGCAAGCCTTATATTGAACTCCGCTATTTAATTTACATACATAAAGAAAAATTATAAAAAGCCACAAAATAAAAAATCAATCAAAACATTGTTTTATTTATTTAATATATTTTTATGACAGTTTGATTGCTTCTTAATTTATTATGATCAAAGTATATTTATACCAAGTACATGCAAGTCTACAACAAATCAACAATAACAAAACAACATTCATTTTGTTTGTGTAAAAACATTTGATACTGTCAAACAGCCAAACATAAAGAAAACAAAAAAAAAAAAAAAAAAAAATCATGGCGCACTAAAATGTAAGCAAATTTTTACACTATCGAAAATAAAACAACTGAACAGGTGATAACTTCCATGTACTTGTAATAAATATATTTGATTAACCTGATGATAACATGATTACTTCTTAGCTTATTATGATTAACATGACAATAATTTTATTACTTCTTAACTTAGTATGATTAACAGAATAATAATACGATTAAGGGAAAAATATTATGATGTCATATAACGAGTATATTTAGTCATAACATGATCCAATAATAATCTTAATATGGTGACTACAATCATGAATCTTATCATAATATATTGCTCTTAGAATATGTTTACCACAACCAGGGTTGTCAGATTTTTTTGAGCTCCATCGCCAAACCGAATGTCAGAAATCGCCAAAAATCGCCAAGCGTCGATTTTGTTCAGTTTTTGTAACATTTTCTTTTTTTAAATTAAATTTTGCATAGAAAAAACGCTAGTATAACTTTTCAGTCAAAAATCGCTGTTTCTGTAATTGTTTTTTTTTTAAATAACATAAAATGGAGATCATAATGTATTCAGTTAATAACTTAAATTAATTACACAAGTCTATAAGATCGTACACTTCAGCCTCACCGATTTCATTACTGGAGTTTTGACCTACATACTATTAGAATTACATACATACTATTAGAATTAAATAGTGACTGAATATAAAATTCACTTATGGCCATTTTCTCAATGTATCGACAAACTGTCTGTTACTTAATGTCAACATAAATTTATTGGACCTATAAACTGTCTGTTAACGATTTTGGTTTTCTCAATATACCGACAAAAAACAAAGTTTTCAGCTGGCAACGCCACTCAAAATACATGTCAAAGTTGGGAGTCAGCTGATTGAATTTATTTGTAAGGCAAATAAAAGGAAAATAAATAATTGGCAGATGAGTGCCGGTTAGCTTTGCTATAAAATCGAAGCAAATGAGACATTGAGAAAACCAAATTTCTTTAATGTGCAGTTTTTCGTTGGGAAAAAAGATAATCGCCTAATGAGAAAATGGCCATTAATATGTTTTTTATATTAGTAATGATAACAAAAAATGACAAGTTGTTAAACAAAATCGCCGAAATAATATAAATGGTAAAAATTATCCAAGTTAATCGCCAGTTATATCAGAAATCGCCATAAAATTCGCCAGTCGCCAAATGGGAAATCCCATCGCCAAACACGTTTCAAAATCGCCACGTTTGGCGAGAAATCGCCATATCTGACAGCCCTGACCACAACCATGGTTTTTTTTTGCGTGTGACTACTGAAATGTAAATCACGAAAGATGTAAACAAAACAAAAACAGCGTGTGGAAAAAATACAGCGGCTTCCTAAATTTGTAAATTTTAAGGTTCTCCCGTGTAAAATAATTAATTTTAATGCAAAAACAAATAAAGAACAAATATTTTAAGGTGTATGTGATCATTTTATTAAATCGTCATGCTGAAAGCTTACCGAAATTTCAAAAATTTTTGTGGGCAGACATCTTTTTAGTGATTTCAAATCACTTTATGAAATATTGATTTTCAGAACATGCCTGATAATAGCTATCGCAAAAGTTGTTGCCACCAATTTTTATATCAATACCACTGGGGAAGTATTGATATTAAAAGCTTTTGTTCGGAGTAGTATTTGAATGGAAATATGGTCAAATATGGACCGATTCTAATAAATTATGGTAAGCTGACTTAGATTGCAATTTTATTTATTTGTTTGTCTATGGAATATAATCCTTACAGACTTCTTAATTAAATAAAAATAAATTTTACAAAACATATATATATGTGAAAAAAAAACTTACAAAAATTATGTGTTTAAAAAGATTAATAATTTAGTTTTAATATCAGTGGGACTAGAAGAATAGTCAATAAATTTATAAAACTTGTTGAACTCAATACACATCCTTCTTAACGGGTCACTATTAGCATAATTAGCTCTTAAAAATTGAACTGATAACGGAACCAAATGACGTGATGGGCGTTGAGGGACATTAAATGTTATGTTATTGATTAGGCATCCAGAGCATACGTCGCCAACAATTATGTTAAAAAAAACGAGATGTTCATCACAGTTCTACGGCTCTTTAGAGTTGGCAGCTTGATAAGGGCTAGTCTTGCAGAATAAGACGGCATATTCCATTGGTTAAAGTTCAACCCACGCAGACAAAAAGTCAGAAACTGTTTTTGGACTAATTCAATTTGGTCGGAATATTTACTATATATAGGGTCCCATATTACAGATCCATACTCCAATACAGGTCTTACAAGGGAAGTATACAAACTTTTCGTAACATATGGATCCTTGAATTCTTTAGCCCATCGTTTTACAAAACCGATCATACCTCTGCCTTTATTAGCTGTCATTGTTATGTGTGCGATGAAATTTAGTTTCGAGTCAAGCAGAATTCCAAGATCTAAGAAATTATCCACCGACTCCAACTAATACCTTTCAAAAAAGTAGCATGCAGGTATCGGACTCTTTCTAACAAAACGCATGTATTTACATTTCTTTAGATTAAGTTGCATAAGATTCACATTGCACCACGTGTAAAAAGAATTTAAGTCGTTTTGAAGAAGTTGTTGCTCAGATATTTGACGATAGCTGAGAAAAACTTTCACGTCGTCCGCATACATCAGAATATTGGATGAATGAATCACCTCAGGTAGGTCATTAATAAACAATGTAAAAAGAAGTGGCCCAAGGTGGCTTCCCTGAGGTACACCAGACAGAACTTCTATGCTTCTAGAAATTATGTTATTAAAGCAAATCGTGCTCTGTTGCTTAGGTATGAATATATCCATTTTATACTTATACCAGTAAAACCGAGTAAATTAAGTTTAACTTTCAAAAGTCTATGGTTAACTTTATCAAAGGCCTTGGTAAAATCAGTGTATATCACATCAGTTTGCAGTTGTTGAACAAATCCTCGATGTATGACAGTTGTAAGATGAAGGAGATTAGTTGTAGTAGAACATCTTTTCTGAAACCCATGCTGGTGAGGTGAAATCAACTTAGATACTTGGTAACAAAGAATTTTGGTGACAATTTTTTCCAATAGTTTAGGTATAATACTCAATTTTGCAATACCACGGTAATTTTCAACCTCAGATTTATTTCCCGATTTAAACAAAGGTATAATAAACGAGTTTTTCCATAGATCCGGAAAGTGACCGTGCTTGATCGATACATTAAATAAAATTGTTGGAGGGATAGCAATACTATCAGCACAGTTAATTAAAATGTTACTTGGAATATTATCAGGACCAGAATTGAATGAGAATTTAAGACTTTTTAATTCCTTTGCGATTGTTGCAATATCAATAAATGGAATGTGAGTTGTTTGGTTCGCATTTATCTTGAAGGGATAATTTACAGATTCGTCATAAAAAGCATTCGAATAAGTTGTAGAGAAAAAATCGGCAAACCAATTACTTATTGTGCCATTATCACTGGATTCCATATGTTGGAACTTGGTCTATACAATTAGTTTAGACCAAATTTAATCTAAATATGAAGGACAGAAGCTTGTAAAGTGCATATGTGAAACTTTTGACAGAGTCTCACAATTTTTAATAGGCTTGGTCCTTGTGACAAAAGGATTCTTTGTACTAAATTTCATCAAATTACCTCCAAAAATTGCTATCTGTACTTTGCACACAAGCTTTACATAGACAGCTAGCCATGGATGGACATCGTAAGATCGATTCCAACATTGATTCTGAGTCCATAGGTATACTTAAATGTTGGTTTAGGATCAATATTTTAAAGATTTACAAACAGCAGCGCAAACGACTAATACCCTCTCCACTATTGTGGTGTCGGTATAAAAATGCATCAACTCACACATTCGTATGAACTAGATTTTTTAAAAAGAGAAAGTTCTAACTTTTTATTAAAACTTAACAGTGTTGCCATTTCAGAATTTTATGTGCAAGATTTAGTATGTACTTTTATTTTCAATTTTGATTAAGCTTTTAATTAAATATGTTTAATGATATTTTAGGTTATTTTTTTTTAATTTCTTAGAAAAATGTGCTTATAATTTAAATTTTTTCCCACATTTAATAGCCAGTTTTTGACTTAATGATGAGCGATTAAATTGAAATGAATATTTGGAAGTCGTTTTTACGTAGTCGATTATTTTATTTTGCCTGCAGATTAAACGCAAAAAGTTGGTGGTTTAAACTTGCGACAGAATTGTCAAAAGTACCGAACAAATTAGAAAGGAAAATGCATTTTATTTATTTAGGTATTTAATAGAGTTGTAAATTATTCGCCTTTCAGCTTTGTTCGAATATTTCAAATAATTGTTTTTGTTCGTTCGATCCAACGATCAAATCTGAAAAATTATTCGATTAATCGATGAGAATAACGAATAAAAAAATTTAAAAAAAAAATTAAATTTTTTAAATAAGATACATCCGTCCGTTTACAACTATGGAAAATCTTCCATTTTCTTCTTTGTTTTTTCTCAAATCCACTATGACTTCTTATATTTTTGATGTGTACAACTTTTCATCTTAACTCCATAAAGGGGTTGCAGACCTTCCATCTTCAGCCAAACTTCTGCGTACAATTTCTTCTATATAACAACCGCTGTCTGTCTTAATGTTATTTTCCATTGGAACAAGTTCGGCCTTTTTTGATGTCGTTGGATTATCTTATACTACATCGTTTTCAATGGTAATATTGTATCACTTATACTATGTTCACACTTGGGTTCTTAAACGCGTTTAAGAAACTCGAACGTGATTAAGTTCTTATCACATCAAAATCGAGGTGATTAACCATATATTGAAGTGCTTTGTTAAGCACTTCAAATTGACATGATAACAACTCAATCACTTAATTAATCACATCGAATCAATCGGTCACCATGAACGTACCCCTCACGTGTACAACTGACCACGATCTCTTTTTAATTTTTTTATTTTTCCTTAAATAATTCAAAAATTTTCACAATTGTAATATGTTTAAAATAATCTTCTGATAACTTTGTAAAAGTATTTGTATCCATTTTTAAAGAAATATAAATTTGTTTGTTGTGTTTTTTTAATCAACTGTCATCTTTATCATCTCAAATGTAATGTGAGCGGTTCTGATTAACTTAATCAACATTTTGCTCAAACGCGTTTAAAAACTCAAGTGTGAACATAGTTATATATAATTTACAAAATATATATGTATAATACAATAACAGCTCTTTATTTTTAGCTTTTTCACCCGAGAGTGAAAGATCCCATATCTTGAAAATTTTTGGATTTAAAAACAAAACAGCTGTTACAATTGTTGGTCAAAGATTTGTTTAATAAGAGCATAAAATACATTTTTGAAATACTATGAATACTCAACACGGTTTTTGCTTAGTAAACATTGAGAATAATTACAATCAGGACTATATCTACAATATTTTTTAACTTTCCTACATTTTGTATAAAATCGCTAAAAACGTATGAGCATAAATCAAATTCTAAGCTATTATTTCTTATGTCTTTTATTATAAATTTATATTTTAATAAAAAAAAAATTGTTCGATTAATCGACATAATTTAATCGATTTATTCGTTATTCGAAAATCGGCATTTTAAAATTATTCGAACAAGAGATTGTTTTTGTTTGATAGATTAATCGAATTATTCTTAATCGGTTGACAACTCTAGTAATTAAGTATAATATTTTTAAACACAATACAAAAATGTTTGTCTTTACTACTTATTGTTTACCTAACGAGCAATAATTTGATAACAATTTTATACATTATGTGCCGGTTCACACACGTCAAGTTTGGCCCATCAAGGCTTGAGCTTTTAGGAGAGAAGAGAGAATAGAATGGCCCTCTCTCCAAAAAACTCAAGACTTGACGACTCAAACTTGACGTGTGTGAACCGGCACTAAAAGTGTACTTTTAAAACTTAGTGCCGGTTCACGTCAAGTTTGACTCGTCAATTCTTGAGCTTCAAGGAGAGAAGGGAAAAGAGAATGCCACTTCTATTTCCCTCTCTCCAGAAAACTCACGATTTGGCGAGTCAAACTTGCAAGTTATTTCGATTATTAAATATGGGGCGCTTTACGAAGAACAACTCGTTATAATTGTTAAAACTTTTTACAAAAGCTTGGCAAAGTATGCTGAGACCACTCAAAAACTTCGAAGACTTTTTACGTGTGAACCGTTATACACTATTTCTCAAGCAATCCATGAGAAACATATGCACCCACAACGAACAACTGTCCGGTGCAGATTTTGGTCAGGCGGCGTATTTGGGTTACTCCCTTGAAGATGAGGCTAAAATTGCAGTGTCTTTGAACGACATTCGTTTTGGGAACATGATAATAGAGTTCTTGGGGCTTCAACTGGATCACGGATTTGGGCGATATGTGGTTTCAGCAAGACGGCACCATTTGCCACACCAGACATGAAGTCATCAATTTACTACAGCAACGATTTCAAAAACAAATTATCTCAAGAAATTCTGACGTCAATTGGCCACCAATATCATGCGATTGAACGCCGTGCGATGTTTGCTTAGAGGTGTTCTCAAATATCGCGTTTGAGTGAAAAAACCAAAAACAATTCCTGACCGAAAAATATCACAACTATCTCTCTGAGACTTGTCAATTCATATGGACATGCTAAAAGGTAAACGGCCTTATGCAAAAATAAATAATATGAGCTTGAAATGTTCGTCAAAACCGGTTTTCCATAAAATGTTTTCGTTTAACGAACACTTCCAGTTCACATTAATTATTTGGCTGTAGGAAAAATCGCCCAAAGAAAAATGGCCCAAAAAAAATAATGATATAATGATAATAATAATTTTTTTTTGGGCCATTTTTCTTTGGGCGATATTTCCTACAGCCAATTATTTTTCACAAGGCCGTTAATCTTTAACTCAAAAACGTGAAAGATGATTAAAGTTAGATTAAATGTATTATAAGATAACCTGATCTAACTACTAATCATGATTAAATCTTAAAGTCAAAAACTCACTTTAATGGTAATTTTCTCAATGTCTCGACAAACTGTTACTTAATGTCAACATAAATTTATTAGACCGATAAACTGTCCGTTAACGATTTTGGGTTTCTCAATATACCTACAAAAAAATTTTTTTCAATTGGCGAAACCTTTTAGCTTTTTAGCACTTTGTGAAATCCACTATTTGGCAACACTGAAACTAAATAATTTGTATGAGATAACTTAAAATAAGTGTTTCACAAATTGTAACATTTACTGCAATATAATTTTTTAGCCTCCATGACGTTATAAAGATTTTCCTAAAATTATTTTTAACACCACCTTGATTTTGGAAGTCTTTTTCTCACGTAAAGGTACATAATGTTGACAACTTTAAGTGCATCAGACCGGATCATATCTACAATTCATAATGACCTCTTTTCGTAAAATGTTCGTAAAGGGTACCTTACACAGTCTAACGTTTTTTGAGGAAAATACAATCCTGTAAAAAAGAAATTGAAAAAAATTTATTTTATTAAAAATGTCTTAAGCTGTTATGATACTTGCTATTTTTTGTATTTTTTCTTTATTGGAGAACAGTGCAAATATATTTGCATAGGAAAACTGACTAAGTGTAAAGAGTATGATTATATCATAAAAAAATCTTGAAATGTCAAACAAATATACATGAGTTATCTATCGATAAATAATCTAAGACTGTCAAAAAAAAATATAAAAATTTTAAACTTAAAATTGACATTTCAAGATTAATTGTTAGCACTGTTGCCAATTTTTTTAGTTTTTGATTGAACGTAGCGGTTTTTAACTATTTTTTTTTTGCGATTTTTAGCTTTTTTGTGGGGAAAAAACCTGGGCAATATTGTTTGTTTTGTTTACATTTTATTTTTGAATCACAAACAAATTTTTTTTTTATACAATAAAATTTAATGCCAATAATGTAAAGTATTACGAATTACATCGGGGTATATTCTTTAATTGAAAATTAATGATTTGAAATCCCACATGAAGGGCACCTGCTTCATTTCAATTATCAAAAACAAAATAGTTTCATCTGCCCAAGCTTTTACCATTTTTTTTTGTTTTAGTCAAAGAAAAAAAAAATAAACATAAGAAATGTCAATCAGAAAAAAGGGGTTTGTTTATCAAATAGTATTTCTTGTTCTTTCTCGCATTTGTTGTTTCATTCAGTCAATCCTAAAAAAATCCAATACAAAAAATAGCAAGTATCATAACACCTTTAACGTCAGGTAAAGGGATTTACAAATCAATCCCCTCCGAATTTATTTTATACTTTTGATTTATAAATTTTTTTTTTTATTTACGCTTTTGAATATTTCCCAAAACATTTGAGAACCTCTGCTTAACATCGCTGCATTTTAATTAGAAGTTATAATGGAAAATTAAAATGTTCCTAGAGTTTATTCTCAGTTCAGTAGTCGAACTAAGCAGACGTGTTTTTTTGAACGCTACTATTGTTGTTAATTTTTTAATTAAATCCCAACATGTCAGAAATAAATTTTAAAAGTTTGGAGGAATGTTTGGAAAAACATATTCCCGTTGATGAGCTTAAGGAAGTCAAACGTATAATTTATGGAAGATCTGATGAGTAAGTCGAGCAGATCATTTTGATTGAAAACCAAAATACATATGTATGTATGTATATGTATACATTACATAAATGCTAAACGTTTTGTAAGCTGGTTGTCTTTATATTCATCTGTTTATTGGTTTTATAATTTTTATAAATTATCTTAATCGGAGCAATTTATGTTAGATTTGCTTTTAAACTCAAATTAGATTAGTTTTGTTGATGTACCAGACAAATCTGATAAGTACAAATTAAATGTCACCACAAGCTCTTAATCTAAATAAGATTATAAACAAAATAAACAACTGTCGTTCTCCTAATGTGTAAAGTGCCGAATTTTTCTTTAGATATTTATTATTATTCCAAAAATACGGGCTGGGCTGGTCTTTGTGTATAAAAGTATATAGATTCTATATAATAAAACATACATACGTACGTATAAATATCAATTATATACATACATACTCAATAATAAACAATAAACATCTGATCACAAAAATATTAAACAGATGGAGAAGAGAATACATTTTTCTAAAGTTTCATTATATCAGACTATATAAAAATTCTCTTTAAAATAATCAATACGTATTTAAGAGAAAATGAATTTAAAATCTAAACAAGAATTGAGTTAAAATTTAAGATACTTTAATTTTAATGTTGGATTTATGAGTACGTTGACCATATTTTTGAAACCAAAATACAGAACAATAGTTTAAATATTTGTTGATCCTCCGACCACACAAGCAATTTGTGATATTTATAACTGCGATTTCCAAGTAAATGCATGTTTTTTTTATCGATGGTCTAAGAACGATGTCGACCAATTATCATTCCGAGTCATTTAATTTGCGTTTAACTGGCATCGATTTGGTTTTGCATATTTTAGTGAAAATAAATATTTTTGCTTATTTATTTTTTAAATGCATATTTTGAGTTTTTTTTTTTAATTTCCATATTATAAAAAAAGTTCTTGCAAAAATTTTTATATGTACACAAAAATATTAATTAATAAATATCTTCTTTTGGAGCTTTGCTTTAAATCAGTGATAACCACTCCATAGACTCGCGAGCCAGTCCATAATCGTATTTTTCACACAGACACGGTCGGGAATTCACATGTATATTACAACTTTGTTCGTTTCAAAACATCAGATTATCATCAGTCTCTGCGACCGCACACAAGCACATAATATTTTTGTGTGCGTGCGTTCGGGGCTTTCTTAGTTCGGGGCTTGGTTATCACTGCTTTAAATACAAGATATCAACAAAGGATTATACTATTTTAAACTGATGCATAGTAAAGGCTTCCTCCAACGGGGCTTAAAATATTTTATCCAAAAAACTTCGAGTAATTTAAGAATGTTTGAAGAGTTTGTTGATACCGACGCTTTTGCAATGAACAAAGTAAAAGAAATATTGAATTTAAATAGCATCAGAGGCAGAGACCTGCGCCGAAGCGGCTTAGCCGGCTGTTAGCCAGCCGCCGATGAAAATATTTGTAGCCACCGCCGCCGAAATTTCTTCGGCTAAAAATCGGCTGCAGCTTAGCCACCGTTTACTTTATAAATAATTTTTATTCTCTTTTTTTAACACCTTGCCACATTCGTTTTTGTTTGTCTATTCTTAAAAAGTGCAACTCTTAGTTTCTTGTTTATAAAGCACCAAAATTTCATCAAAATTTTCAAAATAACGACATATAGGAAAATGGGTGAACACTGGTGCAATTGTTGATTATTTTTTGTGATAACTATTCAGTGTATTTTCCCGCCGAAAAGTTTTAACTCTGTAAAAATTTGACCAAATCACTTTTATTAAACAGCCTTAAGTGTTGATTGTTTTTAAAACTCAATATGTGTGAGAATAACAAAATTACAGATTTTTTAAAGCATCAAAAGTAATGGAGGATGAAATTGACTCCAGCGATACGGTTGCCGAGATCAGCGAGTTCAATTCACATTTCGTGCATTACGAAAATATGCTTAACAAGAAAAGTGATTTTAAGAGTAAAACGCAAATATATTTGTTTGCGTCACTACTGAGGTATTCATGTACGCGGTCAACACACCAAGACTACCCTTCAACGTGGTCGAAATTTTGGTGTGTCACTGTACCACATTTTGTCCTTTTTTAAGAGACCGTTTTCAAGCCAAACAAAGATAAATAAAAGTTCTAAAAAAAGATGGTGTGTTTTATTATAACTGTTTTATATGTAAAAATTTTAAATTTTGTACCTCTGGAATAGCTAATTATTCAATTAATGTTTGATTTCCTGTCATTGAAAACATGTGATTCTTGTTTAAACAAAAACATATTTTTTTTTCAATGGGTAGTGAATTATAGAATGAAAAATGGCCACAGCCGGAGCGAGCCGCCGCCGAGCACTTTTTTGCGTCAGCCGCCGCCGCCGATGAAATCCCACGGCGCAGGTCTCTGATCAGAGGTCTATTAGCACTTGTATTTTTCAGCTACGGTAACTACTGGTAAAACAATAACTGATTTGGAAGGATTCAGTTCACCTTATACTCAAGCCAAATTAATTGATATGGCAGAAAGTAAAAAAATAACTAAAAAAAATCCAAAACGATATGCAAAAAAGATTATGGATTTCAAAAAATAAAAAAAATTTCAAATATTTTTCACCTGATCTGGAATAAAATGTTTTTTGTTGAGATTTTTATGATTTTTTTTTATTTTGCTTTTTTTTATAGTACGTTTTTTGCGTCTGAATAGACAAAGTGTTACTTCAAAAGTTTTGATAATATTAAACTAATTTGTATAAACCATCCCAGCGGTAAATATTGAAAGAACCGCAAGTGGCAGGCCTTTTTGAAGGCCTCTATACTCCTTTCTAAAAGATTCGCTTCGCATGATATCCTGCCTTCAGAAGCATGCCTTCTAGAAGGTATAAACTTCTTTTTAAAAGACCTTCTGAAATATTCAGTACACATTCGCTACTCCCTTCTTTGAGAAGGGAGAAAGGAAGGTGTTCAGTTTAATTTACTTTTTATTTTTAGTGACCTTCCTTACTCCCTTCTTTGGGTAGGGATCGAAGTTGTTTTTAAAGGAAGTGTGGAAGGCCTTGCGCCCAATGACAACCTGTGTAAAAAATAAATAAGTATGGAATGCGGCGAGAAGGGCTTCTGACTGCTTGTGACGGCTGTAGGAAATATCGCCCAAAGAAAAATGGCCCAAAAAAATAAATGAACATTCGCCCAAATGAAGAATCGGCCAAAAGAACATGAAAAATGACCCAAAAGTTAAATATGAAATTTTGCCCAAAAGAAACGAAAAAGAGCCCAAAATAAAAATTAAAAATGACCCAAAAAGAAAAAACGAATTTTTTCCCAAAAGAAAAAAAATTAAAAATTACCCAATTTGCAAAACAGTGTTTATTATTCATATAAATTTAGTAACTTACAAATGTAAGAGAAAAACATGTTTTATTATGGTCACAACCAACAAAACTATTTTTAAAGAAACTTATTTTACCATAATGTGGTTGTCGGTGACAATGATTTGGTTAAATTAAACATAATATGGTCAACATTTTTTTAAAAATGGTTTTGTTGTTTTTTCTCTGGGTGCATATATTAAACATACAACGAAAACACTTTTGGGCGCAAGGATTTTCTCCCCTATGTTGTAACAAATACCGGCAGCGCTTACTAAAACGTCTCGGCATAGTCGGCCTTCGGCCGGGCGCAAGGATTTTCTACGGGCGCAAGGATTTTCTACTCTATGGTATAACAAAAACCGGCTTCGCTAACTAAAGCTTCTTTGCATAGCCGGCCTTCGGCCGGGCGCAAGGATTTTCTCCTCTATGGTATAACAAAGGCCGGCTTCGCTTACTAAAGCTTCTCTGCGCAGACGGCCTTTGGGCGGGCGAAAGGATTTTTTCCTTAATGGTATAACAAGTACCGGTTTCGCTAAGTAAAGCTTCTAAAAAGTGCCTTGTTTCCGAACGAAGGCCGACTTCGCAGAGAAGCTTTAGTTAGCAAAGCCGGTTTTTGTTAAACTATAGAGGAGAAAATCCTTACCCCTGGCCGAAGGCCGGCTGTGCAGAGAAGTTAGCGAAGCCGGTACTTGTTTTTATCAAAGAGGAGAAAATCCTTGCGCCTGGCCATAGGCCGGCTATGCTTTCGAGTTTGTAAGCTATGCTTTCGAGTTTGTCCACGGACACTATGACACTGGACGTTATGACATGCCACCTTTTTGCAATATGTCCCGTTATTTTTATAAATAACATTTAGGAATTCGTCGTATAGTAATAATGAATGATTAAGACAAATAGTATGCCCGAAAATATGGGCTTTTTTTCATTTAAAATTAAAATTTAAAAAACGAAAAATCACCAAATAGTAACGAAAAATAGCCCAACAATTTTGGGTCACTTTTCATATGAATTCAGCCCAAATTTTACAAGGAATTTTTTTGGGCGAATTTTCATTTATTTTTTTGGGCCATTTTTCTTTGGGCGATTTTTCCTACAGCCGCTTGTGTCTGCTTAATAAGACCTTCTATTACCCATTCTAGTTACCGCTGGGATGGTATGAACAAATAAAAATTTAAATTATTTTTTTTTAGTTTTTAAAAGATTTTTGAATAACAATAGACTAAATTTTTAAAATTAAAAAAGGATTTTTTATGGAATTTTTTCAAGTTTTTAGAGCAAATTTTTGATTTTTTAGTGCATATTTTGGATTTTTTGCGCATCTTTTTTTTTTTTAGTGCATGAAAATCTCAACCCTAGAGATAACTAAATACAGGCAATCTCAACCCTAGAGATAACTAAATACAGGCAATAGCGTCGGCAGAACAACTCCGTCCAGTTGTCAATGTTTAAGGTTAAATCTTAAGATGGCGAACACGTACAAACATATCGACCCCTTTGCGCGAAATTATCGTGTGTTACAAAAACCAAATTTTACAGGTCAGCCAGCCATTTTTCTACTTTTCTCTGCTTTCGCTTGCAGTATCAAAATGAAAATATACATTTAATTTTTGGAGCAACGAAGTTGAATTCGTCTACTATATTTTGTCAGGTGACGTCTCTTTGAATGTAGAACAAGATTGCATCAAGAACTCAATTTCGAAAAAATTGGCATATACGATAATTTCGCGCAAAGGGGTCGATATCTAAAAACAAACAATTTTAAAATACGCTAAAGAAAGATTGTGTGTTATTTTCGACGAAAATTTTTGTTTCGTTTCCTGGGAATAGACAAAGTCCGGGAAATTAGAAACCCTAGTGTTAATATATTCTAAGAAACGAATCGCCATACATTTCTACTGAAGGCATCTGAAATAATTTTTTAGCTCAGAAGTAGCCTTTTCAAATAATTAAAAAATTTCCAGGGCCGAAATTTCGAAAACCCGAGCTAACTTTTTAAAACCTTTCGGCAGATTTGCATTACCAGTAGTCTAGTTTACTTTCGCTTTGCAAGTATTGAAACTGGCGGCGATGACCCGAATTTTGTTTCACTGTGTAGTTTCGTATAAACAATACTAGCATATAATACCCGCTACTTCGTTAGCGTCTCCTTTTTCTTCGTGGATATATTTTTATGCCAAAGTTTATTTTTCTAGGTTTAAACTTGTTTAAGTTCTAGCATTTAACCCGCTACTTTAGTAGAACCAAAAAGGTAAAGAAAAATATTAAATTTCCCGTATTTCCTTTTTTGGGTACTATATTTTTTCCCCATTAAAGTATCAAATTGCCACTACAATTTCTTTTTAATTGAGTACGAATATGGAGGAAAATGTTTTGTAAAAAAGTACCAAAAGTACCCCTTAAATGTTCGAATTTCGAAAAAGTACCATGCGTATTTTTTTAATAAGTTTCGAATGTGGTTTTAACTTTGTTTCTATGTTTATTGGTTAAAAAGATAGATGGGGTGGCAAAAAAGTACTAAAATTCAGATATTACCCGTTTACTCCCTAATAGGGTCGAATTTGAAAAAAGTACCAGACACCTGTCCGCTTATTTTTCTAAAGAACAACGGCAAGTAGAACATTTATCTTGCATCTCTTTTCGTTTTGAAGATATAAGGTTACCGAATTTTCCCGTTTTTAGGATTCGAATTTCGAAAAATCGCGTTTTAGTGAATCGATTTGGGGAGTGACCAATCGCTGGTCCAAGTTTCTAGGGTCAGCGGTTTGGGCTAGGCGATGATAAATGAGTCAGTCAGTTACTCACGCAACTCTTTTATATACAAAACTAGATTATCCATGTCTACCAAAACTTTCTTTCCAGCAACATCTTGGAGTTACCCACTGAAGCTAAAACTATTGCCACTAAAAATGATTTTGAATTGAAGGCTTATCGTTTCACAGCCAGAGAAGAGCAAATAAGAAAACCTCGCCTAGTTAAAGTTGGAGCAATACAAAGTACCATTGCGTTGGCTACAACAGAACCAATCGAAAAGCAACGTGAAGCCATTTGGAAGAAAATCACCAATATTATAAAAGCAGCGGCAGCAGCGGGTGTTAATGTTTTGTGCATGCAGGAAGCTTGGAGTAAGTTAATCTTAACTTTTTAAGAGTTAACAATTTGATTAATTAAGAAACTTTTCCACAGCCATGCCCTTCGCATTTTGTACCCGTGAAAAATTCCCCTGGTGTGAATTTGCTGAAGAAGCAGTTTCTGGTCCAACTACCAAGATGTTGCAGGAATTAGCTAAAGCGTATAACATGGTCATCATTTCACCGATTCTAGAAAGAGATACGGAACATTGTGATATGATTTGGAATACAGCGGTGGTAATTTCGAATAAGGGCCGTTATATGGGAAAACATCGTAAGAACCATATTCCTCGTGTGGGTGACTTCAACGAGTCCACTTATTATGTGGAGGGAAATACCGGCCATCCCGTATTTGAAACTGAATTCGGCAAAATTGCTATTAACATTTGCTATGGTCGTCATCATCCACAAAATTGGATGATGTTTGGTTTGAACGGTGCTGAGATTGTTTTTAATCCTTCGGCTACAGTGGGCGCTTTAAGTGAGCCCTTGTGGCCGATTGAGGCGAGAAATGCAGCTGTAGCAAATAGCTATTTTACTGTTGCTATAAACCGTGTCGGGTATGAAGAATTTCCCAATGAATTCACTTCGGGTGATGGCCGTAAAGCACATAACACATTTGGGCCTTTTTACGGCTCAACTTATGTGTCAGCTCCTAATGGCAGTAGAACACCGGTAAGTAAAATATTTCTTATTAAAGTTTGTTAAGAGGGCAAACTAATTTAATACTCTTGTTAAGTGGATAATTTAAATATTTGAAATAATTTATAGCAACTATTACATTTGTTATCTCTTTATAGGGTCTTTCACGAGACAAAGATGGCCTTTTGATCACTGAAATGGATTTGAATTTGTGCCGCCAAGTTAAGGACTTTTGGAATTTCCCAATGACCCGAAGGCTTGAAATGTATGCTGAATCTCTCAAGAAAGCCTGTGACTTAGATTTCAAGCCACAAATTATAAGAGAATAGTAAAAGATCATATACATGCGCCCATGTTCTGGAAATCGTTTTTTAGTAAAATTGAAATCGATGGAGATATTTAATCTTTTTTTTGTTAAGTTAAAGATAAGTGAACTTCAAAATATAACAGAAAAAATTGTATCAACTTTGAATACAGGATCGTTTTCAAAATTTGTTCGATTTGAATTTCACTAAAATTCGATTTCCAGAACATAGCATTCTATGTAGAACATAACATACTATGCAGTTTGCAAAATTTGAATAAATTATAATTTTTATACAAATGTCATATCGGAAAATTTTGTTTTTACCATAAAATTCACACCAGTGAATTTTAAAGAATTTTCCTAACATAAATTATCAATATCGGCCAATGATTATCCGATATAATATAATTAACAATTAATATAATTAAGTTCTTACAAATTGTCTGAATATAATTTTTTAATATGCACTGAAAATTCAGGAAGGCAAAGTCTTATATACAATAACAATACTTTCATCAAATGGAAGATGGCCCTACTTTTTTTAAATTTCCATTATCAATAGCAGAGCAAAATCATATTTCCTGCATTTATCAAAACTAAAAACTGGAATCATGTAAAATTTCGTTTGTGCCATTTAGGCCGCACAGTGCTTTGCTTCCATATAATGATGGAACAAATGTGGAAGCAGTGTTGAAAATTCAAACAGTGGTTACACTAATGTACCTTAGCGAAAAGAAATTCAAGTTTAAAAAACTCAGAATCAGGACCTGACTACAGCCCATGTTCGCAAAAGCAAACATTTTTGTATTTACTATATTCAGGTATGCTGTAGGTTTCGACTCGAATTGAAAACGAAAAATTTTTTGAATCCGCATAATTCATAATTCAAAGTTTTTGTTCGAAAAAACTTTAGTTAAACTAAAAATCAACAAAATTTTCCGAATCATTAGATTTGCGTTAAAACCCTACAAATAAAGGAGTAGTCCTAAAAATACTCCATGGTATACTCAAGAGGATTAGTTTTGAAGTCGTTTAAAAACGAAAACATGTCGTTAAAAAACGAAGACATGTCGTCTCACTACAAACACTTTTTAGCAATGACATGGTCCATGCTTGCATTACATTGGACCAGTCCAGGGAGTAGTCCATTTTGTCAAAATGGATCAGGTAGACCAATATTATTTGCAGGGAATGCCATCGATTTGTTTTTGCATATTGTTGTATATTTTGGTGAAAATGCATATTTTTGCATATTTAGGTTTTAAATGCCTATTTTGACAATTTCCATATTATAAAAAAGTTCTTAAAACATTTTTTAAATACACAGAAAACACTTCCAAAAAAAATCTTAAAATCAAGTAATAAATTATTTTGGAGTTTTGATTTAAATACCAGATTTTCAAGATTTCGACAAAAGATCCTTCTATTTTAAACCGATGCAGCTCCTTACATGGTCAATAAATTTAATATATTTTATCCAAAACTGTTGCAAGTTACTGTCTTGTCGCCACACTGGCTTGTCGCCACACACCGCGTTGCAGTAAATAAGAAGCTAATTCAATAATATTGCAATGCTTCAGAATTCTATTCAAAAAACTTTGAGTAATTTAAGAATGTTAGAAGAGCTCGTTGATACCGACGAATATGCAATTAAAAAAGTAAAAGAAATATTAAACTTAAATAACATCAGAAGTCAAGTAGCATTTGTATTTTCCATTATTCAAGTACAAGACATTTATGTTTTTAGTAAAATTAAAAGCGATTTTTTGTGGACAGTTTTTAAGTTTTTAGTGCATATTTTTTATTTTTTCAATTCATATTATAGATTTTTTTGTGCATATTTTCGATTTTTTAGTGCAGGAAAATCTGATCCCTAATTATTAAGAATCAGGAAAGTTGAAACCTGAAGTTACATTTTTTTTCGATTTTTTGTTTTTAAGAAAACTGGTGTTAGATGAATCGAACATGGGCACTATGTAGCATTTTTGTTTTATTGCTTGGTTATTGTATGAAGCGCAACATTGAATTTTTTGCTTAAAAATTATCTTGGCTTATGACAAGAAGTACTTAATTCTTCATTTCTTATCAGGTTAGGTTCCTTGCACAGCCATCAAGAAGACAGCTCACTTGTGTCCTTCAGTGGTTCCTTTAAGATACCCAGTGCTATTACCCATACAACGGAGCAGTTGTTCAATAGACGTCACTGCAAAACTATACCAATTCGTTTTACTAATAAAGAGCAAAAGCAACCTTAGTTCTATTTTAGATAGATCATCCAAACACTGGTTGCCCCAGTTACGTCTATGTAATATCCCGAATTGCAGGACACTGACACAGAAAATTAAACACAGTTTTCTCTTCCTCCTCGTCAAGATTACTTTCGCAGGTGCTATTGAATTCTCTTCGCATGAGTCTTTAATCTGCTTCTTATTGAACCTTAGTAGAGATTATGTCCTCATTATTCATTATAGCCAGGGGCCAAATTATGGCATTCGATATCGGTCGAAATTCCCATTTAAATTGTATTGTAACTTCGATCGATATCGAATGCCGTAATTTGGCCCCAGGCAACAATGCCCTCGAAACGGAGCAGGTGGATGCATGAGTCAACTTTTATTTAACTATAAGATGCTAACTCTTTCTTATAGAAAAACTTTTGAAAGTCTTGGTGGGGCACCAACACTGTCATCATTTGTTGAGTCAATATCTTGCTATTTCACCATTAAAGAGTACACAAGTTCTACTTTAAATTCCTTTTGCGAATTAAAGCGATTAAGTCATAAGGACTAATAGTTTTAAGATTCCTATTAGATATACATATATTAGAAACATATTGGGCCATACACCCAGTACTTGTACAATTTGATATGGAATTAAGTGGAAATTTGTAAATAAAAATAAGTCTAATTTGAATTACCGCATACGATATCGAGCAAAATTGATCAAAATTTTTTATTTTGGTATTATGGCTCTCGATATCGAATGAAATGTATCGTAATTTGAGATTATGGCATTCGATATCGAGTAACCAAAGTCATTACAACTCTCTAGTCTTCATTGGATACGTCAGTTTCTATCGAATGCAGAAAAATACGATAGTTTACTCGATACGATAGCTAACTCGATATCTAATGCGGTAATTAGGCCCCTGGAGTCCCTAGCAATTACAATTTTCGAACATTTTTTACATGTTACCATTTTTTACAAGTTATCCTATGCAGTATAAGTAATATATACCGCATTTGTTCAATAATACTAGGGCCTAATTACCGCATTCGATATCGAGTAAGCTCTCGTATCGAGTAAACTATCGTATTTTTCTGCATTCGATAGACACTGACGTATCGAATGAAAGCTAGAGAGTTGTAATGGCTTTGGTTACTCGATATCGAATGCTATCATCTAAAATTACGATACATTTCATTCGATATCGAGAGTCATAATACCAAAATAAAAAATTTCGATCAATTTTGCTCGATATCGTATGCGGTAATTAGACCCCACGATAGCTTACACGATATCGAATGCGGTAATTAGGCCCCTGTACTAAATTAAAATTTTCAGTAAAAGCAAGACAATTTTTAATTTAACATTAAAGTTACATATTTGAAAAATAATTTTAAAATTAACCGTTTCAGGCCCAAGGATAAAGTCTTTGAGGCGGTTTGCTGCGACGTATAATTTACGTATCCAAGTTAAAGATTTAGAATACAGTCAAAGCCCGGTTTAACGAATGATATAATGTTCAGACCTTTCGTTATACCGAGATATTCGTTATATCGATCAGTAATTTAATGATCTGTTATGAACGTACTTTGAAGTCCTCTTTGTATTGTTTCTTCTTGCAATCCCTTAATACAAGCGATTTTGAAACATCTATTATATTCTGGTCATCCATCTGCTTGCATCTTCAAAAATCTTTAATTTTTTATCAAAAGAGATTCTTTTTCGATTTGACATCTCGTTTTCACAATGAACCAAACAAAACTACTGGGGGCCTACTCTCTATTGCGATGCGAAAACAATTTCGATGCGAAATGAAATGAAATGAAGCAATAGTGGTAATAAAAATTTAAGATGGCGCGGATTTACAGTAATAAAATGCCAAAGTGTGTAAAAATATTTGATATTGGAAAATTTGAATAAAATAAAGTGATGATTTCAAAAAGAAAAAAATTTAAAGATACGAAAGACATATGGGTCATTCTACGTTAAGAGGTTATCCGATATTAGGAATGGCGGCATGATAAAAATATTTAAAATAATAACTTTTTTCAATATAATCGTATTTAATCAGGTAGTATGAATGCGTGTTTAATAATGGCCAGTCAAGTAATCTAATTTTACCGGTATTTTAAGTGACCAGGGGAGATACTCTACACAGGGTAAAGACATGAAGGCCAGAACAGGATACCTTACTTTACAGGGGAAAGATAAATTTAATAAAACAAACCTTATTTTCTTAAGAATCAACTTTATTTACTCAATATTTGGTGATAGCTTAAAACAAAAAAAAAAAATTGGACTAAAATTTCCATACAGTCTAAAGTATTCTAAAGTATCTATCGAAAAGAGACAAAAGCAGTTACATAAAATCATGTAGTAAAAAAATGTGATATATAGAATCCGTTATCCTGCATTCCAAAGGCAAACTCTCATCTACGATAATAAGTCTACCCTACGTAATAAAGTAACTCTTGCACCCTGCTCATATAAAATAAGGCACACATACTTAAATTTTTAAAGCGTTAAAACACGTATAACGTGTATAGTGGATATGTGTTGTTTTAACGTAAAATGATATACGTGAAATACTAAGAAAGAAGTAATATCGCACTTCCTTTATTTACCCTGGACGCAAAATCTCTACCCTACATCAGATGAAGCAGGGGAAATACGGCAGGGGAGAGATTTTTTCATAAAAAACTAGCACAATCAGCAACATATGTATTGTAACGAAAAAGCAAACTAACACAGTAAATTATACTGATATTCAAATAAAAAAACATTACAAACAAACTAAAACCACAGATAACATGCGAATAAAACTCACCAGGGGAGATACATCAATCACTGAAACGTGCGAGCGATTCGAGTGGTGTGGTCGAATTATCGGCCCAATAAGAGCACGCTAGTGGCTCGCGCGGTTTTTATTGTTAAATCCACTTCGAAACAAATGTTTTGCTATTTAAATTTGCAGCGTCAATGCATTTTAGCGGCATTTTTAAACGGTCGAAAAATGTGCAGGGGAGGAGACTTAAAATACGAGGGACAAAACTTGTGTAATTTTTTTTAATAGAATATGAAAGTAATTTGAAAGTTAATGCAAATGACTATCATTGTTATTTATACTACTTTATGTTATAAATAACGATTAGATGTTTAATGAATTAGTTATGTGTTAAATTTCAAAGATTTTGTTACAGAAAAGTAAAGGGACAGGCCAGGGTAGATACTTTTTTCTAGGTAAACATAAAATTATGAATAAACTAAGGTAATTTAGGTATTGCAATTTATTGTCAAAAAAGTATACTTTATTTATTATTAAACACGTTTGATATTTCCACAAATTTTCAATTTATATATGATTTTTTAATGTAGCCGTCGATAGTACCTTTTAACGTAGAATCCCCCTTTTGCGCAAACGTATTAAAGAGTACCAATCGCTAGATTTCATCGCAATAGAGAGAAGCCCCCCAGAAACTTTAACGAAAAAAAAACAACGCATCACACGTGTTATTTCAATACTGTACAACAAATACAAGGCAAAGAAGCCAAAAACACACAAAAATTTAACGGTTCTGTAACGATTTTTTTTATTTTGCTTTGCCATTCGTTAAATCGGGATTATTTTGTTTTTGCCATTCGCTATATAAGGTAGTAAATGTAAAAAATTAGTCATTCGTTATATCGGATATTCGTTAAACTGCGTATTCGTTATACCGGGCTTAGACTGTAATTTAAACTTAGTTTCTGTTAGAGTTCCTAGTTTTCTAAACTTATTCTATTTCCGGAAATTCATGCAAAAATGTATTATTCACGGTAAATGAAAGAAATTTAATTTAAAGAAAAATTAAAAAAATGCTGGTATAAATAAAATGTTTTCTGAGATGATTCTGTATCTGGGCATTTCCGTCAAAAGGTCCACCGTGACCGAAAATTTAAAAGTTATTAAAAGCTGATTATTTTATGATATTGTTATAGAGAATTATTTAGATTTTACTAATTTTATAAATTTACTCATAAATTTGTTCACTTAGATGAACAATCATACTGCAATCAGTTGTGCAAACGTAATTTCTTATATGTGAGAATGTTTTATTGTATGTTTTCTTTAAAATTATCTTCCTTAAAAGAGGTTATATTTGATAAAAATTATTCCAAAAAAATTTTCTTACATGGTCTGTAATCTAAGGAAGAGTTCAAGAGAAAAACAGTCAAATCCCGGTAATTCGTACCCCGATAAATCGTAATTTCCGATAATTCGTAATAAACTGCCGGTCCCTTGAAAAAATCTCGTTAGTTCGTAAAATTTCCATACATTTTCGACCCCTCGCTAATTCGTAATTTTTTTTCAAATAAAATATTCTTTACCTCTTATAAATCGTAATTGTTTGCTAACTACTACTTATAATTCGTAATAAAAACAACAAAAACATGGAAAGAATGATTTTTTGTTTACCATTTTTTTATTTTTGGGTGGGATTTTGCTTGTGTATGGATTTTTTTTAAGATCAGTTTGTTACATGAATAATTTTTATGTATAATTTTTATATATTTTATTTTTAACAGTTGTTTTTTATGTTTTTTTGTATCGATTTTGTAAATAAATTGAAAAACTCCGTTTATTCGTATTTATTTCATTTTAACCCCGTTAAATCGAAACCCCGCTAAATCGAAAACCCCTATAATTCGTAAAAAAAGGCCGGTCCCTTGCGATTGCGAATTATCGGGATTCTACTGTATGTTATTCGGATTAACGGTAAATTTTTATTTTATTTTGATCATTATTCAGTTAAATTATTACGGAAACAATTTCACGTTCGAAATGTCACGTATCGACCCAGATTTTGGCTTAAAAAAAGAAAATACAGAAGATTTTTTAATCAAACCAAGACAAACCAACATGTTACATTGCCACGTAAAATCATGAAAGTAACAAACATTATGTAGTGTTCTGTTTTTCGGTATAAGACAAAATAGTTGGAGTGGTTCTGTAGACATATATTATATTTTAATGTTCTGTAGTGTTTTTTTTCACAATTGCAGCACGAATATTATCTACATGTTTTGTTTGTGTAAACATTTTTTGTTGGCTCTTTGCTTTTTTTTCGTTAAACGAACGAACATTAATGTGCTGAACCATCTTTATGTTGAGTTTGATAAGTAGAGTATTATTTTTGTGTACGAAGATCACAAACAGAGAAATATTTTTTTTAAGGTATAGACTACACAAACACTTAGCGTTTGTGCTTTCCACATTTCTAGCGTTTATTTCAAACACTGGTCTACATGCAACAACAAAATGGTTATATAGCCACTGTTGCCACGATTACAATATCGTTATCTATTTTGATGGCCTTTTTGGCTTCTTTTGTTACTCTTACATAATAGTTTGCCAAATAAATTGTCTGAATTTTCAGCTTAGTCACATACCATATCGTGCCCTTACCGCAAACTTTTGTATGAAGTTTGTCGCTTAAGCTAAAGTTGTTTTTGCTATAAAATCGTAATGGTACCTTTTGTAGGGATGAAACGATACGAGTAAATACAAGTAAATATTCGATACTTTTATATAAGTACCAAGTATTTTTGTAATCGATACTTGAAAACCGAGTACTAAGTAGTATCGGTAAAAAAATACTCGGTATCGGTCAAAAGTAATCGTTTCACTTTGGTATTGAAATAAATCTCAAGTTTTTGATTATTTTCCAAAGCTGGAGCAGCAGTAACGGTATCAAGAAACCGTTTGACCAGTAATCACCTATGAACCACATATCGTCTAGACCCATTTCCTCAACTTCTGGCTATAGGAAATCCGTAATTATCTCGCGATAGCGAACACCATTCACGGTAGAAGAAGTATGACCCGATAGCGCCGCCAGCCGCAGAAGTAACTGGGCGAGCATGCACATATGGTTTCCCATTTCCTACAGATCCGGTTTGCTAAAATTTGGGCACAATTCTCCAGATTGTGGAAACATTTGGTCGATTATGCTGACCAAAAAAATCACGATTTGAATTAAATGCATTTCGATTGAACTCCCATTTTCGTAAAAGGCTTTAACAATCCTAACGCGCTACTCAATTGTGTGCCTCTCAATGGTAGAAGTTGTCAAATACTGAAACAAAGAAAGGTCAAATCAAGTTGCACAAAAAACTTGACGTTAAGGTGTGACTCACAATGAACATCGTGGATTATGGTTTTACCATCCTTAATTGTTAAATGGTGAATTATAAAGGTTGATGTTGAATGTGAACCACACCTAAACGTCAAGTTTTTTTCTGCATTTCATTTGACATTTCTCAATTTCAGACTAACTTAATTTGAACCATTGAAAGATACACAATCGAGCCACGCGTTAAAGTTATTCAGGCTTATTATGAAAATTGGTGTTCAAATCAAAATGCATATCGAGCACTTCATGATTTTTCGGTCAATTTAATCTTTCAAATGTGCATACAATCGGAAAAATCGAGCAAAAATTTGAGGAGATGTGAAAACACCAGTGCATGCTCGTACAGCTCGTACTGCAGAAAATATTTCTGCTGTTCGCGATATTGTGGCTGAAGAGCCGTCCACCTCAACTCGTCGTCGTGCCCAACAATTGCACCTCTCACGCTCTTCGTTGATGAACTTTATGCATAAAGACTTGCATTTACACGCTTACAAGGTGCAATGGGCTGAAGAGCTAAAGCCTCTTGACCATTCCAAACGTCGTCAATGGTCAGAATGGTGGCAAGAAATGGCAACAGTGAATGATCAAATTTCGAAGAAAATCATCTTCAGTGATGAGACACATATTTGCCTCAGTGGATTCGTCAATAAGCAGAACTGACGCATTTGGGCGAATTATAATCCAAGAGTGATTTTCGAAAAACCAATGCACCCACAAAGAGTGACTGTTTGGTGCCGTTTATGGGCTGGCGGCATCATCCGGCCGTATTTTTTCCAAAATGGTCAGGCAGTTATTGTGAATGGTGTTCGCTATCGTGAGATGATAACAAACTTGTTATGGACTGAGTTGGAAGATATGGATGTGGACGATATGTGGTTTCAACAGGACGGTGCCACTTGCCACACAGCTAACGAAACAATGTCTCTTTTGCGCGACAAATTCATTGGCCGTGTTATCTCACGTGGCGGCGATGTCAATTGGCCGCCATGATCATGTGATTTGACACCCTTGGACTTCTTCCTTTGGGGTTATTTGAAAGAAAGGGTGTACGTCGATAAGCCAGCAATAATTCAAGAGCTAATGGATGAGATAACTCGGCACATTAACGGCATAGAACCTCAACTATGCCTCAGCGTCATCGAAAATTTGGACCATAGGATGGAGGGGTGCTGCCGAGGTTGCGGCAGCCATTTGGCTGATATATTGTTCCATACATAATTGAACCATGCTAGTACTATCATAATAAAAAAAAATGACAATAATTTCCTTAATAATTTGTGTTTTTTTATCAATTTGAAAATACAATACATATTTACATTTAAATTAAATACATACAGCCATGTCACAGAGTACAATTCCGTTCGGAAACGGAATTCATTCCGTATTTTGGTGCTTCAGAAAATGACGAAAAAATTTTTCGGAATGAAACCATTTTTGATTTCATGAACGGTATGGGAGTTGTCTGTATCTGAAAGGCCAGAAAACTATCAAAATACACTTTCCATCAACACACAAATATGTTTTCTTCAATTCCGAACGGAATCATTCGGAACGGAATTGTACTCTGTGACATGGCCCATAGTGACATTTTTGATTTCTGGAATAGAAGGTGAATTAAGGTTGTTATCCTGAACGTAAAATTTTCTTTTCTAAGATAAAAAAGATTTTTCGAAAGGAAATCGGTACTAGGTTGTAACTAAAAGTGGTCTCAATTTTTCACTTTTCACTTTGCACAAAATTCTAATGGGTCGTACTTCTTATTGTATGGTAAAGTACTAAAACATGATGAGCTGGTGTAAGCAACCGGCGAAATGCGCATAGAGGCTTGCTTTCCCTCAACAATAAATTTCAGTGTATATTTATCAAATATGAAAAACTGGGAATTTAGCACGTCATACGAAGATCGTATTAATAATAAACTTTGTATTCCCGAAAATAACTTTGATAATATAATTGCATGTGCCCGTGCATAAAACTGAATTGGCAAATTGGTTTAGTTCGTTGTTTTCTTACGAAGACAATAGAATGAAGGGGTTTGTTTTTTAATTTTGTTTTTTCTTTTAACCCACTTACAACTACAATTCGATTCGGAAAGAACCCAACCAATTGTAGGGGGATGTAAGAAAAGATAAACTCACTGTTTATTGTTGGTGTTTTGTTTAAGCTTTGATATTGTTACAAGTAAGACTTAGAGTGTTTATAACTCTTATTCGCTTAAGGTTTTATTTGTTTTATATTTTTGGCTTTTCTAAAATCTTTGGAAAAGGTTTCCTGATGAGCTGGTGTAAGCAACCGGCGAAATGCGCATAGAGGCTTGCTTTCCCTCAACAATAAATTTCAGTGTATATTTATCAAATATGAAAAACTGGGAATTTAGCACGTCATACGAAGATCGTATTAATAATAAACTAATAAGTACGTTTATAAGTGCTCTTTTCTATTATTTTATCATACAAACCGATACAAGTAAGTATCGATACTTTTTATTATTATACTGAGAAGGTATCGATATTTTACGAGCGATACCACATCGAGTAAAAGTACCGATACCTTAGAGGTATCGTTTCTTTCCTAACCTTTTGTGGAGATGATGCAAGTGTTGCCACAAAATTAATTTATTAAAAAAAAAAAATCGAAAATTAAACATGATGTTGCATAAGCTATTTTGCTCGAGGTGGAAGGTATTATGGATTCGAATAAAGGATCCGAATATAGCACTCTTAACTGCTTAAATTAATATGTTAGATAAAAACGACACGTTGCTATAAAAAATGATTTAAACATAAATAAGCTTTCGATATTCTCAATTTTTTTAATTTAAATGACCGTGCTAATCCTTTAGTAATAAACAAAAGGCATAAATTTGTATTTCATAATAATTTTATTTGAAAATTATATAGTAGATTATTTGTTTTATTTTCATTTTTTTTTTTTTTTTTTTGATAAATAACAATTACACACAAAATTCTCTTTTTGGGAGTTTTTTTTTTGTTTTTATTTCAACATTAAACATTTTCAATAAATTCTTTAATTATGGATTTTCTGGATTTTATTTTTGTTATTGTTGTTTTCTTTAAGATACATGTACATAAATAGTCATCATAATGTAAATTTTTTATTTAATTTATTAATGGACATTTCAATTGTTGTCATTAAGTAGTAAAATATAGATCAATATTTGTTTCATCTTTTAACAATTTATTAATTGTACACTTTTTTTTTTATTGTATTGTTTTCATTGTTTATTTTTTTTTTTTTTTTTGGTTTATATAATTTCAGTTGGTTTATTGTAGTTGTTGCTTTTTATTATTTTATACTGTAATTTAATTAAACATTTAGCAAGGTACATTCAAAAATTTGCTTAAAATTATTGAATTCTGGTTTTTGTTTTTTTTTTTTGTTCAAATGTCACTTTAATAATGAAATTCTTTTAAAAGGAAAAATAAAAGAGTTGGCAACACTGTAAATGACGTTTATTTTTGTTTGCAGTTTTAAATTATTTTTCTTTAACATTTAATGCTGAATTAAGTCGTTTTCAATCTAATAGAATAGAATATTGTAAAAATATTTAATATATTACAATAAATGTAAATATGTATTTACTTAATTATAAGTAAGTATGTATGTATTTGTATATTGTGTGTGTGTGTTTGTATGTAATTAATTTTTATTAAAGAGCAGGATTTCAATAACAATTTTCATAAAATAACGAGTGTTTTTTCTTTAAAGATTATTTTGTTAAATTTATATAATTTTTAGTGAGCTGAACTTAATTTTTATAATTTAAATCAGTTTTTTTTTGTTGTTTTCTACTTAAAAATAGATCATTTTAAATGTTTGGTTTAGATTTTATGTCTCTAAATTGTAAGTGATTTTGGTGTTTTAAGGATTTTTTGGTTGATTTTCTTGTTTTTTGGTTTAAAAATTTATTTTCACTTTCATAATTGTTTTTGTTTTTGTTTTTTTTTTTTCATTATAAATTTTTCTTGTTTGGCATTTTTTTGTAGCAGTGTTTTGTCTTTTGTGTTTCTTTTGGTTGTTGTCAGTTTTTCATAACAAAATTAATTTGTATGGTTGTAGTAGATCCTTTCATTATCTTCAAGCTACCTGTAGATTTTAGCTGCCTTTACAAATGTCCTTTTCTCTCCTAGGAAATAAACGTTTATTGAACCCATGACGATGGTACCCATAGTGGCTCATTCTCAAGTCTTTGTACAGTATTGACCAGTTTTTCAAAAGCTGTTACCAAATCAGCATTGAGGATTTCATCATCAAAAAAGTGTCCATAGAGGAAATCAACACGTTCCGCTGATTTAATCATGTCATTAAATTCTTCATCCTGTAATGAAAGAAAATTAATTAATACATATATCGACCCCTTTGCGCGAAATTATCGTATGTTACAAAAACCAAATTTTACAGGAGAGCCATTTTTATACTTTTCTCTGCTATCACTTACAATATAAATATGAAAATATACATTAAATTTTTGGAGCAACGAAGTGGAATTCGCCTACAATTTTGAATGTAGAACACGATTGCATCTAAAACTCAATTTCAAAAAAATTGGCATATACGATAATTTCGCGCAAATGCGTCGAAATAGAAAAGTTTTGTTGTTTTTGTTTCCAAAAAGTGACGATTTTATTCAGTCTCGAAAATAAACTTTAGATATTAGAACAGTAATAAAATTTTGTAAACAAGACGCTTAAATTTTTAAGTTTTTTTCCCAAACTTTGACATTAAATTTTTACTGATTTTTTGCAAATTATTAGACACTTAGACTTTTTTTGGTAAAGACGTAACCCATTTGCTGACGCCCAGAGAAAAAAACATTTGAGATCAATATTCAGATCATTTACGTTATTTCACACTGAACTTTTTAGGGTACATGATGAATATTGTTGAAGTTACAAATGGAATGATAAACTTATATAAAAACGAACTTAAGTGTTTTGATTTTTATCTCGGTATACGTATGTAAATTAAGTAAGTGAGAGTGCTATATTCGGCTGTGCCGAATCTTATATACCCTTCACCATTGTGCGGGCAGAATACAGAGCAACTAAATAATTTTTACATATACAATGTATATATATTATACATACATACATATTTACAATACTTAAAACTTCACTATAAATGAAATTTAAAAAGCGAAAACTGGTAAATATTTTTTTAAAATCGTTTTTAGAACACAAAAATATTAAAAAAAATTTATTTTTTAAAAAACCAAGATTCGAACCAGGGAACTCACAGTTTCTAATTTAACACACTCCCTAGACAACTGAACCATGAAGGAACGCTGTTTAAATATCATTAAAATGAAATATGGACCGTTTACTGTTTACAACTCAACACAGTTTTTTTGTTTGTTTTCTTTTTGTAAAGGCAATGTTGTCATACCGTAGATTTATCTCTTTTGGCGAGTTTTTAAGTAGCACAAACAAACACAAAAATTCCTAGTTTCTATTTGTTAAAATTATTTCGTTAAATATATGAAATAATAAAGAAGGGTGATAACGAAAATCATATTGGGCATTATGGTAGTATATGTAAACAAATGCGAAGGGGGGGGGAAGAAGAGACGACATCCGGATTTGAACTTCGCTTTTATTAAGGACCCAGAATATGTATACTTTATAGGGTGTAGGACCTTCGGTGAAGTGTATAAAAAACAAACTTAATTATAAACAAGTAAGAAAGTATAGTCGGTCAAGCCCGACCATATGATACCCTACAACACATCATGCTTATATGTCCATATAAATATGGATTTATCTATGTTTATAAAACTCATTAAAATCGGTTTAAAAGTTTGTGAGGGGCAGAAATTGCCCCCTACCTCCCCTTGTGGTCCTATTTTTGAAAAACTGTATAGCTTATGTGTCCATATAGATATGGATATATCAATGTTTTAAATTTCATAAAAATCGGTTTGAGAGTCAGAAATTGGCCCTATCTCCCCTCGTGGTCCTATTTTTTAAAAAATACATCCCTTTTGTGTCCATGAAGATATGGTTTTATGTAAGTTTTAAATTTCATTCAAATCGGTTTGATAGTTTCTGAGAGGAAGAAATTTCCCCCTATCTTCCCTCGTGGTCCTACATTTTCAATAGGCTTGGTCCTTGAGTCAATAGAAACCTATGTCCTAAATTTTTATCAAATTATCTCCAAAATTGCGACCTGTACTTTGCGCACAAGGTTACATGGACATCCAGCCAGCCAGCCTGCCAGCCAGACGGACGGACATCGTTAGTTCTACTCAGAAAGTGATTCTGAGTCGATCGGTATACTTTAAGGTGGGTCTAGGACCAATATTTTAAGGCGTTACACACATCAGCACAAATGCATAATACCCTCTCCACTATTGTGGTGTGGGTATAAAAAAGAGTAATTTTTGGGATTTTGGTCATAACTCTGCTATTTCTTAGCCGATTTGACAGATTTATATACCGACGTGTTAACGAAGAAATTTGCCAATTATTTTGGTTATACAACTTGGACTCGGGAAGATCTATGGTTCCCGAAAATGGGTATTTTTCAAAAAAAAAAAAAAAAAAAAATCCCGCCCACATTTTGTGGGATAGTGTGTATTTCTAACCTAAATGTTTGTACCTAATTTGAAAACTTTGGCTCTTGCCGTTCTCCAGATATACAGAAAAAAGTAATAAAATACAACAACCACAAGGGATTTTTGGAAAAATTAGAGGCCATTGTTGGACCGATCTGGCTGAATTTCAATAGCAAGAAATGGTGGACTATATGTGATATAAATGTAAAACAACCTAGCCGCTATCATGTCTGGAGTATCCGGAAAACACATATCAAACGTAAGACGGACAGACGGACGGATGTCGTTAAATCAACTTCTCTCCTCATAAGGACCCAGAATATATATACTTTATAGGGTCTAAGATCAATATTGTAGAAATTACAAACGGAATGACAAACTTATATATACCTTTTCCACCTGTGGTGAAGGGTATAAAAAGTACCTGTCCAGCTAACATAGGATGTTTGTTAGACGATTGGTTGATAATACAACTCTTAAAATGATCTTCTGATGATGACTAGAAACGACGACAAAAATATTTCACATTTTTAATTATTACTTATATTATACATTTTCTGACATGTTTGTTTTTAAATCTTGGAATGCTTAACACGCAAGTCTTAAGAAAAGCTTTTAATGATTGTTTCCAGAGTACACAAACAACAATGTTACACTTTGTTTATCTTTCGTCAAACAATCATCGAATGAAGCTTTTGCGACTCTTTGTATAAATTATATTTCTAATTTGTCATAATTTTTTGTTTATAATAACCCAAATTGGAAAGTAATGAATATGTGCCATTGAATCTATAAATTAATCACTGTTTTATAATGTTACAAATTGATATTTTTGAATTCAAATATTTTAATAAAAATGCCGTAAAATTATTGAATAAAACAGCGTATACCATACAAAATAAAATAGTGTATCAGATACATCATACGACTTCCTTAAAAAATAAAATAGCCTATAAGGAGGAATTGCACTTTGAATGACATAATTATGGTCTTAAAGGATGCGTAGAATAAAGAAAATTGGTCAATTTAAAGACAAGCAACGGTATTATGTATTCGTCGAAAAATCCAATATGAAGAATTTTTATTTACCGCGATATTGAGGTTTTAATAGACATCCGATTTGACAAAAACTTTAAACACGATTTTCTCAAAACCACAAAAAAATTATACGCTATTGTTATATTGAGGGGACGATTTATTGAACAGCATATTCGTTAAAATTAAATAGTTTTTACTTTTAATTTTAATAATTGATTTTCATGTTGTAAAATTCCTTTCTTCACAAAAATAATTTAATAAAAATTAAATTTCATGAACTTAAGCCTAATTAAAAATATTAAAAATTTGGATTAAAAACCATAAATAGTTCAACAAAATGACTACAATACTAATTATTGTTAAAGCTAGGGCACGAGCTCTATGTGTACATTTGTCCTTCAAGTTGTGATGAAAAAGGTCAACTGAAAAGAGAAAGACAAAGTGAAAAAACAAAAAATGTACTTGGACTTCAAGAAAAATTCTTGACGAAAGTACGAAAAAACAGAAGTAAAGGAAAAAACATGTAAAATCAATTAAGATGGATAATCATTCAGGAAAGCAAATTTCGATCTACCAAATGTTAAAATACAATTTGGTTTAAGGATTGATGTTTGACTAGTGACGTCAGCAGTCGTCGATGGCTGCGAGTGTAAGACGGCAAATCCATCTGAGGAGATCGAGTGGTTGCGATCGAAACATGTCATGGTAACCTGCCGGCCAGGGTTCGAGCCCGAGCCACGTCAAGAATGAAAGATTATCAATAACAATTTTAATTGATTTTCATGTTGTAAAATTCCTTTCTTCACAAAAATAATTTAATAAAAATTAAATTTCATGAACTTAAGCCTAATTAAAAATATTAAAAATTTGGATTAAAAACCATAAATAGTTCAACAAAATGACTACAATACTAATTATTGTTAAAGCTAGGGCACGAGCTCTTTGTGTACATTTGTCCTTCAAGTTGTGATGAAAAAGGTCAACAGAAAAGAGAAAGACAAAGTGAAAAAACAAAAAATGTACTTGGACTTCAAGAAAAATTCTTGACGAAAGTACGAAAAAACAGAAGTAAAGGAAAAAACATGTAAAATCAATTAAGATGGATAATCATTCAGGAAAGCAAATTTCGATCTACCAAATGTTAAAATACAATTTGGTTTAAGGATTGATGTTTGACTAGTGACGTCAGCAGTCGTCGATGGCTGCGAGTGTAAGACGGCAAATCCATCTGAGGAGATCGAGTGGTTGCGATCGAAACATGTCATGGTAACCTGCCGGCCAGGGTTCGAGCCCGAGCCACGTCAAGAATGAAAGATTATCAATAACAATTTTAATTGATTTTCATGTTGTAAAATTCCTTTCTTCACAAAAATAATTTAATAAAAATTAAATTTCATGAACTTAAGCCTAATTAAAAATATTAAAAATTTGGATTAAAAACCATAAATAGTTCAACAAAATGACTACAATACTAATTATTAAAAAATATATTTTAACCGACCAAAATCAAACTACATAAAAAAATAAAAACGGAAAAACATAATTTTTTTGGTAGGTTGGTTTTTTGAATAACAAACATAATTGTTACAAAATAAAATTATTTGTAAAATAACTATATTTTTATTAAATTTTAACAGTACGGAAAACGAATTTATTAACCCACAATAAGTAACTGTAATAATTTTATAAGTGTATTGATGAGACTCCCAGTAGCTCTTACGCGATTGAAAATGCGAACAATTGTTAAAAAATACTAAATTTTAAGTTGTCCGCTTTTTGACGATTTTTCAAAACGAAAATGACGATTTTCTTATTTTTTCTCAGGAAATTTACGATTTTTTTAAAAATTCATCTGGCAGCCCTGATGTCAATATTTTTAAAAAAAGCTTTCATTAAACTTTTATAAAGCTTTGGAAACAGTGATGGGTAATATTTAAAGTGTACCTATATTCCATGAGTACAAGAAAAAACAAGTAAAGTACCAAATAAACGACACAAATAGTTTGACAACAACAACAAGATGTTTCTGTGAATATTACAAATTTTAAATATTCATTCAAACCTACTCCATAACATGTTTGTACGACAGTTTGTGTAGTCTATTTGGGCTTTAAGAATGCTATACCATCTTACTCAAGTATGAACTTTACCGTTTTAGTAATTAAGGTTTGATTTCTTAAAATCAATATGTCTTTTTGACACTAAAACTTACCGTAAAACCTCTGGCATTTGATTCATCAAATGTCGATTTAGCTCTTGCTTCAGTACGAGTCTTTTTAAGTTCATCAAATTCCGGTGGTTTAATGTGAATAAGAAAAGGTTTAAGTTGAACACTTCTCAATGCCTTAATCGCCTGATAATGAGGACTAAGTAGACAAACACAACCAGCATTTACAATCGATTTGACACTCTCCGCTGAAGTGCCATATAAATGACCCTTGTATTCGCCGTGCTCAATGAATTTGCCAGCCTCAATATCCGCATCCATTTTCTCACGACTTACAAATATATATTCACGGCCGGCCACTTCGCCAGTACGCATGGGACGAGTGGTATCTAATTCAAGGAGATCAATTAAAAATTATATTAAATTAAAAGTAGAGATTTTTTTCTTTTATGAATTACAATTAGAGTTTAAAATTAAACTTACATGGCACAGGACTACGATATTTTTCTGGATCCCTGGCTATTAGGCGCCTTCTTAACTCATTGCGACCAACACCTGGGGCGCCTATAAGTACCACAGGCCTATAAATGCCAGGGCGTGGATACAATTTGGCAACTTCTTCATAGGTGGCAATCATTTCACGATCAAAGTCATCGTTTTCTGTTAAATCGTACATGATTTTTTTAGTTTTTGGTTGACGACATGAAGAGGTACTACTACTAGAACGTAGCATTGGCGAACCGGGCGGGGTGTTACAAACTGAGGTACATGAGCCTTCTGATTTAGTTTTGTTAATGATTTTTTTTTTTAGATTTTTTTCAGTTTCAAGAATGCCAATTTGTTGTTAGAGATGATTTTATTTTTTTAAGTTAAATGCAGGGAGAATAAAGACGGATCATTGAACATGCGTTTGAAAGAAAATGTTTATGAGTTAAGTGATTTATGAGTTTGAAGGTTAAATGAAATAAATTATTTGTTTTTTTTGATGTAAAAGAAATTAGAAACTTTGTAGTTGCACTATACATTTTTAAGAGCTTATGAATTAATGATTTATATTAAACAAAGTGTGATATTTGAAAAAAAGAAGAAATTTTAAGACATTTTCTAGTTAGACCTTTTTAAAAGCCTTCCAAACATTTCCAATGAGATAATTGTCCGGGTCTGGTGAAGTATTTACACGGTTACTTAACATTTTAACATTTTACTTAAATATTTTGTTTAGATGACAACAAAATTTATGACTTTAACTAGCTCACATTTGAATGTTCTTCAGAGAGAGTCTTTTTTTTGCATTGTATAGTATTTTAGGCTCCACGAAAAGCCCCCCAATGAAATAACGGCCAAATGAGAAATGAAATATTCCTCAATTTTTTTTCATTCATTTTTGGGTGTTAATTCATATGAAATAACTCCCAATTTTTTGGGGCCGTTTTTCATTTTTTTTGGGAATTATTTCATTCCTCATTTAGGGTTTTCAAATTATGAAATAATCTCCAATGAAATAACAGCCAACAAATTTTTAAAATTCGGGGCTTCTTTTATAGCCTGTTTAATTTGGGTGTTATTTCATTTTTTATTCAGGGGTTATTTCATTTGTAAAGCTGTTGGTTTTTGGGGGTTATTTCATTTTATTTGGGGTTTTTTCATTTGCTTAGTTTGATCTTTTTCCTTTTTCTTTGAGAATTCAAGTAACTGTTTTTTGGAATAACAGTGTCAACATAAGAGTACAATCTGCCTTGCATGTTAAGTTGAGTTGTTGTAAAACATAAAATATTTTCAGTTGTGCATCAAAGTTCGGACGCTTTACATCATCTCGTGTTAATATTTAAAAAAATGGGATTCGAAATTGTTGGTGGAAGACGAAGATATAGCAATTTGCTATATTCTTTAAGTGAAAAACAATTATATTTAAACAGTGGAGGTAGTTGTGTAAAGGCCAAACGTAAAAGGCAAATTGCCTTTCGAACTGCAAAAATAGAGCAGGGCTACAAGGATCTACGGGCGGGTAAAACAACTGCAGCAATATTTTTGAACCGAATATATCCTTATTATGGAGAAGACGCCAGCGGGCCTCCACACGATTCATTTCAATAATTTTGCGACTTTGCTGTTGGTCCATATTGACTTCACGAAATCCTTGGTGAAACTGACTCTTATGAATTTTGGGCATAATTTCATTTTTGTTGCTGATGGGGTTTATTTCATTGGGGGTTATTTCATTTTTATCATTGGGTGTTATTTGATATGAAATAACTTCCAAATATTGGGGGTTGTTTCGTTTTCATTTTGGGGCTTATTTCATTTATTTTTCGATGTTATTTCATTCACTGCTTTTGGGTGTTATTTCCTTTTTTTTGGGATTTATTTCATTGGGGGTTATTTCCTGGGCGTTATTTCATTGGGTTGCTTTTCGTGGAGCCGTATTTTAGAGCAGCCGGAACGATATGGCATACTTATACAAAAAAGTTTGTTGAGCCCTAAAATTACCCTTTAAAGTTAGTTTAGATCGCGATTTTTAATCGACAAAAATAAATTAGAAGAATTCTTTAACACGCTGTTTGGTCAGTTTCTGGAATGTGGCGACTATAACGTAAAACATAACTGTTGGGGTTCTTTTCCAATTAACCCTAGAGGAAGACCGCCATTTTAAGTTCTTGCAGATCGCAAGAAAAATACCAGGGGGCAAATTATGGCAGTCGTGATCGAATACCTTTTCGCTTCGAAAGCAATTTTATTTCAGTCAATATTGAACGAATCGAATTTATTTTTTTAGTGGTGTGAAATCTCAAATAAATGCTTTACAACACAAAAAAAAAAAAAAAAAAAAATAATTTCGATCCGTTCAGTATAGACAGAAAGAATTAGAAACATAAATCAAGGCTTAATATCTACAAAAAATATTATTTGAATTTTTTCGGCTTATTTCCAGTTATTGTTACTTTTTTCGGGAGAATAAGGAAACAAAGCTCAATATTTTTTTAAACCAGCTGGCTTGATTATAGAAAATACACCTGCAGTCACATCCAAACAAATCCTTGTTTACAGTGTAAGAAAGATATCGAGCCCTAACCGCGAAAATAACGTAGGCGACATGATTTTCATTTTCGTTTTTTTTTTAATTAATGACCTTATTGGCAACACTTGCATCATCTCCTAAAATGTCATGGCCACATAAGGTACCGTTTCGATTTTATAGCAAATATAGTTTTAATGTAAGCGACACATTTCAAACAAAATTTATATGAAATAGAATAAAAAAGCTCTCTCCTGTAAAATTTTATTTTTGGCGCTTACGTTTTTTTCGCGGTTAGGGGGTTGATAAAGAACATTATTTAGCGCTTTTATGCAGTAAACTGTAAGCATTTAACGCTTATATACATCCCACCTTTTGCAATTGTAGTTTGTTATAGAAAACAAGTAAGAAAGTGTAGTCGGTCAAGCTTTCATATGATACCCTACACCACAGTTTTAAAAAACACATTATGCTTATATGTCCATATAAATATGGATTTATCTATGTTTATAAAAGTCATTAAAATCGGTTTGAAAGTTTGTGAGATGCAGAAATTGCCCCCTACCTCCCCTTGTGGTCCTATTTTTGAAAAACTGTATAGCTTATGTGTCCATATAAATATGGATCTATCTATGGCTTAAATTTCATTAAAATCGTTTTGAGAACCAAAAATTGCCCCTATCTCCCCTCGTGGTCCTATTTTTTAAAAACTGCATCCCTTTTGTGTCCATAAAGATATGGTTCTATGTATGTTTTAAATTTCATACAAATCGGTTTGATAGTTTCTGAGAGGAAGAAATTTCCCCCTATCTTCCCTCGTGGTCCTACGATTTGGCCCATTTTCAATAGACTTGGTCCTTGTGCCAATTAGAACCTATCTCCCTGCCAGCCGGACGGACATCGTTAGTTCGACTCAGAAAGTGATTCTGAGTCGATCGGTATACTTTAAGGTGGGTCTAGGACCAATATTTTAAGGCGTTACACACATCAGCACAAATGCATAATACCCTCTTCACTATTGTGGTGTGGGTATAATAACCAAAATTATTTTGTATAGAGATGGTAAGCGTAACTCTTACGTTTCTCCCTTACAAACCTGCTTCGTTTGACGCTCAATTTTTTATTGGGTTGTTTATTAGAAATGAAAACATGCATAGTGACTTAGATTCCACTTGTAAATATATTATAAAACTGAAAAACCATACAAATCCACTAACAAGGCACCGTTCTTAACTTCAAACGCGAACAAGGCTTCGAAGACCCGATGTTCCACCCCGCTATGTGGGGATTGACTAAACATTTATGTTCTCCCAGAGTGGGACACCTTTTTAATTTTAAGATTTTTACTACTTATTGCAGAGGCAGATTCAGTAAATAAATATCAGAGTTTAAAAAAAAATTTATGGAGTTTTCTTTTCTACAAGAAATGTACTAACAGCGGCATGATAGCAAAGTCTTATATTTATTAATAATCGTTAAAGCTCTAAACAATCAGAAAACTTACAGGAAAATATCGCTTCTATCACGAACATGGCTGAAATTGAAAAATTGGAAACAAACCCAAAAATATATTTGAACTCGCTTATTCGGTTAAAAAACAAAATGTCGGAAAATAACAAAAAGAATCGTCGAAATAGGAAAATGAAAATGGTGAAGAACAATTTTTGTTAAAATGGTGTGGAAAACATCACATAACACTTTTTCATAATTTGTGTTTTGTTCTCGTCAAATATCAATATTAGGGTTGGCAAGACATTTTATACATGCACCTTTTCAGAAGGTGAAATTTTTTGTGTAGCAGAGAAAACACCCTTAGTGTTCGTATCAGAAAAAATTTCAACACAAAAAGTTTGTGTAAAAATCACCTAAAAATATTAAGAAGGATCGCTCCCTTAAAGGTTAAATGGTTATGAAATTAAAATCTTCTGACGAAAGTGAGTAGAATTCGGTGCTGACGAATTAAGGTTTTTTTTTTTTTTTTTGTAAAAAATTTACACTTTTAACATGCTTTAATAAAGCGCAGTTTTTTTTAGTAATCTTACTTTTTGACTCTCCATCACTCGTCTCACGTTGTGTTCTTTCATGAAGAATACGTCTTTCTTGCAAGGCACGACTTGGTATAAGACCCGCACGAGCTGTGCGCTCTGATTCTTTGCGAGCTTGCCACCAATAAGCATCATCCTAAAAAATCTATTATAAAAACACCTAAATTAAATATTGAATCCAACAAACCTGTGATACAATGTGTAAAATGTCACCACGTTGAAATGCTAAGCCCGCTTCTTTACAAGGAATATAAGGATCAACTTCAGGACTATAATCGAAATGGGCACGTACACGTACTTTGGATTCACGTTGAGCACCTTTGCCATCTGAAGGTACCAATTTAAATGTTATGGTGCCCTCGGAATTTTGCTTTAATAAATGCAGATTCAATAAAAATTAACTGTTGTAAGTGTTACCAAATTTGTTAATGCTTACCAATATACTTAATACATCGCCTGGTGTTTTACCCTCTACATTAATACCATTGACTTCAATAACTTCGTCGCCCACATGTATAAGACCCGAACGATCGGCTGCTCCGCCGTGCATAATACGGGCTATAATAATTTTTCCCGTTTCTTCATCCGTTTTAATGGTGGCTCCCTAAAATGATGAAAGCTTGGATTTACTATCACAAAGTCTAAAACTACCGGGTAACATTTATTTACATAGAACAAAGATCTATAAATTTTGACTGATTTTTCTACAAAGACAAAGTACGACACAAATGTTTTAAGTGTATGTTTTAACTAAAAAGCAAGAAAATAAACTTACATGAAATTTGCATATTTGCTGATTGTTTTTGGTAGATAATAAAATGTATACTGAACACTTTGAGGACCGTGTGCAAAAATATTTCATTCCCGGGAAAGAAAAATCTTTAGAACTATATTAGATCTTAGTTTAAATAAAATACTTTAAGAGCGATTATTACAACTTGGCGTTAGCTAAAGCTAGGACTAAGTTGACAGATTGTAATGTGTTATCCGTCAAAAAGCGTCTGTTATCTGTCCGATAACATCTAAAGCCAAGTTATAATAATGTCTCTGAAAGTATTTCAATACATACAATATTAGGGAAAAGGCATGACTTTGAATTATATGAGCGAAGAGCGTAAAAAGTTATATCTACCTACCCTTTCGCATATTAAATTTTAAGGTCTTGCTCGTTTTCCTCCAACAAAAATATTTTCAACGAAAAATATTAAATATATTATGAATAAACCATATTATTGTTCAAATAATCCTCCATCAACATTATGTTTGCCTCCGAACATTTTATGGTTAATAATAACAACAACAAAAATGCTTAACACTTACAAAATCATGGTTGTAATTCAATCACAGCATGTTGCTCTTGGAGATTTCACAATTTCACAATTATTTATTTGGCAAAAGCCCAATTCTTAATATTCATAAGAGTAGCGTTTAAGCATTTCAGGGAGATCGTGTGTTACTGATTCAAGCTATTTTTACTTTGTGTGTAGTGAATATTTGGTTGGAAAAAAGGGTACGCAATTAAAATATGCATATTTACATTATTTTGGTTTTGCAGTTAGAAACTTGGACAAACCGTGGACACCGACAATGTTTTGAATATTCTTCATTCGCATTTAGATTTTTTCCAAAAAAAAAAAAAAAAAATTAGGGAAGCGTGCTCACCAAGATTTAATGAAAATTGTAAAAATTTATGGAGGATTTTGATACAAAAGCATGCTGGGTGGCTATTGCTGGACTCTTATAAGTGAAACCGGACCAACAAAATACAAACGACGTTCAAATAACGCCATTAACTTTTGAATATTCATTGATTTTGAAATAAACTAGTGGTTTTTTATGTAAGAAACGAATAAAAACATTTTTTTTGTATCTCGAAAACCTGACGTGATAGAGAAAAACCAAATAAGCCTAGGAAAGATATTTGATTGCTCCAGTCCAAAATCTTGTTGGCTAGTGTTTTTAGTGGTTAACTAACTATTGTCATATTAACCATAACATGTTTTGAGGTAAACATAATATAGTTGTGGCTTTTGGATGGAGGAGTTTTTTTTAACCATAATATGGTCGCTAGTGACAATAATATTGTTAATTTAACCATGATAATGGTATTCACGTCACAAGTTGCACCCTTGCAAAAAAGCAAAAGTGCAAAAACATAACAACAACCACAAAGACAATTATTTACGCACAACTAATTGTTGTGTGGTTGTTGTTAAATTTTTGCATTTTGCTTTTTTGCAAGGGTGCATTTTGTGACGTGAATACCCTTAATATGTTTAAAAATGTTCGTTTTATTGGAGATGACCATATTGAAAAATGTTTTTCCCTACGTGTAAGCAATAGTTAGTTCGAATTGTGCCGCTTGCATTCTTTAATATCTGTTAACTCATAAATGGATCCCACGTATCGTTCTTTATGTTTCAATAAGCCTTAGCGCAATCGAACTGTTCCGATTTTCAAAAAGAAAAATTATTGAATTATATATAAAATAATAATAATCGGCTTAAAATGATGTTTGAAAATTAAAATAAACTCTAGGTTTAAATTAAGCGGCTCAAACTGCGAGTATTTACGAAAATGTGTTAATAAATACCCACAAAAGTATTAAATTAATACAACTTTCGTTACCAATATGATATTTATTTATGTGATTTTTGAAAGGGTCATTTCTGAACCCACCATTGCAAGATTTTGTCTTGCCATTATGTTATCTACTAAAAATCTACTTCTCCAGGAATTTTACCCAATCGACCTATAACACTGTAAAATAATTATACAATAACAAGGCTGAAAAAGAGTGATTCTAGAAGAGGGTACCAAACGAAAATATACGCTTATATTTTTAAAGTTTACGCCGGGAGGTAATTTTAGAACGAGTTAAAGTTTTTCCGTTTCTTATAATAAATCTGGGGCCTAATTCTGGCACACTTTTCTAAGATTCAATCTATTACAAAATATTTACTGTCGATTTTTTTTTTTGAGGTTCTAAAAAATATTACAATCGCCTTCGACTATGACAGCCGTTGAACCGCGATTACACCAACCGTAATCAGGGGCCTAATTCTGGCAGGCGTGATCGAGTACTTTCTCGATTTGCGAAAGCAGTTTTATTTATATTTCTTTCAGTCGATACTTAACGACTCGAAATTATTTTTTCAGTATTGTGAAATTCAAATTAATGCTTTAAAACACTGAAAAAGGAAAATTCCGATTCGTTCAGTATTGGCTGAAATCGAGAAAGTATTCGATCACGATTGCCAGACGAAAGCAATTTAATATCTAATTATTTCAGTCGATACTGAACGAATCGGAATTATTTTTTCAGTGTTTTAAAGCATTAATTTGAATTTCACTTTCGAAATCGAAAGTTATTCCTGTCGGGTTATATGTGTGTGACTTGATAAAACGATTTGTGCTTAGGGTTTTGGACCATGATAATGTTACTGTTAAAAGAATATATGACAGTCAAAGACTTTTAAATAGGTCTAACGTTAATTAAAGGGTGGTTAAATTGTAAGGGCCGTTGTTGAATGTGAACCACACCTAAACGCCAAGTTTTTTTCCGAATTTTATTTGACATTTCTCTATTTCAGACTTACTCAATTTGAACCATGGAGAGATACACAATCCAACAACGTTTTAAAGTTATCCAGACTTATTATGAAAATGGGCGTTCAAATCAAAATGCATATCGTGCACTTCGTGATTTTTTTGGTCAATTTGATCGTCCAAATGTGCGTACAATCGCAAAAATCGTGGAAAAATTCGAGCAAACCGGGTCTGTAGAAGATGTGAGAACACCAGTGCATGCTCGTACAGCTCGTACTGCAGAAAATATTGCTGCTGTTCGCGATAGTGTGGCTGAAGAGCCGTCCACCTCAACTCGTCGTCGTGCCCAACAATTGCACCTCTCACGCTCGTCGTTGATGAACATTAAGCATTAAGACTTGCATTTACACGCTTACAAGGTGCAATTGGCTCAAGAACTAAAGCCTCTTGACCATTCCAAACGTCGTGAATGGGCAAAATGGTGGCAAAAAATGGCAACAGTGGATGATCAATTTTCGAAGAAAATCATCTTCAGTGATGAGGCACATTTTCACCTCAGTGGATTCGTCAATAAACAGAATTGCCGCATTTGGGCGAATGAGAATCCAAGAGTGATTGTCGAAAAACCAATGCACCCACAAAGAGTGACTGTTTGGTGCGGTTTATGGGCTGGCGGCATCATCGGGCCGTATTTTTTCCAAAATGAGGCCGGTCAGGCAGTTACTGTGAATGGTGTTCGCTATCGTGAGATGATAACGAACTTTTTATGGCCCGAATTGGAAGATATGGATGTGGACGATATGTGGTTTCAGCAGGACGGTGCCACTTGCCACACAGCTAACGAAACAATGGCTCTTTTGCGCAACAAATTCAATGGCCGTGTTATCTCACGTAATGTCGATGTCAATTGGCCGCCAAGATCATGTGATTTGACACCGTTGGACTTTTTTCTTTGAGGTTATTTGAAAGAAAAGGTGTACGTCGATAAGCCAGCAACAATTCAAGAGCTAAAGGATGAGATAATTCGGCACATTAACGGCATAGAACCTCCATGATGCCTCAGGGTCATCGAAAATTTGGACCATCGGATGGAGGTGTGCCGCCGTGGTCGCGGCACCCATTTGGCCGATATTTTGTTCCATACATAATTGAGTAATACCAATATATCATAATAAAATAAAATTACAATAATTTCCTAAATAGTTTGTGTTTTATTCAAAATCAACATCGGCCCTTGAAATTTAACCACTATTGGTTATATTAATGAGCATCCTCCATCTTTTGATATAAACACTTCACTTCGTTGTGAATTTTATGAAAGAACTAGTCCTGCTACTCATAGGGGATAACAATGTTAATTTTGTTTAAGTTTTTATAATACTAGTTTTAAGTTTAGTTTTAAGTTATTTTTAAGATTATTTTGGAGTGAATATAGAACTTCCTCCAAATATGAAAGCTCCGGGAGCAAGAGCGTGCACTAATTTCTATAACTGATTTTATCATTTAATTAATTTATTTTGTCTGTTAAGCTTGGTGCTGAATTCCTGTTTTTTCCTTCTTATAATAATTTTAAGTGTGTTTTCAAAAAAGAATTATAAAAAGTCTCAATAAATTAAAACTTAAAACTTTAATTCCAATACTTTTTTTGATTATAATACCACATCTTAATAAAAAAAAACTGTTTTTTAATATGTGTAGCAGAATAATTAGCGTTATTTTGTGATATTAATGACCATTTTCTCAATGTATCGAAAAACTGTCTGTTACTTAATGTCAACATACATTTATTGGACCGATAAACTGTCCGTTAACGATTTTGGGTTTCTCAATATACCGACAAAAAACAAAGTTTTCAGCTGGCAACGCCACTCAAAATTGATGTAAAAGTTGGGAGTCAGCTGATTGAATTTATCTGTACGGCAAATAAAAGGAAAATAAATAATTGGCAGATGAGTGCCGGTTAGCTTTGCGATTAAATCGAAGCAAATGAGACATTGAGAAAACCAAATTTCTTTAATGTGCAGGTTTTCGTTGGGAAAAAAGTTAATCGCCTAATGAGAAAATGGCCATATGAATATGTTAAAACTCAGTAGTAGTGGTTATGCTTATTTGGTCAAATGTTTAAAAAGTGTGACCATAGCTTAAGTCTATAAATACACCCAGGCTCAATATTGTAATTGTTAGAAAATTATAAAGTTTTTGCAAATTGAAAAAAAATGTACTGCTTCGGGTACAGACCCAGCTGCAAAAGTACCTGCTTAATTTAAAGAATGGGCAGCCGCAAGGCACGTTATCTGCTAAAGGGTTGATTTTATTCGCTTTTGAAGTCCTGAATATATTCCTGACATATCGGGTGATTTTTTAAGAGCTATAGGAAAGTTAAAAAAAAACATAAAATTCATGAAATCTTTATTTGAATCGATAGTAATGTCCATATAATTTAATGTTTGAAGATTATTTCATGCAAATGTTGACCGTGACTGCGCCTCAAATGGTCCATCCACTTAGCCCAATTTTGGCATACTCTTTCCAACAAAAAACAGTCTAGAGGCGTTAAATCGCACGATCTAGGCGGCCAATTGACCGGTCCAGAACGTGAAATAAAATGTTCACCGAACTCGCCTCTCAATAAGTCCACTGTTAAGCGTGCTGTGTGGCATGTGGCACCGTCTTGTTGAAACCACATGTCATGCAAGTCAAGCCCTTTGCATTTTGGGCAAAAAAAGTTGGATATCATCTCACGGTAGCGCTCACCAGTCACAGTTACGTTACGATTCGTATCATCTTTGAAGAAGTACGGTCCATTGTTGCCACCAGCCCATAAACCGCACCAAAATGTGACTTTTTCTGGATGCATTGGTAGCTCTTGCAATGCTTCTGGCTGATTTTCACTTCAAAATCGACAATTCTGCTTATTAACGTACCTATTGAGCCAAAAATAAGCTTCGTCACTGAACACAAGAAGCGCGCGATGAACTTTCTTAACAGAGCACGCATTTTGATAATAAAATTCAATAATTTGCAAGCGTTGTTCGTTTGTAAGACGATTCATGGTTAAACTATAGACCAAACTGAAGATGTTTGACAGTGAAACAAAACACGAAATAGCTAAAAAATCACCCGATGTAACTTGCATTATCATTGACTACGGCAGTTCATTATGTCCAAACAATTTTTTTCTACACGCAGAGAAAAAAATTTTCAATATGGTCACCCCCTACAGAAGTATTTTTAAAAAACATTTTAACCATATTCGGTTTAATTTAAACATACTATTGTCACTGAACACCATATTATGGCAAAGAAGCCACATCCATGTTATGGTTGCCTGTAAACATTATTGTGGTATGGTTTAATATGACAATCATTTGTCATATTTCCTTTTTAAACGAAATTATACAACAAAAGATGTTCGCAAATTTCAGTAAGTATATTTTAAATTATTCTAATACTTTTTTTTTAGTGTAATTATTTACAAATTTTGTGTGTTACAGTGTATTGTAATAATTAGAATTCTTCTTATTATGAATTGAATTTCTTTTCCAAGAAATTGTGAAGGACATTTACTTACAACAATTGGTTCCGCACTTTGTGCTCCTGTCTGTGAATTTTTTATATATATTTTTTTTTTTAATATTTTGTTAAACAAATAAATAAAAATACAAACAAATGAATAAAAAAAAAAAAGAAATACGTATCGATTTGTTTATATGAGCACATTAAAATTATATATTTTTGCAAGAATATTAAACAATTGATTTTTCGTTTTTTATACAATTTTAAATAAATTAAGATGAGAGATGATAACAATGCAAATTCTTGTTTACAGATTTAGAAATGAATAGTTATGACTGATGAGTTTTGGAAGGTGTTATTCTTAAAATCTCAGAATTTTCAAAAAAAATTTTTCTATATAAGTATTTGTTTTTGTTTTAAATTTCTAATAAAATATCGGAGTTGTCATTGTGAACTTCTAAAAACAAAAACATACTTTCTACCTTAATATTTAAGAGCAATAATTCTTGACTAAATAACTTTAGCTTAAACGAAAGAAGAAACTGAGAAAAATGAAGTAAATTTTTAAAGACCCTGCTTATGTTTCTAAATCGACTCATTGTAGATGTCCCTTAAAACAAGAAAGACACTTTATTTGGTCCAGCCTAACCTTTTAATACCGTACACCAGAGTATTTAAAAACTAGTATTTGCGACACATGGGCAATGGCCAGAGCCAAAATATATTGTAAGGTTAAGACTCATGTAAAAGTTCTTTGTGTCAATTATTATTTAGATATCTTTTTCTAATTGAGATTTGTTTGCCTTTAGGAAGGCAAATTTGGTCCTAGCAACATACCATCTATCGTAAAAGATATTGTCGTTAAATTTTATGTGAATAACAACTTTTATAAAGAAGTTATGGCATTAAAAGCTATATGGAAGAAGTTTTTGTATGGGAAATATAGTAATAAAATATAGACCGATTTCAATTAAATTGGGTAGAATGATTAAGATTGCAATTAAAATAAGTCTGAACCAAAATGAATCTAAATAGCAACATAATTATAGTTAATGGGCATAAAGACTATTCCGGAAAGAAGTTTGTGGGCCTTGTGAAATTGTTGACCGATTCTCAGCATTTTCATTAGGCTTCCTCTTTATGACAATTGAAACTTATGTACGATAGGATCCATCTATTTTCAACTTTACGACCTGCTTTTAACGCACAATGCTTCATGGACAGTAAGCCTGCAGGACGGACAGACATCGTGAGGTGGACTAAAAGGTCCTAGAACAAATATGTAAATGTGTTAGACACATCCGCACAAACACATATGGGGTATTCACAAGGTGAGCTATCATGTTATATTGTCATAATGTTCTAACATTTTACAATGGTTTAAAAATATTGTTGTTGCTTTGTAAACAAAAAGTGTCTTAAATTAATAGAACGTTGCTTGCTATGTTTATTGTGCTGTCGTAATTAATCAGAAGAGACCAGAGCTGAGCGGCTGAGCCGTATCGCGTTAGTTCTTGTAGCCGTCGCCGTTGATGGTATAATTTTATCCGGTTAACATCAAAATTTGACCTGCGGCTAGCAATTTTTGCAAGAAATCACTTGCGGCGTCAAATAAGATCGGCTTATGACTCTGCTGTTTGGTAAACAAACAAAATAAAATTTATTTCTTATTTGTGTTTGCAAAATGGAAAATAGTCTGGTAAGATTCAATTTAATTTATTAATTCATGGAAAAGAATTAAAAAATATTTTGATGTTAGTTAATTATTTATTTTTTATATTTGTTTTAAATCAGCTGATTTAAATTCAAAATAGCATACTAAATTATGAGGGGTTGTTCACAACAGTCGTATTTTTTCATGTTATTTTTTTAAGACATATGACTTTATGACACCTTGTGAATCCCCCAATAATCTATTTTCCACTGTCGTGGTGCTGGAGGTCCGTAACAGATTTCTAGGGCATCCGTCAGTAAAATACAAAAAAATTTGTTTCTGAAGAAGTCCGCGAAGCAAAATTTCGTTGGCAGCCCCTGGCTTAAGAAAAAAAAAAACAAAAGAAATGGAAATAGAAAAAAACTGTAAAAGTTCACTGAAATCCTTTAAACAAAAAAAAAAAAAAATAATAATAAAAAATATTATAATTACACTGGTCGACAAAAAAGTTCGGAAGCAAACACTTTATTATCTGATTTTAATCGTCTTTAGCGTGCTTTTTTACGAATTTTTGAATACAAAAAATAGCATTTATTTCGAATAAAAAACAATTCTACCATTAACAATTTCTGAATGTCGAACTATCGAAACTATCGAAAATAGGAAGAAACTATTGTTAAAGTTAAAGACTTTAAGCAAATGTTGTTCAAAATCATTTGCTCAAAATCGGACAAATCTTTCTCAAGTAAAAATCTATTAGCATAACTGCTTTGTTTCGGGCGAAATAACTATTAGTTGCCCATGATAATAAGTAATAAATAAAATTAACATTTGTCCACCGATTTTCATGATACGTGTGCATGTATGTATATGGCTTATAATGTTCGTAATATGCCTGATAAATGATAAAAATGTTAAATTTTTGTCTTAATAATTTTTTTAAGAATTTTTGAAAAAAAAAAAAAAAAATTACTAGTTTTGCATGAAAAACAATATTTATCGCAACTAATTTCTGAACAACTCCGAAAAGTTGCAAATATAAAGAAATTTTTTTCATGAGTTCAAGATTATTTCTAATAATTTGCAATTGTTTTGATCAAAATCGAATAAATTGTTCTCAAGTTATGATGAAATAGAATATAAAAGGATTAAAGTTTAGCGTCTAACTGCCTGTTTTTAGAAAACGGAAACAAGTGAGTGAGTATGAAATTATATTGAAAACAACAATAAAAAACGAAAATTTGCTTTTGTTTTCAATATAATTTCTCACTCACTCACTTGCTTACGTTTTCAAAAAACAGGCAGTTAAAATCTTTAATTATTCTTTTTTTTTGTCGACCAGTGTTAATAGACAATGATATCAATATGTTTCTTGGCACCATGAAACTCAATACATAATTAATTTTTAACTTTCCTTATTTGATCGTTAACTATAAAAGTAATGTTGCTAATCGGTAGTTATGCGTAAAAATTCAAGAACAATTGTTACGCCTACAGGACATAATGTGGGCAAAATAACTATTTGTTTGTGACAATAGATTTTTTTTTGTAAATTATTACACATTTACATCCATACATATGTAGAAGTCTTTCCCCCGTATTTATAAACAATTATTAAATTTAACAAACGTTTATTAAGTAAAAGTTTCATAGAAAATTAGTTTTGTAAACCTTTTTTAAATGAAAAAAAATTTATGAATACGGCAGTTTATATATATCAAAAAATATATACATACATATACAGTATGAGTCAAAGGAAAGTGAACAACATGTTTTCATATTTTAATCATTTTATTTACACATTAAACAACGGGTTTCATTTCAGTTTAATCCTGGGATCACACGATTGCCGCAACGCACCAATTTTCACAATTTTTACTACTCCAATCGTGTGACTGCACAGCCAAATGGCTCATATACTAGAGCTGCAAAACTATCGATAGTCGGCCCAATCGATAGTTTCGATAGTTAGCTCAAAAACTATCGATACTATCGATAATATCGAAAAGTTTTTATGTGCCACTTTTGTATACACGGTAGTTAACGAAGATGGTAAACAATGAAAAAGTTTTAACGTTTTTCAGGTATAAAAATCAGCATATTGAATTTGAACTTCAGTGTCATCTTTTATAATAAATATATGTAATCTCTATAAGGGGAGGATAAGAGGAAAACTCTTGTGTAGATGCACTTCGGACAAGAAGACAAATTCGTGATGATTCCAACCCTTTTGAACTTCCCAGTGGCAAGTAAGAACTTCTAATAAGTAACGAAACTTTATTGTGCCTGATGAGTTCTTCTTCTGGTTGGGGTAGCTATTGGCCAATATGCTGGTCGTATTATTGGTTAAACTGACTCAGTAAAATTGTCACTTGATGGTGGAATATCTTCAACACCAATACAAGAGCTGCGAAACAGTATCCTCAAGGCTATTTAATGGAACTTCTTGTGATAGCCCTCCCCCTGTCGCTTGAGTGTTTCTTTTATTGTTGCCAAGTTTTTTCTTTATACTTGCCTTGTAGTGTATCCAAACCTGTGCCAAGAATATTATAATTAGATTAAGAAGATTATAAGTGCTTAAAAGAAGTTATTGTCGTGGTCCCAGACTATTTAACTCCACTATAAACTCTTCCCATAACTGCTTACATGCATTTTTCATCATACCAAACTTAGGTGTTTTCCGCGATCAATTTCCAAATTGAGCTTTCCTTTTTATTTTCAAACTAAAAAAAGCGCAAAAGTTATTACAAAAATTTATACGTACGATTTCTCCATTTTGTTTTCGATTTTCACCGAATTTAAAAAAATAAACTTTAACTGCCAATAACACAACTACTTTTTAGCAGTTGTGTGTATGTATTAACATTTTTGTGGACCAAACTTTTACAAAGTTGAAAACGGCAATAACACGAAAACACAGATTCACAACTGAATAGCCAACTGCCTGTTGAGTTGAGAATGGCAATGTGAATTTACCAAAGGCAACCAAACTGTTACAAAGGTGGAGAACCGCAATAGGGGCATTAGCTTATATATGGTAGGTACGATTAACACTATGTATTTTAATATGTAAATTGGTACACAATTTTGTAAAAATAAGGAAAAAGTCTATTTTAAAAGCTTCAAAGGCGATTTTTGAAAATTTAATCCTATTCCAATATAATCATCACTTATTTGCGGTTATATTTTTGTTTAAAGTTGTAGTCCCTAAACATTCTTAATGTCAAAGATCGGAAGTAAAATTTAACTATTATTCCATATACTAATTCTAATCCAGTTTTTAGTTACTTTTAAAATTTTCCGATAGTATCGATAGTGATAAAAACTGTCGATAGTGCGTCAAAAATAAAACTATCGATACTATCGATAGTACTATCGATTGCTTTGCAGCTCTATCATGTACCAATCGAGGACAATATTGTGTTTACTTGCTATGCAACCGCGCGTCAATAAAAATAACAAAAATTCACCAATATTTATTGTGTTCATGTGCGGCAATACGCGCCAATTTTAGACTTTTTTTTTTAATAAATTTAAAATTTTTTTTGTTTCTTTTAGTTAGTAATGAAGTTAAATGTGTATTTATTTATCATGCTTTTAAATTTTAGTAGCCGAAATTTCTCTTTACTAAACGATATTGGTAGTTAAATTGAAAAAGTGGCAAAACTTTGTTACTGATATTAAAATAATATTATTTTTTGATTCTAAATTTATATAAACTAAAGCGATACAAATATTTTTTAATTTGTTTTCTCAAAATTTTAATAAAAATATTCTCTCCCTGAAGGAAACCTGGGTGCAAGTGTCTCCAAGTCACCAGTTTTGTCCACTATGTTGGTGACATTGTCAACGAAGTGTTTACACTACATTACATTTGCCACTATATTTGGCTTTAATACGAAAAAGATTTTATCAAGAAAAACTGAGCAGTACAATTTCTATAAAAGTTGAAGAAATAATAAAAAAAGATTGTTATGAGTTCGTTTTCGTACAAAAAGTGTAGACTACTTTTACTAAAATGTATTAGCGATTCTCTGGTTCCAATGTCTACATATGTCCCCAAAAAACTACCTAGTCACTACCTAGTCAGTAGTACTTACGTCAGTAGTAGATTTCCAATGACACGCACATGTTAAATGTCTATTGTAAATAACATTGCCTGGGGTATAATAAGTTACTAGTACTAGTGACTTTGTCAATAGTGAATCTGTACAGATTCCCTAGTGACATTTACTGCAGGGCTATTTCTTTATATTAAAGTATTTTTAAATATAACTTAACTTTTTTACTGCCTGTTCAACAATTTCGAACGTAAAAGTTTGCATAGAATTTTATATGAAACAAATTTTAAAACTGAGTGTTTTTCATATTAATTTTGTATGCAAACGTTAACATACGAAATTGTTGAATAGACTGTTAATTTTTGGAATTTCATATATATTTCTTAAAAAATTTCAAATAAAACTATTCAACAAAAATTCGTTTGGAACTTCCAAACAAATAAAAAAAGTTACCACAACAGCTGTTTTTGCAGTTGTCAAGTAAGAACAATTGTGTGACTGTGCTGCGGCAATTATTATACCCATTTCACTTTGTACCAACCAGCGGCAATTTAATTTGTATAAAACAGGGCAATCGTGTGATTTCAGAAAATTTGATTGGTGCAATACCAATATTGTGAATCAATAAAGCACAATTAAAATTTTGTCATATTCGAGCATTTGCGGCAATCGTGTGATCCCAATACCTGAACAAAAAATACAATTAATTCAACAGCAACAAAAACAACAAGAAATACAAAAATATGTACTCCATTTTTCACGCGTCAGAAAATCGGAATAGTAATATTGTAGTTGCTTTAAAATATGTACCGTTATTTTTGTTTTTGCATCGATGCTGTTTATTTAGGTGCTTTCTGTTATGCTTAAAGGCCCAACCATAATGTGCTTAAGTTGGCTTAAGAAAATGTGCGAATACATGTTAATTATATGAGGAAAACCATATTCAACTTAAGGAAACTTTTTGCTATGTTTAATGAAACTGCCATTTGCTTAAACAAGGTGCGAATCTAATCGCACATTCCGTACGGAATCAAGTGTTTTTTTATTTTGTTTTTGTTTTCTGAAGTACATTTGAGAGAGTCTTTTTTTAATTTTTGACAATAGGTTAAGCAAGGCTATGCATATTATGTTTAAGTCTTAAGAGATTTTAAGCAACTTGATTTTGTTTTTGATCGCGTCAACTTCAGCACTACATTACGAACGGTTTTAATGGAAGAGGTCCCAGAATAAAGCCACACATTTCCAAATGAAATAAACGAGAATACGCAAACAAATATAAAAACAAAAAGAAAAATCATTCTGGAGCAACGTACTTTTTACGGACGAAAGCAAGTTTAAGAGAAGCCAAAATGAAGAGTTCAACAAAAAATATATTTTCCACCGTGAAGAATCGAGTAGGTTCGGGATAGTGTGGGGCTGTATGGCAGCAAGCAAGGCGAATTCATGTAAACGGTTGTGGAGATACTACAAAAAGTGTAAAACAGCAAAAACAGAACATTGTATTTTATTCGTTGCTTTCGCTGGTCGATATGTCAAAAACACAAGCAACTTTTGATATTCCTCTCTCTAACAGTGCAGCCACACGATCAAGATTTTCTTGATAGTCTTTTACATATACTGATTGTCAAAATATGCAAAAGTTGACAGCTGTGACGTAGGCTGCACGCAAGTTGAAAGCAATTTAATTTTTCAAGATGTCGTCGCCGAGAAAACAACTCAAATTATTTTGCTATTTTCCACTTTTGATTTTTCTGCACTGTAGGATGTTCGAAGGGACTTTATCATTTTGCTTATTAATTTTATTAATAAACTTATTTCAAATAGAAACTGGGAATTATTTCCTTCCGAAGGTAACTTTATATTATATTCAACATATTCATAGAATAAATTCGAAAAATTAAAAATGTTAAACTTATTTCACTATTTTTTTAGGTTTTTAGTTAAAATTTTAAAATTCCCGCAACAATTTGTAAAAAAAAGAACTTCAGATTTTGCCGGCAAAATATTTGTGAAAAAAAAAACAAAAACAACTTCAAAAGATTTGTAATAAGCTGTTTTCTTGAACGAAAATTGATACACTCACTGGCAAGAGAATTTTAGAGGCAAGTTCGTATCAATTTTTAAAAGTATGAGTGTATTGGTAAAAAAGTGTGAGTGTATTAAAACTTGATAGCCAAAACTTGATCGTGTAACCCTCAAGTAAGTAAGAAAAAAGTAGCACAGCTGTGCTTTTAACGCCACCTGAAAAATAAATTCGCTTTGGCAGCAAGCTTAGTGGGCAACCTCGTGTTTATTGACAGTTTGAAACACAAAATTGATTAATTGAACATTTTAAAAGAAAATTTGGCGCCTAGCTTAAAAAACTAGAACGCGGGTCTTCCAACAAGACAACGATCCTAAGCATTACTTCCAAGCTAGTCAAGGAATGGTTGTTGTATCACAAACCGAAATAGTTCAATTGCCCCCATAGTTTCCGTACTTTAATCCCATTAAACACCTGTGGGAGCCTTTGGACAGACAAATCAGAAAAAGCAATATTACCAGCAAAGACATTGTAAAGGAAAACATGTTGTACACTGTCTTTTGACGCTCACTGTATGTCTATAAAAAATATTAAAAAACAATTATACATGTAAAATGAAAGGACATTGTACATGTTTCTGATGATTAGATGACAATGAAGATGTTGATGATGGTGACATAGACAATGAACAATGTCGTCGATATTGAAAGTAAAATTAGAATCAATAGCATGAATTGAAACTAATTTGCAGCATGTCATTGATGGACGAGAACAAAAAGTCAGACTCTCTCTGTCTGAAAAAGCTATTGTAATGTAATCAGATGTAATGCAATGGTGATTGTGTGATATAAATGAAGGTGATAAATTTATGAAATACAATTATAAGAATATATTTTGCCAGACATACAATCCTGATTTGATTACACAAGTTAAGTTTAATACACTTGCCATAGTGGGGTACTTACCAAGGGCTCGTTGCTTTTGACTAGTTGCACAATTTTTATAGTTTCTTCATCCTCATCCATTTCAATTGGCAATTCAGGCAGATGTGGATAAAAATCTTTTTGTGCAATGCAATCATGGGCATACAGAAGACTCTAAAGGCCAAACAGACAAAGGAAAAAAAATTAATTCAATAATCAAACACATGACACTTGATGGATTCAGCTTTGAAAGAGACCTACTTGTAAATGCGGTTTCTGCAACAAATGAAATGCCTCACGGCATTCATCACTCAAGTGACAGTGTTGCGACAACTGTTCCAATACCTCATACAGAATCTGTTAAAAAAAATCTTTTAGTAATACAAAGGAACTAAAAAAAGCTCTCAAGTATAACACTAACCATAGCTGATGTCGATAGTATGGGCGCAAGGCGGTCGTCTCTCCCCACCTTGGCCACTTTACTGTGAACATTGACAAGGGCATTGAGTTCTTTGGATTCGAGCAGAGCTTTAAGAAAATCAATTTCTTGATCGTTTGAAAGACTGTCAGCGTCCTTAAGCGACGTTATAAGTTTTGAGAGTGCTTAAAGAGTAATAAACGTTTTTTTTTTCATTAACTGTTGGACTGTTGAATCTATAAAATAATTATTTGTTAATTACCCGGATCAAAGGTTGTGTCATTTGACGCCATTACTTCAGCTGTCATAATTCATATAATTAAGGGCAGGATAATTTGATATTTTTCTTTTATGTTGAATAGTTTTCTTGTACAAATGGTCCTTAATGAAATCTGAAATTAAAAGATCAAGAACAGAGTAAATGAATAATATTAATAAACATATACATACAATATATATATATTTAGGGGTGATTCACAGGGTGTGCTATTAAGTCATAACGTCATTATGTATTAAAAAATATTTTACAATTTTATTTTGTTTCAAACAAAATACAAATTTTAATGGTGTGTTCATTGATTCGTATAACTGTACAGTAAAAATCTCAATTTTAAACAGTTGCCCACAGCAACTGCTAAGTCCACTTTTTAAGTAAATTGAGATTTTGATGCCGGTAGGTAGAGAAAGATACGCCTCATTGATCAGCATGTAGTTTATTCTTTAATTTGAGTCTTGAAGTGTGCAAAACCAATTATATTTTTGGGTTTCCTCTTAAGCTGCACATATGAAATATAAAAAGCTTTTTGTCTCTCCTGTAAAATTTACTGAAAGGGAGTTAGGAGGTTTGCATATTACGCCGACGATATATTTCTTGTAATTAATTTAAGACATATGTAAGTATGTCTTTACAACTTTTCGACTACCTTGTGAGCCCCCCAATAGATAATTTAAAATGTTTTATATTATGATATTGAACAAAACTTAGCAAATTTGAAGGTATCAAATCTCGCACATTTAGCTATCCTCCACCAAGTTGACGTAAATTATTTGCCTCCGGCGAAAGGCTCAGTTAGCCGGGAGCAAAAGTAACGTTGCAAATCAGCTGCTTAATTTATTAAGAACGATTATAGTTAGCAGTAAGATGTTACGTCCCAAATAGATTGGTCTTACTTTTTTACGGTAAGGTTATGTTACTGTTACTCCCGGCTAACTGAGCCTTTATAAAGGATTGTTTTGGTTTAATATCTCTACCGCTGCTTTGCTGTTAAGGGGTAACTGAACTTAAAAGCAACGGTAGAAAAATTATTTATCCTCGAATTTGTATAAAGCCATAACAACTTACGGCTTACGACTAGGGCTGCCAGAACCCAATATTCAAATAACTGGACATTATAAAAAACTCACAGTAAAAAAAAAATTTAATTTGATATAGTTTTTTTTTACAATAACATTGAAAAAAACGAGGAAACGTAACAATACAAATTCAGTTTTACGTCATATTACATATCATCACCTAAAATTAAAAAGGGCATAAGTACCAAAAAAGCTAAAAATTTACTTTTTCTGCGAAATAATCGTAAGCGCGAAAACACGAATTTTACTGGAGAAGATTTTTTCTAATTATCTTAATATCTATCCTTGTCCAATACGTGTAGAAATGCACCAGTGCATTCCACTGATAAGATTTCTAAAATCGGGCTAAAATTAGGAATTCTGGATTGTTTTTAATTTTTGTAAAGCTTGAGGTGACCTAATTGGGGAACCTCTGGTTGCCCTGATATAGATCCCTAATCCTTTCCTTAAACTGGAATACAAGTCCTTAATAAGCATCTGGAATTCGATCTCAATCGGACTAACCGTTTACAAAGTCTCGAAAAATTCCCTTTTCTGTTCTTAAATCTCTTACTGTGTGTCGCTTACAGAATTTACTAACTCTTGTTTTAGTTGTAAGCAAATATATTTGAACATTTTTCTAACTTTCATCAAAATTTAGTCTTATTAAAATTCTCAAAGGACATCCTTTTCCTTTCTTGTGAGTATAGACTATATCAAATACCTAAAGTACTTTCGAAAAAGCCTTGCAAATTGGTATGGAAAATACAAACCAGATCCATTTATGTATATAGATTTTAAACGTTACTTTTATCGCATTTTTAGATATAAATTGGAATATCTTTGGGCAAGATGTAAATTGCCCCTTTATATTAAGTATGTTATTAATAAAAAAAATTATTTTTTTATATTAAAGAAGTGGACAAATTGTTTTTAAACTGGTGACAAGACCCAAAAAAACTGGACAATCCAGGCCATTCCAGGCCGTCTGGCAACCCTACTTACGACTGATGTACCTCCTGCACTGCTATAGAATGACCTGAACCTTCATGTAGAAAGCCGAAACTTGATTGCAATCAACTTGATCGCAACTAAATTAATTGCATTCAATGATTTCTAAAAAGAATTATTTTAAATTGATTTTGACAAGATCTCATTTTGAATTCAATGCCAATTGATTGCGGTTCTTTACAGCTCTGGCAAACATGAATCACTTTATTTAATTTTTTATTGAAGAGGTATAAACTTTTTAATGACATTTCACTTGCGTTTTATTTTGAATTTTTTTCTTCATTAATTTCACTTGCAATAAGTAAAAAAACTTTAATCATATAAATTGCAAAAAAATTAAATAATAATTTTAAAATCGGTCAGCATAAAAATGTATTTTTTCTGTTGCCCCAAACTATGAATTCAATTCGACTACAATTTACATATTTTAAATTTATAGAAAAGCCGTGGGCCATAAATATTTGGTATGTCACAGTTCTTTTTATTGGCGTCTTATGTTCTGGTTGATTATGGTTTGTGGCACCCGAAAGTCGCCTGTTGATTGGAAAGAAAAAAAAAAAAAAAAACAACGAAGAAGAGAACAAAAACCTTAAAGTATAAATAACGTGGTACACAATGCTATTGCGAAAAAAGTATTTGCTAAGCAAAGTGTCATCATACCTTCGTAATATGGCCCTCCCTCTGTCTGCCACTATACAGACTAAAATTTATACCAAAAGGTAACTAGAGAAGGGAGTGATGTAGGGAAATCTCTCTGATAAATGCATGTTTGCAATTACACATAAATTATACACAGTAAGTGTCGGTAATTGGGTTGTACTGATTGCTCAGACACTTATACTACAAATATGCAGATCTGTATTAGAGATGGGCACACTGTGATGTATTCTTACACTCAAAGGAAAATGTTAGTAATGAAATGGCATGTTTTTATAAACAATAAAAAAAAATAATTTGTCAAAATTATATTATATTATAATTTATTATACAAGTAATTTAAGTACTTTAAGTAACTGCCCACGTAACAGTGTTGCAATGATTATTAAAGTTATCAAACGTAAATTATCGTTATATTTTGATTAGTTAGGAATTTTGAAGGAATATTGATATTTTCTTAACCTTATTGGATTCAAATGTTTCAAAAGTACATAATTGTTTTACGCTAAGCCACCAAAGGTGAAGCGGGTATTATATGTTTGTGCTGCTGTGTGTAACACATAGAAATCTTGAAGTGCATTGATCGCCTCAAAAACACCACCCCAATAGAATAGATAATGTTCATAAACCCTTAAATTATGTTGGTATTTAAATCAAGTTTAGCTCAAAAATATTCAACCTGCAGCCGTATTCTGTAATTCGCTTAGCTAAAGCTTAATCTCGATCGCTAAAATGCCTTATAGTGGAAGGCCAATGTACGCGGCATGCGGCTGCGGGCGATAATAGCATTGCCATTGTAAAAATGTTAGCATTGTTGACAAGAATGTACATACAAAAAAAAAAAAAAAAGACATCACAAAAATTAAGACTTGGTATTATGTACTTGGAAAAGATGCCGCGCGGCAAAGTTGAATTTTTTCAACTTTTATTTTAAGCAGCGTGAAGTAGACGTTGCCATACATACACATAATCATTTAACAAAAGAAATTTAAAAAACATTACAAATGAAGTGGAAAAAAAATCCAATTTGATAAGTAAATTGTTATTATGTTCAAATAAATCTTTTTTTTTATAGATTGAACATTTTTTTAACAGCTTATTCAACATTTGCCGCTTTAAAATGTGCCGCTTTCATTTGCCTTACAAAAAAATTTCAAGCGAAAAACTAAACAGCTGATCGCCGCCCGCAGCCGCATGCCGCATTCATTGGCCTTCCACTATTAGAGAATACAAAAGTTGAAAATTTTAGCGATGACATTAAAAGCATAAATTGCGGCGAATTAAATTTGCATGGGATTGCTATATCTAGCAATGCACGTTACATAATTTCATTCGCAGCCAAAAATCGCTAAATCAACTTTATAGGTTTTTAGCGATACACACAGAAAAAAATCAAGTTAAAAACGTAGAAAACAAGGTTTATTTAAAATTTTTCGGTGGTGATTTTGCTTCATACGTTTTTCATGTTAATTCAACCTGATTTTACAATAACTGCGAACAACATTTTTTTCTTTTGAAATAACTATAATTCATGTTAATTTAACATTGCAGTAAAGTTAGAGCAAAATGTAATTTATATGGAAATAACAATCGGAATCACGTTGAATGAAAGTTATTTCAAGTTAAAACAACGTGAATTTCATGTAGAATCAAATTGGTTTGAGTGTGTTTTAACAGTGTGAAGAAGCTTCAGAGACAACATATGCATTTATTTAGGAATAATTCAAAACACTTACCCCTGTAACACATGTTTCTCTTATTTTGTATTCTACTTTGTTAACAGAAGCATCAGCAGAATCGCCCGATATGGTTTTCGTCATCATTGTACTTTGAAAACTTGATGTACTATTTAACTAAATAATTTTAATTAAAAGAATACGGGAATTGTCTTCTTTTTATAACATATTTTAAACATGAAAATTAAAAAATGTACATACTTAAGTATGTATGCATGTTAATTTAACAAGATAAACTTTTGATTTTAATATAAAACAGGTTTTTATGGATTCAATATTAAATCCATATTTATTTATATTTTAATATTTATTTTTTTTATTTTTTTAACAGTGAATAATATTAAATAACGTAATTTAAGGTTATTTTAATATTTTTCATTTAAAATTAATATGAAATAATGATAAATTTAAGTAAGTGCATACTTTTGCTGAAATTAACTATGATTCTCAATCAACATTTTTCCATGTTAATTTTACATTGGTATTTTTTTCTGTGTGTAGAGATTAAGCTTTAGCGAATTACAGAATATGGCCGCTGGTTACCAAAATTAGTGGAAACTGGTCCACATTTAACTATAGCTTATATGCAAATGTGGTCAAAAACTTTTATAATATCTAGTAAGTTAAAGCAAAAAATGTGGGATCGTTGTTACCATAAGAGGCCGAAAATCACTTGAAAAAGTCTTATAAAGATGTTCGAATCTAATAAAAGTTCGGTACAAGTAACTCTTAAGCTCATAAGAAACTTTTGTATTGTATAGCTCTCGAAAAGGTTCTACTGCCGAAAATTATTTTACAATAATCAAAAGTGGTGTGGGGTACCATATCGTTGAGCTTTGGTTACTTTTATGTTTTTTATTTTAAACGAACATTTTTATGTTTAAATCAGTGTTCGAAAACAAGCATTATTCATTTATTCATTATTCATCGTTCGGCTAACACACCCCAGAACGAATACTATTTTTAGTGATTGTGTAGACGAACACAATCTATCATACCGTTCGTAATTATTTTCAAGAAAGAGCCGAACATTATATAGTGTTCTGTTGTTTAAAAAACCGAGCAATTGTAGTGAAACTATAGAGAAGCCTTATATTTTAATGTTCTATAACGTTTCTTTTTTTACATTGATAAAGAAATTAACAAACAAAAAAAATTAGCAACGTAAAAATAAAATAATTTTACTGGCTTTTTGTTTATTTTCGTATGTATATTTTGTTTTGTATAAAATGTTTGATTTTGTCTTACCAACCAAAAGCGAAGAACATTAATGAGCTGAACCGAACACAATGAAGTTTGCGGTAAAAAAACCGAATATTATTAAATGTTCTCATCTTTTGTTGAGTTGGATAAAAACAGTATTATTTTTGTGTTCGAAAGATGAGAAACAGGGAAACGTTATTTTTTAATGATTTTCTACACAAACACTATTAGCGTTTGTGTTTTCCACAAATCTACCGAACCGAACACTAAGGAGCGGTATTAAGTTTTAATGAAGCATACATTTCACATAGCTGGGAATTTAGTCTTTAGAAATGTTTCGTACCCTTTTTAATAAACTAAAGAATTTTTAAAAAAATATTGAAGAAATGTTTTCTTAAAAGAACATACGTAAATTATAAATCAATGTTTAAATATTTTGCAATTGATAACAACTAGAATTATTTAATACACATAAATTAGTCAAATCCAAATATAAGATTTTATACTTCAATGTAAAGGACAATTTCCTTTGTCTGTGTTCACACTACCCAACAAACACGGAGGTTTCATTTTAAATTGAAAATGATTTAAAATCAAACGTTTTCTCAAACGACAAACGTTTGATAATGATTTGAAAATAATTTGAAAATCATAGCGTTCTCAACAAAAAGGGGATATTATTTTCAAATTGAAAAATGCCTTTATTTTCAACTTGCTTTCAAACGTAATTCTCAAATGTTTTTCAAATGTGGATTATAATACAATGTGGAATATAAATAAAAATATTTGAATTTTTTTTTTAATTTAAATTTATTATTTATTTAAATAAACTGTGAGATAAACTTTCGCCACCATAGCTAAAAGACGATATTAGGGTCTTTCCGTCCTCTGATTCTTGGAAAGACAAACTACTCGGCTCCCTTTTATTTTGAGGATTGTAGCACCGCGATCGATCAACAAACTTTCTTCACTTTCCCGTTTTATTTTCCTTTTTTTTCGTATTTTTAATCATTGCAATTACTCACAAATAATTTTTATTTTTCACAAAAAATAAGCTGTTCACTTTATATTAGCTCTCGAGTTTATGTTTGATTTGAATTTAACATTTGACAAACATTTGACATCAAATTGATAAAGCATTTGATAACAAATGTTTATTTTCAAATCATTATCAATTTGAATTTATATGTTAATTCAAACAATTGAAAAACGTTTGAGGATTGTGTTTGATGTCAAATGATAAAGTCATTTCATATCAAAGGTTTGACTTCGTGTTTGTTGGGTATGAAAGTTTTCTTTCAGAAAGAAGGTAGCATAACTCCCTCTGATCCATAAACCTTATGAATGTGCTTTGAAAAATACTTAAAGGTATTCTGTAAAGGGGTGTTTACATTCATGTATTATTTTCTAATCAAAAAAAAAAAAAAAAAAAAAATTGGTCAATGACAAGGCGGCAAAACAGTTAATTTTTCGGATAAAGTTGTGTCACGTGCATAATTTCTTGTTGACAAAACTATCGAGCCAAAATTAAGCTTTATGCACGATAGAACTTGAACTTTAGCAATAAAAAAAAAAAAAATATTCATAATTTGCAAATCTTCTTAAGCGTGTTTCTCTTTATGATTTAATGGCATAGATTGACGTTTAAAACTGTGGAGGAATTGTTAGGCACCCTCACTCCTATCAGGGCCATACATAGTTTTCATAAGTTCTGGTACAATGTTTTTGCCCTGCAGCCACACGATTAAGTTTTTTTGATAGTCTTTTGGCCTATCAAGTTATGAAAATATTTTTTATAACAACTTGTATTTTATTTATTAAAAAAAAAAAAAAATATTTAAAACCATTTGTCCAGCATGGCCAAAGCCTAATAGAACATTCGTCTATAGCAGTAACCACTAAATCCATATGCGCGCTCTAGAGTCACCAAATTTGGATCACGTTTAGTGCAGACCATGCCCTCTACCACCGACCAGATCGGGGCTTCTTTATTTGAAATTTGGTTTTTTTTTTCAGTAACAATTGTATGGGTTTTGCCTTGTGCGCTGGTGCAAAGTCCTGTTGAATGCCCAGTGGTGCATTTTAAACAAGGAATTTTTTAACGGTTTTATAAAATTTTCCAAAACGTAAGATAAGAAGGCCGTTGCAAACGTTTTCACTTCTTTTTCGCAAAAAAGGGGGTTTTATTCCTTTTTTATGCAACCCACCACCATTTATTTATTTTTTTATTTATTTAAGTCTATGGACTTGAATCCTTACAGACTATAATTAAATTACAAACAATATTATTAGTTTATGTATTTTAAAACAAGATAATACTGATTTTAATGACACTGGCACTTAAAGAGAAGTCAACTAAATCATACATTTCATTAAAATCTTTACATATTCTCCGAAAAGGATCAGAGTTTGCATAATTTGTGTGGAAGGCCTGAAGATATAATGGTATGTAATTCAGAGTTTATCGCTGAGGAACGTTGAGTTTAACGTTATTAAGCAGGAACTCAGAGCTAACGTTACGATTAAGCAAATTAACTAAAAATGCAATGTTAAGCATTTTTCTTCGGCTTACTAAAGATGGTAATTTAACACGTGCAAGTCTTACAGAGTAAGATGGAAGTACTTCAGAAGGATTCCAAGTTGAGTTTCCTAAGCAGAACAATAAAAATTATTTTGGACAAATTCTATTCGGTGTATGTGAACATCATATTCAGGATCCCAGATAATAGAGCCATATTCGATTAAAGGTCTTACCAAAGATGTATATAACAGCTTTGTAATCAAAGGCAAGTACACCACGAGCTTTTTTTTTATCATTGATGTAATGTGTTTTATAAAATCTAATTTTGGATCAAGTAAAACACCAAGATCCAAAATCTCTTTAATTAATTCAAGTTGGCAGTCAGTCAAAGTATAGATACCCAGAGGATTCCATTTTCTACAAAAACGCATATGCTTACATTTTGTAAAATTGAGATTCATGATGTTGATATTGCACCAGTTATAAAAATTATCCAAATCATGTTGAAGATTGAGCATTTCCGATGATTTTTTGTACCTTAAAAAGATTTTTACATCATCGGCATACATTAACACATTACATTTGTGTATTGCACTCGGCAGATCATTTATAAAAAGGTAAAAATAAGATTGGACCAAGGTGGCTTCCTTGCGGTACTCCAGAATTGACAATGATGCTCTTTGATGTTGTATTATTAAAACGAACACTTGGTTTCCTATAAATAAGGTATGACTCAAGCCAGCGAATCACTGAAGCGGGATAGTGTCGGCTTTGAACTCTTGGAACATGTGCTGCTTATCAAAATGATTGGGCATATACTCTTTAATTTTGTTCCATCCAAATTAGAAATCTTTTAAGCGTGCCGAATGTTCTGCTAGACTTTGGGCATGCCTGAAGGCAAATAGTGGCCATCTTGAATAATGTTAAATATTAAAATACAACTAGTTGTTTCAAAAAAGAACTTTTCATATTGATTTTATCGCATAAAAACCGTGTATCAAAACTCAACGCAAAGAAAAAATATGGTAGTGGTAAACATATTCTAAGAGCAACATATTATGATAAGATTCATGATTGCAGCCACCATATTTAGATTAACCTTGAATCATATTATGGCTAAATATATTCGTAATATATTATAATATTTTTCCCCTAATCATATTATTATTCTGTTAATCATACTGAGTTAAGAAGTAATCATTTTATTGTCATGTTAATCATAATAAGTTAAGAAGATATCATATTATCATCATGTTAATCATAATAAATTTAGAAGCAATCATATTATGATACAGCACCTTTCATAAGTGTCATAACAACACAAAATAAAATAAAATTTTTTTGCATCGATTTTTTATTTTGTGGCTTTTTACAATTTTTTTTTTGTCATTATTTTTTATTGAATCTTCATATATTAAATATGAACTAACAATAATTAATCAAATCTTAACCTAATACGTTATTTTATGTCCTGCCAGTGCCAGACAAAATTTTCTTCATCACGGGTTCTGTTCACTTATATATTTCGCTCATAAATAAACTTATGTTTATCGCTCATCTAATTGGGTAAGTGCTGCAGTGTCTCTTCTTCTTAAGCGAGTGTGGCCGCCATGATTTAAAATATTTCGAGCTAGTGGATTTGGGTGTTGTTCAAGCCTTTTTAAATATTTTATTGCATATTTTGTAATCATAGTTTTAACTAATGGCACATTGAGATCCTTATGCATGTTTGAGTTTTTAACATACCAGGGAGCTGCTGTGATTATTCGAAGAAGTTTATTTTGGCGCCTTTGAATTTTGTCGATATTAGAGGCCGAGGCAGTGCCCCATGGTTTAATACCGTAGCACCAGATAGGCTTTAAGATAGATTTGTAAAGTAGAAGCTTGCAATCGAGACTAAGGACAGAATTTCTTCCAATTTTTTAATGTAAATAAAATAGCGGAGTTCAATATTTGGCTTGCAAACGAGCAAATGCAAAATATCGTAACACTTTTATAAAATAAAACGAAATCTCTGTGTGTTTTGTTGTTGGATTTTACTACGATATTTTACATTTGCACTATCACTAATACTGAGCTCCGCTTAATTTCTTTAAACTTATTATTGTTTTATGGGAATTTATCTTTAAATCAGTGATAACCAAGCAACAAACAAAGTGGTTGTATACATATGAATTGCCGACCGTGTCTGTGGAAAAAATACGATTATTGACTGCCTCGCGAGACTATGGAGTGGCCCGAACAAAGTTGTTGTATACATGTGAATTGCCGACCGTGCCTGTGTGAAAAATACAATTATTGACGGCTCGCGAGTATATGGAGTGGTTATGACTGCTTTAAATTGTTTAACCGCTCACATATAAAACAAACGACACAACTGATTCAAAATTATTTTACGAATGGCGCTAACATGATATTATTAGAGTAAAAATAGTTTGATTGCATCTAAAACATAATATGATAAATGTATTGAAAGTTATCGTGTTATGGTTATAAAATATCATGATATGATTGCGAGTAATGTAATATGTTTTGAAAGTTATCATAATTTAGTTGTTAGAAAAATATTTATTTTTCGGACAACAATACTCAAATTTATAATTGCGATAAACATTGAAATGTTTACAGTAACTATGATATTGCTGATATTTAATAAAACTAACAATAATTTGAGTACGACAACAATATATTGTTACAATAAACATAGTGTTGTTGCCGTAACCATGCCCAACCATATTTTTTCTCTGCGTGTAGGGATGTAACGAATACCGATAACGATATATATGCGATGCTTCAGATTTTTCGAAATATCGATATCGGCGATATTTTGCTGCCGATACGACGATATCTTTTATATCTATTTTGGAGTATTTTTGAGCAAACAATTCAATTTTCTATTTTTTTTTTTTTATTTTTGCATACAAGGAAAAAATTTCTTACTAATTCACCTGAAAATTTGGCTTAAACCAAGAAACTTTTCGTCTCTCTCGTTCTTATTGTAAACATGTGTATGTGTGGCTTGATTTAAGCAAAAAGTTATGACTCACAGCAAAATTTTACTTAAATACAGCATAACAAATTTATTTTAATTCTATAGTTACTTAAATCAAGTTTTAGTTGCTTATGGCCAGTTTAACCAATTCTATTTAAATATCAATTCATATTTTAAAATTACTTTTAGTTTTTCATATAATCATATATATTATTTCTAAAGCACTTTTTTTTGTCGGTTGCAAATAACTCCCATACCACCACATAAAATTTAATGAATGATATCTCATTTTAAAGCTTATTTCTAAAACTAATGACGAAAAATAATTAGAAATTGAAAAATTAATATTTTCATTGATAAAAATTACGGTGCGAAATATTCGCACGGGTCATCTAGTATTATTTTTATTTGACATAAAAATAATTTTTAAACATAAATTGATATTGAAACAAATTGGTGAAATCAGCCATAAATATTTTACAAAATACCAAGAAAAGCCGGAATTTCTTACATAAAAACGTGTTGCATTAATTAGGTTAAGAAAACTCAATATAAAAATAAGAAACAAATTATTAATAAAAAATAAATTGAATCAAACCAAGTTTTCTTCAGCATTTTGTGAAAAATTTAAAGAAATCCCTAGCATTTGTTTCTTGATGCAAGAAATTTGATTCTATTTAAAAATCAAGGAAACCAGACTAATATTAAGTAAATGAAGCTTGATTTCAGAAATATCTTTCTTATTTTTAATTAAAACAAGAACTTTTGTATTTCTTGTTAAAAAAAATATTTGATCATTTATATCAAACACGTGAATGTTTTGATCAAGAGAAAATGATTCTTTGTTAAGGAAGATTTTACTAAATACGAATAAAATAAATTAAAATCGTGAAATTATTTTTGGATTTTCTTGTTTCAAGAAACGAAATAGGGTACTTTGTCCTCGTCCATATTATGAAACATTTGCTACTGAAACTTTCTTCTCTCTTGAAACTGCATTCGTGCACATAAAATAAATAAATAAATTTTGTTTTGCAGCATTAAGCATTTTGTATGATTTCTCTCTTTCTTTCAATAACAAACTTTTCCATTCGTCTTTCCCCATTTATTAACAAACTCAAATGTTTCGCAGCAAATATTTCATAATATGGACAACGACTTTAAAAAATAAACTTCTTCCCGTGTAGCAACTAAGACAAATATCACATAAAAAAGCAGAGCATAAAATCAAAACAGAATAATGAAATTTTTTCATATAACAAACGAATCAAGGAAGATGGGGAATAGTCCAAAAATTCAACGGCTGACTTACCATTAGCTGTAAACAAAAGATTTGAGACTTTAGAAAATAATGAAACCTATTGTTTATCTGCAAATCTTGACCCTTGATACAATTCTTGAATATTTCAAAGACAATCGACGTCAATCATATAGAATAAACGTGTAGTCATCGTCCATGCTTGACGTTTTTGTTACTGCAATTTGTTAAAATTCTGTTTGAAATTGCATTAGTGACCAGATTATAAAATTCTAGGCTTGCAGTTTTTGTATTTGAACTTTATCCTTCCTCTTCTTTACATATAAATGAAAATACACCTACATTTAACTTCAAGTTGAAAAGTGTAAGAATAACAAAACAAAACAAAATTGCAGAGTACATGAAACTGAGTGCCCCTCCCCAATCTTCTCCCACTCTCACCAATAAACTTAAGAATTGCTGCAACAAAAATTGTAAGTCTGGACGATGACTAAGCAAATTATTAATTTTTATTCTCAACAACTACAAACTTCCTTTCTCATTCAAAATATTTATAAATATTTAAAATCAACTTTTTGCCGGTGGGATATAGAAAAAAATTATATTCTCCTTATTATTTTTAAGAGACAAAGTGGGCAACATGTAGATAAATATATGCGACATAACAATATTAAGTTCAACAACCCAGAATATGAATTTGTATAAATAGATGTTGTGCATTGTAGGAAATTTGATTTTTATTTCAGCTAAATATGTGTGTACACTTTTTGCGAATATCAAAAACGCCATAATATAGTCGTGTAGAACATTAAAAGTTATTAATAAAAAATATGATAATTTTTCCGGATTGTTAAAGAAATTCACACAGGGATCGGGTTGAAGTTTTAAAACAATCATTTTTATCTCACTGAAAATTTAAAAAATATACACCTGGGCCCTATTCCACAAAACAACTTATCAACTTTTCACTTTGCACTTATCAAATTGCATTTTTTGGCAAAGTGATAAGTGTTTCTGTTCCACAACATTCTTTGCAAATCTCACTTTGCACTAAGCTAGTTTTTGCAAAGACTTTGCTCTCTTTGCAAAAACTTTGCTCTCTTTGCAAATTCTTTGCGCTCTCTTGCAAAGTGAATGTGCAAAGTGTTCCACAAAGGATTTAATCATCATTGCATTTCTGTCTTATCACTTTTCACTTTGCATTGCTTAATATAAATTACATATTAAAATGAGTTAAAAAGTAAAAATGGAAAAAATACTTGTAGTATTACATGTTATTTAAGAAAAAAAAAAAATATTTTATTTTCTAGTAAGTTTTTTTTATAAAATTATTGTAAATATCATATGAGAAGTATTTCTTTTTTAAAGTTATTTTTATTATATAAAGTCTTATTCCTTCATTTGTTCACATATTTTTGCTTATGCAAACCTTTGCTTAACATTGATGCTATAGATATGTACATATGCATTGATGCTATAGATATGTACATAGCATAATTATTTGCAAAGTCTTTGCAAATTACACTTTGCGAAAATAACTTTGCACTTTGCACAAGAGAACGTACGTGGAACAGAAATTGAAAAGAGAATATAAAAATTGCAAAGACTTTGCAAACTTCACTTATCAATTTCAACTTATCACATATCAAATTAAATAGTTCTGTGGAACATAAAGTTTTGCAAATTGACGAAAAATTTGAAAAGTGCAAAGTGAAAAGTTGTTAGTTGGTTTGTGAAATAGGGCCCTGATATTTGTATATATTCCTATAGGTATCACTTAAATGGTATTTTGGAATTTATCCACTGCTTTAGATTTAAAATTTTTTCTACGGTTTACATTTCATCGCGGTTCAAAATTTCCTGAAAGGTTTTAGAAAGTAGCTTCGGGAAACAGGCCATTCCGTGGTACTATGTCAAAAATTTGGTTATAGCCCTAGTGTACATATGTATGTTTACGACAAATATTCGCGATATGTGTTAAAATACTTTTGAGTCAAAGTATTTATTGGGAATAAAAAGAGCAAACCTAGTTTGGACTCTATTCAGCGAATGGCCCTTTACCGGCAGAAGTTGTATGCAAATATTAGGGAAGTTGCGAATACCGATACAGAAATATCGGCGATACTTTAGGTTTGCCATTAAATCGATAACGTCGATATACTATTACTGTCGATACGACGATACTTCTTAATTTTTTTAAAGTAATTTTTGGGAATACAAAATTTTATATTAATAAAATTTCGTTTTTTGTTCTTAATTCCCAACTTACATTCTTGATAAAAACACTGATATTTATTGTTGGAAGCAAAGCTAATTCTAAGCGCATTTCACAGGTTGCTTAGGCCAGCTGATCAAGAAACCTTTACCCAAAAACTTTAGAAAAGCTAAAGATATTAGATATGCAAATTAAACTGAAGAGTGAAAAATTTGTTGATAAAAAGCAAAGTTGAGTTGGAAACCGTTAAGGGGCAAAAATCCAAACAGAATAATGAAATTCTTTATGTTAGTTCTTAGCCGTTTTTCTTTGCACAGATATCACAGAGGTCAAATTTTCGGTCAAAACCTAAAATAAATGTTTTTTTTTAATTTTTAAAAAATTTTGAAACATGCTCTAATATTGAAATATATACTTAAATCATGTAATTACAAGTAACACTATGCAACAAGCAAAAATTCCCTGAATAACCACTATATTTTTTTTAATCCGCTAAAGTCACAATACTGCAAAAATCATAATTATTTAAAATTCTATGGTAAAGTTTTTTTTTTTAAATTTTTTTTCTAAAAATTGAGATTTTTGAAAAGGCTGCTTTACATCTTGTCGTTACTTTGGAACGACGTACTCAATTTTGTTATGAATCCGTCAAAAAAAATTTCTAATATCATTTTTTAATTTACCCAGCAAAAACTTGGTAATGACTTGCCATTACTGAACAACTTACTTTTCAATGACTACTTCATACCATCTGCATTACACAGAAAGTAGTTTGGTAATGGCTGACATATAATCTGATACATAAGTACTTGTGTATGAGTTGATTAACGAAATTTATAATTCATTCGTAATAAAATGCATCTACGGTTGAAGTTTTTTCAAATCTAATACAAATTGATTTAAAATATTTGTTCTTACAATTTGTTTTTTTTTTATTATAAATAAAAAACAATTTGTAATAAATTTGAATATGAAAATTATGCTGTACTGAAATTTTATAGTCATGACATGTTAGTTGTAATTTTGGTGACATCGGAGTAATAACTTATTTAAGTCCTTATTTGTAAGCGAATGTGGTAATGACTTATTTAACTCCCTATTTGTAAGCGAGGGTGGTAAGTAGTTGCCTTCAATAATTTAATCTCATATTTACGCTCTTAATTGAGTAAAAAACATCGTTTTTTTATACAAAAACTACACTGCCCCGGTAGACTAGCTGGTAGTGAGCTAGTCTATCTGCACCGAGGTTGCGCGATCGAATCCCGCCAGAGACAGAAAAAAAATAAAAAATAAAACAAAGTAAAATAAAATAAGAAAAAATAGAAAAAAAAACATAAAGTAAAGTAATAAAATAAAACAAAGTAAAATAAAATAAGAAAAAATAGAAAAAAAAAACATAAAGTAAAGTAAAATAAAATAAGAAAAAATAGAAAAAAAAATAATTAAAAAAAAAAAATTAAAAAAAATTTTTTTTTAAAGTCATGACATGTTAGTTGTAATTTTGGTGACATCGGAGTAATAACTTATTTAAGTCCCTATTTGTAAGCGAATGTGGTAAGGACTTATTTAACTCCCTATTTGTAAGCGAGGGTGGTAAGTTGTTGCCTTCAATAATTTAATCTCATATTTACGCTCTTAATTGAGTAAAAAACATCGTTTTTTTATACAAAAACTACACTGCCCCGGTAGACTAGCTGGTAGTGAGCTAGTCTATCAGTACCGAGGTTGCGCGATCAAATCCCGCCAGAGACAGAAAAAAAAATAAAACAAAGTAAAATAAAATAAGAAAAAATAGAAAAAAAAACATAAAGTAAAGTTAAATAAAATAAGAAAAAATAGAAAAAAAAATAATTTAAAAAAATAATAAAAAAAAAATTTTTTTAAAGTCATGACATGTTAGTTGTAATTTTGGTGACATCAGAGTAATAACTTATTTAAGTCCCTATTTGTAAGCGAATGTGGTAATGACTTATTTAACTCCCTGTTTGTAAGCGAGGGTGGTAAGTACTTGCCTCCAATGACATCACCGTGTTAAAATAATGAGTTAAAATGCCAATGTATAAGTAGTGAAGAGTCGTTATATTAGCTTTTTAGCTCATTACTTTGCAATGTAAGTTTTTGCTGGGTAGCCATTATTTATGGAGTTATTGAGGCCGAAGTGGCAAAAAAAATATTTAATTTTTGTTTTTTAATCAAATTTTTTAATTAAAAAAATGCATAAAAAATTGAAATCAATATATACTTTCTTACCAGTTTTAGTACTTAAGCACAAAGCTGCATGTATTAGAAGTAAAATAAAATAAATTTTATTTCAAGAAAATCCATAGACGAATTCCTGTTTTATTCCCCATAAACTGAAAGTACCTAGTTTTGAACTTTTTTATCGCAAATTTGTTTAAAGCAACATGTTTAATTTCTGTTTGCAACATGCTGCTCACTACAAATTTGCGATAAAAAAAATATCAAAACTAGGTACTTTCACTTAAGCCTTGTACTCTGTTCAAATTAGTGAAAAATGTAGAGCAACATTTATTATTTCACACGAAAATTTTGACATGTATCGATGTTACCTATCATGCGAGTTGTACAATTTGCCAATTTTATTCCTGCAAAGTATGCGACATTGTTTTGCGTATGTATACAAACCCCACATGTATTTTACTAAAAATATTTTTTTTTAATAAAAAAGAAAGTACATATGGATAAAAAACCGTTACCGGTTGAGTTATATTAATTTTTTATTTCTTATTAAATAATCAGTTCGTCCTTTTTTGCTTTTGCTTAAAATTCCACGCAGTGTAAAAAAATGTTGCCAGAAACATTTGGAAACTTTTTCACAAATTGAACAGAGTTCAACTCTATCAACATTATTTCATAGATATTCTTTTTTTTTTGATTTTCCTTAAAACTAACAATATTTTGGCGAACTATTTATAGTTATAATGCCAGGCTATCACACAAATTTTTGGAGCCTCAACCGCAAAGTCCTCGTTCGACCTAAACCTTCGTATAGGAAGGCGAGTATTTCGGTCTCCACCAGTAAACTTTTGAGTTATTTCCTTGGTACTCCACCAGTAAAACATCTGAGTTATATATGCTTCTCCACCAATCACATTATTTATTTAAGGTTAAAAACGATTGCATATAGTTAATGTTGAAACCACAAAAACTGTAACTCGGTACAGTTATACGACACCGAACCATTAACCAATGCGGGGTGACAACGCAAAACGCAACAAAAAAAGACAAACAAAAACGACCTGTTTGTCCTTAAGAAATAAAGACAAAAAGCGCGAGCTGATTCTCCATTCAGAGCAGTTTTACGAGTCTCGTCATAGCTATTCCGCACAAGTTTTTTTCATATGCGTTTTGACAGCATTTTACGTGAAATGTCGAACAGAGTACCAGGCTTTAATCGGGAATAAAAAAACGAATTTATTCATGAATTTTCATGAAACAAAATTTATTTTATTATTATGAAAATAGGCTTCGTTCTTATGTCAATTGAAACGTATGTTCCATATTTTCTTCAAATAGCGCCCAGTACTTTAGGTCAGATGAACAGACAATCAGCCTGTCGGACGGACAGACGAATATCGTAAGATAGACTCAGAAAATGTTTCTAAGATTCTGCGATACCGACAATTTTAGAATTTTTTAAAGTTTTTTCGTTTGATTGTTAGAGATTCATAGGTGTTGTTCAGGAACTGGTGTTATTTATGGGTAGGGTTGCCATCCGTCCTCTTTTCCCCGGACACTGTCATCTTTTTTTGGGTATCCGGGGAAGTCCTACTTCTTTTTCATCAAGTGTCCGGTGTTGTCCGGCTTTTTACACCTTCATTGAAAATTTGTTCCTGCATTTAAACTTTAAATCACAGGTCACAAAATTTATTAAAAAAAAGATTTAGGTGCTCTGTTTTTTTTTTTTAAGGTAGGAATGATTTAATTTTTGGGGACGTAACGTGACAAAAAGAGTACTTTTCTTTGAAAATGGAGCTAACAAAAAAAAAAATGCAACAAATAAGCAAAGCAAAATTATCAATGTCGTTACTTTTGTTCAAATAAATACTTATTGCTCAAATGACCATATTAAAATTTTATTTTAAAATTATTTTTGGAAAAAAATAAAAAATCATATCTTAAAAAAAAGTACATCCTTCAAAGTTTCAGGATTTTGAAAGAACAGTTTGAAGTGTTATATACAAAAACAAATAGGGTTTTGACTAAGTCCATTTTTAAAATTTAATATTTTGCAAAGACATTTTTTTCAATACATTTATTGTAGCCTCAAGTATTCTCTTTAAACTGACAAAAATCATCTTCGTATGTAAAGTAGTTTTCGAGATATTAAAAAAATAAACTCAACACATTCGGCTTATTCGGCGAAATTATGACATTTTGAATATGACATAACTTTTGAAAAAATTAAAAAATTGTTTTTCGTTGATATATGTTTTTTATGGGATGAAAAAAACCCTCTCGCCAAATTTAATTCAAATCGAAAGGGGTCAAGTCCCACTCTAGGTCGATTTGACATGGAATTACCCACATTAAGTTTTTGTGTAAAAACAAATTTTGGTTGTTAATTTTTATGCCGTCGTTAATTTTATTAAAATTAGGTTGTTTAGGAAGTGTCCTCTTTTTTCAAGCAAATGTCCTACATTTTTTATGCTGGCGTCCTCTTTTTCTCAAAATAGAAATGGCAAGCCTATTTATGGGTCAAAAATATATATTTAGTTTTCTTTAAGACACAGTTTTTGTTTTGCAAATAAAACGCAGAATTTTTTTTTTTTAGAGAAAGAACCCCTTGACCTAAATAGGGATCAATGTAGAGGTAAGATACTCTGTTACAAAAATACAACAGGAGACACGCTTTAAGATCTGTATATTTCTCGCAAAATTAGCTTAAACTATCCTATTTAAGACACACACAAAAAAGTTAGCGATATGCAACGATACGCCGCACATAGGGGTTTTTTACCAATCTAGCTGGACATTACTTTTTGTTTTAGCTTATATTGCTTCTTAAAAGTTATTAAGTGCCCCTAGATCGATGCAACTTGGCAGAAATATGTGATATTGTCATAGGCAGGTAAACCTCAAAAACAAATAAAATCGGACCAAGGAGGAAAAGGTTCCCCCTAGAAGAACTAATCCAACCTCTGAAAAATGCAATTTTTTTTAAAGTTTTCCCATACTTTTGTTTGGCAAATGCAACTTTTAACGTCGGCGAAAGTTAAAACCCCTAAAATTAGACCCATGAGATCGTAAAATTACACTTTTCGCCCCCCCCCCCTTTTGAGGGCGGTTACATAAAATAATATTTAAAAAAAAATTTAAATAATCAGTATTGTGGTTATTTTGTTGAACTATTTATAGTTTTTAATCCAAATTTGTATAATTAGGCTTAAGTTCATCAAATTTAATTTTCATTAAATTATTTTTATGAAGAAAGGAATTTTACAAACATGAAAATTAATTAAAATTGTTATTGATAATCTTTCATTCTTGACGTGGCTGGGGTTCGAACCCCGGCCGGCGGGTTACCATGACATGTTTCGATCGCAACCACTCGATCTCCTCAGATGGATTTGCCGTCTTACACTCGCAGCCATCGACGACCGCTGGCGTCAATAGTCAAACATCAATCCTTAAACCAAATTGTATTTTAACCTTTGGTAGATCGAAATTTGCTTTTCTGAATGATTATCCATTTTTAATTGATTTTACGTGTTTTTACTTTACTTCTGTTTTCTCGTACTTTTGTCAAGAATTCTTCTTGAAGTCGAAAGAACATTTGTTTTGTTTTATCATTTTTGTCGTTCTTTTTTCTGTTGACCTTTTTTCAGCACAACTTGAAGGACAAATGAATACATAGAGCTCGTGCCTTAGCTTTAACAATAATCAGTATTGTGGTTATTTTGGTCGTCAATCTGGTTTCCGTGAAAATGACAGCTGTGTTACGGCTCTTGTGGATGTTGCTGAGGACATAAGACAACAGGTACAATGCGTTAATGTTACATTTTTAGTTCTCCTGGATCATTCCAGGGCATTTGACACGGTAGCATTTTGTGTTATAAGCTTAAACAGATGTTTGGATTCGCATCAACTCCCACATGCTTAATAAATTCATATCTAACAGAAAGATGTCAATATGTTGAAACACCTTCCTCCGTTTCGACCACATTACCATTAACCCGGGGTGTTCCGCAAGGCTACACCCTTAATTTTTGAACGTTTATGGGTAGGGGGATGTATCCCTCCAAACCTCCCCCGGAACGACCCTGTAAAAAAAATTTGTTTTTTTGCTAATTTCCAAAACATATTATGTTTCAAGATTTTATGTAACTTTTATGTATTTTATAGTATTTAATTTATCTGAAAATAATTAATATATTCGTAATTATAACTTATTTATAATAGTAACAGCAAATTTTATTTAAAATAACTTCTCTTTTGCACTAAGATGATGATGAGTGCCATGGTTCTTCTTCGTCTGCTTCTTCAAAATCCTCTTCTGAATCTGAATTCTCTTCAGAGCCAAGTACAGTTGGAAGCATAAAAGAAATTCGTTCGGAAAGGGTAATGACTTTTTTTTGGAGTTGGTCTTATACTAGTAATCAGTGGGTCAGAACTGAGCAAAAGTCTATTTATAATATCTTTGTTACACTGAGCCCTCGAAAACTTTCTAGCAAAATTCTGCCTGTAAAGCCGAAGATAATTATTTCGTGCCTCAGACGCTTCTTCTGATAATAGCCCGATAGGCAACAATGCCTCACTCATTACAGCTGCGCCATGTATTATACACTTTTTCCATTTTACTCTCAAAGCTTCAAAATGGTTCTGATAACAATTTTATGCTATAACCACAATATATATTAAAAAAAAAATAAGTACCTAGAGCCCAGATTTGATTTTTTATTATACCTAATATTATTTTTGTTGATAATGATTTTAAAAGTTATGCAAAACAGGTACATTTATTTTCATAAATAAAATGGCGCAACAACGCGCAACGTTTTTTTTTTTAATTTAAAAGTAGAGATTTCAAATTTTATCGTGATGTATAGCATTTTTAAGAACTCAGCGGGCTTCACCTTCAAAAACCTTTTAAATTTTTTTTTTACAAAAAAGTAAACAAAAAAATCGTTTTTTTTAATTTCGAACTAATTTTTATACCCTCCACCACAATTAGTTGTGAAGAAGGTATATTTAGTTTGTCATTCCGTGTGAAACTTTTTTATTATTCATCGTTTCAGTAGGATCAGAGCTATGAATCAAAATGTGGAACCACCACCTAAAAAAATTTGATAATTTTGTTACAAAAACTCACATAAATGGTGGAATAATGCACAGAACAACATCAGATTTTGCAAGGGTTTGTCTTATTTAACTGGAAATCACGCGGTAAAATTTCGTGAAGATTGGTCTATAATTAACCCTAGGCCCCATATAAACATTACTCCCGGAAAAGAGTTTGGTACGCCTAAGACCATAATTAATAATGTTATCATAACAAAATTTGGCTCGTCACAGTTTTATAAGACTAGAAATAATACTGTGAAGTTTCGTGAAGATCGGTGCATAATTTACCCTAGGCCCCATATAAACCCTACTTCCGGAAAAGAGTTTAGTACGCCTAAGACCATAATTAATAATGTTATCATAACAAAATTTGGCTCGTCACAGTTTTATAAGACTAGAAATAATACTGTGAAGTTTCGTGAAGATCGGTCCATAATTTACCCTAGGCCTCATATAAACCCTACTTCCGGAAAACAGTTTAGTACGCCTAAAAACGTAAAAAATAATGCTATCATAACAAAATTTGGCACATCACATTTTTATAGAACTAGAAATAACACTGTGAAATTTGGCGACAATCGGTGCATAACTTACCATAGGCCTCATTTAAAGCCCACTCTGTTAAAAATTAAATAGCCGGTAAACTTTCTTCCAGTTTAGCTTCATATGGCCAGAAACAATGTTATGCAATTTTGTGATATACGGTCCATAATTTACCTTAGATTCCATTTTAGCAGCCTTTTGAAATTCACTGCAAACGCTTAAACTAATTGCACCGCTGTATTGAAATTTATGTGTTTTAATACCAGAAATCGTTCTGCAGAATTTGGGATGATTAGTTCATAGCTTACCATGGCTTTTATATAATTTGTTCTCTTGAAAATCATTTAAGTTCATCTTAAACTGATATTCTACTCAAGCTTTTTTAAGTTGATTCTGATTGTCGGTCAATAATTTTATATAGGTCTTAACCGCAACAAATTTTAATGCAGATGTCTGTTTTTACAAAGATTACAATAATAAATATACATTATACAGATACATATTACTCCTAAAACATTCAAAGTGTCGGTGGAGGGTATCAAAGATTCGGCACAGCCGAATATAGCAATCTAACTTGTTTTATCATAAAAACTTCTAATAAAATTTCACAGAAAAAAAAATCAATCTTTATTCGTTTATCTACAAAAAAATATATTGTAAACCTCCCAAAACCGTAAAAAGTCAATGAACACACATGCAATTTAATCAACTTTCCTGGTTTTAACAGTGTCCTAAAACCACAAATCTCAAGCAAAAGACTTGAAAACTTACTATACGCTGCAGAACTTTTTTGTCTGTCGAGCTGCGTACTTAAATTTTTCCATTTTTTAAATTTAATTTTTTGCTTAATGTCCGGCTAGATTGGCAAAAACCCCAATGTGCGCCGTTTTGCCGATACGATTCCCATATTCAAAAAGAAATATCGGTAATAACGATTCCTATACCAATACGCATATTAAATTTGAATTTCTTTTATTATGCAAAATAATAACGTAAAATATTTTTACTAATTTTGGGTCGCTGATTTCAAATCTAATCTCTATTTTTCTCCATCAGCTCTTCTTTTCGAGATAAGCCGTTATGTCCAAAATTAAGGCATATTCACTACATATATTGGAATTACTTTAAAACGGTTGACCATATTCAGTTAACAAAAAAATCCGAAACTCAGTCGTGATTACATTTGTCCTGTAGTTTCAGAGATATGGTTGAATCTTCGCAGAAAAGATGAACATTTTGAAAATAAAAAACCAATTTTTGCTTCCTTAAAAACTCATAAAAAATAAAAATGCAACAAAATCACAGTTTTGATCTAAAACATTTATCTTAACATAATTTCGATTGAAATTAGGTTTATTTCATTGTAATCGGTGCACAACTTTTGATTTTATTCCCAATTTACTGAGAAAACTTAATTTCAAATGGACCAAAAATTAAAAATCTCAAAAAAGCTTTAAATATGAAAATTTCCTTATGAATAGCAACTATGTCATGACAAAATGTTGCGCTGGTAGGTCCAAAATAAAGCATAGGTCCCATATAAACCCCCTTCCTAAGAATAAGAAAAGTTCACGCTAAACAAATCTCATGTAGATGAAGAAGAATCTTAATTAATAATATTTGGCACAAAAAACTTTACCATGAACATATTTTTGTTATGGCGGTTCCACGATTGCATATTGGGCCAAAATAGGGTATATTCCCGAAAATTAGCCTTAATATACTGCCGCGTAGGGTATCAAATGGTCGGGCTTGTGTAACTAAACTTGCTTATTTGTTTTTTCGTTATTTTTGAATTTTGTATTTAAATAAAAGGCCATGTAAATGTTGAGCCAAAAAGTTGATGCTGGAGCCAGACAAATTTACATGCTACAATTGAGATTTATTTATGCGAAGAAAACTTTTTTTATTTTTTCACAAGGACATGATATTTAAGGAATTCATTATTTAATATTATAACATTTTTATAGATACTTTACAATGGATGGATTATAAAATTAACAAAAAAAATCTATTTAAATAAAAAAAATTAATTAATAGCTAAAAAAGTCCTTAAGCGTTTTCACGAGCAAGGAAGGTGATCTAAGTTTTTAACAATTAACATATCCGGTAAATGTAAATGGGAAGGTTAGAAGTTGATTTAACTTTTGTTATAATATAAACTACTTGTTATGTAGTTTCCTTTAAAATTTATCATAAACTATAAATTATAACCTGTAACGTAGAGTATTTAAAAATTCAATTAAATTTCATAAAGTAAATAAATTCCAATGAAATTAAAAGAACTGATTCTATTTTACTCACTGCATGCGAGTGTTTCATTCCGTTAAACTACAAAACAAATCCAACAAAGTTTATTTCAGATTCTACTTACAATAGAAAGCACAATGGGAAAGCAACAAAATGCCATGAGACATTTACAATCACACGCTTTCAACGCTAGTTAATAGGAATATTGTTATGAAGTTTAATTAAAATAGTGGTTACGTGTGGGGCATCATATGTTGTTAAATGTGACCAAATCTTAAGTTTTATATATGGAATTAGAAATAACACAATAGCAGCACAATATGCAACGCTTAAAGCCAATAGTTTGTATTAACTCGACTTAGGCCGGGTTTTTGAGATGTGGAATAAATTAAACTTAGTGTAACGTAGTCTGAAACTCAGATTTTTCCGGCGAAATGTGATTTTTTTTTTATTAAAGACTAACATTTTAAGCAAAGCTAAGCTGTTCTGTCAAAATTTTGTATACAAACTTGGCAATGGAGATCTCAAAAACCCAGCCTCTTATTTTTTTTATTTATTTATTTATTTTTCTTTTCGATGTCCCATACACAAGACTTAAGTCTTATATTGCAGTATGGAACTGAGCTTACATAAATACAATGAATCAGACAACAAAACTGTATTATATATTGTTAAGTAATTAAAAAATGAAAATAGGATTAATTATAATCTAGTTTTATATGACAATCTTAAAATCAATCAGCCTTATTCCGGTTGTCGTTGTCTTCATCGACAGTGTCATTTTTTGTAGAAAATTAAAGATAACAGGCGGTGTGTCATTTTGATCTTTTATAAAAAACGACACTGTCGATGACGATAACGACAACCGGAATTAGGCTGAATATAAAGCATGCAAAAATATAAATATAAATTCAACGTGAAAAATGGCAAAAAATATATTTCCTGAATTGTCGTGCGTTACTAATGGTCTGTAATCTATAGGGAATTCCGTTCCAGAGACTGATGGCATGAATAAAGAATTGCTACTTGGAGATCAGAGTTTGATAAGCAAATGCAATAACTCGGTTACCTCTGGAAAGCGTTGAAAAACTTTGACGTTCATAATGATGCTCCGGTTGATGTGTATATATAATTTTATGCATGAACAGTAAAATGCGCACCTTTAAATAATTATCAAAGCTAATCCCATAGAGCAATGTAAGGGGAGATATGATCAGATCTTCTATAGTCATATATATACCGAATAATGTTATTTAAGGTCACATTTAGTTTTCTTTTACCATTATTATCACAACTGGCAAATAGTTCACAGAAATACAATAAAATCGGTATTAGGTAAGATGTTGCAAGGGGTGTTCTAATTTTAATTGAAGTACAATACTGAGTTTGCCAGAGATTTTCTAACATGGAATACGTTCGACCACATACAAAGGTGAGAGTGTTGTTAAAATTTACACCAAGATTTTTGACCGAGTTTACAATATCAATGGACTGGTTGTTTAAGGACAATATAGGATTAAAATCAAGTTTCAATAACCTCTTTTTAATAATTAACGCTTTCGACTTAAAAGGATTTATTGCCAGACCATTAGCGGTAGCCCAATCATAAACACGACCTTACGCCTGGTTTAGTGTCCTCACACATTCATCAACAGCAGTATTGCTGCAACTAATGTAAAGCTGGACGTCGTCAGCATACAATCTAACCCTGCAGTATTCGAGTATACTCTGAAGATCATTTACGTATAATGAAAAGAGAAGAGAACCTAAGATCTAGCCTTGCGGAACACCCCGGGTTAATGGTAGTGTAGTCGAAACGGAGGAAGGTGTTTCAACATATTGACATCTGTCGGTTAGATATGAATTTATTAAGCATGTGGCAGTTGATGCGAATCCAAACATCTGTTTAAGCTTATAACACAAAATGCTACCGTGTCAAATGCACTGGAATGATCCAGGAGAACTAAAAATGTAACATTAACGCATTCTACCTGTTGTCTTATGTCCTCAGCAACATCCACAAGAGCCGTAACACAGCTGTCATTTTCACGGAAACCAGATTGACGACCAGTCAGCATATTATTTGTTTCAATATATTGTGTAATTTGTTTATGAATTAATCTTTCAAAAACTTTAGATAAAAATGGCAAGAAAGCTATTGGCCTGTAGTCAGAATTGGATTTTGGTATAGGAATAATCTTTGCCAGTTTCCATATTTTTGGATACTGGTTGGTAGTAGAAATCTTATTAAAAACAAAAGTTATAAAAGGAGGTAATACTGTTGACGCGAGCACACATCCCACTTGATGTGATACTCCCTTGGTCACAAAAAAGGAGGTGAAATATTTGGGCATCAAACTTGACTGCAGGCTCACTTATTGGGCTCAAATACAACACGCGGCCACCAAGGCTTCAAAGGTTACAGGCATGCTAAGCAGGCTAATGGCGAATATCGGTGGACCAACACAGAGCAAGAGGAGACTAATTATGGCAGCAACCAATTCTATACTCTTATATGGCAGTGAAATCTGGGGAGAGGCGATGCGGCCGAAGACTAAACGCAAAGTACTGGGGGCAGTTCAGCGCACGGCGGCACTAAGAGTCGCTTCGGCTTACCGTACGGTTTCAGGCAACGCGGTATTTGTTATAAGCGGAGAAATACCTGTCGATCTCTTGGCGCTTGAGCGAAATGAAGCATGGCAATCTAGGGGAGATGTTCCTGGTATTAGTGCTGCAGAGCGGAGATCTCAAACCATCCAGCGATGGCAAAACAGATGGAGCACAGAAACGACCTGTAGATGGACGGCAAGGCTCATCCCATATATAGAAAGATGGACGCAGAGGAAATCTGGGGAGGTTAACTACTTTCTGACCCAATTTCTCTCGGGTCATGGATACTTTAAAAAGTATTTGTACCGCATGGGCAAGACGGGTGATCCTGCTTGTATCTATTGCGGCGAGGCGAACGATGATGCGGAACACACGTTCTTTAACTGTACCAGATGGTCCGCAGAAGGAAACGCACTCAGGGAACAAATCGGCGAGTTTAATGCTGATAATATAGTTGAAAAAATGATCGAATGCGGAGACAAATGGAATGCAGTAGGACACTATGTCGAAAATGTGTTACGGACGAAGAAAAAAGACCTCGATAATTTGAGGCAACGTGAGCGCCAACGAACGGAGGATGAGCAGCAAGAGCACGCTGGCTATGAACATGATGGACCCAGACGTGGGTAAATAGAGTAGTCCTTCCGAGGACGAAGTTTCTGGGCAGTTCCGCGAAGGCACTTCACCAGAAAATGAGGAGGGATTGTTTTAGTGGAAACACCACTCGACGCAGTTGACGACGGTCACTGTAAGTGCGAAGGCATTTTTAACCCTACCTCACACATCAAAAAAAAAAAAAAAAAAAAGTTATAAAAGGAAGAAGTTTTAGAATGAGGATCTTTAAAAACCTAGGATCAATTCCATCCACACCAACTGCATTCGATTTTATTGATAACAAACTGGATAAGACGTCAGACTGCCGAACATGAGTAAAATAGAAATGATTGTGTGCACTGTCATTAGCGAGGTTATAGTAAGCAGCAGATGGAGCCACATATGGGATATTTAAAAACTGATTATTTAGGACGTTAGCGTCGATAGTACAGGACCCTTGGCTACAAGCCTTACCAATACCAATGGGATATTTAAAAACTGATTATTTAGGACGTTAGCGTCGATAGTACAGGACCCTTGGCCTGCCAAGTTTTTTTCGACCCTATGACAGCGGAAAACTTTGAAGCATAGTAGTCAAAAAGTAAAAATATGGTACCATGGAAAATCACAAAATAAAAAATGAATAAAACGGGATAAGCCCAATTAAAAGTGGACAAAAGATAATTGTTCTTTAAAGATTTTCTTCGACATCAGAAAATAATTATATTTAATTTTATATAACAAGCGTTGCAAACTGAAATAAAAAGGTCCTTCACAATGGATAGAAAATTGAAAGCCTGCATATAGGAAACTATTTAAACTATTAAGATAATATATACAATTGCATATATTTGCAATCTGATCGTGAATTGGGGTAATACAATTTTTAATATGCCATGGTGTAAAATGTCGAAATGTGTGTCAATAGTTTCAATTTGCTTAAAGGGCTAAATAAACCACACAAATGGCATTTACAAATGTTTTATGTTGTTAGTTGGGATGTTTGGACAAACATTTGAAGCATATTTGTAGTCATATTAAAATTTTTTAATATTTTTGTGAAATGTTGGATATTTGTCAAACCTGTTTTGGTGTCTAGTGCTCAATGCAATCATTTAAGTGAATACTTTGCAGAGGGAAAAAGTGAAGAAGAAGCATTAAGAAAAATAAACGAGAAAGAAATTTTTTAGCAGAATTTTTTAAACTTAATAAAATCGACCATCTTTGTGGAAAGTAAAGTGTTACGACTATTATTTCCCTGCAGGATTTCAAAAAAACGGACACTATAATATTTTTGTAGGAAAGTTGAAGGAATAAAATTCATAAAAAAATAGATATTTTGCGAACATCATATTTGCGCACGTGGGAGCCAAAGGGGGTCATTTCCCGAATTAATTAAAAAAAAGTTAAAATACTATGAAAACTAGCGTTATTTAAGAAAAAATTCGAGTTACGCATCGCCTCACTCTTTGAATTTAACAAGTGTTCGAAAATAAACAGAACATTATTTAGCATTCGGCTCAAACACCTAAGAACAATATCTGTTTTTTAGTGTTTGTGTAGGCGATCACAACCCTTAATACCGTTCGTAACTATTTTCAAGAAAGAGCCGAACATTATATAGTGTTTTGTTCTTCGTTAAAAAACAGAACAATTATAGTGGTTCCGTAGCAAAACATTATATTTTAATGTTCTATAATGTTTTTTTTTTTTACATTGATAAAGAAATGAACAAACAAAACATCTAAGCAACGAACGCAGCACGAACAGCTTGAGTGTGTTTTGTGTATTTGTTTCTTTCTTGTGTAAAATTATTTTGCTGGCTTTTTTTCATATGTGTATTTTGTTTTTGTTCCCCAGCAGGGACGAACATTAATTAATGAGCTGAACCGAACACAATGAAGTTTCTGGTTAAAAAAAAAAACCGAACGGAATTTAATGTTCTCGTATTTGGTTGAGTTGGATAAAAACAGTATTATTTTTGTGTTCGATAGATGACAAACAGAGAAACGTTTATTTTAATGATTAACTACACAAACATTATTAGCGCTTCTGTTTTCCACGAATCTACCGAGCCGAGCACTAAGGAGCGATATTTATGCCTGTATTCATAAAATTTTTTTAAAATTTATTAAAGGTTTAAAGAAAAAACTTACTATGAAAATTATTCTTAATAAACGTTTGTTAAGTTTAATAAACGTTTATTAATAGGTGGGTTAGTATTTATTTTCGAACACTGTTTTATGTTTTTTATAAGAGGTGCGCAAATGTTGTAATATGTTAGGCGTAAGTCACGCGTGATCGTGGAAATGATGGAAAAAATGTCGTGATTTGAAATATTTAATTCTCACGCTCTAACTTTTTTAGAATTGTTTAAGTTTTTTTTTTGTATAATTCGTATCCGAAGTCATTCAATAGTAGGCAATTTAGCAGGACCGTGCTTGAACAAAAAAATCATGTTTATTAATAATCTAGTAATTATTTTGTATGAGGGTACTCGCCTCCCCTCCTAAAACTCCAAGATTTTGCTGGAAAATGCAATTTGTTCTTAGAGTTACACAAATGAAATTTAGTGTGCCTCACTATTGTAGTTGAGGAGATATGAAATGATCCGCGAAAGAAGGCTCATGGCCCCACTGTGCGGCGTGAGCTAAAAATACATTCTTAGTTTTTATTCTAAAATATGAGGGCTAATTCTCGCAGAAGTGATCGAATACTTTTTCGATTCGAAAGCAATTTTATTTCTTATTCATTCAGTCGATACTGAACGAATCGAAATGATTTTTTCATTGTTGTGAAAACTCAGATAAATGCTTTACAAAACTTAAAAATAATTTTGAATCGTTCAGTATCGACAGAAAGAACTAAAAATAAAATTGTTTTGAAGAAATAGCGAGAAAATCTACATTCACTGAAAACAAAAAAAAAAAAAAAAAAACAAGTTAAACAGTTCGAATGTTTAAGGAGTAATATCTGTATGATGTTGTTATTATCTTAAGCTGTGACGATTTGTTATTAATTATGGTTTTAGGCGACTAAACGGTTTTCCGGTAGAAGGGTTTATATGGGGCCTACGGTAAATTATAGACCGATCGTCACGAAATTTCACAGTGTTATATCTAGTCCTAAAAAACTGTAACGTACCAAATTTTGTTACGCTAGCCTTATTTTTAACGGTTTTAGGCGTACTAAGCTGTTTTTAGGGAGTAGTGCTTATATGGGGCTTAGGGTAAATTATGGACGGATATTCACGAAATTTAACAGCGTGATTTCCAGTCATATAAACCAAATTTTTGCTCAAATCTTATCTCATTCCATGGCTTGTTCCAGCATTTATGTTATTTTTTGTAACAAAATTATCAATTTTTTTAGGTGGTGGTTCCACATTTTGATTCATAGCTCTGGTACTACTGAACCGATTTTGCTGGATTTCAATCCCAAGCTACTTAGGATAACTACAAGCAATTTGGCACCAAGTTTGTTCAATTCTTTTGAGTTGCTCGAGAGTGAGCGTGTTTTCAACAGACGGACAGACAGACGGACATGGCTAAATCGACTTAGAATTACTCAAGCACCCAGAATATATATACTTTATGGGGTCTGAGATGAATAATAAAAAAGTTTCACACGGAATGACAAACTTAATATACCCTCTTCACAACTAATTGTGGTGGAGGGTATAAAAAATAATATCTTTAGTTTTTCTAAAATTGTTGGATGAAGTTTCCTGACGATCTGATGAAATGCGCTTAGGAATAATTTATCCCATAAAAAATAAATTTCAGTTTATCAATAGAATGAAATGGGAATTTAGCACATTTAAAAGAAACCTTGTTTATTAATTTTTTTTTAATCCCACGAAAACTTTGATAAAAAATTAATGTTTGTTTGAAACAAAATGCGTGTTTGCCAAGCCATTTGTCTGGTTTATTTTGCCCTTAAGTTTGTTAGCAAGTGTTAGTTGGTTGCTGCTTGGTTGTACGGATTTTTAGCAAAAGGACATCAAATCAAAAACTCTATGATGTGTGTTAGAGCTCGTTTATGAGTGTGAGGTTTTTTCTCTATTTGCATTGGATAAAAGCCAAACTTTTCCAAATGGTACCAACAACAATACAAATATTTACTTGTATATTTTTTATGTTTTTCCTTTTTCTTTAGTACTTTCTGCAATTCATATCTGTTATTTATTTATACTTTTTACTATTTTGGCAGGCACTTTAGTTTTATTAATGGAATTATAAATGTAGTTTTGACAACATTTATTTTTAAAATGGAAAAATTTGTTACGAGTACGGGAAGTTTTTTTACGGTTATTGTTTCATTTCATAGTTGCGCAGTTTTCATTAAAAGTAGTTAAAGTATGTTAAACATGTTGAAAAAGTTTTCCTTCCATTTATCTTTTTTTTTTTTGCTATGCATTTTTAGTATTCTAGTAAATGACAGATAGCGAGAAAAAAGTTTTTTTTTTTATTCATTTGCTAAATGCGAGGCAGTCGTTGTACCCATTTAAAGTGCAAAGAGTGAAGGATACCAAAGCGTTCACAGTTCCACCAACTCATTAAACTAAAAAGGTCACTAACTCCTAAATGCCTTTTAGACTGTGCAACAACAGTAACTAAATGAGAATCAGCAAACAAATATAAATGGCTAAAGGATATCCTCAGTTTATATTCTTTACTTGTGCCTTTGTGCTCATATGCATTTGTATAACTTATGTATACATAAAGTGCATTGTACATGGAACCATGTATGTTTGTATATGAAAAAGAACAAAAACATATTTATTCTACTAGGAAGGAATGTATGAATGAATTGTTAAAGAATTTATTTTCCTAAAGTCAGTGTTGGCAAAAAGAAAGTTTGTTTGCAAATTCCTAAATCATCCAAATGGGGAAAATTTTAAAATTTTCTGTAAATATTGTTATCATATTTATTATCACTAGGGATGCGATTTCCATGCAAATGCATGTTTTTTGTCGATAGTCTAAGAACGATGTCGACCAATTATCTTTCCGAATCATTAAATTTGCGTTAAAATGGCAAGGATTTGTTTTTGCATGTTGTTGCATATTTTGGTGAAAATGCATATTTTGGTTTTAAATGCATATTTTTGCATATTTTAAAATTTTTAAGTGATATATTTTTTTAATTTACATATTATAAAAAAAGTTCTTCAAAAAATTTCCATGTTAATAAAAAAATATTCCAAAAAAAATTTTTAAATCAAAAAATAAATTTTTTTTAGAGCTATGCCTAAAATACAAGATTTCGACAAAAGGGCTTCTATTTTTAACCAATGCAGCCCCTTATATGGCTAAGGCTGTCAATGGCCTTAAAATATTTTACCCAAAGCTGTTACATGTTACTTGCTTGGTAAATGAGTTACACCAAGTTGATGCGGAAATTAGAAACATATTTGGAAATATTGATTCATTGGTTTCATACGGGAAAAAATATTTTTAAAGGCACCTTCACGAGTTGAAATTTTTAATGATATACATATATCTTTTGGTACCGTTAATGTTAATGGTACCTAGTAATGTGCTGGCGAACACTTTTATCCACATACAATTGGACCAACATTTGACTGTAGTTATTTATTACCAAACGAAAAATGTAATCAAATTTATCGGTACATATTATATTACCAGCGGCTGTTACTGAGAAATAGTTTAAACAAACGGCAAAGTGTTTTAAAGAAATACTTAAACAAATCTAAATTTTTTCTCGTGTTTTAGAAACATAATATTTTTGACAAAAAAATATTAATTAGCAAAATTTCTATTTTTTTTTTTTTTTTTTTTTTTAACGCCAAAACATATACATACATAATAAAGTTCCAAATAAATAAAAATATGAACAAAAGATGAAAATCCTTGTTTTAAAATACATTTTAAATCAAAATTATTGTATTTTTATCAATACGAAAGTAAAAACATCATATATGTAAATAAAATTCTAACGTTACTGTCAGACTGATTCATCATCGCACAGCCTAAACGACTGAAGCTAAAAAGTTTAAATTTGGACCGGAGGTTGGACTCTCGTTTTGGAAAAAATTACACGAAATAATCATATCTACCCGCTGTAAAATAAAGTGCTATTTTGCCATCTTCTTATGATGAAACGATTGGTTTAAAAGATCTTTTTCATACGCCTTTAATACAAAATTAATATGTAATAGTTTTGCTTCTACTGAAAAGTTTTAATATTTACTATAATTAAATGCATCCATCACATTGTAGCTATTTTAAATGCCTAAAAAGTTTTTGATTTTGAAACAAACAAAAAGTTTAAAATAAAATTAATAATATACAATGAGTTATTTAATTTTTCATATTTTACACTTATCACTGTAACCTTAGAATTTGCAGAGACATAAACATTCTTGATTTTTTGTATAACATTCATCTATTTTTAAAATTGCCGTTGAAAATAACCTCTCAAAAGTTAAAATAATAAAGCCTTCATATGTAAGTTTGTAGGTATGTATATGAATATTAAAAACCCAAATCTTCATATTACCGTATTTTAAATGAAAATACCTTTCTACCTTTTGGGGCTCAAAATTACCGTAAAAAAGGGTAATTACCGTACGGTTAACATCACTGATCTGATTTGTTTGGTACAAATTTTGCTAACACCAATAGGTAATAAGTTTCATGAATAAAGCCTGGTACTCTGTTCAACATTTCACGTGAAATGCTGTCAAAATGCATATGAAAAAAACTTGTGCGGAATATCTATGAAATAATGTTGATGAAGTTGTACTCTGTTTATTTTGTGAAAAAGTTCCGAAATGTTTCTGGCAACATTTTTTTTACAACTGCGAAATAATGTAAGCTGCCTTTATTTCACGTGGAATTTTAAGCAAAAGCAAAAAGTATGAACTTAATATTAAAAAAGAAATAAAAAATTAAAATAACACAACCGGTAACAGTTTTTTATCCATATTTACTTTTTTTTTATTAAATTTTTTATTAAAAAACAATAATTTTAGTAAAATACATGTGGCGTTTGTTTACATACACGAAACAATGTAGCATACTTTGAAGGAATAGAAACGTCAAATTGTACAAACTCGCAAGATTGGTAACATTGATAAATGCCAAAATTTTCGTGTGGAATAATCAATGTTGCTTAACATTTTTCACAAATTTGAACAGAGTACTAGGCTTAAGAAAGAACACCTCTGTTTGGCCAAAATGTCAAATTTGGACCCCCTCTAACTCAGAAAATTTTTTACCGATCTTGTTGAATATTTGTGTCTAAGCTACTATCCAAAAGGTCTAACCTTGGTGCAAATTTCATCCACATCGGAAGACATCGATTTCAAAAGTTTGGTCACTTGACATGAAATCCCCCATGTATATTACGTATTAGTGCCGAATATAGCACTCTAACTTGTTTTTTATGTTTTTTTAATGTTTTAGTGCATAAATTGAAAAACCCCGTTAATTCGTATTTATTTTATTTTAACCCCGTTAAATCGAAACCCCGCTAAATCGAAAACCCCTATAATTCGTAAGAAATGGCGGTATTTACTTAGGTGCTGTTTCCAGGTGACAAGCAATTGATTGTGTAGTAAAATTTATATGAAAAGTTCTCAAAAAACTGAGTGATTTTCATATAACATTTTCTACACAATCGATTGCCTCCCACCTGGAAACAGCACATTAAAAGAAGCAAAAAAAAATATTTTTAAGTGACAAAAGCTCAATTTTTCAAACACTTTAATCTAAAATAACATGCGTACATACATACTTAAGTCTTATTTAAAAACAACGAGCTGTAGCCTGAAAAAATATTAGTTAAAGTGTTGTTCTATAGCAATATCGATAGTATCGATAGTGAAATCTGAACTATCGATAAAAATCGAAAGTATCTCAGCACTATTACGTACACAAGAATATTTTTCTTAAATGTACAAATTTATGTATGTATGTTAACATACATACATATGTACATACATACATACGTATAATATTTTTTTGAAATAACCAAACAAAAAACTCTACCTACTTAAAAGCATAATTTAAAAATTAATTGCAGCAAATTTGAATTTGACCATCTAAACAAAATCTATTTTGTTTTTCATTGACGAAATCAGAAACCTTATTTAATTTGCTTAAAATTCATAAATTCCATTCGCTTGTTTACGTTATGCTGAAATAAAAAAATATTCGAAAAGCAATAAAAAAAGTTTAAATATAAACAAAGATTTTCATAAGATTTCTCCAAACCAAATTGAGTTAAAACAGTTTCACTCATACAGAAAAAACTCATTACAAAAAGAGAGAAAGGCAAAGAAAAAAATTAGCGCATTCTCTTTTTAAGTTTTATTTTGTAATATTAACCGGGACCGGGAGTGCATGTTTGTACCGGAAATGCACTTAAGTATTTAAATGAATGTGTCTATATGAGTCATTCCATGTCAAACCGTACGATTTTTGCTAAAAATTGACTTTGATGTCTCCGATGTCTTTCAAAATTTGAGAACGAAGTCTTCATTAAAAAATATTTTACACGTGTTTCGGGAAAAAAATTAAAAATTTTTTTTTAAAAAGTTATTTGCATTTGAAAATCGTCAAAATCGTGAAAAATCTTCCGACATGACAACATTTAAACTAATGTTTTTATAAAACTAGTGAATGGATTTTGAAGTTCAATACCTTATTTTAAAGGTATTTAAACCTTCTTTTTAAAAAAAATATTATTTTTTATAAATTAATTTTTTTTTATTATTAAAATTTGGTTTTTTTACTTAATTTCTGTTTTCCACAATCTTCGAACAAGTCGAAAAATCTGAAAAAAATATTTTCTTAAAGGCTAATGTATTCTTAACATTCCCTCAAAATTTCAGAGTGGAGGTCGAATGGATTCTATTTTTTTACGATTTTTTTCTATTGCAGCACCACAAAAATATTACATTTTGTGTATAAACATTTTATTTTCAAGCATGTTAACGAAAATGTCAACGCATGTATGTATGTGGGTATGTATTCAAAAACACACAAAATTTGATACTTAAGTAAATATTTAATCAAAATTCATATTGTTCTGGAGATTTGTTTGTTTTGCTTTTTCTATTATGCCGTTAGAATTTTTTTGTATGTTCTATTTAAAAAAAAGCAATGTTGCAGGTGATTTTTAGTTTACAAGAAAAGTTCGTTTATCTCAGTTCAGTGTTTTCAGAGGGAATAAAAAATTGTTAAGTAAATTAAAATAATGAAACCAAATTACAGATTTTGTTGCAATCCGTTTAATGTTGTCAAACATTAAAAAACTAAACTGAAAAACTTACGTTGGATAAATGTGGAAAATTTTCAACAAAAGCTAAAATTAAATTTGCAAACCTTGAATGGAAGGCTTAGAATTTGTGGTCATTGTCGACTTAAACTAAATAAAATGCCAATAATTGACAGCGATTGTCCGTAATACCAACCTATTACCGAGTTTTTGCTGGGATTTACTTAAGTATCAAATTTTGTGTGTTTTTGAATACATACACACATACATACATGCGTTGACATTTTCGTTAACATGCTTGAAAATAAAATGTTTATATACAAAATGTAATTTTTTTGTGGTGCTGCAATGGAAAAAAATCGTAAAAAAATAGAATCCATTCGACCTCCACTCTGAAATTTTGAGGGAATGTTAAGAATATATTAACCTTTAAGAAAATATTTTTTTCAGATTTTTCGACTTGTTCGAAGATTGTGGAAAACAGAAATTAAGTAAAAAAACCAAATTTTAATAATAAAAAAAAATTAATTTATAAAAAATAATATTTTTTTTTAAAAGAAGGTTCAAATACCTTTAAAATAAGGTATTGAAATTCAAAATCCATTCACTAGTTTTATAAAAACATTAGTTTAAATGTTGTCATGTCGGAAGATTTTTCACGATTTTGACGATTTTCAAATGCAAATAACTTTAAAAAAAAAAATTTTTAATTTTTTTCCCGAAACACGAGTAAAATATTTTTTTATGTTTAATACGTCTGGCAAATTTAAAGAAAATCGGAAGAGGTGGTGTAAAAAAGGTGTTCGGTCTGACATGGAATGACTCATATGTATAAGCACGAACTCTTTCCATTGTAAACTGAAGTAATTTATTTTGTGGTTGGTTGTGTGCGTAGCTCTGTATAAAAATACGTTGGAGTGTGTCAAAAAAGGAAAAAAAAGAGAAATAGTTACATTGACAGGAAGTAACCTTGAACTACTTACTTACAAGTATGTTGAAACATGTTGTTCTTTAGTTTTTTATTCTCCCCGTTTTCTTTCACATCCAAACTATGTTTGAATGTGTGTTTGAATTTATTCGAATCATATAAATTGTGTTGGCATGTTTTAGTATTTCCTTGTATATGTGTATAATTGAACGTCAAATTTGACATTTGCTTTATTTTTGTATTTGTTGTTTTTTGAATAAAAGTGAAAACAAGGTTGTTAGTTTTTATTGCATTTATTTACACAGGCATTCGTTTAATGTATTGTCATGCTCAGCTACGAGGATAGATCAAAAGTGTTTAGTCTAAAAAATTAATGCATAAATCAGTCACATTTTCCTAAAATTATAATTTACGGACAGGTTTTTCTTTTAATTTAATGTGCTGTTTCCAGGTGATAAACGATTGATGGTGAAGAAAAATTTATAAATTTTATTACACAATCCGTTACTGGCCACCTGGAAACAACAAATAAATCTAAGCTTTTACTTTAGATACATACATATCGATACCTCAATGCAATAGAGTCATAACGAAGAATTTGTCGATTTTGCGTTAGAAAAAGTGAAGCACAAAAACTTTTAGAAATCTTACGCTTATGTTGATTTTCAAATATGTTCATATTTAGGGCATGGAATTTTATGCAAGTTTATGTTTTTCCTCGGAGGATTAAATATTAAAGGCCTTATTCATAAAAAATATATCAGGTTAATAACAGGTTAATTAAACGAATTTCCTATGAAAATCTGTTTAATAAACCTCTCATATAAAATTCGGTTTTTTTTTTTAAACGTTAAAACTGATGGACGCCGAGTATAGTGTGTGAGCAAAATGAAGATAAACATGTTTTCGTTCCAAAAAATCCTTAATAAAAACTTTATTTTTCATCCGACTTACGCTTAAAATGTTGGTAATTAAATATACTATTTGGTTAAATCATAAAACATTCCAGATATTTAATATAACGTAGTAAAAAAAAGAAATAAAAATGAAAAATTTTGAAGAAACTGCAAAAAATATTCAAATTTTGAGGTGACATAACTCGGGGTCTAATCACCGCATTCGATACTATCGTATCGAATAAACTATCGAATGTTTTTGCATACGATAGACACTGACGTATCGAGTTACTCGATAGCGAATGCTTTATTTCAAATTCAATACATTTCATTCGATATCGAGTTTCATGACATCAAAATAAGTAATTTCGATCAATTTTGCTCGATATCGTATGCGGTGATTAGACCCCAGCCTTTCTTATCAGATAGAAATTTTCAGCATATCGACGGAAAAGGCATTCAATTACCTACCAACGATATGCCATTTATTTTGACCGGACTTTTTGGTTGGGCTCCACAAGGGTTTGAGTGGGACCGACAAACACGAAAGTACCGTTATCTAAAAACGGTGCTTAGGAAAAAAAAATTACAGCGTTTTTCGTGTTCAGGAGGTCCCAATTAACTTATCTAGGCATGTGGCGTTGACGCATTTTTTGTTATATAATGTTTAGAAACGCATATAAATTCGCATATAATGTTAGTTTTGGCTGAAAAAAGCATATGTTTTTGCATATTTATTTCTTTTATTTATATGATTTTTCCTGTTATCAAAAGCAAACAAAAAATTTAATAAAATATTTTAATTCAGAGCGAAACACGGTACAATAGAACAAGTGCATAGAATTGTCACCCTTATTAGATCGGCGTTTGAGAAAAAGCAATACTGCTCAGCCCTGGTTATAGACATTTCCCAAGCATTTGACAAAGTTTGGCATGATGGGCTACTCATCAAAATAACACGAATGCTTCCTCAAAACACTCACAAGCTTCTGGAGAGCTATCAAACAGGCAGAACATTCATAGTAAGGTCGCAAGATAAAAACTCCACCCTCAAGAAAATTACTGCCGGTGTCCCCAAGCCTGCATATTAGGACCGCTACTATATATAATATACACAGCGGATATGCCAACAAACCTGAGCACGCATACCTCTACATTTGCAGACGACACAGCATTTATTAGCGTTAACCATGACCCAAAAGTCGCTTCGCAAAATCTGCAGTCCCACATCAATGAACTAGAGACCTGGCTAGAAAAATGGAGAATAAAGGTTAACCCTGCTAAATGTGCTCACTTAATTTTCACGCTCAGAAGACGAACGTGCCCAGCTGTAAAAATAAATAACATCACTGTTCCGGTAGAAAACCTTGTTAAGTACTTGGGAATTCATATAGATAGACGCTTGACCTGGTCTCGTCATATTGAAGCGAAAAGCAGCTCAACTCCATTGTCTCCTAGGTCGAAACTTAAACTTGTCTTTAGACAATAAAATTCTTTTATACAAATCCATCATAAAACCAATATGGACATATGGCATCCAGTTATGGGTACTGCATGCGCATCTAACATCCAAAAGCTTCAAAGAAGAAAGTCTAGAATATTACGACAAATTGTCTGCTCCCCATGGTATATGCGTAATTATATTATCCACAGAGATCTCAACGTCCCCACTATCCAGGAGGAAATTAAAAAATATTCAATTAGCTACATCGATAAACTAATGGCCCAGCCTAACTACCTCGCTTGGGATCTGCTTCAGTTCGAAGGTCACCAGAGGCTAAAAGGAACCGATACTTTGAGCCTAACTAGAAGACATTTTTAAAATTTGAATACAGCAGTTAGTGGTTACATTGGTAACAACTAATAAACAACAAGTAGAATTAAGATTTGAATACATATTGTAAATTTCGATAAGAAAGATTCAATAATAAAATTAAATTAATTTAAAAAAAAAAAAAAAAAATTGAGGACAATAAATGAATTCATTAAAATTTACGTTGTTATTTTAATGAAATGACATTTCTGATGTGCGAAATCACCAAATCACGTTCGATGTCTGTCTGCTGTGTTATTTTTTATCATTTTGCAAACTGTTTTTGCGTTTGACAAACATCTTCAAATGGGTGTCTCGATATATGAAGTGTCAAAAACACCACCTGCAATTGTTTCCAGAAAGAGAAAATGCATGGCATGAAATTTCTTAGGAGTAGATTGAATCTCTTTAGCGTTTTTTTATAAGAAAAATTACTAACAGAAACTTTTTTAGATTAAATTTTTTTTTGTCGTTAAAAGTATCTTGTAAGAAAAATAAGAATTCGCTGTATATTCGCTATTAGTGCAGCCAATAAAAATTAAGTTCACTATTCAAAGTTTGATGTTTGTAAGTAATAGTAACATAAAGTTCGAAATTTACGTGACGTAAACTAAATGCCATAGCATTAATCCATAATTGGTTTTGGATTCTCGGGAAAGCGGAAAATAAAAATCATGTTCCCGGGATTCCTGCCCAAATTTTTTTATTCATTTATTTACTTATTTCTTCAATGAAACTTATATTTCTTATTGGATTGTATGTTTAAAATAATTAAAAAAAGTAAAGATTACATAACAAAAACGAATTTTAAATTAAAGTTATTTTGAGATACTTAAGAGGTTATTTTTGCGAATAGAAACTGAAAGCTCAACATTACGAAGTAGGAATTCTGAAACAATTTCACCTTTTAACAAATTGAGCATGAAAGAGAAATTAAATTTATTTATATTTAAAAAAATATTTTTTACAATTTTATACCATCAGTGTGTATGAAGGTAAACTAACTTTGTGAATTCATGTGAATCTTTTTTTAATATTCATGTAAGGTCCCATAAAGTATGTTTATATTCTGGGTCCTTCAGTTATTAATTCTAAGTCGATTTAGCAAATTGGGTGTCAAATTGTTTCTAGTTCTTCTAGGCTGTTTGGCATTTGGAGTTGTACATCCAAATGTCGAACTACCTCCCTAAAAACTTGACGAAAACTAACATCAATTTGTGGCCGAGTACATCGCTTGTCATTAAATTCGTTTTATATGCCACCAATGTTTGTGAAGGTGGGTATATAATTTAACTATGGCTCCATGTTAATACCACTCTTGGAAATTATGTAATTATGGCTTAAGCGTAAAGAAAATGCTTTTGTGGAGCAATTTAGCAAAATCTGCTTTAATTAGACTCGAAATCACTCGAAATGCCCCATATAAAACACAATCTCGGAATACAGTTTACTGCGCTCTTAACCTAAAACTTTATGATATTGTTACAAAACTGAACAAGCTACAGTTTGCTAAGACAAGAAATAAAATTTATTGAAGATAGGATAACTAATCATAAGCCCAATATAAAGTCAATCTCAAAAATCAGCTTGATAAGCCTTAAACTGCAGCAAATTTAAATATTGTGTTAACATTTTTTTGGATAAAAAAACTTAAGACACGAGTACGACATAGATTTACTCATGGTGAAATAATACAGGTGGCTGCACTACGCCAGTTGACGATTTTTTGCTCTTGCATTTTTTGTCTAATCTTAAACAGCCCACACACGTTTCAATTCAATTGTCATTGACAATTTGTCAACTGAATCGGTTGTTGTCCAAATCAAAGCGTGTGTGGCTTTGTCAATTGATTAGTTAGACAGTTGTCGAGTTGGTTGAAGGAAAATCAAAAGATTTTGATATTTTCAAGTTGACCACTAAATCTTTCAATAGGATTGTACTGTGTGTGCTCGAGTCTCTCGATCAGCTGTCAAAATTAATGTTTGTATTTTAAAAATTGTCTTTTATTTCATTAAATTTTAAAATAAGTGTAAAATCTTTCAATTCAGTTTATGAAGTGTGTGGCCAAACATCAATTCGGCTGAAAGACTCAGTTGACAATTGAATTGAAACGTGTATGGGGCGCATCATGCCAAAGTTTTGTTTATGTTTACATAAAGTCCACGTTTTGTGCTGTGATTTTTGTATTATATTACAGCTTTTAAAAATTTTAAATTAAAATAAATAAGATATTGACCATAATTAAATAAAAATTGGCTAAGAATTTATTTATTTCATCACGTTCAGCGACACGCTTTCATTTTCGTTTAAAATATTTTTTTACGTAAACTGGGACCTAATATCCATTTTTGTTATAGTGTTGTATTTGATTCCATAACGATGCCACCTGCTTATTTCACCATGGATTTACTTAAGTTTAAAAAAAAAATTGAAAAAACGGGAAATCCAGAAAAAATTCTAATTATGGCGTTTAGTGGTAGGTCACTTAAAATCAAATACAGTGTTGCCCACAAGGTTGATTCAAACAGCTGTTTTGTAAAGTCATGGTTTTTGGTCACATCTAATTCGAGCTTTAATTATATTTAAACGTCAAAGTTAAAAAAAAAACAACTAAAATAGTTATGTAATAAATAAATATTTTAATAATTTTTAAAACTTACTTGAAATTTTTTATAAAACATGTATTATGTGCATTGTTTCCAATAACAAATGCACGAAATTCCAAGCTTTACATATGATATATGAGGGACTTAAAGCACAAGGGGCTCAAGTGACTTCTTTTAAATAATGAGAAAAAAGCGGAAAATATTACCTTTGAAGTAAGGAAAGTCGCATTAATACCTCTTTTGTGGTTCTTGAGTCGTCATAATCAAATTCCATGACATCATCAGGCTCATCTTCGCTTTCGATTCTTTCCGGAATTTCTTCTACATATGTGCAATAAGGTGAAACAGATGTTTTGACAACAAGTGCTACAACAAGTCGCCAAATATTGGCCAGAACATCTCTGAATTCACGCACTCATTCCATGTGAAAAATTAATTTTAATAGGGGGTTAAGAGCTCATAAATCCCTTGTTCTCCAAGCGAAACAGGTATTTTAATGAAAAGTGTTAGAATTGGTCGCAATATCTCCCTACCGGATGAGAATCCCACATTCAATTTTCCCTGCACTTCACATGACACTTTAACCCCTTGAAGCTTAACTCCCTCATAATTAATTTTATTAAAAAAGTGGGGTTTGAAAAAATTACGTCTAAAATAAGAACACGCATAATTTGGATTTCAAAATATTTTTAATTTTTTCTAAAAAAAACATATGAATTTGAAAAACATCCAGAATATGGAACTTTTTATTTTGAAAATATCTATTAAATCGTATTAAAAAAGGCTTCCCTACAACACCACTACCATATTTGGGCAAGGCTTTATGCGCTTGTACTCAAGTTTATAAGGCATACAAATTTACGTCCAACTCTGACTTGGCTTTTAGTAAACTTGGTAGACTCATAACCATTTTCGGTCCAAGATGTTTCTAAGACTTAAAATGTTTAGAAGCTGTCCATGATTTCGCCTACCTTATACACAAATGCAATACTTTTTGTGCAACAACTTTTGATTCGGTAGCAAAATACTTTGTAGTTATTTTATCCATTGTTTTGAAATTGAAAATTACCCTCGTTTATGAAATCAAGTATGTATTTGGAAATAGTCTACAAAAAGAAATAGACAATGCAATAATTTTTAGGCTTCTTTAAGTATTTTTTTCCAATACCATCGCCATCAACATGTACACGCAGAGAAAAAATATTTTTTCATACTGTCACAAGCAAAAATAAGTTTTAACGCAAAATTTTACTTCATCATATTTTTGTCAGCTAAAGCCATATGATTAAATCAGTTCAATCAGTCCTCCATAAGGAAACCAGAACCATATTTTGATTGTCTCCGACCATGTTTACCAGGTCAGAAAAATAATATAAGAAACAAGAAAAGTGTTACAGGGAGTTTACACGGTGTATTTTCAGACATGTCGGACAAACACGTCTGTTTTGTTTGTAGGCGATCGGAGTAGAGAAGAAAGAGGGGTTGCCAAACAGACATGAAATGAGTTTTCATGTTTGTTTATATGAATTTCCATGTTTTTAATTTGTATGTATATGTATATTAGACTATTATACATGAAAACAGACATGTTTGGAAAAACATCGTAAAAAGACAATAGGTTATTGGAAGCATGTTCAAAAGAGAATGTCAAAAGCAGACATGTCTTAAAAGACTCCGTGTAAACTCCCTCTTATATTCGGCTGAACCGAGTATTTGATACTCTCCACCGAGAATAAGAATTATGGTTGAGCAAATCTGCCAAAGGGTGTCGGAAAGTTAGCTCGGGTTAGCGAAATTTCGGCCCTTGAAGTTTTTAAATATTTTGAAAAGGCATTTAGAATAAGTCAGAAAAATATATACTAAACGTTCTTCTGAGCTAAAACATTATTTCAGATGTCTTTAGTAGATTTGTATGGCGATTTTTGACGGGAAAAAATTCGTTCAGCTTGTTTTGCAAAATATAGAGTACCTATGTACCTATATAGATGCCTAATATTAATTGTAAAATTTTAAGTATTTTATAAAGTGTGATTTTTTAAGAGCTATAGGAAAGGTAAAAAAAACACATAAAGTTCAGAAAAATGCATGAAATCTTTATTTGAATCGATCGAATGTTTGAAGATTGTTTCATGCAAATGTTGACCGTGACTGCGCCTAAAATGGTCCATCCGCTTAGTCCAATTTTGGCATACTCTTTTCAACATTTCGGCCGGTATCTCATGAATAAATGCTTCAATGTTGTCTTCCAATGCGTCAATTGAAGCGGGCATGTTTGTATAGACATGAGCTTTAACATAGCCCCACAAAAAATAGTCTAAAGGCGTTAAATCGCACGATCTAGGCAGCCAATTGACCGGTCCCGAACGTGAAATAAAATGTTCACCGCGTGCTGTGTGGCATGTGGCAGCGTCTTGTTAAAACCACATGTCATGCAAGTCAAGCTCTTGCATTTTGGGCAAAAAAAAGTTGGATATCATCTCACGGTAGCGCTCACCATTCACAGATACGTTACGATTCGTATCATCTTTGAAGAAGTACGGTCAATTGATGCCACCAGCCCATAAACCGCACCAAACTGTGACTTTTTCTGGATGCATTGGTAGCTCTTGCAATGCTTCTGGCTGATTTTCTCTCCATAATCGACAATTCTGCTTATTAACGTACCCATTGTGACAAAAATGAGCTGACCATAAAATGGAAGAATCGCGCGATGAACTTTTTTCACACAGCGGGCCGAAATTTCGGAAACCCGAGCTAACTTTTCAAAACCCTTTACCAGAAGTGAAGTATTGAGGCTGGCGGCGATGATTCGAATTTTTTTGTACCATGTTATGGACTGATCTTAACGAAATAAAGTTGTATGATTTCCAGTGATGTAACGCAATTGTGCAAAAGTTAATGACAATTAGTACTTTATGCCCCCAATTTATGTTAATTTTTTTTTAAAGGAAAAATATATTTATTTTCTTTAAAAAAGAAAATTGTTGCTACACAACCATTTTATTATAAGCACAACCATTATTTTTTATAAGCATACAAGCTGACCCGACAGACGTTGTCCTGTCCAAATTAGAAAAAATGTTTGCGTTCGATTATTAAAATCCGTTAAAAATAAACGAACATTTGAAAGAAAAATTAGTCAAATCGATGGAGTCGTTTTCTGATTTTAGGTAAATCGCAAAAAAGTGGGCGTCAAAGTAGGCGGGGCAAAATTTTCTTTCAGTAAAAACCTTAGTTGGACCATGGCGATGATTTTAAAGAAAAAAATCGTCCAAATCGGTTAAGTCGTTCTCAAGTAATAGAAAAAGGGGGCGTAGAAGTAGGCGTGGTACATTTTTCTTTCGATGAAAACGTAAAATGGATTAATACATTTAAACGAAAAATTAGTCAAATCGATGGAGCCGTTTTTTGATTTTAGGTAAATCGAAAAAAGCGGGGGCAAAATTTTCTTTCCGTAGAAACCTAAGTTGGACCATGGCAATCATTTTAAAGAAAAAATCGTCCAAATTATATAGATGTCATTGGTGGTGCAATATGAAAATTGGATTTGGCCACGCCCCTCCGCCCGCAGACCGAAAATCAAAAATCAGACTTCACAGTGTCACCCGCCTGAATATTCTGAAGATTCCCTGAAAATTTCATCAAAATCGGCCCAGCCGTTTTGGAGTTAATACGTTACATACATACATACAAACATACATACATACATACATACAAACATACATACATACATACACACACATCCTATTTTATATATATAGATAGATTTGTGTTATAATTGCCCAATGTGATCGGGGGCACGGCTTCTTAACCCATTAAGGCCCTGCGTTGCGTTTTCGCAACGTTCACTCAAACCTCCCCTCAGGCATTTTGTTGTTACGTGATATTGTTATAAAGTACAGTGAAAAAAAATTTAACTTAATATCTAATCGACCTGTTTCTGGATTTGTATCATACATAAGTTTTTTTTATAAACATTTTTAATTTAAATTTTTAATTTTTCCTGTTTTTTGGGTACTTTTGGAAAAAGTTTAAAAAAATAAAGTAGTAAATAATATACCTATCTGAAACTTCTGAAGGAACATTATTATTTCTACTGAAAAATCCAATCATCGTAGACATTTGAGACTTTTTTTATGATGGGATATATCCGTGATGCGAAAACGCAACACTGGGCCTATACCATAAACAAATTACATAAAATTATCAAATAAAATATATTTATACAATCACTTGCTATTTAAAACAACATAATAAAACATGTATACATGTAAATTATAAGTTGTTGTTATTACGCAGTAGGTAAATTCTATATGTCAAGTGTGTTATTTTCCTAAAGGGAAGCGAACTTACACCAAAGTAGTCCCGTGATAGGTCTTTGGGGGTAGAGACCGGTTCAAGTTCTAACAGTTTATATGAATAAGATCTATCACTTTTACATGGGTTTGTCATTGGTTAATTGACACCATTTGACCAGTCACACATCATTCTCAATGAACGTGTTTAGTGTAAGTTATAACAATGTAAGATTATTTCGATACAATGAAGTATGTACCATAATTCTTTACTTTTTTTACCTTCTTGTTCTTTATATACCAGTTAGATGATTAGTTCTCCTTTCACTGGTCATGAGTTCTATCTTTTTGAACTTGTTCTATTTTCACAAATCCAGGAACAATTGACACACATTTCCAGCAGGGTTACTTCAATATTTGATACCATCCATTGACAGCTAGGATATTTCAGGAGTGGGCATTATATTGAACCTGCGGTAAATTATGAACCGATCTTTACGAAAGTTGACAGTGTGATTTCTAGTCATATAAAACTGTGACAGAACAGTTTTTGGCGTACCAAAGTGTTTTTCGAGAGCGGGCTTTATATGGGTCCTATGGTAAATTATGGACCGATCAATTTACAAATGTGAAAAAAGTGACGTAGCAGTGCACCCAAATAGCCTTGGAGCATATCATAATTGAATTTAAAATAAAATGTAAATGAATATCTTTTTTAATAATTTTCCTAAAGACGTGAATAAAATATTTTTATTTAAAATTTTTACAAATGCGCTTAATTTGTATACCGTTAAGGCCCAACGTTGCGTTTTCGCAACGGGGTTTATCTGGGCTCCCACGTATCCGATTTGCCCAAAATTTGTTTTCTTTCATATTTAGGTATAAACAATTAAATTGTAAAAGTTTCATCATTATAGCTCAATGGGATCATGGTTCGGGCCTTAATGGGTTAATAAAGAACTTAATTAACCATAATATAGTTGTTCGTTAAAATAATATTCTTGAGGTAAAAATGTTCCCTTAAAAATGAAAAAATGTGTTTCTTTTCGTGTATTAATTTTTTAGTCAATTCTATTTTGTAACGTTTATTTCAGTTGTAAATTACTGAGTGTCAGTATCATTAAAGAAATTGATTTTTACATTTAATACTTCAATGAATCGAATTTAAATGCCATTTACAAAATGTTCTTGACATTTTTGAAAAATCAAATCATGTATGTCATTTAATTCGAATATAATGGTTTGAATGTAATCTTACGTGTTGTGCTCAAAATAATAAATGTAATAATGCAAATGCTTAGGCTTATTGGGATTTTGCTAAGATTCCGATTTGGGTTTATATATTATGACAATATGCCTAGTCAATTATACGTACATACACTTGCAGCAAATAATATCTTCTGGCACTTAAAGATTTGAATGAGGGTATAAGTATGTATAATGTTTGTTATGCAAAGTGTTACAACAAGTAATATTTATCATACAAGTAATAAAGTGTATGTTCCCGACCCTGTTGAAATTAAAAGTTCATTTAGCTATAAATAATGTCGCAAACTTTGCGCACTTTTGAAGGACTAAGCAAAAAGAATTCCATTTGTTACAGTTTATTTCTAGGTTATAAATGGAAACTATTCCATTTTTTTTTCTTTACTGCATTTCATTTTAAGCATTAATTATATTGAAATTCTTTTGATGTTTGTAACCCCTTATAATATTGGTCATAGACGCACCTTAAAAGTATACCGATCGACTCAGAATCACTTTCTGAGTTGATCTAACTACTTCCGTCCGTCCGGCTTGCTGGTTGGCTGGCTGTCCATGCAAACCTTTTGCGCAAAGTTCAGGTCGTAATTTTGGTGATTCGTTGAAATTTGGTAGTCACAAGGACCATGCAAACCTTTTGCGCAAAGTCCAGGTCGTAATTTCGTTGAAATTTGGAAGTCACAAGGACCAAGCCTATTGAAAATGGTGAGAATAGGGCCATGACTTCACATAGCCACCATACAAACTTATTTCCGGAAAAAGCCTTTGTGCTCATAAAGATTCTTATGCTATGTTCACACTTGGGCATTTAAACGCGTTTAAGCAAAATTACTTTTATCTTGATATATATAAATCAAATCTGGTCCAAGCTTATTTTATTGCAGTCTAAATCATCTGCCCAAATTTTATTGGAATCAGTTCATATGTGACCATAACTCCCATAAAAATCCTTCTCCCGAAAATAGTTTTAAATGCCAAAACTTTCTTAAAAAAGTATTGCCACACAAATTGAAGCGTGTTTTTTTTAGAGTGTCACAACTTTGAGTTGCTTTATTTGAGCACATTTTTTTATTTTTCGAATTTATTCTATGAGCTAAATTTCATTTATTTTTTGTAATAGTCCTATTCCTTCATTATTTTTTTGGGGGATTATATTTTGGGGGGTAATTTCATGCCGCCATATTAAAAATATATTTCCTTGTTTTATTTAAATTTAAACTTGTGTCACTCTATAAAAACACCCTTTATGTATAGATTAATTGCTATCGTCCTGACGGTCGCCGTTATGTTAGACGTCTCACGTTGTAAAACATGGTGGAGGATCAATTATTGTAGGGGATGCTTCTCCTGAAACGGTGTTGGCCCAGTCAATAGAATTCATGACATTTTAAATAAAGAAAAATACTTCGAGAATTTAAACAAAGTGATGCCGACGTGGGCTGAGGAAAATTTGCTTTCTATCAATGATTTAGAGTAAATATTATCAAGGCCAGACTTAAAGCCCAGCGAGCATTTATGGGAAGATGTGTCAAATTCTGTAAGCACTAAAAATATAACATGTTTGTATATTGATCATCCATGCGCAGCCGAATTGAAGAAGTAATAAAACAAAAGGGGTTTGCAACAAAATATTGAAAAAACAAGAAAAAAACTTCATACAATTTGCTATTTTAAGAAAATGTTCTATCTCTCTGATTAGATGCAGCAGTCAATTTGCGGACAACGTAATAAGTAAACAAAAAAAAATTTAGAAAATTAATAATCTGCCAAGTTATTTTTATTTATTTTGTATCTCTGTTTTATATGTAAAACAAAAATATAGAAATAATTGGAATAAATATAAAATTAAAGCGTGTTATGTATCAGAAATGTTACCGTAGAAACACAATTGCATCGTATGAACGTAGTAGCGTACCACGTAGATACGTTGTCAAATTAAAACGTATAATATCTTATACAAAGGCACACAATAGATGGCGCAAACGTAAAAGTGTATATACGTCGTACGTTGACTTAGATCAAGGCCCATCTATCAGGTCTGCTTACTTGTACAAAAACAAAAAACTTTTTCTTTTAAGCTGTCAAAAACTTACTACCACATATACAAAGCAAAAGGAAAAAACGTGTATGTAAATAACTTTTGAAAGCTCAAAAGAACGAAAACAATGATCATCAGGCTTCTTGCGCAGACCTTTTCAATGGGCCTTGACTTAGATCTTATTTAATATCGTACACCGGCTACGACCGTATTGTCATAGAAAAAGAAAAATTTTAAAAGGTGAAATGAAATTATTTTTATACCCTCCACCACAATTAGTTGTGAAGAGGGTATATTCAGTTTGTCATTCCGTGTGAAACTTTTTTACTATTCATCTCAGACCCTATAAAGTATATATATTCTGGGTCCTTGAGTAATTTTAAGTCGATTTAGCCATGTCCGTCTGTCTGTCCGTCTGTCCGTCTGTTGAAAACACGCTCACTTTCGAAAAACTCAAAAGAAATCAACAAACTTGGTGCCAAATTGCTTGTAGTTACCCTAAGCAGTTTGGGATTGAAATTCAGCAAAATCGGTTCAATAGGATCTGAGCTATGAATCAAAATGTGGAACCACCACCTAAAAAAAATTGATAATTTTGTTACAAAAACTAACATAAATGGTGGAAAAATGCACAGAATGATATAAGATTTCGCAGCAATTCGTTTTATTCAACTGAAAATCACGCTGTGAAATTTCGTGAAGATCCGTCGATAATTTACCCTAGGCCCCATATAAGCCCTACTCCCGGAAAACAGTATATTAAGCCTAAAACCCTAACTAACAATGCTATCATTACAAATTTTGGCAAGTCACAGTTAAAAAGCACTAGAAATTAAACCGTTAAGTTTCGTGAAGATCGGTCCATAATTTACCATAGGCCCCATATAAAACCTACTTCCGGAAAACAACTTAGTACGCCTTAAAACGTAAAAAATAATGCTATCATAACAAAATTTGGTACATCAAAGTTTTATTAGACAAGAAATAAAATTGTGTTATTTCGTGAAGATCGGTCCATAACTTACCCTGGGCCCCATATAAACCTTACTCCCGGAAAACAGTTTAGTACGCCTAAATCCGTAAAAAATAATGCTATCATAACAAAATTTGGTACATCAAAGTTTTATAGGACAAGAAATAAAACTGTGTAATTTCGTGAAGATCGGTCCATAATTTACCCTGGGCCCCATATAAACCCTACTCCCGGAAAACAGTTTAGTACGCCTAAAACCGTAAAAAATAACGCTAGCGTAACAAAATTTGGTACGTCACAGTTTTTTAGGACAAGAAATAATACTGTGAAATTTCGTGACGATCGGTTTCTAATTTAACTTGGGCTCCATATAAACCCTACTACCGGAAAACAGTTTAGTTCGCCTAAAACCGTAAAAAATAATGCAATCATAACAAATTTTGGCTCGTCACAGTTTTATAGGACTATAAATGATACTGTGAAATTTCGTGAAGATCGGTACATAATTTACTCTAGGCCCCATAGAAACCCTACTCCCGGAAAACAGTTCAGTACACCTAAAACCATAATTAATAATGCTATCATAACAAAAATTGGTACGTCACAGTTTTAAAGGACTAGAAATGACGCTGTGAAATTTCGTGATGATAGGTCCATAATTTACCCTAGGCCCCATATAAACCCTTCTACCGGAAAACAGTTTGGTTGCCTTAAACCATAATTAATAACAAATCGTCACAGTTTAAGATTATAATAACATCATACAGATATTACTCCTTAAACATTCGAACTGTCGGTGGAGGGTATCAAAGATTCGGCACAGCCGAATATAGCACTCTAACTTGTTGTGTTTTCAAATTGAACAAAATAAAAGGAAAGGAAAAAAACAATAATTTGAAATTGTTTAATATTGTTTTCAAAAAAAAAAAAAAAAAAAAAAAAAAAAAACATAATGCGTTTACGACGGCATTGTGGGTACGTGAAGCGTGTTTCTAAAAATTTACGGCGTTAAGTCCTACGTTCATACGACCTAAGACTCAATTGTGTTCCTAGCATTATATACAAAAAAAATTTCTTATTAGTTGTCAACAGCTGTATGTATGTATTTTTATAAAATGTTTAAAATCATAATTTTGTTAAAAGTATTTCAAAGTATAATGATTCTTTAAATGTCAGATGCCATGTCCTAAATAATCTAAACTTCTCAAAATAAATCATCAAAGTGTGCACTAAAACTCCCCCTGCCGTCATGTTTTACCTGAAATTGGTGTTCAAATACATACATTCAAATTATAAATTTTCCTTTTTCGCTTTTATGTTTTGCAAATCATCAAAACAAAACAAAAAATCCAATGACAGAAAGACAGACACCCTGTTAACTATACAACAACATGTAACAAGGACATCAGTGCTTCTTCCTGTTTTGATTACAGCTACTTTTTCCGCTCTCTCTCACTTTTCAACTCTTTTACTCTCTCTTAAGTGGAGTGAGTTTTTTTGTGCAAAAAGAGAAGATGAACGAAAATTATTAAAAAAAGGAGTAAAAAGAGGGGGTGTAAATAAACAGGCTACTTGAGTATGTTCTTTGCCAAAGGACAAGAACACATACAAACAAAAAGAAGCTAAAATAAATAATGAAGAATACAAATAGCAAAAAAAAAAAAAACAACACACACATTTCAAGGGAACACTTAAGAATTTCGTACGTAAGCACGTAACTGTTATGGCACAGTGGTTTGTTCACACAAATATGTATAATACAATGGTTTTTTAAGTGCGTAAGTAAGTAAATTGTTAACAGAATTATTTAAATATTAATATTATTTATTATTTATAATTTTTTTAAGTAAAACTTACCTTTATTGATTTTATGTTGTTTTATTTCGCGTATGAATTTTTTATTTGTAGTTAATGGGTAAATCACTTAATTTACATGACGTTTTAAATTGCCTGTCAACGTTTGTTATTTTGTTTTCTTTAAAATTTTTCGCCTCGAACTATTTAAAGAAGAAGCACAGAGAGAAATTAAATTTTTTAGAAATTATGAAATTTTCCTTTTGTTTTTTTTTTAATTATTTTTATTACGGCAGACATTTTGAGTACTCTATACCCCGCAATACATTCTTGCACAGTCTCAAATATAAAACAAAATACCTTTAACTTAAAATCGGTTTATATGGGAAAATATGTATTTTACATACTTGAATAGTGTGTACAACACAGGGATGGATAACATTATAATATTTGTACTAAATTAAATTATATAATAGTTTTTTGTTGTTAAACGTACCAATTTTTACTTTTAGTATTATAGAATAAACTCATCATTTACTTCTTTAAGAAACATAACTTGCCTAATTCATGTATGTGGTACACTTATTTCGGGTCCAATTTGAAATATAGTACCAGATATTTACATTCCGTTCTAAGTTAAAAAATGCAAACTAACGTCAATAATAATTATTTTAGGATTTTAAAAGGTGTATAAATTGAATTTAATATGCAAATTTGTTTAATAAATTTTTAATAAAACTGAGTTATTTGTTATGAATAAGGGGGTAAACTTTAATTTAAAAAGTAGAATATAGATGATATGCCCTAGCTGAAATTACCATAAAAAAAAATATTTAAAAACTCTATCTTTCTTCTTCTTTTTTAAAAATTAAATAATAAAATTTACCTAAAGAGTGTTTTTTAAGGCATTAGGTTAGAGAGGAGCTAACTATGCATTTGCTTTTTCGCAAGACCATTTGTACCAATTACTAATGCGGCCCTATGCTCCCCAGAGGAGTAAAAGGAACATATATATATATACTATATATATATACTAATGTAATAAAATGTAATAAAAACAAGTAAGAAAGTACAGTCAGTCAAGCCCGACCATATGATGCCCTACACTACAGTATATAAAAACAATTTTTACTAGTGTACCCTTTTTGGGGCCCATGGGCAATCATGGACCCGTCTAAGCAAAATTATGTCATGAGGGTAAGATTCATGTAAAAGTACTTTGTGCAGAATATTATTTAGATAACTTCATCTTATATGGGACCTATGGTTAATTTAAGATCTACCAGGACATAATTTGTTGACGACCAATTATGTTAATACCAACATTTAGGGCCATTATTATAACTTGGCGTTAGCTGTTATCCGACAGTTAACAGACGCTTTTTGACAGATAACACATTATTATCTGTCAATTTAATCTTAACTTTAGCTAACTTCAAGTTGTAATAATTGCCCTTAATGGCATTAAATGCTATTTTGCGAATAGTATTTGTATGGGAGCTATGGTCATGGACCGATTCTAGCAAAATTTGGTGATGTAATTTTAATTGCAATCAAATAAGTTTTAACCAAATTTAATCTTAATACCAACATAATAAGATGGTTTATTGGCACAAAGATCCTATTCCAAAAAACAAGCTTGTATAGGAACTATGTAAAAAAAAGGCTTGCTCCTTGTGTCAATTAGAAACTATGTACTAAATTTCATTAAATTATCTCCAAATTTGCGTACTTTGTACTTTGCACATAATGTTTACATGAACTGCAAGCCAGCCAGAAAGTGATTCAGTATTGACTATCACACTAGAATCTCTTTATCTGGAGCAACAATCACCGACCTGTGCCAACTAAATAAAGAAAATTACGTCGTGATAGGTAAATATGTAAAAAATCAGTCATAACCCTAATGTATTCTCCGTTTTTACGTATCAGCTGTTATAGAGGTTTAATTTTTGTTAATGTTTATTGATGAAACGAACATTCCATCGACGCACACGACGTTTTTTATATTTTCACAAAAAGCCCAAAAATAACGAAAACTTAACTTGATAAATTTTGACTATTTTTTTGTTTTAAGCAAATTTCAACACGTTTACGTACTTTCAGTAAATATCAATCATTGAAGTCGGCCACAACGTTAACGTTACATTAACGTATAAATAACGAGGCCTTAACTATGTGTAAACACGTTAATAGATGCGACTTTATCTCTGCTATAGAATTCGGGAAACTAAATCAGTCTTTTAATTTTTTCCCTAACCACACCCAGAGAAAAAACTTAAATATGGTCACCTCCAACAAAACAATTTTTAAAGAAAATTTTAAACTTATTTTGTTTAATTTAACTATATTATTGTCATCGGCAACCATATTATGATTATATAAGTCCACCATCAAGAAGCCACAATCATATTATATCCGAACATGTTATGGTTAATAATAACTAAAATATGTTTAGCACTTATAATAGCATGGTTGGTTTTCAATCATAGTATGTTGTTCTTGAAAAGGAGCAAACTACTATTGTAAATAGCGTGTTGGTATTGGTCTCATTTGAAAGCGACACATCTCAACCTTGTTGGTCAACCTTGAAAACGCGCGTAGGTCGTTCCTACCTCTTGTTTTGTGTAGTTGGTTTTTACTGTTCCCTTTACCTTACTGGTGCCTTTCTCTATGCGCTGTCACATATGTAGTTTTGTGGGAAGTGACCATATTTAAACAAGTTTTTTCTCTGCGTGAACTATTTCCGTTTTCTGATGTGAATGATAACTACTGTTAAGTGGATATTATTTGATTTCATGAAAGTGACTCTTATGGTGTTTTCTTTTCTACAAAAAATGTGACATTTTATTTTAAAAAATGTGCAATTTGGTGTATGTTCTTTAAACATTTTGCTGCCGTAAAGGGTGGCTTGCTTTATTCTAAAAAACTCACCCTTTTTGGGAGTAAAATTTTTAAGAAACAGACACCAAATTGCATTTTTTTAAATAAAATGTCACATTTTTTTCTAGAAAAGAAAACACCATTAAATAGCCCACTTTGTAATTTAATGATATTTTTCTTTTGAAAAAATACTAAAGGCTCAGTTAGCCGGGAGTAACAGTAACAGTAACCTTACCGTAAAAAAGTAAGACCAATCTATTTCTTACAGATTGAGACGTAACATCGTACTGCTAACTGTAATCGTTCTAATTGCTTTACATACAACAAAATGAATCAGCTGATTTTAAACGTTACTGTTACTCCCGGCTAACTGAGCCTTAAATATGTTTTTAAGGCCTTTTATATGGCGGGAATTTATTCTCATTAGAGAGAGAGAGATGGAATAAATCATATGGCCCATATTAATTTTAATCACAATTTCGTATTACTCTTATTATTTCAAAGCAAAAGATCGCACTGCTGCTACTATTAACTACTGTTCATTATGGGAAATCTGGTTTATTCTGAAATCTGAAACATTAAAAAATACTTTGCAATTTTTTCGATTTTGCCTCTTTGGTTATTTGTTATTACATATTATTAAGCGTGTGTCTAATGACCCAAACACAAGGCTTATTGAAAATGACGAGAAATGGTCCATGAGTTTACATAGCTGCCATGTCAGTTTCTTCGTGGAGTTGAGGTTTGGAGCTAAGACGCTGTTAAATTATGCTGTTATTTAATTAATTATAAATTGGACAACAAATGTCTTATTGCAACATAAAACTAGTCCACTTACACAAGCCTTGTTTACTCGAATAAATTTCAAATAATTAGATTGCCATAATATTCTTCAGAAATAACGTCTTTGCTTTAAATTGATATATAAATTAAAAATTGTATTATGGGACTAAAAGTTTGCTATAGACCTCGAATAGGGCCTACTTTTAAAATTCTTTTGGAAAAATCGGGCTGGCTCGAACATTCTTTTCTACTTTTTTAACTTGAACAAATTAGCTTTAAACATCTTTCCATTGTAAGCTTCTGACCTGCCCTCGCAGGAAGGTATGTAGGAAGAGAATTTAAGGACATTTCACCTTGTGGTGTTACATCCTCCGGTGAAATCGGGTGCAGTGGTTAGATAGCTCCAGCTCCAGAACAATTCTGGTGAGTTGTACACTTAAATTGCGTTGGTTGCTCTCACATTTGGGGGCGGTTAGTAACACCACTGAGAGGAAGGTCACCATGGCAGGTACTCACGTTAATCTTTTGCATCATTGGGCTTTTCTGATTAAAAAAAGTACCAACTTATTTACAATTATACAACTTTTGCATCCCTGATAAAACGTGTATGCGGTTATTTTTAAAGAATATATTTTTGTTGTAGTTTCTAGGTTTGTTGTTGTATTATTTTTTATATCCAATATTCACTTGTTTTGGTATTTCGGGGGGGTTTGAGGGTAAATAATGTCTGCCTGCTAGTCAGCCAAATCTATAAAAAATACAAATAGACAGCTACACAATCATTTAGACTATTTGTCAGTCAGCCAAACTAACGAACAACAGCACTAACGGCCGACCAAGTGGCATAATTCTTATTTTTTTTTTTTTGCTATATTTAATATATTTTTTCGTATTGGGTGTTTTTATTTTTAGAACAATTTTAATGGTTCAAAAAGGTAAAATTTTTCTTATTTTCTTTCTCAAACACTTTTTGTCGGCCTCTTTTACTTTTTCTTCATAATTATCTATTTTAATGTTTTTACCGTCAATAATTTTTCTTTATTAAATTCACTTGTGTCAAATATTTGCACCTTTGATTTTCAAAAGCACGCGTCAATTTGGGAACTATGTATCTTTTCTGATTCTTTAAAAGAAATTAGTCCATTAATTATGATGACTGCTCCACTTTTTGCCTTAAAAAATATTTAATCATATGCTTAGTTTAACTCTTTAAGTTAAAATAAATTTATTTTTTTCAAATTTATTTTACTTATATACATCATCATCATCATCAATTTCATACATTTTTGTATTATTGTTGGGTGAACTGTGCAGTCAGCCAGCCAGCCAGTTGTTCAAAACACCACCACCACACTACCACTTTTTCACTTTTCGGTTTTGTAATTCTTTAAATTTCGTTTTTATTCTTTAGATCCCGTCCGTTCTCGTCGCATTGAGTTTGACAACTAAATTCCAATTCGAATTATTTTCTTGAGGTTGGTTGGATTTTGCCGAAAATTCTTTTCACTTTTGAGTGAAAATATCGACGCGTCGAATGGAGAGCATGAATGACAGGGGATTTAGAATGAAGGAAAAAAGAAGAATTGAATGTAAATAAATAATTGTGGTGTGTTATTTGAGTTGGCAACATTGTGTTGTTAAGAGTGGCGGTAAATTGTGCGCATGTCAGCAAATTTGAATGGCACAGAAGACGTCAGTTTCTGGTAGGGTTTCTATACAATAGTAGTTTTGTATGATTTCGGTTACCATTTAAAAATTTTCTGACAAATTTAGATTATCGAATAATTTTACTTTTATAATTTCAATAACAATTTTATACAATTTCAACTTTAAAGCTACGTTCACAATCAAAAAAACATTTTCACTTGGTGTTCACAACAGAGCAAAAATTTTTTTGCAACCACACACGATTTGCATTTAGAAACTGTTTGCAAATTTTAGCCACAACAATATTATGCATTTATTATTAGTTTTCATTCAAAACTAAATAAAATTATTTTAAACGTCAGAAACAATTTCATACAAATTGTTGCTGAAGTTAAAGTAGACTCAACTTTAGTTACGTTTTTTTGTTTTAAAAATGAAAGGAAAATATATGAAATACTTTGGGAAGAAAAAAGATAGAAGATAAAACGAAATTGCTGCTCTGAATGTGAACAAAGCTTAAATGATGTATTATTTAAATGAATTTCTCTGAATTTGTAATAGGTATGTACATTTATTTATATACTTTAAGTAATCAGAGAACTAAGTGAGAATCGGATAATATGCCGAAATTTTTTATGCCGAAAATCACTGCAACTCGTAGAAAGCTCCCGACAATGTATCTAAGTTTTACAGTTATAATTAATATGTTCTAAAAGTCGACGCCAATAAGAAACGGTTATATGTACCAAAGTGAAACCACCTAAGGACAATTTACACTTTCACACAAGTCTTACGGATGTTAAGGGAAATACAACCCTGTCATGACAAGTTGTTATTGTTTTTTTAATATTTTCAAACAATAATAAGCTTAGGAATGCATTTTCGTCAAAAAAAAAGCGAGACTTGTGTTATAGTGTAAAGTACACTTAAACAATGTAATTAGATTTTATTCGATCAGATATAAAAGAATTTGCTATATATAAAATTTTCAGGTTGCGCGATAAAATTTAACTTAAATCAAGATTTTATAAAAGTTGGAATTTTTAATCGTAATCGCAAGAAGTTTTGAACGATTAATCGCGACTACGATTAAATAATAATCTACCTGCAAACCCTAATTTCAAGTATTTTTTTTATTGACGTAAATTTTTAAAAATACAACACGAACACAGGGTGTGAAATATGAATACAGAAACCGTTAAAGTTAAATGTGAATAAAAAAAAGATTTCAGCAGGGAAGCATAAGAAATTTTATGAAACACTTCTGTTATGAAAGCGTTTTATGATAAATTCATCAAGTTGTTTTTTTTCTTTAAATAAAACAAAGCAAGTTATAATATCGTATTCGGCTAGACCGAATCTGATATACCTTTCCCCAGGAATCAGAATTATATTTATTTCAAATATTAAAAGAAACCCCGATCCCGATATCGAAATTAGTTCCCTTTACCTTAGAAACCAAAATTTCGAGTTCATACCGGTTCACTTTTTATTCACGTTAGACGTTTTTCATAATGTTTTTCATAAGTAGTTTACAAGAAACTTATATGACTGTACAGTTATGACGAATCAATGAATACAGCATTAAAATTTTTATTTAGTTTGAAACACAACAATATTTTGTTTAAAATATTGTTAAATATTATTTAGGTCAGTATGACTTGCTAGGCTACCTTGTGAATCCGCCAAATTTGTAAAATTTAAGATAACAAAAACTTAAAAAAAACAATTCTTTTTTCGGCTGGGCCAAATTTTTGATAACATCAACCGAGATTTAGAATTTTATATGAGTAGGCCTTATATGACCCCTTATTGTTCTATTATCCTTTACGGTTTTGGGGTTTTATGGGACCAATGGAAAGCTATGGGCAGATCATTACAAAATTTTACGATTTTATTTACATTCATAAAAAACTTAATTGGACCTCATTTATCCAAAAAATCATTTTAAGTTAATAAAACGTAGTGGAGTGCTTTCGGAAAGTGGAATGTATGTTTATGGGCCCCCGTGGTCTTTCAGGCATCATCTTAAGGATATTTAACTTTCTGGTGTTGTATGCCAATGTCAGGAGACCTTCACGATCTCTTACGATCTCGGATGATCACAGACCCTTTCTGGCGCCACGGGAGACATTAGTCCCCTGTCGCACGGCAGCGGATTGACTATTGGTTGTGGCCTCCGTTAGTATGCTTCTTTCGGGAAATGCTTTTTATCTTTTAGGAAGATTCTCTTTGCGGAAGTTTCACTTTTCCGTTGAAAATATACTTTCGGGGAAGGCGGCTTGATTGTGGTTTCGTAATATCCTGAAAATCCTATAAAAAGGCGGATTTTTCACCACTTGTGGTAGAGAAGGTGCTGTTGTTACTCTACAGATGCTGCTACCATATTTCAAAAGCAGTGGAGGTTAGATAGCTCCAGCTACTAAGCAAGGGGCAGGTTCATAATCTTGCCGGATTATGCACTGAAATTGCCACCTGGGTGTGGTTGTTGCGTTCACAATCGGCAGGCGGTTGGTAAACGCATTATTTGTCACCCAGTGGTTAAGATAAGGAATTTAACGAATACTGATATATCGGCAAAACTTCGGACTTGCCGATATATCGGTATCGGCGATATTTTACTGTCAATACGATGATACTTTTTTTTATAGTTATATTGAAAAAAACAACCATTTAATTTTCAATGCACTTAAGTAGGAAACGTTAAGTGCACGCAAATTCAAATGATATAACACGCCCTACATAGGTTAAGAATACATCTTATAGTTAAGAAGATATTCTACTTTTAAATTTAAAATTCTTATTTTGTTTGATTTTGCTTGAATTTTATTTTGTTGTTAGTTGGCTAAAAAAGATTTTTTTAAAAAGTAGCTCTGAATTTTAAGTTATAAACAGGGCATGTTTTTTATGGCATATGCCATTTTTTGCTATTTCTTAAATTATTTCGTTAAAAAGCTATTTTTGGTCCAGCTTGCCAAAAAAAAAACACCTTTTTGCCACCTAGAATACATTTTTAAATAAGCTAAGCGCTAAGCTAATTGCGTTAACACAATGATAAAAGTGCGATAATATTTGAAAAAAAATTGGCGACAATTTATTATGTGTAAGTTTGCAATTTATTCTAGGTTCTTGAGTAATTCTCAGTTGATCTAGCCTTGCACATCTGTCTCAAATATAGGACAACCTCACTAAAAAATTTGGTGATCAGAATTCATACTACTGAATTTCGTAAAAGTTTATGCATTATTTATTATAGGCCCCATAGAAAGCCTTTCTTCAATTCTCTTTTGAAACTGCATTCGTGTTCATAAAATTAAACTTTTTTTTGCAGCACTTAAGTATTTTACGGCCCTTTGTTCCTACTAGGAACCACAGGACATAATATAAGTATTTTGCATGTCTTCTTACTTTCTTCTTCTTCCTCTCAATAACAAACTACCGTAGGTCCCATATAAAGCTATTCTTGGGAGATACTTAAATAAGCATAAAAACGCAACAAATTAAGATAAGTTTTGGTTCAATTTAGTTTTGTGAGACAAGAAATCACACTTAAAGAATTTTATGGCAATCAGTCCACAACACAGTGCATCAAAATTCGGGACATCGCCGCCAGCCTCAATACTTGCAACGCGAAATGAAACTAGATTTTTAGTTGAGAAAATCTACCAACAAGTTTTGAAAAGTGAGCTTGGGTTAATGAAATATCGGCCCCTAAAGTTTTTGAATTTTTTGAAAAGGCGTTTGGTATAAGTCAAAAAAAAAAAAAAAAAATTTACTAAACATACTTCTGAGCTAAAAGACTATTTCAGAATTGTATGGCGATTCTTTGCTTAGAATATGTTTAGGGGTAATTTTTTTTTTCATTTTTTTAAAGTATAACTCCTTTATTCATTGATAATTTTACAGATTTATAAATTGATGCCTTGTTGTTACTTTAATAACATAAATTTAAAAAATACGAAAGAGACTAAAAAAGAAAAAAAAAATAATAGAAGAAAAAAAAAATCATAATAATAATAATAATAATAATAATTAGTATTGTGGTTATTTTATTGAACTATTTATGGTTTTTAATCCAAATTTTTAATATTTTTAATTAGGCTTAAGTTCATTAAATTTAATTTTCATTAAATTATTTTTATGAAGAAAGGAATTTTACAACATGAAAATTAATTAAAATTTATTGATAATTTTTCATTCTTGACTCAATCTGGGCTCGAACCCAGGTGTTTACGGACAGGTTACCCTGACATGTTTCGATTGCAACCACTCAATCTCCTCAGAGGGCTTGCCGTTTAACACTCGCAGCCATCGACGACTGCTGACGTCATTAGTCAAACATCAATCCTTAAACCAAATTGTATTCAACCTTTGGTAGATCGAAATTTGCTTTGAATGATTATCTATTTTAATTTATTTAAACATGTTATTCCTTTACTTCTGTTTTTTCGTACTTATAATTTAATGAAAATTAAATTTAATGAACTTAAGCCTAATTAAAAATATTAATAATAATAATATTTATGCATGTAAGTACATTTATACAAGTTTAATTCAATATTTACATATGCATATTTAATAAAAAAAAAAGAAAGAAAAAAAATTATATAAGTAGAATTTAAAATTTACATTAAAAGTGTTTCTATGTTTTGTAGTAGATGGACTTTAATATGATTTTTAAATGTTGAAATTGCATTTATATTTCTCAAACTTTCAGGCAATTGATTATATTCAATAGGCCCAGCATATGAAATTCTTTGCTTAGTTAAATCGAGACGGCATCTAGGAAAACTTAAGTTAAGAGCTTGTCTAGTATATCGTTGCGTGCGACTAAAATTTTGAGCAAATTGCACAGATCGCTGTTCATTTTCTTTCAGTGTCTTGAGAACATAGATTAAAACCTTTTGTTTATACAATCCTCGTATAGGCAATATATTTGCTGCATGCCTCTGAAACAAGTCCAGTGTAGAATACTTTAAAGGCAGATTAAATACAAGTTTCAAAGCTTTGTTCTGAGCTGATTGAAGTGACTTCAAATAACTATTAATTTTTGTCCTTATTTTTAACCTCCCCACAAAAGTATACCAAAACGACACTTAAGAGGGTTAAAATAATCTACGAATATTTTCTGCATCAAATTTTACTAGGGGCCTTCTAGGACCATAAAATCGTGCAATGTATGTAAAACGTGTTTTCGAAAAATTAAAAAACTTCAGGGCCCGGAATTTCAAAAATCCGTTTTACATACATTGCACGATTTTATGGTCCTAAAAGACCCCTAGTAAAATTTGATGCAGAAAATATTCGTAAAATATTTTAATCCTCTAAAGTGTCGTTTTAATATACTTTTGTGGGGAAGTTAAAACAAGGACAAAAACGACCCCTTGAAATGAGTGTTGATATTTCGAGGGCCCTGAGCTGAAGCGAACCGAGTAAGTGAACTGCTTCATTTCTTCATTTCTCTAGCTTTTGACTTGGGCTTATGCCCGTAACTTCTACAAACATATATATAATCGTGTTCATACCTAACAGTTATCTCACTTATGCGGTAACACTATTTTGTTAATTTCGACTTTAAGTTTGGCTACGTGAATAAGCTACGGAAAATCGATGGTGTAAAATACGTAAAATTTTTACGCGTAGGTAAGAAATGAATGAGGGTATATGTGAAGCTATATTTGTAGAAGTTGAAACGAGCGCTTCTAATTCGGTGCTTGTCGGTGTTGTTTATTTACCACATGGAAGTTTCAGCTTATGTGATAGTTTTTTGGAAGATCTATCTGTTCAATATAGAAGTAGTGTATTTATGGGTGATTTTAATACAAATATTTTTGAGATTGGTGATGAGGTGAGGAGATATTGTAGAGACTATAACTTACATTTAGTTCATAATAACTTGCCAACACACTTTGATAGCTATTATCATGTTACTAAATTAATAGATTTTTTCCTGGTATCTGATATAAATATGGTTGCTGTGTCCGGTCAGTTTCAGGTTCCAGCTCTTAACTCGCATCATGCCTTAATTTATATTTCGGTTTCTATTCATGTTGATCATGTACCTGAATATATATTGTATAGGGATTATAAGAATATTAATTTAGCTGAGTGTGAAAGGGAATTACGGTTGGTCGACTGGAGCTATATTTATGGCATTTCAGACACCAATGGTCAAGTTGATCATTTTAACTTCATTATCTTGAACTTTTATAATAAATACGTGAAAACTAGGAGAAGGAAAATTAAGAGCAGAGACAAGGGGTTTGAATGTAGAGAGATTATTGAGGCAAGACAGCTAAGGGATCTGGCATTTAAAGCCTATAATGAACAAATGGATGATCGACGTTGGAAAATTTTCTGCAAATACCGCAATAGGATGAAGCATATTATAAGAAAGTTTAAAAGGAGAGAATGTGAGCGGTTGTTTGGCAATGAAAGTCCAAGTGAAATTTGGAATAGGTTGAAGTACGCTGGTTTTGTTGAAAAAGGAATTGGTGATACTTTTCAGGACTTGAATGCTTTGAATAAAAGTTTCATTTTACCTGAAGATGTTGCTGGAAATAATGCAGTTAGATTTGATAATGTTTATATTAATGGCTTTGACTTTGGAAGGATAGAGGAATATGATGTTTATGAGGCAATGGCACGGATCAAGTCCAGGGCAATTGGGCCTGTTGGATTATGCATTAAATTCTTACGTCTAGTTTTACCGTTTGTTTTAAGGCCTCTGACGCATATCTACAATACTATTCTTATGACTAATGTGTACCCAGATAACTGGAAGTTTGCTAGAATTGTTCCGATAGCTAAAAAGAAAAATCCTGTTAGTACTGCCGATTTCAGACCAATTAGCATACTCCCGATTTGTAGTAAGATAATGGAGATTATAATGAATAAACGCATCGTGGCCTATATAGGTCAAAATAATATGATATCTGCTCGTCAATCTGGGTTTCGAGCAGGCCATAGCACAACTACTTTAGTACTGGATCTAACGGAACAAATTAGGAGGAATTTGGACATTGGTTTTGGTGCGGTAGTTGTCTTTTTAGATTTCTGTAAAGCATTTGATTCTATCAACCACGCATTGCTTTTGCAAAAATTGCATCGTCAATATAAGTTCTCGTCGGGAGCTTGCAGATTGATTTCTTCGTTTTTATATAATAGGTACCAATATGTAAAAGTAAAGGACAACATGTCTGAATGTGCTCGAATCTACTGTGGAGTTCCTCAAGGATCGATTATGGCTCCTTTACTATTTATAATGTTTATCAATGACCTTTATGAAACACTGTCATTCTGCGCTGCACAAAATTATGCGGATGATGTACAACTGTATTGTTGTTTTGATGGTAGGACTTCTATGTCTGAATTTGTAAACTTATTTAATAATGACTTGTGCAAAGTCACTCAATGGGCTGATCGGAATAAATTAAAACTTAACCCAATAAAAACGTATGCAATGAGGTTTGGCAATTGTGTTATGTCATTGCCGAAATTAAATGTGAGCGGCAGGGACATTGAGTATGTGTCTAGCTACAAATCCCTAGGCTTCTATTTGGATGAAAGGATAACTTTTGAAAGGCATATATGTAGTATTGTGTCTAGGGTGAATTTAACACTTAGAAGGGTTAATACTCTTGGATTATGCCAATTTTTATATATGGCATGGAGGTTTACACTGACACGACAATAACGAATATTGATAAGCTGAGGAAGTGTTTTAATAGGGTAATACGTTTTGTATATAGACTGGATTGGAGAGCTCATGTTTCAGTTGAGACGAAGGAGTTTTTAGGAATGTATTTCAACGATTTCGTAAATAACCGGCTTATTAGTTTATTTTATAAAATAGAAAAATATGGATGCCCGCAGTACTTGCAAAATCTTTTCACTTTCTCGCACTCCTCTCGTACTACAGCTATTATATGTCCTAGAATCAGTACAATGTATATGGAGAAGTCGTTTGTAGTGAGAATATCCAGACTGTGGAACAGTGTTATCCCATACAATGCGCGCAATTTTTGCTTAGTGTTCAAAATTTTCAGACACTCTTTAAGGAGAACATGTAAAACATATTTTATTTTTTTTTTCCCTTTCTCGTCTTTTATCACTGGCCATCTGGACCTTATATTGTGTATGTCTATTTTTTTTTCTTTCCTAATTCCTGTAATATACATGTTTCGCGCAACTAGTACTAGTTTTAAGTAGTTTAAAGTAAATATATCTACTTGTAGAAATACTATGTAATCCATTTGGCCTTTTAGGCTTCCGGAATTACTATATGAATTCAATAAAAATCTAAAATCTAAATCTAAATACGTTTGAAAATTATGAAAACCGTAGATATCTATGCACAGCTAGATATCTATTTGTAGAAATTACGGGCATTAGGGGTGCAACACTTTCTAATTTAGTCCGTTACAGAACTTAATAAAGTTAAACTTTGCGGAGAATTTCGCACTGAAATTTATTTATAAAAAATTGCTTATGATTTATTTCGCTTCAGCTCTCAACCCTCCAGTTGTTGTATACTTGTTGCTATTTAATGTCTTGCAATTAACATTTATTGCACAGTAATTAATAAACTTTACACAATCGTATTTGTTGCATCAAACTTCGAGCGGTTTTTACTGTAAAGGTTGTGTAGAAGGAATGAAATTTAGTTGAGTTTAAGCAGTTCTTTAAAGCGGTGTTCGCTAAAAACCATAAAAATTTTAATACAAAATTTCATTAGAAATTAAACTATAATGCGTTATACTTATTTAATTTTTTGCATAATTTTAATGGTGCCGTTTGCGTTAAACATTTGGCTTACAAATGATTTACAAGACCTCAAGATGGCCGATTTTATTAATGTGGCCCTGTACATGACGAAACGATTTATAAGTCCAAAGACAACTACCTTAATCATTATGGAAGAGTGTGAGTTTGTTTGTGAGGAGATCAAGAAATATCACACTACACTTTTGTATCATTTTCTCAATAATCTAAATGATACTTTGACCATACAATTGCTATTTGCACAGCCAGAATATCGTCCCTGGGACTATAATTTATTTGTTGTGGACTCTTGGGCAGCATTTGAGTTGAGTTCAAGTACCGAAAATTGCAATTTTTGCGAATGATTAAATAATTCCTTTTTTTTACTAAATTTAGTTCCCTGCGTATTATAATTCCCTCGACAGAACATGAACGAGATTTTTATTTCTTCATTTTGTTGACCTGGAGTTCCGATTTTATTATACCTCGCAATCTTAACAAAATTTTCGAGTTGTGTCTACATATCAATGTAAACAATGTTGTTGTTATGGCCAAATTTAAGCTTAGTAATTTTATTGGATTTTACACCTATCAAATCTTTACTTCGGATAACTGTGACTATAAACTAACGTCACTAGAAATTAATCGCTTTGAAAAGGGACGACTTAAACATGAGTTTCTATTTCCAAAACAATTGAACAACTACTTTGGTTGTTCTCTTTCAGTATCGGCCCAGATTTATGCACCACTTTTAACATTTGATGGCGATATCAAGAATCAAGATAATTTAAAGGATATGAAACGTTTGGGCGGCATAGAAGGCGAAATTCTTAAATTGCTAGCGGAAGCACTGAATTTTACAATTCGCATGAATTTTAGAAGGGAGTTAAGTACGATTAACTTAAATTCAAATTCCACTGGGTGTTTTAAGGATGTAAGTGGGAACGAACTTTGCGTATTGCATATGAAATAATTTTGTTTTTATTTCAGTTAGAAGAGAAAACTGCTCATGTTGCCATTGGAGCCTTAAGTTCAACTATGGAAAATAACGAAAAATTCACTCAAACATTTGCTTACCACACCACCGCATACAAGTTTGTGGTACGCAGTAATGTTTTTTTCGGATCCATTAAGCAATTAGTAAATCCATTTAGCAAATCAACCTGGATGCTATTGCTAGCATTGTTTGCCATATCGATTACCATTATACAGATAATAGTGCTTTTAAAATCACCAAAAACAAGTAATTTCGTTTTTGGAAACCGCAACAAAGACCCAACTTTTAATTTGCTTTTAACATTTCTGGGTTATTCGATGTCAAATCGTTTTTTACCCAAACGAAATTTTGCCCGTTTCATTTTAATGTTGTGGCTTTTATTCGGATTGTTAATGCGAAATGGCTATCAAGGTAAAATGTTTGACAGCCTGAGATTAGCCAAACGCAAACCAGTTCCCAAAACAATTGCCGAACTCATTGCCAAGGACTATACTTTATTAAGCTCTGAGTATACAAGTTTCTACCCGATACATAAAACATCGATTGGGCATGATTACTCTTCGGTATTGCAGCAATTGCAATCGAGTGAAAAGCCTATAACAGGAGCTTTCATTTCGGATGCTTTAATTCATTATAATTTTTTAAATCGCAATTCAAGTTCTCTGACTTCTGTCGCTGAAAGTATTTTCTCCTATCAGTGCGTCATATACTTAAGGAAAAATTCAATACTACGTGAAAGCTTCGAAAGGAAGCTTAAATTATTCACTTATTCTGGCATTACATCGCACATTGCAAAACAACATGTTCGTTCAGATTTTGAGGACATGAATAGCAGATCGCAGGATGTTGGCACTATAAAGTTTAGAAACTTGAAAGGATTATATTACATATGTGGTTCAATGTTTCAAGTTTCGCTAGTAATGTTTGTATTGGAATTATTAACAAAAAAATCGCAAAAATTGAAACGGATTATGGACTGGTTAAATTAAATATTAATTTAGTTTTAAATGCTAATTTTCTTTAAAGCCCTGGTATTTGTTGTCGATTTACTTCTTTTGCAATTCATTTAGAATAGTAATTTATTTTCTATGTATAAAAATAAATTTTATAATTGCACACAAACGCAAGATTTATCCGTGCCTTGTAATATTCTAAGACAGTTCTATTAAATAAAATTATTGCAGAAGAAGAAAAGGTAATCTAAATATAAGTCGGCAAAGATAAACAGTATAGAACACCTTCCTCCTCTGTTTACCAATCTATTTTAAAAACAAGTAAGAGTGCTATATTCGGCTATGCCGAATCTTAAATACCCTTCACCATGGTGAGATAAGAACAAGAAGTTATATAAACATGTTAGAGTGCTATATTCGGCTATGCCGAATCTTATATACCCTTCACCGTGATGAGATAAGAACAAAAAGTTATATACATAAATAACGTTCTTTAGATAGGTATAAATAAATATTAATTGAGCCACGCCAACTTTTCATTTCTTCATGCCGAAGAATATAAAAAAACAAAAAAATTATTTATGTATGTACCTAAGCCCGTTTGCTCTTTTGCCAAAGTTGTATCTGAAATTCGTTTTATAATCTTAAAATCGTTTTTTAGAATATAAAAAAATTAAATAAAATAAATGAAAAAAATTCTTTTTGGGATTCGAACTGGCAATATCATCAGTCTCAGGAGAGAACTTAACAACTGGGCTACGAATGCTTTTACTTAAGAAGCGTTAAATTAAAATATATTGAGTCTATTAGTTTGTTTCTTTATTTGAGCGGCATATCATATACATGCATTAATGTGTATGTGTATGCGTAAAATTACAAAATCACATTACAAATAAAATCCACCACTTGTAGTGAAGGGTATAAAAAAACAACAAAAAAAAAAAACTACACTACCAACACTGTATTACCATAGCCACTGTATGACCGTAGAAACCAAAATTGAATTGGTTTGTATGGTATGTTTATGTCGTTTTGGTATAAACAGTGTTGGTATGGTAATGTCACGTCTAATTGGACCTTTAAAGGACAAAATTTGAGGCAGTCGTGGTTTTTTACTAATTTCTCAGCCATTTATGGACCGATCTTGCTGAATTTCAATAGCAAGAAATGTAGGACTATATGTGACATAAATGTAAAAAAACCTAGTCGCAATCATTTCTGTAGTCTCCGGAAAACACATATCAAACGTAAGACGGACGGACGGACATCGTTAAATCAACTTCTCTCCTCATAAGGACCCAGAATATATATACTTTATAAAGTCTAAGATCAATGTTGTAGAAATTACAAACGGAATGACAAACTTATATATACCCTTTTCCACCTGAGGTGAAGGGTATACAAATACACCATTTTAAAGGTAAATATTTTGTATTAATACATGTCAAAAACTCAAGTATTATGAGAAAGTGTGAATGTAATGTGTCAAGAATATGACAAGTATTACGAAACACAATTTGACATCCCATACGACTTCATCGTTTTTTTTAAATTTTTGAAAAAAATAATACTTTGCATTTGATCAGAGTTTCATTTTAACAAAAGTATTTTCATGTGTGACGGTGTGAAGAGAAACTGTAATGTTAAATTAGATATTTTGACAGTCGCAAAAAATCTCAATAGATTTTTATCTCACAAAGTATGTATTATGAAATACGTAAGACTTGTGTGATAGTGTAAGCTAGTCTTTACGAAAGTGCCCCATATATATTTTTTTTTAAATCTAAAGGGGGCAAAAAAGGGTAAAATACCGATATCTTCAAAACTAAGAGACACAAAAAAAAAAAATAAATTAATACGTATCGTTGTTATTAGAAAAATAAGTGTACAGGAGTTTGGTACCTTTTTTGAAATTCGGCCCTTTCGGGACTTCTTTGTCACCCCATCTTTCTTTTAAACCAATAAACATTAAAATACAAATTATACCAAATTCGTTACAAATATAAATTTGTAAATATTTCGAAATTCGAACGTTCAGGCGGTGAAAATTTTACCTATGTATGTATTTTTGATGCTTTTTTTCAAAACATTTTTCTTCATGTATTAACAATATTAAAATTTTTGGTACTTCTCTCTATTGAAGTACCACAAATTATCAAAAAGGGGAAATACTGGAATTCAAATTTCTTTCCTTTAAGCTTCGTTCACAATCAAAAAATCATTTTCACTTGGTGTTCATAATAGAGCAACAATTTCTTTTGAAACCACACACATTTTGCATTAAGCAACTGTTTGCAAATTTTAGCCGCAACAATATTAAGCATTTATTATTATTTTTTTCAACATTTTGTTCAAATTTTCATTCAAAAGTTAATAAAATTATTTTAAACGTCATAAACCATTTCATAAAAATTGTTGCTGAAGTAAAAGTAGGCTTAACTTTAGTAAAATTTTTAAAAAAATTGTAGTTAAATTTTTGTTCGCAAAATGAAAGGAAAATATATGAAATACTTTGGAAATAAAAAAGATAGAAGAAAAAAATAAATCGTTGCTCTGATTGTGAACACAGCTTTACTTCTGTGTTATGTAATAGGGGGTTCATTTAATCGGTATTTTGCTTTAATCAGTTAATCGCTCGATTAATCAACCGTGGTTTTGGTTTAATCGGTTAATGATCGGTTCATTTTATTTTTCATCGGTTAACCGATTAATAAAGTTTTTTTTATAAATTAAGTAATTTCAATAAATAAAATGCATAAATTATTTATTATTTGTAGTTTATTAGTAAAAAAAACCATAACATACCAAGCATAGCAATTCTTGAACTAAAACTAGCAAACAAACAAATAATTCATAAATATGTTATATGTATGTATTTTTTAATTATAATACATAATTATAATACATACCGCAAAAAAAGCTTAAGCGACATAATTTTCGTATTTTTCAATTTATGACTTTATTGGCAACACTTGCATCATGTCCTATAATTTCATGGTCACATAAGGTACCGTTAGGATTTCATAGCAAAAACAATTTTATCTCATGCGGCAACCTTTAAACAAAATTTATATGAAATAAAATAGAAAAACCTTCTCCTGTCATGGCTCGATATGTATTTATTAAAAAAGAGATTGTGAAATAGCATTTTATTAGTTATTTCAATAGTGTAAAATAATCTTTTAGAAATTACTTTGGCTTAAATGTTTAGGATTTACGCGATTCTTCTCTTTAGTTTTGATAAAACTCGACTTGGAAAAAATTCAAAGCAACACATAATACAGAATATTTAATTGTTCAGTCCTTTTCCTGGATTTTTCTAAGCATATAAAATCTTCCTTTAGAGTCCTGTTTTAATTTTTAAAATTTTTAACACTTCTAATTCTTTCGGTTAATTCTGTTAAAGGATTGCCTGTGTTACTATCGAGAGTTTCTTCTGTTGTCAGGTCATCATCTGACTTATCCTGGCAAAGCTCGACCGTGCATATTGTGTTTCGTTGTTGGTATGTATTTTAAGAATGGATTGCTAGAAGGAAATATATTGTATAAAACAAAATATTTTCTTAACACATACCTTTTGTATATGAGACGATAATATATGTACTGTAAATATACGTAGGGAAAATACCTATTTGTAGGGATTTTATTTTTAAAAATTACCATACGGAAAATAAGGAATGATTTTTTGAAATCATTAGAATTTAAGGACGTTTTCAAAGTTGTAAGGATTTTTGTGGTGACAAGTTTTTGAGTACGTAGGGCTGTATAGGGGCTTTAAAAATATATAACATCACTGATCTGGGGTATCCTTTTATCTACTCCTACTAAAGCAATATAAAACCTAATAATGTACACAAATTTATAGTTTGTTGATTCTTTAAAAGTTTGAAAGTTCTAACGCATACAGTTTTGTAAATAGACGAAAATAATTGTTAGCTATGCTTGGGCGGTCGGTGCCAATTCCGCAAAAAAACTTTGAAAAATTATAAGGCCTATTGTACCTTTCAGACCATCAGTAACATACTGCAAAAATTTTATAAAAATCGATCCAGAGGTTTAGGTGTCAATATACATTATTATATATAATATTTTTTAACTTAAGTGCAAATATACATTCTTATACATATATAATATTTTTTAACTTATGCTATGTTCACATTTGGCTTCTTAAACGCGTTTAAGCAGCTCGAACGTGATTAAGCTCTAATCACTTCAAAATCGAGATGATTACCCATACATTGAAGTGATTTGTTAATCACTTCAAATCGACATGATTACAACTAAATCACTTCATAAACCACATAGAATCCACTGAACATACCCTAATAATGTAGAATCGCTCGATTGTGTACAACCGGCCAAGATGTCTGCTAAATGTTTTTATTTTTTTTTTCCTTAAATAATTCATAAATTTTCACAATTTCATCATTAAATTGATTAAAATAATCTTCTGATAACTTTATAAAAGTGTTTTTATCCATTTTTAATACTTTAAAGAAATTTAAATTTGTTTGTTGTTTTTTTGTGTGCTTGTGTGTGTGTTTTTTCTTAATCGTCTGTCATCTTAATCATCTCAAATGTAATGTGAACGGCTTTGATTAGCTAAATCAACATTTTGCTTAAACGCGTTTAAAAACCCAAATGTGAACATAGCATTAAGTGTTTTTAATACATAAATATTTTGGTTACTTTTTATTGCGTTTGGTTACTTTATTTTGTTTTGGTCGTGGCAGCACTGAACACAATTCTACATATTAAATATTCAATATTTTTGCTTTAACTCAATACAAAAAAAAGAGTACATGGCATTACATCGTCTTGTAGTTAAGTACATACATGAATGTTTTATCTTAAGTACGAATTTCGTTATCTATTTAATATAATTTAAATACAGAACACAATTTTCATTAAATCCGCATGTATAGAGTTTCTATTAAACAAATTTTTCTTTTTCCATTTCTATTTCCGTCTTATAGTATGTTCACATTTGGGTTTTTAAACGCGTTTAAGCAAAATGTTGATTTAGCTAATCAAAGCCGTTCACATTACATTTGAGATGATTAAGATGACAGATGATTAAGAAAAAACACACACACAAGCACACAAAAAAAACAACAAACAAATTTAAATTTCTTTAAAGTATTAAAAATGGATAAAAACACTTTTATTAAGTTATCAGAAGATTATTTTAATCAATTTAATGATGAAATTGTGAAAATTTATGAATTATTTAAGGAAAAAAAAAATAAAAACATTAAGCAGACATCTTGGCCGGTTGTACACAATCGAGCGATTCTACATTATTAGGGTATGTTCAGTGGATTCTATGTGGTTTATGAAGTGATTTAGCTGTAATCATGTCGATTTGAAGTGATTAACAAATCACTTCAATGTATGGGTAATCATCTCGATTTTGAAGTGATTAGAGCTTAATCACGTTCGAACTGCTTAAACGCGTTTAAGAAGCCAAATGTGAACATACTATTAAGCCTAGTACTCTGTTCAAATTTGTGAAAAATGTTGTGCAACATTTATTATTTCACACGAAAATTTTGACATGTATCGATGTTACCTATCATGCGAGTTTGTACAATTTGCCGATGTTATTCCTGCAAAGTATGCGACATTGTTTTGCGTATGTAAACAAACCCCACATGTATTTTACTAAAAATAATTTTTTTTAATAAAAAAGAAAGTAAATATGGATAAAAAACTGTTACCGGTTGTGTTATATTAATTTTTTATTTCTTATTAATTAATCAGTTCATCCATTTTTGCTTTTGATTCAAATTCCACGTGAAATAAGTGCAGCTTACTTTATTTCGCAGTTGTAAAAAAATGTTGCCAGAAACATTTCGGAACTTTTTCACAAAATGAACAGAGTACAACTCGATCAACATTATTTCATAGATATTCCGCACAAGTTTTTTTCATATGCGTTTTGACAGCATTTCACGTGAAATGTTGAACAGAGTACCAGGCTTTAAGCGAAATACTTATATTCTATTTCTAAATAATTCCACTGTGCACGAATTTGGCACTTTTCTTTAACTAGCTGGGCAACCTTCCAGTAAAGCTAATTTGAGTACGCTGAATTCAATGGTGATAGTCATATTTCGAAGTGAGCGTTCGTATTCGCGATTTACAATTTTAACTCTAATATAACATAAAATCATATTTGTTATACATTTTGGATCATTGTTCAAATAAAATCAATCCAACTCGGTTAAAAACAATTTTTCGTTACTTTTTTTTCGCGGAAAAATTTTTTTTCTTAACTCTATTACAAGTGCAAGTTCGAAAACCTCAATACACTCACACTTTTTTATAGAACCACAAGAAAAAAAGCTTCGTTTAAAAGTTAGGCTTTCCCCTAGTTATTCCGCACCTTGACATATGTTTTTCTTTGTCTTTGTTCACCGTACCATTATTTTATTTAAAATATTGTTTCATTTACATTATAGAAAATTCTCAAAACGATTAATTAAATCGGAAAATTTGTAAAATATGAATATCGTTTAAATAAGATTAGATAAGTGAAGAGAAAATTAAAAAAAAAAATTATTTATTATATAATACTTTGTAATTACACTTAATAGAAAGCCATTTATATTTTGCAGTCTATCGCCTGCAAATATCAAACTTTAAAAAAACTTATAATTATAAATGGAATGTATCAACGGAACATTTTCTAACAACTAGACAACAGTGTTGAAGTTTATGTATTTTTACATTATTCAATTTTATTTGGTAACTTCTTTATAGTCAACCGTACTTAAAATGGCCATTGTTTTAAGAAAGGCGGTTCTATGAAATTTGTTCATGTGGCCATTGACATGATAAATCGGTTTATAAAGTTTATATTTATATTATATTATATTTATATTATTTATATTAAAGTGTAAATTAATTTACGAAAATTTTAAGCTTTTATAATACATTGTCAATATTAAGGGTTTGCAATACCGGACGAGTATTTTGAAATTGGCATTTCAGGCATTAAATTTTTAAAAATTTTTAAAAATGAGAATTAATAAAAACAGTTAACAGTTTAATTTTTATTTTTTTTTATCTCGACGTAAAACACTTTATGTACGTTAAATTTTTGAGTATATAATACTGACTTAAACACGTTAACTGAACTACATAACGTCGCGTTTCACCTAAGAAAACTTAACTTTTAAAATATGGGTCTTGAAACAAAATATTTTTTTATTACAAAACTTGGGTTTGGGACTCACTGAATGGTGTAGAAACATTTTTTGTAAAAATTTGTGAATTACATTTTTAAAAATAATTAGTATTGTGGTTATTTTGTTGAACTATTTATGGTTTTTAATCCAATTTTTTTTTTTTTAATATTTTTTAATTAGGCTTAAGTTCATCAAATCTAATTTTTATTAAATTATTTTTATGAAGAATGGAACTTTACAACATGAAATGAATTAAAATTGTTATTGATAATCTTACATTCTTGACCGTGGCCGGGGCTCGAACCCTGGCCGGCAGGTTATCATGACATGTTTCGATCGAAACCACTCGATCTCTTAAAATGTATCTTAATTTAGTTTAATTTTATTTTTTTGCTCTTTATGCATCGCACCGCCAAAATGTTGGCTATGTAAAAATAGTTATGGTCGTTCTTAGAAATTAATCCCCTAAAGGCACGTTTTAACCTCTTAGGGTCGGAAAATGAATTTTCGGGAGCCATGTTTAGATATTAATCCATTAATCGGGTTTTATTTTTGTTCGATTAAACGATTTATCGATATTTGACATTTTTAACTTATTCGATTAAACGAATAAAATTTTAAAATTAATCGAATAATTCTAAATCCAGAAATTTTATAAATTACGTGATTGTTTTTTCGATAATTTTAGAAAAAAATTTCTTTTTTAAATAAAACTTGTCAATGTAGCTCCAAATTGTCAATATAAATTTGGATTTTTTGAAACTTTTCACGGACATTCCATCCTTTGTTATGCTTCTGCAAATAATTTCCTTTAGAGAATCGATCGCAGTATCTTGTTTAAAATATTTATCCATTGGACCACTTGTAGCCCCATTTGATTTTGTTGGTGGAGCAGCTTCTTCAAGTACTTTGTTATAGTCACTGTGTAAGTGGTAAATTACTGAAGTTGTTGAAAAACATTTACGTTAATACAATTTGGACACCTGTTACATTAAGAATTATTAGATTTACCCTTCGTACAGTATTTTTAAACCAAACTCATTTGAAAGAGAGAAATGCATGAACTATTTTGATAAAAAAACAAGTAAGAAAGTATAGTCGGTCAAGCCCGACCATATGGTACCCTACAACAGAGTATTTAAAAACACATCATGCTTATGTGTCATGCTATGTTTTAAATTTCATTAAAATCGGTTTGAAAGTTTGAGAGATGCAGAAATTGCCCTCTACCTCCCCTTGTGGTCCTACTTTTAAAAAACTGTATAGCTTATGTGTCTATATATATATGGATCTATCTATGGCTTAAATTTCATTAAAATCGGTTTGATAGTTTCTGAGAGGAAGAAATTTCCCCCTATCTTCCCTCGTGGTCCTACGATTCGGCCCATTTTCAATAGGCTTGGTCCTTGTGCCAATAAGAACCTATGACCCAAATTTTACCAAATTATCTTTAAAATTGCGACCTGTACTTTGCGCACAGCCAGCCAGCCTGTCAGCCGGATGGACATCGTTAGTTCAACTCAGAAAGTGATATTTTAAGGCGTTGCACAGCACAAATGCATAATACCTTCTCCACTCCCGTGGTGTGGGCGCAAAGCACAAGGACCAAGCCTATTGAAAATGGGGCGAATCGTAGGACCACGAGGGAAGATAGGGGAAATTTCTTCCTCTTAGAAACTATCAAACCGATTTTAATGAAATTTAAAACCATATCTATATGGACACAAAAGGTATGCATTTTTTAAAAAATAGGACCACGAGGGGAGATAGGGTAAATTTCTGGCTCTCAAACCGATTTTAATGAAATTTAAGCCATAGATAGATCCATATCTATATGGACACATAAGCTATACAGTTTTTCAAAAATTGGACCACAAGGGGAGGTATGGGGCAATTTCTGCCTCTCACAAACTTTCAAACAAATTTTAATGAAGTTTATATGGACACATAACCATGATGTGTTCTTAAATACTGTGGTGTAGGGTATCATATGGTCGGGCTTCAACGACTATACTTGTTTCTTTTGTGAAATGAATTATTAAATTGTGTTGAAGAAATGTAACAAAAATATAAGATAAATTACTCACTCACTTAAAACTTTAAAAAAATAATACATTTACAAGAAATACTATATACAGGGTGGCGCAGAATGAGCTATATGGTTTATGACGTTTTTATTTATGCGATTGTTATAATTTTAATTAATATTAATATTTTTTTTTAAATACAGTCGGGTTCAATTAATTTTGTACTTTGTTCGATTGTATATTTTTCATCATTAATTCCCCAGGTCTTCTTCACAAAATGCTGAAAAAAAAAACAAAGAAAGAATAATAATTAAGAAAGTTATAAAGAATTCAAACCATATAGCTTATTCTGTGCCACCTTGTATTATTATTATTCGATTAGTCGGTAAACATTCTTCGATTAATTCTTTAATCGAAATTAGCAATTTTAAATTATTCGAACAATTAATCGTCTAAAATTGTTCGATCAATCGAACAAGAATTAATCAACTAAACACCCTATTTGATATTAAAAACGGGCCGACGTTAAATATAGTTCCTCTTAATTTAAAAATTGACCTTTATTTGCAATAGTAAAAGAAAATTAAAAATATAGTAGTTCTTGCTTAATGCGCCTGGCTTTTTTTGAGAATTTCTATATATGAATGTATCTGAGAAAATAATTACCGTTAATTCGTTACAAATAAAACAAATTTTTTTATAAAATAAAATAAATTTATCAAAGTTATTTTCGGGAATACAAAGTTTATTATCAGTACGATTTCCGTATGACGTGCTAAATTTCCAATTTTTCATATTTGATAAATACACTGAAATTTATTGTTTAGGGAAAGCTAGCTTCTATGCGCATTTAACTGATTGCTTAGGCCAGGTCATCAGGAAACCTTTTCCAAAGATTTTAGAAAAGCCAAAAATATTAAACAAATAAAACACTTAAGCGAATAAGAAATATAAACACTCTAAGTCTTACTTGTAACAATATCAAAGCTTAAACAAAACACCAACAATAAACAGTGAGTTTATCTTTTTTACATCCCCCTACAATTGGTGAGGTCCTTTAATTTACCCTTTAAAAAAAGTCAATTGAAAAAGCAATAACTTCAACTGTTCAATAAGTTTTTTTATGGTCACCTTTTTAACTAATAAGTTTGCAGTCCAGTGCAAATAAATTAATATGGTTAAATTAACTAAGCTTAACTCAGTAAAGCAGAACCTGTGGTGAAGGGTACAAATTGTTATAAATTTCGCGGCGTATGCGGGAATCGTACATCGGTTTTAATTGGCCCAACGTAGGAATGGGGGAAAAATATCGATATATTAAAATATCGATATTTAAAATAAATAATCTATTTATATCGCCGATATTTTAAAAACCCATATATCGATATTTAAATACGACTATCGAATTCGATATTTTCAAGAACTCTTTACAAGGAAATTCAACACTTCAGCCGTTTTTCAACTGCTTACAATACTATTGTTTTTTTTAAGAATTGCATCGTATGTATTTTTACTAATAGTAAGAAAAAAAAAACGGAATTTTGCTGTTGTACATTTTCATTGTTTACAAAGTCAAGGCGAAAAAAATAAAAAACTTTCCTTTTATGTGGTTTTGGTGAACAACTTCTTAGGAATGGGCAAAAAATATCGATATATCAAAATATCGATATTTTTAAAAACAATAATCGATATATATCGCCGATATTTAAAATACCGATATATCGATGTATCGATATTGAAATACGACTATCGAATTCGATATTTTTTTCAGTCAGTCTTCATTAAAAACTCAAAATTTTAGACGTTTTTCAAACAATATCTTTTTTTAGGAATTGACATCACTGCATGCATCATATGTTTTTTTAACTAATTATTATTTATATCTCCCCGTCTACAACTGACATGATTTGTTGTTTTAACGTGATGTTATAAAAGCGTTGTTAAAATATTTGCATTAACAACCGTGTTATAACATAAGAACACCTCTAACATGATGAGTCTATACTTAACACTAACATCATATTAGTGTTAATGTTAAGCATTTCATGTCAGTTGTAGACTGCATGTAAAGATTGGCATTTATAAGAAGAAGAATTAAAAAAAAGAGGGATTTTCACATTGCAGATTTCTAATTAAAACAGAAAAGTCAAACAAACTTGAAAATATTTAGGGCCTGTTCGTCGATAACGAAAGAAGACTTCGTTCGCTTAAATAACATTTAAAACAAAAACAAATTATAAAAGATTGTATTTGTTTTACATGTAAGGTAAGCGAACGAAGTCTTCATGCGTTATCGACGAACAGGCCATTATTTTATGCGGTATATGTATATGTGCCTTTATATATTTGGAAGAATAATAATAGTAAGATTTGGGGTTATATATACATTACATTTTTTAATTTGGTTATAGTTTCAGCGAAATCCCTTCGATATATCGATACATCGATAGTTTTGAAATAATAAATTTCGATACTCTTAAGAAATATCGATTCGATATATATCGATATATTTTTTCAATTTGCCCATCCCTACAACTTCTTCCTACATTTTATATACAAAAACATAAAAAACTTTGCTTTAAAATATTTGATCTGACGGATTTCTTAAGGCCCAACTATGATATGCATAAGCTGGCTTAAGCTACTGTCGATAATTTATAAACAAAATTAAAAAAAGCATTTAAAAAACAAAAATAAAATCAAAAAATATTTTATTTCGTACGGAAAGTGCGATCTGTTTCGCACCTTGCTTATGCATATGCCATTTTCAAAAAATTAACAAAAAAAGTTTTCTTAAGTTCAATATGGTTCGACACAGATATTCGCACAATTTCTTAAGCCAACCTAAGCATATTATAGTTGGGTCTTTAGTATCATTCGAAGGGTTGCTTCGGCTGTAGATTTTGCAGTGTCGGATAAAAGAAAATTAACAGGAGAACACATAAAACAGAGAGTGCACCTGTGGTGCGATTCACCAACTTTTAACGAACCGACAATCGTAATATTTGTAGACATAAATATTCGCTTGCAGTAACGATAGTGTGATTCTTTAATTTTTTTAACGATAGTTTAACGATGTTTTTTATTAGCAATGCATTGAAAAACGTCTGGCCAGCCTCTTGAGTAAGACGAAGGGATAATTTGTGGTTTTTAAATTTTTTTTGTGAATTTTACATTTAGAATTTTGTTTTTGTTCTTAATTTGCTTTTTTGTAAATTTTAAATTTATGATTTTCCCTGTAGTTCATGTGGCTGTCTTCGAGCTGGTTATAATACTAGCCCCTTTATGACACAACCAGTCCGAATGCTAGCCATATGACTGGCCGCTTTAACAAGGGGATGTCCTACGAGGGGGTAAATTATCACTAAGAGGCCACAAAAAGACAGTTCATAACCATAAATCTGCTTTTCTGATTGTGTTGTCATACGTTCTGTTTCTCTCTCTCATTTTTTAGTATCCACCATCTGCGACACTTAGCTTAGTGCCAGCACAAAGTGACAGTAAAATTTTCCACAGTTTTTGAACCAGTCTTCCGAGTATAGGATTAATGTGGATAGTTTTATAACCAGTCTACAGTGCATAGTACTGCCACTTTTGGGGTAAATTGTAACGAAAAAACTACAGGGTTGTTTTTGTTCATACATATACATATGAATATTTATTTGTATGTATGTAAGCTATTTTAAAAATAAAATACATTTTATTGATTAAATAAACACAACCTAAATTATTGTCGCTTAAATAACGACAAAAAAATTGCTTACACTAACAGCTGACTTTAAACGACACATGGATGGCGTAAAAGTGTTAGCGTAAAAGAGCGGAATAATTCCAAATATTAAAAGTTGGATGATCTCATAAATGACTTGAGATTGTTTTCGCGGGAACCAGCTTCAAGCACTCCGCTAATTCAGAAAAAAATGTGTGCCAAGTACTACATAACCATCCCTAAAGACCCGTAGATTCCAAGATTAGCCATATTCGGCTAAGAACCACGACAGGGTGATTATGCAGGACAACTATCTTAAGCATACTTCATAAATAGCTGAAAGTAAAGGCTCAGTTAGGCGAACGTTGCTGTACCCGTAATGTACCGCACCGTACTGTAAGCACGTTGGCGTACTTATAGAACGTATAAAAACGTGTCATATGTTTTCCCATACATAAACAAAAAGCAATAGTATACATAAAACAAAACACACAGTGATGGGAATCAAAAATGTTAAAATGGTGACAGTTGTGCAGAAAAGGTACAACGTGATTTAAATGGTATTAAAACAGTATTTTGTGTATGAAAAATATTATTAAATTTGTATTTTAGCAAATAAATGTGCATACACCAAACAAGGTTTTGATACCATTTAAAGTCTTTTATATGTTGCACATTTCCATTGTATGTGTATATGCATTTGTTTATTTTAAACATCTAAACATATGTATATTTGTATATTTGGAAATATGTTGTATTATAAGTTGTTTTGTCGCAATTCCATAGATATATTGAAAAAAGTACAAAAAAGTGCAAAATTACCCGCATTCAATGTAACATACAAGCCGCCCATCACTGTCTTACAAATGTCGCGTAACAACGGCATGAAATTCTATTTTATACAGATTGGTACGTTGCAACTACGGTACATTGCATTTCGGTAAGCTTTTGTATTGGTTTTCATATAACAAAAAGCGAACAGCTGATGGATACAGTACAGCAACGTTCGCCTAACTGAGCCTTAAGTTTGAAGAAAATAAAAATTCGAAAATAAATTTACCTAATTAGTCGCCAGAGTTGTACCCACTTGAGCATCTTTAGCCCTTTCCAAAACGCCAAATTTTTTTGCTCAGAATACCCGCTTACACTGCATATAAGCTTTGGTAGCTTGCCTTTAAAGCTTGGAAAAATAAAGCCGAAAATGCTAAAAACGTTTGTAAAAGTATGGCAAAAAGGATTAAGACAGCTTTCAAGAGCAAAGGGACAACTCACCAAACGCAAGGACCCAAATACAACAATAATACAACATAATTGTTCACACTAAGAACTTAATACATACTAGTACCGTGTAAAATAATATGAACACATATTTTTTTGAAAAAGTTTTTGTTTTAAATTCTTGAAATGTTCTACATTTTATATAGTAAAAAAAAAATAATTATAAATAAAACAAAAATTTATAGCCTATTTTGCCAATAACACTAATTTTGTGAACAATTTTGTCCATAACTGTATATGGATATATTTTCTCAATTTGCCCATAATTTAGTCATTTACAATCAACATTTTTTATTTTTCGAATTTATTCTATGAGCTAAATTTCAGTTATGTATTTTATAAAGCTTTTTTGTAATAGTCCTATTCCTTAAATTTTTCAGATATGACTTTATACACTACTAGACTATTATATTGTATTTTCTTGTTACATTTTACCTTAGCTTTCCTTTGGACAGCAATGAAGTATATTATTGTATGTACAGAAAAATTTACAATTATTAGACACCAGCAGAATGTAATGCATTTTCTGCGTTTCATATCGACAATCGCGATGTCATTTAAAACGTTTTTCCACCACGCAAGCGGATTTTAAAACGTTATTCCAATTTACAAAACCATTAAATTGTATAATTTTTTTCGTAACTTGCAACGTTCTTCCACTAGTTGCCTCTTGTATGTTATTTTGAAGGCGTTATGGTGCATCATTTAGGGTGATTTGATGTTTAAACAATGTAAGATAGTAATGTTAACGATAATTTGCAAGAAAATTGATTGTGCAAAAAGTGGCTTTTACAACGTTGTTCGCGGCTGTGCTTCAATTGTTCTTCTTAGTAATTATTTTGAATTTAAGAATTTTTAAATAACTTGCCATTGCTGCATGCTGTTATGAGCAGTGATGCAAAATGTAGGGAATTTTCCCTTTTTGTAGGGATTTTTTTCGAAAAATTTCAAGCTTAGGGAAAAAAGGACAGATTTTTTATTTTAAGGTATGTGTAGGGAATTTTCATAATTTTAATATATTATCTAAAAATAAGTAAATATACATCTAATTTTCTTTTCGTATATTTGCGTTCGCATTGCGAACTATTCTCTTATTCTTGCTATTTGCATTCGCATTCACATTTTGTAAAATGTATGAGAATATTAAAAGCGAACATCTAATAAATGAAATTTCTGCATAGAAATTTATATACTGAAGAAAATATTTTTTTTTTTAATTTTACAGAGCCCCCTTTTATTTGTTACCAAGTTTGCTAAAAATTATTAGATTATTATGTAAAAAATTATTAAAAATAAGTATTCCTGAAAACTATTAAGCTCTTAAAAAATGAACAAAAGATGAGGAAATTTTTTTTTCTTGTCGAAAATTACAATATGTATTCAAAGCTTAATCCTAATTCTTATTTGTACTTGTTAGCCGTTACCAATGTAACCGCAAAATAATTGCATTCAAGTGTCAAAAAGCCTGCTAGGCTCAAAGTGTCGGATCTTTTCAGCCTCAGTTGACCTTCGAACTTTATTAGATCCCGAGCGAGGTAGTTGGGATGGACCATTAGTTTATCTATGTATTTGACTGAATACTTTTTAATTTCTTCCTGGATGGTAGCGATGTTAAGATCTCTGTGTATAATGTCATTACGTATATACCATGGGGCGTAGACAATTTGCCTTAATATCCTAGACTGTCTTGCATGTAGCTTCTAGAAGTTTGATGCAGTACCCCATAATTGGGTGCCATATGTCCATATTGGTTTTATGATAGACTTGTATAAGAGAACTTTGTTGTCTAAGGATAATTTTGAGTTTTGACCGATTAGCCAATGTAGTTGAGCTGCTTTAAGTTTCATATTTAACATGGCTTTCTACCGGAACAGTGATGTTATTTATTTTTACAGCTGGGCACGTTTGTCTTCTGAGCGTGAAAGTTAAGTAAGCACATTTAGCCGGGTTAACCCTTATTTTCCATTATTCTAGCCAGGCTGCGATGCAACTTTTGGGTCCTGATTAACACTAATAAATGCTGTGTCGTCTGCAAACGTAGAAGTGTGTGTGCTCGAGCTTGTTGGCATATCAGCTGTATATATTATAAACAGTAACGGCCCTAATATGCTGCCTTGAGGGACACCAGCAGATATTTTCTTGGTGGGGGAGTATTGGTGTTTTAATCTAACCATGAATGTTCTGCTAATTAAATAGCTCTCAAGGAGTTTGTGAGTGTTTTGTGAAAGCATTCGTGTTATTTTAATGATCAGACCATCATGCCAAACTTTGTCGAATGCTTGGGAAATGTCTATAAACAGTGCTGTGCAATATTCCTTTCTCTCAAACGCTGATCTAATTTGGGTAACAATTCTATGCACTTGTTCGATTGTACCATGCCTTGCTCGGAATCCGAACTGATGATCCGGAATGATGGCGTGTTCATTAAGATAGGGAGTTATACTTAAAAGGAATATTTTTTCGAATAGCTTTAATAATATTGATAGTAGGCTGATTGGTCTGTACGACGTAATTTGACTAGGGTTTTTTTCTGGCTTAGGAATCATAACAATTGATGAGGAAATGATATATCAAATACGAAGTTTGACTCTGTTTTGTTCTAGATTAAAGGATTTATAGAGGCGTTTCTGTCAAAAAGAAAAAGAAATAAATTTGTCACACAGTGTTATTTTTGAAATTAATTGTTTTTTTAATAAAAAATATGTACAAAATGTTAGCAAAATAAATATGTATTTGTTTGCTTGTCGCTAAAAGCAATTAATTTTGAACGTAGGGAAAAGTGTAGGGAATTTTTTTGTTGTAGGGAAATTGGGATTTGTTTTCGACACACGTAGGGATTTTTTGAAATTTTTCCTGGCATCACTGAGTACGAGTATGATGAATAATTTGCAATTTCTTCAAGCATAAATATATTGTTAAAGTAAAAGCTAAAACCGAGGTTTTTTGTCGGTTTTCGGTTTCGGCATTAAAAACCGCGGTTTCGATTTCGGTTAAAACCGAACAGCAATTCCTAATATAAAGTAACCTTCGAAAGGAAATAATTCCCAGTTTCCATTTGGCACTTACAATCAAATTATTACTTTATTACAAACAACATTTTTAGTAATCTGCCCAAATTTGATTATAGTTTTTATAAAAATACCAATACAAAACCTATTATTGAATAAAATTTGGCAAAGAAAATTTTTAAAATTGCTTGTATGTCATGGAATATCATGTACACATGCCATTTCAGCTTTCTCCAAAAATCACTTTAGAGCGAATACATTTCGTATAACCGTTGATATCTAGATAAAAATCAGAACAAATTATTCCTAATAACTTTTCTATGGTAGGTCACTGATCTATTCATATATACTCACACTTATTTTATAAATATTCATTTGGTTGGACTTGACCGACTATACTTTCTTATGCCTGTATTCACAAAATTTTTTTAAATTTAATAAAGGCTTAAAGAACTTATTTACAATGAAAATTATCCCTTATAAACGCTTGTTAAATTTAATAATCATTTATGAATACGGGGGTTAGTTTTATAATCCTTATTATGGAAATTGTCTGTATGTGAATATGTATACGTTATTTAAAAGAGCATGCTGTCTTATATAAAAGCTATTCAATACAATATTAACATTATACAAATATTTTTACATCAGATATGGTTTTGTTTTCAAATTCAATTGTTTGTAATTAATTAACTAATTACTCAATTGTGGTGCTTACTTAAACATAATCTAGCGAATTCAAATTCAATTTAAGTTTTCGCTTCGAGTTAAAAGGTTATTGAGAACCATTTGAAATTATGTTGAAATACATTTTAGTTTTTCTGTGGCTGTTTGTGCCTCTTAAATCGGTCGAATGTGAAATTCCCTTAGATGATATCAATACAAATGAAGTTTTCATTCAATTCACCAATTTGGCAATATACATGACTAGACGTTTCATCAGTTTAAAAACCAATACTGTCGTTGTGGCAGAGCAGTGTAAAGTTGGTTGCAGTTTAAAACAAAATTATCATTCCGCCTTGATGACAAGTGTTCTTTCTGGTATACACGATAAATTTGCCATACAATTGTTTTTGGGTTACTACGATGATCGTTTTTGGGATTACAATATATTTATAGTTGATTCCCATGGCGCATTTGAGTAAGTGGTGAAGAAAATCCAACATAGTCTGCAGCAAAATGTATAAGATTTTTATTTCATAAATAGGATGCTGCGTTTTATGTTCCCCTCCACTCAGCATGAGCGTTTCTTTAATTTTTTCGTTCTTTTAACTTGGAGCGCCAACAATGCCGTTGAGCTCAACGAAACTCTCTACAAGATTTTCAAAACCTCTTTGAATTTCAATGTTAAAAATGTGGTTGTAATGTGCAAATCTTTCGAGGGCAGTCACTTCAGTTTTTACACGTATGAATTTTTTAACAAGGAAAATTGCGAGGATAAAATAATAATACGGGAAATAAACCGTTACGAGAATGGAACTCTAGAAAACGAATATTTATTTCTCGATCATATAAGAGATTTTCATGGCTGTTTCTTAAATGTTTCGGCCCATGCGATACAGCCGCTTTTAAATTTTAAGGGCGATACAAAGAATGAAACGCAGTTAATGGAGAGTTATCGTCTGAGTGGTGTTGACGGGGAGGTTCTAAAACTTGTTGCCGAAGCTTTAAACTTTAGAATACGTCTACGTTTTCCAGAGGAAAGAAATAATATCAACAAGTATTTTCATTCGACGGGATGTTTTAAAGATGTAGGTAAAAGTTTAAAAACAAAAAATGTAGTAACAGCAATATAAGTTCAAGTACTATATTCGGCTGTGTCGAATCTAATTTACTCTTCACCATATAATTAATAATTGGATTAAAACTTAAAATTCGTCAGTACAGTTTTATTGGGCTAGGTGAAGGGTTATTGTGGTTATTTGTCTATAACTCGGTTATTTAAAGCCCGATTTTGTTAATTTCCCCTACTAGTATTTAAAAATTAAAAACTTATGTGTAAAAATTAAAGGTAGTCGTGGTTTTTTGCCAGAAGCTATTCATAGGGATGCATAATATATGTATGTATATACTCTATAAGTTCTAAGACCAATATTAAAGCAATTCATACGTATTAACAAACTTATATATAAAACGAAGTATGTAAGATGTTATATCCAGTGTTGGGCAAAATGCATGGTTTGCTGTATTTAAAATACAAAATACTTGCTTGTCATGTATTTAAAATACAAAATAATTACACGTCCTGTACTTAAAACACAAATACAATATACTTCTTTGTATATTAAATACGTATTTCAAATACATGTATTTAAAATACTGCCCAGCCCTGGTTACATCTTTTTCGCTGTGGTGAAGGGTAGAAATATTAGATCGTGACAATCAAGAATTTTCTAACAGCCGTACCTTAACAAAAGCGGCAAACGTTTTCTAGTTCTCGAAAATTGTCATGCCCATACATACCGCACCTAATAAGCGCGGCATCAACGCTTTTAAAGTGGAAAATCCGATTTGGGCAACGCGTTTAATAGCGAAGTTGGCTGCTATTTTAAATAAATAATGGCAGTTAAGCAATTTTTAGTCTATTTATTAGACAAGAAAGTTAACAATATTGTTCGTGGGACAACGTTTGCTCTTGTTTATGTAAGGCATATCAGCGTAAGAGCTGAGCGCAGAAAATGTGACGTTTTTGTAATGCATGTTAATGTATATCTCTGCTCCGAATCGAGTTTTGAGTTATTTTAATTGTACTCGTACGACTGACTGCACAAAATAATCTTCTTAACCCTTCTGTATTCCTTAGGCCAATATAGCCCATTTTTACTTTTAAACTTATACTATGTTCACACTTGAGTTCTTAAACGCGTTTAAGCAGCTCGAACGTGATTAAGCTCTACTCAATTCAAAATCGAGATGATTACCCATACATTAATGTGATTTGTTAATCACATCAAATTGACTTGATTACAACTAAATCACTTCATAAACCACATAGAATCCACTGAACATACCTCAAATGTAGAATCGCCAACATGATCGTGTACAACCGGCCAAGATTTCTACTTAATGTTTTTATGTTTTTCCTTAAATAATTCATAAATTTTCACAATTTCATCATTAAAATGATTAAAATAATCTTCTGATAACTTTATAAAAGTTTTTATCCATTTTTAATACTTAATTGTTTTTGTTGTTTTTTTGTGTGTTTGTTGTGTGTTTTTTTTTAATCATCTGTCATCTTAATCATCTCAAATGTAATGTGAACGGCTTTGATTAGCTAAATCAACATTTTGCTTAAACGCGTTTAAAAACCCAAGTGTGAACTTAGCATTACTTTCTTTTCATGTTGATCATGCAGTATCGAGTTAAAGTTTTATTTTATCCTAAACAGGAATGGATTTGATTATTAAATAGCAAAATAAAGCAAACAAGTTTTTTGTTCACATAAAAAAATAAATTTTATCAAAAAGTAATTTCAATTTTTGGGAATACAAAATTTTAATTTCAAAAGATTTTGTTATTCGTGCTTAATTCCCAGTTTTTATTCTTGATAAAAACACTTGAAATTTATTGTTGATGGGATAAGCTATTCCTATGCATTTCACTGGTTGCTTAGGCCAGATCATCAGGAAACTTCATCCATAAAGATTTTAGAAAAACTAAAGTATTAAACCAAATAACAGTTTTAGTGTTTTTATCAAGAATAAAAACTGGGAATTAAGCACGAATAACAAAATCTTTTGAAAAAAAAAAAAAAAAAAAAAATAAATTTTATATACACTTGTAGCCTTGTTGGGTCAATGTAGCCCACCTGAATTTTTGACCTTAATCCTTGGCTAACAATAAAATAGCTTAACCTCAACAATAAATTTCAGTGTATTTATCAAATATGAAAAATTGGGAATTTAGCACGTCATACAGAAATCTTATTGATAATAAATTTTGTATTCCCAAAAATACCTTTGATATGAAAAATTTGTCATTTAAGTTTTATTTTACTGTTATATTAATATCTTGACCACACTTATTTTGCTAGCATTGTTGTTATTTCAACAGCCTAACATTGCGGTTTTGTCTATATTGCCTTAAGATTTTACAAGAACATAAATACAATTCAGATACAATTTATAGGGATCCAAAGATTATTTTAATGCGTTACAAACAAAATGACGAAATCAAATGACATGAATAGCTTTAGAGGGGGAAACAATGTTGTTGATACAAAACTAAGACTATTTTTTAATTCTGAAATGATTATTATCCAAGATTAAAGAAAGGAAACATAAATTAACTTAAGATCAAACAAATGAGGGAGGCGTCCTAGCTGGCACTTAGCCTGATGATGATGGAGACAAGAGCATATAGGGGGAAGTGCTCGTTTGCGTGTAAAATGGGTTTTCTAGAGACAGGAGCAGGAGGGGATTCTTGGAGACTTTAGGATTTTAATAAAAGAGACGGTCACACTTGTTAAAATTCACAGTACATATTTATTGTAATACTTCGTTTTACCGCCAAAACGAGGAAAACGCGGCGAATATCAAACAGAAAAAAAGAGTAATAATTCATGATATGCATAATTCACGATAAGCTAAAACAGTCAGAGCCGGAAATGTAGAAAAAAAACTATAATTTTTGTGTTTTAAAGAGGTACTTTAAACAACTATATTATTTATATACAAGTTGCACACTTAATCAAAAACAGGCACAACTCAAACCAGTCCACAAATCAAATCTATAGCGATCTCGAAAATATCGGTTGCGTTACTGTCTTCTTTAACATTTGTGAAACTTAATTTGATTAAAAATTGCAGCCATTTTTAATGCCAGTTTTCAGCTTTTGCTAAACGTTTTTAAATTTTGAGTTGTGCCTGTTTATGATTTGGTGTGTGATATATACATATGTACATGTATACATACATATTTTCTTTTTTTTCTTTTTAAGCTGGAAAACAACTTCGCACAAATAGCTATTGGAGGATTTGGTTCTAACTTATTAAACAGCTACAAATTTACCAGTTCTTACGTTTATCACACAACTCCATACGTATTTGTAGTTCGCAGCGGTTTGTGTTTCGGTCCGATAACACAACTCCTAAATCCTTTCTGTCTCTCTACATGGATGCTTATATCATTTATACTCTTCGTATCATTTATTTTTATCAATCTAGTGCAAATTAAGACGCAACTAAGCGATTTTATATTTGGTCCGAAAAACAAAAAACCTGTAAGTTCAATGCTTGTAATCTTTTTGGGTTATTCGTTGCCAAACAAAATTGTGCCAAAGCGAAATTTTGCTCGTTTCCTTTTGGCCGCCTGGTTGTTGCTATCTTTTGAAGTGCGCAATGGTTATCAGGGCAAATTGTTCGACAGTCTACGTTTTTCGAAACGAATCACGGTACCACATACTATTTCGCAAATTTCTGAACAAGGATATACTGTGTTGACGTCAGAATATACTGGTGTCTATCTCGGAAATAAGGCTCAAATTATGCACAACACCACCAAACGTTTGGATCTATTACAATCGACTCATTCGCGATTGGCCGCTACGGCTCTTTTGGATTCTTTCGCCTATTACAATTACATAAACTTCAACACCAGCACTTTAACTTACGTCGATGAGGCCATACATATGATCTCATGTGTCATGTTCTTTCAAAAACATTCAATTTTTCGTAGCAGCATTGATCGTAAAATAAAAATATTGCACGATGCCGGTATCATTTCGTACATTGCGAAAAAACATACCTTTTCTTCATATCAAAATATTAATATGAAATCACAGTTTAAGGCTAAACTGTCGAATGATAATCTAATAGGAGTGTACTATATAAATATTGGTATGTTTTTGGTTTCGATATTTGTCTTTATATTGGAGTTACTTACATGCAGATCAAGTAAATTGAGTAAAATAATGGAAATATTAAATTCGCTATGAATGTATTTTTAACTCAGACTTTAAATCAAAATAAAAATCTTTAACCTAATAAACTAGCACCACCACCACCACCACCACCAATCAGGCCACCTCCAATGCCAGCAAAACCTCCAGCTCCTATACCCCCTGAGGAATAATGTACTTTAAAGCGCCTGCCACCGAATCCATGGTGGCCAAATCCACCTAAGCCACCGCCAAAACCACGGCCTTTTATAGTAAAAGACTCACGATAACGTCCGAAACCACCTCCAAACCCAGCACCACCAATGGCTGCTCCACCCAAACCAAAACCTCCAACACCGCCTCCGTAGCCACCACCATAACCATAAGCAGGCAGTTGCTGCTGAACTAACGGAACTTGTTGAACTGTTTGATAATTTTGAACTACAGGCACATGTTGGACGATCTCAACATTTTGTACGACAGGAATGGTTTGCACAGCTTCAAATTGTTTTGAAATTATTGGAAACGGTGGAAGTCCACCTGCTGCTGATGTGGCTGATGCTGAAGCAGAGGCTGATGCTGACGATGATGCTCCTCCGCCAGCTGCAGATGCTGTCGCTACTGCAGTTGCTGTGGCAAAAGAATCTGCTGCACCATTTCCAAGTATCGGCGTAGCCATTATCGCCGGCGTTAGAAGAAGAATACTCAAAATACTTGCAACCACCATTATGATCTATTATTAACTAACTATGAATTAAACTATCGAAAATCTTTTAAATTATTTTGGTCTAATGCTTGAAGCTTTTGTATAATGCAAACATACACGTTCGATTATATATTGATGTTTATTTACAAAACTGTTTAACATAAATCAATAAAATAAACGTTGGGCACTTAAGATTTTGGGATTTTCAAAATTTTGTGTTTTCTTAAGAAATAACAAAAAAAAAAAGTACATAACAAAATTTAACCTTGGCGTTGGGTAAAGCCCATTTGGAACAACTGTTGGTAGTTTCTTTATTTGTCTCTTTTTTGTGTACAATTTTAATTTTCTGACCTAAAACAGGACTGACAAAGATAAAAAATTATGAATTTTTAGTTAAGGGGTATGACCCTTTTGATATATTCCATATTTTCTTTGATTTTCTTAATCATGATAAGCAAAATGTCTAATCGGTTAATTTTACAAATAACTGTTCTATAGTTGTATCACTTTAATGGCCATTTTCTCAATGTATCGACAAACTGTCTGTTACTTAATGTCAACATAAATTTATTGGACCGATAAACTGTCCGTTAACGATTTTGGGTTTCTCAATATACCGACAAAAAACCATTGTTTTCAGCTGGCAACGCCACTCAAAATACATGTAAAAGTTGGGAGTCAGCTGATTGAATTTATCTGTACGGCAAATAAAAGGAAAATAAATAATTGGCAGATGAGTGCCGGTTAGCTTTGCGATAAAATCGAAGCAAATGACACATTGAGAAAACCAAATTTCTTTTATGTGCAGTTTTTCGTTGGGAAAAAAGATAATCGCCTAATGAGAAAATGGCCATAAGTCTTACATTATTTCTTAATTATTTTTTCATAAAGCTGCATATAATAGAAAAAAAAAATAAATTTTGTTTCATGATAAAGTGAAGGTACCTAGTTTGAAATTTTGAATAAAAAAATGACAAAACTAGATACCTTCACTTTATCGGGAATAAAACACGAATTTATCCATGGATTTTCATGAAACAAAATTTATTTTATTTCTATTATATGCAGCTTTTTGAAAAAATAATTAAAGTAAAGGATTAAAAAAAATAATGTGTAATAAAATGGTAAAACTTTGTGATTTTTAGCTCTACACAAATTAGCAATAAAAAAGGTCAAAACTAGGTACTTTCAGTTCATCCATGGATTTTTATGAAATAAAATGTATTTTACTTCAAATACATGCAGCTTTAAGCTCAAGTACTAAAACTGGTAAGTATTTGTTGTTTTCAATTTTTTATGAATTGTTTGAAATCAAACATTTTATAAAAAAGCACAAAAAAAGACTTTTTTTGCCACTTCGGCCTTAATAACTCCAAAAGTAATGGCTAAATTAAAAAATGATTTTAGAAAAACTTAAATCAGGCGTAATTTAAAATGTTTTGAGGGATTGGATAACAAAATCGGGTACGTCGTTAAAATTTAAAAAAAAAAACCTTACCATATAATGTAAAAAAATTATGTTTTTTGCGGTTAGGTGACTATAAAGGATCAAAAAAATATAGTGGTTAGTCAGGAAAAAAACTTCCCATTTGTTGCATGGTGTTATTTTTGCAACATAATAATATAAAAAATCCATTTTTAATACAAGAGTGAAGGGTTATAAATATATTCGGATTTGCCGAAAACAACAATTATTTGTTATTCGATTACCTAAACTGAAATCAAAACCTGTATTTTCGGATTATTGTTATGAACATTAAAACAATTTGTTTTTATTCTCATACTTGAAAACCATTCGGCTTATTAAACAAATAAAAAGTCTGGGAAATTTTTGCGCAACAAATGAGCACATTGCTCTTTACTAATGCCTTAAAAGGTGTTAATAGTTAAAATCAATTTAAGATCGGATACAATGTTTGCCAGTGTATGCTACATTTTACTAAAAACTCTTAGATATTAAAAAAAAAAACACGATAAATAGAAAACGAAGATGAATCTAAAAAATTTAATTGAAAATAATTTGGCCAAAGAAGCAGTAACGAAACTCTAAGAAATAATATTTTTAAAAACTTTTATAAAGAAAAAAGGAAAAGCATGTTCACATTGAAAATATTAACTTTATTTGTGGTCATGCACTGTAACTTATGCCAACCAATAGCAACTACAAATGTGGCTGAAACTGCCACTTTAGTGGAAGATTATCCCGGCTTGATTAACACGCAAAACGCTTTGGAGCCTTTATCGCTTACATCTGTACAGAAATCTGATTTTGATGGTGAACGTTATGCGAGACACATTGGAGGAGGTGGCGTAGTTGGTGGTGCAGGCATTATTGGAGGTGGTGGTTTTGCAGCACCTGTTTATGCTGCTCCCCCAGTATCTGTTGTATCGACAGTTCCAGTTGTATCTACAGTCCCAGTTGTCACATCGATACCAGCGTATCCTGCTTATGGTGGGTATGGGGGATACGGTGGAGGTTATGGTGGTGGATACGGAGGAGGCTATGATGGTGGTTATGGTGGTGGATATGGTGGCGGTTATGGTGGTGGCTATGGTGGTGGCTATGGTGGTGGTGTTGGAGGTTTTGGTGCTGGTTTTGGAGTTGCTAAACTTCGAGTAAAAGGTTTTGGGATTGGCGGTGGTTTCTTAGGATAATCAAATATTTTATAATATTTAAATTAAAAAGGATTCAACGTTTCTTCAAAAAACAATCGAATTAATCGAACTGCAAGAGAGCTTTCTATAACATTGGCAAAAATCGGTTCTACATATATTTAAAAAAAAAAATTAGGGTGTTGTTAAAATAAAATTTAAAAAGATTAACGGTCATTTTCACCAAGTTTAGTTTTAGTTAATTATGTATTACTATAACTGCCAGTTAACGATATGTTTTTTTTTAGTTATAAAAGAAATCTTAATAGACCTTGGTAACATTGGCCGTTAGACATCTTAATAAAATATTAATTGAAATTAATAAAATATTATTGTAAATATTTAAATAAAACGAAGAAAAATTTGATTTTAAAGATTCTTTAAGTTATTGCAAACATTATTCGAATGTGCATATAAAGCCAATGAAAAATTCCTGTGGAAACAGTGTATTAATATGTTTTTTTGTTTATAATTTCAATAATATTCTACAAAGAGACTCCATAAAATTAAAAAACGTCTACTCGACAAAAAGTGGGATGGCTGAAAAAGGTCAAAATTAGTACAAGGAGTTTTCATTCGAAATTTAGCCGGATCGGTTATTTTTTTTGTGCCACTGCGCTATCATTTTTAATTTGTTCTCTATACTAAATTTATTTTAAATAAATTTTGACAATAATTAGTATTGTGGTTATTTTTGTTATTTTTGTTGAACTGTTTATGGTTTTTAATCCAAATTTTGATATTTTTAATTACGCTAAAGTTCATCAAATTTAATTTTCATTAAATTATCTTTACTTGTGTTCGCCTAATGATCAAAATTCGACCATAAATTTTTTTGTAAATATGAATAAAACATAATTCATCTAAGTATATATGAATTTATTTGTTTCGAGCATTTATTTTTTCCTTCAAAGTTGATCGATTTGGCGAGGGACCAACCTCCGGTTGATATTTTTTCTTCTACGTGAGTTAATTTAATTTTGTAAGTTCAGTATAAAAAATACCAATTGAAAAACAAAAAACTATCAAAAAGTCTCCTTTATATATTGTGATCCACTCAGGACGTTGCACGTTAAATTTTATGTTTGTATGTCTAATATTAACGAAAATTAATCACGAACGAAAAAGTACCAAAGTACCCCTTACATGTTCTTATTCAGCCAGTTTAATCTATAATTTTATCTTTATAGGTCGAATATTAACGAAAATTCAGAAAGTTCCAGATGAAAAACAAAAAATACCAGCATTTTTTAACTTATAGGTTATCACTCACGCAGAACCCTACACCTATAACATTATGCTGGGTACACACAGTGCAACCAGCATTACGTTTCTAAGTTCAATGTTATAGAAAATTTAAAAATTATCACATGAAGCACAGAAAAGCAAAAAAAAAAAAAAATTTAGTTTCCCGTATTTTCTCCCCATAGACGTTCGGTTGACAAACAAAGGAAGAAAGCGTTCTTAACTGTTTTGCCTGATCTGATTTATACATAAGATTTATATAGTCGAAATATTCGAAGACCGGTTTCTGAAAAATGTCGAACAATCGATTGCCCTAATTTTTTATTATTTGATAATTGAAAAAAAAATTTTAATTTATTTATTTTGCATTTGTGTTAGTAGCAATTTTGAACGCTTATAACTCTGAAATTATTGAACAGATTTAAATAAAATATACATTGTGCACTTCTTTGAGTAAATACCTCTCCAATGGTGTATATTTTGTTCAAATCGGTTGACTTACAGAGAAGGAAAGTGTTCTTAACGGTTTTGCCTTAGCCGATTTATATATACTAGTGTCCGCCTAATGGTCAAAATTCGACCATACATTTTCATGTTCATAAGAAGAAAACAGAGTACATCTATGTATATACGAATTTACATGTTTCATTTATTTTTTCCGTCTTAGTGGATCGATTTGGCGAGGGACCAACCTCTTTTTCATATTTTAACTTCCACGAGAGTTAATTTTATTTTATAAGTTCAATATCATCAGATTGATAAAACAAAAAAGTAGCAAAAAATCTCCTTAATAGATTGTCAATCTGGACATTGCAAGTTTAATTTTATTTTTTAATGTCTAATATTAACGAAAATTAATCAATGTACCAGATGTCGAACGAAAAAGTACCAAAAAGGCTCCCCTTACATGTTCTTATTCCCCCAGGACCATGCATTTTTAATTTTATCTTTATAAGTCGAATATTAACAAAGATTCAAAACATACCAAAGAAAAAATAAATAGTACCAACATTTTTAATCTCATAGGGTTTCATTCACTCAGGGCTATGCACCTATAACATAACGTTTCAAAGTTCAATATTATAGAAAATTTAAAAATGATCACATTCCATTTTCCGACTTTATATAGTCGAAATATTCGAAAACCGGTTTCTAAAAAATATCGAATAATCGACAACCCTATTTTTTTTTATTATTTGATAATTGAAAAAAACAAATTTTTTGTATTTGTGTTAGTAGCAAATTTGAACGTCTATCGGGCATGTTCTAGAAATCGAAATGAAGTGGATTTGAAAACGAGCAAGATTTCGATTGCAATTATTTACAAAATAACTACAGTTATTCCCATTTTTAAGAGTTGTTCTTGTAAAGACAATTGGTACTCAAATTATGAAGTATATAAAAATAAATATTATTGTGAACTTTCTTGACAGGGACGTTTTCAAAATTTGTTCGATTTGAAATCCACTTCATTTCAATTTATAGAACATGCCCGTATAACTCTGAAATTATTGAACAGATTTTAATAAAATATATATTGTGCACTTCTGTAAGTAAATATCTTTTAAATGGTGTATATTTTGTTCAAATCGGTTGACATACAGAGGAGGAAAGTGTTCTTAACTGTTTTGCCTTAGCCGATTTATATATAGAAGATGTAGATGAAGAAAGGAATTTTTCAACATGAAATTATTTAAAATTTATTGGTAATTTTTCATTTGGTCTTTTATTGAATCTATGTAGTTACCAAACAAATGTTTTTGGTTGAATACGGCAACAATAACAGATCTTGAGTCTTTCAGTTAACAAACATTATTTATAACCAAATAATCCATATATCGCTCATTTGCTGCAACGTCGCCATAACTCAAAAAATGAAATTTTTGAGTTAGTGATGAAGAATTGTTCGCATCTGAAGTCATCGTTAGAAAATGTGTATATGAACAGGCAGAAAGTGGTGCGAGCAAACCAAAAACTTTAAGAACGTTTATTTCTTAATATGTTTTTTAAGTTAGGACGATTTTGCAGCTAATGAGTAATTTATTTGGTAATGACAATAAGTAAGCAGACATATTGTTGCACTCAGAAAACATTGTAGCCATTTTCCACAAAAAATTATTTTTGAACTATTGAAAATTTATTTATGTAAAAACGAATCATTTCAAAATAAATGAATTTTACATTGATTTGTGAATGCTTAATTCATAAACAACGTTTTCCGTGAAATATAAAAGGTTTTTCTATAATTTTAACAAAAAAAAAAAACAAACAACAAAAAAAAAAAAAAAAAATTTTTTATACCTTTCACCGAAGGTAAAAAGGTATACTCGTATAAGTTTGTCATTCTGTTTGTACGAGCCCTAACCACTATTTATTCGTACACTAAATATTTTTTTACTGTCTAACATCAAACACCAGAAAAAAAAAATAAATTAAGTTAACTATACTTACACGCTTGTACTTTTCTGAATGGTTGCTTTGTTTCCTTTAAATTTATTTATAAAAATAATTCAATATTGTTCGAAAATCTATATATAAATCGGCTAAGGCAAAACAGTTAAGAACACTTTCCTCCTCTGTATGTCAACCGATTTGAACAAAATATACACCATTGGAGAGGTATTTACTCAAAGAAGTGCACAATGTATATTTTATTAAAATCTGTTCAATAATTTTAGAGTTATAAGCGTTCAAAATTGTTACTAACACAAATGCAAAATAAATAAATAAAACTTTATTTTCAATTATCAAATAATAAAAAGTTAGGGTGATCGATTATTCGACATTTTTCAGAAACCGGGTTTCGAATATTTCGACTACATATATAAATCAGTCCAGGCAAAACAGTTAAGAACGCTTTCTTCCTTTGTTTGTCAACCGAGGCTCTGTGGGGAGAAAAAGAGGAGAAATATGGGAAACTAATTTTTTTTTTACTTTTCTGTGTTTCATATGATAATTTTTAAATTTTCTATAATATAGAACTTAGAAACATAATGTTATAGCTGTAGGATCCTGAGTGAGTGATAACCTATAAGATAAAAAATGCTGGTATTTTTTGTTTTTCATCTGGAACTTTTTGAATTTTCGTTAATATTCGACCTATAAAGATAAACTTGTACATTAAACTGGGTGAATAAGAACATGTAAAGGGAGCTTTTTGGTACTTTTTCGTACTACATCTGGTACTTTGATTAATTTTCGTTAGTATTAGAACATAGAAACATAAAATTAAACGTGCAACGTCCTTAGTGGATGACAATATATAAAGGAGACTTTTTGATACTTTTTTGTTTTTCGATTGGTATTTTTTATACTGAACTTACAAAATTAAATTAACTCACGTAGAAGAAAAAATATGAACCGGAGGTTGGTCCCCCGCCAAATCGATCCACTTTGATGGAAAAAATAAATGCTCGAAACAAATAAATTCATATATACTTAGATGAATTATGTTTTCTTCATATTTACAAAAAAAAAAAAAAAAATCATGGTCGAATTTTGACCATAAGGCGAACACTAGTATTAATAAAATGCATAAACTAAAAAAAAAATCATTATTGTGTACTGAAATTAATTTGACCACTATTAATTCGTACAGTGTATAAGCTAGGCTCAAGATGACAAAAAAGATCAAAATGTAAACAAAAATTGCAAATATACCGTTACAAAAAAAAGGTAAATAATGCAAGGGAGCAAAAAAGAGAACTTTTTTACCTTCTTTTATTTAAATTTTTATTATTTCGGAAAAATGGCACGCGGTAAGCCTATTTGTGAAGAAATTCGAATTTTAATCATTGAAAAATTCACATCTGGAAAGACATATGGGCAAATATCTACTGATCTTAAACTCCCAAGATCAACAATACAAAGCATTGTTAAAAAATACGGATTAAGTGGAAACTACAGCAATGAAGTATTAAAAAAAGGCCGGACATTAAAAATAACGCTTCGAGATAAAAGAGCTTTAGCAAATATTATTAAGCAAAATCGTCGAAGCACTGTTCGTGACATAGCTTCGAAGTGGTCTGATGCTATTGGAAAGCCCGTAAAACGTGAATGGACCCGCCAGCAAATGAAAAGTATTGGGTTTAATTTTTAAAAAGTAAGTTAAAAATTTACTCTGGTATGTCGAAATCAGTTTAGGATGTTATAAACTTTTTTAGGCCAAGGAAAAACCATTGCTTACCGCATTACAAAAGAAAAAACGTTTGTTATGGTGTAAAGAGAGACGTTCTTGGGTACAAAGGCAATGGGATAGCATTATTTTTAGTGACGAATCCAAGTTTGATGTTTGTGTTGGTGATGCCAGAAAAAAGGGTGATTCGTAAAAGCACAGAAGCTTACAATAAAGACTGCTTGAAACGCACAGTCAAGTTTCCAGCTAGTCTCATGGTATGGGGATGTATGTCCTCAAAGGGTGTCGGAAAGCTTCACTTCATTGATGGAACCGTAAACGCAGAAAAATACGTAATAATATTAGAGGAAAATCTGGCACCATCGGTACCAAAGCTAGCCGACTGCGGTGAATATATTTTTCAACAAGATAGTGCATCATCTCATACAGCTAAAAAAACTAAAAAATGGCTACAAGAAAACGGTATAGAGGTTCTTGATTGGCCATCATCTAGTCCAGACCTCATTTCAATAGAAAATATGTGGGCTCTTATGAAAAGAAAGCTTCGCAATGATCCTCAACGGACTCTTGACGGGTTAAGATCCAAAATTCAAGAAATCTGGTACTCAAAAACCCCTGAAGATTGTCAGAAACTAATAAGTACCATGTCAAAGCGAGTCCAATCCGTTTTAAAAAACAGGGGTGATGTAACACAGTTCTAAGTACGAAAATATGTGACTGTATGAATTAAAAGTGGTCAATTTATTTTTATTGAAAATAATAGGCTTTTGTTTTAGTTCATATATTTAAAAGAATTTTGTTTAAATATCTTACTTGATCAATGTATGTATATTTAAATACAACAAAATTGTCTTTAAGAACAAATATTTACTTTCTGGTGTAGTCAGTATAATTAGGAAAATATTCCCACTTTAATATCGAATTGTAACAAAATGGTCAGTTTACGAAAAAATAGTGGTTAGGGCTCGTAATTTTTACAATATTGATGTTAGACCTTATAAAGTACATATGGGTAATTCCAAAGTGTTGAACGTGACAGTCTTACGCTTCAAAAATGCAATAACATTTAAACCAAAAAATATTTTAACGTTTTCTTAACCCTTAAATTATAGCACTAAGAAAGCACTGTCATCTATGCTAAAGTTGGAGGGCGCGATTCTAGGTCAAAGATAATGGCAAAATAAGTACCGGTTCGAACGTGAAAAAAACAGAAGTAGTTTTTTTGGCCATGTATAAAAAGGCGTAATTCAGCGAAACCTTGCACAATTTTTTAGTTAAACTACTTTCAGAATTTTACGTAGCAATGTAACATTCAAATGTCTTGGTTTGATTCCAAAATCTTCTGTATTTTCTTTTTTTTAAGCCAAAATCTGGGTCGTTACGTGACATTTCGAATGTGAAATTTTTTCCGTAATAATTTTACTGAATAATGATCAAAATAATATAAAAATTTACCGTTTATCCGAATAACATATTTCTCTTTGAACTCTTCCTTGATTTAACGATATCCGTCTGTCTGTCTTTCCGTTGAAATGGGTTTTACGCAGATGTGATGGGGACTTGGCAGTTATATATTTATGTCACATATGGTCCAGAATTGTTTGCTATTGAAATTCAGCCTTATCGGTCCAAAAATGGCTGATATATGAGCAAAAAAAAAAAATGCAGGAACCAAAGTCAAATTATGAACAAGCATCGGACAAAATGAGGGCGGGATTGGACAAATGGACGTGGTACTTACCAAACAGAAAAATAGTCAAAACTCGCCATAAAAAGCTAAAAATTGCAAAAACAATTTAAAAACCGCAACATTAGAGCAAAAACTAATAAAGTTGGCAACTGTGCTACCATTTATTATGGAAATATCAATTTTAAGTTAACAAGTTGTACATTTTTTTTTTGACAGTCCTAGAAAATTCATCGACTACACACGTTTGTATATTTGTTTGATATTTCAATATTTTTTATGATAATCTAACTCTTCACACTTGGTCAGTTTTCCTATGCGTGTTTTTTTTTTATCAATACCCACCGAATGGGGGGGCGACAGCATGGAAAAATAGAAAACAAATAGGCTCGAGCATACACATACTGAAATACGTGTGGCCAACTTTGTGAGCATGGACTACTCGGAACTCTATATACGTTTTAGGTTTACTATTATGTAGGCATGGCCGCTTTTTCATTGCTTACCACCAACACACAAAGAGTTTTAGAAAGTTTCCGTCTTTCAAACTTTCTATAATCGTTTGTAATCAAAACAAAAGATCAGTATTGGAATAAATTGTATGAAGTCTTTCTTCTTTTTTTTCACTTAATAGCACACCACCACACTTAATACATTACAGGGTAAGTACTTTGTACAATGAGAAAGTGTGTTACACTCAATTCTATACCAAAGCCAGCTTAAATCTCTCTGTCTGTAGTACTGTATCATGTACATTGCACAATATGGAGTAAGCGAAAGAAACTCTGTGTTACTCTTTGGCTTACAATTCGGAGTACTCAGAATATTAGTAACTGTATGGATCCATACATTTAACGACCACCCTAATGTACGTACTGTTCTCCAAAATAGAACAAATAACTAGTATCATACCACCTTTATCAATACACAACATCCGACAAAATGTAAGCCGTTTTAGAAAAGTAGGCTTGGCTGGGAATAGATTTATTTATTTCTAAAGAACGGTGATTATATCTTTCTGTTCTTATTGCACGATGGTGAAGTGTAAATCAGATTCGACATAGATGAATATTGCGCTCTTACTTGCTTAATTATTTGTTTTTTGTTTATTTCCAAAACAAACACAATGGTCACTATAAATGTTGTTATTTTAAAATTATTCTTAAGTAGTGTGTACTTAAAATTATCTACAAAATTGTGTAACAGTGTGTCCAGTTGTGCTGTATTTGTATATCTAAGCAAATAAATTTTAAGTCACACAGAAAAAATTATTTTTCCAATTCAAACAAAAAATTTGTAGAATCAAAAATTTTTTTGTCTAAAATCGGTCCTACAAACAAATTCGCATATTCAAACAATTTATTTGCATTTTGTTTATTGAAAAAAACGCCGATTTTTTCAAACAAATAATTTTACAGAATCAAACAAAAAGTTTACTGAAATTCATATAAATTTCAAACAAATAATTTTGCTGAATCAAACAAAAAAGTTTTGGCACAAGCAATGATGCGCACACAAGCAAGCACTGTTGGCGAAGATGAAGCAGAGCATAGCGGCCGGCTGGCTTTGAGACACATTTTTTTGTTGGAATAATTTTTGAACGAAGTCATATTTATACTCACAGTGTTTTTCTTCATCACTCACTGTTGCTTTATCCTTTCCTTTGCTAATGAAGAAGAAATGTAACCAAAAACGGCGGCAGACCGACTCGATATGTTTTCCGCCATCATTCTATTTTTGTATTTGATGTATTTAAACAAACTATTTGCAAAAATTTAATACGGGATTTTGTTTTTTTTTTTACCAACTTTGAAACCAACCAAAAATTTATTTTGTTTCTTATAATGTGTTTTTTCTGTTGTTTAAAAAAATGAAACGTTTTTTTTACCTGGTATTGTTTTTGTTGTTTTTTTTACTACAAACCTCGTCACGCTATTTTATCATTTTTCTTATTGCTGTACTTTTTTAAAGCGTCCAAAAATAGACTGCATGTGTTTTTTGCAGAGTTCAGAGAAATTCAAATGTGAACGCTCATATTCAACCATTCTTGAATTTTTTCATAAATGAAAAATGTAAAATATGTAACTTTTTTTCACAATCATGAATGAATTGTTAATACATATATCGCCAAATTCATTCATGTTTTTGAGGAAAAATCAAATTTTGCCTTTCTTCAGTCATGAAAAATGAGGAAAAAAAAAGTTTTAGAAACGATCCTCACTAGTAATGTTGTTGTTGCTTGACAGTTTGCATGACCACAGCCCGAAATGACTGTGTATTTGTTTGTGTAAAATATTTTTGTTATAGGCAACCAGCCAAAGTGTCTGTTGAATTTTTTGTAAGAAAACATTATTGAAAAAAAATTAAAAGAACTGCACATATCGTCCGTCATCTTGAATGAAGAATAATGTAACATCACATTTCACAATTTTACATGCAAAGCAGACAACTTTGAAAAATGTTTATGAGATTTATAAGCAATTTTAAATATTTCAGCTAAAAATGCGATAACCGATATATTTTTAAGGAATTTATTATTACTTTTTAAGTTGTGTATGTTTCGTTGTATACATTTGTAATTTTCAGAAACAAAAAGACGTATCATCAATGAAAGTATACATATTAGTATTAAGTAAAACAAACATTTAAAATATTAAATAATTAAATATTTGTGTTAAATTACCGGAAAAATAGGATTTATACATATGATAATTTTTTATTGATTTTATTACTAATAAGTAGTGGTTTAAATTATAAAATGTAACTTAATTTAATTTAGCTATGAATTGATTTTAAAAAGCCATATTTTTATATTTATTTAATAATTCTAAAGGATTAACACAAAATAAAGCTAAACAGTCTATATTCCACTACTTTATAAAAAAAAAATAAAAAAGGCAATTATTCCAAAATTTAAGAATAACTGTCTTTTTCAGGATATTGATGAAGAGCCACTTGGAAGAATGCAATCCTAATAAAAAATGGATTATTTTAAATAAACTTATAAAAATATTTATTTTGAATAAATAGTATTGTGGTTATTTTTGTCGAACTATTTATGGTTTTTTAATCCAAATTTTAATATTTTTAATCAGGCTTAAGTTCATCAAATTTAATTTTTCATTAAATTATTTTTATGAAGAAAGGAATTTTACAACATGAAAATTATGTAATTAAAATTGTTATTGATAAAAATTTGGATTAAAAATATTTCTTTTGTATTATAAACTTTTTATATTATAATTAAGATCCCATACAGATTCATTATAGGGAAAGTCGACTTTATTTAAATTTATTAAAAAGGAAATACATACGTAGATATTATAACTCATAAGGATACTATCATAATAATGATGACAGTCTGATGGAAACAAAAGTCTGAGGACCTGCAGATGTTGCCATTTATTCTTAGAAATTTTTAGCGTTTGGAAGTGCAATGGGGTAAGCTGCAAAATTTCAAAATTTCTAACAGTCCTATAAGGGAGAAACTGATAGTCACACTTATTATAAATTTTGTAATACATACGTATATGGAGACGGCTTTTATCATTTTACAGCACTTTTATTACTTTTTCTTCTGCAATAATTTTTAGTCTGATCACTAATTCCACTAACACCCTGGTAACAGTTATAAAACAAATAACCCAGTTTTGACGTTCAAAAATATTAATGTGTTCTTATAAAAAGAATAAAACACTCTGCTAATTTTTTTCTTGAGTGTAATTATACATTATGTTGTTAACAAAAATTGTATTTTGATGAAAAGTAAGTTTTAATTTTGTAAATATATTTTTTTAGGTAGCAATTTAAAATTTTAAAAAAATATGTAATGTGAATCGTAACCAACAAAAAAAAATCAAATTAAAATATTCTAATAATGTTTGAATATAAGCTGACGATATGTTTTTTTTTTTTGTGTAAACAATTCTTTGGTGCCTTTAAGAAGGGTCACTTTTTCTTTCGTTAAAAAGACGTACCTCAATGCAGAAATTATTGAGAAAAAAATAGACACAAGAAGTTGTTGGTATTTTGTGTTTGTAAAAATATTTTGGTTTCTGTTCCAATCGCGACGATGGGTTTTTATTGCTGCAAACAGTTTTCTTACGTAGATAAAGTTATTAGGAAAACACTAACAAAGTCTTGTTTCGCCACAAGCAAAGCGACAGTAAGTATGGTTGATGAGTAAGAAAATTTGTTTTATTGTTGCATTAATGCAATTTTTTTGTTTCGCGTCAAATTATGCCAGTTATTGTAAATTCAATGTAGTCTTTTCAACACCGTTGCGCTTGGACCACCCCTGCAAGTAAAATTGGACCACCTGACCCATTTTGATAAAATGGACTACTCCATGGACTAGTCCGATGTAATGCAAGCATGGACCATACCATTGTTAAAAAGTGTTTGTAGTGAGACGACATGTCTTCGTTTTTTAACGACATGCTTTCGTGTTTAAACGACTTCAAAACTAATCCTCTTGAGTATACCATGGAGTAGTTTTAAAACTACTCCTTACTGGTCCAAAGGTGGGTTATATACCATGGAGTAGTTTTAAAACTACTCCTTAGTGGTCCAAAGGTGGGTTATATGGTCCTCTCCTAGGACATCGTAATGTTAAATAGACCAGGTTTTTTCCATACGTTTGGGTTACTTGTGGACTAGTCCTGGTCCCTTGTGGACTACTCTTTACACGCGTGTTTGGACTGGTCCTATTATTTGCAGGGACAAACAAAATTTTTTTTCACGAGACCAAATACATGTCTTCATTTCTTGCAGGTAGTAATTTTTTTCAATATTTTTTTTCCTTTATGTCTTTTAAACGAAAAAAAAACAGACCCTTTTAGAGGCATCACAAAATATTTTGCAAAATAAAAAAAAAACATTTTAGTTTACCAGCCAACAAATAATTTTACAAGACACAAACAGGCTATCGTGCTGCCTAGCGGGAAAAATTGTGAGGGCTTTGACTTTTCGGTCCTTAAAGAAGGTTTACAACTAGATTTTCAATAAACTTTTACTTATTCCGCTCTGCCTTCTTCGAAAAGGGGTTTTAGAATGGGTTTTACGAAATATTTTTCAAATTCAAATTAACTTTTCTGAGATAAGCCCTGTCGAAATAGTTTTATTACACTCAAAATATTATGTAGTTAAATTCAAACGAAAATTCATTTTAAACAAATTAAAATTCATTTAAAAAACGGATCATTTACATTTTTATAATTCATTTTTAAATTTTTTATTTATTAAACAGCATATTCCTTAAAATTGAATAGTTTTTACTTTAAAAAAATTCACTTTAACCGAAAAAAATCAAACTACATAACAAAATAAATACGAAAAAACATTATTTTTTGGTAGTTTGTTTTTTGAATAACAAACATAAATGTTAACAAATCAAATTATTCGTAAAATAACTATATTTTTATTTAAATTTAACAGTAAGGAAAACGTATTTAATAACCAACAATCAGTTACTGTAATAATTTTATAAGTGTAGCAGTAATGTTGGAATGTGTAGCAAGTTTAGTTATTAATTACTAACTTCGAGTTATTAGCAACAACAATTTGCAACCTTAGGACATCAAGGATCTATATGCACCTAAACAACATGTAAGAAAAAGTTGGAATGCGACTGGAAAACTTAATATCGGTAAAAAGGCCTTCTTTAAGGCCTCTTAACAACTTCCATTTCCCGCTGTTAATGGTCAGGCAAATTGCGTTTTTTTCATTATGAGGAATTTGAATGTGAATTTTTTTAAATTTTTCATATCTGACAAATTCATATATGAATTTTTTTGTTTGCTCATTTTTCATGAATGAGGAAATTAAAAATATCTTTTTTCCTCACCCTCATGAATGAGAAGAAGCAGTAAAATTTAAAATTTTTCACGCTCGCTCATGAATGAAAAATGAGCGAGCGTTTCGGTACTCTGGTTTTTTGTTATAGTTCTTATATTTCACATAAAGAAGTGTTGCTTACAATCAATAAAAAATGCAAAAAGACGACAACATTAAAGAGCGTTAAATATTTCATACAAAATTATGAAAACTTCAAACCAATAGCGCGCTTATTAAATTTTTGAAGAGTTGTCCACATTTTTGTTGGTTAAATAAAAATCAAACAAAAATATTGATTGAATCAGTAAAAAAATTTGTAGAAATCAAAAAAAATTTCAAACAAGCGTTTGTTTGAAAATAATTCGGCAATAATTTTTTCTGTGTCAATAGCGTAAAATCTTTCTGTATTTTACTTAGAATTCCTTGTTTGTTTTTTTCGTTCATATTGCTGTTTCGGTTTTTTAAACCAAAACATTTCTTGATTTTCAGTCTTGCAACTTAAGGTAGAAGAATTATGTATACAAAAAATAAGCTGATTACTTGTCAAAAATTCACGGCGTGCTTGAAAGTTTAAAGTTAACAAACTTTCTGCCGTAAACACATTTAAATGTTTTAAATGTAACTTCTTCTATGAAAAACACTAGTTTTACTTTTTTGACAGAAGTCTACAGGGCGCTCAGGATCAAAGAAGTTATCAGGATCAAAGTACAATCTTAAATCGATTAAATTTCAAGTATCTCTATCTTAATTTCTATTAAAGCCGGTTAAAAAATACATATTAATGTATATTTGTATATATACATATGCATATATTTATATAGAAATAATTATTTAAGCAAATTTTGCATCAAATTGCTTTAAATGATGATGTATAATACATGCTGAAATAAAAACGCTACATAATTGCTTGTATATAAACAGATTTGTATTGATTAAATTTTCAATTATTTTTAATTATTTAAATATGTTTGTAATATTTTTTTTCATTTGACTTCATGGCATGCTTGTGTTACTTATTTTGCTTTTATTTGTGTTTTACGTGTGCCTCTATGCAATATGTTTGGTTGATATCTGCATGAGATTTTAACCAATTTGTAGTCATTTGAAAAATAGTTAATTTATAGTTAGTGTTTTTTGCAACTGACTATTTAATTTACTACAGGGTAAATTGAAGATGTTAAAGACATTCAATAAAAATACACTTAAATAAATTTCATTTGTGTATGAAAATAACATTTATAATATTCAACTTACGTTATGTTACGTTATCCTATTCCACACTTCAAATCCCAGTTTGAGAAATCGTAAAAAAAAACAAATTACAACTACGCTGTTTTACTATTTACCACGAATTTATTTAAAATTAAAATTAAATCTAATTGTATAAAACTATTTTACAAAAGAAAAAAAAAAAAATTAAAATAATAAAATTTTGCTAAATAAAATTTGTACTTTAGCCAAAATGTTTGCCGAAAAAGGGCTTGTATCCACCAAAACCTAAACCATGCAGACCGCCAAGGCCCAAGCCGCCGAGACCACCAAAACCTTTGAAGCCCAATCCTAGGCCACCGAATTTGCTACCTAAACCACCAAGTCCGCCTAGTCCACCAAGGCCTAAGCCACGTGCACTTCTTTGGGAATTTTCAGTAGCATCCACATCTGATTTATCATCATCCTCAACATCCAACAAAGTCAAGGGGACTGCAGCTACAACTGACTCTTCAGAATTGTCTGTGGAAGCAGGTAAATCGGCTTGAATATACTCCGGTAAAAAAACAGCAACTTGATGATGTTGTTCTTCAATTGGCACAGACTGAATTTCCATAAGAGAACAGCCGATAAGGAGAAATATTGTGCACAATTGTAAAAATGTCATATCGAATCGAATCGTAAGTCTCTTGGATGTGGCTAGACAATCGTAAATCTCGTTGTTATTTGAATGTCTAAGAAAGTGCGTACAGCTTTTTATACAAAATTTATTTCGTTATGCTCGCAAAATTAATTGAATTATTTAAATTTGTATTGGAACTGCGTGTGAGTACTTGGCCATTCCCGATTAGTGTTAATTTTTTTCCATGAAAATTTGTATTTTTCTCTCTTTCTTTCTCTTTATTTGGTTGTTTTATTTGTTCACATGTGCTTAAAGTGTTAATTTTATCGATAAATAGTTTAAATTTATTTAAGATACATTTTCTATTTAACTAACGCCCATTTTCTTTAAATCAAATTTCACACCCATAATTTTGTTAAGATTGTCGAGAAAGAAGACATTGATGATTTTTTCCCTATGCCGAAGAAATTCGTTCAGGTAATATTTAAATTATTTACATGAATTTGTAACAATATGATTTTGATTTTCGATATGTTTTTAGATTAAGCTCTAGAATCGCCTATGGAGTCCAAATCTTTCTGAGTTATAAGAAAACTGGTAAGAAGACTATATTTGGCTCTAGCAAATATTTGAAATCCCTCACCAGGAATGTACCAACCCTGCATTTGAATTCAAAGCTATGATTTTGCTACTTTACCGATTGTGCTTGATTTCAATCCCAAGTTAATATATCCCCATCCATATTATAAAACATTTGCTACAAAATACTTGAGTTTGATAGTGAAAAGAGAAAGACGTATGGAAAAGTAAACTAATCGTTATTATTTGCTCTTTAGGATATAAGTCAAATTAATAAAGCAATTTCATAATTTCAATTTAACATTACGAATAACTTTAGTTTCTGAAACAAGACATTTCGCCAAACTTCAAGGAATTGTGATAAGGACCAAGCCTATTGGAAATAGTCAGCATCTGTCCAAAATTTCATAAAATTCTTTGTGCCCATAAAAAATTTTATTATGTAAATTAATAAGTCTTCTTACCAAATTTTATTGAATCTGTCGATATTTGAATAAAGATTCCATACAAATAGCTTTTTATGCCATAACTTCCTTATGAAAACTTTTACATGAATCTTAAGATCGAGTTAGACGTGACTTAACCATAATTATATTAAACAGCTGTTTAAAACAACCTTATAAGCAACACTGTATTTGATTACAGGTACAGTAGAATCCCGATAATTCGTAATCGCTAGGGGCCGGCCATCTCTTACGATTTATAGGGGGATTCGATTAAGCGGGGTTTCGATTTAACGGGGTTAAAATTAAATAAATACGAATTAACGGGGTTTTTCAATTTATTTACCAAAACGATAAAAAAACATAAAAACAATTGTTAAAAATAAAATACATATACATATAAAAAAATCATGTAACAAACTGATCTTAAGAAAATAAACACACACACAAACAAAAGCAAAAACCCACGCAAAAAAAAATAGCGGTAAGCAAAAACTCTTTCTTTCCATGTTTCTGTTGTTTTTATTACGAATTATAAGTGGTAGTTAGAAAACAATTACGATTTATAAGAGGTAAAGAAGATTTTATTTGACAAAAAAATTACGAATTAGCGTGGGGACCAAAATGTATGGAAATTTTACGAATTAACGAGATTTTTTCAAGGGACCGACAGTTTATTAGGAAATATCGGGAATTACGATTTATCGGGGTACGAATTATCGGGATTTGACTGTATAAGTGACAATATAACGACATGACCATGAACATATGTACATATCAATTGAATTTCTATGGTAGGCTGGCTGGTAGTGAGCTAGTCTTTCAACCCCTGGGTTGCGGGTTCGATTCCCGCCAGAGACTCTGGTTTCTTTATTGGACCTTTGAGCTCATATTATAAATAATTTTATTCTGGTAGGTACATAATTGCCCATGGGTTACAAATAGTGTACTTTTTCAAAAATTTGTTTTGAAAAACTGGGGTATAGGGTGTCATGTAGTCGGAAGACTTTACTTTCTTACTGGTTTCGATTGAGAAAAACTCAAGGACCCAAAAGATATACACTTTATGGGGTGTTAGATAAATATTTCTTGGTGCTTCACATGAAATGACGATCCTCATTCACCAATCGTTTTGGGGCTTCAAAACTTCGCAATTGTTTGTAACACAGCAAATTATTTTTAGGCCCATGTAAAAATCTACCGAGCTGGTACCTGCAAGAAACGCCCTAATGAACAAATTTTGACAAATATATTCTTATTTATAATTACAGATTTAAGGCTCAGTTAGTCTTTACTTTCTGTTCTGTTACGAATCAGCTGATTTGTTTTGTTATTAAAAAACCTGTGAAATTGATTAGTTTTTCTGTTCTGTTGCGGTTCAGTTTGTTAAAATCAAAAAATTGTTAAGTTATTGTAAGTGACAGCAAAATAAATAATAAAAAATACACATTTATGTTGAAATAAACTATTTTTTGATTTTAAGAATTCATAAAATTTAATTTCTTTAAATTTATTTGCATTAACGTGATTGAAATAAAACATTGGACGGTGCAAAACTAATAAATTTGTCATAAATGGCTGATAAGTTGCTACAGAAAAAGTAATTATTACAATTTCGTAACAGAACGGCACGGAACAGAACAGAAACAGAAAAACTAATTCTGCCTTTAACTGAAAAAAATTATTTAATGTCATTCCATGCTTTAACTATTAATCTCCTATGCGCATGTTCTTATAAAATACCAGCTGTTTGGTCCCGGCGCTTCTCGGGGTTTTCTAAAAAAAAAATTTTACTGTAGAATTTTGTTAATAACTTGACCCCAGCGCTTTCTCGGGTAAAAATTTTACCAGGAAACTTATTTTTGCTTAATAAATATTAGGACGGGTTAATTTTTTATTTGATTAAGCGTATAGCAAAAACGTAATCTATGGGTGATTCTGAGAAATTTTGCTCAAGAGACCATAGCTCTTAGTCGGGCTTGGAGCCCCCCAAAATTTCAAAATATATATTTTTCCATATCAATTCTGAATTTTGTTCGAGATTTCTTTTGCAGACTATGAAAGCTCAGATAATTTCCAACAACTTTTTTTACGATCAATATTTTTGTTTTCGAACTGCTTTTTGTAGGAAAATCGATCGAAAAAAATCGAAGAATATTCAGAATTTATAAGTTAAAAGTTCATTTTAGGCTATTTTCGACAAAACATTCCTAATATCTCTACTAAAAAAAATACTGAAAGGTGATAAAAATACCTTTCAAACAAGTCCAGATTGAGAAATCTACTATAATTCTATCCGATTTTATGACGAATTTAATTAAATTATTCTATATATATTTTGAAATTTTGGGGGCTCCAAACCCGACTTAGAGCTATGGTCTCTTGAGTTTGAGTCTTTGTAAATATAGAAGAAAGATTTTTATAATACATGTAGTACATGAAAGGGCCATGAAATTCAACGAGATCATCGTCATATGCTTTTACTTAACTCTTAAGGGACCGTAACACTTACGTACACGTATACGTTGCGAATCAGCTGCTCCGTTTTCCTTACCAAGGTTATGAATAACCTTGCGGTGCTGTTAAGGAATTTTTTTTTTAAAGAATTTTATGTTTGCTTGCGATGGTATTGAGCGAATATACCATCGACGAACACGAAACACAAGAATAACGAAAGCTAACATTTATTAGTAATAAAAATTTTGACAAATTTTAGTTTTCTTTTTTAGTACGTTTGAGTATTTTTAGTAACTACTAACACCCTGCAGCTGAAATCCTTACTAGTAAGGTTTTGAACTAGTTTATTACTAGTTGTAAGGCGTCGAAAAATGAGAAAGATGATAAAATATCGGCTGCGAATCTTTATACGTTATACGTTAAATACGATAGTTTTATATACATACACCCAGAGAAAAAACATGTTTAAATATGATCACCTCCAACCAGACTATTTTAAAAGAAAATTTTAAACATATTTTCTTTATTATACCCATATTATTGTCAGTGATAACCATATTATGGTTAAATAAGGCCTCCATCAAGAAGCCCAAACCATATCATTGTTGCCTCCAAACATGCTATGATCAATAATAACTAAAATTTGTTAAACACTTACAATAGCATGGTTGGTTTTCAACCATAGTATGTTGCTCTAAATTTCAAAACAAATTGTTATCATATTTAACCATAACATTTTTAGAGGCAACCATAATATGGTTGTGGGTTCTTGATAGAGGACTAATTTAACCATAATATGGATGTCGCTGACAATTATATGGTTTTATTAACCAAAATATGTTTAAATTTTTTTTTAAAAATAGTGTGATTGGAGGTGACCATATTTAAACATGTTTGTTCTCTGCGTGTACATATGGAAAAAATTTTTAGCTAAATAAATTTGTCTGCAGGGCAATTTAAGTCGACCACAACGTAGGCATGTCCGCACATTTACGTACATATGAATGTAGATATCGGTCAGTATTAAGTCTTAATGAATTCTGCGATTCTATTTATCTCCAAAAAACAGTACACTTCCATCCAATAGTTGCCTTAAGCAAGCAATCATAAATATCAAGTTATTTTCAGGGCTGTAAAGTCGTAACAAAATAATTTTAACTCCGACTCTAACCGGTGAAACTTTTTAAGTCCAACTCCGACTTTAACCTTGATGGTAAATGTTTATGAGACTGGTCCTTATTTATCTTTAAACCTTATTTTTTAATGCAGTACCTTTTTTATGGTTAAATATGGCAACAAAATTATTCTGCAAAATTTTCAAATCGATATTTTAAATATCGCATCGCCAATTTCGAAAATGAGAAAATTTTGTATGCCGAACAATTTGGGAATCGATGTCGAGAGTTTTTGTTGCTGCTTCGACTCCCACTCCGGTACAAGAACCTCAACTTCGACTCCGACTTTTTTTAATAACCTCCAGCAAAGAAATAAAGTGGCGATGATCAATATTTAATTCCTTAATACTTGTTTACGTTGGATGGCATAAAATCACTTGTTTAATATTTATGTTAACCTCTAAACTATTTTCTTTTCTGTAGAGTAACTAGAATTCGTCTTTGCAGAATTTACATACCATTTAACATATTTTAAAAAAAAGTTACACCACAAGAAGAGCTCATTTGTTTAATAAACAAATTATTTGTTTAACTTTTTAGCAAATACTTAAGATTATTGTTCAATATGATCTGTAATTTACGAGTATCTAGACAGATTTTGTTTCTTGAATGAATTGTAGATTTGAACTTGAAAACTTGCTGATTACTACAGTCCATAGTGTGTTGGCATTGAGATCTTTTAAAGTAAATCGTTTATTTTAGAAATATTTTTAAAATTTAATCTAGATTGTTAAAAACAATACATATGTATTTTGTATGTACTTCTCTATCAAAATAGTTATGTCAAAAAGTGATTATTTGATTAGTTTTCTTAATGGTAAGCGAAGACCAAACCACTAATGATATTTTCTTTCCTTAAAATATATTTAAAAATGTGAATAGTTTTTATTTTTGTTAACAAATGGCAAATATGTATGTTGCATATCTTACCACCAATTGAGCAAATAAGTTTTTTGGCTTTCTTTACTACCCGTCTCCACCACCCATCAACTTCGTAAGAACAGCATGTCGCACACGAATTCTACTCGTGTAGACTGTTCATGTTTCGTCCATGTGCTGCCATCGTTGCCTAAACAATCGTCTTAGCATCCATGTGCGCCATGATGTTGGCCATACAATGTATTTTCTGTATACAACCAAACGCACAACAACCAAAAATTGTGGTCAATCAGAACATGAACATCAACACGTATTCGCCACATACAAGAACATGAACTAATTAATACCGTTGCTCTGCCGGCGTTATGGTCATGTCATGTTCTAAAAGAAAGCGCATGGAGACGTGGGGTTTGGAATTTTTAAAAACAATTTCACTTTTTAGACACACTCAAAAATAAGTTTAACATGTTTTATGACTATTTAAAAACTATTTTGGAACCAGCGATAATTTTCCGTGAGCTAAACGGCGTCAAAAAGTTCCAAAAATGGTATTTTCATGAATAAAAAATTCGGTAAATTTTTTTTTTGTCCAATGAATGACCAAAAACATAAGACTTTTAGGAATTCTTTGATTCTACATTAAAACATTAAGATACTTATGTCAATTTTTTGATAATTTTCAATTCGATTTTAGTGAAAATTTTAATAACTTAACCATTTTGTCCGATTTTCATTTCCAATTCCTTGTTGGAAAGATGTTAACCACCGCTTGAGATTTTAGTCAAAAATCAACACTTAAAATTAAAAATACATTTTATAACTACAAAAAGCCGGAGGACATTTTGTCCATTTTCTCAAATCACGTTAAATTGATTTCGTGAAAACTTTTAAGCTGCGTTCACAATCAAAAAAACATTTTCACTTGGTGTTCATAATAGAGCAACAATTTCTTCTTTAACTACACACATTTTGCATCAAAAAACCGTTTGCAAATTTTAGCCACACCAATATTATGCATTTATTATTATTTTTTACAACATTATGTTGACATTTTCATGCAAAACTTAATAACATTATTTTAAACGTCAGAAGCAAATTCATACTGTTGCTGAAGTTCTAGTTGATTCAACTTTAGTTACATTTTTAAAAAATTTTAGTTACAGTATTTATCGGATATAAGAAACTTAAAAAATGCAGGAAAAAAGTTTCTTATAAGCGTTTCTTTCTTATATACAACTATTTTATATAAGAAACTTATTTCTTATATAAGTAGCTATGGCCATAAGACTTTCATTTTTTGGTTTTCTGTCTCTCTTTTTTGTTACATAGGGTCAGCACCTGGCAATTTTTTTTTATAATAAACGTCAAACTTCATATAAAAACGCTGACAAAAATTTTAAAGTTTTTTCTATATGGACTTTGATGTTTGGTATGACAAAAAATTGTCAGGTGAAGACCTTATGTTAAAGTTTCTAACTTTCAAATAATTATTGTCTATGTCTTTTGAGTTTTTCACTATTTTAGATAACGTTGAAAGTCCAATATTATATATTTTGCAATTTCGCTTCTTTTTATACCGTTTTGTATTTCTTTTAAAATTTTAACTTTTGTTTTTATTGACAAAAAACACAAAGCTTCTCATGTGTACCAGCTCGCTCATCTGAAACTAAAGCTGGTGGTCCATAACACACGTTTTCGCCTCCACGCAGAGCATGCTTTTATAACCTTACTTGCGTTCTTCGTTTCAAGTTACATGCAACGCTTTTTATGTAGCAGCAGCACAAGTAAAAATAAAATTTAATTTGTCAAAATCAGCTGATTTGTTCGAACGCTGCTTGTGACGCTTACAAAAGTAGAAAGTAAGCCTACTTTTCGCCTCAAGGCATCTACGCTTTTGTGCATGTAACTTACTACGTATAACTACACAGATTCTACTTTTTTGACAGCTGCGTATGCTGCGAAAAAGCGAGTAACGCGTGGTGCGGACCTCCAGCTTAAAAGTAAAAAAAAAAATTTGTTCTTGTTGTAAAACTGTCAGAAAACAGAGTTGTCCATGCAAACTACATAAATTCTGTGTTGCCGTTGAAAGTTTCTTATATAAATTATTTTTCTATACATTTTGTGATTTTGGTGTTTAAGAAAAATGTTCTCTTATCAGTTTTTTTCTTATAAGCGTTTTTCTTATATGAAACCTTTTTTGTTAGAAAAATCGCAAAAAAGACATGGTGTTTTTGAAAATGTTTCTTATAAACGTTTTGTTCTTATATGAGATGTTCTTATATCCGAATAATACTGTACATTTTTGTTCTAAAAATGAAAGGAAAATTTATGAAATACTTTGGGAACCAAAAAGATAGAAGAAAAAACGAAATTGTTTTTTTGATTGTGAACGTAGCTTTACTTTTAAAATTTTTTTTTCATATATTGTCCGACCGAAGGAGCTTTTTCAGACCGTACCCGAACTATAACCCAACATAAAACCGAACTTTTTTTTTTATCAATATACAAGTTGCATTCTGTTAGTAATTGACGTTCTCTGTAATGCGATTTTGTTTCTGCAAAGTTCACGTGGAAGGTGACGTCAATACCAAGATTTTTATATATCAACGGTCTTCAAATGTGTTTTGTTTCATGAGTTATAGCCATTTGAGTGAACACTGCATTCATTCCGAGACATGTATTTTTTGCATGGAAATTTTGCGAATTTGACTTAATATACTGAAAAACTGAAATTCAATTAGTTTTTAAATTCATTACAATTCGATTTTAGTCAAACCATTACATTAATTTAGCTACTTAGGTATTGTAAATCACATCTTCACGAGTTATAGCGATTTAAGTGAACACTGCTTTCATTTCGAAACATGCATTTTTTTGTGCATGAAAATTTTGCAAATTTAAGTTAATATTTTGAGAAACCGAAAGGCGTCTTCTGGCGTTGCAGAAACGTTGCGGTATCATTATTTGGGATGAACGAACTATGGCGAATAAGAAATCTGTTGAAGCATTGGAAAGAACAATGAAAGACCTTCGAGGTAATTCAGAGTTGTTTAGTGGTGCCTTGATTTTATTGTCCGGCGATTTAAGGCAAACATTGCCCTTCATTCCTAGATCGACAGCTTCCGATGAAATTAACGCTTGCTTAAAGTCGTCATGCTTATGGAGATTTTTAAAACATTGAAACTGACTACTAACTTTCGTGTTCAGTTGTAGAATGATCCATCTGCTGATAAGTTCTCTAAAGGAGCGCATAGACGACATGTTTTTGTCATCTGACATGCCAAATTTCCCACTGCAAAACACATACATGTCGTGTGTTACCTTTTTAACTTTGCTTCTGTAAAAGTCAGACGCATAGTCATCTGACAAAATTTCAATTAGAGCGTGCTCTATTTTCTTCTGACAAACCATCTGACATCAGAAATCTATGCCGCGAAGAAACTGGCAGCGGCGTCAACTATTGACGGAATCATTAGCGGGCTGAAGTTAATATTTTACAATACCAAGATATGTATGCTCATCTCACCATTGAATAGCATTTATGTAAATAAATACATAAAAACCGTTTCATTTTAAAATTCTAAATTGGTATCTTTAACATAAAAGAAAAAAATGTTAAGATGGCTAAATTATTTTACGGCGTAAATAAATATTTTCGTGCCGGCAGCAAGCTATTTTGAAACCGAGAACTACTTTGGTTTCTGCAATAACAATGCGAAAAAAAACAGAGACAATGTCAGAAGCAAATTACATGTACGTTTGTGACCAAATATTATAAACCTTATGTAAAACAGCAATTGTGACAGACATGAACAATTACATGTGACTTGAAAATTTGACATGTCAGATGACAAATACATGTCGTGTACGGGTGCCTTAAGCAATTGCTGAAAATTGGGAATGGTGCAATGCCTGTTAATGACACTGGATTTCGTACAGTCAATAGAGGAATTGATTGAACGTGTTTTCCCTAACATAGCACAAAAATATACATGCCATACATGGTTGAGTGACAGAGCAATTTTAGCGGCAAAGAGCAAAGATGTTGGTGAATTAAATATGGCTTTGTACAAGTCTGTGGATACTGTTACCAATGTAGAAGATGTTGTGAATTATCCAACAGAGTTTTTGAATTCGCTGGATTAACCAGGATTGCCTCCGCATAATCTCCAATTGAAAGTCACTATTATTTTGCTTCGCAATATCAATCAACCCCGTTTGTGTAATTGCACAAGACTTGCTATTAAAAGGTTTATGGCTTATGTAATTGAAGCTACTATTTTAACTGGAAAATTCAAAGGCGAAGATGTATTCATTCCACGCATCCCAATGATTCCGTCTGATATGCCATTTGAATTCAAACGACTTCAGTTTCCTGTTCGGTCTGGTTTTGCGGGTACTATTAATAAGGCGCAAGGCCAATCATTAGGAATTTGTAGAGTAAATTTAGAGTATCAAGCTTTCTCACATGGACAGTTGTATGTAGCCTGTTCGCGCGTTGGCAAACCATCGGTTTTGTATATTTACACCGAAAATGGAAAAACAAGAAATGTTGTGTACCACAGAGCATTACAATAAAAACAATTTATCAATGGTTTAAATGAATTCGAATTGATTTCTTATTTTCTTTTTTGCACTACGAAGTGTGCAGGGGCTCGCTACTGTTTAATAAAATTGAATGATTTTTCATAAGAACTTTAAATTTCGTGTAAATAGTCATATTTTCTTCATAATATTTTTTTATGGCATGCGATATTTTGAAAAAACTTTTCATATTTATTTTCACACACGTATGTTAAACTATGAGTCGAAGCGCACTTAACACTTTACATCGTGTCTTAAACTTGTCAAAAGAGAACTCAAAATTACTCGCTTAATGTTTGAACGAAAGAGAATTACACTGTGCTAGATTTGACCCAAAAAAAATAAATGAAATGAATGAAGGGGGGAGTCCCCTGAGTGCGAAAGTACATACGGAAGTGTCGAATTGGCTCCAGTTTTCGAGAAATCTAAGTATTTCTCAAAAGCTGGAGCCAATCCGTCACTTCCAAATGTACTTTCGCACTCAGGGGACTCCCCCCTAATAGTTCGTAAAGGAATTATCGAAGTTAATTTTTTCGACTATCACAGTGTTATCGGAAACAGAGACACGCGTTTTTCTACTATCACTATCGGTCCAAGATATATGGAATTCTTTTCAGAAAGTAGTAAGTAGGTTTTTAGGAAACAACAGAAGCCATAACGATTGTTACCTGATTTCAGATATGATGAAAGACTTTTATGCAATAGGTGTGTATCAAATACATAAATAAAAAAAAATCAGTATTCTTGGAAGTCTTAATTAATTACAGGAGCACACAAGTCATTGAAAATACGGTTTATTTAACACTTTTAAGACTTGTTTTATTGTGACGAACAAGGTGAAAGATTTCACCGAGGTACTGCTGTACTGGCAAAGCATTAACAGCGCCATTGGGAGCAGACCGTGCTTTCTAAATACTGCTGGATGCAAATTCTTGAAACGTCATCGCAACATAAAAGGATACATCAATGAGGAAAAATATAACATTTTTTATTAAATTTCATGAACTTAAGCCTTATTAAAAATATTAAAAATTTTTGACCAAAAATAGAATTATGCAAACAAATTTAATTGTCTCTTAACACTAAATCCTAATCCAGTCAACACAACCAAGAAACAAAAATTTGTTTTTATATTTATACATATATTTATTTAAATATATTTAGCTGGTGAGGCCTAACTCCATTTTGTGAAAATTTTTTTATTTCATTTTTCCCGACGTTTCGTGAATTTTATGTTCACTTCTTCAGGAGATTCGTCTATTTAATAGACTCTATTAATATAAAATAAAAACATCAACATTTAATAATACAATAAATATGAATGTAACGTACTTACTGTTTAAATAAACAAATTTGTATTACATTAATATATTTTTTTAATAATAAAAGCCCAAACTAGTGGCGTCATCTACTGCAAAATAACTCTATAACAGGCGCTTAAATTTGTTTACTGAAAATTTAAATTTGGATGATTTTGCTTATTTTATTCAAACTTTTTTATTTTTTGTCCAGTGATAACCAGTGATCCGAAAGGACGGAAAATGTTGAATTTAAAAAAAATCGTAGCAAAAATCAATTGATTTCAATCATAAGGCATGATGTTTTTATCCGATAAACACAGTAAAAGAGAAAAACGATATATTAGTGACAATGTAACATGTAATTAAAAAAAATCAGTTCTCAAAATTTTTGGAAATAGCCTTGAGAACTGCAAAACAACAAAAAGGCTTCTTGAGAAAAATAAATGAATGCCATATTCGTGTTCAGCAGCCTTATTTTTGAAGTTATGGCCAAAAGTTAAAAACTTGTGAACCTGTATTATCTATTTTAATCGATTTGCATCTTCTTACTTTGACTATTGACTTTCAGCCGTCGTCAATGGCGGTGAGTGTTAAACGGCAAAGATTTCTGAAGAGATAGTGTGGTTACTATCGAAACATGTCAAATCAACATGTCCGTGAGCGTGGTTCGATTCCCGCGGCTGTCAAGAATGAAAAATTATCAATAAAATTTAATTCATTTCATGTTTTTAAATTCCTTTCTTTATAAACATAATTAAATGAAAATTAAATTCAATGAACTTAACCCTAATTAAAATATCAAAATATTAAGCGAATAGCACAAAAAATGGTAAAAATGGTGCAAACATTAAATATCACTATATCTTTGAAACTTGAGCTGATAAAAAAAGCTTATGATCGCATTGAGAACTCTTAATTTAACCAAAAACAATGAACAGGGGCCTAATTCTGGCAGTCGTGATCGAGTACTCTCTCTAATCGAAAGCAATTTTATTTCTAATTCTTTCAGCCGAATCGAAATTATTTTCTCAATATTGTGAAACTCAAATTAATGCTTTACAACACTGAAAAAATAATTCCGATTCCTTCAGGGGTCTAACCACCGCATTCGATACTATCGATTTTTTTTTGCATACGATAGACACTGAGTGACGTATCGAATGAAAACTCGATAAATGTAATGTCGAGTTACTCGATATCGAATGCTATTATTTCAAATTCAATATATTGTATTCGATATCGAGTTTCATGGTACCAAACTTAATAATTTCGATCAATTTTGCTCGATATAGTATGCGTTGATTGGACCCCAGTATTGACAGAAATAATTAGATATTAAATTTTTTTCGAATCGAGAAAGTACACGATCACGACTGCCAGAATAAGGCCCAAGATGTGTGAAAATTGTTCGTTATGTTGCTCTAAATAAAATTTTTTACAATATCTTTACAAAAAAAAGAAAAAATGTTTTATTAAAAAATGTTCGCACATTAAATTCTAACTTAAATAAATATTTATCACTTCATAATTGTTGATCTCCATATTTTTCACTCATCCCTCCTACACAAGTCCATAACGATGTCGAGCGTTCAATTTCTCTCTTTTGTGTTTTTTTCTCTTCTGCATGTTGTTGTTTTTTCCATTGTGGACATATGTAGAAGGACTTGGTAGCCAATTAATGGCAAAATTGCCACGTGATGAACGTCGCTTACCAAATCCACCCTGCATCGAAAACTTCTTTTTTCCTCCTCCATCCATAGAGTTGTGTTCCAAAGCATTTGTTCTGTATTGGCGAGGTTTTCTTATGGCATCCTTAACAAAACTTCTAGACCAAGCAATTGGATCTAAACTGGCATCATAGTTGCTGTGATGGGAGCCCCAGGAATAAGGCGTTGCAAGTACAAGTTGCACAAATAGTATAAAGTTGAAAACAATTTCAATTTGTCGATTTAAATTCATTTTTAAAGGCGATTTTCTTCCACTCTCTAAAGGAAGTTCGTGCGTGCGTACGCTGGAATGTGCAGTTGAATACTGTTGCACTTTGAACTTTGTCTGAGGCCTCTTATAGTTTGGATTGACACGACCGGTTTTGTAAAGGTGCATATGCAACAACGTTTATTTTTACAATTTGATATCGATGGTGTTGTTGTTGTTATTTTTGCCTTGGTGATAGTGGCTGGCTGCATTGTTGGTTTATGCTGTTTGCGTGTGTGTCTTCATGAACTTTTGTTTATGTTTTTTTTGCTTTAAAAAAATATTGGTTTGTTGATTACCTTAGTGATTTACCTGTAATTCAGGGTTGCCAATACACGTGATATATATTTTTATCGGGATGGTTTTCGTTTAACTTCGAATTCAGTACTTTAGAAGAGTTTTGTACCTCGCTCTATATAGTTTTATACTTATAGTGTCCGGCTGTATAGACGAAGTCAGGATGCAAAAGTGTAGGGAAGAAAACGGGGTTGAAAAAATGCTTCAAAAAAATTTATATCTTAATGTGAAAAAAGTTTCGTAGCAACTACTTTAAAAGAAAATAGAAAAAAAACTCGGCGTTAATTGCATAAATGTAAATGCGGTCATGCTCTTTAAAAATTCAAAACAATACAAATGCGACAAATATCACAGTTTTGGTCTAAAAACATTAAGTTAAATATATTTCGAATGAAATGAGCATTATTTCATTGTAAACTGAATTGATAAACAAAAAAAAAAACCGACCTCAAAACTTGCAACGCGAAATGAAACTAAACTATTGGTAGAGCAAATCTGCCAAAGGGTTTTGAAAAGTTAGCTCAGGTTCCCGGAATATAGGCCGCTAAAGTGTTTGAATATTTTGAAAAGGCGTTTGGTTAAGCCAAAAAATATACTTCTGAGCTAAAATTCTATTTCAGGTGTCTTCAGAAGAATTGTATGGCGATTCTTTTCTTATAAGAAATTAACCCTCTAACACTCATTTTAAGGGGTAATTTTTGTCCTATTTTTAACTTCCCCACAAAAGTATACTAAAACGGCAAACTAGAGGGTAAAAATGTTCCACTAATATTTTCTTCATCAAATTTTACTAGGGGTCTTATAAGACCAAAAAAACGTGCAATGTATGTAAAACGGATTTTCAAAAAATTAAAAAATTTCAAAGCGCGGAATTTCGAAAATCCGTTTTACATACATTGCACGAACCTTTGGTCTTAGAAGACCCCTAGTAAAATTTCGTCGAACATTTTAACACTCTAAAGTGCCGTTTTAGTATACATTTGAGTGGAAGTTAAAAAAAGGACAAAATTACCCTTTCCAATGAGTGTTAGAGGGTTAATATGTTCTAAGAAAAGAATCGCCTTACAATTCCACTGATGATATTTAAAATATTATTTTAGCTCAGAAGTACATTTAGTATATTTTTTTGACTTAAACCAAACGCCTTTTCAAAAAATTCAAACACTTTGGGAACCCGCGCTAACTTTTCAAAATCCTTTGGCAGATTTGCTCTACCAATAGTCTAGTCTCATTTCGCGTTACAAGTATTGAGGCTGGCGGCGATGACCCGAATTTTGTTGCACTGTGTTATTGCAAATATTTTCTATGTATTAAATCAGCCCTTAATTTAATTTAGTTCCTATACAACCGTCCACCAAAATTAGGATTTAAGCCTTAAAGAAATTTAAGCTTAAATATACCTCATAGGAATCAGTGATTTGTCACGGCCGATAATGGTATTCTCACTTGTAATATTTTTCCTTAGAATTGTACAAACATTCTTAGAAAAAAAATCAATCCATTAGAATTATAGTATATTCCCTCTCATGGCAACCCTATTTGTTTGATTCATTTTGCTATTCATAGATTAAAAATACACACATTTTAATACACATTTTTTTTATCTTGTGCCTTAAATCCATCAAAACAGGTAAAAAATAATGTGAAATTGTAACTCAAATTGAAATTTTTCTTTTACAATTTATCAAGTGTGAAATTGTTAAAATAAGACATTCAATGAAACTAACAAAAATACAAAATAGTGTTAAATTAGCTTCATTGTCTAAGAAAACTTTTTGAAAAAAAGCAGTACAATGATTCTAAAATTAGACCTTTTCTTTAGACAGATTCTTTCAAATAATGTTTAACAATGAACTGCTGGTGGGAAAAGGGTTATAAAATTTAGAGTAACTCTTTGAAAAAAAGGCAGCCTTTCTATATTCTTTTCTATATCAATGTTTTTTTTTTTAAATCATAAATCAATCATCCGAAATTACAGTGCTGACAAATGATGGTGCCACTACGAAGAGTTTAATGCCAATAGATTTATTTTTTATTGTCATCGACTATTTACAACGAACAACATCTGGCTAAATAGTGTAAATTCTTGGCACTATTGTTCACTACATAAAAGAGTTTGAAGAACACTTTTTGCACTTTTACAAATAAGCAAATGGATTAAATAGGAAATATAACAACTATTTCCCTTTATCGCAGGTGGCAAGGGTACATATAAGTTTGTAATTTCAACAATATTAATCTTACCCCCTACACGCAAAGAAAAACATGGTCGTGGCAAACATATTCTAAAAGCAACAAATTTTGATAAGTAGGCCAACCAAAAAGAAGCAAATGCTTATTTTTTGGTTTACAAGATAAAATGTTTTTGATTGAAAACAAATTCCGATCATTTAAAAACCAAACAAATGATCTGTATTTGTTAGAGCTTTTTTGCTTATTTTGGCAATATAGGCCAAATAGGAAAGTTCAAATCCAGTTGTCCGTCCGTCTGTTGAAATGGGTTTTTTGTAGCCCCCAGAAATGGTAGGGAATTGGTTGGTAAACATGTGTGTCAGGTATGGTCACTAAGATATGGCTAAGATGTGAGCAAAAAACCACGACCACCTCAAATTTATTCCAAAAATCCTTTGTTTTTGTTGTATTTTGGCAAGAGCCAAAGTTTCAAAATTAGGTACAAACACTGAGATTATCAATACACAGCATCCAACAAAATGTTGGCGGGATTGGAGAAGTGGGCGTGGTACCTGCCGTACAGAAAATATCAAAAATTGTATAAAAGCCTGAATTTTTTGGCTGTCATATGCCCTATGGATGCGCCGTATATATCAAAAGATCGGAAACTTTTAGCAGAAAATATTTTCTAAAAAACTTAGATACGAAAAAGTTATGACCAAAATAAATTTTTTTTTTCAAAAATACTCATTTTCGGGAACCGTAGATCTTTTCGAGTCCAAGTTTCATAGCTCAAACAAATGAAAATTTGTCAAATCGGTTAAAAATGGGCAAGTTATGAGTAAAATACTCCTAAAATGGGCTAAAAAACATCAAAAGCTTTATAAAAACTTTAATTTAAGGGCTATCATATGACCTATGGAAATACCTTATATATCAAAACATCAGAAATCTTTAGTAGAACATATTATCTGAAAAACACGGTTCAGATACAAAAATGTTATACGAGGTTCTGCACGAGAAAATAGAAGCAAGGAGAAAACATGTAAAATCAATTAAAATGGATAATCATTCAGAAAAAGCAAATTTCGATCTTCCAAAGGTTAAAATACAATTTGGTTTAAGGATTGATGTTTGACTATTGAAGTCAGCAGTCGTCGATGGCTGCGAGTGTAAGACGGCAAATCCATCTGAAGAGATCGAGTGGTTGCGATCGAAACATGTCATGCTAACCTGCCGGTCAGGGTTCGAGCCCCAGCCACGTCAAGAATCAAAGATTATCAATAACAACTTTAATTAATTTTCATGTTGTGAAATTCCTTTCTTCATAAAAATAATTTAATGAAAATTAAATTTGATGAACTTAAGCCTAATTAAAAATATTAAAAATTTGGATTAAAAACCATAAAAAGTTCAACAAAATAACCACAATACTAATTAAAAAAACAAATTTTGAAAAATACTCATTTTCGGTAACCGTATATCTTGGTAAATTTCTTCTTAAACACGTTGATATATAAATCTGTCAAATCGGTTAAAAAATGTCTGAGTTATAACCAAAATACTGAAATAAAATGCAATTAAGCTAATAATACTACATACATATATAAATATACATACATACATATATATGTACGTTTATATAAATGTTCTTTCCCAACCATGGTGAAGGGTATATACGATTCGGCAAAGTCGATTATAGCCCTCTTCTTTAACTTTTCATCTTTAACATGTGTTGCTGGGTACACACTATGCAACACATTTACGCAACCTAGTGAATTAAATTCATTTTCATTCATTCCAGATTGCATCAACATCAAAACGCTTTGATATTTTGAGGTTGTATTGAAACAGATTGCATGTAGGTTGCACTGTGTGTACTCAGCATGTGATTTAAAAATAGCAACCATGTTTTTGAAGCCATTTGCTTGTCTCTCCTAAAGACTAGTTTACACTATTATACTCTGTTAATACATTTGAAATTTTTGAAATTTTTCAAAACAATAATACTTTTCATTTGACCAGGGTTGCATTTTAACAAAAGCATGTTCATGTGTGATAGTGTGAACAGAAATTGTAATGTTTAATTAGATTATTTTACACTCGTAACAAAACTCATTAGATTTTTATCTCACAAAGTAGTATGGAATTCGTAAGACTTGTGTGATGGTGTAAACTATCCCTAAGCATATTCGAAATTTGCGTAATCCAAAAGCCATCAAAGACTATAATTCGGCAAGCATTTTGTAAAAATTTAATCAAGCTGCATTTTATTTTGCGACTTTTACTTGCGCACAAGTTTTAAATGGACACCCAGCGAGTCAGCCGGACGGGCATCGTTATCTCGATTTAGAAAGTGGGTCTAGAAGCAAAATTTCTATGTGTTACATGCATCAGTGCATGTAACATTTGTGAATGGTACAAATAACTATTGACCTACTTGCTACATGTTTTGGGTTATGACCTTCTAGCACTGAAACACATTTTTTTCTAATGCCGCCAGAATAAGCCAACAATTTGCCAGACAACAGGATACTTTTGAATGAAGGGCACACAGACAGATCTAAGATTTTAGCTAAACATCGTTTTTGACTATTAAAGATGCACGCAGATGTGAGCAAATGTCTTATCTCGATTGTTTTTGTTTTCACTTTAAAACAATGAGTACACATTGTTCGTGCAGTAAAACAAAGTGAAATTTATATTTTGTTGTTATGTTTTTCTTTTCATAAATATTTAAACTTACAAAAATATAGCTACACACATAGATGTTAATTAATGCATACAAGCAAAAGTAGAAGATATTCTCAATACCATGACAAATACAGATAGACTGAAAGTTTTGTTTTATTTTTTATTATTTAAAAGTTCGTTCAACTATTTAATTGCGTTTTTATTACTGGGTACTTTTTTTTGATGATTGATGACTTCGTAACTGGTTTGAATTTCTTTATTTTAAAAATCCATTCTCAAATGGATCGCATTAAAAGGTCATAAATGCATTTATTTTATTTGTAAACAATAAGTTCGAGTTTTTTTTACTTCACTACATTATCGTTCATGCGATTAGAAGGAGCACTTATTCCCAAAAATAAAGTCATAAATGCTACAAATGCATTTAACTGTGCCAAGTAAATTTTTATTGCTTATTAGTTAAGTAAAGCTGTGACTTCTGCTAGATGATTGAAATTAAACATAAAATGGTCACCTACAACAAAACACTGTTATAATCCAAACGTGGTGTGTTGTTCTTAAATAATGGTTACACAGAAAGAAAAACACTCGGGATAAATTAAGTTTTTTATACTTACTTTAGGTTAGAGTCGTACTCAAAACTTCAATTACGAATAACACTACCCCATACTTAGAACAATCGTACATGGGATAACTTTCGAAAATCAATCCCAGAATTGTAAGCCAAGTAAAAAAAAAGTTTAAACTTTTCGTTGGTAGTGCCACTCTGAGAGTAAAGTTACAAAGTTAGCGTTTTAATCTCATTTAACACATCAAAGTTTGTTGCAGACACTACAACAACACCACACAAGTACAGGGTGCCCCAAATTAACGAAGGGGTTTGAATTCGTTATAACTTTTTATTTAATGGTGTTTTCTTTTCTACAAAAAATGTGACATTTTATTAAAAAAAAAAAAATCAAATTTTGGGCTGTTTCTTAAAAATTTTCGGGAGCAAAATTTTTAAAAAACAGATATCAAATTGCATTTTTTTTAAATAAAATGTCACATTTTTTTTGTAGAAAAGAAAACACCATAAGTTATAATTATTAATTTTTACTACAGTATATTAATGGGGAATATTTTTAGTTTAGTTATGAAAAATAATATCTCGCAAGTGGTGGCATTTTCTGCTTCGCGAATACGTGCTTTTTCCAACATATTTTCCATAACCTTTCGCAAAACTTCAAAAAAATAAGGACCAATTATCCTTTTCGATGAAACACCGCACCAAACCGTACACTAAGGTGGGTGTAATTCTCGCTGTTGAACTACTCTCGGATTTTCCGTAGCCCATAACCTGCAGTTTTGCTTATTAACGAACCCACTTAATTGGAAATGGGCTTCGTCGCTCATTTTTAAATTACACTGATTTACAAATTTTTAATTTGGAAAAGTACCAAGAACGCCACATGCCTAGATAAGTTAATTGGGACCTCCTGAACACGAAAAACGCTGTAATTTTTTTCCTAAGTACCGTTTTTTGATAACGGTACTTTTGTGTTTTTCGGTGTATGGTCCCACCCAAACCCTTTTGGAAATGGCATATCGTTGGAAAGGAAATTGAATGCCTTTTCCGTCGATATGCTGAAAATTTCTATCTGATAAGAAATGGCTGAGTAATGGCACTTTTTGGTTGGGCTCCACAAGGGTTTGAGTTGGACCATACACCGACAAAAGACAAAAGTACCGTTATCTAAAAAACGGTACTCAGGAAAAAAATACAGCATTTTTCAGGAGGTCCCAATTAACTTATCTAGCCATGTGGCGTTCTTGGTATTTTTTTGGCTATATACCAGTGTTATGAATAAAATTATAATCATTGATTTGAAAAATAAAGCTCAACAATTTGGGCACGTTGTTCAATTGAGTACTGCTCCATTTGAAATTCCCCAAGTCTTCTTAACAATATACTGAAAAGAAAAGAAAAAATAAATATAATAAAAAAGTTATAAACAATTTAAACCCCTTCGGTAATTTTGGGCCACCCAGTAGTTATAAAACCATTTGCTTGTTTTGTGTAGAAACAACAAAAACAACAGAACAAGACGAAAACACAATATTTTCATATTTAAAAAGTAAATTTAAGAGCTCTTGTTCTCATTTAGTTTATATTCTCAGTTATAAAAGTAAAACAGTTTTTAAAGTAAAACAATATCTGGAATTTTGCTGGTGTTTTATAATTGAATTCTGTAAGGTGTAAAACGGGTAAGTATATCAATAATAATAAAATTCTCCTTCTAATTTTATTTTTGATTAATTTCAAGTACGAAATCGGGATTAAATCAACTTAATTTTACGTGAATTAATCGCATTTTGAGAAATAACCCTAAAAATAAAATGAAATATGACCCAAAATTTGGGGTTATTCTTCATTATGAAAAATCACCTCAAAATTTATAATGAATTTTAACCCCAAAAAAGAACACAAAGAAAGTGTCATTAAACATTTTCGGTGGAGTTCATATGCCCAAAACTAAAAATCCCAAATTTAGAATCCCGATTTCAAAATCCGGATAATTATACAGTTTTGGTTTTAAAAATCGTACAATTGATAGCACGGTTGGGCTTTCGGCCATGCATAAGGATTTTTTTCTCTATGGTATAACGAACACTGGCTTTGCTTACTAAAGCTCTACGTTATAGCCGGCCTTTGGCCGGGCGCAAGGATTTTTTTCTCTATGGTATAACGAACACTGGCTTCGCTAACTAAAGCTTCTCTGTATAGCCGGCCTTCGGCTGGGTGAAAGGATTTTCTTCTCTTTGGTATAACGAACACTGGCTTTGCTCACTAAAGCTTCACTACATAGCAGGCATTTGCCGGGCGCAAGGATTTTCTTTTCTATGGTATAACGAACTCTTCTCGTCATAGCCGGCCTTCGGCCGGGCTCTAGGATTTTTTCCTCTATGGTATAACAAACACCGGCTTCGCTAACTAAAACATCTCTGCATAACCTGCAAGGATTTTCTCTACTTTGGTATAAGAATTCGGGTTTTTTATGTTATCCCTGGAAACTTTTACATAGAATTTTATTAAATTTGTGTAAAAATGTTTGGGGTGATTTTTCATTTCTTTAAACTTGCATTTTTTATTAGTAGATGAAAAATAGCCCCAAAGTAAAAATTGTGATTTTATTTGGGGCCATTTTTCATTCCTTGATTGGGGTCATTTTTCATTCCACTTAAAATGCAAAAACACCCTAACGAAAAAATGAAAAATAACCCAAAAAAAAAAAAACAAAAAAATTGCGCCAAAATTGCGTGTTGTTGTGTCTCATGTAAAATTTTGGGGCCGTTTTTCATTTTCCTTTTGGGGCCATATTTCCTGGGGTCATTTTGCGCACCGCCCAATTTTGCTGTACTTGATTCAAGAAAATCCGTACTCATGGTACTATTAATACCGCTTCGGACTGATTTAATTACCGGACTGATTTAATTATTACAACCGCTCTTTTTTTAGTACAGGGATTGCTTAGGCATGGTGTGTTTTTACTCGTAAAGATCATAATTAGTAGTGATGTAGCGTAGACCAGAACATCTGCGATACTTCAGACTTATCGATATATTGGCATCGGTGATATTTTTCTGGAGAAACGACGATACTTCTTAAATTTGTTTGAAAACTTATGGCGATTTCTTTTCAGAGAATTATGTTGCATTAATGTTTCATGGTCTACATTATTGTGTTCGTTTGTACAAAAAATACAACTGTGGGAAAATTTTTAAATTCTTTTGTGAATATGTTGATGAAAAACATGCACAACATGTTGCATTTTTTACTCTTACTTTTACTCACAGAATACAGTTAAACGCCAGAGACATCGTACAATCCCTCAAAAGCCCATGCCTGGCCGTCATGCATCTAGTGTTCGCGGCCGATTTTCGAGTTTACAGAAAAGCAGAGGCACCCCAACGTCTTCCAGACCCAGTGGAACCCGAGAGTCAGTGCCAAGTCTAGCAAGCTCATCTGCCCAAATGTTCCCAGTATATCCAATTGCCCTGGTACCCATATGATACTGATGTCAAACGCACTTGGACACATATGATACTGATGTCAAACTGTTCAGCCATCTCGTTTGGAGATGAGCGGCAGTCAAGAGTCAAGGCCATAACAGCGGCATGGCTATCAGTGTAAATATCCACCACAGTCGTAGACTCAGCAGATAGCTTCCTTGATCGAAAATATCTCCGCCTTCAAGACGAGATTGAGCTTCCTTGAGTGAACTCCGAAGCCCACTCCTGCTCGTGACTTAGACCCATCCATGTAGAAGTTCACACATCTTCTCCTGTTCAGAATACTGTTAATTCACGCATTCCGGCTTGGTATCAGCGTACGTGCTGTTCCCACAGCTATTTCCACTCCACTGTTGGTAATATTTAAGGCGAATTGCTAAGTTCGTCGCCATTTCTTTCCCCACCCAACCCGAAGTTGGTAGATAAAGAATAATATCCAGTACTAGAAGTGGTGCAAACAGCCCCTATAATGTACAGCGAGGCCATTCTCTCCACCTTCCTCAGTCGTTCCAAGTGGATCTTCCTATCCAAGATTGGGGTACATCTGGTTATGCCAATTCCCGAAAGATTTATTGTTTACAATTAAGAGATATTAAACAACTTCATAAAAAGAATTCGAAATGTAGAGCATTGTGCCAATCAAATATTAATACCAATATCAATCACTTTGGCAAAACTTCCTGTTTTACACTGTACAACAGTGAAGATACTCTATAATATTTCAAGTGGCATTATGAGTTCATTAAACCATAAGTATTGTTACATATTCTCTGAGTTTTAAGCTGACAGATTCAAATAAAAGTCAATGTTGCCGTTAGTTGCAACCGCTGAAGCCTGTCTTTAAAATATAATCGAACAAAAAGTGTAATCAGGTTATTTGACACATGATTAAACTTGCTTTTAATAAATGTACGAATGACTTACTATAGTAGTGTAATAAACTTTTTAATTTTTTTTAATATAATATTGATTTGTATTAGTTTTAACACTAAACTAGACTATAAAAGCATAACTAAATACATATTCAAGTGCAATAGTTAGAAAACTTGTTTTCTGCACTTGACATTTGAGACACAATTTTCAAGTTGAACGAACGAGTACAAAAAAAAAAATGTTGCAACAAAATTTCAATGAACATGAAATTATTAAACTGCCATTTAACCAGTTCCGATGGAAAATTATTTAAATATAGACAAATTCTAAATGCACGCTGATTTTTTTTTTCTAGAAACAAAAAAAAAAATAAATAAAACCTGAATGAATAATTCTGATGTCTGTTATTTTTTTTTAAATGCTGGTACGAGCAAAAAGAAGTAAAATCAAGAAAATTTTCTATTGATGTCTAGGAAAATCGATTATTCGACTTTTTTCAAAAACTGGGTTTCGGATGATATTTTAGATAATACGGTTTTCGGTAAAGAATTTAAAAAATATCCGGTTTTATTAATTAAATAAAAACATAAAAATCAAATTAGTTAGTTCTCGTTCATATTATGAAACATTTGCTACATACACTTACTGCATTCGTGTCCATAGAATAAAACTTTTATTTTGCAACATTTTATCATTTTGGCATGCCTTCTCTCTTTCTTTCAATAACAAACTCACAAAAACTGCTTGTAGTTGAAACAAAGTACACTTTTCCATTCGCCTTTCCCTTTTCATATCAACTCAAATGTTTCGTAGCAACTGTTTAATAACTTGGACGAGGACTCATTGAAATAAAACGTTTATTTAAGTAAAAACATAATATTCACAAAGGTAATATGTTCCCACTTGCGGTTCTAAACGCGTTAAGCACTTCAAATTTACATGATTTAAACTAAATCAATTCATTAATCACATAGAATCCTCTGAACAAACCTGAAACTGAGTATGATGTAGAATAGGCCATAATAAACGTACCTCTCATGTGTACAACCGACCACGATTTCTCTTTAATGTTTAAAATAATCTAATCCATTTTTAATAATTTATATAAATTTGTTTGTTGGTTAATCAACTGTCATCTTAATTAACTTAACTTAACTTAACTTAACTTAACTTAACTTAACTTAACTTAACTTAACTTAACTTAACTTAACTTAACATTTTGTTTAAACGCGTTTAAAAACCTAAGTGTGAACAAAGCATAAGGAACCAACAAAATACATACCTAATTATGATTTAGAATTTTTAAAGTATTAAGTTTTTGAAAATTTATAGGAATTTATTAAACTAATTGTTTGAGATTTTCTCCCAATTTATATTTTAAAAAAAGGCCGTAGCGGGCCAGAAAATGCATTACATTCTGCTGGTGCCTAATAATTGTAAATTTTTCTGTACATTCAATATACCTCATTGATGTCCAAAGGAAAGCTAAGAAAATACAATATAATAGTTTGGTAGTGTATAAAGTCATTTCTGAATAATTAAAGGAATAGGACTATTAAAAAAAGCTTTATAAAATACTTAACTGAAATTTAGCTCATAGAATAAATTTGAAAAATAAAAAATGTTACATGTAATTTAATTAAAAATTTAATTTTGTTACAAAGATTCTGTTAGTCGTGCTTAATTCCCAATTTTTATTCTTGATAAAAACACGGAAACTTATTGTTGATGGGATTAGCCATTCCTATGTGCATTTCACCGGTTGGTTAGGCCAAATCAACAGGAAACTTCATCCAAAGATCTAAGAAAAACTAAAGATATAAGACAAGTAAAACTGTTAAGCGAATAAGAATTATAAGCACCAGTTTTACAAAAATAATAACAATAAACAGCAAGTTAGTCTTTTCTTACAATTGGTTGGAATTCTCCCAACATTAACTGTAGTTGTAAAGAGAGCTCTTATACAGCAGTAAATGATAATGAACAAAATACACAAAAAGCTGATATTTTAGTGCTGACAACCAGGGTTACCGTTGGAAATTTTCGAAAAGGGTCCCAAAAAGGGGATTTTCCAGAAAAAAGGGTCAACAAATAAAAAAAAGGGTCAAGTTTTTTATAAGCAGTATTTCCCATTTTAATGAACATAATAAGACCAAGTTTTTTTATAAGAAAACAAAAAAATAATATTTTAGGTAGGAAGAGCTCAAAAAACCTATTTTTTTATGGAATGCTCTGTCCTGTTTTAAACACCTGACAGAAAGTTTATTCTTTATCATTATAGCTAATTTGTTAATACTTTTTATGTATTTTTCCGATTTAGCGATGTCAAATAAATTTTAGTGTTTGTTTTAAATTTTGCTATCGTTCGCGAATTGTAACCATTTTCTCGTTTAAAGCGTTTTTTTCCTGTTAGTGTCAGATTTTTTAAAGATTTTACGATTTTTAATAAATATAAGACTTTGCTATCATACCGCTTTTACCAAATATTTGGGAATTTCCGCTAATTTAGCAATGTTTACCTCTTGTTTTAATTCCTGTTAGGGCACTCTCAACACTGTCGATTCAAAAGTGGGCGAAAAGTTCAATACCTTTTGCCATTATTAAGGGCGAATTTTTTTGAATAAAACATGCTACTGTTTAAGAGAGCAAAACACCAAATTGCAATTTTTTAATAAAATGTAAAATTTTTGTTTTAAAAAGAAACCACCGTAACCGTAAAAATAATAAATATTCATATGAGTTATGTTTGCTTTTAGGGAAATTGTACTTTTCTATCAAAAATCAAGGAGAAGAAAGCATGGAATTGTAAGTTTATACTTTGAGTCTGTTCCATGTCAAGCAATGCTTATTTCGAAAACATTTGTTTAGCACTTCTGTTCCGCAGTGTTGACAAAAAAACAAAATGTGAGAACTATTTCCAAAAAAAGGGTCAAAAAGTGTCACAAAATAGGTGATAATGATACAAAAGTATAATTTAAAAAAAGGGTCATAAAAGGTATCAACACTGTCATAAAAGGGTCAAATTGATACTTTAGTATCACAACGGTAACGCTGCTGACAACGAAGAAGGTTTTAAAGAGAAGAATAAAAATATATTGTGGTTTACTAAAATGATTGCAAAAAAGAATTTTAAACAAGTAAAAGCAAAACATTAATGTTTATGTTAATATAGTTAGCCATTAAGAAAGCACTTTTGGAGTGCTTTGTTTGCATGTTAAAAGAAGTGCTTAATGTCAGCAGAAAATAGTCCTCCAAACCGGGCACACCCCATACAAAAATCAAGCATCCCATCAGCGGGTTTGAAGCGATTTGAGGTATGAATTCATACAAAAACCTGCTCCTTTTGGAGCCCATTTTTTACTGGGTGAGAAGGTTAAGAAAAAACAAAAAACAACTTTGTGCTGAAAAAGGTCAACAGAAAAGAGAAAGACAAAATGAAAAAACAAAAAATGTACTTGGATTTCAAGAAAAATTCTTGACAAAAGTACGAAAAAACAGAAGTAAGGAGAAAACATGTAAAATCAATTAAGATGGATAATCATTCAGGAAAGCAAATTTCGATCTACCAAATGTTAAAATACAATTTGGTTTAAGGATTGATGTTTGACTATTGACGTCAGCAGTCGTCGATGGCTGCGAGTGTAAGACGGCAAGTCCATCTGGGGAGATCGAGTGGTTGCGATCGAAACATGTCATGGTAACCTGCCGGCCAGGGTTCGAGCCCGAGCCACGTCAAGAATGAAAGATTATCAATAACAATTTTAATTAATTTTCATGTTGTAAAATTCCTTTCTTCATAAAAATAATTTAATGAAAATTAAATTTCATGAACTTAAGCCTAATTAAAAATATTAAAAATTTGGATTGAAAACCATAAATAGTTCAACAAAATAACCACAATACTAAACTTGCTTTATTGTTTTCGCAAGAAAATTAAAAAATAAAAAAATAAAGCAAGTTGCCATTTCAGTTTTCTTAGGTCGTGCACTTGCCTGTTTATTATCAAAGTAATTTTTGGGAATACAAATTTTTTATTAACAAGATTCTGTTGCCGTGCTTAATTCTCCATTTTTAATTTTATATTTGAAATCTTCTTAATCATTGTCCATATTTATCAAATATTTGACGTGTGTAACCACTAGTTTGATTAAAAAATTGTTTGCTTCTGCAAAAAGTTTGCTATATCAAACATCATTAAACGGTGTCTAAATTACATAATACAATTATTTTGTTTTACAAATAAAGATTAATAAATTAATTAAAATTATTAAAGATGAAGCTAAAGTTTTATCTTCTTAGTTGTCATGCTTTTTTCGTATTTTTTTCGTCAAATATTTGTTAGGTGTCAACATTAGGGCTATATCTTTTTCACACTTTTTGCGAATATCAAAAACGGAATAGTATAGTCGTGTAGAACGTTAAAAGTTATTAATAAAAAATATGATAATTTTTCGGATTGTTAAAAAAGTTTACGCAGGGATCGGGTTGAAGTTTGAAAACAACAATTTTTACCGCACGGAAATTTTAAAAAATATTTGTATATATTCCTAAAGGTATCACTTAAATGCTATTTTGGAATTTATCCACTGCTTTAGATTTAAAAATTTTCCTTCGGTTTACCATTCTTCGCGGTTCAAAATTTCTTGGAAGGTTTTAGAAATTTGCTTCCCTGCGTGAAGCAAATATAAAACATACTTGGCCACTGCGTGGTACTATGCCAAAAATTTGGTTATGGCCCTAGTGAACATACCTTTTTTTAACTTAAACACAATTTAGTCATTTTTAAATACATTATTTGATTCATTGTATTGGCATATGCTCAGTTCCATACTGCAATATTAGACTTAAGTCTTGTGTACGAACCATCGAAAAGAGACAAATAAATAAAATAAAAAAAAAAATTTTTAAACCTTATGGAGCATTACTTCCCAGGCAACAGAGCTGTAAATGAATCAATAATTTTTGAGTTTAATTCGTTACGAATTAGCTAAATTTTGAATTAATTATTTTCACAGCAATTCAAACAAATTTGGCAGAAACGAATTTCAATTTGTTTCTAATTCAAGATAAAATATACAAATTTGTTATGGGAAAATATGGAGAAAAACTAATTTATTGTTTAACATTAACAAAAGGGTTTTAAAAGCGAATGACAAGAAAATCAAATATTTCAATACATACAAGGCGAATTCATCCCAGGTAATCTCGGTACTACAACAAGTACAACTCGTACAAAAACCACAAGCAATTTGTTTTTGTAAAATCATTGTACAATGTCAAATACAGAAATAAAACAAAACAGAAACAAAGATAATAAAAGAGAATAAACAAAATTTTGACATCCAACAGTGATTTTAGCAAATATCAGCAGGGCTTTTAAGACCACCTGTAATAAATTCGCCTTGAATACATATAATGAAAAATATCAAAGATAACTTGATTAATAATTTACAAAGCATAAAGTAAACTTATTTAATTGTATTTTTCAACACCACTGCCCAATTAAATAAATCCAACATTATTTCTAAAATGTTCAAAGCTTGTTTTAGATAAAGACTTTGTAAAGAAATCTGCAAGTTGATCTTTGGTTGATTTGTATATAATTTTAATAATTTTTCCTTGAACTAAATCTCGAACGAAATTGTATTTTATGTCTATGTGTTTCATTCTTTGATGTTCCTTTGGTTCTTCAGCAATTTGTATACATGACATGTTATCCTCAAAAATACAAATTGGAGACTCTATTATAATATTAAAATCTTTTAATAATTTCTTGATGAAAATAATTTCACATGTTGTAACGCAAAATGCTACGTATTCCGCTTCAGTAGATGATAAGGAAACGGTGGGTTGCTTTTAGTAAGCCATGAAACAGTGCAGCCAAAAACTTTAATTAGGTAACCACTAACAGATTTTCTATCATCTACGTCATTACCCCAATCTGCATCAGAATAGCCAACCAAAATTTCATCTGTTTTTGCTTCATATGCAAGTTCCATATTAATTGTTTTCTTTAAATATCTAAGAATTCTTTTTGGATGATTCCAATGACAATCAGTTGCAAAATTTTGAAAACGACTGAGAAAATTTACACTAACACTAAGGTCAGGTCTTGAGGTGAGCATTAAATACATTAAACATCCAACTAATTCTTTATATGGTTCTTTTGTAGGTATACATATCTTTAGAGTTTTTAGACAAAGTTAATTTTGGTTCCATTGGAGTATCAACACCATTACAGTTTTCCATTCCAAAACGTTTAAGTAGATTAAGTATAAACGATTTTTGATTAATTTTAATAACAGAATTTTCAAAATGTCGGATAACCTTGACTCCCAAGTATATATCAATATTTCCTAAATCTTTCATCTCAAATTCTTTGCTTAGTAACGATTTTATTACATCAATTTCTTTAATATTATTTCCAACAAGTAAAAGGTCATCTACATAGAGCAACAAATATATTATAGTATTATTAATTTTCCGCGTGTACAAGCAATAGTCATTTTTGGCCCGTTCAAATTTTAGTTTCAAAACATAATTGTTAAATCTCTCGTTCCACATTCGAGGAGCCTGTTTTAGACCATATAAAGAACGATTTAATTTACATACCAAATTTTAATCACATTTTAATCCTTCCGGAGGTTTCATGTATATTTCTTCACGCAAATACCCATTAAGAAAAGCCGTTTTCACGTCCATTTGATGAATAATATATTTCATTTTATTGGCAACAGCAAGTAAAACTCGAAAAGTACTTATTCGAGCAACAGGAGAGTGTGTTTCTTGAAAATCAAAACCTTTACATTGTGTAAAGCCTTTTGCTACAAATCGTGCTTTGTATTCGCCGAGATTACCATCACCATCCAATTTTCTCTTGAAAATCCATTTACAGTCCATTATGCTTTTCCCTTCAGGGCGTTTGACCATATGCCACGTAATATTTTTGTGTAACGAATGCAATTCACTTTTTATAGCATCAAACCACTCACTTGAATTATGAAAGCTTTTAATATCCTGATACGTTGTAGGGGTATCACACACAAATTGTTCAGCATTTAATGCTAAACCAAAATAATTATAACGTGTTGTAGGGTTTCTTGTTCTTTTACTTCTACGCAAATGAGAATCTTGTTGATCATATTCTGAATCATTGATAATAATTTCATCAATTGCATCTTCTGCACCCCCTACTTCAATTTCATTTTGACTTACTGCTTCCTCAAATTCTTCATCCGAATCGCTATTTTCAGAATGTTCATTTTGTACTCACAGTTTCTTTTACTTCATTTGACGGGTTTACAAATTCTATAATTTTTGAAATTTTATTGCTTATTTGCTCAGAATTTGCGAAAACATTTTCGTTAAAAACTCTTGACAAAACGATTTTTAGATGAGTTGGACTCCATAATCTATATCCACTGCCACAATATCCAACCATTATTAACTTTTCTTACGTTTTACCTTAGGAATATGAGAATACGCTACACAACCAAAAATTCTTAGGTTTGACAAATTTGGCTTAACTCCAAACCAAATTTCTGCTGGAGTTTTATTGCTGGGAATAGCACTAGTTGGACTTCTATTCGTCAAGCAGTTGGCACAATAAACAGCTTCTGACCACAATGCAGTGTCCAAACCACTGTTAGACATTAACGATCTTGCTTTTTCAATCAACGTACGATTCATTCTCTCAGATCTGCCATTTTGCTCAGGAGTATAAGCATTTGTATATTGAATTGAAATTCCTGAATTCTTACAGAAAGTTTTAAAAACAGTTGATGTGTACTCACCACCGTTGTCACACCTCAATGAAGCAATTTTATTATTATGAAAATTTTCTGCCATTGACTTGAATATTTTAAAATAATCCAAAGTCTCTGATTTCTTTGCCGTCATATAAACTGATGTGAACTGAGAGTGTTCGTCTATAAATGTGACCATATATCGTTTACAATTCCAAGAAGTAGAATTTATAGGACCGCATACATCACTATGGACTAGTTGCAATATTCTTGAAGATGTCAGTTTTCTATTTGTTTTAAAATGTTTCCGGGATTGCTTCCCGAATACGCATTGCTCGCAGAAATACTTTTCACCAACGACATTATCCATACCATCAACAATTCCATTTAGCTTTTTCAAATCTGAAAAATTTATATGGCCTAAACGACGATGCCACAAGTCAATGATTTCTTGTCTATCAGAAATATTTGCAGATGCACTTTGATTATACTTTACATTAAATTCGAAAAGTTTGCTTTTGCGTTCAGCTTCAAGCACAAGTAAATCCCCACTATGTACATTTACACTTTTATTCTAAAATACTATCTTTATTCCTGCTTCTTCGATCCGTTTTACTGAGAATAAGTTGCATTTTAAATCTTTGCAGAATAACACATTTTTAATTTCAATTCTTAACATATTTCCTTTCACAACTATAAAGCCTCTCACTGTTCCAATTTTGTTAGCTTGAACAGAAATACCATATTTGGCACCCCTATAATTAGCGGTTTCTCCAATTCATGTAATTCATGAAAGAACTGTTCATTATTCGACATGTGATCACTGGCACCGGAATCTACTATCCATTTCATACAGCTAAAGGATTCAACACCACCATAAAACTTACTTCAGTATTGGATAAATTGGCGTTCTTATTACTTTGTTGACTCTTATTGCCTTGTTGATCTCTTTTTCCACTTAAAACAGTTCTGCTTTTTGTGTCCAATTTTCCCACAGTAATGGCATTTAAATTTGAACTTAGGTTCCTTTGATACATTTGCTTTCATTGCCACATTTTCATCTGGACTAGTATTTTTAAAAATTTCAAGCTTACGTTCTTCTTCCATCAATCGATTTTTGACAAAATCTAATTCCAAGTGATCTGGGGTTAAGGTTTCAATTGCAGTTACAACGTTGTTATAAGCTTCTGGCAGTGTAATAAGCAAATGACAAATAATGTCAATCTTTTCCAATTCTGCTCCAGATGATATAAGTTGTCTTACTACCCCATCAAATTTAAGGAAGTAACTATTTAAGTTTTCTCCTTCTTCACATTTCATTGTTAATAACTTCTTTCTTAGGAATAATTGGTTTGAAATGCTTTTCTTTGCCAACAGATTTGTAAGTGCCAGCAAGGCTTCATAAGAAATCTTCAATCCTTTACATATTCCAAATGGGAATCCGCAATCCTTCTTATGATTATAGATTTTGCCTTCTTATCATGCTTCCTCAGTTCCTCCACCTTAGTAGCATTGGCTTCTTGAGCTACTAATACCTCGATATCTTGCTTAGCCAACTTAAGTAAACTATGCTCGTCTAGAACTGATTCCAGTCCAAACCTCCAATTATCGAAATTGGGGAAAATATGGAGAAAAACTAATTTATTGTTTAATATTAACAAAAAGGTTTTAAAAGCGAATGACAAGAAAATCAAATATTTTAATACATATAATGAAAAATATCAAAGATAACTTGATTAATAATTTACAAAGCATAAAGTAAACAAGTACTTATTTAATTGTATTTTTCAACAATTCATATTAGTCTGTAAAATGAATTGCAATTCGTTGCAAATTCGAATGAATTGCAATTCATTTTACAGATTGAATTGATTTTGAAATCACTCAAATGAATTAGAACAGTAGATGAAAATTCAAATGAATGAAATCAAAAATGAGTTGCAATCAATCAAATTCTAGAGCAGATCTAGGGGAATTATTTTTATTGCAGTTGGACGTTTTTAATACAAAAAGTAAACAAATTTTCCAATTGTAGTTAAAGTAGTAAGAACTTCGAGTAAACGAACACAGCTTTGACAGCAAAAATGTTGTTTAGATTCAAAGTTGCTAAAATCTTTAAAATTCGATTGAAAAATTTAAAAAATAGAAATTTTCCACAATATACAAATATAAGATTATTTAAACAAAAAATTATTGTTAAACACATTTTAATAATATTTTCACACTATTTGATAAAAATAAAAATTTAAGTTACTTTTAGCAAATAAACAAAATTTTTCCATTTTGATAGGATTTTCGCCAAACTTAATAATTTAATTCCTATTCTGCCGTTACCTGACAATTCAATTCCAATACAAAATATACTCAAATTGATTGACAATTTAATTCAAATGAATTTCAATGAATTGCTAATTCTTTTTTCTAGTTCATTTCAATTCAATTCAAATAAATATGTAAAATGAATTTTAAACGAATTGCATTTCATTTTTACCAAATTCTTTTGAATTTCCACACATTTCATTCAATTATCAAAGTTATTTTTGGGAATACAAAATTTATTATTAATAAGATTTCTGTATGACGTGCTAAGTTCCCAATTTTTCATATTTCAATTAATTCAATTAATTTTTTTTTTTTTTGCAAAAAGAATTAATTCGAAATTTGCTAATTCAGTGCATGAATAATTCGCGAATTAATCCAAAAATGAATGATTCAATTACAGCTCTGCCAGGCAATACAACGTACTAATATTTCACCCAATTATTCATTTTTTGGAAGCGTATTTTAGTAAAGTGTAATTTGCCGTCTCTTTAGAACTTTTTGGAACGGAGTCAAGTTCTATTTGGCGTACATTTATGTGAATCTTTTGGACTAATTAAAGGTCCGGGGTCCGACAGGGCTGTATATTATCCCCCACATTATTTCTTTTGCTTTTGGACAGTGTATTGGAAGAGACTAACACGAAGGCGCCATTTGGCATTCGATGGAATATGGCAGAGTACCTAAACGACATAGATTACGCTGATGATATTTGTCTAATGGATCTATGGGGATATTGAAGCCAAAATAAGGAGTCTCACCGAAAGTGCCAGAAAAGTAGGTTTGAGAATAAACTTCCAAAAGACAAAACTTATGCGTATAGGTACCCATATAACGACCCCACTTATAGTGGAAAATATAATTATTGATGATGTGGAATCATTTAACTACCTTGGATGCAAGATAACCAAAGATGGCGGGTATGAAGCTGATATTTCCGATCGGATTAATAAAGCTCGCGTTGGTTTCTTCAAGTTGCACAAAGTATGGCGTGCAAACAACATCTCAAAGAAGACAAAACTGCATATATTTAATTGCAGCGTAAAATCTGTACTGCTATATGGCTGTACCACATGAATCTTTACAAAACTTTCACTCAAAAATATACAAACATTTATTAATCGATGTTTGAGAAAGATCCTTCATATATATTGGCCGAATTGGATCTCAAATGAAGCGTTGTGGCAAAGTGCAAATTGCTGCCCAGTCGAGTTGGATATACGTAGACCAAAATGGACATGGATCGGTCATATTCTCAGAAGACCACCAACTGAAATTGCTAGAGCGGCTCTTGAGTGGAACCCCCAAGGACAACGACGACAAGGAAGACCACGAAATGCATGGATACGCTGCACCAAAAAGGAATATGAATCAGCACGTACAACCTGGAATCAGGTTAAATCACTGGCCGTAGACAGAAGGAAATGGAGAGAATTCGTTGACGCCCTATGTTCTTCGTGAACTTTTTATTTTTGTATCATGTAGAATTTTCTTTTTTTTTAAATTTTACTGCGTATATTTAAGTAAATAAAGGACATATATATATAAAGGTGATTAATAAGTCGTTGCGTCGAAGAATCTTTGCAACCTTTCGTTTAAGGGTACCTTAGGCACCTTGCTTTGTTTTTTTTTTGTATCCCGTTCGAAATATCTCCAGAAAGGACATCTGTATAAATACATAGACTTATATTAAATATTATCAAAATAATTTTTGGGAATACAAAATTTTAATTTAAAAGATTTTGTTATTCGTGCTTAATTCCCAATTTTTATTTTTGATAAAACACTGAAAATTTATTGTTGATGGGATAAACTATTCCTATGCGCATTTCACTGGTTGCTTAGGCCAGATCGTCAGGAAACTTCATCCGAAAAGATTTTAGAAAAACTTAAGATATTAAACCAAATAAAACTGTTAAGCGTATAAGAATTATAAGCAACAGTTCTATAATTCTTATCAATTATGAAGAATAAAAATTGGGAATTAAGCACGAATAACAAAATCTTTTAAACTTATATTAAATATTTAAAATACGCTCACACAAACTTCTATTTACCTTTTTAACTGAACACTTTTTTTATAATATTATCAATAGTTTTCTGTTTTGTTTCTTAACAGGGAAACAATTTTTTTAAGCGACTTGCATTTACACAGTTCATTGTGTTTTTTTTAACTTTTGGTAGACCCCTTGCAGACTCGGCAAGTTAGTTACTCAAGTTATTTTTCGAGTACAACACAGTCGGTTTATTCGATTTTCAAAAAATTAACATTTCAAAATAGCTGGCTTAAGCAAATCTGAAAAAACCGGTTAAAACTGGTGAAATAAAAACCGTTCGATCTCCGTATTGTTGTTACAAATGGAAATATTTGAAATTGGAATAGAAAATAAGTAAAAATTAAGTCATGGTAGAAAGTAACAAGCGCGATATCCAAAATATTGTACACTCTACACATACAAAGGTGAAATATTATCATGAAAAAAGAATTTTTCAAAACAACGAAACCCAAAATATTGAGCCCCGTATTCATAAACGATTATTAAATTTAGCAAACGTTTAATAAGGGCACTTGTTATAGATAATTTGATTTGTAAAGCTTTATTAAATTGAAAATATATTTATGAATACGGGCATAACTGTTTCAGACTACGCAACATGTCTCTGCAACTATATTCGTATTTGCTTTTGGTTTCCCTACGAATATTCGTATTCGTTCTGACGTTTCTTACAGTATGTCCAGAAAATGTTTTGACATGGTGAAAATAGCTTATCGACCTAAATTGTAAAATAGTCTAGTTGTTCTTTTGTTGTAAAGTTAATTTTTTTTTATTAAATCGATTAATCTATAGGGCGTTTCATCCCAAGTGACCAAACTTTTGAAACCGATGTTTTTCGATTGGAATGAAATTTACACCAATTTTAGTCCTGTTGAATAGTAATTTGGACACAATTTTTCAACAAGATCGTTCAAGAACTCTCTGAGTTAGAGTGTCAAAACTTGACATTTTGGCCAAGCAGGTGTTTTTACTCTTCCATATAACTTATTTCCTATTGTTCTTAGCAAAATTTCTTCAATCTTCGAACAAATAAACCTATTTTTTGATTTTGTTTTTGCATAATCAAAAACTTTTTTAATTTTTTCTTTTCAAAATGGGCCTTTTTATTTTTCTAAGGAGTTTTGCTCTTTAATTTTTACAATTCTTATGGCTAATAAATCAATGAATGTTTAAACGTTGGATAAGTTGAACTTAACCTAAATTTATATCTAGTTTAAACTTAACAGCTGTAAATCAGTGCCCCATATATTATATATGGTGCAAAAAATAGTAATGTGGCAGCACTACGATAAATGTTGTCAAATTCATATGGTTTGTATTGGTAGGTTAAACGCCCAATTTTATACGTTTAGAGATGGCTTAAAGAATTATTGAATTATAGATTTGTTGGTTTAAACACATTTTAAACCAAAAAGAGAGATTAACTTGTTTAACTGATTTATTAGCCCTTAGTAATCAATATAATTATTTTGGTAATTGGTGCAAAATCAACAACTTGAATGATTGATTCTACGAATTTGTTGATTAAAAACCATTTTAATTTTAACTTAGTATTTTTATGAAGAAAGTTACAAATAAATGTAGACTATTAAGAACAACAGGTATGTATGACATGTAGTTTGCCAAACCTAACAAGCCTGTCATTTTCCAATCGCAACCTAAGAATTCTTCAAAGTCAAAAATAAATAAACCAGAAATGCGTAAGTTGTTATGTAAGTTGGCTGGCATTTTTGTAACTGTTTCTGTTGTTGCTGTCTTCCAAAAGATTTGAAAATATGACATGCATTTTTTTTGCGTGCAGACTTGACCAAACCAATATTCAAAATTCATATAAAAGAAGAAGTGCAATCAAAAGAAGTAGTCAGTTTCCATTTAACTTGTGAGTCGTTGTCGTGTGTTCTATCAGGAGAAATGAAATACATTTTTTGTGTTTGGTTGTGTATTTTGTGGCTAGTGTGTCATGCTCAATATGGAATATTCGGATTACATGTACAGCAGGCACCAGAAATTATACAAAGAATTACAAGACAAGCTGCCCGCTACGGAAGTGGGGCTAGCGTTAGTGGTCAAAGTTATGGACCACCGAGTTCCAATTTTAATGTACGAAACGCTGCTTCAGATCTGACAACAAGTTTATCATCTTCGCATTTGAATTCAGTGTCCAGTAATTCCGGCCAAAGACCTGTGGGTGTGGGAGCGTATAGTTTCGGTGGTATGGCAAGTGGACGGCCTACAAATGGAAATAGTTTTGTGGTTAGTAATTCTCTGAAGAGTTCCGGCGTACGGGGCTCGCAACCTAATGTTGGCCAAACAATAGTTGGAAGTGGTAGTGTTGCTGGTAGCACTGTGGGTAGACCACAACAATTGCAACAGGCTTTGCTGCAAGCTGCACAATATCAATTGCAACAACAGCAGTATCAACAACAACAGCAATTGCGTAGACAAATACCCCAACAACAGTTGTATCGTCAACGTCCTTCCAATACTTATCAACAGTATAATTAAATTCGTAGTTTACAAAAAAATGTGTTAAATTATTTCATAATTTCTATTTTTAATTGTAAATGTACCATCAAGTAGTGTGTGGCATAAATGTGTTTATCCATTTCAATAAACATTTAAATGGATACTAAAGTGTTGCATATTTTACTTATAATATCATTAGCAAGTTGGAAGAACTTTAATGAACTTGGTTCCCGTACTTTTTTTAAATAAGTCTTATATGAGGCTTTTTGTAAGTAAATATTTGTGAAAAGTAAATGTTTATAAGGGACGAAAACACAAAAAGGGTTAGATAAGTATTTGTGCATTTGTGATAAGTATTGTGCATTTGTGATTTTTTTACACCTTAACAGCCACAGAAGGCAATTTGAAATGTTTATTTTGAGAAGAGACTTATTTAGATTTTATGTGTTTGTTTCACGTTGAAAAGAGGTTAAATCGGTTTATTATCAGGGCTTAAAATGCTATCGCCATATTAACAAAAGCAGGCAAATTTTGTTTTTTCCTAGTTGCGAGAATGTCCTTCAGAACAAGCGTAACGATAGCGATATTGTCTACACATAACAAATAACACTGCTTTACAAATTTTTAATTTGGAAAAATACCAAGAACACCACATGCCTAGATAAGTTAATTGGGACCTTCTGAACACGAAAATCGCTGTAATTTTTTTTTCCTAAGTACCGTTTTTTTTTATAACGGTACTTTTGTGTTTTTCGGTGTATGGTCCCACTCAAACCCTTGTGGAGCCCAACCAAAAAGTCCGATCGAAATAAATGGCATATCGTTGGAAAGGTAATCGAATGCCTTTTCCATCAATATGCTACAAATTTCTATCTGATAAGAAATGGCTTAGTAATGGCACCTCAAAGTTCAAAAAATGTAAATTTTTTACGTTTTTTTCAAAATTTTTCATTTTTATTTCGTTTTTTTACTACGTTATATTAAATATCTGGAATGTTTTATTTCTTAGCCAAATAGAATATTTAATTACCAACATTTTAAGCGTAATTTGAAAAAAATCGGATGAAAAATATAGTTTTTATTAAGGATTTTGTGGAACGACAATATTTTCATCTCATATACAATTCCGTGTTTTTTAAATCCATCAGTTTTAACGTATTTGGAAAAGGTATTTCGATCGGACTTTTTAGTTGGGCTCCACAAGGGTTTGAGTGGGACCATACACCGAAAAACACAAAAGTACCGTTATCTAAAAAACGAAAAAAAATTACAGCGATTTTCGTGTTCAGGAGGTCCCAATTAACTTATCTAGGCATGTGGTGTTCTTGGTATTTTTTTGGCTGTAAACCAGTGTAAGGAACACGAAACCTAAATAATGACTTAAAACATAAGTTCATTTCAATCTTACCAAGAGGTGTTAAAATAACTAATTTTTCGTAAGGATTGAACTCCATAATAGTTAAACACAGAATATCGCCGTTTAAAAAGCGATGGCAGATTTAGAGAGGAGTTGTATTGAGGGTACTATCGTTAGTATCGATACTTCAGTTTCTAGCTTCGGTTTATCGATTGTATATTTTTTAATATTGACAATATCTTCCAAATTAAATCGCTGACTTTATAAAATATTATTCATAGGTAGCATGGTTCAAATCTAAGGTTTTTAACATTTTCATACACCAAACGTGTTTGGAAAAATTTTATTTTGTTCAAAAGTTAAATGTGAAACACAAAAGGCTTTTACTAAAGTGCAAATGGAAAGTCTATTTTCACTCGTTTCATCTTTTGATGCTCAACTCTCATTTTTTTAGGAGAGAGAAGAAAGAAGGAAGGGGGTTGGTACGGAGATACCTGTACTTGGTCAGTACGCTTTGTGATTTTATTCGTTGGTTGCACAAAGCAAAACCAAAGTAAGGGACTACAAAACTTGTTTGTATTATTTTGTTCACCATTAGGAATTTGGCCTTAAAAGCCAAATTAAGATACGTGAAATTCATGGGTATCCATAGCATCGGATAATACGCCAGAAATTTAGTAAAGTTTTACAAACTTTTTTAAATCTTTTATTAAAATTATGCAAAAAATATAAAAAAATAATAATATTTGAGCCAATTTTGATATTTCCATATTCCCATGATCTCTGTTATTTTGCAACGTTGAAACAGGTATTCCTTTATGCAAAATTACTTAGTTTCCGATATACTCCGGCTTTAGCCTATGCGGCTTTTACTGCACTATAACTTTTTCTAAATAATGGCCAATACTCTTGTACAGAATTGTTCGTAGTGTTAGCTTTAACAATTCTGGATGTTCATTAAGTTATATTGGCAACATCCTTAAACTTGTGTAAGCAAATCAACTGTGAGGACTTTTCAATCAAATATTTTCTAAAAGAAGTGGTTGCATTTAATTTTAGGAGTCCATACAAATACAAATTGCTACCTGTACTTTTTTGCAGTTTGCTCTCCTCGAGTAAATTTTGGCATTTATAATAAAACCACTTTTCAAATTTAAAGTCTAATAACTGCGTATTCATAAAAAGTTAAAATAGCTTTGAATTGTATTTTAAGAAAAACTTATATAAAAATGTTTCCTTAAAACACACTTTAAGCTAATTTTATTTTTTATGATTACTGCAGAAGTAAAGTCTGTTGTAACCGGTCTTAAAATCAATCAAATATAATACCTGTTACTTGGGAACTGTTACTTGGGAACACCCCCTAACGTTACAACCCCGATGAATCGTTACAGAGATAACGAAATTTTCATTATACCCTCCACCGCAATTAGTTGTGAAGAGGGTATGCTGAGTATGTCATTGCGTGTGAAACTTTTTTATTATTCACCTCAGACCCCATAAAGTATGTATATTAATGCTCCTTGAGTAATTCTAAGTCGATTTGTCTGTCCGTCTGTAGAAAACACGATCACTTTCGAAAAACTCAAAAGAAGTGAACAAACTTGATGTAGGTTCAGAGCTATGAATCAAAATGTGGAACCACCACCTTAAAAAATTAATTATTTTGTTACAAAAACTAACATAAATGGCGGAACAATGCACGGAATGATATAAGATTTCGCCAAAATTCGTTTTATTCGACTGGAAATCACGCTGTAAAATTAAGTGATGATCCGTCCTTAATTTACCCTAGGCCCGATATGAACCCTACTCCCGGAAAAGAGTTTAGTGCGTCTAAAACCGTATTATGTGTTACGCTTGTTGCTTGAGCAGCGTTGCCAAATGTGATTTTTTTTTGTTAAAAGAATTATAAAAAAAGTTTTATTTTATAATTCTTTGTTTAAAAAATAAGTTTTTTTGTAAATAGTTTTTTTTAAAGTTCTTTTTTATAATTCTTTGTTTGAAAAAAAAAGCTTTTTGTAAATTGTGCAGTTTTACATTAAAATTTTTTTCTTTCAATTTTGGTATTATATTTCTTACGACATTTTTGCCTTTTTAAGGCTTGATCGAACTTCATTATAATCCATTACTATGTAACATTAAAACACATAATGGTGACAGAAAAGAAGAACTTAACTTTTTCAAAACTTTTGATTAATTCATCTATGTCAAACTTGTAGGGACAACATTTTATACGCATGAGGTCTTCGAGATGTTCATCTGTGAGACGATTTCTGTGTTTATTTTTTATAAACTTCAAAAAAACAAAATGAAGATTCACATATAAAGGTTAATCCAAACGTCGAATACATCTTTAGAATTTAATTTTTTCTTTTTGGATATATGTATGTTTTTGTTGATATTTTTTTCCAGAAGTTTATTCCACTTTCTAGAGGTAAAGATAAATCAACTTGTTTTTTTTTAAGTTCTTCTTTTATGTCACCATTATGTATTTCAATGTTACTCAGTAACGGATTATTATAAAGTTCGATCATATTTAAAAAAAAAGAATTATGGCAACGCTGCAGAACAATGAGAGCGGGAGAGTCATATAGCACTAACATTATTATGAAATACACATGTATGTGTTTGCCTATCTTTGCCTTAAACCATAATAAATAATGCTACCAGAATAAAATTTAATATTTCACAGTTGTATGTGACTAGGAATCACACTTATAAATTTCGTGATGATCGGTCCAAATTTACTATAGGCCCCATATAAAGCCCACCCTGGTAAAATAATTAAATACGCCTAAAACCGTGGGGACGGGGTCTTTCACAGAGGTTGAAAGCTTTCTGTCTGCTATCCACTTGGGGATAGCAAGAAGCGATTCCTTTGTCTGAAATTCCCAAGCATCTCACAACTTCCGGTCTTGGACCAAGTGTTCCCTGGTAATGTTATTCAGGCACCCGTCTGATGACAGCTAAAGTGAGAAGGCGTACAGAACTGAGTATCCTGAGTGCAGGCTTACGCCGACGCGTCTCAGGAAAATAGGTGACTGTATTAAACCGGCCTAGCGGTGTTGGCAGCCCCAAGTCAATCTTCCTAAGCTCGTATGATTACAGAAACGTCAACAAATTTAATTGACGCCCTATGTTCTTCGTGAACAATTTAATTAAGTAATTTTTTGGTTATATCGCTGTATCTATCTTGTATTTAAATAAATAAAGGACATATATATATATATATATATATATATATATATAAAACCGTAGCAGATATAGATATTGCGTTAAACTTTCTTCCAGCTTAGCTTCATAGGGCCACAAAAAATTTTATGGAATTTTGTGATATACTGTCCATAATTTTCCTTAGATCCCATATTTAGCAGCCTTCTGAAATTCACTGTAAACGCTTAAACAAATTTTAACGCTGTTTTGAAATTTATTCAATTTTTGTTTTTAATACCAGAAATCACTCTGCAGAGTTTTGAAATGATTGGTCTATAACTCCTGAAAATCATTAAAGTTCAGCTTAAACTGTTACACTGAAAGAAATTTATTCGCAATACCAATGAATTTTGACAATAATCCCATGAAAAATTGCATTAAAAAGGAACCTATGCAGCGCTTCGTTGGATCAATGAAACCTGTTTCATTAAAAGGATTTAATGAAACATTACATTAGATCTATGAATATTATTCATTGGATGAATACTTTCAATAAAGTAAAAATTTTTTTTTTAAATTATTTTTTTTATTTTTTTAATTATTTTTTTTTTTTTTTTCTTATTTTATTTTACTGTATTTTATTTATTTTCTTTTTTTACTCAATTAAGAGCGTAAATATGAGATTAAATTGTCCATAATAACAATAACAACGTTGATTAAAAGTGGATTGAAAGTTTTTGTTTCATTACTATAATGACATTTTTATTGTCACAATGAAAATTTAAATTTATGAAGGCAATTATTGAAATATGTTGCTTTTATAAAAAAATTTTTTGATTTCATAAATTTAATGGCATATTTGTAACATTAGATGTATAAAATTATTAAATCTTACATTTTTTAATTAACAATTAAACATTTTTTTAAGGAAACTATAATTTTGTATTAATTTATGAATATAGTTATGTTTGTATATTGTTTTTTTATGTTCCCAATTAAAATTTTTTGTTTAACTTGGACAACTTAAGTTTTCATATATCCAATGAAAATTTTTAACGTAATTACGAAATCCAATGAAGCGATTTTAACGAAAATACTTCATTTTAACTATGAAATTCCATTTAACCCTTATGTGTGTGGAAAAAAAAAACACCTTCTATAGGGTGGATAGGTACCTGGGTACCTTCATGCAAATTGTATGAGAAACTAATTTTTTGTCTTGTATTGTACAAACAATCGATGGTTAATGATATAATATTAGAATTTTACTCTGGTTTTCTCCTTTTCATATATTTTTTAAAATTCTACACCCAAAAAAAAAAAATTTGGAATATAAAACACCTTCTATAGGGTGGATAGGTACCTGGGTACCTTCATGGAAATTGTATGAGAAATCTAATTTTTTGTCTTGTATTGTACAAACAATCGATGGTTAATGAAATAATATTAGACTTTTACTCTGGTTTTCTCCTTTTCATATTTTTTTAAAATCCTACACCCAAAAAAAAAAAATTTGTAATATAAAACGTATACAGGTACCCAGGTACGTATTCACCCTATTAAGGGTGCAAAAAGCAAATTGGTATGCCACGCCCCCCCAAACTCATATTGTATATAAACACCTATGAAAATATAATAATAACAAAAAGTTAGGAGTTCTCATGAAATTGTAGAATTGTAGACTAAAATCTTATATAAAAAATTTCGATTTGAAAACGCAATAGGTACACAGGTACCTGTCCACACACATAAGGGTTAAACAATGAAAATTTTCATTTACACAAGGAAAATTTTTTTATGAAAATGATTCATTAAATATATGAAGCATTTTTCTTTCAGTGTACGAATCATTATATTTTACTCAAGCTATTTAAAATTACTAAAAAAAAAAAGCATAAAACTTTCTGATTGTCGGTCAATAATTTAAATGCTGATGTCTGTTTTTATAAAATTAATTAATAATAAATATATATCATGCAGATATCACTCCTGAAATAATTGAACTGTCGGTGGAGGGTATCAAAGATTCGGCAAATACGAGTATAGCACTCTACCTTGTTTTTTAATCGTTTTAGCATTTCTGTTTCTATTAAATTAGTTTTTGCTTTAAAGTTCTTTTATTAAAGGTTGCTTTTGACATGCATCAGTACCATTCCATTCTTTAAATTTTGCGCAAAATACATAATAAACGTGTTAAAAAATGATCTTAATTTTTTTTCGTGCCATATATTTTTAAGGTTTTATGGTGTTGTTGAAGTTTTTTTTTATTTTAAGAAAAAAAATCAATATTTATCAGCCTGGCCTACGATGTCGATTGATAAATTAAGCGAGCGACAACAACTCACTAAGTACCGTTATCTCTTACGGCTCACTATCTATCGACTTGTCAGTCGTCAGGACTTAAGCTGGAGGTCCACACCACGCGTTTTCGCCTCTACGTATTTCATGATTTTTATACCTTTCATGCGTTCTATAATTCAAGCAGCGTGCAACGCTTTTTATGCGGGATCACCATAAGTAAAAATTAAATATCATTTGCCAAAACCAGCTGATTTGTTCGAACGCTGCTTGGAACGCTTACAAAAGTAGAAAGGAAACCTACTTTTCGCATTCAATACCTCAATACATCCTACGCTTTTGTGCATGTAACTTGCTTCATATAACTACACAGATACTACTTTTTTGACAGCTACGTAGACAGCGAAAATGCGTGTAACGCGTGGTGTGGATCTCCAGCTTTACGTTTCTAATGTAATCCATTTTTTCATTGTCAAATAACAATATTGCCACATCAAATACTCCAAAATTTAAACGCTAGTGAAAACTGCAAAACATGTAAATTAAGCCACAAAAATACAACTCTGTGCTACAAACAAAGTAGTTACAAAAACAAAGTAGTAAACATAAACTTAACAAATTAGACTGCTTTATTCGGCTGTGCCGAATCTTTGAAATCCTCCACCCTCGAATGTTTCAGGAGCGATATCTATATGATGTATATTTATCTTTATGAAATCAGATATCAGCATTAAAATTGGTTGCGGCTTAGACCTATATTAAATTGTTGACCGAGAATTTTGAGTAAAATATAATGATTCGTACCAAAAAATTTCACAACAGTGGTGATATTAGTTTAAGCGGTTACAGAGAATTTCAGAAGAAAATTTACCATAATATTTATATCTGCAACGGTTTTAGGCGTAATTAATTGATTTACCAGAGTGGGCTGTATATGGGGCATATAGTGAATTATGGACCGATCATCACAAAATTTATAAGAATGATTTCTAGTCCTATAACACTGTGAAGTATTAAATTTTATTCTGATTTTAGGCGAAATAAACTGTTTTCCGGGAGTAGTGCTTATATGGGGCCTAGGGTAAATTATAGACGGATTTTCATGAATTTTTACAGCATTTTTTACAGAATTTTCGCAAAATCTTATATCATTCCGTGCATTGTTCCACCATTTATGTTAGTTTTTGTAACAAAATTATCAATTTTTAAGGGTGGTCCCACATTTTGATACATAGCTCTGATCCTACTGAACCGACTTTGCTGGATTTTAATCCCAAACTGCTTAGGATACCTACAAGCAATTTGACACTAACAGCTTGTTCATGGATTTCGAACATCATCGTTAAACAGGCAGTAAGTTTGTTCATTTCTTTTGAGTTGTTCGAAAGTGAGCGTGTTTTCAACAGACGGTCATACGGACATGGCTAAATTGACTTAGAATTACTCAAGGCCCCAGAATATATGTATACTTTATGGGGTCTGAGATGAATAACAAAAAAGTTTCACACGGAATGACAAACTTAGTATACCCTCTTCACAACTAATTGTGGTGGAGGGTATAAAAAAATATTGAATGGAATTTTGTGAAAAATATTTTGTAAAACTATATAATTTAATTAGTGATGTTTTTTTTCATATTATTAAAAAGAAATATTTAGTGTTAGAGTGTTAAAAAATAATTTCGTTAATTATTCCTTCGTGCAAAATACAATTTGCTAAATGCTAAATTATATAACGATTATTTGATTAAAATAAAAAACAACTTAAAATACGATCCAAGATCATTCTATAAATTTGTAAATTCGAAAAGAAAGATCTCTGGCGCACCGAAGGTCATGAAATATATGGGTACTGAAACACACGATGAAAAGGAAATCAGTGATTTATTCGCCGACTTTTTTTCGTCCACATATTCTGATGCACATTGTGCTGAAAATGTCAATTATCCATTTAATATAGTTACTGGTCAAACTATTTCATTTTCACCAATAACCACACTTAATATTATCAATTGCTTAAAATCTTTTAAATATTCAAACTCAATGGGTCCTGATGGTATACCAAGCAGTATTTTAATCAACTGTATGGAAGCTTTAGCAATGCCGTTGTCAATTATTTTTAATATTTCTTTGAAAAATGGATATTTTCCAAAAATATGGAAAGAGTCATATTTAATTCCTTTATTCAAATCTGGAAATAAATCAAATATAATTAATTACAGAGGTATAGCCAAACTTAGCGCAATTCCAAAACTTTTTGAAAAATGCATTTTAGATTCATTGGTTCATCAAGTTTCACCGTTATTAACACCTTTTCAACACGGATTTCGTAAAGAATCATCAACTATGACAAATATTTTAGAACTGACAACTTTGGTAAATGAGGGATTCGTCAACAACCAGCATATCGACGTTATATATACCGACTTCAGTAAGGCATTTGATAAGGTAAATCACAACCTTCTTTTGAGAAAAATTGATATTATGGGTTTCGACAAAACTTATTTAAGCTGGCTAAGGTCATATCTTCTCGGCAGAATACAATGTGTAAAATTTGGGTTTTCAACTTCTAAACCTATATTGGTAAAATCCGGTGTTCCGCAAGGTAGTCACCTTGGCCCACTTTTGTTTCTGCTCTTCATTAACGACATGCCTGATATTATTAAACATTCACATATACTAATGTTCGCAGATGATGTAAAAATTTTTTTAAACTTCACGAACTATTTAGACCATAATTATCTTCAAGAAGACTTGGATACCTTTTATAATTGGTGTAAACATAACCTAATGGATTTAAACCTAATGAAATGTAAACATATGCGCTTTTCTAGAAAACGTAGTATTTTAAATAACTATAAACTCGGTGACTATAAAATCGAGATAGTTGACACAATTATGGATCTTGGCATCTTACTGGATGCAAAATTGGATTTTATTCAACACATAACAATGACTGTCAACAGGGCTCGTTGTACTCTGGCTTTTATTAAACGTTGGGCGAAGGAATTCCAGAATACTTTCGTCACTAAACAACTTTACACATCTCTCGTTAGACCAATCTTGGAATACGGCTCGATTGTATGGGATCCACATTATATGGTTCATAGTGATCATATTGAATCCATTCAAAAACAATTCTTGCTTTTTTGCCTGAGAGATACATATCGAGGATATGATAATCTCCCCTCATATTCTACAAGATTATCTTTAATACGTTTGCCAACACTGAAAAGTCGCAGAGTTATGCTAAATGTCTCATTTATAATTAACTTAATAAATGGAAAAGTATGCTCGAATTTTTTATTAAGTAGTTTATCATTTAACATTCCACGACGTACGGTACGGTACTATAATCCCTTATTTATAAAAACTTTCCGAACTAACTATGCTATGGCAGACCCATTTAGAAAACTGTGTTGTTGCTTCAATGAAATGTTTGAATTTATTGATTTTTCTCTGGATTTAAATATTGTTAAACGTAATATTATACTTAAGTTAAATACTCATTTGTATTAGGCTGTAAGGATTTATCCATAGACCTAATTATATATTAAATAAATAAATAAATAAATAAATAAATAAAATGCTTCTGTCGACAACCACAACAACAATGATTGAATTTGACTTTTGTGGTCGCATAATATTTCTTAGTGGTCCGCAAATTTGTAAAAAAAACTGTTCCGCTTGCATTGTCGATCTACTTGTCGTGCTTAATTTGGGCACAAATCAGCTGTTTGTCGTTGAAAATTCAAACGAACGTAACGGTCGACATTGTAGGCCGGGCTGTATATTCCGATTCACTTAGTTGCCTATTAATATAAAAAATAATACAAATTCCATTTTATTTTACCCTGTAACTTCCATTTTTATAAGTTGTCTCGTATGTTAAGTACCTTAATTATGTCGTGTAATTAATTGGAGTAATTGTATCTCCAACTTAAAGTTTAAAGAATAATTTTCGAGTATGAACCATATCTGAGACCCATTGCTAATCTTGGCCCCGGAAAAACTAAATTATGTTATCAGGTTATCTGAATAGTATCTAAATATCAACATCTTTCTGTTTGTCCTATTTCGGAGAGGGTGTTTGGATGGGACATATGGCGACTTCTGGTCGTTCCAGAAAAAAAAAATTTGCATGCCATATATAGTAGTTTAGTTATAAAAGCCATCGTCGTTAAGTTTTACTTTAATAACAACATTTATATGAAAATTATGGCGCTTAAAACGAATGACTAAAGAGGCCTAATAGAAGGCCTTATTTAGCAGTCACAAGCAGTCAGAAGCCCTTCTCGCTGCATTCCATACTTATTTATTTTTTACACCGGTTGTCATTGGGCGCAAGGCCTTCCACACTTCCTTTAAAAACAACTTCGATCCCTTCCCAAAGAAGGGAGTAAGGAAGGTCACTAAAAATATAAAGTAAATAAAACTGAACACCTTCCTTTCACCCTTCTCAAAGAAGGGAGTAGCGAATGTGTTCTGAATATTTCAGAAGGTCTTTTAAAAAGAAGTTTATACCTTCTAGATGGCATACTTCTGAAGGCAGGATATCATGCGAAGCGAATCTTTTAAAAAGGAGTATAGAGGCCTTCAAAAAGGCCTGCCACTTGCGGTCCTTTCAATATTTACCGCTGGGATGTAGGTATTTTTATTAAACTTTTGAATTTGTCAATGGTGATAAAAAAAAAACGGTTTGTTATTAATTTGTATTTAATTGAGAAACTTTTTCTAAATACTTTAAATAAATAAATAAATAAATGAATAAATAAATCTTAACCCAATAATTTGTTCTTCGGGGCAAATCAACTAATTAATCTTAATCCTTAGCCTCTAAAGAGCGTCTATTTCTTATAAATTCTGGCAATAAACCTCCGGAGGCAACAAATCCACTATTTAAACCATTTTGTGTTGGGGCACCGAATGGAAGCATTCCAAACAAAGAACTCAATATTGACGGCTGTTGCAGTTGTGTTACCGGAGAGAAGAATCCACCATTTGACACATCTCCTGGCAGTGAACCATAACCAATGAAATTGTTGCCTGTTAAAGATGCTTGCTGACCAAATATATTAGGGAAATCCGAAGGCCTTGTGAATTGATTAAAATCAGCACCAGGGCTATACGGTAAACCGGGTTGTCCATAAGGTCCATAAGGTCCTAAGCTCAACAAATTACTACCATATGGAGGTGGATAAGGCAGTTGCCCCAATTGTGGTAGACCTGGCTGTCCGACTCCATAGCCTGCAAAGTTTGGCGCATATCCATTGGGATAAGATTGCTGAGTAAATAAATTATTGTTTGCCTGATCCAAGGGATTTGAAGGCATATTGGGGTTGCCATAAAAATAGCCCGGGTTGCCCAAAGGTGAAAATGATGGCTGTGCTTGTCTTTGGTAGGGGAAATTATAGGCGTAGCTAGGCATACCTCCAGTGTTAAAAGGATTGTCCATTTGTTTAACTTGATTAACTTGTATGGGTACATTCCGTAATACATTTCGCAATGGATCTAGATTTGTTTGAATTGCTGCCAAATCATTTGCACTACTGCCGGCGTTATTTTGCGAACGTGCTAATTGGAACCTGGCAACTGATTCAGACTCTTCTTGCTGCTGTTGTTGTTTTTGTTTTTTAACACTTTCACTTTCCGATTTTTTTATATTTCTTTGCACACGCAGTTGAATTCCATTGCTAATGTCTGTGGTCTCCGTTTCACTGGCGCGGACATAATATATGATCGTTAATACAAATATAGCAATACAAAATTTCCGTATGTTCCTCATCTTGACACAATCGATTTAAGACTAAACTCAGATTTTAACTTGTCATCGATTTATATTTAAACCTTTTTTTAGAAACACGGTTTGGGTGAAATTATAGGTTTTGTCCTCCATTTAATATACACTTTCTTTTTACCACTAATTGTCTACATAATGTAAATTTCGTAATCTATATTGTCGTTTTGAGAAGACTGTTTAAAAGCAATTTACACCTTGTGTTTAATATTTATTTAAAGAATCTATTGTATTAAAATTTAAATATGTTTTATGATTTTTTTTTTATATGTGATGACTATTTTACTATTGATTCGTTTAATTGGAAACGATAAAGATGCTTAACATTTTCCCTCATTAAGACCAAAAGAAAACCTTATTAATGTTTATAAGCTTAATAGAACGCGTTGGTATTGATTAAATAGATCTAATTCATTAGAAAAACTAAGACATTTTCAAATTCTGATAATAAAAAAAAATTAGGTCGGAAATCACATCATGTTGATTTTCTAATAAAAACATAAATGTTTTCCTATTTAAATTTTATGATCCATTATCCATTAACATAAACATTTTATTCAAGATGTGTTTTTTGGTTTTTGTTTTCTTCAATCGTTTAATGAGTTTCACGAAATAATAAAGTTTGTTTCTAGAGTCTTTTAAATTTAACCTGTTTGCTCCTACGTTTGTTTCTTAAGTCTTATGTTTTCAACATCATATTGATTAGGTTTGTTGTTTTACGTTCTAAAGGAATTGGATTTCATTTTGTGGATGTTAAATATTGTACTATTGAACATGCTTTCGTTCATGTTATAACTGTGAAAGAATAAACATATTGAACATTTTTTATTAAAAAAAGCTCAGTATACTATAGGAGCTTTTCATTTAACGCCAGCAGATATGCTTCACTTTTATTATAGGTACACGGAAAGAATTACAGTAATTTTGACTTAGTTGCACAATCTCCTTTGCACGATTTTTTGTGCAGATAAATCAAAAGTGCTCTTAACTTAACTGCATTTAGCTGCCTTAATGTGCAGGTACACAATTGTGGTTACCTGCATAAAAGTGCAGCTAAAGTAAAGTGTTTAAAATAAGAATAAAAACGTTTTTATTAATAAATTGATATTTTACTAAAATTTTTTTATCATAATTTTTTCATGTGTGCATCTTTGATGTTTTATATGAAAATATTTTAAAGCGACCCAAAAAAATAATAAAAATGAAGGTATAAAAAAGCCACGTCGGCAAGGATTTTGAAGAACAATAACAGAAAATATGTATTTTGGACAGTTAAGTCAAAGTGAAGCTAAACACCCAACCATAATGTGCTTAAGTTGGTTTAAGTAAATGTGCGAATACATGTAAATTATATGAGGCAAACCATATAGAACTTAAGGAAACTTTTTGCTAAGTTTAATGAAACTGTCATTTGCTTAAGCAAGGTGCGAATGTAATCGCACATTCGGTACAGAATAAAATGTTTTTTTTTTATTTTGTTTTTTTAAGTACATTTAAGAGACTTTTTGTTAATTTTTGACAGAAGGTTAAGCAAGGTTATGCATATTATGGTTGAGCCTTAACTTTGTTTTTTTTTTTGTATCAAAATAATTTTAAAATGCCAAAAATTTTGGGCATTTATCTTAAAAGATCACTTAAAAAAGGAACTTCACACAGAAAAAAATCAAGTTAAAAACGTCGAAAACAAGGTTGATTTAAAATTTTTCGGTGGTGATTTAACATGGCAGTAAAGTCAGCACACAATGTCATTAATATTGAAATAACAATCCGAATTACGTTGAATGAAAGTTATTTCAAGTTGAAACAACGTGGATTTCATGTATAATCAAATTGGTTTGAGTGTGATATAACAGTGTGAAGCAGCTTCAGAGACAACATATGCATTTATTTAAGAATAATTCAAAACACCTGCCCCTGTAACACATGTTTTACTTATTTTGTATTCTCCTCTAATAACAGAAGCATCAGCAGAATCGCCCGATATGGTTTTCGTCATCATTCTACTTTGAAAACTTACTGTACTATTTAATTAAATAATTTTAATTAAAAGAATACGGGAATTGTCTTATTTTTATAACATATTTTAAACATGAAAATAAAACAATGTACATATGTACTTAAGTATGTATGCATGTTAATTTAACAAGATAAACTTTTGATTTTAATATAAAAAACAAGTTTTAATGGATTCAATATTGAACAATGTTATTTTAACAGTGAATAGTGTTAAATAAACGTGATTTAAGGTTATTTTAATATTTTTCATTTAAAATTAATATGAAATAATGACAAATTTAAATTAACATTTTGCCATGTTAATTTTACATTGGTATTTTTTTTGTGCAGTTAAGTCAAATGTGCACTTAAACAAAAGTCAGTTACGTCAAAAATACTGTATAAACTAAATATGGATTCAACCAAGAAAATGTTGCATGATTCTCGTCCAAGCCAAAAATTAATTATTTTCTAAATACATGTGTGGCTTGGTTTAAGCAAAATGTTTTTTGGTTTAAGAAAATTTTAATAAAACGAACGAAATATTTTAAAATCAAGAAATTATTATTATTATTATATTAGATTTTCTTGTGTTTTAAGAAACGAATTTGATAACTATAGAAGATCGAACAAAAAACACGTATCTAACGTATCTAATGTATTATAAATATTGGAAGGAAAAAAACTGGACCACCAAAAGAGATGTTTATATGGGGTCTAAGGTAAATTATGGGCATATATTTGCTTAATATGGCACTTTCATTAGACTCTTATGAAACTCCGACTACAATAGCATTATTCGTTACGGACTCAGACATACTAAAGGCTTTTCCGAAAGTGGGATTTATATGGGGCCCTTGGTAAATTATTGATCAATCTTCACGATATCAAGTAGTAGGATTTCTTGTCATATAACAAATTTGTATACCAATGGGTGCTTTTCTCTGCCATATATTTTAATTTTTGTAGCAAAAATTCCAAATATTTAGGGCGGTTGTTTCACATTTGGGCTAGCAACTATTTTCCTACTTAACCGGTTATGTTAGATCTCAACCCCAAACTGGTTCGGATAACTAGAAATAATTTGATTCCATTATTGTTTTTATACACTCCATCGCCAATAGTGGGGAATGAGGGCATACTAAGTTTGCCGTTCCCTGTGAAACTCTTTTATTATTCATCTCAGACCACACAAAGTATATATTCTGGCTCCTTGAGAAATTCTAAATAGATTAAAGAAAAGTCCGTCTGTTAAAAGCAGGCTTCATTTCAAACAACTCGACACAAATGTTGGTGTCAAATTGCTTCTTGTTAGCCTTAGCAGGGTGGGATTAAAATCCAGCAAAATTTGCTCAGTATGATAAAAGCTCTTAGTCCAAATGTGGAACCACCACCCTTACACATTGATAATTTTGTTACAAAAACCAACATAAGCGAAGGTCCCAGAAAAAACGTTGCTTACTTTTTTAAAATAAATTTCTTTCACGCCAGAGAACGGCTTTGTATGATTGCAAAGAATTTGCATTTTATGAACACCATAAAATACACTCTTTTGCCATCATACACTTCAAATTTCTCAGCCACACACATTCGCTGTCGGTTTCAAATCATTCAAATAATGAACATCGTGTTGGCTTTGCCATTTATAACATCGTTTAGCTTCGTTCGTCAATGATTGCTTTTGCAGAGAACAAATACAAAAAAAAAGCGAGAAATCATTGCTACATTGTCAAGTTTTATTTACATTATTTATAACGTTAAATGAATTTTAAAAAACAAAAAATACAACTCATTTACATATAATGGGTGGTTAAACTGTAAGGGCCGATGTTGCATGTGAACCACACCTAAACGACAAGTTTTTTTCCGAATTTTATTTGACATTTCTCTATTTCAGACTTACTCAATTTAAACCATGGAGAGATACACAATCCAACAACGTGTTAAAGTTATCCAGACTTATTATGAAAATGGGCGTTCAAATCAAAATGCATATCGTGCACTTCGTGATTTTTTTGGTCAATTTGATCGTCCAAATGTGCGTACAATCGCAAAAATCGTGGAAAAATTCGAGCAAACCGGGTCTGTAGAAGATGTGAGAACACCAGTGCATGCTCGTACAGCTCGTACTGCAGAAAATATTGCTGCTGTTCGCGATAGTGTGGCTGAAGAGCCGTCCACCTCAACTCTTCGTCGTGCCCAACAATTGCACCTCTCACGCTCGTCGTTGATGAACATTATGCATAAACACTTGCATTTACACGCTTACAAGGTGCAATTGGCTCAAGAACTAAAGCCTCTTGACCATTCCAAACGTCGTGAATGGGCAGAATGGTGGCAAGAAATGGCAACAGTGGATGATCAATTTTCGAAGAAAATCCTCTTCAGTGATGAGGCACATTTTCACCTCAGTGGATTCGTCAATAAACAGAATTGCCGCATTTGGGCGAATGAGAATCCAAGTGTGATTGTCGAAAAACCAATGCACCCACAAAGAGTGACTGTTTGGTGCGGTTTATGGGCTGGCGGCATCATCGGGCCGTATTTTTTCCAAAATGAGGCCGGTCAGGCAGTTACTGTGAATGGTGTTCGAGATGATAACGAACTTTTTATGGCCCGAATTGGAAGATATGGATGTGGACGATATGTGGTTTCAGCAGGACGGTGCCACTTGCCACACAGCTAACAAAACAATGGCTCTTTTGCGCAACAAATTCAGTGGCCGTGTTATCTGACGTAATGGCGATGTCAATTGGCCGCCAAGATCATGTGATTTGACACCGTTGGACTTTTTTCTTTGGGGTTATTTGAAAGAAAAGGTGTACGTCGATAAGCCAGCAACAATTCAAGAGCTAAAGGATGAGATAATTCGGCACATTAACGGCATAGAACCTCCATTATGCCTCAGGGTCATCGAAAATTTGGACCATCGGATGGAGGTGTGCCGCCGTGGTCGCAGCGCCCATTTGACCGATATTTTGTTCCATACATAATTGAGTAATACCAATATATCATAATAAAATAAAATTACAATAATTTCCTAAATAGTTTGTGTTTTATTCAAAATCAACATCGACCCTTTACATATCATGTTAATTTTCTAATACATATCGAGCCCTAACCGCGAAAATAACGTAAGCGCCAAAAATCAAATTTTGCAGGAGAGTTTTTTTTTTATTTTATTTCTAGAGTTGTCAAATATTCGTATATTTTTAAAACCCGGTTTTCGAATATTTCGAAAACCCGACTTCTGAAAAAATCGAATTTTCGGTTTTGTAACTAAAAACCGGTTTCGAATAATCTGGGTTTCGGTTTTTTTAAATAATTTATTTAATAAAAATGTAAAATAGAACAAGAAATTTGTACGTACATAAGTACTTCAGAACTAAAATGTATAATGCTTGTTAGGTATATTACCACATTAAATGTAAGTTAGATGTAAATAGCGATCAATTTAATAAAACAAAAAATTATTTGTCAAAGTTTGTCTTGGGATTCAAAAATTAATCATCAAGATTTCGTTATAATGTGCTAAATTCCCATTTCATACTATTGACAAACTGAAGTTTATTGTTGATAGGATAAGCTATTGGTTGATCTGGCCTAAGCAACCAGTAACCAGTGAAATGCGCATAGGAATAGCTTATCCCATCAACAATAAACTTTAGTTTGTCAATAGTATGAAATGGGAATTTAGCACATTATAACGAAACCTTGAAAAAATTATTTGTTTTTATACACACACCACAATAGTGGAGCGGGCATTATGCGCTTGTTCTGATGTGTGTAACACTATAACACTAAAAAATATTGGTCCTAGGCTCAATCGGCTGGTTGTCTGTCCATGTAAAGTACAGGTCGCAATTTTGATAAAATTTAATACAAACATTTTAATTGTTACAAGGACGATTCCTATTGAAAACAGTAACTTGTTTCCGGAATAGTCCTTGTGCCCATAAACTATCTTATTGTGTTGGTAACTAGATTTAAGTTTACTCAAACATATTTTATTGCAACATAATCGTCTCAAATGATTTGGGGTCATTCGATTTCTCAACAAAGTTTTTATAGAGGACAATGCTGAAAAACACGTTCACTAATCGTTGAGATTGGGTTAATTGACAGTAATGCCATATAAAGCAGGTCTAATTTGGAAGATATTTTAGAAAATATATTTCTGTATTCAAAATCGTTTTTAAACTCACTGTTATTTATTGTTTTTGACTTTTTAAAATTTTTTTAAGGTAGTATTAAAAGCAAGTTTACACTATCTCACAAGTCATACGTATTCCATAATACTTTGTGAGATAGAAATTTAATGATTTTTGTTGCGACTGTCAAAAAATCTAATTTAACATGAAAATTTGTGTTCACTACACCACACAAAGTATAAACATTCACACATGAAATAAAATGCAACCATGATCTAATGAAAAGTATTGTTGTTTAGAAAATTTTCAAAAAACGATGAAGTCGTATGGGATGTCAAACTTTTTTCATAATGCTTGTCATTTTTATCACACATGCATTCACACTATCTGACTTTTACATATTGCTTGAGTTTTTGACATGTATTAATACAAAGTATGATAGTGTAAACTAGCCTTAAGCGGTTCTTCTATTACGGTTTACAACTCAACTCTAGTTCAGTTGAAATTTTCCAGTTTTTGTATTATGGTTTACAACTCTTTTCTAGTGCGGTTTACAAAAACATTAACAATTTACAACTCATCACTAGCAGTTGTTTTAATTTCAACTCAACTGAGTTGAGTTGTACACCAGAAACCAAAGCCAAAGTAACTCCTACTGCTGGCAAATACAAAAAAGTCTGTATTGTAGAATTCTTCTGCAAGTTCAATAGGTGGGGTGTCACAAAGCCATAGGACATAAAGCCATAATGGCTTTATGTCTCAATCCAAACGGACATAAAGCCATAATTTTGATATGGCCTTAAGTCTCATATCAATTTTAGTGGAATGGGACATAAAGCTATTATGGTGTTATGTCCCATTTGATGTGTTGCGTTACAAATGCTTATATGGTATAACAAAGATCTGCTTCGCTGTATAGCCGGCCTTCGGCCGGGCGCAAGGATTTTCTCCTCCATGGTATAACAAACACCGGCTTCGCTTACTAAAGCTTATCTGTATAGCCGGCCTTTTGGCGAACGCAAGTACCGATTTCGCTAAGTAAAGCTTCTAAAATCTGTCTTGTTTCCGAACGAAGGCCGTTTACGCAGAGAAGCTTTAGTTAGCGAAGCCGGTGTTTGTTATACCATAGAGGTGAAAATCATTGCGTCCGGCCGAAGGCCGGCTATGCAGAGAAGCACTTGTTAGCGTAGCTTTTTCGGGTTTTTTCCATATATGAACGACGTCCCCAAATTTAGGGGCTTAGTTCATTTTGGGTTTGGGGAGTTAATTCATTGGGGACTTAGTTCATACCGCCATTTTTGACATAAAACAGGGCGACATGAAACAACAAAGCATTTGCTACATGAAATAGGGTGAAATACAATCATTATCAAAAATATGGCTTTATGTCTCATTTTACGGAAAAAATTTATGGCGTTAAGTCCCATTATATTGAGACTTAATGGCATATGCCCTTATGTCTCAATGGAATGGGACTTGACGCCATATGGCTTTATGTCCTATGGCTTTGTGACACTCCACCAGTTCAATAGCTTGGTACTGTGATGAATATGTAATGTATGGTGACAACAATCAAAATACTGTTGTGAATAACGAAAGGGGTGCTTAAAAAATGTCATCGAATGCAAGATAATTAAAAAATTAAATGTAAGTAAAAGTCGATTATTCGAGAGCAAAAACCCGTTTTCTCGAGTACTTCGAAAAAACCCGGTTTTAAAAAACCGAAAAAATAGAAAAAATCGATTTTTCGATTACTTCGGAAATCGGTTTTGACAATTCTATTTTATTTCATATAAAATTTTGTATGAAATTTTTCGCTTACGATAAAATTGTGCTTGATATAAAATCGTAGCGGTACCTTATGTTACCATGACATTTTAGGAGATAATGCAAGTGTTGCCAATAAAGTCATTTATTAAAAAAAAAACGAAAATTTTAAATTATGTTGCGGTTAGGGCTCGATATATCTATTGCAGTATCGATGGCATCGATATTAGCAGCGAAGCCAACATAAATTTTTAGCAGCTCATATAATTGTAGAATTCGAATTACTAATGCTTCTAAAGAAAGCCACCTGGTTTGTAATGGGGGAAGAATATTTTTTGGCAAATATCCAACAATTTTTGTATATCGAAAAATTAATTGTTATGTTTTGGACTGTTCCCAATATACTTGTAAAAATTTCTTATAAGTGTTTCTAAACATGCAGGAAGTTTTATGCACGCATATTGATACCAGAAAATCGTCATAACACTATTATTTTTATTTAAAAAAATCGCTAGTCGCCTTTTTACTGTATTTTCTCAAAAAAGTCGTCAAAATGCAGAAAACTCGTCACATCTAACAACCCTGTTCACTCTACAGTTTTATTTACATAATATTTACAGCTTTTCTAAACTTTTGGTCTAAGCAACCAGTGAAATGCGCATAGAAACTAGCTTATCCGCCAACAATACATTTCAGTGCATCTACCAACGATGGAAATTGAAAATTTTACACAACAAACGAAATTTCATTAATTCCCAGCAAAAACTTTACTTACAATCCTACTTTTAATGACTTCAAGAATTCATTACTTTGTAGCTTTATTCGCCACTTTTTGGATTATTAGTTATATATTAAATAATAACTTTATTATTATATCTTAAATACATATACAGAAAAATTTATATTTTCATTATGACAATAAAAATGTCATTATAGTCAAAAAACATAGTTTTTTTAATACAAAAACTACACTGCCCCGGTAGACTAGCTGGTAGAGAGCTAGTCTATCAGCACCGAGGTTGCGGGATCAAATCCCGCCAGAGACAGAAAAAAAATAAAATAAAGTAAAATAGAATAAGAAAAAATAAAAATAAGATAATTAAAAAAAAAACAAAAAAAATTAAAAAAAAAAATAAAAAAAATTTTACTTTCCCAGCAAAAAAAACTTTGCTTACAAAATAAGCAGAAAAATAATGAGAATTTGACGAGCCGTCTACTTACTTTTCTACTAGAAAAAGTACTTATATTTGTTCGTGATGTCCCAAAAGTAATCCTTTATAATTTAGCCTATTATAATCTAAAATATAATATGTTTTTTTATACTTAAAATTTTTATAAAAATATATAGTTACACAAAGTCAATAAAGTAAACATTTTTTCATTTTTTTTTAATTTTTTTTTTTTTTTAATTATTTTATTTGTATTTTTTTTTATTCTATTTTACTTTATTTTATTTTTTTTTCTGTCTCTGGCGGGATTTGATCCCGCAACCTCGGTGCTGATAGACTAGCTCTCTACCAGCTAGTCTACCGGGGCAGTGTAGTTTTTGTATTAAAAAACTATGTTTTTTGACTATAATGACTATAATGACATTTTTATTGTCATAATGAAAATATAAATTTTTCTGTATATTTAAGATATAATAATAAAGTAATATACATATAACTAATAATCCAAAAAGTGGCGAATAAAGCTACAAAGTAATGAATTCTTGAAGTCATTAAAAGTAGGATTGTAAGTAAAGTTTTTGCTGGGTTATTGACTTTGTGTAACTATATATTTTTATAAAAATTTTAAGTATAAAAAAAACAATTATTAGTATTGTGGTTATTTTATTGAACTATTTATGGTTTTTAATCCAAATTTTTTATATTTTTAATTAGGCTTAAGTTCATTAAATTTAATTTTCATTAAATTATTTTTATGAAGAAAGGAATTTTACAACATGAAAATCAATTAAAATTTACTGATAATTTTTCATTCTTGACTCAATCTGGGCTCGAACCCAGGTGTTTACGGACAGGTTACCCTGACATGTTTCGATTGCAACCACTCAATCTCCTCAGAGGGCTTGCCGTTTAACACTCGCAGCCATCGACGACTGCTGACGTCATTAGTCAAACATCAATCCTTAAACCAAATTGTATTTAACCTTTGGTAGATCGAAATTTGCTTTGAATGATTATCTATTTTAATTTACTTTAACATGTTGTTCCTTTACTTCTGTTTTTTCGTACTTTTGTCAAGAATTCTTCTTGAAGTTCAAAGTACATATTTTTTGTTTTTTCATTTTTTTTTGTCTTTCTTTTTCTTGTTGACCTTTTCAGCACAACCTGAAGGACAAATGCAAACATAGAGCTCGTGCCTTAGCTTTAACAATTTCGATCTACCAAAGGTTAAATACAATTTGGTTTAAGGATTGATGTTTGACTAATGACGTCAGCAGTCGTCGATGGCTGCGAGTGTTAAACGGCAAGCCCTCTGAGGAGATTGAGTGGTTGCAATCGAAACATGTCAGGGTAACCTGTCCGTAAACACCTGGGTTCGAGCCCAGATTGAGTCAAGAATGAAAAATTATCAGTAAATTTTAATTGATTTTCATGTTGTAAAATTCCTTTCTTCATAAAAATAATTTAATGAAAATTAAATTTAATGAACTTAAGCCTAATTAAAAATATAAAAAATTTGGATTAAAAACCATAAATAGTTCAATAAAATAACCACAATACTAATAATTGTTAAAGCTAAGGCACGAGCTCTATGTTTGCATTTGTCCTTCAAGTTGTGCTGAAAAGGTCAACAAGAAAAAGAAAGACAAAAAAAAAATGAAAAAACAAAAAATATGTACTTTGAACTTCAAGAAGAATTCTTGACAAAAGTACGAAAAAACAGAAGTAAAGGAACAACATGTTAAAGTAAATTAAAATAGATAATCATTCAAAGCAAATTTCGATCTACCAAAGGTTAAATACAATTTGGTTTAAGGATTGATGTTTGACTAATGACGTCAGCAGTCGTCGATGGCTGCGAGTGTTAAACGGCAAGCCCTCTGAGGAGATTGAGTGGTTGCAATCGAAACATGTCAGGGTAACCTGTCCGTAAACACCTGGGTTCGAGCCCAGATTGAGTCAAGAATGAAAAATTATCAGTAAATTTTAATTGATTTTCATGTTGTAAAATTCCTTTCTTCATAAAAATAATTTAATGAAAATTAAATTTAATGAACTTAAGCCTAATTAAAAATATAAAAAATTTGGAATAAAAAAAACATATTACTTTTTAGATTATAATAGGCTAAATTATAAAGGATTACTTTTGGGACATCTCGAACAAAAATAAGTACTTTTTCTAGTAGAAAAGTAAGTAGACGGCTCGTCAAGTTCTCATTATTTTTCTGCTTATTTTGTAAGCAAAGTTTTTGCTGTGTTGCTTCTTTGAGTAGAATTGTAAGTTGTATTTTAATTTTTTTCTGATTACTCAGTTAACATTTTCAGGCCTTTTTTATTTACTTTTTAAGAACTTTCTCGTTATAATAAAACTAGTTAAGGCCCACAAAGTCTTTTGTATTTTATGAAAATGCTTCCCTGATAAAATTATTGTTTATAAATTTTCAAAAAACAATAATAACTTATCATGACAGGGTTGCATTTTCATAAAATACGTAAGACTTTGTGGGATAGTGTGTAACGGCCTTTAGAGACATTTAATACCTACATCTACCTAATGATTCCGACATTCTTAAGCTTAAAACAAAGTTAAAAATTAAAAGAGTTTAAATTATAAACAATTTCGTGCTGAATTCCAAATTTTTATTCTTGATGAAAACACTGAAATTTATTGTTGGAGGATTAGCTAGTTTCTATGCGCATTTCACTGGTTGCTTAGGCCAGATCATCAGATAACATTCTCCCAAAATATTTTAGAAAAGCCAAAAATATAAGCAAAAAAAACTGCAGAGTGAATGAGAATTGCAAACACTCAAAAAGTCTTATTTTCAACAAACAGTGAGTTTAAGTTTTCTTACATTCCACACTACAATTGGTTTGAATTTTCCCAACATTAATTGTAGTTGTAAGCAGTGTTCGAAAATAAACACTTAATATCGCTCCGTAGTGTTCGGTTCGCTAGATTTGTGGAAAACACAAACGCTAATAGTGTTTGTGCAGAAAATCATTAAAAAAAACGTTTCCCTGTTTGTCATCTATCGAAGACAAAATAATACTGTTTTTATTCAACTCAACAAAAGATGAGAAAATATCATTCCGTTCGGTTTTTTTTATTAAACCGCAAACTTCATTGTGTTCGTTATCGTTCGTCCCTTTTGGCTGGTAAAAAAACCAAACATTTTTTACAAAAACAAAATACACACACAAAAAAAACCAGCAAAATAATTTAACACAAACCAAACATATACACAATACACACACAAGCTGTTCGTGCTGCTGTTTGTTCATTAGCAGGGCAAGGAAGTTCATGCACTTAAAATAGCAAAATATGCGCATAATACATGCACTAAAAATCGTAAAATATGCAAAATAAAAGTAAAAAATATGCATTAAAAATATATTTATTTAACCATATTTAACAAAAAAAAACAAAAATACATTTCATTCAGTTTTAAAAACTTAAAACCTAGTTTAAAAAGTAGTAGTAGATAAAGATATATTTACATATGTAAATAAATAAGTTTTTTTTAAGTAATCAAATGTAAAACTCATTCTATATGGTCTTAAAAAAGTTTTAAGCATTGAAAGGGTTCGTTCGACATCAACGGATGTAATAGGTGGATATTTAAAAGTGGTCAACTCCTTTGTAGAATATTCATTGTCTACAATTTTTTCTTTACTGGAAGGTAAATTAAAAATATTACAATTTTCTTTAACTATTTTAAATCCGGCATTCTCTTTTAAAACTGCATAAATTTTGGCTTTTATTTTTTCGCCGATTTGACCTACTTTTCTTATTTTAATGACAGCGTCATCAACGAGTTTAACCGAGGTGTTCAATGATTTAAACCTCTGAAGTTCGGTTATTGTCTCGACTAGAAACCCATTGTTTGAGTGTATAAATTCTAATTGAGCCTTTATATTAGGTACATTTAAAATATTGTTTACTTTTTTATCGCGACTGCATTATTTGCGTTAAAATTATTTACCACATCTTTAAATTCTTCAACATTTTTGGCATAATACTCAACTGCCTGCAACCAGGTACCCCATCTTGTTATACATGGTTGAAACGCAAAGGTGACTTTAAAAACTTGCATGCATGGCATGAGCCTAGCATGTGACATGTAACATTTTTGAGTAAGATATCTTAAAAAAAGGTCAAGTAGATCAAAATTTTATTTTTATTAAAGGATTCTAAAAGAGAAATTGAATCTTTGAAAGTTAGAGCTATTGAAGCATGATCCACCTTTTCCAACTTTACAATATTTAACAAAAATTTGCGTTTACTCTGTTCTTCTTCTGCATTCAAGATCCCAATTACGTAGACAACGAAACGTCCTTCAGTGTCCATTGCTTCGATAATAGACAGCCACAAATTATGTCACTTAATTCTTTCAACAATGTCACATAGTTGTATAGTGTACAACTTGGCGATATAAGTTTTTATAAGGGTTGTTTCCGTAGGAATGGTTTCATTGTTATATTTGTTTAAAAAAATTCTATAATTTTGGTTGATTAGCTAATATAGAGGTATATCTGCAGACACCAGAGCATTATACAATTCAAAACTAAATTTGCTTTTCTTGAAATTAAAGTTTGCGAAACGTTTTCATAAATCATAAATCTTTGGGTTTCTGGTTTTGAAGGTGCTGATTTACTAGAAATTTTTAAATGAAACACCTTTTTGTAAACTTTGCAAAAAAGTACTTTTCCCTCTCTTTTGAAGACTCAAAAACACACTTACACCCAATTTTCATGATGATTTTTTCCCCTATTTTTGAAACATGCCTTTTTTAGTTTGATAGCGAGCGGGGGAGAGAAGTAAGCAGGGTAGAAAAAAAGACATGAATCGTATTTTCTGTGTTTTTTCTGACATTCCTCTTTGCATTTAATTTTGTTTTTTATTTTATGTTGAATTTTTATTTCGAAATTACAATTGCTTATTAAAATATAAAAAAAAATAAACAAATTTAAGTCAAAAAAATTCAATACATACATACATTTATAAGGAAAATAAAAAAAATCAAACAAAATAAGAAACATTGTGAAAATTGAACATGTCTTTGGAAGTTTCTTTAAAAAAGAACTACAAAAAAGACATGTCTTTTAAATCATCGTGAAAATTAGGTGTTATTTAAAAGATTATTTTTTGATATTTTTTCTTTTTGCATTTTTTTCCTTAAAAACAATTTATTTTATTAATACTTTTTGGATTTTTGGTTATACTTCTTACACCGTAAATCAAAAATATTATGTTGAGTTCTATTTTTTCTTCGCCGAACATTATTTTTATTTGCTGTTTCTTCAAGTAAAAAAAACCGCGAACAAAATGAAATGTCTAAAACTGTTTTATTGTTACTTCTACAATTATGTGCACAATTATACAAATTGTATAATTTTTGTATGTGCTACTTTTTAAAAGTAAAAGAAACAAGGTGAATTCATAATAAAATGTAGGTAATTCAGTACCAAACACGAACATGTTGTTTTTGCTGCTTGAAAATGTCGAAGTTAGCAGATTTTCTCATACTATTTTGACTGTTTGACAGCTTCAGGGCTGAAACAACTATAACAAGCTGATTCACTGACTACACCTTATAATGAATTCGCCTTGAACAGAAAGATATTTCTAAACAAAAAACTAAGAAAAGAGCAATTTTTTTTTATAAATATTACAAAATATGACGGAAAATGTGAATTTATAACAATATATGATGAAAAATTTGCATTTATATCAAAATATGCAAAAACATGCATTTAAAGAAAAATATGCAAAAATATGCACTAACTAATTGATGCCATTTTACTGGAAATATTGTGATTCGCAAAGATATTAACTTTGCATGAAGTCCCTTGCCCTGTTCATTAGTTTATCAATGAAAAAAAGAAACACTATAGAACATTAAAATATAATGTTTTTCTACAGTATCGCTACAATTGTTCTGTTTTTTAACAAGGAACACAACACTATGTAAAGTTCGGCTCTTTCTTGAAAATAGTTATGAACTGTATTAAGGGTTGTGTTCGTCTACATAAACACATAAAAATTGGATATCGTTTCTGGGTGTGTGAACCGAACGCTAAATAATGTACTGTTTATTTAAGTGCTATTATAAATATTTTCATTATTAAATACGAAAATCAATTACTGCAGAAGACATTAAAAAGTAATAAACAGGATGACAAAAAAATGTTGTAAATTTAAAAACGAATTTTGAATGTGTGATTTGACAATAAGGCGTTCGTGAACTGACAACTGGGGTCTAATCACCGCATACGATATCGAGCAAAATTGATCGAAATTATTTATTTTGGTATCATGAAACTCGATATCGAATGAAATGTATTGAATTTGAAATTAAAGCATTCGATATCGAGTAACTCGACATTACATTTATCGAGTTTTCATTCGATACGTCACTGTCTATCGTATGCAAAAAAATTCGAAAGTTTATTCGATACGATAGTATCGAATGCGGTGATTATACCCCTGGGCTCTCTTGATTTGAAAACGTACGGTATTTGTCGTTTTTATTGTCCATTTAGAACATTTAGTTTCTCGATAAACCTTTGCTTAGTTCTAAATTTGAAAACGATTTTTAATTGTTAATATCTGTTTTCGCTCTGTGCATAAATCTGATTTAAAAAGAAAAAAAAAAAAAATTATGCTTAAATTTCAAGTAACTAAAAGAATACTCACGTGGGTTTTTATTTTTTCAATATAATATAAAAATTATTTGAATTTCAAATTAATTAAATTTGTAATTAATTACTACAAATTTTTGTGCAGTTTGTTTGTTAACAATTTTTTTTTAACATTTTTTAAATTATTCTGCAACAGAAAAAAAATAAATAAACAAAAAAGTACCGAAGACGTCAACTGATACACGTTGTCAAGTACATTTGAAATAATCATATCAGTAACTGCCAAAAAGTTCTACACCAATAAGTGTACGCTGTAAAAAAAAGTTGCATACAGGGGGGTACAAGTGATGTTTTTGTATTTGTTTATCAAAAATATTGTCATCAAAAAAAAATCTCATTTCGAAGTAGACAATTTTATTGACAAGTACAGTAAAAACATTTTAACAATACAATACAAAAAGAAACTAGATCATATTTAAAGATTTTAATTGTTTCTAATGCAATTTTCCAAACCTGAATTGATCTGGTTGATATTCTCTAAAAATTTTAATTAAACTCTTTTTCTTTTTTATTTATTTGCGTTTGCAACTAATTGTGTAGTGTGCATTTCAGAATCGTTTTCAGTCACCTTCGTAATTCATCTTGGATTTAATATAAAATCACAAACAACTTCAACTGCTTCTAACAGTGTTAAGCTTTGAAGTTCACATTTCAGTTGTTTCATCAGTCAATTGCATTTTAATTGGAAAACAATTAATTTAAAATCAATAGAATTTTAAATGCTTCAAATGCGTTTTGTATTGTGTCTTTTGCTGTTGGCCATTGTTGCCGTTTCGGCTATAACTATAAAACCTGTTAAGGAGCAACAAGTTCAGCAAACGCTTTTCGATGTCGACGATGTTGGCCAAGGACATGCAAATACTGGTGAGCGTTTGGCACGTCAGTACTATGGCAGAGGACGTGGTGGTAATAGATACCGTTACAGAAATCGTGGACGTTATTACGGCTAGAGATTTAAATCCTTTTGTTTCTTAACTATTGCTATGAATAATGAGTTGTAACATTTTTATTGTGTTCCGGATAAAATAAAAGCAAAAAGAAAGTTTAAATTGAAAATAAATAAATAAAAAAATAAAAAAAAGTGGATTCGAAATGGAGAAAATTTAAAATACTAAAAAAATATTCAATTTTATCAACTTTATTTTTACAAAAACAGCTTTAAAAACCACTAAAAATTAAGTCATTTTGTAAATAATTGAACTTAAAATCTCGTTCGGTTTAAGATTCACTTCATCTCGATTTCCTGAACATGCCTGAGTATGTTTTAGGCTTATCTTTGAACAAATTAAGGGTTGAGATTTCTTTCAAACGTCAGACTGTGCAAAACTTTAGTAAGAAAATATTTTTATACCCCGAAGTTTTAATTTAAGTTTAAACATGCAAAAGTTATTTAAGCATTGGCTGACTTTTGATCTAAAACAAAGTCAGAATTGCAGCGAAAAATTAGTTGAAATTCCGAAGACTGAAATTTTGAGTTTTTCCTTTGATATGTATCGTTATACCAGCTTAACCCCTAGCGCTTTGCTACCCCCATTGAAACAACCCTAGTAAATTTGTTTTTAAACAACAGATTTCGGGTTTAGACAACGAAGCAATTTGTACCAAATAAAGATACCTAAATATACATTTATCATTCTTCAGATATAACGAAATATAACGTATGCTTTTCTAAAAGTTTAAGTTGCGCTGAATCTGAATCTGTACTCAGAATTTCTCAGTCACATCAGGTTTTTAGGATATATTTTTTAATATCATATAAAGTTAAACATAAAATTTGTTGTTGTTGTTTTATTTGGTTTTTCTAAACCTACTTACAACTACAATTAATGTTGGGAGAATTCCAACCAATTGTAGTGGGGAATGTAAGATAAGATAAATCACTGTTTATTGTTGATGGTTTTGTTTAAACTTTGATATTATTACAAGTAGAACTGTTGCTTATAAGTCTTATACGTTTAACAGTTTTATTTGGTTTAATATCTTTAGTTTTTCTAAAAACTTTATGGATGAAGTTTCCTGATGATATGGCCTAAGAAACCAGTGAAATGCGCATAGGAATAGCTTATCCCATCAACAATAAATTTCAAGTTTTTTTAACAAGAATAAAAACTGGGAATTAAGCACGAATAACAAAATCTGTTGAAGTTAAACATAACCCTGCTTTTCGCCATATTCGATACATTATAACTGCGCGAATTAATCTTAATTTATAAAACCTGATATGTCGTCTGCAAGTCCTAAAGAGTGGGCCGCATAAAATCTGGACGCATTCAAAACATTATTACAGCGCCCCCTAGTAAATAAAAATCACAACTCTTTTTATATGTTATTTACAAAACATATACCGTTATGCGTTATTAATATCAAATTTGTAATTTAAACATTCTTTAGTAGAGACGCGATGGAACAAAATAGACGCGAACAAATTTTGCACACTTTCATAAAAAACTAGGGTATTCATTAACTTTTCGTTATTCATTAGCTTTTTTCGATTAACGATTAAACCGGTTAATTTCAGTCGATTAACCGAAGTAACAAAATTTTCAATATTTTGTAGTATTATAACATATTTTTTTTGTGTTTTTAATTATTTGTTTCGTCTAATATACCAAATGTATTTGTTTAGAAAATATTTTTTCATACAAACAGTTCAGTGATCTTCATTTTAAGCGATTTTCCGCCGACCGATGACTAAAATTACAATGTTTTTCAATGCTTTTTTATCTTCTTCACCGATCAACAGGAATGTGGCGAAAAATGGGTTAAATATTTGATTGCCACCACATTTTTTTTGTTTCCCGTACTTTTTATATGTATGTATGTGTTTAGTTATTTGTTTCTTCCCATATATTCTCATATCAGTCTTTTAACAGAATTAACCGAAACAATAAGAAGTGTTAAACATTTTAAAAAACTCTAATGGCATAATGGAGTATTTTATATGTTTAGAGAAATCCAAGAAAAGGACTGAGAAATTAGATATTCATCTACGATAAGTGAAATAATTTTTTCCAAGTCAACTTTTGTCAAAACTAAAGAAAAGAATCGCTTTAATCCTAAACATTTAAACTTATTTTATAAGATGTCCTTTAACTATTGAAATAACTAATAAAATTATCTCAGTTTATTTTTGTATCCATATGTAAATATTTGGGAGTTTCACAAGGTAGTCATTAATTCTTATGTCTTAAAAGAATTACAGGAAATATATATAGTCGGCTTAATATGCAAACCGGCTAAATCCACTTTTTATGTAAATTTAGATTTTGATTCCGTGTGGTAGAGAAAGATACGCCTCGTCGACCAGCATGTAGTGTTTCTTCTTTAAGTGTGTAAAACTGACTGTAATTTTAATTTTCTATCAAGCTTCAAATAGGAAAAATAAAAAGTTTTTTTCTCTCTTGTAAAATTAGCTCAAAGTGAATTAGCAGGTTTGTATATTAAGCTAACGATATGACTGTTGTAAGATACCGCTTAAAATTTAGATTTCTACTATGCAGTTATGACGAATCAATTAACACAGTATTACAATTTTTATTTTGTTTAAAACACAACAATATTTACTTTAAACAATTTTAAATTTTGTTTAGGATATTATGATGATATGACTTGATACCACACTTTGTGCATTAATGAATTGTTTTTTTTTGCTTGCTCGTTTTAGTTCAAGAATTGTTATGTTTCGTACCTATGTTATTGTTTTTTTTACTTATAAACTCCAAAAAATAAGCAATTAATGCATTTTTATATACTGAAATTACTTAATTTATAAAAAAAACTTTATTAATCGGTTAACCGATCAAAAACAAAATTAACCGATTATTAACCGATTAAATCAAAACCACGGTTAATTAATCGCGCGATTAACCGATTAAAGCAAAAGGTCGATTAAATGAATACCCTATAAAAAAACCCAACATATAGTGGCAGTAAAATTGCAAAACTCCTTAAAATTCCTAAATCTACAGTATGTAGTGTTTTAAATCGTTACAAGACCACAGAAACTATCAACAGAAATCCAAAACAGGTGAAGAAAGTTAAGGTCAACAACCCAACTTTGAAGAAAAATATATTAATTTCCATTAAAAATAATCCTGGGATGTCCGACCGAGATCGTGCTAAGAAATTTAATACCAGCAGAAGTACCATTCAGCGTATACGTGCAATCAGTGGATTAAAGTCCTACAGAGTGATTAAATACCCAAACCGCACAGAAAAACAGGAGTCTGCGGCCAAAAAACGTGCTGGTCTATTATACATCAAAGTTCTACACGGACAATGGCGAAGATGTAATAGCGAAATATATGAATCCTCCTAATTGCCCACAGTTTCGACCTATCGAGAAATATTGGGCAAATGTTAAAAATAAATTAAAGAAAAGTAAAGAAGCAAAAAACGAAGGTTCAATGTTAAGAAAATGGAATAAGTTCGCTGCAGAGGTGGGCTCGAAAGATGTGCAAAAGAGACATGTTCGCTCTTTCATTCGTAGCAGCAAAAATTAAAACTTATTTCTTATTTTCTATAAATCTGAATAAATTTCCTTTAATTCAAATTGGTTAAATTGTAAGGGCCACACCTAAACGCCAAGTTTTTTTCCGAATTTTATTTGACATTTCTCTATTTCAGACTTACTCAATTTGAACCATGGAGAGATACACAATCCAACAACGTGTTAAAGTTATCCAGACTTATTATGAAAATGAGCGTTCAAATCAAAATGCATATCGTGCACTTCGTGATTTTTTTTGGTCAATTTGATCGTCCAAATGTGCGTACAATCGCAAAAATCGTGGAAAAATTCGAGCAAACCGGGTCTGTAGAAGATGTGAGAACACCAGTGCATGCTCGTACAGCTCGTACTGCAGAAAATATTGCTGCTGTTCGCGATAGTGTGGCTGAAGAGCCGTCCACCTCAACTCGTCGTCGTGCCCAACAATTGCACCTCTCACGCTCGTCGTTGATGAACATTATGCATAAAGACTTGCATTTACACGCTTACAAGGTGCAATTGGCTCAAGAACTAAAGCCTCTTGACCATTCCAAACGTCGTGAATGGGCAGAATGGTGGCAAGAAATGGCAACAGTGGATGATCAATTTTCGAAGAAAATGGCGATGTCAATTGCCCGCCAAGATCATGTGATTTGACACCGTTGGACTTTTTTCTTTGGGGTTATTTGAAAGAAAAGGTGTACGTCGATAAGCTAGCAACAATTCAAGAGCTAAAGGATGAGATAATTCGGCACATTAACGGCAAAGAACCTCCATTATGCCTCAGGGTCATCGAAAATTTGGACCATCGGATGGAGGTGTGCCGCCGTGGTCGCGGCGCCCATTTGGCCGATATTTTGTTCCATACATAATTGAATAATACCAATATATCATAATAAAATAAAATTACAATAATTTCCTAAATAGTTTGTGTTTTATTCAAAATCAACATCGGCCCTTGAAATTTAACCACCCTTTATCTATATATATAAAATTGTAACGTTACTGACTGACTGACTCACTGATTCATCATCGCACAGCCTAAACGCCTGAAGCTAGACACTTGAAATTTGGACCAGAGATTGGTCACTCCCCAAATCGATCCACTAAGACGGGATTTTTGGAAATTCGAATGTTTAGGGGGTAAAAAAGGGTAAAAACGGGAAAATTCGGTAACCTTATATCTCCAAAACTAAAAGAGATACAAAAAAATTTAATACCTATCGTAGTTCTTTAGAAAAATAAGCGGACAGGTGTCTGGTACTTTTTTGAAATTCGGCCCTATTTGGGAGTAAACGTGTAAAATCTGAATTTTAGTACTTTTTTGACACCCCATCTATCTTTTGAACCAATAAACATAGAAACAAAGTTAGTACCGCATTCGAAACTTATCAAAAAAATACGAATATTAATTTGGTACTTTTTCGAAATTCGAACATTTAAGGGGTAAAAATCGTAATTATTTTTGGTACTTTTTTTAAAAAACATTTTTCTCCATTTTTTGAAATATTCGTACTAAATTATGGGCTGCAATAAATGGGGTGAAAAATAGTACCAAAAAGGTACTTCACTTTTTGGTATTTTTTAAATTATCGTTATGTTGGACCTAAAAACATAAGGTTCAACATGCAATGTCGTGAGTGGATAAGAATCTATGACGGAACTTTTTGGTACTTTTTTGTTCTTTGATTGGTACTTTTTGAATTTCAGTTGGTATTGGACCTAGAAAGACCTAGAAAGATAAACATGCAAGGCCCTGAGTGAATGAGAAAATAAGTTTTGGCATGCAGATATGTCCACGAAGAAAAAGGAGACGCCAACGAAGTAGCGGGTTAAATGCTAGTTATTTATAAAAATCTGTCTTTTCTTTTAAAAGTTGTTGCTATTTTAACGCGTTCAGATTTTAAGTGGGCCATTCTTTACCAATTTTCTTTAAAATAAATGTTTAACCTTTGAAATATCTTGATCCTTGTTTGAGATATAATTAACCTGAATTTTAGCAAATCTAATTTTTCGCTATATTTTTTCTACTATTTTTTTTAATTTGTCTTATATTTGCATAAAACTGCTTTCATTACTTTTGCTTTTATTTTATAAGGGTAACCTGTCCGTGAAAACCTGGGTTCGGTTCCCAGCACAGTCAAGAATAAAAATTATCAATAAATTTTAACTAATGCCCGTAATTTCTACAAAAAGATATCTAGTCGTGTTCGTACCTAACAGTTTTCTTTACCTATCCGGTACCATTTTTTTTGGTAATTTATACGGTAGTGTTACCTACGTAAATTAACTATCGAAAATCGGTGGTGTAAATACATAACTTTTTAACCCGTAGGTAAGAAATACGTTTTACAAATTTGAAAATCGATGTTCGTATTAATCCACTCTAAGTTTTCATCGAAAAAAAATGTACCACGCCTACTTTTACGCCCACTTTTTCTATTAAGCGCATAACTTGAGAACTGCTTGACCGATTTGGACGATTTTTTCTTCAAAATGATTGCCATGGTCCAACTTCGGTTTTTACGGAAAGGAAATTTTGCCCCGCCCATTTTTTTCGATTTACCTAAAATCAAAAAACGGCTCCATCGATTTGAATAAATTTTCTTTTAAATGTTCGTATTAATCCATTTTACGTTTTCGTCGAAAGAAAAATGTACCACGCCTACTTTTACGCCCACTTATTCTATTAAGCACATAACTGGAGAACGACTTGACCGATTTGGGCGATTTTTTCTTAAAAATCATCGCCATCGTCCAACTTAGGTTCTGCCCTGCCCACTTTAACGCCCCCTTTTTTTCGATTTACCTAAAATCAGAATCTTTTTAACGGATTTTAAAAATCGAACGCAAACATTTTTCCTAATTTGGACAGGACAACGTCTGTCGGCTCAGCTAGTCTTTTATAAAAATGCGCTAAAAATAATAAAATAAAACTTTACTTTAAAACTCATACTAACAACTTATAACGTCATTACACAATTTATATAAAAAAAAAACTTGTCGTGAGACTTGAGTACTCGTATTTATTTACCGTGGGGAAAGGGAACCAACACCAAACTTGTCACGTGACAGTTCGAAAGGGGTAGGAACCTAGTTCTAACACTTTATATGATGGGGACTTGTCAGTTTAAGATGGAGATGTCCTAGAAGGGGCTTATTGGCACCTGTTTAACACTTTGTAACAGGTCGCTAAAATAACCAAAATGGTCACTTTTAATTTCGGTTAAAATAAAGACTGTCGCAGATATTGTCCCGTCCCGAATGAACTATATTAATATGATAGATATCTTTCATATAAAGTAAAAAAACAAACAGGTAGCAACTTACCTTTCCTTTGGCATAACTACATTTTATCGCCAGATAAGTGATGTGTTACTGTACTGTTTACTGTAATTTTGTGATCACTCGTCACGGGATTAGTGCTTTAAGAACAATTGACACAAATTTCCCGCAGGGTTAGTTTGAAAATTTTAATAGTTAAAAGCAAACACATCTAGTTATTTAATTACTTGTTTTTCTAAACCAGTTAATCTCGCGACAAGCTTTTATAGCACATAAATTGTGTAATGATGTTATGAGTTGATAGTAAAAGTTTTAAAGCAAAGGTTATTATCAGGGAAACCAGAAATATGCTCTAAAAAGTACGTTTTATGCGCATTAAATATGCACCAAAAACTCGAAAATATGCCCTTAAAATATGTGAAAATATGCCCCAAAAAAATAGGTGAAAATATTCAACATTTGCATTTGAAATAACACAATACTAAAATAATAATCGGTAAAGCCTAAACACTATAGTTTTTACAGACCAATTCGGAAAGAATTTAATCTGCTGTAACATAATTTTTGGGCGAATTTATTAAGCTTTCACTTATCGGTCTATTTCAAAATACTCGTTAGTTTAATCTTAATCCACATCTTTAACATCCTGCCTAAGAGTCAAATTAATAATTATTATTAAAAAACTACTAATTTGACGCCATAAGAAAGCATAACTTTTTTGTTTGTAAATTTAACCATGTTAAAGCACATTTTTGAAAAGCAGTATTGCCATAAAATTGTTCAGACATTCACTGCATATGCCTAAAACTATGCAATCTTCATGTTTAAAAAAATGACAATGATGACTAATGGTTATTTTGTACTTCGAACTCGTTCTATTATTTGCACAGAACTGATTTTATTACCGGCAAAAAGTATATTTAAAAGTATATTTTTTTATACGACAAAAGATTAAAAGGTTTTTAAAAAATGTATTTCAATGCTTCAATTAGTTTTTGTTAAAAATAAATTACACTGTACCACAAGGAAAAAATAACGGGGTTTTAGCAAAGGTTTCTGGAAGAGGATATACAAAAATAAAGAATAGTCGCTGTAGTAAAAAGTTACGAATAGCGCTGCAAGCTGTCAAAAGTCTAAAACGACATTTTTAAAGTAGTGTCAACAGAATACGTTGTCGTTGCAATTAAAATTAAAGCGAAGAATTCGAAACAGTACTACAACAACTTTATTCTGTTTCAGACCTTACTCTTTTGACCTGTTCGTGCAGCGTATCGGAGTATAAAGCCATGTGTTCTTTTTATGAGAGGTAAAAGGTATGTTCAGCAACTTTGTAAAAAATGTTAATGTTTAACTCCTCTTCGTCCCGTTATTTTTTTCCTCTCATATAAAAATACGTTAAAAACCTCCCAAAAAAGGCCGAGAGTGGGAATGGAGCGTTTGACAAAAATGTTTGCCATGACATTTTATTTGATATGTCGGAGCACACAAAAACGTGGGCCATGCAATCTTACTAGATTTGTCAGAGCACCCCAAAGCAGCGTTGCCAGAATTAAGATTTTATCTTATTTTTGAAGATTTTTGGAACAAAATAAGATTTGAAGATTTTTTTTCTCAAATTACGATCAGCTTGTTGTCTTTTGATTTTGGACACTTGATCTTTTGTACTAAAATGCATCATTAATTCTGGGCATCAAAACATTAAAAAATCATCATAGATTCGCGGTTGTTCATTTTGGGAAAATTGATGAAAAACATATATTTGTGAAAAGAAAAAAATGTATTTTTATAAAGATTAACTTATTAAAGAACAAAATAGTTCATGTATTTAGTAGTGGAGTGCCCCGGTAGGCTAGCTGGTAGCGAGCAAGTCTATAAGTGCCGAGGCTGCGGGTTCGATTCCCGCCAGAGACTCTGGTTTCTTTCCTGCATAGAGCTTCGCGGGATTAGCTTAGGAAATTTAAAAAAAAAAAACAAATAAAAAAAAAAATAAAAAGGTAAAACTAATGGAACTTTACCCTAGGACTACCGCATTGCAATATTTTTCGTATATTACAAAAAAAAAGTGGCGTGAGTTATATAAATGATACGTGCTGAACCGAATGAAACTAATTTGGATTCGATTGGAGCAAACTAATGGGGTGAAATTCTATTTGTATGTAAAAGTCTATGAAATTACCCTCTTGTTTTCTTGCAATATGTTTCAAATAGGACAAAATATCAAAAGAAACAGAAACGTGAATTCTATAAATGATTTGTTCTGAATTGAATAAATCAAGTTTGAATCAAATGTGGGGTAGATGCGAAAAAGCAATGTGCAAAATTTAAGACTTCGATGATATTCGGTGACTTGACTGTAATATAAAATAATAAAATTATATAATAAATTCGTATAATCTAGCATAATAAGCATACGTTCAATAAAATATATATTTATTTACTTTTTATTTAATTGGGTTTCTTCTCCAAGAGGAGAAATTAGTGGTAAAAAGTTACCGAGAATCCTAGGACTAAGAAATCTTTTGGTTGGAAAATTCCACATTCCATGTTTATGATAATTTTTAAACAAAGTATATACAGTCAAATCCCGATAATTCGTACCCCGATTAATCGTAATTCCCGATAATTCGTAATAAACTGTCAGTCCCTTGAAAAAATCTCGTTAATTCGTAAAATTTCCATACATTTCGGTCCCCTCGCTAATTCGTAATTTTTTTTTCAATTATAATCTTCTTTACCTCTTATAAATCGTAATTGTTTGCTATTTACTACTTATAATTCGTAGTAAAAAAATGGAAAGAATGATTTTTTGCCGCTATTTTTTTTCGTTGGTTTTTGCTTTTGCTTGTGTGTGTGTTTATTTTCTTAAGATCAGTTTGTTACATGAATAATTTTTATATATTTTATTTTTAACAATTTTTTTTTAGGTTTTTTTATCGTTTTAGTAAATAAATTGAAAAACCCCGTTAATTCGTATTTATTTTATTTAAGCCCCGTTAAATCGTAACCCCGCTAAATCGAAAACCCCTATAATTCGTAAGAAATGGCCGGTCCCTTGCGATTACGAATTACCGGGATTCTACTGTATACATAAGTGCTTAAGAATATATCTTAAAAAGTGTACCAATATTATATTAATAAAAATTTCATTAGGAATATAGTTAGGAAAATCCATATTTTTAATGAGCTTTTTTTAAATTTAAATTTTTAAAATTTTCTCAAAATGCCTTCCATATAACCACGGTATCAAAAAATATAATATTAAATTGAGAACCTCTAAGATTTCATATGATGTATGAGCTTCATAGTTCCCAAACTTAAATTTTTTTGCCCAAAATTTATGCATCTCCAATATTATAATTTAATTACTTTCGATGAAACTTCTTTATATAGATGGACTTTTTACGTTGTTATTTATTAGAAATTAAATGCATTTAAAATTAATTTTGTTTTTGAAAAATATGACAAAAAAAATGAAAAACAAAAAAAAAAAAAAAAAAAATGTACTTTGAACTTCAAGAAGAATTCTTGACAAAAGTACGAAAAAACAGAAGTAAGGAAAAAACATTGAAAATAAAAATTAAAATAGATAATCATTCAAAGCAAATTTCGATCTACCAAAGGTAAAATACAATTTGGTTTAAGGATTGATGTTTGACTATTGACGCCAGCAGTCGTCGATGGCTGCGAGTGTTAAACGGCAAGCCCTCTGAGGATATTGAGTGGTTGCAATCAAAACATGTCAGGGTAACCTGTCCGTAAAAACGCCTGGGTTCGAGCCCAGCTTCAGTCAAGAATGAAAAATTCTCAATAAATTTTAATTAATTTCATGTTGTAAACTTCCTTTCTTCATAAGAATAATTTAATGAAAATTAAATTCGATAAACTTTAGCCTAATTAAAATACATTAAAAAATTTGGATTAAAAACCATAAACAGTTCAACAAAATAACCACAATACTGATTAAAAAACACAATTTTAAACCTACAATCTAATTTTGTATAATTTAAATCATCCATTATAAAAAGTAGTTTCTTTTAAAAAATTAATAATTTTTACTTTTTTGCCTTTATAAAAAAATTTGAGATTTTTCTCTTCAAAACAAGAGTTTTTTTTTGTCAAAATAAGATTTTCCCTCCAAATCTTTTGGCAAAGCCCAGAACTTAGCACAAACAGCATAAATTAAGAGTCAATAAAAATACGCCAATCGGCTGGGTTTTACTGTATGCACATTTCATTAATCAAACCTACAATGCACAGTGGGTAGATAGTCATATAATATATAAAAGTTAAGGGAATTGTGTCAAAGCCAAAAGGGCAAAACTTTAAACCCCTCTTAAATAAAATTCCGATTTGATAACTTTTTTTTGTCTCCTCTACCAGAAACCATTGTCAGGACCACTTTATTTTAGAAGAAGTTCTTCATTGTTGTACAAAAATTACTGTTTATATTTATTGATCGTATATTTTTATTTAAGCTTTAGATCGTTTTATGAAAAATATTTAAATATTTATTTATTGAATTATATTCAATATTTCGCGGATAGGCTTGCATTTTCAGGAAATTAAGAAATTGAATTAAAAATTATAAAAATTCTGAAAAATATTTGTCTTTATCATTCAGAAAAACATATTAACATTAATAAAAAAATATTATAAACAAAGTACAAACATATATTCTCATGGTCAAGTAAAACTTAAGGCCTGTTCGTCGATAGCGAATGAAGTCTTCGTTCGCTTAAATTACATTTAAAATAAAAACAAATTATAAAACATTGTTTTTGTTTTGCATGTAAATTAAGCGAACGAAGTCTTCATTCGCTATCGACGAACAGGCCATTAATATTAACTTGGTATTTATTTTTATAAAAAAAACTAAAATTAATGGCTAAGTATGTTCATCCAAAAAAAAAAAAAAAATGTTATTGGTTTTAAACACAAGACTTTGTACTTTAATAAAATTTCGTAGAATCTACAGTCAGCATGTTACACAACTTTTTCAAAAATAATTTGTCGTTCATTTTAAAAATTGCGTGAGTCAATATTTACCATGAATTTGCACAATGACGAAAAATTAAAAAAAAATATTTGTTTTTAATATAAAATTTCTAAAATTTTAGTGTGCCGATCAACTTAGAATCAGTATCTGAGGCGATCTAACGATGTCTGTCCGTCCATCCGACTAGTTGGTTGTCCGTCTGTCGTTGTACAGGTCGAAGTTTTGAAGAAATTTTAATGAAATTTGGTATATACACTTGATTGCCATTAGAACGAAGTCTATTGAAAACTGTGAGAATCGTCTATAATTTAATATAGCCCCAATACAAACTTCTTCCTGGAATAGAGTCTTTGTTCCATAATCTGTCTTTTTATATACAAACATACAATGCCCAAACAAACCAAAAATTAAAATCGACTTTTCCATTGATTCTGTTGAACTGCGTCAACACAAACGTCCACAAATCTGAACATTTTAAATCTTTCGATCTATATTAACCTATCTACAAAAGATTATGTATATGATAAACTAACAGTTTGCCTAATATGCAACATTGTCCATTGTCAAAACAACTGGTGGGTTTTATAAGAAAAATAAATTAAAAACATTTTAAGGATATTTAAAATTTTTTAAATGAGAGCGAGGGCCTTTTGCGTTTTAATTAACGATATATCTCCACTTCCAGATGTCATATCAAAATAATTTGCCTGCAGTTGTTAATTACTAGTCAACCTCATTATGAAATAATATGATTCTGAAGAGATATTTTCCAAGAAGATATCTTTTTACAACGACGAGACCTCTATTTAAAATACATATCGTCACCTTGATTATGATGCACTAGAGTCTAGTGACTAGACTAATGATGTTTTTTGTTTTCTATAAAAAAATGTTACATTTTATTTAAAAAAAGGGTGGCTTGTTTTATTCTAAAAAACTCACCCTTACTCATGGCATAAGGCATTGCACTTTACGCCCCGTATAAATGGACAGTGTTGATAATGCCCTGTAAAAAGGTGACTTCTGTTTATATATAGGGCTGTGAGACATAGTCGAGAAACAATCGCTTCTATTCAGGACAGTAAAAATTTTAATAGTTATTTTTTCTATTATTTTATAGTAAAAAATATTTTATATACATATAAAAAATTGTTACATTTAAGTCGATCCGGTGTTAGAATTTAAAAAAAAAAAATATCGTCAAATCAAAAAATCTTAAAAACTTGGTGTCAATAAATCTGTAGCTCTCGCGCCGAGAAACTCTTCGATTGAAATGTGTGAAATGAAACAAAAATTCCATATATTGAAGCAAACAGCTGTTTTTCTCACTTAACTGTGTCTGTCACTTTTTTTGGCGAGTACTAGCTGTTACGTCAGGAAATTGCTCGCCAATTTACAGAAAAAGTGTGCCTGTAACATTTTTATGAGAACAGTTCCTGCTTTGAACTGTCAAATTAACTCACGAATAAAAATGGGGCGAGAAAAACTTTTAACACTAAAAAACAATTAAAAATGCAGAATGCAAAGAATAATAATATTTCGTTCTTGGCTCATTTTTTCATTGTTAAATTATTTTGCCTTTAACTTTTTTATAAAATAATTTGAATTTTTGCAAATAACAAACATTTAAGTCGCACTTTACATTATTTGGTATTAAAACAAATTTATTTATAAATTTATACATTAATAACGTAACAGCGTAATCTCTTTTGATAGTTTTCGACATGAGTTACAGACACACTATTTTCTTGCTTTTCGAAAAACGATGGAATATTTTGTTTCACATATTTTCGGTGCGAGAAGCTCTCATTAAAGCTACAGAACATGGGTACTCGGAAAGGTATTTTCTTGTCTACATATTTTATAAAAATCAAACAAAAGAAATTGGAATTTCGTCACTCATTTTGTTCTTTGATTAATTTACACAGTACAAAACATGATTTTGGAATTCAATTCTGAGAATTGCACGAGAAAGTAGCCCCATAATAAGAACTTCTGCATCATTCGTTTTGTCAAGTTGGCTGTATTATTTATATTTTATTTATATTTTATCACTTTTTCTATATTTTAACACGATTGTATCTCGGTATACCGTACGGAATATCTCTTTTATGTTTAATATCAATCAATAAACTAATTTTGGTTTATGAATTTTTTTTTATATTTTGAAGAACAAACTTATTGATTTACGTATGTTTTTTTATATTTATTTCTTGTCAGCTGTTAAATTTGTGATTTGTTCGCGTCAAATAATAAATTGCATTATTGAAATGTTGCCAAGACATTTTATGCATGCACTTTTAAACAAGGTGGTTTTTTTTTTTTTTTTTTTTTGTAGAAAAGAAAACACCATAAATTATATGCATTTTGCATTTTAGGGGACGATATAAATAATGATTTTTCATAAGCAAGTTCCAATAGTCTATAAGCTGAACTTTAAGCTTTAACCGTTAATTAAGTTAAAATTGTCCAAGGATAATGTAAACTTTTAAAAATTTTAAAACACATTTTACGAAAAGAGAAAAAAAAGTATTAATCACAACAATTCCACTAAGTTTTAAGATTGTCTTTAAAAAAAGGCAATTTTATTTATGTTTTTTTTCTTAAATCACAAATAATACAGTCATAAAAATATTGAGCATTTTTTTTTAAATAAAAATAAATTAAGATCCTTTTTAACCGTAAAAACCTCCATGGTGACCACCATAACCGCCATATCCACCATGGTGACCTCCATGGTAACCACCGTGGTGACCACCATAACCGCCATATCCACCATGGTAACCACCATGGTGATGGTGGCCGCCATAGCCGCCATAGCCGCCATAACCGCCGTAACCACCAGGGTAGCCACCATAGCCAAATTGACGGGCCTCACGATCACCGACATTTTCATGACCTTGAACACCCACATCCACATCGTTTAGAGTTCGGGGTACTTCCTCTTGATTGACAGGAATAGCAGCAGCAACGGCGACAACGGCTAACAAAACACAGCACACTATGAAACGCATTTTGTGTTTTTTTTATTAGTTAATTGAAATAAATAAATACTTTTGAATTGTTTTTTTGTGATCTCTTCGCTAAAAAACTGTTTTTGATTCTGTTGGTTTTGAAATAGCAGATGCCTTATTTATATATGAAAAATGAAATAATTTTTGTAGGTGACTGTCATTCATTTACTCTCGCAATCTGCTGTGGGGTTTTGGCAAAAAAAAAAAAAAAAAAAAAAAAAGCAGTTCAGTTGTTGGATAAACAAACAAACGTCAATCATTAAAAACGCATACTTACATACTTTCAGTCTAACACTTATACACATGTAAAATCTGGTGAAATCTATTCTACATAATCGGCTAAAACAATAACAAGAAAAATAAAAAATATTTACGTTAGAAATGGTACAAAGAAAAAAAAAGTTAAATAAACATAAACGGGGGTCACTTTATTGTAAAATTAAGTTTGTCCGCGTCCACACTTGCAATTTTTGAGTTAGGGAAGGGGGTAGACAGTTTCATACACGTTGGAGTTATATCTTGTAATTCGAAAACAAATTTTAAATCTTCTGCGAATGTTCACAAATGAACGGCAATACTTTCAAGCTGGCAAACTCATAATATTTTTTTTTTCTGGAACCATCTTATTATTTTGGTATTAAGATTAAATTTGTTTCAAAATTATATTTTATTGCACTCAAATCATCATATATATTATTTCTAAAGCACTTTTTTTTGTCGGTTGCAAATATCTCCCATACCACCGCATCAAATTTAATGAATGATATCTCATTTTAAAGCTTATTTCTAACACTAATGACGAAAAAATAATTAGAAATTGAAAAATTAATATTTTCATTGATAAAAATTACGGTGCGAAATATTCGCACGGGTCATCTAGTCTTACTTAATTTCATTGGAATCTGTTCATATTTGATACATGCTAAAACTACTCCCGAAAATAGCTTTTAATGCCATAACTTTTTTATAAATGTAGTATAGAATAGTATTAACATGAAAATTGTCGAACAATGACTTTTACGATAACTACTACGCTATGACCAAATGTTGTGCTGGTGGGTCAAAAATTAACCATATAAACTCCATATTCATAGTCGCAGATTATTTTTACAAATTATCCTTCATAGAAAGGATCTCAATTTGCCGCAAAGAGTTTTAAACATTTGTTGCAAACACAAAATACAACACATAAGAGGGCAGCTTTTTCTTTACGGAAGAAGCTCTAAAAGATGATCACAGAGATTGGTACTTTTACTTGTCTGAAATTGAATGTGCCCTGCGAACTTGAGTACATTCAGCAACTCGACTACTCCCCGTTTTTCGCTTTCATGGCTACCACATTTATTCCAGTGGAGCTGACCATGGTGGAATAAACAGGTGGCAGCACTACGCCAGATGATGATTTTTTGCTCTTGCATTGTTTGTCTAGGTTTATGTCAAAGTTTTGTTTATGTTTTCAAAAAGTCCACGTTTTGTGCTGTGATTATTGCATTTTATTAAAGTTTTTGATAATCTTAAATCAGAATAAATAAAATATTGACCATAATTTAATAAAAATTTACTAAAAATTTATGTATTTCATCACGTTCAGCGGCACGCTTTGATTTTTGTTTAAAGTATTTTTTGACGTAAACGGTGATATAATTTCCATTTTTGTTGTAATGTTGTATTTGTTGCCGTAACGATGCCACCTGCTTATTCCACCATGGATCTGACTATCAATTGCGAAGAAAATTACAATCTTTCACGGATCACCAAATTTCGGAACTAAAACGGGGCGAAAAGTTAGACATAATCGAGGAACAAATAAAACAGAACATGAAAAAACCCTACGAAAAAGTGCAGAGAGGCCTTTTGGTCAAGAAGTATACCGCCGGAACACAGTATTAAGCTATTTTTCCAAACACAGAAATGAAAACTTTTGCCGAACGTCTTTAAAATGTAGTGTCGTTAGGCCCGTGAGAAACAATATGTGTATGAATTAGAAACATTGCAAGGGAGATCGGACGGAAAGTATTCGACCAGTTTAACCGGTTATTTTAGTTTTGCCCAAGTCAAATATTTTCAAATGTCCATTTTTCGAATCTCGAACAAACCGGTAATTTTGGTAAAATAAACCGGAACATACCATATAGGGATTATATGCCATATTTGTATATGTACGTTAGCGGTGTGAATGTCAAGAAATAAAGAAGAAGAAGCAAAAGTATATTTCTGTGTGAATGTTCAGAAATAAACAGTTAAAAGAAAATATATAATTCACTTTGAAACGCACTTTGGAAACAATTTGCAACCAGTTCGGTACATATATGTAGATATATACGGCTGTGTTCTGACAATCGCACGACTTGATATCGCAAAACGCCAGATTTATTTTAATGTTTTGAAACTCGTGCGTGTTTCTTTCGATCTGCCATAGTTTTTTTTTAAATATTCTATATCCCTTTAGCATCCTTTTGCAATTTGAAGTCGCCAAACTTCTTGCGATTGAAATTTACAGAACACCTATTTTGAAATTTCAAGTCAGAATCGCAAATGTTAAGAGTTTTGCGATTATCGGAACATGCCCGATAACTACATACATACATCTTTAAATCTTAAAGAAAGTAAATGATACATGGTGGATTGTATATTTTTATATAATTAGTATGACTCTACATACATAGCTTATTCGCTGCAACAACGTCATAAGTAAATTATCGCAAATTTTGACTTAATATCACGTATGCATAGTAAATCATTCCTATGAAGATAATGTAAGCTTAACTCTTAAGAAAAAAATAAACTTTTGTTTTTCCATTGTGTTGTTTGTAAATATAAAAGTTTAAAGTCGTTTTATGTTAAACTAATATTTTTGAGTTATGACGATGTTGCAGCAAATGAGCGATATGTGAAGTAAATATTTATGAGGGAGTTTACACGGAGTCTTTTCAGACATGTCTGTTTCTGACATTCTCTTTTGAGCATGCTTCCAAAAACATATTGTCTTTTCACGATTTCCTTCCAAACATGTCTGTTTTCATGTATAATAGTCTAATATACATATACATACAAATTAAAAACATGGAAATTCATATAAACAAACATGAAAACTCATTTCATGTCTGTTTGGCAACCCCTCTTTCTTCTCTATCCCGATCGCCTACAAACTAAACAAACGTGTTTGTTAGACATGTCTGAATAGACACCGTGTAAACTCCCTCTATGTCTCAAATTTAATTTGTATATTCTTTAATAAAATATTCTGGAGAAACAAAAATTTACTTGATTGCTTACCAGAAAAGCACATTCGAAAATTTAATATGATAATTTGAATATGAAGCTTCGTTCAGAATGGCAGCGACATTTTCACTTGTCGCTTTTTTCGCAGCCACACACATTTTCAATTAAATAAAAGCTTGCAAACTTTTCCCACAATAATAGGTCTGTCTGCGTACACATATTTTGCGCAAAATGTTGCAAAATCTTGCAAAATATTTTGCGCAAAATGTTGCAATAACTTGCAAAATGTTGTCTGCGTACTCCAAACCTCTTGCAGCGAGAGAGCCAAAAAGAGCATTTTTGACAGATGGATTGTAGAGAACTTGCAAAATGTTACTGGAGAAATTTCCGCTTGCAAGATTTTGCAATTAGTTTGAACAGCTGTTTGATGAAAAAAGTTTTTGTGAAATGAAAATAAAAATTTAAATTTAACAACGGCAGAGATAAGTAGTTAGAATTGTGTTGATTTTTAACGTTTATAATAAACAAAACATTTTACTTCATGCTAGAAACATCCAAATATACAGTGCGACCGTGGCGTAAGTGGAGTGGAGGTGGCAGAACCGATAGAACCAGCAGAACTTTGTGGGACAAACTTTGCAATTGAAGAGGCGAGTATTTGGAATTGTGTTCCTGGCGAGCACTTCACATCCAAATTATTTTTCTCCGTTGTCAAGCTGTTGAAGTGCACTGTATTGGGCATTTCATTATTTTTTCCCATTGTAGGCCGGCACTATGTTAGGCAATGTAAGCTAAAGAAGTTTTATAAAAAATCCGACAAATAAAACTAAAAACTAAGAAGAAATTGAACTTAGCAAATTAATAACAGTGTAATAAACTAGTTTTTTAATTTACAACACTTTTTAAGCTTCACTTTAATTAATAATTTGTTAATTTACCTCGAGAATTCAATTTTGCGTACACATACATATGCTAAAATTCTTTTGCTTTGTTATTTCAATTGTTTACATACCGATCAGCTGTTTTCTTGCAAGATTTCACTGGATACTCTCTGCGTACTTTTTGAGATTTTTTCAACCGATAGAGTAATATTGGTCTTACTCTCCCAAAAAAATTTACTGAGTATTTGCTACTGGAAAAGTACCCAGACAGACCTAATATTACGTATGTATTTATTCCATAATTTTTAAAATGTTTTATTAAAATTTTCATTTAAAACGAAATAAAATTTAGTATAAACGTCATTTATAATTTTAAAAATTGTTGCGGAAATAGTAGTAGACTCAACTTTTTAATTAAAACTTAATTTACATTTTGAAATACTTTGGGAAAAATAAGTAATGTTTCACACTCTTCAAGTTTTCTCCTCCTCTCTCTCCTAAAAACTCAAGATTTAATTGTTAAAACTTGAAGAGTGTGAAACAGTTGTTCCCATTGTGAAGATAGCCTGATAATTTGAATTTTTTTTTATTCATAGATTTTGTATGTGAAGTTTATGCTGGGCCTCCACGTAGCAATTTTTATTGCTAAGTACAAGCAATAACGTCGGCAGAACAATGACAGAACAATGGAGCAATAATTGCTGGAGAACACTTGAAATTGCTTTGCCATAAATTTGCAATTTTCACCGCGAGTAGTTGTATAAAGTTTTGTGGCTGTATTCATAACAAATGTTTTATGTTGTGTTTTGAAGTGGTTGTTAAATTTTATATTTTAAATTAATAAAATAATTAATTGTAATTGTCGTAGCTGTGTTTTGAATTACTTTTTTGTTTATTTGCGTATAAAAAAAAAATCTAAAACTTGTATTGTTCTATTGAAAAAATAAAAATACCCAAAAAAACAAATTCGTCGTTTGCTTTTGTTGATATTGACGTTTATTTAAAAATATAATATATAAACACTTTTTCTGTATTTTGTTGAGGTGTTTTTTCACTTGGCGGCTTTTTCTTGATTGTTTTTTTAATAAATAAACACACTAATAAAGCAACCTTACAGAGAAATGAAATGTCAAATAAATTACAACTAATTTGACAGCAGATTGCTAAGCAATAATTGCTCAAGCAATCAGAAGAGCAATCATTGCGCAATGGATTGCCGCTCATGGCAATTTGCGGTCTATACGTAGCAAATTTAATGGAGCAATCAAATTTGACGTTTGCCGCAATAAATATTGCTACGTGGAGACCCGGGGTTATTAATATTAAAATATTGTTTAGCCACTATTTATCCATTTTTTAATGAAAAGTAAGCCATTTTTGGTAGTGAAGAGTTGGCATCACTGGCTGTCATTCATTCGCGGTCCAACTTAATCTTTGAGCCTTAATTGGTTTGACAATGTTCTCTCGTTTTAGCAGCGCGAAAAGTTCATTGATGCCCTCTTTCCTAGATATACGCAAGAAAATGTTTCAGATTTTAATCAGTTGTTTTCGGTTAATTGAGCCCCACTAAATTGAGTTTCTCGTTTTATGCACTACAAATCATGGAACGAAATCATTCAGAATAACTGTCTTTGTAAAAATAGGTACCCTTTTAGTTGAGTTCCGTTTAATTGCGTCACCCATTTAATTATTTCGCAAAATAAGACCGCATTGCGAAAAACAATAGCAAATGTTTTGGTTAATTGTTTCCGTCTGCTTAATGTGTTTTTGCCTCCACAAACTTTAAAAAAATATTTTGCGTCAAGAAAGATTGTACAATGAACGTACCTGATTTTTATTTTGTTTTAAAAAACCTTAACCATTTTTTAACTTAATAAATAAAGAAATGAGTTTTATTTTCTATCTACACATGGGTTTTTCGCTTTATTGCACATCTTGCTCAATTAAGCGACTTTCGTTTTAATTGCGTCGGCGGTTCAATTAACCGAGTACTGCTTTATTGAGTTCGCGTTTAATTGCGTCAAAAGTCGTGCATTTTTAGAAACTCAATTTATTGGAAATAATGAATTTTTTTTTGTAATTTTATTTAAGTAATTCCTTGGAATGATTTGTTTATATTTTTTATATTTATAAAATAACACATTAATTTGATACTCGAGTGTAATATTCTTTAAATTGGGTAATTTTGCTTCATCATCACTGCGAAATACCCAGTATGCTCGCATGTTCTACGGTTGCGCTATGCCCGGTTAAACCAATATTGGTCTTAAAATATCCTTTTGGTTTTATTTTAGGAACTGTGATGCGTGATTCTCGTTTAACCTGAGCCAAGATTTTCTAGCAGTCTTGCATGTCCAAAGATATCTCATTAAATGGCCCCTAGAGGTGTTGAAATCGGCATTCACCTGTTCGTTGTCAGAGTAAAAATTAGAGCCTTTTTAATTTCGGACTATACACTTTTTTCGCGTTTTAGATACTTAAAAAGGGAACTAGCGCAAAAAGTTCCAAGTTGGCATCACTGTATTGAATAATTGAAATGTCTAAATACATTGACAACTCACTTAAATGAACATTCTCAATGTGATCAGCTTTAAAAAAATTTAATATCGTCCCTTTAGAGTGTAAAGCTGGCTAACTTACTTCTAACAAAATTTACAGGGCAGACAAAAAGCTTCTAATGTTTTACATTTCTAGCTTAAGAAGCAAACTTTTTATATATTTAGTTATTATCTAATACTGTATAGAGTCCCAATTTGAAGTGAATATCATTCTTAGTCGATGCGGGGTCTCTTTATCTAGCAAATGGTATCTAAATTTCATATAATGAAAGAAATGGATTTAGCAAGTTTTCACTCTAAGCCGCCGATATGAATAAGATGTGTAAAGTTTAAAAAACAATTGGGTTAAATTTTGTTTATCTTAAACATTTTTTTAACACAAATTTTTTATGACTCGTTAAAATCTTCTGCCCATAAATTATGAATAAGTAGCTAGAACAACAATTTTTTTAGGCTTAATTGTTTACTTTTAACTATTAAAGAACTCAAAAGCATCAATAACAGCAAATCCCTCATTTATCTTGAATCTCTATGACAGCTTAATTTCATTTATGTTGTGAGTGAGTAGAAGCCATTATTTGTGAATAATTTTGTTGTTGATCTATTTCCAATAATTACACTGTGCTAGTTGAAAAACTATCAAGCTAGTCATAACCGCAAAAAAAGCTTAAGCGACAAAAACAAAATTTTACAGGAGAAGTTTTTTTTATACTTTATTTCATAAAAATTTTGTTGAAGGTTGTCACTTGAGAAAAAATTTTTTTTGCTATAAAATCGATCGCAACAGTACCTTATGTGACCATGGTATTTTAGGAAATGATGCAAGTGTTGTCGGTACAGTAATTTATTAAAAAAAAAACGAAAATTGAAAATGATGTAGCTTAAGCTTTTTTTTGCGGTAAGGGCTCGATATATTGCGTTACCCAAAAACGGTTTAGTTTATTGAATAAACTTTAAACACCGGAATAAAATTACCTTTGAGTGAGGTTTAACTTTCTAATATACGCAGTTGTTTTAGAACAGTGATAACCAAGCCCCGAACTAAGAAAGTCTCGAACGCACGCACACAAAGATATTATGTGCTTGTGTGCGGTCGCAGAGACTGATGATAGTCTAATGTTTTGAAACGAACAAAGTTGTAATATACGTGTGAATTTCCGACATTGTCTGTGTGAAAAATACGATTATTGTCTGGCTCGCGAGTCTATGGAGTGGTTATCACTGTTTTAGAAACATAATTTTTTGCAAAAAAATGAAAAAATGTTTGGCAAAACTTCGAAATTTTTGTTCTTAAAAAATTGGATGCCCCTAGGTGGGTCAAATATTTGATTCTTGCATACCTGATATCTCCATTCCTGAAGGGAGCTCCTATTAGTGCTGGGAAACTATCGATAGACTATCGATAGTCGTAAACTATCGAAAATATCGATAGCAAAAATATCAATATCGATATTATTATTATTATTTAAAATATGTACATCTATGAAGACATGTTACAGCAGATATACACACACAGTTTTTTGCCGCAAGTTTTTACTTGTTATTATTAATTCGCGCAGAATTAAAGCAATAAATAAAACAACAAGAATGGCAGGAGGTATGGATTGCTTAGCTGTGCTTTTTTACTACTAACTTAAGGCCTTTATGTCGAAATTTTTATATGTTTACATAGGGACTGAAATGTCAGATATGTTTATAATGTAAAAAAATCAAATATAAATGCAATTGCAATGGCGAGCATTGGATAAAACAATGAACGACCATTAGAGGAAAAGACCGCTAAATTGACTACCTTTTGGGTTGAGAATCAAATCCAATTTTGAACATTATCTAAAGTTGAAATAAAATACCTTATAGTACCTGTTACTTTTGTTCCTTCAGAAAGATGCTAATCAGCATCACAATTTTTTAAAACTGTCATCCAAAATAACGTGCGTACATACATACGTCTCTTACGTTCAATAAAGTGATCAAAACAACGAACTGTAGCCGGATAAAAAAACTAGTTAAAGTTTTCCTACTTAAGTACAAACATTCAGTCGATAGTAATATCGATATATCGATAGTGAAATTTTAACTATCGATAAATATCGATAATAGAAAATATCGATAGTATCTTAGCACTAGCTGCCATACAAAATGTTCAATACAGAATGAAAATATATTGAAGAAAAAGTCCCATAACTGGTAAGGAGTTTGTGACTTAACCCTTAATAGCCTACTGGTTCCGCTAGGAACCAACCAACAAAAATAAATACAGTATTATTCGGATATAAGAACATCTCATATAAGAACAAAACGCTTATAAGAAACATTTTCAAAAACACCATGTCTTTTTTGCGATTTTTCTAACAAAAAAGGTTTCATATTCAACATTTTTCATTTTTCGAATTTATTGTATGAGCTAAATTTCAGTTATGTATTTTATAAAGCTTTTTTGTAATAGTTCTATTCCTTCAATTTTTCAGAAATGACTTTATACACTACCAGACTATTATATTGTATTTTATTTTTACATTTTACCTTAGCCTTCCTTTGGAAAACAATGAGGTATATTGAATGTGCAGAAAAATTTTACAATTATTAGACACCAGCAGAATGTAATGCATTTTCTGCGTTTCATATCGACAATCGCGATGTCATTTAAAACGTTTTTCCACTACGCAAGCTTTCCAAAGGAAGACTAAGGTAAAATGTAAAAAGAAAATACAATATAATAGTGTGGTAGTGTGTAAAGTCATTTCTGAAAAATTTAAGGAATAGAACTATTACAAAAAAGCTTTATAAAATACATAACTGAAATTTAGCTCATAGAATAAATTCGAAAAATGAAAAATGTTGAATATAATATAAAAGTAACCTTCGGAAGGAAATAATTCCCAGTTTCGATTTGTTAAAAAAGGTTTCATATAAGAAAAATGCTTATAAGAAAAAAACTGATAAAAGAACATTTTTCTTCAACACCAAAATCACAAAATGTATAGAAAAAAAATTTTCATTAGAAACTTCCAACGGCAACACAGAATTTATGTAGTTTGCATGGACAACTCTGTTTTCTGACAGTTTTACAACAAGAACAAAGTTTTTTTGTTTACTTTTAAGCTGGAGGGCCACACCACGCGTTACTCGCTTTTTCGCAGCATACGCAGCTGTTAAAAAAGTAGAATCTGTGTAGTTATACGTAGTTAGTTACATGCACAAAAGCGTAGATGCCTTTAGGCGGAAAGTAGGTTTACTTTCTACTTTTGTAAGCGTCACAAGCAGCGTTCGAACAAATCAGATGATTTTGACAAATGAAATTTTATTTTTACTTGTGCTGCTGCTGCATGAAAAGCGTTGCATGTAACTTGAAACGTAGAACGCAAGTAAGGTTATAAAAGCATGCGCTGCGAGGAAGCGACCTCCAGCTTTAGTTTAAGATGAGCGAGCTGGTACTCATGAGAAGCTTTGTCAATAAAAACAAAAGTTAAAATTTTAAAAGAAATACAAAACGGTATAAAAAGAAGCGAAATTTCAAAAATATATAATATTGGACTTTCAACGTTATCTAAAATAGTGAAAAACTCAAAAGACATAGACAATAATTATTTAAAAGTTAGAAACGTTAACATGGGTCTTCACCTGACAACTTTTTGTCATACCAAACGTCAAAGTCAATATAAAAAAACTTTAAAATTTTTGTCAGCGTTTTTTTTTTTTATATGAAGTTTGACGTTTATTAAAATAAAATAACAATTGTCAGGTGATGACACTATGTAACAAAAAAAGAGACAGAAAACCAAAATATGAAAGTCTTATGGCCATAGCTACTTATATAAGAAATAAGTTTTTTATTTAAAATAGTTGTATATAAGAAAAAAACGCTTATAAGAAACTTTTTTCCTGGATTTTTTAAGTTTCTTATATCCGATAAATACTGTACTTTGTTTAACGATTTTTGCTTAAACTGGCACCTGGGTCTTTAAAAATATTTCTTGATGCAATCGCCACATTTTTCGCCGGTCACCACTTTAATCCAACCTTATTTGACTCATGTATGTTCAGTAAGATGTCACAACCTCGTAAAAACAGCTTTTGCGAAAATGCGAACTTTTAAAAAAATAGTTTTGTGTCAGAAACGTAAAAATTAGGCTTCAAAAAAGAATTCCGTGATCGTTATAATGCCTTAAAGCTTATGTCAGTGTTTGAAATAATAATTTTCATTTTATTTTAGTGGAATTTTTAGAGTGTATGGTTGCTCCCTTGCGGAGCCGTCAGGCACCGGGAGCTCCAAATTTTCCAATATTTGTAACGGGTTTTCCAGTTTGTTGATTAGAAATGTCGCATAGAATTCGTGATTTTAGAACAGAAGAAGAGCTTTGGGAGTTTGTCAATTCGGTTGCGTGCACGCAGAGAAAAAATATGGTTGGGCATGATTACGGCAACAATACTATGTTTATTGTAACAATATATTGTTGTCGTACACAAATAATTGTTCTTTTTATTTAATATCAACAATATTATAGTTACTGTAAACATATCAATGTTTATCGCAATTATGAGTTAGAGTATTGTTGACCGAAAAATAATTATTTTTCTAACAACTAAATTATGATAACTTTCAAAACATATTATGCTACTCACAACCATATCATGATATTTAATAGCCATAACATGATAACTTTCTATACATTTATCATATTTGTGTTTAAGATGCAATCAAACTATTTTTACTCTAACAATATTATGTAGGCGCCATTTGTAAAATAATTTTAAATCAGTTGTGTCGTTTTTTTTATATGTAAGAGGTTAAACAATTTAAAGATAAATTCCCATCAGAAATAATAAGTTTAAAGAAATTAAAAAAAAAATTAAAATATAAGCGGAGTTCAGTATAAGTGATGTTATAGTGCAAATGCAAAATATCGTAGTAAAATCTACCAACAAAACACACAGAGATTTCGTTTTATTTTTTAAATATAAATCCAACAACAAAACAGACAGATTTTGTGTTATTTTATAAAAGTTTGCAAGCCTAATATGGGCATTTCCGTCAAAAGGTCCACCGTGACCGAAAATTTAAAAGTTATTAAAAGCTGATTATTTTACGATATTGTTATAGAGAAGTATTTAGATTATACTAATTTTATGAATTTGCCCATAAATTTGTTCACTTAGATGAACAATCAGACTGCAAAGTTGTGCAAACGTAATTTCTTATATGTGAGAATATTTTATTGTATGTTTTCTTTAATATTTATCTTTCTTAAAAGAGGTGATATTTGATAAAAATTATTACAAAAAAATTTTCTTACATGGTCTGTAATCTAAGGAAGAGTTCAAGTAGAAATATGTTATTCGGATTAACGGTAAATTTTTATTTTATTTTGATCATTATTCAGTTAAATTATTACGGAAAAAATTTCACGTTCGAAATGTCACGTATCGACCCAGATTTTGGCTTAAAAAAAGAAAATACAGAAGATTTTGAAATCAAACCAAGACATTTTAATGTTACATTGCTACGTAAAATTCTGAAAGTAGTTTGACAAAAAAATTGTGCCAGGTTTCGCTGAATTACGCCTTTTTATACATGGCCAAAAAAACTACTTCTGTTTTTTTTCACGTTTGAGCCGCTACTTTTTTTTGCCATTATCTTTGACCCAGAATCGCGACCTCCACAAACTTTAGCATAGATAACAGTGCTTTCTTAGTGCTATAATTTAAGGGAAACGTAAAAATATTTTTTGCTTAAAATGTTATTGCTTCTTGATGCGTACGACTGTCACGTTCAACACTTTGGAATTACCCACATTGAACTTCGCTATTTCATTTCCATTAAGAAAAATTGTAAAAAGCCACAAAATAAAAAATCGATGCAAATTAATTTTAATTTATTTTGTGTTGTTATGACAGTTATGAAAGGTGCTGTATCATAATATGATTGCTTCTAAATTTATTATGATTAAGATGCAGATAATATGATTGCTTCTTAGCTTATTATGATCAACATGACAATAACATGATTAATTTCTTAGCTTATTGTGATTAACATGATAAAATTATGATTGCTTCTTAACTTATTATGATTAACAGAATAATAATATGATTAAGGGAAAAATATTATGATGTCATATTACGAGTATATTTAGTCATAATATGATCCAATAATAGTCTTAATATGATGACTACAATCATGAATCTTATCATAATATGTTGCTCTTAGAATATGTTTACCACAACCATGTTTTTTCTTTGCGTGTGGTCGGACCGTGAAAATAATGGTAATGTTTCTTCTGACGACATTGGTTTTGACCCAGATTTCGATTTTGATGCTGCTTTCCGAAATGGAAATTATGAAGTTGAAGTTGGAAATGAGGCGATTGAAGTTGCAGCTGTTCGAAACAATGCACCAACAAAGAAAAAACATGGTTGTGGTAAACATATTCTAAGAGAAACATATTATGATAAGAATTATGATTGTAGTCACCATATTTAGATTATAATTGAATCATATTATGACTAAATATACTCGTACTATTACATCATAATATTTTTCCCTTAATCATATTATTATTTTGTTAATCATACTAAGTTAAGAAGTAATCATATTATCATCATGATAATCATAATAAATTTAGAAGCAATCATATTATGATACAGCACCTTTCATAGCTGTCATAAAAATACAAAATAAATTAAAATATTTTTGCATCGATTTTTTATTTTGTGATTTTTTACAATTTTTCTTAATGTAAATCAAATAGCGGAGTTCAATATAAGGCTTGCAAAAGAGCAAATGAAAAATCTGTGGTTTTCATGGGCAACCGCGTAGGTCCATTTTTTCGATTTTAAGATGTTCATGCCATATTGCCTAATTTTGAACGCTCTTTACCTTTTTTTTTAAAAAGATGGATCCATTCCGATTTTTTAACGTAATGACAAAGTTTAAAAAGTGCAATACCTAGCCCATAGTTTGATCTAGAATGGTTTTTCGGCTTTCCTGAAAAATTTGTTTTAAGACATACGCGGTTGCACATGAAAACCACAGAAATATCGTAGCACTTTTATAAAATATAACGAAATCTCTGTGTGTTTTGTTGTCGGATTTTACAAAAAAACTATGATATTTTGCCATTGCACTATTAAATCACTAATACTTGAATGAACTCCGCTAATATTTTAATTTTTTAATTTCTTTAAACTTATTTTTTTTTATGAAATTTTATCTTAAAGCTTCTACGCAGTGCAAGAAAACGTTACAAACCACTGAATACTACACCAGATGATATCAGACGCTTCATGGGAATCAATTACTACATGTTGGTTTTAAAATATGTGAGCGATCGATCATATTTGAGTGACTAATAATGGACTGCATGACACGAAATCGTCATGACAAGATTCATTAATTCTTGCACTTCAAAAGCAACCAGTAGCTCGTTTCTGTATTTCTCGCATCGTAAAATTTCTTACATGAAGTGTGAAACAAAAAATTCCATCGTTTCTCGATTTATAAGATAAAAGTGTTTCTGTATTTGAATGCGAAAACAGACACAACAAATTTTGTTAATACTGGAATATTTCCAGTCAAATTAAAACGAAACGTCAACAAAAGAAATAAATATAATAAAAACAGGGCTGCCAGATTTGACGAGTTATCGTCATCTTGAAGATTTTTTGTTCCGATATTAACAAAGTGACGTTTTGATGATTTTTTTCTAAAAAATTGACGAAAGCAAAAACAAAATCAAAAATATTTTATAATTTTGTTGTTACTTTCTATAGAAATTCATCTTGAATTTTTAAATTTCAAACACTTCTATTTTGTAGCGTTGAAAATTGAAAAAAAATAATATGAATGTCTGTAGAAAGCAACAACAAATTTATAAAAAATTTTGATTTTGTTTTTGCTTTTAATGAAATTGTTGGCGTTGCGTTTTACACTATAAGCCCCTTAGTCTTCGAAATAAGATAATTGTAAATATTTTTATATGTTTGTTTATTAGAAAAAAGATATCTTTAGAAACAAGGGTTAAATTTTTATATTTTTCCCTATTGTGAAAATTGTCCTCGAAATTGTTTGTCTCTTCCCTAAAAAATATATCGGCAAAAGCAAAATGTCGAGGGAAAGTAATGGACCGACTTGGCTTATTTTGAACATTTAATACTTCTTATATACATATACAAAATATGATTGATATTGGATATTCTTATCTTATATGTACACTTTTTTGCCAAAACCATTACTCCGGCAAGAAAGAAATTTGTTTGTCTCCCAGGTTTACGTCATCCATAAAAAATCAAATTGAAGTGCGAAACAAAGCCTACAAACGGTGGAAACGATTTAAGACTTTATATCTATTGGAAGTTTTTCGAGCAGAGCGTAATAAAGTCAATTGCCTGATTAAAAAAGCAAAATATAAATACTTTTCCGAACGTTTTACCAGAGCAATAGATGGAAAAAGCACGTGGAAAACAATCCGTGAAATATGAATATGTAATATTAAGAATCATAACCAGGAACTAAATCTTAATCCAGATGATATTAATCAAGCTTTTGTATCTTTGCCTACACCTCCAATAAACTTAAACACACATAATGTATATCAGCGCAATGGCCTTGGCTTACAAAACTATGATTTATTTAAATTTCACTGCATTGATGAAATTGATGTTTTATATAGCATGAAAGCAATTAAGTCAAATGCTATTGGGTGTGACGACATAAATCCGAAATTCATTAAGATACTACTGCCACAAATCCTACCTTACTTAACTCACTTAATAAACACAATTATCTCAACATCAGTTTTTCCTTCACGTTGGAAATATATAAAAATTATACCAGTGCCTAAGACAAGCTCTGAGTTCAGACCTATTGCTATACTTTCCTATCTCTCCAAAATTTTTGAAAAGATTGCCTATAAACAAATGTGCAAATACCTGGAAAGAAATCAACTTCTTAATGTAAAGCAATCTGGATTTCGTCAAAAACACAGTTGTGTATCTGCACTCATTGATGTCTCCGAAGATATTCGCAGTGATATAGATAATGGAATGGTAACAATGTTGGTTCTTCTAGATCACTCAAAGGCGTTTGACACAGTTGATCATTTTGTTCTTTGTAAGAAACTAAGACAACAGTTTAATTTTTCCAGTACTGCGGTTTCACTAATAAAATCATACGCCACAAACCGCTTTCAAACTGTCTTCCTAAGAAATAATAACTCTGCTGCTCTACCAGTTACTAAAGGAGTACCACAAGGCTCAATCTTAGGACCATTGTTATTTTCGATGTATGCTAATGACTTACCTACCTGTATTTCATACTGCAAATTTCACATGTATGCGGATGATGTACAGCTCTACCTAAGTTCACCCATTAAGTCACTACAACAAAGTGTTAATGCTCTAAATATAGATCTGAATAAAGTCTCTTCATGGGCATCTGAGAACGGCCTTTGTTTGAATCCCTTAAAATCAAAATGTATAATAATTCACAGAAAATCCAATTAACTGATTCCCAATATTAACGTAATGATAAATGGACAAAAAATTGATATAGTCACTTCATCAAAAAACCTGGGGCTTGTATTCAATCAAACATTAAGTTGGTCGAATCATGTTAACTCTATTGTTTGTAAAACTCAATCCATGATACGTTCTCTATGGTCAACCATTTCTTGCACACCGGTTAACATAAGAATGCTTATTGCTAAAACGTACGTAATGCCCAGCTTACTTTACGGAAGTGAAATATTTGGACATTGTGACTCAGATAGTACACGAAAGTTAAAGGTAGCATTCAACAATATAACCAGATACGTTTTTGGTCTTCGCAGACGTGATCATATAACTTCTTTTGCGAAACAATTGTATGGCATGACTTTCTCAAATCTAATTGACAGCAGAACTTTAATACTACTGCACAAAATCATATATCTTAAAACACCATCATACTTGTACAACAGGTTGCAATTTGTAAGATCGAACCGCGGCTGTAAACTAACAAGTATTAGATACAAATGTCAGGTTTCAGAGCGGCAGTTTTTCATTAATGCTATCCGTTTGTGGAACAGACTTCCAAACATAATTCAAACAATCAGCAATGAGAATATTTTCAAAAATGAAATTATTAAACTGTTTTCTCAATCCTAATAATTTTTCAATCATTCTATGTTTTAAAATTTTCGTTTTTGCATGTTTCTAAATTATTCATAAATGTTATTGTATGTAATTCATTTATTATTATTCATTTTTTTTTATTTTTTTTTATTATTATTATTATTTTTTTTTTTTTTTCCCCAACACTTTTTTTACTTTTTTATATAAAATAATAAGTTCCATGTTATAAACATTTTTTTGTATACCTACCTGTTATCCCTACTATAATCTAAAAGATTTTGTTTATCTTGTTGTATGGGTAAAACAATAATAAATATCAAATAAATAAATAAATAAATAAAATAAAAACTTTTTCAAAATGGATAGCTTATTTCACTCGTTATTTAGTAGCTTCCTTCCATAAGAACTTCGATAACTACTGTATTCTGGATGTATTTAGATAAAAAAATGACTTACTTTTGAATTTGTTCATTTTGGCACAACCCTTGTAAAATTCCTTAGTTTTTCAGTAGAATTGTATGTAAGATTTTACTGGGTCCTTAACCCGTTTATTTATGAACCGATTTTTTTAATTTTAACTACCAGGTATTCTACTAAGTCTTTTTCAGGTAAAAAAGAAAAAGATTATAGGAATAGGTAAATTAAAGATTTATATCTCAGCCATTTGTAAACCGATATAGCTAAATTTCAATAATATACTATTTCGGACTACATACGATATAAATATAAAACAACGTTGTCACTATCAATTCCATAAAAACCCAGAATAATTATAATACTGTTATCAAAGCTGATTTAATTTAAAAATGTTCCATTTTGATCTCGGTTTTTGTAAATATGTATATATCTATAATTAGTATTGTGGTTATTTTATTGAACTATTTATGGTTTATAATCCATATATATCTATTTTAAAAAAGGATGTATGTTTATTTTATTAAGCTTGGTTTCTTTTTGCTTTTGTAAAAACATTTATTTTATTTTTTGTTTAAAATGATATTTTCTCATGCCTTTGTGTAACTTCTCTAGGGGAAAATAACAATTTAAAATTTTTTTTTTTTTTTTTACTGCTAGGACCAGCACTCAGGGGATGACCCCTACTAATGCATTGCATTGTGTTGGAACTAGGAAAATAGGTTATGGGAAGGAGGATAGAGGGAGTAGTGTTTGTGAACATTCGATTTGAACTTAATCATGTTGTAAGTGAGAGGGAAGACTTCTGCAGGAAGGTTATTCCACATACCAACAGTCCGGGAAAAAAACGAATTCTCTCTGTAATGCGTTGTACGATTCACCTGCCAATCGACCACATAAGGATGGGCTCTTGAGGAAAAACGTGTATTACGAACAAATGTACGGGTTTCGGGAACCAGATCCCTGATTTCGTCGGAACACATCCCATTGTAGTAACGATAAAACAGGCAAATACAACCCACATTGCGACGGTGCTCAAGGGAGTCAATAGAATTGGTTACCCTACTATCACCAATGAGAACCCTCGCCCTCTCCTGCACGCGGTCGAGAAGCTCCAAAATAGACTTTGAAGCACCGGCCCACACATGAGAGTTGTATTCCATACGCGGTCGGATATAGGTGGTATAAATAGTAAGGAGATCAGATGGAGTGAAGTATATCCTACACCGTCTTAGAAAACCGAGGCACTTGAATGCTTCTTTCGACACCTTGAATATACGTTCAGTCCATCGGACCTCACATTGTATCCTCATGCCCAGAACATCAAGAGATTCTGATTCCTCAATAATTATACCACCCATATATACAGATGAGGCACCTTGGTTTGTCGCGCGTTTATGCGTCAGCACGCAACATTGGGTTTTTCGGGCATTAAAATCGACCCTATTTGCACGACCCCATTCCGAGACTCGAATGAGTACGAATGGCAAAGGTTGCTGTCATCTGCAAAAGAGTAGATAGGGTTGGAAGTTTGACAAAGGAGGTCATTAAGAAATATAAGAAATAGAGTAGGAGAAAGAACGGAGCCTTGCGGTACACCTGAATGAATCTTGAACTCGTTTGACGAAACCCCATCTATAACAACTCGTATAGTGCGATCTCTGAGAAAACTCGATATAAATCGAGAGAAATTATCACCAACACCAAACGCAGCAAGTTTTGACAAGAGTGCACCATGCCAGACTCTGTCAAACGCCTTGGAAATATCCAAAGCAATTACCTTACTTTCGCCAAAATGGTGAATGGAACGGCACCATTTTTCCGATAACAGAGCTAGTAAGTCTCCAGTAGAGCGACCTCTACGAAAGCCATACTGGCGGTCGCTTAGTAGGTAGTTTGACTCTAAATATTTGACAAGATGGTAATTTACCATACTCTCCATAACTTTGGAAAGTGCCGAACAAGTTGCAATTGGGCGGTAATTGTCAGGGTTATTAGCGGTTCTCTTTTTAGGAATTGGCGTTATATTAGCAACTTTCCAGCAGACTGGAAATTCCGCGGCACGTTATAAAGTGCTGAAAAGATTTGCTTAGGGACGAGCTAGCGTCGAAGAGCACTGCTTCAAGACCAGTGCAGGTATAAATAAATTGTTATATAAATTGTTATCGGATTAAAGAAAATAAATAATAGAAACTGGGAATTATTTCCTTTCCAAAGGAAGGCTAAGGTAAAATGTAAAAAGAAAATACAATATAATAGTCTGGTAGTGTATAAAGTCATTTCTGAAAAATTTAAGGAATAGAACTATTACAAAAAAGCTTTATAAAATACATAACTGAAATTTAGCTCATAGAATAAATTCGAAAAATGAAAAATGTTGAATATAATATGAAAATAAATAATTTTGTAAAAAATAATCCAGCTTAACAAAATAAATATATAAATTTAATGAAATTATTAAATACCCATAAACTTTAACTATGTTTTTGTTTGATTATTTTATAATAAAAGTCGAAACAAATTTGTTTAAAATTGATTTTAAATTGCACGATTCTTAAAACAAAAAAGACGATCTTTTTTATTTTTTTCTTAGGAAATTGACGATTTTGACACAAATTTATCTGGCAACACTGATGAAAACCAAAATAAGAAAAGGCTAAAAAAACATTTAATATAACAAAATATAACAATTGTTTTTTGTTTATTTTCATCATTTAAACTATGCATTCATCATTTATATTCCTTCTATTTTTTTATTTATTTTAAAAAAATAGTATATAAACATATTTTAAATTCAAAATATCTACATTTTGTTTTTCTCGCCACCAATTTCAAATATGAGTGCTGGTTCACACAGGTCAAGTTTGACTCTTCAAGTCTTGAGCTTTTAGGAGAGAGGGGTAAAGAGAATGGAAAGGGGTACATACTTGACCGTACCAGTCAGTTTTGTATTTTTCTTTTCTTTTTTCATCCGTAATATAATAAAAAGCTACAAAGTTGAAGGAAAAGAAAACAAAAACTAATTTTGTGCATGAACGTGAACGCAAGTTCAAAAGAAAATTTAAATAAAACTGTTCAAGTAAACTTGACGTGTGTGAACCGGCACTGACTTATTTTGACAGTTGTTGAAAGAAACTTTTCGCAAAATATTGTTATAGAAACACTTTTTCTCGCATGCTTCCAATAATTGCTGGAAAATTATTTAAATGACAGATAATTCTCACAAAAAAAAGATACAGAAACACTTGTGTGAGAAAAACAATTTTTTGTTTCATTTCACACTATTTTTGTTGCAATTCACACGTTTCATGCGAAAAGTTTTACGATGTGAGAAATACAGAAACGGGCTACAGACAATGCCGCACTGTCACTCACAATTATGTGTGAGTTGCGCAATGTTTGACAAAATGTGGTACAGAAATGAGTGGGAAAGGTCGACGAAATAATCTCGAAGTTGATATTGTTGCGAAACATCATAACCCAATGTCTTCTCCGATGCCGCCGCATGACATTCGCCTTGATAATGTTGGGCATTTAGCAGAATATGTCATGAAGGCGAAACCACGATGCAAAAATCCGAAATGTTCATCCCGACCAAAAGATAGATGCCAAAAATGTGGAACACATTTGCATTTTTCGACTTTAAAAACTGGTTTGCTGTGTTTCACCAAAACTAAATGCAATTGCTGATATTTATTTTTCTGTTATTTTTTGCATTACCTAAATAAAATATGTAGATTTTTGTTAAATTATTTAAAATTTTTAATCTCCGGGTGCCTAGTAGTTCCGAAAAGTCGTAGAACAAAAGTTGTTCAGAAACGCGAGTTTTAAAACATTATTTTTTTCAGCTAAAAAAAATAAATCAGGCTATTAAGTGAAGTGAATTTTTAAAAAGACAAAAATTTGCACAGCTTAAAAGAAAATGTGTAAAATTCTAGCACAGTGTTATTTAACAACTTTAATGTTAATGTAGTTTATATAATATGAGCAAAACTAAATTTTAATTATTATATGGGAATTTTACGCATAGTGACCGCTAAATGCTAAATAAAAATTTAATTATTCAAATATCAAAATACGAAGTAGATTGAACAAAACAAAATGTGTATAAACTTCTTCATTATTCATACATACTTAGATAATATATTGGAATAAATCAAACGAAAGTCTTTCGAAATTATTAATGAAATAGTAGATACAAAACAATTGGAAGACTTTTTTCAGTTAATTTTTTTTAACTTTTTTTGAGTCCACAATATGTTATACTTTTATAAATACAAAATCGTTACGACAATAATATGGTCATACTGTTCGTTGTTGCACACTGCTTCTTCTTCGAACAATATTAGCAAAAAAAGAACTATATTCGGCCTTGCCGAATCTTTAATACCCTCAACCGACAGTAAGAAAATTTCAGGAGTGGGCTTTATATGCGATCTTTAAATTATAAAATAAAAATAATCTTTATAAAAACTAACTTCACAGTATTATACTACGTTGCAATTCAAGGCGAATTAAAGTCTACCAAATTTGGTAGTGAATTTAAGTCGAATGAAACTAAATTAAGTAAACTTTCAGCGCAAATGCTTTTTCGTAACGGTTTTAGGCGTACTATAGTGTTTTCTGAGACTTGGCTTTATATTTACGGTGACCATCCGTACACTATTATGGTGGACAGTACACTATACTGGCTTCTTTGGCAAAATTTTTTTTTGTACGCTTATTGTACATTTTTTTTGACACATGTCTCTTTTGTTCATTATCAGCCGTGTCAAAAATTCCGTTCGGAATGCTGTCAATTCCGTATTTGCCATTTCGTGCGAAATCGTTTTGGGTGCTTTAGATTCCAATGGTTTTTATCATACCATTTCATTTTGTTCAAGCGATTTTTACGTTTATGTTTTTAAATCCATAAATACTCTGTAGGTGTAGAAATAAAGTTAAGTCAGTTATTAGAAGATTAAAGAGGGGGCGCATGGCTCTTTATTTGATTGCAAGGAAGGTAGGGAATTTTGGTCTATTCTTAGAAGAAATTGAGTTGTAAGTTGTGCTGATGATTTTGTTGATGTAGATACTGACTATTTAAATGCTGCTTTTTCTTTTAATCAATCTGATGACAGTAATAGAAGTGTAGATTTTTCTGATTTTATGCATGATGTTTTTTCTTTTCGTGCAGTTGACTTGGTTAAAATGTCGCATTAAGTCGCATGATGTTGGTTATGATGGTATTAGACTTATGTTTGTTAGGTTGTTGATGCCGATTATTGGAGGTTATGTGTTGTTTTTGGTTAATACAATTTTGACTTTCCGTTACACTGGAAGGTTGCGAAAGTTATACCTTTTGGAAAAAGGGGAATAATGATTTTAGGCCGATATCTATTTTGCCAATTTTGTCAAAAATGGTGGAGCATTTTACTAAGATGCAACTTTTTAAGCATATTGATGATATGAAGTTGTTATATGACTGTCAGTCTGGAATTAGGTGTAATAGAAGTACTACTTCTTAACTTCTGGGTTTAACGGAGAACATTAGGAGGAATGTTTCTGATGGTGGAGTTTGTGTTGTATTGTCGCTGAATTTTGCTAAGGCCTTCGATAGGGTAAATCATTCGATGTTGGTAAGAAAGCTGCAGGATTATTATGGCTTTTCTGTATCGGCTTGTTAGCTTATATTTATCGCATAGAAGACAGTATGTATTTAGTGGTGGTTGTGCTTCAGGTTTGCTGTCGGTTTATAGCGGTGTCCCACAGGGTTCTGTTATTGGTGCTGTTCTGTTTATCATATTTGTTAATGATTTTTTGGGAACATAACTAATGGAATGTGTATTCCATTTGCATTTGCTGACGATGTGCAGCTGTTGTTTAGTGGTACTACGGAGTTTTCTGATGTTTTGCAGAACATAATTGAATGTACTGTTAGGTTATTGGTTGATTGGATAGATATTAATGACCTGTTAACCCTGCAAATAATAGGACCAGTCCAAACACGCGTGTAAAGAGTAGCCCACAAGGGACTAGTCCAAAAGTAACACAAACGAATGGAAAAAACATGGTCTATTTAACATTACGGTGTCCTAGGGCAGGACCATATAACCCACCTTTGGACTACTAAGGAGTAGTTTTAAAACTACTCCATGGTATACACAAGAGGGTTAGTTTTGAAGTCGTTTAAAAACGAAAGAACGTCGTTAATAAACGAAGACATTTCGTGTCACTACAAACACTTTTTAACAATGACATGGTCCATGCTTGCATTTCATCGGAGTAGTCAATTTTATCAAAATGGATCAGGTGGTCCAATTTTATTTGCAGGGTTTCTGTAAAAAATGTGACATTTTATTTTGAAAAAATGCAATTTGTTGTATGTTTCCTAAAAATTTTGCTCCCGTAAAGGGTGGCTTGTTTTATTCTAAAATACTCACCCTTTTCGGGAGTAAAATTTTAAAGAAACAGACACCAAATTGCATTTTTTTAAATAAAATGTCACATTTTTTGTAGAAAAGAAAACACAATAAGGCAATGATGTTTGGTAAATGTGATAGGGTTGATTTTTCTTTTACAACAGATGGTCATTTGAACGCCTTGGTGTTATTGTAGATAATAAATTGAGTTTTGAAAGCCATGTTAATAATATAGTTTCTAGGATTAACTTTTCTTTGCGTAAGTTGTATAGTTTGGACTTAATGTTTTCTTTTTTTTTTTTTGTTAAAAGGCGGTTTGTTCATGGCCTTATTATGCCATTATTTCTTTATGCCTTGGAAGTGTACTCGGGAACTTGGGAATATGTTTGAAAAAAGATAAGGCTGGTGCTCAATAGGGTAATGAGATATTTGCTTTCTCTCAGATTAGGTCAACATGTTTCTTCGTTTGTTGTACGATTTCTTGGTTTTTCATTTGAGGATTTAGTTAAATTTAGGACGTTATTGCATTTTTACAAGTCATATAGGTTGCTGACACCAAAATATTTGGTTGATTTGTTCGAATTTGGTAGATGAAACAGAAATAAACAGTTGATTATACCAAGATTAACTTCAGTTTTGTAGCGTTCATTTTGTGTAAGAGTGGCTCGGTTATATGACAAGTTGACTGTCTCTTTAAGGGTATTTAATGTTTCCCCCAATGTGTTCAAGATTAAACTCTATCGTGAGTTTTCTGGATTGTTGGGTTAAAGTAAACATCGTTCCTATCAGATAAATCTGACCTGTAAGCAAGATCTCTAAGGAAAATATAGTAGGTCTTTGGTCCAACTTTTTATACCCACACCACAATAGTGGAGAGGGTATTATGCATTTGTGCTGATGTGTGTAACGCCTTAAAAAATTGGTCCCACCTTAAAGTATACCGATCGACTCAGAATCACGTTCTGAGTCGAACTAACGATGTCCGTCCGGCTGGTTGGCTGGCTGGCTGTCCATGTAACCTTGTGCGCAAAGTACAGGTCGCAATTTTGGAGATAATTCGATAGAACGGAGGTTGTCATTGGCACAAGGACCAAGCCTATTGAAAATGGGCGAAACCGTAGGACCACGAGGAAAGCTAAGGGGAAATTTCTTCCTTTCAGAAACTATCAAACCGATTTCAATAAAATTTAAAACATAGATAGATCCATATCTATATGGACACTTAAGACATACAGTTTTTCAAAAATAAGACCACAAGGGGAGGTAGGGGGCGATTTCTACCTCTCATACACTTTCAAACCGACTTTAATAAAGTTTATAAACATAGATAAATCCATATGTGGACATATAAGCATGATTTGTTTTTTAATACTGTGGTGTAGGGTATCATATGGTCGGGCTCGACCGACTATACTTTCTTACTTGTTAATTTTTTTACTATTATTAAGTAAAAATTTGTAAGCCGGTAATGGCCAAACGGCTTTGTTGCTGAAATTTAATAAATAAATCTATAAATTTGTGCACTATTTTTCCATGGAATTAATGGTAACCTTTTTAATACGAATCCAATGGTACCACTTTTTCAAAATTGTTTTCTTATTATTTTTGTCTACACAACCAACCACTGTGCGTGTGTTCTTATTAAACAGCTAAATTCTAAAATATTCTTACTATTAACAATTTTCCTCTTTGCAAAATTTAGAATAATGAATCATTAATATGACTTGCCAATATTTCAAGGTTTATTTTTAATTAGGTTCTTCCCCCTGGCACAAATTTTTTAAATTTGAATATATAAGTAAAAAGGTTGTTTCATTATCTACGAATAATAAAATATTGTGATACCCATTAATTTTGTAAGAATAAAGAAATAACCAATTCATTTATCTTGTATTTTAAATAAAGCTAAAGTCTTAACAGGTTATTCTTTTTATGGTGTTGTTTACGAGTTTGTTGAATTAAATTTTAATTTAATTATGCTTAACAAATCATATTACAAAAGACGCGTTTCATACATACATATGTATGTTTGTATATATTTTTGCAATGAAACATAATAATAGAAAACAAGTAAGGATGGTATGTTCGGCAGTGTCGAATTTTTCATACCCTTCACCATGGTGCCATAGAAACAGAAAATTATATACATAAGTACATTAAATAATACACATACAAGAATGATAAAAATACAAATTGCACATTGCGCAAGTTTTATATAGTACTAGCTGACCCGACAGACGTTGTCCTGTCCAAATTAGGAAAAATGTTTGCGTTCGATTTTTAAAATCCGTTAAAAAGATACGAACATTTGAAAGAAAAATTAGTCAAATCGATGGAGCCGTTTTCTGATTTTAGGTTAATCGAAAAAAAGTGGGAGTTAAAGTGGGCGGGGCAAAATTTTCTTTCCGTAAAAACCTAAGTTGGACCATGGCAATCATTTTAAAGTCCAAATCGGTCAAGCCGTTCTCAAGTTATGCGCTTAATAGAAACAGTGGGCGTAAAAGTAGGCGTGGTAAATTTTTCTTTCGATGAAAACTTAAAATGGATTAATACGAACATTTGAAAGAAAAATTTGTCAAATCGATGGAGCCGTTTTCTGATTTTAGGTAATTCGAAAAAAGTGGGCGGGCCAAAATTTTGTTTTCGTATAAATCTAAGTTGGACCATCGTCCAAATTATATAGATGTCATTGGTGGTGCAATATGAAAATTGGATTTTGCCACGCCCCTTCGAAAATCAAAAATCAGACTTCACGCCTGAATATTCTGAAAGTTCCCTGAAAATTTTATCAAAATCGGCCCAGCCGTTGTGGAGTCCATACGTTACATACATACATACACACATCCTATTTTATATATATAGAAGATAGATAGATAGATAGATAGAAGATAGATAGATAGAAGATCGATAGTTAGATAGAAGATAGATAGATAGATAGAAGAAGATACAAAAGTCAGCTGTTAATGTTTGATGTCACATCAGCGTAAAAGATTCCTAGGCGCGAATAACTTAAAAGAGAAAATTTGTTTAAAACAGTTGTGAGAAAGTTGAAAAAGTGAACAGAAGTAAACAAAAAGTTCATATAAATTAACTGAATAAAACAAAGTAATAATAATCAAGTATATTCGTCTGTGCCGAATCTTATATACCCTTCACCATTGTGCGAGCAGAATACAGAGCAACTAGACAAAAACTAAATAATTTTTACATACCCATACAAACATATTTACAATACTTAAAACTTCATTTTAAATAAAATTTAAAAAGCGAAAACTGGTAAATATTTTTTTAAAATCGTTTTTAGAACATAAAAAAATAAAAATATTAAAAAAAAAAAATTTCTTTTTAAAAAACCAAGATTCAAACCAGGGAACTCTCAGTTTCTTACTTAACACACCCCTTAGACAACTGAACCATGAAGGAACGTTAATTGAATATCATTAAAATGAAATATGGCACGTTTACTTGTCACAAAATTCAACACAGTTGAGTTGTAATTACTTTTGATGTTTTTGTTCACCGCAATAGCAAAGTTGTAAACCATAATAAAAAAATTACAAAACAACTTATTTGAGTTGTGAACCGAAATAAGGAAATATATTCACCATAATAGTTCCTGCCATGTATGTGTGTTTGTTTTCTTTTAACTTTTTTGTCGAGTTTTTATGTAGCATAAAACACAAAAATTCCTAGTTTCTATTTGTTAAAATTATTACGTTTAATAGATGAAATAATAAAGAAGGGTGATAACGAAAATCATATTGGGCATTATGCTAGTATATGTAAACAATTGAAGGGGGGGGGGGGGCATCACATGGTTAAATCAAGTTCTCTCCTCATAAGGACCCAGAATATATATACTTTATAGAGTCTTAGATCAGTATTGTAGAAATTACAAACGGAATGACAAACTTATATATACCCTTTTCCACCTGAGGTGAAGGGTATAAAAAGAGTAATTTTTGGGATTTCAGTATTTTGATTATAACTCAGCCATTTTTTAACCGATTTGACAGATTTATATACCGACGTGTTTAAGAAGAAATTTGCCAGTTAGTTGGTTATAAATCTTGCACTCGGGAAGATCTATGGTTCCCGAAAGTGGGTATTTAAAAAAAAAATTATTTTGGCCATAACTTTTTCGTATCTGAGCCGATTTTTCCGAGCTTTTCAGAAAATATTTTTTACTAAAGATTTCTGATCTTTTGATATGCCAGGGATATCCATAGGTCATATAACAGTCCAAAAAATCAGGTTTTTATACAATTTTTGATATTTTTTGTACGGGAGATACCATGTGGGATGCTGTGTATTGATAACCTAAATGTGTGTACCCAATTTGAAAGCTTTGGCTCTTGCCATTCTCAAGATATACAGAAAAAAGTAATAAAAATACCACAACAGCAAGGGTTTTTTGGAAAAAATTAGAGGTAGTCGTGGTTTTTTGCTCATATCTCAGCCATTTGTGGACCGATCTTTCTGAATTTGAATAGCAAACAATTTCGGACCATATGTGACATAAGTGTATAATAACCTGGCCCCCATCATATATGGGGTCCTCGGAAAATCCATTTCAACGGACGGACGGACATGGTTAAATCAAGTTCTCTCCTCATAAGGACCCTGAATATATATACTTTATAGGGTCTTAGATCAGTATTGTAGAAATTACAAACGGAATGACAAACTTATATATACCCTTTTCCACCTAAGGTGAAGGGTATAATAAAAGTTATAAAACAGTTTAAAACAAAATGCGCTATAGCTAATTGAAATATCAAAAAACAATTCCAAGGCATGTGAAACTAGTTTTTCTTATTTCTAAGAGATGCTACAATTCAGAAGTAGTGGGTAAAATGTTGTGGGCGAGGAAACAAATTAAACCCAAAAACTTCGTGTGGTTGAAAAGTGTGATAAAAAAGCGGTGCCTTAGACTACGCAGTCTTCAGAAAGAAATGTATGCGAAAAAAGTACAAAGAAAGGTAGCCGAAGAGTTGAAAAAGAAAATTATTAAAGCAAATTCGGAACTTAAAAATATTGCGCAAAATCTATCAATAATGTTAACTCGTGGATAAATATTAAAACTTGAGACTCGCATAAAAAAGACGAGCATGGATTGTAGAAGATATAACGCAGACAACAGCATTATACGTCATAAGCTCAAAGCTATACAAACTTTTATATCGTAAACATTTTCCTCTTCCGTCAGTTCGAACTGTACAGAATTGGGCACAAAAGGTTGTCATAAGCAAAGGGGTCCTGAGACTAGTTTTTTAAGATTTATCTGCGTATGTATGTCAGAAATTCAAAAGCTTTGCGTATTAAGTTTTGATGAGATCAAAAATAAAAAAATCGTACTGTTACAATAAATCAACAGACACTACATTGGGTCCAGTTAATTATGTTCAAGTGGTTATGCTAAGAGGTAATAAAAGTTACGAAATTTTTAAATTTACATGAATGAAAGTTTTTTTTTTATTTTAATTTTTCAGGATTTATTGCCAAATGGAAACACCCAATATTTTATAACTTTGATTGACAAATGATAAAAGCTTCTTTATTTGAAATCCTAGAGTAGCTAAAAGCGTGTAGCTACACTTGTCGCGGCAATAGTTTCATATCTAGGTGTTGCTAAATGAACTTGGAGTGACTGAAGAGGCGTCATGGTAAAATAAAACTGGCTTAATGGTTTTCAAAATTTAACTGAATTAACTTTTAGGTTTCTGTTTAAAAACGAAAAAGTTTTCTTATTTGCAGATGTTCCGCATATGATAAAACTATTCCGCAACCACTCTATTGACAGTGGTTTTATTATCAATCAGAAAATATGTAGTCCGAAAGGACATTATTTCAAACTCTTAGAGGTGACATTATCAGATCTTAATATCACTCACAAAATATCGGAAACAAATCTAAATGTAACAGGAGCACTTAGACAACAAGTTAAATTGGCAACAAAACTATTTTCGCATACTGTTTCCCAAGCTACAACCCGAGCAGCTACCCATGGATTGCTAGATGGACTTCATTAGAGTGAATGCCATCATCTTCTCAAAGTGGTAACGTTCTCAAACTACCTTAAAGTAATATGTTTGTGCTTTTTAGACTAACGATTGGTTTGACGTAATAAATGTTTAAGTTCCATCCATATGGCTTAGCTTTTGAAAAACTATCCAGAATTATTGGAGAAATGACAACTTTGGTTAAAAACATGCGAGCTGTGGGTCGAAATTATCTACTTCCTTTTCAAAAAGGTAAACGATGCTGTGAAATTGTACTTCTAAAATTTCCAACCACATTTTCCACGAAAGTATCATTCACTCCAATAATGCTTAAAAGGGTCCTTATATGGATTTAAAGTCGCGGTATAATTGCAACTGACCTATCGCCAAAATTAAGACGTGTTTGAAAACTGTTTTAGGGTAATTCGAACCAGAGGCGGCTTACATGATGGGTTGACATTTCAGTGAAGGGGCTTATTAAAACCAACTGAAGACGTGATGTGTAAAATGCAAGCACTTAACACAAGCTTTACTTATCGCTAAATCATGAAATTGCCATAAAGGAAACTAATAACCAAAACAGTCCACTTATTCGTACACAAATAAGAAAGAAATTATAATTGTTTATTTAATCATATATATTATTTCTAAAGCACTTTTTTTTGTCGGTTGCAAATATCTACCATACCACCGCATCAAATTTAATGAATGATATCTCATTTTAAAGCTTATTTCTAACACTAATGACGAAAAATAATTAGAAATTGAAAAATTAATATTTTCATTGATAAAAATTATATTTTATATAGAATTGCAATAGAACTGCATGATAATACTGTTCAAACGTGGTAACACAGGGTCGCTTAACAGAACTGCATGATAATACTGTTCAAATGTGGTAGTACAGGGTCGCTTAATAGTAATGCAGTTCTACAATTTAGTATGTATTAAAATCCATTCTGGCAATACCGCTATTTACTATAATGCCGTTTATTACTAAGTCAGTTATATTCATCATTTTCATTGATAAAAATTATATTTTAAAATGTATTGAAGTTACTAAAATTTCTATTATTTATTTTCATTTTATGTTACAAAAATGACAACTAACGGTGCGAAATATTCGCACGGGTTATCTATCATATATATTATTTCTAAAGCACTTTTTTTTGTCGGTTGCAAATATCTCCCATACCACCGCATCAAATTTAATGAATGATATCTCATTTTAAAGCTTATTTCTAACACTAATGACGAAAAATAATTAGAAATTGAAAAATTAATATTTTCATTGATAAAAATTACTGTGCGAAATAGTCGCACGGGTCATCTAGTAAATATAAAAAACAGATTGCTTTTATTTTTAAATTTGGTTTAAAAATGCTAATGTACAATATCAGTTTCACTTACTACAAAAACCGGAATTCTCTTAGTTTTTTTTTCATTTGTGTATATAAATCTCACTATTTGTTTTTGTTTTGCTACGTCTCATCAGCCTATCGTTTAACAAAAGCAAAAACAAAACAGTATACCTAAATTAGGGGGGCAGTGAAGTGTATGAAAGAAATGTTGTTGCTGAATTTTAAAGAAGCCCAGGTGGAATATTGTGCTAATTGGTCTAGACAATAAATACAAAAAGTTTGAGCGAAATCGGAGAATTTTAAGTGCTGCCCCAAAGAGGTCAAAGGTCAAATTTCAGTAAATTCCATATTTTCATTAAGTATTTATATAGAATTTTGGCTGTTTCTTTCTGTAGTGGGATTCTGTAACTTTTAACAATAACAACAGTTGTTATAATTGTCAACATGTTTTGTTGTTTGCACTAACGATTATGTGATCCTGTAAATTGTTGTTAAAAACATGGATAAAAATAAACGTCAAGTGGCATCACTGTCAAAAAAAGGGCAAAATAACGAAAAACACAATGAGGAATAAAAAAAACAAATAAAACTAAACAGAATTTTTTTTAGTTTTTTGTTTTTTTTTTTTAAGAAGATAAGCCAAACATTTTACTATTTAATTAAATGCAAATTATTTAATTGCCATTTTCAAGTTATATTATTTCTTTTAACTAAATATTTTTTATTTTTTCAACATTTAACAATAAATAAACCACACTAAAAAAGTTGTCGTTTACTTAACACAAGCAGCTGACTTAACGATAACAAGTGCTGTTTAAAATGTTACAGAATAGCAAAATCGTTAATTTGCTTGTTAATTTTTTTAACAATGACAACTATTGCTAAAATTAATTACAGAATCGCACTACTGGTCCGGCGTGAAATTTGTAAAATTTATTCCTTCGTGTGATAAGAATATTCAGAAAAACTTTTGAAAAAATTAACCCTCCCATGTCCTGAGGATCAAAAAAACCACGGTTTTATATGTGTTACAAACAGTTTGTTTTAAATAAGCTGAAATATGTTAATAAACTTTTTGTGAAAAAGCATCAACCCTTCACTCTTGTTGAAGACAAAATGACACATATTGCATATTGAACTAAATATGAATTAAAAAATGTTTTCATAAAGCATTGTTTGCTAATGCAAATACATATTAAAAGCATAATTATAAGCATGTAATTTGGTAAATTAATAAATTATATAATTTTAAGGATACTTAAGTAATCATCGCTTCTTAAATTTCAAAAAACAAAAAAAAAGTTTGTGTTAAATCTTAAACTTTAGTTAAAAATACAACAAAATTTTTATTACTTTGAATAGATGTTTCCTCTGATCCCCATCATTGGTGATGTTTTTCATGGTAATCTTGCAAGGCTTAATTCCTCTTTCGGTGCAGTCGTTTTTTATTTTTAAGTTCCCAATTATATATTTTGCCCTTCGATATTCGGGTAAATCATTCCATAAACTTGGCTCTATTTTTAAAAAAATCTGTAGAAATTTTAAAAGTTTGCTAGTATTGAAAACAATTCCTCCTGAATTAATAAGATTTTTCGGAACTTCATCATCTTTATCCAGATTATCTTCTGAGACATAACCTTCCATCTTCGTAACAAACTTGTCTTTAGTTTAAAAATCTATTCTATCATCGAAAAACGAAAAACCTACACCTTCTTCATTCAAATAGTAAAGATGGTTAAGAAATTTTGTTATTGCTTTATCTGCTATATTTTGGTTAATTTTTTGGAATTTTCCAAATTTCTCAAGAATTCAATGTCGTTTAAAGGAACTTGAGCTGCTTTATCAGCTTTAAACCAGAATTGCGAATAGCACTCTTCTGATAACTTTATAAAAGTGTTTTTTATCCATTTTTAATACTTTAAAGAAATATAAATTTGTTTGATTTTTTTTGTGTGTTTGTTGTGTGTTTTTTTCTTAATCATCTGCCATCTTAATCATCTCAAATGTAAAGTGAACGGCTTTGATTAGCTAAATCAACATTTTGCTTAAACGCGTTTAAAACTGACGAATGCTCTGTAACGCAACAAAGTTCAAAATTTCGAATTTTGCGCTTCAACTACAACAACGTATTCTGTAGACACTCCTTAGAAACTACCGTTTTTAACTTTTGACAACTTGCAGAGCTATTCATAACCTTGTACTAAAGCGACTATTCCCCATTAAGCCTCAAAGCCTGGCAAAACTTTAGTACAGTTCCACTATAAAATTTAATTTGTAAAAAACTTTGTAAAAATTATTAAAAAATCCATAATAATTTTGCAACATTTTTTAATTTTTTAGGGCATAACAGTAGTGATATGTAAGGGGGGGGGGGGGGGGGGGTAGGGGGGTATGTAGCATAAGTTTCGAGAGGAAATTTAAAAATAAATTCATTGAGACAACGTACTGTTTTTGTTGAAATAATAAATTTGTAAAACAAAACTGATCGTTGAATTAACGAAAAGATTCACTGAGTTAACGAATAAGTTCATTGAACTAAAGAATTATATTATTAAATTATTAATTTACACAAAATACTATGGATGCACTTTGTTCGTTAAATTGATGAACTTTGTTTGTTAAATTTATGAAGTTTTTCGTTATATTAACTAGCAGTAATAATTAAAACAAAATCTCTTAAGGAACAGTCATTCATTGTGAGAACTAACAAATTCATTGAACGAAAATTAAAAAATTATTCGTTTGGTCAACGTAAATATTCGTTGTCTCCACGTACCTTGTTGGTTCAATGATAAGAAGGATGAATGAACATATCCTTTTTTATCCTTTTTTCTGACCCTTAAACGAACTTGCATTATTGTATTATTTTGTACATTTTTAGGCGTTTATTTTTTTATTTCAAATCAATTTTTTATTCTATCAATAATTCTTAAGCAGGTGTTCCAGAACTTAGCGGCCAAAACCACCGCCACCACCGAATCCTGATGCTTGTGCACTGGCTTGAGCACTAGCGGAACCGCCACCGAAACCACCACCGCCTCCAGGAAAACCGCCATAACCACCACCAGGATAACCGCCATAACCACCACCAGGATATCCACCATATCCACCGCCTGGAAATCCTCCATATCCTCCATATCCACCATAGTGGCGGGCTAAACGAATGTGTTCGATATTGTCATGATTATTTTCATCCGCCCGACTGAAGCAAACTGCCAAGGAGCACAGTATCAAAATTGCTGCCAACAACTTCATTATGAATTAAATTTTTTTATTCTTTTAAAGATATCACAAATGATGTTTCCTTTTCAAGTATCGATTGATTTCTATCGGCTTGATCACAATATTTCAATATTTATATGTTTAAGATTTTTAAATCAAATGTAAATTTTGCCGTAATAAATTCTAAAACATAATCGACATATAATATAAAAACAAACAAATTTAAATAAAGAAATTATCGTTTTTGCGTATTTAATTATGGTTTTTGTTTTTGTTTTTTAATAAAATTTAAACAAAATCTTAAAAACAAGAAGTGGTTTTATAGAGTAGAATGACGTCATTTTACGACAGATGGGTTTCTGATCTATCTAATTAACTATTAGGAAAGATTTTTAAAATATTGCGAAAAAATAATGATTTGATTTTTTAAATATTTATGAACATGTCATAAATATGATTGTCGGTCAATAATTTAGTCTAAGTCTAAGCCGCAAACAATTTTAATGCTGACGTCTGTTTTTATAAAGATAAATTAATAATAAATAGACATCATATAGATATCACTCCTGAAATATTCGAACTGTCGGTGAAGGGTATCAAAGAATCGGCACAGCCGAATATTGCACTCTAACTTGTTATAAAATTAATTCATATGTATGTAGAAATTTCTTTCTTTAGATATTCGATTTCAATATTCCCCTACAAATAAAATTGGACCACCTGATCCATTTTGATAAAATGGACTACTCCATGGACTGGTCCGATGTAATGCAAGCATGGACCATGTCATTGTTAAAAAGTGTTTGTAGTGAGACGACATGTCTTCGTTTTTTAACGACGTGCTTTCATTTTTAAACGACTTTATAACTAATCCTCTTGTGTATGCCATGGAGTAGTTTTAAAACTACTCCATAGTGGTCCAAAGGTGGGTTATATGGTCCTCTCCTAGGACATCGTAATGTTAAATAGACCAGGGTTTTTCCATACATTTGGGTTAGTTTTGGACTAGTCCTGGTCCCTTGTGGACTACTCTGTACACGTACACTACTGTTTGGACTGGTCCTATTATTTGCAGGGTCGCATACATTTTATCGAATGTAAGTGCGAATGCAAATAGCAAAAATAAGAGAATAATTCGCAAATGCGAACACGAATATTCGTAGCCCCCTAATTATATATTAGGGGCGCCATAAATATTCGGGTATAAGGTTTTGGCAATTGTTGAAGATTGCCAGGCTGTTAGGACTCATAGTATAGGATTTCTGTTGAAAAATACTACATTGTTACTTAAGGCTGTTGTGTGCTCCCAATTTTATTTTAAAATAAAGACGAAAAAACATTTTATTAAGCATTGGAACATTGTTAGCTGGCGATTATACTATGTTTTCACTATGAGCAAAACAACTTGTTTTGAGCAAAACGTGTCAAAGTGTTTCCATTATGTAAAACTGGTTTTGGTTTTCGAATTTTCGAAATCAATTTGACATTTATGTTGTAAACAAATATAAAAGCAAAAAAAAAAATATGTGTTGAAAAAAAAATATTTTTCTTTAACATAAACTTTTCTTGTTTGTTTTTTAATACACAGATATACATATTATTTACGTATATAAAATCACATAATTTACTACCTTTTTATTATTTATTTTATTATTTTTACGCTGCAAACAAATAAATCAGCTGGAAAGTGGCATAAACCTAGTTAATAAGTCTTGATATTTTGGTAAATATGTCACTTTTTTCGAAATTGTCAATCACCAATAATGGATAACCCAGAGTTGTATTCATGATTTTCGATATGATTTGGAGCAAAACTAGTTTTTGTTTGAGTTTTCGAACATGGAAAATATATAGGAAAACAAGTAGCAAAACACTTGTTTTGCTGCAAAACTAGTTTTGTGGCCGAAAACATGTAAGTGGAAACGTACTATTACGCACTTACTTTCACATTTAAACTTGCACTTTGGCCTTCAGACATAATTTTTCTTTATTTTTAATATTTCTAAAATATTAAATAACTTTTATTCTAATGTGGGCTGCAAATTATTCAACATCTGTTTTTTTATTTTCTTCTAGGGTGGAAAAGTTGATACAATCATATTTTTTGATTTTTTTTCGTCTGTGTACCGTATTTAACGATTTTTTACAACAAATATTTGTGATTTATTTAAATTTTAAAAGAATTAACTTGAAATTTTATATTTTTGTATAGTTTTGCAATATTTTATTAGAAAAAATAATAGGGAATATTTGTGAACAAAATTTAAATTTTCCATCCCTGATTTTCTTCTTGTGCTTTTTTAAAAATACAATTCTGATAAAATGAAAAATCTTATCGTTTAGAAAAATTTCAAAAAATAGAGAGAACCGTACGAGTGCCCCGGTAGGCTAGCTGGTAGCGAGCTAGTCTATAAGCGCCGAGGTTGCGGGTTCGATTCCTGCCAGAGACTCTGGTTTCTTTCCTGCAGATAAGCATAAAGCTTCGCGGGATTAGCTTAGGAAATTAAAAAAAAAAAAAGTTGTTCATGTTTGCTTGTTTGTGTAGACTATAGTCTACAGCTAAAATTGCGCCAAGGACAGGAAGAAAATTTCCAATTCGTTTCCATGATAAAGTCCTAAGCAAAATTTAATGTTCTTGGGCAAAATCAAGCTTAAGCCAAGATATGCATGAGGCCATAAAATTCGAAAGGCAGTTAAACAGCAAAACGACAAAAGGGTTTTGTTAGTTTCGATAGGTACTTCAAGAAATTCTACAGAAGATGGAATATCCATCCCCACGATGACTTCAATGGGAGATCTATTTAGTTGTTTCTGGTCTGGCAAGTCTGTCATCTATTTAAAATCTTTACTCTGAAGTGCCATTTATTTAGGGAAAGCTTTGCCATTTACGCAAATGGTTCGTTTAACAACAGAAGAACTCTTTAAACGTTGCCACTTTTCGAGTACTAGGAAGTGATCATGGTCGTCATACTGTGCGAGGAATTGGCAAGATTATAAAGACATTTAAAGAGACTTGAAGCGTTACAGATGTGGTCAGGCCTGCGCATCATTACAATGTTCGCACTGCCGAAGAATCGCTTCTGCTAGTGAAAGTGTGGCGAATAATTTGAACATTGGTATGTTGCACGGATCAGAGCGCTCTATGACCGTATGATAACCGAAATTTTTTTCGGCTTGCAATTGAAGATTCTAAACTGGACGATTATGCGCTAAAAAACACGACCGATTTTGTCTTTATTGCACTGGAATTTTCCACAACGCGTATTTTCCCGTTTTGGCAACGGCAATCGGCCATCAAGATCATGCGATTTAACGCAGCTAGACATTTTTTGCAGGTCTTCGCCAGAGACTGTGTAGCGGGTAACCCTCTAACGATGGAGCACTTGAAAACCAACATTCGTCAAGTTATCGCTAAGATACCGCCAAAATGTGCATAAAGTGGTCGAAAACCACCTCAAAAGGATCGACTGCTGCAACCAATTTAGAGGAGGAAATTTAAATGACATTTACCCTTATTGTGTTTGGCTTATTTAAAATACGCCTACGACAGTTTGGTAATACATTAAAGGAAACAAGTGCACGTTCTCTTTAATCTATTACCAAACAGTCGTAGGCGTATTTTAAATACGCCAAACACAATAAGGATGATTGTATTTCGTACGCAGTTAAAGTTTCATTGAAATCATAGTGTTTTGTGTGTTTTATTTAACTTTAATTTTGAAACCGAAAAATTAATAACCCTATACAATAATTAAGGGTGGACTTAGGGAGATCGAACGGATAGTATTCGACCGGTTTTAACCGATTATTTTAGTTTTGCCCAAGTCGATTATTTAAAAATTTCCATTTTTCGAATATCGAATTAGCCGGTTATTTTAATAATGTGTAAGTTATATATATAGTTTAAGTATTTTTCTAATTGAATATTGGGCAAACTTAAACTTTTTATGAAGAAAGTCAAAATAAAATGTAACACAAGTCAAAAAACATTATGAGCAATGTGAATACTAATCGCTTATATAAGCGTGTATTCTTCAAACAAAAACCAAAAACAATTCAAAATACTACACAGAAATGTTCAGCTTGAAAAGTTATTTGCAATTAAACAGTATTCTAAATATTATATTTATTTTTATAAAGATGTCATCGCTGGTGATATTTTGAACTGATTTAAAAGACAATGGTACTGAAAGGGCCCTAAAATTATAAATTGCAAACGTTCTTCAACGTCACGACTTAGTAATCACCTTTCATTAGTCCACAAGCTTGACACTAATATACGCCAAGTAACATTTTCCCAGTTGGCCACGTCTTTAAGACATCCTCGAAGACGGATGCACGACAATGTTAATTTCTGCTCGACATGTGAGGGACAGCGGGAACAAATCGTCAACGACATTTTCGAACAAGTGTCACGAAAATCGTGCACGACACAAAGAAAGACAATGTCGCCTACTTCATCATCAACGACTACATGCATGACAATGTCGTCTATTTCGACGTCCACGACAAAAATTATTATATGGTTATCTATTTCAGACAGTTTTTAGTATAGTTGGAATTTTAATTTCTGTTATACGTTTTATATTCGACTCCTATAAGCAATCCTGAAGTTGACAGTGAAGTATTAACTGCATGTAATCCATTTTCCAGCCCGCGAATAATTTTATCAGCATTTTCGGTTTTACTGTTTAGAACTAATTTGTAAATTTTTTGTAGGTATTTAAATCAACAATTAAAAAAAAAGAATGTAAAAATTTTAAGAAAACCAAGCAAGTGATTCAATAGCATTCAAGAAAACTTTATCGTCAATAGCTTTTATACAAGACAGTGTCGCTCATACTGTCCCATATAAAGCTAAATAGAAGACAACGTCGCTCAAACTGTCGTGCACGACGATTTCCTGTAATTTGTCTTCTAGAAAACCTAAACAACAGGGGACAAGTCGTGCATACATCATTGACGACGATGTCAATGGCAATCTGGCCAACTGGGTTACTCTTCCAAGTGGTTCCTAAGAGACTGCAAATAATAATTTACCTTAATATGCTGCCAGAAATGAATGAAAACCTCTTAAGTAGTTCTAGCATATCTTCATGCTTAAAACTACAACATACCGGCGGAGTCAACCATATGGGAAAACTAATTAGCTGTTGTAGTTTCTAAATAAATATAATAAAAAAATACATTTCTAAAAAAATATTTGTGTTTTGGCAACTTTCGTGTACATTGAGAGTAAGTATGTTAATTTTTAAAATAAATGTAAAAATTTTCAGATATTCGTATTCGGCGGAATTTGGTGCATTCGCATTACCGAATATTAAAAATTGATATTCGTAACATCACTAGATCAAACACTGAAATTTGAACTGGCTCCAAATTCCGAAATTAAGTACATGCAAAGAAAAAACATGGTTGTGGTAAACATAATCTAAGAGCAACATATTATGACAAGAATCATGATTGTAATAAACATATTACGATTATTCTTGAATCATATTATAACCTAATATATTCGTGATGTAACATCGTAATATGTTAATCATAATAAGTTAAGAACTATTCATATAATGGTACAGTACCACTTTCACAAAAATAAGAAATAAATTAAAATTTGTTTGCATCGATTTTTTATTTTGTGGTACTTTACAATTTTTTTTAATATAAAAGCAATTTCAATATTTTTTTAATATCTTTAAACTTGTTTTTTTAATGGTTATTTTTTTTTTTTTTTATTGTGGTTCAACAACTCACTAACAAATAATTCGATTGGCATGTTTAAAACAAATTTCACAACTGATTCAAAATTATTTAACAAATGCCGCTAACAAAATGTTATTACAGTAAAGATGTTTTGTTAAATATTAATATTAAATGGTTATACGTAATTTAATATGTTTTCAAAGTTATCATTATTTAGTTGTTAGAAAAATAATTATTTTTCAGTCAGCAATAGTCAAATTTATAATTGCGATAAACATTGATAAGTTAACAGCAACTATAATATTGCTTAAATTTAATAAAAACAAGTAAGAAAGTATAGTCGGTCAAGCCCGACCATATGATACCCTACACCACAGTATTTAAAAACACATCATGAGAATCGGCTTGAAAGTTTGTGAGAGGCAGAAATTGCCCCCTATCTTCCCTCGTGGTCCTACCATGAAGCCCATTTTCAATAGGCTCGGTCCTTGTGCCAATAAGAACCTATGACCCAAATTTCATCAAATTATCTCCAAAATTGCGACCTGTACTTTGCGCACAAGGTTACATGGACAGCCAGCCAGCCTGCCAGCCGGACGGACATCGTTAGTTCGACTCAGAAAGTGATTCTAAGACGATCGGTATACTTTAAGGTGGGTCTAGGACCAATATTTTAAGGCGTTACACACATCAGCACAAATGCATAGTACCCTCTCCACTATTGTGGTGTGCGTATAATAAAAATTTCTTGTATACGACAACAATATCTTGTTACAATAAACATAGTGTAGTTGCCGTAACCGTGCCCAACCATATTTTTTCTCTACGTTAACAAGGACTTGTAACTTGAAGAAGAGTCATTCAATAGTAAAACACAATTAGAGACTTTGTTGTTTTTGTAAATTAAAATGCAGCGTTACTTGAAATTAAATTTCATTACGTTCTTTATTTTATTTTCGTCAAACATAGTGATACTTTACAGTCTGTCGATACCGACATAAAGACATTTTCAAGTGGCGTTAAAATATGAAAACAACTTTATTATAATTTGTTACGGCTTAGGGCGTACTTTAGTATTTTCCAAGATTGGGCCTTATATGGGGCCTATAATAAAATATCGGACCTCTCAGTACGAAGTTTGGTGGTATGATTCTAGTCTTATAAAACTAAATTTTCACTTAAAACCCCATTGTTGGTTACGGTTCTAGAAACATTTAAGTGTTTTCCGAGAGTGAGCTTCATATTGGGCCTATAGTAATTTATAAGCCGATCTTTACGAAATTTGGTGTTGTGATTTGCAGTCAAAATAAATAAACTGGACTAGTTGTTAAACTATTTTTTAGACTGGGCTTTATATGGGGCTTAGCAAATGATTGACCGACTTCACGAAGTTTGGCGTTATAATTTTAGGTCTCGCCTTAGACAAAATTTAACTTAAATTTATGTTAGTTTTTTTTAACAGAAATAATAATTTTTTAGGGATGTTTCTCCATTTTTGGGTCCATAAGTCTTTTTCTGCTTTTGTTAAGTCGTTCAAAAGTGGGCGCGTTTTCAACAGAAGTATATGACTTAATACACTTATGACTAATAAATTACTGAACGTTTATGCGCTGGTTTAGTTTTACTAAACTTGAATTTATTTGTAGTTTAAACTCAACAGATGTAAATCAGTGCCTCATATATTATATGCTGTTTAAAAAATAATAATGTGGCAGCACTATGATAAATGTTGTCAAATTAAATGGTTTGTATTGGAAGCTTAAACGCCCATTTGTAAGCGTGTAGAGATGGTTTATATGTTTAGTGATTTATAGATTTGCTGGCTTAAACACATTTTAAACCAAAAATAGAGTTTAACTTGCATTGATTTATTAGCCCTTAATCGGTCTGTACACGGTCAAGCATTTCTCATCAAGCGCTATTGTAGTATTAGTGAAAATGTGTTTGGCTGTGTGACACCGACAATGCTGAACCGACAATCACTTATCACATACAAAATTATATATGCTTGATTTGTTTTGAATTTCAGTATTAAAAAGGCATTTGCAAGTTAATTCAAATATCGATACTATCAATATTTCATCTTCATATATTGGAGTGCCTTACTGCGCTCATACTTTGACGACAATTTTTCAAATTTCATTATATTTAACTACTGTGTGCCACTCATACAAGCCCAACTATGCAACACTTTGTCTTGTGTTTTGCAGTTTTCCCATTATACCTAAGAAGGATGAATGAATATATCCACCACCGCCAGTGGTGAATAAGGGTATACTAAGTTTGTGATTCCGTGTGAAACTGTTTTATAATTCATCTCATGGCTCCTTGAGCAATTCTAAGTTGATTTAGCATTGTCCGTTTGTCTGTCAGTCTTTATGTGTGCCCCTCTGTTAAAAACTCGCACAGTTTCGAAAAACGGAAAAGAAAAGAACAATGTTGGTGTCAAATTACTTCTAGTTATCCTGAGCTGTTTGGGATTCCAACAAAATCGGCTCAGTAGAATAAGAGTTATGAATCCAAATGTTGAAACATCACCCTAATAAATTTATAATTTTGCTCAAAAGCTAACATTAATGATGGTATAATGCACGGATTGATATACGATTTTTTAACACAAATTTCTTCTTTATGACTCAAAATCAAACTGTTAAATTTCGTGAAGATCGGTCTGTAATTTACCGAAGCCAACTTTCGGAAAGAAGTCTAGTACACCTAAAACCGTAATAAAAAATGGTCCCGCAATCAAATTTGTAACGGCTCTCTTTTATAGGACTTACAAAAACTCTGTTAAATTTCGTGATAATTTACCATAGACCCGTAAAGTTTACTCTCGGAAAACAGTTAAGCACGCCTTAAACCGCAACGAATAATGTTTTTGCAGAATGTAAAAAGGGAAATCATTTATGGTCGGAAATAATACCATGAAATAATGATCGGTCCAATATTTGCCTTTGGGCTCGTACAAAGCAGATTTCTGAAAACCACTTTAAAACTATAAAACGCTATAACAAAGTTCACTTCTACATCGAAATTTGTTTTAATTGAGGTTTTTAATATCAGAAATCACTTTTCAGAGTTTTGTGATGATTGGCCCATAATTTGCCATGGGTCCAATATAAATTTCGCTCTCGAAAATAGTTTTGGTTCGCTTAAACTGTTACGAGTCGTCTACTCAAATTTGTTAAAATTAAGTTTTATATGACAAGAAATAAAAGCAGAAAGCTTTTTGATTGTCGGTCAATAATTTAACATTTGTAGGTCTAAACCGCAACTAATTTGTCTACTGTCGTCCGGTTTAATAAAGATCAATTCAGATTTTTATAGATATCATATAGGGCCCACACCTGAAATATTCTAAGTGTCGGTGGAGGGTTTTAAAGACAGCCGAATATAGCACTCTTACTTGTTTATCCTTCTTTGAGGAGCACTTAAATCAGCAATTTACTGCCACCTAATCAAACTTGTATTGTTGCATTATTTTGTAAAAAATGTAGGCGTTTTTTTTTTGTTTTTTGGCGAAATCAATTTTTTATTCTATCAATAATTTTTTTAGCATGTGTTCCAGAAATTAGCGGCCAAAACCACCGCCACCACCATATCCTGATGCTTGTGCACTGGCTTGAGCACTAGCAGAACCGCCACCGAAACCCCCACCGCCTCCAGGATAGCCGCCATAACCACCACCAGGATATCCACCATATCCACCGCCAGGATATCCACCGCCTCCATATCCGCCGCCTCCAAATCTACCACGACCATAGTGACGGGCTAAACGAATGTGTTCAATATTGTCATGATTATTTTCATCAGCCCGACTGAAGCAAACTGCCAAGGAGCACAGTATCAAAATTGCTGCCAAAAACTTCATTATAAGTTAAAGTTTTTTATTCTTTTAAAAACTATTACAATAGATGTTTCCTTTTCAAGTGTCGATTAATTTCTATCGGTTTGATCACAAAATTTCAATATTTATATGTTTAAGATTTTTAAATCAAATGAAAAATTTGTCGTAATAGATTCTAAAACAAAATCAAAATATTATAAAAAACAACTAATTTAAATAAAAACACTTTATTTGATGCGTATTTAATTTAGTTTTTAATGATTATTTTTTATGTTATTATTTTTTGAATATTATCTAAAAAAAAAGTTCTTATAAACAAAAAATGGTTCATCGTGTTTCATAAGTACATAAAGAGTAGAATGCCGTCATCTTATGAGAGAGATAATTATTGGGAAAGGGTTTTAAAATATTCAGTTGAAAGATTTATGGATATATTTTTGTTTTTAAATCCTACACCACCAAAGGTGAAGTGGATATTAAAGCCGTGCACAAATACAACTGTTCGTTCAAGTTTCTGTGTGTTTAATAAAGTGAGTGCGTATTGATGAGTGATCTAGCATTAAGCAACAACAAAATGACGACGCATTGCTCTTTTAAAACTGAAATTCTACTGCGCATGACGTCAAAATGACACCACGCAAGACCAAACTGTATGCGATTTTTTTTCAAAACAAAGCACAACTGTCTTCGTTTACGTCACACAAAATAATGGACCGGCTTAATGCGTAATCTTGTTTACTGTTTGTCTATACCAGAGATAAATATTGCGACATACCCTACAAGAAATGCATAAAATCAAAAACAAAAAAAAAAAAAAAAAATTACTAATACACTTCCAACAATTTTACATTAGTTGTACCAATATCATATATATTAGAGCAGAACAACTAAAAACACTGCTTACCCTGCAAATAATAGGACCAGTCCAAACACGCGTATAAATAGTAGCCCACAAGGGACTAGGACTAGTCCAAAATTAACCCAAACGTATGGAAAAAAACATTGTCTATTTAACATAACGATGTCCTAGGGCAGGACCATATATCCCACCTTTGGATTACAAAGGATTAGTTTTAAAACTACTCCATGGTATACTCAAGAGGATTAGTTTCGAAGTCGTTTAAAAACGAAAGCACGTCGTTAAAAAACGAAGACATGTCGTCTCACTACAAACACTTTTTAACAATGACATGGTACATGATTGCATTTCATCGCACCAGTCCACGGAGTAGTCCATTTTATCAAAATGGATCGGGTGGTCCAATATTATTTGCAGGGTAAAAATGCCATTTTTTATATATTTCTGTCATATGCTTTACTGGCTGATTATTGTGAAAATTTGCAAGTTGTTTACATTTAATATTGCAAAATATTATTTGTTATTTTGTACAATTATCCAGTGGACAGGGTGGTGGATTCTTCGGAAACAACGGAGGTCACGCTCGAAGCGGTCGTGTGTAGGGTTGCAGGTAGGTGCCATTAGGGTTGTGGCTCTGACCGGATACTCGTTTAAGATTTGGTGCTGGCAATAAAGGAGCAAATAATACCTGTTATTAAAGCACCTGATGGCTTTTGAAGTAGGTATTTCGTTTTTAAGATCTACGAGAAATTAATTGATCCCAAATACGTTTACCTCCATTTTGAATAAACTTTTATAAAGAAGACCCTAAAATGAGATCCAGACCCAGGCAGAGAATTGGCCCAACATATACAAAAGTGGGGGATGATCTTGATTCCCATGTGTATGTACGCAATAATTCAGAAAGTTGAGTGAACTGGTTTTTGGAACACCCGGCCGTTTGCTAGATTTCGCTGCTAATGGAGTAACAAATATGAGACAGACATATTTTGTACTGGTTAAGAATTTAGTTAATAAAAATTATAATTTAAATTGAAAATTAAAAAAAAACTGTATTATTTTATAAAGGTTAGTACTAACCGATATTTACGTTATGACTAACTAGTTAGCGTTAACCATTATTTAGGCTATCATTGACTAATTAAAAGCAGCAGAGTAAACAATACAGATATATTTTCCGTAGTCGAGTGGAATTCATTAGTTAGATAGACACGCAATATCACAAGAGTTGTGGTTAGTTTTTTCATTTTGCTCTTAAAAAACTAATATAAACTTTAACCAATACATCAGTCAACAACTCTGGTCATATAACTAGCAAAATGACCGGTACCCTGCAGATAACTAGACTAGTAGTCCATAAAGGAGTAGGAGTACTCAAAAACTACTCCAAATATATGGGTAAAAGGTGGTCCATTTAACATTACGATGTCCTTGGACCATATAACCCACCGTATTACCCACCGAAGTGGTCCCTAAACTACTCCATGGAGTACTAAAGTGGGTTAGTTTTAAAAGTACTCCATGCTTCTACAGTATGGAGTACACTTAAGGGTAGATTAAGCATTTTTCTTTTTAATTTTTTACTAATCGCCTTAAGCATTAAGCATTTTTCTTTTTTATTTTTTACTAATCGCCTTTTATGGTGTGTACTATAGTCTATTATTGCTATTATTAAATATATTTACTTGGTATTTTTAATTTTTCTACCTTTTTTCCACAAATTTCACAAACTTTCACTTTTTAATAAACAATTAATAATGGACACCATCAGGGCTACCAATGTGTAATACTGTAAACTATAGAAAAGTATACTCATGCCGTTGTTGGCAGCATTGCATGTTAATTTCTTATAACATGGTCCATACTACAGTACATTGGATCATGTTGTAAGTAGTCCATTTAAGCCACAATGGACCACGTAGTCCAATATTATCTGTAGGGTTATCTTCTTGTATGGTATGTTGCAGCAAATGCCAAAATTATGTTATCTTTAATGTTGACAGCATTTTTTTGTACATATTTATTGCCGGCAATTTATGTTGCAATAATTGTTAGTTAATTTTCGTTGACAATTATTGCTAACATAAAACGTCAAATTGGTTGTCAATTTGAAAAAAATAAGCAAAAAGAAAAAACAACTATACACACAGAAAAAAATGCCAAAGTAAAGTTAACATGGCGAAATGTTGATTGAGAATTATTTAAATTTATCATTATTTCATATTAATTTTAAATGATGAATACATAAAAACCTGTTTTATATTCAAATCAAAAGTTTATGTTGTTAAATTAACATGCATACATACTTAAGTATGTACATTTCTTAATTTTCATGTTTAAAATATGTTATAAAAAAAAGACAATTCCCGTATTCTTTTAATTTAAATTATTTAGTTAAATAGTACATCAAGTTTTCAAAGTAGAATGATGACGAAACCCATATCGGGCGATTCTGCTGATGCTTATGTTAACAAAGTAGAATACAAAATAAGAGAAACATGTGTTACAGGGGTAAGTGTTTTGATTATTCTTAATTAAATGCATATGTTGTCTCTGAAGCTTCTTCACACTGCTATATCTCACTTAAACCAATTTGATTATACATGAAATCCACGTTGTTTTAGCTTGAAATAAATTTCATTCTACGTGATTCGGATTGTTATTTCAATATAAATGACATTTTGCTCTAGCTTTACTGCAATGTTAAATTTACATGAATTATAGTTATTTTAAAAGAATAAAATGTTGTTCGCAAGTTATTGTAAAATCAGGTTAAATTAACATGAAAAACGTATGAAGCAAAATCGCCACCGAAAAATTTTAAATCTACCTTGTTTTCGACGTTTTTAACTTGAGTTTTTTCTGTGTGTGTACCTATTTATCTTTGATGTACACTCGGGGTAAATTGTTTTACATGTGCAAAGTAAAGAAACTATAGCGGAGCTCAGTAATTTTTCTAGTATCCAAACAAAGTCCAAAAGAACATTAATGTGATTTTAAGTGAATTTATATCACTTGTTTTTGTCTACACACGGAAAAAAAATTTTTCGGTGGTGATTTTGCTTCATACGTTTTTCATGTTAATTCAACCTGATTTTACAATAACTTGCGAACAAATTTTTTTTTCTTTTTTACACAGCTAGAAATGGCATCCTCTTTTCCCTTCTCTCCTAAAAGCTTAAGACTTGACGAGTCAAACTTGACGTGTGTGACCCGGCACTAACATACATTTTAAACAAAACAAATTTAAAAATTTGGCTTTTAATATAAGTTATGCGAACAAAATTGTCGTTCGATATCGAGGGACAGGCAGTTATTTCTATAATAAAAACCAAAAAAGCCAGTTCGTGAATTTCCAAGACCAAATTTTATTAATTCGCCATATGAAATCTAAAAAAAATTTTATTACGAAAAATGTAAATGGGATTATATAATGGCGGCCATATGCTACACAAGTTCAAGTCTCGCAATGGGCAAACTAAACTTGTGACTTGTGAAAATATGTACTATAAAAGTAAACTGTGCAATATTTTATTTTTAATTTATAAGAGAGAAAGGCAACTTGTTCAAATAAAAAAAAAATATATGTATATTTTCTCCTTCTTTATTAACATTTTAATTAACTTTTTGTAAGATCCGACTTTTCTGAGTCTGTTGCTGCTGGTAGTGCGCCATAATTTAGGCGATTCTGGCCTAATTCTTGGACCCTGTCCGGAATTTTTTTTCCGCGCTTATTATTTTGTTGTTATCTCTTAAAAGACTGAGACAAAAGTGATCCTTTTTAACATACACTACACAAGTTTACTGTACATCGTTTTGATTTATACTCAGTTCACTGCGTTAAAAGCAAAACCACCGTCATATCCTACACAAACGCACTGTACAGCGCCAGACTTCAGCACTGAACATGCATAGTGTATGGCCTGCATAAGCCACGAAAGTACCAACATACCTTAAAATTTGAATTGCACCAAAAATAGTACCGACTTCAACAAACAAGGTGTTGATTGCTTTAGAACATATCACTTAGCTGATATATTAATATTGCTAAGAAATTAGATTAATCTAAGAATTATTTATAGTTTTAGTAATAAGTTATCTTGTGTAAATTATAATTTATATTTTTTTTTTTTTTTTAATTTATTTTTATTATTGAATCTTTCTTATCGAAATTTTCAATATGTATTTTGTAAATATGTAAATTATAATTTATGTCGTATTAGTTTAAATTGTTATTTGCTCCACTTTGGATTTAATTGTACAATTCCGAATTCGAACAGAATATTCCATATAATAAATTACTAAAACATTTTGAACTTGCTATGTTGCAAGACCATTTGCAATTATTTTTGAACTCCACTTATATTTTGCATTAATTCTCTTTTAATGAATTTGTTATTTAAAAATGTAAAAGTAATTGTAGTAATAAAGCCCGTTCATTGAAAATATATGTGTGACTGGCCAAATGGTAGCTGTTAGGTGTCAATTAACCCATCCAATGACAACCCATTGGAAAAGTAACAGGTCCCATTCATATAAAGTGTTACAACAAGGACCGTGCTCTATCACCAAAGAACCTATCACGGGTTTCTTTTTACAAACCAACTATTGTTATACCAAAACCAAACTAAGGAAATTTTTAAATAGCCTCTTTCCGATGTGCGAAAGAATTCTTTCTTTCGAACAATTACATTTAAAACAAAAACTAATTCTAAAAACTTTGATTTTGTTTTAAATTTACTATACCCACACCACAATAGTGGAGAGGGTATTATGCATTTGTGCTGGTGTGTGTAACAGCATATTGGTCCTAGACCCACCTTAAAGTATACCGATCGACTCAGAATCATTTTCTGAGTCGAACTAACGATGTCCGTCCGTCCGGCTGGCTGGCTGGCTGTCCATGTAACCTTGTGCGCAAAGTACAGGCCGCAATTTTAAAGATAATTTGATAAAATTTAAGACGGTACAAGGACCAAGCCTATGGAAAATGGATCGAATCGTAGGACTACGAGGGAAGATAGGGGGAAATTTCTGCATCTCAGAAACTATCAAACCGTTTTTAATGAAATTTAAATCATAGATAGAATTATATTTATATGGACACATAAGCTATGTAGCTTTTCAAAAATGGGACCACAAGGGTAGGTAGGGGACAATTTCTGCCCCTCACAATCTTTCAAACCGATTTAAATTAAGTTTATAAACATAGATAAATCCATATTAATATGGACACATAAGCATGATGTCTTTTTAAACACTGTGGTGTAGGGTATCATATGGTCGCGCTTGACCGACTATAGTTTCTAACTTGTTTTTTTGTTTGTTTTTTATTTAATTTAAGTCTATAGTCTATATATTAACAAATTCCTTACAGACTATCTTAGTGTATGAACATAATAATTTATTTTATTTATGAAAAGAAAGAAAGATTAGAATAAACATTATTGATTTAAATATAATATGATATTGCTTTTTATTATATTAATGTTCAGAGAATAGTCGATTAAGTCATTGAATATAATAGTCATTGAAACAGCTGCATAATTTTCTTATTGGATATGTCATAGCAAAGTGTGTTCGGCATGTCCTGACATTTGGAGGGTTGAAAAAACGAAGTGAACGTTGAGGAATATTAAAAGTTACGTTACTCAATTTAGTCTTGTTGAGTATGAAGGTACTACCAGGCATCCTCTATTATCACTTCTTAAGCAAAAAATAAGAAATTATTTTTGAACTGATTCGATAAGATCATTATGAATATTTTACATTGGATCCCAAATAATGCGGCCGTATTCCAAAATTGGTCTGACGAGCGAAGTAAAAAGACTTTTTGTGGTAAAGGGATCGTTGAATTCCTTTGCCCATCTTTTAATAAAAGCCAGAACACTGCGGGACTTATTAACGGTCATCGTGATATGTTGAATAAAGTTATGCTTTTTGTCAAACAATATTCCCAAATTTTTTATTTCACTGACAGTTTGTAGAGTAGAGCCACCAAGAACGTAGGAGTAAGCACACCTTTTTACTCTGAAAATTGCATTTATTTAAATTTAGTTCCATCAAGTTAAGTTTACACCATTTGTAAAAACTTTGTACGAAAAAAAGACTTCTTTCGCACATCGGAAATAGGCAGTAAGATTCTACGGCTTTTTGAAAACTATGAAAATGACCAATGGAAAAGCGCCGTTTTTTCCGAAACGAGAAATTTTTTCAAATAAATTTGAAATATTTCATGTATTTAAATTCGGCGCATTCGCATTCCCGCATATGAAAAATTGATATTGGTAACATCACTAGTTCAAATACCCAAAATTGAACTACCTCCAAATTTTTTTTCAAGTACTTGTAACTTAAAGAATAGTCATTCAATAGTAAAACACACCTACAGACTTTGTGTTTTTGCAAATTTAAATGCACCGTTACTTGAAATGAAATTTCATTACATTCTTTATTCTATTTTCGTCAAACATAGTGATACTTTACAGTCTGTCGTTACCGACATAAATAGATTTTTCTAGTGGCGTTCTTTAGTATTTTCCAAGATTGGGCCTTATATGGGGCCTATAATAAAATAACGGATGTCTCTGTACGAGGTTTGGTGGTGTGATTCTAGTCTTATAAAACTAAATTTTCACTTAAGACCCCATTGTTGGTTACGGTTCTAGAAACATTTAATTGTTTTCCGAGAGTGAGCTTTATATTGGGCCTGTAGTAGCTTAGAAACCGATCTTTACGAAATTTGTTGGAGTGATTTGCAGTCCTAGAGAAATAAACTGGTCTATTTGTTAAAAAATTTTTTTAGACTGGGCTTTGACTAGGCCTCATAGTAAATAATTGACTGGTTTTAACATAATTTGGTGGTATAATTTTAGGTCTTAGACGATTTCAAGCAAAATTAAGCTTTAATTGTGTTAGTTTTGTGTAACAGAGATAAAAATTTTTTGGGCCCGTAACTCTTTTTCTGTTTAATCGATTGCTCGGGATTTCAATCCAAACTGCCTGGAAGAACTAAAAAAACCAGGCACCTAAATCGTTATTTTTTGTTGAGTTGTTCGGAGGTGAGTGTGATTTCTACATTTAAGGGGTATTAGATGAATATTAAAAAATATCGCTACCGGTGGAGGGCATTAAAAACAAAACAAAAAGGAATTTCAGGTTCAACTAAGTTCCATTGATTCCACGCACAACATTACTCTGACATTGCATACAATATTATATACGGTTGATATGTTTTGAACTTCAGAATCGAAAAGACATTTGATAGTTCATTAAAAATTGGAAAATAGATACTACCGAAACTGTCTTCGATAGTTTTTTTAAATTTAACTACTGTGAGCCCCTCATTACAACTATACACAACCCTAACTATGCGACACTTTGTCGTGGGCTTTTGCAGTGCTCCCATTTTATCTCATTTTTATATCCTTTTTATCTAACTTTGAGGAGCACTAAATCAGCAATTTTGCAAATACTTTACACATTTCTTTTTATTTTTGGTTAAACGAATTTTTTATTCTGTCCATAATTCTTACGCAGGTGTTCCAGAATTTAGCGGCCAAAACCACCGCCACCACCATATCCTGATGCTTGTGCACTGGCTTGAGCACTAGCGGAACCGCCACCGAAACCACCACCGCCACCAGGATAACCTCCATATCCACCACCAGGATATCCTCCATATCCACCACCAGGATAGCCGCCATAACCACCACCAGGATATCCACCATATCCACCGCCTCCATATCCGCCGCCTCCAAATCTACCACGACCATGGTGACGGGCTAAACGAATGTGTTCAATATTGTCATGATTATTTTCATCCGCCAGACTGAAGCAAACTGCCAAGGAGCACAATATCAAAATTGCTGCCAACAACTTCATTACGAAATATATTTATTAATTCTTTTAAAAAATATTACAAATGCTGTTTCCTTTTCAAGTATCGATTGATTTCTATCGGTTTGATCGCAAAATCGCAATATTTATATGTCTAAGATATTTTGAATTACAATAAACAAAATTAATAACTGTCCTAACACGTGCTAAATCGCAAAACAATTTTAAATAATGAAAGGTGGTTAGACTCTGTCTTAATTTTTTTTTGGGTATTTTATTTAATTTTTAACTACTGGTTATTGTTATAATTTTTTTTAATTTTATCTAAAAAAAATAGAGTTTAACTTGCATTGATTTATTATTTATTAGGGGTCTGTACACGGTCAAGCATTTCTCATCAAGCGCCATGGTAGTATTAGTGAAAATGTGTTTGGCTGTGTGACACCGACAATGCTGGATCAGTGATGGAAAATTGAAAAATTTAGATTGTGCTGACCACTAAGCAAAAGAGTACTTTACCAAAATGTTTTTTTTTTTTTTTTTTTTTGAAAGAACTTTAAAAATAAAAAACTAAAATACATAATTTTTTTTTTGTTCATATCTCAGCCAAGCTGGCTTTGGGATATCATTAGGTTTTTTCTTCCCCTTAAACCTTAAACCATCGATATATACTTTTCATAAGAATACATTTTGTGTGGGAAATGTTGGCAAGGGGGCTGCGGAGTCGAAGTACCCACAAAAACTTCGCGACTTCGACCCCAAAAGTTTTCGGCATAAGAAATTTAATAAAATATTCTAATAATTTCCAAAATAAAAATTCTTCAAAATTGGAGATGCAATATTTAAAATATTGATTCGAAATTTTCACTGAATCCTTTTCTTGCTAAATTTAACCATTAAAAAGATACTGCATTAATAAAAAGAGCTTAAAGTCAAATAAAGACCAGTCTCATATACATTTAGCAATAAGGTTAGACTAGGAGCCGGAGTTGAATTTGGAATTTCAGCGGTGGGAGTCGGAGTTAGTACATTTTGTTGAAGACTCAATATATGCCGGCGAATATTACGTCAAGCACACGTACACTACGTACCGTGATGTCAAGCATTTTGACCGTGTACAGACCCCTTTAGAGTTACGCAAGATTTACTCATTGAATCTAATTCGAATTTTAAAACAGTTTTACACGTAATGGCAAGCTTCGTGTACCATCATTCACTACCAGCTGTGGAGGGTATAAAAACCAAGCAAAAACTAGTTAAGTTAGTTGTAAAGTTACTCTGACTTTAACTAATCTCATACAAAATTATAAATGGTTGATTTGTTTTGAAATTCAGTATTAAAAAGGCGTTTGCAAGTTAATTAAAATATCGATATTATCAATATTTCATTTTCATATATTGGGTTGCCTTACTGCGCTCATACTTTGACGACATATTTTCAAATTTAATTGTATTTAACTACTGTGTGCCACTCATACAAGCCTAACTATGCACCACTTTGTAGTGTGCTTTGCAGTTTTCCCATTATACCTAAGAAGGATGAATGAATATATCCACCACCGCCAGTGGTGAACAAGGGTATACTAAGTTTGTCATTCCGTGTGAAACTGTTTTATTATTCATCTCAGACCACATTAAGTGTGTATAGTCTGGCTCCTTGAGCAATTCTAGCATTGTCCGTCTGTCTGTCAGTCTTTACGTGTGTCCCTCTGTTAAAAACTCGCACAGTTTCGAAAAACGGAACAGAAAAGAACAATGTTGGTGTCAAATTACTTCTAGTTATCCTGAGCTGTTTGGGATTCCAACAAAATCGGCTCAGTAGAATAAGAGTTATGAATCCAAATGTTGAAACATCACCCTAATAAATTTATAATTTTGTTCAAAAGCTAACATTAATGATGGTATAATGCACGGATTGATATACGATTTTTTAACATAAATTTCTTCTTTATGACTCAAAATCAAACTGTTAAATTTCGTGAAGATCGGTCTGTAATTTACCGAAGCCAACTTTCGGAAAGAAGTCTAGTACACCTAAAAACGTAATGGTACCGCAATCAAATTTGTAAAGGCTCTCTTTTATAGGACTTACAAAAACTCTGTTAAATTTCGTGATAATTTACCATAGACCCGTAAAGTTTACTCTCGGAAAACAGTTAAGTACGCCTTAAACCGCAACGAATAATGTTTTTGCAGAATTTGGTCTCTTGTAGTTTCAAAAAGGGAAATCATTTATGGTCGGAAATAATACCATGCAATAATGATTGGTCCAATATTTGCCTTTGGGCTCGTACAAAGCAGCTTTCTGAAAACTACTTTAAAACTATAAAACGCTATAACAAAGTTCACTTCTACATCGAAATTTGTTTTAATTGAGGTTTTTTAATATCAGAAATCACTTTCAAGAATTTTGTGATGATTGGCCTATAATTTGCCATGGGTCCAATATAAATTTCGCTCTCGAAAATAGTTTTGGTTCGCTTAAAACTGTTACGAGTCGTCTACTCAAATTTGTTAAAATTAAGTTTTATATGACAAGAAATAAAAGCAGAAAGCTTTTTGATTGTCGGTCAATAATTTAACATTTGTAGGTCTAAACCGCAACTAATTTGTCTACTGTCGTCCGGTTTTATAAAGATCAATTCAGATTTTTATAGATATCATATAGGGCCCACACCTGAAATATTCTAAGTGTCGGTGGAGGGTTTTAAAGACAGCCGAATATAGCACTCTTACTTGTTTATCCTTCTTTGAGGAGCACTTAAATCAGCAATTTACTGCCACCTAATCAAACTTGTATTGTTGCATTATTTTGTAAAAAATGTAGGCGTTTTTTTTTTGTTTTTTGGCGAAATCAATTTTTTATTCTATCAATAATTTTTTTAGCATGTGTTCCAGAAATTAGCGGCCAAAACCACCGCCACCACCATATCCTGATGCTTGTGCACTGGCTTGAGCACTAGCAGAACCGCCACCGAAACCCCCACCGCCTCCAGGATAGCCGCCATAACCACCACCAGAATATCCACCATATCCACCGCCAGGATATCCACCGCCTCCATATCCGCCGCCTCCAAATCTACCACGACCATAGTGACGGGCTAAACGAATGTGTTCAATATTGTCATGATTATTTTCATCAGCCCGACTGAAGCAAACTGCCAAGGAGCACAGTATCAAAATTGCTGCCAAAAACTTCATTATAAGTTAAAGTTTTTTATTCTTTTAAAAACTATTACAATAGATGTTTCCTTTTCAAGTGTCGATTAATTTCTATCGGTTTGATCACAAAATTGCAATATTTATATGTTTAAGATTTTTAAATCAAATGAAAAATTTGTCGTAATAGATTCTAAAACCAAATCAAAATATTATAAAAAACAACTAATTTAAATAAAAACACTTTATTTGATGCGTATTTAATTTAGTTTTTAATGATTATTTTTTATGTTATTATTTTTTGAATATTATCTAAAAAAAAAGTTCTTAAAAACAAAAAATGGTTCATCGTGTTTCATAAGTACAGAAAGAGTAGAATGCCGTAATCTTATGAGAGAGATAATTATTGGGAAAGGGTTTTAAAATATTCAGTTGGAAGATTTATGGATATATTTTTGTTTTTAAATCCTACACCACCAAAGGTGAAGTGGGTATTAAAGCCATGCACAAATACAACTGTTCGTTCAAGTTTCTGTGTGTTTAATAAAGTGAGTGCGTATTGATGAGTGGACTAGCATTAAGCAAAAACAAAATGACGACGCATTGCTCTTTTAAAAATGAAATTCTACTGCGCATGACGTCAAAATGACGCCACGCAAGACCAAACTGAATGCGATTTTTTTTTCAAAACAAAGCACAATTGTCTTCGTTTACGTCACACAAAATAATGGGCCGGCTTAATGCGTAATCTTGTTTACTGTTTGTCTATTCCAGAGAAAAATATTGCGACAAACCCTACAAGAAATGCACAGAAAAAAAATTACTAACACACTTCCAACAACTTAACATTAGTTGTACCACTCTCTCATGTATGTTAGAGAAGAACAACTAAAGACACTGCTTAAAAATTCCATTTTTTTTATATGTTTCTTTCATATGCTTTACTGGATGATTATTGTGAAAATTTTTAAGTTGTTTTAATTTAATATTGCAAAATATTATTTGTTATTTTGTAAAATTATCCAGTTGATTCTCTGAAAACAACGGAAGTCACGTACGAACCGTTCGTGTGAAAAGGAGTTCAGGTAGCTGTCATTAGGGTGGTGGCTCTGACCGGGATACTCGTTTTAGATTTCGTGCTGGCAATAAAAGAGCAAATAATACCTTTTACTAAAGCACCTGATGGCTTTTGAAGTAGGTATTGGCTTTTTAAGATGTACGAGAAATTAATTGATCCCAAATACGTTTACCTGCATTTTGAATAAACTTTAAATAAGAAGACCCTAAAACCAGATCCAGACCCATGGAGAGAATTGGCCCAACAGATAAAAATGTGGCGGATGGTCTTGATTCCATGTGTATGTCCGCAATAATTCAGAAAGTTGAGTGAACTGGTTTTTGGAACACCCGGCCGTTTGCTAGATTTCGCTGCTAATGGAGTTACTAATATGAGACCTACGTACATATTTTGTACTTGTTTAGAATTTGGTTAATAAAAATTATAATTTAAAATGAAAATTAAAAAAAATGTATTATTTTATAAAGGTTAGTACTAACCAATATTTACGTTATGACTAACTAGTTAGCGTTAACCATTATTTAGGCTATCATTTAAAGCATGAGTAAACAGTACAGATATATTTCCGTAGTCGAGTGGAATTCACTAGTTAGAAAGAGAGGCAAAATCACAAGAGTTTCGGTTAGTTTTTTCATTTTGCTCTTAATAAACCAATAGAAACTTTAACCAATATATCAGTCAACACTACCGGTCACATAACTAGAAAAATGACCGGTAGTCTTCTTGTATGGTATGTTGCAGCAAATGTCAAAATTATTGCCGATTTCTTTTCTGAGAAAAATATGTTATAGTATATACATTAGACTGGTCGCATCTTGTATGGGATTTTTTTTTAAATTTAATGGTTTGCGCTGCTTAAAATATGAGGTTTGGTGTAAGAAATCATGATCTTATTTTTCAGCTCAATCCGACGGTGCCTAGCCGTGCCGAGTGGGGCCCAAAGTTCCCCATATTATAAAAAAAACATATTTTCTATCAGATCTTTATAGTTATACTAGTTGAAAACCGAAAATCAAAAATATGGCTTCAATACGATCTTCCGCAGAGAAAGTTCTTCAAGTGTGCCAAATTTCGGTGCTGCGAAATATGGCCCCAGGAAATATGGCCCCAAAAAATAAATGAAAATTTGCAATATGGCCCCATTTTTTTAATAAAAAATTACCCCAAAGAAATGAAAAATAACCCTAAAAATAAAATGAAATATGACCCTAAATTTGGGGTTATTCTTCATTATGAAAAATCACCTCAAAATTTTTAATGAATTTGAGCCCCAAAAAAGAACACAATGAAAGTTACATTAAACATTTTCGGTGGAGTTCATATGCCCGAAACTAAAAATCACAAATTTAGAATCCCGATTTCAAAATCCGGATAATTATACAGTTTGGATTTAAAAATCGTACGATTGATAGCATGGTTGGGCTTTCGGCCATGCGCAAGGATTTTTTTCTCTATGGTTTAACGAAAACTGCCTTTGCTTGCTAAAGCTTCACGTTATAGACGGCCTGCGGCCTGGCGCAAGGATTTTCTTTTCTATGGTATAACGAATACTGGCTTCGCTAACTGAAGCGTCTCTATATAGCCGGCCTTCGGCCGGGTGAAAGGATTTTCTTCTCTTTGGTATAACGAACTCTGGCTTCGCTCATTAAAGCTTCTCTTAATAGCCGGCCTTCGGCCGGGCTCAATGATTTCTTCCTCTATGGTATCACAAACACCGGCTTCTCTAACTAAAGCATCTCTGCATAACCGGCAAGTATTTTCTCTACTTTGGTATAAGAATTCGGGTTTTATACTATCCCTAGAAACTGTTACATAGAATTTTATAAAATTTGTGTAAAAATGTTTGGGGTGATTTTTCATTTCTTAAAATTTGCATTTTTTATTAGTAGACGAAAAATAGCCCCAAAGTAAAAATTGTGGTTTTATTTGGGGCCATTTTTCATTTCTTGATATTGGGGTAATTTTTCATTCCACTTAAAATGCAAAAACACCCTAACGAAAAAATGAGAAACAACCCCAAAAACAACAAAAAACTTGCGCCAAAATTGCGTGTTGTTGTGTCTCATGTAAAATTTTGGGGCCGTTTTTCATTTTACTTTAGGGGCCATATTTCCTGGGGTCATTTTGCGCACCGCCCCAAATTTCAGCTTCCTATGTCATCAGATGGCTTCAGAAAGTTGCGGAAAGAATAGGACATCATGCAAACATCCTGACATACTAAGAAATTATATATTGTATAGATAGATTAAAGTATTTGCTATTTAATATTTTAGTATGATACGATCGAAAGATTTTTTCCCTAATTCGGGTACGCTCAATCCAGTGGTGCTAGCCGTTTTTTTTAGGTTAGCTTTGGTTTTCGAGATATACCGTTATTTCGAAAAAAGAAAAAAAACAACTATACACACATAAAAAAATGCCAAAGTAAATTTAACATGGCGAAATGTTGGTTGAGAATTATTTAAATTTCTCATTATTTCATATTAATTTTAAATGAAAAATATTAAAATAACCTTAAATCACGTTTATTTAATATTATTTACTGTTAAAATAACAATGTTCAATATTATTCAATATTATTCAATATTGAATCCATAAAAACCTGTTTTATATTAAAATCAAAAGTTTATCTTGTTAAATTAACATGCATACATACTTAAGTACATATGTACATTGTTGTATTTTTATGTTTAAAATATGTTTGTAAAAGAAGATAATTCCCGTATTATTTTAATTACAATTATTTGGTTTAATAGTACATCAAGTTTTCAAATTAGAATGATGACGAAAACCATATCGGGCGATTCTGCTGATGCTTCTGTTAACAAAGTAGAATACAAAATAAGAGAGACATGTGTTACAGGGGTAAGTGTTTTGATTATTCTTAAATAAATGCATATGTTGTCTCTAAAGCTTCTTCACACTGTTATATCAAACTAAACCAATTTGATTATACATGAAATCCACGTTGTTTCAACTTGAAATAACTTTCATTCAACGTGATTCGGATTGTTATTCCAATATAAATGACATTTTGCCTTAATTTTACTGCAGTGTTAAATTTACATGAATTATAGTTATTTTAAAAGAAAAAATGTTGTTCGCAAGTTATTGTAAAATCAGGTTGATTTAACATGAAAAACGTATGAAGAAAATAGCGAACTAGTGCTTTTTTTAAGTGAACGGAAATATACAATCACCTCAGTGAACAACTGTACCCAAGACTAAAGGTACGTTCAGACTAATGAAATATTTGACAAAAATATTTGTTCTGATATTTGCTTCAAACTGTGTGAAACAAAAAACTATTTTGTTTAGTGTTCACACTAAGCTCAAATATTTGACAAATTTTGTTTGTTAAAACAGTTGGCAAATAGTGTCAAATAAAATAAATGAAATCATGTTTGCCGTGCGTTCAGACTTAGACAAATATTTGCATCAAATAATTATTTAATTAAAGTGTTCAAAAATTAAAATATATTTCACAAATAGTAAAAATTGCCAAATTAGCGGAAATTTGCAAAAATTTGCTAATAGCGGTATTATAGCAAAGCCTAATAGTTATTCAAAATCGTTAGAGCTGTAAAGATTCACAGGGAAAAATCGCTTCTTCGCGAGCATGGCTAAAATTCGCGAAAAATTGCAAGCTTGGAAACAAACCCTAAAATTTTTTTAAATTCGCTTCATCGGTTAAAAAATAGAAAATGTCGGGGAAAACAAAAAATAAATAAAAAATTTGCAAAAATAGCGAAAATTCGCGAACAATTTTAACATTTCAAACAAAACCACAAAATTAATTAAGAGTGCCTAAAACTATAAAGGTACGTTCAGAATTTTAACATGTCAAACAAAACCATAAAATTGATTAAAAGTAGAAGGAATGGCAAAAATTCTATAAAAATTTCTAAATTAGCGGAAATTCGCAAAAATTTGCTACAAGCGGCATGATAGCACAGTCTAATAATTATTAAAAATCTTTAAAACTGTAAAGAATCCGAAAACTTACAAGAAAAATTGCTTCTATAGGTAACATGGCTAAATTTATTTATCATTGTTTGCTCTTACAATTTTTTTGTAATATCAAATAAATGTTTGCTCAAAAACTACTAAAATATTTGATTTTTTGTGTTCACACTATGTTCACATTGGACAAATATTTGTTTGCCGGCAAATACTTTTATTTGCTCAAAATCAGCTGTTATTTCATTTGACACTCAAAAATATTTTGTGTTCAGACTACGTTAGTGAAATATTTGATGTTTGCTATCAAATATTTCATCAGTCTGAACGTACCTTAAGATTTAGGATATCTCCTTTCTTTTCTAGAAAACTTATATACGCACGCAGAGAAAAAATATGTTTAAATATAAAACTATATTATATAACTATAACTACTCAATAACGGACGTGTGTTACACGTACTTAAATACGTGTGGCATACTTTGTGTGTACGGGGTACTCGGAACTCTTAGGTTTTAGGTTTACTTTTATATAGACATGGCCGCTTTTTCATTCATTATCAGCAACCCACAAAGTGAACGAGAAAGTTTCCGTCTTTCATACAATTTAATGTATTTTGTATAATCGTTATGTTATCAAACTAAAATACTTTCTCATATACTTAGTATACGGTGCTGTAATTAACATAATGTACTTGTTCATATACAAAGTATATGGAATTTTGCAACAACACACCTTACCGAAGAATTTAGAAAAAAAAAAAAAAAAAAATTTGTATTTTATTGTTTATTGTTTTTTAATTTATAATTATTTATTAATCTATATATATAAAATTGTAACGTTAATGACTGACTCACTGACTCACTCACTGATTCATCATCGCACAGCCTAAACGCCTGAAGCTAAAAACTTGAAATTTGGACCAGAGATTGGTCACCCCCCAAATTGATCCACTAAGACGGATTTTTGGAATTTCAAATGTTTATGGGGTAAAAAAAGGTAAAAACGAGGAAATACGGTAACCTTATATCTCCAAAACTAAAAGAGATACAAAAAAATTTAACACTTATCGTTGTTCTTTAAAAAAATAAGCGAATAGGTAGGTGTCTGGTACTTTTTTGAAATTCGGCCCTTTTATGGAGTAAACGGGTAAAACCTGAATTTTGGTACTTTTTTGACACCCCATCTATCTTTTGAACCAATAAACGTAGAATCAAAGTTTATACCACATTCGAAACTTATCAAAAAAACACGAAAACGAATTTGGTACTTTTTCGAAATTCGAACATTTAAGGGGTGAAAATCGTATCTATTTTTGGTACTTTTTTTACAAAACATTTTCCTCCATTCTTTGACATATTCGTAGTAGATTATGGGCTCCCACTACAGTACTGAAAATTTTGATAGTTTAAAGAGGGGAAAAATAGTACCAAAAAAGGAAATACGGGAAATTTGATAGTTTTGTTTAGCTTTTTGGTTCTACAACTGGTATTTTTTTTAATAATCGTTAATATTGGACCTAGAAACATAAAATTCAACATGTAATGTCCTGAGTGGATTAGAATCTATGAGGGAACTTTTTCGTACTTTTTTGTTCTTTAACTGGTACTTTTTGAATTTTCGTTAGTATTGGACCAAGAAACATAAAATTCAAGATGCAGTGTCCTGAGTGGATAAGAATTTATAAGGGGAAGTTTTTAGTACTTTTTGTTTATTAACTGGTACTTTTTGAATATCCGTTAGTATTGGACCTATAAACATAAAATTAAACATGAGAATCTATAAGAGGGAAATTTTTGGTATTCATTAACTGGTCCTTTTTGAAATTCGGTTAGTATCGGACCTAGAAAGATAAAAATAAACATGCAAGGTCATGAGGGAATGAGAATCTGTAAGAGGAATCTTTTTGGTACGTTTGCGTTCTTAAACTGGTACTTTTTTAAATTTTCGTTAATATTGGTCTTATGAACATAAAATTTAACCTTCAATGTCCTGAGTGAAAAAGAATCTGTAAAAGCGCTTTTTGGTACTTCTTTGTCTTTTAACTGGTACTTTTTGAATTTCCGTTATTGTTGGAACTAGACACATAAAATTCAATATGCAATGTAATTAGTGGCTAGGAACCTATAAGTGGGGAGTTTTTGGTACTTTTTTGTTCTTTAGCTGGTACTTTTTTAATTTCCGTTATTATTGAACCTTTTAACTTAAAATTAAACATGTAAGGTCCTGAGTGAATGAGAATCTGTAAGAGGGCTTTTTGGTACTTTTTTGTTCATTAACTTGTACTTTTTGAATTCTCGTTGGTATTGGACCTAGAAACATGAAATTAACCATGCAAGGTCTCGAGTGAATGACAATCTGTTAGAAGGATCTTTTTGGTACTTTTTCATTTTTTAAATGGTACTTTTTTTAAATTTAAATTACATTGGTCTTATGAACATAAAATTAAACCTGCAAGGTTAATACCGCTTATTGGTACTTTTTAGTTCTTAAATTGGTACTTTTTGAATATCCGTTATTATTGGACGTAGAAACATAAAATTCAAGATGCAATGCCCTGAGTGGATAATAATCTGTAAGAGGGCTTTTTGGCACATTTTCGTTCTCTAACAGTTACTTTTTTTTAAATAAACTGGTACTTCTTTTATTTTAATATTTATTTTTGTGCATTAAATCAAAAAAAAAAAGGAAATAGGTGTCTGGTACATTTACGAAATTCGGCCGTTTTAGGTAGTAAACGGGTAAAACCTGTATTTTGGAACTGAAAATACTGAAATTTTTGATACTTTAATGGGGGGAAAAATAGTGCCAAAAAAGGAAATACATACGTGAAATTTGATATTTTTCATTAGCTGTTTGGTTCTACAACTGGTATTTTTTTAGTTATCGTTAATATTGGACCTTAAAACATAAGATTCAACATGCAAATCCTGAGTGGATAAGAATATATTGCGGAATTTGTTGGTACTTTTTTATTCTTTTCCAGGTACTTTTTACGTTAGTATTGGACCCAGAAAGATAAAATTAAACATACAAGGTCCTGAGTGAATGAGAATCTGTAAGAGGGGTTTTGGTACTATTTTGTTCTTTAACTGGTACCTTTTTAATTTCCGCATTTATTGGATTTAGAAACATAAAATAAACAGGCAAGGTTCTGAGTGAAAGAGAATCTGAAAGAGGGATTTTTTGGTCCTTTTTCGTTCTCTAACTGGTACTTTTTTTTATAAAGTGGTACTTTTTTTAATTTAATATTTTTTTTGTGCAATAAATATAAAAATTAAATTATTGTCTGGTACGGCCGTTTTAATACAAATTATACAACATTTGTAACTTATCTACAAACTACAAATGCATATATGGTACTTTTTCGAAATTCGAACGTTTAAGGGATAAAAATTGTACTTATGTTTGTTACTTTTTCAAAAGATTTTTTCGCCCTCTATTTATCTTTCATTGCAGAGCCTTAACGTCTGAAGCTAAAAGGTTGACATTTGGACCAGGGGCTGTCCTCTCGCCAAACGATCATGCTAAGCTCATACCTCCTTAACTAAAAGAGATGAAAAACATTAACACTTATTGTTGTTCATTAGAAAAATTCGCTAACCTGATATCTCCTTAACTAAAAGAGATACAAAAATTGAATTCTTATTATTATTCATTAAAAAAATAAACGGACAGGTTTCTGGTACTTTTGTGAGGTACGACCTTTTTGGAGTGTAAAAGGGTAAATAAAAATTATATCACATTCTAGCTTATCTAAAAAATACAAAACAGATTTGGACTTGTTTTGAAATTCAAACGTTTAAGGTTTGAAAATCGTTCCTAATTTTATTACTTTTTTACAACATTTTTCTCCATCTATCTATATTATATAAAACTGTAAAGTTACTGACTGACACATTCTAAGATCCTGACGCTAAAAAGCTGACATTTGGCCCGGAGGCTGGCCTCTCGTCAACTCGATCCCGCTTACCTTAAAAATCGAAAACAAAAAAAAAAAAAATACAAAAAATTTAACACTTAATGTTGTTCATTAAAAAAATAAGAGGACAGGTGTCTGGTACTTTTTCGAAATTTGGTCCTTTTGGGGAGTAAACGCGTAAAACCTGTACATATTTTGGAGCCTTTTTGTCACGCCACCACTGTATGTACCTTAGAGACACAACTTTTCTGGACATCATTGCCCCAAGGGACTACATCTTGTATGCAATATGGGATAATAAAACACATTTTTAAGTTCAATTTAAGCCAAACATTTTTTTTGCTCAATTGGCGAAGTCCCTCACGTCCACCAAAGTTTTTTTCATCCCATAACAAAAACGTACTAAGCTATAGGCTCCAACTACAACATTGACATTTTTAATACATAAATGGGGAGAAAAAAGTATCAAAAAGGATAATAATCATTTGCTTTTGTGTTCTACGAACCTACATATGAGATGAAAAATGTTGGAACTATTTTGCTTAAACCTGTTTACATATACTTTGGAATATAAATATGTTCATGAAAGAAAAGGCCTGATTACAAAGTACCGGGTTAAATGCTAGAATTAAAACAAATTTAAACCTAGAAAAAGAAGTTTTGGCATACAAATATGTCAACGAAGGAAAAGAAGACGCTAACGAAGTAGCGGGTTAAATGCTAGTAATTTATATTTTTTTATATTTATTTATAATAATCCTAAAATAATTTCATTATAGATTAAAAAACTTAAATCACTGGTAACAAAGAAAAAAAAACAAATAATTTTGCATAAATTGAACACATTTAAAAAGACTTTTACAATAAAGGTATTCACGTCAATTGTACTTTTGCGAAAAAGCATAATTTCAAAAACAACAACAACTCCATGGACAATTTTTGAGAAATAATTTTCTGTGTGGTTGTTGTTATGGTTTTGCAATTTTACTTTTTCGCAAGAGTGCAACTTTTGCCATGAATACCTTTAACAAAAAAAAAAAAAATAAATTAAAACTTTAATAAATAAATAATAAAGAATAATATTCTTGTCAAGGAGCCGATGAAAATTCTTGCACAATCCTCCAGAACTTAAAATTCGTTTTAGAAAGCAGCAATAATTAAAAAACAAATGGGAAAAATATACAGCACAATTTGTTAAAATGTGAACCTACCATCTCTTCTTTATTTTCTGCTGAGAGACGCTCCACAATTTGTATTTGCTCTTCATTTTGAACAGGAAACACAGTTTGAAATGCTGAAATGCACTTCTTGGATGATTGAGTCAAATACGCTAACATTTTTGCTCGATTTTCCAGCACTTTTTCTAATGAGAACTTTATGGTAGAGTTGGGTAGTTCATGAACGAACTAGTTCAATTGAACTAGTCAGTCAGATGAACGTTGAACTGTCATTCAGTCTGACAGTTCCTTTTAGTTCAACAGTTCACTTTTCGTCACTTTGTCTTTTGCGTCAGCAGTCTTTTGATAGGGTTCATTTAGTTCAATTCATTTAGTTCAATTCATTTAGTTCACAGGTTCATTTACTTCAGTTGCTAGTCCACTTGATTTCTTATTCTTTACCGCACTGATTGAAAAGAAACAACAATAGTATTAGTGTCTCTATGTTTAACATTATATTGTTTCTTTTACTCATTGCCAGATAACTTTAAACATTTTCATAATAAAATCAAGGCTGCCATACTTAGAGATGTCTAGCTGCGATTTTTTCGGCAATTTATAAAATATTTTTTATTATTAATAAAGGGTCACATAGACACATACTTATCATGCTCATGCAATCAGCATGTGTTTGTAAATTTGAAATTTTTATATATGTATGCGTCACACAGAGAATGCAGTATGAAAAACCAAAATAGGTTTGATTTCAAAATGAACTCATACTGCTGACAGTTGTTCAATGAACAATAAAATAAATTATTAATTTTATGATATATTTTTCTTTCAATTTAAATTAAAACAAATTTAAAATAGTTTCTGAGAAAAAACGTGTGAAGAAAGTATGGGTTCTCTTGAATTTCACGAAATGACATTTATTTTAAAATGATGATTGATAGGTGTGTAGTAAAATATCAATCACACACGTATACGAAGGATTCATCGGCAGTAGTTGTCAACAGTATGTGTCTATAGGCCTCTTAAGATTTCCGTAGGACATGCTGAAATTTATTGTTGAGGTGATTTTGTCGGCATTAACATAGAGTTTTCACCTGAAAATTTTTTGTCATACCAAATGTCAAAATCTATATAAAAAAACTCGAAACTTTCTGTCAGCGTTTTTTTTAATATGAAGTTTGACGTTTGGAATGACAACAATTTGTCAGGTGAAGACGGTTTGTAAGATAAGTCATGAATTTGTCAACGCAAATATTTTGGGAGTAAAAATTTATATTGTGCATTATTTGTCAGTGCTTTATAAACAAATGTCTCTATTGTGAATAAATTGTCAGTGCTTGTATTCTGAAAGAAAAATATACAAAATAAAACACTAATAATTATATGATAAAATAAATAATGAATAATGTTTATCTTAATTTTTCTTATTAATACTCCTTCAATAAAAGAAAAAAGTAATTTAATTGAGCCCTACCTTAAAATGCAAATTAAAACTTACATGTTCCCTACATGTTTTTAGTTTGGGAATTCGTTCCCATAAAATTTGTTATAGGAATCATTCACAATACAAAAAAAAAAAAAACACACAAATAAAAAAAATATAGGAATATTTTCATGGGAGTAGTTGTTTGAGGTAGGGGTGCTTATTTTGAGCAAAACGAGTCAGAGTGTTTCCATTATGTAATAGTATTTCACTTAAGCGGCTCATACACTTAGAATAAAATTGTTCAATTTTACGTATAGTACAATTATATCGCCAATGTGTATGTGATATTCGAAGGTGGAACAATATATTGGCAACAATCAAAAGACTTGATTTTTATTGCACAACGAAAAGAAAGAGAAGTGTGTTGGCAACATTGTACAATGCTGCTTATATTATTCCTATAGGTTATGTTCGCCTTTTTATTGAATGAAACTATTGTGCGACTTATTGTAAAATATAGGACAAAATGGAAATGATATGGCGAATATCATATACAATAATATTGCAAGTGTATGGGCCGCTTTACATGTTTTGGGCCACAAAACTACATTTGCAGCAAAACAGGTGTTCTGCTACTTGCTACTTGTTTTCCCATACATTTTTCATGTTCAAAAAACTCAAATAAATACTAGTTTTGCTCCAAAAAATGTCGAAAACCATGAAACAACTCAGAGTTTTATTATTGGTGATTAACAATTTCGAAAAAAATTACAGATTTACCAAAATAACAAGACTTATTAAATTATATGTATAATGTGTATTAAAAAACATATAAGAAAATATTTATTATTTTACAAAAATATTTTTTGCTTTCAACATTAATGCCAAATTGATTTCGAAAACCAAAACCAGTTTTACATAATGGAAGCACTCTTGACACGTTTTGCTCAAAACAAGTTGACAACAAGCTGATAGTGGAAACATAGTATTAGAGTCTCAAAATAAATTAATAGCTTATCTAATTTCAGTGTATTTATCAAAAATAATAATTGGAAATTTAGCACGTCGTACGGAAATCTTTTTAATAATAAAAAAATCGCCATATATTTTATAAATCGCCGAAAAAAATCGCAGTGTAGTCAAAATGTTTGAAAATTGCCACATATGGCGAGACATCTCTTAATATGGCAGCCCTGATTATATTATGAACATATTTTAGTAATCTGGCAATGAGTAAAAGAAACAAGTATATTATAATAACATAATAACATATAGAAACTTATAATATTGTTGTCTCTTTTCAATCAATTCGGTAAAGAACATGAAAAATACTATGCATTTTGTTTTTGTAAAATGAGTGAATGCCAAATTTATTTGTTGAAAAACAAAGAAAAGGAAATTTTATAAAAAATACACAATTGTGTTTTTGAACTTTATTAAAAATTTATATTTATTACATTATATTTATTATATTTAAATATTTATTAAAAATTTAAATAAGTTTTTTTAAGTATTTAAATTTTTATTAATTTTTTCAAAGCTTGACACACACAAAAATAAACAACAACAGAATAAGAAATCAAAACAAGCAACTGAAGTAAATGAACCTTTAAACTACATACATGAACTGACTTAAATGAACTGACTGACGAAATATACAGCTGGCTCAAAAGACTGACTGACTAAAAGTGAACTACTGAACTGGAAGAACGAACTAGTTCACTTTTTTTAAATGAACTCTATTGAAACGTCACTTAAATGAACGATTAAGCCCAAGACTACTTTATGGACTCTTGCTCTTTTTTTATTGCCTCCAGGTCATGCTTAACAATTTTGATTTCCTCTGTAAAAATTAAAAGTTTAATGGCCATTTTCTCATTAAGCAATTATCTTTTTTCCCAACGAAAAACTGCACATTAAAGAAATTTGGTTTTCTCAATGTCTCATTTGCTTCGATTTTATCGCAAAGCTAACCGGCACTCATCTGCCAATTATTTATTTTCCTTTTATTTGCCGTACAGATAAATTCAATCAGCTGACTCCCAACTTTTACATGTATTTTGAGTGGCGTTGCCAGCTGAAAACAATGTTTTTTGTCGGTATATTGAGAAACCCCCCAGCCAGCAAAATGCTTCGACATTGTCGGAATCAGACATTTCGTGCAAATGTCTGACTACATTCTTAAAGATTTCGTTCAGATTTCTGTCAGACATTGAATATTCTTACTGTCTGGCCGATTTCTGATCGATTTCGAATGGATATATCGGGGGGAATTTATGTATAGATATGTCCAATAGAATTCCGACGGAATTCATTCAGATTTGTCTAAAGAAACTTATTGTTTTTTTAAAATAATGACAATTGTCATTCAGTTGGAAATAATTTGAATTTTATTTGTTCAAGATAAAAAGCATAAAAAAGGTACGTATGTACGTGTAAAATTTATAATTATGTACATATTTTGCAATAAAATTATTTCTTTCAGCTATCAGTTCGAAAGCAAAAAAATCTCGGCTAACAAATCAGAACTTCCCATGCGTTTTTCATTAGATTTCTGTTAGATATCTATCAGAAATGCCGACAAAAAACCAAAATTCCCCACGACATGTCTGTCTGAATTTGTGTCAACCACTTCATACGGTTTTGGGTCAGAAATCTGACAGAATTCGTATACGATTCCGACTTTTTTGCCGACGTTTCTCTCAGATATCTGAACGACGTCGGATTATTTTGCTGGCTGGGCCAAAATCGTTAACGGACAGTTTATCGTTCCAATAAATTTATGTTGACATTAAGTAACAGACAGTTTGTCGATACATTGAGAAAATGGCCATAAGTAAAGTAATATTAAAGACAAATCAGGTTGGAATAACCATTAAGTTTTTTTATTTCATCACCACTTATTGAAGCCATTCCATGTGTGTTTTTTCACAAAGCGGAACATTTAGATTTTGCCTATCCAACGCTTTTAACAGAGCGCGTGTGGCTCTTGTTGAGGGCCGAAATTCCATATACCATTCGGCTAATTCATCCTTCAATGAAGGCTTTTTAGCTTCCCTTATTAGAGGCATATCAATATCTGCGTTTACAATATTGTTTAGAGAGTACGTTGATTCTTCATTTAATGCTGCATTATTTAATATTTCAACAGTTTTGTTGCTTTCCTCAATTCCTTTATAGTCAAAAGCAGGACAGGAGCACATTTTTTTCTCTCCTGCGCCGCCAATCGTCGTAGATCACGCTTGCTGAATCCCTTCATAATATTATTATAAACTTTATTATAACTTGCCGTTGCTCTTTTGTTATTATTGTTGCTTTTTGATTTATTATTGCACTTTTTAATTTTATAAATTACTAGCTTAACCCGTTGCGCTTCGCTACAATGCTTTAGCCAACTTTGAAGACTTTCCCTTTAATAGTTCTTCAGTAGAGAGATATTTATTTTTATTTTCAAAAGTGTAGTATACCATAAGAGTGATTTCTGCAAAGTTTGAACATTCTTACTATAACAGTTCTTAAGATAAGAGATATTAAACATCGTCGTTCTATGGGGGGTACCACTTCCCCCGCTGCTACATTATTTGAATTTTTGCGCTCAGAAGATCTTACTACCAAAAGTTCAACAAAATGTGTGCAGCGGCTCTTATTAATATTTCTGTATATGAGGGGTACTGCTCCTACTCTGTTTACCCCGCCCATTTTTATATTGAAATTTATTGTTTACCATAAAAGTAGTTTTAACCACGTTTGAAGGCTGTCCCTTTTATATTTCTTCAGTTGAGCAATATTTAATATATGCATCCTACGGGAGGTGTTTCCACCTGCGCCTTCCCACTTTATTTTTATTTTCAAAAGTGTAGTACACCATTAGAGTGACTTCCACAAAGTTTGAACATTCTCACTACAACAGTTCTTAAGATATGCGATATTATACATTGGCGTCCTATGGTGGGTACCACTTCCCCCGCTGCTATTTTGTTGTAATTTTGGGGCTCAGAAGATCATACTACCAAAGGTCCAACAAAATGCGTGCAGTAGCTCTTATTAATATTTCTATCTGTGAGGGATACTGCTCCTCCCTGTCTACCCCGCCCATTTTTATATTGAAATTTATAGTTTACCATAATAGTAGCTTTAACCACGTTTGAAGACTCTCCCTTTAATAGTTTTTCAGTTGAGCGATATTTAATATATGCATCCTATGGGAGGTATTCCCCCCCCCTGTGCCTACCCTCTTTATATTTATTTTCAATAGTGTAGTATACCATAAGAGTGACTTCTACAAAGTTTGAACATTCTCACTATTACAGTTCTTAAGATATGCGATGTTAAACATTAGCGTCCTATGGGGGATTCCAATACCCCCGCTGCTATTTTATTTCAATTTCGGGGCTCAGAAGATCCTACTACAAAGTAGCAACATGCGTCCAGCGGCTCTTAAGATATGCGATAATTAATATTGGCATCCTATGGGGGGTACCAATTCCCCTGCCCCTATCGAAAAAATAAGTAGCCTATTTTATTTTTAGGGCTCACGTGATGTTACTGTAAAAATTTCAGGAAAATCGGTTCAGTAGTTTCGGAGTCTATAAGGCGACAAACAAACAAACAAACAAACAAACAAACAAACATACAAACATTTTTCATTTTTATATATATATAGATAATTAACTTTAAAGCCGCACATCGAACTCGCTCATCAAACTCACAGCGCTAGAAATTAAAAACTCACGCGTGAGTTTGACGAAAATCAAAATACTTTTGATTTTTATAAAAATGTTAAGCCAGTTTGATGCGTGTGTTTTTAATTACTTTAAATATCTTTTATGTTTAGTTTATAAGTAATTGTTTGCAAAAATTGATTTTTAAAATTGTTTAAATGAAATTTTATTGTTTGACAAATAAATGAATGTTTTCAAACAAAAAAATTTAACTGTTTTTATTTTAACGAAAATTTCAAATAAAATTGGTCTACATTTAGTACCAAGGCGAATTCATACAAGGTGGTCTTATTTTGAAAACGTTTTACAGCACTGTAAAATATTTTAACGTTGTGTCAAAAATTCAAACAAATGTTTGATTTTGTTTTTATATTAAATTGTGTTTTTTTGAAATGTTTTAACTTGAAAAAGTTTTAAATTTTACAATTTTAATCGCAAATTATAGAATTTAGTTAAGATTCCCCAGAACCAACAGGACGGTATACCATTTTGACACAAGGTTAGTAATCAGCTGTTGCTTACGTAGCAAGACAAGTTCACCTGGTGTAAATTCGCCTTGTTTAGTACTGTATCATGTACATTGTACAATATGTAGTAACCAAAAGCAAACTCTGTGTAACTATTTGGCTTACAATTCTGAGTACTCGGAATATTAGTAACTGGGTATATTATGGTTGTCTCTCAAAAATGACAATAATGAGTTTTAATAAATTAAAAATAGTATTTTCCTCTTTTCCAGCAGCAACGATTGAAAAACAACCATGCTATTATAAGTGTTAAACATATTTTAGTTATCATTAACCATAAAACGTTAGTATACAACCATAATATGGTTGTGGCTTCTTGGTGCAGGACTAATTTGCCCATAATATGGTTGTTAGTATCGATTTTCTTTAAAAAATAGTTTTGTTTGAGGTGACAATATATACAATTTTTTTTTCTGGGTACAGCCATTCGCACGATTTGAATTCGCAAAGCGCCATATTTAACTTATGGTGTACGGAAACTCGTGTGTTGTACTTGCGATCTTGCCGTAGTTTCTTTTAAATATTTTAGTTCCATTGAGCAAAATTTTGCAATTTGAATAGAGATATATGTATATCGGTTTGATGTTTTTTAAGAGTATCGATATTTATAACTTAAATATATCGATACTTCGAATATCTTAAGCTGAAATTATAACCAAATTAAAAAAACTTAATATACCTATGTATGCAGTGTTACCGTTGGAAATTTTCGAAAAGGGTCACAAAAAGGGGATTTCCCTGAAAAAGGGGTCAAAAAAAGGGTATTTCAATAAAAAAAAAGGGTCAAGTTTTTATAAGCAGTATTTCCCATTTAAATGAACATAATAAGACCAAGTTTTTTTTATAAGAAAACAAAAATAAATAATATTTCAGGTAGGAAGAGCTCAAAAAACTTAATTTTTTATGGAATGCTCTATCCTGTTTTCAACACCTGACAAAAAGTTTATTCTTTATCATCATAGCTAATTGTTAAATACATTTTATGTAATTTTCCGATTTAGCGATGTCAAATAAATTTTAGTGTTTGTTTTAAATTTTGCAATCGTTCGCGAATTGTAACCATTTTCTCGATTAAAGCGATTTGTTCCTGTATGTGTCAGATTTTTTAAAGCTTTTACGATTTTTAATAAATATAAGACTTTGCTATCATACAGCTGTTACAAAATATTTGGGAATTTCCGCTAATTTAGCAATGTTTACCTCTTGTTTTAATTCCTGTTAGGGCACTCTCAAAACTGTCGATTCAAAAGGGGGCGAAAAGTTCAATACCTTTTGCCATTATTAAGGGCGAATTTTTTTGAATTAAACATGCTACTGTTTAAGAAAGCAAAACACCAAATTGCATTATTCTAATAAAATGTCAAATTTTTGTTTTGAAAAGAAACCACCGTAAAAAATAACAATATGTTTGCTTTTAGGGAAATTGTACTTTACTATCAAAAATCAAGAAGAAAAAAGCATGGAATTGTAAGTTTATAATTTGAGTCTGTTCCATATCAAGCAATGCTTATTTCGAAAACATTTGTTTAGCACTTCTGTTCCGCAGTGTTGACAAAAAAACAAAATGTGAGAGCTATTTCCAAAAAAGGGTAAAAAAGTGTCACAAAAAGGTGATAATGATACAAAAGTATAATTTAAAAAAAGGGTCATTAAAGGTATCAACACCGTCGAAAAAGGGTCAAATTGATACTTTAGTATCACAACGGTAACGCTGTATGTATGTATGTACATTAGAGCGACTCACCAAAAAAAGTGCTCGATGTACCCTCCTAAAAATTAACCTTGGACTTTTTTAAGATGACATTTTAAATATTTTGGCTCCAGGGTTGACCTCTCGTGATCTGGACCAGTTTGAAAAAGGGTATATTTTTGCATGTTTTGTTACTTTAAGCATCTGTTTCCTTACCAACATATACAAGTTGGGTATCGTAAGAAAGGGGTTTTTAAGGCAAGTCCAACTGTATATAAGATTTGTCCAAGGACGATCATCCATGTCCTTTTTTTTAAGAATTTTCTGTAAAAAAAAACGGTTTTTGAAATTTTTGTTCGGGGTTGTTTGTAATAAAAGTGTCAAATTAACATATTTTAGTCTTTAGTCGATTTAATTAAATACGTGTCTCAGCTTTTTTTGAAATTCTTGCTAGTTCGCGTTTTGACAAAAATGCAATGGGGTGGTAACCCTTCGTTTTAAATAGGGCAATATGGGTATCAAATTTTATCTTTTGCCAAGTGTATCATCTTTGTATGTAAATAATTTTGATTTGTGCAAATTAGATGCATTTTACACGGTGCTCTGGAATATATATAAATGCAATTTTGTAGTAACTCTAATATGATAGCGGATTTAGTTTCTAGGTCATGTATGGATGAAAATAGGACTAAAGAAAGAAAAAAAGAAATGATCCACGACTTTTTGGCGGCATATTTTTTTCGCAAGTTAAAAAAAATTCAGGTCGTGGATCGTTTCTTTTTTGCTTTCTTTAGTCCTATTTTCATCCATACATGTTCTAAAAACTAAATTCGCAATCATATTAGAGTAACTACAAAATTGCATTTATATATATTCCAGAGCACCGTGTAATCACAATTCTAAATTATTTACATACAAAGATGATACACTTGGCAAAAGATAAAATTTGATACCCATATTGCCCTATTTAAAACGAAGGGTTACCACCCCATTGCATTTTTGTCGAAACGCGAACTAGCACGAATTTCAAAAAAAACTGAGACACGTATTTAATTAAATCGATTAAAGATTGAAATATGTAAATTTGGCACTTTTATTACAAACAACCCCGAACAAAAAATTCAAAAACCGTTTTTTTTTTACAAAAAATCCTTAAAAAAAGGACATGGATGATCGTCCTTGGACAAATTTTATATACAGTTGGACGCGCCTTAAAAAAACCTTTCTTACGATACCCAACTTGTATATGGTGGTAAGGAAACAGATTCGTAAAGTAACAAAACATGCAAAAATAGACCCTTTTTCAAACTGGTCCAGCTCACGAAAGGTCAACCCTGGAGTCGAAATATTTAAAATGTCATCTTAAAAAAGTCCAAGGTTCATTTTTAGGAGGGTACATCGAGCACGAATTTTGCTTCCATACAACTTGAGTCGCTCTAATGTACATACAAATTTATGTACATACATAACATGTAATTTTATTCTAACTTTTTATTGTTTCTGTTTATTTAAAATGTACTGCCTGACCCGCGATTTCGAACGAAACTTTCGTTTGCTTAACTTAGTGCCAGTTCACAAACTTCAAGTTTGACTCGTCAAGTTTTGAGTTTTTAGGAGAAAGGGGAAAAGAAATAATACAGTACTTTTCGTTTATAGTCACAACGCTTATAGTCACATTAGCGATATATTCCTATTATCTGTTTATTTTGCCGCTATTAGTTTATATAATATAAAGTATTAACGTTATAGTCCATTTAGCGATATAAGAACATTTGCCATATACGCCATCTATCAACAGTCATCAAAGGGATCAAATTAATGGCGTTATAGTCATATTAGCAAAATTTACTTAGTTCATTTTAGTTTTCGAATCAAAAATCCATCCAAAGAAAGAATGAATTAAATCATTTAATTTTTGTCATCAACTCTCTACTCGTAAAAAATTAGTTTTTGCCGTTGGTATCAGTTATAAAATATATTGTTATAAAAAATTTGTCTTTCAATGTAAGTTATGCGAACAAAGTTGTCGAGCGACAGGCAGTTATTTCTATAATAAAAACCAAAAAAAATAGTTCGTGAATTTCCAAGAAGAAATTTAATTAATTCGCCATATGAAATCTAAAAAATAAATTTAGTTACGAAAAATCTAAATGGTATTATATAATGGCGGCCATACGCTACACAAGATCAAGTCTCGCAATGGGTAAACTAAACTGTATGTCCATAAAAGTAATCTGTGCAATATTTCATTTTTAATTTATATATATTTATGCGCTCATAACGATTTTCTTTTCAAATTTTTTAAATTCAACTACTGTGAGCCACTCATTACAACTATACACAACCCTTACTATGCGACACTTTGTCGTGGGCTTTTACAGTGTTCCCATTTTATCTCATTTTTATATCCTTTTTATCTATCTTTGAGGAGCACTAAATCAGCAATTTTGCAAATAATTTACACATTTCTTTTTATTTTTGGTTAAACGAATTTTTTATTCTGTCCATAATTCTTACGCAGGTGTTTCAGAATTTAGCGGCCAAAACCTCCACCACCACCATATCCTGATGCTTGTGCACTGGCTTGAGCACTAGCGGAACCGCCACCGAAACCACCACCGCCACCAGGATAACCTCCATATCCACCACCAGGATATCCTCCATATCCACCACCAGGATAGCCGCCATAACCACCACCAGGATATCCACCATATCCACCGCCTCCATATCCGCCGCCTCCAAATCTACCACGACCATGGTGACGGGCTAAACGAATGTGTTCAATATTGTCATGATTATTTTCATCCGCCCGACTGAAGCAAACTGCCAAGGAGCACAATATCAAAATTGCTGCCAACAACTTCATTACGAATTATATTTATTAATTCTTTTAAAAAATATTACAAATGCTGTTTCCTTTTCAAGTATCGATTGATTTCTATCGGTTTGATCGCAAAATCGCAATATTTATATGTCTAAGATATTTTGAATTACAATAAACAAAATTAATAACTGTCCTAACACGTGCTTAATCGCAAAACAATTTTAAATAATGAAAGGTGGTTAGACTCTTGTCTTAATTTATTTTTTTTTTTTTTTGGTTATTTTATTTAATTTTTAACTACTGGTTATTATTGTTTTTTTTTCTTTTTTGTTAATTTTATCTAAAAAAAAATCCCACAAACATCCATCATGTTTCATAAATACAGAAAGAGCAGAAATGCCGTCATCTTATGTGAGAAATAATTATTGGGAAGAAGTCTTAACTTATTCAGTTGAAAGATTAAGTTTTTTTGTTTAAAAATATTTTTATTTATTTTAATAAAGTGAAGAGGGTTTTATGCATTTGGGCTGTTGTGCGCAACGGCATTTAAGTGCACCAATCTACTCGGAATCTTTTAAGAAGTTCATGAAGATAATTTGATATGGGTATTTTCATGAGAATGTCAACCACGACTCAACAAATTAGAACCCTTAAAACTTTTTTTCAATTATTGTAGATAGGAATAAGAATACTAGAACTTCACTATGCAAAGGTACTTATAGCCAAGGAACGGAAAATGGTCTTTTTTATTTTGTTTCTAAAAAATATTTAATGTGCAAGTTTAAAAAACTCTACATTTTACAGAAAATAAAAAATTTCTAGAATAGTATGGAAAAAAGCCGTCGGAAAAAATAAATAAAATAAAGTTTATAAAATAAAACGTTTGCTAAAAACTTTTGTATAAAAGAAATTCAATTTGTTTCAAAATAAAAAAATTCTGAAAATAAAATAAATATATTAAAGCATTTTCAAAAAAAATTGCATCCTTCAAAACAAATTTAAATAAAATGTATGAAGATGTTTCTGAGAATACATATATACATATTTTATTTAGAACTAGTTGACCCGACAGATGTTGTCCTGTCCAAATTAGGAAAAATTGTTGCTGTCGATTTTTAAAATCCGTTAAAAAGATACGAACGTTTGAAAGAAAAATAAGTCAAATCAATAGAGCCGTTTTCTGCTTTGAGGTAAATCAAAAAAGTGGGCTTTAAAGTGGGCGGGGCAAAATTTTATTTCCGTAAAAAATTCGTCTAAATCGATCAAGCCGTTCTCAAGTTATGCGCTTTATAGAAAAAATTGGCGTAAAATTAGGCGTGGTACATTTTTCTTTCGATGAAAACGTAAAATGGATTAATACGAACATCTAAAAGAAAAATTAGTCAAATCGATCGAGCCGTTTTTTTATTTTAGGTAAATCGAAAAAAGTGGGCGGGGCAAAATTTTCTTTCCGTAAAATCCTAAGTTGGACCATGACAATCATGTTAAAGAAAAAATCGTCCAAATCAGTCAAGCCGTTCTCAAGTTATACGCTTAATAGGAAAAATGGACGTAAAAGTAGGCGTGGTAAATTTTTCTTTCGATGGAAACTTAAAATGGATTAATACGAACATTTGAAAGAAAAATTTGTCAAATCGATGTAGCCGTTTTCTGATTTTAGGTAATTCAAAAAAGGGGGCGTAAAAGTGGGCGGGGCAAAATTTTCTTTCAGACATTTGCACGAAATGTCTGATTCCGTCAATGTCGAGGTATTTTGCTGACTGGGTTAATAAGCAATTGTCATTTTGAAATAAAAATACAACATTAATTAGAAAACAAAATTAAGTGCAAAGAGGAATGTCAAAAAAAACACAGAAAATACGATTCATGTCTTTTTTTCAACCCTGCAACTTCTCTCCCCCGCTCTTTATCAAACTAAAAAAGACATGAATTGAAAATAGGGGAGCAAATCATCATGAAAATTGGGTGTAAAAAATTTGTTTTCAAAGAATTTTTTTTTCTTTCTTCGTTTCTTTTTAAACACAGAAAAAAATATTCCTTTTTTCACAAACAAAAATTTTTTATTTAAAAAATAAAGTTTAATTTTGTGTTTTCCTTTCGTAATTTCCTGTCCTTGCTTAGCGTATTACAATTTTTTAAAAAAGCAAAAAACAAAAGTTGCAATCAACAATTTTCACTTGTCTGCCGATTTAATTCAGATACTGGTAACATTGGCGCATATTCATAAATTATCACTAACTGTTAACTTTTTTAAGTACCTATTTAAGATATTCACAGTTTTTTACTTTCAGCAAGAAAAGTTGAAACTTAATTATGGGTAAAGCTATAACTTAATTCCAACTAACTAATCCATACACTAAAAGAAAAAGAAATCATATATTTAATGAATCATTTACATAAAAAAACTTTCCTTGGGTAAATGAAAATGTTCATTGTCTAAATGGAATTTCATAGTTATAATTTATTTTCGTTAAAATCGCTTCATTGGATTTCGTAATTACATAAAAAATTTTCATTGGATATATGAAAACTTAAGTTTGTCCAAGTTAAACAAAAAAATTTTATTGGGAACATAAAAAACAATATACAAACATAACTATATTCATAAATTAATATAAAATTATAGTTTCCTTAAAAAAATGTTTAATTGTTAATTAACAAATTTAAGATTTAATAATTTCATACATCGAATGTTACATGTATGCCATTAAATACATATATGAAATCAAAAAAAAAATTTATAAAAGCAACATATTTCAATAATTGCCTTCATAAATTTTAATTTTCATTATGACAATAAAAATGTCATTATAGTAATGAAACAAAAACTTTCAATCCACTTTCAATCAACGTTGTTATTGTTATTATGGACAATTTAATCTCATATTTACGCTCTTAATTGAGTAAAAAACATAGTTTTTTAATACAAAAACTTTCAAGCCACTTTCAATCAACGTTGTTATTGTTATTGTGGACAATTTAATCTCATATTTACGCTGTTAATTGAGTAAAAAACATAGTTTTTTAATACAAAAACTACACTACCCCGGTAGACTAGCTGGTAGCGAGCTAGTCTATCAGCACCGAGGTTGAGCGATCGAATCCCGCCAGAGACAGAAAAAAAAAAAATAAAATAAAGTAAAATAAAATAAGAAAAAATAAAAAAAAAATAATTAAAAAAATAAATAAAAAAAAAAATAATTAAAAAAAAAATAAAAAAAAAATAATTAAAAAAAAAATTAAAAAAATTAAAAATTTGTTTACTTTATTGAAAGTATTCATCCAATGAATAATATTCATAGATCTAATGTAATGTTATATTAAATCCTTTTAATGAAACAGGTTTCATCGATCCAACGAAGCGCTGCATAGGTTCCTTTTTAATGCAATTTTTCATGGGATTAATGTCAAAATTCATTGGTATTGCGAAGAAAATTCTTTCAGTGTACAAAGAACAGCTGATTAAAATTATCTTATAATTTATTTGAATAGCTAAACAATTTTGGCGACCAATTTGTGTCACTCTAAAATACAGAAAACAATAAATACTCTTACACAGGGATGATAAATGAGAAAACCAATATCTTACCAACGAACTTTTAAAATCGTACTTTTTCGGCCCCAATAGTACTAAATCTTTTTTTTATAAATTTTTTTTATTCTATTTTTAAAAACAAAAATTGAATACAACAAAAAACAAGTTAGAGTGCTATATTCGGCTGTGCCGAATCTGTGCCCTCCACCGACAGTTCGAATGTTTTGGGAGTAATATCTGTATGATGTCTATTTATTATTATAACCTTTATAAAAACTGACATCTGCATTAAAAATGGTTGCGGTTTCTGTGACGAGCTAAATTTTGTTGTGATAGCATTATTAATTATGGTCTTAGGCGTACTAAACCGTTTTCCGGGAGTATCGTTTATATGGGGCCTAGGGTAAATTATACACCGATCTTCACGAAATCGAATTTTTGCAAAATCTTATATCATTCTGTGCATAATTCCACCATTTGCGTCAGTTTTTGTAAGAAAATTATCAATTTTTTTTTAGGTGGTGGTTCCACATTTTGATTCATAGCTCTGATCCTACTGAATCGATTTTACCGATTTCAATACCAAACTGCTTAGGATAACTACAAGCAATTTGACACCAAGTTTCTTTATTTCTTTTGAGTTTTGCGAAAGTGAGCGTGCTTTCAACAGACGGACATGACTAAATCGACTTAGAATTACTCAAGGACCCAGAATATATATACTTTATGGGTTCTGAGATGAACAATTAAATATTTTCACACGGCCTGACAAACTTAGTATACCCTCTTCACAACTAATTGTGGGTATAAGAAAAGTCCGTTGAAAAACTCAATATAAATTATATTCTTCATATACTTATATATTGAAGAAAAAGTTCCACAACTGCCTAGGAGTCACTCCTAGAGGATAAAATGTATGACGGACCTCCACTAGTTTTTCGTCCTTAACATTTTCCCAAATCATACTTTCCCTTTATCTCCACCCCTTAGGGGGCTCCCATACAAATATTGCGTTTTATGAAATTCTTAGATTTAATTAACTATTTCTTCTTTTGTGAATAAAAGTTGTACACAGATTTTAATCATTTATGGCTGGTTTTGTTTGCAATTTCGTTTTTTATACGTCTGGAAAAATTAGAAGTCTAGATGCATTTTCCAATTTTTAATGAATTTAAAAAAAAACAAAAATTTCAAAATTTTGATAAAACATTTGGTAAAACGACTGCGCATATTAGAAAAAAGTTTAACCTCTCCAAAAGGAAATTTTATTGCAGAATTTCGGTTTTTTTAGTTTTTTTCAATAAGCTTATGTTGTGCAACCTCCTCCATTTTCGAAATAACAGTATATCTTCAAAACCAGAGCTTACCTAAAATAACCGCAAGCACCACTGGATTCAGCGTACTCGAATCAGGTTAAAACGCCAGGTGCCCAGATTGTCTGTTTTTTCAAGTAGCACAGTGGAATTAAAAGCTTTTTATATGGACGATAAAATCCAAATTTTTGGTATCGTTAAGTTGTGAAATTCGGCCTACGATTAATAAATTCTTGAAAACACAAAGTAGCTTCTTTAAATTAACACACAAATTATCTACAATGCAGGTCAAATAGGCAATTGAAGCCGCATGTGTTACCATTTCGGGAAATTGATAAATATTGTATAAATAACCTTAAGATATGTAATATTTATTATATTTATGTTATATTTTTTTTGCACATCTTAATTTGTATACCCATTTTTGTTAAGATTGTTTTTTTTTTTTTTGATAAATATTAAAAAATGGTAACGTCATGGCCTGAAAAGTTCATTTTGCTTTCAAAGTTGGTACAAAATTATAAAAGCCATTTTCCATCCCGTTGTGCATATACCTACGAGTAAAAACACTAATCACACTGACCGAGTACAATCATCTCCGTATCAATCCCCTCATATTTTTCTTCTCTCTCCTAAAAACACAAGAGTTGAGCGTCAGAAGATGAAACGTGTGAATACAGACTTCATAAATTAACTTAAAATCTAGTTCGCTTCCTATTTCACTTCATTTCAATTTGTAGAACATGCTCGTATGTGTCTATTCGATTGTGCATTGTTTCTTTCTAAATACAAATCGATAATTTAGTATGCGTTCTTTGTCATTCAGGGTTTATCAAATAGTATTATAATAAATTGCTGTAAAATCGACTTTAAATTTATTTGAAATATTGTGTGGCGCTAAATTTCCAGTTGGATAATCGTATTTGGCAAATATTGCCGTAGATATTCGTGTTCGCATTACTATTCGGGAATATTAAAATTTGATATTCTTAGCATTACTAATTTATATCTAATGTTTTTCCAAAATCTACGCAATTGTTTATAAAATAACTTTGATAATATAATTGCATGTGCCCGTGCATAAAACTAAATTAGCAAATTGGTTTAGTTCGTTGTTTTCGGACGAAGACAATAGAATGAAGCGGTTTGTTTTTTAATTTTGTTTTTTCTTTTAACCCACTTACAACTACAATTCGAGTCGGAAAGAACCCAACCAATTGTAGGGGGATGTAAGAAAAGATAAACTCACTGTTAATTGAAGCACTGCCGCGAAAAACGTTGTAAACGCCACATTTTGCAAAAACTGTTTTTTTGCAGATAAACGTTGACTTTACTCTCTTACACAGTTTAAACATCAAATCAACCAAAACTATGCACCTTAACGCCTTCAAAATGGCGTACAAAGTGTCAGCCAGTGGAAGAACATTGCAAGTTACTAACATAATGATGAAACCGAAATGGTTTTGCAGTGCGGAATAATGTTTTAAAAGCCTTTTGCATTAAAGTTTTACTTATCACTATTTTAAATAATAGAAAAAAAAAATTTTTAAAACAAATAATGCTGCTTGTCAAAAAACGTTTTTTTGCTCTCCTGAAAAATTATTATTTTGTAACTTAAAACGTTATTCGCGGCTGTGCTTCAATTGTTGGTGTTTTGTTTAAGCTTTGATATTGTTACAGGTAAGACTTAGAGTGTTTATAACTCTTATTCGCTAAAGGTTTTATTTGTTTAATATTTTTGGATTTTCTAAAATCTTTGGAAAAGGTTTCCTGATGAGCTGGTGTAAGCAACCGGCGAAATGCGCATAGAGGCTTGCTTTCCCTCAACAATAAATTTCAGTGTATTTATCAAATATGAGAAACTGCGAATTTAGCACGTCATACGAAGATCGTATTAATAATAAACTTTGTATTCCCGAAAATAACTTTGATAATATAATTGCATGTGCTCGTGCATAAAACTGAATTGGCAAATTGGTTTAGTTCGTTGTTTTCTTACGAAGACAATAGAATGAAGCGGTTTGTTTTTTAATTTTGTTTTTTCTTTTAACCCACTTACAACTACAATTCAAGTCGGAAAGAACCCAACCAATTGTAGGGGGATGTAAGAAAAGATTAACTCACTGTTTATTGTTGGTGTTTTGTTTAAGCTTTGATATTGTTACAGGTAAGACTTAGAGTGTTTATAACTCTTATTCGCTTAAGGTTTTATTTGTTTCATATTTTTGGCTTTTCTAAAATCTTTGGAAAAGGTTTCCTGATGAGCTGGCGTAAGCAACCGGCGAAATGCGCATAGAGGCTTGCTTTCCCTCAACAATAAATTTCAGTGTATTTATCAAATATGAGAAACTAAGAATTTAGCACGTCATACGAAGATCGTATTAATAATAAACTTTGTATTCCCGAAAATAACTTTGATAATATAATTGCATGTGCCCGTGCATAAAACTGAATTGGCAAATTGGTTTAGTTCGTTGTTTTCTTACGAAGACAATAGAATGAAGCGGTTTGTTTTTTAATTTTGTTTTTTCTTTTAACCCACTTACAACTACAATTCAAGTCGGAAAGAACCCAACCAATTGTAGGGGGATGTAAGAAAAGATTAACTCACTGTTTATTGTTGGTGTTTTGTTTAAGCTTTGATATTGTTACAGGTAAGACTTAGAGTGTTTATAACTCTTATTCGCTTAAGGTTTTATTTGTTTCATATTTTTGGCTTTTCTAAAATCTTTGGAAAAGGTTTCCTGATGAGCTGGCGTAAGCAACCGGCGAAATGCGCATAGAGGCTTGCTTTCCCTCAACAATAAATTTCAGTGTATTTATCAAATATGAGAAACTAAGAATTTAGCACGTCATACGAATATCGTATTAATAATAAACTTTGTATTCCCGAAAATAACTTTGATAATATAATTGCATGTGCCCGTGCATAAAACTGAATTGGCAAATTGGTTTAGTTCGTTGTTTTCTTACGAAGACAATAGAATGAAGCGGTTTGTTTTTTAATTTTGTTTTTTCTTTTAACCCACTTACAACTACAATTCAAGTCGGAAAGAACCCAACCAATTGTAGGGGGATGTAAGAAAAGATTAACTCACTGTTTATTGTTGGTGTTTTGTTTAAGCTTTGATATTGTTACAGGTAAGACTTAGAGTGTTTATAACTCTTATTCGCTTAAGGTTTTATTTGTTTCATATTTTTGGCTTTTCTAAAATCTTTGGAAAAGGTTTCCTGATGAGCTGGCGTAAGCAACCGGCGAAATGCGCATAGAGGCTTGCTTTCCCTCAACAATAAATTTCAGTGTATTTATCAAATATGAGAAACTAAGAATTTAGCACGTCATACGAAGATCGTATTAATAATAAACTTTGTATTCCCGAAAATAACTTTGATAATATAATTGCATGTGCCCTTGCATAAAACTGAATTGGCAAATTGGTTTAGTTCGTTGTTTTCTTACGAAGACAATAGAATGAAGCGGTTTGTTTTTTAATTTTGTTTTTTCTTTTAACCCACTTACAACTACAATTCGAGTCGGAAAGAACCCAACCAATTGTAGGGGGATGTAAGAAAAGATTAACTCACTGTTTATTGTTGGTGTTTTGTTTAAGCTTTGATATTGTTACAGGTAAGACTTAGAGTGTTTATAACTCTTATTCGCTTAAGGTTTTATTTGTTTCATATTTTTGGCTTTTCTAAAATCTTTGGAAAAGGTTTCCTGATGAGCTGGTGTAAGCAACCGGCGAAATGCGCATAGAGGCTTGCTTTCCCTAAACAATAAATTTCAGTGTATTTATCAAATATGAGAAACTGGGAATTTAGCACGTCATACGAAGATCGTATTAATAATAAAGTTTGTATTCCCGAAAATAATTTTGATAACAATTATTTAAATTTTATCAAAAATAAGTCACTACACAGAAACAATTATTTTTCCAATTCAAACAAAAAATTTGTAGAATCAAAAAATTTTTTGTCTGAAATCGGTCCTATAAACAAATTTGCATATTCAAACAATTTATTTGCATTTTGTTTATTGAAAAAAACACTGATTTTTCAAACAAATAATTTAACTGAATTAAACAAAAAGTTTACTGAAATTCATATGTTATATAAAATTTCAAATTCAAAAAAAAAAAAAGTTTTTGGCACAATGTCTACACGATATGTTGAATTTCGTATGTTGTTATGTATGTTGAGTAAAGAGAACATTTGTTTAAAAATTAAAAATTCATTTGACAATTCTATTTTTTTATTATTTTATTTAAAATTTGTTATCAATTATCGCCTTTATTGCAAAAATTAATAGTTTTAGTGTAATTAACACTTAAAAAGTAAGAGTGCTTTATTGGGCTTGGTTAAATCCTCAAAAAATTAAAATATTTAAGGACTGGATTGATCTTAAAATTATTAGTAAAGTCTCACAGTTTATTAATTTATTTCAGTTCTACCCCTATGGTAAATTATGTGCAGACCAGAATGTTTTATGGATTTATTTGATACCCACACCACTATAGTGTCTGTAACACCGGTATACTTAAGTATACCGATCGACACAGTCGATATCAGGATGTCCGTCCGGCCAACTGGCTGGCTGTCCACTTTGTAGTGCGAAAAGTACTTGTCGCAATAATTTGATGAAATTTGGTACATTGGTTCTATTATTTATTGTAATTAAACGATAAGGAACGGTCCATAATTTCTCAAAGATCCCATAAAAACTTCTTTCCGAATAAGAGTCTTTGCGCTCATAAACCATTAAGACTAAATCTGGGTCAAAAAGTTTTATTGTAAATCTATTGTTCCCATACAAATACCACTCCCAAAAATATTACCAATACCATAACGTCTTAAAAATCTTGATCGGTTGAGTAATTTTTAGTATTAAAAACATAAATAAGACCAAATTTCAATACAAAACACTTGTATGTTTCAACCGTTTTAAAGTCCCGCTTTCTACGGGAGCTATAGTGAGTTTTTTTTTGCCGATTATCACAAAATTGCATCGTGTTATTTCTAGCCACTTAAAGCTAAATTGGACTATATTTTTCCACAATATCAATATTTTTTACGGTTTTGGCGTATTTAAATGATCTCCCAGAGTGGGCTTTTTCACAAGGTATGTGCGACAAAAATACCCTTTCAAATGTTTTATAGAATTTTTTTTATTAGTTTTACTTTAATATTTTTAATTTTATTTAAAAAAAATCTATTTGCCGAAAAAGCCGTTACCCCCACCGTAACCGCTGCCAAAGGACGATGATTGTGCACTAGACTGGGCACTACTTAATCCACCACCATAACCACCTCCGCCACCCAGAGGGAAGCCCCCATATCCTCCAGGATAACCACCATAACCGCCATAACCACCTAGACCACCGTATCCACCAAATCCTCCATACTGGCGAGCTACACGTACATATTCAGCGTTCTTTCTATCGCCCCGCACTCCAGCGTCAGCTGCTTCCAAAGCGTTCTTTAAGATAACATCGACTGGCAAGCCGAAACAAATAGCCAAAAAGCAGAGTACCAAAGAAGCTAGCAACACTTTCATTATTGAATTTGAATTTAATTTCTTTACAAAATTCGGATTAAAGACGATCTGATCTTATTATTTCGAAAAACGTTTGAATTCTGAGAAGTCCAACGACAAATGATGATATTTTATAGGTGGACAATATTCTTAAATTTCTTTCTATTTTAAAATACAAAGCACATACGTACGTACATGTACATTTAATTTTTGCTATAACGAATTTTAAACGCAAAAAGTCCATAATTTTAAAAACAGGTAATTGAGACAAGAACAAGTATTTCGTCTATAATTTCTAGTGCACTCGTTTTAGAAGTTTAACTACAATCCAATATTTTGAAAGAGGTGCTTGAACTCTCGTGCATTAATAATTTGGTGCAAATTAAGAATATTATTGTTTTAATATTTGTTTTTAGAAAAAGTAATGTGTATTTAGTGTTTTTTGACCTTTTTAAGTTAACTAAGCTCTAGATCTTTTTTAAAGAAAACAAAATTTTCTAAAATAGTTCAATCAATTTAAATTTTGTTTTCTATAAAAAAGACCTAGCCAGAGCTTAATTAAAAATGTAGTAATTTGTTTTAAATTTGTTATTCAGACCAATGACGAATAAAAATTCCGTATGAAATTTTTCCCTTTCGCCATTTTTTCTATTACAAATAAAAATTCCGCATGAAATTTCTCACTCTTTCCCGAAAAATTCCCTTGTAAAATAATTGTGCTACTAAGTGGTAAATGTTTGTTGTTAATACTCTTCAAAATAATACAGAAAACCAAGAACAAAAAAGTAAGTAGGGGGTGTTGATTCCACTGTGCTAGAATTTCAAACTTTTTTAGACAAGCCGGGCACCTGGCTTTTTAACATAACTCGGGTACACTGATTTTTTTTTGGGTTAGCTCTTGTTTTCGAGATATACCGTTATTTCGAAAATGGAGAAGGTTGCACAAAATATATTCGCGTAACTCAAAAAGGGCTTAGTCTATTGAAATTTAAAAAAACCCAAACTCCGCAATAAAATTACCTTTAAGTAAAGGTGAACCTTTTTCTAAGATACGTAGTCGTTTTAGAAACATAATTTGTTTTTATTGCAAAAAAAAAAAATTACGTTTTTATTAACTTTACATTTAGTGAAAGAGAGGAAAAATTTGATTAACATGGCATGTTATAAGAAGCGCGTATTTTTAGCAGAAAGTAGTCCTCCAAACCGGGAACACCCCATACAAAAATCAGGCATTCCATCAACAGGTTTGAAGCGATATGAATTCATACATAAAACCTGCTCCTTATGGAGCACATTTTTTACAGGGTAAAAACATGTGAGTGAATTTTTTGGTACTTTTTGTACTTTAACTGGTATTTTTTGAATTGCCGTTGGTATTTATTTATTTATTGAATATCAATAAGAAGAAGCCTTCGAACATAAAATTAAACGTGCAAGGTCCTGAGTGAATGAAACGGGAAAGGTCCTTAGTGAATGAGAATTTGCAAGAGGGCTTTTGGTACTTTTTTGTTCTTTACACTGATAGAAAATGCATCATAACGCTGATGTATTTTGACATCAGTACTTTGACAAGTGTCTTCGTTTTGACCCCATGACACTTTTCATTATGGTGATGTCAACCTTAACATCACTTGGCCAAAGTATCATCAGGGTCAAAATGAAATTATGTCATCAATGCGACGACACATCGGCATAACAGAAATGACGAACATGCCCTCAGTGCGATGACGCACAAATTTGATCTATTTTACTAAATAATTTTAAAAAATAGAATATAGCAATTTTTGCTTCTTATAATACATTGTAATCATGAAAATAATGTTAATAATATAAAAAATGTCGAACTGATGTCACGATAGTCATAAAATAGATGAGAAGTAAAAAATGTCAAAATTGTATAAAGACGTTTGTCATTGGATTGATGTTACTTTTTGCATCATTGATGCCATTTGTAGTACCATTGACGTCACAATTCTGATGTAATGTTATCATCAATATGAAGATGCATTTTTCTATCAGTGTAAAACTGATCGATTTTTGATCTAGAAATATAAACTTTGGCATATAAATACATACATATGTCCACGAAAGAAAGGGAGACGCTCACGAAGTAGTGGAATTAATGCTAGTAGTATATAAAATACAAAAAAAAAATTCTACCTACATCCCTTATAGACTCTGAAACCGTCCAACCGATGTGGTCCAGACCGGTTTTATTAAAAAGATAATTTTGTGAAGATGGTTTTAGGGTTTACATATATTTTTTTTTAAAACTGGGCCACGAAGGGATGTGGGGGACAATTTTCGCATATCCGAATCTAACTAGCAGATTTTAATGAAATTTTAAACATACACCCAGAGAAAAAACATGTTTAAATATGGTCACCTCCAACCAAACTATTTTTAAAGAAAATCTTAAACATATTATGTTTAATATAACCATATTATTGTCCACGATAACCATATTATTTTTTTTTTTTTTAATTCCCTATGCTAATACCCGCGAAGCTTGACGCTTGTCTGCAGGAAGGAAACCAGAGTCTCTGGCGGGAATCGAACCCGCAACCCCGGGGTTAATAGACTAGCTCACTACTAGCTAGCCTACCGGGGCACTCAATAAATTAGGCCTTCATCAAGAAGCCCCAACCATATTATTGTTGCCTCCAAACATGTTATGATCAATAATAACTAAAATTTGTTAAACACTTACAATAGCATGGTTGGTTTTCAACCGTAGTATGTTGCTCTTGGAAAAGAGGAAAGTACTATTGTAAATTTAAAAACAATAAGACAATAAATAAGACAATAATTTAACCATAACATTTTTAGAGACAACCATAATATGGTTGTGGGTTTCTGATAGAGGACTAAAATAACAATATTATGATTGTCGCTGACAATTATATGGTTATATTAACCATAATATGTTTGAAATTTTCTTGGAAAATAGTTTGGTTGGAGGTGACCATATTTAAACATGTATTTTCTCTAAGTGTAGATAGATCCCTAATTAAAATGGACACATTAGCTAAAGATTTTTTAATTGTAAATTATGTGCGAAAAAATTTTACATAAATATTTTTATTCCAGTTGTACAAAAATGTTAAATTAGTTTTACGTTAATATTTTGTAACTTTAACTTTAAAATTATTTGCCGAAATAGCCGTTTCCACCACCGTAACCGCCACCAAAGGCCGATGATTGTGCACTGGCTTGACTAAATCCGCCACCAAATCCACTTCCACCACCAAATGGGTAACCACCGTAGCCACCGGGATAACCACCATAACCGCCATAGCCACCTAGGCCACCGAATCCACCAAATCCTCCAAAGTGACGAGCTAAACGTACATATTCAGCATTCTTTCTGTCGCCACGAACTCCAGCGTCAGCTGTTTCCAAAGTGTTTTTATAATTATCATCGAGTGGCAAGCCGAAACAAATGACCAAAAAGCAAAGGACCAAAGCAGCAAGTAACACTTTCATTATCGAATTTGAATTAAAATTTCTTTACAAAATACGGTTTTAATACGATCTGATCTTCTTAATTCGAAAAACGTTTGATTTCTGTGAAGTCGAAGGACAAACGATGATATTTTATAGGTCTGTAATATTCTACGTTTTTTTTTTAAGCCAAACACACACACTTGATATTTGCTTCAATAAATTTTTAATACAACAAAATCAATAATTATTGATAATAATCGATGCTGAAGTTCATTTGAAACAGTACATTGTGACAAAAACAAGTATTTTGTTTTAAATTTCGAATGCACTTGTATTTGTAGTTTAATAACAATTAAATTTATGCGAATTTTATAGAAAGAATTCAAAACGTCTGCAATTTGTCATTTCTTTGTGTTAAAAATGTAAGTACTTTTTAAATATTATTTAAATTGTCACGAGGAGCTAAATCGTGTTTAACGATTATTGTGAGTCCCAGAAAAATCAAGTGCTTAATTGAACTCTTAAGGTGCATGTAGACGGCCTTTTTTTTACATCTGACTTGTCAACTTTTAAAGTCACATGTAATTGTTCATGTCTGTCAAAATTGCTGTTTTACATAAGGTTTATAATATTCGGTCACAAACGTACATGTAATTTGCTTCTGACATTGTCTCTGTTTTTTTTTCGCATTGTTATTGCAGAAACCAAAGTAGTTCTCGGTTTCAAAATAGCTTGCTGCCGCCACGAAAATATTTATTTGCGCCGTAAAATAATTTAGCCATCTTAACATTTTTTCTTTTATTTCAAAGATACCAATTAAGAATTTTATAATTAAACGGTTTTTATGTATATATTTACATAAATTATATTCAATGGTGAGATGAGCATACATATCTTGGTATTGTAAAATATTAACTTCAGCCGGCTAATGATTCCGTCAATAGTTGACGCCGCTGCCAGTTTCTTCCCGGCATAGATTTCTGAAGTCAGATGGTTTGTCAGAAGAAAATAGAGCACGCTCTAATTGAAATTTTGTCAGATGACTTTGCGTCTGACTTTTACAGAAGCAAAGTTAAAAAGGTAACACACGACATGTATGTGTTTTGCAGTGGGAAATTTGACATGTCAGATGACAAAAACATGTCGTCTATATGCTCCTTAAATTCTATTCAATGGTGTGATGATCATACATATCTCGGTATTGTAAAATATTAACTGCAGCCGGCTAATGATTCCGTCAATAGTGGACGCACGCTCTAACTTGAGGGTTACACGATCAAGTTTTGCCTATCAAGTTTTAATACGCTCACACTTTTTTACCAATACACTTATACTTTTAAAAATTGATACGAACTTGCCTTTAAAATTCTCTTGCCAGTGAGTATTTTCATTTACGTTCAAGAAAACAGCTGATTTCAAGGTTAGTGAGCAAATTTTTCGTTTCTCTTTATAAATTTTTTTCTTGATGGCATCTTGAAAGTAAATTGCTCAAAAATTGAATGCACCCTACGTCACAACTATCAATTTTTGGAAATTTTGACAAACAGTATATGTAAAAGACTATCAAGAAAAACTTGAGCGTGTAACTGTAGTGTAATTGAAATTTTGTCAGATGACTTTGCATCTGACTTTTACAGAAGCAAAGTTAAAAAGGTAACACACGACATGTATGTATTTTGCAGTGGGAAATTTGACATGTCAGATGACAAAAACATGTCGTGTACGGTCGCCTTAAAAAGTAAAAATTTATTTTACAATAACCGATCAAAGCCACCACTAAAAGGCAATGGCCAATTTCACGGTAATACTAAAATTAAATACTAAAGACTTATTAATGGTAAATAAGTTCACGGAAAATCTCAGCTCATCTTCGGTCAATGTCAAGGTCACCTTTTCCTAACATATCTGTCTGATAGTATTCAAATGACTGCTTTGCTTTTAACCCCTTTCATATTCAAATCTTGAATTTGACCTATTTTGCTCTAAAGCTGAGATTACAAAACTAAAAGTATGTTACAAACTTCTTTAGGTATGTGATGAAAATCGTTGTAGAAAACAAAACAGTCTAATTTAAAAATGATCGTTTAGAAATCGATCAAATTTCAACGGGTAAGTGCAATTACCTTGCTATAATATGGATTTTATAGGCAAAACTTAATTTTTTAACAAGGTTTAGTTTAAATGTGCTAAGTTCCCATTTCATACTACATATTGATAAACTGAAATTTATTGTTGATGGGATAAGCTATTCCTATGCGCATTTCACTGGTTGCTCAGGCCAGATCGCCAGGAAACTTCATCCAAAGATTTTAGAAAAACTAAAGATATTATACAAATAGAAATGTTAAGCGAATAAGAATTATAAGCTCCAGTTTTACTTATAACAATATCAAATCTTAAACAAAAACAAAATCAACAAACAATAAGTTTATCTTTTCTTATAGTCCCGACTACAATTCGTTAACTTTTTGTCAACTCTAAATGTAGTTGTAAGTGGGAAATTGTTCATCTTTAAGGAATCGTTAGATTTTATGTTATAAAGTCAAACACTTAATTCGCCCTTTTCGCAGTTCATATCGACATCATTAAAAAAAAACATGTTTCTGCGTGAAGTAGTTAGTGCGATGAGAAAGTGTGTTACACTTAGGCTTGCCAACCGTTCTTTATAATAAAGTATTGTATGTTATTTCGAGTAATTGTACTCTATCCTTTATGAGAATAATAAAGTACGCGAAAATACTTTATTTCGCATGATTAGATTTATATAGAATTCAAAATAGATTCAGGTTATATTAGTCAGGGTTTTATTAGTCATAAAGTTATTGTACAAGTTTTTTTTTAGAAAAACTAAGGAACAACTAATTAATATTAGTTAGGGTCATTTGTTGATATTTTTTTTATATTCTCAGGACGATTTTTCGAAAAAAATAATCTGACAGCACTTTTTCACTTGCTTGTTTTGTTTGAGTACAATAACTGCCTGTTTTTAAAAAACGAGTGCAAAACTCTTTCAAATTACTGCCTGCTTCTAGATCGCGAGCACAAAAGTGACTCGTTTAACTAACATTTAAAACAAAATTTCCATTCCTTAAGGGGGCTCCCATACAAAATGTTTAATACAGACTAGAAATATATTGAAGAAAACGTATCATAACAGTCAAGGAATCTCCTTAACAAGACATATTTGCCCTTTTTCTCCACTTCTAAAGGGGGCTCCCATGCAAATATTGCGTTTTATGAAATCTTTTAATTAATTAAAATTTTTCGACTTTTGTGAATAAAATCAAAAGTTGTTAACAGATTTTAATCATTTATAGCTTGTTTTGTTTGAAGCTTTGTTTTTTATATGTCTGGAAAAATTAGAAGCATATCTGTAATTTTTTATAGATTTTTAACAAACAAAAATTTCGAAATGTTGCTAAAAAATTATTTTAGCTGCCAAAAAAAACAAAAAATAGGTTTCTAAAACGACTGCGCATGTTAGATTTAACGTTTGAAGGAAATTTTATTGCGGATTTTCGTTTTTATACCCTCCACCACAATTAGTTGTGAAGAGGGTATATTCAGTTTGTCATTCCGTGTGAAACTTTTTTACTATTCATCTCAGACCCTATAAAGTATATATATTCTGGGTCCTTGAGTAATTTTAAGTCGATTTAGCCATGTCCGTCTGTCTGTCCGTCTGTCCGTCTGTTGAAAACACGCTCACTTTCGAAAAACTCAAAAGAAATCAACAAACTTGGTGTCAAATTGCTTGTAGTTATCCTAAGCAGTTTGGGATTGAAATTCAGCAAAATCGGTTTAATAGGATCTGAGCTATGAATCAAAATGTGGAACCACCACCTAAAAAAAATTGATAATTTTGTTACAAAAACTAACATAAATGGTGGAAAAATGCACAAAATAATATAAGATTTCGCAACATTTCGTTTTATTCAACTGGAAATCACGCTGTGAAATTTCGTGAAGATCCGTCAATAATTTACCCTAGGCCCCATATAAGCCCTACTCCCGGAAATCAGTATATTAAGCCTAAAACCTTAACTAACAACGATATCATTACAAATTTTGGCAAGTCACAGTTACATAGGACTAGAAATTAAACTGTTAAGTTTCGTGAAGATCGGTCCATAATTTACCATAGGCCCCATATAAAACCTACTTCCGGAAAACAACTTAGTACGCCTAAAAACGTAAAAAAAAATGCTATCATAACAAAATTTGGTACATCAAAGTTTTATAGAACTAAAAATAAATCTTTGAATTTTCGTGAAGATCGGTTCATAATTTACCATAGGCCCCATATAAACTTTACTCCCGGAAAACAACTTAGTACGCCTAAAAACGTAAAAAATAATGCTATCATAACAAAATTTGGTACATGAAAGTTTTATTGGACAAGAAATAAAATTGTGTTATTTCGTGAAGATCGGTCCATAACTTACCCTTGGCCCCATATAAACCTTACTCCCGGAAAACAGTTTAGTACGCCTAAATCCGTAAAAAATAATGCTATAATAACAAAATTTGGTACATCAAAGTTTTATAGGACAAGAAATAAAACTGTGTAATTTCGTGAAGATCGGTCCATAATTTACCCTGGGCCCCATATAAACCCTACTCCCGGAAAACAGTTTAGTACGCCTAAATCCGTAAAAAATAATGCTATCATAACAAAATTTGGAACGTCAAAGTTTTATAGAACTGGGAAAAAGACTGTGAAATTTCGTGAAGATCGGTCCATAATTTACCCTAGGCCCCATACAAACCCTACTACCGGAAAACAGTTTAGTCGCCTAAATCCACAATTAATAACAAATCGTCACAGTTTAAGATAATAATAACATCATACAGATATTACTCCTTAAACATTCGAACTGTCGGTGGAGGGTATCAAAGATTCGGCACAGCCGAATATAGCACTCTAACTTGTTTTTTTAGTAATTTTAATAAACTGAAACGTTTTTGAACGGGCATTGGATTCATCGTACCAGAATTAGGTTAAAGCGCCAGTTGTCCGGCTTGTCTCAAAAAAAGTGTCAAATTCTAGCACAGTGTAATTGTTTGATAAAACTTGCGAAAAGCAATACAAAAAACGTTTTTAAATATACCGATAAAAAGAAATATGTAATTGCACTTACATTTAAACTCTGGGGTCTAATCACCGCATACGATATCGTGCAAAATTGATCGAAATTATTTATTTTGGTATCATGAAACTCGATATCGAATGAAAATTATGGAATTTGAAATAATAGCATTCGTTAACGAGTAACTCGACATTACATTTATCGAGTTTTCATTCGATACGTCAGTGTCTGTCGTATGCAAAAACATTCAAAAGTTTATTCGATACGATAGTATCGAATGCGGTGATTAGACCCCTGTACTTTTTATACCCTCCACCACAATTAGTTGTGAAGAGGGTATATTAAGTTTGTCATTCCGTGTGAAACTTTTTTATTATTCATCTCAGACCCCATAAAGTATATATATTCTGGGTCCTTGAGTAATTCTAAGTCGATTTAGCCATGTCCGTCTGTTGAAAACACGCTCACTTTCGAACAACTCAAAAGAAATGCACAAACTTGGTGCCAAATTGCTTGTAGTTATCCTAAGCAGTTTGGGATTGAAATCCAGCAAAATCGGTTCAGTAGGACCAGATCTATGAATCAAAATGTGGAACCACCACTTAAAAAAATTGATAATTTTGTTACAAAAAATAACATCAATGCTGAAAACAGGGCACGGAATGAGATAAGATTCTGCAAAAATTTGTTTTATTTGACTGGAAATCGCGCTGTAAAATTTCGTGAAGATCCGTCCGTAATTCACCCTAAGCCCCATATAAACACTACTCCCGGAAAACAGTTAAGTACGCTTAAACCCGTAAAAAATAACGCTAGCGTAACAAAATTTGGTACGTCAAAGTTTTTTAGGACTGGAAATAACACTGTGAAATTTCGCGACGATCGGTTCATAATTTACCTTAGGCCCCATATAAACCCTACTACCGGAAAACAGTTTAGTACGCCTAAAACCGTAAAAAATAATGCAATCATAAAAAATTTTGGCTCGTCACAGTTTTATAGGACTATAAATGATACTGTGAAATTTCGTGAATATCGGTACATAATTTAGCCTAGGCCCCATAGAAACCCTACTCCCGGATAACAGTTTAGTCGCCTAAAACCATAATTAATAACAAATCGTCACAGTTTAAGATAATAATTACATCATACTGATATTACTCCTTAAACATTCGAACTGCCGGTGGAGGGTATCAAAGATTCGGCACAGCCGAATATAGCACTCAGTTTAGTACACCTAAAACCATAATTAATAATGGTATCATAACAGAAATTGGCACGTCACAGTTTTAAAGGACTAGAAATGACGCTGTGAAATTTCGTGATGATCGGTCCATAATTTACCCTAGGCCCCATATAAACCCTACTACCGGATAACAGTTTAGTCGCCTAAAACCATAATTAATAACAAATCGTCACAGTTTAAGATAATAATTACATCATACAGATATTACTCCTTAAACATTTGAACTGCCGGTGGAGGGTATCAAAGATTCGGCACAGCCGAATATAGCACTCTAACTTGTTTTTCTTAACCATTAATAACCAATATACTTTAATTGCAACAAAAAAAGTTGGGAACCCTAGTTACACTCAATTCTATACCACAGCCAGCTTTCTCTTTGTCTGTAGTACTGTATCAATGATACAGTATCATGTACATTGCACAATATGGAGTAAGCGAAAGAAAACTCTTTGTTAGGGCTCAGTTAGCCGGCGGTAACAGTAACATAACCTTAACGTAAAAGAGTAAGACCAATCTATTTCTTACAGATTTAGACGTAACACCTTACTGCTAACTGTAATCGTAAAACGAAGCAGCTGATTTGCAACGTTACTGTTACTCCCGGCTAACTGAGCCTTTACTCTTTGGCTTACAATTCTGAGTTCTCGGAATATTAGTAACTTGGTTTTTTTGACATTCCTTATAAAAACGCTCAACGAATGTGGCAATAATTAATATTTGACATAATATTTGACAATTTAAAAAATTGTTCTTACATTGGAAAAACATTTTTCATGATTTATTTTATAATAAACTAGATGTTTGGTCCCGGCACTGGCCGGAATTTTCCAAATAATAATTGAATACTTGAGAATTTTATTGACAGTTTCTTTCACCCAGCGTTTTCTACTGGGTGAACATTTTATAGATAAGTTGTTTTACGTTTTTCGAAAAGTTAAGTTATGTTAACAGAGTATTGCTAGTGGATTTTTGAAAAAATACCTACACATGCTAAAAAAATCCGAATTTAAACCGTTTTGGACAAAAATATATCACTTACAAAACGTTTTTCTGTATTTATTCTATAAATGATGCGATATGACGAAAAATCCCTACATTTTGGTGATAATAAATAATTTGTCCGATTTTCCCTATGCTTCTATTTTAGTACCAAAAATACCTACATGTAGGGATTTTCCCCTACTTTTGGCAACACTGTGTTAACATTTAATTGAACAGTCTGTTTTCGGTTAGAGAGAAAAAGTGATTAGAGATTTTAATGTGTAATGTAATTTATATCTTATTAAAATCCTTCGAAGGAAGTTTTCTTGTTATCATACTTGCCGATTTCTGAGAAGCAAATAAAATTCAGCTTAGTCTGGGATCACACTATGAAAGTTTTCCTTCAGAAAGTTTGAGTTTATTGGTGAGAGGGGAAGAGAACATGCTTTTCATCTCTCCTCTCTCACCCATAAACTCAGACTTTCTGAAAGAAAACTTTCATAGTGTGAACCTAGACTTAGACATATAATTTTTCTATCCACGCCCTTTTGATAGGAAAAGTATATTTTTGCTCACATGTAAAAGTTAATGTTTATCGATATTTTTCATGCCGCGAAAGCTCACTGAAGTGGGCGTAAAAAGAGACACGGTTTTGGTTTTTTTTAAAAAGTCTTGTGTATTGTGGTTGATTTTAGGTTGACCATTTTTAAATTATTTTTCAAAATCGTTTTTTAACAAAAACTACCGAGAGTACAAAATTTTAACCTTTTTGACGCACAAATTAAAAATTTCCTAAATATCTGCTTCTAGTTAAAGTGAAAATAAACCAACTTTAAAAAATTTAGTCTGTAGATTGCTTGTTTTAGTATTAAGTGTGTTTATTTCACCGGGTAGTAAAAGTCCCTTTGTAACCATTACGTCGCATAGTACGCAAAGTACCAAAAGTATGTCGTACATTTGGCCTGTTTTGCTCCTTCAAGCTAAAATTTTCAAATCTATACGCTGGTAATATTTAAAATATAAAAATAAATAAACTTTTCAAATTTTGAAGTCTTAGTGGGGTAAAATAGAATGAAACCAAATTTCCATGTTTTCTCCTTAAAAGACCAATTTTCAAAATATACTTTTTTGTCACATGCGGCCGTAGGAATTTAAATTTATAGAAAAAAAAAAATTTTAATAAGAATGAAGGCCTTGCCTTTTTTTTGCCAATTGTAACCTAAAATTCGGGAAAAAATACCACCTGTAATAATTTCGTTAGAATATTCTATCTTGATGCAAATTTTCGTTTACATCGTTTGAGCCGCTGTAACTCATAATTGAATACATATAAATTAACCATTTATACATATGTACATATAAAGAGACGCATTCATGTCACCTTTAGTGGTAAATTTCTAGAAACATAATCACTTTATGTAAAACAGTGATTTATGCACTAACACAATCCAGCTTATGTTTATATATAGATGAGTAGAACATTATTTAAGGAGTTTATTGGCATCGAAATTAACTGCCTGTCTATACCAGAGATAAATACTGCGAAATATATTGCAGTAAATGTCAAAACTTTGTTTTGTTCTTTAATGTAGACACAAATTTTTTGTAAGTAAATTTTAGTTAGCAATTATTGCTAACATAAACGTAAGTAAATTTTCGTTAGCAATTATTGCTAACATAAACGTCAAATTTGGTTGTCAATTAAAAAAAATTAGCAAGAAGGAAAAACTAATAGAAGCAAATTGCATGGAAAAGAAATTAAGTTTTTGAAATGGTAGCAAATTATAATTAAAGTAAAAAATTAAATAATTTAAAATGTCACTAAAATATTTTTATACCCACACCACAATAGTGGAGAGGGTATTATGCATTTGTTCTGATGTGTGTAACGTCTTAAAATATTGGCCCTATACCCACCTTAAAGTATACCGATCCAATCAGAATCACTTCCTGATTCGAACTAACGATGTCCGTCCGTCCGGCTGGCTGGCTGGCTGTCCATGTAACCTTGGGACATAGGTTCTTATTTGGCACAAGGACCAAGCCTTATTGGCACAAGGACCAAGGGAAGATAGGGGGAGCTTACTTCCTCTCAGAAACTATCAAACCGATTTTAATGAAATTTAAAACATAGATTGAACCATATCTTTATTAACACAAAAGGGATACATATTTTAAAAAATAGGACCACGAGGGGAGATAGAGGCAATTTCTGCCTCTCAAACCGATTTTAATGAAATTAAAAACATAGATATCTCCATATCTATATGGACACATAAGTATACATATATACATATACATAAGATATGGCTGGCTGGCTGTCCATGTAACCTTGGGACATAGGTTCTTATTGGCACAAGGACCAAGCCTATTGAAAATGGGCCAAATCGTAGGACCACAAGGGGAGGTAGGGGGCAATTTCTGCCTCTCACAAACTTTCAAACCGATTTGAATGAAGTTTATAAACATAGATAAATCCATATTTATATGGACATGTAGGCATGATGTGTTTTTTAATACTGTGGTGTAGGGTATCATATTTCTTACTTGTTTTTTTTTTTTTTAAATAAGCACTAAAATAACACTGCAACAATTATTTCTCTTAATATACATTTTTTCTTATGCGATCTTTATTAATTAAGTTTATATAAATTTTTTTTAACTTGAGGAATTTTTTACACGGCACCTTTTTCCTGGATCTTTTTCAAATAATGGGTTAACATAATTACGTTTTTCCTTGCCTTTAACATAAATTGGCGGCCACACGATCAAGTTTTGCCTTTCAATTCCTTTCAATTTGCAATACACTATTACTTTTTTACTAACACACTCACGCTTTTTAAATTGCCCACGAGATGGCTTTCAATTTCACCTTTCCATTTGTTTGGCCATTTTACTTTCAATTTAACAGCTAATTACATATTTGTCTTTATGAATTGTTTTTCTAATGACATCGTGAAAGTAAATTGCTTACAAATTGAGTGCAGCCTACGTCACAGTTTTCAATTTATGTAAATTTTGACAAGCAGTATATGTTTAAGACTATCAAGAACAACTTGATCGTGTGGCTGCAAGGTAAGCCAAGCAATTAGAAATATTGCTGTTATTCTGCCGACGTTATTGCCACATTGCACACTGGGAAATTCCGGCCAAAAATTATTTTTTTTTTTTTTAATTTTAATAAAATTTTGATGACAGATTAAAGTGAACATTTCAAAACATACAACTCATTTATTATTTTGGCTCTTAGATAACTATTTTACTGTTAAAAGTGGAGCAAAGTATATAATTTTTTTCTTATAAATTTAAGGTTCTTAAAATTGATTTTTGTGCTTTGAAATAAAAGTAAGCTATGATTTTTTCTTATCCATAGCATATTAGTAATTAATCATTCCATGTGATAATTGTGATTTTGTGCGCGTTATTTTTTTGGATAAGTGAAGTGATTGTGAGTTACTCTTAAAATAAATAAAACGTAAAGTAAGCCAAATTTAAAGAGACCATAACAAAAAAGTGGGGCTAGGGGAGGTTAAGTGATAATTAGATCTAGTACTGTTAAGTATCAAAAGTAAATACTATACATTTCAGCTGCCACCACCTGCCACCCTAGTAGACAGATCATTTTTAGTGATTTCCTATATTTGTATAAGATTAGCGTGACTGACTGGGTGATCATCGCCCAGCCCAAACAACTTAAGCCAGACACTTGAAATTTTGTATGTAGACTCCCTTCTCAATGTGTCAATAAAAAAAGTAGAGAATTTTGGAAATTAAATTCATAAGGGGTTAGAAATGGGTAAAAACGGGTAAAATCAGCAACATTATATCTCGTGATCTAACAGAGGTAGACGTAAAATTAAAAAAATACCATTATTGAATCGAAAATTTAATTATCATGTGTTGGGTACTTTTTTGAAATTTGCACATTTTGGGTATAAAAAAGGGCAACAATAAAATTTTGGTACTTTTTTGGTAAACAATTTATCTTCTTATGCCCAATTTTCAGGATAGTATTTAAATCAATATAGTTAATTTTCATAACAAACTTAAATCGTATTTAAAACAGATTGGTTTTTTGAGTTTTATGTGAAAAGTCTTATTTAATTAAGATAAAAGTATGGTAGCACTACTAAATACAAAAAATAAATATAAAACAGTGTATTTATTTACAAGGTGGTCTGAAAAAAAACAGCTGACTGTTAATGCTTTGCCTGTTGTTGTTGTATTGTTGTGATATTGAGGTGACCTTGCTAAAATATTACAATGGAAACTTAAGTTGAAATTAAGTGTACCACATCGGTGAATTAAATTTCACTTAAGTTTTTAGTGAAGAAGAGAATTTTGTATTTAAAACAATTTTAAAAATAAATGTGTTTTAATATCAATCCTGAAAATTGGCCATTAAAGTAATAAAGATAAAATTAAAGTTAAATTGTGTTCTCTTCTCTTAAAAAGCTCTTATACAAATTTTGGTACCTTTTGGAAATTCGAATATGTATATAAATACCGTTGGTACTTTTTTCTGTTAAGCTATTTTTATTTTTATACTGAATATATGCCCAATATTTGAATGCCAAATTTCAGCTATTTACTGAAAGAACAGATATTTGCTATATATATGTAGCTATGCAGTCGCGAGTACAGGGGAAGAAAAAAGAATTGGTACACATCCTTACCCATCTCAACCCCCACCCACCTTAAACGGAAAAATATATACCATTTCTATGATCATTCCAAATGAAATTTTGCAAAATGGTATGTTTCAGTTGAAGGTTTTTTTTTTTTTTTTTTTTTTTTTTTTTTTTTTGTAATTCCCTATGCTAATCCCCGCGAAGCTTGACGCTTGTCTGCAGGAAAGAAACCAGAGTCTCTGGCGGGAATCGAACCCGCAACCCCGGGGTTGATAGACTAGCTCACTATTAGCTAGCCTACCGGGGCACTCAAAACAATCCCCCGTCACCCATCTCACTGGAGCTCAAGTCGGATCCACGTCTGAGTTATGTTAAGATATATATGCATATGTTTATGTATTTATATAATCACATATTATATTATAACCATATATGATCATATCTACTTGTATTTGCTCAGGTAGGCAAAAAGATGGGGACAGGTGATGAGCATATATAGATATTCCACAAACTACTAATATAATCGCTACAAATGAGCATATTTTATTACACCTCCAAAGCCTTTTATAATTTTGTTCGATACTTTTGGGTCGTCAATGATCTGGCCAACCCCTGTATGTACGTGTCTTAAATTTTACCTAGGGTTCAAACATGCTATTCTTAAGTTGGATACCAAATTTCAGCCATTTACGTAAAGAAATAAAGAAGTTATGGATTTTTGGCCGGAATTTCCCAGTGTGCATTGCTGAGATTTTTATCTTTGGTGTAAACCTGGGGTAAAACAAGTTAAGGCCCAATCACAATGTGCTTAAGTTGGCTTAAGCAAATGTGCGAATACATGTAAATCACTTGAGGCAAACCATATTGAACTTAAGGAAACTTTTTGTTAAGTTTAACGAAATTGTCATTTGCTTAAGCAAACCCAATAAAAAATGGAGCTTCCAACGAAGCAGGTTTGTAAGGGAGAAACATAAAAGTTTCGCTTACCATTGCGCTTACGGAAGACATGAATTTTATATGGTGAGTTCCCACTTTGAAGCAATACATTTTTGACACATAAAGCTGTACTGTACGGGACGGGGAAATGATACCAGCTGGTTGCTGTTGAACAACAACCAGTGAGTGTGGCCAGATTGTCGGCGGCGCTGGTATGCCGGCGGTTTGCGCGGCTAGAGCTCGCCGGATGGGGGTGGTTCTTGCCGACCAAATGGCTCAAAACCCGGGTACAAAAAATATTCATACCAGCTAGGAAATTGGAAAAAAAAATTAAAAAAAGCTGGGGCCCGAAGTAGCTGAAAAAAAACAAAACAAACAAACCAAAAACATCTCCTCCCTCATCACTTTCACACATCTCCGGCTGATGACGTGCCGGGATTGGCCCTCCCCCTAGAGACGAAGTCTCTCCATGACATCCTTCTAATTTCTGGATGTCCCAAACTTCACCTGCAAAAGAGTTACCTTCCTCTACTTACCCGCCTGCAATCAATTTACCAACTCATAATAAGAAAACAGGTAATGTTCATTTTAAAACGTTATAAAACATGCCTTTGCTTTATTAAAAACAAAAATAAAAAGATTGCCAAAAAGTAAAATTACAAAGGGTTTTAAAAAAAATCCATTTAGGCTTGAAATTCTATTAAAATTGACAAACAAAAGAATTAATTCAATTTACTTTTAAAACTTAGAATACTAAAAATTGACTTCGAAAATTAAAATCTTAAAATTTACTTTAATTTTCCGAAATTTAAATTTACAAAAAAAAGAATCATTAAATCGAAATTACAATCGAACCATACCACTCCAAGAAAAAACATTAATAAAACGGTTTTTTTTTTTCTTCTTTCATAGCCGCAGCTTCTTTCAAAAACTGAGCTCCTGCCTCCAGGAGGAAGATCTAGAATTCTGCCGTCCGTCCGTGAAATGTCTCCTGTCCTATCTTATGGTAAGTCTAAAAAAACCGTCTATATATATTTTACCTGCCTTAAAAATCTACCGCTTCTATTTTCTTCCAGGGAAACTTAATATCACGGTCAAATTTAACCTAGCCCGAACGAGAACCTAGGTTTGAGCTCAACCCTAACCGCGCACTTTAGGTCTAAATCGCCCAAAGGTCTGGAACCCGGTAAGTTCCCTCGCAAAAAAATTAGCTTAAATTTTAACAAAAGCAAGATCAATATATAAATTTCACTTTGTCCGTAGGTCGTCTGTTCTGGCGTTGGTCCGAAGTCAAGGCAGATACCTGTGTCCCCCAAGGCTTGGGGGGGGGTGCTTACGGCTGGCAGATCCCACGCTGGTGTGACAAGGATGATTAGCTGGCGCACTCGGCTGTTGTGTTTTTTTTTCTTATATTCAAATGTCTTTTCTTTATTTTTTTTTTTATAATTATTTTACGGTGTACAAGATTATGTTTTTAATAAGTTTATATTTTTCTTTATTCGTTTATTTTAATTTCTATTTGCAATGCACTGTCTTTTCTTCGTGCTTTATTTAACTTTTTTTTTTGTTTCAAATTCACCAAAAAAATTTAGTTTTTAAGCTCAACAATTGCCAGTTTATTCTTAGTATTCGACACTTAAAATTTCCTTTACACCGTGTGTTTGTACATTCTTGATTTAAATAAAACTTTATATAAATATTACTCAAACGTATTTTACTTCCTGACATACAAAAAAACAAATTTCCTTTTACAGATCTGCCGGTGGCCACTTGTCACACTTATCAACCAAAAGCAAAAAGGAACGACATTTTTTATTTTTAGCCCCACGAAACCTCGGGGACGCTTTTGTTCACCATCTTAAAAACTTGTCAGCAATTTGCCCCTTACTTTGAAAAAAACATAAATAATAATTTCTCATTTCCCTACCTATGTTTTTCCTTTTCTTTTGCTACATTCTTTTTTTTCTTACAGCTGTCTCTATATACAAACAATCGTTTTTCCCTTTCTCATACTGCCTTATCATCATTAGGGTGACCATAACAAACCCAACCATTCCTTAAATTCACTAGTGAATTCAGGATGGGAGGGAAAAAGGAACCATTTTAGCAAAAAAAACACAAAACATAATTCTCTGGGATTTTGGGTATTTTTTATTAAATTCCCAAAAATTAAATGATCTGGCAACTTCCCTAACAGATGTGAAATAAATGCAGCACTGTAAGTACTGTACCCTTAGGAACGATCTGGCAACATTGAAACCATTTATTAATTAATAGCCTTATGAATGAATGGAAAAGGAGAATGAAAGAAACGAAAATAGTAGCGTGATTTTACACACATACTATTACACCAAAAAAACAACGAAACAGAGATGAATGGTAAGTCGACATTTTTATTGAAAATTATTAAAATTAAATTATTTAGGCACAAATTAAATATTTGTACATTTAATAAATATTACTTACTAACAAACGCTATTTCTTTTCAGGAAGTGATGACAGATAACCAACAATATCGGGAAATAAAGGTGAGTACAAAAATATTACTAATGGAAAAATTTTATTTCAGGTTACAATAGTGACGACAAGCGACAACTTTTCTGCGATGGCGATTTTCCGGTGGGATTTTAATAGAAAAAGGTATGTAACCAAAAAAAAAATTAACGTAATTTTGCAACAATTGGAATTAATAAGTGTTTAACTTTCTTTTTACTTTCAGAAAATTCTTTTTTGCCAACCATAAGGGTATGTGGACGGACATATGGAAGACGGCAAAACAACAATGGTGTAATCAAGGTAAGTGTTATGAAATTAAAGTGAAAAATACTTGAATATAAATGTGCTCCGTGACTGCCGTTATTAAATAAAAGTGTTGAATGTTCCTTACCGTGCGTAACAAAAATTTTCTCACGCTCAAAAAAAAAAAATTTTAAAATAAAATTTGTTGAAACGGTTGTAAATAAAAAAAACATGAGAATGGAATAAAACCAAAAAAAATTTAATTTTAAAATAACAGTGCGGGAAAAAAAACTTACGGTTCAAAAAAAATTTAAATAAAACTTTTTCCTGAAATGGTTTTAAATGACCAACGCGAGTGAAATAAAAAAAAATAAAAAAATAATAAATTTGAAAAATTTATCTGGGGAAAAAAGAAAAAAAAAAATTATAAAAAATTATATGCACAAAACCAATTTGTTGCCTTTGCCTCTATTTTCCAAGAAAAAAAAATTTTTGATTTGTGCTATTTAATTAACATTTTAGTTAAAACTTTATTCCAAACAACTAAAACTAATTAAGGCCAAATCATATGTTTAATTTTTCCCAAAAAAAACGAAAAATAATGATGCACACTAATATAATTGAAATACTTCTTAGCAAAAAAAAACTTTTACTAATTAACACCTACTGATAATTTCCCCTGTGATTTTATGATTGTACATTTCAAAAGGGTGTATCAAAAAAAGTTGTATCAAAACAAATTATAAAAATTAACTGAATTTTTTTTTTAATACGAGTGTCGCAATAATAAAGAAAAGCATGCGTAAAAAAGTAAAAAACTTTTTTTTTTATATATTAAAAATAGGTGTGGAGGGAAAAAAAAAATTATTAAAAGGCGTATTTTTTTTTTTTTTTTTTTTTAAATCAATTTAAAACTTAAAATGCAAATTGTTCCAATGTTTTACATAAAAAAAACATTAGTTACTTTCTAATTAAGCTCAAATGAAATTTAAAAAAGCATTTTTAAGGCAAAAAAAAAATTTTAATTTTTAACATTATGTATATCATTTGGAGATTTTTACAGACATTTGATCTAAACCAACGTTTTTCCTTTATTTGTTAATTTTTCCACAGGGATTTTATTTCAACCTATGGCTAAACTCCTGGCGGAATACACCGGCCTAAATTTATCAGACTTCAAAAAAAAACACAAACCGTGCAGGCTTCATACGGCTTATGGCCTGGGAACGCAGGGACTAAAACCACCAAAGCTCTTTGAACTTTGGCGAGAAGAACCCCCTGCAATTCCCTTAAGAAATTGCCAGACCAAACCCAAATGTGAACAAAGGTAATTTTGGCTATTAGGTTATGTAAACAAACAAATATGTAAAACTTAAAACTCAACATACTAACTAAAATCACTTTCCCACAGGTTCTAGCAGTACAATTCAGGGTGACCAGATGGAAAAATTGTAGCCATTGACATTCAATGACGTAAGTAAAAAAATTAACAAAAAAACGAATTATTAATGTAAATAAAAAAATTTGGAGATATTACCAGAAATAGAAACGCAAGGACTAAAACCACCAAAGCATTTCATCTTTGGCGGGAATTACCCCCTGTGATTTCCAAAAAAACGAAAAACCCAAAAGTAAAAAAAAATAAAAAAATTCTAACTAAAGATAAAAAATTATTTTCCCTGCTATCCCGAATAAATTTTCTAAAAGGCGTTAATACCAACGTTTTCACAAAAATCCATTCCTCACCTTTTAGAATATTTAACCAAAAACTTAAAAATGAGTATTGCGCAAACTAATGTTTCCCTTTACCGCAGGCTAAACCATTCATGGAACCTGGGCCAGAAGGACGAATACTGGACTTCAAAAAAAATCAGGGGAATGGGTGAGCCCAATATTTACTTAAAAATTACAACTACAAAAAAAAAAATATATATATACTAAAGTCTTTAACATTTCTCAACAGGTTTCCTAAGTTAATTTACACCAATTCTGATGACAACATGCCTCAACCGACTACTACAACAACAATACAGATCTTATGGTGAGTCTTATGTTATAAGTTATCTATCAAAAAAAAAACCCCAAACTAGGTATATAGGTATTTAGTAAGCTAAAGGTAGTTTCCATTTAACAAATATTTGACGCAAAAATAAAAATAAAGGCCTGGTTATTAAATGGCATTAATTTACCATAATGACCAATAATTTTGGCTGAAATTCAAAATTTTATTAAACAAAAAAAAATTAACTAATAATGTAATTAATTAAATGCCAAATGCCTTTTGATTTAGCCAACGTTAGGCAAAATCAACCAATTGTTTAACAAAAGAAAAAGTGTTCACGTGCAGGTGTCAAATATTTGTTTAATGTGATCGTAGCTCTAAAGGACACTAAGCAGGGTTACGCGAATCACGTCTAATACGACACATCGCGAACACATATTGAAATAGATTTGCATTGGCATACTGAAATACAATTTTCGGATAGCAGTATCATACTTTAATAAAAAAACAACATCAGTGCTTTGGGTTTTTACCAAGCATTGATTAAATAAGTCCCTATATTTGTCCCAACTTGCTGTAAGACCGGACTCAGAAGATGTCATTAATTCTAGGTGACTAACAACCCTTAGCTCTTAATAGCATAGTTCTTCAGAGTGATCATGGGGTTGCACTATTAGAAACAATGACGGTTACATATGTAGCCAGTTAAGAAACGTAAGCTATTGGTTGGAACAAAATCAGGACTTCAAAATAAATAAAAAAAAGTGATATTGCTATTTCATAATATAACAATAAAACAAAGCTGCCAAAATAAAAGTAAATCAAAGCCAATATGTGTTTGCTTAGTCGCATTATGACGCCTAGCGAAAATAAAACTAAAAAAAAAAGTATAGCGGTAGAGTTAGGTTTAAAATTTAAGTATAACCCATGCGTATATTAAATAGGTTTCCGCGGAACGTTATTGCTTCAAGTCCTTTCCGTGAAATACTCCCAACGATTTTCCCATCAGATCTTCCACCTCGTACATACTGTTTCCGACCGGTTTTACTATACGGCATTTTAGGAACTTTCGGGCAAATTTCGCGTTAAAACCGGTTTTAAAATCGCTCTGTTGAAAGTTTCTACGGTATACTTCTTGTCCCGGTATAAATTTAATGACTCGGCATCGCGTATTATAAGATTTCTCACCCCGCAAATAAGCCTTATGTAAACTTTCCCGCACATTTTGCCTCAAAAGGTCCATTTTTGCTGATTTCGGCAAAATATTCGACTCCACGTCACTTAACATTTTAAGTTTTCTAGCTAATTTGTACACGCTACCATGGCCTATCATGTTCATACCGAACAGAGCAAAATAAGGTGTTACCCCAATCGAAGTTTGTACTGAAGATCGCAATGAAAACTCTATTTCGGACAAATGTTTGTCCCACTCAGAGTGATCTTCTTTCAAATACGTACGAATAGCGGCCAAAATTGTCTGATTCACCCGCTCGGACGCATTTGCTTGCGGCGAATGTGTTGCCGTGCGGAGATGCCTTATACCAAAATTCTGTACCAGAGTACCAAATTCTTTACTAGTAAATTGCTTGCCATTGTCAGAAACAATAGTTTCTGGTGTTCCAAATTTATGGAAAACTTCTGCTATCAGAAATTTGATAACATTTTTGGTACTAGCTTTTGCCATTGCCTTAAGTAAGACAAACTTTGTAAGGTGGTCTAACACTATAAAAATATAGCAATTTCCGTTCTTTGAACGCGGGTATGGGCCAAGAAAATCTATATAAATTCGCTGAAATGGACGTTCACTTATTACTTCAGCCCCCATAGGTGGGCGTAGTGTTACGTTAGCCGGTTTCGCCTCTTTACATACTTCACAATTTTTTACAAAGTCGCGAATTTCAATCGTCTGGTGCGGCCAATAAAAATACTCCCGGACTCTGCGGAGAGTCTTTCCTATGCCCCCGTGAGCAGCTTGCGGAAGATTGTGAGCGTTTCCAATGATAGTTTTGGTTAATTCGAGAGGTACCCATAGCTTCCAAGCAAAATCTTCGCTTAAAACTTCACCATCATATGGACGTACCCTCTTATAAACAAAACCATCAACTACTTTTAAGTCAGGTAATTGCTCAGAATTTGCTTCTACATTAGAAACAAGTTCTAAATAGTTACTTGACTTAAATGCATCAGAATTTAAGTCGATCATACTACCAACCTCCGCCGATATCTCTGACATTTCGTAGCGCGATAGGGTATCAGGTACTACGTTTTGTTTCCCCTGCCTATGCTCGATAGTAAAATCGTACGCCTGCAAATGCAAACTCCACCTCGCCAATCGACCGGTCAAGTCCCTATGTGACATAAGCCACTTAAGACTGCTGTGGTCGGTAATAACAGAAAAAGGCATCAATTCTATATAGGGCCTAAACTTCTTAATCGCCAAGACAACTGCCAGACATTCTCGCTCAGTGACAGAATAATTCTTTTGTGCTGAAGTTAATTTATGCGAAAAATAGGCTATTGGGTGTTCACCATCAGAATCGTCTTTCTGGAAAAGAACAGCCCCAATACCTACATCCGATGCGTCACACTGAACGTAGAAATGTCTGGAGAAATCCGGATGATTAAGCAGTGGGCTCGTAATCAGAGCTTCCTTGAGGCGATCAAACGCGACCTTAGCTTCGTCCGAAAACTTAAATTGCTTCCCCTTCTTTAGCGTTTCAAAGATTGGGGCTGCAATGGTAGCATAGTCAGGTATAAATTTTCTATACCATCCTGCTGCTCCCATGAAGCTCCGCACTTGCTTTGCTGTTTTAGGGTAGGCAAAACGAGAAATCGTGTCCACTTTAGCCGGATCAGGCTTTAATTTGCCACCTCCAACTATATACCCCAGATACCGTAACTCTTTGAAACAGAATCTAGATTTAGCCACATTAATAGTTAGCCCTGCTGCACGCAACTGAATAGATACCTGAGATAACAATTCCAGGTGTGTCTCGAAATCTGGAGACACTATCAAAAGATCGTCTAAGTAGACGAAAACTCTATCACGTAGTGCTGCGGGAATCACTTTATCCATCAAACGACATAACCTTTGAGCTGCGTTACACAGCCCAAATGGCATGACCGTAAAATGGTAAAGTGGTCGCCCTGGCACAGTGAATGCAGTTTTCTCCCTACTAGACGGGTCTAGTGGTATCTGCCAGAAAGCGTCCTTTAGATCGACACTGGATATAAAAATCGTGTCTCCCAAGCGACTGAGCAAACCTTCGATATGTGGTAATGGATATGCATCCTTGACCGTCAGTGCATTAAGCTTGCGCGCATCCAGGCACAACCGGTTTTTCTCACCCTTGCGGACCAGAGTAACCGGATGACTCCATGGACTCTCACTAAGCTCAATGACACCAAGGTCAAGCATCCTATCCAGCTCCGCAAACATTAATTTCTGTACAGCCGGAGAGACAGGATAGTGACGATCCTTCACTGGAATAGCATCCCGTGTGTCTATTGAGTGCGTTTCTAAATTTGTTTTACCTAAGCCATTCTTCATATAACAGGGAAACTTTAATATAACCGAATCCAGCTTCTGCTGCTGTTCGGCTGTCAAATTATGAGTTACGACATCTGAAGTACTATCTGCCTCTTCACAGAGACTTACTTCATTTGTCGTAAGACTATCAATGTTGGCAAATAATTTGAAAGCCTTCATAAAGTCGACACCCAAGAAAAGCTCTCGACTCAGAGTAGGCACTAAATAAAAGGTGACAACTTCTCTTTTACTACCGAGCCTTACCTCCGCCCGAACACGACCGACAATTTTATGCGCCGTACCATCTGCGGTTTTGACAATACTCGTAAAATCAAAGATTTTAACCCCGGTATTCTTCAGAAAATCTAAACAATTTCGCCCCAAACACGTTACTGTGGCTCCACTGTCTAGAAGACCTTCGATTTGTTTACCGCCTATTTCAATCCTAGTATATAATCTAGCATCTTCGCCCTCGTATAACGCTGCTGCCGCGATTTCGTTTCTTATTTTCCTGCGAATTTTATATCGCTCTCGCGCCTTTTTAATTTTGTTGGATACTTCCCCAAAAATCCTCTCTTTTGCCTCTTTATACTCTTTAAGCCTAATATGTAATGGCCTAAGCTCTCGCAGCCGAGGTTCAGGGGTTGTCTCTCGAGCTGCCCTGTCCTTACTCAATAAAATACTCATGCCTCTCACCTGTGAATCTGACCGTTGTTGCTGTTGTTGTTGTTGTTGTTGTTGTTGTTGTTGTTGGTGTTGTTGTTGTTGTTGAACTGGGTCTAGACATCGGTTGACCGCGCCTCCCCAGTTCGAGACGGGTTCCGTGACCGGTTTCCCTGGCACTTAGGGCATTTTGGTGTCACTACACCATCCCTACCACAACGGAAACAAAATTGCCTAGCCAACGGCTCAGGACAATCAACAAAGCCATGGCCGACAACCTTGTAATTCCAGCAAGTATACTGGCTTGTAGAGCGTATTGCGTCCCCCTCCAAATCGACCAAAGACAAATCCTCCTCACCCTCCAGCTCGTTTACCCTTTGAGGCAGATTTGCCCTCTGCTGAAACATTTGCCTCTGATTAGCCAACAAATTCTCAGCTCGCCTGGCTTCACGGCAGAATTCTGATAAGGTGCTAATTCGAACAGAAAACATCATTTGACCCAGAGATGGTTTTAAATTGCCTCTAATGATTTCCACTAATTGCGCCTCCTCGTACGGGGTTTGCTGCTGATTGCGCAATCTAATTACAGAATTGAAAAAATCATCGAAAGGTTCATGGGGCAACTGTCTTCGATTTAAAATTTTCATTTGCACTTGGTATTCCTGTTCAAATCGACGATATTGTGCCAACAAAGCCTTCTCCAACTCCTCCCAAGTGTTGATATGGACTATTTTTCGGTAATCCCAGTACCAGTCCAAAGCTGAGCCATCTAGCAACACATGAAAACTTCTTAAAATTTCATCATCGGTACAATTATAATCTTTTCTTAGAGTTCCCACTCTAAAGATGAATTCTTGAATATTCATCGTCTTGTTAGTACCATCAAATTTCACTCCCCACTTTTCCAATTTAAATTGGTTTAGGGCTGGATTTTGCCTTGGCATAGACATAGCAAAGTGGTAATTTTGCGGTTGACCTACTGGTGGCTGTACTGCTGGTGCAGACCAGGCATCCTGTGGATAGCCTGGCCGCATATAAGCATACGACTGTGGTTGGCTATAAAACGGTTGAGACTGGTTGGACCGAGGCTCTTGGGCCTGTGGTGGCAATACTTGCTGCTGCTGATGAGCAGTTGGCGGTTGAAATGGCAAAGGGTTTTGTTGTTGTAACGAGAATTGTTGTTGTTGATATGACGTTTGCCGAGGTGCCTGTGGCACCGATGGCATGTCATATACATACTGCGCTGTTTCAGCGTACTGTGGAGCTGGGACCAAAGGTGGTGGTGGTATATACGGTGGCTGCACTGTTTCTGCTACCGCTGGCCTTACGGTTTGCCCATAATTAAAAACTTGTGGCTCTCTTGACGTTCTAGCAAACACTGGTGGCTGACCATTGCTCGAAGGAGCTGACCTTGGGGGCAGACTTTGAACTGCTGGGGCAAAATGTGCAGGCGGTGGAGCAGCTTGCGTGCTTGTTGCTTGTGACATAAGCAATCGCTTAATGTCATCTAGCGCTTTTTGTATTTTATTGTCCACCTCTTGCATAAGCCTGGCTTGGCATAGGCCCACAGACGCCTCTACTATTTGTTGGACATTGCTACCGCTCCTTGGCGCTTCCATTACTGCACTCTCACGCACTTCTCGCCTTATGTTTTGGGCTGTTTCACTATAAAAAGTTGGTGAAACTACCGTCTGATTTAGACTATCAGAGCTAATGGACACATCCTGAGATGGCAAAGTAGTAAAAATTGGGTGATCTGTAGCGGCTGCTGCTACTATTGTCGTTGTGATGGACGTAGGGTGTGTTAAATTACTGATCGTTACTGTGGTAGCGGTATCAGTACTACAAGTGGCACTTGCTCTGGTTGTCGCCATAGTGTTGTTGTTGTCCCCTACCGAACGGCTGGAACTACGGGTTAAAACCATTTAAAAAAACGACTTTAGTATAAAAAAATCAAATAAACAAATTCAAAAAAAAACGTACCTTAGGCAAAATGGTATTGTAAACTCCAATATGAAGATATTAAAAACTTATAAAAATGGGTATATAAATCTTGTAAAAAAACGAATTTCAAAAAATCAAAAATAATAAAAATCATAAAGATTTTGGCGGTTTATTTCGAGGAAATGTAAACTTTTGCAGGTAAAGTAAAAATAAGATAAAATTCTTATACGTGTGAAAATAATGGTAAAAAGTATAATTTTCAGATGTTAAACAACCAAACAAACAATTGGAAAAATGGAAATTGACCTTCCTTGCGACTGGGCCGCTACAACAAGAACTATACCAAAACTGTTCCCTGGACTAACCCTAGTCATAGCGATCCCCACGGATGAAAACAGAAGAAAACAAATGTGAGTATCACCATAAAAAAATCAATTTTTTTTCTGACTATTGACACTAACATTACGTAAGGGATGATTTTTCCAACCCTTGCCTCACACCTTGAGCCACTCAGATAATGATTTTTGATAATCATGTACCGGCCTCAAGATGTCAGGAAGGATCGGGAGTGATGAATCGCTGAGTCATCATGCCCATACCTCTCACACTTAATGTCGCAGCGCGAAATAGTCTGCACAGTCTCTTAATTCGGGACCTACATAAGTGTGAGCGTTATGCTCACGACAACCCACACGATTCATAACGCCTATTGTGCTGAAAAAACAAAATTAAAGAAACAAAATTAAAAACATATTTCGATTGGTCGCTACGGTTTAGGGACTCTTCCTCCTACCTATCCGGACTTACTAACCTAAATAGTTTGTAACCATATTAATTCCTATACATTTTTACTTCAAGGCTATGGAACTACTTCGAGCCCCACGTTGGGCGCCATTCTGTACTGTACGGGACGGGGAAATGATACCAGCTGGTTGCTGTTGAACAACAACCAGTGAGTGTGGCCAGATTGTCGGCGGCGCTGGTATGCCGGCGGTTTGCGCGGCTAGAGCTCGCCGGATGGGGGTGGTTCTTGCCGACCAAATGGCTCAAAACCCGGGTACAAAAAATATTCATACCAGCTAGGAAATTGGAAAAAAAAATTAAAAAAAGCTGGGGCCCGAAGTAGCTGAAAAAAAAACAAAACAAACAAACCAAAAACATCTCCTCCCTCATCACTTTCACACATCTCCGGCTGATGACGTGCCGGGATTGGCCCTCCCCCTAGAGACGAAGTCTCTCCATGACATCCTTCTAATTTCTGGATGTCCCAAACTTCACCTGCAAAAGAGTTACCTTCCTCTACTTACCCGCCTGCAATCAATTTACCAACTCATAATAAGAAAACAGGTAATGTTCATTTTAAAACGTTATAAAACATGCCTTTGCTTTATTAAAAACAAAAATAAAAAGATTGCCAAAAAGTAAAATTACAAAGGGTTTTAAAAAAAATCCATTTAGGCTTGAAATTCTATTAAAATTGACAAACAAAAGAATTAATTCAATTTACTTTTAAAACTTAGAATACTAAAAATTGACTTCGAAAATTAAAATCTTAAAATTTACTTTAATTTTCCGAAATTTAAATTTACAAAAAAAAGAATCATTAAATCGAAATTACAATCGAACCATACCACTCCAAGAAAAAACATTAATAAAACGGTTTTTTTTTTTCTTCTTTCATAGCCGCAGCTTCTTTCAAAAACTGAGCTCCTGCCTCCAGGAGGAAGATCTAGAATTCTGCCGTCCGTCCGTGAAATGTCTCCTGTCCTATCTTATGGTAAGTCTAAAAAAACCGTCTATATATATTTTACCTGCCTTAAAAATCTACCGCTTCTATTTTCTTCCAGGGAAACTTAATATCACGGTCAAATTTAACCTAGCCCGAACGAGAACCTAGGTTTGAGCTCAACCCTAACCGCGCACTTTAGGTCTAAATCGCCCAAAGGTCTGGAACCCGGTAAGTTCCCTCGCAAAAAAATTAGCTTAAATTTTAACAAAAGCAAGATCAATATATAAATTTCACTTTGTCCGTAGGTCGTCTGTTCTGGCGTTGGTCCGAAGTCAAGGCAGATACCTGTGTCCCCCAAGGCTTGGGGGGGGGTGCTTACGGCTGGCAGATCCCACGCTGGTGTGACAAGGATGATTAGCTGGCGCACTCGGCTGTTGTGTTTTTTTTTCTTATATTCAAATGTCTTTTCTTTATTTTTTTTTTTATAATTATTTTACGGTGTACAAGATTATGTTTTTAATAAGTTTATATTTTTCTTTATTCGTTTATTTTAATTTCTATTTGCAATGCACTGTCTTTTCTTCGTGCTTTATTTAACTTTTTTTTTTGTTTCAAATTCACCAAAAAAATTTAGTTTTTAAGCTCAACAATTGCCAGTTTATTCTTAGTATTCGACACTTAAAATTTCCTTTACACCGTGTGTTTGTACATTCTTGATTTAAATAAAACTTTATATAAATATTACTCAAACGTATTTTACTTCCTGACATACAAAAAAACAAATTTCCTTTTACAGATCTGCCGGTGGCCACTTGTCACACTTATCAACCAAAAGCAAAAAGGAACGACATTTTTTATTTTTAGCCCCACGAAACCTCGGGGACGCTTTTGTTCACCATCTTAAAAACTTGTCAGCAATTTGCCCCTTACTTTGAAAAAAACATAAATAATAATTTCTCATTTCCCTACCTATGTTTTTCCTTTTCTTTTGCTACATTCTTTTTTTTCTTACAGCTGTCTCTATATACAAACAATCGTTTTTCCCTTTCTCATACTGCCTTATCATCATTAGGGTGACCATAACAAAGCGCATTATTCAGCGCACATAAAAATTGTTATATGTAACGATAAGCTTTACACACTGATGGCCATTTTCTCATTAGGCGATTATCTTTTATCCCAACGAAAAACTGCACATTAAAGAAATTTGGTTTGCTCAGTGTCTCATTTGCTTCGATTTAATCGCAAAGCTAACCGGCACTCATCTGCCAATTATTTATTTTCCTTTTATTTGCCGTACAGATAAATTCAATCAGCTGACTCCCATCTTTTACATGTATTTTGAGTGGCGTTGCCAGCTGAAAACTTTGTTTTTTGTCGGTATATTGAGAAACCCAAAATCGTTAACGGACAGTTTATCGGTCCAATAAATTTATGTTGACATTAAGTAGCAGACAGTTTGTCGATACATTGAGAAAATGGCCATGAATGTTTGGATACAGTTATTTTTTAGTATTCTCCCTTACAAACCTGCTTCGTAGTAAGGGAATGTCGTAGCACTTGAAATGTTATTTTTTTTTTTTTTTTTAAATAAAAGTTGTTGAGAGTTCTTTCACTTACTTTACTGCATTTCTGTATGTCTTATTGCGTAGCGCATATTTGTGCGCTTAGTTTTTTAAATGTACCTTTAGTGCTTCGCAAAATTATAAAATTTTTATTGGGAAGTGCGAAGCAGATCGCACATTCCGTACGGAAACAAATGTTTTTTGATTTTGTTTTGGTTTTTTTTAATACATTTGAGAGAGTTTTTGTTGGTTTTTGACAGTAGGTTAAGCACGGCTATGCATATTATGGTTAGGCCTTTAGAGTGCTATATTCGACTGTGCCAAATCTTTTACGGCCTTCACTGACAGCTCGAATATTTAAGGAGTGGGATCTATATGATATCTATATATTATTAATCCATCTTTAATAAAACGGACGTCTGCATTAAAATTGGTTGCGGTTTAGACATACATATATTAAATTATTGACCGACAATCAGAAAGTTTTATGCTTTTTTTTTAGCAGTTTTAACTAGCTGGAGTAAAATGTCATGATACGTAACAGTTTTAGCCGAACTCAAATGATTTTCAGGAGGAGAATTTATATTTGAGTCATGGTATGTTATGGACCAATCATCCCAAAATTCTGTAGAGTGATTTCTGGTATTAAAAAACATAAATTTCAATAAATTCCAATACAGCGTTTACAGTGAATTTCAGAAGGCTGCTAACTATAGGATCTAAGGAAAATTATGGACCGTATATCACAAAATTGCATGACTTTTTTCTGGGCATATGAAGCTAATTTGGAAGAAATTTTACCGCAATAAATATATCTGCTATGGTTTTAGGCGTATTAAATTAATTTACCACAGTGGGCTTTGTACGGGGCCTAGGGTAAATTATGCACCCACCGATCTGCACGAAATTTTACAGTGTGATTTCTAGTCCTATAAAACTGTGATGTAACAAATTTTATAATGATATCATTATTTATTAGCAATTATTCCAACATAAACTGCCGGCAATAAATATGTACAAGAAATTGCTATCTTCATTAAAGATAACACAATTTTGCCATTTACTGCAATATATGTCGCAATGTTTATCTCTGGTATAGGCGGGCAGTTAAAGCAACCAAGAGCTATCAAATCAGCCGTACCAAAAGATAGTGCTGCAAATTTTAATTATACACCTTTAAAAAACACCCGGTAGAAATATTTGTCTTTATTTTGCACCTCAAATTGATTTTTTTATTTTCATAAATAACAAAATATGTGTAAGCACCGTTTTATATTGTACAAATAAATAAAAATTGTTTATTAATTTGGTATTAAGGCTAACTTAAAATTACAACAACAGACATCTAACAATAATATTATTCGTTATATGTTTCAAATGTTTATCTTCCAAAGCCAAAGCCGCCGCCGAAAGAGGATGCCGAAGCACTGGCACTGGCGCTAGCACCACCAAAACCACCTCCAAATCCACCAGGATAACCACCATAACCACCACCAGGATAACCTCCATAACCGCCATAACCACCAGGATAACCTCCATAACCGCCATAACCACCAGGATATCCTCCATAACCGCCAAAACCACCAAAGCGACGTCCAAAGTGACGAGCTAAGCGTGCATGATCCACACTGGTGTCGCCTTGACCGCCAACATCAACGACTGCTTCTAAAGTGTTCTTTGTGTCATTTTCCACAGGCAAGCTGGTACAAATGGCCAAAAGACAAAGTCCCAAAACGGTTAAAAATAATTTCATGGCGCAGAAAGTTTATGTGTGTTACTGAACGTTGTTTTAAATTTGAAAAGCAAAATGACTCTGTGAATTTCTTAGATATTTGGCAATATTTTATAGTGCTGGCAAGAACGAAGATAAATTGCGATTTTTGGCAAAAACATAAAAAGAACGTCATAAAGCGTCAAAAATATACAACGTCATAATTTCTCTCCTAACTAATTATGAACAGAAAAAAAAACCAAAAAATTAACACTAAAACCATTAATTTTTAATTATTTGCATCGTAAATAGTTCTATTGAAATTTGTATTAAGTTTCCATTTTTTAACAGGTTCTTAATTTTTTTCGTCTTAATTTATATTTGAAATTGTTTTTGCTGATTTTTTTTTTTTTACTTTCTAAGAGTTTGTGTCTTCAATAAAACGTTCTGTATTAATTAAAATTTATAAATCACCTGTTTTATTAAATTTGAGATTTCCAAAAAGTGGCCCATCTGGTTTGGTCGTTTGAGAGTGTGAAATTAAAGTGCGAATAAATAAATTGGGCGGCAATTTAAGTTTGTCGCACAGTAGGTTACATTTAAATAAATTTTAAAATCTATCCCACCTCCCTTCTAGACATTTTTAAGCCAATATGTAATATGTACTTCTTATATTATTTTGTTAACCTTATAACGCATAACCAAGTACCCGTTAGCCCACTAGCGGCTTCAAAAGTTCGTAACTGCAAAACCAATTGCAAAGGAGTATTAAAACTTCGGATTTAGAAAATTAAGTCTTTTTGTGTCGTTATTATGAAATTCGATTCAGTGGTTCCTTTACTAACCAGGGTTCCAATGTTCCCAATAGTTTTGATATGCTAAGATGAGCAACAAAAAGCTGTTCAAAGAATTATGTATTTTTCTAAAGTTTTATTTAATATTTTTTTAAAGCTGAAAATGATAAAAATTTATAATGGGGTACACGGGTATCCAGGTTATGTGTTTGATCGTTTTCGGTTCTATAAAAAATCATTATTTTCTAAAATTTTAACTACAGATTTTCTAAAAAAAAAAAGTTTATTCTTTTATTGCCATTACAAAATATTTTGATTGAGATACAAATTTAAATTTTTAATTGTTATTGGATCTCTTTTTGTTTCTGCACGTAGAGAAAAAACATGTTTAAATATGGTCACCTCCAACCACCAACCATGCTACTGTAAGTGTTTAACAAATTTTAGTTATTATTGATCATAACATGTTTGGAGGCAACAATAATATGATTAGGACTTTTTGATGGAGGCCTAATTTTACCATAATATGGTTATCGCTGACAATAATATGGTTATAATAAACATAATATGTTTAAAATTTTCTTTTAATATAGTTTGGTTGAACGTGACCATATTTAAACATGTTTTTCTCTGGGTGTGTTAAGAGCATTCAAGTTCCGTTATTGCCGGTAGCTTAAACAAACACTTTACGACTTAAGAATCTTCCGATCAAAGCCAGTTAATGACTATTCAACGGATATACAGCGAAAAACATAAATTGACCGTTATCTGATCAATGTGACGTGATGGGAGAAAACTGCGTTCATATTCGGCTTCAGTGTTCCAAAAAAATATAACAATCAGTTGGAATGGTTAAAAAAACTTTTAAAAAGTGTTAAAATGTCTACCTGTGTAATTAATTATATTAAAAACTAATAAAGAAATGTGCTAACTATCCGGTACTCCTGCAGTCAAAGTAGACTCTTCATGGAAATCTTTAATTTCATGTTGTGACCAATAGGTCTGTTCAATAACAAAAAATATTGCCTATTTTCAATAGTTGTTACAAGTAAGTGTTCACATAATCAATAAACTTGCAACGACAGAGTGAGATAAGAACCTTAATATTTGAGAAATAAAAAATTTGTTGTTGAAAATATAAATTAAGGAATGAAAAGAATCTCGTGTCTTACATCTGGATACTGTCAATATGCGTAAGTTCTGGTTCACCGTCTTCAAGTTGTAGTCGTCAAGTCTTAAGCTTTTATGAGAGAAGGGAAAATATAATGCCATTTAAATGTTATTTTTGTCAAGCTAATGGGGCCTAAATTTCTTCAATGTAAATAAAATTCATTTTTAAATTACAGTATTTTGTTTTTTATTTATAAAACAATAAAATAAGTACAATAATAGCTCTGTTTCTTTACTCTACTTTGGGATCCCTCGGGATCCCAATTTGCACGAAAAGCGTTCCCGTACTTTTAATTTGTGTAAAAGAGAGCGAATTTGAGAGAATAAAATTCTTCTTCTTCTTGCACGAAACAGCCCAAACTTTTTCTTCGTGCAAATTGTGTAAATTGTCAAACAGCTGTAAAACATAAACAAAACAATGAAATGCAAAGGAAAAAATTCATGAACTAAATGTTGGAAAAAGCGTTGTAGAGTAAAATAATGTACTTGAATATAAAGTTTTATGTTGAAATATTAGGAAAAAATAATGTTAGTTATTGTAAAAGTGTTTGTTTTGTTTAGTTTTTGGTAAAATTAGTTTATTTCTACAGACAATATAAAATTTTTCAAAAGTGGCATACACTTATCGTTTTGTAAGGACTATGAAAGCAATGGACTTTTTATTTTGTGCTTAAAATTTGGATTTTTCTGTTTCCGTACTTTTGTGTAATTTTGTCTCTTTGTGAGAGAAATTTATGCTTGCTCTCATTTTCACGAACTTTACCCAAAAAGTAAAGAAACAGAGCTAGACAAAAATAGCATTCATAAATTCATCGCTCTGGCCAAAGAAACAACTACAACAATAATGCCATTTGTTTTCTCTCTCTCTTCTAGAAACTCAAGACTTGACGGCTTAAAATTGAAGAGTATAACCATCACGAACTTTTTTATATTTTTGAGAAATTAGGAGAACAATTTTGTAAATTTTAAATTTATACGCCTTTAAAAAAAAAACACCTGTGGTGCGATTCACTAACTTTTAACGATCCGACAATCGTAATATTTGTCGACATTTATATTCGCTTGCAGTAACGATAGTGTGATTCTGTAATTTTTTTTAACGATAGTACACAGCTGAAAAGCACAAAAGAGAATAAAATAAAAACATATGAAATTGTTCTTAACCCCCCTTGTTACACATATTTTTTCATTTAAAATGCATTGAAAAAGGTCTGGCCAGACTCATAAGTAAGACGAAGGGTTAATTTGTGGTTTTATATTTTTTTTTTGTGAATTTTACATTTAGAATTTTATTTTTGTTCTTAATTTGCTTTCTTATTGCAAATTTTAAATTTATTATTTTGTTTTTGTTCATACATATACATATGAATATATCTTTGTATGTATGTAAGCTATTTTAAACAAAAAAAACATTTTATCGATAAAATAAACACAAACTAAATTATTGTCGCTAAGATAACGACAAAAAAATTGCTTAAAGTAACAGCTGACTTTAAACGACAGCGAATATCGTTAAAAATTTTACAGAATAGCATATTCGATAAATTTTCGTTATACTTATTTTAACGATTCGATTATCGTTATAAAAGTTAGTGAATCGCACTACTGGTAGAAATATTTGACATTATTTTGCACCTTAAATTGATTTTTATTCATAAATAACAAAATATGTGTAAGCACCGTTTTATATTGTACAAATAAAATAAAAATTGTTTATTAATTTTGTATTAAAAATAACTTAAAATTACAACAACATACATCTAACAAAAATATTATACGTTCTACGTTTCGAATGTTTATCTACCAAAGCCAAAGCCTCCGCCGTAAGAGGATGCTGAAGCACTGGCACTGGCGCTAGCACCACCGAAACCACCAGGATAACCACCATAGCCACCACCAGGATAACCTCCATAACCGCCATAACCACCAGGATAACCTCCATAACCGCCAAAACCACCAAAGCGACGTCCAAAGTGACGAGCTAAGCGCACATGATCCGCATTGGTGTCGCCTTGACCGCCAACATCAACGACTGCTTCTAAAGTGTTCTTTGTGTCATTTTCCACAGGCAAGCTGGTACAAATGGCCAAAAGACAAAGTCCCAAAACGGTTAAAAATAATTTCATGGCGCTGAAAGTTGATGTGTGTTACTGAACGTTGTTTTAAATTTGAAAAGCAAAATGACTCTGTGAATTTCTTAGATATTTGGCAATAATTTATAGTGCTGGCAAAAACCAAGGCTACCAAGATTAATTGCGATTTTTGGCAAAAACGTAAACAGAACGTCATAAAGCACCAAAAATAAAACGTCATTATTTCTCTCCTTAATAATCATAAACAAAAAAAAAAAAAAAATGAACACTCAAACCAATAATTTTGTATTATTTGCATCGTAAATAGTTCTATTGAAATTTGTATTATGTTTCCATTTTTTAACAGGTTCTTAATTTATTTCGTCTTAATTTATATTCAAAATTGTTCTTGTTGTTTTTTTTCTGACTTTCTAAGAGTTTGTGTCTTCAATGAAACGTTCTGTATTAATTCAAATTTAATAATCACATGTTTTGTTTTGTTTTGTTTGAGATTTCCAAAAAGTGCCCCATCTGGTTTGGTTGATTGAGAGTGTCAAATTAAAGTGTAAATAAATATATTAGCCAGCAATTTTAGTTTGTCGCACAGTAGGTTACATTTAAACAAATTTTAAAAGCTATCCCACCTCCCTTCTAGACATTATTAAGCCTCTTATATTAAATTTTTGTTAACCTAAGAACGAACGCAGAACCAAGAAACAGTGTGCTCACTAGCGGCTTCAAAAGTTTGTAGCTGCAAAGCCAATTGCAAAGTAGTGTTAAAATTTCGGAGCCAGAAAACTAAGTCTTTTTGTGTCGTTCCCTGCAGATAACGAGATTAGTCCATACATGCATGTAAAGAGTAGTCCATAAAGGAGTAGGAGTACTCCAAAACTACTCCAAATATATGGGCAAAAGGTGCTAGGAGGGGACCATATAACCTCCCGAAGTAGTCCCTAAACTACTCCATGGAGTACTAAAGTGGGCTAGTTTTAAAAGTACTCCATGTTACTACAGTACGGAGTACACTTAAGGGGTAGTTTAAGCATTTTTCTTTTTCATTGTTTACTCATCGCCTTTTATGGTATGTACTGTAGTCTATTCTTGCTATTATTAAATATATTCACCCCTATTATGTAAGGCGTTGTCGACGTCGACATTAATTTTTAATTGTTGTCACATCAAGGCGACGTCTACATCACTTCGACGTTAATTTGGTATTTTATAAGAATGTTGTGTCGACGTCGACTAGTTATCGAAAATTTGACAAAAAAAAAATCCCATCTCCAATAGTTTTATTTTTATTTTTGTTCTTAACTCACTTTTTAACGCTATGTCTGAGTTCATACGGCTCATGTCTTATTGACAAGATTCTTCCTTTTTCTTCTTTGAACATGAATTGGCGTTCAAATGATTCATGTCATGTTGACGACATGTGCTTTTTTGGTATTGAAAACAATAACAAAATTAAACAACGAATGAAAAAGCAAAACGTAAAGACAGTACATGCATCTGTGTACTCGTTTCTTTTCCCCTCGTCCCTCTCGCCTATAAAGTAGCAATCATGTCAATAAGACAAGAGCCGTATGAACACAGACTATTTATGCTATATTCCGACATATTTTTTTTAACTGATTTAGCTTTTTAAAATAAAGTGTAGAGTTTGTTTCCATTTTTGATTTTTTTTCGCGAATTATTGGCATGTTTTAGATAAAAGATATTTTTACTGTAAGTTTTCTGATTCTTTATAGCTTTAACGTTTATTAATAAATATAAGACTTTTCTTTCATGCCGCTGTTAGCAAATTTTTGCGAATTTTCGTTAATTAAGCAATTTTCACCGAATTTTTGCCATTCCTTTCAGTTTAAGGGACTTTTAATCAATTTTATGGCTTGTTTATTTATATATTAAAAATTTTCGCGAATTTTCGTTGTTTTTGCATATTTTTTTTTTGTAACTTCCCGACATTTTGTTTTTTTAGCCGATTTAGCGATTTCAAACCAATTTGATCGTTTGTTTCAAAGTTTGCAATTTTTGCTAATTTTAGCCATGCTCGCGATAGAAGCGAAAGTTTTCTGATTCTTTACAGCTTTAACGATTTTTAATAAATATTAGACTTTGCTGTCATGTAGCTGTTAGCAATTTTTTACGAATTTCCGCTAATTTTGCAATTTTAACCAAATTTTTGCCATTTCTTATAGTTTTAGGGAATTTTAATCAATTTTATGGCTTTTTTATATATTAAAAATGTTCGCGAATTTTCGCTATTTTTGCAAGTGCTTGCGAATTTTCGCAATTTTGGTTCTTTGATGCGTTCGTCTTAAATTAAAATTTTTCGCGAAATTTCGCTATTTTAGCAAACTTTTCCGAACTTTCGCAATTTTCGCGTTTAATTTACTAATAAAATTTGTGCCCATAACTTCTTTAAAATTTGCATTTTTTATTTCAAACGTATTCAATAAATATGTTTAGATTTCATTTAAAATTTCTTTAACTTTCATTTGAGTCGTCGCAAAATTTCCTGTCGACTAAAACGGAGACAATACTACTCGACGTCAACTTGAAAGCGCCTTAGAAAATATCAATTGACTGTCAATAGTAATCGATTATTGTCAACAACGACTCAGAAATTACCATTGCTGTTCAGTTGCCGTCGACTTGTGTCGATGTCGCCTTTCATAATAGGGGTGATTTACTTGGTATTTTGAATTTTTTTTACCTTTTTTCCACAAATATCACAAACTTTCACTTTTAAAAAAACAATTAATAATGAACACCAATGTGTTATACTGTAAACTATAGAAAAGTATACATCATGCAGTTGTTGGCAGCACTGCATGTTAATTTCTTATAACACGGTCCATACTACAGTACATTGGACCATGTTGTAAGTAGTCCATGTACCCATCGGTTCTATAAAAAATCAGTATTTTGTACAATTTTAACTACAGATTTTCTAAAAAAAAACGTTTATTATTTTATTGCCGTTACAAAATATTTTGATTGAGATACAAATTTAAATGTTAAATTTTTATTGGATCTCTTTTTGTTTCTGTTATAGAGCATTAAAATTCCGTTATTGCCGGTAGCTAAAACAAATACTTAACGATTTAAGAATCTTTAAAATTTATTTTTATGCTAAAAAAATAGCAAACATTAAATTAACAATAAAAAAAAAGTTAAAAACAAAATTAAAAAAACCAATAATTCGGTGATTTTTTTTTTGTTTGTGGTTTGCGGTTGATAATTTATTATGGTCAAACACTTATTTTAAATGACTCGCAAATTAAAAACGCATGTGATAAATTAGTACCCAGCAAAACTTTTTTCAATATATCTGTACTTAAATCAAGCCGAAGCGGTTTCAATAGTACACAGTAAGTACGGATTTCATTTGGTTAAGTACGTAATGCTTAATTTAAGAACGGAATATTCAAGTGTCTCGTACTTAAAATAATGCGAAAATAAGATTGACTTAATTAAAAGTCAGATAAAATTTATCATAAAACTGTGCTTGATTCAAGAATTTCTAAAGGCCCGACCAGAATGAACTTAAGTTGGCTTAAGCTAATGTGTGAATACATGTTAATCATATGAAGCAAACTATATTGAACTTAAGGAAACTTTTTGTTAAGTTTTATGAAACTGTCATTTGCTAAAGCAAAGTGCGAAACTGATCGCACATTCCGTACGGAATCAAATGTTTTTCGATATAGTTTTTGTTTTTTTTTTAAATACATTCGGGAGACTTTTTGTTAATGTTGACAGTATCTTGAGAAAGGCTATGCATATTATGGTTGGGTCTTAAGATGGTTTAATCTCTATTCGTACTTGAAATAATTTAATTTTTTAACTTCCTTAGCTAATCCCGCGAAGCTCTATGCTTGTCTGCAGGAAAGAAACCAGAGTCTCTTGCGGTTATCGAACCCGCAACCTCGGCGCTGATAGAATAGCTCGCTACCAGCTACTAGGGCACTCGAAAGTGAGATTAGATTAGATTGGATTCTAAACTAAACACTTACCCTACAGAACCAAAGAAAATATTTTTATTTTGAATTACTGGTTACACATTTTTATTTCACTTTTGCTGTATTCTGCCGTTTTTGTTTACAGAAGAATTCTCAATTAAAAGACACCAGCAGCATGACCAATATGCTTTCTGTAGTCGTTCTACTTTAAAAATTTGATGTAGTTAAGCAAATTTTACCAAATAGAATATGGGAATTATCAAAGTTATTTACTGGAATACAAAATTTATTATTAAGATTTTTGTATGTCGTGCTAAATTCCCAAGTTTTCATATTTGATAAATACACTGAAATTTATTGCTGAGGGAAGGCTAGCTTCTGGTTGCTTAGGCCAGATCATCAGGAAACCTTTTTCAAAGATTTTAGAGTCGGAAAGAACCCAACCAATTGTAGGGGGATGTAAGAAAAGATAAACTCACTGTTTATTGTTGGTGTTTTGTTTAAGCTTTGATATTGTTACAAGTAAGACTTTGAGTGTTTAAAATTCTTATTCGCTTTAGGGTTTTATTTGTATAATATTTTAAGCTTTTCTAAAATCTTTGGAAAAGGATTCCTGATGATTTGGCCTAAGCAACCAGTGAAATGCGCATAGAAGCTAGCTTTCCCTCAACAATAAATTTCAGTGTATTTATCAAATATGAAAAATTGGGAATTTAGCACGTCATACAAGAATATGGGAATTATTGGTTCTTATTTAAACTTTTTAAACCTTTTAAGTGCTGTTGTTGTTTCTATAACAAACTGCTACAAAAACACGTAAAAACATTTTGGATTCTTTTAAGTACTTTTAAGAGTTATTGGTACTAAATACTTGAGTTAGACTCGTACTAAAGTAAGCAGAAAACGCTTAAATTTAGTACGAGTTTTTTCTTTCTGTGAAGTAGTTATTTAACTCAGTACGTTTTAATCTTTAATAACGACTTGCTTGATTGATTGATTCTTTATTAGATAAGACAGTACAACAAGAACGGTGTCTTATATTACAGTACTTATATTGTAGTACTAAAGTAGTACATATGTGGCACAATAAAATAAAATAAAATGAAAATTAAACACATAAATAAATAATAATTAATACAAATAAGTAAACAAATATAAAAAAATGAGTATGAATATTAAATTAAATATTTATGCCTGTATTCACAAAATTATTTAAAATTTGACATATCAAATTTAAAATTCTTAACAATCGTTTATGAATACAAGGTAAAAAATTTAATTTAAAAAGTAAAAAGAAATTACAAAAAATAAATAATAAAAGAAAAATAAAATAAAATAATAAAAAAAAAAGTTATTAAAATAAATTACCAAAAAAAATTTTAACAGAAATGTTTAAAAATGGCAGATTTGAAACTGTTTGCATTGCTTATAAATTGAATATGGTGAGGTAGTCGGTTCCACAGACGAATTGTAGAAACGTAAAAATGTCTAACTGATATAAGGCTACGGTAGCGAATAGAGTTTATATTCTTTCCTCTTCTTTCTGTATAAACATTGAGGTTGTTTAGTAAAAATCAGCTTTTGTAGAAACAATAATGAACGAACTTTCAACAGGTTTTCGAGTGTTAAATTGTAGATTCTTTTTGAGTAATCAGAGATACTATCAAGACGTCTGCGGGCAAAAACATATCTAGCAATATTGTGCTTGTAATCCCATTAACAGACTTATTGCATTCATTTATGAAGTACTTTCTTGTTATTCATACAGTGCTTTGCCCTTAGTGCAATAAAAATATTTTTACCAAATTTAATAAAATTATCAACAAAATTGCAACTTGTAAATTGCACACAAGGCTTACATGGACAATCAGCCAGACGGACGGATGGATATTGTTAGATCTCTTTAAAAGGATATTTTGAGTCGATCGGTCGATGGTTAGATTTCCATGTTTTACACACATTGTTAGGGCCTGTTCGTCGATAACGAATGAAGACTTCGTTCGCTTTAATTACATTTAAAACAAAAACAAATTATAAAATATTGTTTTTGTTTTACATGTAAGTTAAGCGAACGAAGTCTTCATTCGCTATCGACGAACGGTCCATTCGTTCAAAACAGTGTTCGAAAATAAACACTTCACATCGCACTTTAGTGTTTGGCTCGGTAGATTTGTGGAAAACACAAACGCTAATAGTGTTTGTGTAGAAAATCATTGAAAAAATAACGATTCCCTTAAGTAAGTCATCCTTCGAACACAAAAATAATACGGTTTTTATTAAACTCAACAGAACAATAGAACATTTAATTCCGTTCGGTTTTTTGTGTGTTCGGTTTGGCGCATTAATGTTCGTCCCTTTTGGCTGGTAAAAAACCAAACATTTTTTACAAAAACAAAATACACATACCAAAAAAACAAGAAGCCAGCAAAATAATTTTGCATAAACAAAACATATACACAATACACACACAAGCTGTTCGTGGTGCGATCGTTGCTAAAATTTTTTGTTTGTTTATTTCTTTATTAACAAATATCGGGTGAATTTTTAGCTATTATCTTTTTGGCAACACTGGTTTAAACAGCTGACGCACGTTTCGTGTTTTGTTTCACTGTCAAACATCTTCAGTTTGGTCTATAATTTAACCATGAATCGTCTTACAAACGAACAACGCTTGCAAATTATTGAATTTTATTGTCAAAATGCGTGCTCTGTTATGAAAGTTCATCTACTTTTTTATCAAAAAATTGTGCTTAGCGACGAAGCTCATTTTTGGCTCAATGGGTACGTTAATAAAGCCCTTATGACACTACATTTTTTATCACAGAGTATACAGAGGCGTCACGAGACAGAAAATATTGTGTTTTTTTCTGTCTTTTTCTTCGAAAGCTGTCCTTTTTGCGTTTTTTGTTTTGATTATGCAATTTGTGTAGATAGTAGCGGCCTGTTTTTACGCATTGTCACTTCACTAACAAAAAACGTTTTCTTTCTCTTTCTTCGAAAGCTGCTCTCGCAAATGATTTAGGCATTTTCCATACGTCACTTATTTCATCTCTGTATACTTTGTGTTTTTTATTCATGATATAGAATTGATAGAAAGAAACAGTAAATGCTAGAAAGAGCAAACTATAAAAAATGTAAACAAAGTTTTTTAGTTTTTTTTTCTCTTGTTATGGTTTTGTTTCAGGGATGGCGTTGAGAATTTTCAAAATTGTATCAACAACTTTTAAAAATTGTACTTACAATTATGGTAAATTGTACTAAAAGATTTTTTTAGTTGAAATTAATTTTATTTATGTTCTTAAAAACCACCACAAAAATTTATTATAAATCTTAGTTTAAAAAGTTTCAACATAAAATTACAATTGAAACAACTTTGCCATCCCTGTTCTGTTAATTTTATTAAATGCTTTCAACTTTTTTTTTATGAGACACCTAATAAACCGCTAATTCAGCTACACTTTTAATATTTCAAGCTTAAAATGTCAATTTTAAGTTGAACAATTTTACATTTTTTTTTGACATAACTTCATTTTTTATCGATAACTTTAGTAAAATTTTTGACAGTTTGCCATTTATCTTAATACAGCTGAACCCTTCGCACTTTGTAAATTTTTCTTTTACTTTATATTTGCACTGTTCACCAAAACTTGAACAATGCATTAAAAATGTAGTGTCATAAGAAGCATTGCAAGAGCTACCAATGCATCCAGAAAAAGTCACAGTTTGGTGCGGTTTATGGGCTGGTGGCATCATTGGACCGTACTTCTTCAAAGATGCAAGAGCTTGACTTGTGATTTCAACAAGACAGTGCCACCTTCCACACAGCACGCTTAACAATGGACTTATTGAAAGGCGAGTTCGGTGAACATTTTATTTCACGTTCGGGACCGGTCAATTGGCCGCCTAGATCGTGCGATTTAACGCCTTTAGACTATTTTTTGTGGGGCTATGTTAAAGCTCATGTCTATACACACATGCCCGCTTCAATTGACGCATTGAAAGACAACATTGAAGCATTTATTCATGAGATACCGACCGAAATGTTGGAAAGAGTATGCCAAAATTGGACTAAGCGGATGGACCATTTGAGGCGCAGTCACGGTCAACATTTGCATGAAATAATCTTCAAACATTAAATTATATGGAACGTACTATCGATTCAAATAAAGATTTCATGAATTTTTCTGAATTTTATGTGTTTGTTTTAACTTTCCTATAGCTCTTAAAAAATCACCCATTATATAAAATACAATATTTAATATTCGGATCTTTCTTGAAAATAGTAACGAACGGTATTAAGGGTTGTTTTCGTCTACACAATCACTAAAAATAGATATCGTTCTTGGGTGTGTGAGCCGAACGCTAAATAATGTACGGTTTATTTTCGAACACTGGTTTAAAATAAAATTAATCTTTAATGACAGCCTGCTTTGGCTTAGTATTCTAGAGTGAAAATTAAATGAAGATGGTGGAGTTGATTCAATAAGTTGAGTATACAGATCGACATTTAAAACAAAGAAGTCGTCTGTTAACAAGAATTAAAAATGTTTTCTTTTATTCTCTACGAAAGCATTTGAGGGCATTTAAAAAATTTTGCCTGTATCAAAATATGTTTCAAAAAGGTGAAATATGCGCTATGAAACTAAAGAATGCTGCAAAAATGTAATTTTTACTAAAATAAATAAAATATGCAAAACTATGCAATAACAAATCGATTACAAAATTCATAAAAACCCCTAAAACGGATAAATATATGGTTTGTGCTTTTAATGGTCGCACAAGGAAAAACATGCAATTGCATATTTGTGATTTCCCTGGTAATGAGCTTTTCAGCCAAGAAATTAGTAGTTTTTGCAATGCTATTTGCTGCCTTACTAATATTTTTTGCGGGGTACATACATAAACGCGCAACCTTAAACGCACATAAACGCTCTTCTATAGACTTTGAACGATAGGTTTATGTAATTATAAATTTAATATTTTTTTATCTTTATTTAATTAGTTAATTACTGTGTAAAAATTAAAGTTTGATTAAGATTAATTAATTTCAAAATCTTTTTTAACGCTAAAATTTGTTTGTAGTAAGTTCTAATTTGTAATAAATCTGTTACGCAGATAAACATTAACTTAAAATGATTCATAATGTTCGGCTGATGAGAGGGGAAAACCCTCATCATTTGCCAGAATACAAAAATTTTATTCTTCGGATTGAATATTTATGTTCATGCTTTATTTTGTTTCTTGTTTGCCTCTCAGTGTTAATGACACTAAAACTTGTTTTTAAATTTTGTATAAACAATACCAAATAACAAAGCTGTTGCGATTAACTAAAGAATATTTAAATCTCTTTAAGGGTATGTTTTAATATGCAATAAAATTTTAAAAATATGCGATCAAAAAAAGACCAAAGATTTAAGATTTATGATAGAATATGTGCAAAAAATTATTAACGAAAACGCTTTTTTAAGATAAGTGTATAACATTTTGGCCGCTGTTAAGTTTGTAGTTCGTTAAAAGTTGTTATTGTTAAGACATTTTCTGGTTCTATTGTTTAATTGGCTATGTCGGTTCAACAACGAACGTCTGCTTTTAAAATCCATATCACAATAGTGAGGACGATATTATGCGTTTTTCCTCATGTTTGTGACACTTAAAATTAGGGATGTATCGTTAGGCTTTTTTGACAATGCGATAGGTACACTCAAAAAGAAATATCGGCGATACCGATAGGCATATTGAATGGAAATTAGTATTAACAAAAATCACAAAGAGTAATTTTTTATGATACAGCGTAAAAGATTATTTATTTTAAAAATTTATATTAATAAGAAATATGGCTTAAAAACAGAGTATAGACGATTTCGCAAATTTGTTAAACATTTTTCCCAGAGACTAAGTTTTATGGCTTTACGAATTGATTTAGTAAAGTTTGGCCGTAATTCCCCACTGTGCAAAGTAGTAAAATATTCTTTCATTGCTAAATCCTGTATGTATTTATTTGTTTTTGCTTTCATTTTTCATTATTCTTTGTAAGAATAAAAATCATTTTGCTGTTAATAGTCTTCGAACATTATTAGTGAATACTTTAACCAACGGAGTTGAAGAATAGTTAAGACTTAAGCGATTTTGCGATTAACTTAGAGAATAATGAAAACTAATTTTTATCTACAGTTCTTCATACATTGCTCAAATGTTTCAAAGACAATTGACTTCAATCGTATCGAAATAACGTCTTACTGAGCTACTTCGGATGACCCTGCCTTCCGAAAGTGTTGCAGACACGGTCACCATAACAGCTAGTATAAGTTCTAATAAGTCTACAAGAGCTGGTCTTTGGAGCGTTTGGAAAAAATAAGAGAGTCCGTAAAGGCTGATACTTCTAGAGATGCATATCCGTTTGTTTACTGGCGCAATGACGTGTTAAACCAAAAATTTAACAAAATGGCGCAGTATTAACTTAAAATTTTTTGATCCGATCAAAGCCAGTTAATGCCTATTCAACGGGATACAGCAAAGAACCAAATGGACCGTTATCTAATAAACGTGACGTGATAGGAGAAATCTGAGTTCATGGTTGGCTTCAGTTTGCCAAAAAATCAGAGGAATCCTTTGGAATTGTTAAACATAGCTTTAACAAAGTGTTAAAATGTCTACCTGTGTAATTAGAAAAACTAATAACGGCATGTGATAACTATCCGGTACTTCTGCAGTCAAAGTAGACTTTTCATTGCAATCGAAATTTTTAATTTCATGTTTTGAAGTGTTAGCTCTAACTTTTGCACCAAAAGGTCTGTTCAATAACAGAAAATTATTGCTTATTTTCAATAATTTTTAAAAGTAAGTGTTCACATAATCGAGAAACTTGCAACGAGTGAAAGAAATAAGAACACAAAAATTTGAGAGATAAAACTGTTCTTGAAAATATAATTTAAGAAATGAAAAGAATTTCGTGTCTTACATCTGGATACGTTTGAATATGCGTAGGTGCTGGTTCACAGTCTTCAAGATTTTGCCGTCAAGTCTTGAGCTTTTAAGAGAGAAGGGAAAATATAATGCAATTTGTTTTACGCTCTCTCTTCTAGAAACTCGATACTTGACGGCAGGGTTACCGTTGGAAATTTTCGAAAAGGGTCACAAAAAGGGGATTTTCCAGAAAAAGGGGTCAATAAAAGAGTATTTCAATTAAAAAAGGGTCAAGTTTTTTATAAGTAGTATTTCCCATTTTAAAGAAAAAAAAATAAGACCAAGTTTTTTATTACGAACAAAAAATATTTGTTTCAGCTAGGAAGTGCTGACAAAAAGTTTGTTCTTCATTATTATAGCTAATTTTTTAATGCTTTTTATGTTATATTCCGACGTTTTCTTGTTTTTTACCGATTTCAAATAAATTTTATGGTTTGTTTCCAATTTTGCAATTGTTCCCGAATTTAAGCCATATTTGCGATATAAACGATTTTTTCCTTTAAGTTTTCTAATTCCTTAAAGCTTTTACGATTTTTAATAAAAATAAGGCTTTGCTATCATAACGCTGCTACCAAATTTTTGGGAATTATCGCTAATTTGGCAATTTTTACCGAACTTTTTCCATTCCTTTTAGGTTTAGGGACTTTTAACCAATTTTATCGCTTGTTTAAACTATAAAAAATTTTCGCTAAAAGTTGCAAACTTTAAATTTTTAAATTTTTGCTTAGATTTGTTGCTCTTTGAGGCAATCGCCGCCGTTCTAAAATTAGCCCCATATATAAACCGAAGTTACTTAATTTACAGGGCACTTTCAACACTGTCGATTTATACGTCAAATGCCCAATGTGATTAGAAAGGGTGAATTTTTTAAAATGAAACATGTTACCCTTTTGGAGAGCAAAACATTTTTAAGAAACGAACACTAAATCGCATTTTTAAATAAAATTTCACATTTTTTGTTGACAAGAAAATAATTTATTCAATTAATAAAAAAAATATATATAAAATAACAAATATGTAAATTGTACTTTAATTTGTACTTTTCTATAGAAAATCTAATTTAGAAGTCGTTAAAATTGCTTTAACACAAACTTTTTACGAATATTAACTACTTTTTAGGAATGTGCGCGCTATATTTTGTTATTAAATCTTCACTTGAAGTACATTCCTCCATCTCCGCTTTAAACAAATTGTGAGAAAAAAGCATAGAATTGTAAGTTTCTACTTTGAGTATGTAACAAAGTTTAGTTTTAAACAAAATGTGAGTGAGTGAGGGTCAAAAAGTGGAACAAAATAGTTGAAAATGATACAAAAGGGTAAATCAAAACATGGGTCAAAAAGGGTATCAAGACCGTCGAAAAAGGGTCAAGTTAATAGTTTAGTATCACAACGGTAACGCTGCTTGACGGCGAAATCTTGAAGAGTGTGAACCAGCACTAACTTGTTAGTTTTTGTTGGTAAAGCGTTTATTTACTTTTTTATATTTTGGAGAAATTAGGAGAACAATTTTGTATTCAACATTTTATAATTTTATTATTTATCCAAATTTTTAATATTTTTAATTAGGCTTAAGTTCATGAAATTTAATTTTTATTAAATTATTTTTATGAAGAAAGGAATTTTACAACATGAAAATTAATCAAAATTGTTATTGATAATCTTTCATTCTTGACGTGGCTCGGGCTCGAACCCTGGCCGGCAGGTTACCATGACATGTTTCGATCGCAACCACTCGATCTCCTCAGATGGATTTGCCGTCTTACACTCGCAGCCATCGACGACTGCTGACGTCACTAGTCAAACATCAATCCTTAAACCAAATTGTATTTTAACATTTGGTAGATCGAAATTTGCTTTCCTGAATGATTATCCACTTTAATTGATTTTACATGTTTTTTCCTTTACTTCTGTTTTTTCGTACTTTCGTCAAGAATTTTTCTTGAAGTCCAAGTACATTTTTTGTTTTTTCACTTTGTCTTTCTCTTTTCTGTTGACCTTTTTCAGCACAACTTGAAGGACAAATGTACACATAGAGCTCGTGCCTTAGCTTTAACAATAATTAGTATTGTGGTTATTTTGTTGAACTATTTATGGGTTTTAATCCAAATTTTTAATATTTTTAATAAGGCTTAAGTTCATGAAATTTAATTTTTATTAAATTATTTTTATGAAGAAAGGAATTTTACAACATGAAAATTAATCAAAATTGTTATTGATAATCTTTCATTCTTGACGTGGCTCGGGCTCGAACCCTGGCCGGCAGGTTACCATGACATGTTTCGATCGCAACCACTCGATCTCCTCAGATGGATTTGCCGTCTTACACTCGCAGCCATCGACGACTGCTGACGTCACTAGTCAAACATCAATCCTTAAACCAAATTGTATTTTAACATTTGGTAGATCGAAATTTGCTTTCCTGAATGATTATCCACTTTAATTGATTTTACATGTTTTTTCCTTTACTTCTGTTTTTTCGTACTTTCGTCAAGAATTTTTCTTGAAGTCCAAGTACATTTTTTGTTTTTTCACTTTGTCTTTCTCTTTTCTGTTGACATTTTTCAGCACAACTTGAAGGACAAATGTACACATAGAGCTCGTGCCTTAGCTTTAACAATAATTAGTATTGTGGTTATTTTGTTGAACTATTTATGGTTTTTAATCCAAATTTTTAATATTTTTAATTAGGCTTAAGTTCATGAAATTTAATTTTTATTAAATTATTTTTATGAAGAAAGGAATTTTACAACATGAAAATTAATCAAAATTGTTATTGATAATCTTTCATTCTTGACGTGGCTCGGGCTCGAACCCTGGCCGGCAGGTTACCATGACATGTTTCGATCGCAACCACTCGATCTCCTCAGATGGATTTGCCGTCTTACACTCGCAGCCATCGACGACTGCTGACGTCACTAGTCAAACATCAATCCTTAAACCAAATTGTATTTTAACATTTGGTAGATCGAAATTTGCTTTCCTGAATGATTATCCACTTTAATTGATTTTACATGTTTTTTCCTTTACTTCTGTTTTTTCGTACTTTCGTCAAGAATTTTTCTTGAAGTCCAAGTACATTTTTTGTTTTTTCACTTTGTCTTTCTCTTTTCTGTTGACCTTTTTCAGCACAACTTGAAGGACAAATGTACACATAGAGCTCGTGCCTTAGCTTTAACAATAATTAGTATTGTGGTTATTTTGTTGAACTATTTATGGTTTTTAATCCAAATTTTTAATATTTTTAATTAGGCTTAAGTTCATGAAATTTAAATTTTATTAAATTATTTTTATGATTAATAATTAAAAATTAAATTTCATGAACTTAAGCCTAATTAAAAATATTAAAAATTTGGATTAAAAACCATAAATAGTTCAACAAAATAACCACAATACTAATTATTGTTAAAGCTAAGGCACGAGCTCTATGTGTACATTTGTCCTTCAAGTTGTGCTGAAAAAGGTCAACAGAAAAGAGAAAGACAAAGTGAAAAAACAAAAAATGTACTTGGACTTCAAGAAAAATTCTTGACGAAAGTACGAAAAAACAGAAGTAAAGGAAAAAACATGTAAAATCAATTAAAGTGGATAATCATTCAGGAAAGCAAATTTCGATCTACCAAATGTTAAAATACAATTTGGTTTAAGGATTGATGTTTGACTAGTGACGTCAGCAGTCGTCGATGGCTGCGAGTGTAAGACGGCAAATCCATCTTGTAACGAACCATGTCCTAGCCGCGCCTTATCTCCCAGAAGAATGTGCTACTTTAAGTTCCGGCCGTGCTCAGGGATAATGGGAGGATTCTTTATCTTCTTAAAGATAAGGCAGTTCATTACTGGAAAAATAACAAAAAAATAGTAGCAACAAACCCTAAAAAAAAACGACTACACACAAAAAAAAAAGGGGAGAAAAAATATAAAGGGAAAAAGTAAAATAAAAAAGAAATTATAGGGAATGTAAGTGAATTCTGTTTGGAATAGGAAATTGATGGTGTTCGTCCTATTCCTGTCTAAACCCACCCATGACCGTTGCCATCCAAGGTATATTTTTTTTGGATTAGCCCATTATGCTTTCTTCGTCACAATTGCCTACATGTTTCGCGAAATTATTAAAGAAAAGTTAGTGATTCATTTCAAATTCACAATTTATTCAAAACAAAATAATTAAAGTGTGTCTTAAATTCTTCATATTTTCTTTCTTTCTAGGTATTAAACAAAATTTAACTAATCAAATTAATTTAGAAATTAAAAAAAAAATTTAGAATTATAAATTAAAACATTTGGTAAAAAAAAAAAATTGATGTTTAAGTGTATATGATAAAGTATGTATTTATAATGTAGTATATATGCATATTTGTATTGATATTATTATTTTTTTTTTTTTTTTAAATCACTCAAATATATACACGTATGCATATTTACTTCTTAATTTAGATGGACTATGTATTTAATTTAGCAAAATAAACTCACCATAATAAACTTCCCACGATGACTGCAGGCCTGGAGTTCGGGGTCTTTATAGTAGTTCTTGTCTGCTTAGTATTTAAGCATATTTTCTGTTACTAGGTATATTTATGTATGTATGTATGATATTTTGGTGTTTGCGCGAGTGCTAGTGTTTGTTAGAGTTTTAATTTATAATTTAATACATTTAAAAAAAAAAATTGGTTAAGTAAAAATGATTAAGATGAATTTAACTTAAAATTAGATTTAAGAAAAGTTAATCTTCAATTTAAACTGAATAATGAAAGTATAAGTAAGGTTTTTTTTATAGTTTTATCATGTCAAGTAATATATACTAAATAATTATTATGTCTAGTGCATTTAAGTTATGGTAAATCAGATGGTACGGTAAGTACAATGGTAAGTAAAATAGCATGGAAAGTAAGATGGAAGGGACGAACGTTCATACGATGACACGCTAGGAACCTAGTTCCGTTCGTGAAAAGTCGTTCTCCCTTCCGATGAATCCTAGTTGTATAGTCCGGTAATTCGCAATTGTGTCCTGAAATTATTCTGCCAGAAACCAAACTTTTAAAATTATTCGGATTTTATTCTATGGGTTTATGTATATTGCTCCTCTACGACCACAATATTAAAATTTATGCAAATACCCAGGGACTGTCAAAATGCAAAACAAAAATATATTTTCCCACTAACCACATTTAAAATTTACAATAAATACCTTTATATTCTTCTCAAATCCGCAATAAATCTTGAGATTTAAAAAAAAACCCCAATATGCCACTATTTGCACTTTTAAAATAAATATCTTAATAAAAATTTAAAATGTATCTTTCTTTCGGTCTTCACAAAAAAAACAAAATTTTCAAATAATGAAATTTCTAAAAAAAAATTTATATACTAAAATTTCAAAGCCATGTATGCAATAAAAATTTTTCCCCTTTTAAAAAAAAAAACAGTTAAACAAAGTAGAATAATTAATATGACCTCACAATCTGAGGAGATCGAGTGGTTGCGATCGAAACATGTCATGGTAACCTGCCGGCCACGGTTCGAGCCCGAGCCACGTCAAGAATGAAAGATTATCAATAACAATTTTGATTAATTTTCATGTTGTAAAATTCCTTTCTTCATAAAAATAATTTAGTAAAAATTAAATTTCATGAACTTAAGCCTAATTAAAAATATTAAAAATTTGGATTAAAAACCATAAATAGTTCAACAAAATAACCACAATACTAATTATTGTTAAAGCTACCCAATAAAAAATGGAGCTTCCAACGAAGCAGGTTTGTAAGGGAGAAACATAAAAATTCGCTTACCATTGCGCTTACGGAAGACATGAATTTTATATGGCGAGTTCCCACTTTGAAGCAATACATTTTTGACACATAAAGCGCATTATTTAGCGCACATAAAAATTGTTGGATGTAACGATCAGCTTTACACACTAAATGTTTTGATACAGTTATTTTTTAGTATTCACCCTTACAAACCTGCTTCGTAGTAAGGGAATGCCGTAGCACTTGAAATGTTATTTTTTTTAATAAGAATTGTTGAGAGATCTTTCACTTACTTTACTGCATTTCTGTATGTCTTATTGCGTAGCGCATAATTGTGCGCTTATTTTTTTAAATGTACCTTTAGTGCTTCGCAAAATGATAAAATTTTTTATTGGGTAAGGCACGAGCTCTATGTGTACATTTGTCCTTCAAGTTGTGCTGAAAAAGGTCAACAGAAAAGAGAAAGACAAAGTGAAAAAACAAAAAATGTACTTGGACTTCAAGAAAAATTCTTGACGAAAGTACGAAAAAACAGAAGTAAAGGAAAAAACATGTAAAATCAATTAAAGTGGATAATCATTCAGGCAAGCAAATTTCGATCTACCAAATGTTAAAATACAATATGGTTTAAGGATTGATGTTTGACTAGTGACGTCAGCAGTCGTCGATGGCTGCGAGTGTAAGACGGCAAATCCATCTTGTAACGAACCATGTCCTAGCCGCGCCTTATCTCCCAGAAGAATGTGCTACTTTAAGTTCCGGCCGTGCTCAGGGATAATGGGAGGATTCTTTATCTTCTTAAAGATAAGGCAGTTCATTACTGGAAAAATAACAAAAAAATAGTAGCAACAAACCCTAAAAAAAAAACGACTACACACAAAAAAAAAAGGGGAGAAAAAATATAAAGGGAAAAAGTAAAATAAAAAAGAAATTATAGGGAATGTAAGTGAATTCTGTTTGGAATAGGAAATTGATGGTGTTCGTCCTATTCCTGTCTAAACCCACCCATGACCGTTGCCATCCAAGGTATATTTTTTTTGGATTAGCCCATTATGCTTTCTTCGTCACAATTGCCTACATGTTTCGCGAAATTATTAAAGAAAAGTTAGTGATTCATTTCAAATTCACAATTTATTCAAAACAAAATAATTAAAGTGTGTCTTAAATTCTTCATATTTTCTTTCTTTCTAGGTATTAAACAAAATTTAACTAATCAAATTAATTTAGAAATTAAAAAAAAAATTTAGAATTATAAATTAAAACATTTGGTAAAAAAAAAAAATTGATGTTTAAGTGTATATGATAAAGTATGTATTTATAATGTAGTATATATGCATATTTGTATTGATATTATTATTTTTTTTTTTTTTTTAAATCACTCAAATATATACACGTATGCATATTTACTTCTTAATTTAGATGGACTATGTATTTAATTTAGCAAAATAAACTCACCATAATAAACTTCCCACGATGACTGCAGGCCTGGAGTTCGGGGTCTTTATAGTAGTTCTTGTCTGCTTAGTATTTAAGCATATTTTCTGTTACTAGGTATATTTATGTATGTATGTATGATATTTTGGTGTTTGCGCGAGTGCTAGTGTTTGTTAGAGTTTTAATTTATAATTTAATACATTTAAAAAAAAAATTGGTTAAGTAAAAATGATTAAGATGAATTTAACTTAAAATTAGATTTAAGAAAAGTTAATCTTCAATTTAAACTGAATAATGAAAGTATAAGTAAGGTTTTTTTTATAGTTTTATCATGTCAAGTAATATATACTAAATAATTATTATGTCTAGTGCATTTAAGTTATGGTAAATCAGATGGTACGGTAAGTACAATGGTAAGTAAAATAGCATGGAAAGTAAGATGGAAGGGACGAACGTTCATACGATGACACGCTAGGAACCTAGTTCCGTTCGTGAAAAGTCGTTCTCCCTTCCGATGAATCCTAGTTGTATAGTCCGGTAATTCGCAATTGTGTCCTGAAATTATTCTGCCAGAAACCAAACTTTTAAAATTATTCGGATTTTATTCTATGGGTTTATGTATATTGCTCCTCTACGACCACAATATTAAAATTTATGCAAATACCCAGGGACTGTCAAAATACAAAACAAAAATATATTTTCCCACTAACCACATTTAAAATTTACAATAAATACCTTTATATTCTTCTCAAATCCGCAATAAATCTTGAGATTTAAAAAAAAAACCCCAATATGCCACTATTTGCACTTTTAAAATAAATATCTTAATAAAAATTTAAAATGTATCTTTCTTTCGGTCTTCACAAAAAAAACAAAATTTTCAAATAATGAAATTTCTAAAAAAAAATTTATATACTAAAATTTCAAAGCCATGTATGCAATAAAAATTTTTCCCCTTTTAAAAAAAAAACAGTTAAACAAAGTAGAATAATTAATATGACCTCACAAAACAGAAACAGTATAAGAACGCAAAAGTGCGAAAGACTGGTTCTGTAAAGGGCGATATCACAAACCCCAAATTCATATCCGTCAACGGTCATAAAATCATGTCCAGATGTCCTTTGCGTGATAAACCCCCCTATTCCCATTGTCCAAATCCTGTAATTCATAATTAACATGTCCCACTTTGCGAACAATTCTAGCCCGAATGCCAACAGGAGCCAATTTTGAATTAAAATATTCAATTTTTGAACTCTGTGTAAAATTTCTCCGTATAACCTCCTGTCCGATTTCGTAATCCTTTGTCCGTGATCTTAAATTATAAGTACGTGCGTTTTTCTCATATGCTCTCCGCATGTATTCACGTATTTCATCCCGTATAATGGAAAAATTGTCCTGCCGTTCCAAACATATATCCGAGTCTGCTAGAAGATCCAATTTGGCCAAAAGTCTGTAGTCCGAACCATGTGTAACCATAGTCTGTCCGAATATTACCTGATATGGTGTCTTACCCAAAGATTGGTGTACGCTATTTCTCAGTGCACAGTTTATACTACCAATGTACTGATCCCATTCTCGCTGATCCTTTCGAATATACGACCTCAAAGCTTCATTAATGGAACGGTTAACGCGTTCACTTGCATTAGCCTGAGGACTGTACACCGCAGTTAGCATATGATTAACTCCTTGTTTGCTCAAAAATTTCTGGAAATCTTTGCATTTGAACTGTGATCCATTATCCGACACCAATACTTCAGGTACACCATAACAGTCAAAAATTTCCGTTTGTAAATAGTTTACTATGTCCTTAGAAACAAATTTCCGTAAAGGCTTCAAAAATGAAAATTTAGAAAAATGGTCAAGTATTATCAACATCCCAATATTACCCGCCCTTGTCCTAGGTAACGGTCCTATCAGATCAATATATAGTCTTTGAAATGGTCGGTTAGTTTTAACAAATTGTCCAAGTGGAGGTCTTAGAATAGTCGTTGGTGTCTTAGACGTCCTACACAAGTCGCATTTTCGAATGTAGTCCCTGACATCCGTTACAAGTCTTGGCCAATAAAAATACCGTCTAATGCGCTCCAAGGTCTTCGCAATTCCACCGTGCGAAGATTTTGGAATATCATGCGCCGAATAAATAACACTTTGTCTTAGTCCAGTGGGTACCAATAACTTCCAAGCACCCGATTCATCAGTCGACCCATTCGAAAAATCAGTCCTTTTGTAGACATACCTATCAACAATCTTAAAGTCCGGTAAATCAGAATTCCGTAAACAGTCACGCAACTCAACATATTCCCTAGTGCCAAATTCATCCGAGGCCAAGTCAATTGTCGGAACGTTTTCAATCTCGATTAAATTCACGAATTCTTCACCTTCATGAGCCCGAGACAATGCATCAGGGACTACATTGTCTTTTCCTTTTCGGTGTTCAATAGAAAAATAAAAACCCTGAAGCTTTAGAGACCACCTTGCCAATCGTCCAGATAAATCGCGTTGATTCATAAGCCACTTTAAGCTCGCGTGATCTGTAACGACCTTAAATTCTTGACCTTCGATATATGGCCTGAATTTCTTAACTGCCATTAATACTGCCAAACATTCGAGCTCAGTGATGCTATAGTTCCGCTGCGCCTTGTTCAATTTATGCGACATATATGCAATAGGTTGCTCTATTCCGTTTTCGTCTTCCTGAGCTAAAACTGCTCCAACTCCAAAAGTGCTTGCGTCGCATTGGAGTACAAAAGGTTTACTATAGTTTGGGTGGATCAGTAATGGAGCAGATGTCAGTCTAGTTTTCAAATCATCGAAGGCGCCCTGAGCCATGTCAGTCCAAACAAACATTTTCTTCTTCGTCAATAGTTCCGTCAATGGAAATGTCACAGTAGAATAGTCCCTAATAAATCGTCGGTACCAACCAGTCATTCCTAGAAATCGTCGTAAGTGTCGTATTGACCTCGGTACAGGAAAGTCACGTATAGCCCTAACCTTGTCCCCGTCCACTTGTAGTGTCCCGTTCCCAACCACGTAACCCAAGTACTTCACCTTATTCAATGCAAAACAACTTTTCTTTATATTTATAGTTAAGCCTGCTTTTCTTAAATGAGTTGCTACCTCTAATAAATGTGTCAGGTGTTCTTCAAAGTCGTGTGAAACAATTAAAAGGTCATCTAAGTAAACGAATACATGCGTCTTTAAGTTGTACGGAATAACAATGTCCATAAGTCGGCACAACGTTTGCGGTGCATTACACAATCCAAACGGCATTCTTGTAAACTGGTACAATGGCCGATTACAGACTGTGAAAGCAGTCTTAGATTTTGAGCTTTCCTCCAGTTTAATCTGCCAAAAGGCATCTTTCAAATCTATCTTTGAAATGCAATAAACCGGAGGAAGTCTTGCAATATGTCCGTCAATGTTTGGTATCGGGTAAGCGTCCTTTTCTGTCACTGAGTTTAATTTCCTGCTGTCAACACACATTCTCACTTTATCAGGCTTAACTACAACAACGGTTGGTGAAGACCAAGGAGAACTAGGTGCTTCTTCTATAACTCCGAGGGAAAGCATTCGATCTAATTCAGTACACAACAGTTTCTCCACAGCTGGAGAGATTGGATAATAACGCTGTTTAATAGGCTTTGCGTCACCAGTTCTGATAGAATGCGCTATCACCGATGTGCACCCCAAACCTTCCTTTTCGGAGTCCGGAAACATGGAAATAATTTTGTCTAGTCTTTGTGTCTGTTCCTGCGTTAATTGTAATTTATCCGGATTGGACCCAGTACAGTCAATTTCACCAATGACCGGAGTCGAAATTTTCAGTCCAAAAGAAGTCCAAAAGTCATATCCACAAATTATGTCCTGTTGTATGGTCGGTACTACAATAAACTTCACCAACTTCGTCTGTCCATGGAACGTTATATCCAAAGTCACCGTACCTACAACATCCTGCCTTTGTCCATCAGCGGTTCTTACGCTACCTTTAATTTTCCGAAAACTACTATTATTTTGAACCCGCGAACATAAATTTCCACCAATGACACTGGTATTTGCTCCGCTATCCAACAAAGCGAAATAAAATGTGTCACCAACTTTCAATTTGGCATAAGGCCTATTGTCCAAATCCTTTTCAACAAGGGATGAAATGACAGAATTTTTAAGCATTTTAATTTGTCGAAAATGTTCGCGGATTCGTTTGATAGATCTTAATTTTCTATTTGAAAATGAATTACCTCCAAAGATTCTGGCACGAGCTTGCTGATATTCTCTTAACCGTACATGGTAAGGTCTCATCAATGGATGCACTTGGTCAATGTTATTGTCAATAGTAGTCTTTGTCTGACTTAAGTCCGGCTCAATTGTCATGGATGCCCGTTCTATTTCCGACGGACATCCTTCAGTCCGTTTCCCGTCTTGTGTTTGCAAACCACACATGTGGGCTTAAATACGTCCTTAATCCCACAACCGTAGCAAAATATCCGCCTGGTTTCCATGCAGTCAAAGTACGTGTGCCCCAGTTTATCACAGTTCCAGCATCTAATATCCCGTTGAACTGCGCAAACCTCATCATCGACCTCAATCCTCTCATCACTAACCTCAACAGCATCCGGTCCCTTGTCTATCACCTCTGCAACATGACCACGTGTCAATTTACGAGACTCGAAATGCAGTTCCTTGACAAATCTCTCATGCTTCTTAACCTCACGCCGAAGTTGAGTAAGACTAGAAATTTCCAAGTGAATTAGTTCATGGCGAATTTCACTTCTCAAGTTCCTAAGTATAATTTCACATAAATCGCGATCTAATAGTGGTGATTTTAATTTGTCAGTGGAAGCCGATATTGTGTCCAAGTAATCGTCAAATGTCTCGTTTGGTTTCTGTTTACGACGTCTAATGTCATCCAAAATGTCAAAGTCGTTGTAGTCAACCTTATATTTGTCACGTAAAGAGTTCGTCAGTGTACCCCAATCAACATTATCATGTTCCCGATGATAACGCCAAAACCATTCAAGCGCTTTTCCTTCAAATAGACAATGTGCATGATCACTTAAGACACCATAATCCCCATTCAAATTCTTAACTGTCAAAATGTTAACACGATAAATAAACTCATCGACTGGCATCTGGTTATCATGGCCACTAAATTTAATTCGCCAGTTACGAATTATATTTAAAATCTTATCAGCCGAGTAGTTATTTTGTGAAAAATTGTTATTTGGTCGTGGAGAAGAGTGGGAATTTGTATCTAATGAAACGTCAGGTATATTATTTTCATTCGGAGTATTAATACCCATATTTTGAAACATATTTTGAAATTCATTTCGAATAAAACTTTGCATTTCGACACGAAAAGATTGTAAAGAATTTTCAACGATATGTCTAAATTGAGCATCTTCGGTATTGTCAGGTTGCGGATTAACCGCTTGTCTGGAATTATCAGTTCCAGTGTTGTCTCGGTTACGAGACGGTCCCTTAGGTCGTGCACCCTTGGATGTGGAGGTCGTATTCTCCTGTTCAAAACTAACTGTAAAACTACAGTTTGTCGGTTGGTCAATATTAGATAAATTCTCCTGGCTTCTAGTCAAAACCATATTCAAACAAGCAAAAGTAAATTAATCAATCTTAAATTTATTTCGCTACTCCATGTGACAATTGTAAAAATAAGAAAAGCAATTATAAAACAAAATAAAATTCAACATACACCCCCAAAATAAACTCAAAACAAAAAAACAAAAAATATTGTATTGTAACCATTGAAGTCAGCGCTATAAACAAATAAATATTCAATATAGTAATCCCAACCTCAAAGTCTACAAATAATATAAAAAAGGAAACTTGTAATAAAATTGTGAGTAAATAACCGACCTAATCAGTTATAAAATCTCAAACATTTTAATACAAATAATAATTTTGATAGAATAATAACCGAATGTAATACATCAAAATTTCCATGAATGTAATCCTGTAATATTAAAAGAACCACATTATCAAATAGAACTTGATATACCGGGAAAAAAAAATTTAATCTTCATATATGAACATTAGGTACCAATTTATAGAAGTAGTCCATAACTTATAATCCATATGTGGTCAATATAAATTAAGAAAAGGTGGGAAAAAAAATTAAAAATAACCTATAGTCGAAACCACGGAAAAAAAATATTATGAAACCTCAGCAAAGATGAAAATCAATTGAAAAGTTTTATCACATAAAAATATGAATAACATTGCTGGGCCCCACGTTGGGCGCCATTTATTTTATGTAACGAACCATGTCCTAGCCGCGCCTTATCTCCCAGAAGAATGTGCTACTTTAAGTTCCGGCCGTGCTCAGGGATAATGGGAGGATTCTTTATCTTCTTAAAGATAAGGCAGTTCATTACTGGAAAAATAACAAAAAAATAGTAGCAACAAACCCTAAAAAAAAAACGACTACACACAAAAAAAAAAAGGGGAGAAAAAATATAAAGGGAAAAAGTAAAATAAAAAAGAAATTATAGGGAATGTAAGTGAATTCTGTTTGGAATAGGAAATTGATGGTGTTCGTCCTATTCCTGTCTAAACCCACCCATGACCGTTGCCATCCAAGGTATATTTTTTTTGGATTAGCCCAATATGCTTTCTTCGTCACAATTGCCTACATGTTTCGCGAAATTATTAAAGAAAAGTTAGTGATTCATTTCAAATTCACAATTTATTCAAAACAAAATAATTAAAGTGTGTCTTAAATTCTTCATATTTTCTTTCTTTCTAGGTATTAAACAAAATTTAACTAATCAAATTAATTTAGAAATTAAAAAAAAAATTTAGAATTATAAATTAAAACATTTGGTAAAAAAAAAAAATTGATGTTTAAGTGTATATGATAAAGTATGTATTTATAATGTAGTATATATGCATATTTGTATTGATATTATTATTTTTTTTTTTTTTTTAAATCACTCAAATATATACACGTATGCATATTTACTTCTTAATTTAGATGGACTATGTATTTAATTTAGCAAAATAAACTCACCATAATAAACTTCCCACGATGACTGCAGGCCTGGAGTTCGGGGTCTTTATAGTAGTTCTTGTCTGCTTAGTATTTAAGCATATTTTCTGTTACTAGGTATATTTATGTATGTATGTATGATATTTTGGTGTTTGCGCGAGTGCTAGTGTTTGTTAGAGTTTTAATTTATAATTTAATACATTTAAAAAAAAAAATTGGTTAAGTAAAAATGATTAAGATGAATTTAACTTAAAATTAGATTTAAGAAAAGTTAATCTTCAATTTAAACTGAATAATGAAAGTATAAGTAAGGTTTTTTTTATAGTTTTATCATGTCAAGTAATATATACTAAATAATTATTATGTCTAGTGCATTTAAGTTATGGTAAATCAGATGGTACGGTAAGTACAATGGTAAGTAAAATAGCATGGAAAGTAAGACGGAAGGGACGAACGTTCATACGATGACACGCTAGGAACCTAGTTCCGTTCGTGAAAAGTCGTTCTCCCTTCCGATGAATCCTAGTTGTATAGTCCGGTAATTCGCAATTGTGTCCTGAAATTATTCTGCCAGAAACCAAACTTTTAAAATTATTCGGATTTTATTCTATGGGTTTATGTATATTGCTCCTCTACGACCACAATATTAAAATTTATGCAAATACCCAGGGACTGTCAAAATGCAAAACAAAAATATATTTTCCCACTAACCACATTTAAAATTTACAATAAATACCTTTATATTCTTCTCAAATCCGCAATAAATCTTGAGATTTAAAAAAAAACCCCAATATGCCACTATTTGCACTTTTAAAATAAATATCTTAATAAAAATTTAAAATGTATCTTTCTTTCGGTCTTCACAAAAAAAACAAAATTTTCAAATAATGAAATTTCTAAAAAAAAATTTATATACTAAAATTTCAAAGCCATGTATGCAATAAAAATTTTTCCCCTTTTAAAAAAAAAACAGTTAAACAAAGTAGAATAATTAATATGACCTCACAATCTGAGGAGATCGAGTGGTTGCGATCGAAACATGTCATGGTAACCTGCCGGCCACGGTTCGAGCCCGAGCCACGTCAAGAATGAAAGATTATCAATAACAATTTTGATTAATTTTCATGTTGTAAAATTCCTTTCTTCATAAAAATAATTTAGTAAAAATTAAATTTCATGAACTTAAGCCTAATTAAAAATATTAAAAATTTGGATTAAAAACCATAAATAGTTCAACAAAATAACCACAATACTAATTATTGTTAAAGCTACCCAATAAAAAATGGAGCTTCCAACGAAGCAGGTTTGTAAGGGAGAAACATAAAAATTCGCTTACCATTGCGCTTACGGAAGACATGAATTTTATATGGCGAGTTCCCACTTTGAAGCAATACATTTTTGACACATAAAGCGCATTATTTAGCGCACATAAAAATTGTTGGATGTAACGATCAGCTTTACACACTAAATGTTTTGATACAGTTATTTTTTAGTATTCACCCTTACAAACCTGCTTCGTAGTAAGGGAATGCCGTAGCACTTGAAATGTTATTTTTTTTAATAAGAATTGTTGAGAGATCTTTCACTTACTTTACTGCATTTCTGTATGTCTTATTGCGTAGCGCATAATTGTGCGCTTATTTTTTTAAATGTACCTTTAGTGCTTCGCAAAATGATAAAATTTTTTATTGGGTAAGGCACGAGCTCTATGTGTACATTTGTCCTTCAAGTTGTGCTGAAAAAGGTCAACAGAAAAGAGAAAGACAAAGTGAAAAAACAAAAAATGTACTTGGACTTCAAGAAAAATTCTTGACGAAAGTACGAAAAAACAGAAGTAAAGGAAAAAACATGTAAAATCAATTAAAGTGGATAATCATTCAGGCAAGCAAATTTCGATCTACCAAATGTTAAAATACAATATGGTTTAAGGATTGATGTTTGACTAGTGACGTCAGCAGTCGTCGATGGCTGCGAGTGTAAGACGGCAAATCCATCTGAGGAGATCGAGTGGTTGCGATCGAAACATGTCATGGTAACCTGCCGGCCAGGGTTCGAGCCCGAGCCACGACAAGAATGAAAGATTATCAATAACAATTTTGATTAATTTTCATGTTGTAAAATTCCTTTCTTCATAAAAATAATTTAATAAAAATTAAATTTCATGAACTTAAGCCTAATTAAAAATATTAAAAATTTGGATTAAAAACCATAAATAGTTCAACAAAATAACCACAATACTAATTATTGTTAAAGCTAAGGCACGAGCTCTATGTGTACATTTGTCCTTCAAGTTGTGCTGAAAAAGGTCAACAGAAAAGAGAAAGACAAAGTAAAAAAACAAAAAATGTACTTGGACTTCAAGAAAAATTCTTGACGAAAGTACGAAAAAACAGAAGTAAAGAAAAAAACATGTAAAATCAATTAAAGTGGATAATCATTCAGGAAAGCAAATTTCGATCTACCAAATGTTAAAATACAATTTGGTTTAAGGATTGATGTTTGACTAGTGACGTCAGCAGTCGTCGATGGCTGCGAGTGTAAGACGGCAAATCCATCTGAGGAGATCGAGTGGTTGCGATCGAAACATGTCATGGTAACCTGCCGGCCAGGGTTCGAGCCCGAGCCACGTCAAGAATGAAAGATTATCAATAACAATTTTGATTAATTTTCATGTTGTAAAATTCCTTTCTTCATAAAAATAATTTAATAAAAATTAAATTTCATGAACTTAAGCCTAATTAAAAATATTAAAAATTTGGATTAAATACCATAAATAGTTCAACAAAATAACCACAATACTAATTATTGTTAAAGCTAAGGCACGAGCTCTATGTGTACATTTTTCCTTCAAGTTGTGCTGAAAAAGGTCAACAGAAAAGAGAAAGACAAAGTGAAAAAACAAAAAATGTACTTGGACTTCAAGAAAAATTCTTGACGAAAGTACGAAAAAACAGAAGTAAAGGAAAAAACATGTAAAATCAATTAAAGTGGAAAATCATTCAGGAAAGCAAATTTCGATCTACCAAATGTTAAAATACAATTTGGTTTAAGGATTGATGTTTGACTAGTGACGTCAGCAGTCGTCGATGGCTGCGAGTGTAAGACGGCAAATCCATCTGAGGAGATCGAGTGGTTGCGATCGAAACATGTCATGGTAACCTGCCGGCCAGGGTTCGAGCCCGAGCCACGTCAAGAATGAAAGATTATCAATAACAATTTTGATTAATTTTCATGTTGTAAAATTCCTTTCTTCATAAAAATAATTTATTAAAATTAAATTTCATGAACTTAAGCCTAATTAAAAATATTAAAAATTTGGATTAAAAACCATAAATAGTTCAACAAAATAACCACAATACTAATTATTGTTAAAGCTAAGGCACGAGCTCTATGTGTACATTTGTCCTTCAAGTTGTTCTGAAAAAGGTCAACAGAAAAGAGAAAGACAAAGTGAAAAAACAAAAAATGTACTTGGACTTCAAGAAAAATTCTTGACGAAAGTACGAAAAAACAGAAGTAAAGGAAAAAACATGTAAAATCAATTAAAGTGGATAATCATTCAGGAAAGCAAATTTCGATCTACCAAATGTTAAAATACAATTTGGTTTAAGGATTGATGTTTGACTAGTGACGTCAGCAGTCGTCGATGGCTGCGAGTGTAAGACGGCAAATCCATCTGAGGAGATCGAGTGGTTGCGATCGAAACATGTCATGGTAACCTGCCGGCCAGGGTTCGAGCCCGAGCCACGTCAAGAATGAAAGATTATCAATAACAATTTTGATTAATTTTCATGTTGTAAAATTCCTTTCTTCATAAAAATAATTTAATAAAAATTAAATTTCATGAACTTAAGCCTAATTAAAAATATTAAAAATTTGGATTAAAAACCATAAATAGTTCAACAAAATAACCACAATACTAATTATTGTTAAAGCTAAGGCACGAGCTCTATGTGTACATTTGTCCTTCAAGTTGTTCTGAAAAAGGTCAACAGAAAAGAGAAAGACAAAGTGAAAAAACAAAAAATGTACTTGGACTTCAAGAAAAATTCTTGACGAAAGTACGAAAAAACAGAAGTAAAGGAAAAAACATGTAAAATCAATTAAAGTGGATAATCATTCAGGAAAGCAAATTTCGATCTACCAAATGTTAAAATACAATTTGGTTTAAGGATTGATGTTTGACTAGTGACGTCAGCAGTCGTCGATGGCTGCGAGTGTAAGACGGCAAATCCATCTGAGGAGATCGAGTGGTTGCGATCGAAACATGTCATGGTAACCTGCCGGCCAGGGTTCGAGCCCGAGCCACGTCAAGAATGAAAGATTATCAATAACAATTTTGATTAATTTTCATGTTGTAAAATTCCTTTCTTCATAAAAATAATTTAATAAAAATTAAATTTCATGAACTTAAGCCTAATTAAAAATATTAAAAATTTGGATTAAAAACCATAAATAGTTCAACAAAATAACCACAATACTAATTATTTTTATTATTTATAATTTTCAGAAATGACTTTATACACTACCAGTACCCATGTTCTGTAACTTTAGTGAGAACTTCTTGCATCGAAAAGATGTGAAACAAAATATTCCATCGTTTCTCGAAAAGTGAGAAAATTGTGTGTCTGTAACTCATGTCGAAAACTATCAAAAGAGATTACGTCGTTACGTTATAAATGTCATAATATTGCGCTCAAAGCCGATGTGGCATTGCAGATGTTCAGAACGCCAGTAAGACATATCGTTGACGGCGAACAAAATTTACTTGAATTGAAAATTTTTCGACGACGGCGGCGAAAACACAACCGTCGGCTATGCCAAATTGTGTAAAGAGCGACTTTAATGTTTGTTGTTTGCAAACGAGCTTTGAAGACGTTCTTATATTTTATAAAAATGTTAAAAGCAAAATAATAAAACAATGAAAAATGTGCCAAGAATAAAATATTATTATTATTATTCTTTGCGTTTTGCATTTTTAATTGTATTTTAGTGTTAACATTTTTTATCGCCCCATTTTTATTCGTGAGTTTATTTGACAGTTCAAAGCGGGAACTTTTCTCACCAAAATGTTACAGACACACTTTTTCTGTAAATTGGCTAGTAATTTCCTTACGTGACAGCTTATACTCGCCAAAAAAAGTTACAGACACAGTTAAGTGAGAAAAACAGCTCTTTGTTTCAATTTATGGCATTTTTGTTTCATTTCACACATTTCAATCGAAAACTTTCTCGACGCGAGAGTTCCAGAACATGGGCACAGACTATTATATTCGGGCATGTTCTACAAATCAAAATGAAGTGGAATTGAAAACGAACGAGATTTTGATTTCAATTAATGACAAAATTACTTCAGTTTGTCCTGTTTTTAAGAGCTGTCTTGTAAATATTATTGGCACTCAAAGTATGAAGTATATAAAAGAAATATTTTTGTGAACTTTCTTTACAGGCTCGTTTTTAAAATTTTGTCGGTTTTAAAACCACTTCATTTCGATTCACAGAACATACCCGATTGTATCTTCTTGTTACATTTTACCTAAGCTTTCCTTTGGACAGCAATAAAGTATATTGAATGTACAGAAAAATTTAAAATTACATATTAGACACCAGCAGAATGTAATGCATTTTCTGGCCCGCTTCTGGTGTCTTATAATTGTAAAGTTTTCTGTACATTCAATATACTTCATTGCTGTCCAAAGGAAAGCTTAGGTAAAACCAGAAACGAAAATCTGTTATCACTACCAAAAATGGATTTTTTTCATGTTTTTATTATTATTAACTAGAAGAACTAGAGCTTAAAAAATGAAAATCTGTTATCACTACAAAAAATTAATTTTTTTTTCATGTTTGTATATGACAACCTTTAAATACGTTTTTTTTCGATAACAATAAAAACTAAAACATTAAAAGACTAATGGCCATTTTCTCATTAGGCGATTATCTTTTTTCCCAACGAAAAACTGCACATTAAAAAAATTTGGTGTTCTCAATGTCTCATTTGCTTCGATTTTATCGCAAAGCTAATCGGCACTCATCTGCCAATTATTTATTTTCCTTTTGTTTGCCGTACAGATAAATTCAATCAGCTGACTTCCAACTTTTGCTTGTATTTTGAGTGGTGTTGCCAACTGAAAACAATGTTTTTTGCCGGTATAGTGAGAAACCCAAAATCGTTTACGGACAGCTTATCGGTCCAATAAATTTATGTTGGCATTAGGTAACAGACAGTTTGTCGATACATTAAGAAAATGGCCATAAATTAAATAAATTATTTGACATAATGTAATAATATATTAAAAAAAAAGTGCGAACATTTCACAAATACATTAAATACATAAATGAAAACTAATTTGTTTAGGAAATGGCAAATAAAAAGAGAGCAAACTAGTTTATAATTATAATTATTTTTATTATTATTTATTTAGTTTGTTCCAATTGGGAACGCAACTTGCCAATCTCTTCACGTCGTGAATATAATACTTTCTTAGCAAATAAATATTTTTCATTAACGTTCTTTAATTCTTCTTTCAATGACTCGAATTGATTTTGCAAAATTAAAAATATTTATATGTATGTATGTATATCTATTATTCTTTTTGACAAATATCTTTTTAATGTGTACTTACATATAACGCTTTGTAATGAGCTTTTTCTAAAGCAGACAAAGAATTTCCATCAGAATTTAATAGCAATAGCAATAAAGCGATAGCGACAAATGTTTTCAAAAAATTATATATGCCTTGTAACTTTTGCATAGAAGCACTAAGATCAGCATCCGCTTGTATTTCCACATCGGCTACAAACTTCGGTAAGACCGCACTGTTAATTTGTTGGTCTGCTGCCAGGGCAGCATTAGCTTCTATATTAGCAGAATTTGCTGTGGCATGAGCTGCAGTAGCAAAGGCTTTATTTATCAGCTTTAGCTGTTTGCTCATAAATTTTATTTTTATAACGTTCGATTTCAATTCGATGTTTATCCTGTTCCTTGTTGCGGGTGGGGTAAACAACTTGTGAGCATCTCCCATATGTACGCCACTGAACTTTAAGCTCTCTGGCCGGAAAAAATTTTGCGTGGCGGAGTCGTGAGGGGGTTAAAATTAAGACCTAAGACCCCAAGTGCCTAAACACAATAAAAAAGGCAAATTGGGAGGGGTGCCCAGCCCGAGTCCCATAAATATAACTCACATTTGAAGTGAGAACATTTTATTGTGGCAAGATCTTGCCATGCGTTTTGTTGAAATGAAGGAAAAAAATAAATGTATTAATGTTTAGTCAATAACAAATAACGATGTACTTATAGTTACCCTTGATGAAAAACCTCCGACCAATTTATATTTGAAGACCTGAAGATAGAAGAAAAGAACCAAAATTATTATAAAATTAATTATATTTACATACACATGCTGCCATGATTTGTCTTTTTTTGTAAAACATATGTTTGATATTTGTGCATACCCTGTAGGAAGTCAAACACATTTATAACTAACTTCAAACTGGTTTTTTTTATAACCACATCTAGTTGATTAAGTGACTTTTTTCCTTGTCGACGACTCACTATTTTAACATAGGCATGTCATAGGCAGTAGTCAATTGGCCATCTTTGCATGACTTTTTAACTGACTACTAACGACTTATTTTTCAACCTATTTGTAATTAATTAAAAGTATTTTCAGTTTATAATAAATTATTAAATTATTAAATTTTAAATAATTTTTGTCAAAAAAATATATGTATGTACATATGAACATGCATACATACATATGTATATCTTTATATATTTTGATATAGAAATAATTATTTATGAAAATTTTGCATTAAACTGCCCAAAATGATGATGTATAGTAGTCCTGAAATAAATACGCCACATAATTGCTAGTACATAAACAGATTTGTATTGATTTAATTTTTAATTATTTTAAAATGTTTGTATATATTTTTTTCATTTGACTTCATGGCATGCTTGTTTTACTTATTTTGCTTTTATTTGTGTTTTACGTGTGCCTTTTTGGTTGATATCTGCATGAGATTTAAACCAATTTGTAGTCATTTAAAAAAAAGTTAATTTATAGTTAGTGTTTTTTGCAACTGACTATTTAATTTACTGCAGGGTATGTATGTGGGTACTTGGTATTTGTAATAGTTGGTAACGCGTAAAAATAACGTTAAGTAGCGTATTTTCTGGTATTTTCATTCAAAATATTTGTGAGGCAATTCAAATCAAAGTAAAAATAATATAAAATATTGAATGAAATTATAATACTCATTAAAATTGCTGTGAGCCTGGTGTGGAATAGTAAGGATAGAGTTTTATAATTGGGTAGAATTAAGCGCGAAAATAAGAGATAATATATAGTGCCTATTGCGCTTCAAAGAACCACTTCAGGGAGCTCCTTTAAGATAGGTTAAAGAAAAAGAAGGTATTGCGAACGTCCGGTAGTGTGGATGAATATACTAGTTTGAGTCCTTACATAGAAAATTAGAAATCAAGTAAAAATTAGTTAAGGTTAATAGATACACATAAATTGAAAAAAATAATAAGAGCAAATTAAAAGTAAATTGGAAGATAGATAAATATAGCAGTAACGGCCGAAATTTAAATAGATAAAGAAGAGGAAATACAAAAATAATAAAGGGACAAATAGAGTTATTTATGTATATGTCTTGTTTATAAATATAGTATTTAGTTGATTTATAATTGTTATTTTTAATATTTAGTTTATTTAATAAAAACAAATGTCTTGATAGTGTTATGTAAGAAAAAATTATGTGTAGTGTTAGTGGTAGTGTTTAAAGTAATTTCTGAAAAGTGAAGGAATAGGACTATTACAAAAAAGCTTTATAAAATACTTAACTGAAAATTAGCTCATAGAATAAATTCGAAAAATAAAAAAATGTTGAATCTATATATATAAAAATGAAAAATGTTTGTATGTTTGTGTGTTTGTTTGTTTGTTTGTTTGTTGGCTTATAGACTCCGAAACTACTGAACCGATTTTCCTGAAATTTTTACAGTAACATCACGTGAGCCCTAAAAATAAAATAGGCTACTTATTTTTTCGATATTGGCATCCCCCATAGGATGCCAATATTAATTATCGCATGTATTAAGATCCGCTGCACGCATTATGCAGAACTTTTGGTAGTAAGATCTTCTGAGCCCCAAAATTAAAATAAAATAACAGCGGGGGAAGTGGAATCCCCCATAGGACCCCAATGTTTAACATCGCATATCTAAAGAACTGTAATAGTGAGAATGTTCAAACTTTCTAGAAGTCACTACTATGGTATACAACACTTTTGAAAATAACAATAAAGCGGGTAGGCGCAGGGGGGGGGGAATACCTCCCATAGGATGCATATATTAAATATCGCTCAACTGAAGAACTATTAAAGGGAGAGTCTTCAAAAGTGGTTAAAGCTACTATTATAGTAAACTATAAATTTCAATTTACAAATGGGCGGGGTAGACGGGGGAGGAGCAGCACCCCTCATATATAGAAATGCCGTTGGTGTTGACAATTTGGATCCTGTTTTTATAAAAGCTATATTGCCTAAACTTTTGCCATATCTTACCTTTTTGTTTAACTCTATATTGACCAAGTCTACATTTCCAGTTAGTTGGAAGGAATCCAAGATCATACCAATTCCTAAACAAGGCGATGATTTTCGCCCTGTAGCAATTCTTCCTTTTCTATCCAAGGTATTAGAACTATTAATGCATAAACAGATGAACTTCTTTCTAAACACAAATAATCTTATATCAAAAAGACAGTCAGGATTTATTAAAGGAAGAAGTTGCATTACTGCTTTGGTGGATGTTGTAGAAGACCTCAGAGTGAAACTTGATAAAAATATGGTATCATTTCTAGTACTTCTTGATCATAGTAAGGCATTTGATACGGTTGACCATTCTATTCTCGTAAAAAAACTTGAAAAACTTTTTCATTTTTCAAAAATGGCCTGTAACTTAATATCATCTTATCTGCACAATCGGTCTCAGTCAGTACATGCTAACGGTCAGGTATCTAAAGCCCTTTATGTTAACACAGGAGTTCCTCAAGGATCCATTCTTGGACCTCTACTTTTTTCTTTATATATTAATGACCTTCCTCAAATATGCATGAGCTGTAACATACAAATGTACGCTGATGATGTACAGTTATATATAAGTACTAATGTTAACAATATTCAACCATGCTTATCAAATATTAACCAGGACTTGCATAATATTCATCAGTGGGCGACAAATAATGGATTATGTCTTAATCCATCCAAGACTAAATGTATATTTATTTCCAAAAATGCTCGCACTGTAAACATTGACTTTGATATACGAATCAATAACGCTGTAATAAATGTTGTGCAATCCTCAAAAAACCTCGGTATTACTTTTAATAATCAACTTACATGGTCCAATCATATAAACACTGCTGTTGGTAGGGTACACGGAATGTTAAGGAACCTTTGGTCTGTTCAATATTCCACACCTTTTAAAATAAGAATGCTCCTGGCCAAGGCCTATCTTATCCCTGTTCTTTTATATGGCTGTGAAATCTTAGCAAATTGCAGCAGTAACGACTTTAGTAAAATGAAAGTAGCATATAATAACATTGCTCGATACATTTTCAATAAAAGCCGGCGCGTTAGTATATCAGCTTTTTCTTACCGTATATTTGATATGACCTTCTGTGATTTATTGAAATTCAAAAGCCTTATATTTCTCCAAAAAATAATAGTCTCCAAGGAACCTTCGTACCTTTATGAGAGGATTAAATTCAGCCGATCAAATCGATGTAAAAGAATTATTCAACAAAGCTACAAAAGCCTTCTGTCGGAAAGACAGTTTTTCATATATACCACTCGTCTTTGGAACGAACTTCCACCTTATATTCAGAAAATTAACAATGCAACGCTTTTTAAAAAGGAGCTTTTAGAACATTCTAGAACATTTTAAAACATCTTTCTAAACTTGTTTTTAACTGTTAACTTTTCTTAAAATTTTGTTATATTTAAAAATTTTGTTATATTTTTTATTTATTTTTTGCTCTTTTTAATGATTAAGTCTAAATTTGTTAACTTAAACAATTTTTAAAATTCTTGAAGGAAATTTCATATAATATAATATACCTATTGTATCTTTAAAGTATTGTTTTACGAAATTATTCACTAGCACTGTAATTTATAAGATGTCAATCTTGTTGTGCTAGGATTTTCAAATAAATAAATAAATAAATAAAAAAAAATAAAATATTAATAAGAGCCACTGCACGCATTTTGTTGAACTTTTGGTAGTAGGATCTTCTGAGCCCCAAAATTAAAACAAAATAGCGGCGGGGGTAGTGGTACCCACCATAGGACGCCAATGTTTAATAACGCATATCTTAAGAACTGTTATAGTGAGAATGTTCAAACTTTGTGGAAGTCACTCTTATGGTATACTACACTTTTGCAAATAAAAATAAAGCGGGTAGGCGCAGGCGGGAAAATACCTCTCTAAGGATATTAAATATCTCTCTACTGAAGAACTATTAAAGGGAGAGTCTTCAAAGGTGGTGAAAGCAGTGTAGCGAAGCGCACCGGGTTAAGCTATCTTCTATATATATAAAAATGAAAAATGTTTGTATGTTTGTTTGTGTGTTTGTTTGTTTGTTTGTTGGCTTATAGACTCCGAAACTACTGAACCGATTTTCCTGAAATTTTTACAGTAACATCACGTCAGCCCTAAAAATAAAATAGGCTACTTATTTTTTCGATAGGGGCAGGGGAATTGGTACCCCCCATAGAATGCCAATATTAATTATCGCATATCTTAAGAGCCGCTGGACGCATTTTGCTGAACTTTTGTAGTAGGATCTTCTGAGCCCCGAAATTGAAATAAAATAGCAGCGGGGGTATTGGAATCCCCCATAGGACACCAATGTTTAACATCGCATATCTTAAGAACTGTAATAGTGAGAATGTTCAAACTTTCTAGAAGTCACTCTTATGGTATACTACACTTTTGAAAATAAAAATAAAGCGGGTAGGCGCAGGGGGGGAAATACCTCTCATAGGATGCATACATTAAATATCGCTCAACTGAAGAACTATTAAAGGGAGAGCCTTCAAACGTGGTTAAAGCTACTATTATAGTAAACTATAAATTTCAATATAAAAATGGGCGGGAGAGACAGGGGAGGAGCAGTACCCCTCATAGATAGAAATATTAATAAGAGCCATTGTACGCATTTTGTTCAACTTTTGGTAGTACGATCTTCTGAGCCCCGAAATTGAAATAAAGTAGCAGCGGGGGAAGTGGTTTTCCCCATAGGACGCCAATGTTTAATATCGCATATCTTAAGAACTGTTATAGTGAGAATGTTCAAACTTTGTAAAAGTCACTCATATGGTATACTACACTATTGAAAATAAAAATAGATAGGGGAAGGCGCAGGGGGGAAATACCTCTCATAGGATGCATATATTAAATATCGCTCAACTGAAGAACTATTAAAGGGCGAGTCTTCAAACGTAGTTAAAACACTATTATGGCAAACTTTAAATTTCAATATAGTAATGGGCGGGGTAGACAGTGGAGGAGCAGTTCCCCTCATAGATAGAAATATTAATAAGAGTCGCTGCAAGCATTTTGTTGAACTTTTGGTAGTAGGATCCTCTGAGCCCCAAAATTGAAATAAAATAGCAGCGGGGAAGCGTTACGCCCTATAGGACGCCAATGCTTAATATCGGATATCCGAAAAACTGTTAAAGTGAGAATGTTCAGACTTTGTAGAAGTCACTCTTATGGTATACTACACTTTTAAAAATAAAAATTAAGCGGGTAGGCGCAGGGGAGAAATACCTTCCATAGGATGCATATATTAAATATCTCTCAATCGATAAAGTGGTTAAAGCAGTGTTGCGAAGCGCACCGGGTTAAGCTACTCTATATATATAAAAATGAAAAATGTTTGTATGTTTGTTTGTGTGTTTGTTTGTTTGTTGGCTTATAGACTCCTAAACTACTGAACTGATTTTCCTGAACAGATACATCACGTGAGCCCTAAAAATAAAATAGGCTACTTATTTTTTCGATAGGGGCAGGGGAATTGGTATCCCCCATAGGATGCCAATATTAATTATCGCATATATTAAGATCCGCTGCACGCATTATGCAGAACTTTTGGTAGTAAGATCTTCTGAGCCCCAAAATTAAAATAAAATAGCAGCGTGGGAAGTGGAATCCCCCATAGGACGCCAATGTTTAATATAGCATATCTTAAGAACTGTTATAGTGAGAATGTTCAAACTACTACTCTATTGAGAATAAAAAAAAAAGCGGTAGGCGCAGGGGGGGAAATACCTCCCATGGGATGCATATATTAAATATCGCTCAACTGAAGAACTATTAAAGGGACAGTCTTCAAACATGGTTAAAGCTACTATTATGTTAAAATATAAATTTCAATATAAAAATGGGCGGGGTTGACAGGGGAGGAGCACCCCTCATAGATAAAAATATTATTAAGAGCCGCTGCACGCATTTTGTTGAACTTTTGGTAGTAGGATCTTCAGAGCCCCAAAATTGAAATAAAATAGCAGCGGGGGAAGTGGTACCCACCATAGGACGCCAATGGTTAATATCGCATGTCTTAAGAACTTTTATAGTGAGAATGTTCAAACTGTGCGGAAGTCTATCTTATGGTATACTACACTTTTGAAAATAAAAATAAAGCGGATAGGCACAAGGGGGGGAAATACCTTCCATAGGATGCATAAATTAAATATCGCTCAGCAGAAGAACTATTAAAGGGAGAGTCTTCAAACGTGGTTACAGCTACTACTATGGTAAACTATAAATTTCAATATAAAAATGGGCGGGGTAGACAGAGGAGGTGCAGTACCCCTCATAGATAGCAATATTAATAAGAGCCGCTGCAAGCAATTTGTTGAACTTTTGGTAGTAGGATCTTCTTAGCCCAAAAATTTAAACAAAATAGCAGCGGGGGAAGTGTTACCCCCCATAGGAAGCCAATGTTTAATATCGGATATCTTAAAAATTATTAAAGTTAGAATGTTCAAACTTTGTAGAAGTCACACTTATGGTATACTACACTTTTGAAAATAAAAATAAAGCGGGAAGGCGCAGGGGGGAAATACCTTCCATAGGATGCATATATTAAATATCTCTCAACTGAAGAACTATTAAAGAGAGAGTCTTCAAACGTGGTTAAAGCTACTATTATGGCAAACTTTAAATTTAAATAAAGAAATGGGCGGCGTAGATAGAGGAGGAGCAGTACCCCTCATAGATAGAAATATAATTTAGAGCCGCTGCACTCAATTAATTAAACTTTTTGTAGTATGATCTTCTGAACCCCAAAATTGAAATAAAATAGCAGCGGGGAAATGTTACGCCCCATAGGACGCTAATGTTTAATATCACATATCTTAAGAACTGTTGTAGTGAGAATGTTCAAACTTTGTGGAAGTCACTCTTATGGTATACTACACTTTTGAAAATAAAAATAAAGCGGGTAGGCGCATGGGGAAAAAAACCTCCCATAGTATGCATATATTAAATATCGCTCAACTGAAGAACTATTAAAGAGAAAGTCTTCAAACGTGGTTAGAGCTTCTATTAGGGTAAACTATAAATTTCAATATAAAAATAGGCGGGGTAGACAGGGGAGGAGCAGTACCCCTCATAGATAGAAATATTAATAAGAGCCACTGCACGCATTTTGTTGCACCTTTGGTAGTATGATCTTTTGAACCCCAAAATTTAAACAAAATTGCAGCGGGGGAAGTGGTACCCCCCATAGAACGACGATGTTTAATATCTCTTATCTCAAGAACTGTTATAGTAAGAATGTTCAAATTTTGTAGAAGTCACTCTTATGGTATACTACACTTTGAAAATAAAAATAAATATCTCTCTACTGAAGAACTATTAAAGGGAGAGTCTTCAAAGGTGGTTAAAGCAGTGAAGCGATGCGCAACGGGTTAAGCTAGTATAATATAAAGTAACCTTCGAAAGGAAATAATTCCCAACATCTATTTGAGAACAATTTTGTTAATTTTAAATTAACTCTCTTGTAAAGTAAATGAATAATGAATCTCTATTCGAAAGGATTTTCTTTTAAATAAATAGTGGTAGGGAAAAAAGTACAGATATTTTTTAAATCATTCAAATGTAGGGACTTTTCAGAAATGTTGGAAAACTGTATACATTTGGTAAATTTTATACCAATAAAATTGTTTATACGGCAACATAACAAATTGAGTCATCTATTGCCGTCAATTCAGCTTTGATTTTTACGTCAATTTGTGATAATCCCTTTAACAAGAATGGAGATCCTTTGAACATAATTAAACAGAGCAAGAAATAGATAATTTTTTATAGACGGGCATCAAAAACTTTGGAGTAGAGAGCGAAATATACGCATATGAGCTCATTGTACCCTACCGATTAATCACCTCAAGAATAATTTGTGAATCAATTTTCAGAATTTTTTTTGCGCAATTGGTGAGTATTTTTCGTGTAATTTTTCAATTGGAAATTCAACAGTTTTTTATTATATTTGAAATAATTTTTTAATCGTCATGTTTAGGCGGATTAATTCTTCAGGTGGCGAATGAATTCGCCTTGATAGCATTAATATGGCTGTTGATTATTTGAACAAATTTTATTTTGAACCAAACAAAAGTTATCCGGTTCTTGCAAAGAAAAGAAGAAACCTTTCGCTCTTTGCTTTATTTTCATTAATTGAAAATAATTTTTGGGCTTCTTTTTAAGCCAATCGTTTTAATTGTTCGCCATTGAACCATATATATGGATATATATCGAGCCCTAACCGCGAAAATAACGTAAGCGACATGATTTTCAATTTTCGTTTTTTTTTTAATAAATGACTTTATTGGCAACTCATGCATCATCTCCTAAAATGTCATGGTCACAAAAGGTACCGTTACGATTTTATAGCAAAAACAATTTTATTGTAAGCGACAAATTTCATACAAAATTAAAATGAAATAAAATATAAAAGCTCTCTCCTGTAAAATTTGATTTTTGTCGCTTACGTTATTTTCGCGGTATTTCCAATCGCTCAAATAATAATTTTTTTGTGTTTTTTTTTATTGAATCTTTCTTGTCGAAAATTACAATATGTATTCAAAGCTTAATCCTAATTCTTATTTGTATTTGTTAGCCGTTACCAATGTAATCGCTAATTAATTGCATTCAAGAGTCAAAAAAGCCTGCTAGGCTCAAAGTGTCGGATCTTTTCAGCCTCCGGTGACCTTCGAACTTTATTAGACCCCGAGCGAGGTAGTTGGGATGGGCCATTAGTTTATCTATGTATTTGACTGAATACTTTTCAATTTCTTCCTGTATGGTAGCGATGTTAAGATCTCTGTGAATAATGTCATTACGTATATACCAAGGGGCGCATACAATTTGCCGTAATATCCTAGACTGTCTTCTTTGTAGCATCTGGATGTTTGATGCGCATGCAGTACCCCATAATTGGATTCCATATGTCCATATTGGTTTTATGATAGACTTGTTTAAGAGAACTTTGTTGTCTAAGGATAAGTTTGAGTTTCGACCGATTAGCCAATGTAGTAATAAATCAGCTTTTAATTATCAAAAGTGATCTGAGAAGACTCATTTAGGTGATATTTATAAAAAATAATCGCCCAAATGCTAGCTGGGAACAACTTGAAATAAAATTTATGTACATTAATAAAAATGATTTTATTTGTATTGATACATTAAAATTTGAAACTTGCAGCGATTTTTGGATGTTTCGGTCTGCTTAAGGACTTTTCAAAAAGTGTTTAACATCACTGATATGTGCCTACTAAATATTTCTTATATCTGCAAATCCACTTGTTTGTTGTTAGCATGAACATAATTTAAAATAATGTGACATCTTTGTCAATAATAAAAAAATAAAATAGTGAAACCCAAAAATCAGTTTAAAAAACAAGAAGTGAATTTATAATTTTTGCCGGTCAATTAGAATAAACTTGTTTTTTTTTTGTCTGAAACTACAAAAAAATTAAAGTTGAAAGAGTGCTAGATAGATTGGATTGTCTTTTTGCCCAGAAAAAAACGCCTACTCTGAAAAGGCGTATTGCCTCAACGTGTAGAGTTTATGATAAATATTAAAAATAAACTAGTCACAAATTAAACAAAACGCAAACTATTTTTATTCTTTCGACATTAAATTGCAAGAATAGGTTTGTTATTTTTTTTTGACAAAAAGCACTATTAAGTTCTAATTGTTAAACAAACAAACAGACTTTATGATAATTGAAAAACATAATAGAGAATAGCAAAAACGTCAATTTGATTGCTAAGTTGTTTAACAAAAAAAAAAAAAAAAACTTTCGCTAAAATTATATAAACAAAAACGCTTTAACGAGATATTTGCGAATCCAAAATATTTTTAAAATTAAAATACCTAGAGAAAAAAATGTGTGTAGCATAAGAAATACTTACAGCATTCCTAATTAAATGAATTTGTAAGGCCCGTCACATACATATTTATTTTAAATAAATTTTCTGCAAAGTATAGAAATTAAGAAAAAAAAAGATATTGGCCCTTGTTGAAATAATTTATGATTTTATTTTATGTGTGTTTTTGTTGACATTCAGTGTTCCCAGTTTTGGGAATTTATCCCAAAATTGGGGATTTTTTTCGTACTTGGGGATACAAATTTCGTCAAAATCCCCAGGGGAAAGCACTTTTTTCGCTAGGAATTTTTGAGGATAATATATTATTATAAATTCCTTTTTTGCAATGGCAAGACCGATTTGTTCAAGATTTGGGCTCAAATTTTAGTCTTTTTTGCGGCTTAAAACTTTTTTAAGAACTTGTTGAAATAGTTTTAAATATGATTATGTACCAACTAGCGTTACTTCTGTTGAACTCGTCTTTAATGTAACAGAATGCAATATAATGCAGTTTGCTGTGACAAATTTATTCAATCATCTCAAACGCCCTTTTTAAACAAACAAAATTTACAACAAAATTGCACTGGCAGATGAATCAGAGGATTTTGATTCCCTAGTTTTTGAAATGTTAAATATTGACGCCTAATTATTTTTCTTTTGCGTTTAAACGTTACTCTTGTTAAATACTATACATGTGTACATACATTGGTACGTAGAACTCAAAGAATAAATAACCTTAGTTTTAAAAATATTACACAAATGTATTTATTTATATAAATCGATGTATGCATATTTTTCCATTGACATGATATTATGTATTTTATTTTTAAGAAAATTTGGGGATTTTTGGGGATAAGACAATTGCTATTGTGGGGATTTTTGGGGATGAAAAATCGAAAATTGGGGATAAGACTTAAAAAAACACTGGGAACCCAGTTGACATTGGCTGTCATAACAAGAACAGTAACAAACAGAACAGAAGGGAAAAGAGAATGCCATTTCTTTTCCTCTCTCTCTCTCTCTCTCCTAAAAGCTTAAGACTTGACGACTTAAACTTGAAGAGTGTGAGCCTGCACTAATAAATATAATTGCTTTTCCACATAAATGTAGACATTGACCCAATGTTTGTTTATAAAAATATACTAGATGACCCGTGCGAATATTTCGCACCGTTAGTTGTCATTTTTGCAACATAAAATGAAAATAATTAATAGAAATTTTAGTAACTTCAATATATTTTAAAATATAATTTTTATCAATGAAAATATTAATTTTTCAATTTCTAATTATTTTTCGTCATTAGTGTTAGAAATAAGCTTTAAAATGAGATATCATTCATTAAATTTGATGCGGTGGTATGGGAGATATTTGCAACCGACAAAAAAAAGTGCTTTAGAAATAATATATATGATGATGATGATAATATTTTATTGATTGCTAGAGTTCATAGTGACATTGGCCAGCAATACCCTTTCAAATCTGTTCTGAGTTAACTTATGGCGTTTTCGCTTGTAAAAAAGTGTTGCATAAGTGTTACATGTGACTTGGAAACATTTTTTAATGTCCCCTTATTTTTAGGAAGTGCTTCATATTTTACGTTTACAAAAGCATTAAACAATAAAGTACAATTAGCGCAAGGTAAGTTCAATTACAGGTGGACTACAAAAGACTACAAAAATCCAAAGCCAACATAAACAACAGATGTTTTTGTATTGCATTGTTAGTGTTTACGGCTCGAAACTTGCCACCACCTTGTACTGAATTGTGCTGCATTTTTTAATTTTAAAGGGAACATCATCAGAAAAGAATGCTTTTCACTTTTAAAATAATACATGTTTTTTAGAAAAGAACATAAAAATGTAAAAGACAGAATAAATGCAGAATTTTACTCAGAAAAGAACTTTGACTGTGGCTGTTTCAGACACCTAATGCAATGATTAACTCATTACGCAAAAATATTGACATTTGCCCTTTAGGCACCACCCCACATTTATTAAACCGAAAAAAAAAAATGTAAAGCCTATTTTTGTTTATTTACTTCTCTTTTTCTAAAACCTTATTTCTAATGAAGATTTAACTGAAAACTGGGACAACTTATGTGATGATTCGACCCATTTTCAATACCAAAATAGTCTGTTATTTGAAAAATATCTCTGAATGTCAAATATTTCTTCTTTATTAATCTTGCAACAGCAAACAGACGAACGAAACTTTTTTGATCTCTTACAAACTGAATGACATTATCAATATAACCCACACGGCACGACTTGTAAATATTTAAATTAATCTATTTTTAATTAAATGCAATATTTTTAATAGTGACTTTCACCTGGTCTATTAAACTATTACGTTTGCTTAGACTATAAAATAAATTAAATTGATGATGATGCGCATTTTTTTACTTTTCGAAATTCTTTTTTATTACCCTAAAACCAATCACTGATGTTTGGCAAAATTTTAAAATATACAAAAAATATTTAAAACAGAAAAAAGTTTTGAAGTGTTTCAGTCACAGAGTATACAGAGATGAAAAAAGTGACGTATGAAAAATGCCTAAATCATTTGTGATTGCAGCTTTCGAAGAAAGAAAAAGAAACGTTTTTTGGTAGTGAAGTGGCAATGTGTAAAAACAGCCCGTCTCAATCAACACAAATTGCGTGATCAAAACAAAAATGCAAAAAGGGCAGCTTTCGAAGAAAAAGACAGAAAAAACGCCATATTTTCTGTTTCGTGCACCTCTTTGTGCTCTGTGGTTCCAGTACTCATGTTTTACAACTTTAGTGAGAACTTCTCGCATCGAAAAGATGTTAAACAAAATATTCCATCGTTTCTCGAAAAGTAAGAAAAAAGTGTGTCTGTTACGAATATCGAAAACTATCAAAAGAGATTACGTCGTTACGTTATAAATGTCATAACATTGCACTTAAACTCGATGTGGCATTGCAGGCGTTGAGAACGCCAGTAACACATATTGTTGCCGACCACCAAAATTTACCAAAATTTAAAATTTTTCAACGACAGCGGCGAAAATGCAAGCTCTCGGCTATACCAAATAATGTAAAGTGCGACTTTAATGTTTGTTGTTTTCAAACGAAAAACATTCGTATTATTCTATGAAAATGTTAAAAGCAAATACATAATTAAACAATAAAAAAATGTGTCAAGATCAGAATATTGGGTGCGTTCGTAAATGCATCACTGCGCTGCATCAGAAGAGCAAACTTTTTTTAAAGCCGATAAAAAAGAATTATAAATTTTTTTTATTGTATGTTTATTATTTTTGTGGAGTATTTCACAATTTTTTGGTCCACATTTACTTCACTGTTAAATATATAACGATTTGAAATCACTGATGCAGCGCAGTGATGCATTTACGAACGCACCCATTATTATTATTATTATTCTTTGCATTTTGCATTCTTAATATGTTTTTTATTCTTTCGCCCCATTTTTATTCGTGAGTTTATATGCCTGCTCAAAGCAGGAACTTTCTCAAAGATATTTTACAGACACACTTTTTCTGTAAATTGGCGAGTAATTTCCTTGCGTGACAGCTATTACTTGCTGGCTAGGTGGTAGTGAGCTAGTCTATCATCGCCCTGGTTGCGGGTTCGATTCCCGCCAATGACTCTAAAAAAAAGTTACAGACACAGTTTAGTGTTCATTTCGCACATTTCAATCGAAAAGTTTCTCGACGCGAGATTTACAGAACATGGGCACAGATAAAATTTATGTTCGATTTGGGATCTAAATCAACAGAATTTTTGAGCGGAATAAATTTAAGAAAACGTTTTCTATATATATTTTTTACAATTTAATAGCGATTTAAATACTTTAACAAGAAGATATTAATTTTGAAAATGACTTAAATTAAGTCAACATATTGGCAATTTTGGATCTAACACACAACATTCAGAATTACCCAGCGTTAACCAAATAACATCAAAATGTGTTTATTTAGAAAAATCAATTAAATATTTCCATTAACGTCTTATTTTAATGATTTCTAAAGCTTTGAAATTATAATAAATAAACACGGGATCTTTATACATTAATAATATCTGGTGATTTTTTAGCTATTATCTTTTTGGCAACACTGGTTTAAACAGCTGACGCACGTTTCGTGTTTTTTTTTTCACTGTCAAACATCTTCAGTTTGGTCTATAATTTAACCATGAATCGTCTTACAAACGAACAACGCTTGCAAATTATTGAATTTAATGCGTGTTTTGTTAAAAAAGTTCATCGCGAGCTTCTTGTGTTCAGCTCATTTTTGGCTCAATGGGTACGTTAATAAGCAGAATTGTCGATATTAGAGTAAAGATCAGCTAGAAGCATTGCAAGAGCTACCAATGCATCCAGAAAAAGTCACAGTTTGGTGCGGTTTATGGGCTGGTGGCATCATTGGACCGTACTTCTTCAAAGATGATGCGAATCGTAACGTAACTGTGAGCGCTACCGTGAGATGATATCCAACTTCTTTTTGCCCAAAATGCAAGAGCTTGACTTGCATGACATGTGGTTTCAACAAGACGGTGCCGCATGCCACACAGCACGCTTAACAATAGACTTATTGAGTTCGGTGAACATTTTATTTCATGTTCGGGACTGGTCAATTGGCCGCCTAGATTTTTTGTCGGGATATGTTAAAGCTCATGTCTATACACGCATGCCTGCTTTAATTGACGCATTGGAAGACAACATTGAAGCATTTATTGATGAGATACCGGCCGAAATGTTGGAAAGAGTATGCCAAAATTGGACTAAGCGGATGGACCATTTGAGGCGCAGTCACGGTCAACATTTGCATGAAATAATCTTCAAACATTAAATTATATGGACCGTACTATCGATTCAAATAAAGATTTCATGTATTTTTCTGAATTTTATGTGTTTTTTTTTTGTTGAAAACTTTAAAAGCTCTTAAAAAATCACCCATTACTACACTATTAGAAACGGTATTATCTGCTTAGTTTGATGTTTGAAGAATAAACTTGTTTGGTTTACCAGCATTGCCAGAAGTTTTGGGAAGAAAATCATACTTTCGAAAAAAGCAATATTTTGTAGACCATTAAATTCTTTTTAATTCAAACATTTCATTACAAAGTTACAATACATGCATACACACCACATACTTAACTGCCGTACTTATACAAAACTGGACAGTTTTGAATTGTACTTAAAGTTAAAATTACAATACAAAGTTTTCTTAAAATACATTTGAAATCCATTTTAGTTTTTATGAATTAGACTGTAAATAATCTCTGGTGGATAATTTTGCTGAATTTAGGACTGTCGGAGATTCGAGACTCAAGGTCAGACCTCGAATTGGCAGATTGGCCGAAAATTATAACACTATGAGAGAGCGCATCGCAGGCAATCCGGAACCACCAACGAAATGACAATCTGCCCAATTGTAGCTTTCTGGCCGCACTCTTCGGCGAATTGTAAAACCGGATTTACTGCCATTTCTCAACTTTTTCATTTGCCATTGGCAAAAAGAAATACTGTTGCTTTTACTTCTGTTTCATTAAGTGTAAACAGTAGTTGTCAAACTAACTCAAAAAGCGAATAGTGGTACACAAATTTTCGTTTTTTGTTTGACAGTTTTTGGGTTTGACTGCTGTTTTTTAACCCTGTATTTTCCTGATACTTAACAAAAGACTTAAGAAACAAACCTTTACAGAAATTTGTTAAAAAAAAAACTTTTATGATTTTTTAATTAAATAATTTATTACATAATACTAATATATTCAATGATAAATGATTTTTATAAACGATTGAAATAAAATGGAAGATTATTTTAGAAGCACAAAATATTAAAGAAAAGTTTGAGTTCTTTTCCTGAGGATGCTAACCAAAGGTTAGCGAAATATCGAATTAATAATCAAATAAATTAATATTTTTTATATAAAAAAAAGACCTGGAGCTTAAAATTAAAAACATTCAAAACATTATAGAAAAGTAAATATTTCATAATCAAAATTGCTAATCATGATGTTTGTGATGAACTTTTTAATCAAAAAAAAAAAAAAAAAAAAATAGTATTTCAGATATATTGTTCAAAAGCGAATGTAAATGTTAAATATTGAATAGCTTAAATTGAATTAATCTTATTAAAAACAAAAAATATACTGCGCATTTAAAGGTAAAAATAATAAACAAAATAATTTAAACATTCTTTAACGTCATTACTGGCAAATAAAGAAGCTTAATTATTCATTAACTGAAACATGTTTTCAAGTAAATTAAAAACAAAAATAATGTTTAGTCTTTTAATCAACCTCCAGCTAATTCTGCAAAATTTGACTTTAATTATACTTTTATGACGATCTTGTAAACAAAGTGAATTTTTTTTTTATTATTTACTTAAAAATAAACAATGTTTGTAATTTTTTTAAAGTTGTAAAACAACAAAATATATTTTAACAAGCGAAACATCTCTAGAAACTTAACGAAAGAAGGCAATTTAAATTTTAAAGGATGACAAATTGAAAACAGTGTAATTTATGCAAAATAAGCGAAACAAATATCAAAAGCAGAAAATAATAAGAGTAAAAGGTTGGGGAATCACCAACAAGATAAATATTAAAAAAAAAAAACAAATATGTGACGCAGATATACGAGTAACTACCCAGCAGTTTTTGAAGTGGTTTTGTACGATAACATAACTTTTTTTCTTTTAAATATTCTGATGATTTTATTCTTGTCCATTCAAAAAAGCTCAACGCAGGGGCATGAATTTCGGTTGCTAGGTTTCTTTTAAGCCGAATAGATACACTAGGATTGTTGAAAATTCGAACGCCAAAGTGGTCAAATGAGTTAATAAGTGCTTGGTACTTTTGTAAAATATGTACTTTTTTGGGGAAAGAATATGTAATTTGAAAATTTTGAGGCATTTTGGTAACTTTTTGCGTGATTTATAACTTAAAAGTGATAAATCATAAATTTTGATAAAGGAAATAAGGTGTTTTACTGACTATTAGATTACAGATTACACAGATTGGTCAAAGATCTGAGACTATAGTATACTTTTCTCAAGGTTCTGTACCCAGAATTCCATCATATTAAGTGTTGGAGACTTTTGATTTTAACTTAAAAACTCTGTTTTCACCATATTCGAGGCGTAAAAACTACGCAAATTCAATCTTGTTTATTAAAACTGATTTTTCGTCTGAAAGTCCAACGAATAACCTTCAAAATAAGTGTTTCACCTTTGATATATCGTGTTTCTTCTAACTTAGCCATCTTCCAGACTTGCAATTTTTGTTGCTGTAATTTTTAAAAGTTCTGCTTTCAAATTGCATTAGTGTTCTTTCCTCTTCACTTTTTCATATTTCATATAAAAATACAAACACACCCACAACCACAGCCAACTTCAAGTTAAAAGGTATGAGAATAACAAAACAAACCAGAATTCCAGAGTACATGAAACTGAGTACCCCAATCTTCTCACCCTCCTCACCAATAAACTCAAGAATTGCTGCAGCAATAATTGCAAGTCTTTTTGAGATCTTCGAGCACAACAATAATAATTATAATGTTCTTCTCCAACTCAACAAAAAGATGAAACATTTAATAACGTTCTGTTCTTTTTAACCGCAAACTTCATTGTGTTCGGTTCAGCACATTACTGTTCGTTCGTTTCAATTGTACTTAGTATCTTTTAAGCTGGTTTAAAAAAAAAATCCAAACAAGTACCAGAAAATAAGCCAGCGGAAAATTACGCACAGTAGCTTATCGTGCTGTGGTCGTTGCTTAAATTTTTTGTTTGCTTATTTCTTTATCAATGTAAAAAAGAAACACTATAAGACATTAAAAAAACTGCAGTCAAACCAGTGTTGCCAGAAGTAGGGGAAAATCCCTACATGTAGGTATTTTTGATACTTAATTAGAAGCGTAGGGAAAATCGGACAGATTTTTTGTAATCTCTAAAATGTAGGGATTTTTCGTCATATCGCATTATTTATGAGAAAAATGCAGAAAAAACGTTTTTTTTTTAGTAATATTTTCACTAATATGTATGTATATTAGGGCAGGTCGATTTGTATGGATGAAAAAAAAAAAAAATGAAAAATCGTAATCTTAATAAAATCTTAACACTAATCCGCCCCTTTCGACTTGAAATTTTTTTCCTCTTCTTTCGTTAAAGTTATTTTCTTTTTTTTGATATACAGTTTAAATAAGGTGGGTCAAAAAAAAGTTGTGCCTGTCACCCCCTCGAATGAAAGATATGTCAATTAGTGATTTTTATTGTATGTGATTTTATTTTTCACATTTTGATAAATTGAAAAATGAAAAAATTTGACATTATTTTAAAACAGATTCAATTTGAAAAGCAGAACATTATTTTCACACACGTAGAATTTGTAGGAAAACCCGAAACGAAAATATGGATTTAGTTAAATATCTCAATAAGTAGGTCGCAAGTGGACGCGGCTTCAAAAACTCTTTTCGATGATACCAAACTTTATTTATGTCGTCTTGGAGCAAAGTAAAAAAAAAAATCGAAAAACTGAAAAAATACCTTTTTTAAAAATGGTCCAGCTCACGGATGGTCAACGCTAGAACCAAAATATTTTGAGAATCATCATAAAACATATCAAGCTTTATTTTCAGAGGGGTAGCAAAATCACTTTTTTTAACTCCATACAAGTTGAGTCGGTCTAATGTACATATGTTTAATGATATTACAAAATAATGCTAGAGAAATATTATAGATTCCACATTCACTTGATAATGAGGAAGCAAAAATCTTCTTATCAAAACATTATAAAAACCAAATATACAAATCAACTTATTTGAGTTGTACAAATCAACTTATTTGAGTTGTACAAATCAACTTATTTGAGTTGTGAACCGTAATATTCACCAAAATGGTTTGTACCATGTATGTGTGTTTGTTTTCTTTAAGTATAGGCAGTGGTGCCATACCGTAGATTTATTTTTTTTTTTTGCAAGATTTTAAGTAGCAAATAGAAACAACATTTCCCAGTTTCTATTTGTTAAATTTATTTCGTTAAATAGATTAAATAATAAAGAAGAGTGATAACGAAAATCATATTGGGCATTATGCTACCGGAAAACACATCAAACGTAAGACGGACGGACAGACGGACATGGTTAAATCAAGTTCTCTCCTCATAAGGACCCAGAAAAAATATACTTTATAGGGTCTTAGATCAATATTGTAGAAATTACAAACGGAAAAACTTACCACGCCCCCTTTCCCACCTGAGGTGAAGGGTATAAAAAGAGTAATTTTTGGGATATCAGTATTTTAATTATAACTCAGTCATTTTTTAACCGATTTGTATACCGGCGTGCTTAAGAAGAAATTTTCCAGTTACTTGGGTTATAAATCTTGGACTCGTGAAGATCTATGGTTCCCGAAAGTGAGTATTAAAAAAAAAAAAAATATTATGTTGGTCATAACTTTTTCGTATCTGAACCGATTTTTCCGAGTTTTCCAGAAAATATTTTTTACTAAAGATTTCTGATCTTTTGATATACAAAGGAAAACCATAGGTCATATAACAGTCCAAAAAATCAGGTTTTTATACAATTTTTGATATTTTTTGTACGGGAGGGATGCTGTGCATTGATAACCTAAATGTGTGTACTGATTTAAAAACTTTGGCTCTTGCCGTTCTCAAGATATATAGAAAAAAGTAATAAAAATACAACAACAACAAGGGATTTTTGGAAAAAATTGGAGGTAGTCGTAGTTTTTTGCTCATATCTCAGCCATTTTTGGACCGATCAGGCTGAATTGTAATAGCAAGAAATGGTGGACTAGCTGCTATCATGTCTGGAGTCTCCGGAAAACACATATCAAACGTAAGACGGACCGACGGACGGACAGACCGACATGGTTAAATCAAAATATCTCCTCATAAGGACCCAGAATATACATATGTTCTTTATAGGGTCTTAGATCAATATTGTAGAAATTACAAACGGAATGGCAAACTTATGTATACTCTTTTCCACCTGTGGAACCATTTATTATTTTTCACTGAAAATGAGAGAATTCAAGATGAAATTGAGAAAATTCCAAATGAATATGAATACAATTAAAATTTTTTAATTCAATTTTGTCAACTTAAAATTTAAATTTTTCAATTTTATTTGGAATTTTCTCAATTTCAAATTAAAATTTCCAAGTTCATGTGGAATTTTCTCAATTTCAATTTTAAATTAAAACTTGCCAACTTCATTGGGAATTTTCTTAATTTCAAATTTAAATTCTCAATTTAATTTGGAATTTTCTCAATTTCAAGGTGATATTCTCAATTTCAATTCAAATTTTCTCAATTTCAACTGGAATTTTCTCAATTTCAAATTGAAATTCTCAATTTCATTTGGAATTTTCTCAATTTCAATCGAAAATTGTGTAGAACAAATGAATACAACCAAATTAGTTAAATTTTTTATTTATGTTTTTCTCAAAACCCTGAACTGTAAAAGACTGTTTAATTGTTATATGTATTTTCAATACAAAAATTATACTTTTTATGCTGAATTTACTCAATTAACATTTTCAATAAAAAAGTTGGTGCGTTTTTCTTGAAATGTGTAATTTTTGCTCCATTTTGGTGCGTTTTGAAATCTCAAAGTTGACAACGCTGCATATAACCGATCAAAAGATAAAACAACGTAACTACACACGTGAACAAAATGTGGGGAAGTTAATAAAAAGAAAACCGCAGAATAAATCTAATATCAATTGACTTTATTAAACGTTTTGAGATGGCACATGATTATGACGTTTTTGGAATTTTTGTTTATTTATTTGTGTTATTAATTTATCGATTTAGCGACAAAAGTGACTTTCATAATTTTAAATTGGTATTTCATAATATTTGCATTTGTTTTTACTAAGCTTCGTTTTTCATTCGATAAATTTTAAAAGTGAGCAGTGGAGCAAAAAATATTTTACTTCTTAGTCAACTGCTTTCAGAAATATTTACGAATAACAAATAGGTTTGTTTTTTTCACTCTTCTGGTAAAGTTCGGTAAAATTTAAATAAAAAATGTTTATTCCAAGGCCCATCTATCAGGTCTGCTTACTTGAACAAAAACAAAAAACGACATGTATTTTGTTTGTGTAAAATTTCTTTTTAGTTGTCAAAAACTTACTACCACATATACAAAGCAAAAGGAAAACGTGTATGTATGGCATACCATAAACGTATGTGTGTGAAAAAACATAAAACGTAAACAAACATATACTTACATGCACATGCGCAAAATGTAAACAACTTTTGACAACTAAAAAGAATATAAACAATGATCATCAGGCTTCTTGCGCAGACCTATTCAATGGGCCTTGGTTTATTCATTAGAAATAGAAAAATACAAAAGTACGGGAACGTCAAATCACAACGTAAATATATCAGGGTGTCCCTTTAAGATAAAAATATTTTGTTTTTAAAAAAGTCGCATACATTCTTGGCACTTATTTGCAAAATATCAGCTCCCTAAAATAACGTTTACCCGTTTCCATGCTAAAATAACTTCAAACAATTTATATCACATGCTTGTGTGATTTATTAAAAACAATAAGTAAGTGCTGTCCTCAAAGATAACATAATTTTTAAGCCAGCTGCGTTTTTGACAATTTTTTATCACTTTGTGATTTTAAGATCACGTCAAAAAGATGTAAACGTCAAAAATTTTAGCGAGAGATCAAGTATGATATTCTTAAGTTGGATACCAAATTTAAGCTATTTCGTTAAAGAAATGAAGAAGTATTGGATTTTTGGCTGGATTTGACCACCGTGCCTTGTTCAAACGTAGGATGTTGCACACAATAGGCACATATTTTGGAATGCTGCTCTATCAAACGTTGACAACTCAAATTGAGAATATAAGAGTTTGTTTCATTATTATTTTATATATTTTCTTGCTGTTTGAATAGTTGTTATAATTTGTCATTTGAAAAGTGTTAGTTTTGAAAATGTTGTTAAATGTATTTTATTTTAACTCAAGGTACATTTACACAAGGTAGACTCATTTGGAAGAGCATCAAAAAAAGTAACCAACTTGTCAAAATTGTCTTTAAATAAAACAAAAAAAAAAATTTAACGCACACATGCATATATTTTGTCTCATATATACGAAATTTGACGTTTGAAGTTTATGTCTGGCCGCTGATGAGTCTACCTTAAGTAAATGTACGTTTATGCGTACGGGTTTTGTATGGAGAAATAACAAAATGATGTTTCGTTTATATGTAGCTTATTTTATTTATAAAGATAATGGTATTAAAAAGTGACAAAAGTATTAAAACGCAAAAAAGGTTAATATCTGTTTAGAGGTGTGAATCGTTTGAGAACAGTGTTAGTGCAAGCCAACTCCACTGAAATCTAATTTGAGTTTCATTTCTTACAATATAATGCTCCCTAGTATAATTGAATCCGGTAGCTTTCTTCTTACAGTCTTTGGCAGTTTAGTTTCATTTCGCTTTGGAATGGAAGAGGATGATATTTGAACTATATATCTTGTAAAAGATAGAATATCATGAGCGTCGTTAGAATGTCCTACCGGTGAAAGATATGCGTTATTGACACAGACATTTATTGGGAACATCATCATTTGCCAAAACCATCTGTTCAGCCTTAAATCAATTCTATATTTACCAGCATTTCGATCGAGTCTATCTACGCCACCGTTGAGTTTGCTATACACTTAGTAACAATGTGGTTGATCGACGTCGACCCGTTTATTATTGCACGACCTTTTTACTTTACTTTTCTAAGTGGCTGAACACCGCTCCCAGTTGAGACTATAGTAACAATGTTGTTATCATTGTAGCGGGCTAAAGTTGTGTTGTAATTTGCGTCGATCACTTGATAGTAAGAGCCCCTTGCAGTTTCTTTTTTTAATAGGTAATGTCCTTATTATCCGATGAGGTGATAAATATATCCGCCGATATAATAGGGATTTCATTTTCCAGAGTCGTTATAATTTGGTGTACGACTCTAGTTTAGAAAAATCGTTAAAACTCATTAAAATATTATATAAAATTATTTGATTTTAGCAGCTTGAAAGCAATCTTCATGGCGCCTAGTATTCCCAACGCACCTTGAATGGGGCGTTATGGTAAAACTACATTTTACGCATTTAAGCAATAAAACTTATTTTTTTTTTAAGTTCAAAACTGCAGTTTAGATACTTATCTAAACGAAAATAAAAAAAATAAAAACTACTTACCCTTTTCTGTAACTCATTTTGGTGAAAATTCACAAAACTGCACAATATTAAAAAAAAAATAAACACAGCACGTAAAACAAAACTTAACTGTGGGTAGTTTGAATCAGTGTTCGGAAATAAACACTAAATATCGCTCCTTACTGTTCGGTTCGGTAGATATGTGGAAAATAATAACGGTAATAGTGTTTGTGTAGAAAATCATAAAAAAATAACGTTCCCCTGTTAGTCGTCTTTCGAACACAAAAATAATACTGTTTTTATAAAAGTCAACAAAAGATGAGAACATTTAATTCCGTTCGGTTTTTTTTTAAATGCATAAACTTCATTGTGTTCGGTTCGGTTCAATAATGTTCGTCGCTTTTGACTGGTAAAAAAAACCAAACATTTTTTACAAAAACAAAATACATATGGGCATTTCCTGGCGTCACGAACGTACGTTCGTACGCTTTTCAAGTACAAATAATATAGAAAACAAAACTTTTCCTCGCATTTTTTTTCTCGATTCGACAGCATTTGGGTAGCTCTATTTTTAGTGCAAAAGATAGATTTCATCGAGTTTAAGTTTTCATTATAAGAGTTATAAACGTGTGGTCACGAACGTACGCAAAATAGAAGTCAACTTTGGCTGACAATAGTGAAATGTAAAAATCTGCGCAATGGAACGGAATATTCAAAAGTGATTAATTTATTTTAAAAGTGTATTAATGAAGGTCTCCATCCAGTATTTACAAAATAAAATATCTCTCTTGGTTTTTGTTTAATTGACTTATTTACCGGTCGCGAACGTACGAATCGCGAACGTGCGATTTTTCCATATGTTTTTTTGTTATTATTACCACCCATTTTCCCATAAATGTCTTCAAAATTCCTTAGCAAAAAAACTTAATACTCCTTTTACAATTGATTGTAATGGAGAGATTGTGAAAAAAGAGTGTAAACATAACATATTTTTTGCATGTAAAATAAGTATATAAAAATGTCTTTAGAAGTAGAAAATACAGAAAAATATAAAATTTTCCAGTTTCCAGCCCAATTTCCTCAAGTAAAACAGCAACCATTCTTTTACAAGAACAAATACTTTTCTATAATAATAAACAATAAAAGACGATGATAATCAACATTTTATTTTTTCATCCTGGTAGACCTTTCTGGGGAAATGACCATATGCGAAAAAAACCAAAATCCAGCAAAATAATTTTACACAAACAAAACATATACACAATACACACACAAGCTGTTCGTAATGCGGTCGTTGCTTAAATTTTTTGTTTGTTCATTTCTTTATCAATGCAAAAAAAGAAACATTATAGAACATTAAAAAATAATGTTTTTCTACAGTATCACTACAGTTGTTCTGTTTTTTAACGAAGAACAGAACAAAATATTATGTAAGGCTCTTTCTTGAAAATATTTACGAACGGTATTAAGTAATGTACTGTTTATTTTCGAACACTGGTTTGACTTAACGAACGAAATTTAAAAGGAGGCACTTTTAAACCAAATCTTAAACAGTTTTTGCTGGGTATATACTTTATAGGGTCCAAGATCATAGAAATAACAAAAGCAATGACGAATATATGTAGCGTTACCTGAAACGCAAAAGGTCCTTACTAACCAAAAATTAAAAATCTAGTTTTATTGATTCTTATGTATTGATTTTTTGGAATTTTGGAATCTTTCGACCAAAATTTGCCATTTTATTAGCAAAAAACAAAAGGCCAACTAACAGTTTGCATAATATGCAACATTGTCAATTGCCAAAATAACTGGTAGAAGAAAAATAAATGTTAAGCAGTTTAAGTCCATGTTTCATTTTAAATAGTTGTTGCTTCTCCTGTACAATTTTCAAAATGTTAGATAGGGCTTTTTGCGTTTAAGGTGACGATATACTCTTTTCCACCTGTGGCAATGGGTAAAAAAATTATGTTTGAATTTTTTTTTTTTTTTTTTGTATAAGAATAAAGTATTAATCAACAAAGTTTTATTCAAAGTCAATGTTGCATATGTTTTCTTATTATAATACGAAATAGTAAAAACATTTTTTGATTGCAATTCGGCACAATTTAACGTTATCCAAATTTTGAAAAAAATTGTATGTAACAGTTTTATCCCAAATATAAAAAAAAGTTAGAGAATAGACGTACAGAAATGTTGAAGTCGAATTTTAAGGGACACGCTAATCTAGTTGCTTATTACACCTGTCGAATATGGTATAATTACATAGAATTGTATAATTACTTTAGATAAATTTGTCATGTACATTCAGAGAAAACAGATTTTTCGATGAGCAATGTTTAAACATATGGGTAGTTCCATAACAAATCGACCAAGAGTGGACCCGACTCCCAAATTCGTTAATTGTGGGGGATTCAGTGTGCATATTTATTCTTCTTTAAACAAGTTTCAGCGGCTTTAGATTTGTAGAGCCAAATGAATCCGAATCAACGTTATAATTTGAAAGTTCTTAGATAATCACAGTTTATTAAACTCTCGAAAGCCGGATTTTTTTATCTTTTGTCTAACTTCTTCCAAGTCATTTTTTAAAAATCAATTATTTAAAATTTATAAAAATTTGAAAAAAGTTTCTTTCTTATTAAACAAAACATTTCTACTTAAACAAACATGCTGTGTAAGTACAAAAAAACTATCAATAGATTGTTTTTTTGTTTTTTTGTTGCTAAACTAAAGATCAATTAGAGGATGAACAAGCAAAAAATGCAACATTTTAAAGAGAGCGAAATAAAAAAGTTTCAGCAAAAACGCTTATTTTTCGGTTCTACAATAGTGGGGGATTAACCAAATATTCGAATAGATTTAAGAAACAAATCAAATTTGCTATAAATTCTATGACATTTAAGGATTTCAAGTTAGTTTTAATTTAGAAGTTTAGCGAAAAACAAATATTTTAACAATGAAGTTGTTAGTTTGTGTGACAGTTTTGGCTGCTGTGGCATTTGTGAGTTGTCATCCTGCTTTTGACCTTCCAAACGCTGATGAGACCTTAGAAAGTGTTGATGCTAATGCTGGAGTTGATGCAAATCCTGAATTTGTACGCGAAGCTCGTAGCTTTGGTGGTCGAGGTTTCTGCTGTGGAGGCGGTAGAGGTGGTGGATACGGTCGTCGTTATTACGGTGGTGGTGGTGGTGGTGGTTATGGTAGACCTTACGGAGGTGGCGGTTTTTCTGGTGGCTCTGCAAGCGCTTCTGCATCTGCATCTGCCTCTGCAGGTGGCTTTGGCTTTGGCAAATAAAAACTTTTGATTAGATGTTTCTAAGAATCCCAAAAATAAATGAGTATTAAATAATTTAAAAATTATGTGTGTGTCCAATATTTATAATTTTTAATTATGGAAAAGGGTTTTATTAAAATTTTTTACGATTTATAAAACTGTACAAATGTACAATTTTGTGGAAATTATTTGAAATCGCAAACTTATGCTCCTTTTGAAAACGAAACATTTTATTGTTCACTAGTTTAATTAATTTAAAAAGAGAGATCTGGTCATGTTCGTATAAACATCAAATTAACATTATTAATTAATCAATTTAACAGATAAATGAAAAGACTAATTGCTCTAAGAGACATTGAATAAAAAAATCGTGATTTCAAAAAAAAAAATCACAATTAATATGTCGTATTCAACTCCCACGTGTCAGGTTTTTTACACACATCAACAGAAAGTTTTTTACTAGAGGTGAGCAGCGCGCAGCGGTAAATTTTCATCGCACGTGTGATTTAAGTGCAAGTCACTTGTTTTTGTAATTATTTCAAATGTTATTCACTCTACAAAGAGTGTGCATGACTGCAGTATACATTTAGAGTGCATGATTTTATTCAAAAAATCTTGCCCGATTTCTCACTCACTGAAGGAGACATTCCTAGCAAAAACTCTATTTATTTCGTTAGCCGGCAAATAGCATTGCAAAAAACGGTTCACTGCTTATTTTTCAACGTAAAGCTTTTTACTTTTGTTTGAAAATTTTAAGAAGTCATGTGTTCAAATGTGCATACTAAAATAGTGCAAATAATAGGCGCGTTCAAATATTTTTACAGTAAAATGCAGTAAACTAAAAAATTTGCTCTCACAAAAAGCTGTTGTCCAAAAAAGTACGCATGCAAAATTTTTAATAATTCGTAAAACAAAGGCAACACCTGATGGCAAATAATTAAAGTGTTGTAAAATTTTTACACTTTTGACTACCTAACTCTTGATCTTCTTCGGTCTTCATCTCTCAGGTGGAAAGGTTGTTCACAATCCTTTAATTGTGAAATTGAAACAGGTGTGATTGCAGACCCATGTGTCTCAGTTAATGAATGAAAGGAAATGGAGTATTTAAAATTATAAAAATAGTGTGTGAACTCGTTTTCTTATCGGAACTGGGTTAAATACTTTTTATAACACGAACATTTTTGGAAAATACAAACAAATTATTTAATTTATTGTTGCATATTTGTTTGTTTTTTTATTTTATTTGATTTTACTAATTTATTCAAAAGAACATGAATAAATTGTTTGTTATTGATTACTTTAGTACCCAAATGCTTCACAACTTTACAAAATTAACATAACAAAGTTTCAAAAGTTGGTATTTAGTCATAAGAGTGCTTCACAAACAAGTTTAATTAATTAATATTTATTCACTTTTCGTTTTGGTTTAATTTGTATTTAAACTTTTCTTTTATTAAACAATTTTTATACCCACACCAAAATAGTGGAGAGGATATTATGCATTTGTGCTGATGTGTGTAATGGCTTAAAATATTGGTCCTAGACCCACCTTAAAGTAGACCGATCGACTTAGAATCACTTTCTGTGTCGAACTAACGATGTCTGTCCGGCTGGCTGGCTGTCCATGTAACCTTGTGCGCAAAGTACAGGGGGGTTACCGCGTATTTCGATTCGAAAGAAATCATTTACGGTTTCGAACAATTTGTACTGTGTATTACGATTATCGCAATCGTTCGAAACGATGACAGAGGTTGTATTTTTTAAAAAATGGGAAATTTGATGAACAATTTTTGTTCGTAATAGAGGCTGACTTCCAAAACGTCAAATACTTTGTATAAGAACAAAGTATAATGTTTCATTACGCCGCAGTACAATATATATGCAATGCAAACCCTTCCAAAACATCAATGGTTAGTATTAGTAACGCAGCAAAAAGCAATCAGAGCATCGGTTTTAAAGTTGATGCTTTGTAATATTTAACATTTAGTTTGCAAGCAATACAGATTTATTCTAATATTATGCATTGCATCACTTTTGTTTCAAAACTTTTAAACAAACAGAACACATAGTTGCATTGTTTCCGTACTTTGTACATGTGCATGGTTAAAATACGGTAGTAAAACTGTATACAAACTTTGTATTAGTACGTTTTGGAAGTCAGCCAGAGAGTGGCTTTTAAGAAAGTGATTTTTTGTTTTCAATAAAGTGTGAAAAACGTCCGTTTATTCGAAATAAATATTACGAAAATCGTAATACACCGAACAAATTGTTCGAATTCGTAAATGATTTCTTTCGAATCGAAATACGCGGTAACCGCCCAGGTCGTAATTTTGGAGATAATTTGATAAAATTAGGGACAAATGTTCTTATCGGGACAAGGACGAAGACTATTGAAAATGGGCCGGACCGTAGGAACTTAAAGTAAAATAAAACGGGGAATCAGTGAGTTATTGGTGGTGTGTACAATTCGGTCATATGCGTATAAAATTTTATATGATTGTAAAAATTTGGGTCAGTTGATAACTGAAGGTCAATTAAAAAAAAAATTTAAAAACTTTTTAAAAGTTTTTCTATGAATTTAATATGTTCAATTTATTAAATGTTATTAAATAAAACCAGTTTTAAGTGAAAATAAAACTTACACAACTATTCATTATCTTTCAGTATTTCATTATAATTTTATCAGTTTCTGTAAAAAAAAAATGTCCAGAAATTCGAACTTTTCAGAAATACGAACTGCCCGGGCCATAATTCACCATATTTCCCATATAAATCACCCTACCTAAAATTTCTTTACGCCTTACATCGAAACGAAGGTTTTTAAGGGCTAAAACTTAAAGTTAGTGATGTTCGTCGCATAATATAATATAGATCACATATAAAGCGAATTCTGGAAAGAGGCTTTAATTCTCCAAACACAGTCACAAATCATAAAGCGTAAGGAGGTGGGATTTTAATAAGATAAGTTCATTTTTTATAGTAGATCCCATCTAAAGCCCACTCCTGAAAAAAAGTCTTATTAACAGTGGAGATTTCTGAATGTCAGTCGTCACCGAGATTTAGATAAATTTAACAACATGTAAGGAAAATATTTTGTACACTTAAATTGGAAACTACAGTACCAAATCCCGAAAAACTCGTGTTCTCAGAGCAAGATATTTTGAGGTAAAGAAAGAGGCAAACCCTGCTTTTTACCAGCGTTTAAAGTGCTTTCGTTATTTTAGCAAAAGCAGCAAGTTTTGCGTTTTCTGTAGCCAACATAAAATCAAAACCCAAAAGCTAACTATTGCAAAAAGTAAAATAGCCCACACTTTTCAAAAGCAATAGCAAAATATACATGCTTTTGAAAAGTAACTTTTTGAAGAGCCAACTTTTTAATTTTAACAATAGCAAAAATTTCTTAATTGAAAAAACTCATAAAGCATCAGTAATCATTTTTATATTTTAGGAAAAAGCATTTAAGAAGGAGAATGAAACAAGCAGCTTCTGAAACTGCCATATAAATAAATAATGTAGGCAAGTAGCCGCACAGAAGAGATTTTACCTGCAAAAACGATTGTCAAAGCCAGCACGAACCATTGCCAAAAGATACTCGACCGTTTGTCTGTGTTCATACGGCTCATGTCTTATTGACAAGATTGCTACTTTGTAGGCGAGAGAGACGAGGGGAAAAGAAACGAGTACACAGATGCAAGTACTGTCTTTACGTTTTGTTTTCTTATTCGTTGTTTAATTTTGTTTTTGTTTGCAATATCAAATAAAACAAAACAAAAAACATGTCGTCAACATGACATGATTCATTTGAAAAAGAAAGAATCTTGTCAATAAGACATGAGCCGTATGAACTCAGACTTAGCGAAAAGCAAAACGAACAGAAGCCCAAGTCGCATTAAGAGTTAAAGATGACGGCAAGTTATATATTGCATGCAAAACAAAAACAACAAATTTTTTTTTCCATACAATATAAGAATCAAATCAACATCACAGTACTTCGGCTCCTAATAACACTTCGTGCAGCTTTTATATGCTCCTCGTCTTCTTGAGGCAGTATTTTTTTTATCATCAGCCAGGGAAGAATTTCCTTTGTCTGCTTTTTGTATATTTTTTAAATATTAACAAGCTGTTCTGTAAAAATCAAGATCATTTTTAACTTTTGACTTGTTTATAAATGTTGGTCGCTAGTTGATTAAAGGGCATAATAAACCTCACAAATGGCTTGGCAAGCATGTCAAAATTTTACGTTTGTACAAACATTTTGTATTGTTAATTGGGGTGTTTGCTGTTTGGACAAACATTTGAAGCAATGTTTGCAGAAATATTAAAAACTTTTAATATTTGGCAGACATGTTGGATATTTGTCAAACTTTTTGTGGCGTCTAATGCTAAATGTATTCAATTTAATTAATTTTTAATATTAAACTAAATTTTTTTAGTAGTATTGCTTGCCACAAAACAGCTCGTTGTTTTAAAACTGTTTACTTAAAATTGTTTGCCTTTATTTTATAATTTCTTCTTCGTTTTAAGCTAGAAGCAATAAAATTGCCGCAGCACTATTGGCATCTGCATTCATTGAAAACAAAACAAAAATGAAAATTAATGTTTGAACGGAGAATATTTATGTTGTTTATTGGCAAACCCCAAACGGAAATAATGTGTGTGTTTGCCAAGCATTTTGTTTGGTTTATTATGCCCTTAAAAAGCAAAAAAAGATAAACAAAACAAGGGATTGACTTTTTTGCACAAACTAAAAGCAACACAAGCAAAAGCAAAAAGTTCTGGTTGATTGGTGCTTTTATAGACAACAGCTTTTAACTGGTTTAAGAATTGTATTATTTGTCGTTGACTGTAAACATAAATAGACACAATGTTTTTCCTAAAAATATGCTACGTTTATAAACTTAATTCTCTTTTTTCTGTTTATTTTTATTTGTGTGAACTAATTTGTTTATTTATAATAAAATAATAAATCATTATAACTTGATAAAAATTAAAATTTAACTGGCGATTTTGAGGCCACTAAACAGCCATGAACTTGTTAATTTGTAAAAATAATTCTGGAATTATTTTAAAATATAAATATTTGAAAATAACACAAGCGTTGCAAAATTAACAACTCGATTATTGTTAAAGAGTTTATCTTATTTGCTTTAAATCTCAATATACAAAAAAAAAAAAAACAATTAAATTATATTTAAGAAATTAATTTTAGAATAATGATCATATTAAAACAAGATCCTTGTTATTTTAAGCAATGACATTTATTTACTTAAATAATTAAAGAAAAAAAAAATCCTAATGATTATTGAAATGTAAAGATGTTTTTTGAGTTAATTTTTAATGAATTAAAATAAAGTAAATGGCTCTGAACAACTGGTGATTCCTTATGCAAATTTAACTCTACTGGATATTTATTTGCTTTTAATGTTCAAACCGCTTCTATTTAATTAGCTGTCTTTTATGTTTTTCTTTTGACTCCGTATGGTTTAAGGAACCACCATATTGTATTGTTGCTATTTTGAATGTGGGTGCTCCAAATTTGTCAAATTTAAACAAATAAAGACCAAACGATAACACAACAGATGTTGGGAAAGAAAACACAATCTGAAGAGTATACGGAAGTAATTAAAAAGTTCGCACGGCATGTCTTTCGTGTTGCTAAAAATTTTTTCCAAATGCGAAAAATTAAATACAAACAAAAACCAAAAGTTATAATCAGATTTTCAATGTCACTGACGAAACTGAAAATAAAACCGCTTTATGACAGACTTGACAAAAAAAAAAAAAAATTAAAAACCGTAGTTTAGTTGAACCGAAGCATTGGTACCCTGCATTGAAAATAACAATTAAAATGGGAATTTTGCCCATTTAAACGAAACCTTGTTAATTAATTTTTTGAATTCCAAGAAAAACTTTGATAACAGTTCCTTGAATTTAACTTTTTTAATGGCGGTATAATTTTAATATAATGGGGTAAACATTTGATAGCAATTTTTCACCTCAGGTGGAAAAGGGTATATATAAGTTTATCATTCCGTTTGTAATTTCTACAATATTGATCTAAGACCCTATAAAGTATATATATTCTCGGACCTTATGAGGAGAACCATGTCCGTCTTTCCGTTGAAGTGGATTTTCCGAAGACCCCATATATGATGGGGGCCAGGTTATTATACATTTATGTCACAAATGGTCCGGAATTGTTTGCTATTAAAATTTAGAAAGATTGGTCCACAAATGGCTGAGATATGAGCAAAAAACCACGACTACCTCTAATTTTTCAAAAAAATCCCTTGTTGTTGTGGCATTTTTTGAACTTTTTTCTGTATATCCTGAGAACGGCAAGAGCCAAAGATTAGGTACACACATTAAGGTTATCAATACACACAATCCGACAAAATGTGGGTGGGATCGGAGAAGTGGGCGTGGTATCTCCCGTACAAAAAATATCAAAAATTGTATAAAAACCTGATTTTTGGGACTGTTATATGACCTATGGATATCCCTGGCATATCAAAATATCGGAAATCTTTAGTAAAAAATATTTTCTCAAAAACTCGGAAAAATTGGTTTAGATACGAAAAAGTTATGGCCAAAATAATATTTTTTTTTTAAATACCCACTTTCGGGAACCATAGATCTTCCCGAGTCCAAGACTTATAACCCAACTAACTGGCAAATTTCTTCTTTAACACGTCCGTAGATAAATCTGTCAAATCGGTTAAAAAATGGCTGAGTTATAATCAAAATACTGAAATCCCAAAATTTACTCTTTTTTTACCCTTCACCTCAGGTGGAAAAGGGTATATATAAGTTTGTCATTCCGTTTGTAATTTCTACAATATTGATCTAAGACCCTATAAAGTATATATATTCTGGGTCCTTATGAGGAGAGAACTTGATTTAACCGTGTCCGTCTGTCTGTTGAAAAGGATTTTCCGAAGACCCCATATATGATGGGGGCCACGTTATTATACATTTATGTCACATATTGTCCGGAATTGTTTGCTATTGAAATTCAGAAAGATTGGTCCACAAAAGGCTGAGATATGAGCAAAAAACCACGACTACCTCTAATTTTTCCCAAAAATCCCTTGTTGTTGTGGTATTTTTATTACTTTTTTCTGTATATCTTGAGAACGGCAAGAGCCAAAGCTTTCAAATTAGGTACACACATTAAGGTTATCAGTACACAGGATCTCACAAAATGTGGGCGGGATCGGAGAAGTGGGCGTGGTATATCCCGTACAAAAAATATCAAAAATTGTATAAAAACCTGATTTTTTGACTGATCGGAAGTCTTTAGTAAAAAATATTTTCTGAAAAACTCGGAAAAATTGGTTTTTTTAGGTGGTGGTTCCACATTTTAATTCATAGCTCTGATCCTACTGAACCGAATTTGCTGGATTTCAATCCCAAACTGCTTAGGATAACTACAAGCAATTTGAACTTGGTGTTTATTTCTTTTGAGTTTTTCGAAAGTGAGCGTGTTTTCAACAGACGGACAGACATACGGACATGGCTAAAGCGACTTATAATTACTCAAGGACCCAGAATATATATACTTCATGGGGTCTGAGATGAATAATGAAAAAGTTTCACACGGAATGACAAACTTAGTATACCCTCTTCACAACTAATTGTTGTGGAGCGTATAAAAATAAATAAACATAAAACAAGTTAATGACGGGGTTGCTTTAACATACTTTTGTTGTTTAAAATATTTGACTTTTGACAAGAAGAGTTTATATTATTGACTTAGTGTTTGCAAAAATAAAATGATGGTACAAGCAACAGACAGTGATTCAAACAGCATGAAGGTCTTTGAGATTGAAAAACACCAAGTTAAATCATAACATGACAATTGTTTCTTTAATATCTGGAAATTTTGAAGAATGATATAGAAAAAATTCTCACATACAAAAACACAGATTTCGTTAACAATTAACAAATTTATAGTTTTAATAAAACTTTAAACAAAACTTTGTTTCAAATTTAGTTTGTGTGCAGTTTTAAGGCGATCAACATCTAACGGCATTAAATTAAATAGCGGCAATAAATTAATAGAAAAACCATATCCGAACTTTTAGTGAATTTAAAGTGAAAAATGAAAATAAATGTGGAATTGTTAGTGTTTAACTTATGCTCTATAGTTGTGTTAACTTCAGCTCAAAATCCCTATCAAAATCAAAAAGCTTCAACAAACCGTAATAGATCATCGAATCACAATCGCCAAAATAATGAGCCGGTTGAACAAGGTCGTACCTTGGGCCTAATACGTCCACTATTAGGACTGGGTCTAAGTAGCATTGTTAGGCCATTTACATCGTTCGGCTATGACGCGCCCATTTTACCAGCTGATTCCTCATCGTCAGCAGGTGCTCAAGCTGATCCCTATTATGGTGGCTATGGTGGTTACAATCCAAACTATTATGGTGGATACAATTATTATGGCGGTTATCCAATATATAGACCGTCCTATGCAGGTTATCCTTTCTTTGGATATAGACGACCAGTTTATCCTGGCTATTTTGGTGGTTATCCTCAGAATAATGGTTATTATAGTGGCCAACGTCCTCTGTATAGCAATTCAAGACCAAGTTCAAGCGGTCAACGCCCCGCTGCTACAGCTCCATCTCGCCCTATTACCACAAATCCTTCTGTAGGTAGTGGAACGTCATTAAATAGTGCTCAAGCAGCTCAAGTAGCCAACCTATTAGGACAGCTTTTAGGCCAACAACTACGTCCACTGGTTAATCAAGGTGCCGCATCACCTGCTAATGACACGCCTGGCATTGCGCCGAGTTATTTAGAAGATAAACGTTATAGAGGCCGTAACTATTAAGATTGATTTAAGTGCTTATTTAGTTTTTAATTACGAAACGACTGTTAATCTATTCCTAAGTTTTATAGTGTTTGTATACGAATTGTAAGTGTTGAAAAAAGATACTAGACTAATAAATAAATAACGAAATGTTTTCGCATAAACTTTTAAAATTATTTAAAGAATTTTTCATTACTGTTAAGTAGAATTAAGACACGTTTCCAATACAATCGGCATAACCCTTTTTAAAGACAAATTTTTACTACGAAGGTCGGATTGTAATTCGTTGTATTTACTAAGTATGGAAGCGGTAGCCCCTAAAGAAGTTTTTCTAAAGGCTATGTCAGATAAAACTTTTGCTTTGAGTTAGAGGTTTGCTTTGACATCTAAAATGAAATATTCATACTTTTACGAAACATATCATATAAAGTACTGCGCGCTTTGACACTCTGGTGGTATAATTTTTTCTAAACACACAATTCGTGAGTGCTGTAAAATTTTTTATTGTGTCATACAACTTTTGCTTAACGCTTTTCTGTCTAAATTATAAACGTCACGCAAAGCGAAGAAGTTGTAACTTACACGGCCTTAAAGTTATATTACCTTTACCAAAGCTACAACCTGCGTGTGTAATTTGGTTTCTGCTATTTCTAATATTATAAGGAACATAGGGCCTCAACGAACTTTCTTCAATTATTACTGTTTGATTCCATGTTCTTGATTTCACTCCAGCTCTTTCCTGTTTTTGTAATAACTTTAAGAGTTAATTGTCTGCGCCACGTGTGAACCGGGCATCCGATTCTTTTGCTTTGCTGAAGGTTGCAATCTATGTTATTGCGGGTGATATCATTAGGTAGGCGCCGCAATGCATGTCCCATCCAGTCCCACTTTCGTTTATGTATTTCAAAATATTCGCAGTATTCTTCTGAGACATCTGTTGATAAAAACTTGCAAGGTGTTGAGATCTCTCGGAGCTGTGTTCCATGTTTTGACTTAGGGTGTGTGTGAAACGGTAGCAAAGTACTCATGGAAGTAAAATTTTGACTCTATTGAGGTGAATAAAAGTTCACTATCCCTAGGGGCTAGTATAAATTTTGACATTAGTGTAGAAATTTTTGACAACCACAAAATTATTTTTTCATCAAATTTGTTTAAACAAAATAAAAAATATTATGGAAGCAGGACCAGCGGCAAAAAAAAATTTAAAAGGATTATACAAGATGTAAATATGTATTTAAATATGTATAAGCTTTTTTGCCCACATGTTTTGTAAACATTGTTAATATATCAGAACGAATTCATCAAATAGTTGGGACGATTTCATTTCCAACAAAATTAAAATGATTATTGGTAAACGTTTGTTTAGTTTATTCACTTTCACAAAACTATTAGTAATTGTTTTTTTCTTTATGTCAAAATTTTACGTTGTCAAAAATGTAACAATTTCACACAGCACAAATATGAAAATTTTCTATCACAAACAAATTTAATTTCACCATAGAACTTTCCCAGCCAGCAAAATAATCCGACGTCGTTCAGATATCTGAGAGAAACGTCGGCAAAAAAGTCGGAATCGTATACGAATTCTGTCAGATTTCTGACCCAAAAACGTATGAAGTGGTTGACACGAATTCTGACAGACATGTCGTGGGAAATGTTGGTTTTTTGTCGGCATTTCTGATAGATATCTAACAGAAATCTAATGAAAAAGGCATGGGAAGTTCTGATGTGTTAGTCGAGATTTTTTTGCTTTCGAACTGATAGCTGAAAGAAATAATTTTATTGCAAAATGTGTACATAATTATAAATTTTACACGTACATACCTTTTTTATGCTTTTTATCTTGAACAAATAAAATTAAAATTATTTCCAACTGAATGACAATTGTCATTATTTAAAAAAAAAATAATAAGTTTCTTTAGACAAATCTGAATGAATTCCTTCGGGATTCTATTGTACATATCTGTACATAAATTCCCCCCGATTTATCCATGCGAAATCGGCCAGACAGTAAGAATATTCAATGTCTGACAGAAATCTGAACGAAATCTCTAAGAATGAAGTCAGACATTTGCACGAAATGTCTGATTCCGACAATGTCGAAGTATTTTGCTGGCTGGGTTGCTACCGTTTCACACACACCCTTAACGCTGAAATTGAAAATTTAAATTTTTGTGATAATCGAGGTGGATGGAGATTTTCATACGGTTGTAAGCTGGCCAAATGATTGTCTGTGTTATGATGCGGTTGGAGATATCATGCGAATATCCGTCTGTGACGGTTAATATACCACCAAGATAGCAGAACTTGTTCACGTCTTGGAGAGTGATATTTTGAATGGAGAGCGGTAGGCTGCATGAAGAGTTGATTCTCATTATTTTTGTTTTTGTTATATATATTCGAAGGCCTTCCTTTGAAGCTTCCATTTCGACCATTTTCAAATGTTCTTCCATATCTGAGTAATTTTGTGTGAGAAGGCAAGATCGCAAAGAAGGCCACTTAAGCCCCACTAAACTACTTTGAACTACTTTCACCGTATCACTTACAAAGTTCTCGTGTAGTATCCGACTGTCTGAATTTCTATACAGCTCAGGAATGATATTGGTTATCTTCCTAGGTACTCCCTACATAGCAATGAAAGTGATTCTGGATTCAAAATCAGTCTTGCTTTTATAAAGTTTATTGAGGGAATAATGCTACAGCATCTATTAATTTTTTTGTAAACTCAGCCTAAATGAGCCAAATATTACTTTCTGAAAGTCGGTTACAAATTCTTTGTTTTAAGTATAGATTATTGGGTCTGTTCTGAAAATTATTTCAAATAACGTGTTTTTGAAATCACACGTGTGATTTTGTGGTGTTTTGAAAGTCATACCTTTTTTGTATTTCTTGGTGTGCTTTCTGCAATTGAAGATCACAAAAACATACAAGAACGGGACACTAAAATATCACACGTGTGATTTTAAAAGGCACATGTGATTTGAAGTCACGTGATTTGAGTAAAAGTGATTTGCAGAACAGGCCTGTATATTTTTTTAGAACTTTATGTAAAGTTAATGGCTAACTTTTATAGTAAAATTGCCACTTAATTATACAAAAAAGGAGCTTCCTCCAAAATTAGCGATCAACCTTAACCTTCGTTTACGATTTCAGAATTCGCTTCTTAATATAATCTTATTCACCAGCAAAAGTTTCGAGTATTTATTGATATACTATTCCAGTTATTAATCTCAGTTTCATAAGGTACTCCACCAAATCAAATCCGGGTTTTATTTGCTTCTCCACCAGGTGCAAAATCTAAAAGTAAGGTTAAATACGATTGAAAATGGTTAATGTTAAAAACCGAAAAACTGTATCCCGGTACAGTTACACGACGCCTAACTTTAAGCTAATGCGAAATGAAATGCAAAGCGCACAAAAGGCAGATAAACAAGGATTGCTTAAAAAATAAAGGCAATGACCCGAGAGCTGCTCTTCCGCCCAGAGAAGTTTTACGACTCTAGTTTGATGACCCTAAATTTTATTAAAGCCAATCACAAAATTACAATCAATATGTTGTAAAGAAAATATTTTTTACATTTAGGGCTCGATTAAGTTAAAAAATTAAGTATTGCACAGTGGGGTAAAATACTTTAGCTTTAGACAATAAATCTCACATTATCCTATTGCTTATTCAACGATTATTATCTACACTAAAATTTATAATGGTCATACATAGACGCTGGATCAATCGTTAATTAAACTTAATATGAGTAGAGTATTATTGGGATTCACTTTGAGAAGAAAGGAAATTTAAAAAAAGTACCTGACTGGCAATTTGTTTAGTCTAATTATCGCAAAAATATTTTAACAACTTGCTGTCAATCAATAGCTTCATCTTATTAAATAAAATCATGTTTTGAAATGTCATTACTTCGTAATAATTATGAAATTTTAAGAAGAAATGTGCTAGAAAAATTGTTGTACGCTTTTAGATATTTGAAATAACTTAAAAGGTGCTAATTAATTATTGTTTTTTTTTTTCATTTAAATTATAATAAATAAGAGGAATTTTTATTTTCATGGTTAGGCAAACTTTTAGGCCCTCTAATGATAAAAAAAAAATTGTATTAACATCAAATGACCCTTAAAATATTGTGTTTCGCGATTTGGCTAGAACTGTAGAAATAAAGAATATGCCATCCCGAAAATCAAATTTTAATTTTCTGCGCATTTCGACAAATGGCTTCACGCTAACTGCATTCCTATTGGCTAATAATTTCATGCTGGCAAACTCAAGATAGTTGTTGTTTGATTGCGAGGCTGCCAGCCTATAAGAACTTCGAAAATCTTTAAACTAACCTGAACAAATGCCTGCAACTTAAAGCTGGTTCACACCAGAGAATGACAAAAGTATCATTTTAAGTACTCTTTAAATATTAGTGAGAAAACATGTACGGACATGTATGGGTAAAGATCAAAACCATACACATACGTACCAATGCATATTCATTCTTCTTTTTGAATGTACAATCTACATTGTACATGCAGATATAAATAAAATTTCTGTTAGCTATCTGCAATACCCATATAAGTATGTTTATTACCGTAAGTATAACGTAAATATACAGAGCGCGAGAGAGAGCAGAGATGGCAAATGCAATTTTAAAAATGTTGAAACTAGGCAAAATTTTTTTGTGTTGTTATTCAGAAAAATATCAAGATAATTTTAAAGCTTTTTAACATTTGACTAAGGCGGTAAGCTTATTTTATTAGAACAACGAGGGGCGGTTGGCGGCAATTTCTGCTTCTCCGAAACTATCAAACAGATCTTAATAAAATTTTAAACATAGATATATCCATATTAATATGAACACACAAGCTTTATGTATTTTTTTAAAAATAGGACCCCGAGGGAAGCTCGAGGGTATTTTCTGCCTCTCCAAAACTATTTAACAGATTTTAATGATATTTAAAACATAAATAGATACATAAGCTATGTATTTTTAAAAAAATTAGGATAACGAGGGGAGATAGGGGGCAACTTATGCCTCTCCAAAAATAAATGTCATAATATTACACTCGAAGCTGATGTGAAATTGCAGACGTTGAGAGCGCTAGTCACACATATCGTTGACGGCGATCAAAATTTACTTAAATTAAAACAATTTTAACGACGGCGTCGAAAATATAACCGTCGGCTATACCAAATAATGTAAAGTGCGACTTTAATATTTGTTGTTTGCAAATGAGCTTTGAAAAAATTCGTATATTTTATAAAAATGTTAAAAGCAAATAATTGGACAATGAAAAAATGTGCCAAGAACAAAATATTATTATTATTATTCTATGCATTTTGCATTTTTAATAGTTTTTTGTGTTAAAGTTGTTTCTCGACCCATTTTTTTCGTGAGCTTATTTGACAGTTCAAAGCGGGAACTTTTCTCACAAAAATGTTACAGACACACTTCTTCCGTAAATTGGCGAGTAATTTCCTTACGTGACAGCTTATACTCGCCAAAAAAGGTACAGACACAGTTTAGTGAGAACAACAGCTGTTTGTTTCAATATATGGCATTTTTGTTTCATTTCACACATTTCAATCGAAAAGATTCTCGACGCGAGATTTACAGAACATGGGCACTGGTTTCAGTACTAATTGAATTGCCAGACTGACTGATTTTTGACGTACTTAGTTTACTTAAACTAGATGTTCAATAAATGTAAAGGTGATATCACAGCAAATTTGTCCTTTTTGATAACAATTGTTATTATGTTATAGGGTTAAGATTCATACGAGTATTTTGTGCTGAATATTATCTAGATAAATACATTTATAAGACATTTTTTCATCTTAAAGTCTGGACCCACAAGCTGAAAACTTTCCGATAAAATTTGGTGAGATGATTTAGGTTGAATTTTAATATGTGTCAAATTTAGTATTAATATCAACAAAATAGTATAATTTGTGAACGCTTAGACTATTTAGGAAAGAAATTTATAAGGGACCTATGTGAAATAATGAACCCACCATTCTCACCATTTTCAATAGGCTTGTTCCATGGTACAATTAGAGCGTATGTCCAAATTTTGCCCTGTAATTCGAGTAACAGGTTTACATGGATAGCCAGCCAGCCTATCAGCCGGACGGACATCGTTAGAACGACTCAGAAAGTGGTTATTAATCGAACAAAATACAAAGGTTAGTGTATGACCACACATCAGCAAAAATTTATAATACGGCCTTCACTATGGTGGTGTGGATTAACAAATACATTTTTATACCCACATTAGAATAGTTGTGAGGGTATTATGCGTTTGTGCTAATGTGTGTAACATATAAAAATATTGGTCCTAGACGCACTTTAAGTATACTGATCGACTCAGAACCACTTTCTGCATCGATCGTACGATGTTCGTCCGTCCGGCTGTCTTTTTGTATGTTACCTTGTGCGCAAAGCTCCCATACAAATATCACTTCCGAAAAAGTCTTTAAGTCCCATAAATGCCTTTTAAATGTTGGTATTGAAATACAATTTGGCAACGATAATTGTTATATAATTTATAATGGTAGGTCTAAAAGTTACCATCGCTTTAATAGAATGAATTTTAGATAGGTATTGATAAATGGATAATATTCGGCACAAGGAGTTCTTACTTAATAGCATAATTTTTGTTTGCCGGGTCTATGATTAGCCATGGGTCCCAAATAGGATAACAGTACGAAAATTTGTCTTTATATACTGTGGTGTAGGGTGTCAAATGTTGACCAACTATACTTTCTTACTTGTTTTATTTATGTTTTGGTGCTTCACTCTCAGTAGCCTCAAATATTTTATAAGGGCATCAATTGCAGCAGACCGCCTAACAGGACTCGGACTTCTGCACGTCCATTCAAGTGGACGAATTCATAACACGTTTCGTGAGGAGACAGACAGCATTATTGATTTTGGTTTTGGATCAAAAAAGTATTTAATGTATCAGGAAAAAAATGTTCTTGGATTGGCACGAGCAGGGACCGTAACAGTTATGCCTTTTTCATAAAAGTCAGATGATAACGGTTATTTTTTGATTTTTATTTTTTTGAACAAAAATAACAGTTATTTTTTGATTTTTATGTTTTAGATCAAAAATAACAGTTATTTTTTGATTTTTATTTTTTTGAACAAAAATAACAGTTATTTTTCTCGAAATAAATTTACGTGTTTTGATAATTTATATGACTTTAATAATTATTTTAATGTGCATAAGGAATTCCAATGATAATTACACACTAAAATAAAAATTTAAAGTCAACTAAATTATTAAATCACGTACATTTATTTAGAGAATAACTTTTATTTTTGCTCGAAAAAATAAAAATCAAAAAATAACTGTTATTTTTGATCGAAAAAATAAAAATCAAAAAATAACAGTTATTTTTGATCTAAAAAATAAAAATCAAAAAATAACTGTTAAGTTTGATCGAAAATATAAAAATCAAAATTATAAAAATCAATATATTTTATCATTGACAAGTGCATGAGAAACAATATGGTATACTTGAATCAGTTTTTCGACATTTAATTCTATATGCTTTTTTTGTTTTAAAATTCCAATATAACTGTTATTTTCAGTCCCTGGGCACGAACATTTTTCATTAATTTTATGAAGGGTGTTTAAAATATTTTGTGAATATTTTTTGGAAAAATTAACCCTTATAAGGGGCAAAATTACATGATTTCTAAAACGCATACAAAACTTTATATTCAGCAAGTTTTTTTTGTTGAAATATATGTTCTTTAAACAAATTCAAGAATATTAGCCCATTTTATATTGGGTTGAAATTAATGCTAATTTTTTTATTTTTAATAATGGGTAAATTACATAATTTAGTGCAATGCTCTGCAAATATTGATAAAAATTATTTAAAACTAGCAAAAAGTCACAGGATGTTTTTTTGATAGGATCATCGTATTTAAAATTCAATGAAATTTTAGAAGGTAACGGAGATAACATTTTAAGATTTGCAAAAGAGAAACTATCAGAAGACTTTCCACGCAATGACTATAAAGAATTTTTAGAACTGATAATAATATAATAATAATATTCTTAGGAGGAAGTCCGCCAAAAGGCATTTAATTTACGAACCTGGAACTACGCATTTAGCCAGATGGATGGCAAAGGCCATTTATTATTTGAAAATACTTATTTTTCGAAAACAATTTCCTGCGTTAACCGAAATTGAAGTTTAAGATTTAATCGAAGCTGCTGGATTTGTTGTTAAGTGCTATTCGCAGTTCTTGTTTAATGCTGACCAAGTTCCATTAAACGACATTGAATTCTTGAGAAATTTGGAAAATTACAAGAAATTAACCAAAATATAGCAGATAAATCAATAACAAAATTTCTTAACCATCTTTACTATTTGAATGAAGAAGGTGTAGGTTTTTCGTTTTTCGATGATAGAATAGATTTTTAAACTAAAGACAAGTTTGTTACGAAGATGGAAGGTAATGTCTCAGAAGATAATCTGGATAAAGATGAAGAAATTCCGAAAAAACTGATTAATTTTGGAGGAATTATTCTCAAAAAATACTAGCAAACTTTTAAAATTTCTACAGATTTTTTTAAAAATAGAGTTAAATTTATGGAATGATTTACCCGAATATCGAAGGGCTAAATATATAATTGGGAACTTAAAAATAAAAAACAACTGCACCGAAAGAGGGTACATCTATTCAAAGTAATACAAATTTTGTTGTATTTTTAACTAAAGTTTATGATTTAACACAAACTTGTTTTTTTGAAATTTAAGATGCGATGATTACTAAAGTATCCTTAAAATTATATAATTAACTAGCTGACCCGGCAAACGTTGTTTTGCCATATAACTAATTTCTTTTAGATGTTACAGTGTCTGTATGCCAAATTTTAAGAAACCCGGTTGATTAGTTAAGAAGATAATACAAATTACAGGCTAAAGTTCTTTCCAGATGTTACACTATTTGCCTGCCAAAATTCAAGAACATCAGTTGATTATTTTAGCAGATGTAGGGAGGGGAAGCTTTCACTCATCTTGCCCTATTTCATGCCCTGTCCTCTTTCAGATGTTATAGTATCTGCATGCAAAATTTAAAGAAAACCGGTTGATAAGCTAAGAAGATATAGGAAGGGGGAGGTTTTATCCCTCTTGCTTCACGCCCTAAATAATAAAAACTATAGGCTATAGTACATTTCAGCTGTAACAGTTTTGCCTTCGAATTTTCAAGAAAATCGGTCGATTAGTTAAGAAGATATTAGGAGGGGGAGCTTTTACCCTTCTTGCCCTATTTGAGATCCTATTCCCTATTTCCTTTCAGATCGTACAGTGTCTGCATGCCACATTTTAAGAAAACCCGCTCATTAGCTTAAAAAAAATAGGGAAGGGGAGCTTTTACCGCTATTGCCCTATATCACGCCCTAAATAATAAAAATAGCTATAGTTCTTTCCAGATGTTACACTATTTTTCTGCAAAATTTCAAGAAAATCGGTCGATTTGTTAAGTATATATAGGTAGGGGGAGCTTTTACCCCTCTTGCCCTATTTAACACCCTATTCCCTATTTTCTTTCAGATGTTACAGTGCCTGCATGCCAAATTTTAAGAAAACGGGTTAATCAGCTAAGAAGATATAGGGAGGGGGAGGTTATTTTGCGCCCTCTAGCGATTTTATATATACTCTACGACCTATTCTCATACCTAACAAATACAAAATTTTATAAAAATCAATCAAGCCGTTTCGGAGGAGTTCAAAATAGAGGGCATTTTGTTGATATTTGTATGGGAATATATAGGAAAATCTAAAAGTCATACCTGCGGAAACCCTTAGCTGATGTCGTGCAAACTCAACTTAAGCCATCTACAGACTTTCCCAAACGTACCCTAAAATTTTGGTTGAAATCGGTCGATCCGTTTCCGCAGTTAGTGGTGACATCAAAGTGTACACTTCTTTTTATATACATATATAGATTAATTTACCAAATTACATGCTTATAATAATGCTAATCGGAAGGGACCGGTTATTTCTTACGAATTATAGGGGTTTTCGATTTAACGGGATTAAAATAAAATAAATACGAATTAATGGAGTGTTTCAATTTATTTACCAAAACGATAAAAAAAACATAAAAAGCAATTGTTAAAAATAAAATATATAAAAATAATTCATGCAACAAACTGATCTTATGAAAATAAACAAACACACAAGCAAAAGCAAAAACCCACGCAAAAAAATCATTCTTTCCATGTTTCTGTTGTTTTTATTTCGAATTATAAGTGGTAGTTAGCAAACAATTACGATTTATAAGAGGTAAAGATTTTATTTGAAAAAAAATTACGAATTAGCGAGGGGACCAAAATGTATGGAAATTTTACGAATTTTTGCAAGGGTCCGGCAGTATATTACGAATTATCGAGAATTACGATTTATCGGGGTACGAATTATCGGGATTTGACTGTATTTGCATTAGCAAACAATGCTTTATGAAAACATTTTTAAATTCATATTTAGTTCAATATGCAATATGTGTCATTTTGTCTTCAACAAGAGTGAAGGATTGATGCTTTTTTTCACAAAAAGTTTATTAACATATTTCAGCTTATTTAAAACAAACTGTTTGTAACACATATAAAGCCGTGGTTTGTTTGATCCACAGGACATGAGAGGATTAATTTTTTCAAACGTTTTTCTGAATATTCTTATCACACGAAGGAATAAGTTTTAAAAATTTCATCCCGAGCCAGAAAGAAACAGCCAAAATTCTATATAAATACTTAATGAAAATAAGGAATTTACTGAAATTGGACCTTTGACCTCTTTGGGGCAGCACTTAAAATTCTCCGATTTCGCTCAAACTTTTTGTATTTATTGTCTAGACCGATTAGCACAATATTCCACCTGGGCTTCTTAAATATTCAGCAACAAAATTTCTTTCCTACACTTCAGTGCCACCCTTATGGTGGCACATGTATTTACAATATTTTTTTATATGTATGCGAATTCGGTTGAGAGTGGCAGGAAGAAAAGACAAGATATCTGTTCTTTTTTTGTAATTTTCTTTTACAATGAATTAAAACTTGGCTAATATGTTTTATTTTCTTCTATTTTTTCGATTTTTGAATACAGCAATAAAAAAAGTCTCAAGAGTCATCATTAAATGTTAAAAGGTGGTTTTGGTAGCAGCAGTCTTTTAAACAAAGTCCTGTTTTAAAAATCATCGTATAAATTACGCCTATGACTTGATTTTTTGCGTCACTGGTAGATAATTTGTGATAGTGTTACTTTAGTTATTTATCATAAGTAAGCAAATAAATCCAATTATGAATAAAAATTCCCCGTTTCCCCCTTTTCCAATTTTAATGTAATTGTAAGATGGAGACAACTTTAATTATTAATTGGGTTGATCATTTTATAATTTTCCTAAATGAAAAGCCTTTTTTTAATTATTTCATCTTAAATCATAACCAGTAAAAAAATTTGGGTTTTTTGAAGTACTTAAGAGAAAAAGCGCATAGTCGAGTGCTTCAATAAAAGAGCTTTTTAGCTATTTTATTGCTGACAACGAAGATAGTTGTAAACCGAAAAAAATAAAAATATACGAAAATGATTGAAAAAAGGCATTTAAACAAGTAAAAGCAAAAGATTAATGAATATGTTAATATAGTTAGCCCATAAAAAAAGCACTATAGGAGTGCTTTGTTTGCATGTTAAAAGAAGCGCTTATTGTCAGCAGAAAATAGTCCTCCAAACCGGGAACACCTCATACAAAAATCAGGCATCCCATCAGCAGGTTTGAAGCGATTTGAGGCATGAATTCATACATAAAACCTGCTCCTTTTGGAGCACACTTTTTACTGGGTACAAAAGTTATAAGTTTCTTATGAGGCACGAAAGACTTTTCAGCTTCTTAATTGGAAGTTAGGGAAAATATACCCTACCAAATTAAATAATAAAAAGACTTAAGACTGAATGTAGTGATGTTCACGGAAAGAAGTTTATTTTCTAAAGTAACCAATTTCGTTTCTTAAAACAAGAAAATCCAAAATAATTTCTTGATTTCGTGTTTAGTAAAATTTTCTTAAAATAAAAAAAAATTTTGCTTTAACAAGCCAAACATACGTATGTCTAGAATAAGTTTTTTTTTTTGCTTGGACGAGATCACTCAAAATTTTCTTGGTTCACCAATATTTTATGTTGATTCAGTAAATAATTCTTTCTACCTCACTCAGTTATACTTTTAAAATGCAATGTACCTAAAATTTGTTTTCAAAAAAAAACCTTAGAGAATTCGTGTGTAGACAATATGAATAATTGTAAATGTTTGAAAGTGAAAAAGTAAACAACTCGTACTGAAAATTTACATGCGCATGCCCATGAATTCACATACCCCCGTTCAGCAGAATTTTTGAAGATAAATACTTGAATACAATATTAAAATTAATAAAGTCATAAAACAAAGATGAGACAAACAATTTTGCACTTATGAAATAATTGCACTCATATTGGTACAAATTAAGTGGCCATGTGTCGTCATCAAGTTCGTATTCATAAGTGTGAATTACAAAGATTTTGTTTACATTTAGAATTTAAGCCCTGGGAGCATATAAAAGCCTACAATCCTTTACACAGATTGCAGTAGAAATTCGAAATTCAACGCAAAAACACATCAAGTGGACACAGATAAAACATTTTAAAAAAGCAGCAAAGAACTAAGAAACACTATGCGTCTTCTGTTACTGCTCGCCTTTTTTGGCCTCATTTTGGTCGTACAGGCAAATCCGATTTCTCCCGATGACAAGGAAACAGCAAATAGTTTATTAGATGACGCTGATGCCGGAGACTTGGATTCCAATGATGCCGGTCGCCAAGCTCGTCATTGGGGTGGCGGATGGGGAGGCTGGGGCGGTGGATGGGGAGGCGGATGGGGAGGTGGCTGGGGTCATAGATGGGGAGGCGGTTGGGGAGGTTGGGGTGGCCGCAGATATGGTGGATGGGGAGGTGGTGGTTGGGGTGGCTGGGGTGGTGGCTATTGGGGCTAAAATCTTGATTTCCACACTAGATGTTTGTTTTGTAAATCATTTTTCTCTTACGAATACATTTAAATAAATATTGCAAATATATTTTTAAAATTGTGATCTAATTTGTTTTTGTTGTTACGTTATTTTAGGAGCTATATGCAGCTTGTTTAATTAATACAACAATAGCTTAATTCACACCTCAGCCGGTAGTTGATTGCTTGTTAAAGTGGTGAAATTTAAAATGCATTTTCTTTTTTAAAAATTGTATAATTAAGCATGAAACATTTAAACATTAAAAATAAGAATCCATAATAACACAGGCCAACAAATATTTAAGCCAAAGATTAGAAGCAGAATCTGTATTCGGAATTTCTCCATCAAAGCAGGGTGCATATCCTTGTAGTCGCGATCGAAATTGTTTTTGATTCGTAAGCAATTTCTATTATTTTTTTCAGTGTTGTAAAAACCCAAAAATGAAACCAAAATGCCTTAAATTGAAACAAATGTGAAGATCGGTCCATACTTTACCCTAGGCCCCATAAAAACCCTACTCCCAGAAAACAGTTTATTTCGACTAAAACCGTAATATTAATGCTATCATAATAAAATGTAATACTTCACAGTTTTATAGGACTAGAAACTACACTAATAAATTTCGTGATGATCGGTCCATAATTTACCATAGGCCCCTTATATAGCCCACTCTGGGAAATTCAAATTTCTAAAATTAAATTATTAAACTTTCTGATTGTCGGTCAATAATGGGGTCTAAACCGCTTTCCATTTCAACTCTGACGTCCGTTTTTATAAAGATTAATTAACAAAATATAGACATCATGTAGACCCCACTGCTGAAATATTCGGTGGAGGGTAGCAAAGATTCGGCGTAGCCGAATGTATTTAGCACTCAAACTTGTTTTTATGGAACTATGAAGCGTACTAAAGTGTTTTCGATCGTAGGCTTTCTATGGTAAATTATGGATCTATCTTTAAGAGTTTCTGCAAAATTTAATAACAAGCTATTCTGCCACCAATTTATGTCATTTTTTGAAAAAAGAAAATTTTTTAGGGAAGTATTACCAAATAAGGGCTAATAACTATTCCTACTAAACCGATTATGGCCCCATTTAAACACCGCACAGTGGCTGAAAATTTTATTTCATTGGCCAAAAATCCAATTTTTGCTTGTCACCGATTTCAAAAATTTTAATTTTATTTAATAGTAAACATATTAAAACTAAGGTAGCCAAAAAATTTGGTAAAAATATTGGTAATTGTGGTTGTGCCATGTTGTTAAACACAACTTTTTTTTTTAATTCAGATAAAAGTGTTTTTTTTTTAATATTTAATCCGAAAGAAATTATCATTGCACAAAAACTATCAGCGATAATGACCTGCTAGCTTTTTTGCTAGGTTGGTAGTCTTGTTATCTTTAAATGGTAATATTTGCGACTGTTGTGTTATTTAAATTTGAGATGTTAAAACATATTTTCTAAACTACAATATTTTTGTCAAATTTCAACTTTAGTAGAATAGAACTTTTGCGGATCAAAAGGGATTAAGAAGGTAAAACCACCGATAGAATGGTGAAAATCTTTTCTTTAACCCTGCATGTACTCTTGCACCTGTTTGGACCCGTCTGTTTAACACTTTTCTTATTTTAATGAAATTACTCCAAAAAATTGTATAGCATATAAATAAAATGATTTTAAGTTTTTTAATCCTTTGAATAGGTTTTAAAGCAAGTGACATTCAGATGCAAACTCAGTGGATACACACAGAAAAAAATACCAATGTTAAAATAACAAGGCGAAATGTTGATTGAGAATCATGGTAAAATTCTGCAAAAGTATGCCCTTTATTTAAATTTATCATTATTTCATATTAATTTAAAATGAAAAATATTAAAATAACCTTAAATCACGTTTATTTAATATAATTCACTGTTAAAATAACATTGTTCAATATTGAATCCATAAAAACCTGTTTTATATTAAAATCAAAAGTTTATCTTGTTAAATAAACATACAAACATACTTAAGTATGTACATTTTATTATTTTCAAGTTTGAAATATGTTATAAAAAGAAGACAATTCCCGTATTCTTTTAATTAAAATTATTTAGTTGAATAGTAAATTAAGTTTTCAAAGTAGAATGATGACGAAAACCATATCGGGCCATTCTGCTGATGCTTCTGTTAACAAAGGAGATACAAAATAAATGGAACATGTGTTACAGGGGTTAGTGTTTTAAAATATTCTTAAATAAATGCATATGCTGTCTTCACACTGTCTTATATTACACTCCAACCAATTTGATTATACATGAAATTCACGTTGTTTCAACTTGAAATAACTTTCATTCAACGTGATTCGGATTGTTATTTCAATATAAATAACATTTTGCTCTAACTTTACCGCAATGTTAAATTATCATGAATTACAACAAAAAAATGTTGTTCGCAAGTTATTGTAAAATCATGTTAAGTTAACATGAAACAACAATAAAGCAAAATCACTACTGAAAAATATAAAATCAACCTTGTTTTGAACGAATTTACATTGATTTTTTTCTGTGTGTATAATATATCTGAGCAACGACAACGTTTTGCATTAAAACATGGAGAGCTTCAGCTATAAAGAATTGGCCGGAGAGTATTTTAGAAATAAGAACGAGGAAGATGTTAAAAATTACATTCGAAAAAAATGAAATTTAAATTACTATAGCACTGAAATACAATTGGACTTAGAAAATAAATTATCAGGAAATAAGGATTACAGATTTTATAGAGAGCACAATACTAGAAAAATTTCACGAAAATGCACTAATGAAGATCTATTTAATGTATTATTGGCAACGTCAGATCCATTCATCTCCAGTATTCGAAATCAATGGAAAGTTAAACATAAGGATTTAGATGAAGCAGTCAAAAAACTACTAAAGAACAGAAATAGCACAGAATATGGAATATTTGCAATCAATCTTTCAATTAAATGAACAATAATTATAATTCATTAGATCTAAGACAGACATTGTATTAGTAAAAATAATAACCCTGCGGTTAATATTGAAAGGACCGCAAGTAGCAGGCCTTTTTGAAGGCCTCTCTACTCCTTTCTAAAAGATTCGCTTCGCATGATATCCTGCCTTCAGAAGTATGCCGTCTAGAAGGTATAAACTTCTTTTTACCTTCTGAAATATTCAGTACACATTCGCTACTCCCTTCTTTGAGAAGGGAGAAAGGATGGTGTTCAGTTTTATTTACTTTTTATTTTTAGTGACCTTCCTTACTCCCTTTTTTGGGAAGGGATCGAAGTTGTTTTTAAAGGAAGTGTGGAAGGCCTTGCGCCCAATGACAACCTATGTAAAAAATAAAAAAGTATGGAATGCGGCGAGAAGGGCTTCTGACTGCTTGTGACTGCTAAATAAGGCCTTCTATTAGGCCACTTTACTCCTTCTAGTTAGCGCTGGGAATAAACAGAAACTCACATTGTTACAAAAGCTATTAAAATCTAAAGGCCCAACCACAATGTGCTTATGTTGGCTTAAGCGAATGAGCGAATACATGTAAATTATATAAGGCAAACCATATTAAACTTAAGGAAACTTTTTGCTAAGCTTAATGAAACTGTCATTTGCTTAAGCAAGGTGCGAATCTAATCGCACATTCCGTACGGAATCAAATGTTTATTTACTTTGTTTTCGTTTAGTTAAATACATTTGAGAGACTTTTTGTTTCTTTTTGACAGTAGGTTAAGCAAGGCTATGCATTTTATGGTTGAGCCTTAATGCTGCTTTTATTTTTAAAAGGTTTTTTTATTTACATATGTATGAAATGTTTTAATAATTAAGAAATATTCAAAAAATAAATACTTATATTTTCGTATCAAGATTTAAAAAAAAAATCAGAATTGAGCGGATTTTTTTTGCTAATATTAACAAATTTTACAGCAAAAAATAATAGATTCTTCTGTAGTAATAGCAAGATTTTAGATAATAATTCTTAAGTTTTTTTAAGTGTAAACAAATTTGAAAGCAAACAATTATTATTTTTTCAGTTATACATACATAATAGCAAAATTTCCAGTTGATTTTACAACTTTTTTTAATGTTAAAATTTTTTTTATAGTGTAAACATTTAATTTTTTTGAGTGTCCCATTATTACAAAAAATGTTAGTGATTATTATTTGAATCCAAAAATTACAATTTTAAATAATTAAAAGAAATAAAAAAGTCATATTGCACGCTAAAGTTAAAAAAAATCAAAAGTTCCAATTTGCCCTTAAATTCCCCACTAACTTATCAACCAATTTTAATGAAATTAAAGTGTAGATAAGTTTAAGAACTTGTCTGTCGACTAAAAAAAATTTCACTTAAATATCTCCTTCGGTTCAAAAGTTACAGAGGCCAATGAAAAACGATTTTCAGCCACTGTGCGTCGGTGTGACATACAAACATATTTTCACTAATACTACCACAATGCTTGATTAATTTTTTGATCAATATATTTGGGCCTTTAGATGATTGTTATAAAAGTTTCAAACGGAAAGACAAACTCTTCGCAACTAATACTTCAAGCAGTTTATCCCTTTAGGAACAGAGATTTATATCATTAATGATCTAATTTGTATAGCTTTATTGGTGTCTTTCCAAACTTAATTAAAAACATTTCAATCGCGATTGACGGAATAATTTCTTTAACAATTTATTTTTTTCAACAAACTCAAGTTTATTCAGTGCATATTCATTTAATCTTATGCCATCTTTTGCAAAATTTTTTAATTAAAATGTTTTTTATAACATTGGTCATCGTTTATTTAAATCAAATCTTGACAGGTATACAATGTAGTTAAGTGAAGCAATCTTAAGAAAGCTTTAATCAGAGCTTTTTTATAAAAACTAATCTAGTGCTTTATTGCAAAAACCTTGGTTTAATTTGCAGTAAAAATATCAGGGTTGGGAAAGTGGGTGTATTTCTATATTTTTCAATCAATCACTCTTTTATTTATTAAAGAAATTGAACATTCTACTATTTATAAAAAGTATTATGCAATCTAGAGTTTAAATTCCCTAGTTCTGGGGGGAGACATTTGATTTCAGACGAGGTTACATTAAGGAGTGATTTTATTTTTTACACTATGCGATTAATGAAAACTTTCGGAAAACATACGGGTAATAAAACCCTCTACTAAGTTTGGTAATTATGGCGAACAATTTTTTAATGGGTCTTCAAAAATTCTGAAAGCCAGAGTGCCATCAAAAAAAGGTATCATCAGTTTTTGGCCAACACCTAAACTTTATATGGCAATATTATAGCTAAGGCTCCGCCGAACAAATTTTGAACAAAAAAATTTTTCGTCTAGCTTACAGGGACACCCAATTATACGATTCACCGAAGTTAACAGGCTATAAATAGCCATCTGTCCGTCCTTCTGTTAAAATGGGGTTTTCGAAGACCCCAGATATGGTGGAGAAATTCAGCCATAAATGACTGAGATATGACCAAAAACCACGACTGCCTCTTATTTTGACCATAACTACCTTGTTGTTGATGTTTTTATTTCTTTTTTCTTTTCTTGAGAACCGCATCTGGGTTAAAAAAAAAAACGCAATACCCGACAAAATGTTGAAGCGATTGGAAAGTGGCACAAAATATATTTATTTATATGTTACGAACGGTAGTGTTTATGTGGCTTTCTGCTCTTATCGTACCATGGCATATCCGAAAATATAGCACTCACTTGTTTTTCACTTACAATATTTAGCAAAGTCGAAGCAACGGTAAAGCCGAACAACTTTTCTGAACATGTCAATGCAATCTGAAGTTGTCTAGGCCACTTTGTACCTAACAAACTATCGTTCTTGACTATTGCTTAGAAATTTTTGTTCAAATAGTTTGATAAGCTGTTGTGCTGTAATATTTACTGGGATATTTAAAATAACTTTAAAGCGGCTCAAAAACTTAAAACATAATTGTTAAATTTTTCGTATTGTACGTTTTTGCGACATTCGAAGGTGGCACACTATATTTGCAAGTATCAAAATTCTTTTGATTTTAATTGCACAACGAAAATAAGTGCAACACACTGTGATATGAGTTGGCAACATTGTACGATGTTGTTTTGCTTTAAAACTTAAGGCCCAACCAGAATGTACTTAAACAAACTTAGGCTACTATCAAAAATAAACGAAAAAGCCTATCAACTCAAATGCATTTAAAAAAACAAAAAAAAAATAAATTAAAAAAATTTGCTTCCGTACGGAATGTGCGATTAGTTTCGGACTTTGCTTAGGCAAATTTCAGTTTCATAAAATTTAACAAAGAGTTTCTTTAAGTTCAACATGGTTTTTCACATATGATTTATATGTATTCGCTCAGTTGCTTAAGCCACGTTATTCATATTCTGTGTTTTTTTTAATAAGCGTTGCGCCATATTTGAATTGAAACCACACAGAAAAAATTCTTCAAAATTGTTCTTCAATTAAAGCATTAATCAAAAATATAATAAGTTTTAATTAAAAATTTAATCAAGTGAATTCAACGTTTATTCAAGTGAATTAAACGTTTTATTATTGATACTTTTAATTTGTTTTTTGGTGCAATTTTAATTAATTTTTTTATTAATATCACAAATTTTTTAATTGCAATTAATTTTTATTTATTTCTGTGCATTGTGTCACTTATTGAATAATATATGGCAATATAAAATAATAATATTATTAAGACTTAATTTTCATTAGAAAAATCACTGCACATTAGTGGGCTTCAAAGGCATATTTTTGTTTATTGTTTTCAAGTCCACAAAAGTTTCGAGAAGACATAAAAAAACTCTATCACAAGATTAGCTGCATAGTTTTATTATGCGACGCTCAATGACTTTCATTGCAAATAAAACTGTTAAAAAAGTTTTACAATTTTTATGGGCATATTCAAGGCCCATTGAATAGGTCTGCGCAAGAAGCCTGATGATCATTGTTTATGTTATTTTAGTTGTCAAAAGTTGTTTACATTTTGCTTACATATGTTTGTTTACGTTTATTGTTTTTTTTTTCACACAAATTTAAGTGCCGTTGATTTTATTGCATTATTGTTCAAATTTCTTGTGTGAATTTCGTAAACTGGCTTCATGGAAAAATCGAGATTTGTTATTTGCAAAGTGACAGTGTCGTTAGGGTCACTAACTGTTGCGTATGACTGGGAAGTACTAAAAAAAAAGCCGGTACCATTATTAAAAACCGATGTAGAAATAGAGGTGGTGGTATGAATAGGTTGATGTTAAGATGAACTTGATTATAAGGCATATAGCGATTTCTTTGATATCCATATGAAGAACTATTAGAATGATTCGGGTAATAAGTCTGAGTTGCAGGTGTATGATAATTGTGATGACAATATTGTTTAGAGTAAAAATTTTGTGTTGGTGAATAAGTGGTTATCATTGATGTCCCTGCAAATAATAGGACCAGTCCAAACACGCGTGTAAAGAGTAGGCCACAAGGAACCAGGACTAGTCCAAACCTAACCCAAACGTATGGAAAAAACCTGGTCTATTTAACATTGCGATGTCCTAGGAGAGGACCATATAACCCACCTTTGGACCACTAAGGAGTAGTTTTAAAACTACTCCATGGTATACTCAAGAGGATTAGTTTTGAAGTCGTTTAAAAACGAAAGCATGTCGTTAAAAACCGAAGACATGCCGTCTCACTACAAACAACAGTTTTTAACAATGACAGGGTCCATGCTTGCATTACATCGGACCAGTCCATGGAGTAGTCCATTTTATCAAAATGGATCAGGTGGTCCAATTTTATTTGCAGGGGTACCCCCATGTATAAAGCCACCAGCATTCGTGTATTTGCTCATCAACGAAGACGGCAGCACTTTGTTAGTGTGAATAGGATGCGGTTGAAGACTATTCACATTCTTACCACTACTTAGGGCCATTATTACAACTTGAAGTTAGCTAAAGTTAAGATTAAATTGACAGATAATAATGTGTTATCTGTCAAAAAGCGTCTGTTAACTGTCGGATAACAGCTAACGCCAAGTTATAATAATGGCCCTTACTGTACCTCCATTAGAAACATTATAATAGCGATTTGGTGCAGGCACCTGCGCCAGTCCGATATTATAACTTATATAAATATTAGAAGATACATCTGGATGTGTGCTAATAATTTACAAAAAAAAAAAAAAAACAAATGTATGTTATTTAAATTTGTACACAAGGCGAATTTATCCCAGGTAATCTCGGTACTACAACAAGTACAACTCGTACAAAAACCACAAGCAATTTGTTTTTGTAAAATCATTGTACAATGTCAAAAACAGAAATAAAAAAAACAGAAACAAAGATAATAAAAGAGAATAAACAACATTTTGACATCCAACAGTGATTTTAGCTAATATCAGCAGGGCTTTTAAGACCACCTGTAATAAATTCGCCTTGATTTGTACATCTTTAATTTCATATTAAAAAAATTTGACGTACCTGTAATACCGTTCTGCCATTGTTTTAACTTTTATTTGGTATCACGTTCAAACAAATTGTATAGGATTCAAGGCGAATTCATAAAGGTGACATTTTCGAGTCATCTGTTTATTGTTTATTTTTTTGTGTGTATACTAGGGTATTCATTTAATCGGGCTTTTGCTTTAATCGGTTAATCGCTCGATTAATTAACCGAGGTTTTGGTTTAATCGGTTAGTTATCGGTTAATATTGCTATTGATCGGTTAACCGATAAATAAAGTTTTGTTATAAATTAAGTAATTTCAATAAATAAAAATGCAAAAATTATTTATTATTTGGAGTTTATTATTGAAAAAAAAAAAACAATAACATAACAAACAAAACAATTCTTGGATTAAAATGAGCAAACAAAGAAAATTCAATACTAATTAATACATATGGGCATTCCCACAGAATGTTCTACCAGGATGAAAGAATAGAATGTTGGTAAGCATCGTCTTTCATTGTTTATTATTATAAAAAAAGTCTATGTATTTATAAAAGAATGGTTTTTATAGCATATCTCAGCTATTTTACTTGAGGAAATTGGGCTGGAAACTGGAAAACTTTATATTTTTTAAAGCTACATCTAAAGACATTTTTATATAATTATTTTACATGCAAAAAAAAAATGTTATGTTTGGAATTTTTCTTCACAATCTCTCCATTACAATCAATTGTAAATTGAGTATTAGGTTTTTGTTAAAGAAATTTTAAGATATTTTTGGGAAAATTCATAATAATAATAATAATAAAAAAAACATATGGAAAAATCGTAAGTTCGCGACCCCGTACGTTCGAAAAATAATTTGGTTTAAATGTTTAGCATTTAAGCGATTATTTTCTTTAGATTTGTTAAATCTTGACTTGGAGAAAAATTCTTGCATTTATCGAAGATGTTAGAGAAATCCAAAGCAATCCATAATACAGAATATCTAATTTCTCAGTCTTTTTCCTGGATTTCTCTAAACATATAAAATCTTCCATTATGCCATTATAGTACTGTTTTAATTTTTTAAAATTTTGATCACTTCTAATTGTTTCGGTTACTATCGAGAGTTTCTTCTGTTGTCAGGCCATCATCTGGCATAGCTCAGCACCGCACATTCTGCAAAAAAGTTTATTTCCGAATCCCTTAGTTTCTATTTTTGTACTGTATCTTAAGAATGTATTGTTAGAAGAAAATATATTGTATGAAAAAATATTTTCTGAACACATACCTTTTGAATATGAGACGAAACAAATAATAAAAAACACAAACAAATTTGTTATAATACTACAACAAATTCAAAATTTTGTTATATCGGTTAATCGGTTAATCGACTGAAATTAACCGGTTTAATCGTTAATCGAAAAAACGCAATTTTAAATTAACCGATCAGTTAATCGGGTAGTAATTAATCGGTTAACCGGTTAACGGTTAACCGAATGAATGCCCTAGTGTATACTGAATGTCAAGCTTTATTTACATTTTGTGAAAAAATTAATTCATTAAAAATCAAGGCGAATTTACACAAGGTGAACTTATCTTGCTTCGTAAGCAACAGCTGATTACTAACCTTGTGTCAAAATGGTATACCGTCCTGTTGGTTCTGGGGAATCTTAACTAAATTCTTTAATTTTCGATTAAAATTGTGAAATTTAAAACTTTTTTAAGTTATAAAATTTCAAACAAACACAATTTAATATAAAAACAAAATTAAATATTTCTTTGAATTTTTGACACAACGTTAAAATGTTTAACAGTGTTGTAAAAAGTTTTCAAAATAAGACCACCTTGTATGAATTCGCCTTGATAAAAATGTAAAAATTTAAAAAAAAAAACATTTAAATTTTATAAAATAAAAAAGTGAATAAAAAATATAAACACAAGAAATTAAAAATCCGTAAGGAATAAGTGGGGCCACAATTAATTTGCAATTGAGGACTTTCTAAAGCAATTGTGCACAGAAAAAAGTAAAAAACGGTTTTGATCACCAAAATAATTGAAACAAGCAAAAATTTGTTTAATTTTGCACCTACTCAAATTTGCTAAAATTGCAAAACAAGGATTTTTTTCCAATTAAAAAGTTTTTACATTTTAATTACAAAAATAATTGAAAAAATTATTAATATTAAACAATATTTTAATTGAATGAATTAACAAATTAATTTAAAAAAATCAATATTTTAATTGAATGAATTACTAACGTAATTGATTACAATACAGAAAATTAATTATTTTAATAATTGTATTGATTAAAACAGTGATTGAATTTTTGCATTAAATCGATTAAATTTTTAATTGAATAAATTAAACAGTGTATTTAAAATACACTCTAAATTCAATTACGCAAATTATTCAATCAAACAAATTATTAATTGAATAAGTTTGTTAAATCAATTCAGTTGATGGTTAAATGAAGCAAAATAATAATGTTTTAAAAATGTATATGTTTTATTTAAATATGGTTTAAAAATAACTTGTTTTATTTGTTTAATTGTAATAGCTCATGTTTAATTGTACAAATTTTGGAAGATTTTTTGACAGAGGAATTTCATTCATATAACTTTGTATAAAATTGTAGAATAACTCTGATTCTTCAGGGTATTCAAGATTAAAAACAAAAAACAGTTTTTGTTGTGTAATTTGGCTATACTTTTTTTCACCTATTCACTTTAAAAGCACAACATGAAATGCCGCCAAAAATAATTCAAGAATTAACAAACAAAGAAAATAAACACCAAATTTCGATTGCGACCATAACCACCGTCAACACTGTGGTCAGCCACAAGGCGATTTTTTATTTTACGCATAATATACATATGTATGTAGGCTCATTATTGACATTGTTGGTGGTCATAATTGTAATTCGTCTATAACAAATTTCAGTTAATTTTTTACATGTTGATAGTTTGTTTTTGCACGCGACGCTTACTGTTCTTTATGATGACAAAAACCATGTGTGTATGTACATGTAAGGGCAAAGACAATAAATTTATAAAGATGTTGGTTGCACTTGTAACATTTTTCGCAAACTGTTGATGAGGGGGGAAAGCAACAAGGAGATAGCAACAAAGTATTCAATTCAAACAACCGAGTTGATTGATTCAATTAAACTTATAATTAAAATAAAGCTTAAAATCAAGTAAAATTTTAATTGAAAAAAAAATATTTTTTTTTAATTTAATCAATTAAGAACGTAATCAAATTTATTTTAAAATTCAAATATCACTATTAATTGAAAAAAAACTGTCAATAATTTTTTCTGTGTGTATATTTTATTAACAAACAAATTTCCTTTTTTGTATTTTCAACAAATATTTTTGACATTCACTCTAACTTTTTACAAAAACAAAATACATAGTATTTTTCAATAGAAAGGGATAGCTAGCATAACTCTATCTCATGATGCGGTCACCTTTATAAATTCGCCTTGGTAGGATTACTCCAAGGCCCATTTCTTAATTTGCAATTTAGCATTGTTTTCACTTTTTTAATTTTATTTTTATTTTAAGTGGAAAAGAAATAAATTATTTTTCTAATTTTCTTAAATTGTTTTCTACATGCAAATGTTTGTTTACGTTTATGGTATGCCACACATACACGTTTTTTAAAACCTTTTCTTTAGCTTCACTTCGGAAAATCAAATCTTGTAACGTCAATTTAACCGCCTTATACCCAATGCAAATGGATGAAACTTTGCAGGCATACATATTCCCGATGACAATACACGAATACATGGGCGTAGCCAGGATAAAATCTAGGGGGTGGGGGGTTCAAAAAAAATTTTTTTTTTTTGGTTAAATGCTTTTTGACCACCTTTTACTCAATGCAAATGGATGAAACTTTGCAGGCATACATATTCCCGATGACAGTACACGAATACATGGGCGTAGCCAGGATAAAATCTAGAAGGGGCAAAATTTTTTTTAAATGTTCTTTTTTAAGAAAAACGTTTCTTAAAAAAAATTTTTTTAAATGTTCTTATTTCCTTTTGTAAGTTTTTGACAAATAAAAAGAAATTTTACACAAACAAAATACAAGTCGTTTTTTGTTTTTGTTCAAGTAAGCAAGCAGACCTGATAGATGGGCCTTGGGCATATTCATGTAGCAAATTAGATTTCCCGCAAAAAAAACATTTTACATAATTTTTTCGTAAACTGAACGGATAAAAAACCTTTATTTAATATTTTTTGCAAGTTCTATCCGAAGGGTATAAAAATGTTTGTCTGAGCAAAAAAAAAAAAAAAATTTAAAACCGGCTCAACTCTAGCACTGTACAATGCGTTTGTGTAGTGTATAGTCAGTGTTGCCAGAAGTAGGGGAAAATCCCTACATGTAGGTATTTCTGATACTAAAATGGAAGCGTAGGGGAAATCGGACAGATTTTTCATAATCTCCAAAATTTAGGGATTTTCGTGTTATCATATTATTTATAAAATAAATGCTGAAAAAATGGATGACTAAATATTTGTACAGCAGTTCAATTCTGACTGAAAGACAGTCTGGCTTTAGACCAGGGCATGGCTGCGTCACTGCGTGGATTGATGTCTCTGAAGAACTAAGAAAACATATAGATGCCAAAATGATTTCTGTTCTCGTGTTACTTGATCACTGCAAAGCTTTCGACTCAGTCGATCACTCTATCTTGTGTCTTTATGTAAGTTTTCCGAAAATGCAGTTAAATTTATGTCTTCCTATGTTAGTGGTAGATCCCAAGCGACTTACCACGGTTTATATGTATCAACCACCTGCATACTAAGGAGGGGCGTACCACAGGGATCAATTTTTAGCCCTCTTCTTTACACGATATATTCGAATGACCTGCCATCCCAGTTAAAGTTTTGCGAAATACAAATGTACCCTGACGATGTGCAGCTTTACATAAGTTGCGAGCCAAGTAATATAATTGATTGTGTCAACAAATTAAACCATGATCTGAATGATGTTTACAATTGGGCCTCTACTAACGGTCTGTGTTTAAATGCAAAAAAATCAAAAGCCATGATCATTGGTAAATCACTTTATATCCCCACATTTATCCCACCGATCCAAATAAACAATGAAAAACTTGAAATAGTCAAGGCAGCAAAAAATCTAGGTGTAATCTCTGAGCTCGATTAGTCTAATCATATCAATTATATATGTGGTGTCAGCCACGCAATGTTAAGGAATCTTTGGAGGACGCAATATTTCACCCCTCTCAAACTTAGAATGCTAATCGCTAAAACGCGCCTTCTGCCAAAACTTTTATATGCCTGCAAACTCTTTGCAAACTGTGACTCAGTATGCAAATCTAGGCTTAATGTGACATTCAACAATATTGCTAGATATGTTTTTGCCCGCAGACGTCTTGATAGTATCTCTGATTACTCGAAAACCAGTTGAAAGTTCGTTCATTATTGTTTCTACAAAAGCTGATTTTTAGTAAACAACCTCAATATTTATACAGAAGATTAACTCTTTCAAGATCTAACAGAGGAAAGAATATAAACTCTATTCGCTACCAGTTATATCAGTTAGACATCTTTACGTTTCTACAATTCGTCTGTGGAACCGATTACCTCCCCATATTCAATTCATAAGCAATGCAAACATTTTAAAATCTGCAATTTTTAAACATTTTTGTTAACATTTTTTTTGGTAATTTATTTTAATAACTTTTTTATTTATTATTTTATTCTTTTTTTTTTTTTTTTTTTTTTTTTATTATTTATTATTTATTTTTTGTAATTTCTTTTTTCTTATTAAATTAAATTTTTAGCCCCGTATTCATAAACGATTGTTAAGAATTTTAAAATTGATATGTCAAATTTTAAAAAATTTTGTGAATACACACGCAGAAAAGAAATATGGTTGGGCATGGTTACAGCAACAACACTATCTTTATAATAATTGTTATTTTTATTTAATATCAGCAATATTATAGTAACTGCAAACATATCAATGTTTATCGCAATTATAAATATGAGTATTGTTGACCGAAAAATATTTATTTTTCTAACACCTAAATTATGATAACTTTCAAAACATATTATATTACCCACAACCATATCATGATATTTAATAGCCATAACATGATAACTTTCTATACATTTATCATATTATGTTTAAGATGCAATCAAACAATTTTACTCTAATAATATTATGCTAGCGCAAGCACAGAAAAAACATGGTTGTGGTAAACATATTCTAAGAGCAACATATTATGATAAGAATTATGATTGAAGTCACCATATTAAGATTATTATTGAATCATATTATGACTAAATATACTCGTAATATGTCATCATAATATTTTTCACTTAATCATATTATTATTCTGTTAATCATACTAAGTTAAGAAGTAATCAAATTATTGTCATGTTAATCTTAATAAGCTAAGAAATTAATCATATTATTGTCATGTTAATCATAATAAGCTAAGAAGTTATCATATTATCATCATGTTAATGATAATAAATTTAGAAGCAATCATATTATGATACAGCACCTTTCATAGCTGTCATAAAAATAAATTAACATATGTGTAGTGTCGTAAGACAAAAGTAAATCAAACACGAGCAGCTGCGGATGCTTACTGACTAAAAAACTTTATTTATGTAAGTTCTCAAAGTATAATAATTGAAGTTAAAGAATTACAACAACTATATACATATATACGTTATTAATTTTGTAGCATTGATTTTCTATATGAAGTTAGTCTTCATACATATGTGTAGTATTAGGGTGGCGTGTAAATACCAGTACTCTATATGCTCCTCCTAAAGCTGGCTACAATATAAAATAAATTTTTTTAAATACGTACAATAGTGGTTTAAGTTTGAGAGATAAGTTTAAGTTACGAAAAAAAAATATTAATCAATTTCTAAATCTGATAAATTTGAGTTTGATTTTTTTACCACTCTTCCTCCTTCTCGTGGCCTGAGTTCTCTTCTAGTGCGTGAAACATCTACCTGTGGCTGCTTGTCTGGCTCTAGTGTTGAGGTGGTGTTGCTGTCTGGTAACGTTTGTACATCTGCTTCGACAGGTTGTTGTTGTGAAGTCGATTGATTCCTGATCTGATCAAGATGACGTTTAATAACGTGATTGTTATGTGATAAAATACAGGAATACGACTGAGGTCCAAGTTTTTCCTTAATAATTGCATGAGTCCAACCAGGCTTGTTTGGATTACGATAGTCACGCACCATAACATTTTGACCTTGCTTGAAAGTTTCATTCCGATTTCCCTTGTGGTTCACGACGTTGCTGTGTTGAGAACGGACAATTCTTTCTTGTGTTGTAGGTGGTTTGAGGTTACTGAAACGAGTTTTAAGTTGTCTTCCAAAGAATATTTTTGCTGGAGATTCGCCTGTACTACAGTGGGCCATATTGCGATAATCCATCAAGAATCTGCATAAAATTTGATCTAAACTGGCATCCTTGTTTTGATCTAAGTTTGCTAAGATAGACTTCTTGAATGTCTTGACAAAATTTTCAGCTTGACCGTTGGTGGAAGGATGGCCAGGCGCCGTTAATATGTGGTTGATTCCATTTATGGATAAAAAAGTTTGGAATTCACTTGAAGTGAATTGACGACCGTTGTCGCTTACCAGCGTATCCACCAAACCATAACGCGAAAACATTTCCCTCAATCTTCCAATTACAAAGGCTGTTGTCATCTCTTTAGTTTTGAAAATTTCAACGAACTTTGAAAATGAATCGATGGCAATAAAAAAATAAAAGTTTTTAATTGGACCAGCAAAATCGATATGGATTCTGCTCCAAACCGATCCACTTGGTGTCCATGGTATTAAACTGCTTCTTTCAGGGCTAGATTGCAATTTTTGACATGGCATGCAGTTTTTAATTAAATTTTCTATATCTTTGTCAAGTCCATGCCACCATATATAAGACCTGGCAAGCGCCTTAGTTTTTACAATGCCCAAATGTGAAGAATGCAATTCATTCAATATTTTTGTTTTGAACTTTTCAGGTACAACTGTTCTAAAACCCCACAATATGCAACCACATTCAACAGTGAGTTGGGTATACTTTTCTCGAAATGGCGTAAAACGCTCATCTTTCAACTTGTATAAAGTCCCATTTAAAATACATTCTGCGACTTTAGATAAAATTGGATCTCGCCTAGTTTCACAAGCGATATCTTTGAAGTCTAAATTGAATAGATTCTCCTTTTCAATGAAATTTATGTAAGAATTTTCCGTACTTTCATTATTAAATTTACGTTGAGGCATTCTAGAAATGCTATCGGCTTCATTTAGGCTTCCCTTTATGAATTCAATGGAATATTCAAATCCGGACAATATGACTGCCCAACGCTGCATACGAGCTGAAGCCATGCTTGGCAAACCTTTGTTGCTACCGAATATAGTGAGCAACGGGCGATGATCGGTTTTCAAAATAAAAGTATTTCCAAGTAAATACTGTTTAAGTTTGGTAACGCAAAACACAATCGCTAACGCTTCTTTTTCAAGCGTACTGTAATTCTTCTCGGATGTGGATAACGCCCTAGACACAAAAGCTATTGGCCTTTCGCCATCAGGAAATTTATGTGATAAAATTCCTCCCACAGCGCTGTTAGAAGCATCTGTGGTTAACACCACTGGTAGCTTAGGATTAAAGTGGACCAAAACTTGGTCAGATGTCACTGCTTCTTTTATAGTATCATAGGACTCTTGGCAAAATTTCGACCAAACAAATGGTACACCTTTGCCTAATAAACGGTACAGTGGGGACATATTGTTTGAAAAGTTATTTATAATCTTGAATAATAATTCGCCATACCAACAAAAGCTCTTAATTCCGATACATCATTTGGAATTGGTGCAGAAATTATACTAGAAATTCTATCGTTATTCTTGCTTAATCCATTTTTATCGATGTCAAAACCAAGATACGAGATTTTTGGTTGAAAGAAATCCGATTTCTTTATGTTTAATTTTAATCCGGAGGATTGCAATTTATTGAGCACCAATCTCAACGTTTTAATGTGTTCCTGCATGCTTTTACCTGTGACAGTGATGTCATCTTGATAGACGACAACATTTGGAATTCCCCTTAACACGTTCTCCATGATTTTCTGAAATATAGCAGCAGCTGTTTTAACTCCAAACGGTAAGCGTTTTACTTTTAATGCCCCAATATGGGTACTTAAGGCACAAAGCAGTTGCGATTCTTCATCCAGAACAAGTTGATTGTATGCATTGGTTAAGTCAAGTTTGGTAAAAACTTCTCCTCCTCCTAATGACGCAAATATCTCGTCGATTCTTGGTAAAGGGTATTTAAAATCTATCAAAAATTTATTTATGGTGACCTTAAAATCGCCACAAATTCGTATGTCACCATTGTGTTTTAAAATTGGCACTAGCGGAGTTCCCCAATCCGAATTATCAACAGGTTCCAACACATCTGTTTCTATTAAATCGCGTAATTGTTTTTCAATTCTGTCCTTCCATGCAAGTGGCAAGGGCCTTGGTTTGCAAAATATAGGTGTTACGCCTTCCTTGACTTTCAAAGAAACTTTACTAATTTTAAACGCACCCAATTTATCCTCAAAAACTTCGCAAAATTCACTTTTTAACTGACCCACTAATGCTGCATACGAATTAGTTGGATTTATATGGTTTACTTGCATAAGTTCAAAGTTAAACGAACGTAAAAACGATCGACCAAGTAAAGGTGGATTTGTAGTGTCAGCAACAACAACAACAACAGATTTTGTACTACCTTCAAACGTTACAGCCGCATCATATTCACCAACCAGCTTCAATTTATCACCACTGTAATCAACGTATGGCACAGTACAGGAACGAAGTTCCTTCTTAATGTTATTTTCCTCATAAAACGAAATTGGCAACAATGTACACGGGGCACCTGTATCACAAACTGCATTAAGTTTGATACCATCTATGATGACTGGCAGAGAGTACACGTCACTAGAATTTCCCTCAGACACACTGAAAATAGAATAGTTAAAAAGATCTTTATTATGACCATTATCATGAATATCATTAGATACATAATTGTCATCAGACACATAATTTACACTTCTCTTCTTATCACAACACACTGAGGCTAGATGACCAATTCTACCACACGAATGGCATTTGCTGTTCTTGTATTTACAAGATTGAGAGCTATGATTTCTCCAACCACAGTGAGAGCATGAATAACCTTTTTCGCCACTGCCAATACCTCTGTCAACTCTTCCGCTGTTTCTGCCACCACCGCTGCCTCTGCTACCAGCTCTGTCAACGTTATCACCATTACTTCTTTTTGCTTCTTTGTTTTTTTGAAAATTTTTTTGCTTTTTGACAAAACTAACTGTTGTTTCCTCCTTCACCTCTTTGGCCATACTCTTCGTCTCCAATATCATCGCCTTTCTCAATGCATTTTGAAGTGTAAGTTTTTCATCTTCTTCACAAATTCTTTCAAAAATGAAATTTGGCAAACCCACCACAAACTGATTTAAAACAAATGCTTCCAAGCTATCCCCAAATTTACAATTGAGTGCCAATGTTTTAACTCTGGCATACCATTCAGCAACAGATTCACTTGCTAGCTTTGTTGAACCATGAAATTTCTTCCTTTCACTGAAAATAATTGTTGGTGGGGTAAAATGGGAGTCCAAAATTTCACACAATTCTTCAAATGACTTTGACACAGGAGAGGATGGACTGCACAAACTATGTAAAACCTTGTAGGGAACAGCCCCAATTGATTTCAACAAAATGGATTTTTTTACTTTTTCATCTGTACAGTTGATCTCACAAAAATGAATGTCTAATCTTTCTCTCCATATATTCCACGATTCCACAGTTGAATTGAATTCCTGCACATTAGAAGTTTGAAGCACTGTCACTGGAGCAACACTTTGATCTGACTCCATTTTTGGAGGCATTCTTTTTTATTTGTATATACAAATTTCTTCACAAATTTTTTCCTTGAATAACGTTTTTCAATTTAAATAATTTTCTATTTTTGTTCCTCGTCGCCAATATGTAGTGTCGTATGACAAAAGTAAATCAAACACGAGCAGCTGCGGATGCTTACTGACTAAAAAACTTTATTTATGTAAGTTCTCAAAGTATAATAATTGAAGTTAAAGAATTACAACAACTATATACATATATACGTTATTAATTTTGTAGCATTGATTTTCTATATGAAGTTAGTCTTCATACATATGTGTAGTATTAGGGTGGCGTGTAAATACCAGTACTCTATAATATGTTTGCATCGATTTTTTATTTTGTGGCTTTTTACAATTTTTCTTAATGTTAATCAAATAGCGGAGTTCAATATAAGGATTGCAAAAGAGCAAATGAAAAATCTGTGGTTTTCATGGGCAACCGCGTGTGTCCTTTTTTCGATTTTAACCCATGTTGATGAGATATCTTAGCACTTTTATAAAATATAACGAAATCTTCGTGTGTTTTGTTGTTGGAATTTACAAAAAAACCATGATATTTTGCATTTGCACTATTACATCACTAATACTTGAATGAACTCCGCTAATATTTTAATTTTTAAATTTCTTTAAACTTATTTTTTTGTTTATTGTTTAACCGCTCACAAATAAAAAAAACGACACAACTGCTTCAAAATTATTTTACAAATGGCGCTAACATAATATGATTAGAGTAAAAATAGTTTGATTGCATCTTTAACATAATATGATAAATGTATAGAAAGTTATCATGTTATGGCTATTAAATATCATGATAAGGTTATGAGAAATATAATATGTTTAGAAAGTTATCATAATTAAGTTGTTAGAAAAATAATTATTTTTTTGGTCAACAATACTTAAATTCATAATTGCGATAAACATTGATATGTTTACAGTAACTATAATATTGTTGATATTAAATAAAAATAAAAATTATTTGTTTACGACAACAATATATTGTAACATTAAACAGAGTGTTGTTGCCGTAACCATGCCCAACCATATTTTTTCTCTGCGTGCGCCATTTGTAGAATTATTTTGAATCAGTTGTGTCGTTTGTTTTATATGTGAGCGGTTAAACAAGATAAATTACCATAGAAATAATAAATTTAAAGAAATTAAAATAATTAATAATTAATAGTGCAAAATATCGTAGTAAAGTCTTTGAAAAGTTGTTACATTCTCAAATAAGCGATTTTGTCAAAAGAAATAACTTACTTGCTGAAAGGCAATCAGGATTTCGTCCAAAGCATAGCTGTGTCACAACTCTGTTGAGTGTTTCTGAAGAAATAAGGCAACAAATTGTTAATGGAAAAGTGGTTCTCTTGGTACTACTCGATCACTCAAAAGCCTTTGATACTGTGGATCACTTCATTTTATGTGAAAAGCTGAAACATATGTTTAATTTTAGTTACACCTCAGCTTAACTTATGTCTTCGTACCTATCTGATCGTTCACAATCAGTAGTTTTATATAACCGCATATCTGCCACAGTCTCTGTTACAAGAGGTGTGCCTCAGGGATCAATTTTGGGTCCCCTTTTATTTTCCATATATGCTAATGATCTACCGGTTCAACTCAAATATTGTAAAATACATATGTATGCTGACGACGTCCAGGTATATCTCAGTAGCACAGTCAAAATGCTGAATGTATCGATCTCCAAGCTTAATTATGATTTAAGTAACATACATAAATGGGCAGCTGCAAATGGGCTTTGTCTCAACCCGAAAAAATCGAAATGCATCGTTATTCATAAACGATTACTTAATCTTGATCGTGTTTTTGACGTTAAACTTAACAACAAGCAAATCGGAACCTCTGTCAAAAACCTGGGAATTATATTTAACGACATTCTCTCCTGGACAAATCACGTCAACAGTGCTGTGGGACGAACATATGAAATGTTAAGAACGCTCTGGGCCACTCAACATTGCACTCCTTTAAATATTATAATGCTTCTTGCTAAAGCTTATTTAATACCATCTTTGCTCTATGGGTGTGAAATTGCGATGCTATTAGTAAGCGTAAACTAAAATCCATCTACGGGAATATTGTGAGATATGTTTTTGGTATTAGAAGATATGGCTCAGTCTCCATGTTTAACACAAAACTTTTTGGTATCTCATTTGGAAACCTCCTTAAACTACGAACTCTTTTGTGTTTGCACAAGATTGTCTATGAGAAAACACCAAAGTATCTACATGACTTACTTAGATTTGGGAGATCCAGTAGGAGTAAAAGAATTATCGCCATAAGATATAGAACGCTTGTATCTGAATGGCAATTTTTTATCAATGCCATACGCCTCTGGAACGAACTACCATATCACATCCAGCTATATATATAGTAACGCATCAAAATTTAAAATTGAAGTTCTAAAACTATACGCTTAACGTCTCAAATTATTGTTTAATGATTTGGTGTTTATGATTTTGTTTTTATGATTTAAAATTGTTCAATCAATTTTTATATTATTTTTACGATAATAAATTTATAATTTTTGTTAAAATGTTTAAATTATATATTTAAACTATTTATTACATGTAATTCCTTAAGTTAATTCTTATAAACAAATTAACCTGTTTAGCTTTATAAAATCCTATGCTTTAATTATAAGATTTAATCTTGTAGCATAGGAAAGTCAATGAAATAAATAAATAAATCCAACAAATATTGAACTCCGCTATTTTAGTTTTGACAAAAGTTGACTTGGACACTTATCGTAGATGAATATCTGATTTCTCAGTCCTTTTCCAGGATTTCTCTAAACATATAAAATACTCCATTATGCCATTAGAGTTTTTTAAAATTTTTAGCACTTCTCATTGTTTCGGTTAATTCTGTTAAAAGACTGATATGAGAATATATGAGAAGAAACAAATAACTAAACACATACATAAAAAGTACGGGAAACAAAAAAAAAATGTGTTGGCAATCAAATATTTAACCCATTTTTCGCCACATTCCTGTTGATCGATGAAGAAGATAAAACGCATTAAAAAATATTGTAATTTTTGTCATCGGTCGACGGAAAATCGGTTAAAATGAAGATCAATGAACTGTTTGTACCAAAAAAAAATATTTTATAATACTACAAAATATTGAAAATTTTGTTACTTCGGTTAATCGGTTAATCGACTGAAATTAACCGGTTTAATCGTTAAACGAAAAAAGCCAATTTGAAATTAACCGATCAGTAAATCGGGTAGTAATTAACCGAATGAATACCCTAGTCAATACTGAACGAATCGGAATTATTTTTGCAGTGTTGTAAAGCATTAATTTGAGCTTCACAATACACAATAACAATAATCGAATGAAATAATTAGATATTATATTGCTTTCGAATCGATAAAGTACTCGATCACGACTGCCAGAATTAGGCCCCAGCTTTTATTTTTTTAAATTTATTTATTGACGTTTCTTAAAAACTGAAATTAATTGTTTTAATTTACAGAACAGTTAAAAAGGGGCTTCATGAATCGAGTCTCGCAAGTTTTCCTAATTGCAGAAATGACAATTTTAAGCGATTTCATTAAAACCCTTTTTATAACATACAAGCTGGCCCGGCAAACGTTGTTTTGCCACATAACTTATTTCTTTCAGATGTAACAGTGTCTGCTAGCCAAATTTTAAGAAACAATAATTGGCTATAGTTCTTTCTAGATGTCACACTATTTGCCTGCCCAATTTCAAGAAAATTAATTGATTAGTTAAGAAGATATAGGGAGGCGGAGCTTTTACCCCTCTTTCCTGTCCTCTTTCCGATGTTACAATGTATGCATGTTAAATTTTAAGAAAACCGGTTGATTAGTTAAAAAGATGGAGGGAGGGGAGCTTTTACCCCTCTTGCTCTATTTCACGCCCTAAATAATAAAAACTATAGGCTTAAGTTATTTCCACTGTAACACTATTTGCCTACGAAGATATAGGGAGGGGAAGCTTTCAGCCCTCTTACCCTATTTCACACCCTATTCCTTATTCTCTTCAGATGTTACAATGTATGCATGTTAAATTTTAAGAAAACCGGTTGATTAGTTAAAAAGATGGAGGGAGGGGAGCTTTTACCCCTCTTGCTCTATTTCACGCCCTAAATAATAAAAACTATAGGCTTAAGTTATTTCCACTGTAACACTATTTGCCTATGAAGATATAGGGAGGGGAAGCTTTCAGCCCTCTTACCCTATTTCACACCCTATTCCTTATTCTCTTTCAGATGTTACATTGTCTGCATTCCAAATTTTAAGAAAACCGGTTGATTAGTTAAAAAGATGGAGGGAGGGGAGCTTTTACCCCTCTTGCTCTATTTCACGCCCTAAATAATAAAAACTATAGGCTTAAGTTATTTCCACTGTAACACTATTGGCCTACGAAGATATAGGGAGAGGAAGCTTTCAGCCCTCTTACCCTATTTCACACCATATTCCTTATTCTCTTTCAGATGTTTCATTGTCTGCATTCCAAATTTTAAGAAAACCGGTTGATTAGTTTAATAGATTGGGGAGTGGGAGCTTTTACCCCCATTGCAATATTTTGCGCCCTCTAGCGATATAAAAAATACTCTTCGACCTATTCTCATACAAATACACATACAAAATTTCTTAAAAATCGGTCAAGCCGTTTCGGAGGAGTTCAAAATGGAGGGCATTTTGTTGATATTTGTATGGTAATATACATAAATACATGTTTCGGAATGAATACAGTGTTCACTAAAATGGATAGAACTCAAAAACCAATACACATTTTAAGATCGTAGGTATATAAATCTTGGTATTGACTTCACCTTCCACGTGAACTTTACAGAAACAAAATCGGTTCACGCACTTCAGAGAACATCAATTACTAACACAATGCAACTTATTTGTAAAACCTTTTCTTTAGCTTCACTTCGGAAAATCATATCTTGTAACTTTAATTTAACCGCCTTATACTCAATGCAAATGGATGAAACTTTGCAGGCATACATATTCCCGATGACAATACACGAATACATGGGCGTTGCCGGGATAAAATCTAGGGGTAGGGGGCAAACATTTTTTTTTTTGGTAAAATGCTTTTTTGACCGCCTTTTACTCAATGCAAATGCATGAAACTTTGCAGGCATGCATATTCCCGATGACAATTCACGAATACATTGGGCGTATCCAGGATAAAATCTAGGGGGGGGGGGGGGGAATTTGTTTAAATGTTCTTATTATATATATATATATATAGATTTATTCGTATTCAAACAAAAAGAAAAATACTGAAATGGGGTTTTAAGACCCTATTAACTGCGCTTACCCATAAAAGGGCTTTAATGAACACTGATAGGTAGTCTAATATATCAATACATGAAGTTACATTTTAAACTTTAATCTTAAAAAGGTTTTCAGTACAAACAACTAATTTTGGGATTGCATTCTTAATACCCATCACAAGCAAAGCAAAAGCTAAAGAAATTTTTAAAAGTTTCTTAAAAGCTGAATTGAATTAAGCTCTACTTAATTCTATTGATGGCATTAATAACATGTTTATTTCGGAGAATTCAGTATATTTATAATCGTCACGAAAACATTTTTAAAATGCGCTTAACAATTCTTTTTTGTTTTATACTTTGTCTACTGTCGCTGGTTGCGGCCAAACCCCAGCTAAATTGTAATCTTGGACTTGGGGCAGGCGTACCAGGAACAAATTTTGATTGCCCTCAAATAAGAGTACAACGTATTCCATCAAAAACACCCTTCGGAAATGGTGATCGATTTATGCAATAATTAAATTAAATTGTTAATATTTCAGTTATTTTTTTTAAATAAAATAATTTAATAATTAAACTCTGACTTTTCCATTGGCACCACCACATAGTAATGATCCTGCACGGTTTTTTATGGGCGTAGTAATCATCCTGCACGGTTTTTTAAATATTTTTGTGAAATATTTTTTCTATATCTTGTTTCCCTATTTTTTTTTTTTGCCCTTCGTAAGATTTAATTTTATTCTTTCCAGAACGATCTGATAAGTTTACCATCTCATCTGACAGCTCAAAAATTTTTTTAGAATTTTGATTCTTTTTAGCTGTAGAAAAATTTCTGCCAAAAATTAATACAAAGCAATTAGTAGAGATGTGAAAAATATATTCTTCATTTTATCAGTTGTTAAATTGAACTAAATGAACTCTACATGCACCCAAGCTTTTTATATACATATTTATGTACATACATTTGAATATAGTATACGTTAAAAGCAGGGCAGTCTCTCTAGGAAAAATTATATTAATGTGTATTAACAGATACTTATGTATATATTTAGTCATATTATATCGGGTGATTTTTTAAGAGCTATACACAGAGGGAAAAATCCGGTATAAAAATACCAAAATTGACACCATCCGTTGTCAAAAGTGAGCCAACTACGTTTGTGTTCAATTTGATAACGGATGGTATCAATGTTTTTTAACCACCTCGTTGTCAGTTTGTCACCATTTGTTCTCAATATGACATCAAATTGGTTATATATTATCACCATAATGGTACCATACCGACAACATGCTGTTGTCATTTTTGACAACACACCGTTAATATATTGACAACATTCGGTTGTCCTTTCGATAACACATTGTTCTGATTGTAGTATGTACTTAATAACCCATTCTGAACCCAAGTAAAAAAATGGAATAATGTAAATTTATTAATTTATTTCACATTAAATAATATACTTATAAAAAAAATACATAAAAAATTCACACTTTTACAGCCAGGCCCACGATGTCACACGTTAACGTTCGCATAGAAAATTAAATTGAAAACAAAAACAAATTTTAGAAATTTTTTTTATTTTATTTATTAAATTTTTATTTATTAATTTAATCACAGCACTGAAACTTTTCACTTTTTACTTTCGAATACCAAAGTTGATTGTGGGATAACTTGTATACGCTGTTAATAATGACAACAGGGCGATACCTATTTGACAACAGGGTGTTATCAATTTGACAACAATGGTACGTTTTTTATCTAACGGCCCAATTTGACAACATTTTGTTTAAAATTTAACAACAAATGTTGTCGAAATATTGACAACAGTTTGTTATCAATTTATTACCACTGGTTGACAGTTTTTTAACGTTTTTTTTCGCTCTGTGTAGGAAAGTTAAAAAAAAAACATAAAATTCAGAAAAATGCATGAAATCTTTATTTGAATCGATAGTACGGTCCATATAATTTAATGTTTAAAGATTATTTCATGCAAATGTTGACCGTGACAGCGCCTCAAATGGTCCATCCGCTTAGTCCAATTTTGGCATACTCTTTTCAACATTTCGGCCGATATCTCATGAATAAATGCTTCAATGTTGTCTTCCAATGCGTCAATTGAAGCGGACATGTGTTTATAGACATGAGCTTTAACATAACCCCACAAAAAATAGTCTAAAGGCGTTAAATCGCACGATCTAGGCGGCCAATTAACCGGTCCCGAACGTGAAATAAAAAAGTGGATCTTCGGCCAACTTTCCAAGAGCCCATTCACCAAAAACTCTACGTTGCGGTAGGTCGTTCGGCTTCAATTCTTGCACCAGCTGTATTTTGAAAGGCTTCATACCTAACAGAGGCCCAATTACTGCGAACGGCGACGAATCGATAATTGATGGTCATCATTAACACTGGCCGATACAGCTGCGATATTTTCTTCACTTTGCACTCTACGTAAGCGTGGTGGTGGTTTAATGTCCAACAATGTTAAGTCGGTGCGAAATTTAGTCACAATAGCCCGAATAGCCGCTTCAGTGGGTCGAATAAACTGACCATGATGAAGTTTCTTAACAGAGCACGCATTTTGATAATAAAATTCAATAGTTTTCAAGCGTTGTTCGTTTGTAACACGATTCATGGTTAAATTGTAGACCATACAGAAGATGTTTGACAGTGAAACAATACACGAAACGTGCGTCAGCTGTTTAAACCAGTGTTGCCAAAAAGATAATAGCTAAAAAATCACCCATAGACAAAAAATGTCAGAGGTTATTTGACCTATTTATTAGAATTGTTTAATAAAAGAAAAACCTCATTCTTAAAACCTCCAGCATCTTGAATACCGCTATATTAAGTTTGACATTCCGTGTCAAACTGTTTTAATATTCATCTAAAGATTCCAATCGACTATACAATATTATTAAGAATGTGCTTTATTGTAATTATTATAATAGTTTTGCTCCACTGCGTTTACTTCCATATGGCGCAATTTATCATTCAATATAGCTGTGAGGCATTATTCGTGAAGCGGACAATTAAAAAAAATATATTTTGCCGCAATTCCTTTATATTTGGCGAAACTTTACCTCTAGTACCCTATAACTCGACAAATAAAAGCCATTAAAAATATTAGGCAAACGCATTTATAACTACTAGAGTTAAAGGTATGCCATATTTCAATTAAAATGGGCATTAATGGTTTTGCAGATCAAAAAATTTGTTTGTCAATTTTTTTTTTAGATTAAACGATTTTTTATAAAAATTCTTAACGATTTTTGAAAAGCGGCAACACTTTAGCACCCCATAGCTCGAAAAATTAACATCACACAAAAGATATTTCTAACACATCCCTGCAAATAATAGGACCAGTCCAAACACGCTTGTAAAGAGTAGTCCACAAGGGCCCAGGGCTAGTCCAAAAGTAACCCAAACGTATGGAAAAAACATGGTCTATTTAATATTACGATGGCCTAGGAGAGGACCATATAACCCACCTTTGGACCACTAAGGAGTAGTTTTAAAACTACTCCATGGTATATTCAAGAGGATTAGTTTTAAAGTCGTTTAAAAACGAAGACATGTCGTCTCACTACAAACACTTTTTAACAATGACATGGTCCATGCTTGCATTACATCGGACCAATCCATGGAGTAGTCCACTTTATCAAAATGGATCAGCTGGTCCAATTTTATTTGCAGGGATGTTCATAGCTACTAGAGTTATAGTTATGCCAAATATTAAAGAATTTCGGCGTATTTTACATTAAAAAAAATGTTTTCTTGCGCAATGTAAAGACTTTTGATTGTATCCAATTTGGGATGAAAAGCATTTTTTTTGTATTGTGTATTGAAAGTTGTAAAAATAACAGAAAAGTCTAGGAAAAATTAGAAAATCCCTAAAAATGGAAAGGGAAGTTTTGTTGTGAGCATCATCTATGGCATTCAAATAAAAATACATAAATAAAAGCTTATTTCCCTGCAAATAATATTGGACTACTTGATCCGTTTTAGATTAAATGGACAACTTACAACATGGTCCAATGTAATGCAATTATGGGCCTCTTCATTGCTAAAAAAAAGGGTTTGTAGTTAAACGACAAATTTTTGTTTTTAAACGATTTCAAAACTAATCCTCTGAAGTATACAATGTTTCAAAACTAATCAATTGGGAGTATGTGTATATGTGGAGAAGTTTTAAGACTACTCCTTTGTAATGCAAAGCTGGGTTTTGTGCTCCAGCCCTAGGACATCGTAAATTAAATAGACCATATTTTTTCAATACATTTGGATTAGTCCTAGTCTCTTATGGGCTATATTTGCATGCGTATATGGAAGCATATTATTTGCACGGGTTTTAAATACAATGAATGTATGTAGGTATATAGAGGGCGCGTGGTGTAGTAGTTAATGTGCTTGCCTACATAAGCAAGTACTCCAAGTTCAATCCCTAGCATAGGACAATAAATTTGCATCAACCCCCTCCAAACAATCCATCAAAGAAGCCACTTGACCACCCCTCCCACTGGAAAAGAAAATCATGGCAAAGGTCAGGCAACCGCCACCACCTGGAAAAAAGGTAGGAATCAAAGGTAAGCAAGGTTCCCGCAACTACACCAAAGTCATGGAAGATGGCGATACTTTGCAGAAGCCATATGCTCTGAAAGGGGGTAATGGAGGAGTCAATCTAACGAATTATTTGAAAATAGGGCTTATCGGTCTATAATTTCAAACAGCCCCCAGCTATAAAAAAAAATCACCAAGGATCAGAATTGGGTATGCTAGCAATTTAATGTATTAAATCTTGACTTTATTGAAAAAAGAAAATTTATAAATTACTACAACTAACCTGTTTAATGTGTACATCAAAAAATAATTTTAATTTAAGAAGTAATTTTTAAACTAAATCAATATACATGCAGAGAAAGTCATTTCGGGAACGCGTCCTAATTACATTCTTCAACAACAAGTCCAAGATATTAATGAGAAATTTAAGGTATTTAAATACACCGTAATTATTATACAAAATCTAGTTTTGAAAAGGATACTAAAACATTATTTATTTCTTATTATAAAAATGCAAAAATAATTTGTCCGATAAGTGAACATAGCCATCAGGTGTTAAACGGCAGTAGAAGAAGAAAACAATAAAAAAGCCAACTGTCAATGCATTTATCGTCAAATAAGTTATATTAAAGTGGTAAGTAACTTTCAATTCATTATTCGTAGAGCGTACATCAATAGTCCGTCATTTCGTGAACGTGTTTATTAAATGGAATTATTGATGAAATTATTTTTTACGACAAGAAATAATAAAGTAGCCCCAAATAATTTACTATTGTCAAAGTCAGGTCGCATTTAAACTGGCCGCTGTATAAGCACACAGAAAAAAATAATTTTCATATTTGAATACGAAAATCGCATATTTTATAAAAAAAATGTTTGAATTTTCTGCGATGACGATTTTTGCATTATTGATAAAAAAAGTTTGTAGGTATAGTTATTGAATTTTTAGTCAACAATAAAGTTTATTGAATCAATAAAAAAGTTGTTCCCCAAAATAATTTTTTCAACAAAATGTTTGCGTGATTTGTTGAAATAAATTGTTGGAAATGTTGAATAAATCAAATAAAATGTTTATCGAATCTTTATTTATTAATGATGACGTGCTTAATTCCCAATTTTTCCCCATTTTAAATAAATACACAAAAATTTATTATGGGGGTATAAGCTAGTTCCTATGTGCATTTCGCTGGTTGCTTAAGCCAGATCATCAGGAAACCTTTTTCTAAATACTTTGGCAAAACTAAAGATATTTAACCAAATAAAACTGTTAAGCGAATGAGAATTATGACCTATTATAAAATGAACTAGAATTGTAAAAATACTGTTTTAACGTTGATTCAAATAGTTGTTTTATTGAATATCAAGAAATATTTAAATATTTCATTATTAAATATGTTTTATTGAGTGCTATTTTGTAAAGTGTATATTTGATAAATTTTTTCATTGAATCAAACACAAAGTTTGTTGAACAAAAATTATATTTTTAACAAACTGTGTTGTTAAAAATTTTCTTGAGATATTTTTTTCTGTGCAAGTCGCGGCATTTAATTGAAATCGTCATTTCGTGAACGGTCATTTCGGAAACGTTTCCGTATATTATGGCACGTTCCCGAAATGACTGTTGAATTCTCGGATTGACAATTATTGTTTCCTAGGGCGACTCACTTACAATTTTTTATGGATAAGATGACTCAACAACAGAAAGAGATTAAATGGCAACATCTCTTCGTCAGCAGAATAAACCACTGCTTAGAAAAGAAAAAACAAATGGAAAATATTATTATTTGATGATTTTTTTTTTGTTTTGTTTTTTTTTTGCTAACTTATCGTCTAAATAAATAACTTTAATATTTTAACCGTTGTTTACAGTTCAAATCGTTCCTTACTTATACCTTATGATATCAATATCATCATTTCGGTAACAGTTTTGTCGTTCCGGGAACGATTGATCATTTCCGGGAACATTAATATTTTTTAATAAAATACGCATAAATTAAGCTTTTTTTTAGAAAATACATAGTTTATTTTAGAACAGAACTTTTATTCTGTTCATGTAACGTTAATTCGATCATAAGAGTTTTGAATATGTTGATTTTTCTAAAATTTTGTGCACGATAATAGCAACTTCTTTAATTTTTTGGCGTATTTTGCTTGAAAAGGATTTTGTATGTATTGTTTTTACTTATGTTTATATCAGAGTACCGAAACGCTCGCTCATTTTTCAGTCATGAGCGAGCGTGAAAAATTTTAAATTGAACTGCTTCTTCACATTCATGAGGGTGAGGAAAAAAAATATTTTTAATTTCCTCATTCATGGAAAATGAGCAAACAAAAAAATTCATATATGAATTTGTCAGATATGAAAAATTTAAAAAAATTCACATTCAAATTCCTCATAATGAAAAAAAACGCGATTTGCCTGACCATTAACAGCGGGAAAATGAAGTTGTGAAGAGGCCTTAAAGAAGGCCTTTTTACCAATATTAAGTTTTCCAGTCGCATTCCAACTGTATTAGAACAACAAGGTTCTATCTTACACGTTGTTTAGGTGCATATAGATCCTTGTTATCCTAAGGTCGCAAATTGTTGTTGCTAATAACGCGAAGTTAGTAAATTAATAACTAAACTTGCTACACATGCCAACATTACTGCTAATAAAACTATTTCGACAGGCCTTATCTCAGAAAAGTTAATTTGAATTTGTAAAATATAAAACCCATTCTAAAACCCCTTTTCGAACAAGGCAGAGCGGAATAAGTAAAAGTTTATTGAAAATCTAGTTGTAAACCTTCTTTAAGGCCTGAAAAGTTAAAGCCCTCGCAATTTTTCCCGCTAAGCAGCACGATAGCCTGTTTGTGTCTTGTAAAATTATTTGTTGGCTGGTAAACTAAAATGTGTTTTTTTTTTATTTTGTGATGCCTCTAAAAGGGTCTGTTTTTTTTTCGTTTAAAAGAAATAAAGGCAAAAAAATATTGAAAAAAAATTACTACCTGCAAGAACTGAAGACATGTATTTGGTCTCGTGAAAAAAATTTTGTTTGTGGTCCAAGCGCAACGGTATTGAAAAACTACATTGAATTTACAATAACTGGCATAATTTGGCGCGAAACAATAAAATTGCATTAATGCAACAATATAACAAATTTTTTTACTCATCAACCATACTTACTGTCGCTTTGCTTGTGGCGAAACAAGACTTTGTTAGTGTTTTCCTTATAACTTTACCTACGTAAGAAACTGTTTTCAGCAATAAAAACCCATCGTCGCGATTGGAACAGAAACCAAAATATTTTTACAAACACAAAATACCAACAACTTCTTGTGTCTATTTTTTTCTCAATAATTTCTGCATAAAGGTACGTCTTTTTAACGAAAGAAAAAGTGACCCTTTTTAAGGCACCAAAGAATTGTTTACACAAACAAAAAACATATCGTTAGGTTAAAAATTATTAGAAAATTTTAAATTGAATTTTTTTGTTGATTACGATTCACATCAAATATTTTTATAAAATTTTAAACTGCTACCTAAAAAAATATCCAAGTTAATTACAAAATTAAAAATTAGGTTTCATAAAAATATATATTTTTTTTAACAACATAATGTATAATCACACTCAAGAAAAAAATTAGCAAAGTTTTTAATTCTTTTTATAAGAACACATTAATATCTTTTAAAGTCAAAACTGGGTAATTTGTTTTATAACTGTTACCAGGGTGTTAGTGGAATTAGTGATCAGACTAAAAATTATTGCAGAAGAAAAAGTAATAAAAGTGCTGTAAAATGATAAAAGCCGTCTCCATATAGGACTGTCAGAAATTTTGAAATTTTGCAGCCTACCCCATTGCACTTCCAAACGCTTAAAATTTCTAAGAATAAATGGCAACATCTGCAGGTCCTCAGATTTTTGTTTCCATCAGACTGTCATCATTATTTTGATAGTATCCTTATGAGTTAAAATTGTTATTGATAATTTTCATGTTGTAAAATTCCTTTCTTTATAATAATAATTTAATGAAAAATTTAATTTGGTGAACTTAAGCCTGATTAAAAATATTAAAATTTGGATTAAAAACCCAAAAATAGTTCGACAAAAAAAAAACCACAATACTAATTATTCAAAAGAAATATTTTTATTAGTTTATTTAAAATAATCTGTTTTTTATTAGGATTGCATTCTTCCAAGTGGCCCTTCATCAATATCCTGAAAAAGACAGTTATTCTTAATTTTTGGAATAATTGCCTTTTTTATTTTTTTATAAAGTAGTGGAATATAGACTGTTTAGCTTTATTTTGTGTTAATCCTTTAGAATTATTAAATTGTAATCATATCTTTCTTTGGAGAAGTACTACTTTGTCCAACATTAAATATGGTATCAACACTACGCTTTCCTTCTTCTTATTCACCTAATTAAAATTTACTTTTTGCAACGTACATAGCGTTGTTAGAATGCGATACGGAGTTCTTTTGAAATAATTCGATATATACATGTTATGTTATATGAGTCAAATTTTTATTTGCTAAATTTGTTCATTGTAAAAAAAATAATTTTACTTCTTAATTAGAATGAAAAATATGGCTTTTTAAAATCAAAGCATAGCTAAATTAAATTAAGATACATTTTCCAATTTAAACCACTACTTATTAGTAAAAAAAATCAATAAAAAATTATCAAAGGTATGTTATATCCTATTTTTCCGGTAATTTAACACAAATATTTAATTATTTAATATTTTAAATGTTTGTTTTACTTAATACTAATATGTTGTTGACTTAATACTAATATGTATGTCGTTGATGATACTTCTTTTTGTTTCTGAAAATTACAAATTTATATAACGCAACATACACAACTTAAAGAATAATAATAATCGCATTTTTAGCTGAAATATTTAAAATTGCTTATAAATCTCATAAACATTTTACAAAGTTGTCTGCTTTGCATGTAAAATTATGAAATGTGATTTTACATTATTCTGCATTCAAGATGACGGACGATATGTGCAGTTCTTTTAATTTTTTTTCAATAATGTTTTCTTACAAAAAATCCAACAGACACTTCGGCTGGTTGCTTATACCAAAAATATTTTACACAAACAAATACACACAGTCATTTCGAGCTCTGGTCATGCAAACTGTCAAGCAACAACAACATTACTAGTGAGGATCGTTTCTAAAACTTTTTTTTTCCTCATTTTTCATGACTGAAGAAAGGCAAAATTGGATTTTTCCTCAAAAACATGAATGAATTTGGCGAAATATTAACAATTCATTCATGACTGGGAAAAAAAGTTACATATTTTACATTTTTCATTTATGAAAAAATTCAAGAATGGTTGAATATGAGCGTTCACATTTTAATTTCTCTGAACTCTGGTTTATATAATATAGATTCATTATAAACCCGTGTTATTAAACGATGCTTAAATTATGTACTTTGTTTTGTTTTTGTGAATTTAATCATACTTAGAAAAACGTTCCCGAAATGATGGTTTTCTGAAAGATATTCACTAAAAAGCAGTTTTATAAAATAAGTTTAGAATTGTGTGCGCTGACCTGTCAAAGGTTATTAATATATATCATTATACCTTAAGATTTTTTCTGCCTTAAAATCAATCTTGAAATTTACAACCTTGGTGGTTTTGAGCCACATATACACAATACCTACCCTTTTTTAAAAAATAGGACTACGAAGGGTATAGTAGGCAATTTCTGCCTCTACGAAACTACCTAACGGATTTTAATGATATTTGAAACATAGATAGATCCCTATTCATATAGCCAAACACTCTCGAAAATTTGTTTTGTTAATACTGTGGTGTAGGGTTTGATATGGTCGGGCTTGACCGACTCCTCCACTTTTTTGGTGTGTTTCTAATAAAAATGTATTTTTATTGCCAATTTTTATTTCGTTTTTTTTTTCTTTGTTTTGATTTTTATTGTGAGCTAGTTTAGATTAACTAACGATAATCTATATATATAAAATTGTAACGTTACGGACTGACTGACTCACTGATTCATCATCGCACAGCCTAAACGCCTGAAGCTAAACACTTGAAACTTCGACCAGAGAGGCAGTCCCCAAATCGATCCACTAAGACGGGATTTTTGGAAATTTAAATGTTTAGGGGCTAAAAAAGGGTAAAAACGGGAAAAAGCGGTAACCTTATATCTCCAAAACTAAAAGAGGTACAAAAAAATATAATACTGATCATTGTTCTTTAGAAAAATAAGCGGATAGGTGTCTGGTACTTTTTTGAAATTTGGCCCTATTAGGGAGTAAACGGGTAAAACCTAAATTTTGGTACTTTTTTGACACCCCATCTATCTTTTGAACCAATAAACATAGAAACAAAGTTTATACCACATTCGAAACCTATGAAAAAAATACGAATATAAGTTTGGTACTTTTTCGAAATTCTAACATTTAATGGGTGAAAATCGTCGCTATTTTTGGTACTTTTTTTACAAAAAATTTTTCTCCATTCATTAACCTACTCGTACTTAATAATGAGCCCCCACTACAATACTGAATTTTTTGATACTTTAGTATGGTGAGAAAATAGTACCAAAAAAAGGAAATACGGGAAATTTGATATTTTTCATTGGCTTTTGGGTTCTACAACTGGCATTTTTTTAATTATCGTTAATATTGGACCTAGAAACATTAAATTCAAGATGCAATGTCCTGTGTGGATAAGAATCTATGAGGGAACTTTTTGGTACTTTTTTGTTCATTAACTGGTACTTTTTGAGTTTGCGTTAGTATTGGACCTAGAAACATACAATTCAATATGCAATGCCCTAGATGGATGAGAATCTATAAGAGTGAACTTTTTGGTACTTTTTTAATCTTTGACTGGTACTTTTTGAATTTCCGTTGGTATTGGACCTAGAAAGATAAAGTTAAACATTCAAGGTCCTGGGTGGATAAGAATCTATAAGAGGAAAGTTTTTGGTACTTTTTTTGTTCATTAACTGGTACTTTTTGAATTTCCGTCAGTATTGGACCTAGAAACATAAAATTAAATATGCACGATCCTGTGTAAATGAGAATCTTTAAGTGGGATCTTATTGGTACTTTTTTATACGTTAGCTGGTACTTTTTGAATTTCCGTTAGTATTGGACCCAGAAACATGCAATTAAACATGGAAGGTCTTGAGTGCATGACAATCTGTTAGAGAGATCTTTTTGGTACATTTTCGTTTTTTAACTGGTCCTTTTTTTAAATTTTCGCTAATGTTGGTCTAATGAAAATAAAATTAAACCTGCATGATCCTGAGTGAATGAGAATCTTTAAAAGCGCTTATAGGTACTTTTTAGTTATTAAACTGGTACTTTTTGAATATCCGTTATTATTGGACTTAGAAACATTGAATTCAAGATGCAATGCCCTAAGTGGATAAGAATATATAAGAGGGAAGTTTTTGGTACTTCTTTGTTCTTTAACTGGTACTTTTTGAATTTCCGTTAGTATTGGACCTAGAAACATAAAATTAAACATGCAAGGTCCTGAGTGAATGAAAATCTGTGAGAGGGCTTTTGGTACTATTTTGTTCTTTAACTGGTACCTTTTATATATCCGTATTTATTGGATCTAGAAACATAAAATTAAACATGCAAGCTCCTGAGTGAATGAGAATCTGTAAGAGGGATTTTTTGCTACTTTTTCGTTCTCTAACTGGTATTTTTTTTAAATAAACTGGTAATTTTTTTAATTTAATATTTATTTTTGTGCATTAAATAAAATTGGTGTCTGGTACTTCAACGAAAATCGGTCGTTTTAGGTAGTAAATCTAGCTTTTTAGCCAATACGTATAGAAATAAAAATTAAATAACATTTGTTACTTATCTAAAAAATACAAATGCGAATTTGGTACTTTTTCGAAATTCGAACGTTTGAGGGGTGAAAATTGTACCTATGTATATCGATCCCGCGAACCTCATACCTCCTAAACTAAAAGAGATAAAAAACATCAGCACTTATTCTTGTTTATTAGAAAAATTCGCTAACCGTATATTTCCTAAACAAAAAGAGATACAAAAAATTGAATACTAATTATTGTTCATTAAAAAAAATTGACGGTGAGGTGTCTGGTACTTTTTTGAAGGAAGGCCTTTTTGGATTGTAAAAGGGTAAATAAATATTGTATCACATTTTCAGCTTATCTAAAAAATACAAAACAGATTTGGACCTTTTTTGAAATTCAAACGTTTAAGGTGTGAAAATCGTTCCTAATTTTGTTACTGTTTTCTCAACATTTTGCTCCATCTCTATATAATATAAATTTGTAAAGTAACTGACGGATTCATCATCGCACATCCTAAACTCTTGAAGCTAAAAAGCTGACTTTTGGACCGAAGGTTGGCCTCTCGCCAAATCGATTCCGCTAACCTTAAAAATCCAAAATTAAAGAGATCCAAAAAATTTAACACTTATTGTTGTTCGTTAAAAAAAAAATAAGGGGACAGGTGCCTGGTACTTTTTTGAAAATAAACTTTGGCATAAAAATATGTCCACGAAGAAAAAGGAGACGCTAACGAAGTAGCGGGTTAAATGCTAGTTGTTATTAAAATTAGAGATGATAGAACATTTTCTTGTTTCGCAGCATGTTTCAAAAGAACTGTTTCGCTTTAAAAATTATGTATGGCAAAACATGTTGGTTTAATCAAGTTTGGGGCGCGAAACAGGAATGGGAAAGCGAAACACGAATATTGCTGTAAAGGGGAACGCAAATGTGACTTGTGTTTGTGGTTTTTTATTTTTAAATATGATAAGAAAGCAGCACCAAGGACAGTACAGGTTAAAGGACTAACCATAATGTGCTTAAGTTGAATAAAGCAATTGTGCGAATACACGTAAATCGTATGAAGCAAACCATATTAAACTTCAAAGAAACAAGATAACGCATTCAGCTTTTTAAAATGAAATGTTGCTTCGCATCTACGTCACATAAGCGTATAAGTACAGCTAAAATATATAAGCACAAGCAAACAAACATGTGTATAATATGCTGATGTGACGTCATATTAATCTTAATCTGGTTTTTGTCATACTTGGGCACTGATAACTGTATTGAAATAGAATTTAGCTTTGGTTTTTTAAACAAGAACTTACACACAATTTTTTTTTGATTCAGCAACTCTGAACTCAATTTTCTAATGTCAAGCGATGTTTATATGAAAACTCTGAAAACATAGAATTAATGTCAACAAAATATTGATATTAATTAAATGAACTTTCATATTTATTAAATAATTTATCTTTCAAAATGTCGTTTAAAACAACTTCGTTTGTGGCACCTCATGTAAGTAAATAATTTCAGCTTTAGATAAGAAAACAGCTTTTAGCACATTTTTATTGCTTTTTATTTTAAAGGCATCTAAATTTTTGTTTTTCGAAATTGCGATTGTAGTCCTTTTAAAAGGCGCTTCCAGATATTCACTCGAATTTCCACAGTTCTTAATTCTCTTAATTAATGTTTTTCCAGTATCCAAACACTTACATGGAACAATTTTGCAGAGCCCTCCATCCCGACTTGGAATTGGGAACAGTTTGTGTGCAATGGTTTCGCCAGGCTACAAAATATTGCACTGAATTACTAAGCAATTCAATTGCCCCAACTTCCTTTTTTTGGACTACAGTTAAAAACTTTATTTTCCCCGATCGTTCAACGGGACTTGTATCTCAAAAAATACCAATAACCATCCATCCCAATCGTTTGTCCATGCAAGATTGTCATTCATTATTTTTGGATATTGTCAAGGACTATGTACAGAGAGCACCACGATACTCAGCCGAGTCTACCACAAATGTAATGCTCTGGCAAGTACTCTACTCTTTCATGGGTGTAATGGCATTGGGTTCTGTTCTATTGGGTATAATTTTTATCTACAATAAATATTGGCAAACGAAACAGAAGATTAAAACTTTGGAGGACATTTTTACGCCAGAAAAACGAATGCAAGCTACTGCCAAACGCAGTTTGGGTATGGCCAAAACTGAATTAAGGAATTTTAAAGTTAAACCTGTAGTTAAAGCCGAGGATATCCTATCACCTGATAGAGCTGGGATTATGGTATTGAAAGTTGGCACCAAATATGAGTTTTTAGATTCAGTTGTTGAAGGTAGAGAGCATGTAATAGGAAAATTGCATAGAATTAGTGATCAATCCAGCAAAACCAAGACAGATTTCAAAATTGAATCTTTAAACAAAGCAATGAAATTTTTAGATACCAATCATAATAATAAACTGCACCTACTCCTAGTGTTTGAAGAAGATTTGCCCTACGAAGAGAAAAAGATGGCTAGAAAGAGTACTAAGAGTACTAGTCCTAGAGTAAAAAGTTTGTCGCCTCCTAGTACAGCATCATTCAGAAAATCATGCTTTAGTTTAAATCGTAACTTGCCTACCAGACTAGAGGCAGGTGGCGTACCACAAAAGACACCAGCAATTGAAACAGGAATGAGCTCCAGCTCCCCACGTTTAAGAACAGTAACTACGCCTCGCTCAAGTGGAGTAGCCAGTTCTAGCATACCTCGTAATGTCTCGAAACGTTCGCCCATTGCAGGGAAATCAAAATTAAATTAATTTTGCCATCTTTTTTTTAAAAAATCTACTGAAAATTTAATTAAAATACATTTTTATTTTAAGGTTTTTTTGCGCAATTTATTTGTTGCGTAGTTGCCATACTTAGTAAAACAATTTTTTTTATTAAATCTTATTTCAATATTTGCTGTTTTTTGTTATTACAAATAATTTAAATAACTTTTTTTTTTATATTAACAAAACAAATTACATAAAAGCTGTATTTATTAAAACCTAAAATAGATAATGAAATATTTATACATAAAAAAATTGATAATAAATTGATAATTTATTTAGCTTCTCTTTTTTTTAAATAAAACCGTAAAAAATTATGAAAAAGGTATAAAATATAAAGCTTAAATTTGTAGATAATGAGAGTATATAAAAAGAAATTCGATCACAATTAAGAGGGTAAATTAAATATAAATACAATAGTTATTAGAGAGAGAAAAAGAAATTACTGTCATGGAAGGGCTAAACAAGGGAAGAGAGAAAAAAAGTGATATCCGTGTAAAAGGTAGAAATAGAAAAAGGTGATATCACCCTGAAATATGGACTTAATTATTAAAAATTTACAATTTATGCAAAAATACAAGTCGGTGATATATAAGAATAAAATGTGTTGCTGTTTTTGTGTGTGTAGTTGTATTAGTGATTTCTATTTCGTGTCCGTGTTCTCGTTATGCAGGTATGTGTTTTATTATTAGTGTTGTCACATGATTTATGTTGTAATAGTTGCCAACTATTTGCCATTTTATGTGTGCTATTTAATAATCTCTTTTTGTTTTTTGCTTGGTAGTACTCTGTTGCTTTATATTTTGTTAATAGTGAATTAAAATTAAACGTATTTATTTAAAGAATCTGCCTCTAGGTCCACCAGGAGCAGCTACTGGAGGTGGAGTTGGAATGTGAGCACCTTCAGCGCGAAAACCGTTTTCATCGGCAATGTAGGTTATAGTGTAAACGACACCGTCTGGTCCGGTATATGAGTAAGAACCCTGCATTACCTAAAAGTATTAGAAAAATCAAATAAAAAGAATGAGAACATTTTTAATAACAAGCGATTAAAAAAATATTCCTTAAAAAGCAGTTAAAAATTAAAAAAATTCGTTTGCATCATGGTAGAATAATACTTTTTATACCATGGTTTGCATCAAATCAATTAAGTTCTCATCCTGCAGCCAAAATAATGTGGCTGCCAAAGTAAACCCAGCCTGTCGCCAACTGTAACTCTTTTTAGCTACTAAAGACACGAAATACAGTTGGTTGCTGTTCGTAATAGACATACATATTAAAATCAAATAAATATCTGCTAAACTAAAGTAAACGAATTGTTCGCCAATACAGAAATTAAATTGATAATCAGGCCTGTACTGCAAATCACGTGCTTTTAAAAGCACACGTGTGATTTTGCGGTGTTCTAAAAATCACACCGTAATGTTTCTCGGTGTGCTTTATGCAATTGAAAATCATACCAAAAAACACAAAAACGGGACACCACAATATTACACGTGTGATTTTAAAAGGCACATGTGATTTGAATTAAAGTGATTTCTAGAACAAGCCTGAATTATTGTCGATCAATCAAATCTTTTTAATATGAATAGTGTGAACAACTGAATTTTTACATAAGTCGCTGTTTCATTTTTCGCAATAGCCAAACTTCGTATTCTTTGGGATATACGAAAACATGGCAGGTATACTTGGCTAACTCAGTAATATTTTCTAGGGGCCAAATCAGGTCATTCGGTATCGATTAAAATAATAAAAGCACGACAAACAAAATCTTGTAAATTAAAAATTTTGTATTCTCAAAAATTACTTTGATAATAAACTGGCAAATGCAATGCTTAAAAAACGAAACTGGCAACATGTTTTATTTTTGCGAGAGCAATAAAGCAGGTTGTTTTTGTATTTATTTTGTTTTTTCTTACCCTACTTACAACTACAATTAATGTTGGAAGAATTCCAATCAATTGTAGTGGGGAATGTAATAAAAGATAAACTCACTGTTTATTGTTGATGTTTTAGTTTAAACTTTGATATTGTTACGAGTAGAACTGTTGCTTATAATTCTTATACGTTTAACAGTTTTATTTGGTTTAATATCTTTTGTTTTTCGAAAATCTTTGGATGAAGTTTCCTGACGATCTGGCCTATGCAACCAGTGAAATGCGCATAGGAATAGCTTATCCCATCAACAATAAATTTCAGTGTTTTTATCAAGAATAAAAATTGGGAATTAAATTAAGCACGACAAACAAAATCTTGTAAGTTTAAATAAAAAATAAAAAAAACCCGACTGAAAAAAGTCGATTTAAAAGAAATACACTGAAAAGACCCAAACAAGATTGATAATAGAAAAGAAAGTTTAAAGAAACTATAAAGAAAGTTTACTGTACCACTGTTGGGATCTGACAATTCTTAAATTGTACCGTCTCAATGGCAAACTTATACCAAATTGACATAAATTGTACCAAAATTTCACTATAAAATAAACAAGTAACAAAGTATAGTCGGTCAAGCCCGACCATATGATACCCTACACCACAGTATTTAATAACACATCATGCTTATGTGTTCATGTAAATATGGATTTATATATGTTTATAAACTTCATGAAAATCGGTTTGAAAGTTTGTGAGAGGCAGAAATTTCCCCCTGCCTCCCTTTGTGGTCCTATTTTTTAAAAACTGTGTAGCTAATGTGTCCTTATAGATATGTTTCTATCTATGTTTTAAATTTCATTCAAATCGGTTTGAGAGGCAGAAATTGCCCCTATCTCCCCTCGTGGTCCGATTTTTTTTAAAAATTTATACATTTTGTGTCCATATAGATATGGTTCCATCTATGTTTTAAATTTCATTAAAATCGGTTTGATAGTTTCTGAGAGGAAGACATTTCCCCCTATCTTCCCTCGTGGTCCTACGATTCCGCCAATTTTCAATAGGCTAGGAAAGATGGGTCTAGGACCACTATTTTAAGGCGTTACACACATCAGCACAAATGCATAATACCCTCTCCACTATTGTGGTGTGGGTATAAAAAGCTTACATACATAGTAAGAATTCATAACAGTATTTTATTTAATAAAAACAAAACAAGTAAGAAGTAATAGACCGTCAAGCCCGAGCTGTTGATACTCTACACCACAGTGTTAACAAACAAATTTCCAGAGTGACCCCCATGGGCAATCATGGACACTCCAAAACAAAATTATGTTATAAGGTTATGATTTATGTTAAAGTTTTTGTGTCGACTATTATTAAGAAATCTTCATCTATATGAGACTTGTTTGCTTTTAAGTGATTTTAGGAAGGGGGTTTATATGGGACCTATGGTTAATTTTTGACCCTCCAGCGCTATTTTATTTTGAAAAAAGGCTATCGTAAAGTATTAAAGCCTATGTTCAAAATTTCATCGAATTAATGTAAAATGGCGAAATGATTTCCACAAATGCTTACAAAGTGACTTAAAAAACAAAAACAAAATGTACAGAAGGAGGGCAATCATAAATTGATCATGCAGAAATGTTACTGTTTTAAGCATTGTTTTTCTTTTGGTATTGTTTCTGTTTATTACTGGACCATTTTTTTACAGATTTCGAAGAAAGCGAGCTTCGTAAATTTATGCTTATTTATGTCAGTTAGCTCATGCTGTAAGGAATAAAAGGGATATAAAATTTAGATTAATTTGTGCTTTTACTTAAAAATTTTAAATAAAAAAGTAATGTCAAAGTAGTAGCACAAACTGTCGTAAAGGAGTCTTAATTAAACAAAACCGCGAGCCATAAAACAGTATTTCAGATGAGTGGCGTGTGGAATTTTTTTAAATCGCACCAAAAAGGGAAAAATTGTGCCAGTGTACCAATGAAGTTTCGATTGTACTAAATTTGTACCACAAATCCCATCAGTGTACTGTACTACGGCTTAACGGACTATATTTCAAACTAAAATCGAAAGTATTAGGCTTATCAGGCGGAATATATTCATTTTATTCCGGTTTTAAATTTGCAATCTTGTCCCGCCTGCTGAAGTTTAAACACCCTCATCAGATATAAAATTTTTTTTCTTATTTTACAAAGCGTGAGTTTATGCGATACGCTATAAAGCCGGCGATAGGCTATCCGCATCAGTCGTACGATTTGTCAAAAAATCGAGTTAAATTGAGTGAATGTTTCTTTTTGAGTATTCTGTCCGACTTGCATATGCTTATGACAATTTTCATAATGCCGGCTCTATGGGATCAGAGTTGCATTTTCTTGTAAAATAGCTGAGCCATTTGAGTTTACATAATTTTTGTGGGATAGTATGGCATTGAAAGCAGATTTTGCAGAAATTTTTTTTTTATGTCGAATAGAATTCCGTCAGATTTTCGTGTGAATCAATCGTACGATTGTGTAGGATAGTGGGTGCCGGGTTTAAGAAATACAGAGGTGCAATAATGTTAGCGAAAGAGTTCTAAAAAATTTAATAAAAATCAAATAGCATTTTAAAGGCCATGGATTCCCTTAATACGAAGCGTATTTGAAAGGGAGAATATTGAACTGTGGCAACAAAAAATTCAGTGTGTAAGCCTCATTATTACAAAAAACTTCACGCAAAAAACCATTTTGAACATTGTTTTCCTTTAATAAGCGATTTTCTTGTTAAACATCTGGTAGCACATTTAAATTAAAAGACCCCTTAAAGTATGCTTTAGCCTTTGCCAGTTAACAACTGTCATTTAAAAAATTTTAAATAGCCATACTTAAGGCTCAATTAAAATATGGATACAATATAAACAAAAATTAAACAAGAAGGAACTGTACTTTCTTACTTGTTTTATTTTTGTTTATTAGTATCAAGTTTATTTATTTATGTTTATTTATCAAGCCCAACCATGCAATACCCTACCCCACAGAATATAAAAACAAAGTTTCGTGAGTGTGCTTTATTTAGGAACCATGACCAACCATGGACCGGCAAAACAAAATAATGTAATAAGGTTAATACATATCAACAATCTAAATCTAAATACATATCAATATTCAAATGAGTTCTGTTCGTCTCAAAACGATGTTGAAGAGGGGATTATATGGAATCTATGTTGAATTCTGATCCTATATCTGCAACTTCAGAAGTTATCATCGTTAGATTTTATATCAATACCAACATTTGTAAGGAAGTTATGGCATTTTAACATATTTTTTAGAGTGGTATTTGTATGGGAGCTATGGTCAAATATGTAGGACGATTAATGTTATGGATACAAAGACTCTTTTCCGAAAAGAAGTTTGCTTGGGAGCTACATTTGTAAAATTATGGACCGATTGTCACCACTTTCCATAGCCTTCGTCCTCAGAAAGGGATTCTAAAAGCTGATTCTATACTTAAAGGTGGGTCTAAGACCAATATTTTTAGGTGCTACATACATCACCACAAACGCATAATACCCTCTCCACTTTGTGGTGTGTATATAAAATAATTTGAAAAACTTGGGTTAAGCAAATGGCAATTTTATAAAGTCACATTAAATTCAATATAATTTACATGTATTCGCAAATTTTCTTAAACCAGCTTATGCATATTATAGCTGTACCTTTAGTTAAGGGTTCTTTACAATATCACACAAGTCTTAAGCTTCGAACAGACGATGTTCAGATCTTACAATATTGTCATTTTTCTGACAATGGTGCCATTGTCAGATGCATTAATTTTACACATCTGCCAAATGAAAATGATCTTACAATGTTCAGACAGTTGCAAGACATTTTTAGGCAATTTTAATGACAACATTGTAAGATCTGACCATCGTCTGTACGTAGCTTTACGTATTCTGGCGAAAATGCTTCCCTAATCTAATTACTGTATGAAATTTTGCAAAAAACAATAACAACTTTTATCATGGCATGGTTGTATTTTCCTCGAAATGCGTAAGACTTGGGCCATAGTGTGAAATGCCTTTTAGTGAATAATTTATTGGAGAGTCGTTCCTACTTTAAGGGTAGCGTAATACGGGATATCTTATCAACTAAACAAATAATTAATTAGTCAAACACCAATTACACAGGTCGACAATGGAAGAGATTTTTAACCACTCCAACTGATTCTTATGTTTTCGGCATGCTGAAGCCGAATATGAGCGCAGATTTCTCCTATCTGAATACGCGCCATTGAAATTTTATTTCGTTTATATGTATATACATTAGGGTAAACGTTAAAATCAAAAGTTGGATTTCTTTAGGTCTCACCCGTCAATTTGGTGGGTATTGATAAACAAAAAAACGCCAAAAGTTTAAGAAAAAATATATTTTTACATGAAAACTATCTTTTATGTTTAATAACTTAGAAAATATTAATTTTGTTGAAAATTTCAAAAGATTTTGCTATTCGTGCTTAATTCCCAGTTTTTATTCTTGACAAAAACACTTGAAATTTATTGTTGATGGGATAAGCTATTCCTATGCATTTCACTGGTTGCTTAGGCCAGATCATCAGGAAATTTCATCCATTAAGATTTTAGACAAACTAAAGATATTAAGCCAAATAAAACTGTTAAACGTATAAGAATTATAGCAACAGTTCTACTTGTAACAATATCAAAGCTTGAACAAAACACATCAACAATAAACAACAGTGGGTTTATCTCATCTTACATTTCCCCACTACAATTAGTTGAAATTCTCTCAACATTAATTGTAGTTGTAAGTAGGTTTAAGAAAAACAAAATGAAAAAAACAACAACTTACAAAAGATGTTGTCAATTAAGTGTTTTTTAGGCCGTGCACTGCCTGTTTATTATCAAAAAGTAATTTCAATTTTTGGGAATACAAAATTTTAATTTCAAAAGATTTGGTTATTCGTGCTTAATTCCCAGTTTTTATTATTGATAAAAACACTTGAAATTTATTGTTGATGGGATAAGCTATTCCTATGCATTTCACTGGTTGCTTAGGCCAGATCATCAGGAAACTTCATCCATAAAGGTTTTAGACAAACTAAAGATATTAAACCAAATAAAACTGTTAAACGTATAAGAATTATAGCAACAGTTCTACTTGTAACAATATCAAAGTTTAAACAAAACACATCAACAATAAACAACAGTGGGTTCATCTCATCTTACATTTCCCCACTACAATTAGTTGAAATTCTCTCAACATTAATTGTAGTTGTAAGTAGGTTTAAGAAAAACAAAATGAAAAAAACAACAACTTACAAAAGATGTTGTCAATTAAGTGTTTTTTAGGCCTTGCACTCGCCTGTTTATTATCAAAAAGTAATTTCAATTTTGAAAAGTTAAACAAAATATACTGGAAAATATCGAATACGCCAATTAAAAAAAAATCGAATTTTTAATTATTTAAAGCAACGCATTTTCTATAAATCACGTATCTTTAATTTTGTTGAAAAACATTTTTATTATTTATAAAAAAAAGGGCATCTGGCGTTTTAACCTAAGTCGGGTACCTTTTTTTAGGGTTAGCTCTTGTTTTCGATATATACCGTTATTTCGAAAATAGAGGACGTTGCACAACATATATTCGCGCAACTCAAAAACGGTTTGTTTTATTGGGCGACATGAAATAACACCCCACGAAATAAGCCCCCCATACGGAAATTACTTCCCAAAAAAAATATATGAGAGGCAACCACAACGTTTTTTGGGGATTTATTTAATATTTTTGGGGAATTATTTAATTTTTATATTGGTGAGTTTTTTTATGTGAAATAAGTCCCCAAAAATCTGAAATTAAATAAGTCCCTTAAAATATTTTGGGGACTTATTTCATTTTCAAATTTATTCCAAAATCGTCAAAAATTAAAATTATGTCCCGTTATAATATGTAAACAAAACTTGTTTAAATGAGTGGTCAAGACCGAATATTACAAATAATAGTTACTAGGCAGTTAGTTTGAGAAATAATTTTGCGGTAAGGAATGAAATAAAGCCATTATGGTGCTATTGCTCATTTAATTTTTTTTTTGCTGGATAACCTTAATCCAGGTATTGTCTCATATTCCTATATTTGGTCCTCTTCCATTTTATTATTTGATTTAATTTGTTGATGATGTTTGCTTGTAACACGCGGATAGTATATTGAATTGATAATGTCATGTAATAAAAAAAAAACGCGCTGATATAAACTAACATTTCTTCGTACATAGTCAGTACCGTTACATTCTCTTTTGATAAGTTCTAAGTACAGTATCACAGAAAACTTGAAATGGTGGTTATTTGCACCAAACACTGAACTCCGCTAATATATTAAAGAACGGCGGTTGAAATGCAATATAGAGCGCACCTGTCGCGTGTGTCGTGGGCCCGCCGCGATCTCCCGCCGGACGACTTGCAAATGGCAACTCGTTCTTTTGGCAATATGTAACCATAACAATTACACTGTTATGGCGTTATTTGCACTTTGGTTACAAAACGATTATGGTGATTTTGCGCTTGGGTGAAGGCAATAAAGCCATATGATTTCATTTCTCATTCCCTTGAGAAATTTGGCCACATGGCTTTATTGGCTATGGCTTTACAACACTGCATCCAAATAAATCTTTATTTTGTATTGATTGGATGTTTTAAATACTTTTTGGGGATTTATTTCATTTCAGGAATGGGGATTTATTTCAAATGAAATAACTCCCCAGTTTTTGGGGATGTATTTCATTTTGATTTGGGTTTCAATTCATTTTAAAATTGGGGGTTTATTTCATATGAAATAAGACCCCAAAAATTGGTGAATTATTTCATATTTTTTTTGGGGACTTATTTCGTGGGGGGTTATTTCATGCCGTCATTTTATTGAATAAATTAAAAAAACCGTAATAAAATTACATATAAGAAAGGTTAAAGCTTTTTCTAATATGCGCAGTTGTTTTACCAAAAAAAATTATTTTTTAGCAAAATTTCAAAGTTTTTATCTGTTTAGTTTCTCCCTAGGGGTCAATCCTTGGCAGTTATGGGGCTTTTTTTCATTATTTACTTGGTCTGTGTTGAAAAGGAATAGAGATAGCGGGTAGTTAGGTTAAAAGAAAATAATGGGGATAAAAAATAAAGTGGGGTCGGTCATACAGACATCTGACCCATCTAGGGGCATCCTAGATGGGCCAAATTTAAGGATTTCATTAAACAGCCGTATTTGTATGGGAGCCCCCAAAGGGGTAGAGATACTTATATGCCAAGTATGTTTTAAGAAAATTTTAAGCACAAACAACTAATGAAGGTCCGTCATACATTTTACGATTCCTTGGCAGTATATATATAATATATTGAAGAAAAAGCCCCATATTCTTCAATATATTTCTAGTCTGTATTGACAATTTTGTATGGGAGCCCCATTAAAGAATAGAGACAGCAGGAAGGTATGTTAAAAACAAATGATGGAATGGAAGTGAAGTTCACTTATGACAATTTCTTAGTAAAACCCTTGTGACACTATATTCTTTAGTTATTGAATTGATATTGAATTAATAGAAAGAAACAGTAAATGTTAGAAAGAGAAAACTATAAAAACCGTAAACAAACATTTTTTTTCAGTTTTTCTTTTGCTTATTTTATAAAATGTTGTCAACTTTTTGTTTATGAGAAACATTAAAACAAAACAAACAAAAAGCAGTAAATCGCTCAATTTGCCCCTAAGCCGCTGATTCAGCAACACTTTTAATATTTCAAGCTTGAAATGTCAATTTTAAATTGAACAATTTTACATTTTTTTTGACATAACTTCATTTTTTATCGATAATTTTTTTAAATATTTGACAGTTTGCTATTTATCATATACATAGGAACTCTTTGCACTTGGTAGATTTTTCTATTTCATAATATTTGCACTGTTCACCAAAACTTGATCAATGCATTAAAAATGTAGTGTCAGAAGGCCATAAACTATTTTTATGTTAAATTCATATTTCCAAGTTATGAGGCATAAAAATCGGACTTTACGATTTTTCTCAAACTTTGGCGGGCGTGAGGATATGCATAGCCTGTGCCGATTGTCCTATTTTTTTTTTAATAAATACCCTGCGAATTGGGGGGGGGAAGTGCATGCAAAAATTAAAACTAGTTAGTAGATAAAACTTTACGACCAAATGTTAGAGTTGTTTCTGTATATGAAAAGCGTGCTCATAAATTTTGTAATATGATTATTTCTTCTTAATGTAGATAAGCTAAAAATTGTATGTTGGCAAATTTTGTATTATGATTAACTAACATTTTTCATAAGCCATGCTCAGCCTGAAAGTATACTAAAGAAAAATGTTGCAATGCAAATTTACAAAACAAAAATATTTTTGAAGTCACCGCCCGCCCATGTCAATTTTAAACTGATTAACATCTTCATGACGCAAAAACACTTTGGCATATACAAAGTATAATATTTAGGTCACATTAAAAAAAAAACTCTAATGAAATTCAAACAGCAATAATTACCTGTGCTTCTAATTGAGGATTGCCCGGATTCTTAAGATAACCAGCTTCATCGGCACGTATTCCATTACTGGTTTCATAACTGTAAAATAAAATTGGAACAGAAACCAACAAGTACATTATTAAATTAGTTTAGTGACATTCAGATCGATCTTAGTAATTTTTTTATTTATGTATTTGCATGTGAATTGTTCACACCGTGAAACAAAAAGACAGAAATTAAACTAAAACACACCATATGCTAATATTTATTTGGGCGAAGATTGTTTGGCGTCACCTCTGTTTTCATAAAAGGCCAAATATTTTGTAATATTTTTTGGCTTATGAGCATAAAATTGTTTACTTAAAATGCATGGCAAGGTGTGTTCTTTAGTTTCTTTTTTTTTTTTGCAAATTTTGTTATTTTACTTAAATGGGCGTTTATTTGATTAACGTTTTTCTAAAACGTTTCTACATAAACATTGTTAAAAGAAGTTGCAAAGGCATTCTGCTACTCACTTGTAGTTATAAGAACCATCTGGATTCAAATTGAAATCCTGTTTAAGTATCACAGCATTGGCATCGAAAGAATTTGAACGTGGTGGTGGAATGCCACGTTGAGCCGATACAACAGTCATACAGCAAAGCGCAGCAAATACAAAAGATTTCATGATCTGTGTGTAAAACATGGAGAAAATTATGATTATTTACAGGAAAATATTTAACATCTTTATACAGAAATATTTTTTACTATTTTGTTTGATGTTTATAATTAAATTGAAATTTTATTTAATATTTTTAGCGGAATCAGATACGGTTTTTGTTGTTGGTTTGAGTGTTTAATTCGTATTAAGTAAAATTTAATTAGAACTACGGGTTATCAATTAAGTGTCACGATTACATTATTCTGTAATACTTAAGTTATAAACACATTTATATTGCACATTCTGAACCCAGTGCGCTTCGCTACCCTCTTTACAAAAATAAGTAAATTTTTTTTATATTTCAGACCTTAAAAACAAATAACGAAGATATTTGTACATAGTTTGGATACATTTACTGTTATGCGGGCCTGTTCTGAAAATCACGTGATTTCAAATCACGTGTTTTTGAATTCACACGTGTGATTTTCTGGTGTTCTGAAAGTCATACCGTTTATGTGTTTCTCGGTGTGCTTTCGGCAATTGAAGATTACACCAAAGCACACAAAAACGGGACACTAAAATATCACACGTGTGATTTTAGTAGGCACATGTGATTTGAAATCACGTGATTTGAGTAAAAGTGATTTGCAGAACAGGCCTGATAGTTCTCCTTTTATACATAATTTCTATAGTGTCTTCATATTGAGGATGCCACGCCCACTTCTTCAATTTATCCTACTGCGTGGTGCATATTGATATCCAAGCTATTTGTACCAAATTTAAAAAACGTCTACTCTTACCGCTCTCCAGATATACACAAAGTTTGATTGTCTTTGTATGGGAGGTGCCACGCCTACTTCTCAAATCCCACTTACTTTTTTGCAGTTTCTGTGTACTGATAACAAAGTTTATCGCACAATGTTTTAAAACGTTAAGTGTTACCGTTCTGCAAATATATCGAAATCTTTACTGGCTTTGTATCGAAGGTGCCACGCCTATTTGTCAAATTAAACCAATTTTTTTGCAAGATGAAAAGAAAACTATTTGTAACAACTTTGCAAACTTTTACTATAAGTGTTTTCAGATATTCAGAAATCTATATTGTACTTGAATGTAAGGTGCCACGCCCACTTCTCTAACCCATCATAGTTTTTACGTAGGGCAGAATATGTAAATCAATTAAAAAAGATAATCATTCACAGCAGATTTTGATCCACTATAGTAAAAAATAACATTTGGTACAAAAGATTAATGTTTGACTTTTGACTGCTAGCGGTCGTCAATGGCGGTGAGTGTTAAAGGGCAAAGATTTCTGAAGAGATATTATGGTTACTATCGAAATATGTAAAATCAACCTGTCCCAGAACGTGGGTTCAATTCCCCGGTCAGCCCAAAATGAAAAATTATCACTAAATTTTAATTCATTTCATGTTGTAAAATGCCTTTCTTCATAAAAAAAAATATTGAATAAACTTCAGCCTGATTGAAATATAAAAATTTGTATTAAATTCATGAACAGTGCAAAAAAATAACCACACTACTAATTAGATGTTTCTTTAAAATTTATAACCAAACTTTCTGGAAGAAATTTGGAAACTTTTACGTCACCTTTCTCCAGATATACAGAAATCTATATTAACTTAATTTATTAATAAATAGCACAACATTTTTGGAAAATCAGTTAAGTATCTTAGAAGCCAATAGGGAACAAACAAACATACAAATTTGGAACTGCACAAGCAAATATATTTTTATATATAAAAAAATGTTTATATATATATGTATACATTTTGATTTTATCAGAAATGAGTAATCGCTTCGTTTATTAAATTTTGTGCACGTCACCTGTTAAGTGCTCTACCTCAAACTCTGGTTTAATCTTACACCACTAACAAGAACATCCCAGCCAGCATTTGGGTGATAATTTTTTGTAAAAATTACATAAATGAGCCTTTTCTTGTGCAATTAAAAAAGGGTTCACATAAGATTCATGAAAATGTTAAAAAAGGAATCAGTAAATTTTATCACAAATGATTCTTTAAGGTGATTCATCGAATGGGGAACAATTTTCTCACAACGAGAGTATCATTTATGAAGAATAATGAGCTCATATGCGGTTATTTTGCTCTTGAAGCTGATTCCTAAAAGATTCAATTATGATCATGTATGGGCAAATGCAAAATGAAAATGCGAAAAGCGCGAACGAAAGAGCAAACGATGTGTACATACACAACATTTTTTTCAATGCAAAGAGCAAAAGAGCATAAAACCAACAAATGCAAAAGCCCTGCAAATAAAATTGGACCATCTGATCCATTTTGATAAAATGGACTACTCCATGGACTGGTCCGATGTAATGCAAGCATGGACCATGTCATTGTTAAAAAGTGTTTGTAGTGAGACGACATGTCTTCGTTTTTTAACGAAATGCATTCGTTTTTAAACGACTTTAAAACTCATCCTCTTGAGTATACAATGGAGTAGTTTAAAAACTACTCCTTTGTAGTCCAAAGGTGGGTTATATGGTCCTCTCCTAGGACATCGTAATGTTAAATAGACCAGGTTTATTCCATACGTTTTGGACTAGTCCTGGTCCCTTGTGTCCTACTCTATACAAGCGTGTTTGGACTGGTCGTATTGTTTGCATGGCGTAAACAAACCAATACAATGCCACACATGCAAAGCGTTTAATATAGTGGTGCCCATACCTGATTATGGTAAAGAATGTTAGCTGGGATTTTATAAATGTGAAAATTTGTATATTTGTGAATTTGACTCTTTATATGTTTGTAACGCAATCACCCGAACATTTTTGGATGCAATTTTGCGAACGGAGATGATATCCATATTCAATTACAGGGTACCTTTAAACTCTTTTACCTTTGACTCAGATTATAATAAAGGGTACTTTTAAACTATGGAGTAATTTTAAAGGGGTTAAATCGGGATAAAATTGGTACTTTTTTCTCTTCAAAAAATTTGGTATACAGAGAGATAAGAGCCTGCATTAACATCCAGTTTACTTTGTGTGAGGCTAAAATGAAGAAATGCTGGTTTTTTGTACTCTTTTAAATTTAAATTTGGTAATTGGTTCTTTTTCTCTTTTTGATAAATTTCGTAAACAGCTTGCATATGGTCCAGTTTTAAATATGGGGTATTTTAAAGGGATAAAAGTGGTCCTTTTTCTCTCTTCGATAAATTTGGTATACAAAGTATCCTTTGTGTGGGGCTAAAATGAGCAAAAAGTGGTATTTTTGCTATTCTTTTCAATATGCTACTTTTGATCACTCTTTTACCTTTGGTACTTTTTCTCGTTTCGAGAAATTTGATATAGAGACAGCATATTGCCTAGATTATAATGTAGGGTACTTTTTGTAAGGCTGAAACGGTAAATTTTCGTGTACAGATTGCATATGGTATTTTTAAAGGGGTAAAACGAGATAAAATTGTTACACTAACTTACAGTTTGCTTTCTGAGGCCGAAAATGAGGAAAATTTGCTACTTTTGGTACTCTTTTAGCTTTGGTACTTTTGCTCTCTTCGATAAATTTGGTATAAAGAGTGAAGACGGTCCAGTGTCCGGAATATATTTAGACATTCCTTGCCTTTCACATAGACAGTTGAATGTCGGTTGCTTAAGAAAAACGAAAGCTGAGAACTTATGAGTTGGTATAAGTCTTGAATCTTATAATCCCTGCTAGCATTTTTTTTTAAATCATCGGTATGAGTCTTTTTTGAGTACTTTGATTAATCACTTGCACGCTTAAAAATCGACACAAAATGACTCGCGCTTATGATTTAAAAGGGTTTTACTTAAAATTCAATAACAACAACTTTTAAAGAAGAGTCGAAAATGTCTCTAAGCTAATAAAAAAATGAATCTATACGACCCTTCAAGAAGAGTCGCGGGTAGGGTACCATTTTCTCCCGAAAAAATTATCATTTACGATCAGGAAATGAGCGCATAATCTGGTATTTTAATCGCGCTGAAGAGTCAAAAAAGACTCGAATATGATTAAAAATTTCAAAAAATGGTAGCTGGAATGTTGTGCATATAAATATTTTTACACAAATAAGTATGTATGTATATGTAGATGTAGGAAACTAAATCAAATTTCTATAATTATTTTTTCCTAAATCTGGCTTTAAATTTCAAGGGAAGAGCTTTAAAAGATAAATCTATGTAAATAAAAAATCTTGAATAAGTTTTATTCAAGGAAAACGTAACAACAATTTGAAGGTTCTGTTTTTTGCCTCAAAAGATTCTTAATAATTTTTCTTCTTTCTAAAATTATTTAAAAACACCCGATGCGATTAACTTTTCGAATTTATTTTTTATACTAAAAAGAAATATTTTGAAATGTTTCACTTTGAGACAACCGAAAGCCCTGACTTAGATTTAAACTTTTATTTCCACACACGCTATTTAAAACTAAAAATTTATTAAGCATTTTGGTCAATATAACGGATTAAGTATTATTTGTCTTTAATTGAAAAAAATTAGGTAAAAATTTTGGTTATCAACGACTTATTTTATAATTTATATCGAATACTAAATTTGATTTTCGATTGTTGTTAAAAAAATAAATGCATTATTTGATTTTGCTTTTATTCCAAGTTCTTTAAATCATCATTAAAAAATCACTTTGCATTTTAAATTGTTCTAAGCACTGATTTAATTTGAAATGTTTTTATTAATAGTGTTTGAAATATTAATAGATATTTGTCAAAATTGTTTTTTTTTTTAAGTTTTAAAATCCTTTTTAGAGGAACTCACTTTAGATATGATTTCTTTTTTTTTTGAATAGCAACAAAACACGTGACAATATCGCAAGATATCCTTTATAGACAAATATTAATGGAATAGTTGTAAAAAAAACACACGCGTTTTGGGAACGAGACACGTCTACGTTTGAAGGCTCGTCAAGTGTTGTTTGTTGTTTGTTCAGAAAATGCAAACGTTTATATAGCGATGCAACTGAAATGAAAACAATGATTTTGTTTGCAAATCTAATGCCGTTAGATTTGCTAAGACTCTTCTTTGGTTTAACTTGGCAGCACCATCATTAAAAACAACAGCAACAACACCACCACCGCACCACACAGCAGCCACATCAAGTGCATTTATTGTAACAAGCAGCAACAAGCCCTAATGCAGCTTCTAAGTCTCATACCTACACTAACACAAAACATACTTGTACTCACACACACACACACACACATACATATAAAAAAAGATGCAACTGATTTTTTCTAATGAAAAAAAATTCACATACAAAGACAAAACAAAAAACTTAGACAACAAACTTCATCTTCAAAGAAAAAAGTGAGAGTCATGCGAAACTAAAAACTGGCTTATTGAGAGAATGGCTGAAACTGGGATGCAAAAAAGCTTTAACTCAATTACAATTTTAGAACTTAAACACAACAACAACAACAAAATTTATGAAATTGTTGTTGCCCAATGTTTGTTTTATTAGTTTATACGATCGGTGTGTCGTATACGTAATAACATTCAAGTGAAGGCAACAAGTGTGTTGGAATTTTTTTGTTGATGCTGATGTCTGATTGTTTGTGCTTGAAAAAAAGCAAACAAATAAATAAAACCAATAATAACAACCACAGCGGCAGCAGCAAAAAGATTCATAGGTTAAAATTGGGCGTTGCGCATGCTCAGTTGGATGTTTTTCGAAAAATTGTGCGATCTGATTTTTTTAACGTGCTTGTAATGTTTATAAAGCTCAATTAAAAGTTTATGCCAAATATTTGCAACAGGTTAGTCCTAACTGATGATTAAGATCGAATAACTGGATATATTTTAATCTGTTCTTAATGAAACTTTTTTAGATTAGCTCTTGTGTTCGAGATATACCGTTATTCTGGAAAAGGTACACGTATATCTTTAACATATCACTAACAACAACGTATTTAATCTGTGATAATAAATTGTCTCATATATATTTTTATATTTTTTCTATGTTTTAAGGAACTCTATTTATTGCTTCTTTGAAGAGCACTTTTAAATATGAAAAACTAATTTAATAAAAATTAAATTTCATGAACTTAAGCCTAATTAAAAATATTAAAAATTTGGATTAAAAACCATAAATAGTTCAACAAAATAACCACAATACTAATTATTTTCTGGAAGATTCTCATTATCTTCATCAGTCATTTGAACATAGTTTCAAATCGTGACCATACATAAGAATGCCTTAAATTTCATACATAAAAATACAAGAATAAAAATAGTAGTACGTCTTAGTTTTGAATTTACCGAATTTCAAAACAAATTCATGTCGCCAAATCAAAACTTAGGTCGCCAAACAAGTTTGAAAATCGTCACGTTTGGCGAGAAATCGCCACATCTGACTACCCAGAGAACGGTTTAAGAAAAACTAAGATTAAAACAATCTTAAAATGCGCCTAATTCAAGTACTATAAAGTTGATTCAATCCCCAATTCGTACTTGAATTAAACCAAAAGTGAATTTAGGAGGAGAATTTTATTATGATTGATTTACTTACCCGTTTTACACCTTACAGAATTCAATTATAAAACACCAGCATGTTTCCCGATATGAGTTTTACTTTTAAAACTTAAGCAAGAGTTATCAATTTTACTTTTTAAACATGAAAATAACGTGTTTTCGTCTTGTTCTGTGGTTTTGTTAATTTGTAGAATCAAAAAATTTTTTGTCTGAAATCGGTCCTACAAACAAATTCGCAAATTCTAACAATTTATTTGCATTTTGTTTATTGAAAAAAAACACTGATTTTTTCAAACAAATAATTTAATTGAATCAAACAAAAAGTTTACTGAAATTCATATAAATTTCAAACAAATAATTTTACTGAATCAAACAAAAAAGTTTTTGCACAATCAATGACGCGTACACAAGTAAACACTGTAGGAGAAGATGAAGGCAGTGCAGAGCGGCCGGCTGGCCGTGAGACACATTTTTTATTTGGAATAATTTTTGAACAAAGTCTCATTAATACTCACACAATGGTTTTCTTCATCACTCACTCTTGCTGCATCCTTTCCTTTGCTAAAGAAGAAGAAATTTAACCAAAATCGGCAGCAGACCGACTCGATATGTTTTACGTCATCATTCTATTTTTGTATTTGATGTATTTAACTAAACAGTTTGAAAAAATTGAATACGGGATTTTGTTTTTCATTCTTTTTTACCAACTTTTAAACCAACAAAAGATTTATTTTGTTTCTTATAATGTTGTTGTTGTTTCTGTTGTTTAAAATGAGTGAAAAGTTTTTTTTATCTGCAATTTTTTTTTTAGTACAAACCTCGTAATGCTTTTTTATGTTGGCATGTCATAACGTCCAGTGTCATAGTGTCCATGGACATTATGACACTTTTAAAAGTGTCATAATGTCCATCAGAGAAATGTCATAGCGTCCGCGGACGTTATGACACTTTGCAAAGTGTCATAATGTCCACAACTTAACTTTATGGTATAACAAATATCAGCTTCGCTAATCAAAGCTTCTCTGCACAGCCGGCCTTCGGCTGTGCGCAAGGATTTTTTCCTCTATGGTATAACAAACACCGGCTTCGCTAAGTACCTAAAGCTTCTAAAATCGCCTTGTTTCCGAACGAAGACCGATTACGCAGAGAAGCTTTAGTTAGCGAAGCCGTTTTTTGTTATACCGTAGAGGAGGTAATCCTTGCGCCCGGCCTAAGGCCGGCTGTGCAGAGGAGCTTTAGTTAGCGAAGCCGGTATTTGTTATACCATAGAGGAGAAAATCCTTGCGCCCGGCCGAAGACCCGCTATGCCGAGACGCTTTAGTTAGCGAAGCCGGTGTTTCTTATACCATAGAGCAGAAAATCCTTGCGCTCGGCCGAAGGCCTGCTGTGCATAGAAGCTTTAATTAGCGAAGCCGGTATTTGGTATACCATAGAGGAGAAAATCCTTGCACCCAAAAGTGTTTTCGTTATATATTTAATATATACACCCAGAGAAAAAGCAGCGCTACAATTTTTAAAAAAATTTTAACCATATTATGTTTAATTTAACCAAATCATTGTCACCGAAAACCATATTATGTTTAAATTAGTTTCTTTAAAAATAGTTTTGTTGGTTGTGACTATAATAAAACATGTTTTCTCTGCGCGTATGTAGATCTTTTTTTTGTATATAACTTCTTTATTAATTGTGGACACTGTGACACTTTTGAAAATGTCATAATGTCCATTTGCAAAGTGTCATAATACCCACGGTTATTTTCAAAAGTGTCATAAAGTCCATGGACACTGTGACATTTTTTGGAGTCGATACTATGACACTGGACGTTTTGACATGCCACCTATTTTATCATCTGTCTTAAAGCGTCCAAAAATAGACTGTATGTGTTTTTTGTTGTATTTCTTATATTTGACATAAAGAAGTGTTGCTTACGATCAAATAAAAAAATGCAAGAAGACAACAACATTAAAAAGCGATACATATTTCATACAAAATTATGAAAACTTGAAACCAATAACGCGTATATTATATTTTTGAATAGTTGTCAACATTTTTGTTGGTTAAATAAAAATCAAACAAAAATATTAATTGAATCAGTACAAAAATTTGTATTTAATAATTCAGCAATAATTTTTTCTGTGTACGGCTGTTAGAGAGAGGAGTGTCACAAGTTGCTTGTGTTTTTGACAAGGCGACCAACGAAAGCAACAAATAAAATACAATGAGAAATTGGGAATTATTTCCTTGTGAAGGTTACTTTATATTATTATAAACATTTTTTTCATTTTTCGAATTTATTCTATGAGTTAAATTTCAGTTATGTATTTTGTAAAGCTTTTCTGTAATAGTTCTATTCCTTTAATTTTTCAGAAATGACTTTATACACTACCAGACTATTATATTGTATTTTCTTTTTACATTTTACCTTAGCCTTCCTTTGGAAAGCAATGAGGTAAATTGAATGTTCAGAAAAATTTACAATTATTAGACACCAGCAGAATGTAATGCATTTTCTGCATTTTATGTTGTGTTTTTGGTGTTGTACTTGTTGTAGTATCGCCACCACCGTTTACATGAATTCGCCTTGGATAAATGACATTAAAACGCTCAGTTTGTAGTTTTACTCTCAGACTGGCACTTTGAACGAAAAGTTTAAACTTTTTTTTACCTGGTTTAATAATTTTGTACTTATTTTAAGAAATACCGGGATTGATTTTCGAAAGTTGTCCCATTTAGGATTGTTTTAAAAACGTTTTAGTGTCATTCGTACTTAAATTTTTGACTACGACTCGTACTTAAATTAAGTATAAAAAGCTCAATATATCTCGAGTGTTTTTCTTTCTGTGTATGGAATGTTTAAAGTCTATCAGGAATGCAGATAGAGTTAGCAGAAGAAAAAGAAAACACCAATGTAAAATATCTATCAATAATAGAGACCGAAAAGAAAGGTCAAAGGTGTGAAATTTTAAAAGAAGGTTTTGTGCTCATATAGTTTGGTGTTCCACATTCAGAAAGAGCTCGAGCAGATGTAGGCTTTCTTATATATAAAGACACGATAGAAATGTTGTGTGAATGGATATTCTCAGTTCAAAAATTAAAGAAAAATAGCCCTCTTCTAACCCTATTGCAATATATGCACCGAACGAAGATGATAGCATAGAGGCAAAAGATGATTTTAAACTCTACAACAAACTGTTGAACATACCAACAAATGTTATACTACTTGGACGATTTTAACGGATTAGCTGGTGCTAAGCCTAAAGAGGTAGAGAAAGTAATCGGCAGGTAAGGTGAAAAAGTTGAAAATAACAAAGGGATATGTTTACTGCTATTTTGCAAACCAGCTGGCCTGCTCAAGGAAAGCCAGCTCGCAAATGTAAAATAAAGATCAAAATGGCTTATTTCGATGACCAGAAAAAACCACAAGATAACGTTATACATCAGCAAATGGAAGGCGGGAACCTGGTAACTACGTGACTGAAATTCAAGAACATGCTTTTAGATGCAGCTAATGATACATGTGGTACAGTAAAATGCGGAGGAAATCATGTAAAATGTGCCAAATGGTGTGCTGGTGATGGAAGCGGAATCGTATAATTTATAAAATTATAAAAGTCAAAGGTCTGGTTCGCAAAGCAGAAGCAACAGAGGACTTCGGTCACTTCCTTGATAAAAACCATGAAGAGGACAACAACCATTTTTTTTAGAGCTCTGAAGTAACTAAGGCAAGAGAAAGAGTGTCATATGAAGTTTATTCAAAGCAAATAAGGTATACAAGGTTTTCATGGACGGACACTGTCAGTTCTGTTCAGACGGTGATTTTGGTATGATACAATTTTTAGGGCGACTATGATTTTCTAGAGTTACAAACAAGCATTAATAATTAAATAAGCTTAAATTATAATCGGTTTTACAAGTGCAAACGGATGGTTTATAATGCAATTAGGAAGACGTTTTGGTAAAAAAGTTCAAATATTTTTTTATAAGAAATTATAAACAACGCAATTAAATATTTATTATTTGAAGGTCATACTGAGCATCTGATGGAATATTTGTTTCTGTTTGGAAAACAATTTTAGGGGTTTCCAGGTATAATAATTAAACTTTAAGGTACGAAACTCTCCAATACCTTAGTTGGCCATACCAGCAGAAAGCTGAATATACTGGTTTCACTTCTTTTGTTGAAGTTCCGCAGTATCTTCATCATCATGTCTACTCGTTCTTGATTAGTAGTTGTACTTTGTTTAATGCGATAGAAATCTTTTAATTTATGTTTTTATTGGTAATATGAATTATTTCTGTTACGCTACAAACTAACCAGTAACTTATGAGCTTTAAACACACACTCATTAGAACCTCTATGCATCAGTGTACTTGCCCCATACTAGAGTATTTAAATATTCTTTTGTGTTTTAAAATTAAAATAAATTTTTCTGCGTGAATATAACTTCTTCAGCAGTTGTGCTTATTGATTTAATTTTGAATTATTATTTGAAACTGTCATCATCAAGACATGTACCGCCAAACACAACCGCTACCAATACTGCTCACCTTTAGCACGAATTGCTGCGACAGTGAGTATAGTTGTAGTGGTAGTTGCTGTTGCAACAACTACCTAAACATGCATCATTGCAACTGAAATTCATGATCAGTTTTAGATGATTATGATGATGTAGTTACTACCAACAACTTAAGAAAACACACGATCAAACAATTCAACAAATTTAAATTTAATACTCTCAAAAGCCGTTCATAGCAACTAATTCTGAGATAATTACACTTAAGAGTACAGCGAGCCAAGCAACTGCCAATGATGAGTAATAATTTTATTTTAATGTAAAATATATTTCTTTAAGCTTAAATTAATTTAGAAAATATCAAATATTTGTTTGAGTATTCGTAAAATAACTTACATCGATTTTGTAATCTATAAGTCGGTTAAATAACTTAAGAGTCGCATTATTTGTGGCAATTCAAGCACTTGACATTTTGACATTATCGCAGAATAGTCGTAGACAAATAAAAGAGAAACATAAAATTCTGTGAAAAACGCATTGGAGTCATAGAAACAGCTGAAGTGTTTAAATCATTTGATTAAAATTATTACATTTTCACTCCTATTTTTATACCCACATCACAATAGTGGAGAGGGTATTATGCATTTGTGTTGATGTGTGTAACTCCTTAAAATATTGGCCCAAGACCCACCTTTAAGTATACCGATCGACTCAGAATCACTATCTGAGTCGAACTAACGATGTCCGTCTGACTGATTGGCTGTCCATGTAACCTTGTGCGCAAAGTACAGGTCGCAATTTTGGAGATAATTTGATGAAATTTGGGTCATAGGTTCTTATTCGCACAAGGACCAAGGCTATTGAAAATGGGCCTATTCGTAGGACCACGCGGGAAGACAGGGGAAATTTCTTCCTCTAAGAAACTATCAAACCGATTTTAATGAAATTTAAAACATAGATCGAACCATATCTATATGGATACAAAAGGTATGCATTTTTTAAAAAAGGGTAAGGTAAATTTCTGCCTCTCAAACCGATTTTAATGAAATTTAAACCATAGATAGGTCCATATCTATATGGACACATAAGATATACAGTTTTTTAAAAAAATGGACCACAAGGGGAGTGGGGGCGATTTCTGCTTCTCACAAACTTTCAAACCAATTTTAATGTTTCTTTTTTTGTGTGGTTTGGTGTAATGCCATAGCTTCGGCAAGAAAAAACCCTTCATTTTGATAGTTAGTTATCGTTGTTGCAGTTTTTGCGATAATTTAAATTAACAATTTTCTTATTTCGGTCAGCTTACCGATCTACACGCAGAGAAAAAATATGGTTGGGCATGGTTACGGCAACAACACTATGTTTAATGTAACAATATATTGTTGTTGGACACAAATAATTGTTATTTTTATTCAATATCAACAATATTATAGTTACTGTAAACATATCAATGTTTATCGCAATTATGAATTTGAGTATTGTTGACCGAAAAATAATTATTTTTCTAACAACTTAATTATGATAACTTTCTAAACATATTATATTTCTCATAACCATATCATGCTATTTAATAGCCATAACATGATAACTTTCAATACATTTATCATATTATGTTAAAGATGCAATCGAACTATTTTTACTCTAATCATATTATGTTGGCGCCATTTGTAAACCTCAAGAAATACGTTTAAAATCAATGGTTATACACTATATGATACCAAGGGCCCTCGAGATAGAGCTTGTGGAGGTTCTGCCATTTTGATAAAAACCCGAATCAAACACTACCTAATGTGTGGTCATCGTGAAGATTATCTCCAAGCAACGAACATTTGTGTTGAAGAGCTGAATCGAAACATAGTAATCTCATCCTTATACTCACCACCTAGATTTGCAATATCAGAAAGCCAATATTATAAATATTATAAGTCATTGGAGCCCTGTTTCCTGGCTGCTGGCGATTAGAACGCTAAACATACCTTCTGGGGGTCACGACTAATAACACCAAAGCGTCGTGCTTTGTATAATACAATCTCTTAAATGAATTTAAATGTTGTCGCGAGCGGACAACCAACATATTGGCCTGCTGATCCGCAAAAAATTCCAGATGTCATCGATTTCGGCGTGGTTAAAAACATCCCCACAGAAACGATTCACGTTGAAGCTTCGTTAGAATTATCCTCTGATCAAACACGAACAATAGTTGCTATAACAAACACCAATAGAATTGTATCTCCCTCTGGCTACATAGCGACGTCAGCTTCACAAATAAATTGGTTAAAATATAAAAAATATCTCAGTACCCATTGCACAGAAAATATACCGCTTAGCACACCGGAAAATGTGGATCTCTCTATTGTCAATTTTGACAGTTATCTTAAACTAGCTGTTCAACATTCCAGCAAACCCGTCAAAAAACCAATTATAATAAAATATATTTTACAAATGCCGAGCGCCTCTTGAATGAAAAAAGGAGAATGCGAAGAGAATAGCAATTGCACAGATCCCCTCAACTTAAAAATGAATTAAAAGAGTGTACAAAAAGGCTAAGAAAATTACTGCAGACTCAGAAAACTGCTTCCGTAGAAAAATATCTTAAGGACTTGGATGCCACTCCACAATCAGGCTACTCATTATGGCGTGCAGCTATAAAACTCAAACGACCAGTTATCTCGAAACCACCATTAAGAAACCCGAATGGAAGTAAGGCAAGAAATGATAATGAAAAAGGAAACCTGTTTGTAAATCATTTGAAGAACGTATTTACCCTAAATATACCTGACGATATAGCGGACGAGTTGCCGCCTGTTTATGTTAGAGCAGCTATCCCCCTAAGATTTGAGATAAGGGAAATAAAAAGGGCTATTTGTGAATTAAACACCAAGAAGGCACCTGGTTTTGATAAGATCAGTAACAAAATGCTTTTGGAGCTACCTCGCATAGCATAGAAAATTATTCTTTATATTTTTAATGCTATTTTACGCCTTGAATACAATCATCAAGAATGGAAGGTCTCCTTAATAACGATGATACCAAAGACAGGAAAAGATCACACAAAAGTTGAGTCATGTAGGCCTATTAGCTTATTATCTAATATATCAAAGCTGTTCGAGAAGCGCTTAGCATCAAAATTAACCCCAATTTTAAATGTCAATGGGTGTATACCTAATCATCAAATCGGCTTCAGAAGAGAGCATAGCACAATTGAACAAACCCATCGGATAGTAAACGCCATAAGAAAAGCCTTTGAAGAAAGAAAATATTGCTCCGCTGTTTTCATTGATGTTTCTCAAGCTTTTGAGAAAGTCTGGCATGTAGGCTTGTTACATAAATTGAAGCTAAACCTACCGGTTAATACACACAAGCTGTTAGAAAGCTACCTGGTCGGTCGAAAATTTATTATTAAAGAAGGCGATTTTTTAAGTTCTCCTTAGCCAATTGAAGCTGGAGTCCCTCAGGGAAGCATACTGGGCCTACTTTTATACCTTATATATACCTCGGATATGCCAACAAACAATCACACCCTAACCTCAAGTTTTGCTGATGATACAGCTTTTCTAAGCGTACACGAGAACAGTCGTGAAGCATCTCGATACCTGCAGAATCATATATTTCAACTAGAACTGTGGTTTAAACAATGGAGAATAAAGGTCAATGAGCAAAAATGCGTACATATAACATTTACCTTGCGTCGGGAAACATGTCCCCCTATTAAAATCAATAATCAACTAGTGCCTCAAAAATCGCATGTCAAATATCTCGGTATTCATTTAGATCGGCGTTTAACATGGAAATGCCATATAGAAGCAAAATTAACCCAAATGAAACTTAAAGCAATTCAAATTAACTGGCTTATTGGAAGAAATTCTGTTCTTAGTCTCGATTGCAAACTACTACTTTACAACGCTATTTTAAAGCCAATATGGTGCTACGGTATTCAACTATGGGGCACTGCCTCGGGCTCAAATATCGAAAAAATTCAAAGGCGCCAAAATAAACTTCTTCGAATAATTACAGCTGCCCCTTGGTATGCTAAAAACTCAAATATCCACAAGGATCTCAATGTGCCACTGATAAGGACTATTATTACGAAGTATGCGGTAAAATATTTGAAAAGGCTAGAGTTGCACCCAAATCCACTAGCTCGAAATATTTAAAATGATAGCGGCCACTCTCGCTTAAGAAGAAGAGACTCTACAGCACTTGAACAGAACCCGTGATGAAGAAAATTTTTGTCTGGCACTGGCAGGACATAAAATAAAGCATTAGGTTAAGATTTGATTAATTATTGTTAGTTCATATTTAATATATGAAGATTCAATAAATAAATAATGAAAAAAAAAAGAATTTGTAAAATAATTTTGAAGCAGTTGTGTCGTTTTTTTATTTGTGAGCGGTTAAACAATTAAAAGCTAACATTCCATAAAAAAATAAGTTTAAAGAAATTAAAAAATTAAAATATTAGCGGAGTTCATTCAAGTATTAGTGATGTAATAGTGCAAATGCAAAATATCATAGTTTTTTTGTAAAATCCAACAACAAAACACACAGAGATTTCGTTATATTTTATAAAAGTGTTACGATATTTCATCAACATGGGTTTTGCAAGCCTTATATTGAACTCCGCTATTGGATTAACATTAAGAAAAATTTTAAAAAGCCACAAAATAAAAAAATCGATGCAAAAATATTTTAATTTATTTTGTATTTTTATGACAGCTATGAAAGGTGCTGTATCATAATATGATTGCTTCTAAATTTATTATGATTAACATTATGATAATATGATAACTTCTTAGCTTATTATGATTAACATGACAATAATATGATTAATTTCTTAGCTTATTATGATTAACATGACAATAATTTGATTACTTCTTAACTTAGTATGATTAACAGAATAATAATATGATTAAGGGAAAAATATTAGGATGACATATTACGAGTATATTTAGTCATAATATGATTCAATAATAATCTTAATATGGTGACTACAATCATAATTCTTATCATAATATGTTGCTGTTAGAATATGTTTACCACAACCATGTTTTTTCTTTGCGTCTAGTTTATAAATGTAATTAATTAATTTTAATGAAGTTTATAAACATAGATAAATCCATATCTATATGGGCACATAATTATGATGTAGTTTATAATACTGTGGTGTAGGGTATCACATGGTCGGGCTTGACCGACTATACCTTCTTACTTGTTTTTTTTTTGATTTATTAAAAATTGCTTATAAATTCTATAATATTAAAACTTAAGAAATATTTCGGTCTCACATCAATATCCGTAGTATTTTATACCCTACAATAGACTCGTACTTACAAATTTCAAGAATCTTTTACTTTTTTTTAATGTGATATAAATCCAATAACAACCTTAATGAAGAAACTTTAACATATAAAAGAGATTTAAAAAATTTTGAAGATTTTGGTATTGCTAGCCCAAATGTTTTTCTCTGAATCGAAATCATAATCTATATATATAAAAATAAGTTGCATTGTGTTAGTAATTGATGTTCTCTGAAATGCGTGAACCGATTTTATTTCTACAGTTCACGTGGAAGGTGAAGTCAATACCAAGGTTTTTATATGCCAACGGTCTTCAAATGTGTATTGGTTCATGAGTTATAAGCATTTTCGTGAACACTACATTCATTCCGAAACATGTATTTATATTCCCATACAAATATCAACAAAATGCCCTCCATTTTGAACTCCTCCGTAACGGTTTGACCGATTTTTAAGAAATTTTGTATGTGTATTTTTTAGGTATGAGAATAGGTCGAAAAGTATATTTTATATCGCTAGAGGGCGCAAAATATTGCAATAGGGGTTAAAGCTCCCACTCCCACTCCCTCCGGTTTTCTTAAAATTTGGAATGCAGACAATGTAACAGTTGAAAGAGAATAAGGAATTGGGTGTGAAATGGGGTAAGAGGGCTGAAAGCTCCCCCTCCCTATATCTTCGTAACTAATCAACCGATGTTTTTACAATTTAGCAGGCAAATAGTGTTACAGTTGGAAAGAACTATAGAATATAGTTTTTATTATTTAGGGCGTGAAATAGAGCAAGAGGGGTAAAAGCTCCCCTCCCTCTATCTTCTTAACTAATCAACCGGTTTTCTTGAAATTTAACATGCTTACACTGTGACATCGGAAGGAGGACAGGGCATTAAATAGGACAAGAGGGGTAAAAGCTCCGCCTCCCTATATCTTCTTAACTAATCAATTAAGTTTCTTGAAATTGGGCAGGCAAATAGTGTGACATCTAGCCAATAATTTTTTCTTTAAATTTGGCTAGCAGACACTGTTGCATCTGAAAGAAATAAGTTATGTGGCAAAACATCGTTTGCCGGGCCAGCTAGTTATCTATAAAAATAATATCTCCAAACCCAAAAGCTTTACAATAAAACAACTCAAAGCTGCCGCTTAGTTGTTCTTTCTTAAAAGATCTGTTTTATATTTAACGTGCCCTCTCAAAAAAGAGCCAGTAATGTTTCTTAAGTATCGCATGCGATAAAAAATATATTAAAAATATCGCATGCGACAAAAAATATTTTAATAAAAATATCTTAATTGTATATGAATATTTTTATAAGTTTTTGTAAAGTTAGGGGGAAATATGCCATCTCAGTTCCCAGATACTTCCATCTCAGGGATAACATGTTCCGAGGCAACCATAATATTGTTTTGGCATCTTGATGGATGACAAATTTAACTATAATATGGTTGCCAGTGACATAAATGTTAAATTAACCATACCTACCATGATTAAACATTTTCCATAAAAATAGTTTTTTTGGACTTGACCATTAGAGATGTCCAAAAAAATTAAAGTGAATTCTAAAGTGAATATTTGACTTAGTTGTATATAAAAACATGAAATATGAATGAAGTGTGGTGCCGATCGGATGAAGAAAATGGCGAGGCGGAAATCGATTGAAAATTTGAATAGTGAATAGTGAATACAAGGATAAAAAGTCACTTTATTTTTGTCAAATTTTTTGAATGTCGTTAAAGTTTTAATCTAGATGATAAATTAATTGAAATGTTAGTATTATTATGTTTTCAAAAAGGTTAGGAACTAGCCCAGTGGTAAAGAATGCCTCAGACAACTAATGTGCCAATTATTACTTGACCGAGAAATTCGAGCAAACCCCTTAAACATTTTTGAAATTGATTTGTGCAATATGATTTTTTTATTCACAAGACTAAAAATTGTCAGATATGGAAAGTTTTTTTTTGTTTGACGTTAACCTGTTTGTGATGTTAAAAACTCAAAAATTTTTGTGGTGTCTTTTAAATCCCAAATTTCAATATCAAATTTGTCTGCACTACAGACACTTGCTTAAAACATTTTAGAGAATGAAATTTAAACGGTGCTTAAAATCATTCCTAGGAAGTTCATATGTTCTAGAAAGTTGTTTATTAGATCTTAGGCACATTTTTGTAGTTGATTATTTCCTTGAATTTTGAACGGTTTGCTACCTTTAGACCTGAACAGGGGGAAAAAGGTAAAAAAAATCGAATTTTTTAAAGTTTTTTGCGATTTTGATCTTGAAGATGAAGTTTTTCTGATTATATGTCTTAGAGGGTAAATCCAAATTCCGAACGTTTTGCAAGTTATGAGCCTGAGAAAATGATCACTTTTTGCAAAAATGACACCGAGGCCCCAAATCTTAGGGGGCCCATAAAAAAGTGCATGACTTTAGGCAAAACTGGGAGACACGGGTATTTTTTGTTTGGTCTTTTATCACGTAGTGGTGTTTGTATATGGTTATTTTCCCATGACTAAAAAAATTACACAAAGTGAAATAGCCAGAATCTCTATCAATAAAAAATGAGGATATCTGTTCAATGGGATAAGGGTTAGATCCCCTGCAATGGACGTATCTTTTGTAAAACAAGCTAATGCTATGTTCACACTTGGGCTTATAAAGGCGGTTGTACTCGTTTATTGTCGCCGATGCTACATCACGCTCAGTATTAGGTACCCTCATAGGTTTCCATGTGATTAATGAGAAGATTTAGTTCTAATCATGTCAATTTGAAGAGATTAACAAACCACTTCAATGTATGCTTAATCGCTCGATTTTGGTGTAATTAGAGCCTAATCACGTTTGAGGGGCTTAAACGCGTTTAAAACCCCAAGTGTGAATATAGCATAAGACCATAAAAAAAGAAGATTACCTATGATAGTATCTGCATTAATTTTGTTATGCAATCTTTTTATTTCTATAAAATTTATTTCTCTGGAAGACTGATGATAAATATCGGTCGACTTATTTCCACAAAATTCAGATTATGCTTTACTATCTATTATTGAATATCAAACCTTTAACGTTTTCTTGCCATTCCGTTTGCTTTTAAGTTTTAAATCTTTAAGATTTTTTTGCACACTTCATTAATAAAACACCTTAATTGTGTCTGTACAATTTTTTTGTATTGGAATTTATTAATCTTTTTAAATTTTTCCCTTAGTATGAATATCGCAAATCATAAAATGTGAACTTGTTTCTGGGTTACTATCATGAGATCAATCTCTTCTCAGCTCCAAGATGCCAAATTAATTGCAACAATCATTTGAATTTATTTCTTGCAATCGTTTCTTGTTTATCGTTTCAGACACGCAACTCTAAGATTCATTCAGCTTGTGATTTTTTTGTTGTTTTTTTTTTAAGTTTTGGCTTTAACTAAAATTAAAATTATTCTTTTTTCGTTTTAATAATTTTAATTTGCAGTTTGTAATGCGGGGTGTGGGGGGTTTTTTTTTTTGCTACGATTTGAAAACTTCAATAAGACCAATTAAAACAAATTGCATTTTGAACTAATGAATACTCTTCTTTAAGGAATGATTTGTTATTTACACAACTTGAAACACGTGTAGAATAATTGATAGATGGATGAATGGATGGTAAGATTTTCTTGTAGATTAGCTATAGTTTTAAGGTTTTACATTATTTCAAGCTGACTTTTAATGAGAAAATTTTAACAAAACTGAACGATTTCAAATTAAGTAATCAGAAATTGCAGCAACGTTTTAATTATGGGCGGAATATAAGATTTCTAGCCTAGTTTTTGAAGAAAATTAATGAGATAAGATTATGTATTTTATAAAACGACAAGTCAAGGTGACAAATTACCTGACAATAAAGTACTTTCAATTGACTTGATATACAAAAATATTAAGGATTTTAATTAAACATTTTTGAAATAAAAATGCAGTAGAAACTAAATTTTGCAGTCACAATTGTGAAACATAGATACCTACAATCAATTTTAATTGTTGATGATGGTCTTCCGATGTTCCGCAAAAGCGTCGCACAGTTTTTTTTGTATACCATTCATTACAGACGGAAAGGCCGTTGTTTCGGAATGAATTGCCATGAGTACCTGTTGTTTAGACCTAGGCCTACAGTGCTTTTCGCACTATGTGGAATATACGTCAACCAACACCCACATGAGTGAGAAAACACACAGGTTGGAATTTGAGTGTATGATCCGGCAGAATAGTATACTCATTCCTTGCTATGAAGCTGGAAGTATCTAACCTTCACTGATTAAAGGCAAGCCGCTGAACAGTAACAGTATATAGAGAGATCCTCAATGGTTGAGGCAGAATTTTATAGATCTCCATTTGCGACATTGTCTTTAAACAAGAACCCCTACGTGAACCCTAAAGGGTTCTTATCACCAGTAATACTGGAAGCTATCTTAAAATATAATTTATTTATTTTGAGACCATTTTTCCTTACGCATTCACATAGCAACACTTATTCTCTAAACAATGCTATCATACTTTCAAACATTTTGTAAGCAACGAATAATCGGAACAAAAGAAAATGAATGAAATAACAGAGAATTTCGTACCGATAATTTAATTATGAGCTTTAGGATTTTTGCCTAAAGTTTAAGACTCAACTCTAGTTGAACACTTACTTGTAAATTGCATTCACTAGGTCGTGATGTTTAAAGCCAAGTGACCTCTTTTTTCATATTTTAAATGATCACACCGCACTATGCTTACACCACATTTTCCATTTAATTTGCCTTAAAAAGCCGCCATGAATAGAGTATGTTTTATTTTGCCAGCGTTTTTCCGTATGCTCTCACATATAGACACTCAATTTATTTATTATTATTTATTAAATTTCATAAATTTATTAAACAGAAAACTAAGAACAAAAGAAAATCGAAAATGCAAACAATTAAATGAAATAGTAAAGGGTGGTTAAATTTTAAGGGCCGGTGTTGAATGTGAACCACACCTAAACGTCAAGTTTTTTTCTGCATTTCATTTGACATTTCTCAATTTCAGACTAACTCAACTTGAACCGTGGAAAAAAAGACAATCGAGAAACGCGTTAAAGTTATTCAGGCTTCTTATGAAAATGGGCGTTAAAATTAAGAAAATGCATATCGTGCACTTCGTAATTTTTTCGGTCAATTTAATCGTCCAAATGTGCGTACAATTGGAAAAATCGTGCAAAAATTTGAGCAAACCGGATCTGTAAGAGATGTGAAAGCACCACTACATGCTTGTACAGCTCGTACTGCAGAAAATATTGCTGCTGTTCGCGATAGTGTGGCTGAAGAGCAGTCCGCCTCAACTCGTCATCGTAACCAACAATTCCACCTCTCACGCTCGTCGTTGATGAGCATTATGCATAAATACTTCCCAGTAAAAAAATTTGGTTTTTTTGAAGCACTTGAAAGAATAAACGCATAATCGAGCGCTTCAATAAAAGAGCTTTTATGCAGCAGTAAATTATAAAGAATAAAATATACAAAAAGCTGCTATTTTAGTGCTGACAACGAAGAAGGTTTTAAACAATTTAAAAAAAGGTATTTAAACAAGTTAAAGAAAAACATTAGTTGATATTTTTATATAGTTAGCCCTTAAAAAAGCACTTTAGGAGTTCTTGGTTTGCATGTTAAATGAAGCCCTTAATGTCTGCAGAAAATAGTCCTCCAAAGCGGGAACACTACATACAAAAATCAGTCATCCCGTCAGCAGGTTTGAAGCGATTTCAGGTATGAATTCATACATAAAACCTGCTCCTTTTGGAGCACATTTTTTACTGGGTTACATTTACACGCTTACAAGGTACAATTGACTAAAGAACTTAAGCCTCTTGACCATTCCAAGCGTCTTCAATGGCCAGAATGGTGGCAAGAAATGGCAACAGAAGATGATCCATTTTCGAAGAAAATCATCTTCAGTGATGAGACACATTTTCACCTCAGTGGAAATGCAGAAAGCAGAATTGCCGCATTTGGGCGTATGATAATCCAAGAGTGATTGTCGAAAACCAATGCACTCACAAAGAGTGACTGTTTGGTGCGGTTTATGGGCTGGCGGCATCATGGGGCCGTATTTTTTCCAAAATGAGGCCGGTCAGGCAGTTTCTGTGAATGGTGTTCGCTATCGTGAGATGATAGCGAACTTTTTATAGTCCGAATTGGAAGATATGGATATGGACGGTATGTGGTTTCAACAGGACGGTGCCCCTTGCCACACAGCTAACGAAACAATGGCTCTTTTGCACGACAAATTCAATGGCCGTGTTATCTCACGTGGTGCCGATGTCAATTGGCCGTCAAGATCATGTGATTTGACATCGTTGGACCTCTTTCTTTGGGGTTATTTGAAAGAAAAGGTGTAAGTCGAAAGGTCAGTAACAATTCAAGAGCTAAAGGATGAGATAGCTGGGAACATTAACGGCATAGAACCTCAATTATGCCTCAGTGTCGTCGAAAATTTGGACCATCGGATGGAGGTGTGCCGCCGAGCTCGCGGGGGCCATTTGGCCAATTTTTTGTTCCACACATAATTGAACCATACCAATATTATCATAATAAAAATAAATGACAATAGTTTCCTAAATAATTTCTGTTTTAATCAAAATCATCGGCCCTTAAAATTTAACCACCCTTTACGTATATGAATTATGAATTAATTATAGGCAAGGCGAGTTGAATACTGTGCGGCCTCCTTAGCCTACCTCATTATCAGCTGTGCAAAGGCGAATTGGCATTTCAAACCCGATGTGTCAAAAATCGTTTATATTTTTTCCTGTTGACTTTCACTAAAATTCATAAAATTGAACATTTTGGCAAGCAAAATGTGAAAGTTATGAATTAAAATTTCGCAAACTATTCAATCGAACATTTTTACACTTTTTTTTACTCTCTTTGTGTATTAATTAGTTGTTTTTGATAGGTTGGTAAAGTGGTACCAGGCAAATTTTCCTATTTTTTTGTTGTTGTAGTGGTAGGGTCACCTAGTATGCAATTCGCCTCGTTATGGGCTTTGTTAATTTTGCAGGGATCTTGCCTGAAGTTAAAAACTTATTCTATTTCAACACTTTATGAAACAAAATTATGTGTGTAGAATTTTAAAACAGAATTGAACTTTTAGTAAAATTTTTATTAAAAACACTTAAAAAACCGAGTGCTTTTCATATAAATTTTATTACACGTTCAATCACTTGTGTTGTGAATACAGCACATTAGTATTTTTGGGATAAGCCTTTAACTCTTTACCAATAAAATTTAAAGTCATGCCTCTTCTATCACGGATAGAAGGTCTTAAGAGAAATGATGTCTTACTCATAATTTGAACTTGTCAATTTATACTAGAAAGACCGTTAATGGACAAAGAAACGAGAAAGATGGCCTTAATTTTTAAATTTAGCTTGGACAGTTCCAAAATACCATAATACTTTACAGTCAAAGTCAAAAATTATAGATAACTTTTTTGGTGCACTTTGAACCCGATAACATTGTAAACTTCTGAACGGGTTTTTTTCTGTTAGGACCAGCACTGAGAGGATGACCCCTACTAATGCATTGAATTGTGTTGGAACTAGGAAAATATGTTGTGGAAAGGAGGATAGAGGGAGTAGTGTTTGTGAACATTCGATTTGAACTTAATCATGTTGTAAGTGAGAAGGAAGACTTCTGCAGAAAGGTTATTCCACATATGAACTGCCCGGGAAAAAAACGAATTCTCTCTGTAATGCGATTGTACGATTCACCTGCCAATCGACCACATAAGGATGGGCTCTTGAGGAAAAACGTGTATTACGAACAAACGTACGGGTTTCGGGAACCAGATCCCTAATTTCGTCAGAACACATCCCATTGTAGTGACGATAAAACAGGCAAATACAACCTACATTGCGACGGTGCTCAAGGGAGTCAATAGAATTGGATACCCTACTGTCACCAATGAGAATCTTCGCCCTCTCCTGCACGCGGTCAAGAAGCTCCAAAATAGACTTTGAAGCACCGGCCCACACATGAGAGTTGTATTCCGGATCGGATATAGGTGGTATAAATAGTAAGGAGATCAGATGGAGTGAACGGTTGCATTGGAGACAGATTTAAAACTGCGTTTGGAACTCAGCCCTTCATTCTAATGTTCAATGTTTTTTTTTGTAATGAATTTCATAGTAGCAAAATGGATTAAAAGGTCTATGTGGGTAAGTAAGGACTGAATACTTAGCCAAACAAAGAAATTATCTTTTTGAAACCCAAAATCATTTTAATATCTTTACTAGGAAGCTATTTCATATTCTTGTATATTAGATACCACCATTTTTAAAAGCTGGCTTGTACACTTCTCAACCCTGCCAAATTAAAGTGTTACATATTTTCTTTACATTGTAATTCAATAAGCCAGAAAAATATAAAAAAACATAATAATAATCATCTTCATGTTCATAACTGCTAAATGTCGAAATTTTTTTTCTTTATTCGTTTATTAAATTACAAATTGGTCAATTATTGTTGTTAAAAATTACCAAAAATATAACATTTTAAAATATTTAATTCAAACATACAGACGGACAGACAGCCGGTAAAACTAAACAAAAAAACACACAGACATAATAAAATGATGATCTTAAATCTTTAAATACTAAAACAGCAGAAAACCCTCAGAAAATTATCTATTGTATTTGTGGTAAATCGCATGAAATTTAAAAAAAAACGACCACAACACAACGATCGACTTCCAACTGAAGTGCAGTGCAGTGGAGCAGTGAAGCGTAGTTAAGTGCAAAAGTGGTACAACTTGTAAAGTTCAAAATTCCAGACACACCTCCGCTAGCAGAGCACCAGCATTTAGACTAAAGTTGTTTTTTAATATTATTTGTTGGTTTATTTTTTGTTTTATATGATCGTGTTTTTGGTTTAGATTTTCAAACGTTTTTTAAATAAACTTAAATACTTAATATCAAATAGAAAACGGAGAAGCAACAAAAAAAATGACTTAGTGACTGAATTTTGATTTTGATGATGGCAATTTCATTTGGGTTTCTATTGTATTTTTTTTTTTTACTAACATCAAAAGTGAAAAGTTACATGCAAAAGGCGTTAAAACAAATAGGACGGATATCGGATATATTATTTGTTTACAAGTAGTTATTTCTATGAATGGCTCACATTGGTTTCTGTATACTTTCTTGCAGATGGGATAAAAAAAAATAAAAATAAATAGTTAAGTTAATGTTGCTATTAACAAAGTTAGCTACTAATCAACCTTAAATTAAGAGTATCTTAATGTATACCTTATAACATCCCTAGAGGGAAGCGAACTGACACCAAAGTAGTCCCGTGACAGGTCTTTGGTGGAAGAGACTGGTTCTAGTTTTAACACTTTCTATGAATAAGACCTATCACTTTTACATGGGGTTGTCATTGGAGGGGGTCAATTGACACCATTTGACCAATCACAAATCTATTCTAAATGGACGTGTTAAGTGACAGTTACTACAATGTAGTATTATTTCAATACAATGTGGAATTATTTCAAAAAAACAAGTTCTAGAATTAAATTCAAGAACCAAATATTACAAAGTCCCAAAAAATTTGTCACACAACCGGTGAAGACTGTACTGTAATTCATTACTTTTTCTACCTTTTTGTTCGCCATAAACCAGTTACGTGATTGGTTCTCCTTTCACTGGTCATGAGTTCTTTCTTTTTGTACCTGTTCTATTTTCACAACTTCCAGGACCAGTCTGTGGGACCAATTGACACAAATTTCCCGCAGGGATTGGGCACGTTCATAAAAAGAAGCGGTTGAGCTCAACTGCTATAAAACTGTTGACAACACTGATGGGCCCAACAGTTACCTCTTAGAAAAAGGAAATGATAAATGTTATGCAAAATTAACAGCTTATAAATTAAGGCAATTCAATAGGTGAGTTCCACAAGATCTCGGGCAAGTTCGGACTAATGAGAGTAAAATGAAAACTACTCTCTAAATTTGCCGAAACTACCCAACTACGCAAAAAAACCATTTCTGCACTTTTTCAAATACTAATGCTGCTTAGTTTTTAAATTAAGATCTATTTAAGTGATTTTAGACGCTTAAAAGTCATAATATTAGAAAACCAAAACATTTGCATCATTGCATATTTGTATACTTTGTTTTTTTTTATATTAAAGATTATGGGAAATATGTATGCAATAATGTTTTTAACACTTTAATTTTAATTTTAATTAATGTTTTTTAATTCAAATTAAACTTTTTCCTTTGCTTTGGGTAACTCTTTTCTATCGCAAATTTGTGTAGAGCTAAAAATCACAAAGTTTTGCCTTTTTATTACACAATACTTTTTATATTCCTTTACTTTAATTATTTTTTCGAAAAGCTGTATAATATACATAAAAATATAATATAATAGAAATAAAATAAATTTTAATCCATGGATATATTCTTTTTTTATTCCCGATAAAGTACCTAGTTTTAACATTTTGTATTGCAAATTTGTGTACGGCAACATGTTATATTTGTATGCAACATGTTGCTTTACACAAATTTGCGAATAAAATAAATTTCAAATATTTTTGATCTGATCTGGAATCCAAGTGGGATCTGAAAATACATATTTTCAAAATGTATTAGCATTTTTCAAATACAAGACAAAGTTTTACTTAAAAACCAGTACTTAATTATTTAAACAAACAAAAATTTTAATAAGTTATTTAAGTTTTGAAGATATTTAAATAATAAGAGACTGAATTTATCATGTTTTTGCTTTTAGTAAAATTAAAAAACGATTTTTTATGGAAACTTTTTCAGTTTTTAGTGCATATTTTTTATTTTGTTAGTGCATATTTTGAATTTTTTAGTGCATATCTTTAGCGCATATTTTCGATTTTTTAGTGCATTAAAATCTCATCCCTAATTATTAGATTATGTGTTGAGAAATTAATTATAAAACCGAAGATCTTGACCAAATATGTTGACGACTTATTTTGTATAATTCCTGAATCAGAAAATTTAACTTAATTAATAAATAAGTCTCTTCGACCAGCTATTGGGGTTGAGCACAACATGTTGATTTTAGGTATGATAGGAAACAAATTAAACCGACTTTATAAAGAAAGTTAAGATATTAAAAGCAATTTCGGAAGTGGTATTTAAATAAGAGATATGTCCAATTGGTGCCAGGTCAAAATGACAAATGTCATAATATCCAATGTCATAATGTCCAGTATCGTAATGTCCAATGCTATTATGTCCAATAGCATAATGCCCATGGTTATTATGAGATACCAAAAAGTGACATAATGTCAATGGACATTGTTAAACCTTTTTGTATTATTTCACTTTAAAATATTCGTAATGTCCACTTTTTATAAAACAAAAAGAAATAACGTTATATTCTTAACACTTGTATTTGATTTGATATTTAAATTTTTAAAGCCGATGTAGCTGGCTTTCAGCAGGGTACAAGGGTTTTATCGTATTTAGTATAACAAACCCCGTCTACGCTAACAAAAGCTTCTTAATTCGGGATTTAATGTCGGCAATTTTAAAATTAGAATATCAAAATTCGGGATAATAAAGTTGGGGATTTCGAGTTACAGAATTCTGAAATTCCAACGCCCATGAACGTGATGACATTGGACATTATGACATGCCACCAATTAAATCTGGACCGATACCGCTAAAATTCAACATAATGAAAAGGGTTGGAATCAAATATTTTTTAGCCAAGTTTAATCAAAATACTACACAATAAGATTATTATTGGCACAAAGACTTTATTCTGGAAGGCAGTTTGTACGGGAGCTATGTGAAACCATTGACCGAATCTGACCATTTTCAATAGCCTTGGTCTTTGTGAAAATTGGGACCTTATTTCATTAAAGTACCTCCAAAATTGCTACCTGTACTCCCCACTATGGTGGTGTGGGTATTATGAAAAAATCCTCATTTTCAAGTGCTAAAAAATCAAAACTTCAATTTTGACCTCCAATTTCTCAGCAACTGCTAAACCAATTTTTATGAAATTATAACTAAAGAAAAAAATGGAGAAAACGTCTTGGCATCAAAAATGTCTAAAAAATAAATCTACTAGTTCAAAAGATACAGACAATGTGCGGCGGCCACATAATTTTACTTCCTTATGAAAATAATTATTTGGGTATCAAAATAAAACAATCTAAAAAAACTAAAGTTTTTTATTTATTGAAAAAATCATAGTCGAAGAACTTTTGGTGACAACTTTTGCGTCACCTTGTACAGAGTAGCGGAGTGTGTTTTGCATTTGTGCTGATGTTTGTATCATCTTAAAGTATTGGTCCTAGATCCTAGACTTTAAGTATACCGATCGACAAATAATCACTTTCTGAGTTTATTTTAGCGCAAAGTACAGTTCCCAATTTCTGAGATAATTTGATGAAATTTGGTACATAGCCTAATAAACAAGTTAGAATGCTATATTCGGCTGTGCCGAATCTTTGATACCCTGCACCGACCCTTCGAAAGTTTTACGAGTAATATCTTTATGATGTCTATTTATTATTATAATCTTTGTAAAAACAGCATACAAATTTGTTGCGGTTTAGACCTATATAAAATTATTGACCGACAATCAGAATCAATTTTAAAAAGCTTGAGAAGAATATCAGTTTAAGCTGAACTTAAATGATTTTCAGGAGAACAAATTATATAAAAGCCATGGTAAGCTTTGAATCAATCATCCCAAATTCTGCGGAACGATTTCTGGTATTAAAAAACATCAATTTCAATACAGCGGTGCAATTAGTTCAAGCGTTTGCAGTGAATTTCAGAAGGCTGCTAAAATGAAATCTAAGGTAAATTATGGACAACATTTTTCATTTTTCGAATTTATTCTATGAGCTAAATTTCAGTTATGTATTTTATAAAGCTTTTTTGTAATAGTCCTATTCCTACAATTTTTCAGATATGACTTTATACACTACCAGACTATTATATTGTATTTTCTATTTACATTTTACCTTAGCCTTCCGTTGGAAAGCAATGAGGTTTATTGAATGTACAGAAAAATTTTTACAATTATTAGACACCAGCAGAATGTAATGCATTTTCTGGCCCGCTACGGCCGTCGTCAGCATTCTTTGTGTCTCACTGGATAGTGTTACTTTATAAATTGAATGTATTTAACTCAACTATTTTTAACTATTGAATATAATATAAAGTTACCTTCGGAAGGAAATAATTCCCAGTTTCTATTTGTTAAAAATAGTTGAGTTAAATACATTCAATTTATAAAGTAACACTATCCAGTGAGACACAAAGAATGCTGACGACGGCCGTAGCGGGCCAGAAAATGCATTACATTCTGCTGGTGTCTAATAATTGTAAAAATTTTTCTGTACATTCAATATACCTCATTGCTTTCCAACGGAAGGCTAAGGTAAAATGTAAATAGAAAATACAATATAATAGTCTGGTAGTGTATAAAGTAATTTCTGAAAAATTGTAGGAATAGGACTATTACAAAAAAGCTTTATAAAATACATAACTGAAATTTAGCTCATAGAATAAATTCGAAAAATGAAAAATGTTGAATATAATATAAAGTTACCTTCGGAAGGAAATAATTCCCAGTTTCTATTTGTTAAAAATAGTTGAGTTAAATACATTCAATTTATAAAGTAACACTATCCAGTGAGACACAAAGAATGCTGACGACGGCCGTAGCGGGCCAGAAAATACATTACATTCTGCTGGTGTCTAATAATTGTAAAAATTTTTCTGTACATTCAATATACCTCATTGCTTTCCAACGGAAGGCGAAGGTAAAATGTAAATAGAAGATACAATATAATAGTCTGGTAGTGTATAAAGTCATTTCTGAAAAATTGTAGGAATAGGACTATTACAAAAAAGCTTTATAAATTACATAACTGAAATTTAGCTCATAGAATAAATTCGAAAAATGAAAAATGTTGAATATAATATAAAGTTACCTTCGGAAGGAAATAATTCCCAGTTTCTATTTGTAAATTATGGACCGTATATCACAAAATTGCATAACATTATTTCTGGCCATATGAAGCTAAACTGGAAGAAAGTTTACCGCGTATTTAATTATTTTACCAGAGTGGGCTTTAAATGAGGCCTATGGTAAGTTATGTACCGATCTTCACCAAATTTCACAGTATCATTTCTAGTTCTATAAAACTGTGATGTACCAAATTTTGTTATGATAACATTATTTTTTACGTTTATATGCGTACTAAGCTCTTTTCCGGGAGTAAGGTTTATATGGGGCCTAGGTTAAATTATGAACTGATCTTCACGAAATTTCACGGTCTTATTTCTAGTCCTATAAAACTTTTATGTTCCAAATGTTGCTATGATAGCAATTTTTCTTACGGATTTAGGTGTACTTAACTGTTTTCCGGAAGTAGGGTTTATATGGGGCCTAGGGTAAGTTATGGACTGATCTTTACGAAATTTCACAGTCTTTTTCCTGGTTGTTTAAAACTGTGATGTACCACATTTCTTTATGATAGCGTTATTTTTTACGCTTTCATGCGTACTAAACTGTTTTGCGGAAGTAAGGTTTATATGGGGCCTAGGGTAAAATATGGACCGATCTTAATGAAACTTCACAGTATCATTTCTACTCCTATAAAATTGTGACGAGCCAAATTTTGTTATGATAACATTATTAATTATGGTCTTAGGGTAAATTATGGACGGATCTTCACGAAATTTGACAGCGTGATTTCCAGTCAAATAAAACAAATTTTTGCAAAATCTAATCTCATTCCGTGCCTTGTTCCAGCATTTATGTTATTTTTTTTAGCTCTGGTCCTACTGAACCGATTTTGCTGGATTTCAATCCCAAACTGCTTAGGATAACTACAAGCAACTTGGCACCAAGTTTGTTCATTTCTTTTGAGTGGTTCGAAAGTGAGCGTGTTTTCAACAGACGGACAGACAGACGGACATGGCTCAATTGACTTAGAATTACTTTAGGACCCAGAATATATATACTTTATGGGGTCTGAGATGAATAATAAAAAAGTTTCACACGGAATGACAAACTTAATATACCCTCTTCACAACTAATTGTGGTGTTGGGTATAAAAAGGAGCAAGTTGGTCCATAATTTCACATAGACCTCATACAAGCTTTTTTCCGGGGCAGGATCTTTGTGCCAATAAACCATCTTATTAAGTCGTTATTAAGATTAAATTTGGTCCAAACTTATTTAATTGCAATTAAAATTATCTTACCAAATTTTATTGGAATCGGTCCATATTTGACCACAACTTCCATACAAAATCCATAAAATAGCTTTTAATGTTATAACTTCCTTGTTAATGTTAGTATTAACATACAAATTGGAGACAATGGCTTTAACGATAGCTACTATGACATGACAGAATGTTTTCCTGATGGGCTCAAAATTAATCATATGTCCCATATAAGCCCCCTTCCAAAAACCACTTGAAGGCAAACAAATCTCATAAAGATGAAGATACCAAAATTATATTCGGCACAAAGAACTCAATTACATAACTTTGTTGCTCATGAGTCTCAAAAAGGGGATCACTTTAAATTAGTTTTTATATAGAGGTGGTGTACGGTATCATATGGTCGGACTTGACCGATTACACCTTCTAAATTGTTTAATTAGACTGTGCTCTGAATGAATACAGGATGACCTGATATGGAAACTTCTTGTTTACCAAATCGTAGTGAAACTCCTGATACTGTATTAAAAATGATTTTGAGCTTAATGGATAAAACCAGCCACTCTTAAGCCTTTTAGCAAATGTATTTATGCTTATGTGTACATAAAGTTTGATATTGTAGCGACGATTTCTAATTGACTTTATATTTTTCTAGCTGCTACAAATATTTTTTCTTCTTCAATTTTTCGTATAATTATAAGATTCAATACAAGTTTAAATGATTGTTTGCATTCAATAAAACAAAGTTTGGTAAAACATTTAACATACAAGAGAAATACCACCTTTTTTTACCGGCCGGTTTCAGTTAAAAGTGCTTATGAATCTTTTAGTACGAGTATCGATGTTAGTCTTGTTTTATTACATTTGCGAGTTATTTGGTTTTCTTTGTATTTCTTCTTTTGTTTGAGATCAACTTTAAACTTTTGCTTTAGTTTGGATGGGGGTTTTTCAAGCTTTAAATTTCTGTTGAAAACAGAATAATGTTTAATGGTGTTTGGTTTGTGGTAGTGGTGACCGACCAACAAACTTCATAGAAATTTTGTGTAAAATTAAACAGAAACCTAAAGAGAAATAAATAGAAACGAATTAAATAAATGTAGGAAATGTCAGTTGAAATTTATTATTTATAACCACAACATGATCATTATTTTTTAAACTGTGTGATGATCGCTATATTTTACTTCTTTTTCTAGTATTTTTTTTTTTACAAAATTATTCTCTTAACCAACCCATCTACAGAGCTTTGACTATTATAAGTACTAAAACTAAATAGTACTCGTGCATTTGGAAACATTATTTGTATACAACCGCCACCAACATGATGATCCTCATATTTGATTGGCCTTCATGTAAAACATATATAAATCAAAATCTTTGAATGACTAATGCTGACGATAAAATACTCTGCATGTATGATTGACTGTTTACACACGTTATTGCCTCATCGCTTATTTATAAAAATAATCCTTATTCAAAGGTAAAATTCTCATACGTGGATCGTCCCGTTAGTTTTTTGGTTATGCGAAAGAGGCTTCTAGCAAAGGTAAAAGCAGCTACACCTTTCACTCGAGTTACACGATAGATGCGTTCCTGAAAAATCGCGTAAATCGAAATGCAAAATTTTAATTAGCATTGTGGTTATTTTGTTGAACTGTTTATGGGTTTTAATCCAAATTTTGATATTTGAATAAAGCTAAAGTTCATCAAATTTAAGTCTCATTAAATTATTTTGATGAAGAAAGGAATTTTACAACATGAAAATTAATTAAAATTGTTATTGATAATTTTTCTTTCTTGAATGCATCTGGGCTCGAACCAAGGCTTTTACGGACAGGTTACCCTTATATGTTTCGATTGCAACCACTCAATGTCTTCATAGGGTTTTGCTGTTTAACACTCAAAGCCATCGACGACTGCTGGCAGTCAGTAGTCAAACATCAATCTTAAAACCAAACTGTATTTAGCCTTTGGTAGATCAAAATTTGCTTTGATGAACTTTAGCCTAATTAATATATCCAAATTTGAAATAAAAATATTTGCATGAGGAATCGTCTAAACCGAAAAAACCCAAATACGAATAAATTTAAGATTTTGTTTAGAAAATTCATTTATTTTAAAGTAAATTAAATTCGGTTCGTCTGCATTGAAACTTGATCAGGAGATTATGAATGAATTGGCTCCAATATCTTAAATTTGTATAACCTCCACCACAATAAGTTGTGAAGGGGTATAGTAAGTTTGTCATTCCGTGTGAAACTTTTTTATTATTCATCTCAGACCCCCAGAAGTATATATATTCGGGGTCCTTGAGTAATTCTAAGTCGATTTTGCCATGTCCGTCTGCCTCTTCGTCTGTCCGTCTGTTGAAAACAAGCTCACTTTCGAAAAACTCAAAATAAATAAACAAACGTGGTGTCAAATTGCTTGTAGTTATCCTGAGCAGTATGGGATTAAAATCCAGCAGAATCGGTTCAGTAGGATCAGAGCTATGAATCAAAATGTGGAACCACCACCTTAAAAAATGTTGTTACAAAAACTCACAGAAATGGTGGAATAATGCACAGAATGATATAAGATTTTGCAAACATTTGTTTCATTCGACTGGAAATCACGCTGTAAAAATTCGTGAAAATCCGTTCATAATTTACAATAGGCCCCATATAAGCCCTACTCCCGGAAAACAGTATGGTACGCCTAAACTAAATAACAATGCTATCAAAACAAAATTTGTTACATCAAAGTTTTATAGGACTAGAAATAAGACTGTGAAATTTCGTGAAGATCGGGCCATAACTTACCCTAGGCCCCATAGAAAGCCCGTTCTGGTAAAATAATTAAATACGCCTAAAACCGTAGCAGATGTAGATATTTCGGTAAACTTTCTTTCAGCTTAGCTTTATATGACCAAAAAAAAGTTATGCAATTTTGTGATATCCGGTCCATAATTTACCTGTATTGAAATTTATGTTTTTTAATAACAGAATTTTGGGATGATTGGTTCATAGCTTTCCATGGATGGCTTCAATATAAATTGCCCTCCTGAAAATCATTTAAGTCCGGCTTTAACTGTTACGAATCATTATATTTTACTCAAGCTGTTTAAAATTGCTAAAAGAAGCATACAACTTTCTGATTGTCGGTCAATAATTTTTTATAGGTCTAAACCGCAATCAATTTTAATGCAGATGTCTGTTTTTATAACTATTATAATACTAAATAGACATCATACATGTATTACCCCTAAAACATTCGAACTGTCGGTGGAGGGTATCGGCTGTTACATGATCAACGTCTGTTTGCCAATTTATAGCAAGTGCAATTAAAATTTGGTAAAAGTTTGACGAAAAATAATACTTCTCTTTTACTTTAATAGTGTCATAACTCAAAAAGCACGATTCGCAGTGCCATGATTGATATTGTGTAAAAATATTCAAAATTTCCTGTTTGTGGTGTAAATGTGCCGGTTCAAGACTCACCTTTTACAATAGCCATTGACTCAGAATCACTGGGACTAAGCCGATCCAACGATGTCCGTCCTTCATGCGGGCTGGCTGGTTGTCTGTCCATTAAGATAATTTGATGAAATTTGACACATTTGTATTACTTGTCATAGCCTTTTAGAAAATGGTGAACATCGGTCCATAATTTCATATTGCACCCATACAAACTTCTTTTTGGAATAGAGTCTTTGTGATTAAATTTGGCCTTAGAATATTTTATTGCACAAAATTTTATTAGCATTGTTCCAAATTTGACCACTGTCATAGAAAAATGTTGTCCTGATGAAGTCCAGCGTTGGCCAACGTTCCAAAAAAAACTCAGTCCTAAAATTAACTTACTTGTTACACATAAATCAAAATTTTTACCCATAAACCTTAACTTTTTAAAGTCCTATTATAATCATATGATCAGTGAATGAAATTCGTTTGGTTTTCTAAATCAGCGAAATCTACTTATCATTTCAACTAGCGCGCCCATACAAATATGCTCCGGTATAACGATTTTGACACGAAAGCGCCAATACCGAATGCACAAAGCATACAGAGATAAAAAAAGTGACGCATGAAAAATGCCTAAATCATTTGCGAGGGCAGCTTTCGAAGAAAGAGACAGAAAATATTTTTTGGTAGTGAAGTGGCAATGTGTAAAAACAGGCCGCTACTATCAACACAAATTGCGAGATCAAAACAAAAAATGCAAAAAGGGCAGCTTTCGAAGAAAAAGACAGAAAAAACACAATATTTACTGTCTCGTGACGCCTCTCTGTGCTCTGTGACCGAAAGAGCGAAGTTCACCGAATTCGGCTCATATATTTCTTAAATATAAGAAGTATTTAATATTAAAAATCAGTCAAATCGGGTGAATCAAATTGAGCTCTTATATAACTTTCTGTTTATTTTTTTTCACCTATGGTGAAGCGAATATAAGATTCGGCATAGCCGAATAAAGCACTATTACATGTTAAATTTATGTTCAGTAGCACATGGCAGCTGTAAGACATGATAGTTATTATAAGTCCCAAGGGATTAATATCGGTTACACACCATTTCAACTTGATTTATGGCTTTCTAAAAAATCTATGACTAAACTTATTGACTCTTCATTTGCAGTCGCTGCAACATTCGTTCAATTTGTCGTTTGGTAAAAAAAACAACAGAATCAAAATTAAAAACATTTAATAGAGCAGAGTAAATTTTTCACATTTGACATACAATTATAGCCACAATTTATGAGTGTAATAAACAAAGATTATGGATGTGATGATACGTGGCTCTATGTACTCCAAAGAAGTTGATTATTCACAATGCTGTGTATACAAATACAAGTCAATACAAATTCACCTAAATCGATTTTGATACGTACATAAGTAGTTGTGCAACAAAAAAGCGTGAATTATTTTTATTGAATTGAAGTTGGCATTAAAAGCATGAGCGTTGCATCGATGGATGGACGGATAGATGATTGGTTGGTTGAATAAATGCTTTAGAACACACTCTGGGAATCAAGTAACACGTTCAGATCATGACATTAAGTATTGACGGAATGCATCTAAAGTTAGAGACTTGTATGACATTCTAATAACATGATCATAAACAATAATGGATGCATGTGTCTATTCAAGTGTGAAATGTTGCATTTTTTTTCAATCCAATTCTGACAATAATAGAAAATGTTCATTGCAAGAAATTTAAAACTACATTAACAATTAAATGGTACTTAGCTGATTTTGAGGAGATATGTACGAAGTACATTAACATAATTTTTGCAACAAAAAATAAAAAAAATATATACTGTAAACTGAAACTAATCAAGGTTTTTTTTTTATTTCATTACAACAATAAAAAAAACGTCCTTGGCCAATTAGAATCAGTTCATACACCTAATTGCATTTAACAAGTTGTTCTATCTAACTCTAATATAAATAAATTAAATTGTTAATTGAACATTTAATACAAACGCAAACAACTCTTGTGAAGTCTTTGAAATAAAGTCTGACATTTATTAAGCTCTTTTTACACAAAAGATTTTCAGTTAAATCAATAATGTCAGAATAAGAGTCGGTGTATGTATAAAAATGGCGCCTTGAAATTTTACATGATTTTTTTCCAAATCGTTGAATACACAATTTCCCTCTTTTAATTTCATCTGAAGTCTCATTATGTGTTTAATGTTCCTTGCTGTTGATGTAATAAAAATTGCTACATGTAGACTTTCTGTCACATATAAGATTCCAGATAACCCTTCATATCTTTAAACGAAGATTTATCACAGATAAATCTAATATTTTTTTCCTGTTTTAATTAAAAGCGCATAGAGTTGGTGGAGTGCCATGCTTTCCTCCTCCGATTTAACGCCTTCGGGTTACTTTTAATGGGGCTATGTTATGTCATTGGCTTATGCCGCAAAATCTCAAATCGTGAAGCATCGGGAGCGGTATTGCCAGGTAATTAGTTTTCTTCCCCCCAAAAAAAAAATTTAAAACCCTCTCGAATTTAACGTTTTTTGGAAATAATTTAGCTAAATGTAAAAGTTAACACAATCATTTAATTTCAATTACATTGACTGGACTCAGTTTTAATTTACGTAATTATATTATAACCTAAATTAATTAAAAATCGAAAAATTTTAAACATTTATCGACTAGGAAGAATAACTTGATCAGTTGCAAAGTTATTCAAAAATGGAAATTTAGCTATTTTCCCGTGAAGACACTTCTAGACACTTATATTGGAAATCTAGCGATTTTTGCTCAACCAAAAACAAGCTGTATGATATAGTATAAATTAGTAATTGTAAATACAAGCAAATAGTGAATCCGCCTAAAAACCAACAAATTAAAATTATGCCTCTTAAACTTTCTCCCCGAACAATTATTAAATTTGCCTCTTAATGAAATAAAATTTGCTTAATTTAGGGGGAAACCCCTTAAACTGCCAAGTCTGATTGGAATCCAATACTCAAGCTACCATTGACGCCGTAAGGCCAGCTTTATTGGAAAAATTAGACAAATCAAATGGAGGACATATTTCATTTTAAAAATATTTCTGTCTAGTATTGTCAAACTCTTCTTGAAACTTTCTAATTTTTAAATGGTACAATTTATGCCGCTACTGACGGGGTATTTTTTATTTGAAAAGTTGTGAATAATGATGGTATGTATGTATGTAGTAATGAATTTTCCATTCCTGATTTAAATATGGATTCTTTATAAAAGAAATATGAAATACCCACAAAGTCAATTTAATTTGTAGTCTCTTAAGCTCAAATTAGACGTGACATAACCATAGCAAAACTGTATTACCATCACCACTGTATTACTAAAATGACATAAGCATACCATACAAACCAATTCAATTTTGGTTTCTAAATTCGACGTTACGACTGTGGCATTATGGTTATGTCACGTCTAGTTGCACCTTTAGTCCCAAATGTTTAGTCCCTATTTAGCTAAAAGCAATGGTTTCACCAAAAAAAATATTATTTTCAGCTTTTGGTTAACCATTAGTTAAACCATCATATTATTTATTTATTGGTTAACTACTACATAGAGAAAATGAAAAACCAACTTCAATTATAGTATTTGTTGGGCATTTATACTATTAATTAAATCCCGTACTGATTTTCCGCCTGGAAACAAATTGATCATATCAATTAACACATTTGTAACAGATTTTAATAATTTACGGTTTTTTTTTACTTTGAGCCAACATTCAGGGGAAGCCCCCTACTAATGCAATGCATTGTGTTGGAATTAGGAAAATAGGTTATTGGGAGAAGGAAAGAATTTTTTTGTAGCCGACTGGGAAGACTTCTGCCGGGAGTCTATTCCACATACGGCCAGTTCGACCAAGAAACGAATTTTCTCTGTAATGCGTTGTGCGATTCATTGGACAATCTACAACAAACGGATGTGGTCTGCTGGAATGGCGAGTACTACGGGCATGCACCCGCGTCTCAGGGATGAGTTCGCCCATCTCAGCTGAACATCTTCCGTGGTAATATCGATAGAACAATGCCGCACAACCCACTTTCCGACGATGCTCCAAAGAGTCAATAGAGCTGTATACCCTACTGTCGTTGATGACCTTCAACGCACTCCTTTAGACCCGATCCAGAACTTCAAGATAGACCTTGAAGCACCTGCCCAGATATGGGAGTTGTATTCCATTTTCGGTCGGATATAGGCGGTATAAATAGTGAAGAGATCAGACGGAGTGAAGTAGTTCTTGTACCGTTTTAAGAAACCAAGACACTTGAATGCTTCTTTCGACACTTGAAAGACATGTTGTTTCCAACGAACATCACATTGAATTTTCATGACCAGAACATCAAGAGTGTCTGATTCCTCAATATCTATACCTCCCATGGTTACAGATGACGCTGACTCCACAAGACGTCTGTGGGTCAACATGCAACATTGAGTCTTACGAGCATTCAAATCGACCCTATTCGCAAGACCCCACTCGGAGATTGTCGTAAGGGCAAGATTGAATGTGTCATTCATATTCCGTCTCATAGCTTCAACCTCAGTAAGGCCTGGTCTATGATCAAAGGAAAATGAATGATAAATGCTGCTGTCATCTGCGAAAGAATAGATAGGATTGGAAGTTAGACAAAGGAGGTCGTTAAGAAAAATAAAAAAAGTGTAGGAGAAAGAACAGAGCCTTGCGGTACACCTGAATTTAAATGAAACTCCTCCGATGAGAACCCATCTATAACAACACGAATAGACCGGTACTTTAGAAAGCTCGATATAAATCGAGAGCAATCACTACCGACTCCAAACGCAATAAGCTTTGAAACGAGTGCACCATGCCACACACGATTAAACGCTTTGGAAATATCCAGAGCAACCACTTTGCTTTCTCCAAATTGCTGAATAGAACGACTCCAACGTTCCGAAAGAAACGCTAACAGGTCTTCCGTAGAACGACTTCTACGAAAGCCATACTGTCTATCACATAAAAGTGAATTGAACTCCAGATAATTTACCAAGTGGTGATTGATCATGCTCTCCATGATCTTCGGGAGCGTAGAGCAAATTGCTATAGGTCGGTAGTTTTCGGGGTTTGTAGCCTTAACCTTTTTTGGGATTGGCTGGACGTTAGCTACCTTACAGCAAGAAGGAAAAACTCCCACCCGGTACGAGTAGCTAAACAACTTTGCCAAAAGACGAGACAGCGACAATGTACACTTCCTCAAGACTAAAGCCGTAACACCATCCGGCCCCGGGGACTTGTTTATGTTGAGATCTTCAAGGACCCTTTTAACTGCTTTTTCCCATATATAAACAAAAAACTATAGTAAATATAAAACAGTACACACAGTGATGGGAATGAAAAATGTTTAAATGGTGACTGCTGTGCAGAAAAAGTACCAAAGCACTTGGTATTAAAACAGTATTTTGTGTATGTAAAAAATTTTAAGATTTACATATATTATAGATTTACAATAAACAAATTTGTATTTTAGCATACATATATTGTATTGTGGTGTATGCACCAAACAAGGTTTTGATACCATTTAAAGCCTTTTATTTGTTTCACATTTCCATTGTATATGTATATGCATTTGTTTATTTTCTAAATCTAAACATAAATATATTTGTTTTTATGGAAATATGTTGTATTTTAATACCCGCATTCAATTTAACATATCAGCAGCCCATCACTGCTTTACAACTTTCACGTAACAACGGCATAAAATCTGTTTTATACAGATCGAGACGTTGCGTCAACGTGACACTTGAATTCAGTAAGCATTGCATTGTTTGCAAATAACAAAACGACCCAGACGTTCCGTTAGAGGACTTGGACGTTCGACTAATTCTGCCTTTATTTGCAATTTCGTTTTTTGTATGTCTGGAAAAAATTAGAAGCCCAGCTGCATTTTCCAATCTATATATATAAAAATAAGTTGCATTGTTAGTAATTGATGTTCTCTGAAATGTGTGAACCGATTTTGTTTCTGCAAAGTTCACGTAAAAGGTGACGTCAATACCAAGGCTTTTATGTATCAACGGTCTTCAAATGTGTATTGGCTCATGAGTTATAGCCATTTAAGTGAACACTGTATTCATTCCGAAACATGTATTTATATCAGTGATAACCAAGCCCCGAACTTACCAAGCCCCGAACGCACGCAAACACAGATATTATGTACTTGGGTGCGGTCGCAGAGACTGATGATAGCCTGATGTTTTGAAATGAACAAAGTTGTTGTATACACTGATTTATATTCCCATACAAAAATCAACAAAATGCCCTCCATTTTGAACTTCTCCGAAACGGCTTGACCGATTTTTATGAATTTTTGTATGTGTATTTGTTAGGTATGAGAATAGGTCGTCAAGTATAATTTATATCGCTAGAGGGCGCAAAATATTGCCATAGGGATAAAAGCTCCCACTCCCCAATCTTCTGAACTAATTAACCTGTTTTCTTAAAATTTGGCATGTAGACAATGTAACATCTGAAAGAGAAAAGGGAATAGGGTGTGCAATAGGGTGAAAGCTCCCCCTTCCTTATATCTTTTTAACTAATAAAATTACTAAAACGCAAAATTCACCATATTAACATTGGTATTAAAAATATGTTAGATGAGGATGACTACAAAAGTTTTATTCACAAACAAAAAGACAGGTCAAAACAAAAAACAAAAAATACAAAAGAGACACAAATACACAAACTTGATACACTGAAAGAAAAAATGTTTAAATTCCATGGTCTGAATTTTAATGAAAATTGGTTTGAGAACAAAACCAATGTGGAGATTCCAATGGAAAGTAAATTGTTATTATCATTAGGTAAGAAATTTGCTCTACCGATAGACAAAAATAATTTTTCGTCACTACACTTAATTGCCGATGTTGAACAGTGTATACAAGCAATGGATGAAAACGGGGATCAGGAAAAAGATATAGTTAGGACAAAATTTGAAAATAACATCACGACCTTCAAAAGAAAATTAAAAGATTCACCAAAAGAAAAATTTATTTTAACAGTTTACGAGAAAACAAAAAAGTTTTTGAAAAGGCATCTTGAAGTTACAATAATACAAGCTGATAAGGGGAACAAAACTGTAATTATGTATAAAGATGAATATAACCTCAAAATGGAAAAATTATTAGATGAAAAAACAACTTACAGAACTATTAGAATCGATACGACAGCGAAACTTCAAAGAGAAAATAATAATATTGTTTCAGAGTTGCACAAAAGTGAATATATTGATATATGGCATAAAAGAAACTTATTGTGTTCATCGGCCATCGCTCCCAGAATTTACGGCCTGCCAAAAATTCATAAAAGAGATACTCCACTTCGGCCAATTGTTTCCTCTATGCAAGTTCCCTGTTATAGACTCTCAAAACATGTTGGACAAATACTAAAACATATTATTTCAGACGAATATAACATCAAAAATTCAAATGAATTAAAAAATCAGATGAAAAATATTAAAATAGAAGAAGACGAGATTTTAATGTCATTTGATGTCGTTTCCCTGTTTACGTATATCCCGGTACATATGGCAATAAAAAATATAATGGGAAAATGGGAAACAATAAAGACCTTCACAAAAATTTCAAGCTCGAAGTTTCTAAAAATACTTAATTTTTGTCTCTCCGATAATAACTATTTTGTGTTTAATAAGAAAATTTATAGCTAGATACTTGGAATGCCTATGGGCAACCCTCTTTCTCCTACAATAGCCGATATAATACTTGATAGCCTACCTGACGAAGCGATAAATGAACTAAAGAAGAAGAATATCCATTTTAAGTACATAGTTAAATATGTAGACGACATATTAGCGATAATCAAAATTAAAGATAAAGATGAAATACTGAATGTTTTAAATACTTACCACAACAAAATTCAATTTACCACAGAATTGGAAGAAAATAAACAGATTGCCTATCTAGATACTAAGATACACAGGGACAATAACAGGATCACGTTTGATTGGTATGCTAAGGAATCATCATAAGGAAGACTAATGAACTTCAATGCTACACAGCCTAAACATCAAATTATTAATACGGCAAAAAATTTTATTTTCAGAGTTTTAAATATTAGTGACCAACAATTTCATGCCAAAAATATTAAAAATATAAAACTTTTATTAATCAACAATAGTTTTCCAATTAAACTCATTTATTCATTAATTGAAAAAACACAGCTAAAATTAAAAAATAATATCACTACACAAAATACTGATAAAAAAGAAAATACTTTTTTCAGTGTACGATTTATTCCTGGTTTAACGGATAACAAAAATATAAAAACAACAATAGAATCACAAAACATATGTTTTGCTTATACTCCTAACTCCACCTCAGCACAATTTTTTCAAATGTAAAAGCACCGATTGAAAAACAACAACAATGCAATGTTGTGTATGAACTTGAATGTATGGGAAATGACGAAAAGAAATGCAATCAAATATATATAGGTACGACAAAACGATCATTGCAAACAAGAATGATTGAACATAAAAACGACATAACAAAACTTAGAGAATCAACAGGGTTGGCAACACATATTCTGTCATCTGGACATAAAATCAACTTTGATGACGTTAAAATTTTAGACATAGAGGGTGGAGAAAGAAAAAGGTACACAATAGAAAGCTTACGTATACAACAAAAAATAGAAAGAACAATGAACAAAAAGGACTGACAATATAAATACAAGCTATAGAGTTGCAATATAACTCCAGACTGTGATATTAATTTTTAAGCTGCCGTTTTAATTTATTTTTGTGTTAAATGTTCTTTGTTTTTTGTAAAATTTATTTATATTTAGTTTAATGTGAAAATTACTGTTAAATTTGTAAGTTTAAAGAAAAAATATTTGGTGTATTTATGTTTTATTAATGTTTTATAATTTGTTAATTAAATAGACGTAACCCTGATGAAGTCAACAAATAATTGACGAAACGTTGGAAAATATGTAAAGAAAAGTTTTTTATTTACATTAAATAATATAGGCCTAATAAGCTGACTTGGTAAAATTCAAACATAAAATATTATTTAAATTTGGCCAAATAACACATTAGTAACGATTTTTTTTTAAATTTCGTAGGCAAAGAGTGTTACAGTTGGAAAGAACTAAAGCCAATAGTTTTTATTATTTACGGCGTGAAATAGAGCAAGAGAAGTAAAAGCTCCCTCTATCTTCTAAACTAATCAATCGGTTTTCTTAAAATTTGGCATGCCTACACTGTAACAACGGAAAGAGGACAGGGCATTAAATAGGGCAAGAGGGGTAAAAGCTCCGCCTTCCTATATCTTTTTAATTAATCAATTAATTTTCTTGAAATTTGGCAGACAAATAGTGTGACATCTGGAAAGAACTATAGCCTTTAATTTTTTCTTAAAATTTAGCTTGCATGCACTGTAACATCTGAAAGAAATAAGTTATGTGGCAAAACAACGTTCGCCGGTCCAGCTAGTTTTTTATAAATTTAAAAAAAAACGTTTCGAAGTTTTGATAAAAAAAAAAACGACTGCGCATATTAGAAAAAAGGCTTTACTTTTCTTAAAGGAAATTTTATTGGGGAATTTCGTTTTTTAGTTTTTTCAATAAGCTAAAGCGTTTTTGAGTAACGAGAATATATGTTGTGCAACCTCCTCCATTTTCGAAATAACGGCATATAGCACCACTGGATTCAGCGTACTCGAATAAGGTTTAAACGACAAGTGCCCAGCTTGTCTAAAAAAGTGTCAATTTCTAGCACAGTGTTTTTAACTAATGACTGTAAATTTGGTCCTTAATTAGTTAATACATTTTAAATTTTAATGTCAATATTCAAAGTTAAAATTAAAAAAATGAAATACTCAATATTATTTTTTATATTTGTTTTTTTATTAATTAAATCTAAATTTATTTATTAAACTGTATTAAAAGTTATTGATTAATTTTTTCTATACACATTAATTCAACTAAAAATACCTTTAAAATCAGTTAAGAACTTTTCTTCTTCGTTTTCTACTGTATTCCCTGAGTGTAAAATACATGAAAGAGATGTTTAAAGAACTAAATTACAAAGTTAGCTTGAGTTGACTGAAAACTTAATAATATTTGAAATGCTCAATAACATCACGACCTTCAAAAGAAAATTAAAAGATTCACCAAAAGAAAAATTTATTTTAACAGTTTACGAGAAAACAAAAAAGTTTTTGAAAAGGCATCTTGAAGTTACAATAATACAAGCTGATAAGGGGAACAAAACTGTAATTATGTATAAAGATGAATATAACCTCAAAATGGAAAAATTATTAGATGAAAAAACAACTTACAGAACTATTAGAATCGATACGACAGCGAAACTTCAAAGAGAAAATAATAATATTGTTTCAGAGTTGCACAAAAGTGAATATATTGATATATGGCATAAAAGAAACTTATTGTGTTCATCGGCCATCGCTCCCAGAATTTACGGCCTGCCAAAAATTCATAAAAGAGATACTCCACTTCGGCCAATTGTTTCCTCTATGCAAGTTCCCTGTTATAGACTCTCAAAACATGTTGGACAAATACTAAAACATATTATTTCAGACGAATATAACATCAAAAATTCAAATGAATTAAAAAATCAGATGAAAAATATTAAAATAGAAGAAGACGAGATTTTAATGTCATTTGATGTCGTTTCCCTGTTTACGTATATCCCGGTACATATGGCAATAAAAAATATAATGGGAAAATGGGAAACAATAAAGACCTTCACAAAAATTTCAAGCTCGAAGTTTCTAAAAATACTTAATTTTTGTCTCTCCGATAATAACTATTTTGTGTTTAATAAGAAAATTTATAGCTAGATACTTGGAATGCCTATGGGCAACCCTCTTTCTCCTACAATAGCCGATATAATACTTGATAGCCTACCTGACGAAGCGATAAATGAACTAAAGAAGAAGAATATCCATTTTAAGTACATAGTTAAATATGTAGACGACATATTAGCGATAATCAAAATTAAAGATAAAGATGAAATACTGAATGTTTTAAATACTTACCACAACAAAATTCAATTTACCACAGAATTGGAAGAAAATAAACAGATTGCCTATCTAGATACTAAGATACACAGGGACAATAACAGGATCACGTTTGATTGGTATGCTAAGGAATCATCATAAGGAAGACTAATGAACTTCAATGCTACACAGCCTAAACATCAAATTATTAATACGGCAAAAAATTTTATTTTCAGAGTTTTAAATATTAGTGACCAACAATTTCATGCCAAAAATATTAAAAATATAAAACTTTTATTAATCAACAATAGTTTTCCAATTAAACTCATTTATTCATTAATTGAAAAAACACAGCTAAAATTAAAAAATAATATCACTACACAAAATACTGATAAAAAAGAAAATACTTTTTTCAGTGTACGATTTATTCCTGGTTTAACGGATAACAAAAATATAAAAACAACAATAGAATCACAAAACATATGTTTTGCTTATACTCCTAACTCCACCTCAGCACAATTTTTTCAAATGTAAAAGCACCGATTGAAAAACAACAACAATGCAATGTTGTGTATGAACTTGAATGTATGGGAAATGACGAAAAGAAATGCAATCAAATATATATAGGTACGACAAAACGATCATTGCAAACAAGAATGATTGAACATAAAAACGACATAACAAAACTTAGAGAATCAACAGGGTTGGCAACACATATTCTTTCATCTGGACATAAAATCAACTTTGATGACGTTAAAATTTTAGACATAGAGGGTGGAGAAAGAAAAAGGTACACAATAGAAAGCTTACGTATACAACAAAAAATAGAAAGAACAATGAACAAAAAGGACTGACAATATAAATACAAGCTATATAGATGCAATGTGATATTAATTTTTAAGCTGTGGTTTTAATTTATTTTTGTGTTAAATGTTCTTTGTTTTTTGTAAAATTTATTTATATTTAGTTTAATGTAATAATAGGCCTAATAAGCTGACTTGGTAAAATTCAAACATAAAATATTATTTAAATTTGGCCAAGTAACACATTAGTAACGATTTTTTTTAAATTTCGTAGGCAAAGAGTGTTACAGTTGGAAAGAACTAAAGCCAATAGTTTTTATTATTTAGGGCGTGAAATAGAGCAAGAGAAGTAAAAGCTCCATCTATCTTCTAAACTAATCAATCGGTTTTCTTAAAATTTGGCATGCCTACACTGTAACAACGGAAAGAGGACAGGGCATTAAATAGGGCAAGAGGGGTAAAAGCTCCGCCTTGCTATATCTTTTTAATTAATCAATTAATTTTCTTGAAATTTGGCAGACAAATAGTGTGACATCTGGAAAGAACTATAGCCCTTAATTTTTTCTTAAAATTTAGCTTGCATGTACTGTAACATCTGGAAGAAATAATTTATGTGGCAAAACAACGTTCGCCGGACCCGCTAGTTTTTTATAAATTAAAAAAAAAACGTTTCGAAATTTTGATAAAAAAATTATAATTTTTTTTTTAATTATATTTCTAAAACGACTGCGCATATTAGAAAAAAGGCTTTACTTTTCTTAAAGGAAATTTTATTGGGGAATTTCGTTTTTTCAATAAGCTAAAGCGTTTTTGAGTTACGAGAATATATGTTGTGCAACCTCCTCCATTTTCGAAATAACGGAATATAGCACCACTGGATTCAGCGTACTCGAATAAGGTTTAAACGACAAGTGCCCAGCTTGTCTAAAAAAGTGTCAATTTCTAGCACAGTGTTTTTAACTAATGAATGTAAATTTGGTCCTTAATTAGTTAATACATTTTAAATTTTAATGTCAATATTCAAAGTTAAAATGAAATACTCAATATTATTTTTTATATTTGTTTTTTTTATTAATTAAATCTAAATTTATTTATTAAACTGTATTAAAAGTTATTGATTAATTTTTTCTATACACATTAATACAACTAAAAATACCTTTAAAATCAGTTAAGAACTTTTCTTCTTCGTTTTCTACTGTATTCCCTGAGTGTAAAATACATAAAAGAGATGTTTAAAGAACTAAATTACAAAGTTAGCTTGAGTTGACTGAAAACTTAATAATATTTGAAATGCTCAAATAGTATTAAAGTATTAATAGAATAGAAGAAAGGAATAGTTAAGTTCTAAAGATTAAAATGAATATCTAATCGGAATTAATTGATCAGTTAGCCATATCACATTTCTATTTGTCTCTAAGTTTTTCACAGTTTAGGCAGTTTTAGCTTTAACTTCTTCGTGCACAATTATAACGGGCACTGTTTCTACCTTTTCAACTTTAGCTTCTTTGACTTGTGTTGCTTCAGCTTTTTTTTCTTCAACTTTAGGTTCTACTACTTTTGGTGCTTCGTCTTTGTGCTCATCCACTTTTGATTCTACTACTTTTGGTGCTTCGACTTTAGATTCTACTACTTTTGGTGCTTCGACTTTAGATTCTACTACTTTTGGTGATTCGACTTTGTGCTCTTCAACTTTTGTTGCTTCGACTTTGTGTTCTGCAACTTTAGATTCTTCTACTTTGGGTGCTTCGACTTTGTGCACTTCAACTTTAGATTCTTCTACTTTGGGTGCTTCGACTTTGTGTTCTTTAACTTGAGATTCTTCTTGTTTTGGTTCAGCGGCTGTGTGTACTGCTACATTCAATTCTTCGTCAAGACTAGAACGGCCCCTGCGTTTTAATTCTTCTTCTCGTACTTGGGGTAAATCAGCAGCAGCCTTAGCGGCTTCAGAGATTTCGGGAAGAATGTTGGTACCAACGGGTACGAAACCATTTCTACCAGCTGTATAGTGGACTTCTACAGTATGACCATCTTCATCGATGTAACGGTAAGAGCCAGATACTTCTAATGCTTCATCTTCAGTACCGGCATCTACAACATGGGCAGTTTCTTCACGGAAGGTTTGGTCGCCACCTTCATAACTAAATTTGAAGGAACCATCGGGATTGTTTTCACGTTCGAACTTGAGAAGGGGTATAATTACGCGTTTTTCTGTGGTGCTTTCAACGTTTCCAATGCTTGCGGCAAAAGCAGCAGAGATTAAAGCAAATAAACAGATCTGTAAAATTGAAAATGAGAGAAAAAATTTGTTTAAAATTTGTTTTTAATTTGAAAATGTTCAGTTGTCTCAGAAGATGATAAATAGCCAGTAGCTGCATGAAGAATTAAATTTATGCAGTTGTCAGTTTGTAAAGAACTGCAGTTTAATCTTAATTAAATCTTAAAGTGTTATTTTTTAAACAAAAAGTTGAAATTTAAATGCTGTTTGAATTTTGTAGTGTTGGGTATATTAATTTGGCACAGTGGTGATGAATGAACACAATATTTTAACAAATGGCAGCAATATTTAAGAAACATTGGTCAAAGTAAATGGAGTTATATTAAATTTAAATATTTTTTTTTTATTTTAGTAACATTTAAGAGGGAGTTTACACGGTGTCTATTCAGACATGTCTAACAAACAAGTTTGTTTTGTTTGTGGGCGATCGGGCTAGAGAAGAAAGAGGCGTTGCCAAACAGACATGAAATGAGTTTTCATGTTTGTTTATAAGAATTTTCACGTATTCAATTTGTATGTAAATGTATTTTAGACTATTAAGGCGACCGTACACGACATGTTTTTGTCATCTGTCTTGTGTTACCTTTTTGCTTCTGTAAAAGTCAGATGCAAAGTTATCGGACGAAATTTCAATTAGAGCGTGCTCTATTGTCTTCTGTCAAACCATCTGACATCAGAAACCTATGCCGAGAAGAAACCGGCAGCGGCGTCCACTATTGACGGAATCATTAGCCGGCTGAAGTTAATATTTTACAATACCGAGATATGTAGTATCATCCCACAATTGAATTTATGTAAATATATATGGCTGTAGGTCAAAAATGAAATTATTATTTTGAATTTATTTTCCCGCTAGTATTAAAGAAAATAAATGTATCTGTCATTTCCGAAAGATTAACTTTAATTTTCATTATACATACTAACAAAATTGAATTGAATGAATTCTTTCGGTTGCTACCGTTTCTTGAACCATCGTATGTCCAAAATGGAGAAATCCTCGTGGCATATTTGGGTAGGTTGGAATTTTATTTAAAAAATCTCCGAAAATCGGTAACGACCGTTACTTTGGAAACACCCATATATAAAAACCGTTTCATTATAATATTCTAAATTGGTATCTTTGAATTAAAAGAAAAATATGTTAAGATAGCTAAGCTATTTTACGGCGTAAATAAAAATTTTCGTGGCGGCATTTTTATTTTGGTTTTTGCAACAACTATGCGAAAGAAACATAGACAATGTCAGAAGCAAATTACAAGTACCCTTGATACCGAATATTATAAACCTTCTGTAAAACAGCAATTTTGACAGACATGCACAATCACGTGTGACTTAAAAAGTTGTCAAGTCAGATGTAAAAAACATGTCGTCTGCATGCAATTTTAGACATGAAAACAAACATGTTTGGAAAGACATCGTGAAAAGACAATAGTATTTTGGAAGCATGTTCAAAAGGGAACGTCAAAAACAGACACGTCTGAAAAGACTTCGTGTAAACTCCCTCTAAGTAGTATTTGTTGGAAGTGAAAAAAAAAATTCAAATCACTTTTGAATTATTATGCGCTGTTAAAGAATGGGGTTTTGCCAAAATTTCGTTTAGATTTTTATTAATTTATTTTATTTGCCAATGAAACTATTATTTCTAGTATGCCATAAATACGTATCGCGCTTGTTCAAAAATACTGAATTAATCAAAATTTAAATTTTTCAGTAGAAGCAAAAAAATTTCAAAAAAAAAATATATTTTAAACCAACTGTTTCATTACCAAAAAGTAGACCAAATAGCACGATATTTTTACAGCGGATGGATATGAATGAATAACGTTTCGATTTTTTCCAAAAAGTTAAAAAAAATTAAATTTGGAGTTAAAACATTATTTGGGTTGTTCACGGAAGGCGGATTATCATGTTAAATGGTGTTTTTTAAGCATGTTACAACTTTGAGTTGGCATCACTGCTTTATTTGAGCACCCATTTGACTGTTGATAGTTGCCTTTTGTTTAGTTTGCTTTAACTTTTCATTATGAATCGCCTTACACCAGAGCAACGCAACAAAATTTCATTTTCCGATGAAGCCGATGTCTGGTTAAAAGGGTACGTAAGTTAGCAGTATTGTCGCATTTGGAGTGAGCAGAATCCACAAGCTTTTCTCGAAACACCATTGCATCCACAGAAAATTCTTGTTTGGTGCGCTTTATGAGCTGGCGGAGTCATTGGCGAAAAGTTGTTGAAAAATTGGCCGTGACGGAAATGCAGAAATCATATTTAATCATTAATTTCATAAAATTTTCTTTCCAATTCTAAAAATATATTTCCTTGTTTTATTATGATTTAAACTTGTGTCACTCTTTAAAAAAAACACCCTTTTATTATACAAACAGCCACAAAGTATACCCCCCCCCCCCCCCCCCCCCCCCCCCCTTTCAATTGTTTACATATACTAGCATAATGCCCAGACTTCTTTATTATTTCATCTATTTAACGAAATAATTTTTACAAAAAGAAACTAGGAATTTTGGTGTTTTTTTGCTACTTAAAAACTCGCCAAAAAAGATAAAAGAAAACAAACAAACAAACAAACACACATACATACATGGCACAAACTATTTTGGTGAATATATTTCCCAACTTTGCTATTGCGGTGAACAAAAACATCAAAAGTAATTACAACTCAACTGTGTTGAATTTTGTGAACAGTAAACGTGCCATATTTCATTTTAATGATATTGTCTAGGGGGTGTGTTAAGTTAGAAACTGAGAGTTCCCTGGTTCGAATCTTGATTTTTTCAAAAGAAAATTATTTTTTTTAATATTTTTATTTTTTTTATGTTCTAAAAATATTTACCAGTTTTCGCTTTTTAAATTTAATTTATAATGAAGTTTTAAGTATTGTAAATATGTATGTATATGTAACAATTATTTAGTTGTTGTCTAGTTGCTCTGTATTCTGCTCGCACAATGGTGAAGGGTATATAAGATTCGGCACAGCCGAATATAGCACTCTTACTTGTTTTATTTAGTTTTGAATGAAAATTTTAACAAAATGTTTAAAAAAAAATAATTAACACTTAATTTTGTGCTGGACAAAATTTGCAAACGGTTTCTGAAAGGAAAATGTGTGTGGTTGCGAAAACAAATTTTTGCTTTATTGTGAACACCAGTGAACATTTTGCTACCGTTGTGAACGAAGCTTTAAACTTAAAGTAACGAAAAGACGCTTAATAGGTAATTCTTAATGCCAATAGCATCAAAGAAATCAATATAAATCAGTTTTTAATTTCAGAGCAAGTTCTGCGGATATAATCAAAATTTACAATATCATGTATTGAAGTTTAAGGCGAATATAATTTCTGGAAAAGCGAATAGAAACTGGAATCTCACTTTTACGAAGTTTAACAAATTCATCATGAAGGAGATGTTTATATAAATCCTCGGATTAAGAAGACTTATCAGTTTTAAATGGTTTAATACGAACGCAAGTGGATGTTCGTAGAGTTCGTACAGAGTTCGACGAAAGAAAAGGAATTACTGTCAAAGTTTTTTTCGGGAATACACAAATATTTTTTTAATTAATTAAGTAGGCTAAACTCCCGATATCCAATGATAAATGCACTGAAATATATTGTTGGGGGATAAGCTAGTAGTTGCTATGCGCATGGGCCAGATCAGCAGGAAACCTTTTCCCAAAGACTTTGGAAAAGCTTAAGATATTATACAAATAAAATTGTAAAATTACAAACACTCCAGTTTTTTGCAACAAAATCAAAACTCCAAAAGAAATAAATTCTCTACGGATTCCAGGTTCTTAAAAATGTACATTATTCAGCGTAGGTCTCACTTATGAAATATATAAAAGTCTTATAACATACTTCTTTATCGAGGAATATTTCTGCTCTTTGAAGTTAATGCTTTTTTAGTGTAGAGCTTCAGATGACTTAATGTTTTCAGAAGAATAACATATGTATGTTTAAGTTTTCTCGAGACCAGATCCTTGAAACTGAAATATCACACCATAAGTTAAAACTGTCTAGATTATCTTGGAGGAAAAATACATAGTGGAGCTTCTGCCTACATTAACATTTTTGAATATATTATACAAAATGGAAAAATGGTAGTGACAAACTTGAGGATATGAAGTTGTTAATTTCAAAAGACTAGTAGAAGTCGAACGTCCTTACTAAATCCGTATTGTTGATAGCAGGAATGATACTTGATGTAATAAAATATTAGTCTCGATCTTTCTAATGAGTTTCGGAATAACACTCAAGTTAGCTGCACCTCTATTCGACCTGCGTCCGGATTTAAACAACAGAGGTATAATGAAAGATGTTTTCCAGTAAACGCGGAAATAATCACTTACGAGTGAAACGTTATATAAATAGATTACAATCGACTTTTTTATAAATTGTTACACCAGATTCAGACAGTGATTTAAGAATCATGGCTTATTTTTATTTCTTTTAAAAGTTGCTTTCAAAAACACAACAGATTCAAACGATGATTTTTCCCCCATGATTTTAAGGTTGATTTTTCCCCGTTATCGGTAATTCTTCTTAACTTGATTATTTGTAAACACACAATTTTGTATTGTAAAGAGATGTTGCCAGATTGAAATAAAAATTAAAGTGAAGCAGCATAACAAAAATACGAATGTGTGCAAAGGAAAATATAAAAAAAGACACAGAGAACATAAAATTTAATTTATCATCTACGCCGCTTGCGTCTTTACATCGTTCGCCTACAATCACCAAAAATCATGGTCTGAATCTGATGTAAGTTCCACCTTTACGTCAAGTTTTTTTTTGCCCAACTTAAATTGACATTTCTTTGTTTCAGTTTGTTTGACATACTCAAACATTTAGTGGTACACAATGGAGCAGCGCGTTAAGATTGTTGAAGCCTTTTCGAAAAGGGACCTTCAAATAAAAATTCATTTCGTTCACTTCGTGATTTTTTTTGGTCAGCATAAGCGACCTCAGAGGATTCCTTAACAAGCAGAATTGCCGCATTTGGTCGAAAGATAATTCACGAGTGAATTTTAAAAAACCAATGCATCGACAAGGAAAAACTGTTTGGTGCGGTTTATGGGCTAGTGGTGTCATCGGGCAGTACTTCTTTAAAAATGAGGTCGGCCAAGCAGTTACCGTGAATGCTATTCGCTAATGCGAGATGATAACGGACTTCTTGTGGCCAGAAATTGAGGATATGGACCTGGACGATATGTGGTTACAACACGATGGTGCCACTTGACACACAGCCAAAGAAACAATGGCCGTGTTATCTCACGTCGTAACGATGTTAATTGGCCGCCATAATCATGTGATTTGACACCGTTGACTTCTTTCTTTAGGGTTATTTGAAAGAAAAAGGGTAAGTCAAAAAGCCAAGAAAAATTCAAGAGCTAAAGGATAAGATAATACGGCACATTAACGACATTGATTTATGCCTCAGAATCATTGAAAATATGGATCATCGGACAAAGATATGCCACCGAAGCCGTGGTCGATATTTGGTTTCACACAAAATTATCACAGATTCTTTTATTTTTATAAAAAATATTAAGATAATTCTCTGAAAACTTTATTTTTTATTTACAATTAACAGCGTGCGTTTTGGTCGCCCCACCTTTTATAATCAAGTCTATATTTTTAATTTAAATTCGATTATTTCATTTTTGAGAAAAAGTATAAAAAAAAAAAAATTCTGTAATATATAAAAAAAATTTCGGAAACAATCTAAAGTAGAAATAAGACTAATTTTTTACTTGAGGCACTTGAAGTATTTAGCATTTCTTTAAATTTTGCTTAAAAACAACTATTTCGATAACAACCTCTCGCATTCGGGGGAATTTGTGCTGCAATAAGTATTAATTGCTATAAAAAGTAATAATATTATTCATTATCCCTGTCCTAAAGTAGATTTTGAATAAGTGTTTAGAATTGCCGGCAGTTTTCTACTCCAAAATAATTGCTTATTGCCCCTCTGTCGCTTTAAGCAGTGGTAAAATATTAAAAAAAATTTTAGCACTTTCTTAAAAATTACAAAACGCGATTCCACTTTATTTATTTCCAACAACAAATTTTTCGAAACGTAAAGGAAACAATTACAAAGCTATTAATGAGTACAAAACATGCTCCTATTACTTTTAAAATTCTATGGCAACATGTATCTAAACACACTAGTTAAGCAACATTTTCCGTATGCTGCCAAGTATTTACAAATTACATTTCGCACAAATTATGAAATTTCACACTTTAATATTGATTAATTAAATTAACACAATTAATTTAAGTGTAAAGTTTTTTATTACTAATTTTTCAACACTTACAAATTTGAACATTTTTATATTGAATTAATAGTTTTTTTTTCTTTCTGTGATTCTATCGCAACACTTTACTGTGCCAACTTCGTATCTAGACTTAAATCAACATCCAGAATTCCAGCATTTTTATACAAATTGACAAAAAAATACCCAAAAAATATAAAAAGTATATTCGCTTACTAAAATAAAATAAAAGAAAAAAAAAAAAACAAATTAATAATAGATTCTAAATAAAAATATTTTATAAAACAAAAAAGCAAATAAAAAAAACCAACAACAGATTATACAATATTTATTATGTTAAACAAAAACTTACATTCTTCTTCAAAACATTTTGTTGTTATTTTTAAATTGTTTAACGCTTTTTTTTTCTTCATGGATTTTGTTTTTATCTTTATTTATTTATTTTGTTTAAGTCTTTTGGAATAAATTTGCATACAAGTGACTCAGGGCGTTTTCTTATCACAAAAACATGTGTTTTTTATACCAGAATCATCCAACGAAACACGCACAGAAGATACGATATACTCGCTCAGTCTCTCATTCACCTCATATTGTAGATACAGCAAAATATGCTGCGCATGCGCCTTTTAATTTGTCTAAATTGTTATTCCAAAGAAATGATGAAGAAAAAAAAAACAAATTTTTGTTTTTAGCTTTGAAGTGACCATTAGATGGAATTAAGTTGTATGTGTTTCAAGTGAATTATTGTGAGTTGTTTCATTTTTATGAATAAACGAAGTTTTTGTTAAAATTAACCCTAGAATGGTTGAAATAGATGTTAATCTCTTTAATGGGAAACCTCACTTCACTTAAAAAAATAACAAAAGTTTTTTAAAGCAAAAACTAATTATCGTACTTACATGTTAAGTAGCAACAATATAAAATTTTTTAATTAACTTTAACATATAGGGTTGCACATAAGTAGCGTTATGATCGCCAAAACATAGCAATATGTGAGCCACGACTCCATCTTGTTGGAACCAAAATTCTATATTGTTCTCAACCTTGGACCTTAAAAAATGTTACAACATTGCCCAGTATTGAATGATTGTTCAGAAGTCAATTATTTTAGAAAAACATATCCCAATGTAGTATGTAAAAATAGATAAACTCATTGCTTATTGTTGGTGTTTTGTCTTAGCTTTGATATCGTTGCAAAAACGACTTGAGTGTTTGTAATTCTCATTCGCTTTATAGTTTAGATTGTATAATATCTTGAGTTTTTTCCAAGTCTTTGGAAAAAGGGTTCCTGATGATCTGGCCTAAAGCACAGAGTATACAGAGGCGTCACGAGACAGAAAATATTGTGTTTTTTCTGGCTTTTTCTTCGAAAGCTGCCCTTTTTGCGTTTTTTGTTTTGATTATGCAATTTCTGTAGATAGTAGCGGCCTGTTTTTACGCATTGTCACTTCACTAACAAAAAACGTTTTCTTTCTCTTTCTTCGAAAGCTGCCCTCGCAAATGATTTAGGCATTTTTCATACGTCACTGTTTTCATCTCTGTATACTTTGTGCCTAAAGGCTAGCTTACACGGTAATACAATGCATTACGACATGTCCAAAAATGATGTAGAATGAGAAAAATCTTATCATGTAAAAGCCAAATGTATTGAACAAGAGAGAATACGGATACAAAATTTAACAAGCGGTCGGTAAACACAAATTTATCTAGCAGCCCTGTCGGTAAATGTTATTTTCTAAACCATTTTAAAAACTTAGTGCCGGTTCACACACGTCAAGTTTGACTCGTCAAGTCTTGAGTTTTAAGGAGAGAGGGGAAAAGAAACGGCATTCTCTTTTCCCTTCTCTCCAAAAAGTTCAAGACTTGACGCGTGAGAACCGGCACTTATGTATTCACATCACACCAGAGGTGTATTTTAACAGTTTGTATTGAAGGTGGTAACATTTTTATACAATTACAAAAACAACCAAAATCAACTCAGGAAATTGTCATGTTGTTTTTGTAAAAATTTTAAAACTGTAACCATCTGCTTACCATCTTATTGTACCATCCGTGTAAACATGAAATATATTTACTTACAACAGAAGACACAGTACTAAAACAAGTGTCTTCGTTGTAATCCCATGACACTTTTCATCATGGTGATGTCACCCTTAACATCACTTGGCCAGAGTGTCATCAGGGTCAAAATGAAGTTATGTTATCAATGGGAGGACACATCGGCATCACAGAAATGACGAACATGTCCTCAGTGCGATGACGCAGTAACATCGGAGAAAGGACACATTAGCATCAATTTAATGACAGTTTGTCATTAAGTCAAAGGCATTGGAGTTGACTTAAGTCAAAGTGAGAGAATATTATTATTAACTTACCCGTTACATATGTTTGTTTCACGTTTGTTGAATTACAACCTCTGTTTGCAGCATAACTCAATAATAAGACACCAGCACCATGCCCCATATGGCTTTCGTAATCATACTACTTTAAAAATTTGATGTATTTAACTAAATAATTTAAAAAAATAGAATATAGGAATTTTTGCTTCTTATAATACATTGTAATCATGAACATATTGTTAATAATATACAAAATGTGGCATCGAATTGATGTCACTATAGTCTTAAAATAGATGACACGTAAAAAATTACAAAATTGTATGAAGACGTTAGTCAATGGATTGATGTTACTTTTTGTAGTAATATTGATAACACAATTCTGATGTTAGGGCATCGTCGATATGAAGATGCATTTTTCTATCAGTGTATTACGAAAAACATGCGAAATGTTTCTAGCAACATTTTTATTTTCCGTGCGATACAAGTGCAGCTCATATTATTTCGCACGGAATTTTAAGCAACAGCTAATAATTTTTTGAAATTCTTTAATTTGCATACGTATTTGAGGTGGGGTTTATAACAAGCGTTTCAAAATGAACAAATTGTTTTTTTGCACAAGTTTTTTTATATGCGTTTTGACAGCATTTCACGTGAAATGTTGAACAGAGTACTAGGCTTATAGCTTATAGTACTCTGTTCGAACCTGCGAAAAATGTTGAGCAACATTGATTATTTCACACGAACATTTTGTCATGTATCAATATTATCTATCCCGCGGTTTTTAAAAACTTACCGTTTTCATTAGTTACAAGTACGCAACATTATTCTTGAAGGTAAGCAAAAACCATAGATGGGGGTAGTACAATAAATGTTGACTTAAATCAACATTGCTCTCTCCCTACATAAAACTGCAAAAAATAATTGTTTACAAATTTGTACCAGCTTTAGTGATGATTGGTATTTTTTTCACTAGCACTAAAAAAATTAATTGGTATTGTAAATTTTTCACTATCGCTAACTGTGATTGTATGCATAAAATCTGCACTCAATCCAAATTTGTAGTTCAAAATTTGAACTTGCAATCAAAAAGCTGTACGAAAACATAATATCACTAAAATTTAAAAAATTAAATTTAATTTTGTACGTGCATGGTTTTTGATTTTTCCGATGATATGCATAATCATAGAAAATTAAACTAAATGAAATTCTGTCAATAACGGAATAATTCTTGGATTTAATCATGCAACCCAAGTTTTGTATTTTAAATTGTGTGCAAAATTTTTAGTCAAATAAGTGAAGAAAACAAAATTACAATAAACTGATGATTGCTTGATTTTAAATCAAACTATTTTTTTAACCCACAAAATGTTTTAACATTATAGTCACTTATGTGTAGTGAGATTGCCAATTTTCAATTCATGACTCAACATTAACAAAATTATTGCAATAATTTTAAACAAGTGCACTGCCCCCATCTATGACAAAACCATGTGTTTTGATAAATGTCATTAAAAAGTTTAAAACTATTTTATTTAATTATTTTTTATAGTAAAAATCCAAAAAAATTATTTCGATTATTAATTTTTGCACTTTTCTGCATTTTTCTTTTTGAAACGGTTGTTATAAACCCCACTTCACAAAAACAAAATAAAAAATTACAAGAAACGATTAGTTGTTGCTTAAAATTCCGTGCGAAATAATAGGAGCTGCACTTGTTTCGCACGAAAAATAAAAATGTTGCTAGTAACATTTCGCATGTTTTTCGTATATAAACAGAGTACAACTCTACAAACATTTTTCGTTTGTATTTCACAGAAATTTTTTTATATTGAGTTTGAAAACACGAAATACTGAACAGAGTACCAGGCTTATGGGCAGAGACCTTTATTGTCATCAATCTTTGTAAGAATAAAAATAATTTTTCTGAAAACTTTGGGTTACTTCGAATATTACAAAGCTCGAAAAAACGTCTTATTGAGCTACTTAAAAGGACTGACAAGTCTACGAAAACAGGCTTTTGTAAAACATTTTTAGAGAATCCGAGGAGAAAGAGCCTCTGTCTATTCTAGGCTAAAGAAGCAGCCGTTAGATATCTTACATCTCCTAATATTTTCTGGAGACGGTGATCCGCTTGTTCACTGGCCAATCACATCTTAAACCCAAATGGCGCAGAAATACTAAAGTTTTCAAATGACAGCCGGCCTGGTTCAAAAGGATTCACCAAATCGTCTATCTCTATAAAAGTTGAGAATATTTTGTTGTTTAAACATAAATCTTATTAATGTTAATTGTAAATATTAATAATCTCGTACACTGTAGATTTGTATAGTAAAAAAATTACTCTGCTTGGGTTTTATTAATTTTTTGACTTAATTTTCATTCAATATTCGTATCGGTATCGCCAATGTTTATTTTTGAGTATCGGTATCGTATCAGCAAAAAGGCATATCTTTACATGCCTGGTACACATACACATTCTATACAAAAATACAAAATAAAAATTATTTTTTTGTGAATTTGAATTTGTACGCAAACAAAATACGGTACAAAACAATTGTGAGCTGATGAACACAAATACTGAAATAGCGTTCATGTTTTAGCGTACGTGTTCTGTATTTTAATGCGACCTTTATCACATGCAAAATCATTCATGATATTATAAAAAAACAGAACGCGTACACTAAAACAACTTCGGTACGTAATCTTAGTACTTGTGCTCTTCAGTTCGCAATCATTGTTTAACTTGTTTTTAAAATAAGTTTTAGAGTTTGTGTTGTCAAAAAGTACACAGGTTTTTCGAAATCTGCTTACAACAAACACTCAACTGATTTGGCATGCTTTTTTAGGTTCAAAGAAATATAGCAAAATGAAAAAAAAATATTTGTCTCACAGGCGATGTTTGTAATTCTAGGGTTAATAAAAGATGAATTGGATTTTTTAATCGATTTTTTTTAATAATTTACTTATTTACATACAATAAATTAGGTGATGATTTAATAAAAATACTTCAAAACGCTTTAAAACTTGATTTATTTTTCTAATGTAAACTAACTTTAAAAATCTTTTCCTACAATCTGACGTAATTAATTAATTGAATTTTGTATAGGAAATTTTGCAAAAATATAAAAACTTATTTATTGCCTGTGATTCATTGTTAAGTATTTTTTCAACGCCAATATTTTCGATAAAAAACGTAGAAAATAAAATTATTAAACAGTTCATTACACCCTACAAACATTAAGGACGGAGAACTTATCAACTTAATCCTTTCTATGCTGTTCTTAGCATGTTTGCTCATCTAAGATTTATGTGTAAAATGGAACTGTCCACGTTATGTCCATCGCTATCAATTTTCCGACTGCAGTTTTAAAAATAATTTACAGAAAATTGGTGTATAAGCCCTTTTTTTATTTAGGACAAACTCTATTGCAATTGCTAAAACCCGGTTAATTGGTAGTCATGCAAATGGTCCTCTAAAATAAGACCCTAGTTTACATAAATCTTTCAAAATGGAAATATCAATGAATAATTTGGAAGTGGTGCTATAAGAAATAGTAGCTCCCATATAAGTCCATTGCATCCCTGCAAATAATAGAACCAGTCCAAACACCCGTGTAAAGAGTAGCCCACAAGGGACCAGGACTTGTTCAAAAGTAACCCAAACGTATGGAAAACATGGTCTATTTAACATTACGATGTCCTAGGGCAGGACCATATAACCCACCTTTGGACTACTAAGGAGTAGTTTTAAAACTACTCAAGAGGATTAGTTTTGAAGTCGTTTAAAAACGAAAGCATGTCGTTAAAAAACGAAGACATGTCCTCTCACTACAAACACTTTTTAACAATGGCATGGTCCATGCTTGCATTACATCGGACCAGTCCATGGAGTAGTCCATTTTATCAAAATGGATCAGGTGGTCCAATTTTATTTGCAGGAATGAACCACTTACCGTCACACAGTGGGTCAATCCCAAAAAAGTGGTAATAAATTTGAATCTCCTACACAGAAAAAATTATTAGTAGTTTTTTATCAATTAAAAAAATGATTGTAAAAGTATTAAAACTTAATCAATGTGATAATTGAATCAATTATTTTTTTTTGTTGAACGAAAATTAAAAATATAATTTTGATTTAATTAACATTTTAGTTGTTTTGAAATAAATTTTGAAATAAAATAATATTCAAATAACAAAAAATTATTTCGTTTAAAATAAAATAATTTAAACTTGTGAAATTGTTTTTGGAAATTTTCAAAATCAATCAACACATTGTTTGAAAAGGCAAAGTTTTTTGATAATTTTTTTAATTAAAATTAAAAATATCATTTATTGAAAAAAAATATTCAAAATATTAAATTTTTACAATTTTTAGCAATCAATATAATCATTTTGGTAATAGGTGCAAAATCAACAAATGGGTTGCTTGATTCTATGAATTTGGTATAAAATTGGTGATTGGAGAAAATTTTTAATTTTTTCTGTGTAACCTACTGGTCGGATTGTAAAATGATATATAGACGAGTCAAAACAGGTCGATGCCTCAGATCATTTTACTGTCACGGTAAAGAGCAAGAATTATAAATTATAGATTCCAATGGGATGGAATGCTTAATGGAAACATGTTTTTTCAAAACGATGCACACAGGGGCCAAAGGCAGTGATTTCACGGAATAATTCAAAAATAAAAGTTCAAGAACCGTAAAAACTAGAAGTACTCGGTTAAAGTGCACAAATTCTGCATCAGTCGGCAAAAAAATAAATGTCAAATATGTTACGGCGCTTTTGTATTGACGCGTTGAAATTAAACATTGTAAGAAAAAATTTTAAAAATAGACAAAAATGCTAAAAAAAATTTCGTTAATAAATGCGATTTACCGAAAGTGAATCTAAAAAGAAATTAATGTAACCATGCAATCATCAAGCTCAGGTATTAATTAAAACGTGTAGCTTAAATTTGTAAAAAAAATATTTGTGGAAGTGGTTTTATTTTTAAGTTTATATGGGAAATGCAAAAAAAGAATTAATTTTCTCAATTTAAGTGGACATAAAGTTATTAATTAAGCCTAATTAAGCAGAGATTTTAAGTTTATTTTAAACTTTGAACAAATCAGCATTATTTTTAGAAAAAATTAGGGTGCGCATCGGTGTGCTTTAGAAGTTATGTACGTTCAGTTTACCAACAAAAAGCGCTTTGAGACTTTTGCTACACACTATAATGTTTTTTGCTGTTTTTGTTGTCATTATTAGAGATGTGGAAATGCTGTGATATTTTACGCGTGAGTCACGCGTGGCCATGTTTAAATTTGTATATTTTATATTATAGTTTATATATTTTAAACGTTGTTTTGTATATTTCAATGGAATATACTTAAATTTTGCAGGAACAAGCCAAAGCGTTGTTTTTTCTGTCGCCAAAGGTTGGATGATATTTTGAAAAATTGCAGTTGTAAAACAATAGATAAAAAAAATACCTATTTAAAAGAAGAACTAAAGAAAGGCACTGGTTATTTGGAGGACAACTCTTAAGTTTTCAATAATACCTTTAACAGTTTCGTTTTTGAGTTTAAGAATAAATGGAATAAAGCTCACAGAAAAGAAGACCGATTTTTCAGTGAAACAAATAAGAATTGGCTGCAATCATCAATTGCATTTCCGTGTGCTATGACGGCAAAACGTGGTCGAAAAGAAATTTCTTTTAGTGATTCAAGCGACTCATAAAAATTGAAAAAAATATGTCAAATAATCTATAAAATTGCGACATGAACTTGCACACAAGTTTCACATAGGCAGCCAAACGGACCGGACGGATTTCGTTAGATCAATTCAAAAGGTGTTCGTTAGTAAATCGGCATACTAAAGGGTGGGACAAGGAGCAATATTTGAAGGTGTTACAGGTATTAGCACAAACTCATAATACCCTGTGCGCTTTTGAGTTTTTTTTTAAATATTTAATATATATAAAATTGATTCATCACCGCGTAGCCTGCGGCTGAAAATTTGGATGGGAGTTTTACCGCTCGCCAAATCGATCTACTAACACGAAATTTTTGATAATTAAAATTTGTAGGAGATAAAAACGTGTAAAAAAGATACACAAAATTTAAAACTTATCATTGTTCATTAAACAAAATAAGCGGATTGGCGTCTCTTACTTTTTTTTAATTCGGGCCTTTTGGGGAGTAAACGGGGAAAAAACTGTATTTTGGAACACTTTTGTCACCCCAGAGAAATAAAAATTACATCACTTGTGTTACATACTTATTTAATGAAATACAAATATGAATTTGATACTTTTTTGAAATTTGAACGTTTTAGGTGTAAAAATCATACATTTTGTTGGTACTTTCTTTACAAAACATTTTTCTCCTTACACTGGCATATACAAACGTACTAAATTATGGGCTCGCACTACAATTTTGAAATACATCAATGGGAAGAAAAAAGTATCAAAAAGGGGAAATACGGAAATGAAGTTTCTTTCTTCTACTTTTCCTTTCACATTTTGAATTTTCAAAAATATTGAACTTAGAAACATAAAATAACACTGGGGAAGAGTCATTATGCGGCCTGTAACTTTATTGCAAATTTTTACTAATTGGAGGTCGGTAATTCAAATCTCAAGTTTTCTCATCAGCTTGACTTTTCGAGATATACCGTTATTTCCAAAATTAAGGCACTTTCACTACATATATTGGAATAACTTGAAAACGGTTCACCATATTCAAAATCCGAAACTCGACAACAATATTATCTTTAAACCGAGCTAACGTTGTTTTCTAATTTTCCCAGTAGTTTCAGAGATATCGTTGAAGTTGTGAAAAGAAAATAACAATTTATTTTAATTTAAAATTTTAATTTTTTTTGTTTTGTTAACATTCATAAAAAATTAAAACATGACAAAAATCACAGTTTTGGTTAAAAAATTTAGCTAAACATATTTCCAATCAAATGAGCTTTAGTTCATTGTAATTGGTGCACAACTTTTGATTTTATTCACAATTTACTGAGAAAACTGAATTGATAAAAATTACGATTTCCATAATAAGATCAAACTTTTTAATGTGTGTGTGTTTGCTGCTGTTCCATCCCTGCAAAAACTAGGACCAGTCCATGGACTTATGGACTAGTCCTAGTCCCTTGTGGGCTACACTTTACACGCGTGTTTGGACTGGTCCGTTTCATTATACCCTCCACCACAATTAGTTGTGAAGAGGGTATATTCAGTTTGTCATTCCGTGTGAAACTTTTTTACTATTCATCTCAGACCCTATAAAGTATATATATTCTGGGTCCTTGAGTAATTTTAAGTCGATTTAGCCATGTCCGTCTGTCTGTCCGTCTGTCCGTCTGTTGAAAACACGCTCACTTTCGAAAAACTCAAAAGAAATCAACAAACTTGGTGTCAAATTGCTTGTAGTTATCCTAAGCAGTTTGGGATTGAAATTCAGCAAAATCGGTTCAATAGGATCTGAGCTATGAATCAAAATGTGGAACCACCACCTAAAAAAAATTGATAATTTTGTTACAAAAACTAACATAAATGGTGGAAAAATGCACAGAATGATATAAGATTTCGCAACAATTCGTTTTATTCAACTGGAAATCACGCTGTGAAATTTCGTGAAGATCCGTCAATAATTTACCCTAGGCCCCATATAAGCCCTACTCCCGGAAAACAGTATATTAAGCCTAAAACCCTAACTAACAATGCTATCATCACAAATTTTGGCAAGTCACAGTTACATAGGACTAGAAATTAAACTGTTAAGTTTCGTGAAGATCGGTCCATAATTTATCATAGGCCCCATATAAAACATACTTCCGGAAAACAACTTAGTACGCCTAAAAACGTAAAAAATAATGCTATCATAACAAAATTTGGTACATCAAAGTTTTATAGGACAAGAAATAAAACTGTGTAATTTCGTGAAGATCGGTCCATAATTTACCCTGGGCCCCATATAAACCCTACTCCCGGAAAACAGTTTAGTACGCCTAAAACCGTAAAAAATAACGCTAGCGTAACAAAATTTGGTACGTCACAGTTCTTTAGGACAAGAAATAACACTGTGAAATTTCGTGACGATCGGTCCATAATTTACCTTGGGCTCCATATAAACCCTACTACCGGAAAACAGTTTAGTACGCCTAAAACCGTAAAAAATAATGCAATCATAACAAATTTTGGCCCGTCACAGTTTTATAGGACTATAAATGATACTGTGAAATTTCGTGAAGATCGGTACATAATTTACCCTAGGCCCCATAGAAACCCTACTCCCGGAAAACAGTTCAGTACACCTAAAACCATAATTAATAATGCTATCATAACAGAAATTGGTGCGTCACAGTTTTAAAGGACTAGAAATGACGCTGTGAAATTTCGTGATGATCGGTCCATAATTTACCCTAGGCCCCATATAAACCCTTCTACCGGAAAACAGTTTGGTTGCCTTAAACCATAATTAATAACAAATCGTCACAGTTTAAGATTATAATAACATCATACAGATATTACTCCTTAAACATTCGAACTGTCGGTGGAGGGTATCAAAGATTCGGCACAGCCGAATATAGCACTCTAACTTGTTTTATTTATAGGTTATGTGAGTTTATGTAAACGTAATAAGACTTTTGTAGTTGTTTCTTTAGCCAGAGTGATGAATTTATGAATGTTATTTTTGTCAAGCTAATAGGGCCTTAATTTCGTCAATGTAAATAAAATTCAATTTTTAATTACAATGTTTTGTAATACTTTATTTTTTCCCCGTTTGGAGTTTTTATGATGTTTTATTTATATACAAAATTTGTAATTTTTTTAAGAAAACAACCATTTCTCAGCCATTGTTTTGGTAATTTCCATAGTTTTCCAAAGCTAACAATTACATAATTAGTTTTGTGGTAATTTTGTTGAACTTTTTATGGTTTTTAATCCAAATTTTGAAGATTTTTAATCAGGCTTAAGTGCATCAAATTTAATTTCCATTAATGGCTGTGAGTGTAAGATGGTAAATCCCTCTGAGGAGATCGAGTGGTAGCGATCGAAACATGCCATGGTAACCTGCCGGCCAGGGTTCGAGCCCCCGCCACGGTCAAGTATGAAAGATTATCAATAACAATTTTAATTAATTTTCATGTTGTAAAAATTCCTTTCTTCATAAAAATAATTTAATGAAAATTAAATTTGATGAACTTAACCCTTTATCTGGCCATGTGACAGCAATGTCACATACCCTTAAATTGACTATAAATGTTTGTGTTTTACTGATATTACTACATTGGGCATTGTAACAGAACTAACACAAACCGTACTCTATAAGTAACAAATAAAATAGAAAGAGATAGTACTATTATCACATTTTTTTTGCTCTAAAAATTTTTTGCTAAAAAATTTGCAAACGCTCAACAAGTGCTCAAGTTATTTTGTAAAAAAATCAGATTTGTGTAATAAATATCATCTTCTTGTTTTAAAATAAGTGTGTAAGTATGTACTAAAGTGATTTCTATCAAATGCAACTCAAATCAAACCATATTCCACTTTTGTACGTGAAATATTAGTTTGTTACATTTATGTCACATTGCCCTGTGGTGTGTCTTTTTTAATTTTTTTTTAGCACCTGTATAAATATGTCAAAGTCGTTGACAGATGCAGAAATTTTAGATCTGCTTGAAGAAAGTGAGGACGGGCTTGATTTTGATGACGATAGTGTGGCTGATCCTGACTATTTCGAGGATGTAGATGACATTGACGATGCAGATGTTGACGATTTAATAGAATATGTTGGGAACGAAAGCACAGAGGTACTAACCGAAATTGTTCTGCCAAATCAGACAGAAAACACACAAGACCAAAAAAAACGTTATGAGAACATTATTTGGAAAAAGAAAAATCTGGTATTGAATGAACAGCAGCTGCTTTTCAAAGGGAATATCACATTGCCCGAAGAAATCAAAAGCCTTGATATGCCAATACAATATTTTTTTTACTTCCTTTCAAAAGATATGTTGCAATACATTGCTGAGCAAACAAATTTATATATAATTCAAAAGGACATTAGTGATTCATTTCGCGTAGCACAAATAGATATTCAACAATTTATTGGAGTTGTTTATATGATGTCGCTGATTAATCTTCCTAATGCAGCAAGTCACTGGAGCAACAATATTGGGACCACTATGATACGAGAAGTAATGCCTTTAAAAAAATTTGAAAAAATCAGACGTGTGATACACTTCAATGATAACACTAAAAACTTGGCTTCAACTGACAAAAATTATGACAGAATGTTTAAAATACGTCCAGTTATAGAAGAGTTAAATACAAATTTCGGTAAGGTACCTCTTGAGCCACATCTTTGCGTCGATGAACAGATGTGCTCCACCAAAGCTAGAAACTTTCTGAAGCGTTACATCCCTAACAAGCCACATAAATGGGGCTATAAGTTATTTGTACTATGCGGTTCTTCAGGATTTGCTTATAAAATTGAGCCAGAAACCGGGAAAGAAAATGTAATTGAAAGCAATGAACCTGATTTAGGTGCGTCATCAAATGTTGTCATGAGACTTGCGCGAATCATTCCAAGAAATCAAAATTTTCAACTTTATTTCGATAACTACTTTACTTCGTTGCCTCTCCTTGGCTATTTAGCAAAAGATGGAATTTATAGCGTTGGAACAATAAGAAGAAATCGAATCAAAAACTGTAAACTTCCGACTGAAAAAGAAATGATGAAAAACATTAGGGGATCTTCTGTGGAACTTGTTTGTAGTATCGAAGGAATTGAAATTGCATTAGTTTCATGGAAAGACAACAAAATTGTAAATTTAGCTTCGACTTTCGTTGGTGAAATTCCAAAACGCCCGGTTAAAAGATACGACAAAAGTGAAAAAAAGTATATTGAAATAGAACGGCCTTCCATTGTTGGGCAATATAATTCGCATATGGGAGGTGTAGATCTCATTGACGCCATAATGGGAAGATACAAAATAAAGATTCGCAGTAAAAGGTGGCAAGTTCGATTCTTTTACCACCTTTTGGATCTAGTGATGGCGAACTCATGGCTAATGTATAAAAAAAACTTATCTGGCAAGAACACAGAAAAGCTTCTATCTTCCGCAGAGTTTCGATTGCAAATTGCTGAAACTCTCTTAAAGCTTGATACTAAACAAAATTCCAAAAGAATAAGATCAATTGAACCTGATATACAAGCAAAAAAGTCCAAAGGACCTGCTCAATATGCTCCGCCACAAGCTGTGCGCAAAGACCAGGTTGGCCATTGGCCAATATGGGCTGACAAGAGAATCAGATGTAAAATGCCTAATTGCCAAGGCGTGTCGCAAACATTATGCGAAAAATGTGGTGTTGCACTGTGCTATAATAAAAATAATAACTGCTTCCGCGCATACCATCTCTCATAAAATTTTCATAACTTTTCAGGCAATGTAACATTTATGTAACACAGTGTTTTTTTTTAAATAAATAAGTGAAAACGTTTTTTTTTTAATTTTTGAATAAATATGTATTTTTATTTTAGTATTATGAATAGAAACATTATTATTTGAACTTAAAATGACATGTTGCCCGATAAAGGGTTAAACCTAACAATTACATATTAAAAAAAAAATTAAAATTTTGAAAATCGCTTAATGAATTTTTTAACTTTTAATTTTTAGAAATAAGTCAAAAAATACGATTAGTACCTGCCTGCAACTTAAAAGTTCGAGCTGATGGAGAAAAACGGATATTAAATTTGAAATCAGCGACCTCGAAATAGTACAAATTTGCAATTAAATTCTAGGCTGCACAAAAAAGTTAAATTCTGTTCCCTTGTGTTGTAGGTGCAGGGTTCTGAGTTATTAAAAACCTATAAGATAGAAACCCAGTGGTAAATATTGAAAGTACCGCAAGTGGCAGGCACTTTTGAAGGCCTCTATACTCCTTTCTAAAAGATTCGCTTCGCATGATATCCTGGCTTCAGAAGTATCCCTTCTAGAAGGTATAAACTTCTTTTTAAAAGACCTCCTAAAATATGCAGTATACATTTGCTACTCCCTTCTTTAAGGGAGAAAGGAAGTTGTTCAGTTTTATTTACTTTTTATTTTTAGTGACCTTCCTTACTCCCTTCTTTGGGCAGGGATCGAAGTTGATATTAAAGGCAGTGTGGGAGGGCTTGCTTCCAATGATAACCTGTGTGAAAAATAAATAAGTATGAAATGGGGCGAGAAGGGCTTGTGACTGCTAAATAAGGCTTTCTATTAGGCCTCTTTACTCATTCTAGCTATCGCTGGGAAATGTTGGTACTTTTATGTTTAAATCTAAAAACATAAACTTTGGCATATAAATATGTCCAGGAAAGAAAGGGAGTCGCTAACGAAGAAGCAGGCTAAATGCTAATATTAAATAAAATAAATTAATTTATCATGACTAAGATTCATTAAGTAACCAAGCAACAACAGTAGAATCGCTTGAATTTGCATATCTTTTTGTTAATGGCTTTAGAAAGTTACGTACATATTTTGAATTCGATAATTTCGAACAAATTCGGCTTTTGTAAGGATTTTTTCTGATTGAAAGGTCTTTGGCCGAATACAATATTGCTTTTCTCATGTCAAATAATGGTTTTTATTATATTTTATAATCTGTGTTTTCTTTTTTATGGGCACCGTTAGAAATGCTCTTAAAAATTTAAATAAAAATACAATCGAAACAGAATTAGATAAAAACAAGTTAATTTGTGTTTTTCTAACGGCGGACATTAACCTTTTATTTATTTAAGTTTGTGATTAAACATAATAAAGACTAAGCTAAAAACTTTTTAATAAAAAAATATGCAAGCGTATCAGCTGCTTAATAATTTTGTGATTTTTTATGTTTATTAATAAAGCGAACATTCTATCGAAAAACACTACGTTTTTTTATATTTTTATAGAAAACATTAATGCCCGTATTCATAAATTTTTTTTTTTAATTAATTATAGGTTTGTTTATTGCCTGCCCTTGATGACTTTAACCTTCCAAATATAGTTTGGAGTAATCCTGTGGAAACAAGCCATCTAATTCTGAATGAATTTATTCAGTCTATGCTGTCTTGTGGACTTTCTCAGATAAACTACGTCACGAATGCATTTGGGAAACTCCTTGATCTTTCTTTTGTTAGCCAGCCATCAGACATACATGTTAGAAGCTCGCTACCTATTTCTCAACCTGAAGATTGTTACCATCCTACGATACAGATTGATATTTTACATGCTACAAAAGTCTCTTCCCAGAAACCAAAAGTAAATTTAAATAATAAGGCCTTCTGTTTTTCCCGTACGGAATACACAAAACTGAAATGTTTATTCGAACTCTTGATTGGGATACTATTATTTCAGGAGATAATCTGGATAACGTCGTATCGAAGTATTATGCTGCTTTACATCACTGCATGTTGGAAACTGTTCCTAAACAAATTATTTGCAATAATAATGACCCTCCATGGAATAAACAAGCTTTTTAAAAAATATAAGATATCCGGCTCATCTATTGATTTTACGAATTATTGTATTATACGATCTAATTACAATATGGCTAGTAAACTAGCATATAAAAGTTATTTAAGTCATATGAGAATTAAAAGGAAAATCAACCCTAGATCGTTCTACAATTCTATCAACAGTAAGCGTCGTGCAAGTGCTTATCCTAATTATTTGAAATTGGGATCTCGGAGTGCTGGTGATGATGTTTCTATTAGCAACTTATTTGCTGATTTTTTTGCAACCACGTATTCAAAGAAGTCATTTGATAATCACACTTGTTATCCCTATATTATATCTCATTCTTCAGGTATCAAGTTTTCATTTATTGACACTGAAACGGTACTATAAAATATAAAGTCTCTGCAGTGCTCTATTAATCCCGGACCGGATGGTATACCAAACTGTATTTTAAAAAATTGTGCGGAATACTTATGTATTCCTCTTACAACTATCTTTAATAAATCTATTGAACTCGGCCACTTACCGCCTGAATGGAAAAAAATCATATACCTTTACTCCGTTGTTTAAAAGCGGAAGTAAACTGGAAATATCGAATTATAGAGGAATTGCAAAGCTGAATGCGATTCCCAAACTTTTAGAAAATATATTGACTGATAGTTTATATCATCAAATCTCTTCCTTTTATCACCTTGTCAACATGGTTTCAGGAAATCACGTTCCACTGTTACTAATATTTTACAATTAACAACTATTGTAAATGAAGGTTTTATTAATAATAAACGAACCGACGTTATTTACACGGATTTTAGTAAAGCTTTTGATAAAGTAAACCACGATATTTTACTTTACAAGTTATCACGTATGGGATTTAGCAACAACGCAATACGCTGGCTTAAGTCTTATCTTTTAGATAGAACCCAACAAGTAAAATTTAAGAATGCTACCTCAAAATGTATCAATGTTCTCTCTGGTGTGCCACAAGGAAGTCATCTTGGTCCCGTTTCATTCACATTATTTATTAATGATCTGCCATCCGATGCTCAGCACTCCAACATACTCATGTATGCTGATGATGTGAAAATTTTAAATTCGTTTAACAATATTATTGAGCAATCCTCTTTGAGGGCTGACATTGAACTTTTCTCTCAATGGTGTAGTTACAACTTATTGGATTTAAACTTGAAAAAATGTCAACACATGTCATTTTTCCGCTTGATACTAGTTATTATCTAAATGGAGCATTACTGGATAAAGTTTACAATATTAATGATCTTGGTATTCTATTAGATCAATTGTATGGGATCCTTACTTTAATACATATATCAACAGCATTGAATCCGTACAGAAACAGTTCCTTTTATTTTGTTTAAGAGGTCTTGGACCGAATTCGCTTGTGTTACCCTCATATGAAAGCAGACTTGGTCTTATTAAGTTACCGACGTTAAAAAGTCGAAGAACAATGCTTAGTATTTTGTTTTTAATGGGTATTATACGCGGTGATGTAGATTCCGATTTCTTGTTGAGTAAAATTAGCTTAAATGTTCCAGCTAGACCTACACGAAACTTTCAGCTGTTAAGTTTAAGGTAGTATCGTTCTGTTTATGCTAACAACGACTCTTTTCGTCAAAATTGCGTTAAATTTAATAGTCTTTTGGCCATTTTATCAATGTATCGATAAACTGGCTGTTACGTAATGTCAACAAAAAATTTTTAGAGCGATAAACTGTCCGTTAACGATTTTGGGTTTCTCAATATACCAACAAAAAACATTGTTTTCAGCTGGCAACACCTCTCAAAATACATGTTAAAGATGGAAGTCAGCTGATTGAATTTATCTGTACGGCAAATAAAAAGAAAATAACTAATTGGCAGATAAGTGCTGGTTAGCTTTGCGACAGAATATAAGCAAATTATACATTGAGAAAAACAAATTTCTTTAATGTGCAGTTTTTCGTTGGGAAAAGAAAATCGTGTAATGAGAAAACGGGCATTTAACATGTAATTGACTTTTCTGATAGTAACGATGTTTTAAAAAGAAAAATTATTGTTTATTTAAATGAATTAATAAAATAATTCTTTATTTATTGCACTCTTATTTTAGCACTTATATCTGTAAGGATTTTTAATCTATAGACTGAAATAAATAAATAAATGAAAAAAAAATTTGTATTAAAATTTTCCTTAATAAACATTTGTTAAATTTAATAATTGTTTATGAATATGGGGGTAAATATATAATTTAATATACATTTTCAATAATCTTCTGACAGCAATGTTTACGTGCCCGTAACATTTACGTGCAATGCTTAACTAATTAAGTAATGCAAAAGCCCGACGTAAAACGCGCGAAAGGCAGACAAACTAGAACGGCTTAAGTGTCCTTAAAAGTTAACATAGCGTCTTCACCTGACAATTTTTTGTCATACCAAACGTCAAAGTCTATATAAAAAAACTCGAAAATTTTTGTCAGCGTTTTTTTAATATGAAGTTTGACGTTTGGTATTACAAAAAATTGTCAGATGAAGACGCTATGTAATGAAAATGACGCGCGAGGTACTCTCCGACACAAAGCAGTTTTACAAATGAAAAAATTTCTTTGATTTCTATTAAATAAAAAGGTGAATTATTTAATAGAAATTGAATATGGCAGTAAAAAGTTGTTACAACTTAATGAATTTTGTTTACACACATCGGCAAGTGTATCGTTAATGACACAGTGGAGGAACTTAAGCTGGAGGTCCATACCACGCGTTTTCGCCTCCACGCAGCGCATGCTTTTCTAACCTTACTTGCGTTTTACGTTTCAAGTTACATGCAACGCTTTTTATGCAGCAGCAGCACAAGTAAAAATAAAATTTAATTTGTCAAAATCAGCTGATTTGTTCGAACGCTGCTTGTGACGCTTGCAAAAGTAGAAAGTAAACCTACTTTTCGCCTCAAGGCATCTACGCTTTTGTGCATGAAACTTACTACGTTTAACTACACAGATTCTACTTTTTTGACAGCTGCGTATGCTGCGAGTAACGCGTGGTGTGGACCTCCAGCTTTAAGCGATTGATTATGTATTGTTTTCGTCATTCGTCCAAATATTTGTTTTTATCAATACGACGTAGTGGCAAAATTTTATAATTTATTTGTATATATTATTATTTTAAGTACAGAATTAATGATTTGTAAATAAATAAAATTTCAAGCTGTAGACAACATTATTAGAAATTAATTTTAAAAATAGATTCTGAGTGTAGATAAAAAATTAAAATAATTTCGTTGTTGACTGACACTTTGCAGATAATTTACTACTTGGAGTTGAGATATTTTTAGAAAATACTTTTTACCTTTTTTTGCTTACAATTTAAGACTACAACAAAATTAGTTTGTTTATCTGTCAGCATTGGTAGAAATAACAACAGCCATATTTGGCCTTGACGAGTCTTTGTTACCCCGCTTCAAGGAATTAGAAGTTTTTTTTTTGCTATAAATTAAGTGTCAATCTTCACAAAATCGAACATCACATTTGTTATTGCTATAAAAATTATGTATGCGAAATTTCATTAAAGTAATTTTCGTGATTGTTTTAATATGGGACTAAAGGTAGATGTTTTAAATGCGAGTGTGGCCTTTAAAAGGGACTCTTGGTAAATTACACTGTGATATAAATTGACACTTTTTTTTAGACAAGCTGGGCACTTATCGTTTTAACCTAATTCAGGGTTTTAAGGTTAGCTCTGGTTTTCGAGATATACCGTCATTTCGAAAATGGAGGAGGTTTCACAACATATGTTCGCGTAACTCGAAAACGCTTTAGCTTAATGAATACACTAATAAAACCGATGTTTCGCAATAAACTTTCCTTTAAGAAAAATAAAACTTTTTTTCTAATATGCGCAGTCGTTTTAGAAACATAATTTCATTTTTTTGGAAAAAAAAAATAATTTATTTTATCAAAATAGGAAAAAATGCAAGAACCAAATTTAAGAAAGTCCCCAAAAAATGTGTCACACCACCAGTGAAGACTGTACTGTAATTCATTACTTTTTTACCGTTTTGTTCTTCATATACCAGTTAAATTATTGGTTCTTCTTTCACTGGTCATGAGTTCTTTCTTTTTGAACCTGTTCTATTTCCGCAACTTCCAGGATCAGACTGTTGGACCAATTGACACAAATTTCCCGCAGGGATATTACACAGGTCAACAAAATGAATTAACTATTTAACCTTTCTACAATCCGCCCCTCCCCGCGCTGGTGTACTTATCATCTTAAGGATATGTTACTTTAAGGTGTTAATTCTCCGGGGCAAAATCAAGTTCAGCCAAAAACTTGGATTCAGCAAAAATTCAAAATGTACAGATCACAGCAGATCTTCACGATCTCTTGTCATCACAGCTGACCACGTTTTAACTGGTACCAAGGGAGTCAATAGCCCCTGCTAACTCAGCACCGGTCTGACTATTGGTTGAAGCCTTCGTTGGGGGAAATGCTTTCCGCCTTTCAGGAAGATGTACTTTGCGGAAGTATTAGCTTATTAGCTTTTTGATATTTAGTACTGTCAGATTCAAATTTGCAAAATGCATGACATTCATTAACAAAATTCTTTGATTTAAAAAGAATTCTGGCTTTTTGATTGTCTAGGATAAAATAAAATAATCTCTTAAATAAACAACTGTTAAAAAAAAGTTATTAGCAAAAATTACAAGCAGTTTAAATCACTATTTGTGCCAACAATTCCAAAAAATAAAAGTTCCCAGCAAAAAGTTGGTAATGACTTTCCATTACTGAACAACTTACTTTTCAATGACTACTTCATACCATCTGCATTACATAGAAGTAGTTCAGTAATGGCTGACATATAATCTGATACCTAGGTACTTGTGTATGAGTTGATTAACGAACTTTTTTTAATTTGAATATGAAAAATGATGCTGTACTGAAATTTTATAGTCATGACATGTTAGTTGTAATTTTGGTGACATCGGAGTAATAAGTTATTTAAGTCCCTATTTGTAAGCGAATATGGTAATGACTTATTTAACTCCCTATTTGTAAGCGAATGTGGTAATGACTTATTTAACTCCCTATTTGTAAGCGAGGGTGGTAAGTAGTTGCCTCCAATAATTTAATCTCATATTTACGCTCTTAATTGAGTAAAAAACATTGTTTTTTATACAAAAACTACACTGCCCCGGTAGACTAGCTAGTAGTGAGCTAGTCTATCAGCACCGAGGTTGCGCGATCGAATCCCGCCAGAGACAGAAAAAAAAATAAAAAATAAAACAAAGTAAAATAAAATAAGAAAAAATAAAAAAAAAAAACATAAAGTAAAGTAAAATAAAATAAGAAAAAATAGAAAAAAAAATAATTTAAAAAAAAATAAAAAAATAAATAAATTTTTTAAAGTCATGACATGTTAGTTGTAATTTTGGTGACATCTGAGTAATAACTTATTTAAGTCCCTATTTGTAAGCGAATGTGGTAATGACTTATTTAACTCCCTATTTGTAAGCGAGGGTGGTAAGTACTTGCCTCCAATGACATCACCGTGTTAAAATAATGAGTTAAAATGCCAATGTATAAGTAGTGAAGAGTCGTTATATTAGCTTTTTAACTCATTACTTTGCAATGTAAGTTTTTGCTGGGTTCTTTTCAAAATTCAAAATTGTATCAATAATTTGTTTTTGCAATCGATATAAAAATAAATTAATTGTAGAAAACCGAACATGATTTTGTTTTAAGATATCGTAATAATTTTTAAAATAGGAGCTAACCCAAAAAAAAACTGTTTGCATAATTGGATTCAGCGTACTCGAGTTAGGTTTACCCGCTGTATGAACGGCTTGTCACAAAACCAGGTTTGCGATCAGCGTTTTTCTAAGCATTGACCAGTTTTGAAGTTTTTGTTCAGAAAAAAGTTTTTTTTATAAATTGTGCAGATTTTGCAGTTCCTACAATACAATTTTTTTACTTAAAATTTTGTTATATTATTTTTTATTTCTTAAGGCATAATCTTACCTTATTTGCTAAGCACATACTCCTATAACAGTGGCAAGCTTTAAGAAACACGCACTTTCCGTTTATAATTTAAGGATAATTTTTCAATAAATTCCAATAAAAAACTTTTACCCTCTTAAATTTTGTATGTTTCGTCTTCTGATTAAATGATTAAATTTAATTCTTGGTATCGCAAACAGTTTGAAAATCATGTTTTAATGGCCTGTTAAATACCCCAAATAACAGCGTACAAACGTGCAATTTTGACATGTTTGCCACATACTAACAAAATTGAATGAATTCTTTCGGTTGCTACCGTTGCTTGAACTTTCGTAAGTCCAAAATGGAGAAATCCTCGTGGCATACTTGGGTAGGTTGGAATTTTATTTAAGAAAACTCCGAAAATCGGTAACGACCGTTACTTTGGAAACACCCATACATAAAAACCGTTTCATTATAATATCGTAAATTGATATCTTTGAATTAAAAGAAAAATATGTTAAGATAGCTAAGCTATTTTACGGCGTAAATAAAAATTTTCGTGGCGGCATTTTTAGTTTGGTTTTTGCAACAACTATGCGAAAAAAAACAGAGACAATGGCAGAAGCAAATTACATGTACGTTTGTGACCGAATATTATAAATCTTCTGCAAAACAGCAATTTTGACAGACTTGCACAATTACATGCGACTTGAAAAGTTGACAAGTCAGATGTAAAAAACATGTCGTTTACATGCACCTTAATGGGCTAAAACACGAAATAGCTAATTTTCAATACATGTGGCAGACTTCAGCTTAAGGGAGGACTGCTACTCGACAACTGCTGCTGGCATATTTCCAAACAGTTAGATATGTGTACACACAGATAAAAATACCAATGTTAAAATAACATGGCGAAATGTTGATTGAGAATCATTATAAATTTCTGCAAAAGTATGCCCTTTATTTAAATTTATCATTATTTCATATTAATTTTAAATGAAAAATATTAAAATAACCTCAAATCACATTTACTTAATATTATTCACTGTTAAAATAACATTGTTCAATATTGAATCCATAAAAACCTGTTTTATTTTAAAATCAAAAGTTTATCTTGTTAAATTAACATGCAAACATACTTAAGTATGTTCATTTATTTATTTTCATGTTTAAAATATGTTATAAAAAGAAGACAATTCCCGTATTCTTTTAATTAACATTATTTAGTTAAATAGTACAAAAATTAACATGAATCATAGTTATTTTAAAAGAAAAAAATGTCGTTCGCAAGTAATTGAAAAATCATGTTAAATTAAGATGAAACAACAATGAAGCAAAATCACTACTGAAAAATGTAAAATCAACCTTGTTTTGAACGAATTAACATTGATTTTTTTCTGTGTATATCTACTAAACAAGGGTCGATCGTAGAATCTTGTCGAATTATGCACTTAAATTTCTACCTGGGTGTGCAAGTTGCTCTCACAATCAGGGGCTGTTGGTAAACTCATTGTTTATCATCCAGTGGATTAGATTTACCATGGAGTAGGCCTACGAGGCAGGTATCCATGTATATATTTCTCACATCTACCCTCTTATCGAAATCATATAAGTATATTTAAATTTGATCTAGTCTAGTTTTGTGTTACAGCTTTTATCAGCCAAACTCAGTATTAATTGCTTTTCAAACCCTTCAATGAAAGTAAAATGGTATATATAAGTTTGTCATTCTGTTTGTAACTTCCACAATATTGATCCTGGACCCTATGAAGTGTATATACTATGGATCCTTATGACAAGAGAAGTTTTAATCCGGTTGACCGTCTATCCGTCCGTCTGTTGAAATGGGTCCGGTTGACGGTCTGTCCGTTCGTCTGTTGAAATGGGTCTTCCCGAGATCCCAGATATGATGGTGACTTGGTTGGTAGATATTTTTGTCAGTAATTCTCATATAAATTTTGCTATTGAAATTTTGCCTGATCTGTTCACAAATGGCGGAGATATGAGCTAAAAGCCACGACTACCTCTAATTTTCCCATAAAATCCCTTATTGCTGTTTTTTTATATCTGGAGAACAGCAAGAGCCAAAGTTTCCGAATAAGGTACAAGCGTATTGGTCATAAACCACTTCATCAGCATAATTAAGCTTGTTTAAATAAAAATGCATATATTTTTACATCTACAGAACGGCATTTATATAATTTTATGTTCTTATCGCACCATGGTGAATGGTATTTAAGATTCGAATATAGCACTCTTACATGTTATTTACTTTTTTTAACTCGGAGTTTTTTTTTTAAGAAATGAAGCGATTTTGTGTTTAATGATTCAAGTAATTCCAAAACAATATCAAAAAAGTACAAACATGATCCGGACAACTGTAATTACATTTGTGGTGATCTCATTGATTGAATTTAACACCGTTTGAAAAAACTAAATGAAAATTTGTTTGTTATCAAAGTTTTTTTTGGGCCAAAGAATAGCGATCTATTTCTTTCGAAAGTCCTTTTTTTTGAATAGTTAAGGACTGCAACTTTGGTATTCGAAATTATCTTGTTAATTTTGTATTTGGGACAGTAGGCATAGGAAACAACAGTGTTTAATTGAAAATTGGTCCATAAAATGATATCTTATCCTACCTACCACAATTTCAAATTAAATTGGCCTTATTTATACATATTTAATATAGCTTCGTAAATGCAATGGATCAAAATAGCTCTGAATTTTTATACCTCAAAGAAAATTTTTCTAAAACCAGTGACGTCAAAATTAAAGAGGACAAGTCCTCCAAGCTCACAAATGATAAATATTAGATCATTTAAAGAAAAACTCGACATAATGCAAAACCCAGCTTGAGAATTAGTTATCAAAACTATATTACAATGATAAAACATATTGATGAGGAACTTTAAACTTACCTGTTCATGAAAATACAATAATTACATCATGTTTGGAGGTTTTTCTCAAAACTTGTGCGCCGTGACTGCGGTAAAAATTCCACTAAGATATTTTTACAACAAAAAAGGAATACCAGGAGAAACGGAGTCCAACTATACTAGCGAATTATTGCTGGTAATACAGTGAGACGTTTATGCATCAAAGTGCAAGAGAAAATCATAAACAGTACAAAAAAAAGACATAAAAAACTCACAAGAAAAACCTTAATAACGAATATGCAAGTGGCAGTGCAATAAAACTGTACTAGCAAAATAAAACAAAGTAATTTGTTTTTATTTTTGTTTTTTCTTTACGTACTTACAACTACATTTAGAGTTGGGAAAAAACCAATCAATTGTAGTCGGGATTGTAAAAAAAGATAACCTCACTGTTTTTTGCTGTTGTTTTTGTTTAAGCTTTGATAATAATTCTTAATCGCTTTAGAGTTTTAATTATATAATATCTTTGGAGAGAGTTTCCTGAGGATCTGGCCTAAGCAACCAGTGAAATGCGCATAGGAATAGCTTAATCCATAAGCAATAAATTTCAGTTAATCAATAGTAGAATTGAATTGGGAATTTAGCACATTAAAACGAAACCTTGATAATGAATTTTTGATTCCGAAGAAAATCTATGATAAACACAAATGTATTTTATTATACAAGAAGAATTTTATAAATACAGTCAAAGCCCGGTTTGACGAATGATATAATGTTCAGATCTTTCGTTATACCGAGATATTCGTTATATCGATCAGTACACTGAAAGAAAAATGCTTCATATATTTAATGAATCATTTTCATAAAAAAGTTTTCCTTGGGTAAATGAAAATTTTCATTGTCTTAATGGAATTTCATAGGTTTGATGAAGTATTTTCGTTAAAATCGCTTCAGTAATTACGTTAAAAATTTTCATTGGATATATGAAAACTTAAGTTTGTCCAAGTTAAACAAACAATTTTAATTGGGAACTTAAAAAAACAATATACAAACATAACTATATTCATAAATTAATACAAAATTATAGTTTCCTTAAAAAAATGTTTAATTGTTAATTAAAAAATGTAAGATTTAATAATTTCATGCATCGAATGTTACATGTATGCCATTAAATTTATGAAATCAAAAAATTTTTTTATAAAAGCAACATATTTCAATAATTGCCTTCATAAATTTAAATTTTCATTATGACAATAAAAATGTCATTATAGTAATGAAACAAAAACTTTCAATCCACTTTCAATCAACGTTGTTATTGTTATTATGGACAATTTAATCTCATATTTACGGTCTTAATTGAGAAAAAAACATAGTTTTTTTATACAAAAACTACACTGCCCCGGTAGACTAGCTGGTAGTGAGCTAGTCTATCAGCACCGAGGTAACATGTTCGAATCCCACCAGAGACAGAAAAAAAAATAAAAAATAAAATAAAGTAAAATAAAATAAGAAAAAAGAAAAAAAAAATAAATAAAAAAAAAAATAAAAAAAATTTTACTTTATTGAAAGTATTCATCCAATGAATAATATTCATGGATCTAATGTAATGTTTCATTAAGTCCTTTTAATGAAACAGGTTTCATTGATCCAACGAAGCGCTGCATAGGTTCGGTTCCTTTATAATGCAATTTTTCATGGGATTAATGTCAAAATTCGTTAGTATTGCGAAGAAAATTCTTTCAGTGTAATTTTACCTTAACATTTTATAAGAAACGTTGGTCCACAATTTAAAAAACATCAAAATTTAATTGAATTTATAATTTAGTGTAGGTTTAAAACTTTAATAAGATTTTGGTATTCCATACTTTTGGGATATTAAGTGCGGTTTACACACTTCAAGTTTAACTTGTCAAGTCTTGAACTTAAAGGAGAGATGGGAAAAGAGAATGCCATAAAATTTAAAAAAAAAGAGATTCTTGTTCGATTTGACATCTCGTTTTCACAATGAACCAAATAAAACTACTGAAACTTTAACGAAAAAAGCAACGCATCACACGTGTTCTTTCAATACTTTGTCATTCGTTAAATTGGGATTATTATTTTTTGTCATTCGCTGTATAAGGTAGTTAATGTAAAAATTGGATTCGTTACATCGGATATTCGTTAAACTGCGTATTCGTTATACCGGGCTTTCACTTTAATTGGAAACAGAAGAGAGGAAAAAATGTAAATAAATTGAAACTACACAATCAATTGTAGCAAATTTCGAGCCACCAAGAATACCGTCGTTGTGGCAAAAAGGGTAAAACTGCAAAAAATTCTGATGCTGAGAATGTGGTTATTCTGGAAACATGTCAATTCAACCCGAGTTTAATCCCCCGTTTAGCCAAAAATGAAAATTATCAAAAATTTTTTTTTTATTAATTTTCATGTTATAAAATTTTTCCTCCTTCATTAAAATAAATAAATTAAATGAAAATTAAATGGATTTAAATTTGACGTGACATACAAAATAGATGTTTAAACCAACTTTATAGACAACACCGTATTTGGTTATAACTGACTTACCATCACGACATTATCATAACCATGCAAACCAATTCAATTTTGGCTTCTGCGGTCATCGTTACGGCTGTGTCATTTTTTTATGTCACGCATAATTGGACCTTAAAACATTGAAAATTATTTTTTGTTGGCTAGTTTTTAATAGTTAACCAACTTTCTAGGCTTCTAGAACAAATTTATGCCAAATTTTCGCAAATTTTCGGTGACTTAATGATTTAATAATCAAGCACTCACTTCGCGAAATTTTGTTGCTCGAATAACGTCAAATCGTCACAAAAAAATCGGAACTATTGTAATGTGTGAAAACAATAGAGCTATAAAGTTTTTAAGGCGGGTTGGTCTTCGTTTGAATCCATAATTCTTTTTTTATACCCTCCACCCCAATTACTTGTGAAGAGGGTATATTAAGTTTGTCATTCCGTGTGAAACTTTTTTATTATTCATCTCAGACCCTATAAAGTATATATATTCTGGATCCTTGAGTAATTTTAAGTCGATTTAGCCATGTCCATCTGTCTGTCCGTCTGTCCGTCTGTTTAAAACACGTAAAATTTCTTGAAGATCCGTCCATGATTTACCCTAGGCCCCATATAAGCCCTACTCCCGGAAAACAGTATAGCAACACCCCTGACAGACATAGGATTTGTATACTATACTAGCTTGGTAAACTACATGTGTGTCAACCTAAACTACAATTAAACCATGCCAGACATATATGGGGTATTCACAAGGTGTGCTATCATGTTATATTCTCATAATGTTCTAACATTTTACAATGGTTTAAAAATATTGTTGTTGCTTTGTAAACAAAAAGTGTCTTAAATTAATAGAACGTTGCTTGCTATGTTTATTGTGCTGTCGTAATTAATCAAAAGAGACCAGAGCTGAGCGACTGAGCCGTATCGCGTTAATTCTTGTAGCCGTCGCCGTTGATGGTATAATTTTATCCGGTTAACATCAAAATTTGAACTGCGGCTAGTAATTTTTGCAAGAAATCACTTGCGGCGTCAAATAAGATCGGCTTATGACTCTGCTGTTTGGTAAACAGACAAAATAAAATTTATATCTTATTTGCGTCTGCAAAATGGAAAATAGTCAAGTAAGATCCAATTTAATTTATTAATTCATGGAAAAGAATTAAAAAATATTTTAATGTTAGTTAATTATTTATTTTTTATATTTGTTTTAAATCAGCTGATTTAAATTCAAAATAGCATACTAAATTATGAGGGGTTGTTCACAACAGTCGTATTTTTTCATGTTATTACTTTATGACACCTTGTGAATCCCCCAATAGTCTAAAGCATACCATGGTATTTAGACTATATGTCTGTCAGGGGTATAAGCCTAAAACCTAACTATCAATGCTATCATAACAAATTTTGGCACGTCACAGTTAAATAGGACTAGAAATTAAACTATTAAGTTTCGTGAAGATCGGTCCATAATTTACCATAGGCCCCATATAAAACCTACTTCCAGAAAACAGTTTAGTACGCCTAAAAACGTAAAAAAGAATGCTATCATAACAAAATTTGGTACATCACAGTTTTATTATAATAATATATTATTTTTTATTATATAATATATATAATAACACCTTAAAATTTTGTGAAGAACGGTCCATCATTTACCATAGGCCCCATATAAACCTTACTCCCGGAAAACAGCTTAGTAAACCTAAATACGTAAAAAATAATGCTATCATAACAAAATTTGGAACATATAAGTTTTACAGGACTAGAAATAAGACTGTGAAATTTCGTGAAGATCAGTTCATAATTTACCCTAGGCCCCATATAAACCTTACTCCCGGAAAACAGCTTAGTACGCCTAAAAACGTAAAAAATAACGCTATCATAACAAAATTTGATACATCACAGTTTTATAGAACTAGAAATGACACTGTGAAATTTGGTGAAGATCGGTGCATAACTTACTATAGACCTCATATAAAGCCCACTCTGGTAAAATAATTAAATACGCGGTTAACTTTCTTCCAGTTGAGCTTCATATGGCCAGAAAAAATGTTATGCAATTTTGTGATATACGGTCCATAATTTTCTTAGATTCCATTTTAGCAGCCTCTTGAAATTTATGTTTTTTAATACCAGAAATCGTTCTCAGAATTTGGGATGATTGGTTCATAGCTTACCATGGCTTTTATATAATTTATTCTCCTGAAAATCATTTAAGTTCAGCTTAAACTGATATTCTACTCAAGCTTTTTAAAATTGATTCTGATTGTCAGTCAATAATTTAATGTATGTCTAAACCGCAACAAATTTTAATGCAGATGTCTGTTTTTACAAAGATTATAATAATAAATAGACATCATACAGATATTACTCCTAAAACATTCGAAGTGTCGCTGGAGGGTATCAAAGATTCGGCACAGCCGAATATAGCACTCTAACTTGTTTTTAAGAACTTTTAACTTTTAAGAACTAACTGGGACAAATTTGTTACCAAGATAATTTTTTAAGACGAAAAAACTGTCATAAACTAAATCGACATAAAATCTCTAAAAGACCCATAATATAAAATGGGAGTTTAGATCAATATTTCTTAGTATAAAAATTGTAAACCATCATTCACCACCCGCAGTGGTGGGTATAACAATTACAAATTGTATTAATATTTTTTATTAATGTTTATGATGTTTTAATTTTACTTTTTTTCCGTTATATTTTGTCATAAATTTAAATTTTTGCTGGCAGACATGTTTTAATTATATTGATCAATAAATCATTAAATATTTTGTGTTTATTAATTAATAATTAAAATGTTTGTCGAAGTTAAGTTTTGAGTTGTTAACCACGTAAAAAAGTGTTGACTAAAGAATCTTATACTTTTTTGTCTTTCTCTTAAAAGCAAATTTGTTTAAATCTTTTTTTTTTTTATTTTTTGTTAAATCGTCTAATTTGTATTCATTTGATACATAAAAAGATACGCGATTTATGTATTTTTTTTCTTGAGTTATTTATAAAAATAATGTTTAAAGTGTGAGATAATACCAGTTATATTATTTTTCTTATTCTTTTTTAACCTTAAAATTTCTTAGAGACAATAATGTTAGAAAGCTTTGTATAATAGAAATTTTAATAACAATAGAACGATCTATAGAATGGAAATATACTAACAGGAGAAATATGCGGGCATTAAGGTAGAAGTTCATAACACGCGTTTATTCGTCGACGTTTGTCGTGCGTTTAAAAATTTTAGCGCATGAAAAATTGCAAGTTACACAACGCGCGTTATAAAAGTCATTCCTGTCAGCTGTTTTTTATTTGTTTACTTATTTGTGCTTTGAAAACGGATTCGAAAGTATATCAAGATCTTATTATTTTATTGAATTTATTCTTTTTATATAAATATTGTATGTTTTTCAAAAAATTTTTCTTTCATAATTCACAAATTTGTTGAATTATTTTTTTATTGTCAGCTGATTACTTGTCAAAAATACACAACGCGTTAAAAAGTTCAAAGTTCACCAACTTTCTGGCGCAAACGCGTCAAAATATTTTGCATGTAGCTTGTTCTATGAAAATACACTAGTTTAACTTTTTTTTTGACAGAAGACGACAGAGCGCGCGCGCACTAACGCACGTTATGTACTTCTACCTTTAGTTACAAAGCGTTCGATTTGCTTTGAATGGAGCTTAAATGAAGAAATAAAACAAGTTACATTTTATTTCATAAAAAAAACATTTTTTCGACATTCTGGTTAACAGATGGTTTTTCTGTTTTAAATATCTATCTGTATATCCAACATGTTGCTTCAATTTCACGATCTACATTGAATTTTTACTCAAAAATTATTAGACAAAGCAGTGTCCATTAGGGATATAACTTTTTGCAATTTTTGCAAATATCAAAAATACCACCTCATATCCGTGTAGGGCATAGAAAAATATAAAAAAATATGGTGTCACTTTTCCTCTTTCGTGAAAAAAGTTTCCGCACCGAAAGCGTTGAAGTTTTGTTTTTATTTATTTATTTTCATCATTAAATCAGTTACTCTTGTCTTAAATAAGTTCGTTTTTGTATAAATTCATATATAATCTTCAACATTAAACCATTTTTGATAAGTCTAATGCAAAATCAAGTAGGTTTCAATTTCCAAAAATAAAATTCACACATAATATGGAGTTTTAGGAATCGCTTACGGTGCGGAAACTTTTTTCACCGAATCAGCTTAAAAACTGTTTTTTTATTATCAGAACAAAATTCGCCACATGGTGCTGGAGTGGTATTTTGCACTCAAAAAAAGTTATTACCCTAGCGTCCATGTTCTGTAACTCTCGCGTTGAGAAACTTTTCGATTGAAATGTGTAAAATGAAACAAAAATGCCATATAATGAAACAAACAGCTGTTTTTCTCACTAAACTGTGTCTGTAACTTTTGGAGAATTCTAGCTGTCACGTAAGGGAATTACTCGCCAATTTACAGAAATAGTGCGTCTGTTACATTATTGTGAGAAAAGTTCCCGCTTTGAACTGTCAAAAAAATCACGAATAAAAATGAAGCGAGAAAAAAAATTTTAACACTAGTCAAAAAACATGCTTGGTTTCTGCAGTAAATTTTTTTCCCAAGTTTGTAGACCAGTGTTATTTTTCTAACCAGTTGTAATGGACATCAATCCCATACTGCTAAAGCCTAGATTACACTATCTCACAAGTCTTACGTATTCCATAATACATTGTGAGATAGAAATCTAATGAGTTTTGTTGCGACTGTCAAAAAGTCTAATGTAACATGACAGTTTGTGTTCACAGCATCACACAAAGTACAAACACTCACACATGAAATAAAATGCAACCCTGATCCAATGAAAAGTATTATTGTTTAGAAATTTTTCAAAAAACGATGAAGTCGTATGGGATGTCAAAATTTTTTCTTAATACTTGTCATTTTCGTGACACATTGCAATCACACTTTGTCATATTACTTGAGTTTCTGACATGTATTAATACAAAGTATAATAGTGTAATCTAGCCCCAGCGGTAAATATTGAAAGGACCGCAAGTGGCAGGCCTTTTTGAAGGCCTCTATACTCCTTTCTAAAAGATTCGATTCGCATGATATCCTGCCTTCAGAAGTATGCCTTCTAGAAGGTTTAAACTTCTTTTTAAAAGACCTTCTGAAATATTCAGTACACATTCGCTACTCCCTTCTTTGAGAAGGGAGAAAGGAAGGTGTTCAGTTTTATTTACTTTTTATTTTCAGTGACCTTCCTTACTCCCTTCTTTGGGAAGGGATCGAAGTTGTTTTTAAAGGAAGTGTGGAAGGCTTTGCACCCAATGACAACCTGTGTAAAAAATAAACAAGTATGGAATGCGGCGAGAAGGGCTTCTGACTGCTTGTGACTGCTAAATAAGACCTTCTATAAGGCCTCTTTACTCATTCTAGTTACCGCTGGGGCCTTAAGGATAACTAGGAAGAATTTGACACCAAATTCTTTTGTTCTTTTAAGCCTTTCGAAAAACATGGCTTAATCAATTTAGAATTACTCGAGAACCTAGAACATATATCGTCACCTAAAAGACGAAATAACCTATCTGCAGTTTTCAAAAGTTTACAGGAGAGGGAAAAAACGTTATAAAATTGGAACTATTAACGATATTGAAACGAAAATTACACATTTTGATTAAAATGAAACCAGTAATATATATCGGTTGAGAAAATTTTGTTTTTCTAATCACAGCTTATGTTATGACACTTGGGTTTTTTGGAATTGTAAAAATCTGAAACCAAATAACCTATCTGCAGTACTAATTAGTATGAATAAATAAAAATTTCTTTATACACATGAATATTATAAACATTAAATAATTACAGTAGTAGTTTCTTTTACTGGTTCAAGCAAAAACAAGTACTTAATGTTTGTTTAAATTACACTTTGCAACAAAATTAAACTTTTATCGTGATTTTTGATGATTTATTTTTCTCTTTTTTTGTGCGTAACGGTCCTCTTGGTACAAAAACTTTGTCATTTGTAATATTACATGTTCAAAATTTTGCACACATATGCGTTATGATATAGGGAATAAAAATCCAACAAAAACTCAATTTTGAAATTTTTGCAGATAGGTTGTTAGGTCTTTAAGATGACGATATACTTTATGGGCTCTTAGATGAATATTTAAAAAGTTTTACAAGAATTGATACACTTAAGAGCAGTGCTGCCAATTAAGCCATTTAGCGGCTAGATTTTGCCAGACATCTGAAATAATTTTTTAGTTCAGAAGTAAATTTACTTTATTTTTTTGGCTTATTCCAAATGCCTTTACAAAAATTTTAAAAACTTCAAGGGCTTTGGGATTCGGAAACTCGAGCTAACTTTTCAAAACCCTTTAGCAGATTTGCTCAACGAGTAGTCTAGTGTCATTTCACATTGCATCTTTTGAGGCTGATTTTTTTTTTGTTGCACAGTGTTTTAGGTGAATTATTATTTCGCCATTTCCATTATTATAGAAACCAATTGAATTTTGGTTTCTTTGTTCATAGTGACGGCTATAGCATTATGGTAATGTCACGATTCTTTGGGCCTTAAATAAAACGAAATAAAACTAGAACTTGACTTGACTTGAAAAGAAAACTGAAAAAAGAACTGAAATAAATATTTATAATATCGTTAACATTGGTCATACTTTTGCTAATTTTGACCATAATATGGTTACTTTTGACCAAACTATTAACATTTTTTACTTTATCATCATAAATTTTTATCCATATGGTTAATATTTACCATAATTTTGTAAATTTGGACTATTATAGGGTTAACTATGCCCAAGTAAGGTTAGGTTTAACCAAATTATGGTAACTATGACTAAATTATGGTTTCCATAATATCGTCGCAGTAATTAAAGAACGCTGTAACTGACAATAAATCGAAAGTACGTTTTTTGTATCATTTTTATCAGAAAAAAACAAGTTAGAGTGCTATATTCGGCTGTGCCGAATCTTTGATACCTTCCACCGATAGTTCGAATGTTTAAGAAGTAATATCTGTATGATGTTTATTTATTATTATTATCTTAAACTGTGACGATTTGTTATTAATTATGGTTTTATGCGACTAAACTGTTTTACAGTAGTAGGGTTTATGTGGGGTCTAGGGTAAATTATGGACCGACCATCACGAAATTGCACAGCGTCATTTCTAGTCCTTTAAAACTGTGACGTACCAATTTCTGTTATGATAGCATTATTAATTATGGTTTTAGCTGTACTAAACTGTTTTCCGGGAGTAGGGTTTCTATTAGGCCTAGGGTAAATTATGTACCGATCTTCACGAAATTTCACAGTATCATTTATAGTCCTAAAAAATGTGACGAGCCAAAATTTGTTATGATTGCATTATTTTTTACGGTTTTAGGCGTACTAAACTGTTTTTCGGTAGTAGGGTTTATATGGGGCCTAAGGCAAATTATGGACCGATCGTCACAGTGTTATTTCCATGGAAATAAAACAAATTTTCGCAAAATCTTATCTCATTCCGTGCCTTGTTCCACCATTTATGTTATTTTTTGTAACAAATTTATAAATTTTTTTAGGTGGTGGTTCCACATTTTGATTCATAGCTCTGGTCCTACTGAACCGCTTTCACTGGATTTCAATTCCAAACTGCTTAGGATAACTACAAACAATTTGGCACCAAGCTTGTTCATTTCTTTTGAGTTGTTCGAAAGTGAGCGTGTTTTCAATAGACGGACAGACGGACAGACAGACGGACATGGCTAAATCGACTTAGAATTACTCAAGGACCCAGAATATATATACTTTATGGGGTCTGAGATGAATAATAAAAAAGTTTCACACGGAATGACAAACTTAATATACCCTCTTCACAACTAATTGTGGTGGAGGGTATAATAAGCGTCGATTGATCCCGGTCCCATATTTGTGTATTGAAAAAAGATTCACTTACGCGTAAGTAAGCCGCAGAATCACCGGGAATAATAGACTTGAGAGGAAATGTTTACAGCCAATATATAAAGCGAGAAAAAATAAAATTACGTTTTTAAGATCATGTTCCTAAGTTGTATAGTTTTTGTGATATGAATAATTTTCTACTTTCTTTCATACTGGTTTTTTGACTCTGGTGAACGTTTTATGTTTTGTCAGTTACAGCGTTCTTTAATTCCTGCGACGATATGGGTATGTTTAACAACAATATTGTTGCCTAGAAACATAAGCATTGTTCAAATAGAACCAAAAATTTTTTTTTTTTTTGGAGATCCTTGTGTGCTCAGCGTTGCCATTTGTAGAAATTAAATAAGTCCGACGCTCGCGGTTTAAATATAAGCTTTATTCGATAACGTTTGCTATTACAATGAAAATTTAAAGTAATGAATGATATAAGAAAAACATGATAGAAAAATATGAAAATGAAAGATTAGCCAAATAAGAGTTGCCATCTGTACGCTAGTAAAATATATTGCCATTTAACACCATTTGTCAAGATATCCCTTTTTCTGCAAGTTTTTTGAGATGCCAAAATGTTTTTAATTTATTTAAAGTTTTTTAGTATCTAAGTTTTGGAAGTTTTAATAAAATTTATGTAAACAATAATACTTACCTTAAAAATCCCAAAGATATTTATCTAGGTGCTGAAGTAATTTCAGCACTAGCTTCATATTAATTATCTGAAGATGATGAAACAGACTTAAGAGTTCATATGTTGAACTTTGCAATGAATTGTTAAAAAGGTTCGATTTTGATAACGACTTCCTTAAAGTTGAAGTTTTAGATCCTTTTAATGTAATAAGAGGTTACCAAAAAAGTATTGCTCCATTATGTGCGATTTTCCCAAATGTTAAAGATGTAAGTAATATTCACTTTGATTTTTCGGAACATAATTTACAAATAGGGCGAAATATTAAGAGTTTTTGGGAGGATGTACTTAGTTCGAAGTCCGAAGTTTTTCCATATTTAAAACAATTTGTTTATTCAATTTTGTCGTAACCAATATCTACAGCATTTCCTCAAAAATTAATTTAAACAAAAATAGTGTTAGAAACAAATTAGAAATACCAACTTTATGTGGTATTTTACGAACAAAAAACTTTTTGAAATAAATAACAGTGATTGTAGAAACTTTAAGCAATCAAAACAAATGGCTAATTTATATATAATTTATATATAATTTTATACCTGTAAATAAAATGTATTCCTAATACATTTTGATATTTTCTTTTTAAAATTTGTCACTTTTGAAAAAAAAAGTTTTTTCTTGTGAAAACAAGTTATTTTTCTGAGATAACAAGATTTTTTTTTTAAAATATATGGTAACGCTGTGTGAGCTTAATATGTGTCCCAAAAAAAATTTTGCCAAAAATCGGGTTAGCCGGTCTTTTTTTTTAGTTATCTTCATAACTTTGTAAAAAATCACGATCTTCACTTTTAAGGAAATAATTTAAAAGAAAAATGTCCAAGCTTTATTTTGTTGTACATGGACTATAAATTGGCTCATTTAGGCACCCTTCATTACAATTTTTCGTATTTTTTCCATAAATTTTGTAAATAAGGCTTTATAACTTCTAAAATTTGTATGAAAATGAAACAAACTAACAACGCAGTTTGAAAGATCAACTTATTCTTAATAATTCAGAAACAAATAGTTGGGTATGAGTAATAATATCATAAACTGGGTACAACGCTGAAAACCAGTATAACCGTAATAGCATATTCAAAAATAAATTATTCAGAATTAATTGATCTTTAGAATTGCGTTGTTAGTTTGTTTTATTTATTATAGAAATTTTAGAAATTATAAAGCCTTATTCACAAAATGTATGGGACACACTACACCTTAATATATGATATAAATATTTATTTATATATGCATTTACCAATTCCCCCCATGTGCGCTTGGCAAAATCCACCTACAGATGGCACTTTAGTGTACAATCCGGTAAAAACTATATACTCAAGATCCTTGATTAGGAGCTGGAGCTCACTAACCTTCGCTGCTTAAGGAATAGCCAGCAGCAGCTGTTGAATAGTAACAGTGCACAGATGAACCACTTTTACAAATAGTTCTTCTGCACAATTGCAGTTCACTAATATTATACCCGTGTTACTTTGGATTTTAATCACAGCAAACGCGTGAACCCCTTCGGCAAATTCCCTTGGTAAAAGCACTCTTTGTCAATAAGCATCATTGTGTGCAAAATACACTATATGAGCAGGGTTGTTAGATGTGACGATTTTTCGTCATTTTGACGATTTTTTTGAGAAAATACTGTAAAATGACGATTGACGATTTTAAAACCAAAAGTAATAGTGTTATGACGATTTTCTGGCATCAATAAAACACAAGAAATATTAACAATTATATTGGGAACAGTTCAAAACGTAAAAGTACTTCCCCATCACAAACCAGGTGGTTTTCATTAGAAGCACTACATTTTTAAGTTGAAATTGAGAAAATACAAATTAATATTCAGAAAAACGAATTGATGTTCAGAAAATACAAATTGATATTAAGAAATCCAATTTGATGTTGAGAAAAAACAAATTGATATTAAGAATTCCAAATTGATATTGAGAAAATACAATTTGGTAATAAGAAATACAAATTGATGTTGAGAAAATACAAATTGATATTAAGAAATCCAAATTGATATTGAGAAAATACACATTTGGATTGAGAAAACCCAATTTAATATTAAGAAAAACCAAGTTAATATTGAGATATAAATTCATAGTTTTATTGATATTAGGAACAAAAAAATTATGAGTTTAAAAACAAGTAACTGAAAATATTTGAAAATCAAGTTTTATAAAAACATGTGTATAAAAAATTATTCACCAACAGGCATATTCTCCGGTTCTATTGCTCTTCGGTAAAATGTTGTACTCCTCTGCACAGTCAACTGTGGTTATAGTAGCCTTAGCTTCGTCGATAACACCATCCAAATCCATTTTGGACCATATTAACTCAATTGGATTCAACATTTGGCTATAAGGAGCCAATCGAAGAAGAGTTGCTGGTGAATTTTCAAAAATTATTTCCATTTAACTATGACATGGTGCATCATCACACACAACTAAATCTTGTAAGAGGTTTCCTAATTGCTCCCATCGATTCATTAAGCTGTTTACCCACTCTCTTGCGTCTTGCATTATGAATGATCCTCGTTTTCTCGTCATAAGAATTACTCCAGAGGATGCTATTCCCCCGATTAGGTGGACATTTGGACCTCGAAAAGATGGTACGTATATTTGTTTGTTTTTCATGCTGTTCATTTGAAATTGTTGTTGTGTGACACATTTCTGAAACTCTCTTTGAACGTTTTCTTTTAGCTCCTGCAGCGTAATGGTGGGTATTGATGCAACGCAATATGTATTGCGATTTGTAATGTTTATTATACATAAATAAAGGACAATGTATTTTTTTATGTATACAATACATATTCAAAATATAATAATGAAAATCTCAATATTAATTTGTTTTGTCTCAATTTCAATTTTTTTTTTTTTTCAATATCAATTCGGATTTCTTAATATCAATTTGTATTTTCTCATTATTAAATTGGAATTCATAATATCAATTTGTATTTTCTCAATATCAATTTGGATTTCCTAATATCCATTTGTTTTTTCTCATTATCAAATTGGAATTCTTAATATCACTTTGTATTTTCTCAACATCAATTTGGATTTCTTAATATCAATTTGTATTTTCTCATTATCAAATTGGAATTCTTAATATCAATTTGTATTTTCTCAATATCAATTTGGATTTCCTAATATCCATTTGTTTTTTCTCATTATCAAATTGGAATTCTTAATATCACTTTGTATTTTCTCAATATTAATTTGGATTGTCTCAATTTAAACTTAAAAAGATGTAGTGCTCAAGCATAATTTAAAAGCTTATAGGGAAAAGTATTTTTGAGATTTTTTTAAAATTAAAATCACACGTTTTATTTTGCTTTCTTTAATTTTCATTTAATGGAGTGCTTACGAAGTCTTCTATGCAATAAATTCTTAAATTCAGTTTTATTTTCTAGCAATTTCAGTGATGTGGCAGAACGTGGTGTGGCTTTGGCTAACAGTTACTTCAATGTCCCAACTTCTGAAACTGATTTTAAGTCTTTATTGCAGGGCATAGAAGACATCGTAAGCACTCTATTAAATGATATTTAAAGAAAGCAGAATAAAACGTGTGATTTTAAATAGTTTATTAGGTATGAGTAATAATGTTATAAACTGGGTACAAAGCTGAAAATCGGTATAACTCAGGAAGGGTAAGAACGAATTCAAAAATATTTGTTTCTTAATTATTTAAAATAAATTGATCTTTCAAACTGTATTGTTGGTTTGTTTTATTTTCATAAAAATGTTAAAAGTTATAAAGCGTTATTTACAAAATTTATGGAAAAAAATACGAAAAATAGTAATGAAGGGTGCCTACATGAGCATTGCAAAAACTTATAGTCTTAGTACACCAAAAAAAGCTTCGACATTTTTCTTTAAAATTTTTTCTTAAAAGTGAATAAAATCCTGGTTTTTGAAAAAGTAATGAATAAAACTAAAAAAAAAGGCCGGCAGACCCGATTTTTGGCAAAAAATCGACTTGAGCGATCCTTAAACCTCTTAAAGGCCATTTTAGACTATAATACTTTGTGTTAAGACATGTCAAAAACTTACAAATCATTCATAATGTATAATAGTGTAAAAACATTATGTAATGAAATGTCAAAAAATACGTAAAGAAATTTGGCAGTCGTATGGTTCTCTCTATTTTTTGAAATTTAATTTTTCTAAACGATTAGATTTTTCATTTTATCAGAATTGTCTTTTTACAAAAGCACAAGAAGAAAATCAGGGATGGAAAATTAAAATTTTGTGCACAAATATTCACTATTATTTTTTCTAAAAAAAAATTGCAAAACGATAAAAAAAAAATATAAAATTTCAAGTGAATTCTTTTAAAATTTAAATAAATCACAAATATTTGTTGTAAAAAATCGTTAAATACAGTACACAGACGAAAAAAAAAATAAAAAAATATAATTGTATCAACTTTTCCACCCTAGAAGAAAATAAAAAAACAGCTGTTGAATAATTTGCCGGCCACATCAAAATAAAAATTATTAAATATTAAAGAAATATTAAAAATAAAGCAAAAATATATCTGAGGACCAAGGTGCAAGTTTAAATGTGCAAGTTAGTGAATAATACGCCAGCTAACAATGTTCCAATGCTTAATAAAATGTTTTTTCGTCTTTATTTTGTAATCTAAAGTGGATCTCATAAATCACAAAGATTTTACTTTTTATTTGAAGTGTGATAGTGTAGAAGCAAAATGTAATGAAAAAAAATTTCTCTTTGATTTTTTGACAATCAGACCAAAAATCATTTCATTTTGTAAGACCAAAAGTCTTAAGACTTGTGTGATAGTGTAAAACAGCCTTAAGTAACATCTGAAAAAAATCTCAAAAATACTTTAGCCTATAAGCTTTTAAATTAAGCTTGAGCCCCAAATTTTTTTTGGAAACACTAATGGTCACCTCCAAGCATATTTTTTTCTGCGTGCATAAAGTTACTCGTGCTAAATTATATCTCAATAAGATAACTCTGCATTATTTTGGCAGTAAAATGGATCTCCAGCTGATGGAGGTTATAGTATGGATCTAATGCTTTGGTTACTATTCCATAATACTATACTGCTAGTTCAAAGGTAAGGTAAAGTAATAAATTGGATTGCAAAGATACAAAATATTAAGATTTCAATTCAATTTCAAAAAATCCCAAAGTAGGGATTTTAAAACAAGTAGTCGTTTTTAATACTTTTATATCTCGTTAACATTGAAACTTTTTTAAGTTTTGCATTAAACCGTATCTTAACATTAATAGCGTGACTCATTTTTTTATATCATTCGTTTGTTTTTAGGGTTAAAGAAACTACGTAATAACGGCCAAATTACTATTTTTACATAAAACATTTAAGCACCAAATCATCTCAAAAGAACAAAAGAGATTAATGGAATATTTCTTTTTAAATTTATTTTATTTTTATATTTATTTGTTTATTTTTACATTCTTAAACATTTAGACACAGACTAGTCGTAAATTGTTCTTATTATTTTACGATAGTTATAAAGGTTCATCTCTCTATCTCATCTTATCGTTCTATCTATCTTAAACTTAAGCGCGGGACTTAACAATTAAAAAAAACGTAATAAAAACAAACAATTCGTATTTTTAGTTATAAAAGAATAAAAACAGAAATCCAATTTAAATTGAATTAAAAATTTCCATTCAATTCTTTAGCCCTTCAGATATTTACATACTTGTGTACACATTTCGTTCTCGTCAACAAAATTCGTTGTTTGCTTTAAATTTACTTTTGCTTCTTTTCTACTTTAACGTATTCTTCTTCTTTGGGCAAATCCTTGGCAGCTTCAGCTACAGCAGAAATTTCTTCGTTGATGGTCTTGCCGTAGGGCACGAAACCATTTACACCGGCAGTATAGAAAACCTCAACTTCTTCACCATCTTCGTCGATGTATTTGTAGGAACCCTTAACTTCCAAAGCTTCGTCTTTAGTGCCAGCATTCGTGACGACAGCTTTTTCTTCGCGAACAGTACCATCGGCACCTTCGTAGGACAATTGATAGGAACCATCTTCGTTCTTGTTAATTTCAGATTTCAAAATTTCAACAGTTTCACGTTCTTCATCGCGGTTAGTGGCAGGTGCAGCGACAGCAACAGCAGCAATGCAGGCAAAAAGAATAACCTAAAAGTTGTTAAACAAATATTTAGTAAATTTGTAATTAAAGGAAAATTAATTAGTAAACCATGTTTTTATACAAGGAAACTAAAGATTTTTTAAAGCAACTTTTTTATTGGTTATCTTGATCTGATACGTATAGGACATAAAGGACGTGAAGCAAAAGCCAACATTTATAAACTTTTCTAAAGTATTTGAGATACATTTTTCATTGTAAACATTTTTTGCCACTTTTGATAATCCGCCCAATTAAGATGTTCCAAATTCCCAGAAATATAAACGTAAATAAGAACATTTAAAAAAAATTTTTCCCCCCCCCCCCCCCCCCTAGATTTTATCCTGGCCAGCCCCATGTATTCTTGTATTGTCATCGGGAATATGTATGCCTGCAAAGTTTCATCCATTTGCATTGAGTACAACGCGGTAAAAAACATTTTACTAAAATAAAATTTTGCCCACCCCCCAATTTATCCTGGCTACGCCCATGTATTCGTGTATTGTCATCGGGAATATGTATGCCTGCAAAGTTTCATCCATTTGCATTGAGTAAAAGGCGGTCAAAAAAGCATTTTACTAAAAACAAATTTGGCCCCCCTAGATTTTATCCTGCCTACGCCCATGTATTCGTGTATTGTCATCGGGAATATGTATGCCTTCAAAGTTTCATCTGGTTAAATTAACGTTACAAGATTTGATTTTCCGAAGTGAAGCTAAAGAAAAGGTTTTAAAAAAAGGAGCTGGTAAGCAGTTTTGTAGCGGAAAGCAGCACACTACCCCCTTACAAACCTGCTTACAAGAGGCATGATTTTTATATGGCTTATTCTTACTTGAAAGCACCACCTTTTTCCTCTCGGCTAAAAAAAAATTTGATGACTGATTGCGTAATAAAAAAATTCAAATTCCATGTTCGGTAATATTTCGAGAACAGTCGTTAACACATTTTAAAAACATTGCAATGCAACCTGCTTCCATGGCATATACCAGAGGTCGCCAAATGGCGGAGCGTAGACCTATTTTATGCGGACCTTGTGTAAACAATACATTATGTAACGATAAATTCATGAGAAACACTATATTACTTAAGTTTTCTTAGCGATAAAGAAAACGTAACATCCATTGCTTTCTTATCAGATATTTTTAAACACATCAATGATCTGAACCTTAACCTTCAAGGCAAAGGAAAGCTTATATGAGAGCTCCTGACAGAAGTAAAGAGCTTTTTGCGAAATCTCGATCTTTCACTTCCCTTATTTAAAAAAATCTGCAATGACAACGAGCTTGGCGTTGGCCAATACAAGACGTTCATTGAGCATCTAAAGTCGGAATTCTAAGACAGATTCGCAGATTTAAAGATAATTGGGAATGTCGTCGAAATCCTCAGTAACATTAACTCTGAATCTTGGGGATGAATGGAGTGATGTAGATACAAATATTTTCGTATATTTCTCTCCAGATGGAAATGATCGATTTCGAAGAAAATACAGTTTTAAAACACCAAAAACAGGAAGTTTATAGTCAAGAGTTTTGGATAAAATTTGTTTGTGCTAATAAATACCCAGAATTAAAAAAAATGGCCTTCAAACTTCTCACTTTGTTTGGGTCAACATATGCTTGTGAAGCAGCATTTTCTAAGATGAACTTCATAAATTCCGGAACAGAATTACCGATGAACATCTCCAAGATTTAATGAGAATAGCCTGCACAAACTGTACTTCAAACTTTAGACGGATAGTCCAATACAAAAAATGTAATTTTTCTCATTAATATTGTAAAAACCCTTAGAACTTACTTCATTTTATTCAAAGCTTTTGTTTATTATTTAGTAAAATAATACACCGAAACTAATTCGTTTTATTTGTCCATTGATAATGTATCTATTTAAATAGTTCAGTTTATTACTTTCCGGACCGCGACAGTCGTGATTTTTAAAAAACGGACCCCAAATGAAAGTAGTTGGTGACCGCTGGCATAGACAGAATCACTTCGAACTTAACTCGAGAATTTGTTCTTTAAAATACAAAAAATACAAATACAACAATGATTTCGATTATTCACTTACAACCTGGGTGCAAATTATGGCAGTCGTGATCGAATACTTTTTCGATTCGAAATCAATTTTGTTTAAGTCAATACTGAACGAATCGTATTTACTTTTTAGAGTTGTGAACACTCAAATAAATGATTTACAAGACTAAACAAATAATTTCGATACGTTCAGCATGGACGGAAAGAATTAGAAATAAAATTGCTTTCGAATTAAAAAAGTGTTCGATCACGACTGCCATAACTCGCCTCGTGCTTACTTCTAAGGGATATTGCAAAGTTATTATATAATTTTTATTAACTTAAATTAAAAATTCTCTTCAACGGGTTTCGCTTCTGTGCTGTTTGTGCATATTTTTCACACATCATTACACTACCTCTTGCATAGAAACGGACACCAACTCATATTCTTTCAGGGTTGATAAAGTTGGTACAATTGTACTTTTTTTTGGTACAATTCAAAACTAAAAAGTACGCTGGTACCCCCGTGGCTCATTTGGTACTATTTCCAAATTTTTCAAACCTATTCATAATTGATATAAAATGGCAACTCGTATTTACTCTCCAATGAATATAAGCGGAGTTCAGTGTTTGGTGCAAATAATCATGCAGCATATCAGCGTGCTTTTTCTGATGATATTGACAAGTTTTTTTAAAGATATAGGAAACCACAAGATACGACTTCCTCTCAACTCAAAACTATTATGGAACGAACTCACAATATTTTCAAATATTCGTCAACAAGATGGTTGTCACGTCAAGAAGTAATCAACAGAATTTTGGAACAGTGGTAGCCCACTCCATTATTATTATACTCCGAATAAGTTTGAAGGAGATTTTACAAGCGCTTAATTTAATTTGATTATATTCGTACTTTCTACTCCTTTCCTGTTTTTGCAGTACATATTGAAAATTTTAAACACAATTAATTTGGAAATGTAATCCGAAGATGTTTCTTATTTTCGTTTAAAATTCGAAATTGCATTTTGAGAAATATTCGTCAGTTTTCCTCAAAAAAGACGATAAGTTCTTAAAAGGTTATGAAAACGCTCTCTGGCGGTAATCAAAAATAAAAATAAATGGATTTCTCGACCCTAAAAACCGCATGATACAGGTCTGGCTAGACAAAAAAACAATTTGTTTGCCTCTATTCTTGAATATTTTGGAAAACTAACTATTTTGAATAATCCGGGGTCGAAATTCATTTTTGACCCATGGTTTGTTTGGCAAAGATTTTTGGAATGACTTATAGAACAAGAATCGCGATGTGCTTTCGAAGCGAAAACATATAACACACCCTATTATTATGTATGTATAATTAATGATCATGAATTTTTTCTATCTATACTTTACATGTAAAAATTAATTTTAAGTACCTTTTGTTTTTGTTGGATTAAATTTTTGTTAAAAAAAAAATTGATTTAGTACTAATGGGACCGAAAAAGTACGATTTTAAAAGTTCGTTATTGGTTTTCTCATTTATCATCCCTGTATTCTTTATATTTCAAGAGAGAGAGAGAGAGAGAGAGAGAGAGGGTGCGACCAAAGCTACAAAAAAGATCATCCGATAACCCGAATTTTTATAAATCTTAACTCCCCCACGTGATCCCTGAAAAACATTAAAATTTTCCTTTTTATTACGTTTTTCTCAAAACTTCATTTTCACTCACTAGGTCCCTTTTCTTGGAGAAGGTCACAAATATATTAACATCTTATGAACCAGAGCAAAAATATCAAAATGAATGATAAATTGATTTATATTGGAGGCTATCCGATCTATTCAATTGTCTTGAAGTAGAATATTTAAAATCAAGAAAACACAAAATTTAGTGAACTGTAAAATATTCAAAATAAAATGTTTTCTTTTTCTAGCCACTATCTTAAAAAGGAGGACAAAACAGCCGTGTTTGTAAGTTTAGTGTTAAAGACGTTGGTCTGAATACTAAAATTATTCGTGTAGCGTAATTATAAACACATAATGAATCCGTAAAATTTAATTTCAACACTAAAAATATGAGCATTTCTGTTGTTACCAGTAGTGTTGAGGTTCAAGACACTTTTGCTATTTAGCAATAATATTCTGTTCATGTTATTTTTATGAAATTCTGTTTTAAAACTGTTTACATTTTTATACAATTTCTACACTGTCTTTTTTACTTCAATACTCTTGTTTTAGGTATTTTTTATTTTTTATTTTTTTTTAAACACTTACAAATTTGAACATTTTGATTGAGATTTTAAACTAAATTACTGTGATGATCACGAGAACAATAATGCTTAAATTTCGACAAAAATCTGCAGCTTTTATACCCTCAACCCGAAAAAAAAATTTTTCTGTTGAAATAAAATTTCAAAATTTTATTCGTTTTAACATGCCAAACATGTTCCGCATCCTGTTTTTTGCTGTTGTTGTAGAATCTATTTCTTCTTCTACTTTTGTATGTCTTTTTTTGCCCAGATACAATTTCAATCTACATTTAGTGCGAAAGAAGATTAAAGAATAAAAACTATAAAATTAAAAAAAAGAATAAAACTTTTTATGCACTTTAAGTATTTTAGTCTTATTTCATACGACATGTGAATTGAAGTTGAAGAAGAAGTCCAAGAAGTACGAGAAAAATCATTTAAATTTACCAGAATAAAATTTATGTTAAAATGTCAGGGTTAACAACAAAAACAACAATACAAAACTGCAAAATAACAAAAAAAGAACAAGTTGTTGAAATGTGTTAAAAAGAAATGTTACGAAATACTCGCAATATTTGTTAAAATTAAGAAAAAAAAAACACACTTTAAAACAAGTAAAAGTGCTTTATTCGGCTATGCCGAATCTTTGATACCCTCTACCTACACAAAGTGGGTGGAAACATAGAAAAACTAAGAATTAATTTTAGGGAAGATTGTTATTATCTATCGTAATAGTCCTAATAAGGTTTGTGCACGCAGAGAAAAAACATGTTGAAATATGGTCACCGCCAGCAAAACTATTTTTAAAGAAAATTGTAAACATATTACGTTGAATTTTTAACAGTCTAAATTATATTAACTTTTCGTTATTTTAAATTACATTTTCATTTAATTTAACATACAGGAAAATTCAAGTCAATATTAACTGCAACTGAAAATCCGTATTTATATGCACTTAGTTTTTTGAATAAATGTTAGAATCAGTTATAAATTTATTTGCTTGGAATTTTAAATGTTTATTTATTTAAAAATGACTGAACGGAATATTTCTTAAATAAACTACCGTCCGTTACTGCAATAATATTGTGATTGTACTTACATTTATATGCATTAAGTTGGTCTTAAAAATTAGGTGGAACCAGTCAGCCCTGGTGAATGCGTCACCATTTGTGGTTTCATCATAACATATTTCATATCGTAAATCATGGCTTGTCTAGGGCTTAATTATTGTCTTTGGTGACTTGTCAATCCGACAGAAAATTTTGGGCGCCACATATGCCATCTAGGATCCTTCCCCTTACAGTACATCAGTACTATGACAAGAGTCTTCGTTTTCGACCCCACGATACTTTTCCCCATTGTGTTGCCAGCCTTAGCATCACTTGGCCAAATTGTTATCAAGTGAAATTTTGTCATCAAGGGGATGCCACATCGGCATCACAGAAAGGACGAATCGGAGTCAGTTTAATAGAAAAATGCCATCTGCGCGATGATTCAGTAACAGACTCATTATGATTAATTAAATGACAGTTTGTCATTAGGATTGGCTTAAGTCCAAGTGAGATAATATTACTTACCTACTCGTTACACATGTCTGTTTCACTTTTGTTGTATTCCGCTCTTTGTTTATAGAAGAGCTCTTAATTAAAAGACACCGACAGCATGCCCGGTATGGTTTTCGTAATCATTATACTAATTAGTATTGTGGTTATTTTGTTGAACTATTTATGGTTTTTAATCCAAATTTTTAATATTTTTAATTAGGCTTAAGTTCATGAAATTTAATTTTCATTAAATTATTTTTATGAAGAAAGGAATTTTACAACATGAAAATTTATTAAAATTGTTATTGATAATCTTTCATTCTTGACGTGGCTCGGGCTCGAACCCTGGCCGGCAGGTTACCATGACATGTTTCGATCGCAACCACTCGATCTCCTCAGATGGATTTGCCGTCTTACACTCGCAGCCATCGACGACTGCTGACGTCACTAGTCAAACATCAATCCTTAAACCAAATTGTATTTTAACATTTGGTAGATCGAAATTTGCTTTCCTGAATGATTATCCATTTTAATTGATTTTACATGTTTTTTCCTTTACTTCTGTTTTTTCGTACTTTCGTCAAGAATTTTTCTTGAAGTCCAAGTACATTTTTTGTTTTTTCACTTTGTCTTTCTCTTTTCTGTTGACCTTTTTCAGCACAACTTGAAGGACAAATGTACACATAGAGCTCGTGCCTTAGCTTTAACAATAATTAATTATTATATAATTAATTATTGTTAAAGCTAAGGCACGAGCTCTATGTGTACATTTGTCCTTCAAGTTGTGCTGAAAAAGGTCAACAGAAAAGAGAAAGACAAAGTGAAAAAACAAAAAATGTACTTGGACTTCAAGAAAAATTCTTGACGAAAGTACGAAAAAACAGAAGTAAAGGAAAAAACATGTAAAATCAATTAAAATGGATAATCATTCAGGAAAGCAAATTTCGATCTACCAAATGTTAAAATACAATTTGGTTTAAGGATTGATGTTTGACTAGTGACGTCAGCAGTCGTCGATGGCTGCGAGTGTAAGACGGCAAATCCATCTGAGGAGATCGAGTGGTTGCGATCGAAACATGTCATGGTAACCTGCCGGCCAGGGTTCGAGCCCGAGCCACGTCAAGAATGAAAGATTATCAATAACAATTTTAATAAATTTTCATGTTGTAAAATTCCTTTCTTCATAAAAATAATTTAATGAAAATTAAATTTCATGAACTTAAGCCTAATTAAAAATATTAAAAATTTGGATTAAAAACCATAAATAGTTCAACAAAATAACCACAATACTAATTATTGTTAAAGCTAAGGCACGAGCTCTATGTGTACATTTGTCCTTCAAGTTGTGCTGAAAAAGGTCAACAGAAAAGAGAAAGACAAAGTGAAAAAACAAAAAATGTACTTGGACTTCAAGAAAAATTCTTGACGAAAGTACGAAAAAACAGAAGTAAAGGAAAAAACATGTAAAATCAATTAAAATGGATAATCATTCAGGAAAGCAAATTTCGATCTACCAAATGTTAAAATACAATTTGGTTTAAGGATTGATGTTTGACTAGTGACGTCAGCAGTCGTCGATGGCTGCGAGTGTAAGACGGCAAATCCATCTGAGGAGATCGAGTGGTTGCGATCGAAACATGTCATGGTAACCTGCCGGCCAGGGTTCGAGCCCGAGCCACGTCAAGAATGAAAGATTATCAATAACAATTTTAATAAATTTTCATGTTGTAAAATTCCTTTCTTCATAAAAATAATTTAATGAAAATTAAATTTCATGAACTTAAGCCTAATTAAAAATATTAGTAATCATTATACTTTGAAAATTGTACTTAATAATTTAAACAAATAGAATATGGGAATTTTTGCTTTTTATTTTACTTTTTAAACATGAAAATGATAATAGCAAACAAGTTAGAGTGCTATTTTCGGCTGTGCCGAATCTTTGATACCCCCACCGACAGTTCGAATGTTTTAGGAGTAATATATGTATGATGTCTATTTATTATTAATTTATCTTTTTATTTTATTGACCGACAATCAGTAAATTTCAGAAGCCTGCTAAAAATGGACCTAAGGTTTATTATGGACCGTATATAACAAAATTCCATAACATTTTTATTGGCCATTTTAAGCTAAGTTAGAAGAAAGTTAACCGCAATATCTATATCTGCTACGGTTTAACGCGTATTTACTAACTATTTTACCAGAGTGGGTTAACTTAATCGAAGAAGTGGGCGTTAAAGTGGGCGGGGCAAAATTGTCTTTTCGTATAAATCAAACCATGGCGATCATTTAAAAAAAATCGTCCAAATTATATAGATGTCATTGGTGGTGCAATATGAAAATTGGATTTTGCCACGCCCCTCCGCCCGCAGACCGAAAATCAAAAATCAGACTTCACAGTGTCACTGTGTTATTTTGGACCATGGCGATGGTTTAAAAGAAAAAATCGTCCAAATCGGTCAAGCCGTTCTCAAGTTATGCGCTTAATAGAAAAAAATTGGCGTAAAAGTGGGCGGGGCAAAATTTTCTTTTCGTATAAATCAAACCATGGCGATCATTTAAAAAAAATCGTCCAAATTATATAGATGTCATTGGTGGTGCAATATGAAAACTGGATTTTGCCACGCCCCTCCGCCCGCAGACCGAAAATCAAAAATCAGACTTCACAGTGTCACTCGCTTGAATATTCTGAAGATTCCCTAAAAATTTCATCAAAATCGGCCCAGCCGTTTTGGAGTCCAAACGTTACATACATACATACACACATCCTGGTTTATATATATAGAAGAAGAAGATAGATAGAAGATAGATAGATAAAACTATGACGTTCCACATTTTGATTCATAGCTCTGAACCTACTGAACTGATTCTGCTGGGTTTCAATCCCAAACTGCTTAGTTTTCTTTTGAGTTTTTCGAAAGTGAGCGTGTTTTCAACAGACGGATAGACGGACAGACAGACGGATATGGCTAAATCGGCTTAGAATTGCTCAAGGACCCAGAATATATATACTTTATGGGGTCTGAGATGGATGGTAAAAAAGTTTCACACGGAATGACAAGCTTATTATATCCTCTTCACAACTAATTGTGGTGGAGGGTATAAAAACAATAAATAAAGTTTCAAACCGAATGACAAACTCAGTACACCCTCTTCATAACTAGTTGTGGAGGGTATAATAAAGAGATGAAACTGAACAGAATGATTAATTGAAATAAAGCAACAAATAAGTTGTGATTTAGAAATTTGTTAAGAAATTTTGTGTGTCTGTTGAATGTCAATTGACTGACTATTTCTTACTTGAATTCAACCGAATTCATGTCTGGCATAAATTATCGTCGATCGATATTGACAATTATTCATGTACAAATTCTTTTCAGTAAGAAAGTTAAGGGAATGAATTGTCTGTCATACATATATATATGTATAGGCCATATTAACTGATATCGTAAATGAATGGATTCTTTTTTTGATTATATAATCCGGAAATTTATTTTGATCCATGAACTGAATGAAGTTTCATGACTGTTTTGTATTAGAGCTTGTGAATGGCTGTGAGTATAAACCTTTTCGTGAAAAGTAAAGCTTTATATTCGCCAGTGCTGTATATCTTTTTTATTATTAAAAATTAATATGTTCTTACAACAATTTAATAAATTGCATCAGCGACAATTGGACATTCTTAAGGCGAGCTGACAAAATATTAACAATTTCTAACTTTTTACTTCAATTTCAAAAATAAAAAAAATAAAAATGTGTGCATAATTTAAATGAAATTATCTAATTTTACATAAATTACACATGTAGACATTTTTTTAAACTTTTGATTTTTTTAATTATTAATTTATTATTTATTTTAAACCTATTTTTAATTTATTATTCAAAAGAGCCTTAACTTCGTCGCTTATATCACTATGCTTTTTCTGGCTAAACGAAGGAGTCAAGGGTGAGATCATGGGATCTGATGTTACCATCATTCCGTGCATAATATCTTCGTTCGTGGCAATTCGACTGCATTTTCTGGAGTGTCTAAGGCGATATTTTTTATAGTCTTTGTTACGACTTTCCTGAGCCTCTTCGAATAGTAAGCCTACACAGAAAAAATTATTTTTCCAATTCAATCAAAAAATTTGTAGAATCAAACAATTTTTTGTCTAAAATCGGTCCTACAAACAAATTCGCATATTCAAACAATTTATTTGCATTTTGTTTATTGAAAAAAAACGCCGATTTTTTCAAACAAATAATTTTACAGAATCAAACAAAAAGTTTACTGAAATTCATATAAATTTCAAACAAATAATTTTGCTGAATCAAACAAAAAAGTTTTGGCACAAGCAATGAAGCGCACACAAGCAAGCACTGTTGGCGAAGATGAAGCAGAGCAGAGCGGCCGGCTGGCTTTGAGACACATTTTTTTGTTGGAATAATTTTTGAAAGAAGTCATATTTATACTCACAGTGTTTTTCTTCATCACTCACTGTTGCTTTATCCTTTCCTTTGCTAATGAAGAAGAAATGTAATCAAAAACGGCGGCAGACCGACTCGATATGTTTTCCGCCATCATTCTATTTTTGTATTTGATGTATTTAAACAAAATATTTGAAAAAATTTAATACGGGATTTTGTTTTTTTTTTTACCAACTTTGAAACCAACCAAAAATTTATTTTGTTTCTTATAATGTGTTTTTCTGTTGTTTAAAAAAAATTAAACGTTTTTTTACCTGCTATTGTTTTTTTACCTGCTATTGTTTTTTTACTACAAACCTCGTCACGCTATTTTATCATTTTTCTTATTGCTGTACTTTTTTAAAGCGTCCAAAAATAGACTGCATGTGTTTTTTGTTGTAGTTCTTATATTTCACATAAAGAAGTGTTGCTTACAATCAATAAAAAAATGCAAAACGACGACAACATTAAAGAGCATTAAATATTTCATACAAAATTATGAAAACTTCAAACCAATAGCGCGCTTATTAAATTTTTGAAGAGTTGTCCACATTTTTGTTGGTTAAATAAAAATCAAACAAAAATATTGATTGAATCAGTAAAAAAATTTGTAGAAATCAAAAAAAATTTCAAACAAGCGTTTGTTTGAAAATAATTCGGCAATAATTTTTTCTGTGTACAGGAAAAATACACTTTTCAATTATATATTTTCCATGAAACAGAATTTTATTTATACAGTGCAACAAACTCTTTTGCCGTCTCCAGACAAAAATCACAAAATTTTTTCGGATCTACTGCCTCGGTAATGTTTATAGCTTCGAGAATTATTGACAACCTCTTGATTATGTCTTCATCTAGACCCGTGATTTCGAAAATCAAAACAGGATTAGCATAGAATCTTCGTGACGTGTTTCCTGAATTTGGCGTTCCAGAGCGTTAATTAACAGTATCAACCTGTATTCCAATTTTCTCTTTAATTTCACGCTTTATCAAACATTTTCGGGCTTCTTTTATCGGACGAGTATTTAAGTCGACTCTTCCACGTTTAAATTCAATATTGCAAGCTACAGGCAAAAAAACACTCCATCAGCTTAATCCTTGCATGAAGTGGTGACATACCAAATCGCAGTGCTTGTTCATTTACGGGCATAGCTTGAACTTCTTCGATTTTATTCATCTTGGATTTTGTGGCTCCACAACTCCACAACAAGAAGATTCTGCTGGTGTTTCTGTTACTGATTATGCTGTCTTGCCGTCAATCATTGTAAAATATAATAATATATAATAAATGTGCCTTCAAGCCAATTTGCATTCTTTTTTTCAAATCGCGTCTTCGTACGATTCGAACCCTGCCATCTTTGTTTGAAGTTAGAGTAAAAGCTTTTATATATTGTATCCAAAATTTCACATGCTCAAGTACCGTTTAAGCCAACGTGCGATTGTTGCAAAAACTGTTTTAATTTCGTTCTGTCTTTGTCAAACTCCAGAAGCTTCGAGCACAAAACCCCATGAGAAATAGAAAAACTTTCCATTGCCATATAACTCTTGGGCTTTAGTTTCAGTTATCATTAAAAAATCGGTTGTACTTTTCGCGTTCGTCAGCACTTGTTGAATGACAGAAATCGATCAATGAACACCTATAAATACTACGTATTTTTCAATATTTTACTGACAGGTACGTTCCAAAACATGATCACTAATAGATGTGGGTGGAATTTCTGTAAAAAATATCATACAGGTAGCCAACGGAAAAACCCAAATAATTAAAAAAGTACACTTTCCTTTTGCCTTTCAATTGTCCACGCACATTTATTACTGCTTATTACTTTGCTACCGCCAGTGTTGCCAAAACTTTGTGACCAAAAATGGCTAAATTTACGGAAAAAATGGCTAAAAGTTTTTTTTTAAATAAAAACTCATTAAAATTCAATAACAAAACAGAAATAATTCATTTAAAGTTGTTAACGATGATACTGTAAGTTAAGATCAATTTGTTAAATAAGAATAAACGTAAATTAATATTTTGATAGGTATTTAAAAAATTAAATAAATAAAATAGGAATCACTCGTGCCTATTAGTTCATAATCATAATCACGACAACATTTACCCAACCTTTTCAGTCCAGATCTACAATAGAAAACAAGTAAGAAAGTATGGTCGGTCAACAACGACCATATTTGTGTTCCACATTTTATTTAATTATCTGCAAATTTGCAACCTGTACTTTGGCACAATGTTTACATGGACAGCCAGCCAACCGGACAAACATCGTTAAATTGACTCGGAAAGTGATTTTGAGTCTATCGGTATACGTAAAGGTGGGCTAAGGACCAATATTTTAATGTGTTACAGACATCAGTACAAACACATAGTACCCTCTCCACTATTGGTGGGGTGGTATAAATATTGTATTGTTATGGTAAAAATATTTACCTAATTGATAAAATCGAATTTACGGTTGCTAAATGTAACCTTTTTTCTCAAATTACTTTTAACGATGTTTTCTTGGCTAAACACCCTCTCTACTTCAGCATTAGACCTTGGAAGTGAGAGAAACCTTATAGTCAATTTCTAAAAAAAATTTTGTTGCCGCCTGCATCTCTTTATTGAAATACTTGCAACCACAAAGAAACACCGATGTTTGTGTTAATCCATTTTATAAATTTAATATTGGAATACTGTTCCTTTATTTTGAAAGATGTTTCATGATCATAGTTTATAGCGACTTTCAACATTTGAAAAAGTTGTGATTTAAATTAAGGGCGTTTTAATTGTTAAAAATGTTTATTTTACTTTTATAAATTTTTATAAAAAATTAAAAATTATTCTTTTAAAAGAAAAAGGGCAAACAAATTTTTATGGCTAAACAAGTTAAAAAAAACGCTAAAAAATGGCTAATGGCTAAACTCAATTTTTAATGGCTAAACAGGGTGAAAAATGGCTAAATCTAGTCACTAAATGGCTAAATTGGCAACACTGGATACCGCAGTCATAAAAATCAAATAACCTTTTGTTTATTACTTTTTTTTTTTAATTCTGAGAATCATAAAAAAAGTCATAAATGTTTTTTCCTAAGATATTTGTGCATATCTCGAGCAAATTTTTGAAATGCATACCTTCACTTAATTATGAATAGAAGCGAAACTTGTTCATCGATTTTCATGATTTATGTCTCATTTTGTTCATACGTTATGCGCCTTTACGTGAAAGTAATAGGACTTGCAACTTTTTTTTACTGTTTTGGATTTTTTATGAATTAAAAAAAAAAAAATTAAATTTTTAAGGCAAAAAATATTTTTTTTTTCTTCATACATTTATTTATAACTGCGAAACTGTTGCTAATGTAGCAAAACGTTATATAATCTGATGAAAGTAATTGTAATTCTTGATTTTCCTAAATTTGTTTCAGCAATATCCGACTAGTGGCTCTCGAGTTATGTTAAACAAAAGAGCCTTATCAGAATTGAGTCCCGAACCAATCAGCTGAAAAATGTTGTACTGTGTAATGCAACAAATTGAGAGGTGGCACCTGGTGCCACTTGAAATTGATTAAAAATGTAAAAACAGATATAAGACAATGAATTAGTTGTGATTATCAACTGTGGGAAAGTAAGGCTAAAATTGCAGGTCCAAATGTTTGGAGAAAAAAAGTGATTTTTGTTATATGTTCATAAAAATACACAAAAAAAAAAAAACTCAAGTCTCTGCAGATTTTTTTTTTTCAATTTTATAAAAATAAAAAGAAAAACGTTAGCTCACATAATAAAATAATATTCGTTTTTAAATACTTAGGTTTAAATTAAGTTGGTTCGGTAAAACATACAAGTACTGAGTTTGAGACGGATATAAAAAAAAACTGGCAGTCAGATCGGAGTAATTCTTTTTGATTCGATTGTACCATTTAGTCTAAAACTTCAAAGTATTACTGCATATTGCATGAAGAGTATGTTGACATTTGACTTTTTTCCGCAAAATCCCCAGTGTGCATCGTTTTGAATCTAAATATATACATATATAAAAATGAAAAATGTTTGTTTGTTTGTTGGTGTATAGACTCCTAAGCTACTGAACCGATTTTCCTGAAATTTTTACAGTTACATCACGTGAGCCCTAAAAATAAAAAAGGCTACTTATTTTTTCGATAGGGGCAGGGGAATTGGTACCCCCCATTGGATGCCAATATCAAATATCGCATATCTTAAGAGCCGCTGCACGCATTTTGTTGAACTTTTGGTAGTAGGATCTTCTGAGCCCCAAAATTGAAATAAAATAGCAGCGGGGGAAGTGGTTCCCCCATAGGGCGCCAATGTTTAATATCGCATATCTTAAGAACTGTTATAGTGAGAATGTTCAAACTTTGTAGAAGTCACGCTTATGGTATACTACACTATCGAAAATAAAAATACAGCGGGTAGGAGCAGGGGGGAAATACCTCCCATAAGATGCATATATTAAATATCTCTCAACTGAAGAAGTGGTTGAAGCTGTGTAGCGAAGCGCACCGGGTTAAGCTAGTTTAAAATAAAACTGTTTGTTATTCAAGTGTTTAAGACAAATATTGATCAAAATCATTATCGTTGCAAATTTCTCATCAAAAGTAAAAAATAATGGAGTGTCCTTGAATGTCTGTTTTAAAAATTTTAAAATAAATCTATTTATATAAAAATATTTTTGAATATTCTGTGCTGGTACTTATTTTCTTTTAACTTTTTTTTAGCGAATTTAATACTAGAGAAAATGGTATGATTTTAAAAAGATCAAATAAATTATTATATTAAAACTTGTACGAAAACTGGGAGCATGACATTAATATATGTACGTAAAATTGTGTTCTTTTTTATGTACATATAATACAGTATGTATGTATGTATTTATATATGTATGTATGTATGTATGTATGTATGTATGTATGTATGTATGTATGTATGTATGTATGTATGTATGTATGTATGTATGTATGTATGTATGTATGTATGTATGTATTATGTATGTATGTATGCACTTTTTCATTTAAATTTTTAATGCAAAATTAAACGAGAACTAAATTGAACGAATTAAATCAAGTAAATTTAAATTTAAAGCAGGTATTGATTTTAAAACAAGTTCCTGAGTGGTAGTCAATTTAGCTCAGATTCACGTTGTTCTCTCTTTATTTTATTACCAATAAAGAGACTCAATTCCTGCGAAGATAAAATATTTATAAGCCAGATTTATATTTGAATGAAAATGACACTAATACTTTTTGCTTTTTGACTGTTGTAGATTATATTATTTAAATATTTAGTATGTTCAACAACTAGTTTTATTTCTTTATAATAAATTATAAGATAATTTTGTTGTAAAAAAGTTTCAAAATATCTTCTTTACAGAAAATAAGTTTAAACATAAGTCTATGTCAAAAAAAAAACTACAAAACCGAGCTAAAATTTGAAAATAATAATTGTTATTTAAATTAAATACTGACTTAAGTATACTTTACACTATCACACAAGTCTTATGTAATTTGAGGAAATTACCACCCTGTTTTGATAAGTTGTTATTGTTTTTTTTTTTTTTTAATTTTCAAACAATAATTAGATACGGTAGCATGTTCGTGAATATACTTACGACTGGTGGGATAGTGTAAAATGGCCTTAAGCAGCATGGTCTAAATTCAGTAACACTGTGCATTACTTCTTTAAAAAAATGGATGGTACGAAACAAATGCTAATATATTGGTACGTTTTTCCTTTAATAAACGTGTTTGAGTTATTTTAATTGCAAATGCAAATAAATACACACACTTATTCAACTTAACAAACATTATTGAAATTAATTATTTTGATTTAAAAGATTTTGTTATTCGTGCTTAATTCCCAACTTTTATTCTTGATAAAAACACTGAAATTTGTTGTTGATGGGATAAGCTATTCCTATGCGCATTTCACTGGTTGCTTAGGCCAGATCGTCAGGAAACTTCATCCAAAAAGATTTTAGAAAAACTAAAGATATATTTGGCTTAATATCTTTAGTTTTTCTAAAATCTTTTTGGATGAAGTTTCCTGACGATCTGGCCTAAGCAACCAGTGAGATGCGCATAGGAATAGCTTATCCCGTCAACCAGTGTTCGAAAATAAACAGTACATTATTTAACGTTCGGCTCACACACCCAGGAACGATATCTATTTTTTTAGTGATTGTGTAGACATGCCCCGGTAGGCTAGCTAGTAGTGAGCTAGTCTATCTACCCCGGGGTTGCGGGTTCGATTCCCGCCAGAGACTCTGGTTTCTTTCCTGCAGACAAGCGTCAAGCTTCGCGGGGATTAGCATAGGGAATTAAAAAAAACAAAAATTTAATACCGTTCGCAACTATTTTCAAGAAAGAACCGAACATTATACAATGTTCGGTTCTTCCGAATTTAAAACAAGTTATACAATAGACTGGTCGCATCTTGTATGGGATTTTTTTTTTTTTAATTTAATTGTTTGCGCTGCTTAAAATATGAGGTTTGGTGTAAGAAATCCTGATCTAATTTTTCAGGTCAATCCGACGGTGCCTAGCCGTGCTGGGTTGGGCCCAAAGTTCCCCATATTATAAAAAAAACATCTTTTCTATCAGATCTTTATAGTTATACTAGTTGAAAAGCCGAAAATCAAAAATATGGCTTCGTAACGATCTTCCGCAGAGAAAGTACTTCAAGTGTGCCAAATTTCAGCTTCCTATGTCATCAGATGGCTGCAGAAAGTTGCGGAAAGAATAGGACATACATGCAAACATACTAAGAAATTACATATTGTATAGATAGATTAAAGTATTTGCTGTTTAATATTTTAGTATGATACGAACGAAAGATTTTTTACCTAATTCGGGGTCTCTGAATCCAGTGGTGCTAGCCGTTTTTTTTTAGGTTAGCTTTGGTTTTCGAGATATACCGTTATTTCGAAAATTAAGGAGGTTGCACAACATACATATTGCACCTGTTCATCAAAAGTAACACAACTCCAAAAATTCTATTTTCCACTTTTTTGAAGGAAACAGTTTATGGTTACCGTAACTAACCATTGTAAAATTTTTGGTATTCTATTTGTAATATTTCATGAGAGAAATGCCGTTATGTCTTTCTTTGCGTACTCATATTATTTGTTTTTATTCAATTAAAGAGTTGTAATTTTAGTTGCGTTGAAGTGTTCAAGGGTTATGGTGCTCAAATGAATCAGCGAAACTGTATTAATTCGAGTTGTGATTGTTTTCATGTTAAAAATCTGTTTATCAATAGCTGTTGATTTTGGGTTCTGATAAGCATAACTTGAAATAATATTTACATGTAGATCAAAAAATTTCATGAAAACTGTATTAAATCAAAAATCCGTAATAATTTCGGAAAAAGGAAGAAGAGAAATAAATTTTGTGATTTTATTGAAATATAAGTGAGTTTCCTTTATAACGGTATATTTGTTTATAACAATAATTCCATCATATTGGCGGAATTAGTTTTTTGCCTCTACTGAAAACTTGTAAATTTTGAGTTGTGTTACTTTTGATGAACAGGTGCGATATGTTCGCGTAACTCAAAAACGCTTTAGCTTATTGAAAAACTAAAAAAAAACCGAAATTCCGCAATAAAATTTACTTTATGAAAGGTAAATCGTTTTTCTTATATACGCAGTCGTTTTAGAAACATATTTTTTTTCTAAAAAAAAAATTATTTTTTTATTAAAATTTCGGAATTTTTGTTTTTAAAACTTCATAAAAAATTGAAAAATGCAGTATGCTTCTAATTTTATACAGTCATTTTTTCATTTACAGAATTTTATTAAACCGCCATATAAATTTGTTGAGTTTGATAAAAACAGTAATATTTTTGTGTTCGAAAGATGACTAACAGGAAAACGTTATTTTTTTTTAATGATTTTCTACACAAACAGTATTAGCGTTTATGTTTTCCACAAATCTACCGAACCGAACATTAAAAAACGATATTTAGTGTTTATTTTCGAACACTGCCATCAACATTAAATTTCGGTGTTATTATCAAGAATAAAAATTGGGAATTAAGCACGAATAACTAAATCTTTTAAATTAATATTTTGTATTCCCAAAAATTATTTTGATAAACAAAAATTTTTTTTCAAGAGATTTCTCAAATAGCTTTCGAAGCTACTTGGTACAAATTTTGCAAACACCAATAGGTAGTAAGTTACATGGATGAGAAAGAGCACCTGTATGGCCAAAATGTCAAAATTTGGCCCCCTCTAACTCAGAAACTTTTTGACCGATCTTGTTGAAAATTTGTGTTCAAACTTCTATCCAAAAGGACTAACCTTAGTGCAATTTTCATCCAAATTCGAAGACATCGACTTTAAAATTGGGTCACTTGACATGAAATCCCCCATATGTATGTATGTACATTAGTGCTATAACTGTTTTACAATTTTTGCGAATTTCAAAATGGCCCTAGCCGAGTCAAATAGACCTCTGAAAATCATTCAAAAAGATGTTATTACTTTTTCACGGCTTGGAAATCAGATTTTTTATTTATTTATCCAAAAAACGCAAAAAGTTTTTTCGCAACCAATATGTTTGTACATAAGTTTGGTTTAAACTGCATTAGAAAGAATATTATTAATAAAAATTGGTTTATATAATTACAGTAATTTTGACTTAGCTGCACAGTCTCTTTTGCACGATTTTTTGTGCAGCTAAATCAAAAATGCAGATATCTTAAGTGTATTTAGCTGCCTTTATGTGCAGGACCTGCACATTTGAGTTCCATTAACATTAGTGAATGATTATATGTTTCCACTATCCTGTTAGTGGAGAACAAAAATTTGCACTAAGCTGTAAAAAAAGAGTTTTCACTATCACTAAATTAATTTTAGTGAAAAACTTTCTTGTACCACTACCACTATTGCTTAGTGAGGCTGTTATTTTTCAACTCAATACTAAATAGTTATAAGTGATAGTGAAAAATTTTGCACTATCACTAACTTTTAGTGAAAACTTCAAATTAAGTGCACTACCTCCCAACTCTGGTGCAGGTACGCAATTGTGGTAACCTGTATAAAAGTGCAGCTAAATTAAAGTGTTTAAAAGAGGAGTTACAACGTTTTTATAAATAAAATGATCAAGTATGGGCACCACTACATTGAAAGCTTTGCATGTGTGGCATTGTATTGGTTTGTTTACGCCCTGCAAATAAAATTGGACCACCTGACCCATTTTGATAAAATGGACTACTCCATGGACTAGTCCGATGTAATGCAAGCATGGACCATGCCATTGTTAAAAAGTGTTTGTAGTGAGACGACATGTCTTCGTTTTTTAACGACATGCTTTCGTGTTTAAACGACTTCAAAACTAATCCTCTTGAGTATACCATGGAGTAGTTTTAAAACTACTCCTTACTGGTCCAAAGGTGGGTTATATACCATGGAGTAGTTTTAAAACTACTCCTTAGTGGTCCAAAGGTGGGTTATATGGTCCTCTCCTAGGACATCGTAATGTTAAATAGACCAGGTTTTTTCCATACGTTTGGGTTACTTGTGGACTAGTCCTGGTCCCTTGTGGACTACTCTTTACACGCGTGTTTGGACTGGTCCTATTATTTGCAGGGCGTTTGCATTTGTTGGTTTTATGCTCTTTTGCTCTTTTTTTTGTGTGTACCAAGCGGGAAAATGGAATTAATAGGAATCGAGAAAGTAATACATATCTTGTATGATATTTGATTCCAGAATTCATTATTCTTAACACAGACCATGTCCTAGGATTGTAATAAATTATTTTAATGTATCCTGCGAATGAATTAAATAATTCATTCTTTGGAATAAATTATATTATTCAAAAGTGTAATAATAAAAGTCTTCTCCAATGCCGTTTGGAATACATTTTTTAATACCTGTTTACTTTAAATAACTTTGACCCACACACATATAATTTGTGCTTTGACCGTACGCTTTCAAACACAAACTGCGACTAAAATAAAAATTATAAGTAGGCGACATAAAGGCAGCAAAAAAATAACGGATTTTTATTAAGGAAATATGTATGTAAAGCAAAAACACGAATAATTGTTACTAACAGAAACAATACATTCCTTGTTCTGCAAATATGGGAATATACGTGGTAATCAGTGCTTAAATTTTGTGTCTGATGAAATTACCTTCTCGATTCCAATGAATGCATTATTATTCTTTCGAAAATAATGCATTATTTTTTTAATTATTTATGTAATCAATTCCTCATTTTCCCGCTGGGTATGTATACACATCGTTCGCTCTTCTTGCATTTTCATTTTGCATTTGCCCATAGCTGAAAATGATAATAACAATGACGTTTTAACAACTTGAAGTCATTTGTTAGGCATTTTTATAACGAGTTAGCCAAATTGGTAACAAAAAAGTGGGGAACAGGATAATCGATGTGGTACCACTTTAAGAATAGCGCTGCAAGCTGTCAAAAGTAAAAAACGGCAGTTTCAAAGTAGTGTCAACAGAATACGTAGTTGTAGTAGTCATTGCAGTTGAAGCGCAAAGTTCGAAATTTTGAACTTTGTTGCGCTACAGAGCATTCGTCAGCTACAAATACTACTAAAATACTTTATTCTGTTCCAGGGCTAAGATTTGCTATTCCTTTCATATAATCGTGGTAAAGTTTATTTTTTGTAATAGTTCTATTCCTTCAATTTTTCAGAAATTACTTTATACACTACCAGACTGAATAGAACTATTACAAAAAAGCTTTATAAAATACATAACTGAAATTTAGCTCATAGAATAAATTCGAAAAATGTTGAATATTAATTTCAAAAGATTTTGTTATTCGTGCTTAATTCCCAGTTTTTATTATTGATAAAAACACTTGAAATTTATTGTTGATGGGATAAGCCATTCCTATGCGCATTTCACTGGTTGCTTAGGCCAGGTCATCAGGAAACTTCATCCATAAAGATTTTAGAAAAACTAAAGATATTTAACCAAATAAAACTGTTAAACGTATAAGACTTATAGCAACAGTTCTACTTGTAATAATATTAAAGTTTAAACAAAACAAACAACAAAACAACAATTAGTTGAAATTCTCTCAACATTAATTGTAGTTGTAAGAAGGTTAAAGGTCCCATTAGCCGACCGTAAATGTAGAAATGCAAATGTAATGTAAACAGCTGATCGTTTCTGTTATATGGAAAGCAATGCAAATGCTTAACTGACTGTAATGTCACTTAACCGTAACGTACCATCCTGTAGAAAATAGAATTTCATTACGAGGTTACGTGACAGTTGTAGATAGTGATGGGCTGCTTATATTTTAAACGCTATGCGGGTAAAATCATTCTTTTTGTTTGGTACTTTTTCAGTTATAATATCTGTGGACTTTTGACAAAATAAGTAACAATCCACACATATTTTCATTTATACAAATATATGCTTAGATGTATAAAATTAACAAATGTATACATATCCGCAAACAAACAAAGTCTGGTTTTAATGGTATCAAAACCTTGTTTAGGTGTATGCACATTTTGAAATTAATGTAAGAACATGTGAACGAATATGATATAATAAATATTTGTTTTTTTGAAAACCTGTAATTTAATATCAAATATTAAATTATTTATTTATTTATACATGCGTCATACAGTTTTAATACTATTTAAATCACTTGGTACTTTTTCTGCAAAGCGGTACAAACGAGCTTACAGTACGTTACGGTACTTTACATTGCATTTAATTACATTTACGGTCGGCTAAAGCGGCCTTAAGAAAAACAAAATAAAAACAACAACAAATTACAAAAGATGTTGTCAATTAAGTGTTTTTTTAGGCCGTGCACTTGCCTGTTTATTATCAAAAAATAATTTCAATTTTTGGGAATACAACATTTTAATTTCAAAATATTTTGTTATTCGTGCTTAATTCCAAGTTTTTATTATTGATAAACAAACAAAATCTTTTGAAATTAAAATTTTGTATTCCCAAAAATTTAAATTACTTTTTGATAATGTTGAATGAATATTATTTATTTCATTATCAATAAAATCCGACGTTTCGTTGGACTTCTTTCCAACTTCTTCGGGGATTGAGTTTTATTAAAATCTGGCAACATTGACTTGTTTTGCGATTTTTGTTTTTATAAACAGCTCAAATTAGATATTTATGTGAAAAAGTGGACACCATATTTTTTTTATGTGTGCAGCTAACTTTGATGTTTTATATGAAAATATTTTAAAGCTGCACAAAAATATGATAAACATGCATACAAAAGGCACGTAAGCATGGATTTTGAAGACTAATTACAGAAAATATGTGTTTTGGGTAGTTAAGTCAATGTGCAGCTTGAATTTTTTGTGTGAATATAATTTTAAGATCTAAAATGTTGTACATTTATCTTAAATGTACAGGTATGTATAGAAAGTGCACTTAAAAAAGGATTCTGTATGGAATTTTAAAGAATAATGACAAAAATTATTCGTTTTGTGCAGTTAAGTCAAAAGTGCACTTAAACAAAAGGCAGGTAAGACAAAACTACTGTACTTGTTTTAAATATTCCGAATGTGTTTAATACTTAAAAATAATGGGTTTTAAAAGAATTCGATTAAGCGTTTTGAAAAAGGCTTTGAGCAAATTTTAAGATGGCACAACAATGTGGCGAAACATTCTTGATATCGTTACTCCATTACATCAATTGAGCAAAACGCCAACCCACCGCATTGTACATATAAAAATTTAAATTTGCGATCTGCTTTTATGCCGGACAAAAATTCTTTTAATCACGGTTCCCGTTCACATAAGTGTTAGCGCGCTCTTCTGATCGGATAATCTCTGCCGTATCTTTTTCTCTTTAAATTTATATTTTTTCTAACATTATCTTAACAACAAATTTCGGGGTACTCCCGAGAATGACAAACATCTTATACGTTTTCGGGAATAAAACTTTAATTGATAACCTTTTGGTCAGTGGAAATTCAGTCAAAACATTGGATGCTGTTTCGACTGAATTTCCACCCAATTCATAATATGTATAAGAATACTTGTACTCGACTAGCCCGGCCTGGGGCAGGAAGTAAAAATCCCATGACCGGCTTCTCTAGAACCTGCTCAATCTTCGAGGTGGTACAGAGCTTAAAACAGTTTTCAGCAGTATATTAAAAAGCAAAAGAGAGGTCTAGTTATTTTGTGCGCTGCGAAATGTGGCCCCGGGATAAAATTTACCCCAAATTTTTAATTAAATGTCACCCCAAAAAATTAAGAAGCCCTGAAACTAAAATTAAATATGTAGTTCTTCTTATCAAAAAATCACCATAAATTTTATAATGAGTTTTTCTATTTTGTTGAATAACAAACACCGGCTTCGATAACCATATCTTCCGGCTTCCCCGGCTTCGCAAGCTAATGAGAAGCTTTAGTTATCCAGGTGGTATTTGTCATACATTTCAGTAGAAAATCTTTGCACCCAGCCAAAGGCCTGCTGTGCAGAGAAGGTTATGTTCGCGAGGCCGGTGTTTGTTTTAAGATTAGAAAATCAGTGCGACCTTTAGTTAGCGATTCGGGATATTGGCATTCGGGATTTTATTGAAAACATAAGTTGTTTTTCTTGAGCTTACAATAGTTTTTGTTTTTTTTTACTTTTTCATTGAAGAACTTGTCAATATAAGAAAACGGAAAATTGCCCAAATATTTTTCTCAACTATTTAATGGCAAAAGAGAATTATTACCCAAAAATTATGAAAAATCGCAAAAAAAAGAGTTACATTTCTTATGCAAAATTACCCAAATTTGTGTGGAAATTTGTTGGCCAATTTTTTGCACATTGCTTTTGGCGATTTGGCTTTGGATCATTTTACCGGCAGCCGAATTTTAATAAAATATAAATTATTTGTTAAAATTAAAAATCATCCCAAATTTTTACATTAAATTTTGGAGGTCATTTTTTAGTTCTTTAAACTTTGCATTATGTGTTACTGATTGAAAGAAGTACCAAAGTAAAAATTGCAATGTGATTTATACTATGTTAACACTTGGGTTCTTAAACGCGTTTAAGCAGCTCGAACGTGATTAAGCTCTAATTACTTCAAAGTGGAGATGATTACCCATACATTGAAGTGATTTGTTAATCACTTCAAATTCACATGATTACAACTAAATCACTTTATCAATCACATAGAATCCACTGAACATACCTCAAATGTAGAATCGCCAACATGATCGTGTACAACCGGCCAAGATTTCTACTTAATGTTTTTATTTTTTCCCTTACATAATTCATAAATTTTCACAATTTCATCATTAAAATGATTAAAATAATCTTCTGATAACTTTATAAAAGTGTTTTTATCCATTTTTAATACTTAAAAGATATATAAATTTGTTTGTTGTTTTTTTGTGTGTTTGTTTTGTGTTTTTTTTCTTAATCATCTGTCATCTTAATCATCTGTCATCTTAATCATCTCAAATGTAATGTGAACGGCTTTGATTAGCTAAATCACCATTTTGCTTAAACGCGTTTAAAAACCTAAGTCTGAACTTAGCATTAGGGTAATTTTTCATTAATTGTTATACCCTTCACCACAATTACTTGTGAAGAGGGTATATTAAGTTTGCCATTCAGTGTGAAACTTTTTTATTATTCATCTCAGACCCCATATATTCTGGGTCCTTGAGTAATTCTAAGTCGATTTAGCCATGTCCGTCTGTCTGTCCGTCTGCCCGTCTGTTGAAAACACGCTCACTTTCGAACAACTCAAAAGAAATGAACAAGCTTGGTGCCAAATTTCTTGTAGTTATCCTAAGCAGTTTAAGAATGAAATCCAGCAAAATCGGTTCAGTAGGACCAGAGCTATGAGTCAAAATGTGGAACCACCACCTAAAAAAATTGATAATTTTGATACAAAAAATAACAAAAAATTGAGTGCCCCGGTAGGCTAGCTAGTAGTGAGCTAGTCTATCAACCCCGGGGTTGCGGGTTCGTTTCTTGGTTTCTTTCCTGAAGACAAGCGTCAAGCTTCGCGGGGATTAGCATAGGGAATTACAAAAAAAAAAAACATAAATGCTGGAACAAGGCACGGAATGAGATAAGATTTTGCAAAAATTTGTTTTATTTGGCTGGAAGTCACGCTGTTAAATTTCGTCCATAATTTACCCTAAGCCCCATATAAACACTACTCCCGGAAAACAGTTTAGTACGCCTAAAACTAGAAAAAATAACGCTAGCGTTACAAAATTTTGTACGTCACAGTTTTTCAGAACTATAAATGATACTGTGAAATTTCGTGACGATCGGTCCATAATTCATCTTAGGCCCCATATAATTAATAACCATAATTAATAACAAATCGTCACAGTTTAAGATAATAATAACATCATACAGATATTACTCCTTAAACATTCGAACTGTCGGTGGAGGGTATCAAAGATTCGGCAAACCCGAATATAGCACTCTAACTTGTTTATTTTTCGTTTCACCAAAAATTACCAAAACACCCCAAAAACAAATCGATTTTCCCAAAATTGTGTATTGTTGTGTTTCATGTGAAGTTTTGGGGCCATTCTAAATTTAGTTCTTTGAGGCAATATTTCCTAGAATCACATTTTGCACCGCCAGTATTTTAAAATATGGGTTATGTTTTCCCAGGTTTTCTGAATTATCCTTCAAAAATATCTTTCAAAAAATGATGTTAGTGTGCAGCTTCTTCTTCTTCTAGCTATTTGAGGTAAAATAATATTTGAATATAATTTAATACTAATAAATGAATAGTACTCAGTATCCATCACAAGTATCATGTCATTTAACATGACATGACGTGTCAAGATTGATTTGCCATTTAAACGATGCATTTTTATCTGTGAACTTAACTCTTAATAAATTTAAAGAAATCAAAATTTTGACTGCATTGTCCATTGCCACATTCAATTTCATTAGTATTTTAAACAATTGCTTTCAATTTCAAATACCTGTTACTTGAAGCATTTCAACAGCAAATTCCCATCCGATTTATCTAATATTTATTGATTGAATTACAACATTTAAAAAAGTTCTTTGCTGATACAAAAAAAAAAGAAAAAAAATGTGAAATATAAAAAAATAAACAAAAACTTCAAAAGTTAAATTGCTGACTGTGATTGGTGGAGTGAGAGAAGCATTACAATTAATTATAGACAAATAGCAAACATTTGAAATAATCATCAATTTCAATTGTTGGAATTTCGTATGAAAATGGAATTTATCTGGGGATTGGCCAATTCCAACAGCTGACATCAGGCAACAGCTACAAACAACGACAACAAAACATGCCCATCTATCCATCCATTCATCCATCCAACTATTCATTTTTTGTAAACGAGGAGGATTGACTGTCTAACAAGTGTAGGTGCAGATTTATTTAAGTAAAATAAAAAATGTATAGAATTTTTTTTTATACCCTTCACCACTATTAGTTGTGAAGAGGGTATACTAAGTTTGTCATTCCGTGTGAAACTTTTTTATTATTCTTCTTAGACCCCATAAAGTATATATATTCTGGTTTCTTGGTGCAAAATCGGTTCAGTAGGGTCAGAGCTTTGAATCAAAATGTGGAACCCCATCAAAAAACTTTATAATTTTGTCACAAAAACTAACATAAATCGTGGAACAACGTACGGAATGTTATAAGATTTTGCAAAATATTGTTCTGTTCGACTGGAAATCACACTGTAAAATTTCGTAAAAATCGGACTATAATTTACCTTAGGCCCCATATAAACCCTACTCCCGGAAAACACTTTCATACGCCTAAAACCAAAATAAATAATGCTATAAGAATAAAAATTAATGCTTCACAGTTTTATAGGACTAGAAATAGCACCAATAAATTTCGTGATGATCAGTCCATAATTTACTATAGGCTTCATATAAAGCCCACTCTGGTTAATTAAATACGCCTAAAACCGTAGCAGATATATTTATTGTGGTAAAGAATCTTCGAACTTATTTTTATATGGCCACACAAAATGTTATGAATTTTGTGATATACGGTACATAATTTACCTTAGATCTCATATTTAGCAGCCTTCACTGTAAAGGAAAAAACTAATTTCACCGTTGTTTTGAAATTTATGTTTTTAATACCAGAAATCACTCTGCTGAATTTAAGGATGATTGGTTCATTAATTACCATTGCTCCAATAAAAATTCCCCTCCTGAAAATCATTAAAGATTGGCTCCAATCAAAATTACAGAAAATCAGATCGACCACTTCTGTACTTAGACCCTGGAGAAAGAGTCTTCTTGACGTAAGAACTTACAACAGCGCAGATGTAGGATCCGAGCACTACTTAGGCATACGAAGAATTCGAATGCGAGTAATGGCTATACCAAAGGAAAACCACTCAGGCAGAACCCGCTATAATAAAGATAAGTTAAAGTTACCAACATCAAAAGCTGAGTTCATATCAATCTTAGAAAATAAAACGACATTAGCATCGATCCATGATGCAAATATAAACGAAAGGTGGTCTTATCTCAAAGATAGTTTCATAGAAACCCGTAACTCTGTGCTCAAACCCCAACGTGTAAGCAAATCCGAGTGGATAAGAGATGATTCGCTTGAACTGATAGAACAGCGAAGATCGACAAAGATAAACAGAGAACAGGCAAAATCGCTAACAGCAAAGAAAAATCTGGACATACAATACCGGAACTTGCATTAACTAGTCAAGCAATCATGTCGCAATGACAAGCGCAGGTGGGCAGAAGACGCCTCGCGAACAAACAATACTCGTAAAGTATATCAAATAACCAGAAAACTAACTGGACAATTTTCAAATGCGTCCCGCCCTATAAGGGACAGCGCCGGAAAAATGGTAACAAATGAAAGAGACCAACTCACAAGGTGGCACTCCCATTTCTAAAGCATCTTTAGCCATGTCGATACAACACCAAGAATGCAAATGGAGCCCTCATTACCCACCGAAAATACTGCCAACACACAAGATACCACCATATGCACAAACCCGCCATCCATTGAGGAAATTATCTCAGCCATCAAACAATTAAAAAATGGCAAAGTGGCAGGAGTCGATAATATTCCAGCAGAAGCTCTCAAAGCTGACCCTAGACTCTCCGCTGTAGCCTTTCAACCGCTCTTCCAGGCCATATGGCAACAAGAAAAACTACCCGATGAATGGCTCCAAGGACTACTCGCTAAAGTCCCAAAAAAAGGCGACCTATCTCTGTGCAAAAACTACAGGGGTATAATGCTCCTATCGACTCCTTCCAAAATTCTGTCTAGAATACTGCTTAACCGCATCAAAAACAATATCGAAAGGTCTCTGCGTCGTAACCAAGCAGGGTTTCGCCCAAATAGATCATGTACGGATCATACCACAACGTTAAGGATAATTCTAGAACAAAGATTTCACCACTGCATTCAACAGTATATACAGAGATACGATATGGGATTCCTTAAAATCAAGCAACATCACGACTAAACTTATAAACATAATCAGAGCACATTACGAAGATCTCAAATGCCGCATACTCCACAATAAGCTTTGGACACCAAACATAGAACCCAAGACTGGTGTTAAACTAGGCTGTTTAATGTTCCCACTACTGCTCCTAGTAGTACTAGATGACGTACTAAACAAGACGCTAACAGAAAATCGGGGTATTTCCTGGGATATGTTCGGCCACCTAGAGGAGGTATCATATGCAGATGATATTGCACTACTGTCAACTTAAAGATCAGACATGCAAATAAAACTCAACGCCTAAGCCAACATGCCGCAAACTGCAGTATCCGGATTCATGTTAAAAAACCCGAATTTCTCACCACATCCAAGACTGCTTCGTCTTTTAACATTTAGAATGAAACCATTGCAAAACAAATAATTTCTGCTACTTAGGTAGCATGATAACACCAAATGGTGGTACCAATGAGGATATTCTATCCCGCATAAACAAGGCCAGACGGATCTTCTTCCAACTCGAAAAAATATGGACATCAAGCTCAATATCGCTTAAAACAAAACTGAAAATTTTCAACTCAAATGTAAAGTCAGTCCTTCTATATGGATGCGAGTCCTGGGCTCTAACGGCAGTGTTAATAAAAAGACTTCAAACCTTCACAAACCGCTGTTGGAGGGAAATTATGAAAATGTGGTGGCCCCAAATAATATCCAACCAACAACTACTGACCGCAAAAAATAAAATCCCGATTGACCTTGAAATCAAACGGCGTAAATGGCGATGGATAGGTCATACCCTCAGGAAAGGTGTGAAAGAATCCCGCGGCCACATCATTATGGTGGAACCCTCAAGGGACTAGAAGTCAGGGAACACCAAGAACAACGTGGCGACGCAATAACAACTATGAAATCACCAAGATGAATAAATCCTGGAATGAGCTAAAACAATTATCAAGAAATAGAAACAACTATCGATCTTTCGTTATGGCCCTATGCTCCACCCGGAGTTAAAGGAAATTATATATATAAACTGTAAGTAATTATGATATTTTACTCAAGCTAGTTAAAATTACTAAAAAAAAAGCATAAAACTTTTAGATTGTCGGCCAATAACTTAATTTATGTTTAAACCTCAACCAATTTTAGTGCTGATGTCTGTTTTTATAAAGATAAATTAATAATAAATAAATATCATATAGATCCTATAGATAGGTCATAGATAGGATATAGATCGGTGAAGGGTACCAAAGATTCGGCTCAGCCGAATATAGCACTCTTACTTGTTTAAATTAATGTTATAAATTTTATATTAAAATCCGCAATACACTGTGGCAACAAACAACAAAAAACAAGCTGAAATAGCAGTTACGTGTTTTTGTTAAAATTTTAATATTTAAACATTTTATTTCTTCTTACATTTCCCTTCGACTACAAGTTGAATTCGAATTTTTATACCCGTTAAATTATAAATGGAGTGTTAATTTAAATATGAATAAATTTAAGTATAAATTTATTATTAACTACATACATTAATTTCGCACTTTAATTTACAATGCAGGTTCTTTTATTTGACATTCTTGACAAATGATTGTACATTACGAGACTGCAAGTGTAAATGATTTTTCTGTTTTTGCTCACATGCACAATTTAAATGACATTTATACGATGAATTTAAGACTAAATATTTTCTATACAACAGATGTTTAACAAAGTATGAAACTAGGCCGTCCCAATAAGGCCGTCCCTGTTCGACTGCCTTTGCGCATTTTACGTTTCGTACCCGCATTAATTTACAGTTTGACGTTGTATAACTGTACCGCATTGCAGTTGACATTACCTATTCGCTTCACCTAACATTTTTAATATTTATTAGGAGCTGACTTAGGCAGTTTCAGTTTCCTACATGAAGACGTGTTATTCGATAGGTCGTGGAGAGGGCTAATCAGGAGTCAGTCGTAATTTTCTCTATGAAAATTTCTCGAAGCCATTTAATTCCCCTCCAGTGGCTTAACTGTTTAAGGAATAACTTAAAACCAAACCAAACTAAAGTAAAAAGTGTAAATTAGTGCAGATGTAATTGGTGATGGTAAAGTCTTACCCCCGTGTTCATAAACGATTATAAAATTTAACAAACGTTTATTCAGGACAAATTTTATAGTAAATTTGTTCTTTAAACCTTTATTAAATTAAAAAAAAATTCTTATGAATGCAGGCATTAATAATTACACTGTGCAACAAAAAAAAACCAGCCTCAACAATTGCAACGCAAAATTAAAGAAGTCTATTAGTAGAGCAAATCTGCCAAAGGGTTTTGAAAAGTAAGGTTGGGCTCGCGAAATATGGGCCCCAAAAGTTTGGTATAAGTCAAAAAAGTGTACTAAATGTACTTCTGAGCTAAAAAATAAAGACCAAAAAATCGTGCAATGTATGTAAAACGGGTTTTCGAAATTCCGGGCCTTAAATTTTTTTAATTTTTTGAAAATCCGTTTTACATTTATTGCTTGATTTTTTGGTCGAAGAAGACCCCTAGTGAAATTTGATGCAGAATATATTCGTAATACATTTTAACCCACTAACGTGCCGTTTGAGTGTAAAAGTTTAAAAAGGACAAAATTACCCTTAAAATGAGTGTTAAAGGGTTAATATATTCTATGAAATGAATCGTCATGCAATTCTACTGAAGACATCTGAAATAGTCTTCTAGGTCAGAAGTACATTTAGTATTCAAAAATTTCAATGCCCGAAATTTCGAGAATTCGCTTTAGATTAATTGCACGAACTTTTAGTCTTTGAAGACCCCTAGTGAAATTTGATGCAAAAAATATTCGTAAAACATTTTATCCCTTGAAAGTACCGTTTTAGTATACTTTTATGAAAGAGTTGGGAAAAAAGACAAAAATTACCCCTTAAAATGAGAGTTAGAGGGTTAATAAATTCTAACAAAAGAATCGCCATACGATTCTACTGCAGACATCTGCAACTATTTTTTAGCTCAGAAGTAAATTTAGTATATTTTTTTTGACTTATACCAAACGCCTTTTCAAAAAATTCAAAAATTTTAGGGGCCCATATTTCAAGACCCCGAGCTAACTTTTCAAAGCCCTTTGGCAGATTTGCTCTACTAGTAGACTAGTTTCCTTTCGAGTTGCAAGTGTGGAGGCTGGCAGTGATGACCCGAATTTTGTTGCACAGTGTTATTTGTATTATCAGTTGCATAATGAAACAATCATGTGGCATAAATACGCCAGATGAAAATTTCCTGGTCTTTATACATGCAAGTGCAATTTCGAAAAAATCAATGCACAAATATTTTTCACTACCAACATCATATTTTTCATACTTGCAGACAACTATCTGAAGACATGGATTTGTTGACACTTGCAGCAAGTTGCCAAAAACATAAACAGAGTTATCAAATTGACTTGATTCCGGAAACAATAATTACACTGTGCTAATTTGGGTGCCCAATGTTTTCTTTAGGTTAGCTATTGTTTTCGAAACATACCGTTATTTCGAAATGGAGGAGGTTGCACAACATTTCCGCAATAAAATTTCCTTTAAGAAAAATAAAACTTTTTTTTTAATATGAGCAGTCGTTTTAGGAACATAATTTTTTTTTTTGGAAAAAAAATAATTTTTTTTTATCCAAATTTCAAAAGTTTTTGTTTTTTAAAAATTCATAAAAAATACAGCTATGCTTCTTATTTTTTGCAGACATATAAAAAACATTTATAAAGCTGCAAGCAAAATAAAAAAGCAATAAATGATTAAAATCTATTTACAACTTTTGATTTTATTCACAAAAGTCGACAAGTTTAATTTTACTTTTCTTAAAGGAAATTTTATTGCGGAATTTCGATTTTTTTTAAAGTAATTTAAACTAAATCGTTTTTGATCGACTTCTTCCATTTTCGTAATAACGTTATATCTCGAAAACAACAGTTAACCGGATTCAGCGGCCTCGAATTATGCTAAAACGCCATGGCCTGGCTTGTCTAAAAAAAGTGTCAATAGTTTTTACTCTTTTTTTAATATAAAATAAAAAATTAGTTGTCTGTATTTGCAAATATAAAACAGATGACAATTGATTTAAATTTCGAATTGTTTATTTAGAAATTAAGCACTGTTTCGTACTTGGTAACTCTGATTTAAAATGATCATCCCCTTGAATACGTAAATATTCATGCAACTTGTATGACGTTCGACTACATCGTCGTTATTTTCAATGTTTTTACTATTAAAGAGCGATCCACTTTCATTTGCACTTTTTTAAATTTTAAGGACAGTTTTATTACATAAAGAGCTACATTTGCGCATCTTCATTCAAGAAAGAGTTAAATCAAGTCCGAAAGGGCTTAATTTTGATCACTAGCTTTTACAGCTGTTGGCTTATTGACACAACTTGCACGACGAAAAATTTAAGCTGTTTCGGGCAACAGGAAACATAATTTTTTGCTTCCGATGCTGCTATCATTTACACAAATTTAAAATACGAATGCGCTTCTCGTGCAAATTGGGATATCAAGGGAGTGTGAATTTTTGACGCATTCGAAGACATAAAAAAAAACTCCCAGCAAAATCGCTTCGGTACAAAAAAAGTTATGAATCAAAATGTGTACCTACCAACCACCCTTAAAAGTTGATATTTCTGCTAAGGAAACTCTCATTAATTGGTGGCGGAATGCACAGATTGTTATTTAATAATGCAAGGAATGGATTCTGGGATCGACGATTCGAGCATGGGGGAACCGAACGGACTACCGGGTATCGCGGACGCTGTGGCCGGTGCTTAGGATGTCCGATTCGGAGTAGCTGCGGGGCAGGAGTAGGGTCTACGTTAGGACCATGATAGGAAGTATCACGGGCCACTGTATGATAGGCAGGATGGCGGTGAGGTTGGGATCCAACTTGTCGGATACGTGCGGGTTGTGTGAGGACCCGGAGGAGTTGGAGACAGTTGAGCACATTCTGTGCCACTGTCCCAGGCTTCAGGGCAGCAGGCTAAATTGGCTGGGCAGTAGATTCCTGGGAGAATTACGGGATGTCTCGGGTTGTTGACTCGAGAGTCTGATGGGATTCGTAATGGGGATGGCCCGGTTGCGCGGGAGGAGACGGGGTGCTGGCCGCACGTAGGTCGATTTTGGTTCGGTCCGAAACTTTCCTCTCCTATCTATCTTTTAAATCTGTTTTATGCTTTTGCTCTTTTTTTCACCTACTTTCCATTTTTTACTTATCTATCCCTAAATAAGGCATCACAATGGACCATACTGGTCTCTGGGTGAAGGTGGAAAGGAGACTTCACACCAGCCTTTTTACCTACCTGCCTACCTATTTAATAATGCACAAAGTCATAATTTACCGAAGGCCCCATATAAAGAGAACTGTCGGAAACAACTTTTGTGCTCCTTAAACTGTAACGAATAATGCCATTGTTGTAAAATTTGGTCTGTCATTCTTTTATTACACTAGATTCAGACGGTGATTTTTTCCCCATGATTTTTGGTGTTTGTAGGCGAGCAGTGTAGTGAGCAAGCGGGGTTGAGAAAAAAATAAAATTTTCTGTTCTCTGTGCAAGGCGAATTCATCACAGGTAATCTCGGTACTACAACAAGTACAACTCGTAGAAAAACCACAAGCAATTTGTTTTTGTAAAATCATTGTACAATGTCAAAAACAGAAATAAAACAAAACGGAGACAAAGATAATAAAAGAGAATAAACAAAATTTTGACATCCAACAGTGATTTTAGCTAATATCAGCAGGGCTTTTAAGACCACCTGTAATAAATTCGCCTTGTCTCTGTGGCTTTTTTTATATTTTCTTTTGCAGACATTCTTATTTTTTTTATGTTGCTTTATTTTATTTTTTTATTTCAATGTGGCAGCATCCGTTACCATACAAAACACGGAGCCCAATTAAAATGTTTGTATTAAAGAAGAATTACCGATAACGGGAAACAAATCAACACTAAAATGATGGGGGAAAAAAATCATCGTTTGAATCTGTTTTGATTTTGGAAGCAACTTTTAAAAGGAATTCAAAAAATACATGCTTTTTAACTCACGGTCTGAATCTGGTGTAATGGTGTACATTTTGGTCAAGAAAATAAAAAGTGGGTATATAAAATTTTATTATGTAATGACATTTTCAAACACTAGACAAATAAGAAAGTTGGGTTTTTCACGGAAGGATGGTTATCAGGTTATTTGGTTATTTAGTTATATTAACAACAACAAAATACATATATTTAATTTATTTTAAATTAATTTTTCGTATTAAGTTGATATTATTTTTACCAAATGTAAAAACTAAGTATGGATATGTACATTAGAGCGTACCACCTTGCAAGGGGGATTGATTTGATTTGATTTTTTAAGTTTAAATTTTTTACATTTAAAGTTACATCTTAGGCATTTACAGTCAGATTTTAGAGTATGATATATCAATGTTTTTGTTTCGAGAAGGCCAATGTTTTGCCCTTAGGGGCCCTAATATCAAAAAACTAAAGCTCGCAAGAAACTATTCAACTTTTGCTTAGGAAGTAATTTGATTATTCCAGAATAAATATTTTTAAATTAAATTAGAAAATTAAAGCTCGCTAAAAATCATTACAGTTTTGCCTAGAAAGAATTACTATAATTCCTGCAGGACAGTCAGCACTTACAGTCGGATCTTTAAATATTATGTAACGAAATCGTGTCTTTTTGTCTACCCTTCTTGCTTATCTGACCCGTTCGCTTCCAAACAAAAGCAAATGTTATGCTTTTTTGCCTGTTTTTTCCAAGTAATATACAAATTTCCGTTTGGGAATTTACATTGAACGACAATAAAAATTAAAATTTTTATTTTCATTTTCAAAAACAGGCAGTTAAATTATTGTGCATCGGAATTTTGAGCATTTAAGGTTTTTTCTACATTTTATGGCCTTTTACTGTCTAATAAGCGTGTGTGTTACTTAAGGCTAGTTTACAATATCTCACAAGTCTTACGTATTCCATAATACTTTGTAAGATAGAAATCTAATGAGTTTTGTTGCGACTATCAACAAACATTTAACATGACAGTTTGTGTTCACATCATCACACAAAGTATAAACACTCACACATGAAATAAAATGCAACCCTGATCCAATGAAAAGTATTATTGTTTAGACATTTTTCAAAAAACGATGAAGTCGTATGGGATGTCAAACTTTTTATCATAATACTTGTCATTTTCATCACACATACTTTCACACTATCAGACTTTTACATATTACTTGAGTTTTTTCCATGTAATAATACAAAGTACAACAGTGTAAACTAGCCTATAGGTAGCAAATCACGGAAACCCCCATCATAAACAAGGTTTTTTTTTAAGCAATTGTCCATGTAAATTTATTTTTTAAATAATTTATATATAAAATTTTATGCAGTTTTTGGAATGGGTTATAAAAAGCACCAATTTTATAATGAATTTTGTAATTAGTGCTTTTAGTATATAAAAAAATAGTAAAATATTTTTTCGAAAGCTCCTTGCAAAAATACTTTATATTAGAGGTGGTACGGAGAAACTTTTTTTTGAGGTACGGTCTATTGCCCATCCTAAGCATCTTAAATGGGTGAAGCATGCACGGATTGGGGAGTAAAAAAGGAGTTTTTTCCCCATTACCCCCTTTGGGAGCATAAGCATCTCCATCTCACAGGATTTATTACAGTTGTTTTCCCGTCTGTCCATGTACAACTTCACTGTCCTAGTTCTTAGAGTATTGATCAAATCAGTACTGTTATTTTGCCTTTCGCTAATCGGTTGTAGATCCAGCTAGTTGGGTGATTGGTCTGCTGTAGCAGGTCCTAAAATAATGAGGCTGTCAGCTGTCGTTTCCTAGAAACAAAGGATTATTGAAATATTAAAGCGATTCGGCCCATTTGCAATATATCTGTCATATAAAAATTTGTTTGTCAAATTGTATCTTCCCACGACTTCGAGTGCAAGCTCCAAAGTTTGTTCAATAGGCAGTCGCACGAAAATCGCTAGATGTCATTAGAATTTCACAATGATTTAAAGTAAATATTTCGACGAGAAACGAAGGGAATTAAAAAATCAACATTCTTATCTTTTAACTGCTGGGTATAAAAAGTAAGTTCGTTTAGACCAGGGGTTCTCACAGTATATTGTTTTGCGGACCACCTTAAAAACTATCTTTTCCCTGGACACCCAGATTTGGTACAACAAATTTAAAGAAATATTTGCCGAAAAAACACATACGAACATGTTCTACAAATAAAAAAAGTAAGACTGGAATTGAACGAGATTTTAAGTTCAATTATTTACAAAAAGGCCGCAGTTTTTCCTGATTTTAATAGTTGTTCTTGTAAAGATAATTGGTGCTCAAAGAATGAAGTATGTATATAAAAAAGATTATTTTTGAAAGCTCTCATTACAGGGTCATTTTTTAAATTCGTTCTATTTTTAATTCATTTCATTTCAATTTCGAGAATATGCCCGATTTAGTATTTTCAGCAGATCGTTTCTTTTTTTTATATGACTTTTAAAAGATTTCAATGGAAAAATGTAAAATACTATGGAAATTTTTGAAATTCAAATAAAAAAGTCTTCATTTTAATTTTTGTATTCTCCTTTGCGACCCCGTGGAAAGCTGTGAACCCCCATTAATCCCATAACAAAAAATAATTGTAAATATGTCTCCGTAGACTTTTCCATTAAAAAAATTTTACAATTTACAAATTCACTGTGCCATTCCGAATATAAAAACTCCTGCCGTATGCAAATTCTTTAAGGGAAGTTAAAGTGAAAGTACCATCACTGAACACTTTCCAAAACTTATTCTATATTCTAAACATTTTTCTGGCGAGCGTTTTGGTAAAGAAAAAGTCCAAGAGTATAAAAATAGTATCTTTTGGGTTTAATAATAACATATAGGGGGTTTTTAAGAATGTCACAACTTTGAGTTGGCATCACTGCGTTGAGCACCCATTTAACAGCAGATAGTTGCTTTCATTTCATTATGTATCGACTTACACCAGACCAACGGGTGTGAATTGTTGAAATTTTTAATTAAAATGATTCGGCGAATGAGCTGAAGCACAAATTGCTATTGATTTTGAGCTCCATTCATTTTAATTTCCGATGAAGCCATTTCTCGTTGATTGGGTACGTAAATAAGCAGAATTGTCGCATTTGGAGTGAGGAAAATCCACAAGCATTTGTCGAATCAACATTTCATCCACAGAAAATTACTGATTGGTGCGTTTTATGGGCTGGCGGAATCATTGGCCCATATTTAACAAAAAAAGATGATGGTCAGAATGCGAAAAGTTGTTGAAAATTGGTGTTGCAGATTGCGCCTTCTACGCGCCACATGGCGGCCATATATTTAAACATTAATTTCATAAAATTTTCTTTCCAATACATTGCATTGCATTAATATTAAAAATATATTTCCTTGTTTTATTATGATTTAAACTTGTGTCACTCTAAAAAAAACACCCTTTATAATTTGTCAGAAATTCGATGATTCAGTAAATCTAAAGTTCCTCTGTTATATAATGTCTCATATATTTTATTTCTATAAATTTCTTTAGAAAAACAATTTCAGTCAATATAAAATTCCCATCAGTGTTTTAAACCATTTAAGCGTGACGGCTCATCATTTACTAATAATGATTAATTTAAACTGATTAATAAATATGGCAAATAAATGGTTTTCGTTTCTTAATAGAAATCTAAAGACATTTAAATGAATGAAATCTTTTTTAAATGAAGTTTTAAAAATACTTTTTTGTTAATTAAATTGTTATTGCTTTTTCAAAATGTGTAAGAATAGAGCCAACAACGACCGTTATATAGGGAAGTTAGAAGGTTTATGTGTTACACAAAACTATTCGTCGTAAAATTTTCTACAAAACTACTGAACATGCTTCTGTCTCAGATGTAAAGAACACATAGTTTCATATATGATATGGGTAAAATTTAAACCACTCCATCGATATGCTGCACGAACAGGCTAAAAGGGTAAAATTTAAACCACTCCTAGAATAAAATCCCGATGTGATCCTACAAAACGCAGAAACACGTAATTTGTTTGCCCCTCTACCAAAATTCCTTGTCAAAATCCCCTTATTTTTTGTGTGTTATACAGTGTAATTTTTTAAATTTAATAAAATAAAACTGTAGCGCACAAGGGCAAGTTTAAAATGGCACGATAGATTTAAATATGGCTGGCAAAATGGGACGAAAAATTGCACTCAATGACAAAACTGACAAAAATAAACATGTTGTTATTTAAGAAAAATTTATTTTATTAAGTTTTGATTGTATAGTACAAAAGCTATACAATCAAAAATAAATAATCTCCAGTATCGCATTAAACAGTTCAATAAATGGAAAACACTCTTTCAACATCGCAAGATGTAACTGGTGCATATTTAAACGCTTATAGTTCAGATGTTGAAAGGTTGTCAATGTATCTGTCTAACTACTATGCACAATTACAAAGGATATCGCCTCTTTTTTCAGATTCCTTTTCTGCTAAGGAACCTCAAAATGTTTCTTGTTGGCTTATAGGCATATATGCGGAGTTTTAATGTATTATCATATATTAAGAGATATATATATTCATGTTTCTGGTCAGCAAAGCTGCCATCAAATTTAACTGCAGAATATCTCTGAATGAGAGTGCCAAACATTCTAAGGTAATGCTGACATGGATTCCAAAACACAGTGGGTGTCTGAGAAACAGCATTGCAAAGGAAGTTACCAACAATTGTTCTCTCTTGGAAGACACGTTCCTGGATAACATATTTGTCATTCAAATGACATTGCTGCAGGACTTCTGTTCGACCTGAGTCGTACAGGAGGGCTCAATCAAGAAGGAAAGGTGAGAACATCTGTTGTTTGGCCAGAATAACTACTCATATGGACTTATCTAACACTTGTCCTTGCTTTAGGGTATCAGAAAGTGATCGATGGTTAGACAAAAGTAAGCCATTATCGTCTCGGCTACCCATGGTAACTACCTTATGCAACGTTCAATATTTTTGGAAAGTAAAAACGCTTTTTTATATAAAACAATCAATAAAGAAGAATGGTTGATAAATTTTCAAGAGCATACCCTATTTGGAACCCATGGGCCATAGTTGACCCGCCAGAACAAAATTATGTCCTGAGGTTAAAATTCTTGCAAAAGTTGGTTGTGCCTAATATTATTTAGATGCATTAGATTTTTTGTTTTGGAGGGGAAGGTCTATGTTCAATTCAGGACCTACCAACACTAAATTTGGACATGAATTACTGTCGCGAAATTTTATGTCAATACCAAAATTTATAATAAAGTTATGGCATTAAAGATTTTTTTTCGGGAAAAGAATTTGTATGGGAGTAGTGGTCAATTCTGGAACGAATCTAACAAAATTTAGTAGGATAATATTTTTGCTGAAAAAAAAATTAAAATAACAACAACAATTATTTTTGCATGAAAAAATAAAAATCATAAAATAAATGTTATTTATGTCAGAAAAATAAAAATTTAGCAATAACTTTTATTTTTGCTCATAAAATGTAATTAAAAAATAAGTCAGAGTGCCGAATCTTTGATACCTTCCACCAACAGTTAGAATATTTCCGGAGGAGGCTTTCCATCGGACCTATGGTAAATTATGGGCCGATCTTCATGAAAATTGACAACGACTTATAAATTTATGACTGACCATATTTATAGTTATTTGTGACGGTTGTAAGCGTACCAAAGTTTTTTCCGAGAATAGTCTTTGTTAAGGGCATATGGTAAATTATGGACGGATCTTCATTTTATTATAATAGCCTTATTCTTTACTGTTTTACGCGATATTAAGTATTTTCCGAGAGTGGCTTTATATGGGGCTACGGTAGGGTTGCCAGAAACCTAACTTAAAAAAACTGGACAACGTAAAAAATTCCCCTGAATTTGGAAGGAATAACTGGACAATTTAAAAATACATTTATACTCTTACACAGAAAGAAAAACACTCGGGATAAATTAATCTTTTTATACTTACTTCAATCACGAATCGTACTTAAAAATTCAAGTACGAATAACACTAAAACGTACTTAAATCAATCCTAAATGGGATTACCTTAAAAAATCCATTCCGATATTTCTTGAAATAAGTATAAAATGTGTAGCAAAAACTTTGTCTAATTTACTTTACAAATTTAAAGTAACAAAAGAAACGATTTAATTTGATTACAATGATTTATTTAACTGTGGCATTTGAAGATAAAATTACAACTGGACTTTTCTTTCCAAAATTTAAATCGAGCAACTTAACATTTATTTGGTTATAAGACAAACTACATTTGTGGTGCAATTTGCTTTTAATAAATACCAACAATTGCATTCAAAAAAAAACTTAACGAGAAAACTGGTTTGATTTCAGATGTATGTATGTAGATACATACATACATATGTATGCATTCTAGCTAAATATTTGCATAAATTCTTTTGGGCCACAACAAGAACAAATGTGCATATTTATATATTATTTGTGCTACAGAAAAGGCAAAAATAAGTAAATTAAGGTTACGTAGGTGGATTTAAAAGTATATGTAAAATAAATTAAATATTATTTAAATGAAAATTTTAACAATAAACAGATAAAAAATATTACAAGTTTATTAAGGTTGTGATCTTATCCGACATGCTCCCCCCGTTGAAGCTCTTGATTCAACCATCATTTGAAGAGGGTAAGGGAGCCACCTTTTGTATTGGACGACGAAATGAGCCATTTTTTGATTTTAACTCAATCACTCGAACTCGTCCATCAGAGCCGGCTATAGTTTTGGTTACTCGAGCTAATAACCAGTGTTGAGGGGGAGTGTTGTCTTCATGAATTACAACTAGCTGCCCTTCTGTGATGTTAGGTTGTATGTGGTACCATTTTGAGCGTTGTTGCAGCGATGAAATGTAATCACGGGACCACAAATGCCAAAATTGTTGCTTTAAAAATGAAATACGTTGCCAGCGGTTGAGCGACGTTTGTTTGGTAGCATCAAAGTTCTGGTCTGGTAAAGCGACTAGTGATGAGCCAATAAGCAAATGACCTGGTGTGAGCGCTTCGCCGTCATTCGGGTCATCTGACAGTGGGCAAATTGGGCGAGAATTCAAAATTGCTTCGACTTCAATGATAAGGGTCTGCAACTCTTCAAAAGTGAGGTGGGCTTGGGCAACATTTTTTACGAGCAGCGTTTTTACAGATTTCACGGCAGCCTCCCATAGACCACCGAAGTGTGGAGCACGAGGGGGTATAAAACAAAATTCAAATCCGGTTTGTGATGAGTATGTTCGTATTTCCTGAGCCATGGTTTCATGAAAAAACAACTGCTTCAACTCTTTCAGCTTATTGTGAGCTCCAACAAAATTAGTTGCGTTGTCGCAATAAAGCTTCTCTGGTATTCCTCTGCGACCAACGAACCGTTTGAGGCACAAAATGAAGTTGTTGGTGGACAAGTCAGACACCAGTTCCAGATGCGTTGCCTTTGAACTAAAACAAACAAAAACGGCAATATAAGTTTTATATGGAACTTTACCTCGAATCCGATAAGACGTTAGAAAAGGGCCACAAAAATCCACGCCGGTAATTAAGAACGGACGTTGAGCTCTGAAGCGGTCAGCTGGCAAATTACCCATGATTTGCTCTAACAATTTCGGCTTATAGCGAAAACAGTGAACACAGTCACGAACAACCTTTCTAACCACGTCTCTGGCGTTGATTATCCATACTTTCTGCCGCAAGATGCCCAGTAAAACCTTTGGACCTGCATGCAAATGACTTCGATGCAAATGTTCAATATATAATTTTACGAAACGATGGTTTTTGGGCAACAAAACTGGAAACCGTGCTTCGTACGGAATAGGAGCATTTAATAATCGTCCACCAACTCGAATTAAATTGACAAAGCCGCTACCAACATTGGTTTCATTGAGAAATGGGGATAATTTCTGCAGCGATGGATGAAGAATTTTTCCTTTAGCCATAGCCTTCAAGTCATCTGTAAAATAATGACGCTGAATGTGAGCAACGATTCTTAAAAAAGTGTGGCCTAGCTCGAGAGGTTGAAGATGAACAAGGTCCTGGGGCTTCAATGAATGGTCTACTGGGCATCTGTTAAATAAACGAAAAATATAAGCAATTATTCGAATAATTTTAAAATATGATGAATGCTTATTGATAACGCCTTCTATGATGCTTGATGTGATATCAGAGTATTTAAAAACAGCTGCCTTTCTGCATTCTAATGGGCTAACGGATGTCTCTTCTTCAGTAGGTGGCCAATTTGAATTGTGTTCCTGAAGAAAAGTTGGACCTCTGAACCAAATTGTATGAGGCAAGTCCTGAGCACTGCAACCCCGGGAAACGATATCCGCTGGGTTGCTTTTAGAAGGAACGTGTCTCCAAAATATACCTCTAGTGTTTTCTTGTAGTTCTGAGACTCGATTAGCGACGAAGCACTGTAAAGTTGATGAATGTAATTTTAGCCATTGTAGGACTATTTTTGAATCTGTCCAAAAATAGACTGATGAAACAAATTTTTCAATTTTTGGTTTGATTTTGTGTCATGTTTTGCTTAACAAAACAGCGGCACATAATTCGAGGCGAGGAAGTGATTGGGCCTTGATAGGGGCAACCTTGGATTTTGCGATCAAAAGAGAAGTTTTATAAGCACCATCAATGCAGTCGCGATAGTAAATACAACAGCCGTATGCTCGTAGAGACGCGTCTGCGAAACCATGAATTTCTCCTCGGTATTCTAAGGTAGTAAGCACATATCGAGGTACCTCAATTTTTTCGATATTTTCAAGATCTTCTTGAATTTGTAGCCAAAGTGATTTAAGGGGATTACTGATGATATCGTCCCAGTTACAATTTTGGACCCACATTTCCTGGAGTAGAATTTTAGCACGAACAACAATTGGACTCAAAAGTCCAAGTAAGTCGTAAATTTTTGCAACGACTGACAAAATGGATCTCTTCGTGGGGGCGACAACCTTGGGCAACTGGAATCGAAAACAAAACATATCCATTTTTGATTTCCAAGACATACCTAATGTTTTGGTGACGTCGTCCTCAGTCATTTTAAATTGAATTTCGTCATCTTGGGTGTTAGTGATGTTGCCATAGTTGCTGTTCCAATTTGATAACTCCAGACCATGTAGTTCCAGGATTTTTACAAGTTCGTGTTTCTTCCTTAGCAACGTTTCCACGTCGTTGGATCCAGTAAGAACGTCATCGACATAGAGGTCATCACGAAGAACTTGCGAGCCAAGTGGATAAGAGCTACCATATTTTTCTGCAATGAAAACTAAACTACGGATTGCTAGAAATGGAGCCGATGCCAAACCATAAGTGACAGTGTTTAACTGAAACACTTTTAATTCTTCTTCTTTGTTGCTTCTCCACAATATGAGCTGATACTTTACATCACGCTCATCGACTCGAAATTGGCGATACATTTTAGATATGTCAGCGGTGAGAGCAAATTTATTTAAGCGAAACGAAAAGAGCGTTGTAATGAGGTCCTGCTGAATTGTAGGGCCTACCATAAGAATATCATTAAGCGAATGATTCGACGAAGTTTGAGCTGACGCATCGAAGACAACTCGGATTTTTGTTGTAGTACTTTGTGGCCGAAGAACACAATGATGTGGAATGAAATAATTCGGGCCATTCAACGATTTATTGTAGGGCGACATGTGTCCAAGCGATAAATATTCGTCCATAAATTCGACGTACATTGATTTTAGAGTTGCGTCACGTTCCAATCGTCTTTCGAGCGACAGAAAACGTCTACGAGCCATTTCAAATGAGTCTCCTAATACTTCGGGCGACTTCTTGAACGGCAAACGAACTTCAATTCTGCAGTTTTGATCTATGCGCACGTTTTTCATGAAATGACGTTCGCATTCTTCTTCTTCCGGTGAATGTTTCGCTGGAGAATTAACGTACTCCTCAACTTCCCAAAACTTGGCCAAAATGGAGTCAATGTTTGAAGAACTAGTGGTGAGATTACATGTGGGCAGTGAAGATCTTGCTCCCGTGTTAAAAGTTCCACCAACTATCCATCCAAAAACTGTATTGGTGAGGCACGGCATACCTGCTCCCAATGAGATTCGTTTATCGAGCAACAAATCGAAAAATATTTCGGTACTAATTAACAGATCAACATGTTGTGGTTTGTAGAACAAAGGATCTGCTAGTTCTAGAGTCTGTGGTATTTTCCAATGAGATGTTTGAATGTACTCACCAGGTTGCCAGGCTGATATTGATTTGGTAACTGCAAAAGTAGAGGACCACTGGAATGAACTCACACGAGACTTTACTGTAGCGCAAACCGATGATTTAATGTTTGTGCGCACTTCGCCAATTCCAGAAACTTCTTGATAATACGGCTGAGACTTCAATCGGAATCTTTTTGCAGTTTCCTCTGAAATGAAATTAATTTCGGAACACGAATCAAGTAGAGCCCTTACCGGACGAAATGTGCCACTGGAATCCTTCAAAAGAACAACAGCAGTGGGAATGATCGCTCGTTTGAATGAGCGGACTACGAATGAGACTGGGTTGCTTTGATTTCCAGCTGATGGTTGAGGTTGAGCTTGTGATGTTGAATTGTCAGCATTCGCAGAACCAGAATTTTTGTGCAACAAAGTATGATGCAGAGAGTGGCACTCACGACAACGGGATTTCGATAAGCATTTCGACACCATATGACCTTTACGGAGACAATTGATGCAGCAATTATTGCCCTTTATAAAATTAAATCTTTCGGGAACAGCAAGCGATGAAAACGATGAACATGTTGATATATTGTGGTCCGAGGAGCTACAGTATGCACAATTAGAGTTGGTGTTTACAAAGGTGCGAGACGACTTGTTGGTGTTTGACTTTGGGGTTGCACCTTTCGATTTGTCATGTACTTCAACCTTTTTACCATGACTCTCCAAAAACTGACAGCGATGGCTTAACATGTCATAGCAGGTATCCCATGAAGGCAACGATTTGAAATCTTGTTTTTCATCATAGCTCATTTTAGAATCCGCGTCTAATTTTGATAAAACAATATGAGTCAAAAGTCCATTAAGAACATCCATCTCTGACCCGAGCGATAGAAGCGAACCACGGATCGCTGCAACAGTATCAATGATGTTTCGTAATGAGTTACTGTCACCCTTGGACATCGAAGTAATATTGAACAACGTAGAAATATGTTCTAGAAATATGAGCACCTTGTTATCATATCGGTCCTCCAGCCTCTTTAGCGCCGTTGGGTAATTCTCCTCGGTTACCTGGAATGGTTCCACAACTGCTAAAGCTGGACCCGACAAACAATTTAATAAATAATTAAATTTGTCGACGCCAGTTATTGAAGAATTTTCATGTACCATGTTGTTAAATGTGGTGATGAAACGTTTGTAATCACCATATTTTCCATCGAACTTAGGCAACTTAAGTGCGGGTAAACGAGTTTGATGTGGAGAACAAGAACCTGAAGCGTTGAATAATGTTTGATCCATTTGCATAGAGCCACGTTGTTTATTTAGTAAACCCATTATTTTTGCCTTAGCAATAATAAAACTTTCTTCAAAATCACTCCTTGCAGCATCGGTAGGGCTGAGTTGTTCGATTTGCCCTTGAATGTGACATAACTGTTTAAAATATGACTCCAAAATTTGAAGCCGACATTCCAAAATGGTGGAGTCAGAACTGTCGCCATCTTTTTCTACCTTTTTTTGAATGTTCGTAATGTTTCTCTTCATGTTGCTGCGTTGTTGTTTTAACATTACCAACTCTGAGCTAGCAGCAGCAGCCTCCGGTACACCATCAGCGTTGTTGTTGGCCATTGTCCTTTACAAATTGAGCGACAATTATATAACAACTAACGAACCACAACCTTATTTGACGCTTTGAAGTTATAAATCACTTTCGAAGCAAAAATTTTCAAAATTGTAAATGATATGAACAACTAGCAACGATAAAAGTTTCCGCTTAAAAATTACCAATTGTAATTTTCTTCTACAAATATTCGGTCGGCTGTAATAAGTTGTAGCCCAAAATCTCCGTAATAACAGCAATTGACGAGCGAATTAATAGAGCAACAAATGTGAAATTATGATACACCACACTGATAAAACTCCAATAAAATTTGTCACTATACTCACGCAACAAATTTGTAATAATTAATGTGCAGCACCGATGACAATCCAATAAAATTTGTGCTTTCTCGTAGCTCAAAAAAAAAAATCACTGCTTACGGCTTACGGATTAACTAATAATTTATGTAACTTCTTATTACAGACTGTCCTGTCTCGGTCGCCAAAATGTAGCAAAAACTTTGTCTAATTTACTTTACAAATTTAAAGTAACAAAAGAAACGATTTAATTTGATTACAATGATTTATTTAACTGTGGCATTTGAAGATAAAATTACAACTGGACTTTTCTTTCCAAAATTTAAATCGAGCAACTTAACATTTATTTGGTTATAAGACAAACTACATTTGTGGTGCAATTTGCTTTTAATAAATACCAACAATTGCATTCAAAAAAAAACTTAACGAGAAAACTGGTTTTGATTTCAGATGTATGTATGTAGATACATACATACATATGTATGCATTCTAGCTAAATATTTGCATAAATTCTTTTGGGCCACAACAAGAACAAATGTGCATATTTATATATTATTTGTGCTACAGAAAAGGCAAAAATAAGTAAATTAAGGTTACGTAGGTGGATTTAAAAGTATATGTAAAATAAATTAAATATTATTTAAATGAAAATTTTAACAATAAACAGATAAAAAATATTACAAGTTTATTAAGGTTGTGATCTTATCCGACAAAATGCTTAAATCAAGTACAAAAAACATTAAACTTTTCGTTGAAAGTGCCACTCTGAGAGTAAAATTACAAAATGAGGGTTTTATCTCATAAAATTTATTAGCCTCGTCTGTTTTGTTTTTACGCGTGCCTACGTGTGTGTAGTAACGACAAAAACAACAGAACACGAAGAAAAACATAAAAATATATATGTATATATTATTTTCATGTTTAACCCTTCGGCTTACGCATGTTTTGATTATCTATACACATTTAACAAAGGTCTGGCCAGACTCATGTGTACCACGAAGGATTAAAAAGTAGATTTGAAATCTTGCTTCTCATTTAGTTTATATTTTTAGTTAAATATGCACATAAGATTTTTAAAGTAAAAACCATAGCGGGCATGATGTTGGTGTTGTATCATTCTTTAAGGTGTAAAACGGGTAAATCAATCATAATAATTTTTTCTTTCTAATTTCTTTTTTGGTTTTTTCGAGCAAATTGGAGATAAAAATCAACTGTATAATACTTGAATCAAGCGCATTTTGAGATTAATTCAATCTTTATTTTACTTAAATCTATCTCATTTTCGGATTTTTTTAAGTACGAGTTCGGATTAAAACAATTTTATAATTCTTGAATCAAGCGCATTTTGGGATTGATTAAATCTTAGTTTTACTTAAATCTGTCTCATTTTCGGAATACTTTAAGTACGAAATCGGGATTGAATATGGATAATTTAAGTATTTTGCGATTGAAAATCCGTACTTGAATCAATCTTTCTGTACTTGATTCAAGAAAATCCGTACTCACCGTACTATCAATGCCGCTTCGGATTGATTGGAGTACGTTTGGATTGATTTTTCTTTTGAGTGTACGATAGTTCAAAAAAGTAAAAATTTTTAAATTAAAAAAAGGAAATAACAAAATAACAAGAAAACGTTTAAACTTAAGCTCTGTCTTTCGTCAAATTACATATCGTCAACTAAAATCCAAAATGTCATAAGCAGGGAAACCAAAAATATGCTCTTTCATGTTTTGTCTTTTGCGACCAATGATGGCAGAAACAATATATTTATTAGAGTTGTCGACTGATTAAGAATAATTCGATTAATCGATTAAACAAAACCAAACTCTTGTTCGAATAATTTTAAAATAGCGATTTTGGAATAACGAATAAATCGATTAATTAATGTCGATTAACTGAACAATTTTTTTTTTTTTTTTTTTTTTGTTTAATAAGAAATTAAATAAAAGCTTAGAATTTGATTTATTCTTAAACGTTTTAAGTGCTTTTTTAAAGTGGTCCAAAAAACTTGACGTTAAGATGTGACTTACAATTACCATCGTGCATTATGGTTGGCCACCCTTTACAAAATGTAGGAAAGTTTAAAAATATTATAGCCCTGATTGTAATTAATCTAAATGTTTAGTATGCAAAAACCATGTTAATTACTCAAAGTATTTCAAAAATGTATTTTATGTTCTTAATTAACAAATATTTGACAAGCAATTGTATAGCTGTTAAACAAATTTCAAGAAAGCGAATTTTTAACTCTTGGGTGAAAAACTAAGAAATAAAAGGCAAAAAATAAAGAATTCATGTACATATATAAATTATATCATGAAAGTAGAAAACGTTGTTATTTTATTCTATTTTTTAAAATATATATAAATTTGCCATTTTCGTAAGTGTCAAAATATTACCATTGAAAACGATGCTTCAACTGATAATCCAACGACATCAACAACTTGGTACAATTACATAAAGAGAGACAGCGGTTGTTCTAAAGAAGAAATTGTATGCAGAAGTCCGGCTGAAGATGGTAGGGGTGCAAACGCATTTCGAAAATCCAAACTAATGTCGGATTATTAAAGAATTAAGGGTTTTATTTTGTGTTTAAAGGCTAGATTACACTATTATACTTTGTATTAAAAACACATGTCAAAAACTCAAGTAATATGACAAAGTGTGATAGTGTGAATGCAATGTGTGACGAAAATGGCAAGTATTATGAAAAAAGTTTGACATCCCATACGACTTCATCGTTTTTTGAAAAATTACTAAACAATAATACTTTTTATTGGATCAGGGTTGCACTTTATTTCATGTGTGAGTGTTTATACTTTGTGTGATGGTGTGAACAGAAACTGTCATATTAAATAAGATTTTTTGACAGTCGCAACAAAACTCATTAGATTTCTATTTCACAAAGTATTATGGAATACGTAAGACTTGTGAGATAGTGTAATCTAGCCTTAAGTAATACAACGATATGGAGTTAAGATGGAAAGTTTTACGCATCATAAAAAGAAGAAGTCAAAGCGGATTTGAGAAAAAATAAAAAAGAAAATGGCAGTTTATTTCTATTCTATTTAAAATATCGGGTTATTTTTAAAGAGCTATAGGAAAGTTTAAAAAAAAAACACATAAAATAAAAATGCATGAAATCTTTATTTGAATCGATAGTACGGTCCATATAATTTAATGTTTGAAGATTATTTCATGCAAATGTTGACCGTGACTGCGCCTCAAATGGTCCATCAGCTTATTCCAATTTTAGCATACTCTTTCCAACATTTCGGCCGGTATCTCATGAATAAATGCTTCAATGTTGCCTTCCAATGCGTCAATTGAAGCGGACATGTGTGTATAGACATGAGCTTTAACATAGCCCCACAAAAAATAGTCTAAAGGGTTTAAATCGCACGATCTAGGCGGCCAATTGACCAGTCACGAACGTGAAATAAAATGTTCACCGAACTCGCCTCTCAATAAGTCCATTGTTAAGCGTGCTGTGTGGCATGTGGCACCGTCTTGTTGAAACCACATGCCATGCAAGTCAAGCTTTTGCATTTTGGGTAAAAAAAGTTGGATATCATCTCACGTTGTTGAGTAACAGAGTCCCAATTGCTGCGAACGGCGACGAATCGATAATTGATGGTCATCATTAACACTGGCCGATACAGCTGCGATATTTTATTCACTTCGCACTCTACGTAAGCGTGGTGGTGGTTTAATGTCCAACAATGTAAATTTGGTACGAAATTTAGTCACAATAGCCCAAATAGCCGCTTCAGTGGGTCGATTAAACTGACCATCAAATGGAAGAACTTCCTTAACAGAGCACGCATTTTGATAATAAAATTCAATAATTTGCAAGCGCTGTTCGTTTGAAGATGTTTGACAGTGAAACAAAACAAGAAACGTGCGTCAGCTGTTTAAACCAGTGCTGCCAAAAAGATAATAGCTAAAAAATCACCCTTTACTAAATTTTTTTATAAAAATAATTTTGTTTTATTCGTTATTCTCGCCGATTAATCGAATAATTTTTTAGATTTAATCTTTTGATCAAATGAACATAAACAATTATTTGAATTATTCGAAGAAAGTTGAAAGGTGAATAATTGACAACTCTAATATTTATCCGTTTTAGAGCTTTTTAGAAATTTTGGCATCGATTTGTTAGTGCATATTTTTGCATATTTTACATTTTTGGCATAATTTTGTTAAAATACCCTTTTTGCAGCATTTTTTTAAGTTTTTAGCACATATTTTGCCTTTTTGATTTAGATGCCTACAAGAGCTTTCGCAACAAATAAAAAATTTTTTTTATGCGAATCTTTGGTTTTTTGCTTTAAATATCTACCTGTATACCCAAGATGTTGCTTCAATTTTGCCATCTACATTTACTTTTTACTCGAAAATTGTAAGACAAAGCAGATTGTCAGTAGAGGTTATTATTTTAAACTTTAAAGTTTTATATATGAATAAGCAAAAATTAAGGAAAAAGCAATCATATACGTTTTTGGCTATGTGTGCATACATAGAAATTTGGATCAATCTTTCATTATTCTGATCAACTCAGAATTATGTATTCAAGTGATCTAACGATGTTTATCCGTCCGTCTAGCTGGCTGTCTGCCCATATTAACCTTGGGCGCAAAGTACAAGTTGCAATCTTGTAGATAATTTGATCAAATTTGGTAAATTCATTTTAATTTTATTAAGGAAGAATTCTTTGTAAATAGTCAGAATCGGTTTATAATTTAACATATTCCCAATAAGAACTTCTTTCCAAATTATGCTCTTTGTGTACATAAACCATTTAATTGTGTTGGTATTTAGATTAAATTATTCCTTCCCTTTAAATGCGAACATTAATTAACAATTTAGAGGCCGTCCCTTAAATCCCTTTAAGACAAAAAATCTCATATGGTTGTTGATATTTAAATAATATTCGGCACAAATAACTCTATTATGAATTTTAACCTCTTAACATATCTTTGGTTTTCTAAGCCAAACCTGTAAATGCTACGGGGTTTGGGCTTTACCGATTACACTGTGCAACAAAATTCGGGTCATCGCGGCCAGCCTCAACACTTGCAACGCGAAATGAAAGTAGACCACTAGTAGAGCAAATCTGCCAAAGGGTTTTGACAAGTTAGCTCGGGCTCCCGGAATATGGGCCCCCAAAGTTTTTGAATTTTTTTAAAAAGGCGCTTGGTATAAGTCAAAAAGAATATACTAAATGTTCTTCTGAGCTAAAAAATAATTTCGGATGTCTTCAGTAGAATCGTACAGCGATTCTTTTCTTAGAATGTGTTAACCCTCTAACTCTCATTTTAAGGGGTCATTTTTTGGCCTTTTTCCTAACTCTTACACAAAAGTATACTAAAACGGCACTTTTAAGGTTTAAAATGTTCTACGAATATTTTTGGCATAAATTTCACTAGGGGTCTTCAAAGACCAAAAGTTCATGCAATGTATCTAAAACGAATTCTCGAAATTTCAGGCATTGGCCTTTCTGAATTTTTGAAAAGGCGTTTGGTAAAAGTCAAAAAATATACTAAATGTACTTCTGACCTAAAAGATTTTTTCAGATATCTTCAGAAGAATTGTATGGCGATTCTTTTCACAGAATAAATTAACCCTCTAACACTTATTTTAACGGTCATTTCTGTCCTTTTTTAACTCCTACACTAAAACGGTACGTTGGAGGGTTAAGATGTTTTACGAATATTTGCTGCATCAAATTTCACTAGGGGTCTTCTAAGATCAAAAAATCGTGCAATGTATTTGAAACGGGTTTTCGAAATTCCGGGCCTTGAATTTTTTTAATTTTTCGAAAACCCATTTTACATATGTTGCACGATTTTTTGGTCTTAGAAGACATTTTAACCCTCTAACGTGCTGTTTTAGTGTAGAAGTTAAAAAAAGGACAAACACGAACCCTTAAAATTAGTGTTATAGGGTTAATATACTCTATGAAAAGAATCGTCATACATTTCTACTGAAGGCATCTGAAATTATTTTTTAGCTCAGAAGAACATTTAGTATATTCTTTTTGACTTATACCAAGCGCCTTTTTAAAAAATTCAAAAACTTTGAGGGCCCATATTCCGGGAGCCCGAGCTTACTTGTCAAAACCCTTTGGCAAATTTGCTCTACTAGTAGACTACTTTCTTTTCACGTTGCAAGTGTTAAGACTGGTTTTTTTTGTTGCACAGTGTTATTAGTTTAGGATTGTTTTTATAAAATGGAACTGTTATTAAATTGTTGAATATTTTGTTTTCAAATAAGCCTTTTTTAAATTTTCTTGGGCATATTTTCAACAATTTTCAGCGCATATTTTCAAGTTTTTACTGCATATTTAATGCACATATTTTTAGATCATATTTCTGGTACATTCTATTTCTTTCTTGTGAGCTTAGAATATTTAAAATGCTTAAAGTACTTTCACAAACGTACGTTTGGTTTTATTGCATTTAAAAAAACGAAGCTTATTAATTGATATAATAATTTTTTGGCTGGACATATTGTAATTAAGCTGGAAACTGGACAAGACCAAAATATAATGGTCAGAACATTCCATAAGTTTTCGGTTATTTCATTCCTTTAAGTATCTGCCTGTATAATCCACCAAGTAGCGAAGTGATGCGGTGAATGTGGAAGTGTTTTATTAATATTAAGTACCAATGAAGTTGTTAATGGTGCCATTAAAAAAACTTAAATAAAATTTTATACATTTTATTAACTCAACTACGTACAACTTAAACTTAAATGCACCTTAATTTTTCGTGAAGGCTTCTCATAAATACAGATATAAATTGAAGATTACGATAATGATTTCATTAATTCTATTATTTGCCTTAAATTTGCTGGCTTTGTTTATTTTTTATTATTAATTTAAAATGCTATTTTTAATTAAAAAACTTTTTATTGATGTTGTGTAAAGTAAAAAATTAAAATGCTTATATATTCAGTCTTGTTCTTTAATTCAAAATCACATTAAATTTTAGAATTTATTGCCTTTTGATTTGTGAATCTCGCAGTTATATTTTGTTTAATATTATTTGCATACTCTTGGCAAACTCTTTAAAATTTAGCACACGTAATTTGTTTTAAGCATGTTTTTTCGCAGATAAATAATTTGTGCCAAGCAGAAATAGTAAATGTTTTTAATAAAATATCAAAAAAACATGCAACACCAACGCATCTCATATGAGGATGTCCATATCAAAACGAATTATTTCCACCTGTCTCAGTTCTTTGTTTACTGAATAATATTCTAAATATAAAAATTTATAAAGCCGTTTCGTTGTAGATCAATAACAATTATAGTGGTTGAGATCGGGGCGAATTCGTCAGAGAGAGATGCATAACTCTTTATCTCTCTCTATCTGATGCCGTTCCCTGTATGAACTATAACAATTCCAAGTCTATGCAACTTCGATATGTTTGTTTTAATTGAAGAGTACGTTTTATTTAACATAAAATAAATTAAAAACAAAAAGGTAGAATGAAAATATCCCTTCTATTGGGTTCATATCAAATGAACTGTTTTGTTATGAATTGCATTAAAACACAAAAGTTTCAAATTTGTTTTCCAAAAAAAAAAACGTAAAACTATCTGGCAGATAAATCAATTTATTTATATTTTTTTATTAATAGCAGTACATTCTGCTGACTAAAAGTTGTTAAAGCGGAATTGTTGCGTTCTGTTGTGGACCTCCTCATATATTTTTTGATCACTTTAAGAATTTTAGTTCAGTGTTAGAATTATATTCAGTACTTTTCGCTTATAGTCACATCCTTTAGTTGAAGACTAAACGTGGACTATATCGCTAATGCGGCTATAAGGCTTATTCACATATATGCCACTATGAGTCATATAACCGAATTCGAATATAATCCAGTTATGTGAATATAGAAAATAAAAAAATTCATATAAATTACACCAACATCAGGCTTATGTTTTGCAGCAAAGTTGTAAAAATAGTTTAAATAATTACAAGATATTTCAAACTGATACCAAAGGCAAAAACTATTTCTTTACGAGTAGAGAGCTGATGACAAAAATTTAATGATTTAATTCCTTCTTTTTTTTTGGATCGATTGTAGCTTCGAAAACTAAAAAGAACTTTGTTAATATTGCACTCAAAATATTATGTAGTTAAATTCAAACGAAAATTCATTTTAAACAACTTAAAATTCACTTAAAAAACGGATCATTTACATTTCATTTAAAACAAATGATTTTAACATTTATTTTTTAATTTTTTATTTATTGACCATCATATTCTTAAAAATTGAATGGTTTTTTCTATTAAAAAATATATTTTAAACGACAAAAATCAAACTACATAACAAAATAAATACGAAACAACATTATTTTTTGGTAGTTTGTTTTTTGAACAACAAACATAAATGTTAAAAAATAAAATTATTCGAAAAATAACTATATTTTTATTCAATTTTAACAGAACAGAAAACGAATTTAATAACCCACAATCAGTTACTGTAATAATTTTATAAGGTGCTAATTTGACTATAATGCCGTAAATTTGCTTTACTTTTCCCTTTGATAGTTGTTGATAGATGTCATATATGGCAAAAGTGCTTATATCGCTATATTATACTTTGTATTAATACATGTCAAAAACTCAAGTAATATGTAAAAGTCTGTTAGTGTGAATGCATGATAAAAAGTTTGACATCCCATACGACTTCATCGTTTTTTTTTTTATTTTGCTTAAAACTAAAAGTTTTTGGCGAACTATTTAAGTTATAATGCCAGGGTATCACACAATTGTTGGAGCTTTAACCGCAAAAACTCGTTCGACCTAAACCTTCGTATAGGAAGGCGAGAGCTTCCAGAATCTGCTCCAGAGTATTTTGGTCTCCATCAGTAAAGGTCTAAGTTATTTCCTTGGTACTCCACCAGTAAAACGTCTGAGTTATATATGGTTCTCCACCAGTCACATTGAGTTTTTTCCTTTGGTTCTCCACCAGACAACACATTAAAACATTGAGGTTAAAAACGATTGCATATAGTTAATGTAGAAACCGCAAAAACTGTAACTCGGTACAGTTAAACGACGTCGAAACACTAACCAATAGGGGGTGACAACGCAAAAGGCAATAAAAGCAGACAAACAAAAACTATCTGGTTGTCCTTAAGAAATAATGACAAAAAGCGCGAGCTGCTTCTCCACTCAGAGCAGTTTTACGAGTGTAATCGGTTTTTGAAAAATTTCTAAACAATAATACTTTTCATTGGATCAGGGTTGCACTTTATTTCATGTTTGAATGTTTATACTTTGTGTGATGGTGTGAACACAACCTGTCATTTTAAATCAGATTTTTTGACAGTCGCAACAAAAATAGTTGGATTTCTTTCTCACAAAGTATTAAGGAATCCGTAAGACTTGTGAGATAGTGTTAACTAGCTTTAAATGGACTATAACGTTAATAATTTATATTAAATTAACTCATAGCGTCAAAAAAAAAACAGATACTATTGACTATATCGCTAATGTGACTATAAGCGGTAGTGACTGTAAACGAAAAGCACTGTAATTTTTTTTATCAGGGACCGTAACAGTTATACCTTTTTTCATAAAAGTCTGATGAAAACAGTTATTTTTTGATTTTTATTTTTTTTGAACAAAAATAACTGTTATTTTTTGATTTTTATTTTTTCGATCAAAAATAACAGTTATTTTTTCGAGCAAAAATAAAAGTTATTCTCTAAAGAAATGTACGTGATTTAATAAATTAGTTGAATTAAAATTTTTATTTTAGTGTGTAATTATCATTGGAATTTCTTATGCACATTGAAATAATTATTAAAAGTCATCTAAATTATTAAAACACGTACATTTATTTCGAGAATAACTTTTATTTTTGCTCGAAAAAATAAAAATCAAAAAATAAGTTATTTTTGTTCAATAAAATAAAAATCAAAAAATAACTGTTATTTTTGATCGAAAAAATTAAAACCAAAAAAAAACCTGTTATTTTTGTTCAAAAAAATAAAATCAAAAAATAACTGTTATTTTTGATCGAAAAAATAAAAATCAAAATTTTAAAAATCAATATATTTTATCATTGACAAGTGCATAAGGAACAATATGGTATTATTGAATTAGTTTTTCGACGTTTACTTCTATGTGCTTTTTTTGTTTTAAAATTCCAATATAACTGTTATTTTCGGTCCCTGGTTTTTATAACCAAATCTAAAATTGTATAGTTGGCATGGAAATAAGTAAAAATGCTAATGAGCGAATTGATCAAAAGCTATAAATACGATGATTTTGCGACAAAGAACTTTATGCAGATTTTGAAGATTTGTAAAGAGTGCTAAATTAAGTTTTTAATGTTGTTTTTAATTAAGACTTATGTTGCGAAAAAGGTGTATAGCAAAGAAAAATGACTGGAAAAGAAAGAGAAACATAAAACCCTACAGAATCGATATACTTGATAGGTTAAAGGATCAATATTAAGGAAGTTATAAACGGAATGACAAATTTCTATCGGTTGATTTTTTAAGAGCTATAGGAAAGTTTTAAAAAAACACATAAAATTCAGAAAAATTCATGAAATCTTTATTTGATTCGATAGTACGGTCCATATAATTTAATGTTTGAAGATTATTTTTATACAAATGTTGACCGTGACTGCGCCTCAAATGGTCCATCCGCTTAGTCCAATTTTTGCATACTCTTTCCAACATTTCAGCCGGTATCTCATGAATAAATGCTTCAATGTTGTCTTCCAATGCGTCAATTGAAGCGGGCATGTGTGTATAGACATGAGCTTTAACATAGCCCCACAAAAAATAGTCTAAAGGCGTTAAATCGCACGATCTAGGCGGCCAATTGGCCGGTCCCGAACGTGAAATAAAATGTTCACCGTACTCGCCTCTCAATAAGTCCATTGTTAAGCGTGCTGTGTGGCATGTGTCACCGTCTTGTTGAAACCACATGTCATGCAAGTCAAGCTCTTGCATTTTGGGTAAAAACAAGTTGGATATCATCTCACGTTGTTGAGGAACAGAGGGCCAATTTCTGCGAACGGCGACGAATCGATAATTTATGGTCATCATTAACACTGGCCGATACAGCTGCGATATTTTCTTCACTTCGCACTCTACGTAAGCGTGTTGGTGGTTTAATGTCTAACAATGTAAATTTGGTGCGAAATTTAGTTACAATAGCCCGAATAGCCGCTTCAGTGGGTCGATTAAACTGACCGTCCAATGGAAGAAGCGCGCGATGAACTTCCTTAACAGAGCACGCATTTTAATAATAAAATTCAATAATTTGCAAGCGCTGTTCGTTTGTAAGACGATGTATGGTTAAATTATAGACCAAACTTAAGAAGTTTGACAGTGAAACAAAACAGGGACGTGCGTCATCTGATTAAACCAGTGTTACCAAAAATATAATAGCTAAAAAATCAACCGATATATTATGATAAAATTTGAAACATAAGCTTCACTTGATCTTAGGATGAAGCCTAATCAAAATCTATAAAAATTCTTATTATCTCGGTGTTCAGCAAAAGTTTTGCATAAAAAAATTTGCAGCAAATATTCAGCCTTCTGAGCCTGTGTTCTTTAATCTTCTACAAAAAACGAAACTGTCGATGACGACAACGAGACAACGACAACCGTAATAAGGCCGATTATGTGAGGATATTATGTAAGAATCGATTAAGCCGTAACTTCTATACAGAAAGCAATTCCGGTAATTATTTTCATTATACAAAATTCTAGGGTTTGCATTTCATAATATTTTTTTATAATCACGTTGAAGTTTAAAAAAATTTGAATAAAATGTTTGATCAAATTCAATCTTTTAATGATATAAAATGCAAATCTTAAAAAATTATCAGAAAAAAGCATTTCTTAAGAACATTTATGCAAATATCAATAAAAAAAAAAACAGCTAGAATAGATAAGAACTAAAGATACACAAATATTTAATGTTCCAATAGTTCAGAGACCTTTAAAGTGTTTGTGTTATAATACAAGCAGCTTTGAACAAAACTTAAAAAAAACGGTTCAAAAATGTTGCTTGACCGTAAATTTAAAAATTAACTTATTGGTTAAACAAACTAATAAAAATAATAAATTAAAAAATATTTAAATGTTTTGCTAATGATAACTGGTCTAAATCTATAAAAGAGCAACTTTCTCAAGACATTTAATTAGTAATTCTAAAAAATCGTATTTTTATTCTAGTTTCACACACTAATTATACCCACACTACAATAGTGGAGAGGGTATTATGAATTTGTGCTGATGTGTGTAGCTCCTTAAAATAGTGTCCCTACACCTCACTAAAGTATACCGATAGACTCAGAATCACTTTCTGAGTCGAACTAACGATGTCCGTCCGGCTGGCTGGCTGGCTGTCCATGTAACCTTGTGCGCAAACTACAGGTCGCAATTTTGGAGATAATTTGATAAAATTTGGGTCATAAATTCTTATTGGCACAAGGACCAAGCCTATTGAAAATGGGCCGAATTGTAGGACCACGAGGAAAGATAGGGGGAAATTTCTTCCTCTCAGAAATTATCAAACCGATTTTAATGAAATTTAAAACATATACAGATCCATATCTATATGGACACAAAAGGTATGCATTTGTTAAAAATTAGGACCACAAGCGGAGGTAGAGGCAATTTTTGCCTCTTACAAACTTTCAAACCAATGAACCAATGAAGTTTATAAACATAGATAAATCCATATTTTAAATACTGTGGTGTAGGGTTTCATATGGTCGGGCTTGACCGACTATACTTTCTTACTTGTTTTATGTGTTGTATTCCGAAACAAAATGTTATAATATGTAAGTTAAAGTGACAGCTGTTACATAAAACAATAATATTTTATAAGCTAAATTAATTTAAAAGTTGATTTATATTCTCTTGTTTTATATCTGCCGCCAGTATTTCTACTAAGAAGTCAATTGTAGATATCGTAATGCAGGGCGAAGAAAAGACAGATGAGGGTTCATATACGTTCTATTATGATGGTGCTGATGGATCAAAACGCCAAGAAGGGGGTATTGTTAAAAATGCTGGCACTGATATGGAAGCTTTAGTCTTAAAGGGGTTCTTACAATGCAAGAAGCTTATTTTCTAAAGTAATCAATTTCGTTTCTTAAAATAAGAAAATCCAAAATCTAAAAATAATGACTTGATTTCAACTTATTTTGTTCATATTTAGTAAATTTTTTTAGTTAAAGCAAAATTTTGCTTTTTGATCAAAATGGTAACGAGGTTCTTGTGAAATGTGAAATATTTTACCGACGAAAATAACTTTCAACCCCAGGCTGCCTGTGAAGCGGTTGTTTTTTCAAACATAATTAAAAATAACAACAGCAGTATAATTAATTAATCTTTGTAGAGGTTTGTTAGTTTAAGTCTTAATTGTAACAAATTAAAATGTAATTTATAGATCAATAAGAATTTTTTTTGCAGCAATTTAAATTAATTCAAAATATTATGAACAATACACCACACTAATGGCCAAATGTCAAAATCATTAAAACAACAACAAAATAATTTGTAATGTTGTAACCTTTTTCGGGTACAACACGAAAATGAAAACGACATTTTATCTCTGACAATCATAAATGGCAGAGAATAAAAATTTTACTATGAAGACGTTGACTAACACCACAAATAGTTTTTTCTTTTGTTGTTGTTTGTTTGAAGAGTGGCTTAAAACCATTTAGTAACAACAATAACAAGTGTAATAAAATATTTATGTGTAACACCTCAAGCTTGAAAGGTGCCTCTTACTTCAATAGTTTTTGGGCAAAAACATAAAACACCTTCAAATTCCATACAATTTTAATTCACGAAGGCGAATTCGTCTTACAAAGAATTGTAGTTTGAATCATCTCCTTTAAAAAATATTGTGTTCAAATAACATTTGGTTATGGCTTGATCTGAGACTCTTTTAACAAAATTATCAAAATTAAAGAAATAAATAAAATACTTTACAAAAAAAGAAAAAACAAGTTAGAGTGCTTTATTCGGCTGTGCCGAATCTTTGATACCCTCCACCGACAGTTCGAATGTTTTAGGAGTGATATGTGTATGATGTCTACTTTGTTATTATAATCTTTATAAAAACAGACATCTGCATTAAAATGGATTTCGGTTTAAACCTATATTAAATTATTGACCAACAATCAGAAAGTTAAATGCTTTTTTTTAGCAATTTTGACATGATTCGTAACAGTTTAAGCCGAACTTAAATGATTTTCAGGAGGGCAACTTATATTGGAGCCATGGTAAGCTATGAACCAATCATCCCAAAATTCTGCAGAAAAAAACATAAATTTCAATACAGTCCAGCAATTAATTTTAGCGTTTTCAGTGAATTTCAGAAGGCTGCTAAAATGGGATCTAAGGTAAATTATGGACCGTATATCACAAAATTCCATAAGATTTTTTCTGGCCACATAAAGCTAAGGTGGAAGAAAGTTTACCGCAATATCTATTTCTGCCACGGTTTTAGGCGTATTTAATTATTTTACAAGGGTGGGCTTTATATGGGCCCTAGGGTAAATTATGGACCGTTCTTCACAAAATTTTATAGTGTTATTTCTGGTTCAATAAAACTGTGCTGTACCAAATTTTGTTATGATAGCATTATTAATTATGGTCTTAGGCGTTCTAAGCTCTTTTCCGGGAGCAGGGTTTATATGGGGCCTAGGGTAAATTATGAACCGATCTTCACGAAACTAAACAGTGTCATAATTCAAAATTTGTTAAGATAGCATTGTTAATTAGGGTTTTATACGTACTATACTGTTTTCCGGGAGTAAGGCTTTTATGGGGCCTAGGGTAAATTATGGACGGATCTTCACGAAATTTTACAGCGTGATTTCACGTGCAAAATCTAATATCATTCTGCGTATTATTCCACCATTTATGTTAGTTTTTGTAACAAAATTATCAATTTTTTTAGGTGGTGGTTCCACATTTTGATTCATATCTCTGATCCTTCTGAACCGATTTTGCTGGATTTCAATCCCAAACTGCTTAGGATAACTACAAGCAATTTGACACCCAGTTTGTTTAGTTCTTTTGAGCTTTTCGAAAGTGAGCGTGTTTTCAACAGACGGACCCAGGACCCAGAATATATATACTTTATGGGGTCTGAGATGAATAATAAAAAAGTTTCACTCGAAATGACAAACTAGTATACCCCCTTCAAAACTAATTGTGGTGGAGGGTATAAAAAAAATAGTCTATATCATGGTAGAAAAAGTATTTTCATACCCTCCACTACAATTAGTTGTACAGGAGTTTATAATTCGTCTCAGACCCCATAAAGTATATATATTCTGGCTGCTTGAGTAATTCTAAGTCGATTTAGCCATGCCCGTCTGTTGAAAACACCCTCACTTTCGAAAAACTCAAAAGAAACTTGGTGTCAAATTGCTTGTAGCAGCTTGGGATCAAAATGTGGAGCCACCACCTTAAAATTTTTTTTTTACGAAAACTAACATAAATGGCGGAACAATGCACGGAATGATATAAGAATTTACAAAAGTTCGTTTTATTCAATAAAAAAATAAATAGTAATAAAATTAATAATAAATAGATATCATCTGAATATCACTCCTGAAATAATTGAACTATCGGTGGATCGTATCAAAGATTCGGCATAGCCGAATAAGCGCTCTTACTTGTTTGTTCTCAATTTTTAACCCCATATAACGCCAAGCAAACGAAGATAAGGAAAAAATCAAAAAAAGCTTAAAAAAACAAATAAATTTATTTGACATTTCATGGGCAAATAATGATAACTCCCCTTAATGAGCATACCTTGTACTTATTGTACCATGGTCTATAATATAGAATATAGACTCTATATTAAATACGTTCGTGAAAGTTTTAAATGGCTTTAAGAGAAATGTAGGCATCAAAATGAATTTAATCAGTAGAAAGGAAGTTGTTTGTATTGTCTGGGATGTGTTTCTGTACACAGAGAAAAAATACCAATGTTAAAATAACATGGCGAAATTTTGATTGAGAATCATGGTAAATTTCTGCAAAAGTATGCCCTTTATTTAAATTTATCATTATTTCATATTAATTTTAAATGTTGAATCCATAAAAACCGTTTTTATAATAAAATCAAAAGTGTATCTTGTTAAATTAACATGCATACATACTTTAGTATGTACATTTTTTTATTTTCATGTTTAAAATATGTTATAAAAAGAAGACAATTCCCGTATTCTTTTAATTTAATTTGTTTAGTTAAATAGTACATCAAGTTTTCAAAGTAGAATGATGATTAAAACCATATCGGGCCATTCTGCTGATGCTTCTGTTAACAAAGGAGATACAAAACTTGAAATAACTTTCATGCAACGTGATTCGGATTGATATTTCAATATAAATGACATTTTGCTCTAACTTTACTGCAATGTTAAATTAACATGGATTATAGTTATTTTAAAAGAAAAAAAAATGTTGCTCGCAAGTTATTGTAAAATCATGTTAAATTAACATGAAACAACAATTAAGCAAAATCACTACTGAAAAATTTAAAATCAACCTTGTTTTGAACGAATTTACATTGATTTTTTTCTGTGTGTGTCATTGATGCCAATAGAAGACGTTTATTTTCCCATTTGCTCAAATTACCCAAACTTTTTAAACAGGTTAAAGTTGAAATCGTGTCAAAATCCTTACTTCGGGAGCATAATTCCATGAATGAAAGGTGAAAAAAATAAGTTGATTAAACTGGTTTACAAAACAAAAGAAATCTTTTAGAGAAAGTTTCAGCTCAATTTTATCAAGCTAGCTTGTCTTGTATGGACTTTATCGCACTCAATTCCTCCATTGACAGACATAATGCTGCCCCAGTAACGAAAGATGTCAACGTATTGAATACGCTGATTTTAAATTATTATGTGTCTATCGGAATAAATCCGATATTGTTCATTTTCAATACCAGTACTCCACAAAGTCTACTTTAGGAGGGCTATATCGGCTCAGCCAAATCATACATACCCTTCTCCATTGTGCGATAAGAACAGAACGTTATATTATTAATAAAAACCGTCCACTTTTTAAGGATGTCTTGAATTGGTTATTGGCTAAGATTCTCCAGATAAACAGACATCTATAGGGTCTAAGATCAATAATGTAGAAACTACAAAGGGATTGACCAACTTTTATATAATCTTTTCACCTGTGATAAATGGTGTACAAATTGAAAGCTTGACTTCAAAAAGAAAAAGATTATGGGCAAAAATTTGAGATTTATTGGTAACAATCAGTGACACATTCTAAAAGTTTTTCGTCGAACTTTTGGTAATAGTTTTATAAAAGACCAACCAATAAAATTCCAATCCCTATTTTGCTTTGATGTTGATTTGCTTTTAAAATTTTTGTATAAATTTAAGCCCTTAATCATTTTCAGCGACAGAGCAAGCCAAAAATATTTCTGTTTATCACCGAAGAAGCACTATTTTACTTAAATTTTAAGTTTAATAAAAACCCTAGAGGGAAGCGAACTGACACCAAAGTAGTCCCGTGATAGGTCTTTGCAAGGTATATTTACACAAGGTAAACTCGTTGGCCCATATGTTTGTCAGCTGTTTACCCCATTTGGAATCCTAGTGTCAAAAGTTATTTATGTTGGTTCCGTTGGTTCCTTGTGTTTGTTTACATACTTATGGTTAGTGCGCGCCATTTTGAATTAAAAGAGTGTAAAATTGTGAAAAACATTTTATTTTTGTGAAATTTTAATTCTTGTGATTACTAAGCAAACAAAATACATTTAAATGCATTATTTTTTGCAATAATACTTAATTTTTATGCTTGAGAATGCACAATATATTAAAAATTGTTTCAGCTTTTTATTCTGAACTGCACATGTTGTTTTTTTTTTCAATTTGTGTTTTTATTTTAAAGGCACATTGTTGCGTTTTTTTTACACCGTGGTTCCAAATACAAAAACAATTTGGCGTGTTGTTTTTGTCTTGTTGTACTTGTTGTAGCAACGAGTTTACCTTGTGTAAATATACCTTGGGGGTTTGGTCGTAGAGACCGGTTCTAGTTTTAACACTTTCTATGAATAAGACCTATCACTTTTACATGGGGTTGTCATTGGAGGGGGTCAACTGACACCATTTGACCAGTCGCAAATCTATTCTCAATGAACATGTTTAGTAGAGTTTTTTTTCCCGGAGTTTTTCGATTCCCGGGAAAGCGGGACAAATTTTTAAATTTCCCGGGATCCCGGGATCCCGCTCCATACAAATTAAACTTGGTTTTATTAATGAAAAAAACTTTTATAAACAAACGTGAGGGAACTTGTTTACAAAGTAAGTAAAATAAATGCTTAAATACTACAAAAATTAATTGAAGATTGAAAGCAGAACTTGAATTATTATTACCTTTGGCTATTATAAGTAAATTCCGTATTATGATGATCTAGTTCAAGATAAAATAAACATAACAATTGAGGTACTCAAGATATGAGATCAAAAAGTAAAATCATATAATATATAAAATATTTTAATAAATATATTAACATTTTTTAACGGCGTAGGAAATTACTTTCTGACACACTCAAAGCGTTTAGTGAATCGCCAAAGAGTATATCTCTGATTTTGTTTACTGATTACCATGTTTCCGAAAAATTTCGTTCACTTTTTTGCCGAGGTTGGACAAATAATTAAAAGTGCACCGTTGTTGCATGCTTCTGATGTCAAGGTTGATGCAAAAAATAGCATCATCCGGACTACTTCTTACAAACTATTTCTTTTCATTAGGTCCATCTGTTATCTTTAGGACAATGTGTTTTTCAAATTGTATGGTTTAGTAACTTACACGAGTTTCATTATTTTTTTATTTCGATTTCCCCGCACTTCCCGGATGTATTACCAAGGTCGATTTTTTTTTGTAGATACGACTATGTTGCAATAACGGAGCGATATGTTTATGTATATCCTATTTTTAAGACTTGTCCATGGTCAATGAGAATTTACTGCCTGCATCTTATTTGGAATTTCTGTTCTTTATCAATTCATCACTTCACTTAATTTATTAATTATCAACTGTTGCACTGCCCATTCTGCTTTTAATAGATTTATTGCCGCAGGAGACATTGATTTACGTTTGTACACATTTCTTATAATTGATCAAATCGACAACCCATCCACAGATGCTAATTTTAAGAGAAAAGAAAACTAAATTTCAGAGTAAAAATAGCTGTTTTCTGAAACTATGAAGAACTTTTTATTTCCCGGGATCCCGCAACAAAAATCCCGGGAAAACGGGAAATATAATAAGTGAAATTCCCGGGAATTCCCGGGACGGGAAATCCCGGGAAAAAACCCTAATGTTTAGTGACAGTTACTAAAATGTAGTATTATTTCAATACGATGTAGTATTATTTCAATAAAACAAGTCCTAGAATTAAATTCAAGAGCCAAATTTTAGAAACTCCCAAAAAAATGTATCACACCACAGGCGAAGACTGTCCTGTAATTTATTACTTTTTCTACCTTTTTGATCTTCACAAACCAGTTACATGATTGGTTCTCCTTTCACTGGTTATGAGTTCTTTCTTTTTGTACCTGTTCTATTTTCACAACTCCCAGGACCAGTATGTGGGACCAATTGACACTAGTTTCCCGCAGGGAAACTTTATCTTAATAAAAAAAAAAAATAATTAATTGTATGCTGAGTTCCACTGAATTACATTGTATTGCCGTTAATTGACATTTTTCATTTAATCGTTGTGGCGTCAAAAGAGGGTCAAGTATTTCAATCATATATTTAAATGTACCTTGTACATTATTATAAATTTAACTAATTTCTGTTGTGTCTTTTAGACATTTATACATTTATTTAAATTAAATCCACGATAGAGCAAAAAAATAACAGAAACAACAAGTTACTTATGAAATTTAGTACCCAACATATTTAAAATATTTTAAACAATTCTATTTATTATTAAGGTTAAAGGGGCAACAGCTTCACAACACGATGATTAAAAGGAGCAGCATGCAGCAGTCTTTGAATATCTGAACGTCATTAAGTTTTGATGTTCAGAAAACCATATAACTGAGAAAAAAATCTATTAAAGATTGACTCATAAGACATGTTTTTCTGCAAGGAAGATGACTTTAAGTAATTATCTCTTCAATGTTAATGGTCTGGCAAACCACCTATTTTCAAGTGTTAACAAGTGTTTAAGTTTAAGTTAATTCGAAATATTTTAATTCTTAATCAATGATTTGACCCAAAACTCCTTTGTTTTATGAAACAGATAAGAACGTAAGTAAAACTACTGGCTATGCCGCATCTTTGATACTCTACACCGAGAATAAAAATATTTCTGAAGTGGGATTTATAGGGAATTAATTAGTTATTAACCAATATTAATAAAAACTGACCTTAATTTGTTGCGGCTTAAGGCGCAGTCCAAAAGTACATTTTCAAGTTTTAGATTTATATTATGGCAATGGTAACTGGGTCACAAATTTTTGGCAAATATCTAAGCTAAATTGGGGATGCTGAACTTATTTTTACTAAGAAGCATTTTCAAGATATTATTTTAACTTATCTGAGTGCGCTGCGTTCGAATCTAGCATGCTGGCAACACTGTAAAACAGCCAATACTGACACTACAATTTCACAATAATAAATTTGACTGAAGCCCACATTCATTCTAAAGGGATAACTATAATGTGCTTAAGCTTACTTAAGCAAATGTGCGAATACATGTAATCAAATTTGTACAACTATAATATACTTAAGCAACTTTTCGTTAAGTTTCGTCAAGTGTCATTTGCTTAAGCAGAGAGCGAAACTAATCGTACTTTGCTTAAGGAATCAGCTGTTTCTTGGTTACATATTAGCTAAATTCACACCGAGCTTGTTAGTTTGTTAGTCGTTAATCGTTACTTTTTTACACGCATTTTGTTTTTGTATATTTAACGCGCTACCGTATTAACATTTAACAAATTAACGACACGGCACCCCTGATAAAATAGTTGTTAGTTGGTAACTCACTACTTACCGTCAGTAAACGTTATTTGTGTCAAAGCATGAGTAATTAAATGGTTGACAATTGTTTTTTTACACTTTCTCGTGGCATGTTTTATTTTTTCCAGAATAATAAATTGTGTCAGAACAATAAATTAGTTGTTTTACTACGAAAGTTACCAGACTAACAAAGTTCTAAAAAGGGGGTCGTTCACAGTTGGTAACTTTAACAAATTAACAAACTACCGAGTAACAAATTAACAAGTTCGGTGTGAATACCACTATTGAAAAATATGTTTTTGTATTCATTTGCTTTCAATATAAATAAAAATCAAAATGGTTTTACTTGCTCATATTAATATACAATTTTTTTTGTAGACATTAAAACAATTTTGTTAAAGAATTGTTGTTATAAGGAAATATACGAAGAAAATAATTTTAGCAAAAGTACAAATGTTTGCAACTAAGCGTTAAAGCTATTTAAGTTAAAAAAGTATAATATAGCCACCAAAAAGTCACCAATAATTTGGTTAAGCATTTGACAGGCTATTCGTTAATTTTTGACAGTAGCTTAAGCTAGCATAATCATATTATAGTTAGGCCTTAAATCTTCATAATATTAGCGTTTAAGCATTTCAGGGAGATCGTGTGTTACTGATTCAAGATGTTTGTGTTTTGTGTGTGGTGAATATTTGGTTGGAAAAAAAAGGATAACGCAATATCAGAATCATTAAAATATGCATATTTGCAATATTTTGGTTTTGCAGTTAGAAACTTGTACAAATCGTGGACACCGAAAATGTTTTGCATACTTTTCATTCGCATTTAGATTTTTTTCTAAAAAAAACTAGGTGCAGTGAGCGCGTACAAGGGGAGCGTGCTCACCAAGATTTAATGAAAATTGAAAGAATTTATCAAAGATTTTGAGACAAAAGCATGCTTGGAGACTATTGCTAGACTCTAGTACGTCAAACCGAAGAAACAAAATACAAACGACGTTCAAATAACGCCATTTACTTTTTAAAATTCGTTCATTTTTAGATAAACTACATAGTGATAGAGAAACCCCAAATACAGATTTGAATTCAGCCCACCAAATAACCCAAGAAAAGACATTTGGTTGTTGCAGTCCAAAACCTTGTTGGCTAGTGTAATTAGTGAGGCTATTAAAAAAAATATTGCCATAATATTAAATTGTAAAAAGTAAACTATCGTGTAGAACAAAAGACAATTGGAAAATAAAGGGTGTCCAAAAATTGAGGTATAGTTTTAATTAAAAAGGATTAATTTTATCGATATACAAATTAAAAATATTTTTATTCAGTTTATTACAAATAGGTTTCGGTTAAATAAAAAAATAAGTTGGTCAAGTGACCCCTTGCCCCGCTACTGGCTCGGCAGGCACCTAATATTTAAGCAAAATTCTCAATCAGGTTTTTTAATAAAAAAAATTTCACTAATTGATATCTGCTCGATAATTTTGTTCTTAAGCTTTTGAAGCTATTGTGGGGCTATTGTTGTACACTTGTCTGTCTGTTAATTAAAGTCAACATAAATTAATTAGACCGATAAACTAAAAACATGATTTTCAGTTGGCAACCCCTCTCAAAATACATGTAAAAGTTGGGAGTCAGCTGTTTTCATTTATCTGTACGGCATATAAAAGGGAAAACAAATAATTGGCAGATGAGTGCAAATAAGACATTGAGAAAACCAAATTTTTTGAATGTGCAGTTTTTCGTTGAGAAAAAATAACCTTATAAAATAACACTTATTCTCTACGAGAAAAAAATCGATTTTAGTACTTTTCTTTCAAAAGATCAATTGTTTCTTTTGCAGTGTGACGAGTGGCACCATTCTGATGAAACAACATATTATCTATGTACGTCTAAATCATACTTTTTCTGCCACAAAAAGCTTCGGATCATCTCCCTGAAGCGATTTTCATTGACCGATGATACCTCAAATTTGGACACCCTTTGGGTTAAATCTTTTCAGTGGTCGGTTGGGACGAATTTATTGAATAGGAAAAACACATAAAACCAGCTTGGCAGCTCGGGTGGCTAATGACGTTTATGTTTTTCAATTTGCCCTACATTTGTACTTTTTAACTGCAATTTAGATCTTAACAACACGGAAAATTTTTTTTACGAAATTTCCAGAAAATATGGCTTGAAATATATAAATATATGTGTGGCTTGGTTTAAGCAATGTGTTTCTTTATTTAAGGAAATGATACAAAATTCGAACGAAATAAGTTAAAATCAAGAAATTGTTTTTGGATTTTGAATTTTCTTGCTTTAAGAAACGAAACTGATTAATTTAGAAAATAAACTTTTTTCCGTGAAATACATTAATTAAGATTTTTGTAAAGAAATATTATTTCTTCTTCATTTTCTCTGAGAAGACAACTGCGTCTTTCTTCTAAAATACGCCCAGAAGAAGAAAATACACAATAGCCTGTTGTAGAATTTGCAGGAATATTTAAAATCTAAAAGATGTATCCTGCCAGTTCTTTTAAGAAGGTAAAGTCTTAAGCAGTTTTCCAATTTTTGTGTGAATTTTGCATATGGGCATATCCGTCAAAAGGTCCACCGTGACCGAAATTTAGCTTAAAATGAAGAAAATACAGAAGATTTTGGAATCAAATAAAAGACATTTTAATGTTACATTGCTACATAAAATTCTCAAAGTAGTTTGACTAAAAAATTGTGCTAGGTTTCGCTTAATTAAGGCTTTTTATACATGGCCACAAAAACTACTTATTTTTTTCACGTTCGAACCGCTACTTCTTATGCCATTATCTTTGGCCTAGAATCGCGCCCTCATTAACTTTAGCATAGATAACAGTGCTTTCTTAGTGCTATTATTTAAGGGTTAAGAGAACGTAAACATATTTGTTGTTTAAAATGTTATTGCATTTTTGATGCGTACGACTGTCACGTTCAACACTTTGGATTTAGCCATATTGGATATGCTAATTCAGGTATTAAAGTTCATTACTTAAAGTTATTTTAATTTGAATAACTTTTAAATCATTTCTTGAAAATCATTTTTAATAGTTTTTGTATAAACCCCTTTAAGTCTATTTATTATTATTCTTTAAGTTCGTTGTCTATATTTCTATAGCTTTATTAATAGTTATTATAAATTCTAAATTATTAAAATTAATATTCATTCAGATCAAAAGATTAATAAATATACAAAAATTGTTTAACACAAAAGATTTGTTTCGTTTTGTTGTTATTTCTAGAATTATAAATTATTTAAAATATTGCATTAATTTTAACTAATTGTTTCTTCTTCTATTTTAACTGCCGGTTTCACAATCATCTTCTTAAAAAAAATAATTCATTAATTATTGAAATTAAAAATAATATTAATTGAAATTTTGACAGAATATTTATTAATATAATAACTAACCTGCCAGATAGATTTCATAAGAATTAAATCCATGAATTATTTTGCAATAAAATTAAATTTTTAAATGATTTTAAATGTTTTCTTTTATTATTTATATTTGTTGTTTTATTATTACAAATTATCACAATCTTAATTTAATTTGCCACATGTAAACGAACGAGAGTTTTTCTTGTTATTAATTTGAGATCTTAATTGATGACATTAAATTGAATGTCTGGCAATCAATTGTCGTAAAAATATTTATACCACTAACTATTAATTTTTTTTCCCACTTAAATTATTATTTTTGCTTTAGCTGTGATGCAGGTTGAATGTCATGCATTTTTAAATACAAATGTTTTCATATATGGAAATCACTTGAACTTCTTAAGTTGTTTTTTCCATTATTTTTAATTCTATTGGAATCATAGGATATGTACAATATTATTCCATCTTATTATATCTCGGCTTAATATTTTGATTTCGGTAAATGGCATTTTGAGTTTGCCAATTTCCAACATCATCGTCCTCTTCCTTTATTGCAGTGACGGTTCCATTCTGAGGCATATCTACACAGAAACACTCGGGATAAATAAAGTTTTTTATACTTACTTTAAGTACGAGTCGTACTCAAAAATTTAAGTACGAATAACACTAAAACGTTCTTAAAACAATCCTAAAGGGGATTACTTTCGAAAATCAATCCCGGAAAATTCTTAAATCAAGTAAAAAAAAAAGGTTGAATTTTCTTTGGTAGTGCCACTCTGAGAGTAAAATTACAAAGTGAGGGCTTTAATCTCGTTATAACTTATTAGTCTCTTCCCTCGGCATTGCATTCTGTTATACATGCATACGCGTGTTTTTTTCAAAGTTTATAGTAGAAATCCCAACAACACCACACAAGTTGGAAAAAAACGATTTGCTTGTTATGTGTAGAAACAACAAAAACAACATAACAAGAAAAAAAAAACATATATTATTTTCATGTTTTAACTTAAAATTAAGCTCTTGATTCTCATTTAGCTTTAATTTTTAGTTAAATATGTACATAAGATTTTTTAAGTAAAAACCATATCGGGCATGATGCTGGTGTTTTATAATTGACATTCTGTTAGGTGTTAAACGGGTAAGATAAAGAATCATACTAAAAATTCTCCTTCTTATTTCATTTTTTGTTTATTTCAAGTACGAATTCGGGGTTGAATCAACATTATAGTACTTGAATCAAGCGCATTTTGAGACTGGTTCAATCTTAGTTTTGCTTAAATGAATCTAATTTTTTGATTATTTCAAGAACGAATTAGGGATTGAATATGGATAAGTTAAGTATTTCGCGATTGAAAATCCGTACTTGAATCAATCTTTCTGTACTTGATTTAAGAAAATACTCACGGATGGATTGATTTTTCTATTGAGTGTAGTGATACTTTCCGGGGTTTTGCGAGCAGTATTATTACAACTACTTATTCTGTTGACACTTCTTTAAAACTGCCGTTTTTAAGTTTTGGCAGCTTGAAGCGCTATTAGTAACGTTGTACTACAGCGACTATTCTGTTCCCCACTTAATAATCGGGTTTGTTTATTGTACCTGTCCAAAAAATACGCCATATTTTTTTTTTTATTTTTATTTATTTATTTCAGTCTATAGATTAAAAAATCCTTACAGACATAAGTGCTTATATTAGAGTACAATAAACAAAGAAATTATTTTAGTAATTAGTTTAAATAAACAATAATTTTTTTTTTAAAACATCGTTACTATCAGAAAAGTCAATTAGATGATATAGACTATTAAATTTTAAGCAAATTTGACGAAATGAGTCATTGTTAGCGTAAACAGAACGATAATACCTTAAGTTTAACAGCTGAAAGTTTCGTGTAGGTCTAGCTGGAACATTTAAGTTAATTTTGCTCAACAAGTAATCAGAATCAACATCACCGCGTATAAGACCCATTAAAAACGAAATACTTAGCATTGTTCTTCGACTTTTTAACGTCGGTAACTTAATAAGACCAAGTCTGCTTTCATAGGAAGGTAATACAAGTGAATTCCATCCAAGACCTCTTAAACAAAATAAAAGGAACTGTTTCTGTACAGATTCAATGCTGTTAATATAAGTATTAAAGTAAGGATCCCATACAATTGATCCATATTCCAGAATAGGGCGAACCAGAGACGTATATAGATGTTTAGTGATATATGGATCAGAAAATTCTTTTGACCAACGTTTCATAAAGCCAAGTACTCCATTAGCTTTATTAACCATCAATGAAATGTGATCACAGAATTTTAGTTTATGATCTAATAGAATACCGAGATCAATAATATTGCGAACTTTATCCACTAATGTTCCATTTAGGTAATAACTAGTATCAAGTTTTAATAAGCGGAAAAATGACATGTGTTTACATTTTTTTAAATTTAAATCCAATAAGTTGTAATTGCACCATTGGGAGAAAAGTTCAATGTCAGCCCTCAAATAGGATTGATCAATAATATTGTTAAACGAATTAAAAATTTTCACATCATCGGCATACATGAGTATGTTGGAGTGCTGAACAACGGATGGCAGATCATTAATAAATAATGTGAACAAAACTGGACCAAGATGACTTCCTTGTGGCACACCAGAGAGAACATTTATAAGTTTTGAGGTAGCATTCTTAAATTTTACTTGTTGGGTTCTATCTAAAAGGTAAGATTTAAGCCAGCGTATTGCGTTGTTGCTAAATCCCATACGTGATAACTTGTAAAGTAAAATATCGTGGTTGACTTTATCAAAAGCTTTACTAAAATCCGTGTAAATAACGTCGGTTTGTTTATTATTAATAAAACCTTCATTTACAATAGTTGTTAATTGTAAAATGTTTGTTACAGTGGAACGTGATTTCCTGAAACCATGTTGACAAGGTGATAAAAGGGAAGAGATTTGATGATATAAACTATCAGTCAATATCTTTTCTAAAAGTTTGGGAATCGCATTCTGCTTTGCAATACCTCTATAATTCGATATTTCTAGTTTACTTCCACTTTTAAACAACGGAGTAATATAAGATTTTTTCCATTCAGGCGGTAAGTGGCCGAGTTCAATAGATTTATTGAAGATAGTTGTAAGAGGAATACATAAGTAATCTGCACAATTTTTTAAAATACAGTTAGGTATACCATCTGGTCCGGGATTAAGAGAGCACTGCAGAGACTTTAAATTGGATAGTACCGTTTCAGTGTCAATAAATGAAAAGTTGATACATGTAGAATGAGATATATTATAGGGATAAGAAGTTTGATTATCAAATGACTTCTGTGAATACGTGGTTGCAAAAAAATCCGCAAATAAGTTGCTAATAGAAACATCATCACCAGCACTCCGAGATCCGAAATTCAAATTTTTAGGATAAGCACTTGCACGACGCTTACTGTTGATAAAATTGTAGAAAGATCTGGGGTTGGTTTTCATTTTAATTCTCATATGACTTAAATAACTTTTATATGCTAGTTTACTAGCCATATTGTAATTAGATCGTATAATACAATAATTCGTAAAATCAACAGATGAGCCGGATATCTTATATTTTTTAAAAAGTTTGTTTTTTCTGTTTTTCAATTTAGATAAATAACGATTATTCCATGGAGGGCCATTATTATTGCGAATAATTTGTTTGGGAACAGTTTCCAACAAGCAGTGATGTAATACAGCATAAAAATTTGATACGACGTTATCCAGATTATCTCCTGAAATAATAGTATCCCAATCAACGTTCGATAATAAACAGTTCAGTTTTGTGTAGTCCGTACGGGAAAAACAGAAAGCCATATTATTTAAATTTACTTTTAGTTCCTGGGAAGAGATTTTTGTAGAAAGGAAAATATCAAGCTGTATCGTAGGATGGTAACAATCTTCAGGCTGAGAAATAGGTAGCGAGCTTCTAACATGAATGTCTGATGGCTGGTTAACAAAAGCTAGATCAAGGAGTTTCCCAAATGCGTTCGAGACGTAGTTTATCTGAGAAAGTCCACATGACAGCATAGACTGAATAAATTCATTTAGTTGTAAGGGAATTAGATAGTTTATTTCCGCAGGATTACTCCATACTATATTTGGAAGGTTGAAATCACCAAGGGCAATAAACAAATCAGAAGGTTTAGACTGACCAAGAACATGTTTAATTGCAGAAATGTGGTTATAGTAAATTTCAGCTGACGAGCTTGGAGGTATATAGGAACAGGTAATGTAAAGATTTGAAGAATACAGCTTAATTTTAACGGCAACAAATTCTGTATCATCACTGGATGTAAGGTTTATAAAATCACAAGGAAAATAATCAAGCACTGCAATAAGAACTCCGCCACAAGATTTATGCATCCTATCAAATCTAAAAATCTGGTATCTCGGGCATAAAATTTCCGAATTGTATATATTTTTTCTATTATTTAACCAGGTTTCAATACAGACAATGATATGAAAGGGAAATCCAAAGCTATTGGCATAAAGGGTGGATAATTTTGTGTTAAGGCCACGTACATTTGGGTAACCAATACTTATTACGTTATCAGTCAGCAAATTATTTAGTTTTTTTGAATATTGTCTTGAGAAGGTAAATAAGCTATATCAGAACGAAAAGTATTTCTGTATTCATACTCGTGTATAATAGCGTTAGGAGGCCAAAAATTAGGATTGACAATTGTATTAAAATTTTCTTCTGGAACAATGATTTTAAAAGATGATTTGCTTCTTCGCAAACATTTATTGATATGCGTTTGGAGTTTTCCTATTAGTTAAACGATTGATGTAAGCAATATCTTGCTTCCTTGAAGTAGAATTTTCTTTAAGCATGCATTGCATATTCGAAACTTTCTCCAAATCTTGATCAATCGTCCAAAAGCTGCTATGGTTTTGTCAATTGTAGCATACATCTCTCTTCACACCGCCTTGTGTTGACATAATGCATTTAAAATAGCAGAATTTCTTAACGTATTCTATTTCGATGTTATCAACGTATAGTTTGTAATGTCTTAATTTATTAATTGCACATGGCCTTTGTCTTTTGGATGTTTATATCCCAGCCAATAGGATTGGATGACCAAATCATTTACCTTTCTCTGCATATCACACGTTCTATAACACTGCAGTCTAGTGTTTATAATAATCGCAAAAATCTTATATACATAGCGTATTAAGAATCGTGATGCTCCTGCAATTATTTCAGTCGTTTGCCTTTTTTGGTAAGTTTGATTACATCCTCTCTTGTCCAATCATTCGGTTGCCGTTCCTGGCATCATAATTCTATCATAAAACGTTGTATAATTTCTGCTATAGCTGAAGGGTCTATTTGCAAAAATTCAGCTGGAATTCTGTCTTCTTCCGGTGCTTTGGTCTGCTTTACCACTACACTGGCAGCAATAATCTCATCTATGGACGCGAGGACGGTATATGCTGAATTACTTAACCATATAGTCGACGGCATAACAGAGTTGAATTCATCGTCTAAATTGTCATCCGCACTAAAAATACCTTCAAAATTTTGCATTCATCTGCGTGTTTGTTGCTCCAAACTTGTGGGAATTTTACCGACATTATCCTTAGGAATGTCTGGTTCAACAAACGTTCTGGTATACTTTTCGCATGTCTTTTGTGCCAGCCGCGTTTTCAGCTTAGTCGCCAATAATTCAAAACATTTCCGCATATCCATGCGTGGGCATCGTTTTGCAGCCTTTGTAATGTTGTTATATGCTGATTTCATATGGGGAATATTAATTAATTTAGGTTTAATTTTAGATTTCTGCTGTATCAAGTCCTATTTAATGTCAGATACCCAGTACATGCAGAACACTGTGAAGATTCCTCAACAGAACCAATTCTTAACTCAGGGTTCTTTCCTGCAGACAAGCATAAGGCTTCGCGGGATTAGCTTATGAAATTATTCGGTTTTTTCTAAGTACCTCAAACGCGAGAACATTTTTTAAGCCCCAACTAAAATACGCGCAAATTTAGCCCTTTTTGTTACCCTGCGGGAAATTTGTGTCAATTGGTTTTAAGGCACTTATCCCGTGACAAGTGAAAGCAGTTTTCTAATAAAAAGGAACGAATTGTGATAGGTTAAAACAGAACATATCATAATGTGCTAAATGAGTAGTTACTCCAGAAGGTAATTGACAAGCAACTTGTCATGTAACTGGATTTTGTGTGAGTAATGACTGGTTGATTCCACCTGGTTCTATTACTTTAAATGAAGAGGATCTTAGGGCGGATGGTTCATTTGGGACAATATTTGCGACAGGCATTATTTTAACTGAAATTGAATGTGTCCATTTAAGTTGTTTCTGTGACCTGTTACAAAGCGTCAAAAAGGTGCCAATTAACCCCCTCGTAGGACATCGCCATGTTAAAGTGACAAGTCCCCTTCATATAAAGTGTAAGAACTCGAACCGGTCCCTATCACTGTTGCGTGACAAGTTAAGTGTTAGTTCTCTTTCCTCTAGGGTATTTATAACACTGTGTGTAGTTTTTAAGTATTGGAAAAATAACCATATGCGGGCACCAAAAAAGACCAAAAAAAAAGATCCGTGCTTCCCAGTTTTTCCCAAAGTCATGCACTTTTTTATGTGCCTACGGTTTCCTACCTATTTACCTGAACAGGGGGAAAAAGGTAAAAAAAATCGAATATTTTTAATGTTTTTTGCGATCTTGATCTTGAAGATTAAGTTTTTTTTGATTTTATACAGGGTGGCTCAGAAAGACCGAAGTGGTGTGAATTCCTTATAACTTTTTTATTATAATTTTTTTCTTTCTTTTGTTTTCTTTTCTTTTCAGTATTTTGTAAAGAAGACTTGGACAATTTATAATGGAGCAATACACAACTGAACAACGTGCCCAAATCGTTGAAATTTACTTTTCAAATCAACGGTCCATTGTGTTGACTCAGCGTGCATGAGTGACGAAGCCCATTTCCAATTAAATGGGTTCGTTAACAAGCAAAACTGTAGGATATGGGCTACGGAACACCCAAGAGTACTTCATCAACGACAATTACACCCAGTTGTACTGTTTAATGCGATGTTTCTTCAGAAAGGATCATTGGCCAATATTTTCTGAAAATGAACGAGGTGTCGCCATTTCCATCAATGGTGATCGATATCGGGCCATGTTGGATTTTGTAAGGCCAGCCATGGAAAACCATCCGCAAATATGGTTCCAACAGGATGGAGCCACAGCGCACACTGCGAGGGCCACAATTACTCTTTTACGCGACCCCACTTTAATCTTTCTGGTCCACCCTGTATATGAAAAATTTTGGTTCTTTGTGGCAAGAGCTACAACTTTGTCCCAGAGCGTAAATCAAAATTCCGAACGGTTTGCAAGATATAAGCCTGAGAAATGATAACTTTTTTGCAAAAATGACACCGAGGTCCCGAATCTTTGGGGGCCCATAAAAAAAGTGCATGACTTTGGGCAAAACTGGGAGACACTGGACTTTTATTTGTTGATCTTTTATCAATTAGTGGTGTCCGTATATGGTTATAGATAGCATATTATCTCAAAGTTGAAGTAAAGAAAAAACAAATAAAATTAAACAATTTTCGGAAAATTTTTCACTTTTGCGGCTGCCTAAGCGCTACCTAAACGGTGTTAAGAATCATTCCTAGGAAGTTCATATGCTCAAGAATGTTTTTAATTGATTTCTTAGGTACATTTTTGTTGTTGACTGTTTCCTTGATTTTTTTTCGGCTTGTTACCTATGGACCAGAACACGGGAAAAAGTTTAAAAAACAAAGTTTTAAAGTTTTTGTGATTTCGATCTTGAAGATGAAGTTTTTTTGATTTTATATGTTCACAACTTTGTCTCAGAGGGTAAATCAAAATTCCGAACGGCTTGCAAGATGTGAGAAGGGGAAAATTATAATTTTTTGCAAAAATGATACCGAGGCCTTAAATCCTTGGGGACCCATAAAAAAGTGCATGACTTTGGGCAAAACTGGGAGACACGGGTCTTTTTTTTTTTGGTCTTTTATTACTTAGTGGTGTCCGTATGTGGTTATTTTTTTTCATGTTGTAATCAGCTTTTTTACCCTGTTTTTAATTTTGGTTCGGTATGATTATATTTTTTGTTTTTCTGGCAACATGGAATTGTGAAAACTGTCCTAAAATTTAAATAAAAAACTTGCCAATGGAAAAACATTGAAAGTTCGGTTAAATGTTGGATCGATTGGTAACAATCGATTTATTTAACTTTCTAGTTCTGCAATCGATATATCCGTACTAAAACGCTGAACTTGAGAGGAATTTGAAAATAGTAAATAGAAAATAGTAAATATTGTCTTAAAAAGTTAATAGTTGTTGTTCAAGCTACAAAATATCCGACGAATTTGTATATACGCTTAACAGTTTTATTTGGTTTAATATCTTTAGTTTTTCTAAAATCTTTGGATGAATTTTTCTGACGATCTGGCCTCATCAACCAGTGTAATGCGCATAGGAATGAATTGCTTATCAACAATAAATTTCAGTGTTTTTATCAAGAATAAAAATTGAGAATTAAGAACGACTAGGAAAGTCTTTTAAAATATAAAAAAAGAAAATTAAAACATTCAAAAATCCACAATTTTACAAAAATAGTGATTTATAGAATGAAGACGTGAACGAGCAAGTTCTGCAAATTTTATAAAACGATGACCATTTAAAGAAGGACGTAAGAACTACTTTAAAACTTTCTAATTTTTTTGTAAGAATTTTTGATGTTTTATTTAAAAAAAAAAGTTGTTTGCCCTTTTTGCGCTTTCTGGTAAAATAAAATCACATAATAAAGTATGTACTAAAAACGTATTTTTTCCATTTGGTCCTTTTTAGCAGGGCTGTGGAGTCGTCAAAAAATATTTCTAACTCCGGCTCCAACTCGAACCGTTGATATTTTTTAAGTCAGACCCCGACTCCATCTCGGACTTCTACTCTTAGATTGATGCTAAATGTATGAGACTGGTCCCTATTCGACTTTAAACTCTTTTTCTTTGATGGAGTACCTTTTAAATAGAAATTGTTCTGTAAAACTTTCAAATCGATATTTCAAATATTGCATCGCCAATTTCGAAGATTTTTTTTTTTTTTGGGAAAATATTAGAACATTTTTTAACATTTTGGAGTCGAAATCGAGAGTTTTCGTGGGTACTTCGACTCCGACTCTGGTGCAAATTTAAATGGCATAAATTCTGTCCTTAAATTAAAATCTAGTGCTACGAAGGGTTTCAGTTATGGGGCTCTGTCTCGGCCTCGAATATTGAATAAATCGAAAGGCGTCAAAATAAATTTCTTCGAAAAATTACAGAAACCGTTATGGGAAAAACTTTCGTCCGACACTGAAATGACATAAATCAAATATTAAAATCAGATTTGACTAATTACACTGTGCTCGAAATTGTCACATTTTTTAAGACAAGCTGGACACTTGTCGTTTTAACATAATACGGGTACGCTGAATCCAGTGGTGCCTGCCGTTTTTTTTCGGTTGGCTCTGGTTTTCGAGATATATAAAAATTTAATTCATTTAAGAATTTCATACAACGCAATATTTGTATGGGGGCAAGTATGCTTTAAGAGAATGTTAATAACAAAAAACTAATGGAGGTCGGTCATACATTTTATCCAACTCGACTCCTGGGCTTTATGGGACTTTTTCTTCAATATATTTCTAGTCTGCATTGAACATTTTGTGTGGGAAATAAATGATTGAGAAGAAAAATAAAGTGGCATTGGTAATACATTTGACCTATCTAGGAGCATCCTAAGCGCACCAGGAGCAAAATTTAAGAATTTCATTAAACGGCCATATTTCTATGGGAACCCCATAAGGGTTGGAGATGCATGGAAAGTATGTTTTAAGGAAATGTTAAGAAAAAAATACCAATGGCGGTCGGTCACATATTTTTTCCCCCTTGCGGCGAATCCTGGGCATTTGTGGGACTTTTTCTTCAATATATTTCTAATCTGTATTGCCTTTGTTGTATGCGAGCCCCCTTAAGGAATTGTGATAGCTGGTATGTATGTTAGAAATAAATGATTGAGATGTAAAATAAAGTGGGGTTGGTCATACATTTTACCCATCTAGGGGCATCATTGGCGCTGCTGGGGCCTAATTTAAGCAATTCATTAAACCGCCATATTTATATGGGAGCCCCCCTAAGGGGTGGAGATATATGGCAAGTATGTTCTAATAAAATGTTAAGAACGAAAAACTAAGGTTCTAAATACATTTTATTCCCCTAGGGGGATTCCTTGGCAGTTATGGGTTATAAAGAATTTATTAAACCGCCATAATTGTATGGTGGAAATTCTTAAATTTGGCTCCTGCAGTGCCAATGATGGTCCTAGATGGGTAAAATGTATGACCAATCCCACTTTATTTTTCATCTCAATCATTTATTTCTAACATACCCAACCGCTTGCTATGCTTATAGAACGACTGCGCATATACTTAAGTAAGAAATTTTACTTTTCTTAAAGGAAATTTTATTACTGAATCCAGCGGGCACCGCTGGATTCAGCGTCCCCGAATTATGTTAAACCGCCTTGTGCCCGGCTTGTCTGTTTCTTCAACTAGCATAGTGTTATTGTTAGGTCAAATTAAATTTATACCTGTAGATTCAATAAATAAAAAACAAAAAAAAAATAAAAATAAAAAAATAAAATTACAATAAAAACAAAGTTTTTTCTTTTCAATTTACAACTTTAACTGCAGCCAACAGCAGCAACCAGTACTTTTAGAAAACCAATTTAAAATATGAATTTTAATCACAAAACTAATCCTATTTTTCAAAGTCGAAAACAAACCAGAAGCGCAAGGTGAGGGCGATGAAGTAGACTTTTAAAAGAGTCTACTATTAAAATAATTACCTGTGTATTTGGCAACTTCACACCTTGATCATAAATATTAATAAAAAAACGAACATAATAATAGACTTAATCAATTCTCCAAAAAAATGCAGAACCAAATAAGACTTTTAAAAATTAAGAAGTTTTTAAGGTGTTGTAACATACAAATTCAAACATAAAATTAAACATGAAAAGAATTTGTAAAATAAAATGATGACGGTGGCGATGATGATAATGATGATGATGATGCACCTGAATTATGAAAATAAAAATAGTTTGCAAAAATATGAATATGAATATTTTTTTTTTGTTAAGAGTGCAAAAACTTGTAACTTAAAGTATAGAAAATGATTATAAAAATACGTTACAATTCCAATTCATACGTTTATGAATGTAAAATGAAAAAGCGGTTTACTATTTTTATTTTGCATTTATATCTTTTTTTTTTCTTCTAATAAGCAGTTGCCAAGGTAAATGCCAAAACACAAACCAACCTTTAAATCCAACATCAACTTCATTTATTTCCAAGACTTTTTAATTCACCCACCCCGATTATCAACCACTATACTTGGACCACATCTTCTATGACTTACTGTTCATGTATGTGTGCGTGGCGAGTGTATGGTTGCAGTTACACTGGCGATGTTGTGTAAATTATGATTTGAATTTGCAGAAATTATTAACTTGCCATATACATAAATGTTAGTAGATTCTCAGATGAAAAAAATCATCATTTTACTCAAAACCAAAATAAAATAAAAACAGAGAAACAAAATTAAACGCAATTAAACAAAAATTTAAAGAAAACACCCACTTTACTGGTATTTACATGGTGGATAAAACCACCATTAAATCCTGAGTATGACCAACTTAAAAGCATTTGGGTCTTAATAGATTTTAAGATCCCGGCAAAACTTATTTTACAAGTAACGTTTATTGTCATAAGAATTACGTAATTGAAGCAGAAAACTGAAATTTTTTCTACTTCTTCATTTGTCATTGGACAAAAAAAAAACTGTTGCTTTTACTTCTGATCTATTTAATAGATGGGTGCTGCCAAACCAACTCAAAAAGCGAAAAGTTGTACACAAACCTTCGTTTTTGGTTACGACTGCAGTTTTTAAGCTCTGCATTTCAGGTGCAATAACTTTTTGCATGGGATGTCCCCATTTGGACGCATTATAATTTTACTGCATAAGAACCTATTTTGTAAGTAGAAACATTGACGTAAGAAAACCAATTTGTCTTAGTCAAGGTGTATACTAGCAGCAGCTGGTTTTATCCAAATAAATTCCAAACATAAGGTGTGGTGTGGCCAGATTGTAGGCGGCGCTGACATGCTGGCGTAAGTCCGGCTAGGGCTCACCGTATTGGGTTGGTTCTTGCAAACAAAAGCCACTAGGTCTCTATCGGTGTTTTTTAGCTGCATGAGAACGTTCGATATCTATAACTGTGGTTTGACAGTTCAGAATGTCAAACTGTGTTGACATTTCTGTTCAGTAAGATTTGGCAAGTCACAATTATGAAAATTTACTTTGAAAAAAAAAAATCCGTTCGAGGAGTTCATTTTACGGTCAACATTATCGGCCTAGTGAGCAAACAATTCGTGAAGTTATTGATCTTCTTCGCACTTATTTAACTCTTCTCGATTCAAATCCATCAACAAGACAAATAAATAGATATAAGGAATAAGAAAGAAATTAGCAAGGAGTTTATGGTGAATGATGAGTGTTGTCGAGCCATGCTGACTGAATTTTTGTTTCCAAAAATTACTCAGCTAAGCATTAACGACCTTGACTATGCTGATGATTTATGTCTCCTAGCACATAGGTTCGAACATATAAAGAATAAACTAAGGGCTCTCCATAACAACGCTCTTAAAGTTGGTTTGAGAATAAACTGGCGGAATACCAAACTAATGAGAATTAACACCACCAAAACTACCTCTCTAACTTGACAATAATAACATAGAGGATGTACAATCTTTCTGTTACCTTGGCTGCAATATCACAACGTACAGTGGTGCAAACGAAGACGTTTTTGCGCGAATCAACAAGGCCTGTCATCATATGCATTGTTTACAAAAAGTATGGGTATCATTCGACATATCAACACAACTGAAGACCAAAATATTTAACACATGTGTGAAACCTACACTCCTATACGGATGTGAAACATGGGGCCTATCCAAAAGCGACGTACGACGACTAAAAGTTTTCACTTACCGTTGCTTACGAAGGATTATTCGATGTTTCTGGCCCAACACAATAACTAACGCTGAGTTGCTTTGAAGCACGAACCAACAGCTAATCCAGTACGACATCCTGAAAAGGAAATTTGGATGGATTGGTCGTACACTGAGATCCGAAAACGAGGTAGCAAAGGCAGCACTGCAGTACAACACCCAAGGTTCTCGGCGTCGTGGACGTCCAAAAACCACTCGGCGCATCGCAACCATACATGAGCTGACAATTGCAGGGTTTTCATGAAACAAGGCATTAAGAACAGCCCACAACAGAGTCTGTTGGAAGTCATTAATTGAGACCGTTTGCTCACTAGCTGGAGAATAGCGGAATACCATCATCAAGCATTAACGATATTTGGTTCAACAATACGGCTCAACTTGCCATACAGCGCGTTTAACAATCGATTTATTTCGAAATCAATTTGGTGACAATTTTATTTCCATAAGTTGTCCCGTTCACTGGCCCCATCGTTAGTTAAGTCATTGGCTTATGCCGATAAACCAGCACCTATTGAAGCATTGAAAGCCAATGTTTAAGCAACAATTGGCCAAATATATAGGAATCAAAAATTTAATTAATCGAATGGATCATGTTGCTCGTAGACACGGCGGATATATGCCGGAAATCATATTTGAAAAATAAATGTCATGAAATTATCTACCAAATACACCGATCAAAATACTCATCAAGTATTGTTGTAGAATTAGTGAAAATGTGTTTGTATGTGTCACACCGACGATGCTAGACGGAAAATAAAAAATTTAGATATGACGGTGAATATTACGTCGAGCACACGAACACGAGTGAATTCGCCTGCTTGACAAGTGTATTTGGCCCTTAATAAAAATAACAATATCTCTGTCTTGTATTTTCACTTATTTCTCTTGCAGTTAGACAAAATCATGCCAGCAATTTGCAGGTGAAAAAAAAACAAAAAAAAAAAAAAAAAAAAATAAGAATAAGAATAAAAAAACGAACCCATAATAATAAGAAAACCGTTGCGACTACAAAAGCATTTTGCACTGTGTATTTACTCCTGCCCTTTTTTTCTGTGGAGTTGAGTTGGTAGGTGTTGCACCAACTTTGGCACAGAAAATCCATTTGGATCCATTAACGTAATGATCTTTAAAAAAACGTCGCCATCTCAAAAGATTTTTCGTTTTTAACCCCTCACCATCCCATCGTTTATTACCTAATAAAATTATTCACTCGTTATTTTCAAATAAAGATATTCAAAATTTTGTGTGAAAATCCGTTTTAAAACTATATGAAATGTTTAATTCTAGGATTTTAAATAAAGCGAAAACAACATCAGAACGCCCAATACGTTAACAAAATTTTGACTATTGACTGCCAGCCATCTTCAATATGTTGAGTGTTTAACGGCAAACCCTCTGAAGAGATTGTGTGGTTACAAGCGAAAAACTTTCAGGGCAACCTGTCCGTCAAAACCTGGGTTCGATTCCCAGTTCAGTCAAGAATGAAAGTTTATCAATAAATTTTAATTATTATCATGTTGTAAAATTTCTTTCTTCATAAAAATAATTTAATGAAAATTAAATTTGATGAACTTAAGCCTGATTAAAAAAATTAAAAAAAATGTAATTTAAATTTTTGGGAATACAAAATTTTAATTTCAAAAGATTTTGTTATTCGTGCTTAATTCCCAGTTTTTATTCTTGACAAAAACACTTGAAATTCATTGTTGATGGGATAAGCTATTCCTATGCATTTCACTGGTTGCTTAGGCCAGATCATCAGGAAACTTCATCCATTAAGATTTTAGAAAAACTAAAGATATAAAACCAAATAAAACTGTTAAACGTATAAGAATTATACCAACAGTTCTACTTGTAACAATATCAAAGCTTAAACAAAACACATCAACAATAAACAACAGTGGGTTTATCTCATCTTACATTCCCCACTACAATTAGTTGAAATTCTCTTAACATTAATTCTAGTTGTAAGCAGGTTAAGAAAAACAAAATAAAAACAACACAACAACTTGCAAAAGATGTTGTCAATTAAGTGTTTTTTAGGCCGTGCACTTGCCTGTTTATCAAACAACAATGAATTTCAAGTGTTTTTGTCAAGAATAAAAACTGGGAATTAAGCACGAATAACAAAATCTTTTGAAATTAAAATTTTGTATTCTAACAAATAGAAACTGGGAATTATTTCCTTCCGAAGGTAACTTTATATTATATTCAACATTTTTCATTTTTCGAATTTATTCTATGAGCTAAATTTCAGTTATGTATTTTATAAAGCTTTTTTGTAATAGTTCTATTCCTACAATTTTTCAGAAATGACTTTATACACTACCAGACTATTATATTGTATTTTCTTTTTACATTTTACCTTAGCCTTCCGTTGGAAAGCAATGAGGTATATTGAATGTACAGAAAAATTTACAATTATTAGACACCAGCAGAATGTAATGCATTTTCTGGCCCGCTACGGCCGTCGTCAGCATTCTTTGTGTCTCCTGGATAGTGTTACTTTATAAATTGAATGTATTAAACTCAACTATTTTAACAAATAGAAACTGGGAATTATTTCCTTCCGAAGGTACCTTTATATTTTATTCAACATTTTTCATTTTTCGAATTTATTCTATGAGCTAAATTTCAGTTATGTATTTTATAAAGCTTTTTGTAATAGTTCTATTCCTACAATTTTTCAGAAATTACTTTATACACTACCAGACTATTATATTGTATTTTCTTTTTACATTTTACCTTAGCCTTCCGTTGGAAAGCAATGAGGTATATTGAATGTACAGAAAAATTTACAATTATTAGACACCAGCAGAATGTAATGCATTTTCTGGCCCGCTACGGCCGTCGTCAGCATTCTGTGTGTCTCACTGGATAGTGTTACTTTATAAATTGAAATTTTGAAATAATATAAAGTTTCCTTCGGAAGGAAATAATTCCCAGTTTCTATTTGTTAAAATAGTTGAGTTTAATACATTCAATTTATGAAGTAACACTATCCAGTGAGACACAAAGAATGCTGACGACGGCCGTAGCGGGCCAGAAAATGCATTACATGCTGCAGGTGTCTAATAATTGTAAATTTTTCTGTACATTCAATATACCTCATTGCTTTCCAACGGAAGGCTAAGGTAAAATGTAAAAAGAAAATACAATATAATAGTCTGGTAGTGTATAAAGTCATTTCTGAAAAATTGTAGGAATAGAACTATTACAAAAAAGCTTTATAAAATACATAACTGAAATTTAGCTCATAGAATAAATTTTGTATTCCCAAAAATTGAAATTACTTTTTGATAAACAGGCAAGTGCACGGCCTAAAAAACACTTAATTGACAACATCTTTTGTAAGTTGTTGTGTTGTTTTTATTTTGTTTTTCTAAACCTACTTACAACTACAATTAATGTTGAGAGAATTTCAACTAATTGTAGTGGGGAATGTAAGATGAGATAAACCCACTGTTGTTTATTGTTGATGTGTTTTGTTCAAGCTTTGATATTGTTACAAGTAGAACTGTTGGTATAGTTCTTATACGTTTAACAGTTTTATTTGGTTTAATATCTTTAGTTTTTCTTAAATCTTTATGGATGAAGTTTCCTGATGATCTGGCCTAAGCAACCAGTGAAATGCATAGGAATAGCTTATCCCATCAACAATGAATTTCAAGTGTTTTTGTCAAGAATAAAAACTGGGAATTAAGCACGAATAACAAAATCTTTTGAAATTTAAATTAAAAATTTGGATTAAAAACCATAAGCAGTTCATTAAAATAACCAAAAATTGATTAAAGTTTATTTATTTAATAATGACATTGGGTTCAGCTAAGTTTTATATCACTAGAAATCACACTACCAAATTTTGTGATGATCGGTATATGAGGGGTATAGATGCAAAGACTGCAATGTCCACATTTAAAGTTTTCGTAATAAATAGTAAAAACCTCTAGCTCAAAGTATATTCATATTTATGTATTGTATATCTGCTATTCAGTAAATAAGAATATGATGAAGACATGATGCAAGTTTCAACCAAATCGATATAGCGGTTTGCTGGCAATTATAATAATAAAATTGGAGATTGATGTGTTTGCTCTAATCAAATGGACATTGCTGCTTTTTTAGCATGGATAAGTACTTAAAAAAACCTTCAATTAAAAGACTAATTATTATGCTACCTTTGCACAGTTAGTAAACTGTGGCCATTTAAAAAATCCGTGGGCAGGTTAGACAGTAGTTATAAAATTCTTAAACAAATGCTTAGATTTTTCTTGATTGATTTGAAGGAACTTCATAACAACTTGGCTCCATAATGACGACTAATGACAAAGGTATAAAATGAACAATAAAACTAACTAATTTGTTATATTTTTTAATTTCTTTTTAGTTTTGTTTTGCAAAAAAGAAACAAAATAAAAAAATAGCATGCATTTTCGAAAATAGTTGAGGGAAAAAGAGCTTAACAAACTGTAATCATTGCATAATCGACAATCTCCAACGGACATTGCCGTTTTTGCATCAATTCTTAATTTTTGAACATACTTTTTTATGGGATAAAAGTGTTTCTGGTAATGTAATATTCACTAATTAGTAGCATTCATTAAATACAACTAAGACGGCATTTACATTATGCAATTAACGCCGCAACTTGCCGCAACTTTCACATGCAACTTTTTGTTTGTTAGCAAGAGGTCTAGGGAAGAAAACGGGGTTGAAAAAGTTGAAAAAATGCTTGAATAAAATGTAAATGTAAATGTGAAAAAAGTTTCGTAGCAACTACTTTAAAAGAAAATAGAAAAAAAACTCGGCGTTAATTGCATAGATGTAAATGCCGTCTAAGAGGTATTATTAGTTACGTTTGTGAAAAAGTGGACTTTGCAGTCTTTGCATCTATACCCCTCATATAATTTAACATAAGCCCCACAAAAAACGAAGTCACTTTTGCGAAATTTGTGATGTTAATTTAGCTTAAGCACCCTCTCGCAAATCACATTTATGCGCCTTAAACCAACAGGATGTATGATATTTCAGTGAAATTAGTTCCAATTAAGTTTTACAGGGCTGGAAAATCAATTTTTTGTTTTATTTTTTTTCATATCCCATTTAAAGCACACTTCCGAAAAATTCTAGTTCGCGGGCGAAGGTATCAAATATTCTGCATGATGTGTATTAGATTGATTTGTCGGAAATAGAAAACATTAAATTGGTCACATTACTTAATCTACCCAAAGCCACTTAGATATAACAAAATTTTGTCTTTATAGAACTGCAGTGGCAAATTTAAGAAATTGAAAAATATTTCCTACATTTTGTTTTTCAACAAAATATTTAAGAAATCATAAACATGTAAACCAACTGCACTCAAGCGAAAAAAAATAAGCAACATTTTCCAAATAAAAAATGAAGAATTCGAAACATGAAAATCTCTTAAGAAAATTTACATTTGAAACAGTTTCAAATTCAAAAATGTCAAATTACTTGTTGAACCTCAATCACAAAGAGAAGAAAAAAATTATTAAATACGATTATTTCTCACTTTAGTACATATTTTCATATTTATTAACACTTCTAGTCAGTAATATGTTCAATTTAAACCAACTCAAAATGCCACATTTTTGTCTAATGGCAAATGTCAATTGCTATCGTTTTAGAAAATATATGTAAAGTTTTTATTTTTTATTAAACATCTAGATATACAAATTTAAATTCAGATTTAGATTTACATTCAGATGGTTTTAATAAAATTATTTATAATCTCCTACACAAACTGACACATAAATCTTTCCTTTAATTTTTCATTGCACTCTGATACTTGCACCAAGACAGACGGACAGACAAACAGAAATACCGATAACATGGTTTGGTGTTATTTTACATTTTAATAAAAATAATAATAAAAAAAAAAAATGAATAAAGTAAAAGACAAAAAAAAACCTGCAAAATGTTTTGAATTTAAATGATTTTGTTAAACATGATTATTTACATGTACGTTTGTACTCAAGTACTCGTATCTATTAAATGTATACATGCATGTAAAGTATTGAATTTACAAATAATTTACTACAAATTGCTTGTAAATTAACAAAAAAACAAAGTAAAAATTTAGCTATTCATACGTTAGCGAATGTCAATATTTTAATTTATTCATACGTCACCATTTACGAGTATAAACGTTGGTGGTATGAATACAATTTATACGAGTGACAGCGTTTATTTCGTTTTTATGGTTAACATCTTGATAGTTTTTGTTCAAACATGGATAATGGATACAGAGACAGACAGTCTAAAAGAAAAGCCAAAATTGTTTAGGTGAGTTGTGAGTTATGGGAAATAAAAGGAGCTCATGTGTGCATTTTTTAAAGTAATCCGAAGCTGATGATGGCTGTTAATATGTTAGACACTAGATTGTCACTTTTCTGCAAATACTTTATTAACTATGCACATTTTCTTAACATAACTCTTGTAATGGCGGAGGATAAATTAAGAATTAAACTTTGACCAAATTAGAAAATATTTTGGTTGGAATCCATATAAGTTGATGCCAAGCAAAATGCGATATATTAAAAACAATGGGAACTATACAATAAGTCATCGTCCAGACATGCAATTTTGAAAAATTCTGCTTTGAAATTAAATTAGTGTCCAGTGTCCATGTTCTGTAAGTCTGAGTTCATACGGCACATGTCTTATTGACAAGATTCATTCTTTTTCTTCTTTGAACATGAATTGGCGTTCAAATGATCCATGTCATGTTGACGACATGTTTTTTATTTTTGTTTATTTGATATTGAAAACAAAAACAAAATTAAACAACGAATAAGAAAGCAAAACGTAAAGGCAGTACATGCATCTGTGTACTCGTTTCTTTTCCCCTCGTCCCTCCCGCCTATAAAGTAGCAATCTTGTCAATAAGACATGAGCCGTATGAACACAGACTAACTCTCGCGTCGAGAAAGTTTTCGATTGAAATGTGTGAAATGAAACAAGAATGCGATATATTAAAACAAACAGCTGTTTTTCTCACTTAACTGTGTCTGTAACTTTTGGCGAGTAAGGAAATTACAGTCAAATCCCGATAATTCGTACCCCGATAAATCGTAATTCCCGATAATTCGTAATAAACCGTCGGTCCCTTGAAAAAAAATCTCGATAATTCGTAAAATTTCCATACATTTTGGCCCCTCGATAATTCGTAATATTTTTTTCAAATAAAATTGTTTTTACCTCTTATAAATCGTAATTGTTTGCTAATTACCACTTATTATTCGTAATAAAAACAACAGAAACATGGAAAGAATGATTTTTTGCTTACTGCTGTTTTTTTTTTTTTTTTTTTTTTTTTTTTTTTAATAATAATTTATTTTTATTATTGAATCTTTCTTATCGAAATTTACAATATGTATTCAAATCTTAATTCTACTTGTTGTTTATTAGTTGTTACCTGTGTAACCACTAACTGCTGTATTCAAATTTTTAAGACTGTCTTCTAGTAAGGCTCAAAGTATCGGTTCTTTTTAGCCTCTGGTGACCTTCGAACTGAAGCAAACCCCGAGCGAGGTAGTTAGGGTGAACCATTAGTTTATCGATGTAGCTTATTGAATATTTTTTAATTTCCTCCTGGATAGTGGGGACGTTGAGATCTCTGTGGATAATATCATTACGTATATACCATGGGGCGCAGACAATTTGTCGTAATATTCTAGACTGTCTTCTTTGAAGCTTTTGGATGTTAGATGCGCATGCAGTACCCCATAATTGGATGCCATATGTCCATATTGGTTTTATGATGGACTTGTATAGAAGAACTTTGTTGTCTAAAGACAAGTTTGAGTTTCTACCGAGAAGCCAATGTAGTTGAGCTGCTTTAAGTTTCATAGCCGTTATTTTCGCTTCGATATGACGAGACCAGGTCAAACGTCTATCTATATGAACTCCCAAGTACTTTACATGATTTTCTACCGGAACAGTGATGTTATTTATTTTTACTGCTGGGCACGTTTGTCTTCTGAGCGTGAAAGTTAAGTGAGCACATTTAGCCGGGTTAACCTTTATTCTCCATTTTTCTAGCCATGCCTCTAGTTCATTGATGTGGGACTGCAGATTTTGCGATGCGACTTTTGGGTCATGGTTAACGCTAATAAATGCTGTGTCGTCTGCAAATGTAGAGGTATGCGTGCTCAGGTTTGTTGGCATATCCGCTGTGTATATTATATATAGAAGCGGTCCTAATATGCTGCCTTGGGGAACACCAGCAGTAATTTTCTTGAGGGGGGAGTATTTATCTTGCGACCTTACTATGAATGTTCTGCCTGTTAGATAGCTCTCCAGAAGCTTGTGAGTGTTTTGAGGAAGCATTCGTGTTATTTTGATGAGTAGCCCATCATGCCAAACTTTGTCAAATGCTTGGGAAATGTCTATAAACAGGGCTGAGCAGTTTCTCAAACGCCGATCTAATAAGGGTGACAATTCTATGCACTTGCTCTATTGTACCATGTTTCGCTCTGAATCCGAACTGGTGATCCGGGATGATGTCGTGTTCATTTAGATGAGGAGTTATACTTAAAATGAATATTTTTTCGAAAAGCTTTGATAGGATTGATAATAAGCTTATCGGTCTGTACGACGCAACCTGGCTAGCATCTTTTCCTGGCTTGGGAATCATAACAATTATAGACTTCTTCCATGAGGATGGGAAGTATCCGACTCTTAATATAGCGTTAAAAATGAACAGCAAGATTCTGGAAGCAGACGAAGGTAAGTTTCTTATCATTGACCCTGTGATACGGTCAAGTCCGGGAGATTTTCTAATATTCACTTTTTCTATTGCAGATTTTACTTGAGTAATGTTAAATTTTAATGGATGGTTTACCTTATCAGGAATGGTTGGACGACAGGAACAAGTATGTGTATCATGTGGCGTGAAAACTTTCTCAAGATGGCCCGCGAAAGCGTTTAATTTTTCATCTGTGTTTTTCGCCCAAGTGCGGTTTTCCAGTCTTAATGGAGATTCTTGGGTTATAGGGCATTTCATATGCCGTACAGCCTTCCATAAGCTATAATTGGAGTTTTTTGTGGCATCTAGGCTGTTTAGATAGCCTTCTATTGCAGACTCGTGGTTCTGTCTCAATTTGTTGCGAAGAGTTGTCAGGCATAATTGTAGTTGGGCCTTAGTGGTTGGGGAACGACTGTTTTGCCATTGTCTTCTTAACTTCCTTTTTTCTCTGATAAGGGTCTCTATATCCGTCGATGTATTGTAAGGAGCACGTTTAATTGTCCGCTTGATTGGGGTTGCATTTCTTGCTGCAGCATCCAAGACTTCTGTAAATCGGTCGACAGCTATTTGGATGTCAGATGAATTTTTTAGGGGAATGCACTGTGTTAGGTGAGAGCTCACATACATTTTATACTTTAACCAATTTGTGTTTCTGTTTGGATAGGAAAACCAGTTTGCAGCTGCGGCGTCAGAGTTACATTTTAAAATGAGGATTGAAGGTGAATGATCAGACGAAAGATCATAGGAGGAACTAACTAGTACCTGATCGCGCTTGATGTTTTTGATTACAGCAAAGTCAATAAGGTCTGGTAGCTTGTTGAAGTCGGTTGGCCAATAGGTAGGCTCACCACTCGATACCACATCAAAGTTATTTGCAGTTACGGTATTATATAGCTGATTACCTCTAGGACTAATAAGTCTGGAGCCCCAATATGTATGTTTAGCGTTGTAGTCGCCAGCAGCAATGAATTTCTGGCCCAATGTGGAGAAGAAGTTGAGAAATTTATCGTGTAGAATTTTGTGCCTCGGGGGACAATAAACGGATGTTAACGTTAGTTTGAAATCAGTCAGATTTATAGATGTGGCCTGGATACAATCTTCTTCGAAATCTGGCAATGGTAAGTGTCTGATGTGTTTGTGCACAATTATGGCTGTGCCACCACAAGCTCGTCCGCTGGGATGTTTTGTGTCATACGTAAGGTAACCATTTACCCTAAAGCAGTTTTTATGAGTAAAGTGTGTTTCAGAGACAAGAAGTACGTCGATTTCATGCCTATGAAGAAAGTTTGCAACTTCGTGTTTATGTTGGGATAACCCGTTTGCATTCCAGAAACATATTTTTAACTGGTTCATTTTTTGTTGAGTAGAACTTGCAGGAGCATGTTCTGGTTTCGCATCATTTCCTGAAACATGCTCTGCATAGTGGCTAGAAGTTATTCATAGTTTGAATTAAATTTTCAATTGAGGTAGGCATTTGTAGACCTTCCCTAGGAACATTAGCGTATGGAGGTTGCTTTGCGTTGGAAGTACTCGGGGGATTTTTCGCATTAGGGTTTCCTTTTAGGACTTGGGCATATGATTGGTTTTGTTTGTTTGTTTGTGTAGTACTAGCAATAGAGCCAGCGGCTTGGCTGGGCGCATGTGATGGACCATATTGGGAGTGAGTATATTTTTGAACTAAAGCTGGTTTTTTTAAATGCAAGAAGACTTTACAACCCCTATAGTTTGCCGTGTGATTTTCGCCACAGTTGCTGCATTTCTTGACATTTGGGTCAACTTTAGAACGATTACATTCGGCGGTTTTATGAGCGTCGCCACAAACCACACATACGTGAGGCAATTTACAATATGATTTTGTATGCCCATATTCCTGACAGTTTGTGCATTGGGAGGGACCCTTTCGTTTTATTGGCTCCTCAACAGTTATTCTTCTGTTGAGTAGGTAGCGCAAGTTGTATATGGGATGAACTGAATTTTTGGTTTTGAGAACCGATGAATCAAACGATATCTCAATGCGGTGCAGTGGTTGGGGAACTTTGTTCCTGTTCAAAATGTTATGAACCGATTTTACCTCGTACCCCTCTTGCTCTACGGCAGATTTTATTTCATCTGTAGGAACGGAACTATCTATGCCTTTTATGACAATAATCAATCCCTTAGCACTTTTTAATTGGTATGTATAGTAGCTTTTATTTTCTGCGTCCAGGTGTCTTGATATAATACGAAAGTTCGTTTCTGTACTGGCTTGAATTTTGGTCTCTTGAATTTGTCCGCGTCGTATAGAAACGACGTAGAAATTGTTCTTACCTACAAGTTGAGTCAACATGTTGACTATGCTATTTGATGTTTGCTCCCGCAGATAGATAGGTGGCGGTTTAACTTCTTTAGTGGCTGTCCCATTAGCTAATTCTGCTTCTTCATCGTCAGGTATGGATAGTACAGAGAATCTGTTACCATTTGTTGGCAAAGAGACTACGTTAGAGCCTTTGTATTGTTTGGCCACGCGTTCCTGTTGGGTGGACCTAGGGCTAGCCTTTCTCTTAGTTATTGTTATATATCTGTCCATGCCTGTTTGTACTTTAGTACTTTTTGGTACAGCTCCTGTATTTGTTAATGCAAATCGTGATGTTCCAGGTTTTTCGTTATTATTCCTCTGGTCAGACGGCTTCACACTTTGAACCACATTTACGGTCGGATCAACACACTTGCTCAGGTTGGGCACACTTGAACTTAAATTTCTGTATGGAAAACCAGTTGCGCTGGCAATTTTTGCACTTAAAAAATGTTTGTTTAATTCAGGGTATCGAATGTTTTCATTGCTCACGCTCGGGGAGCTTACCACAATATACGCATTTCTGCTATTTGTGCTGGGCCTACTCTCCTTATTGGGAGAATTTGTGAGGCTCATTCACAAATCTCTTCGGGCACACTAGTTATTGTTCTTTTTTTTTTCACCTATTACAAATATTTTTTTTTCACCTACGGTAAATATTTTTTCACTTTTTTTTTTTTTTTTTTTTATTATATTATTTTTTTTTTTTTTTTTGTATTTTTGTTACTCACTGATACACGTCCGTACTCGTCAAGAGCTAGTTCGCAAAAAGTCTGTTGTTTTTTTGCGTGGGTTTTTGCTTGTGTGTCTGTTTATTTTCTTAAGATCAGTTTGTTACGTTTTTTTACATTGTCTTTTATGTTTTATTTATTGTTTTAGTAAATAAATTGATAAACGCCGTTAATTCGTATAAATTTTATTTTAACCCTGGTTAATCGAAACCCCGCTAAATCGAAAACCCCTATAATTCGTAAGAAATGGCCGGTCCCTTGCGGTTACTAGTTATCGGGATTGTACTGTACTCGCAAATATACAGAACATTTTTGTGAGCAAAGTTTCCGCTTTGAACTGTCAAATAAACTCACGATTAAAAATGGAGCAAGAAAATATGTTAACACTAAAAAACAATTCAAAATGCAAAATACAAAAAATAATAATAATAATATTTTGTCCTTGGCACATTTTTAATTGTTTAATTACACTACTATACAAGGAAAAGTATCCGAAATAATTTTAACTAATTTCTGCTTCTCTGTCCATGGAAAATACGAATTGAAAATTAAAATTCCTAATAAATGAATTTTTTTAGTTTTTACGATCTCTAATATCTTTCGAATTTGACGAAAGTACCCACATTTAACTGCAAAGTGTTGATAATTACTTAGTTAGTTGGTATCAAATATCCAAGATATTGCGTTTTAGTGATATTTTCTCTATAATTAAGCGAGAAAAGTGTTGAAAGTAAAAAGTTTAATACTGTTTTATAGCAAAATGTCTCGAAAATGTGTTAATAATCCCGACAATTTTTGCTATATTTGCGGTGAGGTGATATTTTGTAAACAAAGGAGTTGTATATCGCCAATAATAAAAAAAAAGCCTGTTATTACTACTTTAACGAAAACGTCAAACTCCAACATAAATGCTGGGTTCCACATTTCTGCTGCAATCCATGTCCTATAGGTTTGAGAAATTGGCTGAATGGCAAAGGGAAAGGTGTTTCTAAAAAAATAAGAGTGTCATAACATATCCAAATATACCATCGGCTACTCGTCCTCTACCGCACAGCAATTTCATCCGATCCCGAAACGTCCTAACATCGGTGACGACGACGATGAAATCACGGGCGATTCAGGTACCTAGTACATCATCACAGCCACACATGATAACGCAAGCTGATGGAATCTCTTAACATTAAATATAAACGGGACGAATAGAGACTTTTCATAGATGGCTCTAAATTAAGTTTAAAAGCTGTATTGTTACATAACCATAATATTTTACCAACGATTCCTATTGTTTATGCAGTCCATAGAAATAATCTTTTGATAATATGAAAATCCTCTTGCTTCAGATAAAATATGATGAACACCAATGGAAAATTTGCGGAGATTTAAAAGTCATAGCTATTCAACTTGGACTACAATTAGGCTACACAAAATGTTGTTGCTTTCTTTGCGAATGGGATAGTCATGACAGGAAGCAGCATTATGTAAAAAAAGTGTGGCCTAATCGTCTGTCATTTCAGCCGGGTCAAAAATGTTCAAAATAACCCTTTAGTTGACTAACAAAAAGTGTTACTTCCACCACTGAACATAAAACTAGGGCTTATGAAAAATTTCCTAAAAGCAATAAACAAAAATGGAACTTTTTTTCAATACCTTCGCCAGAAATTTCCAAGATTAAGTAAGGCTAATGCTATGTTCACATTTGGGTTTTTAAACGCGTTTAAGCAAAATGTTGATTTAGCTAATCAAAGCCGTTCACATTACATTTGAGATGATTAAGATGACAGATGATTAAGAAAAAACACACACACAAACACACAAAAAAACAACAAACAAATTTAAAATTCTTTAAAGTATTAAAAATGGATAAAAACACTTTTATAAAGTTATCAGAAGATTATTTTAATCAATTTAATGATGAAATTGTGAAAATTTATGAATTATTTAAGGAAAAAAAATAAAAACATTAAGCAGACATCTTGGCCGGTTGTACACGATCATGAGCGATTCTACATTATTAGGGTATGTTCAGTGGATTCTATGTGGTTTATGAAGTGATTTAGTTGTAATCATGTCGATTTGAAGTGATTAACAAATCACTTCAATGTATGGGTAATCATCTCGATTTTGAAGTGATTAGAGCTTAATCAAGTTCGAGCTGCTTAAACGCGTTTAAGAACCCAAGTGTGAACATAGTATAAGATTAAATAGGATATATTCGTTGATCCCCAAATAAGAAATTTATTTGAAGAAGAACACTTCGACTCTATTTTGAAAGTTTAAGCAAAAAAAGCCTGGGACAATTTTCGCCTTGTGACAAAACACTTCTTGGGAAATAAGAGGAGTGCAACTACGCTGAACTTTTTGAAAATATTTTATCATCCTTCAAAGAACTGGGTTGAACATGTCCCTGAAAATCCACATTTTACAATCTCATTTGGAATTTTTTCCGTATAACTGTGTGGCCTTTAGCGGTGAACACGGGGAGCGCTTCCACATGGAAAAACGATATCAGGGCAAGTTGAACGTTTCAATGTTAGCGGATTACTGTCAGACTATTTATCGAGATGCTCCAGAAGCACACTACAATAAGGCAGCAAAGAAACCACGTCGCAATTCTACCAACGAATGGAAGAACGGTGTAATTTCTGTTATTTTTTCAAAAAACTTTTTTTCTATGAAATGGTAACTAATTTTAAAATATAATTGTTATTTTTGTATGTAGTATGTAAACATAATTAAAAAAATCTACTTACCCTAAAAAATACTTTTTGAAAATCAAAATTTGTATACTAGTGTTATTTTGCTTTCAACATTTTTATAAAATATACGAATGTTTTCAAAGATCGTTTGCAAACGACAAACGTTAAAGTCGCACTTTACATTATTTGGTATAGCCGACGGTTGTATTTTTGCCGCCGTCGTTGAAAAATGTTCAGTTTTAGTAAATTTCATCTCTTTTGATAGTTTTTGACATGAGTTACAGACACACTTTTTCTTCAATTTTCGAGAAACGGTGAAATATTTTGTTTCACATCTTTTCGATGCGAGAAGTTCTCACTATAGTTACAGCACATGGGTACAGATAATGAATTAGATTTGCAAGTTTTGTAATTTTATCTTGTCTTTCCTCTTTTCTTTTTTATATTTTGTATTAAAATAAATACACCTACAGCCAACTTCAAGTAAAAAAGTGTGAGAATAACAAAACAAAACAGAATTTCAGATAACATGGAACTAAGCACCCCTCCCCAATTATCTCCCCTCTTTCACCAATAAACTCAAGAATTGCTGCAACAAAATTTGCAAGCCTGGACGATGACTTAAAGATGCAAAAGCTGTTTGAAACTTAAACCGATAAATAAGAGATCTACTAAAAAGAAAAAAAGACGATCATTCATGTTTATACAATAAAGAAAAACCTTCATCGTTACATCTGATTTTTTACTTTCCTGCAATGAATTTTTTCATTATTTTTGATGAAACAAAATGTCAATTGATAATACAGTTTTTTTTATGACAAATGCATAATGCACTGAGATGGATTTTATATAAGAGCTCCTTAAGCAATCGAGATAGCGAGTAAGTATCTTAGAAGCAAACGTTGGTGATGAAAAGTAGTCACAAATATGTAGCTCTTGCCATAAAGAACAAAAAATGTGAACATATAAGATCAAAAAAATTTCATCTTCATAATCAAAATCGCAAAAAACTTTAAAAAATTTGATTTTTTTTACATTTTCCCATATTCAGGTCCATAGGTAGAAAACCGTTCAAAATTCAAGGAAACAATTAAGTACAAAAATGTACCTAAAATCTGAATACAATTCCGAACGGTTTTGCAAGATATGAGCCTAAGAAAATTATCAGTTTTTCGCAAAAATTACACCGAGGCCCAAATCATTGTGGGACCATAAAAAAAGTGCATGACTTTGGTCAAAACTGGGAGACACGGGTGTTTTTTCAAATTCTAATAGAGTACAACATTTGTTTGTCTCATATTTGCAACTCCATTAGCTACGAAGTGTAGCAAACGGCCCGATGTTCCAACACAAGTTCAACTCCACTTTCTAAATTATTGCGTGCATACACATGTGGACCAAGGTCATGCGCCACTTTTTATATGTTGGGCCAATTGTTTGCACGGGTCTGGATCTTGCTTTAGGATCTTCTTTAAAAGTTCATTTGCAATGGAGGTAAACGTAACCAATTTACTTCTTGTAGACCTTAAAAAGCCATTTTATTTTGTTAACAATTTGTGGCCAAAATTTAAACTACGGTATGTTTGTACTTGAAAATTTACCAGGTGTTTTAATACCAGGGGCCAAATTATGGCAGTCGTGATCGAATACTTTTTCGATTCGAAAGCAATTCAATTTCTAATTCTTTCTGTCCATACTGAACGGATCGAAATTATTTTTGTGGTGTTGTTAAGCATTTATTTGAGTTTTCAAACACTGAAAAAATAATACCGATTCGTTCAGTATTGACTGAAGTAAAATTGCTTTTGAATCGAAAAAGTACTCGATCACGACTGCCATGATTTGCCCCCAGGTATTATTTGCTCCGTTATTACCATCAGCAAATCCTTAACAAGTGTTCCCATCACCATGTCCTTCGGGTTTTTTGTTTTATACACCGATAGCAAATTATATTTTATTGTATTGAAATTTAAACTATTTACAAAAATCAGCCAGTAAAGCGATGATACTTTAAAAAAAATTGGTATTTTTGGAAGTGTTTTAGTTGTTCTACTCTATCATATAAGTATGCTAGAGGGGAACAGCCCTGAGGGGAGCCTGGGTGCAAGTGTCTCCAAGTCGCCTTGGAGACATTTGTTTTTAATACGAAAAAAATGTTATCAATAACAACTGAGAAGTATAATTCCTATAAAAGTTGAAGAAATAATAAAAAAAGATTATTATGAATTCGTATTCATATAAAAAGTGTAGACTAGATTTGTACTGTACTAGTGATTCTCTGGTTCCCATGTCTACATATGTTCCCAAAAGAACTACCTATTCAAAAGTATCAACGTCAGTAGTAGATTTTCAATGACACGCACATGTTAAATGTAAATAACACTGTCTGGGGTATAATAAGTCACTAGTACTGGTGACTGTGTCAATAGTGAATATACAGAAAACAAAAACAAATCATCAACAACAACTTATGGGTGAAATTAGATGTGTTCGTGGTTTTTTTCATATCTTAGTAATTTATGGACCGATCCGTCTAAATATCAATAGCAAACTTTGACGGAGTATAAGTGATATAAATATATAATAGAATATTCTCCATAATGTCTGGGGTCTCCGGAAAACCCATTTCAACATATTGACGGGCATCGTCAAACCAACTTTGCTACTCATCAGTACCCACAATATATGGAGGCCCCAGAACCGAACCACGTCACAAAATATAACGTATATATGGGGGATTTCATGTCAAGTGACCCAATTTTGAAATTGATGTCTGCCGATTTGGATTAAATTTGCACCAAGGTTAATCCTATTGGATAGTAGTTTAAGCACAAATTTTCAACAAGATCGGTCTAAAAGTTTCTGAGTTAGTGGTTGACCCCCATTTACATTTTGGCCATAATTTTGCTAACACCAATAGGTAATAAGTTACATGGATAAGAAAGAACACCTGTATGGCCAAAATGTCAAACTTTGACCCCCACTAACTCAGAGACTTTTAGACCGATCTTGTTGAAAATTTGTGTCTAAACTACTATCCAATAGGACTTATCTCGGTGCAAATTTTATCCAAATCGGAAGACATCGATTTCAAAATTGGGTCACTTGACATCAAATCCCCCACATGTATTTAAAAAATTGTGCAACATTCTCTGCAAAGTTTAACCCTGGTTAGTTCCGTAACGGTCTAAGTCAAAAAGTGTTTAATTTCTAACGTTACGGTAATAAAACCAATGGCTACAGAAATAATTGGCAGTTTACCTAAACTCGAAATATTTTCGGATTTTCTTTTTGACTTGGTTCGCTTCAGCACTGAACTCTTCATATATAATTTAAAGAGTCTCAGATCAATATTATGGAAATTACAAACGGAATTAAAGCCTTGCATATACCCTTTTACCTTCGGAGAAGGAAATAAAAATGCTACATAATATGAGTTTTTTGATTTGCAAAAAATAAACACTCTAATGGCCGTTTTCTCATTAGGCGATTATCTTTTTACCCAACGAAAAACTGCACATTAAAGAAATTTGGTTTTCATAATGTCTCATTTGCTTCTATTCGGTCGCAAAACTAACCAGGACTCATCTGCCAATTATTTAGTTTCCTTTTATTTGCCGTACAGATAAATTCAATCAGCTGACTCCCAACTTTTACATGTATTTTGAGTGGTGTTGCCAACTGAAAACAATGTTTTTCGTCGGTATATTGAGAAACCCAAAATAGTTAACGGACAGTTTATCGGTCTAATAAATTTATGTTTACATTAAGTAACAGACAGTTTGACGATACATTGAGAAAATGGCCATAAGTTTTACGCATCGTTCGTTGGCATTAACAATTATCTTGGACCCTGAAACATTTTAGTACATTTTTTTATACGTTATTGCCACATAATCAACTCAATCTAAATTCATTGAAGAAGCAACTAAATGAATAAATTTGTGTGCTGTTTTAATCAAATCTTTTATATTTTTCTAACTTCATTATAGACAGACCCAACAGATGAACAAAAATCTTCCCATCATAAAATTAGACAAATCAAAGAAAATTCTCATAGAACTCATACGAATATGAAGACAAACTTAAAAAAAAAACATATTCACACCCACTCAAAACTAAAAGAAACACAATATATTTTAAACTTTAAATCAAAAGTGCAACCGCATCAAGAAAAAAATTAAAAATAAAACGAACAAAAAAAAAAACAATAGAAAAAACCCCAAAACAACGAATAAAATAAGATTAATTGTATTGTTATAAATGAATTTAGCATCACTTTAGCTGATGGGTGTAAGCACTAAGTGTAATTTCTTGTCAGAGAATCGAGGAAAACAAATTCAAAAGCTCACAACAATAGCTTCTTCCTCCATCAGGTAGACTTCATGTCTATTGATTTCCCATAATGGTGACTCGTTAGTACAAAAAAAAAATTTTAACAAAAACGCTAAAACAACAAACAGCAGAGATCTCTTCAGATTAATTAATATTAAGTTTTGTGTTTTGAAATTCAAATTCAAATCTAAAAATTAAATACATTTTTCAATTAATTTTATTATCAAATTGATATTTTTATTTAGACAAATTTGTGTATTTATTTTCAACATTTTAATTGTGTTTTTGTTAAGTTTTGACTTGATTTTTGTGAAAACAAAAAAAAAATGTTGCATAGCAACTTCTTACAACAGCATTTTCAACAAGGCGGGCAAATTACCGCAACTTATCATCACTGTTGGCTGAAATTCAGAGAAGAGTTTTTTTTGTTAATATTTATTAAGAAGTTGAAATATTAAATGCTATTTTTATTTATGTGATATTATTAAGCTGCCCCAGGCAAATGAAATTTGGGTATTTTTAAATTACTACCGCCAAATATCAAAAATTTTAAATGTCAAATTTTCAAATATTGAAATTACATATAAATGTAATCAATAGAGAAACAAACAAATTACATAATGGTTTATTTTAAATAAATAACATAAATGAATAAAAACGCATTGGAATGCTTTGCTTAGAAATGCTTTAAAGAGCTTGAGTGGTTGCAAATGAAACATGTAAGCAGTGATGTTAGATGTTTTTTTCGACTTATCGTCAAAATTTGAAAAAAAAAAATCGTCATAACCATCATTAGTTCTGAAAAAAAACCCGTCAAAAACTCGTCTTATAAAAAATCGTTTTTTTTATCAACACGGATTAATTACTCTATTAAAACATAAAAAAAATAATTAAGATTTTTAATATTTTTAATTAAAATGGATAATCATTCAGGAAAGCAAATTTCGATCTACCAAATGTTAAAATACAATTTGGTTTAAGGATTGATGTTTGACTAGTGACGTCAGCAGTCGTCGATGGCTGCGAGTGTAAGACGGCAAATCCACCTGAGGAGATCGAGTGGTTGCGATCGAAACATGTCATGGTAACCTGCCGGCCAGGGTTCGAGCCCGAGCCACGTCAAGAATGAAAGATTATCAATAACAATTTAAATTGATTTTCATGTTGTAAAATTCCTTTCTTCATTAAAAATAATTTAATAAAAATTAAATTTCATGAACTTAAGCCTAATTAAAAATATTAAAAATTTGGATTAAAAACCATAAATAGTTCAACAAAATAACCACAATACTAATTATTGTTAAAGCTAAGGCACGAGCTCTATGTGTACATTTGTCCTTCAAGTTGTGCTGAAAAAGGTCAACAGAAAAGACAAAGTGAAAAAACAAAAAAATGTACTTGGACTTCAAGAAAAATTCTTGACGAAAGTACGAAAAAACAGAAGTAAAGGAAAAAACATGTAAAATCAATTAAAATGGACAATCATTCAGGAAAGCAAATTTCGATCTACCAAATGTTAAAATACAATTTGGTTTAAGGATTGATGTTTGACTAGTGACGTCAGCAGTCGTCGATGGCTGCGAGTGTAAGACGGCAAATCCATCTGAGGAGATCGAGTGGTTGCGATCGAAACATGTCATGGTAACCTGCCGGCCAGGGTTCGAGCCCGAGCCACGTCAAGAATGAAAGATTATCAATAACAATTTAAATTGATTTTCATGTTGTAAAATTCCTTTCTTCATAAAAATAATTTAATAAAAATTAAATTTCATGAACTTAAGCCTAATTAAAAATATTAAAAATTTGGATTAAAAACCATAAATAGTTCAACAAAATAACCACAATACTAATTATTGTTAAAGCTAAGGCACGAGCTCTATGTGTACATTTGTCCTTCAAGTTGTGCTGAAAAAGGTCAACAGAAAAGAGAAAGACAAAGTGAAAAAATAAAAAAATGTACTTGGACTTCAAGAAAAATTCTTGACGAAAGTACGAAAAAACAGAAGTAAAGGAAAAAACATGTAAAATCAATTAAAATGGATAATCATTCAGGAAAGCAAATTTCGATCTACCAAATGTTAAAATACAATTTGGTTTAAGGATTGATGTTTGACTAGTGACGTCAGCAGTCGTCGATGGCTGCGAGTGTAAGACGGCAAATCCATCTGAGGAGATCGAGTGGTTGCGATCGAAACATGTCATGGTAACCTGCCGGCCAGGGTTCGAGCCCGAGCCACGTCAAGAATGAAAGATTATCAATAACAATTTAAATTGATTTTCATGTTGTAAAATTCCTTTCTTCATAAAAATAATTTAATAAAAATTAAATTTCATGAACTTAAGCCTAATTAAAAATATTAAAAATTTGGATTAAAAACCATAAATAGTTCAACAAAATAACCACAATACTAATTAAAAATAATTTAGTATAAAATTATACAAAACCAAAAATATAGAACTTTTAATACTTAAGACAATTTCTTGGGCTTTGATATTGCTCTCCGGAGATTTTCGTCAAACACTTAATGTCATCCCCAAATCTTCTGCTACTGATGAACTTAACGCGTGCCTGTAATCGTCGTCTTTGTGGAGGCATGTCCAGTAGTTGCAATTAACCACAAATATGAGTGTCGCGTTGCGGAACGACCCATCGGCTGCTTAATTCTCGGGACAACTGCTGGAGCTTAACAGCGGCCAAATTCCTGTTGATGTTTCGAATGGATTGATATCGTTCCCTGAAAATTTTTGTGAATTCACATCGTCCAAGGAGGAACTCATCAGCAAAGTGTTCCCTGGCATTGCACAAAACTACAAAAATCTCGATTGGATTCGTGAACGGGTAATACTAGAAGCGAAGAATAAGGACGTCGATAGCTTAAACTTAATTATTCAAAGTCAAATCGCAGGACAACTGCATACGTACAAATCTGTTGACTGCGTGACCGACGGAAATGAACCGATCAGCTACCCTTCGGAATTTTTGAACTCGCTTGATGTACCAGGAACTCCGCCGCATAATTTACAGCTGAAGGTGGTTCGATCATAATCATGTTGCGGAATTTCAATCCTCCAAAAATCCTAAACAATTTGATTCAGGCGACAATCATCAAGGGCAAATTCACAGGAGAGGAAGTCCTTATCCCACGAATTCCCATTATTCCAATTCAAGCGGATTCAGTTCCCCGTTCGGTTGGCATTTGCAATGACAATCAATAAATCGCAAAGCCAATCACTAGAAGTCTGTGGGATTAATCTCAAATTTCCCTGTTTTCCGCACAGTCAGCTGTACGTTGCATGTTCGCGTGTTGAGAAACCGTCTTCGTTATTTGTTTTTGCGCAGGAGAACAAATCGAAAAGCATTGTTCATCAAATCGCTCTCTACTGATTCCATTCGATTAAATCACATTGAAAATTTAAATATTTGTGTTGTATTATTACTCTAAAGTTTGTCTGAAGGCTTAAAATTGGGACGAGGCGAAGTTCGTCGGGTCTGCTAGTATAAATATATATTCGCCTCTACACACATATACAAACTAAGAAAAAACTTTACTTGCCAGATTGAAGTGTTATAAAATTGATGGCAGATTAAAGTTTAAAATAAATTTATTGACGGTATTAAATCGTCAAAACCTAAGTGACTCTACATTAAAAATCGTCAATCGTCATTTTGGTAAGTTCATCGAAAAAAATCGTCAAAATGACGTAAAATCGCCACATCTAACATCCCTGCATGTAAGGGTAACCTGTCCGTGAAAGCCTGGGTTCGATTCCCGCGGCAGTCAAGAATGAAAAATTATCAATAAATTTTAATTAATTTCATGTTGTAAATTTCCTTTCTTCATAAAAATAATTTAATGAAAATTAAATTTGATGAACTTTAGCCTAATTAAAATATCAAAATTTGTATTAAAAACCCATAAACTGTTCAACAAAAAAAAACCAAAGTACCAGTTACACTACGTGACAAAATTTCTTTATGTAAAATTTTCCGCTGAATCCGAATACGAAGTCAGAATTAAAAAAAAATAATTTGAAAAGAGCAAAATTGCAAAAAATCATCAAATTTATAATTAAGTTTGCAATTTGGTCCGCTATAACTCTGCCATTTATTGACACATCTTCACAAACGACCCATTGTTATCTTAGAAATTTTATAACCTTTCACTTAAAAGAAAGAAATACATAATCCGTTTAAAATTATTGAAGATATTTGCATTTCAGTCACAACATCTTTTTAACAAACACAAATAACGGTTATTTGGGAATATTTCAAGAACTGTTCTACTTTTGACAATTCTGACTTCATATTCGGATTCAAAGAACGGTCACGTAGTGTTATTAAAAAAATATATATAAAGGGGGTAATTTTGTTGTTCACTTCACCTTGCGTTGAGACAATTTTCATATAAAATTTTAAAAAACTCAAAAAATTTTATATGAAAATTTTCCCAACGCAAGGTGAAGTGAGCAACAAAATTACCCCCAAAGTTTTTTGTTTTTGACTTCATTAATGAAATCGGTTAAGTGGTTAAATCATTTTTAGATTATCAGAACCATATTCCTACATATTTACCATTTAAAAGCCCCGCACTACAGTACACTAAATGGGTCCCATGGCCAATCATACACTCGGCAAATAAAAATGTATGTTATGAAGTTTAAATTCATAGAGCTCTTTGTGCGGAATATTTTGTAAGGTTGTTTTATAGATGGTCAATTCTGGTTCTACCAGTACTGAGCTTTGCCATAACATAGAAGTTTTTATAATAGTTATTGTGGCCGAATTCTATATTAATAACAACAGTTATAAGGAAGCTAGGGCCCTAAAAGCTATTTACAGGATTAGTATTTGTATGGGAGCTATGGTCAATATGGACCGATTTTGAAAAGTTTGTTAAGACAATCTATGTTGCAAAAATAAATATTTTTAAGCTTAATTTAATCTTAATATCAACATAATAAGAAAGTTTATGGGCTCAAAGCCTATTGTGGAAAAAGTCTGTATGTGAGACATATAAAACTAGAAACCGGTTCTCACCATTTTCAATAGGCTTCGTCCTTATGACAATTAAGACGTATGTATGTATCAAATTTCACTTGTACATCTAGCCAGACGGACGGATATCCTTGGTCGATTCAGAAAATAATTCTGAGGTCTAGGGCAAATATTATTACGTGTTACACACATTACCACTAAGGCACTATTTTGGTCTGGGTATCAAAATATCTAAAAAAAAACAAACTTAAAACATGTTTAATGCCTTTTTAGCTTATCAGTATATTGTTTTAAAAATTTTAATTATATGTTCCACAAAAATATTTGCCGTCAATTTTTCTACCAAGATCCTAAACATACCTCATACCTGGACAAACAGGCCGAAAGGGTGCAACTTTAACCCCACTCATATTCCGATGTGATTCTTCAAACGCAGACACACATATGTTCATATATTTTCCATTGCCAGAACCCCGTTATATTTTTTGTGTTGTGCAGTGTAATTTGATCCAAATGCGATTTTCATCAAATTAATTGTGATTGCAGACAGCTCCTCTCAAAGTAATGAAGCAACCGATACTTGAACTACCCGACGAATTTTACAAAACTGCGCCTACTACCATCGCTGAAACATTACTGCCTCCAGGCGCGGATCCAGCTCGAGCTTTACGGGGGGGAAATTTTCTATAATACAAAAAAGTAAAAAATTTGTTTTTAAAAGTTTATTAAAAACAATATGTGTATATTATGGGCCATGTCACAGAGTACAATTCCGTTCGCAATGATTCCTTTCGGAATTGGAGAAAACATATTTGTTTGTTTATGGAAAGCGTATTTTGATAGTTTTATGGCCTTTCAGATACAGACAACTCCTATACCGGTTATGAAAACAAAAATGGTTTCATTCCGAAACATTTTTTCGTCATTTTCTGAAGCACCAAAATACGGAATGAATTCCGTTTCCGAACGGAATTGTACTCTGTGACATGACTGTATATAATAAAAACAAAACAATAGGGGTAAATAAAATATAAGATCCGTTCAATATAAATTAAAATAAATAAGTCTTTTTAAATAAGTAAATTGTGATTTCCTTGTGAGGCAAATTGAGATAGTACAATCTATCATCTGTCATTGTTAATCTGAGCCATGTTTTTATTCGACGAAGGGTAGGAAATGACCTCTCGCTCGTAGCATTACTGACGAGCATTGACACGAAAAGTTGAAATATTTTTCTTAGATTTGGGTAGATATCTTCATCACAGTTAATTAAAGCAACTACAACGTTATCTGATGGATTTTCAGATATTTTCCATGTTTGTTGTCAATGCAACAGTTCAGGCTCAAGTTAAAATGTGTTAATCTCGTTTATCAAACATAATCAGCTCATCAGCTAGTTGTGGTTTTAAAATAAATGGTATATGGGCTAATCTCAAAACCATTCCACAAACCAAAAATTTTCCAAATTTATTTTTTTTAATGGAATATAAGACTAGATGTATAATTTAATTTTTATATTAAAAAATATGTATTTCGACGATCATTAATACAATAACTTTTACCAAATACCACCCCACCCCTGATCTCTTAATGTTATACACGAATTAATTATTATTTTAGGTGCTTTTTGAGCTTAAAATAGCACTTACAGCAGACTCATCACAATATAAATTTCGTTCAAAAAAAAGATTGATATTCATTCGTACATTCATTAATGATCACAAAATTAGTTTATATATGTAATTTGTTTTGTTAAAATAAATAAAATTGGGTTTATTATATAGTACTGAAAAACTGTAGCATGCGTTGTAAGGTGTGCGTCACAAAGGGTTCACGACTTTTATCAAAAAATTACAAAATTTTTAAGCTGCGAATAAGTGATTTTAGAGTTCACTTATATTCATCTTTCTTTTAGGAATTAGACTTTTTTAATAACTTCATTGCTGACAGCATTGGACACCCATTTGTTCCAACTCCTACACAATTTTTTAGGTTAAGACCAAAATTTGTCAAAGCTTTAAGAACTATTGATGATAGTGCCTTCGCATCACTTGACACATCAACGTCATCCATATCCTTTGAAGCCTCTTCAAATTTTTGTAGTATGTTGAAATATTTTAAAGATAAGGAAATCTGGCTTTTCCCCGACAAATCCGTACTTTCGTCAAAAATTATCGAATATAATTTTGATTTATATAAACATAAATATTGCAAATACTAAGGCTTTTTAATAATTCAACCTTTGGTTATACATAGATGCCATCTGCTGGGATTGAATGTAGAATAATAAGTATTTGAATACAGTAAACTAGATGTTTCATTGAAAATATCTAATAAATAGAAATTGGGAATTATTTCCTTGTGAAGGTTACTTTATATTATTATAAACATTTGTTTTCATTTTTCGAATTTATTCTATGAGTTAAATTTCAGTTATGTATTTTGTAAAGCTTTTCTGTAATAGTTCTATTCCTTTAATTTTTCAGAAATGACTTTATACACTACCAGACTATTATATTGTATTTTCTTTTTACATTTTACCTTAGCCTTCCTTTGGAAAGCAATGAGGTATATTGAATGTTCAGAAAAATTTACAATTATTAGACACCAGCAGAATGTAATGCATTTTCTGGCCCGCTACGGCCTTCGTCAGCATTCTTTGTGTCTCACTGGATAGTGTTACTTTATAAATTGAATGTATTTAACTCAACTATTTTAACAATTAGAAATTGGGAATTATTTCCTTGTAAAGGTTACTTTATATTATTATAAACATTTTTTTTCATTTTTCGAATTTATTCTATGAGTTAAATTTCAGTTGTGTATTTTGTAAAGCTTTTTTGTAATAGTTATATTCCTTTAATTTTTCAGAAATGACTTTATACACTACCAGACTATTATATTGTATTTTCTTTTTACATTTTAAAAATGGGAAATTTCCTTATTTCCCCCCCCCCCCCCCTGAATCCGCGCCTGACTGCCTCTATTCAAAAAACATATGGATGACTAATACTATCCCCCAAGAATGGAAGGAAAGTCTTTTATTTAAAATACCTAAAAAAGATTATTTAAAATCATGCAGTAACTGGAGAGTTATCGCACTGACAGCCTTCTGTTTTTAAGATATATATAAAGGTGATACTAAACCGTATTCTCGGGCCTTTAGATGAGCTCATCCGAAAAGAACTGGCTGGCTTCCGCCCCAACCGCTCTTGTGTAGACTAAATAAACAGCTTACGCCTCCTAATAGAACAATGAGACGAGTATAACACAAAGCTATAATAACCGTTTATTGATAAGGCATTTGATGCGAGGGAAAATATGGGGAGCTTAAGAAAGTAAGAGTGTCCCGCTAAAACTTATTAACCTAATCAAAGCCCAATCTAGAATACGCTGACGATAACTTTCTACTAGCCACAACGGAAGACAACATGCAGAGAAAGATTGATGACCTTTTCCAAAGAGCTGAACAATTTGGCTTACGAATAAACGCAGCAAATACAAAGTGCATCGCAGTAAAAAGTAATCAACCAACAACATTCACTCTAAATCGCAACCCAAATCAACATGTGAATTTCAAGAGCTAAAGGATGAGATAAATCGGCACATTAACGATATTGAACCGTAATTAAGTTCTCAGAGACATTGAAAATATGAAGCCGATATTTTGTTTCACACATAATTGTTGTAGATCTTTCTATAGTAATAAAAAATATTGCGATAATTCTCAGAAAACTTTTAGTTTTATTTCCAATTAATAACTAACAAGTAAGAGTGCTATATTCGGCTACGCCGAATATTTTTTATTTATTTATTTCAGTCTATAGATTAAAAATCCTTACAGACATAAGCGCTAAAATAAGAGTACAATTAATAAAGAATAATTTTATTAATTAATTTAAATAAACAATAATTTTTCTTTTTAAAACATCGTTACTATCAGAAAAGTCAATTACATGATAAAGACTATTAAATTTGACGAAAGAAGTTGTTGTTAGCATAAACAGAACGATAGTACCTTAAACTTAACAGCTGAAAGTTTCGTGTAGGTCTAGCTGGAAAATTTAAGCTAATTTTTCTCAACAAGAAATCGGAATCGACATCACCGCGTATAAGACCCATTAAAAACAAAATACTAAGCATTGTTCTTCGACTTTTTAACGTCGGTAACTTAATAAGACCAAGTCTGCTTTCATATGAGGGTAATACAAGCGAATTCCATCCAAGACCTCTTAAGCAAAATAAAAGGAACTGTTTCTGTACAGATTCAATGCTGTTGATATATGTATTAAAGTAAGGATCCCATACAATTGATCCATATTCCAGAATAGGGTGAACCAGAGACGTATATAGATGTGTAGTGATATATGGGTCAAAAAATTCTTTCGACCAACGTTTCATAAAGCCCAGTACTCGATTAGCTTTATTTACCATCAATGAAATGTAATCACAGAATTTTAGCTTATGATCTAATAGAACACCGAGATCAATAATATTGTTAACTTTATCCAGTAATGTTCCATTTAGATAATAACTAGTATCAAGTTTTAATAAGCGGTAAAATGACATATGTTTACATTTTTCCAAGTTTAAATCCAATAAGTTGTAATTACACCATTGAGAGAAAACTTCAATGTCAGCCCTCAAAGAGGATTGCTCAATAATATTGTTAAACGAATTAAAAAATTTTACATCATCAGCATACATGAGTATATTGGAGTGCTGAACAACGGATGGCAGATCATTAATAAATAATGTGAATAAAACGGGACCAAGATGACTTCCTTGTGGCACACCAGAGAGAACATTGATACATTTTGAGGTAGCATTCTTAAATTTTACTTGTTGGGTTCTATCTAAAAGATAAGACTTAAGCCAGCGTATTGCGTTGTTGCTAAATCGCATACGTGATAACTTATTTTGTTGAACTATTTATGGTTTTTAATCCAAATTTTTAATATTTTTAATTAGGCTTAAGTTCATCAATTTTAATTTTCATTAAATGTTGTGGTTTACTTTATCAAAAGCTTTACTAAAATTCGGCACACCTCCATCCGATGGTCCAAATTTTCGATGACCCTGAGGCATAATGGAGGTTCTATGCCGTTAATGTGCCGAATTATCTCATCCTTTAGCTCTTGAATTGTTGCTGGCTTATCGACGTACACCTTTTCTTTCAAATAACCCCAAAGAAAAAAGTCCAACGGTGTCAAATCACATGATCTTGGCGGCCAATTGACATCGCCATTACGTGAGATAACACGGCCATTGAATTTGTTGCGCAAAAGAGCCATTGTTTCGTTAGCTGTGTGGCAAGTGGCACCGTCCTGCTGAAACCACATACCGTCCACATCCATATCTTCCAATTCGGGCCATAAAAAGTTCGTTATCATCTCACGATAGCGAACACCATTCACAGTAACTGCCTGACCGGCGTTTAGGTGTGGTTCACATTCAACATCGGCCCTTACAATTTAACCACCCTTTACATACATCCATGTACTGTCAGCGTCAAAATAAAGCGTACAACTGGTTTTCCAATATAAAAAGTGTTATTTTAGCAAAAAAGAGTTCAAATTTTTAGAAGTTTATTATCATTTACAAAACTTTGGACAATATTATTACAATTTAAAATTAAAAATTTGAAATACTTTAAAAACAACAAAAACAGTACAATAAAAAACTAATATACTCCGTTTTGTACGCGTCAAAAAAAAGTGTACAGTTTTAAAATACTAAGAAAGGTGAAGTGGCTAATACTTGGATTGATTTCTTTTTGCTTTTAGGACGGCTTCTAGTCTCTTTGGCATCAATTCAACCCATTTTAAAGTTAGCGCAGTAGACAATTTTGAGTACTCTTCCTGCAGAATTTTATTCAGAGAGTGCTTGCTGCTAATGTTTTTTATTAATTTGTCTTTCCAAATGTTTCCAGATGCTTACTTGAGTTGGTATCGAGCGACTATTGGGCTGATCCATCTGTTTTAGGACGTTTTACAAAAGCTAACCCTATCACGCTTCACTTTAGATACTATATTTTTTCCGTTGAATTTCTTATTTCTACCTTTTATAAAGTTTTTTTTTTTTTGTCCAACTTGCTTTTGTCAGTTTTTGGAGCAACGTATTTTTCCCAGATGACAGCAAGCTTGAAGTCTGATCAAATTTGGCTAAATAGAAATTTAACTTTTTATAACTATCATAATTTTTTATATATTGGAGAACAAGCTGTACACTTTATTTTGACGCTCACAGTAGGTAGACATACAAGTTTTTAATTATGGTTCATTTTATTCAAAAATGCTTAAACTCAATTTAAAGAGAAGCAATTTTTAATATGTGACAGCGCATAGAGAAAGGGACCAGTAAGGTAAAGGGAACAGTAAAAACCAACTACATAAAACAAGAGGTAGGGACGTCCTACCGTTTTCATGGTTGACCAACACGTTCCTGACGTCATGAGATGTGTCGCTTTCAAATAAGACCAATACCAACACGCTCAGTGATGGTACACCAAAGATACACTTATTTAAATCTTTAAAATGGCTCTCCTGAAAACCATAATAGAAAACCATAAAATTGTTTAATAAAAGTTCTTAATCTTCAATACTTAACTCTAGAGAAAGCATTTAATGTGTGGGTTATTAAAAAGCTTTTTACATAAATACTAAAAAAACTAAAGCATAACTTAAGGCAGGTTTTAGGAAATAAAATATTTCTAATTGATAATACTTTTCAAGCTATTTTACATTGTAGCTTTTGGAGACTTTGGTAAAAGCTTTTTTAATTACAGTCATACCTCAATATTAACAATTTCTTTTTTGTTTTGTGTCAGTTAATAAATCAAATTTTAAAAAGGTAAAAATAGTGTATTTAGTTGTACATGAAATGCATTTTACTTGCTTAAATCTTATTTTAATATTTTCTAAGACGTCAGACTGTTATGTTTGCTTTTTTTTCTTAAATTTCTAGTGCTTAACAGATTTCCTATTAAGCCGAAGGATTTGTCACAGAAATCGTGTGTGCTCATAAACTTTAAAAGTGACAGATTTTTTGGCAAGTCGGACAGGACAGACTTGCAAATATTTGTGAAAATTTTCATAAAAAGATTTGACGATGAATGAGCCATATGATTTTACATCTTTTTTTTTTTTTTGGGTGAGAGTGCAGCATTGTCAACATATTTTGCAGACATCTTTTATGCCGAATAGAATTCTGCAGGATTCCTGTAAATAAATCGCACGATTGTGTAAGATAGTGAAGCCCGGCTTTAATTGAAATAATAATTTTAAGGGATTAGAGTAATTCTTCGTTAACTTTCAAATATCTACGTCGCAAAATGGAATCTCAAAACAAGTACAAAGAATTTCTAAAAACAACATTGCAAAAAACACAATAGCAAATTTAATTTTTTAAACTTTACCAGCCCTTTTTTATATCAAAACTAAAAATTAAATTCATTAATCACTAAATAACTCAATATGGTTGAAGCAAATGCCACATTAGTTCGCAAAATTTATACGACCATAAATTGTTAAATCATGCTACAAATTACGCACAAGTGGAAAAACTCATTTTAATAGAAATAAAAAAACGATGCAAATTCCTAATGTGGATAAGAAATACAAATCATCATTTAATTAGCATTAAATTATTAATGCCTTCAATTTTATGTGTGTTTTTGTTTAACAAGTACAAGTTTTTACTCTTCCATAGAGATGATTAATTAAATGGATTTAAAGTGCAATACAGGTGGGGAACTCGTCAGTAATAAATCACTTTTATAATCTATTCAACATGTTTGTGAACAGTAACAAGTATCCACACACACGCACACGTACACATGTATTTAGAGATCATATATTACATCAGTTAATAGTTAAAAACTTAATGGTCTATAAGTGTTTGGCGTGAAATCAACGTAAGTGATAAATTGATTTAAACAATTCGCCACACAATATCGGTGTGCACGTACTTTAAGAATTTTGAAAACATTCTGATTTTATGTTTGTAACAAAATGACAAATAGTAGCACCACATTTGATATTTAGGTTTGTCTTAAATGTATTGAAATCTTTATATATCGTCAACTAAAACGCAAAAGCCCCTATCTAGCATATTGAAAATTTTACAGGAGAAGCAAAAAATATTTAAAATGATAAATTTTCTAAAACTGTTAATAATTTATTTTTCTTGCAAAACCAATCAGTTGTTTTGACGTTTGACAATGTTGTATATCATGAAAACTTTTAGTAAGGCCTTTAAGCGTTTACCATATAATCTTTTGTAGATAGGGCTTTTTGCTTTTTCCTAATATAATCTCAAATTTTGGTCGAAAGTTTCCAAAATTTTTTGCAAACATTATTTCTGTTCTGTAATACATCAGAATCAATCAAAAAATCAATTTTGAATATTTTGTTACACAGAACCTTTTTCGTTTAAGGTCTTGTATTGTGAAACCAGAAATAAAGCATAGTCCATGAAGCCCAATTTCATGTAGGGTATCATGATTTATTGCGATTGTGCCTTATTTGAGACTAATAAAAATTCATGGACCTATCTCAACTAAATTATGAAGTGAGGTTAAAGCCGGCGATACACTATCCTATTCAGTCGTACGATCGTGTGTGCTCATAAAGTAGGATGGTGTGGTTTAAAAATTAATTAAGTCACAGATTTTTTTGACAAGTCTGTCCGACTTGCAAATGCTTATGAAAATTTTCATAAAATTATAGTTTACATGCGATCAGAGTTGCATTTTCTCGTAAAGTAGCTGAGTCATTTGAAATGGTATCATTTTTGTGGATAGTGTTGCACTGACAACAGATTTTGAAAAATTTTTTTTGTGTCGGATAGAATTCCATCAGATTTTCGTGTGAATGAATCGTACGATTGTGTAGGATATTGAATCCCGGCCTTAAGATTTATGTAGATAGAGACGATTACACCCTACCCCACCGCAAATGTCAGAGTTTATATGTATATTGAGTTTGTTATTCCGTGTGTAATAAAAATAAATATTAATTTATGACCCCTCATTTTGGTTCCTGGAGTAATTCTTATTCGAATTTGCCACACCCATCTGTCTGCCCGTCTGCAGGCCATCATCCAGACTTGCCATTTTTGTTGCTTCTACTTTTTAAAATCTTGCTTTAGAATTGCATTAGTGCCCAGATAATAATAATTTTTTTTTTAATTTTTATCTTGTTTTTGCTCTTCTGCCTTTTTTATTTTATATATACATAAATACAAATACACCTACTGCCAACTTCAAAACAGAATTGCAAAGTACATGAAACTGAGTACCCCTCCCTAATCTTCTCACCTCTCTCACCAATAAACTCAAGAATTTCTGCATACAAAAATTGCAAGTCTGAACAGAAAAGTGAAATTTTGACGTTAGATTCTTTCTCGTTCTTCTAAGCAGAAATCCAAGCACAATCGGTTCAATAGAAGAGTAGTTATTTCTATCCTAATATAGGCCAACCATTGCACACTGGGTACTTTAAGCTACTATTTAGACCAAAATTTATTACAGGCAAAGTTTTTGACCGATATGGCTGAAAGTTGCAACGATATGAAAAAAATTTAAAACTGAATTTATTGAAAACAAACGGATAAATTATTTTGAATTGTAAAAGTCGTTAATTTTTCAGTGGCATGTCATAATGTCCAGTGTCATAGTTGCCATGAACATAATGGCGCACCAAAAAGTTTCATAACATAGGGCGTTCACCTGACCATTTTTTGTCATACCAAACGTCAAACTTCATATAAAAAAAGGTGACAAAAATTTTAAAGTTTTTTTTATATGGACTTTGTCGTTTGGTATGGCAAAAAGTGTCAGGTGAAGACCCTATTGTTAATAATTCTCTGGTTAGCGTCCAACTATACAAAATGAAACACGGAGAACGTCTTTTCAATTCAAAGTTTTATTAAGAACTAACATATAAAATTTAAAATGAAATAACTCAAAGTATATGGAAAGAAGAAGATAAAATAACGGTTCCTTAAGAACAAGTAAAGAAAAATAAAGAGAAACACAAATTAGGGTTGCCATTACGTATTATTTTCAACACCCTTCCACAAACCAAAATTTGTGCTTTTATAAAAATAAAATATAATCATTTTAATCCTTACATTTTTACAAATTTAGAATGTTTTCCCTTCAATAAACATTTCGTTAAAACATCAGCCACCATGTTGTCGGTTGGGACATATTTTAATTGTACGTCCTTATTCTCCACCACTTCTCGAACAAAATGGTATCTAATGTCAATGTGTTTAGATCGGGAATGGTAGACAGGATTTCTTGCAAGTTGTTGTGCACTTAGATTATCACCGTAGATTACGATAGAAGTCCCGTCTGCCAAATATCCAATTTCAACTAAAAGCCCTCTGAGATAGACTGCTTCCTTGGCCGCAGTGCACAAGGCCATATACTCAGCATCGGTGCTACTCAAAGCCACGGAATTTTGTTTCTTGGATTCCCAAGAAAAAGCGCATCCAGCCAGGTAAAAAGTAAAACCAGTGTGGGATTTGCATCGCCTCCCCAGTCTGCGTTCACATACCCATGTAAGGGCACACCAGTTTTCTTGTATTCCAATTTTATACCATTAGTGCTGGCTAAATAATGTAAAATATGCTTAGTACCCGAAAAATGCTTACTGTGAGGATCAACATTGTGCTGTGCCAATTTGGAGACAGAATGCAAAATATCAGGTCTGGTCGCCAACGCAAGGAACATTAAAGATCCAATCATGGATCGCATTCGACATCATTACAATTAAGTTTACTGCCAGGATCCAACGGGGTCGATGCAGACCGACAATCACTCATACTATATTGACTTAGTAATTGTTTTATATACTGCGTTTGATCTATAGTTATTGCTCCGAATTCACCAACACGAGTAATTTTCATACCCAAAAACAATTTAAGTTGGCCTGAGTCAACGCATTCGAACTCGTCTGAGATCATCTTTTTGATGTGCAGGATGTCTTCTTTGGATTGACACCCTGTAATGATATCATCAACGTAAATAACAATTAGACATAATTTACCTATTTTTAACATTTGGTAAAGACAAGGTTCATGATCAGATTGTTTGAAACCAATTTTCTTTAAAACTGAATCAATTTTGGAGTTCCACTCCCTTCCAGACTGTTTCAAACCATAGATTGCCTTGTTAAGCTTCAAAACAAGATTGGGACACGTTCTATCAACATACGAAAACGGCAAACTGGAGAAAAAGTTTCACTATAATTTATCCCGTACTCTTGGCTGCACCCTTTGGCTACAAGCCGTGCCTTAAAACGTTCAATACTGCCATCATCTTTTCGTTTTATTGTATAAACCCATTTAGATCCAACCACTTTTTGACCATCTGGTAACTCTGTCAAACTCCAAGTGTTGTTATTTTTCAAAGAAATGTACTCATTATTCATAGCATCGAGCCACAGTTTCGATTCTGAACCATTCATCGCCTCTGACGCAGTTTGAGGCACTGTTACATCATAATTTACCATAGCACTTAAAACATTGTATACTTTCTTTGGTCGGCCTGGGGTCTAATCACCGCATTCGATACTATCGTATCGAATAAACTATCGAATGTTTTTGAATACGACAGACACTGACGTATCGAATGAAAACTCGATAAATGTAATGCCGAGTTACTCGATAACGAATGCTATTATTTCAAATTCCATAATTTTCATTCGATATCGAGTTTCATGATACCAAAATAAATAATTTCGATAAATTTTGCTCGATATCGTATGCGGTGATTAGACCCCTGGTTTACCTGTGCGTATAATTTTTGGTCTGCCTGGACCAACAGCTAACTCATCAACCTTTACTTGATCATCTAACTCTTTAGCACTTTCATAGCACTCTTCATCTTCATTTCCATCAGAGATAGAACCATCATCATCATCTTTCTTAATTGTTTCTTCAGCGGTATGTTCCTCTTTGTAACTTTCATTGGCTAATAAGTCAAACGATAGACTTTTATCAACATCATGTTACCTGTTGAGGCTCATTAAACAGAACATCACATTTCTCTACCACTTGACGTGTAATAGGGTCATAAGGCCTATATGCCTTCGATGTTAATGAATATCCAATCATACGATATTCTTTGCCCTTTGCCCTGAACTTACTGTGTTGTGACCTGTCACGAGCAACGGCTTCACATCAAAACGTTCGCAAAAATTTCACCGATGGCTGCTTGCCACCCCATACTTCAAAAGGTGTTACACCATCTAACGCTCTAGTAGTTGATCGATTGCGTATATATACGGCAGTAGCGATTGCCTCTGCCCATAGACTTTCACTCATGTTGGTATGTACCAGCATACTCCTGGCCATTTAAAACAAAGTCCGATTAAAACGTTCGGCTACACCATTCTGTGGTGGACTATATGGGACTGTGAGTTGACGTTCAATGCCATTCTCCTCCAAGAATTTTTTAAATTTGTTGTTAGCAAATTCGCCACCGTTGTCACTTCGAATTTTCCTTATCTTTCGGCCCGTCTGTCGTTCTACCATATTCTTAAATATCACAAATTTGTCAAAAGCTTGGTCTTTTGTTGCCAGAAAATAAACAAATACACGTCTAGAACGATCATCTATAAACGATATAAAATATTTCGAGCCAGAAATTGATTGTTTCTCAAAAGGGCCGCACAGATCTGTGTGTATTAAATCAAGAATATTTTCTGATCTATTTTCTGTCGCCTGCGGATATGGTTGTGTACAGACTTTCGCTTTCATACAAGTCATACAGTTTTCCTTTACAAAATTTACTTTCTCAATACCACGAACCATTTTTTTAGCATCATACAAATTTTTATAATTTAAGTGTCCATATCTATTATGCGACAAAACTGCAGAAAAACATTTGTTTTTTATTTTATGATCAATAACATAAAACTTGTTCTTTCTCTCAAATGAAAAAATAATTTCCCCTTTAGAACGATACTGGCCGTCTTTTGCATAAAACGCAAGTTGTTCTGTTTTCTCATCTGATATTTTATTTTCTTCATGTCTACGTTCACCTTCTTCTAAAAATTTCACCCTTAACACCTTAAGGACCGGAAGCTCATCTCGAGTTTCCATAGCAATAACGAAACTTTCATACGTTTTTGGCAAACTGGAAAGTAATATAATTACCAAAAGCTCATCCTTGATGTCGATTTTAACTTCTGATAGTTTTTCCACAAGGTCGGTAAATAAATTTAAATACTCGGACATACTCATAAAAGCAGTCATTTTTAATGACAACAACTTCTTGTAGAGTGTAACTTTACGAGCTGGACCACTGGGTTTATAAATTTCCTCCAAACGATCCCATGTCTCTTTAGCTGTAGTAACATTCTTTATATAATTTAGCTGATATGGTTTCACACTGAGAACAATAGTCGCCAATGCCTTTTCGTTGGTAGCATTCCACTTTGTTTCAGCTTTGTTTCAGCTCAGAATGGATTAAAACATTTTTCATTTGTACACTCCAATAGTCATAATTTGTATCATCCAGTTTGTCTATTTGATACAACGAACTCATTTTGATTTTTGTTTTAAATCTTCTTATATCTTCCGCACAACGCTTAACCAATACACTTTAAATTATACGTGGGATCTGGACCCATAACCAATTGCTAATAATTCTCTGGTTAGCGTCCAACTATATAAAATGAAACACGGAGAACGTCTTTTCAATTCAAAGTTTTATTAAGAACTAACATATAAAGTTTAAAATGAAATAACTCAAAGTATATGGAATTAAGTAGAAACATAAGAAGATAAAATAATGGTTCCTTAAGAACAAGTAAAGAAAAATAAATGATGAAACAGAACTGAGTCTTCAACTTCAGGCAAAAATTTTAAAACCCATAATTAAAACGTCGCACAGTGGCGCCATTTGAGTTTTTTCGTTGCAAAAATCATATCTTTTGAACCGAATAAGATAATTGAACAGTTTAAACAGCATATGATAGATAACTGTTCAGCCTATGAAATGAGCGTTTGGAAAGGGTGCTACGCTCTGTAGGGGCCTAATTATGGGTTATCAAAGTTAAAATTAGTAGAAAAATCAATTTTATGGTAACTAAAAAAAATTATTTTTACATTTTTAGATTGTTTTTATTTTTTTTCTTTAGGTTTTTATGTTTTAAATTATTACCCAACAAATTAAAAAAAAAATTATTTTTTTTTAAATTTATTTTTTCAATTTTCTGTAAAATATTCATCACAGTTCGTAAGAGAAGGTATATCTAAAAGACTAACCATTTCTAAACTATAATTATTTTCTAACTCTATTCGTGACTTCACATGCCGCAGGGAAGATATAAGTGGATCGGAAGATGCTGCCAACATGTTGAAGAGGTCCTCATTTTGCCTTACCCTTGATGCTTTGAATGTGTTCTGCAATCTATATTTTTTATAAAATTTGTTAAGAGACTCCTGTGCTTCTTCAGAAAGCTCTCCAATTGGCAAAGACTGGTACTCAATTATATCTTTGCCATGCGCCAATATTTTATGGACGGTCGGGGTCAACTTCTTCTGTGGATACATTTCTGCTAAAAGAGATGCAGTTTTCGACGCATATTCTCCATATTTTGTAGAATTGACATTTTCTTTGCAGTTTAAAACATCCAAGATCGTTCCCAATCTTTTCACGATTTGATTGTCAATTCCAGTGATTCTAGTTACTGCCTCATCATTTTCAAAAAATCTCCTAGAAGTGTTTCCATCGTTTGAGTTACCGTATCCGTGCTTGGGACAGTCTACTTTTAGTCCAACTTGTTTAAAAAAAGCATCCTGTATTTGCTTCTTTCTGATCTTTTCCTTATCCTTTATTGATGTATTTTCATCGAAGTTTTCCTCCTCTTGTGGTAGGGTATACGCCAGTTTTAGCAAGAATTCCATACACCTTATCCTTGCGTGCAATGGTGACATTCCATATTCGTAATTCTCCTCATTTGTAGAATCGTTTAAATTACCAAAGTTCTTCTGACTCTTTTTGCAAATCGGGCATGACATTGTTGAGGTTGTTCCTGTCAGTTCGTTTACGACTTTTCCGTCAACCATGGTCAGATGGAACTCGTAATTGCATTCAATATATTTTCCTTCTCCAATTTGCAGCTTTGTAGGCTTAATCTTGCTTATTTGTTCTTCAATGTCCTTCACCGTGGTCCTTATGAGTTCTGCCGATTCCCTTGCAAACTGAAACATTATTGGTCGGCAATAATGCACTGATGACGGACGTGGATTTTTCCAGTGAAGGGAAACATCCGATTTAAGCCGCAAAGGAACAACAGATGCCATAAACATATTTCCGTCCGATATTGTAGCGTCATCGGAAGATATCCTTTGCTTATAAACGCTTTGTCCGGATGATCCATCGCAGCCCCATTTGCTGATCAATGTCAACTTCTCAGGAAGAATTTTCACCTCATTTTCAGGAAGACTCTCCAACAACCGTTTTGCTGTATGGCCCATGAGATCCTGCAGATTGGCTTTCGCAGAGACTTCCGTAAATTCCGTATGCAGTGGTCGTGAATTTATTTTGGCTTGCGTAATATGCTTGTATCCGGGTAAAACGTCAGCGCCGTGTCGCGTTAAAGATGCCCGTAGTTTCTCATATTTCTCTTTGGAAAGTTCTAAGTCCATAAACAAGGCCAAGGCTTCTTCGGAACCATACTTTTTAATGTGTGCGTTTGTGGGCGTGGGAATGCTTTCCTTAATCCTTTTTAGTCGCAGTGGGCTTGCATCAGCAACAGATTTGGTTATGTGCGACCTAACTCTTTCACTATCCTTTGTAAATTTAATAGACAGCGCTTCCGATAATTGCTTCGTGGTCAAGTCATTGGTGGCATCGGCAAGTTTCCTCTTTCTTGTGAAAATTGAACACTCCTCAATACTTTTTTTTGGCCTTCCTTTTGCTCCTCTGGTTGATGTGGTGGGTTTATCTACTGCCAATATATCCAGGATGGTATCTTCATTAAGCCAGTCCTCGTATTTGGAGTTGAAGTTCTGAATGGTTCGATTAGATTTCACCCATTTTGCCTTAATATTTGCATATATCAGATAAAAATTATTTTTTATAATTTCGCTTCTCTCAATATTTCCGTATAAGCTATCAAGTTCTTCTAAAGCAGCTTCCGTGAAAAAATTTGGTGTGGTTGACTTTCTAAACAGTTCAAATAATTTAAAATTGTTCAACGCCATGTTTTCAGTACTTAAATTGTTTAATGGTTTCAGTAATTGTTGCGCCAACTTTCAGTCGTAGACTAATCCAGGCATTATGCTTATTTTGCAATATATAGGCTTATGCTACCATGCCGAAAAATGTACCTGTTCCCTACATACATATGGATTTAGGCTGAATAATGCATTTTTATATTATGCACGTGTCCAAATAAGATTTGTGCCTACCTGTAGTCAATATTGTTCTTGACCATTTGCAATATATAGGCTTATGCTACCATGCCGAAAAATTTACCTGTTCCCTGCATACAAATGGAATTAGGCTGAATAATGCAATTTTGATATTATGCACGTGTCCAAATAAGATTTGTGCCTACCTGTAGTCAATATTGTTCTTGACCATTTGTACGCCAAAGTATTGTTTAAGTGAGGTACGTACCTGCTAATTTCAATGAGTAGTTTTTTTAGATTTTAGATCAAACTACTGTCATACAATTTCTGCAACCATGTCTTTTTAACCTTTTTTACCTCTAGAAGCCAAACGGGCACGTACGGGCAGATAAAATTTTTGAATTATGTAAAGAAATAATCAAAGAACAGATTTTGCAAATATGGCAAATATAGAAAAATATAGATTTTTGTTATTTTCCGTCAAAGTTGAAAAATAGTGAAAAAACGGATAGTTTTTAAATAGTGATTTACCAGGAGAAACACAAAGCAAACAGTTCATTTTTTTTTTATCATTACACATTTAATAAATGCATCAATCAATACAAACAAAAAATAAGGCGATTCGTTACCTATTTTTCGTGATATTACACCTGAAATCGCAACAAATTTACTAAAAATTGTGTGTTTTTTTGAAAACCGAAAGTCGGTCAACTTTGAACGGCTATATCTTCTAAACTAAAAATGTGATATTATTAAGAGTGGCAGATTTGAAATCGTTGAAAAGTTTCCTATAACATGAGTTTATTCAAAACTTCGTCGGTGCTCATGAAAATTTTGATTTTTGCAACCTCGTTTGCTCTACGGGCGCTACTGTGCGTCGGCAGTAACTTCAAATTCTCTCTCATGTCTTTCTTTTTTTTTTTTTGTTCTTATTTTTCTTTGTTTACAAAATGTATGAAACTGAATGAAAGTATGGTAGCATTGTTAAGAGAATAACTGTCTATATGTGAGAGCATTAGAAAAAACGTCCTCAAAATAAAATTGATTTTATTTCTCGACCGCATTCTCTGGCATAATTTTATGTCAAACTGTATGAAAAACATCGTTCAGCCCCAGTTCTATTTCATCATTAAAGAAAAACACAAATTAGGGCTGCCATTACGTATTATTTTAAACAGACCCCATGTAAGGGGCATGGACGTTGTGACGATTTTAAAAGTGTCATAATGTCCATCAGAGCAGTGTCGTAATGTCCGTGGACGTTACTCAAAAAAAGTCGTACTCAAAAATTCAAGTACGAATAACAGTAAAACGTACTTAAAACAATCCTAAATGGCATTACTTTCAAAAATCAATCCCGGAATTTCTTAAAAGAAGTATAAAGTTCTTAAATCAAGTAAAAAAAGGTTGAATTTTCGTTGGAAGTGCCATTCTAAGAGTAAAATTACAAAGTGAGGATTTTTATCTCATACAACTTATTAGTCGCATATCTCAGCATTGCATTCTTTTATGCGTGCATACGCATATTTTTCAAAGTTTATTGCAGAAATGGGTGTATTTTTCAAAGTTTGTTGTAGAAATTACAACACACCCCTCTGGTTGGAACAAACGATTTTCTTGTTGTGTGTTGATACGACAAGAACAACAGAACAAGAAGAAAAACATATCCCGATAAGCACTCAGAAATTAAATTTCAAGCTCTTAACATTTAACTGGAAATAAAATTTAGTTCAAAAGTATTCAAGTTTCAAAATATTTTACTAATATTCACTTCGATTCGGATTGATTTGAGAACGGATGGACTGATTTTTCTTTTGAGGGTAATCAATAAGTTGTTGATTCCATTATTCAAGCAAGTTGTAGTGGGGAATGTAAGAAAAGATAAACTCACTGTTTATTGTTGATGTTTTTGTTTAAACTTTGATATTGTTACAAGTTAAGCTGTTGCTTATAATTCTTATTCGCTTAACAATTTTACTTGTTAAATATCCTTACTTTTTCTAAAATCTTTGGATGAAGTTTTCTGATGATCTGAAGAATTAAAATTGGGAATTAAGCACGACAAATAAAATCTTGTTAATTTTGTATTCCCAAAAATTATTTGATAAAAAAAATTTAATTAAAAAAATTCACATAATCAAAAAATCACGCTCGTTTATTTTGGAAAAGTCGAGTAGTATTCCCGAGTCGATATCAAATGGTCGCGCATCAAAGCCAAATGAAAGCTTCTCAGCCTAACCCACTCAAAACTTAACTTTTTTAAATTGTTTAAATAACTTTAATTCGGGGCAAACGATTTTACATAAATCCCAACATATTTACATATCTTACGTGTAAATATTAAAAAAATAATCTTCTATTGTCACAATTAGTCTGGTATTTCACAATTGAAATTTTTTTCTAATTAAAATCATAAATATTTTTCTTATTGTTGTACTTATCTTGCTTTATGCTTAACCACACACAATTAATTTATGTAAAAACGTTACTGACAAACAAAAAAGGGCCTAATCAAAACGTTAACAAGACCATAATTCAAGTACAAAAACATTTTAAGGAATTTATGTAAACCTTAACCTCTTCTCAAAAACTCATAAATATATTTTCATTCTCATATTTTTTTTTATTCTCAAACTGCCCAAAATGTTTTCAAAAGCAACAAATTTTTTCTTGCCATTTCCAACAAAACAAAAACAAAAATTTACATAAAACCAAAATTTTATTGTACAAGTAAAAATCATAAAACTACAACACAATGAATTTTAGATCATAAATTTATCAAACAACCGCAGTCCACGTAACAAGTGTAAAACAAACAAAAATTAAAGAAGATCCCAAAAAAATCTGATTGAAATCTTGAAAAAAAAATTTACAAGTGTATGGGAAGAACAGAAAAAAAACTGCTGCATCTCCGAGATTTATTTGTCCTTCTGTCAATGGTCAATAGAAAAACCATAAATTTCTGCAAATATTATTGTACTTAGTTAAATGCAAATTAATGGTAATAAACATTGAACAAGATGATAAAGTCAATGTTTACAAACAATTACGAGGGTCAATTGATTAGAATCCGCAAATTCAAAGTTTCAAAAAAAAGGTTATCAATGCGTTAACCGTTAGTAAAAAAATAAAAAATTTCAGTTCTTTATATGCAAAGCCAGCGGCTTTGACATAAAACCAAAACAGCAGTGTTCGAAAATAAACTGAACATTATAAAGGGAACACACACTCAGAAACGATATCTATAGTGTCTTCGTATTCGTTCACAACCCTTAATCCCGATCACAACTATGTTCAGGAAAGTTACAAACACTATGTAGGGTTCTGGTTTTCCTTACAATTCTAGTGGTTCTGTAGATATACACTAAGAGAAAAATGACGATCTAAATTTAAGAACAAACTTCTTAAATTAAGATGGCAGAAATCTTTAGATTTCAATGTTGAACAGAGAAGTGCAAAATCACAATTTTTCTTGATTTATTCATACGCTTAAATTTACATTCACTCTTTGCTTGCAAAACAAAGTTCAACGTTGTTAATTTTTACATCGTTTCGTACACATTTGATTTTTGCATTTATTCGTTGTTTATTGAAAGTGCTTTTTTTGCATTTTTGTTCTCACGCCATATAACACAACTGTGTAAATTCAAAAGAACATATACTTATACTTTTGCATTCAAGTAGTCATTGTTCGACTCGACGCTTTGTTAACATTAACAATAATAACAACAATAAGCCACTCTCATGGTTTGTTAAAATTAACAACAATAACAAGAATACACTGTACCTGCACACAGAACTACTGTACTTTTTAAGATGAAAAAAGTCTGTTTCTATGGAAATTGTTATGTGCGTTTAGTTTCATTTAAATTTTTTTTTCTTGTAATACAAAGTTAATGCTGAATTTTGTTTGTATTTTTTTTTTTTTCTTTACCAAAACAATCATTGTCGCACCGAACACACAAACATCTTTATTAAAAAACGAAGCTAACGATTGTATAAATAACAAAGCACGATGTGCATTATTTGAATGACTGCAAACCAGCAGCGAATATTTGCGGTTGCGCAGGTTTGATTGTATGACCGCAAGCGAGTGCTTTTGTTGTTGTTGATTAAATGCGATTTTTTTTTCAATCGCATAAAGCTGTTCTCTGATCTTGAAATTTGGTCGATAAGATTGACATTCTCAAATTTAAGCATTAATTCTAAATTTTTAGAATGAATTCTTAAAATCAAGAACGTAATCTTAATTTTAAGTTCGTTTTCTTGAAATTAAGAATATATTTTTAAAGTTAAGATTTAATTCTTGTTTTTTTTTTTTTAATTAAACATCAATGAAAGCGTGTTGTGTAATAAATTGTAAGACGCTGAACGAAGAAGACTTATTTAAAAAAAAAAAATAAAAAAAAATATTAAAATATTGTGAAAGCCAATTAAAAAAGGAAAATCAGAACTTAGACGAAATGGTGTTTATAACCATACCAATGAGTGACGATTTATAAACGCTGCACAGTGGCTGAAAATTTTATTTCATTGGCCAAAAGTCCAATTTTTGTTTGTCACCGATTTCAAACATTTTAATTTTATTTAATAGTAAACATATTAAAACTAATTGTGGTTGTGCCATGTTGTTAAACACAACTTTTTTTTTAATTCAGAAAAAAGTGTTTTTTTTAAATATTTAATCCGAAAGAAATTATCATTGCACAAAAACAATCAGCGATTATGACCTGCTAGCATTTTGCTAGGTTGGTAGTCTTGTTATCTTTAAAAAGGTAATATTTGCGACTGTTGTGTTATTTAAATTTGAGATGTTAAAACATATTTTCTAAACTACAATATTTTTGTCAAATTTCAACTTTAGTAGAATAGAACTTTTGCGGACCAAAAGGGACCAAGAAGGTGAAACCACTGATAGAAAGGTGAAAGGGTTTGTCTTTAACCCTGTATATACTCTTGTACCCGTTTGGACCCGTCTGTTTAACACTTTTTTAATTTTAATGAAATTACTCAAAAAAAATTTCTAAACTACTATATTTTTGTCAAATTTCAACTTTAGTAGAATAGAACTTTTGCGGACCAAAAGGGACCAAGAAGGTGAAACCACTGATAGAAAGATGAGAGTGTTTTCTTTAATCCTGTATATACTCTTGTACCCGTTTGGACCCGTCTGTTTAACACTTTTTTAATTTTAATGAAATTACTCAAAACAAATTTCTAAACTACTATATTTTTGTCAAATTTCAACTTTAGTAGAATAGAACTTTTGCGGACCAAAAGGGAACAAAAATGTGAAACCACTGATAGAAAGGTGAAAGTGTTTTCTTTAACCCTGTATATACTCTTGTACCCGTTTGGACCCGTCCGTTTAACACTTTTATAATTTTAATAAAATTACGCAAAAAAAATTTCTAAACTACTATTTTTTTGTCAAATTTCAACGGGATTCAAAAGGGATTAAGAAGGTAAAACCACTGATAGAAAGGTAATTTTAATGAAATTACTCAGAAAAAAACAATTTTTTTTGAAATTGTTTTTTACAATTTTTTTTATTCCGCAAAAATGTTTGCAGAAGTAACAGAAATCATGTGCTATTTTCTTCAAAAAAAATTTTATGATATAGGGAAAATTGATCGTGATCGAACATAATAGTGTTTTCACACTTAAGGTTTTAATACAACTTTTAGTTTTAACGATAAAACCAATCATTAAAACCATTTTAAAACCTCTTTTGATTTGGTTTTAAGTAGATTTTATGAAATACAACCATGTTTTCGTTGTACTAAATTCAGTACTACCAAGTTATAAAGATTGAAAACAGCTGATAATGTTTAATCCCAGCTAGTATTTTATATCACAATCCAATACTTTAGGAATCAGCTTCACATAACCGCATATGAGCTAATTTTTCGATCATAAACGATACTCTTGTCGTGAGAAAATACTACACTACCGATGAATCACCTCAAAGAACCATTTTTGAAGTAATTTTCTGATTCTTTTTTGAGCAACTTAATGGTAGTTTTTCTAATCATTAGTTACTATTTATCGTATCATTTTTTAATCGTAAATTATATAGTTTTTTTATATTTCAAATAATTTTTTAATTGTCCTGTTTTGACTTTTTTCCCCCGATAAAAGCAGCACGATTATGGCTTTTGATTATTTGAACCAACTTTATTTTGAACAAAACAAAATATATTGGGTTCTCGTAAAGGAAATGAAAAAAACCATTCGCACTGACACTTATTTTCATTGATTGACAGTAATTTTTGGACTTCTTTTTTAGCCAATCTTTTTATTTGTTTGGCAGACAGAAAATTACTTTTTTTCTCTTTTAATTTGACGACACGAATGGGCAAAAATACATAATATTTAAAAATATTTAGAAATCATTACGAATCGACGGATCTAATCGTTACCTAAAACGCAAAAGGCTCTACCTAACATTTTGAAAAGAAGACAGGAGAAGCAAACAACTGTTTTAAATGATAAATTGCCTTTAACTGTTAATAATTTAGTTTTCTTATAAAAAACCTACAAGCTTTGTTTTGATAATGTTGCATATTATGCACACGGTTAGTTTGGCTTTAAGCGTTTATCATTTAATGTTTTGTAGATTGTTTTGTTTCTCAAAATATTGCTGACATTTCTGTTGATGCAATACATCAGAACCAACGAAAAATACGATTTTTGGTTAGTAAGGGCCTTTGCGCTTTAGGTAACGATATATAATTTCTTTTTTGAGTCGCTTAATTGAAAATTCATCAAATGGGATCTTAGAAGACCCATTTAAATAATAATAACAAAAAATAGAAACTGGGAATTATTTCCTTCCGAAGGTAACTTTATATTATATTCAACATTTTTAATTTTTCGAATTTATTCTATGAGCTAAATTTCTTTAGGTGTGAAAACACTATAATACAGGTAGTACATATAAAAATGTTTATTAATGTTACAAAATCAGAAAAACGTATAGCTACCGTGATTCAACCTTATCCGTTACACTACGTTCACACTTGCGTATTTTATAGTAGAATAAAGAGCTTAGACACGCGTTTACGCAAAACAGGTATATTGTGAATCCCACCTTAGAAGGGATTTTTAGATTTTGTTTGGTCTTTTTATTTTATCTGTTTTTATGACTCTAATAATATTCCATATAAATAAAATACAATACAAATGATGGCAATACCGCAAAAAGATTCCTTTTAGATCCAGAAACAGCATCTGAAATAACAGGTGTTGATTTTAACATCATTTTTAGATTTAAAATAATCCTAGAAGTATTTGCGTGCAATGAAGAAATTGACTCTCGAAATTTTGGAGATTTTGCTAAGGAAACTGCAAAAATATATACAACTAATTACCCATGGAGAAATATGTCTGCTACAGTTCTCAAAATCCTTTATCATGGAGAAGATGTCATTAAATATCAGTTGGTGCCACTTGGAGATTTATCAGAGGAAGCTCAGGAAAAAAGGAATAAGGATTACAGATTTTATAGAGAGCATAATACTAGAAAAATTTCACGATATTCCACTAATGAAGATCTATTTAATATATTATTTGCAACGTCAGATCCGTTCATCTCCAGAATTCGAAATCAATGGAAAGAGAAACAAGTCAAAAAACTGCTAAAGAACAGAAATAACACAGAACAGAATATGGAATATTTGCAATCAATCTTTCAATTAAATGAACAATAATTATAATTCATTAGATCTAAGACAGACATTGTATTAGTAAAAAATAATAACCCAGCCAGCAAAATACTTCGACATTGTCTGAATCAGACATTTCGTGCAAATGTTTGACTTCATTCTAAGAGACTTCGTTCAGATTTCTGTCAGACATTGAATATACTTACGGTCTGGCCGATTTCTGATCGATTTCGCATGGATATATCGGGGGGAATTTATGGTCAGATATGTCCAATAGAATTCTGACGGAATTCATTCAAATTTGTCTAACGAGACTTATTATTTTTTTAAAATAATGACAATTGTCATTCAGTTGGAAATAACTTTAATTTTATTTTATTTGTTCAAGGTAAAAAGCATAAAAAAGGTACGTACGTGTAAAATTTATAATTATGTACATATTTTGCAATTCAAGATTACAATCTTAAATGCGATCTAAAAAAAAAATAAGATTTTGTTCTTGAATTAAGAATTTTCGCATTAACCCAGGAAAAACTTTTTGATTTTTAGTAATAGGTGGTAGTTATTTAACACATAACCAGGTAAGTAGTTTTCATTACAATTGTCATTATTCTGAAAACTTGAATAAGTACTTACTAGTTATGACCTCTGTTTAAACAGACTATTAAGACTGAAGTGATTTGATTTTGAACGAAAAATCTTGATTTCAGCACTTTTTTTCCATTAGTGTACATTATAGTTTAATGTTCTGTAGGGTTTTTTTCACAAGGATGTAGGAATAAGTAAACAATGTTTTAGTTTTAGCAACGCTTCTCACTTGTATTGTAGTAGTTGCTTGGAAATTTGCACGACCACAGCACGAATAGCCTCTGTGTGCATTGTGTACATATTTTGTTTTTGTAAAAATTTTGCTTGACTTTTTTTCGTTTAAAACACATACCATTCAAAATTGCGCTCAGCACAACTGAAACGTACGAACAGTAATGTACTGAACCAACACAACAAAGTTTGTGGGTTTCTGCAAAAAGAGAACGCGATGAAATGCTCTCATCTTTAGGTTGAGTTGATTCAGTGCAGCATTCTTATTGTATACGAATATCACAGCAGAGAAACGTTTTTTGCAATCCCAACAAACAGAGAGGTTTGATTTCAAATTGTTAATGATTTGAAATCAAACGTTTTCTCAAACGACAAACTTTTGATACCGATTTGAAAATCTTTTTATAATCAAAGCATTCTCAATTTTTCAAATTGAAAAATGCTTTTATTTTCAACTTGCTTTCAAACGTAATTCTCGAATGTTTTTCAAATATGGACTTTAATACCACGTGGAACATAAATAAAAATATTTTGTTTTTTTAATTTAAATTCATTATTTATTTAAACTGCGAAATAAACATTCGGCACCATGGCCGTCCTCTAACTCTTGAAAAGACGAAATTGGTTCCCTTTTACTTTGAGGATTGTAGCACCGCGATCATACAACAAACTTATAATTTCCGTTTCATTTTTCTTTTTAATTCGCATTCTTAATTCGTATTCTTAATAAATCGTTCTCTTGTAAAACACATTTAACCACGAAGTAAAAATTTAACTTTAATCGCCATTTTTAATGTTTAAATTAATTTTTCGCTTTAGTATTGCCAAGTTTAGTTTTGATTGGAATTTAACTTTTGATATCAATTTGACATCAAATTGATAAAAAAAAATTTATGTCAAATGTTTATTTTCAAATCATTATCAATTTGAATATAAATGTTAAAATCAAACAATTAAAAAACGTTTGAGAATTGTGTTTGATGTCAAACGATAAAGTCATTTCATATCAAAGGTTTGACTTCGTGTTTCTGGTTGACCTTTTTCAGCACAACTTGAAGAACAAAATAAAATATTAAAATTTGGATTAAAACCAAATTGTTTTTCTTAACCTACTTATAACTACAATTAATGTTGGAAGAATTTAAATCAATTGTAGTAGGGATTGTAAGCAGAGATAAACTCACCGTTTATTGTTTATGTTTTTGTTTAAACTTTGATATTGTTACATGTAGAACTGTTTCTTATAATTTTTATACGTTTAACAGTTTTATTTGGTTTAATATCTTTAGTTTTTCTAAAATCTTTATGGATGAAGTTTCCTGACAATCTGCCCTAAGCAACCAATGAAATGCTCATAGGAATAGCTAAGCCCATCAACAATAAATTTCAGTGTTTTTATCAAGAATAAAAATTGGGAATTAAGTACGAATAACAGCACCTTTTGGGGGACGGGGTCTTTCACAGAGGTTGAAAGCTCTCTGTCTGCTATCCACTTGGGGGTAGCAAGAAGTGATTCCTCTGTCTGAAATTCCCAAGCATCTCACAACTTCCGGTCTTAGACCAAGTGTTCCCCGGTAATGTCATTTAGGCATCCGTCTGATGACAGCTAAAGTGAGAAGGCGTACAGTACTGAGTATCCAGAGTGCATGCTAATACTGATGCGTCTCTGGAAATTAGGTGTCAACCGGTAACAATAAGTCACTGAAACTCAACTGTATTTAGCCGGCCTAGCGGTGTGTTGGCAGCCCCAACTCTAGGATCGGACGCTCTGGCCTAATAAGAAACCGAAACAAATAAGAAAACTAATAAACCCGATTTAAAGATGACAACCATTGGCATGAAATTAAGGACTAGAATTGGAACATGGAACGTAAGAACGCTTTTAGAAACAGTCCGTCTCGCTCAATTGTGTAAGGAGTTTACTGCGTATAATCTAACAATACTCGGTATTTGCGAAATTCGTTGGTGTGAGTCTGGTGAACTCACAACGAGTGATGGTCTCACTCTTCTCTACTCTGGAAAGCCAAGTGGTGAAATACCGCGATCGAGTGGTGTTGGAATACTATTATCAAAAGAAGCCAAAAAATCCCTAATCGATTGGAAGCCATTTTCTGACAGAATTATTATTGCAAGACTGCGAACCAGAGCCCGTAATCTTACAATCATACAATGCTACGCTCCAACGGAAACATCCGAAAAAGAAAAAAAGGTAGAATTTTACAATCTCCTAGATAGTGTTTTGGCAACTGTTCATCGTGGAGATATCATAATAATGATGGGAGATTTTAATGCCCAAATGGGAGACAACAATACGAATGTCGAAAACACAATGGGTACACATGGGCTAGGTCGTCTGACAGAGAATGGAGAGATGCTGTTGGATACATGTAGGACGAACAACCTTGTTATTGGTGGCACACTATTCCCCCATCCAAGGATACACAAAGTCACTTGGGTATCCCCAGATAATAAAACCGAAAACCAAATTGATTACATCGCTATCAGCAAAAAATGGCGTGGCTCACTACTGGATGTGCGCAACAAAAGAGGGGCTGACATCGCAAGCGATCATCACCTGGTCCTGGCAACTCTCCGTTTAAAAATTGCGGCTACTAAGAACAACAACCTAGCCCCAGGAAGGAAATTTAATGTAAAGAAACTAAAAAACCAAGAAGTCTCAAATTGTTTTACCGAAGCACTTAAAACATCACTTACTAATAGAAATGAAAACCGAAGTTGGGCTGAAACCAAAAAAGTATTCATTAAAGCAGCAGAACAACATGTCGGCTATAAAAATAATGTCCGTAAAGAGTGGATTAGCGAGGAAACCTGGAAACTCGTATTACAAAGAAAAGAAGCAAAAGCAGCTATCAATTCCAGCAGAACACGATCTGAAAAATCAAGATATCAACAACTGCATAGCGACCTTAATCGCAAAGTAAAACGAAGCGCACGACGAGATAAACGGAATTGGGCCAACAACATAGCTAAAGAAGCACAAGCGGCCGCTGAAACAAATCGGGCTAGAGACCTATATCGCGCTGCAAGGAAATTAACCAAAAATACAATTTCCATCGGTAAACCCTTAAAAGACGACTCTGGACAACTTGTTACATCCAAGGAACAACAACTGAATCTCTGGGAAACATTTTATTCCAATATGCTTTCCACGCCCCAACCCACGCTTCAAACCTCGCACAGTACGATATGCAACTGCGCCACACATACTCCGAACCCAAATATCACCATCGACAGCCCTGGTATCACAGAAATTTCCGAGGCAATAAAACTATTAAAAAACAATAAAGCTCCAGGCTCAGATAATATTTCCCCAGAGCTGCTTTCAATTGACCCAATAACTAGTGCTCAGCTACTGGCTCCCATTATAACAAACTTCTGGCTGACTGAAACTCTTCCAGAGGAGCTCGCGGAAGGCGTGATTATTAATCTTCCTAAAAAAGGGATCTAACCGCCCGCAAAAACTGGAGAGGCATAACACTTCTGAATATGGCCAATAAAGTTATTGCAAACATAATAAGCAATAGACTATCTACAACTGTTCACCCTGAGCTCAGAAAAGAACAAGCCGGCTTTCGTGCGCACAAATCATGCATAGACCATGTAAATAGCTTAAGGATTATTGTGGAACAGTCAGTAGAATGGAGGTCACCACTATACCTAACATTTATAGATTTTGAAAAGGCGTTCGACACCATAAATCACACTTCTATATGGAAAGCACTAGCGTGTAAAGGAGTTCCCAATAAACTAATAGATCTCATCAAGGGCCTATACGCCAATGCCACCTGTCGCATACTACATGAGAGACTACTAAGTAAAAAAATTTCTGTAGAAAATGGAGTTCGCCAAGGCTGCGTTTTATCACCACTGCTTTTTAATTGTGTCCTCGATGTAGTAATGAAAAAGGCCACAAGTCATAGACGAGGCATAACGTGGGGTCTGCAAGGACGCTTAGAGGATCTGGATTACGCAGATGACATCTGTTTGCTGACACATTCATTTTCTGATATGCAGTCAAAGCTAACAACTATCTATGAAACCGCACTATCCGTAGGCCTAAAGATAAACATGGGCAAAACAAAAACAATGCGCATGAATGTTAACAACGAGCAAAGGTTTACTATACAATCCCATCAACTTGATGATGTGGAATCTTTCTGCTACCTTGGTAGCATATTCGACAGGAGTGGTGGCTCTGGCGCAGATATCTCCAGCCGAATAAATAAAGCTCGTCAATCATTTGGGCAACTAAATCCTGTGTGGAACTCGTCATACATGTCACGTCGTACAAAGCTAAGCCTGTTTAATTCAAATGTAAAATCCACCTTGTTATATGGATGCGAGACGTGGAATGCAGCAACTCGAGACATACAAGCCATACAAGTTTTCATAAATAAATGTCTACGCAAGATTCTGCGGGTATACTGGCCCTCAACAATTTCCAACACTCGACTGTGGTCAGAAACCAACCAACAACCGATTCAAAATGAAATCCGCAAGCGAAAATGGTCCTGGATAGGTCACACTTTGCGAAAACCACCAGAAGATATAGCAAAACAAGCTTTAGAGTGGAACCCACAAGGCAGTCGCCGTTCAGGAAGTCCATCGCATACCTGGAAACGCCAGATAACAATTGAGATGTCCAAACTAAACCTAAATTGGAATGAACTTAAACATCGAGCATCGGATCGAGAATATTGGAAGCAACTTGTTTTGGCCCTATGCTCCTTGTAGGAGTTTAAAGGAACTAATATATATAACAGCACCTTTTAAACCATAAACAGTTCAACAAAATAACTACAATACTAATTATTGTTAAAGCTAAGGCACAAGCTCTATGTTTAAATTTGTCCTTCAAGTTGTGCTGAAAAAGGTCAACAAGAAATAGAAAGAAACAAAAATGAAAAACAAAACAGAAAATGTACTTTGGACTTCAAGAGGAATTCTTGACAAAAAGTACGGAAAAAACAGAAGTAAGGAAAAACATGTAAAATCAATTAAAATAGATAATTATTCAAAGCAACTTTCGATCTACCAAAGGTTAAATACAATTTGGTTTAAGGATTGATGTTTGACTATTGACTGCCAGCAGTCGCCGATGGCTGTGAGTGTTAAACGGCAAATCCCTCTGAAGAGATTGAGTGGTTGCGATCGATACATGTAACAGCCATACCTAAACAAGAGCGGAAAGCGTTTTATAGCTGTCAAAAATTCTCATGCCCATACAATTTGTATGAGGCATCCCTAAATAGCGCAGCCTCAACGCTTTATAATTGGAAAATCCGATTTTGACAGGGCGTTTAATAGTGCAGTTGGCCGCTATTGTTAATCAATAATGGCAATTTAGCTATTTTTTTTTTTTTGTTATTCTAACGGTTTTTTCTCTTCTTTTTATTTCTTTTATGTCGGTGTTATTAAAGCCTAGATTACACTATCTCACAAGTCTTAGGTATTCCATAATACTTTGTGAGATAGAATTCTAATGAGTTTTGTTGCGACTGTCAAAAAACCTAATGTAACATGACAGTTTGTGTTCACACCATCACACAAAGTATAAACACTCACACATGAAATAATATGCAACCCTGATCCAATGAAAAGTATTATTGTTAAGAATTGGGTTTTTGACATGTATTAATACAAAGTATAATAGTGTAATCTAGCCTTAACCAAGAAAGTTAACACTACTGTTTGTGGCACAGCGTTGACGCTCTTGTTCAGGTATGGCATATCAGCTTAAACGTTAAGCAGAAGAAAATGTTCCGCCTTCCGCTCTTGTTTAGGTACGGTAAGGGTATCCTGTGCGTAAAAGCCTGGGTTCGAGCCCCATCTGCAGTCAAGAATGAAAAATTATCAATAACAATTTTAATTAATTTACATGTTGTAAAATTCCTATCTTCATAAAAATAATTTAATAAAAATTTGATGAACTTTAGTCTAATTAAAATATTAAAATTTGGATTTTTAGACAATTTCCACTTTCTACAACAAAAACCAGTTTAAGAATAACAAATAATTCGAAAGTTTTAACTTAGAGTTTTTATGTAAAAAAATTTTACTCTTTAAAGCCTTGCAAGAACTTTTGAATTCGCCTACTTAGTTATATATGCAACAATAGAGTAGACTAATACAAACTTAACAAAGATTTTAGAGATGCTGCACAGTAAACAGCCCATGAAGCATTCGAATAGAACCGGAAGTATGTAAAACTTTATTGATTTTGTTCTAATACGAAATGATGTTTTGACAGATTACAACGCGCATGTGGCACTTTAAAACCGCTATTTCAATGAATCTTTGTATTTGTAAGCAGTTTCTTTAAATTGTGGCATTGTTCAGCAGCACACAGGTACATACATTCACATTAATTTTAACTAGAAAATTCGTTTATGTATGTGTGTGTGTGTTAATGCATAATTATGCAAAAATTCTGTTTCTTTTTTTTAGTTTTTGCGTATTTTCATCAAATGCGTTTTGCAAAAATACTTCCACTTTATATAAATACACGTTCTTTTTGAGTTTCCACAATTAGTTTAACTGGAGGATTTACCGCGAAATTAACTCAAACGCTACTTTCTGTGCGACTCTTAATTCTAAATATTTTTCAAATCGTTATTAAGTGATTTAAGCCAGCGTCAGAGGCAGTGATCGCTTCGCGTTAGTCGAGCGTGAAATAAGTTCATGATTGTTTGATACTTTGTCAAATATTCAAATTTTTATTTCAGTTTTTATTGAGACGACAGCCGGCAACAACTTACAATTTGCACAATTAAAAGTGAAAATTAAGAAAAATACAAAGTTTAAAATTAAACGGAAATTTCATTTTTCCCAATTTGTCAGTGAATTTATTTGGGAATCTTTTAAAAATTGTTTGTAATTTGAACTGAAAGTTCTCACGCTTTTCTCATGGATAAAATAAAATATCGGGTAAATTTTAAAGCAACTGTTTAAAATAATCGTAATAATAATTTGTAAATGAACTAGGATTGATTTAAATTTCTCAAAGTGTTAAGTGCAAGTAAAGTTTTAAAGAAATTAAGGTTTCTTAAAACATGAAAAATTAAATTAAGAAAATTTGTACTAGACATACATAGAAGCGATTGTGTGTTTTTACAAAAATGTATAATGCAAACTTCGATTTCTAATTTAATTATACCCACACCACAATAGTGGAGATGTGTGTAACGCCTTAAAATATTAATCCTAGACCCACCTTAAGGTATACCGATCGACTCAGAATCATTTTCTGAGTCGAACTAACGATGTCCGTCCGGCTGGCTGGCTGTCCATGTAACCTTGTGCGCAAAGTACAGGTCGCAATTTTGGACGTAATTTGATTAAATTTGGGACGTAGGTTCTTATTGGCACAAGGACCAAGCCTATTGAAAATGGGCCAAATCGTAGGACCACAAGGGAAGATAAGGGGAAATTTATTCCTCTCAGAAACTATCAAACCGATTTTAATTAAATTTAAAACATAATAGAAATACATATATCTATATGGACACATAAGCTATACAGTTTTTAAAAAACAGGACCACAAGGGGAGGTAGGGGACAATTTCAAACCTCTCAAAAACTTTCAACCCGATTTTAACGAAGTTTATAAACATAGATAAATTCCATATTTATATGGACATACATATAAGAATGATGTGTTTTTTAATACTGTGGTGTAGGGTATCATATGGTCGGGCTTGGCCGACTATACCTTCCTACTTGTTTTATATAGATTACTAGCCTTATCCCGACTAAAATAAAGTATTAAAGTATTCTTTAAACGGTTCTGTACCAAATTTTAAACTTCTACTTTAAAATCCATACATAATTTAACCCACTGTGGGTTAATTCTGTAACTAATTTTTGTCGTTAAGTAGAAAATTTTGACTTAAAAAATACTTAAAATTTACTACTTAACGACAATTTTTTGTCGTTTAAAAGTTACAGAATTACCCCACAGATATTTAGACATTTATATTGTCCTTATATGGGATGTTCCATGCTGACTTTTCTAGTTCAGCTTGCTTTTTTACAGATATTTTGATTGACAACCAAAGCATTTGTTCTAAACTTGCAAACTTTTTCTGTAAGGGTCAAATTTACCACGCAAACGGTTAAACAAACATATTAAAAAAATTATAGAGCATGTTTGTGTGAATATTAAATTTTTTTAATATTGACACAAACATCTTGTTGTTGTTGTTAAACGGCTTGTTTTGTTTATTTGGCTTTGTGATCATATCTCAGTCATTAGTAGGCTGACACCTAGTCGTCATCCTTTTTGGGGCTTTTGGAAACCCCATGTCAACATATACACGAATAGACGATCTGACGGACAAGGTTAAGGCAACCTCGCTCCTTATAAAGATCCTGAATATATGAACTTTATAGTCTCTAAAATCAAAGTTAAAAAAAATTATTTTTTAATTTATCACTTTTGATATGAATATTGATTTTGGAAACTATAAAGTTCATATATTCAGGTTCCTTATAAGGAGCGAGGTTGCTTTAACGATGTCCATCTGACCGTCTATTTAAAACTTTAGGTATATGCATTAGCGTTAGAGTTTTGTAATTCGCATTCGCTAAACTGAAATTCGTAACTTTAATATTCTTACAAGTAGTTATATTTTTCTATACGTAAGTGTATTGGAAATTTCACCTTTCATAAAATAGTGAGAAGATTATCAACAGCGTTGCCAGAATTAAGATTTTATCTTATTTTTGAAGATTTTTTGTACAAAATAAGATTTGAAGATTTTTTTTCTCAAATTAAGATTTTTTATTTTAAGAAATAAAGATTTTTAACTTTAAGTTTGTAAAACATACAAAATTTTTTTACAGTTTTTTAAACAGTAAGTTTTTAAAACAATGAGGTTTTATATCAGCTTGATGTCTATTGGTTTTGCATACTTTTCAGGGCATACAAAATATTAAAATAGCATCATAGATTAGCGGTTGTTCATATTGGGAATATTGATGAAAAAAATTTGTGCAAAGAAAAACCTATTTTTATAAAGATTAATTTATTAAAGAACAAAAAATTTATGTATTTAGTACCAAAAGGTAAAACTAATGAACTTAATCCTAGGATTACCGTCTTGGTCTCGCCAAACCAAATTTGGGGTTTCCTTGCAATATTTTTCGCATATAACAAAAAAACCGGGGCGTGAATTCTATAAATGATATATGTGGATTCGAATGAAACTAATTTGGATTCGATTGGAACAAACATGTGGGACGAAATTATATTTTATATGTAAAAGTCTGTAAAATTACCCTCTTGGCCAGACCAAATTCTTGTTTTCTTGCAATATCTTTCAAATTGCACAAAATATAAAATAAAATAAAAAAAAACAGAAACATGAATTCAATAATTGATATGTTCTGAAATGAATGAATCAAGTTTAAATGAAATGTGTGGTAGATGCGAAAAAGCAATATGCTAAATTAACGACTACATATTCGATGACTTGCATGTAAAAAAAAAATAATGAAATATTAAAATTAACAAATTAGTATAATGTAGCATAATAAGCATACGTTTAATAAAAAATTATAGTTATTTACTTTTTATTTCATTGGGTTTTTTAGGTGTTCTAATTGTGGTCTGCCCAGACCAAGAGATAAATTACTGGTGAAAAGTTAGCGAGAATACTAGAATTAAGAAGCTTTTGGATTTAAAATTCCACATTCCATGCTTATGATTATTTTTAAACAAAGTAAATACTTATACATAACAACATTTTTTTAGTAACAATTCCATTAGGAATATATTAAGGAAAATCCATACATAATTTTTTCAATAAAATTTTTTAAAATGCAATTCTATCAAAATATATAATATAAAAATTTAATATAAACTGGGAATTATTTCCTTCCGAAGGTTACTTTATATTATATTCAACATTTTTCATTTTTCGAATTTATTCTATGAGCTAAATTTCAGTTATGTATTTTATAAAGCTTTTTTTGTAATAGTTCTATTCCTACAATTTTTCAGAAATGACTTTATACACTACCAGACTATTATATTGTATTTTCTTTTTACATTTTACCTTAGCCTTCCTTTGGAAAACAATGAGGTATATTGAATGTTCAGAAAAATTTACAATTTTTAGACACCAGCAGAATGTAATGCATTTTCTGGCCCGCTACGGCCATTCTTTGTGTCTTACTGGATAGTGTTACTTTATAAATTGAATGTATTTAACTCAACTATTTTAACAAATAGAAACTGGGAATTATTTCCTTCCGAAGGTTACTTTATATTATATTCAACATTTTTCATTTTTCGAATTTATTCTATGAGCTAAATTTCAGTTATGTATTTTAAAAAGAAAATGCATTACATTCTGCTGGTGTCTAATAATTGTAAATTTTTCTGTACATTCAATATACCTCATTGCTTTCCAACGGAAGGCTAAGGTAAAATGTAAAAAAGAAAATACAATATAATAGTCTGGTAGTGTATAAAGTCATTTCTGAAAAATTGAAGGAATAGAACTATTACAAAAAAGCTTTATAAAATACATAACTGAAATTTAGCTCATAGAATAAATTCGAAAAATGAAAAATGTTGAATATAATAAAAATATAATATAAAATTAAGAACCTTTATGATGTATGAGCTTCATAGCTCCCTAACTAAAATTTTTTGTCCAAAATTTATACATCTCTAATATTAAAATTAATTTACTTTCGATGAAAGTTCTTTACTTATATGGACTTTTTTACGTTCTTATTTATTAGAAATTAAATGGATTTAAAATGTATTTTTAGAAAGAATATTATGGAAAATATAACTAAAAACACAATTTAAGCCTAAAATCTAATTTTGTATAAATACGGCAATTACGTATTTCAATTTAAGCAGTTTCCATAATAAGAAGTATTTTCTTTTAAAAAATTAATAATTTTTACTTTTTTGCCCTTCACAGAAAAAAATATTTTTCCAATTCAAACAAAAAATTTGTAGAATCAAACAATTTTTTGTCTAAAATCGGTCCTACAAACAAATTCGCATATTCAAACAATTTGTTTGCATTTTGTTTATTGAAAATGCCGATTTTTTTCAAACAAATAATTTTACAGAATCAAACAAAAAGTTTACTGAAATTCATATAAATTTCAAACAAATAATTTTGCTGAATCAAACAAAAAAGTTTTGGCACAAGCAATGACACAAGCAAGCACTGTTGGCGAAGATGAAGCAGAGCAGAGCGGCCGGCTGGCTTTGAGACACATTTTTTTGTTGGAATAATTTTTGAAAGAAGTCATATTTATACTCACAGTGTTTTTCTTCATCATTCACTGTTGCTTTATCCTTTCTTTTGCTAATGAAGAAGAAATGTAACCAAAAACGGCGGCAGACCGACTCGATATGTTTTCCGCCATCATTCTATTTTTGTATTTGATGTATTTAAACAAACTATTTGAAAAAATTGAATACGGGATTTTGTTTTTTTTACCAACTTTGAAACCAACCAAAAATTTATTTTGTTTCTTATAATGTGTTTTTTCTGTTGTTTAAAAAAAATGAAACGTTTTTTTTACCTGCTATTGTTTTTGTTGTTTTTTTTACTACAAACCTCGTCACGCTATTTTATCATTTTTCTTATTGCTGTACTTTTTTAAAGCGTCCAAAAGTAGACTGCATGTGTTTTTTGTTGTAGTTCTTATATTTCACATAAAGAAGTGTTGCTTACAATCAATAAAAAAATGCAAAAAGACGACAACATTAAAGAGCGTTAAATATTTCATACAAAATTATGAAAACTTCAAACCAATAGCGCGCTTATTAAATTTTTGAAGAGTTGTCCACATTTTTGTTGGTTAAATTTTTATTTATTTATATTTATATTATATCAAACAAAAATATTGATTGAATCAGTAAAAAAATTTGTAGAAATCAAAAAAAATTTCAAACAAGCCTTTGTTTGAAAATAATTCGGCAATAATTTTTTCTGTGTTGTTATCAAAAATTTTAAGATTTTTCTCTTCAATATAAGATTTTTTTTCGCCAAATGGAGATTTTCCTTCCAATTTTTCTGGCAACGCTGATTATCAATCTTCTCTTCACCACCAGTGGTGAATTATGGTATCATAATTTTGTCATCTATCCCTTAAAGTATATATAGTATATTGTGGGTCTTGAATTAATCCTAGTAGTTTTAGCCATGTAAGACTTTCGGTCCATCCGTCTGTTGAAATCACGCTCACTTTCGAACGACTCAAAGGAAATGAACAACAATTGCAATAAAACTCTTTCGTTTTCTCTTAAGCATTCCGGGATTACCTGATCCATCTTATTCGAATCGGTAGGAAAAGAGCTATGAATAGAGTTTTTCTTTTCCCGTCCTTTTTTTCCCGGAAAAGCGGAATTAAGTTTCAATTTCGATGCAAAATACTAGCGGTATTCACACCGAACTTGTTAGTTTTTTAGTCGTTAATCGTTACTTTTTTACACGCATTTTGTTTTTGTATATTTAACGCACTACCGGATTAACATTTAACAAATTAACGACACGGCACCCCTGATAAAATAGCTGTTAGTTGGTAACTCACTACTTACTGTCAGCAAACGTTATTTGTGTCAAAGCATGAGTAATTAAATGGCTTACAATTGTTTTTTTACACTTTCTCGTGCCATGTTTTATTTTTGCAGAATAATAAATTGTGTCAGAACAATAAATTACTTGTTTTACTACGAAACTTACCAGACTAACAAAGTTTTCAAAAGGGGGTCGTTCACAGTTGGTAACTTTAACAAATTAACAAACTACTGAGTAACCAATTAACAAGTTTGTGTGAATACCACTACTATGTAATTTAGTTTTTTTAACAAATAACCTTTCCTAAGATCAATTACTTAAGTTTATAAATGCATTCAACTTTTTTATTTCTGTTTAAAAAAGGAAAAAGTGCTAAAGAGCACCTTAAGAAATTCATGTTTAGAAGTAGACATGGGCAAAATTTTAATTCTTTTGTAGGATTTTTGAGAAAGTTGTAGCAAACTGATTTTTTGGTTATTTTTTTCAATGTACATTAACATTTGGAATAATAAAAACTTCTGATCTGTGACATTAGGAGGGTTTAGGAATGAAAACAGATGATTATATTAATTCGGAGTAAATTTCCGAAAGTTACCTTTAAAGTTTTAAGTTGTTCTCCTATTAAACTAAGCAAATAGACTTAAGCAATTATTGCCACAGAATTAATTCAAAGCCAACAGCATTTATATAAAACCAAAAGAGTTAAATTATTTTAACAAATAACTACAAAATATTTATTTTAAAATTTAGATTTTACAGAATCACTTGAAAGCCTATTTCTATTTTATAAGCCTATTTTATCAAGAATATTTTAATGAGAAAACTCATTTCCTTTCCACGGATGTTCTAGCTAGGCACTTTCAGTTTTCTAAGAACTTCCTTCAAAACTTATAATTGCTTTAAAAAAAAAAATTATTTTTTTTTCGAATCGAATAAGCGTTTTCTTTGTTAATAACTTTTGTCATTATTTCAAAAGGAATTTATTGTCTTTTTTATAAGTGGCAACGATTTTTTTATGTTTACAAAAAATAAATTTCAAATAATTCCGATAAACTTCAAAAAAAATATTGTGAGAGAGAAGAACTACTTTCTGTTTTTGTATCATGATTAAAACACTGATTTGTTTCTATTGTCAATAAAAAAAAAAAAACTTTTTATTTATATTTCAAAAACAGGCAGCTAAGCTCGCATTTTTCAGTCCCAAATGTTATACATTGTCATAAGCTTAACTGACTAATAATTTGAATAAATCAAAATGAACGCGTCATTTAAAGGGTCAACAATACAGAAGCCGATATCTAAAAATCTTTAAAATGTTAAAGAATTTCTAACTTAAAATTTTTTATTCTCCACCACAATAAGTTGTGAAGAGTTTGTCATTCCTTGTGAAACTTTTTTATTATTCATCTCAGACCCCATAAAGTATATATATTCTGGCTCCTTGAGTAATTCTAAGTCCATTTAGCCATGTCCGTCTGTCTGTCCGTCTGTTAAAAACACGCTCACTTTCAAAAAAAAAAAAAAACCAAAAGAAATGGACAAACTTGTTGTCAAATATCTTGTAGTTGTCCTTAGCAGTTTGGCATTGAAATCCAGCAAAATCGGTTCAGTAGGATCAGAGCTATGAATCAAAATGTGGAACCACCACCTTAAAAAACTGATAATTTTGTTACAAAAACTAACATATTACATTAACTGTAAATAAAGCTCGAGGCGTTATTTAGCGCTGGGCTGAAGAATTCACCGATCCATACATAACGAAGCAACTTTACGTATCACTCGTTAGACCAATCTTAGAATATGGGTTAATCATTTGGGATCTATTTTACAACATTCACAATTCTCGTATTGAATCGGTCCAAAAACAATTTTTATTATTCTGTTTACATGATCTTCATTGGAGTTACTCGACAAACTTCCCTTCCTATGCTAGTAGACTGGCATTAATAAAATTACCATCGCTCAAAAGTCGTCGTACAATGTTAAATGTTTCTTTTATGGTTAATCTTAAGGTATGTTCAGACCTAACAAACATTTGATGAAAAAATCCAAAAAAAGCGTGACCAATAAATTGATCAAACTTTAGCTTTATTTTTGACAAGTTCTATTGGCTTACTAATCTTTATTTGTAAGAAGAGAATTGTTTAGTGTAATTTAGAAACTCTTTAATGGATTTTAATCAAGCCAAACGTTTAGCAAAAGCAAAAATTTCTTTAATTAAGCTAGGGGTTACGTGTAGGACGTAAAATATTTAATAGGTGTGAACGTAGCTTTATTAATGGTAATGTTTGTTGTGATTTTCTGTTAGAGTCTGTTCAATTTAATATACCTTGTCGCAATACGCGTCATTATAATCTGCTTTTTGTTAAATTTTATAGAGAAAATTACGCTATTGCTGATCCTTTTTCGAGGTAATGTAGACAATTTAATTCTCTGTCACAATTTGTTGATTTTTCTTTATGTTTATATTCCATTAAGCATAAAATTATTGTTTTTCTTAATTCGTAAATTTTTATGTTCATATCGTCCCCTTAATATAACAACAGCGTATGTGCTCATACGCTATTATTTTTTTATTGAATATTAAGAATCTCCATCATTGATTTTATGTCTGGTCAAAATTTCGTCAAATTTTACTTCCAAAAAGTGGGTCAAAATGTCGTTGGAAAAAATAGTGCATAATTTCTTGTTCAAAATATTCCTTCAATAATTGTGTACATTCATATGCACTATTTTACTTGAAATTACCACTCCAAAGTTGTTAAAAGAATAATAGCGTATACGCATTATACTCCATTTTAGCCTGTAGAAAAAAATACAATTTATGAAAACTTTAACTCATAAAATAGCTTACGACCATCGAAAGCTGCATTATGTCCAAAATTTGTGCAAGAAGAATGTAATTCCTCGTGGCTCCCAGTCATTTTTTTTTTTAACTTACAAGGTGGAAAGAAGCGAAATTGTTTAGATGAGCCAGATGTAGTAGAGGAAGAGAGAGAAGACGAATGAATTTCCAGTTATTTTTGATTTACGCAATGTATACCTTAATTTGTCATAATTTTTTGTTTATAATAACCCAAATTGGAAATTAATGAATATTTGCCACTGAATTAACAAAACTATGAATTAACACCTATAATGTTACAACTTGATATTTTTGGAGATCAAATATTTTAATAAAAAATACCGTAAAATTATTGAATAAAACAGCGTATACCATACAAAATAAAATAGTGTATCAGATACATCATACAAATTCCTTAAAAAATTAAATAGCCTATATGGAGGACTTGCACTTTGAAAGACATAATTATGGTCTTAAAGGATGCGTAGAATAAAAATAATTGGTCAATTTAAAGACAAGAAACGGTGTTATGTATTCGTGGAAAAATCCAATATGAAGAATTTTTATTTACCGCGATATTGAGGTTTTACTAGACATCTGATTTGACAAAAACTTTAAACACGATTTTCTCAAAACCTCAAAATATTATACGCTATTGTTATAGGACGATATATTCTGTAAAGTTGAAGTATATTTTAAAATGCATATTGTTATTCATTAATTTTAAGACAATATTGTTATTAGTCAGTAAGGATAATATCCATTGATTAAATAAATAAATAAAAAATAAATGGTGGAACAATGCAATGATATAAGATTTTGCAAAAGTTCGTTTTTTTTGACTGGAAATGACACTGTAAAATTTCGTGAAGATCGGTCCATAATATACCGTAGGTCCGATATAAACCATACTCTCGGAAAACAGTTTAGTACGCCTAAAACCATAATTAATAATGGTATCAGAATAAAATTGAATACATCACAGTTTTATAGAACTAGAAATAACACTAATAAGTTTCTTGATGATCGGTCCATAATTTACTATAGGGCCCATATAAAGCCCACTTTGGTAAATAAATTAAATACGCCTAAAACCGTAGCAGATATCGTCCCCTCAATATAACAATAGCGTATAATTTTTTTGGGGTTTTGAGAAAATCGTGTTTAAAGTTTTTGTCAAATCGGATGTCTATTAAAACCTCAATATCGCGGTAAATAAAAATTCTTCATATTGGATTTTTCGACGAATACATAATACCGTTTCTTGTCTTTAATTTCACCAATTTTTTTATTCTACGCATCCTGTAAGACCATAATTATGTCATTCAAAGTGAAAGTCCTCCATATAGGCTATTTTATTTTTTAAGGAATTCGTATGATGTATCTGATACACTATTTTATTTTGTATGGTATACACTGTTTTATTCAATAATTTTACGGTATTTTTATTAAAATATTTGATCTCAAAAATATCAATTTGTAACATTATAAAACAGTGATTAATTCATAGTTTTGTTGATTCGGTGGAACATATTCATTACTTTCCAATTTGGGTTATTATAAACAAAAATTAAGGTATACATTGCGCAAATCAAAAATTACTTGATTTTCATACGTCTTCTTTGTCTTCCTCTGCTACATCTGGCTCATCTAAACAATTTCGCTTCTTTCCACCTTGTAAGTCTTGGTTCACACTATGAAAGTTTTCTTTCAGAAAGTCTGAGTTTATAGGTGAGAGAGGAGAAAGAAAAGCATGTTCTCGTCCCCTCTCACCAATAAACTCAGACTTTCTGAAAGAAAACTTTCATAGTGTGACCCCAGACTAAGTTAAAAAAAAATGACTGGGAGCCACGAGGAATTACATTCTTCTTGCACAAATTTTGGACATAATGCAGCTTTTGATGGTCGTAATGAAACTTTTTCTCAAACAATAGTGTATATAATTATAAGCTATTTTATGAGTTAAAGTTTTCATAAATTGTATTTTTTTCTACAGGCTAAAATGGAGTATAATGCGTATACGCTATTATTCTTTTAACAACTTTGGAGTGGTAATTTCAAGTAAAATAGTGCATATGAATGTACACAATTATTGAAGGAATATTTTGAACAAGAAATTATGCACTATTTTTTCCAACGACATTTTGACCCACTTTTTGGAAGTAAAATTTGACGAAATTTTGACCAGACATAAAATCAATGATGGAGATTCTAAATATGCAATAAAAAAATAATAGCGTATGAGCACACACGCTATTGTTATATTAAGGGGACGATATATTTATTGTGGTAAAATTTCTTCCAACTTAGTTTTATATGGCCAGGAAAAATGTTATGAATTTTGTGATATGCGGTTAATAATTTACCTTAGATCCCATAATTAGCAGCCTACTGAATTCAGTGTAAACGCTAAAACTAATTGCACCGCTGTTTTGAAATTTATAACTTACCATGGCTCCAATATAAATTCCCCCCCTGAAAATCATTTGAATTCGGCTTAAAGTGTTACGAATCATGATATTTTACTTAAAATTGCTAAAAAAAGCATACAACTTTTTGATTATCGTTCAATCATTTAATATGTAGGTCTAAACCGCAACCAATTTTAATGCTGATGTCTGTTTCTATAAAGAAAATTAATAATAAATAGATATCTATAGATATCACTCCTGAAATAATTGAACTGTCGGTGGAGGGTATCAAAGATTCGGCAAAGCCGAATATAGCACTCTTAAATGTTTTTGTTTGTTTTTTTCCTATATCGTTGTGTTTTTTATTTAGCTTATAGCCGGCTTTTTACTGACATTCACACTGTTGCTAAAAACATGTCACTGTCAGCAAAACACACTCTTCAATCAATCACCATTTCAACGACAATCGCCGTTTCAACGCCAGCAGCTGCGCCAACGTCAACAATTACAGCAGCAACAAATATTTCCAACTGCACTCAACACACAAAACCCGCTCAATACACTTCAGCCTGTTTCACCGATTTTAACCCAGGCAAGTAGCATAAACAGTTTTGTAGTAATAAGTAATAATTGATTTATTATATTTTTTTAATTATTCAGAATATTTACAATCGTAATTATCAACTAAGTCCGCAAGCTTTTGTGCCCATTACGGCTTATCAAAACGAGTTGAATTATGATGGCAGTTTCTCATATGGATACTCAGCTGGCGATGGTACCACTGCCCAGGCCCAGGGTTATGTGAAGAATTTAGGTTTGGGAGAAGCTGTAGAGGCACAAGTTGTACAAGGTTCATATTCGTATACATCACCAGAAGGAACTCCAATAACTGTGCGCTATATAGCGGATGAAAATGGCGAGTATCTTCAATGGGTTTCAGAGCCCCTAATAAATCCTTAATTGGCTTCTTAAACTTATAAAATTTTATTTTTTTAAAGGTTTTCGTGCCGAGGGAGCTCACATACCAACTCCACCACCTATACCAGATGCAATTGCCAAATCTCTTCAGTACACGGCGAATTTACAGAATACCTACCAACAGGACTATAGTCCAAATATAAATCCTTATCAAACACCATTTCGGCAATATTCGAACTTGAGACCAGGACAATTAACGCCACTACAATTGCAACAACAACAACGTCTCGTACAACAACAACAACAACAGGGTTCCGGGCAATATAATTCTGATAATCAATTTGGTTTTCCACCACCTTCCACCCTTTCAGCCGGTACAATATTTCCTCAAGGCAGCCTAAATCAGTTTGGCAATAACGCGCAAGGCCAAGGAAATTTCTTGCCGCAGCAGCAGAATCTTACTCAGCAACAGCAACAAAACCGCCAACAACAACAGTTAAATAATCAACAACAGCAACATCAAAATGATCAGCAGCAACAACAGTTGGCCACACAAGAGCTGCGATCCAGACCTAATCAATTAGTCAATAACTTTGGCTACAACCCGTATCGGCGCTTCAAGAAGTCAACTGTAAAAACTTTAAAACAAGAGGATCAATAAGGATATATCTACATGCTGATAATCGTCAACCTATTGTTCATATTAAATATATAAGATTGAGAAAACGAATAATGTTAAAATGAAAAACATATTCTTAAAAAAAATAAATAATTATAAATATTTTAATTTTACGTTATTTGCAACGTGTATGTATGGTAATGTAAAACTTAGGAAATAAAATATTTGAATGCATGAAATACATGTACTGAAAATCCAACCAAAACTGTTGCATATTTTGGGGCAGCAGTAAGAATATTATATATAAAAATAACAGGGTGACCTGTACAAATATATTTATTAGTTTTTTTAATCCACAGGACAAATTTACTGACAGAAACATCCCAATAAACCATAGATCGATATGATAGCGAAAACGATATTATATTTTACGGCGTGTATGATAGTATATACTAATATTTAAAACGATATCGTTACGACATCATTTTATCAAAATATTTTTTTCCAATTTAAAAACAAACATTTGAAAAAAACATCAAATATTTTAAAACATAATAAATTATTTAAACAAAGATTAATATAAAAATTAAAAACAAACTTTTTATTAAAATATGTACATATGCGCATTGTGATCGAATTATCCTTTAAATATTACAAAAAACTGTAAGTATTAGCTATTATATTTTAAGAATTTTTCTTTAATTTTTAAAATTTTTGTTGCAGAAAAATTTTAAATACACTTTAAACATAAATTTATTTATTGCGAGAGGATAAATTGCTAAGAACTGTAAGTAACTGTGTGTCTAAAAATAAATAAGGTGCTAATGATTGTCCTTATGAAATTCAGTTTAAGTGACTACGAATTTTAAACACAGATTTTTTAATGTTTATTAAAGGAAATGCCACGAGCAGGACAGAAAAGAACTACTGTTGAAATTTTACATAGCATCTTTGAATTAATCCCCTGTGGAATCACCAAAACTATGTTGACAAGCATGAAATTCATAGTTATTTAGATTTTATTATTTTAAAAGATTTTTCACATTGCTTTTACTAATGTATAAATTACATAAATTACCTCACGTTTTCTTAATATTGTAGAAATTTATAACATTTTTGTTAATCTAGCTTTAATGTTTTTATTGACGTTTTATAAATAATGAATATTTTTCAAATATAAAAATTAAAAATTTTTTTATTTTTAAGATGAAAATTATACCTTGTTATTAGATACATATAATATAATTATCAGTATAATAAAACGATAGTTTTTCGAAAAATTTAAAAATGCGATTTTACTATCGTTATTCTTGGAAATTATGATATCGAAAACGATATCATTATTTAATGGAAAAACGATATTATAAGGAAAGGTACAATTTAGTCCGTAAAAACTATCGTTTTCGATTCGTAAACGATTATCACTTGTGATACTTTCTATCACCTATATGATATAATTTCGATATCGTTACAATATCGCTTGGTTTACTGGGATTCGAATCGAAAACGATAGTTTTTACGGACTAGATTGTGCTTTTCCTTATAATATCATTTTTCCATTAAATTATGATATCGTTTTCGATATCGTTTTCGATATCATAATTTCCAATAATAACGATAGTGAAATCGCATTTTTAAATTTCTTGAATTATTAAAAGATTCTGTGTAATATTTAAACAGTACATTGCTTTCTTTTCTGTCCTGCACTCGTGGCATTTTCTTAAATATATGTACATTGAAAATATTGCAGAAAATCAGTGTTTAAAAAAGTTGTAATAATTTTCATGATTTAAAATTATTTAAATACCCATTCCTGGCCACTTTAACTGAATTTCGGAAGGACAAACATATGCACCTAATTTATTTTTATAAACACACTTTTTTACAGTTTTAAGCGATTTATCCTCTTGCAGTTAATAAGAAATATTCAAATATTTTAATCAAAATAGTTTTAAAATTTTTACATGTTTTGTTAAAATAATTTTCTATGTTTAAAAAATTTTGATGATTTTTTCAAATGTTTGTATTTAAATTGGAAAAAATATTTTAAAAAGTGATGTCGTAACGATATTGTTTTGAATTATATAACATAATATTATAAAAGTTGTAAAATAAAATATCGTTTTCGCTATCATATCGTTCTATGGTTTATTGGGAATCATAAGGTGTACACAGTAGCCAGTAAGTTGATTGTGAAGTTTTTTGTCAGACTCAAATTATGTAGCTAACTACATAAAATTCACCCTTATTGTGTTTGGCGTATTTAAAATACGCCTACGACTGTTTGGTAATAGATTAAAGGAAAAAAGTTCACGTTCTCTTTAATCTATTACTAAAAAGTCGTAGGCGTATTTTAAATACGCCAAACACAATAAGGGTGATTATTTTTAAAATTTAACAAAACATTTTTAACATTTATAGTACATCTTTATTTTGGGAAAAATGTTAAAATTGGGAGGCAAGCTTCCCCGTTTCTTCTTGCACTAAATTGATAAGTTTTTTAATAACTTTTTGTTCGCCTTTACCGCCAATGCTCTAGGGCTCACAATCTTCTGCAAATCTGTTACCCAAACAACAAGCATTTTTAGGTAAGTTACTAGTATCATCCGTCAAAAAATCGAGCTTTAGTGTTAGGCTTAGTTACTTTTGGGATTACAATTTTTAAAAGGTTTTGTTCATCCAATAATTAAGTTTTCAATAAGAATAATATCGGATAAATATATAATTTGGGTTATAATGACAAGTGCAACGATTTCTTAAATGACGAAATCCTTTAAGTTAAACTCGATAAATGTTTTGCATTGCATCGGCTACTGAAGCTTGCCTGAGAAATTGGCATTTTCCTTTTGTTTTAATTTCAATTCAATTCGTTGTTAGCTGTCAAATATAAAATTTGCTGCAGCAAATGCGTTTAAGGAAATTGGCGCCAAATTACTCGGTGAGTGCTTTCTTATAGTTTTACGTCAATTGTTTATACATTTTGGGCCTTAAAGCTTTAGTTGAAAGAAACAGGTATGTATCAAACGGGTAAGAAACATAAACTAAATGAGAAGCAAGAGTTCTCAAATTTTACTTTTTAAACATGAAAATAATGTGTTTTCGCCTTGTTTTTTTTTTTTTTTTTTTGTTTCTACACACAACAAGCAAATCGTTTTTTAACTACTTGTGTGGTGTTGTTGCAGTGTCTGCAATAAACTTTGATAAGTTATATGAGATTAAAACTCAAACTTTGTAATTTCATTCGCAGAGTGGCACTGTCAATGAAAAGTTATTATTATTTTTACTTGGTTTAAGGGTTTTGTTCTTATCTTGAGAAATTAGAGGATTGATTTTCGAAAGTAATTCCATTTAAAATTGTTTTAGGTACGCTTTAGGCCCGTTTTCACAACTTACCGATAGCTAAAATTAGACTTCAATATGCCTTATAAAAAGTGTTCCATTATTAAAACTAAATTAAGGTTCATCCTACCTGGTAGGTTAAAGTAAAGTTGTAATAATGGAACTAGTGTTAGAAAATAAACAGAACATTATTAAGTGTTCGGCACACATACCCAAGAACGATATCTATTTTTTTTAGTGATTGTGTAGACGAACACAACCCTTAATACCGTTCGTAACTATTTTCAAGAAAGAGCCAAACATTATATAATGTTCTGTTCTTCGTCAAAAAAACAGAACAATTGTAGTGATACTGTAGAAAAACATTATGCTAAAAGGTTTAATGGTTCTTTTTTTTCCATTGATAAAGAAATGAACAAACAATAAAATTGAGCAACGACCGCAGCACGAACAGCTTGTGTGTATATTGTGTATATGTTTTGTTAATGCAAAATTATTTTATTTTTTTTCGTATGTGTATTTTGTTTTCTTAAAAAATTTTTGGTTTTTTTACCAGCCAAAAGTCACGAACATTAATGGGCCGAACCTAACATAATGAAGTTTGTGGATTTAAAAAAAAAAACCAAATGGAATTAAATGTTCTCATCTTTCGCTGTGTTTGATAAAAAAAAGTATTATTTTTGTGTTCGAAAGATGACTAACAGGGAAACGTTATTTTTTGTTTTTATTTTATTGTGTTGTCCACAAATCTACCGAACCGAACACTAAGGAGCGATATTTAGACGGTGCCACATGCCACACAGCACGCTTAACAATGGACTTATTGAGAGGCGAGTTCGGTGAACATTTTATTTCACGTTCGGGACCGGTCAATTGGCCGCCTAGATCGTGCGATTTAACGCCTTTAGACTATTTTTTGTGGGGCTATGTTAAAGCTATCAAATAAAACAAAATAAAAAACATGTCGTCAACATGACATGATTAATTTGAACGCCAATTTATGTTCAAAGAAGAAAAAGGAAGAATCTTGTCAATAAGACATGAGTCGTATGAACTCAGACTAAGTAAAAATTGAAAGGAATTGAAAGGCAAATCTTGATCGTGTGGCCACCGTTACAAAAGCTGCAACAGCAGTGTTGTCAAAAAACAAAATGAAGTTGCTGTATCTAGAAAGGGTCAAATAGTGGCACGAAATAGTTTCATTTTATACAAAAGGGTAGAAAAAGGTATCAAGAACGTTGAAAGGGTAAAACTTATACTTACGTATCACAGTGCCCACTGGCCCAAATCACCAATCTAGCGACATTTAAGTCTTAAATATTAATTAAGTCTAGGTTCACACTATGAAAGTTTTCTTGCAGAAAGTCTGAGTTTATTGGTGAGAGGCGAAGAGAACATGCTTTTTTCTCTCCTCTCTCTTCCATAAACTCAGACTTTCTGAAAGAAAACTTTTATAGTGTGAACACAGACTAACAAAGCCAACTGGTTATTTCCGTCTGTGCAATGCGTTAAGTATTAAATTTTAAACAGTTTTTAATTTCAGCGCTATATACAGTTAAAATCAGTGTTCGAAAATAAATAAATATCGCTTCGTAGTGTTCAGTTCGCTTTGTGAAAATCACAAGTGTTTTTTTCAAAGTGTAGTAAGTCATTAAAAAATAACGTTTCCTTGTTGGTCATCTTTCGAACACAAAAATAATACTGTTCTTATCAGCCTCAACAAAAAGATAAGAACATTTAACCAGTTCGGTTTTGTTTAAAAAACCACAAACTTCCTTGCGTTCGGTTCAGCTTATTAATGTTCTTCACAAACCAAAAATTTTTTTCAAAAACAAAATACACATACAAAAAAAAAAACTAAAGCCAGCACAATAATTTTACACAAACAAAACATATACACAATACGAACTGTCAGTGCTGCGGTCGCTGCTAAAATTTTTTGTTTGTTCATTTCTTTATCAATGGAAAAAGAAACATTAAAGAACATTTAAATATAATGTTTGTCTACAGAATCACTACAATTGTTCTGTTTTTGACAAAGAACAGAACATTATATAATGTTCGGTTTATTTTCAAACGCTGGTTAAAATAATTATCTAGAGCTATGTTGGAAAAAATAGGGACACGTAATAATATGGAAACCTAACATTAAAATGTAAAAGGTAGTGTCTTTAAAACAAAATCAACACTCAAAATAAAAATCAATGCATCCGTACTTGAATCAATCCGAAGCGGTATTAATAGTACGGTGAGTACGGATTTTCTTGAATCAAGTACAGAAAGATCGATTCAAGTACTTACATTATCCATATGTAACCCCGATTTCGTACATGAAATAATCCGAAAATGAGATTAATTTAAGTAAAACTAAGATTGAATCAATCTAAAAATGCGCTCGATTTAAGTATAATAAAGTTGATTTATCCCGAATTCGTGCTTGAAAAAAAAACCAAAAAGCAACTAGAAAGCAAACATTTTTATGATTGATTTACTTACCCGTATTACACCTAACAGAATGATAAAACACCAGCATCATTCCCGATATGGTCTTTACTTTAGAAGTCTTATGTTCATATATAACATAGATGGGCATTTTTCAGTACCAGTACTTATTCAGTATTTTCTTTTTTTTACTGATTACTGAAAAAAAAAATCAGTATTCAGTAAATTTAACTGCTTACTAAAAACAAAAATCAGTATTCAGTAAAAAGTACTGACTACTGAAAATAAAAATCAGTATTGTAGGAGATGAGACCAGACAGTTAAATGTCCTAGTTGACTTCAATTATTTTTAATATTTTCCTCTATTAATTAGTTATTTAAAAGGGGCAAGCGTTATATTCGCCCACAAATAGAATAATTTATTAATTGTTTTAGTTTTCTTTTTTTTTATCAAAACAAGACTTATGCCCAATTTTCAGGATAGTATTTTAATAAATATTAAGTTAATTTTCATAACAAACTTAAATCGTATTTAAAACAGATTGGTATTTTGAGTTTTATGTGAAAAGTCTTATTTAATTAAGATAAAAGTATGGTAGCACTACTAAATACAAAAAAAAAAAAAAAATATAAAAAATTGTATTTATTTACAAGGTGGTCTGAAAAAAAAACTGCTGACTGTTAATGCTTTGCCCGTTGTTGTTGTATTGTTGTGATATTGAGGTCACCTTGCTAAAATATTACAATGGAAACTTAAGTTGAAATTAAGTGCTGGTTCACACAGGTCAAGTTTACTTGAACAGTTTTATTTAAATTTTCTTTTGAACTTGCGTTCACGTTCATGCACAAAATTAATTTTTGTTTTCTTTTCCTTCAACTTTGTAGCTTTTTATTATATTACGGATGAAAAAAGAAAAGAAAAATTCAAAACTGGCTGGTACGGTCAAGTATGTACCCCTTTCCATCCTCTTTACCCCTCTCTCCTAAAAGCTCGAGACTTGAAGAGTCAAACTTGACCTGTGTGAACCAGCACTAAGTGTGCCACATCGGTGAATTAAGTTTCACTTAAGTTTTTAGTGAAGAAGAGATTTTTGCATTTAAAACGATTTTAAAAATAAATGTGTTTTAATATCAATCCTGAAAATTGGCCATTAGAATTCTTGATTCATAAGTATTTATTTATTTAGATGCTGTCAGCTCGATAGCTAGATGACGAATGACCAAACATTAAATTATTTATCTTCTTATATTTAAATATCAGTAATTAAAGTTAATGACAAAAAGAGAATTGAGTGAAATGAAATTAAATGAGCATTCAGTAGTTATGTACAATGTAAAAAGAGATCAATAATCACAATTGAGTGAAATAATAATAACAAAAAATTGAGCTTAATTTAATAATTCTCACAAACAATAACATACAGTAAATGATGAAACAGAACTGAGTCTTCAACTTCAGGCAAAAATTTTAAAGCCCATAATTAAAACGTCGGCAGTTGCTTCAAATTCTCTCTCATTTCTTTCGTTTTCTTTTGTTCTTATTTTTCTTTGTTTACAAAATGTATGAAATTGAATGAAAGTATGGTAGCATTGTTAAGAGAATAAGTGTCTATATGTGAGAGCATTAGAAAAAACGTCCTCAAAATTAAATTGATTTTATTTCTCGACCGCATTCTCTGGCATAATTTTATGTCAAACTGTATGAAAAACATCGTTCAGCCCCAGTTCTGTTTCATCATTAAGGACAAAACAAAATCATGACATTTATAATTTTCCGTCATAAATTAAAATACAAATAATAAAATAATTCAGTTTACAAAATAATATTAATGAGAATAAAATTATAAATCTTCTTGTTAAAGTATTCAGTAAAGTTTACTGATTACTGAAAAAAGAAATCAGTATTCAGTAAATTTTAAAAATGCAGTTAGTTATCAGTAAATGATTGATAGTAGATACTGTATGTTTTCAAAATTATATTGTTGGCAATACCAAAGAATAAAAAACGACGTTGATTTGCATAGTTCTGGCCTGGTAGTCCGAGTAGCGGTAAACTTGCTTTTATCTACATACTAATTATTCTAATTGTGATTTTCGTATTAACTAGACGTACCTAGCATAACTTTAATATTTAAATAAAAGTACTTTATATTGTATTTAAAGAAGTAAAGTCTTTTGGTCCTTAAACAAATAAACAGAAGACGAAAATACAACAATTGGCGACGAGGTAAAAATGGCAACAAGGTCTTCAGAAAATGTCGTGGGCGAAATATTGGTACGCCAACAAGAGTCGATGGATAAACAACAAAGGTTGATGGAAATGCTTATCAACATAACACAAACAAATTCTTCAACTTCAAATCCATCAACACCTGCATCTAGTTCATCTACAGCACCAGAAGCATTAATGGACATCATAGCAAAGAACATACGTGAGTTCACTTATGAGCCGGATGATGGTCAAATATTTTCAACGTGGTATGACAGATACGAAGACATTTTTGAAACCGAAGCCCATGATCTTGACGACGCATCAAAAGTAAGGTTATTGTTGAGAAAAGTAAGTACGGTGGTGTTTAACAAATACAAGGGTTACCTACTCCCAAGAAAACCCCGTGATGTTACATTTGCAAAAACACTAGAAATCCTAAAAAAATTATTTGGCAGAAAAGAAAGTTTATTTAGTTTAAGGGGAAGTGCATGCAAAATGTAAAAGGTAAAATGGATGACATTGTAAGTTATGCCTCCATTGTTAACCGCCGTTATGAAAATGTTCTGCCGACAATTTTAAGTCGTTAATATTTGTAAACGGACTGAAGTTGGAAAAAGATAGAGCGATAAAAGCACGTCTTTTAACATTGCTGGAAGGCGAGACAACGTCAATTACAATAGATAAACTAGTGGCAGAAGTTCAACGTATTGAAAGTTTAAAAAGCGATGTTACAATTCAGGAAGAAAATTCAACAAATATTAACGCGGTAAAAGCAGCAAATTTTCCGAAAATACAGACACTGAAATGCCTAGGCGTCCCTGTTGGCAATGTGGCTAAAGGCATTTTGTTCGAAACTGCAAATACACAGATCACAAATGCAGTCTATGCAATAGAATTGGTCACAAAGAAGGATTTTGCTTATGTTTTACTAAAATAAGTTTTCGTTAAAACCAAACATAACCTTAACAAAAATAATTCTATAAAAAACGTACATACAAATAAAACTTCAAATAATCAATCAAACAGAAGATATGTCACTTTACACATTAACAACATAAGTGTTAAATTATAACATGACACAGGATCAGATGTAACAATTATTTCAAAACAATTGTGGAAAAAAAATCGGTAAGCCATCATTGCAGACAACAATTTTTAAACCTCGTGATGCTTCAACACACAATATACACATAATTGGAGAATTCGAGGCAAAGATATCAATAACACCAACAATATTTGTAACATTTTAGTTTCTTCTATTCTAAATTTAAATCTTTTTGGGTCTGGCCTCATCGAAAAGTTTGAGTTGTGGAACAAATCAGTTGACTCATATACAACATGCAAAAACATTAGCCTTAAAAGCACACTTACACCAATGGAACTTTGTAAACAAGTCCCAGAAGTTTTTAGGGAAGAAATTGGACACGTCAAAAGTTTTTAAACACATCTTCCATTAAAACAAAACGCAGCTCCGATATTCCGCCCTAAACGTCAAGTAGCTTATGCCGTAAAACAATCTCTTGATGAAACACTCAACACTTTAGAGCGAGAAGGTATTATCACCCCAATAAATTATTCTGACTGGGCCGCTCCGATTGTTGTGGTAAAAAAATCATCTGGTAAGCTAAGAATCTGTGGTGACTATTTGACAGGTCTCAACGCACAGCTCGAGCAACACATTTTTCCGTTACCACTACCAGACGACATATTCGTAAACTTCCACAATGGTTTATCATTTTCAATAATAGATTAAAATAACGCTTATATGCAATTAGAAGTAGATGACGAAACGAAAAAGCTTTTGGTCATAAACACTCATCGTGGTCTCTATACATTTAATCGCCTGGCTCAAGGAGTTAAATCTGCACCAGGTCATTTCAACAGGCCATACAAACCTTACAGTCTGGAATTAATGGTGTTTTCCCATATTAGGATGATGTGGTAATTGCAACAAAAACACGTGAGCAAAACGAAAAAATCGTTAAACAAGTTTTAGAGAAATGTAAATTTTTTAAAACGTCATGTACTTATCTGTGATATCACATTGATACTGAAGGCATCCCACCAGATAAAAACAAAATTAAACAAATTCAACAACTTCCACCGCCGACGAATATAAGTCAATTGAGGTCATATTTAGGAGCAGTCAACTATTATGGAAAATTTATTTCAGAGTTGCGTAAGTTGAGAGATCCTCTGGATAAACTCTTAAAAAACAAGTTAGAGTGCTATATTCGGCTGTGCCGAATCTTTGATACCCTCCACCGACAGATCGAATGTTTAAGGAGTAATATCTGTATGATGTATATTTATTAATATTATCTTAAACTGTGACAATTTGTTATTAATTATGGTTGTAGGGGTACTAAACTGTTTTCCTGTATAAGGGTTTCTATGGGGCCTAGGGTAAATTATGTACCGATCTTCACGAAATTTCACAGTCTTTTTCCCAGTTCTATAAAACTTTGATGTACCAAATTTTGTTAATAATGCTATCATTTTTTACGTTTTTAGGCGTATTAAGTTGTTTTCCGGAAGTAGGTTTTATATGGGGCCTATGGTAAATTATGGACCGATCTTCACGAAACTTAACAGTTTAATTTCTAGTCCTATGTAACTGTGACTTGCCAAAATTTGTAATGATAGCATTGTTAGTTAGGGTTTTAGGCTTAATATACTGTTTTCCGGGAGTAGGGCTTATATGGGGCCTAGGGTAAATTTTAACGGATCTCCACGAAATTTCACAGCGTGATTTCCAGTTAAATAAAACGAATTGTTGCGAAATCTTATATCATTCTGTGCATTTTTCCACCATTTATGTTAGTTTTTGTAACAAAATTATCAATTTTTTTTAGGTGGTGGTTCCACATTTTGATTCATAGCTCAGATCCTATTGAACCGATTTTGCTGAATTTCAATCCCAAACTGCTTAGGATAACTACAAGCAATTTGACACCAAGTTTGTTGATTTCTTTTGAGTTTTTCGAAAGTGAGCGTGTTTTCAACAGACGGACAGACGGACAGACAGACGGACATGGCTAAATCGACTTAAAATTACTCAAGGACCCAGAATATATATACTTTATAGGGTCTGAGATGAATAGTAAAAAAGTTTCACACGGAATGACAAACTGAATATACCCTCTTCACAACTAATTGTGGTGGAGGGTATAAAAATGAAAAATGGAATTGGTCAAAGCAATGTCAACAAAGTTTTCAACGTTTTAAAGAACTTTTACACTCAAAAGAAAAATCAATCCAAACGTACTCAAATCAATCCGAAGTGGGATTGATAGTACGGTGAGTATGGATTTTCTTGAATCAAGTACAGAAAGATTGATTCAAGTTCGGATTTTCAATCCCAAAATACTTAAATGATCCATATTCAATCCCGATTTCGTACTTATAGTAATCCGAAAATGAGATTGATTCTCAAAATGCGCTTGATTCAAGAATTATAAAATTGCTTTAATCCGAACTCGTACTTAATATAATCCGAAAATGAGATCGATTTAAGCAAAACTAAGATTGAATCAATCTCAAAACGCGCTTGATTCAAGTATTATACAGTTGATTTTATCTCCAATTTGCTCGAAAAAACCAAAAAAGAAATTAGAAAGAAAAAATTATTATGATTGACTTACTTACCTCTTTTACACAATAAAGAATGATAAAACACCAACATCTTGCCCGATATGGTTTTTAATTTAAAAATCTTATGTACATATTTAACTAAAAATATAAACTAAATGAGAAGCAAGATTTCAAATATACTTTTTAACCCTTCGTTGTACACACGAGTCGTGCCAGACCTTTGTTAAATTTGTATAGATAATCAAAACATGCGTAAGCCGGAGGTTTGAACATGAAAATAATACATACATATATATGTATATGTTTTTCTTCTCTTTTTTACTTGATTTAAGCATTTTATACTTATTTCAAGAAATATCTGGATTGATTTTTGAAAGTAATCCCATTTAGGATTGATTTAAGTACGTTTTAGTGTTATTCCTACTTCAATTTTCAAGTACGATTCGTGATTAAAGTAAGTATAAAAAGATTAATTTATCCCGAGTGTTTTTCTTTCTGTGTATGTTCTGACTTATTGCTGACTCACGTCTTCAAATTAAAGTGGCTGCAGACGCTTTAAATGTTGGGTTGGGAGCATATAAATACATATATGCCACGTTTTTCCTAATGGAAGTGAAAAAGCTATTTACCATTGTTCGAGAGCACTTACCTCGGCCGAAAAAAATTATTCTCAAATTGAGAAAGAAGCTCTGGCATTGGTATTTGCTGTAGTAAAATTCCATAAGTATTTATACGGAAGAAAATTTATTCTGCAAACCGACCACAGAAGGGAATTCCTGCACACTCTGCAAATCGCCTTCAACGTTGGGCATTAACATTAATTGTATAATTTTGAATTGCAATATGTATCTACAAATCATTTTGGAGCTGCCGATATTTTATCAAGGTTGATCGATAACGTACCAAAACCTAATGAAGAAACGGTGGTAGCCTGTGTTCAGCTAGAGGAAGACATCAAATTAGTATTGGCAGAAGCCACAAAAGCGTTACCAATTACTTTTAATTTGATAAAAACGCTACTTCAAAAGATGACAAGCTTCAAGCCGTGATAAAAATTGTAACATGTGGTAAGTGGCCTAGCAAAATAAATCCAAACTTAAATTGTTATTTTTCACGAAAAGATTATCTTAGCATTGCTAGTGATTGTTTGATGTAAGGGGATATAATTGTTATACCTAAGTGCTTTAGAAATACAATTTTAAAAGAATTACACAAAGGCCACGATGGCATTGAAAGAACAAAAATGTTAGCGCGAAGCTTTGTGTATTGGCCGCTTATAGAACAAGACATAAAAAAATATGTACAAATGTGTTCCAAGTGCTCTTCAGTTGCGAAAACACTTCCAAAAGCAACATTACACTCTTGGCCAATTACAAGTTTCGAGCCAGCTCTTGACGAGTACGGACTTGTATCAGTCAGTAAGAAAAATAAAAAAATTCGAAGTGAAAAAAAAAATATTTGTAATAGCTGAAAAAAAGAACAGTAACTAAGGTGCCCGAAGAGATTTGTGAATGAGCCTCACAAATACTCCCAATAAGGAGAGTAGGCCCAGCACAAATAGCAGAAATGCGTATATTGTGGTAAGCTCCCCGAGCGTGAGCAATGAAAACATTCGATACCCAGAATTAAATAAAAATTATTTAAGTGCAAAAATTGCCAGCGCAACTGGTTTTCCATACAGCAATTTAAGTGCAAGTGTGCCCAACCTGAGCAAGAGTGTTGATCCGACCGTAAATGTGGTTCAAAGTGTGAAGTCGTCTGACCAGAGGAATAATAACGAAAAACCTGGAACATCACGATTTGCATTAATAAATACAGGAGCTGTGCCAAAAAGTACTAAAGTGCAAGCAGGCATGGACAGATTTATAACAATAACTAAGAGAAAGGCTAGCCCTAGGTCCACCCAACAGGAACGCATGGCCAAACAATACAAAGGCTCTAACGTAGTCTCTTTGCCAACAAATGGTAACAGATTCTCTGTACTATCCATACCTGACGATGAAGAAGCAGAATCAGCACATGGAACAGCCACTAAAGAAGTTAAACCGCCCCCTATCTTTCTGCGGGAGCAAACATCAAATAGCATAGTCAACATGTTGATTCAACTGGTAGGTAAGAATAATTTCTACGTCGTTTCTATACGACGCGGGCAAATTCAAGAAACCAAAATTCAAGCCAGTACAGAAACGAACTTTCGTATTATATCAAGACACCTGGACGCAGAAAATAAAAGTTACTATACATATCAATTAAAAAGTGCTAAGGGATTGATTATTGTCATAAAAGGCATAGATAGTTCTGTTCCTACAGAGGAAATAAAATCTGCCATAGAGCTAGAGGGGTATGAGGTTAAATCTGTTCATAACATTTTGAACAGGAATAAAGTTCCTCAACCAATGCACCGCGTTGAAATATCGTTTGATTCATCGGTTCTCAAAACCAAAAAATCAGTTCATCCCATATACAACTTGCGCTACCTACTCAACAGAAGAATAACTGTTGAGGAGCCATTAAAACGAAAGGGTCCCTCCCAATGCACAAACTGTCAGGAATATGGGCATACAAAATCATATTGTAAATTGCTTCACGTATGTGTGGTTTGTGGCGACGCTCATAAAACCGCCGAATGTAATCGTTCTAAAGCTGACCCGAATGTAAAGAAATGCAGCAACTGTGGCGAAAATCACACGGCAAACTATAGGGGTTGTAGAGTCTTCTTGCATTTAAAAAAACCTGCTTTACTTCAAAAATATACTCACTCCCAATATGGTCCGTCACATGCGCCCAGCCAAGCCGCTGGCTCTATTGCTAGTACTTCACAAACAAACAATCAAAACCAATCATATGCCCAAGTCTTAAAAGGAAACCCTAATGCGAAAAATCCCCCGAGTGCTTCTAACGCAAAGCAACCTCCAAACGCTAATGTTCCTAGGGAAGGTCTACAAATGCCTTCTGGAAATATGCCTACCTCAATTGAAAATTTAATTCAAACTATGAATAACTTCATGGCCACTATGCAGAACATGTTTCAGGAAATGATGCGAAACCAGAACATGCTCCTGCAAGTTCTACTCAACAAAAAATAAACCAGTTAAAAATATGTTTCTGGAATGCAAACGGGTTATCCCAACATAAACACGAAGTGGCAAACTTTCTTCATAGGCATGAAATCTACGTACTTCTTGTCTCTGAAACACACTTTACTCATAAAAACTGCTTTAGGGTAAATGGATACCTTACGTATGACACAAAACATCCCAGCGGACGAGCTTGTGGTGGCACAGCCATAATTGTGCACAAAAACATCAGACACTTACCATTGCCAGAGTTCGAAGAAGATTGTATCCAGGCCACATCTATAAATCTTACTGATTTCAATCTAACGTTAACATCCGTTTATTGTCCCCCGAGGCACAAAATTGTAAACGATAAATTTCTCAACTTCTTCTCCACATTGGGCCAGAAATTCATTGCTGCTGGCGACTTCAACGCTAAACATACATATTGGGGCTCCAGACTTATTAGTCCTAGAGGTAATCAGCTATACAATACCGTAACTGCAAATAATTTTGATGTGGTATCGAGTGGTGAGCCTACCTATTGGCCAACCGACTTCAATAAGCAACCAGACCTTATTGACTTTGCTGTAATTAAAAACATCAAGCGCGATCAGGTACTAGTTAGTTCCTCCTATGATCTTTCGTCTGATCATTCACCTTCAATCCTCATTTTAAAAGGTAACTCTGACGCTGCAGCTGCAAACTTTATTTCCTATCCAAACAGAAACGCATACCTCTACATTTGCAGACGACACAGCATTTATTAGCGTTAACCATGACCCAAAAGTCGCATCGCAAAATCTGCAGTCCCACATCAATGAACTAGAGGCATGGCTAGAAAAATGAAGAATAAAGGTTAACCCGGCTCAATGTGCTCACTTAACTTTCACGCTCAGAAGACAAACGTGCCCAGCAGTAAAAATAAATAACATCACTGTTCCGGTAGAAAACCATGTAAAGTACTTGGGAATTCATATAGATAGACGCTTGACCTGGTCTCGTCATATCGAAGCGAAAATATCGGCTATGAAACTTAAAGCAGCTCAACTACATTGGCTTCTCGGTGGGAACTCAAACTTGTCTTTAGACAACAAAATTCTTCTATACAAGTCCATCATAAAACCAATATGGACATATGGCATCCAATTATGGGGTACTGCATGCGATTCTAACATCCAAAAGCTTCAAAGAAGACAGTCTAGAATATTACGACAAATTGTCTGCGCCCCATGGTATATACGTAATGATATTATCCACAGAGATCTCAACGTCCCCACTATCCAGGAGGAAATTAAAAAATATTCAATAAGCTACATCGATAAACTAATGGTCCACCCTAACTACCTCGCTCGGGGTTTGCTTCAGTTCGAAGGTCACCAGAGGCTAAAAAGAACCGATACCTTGAGCCTAACTAGAAGACAGTCTTAAAATTTGAATACAGCAGTTAGTGGTTACACTGGTAACAACTAATAAACAACAAGCAGAATTAAGATTTGAATACATATTGTAAATTTCGATAAGAAAGATTCAATAATAAAAATAAATTAAAAAAAAAAAAAAAATACAAAATTAAAATAAAATTACAAGTCGACCAATGCAAAGAATCCACATAGATATAACTGGACCAGTGGACAATTTTATAATCGTGGACGCTTATTCCAAATGGCCACAAATATATCAAATTAAATCAATTACATCATCAATAATAATTGAGTGCCTACAAGAATTTACAAGTGCATTTGGTAACCCAGAATTAATTGTAAGTGATAATGTTTACGACATTTTGTTCAGAAAAAGGTATTCAACATATATTCACTGCACCATACCACCCGCAATCAAATAGGCAAGCGGAAAGGTTTGTCGATACTTTTTAAAGAGCTATGAAAAAGTTGGAAGGAACCAAAACAGCAAAAGGAAATTTGTTAACGTTTCTTCAATGTTATCGTTCCACGCCAAATAAAACAACAGGAAAGACTCCGTCTGAATTGTTTGTGGGAAGGAAAATAAGGATAAACCTTGACCTACTAAAAAAGCCCAACATAGATACAGTAATTCGTAATGAGAAAATGGAAACCCAATTTAATAAACAATATGGAGCTAAAACCAGAAATTATAATATTGGACAACAAGTTCTAACAAAAATATGTAAGCGAAACAAAATGGAATGGTTTCATGGCACAATTTTAAAAAAACTTGGTAAAGTCATGAACGAAGTAAAAATTTAAAATACTTCAAACACTATTAGATGTCATGCTAATCAATTAAGATCCGATTTTTCTTACTACTCAGAACCAAAATCATCACCCTTAACTGAATTACTTGATTGTTTTAATTTACAGCCATTATCTTTAAATTCTTGAGAAAATATTAGTGTATCAGAAAGAATGGAAACTAGTCAACAGGAATTAGTAAAACAAAAACAGAACAACATGGATGATTCAACACCACACGAAAATATCGAACCGTCCTATAATAATCCGGATTCAGCATTCCATCAGCCTACTTATCAACCTATGCCAATTCCTGGTGTTCCTGAAAATTCAAATATTTCTAACACTTTGAATATTGCATTACGTAGATCCAAAAGAAGACGAAAGCCCCCGTATAAGTAGCGGTAAACTTGCTTTTATCTACATACTAATTATTCTAATTGTGATTTTCGTATTAACTAGACGTACCTAGCATAACTTTAATATTTAAATAAAAGTACTTTAGATTGTATTTAAAGAAGTAAAGTCTTTTGGTCCTTAACCAAATAAACAGAAGGCGAAACCACAACAGATATGTACAGATTGCGCACTTGCATGAATAGTGGCATAACACACAAACTGCATTTCGAGAAAAATAGCTTTTTTTGTGTTTCACTTTTTTAACTATTTAAAAACGAAATGTGTTACCCAATAAAAACTGATTTATATAGCTGAGACTTCGAATTATTTAATTTTTTCACTATTTTGAAATTTTATAAAAACGAAATATTATTTTTTATAATTTTTTTTAGTAAGATGTTTTTGATATTTTATTTCAAATTCAAAAAATATGATACTGGAAATATTAAAGGAATGTAGTTTTCAACTCTTTAATTATAAAAGCTTTTCGGTTTTAAAAATTGTGCAAAAACGTTTAAAATATAATATTAGATGTATTTGTGAATACATGCTGTGCTATATTCTGTTCGCTTTTCTGAGCACAAGCCTTTTTAAAATTTTTGTCGCTAAGTTTTTGTCTTCTAGAGCGATTCACAATCTTAGCAAAAGAAAACAGTCGTTCTACAGGTGTAGAGGAGGGTAGTGTGGTATTGTATTTCATAAAAACGTTTTTTATTGCATTGTGCTTATGCAGGTAATTTGTTGTTGTATCTCGTTCCGCCAAGTATAAAATTGTTTCCTCGAGATAATTTCCCACATCGCGTAAATTGGACTATACATCATCATCTGGTTAAGAAATTTGGATAATCAAATATACATATTAATGTAAATGTCAAAGGAAAATAAGGTGCAAAAGTTACCATTACCTTCTACGGGTATTCCGTATTTTATTAGATATGTATTTAACATTTGTTTTATCTTTTCCTCTGTTTTTGATGTAACCGTTTCCAATAGAGGCTTTATTTCATGTATAGTTACCGCCGCAATACATAGGCATAGACGGCAATGAGATTGCTGATGAGTTGGCAAGACAGGGCTCAGAGATGGAGGATCCTGACTGTGTGGAGGCGGTTAGGCCTCCTATTTTGGTAGAATTAGGGAATAGATACTGAGCGTGACCAATCGGACCTGGGGGAGCCGAACGGACTGTCGGGTATCACGGACACTGTGGCCGGTGCTTAGGAAGTCCGATTCGGTGTCGCTGTTGGGCAGGAGCAGGGTCTGCGTTAGGACCATGATAGGAATTATCACGGGCCACTGTATGATAGGCAGGATGGCGGTGAGGATGGGATCCGACTTGTCGGATATATGCAGGTTGTGCGAGGACCCTGAGGAGTTGGAGTCAGTTGAGCACTTTCTGTGCCACTGTCCCAGGTTGCAGGGTAGCAGGTTGAGGTGGCTGGGCAGTAGATTCCTGTGCGAATTAGGGGATGTCTCGGGTTGCGGACTCGAGAATCTGATAGGATTCGTAATGGGGATGGCCTGGCTGCGCGAGGGGAGACTGGGTGCTAACCGCACGTAGGGCGGATTTGGTTTAAGTGGGATTTCTCTCGGGGTTGGTCCTTTACCTTCTTTTCTTTCCTTTCTTTTCTACCTATCTTTCGGATCTGTCTTATGCTTTTGCTGCTTATTTCACCTACTTCATACCTTCTTAGCTATCTCTAATTAAGGCGTCACAATGGACCATATTGGTCTCTGGGTGAAGGTGTGAAGGAAACTTCACACCGGCCTTTCTACCTACCTACCTACCGCCGTAATGATAGTATCCTAAGCGTCTGGCTGTACTTTGAAATATTTTTCAAATCTTAGAATTAAAGTCTCTTTAATTTTTTTTATCGATGGTGCTAAAGGCTCAACCATAATATGCATAGTCTTGCTTAACCTACTGTCAAAAATTAACAAAAAGTCTCTCAAATGTATTTAAGAAAACAAAAACAAAATAAAAAAACATTTGATTTCGTACGGAATGAGCGATAAGATTCGCACCTTGCTTAAGCAAATGACAGTTTCATTAAACTTAGCAAAAAGTTTCCGTAGGTTCAATATGGTTTGCCTCATATAATTTACATGTATTCGCTCATTCGCTTAAGCCAACTTAAGCACATTGTGGTTGGGCCTTAAGTGTTTTAACTTCGATTGCTCTAAGCCCCAAAATTTTACTGTTAACGAAACTATGGTGGGAACAAAATATTCGAAGTACATAGTCTTTTCTCACTGAAGGAAGTCAATTGCCTCTACTGTAGGTTTCATTACCAATAGGAATTCCTTCAAGTACTCTAGTTAGTCCGCAAGAATGGTGGGGATAGAAAGCCGGTAGCAAAGTTCCGGCAAATTGTCTTTATACTGCATCAACCTTTTTACATAATCATAAAGAGAGTTCCACCTTGTTATATATGGAGTCAACAAATTGGCGCTTAAAACTCCGCTGATGACTTCGATGTATTGCATTTGTTCCAAATCTGTGTACATCTATAAGCATAAAAGTAAAATATAAATCGAAGGGGTTTGTAGTATAAATTTTGTCAATTTTACCTGTTGAAAGATCTTTCATGAATATCTTTTATCTCTTGACATAAAGTGTCCATTATTTTATTAAAATCAGTTGTAGCCAAAAGATTTACTGCCTATTTCACGATGTCACTCGAACGTTCACGTTCGCACAAATAACATATAAAACAAAAACAAAATTAAAAAACTTGTTTTTTTTTACATGTTATTTGTGCGAACGTAAACGTTCGAGTGACATCGTGAAATAGGCAGTTAGTGTATGACTTGGACACGGAAAGTGTTTAGATTCCCTTATATTTACAGGTTAAAACTGGGGGCCTAAAATGTTTGCTAATCTGAATCAGATCCAGACTCCTCATCACTATTATTTCCATTACATATTGCTGAATTAGAGAAAATCAATAATATAATCACATTTGGAATAAATATTTATCCCTTACTTAAATCAACACCGAATTCCTCAAAAGCTTTAATTAAATTTGATCCATTGTCGGTTATTGTATAAATGGTATTTTAAATTCTTTATTGATTGTGCCTATCAACTTCGTGATGTGAATGGGAATGGGTTTCTTTTAAATCGTCGACACGCCAGTGCTACTGATTTCCTCTCTAAATTATTTGCATCAAGCCAATGGCAGATGTAGCCAAAAAATGATTTTTTCCCTCTGGGCCACACATCAGCAGTCACACAGACGTATTCAACTTTTTCTAAGTTAATTATAATGTCCTCAACAAAGGAGCCTTTGCGACCTCTAATCCTACATTGAGTTCATCTGTTTTCAACAAATCATTTGAGGTTTCACTAATAAATTTTGAAGATCTTGGAAGATATTCTTCACACACAAAATCCGGATCTCTGACCGAGTCATCACTATCAAAATCGGAAATATCGCTAATTTTTTTAATATTTTTTCACAACAAATTATTATTTAAAAAATTCCCGATATCTTCTACGAAGGAATTTCTGTACCGCTATAACATAAAACTTTTTTTTGTATTTTTATTCGTTGCAATTTTTACAATTGATTATGTATTTAATAGCACCGAGTTAACCACTTATGTATCCATATTAATTTACAAATGCTAAGCAAAAAAATTATAATATTATAAAATTTAAATTAACAAAGTTTCCTTATGATTAACGCGGCATACTGGTTAGTGTTTAATCCGCTAATCCTTAGGATCGGTGGTTCGAATCCGGCTTTGGTAGACAATATATTTTCTTTTTTATATTTTAAACTAAAAATAAATTTTTTTTAAATATGTAAAATAATAAAAACAAACCTTTTTTTCAAAATCAAAACATATATATGAATTTAAATATAAAAGATATTGGTCTTGTACTAGGTGTTTAAGGCTCTCATCTAAAAGGTCGTGGGTTCGAATGTCAGCTCGGTCGGCTGGACAATTTTTTTCATTGTAAATTAAAATAACTCGTTGTTTTAACTATGTTTATAAGTTTTTTTTACTCAATAACACATTTAAAAAAGTGAAAACACGCCACTATTCATACAATGTGTATGTATTATTTTTAAAGCAGACAGTATCTACTACAGAGATCTGCAAAACACCGCACATGTGCGAATGCTCTCACACAAATAAAGAGAGCATGAGAAAATAATTTGTATTTTTACTCGAAAACACTGAACAAACAAAAACAATTACGCTCAAAAATAAACAACCAAGAGAAACAAGAAATGTAAATGTATGTGTTTGGCGGACTCTGATCTACTATCAATCATTTGATTACTGCATTTGTTTACACAAATGAGTAAAATTAACTGAATACTGATTTCTTTTTTTAGTAATCAGTACTTTTTACTGAAAACTGATTTTTGTTTTTAGTAATCAGTACTTTTTACTGAATACTGATTTTTGTTTTTAGTAATCAGTACTTTTTACTGAAAACTGATTTTTGTTTTTAGTAATCAGTACTTTTTACTGAATACTGATTTTTGTTTTCAGTAATCAGTACTTTTTACTGAAAACTGATTTTTGTTTTCAATAACCAGTAAAATTTACTGAATACTAATTTTTTTCAGTGTTTAGTACCTTTTACTGACGCGTAATGCAGTAAAAAAGTAATGCAGTATGTCCGTGTATGATGTTTAACCAAAAATATAAACTTAATGAGAAGCAAGAGTTCAAATTTACTTTTTAACCCTTCGTGGTACACACGAGTATGGCCAGACGTTTTTTCAATGTGTATAGAAAATCAAAACATGCGTAAGCGGGAGGTTTAAACACAACGAAAAGTATAATCTTAATTTCATTTAAGAATTTTATACTTATTTCAAGCAATTTCGGGATTAATTTTCGAAAGTAATCTCATTTAGGATTGTTTGAAGTACGTTTAAGTGTTATTCGTACTTGCATTTTTGAGTACGACTCGTACTTAAAGTAATCATAAAAAACTTGTTTTATCCCGAGTGTTTTCTTTCTGTGAAGTATTAAAAACAAAAAGAACTTTGAAGATAAATTATCCAGCTTTTATTTTCGCCTAGTCGAGACCAGATTATGTAGATAGTGAATACCTGGAAAAATCTAAGGACAAAATATCTTACCAAAACTTTGTAAAAACGGGTTCATATGGGATTCCATATAAGTCTCACTTGAATTGCTAATTTCGTACCTAAAATTTTTTTTTTTTAATTTAGCTTGGAGCACTCATTTTAAAGTAAATGCTATTCTAAGAAAACAATTTTCCCAACCTGAAAATGGAGATCTTTATTTAGGTGTTTAAAGTATATGTTCAGACATAACCGAGCACTAAAGGCTAGTTTACACTATTAAACTTTGCATGAATACATGTCACAAACTTAAGTAATCTTTAAAAGTGTGAATGCAATATGTCATAAGAAAGACGCGTATTACGGAAAAATAATTTACATCCCATACGACATCATAGGTTTTTCAAAAATTTTTAAACTGTAGTTGTACAATTCGAGTCGGAAAGAACCCAACCAATTGTAGGGGAATGTAAGAAAAGATAAACTCACTGTTTATTGTTGGTGCTTTGTTTAAGCTTTGATATTGTTACAAGTAAGACTTTGAGTGTTTAAAATTCTTATTCGCTTTAGAGTTTTATTTGTATAATATTTTTAGCTTTTCTAAAATCTTTGGAAAAGGATTCCTGATGATCTGGCCTAAGCAACCAGTGAAATGCGCATAGAAGCTAGCTTTCCCTCAAAAATAAATTTCAGTGTATTTATCAAATATGAAAAATTGGGAACTTAGCACGTCATACAAGAATCTTAATAACAAATTTTGTATTCCCGTAAATAACTTTGATAATAATACTTTTTATTTGACCAGGGTTGAATTTTTACAAAAGCATTTTAATGTGTGATAGTGTGAATATAAACTTTTAAGTTAAATAAGATTTTTTGACAGTCGCAACAAAACTCATTTGATTTCTATCTCCCAAAGTATAATGGAGCATGTAAGACTTGTGTGATGGTGTAATCCAGCCTTAAGTGAATATAATTTGACATGCAAAATTTGTTGTAGAAAGCCGTCGTGAAATACCATCTATTTTATTTTGAGAAAGCTTTTTCTTATGCTCTTACATAAAGACAATTATGCTCCTAAAAATGCTATTATTCTTTTCAGGGTTGCCATTTAACTATTTAAATTATGCAATAAATAAAAAACAAACCACACTGTAGAGGGAGTAATCATTTGCAATATTTTAATGTCTTCGTTCTTAAAGTGATATCTAATTTTTATCTGACTAAGAAGCTCAATATAAAATTATTATATGGCTTGTTTAACTTCTAAAACGTGGCACTGTGGCTGAAAATTTAACTTCATCGGCCAAAAGTAAGTTAAATGTATACATACATAAGTATATATTTTTTGTATGCCAGCTTTGCGACCAGTGTTAAAAATTTCTTAAAATGCAAATAGTACATTTTCCGACCAAACGAATAATTTTTTTCATTCAATTTTATAAATTTTGTAAGCAAAGAAAAATAATGCAACGAGATACTATTTAAACTTACCGCCGACGAAAAATGTTTGTGTCAAATTGTATGGAAAATGTGGTCCTGACGCAGTTCTGTTTAAACACTAACACCCGTATTCAAAAGGAAAATTTGTGTACTCCGATTATACTCCGCTCATCGAGAAGGCAACTAAAATGTTCATTCAGCTTAATCAACATTTAGTCACGAGTTTATTCAAAACACTTTTAAATTGCCCGATTAAGAAAAAGTTTTAAGTCTCTGTTTTAGTTAAAGTCAATTTAAAGAAATAGCAAATTGACAGCAGTAAATTATGAGTTAAAAAGTCTTTGATCATTCGATAATCATAGTTTATTAAAAAGTGTTTTGAATATGAAATCCTTAATCGGGTGATATACAGTAACTAAATGTTTGTTTTAAATACGGGTGTAAATGTTCAATCAAATTACAAGAATGTAGTCGGTTCGTACTTTTCACAATTAGTAAAAAATATGTTCAAAATTGTGTTTTTTCATTATTAATATCTTTTTCTTTTATTAATTTTCAATAATTAAATAAGTAAAAACTTAATTATATTTACAAAGAATTTGGCAAATGCTGTTTTAATTTCGAAATAAATATCAAATTTCCTAACGATTTTGTGGGTCACTAGCCATATTCAGGGTTTTGCTTTTAATTATAAGTAAAAAAAATTAATAAAGAAAATTTAAATAACAATCACTTATAAAACTATGAGCCGTTTTGTTTACAATGGGAAAGGTATTTTAAAATATCTAAATGGATAAAACTTAAAAAAAATATCCTGTCAGATGTTGGCGTATTGCTAAAGGAGGGAGTTTTTGTTTGGAAAGTAGTTGTTTGTTAAGGCTTAAGAGGAAAAACTTAAATGCTACGAGTATTTGCGGTAGATATCGTTGCATGTAAATTTTGCTTAAAAAAATAGCTTTAATAATTGTAACCAGTTTGAGGATTAAAGTCGCCACTTGCATGGCCGCGACCAGGTTGGCCTGGAGGAGGTGGAACGTATGATGTACCCGGACCACCCGCTCCGCCGCCACCACCAAATCCACCAGCGCTACCTTTTCCACCACCAGCCGCGCCACCAAAACCACCAGCGCCTCCTCTACCTCCAGCCCCGCCTCCTGCTCCAGCTCCACTGCCAAATCCACCACCAGCCCCGCCACCAGTACCACCACCTCTACCACCAGCGCCTCCAGCACCGAATCCACCCGCACCTCCTGAGCCTGCAGCACCTCCTCTACCTCCAGCTCCGCCTCCATAACCACCGGCGCCTCCAGCACCTGTGCCACTTCCATAACCACCTGCTCCTCCAGCACCACCACCAGCACCGCCTCCTCTGCCGACACCACCACCTGCTCCTCCAGCACCAGCGCCACCACCAAAACCTCCAGCACCGGCACCGCCTCCTCTACCAGCACCACCACCTGCAGTTCCAGCACCTCCACCAAAACCTCCAGCACCGGCACCGCCTCCCTTACCACCAGCACCGCCTCCATAACCACCTGCTCCACCAGCAGCGCCTCCTCTACCACCAGCACCAGTACCACCTCCATAGCCTGTTCCTCCACCTGCTCCACCACCAAAGCCGGCAGCACCCCCTGCTCCTGAACCACCACCAAAACCTGCAGCTCCACCTTTACCTCCAGAACCACCGCCATAGCCACCTGAACCAGCTTTACCGGCTCCTCCACCAAAGCCTCCAGCACCAGAACCACCACCAAGACCTCCGGCACCACCACCTCCTCTACCTCCAGCACCACCGGCACCAGCTGCACCACCAAATCCTCCACCAGCTCCACCACCAGCAACAAAACCGCCGGTACCACCAAGACCTGCACCGCTTCCTTTACCAGCGCCACCACCAAAACCTCCGCCACTACCAGCACCACCTCCTTTGCCTCCTGCGCCACCAGCACCGCCTGCTCTACCTCCGGCAGCACCAGCTCCACCTCCGAATCCACTACCACCTCCAGCGCCAGATCCACTTCCTCTACCTCCTACTCCTCCAGCACCAAACCCACCAGTACCACCAGAACCTGCACCGCTTCCTCTACCACCTGCACCACTTGCGCCTGCTCCACCTCCAAAACCACCAGCACCGCCAGCGCCTGAACCACCTCCTCTACCACCAATGCCTCCAGTTCCTGCACCACCTCCAAAACCACCGGCACCACTTCCTCCGTAACCACCAGCGCCTGCACCACCTCCTCTTCCACCACCACCTCCGGCTCCTGCACCACCTCCTGCACCACCGGCACCACCTCCACCGTAACCACCAGCACCGCCAACGCCTGCACCACCTCCTCTACCACCAATGCCTCCAGTTCCTGAACCACCGGCACCACTTCCTCCGTAACCACCAGCGCCTGCACCACCTCCTCTTCCACCACCACCTCCGGCTCCTGCACCACCTCCGAAACCACCGGCACCACCTCCACCGTAACCACCAGCGCCTGCACCACCGGCACCACCTCCACCGTAACCACCAGCACCGCCAACGCCTGCACCACCTCCTCTACCACCAATGCCTCCAGTTCCTGAACCACCGGCACCACTTCCTCCGTAACCACCAGCGCCTGCACCACCTCCTCTTCCACCACCGCCTCCGGCTCCTGCACCACCTCCAGCTCCTGCACCACCTCCGAAACCACCGGAACCACCTCCACCGTAACCACCAGCGCCTACACCTCCTCCTCTACCACCACCACCTCCAGTTCCTGCACCACCTCCAAAACCACCGGCACCACTTCCTCCGTAACCACCAGCGCCTGCACCACCTCCTCTTCCACCACCACCTCCGGCTCCTGCACCACCTCCGAAACTACCGGCACCACCTCCACCGTAACCACCAGCGCCGCCAGCGCCTGCACCACCTCCTCTACCCCCTCCGGCTCCTGCACCACCTCCAAAACTAACGGCACCACCTCCGCCGTAACCACCAGTGCCGCCAGCGCCTGCACCACCTCCTCTACCCCCACCACCACCGCCTCCTGCACCACCTCCAAAACCACCGGCACCACCTCCACCATAACCACCAGCACCGCCAGCGCCTGCACCACCTCCAGCTCCTGCACCACCACCAAATCCACCAGCGCCACCTGCTCTACCTGCGCCAGCACTACCGCCATATCCTCCACCAGAACCAAAACCGCCTCCACCACCAGAACCTGCACCACTTCCTTTGCCAGCAGCACCACCTGCACCTGCTCCACCTCCGAAACCACCAGTACCACCAGCCCCTGCACCACCCCCTCTACCTCCACCAGCTCCAGTTCCTGCACCACCTCCGAAACCACCAGCACCACCACCACCTCCAGTTCCTGCACCACCTCCTCTACCACCAACACCTCCGGCTCCTGCACCACCACCAAATCCACCAGCGCCTCCAGCGCTAGCTCCACCACCTCTACCGCCAGCACCACCAAATCCTCCTCCACCACCTGCGCCAGCACCACCACCATAACCACCGGTACCTGTTCCACCAAAACCTTGAAATATTGAACAGAAATTACAATCATGTTTATTTTAAATGTCTTTAAGACTTACTACCAGGTCTGCCACCGCCACCTATTCCGGTTCCCGGACCCCCTATAAAACCACCGCCAGGAGCAGGTTGTATGCCTTGCGCTGCTAATGCTTTTGCTATTGCTTCGGGAATGGGAGGTGGCGTCGGCAACAAATCACCAGCAGGTTGGAAGCCTTTTTCATCAGCTGTATAAGCCACTTCAATTACTTGTCCATCTGGAGCCGTGTATGAGTATGTACCCATTACTGAAGGAATTTCATTCTCGGAACCTTTATTTTTTACTGTACCCTCTTCCTGGGCTTTGATTCCATTTCCAGTTTCATAGCTAAATCTGTAATTACCATCTCCATCATTTTCATTAACAAACGATAATATGGGTATAACAGGTCCTGCAGGAGCAGATGGTCCTGAGGGAGAAGCAGGTCTAGCACCCGATCCACCACCTTGTGGTCTGCCTATACCACCGGCACCAGTAAAACCACCTAAACCATTGTTTCCGCCTCCACCACTACCTCCAAAACCTCCTCCTGCACCACTTCCACCAGCTCCACCAAAACCACCAGGCCCGCTCGGACCACCTGGTCTCCCACCGCCTCCACCTGGACCCTGCAAGCCAGGACCACCACCAGCTGTGGCCGCATTTGGAGGCGGTGGTAAATATTTGTTATCTAGTTTGGCAGCATGTGTAAATGTCAATAATGTCACCAGCAATGACTGTAAGAATACAATAAGGCAAAATAATAAATTAGATATCATGGTTTTTGAAACATGTGTGATATGTGTTTTTCATTCTGCGGGCAATTTTTCGTTACAATATTAAAACTATTGTTCATATTATCGTGGCAAAAACCACACTCACATAGAAATTCACGTATGTCATTACGTGCAGATGCATGTATACGATTACGAGAACAATATTAGAAGAGTCCAATAGAAGAAGAGTCCGACGATTTCTTAAGTGCCGATTAGAGATGCCAATTTGTACTAGTTGATAGTGGGAATCCCGGTTTCGATTTTTCAGGATTTTTTCATTACCAAAGAAGACGTTACTTAGTCAAAAAAAAAATTTTATTTTTTTGGAAAGGCATTTTATGACATTTTCGCCAGAAACAAAGCGATATCGCTTACTAACTAAACATCATTTTTATGTTACAGTTGTCTGTTATAATACATTTTTCTTTTGTGTAAACCTTGCAATCAGAATTCCTTTTTGAGAAACATTTCCCAGGAGTCCCCGTGAAAAATTTTATAAAAAATCCTATAAATTTTTAAACAGAAAATTTTAGGAATTTCGCTGTAAAACGTTTGACTTCAATTAATTATTTTTTTATTATATTTACGGCGAATTTAACCAAGCTTAGTTATAATTAACTTTCAGTTTAACTGTCAAAAACATGTTGGTAACTGGAAGTTAAAGTAATGAGTAGTTTTAACTGAACTTGATGAACTTTGGGTTTTCTTACGAAAACACTCAAATTAAGCAATTTGTTTTTTAATTTTGTTTTTTCTTTTTACCCACTTACAATTACAATTCGAGTTGGAAAAAGGCCAACCAATTGTAAGAGAATGTAAGAAAAGATAAACCCACTGTTTACTGTTGGTGTTTCTGTCTAAGCTTTGATATCTTTTGCTAGTAAGACTTGAACGTTTATAATTCTCGTTCGTTTTACAGTTTTATTTGTTTAATATCTTTAGTTTTTGTAAAGTCTTTGGAGGAAGGTTTCCTGATGAACTGGCCTAGGCAAGCAGTGAATTGCGCATAGAAACTAGCTTTCCCTCAACAGTAAATTTTATTGTATTTATAAAAAATAAAATTTGGGAGTTCTAATTCCATAGTCATAGAGAAATCTTATCAATAATAAATTTTGTATACCCAAAAATAACATTGACTAAAATTTTCTTCTAATTGTTAGATTATATTAAACAATTTTTTTCAAATGTTTCTCCATATTAATGCAATAAAAATAAATATTCATAATTTTAATTGCTCAAACACTTTTTTTTAAAACTTTTAGTTTAGAATTTATTTTAATTAAAAAAAGCTCTTAAATAAATGCCAATTAAAAATATTTTTAACAGTATTATGGATCTCATCAAAACCAAAATAAAAAAAATAGCTAAAAGTAAAATTATCATTATTAAATTTTCATTAATGCAATGTACTTTTAATAAGCTCAAGCCCAAAAGTCTGAAGTAAAACAATCAAAATTGCAACTAAGAAAAAAAATATCTGGAAAAAAAAGTGAAGGGAATTTCCGACATATCGAATACCAAAGAATGAAATTCAAGTTTTTTTCAAGACTGGGTTAAACATGCATGAAAAAAAAACAATATAAGCAGCAACTTTTACACTAATGTATCATCTGCCGCTTCACGTTGAACTTGCACAAATACTTTTTATAGAACTGCAGCTGTAGAGGAAAAAAAATCTTAATGAGAAGACTACTCAACAAAGTTAAAACAAAAAATAAAATAGCAGAGTTATTTTGTAATTAAAAATAACATCTTTAAAAGGTACGGCAAACTTTATAATTCTTAAACTCAATTGATGAACTTAAGAGTGATGAACGACATAAAAAATTACACTGTGCTAGTCGCAAATTGTAACAAGCCGGACTAAGAAAAAAATTAAAAAGAAATTGTATACAAGTGAGTGCGAATGTTGTGCTAGATTGGCTCAGGCACCTCGACCTTTTCCTCTATGTATAAAAAGATTTAAAGGAAACATATTTGCTTAGAAGTATAATCAATATTTACCCGTTTTCATTTATGTTTTGTTAAAATAAATTTCTTACAAGCAAATTTATTTTATATTTTTTAATTTTATAAAATTTAAGCTTTGACGTTCTTATATTTTTACTAATATTTGTCGTTAATATTTCTAAACAAAAATACTTGTTTATTTAAAAAAGAGAATAACAAATTCGTTAAAGTAACCGAGATTTCTCGTTATGACGAGAAAAAATAAAATAAAAAGAAAAAACAATCAGCTGTCATTGTTAGTTTATGAAACATAATTCAGGAAATTTAAAAGCAAAGGAAAAAGTTTAGTTTTAGTAAAAGATATGTCCTAACAAATTCCTATTTTTTTTATAAAAATCATTACTATTTACCCTTAAAAAACCTACGTTAGTAACCTTCGTGTGTGGTTTTCCACACATATTCAATGTTTGTCTTCTTTGCTGTCGCGTCATAGTTCGTTTGTAATCAAAGTCATAATTTACGTAACATTAATGATGTATTTATCCCGTTTAGCACTCACACTATAAAACATACATTGCTTGCAGTTTGCAACAACAGCAGAAATATACACACTTGCCGACAGAAAAGTTTGTCTCTAGTGCAAATTACCTAGAAACTACATATGTATGGAAAACCGCTGCTCAAAAATATGTTTTATTAAAAAAATGTGTTTTCAGTACTTAATTGATATTGCTAACAAAGTCAAAAAGTGTGCTTAAATAATTTTTTTGCTTATCGTGTAAAAATTATTCGTTTTGTGTGGTTTTTTACACAAGCGTAACTTAAGGTTAAAGTGGAAATTAACACACTCAGGAATAGGGAATGGTAAATGGATTCAAAAATCGATTGTCGATTTTTCGATCGACTTTTTTTATTTCGGTTTTTGAAATCGATTAATCGAACCTCAAAATCGATTTTAAAAATCGTTTAAGATTAGATTGGAAACTTATTCCTTACATCACAAATTCACAAATTCTAGTGTTAAATCAATGTTGTGCCATTGCATGTGGTGAATTATTCATAACATTAATGAAAAAAATTCATTGCGATAACGAAATACTGTTTTTAGCTAAATGTAAGAAAGATTTAGGTTCAAAAACAAACAACGCGAAAGAAAAAACAAGAGCACAAAATTCTCACATTCTTTGTTCTTTAATTGGTTATTTAAATACACAAAATTTACGCAGAAGTACAAGCCAGCAAAAAGGAAAGAAGGCAGATGAAGGTCGCCGCGGGCTGGAAAATTAATTTAGTACAATTTACTTAAAGATAAGCTTATGAAAGTATGAAAGTAGAACATAACATGATGTAAACGAATTAAAAAACGAAATAAAATTAATAAAACTTGATGATTTGAAACAGGAATAAAAAAAAAAATTAAAATCACAACAACTCAAAACGAACATTGAAAAAATTTCTTTAAACGTTTGACATTAAAATAATGCAAAATTTTCATTGATTTTATGAAACATTTCATTAGCGGGGGCTAATGTAACATTCTTCATTAATCCAATGAAGGGGTACATAGGTTGAATTTTAATGTAATTTTTCATTGGATTAATGTTAAAATCCATTGGATCTGTGAAGAAAAAACTGGGAATTTGGCACGTCATATGGAGATCGTATTAATAATAAACTTTGTATTCCCGAAAATAACTTTGATTCTTTCAGTGTAGTTAGCTACAATTTGACGTTTAAATCTTAAATTAAAATTTAAGTATTCAATTTATAAAATCATACGAAGCATATTAAAGAGGAACATCAAATTGTTTCTTGATTTTACAGTTCGTTTGACATTGTTTACCCCGCAAGCGTCTCTACACCTTTAGTTTCTGTTTCTGATCCAGGTATTACTTAAAAATTTTAATGCAGATATCATTTGAAAGCGATCACAAGTGAATATTTCGATTTGAAACGAACTTGTTTTTTACAAAGAAACTTTGATTAAACTTCGTACACAGAAAGAAAACACTCGGGATAACTTAAATGTTTTATACTTAATTTAAGTACGAGTCGTATTCTAAAATTCAGGTACAAATAACACTTAAATGTACTTAAATAATCCTTAATGGGATTTCTTTTGCAATTATTCCCGAAATGTCTAAAAATTAGTACAAAATTCCTAAAACAAGTAAAAAAAAAAATTAACTTTTCGTTGGTAGTGCCATTTTGAGAGTATAATTACAAAGTAAGTTTTAATTTCATTTAACTTATCAAAGTTTGTTGCAGACACTACAACAAAAGCGCACAAGTAGCTAAAAAACGATTTGCTTGTTGTGTGTAGAAACAACAAAAACAACAGAACAAGCCGAAAACACTATCAGCCCAATTATGAATACCAATTCCCCGGGAGTTTTTTCCCTTTTCCCATTTTTACAATTAAATTTACATAGGAACAATTGGAAAAGGGAGAAAACTCCCGGGGAATTTTTATTCATAATTGGGCTGATTATCTTTATGTTTAAAAAGTAAAGTAAAAATCTTGCTTCTCATTTAGTTTATATTTTCAGGTAAATGTGTACATTAAGTTTTCAAAGTAAAAACCATATCGGGAAGGATGCTTGTGTTTTAAAATTGAAATTCTGTAAGGTGGTACACTGAAAGAGTTTTCTTCGCAATACCAATGAATTTTGACAATAATCCCATGAAAAATTGCATTAAAAAGGAACCTATGCAGCGTTTCGTTGGATCAATAAAACCTGTTTCATAAAATGTATTTAATGAAACACTACATTAGATCCATGAAAATTATTCATTGGATAAATACTTTCAATAAAGTAAAAAAATTTTAATTTTTTTTTATTTGTTTTTTTTTAATTTTTTTTCTGTCTCTGGCGGGAATCGATCGCACAACCTCGGTGCTGATAGACTAGCTCACTACCAGCTAGGATAAAAATACTATGGTTTTTACTCAATTAAGAGCGTAAATATGAGATTAAATTGTCCATAACAACAATAACAACGTTGATTGAAATTTTTTGGTTCATAACTATAATGCAATTTTTCAATGTCATAATGAAAATTTAAATTTATGAAAGCATTATTGAAATATGTTGCTTTTATAAAAAAATTTTTGATTTCATATATTTAATGGCATATTACATTAGAAATATGAAATAATGAAATTTTACATTTTTTTGATTAAAGTACGGATAGATTGATTTTTTTTTTGAGTGTAGGTATAGTAAATTATTTATTTATTCACGAGACTCCCGATTTTATTTTATAATCGTATAATATAAATCATAGAGGACCCAGTAAAAACTTCGCCTACAAAATAATGTGTTGAGTAATCAGAAAAACATAAGAGCACTACTTACAATTCTGCTGAAAGAACCAATGAATTTTACAAGAGATGTCCCAAAATGAACGCATTCAAAAGTAAGTCATTATTTTTTTTACCTGCATACATCCAGAAAAAAGTAGTTATAGAAGTTGTTATAGATGTGGTTATAAAACAAAGCTACTAAATAATGAGTTAAAGAAGCTATTCCTTTTGAAAAAGTAGGCGAAGTTTTTACTGGGGATTGACTATGATTGTGTTAGTAAGAAATGTGTTAACTTCAGTGTTGTAACTGCCCACTTTTCATGAATCGGTGTTGTCTCGTTTTGAGAGATTTTCCGTCTTAGTCATTAATCTTCTGTAGTTTTAATTGTGTGTTTATAAAATTTGTTTTTAGTTCCTTTTTGAAACAGTGTGAATTTAACCCAGAGATGACTTAAACAAACCAATTTAGTAACAGTACAAAAAATAAAAAATATTTCAGAGGTCATTACAAGAGTTAAGGAAAAAAATATACATACAACTTTAAATGTTACATGATTGAATGCTTCATTCTTTGTGGAAATGCAAAAAATAAAACACACACACATTAATTTTCATAATAATCGTCATCATTGTTTACTTATGATGTTCATAATGATGATGAAGATTTTGTTAACATGTACAATAAATTATAAACATTTTATGTTAAATTGTTGTTGTTGCTGATTGTTTTTATTGTTGTTGGTTTTCAGTGATTTTTTTATTTATTTTATTTATGCAATAATTTAATGATTTTTTGACAGCCAAAGTGCATGTTTTCTACAATAAACTTCATAAATAATGATTTAGACGGGAGATTCGTATTGAGTTTGAATTATATGAATTAAATGCGAAATGCGAGTATAAAGATGACAACTTTAAACGAATAAAAAATAAATGAAAAGATCAAACAATTAAAACCAACAAATGATGAAAAAAAAACTTGAAACATTTGTGATTATTAAACGAATGGGTTTGAATATGTTTTATTGAACTCTGACATTCATTTTTGTCATTTATGTTGTTAGCGGATTCCCTGCTTCTTTGAAGTTTTGGTTGTTGGAACAAACTTTGTTGTAGCTTGTCATTGTCTAATGAACGTTCAACACTTTTATAATATTGACTTTTCGGTGTAAAATTTTTGAAAAACTACCTGCCATCATTACTGTCATCACTTAATTATTTTTTTTTTGACTGGAAAAAAGACAAATAAGGCTCTTAATAATAAAATAATATCTGCAGACAAAGAACTTGTTTGTTCTTTCTGCTAATTCTTTCTGCTTGTTCTTTTTCCAATTTCCTAACCCTACAGTATGCATCAACGCATATTATTTCCTTAAAAACGCGGATGACTAATCAATTTCAAAAGCAAAACTTATATATCTACATTAGGGTGCGCCTTATTTTTCAGAAATAAAATAAAACTCCTCCAGAAATGTTTTTCAAAGTTTGGAGTCATTTTGACCCCAGGTGCGTTTAAGGGTTAATCACCGTGTTATGCACTGTTTTGTCTTCATATGACTGAGGGGTATATATTCCCCCAGTTTCATATAAATGGGCACAAACATATACAATATTCGCTATCTTTCCTCTCAAAATTCCAAACGTGTCAAAATTTGACCTTTGACCTTCATGATTTATAGGTTAATGTTTTCTGGCTTTAGTATAACCTTAAGAGTATATTAAGAACTATCTGGGCTATCATATTCTGAATAAGTTAAACATAAAATGTATAAAACTAGGGAAATTGGGCTCATTCGCCAAAATATGGCCATAAAATTGTTGGGGTACCTAGAAACACTTCTTTTATAATCTAAAAATTTTATAATTATAAATATGTATAGTTTATTGCGATATGTATATAAATATAAATATAAATATTGTAAATAATAATTAAGGTATTTAACAAAATTATATTGCCTCTACAAAGCCTATATCGATGGTTTTCTTCCGCAACCACGTAACTCTATTTTTACCGATTTTTTGTTTTAACCGGAAAAGTAATCAGTAAATACCGCCTTACAATTTTGCAACTTTTTTGTTTGGCGGAATATCGGAAATTTTCCTAATTCTTGGATTATAAAAGAATATAAAGCAAAAGGTTTAAAATATTTGGTAAAACAAAAGTATTTTGTCTCCCCCGAAAAGAAGTTGTTTTTGAGTTACGAGGTTGCGGAAGAAAACCATCGATATGGCGACGAGGCTTTAAATATGAAATAGATATAATATTTAATTGTCAATAAAAAAAAAAAAAAAAATAACTTTTTCCGAAAATCGCAAATTTTAAATCACAGGTACGCAAAAAGTATTTTAGTTATTGACATAATCTTTTCATATTTTTATTCCCTATTATATTCGCAATAAATCCTAATTTGATGATAAAAAAATCGGAAATTTGTTAAACAAAAAAAAATCATTTTCATACCTCTTAATAGTTTAACGATATTCTACAAAGACTTAAAATCATATACCAGTGAATACTTAACAAAAATTGGCTGTTATTAAAATATTTCCTAAAGTATGTCAATTTTGTTCCAACATTTCTTGTTCAAGTGGCCTGAATGAAACACGTTAATAGCCTGGGGAAATTTTAATAACCTTCAAATTTTTAACAAAATTTTGTTTTTATATCTCATAATTTCGTACACACAGCACGATTTGCGTATTTAAGAACTGTCTAATAAGGCATCTTAATTGCAACTGAGCTCATCACAGTTAAAGAAATGTTATACCAACAGAACAACAAGTCCCCAGGTATAGATAACATTTCCTTTGAACTACTGAAGGCAGCACCAGAAACTAGCGCATATATGCTCTTACACATTATCGAGGAAGTTTGAAGAACGTGCCATTTATGCGATTTACTTAAGGAAGGTCTTATCATCGACGTCCCAAAGAAGGGAGATTTATCTCAATGTAAGACCTGGCGTGCTATCACACTCATAAACATTGCGAACAAAGTTATATAGCAAATAATAAACAAATGGCTAACGGCGCTTTCTATCCTGTATTCCAAAGTGAACAGGGCGGGTTTCGTAATCAAAGGTCCTGCCTTGATCATGTGAACAGTCTCCGGATTATAATATAGAATAATACTTAGAGTGGAGGTCTTCTTTAAACCTGACTTTATTTCGAGAAGGCATTCGGTAGTTTTTTGCATCCAGCTATATGAAATGCTCTTCTATGCAAAGGTACTCCAACTAAGATAATATATTAGTGCCCGGTAGGCTAGCTAGTAGCGATCTAGGGTATCAGTGCCCAGGTTCGAGACGCTGGTTTCTTTTCTGCAGAGAAGCATAGAGCTTCGCGGCATTAGCTTAGGGGTACTGCACTGACACATGACACATGACACCAGCAACCCGTGAGGTAAGAAGAATATCGTGGGGATTTTATCGAAGGTTGGAGGATCTCGATTACGCTGATGACATCTGCTTGTTATCCCACAACAACATGGCAAAAAAAAAGTTCGTTCAAAATGAGCCACCAAAACCCGGAATGAAGGTAAATATAGCCAAAACCAAGGGAATGCGAATACATTCCTCAGCCAGTAAACCATTCTCAATAAACGGAGTTGAAATGTTTAAAAAATGTTCCCTAATTTGTCTACATGGGCAGACTACTAAAAGCGACTGGGAGCTCCTGCGATGCTGTTAAAAATCTCATCAAATCTGGTATAATTTCCTTTAATCTACTTAATCCCATCTGGCGGCTTCCACATACATCCAGAAGAACAAAAATCCAAACAAAACTCTGCATCAAGTCTGTACTGCTTTATGGATCCGAATCTTGGAACGCAGCCCCACCTGACATAAAATCCCTTCAAGCTGTTATTAACCACTGCCTGCCCAGAATCTTAATAATTTTCTTTCCGCAAACTATTTAAAATGAGATACTATGGAGAGAAACGCAACAAGCACCAATAAATATTAAAATTCTAAGAAGATTGGATTGGACTTGCTTTCCGAAGAAAATAGAGGATCCTACAAGAAACTCCATTGAATGGAATCCAAAAGTAATCGTATAGGCATCGTCAAATAGAAATGGAAGCTTCCAGAAACAATCTAAGCTGGAACTAAAGTTAAGCACTAGCAGCATACAAAACTCAATGGATTATGAATTCTTTTTATTATGGAATCTTTATATCTGTTTGTTTATTGGCTTATAGACTCCTAAACTACTGAACCGATTTTGCAGTAGTATCACGTGAGCCACGAAAATAAAATAGGCTACTTAATTTTCGATAGGGACAGGGGAAGCGGTACCCTTTATAGGACGCCAATGTAAAGTATCGCATATCTTTAGAACTGTTGAAGTGCGAATGTCCAAACTTGGTAGAAGTCACTCTAATAGCAAACTACACCTTTGAAAATAAAAATTAAGGAGGTTGGCGCAGGTTGAGCAATACCTCCCATAAGATGCAAATATTTAATATCGCGTAACTGAAGAACTGTTATAGCTAGAGTCTTCAAACGTGGTTAAAGCCACTATTATGGTAAACTATAAAATTTAAAAAAATTGCGTGGGGAAGATGGAGGAAGAGGAGTACCCCCAATAGAACGGAAATAATAAAAACCGAATATCAATAGACAAAAGGCTTCAAGCTTTGTAGGACCCACTCTTATGGTTAGCTACACCTTTGAAAATAAAAATTAAGGGGGTAAGTCCAGGGGGAACAATAAATTATGGATATGTAGTAAATAAGCGTATGTTTGTTTGTTCCCTATAGACTCCTAAACAACCGAAAATATTTTCCTAAAATGTTTAGAGTCATTTTCTAATTACCAGGCGAAAAAGTCGATTAATATTTTTTATTTTCATGTTGGCGTGGCACCTCCCATACAATGACAATAAAGATTTCTACATATTTGGAGGACTGTTACAGTGAAAGTATGCCAACTTTGTACAAACAGCTGAGATAATAATACACATCATCTTTCAAAAAGTAGGTTTAAAGGGAAAAGTATATATGTAGAGCGGTTACTGCAAAAGCATTAAAATTTAGAACAAGATGCTTTGTAATTTATTTATACTAATTTTATTTCGATGGAGTTAGCAAAGTGCACCGGGTTAAACTAGTAAATATGTATAAAAAGGCATCTTGCTCTCTCACTTAATCTATTAAACATTTTTAATAAACATACCGCTATAAAGTACCATCAAGTTCACCTTTAGTAAAAACCCAATTTAAATAAATTCATTAACATATCTGGCCTAAATCATTAGGAATATGATTATTGAAAGTCATTGCTTTTGTCCTAATTTTCAACTTGCAAATAACAAAAAAAGAAAAAACACTGCAAAAGTATTGCTAATAATGGTGTTGAAAAATTACTGTTATCCAAGTGTCAAGTTGAAGTTTATACACTAACGTTTTTGATTTTAGACAAGCAAATAAATGAACACATACTCAAACATAATGAGCATAATGATGCTACACAATCTACAGCATTAAACTAAACATATTGTATGTGCAAAAAGGTTAAAGCGATTAAAATCAAAGCAAAATATCAACTCTCAAAATGTTATGAATCGTTGAAGGCACGTTTTAAGTTTCCATCTATCTGAAATACAATTAATTGAATTCTTGTTTTTTTTTTTTTTTTTTTTTTTTTTTTTGTTTTACAATAAAAGATGTGACTATGAGTATTAAATATGTTATTGTAGCTTTGATTTTTCCTAGTGATCTGCTATTTGTTTTTATGTTGCATCTTTGATCTTTTGTTTGAAAATAAAAATGAAAATAAATACAAAAAAAAAAAACCTTTAAATCTTGATTTTTCTTAGATTTATATTTGAGAAAAAAAGATTTTTAAAAATAGTTTTATTATGTGCTATAAATAGGTTTATTAATTAATTTTATTTTTCTTTTTTTTTTAATCTTAAATTATGTGGATTTTGTTGAGTGTTGACATTAAATTGCTGTGGAAAACGAAAGACTTAAGATGCGAACTTTAAATAGTATAGATGGAAAAACATGTTTGATTTTGAATGTTTGAAAGCTAAAAGATGTTTTATATTTTATGAACTGAAGACGAAATTTAGGCAAAATAAAAATGTTTCTATTTTTACACAAAAAAAAAAAAAAATAATGCAGGGAACACAAATTTCACGAATTAAAAATAAACGCGGTTTTGTTTTTTGTTGTTTGATCAAAAATAAATAAATTTTATAAAATTTAACATCATTGTCTGTATTTAATTTAGTAAAAAAAATAAACAAATCAAATTTTCTATGTAAATTTTCCTTAATTGGCGTATCGTCCGCTTAATATGCAAACCTGCTAACTCCCTTTCAGCACGTTTTACAGGAGAGACAAACAATTTTTTATATTTCATATTTGCATCTTGAGAGGAAAACCAAAAATAAAGTTGGTTTTACACACTTCTAACCTTAAATTAAAGAAAAACTACTTGCTGGTCAACGAGGCGTTTATAACGCACTTGATCATTAAAAGGGTATTAACTCAAAAATTAAACAATTTCAGTAGAAACAAAACAATTTTTAATTTTATATTAAATGCATATGGAATGGAATTTTAAACCAACTGTTTCATTACAAAAAAGTGGATAAATGGCACAATATTTTTGCAGTGATCTACCCACTAAATATTGGTAACATCGTGGTGCAGTAGTTAAAGTTGTTGCCTACAAAACCAAGCACCCAAACTCCCTGGCAGTGGTTCGGCGACAATTGGGTATAAGTACCGAAACGACTCTGAGCGTCAATTGCACCGAAAAAAGATAATCAACCCAGCAACCACCAACACTGTAACAATAACATGGTTGTCGACTATAATTAAGTAGCTTCAAACATTTTTTCCAAACAATCCATCCAAGAAGCCCACAGACCACCGCTCGCTCTGGATAAGAGGGTAACATCATGGCATAGGTCAGGCAGCCGCACCGCTTTGGAAAATAAGTAGGAATCAAAAATTAGCAAGGTTCCCCACCAATACAACAAATAAAAGGAACGCATTGTTTCTAGGCAACGTCATATGGCTGCCCCATTATCCTAGGACCTGCAACAGCAGGCCAACCATCTATTTAGCTTAATCCTGCGGGAAATTTGTGTCAAGTAAGAATAGATGTGTGACTGGTCAAATGGTGTCAATTGAACCCCTCAAAATAACAACCCCATGTAAAAGTGATAGGTCTAATTCATAGAAAGTGTTAAAACTTCAACCGGTCCCTACCACCAAAGACCTATCATGGGACTAATTTGGTGTCAGTTCGCTTCCCTCTAGGGAAACAACTACCGATTAACGAAACTGATAGAAGGAAAAATACCAATACTGAATGGATTGATACTCCAAGAACAATGACAATAAAATGTTACATGGAATGACGCGAAAACAACTGCAACAAATCGTGTACGATGGAGATAGCTTGTGGAAGCCATATGCTCCCATAGGGGGCAATGGATAAAAAAATATATGAATACTAAATTGTGGTCCAACCATAGCTGGGAAATTTCGATTAGAATTAGAAATCATTACGATTAGAGAAATAAAATAATCTAATCATTAGAACTGAATTTTGATAAAAATTTCAGATTACTAATTGATTTGATTAGAAATAATCAAAAATCTAATCACAATTAGTGACGATTAGCATTTCTAATCAAATCAAATCAAAACTAATCCAAAAAATAATTGATTAGATTTCTTGATTATTTTTGATTAGATTTGATTAGATCAACTATTTTTTAGAATTACAATCTTACAAAACAAAGATTTTACTTTCAATGTTAAGTAAACAAAAAAATTATACTTGTACTTCCACAAAACACGTTGAAAATTAACATTAATAATAACTAGGGTTTTTTCCCGGGATTTCCCGTCCCTTATTTCACTTTCACTTATTATATTTCCCGTTTTCCCGGGATTTTTGTTGCGGGATCCCGGGAAATAAAAAGTTCTTCATAGTTTCAGAAAACAGCTATTTTTACTCTGAAATTTAGTTTTCTTTTCTCTAAAAATTAGCATCTGTGGATGGGTTGTCTATTAGATCAATTATAAGAAATGTGTACAAACGTAAATCAATGTCTCCTGCGGCAATAAATCTATTAAATGCAGAATGGCCAGTGCAACAGTTGATAATTAATAAATTTAGTGAAGTGATGAATTGATAAAGAACATAAATTCAAAATAAGATGCAGGCGGTAAATTCTCATTGACCATGGACAAGTCTTAAAAATAGGATATACATAAACATATCGCTCCGTTATTGCAACATAGTCGTATCTACAAAAAAAAAATCGAGCTTGGTAATATATCCGGGAAGTGCGGGGAAACCGAAATAAAAAAATAATGAAACTCGTGTAAGTTACTAAAACATACAATTTGAAAAACACATTGTCCTAAAGATTTCAGATGGACCTAATGAAAAGAAATAGTTTGTAAGAAGTAGTCCGGATGATGCTATTTTTTGCATCAACCTTGACATCAGAAGCATGCAACAACGGTACACTTTTAATTATTTGCCCAACCTCGGTAAAAAAGTAAACGAAATTTTTCGGAAACATGGTAATCAGTAAACAAAATCAGAAATATACTCTTTGGCGACTCACTAAACGCTTTGAGTGTGTCAGAAAGTTATTTCCTATGCCGTTAAAAAATGTTAATATATTTATTAAAATATTTTATATATTTTATGATTTTAGTTTTTGATCTCATATCTTGAGTACCTCAATTGTTATGTTTATTTTATCTTGTACTAGATCATCATAATACGGAATTTACTTATAATAGCCAAAGGTAATAATAATTCAAGTTCCGCTTTCAATCTTCAATTAATTTTTGTAGTATTTAAGCATTTATTTTACTTACTTTGTAAACAAGTTCCCTCACGTTTGTTTATAAAAGTTTTTTCATTAATAAAACCAAGTTTACTTTGTATTATTTGTATGGAGCGGGATCCCGGGATTCCGGGAAATTTAAAAATTTTTCCCGCTTTCCCGGGAATCGAAAAACTCCGGGAAAAAAACTCTAATAATAACACAACAACAAAGTGAACAAGCTACGTCAAGTGTTTAGTTTAAGAACAGGGTGCACCGTATGCAATTTTATGCAATATTCAAAAACTGTAACATTATGTAAATATAGCAATAAATGTGATAAATAAATATTTTATTTTCATTAAAATAGTTAAAAATAGTTGATATAATCAAATCTAGTCAAAAATAATCAAGAAATCTAATCAATTATTTTTTGAATTAGCTTTGATTAGATTTGATTAGAAATGCTAATCGTCACTAATTGTGATTAGATTTTTGATTATTTCTAATCTTATCAATTAGTTATCGTCTAAAATGGCTTACTAATCATAATTAATCAATTTTTCAGCACAATTAAAATTTCTAATCCAATTGCTAATCATTAGGATTTCTAATCATTATTCCCAAGCTATGGGTCCAACCAACACGCACGATGTTAATTGTAGATAAAACAAAAAGTTTTCAGAGAAATATCTTCATTAGCCCAATTATGCATAAAAATTCCCAGTGTGTTTTTCCCCCGTTTCCCATTTTTTTTTTCAATTGAATTCAAATAGGAAAAATGGGAGAAAAAAATTACGGGGAATTTTTTTTTCATAATTGGGCAAAATATCTTTTATTGTGATAGAAGGATTTATAATTATTTAATGTGAAACATAATATCGGCCAAAGGACACGGTTCGGTGACATACCTCTTCCCGATTATCCATATTCTCAATGTCTCTGAAATATAATTGAGGTTGTATATCGGTTAAGTGCTGAATTGTCTCCTTCTTTAGCCCTTGAACTGTTCTTGACTTATTAACATACACTTTTTATTTTAAATATCCCCAAAGAAAAAAGTCCAACGGTGCCAAGTCACATGATTAGTGGCGGCCAATTAACTTCGCCGCGACGTGAGATAACAGGGCCATTGAATTTCTCGCGCAAACGAGACATTGTTTTATTGGCTGTGTGGTTAGTCGCGATCTTAGGACAACAAGGTTCTATCTTTTATGAAGTTTAGGTAAAAAGAGAACCTTGTTGTTCTCAGATCGCGAAGTGGCGCCATCCTGTTGGAACCACAAATCGTTCAGGTCCATATCCTCTATTTGTGGCTGCAAGAAGTCCGTTATCATCACGCAGTAGCCAACACCATCCACCATGACTGCTTGGCCGATCTCATTTTCGAAGAAGTACGGCCCGATGACGCCGCCAGCCCATGAACCGACCAAACAGTCACAATTTGTGGATGCTTCGGCTTTTCAATAATTAATTGTGGCTTCTCATTTGCCCAAATGCAACAATTCTCCTTGCTAAAGAATCCACTGAGGTGAAAGTGTGACTCGAAGAGCACGAAATGCTTTTTGATTTGAACTGTCATTTTCGTAAAAGTCTTCAACAATTTTAACCCGCTGCTTAATTGTGTACCTCTCCATCACAAAGTTGACCTTGACGTGTTAAGGTGTGACTCACAATTAACATTGTGCATTATGGTTGGACCACCATTTACGTGTCGATTTTTTTCAAAAATGAAGAGATGCAAATTTTTAGTTAATTCAAGGGTATTTAATTAATTGATGTTTTGTATTAATCCTTTGATCGCGTGAATAATTATGTGTGGTAAAAATTTTATCGAATAAAACTCGAACAATTTATTATTATTCGGCTAATCGAATAATTTTAATTTTGTCTAGTTGAGAGCCCACTAAAAACTTCGGCTGTAGGAAATATCGCCCAAGGAAAAATGGCAAAAAAAATATTAAAAATCGCACAAAAAAATTCCATGTCAAATTGGGCCTGAATTCATATGAACAGTGGCCCAAAATTTTTGGGTGATTTTTCGTTTAAAAATATTGTATGAAAAATAGCCCATTTTTTCGGGCCATCTTTCATTTTTTAAATTTCGTCCAAATCTTACATACCTTTTTTGTCTAAATCATTCATTATCATTATATGTCGAATTCCTAAATGTTATTTGTAAAAATAACGGGAAATATTGCAAAAAGGTGGCATGTCATAACGTCCAGTGTCATAGTGCCCACCCCAAAAAGTGTCACAGTGTCCATGGACTTTATGACACTTTAAAAGTGGCATAATGTCCATCAGAGCAGTGCCATAAAGTCCGTGGACGTTATGTCACTTTTTAGAGTGTCATAATATCCACAACTTGCTTACAAACTCGGAAGAATAGCCGGCCTTCGGCCGGGCGCAAGGCTTTTCTCCTCTTTGATAAAACAAGTACCGGCTTTGCTAACTAAAGTTTCTCTGCACAGCCTTTCTCAGTGCCTCAATTTTGGACATAACGGTGTATCTCGAAAAGTCGAGCTGATAGAGAAAAATGGAGATTAGATTTGAAATCAGCAACCTCAAATTAGTTAAAATTTGCAATCGCATTCCAGACCGCAAAATGTCTGTTTCGCAGTGAATAAATTAATTGTATTCTTATTTTTCAACATTTTACTTATAAATATTATGTAACAAAAATTATTATTATTATTTAAAAAAATCCTAAAGAAGATTTCCAACGGAAATCGAAATATTGAGAAATAAAAATGTTTTTATTTATTTAATAAGCGTATATTAACTAGTCTTAAAATATCGAAAATATCGATAGGAAAAATATCAATATCGATATTATTATTATTATTTAAAATACAGCTATGAAGACATGTAACAGCAGCTATACACACACCGTTTTTTACCGCAAATTTTTACTTACTACTATAAATTCGCGCTGAATTACAGCAATGAATACAAACAACAAATATGGCAAGTGCTATCGATTGCTAAGCAGTGCTTTTTACTGCTAATTAAAGGACTTTAAGACGAAATTTGTACATGCTTATATAGGGACTGAAATGGCAAATATTTTTGTAATGTTGTTAAAAAAAAATACAAATCCAATTGCAAGCATACGACAAAACAATGAACGACCATTAGAGGATAAGTCCGCTAGATTGTTAACTTTTTGGGTTTAGAATTTAGAAAATATTTTAAAGTTTCAGTGGAATATCTTATAGTCCCTGTTACTTTGGCTCCTTCAGAAAGGTTCTTATCAATTTTTAAAAAACTGCCATCTAAAATAACGTGTGTATATACAAACGTCTCATACATTCAATAAAGTGACAAAAACAACGAACTGTAGCCTTATAAAAAACTAATTAAAGTTTTCCTGCACAAGTACAAACATTCAGTCAATAGTAATATCGATATATCGATAGTGGAATCTGAACTATCGATAAATATCGATAGTTGAAAATATCGATAGTATCCCAGCACTAATATTAACCCTTTCAGGGTCAAAAATAATTTGTGGCGAGATAAAAATCTAAAAATTTGTATTGAAGGTAATGTGATAGCGCTAAAGCTTGGGAAAATAGTAGTTTTCGTCTCAAGCACCTTCCCTTGTTTTTAGGGAATGTCGAATATATTCGACATTGACCTTCAAGGATACCTATTTTTAAGTATATATGCTTCTCTTTTGTACGGAAATAAAAGAAAAAAAAATAGATTTTTACGATTTATCCGTAAAATATTTATTGAAATAAGAAATTTTTTTGCGATTTCACACCTGCTGTTGTTTTCTGACAGTGGCACACAATGAATGCTTCCATGGTTTACGGGTATTCGGACTATTCACCAACTTATATTGCTTTAAAGAGTCAATAAAAGTGGAAACTTCGGAGCTCAGTGGACGTATTGACTTGGAATATATCATCAATATTTTCCTCTGACATAAAGTTCTGTTTGCCAGGCCCAATATCCTTTGATTACACTTGTGGGATTTCAATATGACGCCATCATCTTCAATTACGTAGTCAACATCCGAATAATCTTTTAACATGGCCATTACCTGATCATTATTTAATTTTTCCATTGTCTATGGAAATCCGTAGAGAAAATGAAGGTTGTTTACATTCGTCTCAAAAAAATCATCTTCTACTTTTAAATCATTGTGGTAAAAGTCTGTACTAACCATTGGGTACGTTCGTAAATGCATTACTGCGCTGCATCAGTGATTTCAAATGTTTTCAGTGAAGTAAATATGGACCAAAAAATTGTAAAATACTACAAAAAATAAAAGTCACACAATAAAAAAAAAAAAAAAATAATAATAATAAGTTTTTTATCGGGCTTAAAAAAAGTTTGCTTTTCTGATGCTGCGCAGTGATGCACTTACGAACGTGCACATTCTTATTAATCAATGGTTTCGCGAAGCAAATGTTCCTGAGTTAAGAAACAACAAAAGGATGTTTAAATCTATCGGCTTGTTTTTTTTATTAAAGAAAAAACTTTTACTGTGAAAAACAAATTTTCGATTAATCGATTAATCGACATACATTATTCGAATATACGCAATTTTAAACTATTCGCACAGTTAAACGCCCAAAATTAATCGATTAATGAACAACGGATAATCATTTGAATTCGCAAGTTAATACCCTCGTTATGATCAAGTGTTAAATTTAACAATCGTTTTTGTTGGCCTTTAAAGTTAAACAAAATATAATTTTTTTCTTTATTATTCTTGAAAAATATTAAAATTACTGATTACACCCAAAGGTGTACGTACATTATCTTTAAGATCTTCATTCGCAATGTCTTTTAATGTTGCGCCAGAAAAGCAAAATCTAATGCATATAAGTTTTGTTTAAACTTGTGTATTATAAGTTTCAAGATAATTATTCTCCACATAAATATTATTTTCAGAACTTTTATAAAGAATTTTAATTTGCGTTACTATTTAGAGGTGTGTTTTTTCGGCTATTAACTTAGCAAAATGTTTAAATTATATTTAAAAGTTTCCAATTCAATGGCATGTGTTGTCATTTTTCGTTTAAGATATTTTATGAATTTTTGGAAAAAATGTATGGTATGGAAATGAACTCAGCAAAGCCTCTTATTTTTTCTCTCCTAAATCGATAACGATTTTCTAAGCAAAACCAAATCAAAATTAAAATTGAGGTTCTATTCTTTAATTTGAGTTCCAAAACAACAAAACACATGGCAGGGATGCGGTTTTAATACTGTTCCGATACAAAATTTCGTGCTGTTTGTTTAAATTGAAAAAAAAAAAAAATGTCAACAAAGCACCAACAAAATTATTGATACACAGTTTGCTATTTATTTGCGCATCGATAAGGATAATCGTTACTATACATTTAGGGACGGACGTATGCCATTGTCAATGTTTAACTGGTTGCTTTAAGCAATGCCTGACTATGTTCGGTTGCATTATATTCAGAATTCACCCTAAATTTTATTCAATTTTAAAAATACCAAAACATGCAATGCTAGGAATATAATTGCTTCGTACGTCATACGCATGTAGGGCATAACGCTAAAAACATGCTCTACTTATCAGAGCTGTAAAAAACTGCGATCAATTGTCATTGAAATCACAATAATTTCCTAGGGCTGAAACTAAATCTCGATCGCTAAAATGCCTTAGAGAATACAAAATTTAACAACTTTAGCAATGACATTTAAAGCTAAAATTACGGTGAATTAAATTATTATGGCATTGCAAAATTTAACAATGCACGTTATAGAATTTTTGGCTATAGAGATTAGTTTAAGCGAATTAGAGAATACGGCTGCTGATTGCGTCTATGATTTCAAAACGATTCCAGATTTCGAAATGAAATCTTGTCAAAATTGCATTATTTTATGAAATGTTTTTAAAATAATTATTTTTAGAACACTTGCCATCAATATAATTGCAATCAAATTTTTATTGAAATCAACTGATTTCCATCAATTCCCCTGAAATCGCAATAATAGTGAAAGTCCAACGAAATAATATACACTTGGAGTCCAGCAGTTATAAACAAAAATTGTCATTGTTGGCAATTTAAAATTGTCAGAGTCAGTTTTGTTTTAAGTAGAAAAAACTTTGTTTGAAAGGAGCGAAAATTTTATCTCTGATTCAATATTGATTGATATAACTGGAAGTATTGCAATTAAATCCATTTCAGTCAAATTTGATTGCAATCAACTAATATACATATAAATTGATTTAAAAACATTAAATAAAAAAATTTTATGGTATTGATTTCATGATTATAAACTGAAACCATCTTATAAATCGCCACAGGCAAAGCATTAAATAACACTTTCCTCCTCTGTTTGTCAACCGATTTGAAGACAAAATACACCATATAAAAGATATTTACAGAAGCGCACAATTTATATTTTATTGAAATAAGGAAGGGTAAAAACGGGCAAATTCCACAGCCTCATATCTCCAAAACTAAAAGAGATTAATTAGAAAAATAAGCGGTTTGGTTTCTGGCACTTTTTTAAATTCGGCCCCATTAGAGAGTAAATAAACCTGATAACCAATATTTTCGAAATTTTTTGTTACAACATCTACCTTTAAAATCAAAATACAAAGATATAAACATTCTTCCAAATTCGTAACTTATCTAAGAAAAATTATATAAGTATGGTACTTTTTCAAAATTCACACGTTAAAGGGGTGAAAATAGTACCTATAATTGGCAGTTTTTTTACAAAATATTTTTCTTCATTTATTGATATATTCATATTAAATTATGGGCTCCCACTACAAAATTGAATTTTTTATACTTCACATGGGGAGACAGAAAGTATCAAAAAGGGAAAATACATGAAATTTCTTTCTTTTACTTTTCCTTGCTGCATGTGGTCATTTTTGAAATTTCTATAACTATTGAACTAAGAAACATAAAATTATAGTTTCAGGGTCCTGAGTGAATGAAAACCTATAAGATGAAAAATCTTGGTACTTTTTTGTTCTTCAACTCGTACTTTTTGAATTCTTGCTATATTGTACTTAGAAACATAAAATAAAACATGCATGGTCTTGAGTGAAAAGAAGCATGTAAGTGGGAGCTTGTTAGTACTTTTTGTTTTACCACTGGTGCTTTTTTAATTTTCAGTAATATTGGACCTAGAAACATAAAATTAAGCATGCAATGTCCTGAGAGGATGAGAAATCAATAAGAAGGAACTTTTTGGTACTTTCTTGTTCTTTCACTGGTTCTTTTTGAATTTCCGCTAGTATTGGACATAGAAACATAAAATTAAACATGCAGGGTTCTGAGTGAATGAGAATCTAACGGAGGGAAGTTTTTGGTACTTTTTCATTCTTCAACTGATACTTTTTTAAATTTTTATTAATACTGAACCTAGAAACATAAAATTCAACATGCAGTGTCCAGAGTGATTGATAATCGGTAAGAGGATGTTTTGGTATTTTTTCGGTTTTTAACTGTTACCTTTTTTAAATTTGCGCTAAAATTGGTCTTAATAAACATAAAATTAACCCAGAAAGGTCCTGAGTGAATGAGAATCTGTAAAAGTGCTTATTGGTGCTTTTTAATTCCTTAACTGATACATTTTAAATATGCGTTATTTTTGGACTAAGAAACATAAAATTTAAGATGCAATGCCCTGAGTGGATAAGAATCTATAAGAGGGAAACACGAAAGGTCCTGAGTGAATGAGAATCCGTAAGAGGGATCTTTCCTGTACTTTTTCATTCTTTAACTGATACTTTTTTTTTATTAATACTGTACCTAGAAACATTAAATTTAACATTGAGAGTCTAGAATGATTGAGAAACTATAAGGCGATACTTGTTGGTACTTTTTTGTTTTTCAGTTGGTACTTTCTGATTTTTTATTAATACTTTCCCTAGAAACATAAAATTCAACATGCAGAGTACAGAGTGATTGGTAACCGGTAAGAGGGCTTTTTGGTACTTTTTCCATTTTAACTGGTACTTTTTGAAATGTTCGGTAATATTGGTCTTATGAACATAAAATTAACCCAGCAAAGTCCTGAGTGAATGAGAATTTGTAAAAGCGCTTATTTGTACTTTTTAGTTCCTAAGCTGGTACTTTTTGAATATGCGTTTTTTTGGACTTAGAAACATCAAATTCAAAATGCAATGCCCTGGTTAGATACGAATCTATAAGAGGGAAGTTTTTTGGTACTTTTGTGTTTTTTCACGGGTTCTTTTTGAATTTCCGTTAGTATTGGACCTTGAAACATAAAATTAAACATGCAGTGTCTAGAGTGATTGAGAAATTATAAGAGGATATTTGTTGGTACAGCAGACGCTCACAAATTAGAGCTTTCATTAATTCGAACGTCCAGAAATTAGAGTCAGTGTTTGCAATGCATTAAACGCTCTAAAATTCGAATTTAAAATTCTAATTTCAGAGCATTTTTTTTTGTTTTGCTATTTGAACACAAGAAATCCGCAGTTTATTTTTATTCTGTTTGAACATAGTAAAACTAAAAAGGGGAATTACCAAATCGTATATGTTTTATCCTTATTGAGTTGTTATGTTTTGATGCCATTAGTTTTTTTATATTCATATTTTTAATTTAAAAAAATACATTTATGTGTGGTTTATAGAACACGAGCGCCTTACTCGTCCGTTCAACTTACATTTAAAACAAAAACAAAATTTCGAAATTTGTTTTTGTTTTAAATGTAATTTAAACGGACGAGTAAGGCGCTCGTGTTCTATAAACTACACATAAATGTTTAACTTTACGTAATACAAAAAGTTAAACATAAAAACAAAAGACTTAAGCGACAAACGTTTTTATTTAGTTCTTCTCCCAATTTCCATAAAATTGTTATGTTTAAATTAAACTACCAATAAAATAAAAAACTTCTGTTAAAATTTTAACAAATAAATTACATATTTACACTTAATTTAATGAACTTTAAGCCGGCAATTTGTGAATGTTAATGTAACGAACATTTTGCATGTTCTGCGAACACTAAAAATGTGCAAATGCAATCAAGAAAATCTAGTGAAACCTTTTGCCAACAATGTTTATAAATTTTAATTAATTCAGCATAAACCGTTTTCCAACATATAATTTTAATGTACAATCCACTGCATCTTTTTATTAAATAAAATGTGTGTTGATTTGCTTTTTCAGAATCGATTTGCATTTAAAACATGTGACATGTTTACAAAAAAAAAAAAAAAAAAATAATATAAAAAACGGAACAACCTAAAACAACAGAAGAAATACCATGCGATGTCACACGTAGTCTAAGAGACAATTGCAACAATATTATGAAAAGTACAACGCCAACAACAACAGCAAAAGCAACAACTATAATTCCAACAATAGAAACACGAAATATTTTTTATAGCTTCTTCAGCCAATTGATGACATTTAAAAATCCATTTATTTATATTGGGAAAAATATTTATTTAGCAAAAAATTCACAACTAAATGAGATTTCATTTAACAGCCACAAACAACCAACAATAACCCAGCCAGTCATAGTACCATAAAGATAAGTTATTCCCATAAGGCTGCACAAGTCGGGCTGTAAATTCATTCATACATCCATCCATCTTTAAAATTCTTTAATTTATTTTTTTTATTTTAATGGCCTTAAGGCTCACTGTGGCACTATGGCAATGGGATTCCGGCAGTGCAGAGCCTGTTTCTTTGATACCAATCGACCAACTCTACTGTTGCCTTTTGTTAGCATGTCGAAAATGCCTGCTGTAGTAAGTGGCTTCTTTAGGTTTTCTTCTTCTTCTTTTGAAAATAATAAAAGAAGCTTTACCTAAAATCGTGACCATTAAGTTTTTTTTCTTTTGTTATTATTGCATTGTGTCGACAGTGTTTTTGGGTTTGACTTTAGGTCTTCAAGTCAAGTTAAGCTGCAGTTATAAGTAATGCATTGTTCAAAAACTGAACTACGCCCGCCCGTGTCTTAGCAATCTTCTATAAAGCGCAAAAGGTTTTTGTCAAAATATTTAAATACTTAAATATTTTTTCCGATGGTTTTATTAGCCACTAACATTTTATATTTAATATTCAAATCTAAACTGCTTTTTATGAAATTTGGAGTAAACGAATAAGTAGTTTGTAATTAATCTCTTTCTGTTCTTTATGTGATTTGTTTGGTAATTTAATATTTAAACAAATTCATTTATTTGTTTAGTCATCTGTTTAACAAACATGTTTTTTGTTAGAAACGAATGCATTTCGAAACACTTTCATGTTTATCAGTTGCTCATCTTGTTACTTGATACAGCGTTACAATCTAATTTAGAACTTGTTTTCTAAGTGGCCCACATTGCCTTTTTTTATTTGTGGCAAGTTGTTGCAAGGAATTCTTATAAATAAGTAGAGCATAAGTATCCAAATTTGAAAATTTAATTTGTTCAAACATTTCAAATCAATTGTGATTTATTTGTATTTTTTTTTTCTCTAAATATAATTTTGTTTCGAATCACTTAACACCAACAATTGAATACTGATTGATCTCGTTTTCAAATTGGGTCAATAGTTGTTTAGTTAGTGGCAAACATTTTGTAAACATTTATCGCAAACAAGCATTTGTTTATACTAGTGCTGGGATACTATCGATATTTTCTACTATCAATATTTATCGATAGTTCAGATTTCACTATCGATATATCGATATTACTATCGACTGAATATTTGGTCTTGTGCAGGAAAACTTTAATTAGTTTTTATAAGGCTACAGTCCGTTGTTTTTATCACTTTATTGAATGAATGAAGCGTATGAGTGTACGCACGTTATTTTAGACGGCAGTTTTTTAAAAATTGATAAGTACCTTTCTGAAGGAACTGAAGTAAGAGGGACTATAAGATATTCCATTTACATTTCAGTCCCTATAAAAACATGTACAAATTTCAACTTAAAGAGCCTTTAGTTAGCAGTAAAAATCACTGCTGAGCAATCCATACCACTTGCCATTCTTGTTGTCTGTATTCATTGCTGTAATTCAGCGCGAATTAATAATAGCATGTAAAAATTTGCGGCAAAAAACTGTGTGTGCATTGCTGCTGCTAGATGTCTTCATAGCTTTATTTAAAATAATAAAAATATCGATATTTATATTTTTCCTATCGATATTTTCGATATTTTAAGACTATCGATAGTTTCCCAGCACTAGTTTATACACATTTGTTTTTATAAATACAAACACGAGATCAGAGAAATGGTTTTTTCGATCGATTTTGATTAATTACAAAATGATGATTATGATAAATAAATAAGCATTTTAAGTGTGATTTGTCATAAGGCCCTGCTAGAATTTAAAAAGAGAGGGTGCCCCGGTAAGCTTGTTGGAAGTTTGTGTTATTTTCCCCCCAGAGACTCTGATCTGTTTCACTACAACAGGCCAAAGGTCTTTGCTATTATTACTTGGTTAAATAATTTAGAATAAATCTTTGTAACCCTTAGTCCTTAATCAAGCAAAATTGCTTAATGAATTTGTATAAAATGTATTAGTCGGATAGTATATGGCACAGATTCAAATATAGGTACTTTTTAGAGGAAAATCGGGGGAAATATTGGTACTTTGGTAATTTTTCTATTTTGTTTGATAAATTTGGTATGCAGATTGCATATGATCCAGATTCGAATGTAGGCTACATTTTCAGGGTAAAATTGGTACTTATTAAGGGGTAAAAAGGGGATAAATTGATATACACACAGATTGAAGCCTACATTCACATACAGTATACTTTCTGTGGGCCTGACATGAGAAAAGTAGACTTGGTACTCTTTAACCTTTGGTAATTTTTCTCTTTTCGAAAAATTTGATATAGAGATAGCATATGGCCTAGATTAAGATATACGATACTTTGTACAATGTCAAATGTTAAAGCAGGCACTTCTGGTACTTTTTCTCTTTTTGATAAATTTAGCATGCACATTGCATCAATGGTCTTGATTCAAATATGGGGTAAATTTTAAGAAATAAAATTGGTACTTATTAAGGGGTAAAAAGGGGATACAATTGGTACTTTTTTCTTTTCAATAAATTTAATATACACACAGATTATAGCCTACATCAACATGCAGTGTACGTTATTACAACCTCAAATGAGGAAAAGCTTGTACTCTTGGTACACTTTTACCTTTTGGTACTTTTTTACTTTTCGAAAAATTTGGTATAGAGATTGCATATACGGTACTTTGTACGATGTTAAATTGGTACTGCCAGTATTTTCCCTTTTTTTGGTAAGTTTGGTATGCAGATTGCATATGGGCTGGATTCAAATATAGAGTACATTTAAAGGGGTAGAGAAGTGTATAAAATTGGTACTTTTTTCTTTATGATTAATTTGGTATACATACAGATTATAGCCTACATTGACTTACAGTATACTTTCTGTTTTGCTGCAATTAGGAAAATCTGGTACTCTTGGTACCCTTTAACCTTTGATATTTTTTCTCTTTTCAAAAAATTTGGTATAGAGATATTATATGACCCAGATTAAGATATACGGTACTTTTTATGATGGAAAAAATTGGTACTTTAGGCTCTTCTTCTCTATTTGATAAATTTGGTTTACATATTTTATTTGGTCCAGTTGCCGGAGTATGCATATTTTAAGACTCCTTGCTTTGATATGTACAATTGAATGTCGGTTGCTTAAAACTTAGAGGGAGTTTACACGGTGTCTAGTCAGACATGTCTAACAAACACGTTTGTTTTGCTTGTAGGCGATCGGGGTAGAGAATAAAGAGGGGTTGCCAAACAGACATGAAATGAGTTTTCATGTTTATTTATATGAATTTCCATGTTTTTAATTTGTATGTATATGTATATTAGACTATTATACATGAAAACAGACATGATTGGAAAGACATAGTGAAAAGACAAAAGGTTTTTGGAAGCATGTTCAAAAGAGAATGTCAAAAACAGACATGTCTGAAAAGACTCCGTGTAAACTCCCTATTATATTTATACCAACACGGTGACATATAACAATTCATACAATGTTGTTGATTTAACATAAACTTATTATGATGTACATAGAAAACTACATCAATTTTCTATATCTTTTTTTTATTACCCTTTTCTTAGTAATTATCTCTAATTTGATTGTAAACGTAGTCAAGGGTGAAAGCTAGTTAATAAATAAATAACGTTGGTCTAGTAATCAGTTCCCGTTGTGTTACTATGTTTCGCTATCTTCCAAAGGTCGCATGTTACATCACATTTTCGCCCAGTCATTCGGTTGATTCAATGATGGAATGGATCCTGTTCAAATCAATCTCAGAAATACAAATTTTGGCCCTAAGGTTTCTTTGACTAAACGGTTTGAGTCTAAGGTCTCCGAATGCCGGGCATTGACAGAAAAGATATTCCGCGTCGGCGCAACTTCTACATACAGCTCTAACCAGAGGATCGCAAATTTAATTTGGTGTAATGTTAAAATAAATTGCCATTACTACTTTTTTCTGTGAGCATATAAAACCGAAAAATGATTTTATTTTTATTCAATTCGATTTTTATGGAAAAAAAGTTTTTAAAGCTTTAAGAGTCTTGAGTTGTTCAACTTGCTACGCTTTTATTAATCTGAGAATAAGATCTAGGATTCGGATACCCGGTAAAAGCATTCTTTCATGATTTAACTAATATTAGAAAGTTGCGTTAAAGGCGAATTTTTATGAAAAGAATTTACAAAATACATCATTAGTAAAGGCCGTTACACACTATCCAACAAAGTTTTACGTATTTTATGAAACTGCAGCCCTGTCATGATAAGTTGTTATTGTTTTTTAAAAATTTATAAGCAATAATTAGGGCAGGGAAGCATTTTTATAAAATACGTAAGACTTTGTGGGATAGTGTGTAACGGCCTTGAGTGGCACAATATATGGGATACATACAATCAAAATCCTTTTGATATATATTACGCTAAAAAAATATATGCAATGAGCTTTGCACCATATGCACATGTGTGCGTTGGTTTAATTTACCCTGTAGGAAGTCAAAAACATTTTTAAGTAACTTCAAACTGGTTGATTAAGTGACTTTTTTCCTTTTTCGACGACTCATTATTTTAACACAGACATGTCATAGGCAGTAGTCAATTGGCCATCTTTGCATGACTTTTTAACTGACTACCAACTACTTATTTTTCAACCTATTTGTAGGTAATTAATAGTATAGTCAGTTTATAATAAATTGTTTATATTTTAAATAATTTTTGTCAAAAAAATATATGTACATATGAAAATACATATAGATATACATACATACATATATTTATATAAAAATAATTATTTATGAAAATTTTTAATAAAATTTCCTTAAATGATGATGTATAATATTGCTGAAATAAACTCTCTATATAAGTGCTAGTACATAACGTTACTTTAATATAGAAAATACCTACTTTAGAGGAGAAGGAAAAAACTTAATAAAAATTATTGTCTTGTAGTCGCGATTTTTTTTGAACGCAGTTTTTTATTAAATTCTCTAAACAATTTAATAAAAAACTGCGTTTAAAAAAAAATCGCAACTACAATTTTTATTAAGTTTTTTCCTTCTCCTGTAAAGTAAGGAAAATGTTAGTTAGGGCTTTTCTATATTAAAGTTACGATAAACAGATTTGTATTTCTTTAATTTTTAATTATTTTAATATGATTTTATATAATTTTTTCCTTTGACTTCATGGCATGCTTGTTTTACATATTTTGCTTTTATTTGTGTTTTACGTGTGCCTCTATGCAATATGTTTAGTTGATATCTGCATAAGATTTAAACCAATTTGTTGTCATTTGGAAAATAGTTAATAACTATAAATAGTGTTTTTTGCAACTGATTATTTTATTTACTACAGGCCCAGCAAAAACTTGGTAATGACTTGCCATTACTGAACAACTTACTTTTCAATGACTACTTCATACCATCTGCATTACATAGAAGTTTTTTGGTAATGGCTGACATATAATCTGATACCTAAGTACTTGTGTATGAGTTGATTAACGAAATTTATAATTCATTCGTAATAAAATGCATCTACGGTTGAAGTTTTTTCAAATCTAATACAAATTGATTTAAAATATTTGTTCTTACAATTTGTTTTTTTTTTTTATTATAAATAAAAAACAATTTGTAATAAATTTGAATATGAAAAATTATGCTGTACTGAAATTTTATAGTCATGACATGTTAGTTGTAATTTTGGTGACATCGGAGTAATAAGTTATTTAAGTCCCTATTTGTAAGCGAATGTGGTAATGACTTATTTAACTCCCTATTTGTAAGCGAATGTGGTAATGACTTATTTAACTCCCTACTTGTAAGCGAGGGTGGTAAGTAGTTGCCTCCAATAATTTAATCTCATATTTACGCTCTTAATTGAGTAAAAAACATCGTTTTTTTATACAAAACCTACACTGCCCCGGTAGACTAGCTGGTAGTGAGCTAGTCTATCAGCACCGAGGTTGCGCGATCGAATCCCGCCAGAGACAGAAAAAGAAAATAAAAAATAAAACAAAGTAAAATAAAATAAGAAAAAATAGAAAAAAAAAAACATTCAGTAAAATAAAATAAGAAAAAATAGAAAAAAAAATAATTTAAAAAAAATAATAAAAAAAAAATGTTTTTAAAGTCATGACATGTTAGTTGTAATTTTGGTGACATCGGAGTAATATTTTTTAACTCCCTATTTGTAAGCGAGGGTGGTAAGAACTTGCCTCCAATGACATCACCGTGTTAAAATAATGAGTTTAAATGCCAATGTATAAGTAGTGAAGAGTCGTTATATTAACTTTTTAACTCATTACTTTGCAATGTAAGTTTTTGCTGGGGGGTACTTTAAGATATCACACCCTTAATTATAAACAGGCTCAACTCAAAATTTATTAGAATAGTTTTTTTTTCATAAATCAATTCACAAATCAAATCTATAATGACCATGAAAATTTCGTTTGTGACACTGCCTTCTTTAACATATCGTCGCCATGGGGCTTATATGCTGCATACCCCATTTAGACAATTTTGAGTTAAGAACGCCACTTTAGGTTTTCGACCCCAAATTTTTTAAATCTGCAATCTGTTTTCTGCTATCTTGCCTCATTGTTGAGATCAATTGTGTCCATTGTGCTCTATATCTTTTTAAACAGAACATGGTGCCACTTTGCTCTATTCGACATTTAATGGCGTTAGAACAAAATTCCAGTACAAAATCTTGAAATTGATTTCTGCTGGACATTTTGCTCTACGTGCAGTTGAAAATGTTAAATGTTTATATTTTAAATATATTTTTCCGTTATAAAGAATTATTAAAAGTTCTCTTTTTTAAAAGTATACTAAAGTAAAATGTACTCGCTCTTACAACCAAAAATAAATAAATGCGTCAAGCGTTGCATTAGGCTATAAAGTAAATAATTTCTTACTGTAAAGTTGTTTGTTTTTTTTAGTTTTAGCTGTTACTCTTCGGCATTTTCCCGATTTGTTGCTTTTGGGACGAATTTAATAGGAGTCGTCGAAATAAGTAATTGTGTATACAAAATACTCTATACTCTGATGACAGAACATCCAACTATTCAAAATATAGTTAAGTGTTGTGTTTCGTGTGTTGCCCAAATTAAAAAATCACATGATGTCCACAGCATTTTTAAAATTTTTATCAGACCATTTAGAGGTCGAAAGTATTATTCAAAAGTTTTCTGAGCCTGGGCATTCGCAAATCAAAGAAAATGATTGCGTTCACAGTGCTTTCGACAGATATATCAAGCATTTAGAAATTCATAGTATTTTGTCCATCGTTAACTACTTAAAACATGTCAAAACAAATAAAATAAAACTTATGGTTGTAGAAATGCAATTCCCAGATTTTAAGAATTTTCCTAAGATCTAAGATCTACCCAAATAAATTTTTCGATTCTTCCGTTTACTTAAACAAAAGCTCTTCAGTATATTCAAAATGGTTTACTCACAATAAAATTTAAAAACTCAATTTTGCAGCCTCATTTCCAAACAGCAAATAAAATAAAAAAAGGTTGCCGGAAAAAATTACCAACACCGTCTAATATTTTTGAAACAGAGAAAAGTTTTGTAAAAAAATGCAAAAATTCAAAATGATAAAATTTCTGATCTAAAATTTTTGATTTAGTTTTATTTCTAATGCAGACAAAAATTATTATATTACCAAAATAAAATAAGATACCGATTTTTTTTATAATCATTTGTAAATTTATAATTACTTTGTAAATAGTTTAAATTTTTTTTTTTGTTAATGAATCAATTGTTTTTTTTTTTTTACTAAAACTTTTTTGTGTTCTACTGATTTTTTCAATGATACTTTGCTCTACGTGAATGTATTTGCAAGAAAATATGCTTAAGGTGGAGTATAGAACAAACATGATTTTTATTACCGTTAGAAAATATCCCGTTATAGATGCGATCGGTAGATACAAATGTATCCTCAAAATCATATTTTTCAAACAATTATATGGTTTTAAAATTAGAAAATTCTATCGAGTAGTTTAATAAAAAAAAAATTATGTTTAAATCTAACATAGATTTTCCCAAAATGCATTTTTGGCACATAGAGCACTTGAACCCCCGGACGACGATATGTGTAAATCAATTTGATTAAAAAACTGAAGCCAGTTTTCTGCCTCTCCTTAGCATTTTTGAGTTTTAATATTGAATAAAAACTTGCGCCATATAATTTTTATAACCACACCAAAATAGTGGAGAGGGTATTATACCGATCGACTCAGAATCACTTTCTGGCTGACCATGTAACCTTGTGCGCAAAGTACAGGTCGCAATTTTGGAGATAATTTGATAAAATTTGGGACATAGGTTCTTATTGGCACAAGGACCAAGCCTCTTGAAAAAAGGCCGAATTGAAGGACCACGATGGAAGATAAAGGGAAACTTCTTCCGCTCAGAAATTATCAAACCGATTTTAATGATATTTAAAACATATACAGATCCATATCTATATGGACACAAAAGGTATGCATTTTTTTAAAAAAAATAGGACCACGAGGGGAAATAGGGGCAATTTGTGCCTCTCAACCCGATATTAATGAAATTTAAAACATAGATAAATCCATATTTATATGGATACATAAGCATGATGTGTTTTTAAATACTGTGGTGCTGGGCATCATATGGTCGGGCTTGACCACTTTCTTACTTGTTTGATATTGAATAATGTTGAGCAAAAAGTTAAAAACAAAATAAACAAATTACTTAAAAATACGGAGTTGTCGAAGGGTACCGTAAGGCATAAAAGAGTTATTCAATGTTTAAAGCAAATGGTTTGCGTAAGAGCAAATGCAAATTACGGCAGCTCTTTTGTTAAATCTAAAAGCAAAATAGACAGGGTTTCCGTTGGATTTCATTTGCTCCTTTGCAAGACGATTTGCACCAATCACTGAAATCCACCTCTGTTTTAAAACGAATTGGAATACAAATGTTTTCCCTGGGTGTACAGGAAAATTCTCGATAGTGTTCCTTATTTGGGACCAATGACCAATCACGGACCCGACAAAGCCAAGGTATGTTATGAGTTAAAGATTTATGTCAGAGTTCTTTGTGCCGAATATTATCTATGTAAATATCAATATCTATATGAGATTTGTTAGGCTTAAAGTTAACCTGGATCGTTCCCATATTAAATATCAATACCAATTGCATTTTAAGCTATTTTCGAGTGTTGTATTTTCATGGGAGCTATGGTCAAACATGGACTGATTTTAGGACGATTTGTGTTGCAATAAGGTTTTTCCTCAAATTAATTCGCCCACAAGGTTACGTGGACAGACAAACTGCCAGTCAGACAGACGGACACACAACTGGGAATCGACTCAGAAAGTGATTGTCAGTCAATTGCTTAACTAACAGTTGGGTCTGGAACTAATGTTTCTATGTGTAACACACATCAGCACAAACGCATAATACCCATTCTATTATTGTTGTGTGGGCATATTAAATCCTTTGAATTTTTTTTTATAACCGACATTTTAAATATTTTGTTTATTTAATCGCAATATAGTTTTTGTTTAAATTATAACAGTAAATCGTAACGTAAATATTTCACCACAGATGTGTTTTTTTCTTCTTTGAAAACTCACCACTTTGAAAGTGAGCGCCATTTTTAAAAAGCGTTGGCTCTTATTAAGTTTTTGTATAGTCCTTTTATTTCACAATATTTTATACATATGAAAAATTTTGTTCAATATTATTTTTTGGAACTCTTCACTTTTTAATAAAAATTATATAATTTTTTTTTTTTCAGTTTATATTAAAATTTTTTTAACAGTTTAGAATTTAACTGAAATTATTGATTATTCTAAGTTTGAAAACAAGATTATTTTTGAACTGTAATGTATTGTTGTTTAAACTAATGTGCCATCAAACATCAAAGTTCTCTGCCTTTTATACATTTTTCTTTCTATTAACATTATTTTTGTTTTTCTTGTTTTATTTCTAGCATTCATTTTCATTATTTCTATTTTTGCGATTGAGTAGAGCGTTTCAACTTTTGTTTGGCGCCCAACGTTAGAAAAATCCATGCAAAAACAATAAAATGCATTTAAAGTTTTTTTTTTTTTTTTAAAAATAACATCAGCAATAACAACAAAACGAAAACAACAATGACAACAAACATTTGGAGTTGCCAACTTAAAGTTTCTGTTTGGCAAGCAAAGTTCAACACAATCATTAGAAAAAAACAATTGAAATGAGTTTTATTTTCGTTATTTGTTCTAAAAAAGAGCGAGTGTGTCAACAAGGTTCGTTTAATTTCCTAAATGAAAACATCAATTATTGCTGACACATGGGGGAATTGCGGGTAAACCAAAGTACAAAAATGTTTGTTATTAAAAAGATGTTGTTAAGTACTTCGGTTTATATTAGACCTATTTTGGATCCACCAGCAAAAAATTTTGTCATGACACAGTAGCTATCGTCAAAGTCATTGTCGCCAATTTTTATGTAAATACAAACATTTATATGTGCACAAAGACTCTATTCTGGAACTAAGCTTGTATGGGGATCGATTCGCCCCTTTTTCAATAGGCTTCGTTATGACCTGTACTTTGTGCACAAGACTTACATGGACAGCCAACCAGCCGAACGGATATCGTTAGATCGGCTAAGATAGTGATTCTAAGTTGATCGGTATACTAAAAGGACCTATATATTCACGTGTTGCAAATATCAACACAAATGCATAATGCTCTCTCCACCATTCTGGTGTAGGTATGAATATACAAACGTAAAAAAAATACATAAAATTAAACAAAAGATATAATTTTTAATCATTTGACCGGATGTAACACAGAAAAAATTAAGAATGTATTTCTATTTTTAAATAAGTGATATTAATTAAGAAATTAATTAAATTTGCACCAGTTAACAAATTAAAAATCAATTAAATATTTTCTGATGTTTACAAATTTTTCTGCAGCTAAGTTGTTGATATAAGTAAACGTTTAATTAATTTAATTAAATTTCTATTACACCTGATATCGTGTTTGATTAATGATTTAATTAAAAAAAAGTTGACGAGAATTTTTTCTGTTAATGGGTCTTCGCGTATTGGACGCGGATATTCGGTGCTCCAGAAATGATAATTCGGCTTTTTCACACATCCACAGAGATAAAAATGGACCTCGTCACCCATAATGATTTTCGATAAAAATTATTCCGAGTTCTTGAGGCGTATAAAAAATCATTTTATATTGATGTGTAGGGATGAGATTTTCATGCACTAAAAAATCGAAAATATGCGCATAAAATATGCACTAAAAACTACAAAATATGCATTACAAAAATAAAAAATATGCATTTAAAACTTCACCAGTTTCAATAAAAAACGCGCTTGTTTTTTTATTTTATATAAAACAAAATAAAAAATTCTATTCTTGTTTTTATTTATTTTTTAAAACTAAATTAAACAACTACATCATTTTAATTTTTGTTTGCAAAATATAAATAAATACCTTTTATATTATCAAAAGTAAGCCTTTGTCTGTTAAAAAGCTTCTGTATATGTAAAATGAGCTCTCAACGTTAACCGAAGTTGAGGCATACTTGAAGAATGCCAATTCATTTGAAGAATATTAATTTTCTAATTCAGATCCCACATTTGATTCCAGATCAAAAATAGTTAAAATTTGTTTTATTTTTTCGAAATCCTGTATTTTTTTTGCAACACATTTTGGATTTTTTTAATTTGTCGGGCTTTGTTTCCTTCCACATGTTAATTTTACTTTCTGCCATATCAATTAATTTGAGTTGACTATTAAGTGGACTAAATCCTTAATTTACTCTGCAACTCGGTGTAACCCATGTGCCAAGCAAGTAACATGTAACAGTTTTGGATAAAATATGTTAAGCCCATTGTAAGCCTTAACCAGGTAAGGTGCTGCATCGGTTAAAAAGTGAAGGATTGAGAATTGTCGACATCTTGTATTTTAAGCAGAGCTCCAAAAAAAAATTTATTAATTGTTTTTAATCCAAATTTTTAATAAGGCTTAAGTTCATGAAATTTAATTTTCATTAAATTATTTTTATGAAGAAAGGAATTTTACAACATGAAAATTTATTAAAATTGTTATTGATAATCTTTCATTCTTGACGTGGCTCGGGCTCGAACCCTGGCTGGCAGGTTACCATGACATGTTTCGATCGCAACCACTCGATCTCCTCAGATGAATTTTAATAAATTTTCATGTTGTAAAATTCCTTTCTTCATAAAAATAATTTAATGAAAATTAAATTTCATGAACTTAAGCCTTATTAAAAATTTGGATTAAAAACCATAAATAGTTCAACAAAATAACCACAATACTAATTATTGTTAAAGCTAAGGCACGAGCTCTATGTGTACATTTGTCCTTCAAGTTGTGCTGAAAAAGGTCAACAGAAAAGAGAAAGACAAAATGAAAAAACAAAAAAATGTACTTGGACTTCAAGAAAAATTCTTGACAAAAGTACGAAAAAACAGAAGTAAGGAAAAAACATGTAAAATCAATTAAAATGGATAATCATTCAGGAAAGCAAATTTCGATCTACCAAATGTTTAAATACAATTTGGTTTAAGGATTGATGTTTGACTATTGACGTCAGCAGTCGTCGATGGCTGCGAGTGTAAGACGGCAAATCCATCTGAGGAGATCGAGTGGTTGCGATCGAAACATGTCATGGTAACCTGCCGGCCAGGGTTCGAGCCCGAGCCACGTCAAGAATGAAAGATTATCAATAACAATTTTAATAAATTTTCATGTTGTAAAATTCCTTTCTTCATAAAAATAATTTAATGAAAATTAAATTTCATGAACTTAAGCCTTATTAAAAATTTGGATTAAAAACCATAAATAGTCCAACAAAATAACCACAATACTAATTATTGTTAAAGCTAAGGCACGAGCTCTATGTGTACATTTGTCCTTCAAGTTGTGCTGAAAAAGGTCAACAGAAAAGAGAAAGACAAAATGAAAAAACAAAAAAATGTAGTTGGACTTCAAGAAAAATTCTTGACAAAAGTACGAAAAAACAGAAGTAAGGAAAAAACATGTAAAATCAATTAAAATGGATAATCATTCAGGAAAGCAAATTTCGATCTACCAAATGTTTAAATACAATTTGGTTTAAGGATTGATGTTTGACTATTGACGTCAGCAGTCGTCGATGGCTGCGAGTGTAAGACGGCAAATCCATCTGAGGAGATCGAGTGGTTGCGATCGAAACATGTCATGGTAACCTGCCGGCCAGGGTTCGAGCCCGAGCCACGTCAAGAATGAAAGATTATCAATAACAATTTTAATAAATTTTCATGTTGTAAAATTCCTTTCTTCATAAAAATAATTTAATGAAAATTAAATTTCATGAACTTAAGCCTTATTAAAAATTTGGATTAAAAACCATAAATAGTTCAACAAAATAACCACAATACTAATTATTTATTAATTGTTGTTAAAAAAAAAAATTTTTGAAGGGTTGTTTTTATACAATTTGGAAATTTTTTGAAGAACTTTTTTTTATTATATGGAAATTTAAAAAATATATCACTCAAAAATGTTAAAATATGCATTGAAAACCAAAATATGCGAAAATATGCATTTTTACCAAAACAATATGCAAAAACAAATCGATGCCATTTTATCGCAAATTTAATGATTCGGAAAGATAATTGGTCGACATCGTTCTTAAGGCCGCTTTAGCCGACCGTAAATATAATTAAATGCAATGTAAAGTACCGTAACGCACTGTAAGCTCGTTTGTGCACTTATAGAACATGTAAGAACGTGTCAGCTGTTTTTCACAACCAAAAACAAAAAAGCATTAGTATACATAAAACAACACACACAGTGATGAGAATTAAAAATGTTGAAATGGTGACCGCTTTGCAGAAAAAGTACCAAGTGATTTAAATAGTATTAAAACGGTATTTCTTGCATGTATAAATAAATAAATAATTTAATATTTGATATTAATATTACAGATTTACAAAAACAAATATTTATTATATCATATTCGTACACATGTTCTTATATTAATTTCAAAATGTGCATACACCTAAACAAGGTTTTAATACTATTAAAAACCAGACTTTGTTTGTTTGTGGATATGTCTACATTTGTTAATTTCACACATCTAAACATATATTTGTATAAATGAAAATATGTATGGATTGTAACTTATTTTGTCAAAAGTCCACAGATATTATAACTGAAAAAATACCAAACAAAAAGAGTGATTTTACCCGCATTGCATTTAAAATATAAGCAGTCCATCACTATCTACAACTGTCACGTAACCTCGTAATGAAATTCTATTTTCTACAGGTTGGCACGTTACAGTTAAGTGACATTACAGTCAGTTAAGCATTTGCATTGCTTTCCATATAACAGAAACGATCAGCTGTTTACATTGCATTTACATTTCTACATTTACGGTCGGCTAAAGGGACCTTTAGACTATCGACAAAAAACATGCATTTGCATGGAAATCGCATCCCTATTGATGTGTATTTCGTATCTGTATACTTCACAAATGTCAAAGCAGAACTGACATTTAGTGCCACTTGCAACAATTAAATCATCTTCCAAAAGGTTGATGGTTTTTGCTTCACCTTTTCTAGTAATAAATGGTAAAAAGCATCCACTACAATGATGGAAAAAGCTATATATAAGAGTGTCATTCCGTTTACAATTTCTACAATATTAATGTTTAATCATATAAAGTGATAATATATTCTGGGTCTTTATGAGTAGCGAAGTTGATTTAACGCTGTCCGTCTGTCCGCATGTCTGCTGAGATGGGTTTTTCGAAGACGCCAGATACGATGGGGGCTAGGATGTTATACATTTATGTCGCATATAGTCGTAAATTATTTGCTATACAAATTCAGCAAGATCGGTCCTCAAATAACTGACTAATAACTAATTTTACAAAAAAAAACCCTTGTTGTTGTTTTTCTAATTTATTTTTATCTACTTATATTTGGAGAATGGCAAGAGCTAAATCATCTTGGCTATCAAAACACAACATTCTACCAAACATGGGCGGGATGGGACAAATGGGCGTGGCACATCCCATACAAAGGCTTTACAGATTTCTGTATATCTGGAGAACGGCAAGAGCTAAAGTTTCCAAATTAAGAACAAGAATCTTGGTTATCAATTCACAACACCCGACAAAATGTGAGCAGGATTGCATAAGTGGGCGTGGCACAAAGTTAAATTACTTATTCATATATCTTTCTGTTTTTATCGCACCATAAGGAAGGGCTTATAAGACTCGGCATATCCTTTTTTATATTATCCTTAAAAAATATTCAAATAAAAAACTTTGGGCTTAAAAAAAAATGTATGTGTTTCCGAATAGAACTAATTGTGTGATTGGCACCACTCAAGAAGAGGTGCGTTAATTAAAAATGTGTATCAATTTTTTTTAATACCCAACACTAAACTGAGAAGATCTAACTAAAAGAAAAAAAGTAAATGTTTTGGGCCTTTGGGAAATTTTAAGACAATCAAGTGAGGTCCGCCTGTCTTTTACTTAATACAAAGAAACGGCTTCACAGAAAGATGGTTTAGAAGACAAGTGTGCTTGTTAAATAATACAAACCAACCTGAAACCAATACTTTTCAATAGGTAGAACTTGGCTAGCCCACATATATTTATATTTCTAGGATAAGGATTTAAGGACTTTTAAAATTCCCTGAAATTTTATGTACTATTTTAATTTTTAAATGACATGATGACATAATGTTGGGACCATATGCAATTAACAAGGTAACCCCAATAGCCCAGCTGATTATTGTTTCGAACGTTACAGTATGCCACAATTTGTGAAAAATATTGTTTGTTTACAAAAAAGACTGTTGTTGCTAGAAAAACACATATTTTTATCAACACATAAGGCCTTATTATATACAGAATGAAAAACACTCGGGATAAATTAAGTTTTTTATACTTTCTTCAAGTACGAATAACAGTAAAAAGTACTTAAAGCAATCCAAAATGGGATTACTCTCGAAAATCAATCCCGTAATTTCTTAAAATATGTACAACATTTCTAAACAAAGTAAAAGAGATTAAACTTTTCGTTGGTTGTGCCACTCTGAGAGTAAAATTACAAAATGAGCGTTTTAATTTAATTTAACTTATTAAAGTTTTTTGCAGACACTTCAATAACACCACACAAGTAGTTAAAAAACGATTTGCTTGTTGTGTGTAGAAACAACAAAAACAAAAGAACAAGACGAAAACACATTATTCTCATGTTTAAAAAGTAAAATTGAAATCTCTTGCTTCTCATTTAGTTTATATTTCCATTTCATTAACTGCCTATTTTTAGAAAACGTAAACAAGTGAGTGAGTGAGAAATTATATTGAAAACAAAAACAAATTTTCGTTTTTAATTGTTGTTTTCAATATAACTTGTCACTCACTGACTTGTTTACGTTTTCTAAAAACAGGCAGTAAATGCCTTATTTATAAAAAATATTTCAGGTTAATAACAGGTTTATTAAACAGATTTTCATAGGAAATTCTTATAAATCAATAATATTTTTTATAAATATTGGGGTAAATCTTTAAAGTAAAAATTATCTGGAATGATGCTGGTGTTTTATAGTTGAAATTCTGTATTTTGTAGAAGTAAAACGGGTAAGTAAATCAATCATAATAAAATTCTCCTTCTAATTTCACTTTTGGTTTATTTCAAGTACGAATTCGGGATTGAATCAAATCTTGAATCAAGCGCAATCTTAGTTTAACTGAAATCAATCTTATTTCGGATTATTTAAGTACGAATTTGGGATTGAACATGGATAAGTTAAGTATTTCGCGTTTTAAAATCCGTACTTGAATCAATCTTTCTGTATTTGATTCAAGAAAATCCATACTAACCGCACTTTTAATACCGCTTCGGATTGATTTGAGTACGGATTGATTGATTTTTCTTTTGAGTGTACTTGTTCTAGAACTAAGGCTACCTTGTTAATTCTTCCATGATTGGTACTTTTTTCCCCAGACGTACCATATCAAAATGTCATATTTTTGTACTTTAGTACCATACGACACAAACATATTTATCCTTAGTAAAAGCCCTCTCATGTAACGAAATATTTTTTGTAATTAACTTCTCTCAGAGAATCAATCTCTGGGAAATGATAAAAATCACACAATAATGTTGACTTACTTTTCCAACAGAGACTTCATAAACAAATTTTTCTCATCATCACAAAGCAGACGACTGATTTCTCAGCAAAATCCGTAAAAAATACTCGTAAGGTCTGTCTGCTAACAAGTCTATAAATTTTATTTGCAAATCTTATTTGGAAGTGTGTGCATCTCTTTGTGTGTGAGCTCATAAATTGTCTATTGATCGATCTAAAGTACTTTGTTTAGTAAATACTTTTAGTACTGCAGATATTCTCACACACACAAACACACACAGGCACGTCAAGTCAATCTTTTGCGAGTGCACCACCAACCCACAAAAGAGTCATAAATTCAAATTACCCGTATGGATTTTTGTTGATTTTCCTTTGTTTTTGTTTCTACTCCCTCCCATTGAACGAGTGCATGTAATAAAATTTATTGACGAATGAGTTGAGTACACATATTACAGCATCTTCTTCCTCTGAGCTTCTCGTTTATTGATGAAATTAATGCATAATTTTCAAGTGGAAGAAGCCGAAGAAGAATCGATGTTTAGTTTGAATTTTTTACATGCCACTTGCTATTGTTGTTGACTTTACCTCTGGCGGTTCTTAAATATTGTTTTTGTTTTTGATGAGATTTTAATACATTCAGTCAAAAAATGATTTTCTTTTGTATATTTTTTTTTAGCAAGAATTGCTGAATACTTTTAATTTTTAGAGCAACAGAATCATCAGTAACTAACAATTGCTAATATATTAGTATTTGTTCATCAATGGCTTCTTAGTATTTTTTTTATTGTTGCCAAAATATTCGATTTTTCCATAGTCTGTCAAAAGTGCATGTGTGTGTGTTTTCAAATCAAAAATTGTTAAAATAAAAAGAAGAATCTTCCAATATGAAGGGGGCGGATGTCAATAAATTTAGAATTGTTAAATTTACCAGAGCTTCATTGTAAAACCATTGGCAGCAGTGCCTCAACATCAGACTTCAAATCACAGATAGTTATTATGTTTTTTTATTTTTTTCTTTTATGTTAAAAGTGTTAACTTGACTGTTTATACATTGTTTTTCGAGTGTGTTTTTTTGTTCATCTTCTGCATTTTGCCCAAAAGTACGAGTTACGATAACATTTTTTGTGAGTTTATTTCCAACTTGATGTGCGCGAAAAAGAACCTACCATGTAGTTTGTTGCAACTTGCAACAGTACGATTATTACAAAATTCGGAAAAAAATTAAATATATTTAGTGCTTTATAATTCATTTAAGATTTTTGATTAGAATTTTAAAATACCTGGTAAATTTAATTGCAACAAAATGATGGAAATTAATGACATCTATTTCGTTTTTATCTTTAACTAAACTGTTTTGTCTCCTGCTGTTGCAAGAATTATTTTTGGTCGTAAATATCAGGAATTGATATGGATTTTTTATAAACTGACTGAATAAGAATGCCTGTTCAAAAATTCCAAGTGACATTGTAACCAACAGCGGTATTTCGCCATAGTCTGCTTTTGTGTTCGTATTTACCTTGTGACGAAAGCAAATTTTAAATCAGTAAAAAAGTAATGCAGTCTACACCACTTTTAACGCAAGGCGGGGGTGTGTAGGGAAATAGATTAAGAATTTTTCACTGTTAGGTTTCACATCTTCCGGGGAAAAAGGTGCAGTCAATACCTGGAATGCGATAGAGGTTAAAATTGCGGCTGACCAGAGATCCTTTCAAGAACCACGGAAGTCATTGGTCCCCGGCGACACCGCTTTTACCGACTAATGGTAAGGCCAGCTCGAGAGTCATGTGGTGGCTGTGGCTTATACTCAAAGTCGCGCGATGGGAGAGCTTAAAAGGTCGTCTTCAAGGGCTAATTTATAACAACTTGTGGGAAGGTTCGACCTGCTAGGGTATTTTCCATAGTGCTGTTGCTATTGAACAGATGCTGCTAGCATGCCAAACAGAGCTCTTACGGAACCAGCTCCTAGGCAAATATATTTTTTTTGGAGTTACATACGTTATGATGCTTTAGCTTTATTACTGGAATAGGGTATTACAAAGGGACAAGTAGTAGTAAAAATTTAATCAGCACCTTTCATGTGGGCCTAATTTGATGGAGTTCTTAGCCAATGGTCAAAAAACAATACGTTTAATAACCGCAACTGTGTGTGTGAGCAACCAGCACACACAGGCAGCAATTTAAGTGTAAAACTGGACATTATTATACACTCGCCCCTTGTCGAGGAGCTGAATCTGTCTAACCTCCGCTGCTTTTGGAAATATGCTAGCAGCATATATTGAATAGCAAGAGTATCTAGGGAGATCCGCCAGTATTCCAAACTTTCCCACAAGTGTTAAAAATCAGTCCTTGAAGCCGACTTCAAAAGAAATCTCTTTCTGCTTTGAGTACAAACTAAGATGTTCATTTAATCGGGTTTTATTTTTGTTCGATTAAACGATTAATCGATATTAGGCATTTTTAACTTATTCGATTAAACGAATAAAATTTTTTAATTAATCGATTAATCGAATAATTCTATATTAAGAAATTTTATAAAATACGAGATTTTTTATTGATAATTTTAGAAAAAATTAGTATCTAAGTATATTAACATTATTTTCTAAATAAAATTTGTCAATGTAGTTCGAAACGGGCATTCCACCCTCTGCTATGCTTTTGCAAATAATTTTCTCTAAACAACCAATCAAGTATCTTGTTTAAATAATGTATTCATTGTACCTCCTTCGATTTTGTTGGTGGAGCATCTTCTTCAAGTTTATGTTTTAGTCACTGTGTAAGTGGTAAATTAATGAAGTTGTTGGAGAGCTTTAACGTTAATACATTTTTGGACACTATCCAAAAATGGCATTCTCTTTTCCCTTCTCTCCTATAACCTCAAGACTTGACGAGTCAAACTAGACGTGTGTGAGCCGGTACTAAGCTAATTTTAGGGTGAGAAACTGACTTCAGTTTTTTCCTTTGAGTACTCGTTGACCTTTAAAGGGTCAATCTGTAAAGTCCGCCTTGAGGCGGAGTTGAGCATTATCGTAATAATTTAAGATACATTTTTGACTAACATCCCGGCATTTTATGTGTAATTCCCCAGTCCACCTCCAGACAATATTAATACACTTCCCGGCAGTTTCTATGTTAATGTCCAAGCCCGCCACCTGACGGGCTCAGTAAAAACATCCATATCCAGCAGCGAATTTATTTTTGAAAATGAAAACTTATTATACATTTCAATTGAACGTTTAGATACGCACCAGTAATTTTTGCGGCTCGATCTAAAGCTTTGAAATATTATTTTTTCGATGCACAATATTAACTTTCTTCACAAAGAACAAACAATGATCGTTTTCGCTCAAATTCAAGATGACAATGTATTTTTTGCTTACATGGAGAAAACTGTTGTGCATTTTTTATGCACAAGCTGTTTATAACTATAAAATGTTTGGGTACATTTCGGATGTTAGCCGGATTAAAATATACCATCAACGGCGATGGCTACAAAATCATGGCCGCTCAGCTCAGCCGCTCAGCGCAGGTCTCTTCTGATTAATTGCGACAGCACAATAAACATAGCAAGCAAAGTTTATTAATTTAAGACACTTTTTGGGCGGCGCGCAAAATGACCCCAGGAAATATGGCCCCAAAAGTAAAATGAAAAACGGCCCCAAAATTTTACATGAGATACAACAACACGCCATTTTGGCGCAATTTTTTTGTTTTTTTTGGGTTATTTTTAATATTTTCGTTAGGGTGTTTTTGCATTTTAAGTGGCATGAAATATTACCCCAATATCAAGGTATGAAAAATGGCCCCAAATAAAATTATAATTTTTACTTTGGGGCTATTTTTCGTCTACAAATAAAAAAATGCAAATTTTAAGAAATGAAAAATCACCCCAAACATTTTTACACAAATTTTATAAAATTCTATGTAAAAGTTTCTAGGGATGGTATAAAAAACCCGAATTCTTATACCAAAGTAGAGAAAATCCTTGCCGGTTATGCAGGGATGATTTAGTTAGCGAAGCCGGTGTTTGTTAGACCATAGAGAAAAAAATCCTTTCACCCGGCCGAAGGCCGGCTATATTGAGAAGCTTTAGTTACCGAAACCAGAGTTCGTCAAACAATAGAAAAGAAAATCCTTGCGCCCGGCCGAAGGCCGGCTATGTAGTGAAGCCTTAGTGAGCGAAGCCAGTGTTCGTTATACCAAAGAGAAAAAAATCCTTTCACCCGGCCGAAGGCCGGCTATATAGAGAGCTTTAGTTAGCGAAGCCAGTTTTCGTTATACCATAGAAGAGAAAATCCTTGCGCGAGGCCGCAGGCCGTCTATTACGTGAAGCTTTAGTAGGCAAAGCCAGTTTTCGTTATACAATAGAAAGCCCAACCATGCCGAAAGCCCAACCATTCTATCAATCGTACGATTTTTAAAACCAAAACTGTATAATTATCCGGATTTTGAAATCGGGACTCTAAATTTGTGATTTTTAGTTTCGGGCATATGAACTCCACCGAAAATGTTTAATGTTACTTTCTTTGTGTTCTTTTTTGAAGTTTAAATTCATTATAAATTTTGAGGTGATTTTTCATAATGAAGAATAATAACCCCAAATTTAGGGTCATATTTCATTTTATTTTTAGGGTTATTTTTAATTTTTTTGGTGTAATTTTTCATTAAAAAAATGGGGCCGTATTGCATTATGAAAAATAGCCCTAAATTTGGGGTAAATTTTCATTTCTTTTTTTGGGGCCATATTTCCTGGGGCCATATTTCGCAGCGCTCACTTTTTGTTTAAAAAGCAACAACAATATTTTTAAACTATTGTAAAATGTTTGACAATATAACATGACAGATTACCTTGTGAATGTCCCATATATATTATTATTATTATTCGATTAATCGGTATAAATTCTTCGATTAATTCCGTGATCGATATTAGCAATTTTAAATTATTCGAACAATTAATCGTTTAAAATTGTTCGATTAATTGAACAAGAATTAATCGACTGAACACCCTAGTACAAACCACAACCATCACTTGATCCTCTGGGTGGCCTAACCAATTGGTAGTCTGAAGCCGTATCCCCATAGTCAGCCCCGATCTCACTAACTTTGTCAATTTTTCAACTATGCCGAATTTCAGATATGGACTGTTCCTGATTTTACAACAAGGCATACCCCTAAAAATCCTACCAAACAAAAACTACAACTTTTTTTTAATGAAGTATTGGACTAGATATAAAAAAATTAATTTCGATGATCAATAACACAAAAAATTATAACCAAATATTTTTTAAAAATCGTTTTTAGAACATAAAAAATAAAAATGAAATTTTTTTGAAAAACCAAGATTCGAACCAAGTAACTCACAATTTCTAACCTAAACAAATCCCCTCGACAACTGAGCCATGAAGGAAAGTTGTTTGAATATCATTAACATGAAATATAGCCCGTTTTACGGTTCACAACTAAGTCAGTTGAGTTGAAAAGGGAGGGACATCGTTAAATCAACTTCGAGTTGCATAAGGACCAAGAATATATATACTTTATAGGGTGTAGGAACAATATTGTGGAACTTACTAACGGAAAGTTATATAAGTTAACACAAATTATGTTTAAAATCTATTTTTTTGGAAATAACTAAATAAGACACAAAATAAGTTCACAAGCTGACGTTGCGTATTTTGCAATACAACAACGCAGCTTATTTCACAATAATTCCATTGCACATGCCAATGGTTGATATCCGATACCCACATGGGGTGACTGCCAACAGCCAGGAATACTGCAACTCAACAAATTCCCATCAACAACATTGCACAACGATAGCAACAACATCGCACGCGCCGTCTGCTGATACCAAATACTCGAATGGCGTGATCAACAAAACCTGTTAATAAGTAGGGTAGTTTTTAAGAATATTGTACTTTTAGTTTTGATACCAAATAAAGAACATTGTTGTGTCGCCATCCGCGCACAACAATTAATTTTTTTATTAAAAAATTCTATCCAGGATTTAATTGGCGCCCGAGCAGGGACCCAAGGATAAAAGGTCCCCCGGTATCGAAAAAAACAAAAGTCAAGCCTTGCCAAGCCCCTCAGTAATCCGTAAACGATAAACAGGAGTGACGTGAAGTCACAGCTTGGTAAGCCCGTGCCCCGCGGATTAACTAGATAATAGAAATTATAAATAAGGAAAAGTGAAACAAAAAAATTTTAAAAAATTAATAAAAATAAAAATAGTGACATTAAAACAAAATTTTAAAGGAAAAATTTTAAATAAAAAATTAATTCTGAAAAAAACAGTGATGACAAAGTTTAAAGGAAAATTTTTAAATGAAAAAATTATAAAAAAATAGTAACATTAAAACAAAATTTTAAAGGAAAAATTTTAAATAAAAAATTAATTCTGAAAAAAAAACAGTGACAACAAAGTTTAAAAGAAAATTTTTAAATGAAAATTAATATAGAAAAATTATAAAAAAATAGTGACAAATTTTAAATAAAAATTAATGCTGAAACAGTGACGACAAAGTTTAAAAGGAAATGTTTAAATGAGAAAAAATTATAAAAAAATAGTAACATTAAAACAAAATTTTAAAAGAAAAATTTTAAATAAAAAATTAATTCTGAAAAAAAAAACAGTGACAACAAAGTTTAAAAGAAAATTTTTAAATGAAAATTAATATAGGAAAAATTATAAAAAAATAGTGACAAATTTTAAATAAAAATTAATGCTGAAAAAAAACAGTGACGACAAAGTTTAAAAGGAAATGTTTAAATGAGAAAAAATTATAAAAAAAATATAGTAACATTAAAACAAAATTTTAAAAATTTTAAATAAAAATTAATATCGAAAATTTTGAAAAAAAAAAAACAGTGACATTAAAAGAAGAGTGAAACGAAGGAAAAACAATTCTTTTTTTAAATAAAATTATAGAAAATTTTTTGGAAACAGTGACACAAGAATTAGAGGGAAAACTAAGGAAGTAAATAGAAAATTAAAAGAAATAACCATTAAGAATACATAAAAATAAGTGCAATTTCGAAAAAAAACTCTTCCTAAAAAGGTGCAAATAGCAAAAGCATTAGAAAATTTGTAATAAATAAAAATTATTAGTATTGTGATTAAATTGTGAACTTGGAAATAATGTCAGCTATAACAAACAATATCAACAACACCAGCTACTCATCAGTCATCAAGTGCCTCAAAATCATCCAGGAGAGCAGTATGGTTCTTAGATTAATGTAAGATTATTCCTTTTTTTTATTATTATTATTTTTTTTTTCATATTTAAGTATTCAAGAATCAGATTGTTAAAAGAAAAAAAGTGAAACTTTTATTATTTCATCCGTTAACATAAAATATTTCCGAAAACAATGTCAGAAGACGAGACTATAGATCAACTGACAGACAGATTAAATAGAACATTAAATATGAGTTTAAATGGATCATCCGTCCATAACAGTGGCTCCTCGGGGCTTAATAACATTCAGAGGGAACAGATAAGGGAGATTCTGAACGAAGTTCTGGGATCACAAAGTCCTCACTTGGAGGAGGAAATAGATCAACCCATCGGAACTGTAACGAAATTAGAGGAATTAGACAAAGTACCGGACATTGTACGGACGCTACGTGAATTTTCTGGGCAACCGGGGGAATTTAACTCCTGGCGTAAATCGGTGGATAGGGTAATGGAACTCTTTAAGTCCCTCCAGGGGACAGGACGATATTATGCAATTTTGCACACCATTAGAACAAAGATAACTGGTGATGCAGATACTGCATTAGAGTCATACAGAACACCTTTGGATTGGCCCAGGATGAAGAAATGTCTGATGATGCACTATTCCGATAAAAGAGATATCGGAACTTTGGAGTATCAAATGACAGTTCTGTGCCAAGGCAATAGGCCTATAACTGAGTTTTATCAAGCTGTTTATCAGCATCTTTCACTGATACTTGACAAAGTATCATGTTTGAATCTAGATGAGGGAAGCCTTCGATCAATGACGAACACATATAGGGATAAAGCCTTGGACACGTTCGTTAGGGGTCTAAACGGCGATCTTCCACGGTTGTTAAGCGTCCGTGAACCTGCTTCCTTGCCTGAGGCACTACACATCTGCTTAAAGTTAGACAACATGGCATTTCGCATGAACTATGCACATGGACAAATATAAAAGGGGAACATACAGAGGGACAGAATTGGAATTACCAATCCGTTCACGGGAAATAGACAAAAATTCTTTCCCGAGCTTGCTTATGTTGGCGGTACGGTACATAGAAGACCACCATTGCCACCCCGTAATACTCCTGTACCGAACTATAACCCAAATTACAGTCCCAACCAGAACTTTCGACCAATCGGTTACCAACGATTCGGCCCAAGACCACAGTTTAATCAAGGAAACCCAAATGGTTTCCAGAACCATTATAACAGACCCCAATATTCAACCCCGAATTATCCTACACCGGCACCTAAAGTAGAACCTATGGAGGTAGATAGATCCATACAATCCAGACAGGTTAATTACATGAATAGACCACACGATACAGCCTTCAAGAGGGCACCTACTTCATCCATACAGGCCCCTCAGAAAAAGATGCAAAGGAATTTCCACGTTGTAACGAACAACGAAAGTAGAATTCAACAACCATCCCATGATGTCAATAATTACTACCAGGAAGAGGGCGCAGTTGGTGGAATGAATGAAATTGACGAATATTATAGGCAATTTGCCAATAGCGGGCTGGAGATGGCTGAGTATCCGCCTGAAAATTCGGAAATTGGGGAGAATGACCCCAGAACAACTGACTATCCACAGGAAGATTTAATCAATGACCTGAATTGTTTTTGGTTAAATAGTTCCTCGCTCCCATACTTTCGAGTTAGAACGAGGAACGGCCAAACTCTCAAATTCCTTTTAGATACGGGTAGTAATAAGAATTATGTAAAGCCAAGTTTAGTTACTAATCATATACCTAACCAGGAGAAATTTAGCGCAAAATCGATTACGGGAGATGTGGAAATAACACATCATGCACTTTTGAAAATGTTTGGCATCAATGATGTTTCCATAAAATTCTTCATATTACCAGGGCTACGAACCTTTGATGGAATATTGGGCAACGATAGTTTGAAAGAATTATCAGCCGTGATTTATACATCAAAGAATTATTTTACTGTAAAAGGAGAGATAAAAATCCCGATATTCCAATATATTTCCCAAGACGCACTCTCTAGGCCTCCAGAGACAGGCATAAATTCCCTGTCAGGTACAGTGCACAGTAGTGACAGTTCTCCACAGGACCTTATTCCAAGCATAGAAACACCAATAAACGTGTTCAAAAATCAAATCTTTCTCACCATAGGCGAACCATCCACGTACCAATTTAAAATTATATTTCCAGGGTTTCATCGACATCTGATAAACGAACCTAACTATGACGAACAAAAACTGACAGAAATTCTGAAAAGGTACTTGAATCCGTCCGTTATTAATGGCATAAAAACTCCTGAACCGATAATGGGGAAAATTCAGACAATCTATCCGAATCATTTTTCAAGCTACAAATGTCGATTTACACAACTGGTGGTCGACGATATAACGTCAGAAAACGACCAGGAAAATATAATCGTGGAGACACACAATAGAGCCCATCGTAATGAAAAGGAAAATAGGTTACAAATTATGGAAAAGTTTTACTTTCCGGGAATGGCAAACAAGATTAAAAGGGTCATAAAATTATGTTCCACTTGTAAGAGAAATAAGTATGAAAGGCATCCCAATACGCCTGAATTAAAAGAGACACCTATACCAACTCATCCTGGTCACACGGTCCACCTTGACATTTTTTCCACAGACAAAAAATTGATACTAACGTCAATTGACAAATTTTCAAAGTATGCCCAGACCAGATTACTAAAAGGGCGATCGATAGAAGATGTTAGGGGACCTCTTAGAGAGATTTTATTTTTTTACGGGGTACCAAAGAATATTGTCATGGATAACGAACCTTCTTTAAATTCAGCCTCAATCCTATTCATGATGAGGGACGATTTGAAAATAAACGTCTTTACCACCCCATCCTATAGAAGCGAAGCGAATGGACAAATAGAACGGTTCCATTCCACTTTAGAGGAGATAATGAGATGTTTGAAGAGTGATGGCACATCTAGGAACTTCGAGGAACTGTTGGAAAGATCTGTGAATGAATACAACCATACCATTCATTCGACGATCAAGAAGAGACCTGTAGATCTCTACTTTGGTCGAACAGTAGACTTCTCACCTCAAGATTTGGAGATAACCAGATTATCCAACGTTGACCGACTGAAGCGCAAACAGGAAAATGACTTGACATTCCATAATAAAAATAGGAAACCAGTAAAGGAATACGTACCGGGTCAATTGGTCTACGTTAAGACAAATAAAAGACTAGGGACAAAACTTTCTGGCCGGTTTAAAGAGGAGATAGTGAAGGAAAACCGTAATACAACTATAGTTACGGAAAGTGGGCGAGTTATCCACAAGAGTCACATCAGAAATTGATAAATTTCTACATCTTATTCCTCACCTTTTTTTTTCCTTTTTTTCAGTTTACTAATTACTAGCGTCCTTGCGGATTTTAACATTCTTGACTACTCTAATGCGAGACTGATAACCATCCAGAACGGAATCGCAAGAAAACAGAACGGCACCTTTAAAGTTATACATTCCATTGACCTAGAACAATATCGAGTTTTGTCACAAGATATCGAATCCACATTGAACAGTAATATTACATATAGTCATCCGCTCCGTCCGTTTTTAAGACAACAAGTGTCCGATATTAATGGACTCCTCAAACGATTAAGCCCGAAAATGAGGAAAAGATCTATCGATATTATTGGTAGTGCATGGAAATGGGTTGCTGGAACTCCAGACAGCCACGATTTTGAAATCTTAAATCAGAAAATTAATAATTTATTGGAGAATAACAATAGACAAATGATTATAAACGAACTGACAACTAGCAGAATACAAGACATTTCAAATATTACAAATGAAATATTAAAAGTAAAACGGGAAGATTTTAATAATGAACTGGCAAATACATTAGAACACAAATTAACGTTAATTGAAAAAGAATTACAAAACATTGAATATGCAATCCAATGGGCTAAAGTAAGCATCGTAAATTCATTTATTTTGTCAAAAACTGAAATTGAAAATTTAAATCATGTTTTAGAAAATTACAATATTCCCATTTTTAATGTAGATGAATTGTTATCTTTTGGAAGTGTAAAAATTGTAACAAATAATAAAGAAATTTTATATATTTTAAGTATTCCCATTGCCCAAAATGATATTTGTAAAATTTTCTTAGCAAAGCCAGTAAAGATTGGAAATACAATTGATAAAATAGAATATGAAAAAATTTTGGATTGTAATAATAATTTATTCGCTATCAAGGATAGCTGCAAAAGCTACAATGAATTAACTATATGTAATAGAGATAAGCTCGTGCAATTAAATGATAACTTTTGTATAACTAGTTTATTTAGAAATAAAATAGGAAGCTGCACACAGGTTAACAACGAACACGTACCCGCCATAGAGGAAATTGGAAGCGACTTACTACTACTGAATCAATATATTGGGAAAATTACAGTGAACAAAGAAGAGATAAAATTGAATGGAACTTATTTAGTGAAATACTTTAACACAACAGTCAACATCGATGGTCGAGAATATTACTCGAAAGAAATAAGCGGCAATAAACCTCTTCCAGCCTCTCTACAACCAAAAGCATGGAATAGCAAAACTGAAGAAATTCTCTCATTACAGAGACTACAAAAACTTAATGTGGGAAACATCAGAAGATTGGAAGTATTAGAAAACAAAAATAAATTTCTAATGACATCAAGCATCATTATCGTTATATCCGTTTGTGCCACCATCATTTGGATCGCTAAGAAGAAGAAAACAAAACCAAAAAACGAAACAATAGAAATGGAAGTAACTCAACCGGAATCTCCAATTACTATAAAACCCACAGAAAGGAAAACTGGGAAAAAGAACTCCACCATTTACGACATCCATACATTTTAAGCAATCGGGACGATCGCATTTAAGGAGGGAGGAGTTAACACAAATTATGTTTAAAATCTATTTTTTTGGAAATAACTAAATAAGACACAAAATAAGTTCACAAGCTGACGTTGCGTATTTTGCAATACAACAACGCAGCTTATTTCACAATAATTCCATTGCACATGCCAATGGTTGATATCCGATACCCACATGGGGTGACTGCCAACAGCCAGGAATACTGCAACTCAACAAATTCCCATCAACAACATTGCACAACGATAGCAACAACATCGCACGCGCCGTCTGCTGATACCAAATACTCGAATGGCGTGATCAACAAAACCTGTTAATAAGTAGGGTAGTTTTTAAGAATATTGTACTTTTAGTTTTGATACCAAATAAAGAACATTGTTGTGTCGCCATCCGCGCACAACAATTAATTTTTTTATTAAAAAATTCTATCCAGGATTTAATTTATATACCCTCTTACCATCGGTGAAGGGTATAAAACCAGGGTACAGATCTATTAATATTAACAAGAAATTGTTAATATTGTTTGACATGTTATCCGCCTGTGGGAAACATAGCAGAGTGCTACCGGACGCGTCACAGGTTGAGGATAGTGGTAACCACCGCCCTTAGACAGTCAGCTGTCACAAGGGGAGAGTCTCGGTGGGTTTCTCGAGCTCCCGCAAATACCGTGTATGCCAGTGATCCTTGAGATGTCATGGCGATTAATTGGCGCTGTGTGATTAAATATTGCCTGTGAAGAAAAACTATCTTACGCCATTCGAAATTACACATTAATCCCTCTAAACACTATGTTTAAGTTGAAGGCAACACTTTTGAAAGATCAAAAAATTATTCCGAAAAGGCGTAAGAGATAAGCGTTAGTCACGCATGATTTGTCCTAATGTACTTTTAAATTCAAACGCCTCACAAAAAGGATCCATATAATACTCATTTTTTTAAGCATATTTTTGTAAATAGTCTATCACCATAATTCCTATTTGTTGAATAAAATGTTAATTCTACCAGAATAAATTTTATTTCACCCACCTCTTTTCTCTTAATCATCAATTCTAACCTTTTGAATTTAAAATATTGATATGTAGTTCCGCTTTAAACATTTTTTTTATTAATGGCATTCATTTTGCTTAAACCTCAATAAAATTTAGCAATAAATTTAATTTAAATAAATTTTACATGTTGAAATTTCCAAAACGAATTTGTGAATATTCAAACGTTAAGAGAAGTTTGTTCAGCACAAGAGTTCTGTTGTTGTACGAATATGAATATAAAAAAAATTAAGTTCAGGTAGACTTGTAAAACGTTTAATTGTTTAATATCACGAAACTAAACATTTTGACATCATCAGCACTTGCATTGTACCGAGTTGAGGTTGATGATTCAATATGGATGCAACAAAAATCCAAGACACGTCACTTTTAAGGCAGGGGTCAATGGAAGATATTTAAATCACCTGTTGCTACAACGACAGTATGACGGAACAATATTTTATTTTTTAGTTAAAACTACCATATAAATTAATTAATTTTTAATTAAGATGTTTTGTTTGTAGCTTTGATTAATGAACTATCTGGGAAATAAAAAGTGAAGGAAATTTGAGAAATTTGTATTCCTAATTAAATTTTGTAGAAAAAGTTTCCAGTGGGTCCAAAACATTTAATTTAGTTAGAACCATGGACTTATTATCATTAATTTAAAAAAAACTTTCTGTCTACTATGTGCATGGGGCTTCTTATGGTGTTTTCTTTTCTACAAAATAATGTGACATTTTATTTAAAAAAATGCAGTTGCCTGTTTCTTTAAGAATCAGACACCAAATTGAATTTTTATTAAATAAAATGTCACATTTTTTGTAAAAAAGAAAACACCATTAGTTTTATTTTAGGGTATCACAAAAATTTGGAGCCTCACTTTGTTAAAACTAAATTAATTTTGTTTGTTTGTATGGGGAAGTATTTTTTGTACTATTTGGAAAAAACCATTGTTGCATCATTAAGTTCTACTAAATTTGATGTAAAATCTAAGCCAAAATCTAATCACGAAGAAGATTTTGTTTTGTTCGGAATCCTAGTTAAAAAAATATCTAGATTTTGGGCGAAATCTCGTAAGTACTAGAGTTGGTTGTAATGTAAATGGGCTACTACAGCTTTTAAGAGAACCTGGATTTATTCTTACTTGTTTTTAGAAGCCTTTCAAGAAGCGTTTTAAGTAGATGCGAGAAGGCAACATCTTGGATTTTAATGACACGCCGTGTAAAATTGAAATGAAGTTGAAATGCGGGTGCAAGGCCTTATGCCTGCGAAAAACAGCTCTAAGAAGGCCCCTTTAATATTTATTTTGCCTGCTGCGGCATTATGGGTTTGTGCTATTATGTGTAACAGATATAAATATTTAACGATTTCGGTTCATCCGGCTGGACAGCTGGTTAGATGTCCATGTAAACTGTGGCCGCATTGTACAGTTTTGAATATAATTTGATGAAATTTAGCACATACGTTTAAGGACGAATTCTTCTGCAAATGGTTAGAATTAATATACAATAGCAAATAGTGGGGGCACGAACTGCTATTAAACCATCTTATTATGTTGGTTTTTAGATAAAATTTGTCCCGAAAATATCTTTTACATCTTAATTCAGCATACTTATTGTTTTTTGGAAACAGTCACTATTTTAAAGAAGTGTTCGTAAATAAACAGTACATTATTAAGCGTTCTGCCCACACACCCAAGAACGAACAATGAATTATAAATTAGTAATGCAATTAATTCCCAACAAACTTGGAATACTATTCGTGAAATAGGAATTGGCAATGCACACGGCAATATTGACCACCAAGTGGATGCAAATATGCTTAACAGAACGTTTACTAACGCTCCTGTTATCCAAGCAAAACCTTCTTTTTTTAATTTTTCTTCGGACACTTTAAATACAGCTAATGGGATAATTGGGGAACACTTCCAATTTTCTTGCGTTACTCAATATGATGTTTTTTCAACGTGCTCTTTAATAAAATCAAACGCAGTGGGAAGTGATAACTTAAATCCAAAATTTATAAGATTACTTTTGCCATTGATTTTGCCATATGTTACTCATTTGTTTAATACCATCATAATGTCAGGTATTTACCCGTTAAATCAGAAACATGCAAAAATTGTGCCATTACCTAAGTCGAGTGGAGAATACAGACCTATAGCCATCTTGTGTTTTCTATCGAAAGTCTTGTAAAAACTTTTGTATAAACAAATGATTACGTACAGTTTGCTATCCAACACACAATCTGGTTTTCGTCAGAGTCATAGCTGCGTAACGGCTCTTGTGGAAGTTAGTGAGAACATACGGCAAGGATTGGAAAATGGAAATATAAATTTTTTGGTGCTTCTTGACCATTCTAAGACTTTCGATACGGTAGATCAGGACATACTCATCCGAAAACTTAAACACTTTTTTAGATTTACGAACACGTCAACCAAACTTATATAATCCTATCTTTCAGAACTCACACAATCGGTGTTTGTGAACAATGTATGGTCGGTTAGCTTATCCTTGGCTAGGAGAGTGCATCAGGGTTCTATTCTAGGTCCACTTTTATTTTCATTATATGTTAATGATTTGCCAAAACAACTCACTAAATGTAATATGACTCAGTTAGTAGGAGAAAATTTAATGTCTTGTTTAATAACATAATAAAATATGTGTATGGATTAAGACGGTTTGAACATGTTTCCTCTGTTGCCAATAATCTTTATGGAGTATCCTTTGAAAGTCTTCTAAAAAGTCGCCCTCTTAGTTTTTTACATAAAATAATCAACATTCAAACACCTAAATATAAAATACGTTTTTTTTCAATCGCCACGAAATCGAAATATTGTAATACCTCGACATCATTTACTTGTATCTGAATGTCAGTTTTATGTACATGCCGCTCGTCTTTAGAACAATCTTCCACAAAGTCAACAATTAAACAGCAATGCTAATAGTTTCAAAAATATTTTTAAATTTTTTTAATTTTTTTAGATAAGGCCATGATGGCTTTATCTCTCATTCAATAAGGAGATAAAGCCTTTATTGGTTTATTTTTATTTAAATGGGAGATAAAGCCATCATGGTCTTAGCTCACATTAGCAATACTATAAAATTGAATTCGGAACTTTTTGAGTTTTTTAATCAAATTAACATTTATTGAGTTGATGTAAATATAATTGAAATGTAAAAAAAAAAAAATTTTTAAATGAAAAGCAATGCAAATAAAATATTTTATAACAAAATTTTAGAGGATTTAGTGGAGATTTTTGGCAATTCAAAAATATATGTTTTGTGGATAAAAATTTACAATTTGATATAATTTGAAAAACATTTGACAACATTGTCGCTCATATGCGGTGTTTTGACGACATCTGAATTAAGTTTGGAACAGAATAGTCGCAGCAGTACAACGTTACGAATAGCGCTGCAAGCTGTCTTAAGTTAAAAACGGCAGTTTTAAAGTAGTGTCAACAGAATACGTAGTTGTAGTAGTCGTTGCAGTTAAAGTTGAATTTTGAACTTTGTTGCGCTACAGAACATTCGTCAGCTTCAGCTACTACTACAACTACTTTATTGTGTTCCAGGCCTTAAAGCAGCGATAGGCAACCTTTAATATTACATTTTGCGATTGCATAAATTCTAAATATGTTGTTAATTTTTCAAAAAATTTTAATTAAAAATTTTCCAATATTGCAGCATACTAATTAAGCAAACTTTGTTTTTTAAAATTAATAAATGGAGACAGTATTAAATAAATTGAAAATTAAGATTTATATTGAAATTGAAATTAAAAAACTTGTATCAAAGTTTTTCTTGGGATTCAAAAAATTAATTAACAAGGTTTCGTTTAAATGTGCTAAATTCCCATTTCATACTATTGATAAACTGAAATTTATTGTTGATGGGATAAGCTAGAAAAACTAAAAATATTATACAAATACAACTGTTAAGCGAATAAGAATTATAAACCCCAGTTTGATAACTAATTTTTTGAATCCCAAGAAAAACTTTGATAACTAGTATGCATGTGGCAGTGTAAATAAAACTGAACTGGCAAAATAAAATAAAGTAATTTGTTTTAATTTGGTTTCTCTTGTAGCCGGGACTGTAAGAAAAGATAAACTCACTGTTTATTGTTGTTGTTTTTATTTAAGCTTTGATATTGTTACAAGTAAAACTGGGGTTTATAGTTCTTATTGGCTTTACAGCTTTATTTGTTTAATATCTTTAGTTTTTCTAAAATCTTTGGATGAAGTTTCATGACGATCTTGCCTAAGCGACCAGTGAATGGCTTTATCTCTCATTTGCGAAAAAAATATGGCAAAATTTTAAATATGACCTAACCTCGCAATGATTGGGCAATAAAGCCATTACGGCTTTATCTTCCATTCAATTGAGCAAAAATGCCATCATGGCCTTATCTACCATAGTTTTAAAGCACCCCCCGATTATACAAAACCACTTCCCTATAATGAATCTGCATGCGACCAGAAATCAAATGCATATCGTGCACTTCGTGATTTTTTTGGTCAATTTGATCGTCCAAATGTGCGTACAATCGCAAAAATCGTGGAAAAATTCGAGCAAACCGGGTCTGTAGAAGATGTGAGAACACCAGTGCATGCTCGTACTGCTCGTACTGCAGAAAATATTGCTGCTGTTCGCGATAGTGTGGCTGGAGAGCCGTCCACCTCAACTCGTCGTCGTGCCCAACAATTGCACCTCTCACGCTCGTCGTTGATGAACATTATGCATAAAGACTTGCATTTACACGCTTACAAGGTGCAATTGGCACAAGAACTAAAGCCTCTTGACCATTCCAAACGTCGTGAATGGGCAGAATGGTGGCAAGAAATGGCAACAGTGGATGATCAATTTTCGAAGAAAATCATCAGGATGAGGCACATTTTCAACTCAGTGGATTCGTCAATAAACAGAATTGCCGCATTTGGGCGAATGAGAATCCAAGAGTGATTGTCGAAAAACCAATGCACCCACAAAGAGTGTCTGTTTGGTGCGGTTTATGGGCTGGCGGCATCATAGGGCCGTATTTTTTCCAAAATGAGGCCGGTCAGGCAGTTACTGTGAATGGTGTTCGCTATCGTGAGATGATAACGAACTTTTTATGGCCCGAATTGGAAGATATGGATGTAGACGATATGTGGTTTCAGCAGGACGGTGCCACTTGCCACACAGCTAACGAAACAATGGCTCTTTTGCGCAACAAATTCAATGGCCGTGTTATCTCACGTAATGGCGATGTCAATTGGCCGCCAAGATCATGTGATTTGACACCGTTGGACTTTTTTCTTTGGGGTTATTTGAAAGAAAATGTGTACGTCGATAAGCCAGCAATAATTCAAGAGCTAAAGGATGAGATAATTCGGCACATTAACGGCATAGAACCTCCATTATGCCTCAGGGTCATCGAAAATTTGGACCATCGGATGGAGGTGTGCCGCCGTGGTCGCGGCGCCCATTTGGCCGATATTTTGTTCCATACATAATTGAGTAATACCAATATATCATAATAAAATAAAATTACAATAATTTCCTAAATAGAAACTTAATTATACAAAACTTTTACATTTTTCCACTTTTGTTAAAAAAAACTGATGTTTTATTTTTTATAACACTTTCACGTGCAGCGAAAATCGATTTCAGCTTTGCTTCATTGGTTAAAAATGGGGCCTTGGGTTATTTATGGACCGACTTCCACGAAATTCCACAGTGTGATTTCTAGTCGTTTAAAATTCATTTGCGCAAATTTTATATTATTCCGTGCATTATTCCACCATTTATGTTAGTTTTTGTAACAAAATTATCAATGTTTTAGGGTGGTGGTTCCACATTTTGATTATAGCTCCGATCGTTCTAAACCGATTTTGAATAAATACATGCAATTTGACCCAAAGTTTGTTCTTTTTTTTTGAGTTTTTGGAAAGCAAGAGTGTTTTCCACAAACGGACAGCCAGATGGACATGGCTAAATCATCTTATGGGGTCGTAGATGCATAATAAAAAAGTTTCACATGGAGTGACAAACTGAGTACTCCCTGGTTCACCACAATTGTTGGTGGAAGGAGGATATACAAATATATTCATTCCAAAACTTGACGGCATGGAAATTCATTATAAAGAGATCAAATTACAGTACAATTTAAATAAAAAGCTTTGTTTTTTAAATCAGTTCATAATATGGAGAGCTATAGAGAAGTTCGACTGAACATTTTAAACGCTATGTATTTCGAAAACTTATTACTTTGGCCCATTTATGTAATTTTAATTTTTCTTTATATCTTTTTTTTAAATAAATAACAGCATTTAAAAATCTTTTTATAAAAATGTCATTGTTATACCAGAGTTATGAACCGTGTAATCATCTTTTAACGCGTAAAAAATGTATTATTTTAATAAAAATCCAAAAATGTCACTATTTTATGGATATTTTTAACATTTAACATTAATTGATGACCAAAACTAAAAAATTTTGCAAAAAAAAGTGAACTTAATATAGAAGAATTAAAGCAAATAAATAAAAATTAGAAAAAATACGTAATAGAATTCATAATAATGTGTATTGAGTTAAACTTAACCTTCATTAATTCAAATCGAATAAATGACATGTGCGACAGGCTACAATAAATACTAAATCCGTACTCGATAGAACAATAACGTGACTTCATTTTAGAGTTTCTTGTCATCATCTTCTTTGATTGCAAGTTGCAACATACATTCTAATTCTTTTGATTTTGGCATCAACAAACAAATATTTTTTTTTATTATTACAACTTGAACTCAACTCATATTATTATGGTTTGAGTTGGTTTTCACATCAAAAACTACCTTTAGAAAACAGTCAATGAAATTTGAAAATTGTCACGTACCAAAGTTTCATTATAAGCCTGAAAATAATTGCAAATTGATGTTTTTATAGTCAATGGTTATTTTAGAGATTCATAAATAAATAAATCCACACTTCGAGCAGATGATACTTAATTAAGTTAGATGGCTTTTGTACGAGGAGCTCTTTATATTTAATTGATTTCGGCAGTACTTAAGATTTTAACTAGTAAAATAAAGCAGAGTGGAAAAAAATTCAAAACTAAAGGCCCAACTATATTATGCATAAGCTGCTGTCAAAAATTAACAAAAAAATTAAAAAAAAGTATTTAAAAAAACAAAAAAAAAAAAAAAAATCAAGAAATATTTTATTCCGCAAATGCCAGTTTCATAAAATTAACCAAAAAGTTTTCTTAAGTTCAATATGGTTCGACACATATGAATCACATGTATTCGCGCAATTGCTTAAGCCTATTATAGTTGGGCCTTAACCAGTATCGGGTGATTTTTTAAGAGCTATAGGAAAGTTAAAAAAAAAACAATAAAATTCAGAAAAATTCATGAAATCTTTATTTGAATCGATAATACGGTCCATATACCCAGCAAAAACTTGGTAATGACTTGCCATTACTGAACAACTTACTTTTCAATGACTACTTCATACCATCTGCATTACATAGAAGTAGTTTGGTAATGGCTGACATATAATCTGATACCTAAGTACTTGTGTATGAGTTGATTAACGAAATTTATAATTCATTCGTATTAAAATGCATCTACGGTTGAAGTTTTTTCAAATCTAATACAAATTGATTTAAAATATTTGTTCTAACAATTGGTTTTTTTTTATTATAAATAAAAAACAATTTGTAATAAATTTGAATATGAAAAATTATGCTGTACTGAAATTTTATAGTCATGACATGTTAGTTGTAATTTTGGTGACATCGGAGTAATAAGTTATTTAAGTCCCTATTTGTAAGCGAATGTGGTAATGACTTATTTAACTCCCTATTTGTAAGCGAATGTGGTAATGACTTATTTAACTCCCTATTTGTAAGCGAATGTGGTAATGACTTATTTAACTCCCTACTTGTAAGCGAGGGTGGTAAGTAGTTGCCTCCAATAGTTTGATCTCATATTTACGCTCTTAATTGAGTAAAAAACATAGTTTTTTTATACAAAAACTACACTGCCCCGGTAGGCTAGCTGGCAGTGAGCTAGTCTATCAGCAACGAGGTTGCGCGATCGAATCCCGCCAGAGACAGAAAAAAATTAAAAAATAAAACAAAGTAAAATAAAATAAGAAAAAATAGAAAAAAAAAACATAAAGTAAAGTAAAATAAAATAAGAAAAAATAGAAAAAAAATAATTTAAAAAAAATAATAAAAAAAAAAAATTTTTTAAAGTCATGACGTGTTAGTTGTAATTTTGGTGACATCAGAGTAATAACTTATTTAAGTCCCTATTTGTAAGCGAATGTGGTAATGACTTATTTAACTCCCTATTTGTAAGCGAATGTGGTAATGACATATTTAACTCCCTATTTGTAAGCGAGGGTGGTAAGTAGTTGCCTCCAATAATTTAATCTCATATTTACGCTCTTAATTGAGTAAAAAACATCGTTTTTTATACAAAAACTACACTGCCCCGGTAGACTAGCTGGTAGTGAGCTAGTCTATCAGCACCGAGGTTGCGCGATCGAATCCCGCCAGAGACAGAAAAAAAAAAAAAATAAAACAAATTAAAATAAAATAAGAAAAAATAGAAAAAAAAACATAAAGTAAAGTAAAATAAAATAAAATAAGAAAAATAGAAAAAAATAATTTAAAAAAAATAATAAAAAAAAAATTTTTTTAAAGTCATGACATGTTAGTTGTAATTTTGGTGACATCGGAGTAATAACTTATTTAAGTCCCTATTTGTAAGCGAATGTGGTAATGACTTATTTAACTCCCTATTTGGAAGCGAGGGTGGTAAGTACTTGCCTCCAATGACATCACCGTGTTAAAATAATGAGTTCAAATGCCAATGTATAAGTAGTGAAGAGTCCTAATATTAGCTTTTTAACTCATTACTTTGCAATGTAAGTTTTTGCTGGGTAATTCAATGTTTGAAGATTATTTCATGCAAATGTTGACCGTGACTGCGCCTCAAAAGGTCCATCCGCTTAGTCCAATTTTGGCATACTCTTTCAAGCATTTCGGCCGGTACCTCATGAATAAATGATTCAATGTTGTCTTCCAATGCGTCAATTGAAGCGGGCATGTGTGTATTGACATGAGCTTTAACATAGCCCCACAAAAAATAGTCTTAAGGCGTTAAATCGCACGATCTAGGGGGCCAATTGACCCGTCGCGAACGTGAAATAAAATGTTCACCGAACTCGCCTCTCAATAAGTCCATTGTTAAGCGTGCTGTGTGGCAAGTGGCACCGTCTTGTTGAAACCACATGTCATGCAAGTCAAGCTCTTGCATTTTGGGCAAACAAAAGTTGGATATCATCTCACGGTAGCGCTCACCATTCACAGTTACGCTACGATTCGAATCATCTTTTAAGAAGTACGGTCCAATGATGCCACCAGCCCATAAACCGCACCAAACTGTGGCTTTTTCTGGATGCATTGGTAGCTCTTGCAATGCTTCTGGCTGATCTTCACTCCAAAATCGACAATTCTGCTTATTACCGTACCCATTGAGACAAAAATGAGCTTCGTCGCTGAACACAAGAAGCGCGCGATGAACTTTCTTAACAGAGCACGCATTTTGATAATAAAATTCAATAATTTGCAAGCGTTGTTCGTTTGTAAGACGATTCATGGTTAAATTATAGACCAAACCGAAGATGTTTGACAGTGAAACAAAACACGAAACGTGCGTCAGCTGTTTAAACCAGTGTTGCCAAAAAGATAATAGCTAAAAAATCACCCGATATGAACCCTATTCATAGTTTGGACCAGTGTTCGAAAATAAACAGTACATTTTTTTGCGTTCGGTTCACACACCCAGGAACGATTTCAATTTTTTTAATGTTTGTGTAGACGAACACAAACCTTAATACCGTTCGTAACTATTTTCAAGAAAGAGCCGAACATTATATAGTGTTAAAACAGAACAGTTGTAGTGATACTGTAGACAAACGTTATATTTTAATGTTTTATAAAGTTTCTTTTTTTACACTGACAAAGTAATGAACAAACAAAAAGTTTTAGCATCGACCGCAGCACGAAAAGCTTGTGTATGTACTGTGTATATGTTTTGTTTGTGTTAAATTATTTTGCTGGCTTTTTGTTTTTTTTTCGTATGTGTACTTTGTGTTTGTAAAAAATGTTTGTTTTTTTTACCAGCCTAAAGCGACGAACATTAATATACCGAACCAACCGCAATGAAGTTTGCAGTTAAAAAAAAAACAAAACGAAATAAATGTTCTCACCTTTTGTTGAGTTGGAAAAAAAAGTATTATTTTTGTGTTCGAAAGATGACAAACAGGGAAATGTTATTTTAACAAATCCACTGAACCGAACACTAAGGAGGAATATTTAGTGTTTATTTTCGAACACTGGTTTGGATTCAAATCTCAGGTCAGCCAAGTTTTATTCCCACACCACAAAAATGGATGGGGTATTATGTGTTTGTGCTGATGTGACACCTTAACATTTTGGTCTTAGATCCACCTTTTAGTATACCAATCAAGTCAGAATCACTTTTTATCTCTAATATCCGTCCGTCTGGTTGGCTGGCTGTCCTTGTTCACCTTGTGTGCAAAGTACAAGTCTAAAATTTTCAGTTAATTTGACAAAGTTTGGTACATAAGTTTTAATTGTCACAAAGACCAAGTCTGTTGAAAATGGGTCAATAATTTCTCATAGCTTTCATAAAGGCCTCCTTTCAGAATATAGTCATTAAGCCCATAAATCATATTATTATGATGGTATTTAGACTAATTTTATTCAAAAATTATTTTATTGCAAGCCTTATCATTTTACCAAATTTTATTGGAATCGGTCCATATTTGACCATAGCCCCCATTTAAATGCAACCCCCAATAATAGCTTTTACCCTGCGGTAAACTTTTGTCAATGGTTCTTTAAGCACTTATCCTGTGACCAGTGAACAGGATATTATAATTAAATGGACCGAGTTGTGATAGTTAAAAATAAGACATATCACTGTACTGGTGATTAAGTGTTTAAAGTGTATTTACTCCAGAGAAAAGTTAATCGACACAAAACTAGTCATGGACTGGATTTTGTGCGGACTGATTCTATCTGTTTATATTACTTTTTATGAAAAAGATCTATCATATTAATATGGTTCATTCGGGACAATATCTGCGACAGGCACTATTTTAGTCGAAATTGAATGTGTTCTTTAGGTTACTTCAGTTATCTGTTACAAAGTGTCAAAAAGGTTCCATTTAACCCCATTCTGGGACGTTACCATGTAAAAGTGACAAGTCTCCTTCATATTAAATGTTAGAACAGGCACCGGTCCCAATCACTTTAGAACTGTCAGGTGACAAGTTTGGTGTTAGTTTCCTTTTCCCCTAAGTTAATGACATTACTTCCTTAAAAATGCCATTATTGATATAAAATTTGTCGGCATTAACTTTTATAATAGTTACTAATTCATGGCAACAAGTTGTGCTATTAGATCAAGTATTCACGTCCCATATAACCCCTTCCCTAAAATCGCTTCAAGATGAATATTGATGTAATATTGTGCACACACAATTCTCAGTTGAACACTATTTTATTCTGGCGGATCCATGATTGCCAATGAGTCTCAAATAAGGTACATTCTAGAAAATTTATCTTTAAATACTGGGGTGTAAGGCATCATATGGTCGGGCTTGGCCGACTCTTCTTTCTTACTTGTTTTCTGTACTTTAATGTTTCTGTTTGCATAAAAGGGTTCATTTTAAGAAGATGTTGTGCCTAAAAAATGTGCAATTTGTGTTGCTGCAATTTTTTAAATTCTGCTTCGGAATTGCATGGGTGTCCAAATCAAGAAATTCTAGTATTGCAATTTTTGTCTTGTCTTTTCTCTTCTCCTTTTTATATATTAATGTAAAAATAAATACACTTACAGCCACCTTCAACTTAAAAAGTGTGAGAATTACAAAACAAAACAGAACTGCAGAGTACATTAAACTAAGTACCCCTCCCCAATCTTCTCACCACTCTCACAAATAAACTCAAAAATTGCTGCAACAAAACATTTGCTTATTAAAAATTCCTTATAATTATGTGTATGTTTACCTTAGCCGATTATGCTTCGATGTTTATGTTAACAAGTGTAAAATGACATTTTAAAGATGTTTTCGATTTGGTTTTTCTAGTTTGAAATTAAAAACACGCAGGCATTTGACAGTTTTTTTTGTCTCAAATGAAAAAAAAAATAAAACAAAACAATTGAACATTCACGATTTTTTTACAAGTATTTTACAAGAGTCTTATCTTTTTTTAAGTTTAAGGTTTTTTTGCAATGGGAATTTTGTTTTAACGGCAGAGATCCACCAGAAGAAAATTCTGAAAAGATGCAAATCAATCGTGTGGAAAATTCGACATACGTTTTTCAAGTGGCGATGCCATTTTTTTTCGTGGATGCCAATATTAAATATCGCATATTTTAAGAGCCGCTGCAAGCATTTTGTTGAACTTTTGGTAGTTGGATCTTCTGAGCCCCAAAATTGAAATAAAATAGCAGCGGGGGAAGTGGTACCCCCCAGATTACGCTAATATTTAATATCGCATATCTTAGTACCAATTCACACGTTGCAAGTCTTATTGATCAGCTTGCTACCTTATAGGCGAGAGAGAGTGAGAGAGAAACGTTTCTTTTCCTCTCGTCACTCTCGTTATAAAGTAGCAAGCTGATCAATAAGACTTGCAACGTGTGAATTGGGACTAAAGAACTGTTATAGTGAGAATATTCAAACTTTGTAGAAGTCATTATAATGGTATACTACACTTTTGAAAATAAAAATAAAGCGGGTAGGCGCAGGGGCAGCAATACCTCCCATAAGATGCAAATATTAATTATCGCGTTACTGAAGAACTATGATAGCTAGAATCTTCAAACGTTTAAAACATTAATTTAATTTAATTTTTATTAATTTTATTTCATTTCCTGTACAACAAGACAGTGTCTTATAATTACAGTACAGGAACGCAAAAAGTTACAAGAATATTAATTTACATTTAATTATTACAAAATGGTTCATAGTTCATAGTATTAAAACAAGCAAAAAATACAATTATTAAAAAGAATAAAAGTCATATAAAACATTTTCAATCAAAAAACAATTATGAAAAAAAGTTATATAAAAACCTTTTGAAACTGTTAGCATTACGATTTAGTTGTTGATTTAGTGGAAGAAGGTTCCAAAGACGAGCGGCATGAATAAAAAACTGCCATTCGGAGACTAAGGTTTGATGCCGTGGAATTATAATATTATGGTTCCTTCGAGATTGAAAAAAACGTATCCTCTCAAATAAATATTTGGGGGTTTTAGTGTTTATCACCCTGTGTAAAAAAATAAGGGTTCGGATTTTCAAAAAATTTTCGAAAGAGACTCCATACAGACTGTTTGAAACGGATGAAACACGATCGAAACGTCTTAGACCGTACACATATCTCAAAATATTGTTGAATAAAGTATTTAATTTTCTTTTGCTAATTGAATCACAGTTTGCAAACAGTTCACATCCATAAATTAAACTAGGAATCAGATATGTCTTGGCAAGTAAAATTCTTATCCTCAATGGGGTGAAGAATTGTGTCAACCATAGGGCCCGCAACTTAATATAGGACTGACCAACTAAAGATTTCACATGATCGTTCCAAGTGAGACTATTGTTAAAAATTATTCCCAAATTTTTCGCTGCCCTCACAATCTCAATCTTTTCACCGTTAATGACAATGTTATCAGCAATGATAGGAACAATGGTATTGGCAATACTTTTTCTACATATAGCAATGCACTTGGATTTTCGAGGATTCAAACAGAGCCCGTTTGCAGAAGCCCACAGGTATATTTTGTTCATTTCAGTATTTACAGATGATATAACCAAAGCAATACTATTAACAGGGCTACTTAAAAAAAGTTGCACATCATCCGCATACAAGTGGACTTTGCAATTGGATAATTGTTCAGGTAAGTCATTAACATATATCGAAAAAAGAAGTGGCCCCAAAATAGAGCCCTGTGGCACTCCTTTAATTAGAGATAAAGAGTTTGACCAAGAGTCGTTCAAAAAAACCGATTGTGTACGCGCCGAAAGGTAAGAAAAAATGAGATTGGTAGATGTATTGGCAAATCGAAAAAAGTGTCTCAGCTTACTAATAAGCATCTGATGATCCACTGTGTCAAATGCCTTCGAATGATCAAGAAGCACCAAAAAGTTAATGTCCCCATTATCAAGTCTCTGTCGTATATTCTCACATACCTCCGCAAGAGCTGTAATACAGCTATGACCCCGGCGAAAACCAGATTGCATATTAGAAAGCAAATTATGTTCATTAATATATCCCAACATTTGACTATGCAATAGTTTTTCCAAAACTTTAGATAGATAGCACAAGATGGCTATTGGTCGATATTCACCATTTGACTTAGGTAATGGAATAACTTTCGCATGTTTCCATCTTAACGGATACGTACTAGACATTATAATAGTATTAAACAAATGAGTAATATAAGGTAAAATCAAAGGCAAAATTATCTTTACAAATTTTGGGTGCATATTATCAAATCCCACATGCAAAGTCCGAAGTGAATGGAAATCTTTAAAGGGATATATTTGGTACTTTTCCGTTCTTTAACTGGTAGTGGTTTTGTTTTGGTTAATATTGGACCTAGAAAAATAAAATTAAACATGCATTGTTCTGAGTGAATCAGAATCTGTAGCAGGGGCTTTTAGTACTTTTTGGTTTTTTAACTGGTATTTCTTAAATTTGTGTTAATATTGGATCTAGAAGCATTAAATTAAACATGCAATGTCCTGAGTGAATGAGAATCTGTATAAATGGATTTTTTGGTACTTTTTTTCTCTAACTGGTACTTACTAAGGATAGGGTTCAGGGCCGCTAGAAATCCTATATTCAGAAAATAAAAATCGTCATTTTAGCAGTAGTTGACGTACTCAAAAGAAAAAGAAAGCTATTTTAACATGAGTACGCTGTTGACCCTCCGTAACAGTGTACCAAATTTACTAAATTTCATCAAGTTATCTCCAACTATTCTCCACTATTGTGGAGTGGGTATAAAAATTCCTCTTGAAGCCCGATTTTCGATAGCCAGTATGAATGTGATACATTTTTCAAAAGTTTTATAATTTGTCAAAATTAAAATTTATATTACAAATTTTATTCAAAAGTCATCTTAACTCTTTTACCCAGAATTAAAGTACGTAATGTTTTTCCAATACTTCTTAACTTCCCAAATCGCAAATCATCAAAAGTTCTCTGCTTGTTATTTCTAAAAATTTATTATTAATGATTAAATTGACACAAAATTTGCTTATAATTATGTTGAGTTTTACATCACAATCATCGGTTTTATCTAGAGATCAAATAAAAATCTTTAAATAAATGCAAATCGTTAATACAATTCAAATACCAATTGCTTACAAATTATTTTCTGGTATTAATCAACCGACAAGAAGATAAACAAATTTTATTAATAAATATTTTATTTAACAATCGAAACAAACAAATTGCTGTGGCTGCTGGAAAATTTGCAAATTTGTAATGATTGTTTCTCTTTCTGTTTAATTGTTTACAATTTGAGATTTTAAAAAATACAAGTGATTTTTCTTTGAATGCGGCATGCATTTTGGTGGTACTTCAATTTAAAGAGCGTAAAGTGTGTCGATGTTAAATGGGTGCCCCTTATAGAATAGAAACTAAACATGTAAGAAAGTCGGTTCAGACGCAACCATATCATACTTGATATCTTAAGTCAATTATATTGGATCTTTGGACCGTTGTTACCCAAAATTTGACAACACGAATTAAATATAATATATTTTTCATCCGATTTTCATAAGGAGTACTTATCTGAAAAGGTTATAAAAATATCTTGATTATTGCTTCATCAGTTTTCTCTTATCAAGCATTTGCTAGAAGGCTATTAAATTTTGCCATTATTTAAAATTTTTCGAGTTGGGTATGTTTACAAAATATAAAGAAATAACCGCTCAAAAATCAAAATAGTAGAACGTTGTTAATCATGTTTTGAGGTTTCGGGGCTCTAATTTTCTGCAGCATCTAGACTAGAAAATAAAAGTAAATTATTGGATAGATTTATCCACCAAATAATTTATCTCCTACTAAAATTTTTCTATTTTGGAACAGGATCTATTTCAATCAAAAAGTAAAAAAACATTCAGTGGTCTACCTTGGAATACAAGAAGTCTTGTTAGTTTAAAGATCTGAAAAATAAATATTATAAGAAATAAAAAAGGCGTCTCTATCGATAGAATATACCACATACGCAACGACAAGTTCAGCTTAAGATTTTACAAATATCAAATTACTAATTTGAGTCCGCTGATTTCAAATCGAATCTCCATTTTTTCTATCAACTTTACATTTCGAGATATGCCGTTATGCCAAAAATTAAGGCTCTTTCACTACATATATTGGACTAACTTTAAAACGGTTGACCATATTCAGTTAATAAAAAAATCCAAAACTCTGCAACAGTATTATCTTTTAGCCGCCCTTACATTGTTTTTAAATTTGACCTGTGGTTTCAGAGATATGGTTGAGTTTTTGAAGAAAAAAAGGAACACTTTGAAAAAAAAACGAATCGTTTGTTCTTTAAAAATTCATAAAAATAAAATACGGGACAAAAATCACAGTTTTGGTCTTAAAACATGATTTCGAATGATTTGAGATTTATTTCGGTGCACTACTTTTGATTTAATTCACAATTTACTGAGAAAACTGAAAATAGATTCCCAATCAAAAAGGAAAAAACTTTAATGACACACACATATTTAACATGTTATTTTTGGTCCATTTTCCTTAAAAAAAAGTCGGCTGTTAACATCGTTGATAGCTTTGGAAAACATCCACAACTTTTGTTTTAACAAAAAAAAACCCCATAGTGCATAGTAGACTTTGGTCAATCGCGATCTTGGAAATCTGCCAATCTGTCAAACTCCATACAAGCTTAAGTAAATGCGTGCACCTATTTTTTTTTAAATGCAATACCAAAAGGAAGTTGCTTCACAAGGCGATATTAGAACCCCTAGAGGCAAAAACAAACATTCAGCAATATTAAGAATTTACGTGGGCTAGCCAAACGCTGTCCAAAAACACTAGGTAAACATAATGCGCCTACTGACGCCCCACACTGGGGATTTCGCGGAAAAAAGTCAAATTGTCAACATACTCTTCATGTAATATGCAGTGATATGTTGAACTTTTAGACTAAATGGTACAATCAAATCAAAAAGAATTACTCCGATCTGACTGCCAGTTTTTTTTTTTATATCCGTCTCAAACTCAGAACTTGTGTGTTTTACCGAACCAACTTAATTTAAACCTAAGAATTTAAAAAGGAATATTATTTTACTATGTGAGCTAACGTTTTTCTTTTTTTTTCTATTTTAAGTAGTATATTTCAGTATACTAAAATTGAAGAAAAAAATCTGCAGAGACTTAAGTGTTTTTTTGTTGTGTTTTTTTATGAACATATAACCAAAATCCCTTTTTTCTCCAAACATTTGGACCTGCAATTTTATCCTTACTTTTCCACAGTTGGAAATCACTACTAATACATTGTCTTATATCTGTTTTTACATTTTTAATCAATTTCAAGTGCCACCTGGTGCCACCTCTCAATTTGTTGCATTACACAGTACAACATTTTTCAGCTGATTGATTCGGGACTCAATTCTGATAAGGCTCTTTTGTTTAACATAACTCAAGATTCACTAGACGGATTTTGCTGAAACAAATTCAGAAAAATCAATTACAATTACTTTCACCTGTTTATATAACATTTTGCTACATAAGCAACAGTTTTGCAGTTATAAATAAATGTATGAAGAAAAAAAATATTTTTTGCCCAAAAAATTTAAATTTATTGTTTTTAATTCACAAAAAATCTAAAACAGTAAAAAAAGTTTCAAATCCTATTACTTTCACGTAAAGTCGCATAACCTATGAAAAAAATCAGACATAAATCATTAAAATCGATGAACGCGTTTCGGTTTTATTCACAATTAAGTGAAGGTATGCATTTCAAAAATTTGCTCGAGATATGCACAAAATTCTTTGCAAAAACATTTATGACTTTTTTTATGATTCTCAGAATTAAAAAAACAAGTAATAAACAAAAGGTTATTTGATTTTTATGATTGCGGTAGCAAAGTAATAAGCGGTAATAAATTTGCGTGGACAATTGAAAGGAAAGTGCACTTTTTTAATTATTTGGGGTTTTCCGTTGGCTACCTGTATGATTTTTTTTACAGAAATTCCACCCACATCTATTAGTTTGGAACGTACCTGTCAGTAAAATATTGTTCGATTTTTGTCATTCAACAATTGCTGACGAACCCGAAAATTACAACCGATTTTTCATTGGTTTTTTAATTATAACTGAAACTAAGACCCAAGAGTTTTACGGCAATGGAAAGTTTTTCTATTTCTCATGGGGACAAAATTAAAACAGTTTTTGCAACAATTGCACGTTGGCTTAAACGATACTAGAGCATGTGAAATTTTGGCTACAATATATAAAAGCTTTTACTCTAACTTCAACAAACATGGCAGGATTCTAATCGTACGAAAACACGCGATTTAAAAAGAAAAGAATGCAAATTGGCTTGAAGGCACATTTACAATTAAGTATATGAGGCAGAATGTTCTACCAGTTCTGCACTTGGTCGGCCACGCAAATCGTTTGAGGAGTGCTGTGATCGCGCCAAACGATACAAAAGGGATGAAGTACGTGCTATGTTTCCTCAAGAAGTAATTGATTTTTCTTCTAGTATTTCAAAAACCAACCACAAAATTTGTACATTAAAAACTTTGGGGATGTTTACAAAGCTTGAACTTACAAAAGAAAAATACGAGTATCTAATGCATTGGTTACAAAATGAAGGATATAACATACTCGTACCATACAAATGGAAAATATATAATTGAAAATTGTATTTTTCCTGTCTGATTATTATTCGAAGAGGCTCAGGAAAGTTGTAACAAAGACTATAGACACTCCAGAAAATGCAGTCGAATTGCCACGTACGAATATATTATGCACCGAATGATGGTAACATCAGATCCCATGATCTCACACTTGACTCCTTCATTTAGCCAGAAAAAGCATAGTGATATAAGCGACGAAGTTAAGGCTATTTTAGAATAATAAATTAAAAGATTTAAAATAAATAATAAATTAAAAAAATCATTTAAATTTTTTGTTAGTTAGGGCTTTTTACATTGTAGGTAACGATATACATTTCTCTAACTTTCTTTATTTTGATTACTTTTTTGTATTACTATATAAATAAAACTAAATTTGTGATGAAATCATTATATTTTTTGACAAATATATTTTTTTCCTCACCTCCATACAAAAATCCCCAGTGTGCGCCCCCATGTGGGAGTTAAACATCACGTTATACACAAAAGTGCCAGTTTTAGTGTTTTATCCTGCAGAACCATACACATTTCACTAGAATCTATTTAACGTTTATTGCAAAGAAGCTTCTGTTAGTTAGCAACAACACCGAGAAAGAACCCCCAACAAGCCAAACTTCCCCACATTGGGTCAAAAATCAGTAATCAAAGTGGACTTTTTTAGTTTTTCGCATTGGTTCTTATTGACTACAGCCACCATCTGGTTCTCGAAAAAGCCATACCAAACAACTGATTCAGGCAATAAGTCCCAGGTGCTACTGGTTCCAGGTAGGATCTTTGATCAGACATGACCTGCAGAGAGTAAATGGTATTGGTTGGACCTGTATACCCCTGAGAATGTATTACCGAAATGTAATAAAGGAAAATCACACACATAAAGCAATACAAAAATAGAGCTGTTATGGCATTTTTTGTGTCTTCATTGTATTAAGGGTCAACGTTTTAATTGGCCGCTTTCGTCGGATTTAAAGTAAAGACATGAATATGCCACAGATCACTCCCCAACATGATTGCTATGGAAATCTTAAAAAAAAATCATGAAAACGTCTTAATGGAAAATTCGCGACGTTCTATTTGATGCCTTAACTACCTGTATTTGTCATTCCTTGTTGAAATGTAGAATCCGACGAAACGTTATGTGTTGGAGTTCTGCAAAAAACAATGTACGCAAACTATTTTGTATTGTAGTGGTTGTTTGATTGCAACGTTCGTTTATTGCACTATTTAGCTTTTATGTAGGAAAGATTTAGAAATCCTCATGCAGCGAGGCAGACAGACACTTATCGCTATATTGTTTATGATTCTTAATCGATGTCTGGTATTTTAGGTCTACATTCTACAATCCAGAAAGAGTATTTTAATGAGTTGTAAACATCAGCACATTCAAACAAATTTTTTAAAAATAACTAATTTAAATAGGGATCCCCTATAAAAACATTTTCTAGTTTAAGATAACAATTTTGAAAACAAATTTTTTTTTTTAAGAAATTCATAATCTATTTTTTTATTTTTATTTTCTTTAATTTCTGTAACCTGAATGTTGTAGGTTGAGAGATGATTATGCCGGTGGCAAATTGTTTATTTAAGAAAAGACATTTAACAGTTATAGACACAACTACAGCACGTACTACCTACAAGTTAAACAGAGACTCGTACTTGCAAAACATTCTTCAAAATGTGAAATGTTGTAAAATATAAACATGATAAATTGTATGAAAATGAGAAAAACTCCAATAATAGCGAAAACGTAAGAAATAAGATTGTTCCTTTAAAAAGGTCACCACTTAAAGTATTAAATAAAAGTATCGATTAAAAAAATAAATAAAGTACATGTTTTGTATTAAGTTTCATATTGACGGATGTATTAAATAGTATTCACCTTTAAGTTTAAATTACAATTTATTTTAAAACTTCGAGAGTAGTTTTTTGTTTTAATATATCATAAATAATAAAATGAGGGAAGGATTCCTAATACAAGTAAGTTTTTACTACTTGACAACAGAGTGGGAGCACAACTTTAAGAATTATTTTACGCTTAAATTAAATATGTTTTTCCATTGAAAAGGTGAGACATCTCTCAACAATATTTAGAAAAGCTGATAAACTATAAACTATATCATGAGTGTTTAGGAAAGGATAAAAAGGAAAGAATATAAAAAATTTAATATTTGTATATCTTTAAGCAATTTTGAGACACTAGAAGCATCCTTTTCTGGAACAGTTTGTTCTATTTTTTTTTTTCCTAGTCTATAACTGCAATTGTGCCGAAGACAGGAAAATAGAATTCAAATTCGTTTCCGAAATATAGACATGAGTAAAATGGCATGTTCTTTGGAAAGATCATGTTTCAGCAAAAATATTCGTGAGGCGACAAAATTCGAACGGCATGTAAACTAGCAAAACCACAATAGGGTTTTGTTGGTTTCGATAAATGCTTCGAGAAATTCCACACAGGTAAGAATTTGCACTTGATGACTTCAAAAATCTTGCAGTGTTATCTAGATATCCATATCTATATGAGATTTGATCGTCTTAAAGCTTTTTTTAAGATCGGGTTTATATGGGACCTATGGTTAATTCTTTGCTGCAACATAGTAGATATTAACCGACATTTGTAAGATGTTTTTGAAGCTTAAAGCTATTTTCGGGAGTTGTACTAGTACTGGAGCTTTTGGACTAAATTAATTAAAATACCAACATCATAAGATAGTTAGTTTATGGACACAAAGACTATATTCCGGACAGAATCTTGTATGAGGGTCATGTGATATAACGGACCGATTCTAACAATTAAGGCATCGTCCTAATGACAATTTAAACGCATTTACCAAATTTCAACGAATTATCTTCCAAATTGCAGCCTGTTCTTTGCGCATAAGCCTACATGGCCAGACAGACGGACTGACAGACCGACTCCGAAAGTGTTTTTTAGTCGATAACAGCACAAACGAATAATACCCTCTCTAGTATTGTGGTGTGAGTATAATGACAATTAATTGCAAATACATAATTAAGAAAAGCCTGACTTCTAGTTACATTTTGGATGCCACACAGAAAAATATATATCAAGAAAATTTGTAGCAGTTTGTTAAAAATAAAATTTTGGGTCAACAAACTTTTTATTTGATTCAATGAAAAAATTTATCAAAATTACAAATATTAAAAATAGCACTCAATAAAACATATTAAATAATTAAATATTTCCTTATATGGGCATTTCATTGTAAAGGTCCACCGTGACCGATATTTTTAAAAAAAGTATATATTTTTATGATTTTGTTATAAAATTTTATAAATTCTCCCAAAAATTCGTTTACTTAGACAAACAAGCAGACTGCAAAGGTACACAAACGTAACATCTTATTTGTGAGAAAGTTTTATTGTATGTTTTCTTAAATACTATCTTCTTTAAAAGAGGTGGTATATGATAACAATTATTCTAAAAAAGTTCCTTACATGGTCTGTAATCTAAGGAAGAGAAATATGTTATTCGATTTAACGGTAAATTCTTATTATATTTTAATCATTATTTCTTGTTTAAAATGTTATTGCATTTTTGATGCGTACGACTGTCACGTTTAACACTATGGAATTACCCATATTAAAAAAAAAAAATATTTGATTTAAAGTAAAGACAGTATTTCTACAACGTTTGTCCATTTTTTAATAGCACATAATTCTTATTCTCTTTGCAGTTTTATTTCAGCAATATCTTTAGTCTTTGGAAAAAGGTTTTGCTGATGATCTGGCTTATCCCTTATGTGAATTCGGTGATTTCATTTATTGCAAAGATGTAACCATAAAGAGAAAAAAATATTAAACGACTTCAACACAAACCGAGACAGAGCCATTTCTTGTAGAAGCATTAGATGCTGGCGCCCACAAGTGAAATAGAGAAGACATAACAGAGTTGCGGAAACCTACTCACTTGCCCTTTTTTAGGCAGCAACGTCTATCTGCAGAATGAAAATTATGTTACAGTGCATACGTTTTGATAATGATGAAACCCGCTTATTACGAGCAGAAACTGGTAAAGCTGCTACTCTATTTTTGGATACTAAGACAATAGTGACTGAGAACTTACATCAGAGTTAGAAACCTTCATTGGCTTGCGATGCACTAAACTCTAAATAACGGTTTTGGATCTGTATTTTCCATACAAAAACTCAGGAATAAAAATGTAACTACTGGCACTTTTTTCCTTATCTCCCAATGATAAGTCAAATCTGTTCTACAGAGTGTGCTTGGGAAAGATTTTGAAGTCAAACTTTTTTGGTTCGCAAAAAAATAATAAGAGCGGCCTACCGTAGTATGGAGTTGTCACGACGCATAGAGGAGTATTTGGCCTGAAAAGCTGGCCAAAATTATTAAACGTGTTTTTGAATTAAAAGTTTTAGTTTTTTGATAGTTTTAGGTGTAGTATGATATAAAAAGTCTAGTGGCAGATTTTGAAAAAATTACACTGCGCAACAAAAGTACACTGTGCAACAAAAAAAATTTTCTCTACCCTAGATATAAAAGTATGTGGACTATATGGATTTTGATGCCCTTAATTCAAATCTGTTTTCCGTTTTTCTCTAGTATGTAAGGATTTTCTTTTAAAGGCGTGGCATACTTCACCCCCTACATCGTTGGGTTGCCTTATATATTTTGCCATAACTTGAAAACGTGTTCTCCGATTTTAAAAGCAGGAGGATCAGAAGATGCACCGGAAAATTCTGCTTAAGCTAACCACACACATTTATTTTTTATCTGTTACAATTTTGGAGTTATTAAAAATTTAATGGCGAAAAAAAAAATTTACATGCAAAATGCGTAAAATTTTTTGTTTTCAAAATGCAATAAAAAAATTTAAGAACCAAAAAGTTTAAATTTTTAAGATTTTTCTAAAAGCCACATTCCTAAGGAATAAAAGTTGGTATAAATCGCAAAACTCAATTAACAAATCGTCGTTCCCAAGTTATTGTGTTCTATACCGCAAAATATAAAAAATTTAGATAAGATTGATTTTTAGGTAAACTTTTAGAGATCTGTCGATCTGTGTCATCGGTTTGCTCGTATCATTTATAGTTTTCGAAATATGAGACATTGACTTTGTGCTATACAACACTTCAGTGAGAAGCTTCGTAACCTATTGTGTGCTATGTGCAAAAAATGGTGCATATAGAACAAAAACGAAGCAAAAATACTAAATAAAAAAAATAATTTTTTATTTTGTTCTATATAAAAGTGTAAATGAAGTTTGTAGTAATTTGGAACTTTATGCATTGTCTGTTTTCGTTTTATTTCCTTTTGTGACTTCAAATTTATTTTCTTTTTATGATTTCACATTGCTCTTGGCAAATAAAATGAACATTCCACATCGTTATCGACGTTTACAGGTATTTTTAAAAAAGAATTCAACCTCGGATTTTTTGTGCCAAAAACAAGATCAGCGCGATCGTTGTGTATTGTTCCAAAAGAAAAAACAAAATATTACTTTGGATGAAATGTTCAAAAAAAGTTTTAAAGAACATTGCCGTGAAAAATAAATTGCAAGTCGAGCGTGAAAAAGACAGAGCCATTAAATCCAAAGACACCATAGTAATTTGTTTCGACTTACAAAGTGTTTTTACATTACCGAAGGGGCTTTCATCTATTTATTATTATAAGAGAAAACTTTCCGTTTTCAATATGACGGCAACAGTCTTTACGCAAAACAAAAAAGAATCGAACATAACTTACTGCGCTATTTGGAACGAGCTACAAAGCCGTCGTTCAGGCAATGACAAAGCCAGCGTTGTGGGAAGTATTTTACAGCAAATAGTTAAGGATTTTAAGAATGTTAAACATTTCATCTTGTGGAGCGACTCCTGCGTGCCTCAAAATACAAATCAGATTTTCTCAACTGCCCTTCTGCAATTCACGCACAACCATAAAAACATTCAATCAATCACCCAAAAATTTTCTGAGCCGGGTCATTCTCAAATTCAGGAAGTGGATACCGTGCATAGTGCAATTGACCGACATTTTAAATTACGAGAAATTCACGGCCCTTTAGATTAAGTTGAACTATGAACTAATGTCATCTGAAGACTTTCATGTGTATTCAGTAAAATCAAAAAAACTTGATTTTCAAAATGTCCCTTTTGCATGTATTAAATCGTTGCAATATAAAAACAATAAGCTATTCACAATATTATACAAAACATCGTTGTGCCAAAAAGAATATATGAAAATCAGTATTAAAAAAAGATCGGAAATGGGGTTTTTCAACTCAAAACAATTTATTTGATGAACATCTTCAGAATTCAGCTACTAAAAAGATATCATCGGAAAAAATTAATGATGTGAGAAGTTTATATAATTTTTTATCGTTAAATGCTGTGGCATACTTATAAGATTTAGTTTAAAATGAAGTTAATATTATATGAAATAAAGTTTTTGTTGTGTGAAAACACATTGCTTTTCATTTCTCACAATTCTTTTTTACATATTGTTCTATATGCTATAAAACAATAAGAGATTCGTAAATAAGTGCATATAGAACAAAGGTTATTTTTTTAAAACGCTTATTACTCTTAGAAGCTTTTCCAAGGACGGAAATTTTTTTTACCAAAAAAATCAGAAACTGTAGAAGTTTCCTTGATAAGAAGGTTGCGACAACTTTTTCGGTTCAGTTTTTTGTAACTAACAACTAAACTTTAACAGCGATTTACCAAAAAAACATTTTTGTCATATAGAACACAATAACTTACGAACGACGAAATGTTGATTTTAAAGGTTTAAACTCATTCTAGACAGACTGTATGTACATTGTACATACATACATATGATTTACAGGCTTAATAAAAATAAAAAAAATTTGGAAAATTGTAAGGCTCTTATAAAACAGTATTTTTTTATGAAAAAAGGCTTTTTATATTTGTTTTATATTATTTAATACTTTATAAACGAAAAGTTAAACTAATAAAAATTCCTTACTAATTATTATGTCGTATGTGTATCCTCATAAGCTGCATCATCGGTGTCAGGAAGAAGAAGTGTGCTGGTTTCTGATCAAAAAGCTTTTTTATTGTTCCGTTCTCTTTGCGTACTGCAGCTTATAAAAGGGTCACTCGGAAATTACCTATTCAAGACATCTCGATTTGTATCGCTTCTGCTGAATTTCCTCGAATAATTCGTGCAATATAATCGTAAGTGCTTATTTCTGGCCTCGGCAGCTTCTTCTGACAATTGTCCAATTGGCAAGATTGCTTGCTTTATAACACTACCGCCATGAATAAGAATCTTGTGCATCGTAGGACTCATGGGGTGCCAGTTGTAAATTTGCACATATATTTCGGCAGTTTTATGTGCATATTCCTCAAATTTCTCAATATTAATTCGGTGTCCGCTAGTTATTGCTTCCAATATTATTTTCAGGCGGTTGATTAATTCTTCAATTATTCCAGTGATTTTCGATGCAGTTGCTGGGTCCGAAAAAAATCTTTTTGATGTGTTGCCATCATTAGTGCTACCGTATCCTGGTTTTGGAACATCTACAAGTATTCCTATCTCGTCTTTAAGTCTTTTTTGGATGAATATCTTCCTCTCTTTAATAATTGCTTTATCTTCATCGCTCCTTGCTTGCCACTTTTTAATTGGCAGTTTATATGAGAGATGAAGTATCGATTCTAAAAAGCGTATGCGTGCATGTAAAGTTGATAGTCCAAAACTCAAGGCATCACAGTTCAGACGAACATTCTTCTGCAACGTGTTAAAATCTTTCGAAGTTTGACCGCAAATGTAACACCTCATTGTCGATTTTGTGTCCGTTGCAGCATTGCATACTTTTCCGTCGACCATTGTCATTACCATCGTGTGTTTAATTTGTGCAATTTTTCCACTACACGGTACTTTGCTTTTCTTTAAAAATTCAATTTGATTATTTATGTGTCCTATTTCTTGCTTTTTGATGTCAGTTGTTTCCTGCACAAAACGGATGCGGATTGGTCTACACAGCCTAGTTGAGGATGGTGTTTGATTTTGCCATATCGTTTTAATTTTTCCATTAGTATTTGTGATTAGTTTAATTGGTACACAACTGCTTTGGAATATATTAGCGTCACTAACATCTTCGTTTTCGAATTTCTGCTTATAACATGATTGGTGCGATCCGTCACAGCCCCATTTGGTTATAAGTTCCAAGAAATTTAGCTCTTCATAGTCTAACTGCTGCAAAACCTCTTCAAGGTATATACATAAACGTGTTGCTGTATGGTCGAGGAGAGCTTGGAGCTTCACTTCCGCTAATGTTTCAGTAACGGTTATGGCATCTTCATTGGGATAACAATTTTTTTTTGCATTTTTTAGTAACGAGTAACATGGATACACATTTTTATTGGTATAAAATTTCATATTGCTTTTTCGTGAGCTCTGCATTTACAAAGAGTGCTAAAGCTCCTTCCGCTGAAAGTTTATTCACAGGGTTGACTTCAGAAGTTGTTAATGATCGCTTGCAAATTCTTGCTTTTCTTGAGGATCTCGTTATATCCATTATTAAATTAACCGCACCATTATGTCCCGCTGCTCTTTAACTCATGGATGCAGCAAATGTGATCTCCTCTGTTGTTAAATGGTGACGAACTTCTTCAGTTTTTCTCCGCTTTGTTCTATCACTAACTTTGTTAAATTCTTTTCGTGGTCGCCCTGAAGACGAACTGCCAAATACTGGTATTGTTACAGTTCCTTCCAGCCATTTAGCGTTTGTGCTTAAAAAGCGGTCCTCTTTTCGTTGTGCCGAAAGCCAATATCTTTTGAAACAATTTTTGAAATTTTTCAAACACTGCTTCAGTGCTAATATGTCCCTATCCCCTTGACATTTTGAAATTTCGCTCAATTTTCTGACCAAAAAATCCAATTTCTCGTCCATGGTTCCAGCATTAGATTTTTTCACTATTTTGAATAGCTGTAATCTTGTGTAAACTTGTTCCATGTTGACTCTCGAAGTTACAAAACGGTTTTGATAAAAAATGGGTGCAATAACCCTTTATAATTGGATGGTAGCCTGATACCTGGGTACATCTCGATTTTTATCGCTTCTGCCGAATTTCCTCGAATAATTCGTACGATATAATCGTAAGTGCTTATTTCTGGCCTCGGCAGCTTCTTTAAAATATCTTTTATGGGGATGTGTGGGACATTCCCTTAAAACTATTATGGATAATTAAGAATTTTTGCAATTTATAATTACATAAAGGCAGGTATTAATATTGTGAAGTGTTAAAAGTGATGTGAATAACAGTTGAAATCAATAATGCAAAATACATACATAAAAGTTTATGACGATATAAAGGTATAAGAAAAAGTGCCCGATGAGCAAAAATAGAAGGAATGTGAAAATTTAAAAAAATCGTCAAAAATAATGGCACACTTTTTTTTTGGTTTCTAAAATTAGAGATTCCAAATTTTATTGTGGTATCAAACATAATTCGTAGACATGCTAACCTCACTTTTAAAAACCTCTTCTTTTCCTTTTTTTGCAAAAAAAAAGTGTATAATTTGTTTTTTTTAGCTTTTGAACGAATTGTTTCAACATGAATATTCAACATATTTTAAATGTTTTTTGCTGTTTTAAATAACTTTTGATCAAACCTTTCAGCGAAAAAAATAATCTTTGTTAAACCTTTTTTCGTTTAGCCGCAAAAAAAATATCATATAAACATCCAGAGACCGAAAAAAACATTTAAATCTCATATAATTTTCTTCACTTTCCTGACTTTAGCAGGGTCTCAGAGCTACAAATCGTAACTAAAATTCTTCAAAATTTACAATATAATGTAAAATATTGTTGTCTGTCGAGCTGCGTACTTAGTTCTAAAGATTTCTTAAAATTCAGTTTTGCCTTTTTGGCCAGCTTTTCAGGCCAAATACTCCTCTGTGCGACGTGTGTTCGCAACTACGTATGAAGAAAAGAAAAACACGTAAAGCTTGCACCAGTTGCTCCAAGCCGATTGATAATAGGCATTCAACAAATTGTCCAATATGTAGCTAAGTGTTCATTGCTGGTTGTTTTTTTTATTTATGAAAATATATGTATAGGAAAAAAAATAATTTCATTTTGTTTGTTTTTCTTTTAGTAAATAAAAGTTTTTATCTAAAATATCCATAACGACTTTCTTTAATTGGATGTTAGTAGCTTTCACTAAAAATATACTTGCAAAAATCGTTTTTTGATACTATTAAATGTATGAAGGTACCCGGGTACCTTGCCATACCGTTAAAGGTGTACGATGAAAATTGGTCCACCACGCCCTTTCGAAATTATTTTTAAGCTAAAATATAATGATAATCTAAATTTTATTAGTAGTTAGGAGTTCTCAAGAAGTTTCAGCGATATAGATCATCTGTTTCTTTAAAAAAATTTAACTGAAAACCCCGAAGGTACCTGGGTACCTTGCAATTCACATAAGGGCTAAGCAACCAGCAAAATGCGCATGGGAACTAGGTTATCTCCCCACGATAAATTGAAGTGTATTTATCAAAGAATAAAAATTGGGAATTTAGCACATCTTAATCAATAAATAAGTAAATAAAGATTCGATAAACATTTTGTTTGAGTTATTCAACATTTCCAACAATTTATTTTAATAAATCACGTAAACATTTTGTTGCTATGCTCGTCCACCTCTTTCAACTAGCACGATTCCCTTTTCGCTTTTGACAAGACAAGTTTAACCTAAAAATTTGTTGTCATTAATAATCAAAATTACAATCAAAATCGCAATTACAGTCATAATCATTGTCGTCTGCCAAATCCATTTTTTATAACTTGTCAAAAAGTACTTTATTTATTAAAACAAAAAGAAAAAAAATACGACCCATTGATGACACTTTGATGAATGGCTTATCGTATACGTACTTGATGAATTTTATGACTTTTTATCTCTGCCATCAGAGAAAAATGATTGTGTATGCTTGATTGTGTATTCACGATGTTTGGAATTTATTTTTAATCTCTGTGTTTTAGTTTTGATTGTATTGCATTGCATTGGAACGGAAATTGTTGCATGACACGATTTTCGCATCTTTTAGCAATGAATCTTTTTTTAATGGCACTACACACAGTTTTCAGTTGGTTAGTAGTACAATCGACGACATTATAATAATGTTGGATAATAAATATTGATTATTTGCATAAGAAATAATATATTAAATAACATTTATTTAACGGTTAGACGTTAAAAAAAATATTAATCCTCTAGATTCTGGGAAAGAAATATTAAAGAACATATCGAACATAAAGAGGGTATTAACTCGAAATTTTTATTTTTTCACTTTTTGGGAAAAAAATCGACACGTTATTATTATTATTATTTCCCTAGAGGGAAGCGAACTGACACCAAAGTAGTCCCGTGATAGGTCTTTGGTGGTAGGGACCGGTTCTAGTTTTAACACTTTCTATGAATTAGACCTATCACTTTTACATGGGGTTGTCATTGGAGGGGGTCAATTGACATTATTTGACCAGTCACACATATATTCTCAATGGACGTGTTTAGTGACAGTTACTAAAATGTAGTATTATTTCAATACGATGTAGTATTATTTCAATAAAACAAGTCCTAGAATTAAATTCAAGAGCCAAATTTCAGAAAGCCCCAAAAAAATGTATCACACCACCGGTGAAGACCGTACTGTAATTCATTACTTTTTCTACCTTTTTGTTCTTCGTAAACCAGTTACATGATTGGTTCTCCTTTCACTGGTCATTAGTTCTTTCTTTTTGTACCTGTTCTATTTTCACAACTCCCAGGACCAGTCTGTGGGACCAATTGACACAAATTTCCCGCAGGGTTATTAATAGATTTTTGTATGTACATATTTAATTCATTTACAATATGTTTAATATCTAAATCTATATATGGCATAACATTTTGTTGTAAGCCAGATTGGCACAATTTTAGGAAAGTAAATTTTATTTACAAAATATTGATTTTATATAATTTTTAATAAAAATAACAAGATAAATTATAAGTTAATATTTTCATGGCAAATTAAAAAACAAATTCATTTAAAATAAATCTTCTATATTTTAAACAAACTTCTATATATTTAGGCAGGGAGAAAAAGTTTAAGCCATTTAGTGTACATATCACTTCATTCAAATTTAGTATGGTTTTACCAAAACATTGTATTCTAAATTCTTTCTACAATGAGCAAACACCAATAAAGTGAAAAGTATTTTCCGACGCATCTAAATTGCACATTGTACAAATACCAACAGTGAAAGACCTTGCATTCAAATCTAACAAGCCACCTCTATCTAGCCCTTATTATTAAACTGACTGTACGTGGAGAAAAATTTGAAGTATATAATGATGAAACATTGTAATCCAGTATAGAAAATAGATCATGAAACTGTGAACTTTTTGCATTTTCTATGTAATCATTACGTTTCTTGAGTTTGAGTTGGTCCATTATAGGTTTCCACTGTTTGCTAAGAGGAGATATTGAGTTATCAGGGGTAAACTGTATATGTTGACAAAGATTTTCGCACTCTTTAGCCCAACAAATATTTTGTTCTATAATTTTTAATGCCAAAATACGAGGTAATCTGTGATGATTCATACTTAATACTTAATTAATATAGTCTAGGTGAAGTCATAAGGTAGATATGTATAGAGGCTCTAGGTTTGTTTCTATATACAAAATGTTATTTGGTCTAGCGGAAGGTAGATACAACATTTTTTTAATAATTTTATTTACATTGAAGAAATTTAGGCCCTATTAGCTTGACAAAAATAACATTCATAAAAATCTAAATAGTTTTTCAACCTCATCATATTTCACATATCCCCACACTTGCACTGCATATAACATAATAGATCTGGATGCTGCTTGAAATATTTTAAGCTTATGATTCTGTGAGATTTGCGGTTTGTTTATGTATTTGGACCAAGTAGAGTTTGTCGCCAGTTTCGAGGCTGCTAATTTATTGTTCAAGTGTTTTCTAAAGGAGAGATTATATGTAATGTTTACATCAAGATATTTATAACTGTTTACAATCTCAATATTATCACCACCAAAAACCCAGTTTTAATTTGAAGAAATTCTAGTACCGGAACGAAATACCACTATTTTAGATTTATCTAGATTAGCTTTCAAGGACCACGTTGAGCAATAATTGTATAAACAATCAATCATTTTTTGCAATTCTGTTGGAGTATCCGATAATATAACAAGGTCGTCGGCATAGAGCAGTATTTTAACATTAACGTCGGCAACATTTACACCCCCAGGTAACTCATCTGGCAAATCATTAACATATAATGAGAATAATAGAGGGCTTAATATACAACCCTGCTTTACATCTATTTCAACTGCAAATGGATCAGAATAAGAGTTTCCATCCCAAATACAACTTTCCGTATTTTCATACAAGTACTGTAAAATTCTTATTATTTTTGACGACATACCAAGGCATGAGAGCTTGTAAAATAAACTATTACGAGGAATCGTATTAAATGCGCACGAAAAATCAACAAAGAAAGCATATCGACGGCTTATATTCAATACCCGCCATCCGCCAAAATACAATTTTTCAGGAGAGAGAAAAAACTGTTTCTTTCGAAAATTCTTAAGGTATGAATTAATCTTTCTTCTATAATATTTTTTAAATATGACTACTAAGTCACCCTTATAAAAAAAGTAGAACTTTTAACTCTATTCGTAGCGATATGGTTGATGTCGGGTATTGCAACTGAAATCTTCAAATATGTGTATGGCGTATAGCGGTAATTGCACAGTAATAAAAATATGTTTTTTTGCTCTAATATGTAATTTTATTAAATTAAGCATTTGTTTAACGTTTTTCTAACACAAAAGAATTCAATAAGTATTATTGTAAAATTATTACAGTAACAGATTGTTTGTTATTAAATTCGTCTCCGTACTGTCAAAATTGAATAAAAATATAGTTATTTTACAAATAATTTTATTTTTTTAACATTTATGTTTGTTATTCAAAAAAGAAACTACCAAAAAGCAATGTTTTTTCGATTTTATTTTTTTAATGAAGTTTGATTTTTGTCGGTAAAAATATATTTTTTAAAAGTAAAAACCAAGGCGAATTCATGTAAACGGTGGTGTCGATACTACAACAAGTAACAACACCAAAATCACAACAATGTATTTTGTTGCTGCTTTCGTTGGCCGATATGTCAAAAACACAAGTAACTTTTGACAATCCTCTCTCTAATTTAAAAAAAAAAGTAAAAACCAAGGCGAATTCAACAAGGTAAACTCTTTAGAACATCTGTTCGTCAGCTGTATTATCCGAGTTGTCAATAAATTGTATTTTTTAATTATTTTTGTTTTTCATTTACAAAAAATTGTGATTGTGTTAATTTGTGAAATTTTATGACAAAAAAATTAATTGTGGCTTAATTCTAGTTAACCAACGCAGTTCCAAGTAAAAAACAATGGGGAATAGAAAATTAAAAAACAGCAAGAAAAAATAAAATGGCACAATTCTCGGAAACGCTTAGTTTCCGAGCCATAGATATCTTAAGTCTTCATATAAATTTGCTGTTTCCCACTACATATCTGAACGTATATAGCTAATATTGGTAAAATTTAAGAGCTTTTATTTAAAAATTCTTAATCCATAAAGGAGCGGCGATGGGTTTGCAAAAATATATTATAGTAAGCATATCAATTGTTATGCGAAGAACCTTTATTTTGCAAAGTCGGTGTTTGTTATACCATAGATGAGAAAATCCTTGCGCCCAACCGAAGGCCGGCTATGTGGAGAAGGTTTATTAAGCGAAGGTGGGGTTTATTTGATTAAATATTTGATTCCTAGTGCACTTCCGTGACGTTTTGATATAAATTTTTGTAAAAACTGTATTAGGAGGTAAAGAGTTAAAAAGTTTGCAATAAATTTTACATTTTCAGAAAGATCTGTTAAAAAGCTTTCAAAAGACACTAATAATGGCCACATACGTTTACAAATGTAGTGGAAAATCTCAAATTCATATGAAAACTTCAGAAGTCCATTACGCTGAAACTATGCGTTTTGTAGAATTTTACCATGAAATTTGTTCTTCTTATTTTTCAATTTTCTATTCTTCTATGTCCTTTGTTGTTGGAGCTGCGTTGGTAAGCTACATTTGTTTCTAATTTTTATGCATATGCTGGGTCCTTGAGCAATTTTTAGTCTATTTAGCCATGTCCGACTGTTCAAAATACTCTCACTTTCGAAAAAACTCAAAATAAAAGAACAATATTAGTGTAAAATTCTTTCCACTTCTCCTAAGCATTTCTGAATTGAACTCCAACACAATTGGTTTAGTTGGAAACGAGTCAAAAAACCCAATGTGAAACATCGTGCCTTAAAAATTTATACACACTTTGATTAAAAAAAACTAATATAAATGCATGGCAAAATGCACCCTTAACATTAAATCTTCAAAAACACAGAATACATTAAATTTTGTTTAGATCGGTTCATAAACACACAACTTTAAATATAAAAAAATCAATAAAAAATTTTATTGTTTACTTTTTATTCACACTTTTTGTAAACAACTATTTTGACAACTCGGATATGTTACACTAACAAAATGCCTTTTATTTTTGTTAGAGTTGTAATTGTTGTAGCGACGAGTTTACCTTGTTGAATTCGTCTTGGTAAAAACTATTAAATTTTACGGAACATGTTGTTTAATAAATAAAAAATTTAAAAATTAATGTAAAAATCATTTGTTTTAAGTGAAATGTTAATGATCCGTTTTTTAAATGAATTTTAAGTTGTTTGAAATGAATTTTCGTTTGAATTTACCTACATAATATTTTGAGTGAGCCAATGTTAACATTTTGTTTTGAGTTAATAGTCGCAGAGAAAAAAACGTGGTTGAAGTATAGTGAAAAAACATATTATGTTCCCCGTAATTACTATTGTCCAAGTTCTGGAAAATGTTGACCATAAATTTGAAACGAATTATGGTAAATTATGAAGGTTATTATGGTTGATTTCGGACAAATGGTTTAAGTTTAGACCATATTATGGTTATATTAAACATAATATGGCTAACTGTAAACATAAGCATTGTTAAAATCCAAAAATAGTATGATGCTCTTATAATATGGTTACCTTTTACCATATTTTTTCAGCGAGTTCTTATTTTCTTTTATTTTGCTGAAACAGCGAATGTCTAATTTAACCCAGAACATCTTTGTAAATGTTTTGCCAATTTCACTGAGAAATTTTCCATAAAAAAACTTCAATTGGAATTTTCTCAAAAGTGATTATTTTGACATTGACTCTTTAACCTCCAAGTCACAGAATTGGTGATGATAAGTGCCATTGTATTGATAGTTTAAGTTTCTTTAGCACATTAAAAATTTGGCACTTTGATTATTGTTCCTATTTTCCGTAAAGGACGGAACTTTCTAAAGCATTATCAAAAGGTCGGTATTGCCCGACTATATTTTTCTACAGAACAATCATATTAATATCTTTTGCTTTTTTTTTGCCTTTTTGCTATTGCTAGTAAATATTTTGTGGCATTCAAATGGAAGTCATACACTCACAATACCATTACAGTAACGGACTGTAGTTTATTTAAGAAGTATTCCGTGCAGTCATTTTTAAATAAGTAAACATATAAAATTTAAAGCAAAATTATTTTTAACTGATTCTAACAGTTATTCAAAAATCTAAGTGCATATTAAAACGGATTTTCAGTTTCAGTGGATATTGTCCGTTGTTTAAGTTAAATTATTCTTTGTGTAAAATTAAATGAAAATGTAATTTAAAATAACAAAAAGTTCATTTAATTTTAACTGTCAAAAATTCAACCGTGAATTCCGTAAAAACAATTGAATATTCAGTTATTTAATATAAATTAACTGTCAAAAAATTAACTACATATTCCGTTTGAATAAATGAACATTCAGTTTTTTATATAATTAAACTACCAAAAATAAATTTTAACGTATCTATAAAAAACGATTTGCTTGTTTTGTGTAAAACAATTCCCAGTTTCTATTTGTTAAAATAATTTAGTTGAATACATCAAATTTTAAAAGTAGAATAATTGCGCAGCCATATCGGCCATGCTGGTGTCTTATAATTGAGAGTTTTTCTGTAAACAACGTGGTCAGTAAAACAAACGTGTGTAACGGGGTAAGTAAATAGTAATATTTCTCTTTCTCATTACAAAAACAAGCGGACAGGTGTCTGTCTGGTATTTTTTAGAAATTCGCCTCTTTTGTGGACTAAACGAAAATTACTGAATTTTATAAAATAACTGAATATTCCTTTGTTTTTGCGGAATATTCAGTTAATTTTTTGATAGTTAATTTACGGAACATGGAGTTGAATTTTATACAATAAAAATTAAATGAGCTTTTCGTTAAAAATAAAGGAGAAATAAGTAGTCCGGTTTTTAGCTGAATTTTTCATTTATTACACCCTCCACCACAATTAGTTGTGAAGAGGGTATATTAAGTTTGTCATTCCGTGTGAAACTTTTTTATTATTCATCTCAGACCCCATAAAGTATATATATTCTGGGTCCTTGAGTAATTCTAATTCGATTTAGCCATGTCCGTCGGTTGAAAACACGCTCACTTTCGAACAACTCAAAGGAAATGAACAAACTTGGTGTCAAATTGCTTGTAGTTATCCTAAGCAGTTCGGGATTGAAATCCAGCAAAATCGGTTTAGTAGGACCAGAGCTACGAATCAAAATGTGGAACCACCACCTAAAAAAAATGAATAATTTTGTTACAAAAAATAACATAAATGCTGGAACAAGGCAAGGAATGAGATAAGATTTTGCAAAAATTTGTTTTATTTGACTGGAAATCACGCTGTTAAATTTCGTGAATATCCGTCCATAATTTACCCTAAGCCCCATATAAACAATACTCCCGGAAAACAGTTTAGTACGCCTAAAACCGTAAAAAATAATGCTAGCGTAACAAAATTTGTAACGTCACAGTCCTATAGGACTATAAATGATACTGTGAAATTGCGTGAAGATCGGTACATAATTTACCCTAGGCCCCATAGAAACCCTACTCCCGGAAAACAGTTTCGTACACCTAAAACCATAATTAATAATGCTAGCATAACTGAAATTGGTACGTCACAGTTTTAAAGGACAAGAAATGACGCTGTGAAATTTCGTGATGATCGGTCCATAATTTACTCTAGGCCCCATATAAACCCTACTACCGGAAAACAGTTTAGTACGCCTAAAACCGTAAAAAATAACGCTAGCGTAACAAAATTTGGCTCGTCACAGTTCTATAGGACTATAAATGATACTGTGAAATTGCGTGAAGATCGGTACATAATTTACCCCAGGCCCCATAGAAACCCTACTCCCGGAAAACAGTTTCGTACACCTAAAACCATAATTAATAATGCTAGCATAACTGAAATTGGTACGTCACAGTTTTAAAGGACAAGAAATTACGCTGTGAAATTTCGTGATGATCGGTCCATAATTTACTCTAGGCCCCATATAAACCCTACTTCTGGAAAACAGTTTAGTCGCCTAAAACCATAATTAATAACAAATCGTCACAGTTTAAGATAATAATAACATCATACCGATATTACTCCTTAAACATTCGAACTGTCGGTGGAGGGTCCATAATTAACCCTGGGCCCCATATAAACCCTACTACCGGAAAACAGTTTAGTCGCCTAAAACCATAATTAATAACAAATCGTCACAGTTTGAGATAATAATAACATCATACAGATATTACTCCTTAAACATTCGAACGGTCGCTGGAGGGTATCAAAGATTCGGCACAGCCGAATATAGCACTCTAACTTGTTTTATATTACAATTTCAGTTAATTTTACGTAAAGAATATTGTGATTGTAGAGTCGTAAGTCTAAAAATAATAGCACGACCATAACTTAGATTTCTACTACGTAGTTATGACAAAAAATATTTTAGGTTTATAAAAGGTTTACAAGACGAATTTTGTGTAAAAATTTGTTTAATAGAACTTTTATAAATCTAAAATATTTTTTTAACGAATAAGGGGGTTATTATGTAAGTACTTTTTTGTTTGAATCACAACAACAAAATTTTAAGGCTATTGTAAACTCTTAGGCTATGAAAACAATATCACTTAATAGCAAGCCATTGGAGTTTCCCAGCTATTTGCTGAATTCATCTAACAACTTTAAATCAATCCTTTTTTAAGTTATGTTGGTTAAGCGGAGAAGTAATTTTTCTTAGCAAGAATCAGTATTTATATCCCATTCACATCTATTGGAATTTTTAAAGAAAAGAAAGATGCTCATAATAAAATTCAGGTGGAGTAAATTAAAGGTAACATAATCATAAATAACTTAATTAAATCTTTAAGTCAAATAATAGTTTCTGAAAATCTTTTCCAGCAAATCGTTAATCCTGAATTTTGGCCTAAAAATTTAATTTATTTATAATGAAGAAAATAATGCTCGCCTGCCTAATATAGCTGGTGTAAATTCAAAAAACTAATATCGATTGTATATCTAAATGTCAGAGGCATAAACTCGAAATTATCTTCAATATATTGCAACAGCTTTGGCTTTAATCATCGTATAATAGTATTTACTGAAACCTGGCTTAGCAATAAAATTAATAACTCAGAAATTTTTTGATCTTAATATCAGATTTTTAAAAAAGATAGAGAAAGTTGTGTGCAAAGCAATAGCAACACAAAAAAGTCAGCAAGGATGTGTTGATTGTCATTACAAACGGATTCTCAGCTGAGGAAATTATTTTCCAGGAATTTTTACATATAGAACTTGTATGTGTTTAAAAATACACAAGCAATATTTATATATTCTGTGCTTATTAGACTGGTCGCATCTTGTATGGGATTTTTTTTTTTAAATTTAATTGTTTGCGCTGCTTAAAATATGAGGTTTGGTGAAAGAAATCATGATCTAATTTTTCAGGTCAATCCGACGGTGCCTAGCCGTGCCGGGCGGGGCCCAAAGTTCCCCATATTATAAAAAAAACATCTTTTCTAGCATTAACATCATAACTTGGGCATTTTCCAACTACATATTTGGAAGGAATCGTTTATTATACCTCTATTTAAATCTGGATCAAAAGCTAATATCTCAAATTACAGAGGAATTGCTAAACTTAGTGTTATACCAAAACTGTTTAAAAAACTTTTATGTGATACACTATCACATCAGGCGTTATCTGTTTTATCTCCATTCCAACATGGATTCTCTAAATTACGATCAACAATCAAAAATCTTCTAGAATTTACAACTTTAGTTACCGAAGGATTTATAGCTGGCAAACAAACCGACGTCATTTACATTGATTTTAGTAAAGCGTTCGATAAAGTAAATCATAACTTACTCGTTCATAAGCTTAATCGATTAGAATTTAGCACTTCGCTCCTGAAATAGATTGAGTCTTATTTAACGAACAGAAAGCAATGTGTAAGGCTCCGTAACACGTATTCTAACTACATAGATGTATTATCTGGAGTGCCTCAGTCCAGTCATCTCTAGAACGTCACCAAATAATGGCCTATATACATACTATGAATGCTTCTTTACTTGAATTGATTGATTCCATCAATGATTTAGGAGTACATTTTGACAGAAAGTTGGATTTCAAGAATCACATCACGTTAACTATTAACAAAGCTACTGGTGTCCTTGGGTTTATAAGAAGGTGGTCTTAAGAGTTTTCAGATCCTTATGTTACCAAGCAACTTTTTACTACTTTGGTTCGACCGATTCTTAAATATGGATCGGTGATACGGTGATCCACAAAACTCAGTTCACTCTAACAAAATCGAGTCAGTTCGAATCCAGTTTTTATTTTTCTGTCTTCGCGGATTGGGTTGGGACCCTCACATAAGGTTATCATCCTTTGTTAACCGTCTGGCACTTATTAAGTTACCAACTTTAAGAAGTCGTCGGAAAATGTTAAATGCTCTTTTTCTACTTAAGCAAATAAACGGAAGCGTCAATTCTCAATAGCTTCTGGGAAAAATTAGCCTTAACGTTCGTCTATCAAGACATTATAGCATTCTGAGTATTAAATATTATACTACAAACTTTGCTCAGTTTGATCCATTTCGTAGAGTCTGTGATGATTTCAATAAGATTTATAAATATATTGACTTTAACAAAAACATTGAAATTATAAAGAGTGATATAATATCATATTTAAATTGGTGAAACTTATCGTTTTGAATATATGTAATTGCTTAAGCTTGTATTTTTATATTTACTAAAATGTACAATTTGTAATAGTCTGTAAGGATTTTTCCACAGACTTAGGAGAATAAATAAATAAAAACGTACCCGGGTATGTTTTCCATTTTAAAACCACTATGTCTCTGAAATCACAATTACAACAACTTTCAACGTCAAAAAAAGAAAGCAAGAATTGTGAAGTGGATGATGCAGTTGCACTTTTGATTACTAATTTGTGTACACAATAGGAAAACAAATTAAAAAAAGAATCAAATGGAGGAATGACTGGCTTTTAAGAAAAAATAGGCATTCACATGAAATTTTATTAAAAAATACAGAAATTATATCTCCGCAATAGTCGTTTCGTTGTACCCAAAATGACAACAATGACAAGTCTCACAAGTATAATCTGCGTTTGCTAAATACCCTAAAAGAGGGCCGCAACAAAACTACTTTGTTTGTAACGAGCATTTACCGAAAAATTGCCGAAATCTGCGACCGAACAAATAAATTCAAATAGCGCTCGCCCACACATTGCCAGTCCTTTAATATCCCTTTTTTATTTATTGTATCTTAAAAATACAATTATGGCCATTATTACAACTTGCCGATAGTTAAAGGTAGGATTTTGTCGGACATATAACAAGTTATCTTTTATTTCAACTTAACTTGAACCTTCCCGGTAGGATAAACTTTAACATATGGCTCGTTTTAGTTTAAACTTTAAAGCGTAATAAAGTGTAATAGCGAAAAACTTTTTATTAATGGGACAAACTCCAACCTTTAACTTTCGACAAGTTGTATTAATGGCTCTTTAGCGCCCCATCCATTTCCAATATTATTGTATATTTTAGTCGCCCTATTATTTCTATATTGACCTTTATTGTTCAATAAGTTGCACAATGGTTGAAAATATGGCGCAACTCTTATTAAAAACAAAACATAGCCTTTAAAGCAATACAACTACGTACATTGTTGCCAACACATTTTACAACCACTTCTTTTCGTTGTGCAATAAAAATCAAAAGGAAATTTATTGAAATTTATTGTTGATGGGATAAGCTATTCCTATGCGCATTTCACTGGTTGCTCAGGCCAGATCATCAGGAAACTTCATCCATACAGATTTTAGATAAATTTCAAGTGTTTTTATCAAGAAATAGGATATCTTTAATTCGTTGTCTATAAATTAAGATAATTTTTATGTCAGTAAATTTTCTCATACTGTGATAAAAAAAATGAAGGGATTTTTGTTAAAACATTTCAAAGGTATTGTCTGTTTTAATGTACTTGTACATTTGGTTTCATCGATTTTATTTATTTATTAAAAGCACAAAGTGGCATTTAGTTCAATCGGTGTGTTTGTTTGTTGCTGTGTTTTTTTTTAATATTGAACAAATATATCATTCCAAATCAGTTGCAAATACCTTTCAATTATTTTTGCTTTTTTCAACAAATGTCAAATGTTTAACATTGTTTTTGTTTCTCTCTTAATTTTTTTGTGTTAAATTTTGGTACTTATCGTATATGAGTAGTATTTTCATTTGGAATGTCAAATTGAAATTGTTTTAAGTGTCACGCGAGTTGTTGAAGTTTAGAAAAAGAACAAAGCTGAAGATTTTCGATCGAACATATTGAAGTGTAAAACAAAGTATGTACATTAGAGATGATCAATTTGTTCCAGACCAAAAAAATTTCACAGAAGGCATAGCAGAAACGTAATCTGCGAACAATTCTAAGCAGATGTATCGAATAAATCATTGTTCTAAAATCAAAACGGAGCCTGAAATTTAAAAAAAAAAAGTTTGTTTAAATTTATTAAACATTTGGGCTGTTCACAGAAGGCTGATTATCAGGTTGATGGTTATGTACTTATGTATATTAACAGCAACAAAATGTTTTAAAAAAAAAATTAAATACATGTATTTTGTTGTTGTTAATATAACTAGATACCAGTATCAAAAAAATAGCAGGTAAAAAAACGTTTCACTCTTTTTAAACAACAACAACATTACAAGAAACAAAATAAATTGTTGGTTGGTTTCAAAGTTGGTAAAAAAAAAAACAAAATCCCGTATTCAATTTTTTCCAACTGTTTAGTTAAATACAAAAATAGAACGATGACGAAAAATATCGAGTCGGCTGCCGCCGTTTTTGGTTACATTTCTTCTTCTTTAGCAAAGGAAAGCATACAGCAACAGTGATCGATGAAGAAAAACATTGTGTGTATAAATAAGACTTCGTTCAAAATTAATCCAACAAACAAATTTGTCTCAAAGCCTGCCGGCCGCTCTGCTCCTCTGCCTTCATCTTCTCTCTCCTACTGTGCCTGCTTGTGTGCTCGTCATTGATTGTGCAAAAACTTTTTTGTTTGCTTCGGTAAAATTATTTGTTTGAAAAAATCTGTGTTATTTTCAATTAAAAATGCAAATAAATTGTTTGAATATGCGTATTTGTTTATAGGACCGACTTCAGACAAAAAATGGTTTGATCCTACAAATTTTTTGTTTGAATTGGAAAAATAATTTTTTCTGTGTAGTTGACAGAAAAAATTTACCCACGCTTATGTACATACTTACGTAATGTACTTATGTCTAGGGTGTTCAATTAATCAGTTTTTATTTTTGTTCGATTAAACGATTAATCGATTTTTGACATTTTTAACTTATTCGATTAAACGAATCAAATTTTTAAATTAATCGATTAATCGAATAATTATAAATCCAGAAATTTTATAAATTACCAGATTTTTTTCGATCATTTTAGAAAAAATTAGTACTTGAGTAAATAAACATTCTTTTTATACCCTCCACCAAAATTAGTTGTGAAGAGGGTATACTTAGTTTGTCATGCCGTGTGAAACTTTTTTATTATTCATCTCAAACCCCATAAAGTATATATATTCTGGGTCCTTAAGTAATTCTAAGTCGATTGAGCCATGTCCATCTGTCTGTCCGTCTGTCTATATGAAATAAACAAACTTAATGTCAAATTGCTTGTAGTTATCCTAAGCAGTTTGGGATTAAAATCCAGCAAATTCGGTTCGATAGGATCAGAGCTATGAATCAAAATGTGGAACCACCACCTAAAAACAAATTGATAATTTTGTTACAAAAACTAACATAAATGGTGGAATAATGCACAGAATGATATAAGATGTTGCAAAAATTTGTTTTATTCTACTGGAAATCACGCTGTAAAATTTGGTGAAGGTCCGTCCGTAATTTACCCTAGGCCCCATATAAGCCCTACTCCCGGAAAACAGTATAGTAAGCCTAAAACCCTAATTAACACTGCTATTTTGGCACGTCACAGTTTAATAGGACTTTAAATGACACTGTAAAGTTTCATGAAGATCGGTCTTTAATTTACCCTAGGCCCCATATAAACCCTACTTCCGGAAAACAGTTAAGTACGCCTAAAACCGTAAAAAATAACGCTATCGTAACAAAATTTGGTACGTCAAAGTTTTATAGGACAAGAAATAAGATGGTAAAATTGTGTGGAGGTCGGCCCATAACTTACCTTAGGTCCCATATAAAACCTACTTCCGGAAAAGAGTTAATACGTATAAAACCGTAAAACATAACGCTATCGTAACCAAATTTAGTAGGTCACAGTTTTAGAGGATTTGAAATGACACTGTAAAGTTTCGTCATGAACGACCCATAATTTACCCTAGGCCTCATATAAAACCTACTTCCGGAAAAGAGTTTAGTACGCATAAAACCGTAAAAAAAATTGCTATCATAACAAAATTTAGTACGTCAAAATTTTATACGACAAGAAACAAGACGGTAAAATTTCGTGAAGATCGCCCCATAATTTACCCTAGGCCGTCATATAAAACCAATTCCGGAAAAGAGTTTAGTACGCATAAACTGTAATAAATAACGCTATCATAACAAAATTTAGTACGTCACAGTTTTATAGGATTCGAAATGACACTCTGAAATTTCGTGAAGATCGGTCTATAATTTACCCTAGGCCTCATATAAACCCTACTTCCGTAAAAAAGTTTAGTACGCCTAAAACCGCAAAAAATAATGCTATCATAACAAAATTTGGCACGTCAAAGTTTTATAGGACTAGAAATAACACTGTGAAATTTCGTGAAGTTAGGTCGATAATTTACCCTAGGCCCCATAAAAACCCTACTTCCGGATAACAGTTTAGTACGCCTTAATTAACAACGCTGTCATAATATAAATTGGTAAGTCACAGTTTTGTAGGACTAGAAATGACACTGTGAAATTTCGTGAAGATCGGTCCATAATTTACCCTAGGCCCCGTATAAAGCCCACTCTGGTAAAATAATTAAATACGCCCAAAACCGTAGCAGATAAAGATGTTGCGGTAAGCTTTCTTCCAGCTTAGCTTAATATGGTCAATCAAAAATATTATGCAATTTTGCGATATACGGTCCATAATTTACCCATTTTAGCAGCCTTCTGTAATTCACTGCAAACGCTAAAACTAATTGCTCCGCTGTATTAAAATTGATGTTTTTCAATACCAGAAATCACTCTGCAGAATTTTGGGATGATTGGTTCATAGCTTACCGTTACGAATCATGATATTTTACTCAAGCTAGTAAAAATTGCAAAACAAAAAGTCATAAAACTTTTGGATTGTCGGTCAATAATTTAATATATGTCTAAACCGCAACCAATTTTAATGCAGATGTCTGTTTTTATAAAAATAAATTAATAATAAGTAGACATCATATAGATATAACTCCTAAAACATTCGAACTGTCGGTGGAGGGTATCAAAGATTCGGCACAGCCGAATATAGCACTCTAACTTGTTTAAATAAAACTTGTAATTGTAGCTCCAAATTGTTGCTTTTGGGCAATTAGATTTTAAAAGAGTCAATATAACTTTGGACTTTTTGAAACTTTTGACGACTTTCCATGCAAATGATATCCTCTAGAGAATCGAGCAAAGTCTCTTGTTTAAAATATTTACTCTTTGGACCACTTGCAGTCCTCTTTGGTTTTGTTGGTGCAGCATCTTCTTCCAGTACTATGTTTTAGTCACTGTGTAGGTGGTGAATTAGTGAAGGTGTTGAAAAACATTTACGTTAATAAATTTTTGGACACCTCTTACATTAAGCATTATTAGATTTATCCTTCGTACAATATTCTTAAACCAAACTCATTCTAAGGAGAGAAACACATAAACTATTTTCCATTTTAGAAATCAAAATGAAGTTGACTTAACAACGAGCAAATTTTAAAAACGACCCTTTAATGAAAGTTCATAACAATATTCCATTTTATCTACTTCATTCTTTAAATTTCTATTATTTTTGTAAGAACAAAACTTAAGCCCACGAAAAACTACTGTCATTTTGTAAATAGTAATTGGATTTAAATTATCGTTCGATTTCAATTTCACTGCATTTCGATTTGTGAAATTAATTATTAAATTTTGTTGAAAAAATGTAACAAAAATACAAGTAAGAAAGTATAGTCGGTCAAGCCCGACCATATGATACCCTACACCACAGTATTTAAAAACACATCATGCTTATGTGTCCATATAAATATAGATTTATCTATGCTTATAAACTTCATGAAAATCGGTTTGAAAGTTTGTGACAGAAAGAAATTGCCCCCTACCTCCCCTTGTGGTCCTATTTTTGAAAAACTGTATAGCTAATGTGTCCATATAGATATGGATCTATCTATGTTTTAAATTTCATTAAAATCGGTTTGAGAGGCAGAAATTGCCCCTATTTCCCCTCGTGGTCCTATTTTTTAAAAAATGCATACATTTTGTGTCCATATAGATATGGTTCTATGTATGTTTTTAATTTCATTGAAATCGGTTTGATAGTTTCTGAGAGGAAGAAATTTCCCCCTATATTCCCTCGTGGTCCTACGATTCGGCCCATTTTCAATAGGCTTGGTCCTTGTGCCAATAGGAGCCTATGACCCAAATTTCATCAAATTATCTCCAAAATTGCGACCTGTACTTTGCGCACAAAGTTACATGGACAGCCAGCCTGCCAGCCAGCCGGACGGACATCGTTGGTTCGACTCAGAAAGTGATTCTAAGACGATTGGTATACTTTAAGGTGGGTCTAGGACCAATATTTTAAGGCGTTACACACATCAGCACAAATGCATAATACCTCTCCACTATTGTGGTGTAGGTATAATAAGTAAGCTACTCACTAAACATGACTGTTGTTTTTTTAATTCCAACGAAACATACATTTGGATTGTTTATTCGACTTAAAACTTTAAAAAACTTATACATTTAATAGAAATACTATTGGGGGTTTCACAAGGTGTCATAAAGTCATATGTCTTAAAACAATAAAATGAAAAAATATGACTGTTGTGAACAACCGCTTACAATTAAAACAAACATAGCAAGCAAGGCTTTATTAATTTAAGATACTTTTTGTTTACACGGCAGCAACATTATTTTTAAACCATTGTATTATAATGATTGAACTAAATCACAATATAACATGAAAGCACACCTTGTGAATATTAATATATATATATATATATATATATATATATATATATATATATATATATATATATATATATATTAATATTATTCGATTAATCGGAATAAATTCTTTAATTAATCCTTTAATCGATATCAGCAATTTTCAATTATTCGAATAATTAATTGTCTAAAATTTTTCGATTAATCGAACGACAAGTAATCGACTGAACACTAGGGTGTCCCAAAATTTTTTTTTGTCAGAGGCTCGAGCATAATTTGAAAGCTTATAGGTTCCAGTATTTTTGAATTTTTTTTAGATATTTAGGAAGAGGTTTAGAGGTCGCGCAAATCAAGTCTTTGACCCATAACTTTGTCAATAACCACGTTCATTAAATTTTTTGACCGAATATTTCTAAAGAAAATTTCCCAAAACTTTATTTCCATATGCAAAAACTTTAAGTTCCGGCAATATTTTTGTCCATTACGATTCCACATATTAAGTTCTTTTGCAATTTTTTAACAAATTCTGTAAAAAACGGTTTATTACTTTTCAAATTTATATGAAAGGTATAAAAACTAGTGACGCGATTTTGCATACCGATAAGTTCTAAACAATTAAGGAAAACAAAAATGGAATTTTGTCCTACAGTTTCCGAGAAACACAATTTTTATAGTTTGTACCTTAAAAATGGTGAAACTTTTTTCGTTATAATTATTGTAAATATATTTCCATTAATTTTTATAGTTACGTTTTAACTGTCATTAACTTCTGACATTTATTGATCTTAGCCGTTACACGCTGTCATTTTCACTTTCTATTTTATGTGTGCTCCAGGAGCTATCAATCGGGCTTGCTGGATAATGAAAATGATCTATTCTTTGAAAATATGCATTTTCCGAAACCAGTTGCATTCTTATATAGACAAATCAACAGCTGATGCCTTGCTTGAATTTAGTTCATTTATTTTAAGAATAAATATCAAATATTGGTACCTCTGCCAGTGCCCTCGATACGCTCCTCTCAATGATCTGAGCCTATTAGAGGATTTGGATAGTTATAAAATTATTAATAAAGCAGTTGCAAAAGCCTCGCTTTAACTTTTCGAGGTCATCAGTGGTACTTTACTCCGAAATTGGCTGCCCCAGCGTTTTTTGATGAACGTATCGACACCAAAACTTAGCACTTAATGACAAAAAAAAACTTGCAGATACTCCATGCAGCGATTATGAAGTAGCAAATGTAAATTTAACAGAAGAAAACTTTAGAAATAAAGAAATTCAACAATTGATTTCAAAAGCCAGTCTAACTTTTTTTGAAGCTTGCAATATTTCAATCGATTTTTTTAAAATAGATCCACAGAATTGGAAAGCCAACAAGTCATTTCAGGAGGCAAAGAAAAAAGTTCAACAATTACAAGTAGTAAATGATGTGGCAGAACGAGGTGTGGCTTTGGCTAATACTTAAGGCCAGTTTACACGGTAATACAATGTATTACGACTTTGTAGAATCAAAATAATATGAAATTCTCTCCGTGTTTAAAAGAAAAAAATAAAAGTCTGTTGAGAGTATACTTTATGTTTACACGGATGGTATAAGTAAAATAAAAAATAATAACAAAAAAGCAGATGGTTGCAGTTTTACAATTTTTACAAAAACCACATGAAAATTTCCTGAGTTGTTTTTGTAATTGTATAAAAATGCTACCACCTTCAATATACTCCGTTAAAATGCACCTCTGGTGTGATGAAAATACATAAGTTTCTAAAATGGTTTAGAAAAAAACCATTTACCGACCGCTTGTCAGATTTTGTATTCGTATTCTCTCTTACTCAATGCATTTTGCTTTTACATGATAAGATTTCTCTCATTATACATTATGTCGTAATACAATGTATTACCGTGTAAACTGGCCTTTAACTTAATGTCACAACTTCTGAAACTGATTACCAGAATTTATTGCAAGGTATATAACTACATCGCAAGAACCGCAATAAATGATTTTTCACAGAGCAAAAGAAAAGTTTTTTTTTTTTTTGTTGATTGGGTAAGATTGGTGAACTGGCAAACAGCTCATAATAACAAATACTGGGTATAAAGAAAAAAACGGGTATAACTCAGGAACGGTAAGAACAAATTTAAAAATTTTTTATTTATATTAATAAGAATTAATATGTCTTTCAAACTGCATCATTAGTTTTTTTCGTTTTTATTTAAACTTAAAAAGTTATTACACATTTTTTTAAAATATTACGAAAAATTGTAATTAAGGGTATCTAAATGAGTAAACTCATCACCAAAACTTATAATTGTTTCACACAGGAATAAAGCTTGGATATTTTTCTTTAAAACTCTTTCCTCAGCAGTGAAGCAACTCGTGGTATTAATCAAGTTATGAGTAAAGTTAAAAAAAGGCCGAAAACTCCGTTTTTTATGAAAACTCCATTTGCGTGACCTCTAAACCTATTCCGAAAATTCTTTAAAAAAAAAACCAAAAATACTTTACCCTTTAAGCTTTTAATTGAGCACCTATGAAAATCAGAAAGAAAAAATTTTTTGGGACACCCTACTGAACACCCTTATTATATATACGATATAATAGAAGAATAAACAAAGTCTATGAAAAAATTCATAAACTAACTTATAATATCAAAAGACAATGCTGTTCATAAACATGATGTTTGGTTAAAAAATCAATATCGAAATTATCATATGAAACAAAATTTAAAGAACGAAGAAGAAAATATATGTTTAAATCTCTCTTATGCTGTAGGCTTAGATGGAATAAATACTATAATGTTTAAAATATGACAGAAACATTTAATTGATGCTTTTTCTCAGATAACTTTCCTAAACGAGTTAAAAAACCAAAAATGTTGCCAATATTAAAGACAAAAATTATGCAAGATCACCTAAAAGTAGTTACTGCCCAAAAAGTATGTTAAGCTGTCTCGATAAATTATTTGAAAAGACTGAGCAGACTGAATTAGTTCACTGAAAATTACAAGATACTTAATACAAAAAGAGCAATTTGGATTTCGTAAGGAGTGTATTCAACAAAACACGAAATAGAGCAAATGGCTAAATTTATATCAACTAATAAAAATCTGCGTAAGAGCACTGGTGAAGCACCACTAAATATAAAAAAGCGTTTTACTCTGTGGTTTTATGATTTCAATTTAAATACTGAACTTGCTGTTAAGTCTTTACCTTCCAGGCAGGAAGAGAAACTACTTTGAGGTTATCCCTAAAATCAGTACCATTCGGGTGTGTTCTAGAATCCGAATCCACTCGAAAGTGGATTACTTTAGCATTTTTGGTGTTCTGCATTTCACATCCACAAGTTTTTATTCGTTTTCAATTAGAGTAGTAATGGGTTGGTGAAAGTAAAACGAATCGACTTTTATTCTAATATTTGATAAGATTTTTAACAAAAAAATTAATTTTGTTTTTAACTTAAAATCTTCTTTATCCAATTTATTAAAAAATATATCGTTTTCTTAAATGCAAAAGTCCCTAACTTACCCTAAATTTAAAATCGACTTTTTCATTATTTTGATGTAATTACAGCTTTTTTTTAAACGATTTTTATGTTATTTTCAGACAATTTGTTTTTTAATCGATTAATCGATCTCAAATTAGTTTTTTTGTTTGTTTAAAATTTTTCGAATTTTCGCGAATTTTAGCCATGTTTACGATTTATAATAAATAGTAGACTTTGCTATCATGCCGATGTTGGCAAATTTTTGCGAATTTAGCAATTTTTACCTAATTTTTGCCAATCCTTATAGTTTCCCAATAAAAAATTTTATAATTTTGCGAAGCACTAAAGGTACATTTAAAAAAATAAGCGCACAAATATGCGCTACGCAATAAGACATACAAAAATGCAGTAAAGTAAGTGAAAGAACTCTCAACAACTTTTATTAAAAAAAAATAACATTTCAAGTGCTACGGCATTCCCTTACCACGAAGCAGGTTTGTAAGGGAGAATACCAAAAAATAACGGTATCAAAACATTCAGTGTGTAAAGCTGATCGTTACATCCAACAACTTTTATGTGCGCTGAATAATGCGCTTTATGTGTCAAAAATGTATTGCTTCAAAGTGGGAACTCGCCATATAAAATTCATGTCTTCCGTAAGCGCAATGGTAAGCGAAACTTTTATGTTTCTCCCTTACAAACCTGCTTCGTTGGAAGCTCCATTTTTTATTGGGTTTAGGGACTTTTAATCAATTATATGGCTGGTTTGAAATATTAAAAATTTACGCGATTTTTCGCTATCTTTGCAATTTTTTTGTTGTTATTTTCCGACATTTTGTTTTTTTTACCGATTTAGCGATTTCAAATAAATGTAAGTGTTTGTTTAAAAGTTTGCAATTTTTCGCGAATTTTAGCCATGTTCACGATAGAAGCTATTTTTTTCTGTGATTCTTTACAGCTCTCACGATTTTAAAAATATATAAAACATTGCTATCATGCTGCGGTTAGCAAATTAGCGATCTTTAGTACAAAAAAAGTTTTTTTTCGAACAAAAACTTCGAATACACAAAAACATGCGGATTTGAGAATGAACACCAATTTATGAATTATGCGGATTTAAAAAATTGTTCGTTTTCAATTCAAGTCGAAACCAAGAACATACCTGATTAAAGGGCATAATAAACCACACAAAATGCTTGGCAAACATACACATTATTTCCGTTTGGGGTTTGCCAATAAACAACACAAATATTCTCCGTTCAAACATTAATTTTCATTTTTGTTTTGTTTTCAATGAATGCAGATGCCAATAGTACTGCGGCAATTTTGTTGCTTTTAGATTAAAACGGAAAAGAAATTATAAAATAAAGGCAAAAAATTTAAAGTAAACAGTTTTTAAACAACGAGCTGTTTTGTGGCAAGCAATACTACTAAAAAAATTTAATTTAATATTAAAAATTAATTGAATTGCATACATTAAGCATTAGACGCCACAAAAAGTTTGACAAATATCCAACATGTCTGCCAAATATTAAAAATTTTTAATATTTCTGCAAACATTGCTTCAAATGTTTGTCCAAACAGCAAACACCCCAATTAACAACACAAAATGTTTGTACAAACGTCAAATTTTTACATGTTTGCCAAGCCATTTGTGAGGTTTATTATGCCCTAAACTTGGAAATTTTAGCTTCATTGATCTTAAGAGCCTTCAAAATTATCAGAAATGTAAAATTTCGCAATTTTGCCACACCATTTTTCCTCTCAATTCTCCGCCCGTAGTCTAAATATCTTAGATCCGACTACTTTAGGACTAAGTATATGCTCGGCTTTAATATTAGCAAAAAAGTTAAAATGTTGGTTTTACTACCTTACGAGAAACATTTGCGATATAAATATTTTATTATATTTTTAATTGTGATGGTGATATTTTAAGAAAAAATAAAAATATTTTTAATCCAAATTTTCAATATTTTTAATTAGGCTTAAGTTCATCAAATTTAATTTTCATTAAATTATTTTATGAAGAAAGGAATTTTACAACATGAAAATTAATTAAAATTGTTATTGATAATCTTTCATTATTGACGTGGCTAGGGGTTGAATCCTGGCCGGCAGGTTACTATGACATGTTTCGATCGCAACCACTCGATCTCCTCAGATAGTTTTGCCGTCTTACACTCGCAGCCATCGAAGGCTGCTGACGTCAATAGTCAAATATCAATCCTTAAACCAAATTTGTATTTTTAACATTTGGTAGATCGAAATTTGCTTATCCTGAATGATTATCCATTTTAATTGATTTTACATGTTTTTTCCTTACTTCTGTTTTTTCGTACTTTGTCAAGAATTTTTCTTGAAGTCCAAGTACATTTTTTTGTTTTTTCATTTTGTCTTTCTCTTTTCTGTTGACCTTTTTCAGCACAACTTGAAGGACAAATGTACACATAGAGCTCGTGCCTTAGCTTTAACAATAATTAGTATTGTGGTTATTTTGTTGAACTATTTATGGTTTTTAATCCAAATTTTCAATATTTTTAATTAGGCTTAAGTTCATCAAATTTAATTTTCATTAAATTATTTTATGAAGAAAGGAATTTTACAACATGAAAATTAATTAAAATTGTTATTGATAATCTTTCATTCTTGATTTTTGTTTGCAATTTTTTTTGAAAGTTCAGGTTAAGCCCAACTAAAAAACAAGATAATGTTTCGGGATCCGCTTTTGATGTTTTGTCTAGACATCTAAAAATGTATTTTCAAGCGTTTAATACGATTGAAGTTTTCTCACAAAGGTTTTTTTTTTTTTTTTTTGCCTAGTTCTAAACAATTTAGTAAATATTTAAAAAGCTTCCATTGTGTTGTCACTCATTGCAGACGGACAACGCACCGAGAAAGTCTAAGAATTCTTTTTCTAAATATTCGGCCAAGATAAAAGATTCTCTATTGATGTTTATCGATATGTATAAGCATTTGTAAGTTCAAGTAATTATATATAATTATAAAACTCTTGAAAGTCTCATCAAATTTACGTTTCAATTGCCAGACTCTTCTTGTAGATTGAAGCTGTACACATACATTTATTAATTGGAATAAGATTTTATATGAAACTTTGTACAGACGTTATTAGTTTATTACCAAATAAATATTTTTTATATTGTTAATATTTACGCAATAAAACAAAGTTCATTGCAAAATTAAATTTTCTGTTGTGCAGAAAAACAAAAAAAAAAAAAAAAAAAAATAGTTGCCAAATTCCTTTGGTATAACTTTTTTTTTTGTAAAGCTTTTGTTATTTTTAAATAAAATTATTCATAAATTTCAGTTTTCATTAATATCACGAAAAGTAAAAAATCAAAATTATTATTCTCACAGTCCAAACAAAAAAAACATGTGTGACTTAACAAGCAAATATTTGTATCTTTAAGAGCATAATGAGCACTACTATCGGCATTATTTTAATTTTATTGTCATAGATGGAGATCTCTGCAAATATCAACAACTGCTTAGCTGGAAAAAAAAACAATTCGAACGTCAAGGCTCTCCTGTTTAACTCTTACGAAACTTGGAAAAGAACAAACGCAATTGACGCGCTCGTATAGACTTTTGCGACGAAATAATTGCGGCAAATTCTAGACTTATGGTGGCCGAATCGTAAAGGGAACATTGATCTGCTTAACGCAGCGAACCAAATGTCAGCAGAAACGGTAGTGGAACTTCGAAGGCCAACTGACAACATTGCTCGATAAGTGTTACATTGCACCTTTTCTCAGAGGATGTGCTGCGCTTCTTTGGGGGCATAGATATGGTATTTTGGGGAGTCAGAGCTTTTGGTGTTACATCCACTGGCTTGGTTAAATATAAATCAAGCTTTAAAGTACTAGCATTCTGTATCTCACACATTTTTACAGCAGTTGAATGCAACCTTGGATGCTCCTTGGATTTCATGGGGTTCGAAGTTGTACCTCAGTGCTAAACTGAGGTGTTACGGCTGCCCCCTGAGGTCCCCGCTGACACGGCATCGGTCTGACTGTGAGGGGTCTGAGTGTGCTTCTCGTGAGAAATGCTTCCTGTCTTTCATGATGATTGTCTTTATTGAAGCCTTGCTCTTTTGAAGGAAAGCAACTTTCGAACTTATTGTTTTAACTGATCGGTAAGCACGTAGTAGTTGTGGCTTAAACCCAAAGACCCGGGTAGGATGACGTCCAGTTGGAGGACTGATATTTGCCGTGCGGTAAAGTTTGGTTTATGGTGTTGTTTCTATTCGACAGAAACTGCTGGGATTATGAATAAGCCAGTGGAGGTTAGATAGCTCCGGCTCCTAACTAAGGGTTGCGTGTATAATTGTTGTTGGAATATTCACTCAAATTTCTTCCTGTGTTTGCAAATAATCCTACATAGAAAAAAATTTCCAAAATTTTTCACTAATTAAAGCATTAATCAAAAATAAAATCAGTTTTAATTAAAACTGTAATCAAGTGAATTAAACGTTTAATCAAGTGAATTAAACGTTTAATCAAGTAAATTAAACGTTTAATTATACTATCAATTTGTTTAATGGTGCAAAATTAATTAATATCGCAAATTTTTTAATTGAAATCTATTTTTATTTTTTTCTGCGTACTCTCGCACACGGGCATTTGGTAAGTACTTAATGTTAACACTTCATGTGGTTGGCATCTACCGTGAAGTAAAGTCCCACGACAGGTATCCACGTAGATCAAAATAACAGTTTATTGGTGCACCTGCTAGAACGTTGAAAAGGCCGCTAAAGGCGAAAGCTGAAATTGCGGCAAATTAAATGTTTATGGCATTACCAAATTTAGCAATGCACATTACAGAATTGCATTCGCTAAATCAACTTTAAAGATTTTAGCGATAGAGATTCAGCTTTACCGAATTACAGAATACGACTGTAGTTTTTGCCAAAAAAAAACCCATATGCTAAAAATAGGCACCTACGTATCGCAGACTAAATCAAAAACTGGCACAACTCAAAATTCAAAAATGTTTAGGAGAGTAAAAAAACTGGCTTCAAAAACATTGTCGCAATTCTTTAATCAAATTGCGTACCACAAATGTTAAAGAAGACTTAAGCAAACGAAATTTTCGTGGTCGCTATAGATTTGATTTTTGAACTAGTTTATGGAAAAAAAACGATTTTGATAAATTTTGATTTGTACCTGCTTATGACTTAGTTTGCGATATGTGAATAGGGTAATGACCTAAATGGGGTCGTTTGTAGCCGTTGGTTTAAGGCCGACAACACAGGTACCCACCAAGGCGAATTCATGGTGGCGCTACTACAACTCCAAAAACACAACATTGTATTTTATTTGTTGCTTTGGTTGGACGATTTGTCAAAAACATAAGCAATTTTTGACATTTCTCTCTCTAAATAAGAAAAAAAAGTAGCACAGCTGTGCTTTTAACGCCACCTGCAAAGTGAATTCGCCTGGGTACCCACAACAATCTAAGACTCATTTGTGGCGAATTAAAGTTATTAAAAACCAAAACAGATGCGAGGCAAAACAAGGAAAATTTGAAAACTTTTAATTATAATTGAAAAATTACACAGGCCTGCAAAATTTGGATAAGATTAGAACGCGAAGTTATTACGAAGTTTTTACGGGTGGTTTCTTTAAATTTAAGTGAAAATACCTTATGTGATGAAGAAAAATTTGGATTCAGCGAAACTGAAACCCTTAGGAAAGTATAAGTACACTTATCTAAGCGATGCCCCATCTAAGTAGTTAGTTGTAGCTTGTTGTATTTTAGGATTTAAAATATAATGTTTTGAAAAGTCTCAGAAGAACTGCGCTTTCTGCCTTTTAAGTCTCACATTCTGCTTAGCCTTTGAGACATTGCAGTAAGGTGTTCGCAGGAAGCGGAGGACGATCAATCAGTCTTGGACTGGACAATAGAACCGATTTGAACTGACCCAAGCGTGTATGTCTGAGCCATCAGACCGATCTCTCTATATAACCTATTTAAGCTGAGTCGAATCTTTGGCAAATTGTATCGTAAATATAATACCTGAACGATTTAAGACAGTCTATTTTAAGGACACTCTTCAAGGGGAAATAAATCTGCATTTTTTAACTGATGGTTTGCTTGGTACTGCACATAACTCTTTCCGCCAATGTAGAGGGTCAATAAAGTGTATAACGACCAACATTTTTTCATACAACTGTCTTTATAGCAATTTTACAAGTACCAAAATATTTTCTTTGGCGTTTTATTGTTATGTTGGCCATTTATATGCACGTGTATTGCTCCAAAGAAGTGTAAATCATTTTCAGAATATTCGCCTTTAACTTGTCTGTTTCAATTATTTTGACGAACATTCAAAAATAGATTTTAACAAAATATTTTTGCACAAACGATTGTTTGTACTTCAATTCGTATAACGAAGTAACGAGTTCATAATGAAATCAAGTGCACGCAAAGAACATTAGAAATGGAAATTAAGAGGAACACAAACAAATATGTACCGTAGGATGATGATGATGATGATGGTAGTTATGGTGACTATGATGATGTGTCTGCTGAATTTTTTATTAGTTTATTAAGTCTTATTATGATTATAATAATACTTTGACACCTACTCAGCAGTATTTTCCTGGGTTCACAGCAAACTTTTGTGAATTTTCTTTAAATTGTAGTTGAGAATGTTTTGTGGTGGGTGCTGCTGGTTTTTAAGTGTTCATGAACATGAGATTAACTTTTTGCACGTTTCTGTTTTTATACCTATATTTTTTTATGTTTAATATTTTTTAATAACAAAATGGACTAACAATTTTTTAAAGTAGCAAATAAGACGACTAAATGTTTCTGTATGCGAAGGTAAAGAACACTTAAAACAAATGGGCGAGTATTGAAGTTATGGACTTAAATTTATTGACTTGCCAACATAAAGTTATCCAGAGAGCCAGTCAATCATCTAATCATGTAGATTGCGGCTGTTGATTTTGCATTAAAATTATGGATGTAACGATACGCCTTTTTTCTAATACGATTCCGATAGCGATACTCAAAAAAAAACTATCGGCGAATTGACAGAAATATTTTTATAGAAAAGAACAGTGTAAGAGATTACAAGGTATTCTCAACTTTAGCTGCACTCGAAAATAGTCTCTCAACTCAGAACTCATTTGAAAACTTAAGTATTTCTGCACCAAGTGGAGCTGCGTCTCTAGAAATATTAGGAGATCTTAGGTTTATCCCGACTTTTTATTTAGCAGAACCACAGCTGAGGATGGACAGAGGCTTATACTCCTTGGATTTTCTTATAATTTGTTCACAAACGCTCCAAAGGAGAAAGGTCCTCTACAATTTCAGAATGCATAGTCATAGTAGCTCATTAAGATGTTTTTCAATACGATTGAAGCCGATTGTCTTTAAAGTATTCGAATTTTAGATAAACAATAGGATTCCTTATTCTCTAAGCCCTTAAATCTTTTATTGAGAACTAGTGCTTAGTAACTTGCGGAATAACGTCAGAACATGTAGCAGTGCTTATGGCAATATGATATTTATTCTCACAAATATCTCACTAAAAATAAGCATACAAATCTAAAAATTTACAAAATTTTAACGTTTTCAGTACTACAAAGTCATAAAAGATTTAGCTTAGGTGCAAAGCAAAACGGCTTAAGCTGAAGGTCCACACTACAATTCGTTGATGCGTGCTTGCATCTGTCAAAAAAGTAAAATCGGTGTAAATTTGTATTGATAAGTTACAAAGCAAACGTGTAAAATGCATAAATGTATAGAGCGCATTTAGTAGAATTTCTTTCCACATTCGCATGCGTCTTGAAAAAAACCTCAAGCAATTTTCAAACGCATTTACGCGTGGTTCGGACCTCGAGCTAAAGAATAAAAAGAAATAATATTATTCTGTTTTGATTTTATGATCTGCGTTTTAATATGTTAGATCCAGCATTTAAACATAATCCTAATAGGCCCAAAAGGGTAAAGGGAATCGTTATAAAATAATGTATATATTTATATACCTATTTATAGCGTTCTGAAATATGGAATTATTCACAATCAATTTTTATTCAAAATATTAATGAAGCTGTAATTCGAGCTGAGCCAGAAAGCCCCAAAAGGCGTTTTGCTAGTTTAGATAAGTAATTGCTCACAGAAACCGAATTCAAAATGATGTGATTTTTTGATCTTGAAAATGTTGCACTATGTTATTTGAAATCCAGCCGATAGTTTTTTGGTATTCCCATTTGGTTCCCATGAAATTTTCATTCCCCTCGAAGGAAAAAAAGCAATCGTGAATCGCGTGTGAAAAAGGTTTACGCTATCAGTTCCAGTGAATGTAAAAAAAAAAAGAAAAATGAATAAAACAAAATAAAAAATCAATGAAATTTTTGTTCAAAATAAACACGTATATATTTTAAAGAAAACTTAAACTAATAAAGCAAAATATTAAGTATTGGAGTAATAGTTTGATTACAACTTTTGTTTTTTGCACTTTTTAAATTTTATGTAGTAAAATATTTTCCAAAATTCTTTCGAAAGCTTCACAAATCCGCAGGCAATCGACCTGTTGTTTTGCATTTTGTTGATCAATATATCGGTTTGTGCCATATTAACGGATCTAGCCCTTAATATTCGCTTTTAGTAGGAACTTCTTGCATACATGTTCTGTTCCCTAGCAAAAATAAAGTGAGAAAATCTAAGGGAAACGTGAACAAATTACAAGGAAAAAACTTTTCACGATAAGGGGAATTTTTTCCCTTTAATATTTTTTCACGTTATTATTCTTATGAGTTAAAAACAGAAAATTACAAAAAATTGAGGGCATGTACTAGGGATGGGCAAGTTGAAAAAATATATCGATATTTATCGAATCGATATTTTTTAAGAGTATCGATATATATTATTTCAAAAATATCGATATATCGAACGCATATTGCTGGAACTATTACCAAATTAAAAAATTTAATATTTATATACATATATGGGAAGTTCCAGCGAAAAGTTTACTTTTTGTAACGTAACGCCAGAAGTAATTTTAATTGTTTCTCAAGAAATTTTACATGTATAGTCTACTTTTTTATATTTTGGTGTAAAGCGCATCTAAATCTACATTCAGTGACAAAAGGAATAACGGTTGAACAACATGGTATTAAAATACAACCTCATTGCATTCTGGCGTTGCATTAAAAAAAGTAGACTTTTCGCTGAAAATGCCCATATGTTCCTTCAAAGAGCAAAGATTTTTAAATTTTTTAACTTGGAAAATAAATCTATATAAGTCCAAACTTTACTAAAAATGGTTTTATACAAAACATCTTGCGCAGTCTTATTCAGTTTTGTAATTTAAGCCAAAATCCACTTCCGTTTTTTTAACGTCACGCCAGCGCAAATTTTTGCTTATATCTGGAAATCCTTAGCGCCGATTGCTGTAGTTTTTTTTTATATATAAAAACTCTTTTTACAAATTTGACTTCTTTATATAATTTTTTTAAATTTTGTGGAACAAATATCACGACACGTCAAAATGGAAATGCCCATATGCACAAATCTCATTTATTCCAAATATATATGGGCACATATATTGTTTCAAAACCGCATAAAATAAATCTTTTCAAGTTGGTTTGACTTTAATGTTTTAATTAGAAATCTGCAATGTGAAAACCCCGCTTTTTTTCTTAATTCTTCTATTTATAAATGCCAATCATTTTAGATCTTCATATTAATTTAAAAAAACATATGATGCAGTGATGGCAATTCTTTAAAATACATATTGTTTGAAAAACGGCTAAAATTTTTGATTTTTGATGAAGACTGACTTTAAAAAAATATCGAATTCGATAGTCGTATTTCAATATCGATATATCGGTATTTTAAATATCGGCGATATATATCGATTAATTGTTTTATATATCGATATTTTGATATATCGATATTTTTTGCCCATTCCTAGCATGTACGTTTTATTTAAGTTCGTCTGTTTGGGGGGAGACCCGCTTTTTAAAATTAAACATTCTGTAGCAAATACATATTTAAACTTAAAACATCATATTTAGCTGCAGGGTATATGAAATGCTAGACAATAAAAAAGGAGAAAAAAGGGGAATTGAGCAAACACGATTTAAGGTTTAAGACTATAACAATATGTCAAAAGATATAAAAATATTTCTTGGGGTTCGTGTGTGTGTGTGTGTATTTTATGTGTATCAAATAACTATTCCGGTTAAACATGATTTTATTAAAGGTTTTCTCATTTCTGTTAATATTTTCCTTTTACTTCTTGGTGTAGAGTTTGGGAAGTGACTTTCTATGAAAATGTCAGATCAATTTTTAAATGTTTTTTTTTTGCAGCAGCTCAAAAATGATTTCATTTTTAACTTTTATTATGACTTATTTGCAATATTTTGTTTTTATATGAATATGCAATTTTGTACCGATTTTTTTTAATATTTTTTATTTATAAATTATAATAAATGCGCATTTATAAGTAGAGGGTATTAAGTTATTGTCAAATCTTTTACATGTTCGATGGCTCGTTGAATTGTTGAATGAATTTGGATTTTTGATCGATTGTATGAAATCATAAAGTTGACTTCATAATCTGCCATCATCGAAATCATCGTCATCTTTGCTGTCACCATTATCTTCATTATGATTGTCTCTATAAATGTGGATTTTGTTTGTTTAATTCTTTTGCTTTCAGTCATTCAGCAACTTTTTGTTTTTGGTTCGCTTATTCATGCAACTCATTTCAAACAAACACACTTTTCATAGTCATAATTTATGTTTCTTTAAGTTGACTTTTTCAAACTCTGTCGATTTTAATTATTTTAAAATGTTTGATTTCATTGAAACGAGTGCGAGTTTTTTGCTTTCGCAATATTTAATTTGATTCCAAGTACAAGTCTTTGTGACAGAACGCTTTAGAAAGTACAAATAATTGTACGATAATTCTGGCGGATGTTTTTTTTCTGTTTCTTTTGCGATACATAATTTGAATGTCGTTAATTCACTTGCAATATGTCAAGGTTTTGTTAAGTGTTATTATCTCAAGTACAAGATTGGCGCAATGTTCTTTTAATGTACGCTTTATCAACAATATTTTCTTAATTCCTTATTTTTTATAAAACTGTTGTTTTTTTGTCCAGCAATTAAAACTTCATATTGTTTTTTCATTCACTTAAATTAAAAAATAAATTAAATTAAATATCTTCTTCATCAAAAGACATATTTGATGATCCTTAAAGCGATAAAAGCACCACCCTAGTCGACCACGATTTGAGAAGCAGGAAAAGGTTACCCTAATGCAAAGCAAACAAGAACATGTTCAAGTTTTTTATTAAAAAAACTACGAAAGCTTAAGTTTTTCTATAATTCACATTGCCAGCTTAAAATTGTTTCAATATGGACAGAGAGAGGGAGTGAAATATCCTTTTAGTATCAACGAGCAGTTTTGAATTGAAAATAAAAGTTTCAACACATACATATTAAACGTGGACCGGCTGGGTTTTGCATTGAAACGCTTATTTCCAAAAGTTATGAAATATTTGCTGCAGAAACTTTCTTTAATTCTCTCTTAAAACTTTAGTCGTCTCGATCCGTATGACCGTTTTAGCAGCTTTGCAACCAAATTTAGCATTAATAATTTTGGTTAAGCTGCAAAATTTTCATTTAGCATTTGGTATTCTATTTAGCATTTTTATAAAATGTGTTCAGCTTTTTATACCCTCCACCAAAATTAGTTGTGAAGAGGGTATACTAAGTTTGTCATTCCGTGTGAAACTTTTTTACTATTCATCACAGACCCCATAAAGTATATATATTCTGGCTCCTTGAGTAATTCTCGGTTAAGTCGATTTAGCCTTGTCCATTTGTTCGACCATCCGTCTGCTGGAAACACGCTCGCTTTCGAAAAACTCAAAAGAAATGAAAAAACAGTTTGGGATTGAAATCCAGCAAAATCATTTCAGTAGGATCAGAGGTATGAATTAAAATGTGGAACCACCACTTTAAAAAATGTATCATTTTGTTAGAAACCTAAAACCGTAAAAACTTCGAACTGCCCAATAAAAAATTTTATCATTTTGCGAAGCACTAAAGGTACATTTAAAAAAATAAGCGCACAAATATGCGCTACGCAATAAGACATACAGAAAGGCAGTAAAGTAAGTGAATGAACTCTCAATAACTTTTATTAAGAAAAAATAACATTTCAAGTGCTACGGCGTTCCCTTACCACGAAGCAGGTTTGTAAGGGAGAATACTAAAAAATAACTTTATCAAAACATTCAGTGTGTAAACCTGATCGTTACATCCAACAATTTTTATGTTCGCTGAATAATGCGCTCTATGTGTCAAAAATGTACTGCTTCAAAGTGGGAACTCGCCATATAAAATTCATGTCTTCCGTAAGCGCAATGGTAAGCGAAACTTTTATGTTTCTCCCTTACAAACCTGCTTCGTTGGAAGCTAAAGTTTTTATTGGGTGGCAATATCATCAGTTTCAGGACTCGGCACGAATGCTTTTACTGAAGAAGCTTTAAATTAAAATGTATTGAGTCTATGAATTTGTTTCTTTATTGGAGCGGCATATCATATACATGCATTAATGTGTATGTGTATGCGTAAAATTAAACACATTACAAATAAAATCCACCACTTGTAGTAAAGGGTATAAAAAAAAGCAAAAAATAAACCACATTACCAACACTGTATTACCATAGCCACTGTATGACCATAGAAACCAAAATTGAATTGGTTTGTATGGTATGTTCATGTCGTTTTGGTAATACAGCGTTGGTATGGTAATGTCACATCTAATTGGACCCTTTAAGGAAAAAATTTGAGGCAGTTGTGGTTTTTTTACTCATATCTCAGCCATTTGTGGACCGATCTTGAGGAATTTCAATAGTAAACTATTCCGGACCATATGTGACATAAATGTATAATAACCTGGCCCCCATAATATATGGGGTCTTCGGAAAACCCATTTCAACGGACAGACGGTCATTGTTAAATCAACTTCGCTCCTCATAAGGGCCCAGAATATATATACTCTATAGGGTCTAACATCAATATTATAGAAATTACAAACGGAATGACAAACTTATATATACCCTTTTCACCACCTGTGGTGAAGGGTATAGAAATATGTTGCAACTTTTTTTACATGATTTATGTTTTGTATTATTTTAAGTGAATTTTGTTTTTAGTCACTGTTAAATCCTAATAATATGTATGAAGGTCAAAACACCAGTAAAGAAATCGATGGGACTAAAGTGTACGATCTTATAAATTTGTGTATTAAATTTTATTTTTTTAACTGATGGAGTTCATATGCATTTTATGTTATAAAAGAATTTATCTCTTTTTAAAATTCCTTAAATAGTAAAAACAAAAAATTATGTATATGAAAATGTGTATATTTTTTACTATATTATAATTTGTTTGCAAAGTTCGCAATAATTCATGAAATAAATAAAAAAAAATTAATAGAAACTAAACTAAATTTACTTTAGGCGACTTTTTCTCAGTTTTTGGCGATTTTTGACTGAAATATTCTACCAGCTTTTTTTTGTATGCAAAATTAAATTTTTTAGAATAAAAAAAAAAACAATTACGAAAACTGAACAAAATTGACGTTTGGCTATTTCTGACATCCGGTTTGGAGATGGAGCTCAAAAAAATTTGTCAGCACTGGGCGCACTAAAGTGTTTTCAGAGACTAGGCTTTATATGGTGCCCCTGGTAAATTATGGGCCGATCACCGTGAAATTAAGTGGTATGATTTTAAGCAAGGCGAATTAACTCCAGGAAAAAATCAATGTAAAATCTGGAGTACCTCAGGGAAGCCACATTGGTCCAATTTTGTTCCTTCTTTTCATTAATGATTTGCCTGAAGCAGTTCAACATTGTAATGTATTGATGTATGCAGACGACGTCAAATTATTTTCGACTGTAAAACATCCTTGTGATCAACAGCATCTACAAAATGACCTGGATAGTTTTGACAATTGGTGTAAACTTAACTTGATGGAACTAAATTTAAATAAATGTAAACATATGCAATTCTCCAGAGTAAAAAAGTGTGCTTACTCCTACGTTCTTGGTGGCTGTACTTTACAACATGTTAGTGAAATAATGGATTTGGGAATATTGTTAGACAAAAAACTTAACTTTATCCAACACATAACGATGACTGTTAATAAATCCCGTAGCGTTCTGGCTTTTATTAAAAGAAGGGCAAAAGAATTCAACGATCCCTTAACCACAAAAAGTCTTTATACATCGCTCGTCAGACCAATTTTGGAATACGGCAGCATTATTTGGGAACCGATCTATAATATTCATAGTGATCGTATTGAGTCAGTGCAAAAACAATTTCTTATTTTCTGCTTAAGAAGTAAATATAGAGGATGCCTGGTATTACCTTCATATTCAACTAGACTAGCTGAAATAAATTTACCAACGTTAAAAAGCCGGCGAATGATGCTAAATATATCATTTATGGTCAATCTTCTATACTGAAATTTGACAACAAGTCAGAAAATTGCAAAAACAAAATACATCGAGTTAATTCGCCTTGTTTTGTAGTTGTAGAGTTGCACTTACCTGTTATAAATTCGCCTTGATTTTTAGCCTATGTTTCTGTAACAAATATATACATTTTTTAGAGAAGTTGTTCTACATTTTGGTTCAAAACTAATTTCCTACTGAACCAATTGTGCTGGATTTCCATTCGTAAGTGTACGTGTTTTCAACAGACAGACGGTCAGGGATAAAACGACTTAGAATATTTCAAGGACCCCGATTATAACTACTAGATGAAGATTAAAAAAGTTTCATATGGAATGAAAAATTTAGTACATATGGCAATTTAGTTCCTTTTCAGTTCTTTTTCAGCTTAAGTTCAAGTTCAGTTCTATTCAAGCTCAAGTTTAGTTTAAGTGCAAGTTCAGTGTTAGTTAAGTTCGTGTAACGTCCAAAATCGGTTCTACTTTAGGCTTAGATCAATTTCTAATTAAGTTCTAGCTTAGTTCTATTTCAATTATAGTTGCAGTTCTATTTCAGCTCTAGGTTAGTTCTACCTCAATACTAGTCCAGTACTAGGTCGGTATATGGTGTCCCAGAATTATCCAAGCAGACCCAGACTCTATTGAAAATGGGCCAAATCGTAGGACCACAAGGGAAGATAGGGGGAAATTTTTTCCTCTCAGAAACTATCAAACCGATTTTAATGATATTTAAGACATAGATAGAACCATATCTTTATGGACCCAAAAGGGATGAATTTTTTAAAAAATAGGACCACGAGGGGAGATAGGGGCAATTTTTGCTTCTCAAATCGATTTTAATGAAATTTAGAACATAGATAGATCCATATCTATATGGACACATAAGCTAAACTGTTTTTCAAAAATAGGACCACAAGGGGAGGTAGGGCGCAATTTCTGCCACTCACAAGCTTTCAAGCCCATTTCAATGAAGTTTATAAACATAGATAAATCCATATTTATATGGACATATAAGCATAATGTGTTTTTTAATACTGTGGTGTAGGGTATCATATGATCGGGCTTTTTTTCTGTTGCGGCTTTCGAAAGTGAGAGTTTTTTCAACAGTTGCCCATCTGTTAAAAAATCTGTTATGGGGAGTTAAGGCCCAACCGTATATGCATAGCCTTGCTTAACCTACTGTCAAAAATTAACAAAAAATAAAAACAAAATCAAAGATCATTTGATTCCGTACGGAATGTGCGATTAGTTTCGCACTTTGCTTAAGCAAATGACGGTTTCGTTAAGCTTAACAAAAAGTTTCCCTAAGTTCAATATTGTTTGCCTCATATGATTTACATGTATTCGCACATTTGCTTAAGCCAACTTAAGCACATTATAGTTGGGCCTTTAGGTGAATATTAAAAAAGTTTCACACAGAATGACATATTAGTATTACCCTCTTTAAAACCAGTTGTGGAGGGTTTAGTTTAGGTTGTCTACGACGACTATTGGGCTTTTTTTTAATTTTTTATCTTCTTGCACATTAATGTAAATTTGTCACAAGTCTACTTTTAATCTAAAGTCCTTGTCTAAATATCTCTAAAATACCAAACAATTTGTTAAATGTCAGTTAACTGATGCTGGTAGCATTAAGTTGAAAGTAAAAAACACATTCTGTTAATTAAAAATCCAAGATGAAAAAATTTCATCCGAATATAGAAAAAAATACTAACTTAATTGAAACATGTTCAAACGTTTTGTTTAGTCGCTATTTAATTTTTGTTTAACTTAAAGCAGATGAGCTGCGTAAGAGATTCATACGAAACTGTGTAAAGTTGCCAATCGTTTGCTTTTTTTTAATTGTTGATTGATTTAACGAAAAATTTACTTAATTGAACATTCATTTGTAAGTAGCGATCAAAGAATTGAAAATATTTGGTCGTTATGTCAGGGTATACTAAGTTAGTTTGTCATTCCGTGTACAGCTTTTTAAATATGTATTCATTTGAAATTTAATTTCATTAAGTACACATACCCAACCAGCACGAAGTCAAACCTTTGATACTTTATCATTTGACATCAAACACAATTCTCAAACGTTTTATTTTGATTGTTTGATTTTAACATTTAAATTCAAATTGATAATGATGATTTGAAAATACACATTTGACTTCAAATGTATTTTCAAATTGATGTCAAATTGGTATTAAATGTTAAATTCAAATAAAAACTAAACTTGGCAATACTAAAGCGAAACATACCCAACAAGCCGAACTCAAACCTTTGATATGAAATGACTTTATCATTTGACATCAAACACAATTCTCAAAAGTTTTTCAATTGTTTGATTTTAACATTTAAACTCTAATTGATAATGATTTGGAAATAAACATTTGACTTCAAATGTTTTATCAATTTGATGTCAAATTGTTATCAAATTTTAAATTCAAATCAAAAATAAACTTGGAAATACTAAAGCGAAAAATAAATGTAAACATTAACAAGTGAGAGTGTTATATTCGGCTGTGCCGAATCTTAAATACCCTTCACCATTGTGCGAGCCGAATACAGAACAACTAGACAAAAACTAAATAATTTTTACATATGTACCTATACATACATATTTACAATACCTTAAACTTCATTATAAATAAAATTTAAAAAGCGAAAACTGGTAAATATTTTTTTTTAAATCGTTTTTAGAACATAAAAAAAATAAAAATATTAAAAAAAAATTTTATTTTTAAAAAACCAAGATTCGAACCAGGGAACTCTAAGTTTCTAACTTAACACACCCCCTAGACAACTAAACCATGAAGGAACGTTATTGAATATCATTAAAATGAAATATGGAACGTTTACTGTTCACAAAATTCAACACAGTTGAGTTGTAATTACTTTTGATGTTTATGTTCACCGCAATAGCAAAGTTGTAAACCATAATAAAAAAATTACAAATCAACTTATTTGAGTTGTGAACCGAAATAAGGAAATATATTCACCAAAATAGTTTTTGCCATGTATGTGTGTTTGTTTTCTTTTATCTTTTTTGGCGAGTTTTTAAGTAGCAAAAAACACAAACATTCCTAGTTTCTATTTGTTAAAATTATTTCGTTAAATAGATGAAATAATAAAGAAGGGTGATAACGAATATCATATTGGGCATTATGCTAGTATATGTAAACAATTGAAAGGGGGGGCAGAGGGACATCACATGGTTAAATCAAGTTCCCTCCTCATAAGGACCCAGAATATATACACTTTATAGGGTCTTAGATCAATATTGTAGAAATTACAAACGGAATGACAAACTTATATATGTATACCCTTTTCCACCTGAGGTGAAGGGTATAAAAATGGTGAGTAAAGTCAAATTTTTACTTCGTGGTTAAATGTGTTTTACAAGTGAACGATTTATTTCTTGTGAAAAATTATAATTATTTGTTAGTACATATGTAATTACAATAATTAAGAATACGAATTACAAAAAATAAAACGGGAAAGTGAAGAAATTTTAAGTTTGTTGTATGATCGCGGTGCTACAATCCTCAAAATAAAAGAAGTCAAGTATTTCGTCTTTCCAAGCATTCGAGTACGAAAAGAACATTATTTCATGTTTTAGCTATGGTGCCGAATGTTTATCTCACAGTTTATTTTAATAAATAATTAATTTAAATTAAAAAATTAAAATATTTTTATTTATGTTCCACATTATATTGTAATCCACATTTGAAAAACACTTGATAATTACGTTGAAAATAAAGGCCTTTTTCAATTTGAAATAAGTTCCCCTTTTTGTTGAGAATACTATGATTTTCAAATCATTATCAAACTTTTGTCGTTTGAGAAAATGTTTGATTTCAAATCATTTTCAGTTTGAAATCAAACCTTCGTGCTTGTTGGGTATGTACTAGAGTTGTCAACCGATTAAGAATAATTCGATTAATCGATCAAACAAAACCAAACTCTTGTTCGAATAAGTTCAAAACGCCGATTTTCGAATAACGAATAAATCGATTAAATATTGTCGATTAATCGAACAACCATTTTTTATTAAAAAATAAATTAAATAAAAGCTTAGAATTTGATTAATTCTCATAAGGTTTTAGTGATTTTATACAAAATGTAGGAAAGTTAAAAAATATTGCTGCTATAGCCCTGGTTGTAATTAATCTTAATTTTTGCACTCATTGTATATCAAAAATGTATTTTATGTTTTTATTTAACAAATCTTATCAAACATTTGAGTAGGTGAGTTGCAAAACTCGTTCGTTACAAAATTTAAAATACGAAATGAAATGATATAATTGTATCAATGCATGGGCTCTTCCATGTTTTTAGCACGGACATGCAATCAGAATATTTCGTCTAATAAAGCGCCAAAAGAACTGTAAGAATCCTTTGCCATCTCGTATTTTTAATTTTACAACGAACGAGTTTTGTATCTCATCTTCTCAATTGTATCAGCTGTTTTGTTTTTAAGTCAAACGTTAAAAAATTTTGAAGAAAGGGAATCTTTCAATTTCGGGTGAAAAATTTAGAACTAAACGAAAAGCTTAAAAATAAAGAATTGATTTATATAAATCATATATTGAAAGTAAAAATTGTTGTTATTGTACTATAATACAATTTTTTTTTAAATTATATATGTATATCTTTACAATTTGTAAGTGCCACAATACTACCATTTAAAACGATGTAGTGGAAGATAATCCAACGACATCAAGAAATGCCGAACTTGGTCCAATGGAAAAATACATTAAGACGGCTGCTGTCGATAGCACTTGTAGACAGAAGTTTGGCTGAAGATGGTAGGTCTTCCAACGCCTTTCGAAAATCCAGAGTAATATCGGATTATTAAGCAATTAAGGGTTTTACGATGCCTTAAAGTAATACAACGATGTGGAGTTAAGATGAAAAATCTTATGCATCAAAAAAAGAAGAAGTAATAGCGGATGGAATGGAAGATTTTCCATAGTAATTTTTTTGTTAAAATAATTTTTTTATTCGTTATTCTCATCGATTAATCGAATAATTTTTTAGATTTAATCGTTTGATCGAACGAACAAAAACAATTAGTTCAATTATTCGAACAAAGTTGAAAGGCGAATAATTGACAACTCTAGTATGTACTATGTATGAGCTATGTTCGTCTGTTTGTTTGTCTTTTGAATGTACGCTCGTTTCCGAACGACTGAAAATAATAATTTTAAAGGCAAATTGTTTCTAGATTATCTAAAGCAGGAAAATATTATGTAATCAAAAAATTAAAAAAATTATTTTTAATTTATTTGCACGGTCTGAAGTATTTAGAACCAACATTAATAACTCTGTTTGATGTAACATCTCGACATATTGTTTTTCCAATAAAAATTTTATTGCACCCACTTAGGTAGTAGTTGCGTCAGAATAATCTTGATTCAATTTATAAGCGCGCCAAAATACCTAAATCTACATAAATTGGTTGCGAAATGAAATGATTGTCATCAAATTTGGCAAAAATTCGTTTTATGTGACTTAAAATTTTTATTTATTTAATTTTTTATTTATTTAATTAAATCTATGGATATGAATCCTTACAGACTACAATATATTACAAGAATTTAGATAAGGCATTATTAACGAAAACAAAATTTTGATTAGAAAAATTAAGTATTTAAAAACACGATAATAATGCGTTTAAATACATTTGCATTAATAGAAAAATCGACTAAGATATACAATTCATTGAAATTTTCATATTCTCCTTACTGGGTCAGCATCAGCATAATTTGTTTGAACAACAGGAAGGTGCAGAGGTATTAGGTGTCGGGTAAAACGTTGTGGAATATTAAAATGTATGATACGAAGAAGGAAGTCGGTAAGGACATCACCATTAATCAAATTAATTAAAAATGCCCCATTGATCATAGTCCTTCGGTTTTTAAAGGTAGGCAGTTAAATTATTGATAACCTCGCAGTATTAGAAGAAGATTCCCAGTATAACGACAATATCAGATCCTCAGGCAGAATAAGAGAAACTGCATTTGAACAGATTCTATTCGGTCTGTGTGCATATAATTTTCAGGGTCCCAGACAATAGACTCATACTTCGAAATTGGTCTTACTAGGGATATGTTTAGTTGTTTCATTTCACTATGAGCTTTATTTATCGTCATTGTATTGTGATTGCGGAAGTCTTACTTACGATCAAGTTGAAAACCAATATACAGAAATTCTCCAACGTACTGTAGTTGATACCCGTCCAGGAAATAGTGTAGCATTTAAGTGCAATTTCTAGATAATCGCATATGGTTTCCTTTTTTTTTTAATTTTACTCCATTTGGTTTTATTTACACTTAAAATTTACACTTATTTAAAAACTACTGCAAATACACCCCATCTGAAAATAATTTATAGCTGAGAACCATCTTAACATCATCAGCGGACATTTAAACATTACGATGTTTCATTACAAGCGACAAATCGTTTACGATAAGGGAAAAGGTTGGGGACACCAGAGCTTCCGGAAATTTCTTTGGAGGTGGTATTATCAAAAAGAACACACTGTTTTCTGCAGGTAAGATCCGACCGTAACCAGCACAAGGCGTTGCGAGTAAACCCTAATAAATTCAGCTTAGTGAGAAGTAGGTTATGGTTGATTTTATCCAAAGCTTTGCTGACGTCAGTATAAATATCATCCATAGGTTGGGCATCCTTAAAAGCTCGATTTTTAAAAGTTGTAAGTTGTTAAATATTTGTTACTGCAGAACAATCTTTCCTGAAACCATGTTGTACCTGAATTCTATAACTTTTTGAATTTAACTACCGATATCGTTAAGTCACGAGCAATATCGGTTTTTATCGGAATTTGTTATTCTCTTTTTTAAATAAAGAAATATTTTTGTTTAGAAATATTAACGACAAATATCAGTAAAACGTTATGAAAACGGGAAATATTGATTATATGTATTTCTAAAAAAATATGTTAGTTTCAAATCTTTTTATACATAGAGAAAAAGTTGGTGGTGCCTAGCACAACATTCTGCTCTTGCTTTTTGTGTTTGTTCAAATATGTGTAACACATTTAAATATAGGTTCTGGACCCACCTTTTAGTATTCCGATTGACTCAGAATCAATTTCAGAATCCATCTAACGAGGTTCGTCCTTCTATCAGGCAGGCTGGTTGTCTGATCAAGATAACCTTGTGCGCAAATTACAGGCCGCAATTTTAGAAATAATTTTATCAAATTTGGCACAGGTATGCGTTTATTGAGTGGATACACTGAAAGAATTTTCTTCGCAATACCAATGAATTTTGACATTAATCCCATGAAAAATTGCATTAAAAAGGAACCTATGCAGCGCTTCGTTGGATCGATGAAACCTGTTTCATTAAAAGGTTTGAATGAAACATTACATTAGATCTATGAATATTATTCATTGGATGAATACTTTAAATAAAGTAAAAAATTTTTTTTTTATTTTTTTTTAATTTTTTTAATTATTTTTTTTTTTATCTTTTCTATTTTTTATTTTACTTTATTTTATTTTTAATTTTTTTCTGTCACTGGCGGGATTCGATCAGTCAACCTCGGTGCTGTTAGACTACCTCGCTACCAGCTAGTCTACCGGGGCAGTGTAGTTTTTGTATTAAAAAACTATGTTTTTTACTCAATTAAGAGCGTAAATATGAGATTAAATTGTCCATAATAACAATAACAACGTTGATTGAAAGTGGATTGAAAGTTTTGTTTCATAACTATAATGACATTTTTATTGTCACAATGAAAATTTAAATTTATGAAGGCAATTATTGAAATATGTTGCTTTTATAAAAAATTTTTTTGATTTCATAAATTTAATGGCATACATGTAACATTCGATGTATGAAATTATTAAATCTTACATTTTTTAATTAACAATTAAACATTTTTTTAAGGAAACTATAATTTTGTATTAATTTATGAATATAGTTATGTTTGTATATTGTTTTTTTATGTTCCCAATTAAAATTTTTTGTTTAACTTGGACAAACTTAAGTTTTCATATATCCAATGAAAATTTTTAACGTAATCACGAAATCCAATGAAGCGATTTTAACGAAAATACTTCATTATAACTATAAAATTCCATTTAGACAATGGACATTTTCATTTACCTAAGGAAAGTTTTTTTATGAAAATGATTCATTAAATATATGAAGCATTTTTCTTTCAGTGTACATTTCGAAAAGCGGAGAAGCGGTTATTTATTTTTCATAGCCCACATGCCAACTTCTTTCCAGAATAGGGGTTTGTGCCCGTTAACCATCTTGTTTACTAGACATTTGGGTTTAATTAGGTTCAAAAATATTTTGTTTCAACCTACATCAATCAACAGAACAAATTTCATTAGAATCGGTATACATATGTACATATATTTGACCACAATAATAATAGCTTCTGTGTCATCTCATAGTAGGGATCATTGTTATAGTAGTAGATATTTAGAAAATATTTGCACAAAAATCTGTTACGTGAATCTTAACCTCACAACATGCTCTTTTTGGCGGAAACATGTTCGCCCAAATACTGGAATCTAGGTTCGGGCATGATCGGCTGTACTTTCTTACTTTTTTGAGTAAAAAATTGGCTTCTTTAAGCTTCGTTCACAATAGGCAGCAACATTTTCACTGGTGTTCATAATAGCGCAACAATTTCTTTCGCAACCACACATACATATTTCCAATTAAGAAAACTTTTGCAAATTTTTTTCACATCAATATCAAATTTTATTTTTTAAAACATTTTATTAAAATTTTCATTCAAAACTAAATAAAATACTTTTAAACGTCATTTATATTTTCATACAAATTGTTTCTGACTCAACTTTTTAAAAAAACTTTAGCATGGCCCAATTAGTAGGTCTGCTCCAAGGCGAATTCATAAAGGTGACATTTTCCAGTCATCTGTTTATTGTTTATTTTTTTGTGTTTACTGAATGTCAAGCTTTGTTTACATTTTGTGAAAAAATTAATTCAAATTTAAAATTCAATAAAAATTTAAATCGTTGAAAAAAAACTTACTTAAATTATATAAAACAAAAAAAAAAAAAAAAATGAAAAAATATAAACACAAGAAATTAAAAATGAGTAAGGAATAAGTGGAGCCACAATTTATTTGCAATTGAGGAGTTTCTTAAGCAATTGTGTATATTTTATTAACAAAAAAATTCCTTTTTTGTATTTTCAACAAATATTTTTGACATTCACTCTAACTATTTACAAAAACAAAATACATATGGCAATTTTCTCAATGTATCGACAAACTGCCTGCTACTTAAGGTCAAAATAAATTTATTGGACCGATAAACTGTCTGTTAACGATTTTGGGTTTCTCAATATACCGACAAAAAACATTGTTTTCAGCTGGCAACGCCACTCAAAATACATGTAAAAGTTGGGAGTCAGCTGATTGAATTTATCTGTACAGCAAATAAAAGGAAAATAAATAATTGGCAGATGAGTGCCGGTTAGCTTTGCGATAAAATCGAAGCAAATGAGACATTGAGAAAACCAAATTTCTTTAATGTGAAGTTTTTCGTTGGGAAAAAAGATAATTGCCTAATGAGAAAATGGCCAATAGTATTTTTCAATAAAAAGGGATAGCTAGCATAACTCTATCTCATGATGCGGTCACCTTTATAAGTTCGCCTTGGTCTGCTCGAAACGCCTGCTGATTTTTGGCAGAGTTGTGTTTTTAACAATAATACATAGGCATAAAAAGTTGTTTACATTTTTCACGTCTTTGGGTTCATTTGAAAACTGCAAGGCTCATCTATCAGGTCTGCTTACTTTCTGCTTAATTTCTTTTTAGTTGTCAAAAACTTACTACCACGTATACAAAGCAAAAGGAAAAAACAAAGCAAAAAGCAAAAGGAAAAAACGTGTATGTGTGGCATACCATAAACGTATGTGTGGGAAAAAACAATAAACGTAAACAAACATATACATGCACATGTAAGCAAAATGTAAACAACTTTTGACAACTAAAAAGAACATAAACAATGATCATCAGGCTTCTTGCGCAGACCTATTCAATGGGCCTTGGAAAACTGTTTACTTTTTTAATATGATTTTTGATTTAAAAAAAATGTTTTTCTTATTGTGAAAATAGAAATAAAATTTAATAATAGTGACAAAAATTGTTAAAAAAATAAAAAAATAAGTAATATGTAAAAAACTAAAAGACGGACACAATGGAGAACATTTATCGTCTCCTCCCCAGTGACGAAGAAAATGAAGAAAACAACATCAGTGTCAACAATTTTATTTCAATAACAGAAGAGAAATTTCCACAGACGAACATGTTGACATTCTGTATCTAGTAAAACATTTCCGTTGTTTTCTTCACACCCATATGCAGGCGAAGGAGGAAAGTAACACTCAATTCACATGAGGGCTTTACGGAGTCGTTTTATCTTGACTCCCTTTTAAAACAATTTCCAAAATCTCTTTGCGTTCATACGATGATTTTTGGCTGCATGTCTTTTTTTTATTTACAATATGGCCTTGATTATCCATCATTTTGTTAAGCGGCAGCTTTAATTAACTGGAAAATAAAAAAATTGTTTGCATTGATTTAAATTACCTCTACTATCTCTGGCATTACCTCTGTTATCCGAAATTATAAACAAATTATCTTTTTTCGTTTACTTTTGAACAATCAAAACAACCTTAAATAAACGAAGAAAGATAATTTCCCGACGTACTGGACAATGTTCTGCCAAAATTACTTTTTTCCTCATGTTAACATAATAATACATTATATATTTACATAAAATAAGAAACACACAAAAAAAATATATAATCAAGAATGCTGCGGTCCCGTCTTTTATCGATAATCGAGGTCTCGCTGTATTTTCAACCACACTTCAAAGTACGAAAAAGAATAAAACGTAAAAAGAAAAAGTTAAAAGAGAAATATAAAAAACGACATGCAAAACATAAAACGAGTCGTTTTGTTTACCCCTCTTCTTCTCTACACCGCTCACCAAAAAACCAAAAGAGACGTCGACAAAGCGACGTCGTAAAAGCCTCCATGTGAATTGGCTGTAAGCAGTCTTTAGTATGCTGTTCAAATGATTATCTCCAGATTAGTTTTTGTTTATTAATCCATTCATACTAAATAGAGTTTGTAACATGCCTTGAACATGGCACTTTCGGCATCAAATGATAAATACATTGGCGCTGCTGTATCATCACTGGGGAGGAGACGATAAAAATTCTCCATTCTGTCCGCATTTTAGTTTATTTTTTACTTTTTATGTATTTTTATAAAATTTTAAAACACAAACAGCAAATACTGGTAGTATTTTGCAAAATTTAAAAATATATTTTATTTTTATTGTTTCTATACATAAAATATAGAAAAAATCTTCCCATTGTCCTTTCTTTTTCATTTCCTTTATCGTCCAATTAGTTCTAAGCACTTTTTTTAGAACAAACTTATTTTACCAAAATTTCGATTGAACATTTTTCATTTAACAAAATAAATACAAAACACATATTTCTTCACAGCTGACAACTTTTTGACATTTTTACCATTTGTATACACAAACAAAACGCGTGTGGTTTTTTCTATTGTTATAGTTGTGCGCAGACCTACTAATTGGACCATGAACTTAAGTTAAATTTGTGTATATAAAATGAAGGAAAATATATGAAATACTTTGGGAAGATATAAGATACAAAAATTGTTGCTCTGATTGTGAACAAAGGGTGCGTTCGTAAATGCATCACTGCGCTGCATCAGAAAAGCAAACATTTTTTAAAGTCGATAAAAAAATAATTTTAATTTTTTTTTTATGTGACTATTATTTTTGTGGAGTATTTCACAATTGTTTGGTCCACATTTACTTCACTGATATATATATATATATAACCTTTTGAAATCACTGATGCAGCGCAGTGATGCATTTACGAACGCACCCAAAGCTTTACTCTATATTTTTAATCTGTAAACAGTACATTTATTATCGTTATTATTTAACAAGAACTTTTTTGTGTGATTGTTTGCCGATAAAATTTGTTTAAATATCATTACAGAATGGCTCTTAACGACAATCATCGTTTGCTAACGAATTTTTACTACTTAACGACAATTGTTTGTCGTTAAAAAGTTACAGAATTTCAGTACTGGGAAGTATCAATAGAAGAAAATGATATTGCCTGATGTTCCATCAGAGAAAACGGTAACTCAGATGTATGTATCGTACTATTTTTGTTTATAAACTTTGAGGATTATCGATCTATAATTAATTACAGATCCCATATAAATCGTTTTGTGATGGTCGATCCATAATTTGTCACAAATCAATGACATACACTTAAAGCCCACTCCTGAAAATGTATAACAATCTGTAAGGGAATTTAAAACTCTGTGCAGCAAAAATGAGCATTCTTGTTTTAAATTCATTTCGAATTTGGTCATAGCAACTGTTTATCAATAATACAACTTTCCTAATGTTCATTTAAAGCGAAAAATTATAATATTTTATACGTATGTATATGTATTATGTATTTTATTCGACCTTTCTTATTTTAATATATAAATTAAATATTCGAGCTTGAAATTGAAATGGAGTATCAAAAGATTGGTATCAGAAACTAAAATCTTCTGGTAGAATTATTAATTATTTCTCGAAACATCCAAGGAGAATAATAATTAATACGGCTAAAAAATGTATAAAAAGAGTTCTTAAAACAAGTGTGTAAAAGTTGTGATTTAAATAAAATGCGCTTTAATTGTTTATAATTTTCATTTTACTTTTAGCAATTTTATAAATTCTTATAAGAACATAAAAATCATTATTTTACAAGAAGAACGGCAAAAAACTCATTTTTTAATAGCGAAACATGGTGAAAATGGCTAAATCTAGCCACTTAATGGCTAAATTGGCAACATTGACGAATATCCAAGTTATTTGAACAAAAGTTGAATACTTTTACTATCCAGCTATAAACAGAAATCTATATTGCCCTTGTATGGGAAGTGACACGCTCACTTTCCAAACTAATGGCGATTTCTTTTCTGAGAAATATGTTGCATTAATGTTACATGTTTTACATTTTTGTGTTCGTTTGTACAAAAAATACAACTGTGGGAAAAATTTTCAAGTTCTTTTGTGAATATGTTGATGAAAAACATGCAAAACATGTTGCATGTTTTACCCTTACTTTTACTCAAGGTGTTTATACTGCCCTGTCTTACAACTCTGGTACTTACTACTTTGTTTGTACAACCAATGTTTTATTTTGCTTGTCATAAATCATACAGCTCATAATTTTGTAAAAAAATTATTTTAAAACAAAATGTAAATATATTTACACATTAAAATCAAAAAAAAAGTCTATTTATATGATAATCATTTAAATTTTTCTAAGCCATTAGTGATGTCAATATTTGTGTCCAAGCCATAATTGCGTGCAGAAACCGCTCAAATAGCTTTAAAAATCGCTCATGAAGTACATTAATGATGAAAGTGTAATAGTTGTTAATAAAAGCAACTAATTGTGTTCTATTGAAATTGCACAACATGTAACACTTCCAGTGATTATAGGTAACATTAGAAAATGTTACATGTATATACTGTAACATATTTTTTTCAGAAAAGAAATCGCCATAAGCCTACTTTTTGACAGATGTTGTGTTATGTGTACCAAATTTGGAAACTGTTAGCGCTCTCCAGACGCAACACAAGTGATTGAACGTGTTGCAATATTTATATGAACAACACTAAATAAACGGAATGCTTATCATATAGATTTTATTTTACTGTACAGAAGACTGTAGACTAATCATATACCTGGTAATACCTATTTTGTGTTTTCTGCTTGTGCTTTCTGTCTTTAGCCGCTTTATAAGTACGAAAATATTTCAAGTGTAAACGGTTTAATATTTCACGTAATATTTGATTATTTCCAATACTTAAAATGTGACTCATTTCAAAAACATAAACATTTTTTGTAATTGCAACTGCTATTTCAACGTGCGGCAACAAAACGTAATTGAACGTGAAAAATTAATTGTGAAAAAAATTTAAATTTTTCAAATTCTATTTTATTTTATTGCAGCCAAAAATGTGGAAAGATATTTAGGCAAAGTACAACAATGCCGCCGTGCAACATCTTAGCAGACAGTTGAAATAAACAAACATGCTTCTTGCTTATTTTATTCTATTTAAGTTTATTTTAACACCCTACTCAATTATAGGTGGCATGGGTATTATGTGTTTGTGTTAATGTGTGTTACACATAAAAATATTAGTTGTAGAACTTTCTGGATCCGGCAGGCTAGTTCTCTATTAATGTGAACTTTGCGCGTAGTTTTGGAGATAATTTGCTGATATAAATGCTTATTATTTACTGTTCGGCGCACATGCCCAGAAACGATATCTATTTTTTTAGTGTTTTTGCATTTGTACACAACCCTTTACCGCTCTTAAACAATTTTCAATAGTGTAATAAACATAATGTAGTGTTCTCTTTTTCGTTTTAAAACAGTACAATTGCAATGATTATGTAGACATAAATTATATTTTAATGTTCTGTAGTGTTTTTTAACAATGCTTCTCACTAGTATTGTTGTTGTTGCTTGGAAATTTGCACGACCACAACACGAATAGCCTGTGTGTATATTGTGTACATGTTTTGTTTGTGTAAAAATTTTTAAAAATACACATGTATTTTGTTTTTGTAAAAAAAATTTATTTTACCAGCCAAATTACCAGCCAAAGAGCACAAACAACTAAATCTAATCTAACCCAACAAAGTTTGTGGATGTTTACGAAAAACAGAATGCAAAACATGTACTCGTCTATATATCGAGTGGGCAATGTTGTTCATGCGATTAATTCTTATTTCATTTTAACTTTTTTCGTGTCGTTAGTGTGATTTTATTTAAAATAGATGAAAAAAGAAGTAAGTTTTTTTTTTTTTGAGAGCTAGTTTAAGCCTGGTACTCTGTTCAACATTTCACGTGAAATGCTGTCAAAACGCATATGAAAAAAACTTGTGCAGAATATCTATGAAATAATGTTGATAGAGTTGTACTCTGTTCATTTTGTGAGAAAGTTCCGAAATGTTTCTGGCATAATTTTTTTACAACTGCGAAATAAAGTAAGCTGCACTTATTTCACGTGGAATTTTAATCAAAAGCAAAAATGGATGAACTGATTAATTAATAAGAAATAAAAAATTAATATAACACAACCGGTAACAGTTTTTTATCCATATTTACTTTCTTTTTTATTAAAAAAAATTATTTTTATTAAAATACATGTGGGGTTTGTTTACATACGCAAAACAATGTCGCATACTTTGCAGGAATAAAATCGGCAAATTGTACAAACTCGCATGATAGGTAACATCGATACATGTCAAAATTTTCGTGTGAAATAATAAATGTTGCTCAACATTTTTCACAAATTTGAACAGAGTACTAGGCTTTAGATCAAATAACGATAATTGTTATCAACATTTTTCCTGTTTCGCAGCATGTTTCAAAATGAAACGACCTGTTTCGCCCTCAAAATGGTGTATGGCAAAACATGTTGTTTCGATCATGTTTGGGCGCGAAACAGGAATTGGAGAGCCAAACACGAATATTGCTGTCCGTGTCAACATTATATTTTATAACTTTTATTTTTGTGTAAGAAGAGCACAAAGAAACGTTTTTAAGGTGTTTCCCAATACAAAATAGAGGTTCCAACGAAGCAGGTGTTTAAGGGAGAAACATAAAAGTTTCGCTTACCATTGCGCTTACGGAAGACGTGCATTTTATATGGCGAGTTCCCACTTTGAAGCAATACATTTTTGACACATAAAACACATTATTCAGCGCATGTAAAAATTGTTGGATTTAACGATCAGCTTTACACACTGAATGTTTTGATACAGTTATTTTTTAGTATTCTCCCTTACAAACCTACTTCGTAGTAAGCGCATAATTGTGCGCTTATTTTTTTAAATGTACCATAAGTGCTTCGCAAAATGATAGTGTGCTTTCTACCGTACAGAGCATTTTATATACTTTCGAACACTGATCTAAGCCCCAAAAGATCTCATAAATACGTTGGCATCAAGATATTATTTGGCACAAATTTCCTTACATGAATTTTAAGCTCATAAAATAATTTTCTTTTGGTAATTCCATGACTGCCCATGGTTTTCAAACTGGCTACAATCTCGAAAAATGTTCTGCTAATACTGTGCCGTAGGGTATCATATGGCCGGATCTTGACCGACTATACTTTTATAATTGTTTTTTTTTTCTTCGCATTGAAATCGTAAATCTGTCTGAGCAAAGAAAGAAAAACATGAAGAAAAAATACAGCATCATTGGATTAAATGCGTCCAAAGTGCTAATAAAGTATTATAATGTCCGTATCAATTAAGTAATTTAAATGTGTGTGGCGGTTACTGACAGTTAAAAATAGTTTTTGACACTTATATGACTGAATTTATACAAGTAGTGATACGGATCTGTGCGATCACAAATGCGAAATAACCAAAAACTATTGCTGAATATTAGAATTTTGAAAATGTAACACAGACATAAATAGGAATCCATTTAATTGGTTTGCTTTTACAAAATTCTTGCTAAATTATGATAATGATGTGATAATTAAAAAAAAAACTATAGAACATCTGACCGTATTCCAATTCATAATTCAACTTAAAATTACTCAAGGACCTAGAATTTATATACAATATTAGTCTTAGATAAATAATAAAAATGTTTAAAATGCAAGGACAAAATTAACTTAGCCTCATTTACCACAAGTTGTTAAGGTTATAACTAGAACAGGCCATTTTATGGCAAAAATTATAGGCAGTCATGGTGATTTGCTTCCCAGCAAAAACTTTGCTTACAAAATAAGCAGAAAAATAATGAGAGTTTGACGTTCTGACTACTTACTTTTCTACTAGAAAAAGTACTTATTTTTGTTCGAGATGTCCCAAAAGTAATCCTTTATAATTTGGCCTGTTATAACCTAAAAAATAATATGTTTTTTTATACTGAAAATTTTTATAAAAATATATAGTTACAAAAAGAGACCAAATATAAGTGATTGCAAATTAATTAAAAACGTTAAAACACACTAATTAAAATTGCTCTACTATGCATGAAAGTGTACACAATAATAAATTTTTCGAAATGTAAGAAAACATTTAATAAGGAGTGTTTTGCTGCACAAAATCATCTATAACTCCAACACTGTAATACAAATGTGTGTAATGTAAATGTTATGTTGTTCAAAAAACATCGTTTACATTAGATCGATATAACTACTAGTGTTCTAATAACAAAAATATACTGTGAGGGTAATTTTGGAACACATTTATGTATATAGTTACATTCATTTGATTGATTTTTAGATTTTCCATGGATTAAACATCAAAATTATATAGTATTACCGAATGTCTAACAAATATTAACGGAATATACTGCAAACTGACTTGAATATTTATTTAAAATCGTATATTAATATTAATTTTTTTTGTAATGTTGATTTAAGATATAATAATAAAGTTATTATTTAATATATAACTAATAATCCAAAAAGTGGCGAATAAAGCTACAAAGTACCCAATAAAAAATGGAGCTTCCAACGAAGCAGGTTTGTAAGGGAGAAACATAAAAGTTTCGCTTACCATTGCGCTTACGGAAGACATGAATTTTATATGGCGAGTTCCCACTTTGAAGCAATACATTTTTGACACATAAAGCGCATTATTCAGCGCACATAAAAATTGTTGGATGTAGCGATCAGCTTTACACACTGAATGTTTTGATACAGTTATTTTTTAGTATTCTCCCTTCCAAACCTGCTTCGTAGTAAGGGAATGCCGTAGCACTTAAAATGTTATTTTATTTTAATAAAAGTTGTTGAGAGTTCTTTCACTTACTTTACTGCAACTTGTGCATGTCTGATTGCGTAGCGCAGAATTGTGCGCTAATTTTTTTAAATGTACCTTTAGTGCTTCGCAAAATTATAAAATTTTTTATTGGGTAATGAATTCTTGAAGTCATTAAAAGTAGGATTGTAAGTAAAGTTTTTGCTTTGCTTATCTATATCTTAGTCTTCAATAGACTGCCCTAGGAAAAATGTAAGTCTGTTATCAATATTTTATTAACTTAATTATGAATTTAAATTACTCGTTTTGCTGAAAAATTACATAACTTTGTTAGTGCACATTTTTCTCATATTGCTGGGTATAAACCACACCAGAATAATGGAGAGGGTATTATGCATTTGTGTCTGTAACGCCATAAAATATTGGTCCTAGACCCACCTTACAGTATACCGATCGACTCAGAATCCGGCTGGCTGGCTGTCCACGTAACCTTGTGCGCAAAGTACAGTTCGCAATTTTGGATATAGTTTCACAAAATTTAGGACATAGGTTCTAATTGCCACAAGGACCAAGCCTATTGAAAATTGGCGGAATCGTTGCACCACGAGGGAAGATAGGGAGAAATTTCTCCCTCTCAGAAACTATCAAACCGATTTTAATCAAATTTAAAACATAGATAGATCCATATCTATATGGACACATAAGCTATACAGTTTTTCAAAAATAGGACCACAAGGGGAGGTAGGGGGCAATTTCTGCTAATAAATCCATATTTATATAGACACATAAGCATGATGTGTTTTTTAATACTGTGGTGTAGGGTATCATATAATTGGGCTTGACCGACTATACTTTCTTACTGGTTTGTCATATTTTACTGAGAGAGGCATTTTAATTGCATTATAACACTACGGACTCGAGGATTGTGTATATATGTACAGAAAAAAAGTAAGAAGTATAGTCAATTAAGCAAAACCGTATGATACACTACACCACAGTAGTTACTGATAATTTTTTTGCGGATTGTACCCTATTTAGGACACAACACTAATAGAACCAACTAAGAGTGCGATAAGAACAATAATAGTTCCGTTTTTTCTTGCCACGACCACTTCTCCGATCCCGCAAACATTTTGTTGGATATTTTGTAGTGATAATCAAGATGTTTGTACCTAATTTTGACTGACTTGACTCTTGCCGTTTTTCAGATATACAAAAACCCATAGTGTCTTTGTACGGGCGAGGTCACGCCCACTTCTCCAATCGCGCCCATTGTTTTAGAGACAGACACAACTGCGATAGCCCAGCTTTGTAGACCAAAATTGGACAATTTTTCTTTTACCGTTCTTTAGGTATAAATCAGGGTCAAAACCAAAAACTGTCGAACAAAAAACGAAAATTTGTGTACAACTTTTCGATTTTTGAGTTTGTTCGACAGCGATTGTTTATATTTAATTAATCAGACGTAAAAGCAACAGTTTTTTGTTGGACAATGACAAATGAAGAACTGGAAGAAATCGCAGTATTTTTACTTTGACTGCAGTTTTTTAAACGATGGTATAACTAAATTTTTTTGTGTCATGCCCACTTCTTAAATCCCGCCTACATTTCGACGGATGGTGTGCATTAATAACCAAGATGTTTGTGCCTTATTTGGCAAATTTTGTTGCCGTTTTCCAGATATACATAAAAAAATTCGAGCCAGTCGTTGTTATAGTAGTTTTATCGCAACCTTGTGTGAAGCATCATTTCTGGGGTCTTCGTAAAACCCATTTCAACAGATAGACGGGCACTCATAAGGACCCAAAAGATTAATATTATATTATATTCAATCCAAATTTTTAATATTTTTAATTAGGCTTAAGTTCATGAAATTTAATTTTTATTAAATTATTTTTATGAAGAAAGGAATTTTACAACATGAAAATCAATGGCCAGGGCTCGAGCCCGAGCCACGTCAAGAATGAAAGATTATCAATAACAATTTTAATTGATTTTCATGTTGTAAAATTCCTTTCTTCATAAAAATAATTTAATAAAAATTAAATTTCATGAACTTAAGCCTAATTAAAAATATTAAAAATTTGGATTGAAAACCATAAATAGTTCAACAAAATAACCACAATACTAATTATTATATTATATTTATTTAATATTACTTGCGCCGAATATTATCTAGAATCAACATCAATGTAAAATTTTTTAAAATTATCTCCAAAATTGCGACCTTCACTTTGTGCACAAGGTTAACATGTGAGACAGCCAGCCGGTCGAACATCGTTATATCGATTCATAAAGTTATTCTAAGTCATTTGGGTCACTTCAATGTGCATTAATTGCAAAATCGTTACTATGTCCTTTTTATACCCAACAATCGTCAAAATGACGACAAATCGATTAATCATGCATGAGATTCCACGGAATTAAAAAAAAAAACTTAATAATATATGTCATCCATTAATTTGGAATAAGAATCTTTTTACCATTTCTCACCACTTTTGGTGGTGCAGGATAACGAATTGCACCAACGTGTGTCACCTGCATCCAAAGTCTAGTGAAGTTAATTAAAAATTAAGAATATTATTAATAATAATTTTCTTTTTTGTCTTCAATAATAATGAGAGTTATGATATTTAAAATACAAAAAAATTTGACCATTAAATGCATCATTTAGTTAATGAAAAAAAAGAAAAGAAAATCGCGTCCTATAAAAAAATTAAAATAATTGAGTTGTTGACTGAGTAGTAGCAGAGACACCGAACGGATTTTACATATTTTCCATTTGCGGTTTGAAGGCTGTTGTGGTTTCAGCGAATTTATAAACAATTAAATTTTTATTCGGTTAATTTAAATATAATAAATTCTTTTTTATAGCTTTTTTTTTGTATTTAATAGGGAGATCGAACGGTTATTATTCGATGGGCTCCAACCGGTTTTTTTAAATTTGGTCAAGCCAGCTATTTTAAAATGTACATTTTTTATATGAAATAAATCGGTTATTTTTGTCTTATAAACCGGTTATTTGAAATAAGTTATTAATTCGTTATTAATTAATTTTCAAAGAACTTACGAATTATATTGTCAAATGGAAGGTGTGTTGTTCTAAAAATGATTTCAAAAATGCTGAAAATTGAAGGTGCAAGCAAAATCGGTTGCTCACGTTAAATAAGTGAAAATTTGCTTTTTTGCAGAGTTGCAAGGGCAAAAAAATTTACGTGAATACCTTTATCACAGAATACATACTAACATAACTGTTAAAAGTGACGTATGAAGAAGGACCAAATAAGTTGCGAAGGCAGCTTTCGAAGAAAGAGAGAGAAAGTTTTTTTTTTGGTAGTGAAGTGGCAAGGTGTAAAAACTAGTGCTGGGATACTATCGATATTTATCGATAGTTCAGATTTCACTATCGATATATCGATATTACTATCGAATGAATGTTTGTACTTGCGCAGGAAAACTTTAATTATTTTTTTATAAGGCTACAGTCCGTTGTTTTTATCACTTTATTGAATGTATGAGACTTATGTATGAATATACGCACGTTATTTTAGATGGCAGTTTTTTAAACATTGATAAATACCTTTCTGAAAGAACCGTGGCAACAGGGACTATAAGATATTCCATTGCAACTTTAAAAAATGTTCGTAATTCTAAGCCCAAAAAGGTATTCAATCTAGCGGACTTATCCTCTAATGGTCGTTCATTGTTTTGTCCTATGCTTGCAAATGCATTTGGATTTAAATTTTTTTTACAACATAACAAAAATATTTGACATTTCAGTCCCTAAACATGTATAAATTTCGACTTAAAGGCCTTTAATTAGCAGTAAAAAGCACTGCTAAGCAATCCATACCACTTGCCATTCTTGTTGTTTGTATTCATTGCTGTAATTCAGCGCGAATTAATAATAGCAAGTAAAAATTTGCGGCAAAAACTGTGTGTATATCTGGTATAAGATGTATTCATAGCTGTATTTAAAATAATAAAAATATCGATATTTATATTTTTCCTATCGATATTTTAAGACTATCGATAAAATCGATAGTCTATCGATAGTTTCCCAGCACTAGTAAAAACAGGCCGCAACAATCACCACAAATGGCGTGATCAAAACACAAACGACGTTAAACAAATGCGTAGTTTAACAAACGTTGTTTTTGGGCAAAAAAAAAAAATTATTTAGTAATATTGCTTTGTTTTATAATGGTATTTACTTACTTAAATATTATTTACTCGATTTGTGGTGAACTTAAAAGTTAATTTTTACAACAGTTTTGCAAATAAATCTTCACTAAATAAAGATGATGAAAAGACAAATGCAAAAGGGCAGCTTTCTAAGAAAGAGACAAAAAAAAACGCAAAATCTTCCGTCTCGTGACAGTCCTGTTAGTATTCTGTGCCTTTATTGTATTACCGTGTAAACTAGCCTTAACAATAACAAAATATTTGTCTGAATATTAAAATTAAAGAACACAGTGGCGATACATTTTTTTTATTTTCATGCAAAACTAGTACGATTTTTTGATTGATTATATTTTAATCAAAATCGGAAAAAATAAACATTTGGCCACCGATTTTCATGATATATAGTAAAGCCCTGCACGAATGCATTTGAATGCCGTTTCAAAACATTCGTTTGATTTTCAAATACTGATTGTCGATTGCTTTTTGCTAACGAATCAAATTCTGTATTGTGAAAAACACATAAAGCACGAAAAAAATATAAACACACAAATGCAAATGAATTTAAATTAGTGTGTTATAAACGACCGAATACGAAGTGTAAAGAGCACGAAATATACTCCACACAACAACGAAAAAAACGAATAACACAAACTACTCCAAATCCCACGAATCGCACGAATCAAACGAATCACACCAAACAACAATAACAAAATAGTTGATATGAATTATCTTATTCTTTTACACTTTTTTCACACTTGTCGAAGTCACATCGACGACTGAATTGATGAGCATAAAAATATGTGTTAGTAGTGGTATGCACAATTGTGCAGAGAAATGGAATTCCCTCCCTGCAAGCAACTCAGTTAACTTTAAGTTAACTTTTTTTAAGCTTGTTGTGGTTGATGCCTGGATTATTTTTAATGGAGCCAACTGACTATTTTAACATTGGCATGTCATAGGAAGTCAATTGTCCAACTCTGCATGACTTTTTAACTGACTCTAAGTTAGCTACTTAGTAGTAAGCTTAAAGTGAGTTAGGTAGTAGTTAGTTAAAAGTTAATAAGGTAGTAGTTAGCTTTTAGCTAACTTTATGTTAATACACCATAAGCTTAATAAGGAAAAGATTTTATTCTTAATTATTAAAAACTCTTTTATTTTATTATATTTCTTTTTATTTTTTATGCATTCTGCATGGACTTTCCGTTTTTTTTTTTTTATTAACTTAAAGTCATTTCTAATGTCCGTATCTCCCTCATTTGAGACAATTGATCGGCAGGCGTCCCTGCGACACTAAAATTTTGCATATAGAAAACAATAAACAGTTATAAAAATCCAAATTCGAAATAATAAAAGAAAACAAAGACTAGAAACAAACGAAAATATAAAAAAATTGCCGAACAGAATTCACTCGCATTGATTTCGGGGAATTTCTGCATTTATTTATAGTTAGCTAATAGTTAGTTGTTAAAAAGTTAATTATAAATGCATTATTTTTGTAGTCGACTACCAAATTGCTTGCAGGGCTGTTATAGACTCACATTTGTTGTGTGTTATGTTTTCTTTCACATCAAATTATACATTGCGTTGATTTGTTTTTTTAAATCAAACTACTGCTTAACAACGAGTTGTTTGAAACCAACTACTGTTTAAAATTGATTTTATTGATTTTCATTGTGTATCATTCGAACTGATTTAAAAAAAAAACACACAGTATTTGACACAACAATAACTTGGTGTGGACAACTCTGAAAAAGAAACAAATGCATTCGTGCAGGGCTTTAATATATGTATAGCTTATGCTTATATTTAATAAATAATTCAAATGTATGATTTTAAAGCATAATCGTATTATTTCGGGTGAACGGATTTGGCGTGAGCATGCTAAAGTCAATTGATATCACGTAACATAGTTTTTAACGCCGATTTTTTTGCGATTATGTTACTATAATAAAAACAAAAAAACCTTAAAACCTCTCTTTTTATTTCACTTAGAAACAATAGTAGTGAGCAGTGTGACCAGTGGCCGTATTCTGTAGTTCGCTAAAGCTAAATTTCTATCGCTAAAAATCTTTAAAGTTAATTTCGCGATTTTTGGCTACGAATGCAGTACTGTAACGTGCATTTCAAAATTTGGCAATGCCATAACAATTTAATTCACCGCAATTTTAGCTTTTATTGTCATCACTAAAATTTTTAAATTTTGTATTCTCTAAGGCATTTTAGCGATAGAGATTAAGCTTTAGCTAAGCGAATAGGGGTGCAGATCTTTTAAAAATATTAAGCTAAATCATGTTTGAAATAGAGCTAAAAAAAACTAAAGAAGGAAATTTAAATCCAAAAAATAAAGCTAAATTTTTTTTTTATAGCTTCTTGTAGTTACTTTTAATTATTTCGATAAATTGTAAATTGATCAAACTTTAGCTTTATTTTTAACAATTTCTATGGATTTGCTTAACTTTATTTGTAAGAAGATAATTGTATACTGTTATTAAGAAACTGTATAATGATGTTTGATCCAGCTAAACGGTTTGCAAAAGTAAATAATTTTTTTATTAAAACAAGGGACGCCAAATATTTAATGGGTATGAACATAACTTAGCTAGTAAAATTTTTACCAGCAGAAATTTTAAAAAAAATAGTTGACGGAAGTCGCTTTCGTGATAGAAGTCGTAGCCGTTTGAAATTCGAAATCACGACAACGACAATGTAAAACACATAAGTAAAAAGTTCGCCGTACATATGTCGTTTGCGTCAATCATAATACCAACTTTTAAAAACGACTATATTTCGACTCGACAACAACGCTCATAAAAAGGCCAAACAAGATATTTTCCCCTTATACCTAAGCCAAAAACTAATTTTTTCATGATGAAAAAAAATAAACGATTTAATTCTTAGTTCTTTTAATGGTTTAAGTCTTCGAAAATGAAAAAGAACGGAGAACGTTTTGCTAATGTAACTATAACGCCCATTATTCGATTTACTTTTGCTCTTGATGCCTGCTTATAGATGAAATAAGCATGTGGCAAATATGCTTTCATCGCAAAATGGACTATCACGTAAATCCTCTGTACCTTTTAAATTTACTTATAACGGCAAAAAAAAAAAAAAAAACAGATGTATTGTAATATATCGCTAAAGTGGCTAAAAACTTTAGTGACTATAAACGAAAAGTACTGTATGCTTAAACCTTATTTTTAAATTCTCATGCAATAGTCATAGGCATAAAACTTACTCTAATTTTGCTTTTGTTCAATAATTGATTTGTGGTCTTGTTATTATCACTGAAATATGGAATAGAAATATGTATGTTTTTTGTTCTTATAAATCACATAAATTAACTGTTAATTCAAGAAATTTTTCGAAGTGTAACTTTTAACAAAAATTCTTAATATTTGGAAAAAAGCGTAACTTTATATTCTTCCCTTCGCAGCACTGTTATGTATGTAAATCAATTCTGCAACAGCGATTTCTTCTTCTCTGCCAGACTATAACGCTTTTAACTAAATCACACATAAGTTTATTCGGATAAACTGTTTTATTTATTTTAAAATATAAATAACTACAAAATTGAAATTAAAAAAGGCTAGGAAAAGCTAAATGCATCGTTGAAAAAAGCTGAAAAAAGCTTAAAGCTAAATGAAATATCTCAAGCTAAAAAGGAACAAGCTAAATTTAGCTCGAAAAAAGCTAATATGGTCACACTGGTAGTGAGTAAATCAATTACCAAACGTTTGTCAAACGTTTTTTCTCTGAATGTTTCAATATTGTTCTTACTCTTTTCTTTTCCAGCTGTGTACGTTAATATTAATGTACAATTTGCGCTCAAGAGCAAAAATAATACAAAACAAAATGGCACAATCATTCTCATTGTTTTGGTTTTGTTTTTGTTTTACTCACTGCAAAAAACAAAACAAAACGAAAGCAAACGTTTCGTTTTGTTTGTTTTCGTACTGTGGTTTACATTGCTTTTAAATTTGCCCTGTAGTTTTAGAGATATCGCTAAAGTTTTGAAAAATAACTAACAATTTAAAAAAAATTTTATCGTTTATTTTATCCATTTTTTCAATGAGAATTCATAAAATCAATGAAAATTTTTTCATTGATTTTATTAATCCTTCATTAATCCAATGAAAGGTTACATAGGTTGAATTTTAATGTAAATTTCATTGGATCTGTGAAGAAAATTTTTTCAGTGTAGGCTAAACGTCGAATCAAATGAGTTTTATTTTATTGTAATCGGTGCACAACTTCTGATTTTATTCACAATTAACCGAGAAACTGAATTGATATAACCCGCGAATTCCATGTTTCTATTTGTGGATGTCTTTTGCTACAGTTAAAAATTAGGTAACTTCAGTTAATTGGGAATAAAAGCGAAACGCGTTCATCGATTTTTATGATCTAAGTCTAATTTTGTTCATAAGTTTTGTGAGTTTACGTAATCGTAATAAGACTTTCACTTCTTCCCGTTTTGGATTTTTAATGATTTTTTGATATACAAAAAAACTTTTAAAATCGTTTAATGAAAAAAGTCAAAATTACGATTAGTGCCTGTAACTTAAAAATGCGAGCTGATGCGAGAAAAACAGAGATTAGATTTGAAATCAGCGACCTCAAATTAGTAAAAATTTGCAATAAAGCTCCAGGCCGCACAAAAAAAGTTCAATTTTGTTCCCTTGTGTAATTTTTTAAAACCAAAATTCTTTAAAAATTTTAACTGAGCTGCCTAAATAAGAGCGGCAAACGTTTTTTTTTCTTAATGTCAAAACTTATCATTTTCATACAGTTTATACGAAACAAACCTTTTGAGAGCTAAAAAATCGTATTTGACAGTCGCTAGGTGGTCGGTTCGTTTTATTGAAAATGTATTGGCAATCGAATTTTTATGTTTAAAAAAACGTTGTGCAGTTCTTGTTTAGGTAGCTCAGTAAGTCATAACAATGTATTTTGTTGGCTCCCTGCCTTTGTGAATTGTTTGGTTTTTATTCAAACAAACTTTTTACTTCAATCACTAATTTGATCTTAGGCCGGCCATTCACGTACAGTTTAAACTATCAGTTTCAGTTTCAACTGTTTAGATAAAACTGATAGACTTTACTGTTAACTGAGATGTACACACACGTGCAGTTCAATTCTTCAGTTTTTAACATGGATTCGAACGAGCAGGACGGTTTGGCCATATACGCACTCTCGCTCGACACAAATTGAACTGAGAAATGCGCAGTTGAACCCCCACATACGTTCCCTTCAGTTGAAACTGTCAGTTATTACCCACTTACGCACGTGAATGGCCGGCCTTAGAATTTTTTTTATATTTTAATGAACCCGATTAACCTGTTATTTTTTAAGTTCTAACCCGAAAACGTTTATTTTTTTTACATAGAAATTATTCGGAATAACCGAAAACCGGGTTTGAAAACAAAAATTAAAAAAGCGATCTTCCTTATCTTTACAGCAGACTATATTTATGTCAGATTTGTTTTTGTTCTTTTAATTTCTTCTAAATGCTTTATCAACAAATTAATTCCATTTTGGTTGTGTTAACAAAAATTTATATTTGCTTATAATTTATAAAAGACAATAATATTCGAATCGTTTATAATCCATTCGAAAAGAATATGTTGGAATGCGTATAGAGGATTTCCCATGTTTATTTTGACACACATCTTCCTTCCTTTTCTTACCACCCACACACAATTTGGACTCAGCAATCTGTTGTTAGGAAACACTTTATTTGCTGATATATTTTAGAACGTTTCTCCATTTATGCCCTACATTACCAAAACAGATAATTATGAGTTTCTCCTGACGTTTGTTATATATATATATATATATATATATGTCCTTTATTTATCTAAATATAAATAGAATTACATTTCTGAACACCATAAATACTTAAATAAAGTTCAGTGTGAACATAGGGGGGTGGGGTTTTTCACAGAGGTGCACTTCGGTGTGGAACGCTATCTGGCTGCTATTCACTTGGGAATAGCAAGAAGCAATTCCTCTGCTGGATTTCCCAAGCAGCTCACTACTTCCGGTCCTTTGGCCAAGTATCCCCTGGTAATGACGTTCAGACACCCGTCTGATGTCAGCTAGAGTGAGAAGGCGTACAGCTATGATTAACCTGAATGGCATGCTAACACCGGTACGTCTCAGGCAATTAGGTGGTAATCCAGACTACATTTTGCCTCTGAAACTCAGCTGTTTTTTGTTTTGCCTGCCTAGAGGTAGTTGGCAGCCCCAACACTAGGATCGGAGTGCATTGGTCAAATTAGCCCTCTCTATTAAACTACTACGATTACAGAAACGACGTTAGTTATGCCAATGTTTTAATATATCGATCAACTAAGATAATTTTTAATCATGTCTGTCCGAAAGTTTGTCTAATGTCTTTTGGGCCGTGTAGACTTTGTTAACAAGCAATGGGGAGCAATTTTAAAGATAATTAAATAAAATGTTGATAGGACCCATCCCACTAAAGCATTACATGGGGCTCCCATATAAGCCGCAATTCGATAAATCGCTTTAACCGCCATAAACTTCAAAAAGATGCTCGTATCGAGATCAAATTTTATAAAAAATACGATTCGAAATGTCTTAGCAAAATTTTATCGGCTTCTTAATGTACCATAGCTTCCATATAAGCCCCACTTCCAAAAATTTCTTTTATGTATATTTCAAAAATTTCGCCAAAAAGTCTTGATATAAACAGCCTAAAAATCTTTATAACATTTTTGGGGACATAGTGAAAAATACCTCTATATAAACTTATTTCTGCAAGAGTTAAGTTAAACTTTCATTAAATTATTTTTGTTAAGAAAGGAATTTTAAAACATAAAATGAATTAAAATTTATTTAAAATGAATTAAAAGTTAGTGGCTGAAGGGTTCCCATAGTCGGCCTTGCCCGACTAACACATTTAACTTGCTGATTTTTACTTCGTGAAGTCAAATGCACCAGTTTTAAAAATAGATCTTCAAAGAACGTTAAATTTTTTACACGATTTTAAAAAATAAAAAGAACTGGAGGCGTCTTCTTAAGCAGTTTGGAAAATGAAATTGTAAAAACGTTTTTGTCCCTAATCAACCAAACGGTATATCGGTCAAGTTGCCAGCTGTCGTTGCCGGAATAGCTTTATCGCTTAGATTTGAGATAAGGGAAATTGAAATGGCTATTGCTGAAATAATCCCCAAGAAAGCACATCGTGTGGTTCAAATTAGTCACAAAATGGTTATGAATCTACCCCGCATAGCAATGAGTTTGAAATTGAACTAAAAGTTCTTTGGCTGCTTCAGATTTAGAAATATATTTTGTAATTGACGCATCAGTCGTAGAACTTTAGCTACAGAAAGTTTTTCAGCTAATTATCTAAAACAATTCTATTCTAGATGTCAAATAACAACACTTTCTTCATCTTCACTATTTGATGCGTTCAAATGCAGTATAATTTCAACATCAATTAAAAAAGAACAACAAAATGTTTTTAAATGTTCAATGCATTCGGTCCTGCTGTTCTGCAGCCTGGGACCGTGGCACAGAAAGTGCTCAACTGTTCCAACTCCTCTCACAACCTACATATATTCGACAAGTCAGATCGCATTCTCTCCGCCATCCGCTTGCATGCCCTACTCTTGCCCAGCAGCGCATCCGAATTTGATCTACTAAGCACCTGTCACACCGTGCGCCTTCCAGACCGCCTGCAAAGTGTCAGGCTCATTCATTTCTGAGCCCAATCTCACCAACTCAATAGCTTTATCTCTGCCGGTTATGTTGCAGTGACCCGGTACCCAGCACAGCTTCACCACAAAGTTTCCCAAGTTTCTCCTAGATCCCTCCTGTAATCATCCACTAGCCTGGAGTTCTCATAACAGCCCATCAGGGCCCTAAGAGCCGCCTGGCTTTCCACATATAAATAATAACCCTGGCAATGCTCCCTACCAATTCCACGGCCCACAAATACCCTAGAACATCCGCCTGAAATACACTGCATTCGTCAGGAAGTCTATATGACCTTCTGATGTCCAGATCCTCAATGTAGAGCCCCGCAGCCGTGCCCTTCATATTCGAGCCATCAGTGAAAATAGCAAATTCCCTATAAAAATCAACCAAAATCAAACCTAATGCCCGCAGAAACCTTGGAGCTGGGCAAATCCAGGTAATTACCGCGAGCGCTAATTTTTCCAAGATCCTCTAGTGACTCTCCGTGAAATTTCCTATCAGTCCTAAGTCCCTCAGTCTTAGAATGCTCCTGGCTACCATTCCCACTTCATACTGCTCTATAGGCAGAAGATGTGGAATAGCATCCAGGGCCGCCTGAGGCATACTTATCATGGCCCCTGTCATGCTGATCGAAGCCCACCTCAAAGTCTTAGACAGAAGGTCCCTCCGACTAGCTAATCTCAATGCCTCCCCCAAACACAGCATCGATACGTTAGAATGGGTCCAATCACCGAAGTATGCAGCCAACCCACCACTGACGGCTGGAGTCCCCATATCCTACCAATCGACGATCTGCATCTCTCGGGATTGTGATGTAAGAGTACATATTAAAAAATAAAGTCGTTCGCCTCTCCTGAAAATTCATAAATTTTGAGAGAGAAACTGGTACGAAGTACAAGAAAATTAATACATCATGAATAAAACTATACAAAATGCTTAAAATAGTAAAAAATATACTGGAAAAATATAGAGCAAGAAGTACCATGTTCACACTTGGGTTTTTAAACGCGTTTAAGCAAAATTGTGTTTATGTTAAGCAAAGCCGTTCACATAACATTTGAGATGATTAAGATGACAGTTGATTAAGAAAAACCACAACAAACTAATTTATATTTCTTCAAAGTATTAAAAATTGATAAAACTACTTTAATTAAGTTATCAGAAGAAGACGAAATAAAAACATTAAGAAGAAATCGTGGTGGGTTGTACACGTGAGGGGTACGTTTATTGTGGCCGATTCTACTTCACAATCAGTTTGAGGAATGTTCAGAGGATTCCATGTGATTAATGAAATGATATAGTTGTTATCATGCCAATTTGAAGTGTTTAACAAATCACTTCGATGTATGTTAATCATCTCGATTTTGATGTAATTAGAACTTTATCAGATTCGAAATGCTTAAACGCGTTAAAAAACCCAAGATGTTGATTAAAAGCGTTTTTAGTTAATTTACCAAAACTTGGCGCGTTTTTTTATACAGCTTGCTAAGACGGAAAAAATTGCTTGGCATAGCTAAAAAGCGCGAAATGGGCAAAATTGGGTTTAAATGCTAATAAAATCCAGAAATATTTTCGAAAAATCGTTATAAAGAGGAAAAATATCTGCTTTAGAATCAGTTTGAGAAAAATTGATAATACATATTTATTTCTTTCAGTATATTCAAATAGAACCAACAGTTCGACATTACCGCAAACATTTAATAATCTATAATTACTTTTCTTTACATGTCACAAAAATTTATTTTTTATAAAATACTAGCTTAACCCGGTGTGCTTCGCTACCCCCATCGTTATAAATTAAAACTAAATGTATTTACAATATATATAAACAAAAATGTATTTATTAAATTATTAGCTGCTTCGTAGTAAGAGAATTCCGTGGCATTCAGTAGTTTCGTTTTATGGGGGGTATTGCTCTCCCTCCGTCAACCCCGCCCATTTTTCTTTTAAAATTTACCATAACAGTGGATTTTACCGCGTTTTAAGACTCTAGCTATCATAGTTCTTCAGTAACTCGATAATTAATATTTGCATCTTATGGGAGGTATTGCTGGCCCTGCGCCTACCCGCTTTATTTTAATTTTCAAAAGTGTAGTATACCATTAGAATGACTTCTACAAAGTTTGAATATTCTCACTATAACAGTTCTTAAGATATGCGATATTAAACATTGGCGTCCTATGAGGGGTACCACTTCCCCCGCTGCTATTTTATTTCAATTTTGGGGCTCAGAAGATCCAACTTCCAAAAGGTCAACAAAATGCTTGCAGCGGCTCCTAAAATATGCAATATTTTATATTGGCATCCACGAAAAAGTATAGCACCGCCCCTTTGTCCAATTACACCTTTTTGAACCCTACGACACATTAATTCAGAACAATAGCCTTCTGTGAAAATTTGATGACGATTGGCTCAGTAGTTTATTAGATATAACGTATTTTACTTTTTCTAAAAAAGTGGGACTGGCATCGCCCCTTTGCCCAGTCACAATTTTATATAGCCTAATGTCTCTTCCAGGGTCACAGTTACATGCTGTGAAAATTTCATCAAGTGGTCAAGTTTCATCGGTCATTTGTCGGTGGTTTGGCCTCCTATAAGGCACAAATATATACATACATACATTCACTTTTATATATATAGATGTATATGTATTAGGGCGAGTCGATTTTTTTTTTTAAATCGTATAGCAAGAACTTAAACTACATAAAATGTATTTTCTTTTTTTGACATACAGTATAAGATGGGTCAAAAACAAAAGTTGATGGATCCGAGATGGCATAAGCGGCGCCCAGAATTTGAGCTCGGATTAAAAAGTCACCAAAGGCAAAAATAAAGCCATTGTCAATCCATCGGACTTTAAATGGCAGTGCATATTAAAAACCAAAAGGGCTGTATTTTGAAGCGTGGCAAAAAAAATTTTTTCCAGTCATATCTTTTTTGACATATCTTTCATTCCAGGGGGTGACTGGCACAACTTTTTTTTCGACCCACCCTAAACTGTTTATCAAAAAAAAAAAGAAAATAATTTTAACGAAAGAAGAGGAAAAAATTTTTAAAGGCGAGAGACGTGGATTAGGACTTCTTTTAGACCAATGGTTTCTTCGGAGAATTTTATGTAGATTATGTTTTTGCTATACGATTTTTCATTTTTTTTTTCATCCATACAAATCGACCCACCCTAATATGTATATTTCATGAATAATTTTTCTCCAGTGTATGTTCCGATTAAATCAATATCAAGATCTCACCATTAACCCGATTTACTCATTTGAATATGTTTAAAATTTTACGTATTCACACGACTTAATGCTTAGCAAACCACTACAAAATTTTTTCGTTTGTTGAAACAAAAAAAAAATTAAAAACAATAAAGTTTATTTTTTTTTTTTTGAAAACTCATGTGTGTTTTTTATTGTTGTAGTTTAGAAAACAACAACAAATATGATCTCTCAATAATTATTTATAGTAAATTTTAAAAAAGAAAAACGTTTTTCTGAAGATTTTTTTTTAAATACTTTCTACCACTAGCGAAGAATGACGGTATATTAAGTTTGCCATTCCGTGTGAAACTTTTTTAATAGTAATTTAAGTTAAGGACTGAATTTCGGCACAAACAGCTTAGAAGGCAGAAAAAATATAGACCCAAAGGTGGAACAACAATTCTAAAAAATTTATATTTATATAAAACAACTAACATAAGTACGGACAAAATGCACTTTGTGTAGTTTCATATACTTTAGTTTCGCTAAAATCAGTCCATATAAAGGCGACTCTCGGAAATCGCTTTATTACACCTCAAACCGTAACAAATAAAGCTATTAAAACTAAATTCTGCCAAAGGTTTAGAAGACTACAAATCGCACGGCCGAATTTCATGAAGATCGGTTAATAATTTACTATAGAACCCATCAAAAGCCACTTTCGGAAAACACTCAAGTACGCCTTAAACTGCAACAATTAATGCTATTAAAGTGATTTTTGGTCCGTCATGATTTCCTGGGATTATAAATCACAGCAGCGCTTGAAACGCGCACCTCGAACGTGATTAAACTCTAATAACATCAAAATTTGTTAATCACTTCAAATGGACATGATCAGAACTAAATCACTTCATTAATCACATGGAATCCTCTAAATATACCTCAAACTGATTGTGAAGTATAATCGGCCACCATGAACGTGCCCCTCACGTGTACAACCGATCACGATTTCTTCTTAGTGTTTTTAGTTCGCCTTTAACTAATCCATTAATTTTCACAATTTCTTCATTAATATGCTTAAAATAATATTCTAGTAAAATAAATTAAAATAGATAATCATTCAAAGCAAATTTCGATCTACCAAAGGTTAAATACAATTTGGTTTAAGGATTGATGTTTGACTAATGACGTCAGCAGTCGTCGATGGCTGCGAGTGTTAAACGGCAAGCCCTCTGAGGAGATTGAGTGGTTGCAATCGAAACATGTCAGGGTAACCTGTCCGTAAAAACGCCTGGGTTCGAGCCCAGATTGAGTCAAGAATAAAAAATTATCAGTAAATTTTAATTAATTTTCATGTTGTAAAATTCCATTCTTCATAAAAATAATTTAATGAAAATTAAATTTGATGAACTTAAGCCTAATTAAAGATATTAAAAATTTGGATTAAAAACCATAAATAGTTCAACAAAATAACCACAATGCTAATTATATTCTAATAACTCTATTAAAATATTTTTATCCATTTTAAATACTTAACAAAAAATTTGTTTGTTGTTTTTGTTTTCTTAATCAACTGTCATAGGCACAATAAAAATTCCTCTCTCGAAAACCCTTTTAGTATGTCCAGAAACTTAACGAATAATGCTATTGTAGTAAAATAAGAGTTACGTTGCAAAATTTCATGAAGATTGGTCCATAATTTTCCATATGCCCCAGTAGTAGCTGCTTGTTTTTAGATTATGGCTGTTTTCCTAAACGCCTGTTGCATTGTAGTAATACATGGCAACATGTTCTTAAATGCAACCATAAAAATTTTGGCAATGCATTTAATTCCGAAATGCAACTTTGTAGTTGTCACTGCGCAGAGAAAAGCAAATAAAAAAGTTAAAATAATGTAGATGCAAACCATATTCATATACAATACAACGTAGGTAAAAATTTAAGTACACAATGCATCAACACGGTATTGATACATTGTGAACACACGTTTAGGAAAACAGCCTATCTTTCGTAAGTCTATAGTGAACTATCAGCTAGTTCACCGGTTTTGTAGCAATCAGTCCTCTGGTGTCACCTTGACGTACATAAGTTCGGTATTAACGTTGTCAACTTACGAACAAAATACAAAGATACTGAACGGATTCTTGGTAACGACTTGATACCCAAAGAGCCAGAAGACAATGGCGAAGTCGTTATAAACCAAAAAATAAGCTTTGTAACATCTGTCCTTCCAAATTTAAAAAAAAGACCCCTCATCAGTGCATCAAGTGCAAAACATACATCTGTCTTCAATGCATCCAAAAAGTCTGCCAGAATTGTGCCTTAGAAGTCTAGAAGACTAGAATATTTTTTATGACTTATGAATTAGAGTCTTTTTTGTTAAATCTACAGGAAAAGTTTTTGGCTTTGTTTCTTTTTCATGAATTACTTCGTTTTCTCCTATACCTGAGTGCCCCCGTAGGCTAGCTGGCAGTGAGCTAGTCTACCAGCGCCGGGGTGGCGGGTTCGATTCCCGCCAGAGACTCTGGTTTCTTTCCTGCAGACAAGCGAAAAAAAAAGAAAAGAAGATATCTTAAATTTTGTTCCTTAAAAGTACAATTTTAGTAATTTTGCAAGAAAAAGTTTTTAAAGTTTAATTCTGTTTGTTTAATTTAATTCCAATTTTCTTTAAGTAATAATTCAGGTTATGCACAATTTTAACTAATTTTTGACACACATTCTCTTAAATGTACGTCCCAAAAAGTAGCGTCACCGTGACCTATCGTCGGCAATTTTGTACTGAAAATGGGTCGGTAACTTAAGGTGAACTTACAGATTCCATATAAATCCCACTTCTGCTATATTCTTACTTTTGGTGCAGGGTATCAAATATAGAATATGTAGCACTTTTACTTGTTTGGGAAACACTAGAGATGGCTATTAATTAAAATGTTTACTTTAAAACGTCCGTTTTTATCTGCAACTTTGTGTAACACACATATTGATGTGAGTATGTGTGTGTGATTTTTTTTTTAATATTTTATTTTTTCTTTTTTTTTTTATTTTCGTTTTATGTGGGTGGGAGGGCTTTTGTGGAAAAATTTTTAACACTGTTAATTGATGAACAACAACAATAAAGCAGTGAAAATTTTGAAAGAAAATCTTTTGTCAATGGAAATTATCGAAAAGAAAATTTAGTTGAACAACAACCGCCAAAGCAGCATCTTGGTGATCAATTCTACCAAATTTATTTATTTTAATAAACTTTTAAAAACTCGCAATGGATCCCTCTATTGTAAGTGTTTAAAAGTGTGTAGAAATCTTCTAATTTGAATAATTTGTCTACAAAAAAAAAAAAAAATTAAATAAAAGTGGTGCTAAATGAAACTTTAATAGATATAACAAATAAAAAATATGATAAAATTAATATTTTACCGTTGTAAATTGTTGATCTTCTAGTGAAAATAATGCAAACATTGTATTCGTTAAAGAATTGCTACTAGAAAAAGTTTGCCGAAAAATGATTAAAGCGCGAAATTAATAAACCAAAATTTGCTTTTGCTATCAAACACTGTTAAAATAAATGTTTTAAAATATTGACAATTTATTAAACAGTGAAACAGAAAAAATAAAATTGATTTCAATTAAAAAATTTGTGATAATAATAAAATTGCACCAGTAAACAAATTAATAGTATCAATCAAATATTTTTTGATATTAACAATATTTTCTGCAGAAATGTTGTTCATATAAGTAAACGTGTTATACACTTGATTAAATTTTTAATTAAAACAGATTATTTATTTGATTAATGGTTTAATGGGGGAAAAAATGGCAAGAATTTTTTCTGTGTAATGAAACTAAATAAATGAGCAGACAACCATTTTGTTGTAAAATCAATTAAAGTTATTTGTAAAATAACAAGATTCCAATGGGTGATTCTTATGGAGGGGACAAATAAAATAACAGTGTACTGAAATTTTAAAAGTTTACGCCGCGAGGTAATTTTAGGGACAGTAAGTGTTCAACCGTTTTGGTACATTCGAATGATAAATTGGCATAGAAATCAATGTTACGCTTAATGATCAAACAGAACTACGGCGACACCACATTTTTAATACAATTTGACATAAAAATTTGCAGTAGAAAGCCGTCGTGAATCAGCAAATATTTTATTTTGGCAGCGTTTTTTCTTATGCGCCGACACATAGAGACTCATTCTCTTAACAAGGCTATAATACTTTCGTTAAATTGCATAAATTTTAAACACAGAAAATTAAGAGCAATAGAAAATCCTTCGGCGATATAATTGTTTTAATTCTTGATGTTCTCAAACAATTTATGTAAAAACCTACAATGATGTTCTGTAAGTAGTGGTAATTTCCTGCCTTGTACTTACGTTCCATTTTAAACATTTTTTCAATAACTATCGCAAAATTTCGCGTGTAATTTTTGTTGGTTTTTGGTTGGTGGATGATTCTTGGCTTGGTAACATACAATCTTTCTTTCAAATATCCCCAAAAGAAAACTGTCAGAAGCTGTTAATTCCGTTGAAAGTGGAGGAAAGTTGAAATCGCTTGCCGTAAAGGGGTCTCAGCAAAGACATTGAGGAGCCTACAGTATGTGCTGGAACTCCATACCCAAATAAAATATAGCCCAACAAAATTTTCTAACATCGGCCTCTATGGTGCTGACAGATATTAAAACATTGTCATGTCATTTTCCAAAAAAAGGTCTCATGATCCTGCCGGACGATACAACGCACCAAAAAGTGCACTTAAGTATGTGAAATTGGTTTTGAGGTACTGCTCTTAGATTTTCCTTACTCTAAAAGCTGCAGTTTTGCTTGCTGGCATAGACTTTTAATAGGAAATAGGCTTCATCGTCTATTTTAATATTGTAAATAAATTGTAGAAGAATTCGAGCCTTTTCTTACCGCAAAAAAAGCTTAAAAAAGTTTAAGCGAAATAATTTTCAATTTTTGTTTTTTTTTAATAAATGACTTTATTGGCAACACTTGCATCATCTTCTAAAATGTCATGATCCTTTAAGGTACCGTTACGATTTTATAGCAAAAACAATTTTTTCTCAAGCGACAACCTTCATACAAAATTTTTATGAAATAAAAAAACTTCTCCTGTAAAGTTTTTGTCGCTTAAGCTTTTTTTGCGGTTATGGCTCGAATGAATTGTCAGTTTAAAAATAAAATACAACTTTCTTGGTATGTCACCTGTTGTACTTATTCCTGTTAAATTCCCTTACAGCCATACCTAAATAAGAGTGGGCAGTGTTTTCAGGCCCATACAATTTGTATGTAGCATACCGAAATAGCGCAGCGGGAACGCTTTGCATTTGAAAAATCCGATTTTGACGGCGCGTTTAATAATGAAGTTGGCAATTTAGCTGTTTGTAGGAAAATATAGCGGTTTTATTTCCAATGCGAGGTTTATTAAACAAAAAAGTTAACATTACTGTTCGTAACGCAACGTTGACGCTTTTGTTTAGATATTTAAGCGTAAGCTTTAAGCGAAATAAAACGTTCCGCCTTCTGCTCTTAATTAGGTATGGCTGTAAGGCTTCTTCACAAAATGCTAAAAGAAAATTTTAAAGTAAAAACGATTCTTAAATAAATTCATGCCATGACTCTCATTCAATGCACCCTGTATTTTTCAAAAATTATTGACTTTACGTATTTTAGTGGAGACAGCTAAAAACCATTTTACGCGGTAGAGTAAAATCAACAACAATAATATGTATTTTCTGCATATGCACAGACAAAATTTTCGGCAATTTAATTTCAATTAAACTATTAATCAAAACAAAATCAGTTTTAATTAAAAATTTAATCAAGTGAATTAAGCGTTTACTTATATAAACATAACTGCAGAAAATATTATTAATATCAAAAAAGATTTAATTGATAATATTAATTTGGTGAATTTAATTAATTTTTTTATTTAATACTACAATTTGTTCAATTAAAATCAATTTTTATTATTTTCTGTGTAATTTGTTTTTTCAGTTATGCTTTTTTTAAATGTGAGATCTAATTTCACTGTAATTTTTAAAATCCTCAATATCTTAAATTAACCACTTTTAGCTTGAAAACAATCATGTAAATTGATTTACTTTTTCAAACAACTTAATAATTTTTTTCTTTTTCCAATTCCATTTTAATTTTTAGGATGAAGATCTTACCCCCGAGCAAATTGCTGTTTTGCAGAAGGCTTTCAACAGTTTCGATCACCAAAAATGTGGCAGTATCTCCACTGAAATGGTATCCGATATCTTGCGTTTGATGGGTCAGCCCTTTGACAAGAAGATCTTGGAGGAACTTATCGAGGAAGTCGATGAAGATAAGTCCGGTCGTTTGGAATTCGGAGAATTCGTACAATTGGCAGCCAAATTCATTGTTGAAGAAGATGACGAAGCCATGCAAAAGGAATTGCGTGAAGCCTTCCGTTTGTACGACAAACAAGGCAACGGTTATATTCCCACCACCTGCTTGCGTGAAATTTTGCGTGAATTGGATGATCAATTAACCAATGAAGAATTGGATATTATGATTGAAGAAATTGATTCTGATGGTTCTGGTACCGTTGATTTCGATGGTGAGTTTTTGTTTCCTTTCTTCAAACAAATATCTTAATGAAGGGCTAATTAGTTAACTAATTTCTTTGTCATATTGACGCATTTTCCGTGTATGTATGTTTATGCTTCCATCTGTCACTAAAGTGTCTAAAATTGACAAATTGGTTGGCTGTGTTTGTTTTGGGTGGTGGCCAGTGTGTTAAGATCATTTTTCAATTTTTCAAAATTTGCATTTAGCAACTAATTGCTGGTGTTTTTTTTTTTATTTTATTAAAATTTTCCAACAATAAAAAAAAATTTTTTTTTGTTCTTTATAGCTGTTTGGGAAATTTAAAAATATATTCCACAATTCCCTCTACCGAAAAAGAATTTTAACATATTTCGAAAAAACTCTCATAAAATTTTTTAAATAACACATACATACACACACTTTCATGTTTTGAATAGATTTCAAAAATCAATGTTTAGATATGTTGAATAATAAATATGTACATATGTATGTGTGTATTTATATTTTTTAAAAAAGCATTTTCTTTTATCTATTTATATAGTTTTCTTTTTAATTTTTTAAAAAACAAAATAATAAAAAATTTTTTGTATATTTTTTTTTTACTTTTAGAATTCATGGAAATGATGACTGGTTAATAAACATTTTATTTAATAATGACACAGACATTTACATTCACAAGCTTTTTTCTTAAACACTAAATAGAATAAAATACTCCCAAAAAAGAACCAAATGAAAATAGAAAAATTATTTAAAATAAACTTAATGTTTTGTAAAAAAAAAATTATAATAATTTTTGTTTGATTTTTACGAGAACCCTTTATGCATCAGAGGCTCCAAGTCTAAATTATCTACCTATTTACCAACAGTATGTTTATCCTTTTATATATCCTCCTCATTTAATAAAGAAGATAACGGATATATATAAGAAGGAAATAAATGCTTTTAAGAAATTATTTCAAAAGCACCGTGTCTTATATATAACACAAGCTTTATCCGGTGCGCTTTACTTCCCCCATGGAAATAAAATTAGTGGAATCGTACCAAATTTAGATACGTTTACTGTTGCCGTTCTACTGATTGTCCTTATATTGAAGGTGTCATGACCATTTCTCTAATCCAGCAAACTTTTTGTCAGATTTTTTGTAAGGAATACCAAGCTTTTTGCTGCAAATTTCAAAACTTTCACATACTGCGACCATTCCCCAGATATAAAGAAATCTAAATTGTCTTTGTATGGGAGGCACCACGCTCACTTCTTCAATCGAGCTCACATTTTGATAAATTTTGTGCATTGTTAGCAAAGCTAAATATTTGTACAAAATCTTATCTTTTTTCCTGTAACCGTTTCCCGGATCACTGTTATTTACACTATCTTTGTAATGAAGGAGGCGCTCCCAATTCTACAATCCAGTAAACTTTTTTGCTGATGTTGTGTATTGCTAACAAAGTTATTTGTTTTAAATTTGAAAACTTTTTTGTAACCGTTCTCCAGATATTGAGTTATTCATATTGTCTTTGTTTGGGAGGTGTCACGCCCACCTGAAATTTTACAAATAATTAAAGCCAAATATTTAAATTTCCAAAAATCTCTTTTCCGTGGATCAATTCGTTGGAGGACTTATTCAATTTCCAAATTTTTTTATTCAACACTTGCTATGGGAGTACTGCTCCCCTACTCCTACCGACAAAGTAGTATATTATATTTTTGCACCAACCCCCTTTATTTTTATTTTGAAAGGTGTTACCAAAATAATTTTTGGGAATACAAAATTTTAATTTTAAAAGATTTTGTTATTCGTGCTTAATTCCCAATTTTTATTATTGATAAAAACACTGAAATTTATTGTTGATGGGATAAGCTATTCCTATGCGCATTTCACCGGTTGCTCAACTAAAACTAAAGATATTAAACCAAATAAAACTGTTAAACGTATAAGACTTATAAGCAACAGTTCTACTTGTAACAATATCAAAGTTTAAACAAATCTTTAGTTTTTAGTTTTTCTAAAATCTTTATAGATTATTATATAGATGTTCCTCTCGCACCGTGTTGAAGGGTATAAAAGATTCCTCAAAGCGTCGGATAGCTAGACGTTTCCTCGCTATTGCAGGACAGCGAGATCTCCTCCTTCTCTTCATCTCTACATCTGCGGTAAAAGGTTAGGAAAGGGTCATGACAAACTTGAGTATATCACATTCACTCGGATATATAATTTTTTTTTTCACGGCATTACTGTATTTGCCCTCGCAAAATATCCAACCAAGTGGGTTCATTTGAATGGATGCTTTAAACCACAAATTTTTGGTATCCTTTAGTATGGTATAAAGTTTTATAATAAATAAATTTATTATAAAAAATAATTGCTCAAAAGAAAAAAACGCTTATAAGAAACATTTTCATGTTTTTTATAGGGTCTTCCAATAGGAGGTTTCATTTTCAAATGTAAAAAAGGGTATTAAGCGAAATTTTCATCGGAGTATTTAAGCGAAATCATCGGCTGCTTACTTAATTGTAAAAGGGAGGAGCTGACATTAATAAGGAAAAACATCGGCCAAATGGTCACCTTGGCAGAACTAGTTTGTACGTTCTGTTATGTTAGTAATAAGTTGTTTCGTTTCTGCTCAATTTATTATCTGTAAAAGTCTGTTCTGTTGCGGAGAAATCTGTTAAAAATGTCAACGTTAAGTTACGGCCGGAATTTAATTCAGAATTTTTTCAATATAGCCCTAATTTTTTTAATCGAAATTTGCATGTAGTGTCCTAATTATATTGTAAAAATTTTATTGTGTGACATCTATTAGTATAAAAGTTATGCAAATTTCTTTACACTCGTACATGTGGTTATTGCAATGTTGTACCGTAAAAGACAGGAAAGAACGAGTTAAAATTTTAATTTCACTCAAACTTATTTTTGGGTATACAAAATATATTATTAATAAGATTTTTTTGACGTGCTCAATTTCAAATTTTTATTTTTGATAAATACACTGAAATTAATTGTTGAGGGAAAGATAGTTTCCATTTTCATTTCACTGGTTGCTTAGGCCAGCTCAACAGGAAACCTTCTATTTTCTAACTTCGAACTAATTTGTTAATTTTCTTTAAAGCGAAATAAGCCTGCGGCGTACTTATTATATTGTAAAACTTTTATTATGTGCGCTTCATAAGCTAAAAAGTTTGTTTGTCTCAATTAAAATTCTAATGTAATAGAAAAGTACATGCACTTTTTTTTAGCGCAAGCAAGTGTTGCAAAATTAAACAAAAACGAAAAAAACATTTGTTTTTTGTTTTAAAAGATTTTGTTATTCGTGCTTAATTCCCAGTTTTTATTCTTGATAAAAATACTTGAAATTTATTGTTGAAGGGATAAGCTATTCCTATGCGCATTTCACTGGTTGCTTAGGCCAGATCATCAGGCAACTTCGTCCATAAAGATTTTAGAAAAACTAAAGATATTTAACCAAATAAAACTGTTAAACGTATAAGACTTATAAGCAACAGTTCTACTTGTAACAATATCAAAGTTTAAACAAAAACATCAACAATAAACAGTGAGTTTATCTCACCACTACAATTGGTTGGAATTCTCCCAACATTAATTGTAGTTGTAAGTATGTTAAGAAAAACAAAATGGAAACAACAACAAGGCCGTGCACTTGCCTGTTTATTATTAAAAAGTAACTTTTGGGAATACAAAATTTTAATTTTAAAAGATTTTGTTATTCGTGCTTAATTCCCAGTTTTTATTCTTGATAAAAATACTTGAAATTTATTGTTGATGGGATAAGCTTTTGTTTTTTGTTTAATTTTATTTTCAACAAAAATATGTTTTACAAATGGTACCAGAATATTGAATAGAGTACTCTTTTACTTGGTTTTCAGTACCATCTCAGTTTGTCAATTTACCATCACTGATCCATATTAACTATTTGTCTGAGTTCATACGGCTCATGACTTATTGACAAGATTCTCCCGTTTTCTTTTTTGAACATGAATTGGCGTTCAAATGAATCCTGTCATATTGACGCCATGTTTTTTATTTTATTTTATTTGATTTTGAAACAAAACCAAATTTAAACAACGAATAAGAAAGCAAAACGTAAAGACAGTACATGCATCTGTGTACTCGTTTCTTTTCCCCTCGTCCTTCTCGCCTACAAAGTAGCAATCTTGTCAATAAGACATGAGCCGTATGAATACAGACTTTGTTTTAAAAATATAATTTCTATGATTTAGTTTATAGGCAAATGAATATGAAAATAAAATCAAACGAAAAAAATATTTTGTTTTTATTTATACCTGTAGTTAAGTATAAAAATCGCTTAAGCATATGGAAGCCTAAAAGTATGTGAATAAAGTAAATTTTTAATATAATTTTTAAAAAACAATAAAAATATAAAAGCTTTTGGCAGTAAAAAAGCTTTTTTTGGCTTGTTAAATTCATGAAAAGGAAGTAGATAATTAAAATTTTAAATTGATCTTGCTACATTGAACAAAATTTTCTTTTTTAAATGAATGAATGCACTTTATCTTGATGATATTTTAGTGAAAATAAAAAAAATTATTCCAATTACAGTCGAACTTCCTTATAGTGAACTTCTATACAATGAAGTTCTCCTTATTATGAACTTAAATCAAGAACACAACCTTTTCGTTCCACTTTCAATGTATTTTGATCTCCGTATAATGAATTTCCATAAAGTGAATTTTTCTTTACAATGAACAAAATTTTGGAACCAAAAATACATTTTACGTGTGTTTTTGTCTCCATATAGTGAACTATTTTTTGCAGCTTTATTTTACACTTGTTAGCAACACTATTTATTAAGAAAATAAGAAATGTACCGTAAATGAAAACAAAAAAGTTAATGATTTGACTTTTAACATCAGTTGACCGAGTTCGTATAATGAATTTCCATACAGTGAATTTTTTTTTTTTACAATGAACAAAATTTTGCCACCAAAAATACATTTTACGTGTGTTTTTGTCTCCATATAGTGAACTATTTTTGCAGCTTTATTTTACACTTGTTCACATATATTATTGTTAGCAAATATTGATCAAACGTCACCTACATTAGAACACGTTTCCTCTTCACTTGAACTACGAATTTTTTTGGAGATGGAGAGCAACGTTTCGACAAATGTATTTAAATGTCTTAATGTAATTGAAGCTTTTATTGATAAAGAAAAATGGAAAAATGTAGTTGAAACAAAAATACCTGATTATTTTAAATAAATAAAAAACAAAAAAAAAAATTCTTTATAATGAAGTTTCTATATAGTGAAATAATTGTCTGTCCCCGTGGAGATTCATTATAGGGAAGTTCGACTGTATAAATTATTTTACACTTAAGAATTGTTTTTCCTTCATGGACGTTTTTAGTAGTTGCGGAATAATTGCAGAGAAAATACTTTGATTTATTAAAGAGGTTATTATTGGTGTGAAGGTTGTAGCATTATTTTGTATGTCCTTGGCTCTTATCCCATCATAACCTGCACTTTTTCTTACGTTAAGTTTAGTTAGAACGTTGAAGATTTCTTCTTCTGTTGTATGTTCAATATATAATGAATTTGGAAACGTTATTTCATGATTATTGTTGCTTGTTTCTACGTTGCATGTGTGAATTATTTTGTTTACATTTTCATTTAAATTTTACCGCAAAATTTTGTAACGTATTTTCAAAGTTTTGATTTTTAAATTTATTACAGAGATAGTCTTAGAAAATTTTGATAATAGCTTTTATTGCCTTTAATAATGTTGAGAATTGGTCTAGTATTTCCGCTATCCTTCATAAAAACTTTTCCAAAAATGAACAAGAAATGAACGGGACCGGAGCAAACTGTAACTAAATTAATAAGATAAGCAAGGGACTTTGCTTTGGGCGGCTGCCAGCAAAATGATCCAAAGCGATATCGACCAAATCAATTTGTAAAAATCGCCATATATTTTGCATAAAACATATTTTCCCTTTTTTTTTTGGCGATTTTTCGTTGTTTTGGAGCAGTGATAGCCACCCCATAGCCTCGCGAGGCAGTCAATAATCGTATTATTCACACAGACACGGTCGGCAATTCACATGTATACAAAAACATTGTTCGTTTCAAAACATCAAACAATCATCAATCTCTGCGACCGCACACATGTGTGCTTGCAAGCACATAATAACTCCGGGGCTTGTTTATCATTGCTTTGGAGTTATAACACAATTTACCCATATATAAGAAACATTTTTTTTTTTTTGCGAATTTTCGTTTTCTTATTTTGATAAATTCTTCAATGAGATAGTATAAACTAATGGATCCTACATCTAGCAAAACAACCCAATAAAAAATGGAGCTTGCAACGAAGCAGGTTCGTAAGGGAGAAACCTTCCGCTTACCATAAAACTTACAGAAGACATGCATTTTATATGGCGAGTTCCAACTTTGAAGCAATACATTTTTGACACAGAAAGAGCTTTATTCAGCGCATAAAACAATTGTTAAATGTAAGGATCAGCATTAAAAACTGAATTTTTTGGTTGTTACAGTTATTCGTTTATAACGTTGGCTAAATATAACTTAAACAACTTTGTATATTTCATATTTACAGATTGAGAGGAAACCCAAAAATATAGTTGGTTTTACACACTTCAAGACTCAAATTGAAGGAAACTACATGCCGGTCGACGAGGCGTATCTTTCTCTACCACACGGCATCAAAATCTCAATGTGCCTAAAAAGTAGATGCGGCAGAATTGCATATTAAACCGACGATATGCTCCCTTGCAAACCTACTATATATTTTCTAGATTCGTTAGGAATTCGTTCACTTACCTAAGTCTGAGTTCATACGGCTCATGTCTTATTGACAAGATTCTTCCTTTTTCTTCTTTGAACATGAATTGGCGTTCCAATGAGTCATGTCATGTTGACGACTTGTTTTTTATTTTGTTTTATTTGATATTGAAAACAAAAACAAAATTAAACAACGAATAAGAAAGCAAAACGTAAAGACAGTACATGCATCTGTGTACTCGTTTCTTTTCCCCTCGTCCCGCTCGCATATAAAGTAGCAATCTTGTCAATAAGACATGAGCCGTATGAACACAGACCAGTGTTCGAAAATAAACAGTACATTATTTAACGTTCGGCTCACACACCCAGGAACGATATCTCTTTTTTTTAGTGATTGTGTATACATACACAACCCTTAATACCGTTCGTAACTATTTTCAAGAAAGAACATTATATAATGTTCGGTTCTTCGTTAAAAAACAGAACAATTGTAGTGATACTGTAGACAAACATTATATTTTAATGTTCTATAATGTTTTTTTCGTGTGTGTATTTTGTTTTTGTAAAAAATTTTTGGTTTTTTTTACTAGCCAAAAGGGACGAACATTAACGAGCCGAACCGAACACATTGAAGTTTGTGGATTTTCAAAAAAAAAAGCGAACGGAATTAAATGTTCACATCTTTTGTTGAGTTTGATAAAAACAGTAATATTTTTGTGTTCGAAAGATAACTAACAGGGAAACGTTATTTTTTTAATGATTTTCTAAACAAACACTAATAGCGTTTGTGTTTCTCACAAATCTACCGAACCGAACATTAAGAAACGATATTTAGTGTTTATTTTCGAACACTGACACAGACTTACTGCATCTCTGTATGTCTAAAAACAAGAGTTTTTCTTTTCCCGGACTTTATAATTTCCCGGGAAAGCGGGATTTATTTTTTAATATCCCGGGAATTCCCGCTTAATACAAGTCGATGGAAAATATTATTAAATTTAATTTATTTGAACAAATAACATTTCCTGAGATCAATTAAATTAAATAATAATAATAAAATTAAATGCATTCAACATTATTATTTCAATGGCAAAAAGAAAGGAGCTTAATGGTACCTTAAGATCTTCATGCAAAAAAGAAAGTTATAGCAAAATTACTTTTTGGTTATCTTTTTTCAGTGTGCCATAACATTTGGAATAATAAAAACTTTCGATCTGTGGCATTAGGAGCGGTTATGAATAAAAACTTAAAAAACTATAGCCGCAGAGAACGGATGATTATATTAATTTCGGAGTGAATTTCCAAAAGTCACCTTTAAATTTGAAATTGTTCTCCTATAAAACTAAACAAATAGACAAATAGATCGTCAGAAAACTTCATCCAAAGATTTTAGAAAAACTAAAGGTTCTAAGCAAATAGAAAAAATTACTTTGACAATAAACTGGCAAGTGCACGCCTAAAAAAAAATAAACTAGCAACATGCCTTATTTTTGCGAGATCAAAAAAGCAAGTTTTTTTTTGTTTTCATTTTGTTTTTTCTGTTTCAGAATATGCATTCACGGAATCATTTGAAAGCCTTTTTCTAATTTTTATCAAGAAGATTTTAATGAGAAAACACATATCCTTTCGACGGATGTTTGCTTTATAGTCAAAGAAACATTATATAATCCCTAGACACTTTCAGTGTTCTTAGCACTTCATTTTAAACTTTTAATTCCTTTTTTAAAAAATAGTTATTTTTTATAATAGAGCATTTTCTCTATTAACAACTTTTGTCATCATCTCATAGAGAATCTAATCCGAAAAATGATTTGTGCAGCTGCTCTGCATATAAAATCACTAAATTTTTTGAAACAAGTGGGAACAATTTTTTTTTTTCGTTTTTATTAAATAAATCTGGAGATTTAAACAAATTAAAAATTCTGTTAATTTTTACGATTCTTTTTCTACTATTCTTAAGGCTAGATTACATTATTATACTTTGTATTAATACATGTCAAAAACTCAAGTAATATGACAAAGTGTGATAGTGTGAATGCAATGTGTCACGAAAATGACAAGTATTATGAAAAAAGTTTTACATCCCATACGACTTCATCGTTTTTTGAAAAATTGGATCAGGGTTGCATTTTATTTCATGTGTGAGGGTTTATACTTTGTGTGATGGTGTAAACACAAACTGTCATGTTACATTAGATTTTTTGACAGTCGCACAGAGGAGTATTTGGCCTGAAAAGTTGGCCAAAATTATTAAACGTGTTTTTTGAATTAAAAGTTTTAGTTTTTTGATAGTTTTAGGTGTAGTATGATATAAAAAGTCTAGTGGCAGATTTTGAAAAAATTACACTGCGCAACAAAAAAATTTTTTCTACCCTAGAAATAAAAGTATGTGGACTATATGGATTTTGATGCCCTTAATTCAAATCTGTTTTCCGTTTTTCTCTAGTACGTTAGGATTTTCTTTTAAAGGCGTGGCATACTTCACCCCCTAAATTTGGTTTAAGGATTGATGAAAGACTATTGACGTCAGCAGTCGTCGATGGCTGCGAATGTAAGACGGCAAATCCATCTGAGGAGATTGAGTGGTTGCAATCGAAACATGTCATGGTAACCTGCCGGCCGCGGCTCGAGCCCCAGCCACGTCAAGAATGAAAGATTATCAATAACAATTTTAATTCATTTTCATGTTGTAAAATTCCTTTATTCATAAAAATATTTTAATGAAAAATTAAATTTCATGAACTTAAACATAATTACTTCATACCCAGATTTTCAATCGTGTAAGAGCTACTGGGAGTCTCATGAAGATCGTCTTTGATCGTCGATGACCGCATTTTTTAATCGTAGAAGAATTCTCACACGGGAAAAACTGTAACACGACTGAGATTATTATATAGCACAGCGAAAGATGCTTCTTCAATCGTTGTGGAATTCGTTTAAGACGTGGGTAAAGATATTCTAACTCATGTAGATAATAGACCTGCAAAACTATATAGTCGGCCCAATCGATAGTTTCGATAGTTAGCTCAAAAACGTTTTCATGTGCCACTTCTATAGACACGGTAGTTAATGATGATGGTAAACAATGAAAAAGTTTTAACGTTTTTCAGGTATAAAAAATCAGCATATTCAATTTAAAATTCAGTGTCATCTATAGTTTATAATAAATATACATAATCTTTATAAGGGGAGTGTTGGAAATCGAAAACGTAAAACGCAATAATTTTAAAAGTCGTTTTTTTAATAAGATTTCTGTAACAAATTTTATGACAAATATAATACAAATATTTCTCTATTAAACAGAATTTTATAACAAACAACTTCCAGTTTTTACCTTCGACGTCAAAATATTACCCTTTAGTCTAGAAATTTTAAAGGTTATTTTGTATCCCTTGCGTTGACAGTTTTTTCATATAAAATTGTTGATTTCTTAAAAGTTTTTCACCGGAACTGAAAAAAATTTCAATCATAGCCACACTTAGAGAGAAAACCCCACATCTAACAACCCTTTTTTAACTTAAAATTTTTATTCAATTATTTTTATGAAGAAAGGAATTTTACAACATGAAAATTAATTAAAATTGTCATTGATAATCTTTCATTCTTGACGTGGCTCGGGCTCGAACCCTGGCCGGCAGGTTACCATGACATGATTCGATCGCAACCACTCGATCTCCTCAGATGGATTTGCCGTCTTACACTCGCAGCCATCGACGACTGCTGACGTCACTAGTCAAACATCAATCCTTAAACCAAATTGTATTTTTTAACATTTGGTAGATCGAAATTTGCTTTCCTGAATGATTATCTATTTTAATTGATTCTACATGTTTTTTCCTTTACTTCTGTTCTAAATTTCATGAACTTAAGCCTAATTAAAACTTTTAAAAAATTTGGATTAAAAACCATAAATAGTTCAACAAAATAACCACAATACTAATTATTGTTAAAGCTAAGGCACGAGCTCTATGTGTACATTTGTCCTTCAAGTTGTGCTGAAAAAGGTCAACAGAAAAGAGAAAGACAAAGTGAATAAAACAAAAAAATGTACTTGGACTTCAAGAAAAATTCTTGACGAAAGTACGGAAAAACAGAAGTAAACGAAAAAACATGTAGAATCAATTAAAATAGATAATCATTCAGGAAAGCAAATTTCGATCTACCAAATGTTAAAAAATACAATTTGGTTTAAGGATTGATGTTTGACTAGTAACGTCAGCAGTCGTCGATGGCTGCGAGTGTAAGACGGCAAATCCATCTGAGGAGATCGAGTGGTTGCGATCGAAACATGTCATGGTAACCTGCCGGCCAGGGTTCGAGCCCGAGCCACGTCAAGAATGAAAGATTATCAATGACAATTTTAATTAATTTTCATGTTGTAAAATTCCTTTCTTCATAAAAATAATTTAATAAAAATTAAATTTCATAAACTTAAGCCTAATTAAAAATATTAAAAAATTTGGATTAAAAACCATAAATAGTTCAACAAAATAACCACAATACTAATTAAAATTTTTTTAGTTGAATAAACAAGGTAACACTCTTTGAAATAATTTATTTTATATATGGTAGGTACGATTAACATTATTTTAATAGGTATGTAAATTAGTACACCATTTAGCACAAAATTTACTCCTAATCCAATATAATCATCACTTATCTGCGGTTATATATTTTTTTAAGTTTTAGTCATTAAACATTCCTAATGTCAAAGATCGGAAGTAAAATTTAATTATTATTCTATATACAAATTCTAATGCAGTTTTTAGTTACTTTTAAAATTTTACGATAGTATCGATAGTGATAAAAACTATCGATAGACCGTCAAAAATAAAACTATCGATACTATCGATTTTTTTGCTGCTCTATCTTACAACTCGTGGAATGATTGCCGTATAATTGTTGAAAATATGATTTATGCAGAGAGCCGTAAAAGTTTCATTCGATGATGGTTTAACTAAAGATAAGCAAAGTTTAACATTGTTATTTTTGTACTCTAAAAAAATTATAAGTCTGAGTTCATACGGCTCATGTCTTATTGACAAGAGTCTTCTTTTTGCTTCTTTGAACATGAATTGGCGTTCAAATGATTCATGTCATGTTGACGACAGGTGCTTTTTTGATATTGAAAACAATAACAAAATTAAACCACGAATGAAAAAGCAAAACGTAAAGACAGTACATGCATCTGTGTACTCGGCCTGAACGCCTTGCAATTGGAAAAACCGATTTTGGCAGCTCGCTTAGTAGTGAAGTTTGCCGCTAATTAATAAAGGCAATTTAGCTATTTTTTGGTCAATCAAACGGTTTAATTTTTATTTATAATTTGTGGGTTTAATTAGACAAGAAAGCTATCACTACTGTTCGGACACAACGTTGACACTCTTGCTTTGGTATGACATATCAGCGAAAAAGCTAAACGAAAAAAAACGTTCCGCTCTTGTTAAGGTACGGCTGTTAAACATTCCAAGATTAAAAAACGAAATTTGCAAAAAATGTAATATTTTATTCAGACTTTGGAGACTGAAAAAATCTTCACATTTTAGAAAACAATCAGCAAATCGGCACTTTGCTAATTTCGGAACAAAAAATCGTCAAAATGACAAGATAAATCGTCACATCTGGCAGCTCTGGACACAGTTTACACATTTACAATTATATCAGTAGTAAAGTTGCTATAATTAAATAAAAAAAAAAACACGGGAATTCCCGCACAAATTTTGCCGAAAAATGTGCGGGATCCCGAGATGTTTGCCCCGGAAAATCCCGTATGAGAAACACTACTTATAACGAAGCGCATAATTTTGCGCTTACGTTATAAAATTTACTATAAGTGCTTCGTAAAACAAGAAAACTTTTTATTGGGAACCTTTATTTCAGCAATTGATATATTGTAACTACATAATTCATTAATATCCCGAATTTAAAAGTCCAAACTAAAGCTTGTGTCCATAGGGCACAGGAATTTTCTCCACTATGGTATAAAAATAATGGCTTCGTTAATTAAAGCTTCTAAATTCATTAGCGAAGCCGGTTTTTGTCATAGAGAAGAAAATCATTGGGACTGGCCGAAGGTCGGCTATGCAGACAACAACTTTGTAAGAATTATTAGATAAAGTTTTAAGAATTTTTATTCATTAATTTTTGGGCATTTTTTCACCATTTTTGGATATGATTTCCATTATTATTTTTTTGCTCTTTTTTCGTTTACGTTGGGCGATTTTTCGTTTTGGCTGTTTTTCACACATTGCTTCTGCTTTTCTGAAGCCGTTTTTACCAATCATAAAGGACGAAACTGGGTCGACTTTATAATTTTCGATAATAATTTCGAAAAATCAGTAAAATCTATGTATTTCACTTGTGGGGTCTATACATATATACACATTCGAACTTACAACCAACAACAAAAATACAACCAGTCCAATTAGGCTGTAGGAAATATCGCCCAAAGAAAAATCGCCCAAAAAAATAAATGAAAAATCGCCCAAAAAAATTGCATGTAAAATTGGGCCTGATTTCATATGAAAAATGGCCCAAAATTTTTGGGCTATTTATCGTTATTGTTGGGTGATTTTTCGTTTTTTAAATTTGGGTGATTTTTCATAATGAAAAATCACCCAAAAATGTTGTATGAAAAATGGCCCAAAAAAATGGGCTATTTTTAAAATTCTACCATAATCTTACATAGCAGAGAAAACCATGTTTTATTATGGTTGCAAACAACAAAACTATTTTTCAAGAAACTAATTTAATCATTATATGGTTGTCGGCGACAATGATTTGGGTTAATTAAACATAATATCGGTAGAATTTTTTTAAAAATGGCTTTGTAGCTGTTTCTCTGGGTGTATATATTAAATATATATATATCGAAAATAAGGATTTTCTCTTCTATGGTATAACAAATACTGGCTTCGCTAACTAAAGCTTCTCTGTATCGCCGGCCTTCGGCCGGGCGCAAGGATTTTCTCCTCTATGGTATAACAAAGACCGGCTTCGCTAACTAAAGCTTCTCTGTATAGCCGGCCTTCGGCCGGGCGCAAGGATTTTCTCCTCTATGGTATAACAAACACCGGCTTCGCTAACTAAAGCTTCTCTGCGTAGTCGGCCTTGTTCGGAAACAAGGCAGTTTTTCGAAGCTTTACTTAGCGAAACCGGTTTTTGTTAGACCATAAAGGAGAAAATCCTTGCGCCCGGCCGAAGGCCGTCTATACAGAGAAGCTTTAGTTAGCGAAGCCGGTCTTTGTTATACCATAGAGGAGAAAATCCTTGCGCCCGGCCGAAGGCCGGCTATACAGAGAAGCTTTAGTTAGCGAGGCCAGTATTTGTTATACCATAGAAGATGAAATCCTTATTTTGGATATATATATTTAATATATACACCCGGAGTAAAAGCTATAAAAATATTTTATCCATATTATGTTTAATTTAACCAAATCATTGTCACCGACAACCATATTATGGTTAAATAAGTATCTTTAAAAAAATCACTTGAAATTTTAACGGTATTTTAAAAAAAAATGTACACATTTTTGATTATAAGTTAAGTTGCGGACGTTGCAAAGTGTAATAACGTCCTCGTCCTCGTCCTCGTCTTCGAAGGACATTATGACACTTTAAAAGTGTCCAAGGACACTACGACACTGGACGTTATGACATGTCACCTAAATTTATATGAATAATAAACACTTTTTTGCAAATTTAGTAATTTTTTTTTTTTTTTTTTTTGGGAAAAATTCGTTTTTGCTTTTTGGGTCATTTTTCATTTTCTTTTTGGGCCCTTTTTCGTTTTTTTTGGGCAAAATTTCATATTTACCTTTTTGGGTCATTTTTCATGTTCGCTTGGGCGATTCTTCATTTGGGCGATTTTTCATTTTTTTTTTTGGGCCATTTTTCTTTGGGCGATATTTCCTACAGCCGTCCAATTAACCCACTTAGCTTAAGAGTTCATACCCATTATAATCTATGCTGTAACATATTTCTGTTCAATGAATGAACTTCAAACGAAATTTATGTAAAAAATAAAGTTTATTAACCTTGAACTAGACATTCGATACAAGAGTGCGCCAAAATGACTAAACTACAAAAAGACTTTCGTTTTCATTTGGCATACATTAAAATAACACAAGGCCAAAACTTTGACAACCAAATTACTACAAGAGGCAAGTTACAAAAAAAAAACAGTTTTAACTTTCGTTAAAAAATGTGCCGCGCAAGATCAACGGACGTATGTAAGAGCGGCCATTGTAAACAAAAGAATCAGTTTTTAAGGTCACACTTTCGCTTTTATGCGAGGCGGCTTTTGCGGAATGATTTAATAGTGATAACAAAAGTGAAACAACCTAAAATTAGCGAACTGGCAGTAAAATATTATCATCATGATGACTATTTATGACATTTTTGTCTAGTTTGTTTTAAAGTATTGTTTTATTGTGTTTAAATCAATACTATTATTTATTCATTTTGTATAATTTTTGCATTAAAACGTTTAAATATCTATTGTATTGTTAAGCAAAAATTCATCTGCGAAATATGGTCTCTTGTAGTTGAGACCATATTTTGGTAAATTTGTCTTTTATTTATTTTGTTTAACTCCAACTAGACTTGAGAAAACAAGTTAATTAGCATGTTTAATGAGACCGGTTGAGAAAACAGCAAAATCATTTAATTTTATTAAATAAATTAATAAACATGTACGTAAATAAGTTTTTATTACCAAAAAAAAAAAATATATACATATTAATATTAATAAGAGTTCTTCGGTATTTTAACATGACAACTTAATGATTAGGCTGATGTTGCTGTTGTCAATGTAGATGATGATCATTGCAAGATGATGCCGGTATTTATAATACCCACACCACACACATAGTGGAGGCTGAAATATTGGTTCTGGATCACATTTTTGGCATACCGATCGATTCAGAATTGCTTTCTGAGCTTATCTTGATTCTTCCATCCGTCCGGCTGGCTGACTGGTTGTGTGATATTTGGTACATAAGCAAAACGGTCATAAAGCCGAACGAAGTCTTTTGTAATGGGGTCCATAATTGCATATAAGACTAATACAAACTTTCTTCCGAAACAGAGTAGTTTTGCCCATAAACCAACTTATTTCGTTATTATTTAGAAGAAATTTGGCCCAAAAATATCTTTTATTTGCTCCTTTTACTCCTCTAGGGCCGCTCCCACAAATACTTTATTGCAATCTAAACCAAATAACCAAAATGAATTAAGATCGGTCTATATTTGACCATAGATCCCATACAAACCCCTTTTCCTTTCATTGTCATAACTTCCTTATAAATGTTGGCATTTAGTCACAATATCTCCATTAACATTAACCCCATTTTCACCGACCGGCGATTATTATTACCAGCACTCACTGTTTATATCTGACAAATAAATCTTTGGGCGAGACTGTGCTGGGCACCGAGTCACTGCAACTTGAAACTTGTTGCGGCGAAAAATGGGTTAACTACATCATGTCAAAGTTAAGTGCTGGTAGGTCCGAAGTTGATTATAAGTCCCATATAATAAAAAAAAATATCAAACTGGTGTAGATATCCAGATAAAGTTCGGTTCCATCGAACAAAATTTCGTTTTTGACGGGTACATTGCACACTCTCGAAAATGTGTCTGTAGATACTGTGGTGTAGAGAATTACTTATCCGGGCTATACTTTTTTACTTGTTTTTAATTTACCTTTTGTCACAAATTAAGAAATAGTTGTTCTTAGACTTTTAGCCTTTAACAAATTGATTGAATTCATATTTCATTATGATTTTATTATAAATTTTTAAATAAAACTTTGTAACAAAACATTGAATTTTTTTATTAATAAACGTGGAAATGTAAGAATGAACTTGTTTTTTCCTGTTTGATTTTTTATAATATAACACATATATTTAAATGATAATTTATACTCATTGTGTTCATTTGAGTTCAGTGAAAGTATCGGGTGATTTTTTAAGAGCTATAGGAAATTTAAAAATAAAAACATACATAAAACTCAGAAAAATGCATGAAATCTTTATTTGAATCGATAGTACGGTCCATATAATTTCGTCCCCTCAATATAACAATAGCGTATAATTTTTTTTGGGGTTTTGAGAAAATCGTGTTTAAAGTTTTTGTCAAACCGGATGTCTATTAAAACCTCAATATAGCGGTAAATAAAAATTCTTCATGTTGGACGAATACATAATGCCGTTTCTTGTCTTTAAATTGACCAATTTGGTTTATTCTACGTATCCTTTAAGACCATAATTATGTCATTCAAAGTGCAAGTCCTCCATATAGGCTATTTAATTTTTTAAGGAATTCGTATGATGTATCTGATACACTATTTTATTTTGTATGGTATACGCTGTTTTATTCAATAATTTTACGGTATTTTTTATTAAAATATTTGATCTCAAAAATATCAAGTTGTAAAATTATAGGTGTTAATTCATAGTTTTGTTAATTCAGTGGCAAATATTCATTAATTTCCAATTTGGGTTATTATAAACAAAAAGTTATGACAAATTAAGGTATACATTGCGTAAATCAAAAATAACTGGAAATTCATTCGTCTTCTCTCTCTTCCTCTACTACATCTGGCTCATCTAAACAATTTGGCCTCTTTCACCTTGTAAGTTAAAAAAAAATGACTGCGAGCCACGAGGAATTACATTCTTCTTTTGGAGATCATGCAGCTTTCGATGGTCGTAATGAAACTATTTCGTAAACAATAGTGTATATAATTATAAGCTATTTTATGAGTTAAAGTTTTCATAAATTGCATTTTTTTCTACAGGCTAAAATGGAGTATAATGCGTATACACTATTATTCTTTTAACAACTTTGGAATGGCAATTTCAAGTAAAATAGCGCATATGAGCTTACACACTTATTGAAGGAAAATTTTTAACAACAAATTATACACTATTTTTTCCAATGACATTTTGGAAGTAGAATTTGACGAAATTTTGACCAGACATAAAATCAATGATGGAGATTCTAAATATGCAATAAAAAAATAATAGCGTATAATCACATACGCTATTGTTATATTAAGGGGACGATTTAATGTTTGATGGACCTCAAATTGTCCATCCGTTTAGTCCAATTTTGGCATACTCTTTCCAACATTTCGGCCGGTATCTCATGAATAAAAGCTTCAATGTTGTCTTCCAATGCGTCAATTGAAGCGGGCATGTGTGTATAGACATGAGCTTTAACATAGCCCCACAAAAAATAGTCTAAAGGCGTTCAATCGCACGATCTAGGCGGCCAATTGACCCGTCCCGAACGTGAAATAAAATGTTCACCGAACTCGCCTCTCAATAAGTCCATTGTTAAGCGTGCTGTGTGGCATGTGGCACCGTCTTGTTGAAACCACATGTCATGCAAGTCAAGCTCTTGCACTTTGGGCAAAAAAAAGTTGGATATCATCTCACGTTGAGTAACAGAGGCCCAATTGCTGCGAACGGCGACGAATCGATAATTGATGGTCATCATTAACACTGGCCGATACAGCTACGATATTTGCTTCACTTCGCACTCTACGTAAGCGTGTTGGTGGCTTAATGTCCAACAATGTAAATTTGGTGCGAAATTTAGTCACAATAGCCCGAATAGCCGCTTTAGTGGGTCGATTAAACTGACCATAAAATGGAAGAAGCGAGTGATGAACTTTCTTAACAGAGCACGCATTTTGATAATAAAATTCAATAATTTGCAAGCGTTGTTCGTTTGTAAGACGATTCATGGTTAAATTATAGACCAAACTGAAGATGTTTGACAGTGAAATAAAACACGAAACGTGCGTCAGCTGTTTAATCCAGTGTTGCCAAAAAAATAATAGCTAAAAAATCAACCATTATATATAAAATATTTTGTAAAAAAAACATTGTTATAAAGACTGCAAACTGAATTCTATTCTGCTTTAAATTTTTATTTTCTAAGCAACATAAATGCGTTGAATATGAAAAAAAAAAAAAAACACAAATAAGAAGGCTAAACTCAGCTGGGCCGAATATTATATACCCTCCGCCAAGAATTGAAGAAAGGTGTGGACTTTAATTTGGTATTTTATAAGAAAGTTGTGTCGACGTCGAAAAGTTATCGAAAATCTGACAAAAAAAATCCCATCTCCAATTATTTTTTTCTTCATTATTTTAGATCATTTTTAACGCTATTTATGCTGTTTTCCGACATTGGGTTTTTTTTAGCCGATTTAGCTATTTCAAATAAATTTTAGAGTTTGTTTTCGATTTTAAAACTTTTGCAAATTTTTGCCATGTTCGCGATAAGATCTAGTTCTTACTGTAAGTTTTGTTATTCTTTATGACTTTAACGATTATTTATAAATATAAGACTTTGTTATTATGCCGTTGTTAGCAAATTTTTGCGAATTTTATAATTTTTACCAAATATTTGCCATATCTAATTATTTTAAGAACGTTTAACTTATTTTATGACTTGTTTGAAATATTTAAAATTTTCGCTATTTTTTAAAAAACTGCAATAAAACTATTTTTATTATATTAGAAAAAAACTATTTTTTTATTAAAATTAAAATGATACCTCAATTTTTGGACACCCTTTACAATCAGACAATTTGCTTTACAAACTCTTAAAATATTTGAATCCACCAGAAATTAATAACAACTTTTAAAACATTTTAATAATCAAGTATTTTCTCATACAATTGTAACGGGGTGGTCGACTCATCATTCAAATATTTAAAAAATTTTAAGCAATAATTTAGATCCACCATAAACTTAAAGGTAATCAAGTGCTCTTTAGCGGACTCATCGTGACATGAAGCCATCTCAGACAGTTACTTTTTTCATTATTCTCTAATTTTTAAAGCCAGAAATACAAATGCGAATTATTTTTAATAATATGAGTTAAACAATTATTTTATTAATAGTTGGTTAAGTGAACAAATGAATGAATTTACACTGGACAGACAAACAAACAAACAAGCAGACTACTAAACAAACAATGGTGCATTATTAAATTTTGAAATACTTTAAAGAGTAATGACTAACAAAAAAAGTTTGAACAAACATTTGATTAAGTTTGGGCAGCATTCCAAAGTGAAGCATGCTATTGTTAAAAAAAATCGGGGTGTTTAGTAAGTTTTTTTTTACTCGGTAGTACATTTTTACAAATAAAGTATTGAAAAACTTTAATAGTAGCGGAGTTCAGTGTTTGATGCGAATGGTCTTGCGGAAGTGCAAATGAAAAATATTGTAGCTTTTGTTTGCAATCCAACAACAAAATATACAAAATTGCAATTGTCACATCATTGCTTTTGCGCAACACTAAAACTGTTTAGCTTTTTTTTTTTTGCTACATGTATTGGGTTTACATAACTGATACTCGAACAGCTGACATTTGTAAACAATAATTTAGAATCGTGAAACAAAATTTAAGATATGGAGCCGACAACTCTAAATACAAAATTAAAAAGAGAAAACCCCAACAAAAAGTGGACGGCAGATGAAATAAAAACTGTTTTGGATTATTTGGAGGAGTCAGAAAACATAGAGGTTAGTATTTAAGCGAAGTCCGTAATTTTTCAAAAGTAAATTCTTTATTATTATTATTTAGACACCAACAGCTCAAATGTTTTATAAAAAATTTATTGAAAAAAGCGGTATCAATGCAACCTGGGATATTATAAGGTGGAAGGTACGATACCTTAAGGCATCTTAAAAAAAGGCCAACGATTGGCGTAGTTCTACTTATGCTGCGATAATATTTTCTTTTGCACTGCTAAGTGGCATTTTAAAACAATTTCACAAAATAATCAAACACCTTTTTGTAAATTTTCACGACCAATAATTTTAGTTTTAGTCAGACTTTATTATACCTAAAGCCTAGTACTCTGTTCAAATTTGTGAAAAATGTTGAGACACATTAATTATTTCACACGAAAATTTTGGCATGTATCAATGTTACCTATCATGCGAGTTTGTACAATTTGACGTTTTTATACCTGCAATGTATGCGACATTGTTTTGCGTATGTAAACAAACCCCACATGTATTTTACTAAAAACTATTTTTTTAATAAAAAATTTAATAAAAAAGAACATAAAAAAACTGTTACCGGTTGTGTTATTTTAATTTTTTATTTCTTATTTAATAATCAGTTCATACTTTTTTGCTTTTGCTTAAAATTCCACGTGAAATAAGTGCAGCTTACATTATTTCGCAGTTGTAAAAAAATGTGGCCAAAATGAACAGAGTACAACTCTATCATCATTATTTCATAGATATTCCGCACAAGTTTTTTTCATATGCGTTTTGACAGCATTTCAATGTTGAACAGAGTACCAGGCTTTAACCAATTTCAAAAGAAAGTGTGTAAAAATTAGTTCATTGCTCTACGCAAATAAGCCTTTTATGATAAATGTGAGCTTGTTTACGCATACAATTTACCAAACGTCTTTATAATAACAAACGATTCAGATACGATCCTGACCTATTTAAATTACTGAAGGCTAGTTTACACTGTAATACAATGTATTACGACTTTGTTCAATCAAAATTATATAAAACTATCTCCGTGCTTAAAAGAAAAAAATAGAAGTCGGTTGTAAGTATATTTCATGTTTACACGGATGGCATAAATAAAATCAAAAAAAATAACAAAAAGCAGATGTTTGCAGTTTTACAATTTAAAAAAAAACAACATGCAAATATCCTGAGTTGATTTTAGTGGTTTTTGTAATTGTATAAAAATAATACCACCTTCAATACATGCTGTTAAAATAAACCTCTGGTGTGATGGGACTACATAAGTTTCTAAAATGGATTTTGTATTCCTATTCTCTCTTACTTAATACATTTTGCTTTACATGATGAGATTTTTCTCATTCTACATAATTTTTGCAATTGTATTACCGTGTACACTAGTCTTTATGCAATTTTAATAGTGGTTTAACCTTCGCATTACCAATGCCCGCTAAGGTGACCATTTCGGCTAAATTTCCTTAAGGCTAGATTACACTATCTCACAAGTCTAACGTACTCCACAATACTTTGTGAGATACTCGCGACTGTCAAAAAATCTAATTTAACATGACAGTTTGTGTTCACACCATCACACAAAGTATAAACACTCACACATGAAATATAATGCAACCCTGATCCAATGATACAATTCGAGTCGGAAAAAAGCCAACCAATTGTAGGGGAATGTAAGAAAAGATAAACTCACTGTTTATTGTTGGTGTTTTGTTTAAGCTTTGATATTTGTACAAGCGAGACTACTTCGCTTTAGGATTTTATTTGTTTAATATTTTTTTTTGGCTTTTCTAAATTCTTTGAAAAAGGTTTCCTTATGAGCTGGCCTAAGCAACCATTGAAATGCGCATAGAAGCTAGCTTTCCCTCAACAATAAATCTCAGTGTATTTATCAAATATGAAAAATTGGGAACTTAGCACGTCATACAGAAATCTTATTCATGAAAAGTATTATTGTTTAGAAATTTTTCAAAAAACGATGAAGTCGTATGGGAGTCAAACTTTTTTCATAATGCTTATCATTTTCATGACACATTGTATTCACACTATCACACTTTGTCATATTACTTAAGTTTTTGACATGTATTAATGTAAAGTATAATAGTGCAATCTAGCCTTTAATAACTTCCTTAAATTTTCTTCAGTTCAAATTTATTTTCTCACTAAACAAATTGTTAAATTCTAAGAAAAAAATTATAACAAAAAAGAAAGTCAAAAAATAAAAAACAAAAAAATGTACTTTGGACTTCAAAAATAATTCTTGACAAAAAGTATGAAAAAAATAGAAGTAAGGCAGAACATGTTAAATCAATTAAAATAGGTAATCATTCAAAGCAAATTTTGATCTACCAAAAGGTTAAAAGGTCGTATTGCAAGCTACCTCGCGTCTGTGTGGTTTGTGGTGACGCTCATAAAACTTCGGAATGCAATCACTCCAAAGTTGACCCAAAGGTAAGGAAATTCATTAACTGTGGCAAAAATCACACAGCTAACTATAGGGGTTGTAGAGTATTCTTGCACTTAAAAGAACCTGAGAAAATCCAAAAATATGCGCACTCCCATTATCGTCGACCTTATGCGTCCAGCTTTCCCGCGGGCTCTTATGCTAACTCTATACAAACCAACAAACAAAACCACTCATATGCCCAAGTTCTGAAAGAAAACTCCCACGGACATAATCCTGCAAAAGTAGCTAATGCAAGCCAACCTTCCTACGCTAATGTTCTTAAGGAATCTCCACAAATACTTTCTGCAGGCATATCAGGCTCAATTGAAAATCCAGTTCAAATTATGAATAACTTCATGGCCACCATTCAGAACATGTTTTAGGAAATGATGCGAAACCAAAACATGCTCCTGCAAGTTCTACTAAATAAAAAATTAGCCAGTTACAAATGTGTTTCTGGAACGCAAACGGGCTCTCCCAACATATACACGAAGTAGCACATTTTCTTCAAATGCACGAAATCGATGGATTCTCGTCTCTGAAACCCACTTTACTCTAAAAAACTGGGTACCTCACATACAACACAAAACATCCGAACGGACGGGCTTGTGGTGGCACGGCCATAATTGTGCACAAACAAGTCAGACACTTTTTAATGCTGGAGTACAAGGAAGATTGTATCCAGGCTACATCTTTAAATCTTACAGATTTTAAAATCACGTTTTCATCCGTATATTGTCCCCCTAGACATAACATTTCACAGGATAAATTTCTAAACTTCTTCTCTACATTGGGACAAAAATTCATTGCAGCAGGCGACTACAATGCTAAGCATACATATTGGGGCTCCAGACTTATAAGTCCTAGAGGCAACCAGCTATATAAAACCGTCACTGCAACAAATCTTGATGTCTTATCGAGTGGAGAACCTACCTATTGGCCCACTGACTTCAACAAGCTACTAGACCTTATCGACTTTGCCGTAATTGAAAACATCAAGCGCAATCAATTACTAATTAGTTCCTCACACGATTTATCGTCTGATCATTCACCTTCAATCCTTATTGTAAAAGGCAACTTTGATAACACAGCTGAAAACTTTATTTTCTATCCAAACAAAAACACAAATTGGTTGAAGTATTAAATGTATGTGAGCTATAAAACATTCATCTGACATCCAAACAGCTGTCGACCGACCTTCGGATGTCTTGGATTCTGCTGCAAGAAATGCAACCCCAATCAAGCGTACAATAAACGTGGCCCGCAATTCACATCTGTGGATATGGAGACCCTTGTCATGGAAAAAAGGAAGTTGAGAAGATAATGGCAAAATAATCGTTCCCCAACCATCAAGGCCCAACTGCGGTTATGACACGCAACTCTACACAACAAACTGAGACAGAAACACGACTCTGCAATAGAAGGCTATCTAAACAGCCTAGATGCCACAAAAAACTCCAATTACAGCTTATGGAAGGCTGTAAGACATATGCAAACCCACGAATCTCCACTAAGACTGGAAAACCGTACCTGGGCCAAAAACACAAACAAAAAATAAACGCCTTTGCAAGCCACTTGGAGAAAGTGTTCACGCCCCATGATGCTCATACTTGTTCCTGGCGGCCAATTATTCCTGATACAGTTAACCACCCAATAAAATTTAAATTAACTCAAGTAAAATCAGCGATAGAAAATGTCAACATTTAAAATTCTCCCAGTCCTGACCGCATCACAGGCTTGATGATAAGAAACTTACCTACGTCTGCTTCAAGAATCTTGCTGCTCATCTTTAATGCGATATTACGAGTTGGCTACTTCCCATCCTCTGGGAAGACCTCTACATGGGCTGCTTATTAAAATAACACGAATGATTCCACAAAACACTCACAAACTCCTTGAGAGCTTTTTAACTCGCAGAACATTCATGGTAAGATCCAAAAACAAATACTCCCCCACCAAGAAAATATCTGCTGGTGTCCCTCAAGGCAGCATATAAGGGCCGTTACTGTATATAATACATACAGCTGATATGCCAACAAGCCCGAGCACACATTCTTCTACGTTTGCAGACGACACAGCATTTATTAGCGTTAATCAGAACCTAAAAGTTGCATCGCAGCATTTACAGTCCCACATCAATGAACTAGAGGACTGGCTAGAAAAATGGAAAATAAAGGTTAACCCGCCTAAATGTAATCACTTAACTTTCACGCTCAGAAGACAAACGTGCCCTGCTGCAAAAATAAATTACATCACTGTTCCGGTAGAAAGACATGTTAAATACTTGGGAATTCATATAGATAAACGCCTGACGTGGTCTCGCCTTTTGAAACGAAAAAAACGGCTATGAAACTTAAAGCAGCTCAACTACATTGGCTAATCGGTCGAAACTCAAACTTGGACAACAAAGTTCTCTTATACAAGTCTATCATAAAACCAATATGGACACATGGCATCCAATTATGGGGTACTGCATGCGCATCAAACATCCAGAAGCTACAAAGAAGACAGTCTAGGATATTACGGCAAATTGTCTGCGCCCCATGGTATATACGTAATGACATTATCCACAGAGATCTTAACATCGCTACCATCCAGGAAGAAATTAAAAAGTATTCAGTCAAATACATGGATAAACTAATGGTCCATCCCAATTACCTCGCTCGGGATCTAATAAAGTTCGAAAATCACCGGAGACTGAAAAGATCCGACACTTTAAGCAAAATAATCCGACGTCGTTCAGATATCTGAGAGAAACGTCGGCAAAAAAGTCGGAATCGTAAACGAATTCTGTCAGATTTCTGACCCAAAAACGTATAAAGTGGTTGACACGAATTCTGACAGACATGTCGTGGGAAATTTTGGGTTTTGTCGGCATTTCTGATAGATATCTAACAGACATCTAATGAAAAAGGGATGGGAAGTTCTGATGTGTTAGCCGAGATTTTTTTTGCTTTCGAACTGATAGCTGAAAGAAATAATTTTATTGCAAAATATGTACATAATTATAAATTTTACACGTATGTACGTACCTTTTTTATGCTTTTTGTCTTGGACAAATAAAATAAAATTAAATGATTCCCGAAATGTCTTTTGCTGGCTGGGTAATTAGCGGTTACATTGGTAATGGCTAACAAATACAAATAGCAAGTATGATTAAGCTTTGAATACACCCAGCAAACCAAATGCAACGAAATCGTTCAGACTTCATAACGACTTTCTGCACAAGTTGCTGATTTCGGGACTGATTTCGTCTAGAAGTCAACACGAAAAATATATGAAGTGGTTGACACGAGTTCTGTAAGAATTTTCGGTGGAAATTCCCTTAACTTCACAGATAGATCTGTCTTATATCTGAACGATGTCTGATGTTATTTCCTAGGGAAATTCTGGATTTCCTTCCGATGTTTCCAATCGATGTCTGACAGAAATCGTACTTGTAGTCGTTTAAAATTCGCATAGTTTTTGGGACAGTTTGTACAGATATATGCCAGAAATCTGACAATAAATCTTTTTTATTTCTGAAATGATTGCCGACAAATCGTGCAGATTCAATTAAATTCAAATTCAATTTAATTACTATTACCACATTTATTACTAAACTTAAGGAGGTTGCACAACATATATTCGCGTAACTCAAAAACGCTTTAGCTTATTGAAAAACTAAAAAAAAAACCGAAATTCCGCAATAAAATTTACTTTAAGAAAGGTTAAACGTTTTTCTTATATGCGCAGTCGTTTTAGAAACATAATTTTTTTTTCTGGAAAAAAAATAATTTTTTTATTAAAATTTCGGAATTTTTGTTTTTAAAAATTCATAAAAAAATTGAAAAATGCAACTAAAAGGTAGGAAAAAGAATGAAACAAACAGCTTCTGTCAAACAGCCGCCAAATCAAAAACCAATGCATGCTAATAGCCGCAAAATAGGAGATAAAAGCAGCAAAAAAGGTTGCAAAGGCACATGATTGCGAAAAAAAAATACTCGACGACGACAAGTGATATTTTTCATGCAAAACAAACACAACAAGAATTTTTTATTTGTTTGGCGAGCAACAACAACATTACTACAACATTACTGAAGAAAGGCAAAAATTTATTTTTCCTCATCACCATAAAAAAACCATGTTGCTTGTACACTGATCAGTATTTTTTCGTTGTAATCTGCCTTTTTGCAGAGCTAATAGCTCTGCTCAGACTGCTTTTAGCACACACTTCCGCTGCTTTTCATTTTATTGAATCGGCTTTTTGTTATAACCAGCCAGAGAAGAATTTTTGTTCTTTGAATTTTAGATTTTTTTTTTGGTTTGTCTTTTTTAACTAGCTCTTCTTTCAGGAAAAAGTAAAAAAGCAAAAGGCGAAATAACTTTTTTTAGCTTTTGCTTTTTATGTGGTTGTCCATTTTTGTCGCTGGCTGGTAAAAAAGCAGTTGTCAGAAAATAAAAATATACAAAATAGGAGATTTGCTTTTTTGCACAAACGAAAAACAAAACATTGGCTGTTGGAAAAAAAATTACAAATTTCAATAGCAGTGGCAAAAGCAAAAATAAAAAGCATTCAGCTGATGGATGCTTTTAAACCCTGAGTATGTCAGGATGTTTGCATGTATGTCCTATTCTTTCCGCAACTTTCTGAAGCCATCTGATGACATAGGAAGCTGAAATTTGGCAAACTTGAAGTACTTTCTCTGCGGAAGATCGTAACTAAGCCATATTTTTGATTTTCGGCTTTTCAACTAGTATAACTATAAAGATCTAATAGAAAAGATGTTTTTTTTTTTTTATATAATATGGGGAAGTTTGGGCCCCACCCGGCACGGCTAGGCACCGTCGGATTGACCTGAAAAATTAGATCATGATTTCTTAAACCAAACCTCATATTTTAAGCAGCGCAAACAATTAAATTTAAAAAAAAAAATTGCAACCAGTCTAATGTCCATACCCAGTAAAAAAAATTTGGGTTTTTTGGAGCACTACAGAGAAAAAGCACATAATCAAGCGCTTTAATTAGAGAGCTTTTATAAAGCAGTAAATGATAACGAATAAAACATACAAAAAAGCTGCTATTTTAGTGCTGACAACGAAGATGGTTTTAAAGCGAAAAAAATAAACATATGCGAAAATTATTGAAAAAAGGCATTTAAACAAGTAAAATTATGAATTAATTAACATTAATGAATATCTTAATATAGGGGGGTGTGCTGGAAATCGCAAACGCAAAACGCAAGAACTTGGAGGCTGTTTATAATACACTTTTTATCAAATTTTTATAATTTTTGTTATAAAATTCAGTTTAATAGAGAAATGTTTGTATAATAATTGTCATAAAATTCTTTTATTACAGAAATCTTACTAAAAAACGACTTTTAAAATTCTTGCGTTTTGCGTTTGCGATTTCCAGCACACCCCTGATAGTTAGCCCTTAAAAAAGCACTTTATGAGCGCTTTGTTTGCATGTTAAAAGAAGCGCTTATTGTCAGCAAAAAATAGTCCTCGAAACCGGGAACACCCCATACAAAAATCAGGCATCCCATCAGCAGGTTTGAAGCGATTTGAGGTATGAATTCATACAAAAAACCTGCTCCTTTTGGAGCACATTTTTTACTGGGTATTAATAGATGAAACATTTTTTCATTCTTTTTCAACATATTTCACAAAAATAATATCATAAAATGCAAACACTTATCAAAATGTCATTTTATTTTTGGTTTAACCCTTTCGGTCCGACTTTTTATTTGAGATACAACAATGTAAATAAAAAATCTGTTTACACATATTGAAAAAGCTTAAAAAGTTATTATGTTTTGCATTATTAGTTTTTCCGTAAGTCCTTTCATAATTCTGAGATATTGTCTGAGATGTTGTCCCAATCGGATTTTTTGGACTATTGTCCCAACCGGGTTTTTAATACAAATAGGACAATATGTCCCACTAGTATCGAAACTATGTACAAATCTTATAAAAATGTGCTCAAAATTGGCAACCGTTACTTCTTTGATAAAATAACACAAAAAGTTCGACTGGGACAATTGCAATCGTGATTTTTTTTACTTTAATGAACAAATCGGATCATTCAAACATTGTCTGGGATGTATTGTCCCAATAGGACCGAAAGGGTTAAAGAAGGGCAAATCCAACAATAAATTTTCTTACTTTATGAATGGCTTATTAAAGGTTTAACAGACTATTTTTCGTTTATGAATACAATTTTAGCAATTTGTGCTTAAAAACGATTAATTAATCATAAATAAGTTTTAATGAATACGGCTGTTAGTGTCAATAGATCGGCAATCTGTTAAATGTATTTTGTTGTTTACATTTATAATAACCCCCTTATTCATAAAAAATATTTCAGTTTTATTAAAGGTTAATTAAACATATTTTCATATAAAATTCGTCTAATAAACCTGTTATAAGTGTGGAATATTGTAGGGATTGCTGTTCGGTTTCAACCGAAATCGAAACCACGGTTTTAAATGCCTAAAAACCGAAAACCGACAAAAAAAAAAACCTCGGTTTTAGGATTAACTTTAACAATATATTTATGCTTAAAGAAATTGCAAAATATACATAATACTGGAACTTCATATAGAAAAACTTTATACATACATAACAGCTTGCAACAATGGCAAGTTATTTCAAAATTCTTAAAATTCAAAATAAGAAGAACAAATGTTACCTTTTTAACTCTTAAGTAGACACCTAATTTGTGTGGCACAAACTACCACCTGGGCCTAGCTGGGACCAATAGTGTTTTGTATGGAGTTTTTGTGGCTTTAGAAAAAACTCACACCAACGAACCCCTGGGCAAAGCTGGGACTACTTTTATATGTATGGAGTTTTGTGGCTATAGCAGGAACATTTTGTCGGAAAGTGGAATAACTCTTCGCAAAAACAGTATAGAACGAATTCTTATGTGAGGGCCTGGCCAGGCCCAGGTGGATACAATATTAACAAAATTTTCATTTGGCCAATTGCGACGCCCACGGTGTTTACACTTTTTTCTCATTTTCTTGTAAAAAAAACTTTGATTGAGGAATACATAATGTTTCGTTCTAATATACTTAATAATAATGTATATAAAAAAACTGGAAAAAAGTCAAAAAAAAAACGCCTGGCCAGCACGGGTTAATAAAAGTACCTGCATTGAAACAAATAAAAAAATATATATGATTATGTATGAAGTTTAACTTTGATATTTTCAAAACCGAAACCGACCGGTTTTAAGCCTTTTAAAACCGAAACCGCGGTTTCACATTTTTACGGTTTTTAGCAAACTCTAAAATATTGTTTATGAATAAGGCCTTAAATAAAAACAAAAGAAATTTGGGATTATGTCACTCATTTTGTTCTTTGATTTATTTATTTAATGCTAAGTTCACACTTGGGTTTTTAAACGCGTTTAAGCAAAATGTTGATTTAGCTAATCAAAGCCGTTCACATTACATTTGAGATGATTAAGATGACAGATGATTAAGAAAAAACACACACACAAAAAAACAACAAACGAATTTAAATGTCTTTAAAGTATTAAAAATGGATAAAAACACTTTTATAAAGTTATCAGAAGATTATTTTAATAATTTTAATGATGTAATTGTGAAAATTTATGAATTATTTAAGAAAAAAAAAATAAAAACATTAAGCAGAAATCTTGGCCCGTTGTACACGGTTGTTGGCAGTTCTACATTTGAGGTATGTTCAGTGGATTCTATGTGGTTTATGAAGAAATTTAGTTGTAATCATGTCAATTTGAAGTGATTAACAAATCACTTCAATGTATGGGTAATCATCTCGATTTTGAAGTGATTAGAGCTTAATCACGTTCGAGCTGCTTAAACGCGTTTAAGAACCCAAGTGTGAACATAGTATAATATCAATCAATAAACAAATTTTGGTTTATGTAAATATGTTAATTTTTTTTATATTTAGAAAAAAAACTTTTTGATAACGTGTTTTTTATATTTTGAAAAAAAAAACTTTTTGTCAGCTCTTAAAAACAGGCCGATCCAATTTTGTGTTTTGTTCTCCAAACAAGAAGTTGCATTTTTAGAATGTTGGCAAGACATTTTAAGGCATGCAAATTTTAACAATGTGTTTTTTTTTTGCAGAAAAGAAAACACCATAAGTTTGTCATTCCGAGTTAAACTTTTTTTATTCATCTCAGACCCCATAAAGTATTAAATTCTGACACCTTGAGAAATTCTAAGCCGATTTAGCCATGTGCGTCTCTCTGCCCGCGTATCAGTCCGTCCGTCTGATGAAAACACGCTCACTTACGAAAAACTCAAAAGAAAAGAACAATGTTGGTGTCAAATTGCTTGCTGTTACCCCAAGCAGTTTGGGATCAAAATTCAGCAATCGGTTCATTAGGATAAGAGTTATGAATCCAAATGTGGAACCACCACCCTAAAAATTTGTAACAAAAACTAACATAAATGGTATAATAATGCACGGAATAATATAAGAGTTTGCACAAATTCGTTTTATAGGACTGGAAATCATATTGTTAAATTTCGTGAAGATCGGTCAATAATTTATCATAGGCCCCATATAAAGCCCATTCCTGGAAAACAGTTTAGTACGCGGAAAACCGTAATAAATAATGCTATCAAAATAAAATTTGGTACGTCACAGTTGTATAAGGCTAGAAATCACACCATCAAATTTCTTGCAGATCGGTCCATAACTTGCCCTAGGCCCCTTGTAAACCCTATAATAATTTAACTTAGGTCTAAACCACACTAAATTTGTCTGTGCTGTCGTCCGTTTTCTTAAAGATAAATTTAAAATATAAAGATTTCATATAGAGCCCACTCCTGAAATATTCGACCTGTCGGTGGAGAGTATCAAAGATTCGGCACAGCCGAATATAGGACTCTAACTTGTTTTTTGGGGAATTAAATCTTTACAATAAAGCTCTGCAAAAGAAGACGAATTTAAAACATAAACTTTGGGAAAATCAGCTAGGAAGGGAGTTCCATAAGCGATAAAGATCTGGGGATTGCTTAACACGACAGATCTTTTAAGTTTACCACAGGGAACAGACTTGTCTAATTTTTTTTATTTTGTGATATACCTCCAGATAACTTCGGCACGAAGATATAACAATTAAGTTCTCTTAATTGTTTGAGTGATGAAAAAGAGTATGTGCGTTACTCTTAAAAAAATGAGCTTCTCGTGTACAACAAAATCCCAGTAAAAAATGTGCTCCAAAAGGAGCAGGTTTTGTGTATGAATTCATACCACAAATCGCTTCAAACCTGCTGATCGGATGCCTGATTTTTGTATGGGGTGTTCCCGGTTTGGAGGACTATTTTCTGCTGACAATAAGCGCTTCTTTTAACATGCAAACAAAGCACTCCTAAAGTGCTTTTTAGGGGCTTACTATATTAACATATTCATTTATGTTTTGCTTTTATTTTTGCTTAAATGCCTTTTTCCAATCATTTTCGCATATATTTATTTTTTTCGGTTTGCAACATTCTTCGTTGTCAGCACTTAAATAGCAGCTTTTTTGTATATTTTATTCTATATCATTTACTGCTTTATAAAAGCTCTTTTATTGAAGCGCTAGATTATGCGCTTTTTCTCTTAAGTGCTTCAAAAAACCCAAATTTTTTTTACTGGGATCTTATTCGATGCTGACTTCTGACTTCTAGTTGTGCTAAAAAAACAATAAAATACACAATTTTAGGCATCGCTCAGGTCCTTTATATTGTTAATGGCTTGCGTGACGTAGGAAAATCCAATTTGGGGGGATTTTTTTTAGCGAAATCTCAGTTTCGTCTTTTGTAACGTCACGCGCAATAGAAATTGTTTGGAAAATATCAATTTACCATCTCTTTGTTGCTTGATGGTACTAAGGCCTGGAACAAAATTATGAAGTTGTAGTAGTAGCTGATGTTAAAAAATGCTCTGTAGCGCAAAAAAGTTAAAAATTTCGAATTTTGCGCTTCAACTTCAACTGCAACGACTACTACAACTTCGTATTCTGTTGACACCATTTTGAAACTGCTGTTTTTAACTTTTGACAGCTTGCAGCGCTATTCGTAACGTTGTACTACAGCGACTATTCTGTTCCCCACTTAAAGTGATTTTGTTGTAGATCGGGAATTACCGACAACACCTCTTTGCTGATGAATGTATTGGGAGATTCAAAAGCAAACATTTCCCATATTTTTTACAGCAAATGAGAAATTAATGTTAAAAATTTGCTTCGAATATAATTTTGTAAAATATTATAAATAAATAATGGTTATAGCATTGTTAAATATTACTTTGTACGTGGTAGAACTAAGCAGCATGTTAATAAATTATCATAAATGTTTGAATTTATAAAATTTCATTTTTAGCATAATTTTTGAATTATTCAAAAATCGTGTATTTGTGGAAGCGAATTTTAAGAAATGACTAAATTTATTTATTTCGTTTTGTGTTTAAAAAATATAAATCAATTTAAATCTGTGGCATTTCGACAAAACATCTTAATTCAAACTTAAAAAGTTGAAAAAATGTTGTTAGTTATACGAATTTTCATTCAAAAAACAATTTTGTTTACGTTTTTATCGGGTGATTTTTTAAGAGCTATAGGAAAGTTTAAAAAAAACACATAAAATTCAGATAAATGCATGAAATCTTTATTTCATCATGCAAATGTTGACCGTGACTGTGCCTCAAATGGTCCATCCGCTTAGTCCAATTTTGGCATACTCTTTCCAACATTTCGGCCGGTATCTCATGAATAAATGCTTCAATGTTGTCTTTCACTGCGTCAACTGAAGCGGGCATGTGTGTATAGACATGAGCTTTAACATAGCCCCACAAAAAATAGTCTAAAGGCGTTAAATCGCACAATCTAGGCGGCCAATTGACCGGTCCCGAACGTGAAATAAAATGTTCACCGAACTCGCCTCTCAATAAGTGCATTGTTAAGCGTGCTGTGTGGCATGTGGCACCGTCTTGTTGAAACCACATATCATGCAAGTCAAGCTCTTGCATTTTGGGCAAAAAAAAAGTTGGATATCATCTCACGGTAGCGCTCACCATTCGCAGTTACGTTACGATTCGCATTATCTTTGAAGAAGTACGGTCCAATGATGCCACCAGCCCATAAGCCGCACCAAACTGTTACCTTTTCTGGACGCATTGGTAGCTCTTGCAATTTATTTTTATTTTATTATGTGATAAAAATGATTTTTTCACCGATTTTTTTTTTAAAACTTTTTTGCTATCTTATCTGGCCTAAAGATAACTTGCCAAATTCCACAGAAATATAAATACTCATTAGAAACTAAGATATTTCTAAAGTTATCATATTATGCTACAGCATTTTTTGCATTGATTTTTTATTTTGTGGCACTTTAAAATTTTTTTTCTAATGTGCATACAATTTCTTTATTTTATTAATTTCTTAAAACTTGTTTTTTTTTAATTGTTAAACCACTCGATAACAAATAATTCGATAGGCATATGTAAAACAAAATACACAACTGATACAAAATTATTTAACAAATGGCGATAATAAAATATTATTAGAGTAAAGATAGTTTGATTGCGTATAGAAAGGTATCATGTAACGACTATTAAATATCATGAAATGGTTGTGAGTAATATAATATGTTTCAAAGTTATCATTATTTAGTTGTTTGAAACATGATTATTTTTCGGTCAACAATACTTAAAGTTATAATTGCGATAAACATTGAAATGTTTACAGTAACTATAATATTGTTGATATTAAATAAAAATAACAATTTCATGAGTACGACAACAATATATTGTTACAATAAACATAGTGTAATTGCCGTAACCATGCTCAACCATATTAGCGTTCTTGTTGGAGGGTATCATAGATTCTGTACAACTGATTAGAGCGCTCTTAATTGTTTAACAAGAATCTCTCTTATGTGAAATGGACACTACAAGTGTGCAGATATATTTTGCTGACATTTAAAATTTTCCTCGTGTGAAAATATTTGCAATAAATGTAAATCTTTACAAATACTATTTTTTAATAATCTTTTATCTCTTGTGTTTCTTTAGTGGAGTCTTCATAAAAATAAATCATTTAGTAACAACTTTTATTAAAAAATAATTATATATGAAAAAAAAAATTAAAAAAAAAAAAATTCAACAACAACTATTAAGTATTAAAAGCATAGTATACAACATTAAAAGTGTTTGTTTATGAAATAACTTTTAATTTTATTATCACTTGTATTTACTTTTGCTATTTGGCAAAATTTTAAAATTTATTAAAATCAAATCCAATTAAAAAAATTTGCCACATCTTGCGTCAATAACATATTTGAATTTAAACTGGTATTTTAATTATTTCACAAGTATGTAGACGAATACTTTTGACACAGGTGTAAATATTTTTACTTTACCAATTTTTTTCGGAATAGTTCGTTGTCTTTCAAAATATTTCTATCAATATCCAAACTATTTTTACAGTGTCAATAACTTCTTTGTTAAAAAACAGAAAACGTCTTCTGTCTCATATCTTTCTTTACTATTGGACCAGGGGTACTGCGAAGTTTGAAGGAGCTCGGTGTAGAGAAAGAATCTCTCCAGCGCATTAGTTGTTCATTCGTGGTAATGAGTTCATTACCATTTTTGTCCTTGATGACGTTATTAGTACGTGCTTGCCTACCATTCAATTGTGGGATAGCAACGTACACGCCGCGCATATTACACACTGCTGATACTTGTTCGTCTTTTTAGAGACCATATACTTGACTTTGTTCGCGGACTAGCGGTTTTCCGAGTTTGCATTGCGCTTTAGTTTAGTTTCAGTTTATTTATTATCTGTTTAAGCCCGGTAGATTTTATTTTTAAGACTTTTGCGGACTGCTATTTCCTGCAACGTAGCATTGGTTATCCACGGTTTGTGGGTACGTTTCAGAGTACCAAGAATTTGGTTCGCGCTTTGTTGCGCGACAGCAAGTTTATATTGGCTTGCTACGTGTGTGTTTTAAAGTTTATATGTGTTATATTTGGGCTGCTGCTTATTAGGACGTAGTTAAAACTGCCTACGAGACGATGGTGGTTGCTATCGATATCAGCACCGCGCCGTGTCTTAACATCTAAGAGACACCCAAAAAATAGCTTACTAATCATATTTGGTGTATTTGGTTACGGGACCGGCCATCTGGAGACTCCCATGTGTATTTGTGAATGTTTTTTTGTTTGAATTTTGTGCCGCCGATTAACATGTGGTGTCTGGCACACAAGTCGACCAGTTTATCTCCATTATCATTCCTGACTGCACCTAGGCCATGCGTGCCCAAAACAGTTTTGAGGTTGCTGTTGTTGTTACCAATTTTTGCGGTGAAGTCGTCGATCAGGATTTTTGATGTCACCTCCTCGGATTGAACACATTGTGGTCTCTAGTAGCTCATAAAAGTTATGTATTGTTTCCTCGTCAGAGCCCTTTTTGCTTTTGCTGAAAGTAGGAGCCCAACTCCGTTTATTTTAAGGTTAGGGATGTCTGTATACAGGAATTGATGAACAGATGCCATGGGGTTGATACCGCTATTTAGCCATCTTACCTCGCTTAGGCGTAGGATGCCGATGTTGTATTTTCTCATCTCATTGCGGACTTGGTTGAGTCTTGACGCTTTGGAGAGAGTTCGTAAAAGTTTTTTTACGAGATGGGGTTATTTGCCCTAGGCTCAACCTGCTTCGGTTATGGCGACGGACCATGGTGAGGCCGATGTTTCAGGTCAGGTTTTTGAACAATTCCTACTTCCCAAGACGCTCAGTGTGCTGCAGCCATTTGGGGTAAGTGGCTTTTCTTCCTTCTTAATCCGGGCCTGGGACCGGCTAAAGATATGGGACATAACTAGGCGGAGGCTATAAATTAAAATTATTAAAATTAGAGAAAAATTGAAAATTAAAACTTTATCGCGTTTGGTGCGGAAACTTTATTCACGATCGCGAAAAAGTAATACATCATTTCTTAATATGTTTTCACGGTCTATACGGCTATGCGATGAAGAATTTGATACTCGCAAAATTTGCAAAAAGTACTTACCCTAATAAACATATGGTTTTTAATAAACTTTTAAAAACTAATTTTTTACTTTTTTGTATCATACAAAATTCCACCCCCCCCCCCCCCCCCCCCCACCTAAGGCTCAAGCTGGATCCGCGCCTGCTGAGCGCCTTCTCACATTAGCTAGCTATCAAAGGATTCTGAAAAGCCATTGCCCGGGAAATACTCAGTCTAAGACCGGAAGTAGTGAGCTGCTTGGAAAGTCTAACAAAGGAATCGTTTCTGGTCACTCCCAAGTGAGTGACAATCAAAAAATGATCGCACTAAGTGCACCTTTGTAGAAAATTCCAAATCCCATAAAATTTAACCACCCTTTATAACATTGTCTTCCTCATTTTTCAAGGAAATATTAAACAAAATCAATAGACATTTTTTTATTGAAAATTTGTTTGTTTGTTTATTTTCATTTTCTAACAATTTTGTTGAATAAAAATTCTAAAACTACAAATCAAATTATTTTTATTTGAATATATTCAGCAAAGTATAACAAGTAACACGACTCTTTTTTCAAATTTTATTCTCTCACATGTACATGTCCTGTGTGAATTCAACACACTTGAGAGAAACGAAAACAAAAGAAATGTCACGAATTTTTTCGTCAAATATTTCGGAAAATTGGGATTGTTCCACATTTTTATCACAAAACATCTAATTATTTTAATTTTTTATAAAAATTTTTCACATTTTAACAAATAAAATTAGTTGTTATAAGCACAAATAAAAAATATAATTTTTGACGTAAAATTTTTTTATGGTAGATTTTAAATTAGTTTATCAGAGTTGCTAATTTTAGTATTAATGTATTGAAAAAAGGGATAAAAATAAAAATTGACAAAGTTTACACACTGAAAGAAAAATGCTTCATATATTTAATGAATCATTTTCATAAAAAAGTTTTCCTTGGGTAAATGAAAATTTTCATTGTCTAAATGGAATTTCATAGGTTTGATGAAGTATTTTCGTTAAAATCGCTTCATTAGATTTCGTAATTACGTTAAAAATTTTCATTGGATATATGAAAACTTAAGTTTGTCCAAGTTAAACAAAAAATTTTAATTGGGAACTTAAAAAAACAATATACAAACATAACTATATTCATAAATTAATACAAAATTATAGTTTCCTTAAAAAAATGTTTAATTGTTATTTAAAAAATGTAAGATTTAATAACTTCATACATCTAATGTTACATGTATGCCATTAAATTTATGAAATCAAAAAATTTTTTTATAAAAGCAACATATTTCAATAATTGCCTTCATAAATTTAAATTTTCATTATGACAATAAAAATGTCATTATAGTAATGAAACAAAAACTTTCAATCCACTTTCAATCAACGTTGTTATTGTTATTATGGACAATTTAATCTCATATTTACGGTCTTAATTGAGAAAAAAACATAGTTTTTTTATACAAACACTACACTGCCCCGGTAGACTAGCTGGTAGTGAGCTAGTCTATCAGCACCGAGGTTACATGTTCGAATCCCACCAGAGACAGAAAAAAAATAAAAAATAAAATAAAGTAAAATAAAATAAGAAAAAAGAAAAGAAAAGAAAAAATAAATAAAAAAAAATAAAAAAAAAAAAAAAATTTTACTTTATTGAAAGTATTCATCCAATGAATAATATTCATGGATCTAATGTAATGTTTCATTAAGTCCTTTTAATGAAACAGGTTTCATTGATCCAACGAAGCGCTGCATAGGTTCCTTTATAATGCAATTTTTCATGGGATTAATGTCAAAATTCGTTAGTATTGCGAAGAAAATTCTTTCAGTGCATAAACCTTTTAAATTACATTGTTCAAAACATAATTATATAGTATAATAATGGCTTACTTTTTAATGCATTCATTTTGGACTTCCCTTGTAAAGTTCATTGGTTCTTTCAGTAGAATTCATTGGTTCTTTTAGTTGAATTGTAAATAACTTTTTTACTATTTTCTGATTACTTAACAGATTATTTTGTAGGCGAAGTTTTTATTGGGTTCTGTATCGCCATGAATTGCAAAGGAATTTCTTTTATTGCAAAGTAACATTTCTATAACTCTATCTAATCTTGTCCGTTGAACTAGTTGACTGCCTGAGTGTTAATGTTACATCAGTGTATAAAGTACTTTAAAGTAATTTGATGTAGTTTTGTAACAGGGTATATAAATTAACAAAATTTTTTTTTTTATAAAATAATGTAACGTAAAATTATCAAAAAACTTAAATTGCATTTAATAACTCATCAGCAAAAGGTATATGAATTGGCTTTTTTACAGAACACAACCAGTAATTAAATGAAATATAATTAAAAATAGTTTTAAAAACACCTTTTTAATGCACCTATAATAGTTTTAAAACTTTACTTTTTAAATTTGGTTTCGACATCGAGGTAATAAAAGGTGATAAAATGTATTCTTAAAGATGATATTAAATGTAGCAAATTTTTTTTTTTTTACAGTACATTTCTTTAAAATAATATTTACTATAAAACGATTTTTGTATACATGTACATTAAAATACGGTTTTCTGTTAAATTTCTACGTTTTATATAAATCATATGCATATACGTACATATTTCAAACTTAATCAATGCGATTTGAAAATATTTTTGCAAAAAAAGTACTTAATAAAATTTTAACATATTTAATGAAACCCTGTATGTCTGGTGAAAAATAAAAATGTATCAATACATGTACATTTTTTTCACTAACACATATTTGAGTTATGTACTACTAGGTACCTGCTGAGAGGGATTGTCAAAGAGTCGTGTTACTTAGTATACTTTGATATTCAGCTTAAAATACATATTTAAACATAAAAAAATTTAAGGCAGAATTAGTCTTTACTTTCTGTTTATGTTCTGTTCCGTGCCGTTCTGTTACGAAATTGCAATAGTTACTTTTTCTGAAGCAACTTATCAGCCATGTATGACAAATTTCTAAGTTTTGGACCGTCTATTGTTTTATTTCAATAACTTTAATGCACATAAATTTGAAGAAATTAAATTTTATGAATTCTTAAAATCAAAAAACAGTTTATTGCAATATTAATATGTATTTTTTATTATTTATTTTGCTGTCACTTACAATAACTTAACAGTTTTCTGATTTTAACAAACTGAACCGCAACAGAACAGAAAAACTAATCAATTTCACAGGCTTTTTAATAACAAAAACAAATCAGCTGATTCGTAACAGAGCAGAAAGTAAAGACTAACTGAGCCTTTATAGAAAATTTTGAGAATCCAAGCTCAAATAATATATTTACAGTACATTTTATTTAAAAATAAATATATATATCAGAATTTTGGTGTCAAAAATTTTCAAATCGGTCCATTTTTTTCCCTAGCCCAAAACAATGGTCCCCAACAATTTGAGTCAAGGCAATAAACTTTGGATAAAATGCAAGAAATGTTAGTTGGGCGAATCGTTTCAATATTTTACATAGCATCCATAAAATGTGTGTACTATACGTCACCTGTCCCCCATAGAACTATAAATACCGAATCAGGGTTAAATTAACTGACAACTTTATATGAAGATACGCCATTTAAGCATTCACAGACTTAAAACAAATGTTTTATTGAGTTTTTAGTTGTCAAAAATTTTAACAAATTAACACTACCCCAGGTACATGCATGCAAGACATAATAAATGCAATATTAATTATATTTTTTAATTAAAACAAAAGCAATAGACCAGAGAGAAATAACAAGTTGGCAGTCAAATGTCATCAACTCCACTGTTATTAATAATTATTGCTTAAAAAAGTCAATAGAATTGGTAAAAAAAACAAGAATAGCATTCAGAATTTCTAGAATGCAAAGATATGCATACCTTCTAAGCGAATCCTGTTCAACTGGATGAAATACTTTATGAAAAAATTATCAAATTAATTTCAATTATAAATACTCCAGCAAATGAAAGTCTAATCATCAGTTAATTTTTGTTAATCAAAAAGAAACATGAAATTCGTGGTAAGTTTAAGTCACAATTAAACCATGGGTAGGTCTCACTTTTTAAATTCTTTTAAAATTCGTTGTTTCAGATTGTACTTGCCTGCCTGTTGGCTGTCGCTTATGCCAACGAAGATGCCAATGTCCTTAAGAATGAAGCTGAAGTAAATGTTGATAGCTTCCACTATGCTTTGGAATTGGACAACTCTATTAAAGCCGTACAACAAGGTGAATTGCAGGACAAAGAGAACTGGCTTGTAACTGGTCACTACGAATACGTCTCCAAGGATGGCAAACACATCAAGGTCACCTACACCGCTGATGATCACGGTTACCATCCTAATGTAGAACAATAAATGATTTGTTGAGGTTGTAATTATCATTTTTACTGTTAAAATAAATAGGAAATTTTGGGATCCTAAGTACATGTCTCTCCGTCATTGCAACTTGACAAAATGCGATTCAAGTTTTCAAAATGCACCTTTATACACAGATTTAATAAAATATATTTCGCTATAACTTAGGATTAGATTGAGTAACAATACAACACAGCGGTAAATATTGGAAGGACCGCATGTGGCATGCCTTTTTGAAAGCCTCTATACTCCTTTCTAAAATATTCGCTTCGCATCCTGCCTTCAGGAGTATGCTTTCTAGAAAATATAAATTTCTTTTTGAAAGACCTTCCAAAATATGCAGTACACATTCGCTACACCCTTCTTTAATAAGGAAGAAAGAAACTTGGTCATTTTTATTATTTTTTTTTTTTTTTTTTTGTTTTTAGTGACCTTCCTTACTCCCTTCTTTGGGGAAGGGCTTGCGCACAAACTGTGTAAAAAATAAATGAGTATAGAATGCGTCTTGTGTCTGCTAAATAAGGCCTTATATTAGGCCTCTTCACTCATTATAGTTACCGCTGGGATATAAAGAAGGTATAAAGGAACTCTTTTGCTTTAATAACTTGAAATTTTTCATTTTTTTAGATATGACTAAGTTGCAATAATGAAGCGATGTCTACTTAAGATTTATTTACTTCCATGTCACAACTTCTAAAACTGATTTTCAGAATTTATTGCATGGCATAGACTACATTGTAAGAACCCTAATAAATGATATCTAAACAAAGCAAAACAAAATGTTTTATTCTTATTTGATTGTTGGGTATGAGTAGGGATGCGATTTCCATGCAAATGCATGTTTTTAGTCGACTGTCTCAAATCGATGTTGACCAATTATCTTTCCGAATCATTAAATTTGCGTTAAAATGGCATCGATTTGTTTTTGCATATTTTGGTGAAAATTCATATTTTTGCATATTTTGGTTTTAAATGCATATTTTTGCATATATTAAAATTTTTTAATGATATATTTATTTAAATTTCCATATTATAAAAAAAGTTCTTAAAAAAATTTCCAAATTGCATACAAAAAAAAAAGTCTTCAAAAAAATATTTTTTTAAAATCAATTAATAAATTTTTTTGAGCTCTGCTTAAAATACAAGATTTCGACATAAGATCCTTAAATTTTTAACCGATACAGCACCTTACATGGTAAAGTCTGCCAATTGCCCTAAAACAATTTATCCAAAACTGTTACGTTACTTGCTTGGCTACACCGAGTTGCAGAGGAAATTAGAAGCCAAGTCGATAATATTGATTCATTGGTTTCATACGGCGAAAAAATATTTTTAAAAGCTCTTTCACGAGTTGCAATTTTTAATTAATATCATAAACTGGGTACAAAGCTGAAAACCGGTATAACTCGGGAAAGGTAACAGCAAATTCAAAACAATTTTTTTTTCAAAATTTTATAGAATTATTTTATCTTTCAAACTGCGTTGTTAGTTATTTAAATTTTCCTTAACAATGTAAAAGCACGACTAACAAAACATTTTAAATTGAAATTTGGTATTCCCAAAAACTACTTTGATAACAACCTGGCAAGTGCGCAGCTTAAAAAACTTAACTGGCAACATGCAAGAATTCGAATCAATTGTAGTGGGGAATGATAAACTCACTGTTTATTGTTGATGTTGTTGTCTAAACTCTGCTATTGTTACAAGTATAACTTTTGCTTATAATTCTTATATGCTTAACAGTTTTATTTGGTTTGATATCTTTTTCTAAAATCTTTGGATGAATTTTCCTGACGATCTGGCCTAAGCAAGCAGTGAAATGCGCATAGGAATAGCTTATCCCATCAACAACAAATTTCAGTGTTTTTATCAAGAATAAACATTGGGAATTATGCACGACACACTTGAATTTTCCTTAAAAATTTTAAAAGTTATAAAACGTTATTTACAAAATTTATGAAAAAATAAGGAAAAATTATAATGTAGGGTGCCTTAAGCTGCTCAATTTTTGTACTTGTAAAAGGAGCTGTGCGCGCACAAATCACAAGTAGTTGAAAATTTTGAATTTCTTATGATTTATTCAATGTGGAAAAGAAATTGGCTGCAGAAGCGAAGCATGTTTTTTAACTAACCTGGGTGCGCGAATTCGAATCTGGAAGTTGGGCTGTCACATCCTGTTCATTTTTTACACTGTAAAACAGTCAATACTGACACTACAATTTCACAATTATTAATTTGATAGAAGCCCAAATTCATTCTAAATCTTCATAATAGTAGCGCTTAAGCATGTTACGGAGATTGTGTGTTACTGATTCAAGCTTTACTGTTACTGATTCAAAAAAAAATAGGTGCAGTGAGCACAAACAAGGGGATCGTGCTCACCAAGATTTAATGAAAATTAAAAGAATTTTGAGACAAAAGCATGCTGGGAGACTATTGCTGGGCTCTAATACGCGAAACCGATCCAACAAAATACAAACGACGTTCAATAAACGCCATTCACTTTTGCCATTTTAAATAAAGTAGATATTTTTTATGTAAAAAACGAATAAAAACATTTGTATCTCTAAAACCTGACTTGAGAGAGACAATTACAGATTCGAATTCAGCCCACCCATTTACCGCAGGAAAGATATTTGGTTGATCCAGTCCAAAACCATGTTGTTTAGTGTTTTCTCCTTTTTTTATTTATTTGTTTGTTCTGTACACAAATAAATTATAAAGTTTATTGTGATTTGTTCGTTGTGTGTGGAAATTACATGCAAAAATCACTAGTGTGTGGCCGGCTTAAATGAGCAAATGCATTGCATGAACTTATAGTTCTTGCACACAAAAATAAAGGTTGGACATTTTCCTTTTAAATGGTATACTTAATAGTAAAGAAAATCGTGGTTTTTGACAAAGTTATGCAAAGAACTCAAAAAGGCCGAAATGCCAGATTTTTGGTAAAAACTCGACTAGAGCGACCTCTAAACCTCTTTCTAAAAATTTGAAAAAAAGTCTCAAAAATACTTTACCCTATTAGCTTTCAAATTATGCTTGAGCACCAATGAAAATAAAAAAACACACTAATATGGATGTGTGAGAAGCTAAAAGGCCTAACTCCACAAAATAAGAAGTAGAGTAAATTAGTGATGTAAATTGATGATGATACGAAAAGGAAGTTTCCAAATACGCGAATCGCGGTGGCAATATGTATGTATGTTCTGACCTAACGTTGTTTGTATGTATATTTTGCTATAATCTACCTGGTAGCTTCTAAAGGTAAGATTACACTATTATACTTTGTATTAATACTTAATGAAAAAATTATCGAATTAATTATAAATACTCCAGCAAATGAAAGTCATATCATCAGTTAATTTTTGATAATCAAAAAGGAACATTTTAGCAAAATGAAATTCGTGGCAAGTTTAAGTCACAATTAAATCTAGGGTGGGACTCACTTTTTAAATTCTTTTAAAATTCGTTGTTTCAGGTTGTTCTTGCCAGCCTGTTGGCTGTCAATGTTCTTAAGAATGAAGCTGAAGTAAATGTTGATAGCTTCCACTATGCTTTGGAAGTGGACAACTCTATTGAAGCCGTACAACAAGGTGAATTGCAGGACAAAGAGAACTGGCTTGTAACTGGTTACTACGAATACGTCTCCAAGGATGGCAAACACATCAAGGTCACCTACACCGCCGATGATCACTGTTACCAAGTTAGATTACACTATTATACTTTGTATTAATACATGTCAGAAGCTAAAGTAATAACACTTGTGAGATAGTGTAACCTAGCTTTAAAGAGAAAAAATCAAACCCTATTCCGGGTTTTCATATTATTAAATGGAAAATATTTAAATAATAGAAGAACAAAATACGTTATAAGGATTTCACAACTGATTATGTAGAAATACAACAAAATTGAAAAATGTTAAATTTTTGAAAATTTTTTAGTTTAAGGGATCTCCGATGATTATTTCGTAGTCTTCCATACGGCGCACAGAGGAGTATTTGGCCTGAAAAGCTGGCCAAAAAGGCAAAACTGAATTTTAAGAAATCTTAAGAACTAAGTACGCAGCACATTATATTGTAAATCTTGAAGACTTTTAGTTGCGATTTGTAGCTCTGAGACCCTGCTAAAGTCAGGATAGTGAAGAAAATTATATGAGATTTAAATGTTTTTTTTTTTCGGTTTCTGGATGTTTATATGATATTTTTTTGCGGCTAAACGAATAAAGGTTTAACAAAGATTTTTTTTTCGCTGAAAGGTTTGATCAAAAGTTATTTAAAACAGCAAAAAAAATTTAAAATATGTTGAATATTCATGTTGAAACAATTCGTTCAAAAGCTAAAAACAAATTATACACTTTTTTTTTGCAAAAAAAGGAAAAGAAGAGGTTTTTAAAGGTGAGGTTAGCATGTCTACGAATTATGTTTGACACCACAATAAAATTTGGAATCTCTAATTTTAGAATCCAAAAAAAAAGTGTGCGCAAGTTTGCGCTATTATTTTTGACGTTTTTTTTAAATTTTCACATTTCTTCTATTTTGCTCTTATACCTTAATATCGTCATAAACTTTTATGTATTTTGAATTATTGATTTCAACTGTTATTTACATCACTTTTAACACTTCACAATATTAATACCTGCCTATTGCAAAAATTCTTAATTATCCAAAATAGTTTTAAGGGAATGTCCCACACATCCCCATAAAAGATATTTCTATATACCTGCTCTAAAAAACAAAAATAAGTTTACAAAAAATAAATATAGGTACATAAAAAATACATGGGCACCCAGGTATCAGGCTACCATCCAATTAAGGCATAAAAGCATGCGCTTGAAAATACTTAAAAAGGGTTATTGCACCCATTTTTTATCAAACCCGTTTTGTAACTTCGAGAGTCAACATGGAACAAGTTTACACAAGATTACAGCTATTACAATTAGTGAAAAAATCTAATGCTGGACCCATGGACGAGAAATTGGATTTTTTGGTCAAAAATTTTTTCAAAAGATATTGGCTTTCGGCACAACGAAAAGAGGACCGCTTTTTAAGCACAAACGCTAAATGGGTGGAAGGAACTGTAACAATACCAGTATTTGGCAGTTCGTCTTCAGGGCGACCACGAAAAGAATATAATGAAGCTAGTGATAGAACAAAGCGGAGAAAAACTGAAGAAGTTCGTCACCAATTAACAACAGAGGAGATCACATTTGCTGCATCCATGAGTCAAGGAGCAGCGGGACATAATGATGCGGCTAAACTAATAATGGATGTAGCGAGATCCCCAAGAAAAACAAGAATTTGCAAGCGATCATTAACAACTTCTGAAGTCAACCCTGTGAATAAACTTTCAGCGGAAGGAGCCCTAGCACTCTTTGTAAATGCAGAGCTCACGAAAAACCAATATGAAATTTTATACAATGCCAATAAAAATGTGTATCCATGTAGGTAGGTAGGTAGGTAGAAAGGCCGGTGTGAAGTCTCCTTCACACCTTCACCCAGAGACCAATATGGTCCATTGTGACGCCTTAATTAGAGATAGCCAAGAAGGCATAAAGTAGGTGAAATAAGCAGCGAAAGCACAATAGGTCCGCGCTACCCGACAGTCCATTCGGCTCCCCCAGGCCCGATTGGTCCCGCTCAGTATCCATTCCCTAATTCTACCAAAATAGAAGCCCAATGGAGGCCTAACCGCCTCCACACAGTCAGGATTCTCCATCTCTGAGCCCTGTCTTGCCAACTCATCAGCAATCTCATTGCCGCCTATGTCGCAATGACCCGGCACCCAGCACAACCTTAGCAAATACTCCCCTAAGGCTCCCCTCAGAGCCCTCCTACAATCATCAACCAGCCTGGAGTTCACATAACAGCCCCTTACGGCCATAAGAGCCGCCTGGCTGTCCACATATACAGTGACCTCCGAGCCCCTATCAATGTTGTCCCTCATCAGTTCCACGGCCCTCCAGTCCCCCAGAACCTCCGCCTGAAAAACACTGCAGTCGTCAGGAAGCCTATATGACCTTCTTATGTTCAGATCCTCAATGTAGACCCCTGCACCCGTGCCCCTCATCTTCGAGCCATCAGTGAAAATAGCAAATCCACCAAATAATCTGCTCCTGCCCGACCAGCTCTCCCTAGAGGGCATTATTACCTCTGGCAACCGACCAAAATCCACTCTGGTGCTAACATAATCAGTGGATCCCGACGGTCCCAGGCAATAGCCACCAGCCTCAATCTCTCGACCAAGAACAACGGAACCCTAAGGTCAACCAGTGCCTGCCTTATGGCCTCTATCCTCAAAATGTTAAAGGCGCCCTCTATGTCAAGGAATGCCGCCAGGGTATATTCCCTGGTTCGCAAACCCCGCTCCACATAACCAACCACATCATGCAACGTACTCTCAACAGATCTACCTTTAAGGTAGGCGTGTTGAGCGCCGCTGACGATGCCGGCGTCAATCTTCGTCCTCAGATGTAGATCAATCAGTCTTTCCAACGTCTTCAAGAGAAAAGACGACAAGCTGATTGGTCTAAAATCCTTGGGTTTAGAGTGACCGGTTCTACCCGCCTTGGGAATAAAAACTACACTAACCTCCCTCCACCTCCTAGGAATGTACCCGTTCAGCACACATACCCTAAACAGTTCCACCAACAACAGGAGTGATGATTTCCCGATATTCTGTAACATCGCCGGAAATATACCATCTGGCCCCGCCGATTTGTAGGACCCAAAGATATTTACCGCCCATGTTACCTTCTCCAAGGTAATCATATCCCCCACCGTCTCCCTTTCCTCACCGCCTGAGCCCGAACCAGAGCAGGGGCCACCACATGCAGCCTGTTCCCCCGACCCAGGATCCACACACCCCGGAAAGTGAGTCTCCATAAGCAGACAGAGAGATTCAGAGCCAGATTCCGTCCATGAGCCCTCCGATCTCTGAATAAATCCAGGGACTACAGGGTCCTTAGATAAAATTCTTCTGAATCTAGACATCTCATTCACGGATTCAACTGACTCGCTAAACTTAATCCACGAGTCCCTTTTCGCCCTTCTAATATCTCCATTATACATCCCGTAACTCAACCTGAAGTTACTCCAATCCTCATCCCTGCGCGTATACTTCGCCCTATTGAACAGCCTTCTGACGGTGGACCTTTGAGTTTTCAACTCTTCTGTCCACCACCTTGGCTGTGTACGCCTGCCCGGAAAATTCAACGGACAGGATCACTCATATCTACTGATCAATACCCCCGTGAAGGTGTTAACCAGTTGCTCCACACCGGCCGGAGTCGACCCCCAGTTCCGTGTAATCCTAAAGTTCCGTTGCACAAGTCCCGAAAATGAATCCCAATCCGTCCTTCTCGGATTCCTATATGGACACCTTTTCGACCTCTTAAACATTAGACTAAAGGACAGACGACTATGGTCAAAGAAGGAAAAATACAAAGCCACCCTCCAGTCCTCTACTAATTCCCTACAGTTCGTCAATGTTATATCTATCACTGCCTCTCTATCCCTAGTTCTGAACGTTGGCGTATTCCCCCTGTTACAGATAAAAAGATTGCTGGCAATAATAAAATCAAACATAGACTCACCTCTTTTGTTGATGTCGGCACTACCCCATTGGGAATGGTGTGCATTGGCGTCATATCCCAGTACCAGCCTCGAGCCGCTTCTGCCCGAGTGCTCCACCAACTCTCACACTTTTTCACCAGGTGGATCGGCAGCTTCATATGGCAAGTATGCCGATGCTAGTGCCAGGACCGTTTTGTCCTTGGCTTCCCCTGTCACAACCGTGAGGTCTCCATTACTGAAAGAGTGAGAAATCATAAATTTATGTTCAGTTCTCGCCAGTATACAAGTCCGTACCTTCTCATCAGAGCGAGATACGAACAAGGTATACCCCTTGATCTTTAATCCAACTACCCGGTTTTTGTTAATCCAGGGCTCTTGGATTAAAGCCACGTCCACATTGTTATCAATGAGGTGGGTTACTAATTCGGTTGAGGCCGCTTCACAGTGGTGCAAGTTTATCTGCACCACTCTCAGCCTCTTAGGGTCTATCATTTTTAGGAAACCTAAATCTGATAGACCCTAACCCGAATATAGCAACCCCTCCCATTGATTTCAGTTTTCTCAGAGATTCCCGGTCTACTGCGAACCTGAAATCTCTTCCTTGGTTCTCCTTACAACCCAGTGAAGCTATCATCTTCCACTGGCCTGTAAAGTGCCCATTGTTCTGATTGGCCAGTAACCCCAGTATGACCTCCACCGGTTTTATAGGTGGAGGAATCCATACAGTGACCACCGGCCTTAATGGCAACTCAGACGCGAGTATGACGTCCAATCTGGCTTCAGTATAAGCGCTGCCACACCTGCCGATTGCAGCCTTTAAAAACTCAAAGGTTTTTAGATTGCCGCAACTGACAGTTTTGACACCTCTTATCCAGTCAGTCCCTTTGAACGATACTTCGTCCGGCCTTCCTTTGACGCTAAAGATTTCGTCGAGTAGTTTGTTTTCTAGCACCTGCCATTTCTCGACACTGAACTTTCCATCGGGATCCATACGATCAATGACAGCTGCTAGAATACCGTCCTTACCTGACGACTCCCTTAGCTTCTTTGACGTAGAGGGTTGTTCCTCTCTGGAACCAGCCCTCTTAGTGATCTCCTTTCGGGGATCCTTCCTTTTGGCCGCTGGGGATTTCTGGTCATCACCAGACCTAACTCTCTTAAATACCCCCTTATTGGGGGCCTTAGCAGAGCTCTGTCGGTGATCACCCGATTTCCCTGCAGATGTTGGTTGGTATTGCTCAGTAATCCCCTTTGTGACCTCCCTTTGGGGGGGACTGTCGGAGATTATCAAGACTTTACCAGTCCTCATCGCGCAGCTAGTAGAGGGTAGTACGTCATCAAGCTTGGCTCCCTTATCCGTGACCCCATACCCCCTTTCTGGATTCCCGTTCTATTATTGGAGGATTCATCAGCAGGGGTTGCTGAGGGTTCGTTATCTTTACTGACAACATTTGAGCCCTCAGCAGTTCTTGCTGTGTATCCCGCAGGATAGGGAATGCCTAGGATATCACCGACAGATCCGTGGATTCGTTCGAATCTGGCAACGTTCTTTCGGTGCTTCCTCAGCAAGTGCCTATCCCACCCATCGTGTAGTGAGGAGTCTTTCTTAGCTATCTTTTCTAGAAAGGCTAAGGAGGCCCTTACACCACTCTTGGCTTTTTCAAGACTCGTTCGGCCTTCTGATGTGACCTGTTCTGTCGCATCCTGCCGAACAATGGGTTTTGATACACCCACTACTTCGCTCCCTATCTCGAGTGTGACCTCAGGAGCCGATGACCAGGCCCTATGGTCCTGATCATGAGCTGAAATTATTGTATTATTGCTCATCATCAAATCCCAGAGCTAGACCATCGAGTCTTTCCGAGACCCCTGTTCGAGACGGGGAACCGACTGGGGGGTCGTTCGTTCCGCTTGTCTCTGTCAGTTCTGTCAATAACTGACCTTCTTGCGCAAGAATATCTCTGTAGATACTCAGCCAATCGGCGTCTGGATCTGACACCGAAACTGCCGAGTTGTCAGAGATATTCCCTGCATCGACTCTTAGAGTCGCGTCCTTGGTTTTTTCATTAAATTTATCCAGTTTTTTGGTCCCACGAGTAAGCCGTAAAGAAAAGGACCGTCCCGCGCAGTGACGGCTTGCACGGACTAGGCTAAAGTTACAACTGACCCTTGCCATCGGCGCCAGAGGGAAGCTGTTCGCGACCAGTTTCTTTATCCACTAACCAGCCATTCAGGTCCTCGGCACTGCTATCAACCACCTTGACATTAAAGGGGGGTAGATACGATCATAGGTAATGGGATGGGGGATGGGAGGATGGATAACCCTTAGTCGTGCTGGCCTTAAAGCATATACCTTCCAACTTGTCTCGGCTAGAATTTGCCGACTCAAGTTACAAGACATTCACTACAGCCAGCATTTAAGCCACCACATCGCGGCAAGATAGTTATCCAGGTGGTGGTGTATCCATGTTATTCGTTACTAAAAAATACAAAAAAAAATTTTTATCCCAATGAAGATGCCATAACCGTTACTGAAACATAAGCGGAAGTGAAGCTCCAAGCTCTGCTCGACCATACAGCAACACGTTTATGTATATACCTTGAAGAGGTTTTGCAGCACTTAGACTATGAAGAGCTAAATTTCTTGAAACTTATAACCAAATGGGGCTGTGACGGATCGCACCAATCATGTTATAAGCAGAAATTCGAAAACGAAGATGTTAGTTACGCTAATATATTCCAAAGCAGTTGTGTACCAATTAAACTAATCACAAATACTAATGGAAAAATTAAAACGATATGGCGAAATCAAACACCATCCTACACTTGGTTGTGTAGACCAATCCGCATCCGTTTTGTGCAGGAAACAACTGACATCACGAAGAATGAAGTAGGACACATAAATTATCAAATTGAATTTTTAAAGAAAAGCGAGGTACCGTGTAGTGGACAAATTGCACAAATTAAACACATGATGGTAATGACAATGGTCGACGGGAAAGTATGCAATGCTGCAACGGACACAAAATCGACAATGAGGTGTTACATTTGCGGTCAAACTTCGAAAGATTTTAACACGTTGCAGAAGAATGTTCGTCTGAACTGTGATGCCTTGAGTTTTGGACTATCAACTTTACATGCACGCATACGCTTTTTAGAATCGATACTTCATCTCTCATATAAACTGCCAATTAAAAAGTGGCAAGCAAGGAGCGATGAAGAGAAAGCAATTATTAAAGAGAGGATGATATTCATCCAAAAAAGACTTAAAGATGAGATAGGAATACTTGTAGATGTTCCAAAATCAGGATACGGTGGCACTAATGATGGCAACACATCAATAAGATTTTTTTCGGACCCAGCAACTGCATCGAAAATCACTGGAATAAATGAAGAATTAATCAACCGCCTGAAAATAATATTGGAAGCAATAACTAGCGGACACCAAATTAATATTGAGAAATTTGAGGAATATGCACATAAAACTGCCGAAATATATGTGCAACTTTACAACTGGCACCCCATGAGTCCTACGATGCACAAGATTCTTATTCATGGCGGTAGTGTTATAAAGCAAGCAATCTTGCCAATTGGACAATTGTCAGAAGAAGCTGCCGAGGCCAGAAATAAGCACTTACGATTATATCGCACGAATTATTCGAGGAAATTCAGCAGAAGCGATACAAATCGAGATTCTTGAATAGGTTATTTCTGAGCAGTGACCCTTTTATAAGCTGCACTACGCAAAGAGAACGTAATAATAAAAAAGCTTTTTCATCAAAAACCATCACACTTCTTCTTCCTGACACCGATGATGCAGCTAATGAGGATACACATACGACATAATAATTATTAAGGAATTTTTATTAGTTTAACTTTTCGTTTATAAAGTATTAAATAATATAAAATAAATATAATAAAGCCTTTTTTCATAAAAAAATACTGTTTTATAAGAGCCTTACAATTTAAAATTTTTTTTTTTAAGTAGACTGTAAATCATATGTATGTATGTACAATGTACATACAGTCTGTCAAGAATGAGTTTAAACCTTTAAAATCAACATTTGTTAATTGAGTTTTGCGATTTATACCAACTTTTATTCCTTAGGAATGTGGCTTTTAGAAAAATCTTAAAAATTTAAACTTTTTGGTTCTTAAATTTTTTTATTGCATTTTGAAAACGCCATTAAATTTTTAATAACTCCAAAATAGTAATAGATATAAAATAAATGTGTATGGTTAGTTTAAGCAGAATTTTCCGGTGCATCTTCTGATCCTCCTGCTTTTAAAATCGGAGAACACGTTTTCAAGTTATGGCAAAATATATAAGGCAACCTAACGATTAAGGGGGTGAAGTATGCCACGCCTTTAAAAGAAAATCCTTACGTACTAGAGAAAAAGGGAAAAAAGATTTGAATTAAGGGCACCAAAATCCATATAGTCCACATACTTTTATTTCTAGGGTAGAGAAAAAATTTTGTGTTGCGCAGTGTAATTTTTTCAAAATCTGCCACTAGACTTTTTATATCATACTACACCTAAAACTATCAAAAAACTAAAACTTTTAATTCAAAAAACAAGTTTAATAATTTTGGCCAGCTTTTCAGGCCAAATACTCCTCTGTGCGGCGTGACAAAATTAATTCGCTCCTCATCTTTTTGGTAGTGGAAATAAAAATACAACAACATTATTATTCTACAATCATTAGCCAAGTTTTAAAATCTTGTTACGTGTTTTGATCATAAATATTTTTCGAATCAATCATGTTTTACTCTTGTATCGACAAGTTAATTTCCATTTACAATAGGCTTAACATTTAATTCCTTGTTATTTAAATTTTTAGTTAATCAATTAAATATTTTTTATCTGCTTCAAAACAACCGCAATCAAACTAAACTAGTTTGTCTAAAAAATTTAAATATTAAGAATTATTTACGATATCGTACATAAAGGGTGGTTAAATTTTAAGGGCCGATGTTGAATGTGAACCACACCTAAACGCCAAGTTTTTTCCGAATTTTATTTGACATTTCTCTATTTCAGACTTATTCAATTTGAACCATGGAGAGATACACAATCCAACAACGTGTTAAAGTTATCCAGACTTATTATGAAAATGGGCGTTCAAATCAAAATGCATATCGTGCACTTCGTGATTTTTTTGGTCAATTTGATCGTCCAAATGTGCGTACAATCGCAAAAATCGTGGAAAAATTCGAGCAAACCGGGTCTGTAGAAGATGTGAGAACACCAGTGCATGCCAATGGGTTATAATCTAAGCACCTGTGATTTTTTATTGAAATGTAAATTACTAGATGGGTCTTAAATGTACTCAGTTGTAATAAAATCCAAAACATTGAAAAAAAAAAAAAAAAAAAACCAGTGCATGCTCGTACAGCTCGTACTGCAGAAAATGTTGCTGCTGTTCGCGACAGTGTGGCTAAAGAGCCGTCCACCTCAACTCGTCGTCGTGCCCAACAATTGCACCTCTCACGCTCGTCGTTGATGAACATTATGCATAAAGACTTGCATTTACACGCTTACAAGGTGCAATTGGCTCAAGAACTAAAGCCTCTTGACCATTCCAAACGTCGTGAATGGGCAGAATGGTGGCAAGAAATGGCAACAGTGGATGATCAATTTTCGAAGAAAATCATCTTCAGTGATGAGGCACATTTTCACCTCAGTGGATTCGTCAATAAACAGAATTGCCGCATTTGGGCGAATGAGAATCCAAGAGTGATTGTCGAAAAACCAATGCACCCACAAAGAGTGACTGTTTGGTGCGGTTTATGGGCTGGCGGCATCATCGGGCCGTATTTTTTCCAAAATGAGGCCGGTCAGGCAGTTACTGTGAATGGTGTTCGCTATCGTGAGATGATAACGAACTTTTTATGGCCCGAATTGGAAGATATGGATGTGGACGATGTGTGGTTTCAGCAGGACGGTGCCACTTGCCACACAGCTAACGAAACAATGGCTCTTTTGCGCAACAAATTCAATGGCCGTGTTATCTCACGTAATGGCGATGTCAATTGGCCGCCAAGATCATGTGATTTGACACCGTTGGACTTTTTTCTTTGGGGTTATTTAAAAGAAAAGTTGTACGTCGATAAGCCAGCAACAATTCAAGAGCTAAAGGATGAGATAATTCGGCACATTAACGGCATAGAACCTCCATTATGCCTCAGGGTCATCGAAAATTTGGACCATCGGATGGAGGTGTGCCGCCGTGGTCGCGGCGCCCATTTGGCCGATATTTTGTTTGTTTATTAGGGTGGCCTTGGAAGCTGATTTCAAAAAACGCAATTATTTTCATTATTCCAAAATAAAAAACACACGCAAAATCTTCCAAATTTGGTCCTTATTAGGAAAATTAGAAATAAACTTGGTCAAGCCCAATTTCCTATTTTAATTCAGACGGATCAGCAAGGAAATAACTGCGGTATAAGCAAAAAAAAGCCAACACTGCCTCTAATTCTTACTCAAAAATCTCTCACTTTTATCCATAAAGCCTCGATCTTTAGAGTCATTTCACATTAAATAAGCTTCGTTAAAGAAAACCACACCCTTTTTTTATCCTTCACAATTAGTTGTGAAGAGTGAATACTTAGTTTGTCATTCCGTTTGACACTTTTTCAGTATTCATCTATGACCTCATCTATGTACAATGTACTATATCTATGCCTATATCTATGTACATTGTACATATATAAAAATAAAAATGTGTTTTATCAAAGTTATTTACGGGAATACAAAATTTACTATTAAGATTTTCGTATGACGTGCTAAATTCCCAATTTTTTATATTTGATAAATACACTGAAATTTATTGTTGAGGGAAAGCTAGCCTCTATGCGCATTTCACTGGTTGCTTAGGCCAGATCATCAGGAAACCTTTTCCAAAGATTTTAGAATGTGTTTATTTGTTTGATTGCTCCTAATAGATAAAACCTTGAACATAGCATTGTCAACATCACCATGTAGATGGCAGCACGGCAAAGGCATATGCGATTAGCTATTTACAGTTATTTGTATTATGAATCAAAAAGTAATCAATACACGCGGATACTCCTATAGAAAAACAAATAAATGGGGGATTCACAAGGTGTCATAAAGTCATATGTCTTAAAATAATAACATGAAAAAATACGACAGTTGTGAACAACCCCTCATAATTTAGTGTGCTATTTTGAATTTAAATCGGCTGATATAAAAAAATAAATATTTACCTAAAATCAAAATATTTTTTAATTCTAATCCATGAATTAATAAATTAAATTAGATCTTTCCTGACTATTTTCCATTTTTCAGACGCAAACCACAAACAAATTTTGTTTGTTTGCTTACCAAACATCAGAGTCCTGAGCCGATCTAATTTGACGCCGCAAGTGTTTTGTTGCAAAAATTGCTAGCCGCAGGTTAAATTCGGATTTTAGCCGGATAAAACTAAACCATCAACGGCGACGGCTACAAAATTATAGCCGCTCGGCTCAGCCGCTCAGCGCAGGTCTTTTCTGATTAATTACGACAGCACAATAAACATAGCAAGCAAAGTTTTATTAATTTAAGACACTTTTTGTTAACAAAGCAACAACAATATTTTTAAACCATTGTAAAATGTTAGAACATTATGACAATACAACAAGATAGCACACCTTGTGAATACCCCAAAAATGTCTAAATGTCTGAAAAAGGATGGTATCTAAATTTAGTGCAAATTGATTATTTATAAATACACTGGTAAAGTAGATATCGCTCCTTTATTGCGACATAGTCATATCCCAAAAAATCAAAAATTTTAAGTCACTTAAAATCAGTGTTATATCTCAAACTGAACCGAAGTTAAACAAAATATATTTTATTAAATCTGTATATAAAAGTACATACATTTTGAAAGCCTTAATCGCATTTTGCTAAGTTTGATTTTTTTTTTTTTTTTGAGATATTTTACGTTTAAAAGCAAAAGTGCTGTTAGCACATGTGTAAGACAGCGCAGACAATTGTGTTTCTGTGTGTTTTCACGCAATGACTTGAATGTGTTGACATTTTTTCCCAATTCATATGATGATTTGTTTTTTGTTTCGTGATTTTATATTTTTTGTTTATTTTGTAATGTATAATAAAATCACTAAGGCGATTTGATACCTACAAGGTGGTGTTATTTCGAAAACGGAGCGAAAACGTGAGTTCGAAATTTCGTATGATTACCGAGGCCTTAAGGCATTTCAGCCTATACCGTCTGTCTGTCCGTCTGTGGAAAACACGCTCCCATTCGAACGACAGAGTAAGGGACCCTGTTTAAACCGTAATTAATATTCGGAATTTACATTAATTACTTTTTTTAATGTAGTGCAATGATTGATTGTTAAAACGCGATTGATTGTATAAACGCGACAATATAAGAAACACTAACAATAAATTGGTGGCGATATAGACCTGTTACACTGTGTCACAAATTTTCATAAAAGTTGTGAATCTGACACCTAATCTTTATGTAAAATTCTCTGCAGGTTCCGAAGTATGAACGAAGTCGGAATAGTCAAAAGTAGAACAGTTTTCGAGATATGTATTGCAAAATTACCTTTATTTGAGTTTTTAAAATGATGATGTAACTTTAATAAAAAAAAGTATTTTCGAAAATATTTAATGGATTTTTTATTGAAATGTAATAGAGTTACGAAAACAACCACGGGTCGTTTATAAAAATAGTTTAAGAAATGAGTTGCAGGGGACCAAAGTACAAATTTCACAAAAATTTTTATGATATTTTGCAATTTTGCTCTTTTAAACTTGTTTTTTTTTTAACCAAACAATAACATTTTTTTTTCAAGTTTAATAAGTTACGACGTTAGTTTATTTAAATACGAACATTTGCTGCCCAATAGGATCTAGATCGGCGCAAAGATGACAAAGTAACAGAAATTTGATTCACTTTTTAATTTTTATCAAAAAAAAAAAAAAAAAAAAAAAAAAATAGTAAATATACAAAGCTAAATGTGAGTGAAAATAAATATTAATAAGAACATTTAAAAATAAATTTTTTTTAAGAAACGCTTTTCTTAAGAAAGAACATTTAAAAAAAATTTTGCCCCCCCCCCTAGATTTTATACTGGCTACGCCCATGTATTCGTGCATTGTAATCGGGAATATGCATGCCTGCAAAGTTTCATCCATTTGCATTGAGTAAAAGGCGGACAAAAAAGCATTTAACCAAAAAAAAAATGTGCCCCCCCCTAGATTTTATTCCGGCTACGCCCATGTATTCGTGTATTGTATTGTATGCCTTCAAATTTTCATCCATTTGCAGTGAGTATAAGGCGGTTAAATTAACGTTACAAGATTTGATTTTCCGAAGTGAACCTAAAGAAAAGGTTTTAAAAATGGCTAAAACTGGTTAATTGTTTTGCCTATTGTGATTATTTTCCACTTCTCGCACAAGGAACCAACAATAAGCGCCCAACATCGACTCATCATATGCCACTTGACATTGACGTTCCATTTCTTGTATTTGTTAGGGAAAACGTTCACCATGCTGGTTACTTTTATTGCCAAGGTTATTTCGGAAGAAATTTAAGTACAGAAGGTGTATATTTGAAGACATTTTAACTCCTTTTTTAAGTTAGATATAAAAATGAATGTTAATCTTAAAGAATAAATAAACACTAATGGCCATTTTCTCATTAGGCAATTATCTTTTTTCCCAACGAAAAACTGCACATTAAAAAAATCTGGTTTTCTCAATGTCTCATTTGCTTCGATTTTATCGCAAAGCTAATCGGCACTCATCTGCCAATTATTTATTTTCCTTTTGTTTGCCGTACAGATAAATTCAATCAGCTGACTCCCAACTTTTGCATGTATTTTGAGTGGTGTTGCCAGCTGAAAACAATGTTTTTTGCCGGTATATTGAGAAACCCAAAATCGTTTACGGACAGTTTATCGGTCCAATAAATTTATGTTGACATTAAGTAACAGACAGTTTGTCGATACATTAAGAAAATGGCCATAAGTCGTGTTAAAAACTGTACCAATTTTCTCATAGTTTTTACACAAATCTTGAATTATGTCTTCATCATTTGCGCTCCTGAAATTCTGCAGAAAACTTGATACAACCAAGCCAAATGACTTCCATTGACTCATCAACAGACAAAATCGAATCAAATTTGGAATCTTTCAGTAGCTTTGAAATTTGTGGTCCCTTAAAAACCCCTCTTTAATTTTGGTTTCTGATACGTTGGGAAAAAGGGTTTTCAAGTATTCGAATACGACACAGTTCCCTCTTATAGCAAAGCTTTGAAGACATTTTTAATATGTATGCAGCGTTTTGGAAGTTTAAAAAAAATTGATGAAAACAATAATACTTACCTTAAAAATCCCAAAGATATTTATTTAGGTGCTGAAGTAATTTCAGCACTAGCTTCATATAAATTATCTGAAGATGATGAAACAGACTTAAGAGTTCATTGTTTTAAGTTTTATGTTGAACTTTGCAATGGTTTGTTAAAAAGGTTCGATTTTGATAAGACTTCCTTTAACAAGTTGAAGTTTTAGAATTTTTTAATGTAGTAAAAGGTTACCAAAAAAGTGGCTGTAGGAAAAATCGCCCAAAGAAAAATGGCAAAAAAAAAAATTAAAAATCGCCCAAAAGAACATGAAAAATGACCCAAAAAGTTATATATGAAATTTTGCCAAAAAGAAACGAAAAAGGGCCCAAAATAAAAATGAAAAATGACCCAAAAAGAAAAAAAGAATTTTTTCCCAAAAAAAGGCTGTAGGAAATATCGCCCAAAGAAAAATGGCCCAAAAAAATAAATGAAAAATCGCCCAAAAAAATTGCATGTAAAATTGGGCCTGAATTCATATGAAAAGTGACCCAAAATTTTTGGGCTATTTTTCGTTATTATTGGGTGATTTTTCGTTTTTTAAGTTTGGTGATTTTTTATTATGAAAAATCACCCCAAAATATTATATGAAAAATAGACAATTTTTCAGGCCATTTTTCATTTTTAAAATTTCGTCAAAACCTTACATACTATTTGTCTAAATCATTCATTATTACTATACGTCGAATTTCTAAATGTTATTTGTAAAAATAACGGGACATATTGCAAAAAGGTGGCATGTCATAACGTCCAGTGTCATAATGTCCGTGGACAAACTCGAAAGCATAGCTTACAAACTCGAAAGCATAGCCAGCCTTTGGCCGGGCGCAAGGATTTTCTCCTCTTTGATAAAACAAGTACCGGCTTCGCTAATTAAAGCTTCTCTGCACAGCCGGCCTTCGGCCGTGCTTTCGAGTTTGTCCACGGACGCTATGACACTGGACGTTATGACATGCCACCTTTTTGCAATATGTCCCGTTATTTTAATAAATAACATTTAGGAATTCGACGTATAGTAATAATGAATGAATGATTTGGACAAATAGTATGTAAGATTTTGACGAAATTTTAAAAATGAAAAATGGCCTGAAAAAATGGTTTATTTTTCATATAATAATGAAAAATCACCAAAATTAAAAAACGAAAAATCACCCAATAATAACGAAAAATAGCTCAAAAATTTTGGGTCACTTTTCATATGAATTCAGGCCCAATTTTACCTGAAATTTTTTTGGGCGATTTTTCATTTATTTTTTTGGGCCATTTTTCTTTGGGCGATATTTCCTACAGCCCAAAAAAGTATTGCTCAATTATGTGCTGTTTTCCCAAATGCTGTAGAAGTAAGTGATATTCACTTTGATTTTTCGGAACATAATTTACAAAAAGAACAAAATATTGAGAGTTTTTGGGAGGATGTATTTAATTTAAATTATTCAATTGTGTCGTTACAGCAAATGTATAGCGTATCTCCTCAAAAATTAATTTAAACAAAAATAGTGTTAGAAACAAATTAGGAATACCAACTTTATGTGGTATTTTACGAACAAAAGACTTTTTGAAACAAATAACAGTGATTGAAGGAACTTTAAGCAATCAAAAGAAATGGCTTATTTATATATAATTTTTTTTATATCTGTAAATAAAATGAGTTCCTAATACATTTTGGTATTTTCTTTTAAAAATTTGGCACTTTTGAAAAAAAAGTGTTTTCTTGCGAAAAATAGTTTTTTTTTCCTAAGATAATATGATCTTTTTTTTTTAAATATATGGTAACGCTGTCTGTATGTATTGGTGGCGAATAATGTTTTCCTTTTTAAGCCACATCTTTGTATTTGACATTATCTTGGCCAAGCGTAAAATTTACTTATCCTGCCAATCTTTTAGGGCATATTGTTTATGTCGTGCTCGGCTGTCCCATTTGTACAAAACACGGCTGTAGGAAATATCGCCCAAAGAAAAATGGCCCAAAAAAAAAAAAAATGAAAAATCGCCCAAATGAAGAATCGCCCAAGCGAACATGAAAAATGACCCAAAAAGGTAAATATGAAATTTTGCCCAAAAAAAACGAAAAAGGGCCCAAAAAGAAAATGAAAAATGACCCAAAAAGCAAAAACGAATTTATTCCAAAAAAATTACTCAATTTGCAAAAAAGTGTTTGTTAATCATATAAATTTAGGTTATGACACTTAGCAAAGTGTCATAACGTCCGCAACTTAACTTATAATCAAAAATGTGTAAATTTTTTTTTTAAATACCGGTAAAATTTCAAGTGATTTTTTTAAAGATACTAATTTAACCATAATATGGTTGTCGGTGACAATGATTTGGTTAAATTAAACATAATATGGATAAAATATTTTTATAGCTTTTACTCCGGGTGTATATATTAAATATATATATCAAAAATAAGGATTTCATCTTCTATGATATAACAAATACTGGCTTCGCTAACTAAAGCTTCTCTGTATAGCAGGCCTTCGGCCGGGCGCAAGGATTTTCTCCTCTATGGTATAACAAAGACCGGCTTCGCTAACTAAAGCTTCTCTGTATAGCCGGCCTTCGGCCGGGCGCAAGGTTTTTCTCCTTTATGGTCTAACAAAAACCGGTTTCGCTAAGTAAAGCTTCGAAAAACTGCCTTGTTTCCGAACAGGGCCGACTACGCAGAGAAGCTTTAGTTAGCGAAGCCGGTGTTTGTTAAACCATAGAGGAGAATTTCCTTGCACCCGGCCGAAGGCCGGCTATACAGAGCAGCTTTAGTTAGCGAAGCCAGTATTTGTTATACCATAGAAGCGAAAATCCTTATTTTCGATATATATATATATATATTTAATATATACACCCAGAGAAAAAGCTACAAAACCATTTTTAAAAAAATTCTACCCATATTATGTTTAATTTAACCAAATCATTGTCGCCGACAACCATATTATGGTTAAATTAGTTTCTTGAAAAATAGTTTTGTTGTTTGCAACTCTGCTATGTAAGATTATGGTAGAATCTTAAAAATGAAAAATGGCCCAAAAAAATGGGCTATTTTTCATCCAACATTTTTATTAAAACGAAAAACGAAAAATCACCCAACAATAACGAAAAATAGCCCAAAAATTTTGGGCCATTTTTCATATGAAATCAGGCCCAATTCTACATTCAATTTTTTTGGGCGATTTTTCATTTTTTTTTTTGGGGCGATTTTTCATTTTTTTTTTTTGGCGATTTTTCTTTGGGCGATATTTCCTACAGCCACAAAACACAGGAATATTTTGTGCAGCCTTGTTGCAAACCAGTCACCAAGGCAACAACTTTTAGATCGGCACAGCTTTTCCAATTATGCTATTCGTACTCTTTTAGACCTTGTAATTTAGGCATGCACTCATACAATTCTTAAACCTTAACTGCGTGCGTCACTGGAACTAAGCATCTTCAGTGATTTTTTTTACAAAATTCAACGATTTTAATATTTATAGCGTTCGCTTTTCAAATTCTGCGTACCTTCTCTCTTTTGATAAAAAGTTTGAAAAGTGGTTTAACTCAGTAAATCTTCTGTAGTTTTGTAATTTTTGCACCAATCTGGGTCTTGTTGAGTGCAAAATGTTCGTACTGAAATAAACTTGTGTCCTATTTTTTAATTGTTAGGTTTCAAAAAAAATTTTTTTTTTTTTTTTTTAATTTATTTTTATTATTGAATCTTTCTTATCGAAATTTACAATATGTATTCAAATCTTAATTCTACTTGTTGTTTATTAGTTGTTACCAGTGTAACCACTAACTGCTGTATTCAAATTTTAAAAATGTATTCTAGTTAGTCTCAAAGTATCGGTTCTTTTTAGCCTCTGGTGACCTTCGAACTGAAGCAGACCCCGAGCGAGGTAGTTAGGGTGGGCCATTAGTTTATCGATGTAACTTATTGAATATTTTTTAATTTCCTCCTGGATAGTGGGGACGTGAGATCTCTGTGGATAATATCATTACGTATATACCATGGGGCGCAGACAATTTGTCGTAATATTCTAGACTGTCTTCTTTGAAGCTTTTGGATGTTAGATGCGCATGCAGTACCCCATAATTGGATGCCATATGTCCATATTGGTTTTATGAGGGACTTGTATAAGAGAATTTTGTTGTCTAAGGACAAGTTTGAGTTTCGACCGAGAAGCCAATGTAGTTGAGCTGCTTTAAGTTTCATAGCCGTTATTTTCGCTTCAATATGACGCGACCAGGTCAAGCGTCTATCTATATGAATTCCCAAGTACTTAACATGGTTTTCTACTGGAACAGTGATGTTATTTATTTTTACAGCTGGGCACGTTTGTCTTCTGAGCGTGAAAGTTAAGTGAGCACATTTAGCCGGGTTAACCTTTATTCTCCATTTTTCTAGCCAGGCCTCTAGTTCATTGATGTGGGACTGCAGATTTTGCGATGCGACTTTTGGGTCATGGTTAACGCTAATAAATGCTGTGTCGTCTGCAAATGTAGAGGTATGCGTGCTCAGGTTTGTTGGCATATCCGCTGTGTATATTATATATAGAAGCGGTCCTAATATGCTGCCTTGGGGGACACCAGCAGTAATTTTCTTGAGGGGGGAGTATTTATCTTGCGACCTTACTATGAATGTTCTGCCTGTTAGATAGCTCTCCAGAAGCTTGTGAGTGTTTTGAGGAAGCATTCGTGTTATTTTTATGAGTAGCCCATCATGCCAAACTTTGTCAAAAGCTTGGGAAATGTCTATAAACAGTGCTGAGCAGTATTGCTTTTTCTCAAACGCCGATCTAATAAGGGTGACAATTCTATGCACTTGTTCTATTGTACCATGTTTCGCTCTGAATCCGAACTGGTGATCCGGGATGATGTCGTGTTCATTTAGATGAGGAGCTATACTTAAAACGAATATTTTTTCGAAAAGCTTCGATAGGATTGACAATAAGCTTATCGGTCTGTACGACGCAACCTGGCTAGCATCTTTTCCTGGCTTGGGAATCATCACAATTATAGACCTCTTCCATGAGGATGGGAAGTATCCGACTCTTAATATAGCGTTAAAAATGAGCAGCAAGATTCTGGAAGGACGATGGTAGGTTTCTTATCATTGACCCTGTGATGCGGTCAGGTCCGGGAGATTTTCTAATATTCACTGTTTCTATTGCAGATTTTACTTGAGTTATGTTAAATTTTAATGGATGGTTTACCTTATCAGGAATGATTGGACGACAGGAACAAGTATGTGCATCATGTGGCGTGAAAACTTTCTCAAGGTGGCCGGCGAAAGCGTTTAATTGTTCATGTGTGTTTTTGGCCCAAGTGCGGTTTTCCAGTCGTAATGGAGATTCTTGGGCTATAGGGCATTTCATATGCCGTACAGCCTTCCATAAGCTATAATTTGAGTTTTTTGTGGCGTCTAGGCTGTTTAGATAGCCTTCTATTGCAGGCTCGTGGTTCTGTCTCAATTTGTTGCGAAGAGTGGTCAGGCATAATTGTAGTTGGGCCTTAGTGGTTGGGGAACGACTGTTTTGCCATTGTCTTCTTAACTTCCTTTTTTCTCTGATAAGGGTCTCTATATCCGTCGATGTATTGTAAGGAGCACGTTTAATTGTCCGCTTGATTGGGGTTGCATTTCTTGCTGCAGTATCCAAGACTTCTGTAAATCGGTCGACAGCTATTTGGATGTCAGATGAATTTTTTAGGGGAATGCACTGTGATAGGTGAGAGCTCACATACATTTTATACTTTAACCAATTTGTGTTTCTGTTTGGATAGGAAATAAAGTTTGCAGCTGCGGCATCAGAGTTACCTTTTAAAATGAGGATTGAAGGTGAATGATCAGACGATAGATCATAGGAGGAACTAACTAGTACCTGATCGCGCTTGATGTTTTTAATAACAGCAAAGTCAATAAGGTCTGGTAGCTTATTGAAGTCGGTTGGCCAATAGGTAGGCTCACCACTCGATACCACATCAAAATTATTTGCAGTTACGGTATTGTATAGCTGATTACCTCTAGGACTAATAAGTCTGGAGCCCCAATATGTATGTTTAGCGTTGTAGTCGCCAGCAGCAATGAATTTCTGGCCCAATGTGGAGAAGAAGTTGAGACATTTATCGTGTACAATTTTGTGCCTCGGGGGACAATAAACGGATGTTAACGTTAGATTGAGATCAGTAAGATTTATAGATGTGGCCTGGATACAATCTTCTTCGAACTCTGGCAATGGTAAGTGTCTGATGTGTTTGTGCACAATTATGGCTGTGCCATACGTAAGGTATCCATTTACCCTAAAGCAGTTTTTATGAGTAAAGTGTGTTTCAGAGACAAGAAGTACGTCGATTTCATGCCTATGAAGAATGTTTGCAACTTCGTGTTTATGTTGGGATAACCCGTTTGCATTCCAGAAACATATTTTTAACTGGTTCATTTTTTGTTGAGTATAGGCTTGCCATTTCTATTTTGAGAATAAGAGGACGCCAGCATAAAAAATGTAGGACATTTGCTTGAAAAAGAGGACACTTTCTTAACAATCTAATATTAATAAATTTTACGACGGCATAAAAATTAACAACCAAAATTTGTTTTTACACAAAACATAATTTGGGTAATTCCATGTCAAATCGACCTAGAGTGGGACTTGACCCCTGTCGATTTGAATGAAATTTGGCGAGAGGGTTTCTTTCATCCCATAAAGAACATATATCAACGAAAAACAATTTTTTAATTTTTTTCAAAAGCTATGTCGTATTCAAAATGTCATAATTTCGCCGAATAAGCCGAATGTGTTGAGTTTATTTTTTTAATATCTCGAAAACTACTTTACATATGAAGATGATTTTTGTCAGTTTAAGAGAATACTTGAGCTACAATAAATATATTGAAAAAAAATGTCTTTGCAAAATATTAAATTTTAAAAATGGACTTAGTCAAAACCCTTTTGTTTTGCTGATTTTTTTTATATAATATTTCAAACTGTTCTTTCAAAATCCTGAAACTTTGATGGATGCACTTTTTTTTAAGATATGATTTTTTATTTCTTTCTAAAAATAATCTTAAAATAAAATTTTAATATGGTCATTTGAACAAAAGACACGACATTGATAAGGTTGCTTTTGCTTATTTATTGCATTTTTTTTGGGAGCTCCATTTTCAAACAAAAGTACTCTTTTTGTTACGTTACGTCCCCAAAAATTAAATCATACCTATCTTAAAAAAAACCAAAGCACCTAAATCTTTTTTTTTAATGAATTTTGTGACCTGTGGTTTAAAGTTTAAATCCAGGAACAAATTTTCAATGACGGTGTAAAAAGCCGGACATTCCCCGGACACTTGATGAAAAAGAAGTAGGACTGCCCCGGATACCCAAAAAAAGAGGAATGTGTCCGGGGAAAAGAGGACGGATGGCAACCCTAGTTGAGTAGAACTTGCAGGAGCATGTTCTGGTTTCGCATCATTTCCTGAAACATGTTCTGCATAGTGGCCATGAAGTTATTCATAGTTTGAATTAAATTTTCAATTGAGGTAGGCATATTTCCAGAAGGCATTTGTAGACCTTCCCTAGACACATAAGCGTTTGGAGGTTGCTTTGCGTTAGAAGTACTCGGGGGATTTTTCGCATTAGGGTTTCCTTTTAAGACTTGGGCATATGATTGGTTTTGATTGTTTGTTTGTGAAGTACTAGCAATAGAGCCAGCGGCTTGGCTGGGCGCATGTGACGGACCATATTGGGAGTGAGTATATTTTTGAACTAAAGCAGGTTTTTTTAAATGCAAGAAGACTCTACAACCCCTATAGTTTGCCGTGTGATTTTCGCCACAGTTGCTGCATTTCTTAACATTCGGGTCAGCTTTAGAACGATTACATTCGGCGGTTTTATGAGCGTCGCCACAAACCACACATACGTGAGGCAATTTACAATATGATTTTGTATGCCCATATTCCTGACAGTTTGTGCATTGGGAGGGACCCTTTTGTTTTAATGGCTCCTCAACAATTATTCTTCTGTTGAGTAGGTAGCGCAAGTTGTATATGGGATGAACTGAATTTTTGGTTTTGAGAACCGATGAATCAAACGATATTTCAACGCGGTGCATTGGTTGAGGAACTTTATTCCTGTTCAAAATGTTATGAACAGATTTTATCTCATACCCCTCTAGCTCTATGGCAGATTTTATTTCCTCTGTAGGAACAGAACTATCTATGCCTTTTATGACAATAATCAATCCCTTAGCACTTTTTAATTGATATGTATAGTAACTTTTATTTTCTGCGTCCAGGTGTCTTGATATAATACGAAAGTTCGTTTCTGTAATGGCTTGAATTTTGGTTTCTTGAATTTGCCCGCGTCGTATAGAAACGACGGAGAAATTATTCTTACCTACCAGTTGAATCAACATGTTGACTTTGCTATTTGATGTTTGCTCCCGCAGATAGATAGGTGGCGGTTTAACTTCTTTAGTGCTGATTCTGCTTCTTCATCGTGAGGTATGGATAGTACAGAGAATCTGTTACCATTTGTTGGCAAAGAGACTACGTTAGAGCCTTTGTATTGTTTGGCCATGCGTTCCTGTTGGGTGGACCTAGGGCTAGCCTTTCTCTTAGTTATTTTAATATATCTGTCCATGCCTATTTGCACTTTAGTACTTTTTGGCACAGCTCCTGTATTTATTAATGCAAATAGTGATGTTCCAGGTTTTTCGTTATTATTCCTCTGGTCAGACGACTTCACACTTTGAACCACATTTACGGTCGGATCAACACACTTGCTCAGGTTGGGCACACTTGCACTTAAATTGCTGTATGGAAAACCAGTTGCGCTGGCAATTTTTGCACTTAAATAATTTTTATTTAATTCTGGGTATCGAATGTTTTCATTGCTCACGCTCGGGGAGCTTACCACAATATACGCATTTCTGCTATTTGTGCTGGGCCTACTCTCCTTATTGGGAGTATTTGTGAGGCTCATTCACAAATCTCTTCGGGCACCTTAGTTACTGTTCTTTTTTTCAGCTATTACAAATATTTTTTTTTTCACTTCGAATTTTTTTATTTTTTTTATTTTTCTTACTCACTGATACACGTCCGTACTCGTCAAGAGCTGGCTCGAAACAAAAAAATGACTTGGAGAAAGCAGAATAAAATCATAAAATTGTTCATGAAGTTTGAATTATTGTCCACTGTATCTCTGTCATTTCTTGTCCAATTTCTATAAGACACAGATGGTTATTTTAGTAATTTTATTTTCTTTCCTTAAATAGAAATACACAATCCGTCTATTTGTTTTTAAGATATTTAAGTGCATTTAAGTGGCATCATCTCTTTAAAAAACACTAATTACGGTTATTTAGGAATATTTGAAAACTGTTCTATTTTTTATCATTCCCTAGAGGGAAGCGAGCTGACACCAAAGTAGTACCGTGATAGGTCTTTGGTGATAGAAACCGGTTCTAGTTCTAACACTTTATATGAATGGGACCTATCACTTTTACATGGGGTTGTCATTGGAGGCGGTAATTTGACACCTTATAGCCACCTTTTGACTAGTGACACATCTATTCTCAATGACACCTTATAGTCACCTTTTGACTAGTGACACATCTATTCTCAATGAACCGACAAACTGTTTGCTCCTTAATGTCAACACAAATTTATTAGACCGATAAACTGTCTGTTAACAATTTTGGGTTTCTCAATATACCGACAAAAAACATTGTTTTGAGTTGGCAACACCTCTCAAAAAACATGTAAAATTTGGGAGCCAGTTGATTGAATTTATCTGTACGGCAAATAAAAGGAAAAAAAATAATTGGCAGATGAGTGCTGGTTAGCTTTGTGACAGAAAAGAAGCAAATGAGACATTAACGGCCATTTTCACCAAGTTCGGTTATAATTAACTATCGGTTATAGCTGTCAAAACATATTGGTAATCGGAACTTTAATTGAAAGTTAGTTTTAACCGAACTTGGTGAAAATGGCCGTAAGAAGACTAAATTTCTTTAGTGTGCAGTTTTTCGTTGGGAAAAAAGATCATCGTGAAATGAGAAAACGGCCATAAGACTTAAAAGATCTTTACTTCTCTTCGGTTATGGTTCTTTAAAGTTTTTATTCCTAAATGCTCCTAACGTCACAGATCGGAAAATAAACTTAAGTTGTAATTCCAAATATTTTTGCACATTGCAATTTTGATTTTACTTCCTAAAAAAATCATACAAAATAATTGAAACTGTTTCCATGGGCACTTTTAATCATGGAGATTAGTGAAAATACCATAATTTCAAATTTTGTTAAAGCACTTTTTTCCATTTTACCATAGATGTAGTAATAATCTTATAAAAATATTGGTTTGTAGTTTATCACGTCTGCTATCCTGAAAAATGCTAATATTCGGTGGAAGATATCAACACAGCCGATTTAAGTATTCTTACTTGTTTTCCACCCAGTTGGAATAAAATTATTTGAATTTAACTATTTTTAAACAACTTTTATTTCAAACATGAATTTTAACAAAATAAAGTCTCAAAATCTTGACTTATTCCTTAGAGGGGTGAGAGTTAATGTATTCAATAGCTTTCAAGATGTGTGCTGGAATTGGTGGTGGAGTGGGCAACAAGGGGTTGGCAGCATCAACATGGTAACCGTTTTCATCGGCGGTGTATTGCAAAGATACTTGTTCGCCTTCGGGGGAGGTGTAGGAATATTGGCCCTTGACTTCCCAGGTCTCTGCATCCTTCAATTGACCAGCTTGTTCAGCCTTAATGCCATTGTCGAATTCATAAGCGTATTTGAAGTTTTCAACATTGACTTCAGCTTCGTTACGGATTACATTGGCTTCTTCGTTAGCGGCAACAACGGCCAAAACGCAAGCAAAGACGATCTGTTAATAAAGCAAGACATTTGATAATTTTGAAAATAGTTTAAGGAAGAGTTTTGATTTAATTTTAATAAACTTACAAAGAATTTCATGGTGATTTTGTGTAGTTTGCTAAAGTTTTCAAATAAAACTGTTGTCTTTTCAATAATTCACAAACGATTTTATAGTCATTTACCACTTCTATCAGATTAAGATAAAACGTGTCAATTTACATACCTTGAATCGTTTCCGATTTTATTCAACTAGTTTTGTTTTTTTTTTTCATTAACTATTTTTTATTGTTTTAGTATTTTTACTGATGGCAGGGGTTAACAAAAAATCTGGCAAAAATTAAAATTTTCAACAAAATTTAAAACAAAAAAATCTAGTTTTGAGCGAAAAAAAAACTTGTTAAAAACGCAGGCCGTCATTAACTATTTATGCAAATTTATTTAAATGATTATAATATATATGTCAAAACACAAAAGACAACAACAAAACATAATACTATTAAAAATAAAAACATTAAAACCTTATAAAAATCCAAATAAAAATATTCTTTGATCGTAAAACCAGCAATAGCAACTTCTGGGCATGATGATGATTATTTTTCACCAAAACGTATTTCATGATGTCGTTTATTAGTTTTGTGGCTGTATAATTTTTTGTAATCAGTAGCTTTTAGTGATATTTTAATTAGATTTTAAATATTTTAGATTTGAATATTGTTCAAAATATAAATTCACTTATTTGTTTGATCAGAATTTAGAACAAGTTTGCGGCAGCATTGAATTCACAAGAATTTTGTTTTTATAGCCACCACTAAAAAATGAAGGAGGTATAATGAGTTCTTCGTTCTTACTGTAATACATCAAAACAATATTTTGTGACTTGAAATAACGCTTTTGGCACAATAGACGCCATACTTGATCAGCCATCAGTGCAGTGAGGGGGTTGGGGGTCTCATATTGAAAGTTCAGCTTTCAAACCCAAATTATGATAAACGCCAGTGCTCTACTAGTCCACGGATTCATTGGCTCCTTGACCCCTCTGCCCCAAGATTTGCGCCTAGACTCGATAAGTTATGAAAATAAATATTTACATAAATACTTTCTTTATAAAATGCTGTTTTTCAGAGGCATAAACCTTTTTTAACAAAAAGACAAATGGGATGACGATGTGACGTATATGTGGATAAACAAATAGTTATCAGCCGAATCGAATTCGTGTGAAATTAATATCGAACAAACTTTGAAAACTTAAACTTAAAACGTTTTAATTATATACATAAATACAGTTTACCCCCATCAAAACTTATCTTAAGATCAAGAAAAACTACTTAAATTTAAAAAAAAATTAAACTAGAAATCTCCATCGATTTTGATTTCAGTTTCACTCAATTGCGACTTCCCTGGCTGTATATTTTTTATGCGATTTTAATTAATACATACCAAGGCGAATTTATATATACGGTAGCAGAAATAACAATACAACAACAACATGTATGTTTTTTATTGCAAGCAAAAATTTCAAGTAAAATTTTACTTTTTCTTTTAGTTAGTGCATTTTAAAATTGTCCTGTTAATTTTTAAAAATCCAGGAGAATTTTTTCTATTGTCCAGTTATTTGACTTTTTTATCTGGCAACCCTAGCAGCACTATGACTATATCCCAGAGTATGTAACACCACAAGATTAAATATGGATGAGATGATCCCTACATCCCCGGAAGATTTTTGAGGATAGCGCATAGTGGGAGATTTGACAATTATTTTTTCTTTGGCAAACGGTTAGTCCGATTAAAAAAATTTGCAGGTGCCAATTAAGGACTTCTATTTGAGCTTATGCTTTGGGTTTGGGGTCTATCAATCTATCTAGAGGGGCAACATAGGTTCCTAAACTAGGGCACCTTAGGTATAACAAAACTAAAAACTATCCAGAATTCTTAAATTAAGTCCCATTTTTAATTTCATTAATGGAATATACTAGAAGAGTTCTACAAAAAGTAAGCGACAATGATAGTTCGTCTGTTATATTACACGAAATATTTGGCTATGAAAAGAATTGTGAAAAAATCTTTTGTAATTAAAAAGTTAAATGCATTTTAAGTTGAAATTCTAAAAAAACTCAATTTGTTTTGCAATTCTAACTTCTAGTTTGCGATGCCGGGCGAAAGTTCTCCTAACCCGTTTACAAAGGTGATATCGCTCTTTTGATCGTATAAGTGCTGCAGTGTCTCTTCTCCTTAAGCGAATATGGCCGACATCGCTTCAAATATTTTTAGCTAGTAGATTTGGTATATAATTGAATATTTTGTGATCATAGTTCTTAGTAATGAATGGTACATTGACATCTTTGTAAATATTCGAGTTTTTTTGAATATCAGGGTGCGGACTTAATGATTCGAAGAATTTTGTTTTGGAGCGTTTGGATTTTTTCAATGTTGGATGTGTGGCAGGGCACCATAACACCATTTAGGCTTCATAAGGTGTTGTAAAGGACCAGCAACAATCTGGACTAAGGTCTGAATTTCTTCCAACGAACCAATTTATTTGAATAGCTTTTAGTTTCATTTGAGTTATCTTTGGCTCTAAATGATTCTCGACCCAAAGTAAATGTTGAATGTATGCATTTTTGTTCATTGACCTTTATTTCCCGTCGTTCTAACTTTTTTTTCCAATTGAAGTATATGGTCCTGAAATTATCAAGATGATTTATATCAGTTTTCGTGGATGCTTAGAAAAGCTCTATTATCAGCAAAAGTTGATGTGTGGGTGTAGTTGTTCTTTGGTATTTCTGAAGTATGTATTAAATACAAAAGAGTCCCAAAATTACTTCCCTATTTGACTCCAACATTAATCGTTTGGGGTAAACTTAAAAAATCTCCTTCTTTAATAATAATTAAATGACTAAGGGCCATTATAACAACTTGAAGTTAAGATTAAGTTGACAGATAGTACTGTGCTATCTGTCAAAAAGCGTCGGTTATATGTCGAATAACTGCTAAAGCCAAGTTATAATAATGGCCCTAAGTAATTTCCTAACAGTTAATATGTGCGTTCGTTTACTTTTCCAGTAAAAACCAGTAGGTGAGTAATATGAAAAATTTACAAATTTTTGTGTACGCGGACGCATTTCAGTAAAATCCAGTATAAATTTTGGGGTAAACGAACGCAGCTAATTTTAATTAAGCTTCAATTTATGTCACATGTACTAAACGTTAATGCCATACCTTGTCGAAAGCTTGAGCCATATTTTTCCAACAGCTTATTTGAGCCTCCTATCAGGATTGGCAATAGAGAGGGTAATATCTACTAGCGTATGTAGCAATACATATTCCGAGCAGTGAGATCTGGTATTTAAGTATATTTATTCGTGGGCCAGTTGCAGAAAAATAAACTGTTTTATTCGGGTTCATTATTGTTCATATAGTGGGTGTATGATAATTCAATGAAGGCTTCTACACAAATCGGAGATGTACATGTTATTACAAATTTACACTTTATTTTGTCCAATCGCAAAGCAAGAGTCAAAAGTTTTATGCACCGCTTGTATGATCCAACATAATTATAATAATTGTGAAATGGGATTCCTGCGACGAGTTCTTCGTAGGGCAAATATTCCCAAAAAAATAATAGAACTCATTGTTGGGAATTTTCAGACTTTAAGTTTTTATTTTAATGTGTAATTATCGTTGGAATTTCTTATGCACATTAAAATAATTATTAAAAGTCAACTAAATTATTAAAACACGTACATTTCTTTAGAGAATAACTTTAATTTTTGATCGAAAAAATAAAAATCAAAAAATAACAGTTATTTTTGTTCAAATAAATAAAAATCAAAAAATAACAGTTATTTTTGTTCAAAAAAATAAAAATCAAAAAATAACTGTTTTCATCTGACTTTTATGAAAAAAGGTATAACTGTTACGGTCCCTGCTTATAATTTTATACACTATTGTTTGAAAAATAGTTTCATTCCGACCATCGAAAGCTGCATGATCTCCAAAATTTGTGCAAGAAGAATGTAATTCCTCGTGGCTCGCAGTCATTTTTTTTAAACTTACAAGTTGGAGGGAAGCAAAATTGTTTAGATGATCCAGTTGTAGCAGAGAAAGAGAAAGAAGACGAATAAATTTCTAGTTATTTTTGATTTACGCAATGTATACCTTTACTTGTCATAATTTTTTGTTTATAATAACCAGGGCAAGGGACTTCATGCAAATGCATGTTTGTTGTCGGTACTCTGAGACCCACCTAAAGTTAATATCTTTGCGAATCACAATATTTCCAGCAAAATGACATCAATTTGTAAGTGCATATTTTTGCACATTTTGCTTTAAATGCATGTTTTTGCATATTTTGATATAAATGCATATTTTTCGTCATATTTTGTTATAAATTCACATTTTTCGTCATATTTTGTAATATTTATAAAAAAAAATTGCTCTTTTCTTAGTTTTTTGTTTAGAAATATCTTTCTGTTCAAGGCGAATTCATTATAAGGTGTAGTAAGTGAAACAGCTGGTTATAGTTGTTTCAGCCCTGAAGCTGTCAAACAGTCAAAATAGTATGGGAAAATCTGCTAACTTCGACATTTTCAAGGAGCAAAAACAACATGTTGGTGTTTGGTACTGAATTACCTACATTTTATTATAAATTCACCTTGTTTCTTTTACTTTTAAAAAGTAGCACATACAAAAATTATACAATTTGTATAATTATGCACATAATTGTAGAAGTAACAATAAAACAGTTTTTGACATTTCATTTTGTTCGCGGTTTTTTTTACTTGAAGAAACAGCAAATAAAAATAATGTTCGGCGAAGAAAAAATAGAACTCAACATAATATTTTTGATGTACGGTGTAAGAAGTATGACCTAAAATCCAAAAAGTATTAATAACATAAATTGTTTTTAAGGAAAAAAATGCCAAAAGAGAAAATATCAAAAAATAATCTTTTAAATAAGTGTGTTTTTGAGTCTTCAAAATAGAGGGAAAAGTACTTTTTTGCAAAGTTTACAAAAAGGTGTTTCATTTAAAAATTTCAAGTAAATCAGCATCTTTAAAGCCAGAAACACAAAGATTTATGATTTATGAAAACGTTTCGCAAACTTTAATTTCAAGAAAAGCAAATTTAGTTTTGAATTGTATAATGCTCTGGTGTCTGCAGATATACCTCTATATTAGCTAATCAACCAAAATTATAGAATTTTTTTAAACAAATATAACAATGAAACCATTCCTACGGAAACAACCCTTATAAAAACTTATATCGCCAAGTTGTACACTATACAACTATGTGACATTGTGGAAAGAATTAAGTGACATTATTTGTGGCTGTCTATTGACGAAGCAATGGACACTGAAGGACGTTTCGTTGTCTACGTAATTGGGATCTTGAATGCAGAAGAAGAACAGAGTAAACGCAAATTTTTTGTTAAATATTGTAAAGTTGGAAAAGGTGGATCATGCTTCAATAGCTCGAACTTTCAAGATTCAATTTCTCTTTTAGAATCCTTTAATAAAAATAAAATTTTGCTCTACTTGACCTTTTTTCTAAGATATCTTACTCAAAAATGTTACATGTCACATGCTAAGCTCATGCCATGCATGAAAGTTTTTAAAGTCACCTTTGCGTTACAACCATGTATAACAAGATGGGGTACCTGGTTGCAGGCAGTTGAGTATTATGCCAAAAATTTTTAAGAATTTAAAGATGTGGTAAATAATTTTAACGAAAATAATGCAGTCGCGATAAAAAAGTAAACAATATTTTAAATGTACCTAATATAAAGGCTCATTTAGAATTTATACACTCAAATAATGGGTTGCTAGTCGAGACAATAACCGAACTTCAGGGGTTTAAATCATTGAACACCTCGGTTAAACTCGTTGATGACGCTGGCATTAAAATAAGAAAAGTAGAAGGTCAAATCGGCGAAAAGATAAAAGCCAAAATTTATGCAGTTTAAAAAAAGAATGCCGGATTTAAAAAAGTTAGAGAAATTGGTAATATTTTATATTTACCTTCCAGTAAAGAAAAAATTGTAGACAATGAATATTCTACAAAGGAGTTGACCACTTTTAAATAACTATGAATTAATCACTGTTTTATAATGTTACAACTTGATATTTTTGAGATCAAATATTTTAATAAAAATACCGTAAAATAATTGAACAAAACAACGTATACCATACAAAATAAAACAGTGTATCAGATACATCATACGAATTCCTTAAAAAATAAAATAGCCTATATGGAGGGCTTGCATTTGAATGCCATAATTATGGTCTTAAAGTATGCGTAGAATAAAAAAATTGGTAAATTTAAAGACAAGAAACGGCATTATGTATTCGTCCAACATGAAGAATTTTTTTTTACCGCTATATTGAGGTTTTAATGACAAAAACTTTAAACACGATTTTCTCAAAACCCCAAAAAAATTATACACTATTGTTTTATTAAGGGGAAGAAATATTGTTTATACGTGTAGAAAAACTGAATATTTTTAGATCACTTTTCAAAAATATACTTTAAATTTACAGATGTTGAACTTTATGTCCGATTTTTGTAAACTTATTGTAAAATCAGAAACGAGACTTATGATATTTCTTCATTCTACATACTTCAACTAATTGTTGTGGGTTAAAAGATTCGTCAACGCCAAATATAGAACTCCTATAATTTTTTAGATTTAATTTTTGTTTATGTTTCTTTGTTTTTTCCCCTTTTTCTTGGAAAGCCGTAAATGGTTTTATAATTGTGTTTAATTAATGACTTTTTTTAATAGATCATGTTTTGGTTTTAATCTGAGATATTATTTCTTTTTTGTTATCTTTTTATTATATATAAATTGTTAAATATTTCAACATAAAATATTAAAAATTTAAATCAAATATAAATAAAAGCTAAACGACTTAATTAGAGCTTAATAATATTTGATAAGTATAACTTAATGAGGCGTATGTTGAAGGGTTTTTAAAACTTGGGCCTTATTGTTGTTAAATTATATCAATTCTTACAGATAACTTTCCGTAAAGTTATTGCCTTTCAAGTGCGCAGAGTTAGTTTCATTAAGTTTCTATATTCTATAATGTATAGATAGAATCCAAATGTCACATTTATTTAAAACTCTATAATTTTATTTTCATTATTGTTTTGAGATTTTTTACTTAAAAAAATTTTAATAGCCATCAAAAATAATTTATTTTCACGAAGAAACGAATAAAACAGCTTGTTGTTAATTCAGATCAAGCATTTCTCACGTGCTTTAAGCTTAGTTTGGTTTGAAATTCTGTTTTGAATAACTTTTACCCCTACACCTAGAAACAAAACATTTTTAAATATGGTCACCTCTAGCAAAATTATTTTTAACAACAGCAGCTTCCTGATGGACAACTAGTTTAACCATAAAAAGGTTGCCGACAACCATAATATATCTATTACAGAGTTCATGAACTACTTCAGCGAACACTAAACTATTTTTAATAAAAATTTTTAAACCCAAGTTATTTTTATTTATTTAACCGTAGTTTGTTACATTTCTCCACTGAAAATTAGCCACTTAGGTGTTCTTCGTGCCGTTTTTGGTAGGTGGCAACGTCGTATAAGCTTTTGATTTGATGGATGATGAAGTTTAAAATATGGCTTAAATTAAACTCTTCAATAAAAAAGCAACTGTTGTACGTACACTTATTATACTCTAACACATACATATCTTAATTTGACTACCACAAAAAATTTATTTTAAATATTCAATAGCCAAAATGTTCTCTACTGCCAAATTCATTTATCATTACAACACATATTAACATAGTCCACAACAATGTATGTACATATACATATCGTCAGCTCAGAATTGGTTTGGCGCATATGCCAAAAAGTCGGAGTGGAGAAAAACGACAAAGAAGATTTACATGAAGATTACTCAAATTGTTCCCGATAGAATTTTTTTATATTTTTACCACTGCTTCCGGTATATGTTTTGAAGAAAAATGCAAATTTTTGCGCACTTTCATGAATAAAGTTAGAACTTAATAGTATTTTTTTTGAAAATGAAAAATATTGTTTTGTGCCGCATACGCCACTTTTCTTTAAAAAAAAAAATTAAAAAAGTGGCTTTTTGTGCTGCATACGTATACTTATTGCTGTGTATTGAGTAACTTGTTGTTGAGATTAATTTTTTTTTATAATTTTTATACCCTTCACCGAAGGTAAGAGGGTATATATAACTTTGTCATTCCGTTTGTATGTTCCACAATATTGATCCTACACCCTATAAAGTATATATATTCTGGGTCCTTATGAAAAGCGAAGTTCAAATCCGGTTGTCCGTCTGCCCGTCTGTCCGTGTGTATGTTGAAATTGGTTTTCCGAAAATCCCAGAAATGATATGGACTAGGTTGATGTATATTTATGTCACATATCGATGGTTTTCTTCCGCAACCACGTAACTCAATTTTTTCCGTTTTTTTGTTTTGACCGGAAAAGTAATCAGTAAATACCACCTTACAATTTTGCAATTTTTTTGTTTGGCGGAATATCGGAGTTTTTCCTAATTTTTGGATTATAAAAGAATATATAGCAAAAAGTTTCAAATATTTGTTTAAAAAAATGTATCTTGTCTCTCCTGAAAAGTAGTTGTTTTTGAGTTACGAGGTTGCGAAAGAAAACCATCGATATACTCCGTTTAAGTTTGCTATTGAAATTCAGCCAGATCGGTCCAAAAATGACGGAGATATGAGCAAAAAACCACGAATACCTCTAAATTTTTCCAAAAATCCCTTGTTGTTATTGTATTTTTTTTATTTCTGTATATCTTGAGAACGGCAAGAGCCAAAGTTTCCAAATTAGGTACACACATTAAGGTTGCCAATACACATCATCCTACAAAATGTGGGCGGGATTGGAGAAGTGGGCGTGGTACCTCCCGTACAAAAAAAAAACAAAATTTTATAAAAACCTAAATTTAAGGGCTGCCATATGTCCTATGTATATGACTTATATACCAAAATGTCGGAAATTTGTATGAGTTATAACCGAAATACTGGGGTCTAATCACCGCATACGATATCGAGCAAAATTCATCGAAATTGTTTATTTTGGTATGTTGAAACTCGATATTGAATGAAATGTATTGAATTTGAAATAATAGCATTCGACATCGAGTAACTCGACATTACATTTATCGAGTTTTCATTCGATACGCCAGTGTCTATCGTTTGAAAAAAAATTCAATAGCTTATTCGATACGATAGTATCGAATGCTGTGATAAGACCCCTGAATTCCCGAAAATTACTCTTTTTATACCCTTCACCGAAGGTAAAAAAGGTATATATAACTGTAATTTCTACAATATTGATCCTACACCGTATAAAGTATATATATTCTGGGCCCTTATGATAAGCGAAGTTCAAAACCGGTTGTCTCTTATTTAAAAAAAAAATATTTACCAGTTTTATTTAGTTTTTGTCTAGTTGCTCTGTATTCTGCTCGCAAAATGGTGAAGGGTATATAAGATGAGGCACAGCCAAACAAAAACAGAAAAAACAGTTCTACTGTTATGAAACGGTACATAAAAAGCCACAAATTAAACAACTTAAATAATGCAAAAGTAAAAAGAAAATTTAAAACTTAATATTGAGTAAATTTTTATAATAAGCTTTATCAACACGTGGAAGAAATATAAGCAAGTCTTTTATGTCTCTATTTTTATCGCTGGAAATAAATGATGGTTTCGATATTTTCAAAACATTCGTCAACAAATTTTCAGGAGTTTTCAAACAATTTTTTTATGCAGACTTAACGAAAATTGCATTTTTATATTTTTCCTCTCTGGTAGAAGTTTTATAATATATACATAAATCATTATTTTAACTGTATAGAAGTACTTTAATTTTAGCAAAATGGACTTTTGGAAAGTACATTTTATTTGCTTCCAACGAGTATGTGCGAAAATTTTCCGGAAGCATTTCCATAACTTTAAGTTTTGTTTTATTATTTGGCATTGTTTTAAGCAAATTTAGTGAATGAAGAGGACTATGAATTTCAATATTCTTTAAGTACCGGCCAATAACACCATGGACACAGTCCACTTCTTGAATTAAAGAATGTCCTGGTTCTGAAGACTTTTATATTACGGCATCAATATTATTTTGTTTAATGAACATTTTGATTGCGGTTGCGTTAATTTGATTTTTATTTTGAGGTACGCAAGAATCGCTCCATAATGTCAAAGTTTTAATAAGTGAATAATCTTTTATTAATTCATTTACAATTTTAATTTAAACACTATATAATAATAATGGTTGCTGTAAGATTAAACATATTTAATTTTCGTTTGTAGTAAAATTTTGAAGCATTTCTTTTAGGTAGGCTAAAAACACAAATAATAGCAAACGTATTTTTATTTTTTCTCACTTTATATATTGGCTGTAAATTTCCTCGCAAGTCTATTTTTCCAGGTGATTCTGCGGCTTACAGCAATCGATTTTTGTTTTTGCGTAAGTGTATTTTTTCATCATACAAATTGACGCAGTATTTTTTTCTGATAAAAGTTATGCAAAAAAAAAACGGATTTTCGACTTTTTGTCAGTTACAGCGTTCTTTAATAGGTGCGTTTGTGTACTCTTACAGTAAAATGTAGTAAATGAGTAACTGAAAAATTTGCTCTCACAAAAAGCTGTTGTCCAAAAAAGTACGCGATCGCAAAATTTGTAAAAATTCGTAAAATAAAGGCAACAGCTGATGGCAAATAATTGAAGTGTTGCAAAATATTGACACTTTTGGCTACTTAACTCGTTTTCTTATCGGTACTCGATTAAATACTTTTTATAACACGAACATTTTTGGAAAATACAAACAAACTATTTATGTAATCTTTCATATATGTTTGTTTTTTATTTTATTACATTTTACTAATTTGTGGCGGCTTAAATTATTTAAAAGAACATGAATAATTTTTTTTGCTATTGATTACTTAAGTACCCAAATACTTTTACAACTCTAAAAAATTAACATAACCAAAAAAATTTGAAATGTTTGTATTTAGCCAAATAAATGCTTCACAAACAAGTTTAATTAATTAATAGTTATTCACTTTTTGTTTTAGTTTAATTTTTATTTAAACTTTTCTTTTATTTAACAATTTTTTCACAATTTGTATTTTTTTTATTTGTTACTTTTGTTTGTTTACCTTTTCAAAAATATGTTTTTTTGATTTACTAATTTTTACTGCAAAAATTTCTGCAGTAAAAATTTGTAAATACTCAGACAAGAACTGTCACTTTGCGCTCTCAATTTGTGTTCTCATTTTTTGTACTCGAACGCAATTTCGTAAAATGCAGTAAAGTTCAGTAAAAAATAGTAAAAACTTTTGTGTTCTCGAACGCAGCTAATTCCTGCGACGATATGTAAGTATGTATGTACATATATTTCCAAACAAAACATTAATTTCAATACAAAAATTCTAATTATAAATTGAAATTTCAACACACAAACTAAAACTCTAATATTAAACATTCAAAGGTCAGTAGTATCATGAATGCAAGTTTACTTTTGTTCTTCTTTTTAAAAATTACTCACATTTTGCTGTTGGTTATGCTGAGTATTTTCTCACATATTGCACACCAAAGTTAGACACACACAGACAAGTCAACAGACAGACGGACGGACGGTCATTGAATAAATGTGAAAAAGTACAACTATTAAATGTCTGACAAATTGATGTCCGATATTGTACACGCTAAAAGCTGTTTGGGATGATGAAATCAAAATATTTTTATGATTCTCCAAAAAATTATTTGCAGGCGGACATTTGTGTATGAAAAGCTCTTCTTCGTTCTCAGACAAACTAAAAGTTGACTTTATTCACAAACACTATTTTTATTTAAAAAAATCTTAATTGAAGTATTTTTTTTTTGTATTTATGTTTTTTATCTTAAAACAAAATAAATGAAAAATGTATGTAATTTAAAAAATTTAAATCAAAAAATATTTAAAAAATTTTGTATAACTTTTTAGACTTGGGTCCAGTATTAATCAAAATGGGTGGTAAAAACCCGCTCGTGTTTGGGGTTACGTAGCTAAAAAGAACGGTTTTGTTAGTTTCGAGTAAAAGATAACATCATAACACCAGCTGATTATTTGTTTTTGTGCATTAAAATTGCACTAGATGCTGTCCCTTTATTGTTGAACCATAATGCCACACGTAAAATAAATTAAATTTGAACGGCTGAAAATAAACGAGTATTGTCGTTGTTCATATTTAACCGTATAGTTTTACTGGTGTAGTTATAACTGTGTTAAAAGAACAAAGTGTATGGGTGGGGGGGGGGGGCTTTATTCCAAGATGACAGTTTTAACTTATCGTGTGATATAAATTTGAAGGATCTGAACTCGAGAAAATATTTAAACATGAAGAAGTCTAGTACTCTGTAGCTATACACAAAATAAGCATCAAATTGAAAAAGAAGTGACATTCCTCGATCTACGTATCACTTGGTCATAATTTGTGTTTTAATCCACATATGTATAACGCAGAGTGTGAACAAGGCCAATAGTGTTTTAGGGCTAATCAAACATTGGGCAAAGAAGTTTTATAATTAATATGTCATAAATAAAATAATTATATTCTCCAAAGGTTTCCTTGGAAGTCAAAAAATTTTATACCGAAATGGGCCTCATCGCTAGAGATGATTTTGCTATGAAAAGTTTTACGTTTATCCATCCATTCATGGTGATTTAGCAGAACAGGCTGAATATATAACAGCCAATTCGACAGATGTAGCTTTAAAAGCATGGCCGCTAGCAACTGTCAACGTTCGGAATTCCCTATGGGAAGACCCATTATATATGATTCTATGTTATTTGGTACACCGAATGCAAGGACGGCCAATGGCAAAAGTAGAGCTGACAAAAAATTCTGTAAATCTCTACAAAAATAACAAATATTTAAACACATACATCTGTATGTACAGTGTACACTAGGGGTACAACCAAAATAAGGCCCTATCACCACGCTGTAGCCGATGTTGTGCTGAAACCGAAAAATGTTTCCTCAGGTCATTTCGGAACAAAAACGTTCCGCGTCGAAGCCGATTTCTGAAAGCCCTTTAAAATTTTTTTTTTTTTTATTTTTTCAAAATTTTGTATTTTATAATTATTTACATTTCTTAATGTAATTATATGATTTTAAAAAAAATCACAATCTAAAAACTATCTTTGTTAAGTGAAATTGACTTAAGAGTAAGATTTGGTATTGATTTGCATTGGGGGATAATATCTTTTACGACTTTGATGGCGCGTTTCGCACAAATGTTGCTGCGTTGTGTTTTTGAAATTCTTGATTAATCTTTCACACAATGTCTTAGAAAGCATTTCTGAGCATTATTAACGCCCGATAATAAATCGTTTAAGGCTTTGAAGTCATTTTTATTGTAACAATGGTCTGAAAACCAAATGTTGTACCAAGGGCCACATATAAATTCGCTTATTGCATATACATAATTTGCTACGATATTTTGGAATTAGTATGTAAGTTAGAATTGCAAGAATTGTTTATCACCATAAACAGTTTATAAGTTGTAAAGGTGTAAGTGCATTATTACTGATCCCAAACTTAATTGCATTTGACGCGGAACCCTTTTTAACGATATCGAAAATCTAAAGAGTTAGGGATGGATAGGGCCATTTTGATATTTCCAAAAATTGTAAAAAAGTTGTTTCCCTAACGCTGGGTCTCCACGTAGCAATTTTTATTGCTAAGTACAAGCAATAACGTCGGCAGAACAATGACAGAACAATGGAGCAATGATTGCTGATTATATTGCTGGAGAACACTTGTTATTGCTTTGCCATAAATTTGCAATTTTCACCTCGAGTAGTTGTATAAAGTTTTGTGGCTGTATTTATAACAAATGTTTTATGTTGTGTTTTGAAGTGATTGTTAAATTTTCTTTTTTAAATTAATTAATAAAATAATTAATTGTAATTGTCGTAGCTGTGTTTTGTATTGCTTTTTTGTTTATTTGCATATGAAAAAAACCTAAAACTTGTATTGTTCTATTGAAAAAATAAAAATATACAAAAAAAAACAAATTCTTCGTTTGCTTTTGTTGATATTGACGTTTATTTAAAAATGTAATATATAAAAACTTTTTCTGTATTTTGTTGAAGTATTTTTTCACTTGCTTTTTTAATAAATAAACACACTAATAAATAACCAAAAGTACAGAGAAATGAAATGTCAGATAAATTACAACTGATTTGACAGCAGATTGCTAAGCAATAATTGTTCAAGCAATAAGAAGAGCAATCATTGCCACTCATGGCAATATGCGGTCTATACGTCGCAAATTTTATGGAGCAATCAAATTTGACGTTTGCCGCAAAAAATATTGCTACGTGGAGACCCGGGGTAATGTACACTAGGGTGCTTCACAAAAAAAAAGTTTTGTTGCTATCATCTCTAAAGTTTCTAGTACGCGTACTTGCAGTTTTTCCTTATAAATTACATTTAAAAAAATTACCTTTTATAAAAATACCCTGCCGTCAAATGATTAGCTAACTACATAAAAAGCCAACTTTAAGTTAGCTTGTATAGACTAACTTAAAGCCAACTTCTAAGCAATGGCAAATTTACATTAACCAAAGTGTATACAAACACTGTGTATTTTAAGTAGAGAGAGCCAAGTCGATTAACAAACAAACGGCTCCAAGACTCACAAATGATTTAATTATTTAGGGCCATTATTACAATATACGGAGTAGAAATGGGTAATCGGTAATGGCCAGGTTATAGTATAATTAAAAAATTAAATAAAATAACTAAATACAATTTAAATGAAATAGTTAATTTAAAAAAACCAACTTAAAGCTAACTTAAAGTAGTAAGTTTATAGCCAGCTACAAAAAGTTAGCTTTAAGTTAACGGCTAGGCAACTAACTTTAAAGTTAACTGTAAGTAATGCAGATTCAACAATTGACTACTTCCTAGGACATCGCAATGTTCAAATAGTTAGTTAATTCCATATAAAAGTAATGCAAGTGTCAACCAACCACCACTACTTGAGACATAGTAAGCTTTCAGTTAATTTAAAGTTAACTGAATGTCCGACAGGGTATTAGTAGTTTTATTTGTAAAATACGGTCACCTGTATGAATTGGCCTTACTCTCCACTATTTTGATATGGATATAAATAACTGAACCTGCAACCAAATTGATAGGATGGCAACACTTTTAATGCGAAACAAGAACTTTAAGTAATAATTAATATTTTATATCATATTTTTAATAATCAATTAATCTATGAATGTTTTTTAACAAAAACTGTTACATACAGACATAAAAACATACACATGTACATCCATACATATGTATGTATGCATCTATTAAATATGTTGATATTAAACACATAAACCAGTCAGTCCGTCACTTGCATTCAAATTTCATACAAGAAATGCAACTTTACAAACTTCTTCGTTCTTCGAATAGGTATCACTTTAGGTGAATTTAAACTACACCCACTTTTGTTTTGTCATCACCCGCAAAAAAGAAGACCGAGATGAAGTCAGTCTGCCTGCTCGGCTGACAGTCTGCTTTTGTTTTGTATTTAGCTTTTGGTTTGTGTAGCTGTGCCGCAGCGCGAGCAGGTAAAGTTCAAGAGAATCTCAGTATTTATTGCCACCATTATTTCGTGGCTTCCACGTACTGTGGGTATATGTGTGTGTGTGTGTGTGTAAGTTGGTATGTCTTGCAAATGCAAAAAAAGTGCAGTACTATACTTTATTTTCAAATATTTGCAATTAGTGGCAGATGCAGATACTTTTGTTGCATTTTAGTATAAATATTCCTGATCAATAGTCACAACTTTATAGTCTTTAAAAACACGTAAAAACGGTTTTACTTTTAGTCGCTGTTGCCATAGTGAACATAGCGGATATATTCATTTCTCCCATAGAAAAATTAGAATTTAAGGATATTTAGTGTTCAAAATGAACCATTTTGTAAGTGTATGTGTGTGTGTGTGTTAATTAAAAAAAAGGTGTAGAAAAGTCCTTAAGTGGAATTGGCTCTGGATATATAAAAAATGTTTTCATATTAAAAAAAAAAGCTTAAAAAGGAAAACCATAAGCAAACTTTACAAAAAGTAAAATTTAAAAAAAATACAAAGTACATTTTAACCCCCGTATTCACAAAGGATTATTAAATTTAACAAACGTTTATTTAGTTTAATTTTCATAGAAATTTTGTTTTGTAAGCCTTTATTAAATTACAAATATTTTTATGAATGCGGCAGAAAGTCTTCTATAGTGCAAAGAAAAAAACTATTTAAGGCATGATTACGTTTCAAATAAAATATTTTGTTTCACCAGGTCGAACCAATAGAATATTATATACTGGGCACCGTGCTGATGTAGTACAGTATGAAGACCTAAAATCCCAATATAAAATATACACAACCATGATGTGGTTTATAATAACAATAATATGCTTGCATATCAACCATAATGAGTTGCATAAAAAAAACATATTTTAAGAGCAAAATGATGTTGTCGTCAAACAACCATACAATTGTGTGTGGTTAGCATATAAATGTTATTATTAATGAGGACATGGATTTTTGTTTTACAGTGGTATCCCGGTTTAACGAATTATATATTGTCAGGCCCTTTCGTTATGTCGAAAAATTCGTTAAATCCCGAATTTTTTTTTAATACATTTTTATTATTAAAAGAATAATAAAACAAAGAAAATTAGTTTATTTCCATTCATAACACAAGCAACTGATATTTATTAGTTAACGCACTTAGTCGCAGGCGCTTTTCATAGTCGTCAATAATGTTTTATTTTTCTTTAAGAATTAAACGTTTTCTTTTTGGCATTTTGATGTCAACTTTACAAAAATAAAGTACAATTTGAAACAGAAAGCAAACATTTTGTTGCATTTTGATGACAACTTTACAAAAACTTCACAAAAATAACGTCAAATTTGGAGAGCAAGTAGTTTCTTTGCTTACTTTGGAAGAAAAGAAAATACTTCTCTTAACTCGTTGTTTTCAGTAAAATCCCTCTTAAAATATGATAAGAATGTATACAAAAACAAAAGAGAATGGATGTAAATATGATTGCATTCATTCTATTTGGTTTCTCCAAATTTTTTTTTTTAAATTCGTTATATAGAGTACAAAAATTTGCTGTTTGTTCGTAATGCTGGGTACACACTATGCAACGCGTTTACGCAATCTAGTGAATTAAATTCATTTTCATTCATTCTAGATTGCATCAACATCAAAACGCTTTGATATTTTGAGGTTGCATTGAAACAGATTGCATGTAGGTTGCATTGTGTGTACCCAGCATAATATAAGGTGCTCAATGGAAAAAATATGACCGTACGTTAAATCGCGAATTCGTTAAACTGTGTATACGTTAAACCGGGATACCATTGTATTTTATTTTTGGTGCTTTTATAACCAATTTAAAGAGTCTCAAGCGTATATTAGTTACCTCCGAACATGTTATGGTCTACAATAACAATAACATCTATATAGAGAGAATAGTTGTTTTAAAGCCATAATATTTTGCGCTATGAAAAAAAGAATATGATATTACTAATTTAAAACAATACACTTGTAAGCAGTTAAAATTATTGTTGTTATTAACCATAACATGTTTGCAGACAACCATCATATGACTGTGGCTTTTTAATCGATGACTAATGTAACAATAATATGCTTGCAGGTGACAATAATATGGTAAAATTAACCAAAGTATCTTGAAAATTTTTTTCGTTATAGAAAGTTTTGTTGGAAAAATGTGTCTTATTTGCGCATTACACCATTCGATATCGTACGAAATTGTTATAAAGTTTAAATGGCAATTTTTATTGAATGCCTTAGTTTAGCTCCTTGTTAAACTAAATCAATTAAGTCGCTTCCTGCAGACCACCAGTTTATTATAAATTGAAGAAATACACCAAAGCTTTCAAATCTATAATGGGTAGATTAAGTTATGACCGCGATTATACTGGCTAAAGCTCTACTAAGTCGATATTACTCTAGATAGATAATGCTAACTACTAGGGAGGTCCATACAGTATCCATATACTGAAAACAATAATAGCAAAAAAAAGTTCTTGAATATTTGTGAATATTAAGAGAAAAACTACACATTTCCATTTTGAAGAAAATTTATGTTTGACAATCAGCTGACAATGCACAGTCGTACAACAAACTTCAAGACTTCGAATTTTGTGCTTTAACTTCTACTGCAGCGACTTCAACAACTACGTGCACTGTTGCCACCACTTTAAAACTGCCACTTTTAACTTTTGACAGCTTGCAGCGCTAAAAGTTACGTTGTACTATAGCGACTATTCCATTCCCCACTTAATATGTATATTTAAACTTTATATGTATATTTAAACTTTTCCTCAAGCCCTTATATCAGCAGATTAGGATGCAACTAAAAAAAAGAAAGCTAGAAAATGACATTGAAGGCTCAGTCAGTCGGGAGTAAGAGTAACGTGACAAATCAGCAGTTTCTTTTTGTTGTTTGTAAAGCAATTAGAAGGATTATACTAAGTAGAAAGATGTAACGTCTCAATCTGTAAGAAATAGATTGGTCTTACTTTTTTACGGCAAGGTTAAATTACTGTTACTCCCGGCTAACTTAGCCTTAAGGGTATTTAGTAACTTAACCACAAACGAAAGAGCACCAAAGTCAAATATATTGGAAGTGATAAGCTAATAGCTTGCTTACACTAGGCTTTTTTCAGCAATCGAAAGCTTAAAATCTCCGACACTCTCTAAAACCAACAAAGTACATATTTTAAGAAAGCGTTAAGATATGGGTGCAAGACCCGAAACGCTATAAATAGCACAGCAAATAAAAAAAAAATTAGAAGTTCTTAAGTTCACGACTCTTACCTCTGTTCGAATACAGTTCAAATTAATTTAAAATGATCATTCAACAAGTATGTACTCAGAAGACAGATCTAGAATAGAGTCAGATATGTATATTTATTAGAGTGGCTCACCAAAAAAAGTGTTCGATGTACATTCCTAAAAATTCCTTGGACTTAAGATGACATTTAAAATATTTCGGCTCCAGCTTTGACCTCTCGTGAGCTGGACCATTTTGAAAAAGGGTCTATTTTTCATGTTTTGTTAATTTAAGAATATGTTTTCTTACCAACATATACAATATGAGTATCAAAAGAAAGGTTTTTTTACGGCGCGTCTGTATATATTGGTGAGCTGTTTCGTGAAAAACGTGGTCCTTTTTTTAAAGTATATTCTGTTAAAAAGAACGGTTTTTGAATTTTTTGTTCGGGGTTGTTGAAAGAATGCCAAAGTAACATATTTTAATCTTTAGTCGGTGTAATAAAATACAGGTTTCAGCTTTTTGTGAAATTCGTGCTAGTTTGCGTTTTGACAAAAATGTAATGGGGTGGTAACCCTTCGTTTTAAATAGGGCAATATGGATATCAAATTTTTTCTTTTGCAAAGTACATCATCTTTGTATGTAAATAATTTAGATTTTTGCAAATAAGATGCATTTTACACGGTGCTCTGGAATATATATAAATGCAATTTTGTGGTTACTCTAATATGATAGCGAATTTAGTTTCTCGATCACGTATGGATGAAAATAGGACTAAAGAAAGAAAAAAACCTTTCTATTGATACCCATATTGTATATGTTGGTAAGCAAACAGATTCTCAAATTAACAAAACATGCAAAACTGGACCGTTTTTCAAAATGGTTCAGCCCACGAGAGGTCAAAGCTGGAGCCAAAATATTTTAAATGTTATCTTAAAAAATTCCAAGGTTCATTTTTAAGGGGGTTAACCCTAAACAAATTTCGCTTACATACACCTTAAGTCGCTCTTATGTATATGTCTCCTGTGGTAATACAATGAAAAAAAGAAAGAAACTACAGTCGGTCAAGCCCGATCATATGATGTCTTATACCATAGTATATTAAAACAATTTTTGCTAGTCTACCCTACTTGTGACGCATGGGCAATAAGCCCGAATAAACAAAATTATGTAATAGGGTTAAGATTCATATAAAAGTTCTTTGTTTCGAATATTTTTTAGATATCTTCATTTATATAAGATTTTAGGATGGCGGTTTACATTGGGCCTACTAGCGCAAAACTTTGTCATGACATCGTAAAAGTTAATATTGCCAGTATATATGTTAATACCGACATCTATAAGGAAGTTATGGCATTAAAAGCTATTTTCGGGAGTAGTATTTGTATGGGACCTATGGTCAAATATGGACCGATTCCCATAAAATTGGGTTAGATGATTTTGATTGCAATACAACAAGCTGGGACCAAATTAAATCTAAATACCAACATAAAAGGATGGTTTATGTGCACAAACATTTTTCAGGAAAGAAGCTTTTATGATGCCTTGTAAAACAATGAACTGATTTACCCCATTTTTAATAGGCTTCGTTCATTTTCCAATTAGAAACTATGAACCAAATTTCATCAAATTATCTCCAAAATTGCGAACTTTACTTTGCGCACAAGGTTTACATGCACAGCTAGCCAGCCAGACAGACATAGTAAGATCGGTATGCTTATAGGTGGGTATAGGACCAAAATTTGGGATATTTGCAAACAAGCTGTCACCGTGTTCATTTAGAAGCCAAATGAAATTTGTATTTAGATTATTTTAAGATTTGTTGATCTAAACTCACACATATTCGACTTTCTCATTGCAGATTTACCTTTCAATTGCCATTTTATTGGTATCAGTATCAGCACGTCCACAAGGCGATCCTATACCAATTCTTAGGCAAGAGCAAGAAGTCAATTTCGATGGCTCCTATAAATATTCATATGAAACTGGCAACGGTATAACGGCAGAAGAAGAAGGTTACCTTAAAAATGCAGGAACTGATGCAGAAGCTCAGGTATTTGATAAATTTAAGGTTTTATACACTTACCCTTTATCATGCCACACACTTTTTCAGATTAATACAAATAAGAAGCGTTTTGTTTTACCAAATAATGCTTCTTGATTGTATCTACAATTTTGTCTGTTAAACAATGAAAATGGTTTAACACAGTTTTGTGAATGAATGAATGAATGTACGGCTGAATAAATGAATGAATAAAGTAAAGCTATAGAAAAAAAAAACCAAACGACCACGACATGCACAATCAAAATTGAAGATGACATTTAACAACAATAAATAATTCACTTGTAAATTAGCCAAAAGCAAGAAATAACTATTTACAACGAATTTTCATGCAGAAGATCGATTACATTTTAATTTTGTCATGCTAAACGCTCATTACCATGCAAAAGCATTTGTCGAAAGATATTTTTGTTTGTACAGACACTAAAAGATAACGGGGAATTATTTTTAAAACAGAAAACCGGTTAAATTTAAATTTTGCAAATAATTTAACTGGCTAAAAGAAGAACGTTAAATGTGTACAAAAAAAATTAAACCGTCGAACATAAGCAAATGATAAACCGACAGTAATACGAATTCATCTTAAATGATTATTTTAGACATAAACATTGATTACACCGTGTAAAACATGAAATGCAAACTTCTTCTCTTTTGGAATTTCATGAAGTACTTATGTATATAAAATGTCTTAAACTAACCACTAGAAAAATGGCCCATTACAAACAGTGTTGTCAAAAGTTTTATACATACAAATGTATATAACAATTCATTAAAACAATTTGCCAAACTTTTTTTACAATCAATTTGTTGTAAAACTGTAGCGTAAGTAGGTATCCACACTGTTTCCAACATAAATACTTCTTTTACTTTAAATTTATGTAATTAAAAAAAAGCTTTTGCTTCTCTTATTTTTCCTTAGTCATAAGCAGGGAAACCAGAAATATGCAATTGCATGTTTTTCCTTGTGCGACTAATGAAGGCAGAAACAATATATTTATCCGTTTTAGAGCTTTTTATGAATTTTGCAGCATATTTTAGTTAAAAGAGCCTTTTTGCAGCATTTTTTAGGTTTATAGCGCATATTTTGCCTTTTTAATGCATATTTTGATACATATTCAATTTTAGATTTTAGATGCCTACAATAGCTTTCGCAGCAAATAAAAAAATTTTTTTTTTTTCGAAAATCTGTTACTTTAATTTTGACATCTATATTTAATTTTTACTATTAAATTGTAAGACAAAGCAGGTTGTCATTAAGAATAAATGTTATGCGATTTGTATCTAGACCAATCTTTTAGTATTCCGATTGACTCAGAATCACTTCTTAAAGTGATATAACGTTGTGCATCCATCCGCTTGGCTGGTTGTCTGTCCATGTTAGCCTTGTGCGCAGAGTACAAGTTCCAATTTTGTAGATAATTTCGATGCCTCCATTCTATAACATTCTAAGTCGAAAATATGAGTTTTGAGTTACGAGCTCTCAAAGTTTTCACGCGATATCTCACAACCTATATAAGATACGCCATTTTTTCTTTCACTGTTTTTAGTAGAATTTGAGTAGAATTTTTATAGTATTTTCTGAATTTACAAATTTTAATTGGATCATAGCTAAAAATGATATAAAATGTTTTAGCACGGTGAAAACATTGGCTATTGGTCGTCTAAGTGTATTTAGCATGTTTTTGATAGGTCTATTGTTTTTAAGTTAATCACCTAAGTATACATAAAATATTTTAGTTTGGACAAAAATTTTAGAAAATTATATTTTCCTACATAGACGAATTTTTAGTTAAAATGTTATACAAAAAAAACTATTATTTTCTTTTTAAATTAATTTTATTCGTAAAACAAAAAAGAAAATTAAATATGTATAATAATTCAGTTCAAACAAAAAGTAGTTATAACATAAATTCAGGGTTACTTAAAAATAATTATAAGAATAAAGATAACAGAAACAGTATTAATGCAGTATAACATTAAATAAGTAGAAACTATATTCTATTATTTAGTCGTCATTATCTGACACGACTACATATTCTTTTCCATTAAAACCATAAAGTTGTCTGTAGAAATTTTGGTAAAATTTTGGAATTAAATTTTGATCACACAGATATAAAAGATCTTTTCGGTTTTCTTCCGTTATAGGAAATCCGGATATGTATGCTTTTGGTATTTCTTCAATAACAATTTTATTTTCTTTTCTTCTCTTCCTAGTTTCATCATATATCTTTATTTCTTTGAAATTCTCATCAAATTCATATCTATAAAATAATTTATAATTTTGTTCTTTATAAACTCTTATTTCTCGGATTTTTGATAGACATAATTTTTCATTTTGTATATTTTTTGTCCAATTTGTTACAGAAGCAAATTGCTTGAAATCCAAAAAATCATCATGGTCCATTTCAATTACATTGTATAATGGCGGTGTTTTCTTAGCATTTCTTATCACGGAGTACCATTCTATCGGCGTGTATATTCTTTTATTTTTCTTGCACTTCTCTATAAGTGCATGAACACCATCGCCTTCATTTTGAGTATGACCCTTTTCTAAAAATTTGTGACTAATATCGATTTGTAGTTTTCGTGCAATCCATACATACATAGAGAATACAATTTTATTTTTGTTTTGACCTCCACAATTGTCAGACCATAAATTAAACTTATGTAGATATCCCGAATTCTTTATGTTTTGTTGATATAAATTGAAATAAACATGTGGCTACTTCTATCGCACCTTTCTTTGCAATTGTTTCATCCCATACAAAACAAGATGCTATATTGGAACCAAGCTCGAAAATTGTGAAGTTATAAGCATGTAATTTTCTTTTGTAGTAAAAAGTGCTCACTTCAGCACAAGGTGATGACAAAATTTTTTGAAAATCAAAGCAAACTGTAATAACATTATCGTTTTCAATACACTCTTTTTTGTCGATATCCTTCAGTTCTCTAGATTTTTGTTTACAAAATAAATGGTGATTGAATTGAAATTCAATGAGCTTTTTTCCTTCTTCATCAGAGTTCTTGAACTTTTCGCATAAGTCGAATAAATCCTTTTTTGGAATATAAAATGAAATATTGAAAGAATCTTTAAAAACATCGCGATATTGTCTTAATGTCGCTTTTAAGCTGATATCAATTGACTTTTCGGAGAACCAAAATTCATATAAACGATACATTTCAGTAACCGACGATATTTCACCATCCAAGTACTTTTTTTGTACTCGTTGGCGACAGTAGTGTGATTCTACTAAAGGAAACTCGTTAACATGCTCTATAACTATGTCTCTTATTCGACTTAAAGTTTTATTTGCCATAGAATGCTTTCCTCTTTTGTCGGGTGATATAAATCCCGCATTAGAATGCTTTTTGCGTATCACGGTTTCGATTGTCTGTTGAGATATTGACAATGTATTTATAAACATGGGTTTGCAGACTTGTTCTCTTATTTCATTCCCATTTTCTTCATAACTTAGAAAATACTTTCTTGACTCATTTTTTCGCGAATTTTCTATATTTGTACAAACTTTTTTCTTGTGCAGTGTTATTAAATTTGCTATAAAAGCCCATTGAAGTTCCTTGCTGCCATTTTTATAAAAATTTTGAAAAATTTGTGTTCTTGTATCTTTAGACAGCTTTTGTGAACATCTCATTCTACAAGTTTCTTTGCAACCTTCTTTTAACTCTTTCTTTGGTACAAACTGACCTTTTTTATTATAATGATCCTTTCCATGGTTTTTTAAATATTTTGCTATATTTTTGTTCCACTCGGATGGACGTCTATGTCTTTTGCAAAAGTTTTCGGGTGGTGTATCAAATTCCGGATTTAATTTTTTCTTTTTTAATTTAGGAGTTATTGGACTAAACTCTGGATTTGATTCTGCTTCCGACGAATTACTTGACGGATTATATTCGCTGCAACTGCCGGGAAATGGTTCTAAAAGTTGAAGCGATACTTAAAATAAATTATATAAAAAAGTGTTTATAAACATACCTATTGCAGATGAATTATTCGATGTGTTATATTCGCAGTCACTCCCGGGATATGCATCTAAAAAATCAATTACTTAATATAAAAAAATTTAAATATATTAATATAAATATATCACATACCTAGTGAATCAGAATTTTCACTATTTTCATTATCAAATTTAGACGATTTTTCGTTTGCTGGACTTTATTTCCTGTCGTTTGCTGCTCTTTATTTCCTGTCAAAAAAATCCAATATAAATAAGCACAACATTTAACTTAAGTCGTGAATTTCTTACGAACACTTTCCTCACGATTATATGACATTGAACTTATACTTTTTGATTCACCTTTTCCTAATAAAAAACTTATTAATTATTTTAGATAATATGGAAATCTAATAAATAATACCTCTCACGTTATTTTGTGCTAAATTTATCATTTTTCTTGCACGCGAAATCATTTTATATCCGAAAATACAAAAATTAGGCGTCCGATTTGGTTGACTACTTTTTCCAAACTAAAACATCTTATGTACACTTACACGCACAAAATTCTTTTTTTAATTCGGGGAAAAACCTTTTAACTACACTTACAGACATTAAAAAAAGCACACTAAACATACCAAATACACATAGAAAACACAACGTTAAGAAATGTCCCTTCCATAACATACTAAGTCAACTTAGTTTTCTAGTGAATTTAAAATTGTCCAAGCAAAAGTATTCTAAGTGTACTTACTACATTTTAGAATGGAAAATTTTTACGACTATGTGTGTAGTCTAAGTAAATTTATGCCTATAACTTTGGAACGGATCGGCCCATCTTAACCAAATTTTGACAGTATTTAAATTAGAGAACGTAGGATTCAAAAATTCAAGAACATTAAAAACGTTCTAAGTACACTTAGAACGTTATAGAATGGAGGCGTCGATTTGATCAAAATAGACTCTTTGTGGCCGCAAGCTATCTAATTATGATGGTATTTAAATTAAATTCGTGCCAAAAATATTTTACTTTAAATTAAATTATTTTCGAATCGATTCACATTTGCTCAAAGCTCCCGTCCTTAAGTAGCTTTAAATTACTTTTAAATGTTAACATTTGTTTACAATTAAGCGACCGTAACTAAAATCCCCTTAAGACAAAAACCCATATTAAACATAATATCTAGATAATAATCGGCGCAAACATCTCTTATATGAATTTTAACCTTTTTTAGGTATTGTTGAATATTGTGTCCTCAAATGAGCAATTTTAATTTTTAGGGCATATTTTTAACATTTTTAGGGCATATTTTCCAGTTTTGCTGCATATTTAATGCGCATAAAACGTGTTTTTTAGAGCATATTTCTGTCTTCCCTGGTCATAAGCCAACAATAGAATCGTAGAAGCAACATTTTCTTTTTGAGAAATAAAGGCTTATTTGAATATCTATCTATATTCTTCTTAAATATGTAAAAGAGTTGCGTGTTTGAATGTTTATGGGGTAAAAACGCGAAAACTCGGTAACCTTATATCTTCAAAACTAAAAGAGATACAAAAAAAATTTAGTACTTATGGTTGTTCTTTAGAAAAATAAGCGGACAGGTGTCAGGTACTTTTTTGAAATTCGGCCCTTTTAGGGAGCAAACGGGAAAACCTGAATTTTGGAACTTTTTCACCAGCCCATCTATCTTTTGAACCAATAAACATAGAAACAAAGTTTATACCACATTCGATACTTATCAAAAAAATACGAACATTAATTTGGTACTTTTTCGAAATTCGAACATTTAGGGGGGGGGGTACTTTTTTGCAAAACATTTTCCTCCATTCATTGACATATTCGTACTAAATTATGGGCTGCCACTACAATACTGAAATTTTTGATATTTTAATGGGGGGGGGGGGGGGGGTGGAAATATAGTACCCAAAAAAGGAAATACGGTAAATTTAATATTTTTCTTTAGCTTTTTGATTCTACTAAAGTATCGGGTTACATGCTAGTTTTAACCTAGAAAAATAAGCTTTGACATAAAAATATGTCCACGAAGAAAAAGGAGACGCTAACGAAGTAGCGGGTATATATATGCTAGTTTTATATATAAATACAAATACACCTACAGCCAACTTCAATTTAAAAAGTGTGAGAATTACAAAACAAAGCAGAACTGCAGAGTACATGAAATTTGAAAATTTGTATGACTCAAACTTTAAGACCGATTTGTTTTTATAAAAAAACACTTTCCAAACAACCGTATACAAAATACTCTAGTAATTGGTCGATTTAGGTAGTTTTCTATTGGATCAAATCCTTTCGTTTGGGAGGGGAAAAGGGAGCTATATGGCTGTTGGCCTCTTTTTCCCAATGAAGAACTACAGATTAAAGAAATTTGGTTAACGCAATGTCTAATTTGCCTATATTCTGTTGCACAGTTAACCTGTCTTCAACTGCAAATTATTTATATTCCGTATAGATAACCCTGCGTGGAATTTGAGTCAATAAAATGGAATGACTTGCGGTAGGTGAAAACAAGACATATCACTTAACTGGTGTAAAAGTGTTTAAAGTGTAGTCCTGTGACTGGATGTTGTGTGGGCTGAGCTATCTTGTTATATTACTTTTTATGAAGCTGATCTATCATGTTAACATGGTAAACTCGGGACAAAATCTACAAAAGGCAGTATTTAACCGAAATAAAATGTGTCCATTTAGGTAATTAAAGTGACCTGATACACAGTGTAAAAAAGGTGAAAAATAACCCCTCCTTGGATTAAGACCTGGCTGCTCTCACTTTAGAACTGTCACGTGACAAGTTTAATGTTAGTTACCTTTCCCCTAGGTAAATTCAATCAGCTAACTCCCAATTTGTACATGTATTTTGATAGGTTTTGCCAACAAATACTGTATTGCCGGTATATTGCTAAACCCAAAATCATGAACTGACAGTTTAGCAATCTAATAAATATATGTCGAGATTAAGTAGTAGGCAGTTTGTCGATACATTGAGAAAACGGCCATTTAATATTATTAAATCATAAATTAAATAACGACTTATAAAAATCAAAGTTTACGCAATTGTGTTGTTTGATCATTTCTCAGTCATTTATGGACCGCTTTAGCCGGATTTCAAAAGCAAAATTTTTTTTTTTTTATTTGTGATAGAAATATGGAACACACGAACTATGACCAATCAAAAACTCGATTTAGGTTTTTTGGTTTCATTTACGTCAATTTGCACTAAGAAACGTTATATACAATGTAGAGTCTATGATCAATATTTTTAAAATTACAAACGGACAAATTTTTAAAACAATGGGATTTGTGCTGGCAACTATGTGAATTTCTTACCAAAAGCATGAAGATTAACTTAAATCGAAAGAGAGAAAAAAAACTCGCTCAACTGCCAAAATGGCCTCACTATGTAATTGTGTTAGTGCCGGTTCACACATGTCCAGTTTGACTCGTCAAGTCTTGAGCTTATTGATAAGAAGGGAGAAGAGATTGCCATTTCTTTTCCCCTCTTTCCTAAAAACTCAAGACTTGACGAGTCAAACTTAACGTGTGTGAACCGGCACTTACTAACGCACGAACATTTCTAAGAGATTTTTTTGTTTGGTTTGAGAGTATTTCGATTCTAGGTGCATAATCTTTTCTGCCCAAAATTTAATTATCTTTTAAATTAAAAAAATATTAACAAGAACGCCCAAAATTGTTTCGTATTTATAATATTTTCTCTTTTATTTAGTTTGCTGGCGGCTTCTTTTCGTACACATCCCCCGAAGGTATACCTATACGAATTACATACGCCGCCGATGAAAATGGATTTATTCCTCAGGGAGATCATTTGCCGACACCTCCTCCAATTCCACCAGCAATTCAAAAGGCTTTAGATTACCTGGCCACAGCTCCACCACCAAGAGATCAACCATCATCGCCCAACAACTTTAGAAGAGGTTAAATTTTTGTCTACGGATGTTTTTATGTTTTTACTGTCATGTGCCTTCAATATTTCATTTATACTATTTTGTAAATACGAATAGATCGTGTAAACGAAAAGTAATTACTTTGATAAATCTTTTTATTTCAAACATGTGTCACTTTCTAAGTGTCAAATGTCGTACGTATGCTGTCATAATATTTTTTTCTTAAAATTAAAGTTTTTCTTTTATATGTATGTACATACATATGTATGATGTGTTAAAAAATATATTAAATAGTCTGTGTTATATACTTTTTATTTTACATATACATACATACACACTTTTGTATATATTTATGAATAAAGTTTAAATAACTTTTTAAAAAAAAATTTGAATTTATTATCATGCAAGGTCAAGGCGAATTAACTCCAGGTAAGCTCAACTCGTCAGCCGTTCATCAGCTATATCCACGGCGAATTAAAAAAATGGTGCAACGTCAAAATATTGTTTTGTTTCTATACTGAAATTTGACAACAAGTCAGAAAATTGCAAAAACAAAATACATGGGGCTTTTTGTAGTTGTAGAGTTGCACTTACCTGTTATAAATTCGCCTTGTGCAAGATTTTATATGCACAAACGTATTGAAAATATGCAAGCAAGAAGAAGTAAAAAACCAACAAATAACCTTAAAAACTTATCACAAAAGCATTTGGTTCGCAAATTAATAACTTACATTTCTACCGTTAAACAGTTTTACAACTTATTACACTGAAAAAGTTATGCTTCATAAATCTAATGAATCAATTTCTTTAAATTTTTTTTCTTTAATCCAATTAAAAATTTTAGTATGGGAATGAAACTTTATAAATTTAATAAAACAATTTCATTAACACTACGAAATTGAGTTTCGTTAATTCGTTAAATTTTTAATCGGATTAATGGCAATTTAATATCTCTTTTAACAGAAAAATCCAACTAATTGCTACCATTTTTTTAATCGATTTTTTAAAATAAAAATTAACTACAAGATTTTGTTTTGTATTCCCAAAAATTAGTTTGATAATAAAAATTAACTATTAATTAAAATAGATATACAAATATAAAAATTAACTACATAGTAAATTTAAAAGTTTTATAAAAGCAATGAAAAAAATTCATTACTATAACGTATTTCTTCTATCTTCTATATATTTAAAACAGGATGTGTGTTGGTGTATGTATGTAACGTATGGACTCCAAAACGGCTGGGCCGATTTTGATGAAATTTACAGGATATCTTCAGAATATTCAGGGGGTGACACTGTGAAGTCTAATTTTCGGTCTGCGGGCGGAGTGGCGTGGCAAAATCCAATTTTCATATTGCACCACCAACGACATCTATATAATTTGGACGATTTTTTCTTTTAAATGATCGCCATGTTCCAACTTAGATATATACGAAAAGAAAATTTTGCCCCACCCACTTTTACGCCCACTTTTTTCAAATTGCCTAAAGTCAGAAAACGGCTCCATCGATTTGACAAATGTTCGTATAAATCTATTTTAAGTTTTCATCGAAAGAAAAATTTACCACGCCTACTTTTACGCCCAATTTTTCTATAAAGCGCATAACTTGAGAACGGCTGGACCGATTTAGACGATTTTTTCTATTAAATGATTGCCATGGTCCAACTTAGGTTTTTACGGAAAGAAAATTTTGCCCCGCCCACTTTTTTCGATTTACCTAAAATCAAAAAACGGCTCCATCGATTTGACAAATTTTTCTTTTAAATGTTCGTATTAATCCATTTTAAGTTTTCATCGAAAGAAAAATTTACCACGCCTACTTTTGCGCCCACTTTTTCCATTAGCGCATAACTTGAGAACGGCTGGACCGATTTGGACGATTTTTTCTTTAAAATGATTGCCATGATCCAACTTTACGGAAGGAAAATGTTGCCCCACCCACTTTAACGCCCACTTTTTTCGATTTACCTAAAATCAGAAAACGGCTCCATCTATTTGACTAATTTTTCTTTCAAATGTTCGTATCATTTTATCGGATTTTAAAAATCGAACGCAAACATTTTTCCTAATTTGGACAGGACAACGTCTGTCGGGTCAGCTAGTTGTTTTTATAACTACAACAAACTTTGAAAAACACACGTATGCACGCATAAAAAATGCAATGCTTAGAGATGAGACTAATAAGTTTTATGAGAATAAAACCCTCACTTTTTAATTTTACTCTCAGAGTGGCAATACCAACGAAAAGTTTAACATTTTTTTGACTTGATTCAAGAATTGTATACTTATTTCAAGAAATTCTGGGATTGATTTTCGAAATTAATCTCATTTAGGATTGTTTTGAGTACGTTTTAGTGTTATTCGTACTTGAATTATTGAGTACGACTCGTACTTAAAGTAATCATAAAAAACTGGATTTATCCTGAGTGTTTTTCTTTCCGTGCACTCATCTAGATGACAAACATTATTCAGAAAACAATTTTCAGAAATTACTGAAAACAATTAAATTCGTAGATTTTAATAACGAAAAACAGAACGCCTTATACGACATACATATTAAAACCATATCAAGAAATATTTCATCTAAAAGGAGAATCCATAACCACTAACAATTTTTAATAAGTTGCGTTCGAGAACACAAAAGTTTTTACTATTTTTTACTAAACTTTACCGCATTTTACGAAATTGCGTTCGAGTACACAAAATACAGAAAATGAGAACATAAATTGAGAGCGAAAACTGACAGTTCTTGTCTGAGTATTTACAAATTTTTACTGCAGAAATTTTTGCAGTAAAATTTAGGAAATCAAAAAAACATATGTTTCAAAAGGTAAACAAACAAAAGTAACAAATAAAAAGCATACAAATTGTGAAAAAATTGTTAAATAAAAGAAAAATTTAAATAAAAATTAAACTAAAACAAAAAGCGAATATGTAACTATTAATTAATTAAACTTGTTTGTGAAGCATTTATTTGGCTAAATACAAACTTTTCAAATTTTTTTGGTTATGTTAATTTTTCAGAGTTGTAAAAGTGTAAAGTATTAGGGTAATTAAGTAATCAATAGCAAAAAAATTATTCATGTTCTTTTAAATAATTTAACCCGCTACAAATTAGTAAAATCAAATAAAATAAAAAACAAACAAACATGAAAGATAACATAAAATAGTTTGTTTGTATTTTCCAAAAATGTTCGTGTTATAAAAACTATTTAATCGGGTACCGATAAGAAAACGAGTTAAGTAGTCAAAAATGTCAATATTTTTCACGTGCCCCAAGAAAGCAACGATTAATAGCATCGGCGGAAATTAAAAATCAAGGGATTTAGTGGCAACGCCGAAAATGACAATGAACGGATCTTTTGGATATGATTTTAGAAATATTTATATAGATATAGGTTATATAGGTTAAAATCCAGAGAAAAGTGGGTTCTTCCAAAATGGTCAGTAGAAATCGTTGCTGATTTATGACAGCCAAACTAGTCAGTGTCAGGGCATAAGCTCAATGGAATATGGAAAAATACCACTTATTTAAATATTAAAAAAAATCAATTTTTAAGAACATCGTCAGAGCCGTTCCAGAGAAAAGTGGGTTCATCCAAAATGGTCAGTAGAAATCGTTGCTGATTTATGACAGCCAAACTAGGCAGTGTCAGGGCATAAGCTCAATGGAATATGGAAAAATACCACTTATTTAAATATTAAAAAAAATCAATTTTTAAGAACATCGTCAGAGCCGTTCCAGAGAAAAGTGGGTTCATCCAAAATGGTCAGTAGAAATCGTTGCTGATTTATGACAGCCAAACTAGGCAGTGTCAGGGATAAGCTCAATGGAATATGGAAAAATACCACTTAAATATTAAAAAAAATCAATTTTTAAGAACATCGTCAGAGCCGTTCCAGAGAAAAGTGGGTTCATCCAAAATGGTCAGTAGAAATCGTTGCTGATTTATGACAGCCAAACTAGGCAGTGTCAGGGCATAAGCTCAATGGAATATGGAAAAATACCACTTAAATATTAAAAAAAATCAATTTTTGATAACATCGTCAGAGCCGTTCCAGAGAAAAGTGGGCTTACCAAAATGGTCAAAAGAAATCGTTGCTGATTTATGACAGCCAAACTAGGCAGTGTCAGGGCATAAGCTCAATGGAATATGGAAAAATACCACTTATTAAAATATTAAAAAAAATCAATTTTTAAGAACATCGTCAGAGCCGTTCCAGAGAAAAGTGGGTTCATCCAAAATGGTCAGTAGAAATCGTTGCTGATTTATGACAGCCAAACTAGGCAGTGTCAGGGCATAAGCTCAATGGAATATGGAAAAATACCACTTAAATATTAAAAAAAATCAATTTTTAATAACATCGTCAGAGCCGTTCCAGAGAAAAGTGGGCTCATCCAAAATGGTCAAAAGAAATCGTTGCTGATTTATGACAGCCAAACTAGGCAGTGTCAGGGCATAAGCTCAATGGAATATGGAAAAATACCACTTAAATATCAAAAAAAAAAATCAATTTTTAAGAACATCGTCAGAGCCGTTCTAGATAAAAGTGGGTTCATCCAAAATGGTCAGTAGAAATCGTTGCTGATTTATGACAGCCAAACTAGGCAGTGTCAGGGCATAAGCTCAATGGAATATGGAAAAATACCACTTATTGAAATATTAAAAAAAATAAAATTTTAAGAACATCGTCAGAGCCGTTCCAGAGAAAAGTGGGTTCATCCAAAATGGTCAGTAGAAATCGTTGCTGATTTATGACAGCCAAACTAGGCAGTGTCAGGGCATAAGCGCAATGGAATATGGAAAAATACCACTTAAATATTAAAAAAAATCAATTTTTAAGAACATCGTCAAAGCCGTTCCAGAGAAAAGTGGGCTCATCCAAAATAGTCAAAAGAAATCGTTGCTGATTTATGACAGCCAAACTAGGCAGTGTCAGGGCATAAGCTCAATGGAATATGGAAAAATACCACTTAAATATCAAAAAAAAAAAATCAATTTTTAAGAACATCGTCAGAGCCGTTCTAGATAAAAGTGGGTTCATCCAAAATGGTCAGTAGAAATCGTTGCTGATTTATGACAGCCAAACTAGGCAGTGTCAGGGCATAAGCTCAATGGAATATGGAAAAATACCACTTATTTAAATATTAAAAAAAATCAATTTTTAATAACATCGTCAGAGCCGTTCCAGAGAAAAGTGGGCTCATCCAAAATGGTCAAAAGAAATCGTTGCTGATTTATGACAGCCAAACTAGGCAGTGTCAGGGCATAAGCTCAATGGAATATGGAAAAATACCACTTATTTAAATATTAAAAAAAATCAATTTTTAAGAACATCGTCAGAGCCGTTCCAGAGAAAAGTGGGCTCATCCAAAATGGTCAAAAGAAATCGTTGCTGATTTATGACTGCCAAACTAGGCAGTGTCAGGGCATAAGCTCAAAGGCATATAGAAAAATACCACTTAAATATTAAAAAAAATCAATTTTTAAGAACATCGTCAGAGCCGTTCTAGATAAAAGTGGGTTCATCCAAAATGGTCAGTAGAAATCGTTGCTGATTTATGACAGCCAAACTAGGCAGTGTCAGGGCATAAGCTCAATGGAATATGGAAAAATACCACTTATTTAAATATTAAAAAAAATCAATTTTTAAGAACATCGTCAGAGCCGTTCCAGAGAAAAGTGGGTTCATCCAAAATGGTCATAAGCTCAATGGAATATGGAAAAATACCTCTTAAATATTAAAAAAAATCAATTTTTAAGAACATCGTCAGAGCCGTTCTAGATAAAAGTGGGTTCATCCAAAATGGTCATTAGAAATCGTTGCTGATTTATGACAGCCAAACTAGGCAGTGTCAGGGCATAAGCTCAATGGAATATGGAAAAATACCTCTTAAATATTAAAAAAAATCAATTTTTAAGAACATCGTCAGAGCCGTTCTAGATAAAAGTGGGTTCATCCAAAATGGTCAGTAGAAATCGTTGCTGATTTATGGCAGCCAAACTAGGCAGTATCAGGGCATAAGCTCAATGGAATATGGAAAAATACCTCTTAGATATTAAAAAAAATCAATTTTTAAGAACATCGTCAGAGCCGTTCTAGATAAAAGTGGGTTCATCCAAAATGGTCAGTAGAAATCGTTGCTGATTTATGACAGCCAAACTAGGCAGTGTCAGGGCATAAGCTCAATGGAATATGGAAAAATACCACTTATTTAAATATTAAAAAAAATCAATTTTTAAGAACATCGTCAGAGCCGTTCCAGAGAAAAGTGGGTTCATCCAAAATGGTCATAAGCTCAATGGAATATGGAAAAATACCTCTTAAATATTAAAAAAAATCAATTTTTAAGAACATCGTCAGAGCCGTTCTAGATAAAAGTGGGTTCATCCAAAATGGTCAGTAGAAATCGTTGCTGATTTATGACAGCCAAACTAGGCAGTGTCAGGGCACAAGCTCAATGGAATATGGAAAAATACCTCTTAAATATTAAAAAAAATCAATTTTTAAGAACATCGTCAGAGCCGTTCTAGATAAAAGTGGGTTCATCCAAAATGGTCAGTAGAAATCGTTGCTGATTTATGACAGCCAAACTAGGCAGTGTCAGGGCACAAGCTCAATGGAATATGGAAAAATACCTCTTAAATATTAAAAAAAATCAATTTTTAAGAACATCGTCAGAGCCGTTCTAGATAAAAGTGGGTTCATCCAAAATGGTCAGTAGAAATCGTTGCTGATTTATGGCAGCCAAACTAGGCAGTGTCAGGGCATAAGCTCAATGGAATATGGAAAAATACCTCTTAGATATTAAAAAAAATCAATTTTTAAGAACATCGTCAGAGCCGTTCTAGATAAAAGTGGGTTCATCCAAAATGGTCAGTAGAAATCGTTGCTGATTTATGACAGCCAAACTAGGCAGTGTCAGGGCATAAGCTCAATGGAATATGGAAAAATACCACTTATTTAAATATTTAAAAAAATCAATTTTTAAGAACATCGTCAGAGCCGTTCCAGAGAAAAGTGGGTTCATCCAAAATGGTCAGTAGAAATCGTTGCTGATTTATGACAGCCAAACTAGGCAGTGTCAGGGCATAAGCTCAATGGAATATGGAAAAATACCTCTTAAATATTAAAAAAAATCAATTTTTAAGAACATCGTCAGAGCCGTTCTAGATAAAAGTGGGTTCATCCAAAATGGTCAGTAGAAATCGTTGCTGATTTATGGCAGCCAAACTAGGCAGTGTCAGGGCATAAGCTCAATGGAATATGGAAAAATACCACTTAAATATTTAAAAAAATCAATTTTTAGGAACATCGTCAGAGCCGTTCTAGATAAAAGTGGGTTCATCCAAAATGGTCAGTAGAAATCGTTGCTGATTTATGACAGCCAAACTAGGCAGTGTCAGGGCATAAGCTCAATGGAATATGGAAAAATACCACTTATTTAAATATTAAAAAAAATCAATTTTTAAGAACATCGTCAGAGCCGTTCCAGAGAAAAGTGGGTTCATCCAAAATGGTCAGTAGAAATCGTTGCTGATTTATGACAGCCAAACTAGGCAGTGTCAGGGCATAAGCTCAATGGAATATGGAAAAATACCACTTATTTAAATATTAAAAAAAATCAATTTTTAAGAACATCGTCAGAGCCGTTCTAGATAAAAGTGGGTTCATCCAAAATGGTCAGTAGAAATCGTTGCTGATTTATGACAGCCAAACTAGGCAGTGTCAGGGCATAAGCTCAATGGAATATGGAAAAATACCACTTATTTAAATATTAAAAAAAATCAATTTTTAAGAACATCGTCAGAGCCGTTCTAGATAAAAGTGGGTTCATCCAAAATGGTCAGTAGAAATCGTTGCTGATTTATGACAGCCAAACTAGGCAGTGTCAGGGCATAAGCTCAATGGAATATGGAAAAATACCTCTTAAATATTAAAAAAAATCAATTTTTAAGAACATCGTCAGAGCCGTTCTAGATAAAAGTGGGTTCATCCAAAATGGTCAGTAGAAATCGTTGCTGATTTATGACAGCCAAACTAGGCAGTGTCAGGGCATAAGCTCAATGGAATATGGAAAAATACCACTTAAATATTAAAAAAAATCAATTTTTAAGAACATCGTCAGAGCCGTTCCAGAGAAAAGTGGGCTCATCCAAAATGGTCAAAAGAAATCGTTGCTGATTTATGACAGCCAAACTAGGCAGTGTCAGGGCATAAGCTCAATGGAATATGGAAAAATACCTCTTAAATATTAAAAAAAATCAATTTTTAAGAACATCGTCAGAGCCGTTCTAGATAAAAGTGGGTTCATCCAAAATGGTCAGTAGAATTCGTTTCTGATTTATGACAGCCAAACTAGGCAGTGTCAGGGCATAAGCTCAATGGAATATGGAAAAATACCTCTTAAATATTAAAAAAAATCAATTTTTAAGAACATCGTCAGAGCCGTTCTAGATAAAAGTGGGTTCATCCAAAATGGTCAGTAGAAATCGTTGCTGATTTATGACAGCCAAACTAGGCAGTGTCAGGGCATAAGCTCAATGGAATATGGAAAAATACCTCTTAAATATTAAAAAAAATCAATTTTTAAGAACATCGTCAGAGCCGTTCTAGATAAAAGTGGGTTCATCCAAAATGGTCAGTAGAAATCGTTGCTGATTTATGACAGCCAAACAAGGCAGTGTCAGGGCATAAGCTCAATGGAATATGGAAAAATACCACTTAAATATTAAAAAAAATCAATTTTTAAGAACATCGTCAGAGCCGTTCTAGATAAAAGTGGGTTCATCCAAAATGGTCAGTAGAAATCGTTGCTGATTTATGACAGCCAAACTAGGCAGTGTCAGGGCATAAGCTCAATGGAATATGGAAAAATACCACTTAAATATTAAAAAAAATCAATTTTTAAGAACATCGTCGGAGCCGTTCTAGATAAAAGTGGGTTCATCCAAAATGGTCAGTAGAAATCGTTGCTGTTTTATGACAGCCAAACTAGGCAGTGTCAGGGCATAAGCTCAATGGAATATGGAAAAATACCACTTAAATATTAAAAAAAATCAATTTTTAAGAACATCGTCAGAGCCGTTCTAGATAAAAGTGGGTTCATCCAAAATGGTCAGTAGAAATCGTTGCTGATTTATGACAGCCAAACTAGGCAGTGTCAGGGCATAAGCTTAATGGAATATGGAAAAATACCACTTAAATATTTAAAAAAATCAACTTTTAAGAACATCGTCAGAGCCGTTCCAGAGAAAAGTGGGCTCATCCAAAATGGTCAAAAGAAATCGTTGCTGATTTATGACAGCCAAACTAGGCAGTGTCAGGGCATAAGCTCAATGAAATATGGAAAAATACCACTTAAATATTAAAAAAAATCAATTTTTAAGAACATCGTCAGAGCCGTTCTAGATAAAAGTGGGTTCATCCAAAATGGTCAGTAGAAATCGTTGCTGATTTATGACAGCCAAACTAGGCAGTGTCAGGGCATAAGCTCAATGGAATATGGAAAAATACCACTTAAATATTAAAAAAAATCAATTTTTAAGAACATCGTCAGAGCCGTTCTAGATAAAAGTGGGTTCATCCAAAATGGTCAGTAGAAATCGTTGCTGATTTATGACAGCCAAACTAGGCAGTGTCAGGCCATAAGCTCAATGGAATATGGAAAAATACCTCTTAAATATTAAAAAAAATCAATTTTTAAGAACATCGTCAGAGCCGTTCTAGATAAAAGTGGGTTCATCCAAAATGGTCAGTAGAAATCGTTGCTGATTTATGACAGCCAAACTAGGCAGTGTCAGGGCATAAGCTCAATGGAATATGGAAAAATACCACTTAAATATTAAAAAAAATCAATTTTTAAGAACATCGTCAGAGCCGTTCTAGATAAAAGTGGGTTCATCCAAAATGGTCAGTAGAAATCGTTGCTGATTTATGACAGCCAAACTAGGCAGTGTCAGGGCATAAGCTCAATGGAATATGGAAAAATACCACTTAAATATTAAAAAAAATCAATTTTTAAGAACATCGTCAGAGCCGTTCTAGATAAAAGTGGGTTCATCCAAAATGGTCAGTAGAAATCGTTGCTGATTTATGACAGCCAAACTAGGCAGTGTCAGGGCATAAGCTCAATGGAATATGGAAAATAAACCACTTAAATATTAAAAAAAATCAATTTTTAAGAACATCGTCAGAGCCGTTCTAGATAAAAGTGGGTTCATCCAAAATGGTCAGTAGAAATCGTTGCTGATTTATGACAGCCAAACTAGGCAGTGTCAGGGCATAAGCTCAATGGAATATGGAAAAATACCACTTAAATATTAAAAAAAATCAATTTTTAAGAACATCGTCAGAGCCGTTCTAGATAAAAGTGGGTTCATCCAAAATGGTCAGTAGAAATCGTTGCTGATTTATGACAGCCAAACTAAGCAGTGTCAGGGCATAAGCTCAATGGAATATGGAAAAATACCACTTAAATATTTAAAAAAATCAATTTTTAAGAACATCGTAAGAGCCGTTCCAGAGAAAAGTGCGCTCATCCAAAATGGTCAAAAGAAATCGTTGCTGATTTATGACAGCCAAACTAGGCAGTGTCAGGGCATAAGCTCAATGGAATATGGAAAAATACCACTTAAATATTAAAAAAAATCAATTTTTAAGAACATCGTCAGAGCCGTTCTAGATAAAAGTGGGTTCATCCAAAATGGTCAGTAGAAATCGTTGCTGATTTATGACAGCCAAACTAGGCAGTGTCAGGGCATAAGCTCAATGGAATATGGAAAAATACCACTTAAATATTAAAAAAAATCAATTTTTAAGAACATCGTCAGAGCCGTTCTAGATAAAAGTGGGTTCATCCAAAATGGTCAGTAGAAATCGTTGCTGATTTATGACAGCCAAACTAGGCAGTGTCAGGGCATAAGCTCAATGGAATATGGAAAAATACCACATAAATATTAAAAAAAATCAATTTTTAAGAACATCGTCAGAGCCGTTCTAGATAAAAGTGGGTTCATCCAAAATGGTCAGTAGAAATCGTTGCTGATTTATGACAGCCAAACTAGGCAGTGTCAGGGCATAAGCTCAATGGAATATGGAAAAATACCACTTAAATATTTAAAAAAATCAATTTTTAAGAACATCGTAAGAGCCGTTCCAGAGAAAAGTGGGCTCATCCAAAATGGTCAAAAGAAATCGTTGCTGATTTATGACAGCCAAACTAGGCAGTGTCAGGGCATAAGCTCAATGGAATATGGAAAAATACCACTTATTTAAATATTAAAAAAAATCAATTTTTAAGAACATCGTCAGAGCCGTTCCAGAGAAAAGTGGGTTCATCCAAAATGGTCAGTAGAAATCGTTGCTGATTTATGACAGCCAAACTAGGCAGTGTCAGGGCATAAGCTCAATGGAATATGGAAAAATACCACTTAAATATTAAAAAAAATCAATTTTTAAGAACATCGTCAGAGCCGTTCTAGATAAAAGTGGGTTCATCCAAAATGGTCAGTAGAAATCGTTGCTGATTTATGACAGCCAAACTAGGCAGTGTCAGGGCATAAGCTCAATGGAATATGGAAAAATACCAATTAAATATTTAAAGAAATCAAGTGGTATTTTTCCATATTCCATTGAGCTTATGCCCTGGCACTGCCTAGTTTGGCTGCCATAAATCAGCAACGATTTCTACTGACCATTTTGGGTGAACCCACATTTCTCTGAAATGGCTAGGAGTATTTTATTCAAATTGATGATAAATTTTCTTTTAAAAAATTTTTAAAATCGTTGCTTACTGTCATTGCCACTAGATTCCCAAAATTGTTTACTGGTAATCCCTCATATTCCCCTTGGTTTTATTTCCGGCGTTGCTATTAATCGTTGCTATCTTGGCGAACGTAATGGTCATCAGCAGTTGCCTTTATTTTACGAATTTTTACAAATTTTGCGTTCGCGTACCTTTTTGCACAACAGCATTTTGTGAGAGAAAATTTTTGAGTTTACTCATTTACTGCATTTTACTGTAAAAGTACTCAAACGCACCTATAGACAGACAAGTACAGAAACTATTACAACAAAATATCAAAGAGCCATCAATCAATCCATACAGCTCTCCTTTTTTATTGGTTCCTAAAAAAGGACAAGATGACATAAACCCAACACGCTTTTTATGTTTCACGTACTTTTTGTATGTATGTGTTTAGTTATTTGTTTCTTCTTATATCTTCTCATATCAGTCTTTTAACAGAATTAACCGAAACAATTAAAAATGTTAAAATTTTTAAAAAACTCTAATGGGATAATGGAGTATTTTATATGTTTAGAGAAATCCTGGAAAATGATAAGTGAAATAATTTTTTCCAAGTCAAGTTTTGGCAAAACTAAAGAAAAGAAGAGCGTTAATCCTAAACATTTAAAATAAATTACTTTTCTAAAAGATTATTTTATAAGATCTCCTTTAACTATTGAAATAACTAATGAAATTATCTCAGTTTATTTTTTTATAAATACATATTTGGGAGATTCACAAGATAGTCATAAAGTCTTATCTTAAAATAATTATAAGAAATATATATCGTCGGCTGAATATGCAAACCGGCTAAATGCACATTTTATATAAATTGAGATTGTGATTCCTATCAAACTGCAAATAGGAAAAATAAAAAGTTTTTTGGCTCTCCTGTTAAATGTGCTGAAAGTGACTTAGCAGGTTTGCATATTAAGCCGAATATATGATTGGTGTGGGCTATCGCTTATAATTTAGTTTTCTACTGTACAGTTATGAAGAATCAATGAACACTGGGGCTAATCACCGCATACGATATCGAGCAAAATTTATCGAAATTACTTATTTTGGTATCATGAAACTCGACATCGAATAAAATGTACTGTAATTGGAAATAATAACATTTGATATCGAGTAACTAGACATTACATTTATCGAGTTTTCATTCGATACGTCAGTGTTTATCGTATGCAAAAAAATTTCGATAGTTTTTTCGATACGATCCCAGCATTAAAATTTTTATTTTGTTTGAAACACAAAAATATATACAGTCAAATCCCGATAATTCGTACCCCGAAAAATCGTAATTCCCGATAATTCGTAATAAACTGTCGGTCCCTTGACAAAATCTAGTTAATTCGTAAAATTTCCATACATTTTGGTCCCCTCGCTAATTCGTAATTTTTTTGTAAAATAAAATCTTCTTTACCTCTTATAAATCGTAATTGTTTGCTTGCTACGCCTTATAATTCGTAATAAAAACAACAGAAACATGGAAAGAATGATTTTTTGTTTACCACTATTTTATGTTTGCTTGTGTGTGGGTTTATATTCTTAAGATCAGTTTGTTACATGAAAAATTTTTATGTATAATTTTTATATATTTTAATTTTAACAATTGTTTTTTATATTTTTTTTATTGTTGTAGTAAATAAATTCAAAAACCCCGCTTATTCGTATATATTTTATTTTAACCCCGTTAAATCGAAACCCCGCTAAATCGAAAACCCCTATAATTCGTAAGAAATGGCCGGTCCCTTGCGATTACGAATTATCGGGATTCTACTGTATTTTAAACAATTGTAAAATATTATTTATGATATTATGACGATATGACTTGATAGCACACCTTGTGTATTAATTGGAAAATGCATATTAAATATTTATAATTAATTTTTTTTTTTTTGTTTGCTTATTTTAGTTCAAGAATTGTTATGTTTGGTATATATATTATATAAGTTTATATATATATATATTATATATGGGTACTTCCAAGATTGTAAACGGGACATTCGCACACGTTTATATTGACAAAACTGTAAAAACAACCTGATTTTCATTTTTTAAATTAATGATTCTTTTAACTCTCAATTAGCTCTTTAATTTCCGCAAATGATATTTTTCGCTTACTGTCGTGGTTTCCGAGAAAGCAAGAGTAACAAATTCTCACATTCCTTTTTCTTTAATTGAAGCACAGCCGCGAAGAACCTTGTAAAAGCCACTTTTTGCAAAAACTATTTTTTTGCAGATAACCGTTAACATTACTCTCGTACACTGTTTAAACCTAAAACACCCAAAATTATGCATCTGAAAGCCTTTAAAAAGGACATACAAAGAGTCAGCTAGTGGAAGAACGTTGTAAGTTACTTAAAAATTATACAAAGTAAATGGTTTTAAACGTGGAATAACGTTTTAAAAATCATCAGTGTTGATGCTTTGCGTAGTGGAAGAACGTTTTAAATGGCATCATGATTGTGGATATGAAACGTTTTCCACTAAAAAAAAGTTATAAACTGTAAATTTGCATGTAATTTAAGTTTTAAATTTGTTGATATGTTGCATAAAAAATTTTTATTATCATTATTTTTAATAATCTAAAAAAATGAAATATTAATAACCTTGCTTGGTTTTTAAAAAACGTTTTTTTGCTCTCCTGAAAAAATTTATCTTGTAACTTAAAACGTTATTCGCGGCTGTGCTTCAATTGTTAATTTTTTCAGAATTTACTTTGAAAAACTTGTTAAATTTATGATAAAAAGGCTCAGCAAATAACAAGGAACCAAAGTTGTTAAATTTTATTTTGAAAGTCAGCATTCGAATCCTTAGACCAGAGTAGCCAGTAAAGGAGTTTTTACTCTAGATTCAGTGGGTTTTATTTCATTTGGCGGAAAGTTTAGGGAATATAAATTTTTAGGGGGCATTAATTTATATTTATGGGATTTTACTATTTGCTTCTCGGTACATAGCAATAACTAAGAAATACTATATTTTACAGATTGTTTTTGGTTGAGCAAAAATCGCTAGATTCCCGCTATACGTGTCTGAAAATCGCTTGATTTCCCGGGAAAATAGCTAAACTAACATTTTTGAACATAAGGCTAAAAGTATCATAATTTTCAACTACTCTAGTTTGTCTTCGTAGTAGATAAATAAGTTACAACATTCTTAAATTTGTTCCTGCTAACAAATTTAAGAATGTTGTTGTTGTTTCGTGGAATTCAAATAAGTAAAATTTACAATGTTAAGCTTTTTGAAAAGATAGTGAAATAAAGCGTTTTAAGGGTGAAATATTCTTTAACTACATAAATAATACGTGTCACAACTTTAATCTAACACCCTTACTACTCTTATGAAGATGACAGCAACCTTTGCGATTCGTATTCATTCAATTATAGACCAAACATGTCGGATGTTGGTGGTTAGAGGCAAAACATGAATGATACGCTTGGGCGAGACCGAACAAGGTGCCACACAGGCTTGCCAGCTTTGCACTTTTAGTGCTAGATTAAGCACATTTTTTCAGAATTGGCGCTAAGAATTTCGAAAAAAGTTCTGAGTTTTAGCTTAGCACATTTTTATAATTATTTAGCATTTTTAGCACTTTTTTAAGATCCTAAAACTACTTAAAACCTTACATAATCAATTCAAGTAAAGTATAAATTCTTTAATTGTATCAAGAAAAGTACATACATATTAGGCATATAACTTTTTACAATTTTGCAAATAGAAAAAATTGCAACGAATAGTCGAATAGAGCATATTTTTTTTTTAAATCACATTAAAGTTTTCGCATCAAACGCAATTACTTTTTTTAAAATCTCATATAGTTATTTGTGAAAAAATTTATATTAGTGTGACATGCAATGCTAATATGAATTGGCAGGGATATTCATATTATTACCGATAACAAGGCGGCCATAAGATCCTTGGAGAATGTGTTTATCACTTCGAAACATTCATTGGTCACCCATACAGGGAAACTGCATGGCGGATTCGTTGGCGTATGCAGGCACTATCTTGAATCGAGACAGTTCAACATATAATGTAGGTGTTATGATTTTTGTATGACGTGCTAAATTCCCAATTTTCCATATTTGATAAATACACCGAAATTTATTGTTGAGGGAAAGCTAGCCTCTCCTAGTGAGTAAGCAACTAATAGCGCACAAGTTTCACCTTATTACCAGTCAGAGGTGGCACGATGAAAATACCTGTGGGCAAACCAGGAAAATCTGGCCCATTATAGATGAAAAAAGGACACGAAGGGCATTACAGCTGTCCAGAAATCACCTAAGGAACCTAATTGCGGTTATTACTGGCTACTGGCCCATTGAGAGGCACGCCCAGAGACTGGGGCTCCCTTATAATGACTTATGTATAGAAAATCAAGACATGCGTAAGCCGGAGGATTAAACACAACCAAAAGTTTAATCTTTTGTTACTTAATTTTTGAATTTTATACTTATTCCAAGAAATTCCGGGATTGATTTTCGAAAGTAGTCCCATTTAGGATTGTTTTTAGTACGTTTTAGTTTTATTCGTACTTGAATTTTTGAGTACGACTTGTACTTAAAGTAATCGTACAAAACTTGATTTATCCTGAGTGTTTTTCTTTCTGAGTATGTATATCAATATGATCTGTACGCATAACATGAAAGGTTTGTGTTCTGTTTTTAAAAATATGTTCAATATCTGACCAAAAATGGAGTACCACTTCCCGAAACTCGTATGGTTGTTCGTAACAGACGTTTGTTCCTCAAGAGCCCATCCTTTTGTGGTCGATTGGCCGGTGCATCGTACAACGCATAAGAATTTATTAAAAGAGTGAATAAAGAGGCTTCAAAGGAATCATACCCCTATTAAAATTAATATATAAGATTTTAGATGAATATGAAAAAAAAATTCCACGGAATGACAAACTTAGTACGTCCTCATTCACCACTAGTAGTGTCATAAGGTACATGGACATTTTGAAACTTTTTGTTGTGTTATAATATCAATGGAAATTTTGACACTTTTGGACATTATGACATATCACCGTTAAGGGTACTTTAAGGCTAAACAGTCGTAAATTTTACGATTATTTTGCAATTTCACCTGTTTTAATGCAAACAATATAATTTTTTCACGCACAGCACAAGTTATTACTTCAAGTTTGAAGCTGAATGCTGATTTTCAATACCACTTGTTGTTTTTACGCTCTCATGTCTGTAATAAAATTTTGGAATCGCAAAATTAACGTGTGCATGTGACTCTACTTTTGAAAATAATTAAAACTCCAAAATGATTAATTAGATAATTAAGGCCATCATTCATAAAGCAATTGCTCAAAATGATCAAGTGCAAATAAAACGATATTGAATTTATAAAGTGATTACCAAGCTATTTTTAATAAAGCAATTAATCCTAATTGTTCTGTCTGTCCTATCAATTACAACCCCGAATTATTCGCTATTACAAAAGTCTACTTGTAGGTCAATTGAACCACCCTCCCCCATCTGTTTGCAGCACAAAACGTATAACAAAGTTTTGTAAAAGTGGATCTGATTCATATTGGTTTTACTATTTAATAATCTTGGTAATGAGATATTTTAATGGCAAATTTTAATTTATAACTCAGTTATACGTTTATATTACTTTTTTTTAATGTCTTTAGCATTTTAATATTTTTTATTGACACAATTAAAGATTTAGTTGTAAATCATCTACATATAAAATATTAGCAATTCCGTTACACAGCCGATGATGATTATTTACACATTGTTGTTCTTGCAAAAATAAAAATAAATATGCAAATGGCAATCAAAATAAAAGTGCAATATTCGGCAATGTCGAATCTAGTCTACCCTTCACGATAGTATTAAAAAACTTTCCAAAACCCTTAATTCTGACGTGCAATTGTAAAGGGGCATTTTCAACATCTAAAATCTACTTGTTATATATAAGAAACATCTAGCAGTTGTGCCAAACACCATTATTTTGGGACAAATGAAGTAGTTATTATGTTATTTATGTACCGATCGGGCTGGAATTTCAAAAGCAAACTTTAACGAAGTATATGTGACATTTAGGGTTCCCAACTTTTTTTGTTGCAATTAAAGTACATTGATTATTAAAGGTTAAGAAAAAAAAGTACACAGTATAAATATAAAGTACAATTAATTTCTTTTTATTGGTTTATTTAAAAACGTTTTTAACTGCTTTTCGCCAGTTTTATCAAACAATTACACTGTGCTAGAATTTTACACTTTTTTCTTAAGACAAGCCGGGCAACTGGTGCTTTAACCCAATTTGGGTACGCAGACAATACCGGTTAAAAACGGTTCAGTTTATTGAAATAACTAAAGAAAAAACGAAAATCTGCAATAAAATTTCCTTAAAACGTTAAATATTTTTCTAACTTGCGCAGTCGTTTTAGAAACATAACTTTTATACTATAAACGATTAAAATCTTTTAAAAACTTTTGATTTTATACACAATAATCGAAAAATTTTAATATTTGTATGGGAGCCCCCTTATGAAGTGGTGATAAAGGGCAATTATGTCTCCAGAAATTGTTAAGGCCACTTCTTGGCTTTTATGGTACGTTTTCTTCATTATATTTCTAGTCTGTATTTAACATTTAGTATGGGAGCCCCCTTAAGGAATGGCAGGCAGTGATTTGAAAGAATTTTGCACTCGTGTTTTAAAAATAGGCAGCTATTGTACTAAAACAAAACAAACAAGTGACAAAATAGTGCTGTCAGACTATTTTTTTTTTCGAAAAATCGTCCTGCCAATTTAAAAAACATCAACAAATGGCCCTGACTAATATTAATTAGTTGTTCTTTAGTTTTTCTAAAAAAAAAAACTTGTACAATAAGTATTATAATTTTATGTCTAATAAAACCTGACTAATATAACCTGAATCTATTTTGAGTTCTAGATAAATCGAATCATACGAAATAAAGTATTTTCGCGTACTTTATTATTCTCATAAAGTATAGAGTACAATTACTCGAAATAACGTACAATACTTTATTATAAAGTACGGTTGGCAAGCCTAGTGACATTATCATATAACAACTTAGTCCCCATCTTACCTGGGGTCTACGGAAACTCCATTTCATTTTGACGAATAGACAAACTGGCAGACGGACTTCGCTAAATCAACTCCGCTTCTCAAAAATATCCTTGTTATGTATTAGGGTCTAAGATCAATGGTATACCTTATAAAGGTATACCCTTTCATCCTGTCGTGAAGGTAGGGTTGGCAGATACCAAAAGTCAAATAACTGGACAATAACAAAAATTCACCTGGATTTTGAAAAATAACTGGAAAATTTGAAAAAGCACTTAATTAAAAGAAAAAATTAAATTTTTGAAGAATTTAAGCAAAAATGTTTGAAACATTTTGCAACTTTTATCAAAATCTAGTCTTATAAAATTGTAGCCTTTATTCGGTCATTTGAATGGATTCTTGGGAATAAAGATTATCAGAAATTCCTTGCACAAAAAGTATTGCTAGTTGGAACAACTAAAGCTGGAGGTCCATGCCACGCGTTTTTGCCTCCACGCAGCGCATGCTTTTCTATCAAGTTACATGCAACTCTTTTTATGCAGCAGCAGCATAAGTAAAAATAAAATTTAATTTGTCAAAATCAGCTGATTTGTTCGAACGCTGCGTGTGACGCTTGCAAAAGTAGAAAGTAAACCTACTTTTCGCCTCAAGGCATCTACACTTTTGTGCATGTAGCTTAAGCCTAGATTACACTATCTCACAAGTCTTACGTATTCCATAATACTTTGTGAGACAGAAATCTAATGAGTTTTGTTGCGACTGTCAAAAAATCTAATGTAACATGACAGTTTGTGTTCACTCCACCACACAAAGTATAAACACTCACGCATGAAAAAAATGCAGCCCTGATCCAATGAAAAGTATTATTGTTTAGAAATTTTTCAAAAAACGATGAAGTCGTATGGGACGTCAAACTTTTTTCATAATACTTGTCATTATCGTGACACATTGCATTCACACTATCACACTTTGTCATATTACTTGAGTTTTTGACATGAATTAATATAAAGTATAATAGTGTAATCTAGCCTTTACTACGTATAACTACACAGATTCTACTTTTTTGATAGCTGCGTATGCTGCGAAAAAGCAATAACGCGTGGTGTGGACCTCCAGCTGAACAAACGAGATCAATTTATGTAAGTTTTGTACGTTATTTTTATAGCATTTTTGAAAAACTGGACCTCTCTCTCTCTATCTCATTAATTGGAATGTCTGTCGGCAAATTAGAAATTGTTTCCTTACAATTTATTCTTAGTATATGATTTTGTTCTAAACAATAATAAATGATAAAACAAGTAATTTTTCAAAATTAAATAAAGTAAAATAAAATAAAATTTTAGCTGGAACCTGGACAAATCCAAAAAAACTGGACAATCCAGGCTATTCCAAGCCGTCTGGCAACCCTAGCTCAAGGGTATACACAAGCTATAGTTGGAAATTAATGGTAATTAGGCACGACTTTCTTAAATCTCTTGTCCATCATAAGTGGGAGCTGGGTTTAAAAACATGAATGTTTTTTCATTCTTATATATTTTTAATATAAACAAATAAGCATCAGACTCTGAGACATATTTCTTGGGCTTTCTAATAACTTTAACATAATTTAATGTGTAATTTTCTCAACATTAAGCAGGGCTGGGGTAAAAACGCATTTTCTTGAAATTGTTATGTTGGTTCTAGAAAAAACAGGCTTGGAGATTAATTGGACATTAAATGTCTATTTGCTTTAATGTAACTTTTTTTACGTTTAACACATTATTAATATGGTGGGGGGGGGGGGGGGGGGGGGCAATATTCATGAGTTAGTACGTATGATAATTGGATAGGAAAAATATAATTTTTATAGAAACACATTTTCTATGAGCTGCTATTTAAAAACTGGAGTTTTTCTATACCTACACTCATAAAATTATTACAGTAACTGATTGTAGGTTATTAAATTCGTTTTCGGTACTGTTAAAATTGAATAAAAATATAGTTATTTTACGAATAAATTTATTTTTCAACATTTATGTTTGTTATTAAAAAAACAAACTACCAAAAAATAATGTTTTCCGTATTTTTTTTTTGTTAATTTGTTTGATTTTTATCGGTTAAAATATATTTTTTAAAAGTAAAAACTATTCAATTTTAACGAATATGATGTTCAATAAATAAAAAACTTAGAAATTACTGAAAAAATCATTTGTTTTAAATGAAATGTAAATGATCCGTTTTTTAATTGAATTTTAATTTGTTTCAAATGAATTTTCGTTTGAATTTAACTACATAATATTTTGAGTGTACATAAAGGGTGTCCAAGTTTTAAGTCCAACTTAATTTGACATTTTATTGTTCTAGTTACTGACAAATTCAACCATTGAGCAGCGCGCTAGTATTGTTGAAGCCTATTACGAAAATAGGCGTTCAAATTAAAATGCATTCGCCCTGGTCTGGCGGTGTCATCGGCCCGTACTTCTTCGAAAAAGAGGTCGACCAAGCAGTTACCGTGAATGGTGTTTGCTATCGCGAGATGATAACTTCTTGTGGCCAGAAATTGAGGACACGGACCTTGACGATATTTGGTTCCAACAGGATGATGCCACTTGCCATACAGCCAAAGAAAAAATGGCTCTTTTGCGCGAGAAACTCAATGGCCGTGTTATCTCACGACCATGTGATTTGACACCGTTGTGCTTCTTTCTTTGGGGATATTTAAAAGAAAAAATGGAAGTCAATAAGCAACGAAAAATTCAAGAGCTAAATGATGAGATAATTCGGCACATTGACGATATTGAACCTCAATTATGTTTCAGAGTCATTGAAATTATAGACCATCGGATTAAGTGTGCCACAATAGCCGCACAGAAAAAATTTGTTTCGCCAATTAAAGCATTAATCAAAAATAAAATCAGTTTTAATTAAAAATGTTATCAAATGAATTAAACATTTAATCAAGTAAATCAAACGTTTAATCAAGTGAATTGTAAATTTGTTTACTGGTGCAAATTAATAGTATCAATTAAACGTTTAATTCACTTGAATAATTTTTTAAATTTAAACTGATTAATTTTTGATTAATGCTTTAATTGTTGAAAAAGTTTTTTCCGTGCGTGGCGAGCATTTAGCCGATATAATAATTAAACATATTTAAATAATTCTGTGAAAACTTCTTACTTTTTTACAATTAACATCGTGCGCTGGACCACCTTATATATGAAATTCAGAAAAATACTCGAAATTCTCGATTTCGCTTTTACAAATGCCAATTCACACAATGCAAGTATTGTTGATTAGATTTATATTGCCTTAGTGTTCAAACAACTGCGTCGGGGAAAGCCGACGTTTTTTTTAATGCTCTCACATATAGGACTCTATTCTCCCAACAATGCTACCATACCAGGGCTGCCAGATAATTTTGTGAGAAAATCGTAAATTTCCTGAGAAATAATAAAAAAATCGTCTTTCACGCTTAGAAAAATGTAAAAAAAAAAATCGGGAAACGTAAAACTTAGTTTTTTTAACAATTGAAGCACAGCCGCGAATAACGTTGTAAACGCCACATTTTGCAAAAACTGTTTTTTTGCAGATAACGGTTGACCTTACTCTCTTACACAGTTTAAAAATCAAATCAACCAAAACTATGCACCTTAACGCCTTTAAAATGGCGTACAAAGTGGCAGCCAGTGGAAGAACATTGCAAGTTACTAACAAAATGATGAAACCGAAATGGTTTTGCGAAATAATGTTTTAAAAGCCTTTTGCATTAAAGTTTTTATTATCATTATTTTTAATAGTAGAAAAAAAAATTGTTTAAACAAATAACTCTGCCTGTCAAAAAATCGTTTTTCTGCTCCCCTGAACAATTATTATTTTGTAACTTAAAACGTTATTCGCGGCTGTGCTTCAATTGTTGTTTGATAAATCGTGTAAGAGATACAGGAAGTATTATATAGTCGATAACCGCATTTTTTTATGGTAGGGCAAAACTGTAACACGACGAAATTCTTCCGCAGCACAGTGAAATACGCTTCTTCAATCGTTGTGTGCATCGTTTAAGAATTTGGTAAAGATTATCTAACGAGTCTTTCATGTCAAGAATCGTATGAGATTCGTGTAGATATTCAGCCTGATTACGGTTGGCATTGGCGTTAACGCCTGAGTCGTTTTTTGTATTGGATTATAAAAACGACTTTGGCGTATACGCCAACGCTAACCGTAATCAGGCTGGTTATCTTACAACTCGTGAAATGTTCGCCGTATAATTGTTTAAAAAAAATGATTTATGCATAGAGTCGTAAAAGATTCAAAATTTTAGTTTTTGTATTCTGAAAAGACTTGCATATTACAGCCGTACCTAAACAAAAGCGGAGCGCTTTTTCTAGTTTCTGAATAAAGAGGCCTCAACGCTTTGCAATTGGAAAACCCGATTTTCACAGCTCGTTTAATAGTGAATTTTGCCGCAATTGTTAATTAATAATGGAAATTTAGCTATTTTTGGTCAATTTTGTGGCTTTTATTAATCAAGAAAGCTTTCACTACTGTTCGCGACACAACGTTAACGCTCTTGCTAAGGTAACATTCTGCCTTCCGCTCTTGTAACGGTACGGCTGCTAAACATTCCAAGATTAAAAAAAGAACGTGTCAGAAAATTTAATGTTTTATTCAGACTTTGGAGACTGAAGAAAATCGTCACTTTTTAGAAAAAAAATCAGTAAATCGGCACTTTGCTATATTCGGAACAAAAAATCATCAAAATGACGATAAATCGTCAAATCTGGCAGCTCTGTACCATACTTTCATTGAATTTCATACATTTTGTAAAGACTGAGTTCATATGGCTCATGTCTTATTGACAAGATTCTTCCTTTTTCTTCTTTGAACATGAATTGGCGTTCAAATGATTCATGTCATGTGGACGACATGTTTTTTATTTTGTATAATAACAATAACAAAATTAAACAACAAATGAAAAAGCAAAACGTAAAGACAGTACTCGTTTCTTTTCCCCTCGTCCCTCTCGCCAATAAAGTAGCAATCATGGCAATAAGACATGAGCCGTATGAACACAGACAAACAGAAAATGTAAATCAAAAGAAAATTAAAATTGAAGACTCAATTCTGTTTGAATACTTATTTGTAAAAATATTTCTGGTTTAACCTTTATGTGCTCGGTAGTCTACATTTGTAGCATTTTTGCAGAAAAATTTGAATAAAAAAATAATTTCCACAACAGCAGGGTCCGAAATTTTCAGTAGCTTCTTAAAACTCAATTCTTAGCAGTTTTCTACACTAACACGTTAAAAAAATATTAACAGCTCCCCCCAGACCCTACTTTTCAAAAAGACCATCACCTGGTAGGTAGTCTACAAATGTAGACACCATATAAAATGTATGGAAATTCGCATCACTCTCTTACTTACCTCAAAATTTTTTTGAATGCTTTCTTGTTGACGATTGTGTATCCATCAGTGATGCCAACAATAGGGGTTTTTCGGAAAATTTCAAGCGTAGGGAAAAAGGACAGATTTTTACATTTAAGGCAAATGAGGGAATTTTCAAAATATTACCTCATTTTCAATATATTGTGTAAAAATACGTAAATATTCGTATTATTTTAATTTAAAAATAAAAATTGTTCATATACAATAACATTTAAGTACATACTACTAGTCCTTAAACCAAAATTCGGCTACGCATTTGAGAACTATTCTCTTATTTTTGCTACTTGCATATGCACTCACATTCGCTAAAATGTTTGCGAATAATAAAAACGAATATTTAATAAAAAAAATAATCGAACCTTCTAAACTAAGAGAAATCAAAAGATTAAATTTTGATTTTTTTAAATATTTTTAATGAAAACTTTTAAGGATATGGAAGGTATTATTTAAAAGGAAATATTCTTTATATATTTATTTTTTAATTTTACAGAACCTTCCCTTTTATTTGGTACCCCAAGTTTGCTTTAAATTATTAGATACTTATAGCCTATTTCCGATGTTAACAAAATATATTTATTTGTATGCCTGTTGCTAAAAACAATATTATAACGTATTATAACGATTTTTTTTAATTTCTCCCGGCAGCACTGGTATGCTGGTGCTTGCATATTTGCCTTTATTAGATTTTCTAAATATCCATTAAAGTATAAAACTCTGCTTGTTTTCCATACAAATACAAATAGACTTCCGACCGCCGACGTAAGTTTACAATCCCGAGCACAATTAAGCAACAGTGGCTGAGGGGTATACATCATTCTTAAAAGGGCTTTGGAGTCGGAGTTTGAGTTAAAGAGTCGAAGTTGAGGTTTTTGTACTGGCGTCGAACTACCCACAAAAACTCGCGATTCCAATATCAAAATTTTTCGGCATATTTAACTATAAAAAAAAATTAAATTCAAATAAGGACCAGTAGTCATATACATTAAACATCAAGGTTTGAGTAGGAGTCGGAGCGTGGGTCGGACTTGGACTTAAAACATGATAGCAGTTGGAGTCAGAGTTAGAACTATTTTTTGACGACCCCACAGCTCTGATTCTTATATTAAAAAAACAATACAACTTGCACTGTGTGAACTCCAACAAATGATCAAAGAAGGAAAAGTAAGGACTTTATTCATAACACTTGCACTGTGCGATCTTTGGTTAAGGGATAAAAAAAGCTCTTTACGTTTAGAGCTACGGCTGACACTAAACAACGAGCAGACTATAAAGCATAATTTAAGGGATAATAAATATAAAATAAATCAATAATTTGATGTGTAACAACCTCTAATAGAAACAAAGAGTACCCTCTTTCATAGTAGAGCACAACTATCAAACTCATCATAAAGTGCTTCATTTAATGATGACAGGTCTGCAGATAAAATTTTAACACATACTTACATCAAGTATTAAATTAAGACAAACTTATGAATAAGCAAGAACGGAGAAATCAAATACTTAGCAACAGCAACATCTATTACAACTGCCACCAAGTGCTTTAGAATCGAACATGTCGTGGGAAAGAGTTTTTGATATGATCGGGTTTCTAATTATAAATAGCAATTAGTAACTGATTATTTTTTTTCTGGTTCTAGTTTGTGTATACCGACGTATAAATAGCAATAACGTCGTTACAAAATGTTTCATTTTTTATATACCACTGCAGGCCTTTAATTTGCAACGAATCGCTGTTCCAACGCAATGTTCCAGTCATTGCAAGCAATGGTGCGTATTATCATACAAATAGTTCATAAAAGTCCAGGAATAAAAAACAATAATTATTTGCAGTTTTTTGCCGTGCTACTCCTGGGAGTAGTTCTGCTGGTAAATGCACAAAACGATGGCCGTTATAAGCCACCTCCAACGCCAAAAGCTCCAAGTGAGGGTCGTTATCGTCCCGTCAGCGACGGCAGATATCGTTCTGGTAGCGATGGTCGCTATCGGGGTGGTAATGATGGAAAATATGTACATGTGGATGTTAAGTATAAGCATGATGCCCGAGACGGTGGTCAATATACCGGAGACAACAGTAAATATCAACCTGATAAAAACCGTGGGGGTCCAGGTGGTGGGGCAGGAGGAGGTTCAGGAGGAGGCACCAAAACTCCTGGCAATGCAGGATCTGCTGCTGGACTCGTTGCAAAAAAGTTAGGCTCTGACAGTTCCAAATCTGGAGGATCAGGTAATTCTAATGCTCTTAATGCGGCTTCACTAGCAAAACCTTCAACCAAGGGAAAAGGTACCGGAGAAGGTGGCAATGGATGGGCCATAATACGACTGGAAGATAAAGTTGAACAAGATGGTTATCATTATCTGTAAGTTTAAACAAAAAAAAAAAAAAAATAACGCCACAATGTTAAATAACATTGGCATGTTAAGTGCTATAAAAACTGTAAATTAAGTTAAGCTTTTGCTTGGCTCCTTAAGATATGCCTTACTTTTTGAACGTTTTATTTTTTTTTGTCGAATTCTTTAGTTACGAAACTGAAAATGGCATTTTAGCTGAAGAAGCTGGTAAAATTGAAAAATTACAAACAGATGATGGACTCCGCTCGAAAGGTTTTTACGAATACACTGGTGATGATGGTCTGCTATATCGCGTGGATTATGTCGCCGATGACAATGGTTTTATACCCCAAGGTGAACATATCCCAACTGCGCCCCCATATGTTGCAAAACTACTGGCTTATTTGGAGGCCAACGCTAAGAACAATAAAAAATAATTAAAAAATTTATTATACGAACTTTAAATTGTGCTTGTTTTTTTCATTTAAACCAATTTCTTGCATAAATTATAATTACTTTTAATAAAATGTATACTGAAACAATCAATATGTTTTATTATTATTTTTCTAAGGCATTTGACTCATTGAATCGTAACTTGTTAGTATCAAAACTGAATGGTCAATTTTTGTTTGGCAATTCAGCGTGTAGACTAATGAGATAATTTTTACATGATAGAAGTCAGTTTACTGATGCCAACGGAACTGTTTCGACAACACTCAAAACGTTTAGAGGAGTCCCTCAGGGATCTACATTGGGTCCTCTCCTCTTTATGTTGTATGTTGATGATGTATTCCATCATGTAGATTTTGGTACGTGTTATACATATGCGGATGATATGCAATTTGTGTTAGATGACAATGGCAATGGTTTGATGTATTTACAGGCAAGGGCTAATGAAGTTTTGAGAAGGATAATTGATTGGGCGAAACATAATTACTTGCATATTAATCCGGTAAAAACTAGGGCAATGATGTTTGCTCATGATCCGGTTGTTAATGTTAATATTAGTGTTGGGGATGAGCAAATTGAATTTGTATCGTATCATCGTTCACTGGGCTTATATTTGGATAACAAATTGCAGTTTGATGTACACATTAATCACATCATTGCCAGGATTTCTTTTATTTTGGAAAGGTTTTACACATTGGGATGTTATTTGCCAATGATTATAAAAAGGCGTTTAGCCTTGGCAGTGTGTTTGCCCATTATTTTATACGGTCTTGAGGTTTATAGTGGAACTTCACAATACAATATGCTTAGGTTAGAGCATTGCTTTAACCGTATTGTACGTTATGTTTATGGTCTCGGGTATAGGACAAGTGTGGCATCGTATGTGATATCCTTTATTGGATGTGATTTCAGGAGTTTTGTGAATACAAGGCTACTTATTTTATTGTACAAAATTATTAGAAGTGGAACTCCACCTTATCTAAGGGATAGATTCTGCTTTGGGAGCTCAACAAGGACAAAAGTTATACTTCCACCAAGGTACACAACCTTGATTATGAAAAGATCGTTTTCTGTGCGGGGTATTACCCTATGGAATGCGGTTGTTCCGTACACTGAGAGGAAATTTTCACATTCTATTTATAAATTTAAGAGAATTGTTCTTGAGAATATTTGAGTACTTTATACTTGTTGATGTCAAATGTTTCATGAATCTTTTTTGTTATTTTTTCATTAAAAGAGGTTGCTGGATTTGTTGTCGTTCTTAATAACTGTGCATTTAAGGGGGGATTTAGAATTATAATTATTGAATATTAACTAATACTAATACTAATATAAAATGATAATGTCATATTGTATTTTCTGGTTTAATTTGGCCCTAGGGGCTTGTAAACTATTGAATTAATAAATAAATAAATAAATGTTAAAGTTTTCGATTTTTTTAACCCTAGAGGGGGACTGTTCGTCGAATCGAAGAAGCTCATTTACTTTTTAGCATATAACTTTTTTATGTTTGTTCAAATAATGCCCTTTTTTCAACAACATTTGCTAATGTTGATAACTTGTATTTAGTGGACGTACGCTGGATCTCATTGTTTTAAAGTGAAAATTAAGAGGTTTGTACTCGTCGCAACGACGAAGAGTAACCTTAGTGTAAGAAAACCCAAAAACAAACGACAGTATCTGAAAATCTTCATTAGTCTCTCGTGGCTCCTTATTTAAAAGGCAGATTCGAGACACCAACCTTGCAATTTAAAAAAAAAAAAAATACCTAATCTACACGAATCCGTCGAAAATGTTGTCAAAGGACCAAAAGAACTTAGAATTTGCCCCTTTCTGTCCCTATAGCAAACTCAGAATGACGAGAAGTACACGTTATATATGCCACAAAAGCACCTGTTGTGAACATAAAATTGAACTTTGTGTCTCATGCATGAAATAAGACTAATAACTAAATATTTTTTTCTTTTGTATTATTTAACTGATTATCTTTAAAGGCTGAGAAAGAAAATAGAAATTTATTTTTTACCTTTTTAGTTTTTGTTGTATTGAAGAGTTAATTATTTTAAAAAACGAAAAAAGAGTAAAAATTCGTATAGAATTTTAGAGAGAAAAATAATTTTTTTTATAAAACGCCTAAATACAACAAATTTTTGTTTAATTTTTAATTTAAAAAGTGTTCCTCTAGCATTTATTTTTTAAAAAGTTTGTCGATTCGACGAAAAGTAAGTAACCTTAATGTACTAAAATGAAGTGTAACCTTTCAGGGTTAATTGTGAAATATTTGGTGGTATGTATATTCATGGCACAGAGTACAAATCCGTTCGGAATCGAAGAAAACATATTTGTTTATTGATAGAAAGTGTATTTTGAGAGTTTTTTGGCTTTTCGTATACAGAAAACTCACAATTCGTTCATGAAAATAAAAATGGTTTCATTCCAAAAAAAATCTTTCGTAATTTTCTAAAGCACCAAAATACGGAATGAATTCCACTTCCGAACAGTTAATCAAAGTAATTTTTGGGTATGTAAAATAATTAACACCGTTTTCGTTACCTTCTTAATTCGGAACTTGATTTCGGGATTTTTACATTTAGGTTTTATAAGCTCGGGATTATAAAGTTCAGGATTTTAAAATTCAGAATTTTAAAACTCGGGATTTTGTTTTTTTTGAGATTTTGATAGTATCCCAAATTTTTAATTTGTTAAGTCGTTCGTCTCAGGGTTTGACAATAAAGAACCCAACAATTAGTTGATTAAGACCAGGGAAACCAGAAATATGTTCTTAAATACGCGTCTTATGCGCATTAAATATGCAGTTAAAACTTGAAAATATGCCCTGAAAATTGTTAAAAATATGCCCCAAAAAATTCATAAATTGCTAATTTGAAAACAAAATATTCCACAATTTAATAACAGTCCCATTTTATAAAAACAATCGAAAAATTATAATCGTTAAAGCCCAAACACTATAGTATTAACAGACGAATTTCCAAGATTTTACCAAGGCGAATTGACTAGAAGGTGGGGTCAAGTCAACATGTGGTGTTTTTTTTCGGTGGTCGACTTGTCAAAGTTTTTATACAAACTAGTTTTTTATGTAAACAAACCTATTTTTTTTTTACTAGCAATATTTTTGACAACCCGACCATAGAAGCAGTGTTGTTGTAGAGTTGACCTCACCTTCTAGTCAATTCGCCTTGGATTTTACCCTATTTGGAAACGATGGGCCGTCATCGGCTCACAAAAACAAAGTTATGTTAAGAGGGCAAAATTCATATAAGAGTTATTTGTGCCGAATATTATCCAGATATTAACATCCATACAAAATTGTTTGCCATAAAGTGATTTCAGGGACGGTCGCTTAATTGTTTATTAATGTTAACATTTAAAAGGAAGTTAACGCTATTTCTAGGTGGAAGCTTTGGGCAAATGTGAACTCATGTGAACTCAAAAAGAATTTTATTTGCAGTAAAATATTTCATTCGAAAATAATTTAATTTGCAGTAAAATATTTTTGGTCGAATTTAATCAAAATACCATCATAATTAGATGGTTAACGGACACAAAGAGCCTAATTTGGAAAGAAGTTTTGATGGGGAATATGTTAAATTACACGGGTTTACAGCCAAAAAATACCAAGAACGCCACATGCCTATATAAGTTAATTGGGACCTCCTGAACACGAAAAACGCTGTAATTTTTTTTTCCTAAGTAACGTTTTTTAGATAACGGTACTTTTGTGTTTTTCGGTGTATGGTCCCACTCAAACCCTTGTGGAGCCCAACCGAAAAATCTGATCGAAACAAGTGGCACATTGTTGGAAAGCTAATTGAATGCCTTTTCCGTCGATATGAAATGGCTGAGTTATGGCACCTCAAATACGTTAAAACTGATAGATTTAAAAAAACCGAATTTTATATGAGATGAAAAATATTGTCGTTCGACAAAAAAAACGTAAAAAATTGGCAAATTTTGAACTTTAAGGTGCCATAACTCAGCCATTTCTTATCAGATAGAAATTTTCAGCATATCGACGGAAAAGGCATTTAATTACCTTTTGGTTGGGCTCCACAAGGATTTGATTTGGGACCATACACCGAAAAACACAAAAGTACCGTTATCTAAAAAACGGTACTTAGGAAAAAAAATTACAGAGTTTTTCGTTTTCAGGAGGTCCCAATTAACTTATCTAGGCATGTGGCGTTCTTGGTACTTTTCCAAATTAAAAATTTGTAAAGCAGTGTTATAGACCCATTCTCACTATTTACACAGAAATCGTCCTTAGTACAATTAAAATATATTTAATCAAATTTGATCAAATTATAAACAACATTGCAACTTGTACTTTGCGCACAAAATTAACATGGGCAGACAACCAGCCAGATCACTTTAAAAAGCGATTCTAAATCGATCGGTATACTAAGAGATTGGTTGAGATTTCAATGAATTACATACATCACCAAAAACGTATTTAATTGTTTTTCCATATAAAAATTTTAAAGCTTAAAATAACATTTATCTTTAATGACCACCTGCATTGTCTTACAATTTTCGAGTAAAAATTATATTTAAGAAAGAAAAGTCAAAAATTCGCAAAAAAAATCTCTTTGCTGCGAAAGCTCTTGTCGGCATGCAAAAAAATGTAATATGTCTCAAAATATACCTTAAAAATGCTGCAAAAAAAGCTCTTTAAACTAAATAATGCAAAAATATGCACTAACAAATCGATGCTAAAAGTCATAAAAAGCTCTAAAACGGATAAATATATTGTTCCTGCCTTGATTGGTCGCACAAGGAAAAACATGCAATTGCATATTTATGGTTTCCCTGATTATGACTAACTAAAAAGGGTCATAATGTCCGTGGACCATATTACATTCCGTACATGGACTTTTTGACCTTTCAAAAGTGACATTATGTTCATGTAGTTTACGACACACCAAAAAGTGTCAAATTGTCCATGGACATCATGACGTTGGATGTTATGACATGCCACCTTACATGCTGTTAAACAGTTGACGCATGATTGATATAATTCGTGGCATACGACCAATAACGCTTAACAAAGTCGATCAAAATTGGACTGCAGAATGTTCTTCACCAAGAATAGCGGCAGCGCACCCCATATTCCTTAAATCATTTTCAAATGTTAATATCTCGTTTTTATTTTTCGAATAAAAAATTGTTTGAGCAACGTGCAGCAAAGTATGAAGAATACTAGTTATTCTAAAATTGTAGAGTCATTATTTTAATTGTATCCCTTTTACTACTAAATCATTAACATGCTTAAACTTTTAAGTGAGCAAACACGATATTAATTTTAATTTAACTTTAAAGTGCAAAAACCCAAAATAAAATTAAAAAAGTAATAAAATTCTTGTTTGAACCAAAAATAAATTTTGTATGTTATTGCTGTATTTAACAAATAATTTATGGCTGCTGAAAGAAAACAATTTTGTCTAAACAGAGTAAAGCCTGCCTATAACGAACCCCATAATTTTATCGTTAATAAACAAAATTCCCCAGTAAACGCATCTATTTACATAAATGAGCAGCATTATAGAAAATCAGCTGTTGTAGGGCTGGATATCTTTCGAACAATGCGCAATCATCAAACTTGTTATCTGAAAAACAAGCGAATAGGAAGAACAATTTGTACTAATAATGAATTCCTGATTCAAGCCTGCTAATTTTACTCCTTAAAAATGGGGTACTCAATCATATTAATTTAAGCTCAAGAAGAAGTTGTCTGATTGGATTGAAGGAAAAATAAATAAATAAACATATTTTATAGTTAACCCTGGAATGAATAGGCGGATACACGTGTGTACAATCAACATTAAACGTATAAGTGATTTTAGGGATTGGCCTAATATACTGGGATGACATACTAACGTTAAAGTATTTTCGCCAAATTTAAAAGAAAATTATGACATTAAAATCTGTTTTTTTGCAGCCAAGTATTTTACCTCCTGTTCCTGGAAAGGTGACAATACCTAAGCGGCAACGTTCGGAAGTAGAAGCAGCAGCCGTGATACAGCAACCAGGAACTAAGCGTCCTAAAATAGCACCGAAGCGAATGAACAAGTCCTTCAGCAAGGTGGCCAAGGGTCACCATGTGCGGCTTGCCATCCTATCATTAGGACAGGTTTTGTAAGGTATTATGCTCGATGTGGTATCGGTTAGTGAGATACCACGTAGGGCTAGGTCGGTTGCCACCATTACCGCCGAACCATCGGAACCTAAGGAGATATTGAATGTTGCAACACTCAACTTCCCACACAGAATTGGAAAGTAGTGAAGGTTTCAGCTACTGAAGGGTCCTTAACAAAGGCGATTATGGTGATTTACAAGCAATCCTTGGAACCACTAAGGGAGAAGCAGGGCGGAATCTACTTTGGCTTTAAAACGATCTTGCTCCGAGTCTATCGAAGTGATAACAAGGGAAATCCAGCTCCTTCGGTAAAAGGGGCCGAACCGTCTGAAGACAGCTTGTGACGAAGCCGTTAGCTTAAGTGCCAAAGATCACACTCAGTGGGTGATTTCTTTAATAGTTTTGGTGGAATGGAGGATGAAGGCGTACTCCTAGAATCCGACCACGAGGTCGTCAACATCACAGTAGTCGCCAAAATGGAGCATTGTGAAGGTTATTCAAATCAATATCCACCACTCTAAGACAGCATCTGCTGTATTGCTCCTCCAAGTAGCAGAAAGAAGGGAGGGGTTAGTAATGATCCAAGAACGATGAATTCACAAGGATCGGGCTTGCGGACTAGTTCTTAACGGCTGCAAGCTATAAATTGCGAAAGTTACAGGTAGCATTAGATCTTGTGTCTTAGCTTAAAACTCGTTGAATATCTTCATTCTATCTGATTACAGTGATCAAGGCACAACAACTGTTGCTCTCGAGACACGGGACGGAATAGTACCGAGAGGACTGACCCAATCGGCTTATCCGTGATGCAGTATATGGCACTTCATATCACTTTTCACAAAAAAAATTCAGGGAATAAAATTTAATTATGGAAATTGGAAATAAGGATTTTAGGATGATTGTGCTGCTACCAACAAACTTCTTTAGATAAGAGGCACCAACATTTTCAATGGTTGCCTTTGTATCATTTGAAAAAGCAACACAAAATTTGTTAGTATTTTTTAATGTGTATATTTATAAACTATACAAATTGTTTCGTTTTAATTAAAAAATATTTTTAAAATAATTAAACTCATTTAAACATAAAGTAGAGACTGTCCTTAATAATAATGTTTATAAATTTATCCTTTTTTATAAAGTTGGTAAAATATTGTTCTCAATGTAATATATTACTTCTCTAAAGGCTTGTTGTAGATTTTGGGACTGAAAAGAGAAAAAAGACATTTTATTAGAACGAAACTAAAACAATTTAATATAAATTTATTCGCTTTGAAGGAGCCTAAAACTATGCAAGTTGTTCAAAACTACTTACATTTTTATTATCACCATTGTTGTATGAATAACTATAGCCATTTTTATCGCTACTGTATTCTCCTTCGATGTGGCCACTTTCATTACTGTTTTGCCCACTGCCACTTGTGGCCTCTTCCGGCGTTGGGGAGTCCTCTCCATTGCCATCAGCATCATGGCCCATAAACAGTTGATTCTCATTAAAAAATTTATATCTGTAATTTTCATCACCATCTCGCAGCCACTCAAAGTTTATAACTTGAAATCCACTGTTGTCGTAATTAAAATCAAGCATAAAACGTAAATGGTCCTTGCGGCCCAAGGGCCTTGTGGACAGTGGCACCAAATTGCCGCTGGCATCGTGAACGTATTTAATTCCCGTATCACCATAACCGCCGTCATAGGGACGATGTATGTGATAGTATTTGCCACTATCGTCGGGAATATATTTTCCCAAATGAGCACCATATAATTCTGGGTCATAACGTCCTGGCTTTAACGTTGTGGTATCCTGGGTCTCAGAGTTAATAAAAGGTATTATACTTAAAAAGATTAACATTACTCTTTCGGATTGAAACATTTCAAGTTTTATTGTACAGGATTTAATGAAATTGATAGAAAATTTATTATTCGATTTTTATTCACAGAAAAACTGTGTTTAACACGTTTGAACTCGCCATTCATTTGAAGACTAATTTCACAATCACTTCATTACATGTATAAACATCTTATTATTTTTTTTTAACTAAAATAGAAACTTAGCAAAAAAAAAAAAAAAAAAAAAAACCACTTCTATTAAAAACATGTCAATATTTTCTTTAATTTTATTAAAATGAATTTAAACTATTTATGCAATATTACGTATGAAGCAAATATAGTGCGTAACAAAAGTACACTTGATTCAAATGAGATATTGCAAAAGGCTCTATAATTTGCTAATAAATATTTATTTCGGCTAAAGACATTCGTAAAATCTTTCAAATAAATATTCTAAAGCTTCGTACAGACGGTGGTCAGATTTTACAATGTTGTCATTTTTCTGAAAATGGTGCCATTGTCAGATGCATTAATTTTACACATCTGCCAAATTAAACTAAGCTTACAATGTACAAACAGTTGCAAGACGTTTTTAGGCAATTTTAATGACAACATTGTAAGATCTGACCACCGTCTGTACGAAGCTTAACAAATATCACCTTTGATAGAAGGAAAATGTTAAAGAGAAACACGAGAATAAATAACGATTTTCTCTATAAGAAGTCACGGATAAGAGACAAGGGTTTTATTTTGGTAATAAGACAAAAATATTGGAAGTATTTTTTAGCCTTTAAAATGGCTTAATAGTCTTTAAATAACGTAAGATTCATATTTGTTTTCGTATTTTTTTAAACAACACGAAGTTATAACAACGTAAAATTACTTGTCTGGTCCAGAGCTGGTTAAGTTAACAACATTGTAGTTTAATATAAACAACTTATGTGGACGTTAGACTTTTTATCAATGTAAGCGTTTAATTTAAATGTTCTTTAACAGGATGTTATTTTAGCCTGGAATAATTGTACAAAATTGTTAAGGCTAATGTGTGGAACAAAAAGTTATTTCAGTATTTGTAATATAAACGTTTTTTCTTTTGGCAAGTTATAACAGAATTTTTTTGATATTATAATGAATCCGTATAATGAATCCGTACACAATAACTCGTTAGAATAATCGCATTTTTCTATTGTTGTCAACGATCAATTGCTATGACGCAGAGAAAATATCGGCAATATTTTAAATCATGATTAGTTTCCACAGACTTCATGATTAGAAATTTACGGCCCATTTTAAGATGTCGAAAGAATGTTTTGCTTGAAACAAAAACTAATTGTTGGCAATTTGTTTTTGTTTCTAATTTAGTTGTGCGAAAGAAGAAATTCTTTCGCATTTAGTGAAATAACCAGTACGTCGACAGCTTTGTGGAACAGGGCCCAGTGAACAACTATCCTGGGTGAGAAGCTCATCGAAATATTCGTACAGAAGGCAACGTGGAAGCTGTTCGGTGGAGTGCGGAAAATAATCCAGCTGTCTCAACTCGTCGTCGTTCTAGCCAATTGGGTATTACCAGAACAACGTTGCAGAAGGTTTTATTTGGGCCAACCTGTACACACAGAAAAAAATCAAGTTTAAAACGTCGAAAACAAAGTTGATTTAAATTTTTTCGGTTAATTTAACATTGCAGTAAAGTTAGAGCAAAATGTAATTTAAATTGAAATAACAATCGGAATCACGTTGAATGAAAGTTATTTCCAGTTGAAACAACGTGAATTTCATGTAGAATCAAATGGGTTTGAGTGTATTTTAACAGTGTGAAGAAGCTTCAGACAACATTTGCATTTATGTAAGAATAATTCAAAACCCTGTAACACATGTTTCACTTATTTTGTATTCTCCTTTGTTAACAGAAGCATCAGCAGAATCGCCCGATATGGTCATCATTCTACTTTGAAAACTTGATGTACTATTTAAATAAACAATTTTAATTAAAAGAATACGGGAATTGTCTTCTTTTTATAACATATTTTAAAAGTGAAAATAAAAAATGTACATAATTAAGTAGGTATGCATGTTAATTTAACAAGATAAACTTTTGATTTTAATACAAAACAGGTTTTTATGGGTTCAATATTGAATCCAGATTTATTTATATTTTAATATTTTTTTTTTTTTTTTATTTTTTTAACAGTGAATAATATTAAATAAACGTAATTTAAGGTTATTTTGATATTTTTTATTAAAAATTAATATGAAATAATGATAAATTTAAGTAAAGGGCATAATTTTTCTGAAATTTAACATGATTCTCAATCAACATTTTTCCATGTTAATTTTACATGGGTATTTTTTTCTGTGTGTACAACAAATTGATTTTCAAATAAATTTTCTTAGGACGCTATCGTTAATATAAAAGTTCATAGTGTTTAATATTTTTACGATATTTTTATTCTAACACCAAAAATATTTTATCATTCCGTTTGTAATTTAACAAAATGATCATCGTACACCCAATGCATCTAGCCAAGTCTGTTGAAAAATTAAAAAAGTACGTTTTGATATGCACCAATTTTTTTAGAACCCATCATGGCCCAATTAGTAGGTCTGCTCGAAACGCCTGCTGATTTTTTGCAGAGTTGTGTTTTTAATAATAATACATAGGCATAAATGGCCAAAATGTCAAAAGTTGTTTACATTTTTTAACGTCATTGTGTTTATTTAAAAATTGTTTACTTTTTCAGTATGATTTGTGATTAAAAAAAATAATTTTTCTTATTGTGGAAATAGAAATAAAATTTAAACATAGTGACAAATTGTGAACAAAAATAAAAAAATATAAGTAATATATAAAAAACTAAAAGGCGGACACAATGGAGAACATTTATCGTCTCCTCCCCAGTGACGAAGAAAATGAAGAAAGCAACATCAGAGTCAACATTTTTATTTCAATAACACAAAAGAAATTTCCACAGACGAACATGTTGACCAAGGGAATACTTCTCTGTATCTAGTAAAGCATTTCCGTTGTTTTCTTCACGCCCATATGCAGGCGGAGGAGGAAAGTAAGCAGTCTTTAGTGTGCTGTTCAAATGATTATCTCCAGATTAGTTTTTGTTTATTAATCCGTTCATACTATATGAGTTTGTAACATGCTTTGAACATGGCACTTTCGGCATCAAATGATAAATACATTGGCGCTGCTGTATCATCACTGGGGAGGAGACGATAAAAGTTCTCCATTCTGTCCGCATTTTAGTTTTTTTTATTTATTTTTTATATATTTTTATAAAATTTTAAAACACAAACAGCAAAAAAAAAATAAAGAAAAAATCTTCCCATTGTCCTTTCTTTTTCATTTCCTTTATCTTCCAATTAGTTCTAAGCACTTTTTGTAGAACAAACTTATTTTACCAAAATTTCGATTGAAAATTTTTCATTTAACAAAATAAATACAAAACACATATCTCTTGACAGCTAACAACTTTTTGACATTTTTGCCATTTGTATACACAAACACAAGGCGAATTTACTTCAGGTGGTGTCGAAAAGACAGCCGGTTTTTCTTTTTGTTCAGGCCAGATGTGTCAAAAGTTTGTTTACATGTGCTTTTTAAAATTGAGTTTTTAAATTAACATTTTGCTTTACAACTTATAATGAAAAAATTAAACAATAAAGAAATGATAAATTAAACTATGTATAAAAATTAAGTTAAAATCTTTTTTATATCACCAAAACTAATTTTTACCATTATAACTATAGCTTAAAGCTATTTCTATGATTATGTGCAGTTTAATATTTAAATGTATAAAATGAACACAGAAAAGAAACGGCTTAGATTATTTTAAATACAACATTAAATTCAACCGAATTTGGGAATTAATGCTCACAAAAATTGCACAAGTTTATGTTAGAAAAACTATTATGTTCTTAATTCCAAAAATAATTTTATTTTTTTTTTCATTTTTATTTTCTCAATTTTTTTTGTTAATTTTAGTTTAGGGATGCCAGATAAATTTTTTCTTCAATCCCAAATTTAAAATAAAAATTACTTAAAATATCCCCTCTAAAAATAAAAGGCCACTAAATAATTCTTTAAAAAAAAAATTATTTAGTTTAGCATAGATAAGCACACTAAAACAATAATGTCATGTAACCAATTTTACAATTTGGTAATTATCTTACAAATTCTGACCAAAAATCTACGTTATTAAAAGAAGTGGAAGTTTTGATCAGTTAATCTAAGATATAATTAATAGATTTTAAATTTCTTGTTCCTATGACTAGTGGTAAAAATATAAACCTTAAAGCATCATGAGAACATTGGCAAACATGCTTCTAGCATTAATGGAGTCTGCCTGGAAATCCATGTTACACCATTTTATATCGTTTAAGAACTTGAAATGTTCACAACTTCAGAAAATTCCAAATGTGGAAAATTAGGGCTATAATAACGACCCACAAACTCATCCATTTAACGCGTAAAATATTAATTGGCTTAGCCATTCAAGAGTGTTCTTTAAATCGAAAAAGCAAAACAATAAAATTGTTCAGTTGCTTGTAATACTCTTTTAAACTAATTTGTATAATTTTTATTATAAAATTCAGTTTAACAAAGAAATAATTGTTTAATATTTGTCGTAAAATTCTTTTATCACGGAAATCTTATTAAAAAATTACATATACAATTTTTGGGTTTTTTGTTTTTGATTTTCAGAACACCCCTGAATACGTTTAAAAGTATTTTTACTTCATAGAGTTTTAACAGGTCAACCTAAACAAATGGGGCAAACGTTTTTTAGATGAGAAAAATATGCTGCTGATTAATTTTAAATAAAAAACTGATATTTACTGATCAGCAAATCAGATTTTTCAGCCGTCCGATATTGTATTTGCGCTATAATTTGTTTCATATATATTGTATTAAAATGAGTTTTGTACATAAAAAGTCTTACAGATTTTATATATGTATGACGACTTGTAACAGAAACAAATCTATCAATAATTTCCCTAAAAAGAAAAATGTTTTTTTTTTACATTCTCAATATAAGCCCGAAATTAATTGTTTTAAACTAATTTGAGATAAGAACCCCAAATCTGGTAGCCCTGCTTTAGTCAACTGTTTTATACAAAGCGAATTCATATATATATTAATTCGCCTTGTTTTTGACATTACATGACCGAAAAATAAAAACAAAATACATGTTGTTTTTTGTGTTGTTGACTTGTTGTAGTCTCGCCGCCACCTGAAGTAAATTCGCCTTGCACAAACAAAACGCATGTTGTTTTTTCTATTGTTGCATTGTTGTAGTTGTGCGCAGACCTACTAATTGGGCCATGGAACCCATCTTCTTGGTAAAACAAAAAATATGCTAACTCTAGTTAAAGATTTCAACCCAAATATTTTAAAAATATCAAAAAACCAATTTGTCAAAAAATGCGAAAAAGTACGTTTTATTCTGCGGCTCCTCAAATGGTATTGCAATATTTTTGCACTATACTGTTATTGAATAAGAAAAGATTAAGAATTTTTAACTGAATTAAATGTACATTCTTGGCCTAAAATGTGTTAAAATATCTAGCAACAAAAACAATTACAACAAAAAAATTAATAAAAGTTTTAATATAAATAAATTTTTTTAAAGCAAAACACTTGTATTCAAATGACATTGAGTCTTCTTTATTAATTAATTCTTCGAACTTTAATATATTTTAATTAATTACACTAGACAACAGAAAAATTTATATATAAAATCAGAACTTATTCATAAATTTTTTTTGCATATAACACTCTAAATTCTAACAAATCGACAACCTTTTTTCCTTTTTAAACTCCCAAAAATTACTTTGATAATAAACTGGCAAGTGCCCACCTTAAAAAAACTTAACTGGCAACATGCTTTTGCGAGTTGTTTTTGTTTTCATTTTGTTTTTTCTTAACTTCTTATAGTTGTACAATTAATGTTGTATTTGTAGTGGGGAATGTAAGAAGAGATAAACTCACTTTTTATTGTTGAGGTTTTTGTTTAAAATTTTTTACTGTTACAAGTAGAACTGTTGCTTATAATTCTTACTCGCTTTACAGTTTTATTTGTTTAATATCTTTAGTTTTTGTAAAGTCTTTGGATGAAGTTTCCTGACGATCTGGGGTTAGCAACCAGTAAAATGCGCATAGGAATAGCTTTTCCCATCAACAGTAAATTTCAGTGTTTTTATCAAGAATAAAAATTGGGAATTAAGCACGACTAACAAAATCTTTTAAATTTAGTATTCCCAAAAATTACTTTGATAATAAACTGGCAAGTTCACGGCTTAAAAAAACTAAACTTGCAACATGCTTTTGCGAGTTGTTTCTGTTTTCATTTTGTTTTTTCTAAACCTACTTACAACAACAATTAATGTTGGAAGAATTCCAACCATGTGTAGTGGGGAATGTAAGAAAAGATAAACTCACTGTTTATTGTTGTTGTATTTGTTTAAGTTAATATATTGTTGCAAGTAAAACTGGGCTTATAATTCTTATTCGCTTAACAGTTTTATTTGCTTAATATCTTAAGTTTTTCGAAAATCTTTGGATGAAGTTTCCTGACGATCTGGGCTAAGCAACCATATTCTTTTCAGTTTGGGATCTTGGCATATCAAAGTTTAATTGGCTTTCATAGAATCACAATCAATTTGCAAAACATTTTTGTAATAAATTATGAATTCGCCAGCGGCTTTCAAATCTAATTAACAGAAATTGTTTGCTTCAGCTTTAGCTAATGTAAGGTTTGCGAATCAGAATTCGATATTAGAAATTATGGCATTGATTACTGGAAAATATCCATTTAACTTCCAATAATCAACTGAAGAAATATCATTAGGCAGATACTGAAATTCTTTAAGTGTTTCCTTTTTATCTTTTCGTAACTTGCACTGCTTCCAATAATACATTATTTTCCCTTGAAAAGTTTTCAATATCGCTCCAAATCCGAATTTTCCGTTTGAAAAAATTTCTTCAAATGATTAATCGTTTGAAGAGTAAAATTAAAGATAAAAAATATTCGCAATGAAATCAAGTTTCTAAATATTCTAAGACCATAAAGGTGGTTAAATTTATTGGTTAACATTGTTTAACTCTACTTTTTATATAAATGCCAATCACCATGGTAGGATAATTGTTTTTTATACACTGAGAAAAAATTTCGTTTAATGTAAACACTTATTTAAAAGAAATTTATTAAGGAATATGGAATCGGCTATTTAAAAAGCAATGCACTTTTAACGAATGTCGCTCGAAAACAGTAATTAAAAGAAAAAAGGAATTTTTATGGGGTGCGCAATATCGGGTTTGGGGTGGTTTTGCTTCCCCCCTAGCTACACCAATCGATTTATATTAACAACATAACTATTTATACCCACACCAAAATAGTGGAGAGGGTATTATGCATTTGTGCTGATGTGTGTAACGCCTTAAAATAGTGGTCCTAGACCAACCTAAAAGTATACCGATCTCCTCAGAATCACTTTCTGAGTCGAACTAACGATGTCCGTCCGGCTGGCTGGCTGTCCATGTAACCTTGTGCGCAAAGTACAGGTCGCAATTTTGGAGATAATTTGATCAAATTTGGGTCATAGGTTCTCATTGGCACTAGGACCAAGCCAATTGAAAATGGGCCGAATCGTAGGACCATGAGGGCAGATAGGGGGAAATTTCTTCCTCTCAGAAACAAACAAACCGATTTTAATGAAATTTAAAACACAGATAGATCCATATCTACAGGGACACATTAGCTATACAGTTTTTTTTAAAATAGGACCACAAGGGGGCAATTTCTGCCTCTTTCAAACTTTCAAACCGATTTTCATAAAGTTTATAATCACAGATAAATCCATATTTACATGGACACATAAGCATGATGTGTTTTTAAATACTGTGGTGTAGGGTATCATATGGTCGGGCTTGACCGAATATACTTTCTTACTTGTTTTATTTCACCCTTTCACGTCCATAAGGAAACCCTGGTTATTTTTGATATCTAATGGATTTTTTGCTCAAATATTGTTCTATGTAAGGGATGTAAGGGACACTCATATCTTCGTCAGTAGATCAGTAACTTCAAAGATTTGGCAACATTTTGTTACTTATTACAAAATTCATTCCTCAATATACTTTAATTTCGTCTACTTCAACAGTAAAGGATCTTCAGTTTTGCTGTATAAGGTTTATAAGAGCCACTTGTCCATCTAAAACCAGGTTCATCTTCATTATGTAGAGAAGTGCTGGCATCCACAGTTTGTTTTGTCCAGTTTCTTGTACTGCACTTTCGATTTCAACCACATCCGCAGCTTCTTAATTTCTTCTAAAAAGTTTTGATATTGTTCATCTAGGTGAACTTTGTCTTCCCTAGCACTAAAATCCGCCATTAGCAGCTATAATATATAATTTTGGCGTAAATGGAACTCCCTACACTTCTGCTTGTCATCAGGGTTGTCAGATTTTTTTTGAGTTCCATCGCCAAACCGGGTGTCAGAAATCGCCAAACGTCAATTTGGTGCAGTTTTTGTAATTTTTTGTTTAATTAAATATTGCATACTAAAAAAGCTAGTGTAATATTTCAGTCAAAAATCGTCAAAAACTGAGTAAAAATACAAAAAATTCGCCGAAAGTAAATTTTGTTTTGCTTCTGTAATTTCTTTTAATAACATAAAATGAAGACCATATACGTATTCAGTTAAAAAAAATTTAAATTAAGTACACAAGTCTATAAGATCGTACACTTCAGCGTCACTGATTTCATTACTGGAGTTTTGAACTTCATACAAACTATTAGAATTAAATAGTGACTGAATATAAAATTCACTTAAAATGATAACAAAACAAACATCATGTGAAAAAAAGTTGCAAGTTTTTTTTATATTATGATAACAAAAAATTACAAGCTGTTAAACAAAATCGCCGAAATAATCTAAATGGTAAAAATAGCCAAATTAATCGCCAGTTACATCAGAAATCGCCAGTCGCCAAATGGAAAATCCCATCGCCAAACACTTTTAAAAATCGCCACATTTGGTTAGAAATCGCCATATCTGACAGCACCGCTTGTCACTGCTAAAATTTTAGCAGTAGTAAGAGTAAATTTTCTCTTCTGGTCCATAGGGAAAAATGTTTCCCATAGAGTACATAAATATACAAAATTGAACAACTACTGACCAGTTATACATTTTTTTTATTATTTATCATTTCTCCTTACTAATATATTTATAATATTTATCACTTATCACTTAGAAAAAGCTAATTTCGATCTACCAAAGGTTAAAATACAATTTAGTTTAAGGATTGATGTTTGACTATTGATGTCAGCAGTCGTCGATGGCTGAGAGTGTAAGACGGCAAATCCATCTGAAGAGATCGAGTGGTTGCGATCGAAACATGTCATGGTTACCTGCCTGCCAGGGTTCGAGTCCCGGCCACGGTCAAGAATGAAAGATTATCAATAACAATTTTAATTAATTTTCATGTTGTAAAATTCCTTTCTTCATAAAAATAATTTAATGAAAATTAACGCCTAATTAAAAATATAAAAAATTTGGATTAAAACCCATAAATAGTTCAACAAAATAACCACAATACTAATTATTGTCAAAATAAATATTTAAAAAAAAAATTCTTTACCCAAATAATCAATTTAAGTTTTGGGAAAAATATTTCCCATTGACGTGAAAGGGTTAAATAAAAAAATGTTGATGGATAAATAAAATTCTTAATTTCTGGCCTGAGCATCCAGTGAAATGCGCCTAGGAATAGCTTATCCCATCAACAACAAATTTCAGTTTATCAAAAGTATAAAATGGGAATTTTGCAAATTTAAACGAAACCTTGTTAATTAATTTTTTGAATCCGGAGAAAAACTTTCACAATTTTTTATGTGAAAACAAAAAAGTTGGGTTTAAAAGTATTAAAATATGGTCTCTGAATTTTTTTTTTAATATTGACAAAAATGATTTCTTCACAGATTTTTTTTTTTAAACTTTTTTGCTTTCTTATCTCGACTTAACATATTTTGTCAAAATGTCACAGAAAGTATGCATTTTCTTAACTTTGACTTTAAAAAAAAAGGTTCCCGGGAAAGTGGAAAATGGGAAACGCTAAACTTTTTACATTATTCTTGTTAAGAGGAAGATTGCTTTGCAGCCCAGTGTTACTAAATATACTTTATAACTTTTGAAAGTGTTTTCTTTGATTAAATCTATTGTAAATCATTCATTTTCGATTTGCTTGAAATGATTTACTAAACTAGTTTGTAGTGGTAAAATTAAGGTTTTATTGTTTTAAGCAAAATAGTGACATTTTGTAATTAACCGTAATTTAAATAAAAAGTACGTTTTTCATAAAAATTCCTAAGAATAGCATTTGCGAATACCGGATATATAGATACCTTGTAAAGCCCTGCAGTTCTGGCTAGAGATGCACCTAAACTGCATTTCCAATATTTGAATGCTTTAGGAATTTGTTAGCTACTTAAACTTTGCAAATTAATTTCAAAGGAATTTATTTTTCTTCTTTCACATGAATATAAAGGTATTAATATTACATAAAGGTTTAAGTTAAAAATTTAACTTGAACTTTTATCAAATTAAAAATAAGTTTTTCTTGACAATTATAAATTTTCAAAACATGTAACTGATAATTGTGTATAGCCAACTATATGTAACTAGCTGACCCGGTCTACGTTGCTGGCCCTAAGTAAACATTAGTTTTGTATTACCACACGATTTAAATTGAGCATTTAACGAAATTTACGGCCTTTAAAATAAAAATCAATGGAATAACTACCATAAATTTTTTTTAAAAAATAACTTACATATGGTGTGGATATGGGCTCAATCAAAACAGAATAAGTTGGACCATGGCGATAATTTTAAAGAAAAAATCGTCCAAATCGGTCAAGCCGTTCTCAAATCATGCTCTTAATAGAAAAAGCGGGCGTAAAAGTAGGCGTGGTAATTTGATGAAAACGTAAAATAAATTAATACGAACAGTTAAAAGAAAAATTAGTCAAATCGATGGAGCAGTTTTTTGATTTTAGGTAAATCGAAAAAAGTGGGCGTAAAAGTGGGCGGGGCAAAATTTTCTTTCCGTAAAAACCTAAGTTAAACCATGGCGATCATTTTGAAGAAAAAATCGTCCAAATCGGTCAAGTCGTTCTCCAGTTATGCGCTTAATAGAAAAAGTGGGCGTAAAAGTAGGCGTGGTAAATTTTTCTATCGATGAAAACTTAAAATGGATTAATACGAACATTTGAAAGATAAATTAGTCAAATCGATGGAGCAGTTTTTTGATTTTAGGTAAATCGAAAAAAGTGGGCGTAAAAGTGGGCGGGGCAAAAGTATCCTATGTCCGTCTCCTGGCTCTAAGCTACCTCCCTACCAATTTTCAGCCAAATCTGTTCTGCCGTTTTTGAGTTATAAGTGGTGTAACTAACACGACTTTCTTTTATATATGTATATTAGGGTGGCCGTTATTTTCTTTTTTTTGATTTCTTATATTCTCCCCCCCCCCCAAATCGGTTCAGTTTTATGTAAAAAAAAATACAAAAAAATTTCGTAGCGATAAGTTGTGTTTTAGGGGGGGCGTCCGCCCCTCAAAGTTTGCCGTCAAGCCATTTATTCAAATGCAATTTGTTTGCATATGACTATCTCTTAAAAACAACATTTTACAAGAACATGGTATATGGCAATTAAACCAAAAAATTTTTTTTAAAAAGATTGATTAAATAGCTATCTAAGCTGCTTGAGACAAATTTTGCTAACCCCAATTGGTAATAAGTTACATGGATGTGAAAGAACACCTGTATGGCCAAAATTTCAAACTTTGACCCTCCCAAACTCAGAAACTTTTTGACCGATCTTGTTGAAAATTTGTGTCTGAACTACTATTCAATGGGACTAACGGTGGTGCAAATTTCATCCAAATCGAAAGATTTCGATTTCAAAATTAGTTCACTTGACATTAAATCCCTCTTTTATATATATAAAATGTTTGGAATTTTGTTGTTATTTTCTTAATTATTTTCTTAAATATTAATTTTAGCAAAAAACTTTCTTCGTTGTTGACTAGAAGAGCTAAAATATTGCCATATACCATGTTCTTGTAAAATGTTGTTTTTAAGAGATAGTCATATTCAAACAAATTACATTTGAATAAATGGCTTGATGGCAAACTTTGAGGGGCCGACGCCCCCCCTAAAACACAACTTATCGCTACGAAATTTTTTTGTATTTTTTTTTACATAAAACTGAACCGATTTGGGGGGGGAGAATATAAGAAATCAAAAAAAAAAAAGTTCTCCATACAACTAACGGCCACGCTAATGTATATAGATTAATGAAATGTAATTGAAACTGATAAAATTATGAAATGAGTTTTTTAAATATAAAAAGGTAAAAAAAAAAAAAAAATAAGTTACCAATTTCAAAATTGACAAAATCCCGGGATTCAGCGAAAATTTTTTAATCCCGGGATTTTCGGGATTTAGTCAATTTTGAAATTGCTAACTTATTTTTTTTTGTTTTACCTTTTTTATATCGGGTGATTTTTTAGCTAATATCTTTTTGGCAACACTGGTTTAAACAGCTGACGCACGTTTCGTGCTTTGTTTCACTGTCAAACATCTTCAGTTTGGTCTATAACTTAACCATGAATCGTGTTACAAACGAACAACGCTAGCAAATTATTGAATTTTATTATCAAAATGCGTGCTTTGTTAAGAAAGTTCATCGCGCGCTTCTTCCATTTTATGGTCAGTTTAATCGACCCACTGAAGCGGCTATTCGGGCTATTGTGACTTAATTTCGCAGCAAATTAACATTGTTGGACATTAAACCACCAACACGCTTACGTAGAGTACCGAAGTGAAGAAAATATCGCAGCTGTATCGGCAAGTATCATTGGGCCGTACTTCTTCAAAGATGATGCGAATCGTAACGTAACTGTGAATGGTGAGCGCTACCGTGAGATGATATCCAACTTTTTTTTTTGCCCAAAATGCAAGAGCTTGACTGGTATGACATGTGGTTTCAACAAGACGGTGCCACATGCCACACATGGACTTATTGAGAGGCGAGTTTGGTGAACATTTTATTGCACGTTCGGGACCGGTCAATTGGCCGCCTAGATCGTGCGATTAAACGCCTTTAGACTATTTTTTGTGGGGCTATGTTAAAGCTCATGTCTATACACACATGCCCGCTTCAATTGACGCATTGGAAGACAACATTGAAGCATTTATTCATGAGATACTGGCCGAAATGTTGGAAAGAGGATGCCAAAATTGGACTAAGCGGATGGACCATTTGAGGCGCAGTCACGGTCAACATTTGCATTAAATAATCTTCAAACATTAAATTATATACAACACGATATTGATCTTTAATATTTATTTGACTAACTCTGTTAATACTGTCTTTGAAAACACAAGAAAAATGTTAAACTTTGTTATTCTTTTTAAGCATGTTAACCAATTATAAAAAAAATTAAATGTGAAAAGTGGTGAAAATAATTAAACAACAAAAAAGTCTTGAAATGCACAAAACATTCCACTAGCTTTACTCTTTACAGGGTTAGGATTATCAAAGTTTTTTCTTATAGTGGGCATGGGACCCACGTTTATTTATGGAGGGATTTTATAAACTACACAATTCCTACCCACTAGTCGTGGTGAGTATAAAAAAGAATTATTTTAAAAATCAGATTTTTATTGTTAACTAGATTCATTGATTTTGTTAATTAATTTCGATTTCAATTATTCCTTAAATTCTTTTAATAAAATTTTTTTATAGAATCTTACAAATAAATCGATTACTAGTTTGTTCTATTCAATTATAATATAAATTATTTTTTTATATAGTTTGAATCAACTAAGGTAATTGAATAAAATGTAGATTTTATGTTAATTATTTTTTAATTGAATTAACTAACACATTGTTTAATAAATCGAGGCATTACCGCAAAAAGGCTTAAGCGACATAATTTTCAATATTCGTTTTTTTAATTACTGACTTTATTGGCAACACTTGCATCATCCTAAAAATGCATGTCATAAACAATCAAACATATTTTAATGAAATTTAAAACATAGATAGAAACATATCTTTATGGGCACAAAAGGGATGCATTAAAAAAAATAGGACCACGAGGGGAGATAGGGGCAATTTCTGCCTCTCAAACCGATTTTAATGAAATTCAAAACATAGATAGATCCATATCTATATGGACACATAAGCTATACAGTTTTTCAAAAATAGGACCACATGGTTGATCATGCCATGCTTCGTATTAAATTAACTAAGCTTTGCCATTTTACCTCCTCAGCGGCTGATCTCATTTAATCATATCTTAGTTACCGCTATCAGTATGTAAGTTCAAACAATAAGCAATCATTGCCGTTGCCTGTGATCAAAGGTGTTCCTCTAGGTTCCATATTAGGTCCTCTACTTTTCACAATTTATATAAACGATTTGCCATTTTGACATTGCAAAATTCATATGTACGCCGATGATGTTCAGGTTTATATATTTAGTGAACCTGATAAGACTGATGAGTATATTTCAAGATTAAATTTTGATGTATCAAAAATTGAAGGCTGGGCAAAGGCAAATGGTCTTTGTCTGAATCCCGCTAAATCGAAGTGCCTTTTAATTTCCAGAAACAATACACAAATAACTATTGAGCCCAATATAATATTGAACTCGCAGCAAATAGAAATTGTCAAAAAGACTAAAAACCTTGGCATTATTTTTAATTCTTCACTTACGTGGTCAGATCATATAAACGCTGCTGCAGGAAAAGTATTTGCGATGCTTCGTTCGCTTTGGGCAAGTCAGCACTCAACACCGTTCAACATACGTATGCTTTTGGCTAAGACATATCTTATTCCAGCTTTAATATATGTCAGCGAGGTTTTTGCAAGCTGTGACCAAAAAAGCACCAGGAAATTAACATCTACATATAATGCCATTCTGAGATATGTCTTCAACTTAGGACGTTTCTCACATGTTACACCCTATGAAAGTAAACTTTATGGAGTGCGTTTTTCTGACATGTTAACTATTCGATGCCTAACTCTTTTGCATAAAATTATCTATACTGGCGGGCCGACTTATCTATTTGAACGTGTTACTTTTACGCACTCAATAAGAAATAACAATCTGATCCCGATAACATTCAAGAAGTTAGTTTCTGAATGGCAGTTTTTCGTTCACAGTATTCGTCTTTGGAACACACTACGAGCAACTGTTCAATTTACTAGTAATGCAACGGAGTTTAGGAAATGTATTTTTAATTTTTATTCCCGTACTTGAAAATGTGTAATCTATTGTACGCTTTTGAATGTCTTTATGTTTAAAATTGTTTGATCTATTGCTTTAATGTATTAATTTCTTTTATTTTAATGTTTATTGTTAAAATCTTTTATTGTGTGACACATAAGAAATTGCTACGAATTGTATATCCTGTACTATAATTATAAGACTTTAAGTCCTGTTGTATAGGAATACCAATAAATAAATAAAACTAAACGAAAACTAAACAAGGGGAGGTAGGGGGCGATTTCTGCATCTCACAAGCTTCAAACCGGTTTTAATGAAGTTTATAAACATAGATAAATTCATATTTATATGGACATATAAGCATGATGTGTTTTTTAATTCTGTGCTGTAGGATATCATATGGTCGGGCTTGACAGACTATACTTTCTTACTTGTTATACCCACACCACAATAGTGGAGAGGGTATTATGCATTTGTGCTGATGTGTGTAACGCCTTAAAATATTGGTCCTAGACCCACCTTAAAGTATACCGATCGTCTTAGAATCACTTTCTGAGTCGAACTAACGATGTCCGTCCGGCTGGCTGGCTGTCCATGTAACCTTGTGCGCAAAGTACAGGTCGCAATTTTGGAGATAATTTGATGAAATTTGTGTCATAGGTTCTTACTGGTACAAGGACCAAGGCTATTAAAAATGGGCTGATTCGTAGGGCCACGAGGGAAGATGGGGGGAAATTTCTTCCTCTCAGAAACTATCAAACCGATTTCAATGAAATTTAAGACATAGATAAAACCATATCTATATGGACACAAAATGTATGCATTTTTTAAAAAATAGGACCACGAGGGGAGATAGGGGCAATTTATGCCTCTCAAACCGATTTTAATGAAATTTAAACCATAGATAGATCCATATCTATATGGACACATTAGCTATAGAGTTTTTCAAAAATAGGACCACAAAGGGAGGTAGGGGGCAATTTCTGGCTCTCACAAACTTTCAAACCGATTTTCATGAAGTTTATAAACATAGATAAGTCTATATTTATATGGACACATAAGCATAATAATTTTTAAATACTGTGGTGTAGGGTATCATATGGTCGGGCTTGACCGACTATACTTTCTTACTTGTTTTTTTTTATGTATTTACAACATTTAACTAATGTTATTCCTAATTGGAAAAATTAATTTAGCTATTGATTTAACAAAATAAAAAAATGTTGAATTTTTGGCAGAAATTTACCACTGTGAATCGGTGCCAAAAATAGTTATTTTAAATCAATCATTTCGTTTAATACAGTTATTAATAAATTTATGATTAAATCAGCAGTTAAGTCAAATTAATCATGTTTATATTGCTTCAAATTAAACATGCTAGAGCGTGAAAAGTCTTAAAATTATTAATTAAATACAGTAGCGCTCCGCTCGATCAATTTAAATAAACATTTTTGGGAACTAATTTTCATTGAATAAAAAATAACGCTCAAAGTTTTTTATTATAAAATTTAAAACAAAAAACCAATCCATAATATTTTTAACACAAAATCACAAAACAAATAACGCAAATTTCCAAAAAAAAATTTAATTGGCAATATTTGGGAAGTAAAACAAAATCGTTATTTGATATAAAAATATTAATGTTTTAATAAAAATCTGTTTAAGACAAAAATGTTACGATTAATATTTTAATAAAAAAAAAAAAACAAAAGCAAGTGAAAATTAATTTAACACAAATTATTCTGGACTAACCAGTCAAAAGAATTCAGAAAGACTTACGAAAAAAAAGAAGATGAAACAAGTAGCAAAACATGAAATAAAAATAATTATAATAGTAATTAAATAAATCTTACTCGCAGAATAAAAAATATTTTCTGTATTTAAAATTTTTTTTTTACAGTTTAGAGATATTTATATGATGATGTCAGAGATTTCACTTGTGTTTTATAGAGAATTTCAATTTGGTGAAAAGTTTTACCTGCACTTTCATGTACATTAGGGGAGTTCAAAATAAAAGTGAATTCTTAAGTCAATGAATGGGGGGGAAATAACTACATTTTAGTTATACATATTAATTTTTTAATGTTGTTCAAGTTTGTACTCCAGATCTTAAATTAATTGAAATAAAGATACAATTATGTTCTTAAAAAGGTAAACAAATCCAAGATCAGCTAAGAGCCAATAGTAAATAATGCACCATACGCCTAATATGCCGAATTCGTGTACATAACTTAAAGATTTTAAAAAGTGATTTCTGCAATATAATTTTCTTGTTCAAAAATTCAAAGTTGTAATGGATGGCGTTAACCTGTTTTGATGATGTCAAAAACAGACAACATTTTTAGGGTGTTTTTCAAATCTCCAATTTTAAAAAAAATTTATTCAACAAAATGGAAAAAATTGAGGTTTGCACTCCAGGGACATCTTTTGCTATGCTCACACTTTGGTTAAAAACACTTTTTAGCATCTCGAACGTGATGATCGAAATGGTGCCGTGCAATAAAGCCATAGGAAATAAAGCCATATGGCCTTATTTCTCAATCCATTGAACAATAAGGCCATATGACTTTATTTCCCTGTAAGGAGTGAAATAAAGCAATGCATGGCCTTATTTCCCATTTAATTCTTTTTCTTTTAATATAATTCTAATTTATTTAAAATATGTTTTGTTGTTTTTTCTCTGGGTGTATATATTAAAAATATAACGAAAACATATATATATATCTGTGCTCATTTTTAGAAAATTTTCATTGGTGACCCACCCTAATATACACCCAGAGAAAAAACAATAAAACAATTTTTAAATAAATTAGAATTATATTAAAAGAAAAAAATTTAAATGGGAAATAAGGCCATGTGTGGCTTTATTTCACTCCTTACTTTCTCAATCCATTGAGAAATAAGGCCCTATGGCTTTATTGCACGGCACCGATTTTAAATCTATATATCGAGGGTTATTTTTCAAATAGTGCTATCTGCAATTTTTAAAAAATGTTTTTTTTTTATAGAAACGAGTTCATTAACTGAAGGGTCATCTGCCATTTAAATTTGAAAAAAAAATCTTTCCCACAAAGTTTTTTTTTTATAAATATTGTATTGTGCTATCTAACACACAAGTTTTTTTTTTTTTTTAAAGTGCTATCTACATAAAAAATATTACTTCATATAATAAAATTATAAAAGTAGACATATTATACATCAAACGCATAATTCAAAAATAAAATCAGTTTTAACTAAAAATTTAATGAAGTGAATTAAAAGTTTAATTAAGAGAATTAAACGTTTAATCAAGTGAATTAAAAGTTTAATTGATATTATTAATTTGTATACTGGTGCAAATTAATGTTGTCAATTAAACGTTTAATACACTTGAATTAACGTTTAATTCTCTTAATTCAACGTTTAATTCACTTGATTAAATTTTTAATTAAAACTGATTTTATTCATTAAAAAATTGTACATTTAATTAAGGTTTACAGAACAATTTTTCTGTGAACATTTAATAAAGGTTTATACTCATTTATGAATACGGGCGTATTGTTTAAAATAAACTTCTGATAACTTTATTAAAGTATTTTTATCCATTTTTAATACTTCAAAGAAACATAAATTTGTTTGTTGTGTTTTATTAATTTATCGACTGTCTCACAAATGTATCTCAAATATAATGTGAACGGCTTTGATAACTTAATCCACATTTTGCTTAAACGTTTTCAAAACATATGTAAGTGTGAACATAGCATTAGAGAATGGAAATAAAAAATTTTAAAAATATTACCCAGTACTCTTGGTTAGCGCAACGATTTGATTTTTACGGATTTCGAGAAAAATGCTTTTTTCCACAAAATTTATTAATGCCCTATTTAAGTATAACTGTTTTAATTAAGCTCCAATTAATGATATTCAGACTTCAATGGCATAAACTACAAGGACTTTATTCTGAAATTTTAGTCAAAATCTAACCTCGCCAAAGGTCAAATGACAAGGTCAAAGGTAAATTGATAACAAAGTATCGTGAGTTATATTCATATTCTGATAAAAGTGGACTAAACTAGTTTCGGTGATTGGTAAATTATATTACAAAAGAAAAAAAATCGATATTAACCTTGATATGAACTTGAGGACAAAAATGTCAAATATATTTTAACGTTTAAAACCAGGGACCGAAAATAACAGTTATATTGGAATTTTAAAACAAAAAAAGCATATAGAATTAAATGTCGAAAAACTGATTCAAGTATACCATATTGTTCCTCATGCACTTGTCAATGATAAAATATATTGATTTTTATATTTTCGATCAAACTTAACAGTTATTTTTTGATTTTTATTTTTTTGAACAAAAATAACTGTTATTTTTTGATTTTTATTTTTTCGATCAAAAATAACAGTTATTTTTTGATTTTTATTTTTTTACAAAAATAACTGTTATTTTTTGATTTTTAGTTTTTCGAGCAAAAATAAAAGTTATTCTCTAAATAAATGTACGTGTTTTTATAATTTAGATGACTTTAAATTTTTATTTTAGTGTGTAATTATCATTGAAATTCCTTATGCACATTAAAATAATTATTAAAGTCATCTAAATTAATAAAACACGTAAATTTATTTAGAGAATAACTTTTATTTTTGCTCGAAAAAATAAAAATCAATATATTTGTTATATTTGTTCAAAAAAATAAAAATCAAAAAATAACTGTTTTTTTTTGATCGAAAAAATAAAAATAAAAAATTAACAGTTATTTTTGTTCAAAAAAATAAAAATCAAAAAATAACTGTTATTTTTGCTCAAAAAAATAAAAATCAAAAAATAACTGTTTTCATCTGACTTTTATGAAAAAAGGCATAACTGTTACGGTCCCTGTTTAAAACACAGTTTCATTAAAATACCTGCATAATAAAAGTAAAAATGTTTAACTAATGGGTGGTTTTTTAGCTATTATCTTTTTGGCAACACTGGTTTAAACAGCTGACGCACGTTTCGTGTTTTGTTTCGCTGTCAAATATCTTCAGTTTGGTCTATAATTTAACTATGAATCGTCTTACAAACGAACAACGCTTGCAAATTATTGAATTTTATTACCAAAATGCGTGCTCTATTAAGAAAGTTCATCGCGCGCTTCTTCCATTTTATGGCCAGCTCATTTTGGCTCAATAGGTACGTTAATAAGCAGAATTGTCGATTCTGGAGTGAAGATCAGCCAGAAGCATTGCAAGAGCTACCAATGCATCCAGCAAAAGTCACAGTTTGGTGCGGTTTATGGGCTGGTGGCATCATTGGACCGTACTTCTTCAAATATGATGCCAATCGTAACGTAACTGTGAATGGTGAGCACTACCGTGAGATGATATCCAACTTTTTTGACCAAAATGCAAGAGCTTGACTTGCATGACATGTGGTTTCAACAAGACGGTGCCACATGCCGCACAGCGCGCCTAACAATGGACTTATCGGGGCCGGTCAATTGGCCGCCTAGACCGTGCGATTTAACGCCTTTAGACTATATTTTGTGGGGCTATGTTTAAGCTCATGTCTATACACACATGCCCGCTTCAGTTGACGCATTGAAAGACAACATTGAAGCATTTATTCATGAGATACCGGCCGAAATGTTGGAAAGAGTATGCCAAAATTGGACTAAGCGGATGGACCATTTGAGGCGCAGTCACGGTCAACATTTGCATGAAATAATCTTCAAACATTAAATTATATGGACCGTACTATCGATTCAAATAAAGATTTCATGCGTTTTTCTGAATTTTATGCTTTTTCTGACTTTTGACTTCTTAATGTGGTTCGTCAACACAAACACTAAAAAATAGATATCGTTCCTTAGAGTGTGAGCCGAACGATAAAGAATGCTCTGTTTATTTTCGAAAACTGGTGCAAAGTGCACAAACGATGAAACAACCTAAAACATGGGTGTTAGGCCCTCGAGTAGTGCTAACTAGCAGACAAAGGAACTAAAAACTCATTATTACTATGGTAGAGAGTGGATTTTCATAGTTTTTTTTTAGCCATTCAGAAGCTTCAAAAGTTATAATAACAGGAATAAGCGCCTTTTTATAATTTTTACACATCGAATTTTAGAATAGTTCGAAACGCTTTTCAAAACAAAATTTTAAAACAAACAGGATATGCAAGCGTACATACACACATACAAACATATACATCACGGACGTAACAATTTACTAAAAGCAAACGGACTGAATCATCACAAACCAATTTAAAAATTACATTTTAAAATGACGTATGTAAATTAAATACGTAAAGTCAAATCTGAGTGAACAGATTTTCTAGGAACATTTTTTCGATATTTCGTTACTTTGAGAAAATGTCGTTAAACAACTACAAAAATGTTTTAACAAGAATTTACAATTATTTTAATAAGTGCACTTGGCGCCAGACGTCTTGTGGTTTTTCATGCAAAGAAAAAAAATAAATAATTTTATAAGATTTTAATTAAAAGAATTTTTTAAAAATTCCAATAAAAAAATAAACAAGCCTACACTACGGCTTATTCAGGAACTTGTAGAGTGTACCCTATTTGGGACCTGACACACCAAAAGTATGTTCTGAGAATTAAGATCCATGCAAAAGGTTTTGTGAATATTAGAGTTGTCAATTATTCGCCTTTCAACTGTGTTCGAATAATTCAAATAATTGTTTTTGTTCGTTCGATCAAAAGATTAAATCTAAAAAATTATTCGAATAATCGATGAGAACAACGAATAAAAAAAATTATTTTTTTTTACAAAAAAATTAAGTTTTTTAAATAGAATAGAAATAAACTGCCATTTCTTCTTTATTTTTTCTCAAATCCGCTTTGACTTCTTCTTTTATGATGCGTTAAACTTTTCGGCCCCTATTATGGTTTACAACTCAACTCAGTTGAGTTGTAATAAATACAACTGGTTGTGATCAGTTGTAATTTTTGTTATGTTTTTGTTCACCGCAATTTAGCAAAGTTGTAAACCTTAATACAAAAATTAAGAAATTACAACTCAACTCAAACCGTAATAGGGGCCTTCATCTTAACTCCATATCGTTGTATTACTTAAACACAACATAAAACCCTTAATTCTTAAATAATCCGACATTACATTGGATTTTATTTTTAACCTTTTATTTCTTAGCTTTTCCCCCGAGAGTGAAAAATCCCCTTTATTGAAATTTTTTAGCAGCTGATAGAATTGCTTGTCAAAAATTTGTTAAATAAGAACATAAAATATATTTTTGAAATACTATGAGTACTTAACGTGGTTTTTGCATACTAAACATTTAGATTAATTACAATCAGGGCTATGGATATAATATTTTTTAACTTTCCCACATTTTGTAAAGCGTAGCCAACCATAATGAACGATTGTAATTGTGAGTCACATCTTAACGTCAAGTTTTTTGCCCAACTTAATTTGACATTTCTTTGTTTCACTATTTTACAAATTCAACCATGGAAAGTTACTTAATTGAGCAGCGCGTTAAGATTGTTGAATCCTTATACGAAAATGTGCGTTCAAATCAAAATGAATTTCGTGCACTTCGTGGTTTATTGGTCAACATAATCGACCAAATCTGTCCATAATCGGGAGAATTGGGCGCAAATTTCAGCAAACCGGGTCTGTAGGAAATGTGAAAATACCTGTGCATGCTCGCGCAGCTTGTTTACTTCTTCGACAATGAACTCAGCCTTCTATGGTAATAGATATTAAGATAATTCTCTGAACACTTTATGTTTTTTTCACAATTAACAATTAAAACGCACGATTAGTTGGACCATTTTAAAAAATCACTTAAAACGTATAGGAATAAATCGAATTCTAAGCTTTTATTTCATTTATTATTTAACAAAAAAATGTTCGGTTAATCGGCATTAATTAATCGATTTATTCGTTATGCGAAAATCGCTATTTTAAAAGTGATTTAAGTGAGCGGCAGTGTTGCCAAAAGTAGGGAAAAATCCCTACATGAAGGGTTTTTTGTTACTTTAATAGGAGCGTAGGGAAAATCGGACAGATTTTTTATATTCGCCAAAATGTAGGTATTTTTTCTCATATTGCATTGTATACGAAATAAATGCTAAAAAATTTATTTTAAATAATGATTTAACATTTAAAGAAATGGAATTCTTAAGTCCAGAATATATTTTTGGACAAAAAAGATGAGTACAAATTTCAACTATTGTCTTAAGAATTTAACTTAAGCCCCAATGATCTTGTATGAGTGTAGAACAATCGCATAAAATTAATTTTCTGAAATTGTGAAACTTATTTGTTTTGAAACATGGATCTGGAACACTTTTCGATAAAATTGCTAACGGAAAAACTATAATGACAAGGTTTTATTTCCAAATTTATTAAAACTGGTTCGGATTTTGTTTGCTCTACCCAATGCAAATGGTGATGCAGAGAGAACACCAGAAAGCCATATATATAAGATATTTTTTGCAAAACAATGGAAGAGGCTGCATTTATTTCGAATATACTAACGATCACTTAAGAAAATTCAGTTGAAAAGAAATACATATATTCGGCCATGTCATGGAAAACGAAATCATGTGAAATTGAAATCGACGAAGATTTTCTATTGAATTATTGTAAAAATCAACGCAGCTTTTTCTGAATTCAAAAGAACTTTGAATACGGGAGAGTTTTCAAAATTTGTTCGATTTAATTTTCACGTGACTCTGATGACATGGCCGATTATTTATAAAATAGCCTGTTGCTTTTGTACCGAATTAAATTAAAATTATCATATAAAGATTACCTGCCATATTCATAAAAATAATAAAATTTTTATAAAAACAAATTTTCTATGAAATTTAGATTTGTGCAAATTAGATGCATTTTACACGGTGTTCTGGAATATATATAAATGCAATTTTGTAGTAACTCTAATATGATAGCGGATTTAGTTTCTAGATAATGTATGGATGAAAATAGGACTAAAGAAAGAAAAAAAGAAATGATCCACGACTTTTTGACGGCATATTTTTTTCGCAAATAATAAAATTCAGGTCGTTTCTTTCTTTCTTTAGTCCTATTTTCATCCATACATGATCTAGAAACTAAATCCGCTATCATATTAGAGTTACTACAAAATTGCATTTATATACATATATTCCAGAGCACCATGTAAAATGCATCTTATTTGCACAAATCTAAATTATTTACATACAAAGGTGATATACTTGGCAAAAGATAAAATTTGATACCCATATTTCCCTATTTAAAACGAAGGGTTACCACCCCATTGCATTTTTGCCAAAACGCGAACTAGCACGAATTTCAAAAAAAGCTGAGACACGTATTAAATTAAATCGACAAAAGATTAAAATATGTTAATTTGGCACTTTTATTACAAACAACCCCAAACAAAAAATTAAAAAACCGGTTTTTTTTACAAAAAATCCTTAAAAAAAAGACATTGATGATCGTCCTTGGAAAAATTTAATATACAGTTGGACGCGCCTTAAAAAAACTTTTCTTACGATACCCAACTTGGAAGTTGGGTGGAAGGAAACAGATTTTTAATGTAACAAAACATGCAAAAATAGACCCTTTTTCAAACTGGTCCAGCTCACGAGAGGTCAACCCTGGAGCCGAAATATTTAAAATGTCATCTTAAAAAAGTCCAAGGTTCATTTTTAGGAGGGTACATCGAGCACGAATTTTGCTTCCATACAACTTGAGTCGCTCTAGTATACATAAATATTAATTCATTTCATTTCGTCATGCCGAATAATATAAAAAACCAAAAATTTATATATGTACCTTAGCCCGTTTCCTCTTTTGCCAAAGTTGATGTTTGAAATTCGTTTTTTAATCTTAAAACCGTTTTTTAGAACATAAAGAAATTAAATAAAAAAAATTCTTTTTAGGATTCGAACTGGCAATATTATCAATCTCAGGAGACAACTTAACAACTCGGCTACTAATGCTTTTACTGAAGAAGCGTAAAATTAAAATATATTAAGTCTATGAGTTTGTTTCTTTATTTGAGCGGCATATCATATACATACATTAATGTGTATGTGTATGCGTAAAATTAAACACATTACAAAAAAATCCACCACTTGTTGTGAAGGGTATACAAAAAACAACAAAAATACCACATTACCAACACTGTTTTACCATAGCCACTGTACGACCGTAGAAACCAAAATTGAATTGGTTTGTATGGTATGTTTATGTCGTTTTGGTAATACAGTGTTGGTGTGGTAATGTCACGTCTAATTGGACCTTTAAAGGAAAAATTTTGAGGCAGTCGTGGTTTTTTCCTCATACCTCAGCCATTTGTGGACCGTTCTTGCTGAATTTCAATAGCAAACAATTCCGGATCATGTGTGACATAAATGTATAATAACCTGGCCCCCATCATATATGGGGTCTTCGGAAAAACCATTTCAATGGACACACGGACAGACGGGCATCGTTCAATCAACTTTGCTCCTCATAAGGACCCAGAATATATATACTTTAGAGGGTCTAACATCAATATTATAGAAATTACGAACGGAATGACAAACTTATATATACCCTTTTCACCACCTGTGATGAAGGGCATAATAAACGGCTCTATCTACAATAGCGTTTAAATGATAAACGCTAAAAGACCTACCTAACCGTTTACATAATATGCAACATTGTCCTTTGTCACATCAACTAGTTCGTTTTACTGTCAAGCAATTTATTTTTTGAATACAAATAAATTATAAACAGTTTAAGGCAATTAAGCATTTTTAATAGTTTTTGCTTCTCCTGTAAAATTTTCAAAATGTTAGATAGGGCCGTTTGCGTTTTAGATAACGATAAACTCTATTCCGTAAGGAATTTTATATTGGGGCTATGTAAATTTAAAAACCAATTCTCAACTATTATAACCTACTTGCCCAATTTCATAAAATTATCTTCAAAATTGCGACCTGTACCTTGAAGCAGTGTTTAATGGACTTCCAGCCAGACGGACGAACTGACATCGTTATGGCGAACCAAAAAGTGATCCTGAGTCGATCGGTATAATTAAAGAGCCGTCTAGGTCCAATATTTTAAGGGTTTACAAACACCAACACAAACGCATAATGCCAACTCCATTATGGTGGTGTGGTCATAATAAATGATCTATAAATTAAAAAATTCAAAATTGACTTTCTGTTTGGAAAATTTTTTATTTAAAGTGTTTCAATGTTTTGATTAAAAGATTTTGTTATTTGTGCTTAATTCCCAATTTTTATTCTTGATAAAAACACTGAAATTTATTGTTGATGGATTAAGCTATTCCTATGCGCATTTCACTGGTTGCTTAGGCCAGATCGTCAGGAAACTTCATCCAAAGATTTTAGAAAAACTACAGATATTAAACCAAATAAAACTGTTAAGCGTTTAAGAATTAAATGCAACAGTTCTACTTGTAATAGTATCAAAGTTTAAACAAAAACATCAACAATAAACAGTAGTGTCCGACCGAACGCACTTTTTGAGACCGAACCCGAACCCGAACTTTTTGTTAATAAATCTGAACAATCGTACTTTTTTTAATGTATTTATTTAAAGCAAAATAAAATTTCAGGAAATTATTACATTTGCACTTTTGGAAGGATGCAACATGAAAAGATAAATTGCACTTTATAGTATTCAAAACTATTTTATAGTTAAAAAATAATTAGTAATTGCTTTTTTTAAGACAAAAAATAAAAAATAAATTTCAAGTTGAATGCAGTATACATTAGGGCTATAACTTTTTGACACTTTTTGCGAAAATCATAAACGGCATTGTATAGTCCCGTAGAACATTAAAAGTTATTAATAAAATATATAATATTTTTTTCGGATTGTTAAGAAAGTTCACGCAGGGATCGGGTTGAAGTTTGAAAACAACCATTTTTATCTCACGGAAATTTTAAGAAATATACACCTGATATTTGTATATATTCCTATACGTATCACTTAAATGCTATTTTGGAATTTATCCACTGCTTTAGACTTACAAATTTTCCTACGGTTTACAATTCATCGCGGTTCAAAATTTCTTAGAAGGTTTTAGAAATTTGCTTCCCTGCGTGAGGTTTTTTCGCAAAACGACGGGAGACAGGTGTTTTCATTACTAAAACATTCTTGGCCACTTCGTCGTACTATGTAAATAATTTGGTTATAGCTCTAGTATACATATTAGTACTCAAACCTGTACAATGTATTTTTTGAATTCGTTGGAGTGTATTTTCTCTTAGTGGCGTTTAATATTGGCGGTAATTTGTTTGCTTGGCAATGAACTCCCCATTGACATTTGTTTGGCGCAACATTTGCATTGAGCGCTTGCTCAATTGTTTAAAAAAAACTCCAAAATGGATTAGATGACATTTTCATCTGGAAATATGTATACTATAAAGTTTGGTTTGTGGTTTACCCAAAGCTATAGATTATCTTACCATTCGCAGAATATAAATAGAGAGTATTTTTTTGCCAAATAAAATTTGACCGTTTTTTTTTTGTTGTATTTTTTACCGTCTTCTAAAAATTACACATATAAAGACATTTTTGTACACTTAAGCATTTTATGAAGTCATCGCTGTATTTTTTCGAACTAAAGGCTCAACCATCATATGCATAGCCTTGCTTAAGCAAATGACAGGTTCACTAAACTTAGCAAAAAGTGTTCTTAAGTTCAATATGGTTTGCCTCTTATAATTTACATGTATTCGCTTAAGCCAATTTAAGCACATTGTGGTTGGGCCTTAATAATCATAGAGAAAAATAGTTTTATTAATTTCGTATTATTTTCAAAAACAATGATGCCAAATTATAATTTGAAATTATAATAGATATGTTATTTCATAAAAAAGTTCGGTGTTCGGTAAACATTTCGCCGAACACCGAACTTTGACCGAACATAATTTTTTGCCGAGCTCCGTAACCGAACCCGAACGTTCGGTCGGACACATATAAACAGTGAGTGTATCTTTCCTTACATTCCCTACTACTTTTTCATTAATTTTAATTATATTTAAAACAATTGCTGCTGTATTCATAAAAAAAACTAAGCTTGATTAAAAATCAATTTTTTTAAGGAAAATTTATATTGGACATTTCAAATCGAAATTATTTTTTATGAACACGGCAGTTGATCTTTTAAAATTTATTTTTTGTAACAACTCTGTGTCAGTTAAAAAATAAAAATACATTGAAAAATAATATTGTAAAATTTTCAATTAATTGTTATTATGCTGTTTTTAATTTAACTGTCATTAAATACAAAATATATAAAGTTATTAATTTATTAACTTTTTGCCAAAAATAAAACAAAAAAAACAAAATGAAGTATATTCACCTTTTTTCAAAGTTGATTAAACTTTTAACATTTCCATACATGGGACTTATTATTTTCAAAATCACTCCACCTGTTAACAAGTGATTTATATGTTGTATTTAGTCAGGCAATTATTCATAAACTTTTTTCAACAAATTATGGGTTTATCTATCAAATTTTTTTTTATAGAATTCAGTAAAATTTTTAATATTTTTAATTAGGCTTAAGTTCATTAAATTGATTGAGTCAAGAATGAAAATTATCAATAAATTTTAATTAATTTTCATGTTGTAAAATTCCTTTCTTCATAAAAATAATTTAATGAAAATTAAATTTAATGAACTTAAGCCTAATTAAAAATATTAAAAATTTGGATTAAAAACCATAAATAGTTCAATAAAATAACCACAATACTAAGAATTCAGTAAAATTTCAAAATTTTATGTTAAATATCACTACGTGACAAAATTTCAACAAAGTCGTGACCAAATGAATCTGACAGCTAATCATTATGTAAAAATTTTCCACTGAGTCCGAATATGAAGTCAGAATTGTCAAAAGTAGAACAGTTTTTGAGATATTCCAAAATAACCGTTATTTGTGTTTTTAAAAAAGATGATATGACTGAAATGCAAATATCTTCAACAATTTTGAACGGACTATGTATTTCTTTCTTTTTATTGAGAGGTTATAAAATTTCTAAAATAACCATGGATTGCTTGTGAAGATTGGTCAAAAAAATGACAGAGTTACAAGGGACAAAAGTTCAAGCTTCACTGAAAATTTTATGATTTTGTTCAATTTTGCTCTATTCAAGTTATTTTTTTTAAACCAATGATTTAAAAATCCTAATGTTTTATTGCATGCGACATTAGATTAGATTTTATTATGAACATTTTGCGCCCAACAAGATTTAGCTTGGTACAAAAATACCAAAGCTACAGAAGATTTAGTAAATTAACCCACATAGAAATTCAATACTTTAAAGCAATTTTAAATATTTATTGTTACTAAAAATTTAGCTTTGTATATTAATTTGTTGTGGGTTAGTAGTGGGTTAGGTTAATCTTCTGTAACTTTGTCATTTTTGCACCGATCCGGATCCTATTGGGCACAAAATGTTCGTATTGAAATAGGCTAACATTTTATTTTTTTTGGATATTTGCATTTCAGTTACAGCATCTTTTTTAAAAACACAAATAACGGTTATTGTGGAATATCTCAAAAACTGTTCTACTTTTGACATTTCATATTTAGATTCAGCGGAAAATTTTACATAAAGATTAGGTGCCAAATTCATTTGGTCAAAAAATTGTCACGTAGTATATTTAGGAATCTGTCCTAAAGTTATTTCCTATAAATAAAAGTGCAGAGACTTTAATACAGTACTTTTCGCTTATAGTCCATTCCGCTTAAAGGCCAAAAACGGATATAAGCCAAAACTGTCATATTCACATGCAGATTTTTTCGAATTTCATACAAATTATTTGTTCTAAGGTCCATTTCGCTTGTAGTCCATTTTCGTTTAAAAGCTACATTTTCTTAGCATGCGTATATAATTCTACATGCAAAAATGTTCGCTTATAATCCGCTCTGTTTTTTATATATTTTTAATCAACTGGCGACATGTTTTAATTTACCTTTCTGGCAACTATTATAAATGCCAAATTTCGCAATTTATATTTTAGACATGGTGTCTTCGTCCGACAATTTTTTGTTAAATAAACGTCCAACTTCATAAAAAAAAACGCCAATAAAAATATTAGAGTTTTTTATATAGACTTTGACGTTTGATATAACAAAAAATTGTCGGGTGAAGACCCCATGTAAAGATCCTTTGAATTTTGAATTAAAATGAATCTCATACGCATTTGTTTTTATTGAAATCTTTTAAAGCATTTGAATTAATTAATAAAAAAGATTTTTGTTTTAACTATTTTTTTAAAATAAATCAATATTTGGTTATGTCTTAAATAAACTTTTCTTTTGTTTAAAAAGAGTGGATTTATTAAAGAAAATAATATTTATATAGTCCAAAATGTGGATTATACTAGGTTTCACTTATTATCCATAAAATGGCTTATAAAAAAAATCGGTTATAGTCCACAAAAGTTGTGCAACTATAGTAGTGGACTATAAGCGAAAAGTACTGTAGAATCAAAAAAAGTTAAAGTTGTACAAAATGTATTTCAAGTCCAGCCATATCGTCGCCTTACCGGGTAAATTTTACTAACTGCTAATAGGGAATATAAAAAACTTCTAATGTTTTCTATCAGAAAGTGTGAGTTTTTTGCTGAGAGGGGAGAGAATAATAGCATGTTCTCTCTCTTCTTCTCTCACCAATAAACGCAGACCAAGGCGAATTGACTAGAAGGTGAGGTCAACTCTACAACATCACTGCTTCTGTGGTCGGATTGTCAAAAATATTGCTAGTAAAAAAAAGGTTTGTTAACATCAAAAACTAGTCTGTATCAGTGTTGCAAAATTTAAATTTTGAAATGGTACTGAACTTCAACTAAAAGAGTACTTTTTCCACCAAATGGAACTTTTTGTTAAAAAAAAAAAGAAATCGAATAAGCTATCGATTTTTTTTGCATACGATAGACACTGACGAATCGAATAAAAACTCGATAAATGTATTGTCGATTTACTCGATATCAAATGCTAATATTTCAAATTCAATACATTTCATTCGATATCGAGTTTCATTTTACCAAAATAAATAAATAATTTCGATAAATTTTGCACAATATCGAATGCGGTGATTACACCCCAGTATTTATATTAAAGGTACAAATGCAAATAACATTTCTGTAAAGTACGTTTTTTCAGTTTTTTTTTATGAATAAGTAAATAAATTTAACATTTAATATATGTACACATACATTTTTACTGGTAGACTATTCATAATTTAACTTTTGCAAAGTTACATTATTCAGACCAGTGTTCGAAAATAAACACTAAATATCGTTCTTTAATGTTCGGTTCGGTAGATTTGTGGAAAACACAAACGCTAATAGTGTTTGTGTAGAAATTCATTAAAAAAAATAACGTTTCCCTGTTTGTCATCTTTCGAACACAAAAATAATACTGTTTTCATCATACTCAACAAATGATGAGAACATTAAATTCCGTTCGGTTTTTTTTTAAAATCCACGAACTTCAATGTGTTCGGTTCGGCTCGTTAATGTTCGTCGCTTTTTGCTGATAAAAAAAAACCAAACATTTTTTACAAAAACAAAATACACACACGAAAAACCCATTATAGAACATTAAAATATAATGTTTTTCTACAGTATCACTACAATTGTTCTGTGTTTTAACGAAGAACCGAACATTATATAATATTCGGTTCTTTCTTGAAAATAGTTACGAACGGTATTAAGGTTTGTGTATGTTTACACAAACACTAAAAAAATAGCTATCGTTCTTCGGTGTGTGAACCGAACAATAAATAATGTACTGTTTATTTTCGAACACTGATTCAGACTTTTACAGACCCACACACAAAGAAAAACATGGTTGTGGTAAACATATTCTAAAAATAACCCAATTGATTCTTTTCAGATCAGTTTTGATGATTAAAAACTGATTTATCACCTGAGTGATTAAATAATTATTTTTAAATATTTTGAATTTTCATGTAAGTCAAACAAATAAAAAGCTTGGCTAAAAAAGAAGCACAAAAATTATGTATTGAAAATTTATAAACCTTAATGTAAGTGCAAATTGTTTCTTATCATCTTTGCGAAATACCAATTACTTATTTCAAAAGCCATAATGGTGCTGATTTTTCGGAGAAAAATTAAAAAAAAAAACATGACAATTAAAAATGAGACAAAAACAATTCAACAATGGTGAGAAAAACTAACATTAAAATGATCAAAAAGGAATCAGAAAATTGTATCACAAATGATTCTTTCAGGTGATTCATCGGTAAGGTACCATTTTCTCACAACGAGAGTAGCTCATATACGGGTATTTTGCCCTTGAAGCTGATGCCTAAATGATTAGATTATGATACAAAATGCCAGCTGGGATGTTATGATAACATTCATGATTGTAGTCACCAATCAAATAACAGTTAAAAAATTAAAAACCGGAAAGGATAAAAAATTACTTAAAACAACGCGGTTGTACTACGGTATTTTTAATATGAATAAGTACCGAAAAAAGTACTAAAGTACTAAATTTTCCAACATTGGTCTGTATACAAACTTTGACAAGTCGACCACCATGTCTTGACTTGACCCCACCTTCTAGTGAATTCGCCTTGACACAGACTTTCTGAAAGAAAACTTTCATAGTGTGAACTCAGACTTGGATAAAAAAAGTTGCTTGACAAACTTTATTAGGTTAGTTTATACTTATCGCACTGCTTCCTCTAAAGGGGGTTAACTCAAAATTTATATATGTATTTTCAGTAGAGACAAAAAACTGTTTTCTTTTATTATTTACTCTTATATTACTAAGAAACTGATCTAAGATTTTTACAGTGCATAGATATGAAGTGCGATATAAAAGTATTCACCCAATGTTCTTTTGCTGTGATATTTTTTTCATGAAAAACTTTGGTTCTGCTTGTGAAATTTGTTTATTTAGTCTATCAGAATTTTTTTTATTAAGCTAATTCCGCGAAGCTCTAATCTTGTCTGCAGGAAAGGAAACCAGAGTCTCTGGCGGGAATCGAACCCGCAACCCCAGTGCGGATAAACTAGCTACCGGCTATCGCAGTAGTGAGAAATGATATCGGCCAAGTGGCCACCACCAGACCTGATGACTATACCGGCTCGTTTTATGGAATTTTCCATCTTACACAACTTTGGGCGACAGGTTCTCGCATTCCTGGAGAATATTCTCCTTAGTTGTCGTAAGCCCGCGACTTCAAAAAACCCCATAAAAAGAAGTCTGGAACGGTTAAATCTGGCCGGCCAAAGCATATCACCAAACTGAGAGATTAAGCGACTCAGATATGCTTCCTTCAGAATTCCGCGTTCTTGCGGATTAAGCGGATTCATGGCTCGTCGATTTGTATTCTGCGTTTGTTTTCTTCACAAATATCCAAACCGGATCAACATTTGGAGCCATTTGAAAAAGTTATAGAGTTTTAGAAAAGGGTACCCAGTACAAAATGTGCTTGAAAAGGAGAAGGTTTTGTATATGAATTCATACCTCAAATCGCTTCAAACCTGCTGATAAGATGCCTGATTTTTGTATGCGGTGTTCCCGGTTTGGAGGACTATATTCTGCTGACAATAAGCGCTTCTTTTAACATGCAAACAAAGCACTCCTTTTTTTTTTTTTTCATTATTTATTTATTGAATCTTCATATATTAAATATGAACTAACAATAATTAATCAAATCTTAACCTAATGCTTTATTTTATGTCCTGCCAGTGCCAGACAAAAATTTTCTTCATCACGGGTTCTGTTCACATATGTAGGTGTTTATCGCTCATCTTAATGGGTAAGTGCTGCAGTGTCTCTTCTTCTTAGGCGAGAGTGGCCGCTATCATTTAAAATATTTCGTGCTAGTGGATTTGGGTGCAACTCTAGCCTTTTCAAATATTTTACCGCATACTTCGTAATAATAGTCCTTACCAGTGGCACATTGAGATCCTTGTGGATATTTGAGTTTTTAACATACCAAGGGGCAGCTGTAATTATTCGAAGAAGTTTATTTTGGCGCCTTTGAATTTTTTCGATATTTGAGGCCGAGGCAGTGCCCCATAGTTGAATACCGTAGCACCATATTGGCTTTAAAATAGCGTTGTAAAGTAGTAGTTTGCAGTCGAGACTAAGAACAGAATTTCTTCCAATAAACCAGTTAATTTGAATTGCTTTTAGTTTCATTTGGGTTAATTTTGCTTCTATATGGCATTTCCATGTTAAACGCCGATCTAGATGAATACCGAGATATTTGACATGCGATTGTTGAGGCACTAGTTGATTATTGATTTTAATAGGGGGACATGTTTCCCGACGCAAGGTAAATGTTATATGTACGCATTTTTGCTCATTGACCTTTATTCTCCATTGTTTGAACCACAGTTCTAGTTGAAATATATGATTCTGCAGGTATCGAGATGCTTCACGACTGTTCTCGTGTACGCTTAGAAAAGCTGTATCATCAGCAAAAGTTGAGGTTAGGGTGTGATTGTTTGTTGGCATGTCCGAGGTATATATAAGGTAAAAAAGTGGGCCCAGGATGCTTCCCTGAGGGACTCCAGCTTCAATTGGCTGAGGAGAACTTAAAAAATCGCCTTCTTTAATAATAAATTTTCGACCGACCAGGTAGCTTTCTAACAGCTTGTGTGTATTAACCGGTAGGTTTAGCTTCAACTTATGTAACAAGCCTACATGCCAGACTTTGTCAAAAGCTTGAGAAGCATCTATGAAAAGAGCGGAGCAATATTTTCTTTCTTCAAAGGCTTTTCTTATGGCGTTTACTATCCGATGGGTTTGTTCAATTGTGCTATGCTCTCTTCTGAAGCCGAATTGATGATTGGGTATACACCCATTGTCATTTAAAATTGGGGTTAATTTTGACGCTAAGAGCTTCTCAAACAGCTTTGATATATTAGATAATAAGCTAATAGGCCTATATGACTCAACTTTTGTGTGATCTTTTCCTGGCTTTGGTATCATCGTAATTAAGGAGACCTTCCATTCTTGAGGGTAGTATTCAAGTCGTAAAATAGCATTAAAAATATAAAGAATAATTTTCTTTGCTATGCGAGGTAGCTCCAAAAGCATTTTGTTACTGATTTTATCAATACCAGGTGCCTTCTTGGTGTTTAATTCACAAATAGCCCTTTCTAATTCCCTTATCTCAAATCTTAGGGGGATAACTGCTCTAACATTAAAAGGCGGCAACTCGTGCGCTGTATCGTCAGGTATATTTTGGGTAAATACGTTTTTCAAATGATTTACAAACAGGTTTCCTTTTTCATTATCATTTCTTGCCCAACTTCCATTCAAGTTTCTTAATGGTGGTTTCGGGATAACTGGTCTTTTGAGGTTTCTAGCTGCCCGCCATAATGAGTAGCCTGATTGTGGAGTTGCATCCAAGTCCTTAAGATATTTTTCTACGGAAGCCGTTTTCTGAGTCTGCAGTAATTTTCTTAGCCTTTTTGTACACTCTTTTAATTCATTTTTAAGTTGAGGGGATCTTTGCAATTGCCATCCTCTTCGCACTCTCCTTTTTTCATTCAAGAGGCGCTCGACATCTGCAAAATATATTTTGTTATAATTGGTTTTTTTGAGGGTTTTGCTGGAATGTTGAACAGCTAGTTTAAGATAACTGTCAAAATTGACAATAGAGAGATCCTTATTTTCCGGTGTGCTAAGCGGAATATTTTCTGTGCAATGGGTACTGAGATATTTTTTATATTTTACCCAGTTTATTTGTGTAGCTGTTGTCGCTATGTAACCAGAGGGAGATACGATTCTATTGGTGTTTGTAATAGTAACTATTGTACGTGTGTGATCAGAGGATAATTCTAACGAAGGTTCAACTTGAATCGTTTCAGTGGGGATGTTTTTAACCATTCCGAAATCGATGACATCTGGAATTTTTTGCGGATCAGCAGGTCAATATGTTGGTTGTCCGCTCGCGACGACATTTAAATTCAATTTAGAGATTGTATTATACAAAACACGACCCTTTGGTGTTATTAGTCGTGAACCCCAGAAGGTATGTTTAGCGTTATAATCGCCAGCAGCCAGGAAACAGGGCCCCAATGACTTATAATATTTATAATATTGGCTTTCTGATATTGCAAAACTAGGTGGTGAGTATAAGGATGAGATTACTATGTTTCGATTCAGCTCTTTAATACAAATGTTCGTTGCTTGGAGATAATCTTCACGATGATCACACATCAGGTAGTGTTTGATTCGGGTTTTTATCAAAATGGCAGAACCTCCACAAGCTCTATCTCAAGGGTCCTTGGTATCATATAGTGTATAACTATTGATTTTAAACGCACTCCTAAAGTGCTTTTTTAGGGCTAACTATATTAACATATTCATTAATGTTTTGCTTTTACTTGTTTAAATGCCTTTTTTCAATCATTTTCATAAACCATAATATATTTTTATTTTTTTCGCTTTAAAACCTTCTTCGCTGTTAGCACTAAAACATCAGCTTTTTAGTATATTTCATTCTTTATCATTTACTGCTGTATAAAAGCTCTCTTATTGAAGCGCTCAATTATGCGCTTTTTCTCTAAAAACCGAATTTTTTTTACTGGGTAGTTACTTTTACCCCACCTTGTATTAAAACAAGTAAGAAATTATTATACAATTCAAACACGACACTCTCGAGAGTGTACCCTTTTTTGGACCCACAGGTAATCATGGACCCGCCAAAACTAGCTTATGTTCTGAAGTTGAGATTAACTTAAGTGTTCTTTATGTCGAATATTATCTGCATATCTACATCTATATGAGACCTTTGATCAATTGTGGACCTACGAGCACAAAAAATTGATTTGACATCATAGCTGTTATAGAGTAGTAATTGTATGGGAGCTTGGAAGTAGTTTCCATACCAATCGTTATCTACCGATTCCGATAAATTTGTTACAGTGATTAAGATTGAAATAAAGGATATCTTGGTCGAATTAAACCATAATGAGCGTAAACCGGAAAGAACATTGTGTGGGGGTAATTGAAATTAAATACCGATTCTCACAATTTTAACAGGACGGACATCGTAAGATCGATTAACAAAGCATGTAGTTATAAGTTGACAACTATACTATATCAGTGTTGCCAAAAGCAGGGAATATTCCCTACATGTAAGGTTTTTTGTTACTCAAATAGGAGCGTAGGGAAAATCGGAAAGATTTTTTATATTCGCCAAAATATAAGTATTTTTTCTTATATTGCATTGTATACGAAATAAATGCTAAAAATGTATTTATAATAGTGATTTAATATTTAAAGAAATGGAATTCTTAAGTCCAGAACATATTTTTGGGCAAAAAAAGATGAGCACAAATTTCAACTATTGTCTTTACAATTAAACTTAAGTCTCAAAATTAATTTTCTGAAATTGTAAAACTTATTTGTTTTGAAACATGGATTTGGGACAGTTTTTGGTTAAAAAATGGTAAAAAAAAGAAAAACTGTAATGACGAGGTTGTATTTCTAAATTTATTAAAACAGTTTAAAAGAAATACATATATTCGGCCATGTCATGGAAATCGAAATCACGTGAAATTTATGTTATTAACTTTACTCACCCGTTTACACAATTGTTTGTTTCACTTTTGTCGTATTCCCCCATTTGTTTACAGAAGAAATCTCAATTATTAGACATTCTCTTCAAGCCCGATATGGCTTTTGAAATCATAATACCTTGAAATGTTGGTGTTTTTAACTAAATAATTTTAATAAACAGAATTCGGGAATTTTTGCATCCTCTTTTACATTTTAAAATAATGTGTGTTCTTCTTCTTGAGTGTTGTGGTTTTTTCTGCATAAGACAAGCAAACCGTCTTTTACCAGCTTTTGTAGTGTTGTTGTTGTTTCAAACACAAGCATATTGTATAATGCAATGGTTTTTAAAAGTTATTCCATTTTAGATTGTTTTTAGTACTTTTGGGCGCTACTCGTATATAACTTTTAAGTACGACTCGTACTAAAATTAGTGAAGAAAACTTAAATTTGGCACGATATTTTTTCTTTCTGTGTATGGGGAAACCTTCATTTTTTTCAATGTTTTCTTTTTGGGCCTAATTCTGGCAGTCGTGCTCGAGTGCTTTCTCGATTCTAAAGCAATTTTATTTCTAATTCGTTCAGTCGATACTGAACGAATCGAAATTATTTTTTCAGTATTGTGAAACTCAAATTACTGCTTGACAACACTGAAAAAATAATTCCGATTCGTTCAGCATTGACTGAAATAATTAGATATTAAATTGCTTTCGAATCGAGAAAGTACCCGATCACGACTGCCAGAATCAGGACCCTGGTCTAAAGGAAAATCTTTTTTTTAATTTTTATCTGATTGATGTAGTATTGGTGATGTTTGTCTCGATGTTTGGATTTAATGCAAGTCTTCGTTATCCTGCTGATTTGAATAGGAACGTAAGGTCATGAGAACAGCGCTGGGAGTATTTTATCAGTGATCTCTTCAAGACTTGGTGTTTTTACCTTGGGACGGAAATTTCCTACAACAGATTTGTCCAAAATGTTAAAGCTGCTTCAAATAATATTCTCTTGTTGTAGACATGTAAAGTGATCCGAACAAATTAGTTTTTAAAAAAGATTCGAAATTAATCAAAATTAACACTTTTTTCGGTTACATGTATTTGAAGTCAAAAACCGAAATGTTAAATTTACCTTCTTGTGTAATCAAAATTTTTTCGGAAGTTCATGAAGGAAATTTTTACAACCAAAAAAGGAAACGTCATCGTGACTTTTTGAAGTAACAGATTTTTTTTATTACCGTTTTTAATTCGAGTTCAAATGTATTGCATTTAATCGACTTCAAATTATCTTCAATATATTTCACCATAAATTTGATTAATAGCCAGCATTTAAATAATTTTATAATGTGACAATCTATATGCAAATTAATATTAATTATTATTAATTGCTTAAGTAAGCGTTAATACCCTGTTTCCTGAATAATTAATATCAATCTAAGAAAACGAATTCCTTCAAATCATTAATCTCTTTGGGAGAATCTCCTTAAAAAAATTAAAGTAGAAGTATTCAAACCATTTCTCCTTCATATCCGATTAAATTTGTTGGTTTAAATTTTAGAATTTGTAACTTTTTTAAACGTTTTCGATTACAAATAAGCAAATATGCAGCCTTCTAAAAATTTAATTTATTTCATTTAGTTTTATTTTGTTATTTGTTTTTTATCGAATACTAAAACCCATAAAATTTAAGAACAAAATAATCTGAATCTCATTCAAAAATTCACACTCAGCTAAAAGAAATAAAACAATTAAACGCAATGAATAAAACAATTGAACAAACGCAATAAATAAACATGTTTTAAATTTTACTTGTCTTATCTTAATTTTTTATGACTTTAAGAAAAGAATTGAATATTAATTGTAATTGTAAAAAAAAATTGTTTTCATTCTTATGAATTAATTTTATTTAGGTATTTCGTGTATGTGGGAATTCGTTGTTTTTTAGAGATTTGGATCAACATTTGAGATCAGATTAAATATAAATTATCATAAATTATTTGCAAAAAATTAAAGGAGCAACGCAATAAACAATTGTATTGTTCTGCCTCGTAAGCATTTGAAATTGTTTTATTTTTAAATTATGAGACAACAAATAAAATTACGAAGTATATTCTAGCTTAATTTACCGATAAATGGTAACTTTTTAAGCTACCTAAAGAAGAGCGGCAATTGCTTTTTAATCATGAAAATTATATTTCCAATACTTCATTGGTCGCACAAGGACAAATATAGAATTGCATATTTACGGTTTCCCTGTTATATTAAATATGTGAAGTTTATTTTAATACATGTTTTATTCGCATTCGCAGCGAGCCAAATAAGAACTTTTTGATATTCTGGTTAACAGATTGTTTTTTTTTTTTTTTGGCGGTTTACAACTCATACCCAACAAACAAACAAAATGAAAACCTTTTATCAAGGCGAATTCATACAAGGTGGTCTTATTTTGAAAATGGATACAACACTGTAAATTACTTTAACGTTGTGTCAAAATTATACAACACTGTAGTACACAAATTAGCTGTGTGTCAAAAATATATGCTGTCATATTTAATTTTGTTTTTAATTTTAATTTTAAATCGTGCTTTATGGAATGCAATAATTTAAAAATGTGTGCTTAGTAAACCTTATTTGCAAGAAGTTTTGCTTTGTTTATTTAAAAAAAAGTGCAGATGAAGCAGACCGATTGCTCATGGAATCTTTTTCTGATAAGGTTTCATTGTATTCATGAGTAAAAGTTTTAAACCTACATAGTTTTAAGAACTCAATGGAGAAAGAGTTATGTTTATAACCTCATCACAATAGTGGAGTTGGTATTATCCCAGCCAGCATTTTTAATTGTGTAAGAGTCTACTAGGAAACGTCGAGGAGCTCATTTTTAAATGGTAAAAGATTCCTCCCACGGGAGAAACTGTTGCACATTCACATTCTTCTGTGAGATACTTCTACAACACAGAGAACGAAATATAAGCATATTAGGCGTTTGAGATGTGTGTAAAGAATATCTCACGAGTCTTTCAGAAAGCATGTCAATATTCGCATGAGTTTCATGCAGGAATTATTTTACAACTCGTAAAATGCTCAGTCGTACAAATGAACTACAAAGGTAAGAGCTTCAAGCGTTTTTTTTTCATGTCAAAAAATCTTATTTGAAAGATCCTAAAGTCGGTTTGTTTTATTGAAATTGTTTTGACAATGGAATTTGCATGTTAAAAAACGCTCTTATTTAAGAAGCTCAGTAATTTTAATATGACTCATACATGGAGTCGCAAAAGATTAAATCGACGATGGTTTGACGATGGATGAACTAAGTGTAACATTGTAGTTTTTGTACTCTTAAAATAATTATTAAGTGATAGTTAAGACTTGCATGGTTACCATTCCAAGACTACTCGTCAAATAATCATCAGAAGATTCTTTTAGGAGTTGTATATTAAATACCATCGCCTACTAAACAGCCTATGCTAGCTGGGATTCGTTTGTGCAGATATTTGCAGCACCTTCAAATATTGTTCCTAGACAATCCTTAAGAATACTCTCAGAATCACTTTCTGACCCGATATAACGATGTTCGTCAAGCTGAAAATACTCCACTTCCTTCTTTTTAGGTTTTAGGTTTTAGGTTTTGCGTGCATGTGTGTGATTTATTTTTAATTTATAAAAAAAAATATTAAAATTTAATTTGAATTTAAATAAATATTTTAATAGAAATGTCAAAAAAAAGTAAAGGCATATCATTTTGACATATAGTTAGTTATCAGCCAAGGTCACCTTGTATGAATTCGCCTTGCCTTTTATTCTACTTTGTTTAAAAATCATTAATTAGGGTTCTTACGATGTAGTTCAATGCCCTGCAATAAATTCTAAAAATAAGTTTCAGAAGTTGTAACATTAACGTAAGTGTTAGACAAAGCACCACCTCGTTCTGCCACATAATTTGCCACTTGCAAATGTTGAACTTTATTCTTGAAATGACTTGTTAGCTTCCTCATTTTTGGATATATTTTTTAAAAAAACCAATTAAAATATTGCAACCATCAAAAAACCCAGACTGGTTTTTGGAATTAATCCTTCCATTACTTTATTTTTTAGGTTGTCTTCTGCGTTTACTAATTCATTCTAGCTACTTGGCGAACGTATATTTTTTGCCATTAATGGCAAAGTTTTAGTGCCGATACGTTCATAAAAAAAAAACGCTAAGGTAGCCAATTTTTGGGTAAAGCACCACCGATGCCCTAGAAAAGTTTTTTACGTGGCGAGTGCAACTGCTGCATTACTAATTTTGTAGTTGTGTAACCGCTTTAATAGACTAAGATCTTTGAGAAGAGCGTTTCGGGGGCATTGGCAGAGGTAACAATGTTAAATATTTATTCTTAAAATACAGTAGAATCCCATTTTTACGAATTATAGGGGTTTTCAATTTAGCGGGGTTTCGATTTAACGGGATTAAAATAAAATAAATACGAATTAACGGGGTTTTTCAATTTATTTACTAAAACGATCAAAAAAAAAACAAAAAACTATTGTTATACTCATATAAAAACTATTCATGTAACAAACCGATCTTACTTAGCGGCCACACGATCAAGTTTTGCCTTTCAATTCCTTTCAATTTGCAAAACACTCTTACTTTTTTACTAACACACTCACACTTTTTAAATTGACCACGAGATGGCTTTCAATTTCACCTTCCCATTTGTTTGGCAATTTTACTTTTAATTTAACAGCTGAGAACAAGTTTGTCTTTATAAATTGTGTTCTAGTTGACATCTTGAAAGTAAATTCCTTACAAATTAAGTGCAGCCTACGTCACAGCTTTCAATTTATGTATATTTTGACAAGCTGTATATGTAGAAGACTATCAAGAACAACCCAGCGGCAAAACTCAGAAGAACTACTTATTTCAGGCCTAACTGAACTGCATCATAGAAGACCTAGGCTCTTTGGTATTAAAGATAAGGTAAACCTTCCACACTCGCTTCTATGAGAAGGGAGTAGAGAAGGAGAAACATTTTTTGTATTGTTTTTTTGCACAAGCAAAAGCAAAATACTAATTTTTTTCCATCCCCTTACCATTCTTATGTACCTGCTAAACAAGCGAGAGCGGAAGGCCTACTCCACAATGACAACGTGTGTAAAAAAGATATGAGTATGGAATGGAGCAAACAGGACTTGTATATACAAAAGAAGGAGTACAGAGGCCTTCTAGAAGGCATCCGTACTCCTTCTTTTTCCCGCTGGAAATTGAACGTGTGGCTGCAAGGTTAAGAAAATAAACACACACACAAGCAAAAGCAAAAACCCACGCAAAAAAAGTAGCGGTTCCATGTTTCTGTTGTTTTTATCACGAATTACAAGTGGTAGTTAGCAAACAATTACGATTTATAAGAGGTAAAGAAGGTTTTATATGAAAAAAAAAAATTACGAATTAGCGAGGGGATCAAAATGTAGGGAAATTTTACGAGTTAACGAGATTTTTTCAAGGGACCGAAAGTTTATTACGAATTATCGGGAATTACGATTTATCAAGGTACGAATTATCGGTATTTGCCTGTACATGAACTTAATTTAAGTTTTAGTTTTTAAATTGTCTATTACTACGTTTATACGCACCACTTATTCGCAAATAAATATATTGCAAGTAGAGAAAATTGCCGCATAAACAGTGAATTAAATTAACACACTTTTAACCGCTTTACGTTTTTATTTCGATGTGTGCAAATAAATTCAAAAATACACGATAATTTTTGATCTTTTTCATTTTAAAAATAAAAAGTTTATATACATACAGTGCTAATAATTGAATAAATTTTCCATCTGGCATCACTTAAAAATAAAAATTTTTATTAAGAAATACCCATATAAACAGTAAGTTAGTTAATCGCAAATAATTTTTATTCGTGAATAGGCTAATATAAACTTAGTATATGTAATATTGCAGCTGGTTTCGAAATTTTTAAGGATTTATCATTTTCATCATCTAGCGATCTCGATTAATAGCTCCTGGAACTACTGTTGGATGGGGCTTAGGTCTATCACCCAAAAAGGTTAGACTCAGATAAATCAACTCTTTATAGTCTTCTCTTGGTTGCATCTCTTCAAGCTGACCTTTAATAAAATTGCTTTAATCTTTGCGTATTGGTTCGGATATAATTTTATCAACAACTTTGTGGTTCATACAGTCGGAAAAATTTGACTTGTAAATGAACTCCCTCCCACCTTTGCTGAAGTGTGAGGACCATTTTTATTTTTGGTGATTTTCATTGGTTAAATTATATATGAAACTAAATGAATCATTATGAATCCCTTATAAATCTTGTAACAAAGAAAGTAACCAAAAAAAATATTCATAGGGCCAAGGGTAAGACCAAATTCTACTTTTTTTACATTATATAGAATCTATCCACCTTCATCATCTGCATCATTACTTTTAATACATTTTGTAGACATTTTTATAATCGGCAAATCCATCTGAGGAGTTCGAGTGTTAGCGATCGAAACATGTCAGGGTAACCAGCCGGCCGGGGTTCCACGTCAAGAACGAAAGATTATCAATAACAATTTTAATTAATTTACATGTTGTAATTTTCATGTTCATAAAAATAATTTAATGAAAATTAAATTTGATGAACTTAAGCCTGATTAAATAGTTCAACAAAATAACCACAATTCTGATCATTTTGTAGACATTTTAAAAGTTATAAGTCGTTCACAGAAAAAATTATTGCCGAATTATTTTCAAACAAACGCTTGTTTGAAAATTTTTTTAATTTCTATAAATTTTTTTACTGATTCAAACAATTTTTTTGTTTGATTTTTATTTAACCAACAAAAATGTGGATAACTCTTCAAAAATATAATAAACGCGTTATTGGTTTCAAGTTTTCATAATTTTGTATGAAATATTTTACGCTCCTTAATGTTTTCGTCTTTTTGCATTTTTTTATTTGATCGTAAGCAACACTTCTTTATGTGAAATAGGTATAAGAACAACAACAAAAAACACACACAGTCTAATATTTTTGGACGCTTTAAAAAGTGCAACTATAAGAAAAACAATAGCAGAAACAACATTACAAGAAATAAAATCCCGTATTAAATTTTTTAAAACTGTTTGGTTAAATACATCAAGTTCAAAAATATAATGATGACGAAAAACATATCGTGTCGGTCTGCTGCCGTTTTTGGTTACATTTCTTCTTTATCAAAGGAAAGGATACAGCAACAGAGAGTGATAAAGAAAAAACATTGTGTTGTGTGTATAAATAAGACTTTGTTCAAAAATTATTCCAACAAAAAAAAAATGTGTCTCAAAGCCAGCTGACTGCTCTGCCGTCATCTTCTCATACAGTGCTTACTTGTGTGTGCGTCATTGCTTGTGCAAAAACTTTTTTTTTTTTTTTTTTTGAAATCTACTATATGAATTTCAGTAAACTTTTTGTTTGATTCAGTTAAATTATTTGTTTGAAAAAATCAGTGTTTTTTTCCAATAAACAAAATGCAAATAAATTGTTTGAATATGCGAATTTGTTTATAGGACCGATTTCAGACAAAAAATTGTTTGATTCTATAAATTTTTTGTTTGAATTGGAAAAATAATTTTTTCTGTGTTGTAAACAGAGTTTATTTAAAGGTTACAAAAAGTTTAATATATGGTGCCTTAATGGTCAAAAACATTTCCGGAACTTATGGTTTATGTGCATAAAAGTAAAGCTTGGACCTTTTTACCCAAAAATATTTTATCAAAAATAAAAACAACGTAGTATTGGCCAAGTTATGAATAAAGTTAGAAAAAAGTCAGAAAGCCCCCATTTTGAATGAAAGCTCGACTGGTGCGACCTCTAAGGCTCATTAAAAAATCTGAAAAAAAATCCCAAAAATATTTCACTCTATAAACTTTTAAATTATGCTTGAGCCTAAAATTTTTTTTCTTTTTTTTTTTTTTTTTGTTAGACTAGACTGTAGACTATTCAGGCCAAATACAATAACTTACGCAAAACTCTTGAGGCTAACGAACCAACTACGTAAAGGTAGTATTATAGAAACAGCAATGAAACGGACTCCTTAAAATAGTCTTCGTCCGGGACGCCCCAAAAGCTACTGGTGGCAAGTTATAGAAAAGAACATGTAACAAGAACACATCATATTTTATATATATATAAAAATAAGTCCGTATATGTACGTCGCCGAACTACTCATAAACGCGTCGTGCGATTTCAACCAAACTTATACACTACGTAGGCAAGTGGTTTACAAGCTATGATCAATGAACTACGTAAATACTGTCTGACATGGTGCCTTAAAGTTAACCTTGAGAAGTCAAAAATACTGGTATTCCGCTCTGGCACCAGGATCTCTTCAAATCTGTCTTGGAAATATGGTGAAGAATATATTGAGATAGTGAACTACTACAAATATCTAGGTGTAGAAATCACATATAACATGTCTTTTTAAAAACATCTCTATAACAAACTATCGTCCTCCAAACTCGCTATTAACTCCACATGGTCCAAATATATAAATAACCCAGTCATTTCTAATACCAATAAATTAAAAATATTTCATGCTGCATCCAGGTCAATAATGTTATATGCTGCACAGGTTTGGGGTTTTAAGAAATACGAAGATGTTGAAAAACTACTCCGATTTTTCGTAAAGAAAATGCTACACTTGCCAAACTCTACTCCAAATTATATGTTGCACTTAGAAACTGGTTTAAATTCTCTGTTTATCACCTCCTTAAAGTTACACTTCTGTTATGTTAACAAAGTTTTAAAAATGAATCCACAAAGATTACCACGCATACTGGCTGAATATGTAATAAATAATAAACTATACTGGTTCAACGATTGGGAATCATTAAAAGAACGCATCAACTTCATTCCTGACGACACTACCACGTTTATCAGCCAGAATTGGAAGGGTGTGCTCCATCAACTGATGGTAAAAGAGAGGGAAGAGTTTTTGTCTGATGCATCTAATTCACAGTTCCCCGACCTCTACCCACAACTAAATTTTAATCGTATTCCAATTCTTCTAGAAGGTTTTAACGCCCGGATGACTGGCATTATAATAAAAGCAAGAGGCGGTTTACTAGACCTAAATGGAAGAGCATTTAGAAACAATACGGTTGGTATATGTACAATATGTAACTCGGATGAATCTGAAAACATACAACACTTTATCGGTGTATGCCCTATATACAACACATACAGGCTGGAATATTTTGGTAAAAGGCAGCTTAATGTAAATGAGGTCATCAGCATACTTAACGGCTTGAACTATTGCAAACTATATAAATACCTTAAAGTTTGTTTGACGTATAGAAAATTGTTGTTAAATGAATTTAATTACTAGAAATATCTTTATATTCCAAATAAATAGAAATGTACCCTAATCATATATTACAGTCAATATAATAGTAATATGCTAATCTGGCTTACAACATTTTGTTACGCCATATATAGATAAAATAAATTGTATACTATTAAGAACTTTTAATGTCCAAATAATTTCATATCTATTAATAAATAATAAAAAAAAATAATAATAATAATAAATACACTACGTAGGCAGTGGTCTGTATATGGTTTATATGAAGTTTGGTTGAAATCCGATAACGCATGTGTGTGCGGGGCGTATGTGAAGTGAGTGTGTTTTTGCCGCAGGAAAACCAACTTTATTAAAAACAAGTGTGTTTCTTTTCTTATTTTGTTTTGCCGTGCGAAGCAGGCAACGGGCCCGCTAGTATTTTATAAAACTAAAACACTTTAAAATATATAATAGAAAAAGTCTTCCCGTACACTTTAGAAGCCCTTTATTTCTAAGTTAAATAAATAAAGTTGGAAAGACCCTTAGAAAACTTGTCCTAGTTTTTTGATTAGAATCAATTACAAACAAAATTTTTGTTTTACTTGTGAAATTTCAAAATATTCGAAAAAAATTTTTTCATGACTAATTTTGATTTTGGAACACGTTTGCGAAGCATTGCAATTGTTGATTGTTTTATTTAATTTTTTTTTACATTTCGAGTGGGTAGTAAATTCAAATACTTTCATTTAATATAAAAAAAACGTTGTTGTAATTAAATTGATCATTTATTATGTTGTGTCGTAAAATTTGAATTTATCGTTTAACAGATTCGTAACGTCAAACGTTTAAAAACACATTTTAATATTTTACGGGTCCAGGTTGGATGAACACTTAAACAAAACTTTCTATGTTAATTTTTAAAATCACGATTCGGTTATTTGAACGATAATTTTAAAATATAAAGGAATTTAATGTTTTGTAAACACCCTGTCCATGAAAGATTGATTAGATAAAAGAGAGAGCGAGAGAAAACCTAACTCTATGATTCGGTTTGTAAAGCTCAAATTAGACGTGACATAAACATAATACCACAGCCGTAAGGGCGAATTTAGAAACCAAAATTGAATTGGTTTGTATGGTATGTTTATGTCGTTTTTGTAATACAGTTTTGGCATGGTTATGTCACGTCTAATTGGACATTAAGAAATATGTTTACTTTGTTGCAGGAACTTAACACATACGGAATTTTGGCCGATCAATTTTGAATTTGTTTTGAGAGAGTTTCCGTTCTAGACAACTTCTATGACCATATCGTTATACAAACACTTGAAAGAAAGACAGAACGAAAGGGAATCTTTTACTAGATTGACTCGAAAGCAGTGCTGGCACTTTCTAAATAATTGCTCAAAAAATTTACCATTTTCATATATTTGGATAATTTTTGAACCCTAATATAATATAATATGTATCTTACCAAAGTATATTTATACCAAGTATATGCAAGTCTACAACAAATCAACAATAAAAAAAACAACATTCATTTTGTTGTGTAAAAACATTTGATATTGTCAAACAGCCAAATATAAAGAAAACAAAAAAAAAAAAAAATCATGGCGCACTTAAATGTAAGCAAATTTTGACACTATTGAAAATAAAACAACTGAACAGCTGATCACTTGCATGTACTTGTAATAAATATACTTTGTATCTTACAAATAAGCAATTATTAGGGTGTTCAGTCGATTAATTTTTTATTCGATTATTCGAACAATTTTAGACGATTTTTTGTTCGAAAAATTTAAAATTGCTTATTTCAATTTAAGGATTAATTGAAGAATTCACACCGATTAATTGAATAATAATAATATATAGTATTTCTGTTAAATCTAAATTTTTTTTCAAGTTTTAAGTCGAGTAAACAAACTAAATGTATGTGTCCGTTGGAATTAAAAAAAAAAACAGTCATGTTTAGTGAGTAATTTGGCTGTAACATCTTTTCAACACAATTTAATAATTCATTGTACAAAAGAAAAAAAGGTCAAAGGTATTTAAACTCAAAGATTAATATTAATTTATTGGGTATGTTCCAGAAATCGAAATGAAGTGAAACTGAAATCAAACGATATTTTGGAAAAATTACCGTAGTTTTTCGTGGTTCTAAGTAGATACTTAAAGAATGAAGTAGATAAAATGGAATATTTTTATGAACTTTCATTACAAGGTCGTTTTTAAAATTTGCTCGATTTTAAATCCACTTCATTTCGATTTCTAGAATACGAACGTATTTTTCATTAGAATGAGTTTGGTTAAAAATAATAATGTTAAATGTAACAGGTGTCCAAATATGTATTAACGTAAATGTTCTTCAACAACTTCACTAATTTACCGCTTACACAGTGACTATAACATAGTACTTGAAGAAGCTGCTCTACCAACTTAATCAAAGGGAGCTGCAAGTGGTCCGATGAGTAAATATTTTAAACAAGAAACTTCGATTGTTTCTCTAGAGCAAACTTTTTGCAGAAACATAGCAGAGGATAGAATGTCCTTGAAAATTTTAAAAAAATCCAAAGTTTTATTGACTCTTTTAAAATCTAAGTGCCCGAAAGTGAAGCAACAATTTGGAGCTACATTGAAATAACGAGTGTTTATTTTATCAAATACTAATTTTTTCTAACATTATCGAAAAAAAATCTTGTAAATCGTGTTTTTCATACGGGATCCCGCGCATTTTTCGGGAAAAAATCCCGGGAAATTTGTGCGGGAGTTCCAGGGATTTTTTTATTTCATTATGGCAACTTTACTGCTGATATGTATAAGTTGTATAAAGTTGGGTCATGAAATAGATCTAAGCCGTTAGGAAAATAGGTCCTAAGTCAAAAAAACGAATTTTGAGTTTTTGATTGACTTTAATTCAATTCGTTTCTCTTTTGTTTGGTTTAAGTCGCTTTAGTCTAGCACAATTGCTTCTAATCGTTATCATAAATATTTTTCAATTTAACATTACGAAAAACTATAGTTTCTGACTTAAGATATTTTTGCCGAATGCCAAAGAGACGTCAATTTATATCCGATAAGTTAGGCAATGTTTAATGTTTACTGCACTGAAATTTCGAAAGAAGAATAGTAAAAATGTACAGAATTTTTCATTTGTTTAAAATCCCATATTTATTTGCTTCACAAAATTTAATGATTTTCTATGCAGAGCATCTGCATCAAAGATTTTTCGGATTAGATTCTGTAAGAAATGATGACAAAAGTTTTTAATTAAGAAAACGCTTATTCGATTCGAAGGGAATATTTTTTTTTTAAAAGGAATTACAAGTTTTGTAGAAAGTGCTTAGAAAACTGAAGTGTTAAGAGTTTATATGATCATAAAGGCAAACATCCGTAGAAAGGAAAATTGTTTTCTCATTGTAATCTTCTTGATAAAAATTAGAAATAGGCTTTCAAACGATTCTGTAAATGCTTATTCTAAACTTAAATCCAATTTTAAAAAAAATATTTTGTAATAATTTGTTTAAATAATTGAACTTTTTTGGTTTTATATAAATGCTGTTGGCTTTGAATTAATTATGTGGCAATAACTCGATACGTTTAGTTTAATAGGAGAACAATTAACAACTTTAAGGTGACTTTTGGAAATTTACACTGAATTTAATATAATCATCAGTTCTCTGCGGTTATAGTTTTTTAATTTTGATTAATTAACCTTCCTAATGCCACAGATCGGAAGTTTTAATTATTCTAAATTTTATTTCACATTGAAAAAAATAGCCAAAAAGTAATTTTGCTAAAACTTTCTCAAAAATCTTACAAAATAATTGAAATGGTGGCCATGAGTACTTTTGAACATGAAGAACATGCCATTAAGCACTTTTTCCTTTTTGCCAAAGAAATAAAAACGTTGAATGCATTTACAAACTTATTTAATTGATCTTAGAGAATGTTATTTGTTCAAATAAATTAAATTAAATAATATTTTGTATCTATTTGTATTGAGCGGAAGTTCCCGGGATCCCGGGAAATTGAAAAATAAATCCCGCTTTCCCGGGAAATGAAAAAGTCCGGGAAAAGAAAAACTCTACTTGTAATTAAAAAAATTTGTTTATTTTTGGATTTATTCGATTAATCGTTTAAATTTAAAATTTTATTTGTTTAATCGAATAAGTTAAAAATGCCAAATATCGATTAATCGTTTAATTGAACAAAAATAAACCCCGATTAAATGAACACCCTAGTAACTATTACGTAATTGAGGTCGCTTTGTACCTTCAGGATCATAGTTAAAATCGTAGACTATTTGGTTTTTTAGTCTGGCTGTTGAATTTACGATGAAGACCCAAGGAAAAAATTGATAATAAAATGCAAAAACTTTGTCGTAGGAAATGTGAAAAATAAGTCGCATGGATTAAAGTTGTGCACAAAAAGCTAAACGAGCTACATATCGTCATATTAAATGCAAACGGACGTAACTACACAAAATTTCGAAATGGAGTTTTTTATCGATTATGGTTCGTTTTATCAAAATACATATTCAAGCTAAATTTTAGAATCCTACGATCAAAAATGGCGATTTTATTAACGAAATTTAAACGCCAATTACACCTTGTTGTTATTGATTTTGTAAAGTTTTTTGCTTCTCCTGAAAAAAATTAAAAAGTTTAGTTACGTCCGTTTGCATTTAATATGACGATATGTAGATATATACAATGCCGGAAAAAATAATAGCGACACATGAAATTTATAATAGTTTCTTAAATTTTAATTTAGTTTTTTTTTATAAATAAGATAAAATATATGTATTAAACTTAAGAAAGTAATTCTGAGTCGATCGGTGTTCACAATGGTGGTATATTAGCAAACGCTTAAAACTCAGCAGTGATTTTAGTTTTTTGCGTTTTATTTAGGCCATTTGACTAATTTTTATGCAACATTTGCTGATATTTTTTCGATCGAGCTGTACTCATTTTAATAGGGAAAATTAACTTTCTATTAACTCGTTTATAAAAAAAATTATATACGTAATTTGTGTAGGGGCCAGGTGAAAAAATAAGGCGTTTGTCCAAACTAATTTTGTATATAAAAACATTTGAGCTGAACTTCATTATCCAGCCTGTTTTACTCAACGCCTATCGTACTAACACCTTTATTTCGGTAGCGTATTTGTGCTGGAGCCAGGCATTTCAATTGACCAATTTGTCTTATTTTGAGTTAAATTTAAATTTACGCGTATAAGTCCCCTATCATATCTGGGGTCATGAAATATCCCATTGGAACGAACACACTGACAAATGAACATCGGTATATAAATTCTGCCTCTCACTACTCCTACATTCCAACAAACAGAATGACGAACTTATACCCCTTGTGGTGAGGGGTAAAAACAAGTTTAATTTTTTTAATCGAAAATAAAACAAGTCGATACTCCCACAACTACAAAAAAGGTGTGAATACACAATAAAATTTTATAAAAATATTTTTAGTATCCACAAAAAAGCCACAAAACCTACTCTGATGTTTTTTTTTTTATCAATCTCTTCATCTTGTAGTTAATTCCCTTTTAATTTACATTAAAATTAAAATTTAATTCTGTAGTTGATGTATTTTGCGAAAAAAGTCTTTATGGCTATTTTGTCATTAAACATCTACACAGACATGGTATTAAAATATATTCATAAAATTTTAATAAAAACTTTTTTTTAATTGAACAGGAAACTTAGCAACAAAAAGATCAACCAAAGAAAAGAACAACAAAATTTAGAGTGTCAAAAGCCTTCCGGTAAATACACAGAACGTCCTTAACGGTTTAGCAAAATCCACAGCCACAACACTTAAACATTCAGTTCAGTTTTATAAAAAAATGCAATTTAATTTGCATACGACTTGACTACCTGTTGATGATCATCATCCTCATCTTAATTATAATCATCGCAACAGTCTCCCATTGAAAACGGATCATAAACAACAGTATAAACGCATCACAGACATTCGCAGCATTAATGGCGGTTGATCTGAAACGACATTTGTTGCAGTTGTTAAACGTTGGAAAAGGTCTCGATGCGATCGTACAGTGAACCCAACCAACCACATGCCAACCAAAGAAAAACCCACCACCCGCTCTTTTTATTTTTGTCTTGGATCTGAATGTGGATGAGTTTTATACAGGGATGATAAATGAGAAAACCAATATTGTACCAATGAACTTTTAAAATCGTACTTTTTCGGCCCCAATAGTACTAAATCTTTTTTATACATTTTTTTAAATTTATTTTTAAAAACAAAAATTCAATACAACAGAAACAAAAGGTACTTAAAATTTATTTGTACATTAATTATACATTATAATAATAACAATTTTTTCACGTCAAAAGCATATCGCGATTCTTATGCTATAAGTCATTCCAAGAAACTTTGCCAAAGAAACCATAGATCAAAAATTAATTTCGATCCCCGGATTTTTCATAATAGTTTGTTTTCGAAAATATTCATGAATAGAGGCAAACAAATTGTATTCGATCTGGCCAGACCTGTATCATGCGATTTTTGGGGTCAAGAAATCCATTAATTTTTATTTTTGATTGCCGCCAGAGAGCGTTTTCATACACTCTTTAGAATGGATCGTCCTTTTCTCAAAATGCAATCTCGATTTTAAGCGAAAATAAAATTTTTAAGCGTTCTTAAAATGTACATACGAACATCTTCGGATTGCATTTCCAAATTTATTGTGTTTACAATTTTCAATATGTACTGCATAAACAGGAAAGAAATTAGAAAGTCAGAATAAAATAAAATTAAATTCAGCGCTTGTAAAATCTCCTTCAAAATAATTCGGAGTTAAATAATAATGAAGTGGGCTCCCACTGTTCCAAAATTCTGTTGATTACTTCTTGACGTGACAACCATCTTGTTGACGAATTTTTTAAAATATTATAAGTTCGTTCCAAAATAATCTTGAATTGAGAGGAGTTCGTCTCTTCTACTATATAGGACTTTTGCAGAAGTGGTTTTCTATATCTTTAAAAACTAGTAAATTTCATCATACTAAATTTAGAATGTGGCATAAGCAATCGTTCAATGAGCAAGTGCAAAAATCTATTCACAGTAGCGGAGTTCACTGTTTGGTGCAAATGGTATTGCAAAATATCATAGCTGTTTTGTTGAATCCAACAACAAAAAAATAGAGTTTCCCTTAGATTTCATAAAAAAGCTACGACATTTTGCATTTTCGCAAGACTATTTGCACCAAACAATAAACTCCGCTTTTATTTATTGGACAGTAAATACTAGTTACCATTTTATATGAATTATAAATATGAAGGTTTGAAAAATTTGGAAATAGTACCAAATGAGTCACAGGGGTACCAGCGTATTTTTTAGTTTTGAATTGTACCAAAAAAAGTACAATTGTACCAACTTTATCAACCCTAGTTTTATAGTTATTTGTTTGTTGGTTGCAGTGCTACCATATTTAATTTTAACACAATCTCTTTAATTTGTTTTTTAAGCTACTAAATTGTTGAACAGAACACATTTCCAAAAGCAATAATGGACATGCGTTCAAGAAATAAATTAAAGCTCGAGTGGAATGAATGTTTTAAAACGTAAAAACTATAAAACTAATCGTAACCCACAGAACTGAGAGATAAAATGTTCGATTAACATACGTTGTTGCACAGTGGAATTATTCTAGGACAATAATGCGCTTTTTTGAAGAGCTAATTAAAATTTAAATTATTGATATTAAACCAAATTTTTGCTAGCACAAGTTTTAATTTTCATATCATAATCCTGCAGATACGCTGGACAAACGAAATATTAGTCCAACATCTAAAGGGCAAAACAGACCACACAAATTGCTTGGCAAGCATGTCAAAATTTTACATTTGTACAAATATTTTGTGTTGTTTATTAGAGTATTTGCTTGTTAGGATAATCTTGTTTAGCAATTTTTTAGCCTGCATTTCGTATTTATAGCAATCTCTTGCTTAACATTAAGTCAAACAATATTTATAATAACATTGTGCGAGCAGAATACAGAGCAACTAAATAATTTTTACATATACATACATACATATTAACAATACTTAAAACTTCATTATAAATGAAAATTAAAAAGCGAAAACTCGTAAATATTTTTTTTAAAATCGTTTTTAGAACCTAAAAATATAAAAAACATATTATTTTAAAAAAACCAAGATTCGAACCAGAGAACTCACAGTTTCTAACTTAACACACCCCCTAGACAATTTCACAGTTTCTAACTTAACACACCCCCTAGACAATTGAACCTTGAACGAACGCTGTTTAAATATCATTAAAATTTACTGTTCGTTTACTGTTCACAACTCAACACAGACGACAGCCGGATTTGAACTTCGCTTTTCATAAGGACCCGGAATATATATACTTTATAGGGTGTAGGACCTTCGGTGAAGGGTATAAAAAACAAACTTAATTATAAACAAGTAAGAGTGCTATATTCGGCTGTGCCGAATCTTATATACCCTTCACCATTGTGCGAGCAGAATACAGAGCAACTAGACAAAAACTAAATAATTTTTACATATACATACATATTTGGAATACCTCAAACTTCATTATAAATAAAATTTAAAAAGCGAAAACTGGTAAATATTTTTTTTAAATCTTTTTTAGAACATAAAAAAAATAAAAATATTAAAAAAAAAATTTTCTTTTTAAAAAACCAAGAATCGAACCGGGAACTCTCAGTTTCTAACAAACCCCCTAGACAACTGAACCATGAAGGAACGTTAATCGAATATCATTAACTGTTCACAAAATTCAACAAAGTTTTGTTGTAATTACTTCTGATGTTTTTGTTCACCACAAAGTTGGGAAATATATTCACCAAAATAGTTTGCGCCATGTATGTGTGTTTGTTTGTTTTCTTTTATCTTTTTTGGCGAGTTTTTAAGTAGCAAAAAACACAAAAATTCCTAGTTTCTATTTGTAAAAATATTTTCGTTAAATAGATGAAATAATAAAGAAGGGTGATAACGAAAATCATATTGGGCATTATGCTAGTATATGTAAGCAATTAAAAGGGGGGGGGGGGGGGGGGGGTAGAGGGACATCACATGGTTAAATCAAGTTCTCTCCTCATAAGGTCCCAGAATATATATACTTTATGGGGTCTAAAATCAATATTGAGGAAATTACAAACGTTATGACAAACTTATATATACCCTTTTCCACCTGAGGTGAAGGGTATAAAAAGAGTAATTTTTGGGATTTCAGTATTTTGATTATAACTCAGCCATTTTTTAACCGATTTGACAGATTTATATACCGACGTGTTTAAGAAGAAATTTGCCAGTTAGCTGGGTTATAAAACTTGGACTCGGGGAGATCTATGGTTCCCGAAAGTTGGGTATTTAAAAAAAAAAATTTAATTTTGGTCATAACTTTTTTGTCTCTGAACCGATTTTCCCGAGTTTTTTTATAAAATATGTTCTACTAAAAATTTCCGATATTTTGATTTATAAGTCATATCCATAGGACATATGGCAGCCCTTAAATTTAGGTTTTTATAAAATTTTTTTTGTACGGGAGGTACCACGCTCACTTCTCCAATCCCGCCCACATTTTGTAGGATGGTGTGTATTGGCAACCTAAATGTGTGTACCTAATTTGGAAACTTTGGCTTTTGCCGTTCTCAAGATATACAGAAATTAAAAAAAAAAACAACAACAACAAGGGATTTTTGGAAAAATTTTGAGGTGGTCGTGGTTTTTTGCTCATATCTACGTCATTTTTGGACCGATCTGGCTGAATTTCAATAGCAAGAAATGGTGGACTGTATGTAACATAAATGTAAAACAACCTAGCCGCTATCATGTCTGGATTATCCGGAAAACACATATCAAACGTAAGACGGACAGACGGACAGACGGACAGACGGACATGGTTAAATCAAGTTCTCTCCTCATAAGGTCCCAGAATAGATATACTTTATGGGGTCTAAAATCAATATTGAGGAAATTACAAACGTTATGACAAACTTATATATACCCTTTTCCACCTGAGGTGAAGGGTATAAAAAAGAGTAATTTTTGGGATTTCAGTATTTTTGTCATAACTCTGCTATTTCTTAACCGATTTGACAGATTTATATACCGACGTGTTAAAGAAAAAATTTGCCAGTCATTTTGGTTATAAAACTTGGACTCGGCAAGAGCAATGGTTCCCGAAAACGGGTATTTTTCAAAAAAAAAAATCAATATTTTGCTCATAACTTTTTCGTATCTGAACCGATTTTCCCGAGTTTTTCAGAAAATATTTTCTACTAAAAATGTCCGATCTTTTGATATATAAGGCGTAACAATAAGTCATAATACAGTAAAAAATTCAGGTTATTATAAAATTTTTGAAATTTTTTGTATGTGTGGTACCACGCCCACTTCTCCAATCCGGCCCACAGTTTGTGGGTTGGGGTGTATTTATAACCTGAATGTTTGTACCTAATTTGTACCTAATTTGGCTCTTGCCGTTCTCCAGATATACTGAAAGAAGTAATAAAAATACAACAACAACAAAGGATTTTTGGAAAAAATTAGAGGCAGTCTTGGTTTTTTGGTCATATCTCAGCCATTTGTGGACCGATCTTGCTGAATTTCAATAGCAAGAAATGGTGGGATATATGTAACATAAATGTAAAACAACCAAGCCGCTATCATGCTTGGAGATTCCGGAAAACACATATCAAACGTAAAATGGACAGACGGTCAGACGGACGGACATCATTAAATCAACTTCTCTCCTCATAAGAACCCAGAATATATATACTTTATATGGTCTAAGATCACTTTTGTAGAAATTACAAACGGAATTACAAACTTATATATACCCTTTTCCACCTGTGGTGAAGGGTATCAAAATTAAAAAATAAAGAGTAAGTAACTTTAGAGGCTTTAAGAATTTATATCTGAAACATATTTTTTATCTTGAGATAACAATTTACTTACACGTTGGTATTTTCTAATTAGGTTAAAATACTGTAAGTTCTGTCCACTGTAGTTTGATTTGTTAAGCTTAAGCTTTTTAATTTTAATAATAAAAAAATACTGACCTTCAAATTTTTGGAAGTTTATGATCACTGTAACGTGTGATACAGATACCAAAACGCATTGTACGAGGTAATTAAGTTTTATCCTGTCATACAATTTGTGTGTTGTTCAAATTATGTTTATTTAATCAAGTAAGAAAGTATTGTCGATCAAGCCCGACCTAACGATATCCTACACTCACAATATTCTGTACGTAAAATTAATTGAAATTGTAATATTAAATAAATTAAAATTTAGTTAAATACCGTTCTACTTATTTTTCATTTATTGTTAACGAATAGTTCATTTAATTTTTACTTTTAACAATTCAATCCCATATTCCGTAAAAAGAAATGAGTTTTCAGTTATTTTATAAAATACAAGTTAAAAATGTCTTCTATGGGTTATGGACTGGATGGCTGAAATCCTGGGATATAATGCCAAGTCTCTACCACCTGGCAATATTCCTTAAGCGCAAGAAGAACACTTTATTGGTTTTTTTTCAACCGTTATAAATGTTTCTTTATTGATGTTTTCGATTCTTACAATATATCTAACGTTCAATGCTTAATATAGTTAGTGTATTTTAGCAAGATTAAAATATTAATAAAAGAAGTGGCTCTTCACTATGGCGGTAGAACAACGAATCGACCCGAGATTTTTCTTATGCTAACAAACCAAAAAAGCTTATCGAAATAACATAAAAATTCAAACAACAACTTAAAATGTAATGCATAATAACAGTGACAATTCCACTCCACCAAGATTGACCCCAGGGCTGGAAACACCGATGCCTTTAGTTTAGACGCAAACACAATTTTTACTCGTTTAATCTCCAAAATAGCAGAATTTCTAAAAAATAGCAGACATCTGGCCGCTTGTTTTTCCTTTTGGACCTACCATAACAAAATTTTCACAAATTTTTTTATTGATTAACATTATACTCTAACTTAGATTCAGTCCGTTGTGAAGAAACATACCAGCCCTGCAAATAAAATTGGACCACCTAATCCATTTTGATAATGCAAGCATGGACCATGTCATTGTTAAAAAGTGTTTGTAGTGAGACGACATGTCTTCGTTTTTTAACGACATGCTTTCGTTTTTAAACGACTTCAAAACTAATCCTCTTGAGTACACCATGGAGTAGTTTTAAAACTACTCCTTAGTGGTCCAAAGGTGGGTTATATGGTCCTCTCCTAGGACATCGTAATGTTAAATAGACCAGGTTTTTTCCATACGTTTGGGTTAGTTTTGGACTAGTCCTGGTCCCTTGTGGACTACTCTATACACGCGTGTTTGGACTGGTCCTATTATTTGCAGGGAGAGTCTCTGGCAGAAATCGAACTCTGAATAACACTGTGCAACAAAAAAAAAAAAAAAATACGGCCTTGAAATTATTGAATTTTTCGGAAACCCGTTTAACATACATTGCACGATTTTTTGGTCTTAGAAGACCCCTAGTGAAATTTGATGCAAAAAATATTCGTAGAACATTTTAACCCTCTTTAGTGCCGCTTTAGTATATTTTTGAGTGGAAGTTAAATAATGACCCCTTAAAATGAGTGTTAGAGGGTTAATATTCTAAGAAAGTAATCGCCAAACAATTCTACTGAAGACATCTGAAATAGTATTATAGCTCAGATGTACATTGAGTATATTTTTTGACTTGTGCCAACGACTCTTCAAGAAATTCAAAAATTTCAATGACCGAAATTTCGAAAATCCGTTTTTAGTACATCAAACGAACTTTTGGTCTTAGAAGACCCCTAGTGAAATTTGATTCAGAATATTTTAACCCCTAACCCTCTAATGCCACATTTTTTGGTTGCCTTAAAAGAATCATACTAAGCTAATTTTAGGGTGAGAAACATAAATCAGACTTCAGTTTTTTCCTTTGAGTAATCGTTGACCTGTAAGGGGTCAAACTGTAAAGTCCGCCTTGAGGCGGAGTTGGGCATTATCGTAAAAATTTAAAATACGTTTTTGACTAACATCCCGGCATTTTCTGTGTAATTCCCCAGTCCGCCTCCAGACTGGTTCAAAAGAAACATCCATACTCAGCAGCTTTTATTTTTTTTATAATTTAAACTTAATGTTTATTTCAATTACACGTTAAGATACCCACCAGTGATTTTTTCGGCGCGATCTAAAGTTTGTCTATATTATTTTTTCTATTCACAATATTAATGCATTTTTTATGTTAATGTCCAAGCCCGCCTCCAGACGGGCTCAGTAAAAACATCCATATCCAGCAGCGATTATAGTTTTGAAAATGAAAACTTAATATGTATACATTTCAATTGAACGTTTATATGCGCACCAGTAATTTTTTCGGCTCGATCTAAAGCTTTCAAATATAATTTTTTTCGATGCGCAATATTAACTTTCTTCACACAGAATAAAAAATTACCGTTTACGCTCAAATTCAAGATGACAATGTTTTTTTTGCTAAACTCTTAAGAGTGTTGCCAAATAATGAAAAGTTTTAGATAAAATAGGCTTTGAATTATTTATTATGAAATATTTAGAGGGTTTGAAGTGCCGTTTTAGTATACATTTGTGTAAGAGTTGAGAAAAAGGACAAAAATTACCCCTTAAAATGAGAGTAAGAGGGTTAATTAATTCTAAGAAAAGAATCCATACGATTCTACTGCAGAGATCTTAAATTATTTTTTTAGCTCAGAAGTACATTTAGGGTATTTTCTTTTTTTTGACTTATACCAAACGCCTTTTCAAAAAATTTAAAAATGTTAGGGCCCATAATTCGGGAACCCGAGCTTACTTTTCAAAACCCTTTGGAAGATTTGCTCTACTAGTAGTCTACTTTCATTTCGCGTTGCAAGTGTTGAGGCTGGCGGCGATGGTCCGAATTTAGTTGCACTGTGTTATTAGTTAATTATATATATTTTACCTAATTAAAGCAATTTCGTGGAGTTCCAATAACTAAATATGACTCAAGAAATGACTACAATTTTTGTATTTCCGGCAGAAAATTCTAGGACTTCTTTGCAGATTCTGTTTAAATACTTCAAAAAGTATATAAATCTTAAATAAAAAATTAAAACCTCTGAAAAATTAGGAAATTACAAACGTTATGACAAACTTATATATACCCTTTTCCACCTGAGGTGAAGGGTATAAAAAGAGTAATTTTTGGGATTTCAGTATTTTGATTATAACTCAGCCATTTTTTAACCGATTTGACAGATTTATATACCGACGTGTTTAAGAAGAAATTTGCCAGTTAGCTGGGTTATAAAACTTGGACTCGGGGAGATCTATGGTTCCCGAAAGTTGGGTATTTAAAAAAAAAAATTTAATTTTGGTCATAACTTTTTTGTCTCTGAACCGATTTTCCCGAGTTTTTTATAAAATATGTTCTACTAAAAATTTCCGATATTTTGATTTATAAGTCATATCCATAGGACATATGGCAGCCCTTAAATTTAGGTTTTTATAAAATTTTTTTTGTACGGGAGGTACCACGCTCACTTCTCCAATCCCGCCCACATTTTGTAGGATGGTGTGTATTGGCAACCTAAATGTGTGTACCTAATTTGGAAACTTTGGCTTTTGCCGTTCTCAAGATATACAGAAATTAAAAAAAAAAAACAACAACAACAAGGGATTTTTGGAAAAATTTTGAGGTGGTCGTGGTTTTTTGCTCATATCTACGTCATTTTTGGACCGATCTGGCTGAATTTCAATAGCAAGAAATGGTGGACTGTATGTAACATAAATGTAAAACAACCTAGCCGCTATCATGTCTGGATTATCCGGAAAACACATATCAAACGTAAGACGGACAGACGGACAGACGGACATGGTTAAATCAAGTTCTCTCCTCATAAGGTCCCAGAATAGATATACTTTATGGGGTCTAAAATCAATATTGAGGAAATTACAAACGTTATGACAAACTTATATATACCCTTTTCCACCTGAGGTGAAGGGTATAAAAAAGAGTAATTTTTGGGATTTCAGTATTTTTGTCATAACTCTGCTATTTCTTAACCGATTTGACAGATTTATATACCGACGTGTTAAAGAAAAAATTTGCCAGTCATTTTGGTTATAAAACTTGGACTCGGCAAGAGCAATGGTTCCCGAAAACGGGTATTTTTCAAAAAAAAAAATCAATATTTTGCTCATAACTTTTTCGTATCTGAACCGATTTTCCCGAGTTTTTCAGAAAATATTTTCTACTAAAAATGTCCGATCTTTTGATATATAAGGCGTAACAATAAGTCATAATACAGTAAAAAATTCAGGTTATTATAAAATTTTTGAAATTTTTTGTATGTGTGGTACCACGCCCACTTCTCCAATCCGGCCCACAGTTTGTGGGTTGGGGTGTATTTATAACCTGAATGTTTGTACCTAATTTGTACCTAATTTGGCTCTTGCCGTTCTCCAGATATACTGAAAGAAGTAATAAAAATACAACAACAACAAAGGATTTTTGGAAAAAATTAGAGGCAGTCTTGGTTTTTTGGTCATATCTCAGCCATTTGTGGACCGATCTTGCTGAATTTCAATAGCAAGAAATGGTGGGATATATGTAACATAAATGTAAAACAACCAAGCCGCTATCATGCTTGGAGATTCCGGAAAACACATATCAAACGTAAAATGGACAGACGGTCAGACGGACGGACATCATTAAATCAACTTCTCTCCTCATAAGAACCCAGAATATATATACTTTATATGGTCTAAGATCACTTTTGTAGAAATTACAAACGGAATTACAAACTTATATATACCCTTTTCCACCTGTGGTGAAGGGTATCAAAATTAAAAAATAAAGAGTAAGTAACTTTAGAGGCTTTAAGAATTTATATCTGAAACATATTTTTTATCTTGAGATAACAATTTACTTACACGTTGGTATTTTCTAATTAGGTTAAAATACTGTAAGTTCTGTCCACTGTAGTTTGATTTGTTAAGCTTAAGCTTTTTAATTTTAATAATAAAAAAATACTGACCTTCAAATTTTTGGAAGTTTATGATCACTGTAACGTGTGATACAGATACCAAAACGCATTGTACGAGGTAATTAAGTTTTATCCTGTCATACAATTTGTGTGTTGTTCAAATTATGTTTATTTAATCAAGTAAGAAAGTATTGTCGATCAAGCCCGACCTAACGATATCCTACACTCACAATATTCTGTACGTAAAATTAATTGAAATTGTAATATTAAATAAATTAAAATTTAGTTAAATACCGTTCTACTTATTTTTCATTTATTGTTAACGAATAGTTCATTTAATTTTTACTTTTAACAATTCAATCCCATATTCCGTAAAAAGAAATGAGTTTTCAGTTATTTTATAAAATACAAGTTAAAAATGTCTTCTATGGGTTATGGACTGGATGGCTGAAATCCTGGGATATAATGCCAAGTCTCTACCACCTGGCAATATTCCTTAAGCGCAAGAAGAACACTTTATTGGTTTTTTTTCAACCGTTATAAATGTTTCTTTATTGATGTTTTCGATTCTTACAATATATCTAACGTTCAATGCTTAATATAGTTAGTGTATTTTAGCAAGATTAAAATATTAATAAAAGAAGTGGCTCTTCACTATGGCGGTAGAACAACGAATCGACCCGAGATTTTTCTTATGCTAACAAACCAAAAAAGCTTATCGAAAAAACATAAAAATTCAAACAACAACTTAAAATGTAATGCATAATAACAGTGACAATTCCACTCCACCAAGATTGACCCCAGGGCTGGAAACACCGATGCCTTTAGTTTAGACGCAAACACAATTTTTACTCGTTTAATCTCCAAAATAGCAGAATTTCTAAAAAATAGCAGACATCTGGCCGCTTGTTTTTCCTTTTGGACCTACCATAACAAAATTTTCACAAATTTTTTTATTGATTAACATTATACTCTAACTTAGATTCAGTCCGTTGTGAAGAAACATACCAGCCCTGCAAATAAAATTGGACCACCTAATCCATTTTGATAATGCAAGCATGGACCATGTCATTGTTAAAAAGTGTTTGTAGTGAGACGACATGTCTTCGTTTTTTAACGACATGCTTTCGTTTTTAAACGACTTCAAAACTAATCCTCTTGAGTACACCATGGAGTAGTTTTAAAACTACTCCTTAGTGGTCCAAAGGTGGGTTATATGGTCCTCTCCTAGGACATCGTAATGTTAAATAGACCAGGTTTTTTCCATACGTTTGGGTTAGTTTTGGACTAGTCCTGGTCCCTTGTGGACTACTCTATACACGCGTGTTTGGACTGGTCCTATTATTTGCAGGGAGAGTCTCTGGCAGAAATCGAACTCTGAATAACACTGTGCAACAAAAAAAAAAAAAAAATACGGCCTTGAAATTATTGAATTTTTCGGAAACCCGTTTAACATACATTGCACGATTTTTTGGTCTTAGAAGACCCCTAGTGAAATTTGATGCAAAAAAATATTCGTAGAACATTTTAACCCTCTTTTTGAGTGGAAGTTAAATAATGACCCCTTAAAATGAGTGTTAGAGGGTTAATATTCTAAGAAAGTAATCGCCAAACAATTCTACTGAAGACATCTGAAATAGTATTATAGCTCAGATGTACATTGAGTATATTTTTTGACTTGTGCCAACGACTCTTCAAGAAATTCAAAAATTTCAATGACCGAAATTTCGAAAATCCGTTTTTAGTACATCAAACGAACTTTTGGTCTTAGAAGACCCCTAGTGAAATTTGATTCAGAATATTTTAACCCCTAACCCTCTAATGCCACATTTTTTGGTTGCCTTAAAAGAATCATACTAAGCTAATTTTAGGGTGAGAAACATAAATCAGACTTCAGTTTTTTCCTTTGAGTAATCGTTGACCTGTAAGGGGTCAAACTGTAAAGTCCGCCTTGAGGCGGAGTTGGGCATTATCGTAAAAATTTAAAATACGTTTTTGACTAACATCCCGGCATTTTCTGTGTAATTCCCCAGTCCGCCTCCAGACTGGTTCAAAAGAAACATCCATACTCAGCAGCTTTTATTTTTTTTATAATTTAAACTTAATGTTTATTTCAATTACACGTTAAGATACCCACCAGTGATTTTTTCGGCGCGATCTAAAGTTTGTCTATATTATTTTTTCTATTCACAATATTAATGCATTTTTTATGTTAATGTCCAAGCCCGCCTCCAGACGGGCTCAGTAAAAACATCCATATCCAGCAGCGATTATAGTTTTGAAAATGAAAACTTAATATGTATACATTTCAATTGAACGTTTATATGCGCACCAGTAATTTTTTCGGCTCGATCTAAAGCTTTCAAATATAATTTTTTTCGATGCGCAATATTAACTTTCTTCACACAGAATAAAAAATTACCGTTTACGCTCAAATTCAAGATGACAATGTTTTTTTTGCTAAACTCTTAAGAGTGTTGCCAAATAATGAAAAGTTTTAGATAAAATAGGCTTTGAATTATTTATTATGAAATATTTAGAGGGTTTGAAGTGCCGTTTTAGTATACATTTGTGTAAGAGTTGAGAAAAAGGACAAAAATTACCCCTTAAAATGAGAGTAAGAGGGTTAATTAATTCTAAGAAAAGAATCCATACGATTCTACTGCAGAGATCTTAAATTATTTTTTTAGCTCAGAAGTACATTTAGGGTATTTTCTTTTTTTTGACTTATACCAAACGCCTTTTCAAAAAATTTAAAAATGTTAGGGCCCATAATTCGGGAACCCGAGCTTACTTTTCAAAACCCTTTGGAAGATTTGCTCTACTAGTAGTCTACTTTCATTTCGCGTTGCAAGTGTTGAGGCTGGCGGCGATGGTCCGAATTTAGTTGCACTGTGTTATTAGTTAATTATATATATTTTACCTAATTAAAGCAATTTCGTGGAGTTCCAATAACTAAATATGACTCAAGAAATGACTACAATTTTTGTATTTCCGGCAGAAAATTCTAGGACTTCTTTGCAGATTCTGTTTAAATACTTCAAAAAGTATATAAATCTTAAATAAAAAATTAAAACCTCTGAAAAATTAGTTAAATATATTCTACTAAGCTTCAGCAATTTCGTGGAGTTCCGATAAAAAAAAATTTAAAGTTTACGATAACATAAAAATGTGTCTCATTAATATTATTGACCATTTTTAATTTACCATTTCAGTACTTATAGTGGTAAACAAAACTACTAAGTTTTGTGAACTGGACGATATGTGGTTTTAACTAGACGGTTACACGAGCGAAACAATTGCATGGGAAGTTTCTAGATTGCGAATTTTACGTTTTGGCGACGTCAATTGGCCACCAAGATCTTGCGATTTGACGGCGTTAGACATTTTTTTGTGGGGCTACATACAAGACCGTGTCTACGCAGATTATCCCCTAACGTTGAAGAATTTGAGAACCTGTATTCGTCAAGTAATTGCCGAGATACCGCTCGAAATGTTCGAAAAAGTTGTCGAAAACTATCTCAACCTGCTGCAACCTTTCTAGTGGCGGTCAATTAAATGACATTGCAATTCGTAAGATATGGCAAGTTAGCAAAGCATTATAATAAAATTAAAATATCATCGAAATCATAGCTTTCTGTGTGTTTTATTTAACTTTTCTTTTGAGACCGAAAATAAGCAGCCAGATTTGTGGCCTGCCACATGTACTTCGATAACAAACTTTGTATGGACGGACGGTCAAGGATGTTCTAATCGACTTAAAAAATGATTTTATTGTCAATTGATCTATAACAGTCTACGATACTTATTTCGTGGCGTTATAGACATCAGCACAAACTCATAATACCCTTTCTATCTATGGTAGCTAAAGGCACAAATATATCTATGATGGCAATAAAATATTCTTAACGGCGAAGTAGAAGTTGTAGAAAATTAAAAGAGCTAAAGAAATAAAATGAAGTTATATTAAGCAATTCTTAAACTGCAGGAAGATCTAGATAAAAAATATTGTGATATATTGAAAATTTAATTAGTATTGTTGAACTATTTATGGTTTTTATCCAAATTTTCAATATTTTTAATCAGGCTTAAGTTCATCAAATTTAATTTTCATTAAATTATTTTTATGAAGAAAGTAATTTAACAACATGAAAATTAATAAAAATTGTTATTGATAATCATTCATTCTTGACTGACCTGACCTGAGATTCGAACCCAGGCGGCTGGTTACCCTGACATGTTTCGATCGCTACCACTCGATCTCCTCAGTGGGATTTATAATAAAAACTATTTTTGTACTTAAAATTTAACCGTAGAAGAACCAAATATTAAAATTAGTAAGAATTGCATATGTAATTATAATTATAATCGTATTATAATGATTTAGAATCAAATGAAGGATATTAGCAAATGTTTTAAGTAACTAAAGGGCCCTCCAGATATATACCTGGCTTTGGTATCATGGCAACTAAGGAAAACTTCCATTTTTGAGGGTGGTATTCAAGGCGTAAAATAGCATTAAAAGCATCCAGAAGCATTTTATTACTGATCTTATCAATACCAGGTGCATTCTTAGTGTTGAACTCATAAATAGCCTATTCTATTTCTCTTATCTAACATCTAAGGGGAATTGCTTCTCTAACATTAACAGGTAGTAACTCAACCGCAATATCATGAGATAAATACGTTTTTCAAATGAATAACCAACAGATTTCCTTTTCAAGTATCATTTCTTGTCCAACTTCAATTTAAGTTTCTTAATGTTCCTAACCTTAGAGATAACGGGCCATTTTAGATTTCTAGCTGCAGCCATAATGAGTAGTCTGATTGTGGAGTTGCATCAAATTCCTTAAGATATTTTTTCAGGGCAGCCGTAACTTTCTTGACCTTTTGTTCACTCTTAACAAATTCTAAAGTTGAGGGGATCTGTGCATTTGCCACTCTCTACGAAATCTCCAATAGCCGCTCAACATCTGTATTTTATTATCTTTGATTTTGTGGAGGGTAATGCTGGAATGTTGAACAGCTAGCTTAAGATTACTGTCAAAATTAACCATAGCCGAATGAATGAGATCCATATTCTCCGATGTACCAGTCCACGGGAGATACAAAAGAGCATACAATGCATGCCAAAAGTTAAAGTTTGGTATGGGTTTAAGGTTATCAGCATAGTCTGTTTATATATGTTTTTCTGAGAATGACGTTGGCTTTTATAGATACCAAAGTCCTGTTTTTTTTTACAAGTCAACGCCACGTGCCACATAGCTCATTACAGACACAATATCTCACGAGGAGTTTAATTTAACCACGTTGCGCTTTTAATTGCAGGGCTTCTGAAATCGCAGGTCTATGAAAAAAAGCCAAAATCTACAGCAACCTTCAAAGCCAATATAGCACACACATGTTATTGGTCCAGTTTAGCTTGATTAATGAGTGAAAGAAAATTTGACACTTCGCATGCAGATATGGTGGGCTTGGAGAGAATTCGAAAATTTTAAAATAACTGTTACCTCAGGAACGAAAAACTTCATGATTAAGTCAGTAACAGAACTGGATAGAGTTAAATTTTGAGGAGAATTTAGCGTCGGTTTTGAAATTAAGAGATTTATTATATTTTATGACTTGGTTCGGTTCAGCTCTAAGCCTCCCATATGTGCACGATTTTTTATTCCAACCGTAATGGCATCGAAAGGCTTTTTACAAATTTTGTTTTGTTTAAGTTTAAGAATACTGAAGTACTTTAATTAAGATTAAAGAAACATCTAACTAGACTATCAAACACCTAAAAGTCTTTCATATTGAATTCCAAATAAATATAAATTTTAGCTAAACGTTTTATCAAAAACAAAATTTAGTACAAAACAGGACTTTAATATCAAAAGTTTAAAAAATTCTATAAAAAGAAATATAATTAAAATGCTTTTTATATTTTTATTAAACCTAATTAACCATACTTGTTATAGGTGTTTTAAAGAAGTTCAAGAGTTAAGCAAAACAATTCAATCGATAAATATTGAAGAAATTCCATCACATTTGAAGACTCAATACCAGTTTCAATTATCAAACTGGATTTCAAAAAGCTAAAAATTAATTGCAGTTTTTTTTTAAACGATGCTTAAAAATAATATCGCAACGTACAAGTTTTCGGTGGCCTATTAAAATCTCATTATCATAAATTGCATAAGAGAAACAAATTTTGGTAAAAATCTATAAAATTTTATAAAATTAGGTAACAAGAATAGAAAGCAGGTGTGTTGAAAGTTTAAACTCTCTACATTTGCATTTAGTTAGCCAATTTCTTTATATATAAAATGTTTAAATAGTGTAATTCGTTTAATTAAAGATTCTCCTAACACTTAAAGTGCTCGCCAGTCCGAAATTTATTAAAAAGAAGGTAATTTAAGAAAATCTGACACGTCTGTCATAGTAATGCCTTAATTTTAGGGTTGTGTTAAAGGGAATTCTCCTAATTGATGTAATGATCACCAAGGCTGCTAAGTTCCATTGGTTAAAAGGATTAAAATCCATTAGGGTGTGTGTAGTGGTTTAAAAACGATTACGTATTCCATAATACTTTGTTTTTTTTTTTTGAAATAAATTATTTTTATTATTGAATATTTCTTATCGAAATTTACAATATGTATTCAAATCTTAATTCTACTTGTTTTTTATTAGTTGTTACCAATGTAACCAATAACTTCTGTATTCAAATTTTAAAAATGTCTTCTAGTTAGGCTCAAAATATCGGTTCTTTTTAGCCTCTGGTGACATTCGAACTGAAGCAAACCCCGAGCGAGGTAGTTAGGTTGGACCATTAGTTTATCGATGTAGCTTATTGAATATTTTTTAATTTCCTCCTGGATAGTGGGGACGTTGGGATCTCTGTGGATAATATCATTACGTATATACCATGGGGCGCAGACAATTTGTCGTAATATTCTAGACTGTCTTCTTTGAAGCTTTTGTATGTTAGATGCGCATGCAGTACCCCATAATTGGATGCCATATGTCCATATTGGTTTTATGATGGACTTGTATAGAAGAATTTTGTTGTCTAAAGACAAGTTTGAGTTTCCACCGAGAAGCCAATGTAGTTGAGCTGCTTTAAGTTTCATAGCCGTTATTTTCGCTTCGATATGACGAGACCAGGTCAAGCGTCTATCTATATGAATTCCCAAGTACTTTACATGGTTTTCTACCGGAACAGTGATGTTATTTATTTTAACAGCTGGGCACGTTTGTCTTCTGAGCGTGAAAGTTAAGTGACCACATTTAGCCGGGTTAACCTTTATTCTGCATTTTTCTAGCCAGGCCTCTTGTTCATTGATGTGGGACTGCAGATTTTGCGATGCGACTTTTGGGTCATGGTTAACGCTAATAAATGCTGTGTCGTCTGCAAATATAGAGGTATGCGTGGTCAGGTTTGTTGGCATATCCGCTGTGTATATTATATATAGAAGCGGTCCTAATATGCTGCCTTGGGGGACACCAGCAGTAATTTTCTTGAGGGGGGCGTATTTATCTTGTGACCTTACTATGAATGTTCTGCCTGTTAGATAGCTCTCCAGAAGCTTGTGAGTGTTTTGAGGAAGCGTTCGTGTGACTTTAATGAGTAGCCCATCATGCCAAACCCTGTCAAATGCTTGGGAAATGTCTATAAACAGAGCTGAGCAGTATTGCCTTTTCTCAAACGCCGATCTAATTAGGGTGTGACAATTCTATGCGCTTGTTCTATTGTACCATGTTTCGCTCTGAATCCGAACTGGTGATCCGGGATGATATCGTGTTCATTTATATGAGGAGTTATACTTAAAACGAATATTTTTTCGAAAAGCTTCGATAGGATTGATAATAAGCTTATCGGTCTGTACGACGCAACCTGGCTAGCATCTTTTCCTGGCTTGGGAATCATAACAATTATAGACCTCTTCCATGAGGCTGGGAAGTATCCGACTCTTAATATCGCGTTAAAAATGAGCAGCAAGATTCTAGAAGCAGACGATGGTAATTTTCTTATCATTGACCCTGTGATGCGCTCAGGTCCGGGAGATTTTCTAATATTCACTTTTTCTATTGCAGATTTTACTTGAGTTATGGTAAATTTTATTGGATGGTTTACCTTATCAGGAATGATTGGACGACAGGAACAAGTATGTGCATCATGTGGCGTGAAAACTTTCTCAAGGTGGCCCGCGAAAGAGTTTAATTTTTCGTTTGTGTTTTTGGCCCAAGTGCGGTTTTCCAGGCTTAATGGCTTATATTCTTGGTTTATAGGGCATTTCGTATGCCGTACAGCCTTCCATAAGCTGTAATTGGAGTTTTTTGTGGCATCTAGGCTGTTAAGATAGCCTTCTATTGCAGACTCGTGGTTCTGTCTCAATTTGTTGCGAAGAGTTGTCAGGCATAATTGTAGTTGGGCCTTAGTGGTTGGGGAACGACTGTTTTGCCATTGTCTTCTTAACTTCCTTTTTTCTCTGATAAGGGTCTCTATATCCGTCGATGTTTTGTAAGGAGCACGATTAATTGTCCGCTTGATTGGGGTTGCATTTCTTGCTGCAGAATCCAACACTTCTGTAAATCGGTCGACAGCTATTATGATGTCAGATGAATTTTTTAAGGGGAATGCACTGTGATAGGTGAGAGCTCACATTAATTTTATACTTTAACCAATTTGTGTTTCTGTTTGGATAGGAAATAAAGTTGTCAGCTGCGGCGTCAGAGTTGCCTTTTAAAATGAGGATTGAAGGTTAATGATCAGACGATAGATCATAGGAGGAACTAACTAGTACCTGGTCGCGCTTGATGTTTTTAATTACAGCAAAGTCAATAAGGTCTGGTAGCTTGTTGAAGTCGGTTGGCCAATAGGTAGGCTCACCACTCGATACGACATCAAAATTATTTGCAGTTACGGTATTGTATAGCTGATTACCTCTAGGACTAATAAGTCTGGAGCCCCAATATGTATGTTAAGCGTTGTAATCGCCAGCAGCAATGAATTTCTGGCCCAATGTGGAGAAGAAGTTGAGAAATTTATCGTGTTCAATTTTGTGCCTCGGGGGACAATAAACGGATGACAACGTAAGTTTGAAATCAGTAAGATTTATGATGTGGCCTGTTTATTTATAGATGTGGCCAGTAAGATTTTTAGACTCTGGAAATGGTAAGTGTCTGATGTGTCTGTGCACAATTATGGCTGTGCCACCACAAGCCCGTCCGCTGGGATGTTTTGTGTCATACGTAAGGTATCCATTTACCCTGAAGCAGTTTTTATGAGTAAAATGTGTTTCAGAGACAAAAAGTACGTCGATTTCATGCCTATGATGAAAGTTTGCAACTTCGTGTTTATGTTGGGATAACCCGTTTGCATTCCAGAAACATATTTTTAACTGGTTCATTTTTTGTTGAGTAGAACTTGCGGAAGCATGTTCTGGTTTCGCATCATTTCCTGAAACATATTCTGCATAGTGGTCATGAAGTTATTCATAGTTTGAATTAAATTTTCGATTGAGCTAGGCATATTTCCAGAAGGCATTTGAAGACCTTCCCTAGGAACATTAGCGTATGGAGGTTGCTTTGCGTTGGAAGTACTCGGGGGATAATACTTTGTGAGATAGAAATCTAATGAGTCAAACTATTACACATAAACATGCTTCTATTAAAATGCAACCATGATCAAATGAAAAGTATTATTGGTGTTGAAAAATTTCAAAAAACGATGAAGTCGATTTGGATGTCAAATTTTTTCGTACTACATACTTGCAATTTTCATAACAAACTAGCTGGACCGGCAAACGTTGTTTTGCCACATAACTTACATCTTTCAGATGTAACAGTCTCTGCTAGCCAAATTCTAAGGAAAAATTATAGGCTATAGTTTTTTCCAGATGTTACACTATTTGCCTGCCCAGTTTCAAGAAAATTAACTGATTAGTTAAGAAGATATAGGAAGGCGGAACTTTTACCCCTCTTGCCCTATTTAATGCCCTGTACTGTTTCTGATATTACAGTGTATGCATGCCAAATTTAAGAAAACCAATTGATTAGTTAAGAAGATAGAGGGAGGGGAAACTTTTACCCCTCTTGCTCTATTTCACGCCCTAAATAATAAAAACTATAGGCTATAGTTCTTTCCAACTGTAACACTATTTGCCTGCGAAATTCGGTTGGTTGGTTACGAAGATATAGAAGGGGGCGGGTAGCTTTTAGCCCTCTTACCCTATTTCACACCCTATTCCTTATTCTCTTTTTGCATGCCAAATTTTAAGAAAATCGGTTGATTACTTTAGAAGATTGGGGATGAGAGCTTTTACCCCTATTGCAATATTTTGCGCCCTCTAGCGATATAAAATAAACTCTACGACCTATTCTCATACCTAACAAATACACATACAAAATTTCATAAAAATCGGTGAAGCCGCTTCGGAGGAGTTCAAAATTATGCCATCCATTGTTGATATTTGTATGGGAATATAAATACATGTTTCGGAATGAATGCAGTGTTCCAATACACATTTGTGTGAACTAGGGAATGGTAAATGAATTCCAAAATCGATTTTCGATCGACTTTTTTTATTTCGGTTTTTGAAATCGATTAATCGAAGCTCAAAATCGATTTAAAAATCGTTTAAGATTAATTTGCAAACTTATACCTTATATCACAAAGGGGGATACACCAGCAATTTTTGGCAAACTATTAGAGAAATTGAACTGAGTTTTAACAGTGGGTAGATATGACTACATTTTATATATTTCGTTTAAAAGTGAGAATGTGTAAATTTTGAGATGTCCTTTAGAGGAACAAGTGCATGTACATTTCACATATTAAAATTGTATTCTTGTATAGTCAGTCAGGCCTGTCACATAAATTAATTCCGATCGAAAGTGGAAGTGATTTCGTATCTTGCTTCACACAAAACCAAATCAATTTTGATCGGAATGGATTTCTGTGGCAAGTCTAAATGTATGGATAGTATTTTAAAGGATTATGACAATAGTTCCTGATCGGTGCCGACTGTTTATTTGCTAAGTTTCTATTAAGTTAGTTGTAGAAAACAAATGCTTGCATGTCGTTGATGTCAGAAAGATGCAGAGATATTTCCTTGTCATTTCGTGTTTGATAGGATAAATAACATACTTTTTGTTTTTTCACTCTGCTTAAAACTAGATTTAAATATCGCTCACTCACTGGTATGTTTGAATATTAGCATATTTCCACAGGAATGCCATGGCTTAATTCACCTGTTGTGTTTCTATAATATGTTGATTTTCACGAAGCTGACATTCAGTGTTTGGTTCGGTACGATATGTTTAGAACTGTTTTGTACACTGTCCATTGATGACTTTAATTTCTGAAGAACAAGAGCCCTTGTATTAAAGTTGGCAGTATACCAAGGGTACCAATAGATAAATACGTACAACTTCAACGTTACCCTGGAAACTGTATAAGCATACCTACAGACGTATGTACGCACAAAAGATAAAGTTTTATTGTGTATGAACATAATTTATCGATTTAATTAAGATTCTAATTAAAAATTGCCAAAATTTTGATAAAAATAAAAAAATTGATTTTAAAAGCCCAACAATCGATTTCAGTATAAAATCGCATACGTAAATTTGATTGCAAAAAGTCGATTTTTTTTACCACAAAATCGATTTTCGATTGGAATCGAAATCGATTTACCATTCCCTAGTGTGAACCAATACACATTTGAAGACCGTTGATACATAAAAACCTTGGTATTGACGTCACCTTCAACGTAAACTTTACAGAAACAAAATCAGTTCACGCATTACAGAGAACATCAATTACTTACACTATGCAACTTATTTTTATATATATAGATTTCATTCACACTATCACACTTTTACGTATTACTTGAGTTTTTGACATGTACTATTACAAAGTATATAGTGTTAACTAACCTTTAGCATCTAGTTTGGAGGATTCGTTTACAAACTCATTTATTATTAGAACATTAAGTACAATATGTTAATTTGTATAGACTTCCAATTTTTAAACTAAAAGTTTTTCGTTAAAAGTTACACAGGTCAGTCCTGTTTTTTTTTTTTTGATAAATTTTATTCGTCTGGCTTGTTACACAATGTACCAACGTCACCGCGTTTGCGACGTGTTCGGTAAAGTGAGCATAGCTAAAGTGATAATAGATCTGAATCGTCTAAACTTCTGGTCGCATTGCATTGCAATGATGTATGAACGAGTCGTAGAGAGCGATTTAGTATTTAAGAAAACAAGCTGAGATTAAGACCACTTTCAAACTCGGCAAGTTACTTGCGCAACTCTTGGTTTGACGACGTCAGCGGTAAGGTCGGGGTAAGGAAAACAAATTTTGTGCAGACTTTGTTGTACTCGGCAAGTAACTTGCACAACTAACTTGCCGAGTCTGAAAGGGGCCTTATGGTGTCAAAGTTGACCACCTTGAATTCGATACAGAGTCTATTTCGTTAAAAAGGTCCCTTAAAGGAATGGAGAAAGCGGGTAGGCATGTTTGAAAGAAATGTATGAGATGAAAAATTTAATGGCGTCGATCCACAAATGCCAAGAAAAATTTCAACAAATCCCTACGTGTCTAAATAAAATCCCTTTTTCCCTACAAACAAAATAAATTTTCCCTGCGATGAAAATTTATTGTTTTTAGCAACAGGCAAACAAGTAAATATTTTGTTAACATTTTGTAAATATTATAATAAAAGCATTAATTAACAACAAGAAAAAAACCATAATAAATATGTAAATGCGATACACGCACATATAAAAATTAAATTTAAAGAAAAAAACACTGTTTTGCAAATTTAAATTTTTCCTTTTTGGCAGAAACGCCTCTAATATCCTATGATCTAGAGACAAAACATGGCCAAACTTCGTATTTAATTTTTAATTTCCTCATCTTTTGTCCTTTTTAAAGATCTTAATATTTTTAAAGAATACTTATTTTCAAAAATTTTTTTATTATAAGCAGAGTATGAAAACAAACAAAACATTTCGCAAACGTTTGCAAAATGAACAAAACTATTCAAAATTTTTAAATTGTATTGTACATGAGCAAAACCAAAACAAAAACTTTTCAAGTGTCAAAGAGAGAAAACGAAACAATTGGCTTTCCACTCATCTGCATTATTTAATTTACCGTTACAATCGTACTTCTGAGTACAAAACAGATAGAGAAACCTTTTGTTTTGAGTAACTGATTTAGTTCTTGTTTGGTTTTTGTAGTGGCATAACAAGAGTAAAATCCACAATGCCTCGTTCAAAAAATGATTTGTTACGTTATTTTTTATTCTTTTTTCTTTGAATGACTTTTTATTTAATTTAATTTGTTTTTTTTAATTACTTTGGTAGTCAAAATAAGCATTAATAAAAACAAAAAAACCTAAAATCCTCTCTTTTTATTTCACTTAGAAACAATAGTAGTGAGTAAATCAATTACCAAACGTTTGTCAAACGTTTTTCCTCTGAATGTTTCAATATTGTTCTTACTCTTTCCTTTTCCAGCTGTGTACGTTTATATTAATGTACAATTTGCGATCACGAGCAAAAATAATACAAAACAAAATGGCACAATCATTCTCATTGTTTTGGTTTTGTTTTTGTTTTACTCACTGCAAAGAACAAAACAAAACGAAAGCAAACGTTTCGTTTTGTTTGTTTTCGTACTCTGATTATAAGTATCTAAAGGTGTATTCCGAACAATATTTTTGTCCGGAGGAACGATACACTCATTTCGGAAAATTTTTCCGGAAAAACAAAGCTCCCGTTTGGTTTATAGATGAAAACAATTGAGGCGCAGCCGCGAATAACGTTGTAAAAGCCACTTGATGCAAAAATTGTTTTTTTTTGCAGATAACCGTTAACATTACTCTCTTATGGCCATTTTCTCAATGTATCGACAAAATGCCTGTTACTTAATGTCAACATAAATTTATTGGACCGATAAACTGTCCGTTAACGATTTTGAGTTTCTCAATATACCGACAAAAAACATTGTTTTCAGCTGGCAACGCCACTCAAAATACATGTAAAAGTTGGGAGTCAGCTGATTGAATTTATCTGTACGGCAAATAAAAGGAAAATAAATAATTGGCAGATGAGTGCCGATTAGCTTTGCGATAAAATCGAAGCAAATGAGACATTGAGAAAACCCAATTTCTTTAATGTGCAGTTTTTCGTTTGGAAAAAAGATAATTGCCTAATGAGAAAATGGCCATTACACTGTTTAAACCTCAAATCATCTAAAATTATGCACCTTAACGCCTTTAAAATGACATACAAAGACTCAACAAGCGGAAGAACGTTGTAAGTTACTTACAAAATGATACAAAAGTAAATGGTTTTGAAACGTGGAATAACGTTTTAAAAGCCGCTTGAATAGTGGAAGAACGTTTTAAATGGCATCGCGATTGTGGATATGAAACGTTTTTCCACTAAAAAAAGTTATAAACTTACAATTTGCATGTTATTTAAATTTCTTGATATTTTGCATACAAGTTTTTACTATCATTAATTTTGATAATCTAAAAAAAAATAAAAGAATTATAATCTTGCCTGTTAAAAACGTTTTTTTGCTCTCCTGAAAAATAATTATTTTGTATCTTAAAACGTTATTCGCGGCTGTGCTTCAATTAAGCAAACCACTTATTTTGAATTATTTTCTAAAAGTGTGTTAAAGAAAATAAACGAAAAAAGCAAAGAAAGTTTGTTATCAAAGTTATTTACGGGAATACAATTATGTTTAATTATATTACTTTCTTTTATTTAATTATTCAGCAAAAAAAAAAAAAACAATCCTTTCAACTTTTACGTACAAATTGAAAAAAAATTGGCAACTCAGTTCATTAAAATTAAACCAATTCAAAAAAATCTTGCCGAACTGAATAAAAAAAAAATTGTCCGGACAAAAATATTTTTCGGAACGCATGGATATATCGAGCTCAACCATAATTAAAGTAATTTTTGGGAATACAAAATATTTAATTAAAAAGATTTATATTTCCGTGCTTAATTCCCAATTTCTATACTTGATAAAAACACTGAAATTTATTGTTGGAGGTTAAGTCAGTTTCTATGCGCATTTCACTGGTTGCCTAGGTCAGATTTTTAGAAAATCCAGAGATTTTAGCGAATAAAACTGCAGAGTGAATTTGAATTGCAAACTGTCAAAAATTCCTATTTGCAACGATATCAAAGCATAAACAAAATGCCAATAATAAACAGTGATTAAAAATTACTTTTATAATAAACTATCAAGTGCATGGCTTAAAAAACTGAACTGGCAACTTCTTTAATTGATTTTCTTGCGAAAGCGATAAAGCCAGTTGTTTTTGTTTTTATTTTGTTTTTTCTTACCCTACTAACAACTACAATAAATATTGGAAGAATTCCAACCAATTGTAGTGGGGAATGTAAGAAAAGATAAACTCACTATTTATTGTTGGTATTTTGTTTAAGTTTTGATATCTGACTGCCTTGTTTAGGCCTTGTACAAAACAAGGATTAACAAAAATGTTGGCATAATATACATTTATTTCCTCGTACACCTTCTTCTTATAAAACACAAAAGCAAAGGGAATTTTGCTATTAAAGGACCAATTGATTGTATATATAAATTTTTGAGTCTATAATAAGAATGACTTGACTAAGTCAAATAAAAAACAGCCCTAGTTCAATATCCCAAATGACATTCACTTTTTTCAATCTATTTCAGGTTTGAAATATTCCAATTGTAACTTGAGAGCATCGAAATGAAGTGATCTTTAAATTCATTAAATCATCGCCTGGTATAAATATGTTTCTGGTTTTTATGAAGATTTTAAGGAAATTTGATACTAATTGCAAATGTTTTTAAATATTTTTTGATTTTCATTTTAAAATTTATGAATATTTGAGGCATTATGCAGTTTGTTTGTTATAAAAAAAAATTATTTGCAATTTAACCGGCCGCTATTTGTTATTTATTAGGCTGTTATCGTTTTTATTTTTTTTATTAAATTTTATTATATTTTTGGAGACTGCAAAATTTATGATTTATGCGATACTTCACCCCAGTGGTTGTCAAGTTTTGCTCACTGAGGGTTTTTGATTTGACTCGTTGCAGTTGAATATTTTTTCATATTCATATTCAAGTTTGGATTTTTTGTTTGAATTTCTTAATACATATATGCAAAATTATTGACACAAATGTTTGTTTGAATATCTTTAATTAAATTTTTTAAAATTTTTTACTTATAAATTGTATTGAAGGCTTTGATGATTCCTTTTGCATTGTTTTGTGTCATCATAATTTATCCAATTGGAATTTATTTTGCACTTTAAATGGTTTGTGTAGGTTTTTTTTTGGCGTCCGTTGACTCGTTGACCCCTCTCGACATGTTTATTCAGTTGTTCAGCTTTTTATGACTTCGACTTATAGGAATGTATACAAAGCAAGCTGACTAAAGTTAGAATATATTTTAAAGAAATTTATTGCATTTTTGACAAGTTTTTTGGTTACTAATATAATTTCTTTCTCTGAACTTTCAAATTCGTACAATTGTTTAATTAAATCCTGAATCAGATAAAATCTTTGTGAGAATTTCAACTCTTGTGGATTGTTACTAAGTTTGTTAATGAATTTCAGATTTATGGCTTTTTTAAATGTGTATCTACTGCTAAATAGCATTTTTTTGTTAAAGAGAGAAATACGTTTATTTGTTTAATAATTGGTTTAATTAAACTGTATGCTAAAAAGACCACAATTTGAAATTATCTAGTATACATATATTGCTGTTATGACTACGTGCATTAATCGCAAATATTGTTGCTACAAGTTGACAAGAGTGTTTGCCAAATATCTGTTATTATTGAATTAATTTTCTGCTGTTATTAGTCCAAATGAACATGACCCATTTTAAGTCAGTTATTACGGAATAAAGTTTTATAGAAATCTTTGCATATTTGTAAAAAAGTTACATTCCATTACATAAATATTATTTCGTTAGCCAAAACGCAAAAGGCCCTAACTAACCAGAAATTACAAATCGACTATTTCATTAAAAAGTTTGGAATCTTTCGACCAAAATTAGCGATTTGATTAAAAAAAAAATGGTCCTTTGCATACTGTGCATTATGCCAAATTGTCAATTTTCAAAACAACTGGTAGGTTTTAAAAGAAAAATAAATTTTATACAGTTGAAGGCAATTAACCATTTTAAATCGTTTTTTTTTTTGCCTCTCCTCTAATTATCAAAATGTTAAATACGGCCTTTTGCATTTCAAGTCAATATTTTTTTTTTTAAATCTGAATATCATGATAAAGAAAAATTTCTTATGTGATATAATATTGTTCATAATTTGAAACCATATCGCTCCTTTATTGCAACATAGGCATATCTGAAAAAATCAAAATGTTTAATAAAAATCAATATTATATCTCGAACTGAAACGAAGTTTAAGCACAATATATTTTATTAAATCTGTCCATAAAGGTACATTTTGAAAAGTTAATTCGCATTTTGCCAAGTTCGATTATTTGAGATATGACTGACAATGTTGCAATAAAGGAGCGATATATCGAGTGTTGTTTTAGTTGCATGTGATCTTTTGATATCGATAACAACTAAGTGTCTAAGAAAATCCCTTATTTCCCTACAACCAAAATTTTCCCTACACTTTTCGCTACACTGATAGAAAAATGCATCCTCATATTGATGGTGCCCTTACATCAGAATTGTGACATCAATGTTACGACAAATGGCATCAATGATGCAAAAAGTAACATCAATCCAATGACTAACGTCTTCGTACAATTTTAAGTGTCATCTATTTTATGACTGTAGTGACATCAATTCGATGCCACACAAAAATTCCTATATTCTATTTTTTAAATTATTAAGTTAAATACATCAAATTTTTAAAGTAGAATGATTACGACAACCATATGGGGTATGGTGCTGGTGTCTTATTATTAAGAGTTCTGCAGTAAACAAAGGTCGTAATTCAACAAACGTGAAACAAACATATGAAACGGATAAGTCAATAATAATATTCTCTCACTTTGACTTAAGTCAATTCCAATGACTTTGACTTAATGACAAACTGTCATTAATATAATGCTAATGTGTCCTTTCTCCGATGTTACTGCGTCATCGCACTGAGGACATGTTCGTCATTTCTGTGATGCCGATGTGTCATCTCATTGATGACATAATTTCATTTTTAACTCTGATGACACTTTGGCCACTTTGTTAAGGTTGACATAACCATGATGAAAAGTGTCAGGGGTCAAAAACGAAGACACTTGTCATAGTACTGATGTCAAAATACATCAGCGAAATGACGCCTTTATTATCAGTATACGTTAAAAGTTTATTGTTTTTAGGTTAATACCCCTTGTACTCTTGCACACATTTGAAAGCGTGAAACATGCGTCCACACTTACCACCATTCCTGAAAAATTTCTTTAAATACTTTTTTTCTAAAAGAGTGCAAACATTTTAGAAGAAAAGACCAAAATGGATTTGGACTTGATTTTGTTTAATAATAAAAAAAGTAAAAAATTGATAAATTGATAAATGGTAACGCTTTCAAAAATATGCAATTTTTGTCAGTGCTGCCACCATAATAATAGAATTTGCTGCCACTTTTCTAGTGATGACACTTAAAAAAGTTCGGAAGATTTAAAAGGGAACTAAATTAGATTGGATCATCTTCTAAAAAAGTTGAGAGATTTTGATTTTTATCCCTACGTTTAGATTATGAGTAAATTTTAACATCTTCGCAAATTGATGATAGATATTAAATGTCGACAAGTGTGAAAAGTCTATAAACAAATATATATTTTATTACAAATAAGATTTCTGTATGACGTGCTTAATTCCAAATTTTTAGCTTTCCCTCAACAACAAATTTCATTGTATTTTTCAAATATGGAAAATTGGGACTTTAGCACGTCATACAGAAATCTTATTAGTAATTAAATATATATTTGTTTATAGACTTTTCACACTTGTCAACATTTAACATCTATCATCCAAAAATAACTTTGAAAATATATATGGGGGATTTCATGTCAAGTGACCCAATTTTTAAATCGATATCTTCCGATTTGGATGAAATTTGGACCAAGGTTAGTTCTATTGGATAGTAGTTTAGACACAAATTTTCAACAAGATCGGTCTAAAAGTTTCTGAATTAGTGGGAGTCAAAGTTTGACATTTTGGCCCTACAGGTGTTCTTTCTTATCTATGTAACTTATTACCTATTGGTGTTAGCAAAATTTGTCATAAGTAGCTTCAATAGCTATTTGATCAAACTTTAAAAAAAAAATTTTTTGTTTTCTTAAAAGTTTTTTTTTATTTTTTTTTTTTTAAATTTAAAACTGTTTTTTTATTTTTTTTATACCCACACCACAATAGTGGAGAGGGTATTATGCATTTGTGCTGATGTGTATAACGCCTTAAAATATTGGTCCTAGACCCACCTTAAAGTATACCGATCTACTCAGAATCGAACTAACGATGTCCGTCCGGCTGGCTGGCTGTCCATGTAACCTTGTGCGCAAAGTACAGGTCGCAATTTTGGAGATAATTCGATAAATTGGGTCATAGGTTCTTATTGGCACAAGGACCAGGCCTATTGAAAATGGGCCGAATCGTAGGACCACGAGGGAAGATAGGGGGAAATTTCTTCCTCTCAGAAACAATCAAACCGATTTTAATGAAATTTAAAACATAGATAGAACCATATCTATATGGACACAAATTGTATGCATTTTTAAAAAAATAGGACCACGAGGGGAGATAGGGGCAATTTCTGCCTCTCAAACCGATTTTAATGAAATTTAAAACATAGATAGATCCATATCTATATGGACACATTAGCTATATAGTTTTTCAAAAATAGGACCACAAGGGGAGGTAGGGGGCAATTTCTGCCTCTCACAAACCTTCAAACCAATTTTCATGAAGTTTATAAACAAAGATAAATCCATATTTATATGGACACATAAGCATGATGTGTTTTTAAATACTGTGGTGTAGGGTATCATATTTTTAGTTTTGCACGTAAAGCAATAAGAACGATTATAGTTAGTAATAAGATGTTACGTCTCAATCCGTAAGAAATAGGATGGTCTTACTTTTTTACGGTAAGGTTAAGTTACTGTTACTCCCGGCTAACTTAGCTTTATGTTTTGGCAAGTCATCAGGAATCGTTTCCAAATTGTGAAAATTTACTCTGAAAAAAAACTAAATCTATTCGCGAAGTTCATAGAGCACTTCGTGTATCTTATCGTTAACGTAATCGGCCTACTGAGCAAGCAATTTTACTCCTCTCGCATCAAAGCCATCAACAAGACGAAGAAATGTGCGTGCCGAAGAGAATATTGCTGCTGTAGCGCAACGTACTAAAGAATACGCACAATGATCCGAATGCTCAACCTAGCCGGAAAAAACTAATAACTCGCATTAAAAAAATCTTACCGGCATGAACTCTGTACTTTCATAGATTTTATGAATTTAAAAAAAAATGGACGAATAACCTAGATGGGCGTGGAATATTTCTTATGGATAAATTAAAACAAACGTAAACTTTTTTTAAAAGATAGCATGTTTACAAATTTATATTTATTTATTAAAACTTTTCAATTTTGAATGAACTACATTAAGTTATAAAAAAACAAGTAAGAGTGCTATATTCGGCTGTGCCGAATCTTATATACCCTTCACCATTGTGCGAGCAGAATACAGAGCAGAGGGACATCACATGGTTAATTCAAGTTCTATCCTCATAAGGACCCAGAATATATATACTTTATAGGGACTTAGATCAATATTGTAGAAATTACAAACGGAATGACAAACTTATATATACCCTTTTCCACCTGAGGTAAAGGGTATAAAAAGAGTAATTTTTGGGATTTCAGTATTTTGATTATAACTCAGCCATTTTTTAACCGATTTGATAGATTTATATACCGACGTGTTTAAGAAGAAATTTAGTTAGTCAGTTAGTTGGGTTATAAAACTTGGACTCGGGGAGATCTATGGCTCCCGAAAATGGGTATTTTTCAAAAAAAAATTAATATTTTGGTTATAACTTTTTCGCATCTGAACCGATTTTCTCGAGTTTTTCAGAAAATATTTTCTACAAAAAATTTCCGATCTTTTGATATATAAGGCGTAACCATAGGTCATATCACAGTCAAAAAATTCAGGTTATTATAAAATTTTTGAAATTTTTTGTATGGGAGGTACCACGCCCACTTCTCCAACCCCGCCCACATTTTGTGGGTTGGTGTGTATTTATAACTTGAATGTTTGCACCTAATTTGGAAACTGTGGCTCTTGCCGTTCTCCAGATATACAGAAAAAAGCAATAAAAATACAACAACAACAAGGGATTTTTGGACAAAATTAGAGGCAGTCGTGGTTTTTTGGTCATATCTCAGCAATTTGTGGACCGATCTTGCTGAATTTAAATAGCACAAAATGGTGGACTATATGTGACATAAATGTAAAACAACCTAGCAGCTATCATGTCTGGAGTCTCCGGAAAACACATATCAAACGTAAGACGGACAGACGGACGGACGAACAGACGGACAGACGGACGGATATGGATAAATCAAGTTTTCTCCTCATAAGGACCCAGAATATATATACTTTATAGGGTCTTAGATCAATATTGTAGAAATTACAAACGGAATGACAAAGTTATATATACCCTTTTCCACCTGAGGTGAAGGGTATAAAAAAATTTGAGTGTGGAATTTCGGTTTTTTTAGTTTTTTCAATTAGTTAAAGCGTTTTTGAGTTACGCGAGTATATTTTGTGCAACCTCCTACATTTTCGAAATAACGGTATATCTCGAAAACAAAAAAATATGTTAAAAGCTCTAAAAGAGTATAGAAAGAGGCACACAGATGTAATAAAGGCAAGATATAGTTCTGCAAAATATAAGTATCTTAACATTTGTCGAAATAGAAAACTTGAGTTCTATAATGAAAATCTGAAACAACTTAATTTTGTCAGCTGCAGTTAAGCGTGGTGGAAACTCTCGAATAATATGAAATCAAGAAAACAAATAACAATAGGCAAACTAACTGCAGATGATTTTCGAATACATTTTAGAAATTTATTGCAAAATACAACCAAAATAAATGAAATTCACTGGTGTATGCCATATTATTTTGATGCTTTTCTCGATTCGCCAATTGAGATTTTTGAGCTTTCATCAGTTTTCAGTAGAGTTGTCAACCGATTAAGAATAATTCGATTAATCGATCAAACAAAACCAAACTCTTGTTCGAATAATTTTAAAACGACGATTTTCGAATAAAGAATAAATCGATTAATTAATGTCGATTAATCAAACAATTGTTTTTTATTAAAATAATAAAAGCTGCTAATTTGATTAATTCTCATAAGTTTTTAGTGATTTTATACAAAATGTAGGAAAGTTAAAAGATATTGTTGCAATAGCCCTGGTTTTAACTAATCTCAATGTTTAGTACGCAAAAACCGTGTTGAGTTCTGATTGAATTTCAAAAATATATTTTATGTTCTTATTAAACAAATCTTAACAAACAATTCAGTAGGTGAATTGCAAAACTCGTTCGTTACAAAATTAAAAATACGAGATGACATTGGTTCTAACATTTCTTTTGGCGCTTTATGAGAAGAAATATACTAATTGTAGCAATGCATGTCCTTTTCCATGATTTTGGCACGGACATGCATTGATGCAATCAGACTATTTTGTCTAATAAAGTGCCATCTCGTATTTTTAATTTTGCAACAAACGAGTTTTGCAACTCACCTTCTCAATTGTATAAGCTGTTTTATTTTTAAGTCAAACGTTAAAAAAAATTTCAAGAAAGGGAATTTTCAATTTCGGGTGAAAAATTTTGATATAAACAAAAAGCTTAAAAATAAAGAATTGATTTATATAAATCATATGTATGTATGTATCTTGAAAGTAGAAAATGTTGTTATTGTATTATATTTTTTTTTTTTGCAATGTTACCCTTGAAAACGGTGTTGTAAAAGAAATCCAACGACATCAAAAAATGCCGAACTTGGTCCAATGGAAAAATACATTAAGAGAGACAACGGCTGTTCTTTATTATTAAGGAATTAAGAGTTTTACGATGCCTTTAAGTACTACAACGATATGGAGTTAATAGAAAAATTGTATTTTATCGTTTGTTCGAAAGAAAAAAAAAACAATTATTTGAATTATTCGAACAAAGTTGAAAGGCGAATAATTGACAACTCTAGTATTAAGATAAACTAAAAAAACTAAATAAGTCTTCTGGAATCGACGGTATAAGCTATACATTCTATAAATTTGCACCCGCCTGTTTTGTTACGGAAATACTTTCAGTTCTCAACTACATATTTTTACACGAAAATGTTCCAACAAGCTTCAAAACCGCCATATTAATAGCACTTTTAAAAAAAGGTGATCCCAATTGCGTTGCAAATTACCGTGGCTTATCACTAATTGATACCCTGTGCAAAATCTTTAACCAAATAAAGGGTAATCACGATGGTCATTGTGCAAATTTGCAATGTGTTAATTTGCAGTGCATATTATGATTGATCGTGAGCATACCACTTTTAATTTTGTGCAAATATGCTATTTTTCTAAAGATGTATTCTGGCAACACTAAAAACTTCTGGCAGCACTTTAAAAAATCTGCCTTTGCTTACAATTATACACAAGCAAATAAATGTTTTCTTAATAATTAATTTAAATTGAATTCTCTATTTTATTTTACAATCTGCGAAATTGTTCAAGTTTTAAGTTTTCTTAAAATCAACATGGCATTTAATATGTCAAATGTTAATGCTTACATTTGTTTGCAACTCAGCAAATATGCACTACTAACTTTGCTCATGGTTTTTAAGTGCAAACGAAGAAAAAAAGAGCAAATTGCAAATACGTACAATTTGTTGTTGTGTTGTGCAAATGTGTGTATTTTTGCACGCATTTGCATCGTTTGCACACTTTACACTACCTATCGTGATTTCCCTTATAATTTTAAATCGCATATCCAATTGGATACAAAAATACTCCATATTAAACCAATATCAAGCTGAATTTAGAAAGAATTACTCTACAGTTGATAACGTCTTCAACCTGACAAATATTGTACACTTAAACAAAATAAATGGTAAGAACACATACGCATTTTTTGTGGACTTTTCCTGTGCGTTTGATTTGGTTCCCAGAAATGAGCTTTTTTATAAATTATCAACTATGGAATTATCATCAAAAATTGTTCGTATTCTATAGCTTACATACGAAAACACGTCTATTCAAGTCCTGTATGGAACACTTCTTAGGAGTTTGTCATATTTTTAATGAGTTCCGGGTTAAATATTTTAGTAAAACATTTTTGGATATGAACGAAGTATTAAACATACTTAATGGCAACGATAATAATTACTATAGTTTATACAAATATGTGGAAATTTGTTTATAGTACAGAAAACTTATCCGTAATGAATTCAATTAGATCCTTTAAAAGTTATTATTAATTTTTAATGTACAATTTATTCTTTTTTATATAATCAATTTAAAATTTGGTAGAACCAAAGTAAATTTGCTTATAAATTAATTTAATTAAAATTTAATTACAATCAGCTTTAAAATGCCAATCTGGCTCACAACTATTATAGTTAAGCCAAATATAGATACATAAGACCTAAAAAATTGTATTACTTACCTTTGTAAATATTTATAAAAATATCTATTTAATAAATAAAATAAATAAAAAATATCTCGAAAACAAGAGCTAACCTAAAAAAAACGGTGGGAACCATTGGATTCAGCAACTAGCACAGTGATATTAATCCAAATTATGAATTTCGCCATAAGCATGTTTGAAATTTAGAAAAGTAAAAAGAAATTCTTATTCGTAGTATTTTTTTTTAAAGAATTTAAGTTGTTTATGCATATTTATGTTAATATATTTCTTGCCTTAAAAAGAATAATGATTAACGAAAGGTTGCATTTTAAGTCAAAAATATTCTTGAAATAAAATAAAAAATTTATTGAATATTATGGGAAAAAACGTTATGACAAATATTGAACTTAATTAAATTAATATAAATGAAATCAGTTGTGGTATTTTTTTTTTTTTTTTTTATTTAGTTGTTTTGGGTTCAAAATGTTTCAAAAAATTTATTGAACTCAATACAGCAAAAAAAAAAACCAGCAACACAACTACAACTATAAAAATAAAACAGAATATTTTTTTAAAAGAGCAAAATAAATGCGATTTGCTCTACTAAATATTGTGGAGTGAAGTGTTTATTAAAAAAACAAAGAGAATTTAGTACAAGTACTCGTACAACTTCTTAAACAAACAACAACAATTAAAACAAAATTAAAATGATAATGAGTGCAAATATATGAGAATTAGTTAGTTTAATTGTTGTATTTAATAAAATACACGCATTTAACCACATACAAACACTAAATAAATGATTTGAGTTGAAAACAAATGGAATTTTACACATACACTGCCACTTCTTTTTCAAAATATTTGCCTGCATTTGCAGGAAATTTTAACAGTGATTTTATGCGTGTTTGCATGTGTGTGTGTGTGTTGGTACTCAAGACTCATTTTCTGTGGAAGCGTTTTAATAACAGAAAAAACATTTTGGCGTTTTAATACAAATCAGGGCTTTTTATATAAATGCGACTTGTCAAGAACAAACAACAAACACTCCTGTTGTAGCAATCAAAGCTTAAGGATTAAAAACGAACTTTAAGCTCGGCAATCTTAGAATATAAATTAAGAAAAAAAATTCTTTAATAAATCACAACTAAACGAAATTTAATTTATTACAAAAATAAAAAACATTTTAAGTGTTATAATTATAAAAAAAATAATTAAATTAAAAATGAATAAATTTATTGTGTTTATAACAATAGTGGTGAGTAAATTTAAAAAAAAAATCAGAAAAATAAACAATCGAAATTGATAAATAAAAATAACTTAAGAAACAACAAACTTTAAAAAAAACTGTGTACCGAAATTATAGTGAAATGAATGCGAAAAAATATAAATCATACGACCAGTAGTGTAATTAATTTACTCAAGAGAATGTATTAAAAATTACAAGAATTAAGAAAAATAATTAATTAATTTGCCAATTGAAATTTTCTTCTACATGTGCAAAATATTAAACTGAAAGCAGTGAATCCGATGTTTTCGAAAGAATTATAAATTTTTGTCGAAAAAGTGCAAGTGCGTAATCAAAAATGTTAAAACTGACCTTGAGATTTACTTTGAAACTTTTTTTTCTTCTAACTTTTAAATGATACAGACAAGAAATTAGTGTTAAAATAAACCAGAGATTTCTTTTTAGAAGTTAATTTAAATAAACTCTTTAATTCCGAAAATACCCTATAAAAGCGAACGACGATCACTTAAAAAAAAAACACTTTATATTTTTAAGTTTTCAAAAAATAGTCGAATATTCAAGTTCAACTTCTTAAAAATTCTTAGATTTCTGAATTAAGCAAATATTTTAAAACTTTAAAACATAAAAAGTACTAAACAATTTGATTTTTTTTTTTTTTCAAATCGCATTTAACAAAAAAAAAAAACTCATTAAACCATAAAAATTGTGCATCCAGTAATCGGTTATTCGATTTGTTTATATTGTAAAAAAGTTTTAAATGTTTAGGTAGTTTGCTTAGCGTTTTGCAATTTTTCGTTTTTTGTTATCGAATAATCGTTTACTTAATATCGAAAAATCAATTACTTTACTTTTTTATATGAATTAAAATTTTCTAAAGGAAATTTAAAATAATTTTTTTTTTATTTGAATCTTTCTTGTCGAAAATTACAAAGCTTGATCCTAATTCTTATTTTTATTTGTTAGCCGTTACCAATGTTTTTATTTATTTTGTTTTAACATTTTTATTTTTAAATGGATATTTAACTTTTTTCCATCTGATTATCGGTTAGTCAGTGATGTAATTATTCGTTTTATTGGGTTTTATATCAACATCGTTTTTAAGCTAAAAATAAATTCGATGATACAAGTTAGAAAAAGTATTAAGCCAAACGTTTTTCTATTTTTGTTTTTTTTTTTGTTTTTGAATATTCATATTCCTTTTATCGAATAATCGGTTAATTGACTCATTTAATATGAATTTAAATTTCTTAAGTTCTTATTTATGTTAAAAGCTTAGTTGTATAGTTATATTGCTTAACAATTTGCTATTTTTCGTTTTAGTTATCGAATAATCGGTTACTGGCTATCGAATAATCGGCAACTTATTATCGAATAATCGGTAACTTCACTTATTTAACATAAATTTTAATTTCGAAAGTAGATGTTAAGTTATTTCGTTTAAGAATTTTTATTTAAAAATGGATATCACCTTTTTTTGTATCTAATAATCGGTTATTGTATTTAAGCTAAAAATATTTACCAAGTATTTTGTGATTCGAGTCGAAAAAGTGCAATTAAATTCCATTCAACATTTTTAACTTAAAATATGGCGTTTAAATTGATTACTGAAGAACAATTCTTGAATTAATCTGTAAAGCTCTTACAACATTTTTGTTAGTTCCTTTGCCTTTTTTCTAAAAATCGATAACACAAATTTAATTATTATCATTTCTATATCGGACTAAACTGCAAAATTTTAAATGCGGGATAATTACAAAATATTTGTTTGTATAGGAAATTCTTTTTTAATTAAAAAATGTGTACAATTCGATTTTGTTTACTTAGAATATGACGAGATCTTCTTTTAACTGGTTTATTATAACGTTATTTGATTTACGGTTTTTGTTATTGTAACTTTCTGAAAGATTTAAATTCCATAGATCATTCGAATACCTCTTAAGTTTAAGGAATTCTTAATTAAACCTTTAAAATGTTTCGGAAGTAAATTATTATGGGTTATTTCTTAGTATAAAACTAACTTTCATATCAAAATTAATCGATTTTTAATATCAATAAAAAAGTGCAAAAACGTTTAAGTTTTGCAAAATTAATTAATTTGAATAGCTAAAGGTAACTTTTTAATGATCTAAATATTTATATTTCTTTTTTTATTTCTAACATCTCCACTCTAAATAAGACAATTTTAATTAATTTTTCTAAAAATCGTTACTGTACATTTTTGGAATTCCGTTTTATGTTAAACTAATTAAAATTGATAAAATCAAATGACGGTTAGTTAGTTTTTTTTCGTTAAATACTATAAACATTTAAAAGAAATTTATGATTTTGAAAAATTTATGAGACACTAAAAACAACAATAAAATTTTATCACTTCACAAATATATTCTTTAAAACATAATCGTCAAAATAAAATAATCTCCCAAAAAATATAACCCAAACAAAAATATTTAAGACCGAATCTTCAAGATCAAAAGTGTATCAACACAAACAAGACTTTAAGCGATTAGAACATGATTTCGAAAAAACAGCAATAGAGTAAATAAAAGAAAGACGAAACCAGCTGAAAAGCTAATCATTTAAAAATAACAAAATCGTCATTTATTGTTGAAATTTTGTTTCAAAACACACCAGAAATAAAGACAAAAACAAAACTGTAAAATGTCTTGAGTTAATAAAATAATTTAAATTAATATTAATTATTAACAAAAACTACAACAATAATAAAAACCAAATAAAAATAGGAACTTAGAACTTCCTCCATAAAGTTCTTTAACCCTGTGGATGTACCTTTAGCCGGAAAGAGATTTATACACCTGATTTGTACTACAGTGCAATATCCCTTAACAGACAACTTCCTCAAGTGGATACCCCCTTTCGACAGGCAACGTTGCTGGTCTCAGCAGAGTTCTAAGGATAGCATTGAGCTATTTTGAGAGGACATTTCTCTTGAAAGGTCACATTTTAATGACTTCTTTGTTGTCTCGACATTAGAGATTCCACTGTAACTTATAAAACATGTTGATTTCGAGTTAAAAAAAAAACCTTAACCATATGGATAAATGTTTGATGGATGTTTTAACAACTGAAAGTGAAATACCAAACATACACTCCCAGTCTTATTATTAACGGTTAAAATTTAAACAAAAGAAGATACAGACTAATAAAGTTATTTAACCTTTTATTCTTATGAATATAAAAATACCTTAAAAAGGCGGACAGACTGAATGACTAAGAGACAAATAGATCCAAAGATCATCAACAGTTAGTGCTATAATTATTTATGGTTTCAGCTATTTTCAAGATATTGTTTGTGCACTCAAACAATTAATCACAGTCACGCCAACTAAATATATTTTATTAACATAATTTTATGAATTTGTTGTTTATTATTAAATTCTGCTTATGATATCGCATCTTTTAAATTTAATTGAATAACCAAAGTAACGTAAAATATGTATTTTTCTTAATATCGTTTCATAGGATTGCCCAAATTATAAGCAGGGGGCTTATTATGGCAGTCGTTGTCGAATACTTTTTTTGACTTGAAAGCAATTTTAACTATTTCTAATTTATTTTTTCGATACTGAACGAATCGAAATTATTTTTTCAATGTTGTAAATAATTTTGATTCGTTGAGTATCGACTGGAATAAAATTACTTTGAAATCGAAAAAGTATTCGAATTAGCCCCCTATTCGAAAAATGTTTGCAAATTATTCGATTACTATTCGCAAATTATTCGATTAATTTTCGCAAATTATTCGAATAATTTTTGATTACAAAAACTCTTTAATTTACATTCTTTATAGATTTTTATTATATTAAAAATTTTTTTTGAATGTGCTTCTATTAGTTAAATTTCAATTTATAAAGCATTCTTACAATAGTCCTATTCCCTTATTATTTCACATCCTTTTTGCTTAAGCAAACTAAACCTCTAGATATGCACATATATTTAGGAATAATTCTATATATTACCAGAATATTTTGTATTATTAAAAAAAATAATTCCCATATTCTTTTTATTTAAAGATTTTTATAATATTTCATTATAATTATTATTCCCAAATTCCATTATTTTTCGACTAAATTCTCGTCTACATGAAATGCTGAGAAAACCCTTCACCACAAACGTTAAAAAAGGTCATTCCGCTTGTAATTTCTACAATATCGACCGTATAAAGCTTAAGTATTCTGGGTTCTTATGAGGAGCGAAGTAGACTTAAAAATGTTTGCCTGTCTATTGAAATCAGTGTTCCGCAGACCCCAGAAATGGTAGGAACTTAGTTATTATATATTTTGCTTCATATACTCCGCTTAATTTTTTGTTTGTTTGAAATTCAGGCAGATTGGTCCATAAGTGGCTAAGATATATGCATATAAACCACGATTGCATCATATTTTTTATGGTAAAATCCCCTGTTATTGTTTTTAATTTTTTTTTTTTTTTCTTAAATGTGTAGACGTTTTTATGCTTGTTTTGATACATTAAAAACAAGTGTACATGATTTGACGGTTGTGTTTTTAACGAAAAAATTTACTCAACATATCGAGCCCTTTCCGCAAAAAAAGCTTAAGCGACATAAACAAAATTTTACAGGAAAAGGTTCTTTTTATTTTATTTCATAAGAATTTAGTATAAAGGTTGTCGCTTAAGCTTTAATTGTTTTTGCTATAAAATTGTTACAGTACCTTATCTGACCATGGCATTTTATGAGATAATGCAAGTGCTGCCAATTAATTGATTTGTTAAAAAAAAAAATGAAAATTAAAAATGCTATCGCTTAAGCTATTTTGGCGGTAAGGGATCGAATTTAGCACTCTTACTTGTTTCTATTTAGTTGTTTCAGTAATATACATTTAATAGTCCAATCTTTTCATAAACATAAAACGTTACTTCCACCTTTCAAAAGAGAACAACAAGAAAAAATACCAAAAATAGCTTTGCAAAAACATGGTCAGAAAAAATGGTTTTTTTTTTAATACCAACCGATTTGAAATAAACTAAACAAACACTCCCTAAGACACGTTAAGCAGATATTTTAACGATTCTTTACAAACTAAAAACAACAAAATTATAAAAATAACTTTTAATTAAAAAAAAAAAAAACAAAAACTACAAATTAATTACCAAAATTCCATAGTTAATTTTTTATGTTTCTTTTATTTTTTATTTCGTTTTAGGCTGGTATTGCTTTGTGTAATGCTGCCCCAGCTCCACAAGACGATGGCAAGTATCATCCGCAATCTGATGGCAAATATCATCCACAATCTCAGAATGAAGGTATTTCCTTACGAATTGTGTTCGACAAATGCTTTTTAATGATGCTTTTGTCGTAGTGCAATCTTGTTAGTCTCTATAATGCATGTGCTGTAATACTTATTGTACTTAGTATGCTGTATGTAAATGTGTAGAGGGCAAATTGTAATATTGCATTAACTTATTAATTCGTATGCGTAGAGTAATTGTTGGGTATTTGCTGGATTGGATGCTGAAGGGAGTTTGAAATTATATAAATATAACAATTTAATATTTGGAAAAAAATCAAGAGAAATCTTGGTTTTTTTTTTGTCAAACAATTTTACAAAAATTTTACTAACATTTCTAGATTTACTAATAATAGAATTTGTCCACACTTTTATAAATATTCACTAAAATTTAATTATTAAGTTCTTTCTAGCAAAATTACGGTTTAGTTTACAAAGTCATACTTTAAAGTTGAAGAAAATTCGTAATAGAGTTTAATTTTACTACTTAAGTATCTACTGTGAAAACGAGCCGTGATATTGAGTGAAAATCTATAATGTAATTGAGAATTTAGAAAATATATGTTGAAATTAGTGGCTTAAAAATATTTTTGGTTAAAAAACCACCTGTTTAAAAGTTATTCAAATAATATTTCGATATTCTTGATTACACCATAGTTATGGGATAAAATTTGTAAATGTCCTTTCTGTTTTTGAGGGCATTTCCAATATTGTTTAACTATTCTTAATATTTATATTTTTTATATCTTCCATAGGTCAACGCTACGGTTATACAGATTCTGCTGGTAAACATTATGAATTATTTTAAAACAAATCTTTATCATTTTCCATTAAACATGGCAAAAAAAAAATCTTTTGAAAAAATCCAAAATTAAACGCCATAAAAACGTCTAATTTCACTTTTACATTCTCACATTTTTTAAATTATTTAGCATTGACCTTAAACTTGATAAGCTAAAGACAGTCATGGAAACTCTTATCAGGAATTCGAAAAAGAATTGAAACCATTAATAAAAGAAATCATTTAAAACAAAATTCACTAATATTTAGCGAAAATCTAAAAATGTACATACATACAAGAATATGTTATCAGTCTAATGAACTCAAAACTATGTAGAGAGATCTGAAATTATAAAATCTATTGCTTTCGATAACTTTGGCTGGATATTTGAGATCTCAGTTTAACTAGGCTTAGGTAATCTCAAATCAGATCTGTGGCGCCATTGCCAAGTTTATATACAACATTTTGACGGAACAGCTTAGTTTTTCCTAAAATGTTGTTCTTTATTGAAATAATAAAAGAAAAAATAACATTTCACTAGAAATATCCAAGTTAAACTAAGTTTAAACTAAATCTATATTTCAAAAACCCGAATTTAAAGTTATTTTATAATTTTATCTACAGCTTTTTTCTATATTATTTCATATGTGTTAAAAAGAGACAGCTTTTGCAAGACAATAAACAATATTAAAAGCTTTTTAACGGTATACATAATTTTTATCTGTTAAGAAGTGAGAGCTTTTACAATACCGATAACAGCTTTTTTCTGGCAAAAACGAAGCTTTAAGCCTAAAAATGTTTCTTTTTAAAAATTTATATCAAGCTTAAGGTGTTATGATACTTGCTATTTTTTGTATTGGATTTTTTTAGGATTGACTGAATGAAACAACAAATGCGAGAAAGAACAAGAAATACAATTTGATAAAATGTAAACAAAACAAACAATACTGCCCACGTTTTTTCTCCACAAAAAACCGTCATAAAAGCTAAAAATCGCAACAAAAAATAGTTAAAAACCGTCAAACCGATCAAAAATTAAAAAAATTGGCAACAGTGCTAACAATTAATCTGGAAATGTCAATTTTAAGTTAAAAAATTTTATATTTTTTTTGACAGTCTTAGATTATTTATCGATAACACATGTATATTTGTTTGACATTTCAAGATGTTTTATGATATAATCATACTCTTTACACGTAGTCAGTTTTCCTATGCAAATATATTTGCACTGTTCTCCAATATAGAAAAAATACAAAAAATAGCAAGTATCATAACAGCTTTAACCTAAGTTTATTATATTTTGCTTTTGGTAGTATTCATTAATGAGATTTTGGTTTTGTTATTTTTACCCTTTTAAATTTTTGTAAAATAGTGCTGTGGTTTTCATGGGCAACCGCGTATGTCTTAAAATAAAAAAACCATTCTAGATCATACTATGGGTTAGATATTGCACCTTTTGAACTTTGTAATTGAGTTAAAACATCGGAATGGGTCTATCTGTTTTTAAAAATTTTTTTAAAAATGTAAAGAGCGCTTAAAATTAAGCAATATAGCATCAACATTTCAAAATCGAAAAAATAGACATACGCGGTTGCACATGAAAACCACAGAGTTGTATTGCTTAGCCTGTTTTAAAAGCTGTATTGCAAACTTGACTATATAAATTACGTTATATTTAATAAAACTTTATAATAGTTTGTAATAATTGTTTCTGCAAATGACTTTTATCGCAAAATATAGTTTGAATAGGCCTAAGCTTGCCAGAGAAGCGTATAGCCTTAAAGCTTTTAAAGCTTTTTATGAATCAAAAAACATATTTCAAGCTTATTTTGCATACGATATACATACATATAAACTTTTTTTTTTAATATTTTTATAAAATGTTGGGTTATTATTACCACGATAAAAAGAATTGAAGATTAAAGATAGAAATATATGGTTACCTAAAACGCAAAAGGCCTTTACTAACCAAAAATTTAAAATCGACTTTTTCATTGATTCTGATGTATTGCGTCAATACAAATGTCTACAAAAAATTTTTAAAATCTTTCGACCAAAAGGCCTTTTTTTACAAAAGATAATATGGTAATCGCTAATAGTTTGCATAATATGCAACATGGTCAAATTGCTAAAACAACTGGTAGGGCTTACAATAAAAATAAATTATAAACAGTTAAGGCTTCTCCAAAATGTTAGATACGGCCTTTTGCATTTTTTTTGACGATATGTATAATTGTACAAACTTAATAAGACAGAATCTCATGAAAAATACACTTGCATTAAATACTTAATTAACAAGATTCTAAAAAAAAAAATGTTCGTTACCCTAACAGGTGTCTACCATCATATGCCTCAACCCTATCAACATATTCACGACAATCGTGAATTAGGTAAATATGTACACATACCCAATCCTTATGATGGTGGTTATGGACCTTATGCGGGTTCCAATTTGCCTTATTTACATGATGGCAGACCTTACGTACATGATGACAAGCCTTATGAGTAAGTTTTCAATATTTCTAAAAACTAAAAGAAATAAAATTAAAACTGATCGTTCTTTTTTCTCCTTTTTCTATTTTAGTCACAACTTGTACACAGTAAGTAATGCTGAATTTAAAGTGCCTGAATTACCATTGGAATATGGGTTTCCCGGTTATGCACCTCAACCACATCACGAATAGTCTAAAGATTCGGAAGCTTCAAAACATTAGAAGAACAAAACTAAAAAGTGCATGCCTTTAAAACAAAAAAAAAAATAAAAAACAACATTTCGATTAATTTTTTTACACATTCAAAACACACACAACTCATTTGGCTTAAAAATGGGATAAAAAAATGTATTTCCCAAAAAAAATATTAAAATTTAAAGCAATAATGTTTTTAACATTTTCTTGACAACAATCGAAAACGAACATTAAAAACATGCAGTTGCTTAAACATTTAATTGCTACTGCTCCTCATGTAAACAACCCCATACAACATACATTACTCTTATATTCATAAAGCTATTTTAAGTTGCCAATGATGTCATTAAACCCATAAGCTTCCTTACACTAATCGCATGCTGACTGCCCTTTACCCAATCAACACAAAACCCCAGCATCCCTACCCAAAAAAGCACTCCACCCTACAAGTGTTTACACAATATTTTAACTGCAATTTCTTAAAATTAATCCTCTAACCAAAAAAAAAAAAAACTATAAAAAATAGACCACAACCACCAAGAAACCCACCACGACCACAGAACGTACCACTACCACCACCACAACAACTACAACTACACCACGCAGCATTCTCTTCAACTACGACGATGAGGGACGCCACAAGATTTTACATCAAGAAAATGCTCGCAAGCAAGATAAATATGATCATGCGTAAGTACTTGAAGACACTTTTTATTTTACCCAATAACTTGTATAAAATCTCACTACCCTCCTCTCTTCTCTTCCCTACCCATAGTTTCTTAACCGAAAATGGTATTTATGGCGAAGAACAGGCCAAATTGCATCATGCTGGTGGCACTCATGCCCAGGGCTATTACGAATATACTGGTGATGATGGCAAACTTTACCGTGTCAACTACAAGAGTACCCATGAAGGATTTATGCCCGAAGGTGATCACATTCCCACACCACCACCAATTCCAGCTGCCATTGCCCGTGCTCTCAAGTATGTCGATGACAAACGCAAGGAAAATGGCGAGAAACCCTTGTTCGATGAACGTGGTTTCCGCATTGATCACATGAGCAAGGACATGGTCAAGTCTATCAAGTCCATACACATTGAAAATATGCCCAAAGATATTGCTGAGCAAATCCATGAATTGCAATTGGAAATGGAAGCTCTCTATGGTCCCGATGGGGAAGGTGCTGAGGAAGATGAAAATGTACAAGAAATGGCAGAGAAAGTAGAAATGAAAGGTGCAGCTTAAAAAGAAGAATAGAAGATAAATATTACGAAATGCTTTAAAGAAATGAAGTCCATTTCAATTTGTTTAGTTAGTTTTTATTCTTTGAAAAGATTATAAAATATTAATCTTTTATTATGTTATCTATCATTAGACGACGTTTTTAAACCTTATCCCTTTCACCCTCAATATATCCCCCATTTACACATCCAAAAAGTGTTAATCCTCTTTTCCAATCCCATTCCATTTCACCCATAATCATCCAAACTTGCCATTTATTGGAGAAAAATGCTAAAATTTAAAAAAAAACAAGAAAAATTTAAGTTAATGTTAAAATTATGTTGAAATATTTTTAGTTATTAGTTATTTATCAAGAAATACAACAACACATACACTCACACACAATTTGTTAGGTTTTAATTTATTTAAATAATATTAATTTAAACACTGAAAAAAAACCAACTCATTTTTAATAAAACATTTTAAAACATAAAAAGAAAAAAGTCTTTTGTATTTTTTTTCTATCGCTCAATTTAATAAAAAGTATATTCGCTCAAAAAGTTGTGATTAGGGATTCCAATACCGATATTATCGGTATTTTCGGTATTATTTATGGAAAAAAAATATATAAATACACAGCGCCAAGAATAAAAACAATTTTCCAATAATAAAGGGTGGTTAAATTAAAACTAAAAAAGACCGGTATTTTCAAAGCCGCATTTCAGTTTTCGACTTTAGCCGGTAAACCGGTTTTTCGGTATCGACAACACCGGTATTGGAATGTGAAACTTGAAAATTATCTGTTGCACGGCGCACAGTTGCGACTGTAGTGAGGCTGCAAAAATCAAAAATTTTATGTGCAACTAAAATAAACCTATTTTACAGGAAATTGTCCAACGATTTCAAATATGCTACTTTTATCACACTCAGATTTAGCCCTCCAAGGGTGACTGATTTTCCGCTTCACTCTTTAATGTGTATATTTTTAATCCCAAGTTATCGTAAAAAGCCTTGACAACTTTATGTAATGCTCTTTTTGGGGATTCATCGTGTGTATATAATAAAGCGTCATCAGCATATAACAGAACCGTGGACTCACCCTCAACGTGGGGAAAGTCATACATAAATATGTTGAATAGATGTAGTGCCAAAGTAGAACCCTGACGAATATAACAGTAAGAAATTAAAAAGCTTTTCAATATATGATTAGAAATATTGTCTTAGCCATTCGATCTTTTATTGTTTAAATTCTTTATATAACTCAGCACCTGATCTAAGTTCGCAAAATTACTAATATTTTCCGCGTTTAAAGAAAATAATGATTCCTTAAGTTGATACTGAAGGTGACGCTTTAAATGTTGGTATCAATGAAGGAAGTATCACGGTTGAAAGTTTTTTCGGTATAATATTTCAATTTATTAAGCTTTTGAGAATCATCCTCTAATGAAAATCCATTAGTGGCAGGCGCGGATCCAGCTTGAGCCTTAGGGGGGGAAATTTTGTATGATACAAAAAAGTAAAAAATTTTGTTTTTAAAAGTTTATTAAAACAATATGTGTATTAGGGTAAGTACTTTTTGCAATATTTGCGAATATAAAATTCTTCATCGCATAACCGTTTAGACCGTGAATAAATATTAAGAAATTATGTATTACTTTTTCGCGATCGAGAAGAAGGATTCCGCACCAAACGCGATAAAGTTTTGAATTTCAATTTTTCTCCTTACTATACAAAATTAACATATAATTACAAAATTTTAAGTATTTTCTAATAATTTCATAAATATAACAAAAACAAAATCGAGACTCTATTTCGCGGTTTTTTTAATAAACTAAATTTTAATGGCAAATGATAGATGTTGTGATAGATGAGTTGTTTGGCGGATATAGGAAACAGTGATAATTTTCAGCAGCGTAGTAATATATGCGCGGAACGAGCTATTAAAGTTGCACAAGATATTTTTCCATTATGTAAATCAACTCGCACTTTAAACTTAAAATTTATTTCATTAAACCCAAAAACAAAAAAAAAAAATTGTTATACAGTTGCTTATTTTATGTATTTATGCCTGTGTTCATAAAAATATTTTAAATATAATAAAGGCTTGAAAACCAAATTTTCTATGAAAATTTTCCTTAATAAACCTTTATTAAATTTTATAATCATTTATGAATATGGGGGCTAAAATATATAGCATATATAAACAATAAATATAATGTGTATGGAAATTAAAAAAAGCTTTAAAAATTGCATTTAATGCGGAAACTTTTTTGGCCAAAATGGCCTAAAAAAATTATTTTCATTATCAATACTAAATTGCCCATCCCGTAGTGGGATGAAGAAATTTTGTCCAAAAAAAAGTCATTACCTTAAACATAAACACTCAACAAAAAGGTTAAATAAAATATTAGATCATTTCAATATACATTAATCTTTTTAAATAAGCAATTAATGATTTCCTTGTGAGGCAAATTTAGACAATACAGATCTGAGCCATGTTTTTATTCGACGAAGGGTAGGAAATGACCTCCCGCTCGTATCTTTACTGACGAGCATTGAAACGAAAATTTGAAATATTTTTCTTAGGTTTGGGTAGATATCTTCATCACAGTTTATTAAAACATCTACAACGTTATCTGATAGATCAGGCTCAAGTTTAGATCTTAGTAGGTGTTTATCTCTTTTATCAAATATAATCAGCTCATCACCTAGTTGTGGTTTTAACAGTTTTGTATCTGTATATGACATGATTACACTTTGAGGTTAAAGTTAAGGTATGTTCAATACATTTGGAATATCTATTGGGAATGTTGTTATGAGATCTTCTAAAATAAATTCAATAAGAGGAATGTAACCTACAACTCGGTAGTAATTTTCAATATTTTGGATGTGATTATTTCGTTGAAATCTAGTCTTTTCGATAGGAACCTCGATTTTAACGCAAATAACTTAAACTTTTTCAAAAATCGCTTTAAATTGTTCTTCGGCTTTATTTCTTTTTTCTTCAAGGCACATGATTAAATTTTTGATAAGGCTTGATCCTTTTTGAAGATCTCTATCTTGCTTACTATGATACTAAGCGGCTCTGTGATACTTATCACCCTTAATATGTATATTCCGCAAATAAATTTGAAAGTACTAAGTGAGTTCCTTAATATAAAGGTAGAGATACTACCTTTCCACTCAGATATTTTTTCCAAAGCTTCTACTATATGATGTATACTTGTTGCAAAGACGCATAATGAAGAGAGTTTGGCTCCCAAATACTTTGCCAAAACTGTTTTTGGCTTGGGATGATTATATATAAAAAATTTTGTCATTTGTTTCACAAATGATACAACTTTTTTTATTAATGGCACTTTATTGCTTTTAGAAATTTTTTAGGTCAAGACCAAAATTTATCACAGCTTTAAGAACAATTGATGATAGTTCCTTCAATTGACACATAAGCGTCATCAATATCTTTTGAAGCCTCTTCAAATGCGTTTACAACAAAGCCAATAAATTCTTCCCTAAAAACTTTTTGTTGTGTGTTGAAATATCTTAAAGATAAGGAAATCTGGCTTTTCCCCGACAAATCCGTGCTTTCGTCAAAAATTATCGAATAGAATTTTGATTCATATAACACATATATACATAAATATTGCATATACTAAGGTTTTTTACTTATTCAGCCGCACGCATTATCAAGTCAGACGTTTAGTCTTTGGATATAGATGGCTCCTGCTGGGATTGAATGTAGAAAAATAAGTAATTGAATACGGTAAACTAGATGTTTCTTTGGAAATATCTAATAAATTACTATTATAATTACGATATGGATACATATTGAAAATCGTTAGAGATTCAATAAAAAAAAAAAATATATACTTATTGAAAATTTCGTTAGATTCCATAAAAATAAAAAAAAATATTATTACTGGGAATTCTTGTATTATCGAAATTAATTTACGGGGGGGAAATTTCCTTATTTCCCCCCCCCCCTGAATCCGCGCCTGATTAGTGGAAATATCTCGTACGGATGTATTCTTTTTGTATCCAATTAAATTATATACTATATTCTTATGAGCCTTTGTAGCAGTTTTAATAGTCCTCAGTGTACCCTCAAACAATTTGGATTGTTCAAAGTCAACCTGTCTTTTTAGTATAATATTTAGTAACTTATGTGTTGTTTCCAGGTAACAAGCAATTGATTTTGTAGTAAAATTTATATAAAAAGCACGCAAAGAGATCTCTTTGCCAAGCGTATTTAACTCTGAATAAAGTTCTTATTCTATCAGAGATCAAATATTTCCGATTGCAAAAATTATTTGTTTAAATTGTTCATTTGAATTTACATTGATAATGTTCGAAAAAAATTTAATATGTACATAAAACTCACAGCTCATTACAATTTCGTTACAATCTGTGAAGTTGGTAATAATTAGGGCAACCAAAAAAAACTAAAAAACCGTTTTAAGCTTTTAAAAAAAGCATTTAAAAACATGAAAATAAGCTGTTAAAATTTAAAAAGAAGCTATTTAAATTTATTGTTTGCTATACACTTTATTTGTTTAATACGTTATTACAGTAAATTATGATTTGATCTGATAAATTTTTGAAAAGAAAACTCTGTATATTTCGAGTCAGCACGTTCTTGTACATAGAAAATTTTCTTTCTGCGTCTACAGATGTTAAGGGAGTTATTTAAATTTGAGTATTTGCTCTGAAGTATATTTTATACGATTCCGCTTGCCTCCCAAAATATTCTCAATATCTTTTAGTACCGAAAATCCTTCTTCATTTTTTTATAAAACTGATTTGTCTTTTATATCCCCTGAAAAACCGGTAACTTTTCTTACGGAGTCCACAACTTTATTCATTTAAAAACCAATGAAAGATTTTTCTGTTTACAATTTTGTAACAACTTCGTGTAAAACCCCGAAATTTGCAGAAATGAACAATATTTGGTTCCGCAAATCACTTTTATTCCAATATAAACAGAGAAATTCTTAATAGCTAAAACTCTATTAAAAAAGCAAAAAAAAAAGTATTTTTGTATGAAGTGACTGAGAGATTTGATCGTTAGAACACGGCTATGGAATCTTCGAGAGATGTTTATAAGGAAAAAGGGTTCAAAATTATTTCAAAATTTGGAAGTTTTAAGTGAAGTTTTATTGGAAAAAGATCAGAAAATGTTGGATGACTTGTCACCACAAAATAACGGTCGAAATATTTTACACAAGGTACTCATAAGAAAATGATCGAGATATAAAGAAGTATTAGGAAATGTTGGAAAAGGCTGGTTATGTGAACAAAATTCATTGAGGTCTGTTGTAAATTAAAAAATACATTGTCATTAGCATTATTTATGGTGACTGCCTAAGAAACATGACAAGCTTAACGGGATAAACCAACATTTAATTGTGAAGAACTAAAGTTTCAAGTAATAAAATTTGTGCAATTACATTGCTAATTTTTATTTTAATACATATGTATAAATATGTATGTGAATGTGAAAACCCTAAATCAAATATTATCAAATTTAAATGACAAAAGCTATGTCTATCTATATCATATCTCTTTAAGGTATCTAAAATATGTATTCTTCGACTTCCTTCTAAAATGGATCGAACATTAAATGTTAACAATTTAAGGCCCGTTTTTACAACTTATCGATAGTTTAAGGTAGGATTTAGTCCCCTTTCGATTGTATACAATATTTGGTGTCTTGTAAAATTTACATTTAGTTAAATCTACCATTCTCTTGCGTTTTACTACTGGGATAAATTCATCTTCCTTTCCTGAAGCTATTGAAAGAAGTGATTCTTTACGGACATCAATAGATTGAACGCTTTTCGGAATATAATCGTTGGAAATCTGTAAGTCTTTGCATTGGAACACATTGGCTGATCGAAATTATCAGGACTTACACAAAACGTCTTCTTGACCGTGTCACAAGGAGATTGAATATTGACGGTTTTGTGTATATGTATGTATATCATTCTTTTGAAAAAACGAATATTCCTTCGACGAACACTTATCAGGAGGCAAATTTTCACACGGATCAATATCCAGGAACGGAATCCATAAAGGAAAAATAATGAATTTGGAATTACCTAAAAAGGAAAAAGAATTAATTTGGAATTAAAAAAAGTATTTGAAATTGACAAATTAAAATTTTTCTTTTTTAATAAAAAAATTTTTGTTATGGTATTCGTGCTTAATTCCCAAATTTTATTCTTGATAAAAACATTGAAATTTGTTGTTGATGGGATGAGCTATTCCTGTGCGCATTTTACTGGTTGCTTAGGCCAGATCGTCAGGAAACTTCATCCAAAAAGATTTTAGAAAAACTAAAGATTTTTAACCAAATAAAACTGTTAAGCGTATAAGAATTATAAGCAACAGTTCTTCTTGCAACAATATCAAAGTTTAAACAAAAACATCAACAATAAACAGTGAGTTTATCTCTTCTTACATTCCCCACTACAATTGATTTTTTTTTTTTTTTTTTTTTTGATATTTTTACTTTAGCTTCAATTCATCAAATTTAATTTTCATTAAATTAGTTTTACTGAAGGAAGGAATTTTTACAACATGAAATTTTTATTAAAATTAATTGATAATTTTCTTGGCTGAGCTGGGGCTCGAACCTGGGTTGAATTTACATGTTTCAAGAATCACCACATTCTTTCATCAGAATTCTTTGCGTTCTTACCTCTGCACCACTGCGGTGCCTGCTAGACAATAGTCAAACAGTGGTACTGGTGGTTCGAAATTTGCTGTAATTATCATTTTTAATTTATTTACATGTTGCCTCCTTTTCTCTGTTTTTTTTTTCGTATTCCTTCTGTCAAGACTTTGTCTTGAAAAACTGAATACATTAAACTGAATACAAATTTTGTTTATTATGTTATTTGCCCACTTTCGTCGACATTTTATTTGTACAACTTGAAGTACAAATGTAAACATTAGAGCTTATGCCAAAGCTATTTTAAGAACAATTGGAATTTTTAGTTGAACTGTTAATTTTTAAATTTTGATATTTTTACTTAGGCTTGGGGAAAAAACAGAAGAAAAGGAGGCAACATGTAAATAAATTACAACAAATTTCGAACCACCAGGACCACTGGTTAAAGATTGTTGTTTGACTGTTGGCTGGCAGGCACCGCTGTGGTGCAGAGCTAAGAACTCAAAGAATTCTGATGAAAGAATGTGGTGATTCTTGAAACATGTAAATTCAACCCATGTTCGAGCCCCAGGTCAGCCAAGAAAATTATCAATAAATTTTAATAAAAATTTTATGTTGTAAAATTCCTTTCTTCAGTAAAACTAATTTAATGAAAATTAAATTGGATGAACTCAAGCCTAAGTAAAAATATCAAAAATAAAAAATTAACAGATCAACTAAAAATCACAATTGTTCCTAAAAATTTTTTTATTAGTCCAAAATTTGTTTCAATAGCATTATTCGTTTTTTTTGTAAGGACCTGCAGTGCATTGTGTTGAGACTAGTGCAGGGATACTATCGATATTTATCAATAGTTCAGATTTCACTATCGGTATATCGATATTACTATCGACTGAATGTTTGTACTTCTGCAGGAAAACTTTAACTAGTTTTTTATCAAGCTACAGTTCGTTGTTTTTATCACTTTATTGATCGTAAGAGACGTATGTATATACGCACGTTATTTTAGATGACAGTTTTTAAAAAATTGATAAGTACCTTTCTAAAGGAACCTAAGTAGCAGGGACTTTCAGATATTCTATTGCAACTTTAAATAATTTTCTAAATTGGTTTTGATTCTCAACCCAAAAAAGTAATCAATCTAGCGGACTTATCCTCTAATGGTCGTTCATTGTTTTGTCCTATGCTCGCAATTGCAATTGCATTTGGATTTGCATTTGTTTTTTTACAACATTACATAAATATTTGACATTTCAGTCCCTATATAAACATGTACAAATTTCGACTTAAAGGCGTTTAATTAGCCATTTCTTGTTGTTTGTATTCATTGCTGTATTTTAGTGCAAATTAATAAAAGCAAGTAAAAATTTGCGGCAATGAACTCGATATTGATATTTTTCCTATCGATATTTTAAGACTATCCATTATAGTATAGATAGTACTATCGATAGTTTCCCAGCACTAGTTGAAACTAGACAAAAAGGTTATGAGAAGAAAGATAGAGGGAGAAGTGCTTTTGAAAATACGTGTTTCCGAAGTAGGCTTTATATGAGGCTTATGGTAAATTATGGACCGATGTTAACGATTTCTCACGAGTATGATTTCTAGTCATATAGAAGAAATATGTGTGAAAATTTATGTATATCAATATGTCTATTCCGCTACTAATTATGTTAGTTTTTTCAACAAAGCAATAAATATTTTTTTAAGGTGGTGGTTCCGCATTCTGATTCTCAGCTCTTATCTTACCGAGCCGTTTTTGCTAGATTTCAACAAAAAACAGCTAAGGATAACTGGAAGCGATTTGACGCCAATATTGTTCTTTTTTGAGTTTTTCGAAAGTGAGCACGTTTTCAAAAAACGGACAGACGGACAAGGCTAAGTCGACTTAAAATTACTCAAGGCCCCAGTATATTTATAATTTATGGGGTCCCTGAGATCAATAATAAAAAGGTTTCACAGTGAATGACAAACTTAGTAAGCCCTCTTCACAACAAGTTGTGGAGGGCATAAAAACTTTTTGATAATGTAAATATTTGTAATTATACCCTTCACCTCAGGTGGAAAAGGGTATATAAAAGTTTGTCATTCCAATTGTAATTTCTACAATATTGATCTAAGACCCTATAAAGTATATATATTCTGGGTCCTTATGAGGAGAGAACTTGATTTAACGATGTCCGTTCCGTCTGTCCGTCCGTCCATCTGTCAGTCCGTCTGTCTGTCCGTCCGTCTGTCCGTCTTACGTTTGATATGTGTTTTCCGGAGACTCAAGACATGACAGCGGCTAGGTTGTTATATATTTATGTCACATATAGTCCACCATTTCGTGCTATTGATTCAGCAAGATCGGTCCACAAATGGCTGAGATATGACCAAAAAACCTCTCTGCCTCTAATTGTTTCCAAAAATCCCTTGTTGTTGTATTTTTATTGCTTTTTTCTGTAAATCTGGAGAACGGCAAGTGCCAAAGTTTCCAAATTAGGTGCAAACATTCAAGTTATAAATACACACCAACACACAAAAAATTTCAAAAATTGTATAATAACCTGAATTTTTTGATTGTAATATGATCTATGGTTACGCCTTATATATCAAAAGATCGGAAATTTTTAGAGAAAATTGGTTCAGATACGAAAAAGTTATGACCAAAATATTAATTTTTTTTTGAAAAATACCCATTTTCGGGAACCATAGATCTTGCCGAGTTCAAGTTTTATAACCCAACTAACTGTCAAATTTCTTCTTAAACACGTCGGTATATAAATCTGTCAAATCGGTTAAAAAATCGCTGAGTTATAATCAAAATACTGAAATTCCAAAAATTACTTTTTATACCCTTCACCTCAGGTGGAAAAGGGTATATATAAGTTTGTCATTCCGTTTGTATTTTCTACAATATTGATCTAAGACCCTATAAAGTATATATATTCTGGGTCCTTATGAGGAGAGAACTTGATTTAACGATGATTTTTAATATTTTTATTTTTTTATGTTCTAAAAACGATTTAAAAAAAATATTTACCACTTTTCGCTTTTTAAATTTTATGTATAATGAAGTTTTAAGTATTGTAAATATGTATGTATATGTAAAAATTATTTAGTTTTTGTCTAGTTGCTCTGTATTCTGCTCGCACAATGGTGAAGGGTATATATGATTCGGCACAGCCGAATATAGCACTGTTACTTGTTTTTTTTTTTTTTTGTTTCGGTGGAGCAAATACCACTTAATTTCTATGAGTACCAAACTGTTGCACATTTTAATATGGTTAGTATTTACTTACCATGGCCCATTTAGTAGGTCTGCGCGCAACTACAACAATCCAACAATAGAACAAACAACACCTATTCTGATGTCAAGAGCAAAAGCATTTGTTTGTCTAAAAAATGGTCGAAATGTCAAAACCAATTGCTACACAAAAACAATATCATGAAAAAAACACATCTATGCAAAAAATCAGCAGGCGTTTCGCGCAGACCTACTTATTGGACCATGTTACTTTAGAATCAGTTTTCTTTTCTAATCGTTAGTAGTATCCCTTAAGCATTCATCTTTCTCAGAGGAATCATTGAGTCATAATTCCGTCATGTAGAGGAATCTGTCTACGTTATAACCCAGTAAAAACTTCGCCTACAAAATAATGTGTTGAGTAATCAGAAAAACATAAATGCACTACTTACAATTCTACTGAAAACCCAATGAATTTTACAAGGGATGTCCCACAATGAAAGCATTCAAATGTGCGTCATTAATTTTTGTTTTTTACCACATAAGTACATCCAAAAACAAGTAGTTATAGAAGCTGTTGTAGAAGTAGTTAAAGAAGAAAGCTACTAAATAATGAGTGTAAGAAGCTATTAATTTTGAAAAAGGAGCCGAAGTTTTTACTGTGCAATGAATGAAAGAAGATATTAATTTTGAAAAAGGAGGCGAAGTTTTTACTTTTTATTTATCTTTTTGGCAAATTTTTGAGCATATTTTAAAATATTTCGTGCCTACAAAACATTTTACCTATTTATTGTTATACTTGTATTTTAATGCCTTTCAAAATCATTTTTAATATCCGCACACTTGTTAATTGTTAGAAAATATTAAATTTGGTTTTTTTTTTACCTTCCATACAATGTTATAGTTCATTGCTCTACGGCGGCTACAGGTTTCGATCTCAAGCTGATCTTAATTTAAATATTTATATCATCTTTACAACAATTACTAAGATTTGAAAAACATTCTTTTAATTTAATTCACATGTCATAATTATAAATAATTTTTATTTTTTATTGGTATTTTATTTATAAAATTAAATTTAATGTTAAACAAACTTGCACAAGTTGATGATAAAACATTTTTTTTTAACAATTTCAGGGAGAGTATTAAAATGTTCTTTAATTAATTTTATGACTAAATCGGATAAATTCCACTAAAATTTGATGCAACAAATACTCAAACATGATGTGGTTGGCTAGTTAAAATGTCTAATAAATATTATTCTTTTTTTTTGGGAAACAAATTCCCACAATTCTAAAATGTTTTTTGCCGGCAAAATTATTATTTATTTAATTCAAGATTAAAAATGTGCAAACATAATTTTTAATGTTTTTAACAAATCACACAAGAGTTTAAAATATTTTGATTTATAATTGAAGACTATTCACGGTCACTATGGAAATAAAATTCTTTTAGATGTAGTAAGAACATTTTGTAGGTTTGTTTACACATAAAAAAAATGTTAGAAAGTTTTTTTTTTTTAAAAATTATTGTTTATTATTTTTTGAATTAGACATCTGGGCGATTCTATTCTAGACAACTTTTAACATCAATTTTCAAATCAAACTATTTGATACTTTTTTGATGCCAATTCAAAGCAAAATATCTAAATTTTATAATAATATAATTTTTTTTAGACGTTATCTTAAATATAAATTTGTTGTGGCACTTCGAAGCATCATTGCATGTTGCACCCGTCATGGCTTAAAGAGCAAATTTCTTATTATTGGATTATATTTCTCTACGATGTCTCATCTTTCACAATATAAAATAATAAAAGTTTAAAAATTAACAGAGTTTTGTGTTATGATCTTATGAAAGTGGGCCACTTTGGTTGCACCCGTCATGCACTTTAAAGCTCTCTCGTGGCTATTTGATCGTTTCCAGGGCTGCCAGATAAATAAGTAGAGAAATCGAAAATTTCCTGAGAAAAAATAAAAATATCGTCTTCTAAGTTTTGAAAAATCGTCAAAAAAAAATCGGACAACTTAAAATTTATTTTTTTTTAGACAATTTTTGTTCGATTTTTGTAAAAAAAAAACATTCAAACAAAAACATAATTACTAAATACCCAGCTAGCAAGGAGTCTAATGAAGAGCGTCTTTGATCGTTGATGACCTCATTTTTTAATCGTAGAAGATTCCTTACACGGGAAAACTGTAACACGACCGATATTCTTCCATACCACAGCGAAAGGCGCTTTTGTTGAAAGTATGATTAAGACAGAGAGTCGAAAAAGGTTCATTCGATGATGGTTTGACGAAAGCTAAACAGAGTGTGAAATTTTTGTTTTTGTACTCTGAAAATAATGATTTAAAGATATTCTTAAGACTTGCATATTACAGCCGTACCTAAACAAAAGCGGCACGCGTTTTCTAGTTTTTGGATAGAGCGACCTCAACGCTTTGCAATTGAAAAAACCGATTTTGACAGCTCGTTTAATAATGAAGTTTGCCGCTATTGTAAATTCATAATGGCAATTTAGCTATTTTTTTTTTTTTTTTGTCAATATAGCGTTTTTATCTCTATTTTTATTTATAATATGTAGGTTTTATTAAACAAAAAAGGTATCAAAGTGAAAGAAAACGTTCCGCCTTCCGCTCTGGTACGGCTGTTAAACATTCCAAGATTAAAAACGAACGTGTCAGAAAATTAAGTGTTCTGTTCACAATTTGGAGACTGAAAAAAATCGCCACTTTTTAGAAAAAAATCAGCAAATCGGCACTTTGCTAATTCCGGAACGAAAAATCGTCAAAATGACGAAAAATCGTCAAATCTGGCAGCCCTGATCGTTTCATATAAATTCTTGTAAATAGATAACAATAGTATATAAAAAAATGTTACCCCTTCTAGAAATAACTTAATTGCAAATGTGTTTCGTTCTATTAGTAAAAGACGTTTAAAGCGTCTAAATGTTGCACCCGTCAGAATAGAATCGCTCATCTATCTTCCTTACTGGACCAATTTTTTTTTCGAAAACAAATAAGAATATAAATGTTAACAAAGCCGGAGTATGAGAGCTGAATAATTCCATACAAAATGTTTGCCTAATTTTACCCGTTACCAGACCTGGGCGATTTTTATAACTGTATTAAATTGATAATAAAACCTTTTAGTGCAAAATTATTGCATTGCCACTTTTTTTGACATGCACCATATTATTTTCTTATAAAAGTAGTGCATTTATTTTTTTCAATAACACTGAAGTGTATGCCATATATTAAAGTGTATTAAAACATATCATTAATAGTGCATTATTATTGCTTTAGCACGTAAATATATTGCGAACAACAATCTTAAATTAAACTTGGAAATTTTGACATTCATTATAAAAATCGATTGTTGGTTTCTTGTTGAAAATTTGCTTTGTTTTTTGTTATTTTAAATTGTTATATCACATCCTCTTTCATTTGTCGAGTCAAATTCGCTTTACTCTTAAATGGGAACGGTCTTGTATCTTTATAAAAAAAAATATCGAGCCCTTATAGCAAGAATGATGTTACCAACCAAAATAAAATTTTACAGGAGAAGTTCGTTTTAAATATCTTTCCTTCAAGTCTAGATTTTCGTTTGAAATTGCTTTTGCTCTTATTTCTTAACGGTACTTCCGAGAGATATGAGAAAATTAAATTAAAAGAAGAAAATTAAAAACGGGGGGATGCTTTAATATCATGGTAGATAAGGCCATTTTTGTTTATTTTTTTCATTTGAATGGGGGATAAAGCCATCATGGCCTTAGCTCACATTAGCAATATTAGAAAATGGCTTTATTTCTCATTTCAGTTCCGGAGACACTAAAGTTAAGTATTGAAATCTGGCTTCGCATACTAAAGTTTTTCTGCGTGACGGCCTGCGGCCGTGCTTAGGGGTTTTTTCCTCCAGTAGGAAGCGGCAGGTGTCTTCGCTGAATAAAGTTTTCCTGCGTGCGTCACAAGAATAAAAAACTGTTTTTCAATGATAACTAAGGATTTTCCCTTTTGCAGAATGTTTACACCATTCATAACAATATTCTGAAAAAATATGGCTTTATCTCTCATTTGCGAAAAAAATATGGCTTGATCTCTCATTTCGCAAAATTTTAAATATGACCTTACCTCTGAATGATTGGGCAATAAGGCCATTATGTCTTTATCTCCCATTCAATTGAGTAATAATACAGAGAAGCTTTAGTTAGCGAAGCCGGTCTTTGTTATACCATATAAGCATTTGTAACGCAAAACATCAAATGGGACATAAAACCATAATGGCTTTATGTCCCATTCTACTAAAATTTATATGAGACTTAAGACCATATTATGGCTTTATTTCCGTTTGAATTGAGACATAACGCCATTATGGCTTTATCGCCTTGTGACACCACACCAAACCAAACGCTTTTACCTATGTCCGTTATAGACTCCGAAACCATTCAACCGACGTGCCTGAAACCATTTTTTTAAACTCGGACCACGAGGGGAGTTAGGTGGCAATTTCTGCCTTTCCAAAACTATTCAACAGACTTAAATCAACTTTAAAACATAGATAAATTACTACTCATATGTATACATTTGAGGAAGGTAGGGGGAAATACCGCCCTCTACAAAACAATCTAACAGATTCGAATGAAATTTAAAACAGATAGATTCCATTCAATATATAGATAAACATGTTTGGGACTACAAGAAGGGGGAACGTAGTAGCAAATGCCGGGTATCCGCTAGTTCTAAATAAATCTAATATCTAAAAGTTAATAATCACGTCCACGGACATATCATTATTATTTGACCCATAGTCTATCGAGTTAAGTAGTTTGAAGTATGTCATTATGTAAAATACCAATTAATTTTCGCAATTCTAAAACATTGAAGGAAAATCTGTCACAAATTATATCATATCACAAACCCTGCAAACCCTGGACTACTCCCTGGACTGGTGTAATGCAAGCATAGACCATGTTTAAAATAGTTTGTAGTGAAACGACATGTCTTCGTTTTTTAACGACATGTCCCTTATGGGCTACATTTTACATGCGTGTATGGACTTGTCGCATTATTTCCAGAAGAGTTTCCTGAACTATAGAATTTTCCAATCTCTCATGTAATTAGTAAGGCCAAGCCTGATACGGAGTAACCAATGATTTGATATTATGAGGCAAAGAGCTATCGCCCTAAACTCTACTGCCTGACTGACGAATTGCATACTACAGCTTTTGGATCGAAGGATACATTTTGAAATTTTGAGGAAAGTAAATCAAATGACGATGGACTTGGTGGTAATTCCTGTGAGTGAGTGACGCACTGATTAGCTGTCGACTCGTGTAAGCTTGTAGTTGGGGCACTGGAAGCAGTAGGGTTTGATAATAAACTATTTCTGGCAACAGGGGATAGGATAAAGGAACCCATCCATAATACTTTGTGAGATAGAAATCTAATGAGTTTTGTTGCGACTGTCAAAAAATCTTATTTAATATGACAGTTTGTGTTCACACCATCACACAAAGTATAAGCACTCACACATGAAATAAAATGCAACCCTGATCCAATGAAAAGTATTATTGTTTAGAAAATTTTCAAAAAACGATGAAGTCGTATGGGATGTCAAAATGTTTTCATAATACTTGTCATTTTCGTGACACATTGCATTCACACTATCACACTTACATGTATTAATACAAAGTACAAAAGTGTTATCTAGGCTTAAGCGTCCACTGTACTAAATTAAGTACACCTGTAAAAACATATCTTTAAATTATTTTTTTCTTTTGTAGTATTTTAAGACAAGTTTTTTAATACTGCCGATATCAATTGAATTGGTATAACCAATTTTACCAATTTGATTTGGGCGTTAATGGGTTAAATGCATGCCTTCTGTTAGTGAGATGGTAAGCAAAATTCTTAAATTTGTCGTTTATAGCCTTTTCAAACTTGCCAACATTTAACATCTACCATCAATTTGCGAAGATGTTGAAATTTTCCCATAAGAAATACTCAGGGATAAAAATCAGCATCTTTCAAAATATTTACAAGATGTTCCTATCTCATTGTATTCCACTCTTCATCTGTCCATTATTTTAGACATCACCAAAAAAGTAGCTTTAAATTATATTATATAAGGCCATTTTAGACTATAATACTTTGTGTTAAGACATGTCAAAAACTTACAAATAATTCATAATGTATAATAGTGTAAAAACATTTTGTAATGAAATGTCAAAAAATACGTAAAGAAATTTGGCAGTCGTATGGTTCTCTCTATTTTTTGAAATTTTTCTAAACGATTAGATTTTTCATTTTATCAGAATTGAGTTTTTACAAAAGCACAAGAAGAAAATCAGGGATGGAAAATTAAAATTTTGTGTACAAATATTCACTATTATTTTTTCTAATAAAAAATTGCAAAACGATAAAAAAAATATAAAATTTCAAGTGAATTCTTTTAAAATTTAAATAAATCAGAAATATTTGTTGTAAAAAATCGTTAAATACGGTACACAGACGAAAAAAAAAAAAAAAAATATGATTGTATCAACTTTTCCATCCTAGAAGAAAATAAAAAAACAGCTGTTGAATAATTTGCCGGCCACATCAAAATAAAAATTATTAAATATTAAAGAAATATTAAAAATTAAGCAAAAATATATCTGAGGACCAAGGTGCAAGTTTAAATGTGCAAGTTAGTGAATAATACGCCAGCTAACAATGTTCCAATGCTTAATAAAATGTTTTTTCGTCTTTATTTTGTAATCTAAAGTGGATCTCATAAATCACAAAGATTTTACTTTTTATTTGAAGTGTGATAGTGTAGAAGCAAAATGTAATGAAAAAAAATTTCTCTTTGATTTTTTGACAATCAGACCAAAAATCATTTCATTTTGTAAGACCAAAAGTCTTAAGACTTGTGTGATAGTGTAAAACAGCCTATAGTGGCATCACTGACAAAATGACATTTTTTTTAAATTTTTTTGTTAATTTTTCTTTTGTACACCTTTTAGGGTTTCTTTCAAAATTTTGGCATTTTTGTAAAAAAAATTTAAATTTAAAAAAAATTTTTTTCAGAAATTGTAACATTTTTGATTTATAGTGGAAAGTTTGAATCAGAGAACAGCTTTATGCGATTGAAAAAAAATCGCATTTAATCAACAACAACAAATACGCTCGCTTGCGGTCATACAATCAAACTTGCGCAACCGCAAATATTCGCTGCTGGTTTGCAGTCATTCAAATATTGCACATCGTGCTTTGTTATTTATACAATCGTTAGCTTCGTTTTTTAATAAAGATGTTTGTGCGTTCTTTGCGACAATGATTGTTTTGGTAAAGAAAAAAAAATACAAACAAAAAAGCCAGAAATGAAGCAATTATAACTCATGTATTCATTCAGCATTAACTATGTAGTACAAGAAAAAAAAATTTAAATGAAACTAAACGCACATATGTAGGTACATACATACAAACAATTTCCATAGAAACAGACTTTTTTTTATCTTAAAAAGTACAGTAGTTCTGTATGTAGGTACAATGTATTCTTGTTATTGTTGTTTTTATTGTTGTTAATGTTCCTATATGTGTAGTTTTACTTGTGATTTCGTTCCGGAATTCTACATATCATTTCTTAGCATTCCATTAGTCTTGGTGTAATCAATCCATTAAGATTTTCACAAAAAATTTTAATTTATGCTCGAATACTTATACAAAATTTTACAAACGAATCCTGAGTTTGAAGTGAGAAGTAACTTTTAGCAGCACTTCAAAATGAACATAATTACAGTGAAACTTCGATATAACGAATCTAGAGGGGATCGAAAAATACTTCGTTATAGCTATTGATTCGTTAAACATATGCATTGTGAAACCTTGGAATAACGAAATTTAAACAAATACGAACAAAATTCGTTATAAATACAGTTTTTTTTTTGTCCAAATTCTATTTAACACGAAAATACTATTGGGGGATTAACAAGGTGTCATAAAGTCATATGTCTTAAAATAATAACATGAAAAAATACGACTGTTGTGAACAACCCCTCATAATTTAGTATGCTATTTTGAATTTAAATCAGCTGATTTAAAACAAATATAAAAAATAAATAATTACCTAACATCAAAATATTTTTTAATTCTTTTCCATGAATTAATAAATTAAATTAGATTTTACCTGATTATTTTCCATTTTGCAGACGCACATCAGAAATAAATTTTATTTCGTTTGTTTACCAAACAGCAGAGTCATAAGCCGATCTTATTTGACGCAGCAAGTGATTTGTTGCAAGAATTGCTAGCCCCAGTTCAAATTTTAATGTTAGCCGGATAAAATTATACCATCAACGGCGACGGCTACAAGAACTAACGCAGTACGGCTCAGCCGCTCAGCTCTGGTCTCTTCTGATGAATTACGACAGCACAATAAACATAGCAAGGAACGTTCTATTAATTTAAAACACTTTTTATTTACAAAGCAACAACAATATTTTTAAACCATTGTAAAATGTTAGAACATTATGACAATATAACATGAAAGCACACCTTGTGAATACCCCATATGTACATAATAAAAATTCACTATTTAAGAGGTAAAAAAAATGATGTTTTTATTATTTTTTATTTTATTACATTTTAGTCAAATATTATGTAATATTTGTTTGTTTACGCAAGTTTACAATGTAACCGTCAATATTTTTTTCGATAGATGATAAGCTGCGCTGTCGTCGGTATATAAAATTGTTTAGTATTTTCTGGCTTAGATTTGTCACCACGATCAACAGCATCAATTATAGAAATTTTTTCTCGTATTGAAATTGATTTACGCTTTAATACACTAATTTTGGCAAAGAACTCAAACAGAACTGACTACATTTGTGGCGCTTAACATATGCAAAGACATTTATGTACCTTTCGTTGTTTGTAAAAGGGACTTCCCCGTTTTGCTTAAAATTTAATTTTGCTTTATTCTAACTTCGTTGTATGGAGGCTTTAGTTCAAGACTTCTTTATGTAGAGGCTTTTGATAACGGGATTTTAATGGCTTACACACTTTAAATGTTATATGTATGTATTTCTCAATTATAATTTCGTTGTATAGAGGCTTCTGAAAAAATACTTCGGTATATAGAGGCTTTATAGCTCAAAATTTTTTCGTTATAGCTATAGAGCATTTTTGTATGAACAACTTTGCAATAAAAAGGTTTTTTCAAGAGACTCAGCTAAAAATTTGTTATATTGAGTTTTTCGTTATAACGAAGTTCGTAATATCAAAGTTTTACTGTAATAAAGTTGTGCTGAAAAAGGTCAACAGAAAAGAAAAGGACAAAATGAAAAAACAAAAAATGTACTTGGATTTCAAGAAAAATTCTTAACAAAAGTACGAAAAAACAGAAGTAAGGAAAAAACATGTAAAATCAATTAAAATGGATAATCATTCAGGAAAGCAAATTTCGATCTACCAACTGTTAGAATACAATTTGGTTTAAGGATTGATGTTTGACTATTGACGTCAGCAGTCGTCGATGGCTGCGAGTGTAAGACGGCAAATCCATCTTAGGAGATTGAGTGGTTGCAATCGAAACATGTCATGGTAACCTGCCGGCCGGGGTTCGAGCCCCAGCCACGTCAAGAATGAAAGATTGCCAATAACAATTTTAATTAATTTTCATGTAGTAAAATTCCTTTCTTCATAAAAATAATTTAATGAAAAATTAAATTTCATGAACTTAAGCCTAATTAAAAATATTGAAAATTTGGATTAAAAACCATAAATAGTTCAACAAAATAACCACAATACTAATTATTATTAAATGGGAATTGTATTCAAATTAGGTTACACAAATCCTTAAATTTAACATAAAATCTTATAATAGACATCTTAGGAATCACGGATTTAGTTCCCGGGAAATTTTTTTCGAATAGAAGCCTTTCAATATAATCCAACATAAAAGAACTGGGCGATTCTATTCGACGGGTGCAACATTTAGACGCTTTAAACGTCTTTTACTAATAGAAAGAAACACATTTGCAATTAAGTTATTTCTAGAAGGGGTAACATTTTTTTATATACTATTGTTATCTATTTACAACAATTTAAAGAGAGCTTTAAAGTGCATGACGGGTGCAACCAAAGTGGCCCACTTTCATAAGATCATAACACAAAACTCTGTTAATTTTTAAACTTTTATTAATTTATATTGTGAAAGATGAGATATTAGACGATGATTATTAAATCAAACATCATAGAGAAATATAATCCAATAATAAGAAATTTGCTCTTTAAGCCATGACGGGTGCAACATGCAATGAATTTTCTGTTCGCGCCAAATCTATGAATCTTGATTCTTCGAAGTGCCACAACAAATTTATATCTAAAAAAATTATATTATTATAAAAAATATCTAAAATTTTACGTTAAATTGGCATCAAAAAAGTGTCAAATAGTGTGATTTGAAAATTGATGTTAAAAGTTGTCTAGAATAGAAGCGCCCAACTGCTGTTTAAAACACCTGCATATTTTTTGTGTAGCACAGTGACGTTTCTATAGTCATTAAAAGATCTAAAACTAAATTTAACATACTTTGAGGCATTAAAAATACATTTTAAAAAGCTTTTAATAAAGTTTTTACATGCTCACAAAAGATGCTTAATTCATTCAAATTCTTTAACACATAGGCAACAGCAGACTACCGGCTACAGCATGTCAATAGGGATGCCTATCGGGACTGTTTTTCGCAAGTCCCGGGATTCGGGATTTAAAAAAATTACTCCCCGATTAACGATTCAACCGGTTAATACATATGTGTACAATATACATACATATGTTTTTCCTTTATAAAAAAAAATTTTGATTTATAAATGGTTTATGAAACGAATTTTTGTTTAATTTGTTTAACGAATTTGTTTAATAAACCTTTCACAAAACTGAAATGTTTTTTATGAATATGGTGGTTAAAATACAATACAAAAACAGAAACTAAGGAATTCGGAAATTAACTTTTTTGCAGAATGTCCGGTGCTGAGGATGAGTCAGATGATGACCTGACAACAGAAGAAACTCTCGATAGTAACACAAACAAACCGAATTGAATTAAGTGTTAAAAATTAAAACAAAATAAAATTAAATAGGACTCTGATGTCATAATGGAAGATTTTTTATGTGAAGAGAAATCCAGGAAAATGACTGAAAAATTAGATATTCTGTATTACAGGTTCACGCAAAGGAAAAACATGGTTGATGCAATCACAATCGCAAACTATCATTAATGTTTGTGGTTATGATTGTGTCAAACACATCTTTAGTAACAATATATGTTCAGACATAATGTTTTTTACTTATTATTGTCTCAAACATATTATTTTTTAAACGACCTTTCCAAACATGTTTCTATAATCCCCAACACCATGCTATTTTAACATGTAATATGGTACTCACAATAAAAACAATAACAAATTTATTCTCGAAATTTTTTTTTATTAAAAATACAAATGTATGTACATATACTTTTTTTTATATAAACAGTAAAGCATACCTATATTAAAAAATTAAATTAAATACGTACATTTAATTTTGTGTTCTCAATGTCTCATTTGCTTATATTCTGTCGCAAAGCTAAACAGCACTCATCTGCCAATTATTTACTTTCCTTTTATTTGCCGTTCAGATAAATGCAATCAGCTGACTCCCAACTTTTTACAATGTTGTAGGTGTTTTTGGCTGCAAGAATGGCAACGTTTATACATGTATGTGTTTTTATAATAATAACTAAAATTTCTTACCTGTTTTAACAAACTTATAAGTTTTGCAAGGTAGCATTTCCTTTTTCTCCCTGAAAAAAGTTTAAGACATTATGTTGTAACAATCCAAATTGTCCGATTGTCTGATGCTCGCAGACGTTAATGACGTGATGAAATTTTTATTTTCTTTATAAATACACATTTCTTGTTGTGACAATAAATGTTTGGTGAATTAGAGAATTTTTTTTAAAGCAAACAAAAATTATGGTACTAAACATAACTTTTGTGTGCAACTTTTATTATGATTTTAATTGTATAGTTGAAAATATATATGTTATAGTAGCAAACATTTCACAATATTAAATATGTTTGGCTAGATCAGAGTAACTTTATAGGTGTAAAACACCATATAATATTATTATAGTGAATTTAAAAATGTTAAGGACAAAAAAAATATTTTCAATTTATATTAGGACTATGATAAACTTATTAGGGTAAACATATTAGGCAAATATAAATAAAAATGTTCGTAGTGACCATTTATTAATCATGTTTTTTCTCTGCGTGTTGCTTTTGATTTTTCCAACATCTTAAATAAGTGAAAAAATGTTTTCCAACTCAAGTTTTAAACATTTAAGCAACATTATTTATCTTAAAGATTATTTTATAAGATCTTCATAAACTATTGAAATAACCAATAAAATTATCTAAAAGTTTATTTCTTAATAAATACATAATTGGGGGATTCACAAGGTGTGCTATCAAGTCATATCGCCATAATGTCCTAAATCATATTTAACAATTGTTTAAAAAAATAGAGTTGTGTTTCAAACAATATAAAAATTCGAATGCTGTATTGATTGATTCGTCATAACTAGGGATGCGATTTCCATGCAAATGCATGTTTTTTGTCGATAGTCTAAGAACGATGTCGACCAATTATCTCTCCGAATCATTAAATTTGCGTTAAAATGGCATCGATTTGTTTTTGTATATTGTTGCATATTTTGGTAAAAATTCATATTTTTACATATTTAGGTTTTAAATGCATATTTTGACATTTTAAGGGATTTTTTTATTTCCATGTTATAAAAAAAAATTTGAATACAGAAAAAAAAATTTCAAAAAAATTTTTAAATCTATATGTGTATATAAAAATAAGTTGCATTGTGTTAGTAATTGATGTTCTCTGAAATGCGTGAACCGATGGAAGGTGACGTCAATACCAAGGTTTTTATGTATCAACGGTCTTCAAATGTGTATTGCTTCATGAGTTATAGCCATTTTAGTGAACACTGCATTCATTCCGAAACATGTATTTTTATTCCCATACAAATATCAACAAAATGCCTTCCATTTTGAACTCCTCCGAAACGGCTTGACCGATTTTTATGAAAATTTGTATGTGTATTTGTTAGGAATGAGAATCGGTCATAGAGTATATTTTATATCGCTAGAGGGCGCAAAATATTGCAATAGGGGTAAAAGCTCCCACTCCCCAATATTCTTAACTAATCAACCGGTTTTCTTAAAATTTGGCATGCAGACAATGTAACATCTGAAAGGGAATAAGGAATAGGGTGTGAAAAAGGGGAAAGAGGGCTAAAAACTCCCCCTCTTTATATCTTCGTAACTAAACAACCGATTTTTTTGAAAGAACTATAGCCTATAGTCTTTATTATTTAGCTCTATCTTCTTAACTAATCAACCGGTTTTCTTAAAATTTGGCATGCATACACTGTAACATCAGAAAGAGGACAGGGAATTAAATAGGGCAAGAGTGGTAAAAGCTCCGCCTCCCTATTTCTTCTTAACTAATCAATTAATTTTCTTGAAATTGGGCAGGCAAATAGTGTAACATCTGGAAAGAACTATAGCCTATATTTTTTTCTTAAAATTTGGCTAGCACACACTGTTAGATCTGAAAGAAATAAGTTACGTGCCAAAACAACGTTTGCCGGGCCAGCTAGTAATAAATAAATTCTTTTGGAGTTTTGCTTTAAATACAAGATTTTCAAGATTTCAACAAAAGATGCTTCTTTTTTAAGCCAATTCAGCACCTTACATCGTTAAGACTTCCAATGGGTTACTAATTACTTGCTTGGCACATGGGTTATACCGCGTTGCAGAGAATCTAGTAGCCAATTTGATAATATTGCAATTTTTAATGAAATGTATCCCTTGATTCTCCTTCAATCACAGCCAGTAGTAACAAAATGGGGGCCTGGCTAGATGATTCAGAATTCTATTCAAAAAAACATCGAGTAATTTTAGAATTTTTCAAGAGCTTGCTGATGCCGCTGATTGTTCAATTAAAAAATGGAAAAGAAATATTAAATTTAAATAACATCAGAAGTCAATTAGCATTTGTATTTTCCAATTACGGATATATTGGTGAAACAATAACTAATTAGGATGGATTTAGTTCACTTAATACCCAACTCAAATTAATTGATATTGCAAAATTTTAATTTGACAATGTGGAAGGAAGACAAATTAAAAAAAGCCCAAAATGCTTTGTAAAAAAAATTAAGGATTTCAAAAAATAAAATAAATTTCAAATATTTTTGATTTGATCTGGAAACAAATTTTTCCAAAATGCATTGGCATTCGTCTAGTACAAGACAAAGTTTAACTTTTAATAAAACAGTACTTATTTATTTAAACAAACAAAATTATAAATTAGTTATATACGTTTTTAAAGATATTTGAATAACAATAGACCGAATTTAATATTATTATTGTTTTTAGTAAAATAAAAAAACGATTTTTTGTGAAATCTTTTAAGTTTTTAGTGCATATTTATTATTTTATAGTGCATGAAAATCTCATCCCTCGTCATAACTGTTCAGTAAAAATCTAAATTATAAGCGGTAGCCCACAGCAGTCATATACATATATTTATTGTAATTATTTTAAGACATATGACTTTACAACTTTATGACTACCTTGTGAATCCCCCAAACAGGCATTAATTTAAAAATATGTATAACATATTTATACATTATTATTTTTTCGTTTGTTCGCTTTAGTTCAAAAATTACTATGTTTGTTATGCTATTTTTTTTTTTATTAATAAACTCCAAATAGTTAAAAATGTATGCACGTTAATTTATTCAAATTCTTATGGCCATTTTCTCAATGTATCGACAAACTGTCTGTTACTTAATGTCAACATAAATTTATTGGACCGATAAACTGTCCGTTAACGATTTTGGGTTTCTCAATATACTCAATATATAAAAAAAAAAGTTTTCAGCTGGCAATGCCACTCAAAATACATGTAAAAGTTGGGAGTCAGCTGATTGAATTTATCTGTACGGCAAATAAAAGGAAAATAAATAATTGGCAGATGAGTGCCGGTTAGCTTTGCGATAAAATCGAAGCAAATGAGACATTGAGAAAACCAAATTTCTTTAATATGCAGTTTTTCGTTGAGAAAAAAGATAATCGCCTAATAAGAAAATGGCCATTAATCTATAAAATAAACTTCATTAAATGAATAACTTAGTGCCGGTTCACACACGTCAAGCAGGGTTGTGAACTATTTCTAATTAAAAAGCGCCGTGCCCCCAATCAAAAAGCGCTAAATAAAATTTAAATAAAAAACTTAATGAAATTTTTAAGAACCAAGTTTAATTAATTACACTGGCCTTTAAAAAAAATCGTTTGAAATAAAAATATATGAAATACGAAGATATAACAGCGCAAAATTCAATCCGTTTTCAGTTTTTTCTATAATGTCGAGTTTGTTTATGGGCTAGACTAATATTTAGACCGCAATAAGGCATTAATGATACATACATTTGATCATAGCTCGAGAACGATTTGTGCGATTTTTATCTTTTACAAATGATTATTTTCGACCATTATGGCGACCATTTTTTCATGCATATAAGTATGTACACTTTTTTTATTAATTATCAGAAATCCCGGTATATTAGGAATAAAATAAGACAAGAAATCATGAAGATCAGTAAACAAAATGTTAACTAGACGTGATTGAATAACTATTTGACCTCAGCAAGCTAAAATCAATTAAAATCGCATAATCAAGTTCTCTACCCCGACTTTTTTTGTTTTTTGCAGTGCAGTGTTAATAAAACATTAAGGGTCCTCATGATATCGTTTATAAGTCTCGTAAACTGTGCAAACTGTGCATTCTTACACCCTCGTAAATGAACTGTCAAAAATTGTATGAGAATTCATTTACACAAACTGCTTAAATTTGCCCAACAATTTTGACTCGTAAACTTGCGCTGTTCAATTGTGCATTTATACAAACAAATTTTTTTAATGCTTACCGCCGTTTTCAATGAAAACTTCAAGTGTAAATAAATCACAAACAATAAATTCTTGTAATAATATAAGCATATTAGTCTTTTGGCTTTCTTTATGCATGTTTAAAAACAAATTTCATTTATAATTTACAAATTTCAAGTTTTTTATTATATTTTTAATTATTTTTTTTTAATATATTTTTTATTGACGTTTCTGATTGAAATGACATTAATTGTTTAAAAATACACAAAAATTAAAAAGGATCTTCATGAAACGAGTCTCGCAAGTTTACCCATTTGCACAAATGGTAATTTTAAGCAATATCATGAAGACCCTTATTAACATTTTTAAAAAGCCTTTTCTGATATTTCAGGAAAAGTAAAGTAATATAATTTCAAATATTCGCGGAAAGAATAATTTACTAAATCACCAGAAAATATGTCTTGAACCAAGAAAATTTTGCACCATTCTCGTCAAGCCAAAAATTTCTTATTGTAGACATGTGTTGCCTGGTTTAAGCAAAAAGTTATGACACAAAGCGAACTAAAATTTAGTTAAATACAGCAAAAAAAATTATTTTAATTATATAGTTACATAAATCAAGTTTTCGTTGCTTTTTATTTACGAAATCAAGAGAAATGCCTGAAATAAAAACGTGTAGTTCAAGAAAACTTAATATAAAAATAAGAAACTTTTGATTGATATGTTAACATGTCGATCTAAATAAAAATTAATTGAATCAAACCAAGTTTTCTTGAGCATTCTTGTTTGCAAATAAAAGAACAAACATTTTGGGTATCAGTAAAAGCGCTAATTTAGTGCTCTTTAAAAAAAAAATGCTTACGAAAAAATATGCGCTTTTTCGACAGTTAAAAAGCGCTAAATGTAGCGCCAAAGGAGCTGAATTGGCAACTCTGTCGTCAAGTCTTGAGTTTTTAGAAGAGGGGGGAAAATAAACGGCATCCTCTTTTCCCTTCTCTCCTAAAAGCTCACGACTTGACGAGTCAAACTTGACGTGTGTGAACCGGCACTTATTAAAAAAATAATTCTCACTTTTTAATATTTTCGCTTTTAAATTTAATCGGGTACCCCAATTTCTATATTCTCTAGATTATGACTCATAACTAGAGTTTCTACGCGGGAAAGAATTCCCGGGAATCCCGGGACATTTTTTTTAAATTAATCCCGGGAAATTTTCGAGATATTTCAAATTAAATTTTTCAAAATTTTAATTTGTTAGAATCGTTAAAATCAAAAACAATATATTCTTTACTAAAATTACTAAAAACTACATATAAATCGAACTATTTTTCATACGCCAAATAAATGTACACTAAACTGGTCGCAATTTTTTTTTTAAATTTAATTGTTTGCGCTGCTTAAAATATGAGGTTTGGTGTAAGAAATCATGATCTAATTTTCCAGGTCAATCCGACGGTGCCTAGCCATGCCGAGTGGGGCCCAAAGTTCCCCATATTATAAAAAAAACATCTTTTCTATCAGATCTTTATAGTTATACAAGTTGAAAAGCCGAAAATCAAAAAATATGGCTACGTTACAATCTTCCGCAGAGAAAGTACTTCAAGTGTGCCAAATTTCAGCTTCCTATGTCATCAGGTGGCTTCAGAAAGTTGCGGAAAGAATAGGACATACATGCAAACATCCTGATATACTAAGAAATTATATATTGTATAAATAGATTAAAGTATTTGCTGGCAGTGGTGCTAGCCGTTTTTTTAGGTTAGCTTTGGTTTTCGAGATATACCGTTATTTCGAAAATTAAGGAGGTTGCACAACATATGTTCGCGTAACTCAAAAACGCTTTAGCTTATTGAAAAACTAAAAAGAACCGAAATTCCGTAATAAAATTTACTTTAAGAAAGGTTAAACGTTTTTCTTATATGCGCAGTCGTTTTAGAAACATAATTTTTTTTCTGGAAAAAAAAATAATTTTTTTATTAAAATTTCGGAATTTTTGTTTTTAAAAATTCATAAAAAATTTAAAAATGCAGCTATGCTTCTAACTTTATGCAGTCATATAAAAAACAACATGGCAAACAAAACAAGCTATAAATGATTAAAATCTGTTACCAACACAGAAAAAAGTAAAAAACGGGTTTGATCACCAAAATATTTGAAACAAGCAAAAAATTGTTTAATTTTGCACCTATCACCGAAATGATTATACCAATTACTCAAATTTGCAAAAATTGCAAAACAAGAATTTTTTTCCAATTAAAAAGTTTTTACATTTTAATTACAAAAATAATTGAAAAAATTATTAATATTAAACAATATTTTAATTGAATGAATTAACAAATTATTTAAAAAAAATCAATATTTTAATTGAATGAATAACTAACGTAATTGATTACAATACAGAAAATAAATTATTTTAATAATTGTATTGATTAAAACAGTGATTGAATTTTTGCATTAAATCGATAAAGTTTTTAATTGAATAAATTAAACAGTGTATTTAAATTCACTCTAAATTCAATTACGCAAATTATTCAATCAAACAAATTGTTAATTGAATAAGTTTGTTAAATCAATTCAGTTGATGGTTAAATGAAGCAAAATAATAATATATAAAATATATGTTTTATTTAAATATGGTTTAAAAATAACTTGTTTTATTTGTTTAATTGTTATAGCTCATGCTTAATTGTACAAATTTTGGAAGAGTTTTTTGACAGAGGAATTTCATGCATCAAGAATTAACAAACTAAGAAAATAAACACCAAATTTCGATTGCGACCATAACCACCGTAAACAATGTGGTCAGCCACAAGGCGATTTTTTATTTTACGCATAATATACATATGTAGGTATGTAGGCTCATTATTGACATTGTTGGTGGTCATAATTGTAATTCGTCTATAACAAATTTCAGTAAATTTGTTCCTTGTTGAGTTTTTTTTTCTGTACGCGACGCTTACTGTTCTTTTTGATGACAAAAACATGTGTGTTTGTGTGTATTTACATGTAAGGGCAAAGGCAATAAATTTATAAAGATGTTGGTTGCACTTGTAAAATTTTTCGCAAACTTTTGATGAGGGAGGAAAGCAACAAAGTGTTAAATTTAAACAACCGAGTTGATTGATTCAATTAAACTTATAATTAAAATTGAGCTTAAAATCAAGTAAAATTTTAATTGAAAAAAATATTTTTTTTTAATTCAATCAATTAAGAACGTAATCAAATTTATTTTAAAATTCAAAAATCACTATTAATTGAAAAAAACTGCCAATAATTTTTTCTGTGAACTTTTAATTTTTTGTACGGAAGCCATGTAGAAATATTGCTTTGGCATACACACCCGGAGAAAAACATGTGTTAAAATGGTTGTGGTTTCTTGATTGAGGACTAATTTAACCATAATGCGGTTATCGGTGGCAATAATATGGTTAAATAAAACATTATCATCCCAATTATGAATACAATCTCCCCGGGTGGTTTTTCCCTTTCCGCATTTTTACAATTGAATTTACACCAATACCCCGATTTGCGTCGTTTTCGAAGTTGCGTCTTTTTAAAATTTCTGTGCGTCGTTTTTGTTTCACTTTGCGTCGAATGGCTTCAAAGTTGCGTCGTTTATGTTTCACTTTGCGTCGCATGGCTTCGAAGTTGCGTTGCTAGAGTTTGGATTTGCGTTGTTTATATAAACAGAAAAAGGGGATTTCCCGTTGAAGTCTAATGCAAATATGTATGTGAAGGTTGACTGCTGATTACAACTGGTTTCATGTTACATTTGCTGAACTAAAGTTAGATATAAATATTTTGCAGCAACGGATCAAAAAAAGCAAATAAGCTTAGAACAAACACTGGTCATTTTGACGCGTTCTAAATCAGGGGAAAAGGCTGTTGATATTGAAAAAAGCCTTAAGCTAGCCCCTACTACAATAAATTCCATTTGCCGTTCCAGTGACGCTGATAAAACTAAGAAATTTGTTGAAACAAGAACATCGTTCCAACATAAACAGGTTACAAAAATGAGAAAAAAAATGGTGCTACTTCTTACTATTTGGATTGAAGATCAAAATCAGCTATAATGCCTTTTAAACAAAAGATTATTCAAAAGAAAGCTTTAACTTTATTTGAAGATCTAAAATAAAATTATCCGTTATAACGTCTATCAAATCCAAATTTATTTTTTCAGCTTAAATTATAAATCTCGGCACCAATTAAACGAAAATCAATACAAATGTATGGAAAATCCTGCTTCGTTTTGCGTCGTTTCGGTCTGCGTCGAGTTTTTCCGGTCCCAATTAGCGACGCAAACCGCGGATTTGGTGTACTTATTATAATGGGAGTAGGGAGAAAACTCCCGAGGAATTTTTTTCATAATTGGGCTGTATATGTATATTAACATTTGTTTTTTTTAAATAATTTTGTTTTAAGTGACCATATTAAAACATGTTTTTTTCTCAGTGTGTATGCCAAAACTCTATTTCTACATGGCTTTCATACAAAAACCCGCTCTGTGCCGGAATTCGTTTCGAAAAAAGTAGGAAAAAAGTTGTATTTTATTAAAATAATCGAGGCCCGAGGATTTTTTGTGCTGTGTAGGATAAATAGTTTTTGAGTTACTCGACGAACAGTGTCGATTTTACTGAAGTTATCGACTTTGAGGGCCTGACTCTAAAAATCCTTCGATTAGCCTGAAACTTTTCAGATTTTTTTTTTTTATCTCAAACACAAAAAAAATTGGTGGGTAAGATTTTAATATTTCCAACGAGCCAATTGAATTGCATGCAAAAGCCATTTTGTATGCCGCTTACGAGGTTTTCGAAATGGCTTTAATTTATTTTTTATACAAAGTTGTAAAAATAAAAGTGCAATCCGTACCATAATTAATAAAAAAGTCAATTTCGGAAAAATAGCGCTTACGTGGTTAAGCAAGAAACGCGACGATATGTTCGATCAATATTGGTGGACGCTAAAGTAGTTAAAAGTCTATGATAAAAAAAATGTGTTTCGTATTTGTACGTAAGTGATTGAAATAATATTTGGCCTTTTTCAAGACTAGTTTTAAAGTGTTTAATTACTAAAAGCAACAATCGAAATTGTGTTTCGAACTAGTCACTGTATTATTTTGAGCAAATCAGCTTTTATTATTCGTGAGTTATAAAATCTGTCAGACAAGCAGGTCCTCATATTTTAAAATAAAGTATTATAAATATTTTTAATGCGGAGTTAAGGTAATTTTGTTGATTATTATCAATTATTCTTCGTAATTTCAACATTAGCTCCTGCTTGGGAACGAGTAAAATGTTCAACATTGATGCCATCGTCTGAAAATTTAAATGTGATAACAAAAAATTACTTAAGACGTATAAAACCGTAATACTCACAAGTTATTATAGGACGATAGCCATTCTCATCAGCCACATACCGAACACCAACACGTATTCCTTCGGGTGTTACAAACGAAAAGGCCCCTTCAACTTTTTGCGCCTTGTCACCATTGTCCAAAGTAATGGGGGTACCATGAGCTTCATTATGTATACCATTCTGGGTTTCATACGTGTAACCGAAACTTCCATCTTCCTGAATTGGTTCTACACTCTGTTCGACAATGCGAGCTTCTTGGGGTGCCACATCAGGATTGTATTTTTTATAAAAATTGTCGTAGTAACGATGACGATTGTAAATTTCAGGATTCTTGTAATGACGTCTGTTGTATTGTTCGTCATAAAATTGACCGGGCTTATATTGGACGCGTCTATTAACACCAAGATTACTTGTGTCTGCTGCAGTAGCCAAACAGGTCATCACCATTAATATGGACAAAGCTATTAAATATTTCTGATAATACAACAAAAACACAATTTGTATTAAAATTTTAAAATCTTATTTAATTTACCATTTTTCAAGTGAATGCTCTTCCCGCTACAGATTTTATCTCCAGCTCTTTCAACTTTGAACTGCTAAATTTCTTGAGCATTTTGTTTTATTTTATAGATGATGCTCCCCATTATTGTTTTACAGAATATTATTCAAATTATTCGCCAACACCTTAAAAAATAAAGATTTCATTAGAAAAATGTTGTTCATAAACTCTCACATATTTATTGTTTTAATTTAAAATCTACTTCAATCTTTTTTGGAATTAATTTCCGTTTCACATTTCCTAAAAATTTTAATTAAATTATTTATCGACCAAACAATTCTGCAATTAAATTGAGAGTGTTTATTTGATTGTCAACAAGCAACTTGTGTATTTGAAATTATGTTGTCAGGTTAGAATATGCAGCATGTGAAACATATTCAAATAAGCAAAACACAAAAATTAAATAAAACATGGCAGAAGATACTATACGGCATATCCGAATTTTTGATACCCAACATTATTTCTAAGAATATGAAAATTAAATTAAATTAAAAGACTCGTTTAAGGAGTTGGCTCGATCGTTTTTCAAAACCCAACAAAAAGTATTTCGACAATATTTTGCAGGCTTGGCTTCTTAATTCCGGTAAACATTTATTACATTTATCGGTTTGCTTATACCAAAGAACAGTATTTTTGCCAATTTCGTGGAATTCGGTCTTTTTCAGTTAGATCGACCAATTTATTAAAATTGCAGTCTTGGGAGTCCACAAATAAATAAGCGGCCGTACCAAGCCATGGGCTCTTGACTGAGAGTCATCCGCGGAGAAGTTCACGGCTTTCCTCCTGCATATAAGACCACCATGTGTTTCAGCCAAGAGGAGAAGCGTGAACTTCTACACAGATGGCTCTGTGTCCAGAGATGGAGTAGGCTATCATAGACTTTTATATAAAAATAAAATTTCACCCCACTAGTTTGCTTCAATCGAATCCAAATTAGTTTCATTCGATTCAGCACGTATCATTATAGAACTCACGCCCCTGATTTTTTGTTATATTCGGTCTGGCTAGACCAAGACGGTAATCCTAGGGTTTAGTTCCATTAGTTTAACCTTTTGGTACTAAGACATAGTAACTAAATACATGAACTATTTTGTTTTTAAACAAATTAATCTTTAAATATATACTATACATTTTTTCTTTTCACAAATAATTTTTTTAGCAATATTCCCAAAATGAACAACCGCGAATCTATGATGCTTTTTTAATGTTTTGTATGCCCAAAAATAATGATGCAGTACAAAAGTGTGCAAAACTAATAGACAACAAGCTGATATAAAACCTCATTGTTTTAAAAATTTTCTGTTTAAAAAATTGTAAAAGAAAATTATGTATGTTGTACAAACTTAAAGTTAAAAATCTTTATATCTAAAAATAAAAAATCTTAATTTGAGAGAAAAAATCTTTAAATCTTATTTGAAAAATAGGATAAAATCTTAATTCTGGCAACGCTGCCGCTCACATATAAAATAAACGACACAACTGATTCAAAATTATTTTACAAATGGCGCTAACATAATATTATTAGAGTAAAAATAGTTTGATTGCATCTTAAATATAATATGATTAATGTATAGAAAGTATCATGTTATGGCTATTAAATATCATGATATGGTTGTGAGTAATATAATATGTTTAGAAAGTAATCATAATTAAGTTGTTAGAAAAATAATTATTTTTCGGTCAACAAAGCTCAAATTTATATTTGCGACAAACATTGAAATGTTTACAGTTACTATAATATTGTTGATATTAAATAAAAATAATAATTTCATGAGCACGACAACAATATATTGATGCATTAAACATAGTGTTGTTGCCCTAACAATGCCCAACCATATTTTTTCTCTGCGTGTAGGTTTATTGGTTCAAAAGATAGATGGGCTGGTAAAAAAGTACTAAAATTCCGATTTTACCCGTTTACTCCCTAATAGGGCCGAATTTCAAAAAAGTACCAGACACCTGTCCGCTTATTTTTCTAAAGAAAAACGATAATTAATACATTTATTTTGCATCTCTTTTAGTTTTGGAGATATAAGGTAACCGAATTTTCCCGGTTTTACCTTTTTTTACCCCCAAAAAAAGAAAAATCCCATCTTAGTGGATTGATCTGGGTAGTGACCAATCGTTAGTCCAAATTTCAAGTTTCTAGGGTCAGCGGCTTGGGCTGGGCGATGATGAATGAGTCAGTCAGTCAGTCACTCACGCAACTCTTTTATATATATAGAATAAAAAAACAAATTAATAATTATTTCTTAAATAAAAAGTTATAACGAATTCAAACCCCTTCGTTAATTTTGGGCCAACCTGTATATTTTCCTATTTTCTGGCTGGAAAATATTGAAATAATAGAAGAAAAAAATATTCTAAGACAGTAACATAACAAAATTGAAAATTTTTTGAAAATTGAAGTAACCTTTTTAAGCTTCTGACACAGCCGTATGCAAAAATTTTTTTTTTTATTTAAAAACTTAAAAATTTGCCATAATAATAAAAATCTAAATATTTATTTGATTTCTGAAACATGAAATAATATTTATCGAAAAGTATTTGTGCATTTGAAAAGCAGGTAAAGGAAAAAAGGTAATAACTCAATAAAGATCACACCCTTAAAACTGCTCAACTTAAGCTGTATTTATGCACTTTATAATAAATATTTGAAATAAATGTATAAATATCTTAGACGTGCCAATATGCATATATTATAGATCATCAATTAAACTTGTTTAAATTAAAAACAAAATAGTGCGATTCTTTTTACCCATTTAAAGTTCTTGCAAATAAGTCTACGATCTAAATCAACGTTAGAGTAGTCCAACGTAAGTGTAATACAGAAACATGGCTAAAACATTGCAAACAGTTTACAAAAACCAGGTAGCCATATAAAATTTCTGCATCAGTAGACCTCGTTTATTGCATATTTGTTTTTATTTTTCTTCAGATTGGTACCAAATTTCGTATATAGACGTTTTATCGTTCAAATATAACAAATGTTAGTGCATAATGCAAAGATGCTAAATATATACAAAAAATATTAAAAAAATATGTCCTACAAAGGCATATGGGCGATTCTATTCTGACGGGTGCAACATTTAGACGCTTTAAACGTCTTTTACTAATAGAAAGAAACACATTTGCAATTAAGTTATTTCTAGAAGGGGTAACATTTTTGTATATACTATTGTTATCTACTTACAAGAATTTATATGAAACGATCAAATAGCCACGAGAGAGCTTTAAAGTGCATGACGGGTGCAACCAAATCTGTTAATTTTTAAACTTTTATTGTATTACTCTTTTTTATTGTGAAAGATGAGATATCAGACGATGATTATCAAATCAAACATCGTAGAAAAATATAATCCAATAATAAGAAATTTTCTCTTTAAGCCATGACGGGTGCAACATTCAATGAATTTTCTGTTCAAGCCAAATCTATGAATCTTAATGATTCGTAGTGAACAACAAATTTATATTTAAGCTAACGTCTAAAAAAATTATATTATTATAAAATATAGATATTTTACTTTAAATTGGCATCAAAAAGTTTCAAATAGTGTGATTTGAAAATTGATGTTAAAAGTTGTCTAGAATAGAATCGCCCATATATCTGTGGTTTTCATGGGCAACCGCGTATGACTATTTTTTCGATTTTGAATTGTTGATGCCATATTGCTAAATTTAAAGTGCTCTTTATGATTTAAAAAAATTTTTAAAAACAGATAGACCCATTCCGATGTTTTAACTCAATTACAAAGTTCAAAAAGTGCAATATCTAACCCATAGTTTGCTCTAGAATGGTATTTTCGGCTCTCCTGAAAAATTTTATTTTAAGACATACGCGGTTGCCCATGAAAACCACAGATATATGCAGCATATGCAAACGAATTTCATCGAAAAATTTAAATCCCCTAGTTAAATATTTAAGTGCGAGTAATAATACAGTCGAATATTTTCTTGGACCAGCGCTTTAATATACATTGTTATGTTGTTCTAATCGCAAGTCCAAAAGTGCACCAAAAAACTGGTATGCTTTCTTATTATAATCACGACTTCTCACTGCTAATTTATGACAACAGTAAAGATGTGCTTGTTGCTAAGCACATACGATGTTTAGTCAAAAACAGGTGCATCTTCCTGATTTGAATAAGCTGAATCTATAAAGCTGGCAAAAGAGCTGATAAAAAATCCCCAACTATATATCGATTTGATATACATTCGGCCATGTTGTGCAAAAAGAAATCTCGTAAAATCTAAATCTATGAAGTTTTTCAATTGAGTTTTTGTAAAAATGAACGCAGTTTTTCCTGATTTCATAGATAGAGGAAAGTGGTCTTCAAAGTATGGGGTATATAAAAAGAAATATTTTTGTAAACATTAAACACGGGAGAGTTTCCAAAATTTGTTCGGTTTAAATTTCACGTGATTCCGATTTCCAGAACATGCCCATCTAAGCCGAATTTCGAGAGAGCTGCCGAACTCATAACTTCCTTGGAAGCCAAGGATCTGCGATTAGCAAAGTCTAAGCATTTATTTCAGGAAGCTGAAAATAGTTTTTATAGCATAACTGTCGATTGCAGAATGGATTTAAAAGAGAACTTGTGGTCAGCGTTGCCAGAAGATTTGGAAGGAAAATCTTCTTTTGGCGAAAAAAAAAATCTTATTTTGAAGAGAAAAATCTTGAAATTTTTTATAACAAAGGCAAAAAAGTAAAAATTACTAATTTTTTAAAAGAAACTACTTTTTATTATGGAAACTACATATTTAAATTAAAATACGTAATTGCGGTATTTATACAAAATTAAATTGTAGGTTTAAAATTGTGTTTTAGTTATATTTTCCAAAAAAATACATTTTAAATGCACTTAATTTTTAATAAATAAGAACGTAAAAAAGTCCATCTATATAAAGAAGTTTCATCGAAAGTAATTAAATTCTTATATTAGAGATGTATACATTTTGGGCAAAAAAATTTTGGCTTGGGAGCTCATACATCATATGAAATCTTGAGGGTTCTCAATTTAATATTATATTTTTTGATACTGTTGTTATATCGAAGGCATTTTGAGAAAATTGCATTTAAAAAAAGCTCACTGAAAACTATGGATTTTCCTAAATATTTAGGAATTTTTATCAAAATAATGTTGGTACACGTTGAAACAGATATTCTTAAGCACTTATGTATGTATAAATACTTTGTTTACAAATTATCATAAACATGGAATGTGGTATTTTTAAACCAAAAGCTTCATAACCCTTAACTGTAACTTTTACCACTCATCTTGGTCTAGGAACCACAATTAGAACAGCTAAAAAACCCAATTAAATAAAATGTTAATAAATATATTTTTTTTATTGAACGTATGTTATTTGCTAGATTATACGAATTGGTTACACATTTTTATTATTTTATTTTACATGCAAGTCATCGAATATGTAGTCCTAACTTTTGCACATTGCTTTTTCGCATCTACCACACATTGGATTCAAACTTAATTCACTCAATTCAGAACATATCATTTATAGAATTCACGTTTCTGTTTTTTTGATATTTTTTCCTATTTGAAAAATATTGCGAGAAAACAAGGTCTGGCCAAAAGGGTAATTTCATAGACTTTTATATAAAAATAAAATTTCACCCCACAAGTTTGCTTCAATCGAATCCAAATTAGTTTCATTCGATTCAGCACGTATCATTTCGAATATAAGTACATAAACATTTTTGTTCTTTAATAAATTAATCTTTAAATACATACTATACATTTTTTCTTTCTACAAATAATTTTTTTATCAATATTCCCAAAATGAACAACCGCGAATCTATGAATCTATAATGATGCATGTCAGTACAAAAGTACAAAAGTGTGCAAAACCAATAGACAATAAGCTGATATAAAATCTCATTGTTTTAAAACTTTACTGTTTAAAAACTGTAAAAGAAAATTATGTATGTTGTACAAACTTAAAGTTAAAAATCTTTATAACTAAAAATAAAAAATCTTAATTTAAGAAAAAAAATCTTTAAATCTTATTTTGTTCAAAAAATCTTGAAAAATAAGACAAAATCTTAATTCTGGCAACGCTGCTTGTGGTTGTAACACCAATTTTCTTGAAAAATGTTTGGTTTTTTTTAGCAGCCAAAAGCTACGAACATTAATGAGCCGAACCGAATACAATGAAGTTTGTGCTTTTTAGAAAAAAACCGAACGGAATTAAATGTTCCTATCTTTTGTTGAGTTAGATAAAAACAGTGCTATTTTTGTGTTCGAAAGATGTCTAGCAGGAAAACGTTATTTTTTAATGATTTTCTACACAAACTTTACTAGCGTTTGTGTTTTCCACAAATCGATCGAACCGAACACTAAGGAGCGACATTGGCTGCTAAAAAAACAAAACAGTTTCTCCAAATAAAGATACTCATAAGAAAAAAAAAACGAAAAGCCAATTTAACACAAACAAAACGTATACAAAATACACACACAAACTGTTCTGGCTGCGGTAGTTGCTAAAACTTTTTGTTTGTCTTTTCTTTATCAATGTAAAAAAGAAACATTATAGAACATTAAAATACAATGTTTGTCTACAGTATCACTACAATTGTTCTGTTTTTTAACGAAGAACAGAACACTTTATAATGTTTGGCTCTTTCTTAAAAATAGTTACGAACGGTATTAAGGTTTGTGTTCGTCTACACAAACACTACACAAAATAGTTATTGTTTCTGGGTGTGTGAGCCGAACGCTAAATAATGTTCTGTTTATTTTCGAACACTGGTTATGTGTGATTTTTGGTTATATGTATTGTGATGGATATAAAAACTTTTTTTTTTTGCACAACATTTTTTACAGCAGCTGACTCTAATTATTAAAAATCAGTGTTGGTAACGCGTATTGGAATTTAAAGAAAACTTAATGTTGAAAATTGCTACAACCGTGGTGAATATCGTTTGTTAGTATAAACTTTGCATTCAATATTTGAAACGTAAAATACAACGTAGATATTATTTTGTTTCATTTTAATTAAGAAAAATGTATCACTTTGTAAGGGTGCATGTAACCTGATAAATATATTACACAATTATAATGCACTATTATTTTTAAGAAAAGATAACACAATAAATATTTCGCTTAGATCGTGTCGTTTCTCTCTTATAAAGTAACGTGGGAGGTTCTCATTACATCTCCAGCAAGGAGGTTAGCAAACAATAAGGGTTACCTTTATTAAAAATGAGTGAATGAGGCAAAGTAAGTCATAGTAAGGAATAGGTGTGTTCATTCCAAAAACTTCTTCGAATAATCCCAGCTGCCCCTCAAACATTTACAAGAATCTCAATGTGCCATTAGTTAAAACTATGATTACGAAATATGCAGTTAAATGTTTAAAAAGGCTTGAGTTACACCAAAATTCACTAGCTAGAAATTGTTAACGTGTTAGTTGCCATGAAAGTAGACTACTAAAAGTTAGCTCGGGCTCCCGAAATATGGGCTCCTAAAGTTTTTGAATTTTTTGAAAAGGCGTTTGATATAAGTCAAAAATAATATACTAAATGAACTTCTGAGCTAAGAAATATATTCAGATGTCTTCAGTAGAATCCCAACTCTTTTACAAAAGTATACTAAAACGGCACTTTTAAGGGTTAAAATGTTGTACGAATATTTTTTGCTTCAAATTTCACTAGGGGTCTTTTTAGACCAAAACATCGTGCAATGTATGTAAAACGGGCTTTCAAAAAATTCAAGGCCCGGAATTTCTAAAACCCGTTTTACATGGGTGATTTGTTAAGAGCTATAGGAAAGTTTAAAAAAAAACACATAAAATTCAGAAAAATGCATGAAATCTTTATTTGAATCGATAGTACGGTCCATATAATTTAATGTTTGAAGATTATTTCATGCAAATGCTGACCGTGACTGCGTCTCAAATGGTCCATCCGCTTAGAAAAATCACTATTATGGTTACCATGTAAACACCATATCTATGAAATTATTTTGAAAAGTGCTTATGAAGAGAAATTAAAAAAAAAACAAGTTAGAGTGCTATATTCGGCTGTGCCGAATCTTTGATACCCTCCACCGACAGTTCGAATGTTTAAAGAGTAATATCTGTATGATGTTATTATTATCTTAAACTGTGACGATTTGTTATTAATTATGGATTAAGGCGACAAAACTGTTTTCCGGTAGTAGGGTTTATATGGGGCCTAGGGTAAATTATGGACCGATCTTCACGAAATTTCACAGTCTTTTTCCCAGTTCTATAAAACTTTGATGTACCAAATTTTGTTATGATAGCATTTTTTTACGGATTTAGGCGTACTAAACTGTTTTCCGGGAGTAGGGTTTATATGGGGCCCAGGGTAAATTATGTACCGATCTTCACGAAATTACACAGTTTTATTTCTTGTCCTATAAAACTTTGATGTACCAGATTTTGTTATGATAGCATTATTTTTTACGTTTTTAGGCGTACTAAGTTGTTTTCCGGAAGTAGGTTTTATATGGGGCCTATGGTAAATTATGGACCGATCTTCACGAAACTTAACAGTTTAATTTCTAGTCCTATGTAACTGTGACTTACCAAAATTTGTAATGATAGCATTGTTAGTTAGGGTTTAAGGCTTAATATACTGTTTTCCGGGAGTAGGGCTTATATGGGGCCTAGGGTAAATTATTGACGGATCTTCACGAAATTTCACAGCGTGATTTCCAGTTGAATAAAACGAATTGTTGCGAAATCTTATATCATTCTGTGCATTTTTCCACCATTTATGTTAGTTTTTGTAACAAAATTATCAATTTTTTTTAGGTGGTGGTTCCACATTTTGATTCATAGCTCAGATCCTATTTAACCGATTTTGCTGAATTTCAATCCCAAACTGCTTAGGATAACGACAAGCAATTTGACACCAAGTTTGTTGATTTCTTTTGAGTTTTTCGAAAGTGAGCGTGTTTTCAACAGACGGAAAGACGGACATACGGACAGACGGACAGACGGACAGACAGACGGACATGGCTAAATCGACTTAAAATTACTCAAGGACCCAGAATATATATACTTTATAGGGTCTGAGATGAATAGTAAAAAAGTTTCACACGGAATGACAAACTGAATATACCCTCTTCACAACTAATTGTGGTGGAGGGTATAAAAACAAGGAAGCCCATGATTGCATGACCAAAATTCAATTTACAAAACTTTCGTTCTGGGATTGACAACAAAACAGCATTAAATTCTGGAGATTGTGATTTGTTATGAATAAAGAAGTAAATATGCATTAAAGTATAATTTAATTTTTAAAATTTTAGCTAAAAACAAGTTAGAGTGCTATATTCGGCTGTGCCGAATCTTTGATACCCTCCACCGACAGTTCGAATGTTTAAGGAGTAATTTCTGTATATATGATGTTATTATTATCTTAAACTGTGACGATTTGTTATTAATTATGGTTTTAGGTATACTAAACTGTTTTCCGGGAGTAGGGTTTCTATGGGGCTTAGGGTAAATTATGTACCGATCTTCACGAAATTTCACAGTATCATTTATAGTCCTTTAAAACTGTGACGAGCCAAAATTTGTTAGGATTGCATTATTGTTTACGGTTTTAGGCGTCCTAAACTGTTTTCCGGTAGTATGGTTTATATGGGGCCTAAGGTAAATTATGGACCGATCATCACGAAATTTCACAATGTCATTTCAAGCCCTAAAAAACTGTGACGTACAAAATTTTATTACGCTAGCGTTATTTTTTACGGTTTTTGGCGTACTAAACTGTTTTCCGGGAGTAGTGTTTATATGGGGCTTAGGGTAAACTATGGACGGATCTTCACGAAATTTAACAACGTGATTTCCAGTCAAATAGAACAAATTTTTGCAAAATCTTATCTCATTCCGTGCCTTGTTTCAGCATTTATGTTATTTTTTGTAACAAAATTATCAATTTTTTAGGTGGTGGTTCCACATTTTGATTCATAGCTCTGGTCCTACTAAACCGACTTTGCTGTATTTCAATCCCAAACTGCTTAGGATAACTACAAGCAATTTGGCACTAAGTTTGTTCATTTCTTTTGAGTTGTTCGAAAGTGAGCGTGTTTTCAACAGACGGATAGACGGACAGACGGACATGGCTTAATCGACTTAGAATTACTCAAGGACCCAGAATATATATACTTTATAGGGTCTGAGATGAATAATAAAAAGTTTCACACGGAATGACAAACTCAATATACCCTCTTCACAACTAATTGTGGTGGAGGGTATAATTAAGGATTTTCTAAAATTTTAATGGGTGTGCGACAACCTTAATCTTCTCTGATGGACCTTATATTTTTGTTTCTAGTTTTTTACTAATAACCACCGAGTAGGGATTTGAGACTTGATAAAATCCAACTTTTAATTTTAAGAACCACCCTAACGAAGATTCAATAAAACTTGCAAAGAGGAGTAAAAGCAAAAATTTACAAAACAAAGATTTTCGACGAATAGTGTAGGGAGTCTTGCGGGATTTGAAGGTTATGTCTAAAATTTAAAATAAACTTGAACTTAAGACCTTAACCTCAAATTGTTATAAGAGGGACACCAAAAGAATATACGATTATTGTTGCAGGATTATGATGCATAGTCGGAAATAGGGAATTTTCTCTTTTTTTGTTAAGTTAAATTGTTTTAAATTATTTGCCCATGAAAATTGCTCCTAAATTTAAGAAAATATATTTTTTATACATATACATAACTTATTGTTTTATCTAAAATGTATCTTAAAAAAACTTTTAATTTCTTCAAAATTATGAAAATTATTATGTGCTTTTAAGCAAAATTGTAAAAAAGGTCTTGAAATAATTCTTTCTAGTAAAAATTTTATTAACTGAAATTTTTAACAAATTTTTGTCTGCCAAATTGTTATGCTCGTTTTTTTGACTGTCTCGCTGCATGATCTGTTATTGAATGGAAACATACAATCTTATGCAAATATTGCAAATAAAATGATATAACAAAAAAGTAAATAAATTTAATTTATGCTAATTAGAAACTGATTTTAAGAAAATAAAATAAAAACAATGAACACCACGCTGTGAGTGCAATTTCTACAGTCATCTTCAACGTTAAACTAAATCCATTAATTTTTCATTTAAATAAAATTGTGATGAGAAATTTGATGATTTTGAAAATGTTTTGACATTTAATAGCATGTTTGTTTGTATGGTTTTACTGTCAGCTTTTTTTGCGGGCGACATTGTCTTTTTGGCATTAAATACATGTTTAAATTGAATTATTTATTTATTTTAGTTTATGGCGTTTTTAATACATTAATAAGCTTCTATCTATCAAATTAATAATAAAGATGGGCGTTTTAATTTTAATTCAACACCTGCATTTAAAAAAAAAAAAATATTTTGAAAGTTTATTTTTGTTGTTTGTTTATTTGTTAACGCTAAAAATGATAGCATTTTTTAACGGGTACACTCATACGCATGTGCCCAGCTGATATTTTTTATATCTAGACTTATTCGAAATGGTAAAATTCACTTCTTAAAAGTTGACAGTCAGAATAACTCTCTCGGTCGCATTTATCTTATGAAAGTGCCTTTAATACAAGGATTTTTTTTTTTTAGTTTTTTGTTTGTGGCAGTGTAAAAGTTCACTTAAAAATATTAAAACTATTTAATGGCCATTTTTTCAATGTATTCCAAACTGTCTGTTACTTAATGTCAACATAAATTTATTGAACGATAAACTGTCCTTTAAAATAATTGGGGGGATTCACAAGGCTGTCATAAAGTTGTAAAGTCATATGTCTTAAAACAATTACAAGAATATGTATGGGCATTTCCGTTAAAAGGTCCACCGTGCCCGAGAATTTAAAAGTTATTAAAAGCTGATTATTTAACTTTATTGTTAAAGAGAAATATTTAGATTTTACAAATTTTTTTAAATTTACCCATAAATTTGTTCACTTAGATGAACAATCAGACTGCAAAGTTGTGCAAACGTAATTTCGTATTTGTAGGAATGTTTTATTGTATGTTTTCTTTAATATTTTCTTTCTTAAAAGAGGTGATATTTGAAAAAATTATTACAAAAAAATTTTCTTACATGATCTGTAATCTAAGGAAGTGTTCGAAGAGAAATATATTATTCGAATTTAAAGTAAATTTTTATTTTATTTTTAATCATTATTCAGTTAAATTATTATGGAAAAAACTTCACACTCGAAATGTCACGTATCGACCCAGATTTTGGCTTAAAAAAAATACGGAAGATTTTAGAATCAAACCAAAGACATTTTAATGTTACATTGCTATGTAAAATTCTGAAAGTAGTTTGACTAAAAAATTGCGCCAGGTTTCGCTGAATTACGCCTTTTTACACATGGCCACAAAAACTACTTCTATTTTTTTCACGTTCGAACACTGAAAGAATTTTCTTCGCAATACCAATGAATTTTGACATTAATCCCATGAAAAATTGCATTAAAAAGGAACCTATGCAGCGCTTCGTTGGATCAATGAAACCTGTTTCATTAAAAGCATTTAATGAAACATTACATTAGATCTATGAATATTATTCATTGGATGAATACTTTCAATAAAGTAAAATTTTTTTATTTTTTTTTTTTAATTATTATATTTTTTTTTATTTTTTCTTATTTTAATTAGTATTGTGGTTATTTTGTTGAACTATTTATGGTTTTTAATCCAAATTTTTAATATTTTTATTTAGGCTAAAGTTCATCAAATTTAATTTTCATTAAATTATTTTTATGAAGAAAGGAATTTTACAACATGAAAATTAATTAAAACTTACTGATAATTTTTCATTCTTGACTCAAAATGGGCTCGAACCCAGGCGTTTTTACGGACAGGTTACCCTGACATGTTTCGATTGCAACCACTCAATCTCCTCAGAGGGCTTGCCGTTTAACACTCGCAGCCATCGACGACTGCTGACTTATTCTTATTTTATTTATTTTTTTATTTTTTTTTCTGTCTCTGGCGAGAATCGATCGCGCAACCTCGATGCTGATAGACTAGCTCACAGCCAGCTAGCCTACCGGGCCAGTGTAGTTTTTGGATAAAAAAACTGGTTTTTTACTCAATTAAGAGCGTAAATATGAGCTTAAATTGTCCATAACAACAATAACCAGAGTTGCCAATTTAGCGCCTTTGGCGCTATATTAAGCGCTTTTTAACTGTCGAAAAGGCGCATATTTTTTCCTTAGCGCTTTTTTTAAAAAGAGACACATTAAACCAAAATTTGTTTCCGTTTTGAAAATACTTTACTCTGAAAAGCATTCTATACAAGGAAAGAAGTTTATTTTCTAAAGAAATCCATTTCGTTTCTTAAAACAAGAAAATTCAAAACAAAATAACTGATTTTAACTTATTTTGTTCGTATTAAGTAAAAGTTTCTTAAATAAAGAATCATTTTCTCATGATTAAAAAATTCACGTTTTTGGTATAGTTATGATCAAAAATTTCAAGAAGCATTTATTTAATATTAGTCTGATTTTAAAATAGAATCAAGAAACAAAGTTTTTTTTTATAAACTAACTAGTGCTATACGTTTTTATGGCAAAATTTTAGGCTTTTCTTCTGATTTTGTAAAATAAAAAGCAAAGAAAACTTGATTTAAGTAACTATTCTATAGTTGAATGAATTTTTTAGCTGTATTTTAGTAAATTTTAGTTCGCTTTGAGTCACAACTTTTTGCTTATGTTTATATACAATAAGAAATTTTTGGCTTGGACGAGAATAGTGCAAAATTTTCGTGGTTCAAGACATATTTTCTGGTGAATTAGTAAATAATTCTTTCCGTGTATAGTTGAAATTATATTACTTTAATCTTCCTTAAATATCAGAAAAGGCTTTTTAAAAATATTAATGTTTTATTAATACTGCTCGGCAAAAAACTAAAAAAAAGTCGCTCTAGAGAACTTGATTATGTGATTTTAATTCACTTTAGCGTGCTAAATGCAAATAGTTTATTCAAACAAGTCTAGTTAACATTTTGTTTACTGATTTCTTGCTTTTTTTATTCATAATATACCTGGATTTCTGATAAATGATAAAAATACTAATTTGCAAGGAAAAATATAATATAAAATATAAAATAATTATTTGTAAAATATCAATATCGTTCTCAAGTTATGATAAAATGTATGTAGCATAAATGCCTTATTTCGGTCAAAATATAAGTCTAGCCCATAAAAGAAGAAGACATGATAGAAACAACTGAAAACGGATTTGAATTTAGCTCAGTAGTATCTTTGTTTTTCATACATTTTTATTTAAAACGATATTTTTAAAACTTGGATCTCAAACATGTCATTAAGTTTTTTATTTAAATTTTATTTAGCGCTTTTCGATTGGAGACACGGCGCTTTTTGATTAGAAATAGTTCACAACCCTGACAATAACACCGTTGATTGAGAGTGGATTGAAAGTTTTTGTTTCATTACTATAATGACATTTTTATTGTCATAATGAAAGTTTAAATTTATTGAAATATGTTGCTTTTATAAAATTTTTTTAATTCATAAAATTAATGGCATACATGTAACATTAGATGTATGAAATTATTCAATCTTACATTTTTTATTAGAAAAAAATTATTAACATTTAAACATTTTTTTTAAGGAAACTATAATTTTGTATTAATATATGAATATAGTTATGTTTGTATATTGTTTTTTTTTATGTTCCCAATTAAAATTTTTTGTTTAACTTGGACAAACTTAAGTTTTCATATATCCAATGAAAATTTTTAACGTAATTACGAAATCTAATTAAGCGATTTTAACGAAAATACTTCATTATAACTATGAAATTCCAAGCAAAATTTTTTTATGAAAATGATTCATTATATATATGAAGCATTTTTCTTTCAGTGAACCGCTACTACTTTTGCCATTATCTTTGACCTAGAATCGCACCCCCCATAAACGGGGGGTGCTTTAAAACCTTGCGAGATAAGGCCATGATGGCTTTATTGCTCAATTTAATGGGAGAAAAAGCCATAAAGGCCTTATTGCCCAATCATTGAGAGGTATGGTCATATTTAAAATTTTGCGAAATGAGAGATAAAGCCATATTTTTTTCGTAAATGAGAGATAAAGCCATATTTTTCCAGAATATTGTTATGCAAGGTGTAAACATTCGGTAAAAGGGTAAATCCTTAGTTATCATTGAAAAACATTTTTTTTTTTTATTCTTGTGACGCACACAGGAAAACTTTATTCAGCGAAGCCACCTGCCGCGTCCTTCTGGAGGAAAAAACCCCTAAGCACAGCCGTAGGCCGCGACGCAGAAAACTTTAGTATGCGAAGCCAGATTTCAATACTTAACTTTAGTGTCTCCGGAACCAAAATGAGAGATAAAGCCATTTTTTAATATTGCTAGTGTGAGCTAAGGCCATGATGGCTTTATCTCCCATTCAAATAAAGAAAAAGGCTTTACCTCCCTATTGAATGAGAGATAAAGCCATCATGGCCTTATCTCACATGGTAAAAAACTTTAGCATAGATAACAGTGCTTTCTTAGTTCTATAATTAAAGCGTTAGGAGAACGTAAAAATATTTTTTGTTTAAAATTTTATTGCATTTTTGATGCGTACAAGTGTCACGTTCAATACTTTGGATTTACCCATATATGACTGCTGTTGGCAACAGTTTACAATTTAGATTTCTGCTGTACCGTAGAGCGACTCACCAAAAAAAGTGCTCGATGTACCCTCCTAAAAATGAACCTTGGACTTTTTTAAGATGACATTTTAAATATTTCGGCTTCAGCTTTGACCTCTCGTGAGCTGGACCAGTTTGAAAAAGGGTCTATTTTTGTATGTTTTGTTAATTTGTGAATCTGTTCCCTTACCAACATATACAAATTGGGTATCGTAAGAAAAGTTTTTTTAAGGCGCGCCCAACTGTACATACAATTTGTCCAAGGACGATCATCCATGTCCTTTTTTAAGGATTTTCTGTAAAAATAACGGTTTTTGAATTTTTTGTTCGGGGTTGTTTGTAATAAAAGTGCCAAATTAACATATTTTATTCTTAGTATTGTGGTTATTTTGTTGAACTATTTATGGTTTTCAATCCAAATTTTTAATATTTTTAATTAGGCTTAAGTTCATGAAATTTAATTTTTATTAAATTATTTTTATGAAGAAATGAATTTTACAACATGAAAATCAATCAAAATTGTTATTGATAATCTTTCATTCTTGACGTGGCTCGGGCTCGAACCCTGGCCGGCAGGTTACCATGACATGTTTCGATCGCAACCACTCGATCTCCTCAGATGGATTTGCCGTCTTACACTCGCAGCCATCGACGACTGCTGGCGTCACTAGTCAAACATCAATCCTTAAACCAAATTGTATTTTAACATTTGGTAGATCGAAATTTGCTTTCCTGAATGATTATCCATTTTTAATTGATTTTACATGTTTTTTTCCTATACTTCTGTTTTTTCGTACTTTCGTCAAGAATTTTTCTTGAAGTCCAAGTACATTTTTTTGTTTTTTCACTTTGTCTTTCTCTTTTCTGTTGACCTTTTTCAGCACAACTTGAAGTCGATTTAATAAAATACGGGTCTCAGCTTTTTTTGAAATTCGTGCTAGTTCGCGTTTTGACAAAAATGCAATGGGGTAGTAACCCTTCGTTTGATATAGGGCAATACCCAGCAAAAACTTTGCTTACAAAATAAGCAGAAAAATAATGAGAATTTGACGAGCCAACTACTTACTTTTCTACTAGAAAAAGTACTTATTTTTGTTCGAGATGTCCCAAAGTAATCCTTTATAATTTAGCCTATTATAATCTAAAAAATAATATGTTTTTTTTTATAAAATTTTTATAAAAATATATAGTTACACAAAGTCAATAAAGTAAAAATTTTTTATTTTTTTTATTTTTTTAATTTAATTTAATTTTTTTTTTTTTTTTTCTTATTTTATTTTTTATTTTTTTTTCTGTCTCTGGCGGGATTCGATCGCGCAACCTCGGTGCTGATAGACTAGCTCGCTACCAGCTAGTCTACCGGGGCAGTGTAGTTTTTGTATTAAAAAACTATGTTTTTTGACTATAATGACATTATTGTCATAATGAAAATTTAAATTTTTCTGTATAGTTAAAATATAATAATAAAGTTATTATTTAATATATAGCTAATAATCCAAAAAGTGGCGAATAAAGCTACAAAGTAATGAATTCTTGAAGTCATTAAAAGTAGGATTGTAAGTAAAGTTTTTGCTGGGTATGGGCATCAAATTTTTTCTTTTGCATCAAATTTAGATTTTTGCAAATTAGATGCATTTTACAAGGTGCTCTGGAATATATATAAATGCAATTTTGTAGTAACTCTTATATGATAGCGAATTTAGTTTCTAGACCATGTATGATTGAAAATGGTACTAAAGAAAGAAAAAAAGAAATGATCCACGACTTGTTGGCGGCAAATTTTTTTTCGCAAATAAAAAAAATTCAAGTCGTTTTTTCTTTCTTTAGTCCTATTTTCATCCATACATGATCTAGAAACTAAATTCGCTATCATATAAGAGTTACTACAAAATTGCATTTATATATATTCCAGAGCACCTTGTAAAATGCATCTAATTTGCAAAAATCTAAATTATTTACATACAAAGATGATGTACTTGGCAAAAGAAAAAATTTGATACTCAGATTGCCCTATTCTAAACGAAGGGTTGCCACACCATTGCATTTTTGTCAAACGCGAACTAGCACGAATTTCAAAAAAAGCTTAGACACGTATTTAATTAAATCGACTAAATAATAAAACATGTTGATTTGGCACTTATATTACAAACAACCCCGAACAAAAAATTCGAAAACCGTTATTTTTACAGATAATCCGTAAGGAAAAAGGACATGGATGGTCGTCCTTGGCCAAATTGTATATACAGTTGGACGCGCCTTAAAAACCCCTTTCTTACGATACCCAATTTGTATATGTTGGTAAGGGAACAGATTCACAAATTAACAAAACATACAAAAATAGACCCTTTTTCAAACTGGTCCAGCTCACGAGAGGTCAAAGCTGGAGCCGAAATATTTAAAATGTCATCTTAAAAAAGTCCAAGGTTCATTTTTAGGAGGGTACATCGATCACGAATTTTGCTTCCATACAACTTGAGTCGCTCTACTGTACAGTTATTAAGAGTCAATAAATAAATAAAAAAATATGTTACTTAGGACATTATGACGATATGACTTAAAAGCACACCTTGTGAATCCCCCAATTGCTTTCAATTAGCAACACCTCTCAAAATACATGTAAAAGTTGGAATTAGCTGATAGAATTTATCTGTACGGCAAATAAAAGGAAACTAAATAATTGGCAGATGAGTGCTGGTTAGCTTGCGACAGAATAGAAGCAAATGCAGGGTTGTCAGATTTTTTGATCTCCATCGCCAAACCGGATGTCAGAAATCGCCAAAAATCGCCAAACGTCAATTTGGCTTATTTTTGTTTTAATTAAATTTTGCATACAAAAACAGCTAGTACAATATTTCAGTCAAATGTAGCCAAAAACTAAGAAAAAATACAAAAAAGTCGCCGAAAGTAAATTCTGTTTAGTTTCTGTTATTTTTGTTTTTATAAAAATGAGGATCCTATATTCTGCTAAAAGAACTAAAATTAAGTGCACTTCAGCCTCATCGATTTCATTACTAGTGTTTTGACCTGCATACATACTATTAGAATTAAATACTGGCTGAATACAAAATTTACTTAAAATGATAATAAAACAAAAATCTTGTGAAAAAAGTTACCAGATTTTTTTTTTTAAATTAGTAATACTAACAAAAATCGCTGAAATAATATAAACGGTAAAAATAGCCAAGTAAATAGCCAGTTATATCAAAAACGCCAAACACGTTTCAAAATAACCACGCTTGGTGATAACCAGGGAAACCAAAAATATGCAACTGCATGTTTTTCCTTGTGCGACCAATGAAGGCAGAAACAATATATTTATCCGTTTAAGAACTTTTTATGAATTTTGGCATCGATTTGTTAGGCATATTTTACCGTTTGCAGCATATTTTTTGCATAATTTAGTTAAAATACCTTTTTTGCAGCATTTTTTTACGTTTTAAGCGCATATTTTGCCTTTTTGAGGCATATTTTCATACATTTTTTAGATGCTCGCAAGAGATTTCGAAGCAAATGAAAAAAAAATGTTTTACGAATTTTTGGCCGTCTCGACAACGCTAATGCCTGTCCATGTTAATTTGACAAATTTGGTAGACACATTTCAATTGTACTAAGAACGAAGTCTGTGTGGTGAGAATCGGTCTATAACTTTACATATTCCCAATAAAAACTTCTTTCCAAACTAGACTCTGTGTCTGTAAACCATCTTATTATGTTGGTATCAAGATAAAATTCGCAAAATTATTTTACTGCAAATTAAATTATTTTCGAATCATTTGCCCAAAACACCCATCTATAAAAAGCTTTAACGTCCTTTTAAATGTTAAAATTAAACAACAATTTAGTGACCGTTCCTTAAATCCCTTTAAGACAAAAAAAAAACATATGGATGTCAATATCTAGATAGTGTTCGGCACAAATAACTCTTACATGAATTTTAACCTCTTAACATAACTTTGTTTTTTTGAGCCGATGACTGCGCATCATTTCTAAATAGGATGAAATCTTGAAAATTCGTTTGAAAATACTTTAGTGTTTGGGCTTTACAGGTTATAATTTAAGGATTATTTTTATTAAATGGAACTGTTGTTAAATTGTTGAATATTTTGTTTTGAAACTAGAAATTTTTTAATTTTTTGGGGCATATTTGTAACATCAAAAACGAGTTACTCTTTGTGACGTGCTACAAAGACCCGTTATTTGTTAAAAGACCCGTTATTTGTAAACCTCCTTTACGCAAAGCAAATGGAAATTGAGCTAGAACTGACACTGAAAAAGGAAATCTGTTCGTTGATTACTTAAAGGATGTTTTCACGCCGAATTTATCTAACACTATAATTGAGTTACCCCCTTTAATACCCCAGCACATAGCAAGTGTCCCGATTATCTTTGAAATGCGAGAGGTTCAAAGAGCTATTATTGAGTTGGACCCAAAAAAAGCACCAGGCATCGAGAATATCAGTAATAAGATGCTTTTGGAATTACCCCGCATAGCAGTAAGAAAATTCTCTATATTTTTAATGCTATTATACTATTATTCGCCAGAATGGAAAACATCGCTTGTTCAAATGATACCCAAACCAGGCAAAGATCACACTAAAGTAGAATCTTATAGACCCATCAGTCTTTTACGCAATATGTCAAAACTGTTCGAAAAGTTACTCATGAACAAGTTAACTAAATATGTAAGCGAAAACAATACTATCCCAGCACATCAATTTGGCTTTAGGAGAAAACACAACACCATTGAACAAGTTCATAGGTTAATCACAGTAATTAGAAAGGCATTTGAGGAAAAAAATATTGCTCTGCTTTCATGAGAGCTTGCATTTAATTATTAAATAAGAGTATATAAAAACATATTAAAAGAAGAAAGGGAAAACAAAAACAATAACAATTTTAAACAATAATAGCAACAAAAACAATAAGTAACCATAACAGTTAATATTGTTAAGAATAAATATTTTGAAAAAAGCAATACAGAGTATGTAGGAAAATTAGTTGTTTACTTCAAATAAAATGTAAGTAGTTCTGAAACTATTTGTATATGAGACAGTGGTTCCCAAAAAGTTTTATAAGAACTATATTTTAAAACACAATAATAAAAATATATTGTTAACTTAATAATTTAAATGTTTTTAGGTTGTTCTTTATGTCATAAAAGCAAATAAAAATAGGTTTTACTTGTTGTGATTTGAAAAGTAGTTATTTGTCTTTGTGCACTAAGTGTAATCGTTCTTCGTGTTTTTTTCAAGTTTTGTATAAAATCATATGACCGTATTTATTTAATCATAGCCACATCCTCGAATACGATTTATATTTCCCGACGAGAGCTTTTTGAAATAATGATGAAGTCGGATTGTAAAAATATCCATGGAAAATTAACCTTTCTTAAAGATCAAATGCTAAAACGTTTATTGCCAAGCGAACATAATGTAAAAGTTTTCAATGAAACGATGAATGCTTTTTGTTTTCAATTCAGAACTCGCTGGGCTTCATCTTTGCGAATGAAGGAACGTTTTGTTCTGAATAATAAGACATGGCTAGATTCTTCAATAGGCTTCCCTCGTCAATCTGGTGTTAAGCGTGGTAGAAAGGAGCTTGCTTTTGAAGATTGTGGTGAACGAAGCAAAAACAAGAAGGCCATTGCTTTGAGGAAAATCATTCCTTCATCCTTATTGGCACACGCGGCACAAATGAGTCTGAGGGCAGATGGTAAATTAAAAGCTTCAAAAATGGTAAAAAAAATAACAAGCACTTCACCATCTGATGTAGACAAATTTTACAAAAGTTTTTCAAAACCCTCTACAGTGACCCAAATGTCTAAAGAGGAAGCATTGGCTGTTTTGGTTGAAGCCAAGTTGTCACGACATCAATATAATATTATCAGTGTTTCCGCTCATGAAAGATTTCCATCATATTCACAAGTGCAACTAGCGAAAAAGGATTGTTACCCCAAAAATTAGTGCCTTACGATTTGTGAAACTTCAGCAAAAATAAGTTTACAGGCTCTTTTGGACCATACCGTAGAACGCATTATATCACTCATTGATGCATTAAAGGATGATGAGTTAAACAGTTTGTGTCTATACACGAAATGGTGCTTTGATGGTAGCTCTGGTCACACACCTTATAAGCAAGCATTCCACGATCCGAATGCTACTGACTCATCGGTTTTTATTACCTCAATCGTGCCAATAAAACTAATGTGCAACAGCATAATCATATGGCAAAATCCTCGTCCAGCATCTCCTAGATATTGTAGGCCATTGAAAGTGGAATTTATAAAAGAAACCACGATTGTTGCTAAGAACGAAAAAGATAGAGTGGATCAGGAAATAAAAAACCTTAAAGAGTCGGTCATGTCTTATGGAGAAAAACGTTTGAAAGTCAATCATAAGTTGGTCCTATCCATGATTGATGGAAAAATATGTAATGCACTCACAGAAACTACTAGCACACAAAAATGCTTTTTATGTGGTGCTACTTCCAAAGAATTTAATAATATTGACAAAATGATTTCTTTGCAAGTAAAAACAGAAAATTTGGAGTTCGGTTTGTCGATTCTGCATGGATGGATAAGATTTTTTGAATGCCTGCTCCATGTGGCATACAAGCTTCCAATAAAGAAATGGCAAGCTAGATCGGACATCGAGAAACAAGTTGTTGCTAAAAACAAAGCACGTATTCAAGAGGAGTTCAAAAATAAAACTGGTCTTATTATTGATCATCCGAAACCTGGCTTTGGAAATTCGAATGACGGCAACACAGCTCGGCGCTTCTTTCAAAATGCGGACATTTCAGCTCAAATTACAAAATTGGATGCAAAATTGATAAAGACAACTGCATTCAATTATGGTTACTGTTTCTAGTGGTTTTCAAATAAACACTAATGCCTTTCGAGATTTCGCTCTTGATACCGCAAGATATTTTGTACAACTGTATCCCTGGTATTATATGTCCCCAACTTTCCAGCACAAGAAGCTCGAAACAAAGATTTCAAAAATTTTAGGGAGCATTTTTCGCGAAAATGTTCTAGAGAAAAATCTAATGAAGATATATTTAAAAGACTATTAGTTACTTCAGATCCAGTAATAACAAATATGAGAAAATTAAAAGAGAAAAAAACCTTTAATTTGCCTATGGAAGCAATTCAATTATTAATATTTGAATCAAATCTCGATGGTGAAGAAGATGTCAATAATGATGATAATGATACCTATACTAGTTATAGCGATAATGATGATGATAATTATTGATGATGATGATAAAGAATCGGATAAGGAATAGAAATGTGAATAAATATTTTTATTTTTATTTTTGTTGGAAATATTACAATTTTTCTCAATATTTAAGGTATGTTCTAAAAAATTAACTAATTGAAAATAAATAAAATTTAAACTTAAAAATATAAAAAAATTGATAAGTTTTACTTCTTAAAGTGAATTTGACTGAAAAAAGTTACAATTAGAAACAGGAAAAGTTACCTCGAATTAATTCCCAATTTTGGTATCAAAAACCCCACTGTGCGACACAGTAATTCTTAGTGTCCACAATGACCCATTAGTAGCGTCAAGATTGTTACAAAATCACATATCCCAATTGGAAAATTGGTTAGATAAATGGAAAATCAAAGTGAATGAACAGAAATGTATCCACATAACTTTTACGTTAAGAAAAGGATCGTGTCCACCAATCCAAATTAATAATTAGAATATATCCCAACAAACAAATGTGAAATATCTCGGTATACACCTTGACCGTCGTCTTACATGGAAAAATCATATAGACGCGAAACTAATCCAGATAAAGTTAAAAACTGTTGAGCTTACATGGCTTATGGCTAGAAACTCCATAGTAAGCTTGGATTGTAAACTGTTGCTTTATAACTCAATTATTAAACCCATATGGTGCTATGGAATCCAGCTCTGGGGTACAGCCTCTGCATCTAATATAGAAAAAATACAAAGACGTCAAAACAGGCTTCTAAGAATGATTACGTGTGCACCTTGGTATATCAGAAGCTCTAACATACACAAGGATCTAAACGTTCACCTTGTTAAAGATGAAATAAAACTATTTAAAAAAACTCGAAACCCATCCAAATATACTAGCCCGGAATTTACTAAATAGCAGTGGCCACCTGAGGTTAAGAAGGAGGCACACTGCTGACTTGGCCCACTTGTGAGAAGTTAAATTTAATGAAAGCATGAAATTTTGTCTGGCATTGGCTGGATTGAATATTTTTATTTAGTCTTAAGATTTGAATACTTATTGTTAGTTCACAATTATTAAGTGAATATTCAATAAAGAAATGAAATGTTATTAAAAAGAAAAAAAGTGGCAACGCCGTCATGTGCAAACGTATAATTTCTTGCTGTTAAAAGAAAAAAAAAATTAAGAAAATTATAAATTAACAAAATTATAGTGGTTTTTATTTGCTGAAATCATTAAAAATTTAAAGTAGATTATTTAAAAGGAATTAATGTTGTGTGGTTCAGTTGTTATTTACAAATTATAGACAATTTAAAAGGAATAAAGATCGGCGAACAGTAATAACATAAAGCCGGCTTTGATTGTAATATTTACGGCATATTTACCATCAAACTTTATAAAACAAAATATACAATATACGCCTTAAATATAAAATATACTTCTTCAGGACGAACGACTGTATGATTGTTCCTATTTGGTAGTTTGGAACTTTTTCCACCTATTGTTTGTGAGACTCCAAATTTCTTATTTTTCCGCCATTTTATTTGTTCGTATACAATTAAACTGCAGCCATATATACATACACACATCCATACGTTGATCACCTGCAATGTCGTCAAAAGTTTACAGATGCCCCCATTGTTCCAAAAATTGTACAAAATCCCAGAGAAGAATTCAATGTTCGTATTGTGAAAAATATTTTCATATAACATGCGGCAAAATATCCGTAGAGCAGCATGAGTTCTTATCAAAGAACAAAATTCTTAAATTTATTTGTGAATATTGTTCAAGAATGCCAAAATATTGCAACATACAGGAGGAACTAAGAAATGGATTTTCTAACCTTTTGAAATATTTAGAACAAAAACTAGAGGAAAAATTTGTGGAAAGTAAACGTAAACTTGATGAACAGCTGGAAAATGGTCTCAAGTTATTTGATGAAAAAATTAATGAACTTTCAACTCATAATTTTGCGGTGAACCCGATCGATGTTGATCAGATGAAATCTGACATAAAAAATTGTTTCGATGTTGTTAATGTTGTCGATAATGCTGCTAATCGGAGAATCAACGATCTTGAAATGAAGAACAACATACTTGAAAGGAGACTGAACCGTTCAAATATTATAATAATAGGGTTACCTAAGAAAATCAGAAATTTGCGGGAGCCTATTTTGAAAATATGTTCGCTTTGCAATGTTAATATATCACAGGAAGATATTCAACATTGTACGTACTTTGCCGGTGGGAAAAAAGTTTTAGTAAAGTTTAACTCAGTTCAGATTCGAGATACAATTATGATAAACTATCATAAGAACCGAAATTTGAAGTTGAAAAATATTATTGGTGGTACATCTCAGTCGAATGTGTTCCTAAATGATCATCTGACGGATTCTGGGAAAAAGCTTATTTTATTATGCCGGGAATTGAAGGAGAAAAATAAAATTACTAGATATTCATTTAAGAATTATGATGTGCCTAAGGTTTGGGTAAAAATGCCTGATAATAACGATAAGATGTTGAACCATGAACAATGTGTGGAACTCCTTGATGCAGAATGTGCGTTAAACGATATTTCATTCTCGTCCACGACTCCTTTGAGGAACCTAGGTGGTTTATTTGTTTAATGTTATTTTAAATTTTTATATTATTTAATTAGTAGATTTTGGGTCTTTTGCGAATCCTCACAGTAGTAGATTGCTTCTCACTGGGATGATGAGTAAAGGATTTGAGATGTTATATTTGTTCGTATTTCTCTAGTAATGATATGCATAAATTTGTTTTATAATTTTCTTAATGTCTCTTGGAATATTTCATTACCACCAATATTAAACTGCTTCTTATCATATTCCCTTTATTAAATATAAAATGTGTTCTTTTGTTAACTTAGGGCCCGTTTGCAGCAATAATTCTGTTTTACGTAACAGCCTTTTAAATTTCAGAAGAGAATTAAAAATCGGTCATTATAATATACAAAGTTTTAATATTTCCTCTTCCACATTCAAATTAAATGAAATCAGGAATATTCTTGAGGAGAATATTCTTGATATTGTGGGGTTAAGTGAGACTTGGCTTAAGCCTGAAATTTTGTCTGAGACAGTTAACATTCCTGGGTACAATATTTGTAGAAGTGATAGACCTAGACCAACTAGAGCTGGTGGTGTTGCATTACTTATATCTAAAAATATCAAATATAAAATAATTTTTAGATCAGAAAATTATGGTGTGTCAGAGGCTATATTTGCTGAAGTCTTTATACAAGGAATAAAAATTCTTATAGGTGTTGTTTATTTGCCAAAGGGCAACGTACACCAATTCGAAGAATCTGTTGAAGAAATTCTTGTGGGATATAATAACATCTGTATTATGGGCGACTTTAACATGAATATGTTTTGTAGTAGAAAGTCGAATTTAGTTCGACAAATGTGTAACAGATTAAACTTAGTGTGTCACCATAATTCAGTACCAACTCATTTTGATGTTGATAATGATTCAACATCTCTTATAGATTATTTTTTGATAAGTACGTCTCTCAAAGTTTCTACATCTGGTCAGATGCGGTGTCCTGGTGTTTCTCACCATTCAATGATTTTTATAGCGCTTGACACTCCAATTTCTTCCACCCAGCAATACATTTCTTATATGAATTATAACGCACTTAATATGGAGTCTTTGGAAGAAATGTATCATTCTTTGGATTTTAGTAGAATGTACTCAACGTCGAATGCTAACATTCAATTAGAAGTTTTCATGAATAATCTTCATGCTTTACACTCTTTGGTCCCAGTTGTAAGACGTAAGCTTACAACTAAAACCGATGATTGGTTCAATGCACCGGAGATTGAATATCAAACCTCGATGCGTGATATAACTTATAAGTATTATCTAATGAATAAAACTCCGGAAAATTGGTTTATTTATTGCGAACATAGAAATCGGGCAAAAAGTGTAATCAGAGCGGCTAAAAGGAGGGCTCATTCAAATATTTTCAAAGATCTTAATCCAAAACAAATGTGGGGTTATTTGAGAGGGAACGGTTGTTTAGAGACAGAGGACCGTTTTATCTCGGCTAATGTTGATGAAGTCAACAATTATTTCATTTCGTGTCAGACAAATACTATTCCTAACCCCCCAAACCTTTTCGAAGGAACACACGAAGGTGGATGTTCATTTCGATGTGTTAATCTAAATGAGTTGTGGGAAGCACTAAGGAAAATAAAATCTAATGCTGCAGGTCATGACTGTTTACCGCTAAAATTTATTAAATTAATTTTTCCCTTAATATCGTCTCATTTTCTTCATTTGGTAAATACGATTATTACAACATCTGTTTTCCCTGATTTTTGGATTTCTATAAAAAAGGAAGGTATTTCTGAATCGTTTGATAACTTGCGTCCGATATCTGTCTTACCAATTCTTTCAAAAGTCGTCGAGCATATTATAAAAGAGCAAATGAACATTCACTTGGAGGAAAATTCGTTAATTCATAGCTCACAGTCTGGTTTTAGATGCGGGTATAGTACGACATCACTTCTTATTGGTCTGACTGACTCCCTCCGGAAATTATTGGATAGTGGTAAAAATGTAGTTCTTATTTCAATAGATCTTTCAAAGGCATTTGATAGAGTAATACACTCAAAACTAACGGAAAAATTATTCACACAATTTGGCTTTTCGTCTCAAGTCTGCAAACTTATTGGATCATACCTTAGAGGTAGAAGTCAATTTGTTGCCATTGGTGATTCTTTTTCTTCGGACCTACCGATAACTAGCGGAGTTCCACAGGGTTCCGTTATTGGTCCACTGCTGTTCATGATCTACATGAATGACCTTTTTAGTTCCCTTAATGGTCTGTCTTGCCTGCCTTATGTTTATGCTGATGATGTTCAGTTTCTCTGCTACGCAGATAAAAACTTTTTGGATGTTTTAGAAGGAGGTATAAATTTTGTCATTAGTGAGGTATTGTCTTGGGCATCTGATAATGGATTCTCGGTAAATCCAAGAAAGACGAATATGCTAGCCTTTGGATTTGATCCACAGAATATAATTATTACCCTTGATGGTATTAGAGTAAATTGTGTTGATAAGATCAAATGTCTTGGAGTTTTTATTGATAGCCACTTACATTTTTCAACACATATTGATTATGTTTCATCAAAAATCTCATTTTTATTGAGAAGATTATATTCTCTGGATCTGTATCTTCCTTTGGGTATTAAAATACGTATTGCCAGAGCTTTATTAATGCCTCATTTTCTTTACTGTGCCGAGGTATTTACTGGTACTACTTATAGTGAATTAAAAAGATTTGTGAAAATTTTTAATAGAGTAGTTCGATTTGTGTATGGTCTAAGACAACGACCTCACATCACACCCTATGTAATACAATTTCTAGGATGTTCTTTTGAAAATTATATTAATATAAGAATTTTGATATTTTTCTACAAAACTTTTGTAAATGGGTATCCGGAATATATTATTAATAATTTTAACTTCACTCACTGTAACAGAAACCTGCAATTAATATATCCCCGATTTCACTCTGGGATATATGAAAAATCTTTTCAAATTAGAATGTCCAGGATGTGGAATAGCCTTCCCAGAGAGTTGAAATTGTTCTCAGTTTCACCTCTACTTTTTAGGAGAAATCCTGAAAATTATGTCATTGACCATGAATTTCGAGTTTTAAATTTTTGATTACCGTTTTTTCTTTCAATATCTGTTAATTGATTTTATTGCTGCTATAAAGGGAATATAATCTTTAAAATGTGCTAATTTGTTTCCATACAATCGAAATTATTATTATATTTTTTTTTTTTTAAATGTATTTTTTTATTTACTTATTTATATATTAGTAACTTTATTTATTAGTAACTTATTTATTATATATTTATACTTTTCCATTTATTAATTTAAAGTATTTTAATAAGTATTGTTTTAGTAGCTTTTAATAACTACATATGGCCTAAAAGGCTCAGTTAAATTAAATGAAGAATAAATAAAAAAAAAAAAAAAAAAAAAAAAAAAATATTTGTAACAATTTTCAACGCATATTTTCAAGTTTTTACTGCATATTTAATGCGAATAAAACGTGTTTTTTAGAGCATATTTTTGGTTTCCCTGGTGATAACTAATTTTTACCGTTTATTGTTAAAATTAATGGTTGTCATAAACATTTGTAAGTAAATTGCTAATTTCCGTTTACTGCGAAGCCGAATAAATTTAAATATTAATAATAAATTTTATACGCTACAGAATATGAGATGATATTTATAAGTTTTAAATTATAATAAAAGAGCCTCATTAAGATCATAAAATATTTAAGAATACCGATTCATTTAGAATCACAGCATAATCACTGGCTTATGTTTGGGAAAATGTCTAAAATAAATAACCATAATATGGTTAACTTCTACCAAATTATTGTTAGTTTTATAAAAAAAAATTATGGTAAGTCTTGACCAAATTATGGGTTCGACCACCTTTTAGTCATACTTAATCCTAATACATATTTATATTTATTTCCAATTTTTCCAATACGGAGCATTGGGACATAACAAGTAACTACCATTCGGATATTTAAGACGTTTATATCTTTATTTCACTCTTCACTCTTCATCATCCGTTTAATTTCGCTGTGGAGTTGCCTTCTCTATGTATGAGTGTGTCTTTCTCTTCTTTGGCTTACTTGTGGATGGTGCGCAGATTTTGTAAGGTTGTCTTGTTGTTTGCGCAACTTATGCCCAAGCCAGTTCCGCTTGCATCTTAGAATTTCGGTTGCGAGGAGCGATTGTTCTGTCACTGTCTACAGATCCCTGCAAGATATTGTCGCTGGCTAAAACATCCGCAAAATACTTCTTAAGCATCTGTTGGTGAAAACTTTTAGAGCGTTTACGTCGCAGGAGCCTGCGTTCCAACGTTTAAGCAGGCAGATATCGTCTCCATATTCCATGTAACCAAGTTGTCCCAATATACCCCATTTAATTTCACTGGTCGCGTTTACGGCAGTTTTCATAACAACATCTAAAACAACGTGAATAAGACATTACGATGACATTACGCACGCCTCACACCAATTGCCACATTTATTTCGTCGCTCAGTTGAATGAGTGAAGTAATTTTTGACGGTATACCTTTGCTTGCTAAAGCATTTCAGATAGCTTTGTGCTTGAGAGTATCAAAAGCTTTTTTCAAAATCTACAAACAGATGGTAGAGGGGAGACCTCCAATGGACAAGTAAAAGAAAAGGCTTTATTCGAAGTCTTTATTGTTGCAGCTGTAGCAGGCAGACCTGACGAACAGGTGTTGCAGTGTTCGTTAGACAACGATTGTCGTGCAAACTTAATTGTACAATCACAATATTCTGTACGTAAAATTAACTGAAATCGTAATATAAAATAAATGAAAATTCTTTTAAAACCCGGTCTACTTATTTTTCATTTATTTTTTACAAAAAGTTCATTTAATTTTTACTGTCAAAAATTCAACACCATATTCCGTAATATTAAACAAATATTCAGTTATTTTGTAAAATTTTACTGTCAAAAATTCAACACCACATTCAGTAAAAACAATTAAATATTCACTTATTATTTAAAATTTTACGGTCAAAAAATTGACCCCATATTCAGTAAAAACAAGTAAATATTCAGTTATTTGATTAATATTCAGTAATTTTCGTTTACTCCACAAAAGAGCCGAATTTCTAAAAAATACCAGACAGACACCTGTCCGCTTGTTTTTCTTATAAGCGATAGAGGGAGAATATTATTATTTACTTACCCTGTTACACACGTTTGTTTTACTTTTGTTGTACTGACCACGTTGTTTACAGAAGAACTCTCAATTATAAGATACCAGCAGCATGACCGATATGGCTTCGCAATTATTTTACTTTTAAAATTTGATGTATTTAAATAAATTATATTAACAAATAGAAAATGGGAATTGCTTACACAAAACAAGCAATTCATTTTTTATAGATAAGTAAAAATTAATTTTTGGTAGTAAAATTATATAAAAGAACTGAATATTTAATTGTTTTTACTGAATATGGCGTTGAATTTTTGACAGTAACATTTTATAAAATAACTGCAAATTTATTTGTTTTTACGGAATATGTAGTTAATTTTTTGACAATTAATTTATATAAGATAACTGAATATTCATCTGTTTTTACGGAATTCGCGGTTGAATTTTTGACAGTAAAAATTAAATGAACTTTTCGTTGCTTTAAATTACATTTTTATTTAATTTAACATAAAGAAGAATTTAACTCAATCAACGGACGATATTAACTGCAACTGAAAATCCGTATTAATATGCACTTAGTTTTTTGAATAACTGTTAGAATCAGTTAAAAATTAATTTGCTTGGAATTTTAAATGTTTATTTATTTAAAAATGACTGAACGGAATATTTCCTAAATAAACTACAGTCCGTTACTGTAATAATATTGTGAGTGTACTAGCGAGTGGTGTAGGGAATTGCGAGAACTTGTTTGCCCGACTATACTCATTTGCTTGTTATTTATCTGTTTATCTTTAACAATGTTGTTATTGCTGTTTTTATTATTTTTGTTTTTACTTCTTTCCAGCAGTTGTAAATTCCGTACAAACGTTGCCTTGTTGTCATACAACTTCTATTTTACTTTTAACATTTACATCACGTGTATTTCTTTTCCAGTATTTTTTTTTTTTATATTTTTTTTTTTTTTTTGCCATTCTTGTATCTGTTACACTGTTTTACTTGCTGCCAGCGAAATAATGAAATAAAAAACCTGAAGAAAGATAAAAAAAAAAGATTATTTTTCACTGATAGTATTTAATTAGATTTTATTAGTTTTAAAGAGTGTTCTCGTTGTGTTGAATGAACTGAAATTGCTTAATTTGACAAATTTCATTAAAGTTATTTAGAAATAATTGCAGAAATTGCATTATTTCTTTTTTTTAATATGGGAGTTGTAACTGACAGATTTAGAGGAAGAGATAGGGAAAAGAAGCTCTTGTGGCTTAAGTCTTTTGTTTTTTAATTGTCAATTTCTGTTTTAAATGGCAATTCACAGCTGGTTGAATAAGATTATTTTATTGTTAATAAAATTGATTGAATTTAATTTATTATTGTATATTTTTTTTTTTTTTTTTTTTTGTAAAAGGTTAGAAAAAAAACAAAGAAGACATTTACACTTATTTAGAAGATACACATATGTTAACGTATCACAGTCCAACAATAATTTATTTACAAGCTAAATAAATGTCTAGTCCATTTTTCCACTCCTTAAAACGTTTTTAAAATGTTCAGTGCATTAATAAGAATTGTGTATTTAATTGATGTTAAAACCCATAATTTACTTTAAAATATTTCAATTATTTGACATATAATTTTTCTAACATTTCAAAGAATAAAAGTCGTAATTTTTCTAAAAAAAAAAGGTTAAGCCTATTCGTAAGCTATATTCGACCTTATTGTGTCAGTCGTTGTCGTCTAAGCATGAGTCATTTTTTGTAATAGATATTAAAGTATTACAGAACCTGCACACAGAAAAAAATACCAATGTAAAATTAACATGAAAAAATGTTGATTGAGAATCATAGTAAATTTCAGCAAAAGTATGCCCTTACTTAAATTTATCATTATTTCATATTAATTTTAAATGAAAAATATTAAAATAACCTTAAATTACGTTTATTTAATATTATTCATTGTTAAAAAAATAAAAAAAAATATTAAAATATAAATAAATATGGATTCAATATTGAATCCATAAAAACCTGTTTTATATTAAAATCAAAAGTTTATCTTGTTAAATTAACATGCATACATACTGAAGTATGTACATTTTTTGTTTTAAGTTTTAATATATGTTATAAAAAGAAGACAATTCCCGTATTCTTTTAATTAAAATTATTTAGTTAAATAGTACATCAAGTTTTCAAAGTAGAATGATGACGAAAACCATATCGGGCGATTCTGCTGATGCTTCCGTTAACAAAGGAGAATACAAAATAAGTGAAACATGTGTTACAGGGGTAAGTGTTTTGAATTATTCTTAAATAAATGCATATGTTGTCTCTGAAGCTTCTTCACACTGTTAAAACACACTCTAACCAATTTGATTCTACATGAAATTCACGTTGTTTCAACTTGAAATAACTTTCATTCAATGTGATTCCGATTGTTATTGTTCGGAAACGGAATTCATTCCGTATTTTGGTGCTTCAGAAAATGACGAAAAAATGTTTCGGAATGAAACCATTTTTGTTTTCATGAACGGTATGGGAGTTGTCTGTATCTAAAAGGCCATAAAACTATCAAAATACACTTTCCATCAACAAACAAATATGTTTTCTTCAATTCCGAACGGAATCATTCCGAACGGAACTGTACTCTGTGACATGGCCCATAAATTACATTTTGCTCTAACTTTACTGCAATGTTAAATTAACATGAATTATAGTTATTTCAGAAGAAAAAAATATTGTTCGCAGTTATTGTAAAATCAGGTTGAATTAACATGAAAAACGTATGAAGCAAAATTACCACCGAAAAATTTTAAATCAACCTTGTTTTCTACGTTTTTAACTTGATTTTTTTTTGTGTGTGTGTGTTCTTTAATCTATCAACAAAAAAAACGAATCCTACGGGATTATTTCGTTAAGTAACTCTAAATAGAGAAAGAATTTCAACACCAGGTAGTTTTTCGTTTGAATGTTGTGTTCCCTTTATATTCAAGTTTATACTTTCAAGTCATGAAGACTTTTTAATGCCAAACTTAAAGGCAAAATTTCAAAATTTTTGTTTTTAAAAGTTCATACAAAAATGGAAAATGCAGCTGGGCTTCTAATTTTTTTGCAGACATATATGCAAACAAAACAAGCCATAAATGATTAAAATCTCTTTACAACATTTGATTTTATTCACAAAAGTCGAAAAATTTTAATTAATTTAAGAATTTCATAAAACGCAATATTTGTATGGGAGCCCCCTTAAAAATTGGAGATAAGGAGAAAGTATGTCCCGAAAAAATGTTAAAGACAAAAAACTAAATGAGGTCGGTCATACATTTTATCCCACTAGGGGTGACTCCTGGGCATTTATGGGACTTTTTCTTCAATATATTTCTAGTCTGCATTGAACATTTTGTATGGGAGCCCCATTAAGGAATGGAGATAGCGTGTAGATTTGTTAGAAATAAATGATTGAGATGAAAAATAAAGTGGGATTGGTCCTACATTTGACCCATTTAGGGGCATCCTAGGCACTGCACGGGACAAATTTAAGGATTTTATATGCATTTTTAAAAAACAAAAATTTCGAAATTTTGATAAAAAAAATTACTTTTTTTTCCAAAAAAAAATGTTTTTTTTAAACGTCTGCTCATAATAAAAAAGGTCTTATTTTTGTTAAAGGAAATTTTATTGCGGAATTTCGGTAATTTCAATAAACTAAACTGCTTTTGAGTTACGCGAATATATGTTGTGCAAGCTCCTCCATTTTCGAAATAACAGTATATCTCGAAAACCAGAGCTAGCCTAAAAAAAAACGGTGGGCACCATTGGATTCAGCGTACCCGAAGTATGCTAAAACGCCATGTGCCTGGCTTTTCAAAAAAAAAACGTGTAAATTTCGAGCACACAGTGTAATTTGAGTGGAATGTCGAGGTATGATCAATAAACTTGTTCTAGTGGATTATCCAAAACCAAATTTATCCTTAAGGTACGAAGGTTTCCCAAATTTATAAATCTTATAAAATTGTACTACTTCTTTCATATTAATGAAACTTTCAAAATCACATTTCAATAGTTTTATAGTATAAGAAGTCATCTGAGTTTGTGATCTATATTTTAGCTCATTATATCATGCTACTCTATAAAAATACAGTTTTAGTCTTTTAATAATAGTTTGTGATGCCTCCGAATAGACTATCAACTTTACATTAATTGGTAAACACAGTGATATAGCACAGAATTTTCTTAGAACAACATTAGTTCTTGAAGCAACATTATTCATATGAAACATACAATTCATTTAGGTTATCATCTCTGTACAATCCTAAGACTTTATAATATAACACAAATTCTATATTCTTCAAATTCTGTTTTATCAGAGACTAGCTGACCCGACAGACGTTGTCCTGTCCAAATTAGAAGAAATGTTTGCGTTTGATTTTTAAAATCCGTTAAAAAGATACGAACATTTGAAAGAAAAATTAGTCAAATCGATGGAGCCGTTTTCTTATTTTAGGTAAATCAAAAAAGTTAAAGTGCCGTTAAAGTGGACGGGGCAAAATTTTCTTTCCTTAAAAACTTAAGTTGAACCATGGCGATGATTTTAAAGAAGAAATCGGTCAAGCCGTTCTCAAGTTATGCGCCTAATAGAAAAAGTGGGCGTAAATGTAGGCGTGGTACATTTTTTCTATGGCTGAAAACGTTAAATGGATAAGTCAAATCGATGGAGCCGTTTTTGATTTAAGGTAAATCGATAAAAGTGGGCGGGGCAAAATTTTCTTTCCGTAAAAACCTAAGTTGGACCATGGCGATGATTTTATAGAAAAAAACGTCCAAATCGGTCAAGCCGTTCTCAAGTTATGCGCTTAAAAGAAAAAGTGGGCGTAAATGTAGGCGTGGTACATTTTTCTTTGGCTGAAAACGTTAAATGGACAAGTCAAATCGATTTAAGGTAAATCGAAAAAATTGGGCGGGGCAAAATTTTCTTTCCGTAAAAACCTAAGTTGGACCATGGCGATGATTTTATAGAAAAAAACGTCCAAATCGGTCAAGCCGTTCTCAAGTTATGCGCTTAATAGAAAAAGTGGGCGTAAAAGTAGGCGTGGTAAATTTTTCTTTCGATGAAAACTTAAAATGGATTAATACGAACATTTGAAAAAAAAATTTGTCAAATCGATGGAGCCGTTTTCTGATTTTAGGTTATTCGAAAAAAGTGGGCGGGGCAAAATTTTATTTTCGTATAAATCTAAGTTGAACCATCCAAATTATATAGATTTTGGATTTTGCCACGACCTTCCGCCCGCAGACCGAAAATCAGAAATCAAACTTCACAGTGTCACCCGCCTGAATATTCTGAAGATTCCCTGAAAATTTCATCAAAATCGGCCCAGCCGTTTTGGAGTCAATACGTTCCATACATACATGCATACATACATACACACACACATCCTGTTTTATATATATAGAAGAAGAAGATAGATAGATAGAAGATAGATTGAGAAACACACATGCATCGAGTTTTGAATTGATTCATACAAAGATTATTTACTTTGTTCCTCTCCATAACAAAATTTAATATCTAGGTTTAATTGAGAGAATAACTAACCACATGATCGTCCATGATCAATGGAGTCAAATGCTGTACAAAAATCAAGAAATATTAGCACAGAACTCAGTTTCTTGTCTAAATTGCAGTGCTGCCATTAGGACACGAAAGATACATTTTTCATATCTTTTGATGGCTTCACGTACCATGTATAATCCTGACATTTTTCGGATCTTTTGAATTTGTATGCAAAATGTACTAAAACTTATTAAGACTGATCATCGTAACCCACTCAATACTTATACATTAGCAGCTTTCATAATGGTGAAAGAAAACATTTAGGGTGTTTCAACACACGATTCACCTAAATCGAGGAATACAAGTAATGCGAAGTTGTTCGGAGGAAATAAGAACATTTTTTTATTTTCCGGAAATTTTTATGAACTTTTTAATATAATCTTGGTATTAACGACTTAACTCGTATATTAATTTTTACAAAAATAAATTTGTTTCAATAACATCCAAAGATAGTTAACGCTAGGGACCTATTTGGTCTATGCGGGGTCTTTGTGACCGGCCACTCTAACCTATCCAAAGATAGTTACATATAATTAATTTTAATGTTACATTCCTAATATTAATGACCTAAATAAATATAAAAATTAATTTATATGATATCATCAGGGCTGCCAGATAAATTTGTGAGGAAATCTTCAGTTTCCTGAGAAAAAATGATAAAATCGTCTTAATCGTTTCGAAAAAATCGGACAACTTAAAATTTAGTTTTTTTTTAAGCAATTAAACAATTTTTTAAATGGCACAGCGAAAGACGCTTCTTCAATCGTTGTGGGAATCGTTTAAGATGTGGGTAAAGATAACCTAACGAGTCTTTCATGTCAAGAATCGTTTGAGACTCATGTAGATATTCTCTTACAAATCGTGAAATGCTCGCCGTATAATTGTTGAGAATATGATTTATACAAAGAGTCGTACAAGGTTCATTCGATGATGGTTTGACGAAAGTGTAACAAAGTGTAACATTGTTGTTTTTGTATTCTGAAAATAATCAAAGATTTTCTTAAGACTTGCATATTATAGCCGTACCTAAACAAAAGCGGCACTCTTTGCAATTGTAAACCCCGATTTTGACAGCTCATTTAATAGTAAAGTGTGCAGCTATTGCTAATTAACAATGGTAATTTGGCTATTTTTTTGTAAATCTAACGTTTTTATCGCTATTTTTAATTATATTTTGTGGGTTTAATTAAACAAAAAAGCTATCACTACTGTTCGTGACGCAACGTTGGCGCTCTTGCTTTAGTATGGCATATCAGCGTAAGAGCTAAGCGAAAGAAAACGTTCCGCCTTCCGCTCTTTTTAAGGTATGGCTGTCTGTTAAATATTCCAAGATAAAAAAACGAAATTGTCAGAAAATGTAATGTTTTATTCAGACTTTGGAGACGGAAAAATCGTCACTTTTTAGAAAAAAATCAGCAAATCGGCAATTTGCTAATTTCGGAACAAAAATCGTTAAATCTGCCGGCCCTGGAGTATGAAATAAAAATATAATGTTAATAAATGTTAAACGTTGAAATTGGATTTGAAGTTTTTTTTATAAATGTATTTTTTTTGGAAACTAAAATGTATCTTTCTCCAAATTTCACTGGCAACACTGCTTAATTGTTTCTTGTATTCTCGACGCAGTCTAACATAAAAGAAATTCTTAAAGGTGTTATTTTAATAAAATTTCCAGTAGATTAGACGATGGGTTCAAAGGGATTATTTTTGCTGCAGAAGCTTGATGCAATTCTTTTTTTTAAACGGCATTAGTGTCCATACAAAACTTTTGTTTTGCAGTATTATAAGTTTTTTCCTTTGTTGTTTGTAGTCCTCTGAGCAACAAACTCACAAAAACTGGCTGTGACAAAATAAACTTTTCCATTCGTCTTTCCTCCTTAACCATCAAACTCAAGTGTTTCGCAGCAAAGGATTTATAAGCATTTAAGTGTTTTTGGGACCGATGCCACGCCCAAAAAAAATTTGTAACCAAAATGTAAAAGTTAAGTAACCAAAAGCGAAAAAAAGTTACCAAAATTGTTTTGTATCAAAAGTACTATTTTATTTGCACTTCAGTTTAAAATTTGTGTGCTTAAAGAATAAATAGTATTTGTTTGTATCTCCTAAACAAAGTTAACACTTATTTTCGTCAATTCTAAAAACTTTATGAGCTAGAGCTTTCAACCTTTTTATACAAGTTAAACTCTAGTGCGTTATGGTATCAAAGTGCAAAATTGATCTAAATTATGCGGTAGATCTTCTATATATATGTATATGCTTTTTGCGCGATGTAAAAATAATCATATTAAATGGGATGGGATCGGATCGGAAGGCCCTTTGATCTTATCGTTTATCTAGAAAAGTGTTTTAGATGAACTTATGAAGCATAAAAAAAGCAAAAAAAAAAAAGAACCAAAATTAAAAAAAAGTACACAAGTACACATTGGAAAAAAAAGTAACCAATTTTGGCTAAAAGTTACCAAAACGGCAACGCTGTTTGGGACACAAATGTATGCGACATTTTGGAGGGATTTTAAAAAATGTTGAAATAATTATCAGCCGTAATGGAACCTGACGACCTTTAAAACTTAAAATTTTTTAAGGCCTTTTGAAAATTTCCAAAGATTTTGCTATTCGTGCTTAATTCCTAGTTTTTGTTATTGATAAAAACACTTGAAATTTATTGTTGATGGGATAAGCTATTCCTATGCGCATTTCACTGGTTGCTTAGGCCAGATCATCAGGAAACTTTATCCATAAAGATTTTAGAAAAACTAAAGATATTAAACCAAAACAAAACTGTTAAACGTAAAAGACTTATAAGCAACAGTTCTACTTGTAACAATATCAAAGCTTAAACAAAACACATCAACAATAAACAGTGGGTTTATCTCATCTTACATTCCCCCCTACAGTTAGTTGAAGTTCTCTCAACATTAATTGTAGTTGTAAGTAGGTTAAGAAAAACAAAATAAAAACAACAACAACTTACAAAAGACGTTGTCAATTAAGTGTCTTTTAGGCCGTGCACTTGCCTGTTTATTATCAAAAAGTAATTTCAATTTTTGGAAAAATTATAAAACTTATGACTTTTGGTTGTTTTAGAATGTTGCCTTCTTTGAAATTAAAAATTTCCAAGAAAATTTTATTATTTCCCATTTTCCAATAAACTCTTCATCTTATAAAATAAATCAACAACCATGACAAAATATATCAAATAATATTTTCTTAAAATTTCCAAAAAAAAAAACTGCCATTAATTTTCTGTAAATAATAAACCACAAATAAAATTAAAAAATCTTTTTGCGTGTCAGTTAAATTTTGTCTGCAGATTTGTTTGGATATTAAGACACCTACAAGTATGTAAATTAAAAATCTGGTATGAATACGCAAAAAGCCTTGACTCCAAAAACATACCACCACCTAAATATTTCTTGTATTAAGTATTTAATTAAATTAAATAATAAACAATAGACTAATGTTAAATAAGAAAAAAAAAAAAACACAAAATAGTTTCGTTTCAACAAAGTGAATTTAATCTTACAGATTTTTTTAATACATAATTACAAATTGTTTATGCACTTGAAAGAATCGTACAGATGTGTGCGTTTGAGTGTGTTTAGAGCACATGTTGCAGTAGCTGCATGCAACTGCTTGACTCTGCTTTTTGTAATTTTTTATTTATTGATTTCATAAATACTCAGTTAAAATAATGATTATTATAATGAGGACTGACTGAGTGTCTGACTTTACTAATAACTGATTATTTATATTAATCAAATACATGAGATTTTTTTTGCTTAGTAACCTTGATGAATTATTTTAAATCATTTGAAAAAAAATTATTGAACTAAATGCTTAAAACAAAAATATTTAACCCTTTTTATGCCTGACTTAATTTCATTTACACTAAAGAGCGAAAAAATTACCAGGTTTATTGGCACATAAGTGAAATAGCTATTTTTGGAGCTAAACTGTCTTTATAAAGCAAGTTTTTACATTTTGGGTCATTAAGCGACAGTTCTAAAACAACTGCGCTCGCAATACAGAACTAAGGCTGAATTTTTGAGAATTTAGTTAACCTGGTTTATCTGAAAACAAATTTGAGCCGCCATTACCAATTTTGTATACAACATTTTAACGGAACAGCTAAGTTTTGCTTAAAATGGTGGTCTTTAAAAATATAATAAAAAAAATCACATTTCGCCGGAAAAATCCGAGTTTTAGACTACGTTAAGCTAAGTTTAAACTTAATCCACATCTCAAAAACCCGGTCTTAGAAAGATAGAAAAAGTTCACTTAAAATATTACGTAGGTAAATTTATTCGCTTAAAACCCGGTCAACTTATTTCTTATTTATATCAGTTTAAAAATCAGTTTATTTTTAAATGTTAAGCAATAAATCACTAATTACAGTTAAAATTAATGATTTAAACTTTTGTTTCGAAAAAAAAAATCAAACGTACAAAGTTTTTCTTTTTAATAACAAAAAAAAACCGCTTACTATTTCAAATGAACGGAAATTCATTCTTCTTTTTAATTTGTTTTTAAACAACGTGCCTAAAAAGTTAAAAAAATAATTTTCGTACCAATATGACTATATTTTCGTTTAATTTAAACTAAAAACGGAAAACTTTTAAATAAACTACAAACAGTTAATGTAAAACTTTTGTTAAAGTAAGGTTCCTTGAGCACCCATGAAGAAGTCAGCTAACTTGGGTCCTTTATTGCTCCCTTTTTGATACCCAGCATCAGTGCTCATCCTTCAGAGCAGCAGTTGCTCAATAGGCCTCATTATAAAATTTTACCAGTTCGTCTTGCTAATGAAGAGAACAAGCAGCCTTAGTTCTATCTAAGATCGGTCATGCGAACAAACAAACACTGGTTTTTCTACGTATCTCTTCCTGTACTGAAATTCTTTAACTTTTTAACGATAAAAAATTATCGTAAAGTAGTCAAAATTCATTAGCTAATGATAATTGTCGTTAAGAGCTGTTCTGTAATGAAATTTTTTAAATTTTTATCGGCAAACAATGTCGGTAGCTAACGATACAAAAAAAAGTTCTTGTTAAATAATAACGATAATAAATATACTGTCAAAAGATTAAAAATATAGAGTAAAGAAGCCAATTTTTTACACAAAAAAAAGAAAAAAAGTATAGTCTATAAAGCCCGACCCTACATAACAGCATTTGGGCGATCACATAAGAGATTTTTGTGCCAAATATTATCTAAATATCTACGACTATAAGTATGATAACTACTATGAGATAAGATAGAAGCTATTAGTAAGGTAACTTATTATAAGTGTATTCGTATGGGGGCTGTGGTCAAATATGGACGGATTCTAACAGTGATGATTTATGTAGGTTGCAACAAAATATATTTGGACATAATTAAACCAAAATGTCTATAAAACAAGATGGTTAATGGGCAAAAAAACCTATTCCGGAGAGAAGTTTGCATGTGGGCTATGAAAAATAAATAACCGCTTCTCCGCTTTTTAAAAGGCTTCGACCTTGTGGCAATAAACTCATATGTGCCAAATTTTATAAAATTATTTCCGAAATTCGACCTGTAATTTGCGCACAAAGTTATCTTGGACAGACAACCGGCCAGCCTGATAGAAGGACGGACCTCGTTAGATGGATTCTGAAATTGATTCTGAGTCAATCGGTATACAGAAAGGTGGGTCTATAACCTATATTTAAATGTGTTACACACATTTGCACAAACACATAATATCCTCTTCACATACAATAGAGTAGGTATAAAAAGTAAGAACAGACTGTTGTGCTGGGGTGGCTCAGGCACCTCGAACTTTTTCCCTATGTATGAAAAGATTTGAAACTAACATATACAGTTTAGAAATATAATCAATATTTACCAGGGACCGAAAATAACTGTTATGTTTTTATTTCAGAGCAAAAGGGTTAGGCAAAAATGCCCTTTTTCTGCATTTGGAAATTTTTAACCATTATCCTGACTTTTATATTATATTGGTTACCGTAACGAATTAATTGAGAATACAAAAATTTTGGTTATAAATAACCATTAAATCAACCAAAAAAAATTTTTGGTTAAAAATAACCATTATTGAAAAAAAATTATTTTTTTTGGTTATCATGTATGAAAAAATTTCAAAGGTTTATTGTTGTCACCAAGTTTATATATACGTGTATACAAACATATGTACATTGTATATTGTTTGGATACTAAACTCAAATATACAATATCTTTGCCGTAGTAACCAAAAAAAAAATTTTTTTTATAATGGTTATTTTCAACCAAAAAAAATTTTTGGTTGAAGTAATGGTTATCTTCGACCAAAAAATTGGTCGGTTTATATAACGATTATATATAACCAAAAAAATATATATCTCATTTCAATTGGTTAAAATAACCAAAATAAAATATATTACTTGTTAATGGTTGGTTATAACCATTACGTAAATGTATCAGTAATAATTGTTAAATCTGATTTTTTTATCATTTATCTTATAACTGTTACGTCCCTGATATTTACACGTTTTCATTCATGTTTTGTTAAAATAAATTTTTCACAAGCAAAGTTATTTTATATTTTTTATTAATTTAAAAAATTTTACTGATATTTGTCGTTAATATTTCTTAACAAAAATATTTGATTATTTAAAAAAGAGAATGACAAATTCGTTAAAGTAACCGAGATTTCTCGTTACTTAACGATATCGGTAGTAAAATTCAACAAGTTACAGAACTGAGGTACTGATGTCCCGAATTCTAGGACACTGAAACAGAAAATTGAACCCAGTTTACTTTGTCTTGTTGTCTTGACAACTTCTGTAGTACTGGTTAAATTCCAGATACCGGCCAGTGTCCAGTTATCACTGAGATCACTGTGTTCTATTATGTTCTCTAATGCACCTACGTAGTCAGCATGTCCTCCGTTTATCATAGACAGGCCACAATGCCCTGGATAAGGAACAGATGGACTCACGCGCCCACCCGAACTGTGCAAGACTTACATTAAGCCATTGGAAAGCCACGAACTGATCAATAAATCTGTCGTTCACACGGCCATCTCACCAAGGTATCCACATTCTTTCATCCGACATTCTGCAGTTAACCTCAATGTCGTTAAGACCACGCTAAGGATGCAATGACAGCCTTTCTATTAGTGAATATACAACAATCCATCAATATGCATAACACCTTTGCAGTTTGCCGCCCACCTATAGCAGAGGTTTCCATCTGCAGGACAATACAGTCATCCGGCAGACAAAGGGCAGTTCCTCTATATAAAAATCCCCGCCAACTCTACTTCCTTTCTTCGAACCATCAGTATAAATTCTTAGGGTCGGTTTTACAAAAGGCGCCACAATAGGCATTTTCATATACTGTAAGTGTTGCGTACCTTGAACCGAAGAAAGGTTCTGGAGTAGTCCACCCACACCAGGGACAATCGAGTGATTGAATATCCTGGTCACCATTGTACGAGGCAAACAGATATTTTCCTCGTCCAGCCGTACCGCCGAGCAGAAACCCATCTGCTAAGCCAGATAAACAACGTAAATGGCGCTTTAGCGGAAGCTTCAGTAATAATCAATGAGACCTGTCTGTATGCTTTCTCAAGTATCGCACAATATCTGCCCCTATCAATTGCAATCCACAATATCACAATCCCATAAAACAGCGTCGGCTTAACCATACAGGCATGTTCTGAAATCACGGTGATTTTAAATCACGAACGATTTTGAAATCACCCGAGAAATATTTTGGTGTTGTGATAATCACGAAATTTTTAATTTTTAGTCGTGATTTTCATTGTTTTAAACCACGAGAAAACAACTGTGCGCTTCTTTTTAAAATGTTGCCATTCATTAAGTACGTATGGCTGCCATTTTCATTTATTTTTTAACTTCGTATATTAAAATTTAACCAATCAAACTTCATAATTATCAGTAAGTTTAAGTTGTTTTTAACAAAATAATTTAATTTTTATTTTTAATGTTTAATTTAATTGAAGAATTTAGTCATAAGCTACACGAATTTAAGACTTCTTTGCTCTGGCAACTACAGACAAAAAGTAAATCACTAAAAATGTAAACAAAACTAAAACAGCGTCTGCAAAAAATACAGCGGCTTCCTAAATTTGTAAATGTAAAATAATTAATTTTAATGCAAAAACAAATAAAGGGAAGATCATTTAATGTGTATGTGATAATTTTGTTATTTATTTAAAAAAAAAATGCTTAAAAAACTTCAAGTGATTTGAAATCGTCATGCTGTAAGCTGACCGGCTTTAAATCACGAGATTTTAAAAATTTTTGTGGACAGAACACTTTAGTGATTTCAAATCACTTTACGAAAAAATGATTTTCAGAACAAAAATCCAATTAACACAACGCGGACACATGCCCCAGTTCCTGCCGATTGCACCTCTGCATGTATAAATAGCAAATATTGCCTTCTCCACTCTCGTTCGGACATTCAGACGCTTAGAAAGATGTTTGCGCGACTTTTGACACGACAATAATAAACGTTTATGTAGAAAGTCGAAAAGAGAATGAAAATAAACAGCCTGGCTCCATTATGGACCGCTATCGTTTGCTTGCATTTTTAACGACAAACAGCTGTGGCCCACTAAGAATTTTCAGCACGACAAGTCGATCGACAAGTAAAGCGACCGATAACGTAATAATTTTCATAAAAATTTACGGCCCACTAAGAAATATTATGCGACCAAAACTGTCATAATCAGTCACTTGGCTTGTAGTTGGCGACAGAGGCATTTTGTTAATATATTTAACAAGAATTTTCTTTACAAGCAAACAATAAATATTTTTTTATTATTAGCCCAATTCACAATATTGTGCAAATGGTGTTAGGTTAGAGTGGCCGGTCACAAAGACCCCGCATAGACAAAAAGGTCCCTAGCGTTACCACGTTGTACGATAGTCCACAGAGGAATGTCCGAAAAAGGTCATTCCGATGTAATGGTACTCAGAGTACCCCACACTTTCTTGACGAATGCCAGGAGTCTCATTAACCCAATTTCGGAGACTTCCTCGAGACCAAAGAAGTAATGATCTCCCAGACAATTCGCCCTGAAGCGCACGAGTGCCGGACAGTAGCAGAGTAAATGCTCCACTGTCTCCTTTGCTCCTGGTACCCCACAGAATCCACAATTGTCACTATTTAACCGCCCTGCCCTATGGGCGTATACCGCAGTCCAACAATGACCCATCATAAAACCTACCAGAAGTCCACAGTCTCTTCTCGATAGCGACAGAAGAATTTTTGTCGACTCCGGATCATAAGATCCCCACATTACCTTGGAGACCCTGCACGTTGTGGTGTTTTCCCAAATCGCCTCTGATCTCCTCCGTATAGCAGAGTCCGTATCTCTCCTTATATTCTAAATTGTAGCCGGAATGGCCATCACCCTATCGTATGGTAAATGGACCCACCGTTTCGCCAATTCATCCGCCTCCTCGTTGCCTTCTATGCCCTGGTGGCCGCCAACCCAATAGATGTGAACGCTCCTATTCGCAGAGAGTCCGTCCATCGAGTCCCTACACTCCTGGACGATCGAAGAGTATGAATAACCAGCGATTATCACCCTGATCGCCGCCTGACTATCGATGAAAAAATTCACGTGCGAGTTCTCAGTACTGGAATTACGTGCCAAATCAGCAGCCATCTTGGCCGCAAATATCTCTGCCTGGAATATGCTGCAGTAATCGGGAAGCTTATAAGATTCCCGAATGCCTATTTCCCGGCAGTAGACTGCAGCTCCAACTCCGTCCTCCATTTTGGAACCGTCAGTGTAGAAACTGAAGGTCCCATGGCCAGATCGGAGTCCTGCCAACCAGCCGTCCTCCTCCAAGATAACTCGCGGCTTCCTTCCAAATGTCAGTCTCGGAATGGTGTGGTCACTGCTACAATCTATTCCCGCAAATGGTCTTGCATCTTAGCATTTGCAAAATTGAATAGTATTTACTTTAATCCCAAAAGTATACTATAGTATTTACTTTAAAATGTTTTCTTGCACAGCACCGTCTTGTGCTAGACTTAAACCCAGTTTTATCGCCTAGTATTTTCTTAAAATTAATGTAAAGGTCCCTAGACGCGACTGAGCTCCGCCCCAGCTTCAAACCCTGAACAACCGGAGGTTCCTTACACTACTTTAGATGAAAAATAAAAATCAGATGTTTTTCACCTCATTTTAAAATTTTCAAAACCCAACTCTGTACTCATATTTTTTTAATTCGATTGTTATTTAAGCTGGCCATCTTTTTCTTCAAAAAACGTTAATCGATTTTTTTTTACATTTGACCAAATTTTATGACACTTCCCCTTGTCTACTATGGGTTAAACTTGTAACAATGAATAGCAAAATATTTATAACAATAATCACATTTGTACAAAAATTATGCATGATACTACAATTATATGCTCCATAAAATTATTCGCAAGTATGAAATGTTTTTTATGTATGTTCTAGTTGAAATGTTAAATTTGTAAATGCGATTAACCGCAAATCCGAAAGAAACATCGAAACATGTTACGGATGCAATTTAAGATATAGACACAAGGTCAATGTTTATGGTTTGTTGGAACGAACAAAAAAAAAAGAAGACAAAAACGATTTTAAATCTACTCATAAATAAATATTAATAATAAGATGTCAATTAACTAGGGTTTCTATTCGCGAACAATTTTTAAATTCTCCATAATTTTTTAGATAGAAAATTTAGGAATTTTTCTGCTTTGACTTTAATTTAAGGGTACTAAAGGTATGTTCAGATCTATCAAATATTTGACGAAAAAATAAAAAGCTTTATTTTTAACAATTTCTATTGATTTACTAAACTTTATTTGTATGAAAATAATTGTATAGAAACTGTTAAACGATGTTTGATCTAATAATTTTTTAGTCAAACTATTGCTTACGTGAAGGACGTCAAATATTTACTAGGTGTGAACATAGCGCTTTGTTGTTTTTCAGGTCATTTATAACATTAATTATTTCGTCTACAATTGATGTGTCCATTGGGATATCCTACCTCACATGATGATGTTCGCAGTTCCAAGGCATGGATGGACTCTGGTACATTTCTGAATATTACTTTTTCCAGATATTAATTTATACAGATTTTGAGGTTGGTATTTTACCATCGTGCCCTTTGAGTAGTTTTCCTACTGGAAAGTCTTTTGTTGGTAAGCTTTTTGGGGATCTTAAAAAGATCCCTAGCCCTGTTCATTCGAGCGACCACTTGTGCCTGACTAGTGAGTTTTTCAGATTACGTGCACTTATTCTTACGAGCATTTCGATTAACCGCGCGGGCAATTTTAGTATATTAAGTCACTCGAATTTGCAGCATTTAATTTGCTTTTATCTGTTTCTATATCTGTTATAAGATTCCAAGTGGAGTCTGATATTCATTGCTTTCTCTCTTTTTTCTTGTAGCCGATATGTTGCTTAGCTGCTGTTAGAACGCATTTCTTTACTGTGTTCCAATCTCCAACAGAGTTTTGAGGGCATTACATTTAGGTATCAACATAATTGTTGTGGACTAAAGAATTTTTAGTCCCAAGGTATCGAATCTTCCTTGAACGAGATTTTTCTTTTATAAGCCGCAATTTTTAATCTTATTGTTCCAATTGAGAGATGATGGTCGCTCGAACAGTCTCTTCTGCTCCTCTTTTGCTCATTTCTTGCTAATTTCTTTGTGGTCAATTTGATTTTACGTGCTGTTGTCCGGAGATACCCAGGGGCCTTGTGGATCGATTTGTCTGGGAAAACAGTTACTCCAATAACAAGGTTTTATGTCGCACACATTTCAACAAACATTTCGCCGTTTACAGATATTCTCCCCAAGGCATTAAAATCCCCTATTACAAGCAATATGTCGCCGCGTTTGACAGATGCCAATCTTCCTTTTATGATATATCGCAAGTTGCAGCAGATGTAGAACATTGTTATCCATCCGATAGATTGGTATGCATTTTCTTTGGTTTCTGTAATCTCTTAATTAAAGGTTAGCGGCAGACTGGACAGCCTTTCTGATCCTGGATTTGGGGCTGCCGAGCAATAAGGGTTGTACAACCCATGGTCAGTTTTTAGAGCTTCAATAAAGATGGCTTTGGCTTCGGTAAAAAAAATGGTGCCAATGTTCGACACATCGGTCAAAGCCTCAACGACACATAGAATTAAATCAAGTGCTGTGTTCGGTTGTGCCGAATCTTTGATACCCTCCACCGACAGTCCCAATGTTTTAGGAGTAATATCTGTATGATGTATATTTAGAATTATAATATTGGGGGTTAAACCTATATTAAATTATTGACCCACAATCAGAAAGTTTAATGCTTTTTTTTTAGCAATTTTTAGTAGCTGAGTAAAATATCATGATTCGTAACAGTTTAAGCTGAACTTAAATGATTTTCAGGAGGGGATTTTATATTGGAGCCATGGTAAGCTTTGAACCAATCATCCCAAAATTGTGCATAGTGATTTCTGGTATTAAAAAACATATATTTCAATACAGCGGAGAAATTAGTTGTAGCGTTTCCAGTTAATTTAACAAGGCTGCTTAAAATTGATCTAGGGTTTATTATGGACCGTATATCACAAAATTGCATAACATTTTTTCTGGCCATATGAAGCTGAGCTGGAATAAAGTTTACCGCAATATCTATATCTGCTACGGTTTTAGGCGTATTTAATTATTTTATCAGAGTGGGCTTTATATGGGGCCTATACACAAAATTGTATAGTCTTGTTTCCTGTTCAATTAAACTGTGATCTACCAAATTTTGTTATGATAGCATTATCTTTTATGAGTTTAGGCATTCTAAACTGTTTTCCGGGAGTAGGGTTTCTATGGGGCTTAGGATAAATTATGAACTGATCTTCACAGTCATATTTCTGGTCCTATAAAATTTGTATGTTCCAAATTTTGTTATGATAGCATTAGTTTTTACGGTTTTAGGCATACTAAACTGTTTACCGGGAGTAGGGTTTATATGGGGTCTGGGGTAAATTATGGACCGATCTACACGAAACTTTACAGCGTGAATTCCAGTCGAATAAAACGAATTTTTGAAAAATCTTATATCATTCTTTGCATTATTCCACTATTTATGTTAGTTTTTGTAACAAAATTATCAATTTTTTTTAGGTAGTTGTTAAACATTTTCATTCACAGCTCTGATCCTACTGAACTACTTAGGATAACTACAAGCAGTTTGACGCCAAGTTTAATTATTTCTTTTGATTTTTTCGAAAGTGAGCGTGTTTTCAACAGACGGACATGGCTATATCGACTTAGAATTACTCAAGGACCCAGAATATATATACTACTTATGGGATCTGAGATGAATAATAAAAACATTTTTACATTAAGTTTGACTTTTATTCGGTGTTTGTGTTGTATTTTACTTATTAATTATTTTTTTATTTCTGTGTCGTGTAGTCCAGTTTTTAATATAAAATTGTTAAAAAGTGCAATACAAATGTAAACCGTAATTTATTTTTATGGAATAAAAATAACCCCTAATGAAGTTCGAAAAAAGCGAACGAAACGTTGGGAAAAGAAAATAAATTAACCATAAATGTTTTTTAATTACATTTGGTAAAAAAAAAACGATTGATCATATTAGCCCGTGAGGAAAACAAAAAACCTCAATATTAATAAAAAAATTTTACAAAGAATGACAAACTTAGTATACCCTCTTCACAACTAATTTTGGCGGAGAGTATAAAAATTAGCGTCGCAATTCGTATCCTTCTGAAATCGTTTTATCTAACCCCCTAAATTGTCCGCCACTGCTTATTTAATTCACAGCTATTTCTCGTACTGCATGAAAGGGCTGTGTCATCTTGAAGTAGGACTTGTTTAACCATAATATGGTTGTCGGTGACAGTAAAATGGTTAAATTAAACATTATATGCTTAAAATTTTCTTTAAAAATTGTTTTATTGGAGATGACCATATTAAAAAATGTTTTTTTCTCTGCGTGTTAAAAACTCAAATATCCACAAGGATTACAATGTGCCATTAGCAAAACTTGAATTGCGAAATATGCAGTCAAAAATTTAAAATTGCTTGCACTACACCCAAATTCACTAGCTCGCAATATTTTAAATCATGGCGGCCACACTCGCTTCGTGATGACGAAATTTTTGTCTGGCACTGACAGGACATACAACAAAGTATTGGGATAATATTTGATGAATTATTGTTAGTTCATATTTAATTTATGAAGATTGAATAAATAAACAAACAAAAAAGTTTTTATTTCAACTAACTGCCTGTTTTTAGAAAACGTAAGACAGTGAGTGAGTGAGAAATTATATTGAAAACAACAATAAAATACGAAAATTTGTTTTTGTTTTTAATATAATTTCTCACTCACTCACTTGCTTACGTTTTCTAAAAACAGGCAGTTAAGCTCATAAAATTGTAAAATAGTTTGAGTATATTTTTACAACATCTTGTATAAATTAATAGTGTTGGGTATAACAAATAACTTCTAATTTGTTTCCAAAACGAGTAAAAATTAATGACGTCGAATCAAAAACTTCCTAAGGATTTACATAATTTGTAAATGTGAACTGATTTCACCAATTTATAATCAAGATTCCCTAAACTAAGGACAGAAAACTGCAAAGGAAATAAAATTTGAGCCATAAAAACAACAATGAGTTATGGCCATTTCCCCAGAATGGTCTACCAGGATGAAAAAATAAAGTCTTGATAATCATCGCCTTTTATTGTTTATTATTATAAAAAAAATGTCTATGATTTTATAAAAGAATGGTTTCATAGCATATATCAGCTGTTTAACTTGGGGAAATTGCGCTGGAAACTGGAAAATTTAATATTTTCTTTTTCAGCTACTTCTAAAGACATTTTTATTTACTTATTTAACATGCAAAAAATATGTTATGTTTGCACTCTTTGTTCACAATCTCTCCTTTACATCAATTGTAAAAGGACTATCAAGTTCTTATGTTAAGGAAATTTTAAGATATTTATGGGAAAATGCATGGTGATAATAATAAAAAAACATAAAGAAAAATCGTACGTTCGCGACCCGTACGGTCGCGACCGGTACATAAGCCAATTAATCAAAAACCAAGAGAGATATTTTATTTTGTAAATACTGGATGGAAACCTACCATCTTTTGCACTAAACATAGAGCTACCCAAATACCATCGAATCGCAAAAAAAAATGATAGGAAAAGTTTTGTTTTCTATATTATTTGTACATTTAAAGCGTACCGACGTACGTTCGTGAACCCAGGAAATGCCCTTATGGGCATTTCCATTATGATGAACATTTAAAATAAAAAAAGTTAATTTTAAAAAAACGCTTAATTTATAGCTCTTAATTACCCCTATAATTGGTGCTAAGATTAATTATGGGAAATGTTCATATTCAAGATCATTTGAAAAAATCAAGCCGTTTGCATGGGACACAAAAGGAATAATTTCTTGGCCAACAATCCTAATGCCAAATTCAGCAGAGCCTGCGACAATGAATAGTGTGACTTATTTTAAAATGTGTGCATTGAATTCCTTTATGGGGCCTGTGAATCTTTTTATTTCACAAAACATTTTAAGTCTATTCTTACATTAAAAGGATTTTTATAAAAAATTTAGGATAAGACTTAATAATCTAATCGAATTATGGCCGTTTTCTCATTAGGCGATTATCTTTTTCCCGATGAAAAAAACTGCGCGTTAAACGAATTTGGTTTTCTTAATGTCTCATTTGCTTTTATTCTGTCGCAAAGCCAACCGGCACTCATCTGCCAATTATTTATTGCCGTACAGATAAATTCATTCAGCTGACTCCTAAATTTTACATGTATTTTGAAAGCTGTTGCCAACTGAAAACAATTTTTTTTGTCGATTTATTGAGAAACCCGAAATCGTTAACAGACAGTTTATTTTTTTAACAAGTTTATGTCGACATTTTATGTTTATGTTTATGTTTATGTCGACCATTAGAGTTATTCAACTAATCAGTCAAAAAAAAAATTAAGTACCAAAAAAATTATGTTTTTTTTCTAAAACTTTGCTAAAATGGTGTTTTTGATAGCACATAAATTCTTATACAGATAAAGTCAAATTTCTTCTTAAAACTTTAAAATTAAAAAATGCAAAACAATTAAGCTTTGTTCACAATAGGCAGCATTATTTTTACTGGTGTTCATAATAAAGAAACCGTTTGCAAATTTCCCCAGAACAATATTTATTATTATTTTTTGCAATGTTTTGTTAAAATTTTCATTAAAAACTAAATAAAATTATTCAACATTTTTCATTTTTCGAATTTATTCTATGAGATAAATTGAAGGAATAGAACTATTACAAAAAAGCTTTATAAAATACATAACTGAAATTTAGCTCATAGAATAAATTCGAAAAATGAAAAATGTTGAATCTATATATGATGAATTTCATGTAAAAATCGAGATGCATTGAACCCGACCCCCTCAGATATCGATGAAATTTTGTTCATAGCTAAATTTGATCAATACAAACAAACTCTCATTTTTAGAAATGACTGTTTTGCGATTTTTTGGGCGTGACACAGTGGGAACGTTTTCGAAAAAACGCGAAAATAGTCGAAAAGAGCTCCATTTAAACTACAATAACTCAGAATCGGCTAAACCGATTTCCATGATCTTGGTATCATTAAAAAGATATTTTAACATACTTTATGACACGTTTAAAAAAGAAAAAAGAAATACACTGTAAAAAAATTTATAACAAAAAAAAATTTTAACTGACGAAAAAACCAAAAAGATCAAGGGTTTTTTTACAGTGTATTAATTTTTTAGAAAGGTTTATCCTTCATCTATACCATATCAAAAAATAAAAATGGGTTCTTTTTTAGTTTTTTTTATATAATTTTTTAAGTAGTGTCACTTCTAGTAATTGCCCTTATATTTTATAACAAAAAAAAATTTTAGGTAACGAAAAACTAAAAAAGATCAAAGATTTTTTACAGTTTTTACTTTTTTAGAAAGGTATTTCCATCACCTATAACATATCCAAAAATAAAAATGGGTTCTTTTTTATTTTTTTTTAAATAATTTTTTCAATTAGTGTCACTTCTAGTAATACGTACCGAAAGTTTTCGAAATAATTCGAATAACAGCGAAAATATCTGGTCACATTCACAAAATAGTTCAACAATTCTAACATTTTTTAAATGTTTACAAATAAAAAACCATCAACAATTGTTTATATTATTTGCCATGTTTTTATTAATTTGTGTTTTATTTTATTTAAATTTTTTTTAAGTTAATTATTTGTAAGAAATTTTGCGCTGCTCAAATTTGGCACAGTCAGAATATCTGCGCACATGTACAAAAGTTTCATTTATCGGAATGAATGAATGAAAGCCTTGAGTTCCTGGTATAGTTGGTATAGTTGTATGGTGGTCTTATATGTTTCTGATGCCCAGTGATAGAGTTGCCTCGTTGTCGGGATTTCATTTTTATTTGCAATACAATAATTTCGAGCACCTCTCTTCAATGTTCCTCCGATTCCATCACATGCAGATTTTCCGTGACTGGTAGCATAAAAGTGCCATTCAGCGTCAATCCCAAAATCAGATTTGTGATGGCATAAATTAATGAAGTTATATTTATTTTTATATTGTGCTCCTGCACCATCTGATACGTAAATGATTTTATTAATATTGTTGGTTATATTGGCCTTCACGAACTGTATCATTTTTGAAATATATAGATGAACTGCTATACTATCATGGGTATTGAAATCAGATATTATGGCGAAGCTTTTATGAGTTAATTTAACGTTATCTGAAAATAAATCTGCATGTGATGGAATCGGAGGAACATTGAAGAGAGGTGCTCGAAATTATAGTATTGCAAATAAAAATGAAATCCAGACAACGAGGCAACTCTATCACTGGGCTCCAGAAACATATAAGACCACCATACAAGTTGCTTACGCAGATGCTGACGAATACAACAACGTTAAAGAAAAGCTATTTTCAAGATATAAAGAAGCTAAAACTATAACAGGAACTCAAGGCTTTCATTCACTCAAGGCTTTTGTACATGTGCGCAGATATTCTGACTGTGCCAAATTTGAGCAGCGCAAAATTTCTTACAAATAATTAACTTAAAAAAAATTTAAATAAAATAAAACACAAATTAATAAAAACATGGCAAATAATATAAACAATTGTTGATGGTTTTTTATTTGTAAACATTTAAAAAATGTTAGAATTGTTGAACTATTTTGTGAATGTGACCAGATATTTTCGCTGTTATTCGAATTATTTCGAAAACTTTCGGTACGTATTACTAGAAGTGACACTAATTAAAAAAATAATTTAAAAAAAAATAAAAAAGAACCCATTTTTATTTTTGGATATGTTATAGGTGATGGAAATACCTTTCTAAAAAAGTAATACACTGTAAAAAATCCTTGATCTTTTTTGGTTTTTCGTTACCTAAAATTTTTTTTTGTTATAAAATATAAGGGCAATTACTAGAAGTGACACTACTTAAAAAATTATATAAAAAAAACTAAAAAAGAACCCATTTTTATTTTTTGATATGGTATAGATGAAGGATAAACCTTTCTAAAAAATTAATACACTGTAAAAAAAAACTTGATCTTTTTGGTTTTTTCGTCAGTTAAAATTTTTTTTTGCTATAAATTTTTTTACAGTGTATTTCTTTTTTTTTTTTTAAACGTGTCATAAAGCCTGTTAAAATATCTTTTTAATGATACCAAGATCATGGAAATCGGTTTAGCTGATTCTGAGTTATTGTAGTTTAAATGGAGCTCTTTTCGACCATTTTCGCGTTTTTTCGAAAACGTTCCCACTGTGTCACGCCCAAAAAATCGCAAAACAATCATTTCTAAAAATGAGAGTTTGTTTGTATTGATCAAATTTAGCTATGAACAAAATTTCACCGATATCTGAGTTGGTCGGGTTCAAAATTTCTGTTTTATCTCGATTTTTAAATGAAATTCATCATATATAAAAATGAAAAATGTTTGTATGTTTGTGTGTTTGTTTGTTTGTTGGCTTATAGACTCCTAAACTACTGAACCGATTTTCCTGAAATTTTTACAGATACATCACGTGAGCCCTAAAAATAAAATAGGCTACTTATTTTTTCGATAGGGGCAGGGGAATTGGTATCCCCCATAGGATGCCAATATTAATTATCGCATATATTAAGATCCGCTGCACGCATTATGCAGAACTTTTGGTAGTAAGATCTTCTGAGCCCCAAAATTAAAATAAAATAGCAGCGGGGGAAGTGGAATCCCCCATAGGACGCCAATGTTTAACATCGCATATCTTAAGAACTGTTATAGTGAGAATGTTCAAACTTTCTAGAAGTCACTCTTATGGTATACTACACTTTTGAAAATAAAAATAAAGCGGGTAGGCGCAGGGGGGGAAATACCTCCCTTAGGATGCATACATTAAATATCGCTCAACTGAAGAACTATTAAAGGGAGAGTCTTCAAACGTGGTTTAAGCTACTATTATAGTAAACTATAAATTTTCAATATAAAAATGGACGGGAGAGACAGGGGAGGAGTAGTACCCCTCATAGATAGAAATATTAATAAGAGCCATTGAACGCATTTTGTTCAACTTTTGGTAGTACGATCTTCTGAGCCCCGAAATTGAAATAAAGTAGCAGCGGGGGAAGTGGTTTTCTCCATAGGACGTCAATGTTTAATATCGCATATCTTAAGAACTGTTATAGTGAGAATGTTCAAACTTTGTAGAAGTCACTCATATGGTATACTACACTATTGAAAATAAAAATAGAGCGGGTAGGCGCAGGGGGGAAATACCTCTCATAGGATGCATATATTAAATATCGCTCAACTGAAGAACTATTAAAGGGCGAGTCTTCAAACGTAGTTAAAACTACTATTATGGCAAACTTTACATTTCAATATAGTAATGGGTGGGGTAGACAGAGGAGGAGCAGTTCCCCTCATAGATAGAAATATTAATAAGAGTCGCTGCAAGCATTTTGTTGAACTTTTGGTAGTAGGATCCTCTGAGCCCCAAAATTGAAATAAAATAGCAGCGGGGGAAGTGTTACACCCTATAGGACGCCAATGCTTAATATCGGATATCTAAAAAACTGTTAAAGTGAGAATGTTCAAACTTTGTAGAAGTCACTCTTATGGTATACTACACTTTTAAAAATAAAAATTAAGCGGGTAGGCGCAGGGGAGAAATACCTTCCATAGGATGCATATATTAAATATATCTCAATCGATAAAATGGTTAAAGCAGTGTTGCGAAGCGCACCGGGTTAAGCTAGTATAATATAAAGTAACCTTCAGAAGGAAATAATTCCCAGTTTCTAAATAAAATTATTTTAAACGTCAGAAGCAATTTCATACAAAGTTATGAAGTTCTAGTTGACTTTACTTTTTTAAAAAGCTTTTGTTACTTTTTTGTTTGGAAAATGAAAAGAATATATATGATACACTTTGGGAAGAAATAAGATAGAAGAAAAAACAAATTGCTGCTCTGATTGAAAACAAAGCTTTACAAATTAACTTGTGGCAATGATAATTAATATTATATTGTGTTAAGAGTACAGTTGGAACATAAACAATAACCAAAAAGATCAAAAAAATACTAGTAAAAGCGCTATGTTAAGATGTGGCGAATCTTTGATACCCTTCACCTAGAGTAGGAATATTTTCAGAATGGGTCTGCTATCTAAGTACTGTAAACAAAAATTAATAAAAGAAATTACCTTACAGTATTATATAGTAAATTCATTGCGGTTTTAATAGTATAAAAGTATATTTTAAAAGTACGCTTTATGTGGGACCTACGGTAAATCATAAATCAGTATTTTCTTAATTCGGCAGTGTGATTTCTAATCTTATGAAACTATGGCACACTCTACTACAATTGGCCTTACTAAGTAACTATGGTAAATTATGGGCTGATCTTTACAAAATGTATCAGTATTGTTTCTTCTCATGCCCTAAGTCTAGACGAACAATAAGTTTGGCAATTATTGCCGTAGCAATTGTCTTATTCTTAACGTGTGCACCTCATAAATATATATTCGAGCAGATGTTAACCAACAAATGTTAACATACATTGTGATCATACATTGTGGAGCAATTATCTTTTAATACAAGCTGCCAAAATCAATTATCAGTTGCAAAAAAGGAAAAATTTAAAACTTTAAACGCACAAAATTTGAATACAACTAGAATTTGGGAATTATTACTTTTCATAAGTTACTTAATTATTTTCAACATTTTTTTTTCGAATTTATTCTATGAGATAAATTTCAGTTATGTATTTTATAAAGCTTTTTTGTAGTAGTCCGATTCCTTCTATTTGTATACACTTCCAGACTATTATCTTGTGTCTTCTTGGTACATTTTACCTAAGCTATTCTTTGGATAGCAATGTTCATATGTTCGCCTCAAATGTGCCCAAGAGTGGAGTTAAACTAGCTGCGGATACTGTAGGGCTATGAATACGACAGTCTTGAACTAGAAGGTTGATCACACCTTCTTAGTTTTGGTTTACGATAACCGTTACAGAACGTCGATGCCAAGCCGGGATGCGTGAAAAACGACGTTTTAAGCAGGAGAAGAAGCGTAAACAACTGCACGGATAGCTATGACTTATGAGAAATAGTGGCCTTCGGAGAACACCCAAGGGAGCTTAACCTTAATTTATGGCGAAGACTTGGGGATGACTGAAGCATTTTCCAGGTGCACTTAAAAGAAAAATCAATCCAAACGTACTCAAATCAATCCGAAGCAGGATTGATAGAACGGTGAGTACGGATTTTCTTGAATCAAGTACGGAAAGATTGATTCAAGTACGGATTTTCTATCCCAAAATACTTAAATTATACATATTCAATCCCGATTTTGTACTTGAAGTAATCCGAAAATGAGATTGATTTAAGTAAAACTAATATTGAATCAATCTCAAAACGCACTTGATTCAAATATTATAAAGTTGATTTTATCTCCAATTCGTGCTTAAGAAAAACCAAAAAAGAAATTAGAAAGAAATAATTATTATGATTGATTTGCTTACCCGTTTTACACCTTAAAGAACGTTAAAACACCAACATCATCCCCCATTATGGTTTTTACTTAAAAAATCTTATGTACATATTTAACTAAAATATAAACTAAATGAGAAGCAAGATTTAAAATACACTTTTTAACCCTTCGTGTTGCACATGAGTCTGGCCAGACCTTTGTTAAATGTGTATAGATAATAAAAACATGCGTAAGCCGGAGGGTTAAACATAAAAATAATACATACATATGTATATATGTATATGTTTTTCTTCTTGTTATGTTGTTTTTGTTGTTACTACAAACAAAACGCAAATCGTTTTGTTCGAACTTGTGTTGTGTTGTTGTAATTGTACAATAAATTTTGAAAAACACACACGTACGCACGCATAAAAGAATGCAATACTGAGAGAGGAGACTAATAAGTTTTATGAGATTAAAACCCCCCTCATTTTGTACTATCTACGAAAAGTCTAATCTTTTTTGTACTTGATTTAAGAATTTTATAATTATTACAAGAAATATCGGGATAGATTTTTTTAAGATATCTCATTAAGGATTGATTTAAGAACGTTTTAGTGTTATTCGTACTTGAATTTTTAAGTGCGATTCGTGATTAAAGTAAGTATAAAAAGATTAATTTATCCCGAGTGTTTTTCTTTCTGTGTGGAGATACTTACGATCAAGGAATCTGTGTCGGCGATTTGAATTACCCCTCCCTGAGCACGACAACAGCGCCTGGAATCTGCTCATCTCTAAACGAAATGGCTGAGCAGTTTGAAACCAGGATCAAGTGGATCCCTGGCTACAGGGTAAAATGGGGAATATTAGGGCAGATGAGCTTGCGAGAGTTGGCACTGCCTTACTGATTACACCGGATTTTGTAGGCGTTGATGTGCCTCTGCTCTTCTGCAAACATCGGCGATCGACTGTTGATATTGCTAGTGAAAGATGGGCCGTGAACACTGGATGCAGGATTTTCAGGCTGACGGGTCAACCATATCTCAACTACCGACGACCAAGAGGAGCGTATCTCTTTTGGTATTGTGTTGAAACGGGAAGTAGAATACCTTCTCCGTCTGTGTACTACTGGCCGAAATAGGACCAGCCACCTTCGGCGAATTTCATGATATCTGTAGCGTTTAACTGGAGTGTTTTTAACCACGTTGGAATTTCGGATTGGCTCTACGGTGGGGGTTCTGTTTAACCGAACTCCACGGGATCACAATGAACCATTGGCCTTAAGTGCATCAGATGGATACTGACCGTCATTTCTACCTAACCTCCCTAGTTTTGTAACCAAAATATAAACTTTTAAGGCAGCTTTCCTGCGGGAAATTTGTGTCAATTGTTCCAACGGACTGGTCTGGGATTTGTGAAAATAGAACAGGTACCAAAAGAGAGAGAGCTCATGACTAGTGCAAGGAGATCCAATCATTTAACTGGTAAATGATGAGCAAAACGGTTGAAAAAGTAATGATTACAGTACAGTCTTCACTGGTGGTGTGACACATTTTTTGGGACTTTCTTAAATTTGGTTCTTAAAATTATTCCTAGGACCTGTTTCACTGAAATAATACTACATTTTTCGAAATAATACTACATTTAAGTAACTTACCCCAATCATGTTTATTGAGAATAGATGTGTGAGTGGTCAAATGGTGTCAATTGACCACCTCCAATGACAACTCCATGTAAAACTGATAGGTCTAATTCATATAAAGTGTTAGAACTGGAACCGGTCTCTACCACCAAAGACCTATCACGGGACTACATTGGTGTCAGTACGCTTTCCTCTTCCCTCATCCGATTGTACTGTTTTTCAATCCCAAATTTCTTAACGGAACTAGAAAGAATTTGATGCAAATATTGCTGTTTTCATTTGAGTTTTCAAAAGGGAACGTGATTTTAGCAGACAGACAGACAGTCGGACAAGTCTTAACCGATTTAGAATTGCTTAGTGATACAAAAAATATATACTTTTCTAAGATAAATATTAAAAAAGTTTCAAACGGAATGATAAACTTAGTATACCCTCATTCACCACTAGTCGTTAAGGGTATAACAACTTTTTAACTAAAATAGTTGAATATCACTCAAAGATGGAAGTTGGACATCAAGTATCCAATTTCAAGTTGAGCACACAAAGTTTTATTTACTAAATACTTCCTTCATAAACCAACAGACTGATAAAGTTTATAGAGAAAAACAAGTATTTAAGTATTTAATTGAAATACATTTTTTCTTTAAAGCTCTTTTTTGTAATACTCTTAACTGTGACTGACTTAGACGTATTTCATGTCCACATTTATCATTTAGTTATCCAACCGTTTAAAATCTTTAATGCCTTGACCATGACAATTGCTTTAGTTTCAATTTCAAAATGTTTTTTTTTTGTGTGTTTGTGGAAAATGCCACAATATATTTATTTGAAAAGTACTCGCATTTGTATTCGAATCGTCACAAAGGCCAACATTAATTTCATTACAAGTTCAAATTCAATCATCACGAATAATGGAATTTTTCTTATTAAAGCAAAAAAAGAAATGTTGTAAAATTTATAAATTTTATTGAAATTACAAGATAATTCCAGCAAACAACACTGATCAAAATAAACTTGTTAATGAACGATTCTGCAATGGCCAGATTTAATGAATATTTTACTTTAAACCGTTTAGGCGGCAAAGCAAACAAAAAATAAAATTAAAACTGAAAAGACATGCATGAAGCACGAGTTCAGCGTTGCCAAATTTGCAGATTCAGTTTCGCAGTTCTGAAGTTTCTGTTTAAAAAATGAGATTTGTTTTTGTAAATTGTGCAGATTTTAATCTCAATTTTGCTGTACTATTTCTTATCTTTAAATTCATTTGCTTAATTCATACCCGTACAAAAGTGGCAATCTTAAAGATTCAAATCAACTACAAAAACGGCTTGGCAAACACATATTTGCTGCTTACAAATAAACAACGCGAACTTTATTATTATTTTTTTAAATAAATTCTAATAAAATACTTTTATCCTCGACATTTTGCTTGTGTTTCTTCTTCTTCTTCCCCACTCTGCAACATTTTTAATAAAACGATTAAATTTAGCACTAGAACCCCTTTCAGACTCAGCAAGTTAGTAGCGCAAGTTACTTACCGAGTACAACAAAGTCTGCACTGAATTTGTTTTCCCTACCCCGACCTTACCGCTGACGTCTACAAACAAAGAGTAACTTGCAGTGTGTGAAAGGGATCTAGGCATCGCAAACTTGTTGAAAAATATTCAACGTTCAAGGAATAATTGAACATTTAAAATTTTTCTTCCAACATGCTTTAATCGTTTGCCAAAGGACATAAAGAAATGATACATTATTGTACAAACTTACACTTGTGTTCATTAGATTTGGCTTTCACTATAGAATTATTTCCCTGATGACGTTGTGTAATTTGTGTCGCTGAATTTTTAGTTGCTTTTTGTTAGTTGACAAATTAAATTTTGATTTTGCTTTTTTATGAAAATAACGTTACTTTTTTCTGGATTTGCAGCTGTTTTAAAAAAAAATATGGCAACGCTGCATGATTAACAAGTATTGACTGGCTGACGGCATTTATGCATAAATTTGTGTCATTGTTGTTGTTTTTCTCATGCATTAAAGTTGTGGTCGTTTTTTTTTTTTTTTTTGCATGGAACTTTGTTCCAAACTTGTGACATTTGAAAACCACCGAAGAAACCATCTCGTAGAACCTGTTTGGAAATTAATTTATGCCCATCTTGACATTAGCCATCTTTGGTAAAATGTTGGCCGATAAAACTGACACTCGTGCTGCTGTTGATTTTTTACACATGTTCATTTATTTTATTAATTTTTTTATAATTTACGCTACATTCTTCTCTTTAATTTAAACTTCTTTCTTAATCAGGTTTGTTACACAAAATCTATTGAATATTAAAGAATTCTACCACATTTAAACATCAGTCAATTGTGGCGCATAAATGGGCATGATTTGAACTTAAATATTTGCGAATCGAGAATATCTTAAAATTTCTCTTAACAGTTTTTTAAAGCACATACCTCTTGGCGTTGCACTTTTATAAGAAACTTGTCTGGGGCTCAAAATTGGAAGATCCTAAAAGATCTTGGCTGAACAGAGTCCTGTCTGGTACCAGTTGAGAAACAGAAGACCCCAAGCAGTAAAACCAAACCTGAACTGATTATAAGTGGCAGCCCTTTAGCAATCACGTTCTAGCTGATTAAGCCTTAAAATTATCATATTAATGCCGGCTAATATAGGACGCGTGGCCCTGCGTACTGTTGTCATTTAACAGCTACTGCTAAACAAGAGGTATGTCCTAGGTTCGGGCAATCATGTGTTTTAATTTTGACCTCTGTGTTATGGTTCACGGGTTTAAATTATAGTGTAATTAGACCGACGGACTCTTGACCGTTCCTCAAGTATTGTTCTAGGGCGGTAAGTAATAAAATGTTTTTAACTTACAATGTAGAACAAAAGTTCCAGTAGAGATCAATCAGCAACTAAATACTGGGGTCTAATCACCGCAGTCGATATTATCATATCGAATAAACTTTAGAATTTTTTTGCATACGATAGACACTGACGTATCGAATGAAAACTACATAAATGTAATGTCGAGTTACTCGATATCGAATGCTATTATTTCTAATTCAATACATTTCATTCGATATCGAGTTTCATGATACCAAAATAAATAATTTCGATCAATTTTGCTCGATATCGTATGCAAAAGCAATCTGCATTAAAGAAAGTTTTCCAATACTCTTACTTTTTGATCTTTTTAACATTTCAAAGTTTACTCGGGACATTTGCATATAATATTTTGTTCACAAAAAAGTTTCAAGATTAAAAATGTTCTGGAAAACCAGAAAAATTCTACGTTTTCTACTTCTACTACTTGCGTAGAGAAGACATCTGGGGCATATGTAATAAATCGTCAGCTCAGAATTGGTTTCGCGCATGTTATGGTTAAATTACCATGATATGCGCCAAACCAATTCTGAGATGACGAAATACCAATATGATATGGGCGTTTCCATTATGTTTAAAAAAGTAAGAAACGGAAGAAGTGAGTAAATTTGATTTTGGGAAATTTTTCGGTTTTAAGATAATTGGAAAAAACCAAGTCGGGACGGGACAAACAAAATTAGTTTTCTTGGGCAACAATATTAACACCAATTTTAGGGAAACGTGTGCATTATTTTCTCTTGAAAATGGTTTTTTGTTTTACTAAAACATTATTTATTATATATTTTTTTTTTTTTTTTTAATTATAATCAATGTCGCGAGGGACATGTCGCTTTGTTAATTTTTCGCATGTTTACATAAAAACAAGCCTACTTAAAAAAGCCAGCTGATATTTTAAATTAATAAACAATTGTTTACATCGAGCCCTAACCGCGAAAATAATGTAAGCGACATGCTTTTCAAATTTCGTTTTTTTGAATAAATGACTTTATTGGCAACACTTGCATCATCTCCTAAAATGTCATGTTCACATAAGGTACCGTTACGATTTTATAGCAAAAACAATTTTAATGAAAGCGACAAAATTTATATGAAATAAAATAAAAAAGCTCTCTCCTGTAAAATTTTATTTTTGGCGCTTACGTTATTTTCGCGGTTAGGGGTCGACATAATATCAACAAACTAAACAAAAATAATGTGGAAAGTTTGAACAAAATATTGTGTAGTAAAAACATTTAATTAAAATGGTATTAGGAATATTAAATACCGAATATTAAATTCGAAAAGGTATTTTCGAAATAGTCAGTTCTAGCTGCTTTACCATCCCAAAAAAGGTGCAACAATGCAATATTCGAAATTATATAACAAAATCTTTTATTATACACATTGACAAAATAAAAATTCATTGGGATATAAGAACGTTTTAAGATTTCATTAACTAAAAGACTTTCCTTTTAATAACTGTCCGACTCTATCGAAGGCTTCTTTTTCATGTGGGGTCTCCTTCAAAATTCCTCACCTTGTGTTTATTTTGCATTTATGCTCTTCTTTCGAGTTTACATCTAACAGGTCTACCAATACAAGAGCGACAAGTATTTTTTGTGTCGAAACTTTTAATTTTTGTACAATAAATATAACACAAAACCTCCTTAACGCGGATGATTAATTAAAAATGAATTGGCAACAAAATTTTTAATATCTCAAAAATTATTGTTTTAATATCTAAAAAATTATTGTCTTAGACCGCATTTACATCTATGCAATTAACGCCGAGTTTTTTTTTCTATTTTCTTTTAAAGTAGTTTCTACAAAACTCTTTTCACATTTACATTTACATTTTTTCCAAGCATTTTTTCAACTTTTTCAACCCCGTTTTCTTCCCTACACCTCTTGCTAACAAACAAAAAGTTGCATGCGAAAGTTGCGGCAAGTTGCCGCGTTAATTGCATAATGTAAATATGGTCTTATTTAGATTGGCCTGATACATATTCACTCAAATCGCCTTTTTTCCTTTAATCATACTAATGATTCCTTTAGCCAGTGCCTTCCACTTTTGGAAAGCATTCCGCATTCTTTTGCTGACTTCGGCTAAATTTTATATAATTTATGTATTTACATTAAGACCGCATTTAGATCCATGCAATTAATGCCGAGTTTTTTTCTATTTTCTTTTAAAGTAGTTTCTACGAGACTCTTTTCAAATTTTCATTTACATTTTTCCCAGCATTTTTTCAACTTTTTCAAACACGTTTTCTTCTTTACACCTCTTGCTAACAAACAAAAAGTTGCATGCGAAACTTGCGCAAGTTGCGGCGTTAATTGCATAATGTAAATATGGTCTAATACAAACTTATTTTAAAATTTGACACCAACTTTACACCAATTTTATATTGTTCCAGTTCACAAATTTTTTCTATTTTTGGCAAGGCTTCTTTGTCTTAACTGTATTAATAAGCACTATTTTCTTAAATATTTAAGTAGCTTTCTTTCTACATGTACTTTCGACATACTGAAATGAATTTAGTTTTTCAATGTCACGCGGTACATCGAAATATGTTTACAAAAACCAAAAGTAAGAACGTGCCGTTTTGTATTAACCTAATATGTAGTACATTGTGCACTCTTTATATCCTCAGTAAGAATTTAGGGAGCAAAAGCCAATGCTAAGAATTCGCAATAGAAATATCCAAGTAACAAAACATGCTTTTGTTCGACTTTGCATTTGAATATTTCGATATCGGTTACGAATAACTGCAATTTTTTTTTACATCAGCTAAATTCGATTGTTGGAATTTTTTTTTTTTTTTTTTTGTCTCGATGGAATTACCCATATTTATTGCTATGATCTCTCAGAGTATCTATTTGAGCACTGATTTTTGTGTAGTTGTGTCCTGAATTCGTCATTGCTTTACCAAATACAATTTGTCTTTCTTCTTCTTGTTTGTGAATATATGAATTTTTAAAAAAATTTGCGATAATTCTTCATTCATATGAAATGAAAAAAAAAAAAATAACATTTTCTATCTTATAAAAAAAAATCATAGATTTGAATGACAAATTTTTTGTATTTTTGGACAAAAAACAAAAAAGTTTTCAATTTACACTTTGAGGTCAATATGTCTTAAACTTGCAGATTTTATTGCGTTTTCTGTTATTTTGACGCACTCGTCATTTTGCAATTACATATGTACATCTTTTAAATATATACTGTTACCAAGGAGTCTTATGGCTTCTATACCTGTAATTTTCTTAAATTTTTTTTTCTTTACAAGTTGTAACAACGGCAAAGAAATTAAGTAGCAGCTAGTTGCAAGGGTAGCCAGAATGTCGATTACGCTGGTTTAAACTTTGATATTGTTACAAGTACAACTGTTGCTATAAGTCTTATAAGTTTAACAGTTTTATTTGGTTTAATATCTTTGGTTTTTCTAAAATCTTTATGGATGAAGTTTCCTGATGATCTGGCCTAAGCAACCAGTGAGATGCGCATAGGAATAGCTTATCCCATCAACAATAAATTTCAAGTGTTTTTATCAAGAATAAAAACTGGGAATTAAGCACGAATAACAAAATCTTTTGAAATTAATATTTTTTAAAAATCTTTTTAAAAAACTAAGTTCTTAACTGAAAGACAGCTTCTTAATGGTTATCATTTCTATTTGAGAATATTTTCCTATAAACTTATTAGATTGTCTCGGCCAAGTTTATTTGAAAGAACTATGCTTAATATACTTGAGATACAACAGATATTTCGGGCTGATGAAGAATTAGCGTTGCTACTCACTTACGATGCATTTAATAATCATTAGAAATATTACAAGGAAATTTTTCCTTTCGTTGAAAAACATAACAAAAAAAGTAGTTCCTAACGAAGCGCTTTGTAAGGGAGAAACGTAAAATTTTCGCTTATCATATCGCTTACGGAAGACATGAATTTAATATGGGAAATCGCTTTGAAGCAGTGTTCGAAAATAAACAGTACATTATTTAACGTTCGGCTCACACATCCAGGAACGATATCAATTTTTTTAGTGATTGTGTAGACATACACAACCCTTAATACCGTTCGTAACTATTTTCAAGAAAGAACCGAACATTATATAATGTTCGGTTCTTCGTTAAAAAACAGAACAATTGTAGTGATACTGTAGAAAAACATTATATTTTAATGTTCTATAATGTTTTTTCGTGTATGTATTTTGTTTTTGTAAAAATGTTTTTTTTTACCAGCCAAAAGGGACGAACATTAACGAGCCGAACCGAACACATTGAAGTTTGTGGATTTTCAAAAAAAACCCGAACGGAATTAAATGTTCACATCTTTTGTTGAGTTTGATAAAAACAGTAATATTTTTGTGTTCGAAAGATGACTAACGGGGAAACGTTATTTTTTTTAATGATTTTTTACACAAACACTATTAGCGTTTGTGTTTTCCACAAATCTACCGAACCGAACATTAAAAAACGATATTTAGTGTTTATTTTCGAACACGGCTTTGAAGCAATACATTTTTGACACAGAAAGCGCTTTATCCATCCAGCGCATATAAAAATTGGGGAATGTTGTTTTGTTTTGTTGTTACCGTTATTTATTAATACTTTACAAACCTTACAAGCCTGTTTCGTAGTAAGTCTGAGTTCATACGGACAAGATTGCTACTTTATAGGCGAGAGGGACGAGGGGAAAAGAAACGAGTACACAGATGCATGTACTGTCTTTACGTTTTGCTTTCTTATTCGTTGTTTAATTTTGTTTTTGTTTTCAATATCAAATAAAACAAAATAAAAAACATGTCGTCAACATGACATGAATCATTTGAACGCCAATTCATGTTCAAAGAAGAAAAAGGAAGAATCTTGTCAATAAGATATGAGCCGTATGAACTCAGACTAAGGGAATGTCGTGTCACTTCAAATGTTATATTTTTTTAATTTGTTAAGAATTTGATCACTTACCTTACTGCATCTGTGTATTAGTACTTGAGTAGCGAATAAATGTGCGCTTACTTTTTAAAATTCACTATAAGTGCTTTGCAAAACAGAATAGGAAAATGTTATCATATTAATGGACACTTTAATCTTTCGGAAATACTGCTGAGTAATGGAATTTTCTGCTGAGGATGTAAAATGAAATAACGATAATTTACAGCTACAATCAGAACGGAATATTCGGGTGTGTTCTAGAATCCGAATCCACTCGAAAGTGGATTACTTTAGCATTTTTGGTGTTCTGCATTTCACATCCACAAGTTTTTATTCGTTTTCAATTAGAGTAGTAATGGGTTGGTGAAAGTAAAACGAATCGAATTTTATTCTAATATTTGATAACATTTTTAACAAAAAAAAATAATTTTGTTTTAAGCTTAAAATCTTCTTTATCCAATTTATTCAAAAATATATCGTTATCTAAAATGCAAAAGTCCCTCCCTAACTTACCCTAAATTTAAAATCTACTTTTTCATTATTTTGATGTAATTACAGCTTATTTTTTAACGATTTTTATGTTATTTTCAGGCATTTTGTTTTTTTAATCGATTTAGCGATCTCAAATTAGTTTTTTTGTTTATTTAAAATTTTGCGATTTTTCGTGAATTTTAGCCATGTTCACGATAGAAGCGATTTGTTTCAGTAAGTTTTCTGATTCTTTACAGCTTTAACGATTTATAATAAATAGTAGACTTTGCTATCATGCCGATGTTTGCAAATGTTTGCGAGTTTCCGCGAATTTAGCAATTTTTACCTAATTTTTGCCAATCCTTATAGTTTTAGGGACGTTTAATCAATTATATGGCTGGTTTGAAATATTAAAAATTTACGCGATTTTTGCAATTTTTTTGTTATTTTCCGACATTTTATTTTTTTTACCGATTTAGCGATTTCAAATAAATTTTAGTGTTTGTTTAAAAGTTTGCATTTTTTCGTGAATTTTAGCCATGTTCGCGATAGAAGCTATTTTTCCCTGTGATTCTTTACAGCTTTCACGATTTTAAAAAAATATTAAACATTGCTATGATGCTGCATTTAGCAAATTAGCGATATTTAGTCCAAAAAAGATTTTTCGAACCAAAACTTCGAATACACAAAAACATGCGGATTTGAGAACACCAATTTATGAATTATGCGGATTTAAAAAATTTTTCGTTTTCAATTCGAGTCGAAACCTAGAACATACCTGATTATAACAAATTGGACAACAAACCGAAATGTTTATTTAAACTTAATGCAATTATTATAATTCGCGACCTTAGGACAACAAGTTTCTATCTTATATGCATGTAGTTTAGGTGCAAATAGAACCTTGATGTCCTAAGGACGCGAACTGTTGTCTTTTTAAGGAAATCTTGCATTATGGAATGCAACTTTCGCAACACTTCTCAGAGACACCAGTTGATCCATTTTAAGATCTTTTTCCATATTTATTTATTAAATCCTCAAAAATATAAAGATTTCAGCTAGAAACAAGGACTTGAATATACCATGAGACGTGGAGGTAAAACTTTTCCATAGTGAAAACCTAAAACAGGGCATTGAAGTGTTACATTAACCTCTTTGTTACTTAGACCTTGTCCGATTTAATTTTGCGTTTCTCGTTAAATTCAGAATAGCTTCAGTCAAAATTGCGAAAATGTAATACTTGGTGCAAAAAATTATACGAATATAATAAAGTTAGAAAAAGACGACATTGCGTATGATACAAGTAATACTTTATAACGAACAATTTCTTTCGAAAAATACTTTGGGTGAGTTCCCAAAAACCAAAATACATTGCAGTGATGCTGTTTTGCTACTGTTTCGATACAAATTTACGTAAAATTATTTCTTTACCCACTTACAGCTACATTTACAGTTGACAGAAAATGAACCAATTGTAGTGGTGACTGTAAGAAAAGATAAACTCACTGTTAAGTGTTGTTGTTTTTGTTTAAGGTCTGATATTGTTACAAGTAGAACTGGCGTTTATAATTCTTATTTGCTTAACAGTGTTATTTGTATAATATCTTTTTTTTAAATCTTTGGACGAAGTTTCCTGACGATCCGGCCGAAGCAACCTTCCCTGCGCATAGGAATACCTTATCCCATCAACAATAAATTTAAGGTTATCAATAGTATGAAATGTGAATTTAGCACACACATTTAAAGGAAACCTCGGTTACGTTTATTATACATTTAGGGACGTATGGCATTGTTAGTGTTTAAATGGATGCGTTTAGCTTTGCATGACTTTGATCAGTTGCCCTGCAAATGACGTTTTGGAATTCAGACTTTTGTTCCTTCTTTAATTCTAATTATTCTTTATCGCAAAAAAAACAATCCTTTAACACGATTCCTTTTATTTCAGTATTACAAAATTTCGATTTAATCTTAACACATGCAACTTTTTACATGAATAAAACAAATTTGTATCTGTACCATCGTATACTAACAACAAAAAAAACTTCAGTTAATGTTTAAAATTTTTCTAATTCATACAGTTGCAAAAAGGCAATTTTAGCAACCTATTACTTAATCAGAACGTACGTAAGTACGTTTGCTCACACCTAGAAGTTATAAAAATCATAAGTGAACCATGAAACTGAAATAAAAATTAATGAGAATTTTTCATTTCTAACTCCCAGGCCAAAAAAAAAAACACATTGTAAATGATTAAAAACGGCAGCGAACAATTGGAAAAAACTATCAACTGCAACAAACAAAGTGCAAAATGTTTAATTGTCACACGTCATTCACAGAGACAAAGCAACAAATAACAACAATGATTCTATTTTTACGAGGTAATTAAAGTTTAACAAAAAAAAAAAAAAAAAAAATGACAAATCCAACGAAAAATAAACAATTTAGAGTTATGATGATGTGCTCACAAAGAATATTAAATCTAAACAACAGCTAAGAAGACAACAAATCAGCCAAGTCATAAGCTCAATTACACAAAGTGTCTGTGTCTGTCTAGCATTAGAAGAAGATGCAGCAATAAAGAACAACAAAAACAAAACTAAATTTTAAGATGGATAAAATTAAACACGTTTAGTTCACAATTAACGCAGCATACAAACCAAAATTTTTTCATTCAAGTATACAAATATGTTGTACATACGTACATGAATTAATTCTATACATCACTGCAACCTTCTGGCCTAATGAAATAATAACAAACAAACAAAAATTAAATTAGCATAATTACTTTAAGTAGAATTAATGAAAATTATGTAATAACCCAAGTTTTTTTCCAAAGGGTAGATTGTTATAGACATTTTCATTATGTTGCTGGTTTCTTGCAAATATCGATAACAATTTAACAAAATATTTGTTTTATTTTTGTGCTGCACATCAAATAAACAAAATGTCTGAATGAAATTAAACATTAAATTGTATTTTAATGATATTCTTTTAGTAGAATTTTTATTGAAAATTAAATATAAAAAGAACATAATGTAAAAGGCAAACACCACTTAAACAACTGACATTTTCAAACTTGAGAGTTTATGGTCATAAAAAATAAAATAATGAATATTGCAAAAACGAAAAAATTCTTAACAAAATTGCTTAAAACAAAAATAAACTAAAAGACAAGACAAACAAATAAACATATGCAAACATTTTGATTTCATCATAACCACATATTTTTTTTATCAATACAAATAAATTAAAGAAATATGTTTTTTTTTATTAAATTTTCCACAAGAAATTTGAATTTTGGCTATAAAATTAATTCTGTTCATAAATTTATATGTATATGGGTAAAAAATATTTCAAGACTAAGCATAAGTCATTTCAATTAGCATAAAATCCACTTAGACTTTAAACAAAATAACTTTAAATTTCTCAAAAAACAAAAGACTTTAGACACAAACATGAAATAAATGAAACATTGCTCATAGACTTAAGACACAAACATGAAAAAGTACTAAAGAACCAGGAACAAAAAATTGATTTTCACAAATGGTAATAAATCGTCAACATCGTACTTTCTGGGTTGTACCTGAAAAATAAATTAAATGTGTTTACTTTGTTATTTTAACTCAGCAAACAGTGCTGCCAACTATGTTTTCTATAACAGTTTTTTTTTATAAGGGTGATTTTTTAAGAGCTATAGGAAAGTTAAAAAAAAAACACATACAATTCAGAAACATGCATGAAATCTTTATTTGAATCGATAGTACGGTCCATATAATTGAATGTTTGAAGATTATTTCATGCAAATGTTGACCGTGACTGCGCCTCAAATGGTCCATCCGCTTAGTCCAATTTTGGCATACTCTGAATAAATGCTTCAATGTTGTCTTCCAATGCATCAATTGAAGCGGGCATCTGAGTTTAGACATGAGCTTTAACACAGCCCCACAAAAAATAGTCTAAAGGCGTTAAATCGCACGATCTAGGCGGCCAATTGACCGGTCCCGAACGTAAAATAAAATGTTCACCGAACTCGCCTCTCAATAAGCGTACTGTGTGGCATGTGGCACCGTCTTGTTGAAACCACATGTCATGCAAGTCAAGCTCTTGCATTTTGGGCAAAAAAATAAATTTGGTGCGACATTTAGTCACAATAGCCCGAATAGCTGCTTCAGTGGATCGATTAAACTGACCATAAAATGGAAGAAGCGCGCGGTGAACTGTCTTAACAGAGCACGCATTTTGATAATAAAATTCAATAGTTTGCAAGCGTTGTTCGTTTGTAAGACGATTCATGGTTAAATTATAGACCCAACTGAAGATGTTTGACAGTGAAACAAAACACGAAACGTGCGTCAGCTGTTTAAACCAGTGTTGCCAAAAAGATAATAGTTAAAAAATCACTCATATTAAAAAAGTTGTTAAAACGACAAATAATGAGCTTGTATACACCTTACAACTTTTTGTAAGCGTAGTGTAAAATTATATTTACAGATCAACCGAAATCAGCTCCCCAATTTCTATTTGTCATACACTGAAAGAATTTTCTTCGCAATACCAATGAATTTTGACATTAATCCCATGAAAAATTGCATTAAAAAGGAACTTATGCAGCGCTTCGTTGGATCAATGAAACCTGTTTCATTAAAAGGATTTAATGAAACATTACATTAGATCTATGAATATTATTCATTGAATGAATACTTTCAATAAAGTAAAAATTTTTTTTTTTAATTTTTAATTATTTTTTTTTTTCTTATCTTATTTTACTTTATTTTATTTTTTTCCTGTCTCTGGCGGGATTTGATCGCGCAACCTCGGTGCTGATAGATTAGCTCACTACCAGCTAGCCTACCGGGGCAGTGTAGTTTTTGGATAAAAAAACTATGTTTTTTACTCAATTAAGAGCGTTAATATGAGATTAAATTGTCCATAACAACAATAACAACGTTGATTGAAAGTGGATGGAAAGTTTTTGTTTCATTACTATAATGACGTTTTTATTGTTATAATGAAAATTTAAATTTATGAAGGCAATTATTGAAATATGTTGCTTTTATAAAAAAAATTTTTTAATTCATAAAATTAATGGCATACATGCAACATTAGATGTATGAAATTATTCAATCTTACATTTTTTATTAGAATCAAATTATTAACAATTAAACATTTTTTGTAAGGAAACTATATTTTTGTGTTAATTCATGAATATAGTTATGTTTGTATATTGTTTTTTTATGTTCCCAATTAAAATTTTTTGTTTAAATTGGACAAACTTAAGTTTTCATATATCCAATGAAAAATTTTAACGTAATTACGAAATCCAATGAAGCGATTTTAACTTCATTATAACTATGAAATTCCATTTAAACAATGAAAATTTTCATTTACCCAAGGAAAATTTTTTTATGAAAATGATTCATTAAATATATGAAGCATTTTTCTTTCAGTGTACTCATAATGTACCACAGCGCTTTAAGTAGTTAAGTTGGCTGCTTATTGCTAAAAAGTAATAAAAATGTATCTACTTTTAGGTGAATCTTCTTTATGGGTTTTCCATTTTCTGAGTTTTATTATTTGTAAGTGAACATTATTGTTCGTGACATAACGTTGACGCCCTTACCCATTAAAAAATGCTTTTATTTTGCGAAGCACTAATGGAACATTATAAAACGTAAACGCACACAGATGCGATAAGATATGTCAAAATGTTCCAAACAAATCCCATTTAGAAGGCCATAACATTTCTATACCGCAGATCTGTAAGGTAGAATATTAAAGAAAAAGTGCAACAAGAAGAAATTCAATATGTAAACCTGATTGTTACGTCAACCAGTTTCTGTATGCCTTGAATTTTTAATTTTTTTTTTTATTAAATGAACTTACAATAATTAAGCACATCTTATTCTAATTCTAAGTATACGTTATTAAAAGTAGGACGAAAATTCTCGTTATAGTTGTTTTTTTATTTATTTATATATTTACTAGCTGGCCCGGCAAATGTTGTTTTGCCATATAACTTATTTCTTTCAGATGTTACAGTGTCTGCGTGCCAAATTTAAAAAAAAACCGAGTGATTAGTTAAGAAGATAATCAAAATGATAGGCTATAGTTCTTTCCAGATGTTACACTACTGCATGCCAAATTTTAAGAAAACCGGTCGATTAGTTAAGAAGATAATGGGAGGGGGAGCTTTTACCCTTCTTGCCCTGTTGCACATCCTTCTCCTTATTTCCTTTCAGATGTTACAGTGTCTGCATGTCAAATTTTAAGAACCCGTTCATTACTTTAAAAGAGGTAGGGAAGGGCAGCTTATGCCATATTTTGCGCCCTCTAGCGATATAAAATATTCTCTACGCCCTATTCTCATACCTAATAAGTACACATAAAAAATGTCATAAAAATCAGTCAAGATATTTGTATGGGTATTATATAGACAAATATAAATGCAATATCTCCATAGCCACTGGCCTGCAAGCTTCACATAAACCATCTACAGACTATCCCCAACGTACCCTGATTTGAAATTTTGGTTGAAATCAGTCGACCCGTTTCCCCAGTTAGTGGTGACATCAAAGTGTACACTTCTGGTCCAGCTCACGAGAGGTCAAAGCTGGAGCCGAAAAATTTAAAATGTCATCTTAAAAAAGTCCAAGGTTCATTTTGAGGAGGGTACATCGAGCACTTTTTTGGTGAGTCGCTCTAATATATATATATATATATATATAATTTATATAATTTATATATATATATATATATATTAGAGCGACTCACCAAAAAAGTGCTCGATGTACCCTCCTCAAAATGAACCTTGGACTTTTTTAAGATGACATTTTAAATTTTTCGGCTCCAGCTTTGACCTCTCGTGAGCTGGACCAGTTTAAAAAAGGGTCTAATTTTGTATGTTTTGTTAATTTGAGAATCTGTTTCCTTACCAACTTATACAAATTGGGTATGGTAAGAAAGGTTTTTTTAAGGCGCACCGAACTGTATATACAATTTGTCCAAGGACGATCATCCATGTCCTTTTTTTTAAGGATTTTCTGTAAAAAAAACGGGTTTTGAATTTTTTGTTCGGGGTTGTTTGTAATAAAAGTGCCAAATTAACATATTTTAAACTTTAGTCGATTTAATTAAATACGTGTCTCAGCTTTTTTTGAAATTCGTGCTGGTTCGTGTTTTGGCAAAAATGCAATGGGGTGGTAACCCTTCGTTTTAAATAGGACAATAGGGGTATCAAATTTTATCTTTTGACAAGTATATCATCTTTGTATGTAAATAGTTTAGATTTTTGCAAATTAGATGCATTTTACACGGTGCTCTGGAATATATAGAAATGCAATTTTGTAGTAACTCTAATATGATAGCGGATTTAGTTTCTAGATCATGTATGGATGAAAACCTTTCTTACCATACCCAACTTATATAAGTTGGTAAGGAAACAGATTCTCAAATTGACAAAACATACAAAAATAGACCCTTTTTAAACTGGTCCAGCTCACGAGAGGTGAAAGCTGGAGCCGAAATATTCAAAATGTAATCCTAAAAAAGTCCAAGGTTCATTTTTAGGAGGGTACATCGAGCACGAATTTTGCTTCCATACAACTTGAGTCGCTCTAATATATATATATATATATATATATATATATAGATTTATAGTTGGTACCTTCAAAAGGGTGAATAAATTTTAAGGGCCGATGTTGATTTTGAATAAAACACAAATTATTAGAGTTCGTTATCATCTCAAGATAGCGAACACCATTCACAGTAACTGCCTGACCGGCCTCTTTTGAAATAATACGGCCCGATGATGCCGCCAGCCCATAAACCGCACCCAACACAGTTACTCTTTGTGGGTGCATTGGTTTTTCGACAATCACTCTTTGATTATCATTCGCCCAAATGCGAAAATTCTGCTTATTGACGAATTCACTGAGGTGAAAATATGCCTCATCACTGAAGATAATTTTGCACGATATGCATTTTGATTTGAACGCCCATTTTCATAATAAGCCTGAATAACTTGAACGCGTTGCTCGATTGTGTATCTTTCCGTGGTTCGAATTGAGTTAGTCTCAAGTTGAGAAATGTCAAATGAAATACAGAAAAAACTTGACGTGGTTCACATTCAACATCGGCCCTTAAAATTTAACCACCCTTTATTACAAAACATAAATGTGGACTTAGTTATTTGGTTTACAGTTGAAGAAAAAATGTTTTAAGTAGTAACAAAAATCATTTTTAAAATCATGGTAATTAAGTTACAACGATTGAGCAGGTAATAAGAAAATACTAAATACCTGTTATTTTATTTTGAGTTAAAGTTATGAAATAATAAATATGTGTTATTAAAAAGTAAAAGTTTTTAGTATGAATAAAAGTGGAAAATTCTTTTTTTTTTAAGTGAAGCGTTACTGGTTTTCCGAATGATTGGAGGAATAGTATTCGAAGGACGTATTGCATTTACGAAGAACTGCCAATTTGATATAAGCGTATGGTATCTCAGTTAAATTATAGTTCTGTTTCTACCTAAGCGGCTTAAACTGAGCCATCTATAAAGCTAATCAGGTTCGTGGATCTAAATGATTTTTTGCAAGAATACCATTGTTCGTATTTTCTAGGGAGATCGATTATTCGACTTTTTTCAAAAACCGGTTTTCGAATATTTCGAATAGATCGAATTTTAAAAAACCCAGTTTTTGATTAAGCATTTTAAAAATAACCGGTTTTCATTTAGATACATAAAAATACAAAAAATCAAATAAGTTTTTATAATAAAAAGTTAATTTGAATAAAAACAAAACTATTCACCAGGGACCGTAACAGTTATACCTTTTTTCATAAAAGTCAGATCAAAACAGTTATTTTTTGATTTTTATTTTTTTGAACGAAAATAACTGTTATTTTTTGATTTTTATTTTTTCGATCAAAAATAACAGTTATTTTTTGATTTTTATTTTTTTGAACAAAAGTAACTGTTATTTTTTGATTTTTATTTTTTCGATCAAAAGTAACAGTTATTTTTTGATTTTTATTTTTTCGAGCAAAAATAAAAGTTATTCTCTAAAGAAATGTACGTGATTTAATAATTTAGTTGAATTAAAATTTTTATTTTAGTGTGTAATTATCATTGGAATTTCTTATGCACATTAAAATAATTATTAAAAGTAATCTAAATTGTTAAAACACGTACATTTCTTAAAAGAATAACTTTTATTTTTGCTCGAAAAAATAAAAATCAAAAAAAACCTGTTACTTTTGATCGAAAAAATAAAAATCAAAAAATAACAGTTATTTTTGTTCAAAAAAATAAAAATCAAAAAATAACTGTTATTTTTGTTCAAAAAAATAAAAATCAAAAGATAACTGTTATTTTTGATCGAAAAAATCAATATATTTTATCATTGACAAGTGCATAAGAAACAATATGGTATACTTGAATCAGTTTTTCGACGTTTACTTCTATGTGCTTTTTTGGTTTTAAAATTCCAATATAACTGTTATTTTCGGTCCCTGCTATTCACAATGGTACGAAACCAACAAAATACATAGTAATGACTTAAAGTATGTTCAGACCCAACAAATATTTGATTACTAAGCGTTGTTCCTAAGATCATAATTGAATATTGTAATTTAGAAAGTGTTAAGCTTTGGTTTTAAAAACTTATAGGATTTTTAATTTAAATTTATTTTAAATGCGTTTTGATTTGTTGGTGGTTAATCTTGTCTTCTACCATATTTTTTAAAAGTTGCAAACAAAACCTCTTAGTCAGGATTATCTAATTCAAATTATTTTATGCTTTTTTTTTTTTGTAAGAAATATCTGACAATTCGTCGAACACAATTAAAAACCTTCGATGACAATGTTTGATTTAAAAGATTTTGTTAGTCGTGCTTAATTCACAATTTTTATTCTTGACAAAAACACTGAAATTTATTGTTGATGGGATAAGCCATTCCTATGCGCATTTCACTGGTTGCTTAGGCCAGATCGTCAGGAAACTTCATCTAAAGAGATTTTAGAAAAACTAAAGATATTAAACCAAATAAAACTGTTATGCGTATAAGAATTATAAGCAACATTTCTACTTGTAGCAAAATCGAAGTTTAAACAAAAACATCAACAATATACAGTGAGCTTATCTCCTTTTACATTCCCCACTTGTTTTGATTCCTTCAATTTTGTTTGAAGTTCTTAGTGTTTTAATAAATAAAACTGCTGAATTATCCCATATCGTTGATTCCGCCGGTATGTTGCAGTTTAAAGTATGAAGAAATGCTAAAACTACTTTAGAATTTTTTATTTATTTTTAGCAGCATATTTTAGTAAAGTATTGTTTGCAGTCTCCTAAAAACTATTTGGAACAGAGTCAAGTTTTACTTGGCGTTTGATTTACTTAAGGTGATTAATAAGTCGTGGCGTTGAAGCCCCTTTCCCAATAAAATATTTTATCATTTATTCGCTACGCAATAAGACATACAGAAATGCAGTGAAGTAAGTGAAAGAACACTCAACATCTTTTAAAAAAAAATGCATTTCAAGTGCTACGGCATTCTCTTACTACGCAGCAGGTTTGTAAGGGAGAATACTAAAAAATAACTGTATCAAAACATTCAGTGTGTAAAGCTGATCGTTACATCCAACAATTTTTATATGCGCTGAATAATGCGCTTTATGTGTCAAAAATGTATTGCTTCAAAGTGGGAAAGCGCCATATAAAATCATGTATTCCGTAGGCGCAATGGTAAGCAAAACGTTTATGTTTCTCCCTTACAAACCTGCTTCGTTGGAAGCTCCATTTTTTATTGGATTGCAACTTATAATTTTAGGGCCTTTTCCGCACCATTATCTTTTAAATAAGTTCGAAACTTCACCAGAAATGGCATCTTTATAAAAATGGCTAATTACTTTTTAAGCTGAACATTTTTTTTTTGTAGTATTTTGAATTGATTTTGGTTTTTGTTACAAGAACATACGCTTATATAAGCGATTTGTATTTACACTCATAATGTTTTTTTGACATTTGTAGCATTTTGTTTTGACATTATTCACAAAAAGTTTAAGTTTGCCCAATATCCCGGCAAACACAGAAATACTCCATAAGTTTTGCCAAACGTATTGCCTGGAGTAAAAATATTATTGCGGCAATAATCGATTTCGTATTGCGGAAGATACTTCCTTTGGGAAGAAACGTGTCTCGATAGCAATACTTCTAAGCAATACGAAAGCGATTCTTCTAGATGATAAACTAGCAATATTGCCAGATAACCACTTATAAGCATATAGGAAGACATCGCCAAAATATCATAAGGATGATAAAAAGAAGATTTTGCATTTCAAAAAACCACACATATTTATTTTAAATAAAATTATTAATAAAAATTATTTATAAAATATAGTTTAAAATAATATAATTTATAAATAATATAAAGTTATTGAGTTATTGAAAGAATAGAGAACATTATCTATATCTACCAGATGTCCGACACTTGAGTTTAATCTTTCTTCGTTTTCCGTAAAAATTTTTATTTGTATTTTTTTAACTATAAAAGAAAGAAAATAAAAAATTACTTTGATTATTTTCTTTTAGATGACAATTTTAGGATATTGCTAAACTATTACTACTTAGATGATATCTTCCATTTGTTTGCAGGGATTCAATTAGAAAAATACTTAAATAACGGGTACATTTATGACAAAAGTAAGGAAAACGTATATAAATTACACATTACAAAAATAACAGGTTTATTTTACCAAAATAAATGGTTTATTTGATATTCGAAAAATTTATATTTTAAGATCGAATACTATTCGATCGATCTCCCTATGTGTTACACACATCAGAACAAGCGCACAATACCCTATCCACTATTGTGGTGTGCATATAGAAACAGGGCCTTCAACATACACCAGTTCATTTTTGAAATGCATATTTAACTACCATACTGTGTAATTAAGTGGTGGAACTATACGAATATGCATGTTATTCTCGAACTTTTAAAGCAATATAGATCAATAACAACTAAATCACTTATTTAAAAATGCAAACAAATTTGCATATTATATTTAATATTTTTTTCCTATTTTTGCATATTTTATGGTGTTTTTTAAAAAAACCATTCTTGCAAGGCTGGCCACCGAAACTAATTTTGGAATCAATAGTAAAGTATTTGTTATCTCGGTATTGGCGTCGTTATTTTTATTATATCCATATAGCGGTACAGAAACTATTATAACGGTACAAGTATATTGGATTAACAATTTAATTAACCAAACAAAATAAAATTGTTAAGACCGCTTTTCTAACATTCTTGATGACACATTTTTTTCATCGTGGCAATTTACTAAGGGATTTTTCTCTTAAATATTGTAAAAATTGTATTTTCTTTGCAAATTATATTTTTTAAAAATATAAATTTCGCAGAGTAGAAAAATTTTTAAAACTTGTGCGAATGGAAAATATGTTTATTGGCAACCGAAACGATTTTCGGTATCTGTTTCGTTATCAATACCAGCATTAAACTATTTCTTTTCAGTGGCGGCATTAATTTCAGTATTCATTTTTAAGCGATATTTAAATGGTTGCCAACCTTGCATTTTTGTTTAAATTAATAGCAAATACAGGTTTGTAGCTTTTCAACAATAGGGAATAATAAATAATTTGTATGAAATTAAGAAAGTGTAACTTTTGTGCCGCATTTTCGATGTGCAAACTTTTCTCGTTCGATGTATGTACTTTCATATGTATGTACATCTGCTTTTTATTTATGTGGCATACTTTATTAAGTCCCTGTCAGGCGCGGATTTAAAATTATAAAAATATGTTTTGTTTATTTCGATAATACACGAATTCCCAATAATAATATTTTTTTTCAAATGTTCAAAATTTTTGGAAATCCCAGAAAGTTTTGTTTTTTTTTTTGTTTTTTTATTAAATCTCTAACGAAATTTTCAATAAGTGTCCAAATCTTAATCCTAATAGTTGTTAATTATATATTTCCAATTAAAAATATAGAGTATACTGTATTCAAATACTAATTATTCTACATTCAATCCCAGCAGGTGCCATCTATATCCAAAGAGTAAACGTTTGACTTGAAAATGTGTGCGGTTGAATTACCCAGCGGGAACTAGAATGAGTAAAGGGGCCTAGTAGATTACCAGTCATAAGCAGTCAGAAGCCCTTCTCGCCGCATTCCATACTTATTTATTTTTTACACAGGTTGTCATTGGGCGCAAAGCCTTCCACACTTCCTTTAAAAACAACTTCGATCCCTTCCCAAAGAAGGGAGTAAGGAAGGTCACTAAAAATAAAAAGTAAATAAAACTGAACACTTTCCTTTCTCCCTTCTCAAAGAAGGGGGTAGCGAATGTGTACTGAATATTTCAGAAGGTCTTTTAAAAAGAAGTTTATACCTTCTAGAAGGCATACTTCTGAAGGCAGGATATCATGCGAAGCGAATCTTTTAGAAAGGAATATAGAGGCCTTCAAAAAGGCCTGCCACTTGCGGTCCTTTCAATATTTACCGCTGGGTATTAATTAGGCTTAGTAAATGCAATATTTATGTATGTATGTATGTGTTATGATATTTATTATTATGTATATACATTTGAATACAACCGTTTTTCGTATCACATTTTCATCATAGTCATCTTTGAATTTGAAATTTTGAAATATGTATGAATCAAAATTCTATTCGATAATTTTTGACGAAAGCACGGATTTGACGGGGAAAAGCCAGATATCCTTATCTTTAAGATATTTGAACATACAACAAAAAGTTTTTAGGGAAGAATTTATTGTCTTTGTTGTAAACGTATTTGTAGAGGCTTCAAAGAATACCGATAATGACGTTAATGTGTCAATTGATGCGAAGGCACTATCAACAATAGTTTCAAAAGCTTTGGCAAATTTTGGTCTTGACTTTAAAAACTTTGTAGGAGTTGGAACAGATGGGAGTCCTCTGATGTCAGCAGAAAATGGACCTATTAAAAAATTGTGGAAACCGCGACAAATGCGAAACAAACGCCTTGCTATTCCCATAAATCAAACAACTCAATTTCTAAAAGCAATAAAGTGCCATTAATACAAAAAGTTGTATCATTTGTATAAGAAACGACAAAATTGTTTTAAATGTAATCATCCCATGCGAAACGCAGTTTTAGCAAAGTATTTGGGAGCAAAACTCTCTACATTATGCGAGACAAGATGGGTGGACCATCACGGCTCAATTTTAAACTTTGCAACAAGTGTACAGCTTTGGGAAAAATATCAGAGTGGAAAGGTAGATATACTTGATCAAAAGCCTTATATTTAGGAACTCACTTAGTACTTATGAATTTATTCGCGGAATATGCATATTAATGTGATACTTATTGTAACACAGCCGCTTAGTGTCATTTTATAAAAGCACGATATAGAACTTCAAAAAGAATCAAACCTTATCAAAACTTTAATCATGTGCCTTGCAGAGAAAAGAAATAAAGCCGAAGAACAATTTAAAGCGATTTTTAAAAAAGTTAAAGTTATTTGTGTTCTAATCGAGGTTCCAATCGAAAGGTCAAGATTTGAACGAAACAATCACATCCAAAATGTTGGAGATTACCACCAAGTTGTAGGTAACATTCCTCTTGTTGATTTTTTTTAGAAGATCTTAAGACACCTTTCCTAAATGTATTGAACAAACCTTAACTTCTACCTCAAAGTGTAATCAAGTCATATACAGATACAAAAGTTTTAAAACCACAACTAGCTGATGAGCTGATTATGTTTGATAAAAGAGATAAACACCTACTAACATCTAAACTTGAGCCTGAACTGTTGCATTGCCAACAAACATGGGAAATATCTGAAAATCTATCAGATAACGTTGTAGATACTTTAATATACTGTGATGAAGATATCTACCCAAATCTAAGAAAAATATTTCAAATTTTCGTTTCAATGCTCGTCAGTAATGCTATTCGTCGAATAAGACATGGCTCAGATCAACAAGGAAATCATAAATTGCATATTTAAAAAGATTAATTTATTTTAATTTATATTGAACTGATCTTATATATTATTTAACCTAATAATGAGTTTTTTTTTTTAAATATAATATACATACACATATTGTTTTTAATAAACTTTCAAAAACAGATTTCTTACTTTTTTGTAACATAAACCCCCCACCCCCCCCCCCCCCCCCAAGGCTCAAGCTGGATCCTCGCCTGGTCCCTGTTCAACCGCTTCAACTTTTTCTGCTCAGTTTCTTTACATTTTTCTTTTAAAATTGCCGTAAGGATGACAATTTTTTCAACTTTCGGTGTCCAGGAATGGTTTGTGGTAGTGAGCTAGATTATGAGTACGAGGGCTTCCATTCCCGCCAGAGACTCTGATTGTTTCACTACAACGGGCTGAAAGTCCTAGTTACTATTGCACGGTTAATAAAGTAAGAATATAATTTGTAATTGTATTTCTAATATTTAAAAAATAAAATACTTTTTTCAACTATTTACGATTACTTATGTCAAAAAAAAACGACAAGAAGAGAAAAAGCGTGAGAAAGAAAGGAGGAGAAATCCCTAACTCAGCTGTCAAAAAAATTTCATTCTATGATTGTTCTAGTAAGAAAAGTGCTTAGTTTGTTGTTCTAGCTTCACACGTACGGAATTTAAAGAGGTAAATTTTTATTTTTTCTTTTAAAGAGTTTCTTCTCTAGATGGTTCTCTCTGTCTTCAAATAACCTGAAGCCCCCTTTGTGCCTATAACTACAAATAAAAGAAGAAGCATGCTGACAAGTACAAGAACATCTCCGTAAAAACCCTCTTTCTTCTTAGTTGAAGCGTGTGAATCGTGTCCAAAGAGTACCTCAATAAGTTATTTTAAAAACGTTTACCAGATTTTTTATCAATCTTTAACAACGGAACCGCAAAAAACTAAATTCATCTTTGCTAATTTTAAGGAAAATTTTTTGATAGATAATTTTTACATATTTGCCCTTTTTTTATTGATAATAAATGCATAAAACTTCACCCCTATCTGACTAAACAAATGTTCTTATATTCCAATTACAAAGTTATTTGGAATAATTTATTTGTTAGATAATCAACTCATTTTCGCTAAATATCGCAATGTGAGAAATTAAGAAATAAAAGTTTCTAGGTCAATAACTGACTGACAAACTTTTCATTCCGACAAGTCCATCTCTTCATCAACAAATTCTTAAGTTTTTAAGAGTTATTTCTGAAAAATGATTAACCCTCCGGCAATGAGTGGGTAAATTTTTTTTTCTGTCTTCATTATTGTTAAATTAACGCCAAAAAAAAAAAAAATAAATGTATTTAATCTTAATTTTGTGATCTGAAACACAAATTTACAGACAACAATAACAACAAGAAAACTAAATATTGGCAATATTAAAAAATAGAAGAAACAAAAAATTGGAAAACTAGAAAAGATGTATTTTAAGATGTCTACAGTCAAACAATTTTCTTTGATATAGTGGGGTCAAAATGCCAAAGTTACACCAGCACAACTGGCATTAACTGTTCGGGTAGTTGCTGGAGAAGAAGAATTGTTTTGTTTGCTGTTGCGATGGAGTAGTCGGGGGTTTATTCTGATGCATTTGCAATGGCAACTATAAACAACGAGCTAAATATATGGATGGATGATGATGGCATCTTTGGTGTGGTTTGGTATGGTGTGGAATTTTTACTGCAATGATTTCAATGTAATGTGCACAATATCGTGACAAGATTGTCCCAAAGATAATCATTGTTGCTAAAACTTCTTCTTCATCATCATCATCGTCTTCTATTTTGTCTGATTTTTACTTTGTTTATTGTGTTTTTTTTTCTTCAAAAAAAAAACATTTTTATGTTTTATTTGTTGGCTGTTTAGTTTCTTTGCTTTGTTTTTTTTTTATTTTGGGTTAAATAAGAAGTGATTTTATAAATAGTTTTTATTGTTTCTTAAGTTAAATCTGTTTGAAAAAATTAACATTAAAATAGAAATATTCTTTATGAAAATGTTTGTGAAGCCTAAAGTAAAATTATGTCAAATTTAAATGCAATTTAAATGAATTATAGTTTATTTCATTGATTTATGCAAATTTTATTTGTTGGTTTGTATGTTTTGCATTTCATTGTAATTGCAGTTTGCAAGTTTGTTGGTTAAGTCTGTCATAATGATTTTATTAAATTTTTTGCAAAATTCACAATTTAAATAACTTTAAACTCGCCATTTAGCTTAACTTTTATAGGAAAGATATACAGCTCTTATCTGTTATGGTAAAAAGGATCTCTTGTTATTAAATAAATTTTAAAATAATTGCAATTAGAGAGAGCATAGATACCAATTAGAACTTTCATTAAGTAACCCATAATTTAAGAAAATTTTTTGAAATTTTAAGTCTGAATTCCCACTAGAAAGTTTTCTTTTAGAAAATCTGAGTTTATTGGTGAGAGAAGAAGACAATCTGCTTTTATTATCTCCCTTTCATCAATAGAAGAGAACTTTCATAGTATGAACCCAGACTAAGGAATCCATCCGCACTTGAATAAATCCAAACCAGTATCAATAGTACGGTCAGTTTGGATTTCCTTAAATCAAGTACAGAATGCGTGATTAAAGTACGGAATATTGAATTGCATCTTATTCAAAACAAAATCGAAAACGGGATTGAGATTCAAAATTTATTTCACACTCTGCTTAATTTGAGAATTTCAGTGTTGGTTAAATCGCGATTTTATGCTTGAAATAATCCGAAAGTGAGATTGATTGACTCTTACCTAAACACTTAAACCCAAAGAACCAAAGAGAAAATCACCCTTGGCGTAGTTGGCGTTTTTGTGGCAATAGAAAACGACAACAAATACCACACTGTTAATAAATCTGTTACAAAAAAAGTTACCGTGGCCGGCGTCTTTGTTGCAAAAACTGTCGTTAAGTTTTTTAATCACGTAAGCGTTTATGTAAAAATTTTCATCTAAACATGCCTACGTCAGGCACGATAAGGGCGAATCATGAATCATGAAAAAGCAAGATTGCGCACGCAGCAGTTCAAAAACAATTTTTAATGCGCATCTACGAGTATTGTAAAAAAATGTAAGAGAGAGAGTACACAAATGTACTTTACTTCAAGAATGATAGAAATAAAGATTACGACATCCGGCAGGCATAAGAAAATTTTACTGCGCATGTAGGATCTCTGACGTCACACAACCTGCGTTCTCATTGGCTAATAATTTAAGGTTTCAAGCTGTTATATTTTTATTTTAACATGACAGCGGGACACTTTTTTTATTTTTTTTATTTTAATTATTTGAAAACACAAAAATCTTTATTGGAATCTATTTATTTATTATTTCATCTTTTACATTGATACATGCACATATGTATATTATATCTATATTAAAAAAATAACCATTTAGTTCAAAACATGCAACACGTTAGTTTTTCACACATTTTCTCTCGGTAACTTTGTTGGCATTTGCCCACTGCACACTTCCTGTTTGTACTCTTTTTCTGCTCTCTTGTCTATATATTTTTTTTTTTTAATTTTTCTTTATTAAGCCTCTTTTAACCATACATGTTAAATTCCAATTAGAATTAGCAATTGATGCAATTAGTTTATATTCTCTAATTCATCAAACAATTAGAAATAGTTCAACTAATTCCCATTAGATAATGGAAATTTTTATTCCAATGGTAAAACTAATTGCAATTAGTTGCCATTAGCAAAAAAATTGGTTTACCTTTACAATTAGAAATCTAATTGACTTCTGCTAATGCAATTAGATATTCAATTAGCTCGAATTAGAATCAATTAAATATCCTAATTGAATATCTAATTGCATTAGCAGAAGTCAATTAGATTTCTAATTGTAAAGGTAAACCAATTTTTTTTGCTAATGGCAACTAATTGCAATTAGTTTTACCATTGGAATAAAAATTTCAATTATCTAATGGGAATTAGTTGAACTAATTCTAATTGTTTGATGAATTAGAGAATTTCACAAAAGAAGGTTAATTAGCAATCATTAGCATTATCTAATCATTACTTAACATGTATGCTTTTAACACACGATTTGCAACATTTTTTGTAACTTTAGTTATTGTAATAATATTTTTAATACAAAATATTAACAAAAATTCGTAGTTTTTTGACAATCGATATAATATTTTTTTGAGAACTCTCTGAGTAAATTAGTTGCAGTGTTGCCAACTTTCACGCAATACATACATTTTTTGGAAGAAATTGCGATTTTCAGATATGAAACAGACTTGGTAGCATTTACGAACCGATTCTTATTAATAGTTAAAATGTTAGTTCTTTTGGAAATAAAAAAACGGTCGCGTAAATCATATGGAAACATGTTTGCAAGTTCACATCATATTTCCAAACTGTTGTAATTGATTTAAAATTAACAACGTTTTCTATATTAGGGCTAAGGACAGCTTTTGAAAATCGATTTATAAATATCCATATTGTGCCAATACTTCAAAACTTTCTCAATAATTTAGTGATGAAATATAAATTTGTAGCTGCCAATAAATTGAATTTTAGGTGGACATCTATACTATAATGAAAAGTTTGTATGTTTCTATATTTGTACGTTTGTGAGAGGTATCTCCAGAACTACTGATCCGATTTTAAAAATTTCTTCAACAAAATGAAGAAGGGAACGTCCTAACGGGCATAGGCTATATGAGGTTCCACTAAAGTGCGTAGGATAGGGTCCAGGGACGCTAAGCCTCCTATTCTAACCTAACGAATATCTCCAAAACTAAAAGAGACAAAATAAATATAATATTTATAAATAAGTGGACAGGTGTCTGGTATTTTTTTAAATACGGCCCTTTTAGGGAGTAAACGGGTAAAACCTGAATTTTGATACTTTTAAGTCAATAAACGTAAAAATATCAATATATCACGTTCGAAACTTATCTAAAAAATACAAATACGAATTCGGTACTTTTTAGAAAATCGAACGTTTAAGGGGTGAAACTCGTAACTATTGTTGGTACTTTTTTACAAAGTTATTTTCTCCATTTTAGGCTTATACGTATTAAATGGGCTCACACTACAATATTGAAATTTTTGATACTTCAATGGGGGAAAAAAGTACCAAAAAGGGGAAATACGGAAAATTACATTTCTTGCTTTTTGAATCTACAACTGGTACTTTTTTTAATTATCGTTGATATTGGACCTAGATCCATAAAAGTTAATATGCACAACCCTGAGTGATAGGACTCTATGGTGGAAGTTTTTGGTCTTTAACTGGTACTATTTTAAATACCGTTGGTATTGGATTTAAAACATAAAATGCAACGGCCTGAGTAAATGAGAATCCTTAAAGGGATCTATTTGTTACTTTTTCGTTCTTTCTCTAGTCCTTTTTTATTTTTGTTAATATTGGACCGATGAACATAAAATTAAATATGCAATGTTCTGAGTGGATGAGAATCTGTAACAGGGCTTTTTGGTAGTTATTTCTTATTCGACTTGTACTTTCTAAATTGTCTTGGAACTAGAAAGATTTAATTAAACATGCAATGCTCTGAGTGAATGAGAATCTGTTAGAGGGGGTTTTCGGTACTCTTTTGTTCTGTAAATTGTACCTTGAATTTTCTTTAATATTTGACTTAGAAACATCAAATTAAACATGCGAGATCCTGTGTGAATGAAAATCTGTAAGAGGGATTTTTTGGAACTTTGTATTTCACTAACTGGTACTAACTTAGGATAGGGTTCAAGGCCGATAACCTTCTATATTTAGAAAATATAAATTATGGTTTTAGAAGAGAAATATTAAAGCAATATTTTCCGTACTCAAAAGAGAAAAAAGCCATTTTAACATGTGTACAACGCACATCGGATTAAGAACGGCATTAATTAATTTTTTTCATGTTCTCCGATTTGGATAATTTTTTGGTATTTTGTTGTCAGATATCTGCATATTATGCTTCCGAAATACAAGCCTGATATTTTTATTATATGTTTTGACAGACACGCTCAAAGTTCATATATGTTCGCTTGTTTAAAATGGCATGCAAATTTACTGTATGTTCAACCTTTTGTTACAATCACAGCAAACTTACGATTTGACTTTTTTGTACATTTGCGTAAATAGCAATTGTTAAATATGAGACTTGCATTAAAAAAAGTAATAAAAAGTGCCATATAAAAAATTTCGTAGAACAAAATATAAACAACATCAAAATTTAAATGTTCAACAACTTCAGTGGACTGCATCTTTTAAGCGCTGTGGAGCGCTGTTTAACAAAAGAGTCAAAATACAGCTTGAAGTCTCAGCTAAAAGTTAAAAAGAAATTCAGCTGCTCCTACCTGCTCCTTTCCAAAAAAAAACAGTTAAAACTATAAAATGATAAAGTAACAAAACATGAATTTTCGTTCATGTCTGGTACTACATGCCTGTAACTGTGCATAAGATTCTGGTGCATTGTAGCAAAATTATAGCGGAAGCTATTCTACCAATAGGTATGTCTCTATCTAAAGGTTCTTATTCACTGATTTTATTTTAATTTTTTACATTTTAATTGATTATTTGTGTCAGGTATGCTGTCCGAGAGAAGCTCAGAAAGCGATAAATAAGGACTATAGATCCTATAGATTACATCATTCGCGAAGAATTTGACGTGTAGCCACTATGTGAAGTCGTAATGCATAATCTTTTATTGTCTACAGACCCATTTATAAATAGATTTCGCTCAAAGCTGCAAATCAAAAAATTGGAGTATGATAACGATGTTAAAAAGTTATTAAAAGACTATGCTTAAATTACGTATTCATAGTTTTTATACCCACACCACAATAGTGGAGAGGGTATTATGCATTTGTGCTGATGTGTGTTACGCCTTAAAATGTTGGTCCTAGACCAGTGATAACCACTTCATAGGCTCGCGAGTCAGTCAATAATCGTATTTTTAACACAGACACGGTCGGCAATTCACATGTATACAAGAATTTTGTTCGTTTCAAAACATTAGACTATCATCAGTCTCTGCGACCGCACACAAGTACATAATATCTTTGTGTGCGTGCGTTCGGGGCTTGGTAATCACTGTCCTAGACCAACCTAGTATACCGAACTAACGATGTCCGTCCAGCTGGCAGGCTGGCTGGCTGTCCATGTAACCTTGTGCGCAAAGGGATATAAGTTCTTATTGGCACAAGGACCAAGCCTATTGAAAATGGGCCAAATCGTAGGACCACGAGGGAAGAAAGGGGGAAATTTCTTCCTCTCAGAAACTATCAAACCGATTTTAATGAAATTTTAAACATAGATAGAACAATATCTTTATGGACACAAGAGGGATGCATTTTTTTAAAAATAGGACCACGAGGGGAGATAGGGGCAACTTCTGCTCTCAAACTGATTTTAATAAAATTTAAAACATAGATAGATCCATATCTATATGGACACATTAGCTATACAGTTTTTTAAAAATAGGACCACAAGGGGAGGTAGGGGGCAATTTCTGCCTCTCACAAACTTTCAAAACGATTTTAATGAAGTTAGTTAACATAGATAAATCCATATTTATGTGGACACATAAGCATGATGTGTTCTTTAAAACTGTGGTGTAGGTTATCATATGGTCGGGCTTGACCGACTATACTATCTTACTTGTTCTATTTGTTTTCTTCTGTGGGAGGTGGGCGTAAAAGTCGGCGGAGCAGGTATATGTTTTCAGGAGCCCATTCTTCAATTATAATATTTATTTTTTGTGAAAATTGAGTTGATGCATTAAAAATCAAGGGAGTTATGCCACTTCTTCAAGTTGTATGGGAAGTGGGCGTAAAAGTGGGGAAAACTTTTTTAAATTGTTAAGAGTCACCCTCGTATATAATAAGTATGACATTATTTAGAATTAAGTAATCAAAAAATAGGCTGACTCAATTATACGAGTCAGCACTTAAGAAACTTGCTGACTTTAGTACAGTCAGCATTTTAATTTATAAGAACTAGGTATAAATAGCGGGTAAGGATAGTTTTAAGTGGAGTTGTAATTAGCAAGCCAATAAACATCTACCTGCGATCTCCAGGTCAGAAAAATAAAGAAAAAGGTCTTCTAATTTCACAACTACAACAAAATTTCACACAAACGATTATGTGTGTTTAGAAGTGCTATGTGCAAAAAAATAATACCAAAGGTCAAAATTTAATTTTCACTTTGTATGGGAGGTGGGCGTAAAAGTGGGCGGATCATTTTGATTTTTCCATTTTTTCTTGGTTGCCTATGTGCCAAATTTCATTATCCTTCGACAACGGCGGTGCGCAAAATGACCCCAGGAAATATGGCCCCAAAAGGAAAATGAAAAACGGCCCCAAAATTTTACACGAGACACAACAACACGCAATTTTGGCGCATTTTTTTTGTTTTTTTTTGGGGTTATTTTTCATTTTTTCGTTAGGGTGTTTTTGCATTTTAAGTGGAATGAAAAATGACCCCAATATCAAGGAATGAAAAATGGCCCCAAATAAAACCACAATTTTTACTTTGGGGCTATTTTTCATCTACTAATAAAAAATGCAAGTTTAAAGAAATGAAAAATCAGCCCAAACATTTTTACACAAATTTTATAAAATTATATGTAAAAGTTTCTAGGGATAACATAAAAAACCAGAATTCTTATACCAAAGTAGAGAATTCCTTGCCGGTTATGCAGAGATGCTTTAGTTAGCGAAGCCAGTGTTCGTTATACCATAGAGAAAAAAATCCTTGCGCCCGGCCGAAGGCCGGCTATAGCGTAGAGCTTTAGTAAGCAAAGCCAGTGTTCGTTATACCATAGAGAAAAAAATCCTTGTGCATGGCCGAAAGCCCAACCGTGCTATCAATCGTACGATTTTTAAAACCAAAACTGTATAATTATCCGGATTTTGAAATCGGGATTCTAAATTTGGGATTTTTGGTTTTGGGCATATGAACTCCACCGAAAATGTTTAATGTCACTTTCTTTGTGTTCTTTTTTGGGGTTAAAATTCATTATAAATTTTGAGGTGATTTTTCATAATGAAGAATAACCCCAAATTTAGGGTCATATTTCATTTTATTTTTAGGGTTATTTTTCATTTTTTTGGGGTAATTTTTTATTAAAAAAATGGGGCCATATTGCATTATGAAAAATAGCCCCAAATTTGGGGTCAATTTTCATTTATTTTTTGGGGCCATATTTCCTGGGGCCATATTTCGCAGCGCCTTCGACAACTGCTTCTATTTTTTGCCGCTCGTTCTATGAACTTGAACCAATGTGCGCCGTTCGCCCTTTATTCCACCTCCAGTCTATCACTCCGCTCAACCACCCTCTGATCGAATGAGAAAGCGAACAAAAGGGGACATACGCAGAATTACTGCCACTCCGAAATTACTAACCAATTTCGATGAAATTTTAATAGGTAGATCAGCGTTATTAAAACTCACAGGGTTTATGTATATGTTATGTCAAAGCTAGGAATATGAAGGGACGGATGGGCAATTTCGATATTGTTGAAAATTAAAACTTATGTAGATCCGTCTACACACAATAAAAAACACACGCTTTATATTTCTTTATAGTAAATCAAAAATTCATTTTGGCCGACAACGCTGCGGTAACGGCTATTAAAGGGTCTTTAATTAAGCGCCTCCTGTCTTGAAATTTATATAAGACAAAATATTTATTATTCGTAAATAAAATAAATAAAATGATAAATTAATGCCATTATGAATTGAATAAAGCATCGTACGAAAAATCGAATTTTTCATCACTCTAGCGCATAAATCAAATTAACCGATGGCATGGGCTATGTTGGCTTTAAGGGCTGCTTTGGTTTGTAGGTTTTTCCATAGACCTGCGACTTAAAAAAATCCCACAAGAAAAAGCCTAACAGGATAAAATTGCACGATTTCGATGGCCAGTTCATACCAACTACACATGAGACAAACATGCACTTAAATCGCTTTTTCAGAATGACGAATAAAGCATGCGCTGAGTATAAGGTAGCGCCGTCCTTAACAATCCACCAGGCGCGGAACCAGCTTGAGCCTTAGGGGGGCGGGGGGGGGGGGGGGGGGGTGGGGTAATTTTGTATGATACAAAAAAGTAAAAATTTGTTTTTCAAAGTTTATCAAAAACAATATGTGTATTAGGGTAAGTACTTTTTGCAATTTTTGCGAATATCAAATTCTTCATCGCATAACCGTTTAGACCGTGAAAAAATATTAAGAAATGATGTATTACTTTTTCGCGATTGTGAAGAAAGTTTTCGCACCAAACGCGATAAAGTTTTGAATTTCAATTTTTCTCCTTACTATACAAAATTAACATTTAATTACAAAATTTTAAGTATTTTCTAATAATTTCATAAATATAACAAAAACAAAATCGCGACTCTATTTCGCGGTTTTTTTAATAAACTAAATTTTAATGGCAAATGCTAGATGTTGTGATAGATGAGTTGTTTGGCGGATTAATGAAACAGTGATAATTTTCAGCAGCGTAGTAGTATATGCGCGAAACGATCTATTAAAGTTGCACAAGATATTTTTCCATTATGTAAATCAATTCGCACTTTAAACTTAAAATTTATTTTATTAAACCCAAAAAAATAGCTTTACATTTTGCTTCTTTTATGTATTTATGCCTGTATTCATAAAAATATTTTAAATTTAATAACGTCCTGAAAACCAAATTTTCTATGAAAATGTTCCTTAATAAACGTGTATTAAATTTTACTAGATGACCCGTGCGACTATTTCGCACCGTAATTTTTATCAATGAAAATATAAATTTTTCAATTTCTAATTATTTTTCGTCATTAGTGTTAGAAATAAGCTTTAAAATGAGATATCATTCATTAAATTTGATGCGGTGGTATGGGAGATATTTGCAACCGATAAAAAAAAGTGCTTTAGAAATAATATATATGATAATCATTTGTGAATATGGGGGCTAAAGTATATAGCATATTAAACCATAAATGTACCATATATAATTGGGGGATTCACAAGATGTCATAAAGTCATAAGTCTTAAAATAATAACATGAAAAAATATGACTCTTGTGAACAACCCCTCATAATTTAGTGTGCTATTTTTAATTTAAATCAGCTGACTTAAAACAAATATAAAAAATAACAGTCTAATTCATAAACACTTCATTGCAGCTTTATAAGTCATTAATAACCAAAAGTCGAAAAAAGAGTATTTATAAATGTTTAATAGCCTATTAAACGTTTAATAAACGTTTCATATATTTGAAATATTTATTGTAGCCATTACCCTACTTTAAGCGTTTAATAAACTGATATTTCAATGTTTGTTAAAATAAAATTTTAATAATTGCATGAAAAATTAAACATTTTTGTCTTCTTATTTATTTTAATAAAAAAGTTTAATACTAATATTTGAATTAATTTTATATAATATAAGCAGCTTGATGGATTATTTGTAAAAAATAACGTGGGTCGCGAGATACTTATGTATGTTCTCTGTTAAAACTAAAAGTCGTTAAAAGTTTTTGCATAAAAAGCTATTAAGATTTATTTCAAATAATGTAAACCTCTTTTTTACCATTCATTACACTTATATTTTAAAATGTCTTTCAAATAGGTATAGATAGTATTTGTTAAATTAAACACAAAGTAGAAACCACATAGTATATCGTCTGTTGGTTACTGGTTTGCCGCACGGAACAAAAATGTTTTGTCCTACATGCTTTGAATATAGCACAAAAAGTGACAAATGAAGCAAAACAATGAGAACTGTAAAATTAAGGATATCAGGAAATGCTAGAGCTAGATATCTCTAAATATATTCGAGACATCAAAAAAGGTATTAAATGTTAAAAAAAGGGTGTCACTATTAGTATATAGAATTGATTTAAAACTAAATTTTTGTAAAAATGTGTCTGCTAGAAATTTAAAAACTAATTTTAGCAATTACCAAAAAAGCGATAATAACAAATTAAATTGAAGTTAAAAAAACAATTCGTAGATTAAGATGATGCAGCCGATATTCATGGGTTCTCTCAAGCAACAGTGTGTAGAATTTCAGCCAGAGTGGCTCGTGCCTTAGCTCGCTGGGGCAATAGAAAAATTAAAATGCCTTCATCTCTTATTGAGGAAGCAATCCTAATTAGAGAATTTAAGACATTTAAAAACTTCCCAAACGTTATTGGTACGCACATACAAATCAAAAAGAAAAAAACCGGCGCAAATTTTGCCCAATATTATATAAACAGAAAAGGTTACTATACCCTGAATGTTCAGGTAAATGAAAACATTTGAACTTATAATATTTTGGCAGTTATATGTGTTAAAACCTAGGAGGTTTTATTTTCAAAACATCTGGTTAAAATTTGTTAAATTATTCATTAAACATAAAGCTGTATAATCTCTTTTGGAACATACAGAGTTAAAGCAGTAAAAATTTGATATTGAATGATATTTACATATTTCGCTTCTATTTCAATAGTATGTATTTTATTAACAAAAAAACATAAAATTAATTCAAATATAACGTTTTAAAAAACAGAAATTCATTTTAAATTGAAAACAAAACAGAAATTCACTTAAAATTCGTTCGTTGTATAATATTTTTATTTACTCGTATCGTTTCATCCCTAGTTGTATGCATCACTATTACAAAAATTACAATTAAAATATCATGATGTTGCTAACATAATAATATAAAAGTAATATAAACGTTTAATTGTTAATCCACTCCTATTAAGCGTTTATAAATTAGATTTTTTATTAATGGTTTATAAAACAAAAAGTGTTTGATAACTATTGTAATCATTAAAGCTGAAACAAGAAATTTTTATGAATTAGACCGTTAATATTTACGTAACATCATAATATTTTTTAATTCTAATCCATGAATAAATAAATTAAATTAGATCCTACCTGACTATTTTCCATTTTTTAGACGCAAATCACAAATTAATTTTATTTTGTTTGTTTACCAAACATCAGAGTCCTAAGCCGATATAATTTGACGCCGCAAGTGTTTTGTTGCAAAAACTGCTAGTCGCAGGTTAAATTCCGATAAAACTATACCATCAACGGCGACGGCTACAAAAACTAAAGCGGTTCGGCTCAGCCGCTTAGCGCAGGTCTCTTCTGATTAATTACGACAGCACAATAAACATAGCAAGCAAAGTTCTATTAATTTAAGACAATTTTTGTTTACAAAGCAACAACAATATTTTTAAACCATTGTAAAATGTTAGAACATTATGACAATATAACATGATAGCACACCTTGTGAATACCCCAAATATGTATGGAAATTAAAAAAAAATTAATTTTTTTGAGGAGCTTTAGAAATTGCATTTGGTGCGGACACTTTTTTGGCCAAAATGGCCTAAAAAAATTATTTTCATTATCAATACTAAATTGCCCTTCGGCCTAATTAAAAAAACTCAACAAAAAGGTTAAATAAAATATAAGATCAGTTCAATATACATTAATCTTTTTAAATAAGCAATTCATGATTTCCTTGTGAAGCAAATTTAGACAGTACAGTCTATCTTCTGTCATTGTTGATCTGAGCCATGTTTTTATTGGACGAAGAGTAGGAAATGACCTCCCGCTCGTAGCCTTACTGACGAGCATTGAAACGAAAATTTGAAATATTTTTCTTAGATTTGGGTAGATATCTTCATCACAGTTTATTAAAGCATCTACAACGTTATCTGATAGATCAGGCTCAAGTTTAGATCGTAGTAGGTGTTATCTCTTTTATCAAATATAATCAGCTCATCAGCTAGTTGTGGTTTTAACAGTTTTGTATCTGTATATGGCTTGATTACACTTTGAGGTAGAAGTTTAGGAATGTTCAATACATTTGGGATATCTATTGGGAAAGTTATTATGAGATCTTCTAAAACAAATTCAATAAGAGGAATGTAACCTACAACACGGTAGTAATCTTCAACAGTTTGGATGTGATTATTTCGTTCAAATCTTGTATTTTTGATTGGAACCTCGATTTGAACGCAAATAACTTTAACTTTTTCAAAAATCGCTTTAAATTGTTCTTCGGCTTTATTTCTTTTTTCTTCAAGGCACATGATTGCTTTTGTAAAATGATACTAAGTGGCTGTGTTACAATAAGTATCGCACTTAATATGATTATTCCGTAAATAAATCTAAAAGTACTTAGTGAGTTCCTTAATATAAAGGTAGAGATACCACCTTTCCACTCAGATATTTTTTCCAAAGCTTCTACTATATGATGTACACTTCTTGCAAAGACGCATAATGAAGAGAGTTTGGCTCCCAAATACTTTGCTTAAACTGTTTTTCGCAGGGGATGATTAGGGCGATTGTATTCTGACGGGTGCAACATTTAGAAGCTTTAAACCTCTTTTACCAATAGAAAGAAACACATTTGCAATTAAGTTATTTCTAGAAGGGGTAACATTTTTTTATAAACTATTGTTATCTACAAGAATTTATGTGAAACGATCAAATAGCCACGAGAGAGCTTTAAGGTGCATGACGGGTGCAACCAAATCGGCCCACATTCATTAGATCACATCACAAAAACACAAAACTCTGTTAATTTTTAAACTTTTATTGTATTACTCTTTTTTTATTGTGAAAGATGAGATATCAGACAATGATTATTAAATCAAACATCGTAGAGAAATATAATCCAATAATAAGAAATTTGCTCTTTAAGCCATGACGGGTGCAACATGCAATGAATTTTCTGTTCGCGCCAAACCTATGAATCTTAATGATTCGAAGTGCACAGCAAATTTATATTTAAGCTTACGTCTAAAAAACTTATATTATTATAAAATAAAGATATTTTATTTTGAATTGGCATCAAAAAAGTATTAAATAGTGTGATTTGAAAATTGATGTTAGAAGTTGTCTAGAATAGAATCGCCCATTATATTTAAAAAATTTTGTCGTTTCTTTAACAAATGATACAACTTTTTGTATTAATGGCACTTTATTGCTTTTAGAAATTGAGTTGCTTGGTTGATGGGAATAGCAAGGCGTTTGTTTCGCATTTGTCGCAGTTTCCAGAGTTGTTTAACAGTTCCATTTTCTGCTGACATCAGAGGATACCCATCTGTTCCATGCCTACACAATTTTTAAGGTCAAGACCAAAATTTGTCAAAGCTTTAAGAACTATTAATGATAGTGCCTTCGCATCAATTGACACATCAAAGTCATCAACATCTTTTGAAGCCTCTTCAAATGCGTTTACAACAAAGCCAATAAATTCTTCCCTAAAAACTTTTTGTTGTATGTTGAAATATCTTAAAGATAAGGAAATCAGGCTTTTCCCCGACAAATCCGTGCTTTCGTCAAAAATTATCGAATAGAATTTTGATTCATATAACACATAAATATTGCAAATACGTAGGCTTTTTAATAATTCAATCGCACGTATTATCAAGGCAAACGTTTAGTCTTTGGATATAGATGGCACCTGCTGGGATTGAATGTAGAATAATAAGTATTTGAATACGGATTAAGATATGGATACTTATTGAAAACCGTTAGAGATTTAAAAAAAAAAACAAAAAAAAAACCTTGCTGGGATTTCCAAAAATTTTGTACATTAAAAAAAATATTATTATTGGGAATTCTTGTATTGTCGAAGTTGACAAAACAACTGAATCCGCGCCTGCAATCTACATATCCATATCATCCAATTCAGGCCAAAAAAAAGGTTAGTAATCATCGAGCTATAGCGATTGTCGTTGACGGTGATGTTCGTTATTAAAGAAATACGGACCAATGGCGCCGCCAACTTACAATCCACATCAAACAGTAGATTTTCATTGGAAGCTCTGAGAGATCATGTAGATTCGCATCGTCCTTGATTCGACAGTTTTGTTTCATGACGTAAGCAATCATCCAGAGACTAGACCCCTGGATAAAGATGATTTTTATATGAAATTTTGGTAAAATTATCTAATCGTTAAACAGAACATCCGTTTATGATGATTTAGCAAAACAGATCACAGCGAATTTGACGTTATGGCCGCTATCAACTGTTAAAGTGCAAAATTCCCTATTGGAAGACCCTTTGTCTTTCTATCTTTCGGTATAATTGCAAATACTCTATTTGCACAATTTCAGCTGTTCAATTGCAAAGAGCGAAACATAAATAAATTAGTAAATTGTTTTTGTAATACAAACAAATTGTTTAAGGTGCCTGTTTATATGAATTAAAGTGTAGTTTATTAAAATGAATAAATGATTTTAATGAAAATATTAATTTAAACAATTATTTATGTGTGCTATATTCGGCCTTGCCGACTCTTTAATACCCTTTACCTAACGTAATGCAGCGTCTTAGACTACTCAACCACTAACACACATTATTATGTGATAATTATCAAACAGAATTTACAAAAACAAGTAAGATAAATAAATCTAATTTGTGTAACGCCCACTTCTTCAATTCCACGTCTTATTGGATTTTGTGCATTGATAACCAAGATGCTTGTACCTTATTTGGAAACTTTGGCTCTTGCCGTTCTCCAGATCTACAGAAATCTATAATGTCTTTGTACGAGAGGTGCCACGCCCACTTCGTTAATCCCGCCAATTTTTTAGAGTAGCTGTGTATTGATAACCCAGCAATGGGCACCAAATTTGGACTATTTATCTCCTACAATGTATAAACAAATTAATCTATTTTGTGCCACGCCTATTTATCCACTCCTGCCCACATTGTGTTGGATGTTGTCATTTGATAACCAAGATGCTTGTACATCATTTAAGAATTTTGGCTCTTTCCGTTTTTCAGATATACCGAAATCCATAATGTCTTTGTTAGGGACGTCTTCTCCTCCTACCCCGCTCACATTTTGTTGGATGTTGTGTATTGATAACCAACATGCTTGTATGTACGTAATATTTAAATTTTGGCTCTTGCCGTTCTCCAGGCTGAGTTAAAACCAACCAATTTAATAGAGACAGTGGGACATAAATATATACAAATCTGGAATCTTTTGAAAACCTTTTTCAACAGGCAGACAGACGGATATCATTAAATCAAATTCAAAATTCATAAAGACTCAGAATATGTATACATTATAGGGTCCAAATTTATGTTCTTCCAAATCCCACTGGGGCAAAGGGCGCCAAAAGTGAATCATTAACATTTTATATTCTCTATTTATAGATATATGTATATAGAGGACCATGACCACCACGACCCAGTGGATCTTTTTTGCAGCCCGTGCATCTCACCACGTCAGTGTCAGGCTTCGTACAAAGCCCATTACACTGCCTAGTGTAAGAGCAAAGATCTGAGTTGGGCCCATCATATGCCCCCGAAAAATTTCCGCCTAGAAGTCCCCAAGGCGGAACAGTAGCAAAGCAGATGTTTCTCTATTTACAACATTTTCTATTTTATATCATTGATTTATAAACAAAAATCTTTTTAATATTTAAGAAAGAAAAAACGATTTAAAATTTACATAAAATTCTCTAGGTGTATCGAAAACTTCTTAAATTAATGATCATTTTTATCCTTGAGTCCGTTAAAGAAGGGTGTTGTTCACATAAGATCTTAAATTTATCGCTAACAGCATGTTACAATAAAAAAAACCAACCAAACGGCCAATTGATCAATATTATGAAAATGAAAAATATCTTTTGCATAATTTAAAATATTTAATACGCAAATGAACAACGAACAAAATTAAAAATTGCCAAAAACTTAATTTTAAATGTTGCAGTAAAACAACTAACAGCCAGTGGTAGCACAAGCCACATGCACTAGTGCCTATACACTCGCGCACACTCACACCTGAACACACACATTATTTTGTCACCTTAATATCACTTGCAAAACGTGATGCTAAATGGAAAATTCTAATCAGTAATTAAAATTTATTATGCATTAAAACACAAATGGTATAAGTAATAACTGAATGGTAATTTGATAATAATTAAAAGTATAAAATAAACAAATAATTATATGAAAATTAACAAATAAATGGGAATAAAATTAAAATATTTATTTGTATTAGGAAAAATTTGGATTTTAATTAGAAAACAAAAAAAAATTAGACAAAACTTAAGTAAATTAAATACAAAATCAATATCCAACCAAAAGACATCAGTAAACGACAAAAATATTAAGCCTTTCCACACATGCAAGTACGTAGAGCTCTATATTGATTTGAATGCCCTACCTTTATTTAAATTAAATTATTGGTTTAAAAGTCTTTATGTAGTGCTTGATTAGCAGTACTTCTTTTTTTTAGATAAAGTTAATTTTTTCAGACAATAGATCTGCAAAACATTTTCGTATCAAATAACTGCTCAGAGTAATAGTACAAACACAATTGGGACGAACGACGAACTTAGCAAAGCACGCCGAATTAGTCGGCAAGAAAATGAATAAATACCTTGGACGCCAGATTACACTGCGGAACAGTAAGTTTGCGCTCTGAAATTTGATTAAAAATTTTTAAAAATTTGAAGTCGCTGATTTCAAATCTAATCTCCATTTTTCTCTATCAGCTCTGGTTTGCGAGATATACCGGTATATCCAAAATTAAGGCACGTTCACTACATCCAGTTTTCTCAGTTTATTGTGAATCAAATCAAAAGTTGTACACCGATTTCAATGAAACAGCCCTCATTTCACTTGAAATTATGTTAAGCTAAATGTTTTTAGACCAAAACTGTAATTTTTTTCGCGTCTTTATTTTTTATGAATTTTTAAAGAACAAAAAACTGGTTTATTTTCAAAATTTTCCTATTTTTTGTTCAAAAATTTAACGATATCTCTGAAACTACAGGGCATATTTAAAAACAATGTAAGCGAGGCTTAAAGATAATATTATTGCCGAGTTTCGGATTTTGTTTTTTAACTAAATATGATACACCGTTTACAAGTTATTCCAATATATGTAGTGAAAGTTCCTTAATTTTGAACATGACGGTATATCTCGCAAACTAGAGCTGATAGAGAAAAATGGAGATAAGATTTGAAATCAGCGAGCTCAAATTATTAAAAATTTGCAATCAAATTTCAGAGCGCACAAAAAAAGTTCAAATATGTACCCTTGTGTTATAGACGGAAGGTAGGAAGGCAAAAGGCCAATTGTTGTATTATGCTACCATATCTTTAGAGCAGCCATAATATGGAAGCCTAGAATAGGTTCCACTGGCAGCCGCAAGTAAGCATAGCTCATGTGGTGTTACCATGTTACACCGTCTGCTGACATTCTCACCCAGCCATCCGGTTGATTCAATGAAGGAATGGATCTTGTTCAAAAAACTGTAAAAGAGATTTTGTCCCTGAGGATTCTTTAACCAAACAGCGACAGAAAAGTTGTTCCCTACTCCTCCTCCTCGTCACCACAACTCCTGCATAGGTCACTGTAAGGGAGCCCCAACCTTCGGGCGTAGCCAGTAGCCGTTAGGAAATACTTCAACCAATTGTAAACTAACTGTTTATTGTTTGTATTTTGTTTAGGTTTTGATGTCGTTGTAAATAAGGCTTTTTGGATGATTGTAATTCTCATTCAGTCTACAGTTTTATTTGTTTATATCTTTGGCTTTTCTACAAGTTTTTGGGAAAATGTTTTCTGAAGATCTGACCTAATAGGAGGACTAGCTCCACCTAATATGGTAGCCGGTGACAATAATATGGTAAAATTTACCGTTATATATTTAAAAACTTTCGTTTTGCTAGAAGTGACCACTTTTAAAAATGTTGTTTCTCTGGAAGTACACGAAGGTTATTGGATTTGTCAATCTATAATTTTAAGATCTGGCTCTTTAGGAGCATGCCTTATTTTCTAATGGCTTACTGAAGATTTCAAGTATGAGCCTGCTAAGGCCAATGAATATTTGGCCTTGTAGAGATTTATGAGCGGATATAATTTCTCTTTAGGGGCTTTGCTGCAAAAAAAAATTTCAATAGATCTTAGAAAGCTTGCAACGAATTACTGGAAAAACTGACTAGCATTTTGTGAACTTAAATCATTCCAATAAACTTGTATCTCTTAAGTAGCGTACTTATATGGTCTTCATAAAATTATTATTGCAGTTCCTCCATTTCTCTTGTTTAAAGTTAAACTCGTCACTTAACTGTTTGTTAGGCGTGTTAAAAGCTTCTTTTTTTTGTGCAATAAATAGCAAAACTAAATATAAATATTTTATCTTTTTACAATATATTTTTTTTTTTTTTTTTGTTTTTGCAAAAACAAAATTGTTCATGCTATTTGTGTATCGTGTTGAGATTTTATTTGCTTCTTTACATTGCATTTGATTTTGTTCGCCACGTTTTTGTTTTTGTATTTAATATTTATTTTTGTTTTTTCGCTTTTAGTGCAAACATACTTAGATTCTGTTTGTTTTTTATTATATTGTTGTTTTTTTCTAATTCACTTTTCATCTCCAAGTAACTTTGAATGCATTTGTTGGTTGCATCTTTTACAGTATAAATAGTGCTGGTAGCCGGCATTTGAGATCATAAAAAAATCTTTTGTTCAATTAACAACAACTTCTTCATTGAAAAATATCTCTGCAAGAAGTTTTTTTTCTAAAAGAAAAAAATTCTTGAAAGGATTAACAATTTAATTGGATTAATTAACAAAACTGTTTGTTTCTTAAAGTAGTGTGTGAAATAATTAAATCTAAAACAGACATAATGAAATTTGTAAGTGCATATGGAGAAAAATGTATTAAATAAATTTTATTGTATACTCAAGATAAGAACTGTGTGGATGTGTGTTTGTTAACTTGTATGAAAAGTGAAGAAAAAAATATATTGAAATTCCTAGAAGAATTGCATCACAACTTAAAAAATTAAATTTATGTGTTTAATAAAAACGTTTGCAGTTAAAATTATAGTATTTAAAATAAATACTAAACACTTTTAAACTGAAGTGGACAGATTCGTCGGTTTTGGTTTCATAAGTTTTAAATGATATTAAAAGTTTGAGAAAAGGAAGTGTCATGTAAAAAAATGTTCTAAAAAGGCCACCAACTGTTCATTCACTTAATACATCATAAATATTTCTTCTTCCAAGTTCTGAGGCCTTTTTTATAATCCAAAGAATTTTAGTATCCTATTTAGCTCTTTATAACTAATGAAAATTTTAAGATTTTGCTCAAGTCCTGACAATCTTAAAGTTCATGAAAAAAAAAAATATTAGGAAATTATTTTCTTTAAGAAAAGATATTCTTAGAGTTGTTTAAAGACTAATTTAGTTTAATTCCAAACATTTTCTTTAAAGGACATAACAGTGTATCAAAACCTAAAAGCATTTTTAATAAACGTCAGATAATTCTTATGACTTTTTTACACATTCAGTTAGTCCGTTTTTATACCCTTCACCACAGGTGGTGAATAGGGTGAATATAAAATTGTCATTCCGTTTGTAATTTCTATAATATTGATGTTAAAACCTATAAAGTACATATATTCTGGGTCCTTATGAGGAGCGAAGTTGTTTCAACGATGTCCGTCTGTCCCTTGAAATGGGTTTTCTGAAGACCCCATATATGATGGGGGCCAGGTTATTATACATTTATGTAACATATGGTCCGGAATTGTTTGCTATTGAAATTCAAAAGATCAGTCCACAAATGGCTGAGATATGAGTAAAAAACCACGTATGCCTCAAATTTTTTCCTTTAAACGTCCAATTAGACGTGACATTACCATACCAACACTGTATTGCCAAAACGACATAAACAAACCATACAAACCAATTCAATTTTGGTTTCTACGGTCATACAGTGGCTATGGTAATACAGTGTTGGTAATGTGGTTTTTTTTTTGTTGTTTTTTTACATCCTTCACTACAAGTGGTGAAGCGTTTAATTTTACGCATACACATACACATTAATGCATGTATATGATATGCCGCTCAAATAAAGAAACAAACTCATAGACTCAATATATTTTAATTTAACGCTTCTTTAGTAAAAGCATTCGTAGCCGAGTTGTTAAGTTCTCGCCTGAGACTGATAATATTGCCAATTCGAATCCCAAAAAGAATTTTTTTTTCATTTTTTGAAGATTATAAAACGAATTTCAAACATCAACTTTGGCAAAAGAGGAAACGGGCTCATTTACATATATAAATTTTTTGTTTTTTTATATTCTTGGGCATGACGAAATGAAAAGTTGGCGTGGCTCAATTAATATTTATTTATACCTATCTAAAGAACTTTATTTATGTATATAACATTTTGTTCTTCTCTCATCATGGTGAAGGGTATATAAGATTCGGCATAGCCGAATATAGCACTCTTACTTGTTTAGAATAAATTTAAATTCTTCTGTCTAACGAGCAATTTTTAGGTTTGATTTTCAATAATAATATTTAAATTAAAAATCGCTTTAAATAAAAAATTCTGTTTTTCACTAAACACTTAAATGAAACTTAGTTCACCAATCTGGCACATTTGAAATCAATTTTAGTTTCGATTGTGTAAAACTAAGCAAAGGTGGCCTCAATATCACAACAATACAACAACAACAGGCAATGTAAAAACAGTCAGTTGTTTTTTGAGACAAATTTGTAAATCATAATAAAACAAGGAAATATGTATATTTTAAATATTAATGATACTGGCTTTATTGAATAGAAAATTTTAGGGCATTAATGTTTTAATATGATTTCGGGAACGGCAAGCGCTTACGAGGCGCAATCTGAAACACCAATTTTCATAAACTCTTCGCAGCATTTGCGGCCGTACTTTGCCAATAACTCTTCAATGGTTTTGGGCTTTTGACGCAGACAATTGACTTTATATAGCTCCCAAGTAAATGGGGTTAAATCACACGATCTTGGTGGCCTCATTGTGTGAAATTATTCTTTCATCAAAAGGTTGCTTGAATAAATCAATTGCTCCGTCCTGTTGAAACGACATGTAAGCAATATAAATGCCCGCTAATTAAGGTACGAAAAAATATTTAATCATGTCTTTTTACCGATCAACATTGGCAGTAACATTCTGACCATCATGGTTTTTGAATACATATGGACCAATGACTCCGCCAGCCTATAAAGCGCACTAAAGTAACTTCCTGTGGTTGTTATAGTGATTCGACAAAAGCTTGCATATGTGACTCGTTTCTTTTCCCCCGTCTCTCTCGCCTTTAAAGTAGCAATAATGTCAATAAGAAATGAGCCGTATGAACACAGACTAAACAAAAAGCTGTTAAATGGGTTGTCAAATCAAGCAGTGATGCCAACTTAAAGTTGGCTCTTGAAAAGCACTTCTTTTTGAAAAAATGCTTTCATCGAAAATGTTGAGTAACAGTTACCTTATTTGTCTTAAGACCGCCTAAAATAACTTTTATATGAATCAAAAGCTGCCTTAAATTGAGGAATTTAATCTTTGTTATAAGTAAAACCATACAAAAGTTACACTTAACTTCATTGGGTTCAAAACTTATCCAAAGAACACGAAAATAGTTCGAGCTTTGAACAATTATTCGGAAAGTGACCACGCTGGATCTAGAACCACAACGCACACTTTAAAGAGCGCCCTTATGCGCATAAAATTTTCTTCAACAAGCTAAAGCATATTATCTGAGCACGCAGACATATTCGCAAAGAGTTAAGTCCAAAAACTAGCCCCTTATTCAACACTTCTAATCCAAATGCTTTAGGTTCAAACTTAAATTGCCACGCGATGGGCTCAGGGACCAGTCTTTTAAATCTTCCAAACTAAAGAAGAATTCTCTATTTTTTTGGCATTTAAAGGTATAAGCGGTTCTCCCTTTCCATCTTGTGCCTGGCGAATTCCACTCAGTGGGCTTCCTAGCGGTATATTTTGCTGGATTCCTTACAGTGTAACCAATCCAGCTCCATTTGCGTTGTTTGATTTCGATTAATATTGACTGTTGATTTGCTCTTTCCCTCGCTGGGCGCTTACAACTATTCTTGGCGTTGGGTTATCCTTAGACATTTATTGGTAAATTTACACAAGCTTTGGGTGTTACATGGTGCCATGCTCCATGCTTTACAGCCATAAAAGAGAGTGGATTTTACACTGGTAGTGAAAATTCTCGAGATGGTTTTTTCCGATATGTTTGTTAAGTACCAGACTCATTCTTACTAACCGTATTTCTCGCTCTGTGGATCCTATTGAATGTGTCAACTTATCGATAAGGCAGCCGAGAAAGCAGAAAGAAGGGACACAGTCTATATCCTGGCCAAGACAAACGAATCCACGCTCTATGTTACAATAGATGCAAAGTTATTTTATTAAGGCCATATTTATTTTCGAAACAATCAAACAATTGTGCTGATTCTTGTCTTCGGAGAATAAGTGATTCAACAGGCAAATGTCAACTACGTAGTCTTGGTCCTCCATTCGATCTTTTAGTCCCCTTTCGCTAGAGCTGTTGACAACGCCACATCAAGAACAGAATTGAACAGAAGGGGTGATTACACACACATCCCTGATGCACAGCTTTCTTAACTTCAATACTGTTGCTTAACTGGTTTTCATGTAAGACTCGGCATATGACATTCCTGTATAAAGCCTTGTCAATTGGGTTAGTTTCGTGGAGAAACCCTTTTATTTAAAATCATTCCATATCGGTGAAAAGGATAAAGGTAATCAAAGGCCTTTTAACCTTTTATGTTTAATTTAATTGCTAAAAGTTGATTTAAAAGAGGTTTATTGATATTTAAATTAAGCTTAGGCTCATCAAATTTGATTTTCGTTAAATTATTTTTAGTGAAGGAATGAATTTAGAACATGAAATAAATTAAAATTTTTTTGATAATTTTATTCTTGACTGAAGACGGGATTGAGCTCGGGTCGAATTTGCATGTTTCGAGAATAACCACATTCCCATCATCAGCATTCTTTGCCGTTCTACCGTTTGCGCCACTGCTGCGCCTACCAGTCTATAGTCAAACATGAAACTTTAATGAAAAAAAAAACTCTTAATATCAACATTTTGTAGAAGTCGATATCAATGTTCGAATTATTTTTCATACCTTGTACAATTTGACGCCAAATGGAAATTCTTTAAAATGAAATCTTTAATAAGAGGACGTTTGTATTGAAATAATGCAGCCTATTTATAGAAACTACTAGAGATTTTCCTCAAAATTTACAGTTTGTATCAGAAGAATCAAGAATAAGTTTTAATCCGCGAACTTTTTAAAACTCATAAAAGCCAAATTTCATCACTACATAATACTCTTTTCCTCGTATTTATAAAAATTGTATATGTCATTCTTGAAAACTAAAAATAACACATTATTAATATTTCAAAATAATATTTCAAAAAAAAGATGCTCAAAAACACACCCAAATGCTCTTAAACGTGCATGTTGTATGTGTCAATTAACAAAAGTTATAAAACACAAAAACCCAATAACCCAAAAAAAAACCTATAAAAATAAAAATTGTTATTCATTTTAAACCACAAACTGATGCAACTTGCCATAGATCTTCTCACATGCATGGATGGCAGTACGTTTTAGCTTATGGAAAGATCACAAAAAGCCAGCACTTAATTTATAAGCAGCAACAATAAACGGCAAGAAATATTAAAGACAAAAAAATAAAACAAAACAAAAGCTGTTAACAGCTTCACAACAAGGCCCTTTAACATGGCAAACAAATAAATGTGGTGTTAACAAACTAAAATTTCCGGGATCATAAAAATCATTGAAGAAACCCAGAAGAAACAAACGAAAATACAGGATTTATGTTTTTTGTTTGTCTTTAAACAGTAAATAAATTTTAAAGATTTATTGCAGGCACAACTTTAGAGTTAAACCTTTAACTAAAAAACACAATTCATTGTACTTAAGGTTAAGCAAAAGGAAGAAGAAGTAGAAGAAGAAAGAAATATTGTAAATAATAAAACTAATTAAAACTAATTTTGCCATTAGAATAAAGTGGGTTGAATTCAAGTTGTATCTTGTGGCTTTTTGCAATCATCTTCAAACGACCTTTAGGTCATTACAACTAAAATTAATTACAAGTTTTATTAAAGTTTTTTTTTTTTTTTGTGAATGAAAAATTACTATAATTAACTGCTGCCGCTGCCGACAAGTCTTTTAAATTAAAAATAACAATTTTTTTTATTTTGTGAAAAAAAAAACAAACAAAAACAAAAATTTGCGCAATATTAAATGCTAGTGCTAACAAACACTACACAGTAAACACATATTTAAATCTTAATGAGATAATTGCGACAAATATATGTGTGTATGTGTGTTTAGAATTTACATTTAAGTGATTTTTCTCTCTTTTAATAATTCAAATTAACAAACCATGTAAGCCCAGCGGGAAAAAGAAGGAGTACGGATGCCTTCTAGAAGGCCTTTTACACCTTCTTTTGGATAAATAAGGCCTGCTCGCTCCATTCCATACTCATATCTTTTTTGCACACTTTGTCATTGCGGAGTAGGCCTTCCGCTCTCGCTTCAATAGCAGGTACACGGTAACGGGATAAAAAAAAATTATTATTTTGCTTTTGTTTGTGCAAAAAAAAACAACACAAAAAATGTTACTCCTTCTCTACTCCCTTCTCATAGAAGCGAGTGCGGAAGGTGTATCTTATCTTTTATACCAAAGAGCCGAGGCACTTTTTAGCTGTTAGATAAGAATAGCAATTGAACCAAAAAAAATGTTTAAGCAGGCCTTTAAAAAGGCCTGAAGTGAGAAGGCCTTCTGAGTTTTCCCGCTGGAAACAAGTCACACACACATACAAACACAACAAACAATTAAAATCTATTTAAATATTTAACCATTTCATTAGTGAAACAATTAAATAAATCTAATCACTTTTGAAAGGTGAAACTTTGCTAAGCAAAAACTAAATATTTTTAAAAATTCCATTTATTTCTTTTCTTTCAGGAACTCTCTTTACTACTCCTTGTCAGCGCTGCTTCAATGGTTTTGGCCAGACCTCAAGATCCCATTGCAATTGTTAGTCAAGAATCAAATATTGAGCCAGATGGCTCTTACAATTATGCGTAAGTATTCGTAGCAGGGATGATAAATGAGAAAAGCAATATCGTACCAACGAACTTTTAAAATCGTACTTTTTCGGCCCCAATAGTACTAAATCATTTTTTTATAAATTTTTTTTTATTTTATTTTTAAAAACAAAAATTTAATACAACAAAAACAAAAGGTACTTAAAATTCATTTGCACATGTAAAATATAGATAGCAAAAAATACATGATCATTAATTATACATACATAATAATTGGGTGGGTACAATATTTTCGCGTCAAAAGCACATCGCGATTCTTGTTCTATAAGTCATTCCAAGAAACCATATGTCAAAAATTAATTTCGAGCCCCGGATTTGTCAAAATATTCAAGAATAGAGGCAAACAAATTGTATTTGGTCTAGCCAGATCATTCGATTTTTAGGGTCCAGAAACCCATTTATTTTTATTTTTGATTGCGCCAGAGAGCGTTTTCGTACACTTTTTAGAATTGATCGTCTTTTTTGTGTTAAAATTTACCAATATTTTTCAAATGCCATATCGAATTTTAAACGAAAATAAAATTTTTAAGCGTTCTTAAAATATGAGCATACGAGCATCTTAGGATTGCATTGCCAAATTTGTTGTGCTTACAATTTTCAATATGTACTGCAGAAACAGGAAAGGAGTAGAAAGAAAGTCCGATTATAATAATATTTAATTTATCGCGTGTCAAAATAATTCGGAGTAAATTAATAATGGAGAGGGCTCCCACTGTTCCAAAATTCTGTTGATTTCTTCTTGACGTGACAACCATCTTGTTGACGAATATTGGAAAATATTATGAATTCGTTGCAAAATAATCTTAAATTGAAAGGAAGTCGTTTTTTCTACTATGTAAAACTTTGCAGAAGTAGTTTCATATAGATTTCAAAAACTTGTCAATATCATCAGAAAATACACGCTTATATGCTGCCGCTAATACTAAGTTTAGAATGTGGTATAAGCAATCGTTCAATGAAGAAGTGCAAAAATCTATTCACAATTGCGAAGTTCAGTGTTTGGTGTAAATGGTCTTGCAAAAGAGCAAAATATCATAGCTGTTTTGTTAAATCCAACAACAAAAAATAGAGTTTCCCTTAGATTTCTTAAAAAAGCTACGACATATTGCATTTTCGGAAGACTATTTGCCCCAAACACTAAACTCCGATTATTAAAATTGGACAGCAAATACGAGTTGCCATTTTATATCAATTAGAAATACGTTTGAAAAATTTGGAAATAGTACCAAATGAGTCACAGGGGTACCATCGTACTTTTAAGTTTTGAATTGTACCAAAAAAAGTACAATTGTACTAACTTTATCAACCCTGATTCGTAGTTATTTTGTATTGCTTACATCTTCTGTGAATTCCTTAGCATACGCTTAGGCGTTTTAGTAAAGCAAACAAAAGATTTAAGACAAGAACCTTATTCAAGTATAGAGCTTTTAGATTCAATTTAATGTGATTTTTTTTTGAAATTACAGCGTGTGTTTTTAAATTTTTTCTTTTAACAACCACATTAAAACACTGTTTAAAAAAATAAGGCTACGATTTGAAAAAAAAAATTATAGAATTGATTTAAGATCAAAAGCAACATGATTTGTTAACTTTAATTGTTTGCAGTTTAAAGAGTGTATGTATATTCCCACGGTCGAGCTAACTTAAATTAGAATATTGTCATTCAAGCTATTGAGTATAAAGACTTCGTAAAAGCTTATAAGCTGCTGTTTATTCACAAAGCTGTTAAAGATTGCAATCGATTTAATTGCAATCACATGATTCCTCGTTTATGATTGCTAATTTTTTTATTGTTTTTAAAATTAAAAAATTTATCATATGATAATAATTTGATATCATGAAATGAATATGATAAAAAGTTTTGAGTCAATTTATTCTAGCGAAAAGTCTACTTTTTGTAGCGAAACGCCAGCAAGCAAAGAAACTTGTATTTTAGGTCCATGTTGCTCAAATGTTGTACCTTTTGTTACTAAATTCAGAGCTAGTTGCGCTTTAGACCAAACTATAACAAAGAAAATTAAACATATAACATTTACTTGTGAAACAATTTGAATTACTTGCTGGCATAACGTTGCAGTAAGTAGACTTTTCGCTGGAAATGCCCATATACATATATTGAATGTAATCATATCAAGCAATTGCAATCAAAGTAAAATCAGAATCCAAATTTTCGTTCTCTTCAAATGTAATTCCTTCTTCTAGAAATAGAGCTGACTCTGATAATTTTCTCAACAATGCTTTTTTACAAACTCTTCATTTCAAGTTTATATTATTTCGTTTCATTTCACTTCACTTCAGCGGAATTGATTGAAATTGCATAATTTTGATTGCAATTAAATTAACTACATTCCATGAATTCAAAACAAAAATGATATTCAAATGATTGCAATAACAAAATATTGCAATTTCGAAAAGATAAAAATCTTGTGAAAACTATGAATTCATTTTGAAATCAAAGAATAGAGTCAGTTTCGTTGAAATCATTTTGATTTCCACGCCAATTTACTGTTCTTTTCAGCTCTGATAATTCAAACGTCATAAAAAACTGATTTTAAAATGTGTGTTCAAAATTAGAAGCGTGTGTGCCCCTTTTGTTTATTTGCCTTTTGTATTGTAAAAGAAAAATAAGCTAACGCTTGTCGGCACAAAATGTTGATTTCGGAATAACTGACATGACTTGCGAATTTTTCAAAAATGCTTCCGAAAATATTTTCGATCAAATCAGGGGCCAAATTTAGCATTCGACATTGATCGAAATTTCCATTTAAATTGTATTGTAATTTCGGTCGATATCGAATGCTGTAGTTTGCATCCAGCTCCTAACGAAATTTAATATTTTTCTGTATTTTGCTTTTAATGGAAAATTCAGAACTTATTGAAAAATAGGAAATTAATTCATCTAATTTTATACAATAAAACGGTATATTATACCAAATCCTTGATCCCTCATGGCACTTTATCAGTCACAATTTGTATCTGCAATATTTTGGTTAACATATTTTTTAGTGGAAAAGCTTGCTGACTGACAAAATATGAAAATATTCAGTGAGCATGACAGGCTCGAGCTTGTTTTAAAATTAAAAATGAATTGCAATTTGAAAGCAATTGTAGTAAATGGTTGATCACCACAAATATCTTTGTTGTTGTTAGATTTCGAGCAAGCGCAAAACTGCGACCCTGACTTTTCCATTGAGTCCATTAGCAAGAAACAGTAAAATTGTTTTTTATCCAAACTTTATATGTAGATGTTTGTAGGTCCTTGACTTTACAAAAAGTCTTTAGTTAATATATTTATACGAACATTCTATTTTTTAAGAAAAAACATTTTTGGATAAGAGCTCGGCCATAAGAGCCGGGGCTACCCGACTGCAAAAACAGCTTCCGTTGAATAAAAACAGCATATCATCAGTTTAATATGAAAACCTGCTAACTCCCTTTGAGCACATTTTACAGGAAAGACAAAAAACTTTTTATATTTCATATTTGCAGCTTGTGAGGAAAACTAAAACATAGTTGGTTGTACACACTTCAAGACTCATACTGAAAAAAGAATTTATTTGCTGGACGGCGAGGAGTATCTTTCTCTGCCATACGGCATCAAAATCTTAATTTACATAAAAAATGGATTTATAGAAATAATCGCTAGCGAAATTAAATATGCCTTCCCAGAATTTTCATATTGATCTCAGCCAGCAAGTGATCTTTAAAGAGAATTTACCAGCTTATAAGGTGCATGGTCAGTTATATAATTGATTAATGTAAGTAGCTGTTATTTCGATCTGACCTCAGGTTATTTAAACAACGAATTGATACAAGGCGCAACGCTCCGCTGAGTGAACCCCTACACACAAAGGACATTAAGTACATCCCTATCAGGAATATTGTATATATACTTACTTCTTGGTTCAAAAGAAGATACTTGTGAATATCAATATTTCCCTTAGGGAAATCCACCAGTAGACCAATTGCAGCCTAAGGCTACAAGCTAAAGTCGCCCTTCATCTTGACATGTTTAGATATTCCTTCTTGCGATTTAAGTTGAAACCACAGGTTAGGCCAATGACTAGTCCAGGTCTATATTAACCCCTGGCTGCTACTACTTCCCATGAATCTAGATATGGATCGGGCCTAGATTATTTTGTGCAAATGGTTTTCGGCCTAGTAATTTAAAAATTTAGTAAAAGTATTACATTAACCAATGCCACCATGTGTGGTCACCATCACACAGAAATGTACATTAGACCGTACCTCACAAAAAAGTTTCACCGCACACCTTCTAATATAAAATATTTTTGCAAGGAGCTTTCAAAAAAATATTATTTTTTTGTTTGCCAAGCGAAGGGGTCGCCATTTTACATTTTTCGTTACAGCTTAGGCTTTTACAGTCCGATATTAAAGTGTGATAAATCAATGTTTTTTGTCTCAAGAAGACCAAGCTTTTGCTCTTTGGGGCCAACTTACGAAAATTTTGCTGTAAAAATTCACTGATATCGAGAAGTTTTCAACAAAAAAAATACAACTAGCGAGATATTTTCTTATATTTTTTTTAAATTACAGCTATCAAGAAATATTATATAGAAAAGTACAGCTATCGGAAAATTTTCTTAAAACAAATCCAACTGTCGAGAAATTTGCTGTAAAAAATTAAAGCTATCGAGAAAATGTCTAAGAAAATCACTCAATTGAGAAATTTGCTGTGGAAAATTACAGCTATCGAGAAATTTTCAAAATAAAAATGCAAGGATTGAGAAATTTTCTATGGAAAACTACATCTATCGAAATTTTTGTTTTTTGAAATTACAGCTATCCAGAAATATTTTATAGAAAATTACAGCTATCGAAAAGTTTTAATTAAAAAAAAACAACTATCCAGAAATTTGCTTTAAAAAATTAAGGCTATCGAAAAATTTTCAAAAAAAAAATCCAATTATCGAAAAATTTGCTATAAAAAATTACAGCTATCGAGAAATTTTCAAAAAAAAAATCCAATTATCGAGAAATTTTCTTTGTTAAATTACATCTATCGAAATGTTTTTTAATTGCAGGTATCAAGAAATATTATATAGAAAAATGCAGCTATAGAAAAATTTTCTTAAAAAAAAAATTCAACTAACGAGAAATTGGCTGTAAAAAAATAAAGCTATCGAGAAATTTTCTAAACAAAAATCCAACTATCGAAAAATTTGGTATAGCAAAAGCGGCTATCGAAAATTTTTTTTTCAAAAACTTACAGCTATCAAGAAATATATAGAAAATTGCAACTAACGATTTTCTATGGAGAAAATAAAACTACGTATCCAGAAATATGCTACAGATAATTACAGCATAGTTTTCTATAGAAACCTTCAACTGTCGAGAAATGTTCACTTAAAATTATAACTATTGATAAATTTCTATAATAAATTACAATAAACTAAGAATTTTCTAAAGAAAATAATTAGTATTGTGGTTATTTTAATTAGTATTGTGGTTATTTTGTTGAACTATTTATGGTTTTTAATCCAAATTTTTAATATTTTCAATTAGGCTTAAGTTCATGAAATTTAATTTTTATTAAATTATTTTTGTGAAGAAAGGAATTTTACAACATGAAAATCAATTAAAATTGTTATTGATAATCTTTCATTCTTGACGTGGCTCGGGCTCGAACCCTGGCCGGCAAGTTACCATGACATGTTTCGATCGCAACCACTCGATCTCCTCAGATTTTCTAAAGAAATATACAACTATTGAAAATGTTTTCTACAGAATACTTAGGGGCCATTGACCTCAAGTATCTCGTTCTAGTATTTTTCCTCCAGATCTATGTTCGTACATCAAGTATCTTGTTATAGTATTTATACTCCAGATCTATGTTTGTCACAACCTATTGTATGACCATAATGTCAGAAGATGAAAGCTCGCAAGCAAGTTTTTAACTTTTTCTTAGGAAGTTATTCGATAATTCCAGCAGAAACCATTTAAAATTTCATTAGAAAAGTAAAGCTGGCAAAAAATCATTATAGTTTTATTATAGTTATGCTTAGAAAGTATTTCCATAGTTCCTGCAGAACAGTCGGCAGTCTGGAATTTAATCAGAGTCAGTCCAAGCCATAAGTTCTGTTTACAAAAAAATGAAAAATGTTATTTAAAATTAAGAATTTCATAAGACGCCATATTTGCATGGGAGTCCCCCTAAGGTGTGCCGATAAGGTGCAAGTATGTTTTAAGAAATTATAAAGGACAAAAGACTAATTGAGGTCGGGCATACATTTAATCCCTATGGGGCGACTCCTGGTCAGTCATGGGACTTTTTGTCAATATATTTCTAGTGTATTGAAAATTTTGTAAGGTAGCCTCTTTTGAAATGGAGATAGCGGGTAGGTATGTTAGAAACGCATGATGAAGATGAAAAATATAGTGGGGTAGGGCATTTAACCCGTATAGGAGCATTTTACGCGCTGCATAGTGCCAAATTAAAGAATTACAACCATACAAATATCGCAGTTTATAAGTACAAGGCCTTTCTTACTCCTTGGGAATTGATAGTTCCCATTGCACCAGATAGGAGTTTATTCAAATATGATTTTTGTAGTTTTGTCAATTTTAAACCCCAGACAAGCTTCAGTTACTTTTTGTGACCCTTCAAGCGTACAATGCTGAAAGATGTAGATCAAGACACACACTTTCCAGAGGAACAGTAAAATTTCGTACTTCGATTCATAGTTCGTAGTTATTAAATACTACTCATATTCCAAAAGACTTTATCTAGTTTAATAACAGCAAATTAAAGTAACTTATGTTACAAATTTTACTATTTATTTACGAGTAAAATAGACGCTTGCAGCCGATATTTTTTTTGAAATTTATATCAAACTGGCGAACCCCTGCGCACTTTGTAGTGCAAAAAAGAAAATAAGAAATTAATTCGAACTCATTTAAATCAGTGATAAATTGTTTTTATTGTAATTCTCTGTGGTACACAACATTTCTTGTTTTTCCATTTTCGGTGTAAATATACAAAACCGATGGTTTGCCAACGCGCGAACAGGCTACATACAACTGTCCATGTGAGAAAACTGGGTACTCCAAATTCACTCCACAAATTCCTAATGAATATCCTTGCGCCTTATTAATAGTAACCGCAAACCCAAGTCGAACATGAAACTGGAGTCGTTTAAATTCAAATGGCATATCAGACGGAATCATTGGGATGCTTGGAATGAATACATCTTCGCCTTTGAATTTTCCAGTTTAAATAGTAGCTTCAATTACATAAGCCATAAACCTTTTAATAGCAACAAACGGGGTTGATTGATATTGCGAAGCAAAATAATAGTGACTCCAACTTTCAATTGGAGATTATGCGGAGGCAATCCTGGTAAATACAACGAACTCAGAAATTCTGTTGGATAATTCACATCTTCTACATTGGTAACAGTATCCACAGACTTGTACGAAACCAATTCGCCAAGAATCTTTGATTGTATTGCCATATTTAATTCACTAACATCTTTGTTCTTTGCAGCTAAAATTGCTCTCTCAATCAACCATGTATGGCATGTATATTTTTGTGCTATGTTAGGGAACACACGTTCAATCAATTCCTCTTTTGACTGTACGAAATTGCAAAAATTATTTGGCAATGCTATCAATTCAGTGTCATTAGCAGGCATTGCACCATTCCCAATTTTCAGCAATTGCTTAGAGATCTTATCATCAGACGGAGTTTCAATGTTTTTACAAATTTCCATAAGAATGAAGACTTAAAGCAAGCGTTAATTTCATCGGCAGCTGTCGATCCAGGAATGACGGGCAATGTTTGGCTAAAATCGTCTGACAATAAAATCAAGGAACCACCACACAACTCTGAATTACCTCGAAGGTCTTTCATTGTTCTTTCCAATGCTTCAACAGATTTCTTATTCGCCATAGTGCATTCATCCCAAATAATTTTGCCGTTCCACATGTTTTTGAAAAGTTAGATGTGGGAGTTTTAATAACTTGGCAATTCAATGGCAATTTCAAAGCAAAATGTTCTGTGCGACCACCATCTAACAAAGGGGCTACAATGCCAGAAGACGCCTTTCAGTTTCTCAAAATATTAACTTAAATTTGCCAAATTTTCATGCACGAAAAAATACATGTTTCGAAATGAAAGCAGTGTCCACTTAAATGGCTATAACTTAAGCTGTTATGATACTTGCTATTTTTTTTATTTTTTCTATATTGGAGAACAGTGCAAATATATTTGCATAGGAAAACTGACTAAGTGTAAAGAGTATGATTATATCATAAAAAATTTTGAAATATCAAACAATTATACATGTGTTATCGATAAATAATCTAAGACTGTCAAAAAAAATATAAAATTTGTCAACTTTAAATTGACATTTCCAGATTAATTGTTAGCACTGTTGCCAATTTTTTTAGTTTTACATCGAAAGAAACCGTTTTTAACTTTTGTTTTGCGATTTTTAGCTTTTATGACGGTTTTTTGTGGGGAAAACGTGGGCCGTATTGTTTGTTTTGTTTACATTTTACCAAATTGTATTTCTTGTTCTTTCTCGAATTTGTTGTTTCATTCAGTCAATCCTAAAAAAATCCAATACAAAAAATAGCAACCCAGTAAAAAATGTGCTCCAAAAGGAGCAGGTTTTTTGTATGAAATCATGCCTAAAAGCGCTTCAAACCTGCTGATGGGATGCCTGATTTTTGTATGGGGTGTTCCCGGTTTGGAGAACTATTTTTTGCCGACAATAAGCGCTTCTTTTAACATGCAAACAAAGCGCTCCTAAAGTGCTTTTTAAAGGGCTAACTATATTAACATATTCATTAATGTTTTGCCTTTACTTGTTTAAATGCCTTTTTTCAATCATTTTCCTAAACAATACTATATTTTTATTTTTTTCGGTTTAAAACAGAGGTCTGCAAAACACCGCACATGTGCGAATGCTCTCACACTAATAATTAGAGCATGAGAAAATCATATATATTATTTCTAAAGCACTTTTTTTGTCGGTTGCCAATATCTCCCATACCACCGCATCAAATTTAATGAACGATATCTCATTTTAAAGCTTATTTCTAACACTAATGACGAAAAATAATTAGAAATTGAAAAATTAATATTTTCATTGATAAAAATTACGGTGCGAAATATTCGCACGGGTCATCTAGTAATTTGTAATTTTACTAGATAACACTGGACAAACAAAAACAATTACGCACAAAAATAAAAAAAATTATGAGAAACACGAAATGTGAATGCATGTGTTTGGCGGACTCTGGTTTAAAACCTTCTTCGATGTCAGCACTAAAATAGCAGCTTTTTTGTATGTTTTATTCTTTAACATTTACTGCTTTATAAGAGCTCTCTAATTGAAGCGCTTGATTATGCGCTTTTTCTCTGTAGTGCTTCAAAATACCCAAATTTTTTTTACAAAGAAGTATCATAACACCTTTATGAAGATGTGATTTACAATACCTAAGTAGCTAAATTAAAGTAATGGTTTGACTAAAATCGAATTGTAATGAATTTAAAAACTAATTTAATTTCAGTTTTTCAAAATATTAAGTCAAATTCGAAAAATGTCTATGCAAAAATAAAATACATTTTTCGGAATGAATGCAATGTTCACTAAAATGGAAGACCGTTGATACATAAAAGCCTTGGTATTGACGTCACCTTCCACGTGAACTTTGCAGAAACGAAACAATTACTAACACAATGCAACTAATTTTTATATTTTTATCAAATATACTTTTTTTAAATTCATTAGTCAACTACTATTGCATTTAACGGATTGATATTTGAAATAACATTTTAGAAGATTTCAAAAGTATTCAAAACCAGCTAACAGTTGTTTCTAACAGTGAAACACCCACGATAATTTATTTTAAAAAAAAAAATTTTTGACTCAGCATATTAAAAGATTCAATTGCTGAAAAGTAATAAAAATTTAATAAAATTAATAATAATTTGCAAGATTATTTTTATAAGCTAATGAAGTATTTATAGCTTAATTTGCTTTTTAACAAATTTACTGCAAAATATAAAATAAAAATGTAATAAAAAAAGGTTTAAATATAATTATTAAATATTTCAAGGTTAAAATGGAGGTTTGAAAAAAATAGAATCTCAAATAAATTGTAGAGAAACATTGCGTATTTAATTCATTATTATGACTTTAATTTAATTCATTACACTGCTTTACAAATTTTTAATTTGAAAAAATACCAAGAACACCACATGCCTAGATAAGTTAATTGGGACCTCCTGAACACGAAAATCGCTGTAATTTTTTTTTCCTAAGTACCGTTTTTTAGATAACGGTACTTTTGCGTTTTTCGGTGTATGGTCCCACTCAAACCCTTGTGGAGCCCAACCAAAAAGTCCGGTCGAAATAAATGGCATATTGTTAGAAAGGTAATCGAATGCCTTTTCCATCGATATGCTACAAGATAAGAAATGGCTGAGTAATGGCACCTCAAAGTTCAAAACATGTATATTTTTTACGTTTTTTTTCAAAATTTTTCATTTTTATTTCGTTTTTTTACTACGTTATATTAAATATCTGGAATGTTTTATTTCTTAACCAAATAGTATATTTAATTACCAACATTTTAAGCGTAATTTGAAAAAAATCGGATGAAAAATAAAGTTTTTATTAAGGATTTTGTGGAACGACAATATTTTCATCTCATATAAAATTCCGTGTTTTTTAAATCCATCAGTTTTAACGTATTTCGACCGGACTTTTTGGTTGGGATCCACAAGGGTTTGAGTGGGACCATACACCGAAAAACGCAAAAGTACCGTTATCTAAAAAACGGTACTTAGGGAAAAAAATTACAGCGATTTTCGTGTTCAGGAGGTCCCAATTAATTTATCTAGGCATGTGGTGTTCTTGGTATTTTTTGGCTGTAAACCAGTGTTATGATTACTTTAGGCCAAATGTGAAAAGCTTTGCCTGGAACGCTGTTTTCCTAGAATTGACCCACTATTATGTTATTTTCGTACTTTTATGAAAATTATGTATCTTTAAACCAGTGTTCGAAAATAAACAGTACATTATTTAGCGTTCGGCTCACACACCGAAGAACGATATCTATTTTTTTAGTGTTTGTGTAAACATACACAAACCTTAATACCGTTCGTAACTATTTTCAAGAAAGAACCGAACATTATATAATGTATAATGTATATAATGTTCGGTTCTTCGTTAAAAAACAGAACAATTGTAGTGATACTGTAGAAAAACATTATATTTTAATGTTCTATAATGTTTTTTTCGTGTGTGTATTTTGTTTTTGTAAAAAATGTTTGGTTTTTTTTTTTATCAGCAAAAAGCGACGAACATTAACGAGCCGAACCGAACACATTGAAGTTCGTGGATTTTCAAAAAAAACCGAACGGAATTTAATGTTCTCATCATTTGTTGAGTATGATGAAAACAGCATTATTTTTGTGTTCGAAAGATGACAAACAGGGAAACGTTATTTTTTTTAATGAATTTCTACACAAACACTATTAGCGTTTGTGTTTCCACAAATCTACCGAACCGAACATTAAAGAACCATATTTAGTGTTTATTTACGAACACTGCTTTAAACTATTCTGGTTGAGGTACGACTTGTGATTTCTTGTTTATTTAAAGAAGAAACTTTGACAAATAAATGTGAGTTGAGTTTCGTTTAAAAGTATTTCTATTTTTTTATAAAAATTATGAATAAACAAACCATAATCTTAAGAAATGCCATTGATTTAATTTAATTTAATTTATTTTTGCACAATAATTTTAGTTTATCTAAGTTTAAAAGCTTAATTCATAAATTAAATCAAACTGGATTTCTGGAAATATCATCTGCCGTCGTTAATCCCGTTTTGTTGTTTTTTTATTCTCTAGAATGTATTTATTAAATTAAATTCAAAAGTTTTAAATGGCGCCAATTCTAATGAAAAAGGTAAAATTGTTAAACAATTTTTTTTTTTCATTTAAGCTTTTATAGCAAAAATAAAATATATCGTCAAAATTGTTGTGCAACAAAAAGAAAAGACATAAATTGTCTAAACAAATTGAATTAATGGGATAATAAATTAACTTATTTTTTTTTTTATTTATTTCTTTGTATTTTTTGGACTTAATCTTTTGACATGTTTTTAAAAAAATTTATTTGTTTTATATTTAAATATTAAACGTTTTGGAGTGTAAAACAAGCAACAATTTATCGCTATTGGGAATTTAAAAAAAATGTGACTTAAAAAATGAAGACTATTTATAGAAAATTACATTTTTTAGGGAATTTTTTATAGAAAACTGCAGCTTTCGAGAAATACTATAAAGAAAATTACAACTATTGAGAAATTTACTAAAGAAAATACCGCCAATAGAGAAATTTGCTATAAAAAATTGCAGTTATCGAAAATATTCAATAAAAGTTACTTCTATCGAGAAATTTTATAAAAAACTAACAACCATTGAGAATTCTTCACGGAACTAATCCAACTTCAAAGAAGTTTTCGAAAGAAAGTTACAGCTATCGACAATTTTCTTTAAAAAAAATACAGCTACCGAGAAATCTTCTATGGAAATAATCCAATTATAAAAAAAAATTCGATAAAAAATACAATATTACAACAATTATAAAAATTTCTAAAGAACAAATCTAATGGTGTTTTCTTTTCTACAAAAAATGTGACATTTTATTTAAAAAGATGCAATTTGGTGTCTGTTACTTAAAAATTTTGCTCCCGAAAAGGGTGGCTTGTTTTATTCTTAAAAAACTCACCCCTTTTCGGGAGCAAAATTTTAAAGAAACATACACTAAATTGCATTTTTTTAAATAAAATGTCACATTTTTTTGTAGAAAAGAAAACACCATAACTTTTGAGAAATTTTCCGAAGAAAATTATAGGAATCAAGAGATTTTCTAAGAAAAAATCCAACTACCGAAAAATTTGACATGGAAACTACAGATATCGAAAGTTTTCTATAAAAAAATTACAGCTGTCTAGAAATATTATCAGGGGTGTGCTGGGAATCGAGAACGTAAAACGCAAGAATTTGAAAGTTGTTTTTAATACACATTTAATCTAATTTTTATAATTTGTGTTATAAAATTCTTTTTAATAGAGAAATATTTGTATAATATTTGTCATAAAATTCTTTTATTACAGAAATCTAATTAAAAACGAATTTTTAAATTCTTGAGTTTCAGTTTGCGATTTCCCGCACACCCCTGTATAAAGAAAAATCCAACTATCGAGTTATTCGCTGCTAAACATGACAGCTATTGAAAATTTTTCTAAAGAAAACCCAACTATCGAGAAATTTGCTGTAGAAAATTACAGCTTTCGCGCAATTTTCAAAAAAAAATCCAACTATCGAGAAATTTGCTATGGAAATGTTTCTATCAAAAATTATAGCAATCTAAAAATATTATATGAAAAATTACAACTATCGAAAAATTTACTAAACAGAAATCCAACTATCGAGAAATTTATTATAATAAATTAGAGCTATCCGGAAATTTTTGGAAGAAAAAGTGCTTCTTTCGAAAAATTTTTTAAGTTACAGCACTCGAAAATATTTTATAAATAATTACAGCTATCGAGAAATTTTAAATAGAAAATTATAACTATCGAATAATTTACTAAGGTAAAAATAACACTAAATATTTGAAAATTTACAGCTTTCGAGAAAATAATCTAAGGAAAAATCGAGAAGGTATCGCGAGGTTTTCTAAGAACAAATCCAACAATCGAAAAATTTGCTACAGAAAACTACAGCTATCTAAATTTTTCAATAAAAAATTACAATTATCGAGCAATATGCTCTTAAAAATTACAGCCATCGAAAAAATTTCTGAAAAAAACAGCCATCCATCGAGAAATTTGGTGCTGAAAATTAAAGCTATCGTGAAATTTCATAAAGAAAAAATCCAACTATTAAAACATTTGGTTTAGCAAAAACAGCTATCGAGAAACATACAGAAAATTTGAACTATCGGAAAATTTTTTTAGAGAAAAAATCAAACTATCCAGAAATATGCTATAAACAGCATAATTATCTCTAACAACTTTAAACTATCGCGAAATTTTAAATTTTAGCTTTCAAGAAATAATTATATTAAATTACAATTAATGAAGAATTTTCTAAAGAAAAATAAAGCTATTGAAAATTGAAAATTTTTCGTATAAAAATTTACCGCTATCGAGAAATTATTAAAGAAAATTACAGCTATCAAAAAAAAATATTCCATTTGAAATTACAACTATTAAATTAAAATTTATCTACGAAATAATTGCTTTAAATAATTATTGCTTATAAGAAATGTTCTATAAAAAGTTATTGCTATTGAGAAATTTTCGTTAGAAAATGTTGCATCGATTACTTTTCAATATAACATTATTGCTCTCAAAAATGTTATGTAGAGAATTATAGCTGTCGAGACATTTTTACGGAACACTATTGCATTCGAGAAATTTTCGTTTGAGAATATTCATATTGAGCATCGTTTTAAATCAATTGGGTTTTAAAATTGCATGCTTTAAATAGCAACAGCTCTAAAATGTTTGCTTTGCTAATTGCAGCAAATTATAGAACTGTGTTTCTGAATGCTTACTTTACACTTTTAAATAATTTACTTAATGCCATTATTTGTATTTTCTATGCTTAAGCAGTCGTCAAAGCAACGAATTTAAAAAGAATTCCGGTTGCTGTAAGTAAAAAGTTTTGTGTTTGCTTAACTGTTAATTGCTGCTTTTGAATTCAATTCAGAAAATGTACACCTATTAATTTTATAGAATATCTTATTATGTTACACTTAATTACATTTATTTCAAACTATTAGAAAATGATTCATCAATATTAATATCGCAAATTTTTTTTAACGGCAAGCAACAGTAAAGAAGTTAAGACTTGCTGAACTCAAGCGCAGCAAAAGAAAAATAAATAAGCAAACACTTATTACTTACAGCAACAGTTGTTCTTTTAAAGTGGTTGTTATGCTGACTGTGTGACATTGTGTGCCTAAAGCTGGAGGTCCATACCACGCGTTTTCGCCTCCACGCAGCGCATGCTTTTCTAACCTTACTTGCGTTTTTCGTTTTAAGTTACATGCAACGCTTTTTATGCAGCAGCAACACAAGTAAAAATAAAATTTAATTTGTCAAAATCAGCTGATTTGTTCGAACGCTGCTTGTGACGCTTACAAAAGTAGAAAGTAAACCTACGTTTCGCCTCAAGGCGTCTACGCTTTTGTGCATGTAACTTACTACGTATAACTACACAGATCCTACTTTTTTGACAGCTGCGTATGCTGCGAAAAAGCGAGTAACGCGTGGTGTGGACCTCCAGCTTAAGCCAATTAGTTACCTTCTCTTTTTCTGCTTTTGCTTTTGCTGTGCTCTTTACCTAAAGTTAGGCAATTGCAAAAGCAAATGCATTAAAAATAGTCAAGCATTTTTAAGCCCTGGTTAGAAAAATTTATATTATCCTCCAATTTCTTAATACTATATTAAGTTCAACTACTTAAAAATTTTCGACTTGCTTAATATTTTTTCTTTCTTCCATTTACAGTTATGAAACAGCCAATGGGATAAAAGGTGAAGAGACAGGCACCTTGAAAAAGGCCACATCTCCCGATACCAGTGATGTTATTATTGCTCGTGGTTCGGTATCATACACCTCACCCGAAGGCAATTTAATTACACTGAATTATGCAGCTGATGATGAAAATGGTTTCCAGCCAACAGGTGATCACTTACCTACACCCCCTCCAATCCCACCAGCAATCCAAAAAGCCTTAGACTACTTGTTAAGCTTGCCTCCTTCCAAACGTCGTTAAGCCAATGAATGAATGATATTAAAACGAGCAAGTAAAACACCAAATGGAAATGATTAAAGAAAAACTGAACAAGAAAAAGAAATACGATTCCCAAACTACTACATTTTTAAAAAGGAGCCTGAAATGAATGAATAGAGAAGTAAAGAGAAAAAACGTTAACACTTTTCTTAGAAAAGCAAAAAATGCCACAAGAGAAATAAAATAAAAAACAAAACAAATATAAATTGTATATAAAATAAGCAAAAAAATATTTTACACTCACCTAAACACCAGCTAATTTTGCTCTTCTGTATCACTTTTCCTCTCGAACTCTCTTTTTGAAAATTATTCACATTTAAGTAAAAAGTGAGTTTTAAATGACACAAGCAACATAAAATTAAACAACACTGACTGAATGAGCCATATAGAAAACCAAATTTTCAAGAGTTTTTCCTACTTGACCAAGAACTCTTATTTAACTCACTTCTATTTAAACACTGTTAACCAGCTTTAAATCACTCTCGCATGCAATCTTCTCATTTTCACACAGAAATCATTTGAGTACACGTTGTTTTAACTGCGAGAAGGCTTTTCCGGATTTCCAGTTTCGACTTTCTCTTAATTCTTTTTCTCTATTCCGTTCTCTCTGCCCTCTATCCTTCTTTCGCTTTCGAAATACTTGTTTCCTTTACTGCTTTTTGTTAGTCGCCGAATCTTTGCCATTTCGGTTTTAATGTGATATCACTGCTTTTGTTGATACAGTTTTTCCAAAAGAGAATCCTGATGTTCTCTTAGGGAATTTTGTATTATTCAAGAATTTCAAATAAAATAAATTGAACAAAAACAAATTTCAACATTGATGATGTATGAATGTAAATATGAACACATTTTTTTAATTAATTACTTATTAATTATGAAAAATTAAAAAGTTAAGACATTTTATGATTAATAATTTTGTTTGTTAAATGTTTATTAATTTAGAAACATGATGTATGTGTTAATAAAATATAAGAATGCAAATAAAGAATAAAAGTTTCTTTACAAAAAACTAAAATTTTTTTGTTTAAATTTTTAAATATATTAAGCCTGGTGTTGCCAAAAGTAGGGAATAATATCGGGTGATTTTTTAGCTATTATCTCCTTGGCAGCACTGGTTTAAACAGCTGACGCACGTTTCGTGTTTTGTTTCACTGTCAAACATCTTCAGTTCGGTCTATAATTTAACCATGAATCGTCTTACAAACAAATAACGCTTGAAAATTATTAAATTTTATTATCAAAATGCGTGCTCTGTTAAGAAAGTTCATGAGCGACGAAGCTCATTTTTGGCTCAATGGGTACGTTAATAAGCAGAATTGTCGATTTTGGAGTGAAGATCAGCCAGAAGCATCGCAAGAGCTACCAATGAATCCAGAAAAAGTCACAGTTTGGTGCGGTTTATGGGCTGGTGGCATCATTGGACCGTACTTCTTCAAAGATGATGCGAATTTTAACGTAACTGAGAATGGTGAGCGCTACCGTGAGATGATATCCAACTTTTTTTTGCCCAAAATGCAAGAGCTTGACTTGCATGACATGTGCTTTCAACAAGACGGTGCCACATGCCACACAGCACGCTTAACAATGGACTAATTGAGAGGCAAGTTCGGTGAACATTTTATTTCACGTTCGGGACCGGTCAATTGGCCGCCTAGATCGTGCGATTTAACGCCTTTATACAATTTTTTGTAGGGATATGTTAAAGCTCATGTCTATACACACATGCCTGCTTCAATTGGCGCATTGGAAGACAACATTGAAGCATATATTCATGAGATACCGGCCGAAATGTTGGAAAGAGTATGCCAAAATTGGACTAAGCGGATGGACCATTTGAGGCGCAGTCACGGTCAACATTTGCATGAAATAATCTTCAAACATTAAATTATATGGACCGTACTATCGATTCAAATAAAGATTTCATGAATTTTTCTGAATTTTATGTGTTTTTTTTTAACTTTCCTATAGCCCTCAAAAAATCATCCGATAGTAGTGTGGGGAAAATCGGACAGATTTAAAATAAATCTTAAATTGTATGAAGCGTTGCCACAACCAAAAAAAAATTGTAACCAAAATGTAAAAATTAAGTAACCAAAAGCGAAAAAAAGCAACCAAAATAGTTTTTATCAATTATTTTAATCGCACTTCAGATTAAAAATATGTTTGTATCTTGTAGGCTCATAAACCGCTGGACCGATTTTTTTAAAGTTTTGACAGTATATTACCGATGGTCTGGAGAGAACAATAGGCTATATAATTTTATATATAGATTTTTTTGCCCGGTGGAAATCATATCATAAAAAACGGGGTGGGATCGGAAAAGCCTATGACCTTATCGTTTATCTTGAAAAGTGTTTCAATTTGACCTATGAAGCATTAAGAGTAGCAGATAATGGCCATCTACACTTTAATATATATTCCTTATATGGTTCACTTAATAGTCTGTTAAAGTTTATGTGCTGTTTTCACAACACATGTTTTTGGATTGTTTAGAAAAATATAATTTTTAAAAAGAGGAAAAAAAGTATTGGTTCAAGATGCACAATTTTTAAGTGTCAAAGAAAAGCGCAGCGGGTAGTTCTTATTCCAAAACAAAAAATTGGTTATATTTGTGTTAAAAAAGTAACTTAAATGGAAAAAAGTACACGAGTACACATCGAGAAAAAAAGTAACCAATTTTGGTTAAAAATAACCAAAACGGCAACGCTGATTGTATGTATTTGCCTCTTTACGATTTGCAATTATTATTCTAAAACAAGTAAAAATTCTATTTTAATTCCTTAAGGAAGCTCCCATACAAAGGTTAACTATTTTATAAAGTTTTAAAAAGCTGTTGCCAACAGAACCTTGGATGCCCCTAGTAGGGTCAAGTGTATGACCGACCCCACTTTATTTTTCATCTCCAAAAGTAGTTTCTAACATTTCTACCCGCTATGTCCATTTGCCATGTGCATTATACATTTTTTTCCTTTCTTTCTACCCTTCCATTAATGGCACATGAATTTTTGCAGCTTATAAAACTAGCGGTCAAGCGCATCCAAATCCTAAGAATCTTCATACAACACTATACCATCCATAACTAATGCATATAAATTTGCATAGCTTTTAAAGTTATGGATATCCCATTTCAAAACTTCTCCAATTTTACCATATGCTAATTTCAGCAGATATTAGATATACCAAAAAAAATTTGTGAGCAAAAGTTGTTCGTCTGAGTTTGATCTCTAACTTTTACTGGCAATTTTTTTAGTAAAATAAATAGTAACAAAGTTATTGACAATCAAATTAAAAATCAGGTATTTTGCATATTTTGGGGGGTCAGGGGCACCCTATCTCCTCATCAGATTGAGCTCAAATTTTCAAGGGACTATTTTTTAGGCAATTCAAACCAATCTGGGGCTTGGCGTGAAACAAATTTCTTTAAAAAAAAATGTTCCCACATAGTTAATTGGCACCCTTACCCACATATATTTAACCGTTGCGATTAAAGGTGCCTGCATGCGCCAAAGGGTCAGCCGTAAAGTTTGCATGTGATTTTCGAGCGATCTTATGGCCGCTTTACTTTCGGTCATAAAGTGAATCCCTGTCAGATATCTCATTTAATTAGCATATATTCCTTGGATTAATTCTCCAATTCATGCCCCTGGCCACCTTAGTAGTCCTTAGTTCATTTTTCAGTTCAGTTTGCTGTCCAATATACATACATAAGTCCAAGGAAAAGTGCCAGTATCCGTATTGGCAGGATGTACCGTCAACCCGCAGCCCAGGCACCATTTTAATATGACATCCACAGAAAAAATGATTGCCAAATTATTTTCAAACAAACGCTTGTTTGAACATTTTTTTGATTTCTACAAATTTTTTTACTGATTCAATTAATATTTTTGTTTGATTTAAATTTAACCAACAAAAATGTAGACAACTATTCAAAAATATAATATACGCGTTATTGGCTTCAAGTTTTCATAATTTTGTATGAAATAGTTAAAGCTTTTTAAGCAGCACTTCTTTATGTGAAAAATAAGAACTACAACAAAAAACACATGCAGTCTGTTTTTGGACGCTTTAAAAAAGTACAGCAATAAGAAAAATGATAAAATAGCGTGACGAGGTTTGTAGTAAGAAAACAACAAAAACAATAGCAGGTAAAAAAAAAAACAGAAACAACAACATTATAAAGCTTCGTACAGACGATGGTCAGATCTTACAATATTGTAAGCAGGCGTTGCCAACAGCAATATTTTTCTGACAATGGTCCATTGTCAGATGCATTACTTTTGCACTTCTGCAAATACAAATGTGCTTACAATGTTCACACAGTTGTAAGACATTTTAGCCAATTTTAATGCAATTTAAGCAACGCTGCTTACCAATATTGTAAGCAGGCGTTGCCAACAGCAAAATTTTTCTGACAATGGTCCATTGTCAGATGCATTAAATTTGCACATCTGCAAATACAAATGAGCTTACAATGTTCACACAATTGTAAGACATTTTAGCCAATTTTAATGCAATTTAAGCAACGCTGCTTACCAATATTGTAAGATCTGACCATCGTCTGTACGAAGCTTAAGAAACAAAATAAATTTTTGGTTGGTTTCAAGTTGGAAAAAAAAACAAAATCCCGTATTCAATTTTACAAACTGTTTACTTGAATAAATCAAATACAAAAATAGAATGATGAAGAAAAACATATCGAGTCGGTCTGCCGTTTTTGGTTACAGTTCTTCTTCATTAGCAAAGGAAAGGATGCAGCAACAGTGAGTGATGAAGCAAGACTTCGTTTAAAAATTATTCCAACCAAAAATGTGTTTCAAAGCCAGCCGGCCGCTCTGCTGTGCTTCATCTTCTCCAACAGTGTTTGCTTGTATGCGCGTCATTGCTTGTGCAAAAACTTTTTTGTTTGATTCAGCAAAATTGTTTGTTTGAAAAAATCGGTGTTTTTTTTCAATAAACAAAATGCAAATTGTTTGAATATGCGAATTTGTTTATAGGACCGATTTCAGACAAAAAATTGTTTGATTCTACAAATTTTTTGTTTGAATTGGAAAAATAATTGTTTCAGTGTCCAGTGTAAAATATAAAAAGTGCTTAAATCACTTCGACATAACAGGCAATAAATAAATATTAACAGTACTAATTTTGGATTTAATTCTTATTGATTCCCTCTACATTTTTGGACAAACAGGCCCAAAACCGTTAACAGTTTAAAGGAATCCAAAAGAAGTTTTATTTAAATTAAATACAAAAATTTATGCAAATAAAATTTATACTTCGCTAGTATTTTGTTGAATAAAAACAACAATAAAAATGTGGCTTAAAGGCAGCTTGTTTCTTCACTTTAATTCTAATCGCAAAAAACTTGATTTTCAATCCATTAGAGATTCGATTAAAATGATTTTTATGATGCTGCTGATGGTGATTCTGCTCGTAAAAACACAATAATAATAATGTACCACCATGAGATGAGATTTAAATGCCTGAAAAGATTGTCACCGGGGTACGTCTGTGAATGTGTCAAACATAATTATTTGTTGGTTTTGATGGTGTTTAAATTCACACTTCGTTTGCAAAACGTCATCACAGCTTTAATAAGATGGACCATTTAAAAACTAGAACTTTGAGATTCAAATCTTTTCATTCCATTTCATAAAATATGGAAACGAGCAGTAAAATGCCAAATAAGTTCGCCAAAGATGCTGTAGAAAGCAAAAATTAAAACAAGTTCAATATTTTATAATTGTATTGATATTGTTTGTTTTTTTTTTTTATTGATATCAAAATTTAAATTTTTTTTTTTAATTTAGGATTTTTTTATACGGTTTTTGTTGTTTTTAGATAAATTTTGTTGTTGTTTTTATTGTGTTTTCAGCAAATCAAGAACCAAAAATATATAAAAGCCTTAAGTTTAGGTTTAATCTTGTCATTCATTAATTTGACTTTTTAGAATATTTTCTTAAAATTGTATCGATTATTATAATTTAATTTCAATAAATTTAAAATTAAAAAAAAGTAAAATGAAGATGAAAGTGAGCGCGGTTTTATGTTTAATTTTTGCTGTTGCATTCGCCGAAGAAGTTAAATTAATTTCAAACGAAGCCATGGTGGAATATGATGGCAAATTTCATTACCAGTAAGCATTTTAATAAAAGAAGAAACACAGAGCAATTGACAATCGTAGAAAAATATAAAAGACATTTAAAAAAAACCCTTAAAAAAATACTGTCTGAGAGAAGTGTTTTATTAAAAAATTTTTTCAAAAAAAAATGAGCAAAACAATAAAAATTGATTTCAATTAAAAACTTTGTGATATTAATTAAAAAAATTATTTAAATTTGCACCAGTACATAAATTAATTAATAGTATCAGTTAAATATTTTTTTATATTAACAGCATTTTCGGCAGTTATGTTTTTGATATAAGTAAAAGTTTAATTCACTTGATAAATTTTTAATCAAAACTGATTTTATTTTTGATTAATGGTTTAATTAAAAACAAAATTGTCTCGATTTTTTTCTGTGTACTTTTTCACAGGGACTGTGGCAACCAAGCTTGATTATTCCACATTCGAAAGAAATAGTTTTTAATTTTTTGAAATGAAAACTCTGCGAAAATAAAATTGAGAAAAAAACTCTATAACTACACCAGAACAAAAAGAATGAAATGCATGATTTCGTCCAAAGTTGATTATTCCAAAATGGCATTCCTAAAAAAACAATTTTCTCAAGTTGCGCAAAACCACAAAAAGTGGAATAGTCAAGTTTTGAAAAGAACCTCCTCAAAATAATTTGTATTGTGGTTATTTTGTTGAACTTTTTATGGTTTTTAATCCAAATACTTTATAGTTTTTTTAATTAGGCTTAAGTTCATCAAATTTAATTTTCATTAAATTATTTTTATGAAGAAAGGAATTTTACAACATGAAAATTAACTAAAATTGTTATTGATAACCTTTCGATCGCAACCACTCGATCTCCTCAGATGGATTTGCCGTCTTACAATCGCAGCCATCGGCGACTGCTGACGTCAATAGTCAAACATCAATCCTTAAACCAAATTGTATTTTAACCTTTGGTAGATCGAAATTTGCTTTTCTGAATGATTATCCATTTTAATTGATTTTACATGTTTTTTCCTTACTTCTGTTTTCTCGTACTTTTGTCAAGAATTCTTTTTGAAGTCCAAAGTACATTTTTTATTTTTAAAAATTTGGATTAAAACCCATAATAGTTCAACAAAATAACCACAATACTAATTATTGTTTAAGCTAAGGCACGAGCTCTATGTGTACATTTGTCCTTTAAGTTGTGCTGAAAAAGGTCAACAGAAAAAAGATAGACAAAAATGAAAAAACAAAAAATGTACTTTGGACTTCAAGAAGAATTCTTGACAAAAGTACGAGAAAACAGAAGTAAGGAAAAAACATGTAAAATCAATTAAAATGGATCTACCAAAGGTTAAAATACAATTTGCTTTAAGGATTGATGTTTGACTACTGACGTCAGCAGTCGTCGATGGCTGCGATTGTAAGACGGCAAATCCATCTGAGGAGATCGAGTGGTTGCGATCGAAACATGTCATGGTAACCTGCCGGCCAGGGTTCGAGCCCCGGCCACGGTCAAGAATGAAAGATTATCAATAACAATTTTCGTTAATTTTCATGTTGCAAAATTGCTTTCTTCATAAAAATAATTTGATGAAAATTAAATTTGATGAACTTGAACCTCCTCAAATATAAATACAGCAGATGTAGTATAATGTTATTCGCTAAAGCTAAATCTGTTTCGCTAAAACTCCATAAAGTTGACTAGCGATATTTGGCTACGAATGCAATTCTATTACGTGCATTGCTAATTTTGGCAATGCTATAAAAATTTAATTCGCCGCTATTTAAGCTTTTTATGTCATCGCTACAATTTTGTATTCTTTAAGACATTTTAGCGATCGAGATTTGGCTTAAGCTAAGCAAATTACAGATAACGGCTGCAGAACAACATAGTACCTCATTTATGTCTCGGATTATCGAAAAACTGAGCGGCTTTAGACCACCGGCTAATTAGGCCATGGCGTCCAAGTCTTGTGTTTAGGCTGCCAGCATCGCCTCTAGGCATGCTGTGATAATGCAGACATAATCCATATAAGATATAGTTTTATTTGTTCTTTAGGCGCTGCGAAATTTGGCCCCAGGAAATATGGCCCCAAAATATAAATGCAATTTGACCCCAAATTTGGGGCTATTTTTCATAATGCAATATGGCCCCATTTTTTTAAAGAAAAATTACCGCAAAAAATTAAAAATAACCTTAAAAATAAATTGAAATATGACCCTAAATTTGGGGTAATTCTTCATTATGAAAAACAGCCTTAAAATTTTAATGAATTTTAACCCCAAAAAAGAGCATAAAAAAAGTTATATTAAAAATGTTGGGTGTAGTTCATATGCCCGAGACTAAAAATCCCAAATTTAGAATCCCGATTTCAAAATGCGGAAAATTAAACAGTTTTGGTTTTAAAAATCATACGATTGATAGCATGGTTGGGCTTTCGAACATGCACTAGGATGTATAACGAACACTGGCTTTGCTTACTAAAGCTTCACGTTATAGACGGCCTTCGGCCGGGCGAAAGGATCTTCTTCTTTATGGTATAACGGACACTGGCTTCGCTAACTAAAGCTTCACTACATAGACGGCCTTCGGCCGGGCGCAAGGATTTTCTTTTCTATGGTAAACCGAACTCTGGCTTCGCTCAGTAAAGCTTCTCTTAATAGACGGCCTTCGGCCGTGCTCAAGGATTTTTTCCTCTGTGGTATAAAAAACACCGGCTTCGCTAACGAAAGCATCTCTGCATAACCGGCAAGGATTTTCTCTACTTTGGTATAAGAATTCGGGTTTTTTATACTATCCACAGAAACTTTTACACAGAATTTTATAAAATTTGTGTAAAAATGTTTGGGGTGATTTTTCATTTCTTAAAATTTGCATTTGTTATTAGTAGACGAAAAATAGCCCCAAAGTAAAAATTGTGATTTTATTTAGGGCCATTTTTCATTCCTTGATATTGGGGTAATTTTTCATTCCACTTAAATGCAAACACCCTAACGAAAAATTGCACCAAAATTGCGTGTTGTTGTGTCTTATGTTTTGGGGCCATATTTCCTGGGGTCATTTTGCGCACCGCCGTTCTTTAACGGCAAACACCAAGTTCATGCTAACTATTTTCTAAAATTGTGAAAAACATCAAAAGTGGAATAGTCAAGTTTTGATAAGAACCTCCTCAATTAATTAATTAACTGCCATGGAATTTGTTTTTGTACAGTGGTGGATTTTTGGAAAAAATATAATTAGATTTTTATAGCCCACACCGCATATCGATGGTTTTCTTCCGCAACCTCGTAACTCAAACACAACTACTTTTCAGGAGCGACAAAATACTCTTTTTTACCAAATATTTGAAACTTTTTGCTATGAATTCTTTTATAATCCAAGTATTAGGAATAATTCCGATATTCCGCCAACCAAAAAAATTGCAAAACTGTAAGGCGGTATTTACTAGTTACTTTTCCGGTTAAAACAAAAAATCGGAAAAATCGAGTTACGTGGTTGCGGAAGAAAACCATCGATATGCTTTTGTGCTGATGTGTATAACACATAGATGGACTCGCAATCGCTCTTGGAATCAATCTTATGATGTCCGTCCGAGGGCTAGCTGCCTAGTTGTCTGTTCAAATTAACCTTGTGCGCAAGGTTAAGCGATGAGATTTGACACATACGTTGTGTCATTTCCTAGCCACAACATTTTTCGAAAGCTTTTAGATTCTGTCCACGAAAAATACTTTTGTCTGTGTGCTCCTTTTTGGTATGGGGTATCGTAAAGGGATGCCAATCAGTACTTATTCTTAAAAATCCCGGAAATTGGGACTTTTAAATAAATTCCGGTCAAACAATTTTTTAAGATCCCAGGAAGCTGACTTACCGAAAAATTTATTTTAAACTAGCTTTACCCGGTGCGCTTCGATATCCCAAAAAAAATGTAAAATTTAAACAAGATTTCAAAATTCTACTTTTATTGTTCTTTAGATATTTAGACAATTACATTTTATAGGAAGTTCTATGCTCATTTTCTCAATTCAGCTCGCTTGTAACAGACGTTTCCTATTGGTATTGGAAACGAAACTTTTTGTTCAAAATTTGAACAATTTCACTGTAAGCGTTCTGTAAATAACTGATCGTACACTATGGAGTATTGGTGCTGCCATTCATGTGGTTGTATTTACATTGCTACCCTGCAAATAATAGGACCAGTCCAAACACGCGTGTAAGGAGTAGCCCACAAGGGGCCAGGACTAGTCCAAAAGTAACCCAAACGTATGGAAAAAACATGGTATATTTAACATTACGATGTCCTAGGGGAGGAGCATATAACCCACCTTTGGACTACTAAGGAGTAGTTTTAAAACTACTCCATGGTATACTCAAGAGGATTAGTTTTGAAGTTTTGAAAGCATGTCGTTAAAAAACGAAGACATGTCGTCTCACTACAAACACTTTTTAACAATGACATGGTCCATGCTTGCATTATATCGGACCAGCCCATGGAGTAGTCCATTTTATCAAAATGGATCAGGTGGTCCAATTTTATTTGCAGGATATTTGTGTTTTGTACTGCCATCAACATATGAAAAATTAACACTCGAAATTGGCAGTCGAAGTATTCGCTTATTCTAAACTGACATACGCATCGTCAGTGGAAAATTAAAAATGGCTGATTGTTCAAAAAACATTTAAATTGTTAATAAAAATTTTAATTTCTTATCAAAAAGTAATTTCAATTTTTGGGAATACAAAATTTTAATTTCTTTTCAAAAAATTCGTATAACCAAAGAATATACATACAACTAATAAATGATATTCTTTGGTATGACTAATTCGATATTCCTAGCATATTGATTTGAGGCACTTAAAACTATCGGAATCTATCTGTAAAATGTTATCAGGTTCCGTGTAATTTTTAATTGATAGTGTGGGTATAATATTCACAATAATTGTATGAATTTTGTTAATAAGACTATAATTTTTACAAATAAATTTAAAAAAATTTGTATTTCTTTGTCTATTTATAGCTACGAATTAGGAGATGGTTCTAAAGCCACACAGGACGGTGTTCTAAAACAAGTCGATGCCAAGCACGATGGTGAATCTATTGAAGGTAAATTTGCCTTCATAGCCGATGATGGTCATGAATACGCCATCTCATATACAGCTGATGAAAACGGTTATCGACCAGTAGGTTCCCATTTGCCAACTCCACCACCAACACCCGAATCTGTACTTAAAACCCTGCAATATTTAGCTGAACATCCTTATCATAAGCCCGAAGGAAGAAAGTATTAAATTGAAAAAATATACGTATATTTTTAGGCAAAAACCTTATTGTGATTTAAGTTATAGTTTTGTTATTATTAAATAAAAATTTTTTTTTAAAGAATGGTCTACGTGATTATAAAACAATTATCAGGTGTTTATTTTAAGAGGCGTAGACTTTAAAGTTGGCAGCACTGTTTTCTGTGACAGCTGATTTAAGAGTTCTCGGGTATTGTAAGCAAAGTCTGTAAATGATTCGAAAGAAACATTGTTCAGTGATGAAACACAGTTTTGGTTAAATGAAGCACACTTTAGTGCTTTGTGCTCAAGGTAACGCCAGGTATGCGCTAACCGCACATTCCCAATATAATTCTTAAGCAATAATGTCATACACTCTAATTTATAAAGCCATTTTTTTAAGTCAATTTGAAGTTCTTTGCCTCTAAAAGAAACTTTACAGAAGAGATATAAAAATGTTAAAAAAAAATATTTTGTTGAAATGTTGGAGAATAAGCTTATTTTAAAAAAATAACTTACTTTTAACTTTTTTATCTCTTGGTTTTATGATAATTTTTGATTTTTTAAAAATATCTCACGTTTTAAGCGAAATAATCTTTTTTTTCACAGAACATGATCAAAATGACCAAAAGTTTATTCACCTGTCATATATTCTCAATAAAAATAAAATTATCAATAATAGACAAATAATTTCCGACACGATTATTCTGGACGTGTCTCTTTTATTTGAAGAGGCTAAATAGCAAAAAAAAAATAAAATTAATATTCGTGACATAATTTGTCATCGTTTGCCATTTGAAGTTATTATTACGTTATTTTTTCATGCTCCGTTATTTACTCATTAAATTAAACGGAACTGGTTTAATGGTTCGTTAAGAGTATAAACCGAATATTTTGTTACCCTCCTTTAAGACACGTATGTATATAGAAATTTTTATTTAAAGAACTTATGCCCAATTTTCAGGATAGTATTTAAATCAATATTAATTTTCATAACAAACTTAAATCGTATTTAAAACAGATTGGTTATTTGAGTTTTATTTGAAAAGTCTTATTTAATTAAGATAAAAGTATGGTAGCACTACTAAATACAAGAAAAAAATATAAAAAACTGTATTTATTTACAAGGTGGTCTGAAAAAACAGCTGACTGTTAATAGCGGTTTTCACCCTTGATGGTAAAGTTCCTTGTAGGCCTTGTGAATCTTATTAATTTAGTTAAAGTACTAAGATTTACAACACTGCAACAACAAAATGTATTAGACTAAAATTTACTACGCTGTAGTTGAAAATCCAACAAAAAGCTGTAGTAAACACCTTTGTTAAATAACCAAAAATAAAACAGTTGAAGAAACTATATCTGTCTCTCTCCCTCACTCAGCAACTTTATTAATTTACAATACTAACGAAAAAGTCTCTCACGCTTTGTAGTATAAAATCGTATTAAATAGAGCAGAGGTGTACACTTAATACAAAGGGTGAAAACCGCTAATGCTTTGCCTGTTGTTGTATTGTTGTGATATTGAGGCCACCTTGCTAAAATATTACAATGGAAACTTAAGTTGAAATAAAGTGTACTACATCGGTGACTTAAGTTTCACTTAAGTTTTTAGTGAAGAAGAGAATTTTGTATTTAAAATGATTTTAAAAATAAATGTGTGTTTATATCAATCCTGAAAATTGGCCATTAAAGTGTAAACCCGCTAACTAACTTCCAGCAAATTTTACAGGGCAGAGAAAAAACTTATAATGTTTTCTATTTTAAGCTTAAGACGCAAAACTATTGGGGGATTCACAAGGTGTCTTAAAATCATATGTCTTAAAACAGTAACATGAAAAACACGACTGTTGTGAACAACCCCTCATCATTCAGTGTGCTATTTTGAATTTATTTTAACTGATTTAAAACAAATATAAAAACTAAATATTTACCAAAAAAAAAATATTTTTTAATTCTAATCCATGAATAAATAAATTAAATAAGATCTTACGTGAATATTTTATATTTTCCAGACGCAAGTCAGAAATAAATTTTATTTTGTTTGCTTACCAAACAGCAGAGTCCTAGGCCGATCTAATTTGACGCCGCAAGTAGTTAGAACATTATGACAACATAACATGATAGCACACCTTGTGAATACCCCATATATATTCTTGATTTTTTTTAATATTAAATGGAGTATCACTTTGAAGTAAACGTTTATATACACCTCCGATTTGTTCATAGGTATGCGACAAACTGTGAAATTTTACATTTGTAGATCATACAGCTTTTCTTAGTTCGCTTGTGAACCCGCAAGCGGTATCCCGTTAATTTAATGACTACTTGCTATCTATAAAAGACAAACACGTTACGTTTAAAACAGGGGCCGTACCGGTTATAAGTTTTATAAAAAAGTTATTTTTTAACGGGTTTTAGCGACTTAAAAAAATCCATTTAAAAAGGTGAAATTAGTTTCTTAAAAAGAAAGTTTTATTTAGCCGACATGAAATAAGATCCCTTGGAAGACTTTTTTCTACCCTTCAGAAAATAAACCTTAAATACAGCCGATATATCGGCATTCGTTACAACTCTAAGATAATCTATGTACGTATTCCACGGATAATTACCTCGCCAAACATGTCAAAATTTTTGGGTAATTATGCGGGGTAAGCATTTAAACAAATGCGTTTAAGTTCATCATTGAAGTAATTAAACGTACATATTTCTTTACAAGCTACCTTAACTTTGATCTATGACATTAAGTTAAATTATATGGTACACTGGTTTTTCTTGCGCGAACAAAGAAGGCAGAAGCAATATATTTATCCGTTTAAGAGCTTTTTGTGAATTTTGGCATCATTTTATTAGTAAACAATTTGGATATTTTAGCCATTTCAGCATTTTTGTTGCACACTTTTTTTTTGATAAAAGAACATTTTTAAAGTTTGTTGCGCATACTTCACGTTTTTGAATACATGTGCAGCGAATAAGAAAAACTGCTTGAAATTCTGATTTACAGATGGATTTTCTGTAGCTTTAATTTTGCTATCTACATTTCATTTTATCATAAATTGAAAGTTTTCGTGGAAGATATATGTTATTTCAAACTGTCAAATTTTACATACATATAAGAAAAAATTAAGGCAAAACCCAGCGGTAACTAGAATGAGTAAAGAGGCCTAATAGAAGGCCTTATTTAGCAGTCACAAGCAGTCAGAAGCCCTTCTCGCCGCATTTTATACTTATATATTTTTTACACAGATTGTCATTGGGCGCAAGGCCTTCCACACTTTCTTTAAAAACAACTTCGATCCCTTCCCAAAGAAGGGAGTAAGAAAGGTCACTAAAAATAAAAAGTAAATAAAACTGAACACCTTCCTTTCTCCCTTATCAAAGAAGGGAGTAGCGAATGTGTACTGAATATTTCAGAAGGCCTTTTAAAATGAAGTTTATACCTTCTAGAAGGCATACTTCTAAAGGCAGGATATCATGCGAAGCGAATCTTTTAGAAAGGAGTATAGAGGCCTTCAAAAAGGCCTGCCACTTGCGGTCCTTTCAATATTTACCGCTGGGAAGTTATTATAAAAATGTGTGCTGATGTGTGTAATACACATCCGTCTTAACTCAAAAACATTTTTCAAAGTGAGATTTTCATGTTCATCCGTCCGTCTGTCTGGTTGTATGTCCATGTAAGCCTTGTGCGCAAAGTACACTTAGTAAATACGTTTTGATTGTCATAAGATGACATCTATGTAAACTTAATTGGTCTATAACAGGGGTGCCCACAAGTTCCTTATGGACCCGGCGGGAAAAGTTTGGATGAACAAGGCCTGCTCGCTACATTCCATACTCGATGTCATTGCGGAGAAGGCCTTCCGCTTTCCTTTCCTTCGCCAGAGCTTCTTAAAGGCATTCAAATAAATGGCTCTTAGAAGGCTTTCCAAAGAATGAATGTCTAAAGGCCTTAAAAAGAGGTTATCTTGAAGGGTTTTTAAGAAAGGTATGTTAAAAGGCCTTTCAGTTAATGGCTCTTTAAAAGCCTTTCAGACCATTCTTGTACAAATTCCTTTGATTAAAGGTCATATTGAAGGGTTTTGAAGCCCTTGAAAAAGCCTTCAGCTGCAGGCATTTAAGGAGGTCTGTAGAATAATCCCTGCTTATATACTATCAAAAACAATTCATTAATAATTACATACATAATGAATACATAATAGATAACATTTTCATTGTTTTCATATAATTTGTTAACTATTTTTTGTTTTACTTTTTAGCACAAGTACCTTCTTCCTTAACCCATTAAGGCCCTGCGTTGCGTTTTCGCAACGTTCACTTAAAACTCCCCTCAGGCATTCTGTGATTACGTGATATTGTAATAAAGCACAGTGAAATTTGTATCATTCATAAGTTTTTTATATAAAATTGTTTTATTGAAATTTTTAATTTTTCTTATTTTTTGGGTTCTTTTGAAAATTGTTTTAGAAAATAAAGTAATATATAATATACCTATCTGAAACTTCTAACGGAGGAAGCTAACATACGAACATTAGTATTTCTACTCAAGAATCCAATCATCATAGACATTTGCGACTATTTCTATGATTGGATATATCAGTGATGCTAAAACGCAACACTGGGCCTAAACGATATACAAATTACATAAATATTTCAATTACAAACTTATTTATACAACAGCATAATAAAAACATGTTTATATTTTAATTATAAGTTTTTGTTATTTATGTGTTTTGAATTTTTCGATAATTTTTTTAACCTTTTACAAACTATTGGCCAATTTGCAAAATGCAGGATATTACGCAGTTGGTAAATTCTCTATGTCAATTTCTTTTTTTTTTCTTATGTCCAAAGTGTGTTATTACCTTTAAAAGGTACAGAGTCCGGGTTTTTACATGAATACCTGTCTCAGACGTAATTTCATGAGAGTGCTTAGCTCTTGGGGGTGTTATATTAAGCACTTACCAAATGCCCCCATATGTGTTTGGTTACTAATGCACATATAGGTCGAATTGTATATATGATTGTTGGATCATATATACCTCTTTGTTTTAGAGTCCGAGCTATCTAAACTTCTACTGCTTGAGAAAAATATAGCCAGCAGCTTGTCGCCTGCGTTAACTTTAGGCACAACCAACAACCACCTCGTGTATCTCTTTACTAACTCCCAATGAGAGAAGCATTCCAAATAATTAATCTTCCTTCCATTCTCAAAACATGCAATCTTTAATGAATTAGCAAAAGTACAAAGTACATAAATCAACACCTAATCCACGGGAACAGGTTAAACAGCCGTCATGCATCAATATTAAAACGTTCCACCAACCATCCGTTCGTATCAGAGCTGCCCCTTAAAAGGTACAGCAGGTGAAAACCGCACAAGTTATGTGAAATTATCCTCTCCCAGAATATTAAAGAAAATCAAGTTAGAGTGCTATATTCGGCTATGGATATTTCAGGAGTGGCCATTATATTGGTCCTGTGGTAAATTATGAACCGAGTGTGATTTCTAGTCATAGAGCGTACCAAATAGTTTTTCGAGAGTGGGTTTTATATCTTCGCGAAATGTTATGGTTTTAGTCGTTCTAAAGTGTTTCTAGAGAGCGGGTTTATATTGGGCTTTTGGTAAATTATTTACCGATCAATTTACAAATGCGATTTAGCAGTGCACTCAAAGTGCTTTAGAGCATATCATAACTGAGTTAAAAATAAAATGTTTATGAATACATTTTTTATTTTAATTTAAAATTTTTGCAAATGCACTTAATTTTTATATCGTTAAGGCTCAACGTTGCGTTTTCGCAACGGGGCTTATCTGGACTCCCACGTATCCGATTTGCCCAAAATTTGTTTTCTATCTTATTAAGCTATAAACAATCAAATTTAAAACCGCCTTTTTGACAAAAGATATGCTACAGTATAATGAATCTTGTTGCTATAAATAAATGAAAACTTTTAAGCTTGATTTTTTTAAAGAATGGTGAAACGGGGTATTATGCGGCCCTACATGTTGCTACTTACTCCACTTCATTTATCGCCACCTGTGCTAAAACATACTCATGTTGACTCTATTAAAATAATTTCTTAACAAAACTTAATGAAAAGTTGGTTAAAAAATTTTATCATCTGCTGCGAACGATCAACTGGTGTATTGAACTCAATTGTACGACCAGTTGCAACGTGTAAGGGCCGCATAAGGGCTCTTAGACATTATCTTTTGGGCTTATTTCTGGGTTAAACGTATTTATACCCTGTTCCACTTTGGCGCCCTATGCTCCAGTGGGAGTTAAAGGAATGTAAAAAAATACACTGTTCAACTATCAACTCTAAAAAGCCAGATAAAAAAGCATCGTCAAAATTTCTTATTACGAATTCACTAAATGTTTTTTTGTTAATTGTCAAAGGTGTATTTCAAATACGTATGTTCAAAAGTATAGTACAAGTGAATTTTAATGTACTTATGTTCGTACATGCTTTATTGAAAAAACCATTGTTGCATCATTAAGTACTACTAGATTTTGAGTAGGTTTCGTCGAAATCTAGTCACGAAGTAGATTTTGTTTTGTATGGGAAATCTAGTCAAAAACAACTAGATTTGGCTCGAAATCTCGTTAGTACTAGATTTGGCGTAGATGTAAATGTAGTATGAAGTCTTCCACGATCCTTCCAATAAATTATCCAAATTTATGTCAATGGCAGTTGTATATAATTTTAATAACGGCTTCAACCTTAAAATTATAAGTAAAAAAAAATCATATTCCCATTCATTTTACAAATCCATTTTGTAAAGAATACAACAAAAATCACAAAAACGTTTTCAATTATGAGAGAGTAGATTGTAAGTGACCATATAATACTTTTTCTGTGAATAATGAAATTTAAAACTAACACCATTTTTTCCAAGTGTTTTTCAATACACACTTTGTTAAAGGCTAGATTACACTTTTATACTTTGTATTACTACATGTCAAAAACTCAAGTAATATGACAAAGTTTGATAGTGTGAATGCAATGTGTCACGAAAATGACAAGTATTATTAAAAAATTTTGACATCCCATACGACTTCATCGCTTTTTGAAAAATTTCTAAACAATAATACTTTTCATTGGATCAGGGATGCATTTTATTTCATGTGTAAGTGTTTATACTTTATGTGATGGTGTGAACACAAACTGTCATGTTACATAAGATTTTTTGACAGTCCTCATTAGATTTCTATCTCACAAAGTATTATGGAATACGTAAGACTTGTGAGATAGTGTAATCTAGGCTTAAGTCTGAGTTCATATGGCTCATGTCTTATTGACAAGACTTTTCCTTTTTTTTTTTCTTTGAACATGAATTGGCGTTCAAATGATTCATGTCATGTTGACGACATATTTTTTATTTTGTATAGTCGTGCGTATACATGTGTGCTTTTTTGATATTGAAAACAATAACAAAATTAAACAACGAATGAAAAAGCAAAACGTAAAAATCTACCATGATGATCGCTGTCGTCAATGTTTACCAGCAAAGCATACGAAATTGTTGTTGTTTTGCACTTGCAGTGAAGAACGAAAAAAAAACTAATAAGACAAAATTGTTTGTGTATTTCGTATTGCTAGTGATGAGTGCTCTATGTGTGTATTAAATACACAGCCTCGCGGTGGCGAACGTCATAGTGATTCAGCGTGACAAACGCTGACAATATTAAATCAACGATGACAAGTGTTGATTTTACCTTGGTGTCATATATGAATTTTTAAAGTATTTGTCCAAACTGTCATAGATGACCAATGTTGATTTTGTCTTGTAGGCGTCCATTTGTTTGTGAGTCCTAACAGACAATATCATCAACTTTCATTACTGAATTTTTTCAGGTGGAGTGACAAGGAAAACACAGAATAAACTCATACAATAAATGGAACAGACCAAACAGAAAAAAGAAACGGTCCGTTATTTTCTGATTTATTCATTATGCCGTTGTCATGCATAACTCCTTAAATATTAACTTGTTACTGACTCTGGTGCGATTATTCATCGATGAATATGTCATAATGACAATGTCGCTCATAAACGCCACCGGGCTATAACTAAGAGCTTACACAAAAACAAATGAGCACCAAGACCATAGGGCTTGGGCACAGCTGGTCTATTATATCACATAGTCCCCATACAAAATTTTTCCAAAATAGACACTTTGTGTCCATAAACCATTTATTTATGCTAGTATTTAGATTTAATTAGGCCCAAAATATTTTACTGCTATTAAACATACAGCTTCCATTCAAATATCACTCCCGACAGTGCTTAAGCTATTTAATCCTGTTATACTAATACAAAATTTAGCGACTGTACATTCCCTTTAAGACAAAATGTCTCATATATTTGGTGTATCTTAATAATATTCGCACAAATAACTCTTATACGAATCTTAACCTCATAACATAACTTTATTTGTTAATGGGCACTAATGGGGCCCATCAGTGTATGGGCATTAACGACTATAATTTTTATTCGTGTTTTAAAGCAAATATTAAATAGTTGAATATTTTTCTTGCAATTACCCCATTTTTTGTTTTTTTGGGGCATATTTTTTAAAAACTTTTAGTGCATGTTTTCTAGTTTTTGTGCATACTTAAGGCGACCGTACACGACATGTTTTTGTCATCTGACATGTCAAATTTCCCACTGCAAAATACATACATGTCGTGTGTTACCTTTTAAACTTTGCTTCTGTAGAAGTCAGATGCAAAGTCATCTGACAAAATTTAAATTAGAGCGTGCTCTATTTTCTTCTGACAAACCATCTGACATCAGAAATCTATGCCGCGAAGAAACCGGTAGCGGCGTCCACTATTGACGGAATAATTAGCCGGCTGAAGTTAATATTTTACAATACTGAAATATATATAATCATCGCACCATTGAATAGAATTTATGTAATTATATATATAAAAACCGTTTCATTATAATATCCTAAATTGGTATCTTTGAATTAAAAGAAAATATGTTAAGATGGCTAAATTATTTAACGGCGTAAATACAAACTTTCGTGGAGGCATTTTTATTTTGGTTTTTGTAACAACTATGGGGATAGAGACAATGTCAGAAGCAAATTACATGTACGTTTGTGACCGAATATTATAAACCTTCTGTAAAACAGCCATTTTGACAGACATGCACAATTACATGTGACTTGAAAAGTTGACAAGTCAGATGTACAAAACATGTCGTCTACATGCACCTTTAATGCATATAAAACAATTTTTTTATATTATATTTCCGGTTTCCCTGCTTATGATTAACACATAAACTTAAATGCATTGATTTTGTCATAAAACACTGAGGCAATTAAATGAATAATATTTAGTTACATTTTTTTTTTTTATTTAATTTACTATATCTACTGTAGCGTACTTTGTAAATAAAAAATCACATAAAAATGTATTAATTATTTGTCAAAAATTAAATTTTATAGACTAAAGCTGTGCGCGTGAGTGGATTTGGCTCACGATCATGCACGATGTAATGACCACGCTTTATGTTTTTACGCTTGCTCACTCAAAAATCTTTTCTTAAGTTTTATAATATTTATAACATTTTATTTAACACGGACCCCTTTTATACAGGCAAAGTTCACTTTGACAAAGTTTGTTGAATTCTATTTTAAACTTTGATTTGTGATTGTTTAGACACGCGAAGTTTAATTTAACAAAGTTTTGCTTTCTGTTGTTTGAATCAGTGTTCGAAAATAAACAGTACATTATTTAACGTTCGGCTCACACACCCAGGACCGATATCTATTTTTTTAGTGATTGTGTATACATACACAACCCTTAATACCTTCCGTAACTATTTTCAAGAAAGAACCGAACATTATATAATGTTTGGTTCTACGTTAAAATACAGAACAATTGTAGTAATACTGTAGACAAACATATTTTAATGCAGTGTTCGAAAATAAACAGTACATTATTTAGCGTTCGGCTCACACACCGAAGAACGATATCTATTTTTTTAGTGTTTGTGTAAACATACACAAACCTTAATACCGTTCGTAACTATTTTCAAGAAAGAACCGAACATTATATAATGTTCGGTTCTTCGTTAAAAAAACAGAACAATTGTAGTGATACTGTAGAAAAACATTATATTTTAATGTTCTATAATGTTTTTTTCGTGTGTGTATTTTGTTTTTGTAAAAAATGTTTGGTTTTTATTTTATCAGCAAAAAGCGACGAACATTAACGAGCCGAACCGAACACATTGACGTTCGTGGATTTTCAAAAAAAAACCGAACGGAATTTAATGTTCTCATCATTTGTTGAGTATGATGAAAACAGCATTATTTTTTTGTTCGAAAGATGACAAACAGGGAAACGTAATTTTTTTAATGAATTTCTACACAAACACTATTAGCGTTTGTGTTTTCCACAAATCTACCGAACCGAACATTAAAGAACGATATTTAGTGTTTATTTTCGAACACTGTTTTAATGTTCTATAATGTTTTTTCGTGTGCGTATTTTGTTTTTGTAAAAATGTTTTTTTTTACCAGCCAAAAGGGACGAACATTAACGAGCCGAACTGAACACATTGAAGTTCGTGAATTTTCAAAAAAAACCGAACGGAATTTAATGTTCTCATCATTTGTTGAGTATGATAAAAACAGTAATATTTTTTTGTTCGAAAGATGACTAACAGGGAAACGTTATTTTTTTAATGATTTTCTACACAAACACTATTAGCGTTTGTGTTTTTCACAAATCTACCGAACCGAACATTAAAAAACGATATTAAGTGTTTATTTTCGAACACTGGTTTGAATATCATATATAAGCAGCATTGCCAGAGTGATGATTTTATCATATTTCGATTTTTTTTTGTCAAAAATATAATTTAAAGATTTTTTTCTCAAATGATGATTTTTTTATTTTTAGAAATAATGATTTACTTTAAGTTTTTTTTGTACAAAATACGTACACAATTTTATTAAAAACAGTAAATTTTTAAAACAATGAAATTTTGTATCAGCTCGCTGTTTATTGGTTTGCACACCTTTGTACCCAGTGTACCCAGAATACACAAAATTGCATAATTATTTCTGGGCATACAAAATGTTAAAAAAAGCATCTTAGATTAGCGTTTGTTAATTTTGAAATTATTTGTGAAAAAAACCCGTATTATTATAAAGTTTCATGTATTAAAGAACAGAAAAAAATTAAGTATTTAGGTAAAAGGTAAAACTAATGGAACTTAAGAAGCTTTTAGTTTAAAAATTACACCTTCCATATTGTAGTGTGCGGTACAGTGGTGGCTGATAGTATTGCAAATGCAATACCAAAACCTAACAAAACGAGTGTTGCCAGAGTAGAAGCGGCGCTGATATGCTCGCGTTTGCCGGGCTTGGAGCTCGCCGGATGGGGGTGGTTCTTGCGACCACTCTGTACAGACATACCCAAACACACACACAAAAATCATATCAGCATTAGATGAATAGTAAGAAGGAAAAGGGCACCGAGTAGGTTACTTCTGTCTCCCTGCTAAACTACTGTGCGAACAATTAGGCTGGATGGTGTTACGCCAGCGGTTACCCTCCCACTCGGGATGAATGATCCCGCCATGACATCCAGACTTAAGGATGTCCCATACTTTACCCTGCAAATTCTTACCTTCCCTACTTACTGCCTATAGTTTTAATTATTCACTCATGTTTAATGAGAAAACTTAATCAAATTCATTTTAAATTTACACAATTCATGCATTATTTTATAATTAACAATTGCATTGAAATTAACTACAATAATTACTTATTTTGTCAAAAAACAAAAAAAAAGGAAAAGTGATTTTCAAGTTTTAAATTTAACTTCACTTATTAAATTTTTAATGTTATTTTAATTAAATTTAATTTTATTTTAAGTTTAAATTTAAGTTATTAAATTCTTAATGTTATTTTTAATTTAATTGAACTAAATCAATTCCTAAATAAGGAATAGCTGATAATAAATTAGTAATAACTCAGAATGATATTTGGCCTCAAATTTTATTTTGTAATTGATATTCACAGTTTTAAATATTTGTTGAACGCTAACTTTATTTTTATTTTTAATTAAAATTAATAAATTTTAACTTTAAAGTCAAAGTATCAAAATTCAATTTTATTTTCAATTTAAATTTTAAATTTTATTTAAATTTAAATTATGAAATTTTCAATTCCACAAAAACTACTTTTAATGTTTTAGTTTTAGCCTTAAGCCGAACTTTACGGGATTTTGTTTCTTTACTACACCATTTTTCATTGAAAATGAGAAAATTCCAAATGAAAATGAGAATTTCAATTTGAAATTGAGAAAATTCCAAATGAAATTGAGAATTTCAATTTGAAATTGAGAAAATTCCAAATGAAATTGGGAAGTTTAAATTTGAAATTAAAAAAATTCCAAATGAAATTGAGAAATTTTAATTTTTCCTTGATAAAATTGAATTATCTATATAATTTTTATTATATTCATTCAACAAACATACATAACTAACAAGGATCGAAAAAAATTAAACTAAATAAAAATCGCAGTATTATTGACCAACAGGCATCCAGATCCTCGTATTGGTATGTGACAATGCTCAATGCCACAGTCGGCTACAAATTATTTCTGACAACTCTCCAGCTACGCTCCTGCGATTGAGCTTCTATTCACCGGTGCTTAACCCCATTGAAATTATTTGGTCAAAAATAAAAAGTACGGTAACAACAACGATGAATGTACCGAACGTAATTCCCACCCATGTAGGAGAACAGAGGCTTGTCTTTTTTGTACAGATGATTAATGCTTCTAAGCCATGTATAACTACTGGAGATTGCAGTAGAGCCATACAACATACTTCATCGTTTTACCAATCTGCTCTGGATCTGGAAGATATGCCTGTTGGTCAATAATACTGCGATTTGTATTTATTTTATATTTTTCGATCCTTGTTAGTTATGTATGTTTGTTGAATGAATATAATAAAAATTATATAGATAATTCAATTTTATCAATGAAAAATTAAAATTTCTCAATTTCATTTGGAATTTTCTCAATTTCATTTGGAATTTTCTCAATTTCAAATTAAAATTTCCCAATTTCATTTGGAATTTTCTCAATTTCAAATTTAAATTCTCAATTTCATTTGGAATTTTCTCAATATCAAATTGAATTTCTCATTTTCAATTGGAATTTTCTCAATATCAAATTGAAATTCTCAATTTCATTTTGAATTTTCTCAATTTCATCTTGAATTTTCTCATTTTAAATGAAAAATGGTGTAGTTTTATTTTACAATTTCAAATTTGCTTAAATAAATAACCTTTTTACAAGAAATGGTTGAGTTTTATTTCATTAATTTTCCTTTCCAGCCCAGATCTCTTCTCACTCCTAAGCAATTAATTTAGATGGGGCAACTTCTATCAGTGTTTGCTTATTCAGGCACAGGTGGAAAGCACAAAGTAGGGGTAAAAGTGGTTTTCCTGTCCCTCCGTATTGTGTCCAGGGGTCCGCGTAATTCCCAGTATTAAACAAAATCACTTATAACGATTCCTTTTTTTCTCTGTTATTTAAACATTTCTTTTTCTTTCTTTTTATTTTTAAGGGAATCTACATAAAGTTACTGGAAACTTCACAATCACCGCTTCTACTACACCTGGTTGACGAGAGCTCTCCCTAACCGGTCGCGCACGCGTGGGCTCAAAATAAAACTTACCCCGCGGAATAAAGAAAACGACACAACCGAAAGTTTCACCTGCCTTTATATAATTTCTCTTATTAATTTACTTTACTATTTATATTCTTTTTTTCTCTTTAGTTATTTTTTTTTTTTTTGCTATAAACTAATAAAAAAAAAGGAACTGTCTTAACATACGGCGCACTTGTCCAGGTTTAATGAGGCGTATGGGTCGGAAAACCTAAACAATACCAATGCACCCCAGGAGTGGTGGTGATGCTCCGCTTCTCCCACGTTGGATGGAGTTGGCGATGGTGTGGCTTGGGATGGGTGATTACTATCTTGCAATATTTTTTTCTTTAACTTGAATTCACTATTTATATTCCAATTTAAAAGTTAATAAAGGAAATCAAACAAAATTTAATTTACGTTGCCTTAATATTTTTTCTTCCTTTTACGCCACAAACTCCACCTTCATTGCAAAATCACCAAATTCAAAAAGGGCTGACATTTTCATTCTTTCTGGCCACGAAACCTCGGCCAGCCAATATGGCTCCATGGTTTCGAATTCAGCCTTTGCCCTAAATGATAAAATTGTTTCATGCCGGTTTTTTTTTTTTTGTTTATTTTTATTTTCCTTTCCAGCTAAAAAAAAATCCTCGTTCGTGCTGCCAACCTTTACTACTGTGCCGACAGGGTGCACACGACAATATTTATAATCATTCAATATTTTATCAATGAGTTTTTTAAATAGAATTTTCTCAAAATATCTTCAGTGTCCATGGACACTGTGACACTGGACGTTATGACATGCCACCACAGATATCATATTAAATTAAGAATCCTTAAGATTTCATATGATGTATGAGCTTCATAGCTCCCAAACTTAAATATTTTTCCCCAAACTTTTAAATCACTAATTTTACAGTATAATGACTTTCAATGAAAATTCTTTATGTAGATGGACTTTTTACATTCTTGTGGTGTTTATGAAACACGAGCGCCTTACTCGTCCGTTCAAGTTACATTTAAAACAAAAACAAAATTTCGAAATTTGTTTTTGTTTTTGTTTTAAATGTAACTTGAACGGACGAGTAAGGCGCTCGTGTTCTATAAACTACACATCTTATTTATTAGAAATTAAATAGTTTTATATGTAATGTGTTTTTAGAAAAATGTGTACGGAAAATATAACTGGAAACAAAATGTAAACCCATTTAATTTTTTACAAATATGGCAATTCGTCAGCTCATTATTATATCGGTTGATTTTTTAGCTATTATCTTTTTGGCAACACCGGTTTAAACAGCTAACGCACGTTTCGTGTTTTTTTCACTGTCAAACATCTTCTTACGTATGACACAAAACATCCCAGCGGACGAGCTTGTGGTGGCACAGCCATAATTGTGCACAAACACATCAGACACTTACCATTGCCAGAGTTCGAAGAAGATTGTATCCAGGCCATATCTATAAATCTTACTGATTTCAAACTAACGTTAACATCCGTTTATTGTCCCCCGAGGCACAAAATTTTACACGATAAATTTCTCAACTTCTTCTCCACATTGGGCCAGAAATTCATTGCTGCTGGCGACTACAACGCTAAACATACATATTGGGGCTCCAGACTTATTAGTCCTAGAGGTAATCAGCTATATAATACCGTAACTGCAAATAACTTTGATGTGGTATCGAGTGGTGAGCCTACCTATTGGCCAACCGACTTCGACAAGCTACCAGACCTTATTGACTTTGCTGTTATTAAAAACATCAAGCGCGACCAGGTACTAGTTAGTTCCTCCTATGATCTATCGTCTGATCATTCACCTTCAATCCTCATTTTAAAAGGCAACTCTGACGCCGCAGCTGAAAACTTTATTTTCTATCCAAACAGAAACACAAATTGGTTAAAGTATAAAATGGATGTGAGCTCTCACCTATCACAGTGCATTCCCCTAAAAAATTCATCTGACATCCAAATAGCTGTCGACCGAATTACAGAAGTCTTGGATGCTGCAGCAAGAAATGCAACCCCAATCAAGCGGACAATTAAACGTGCTCTTTACAATACATCGACGGATATAGAGACCCTTATCAGAGAAAAAAGGAAGTTAAGAAGACAATGGCAAAACAGTCGTTCCCCAACCACTAAGGCCCAACTACAATTATGCCTGATAACTCTTCGCAACAAATTGAGACAGAACCACGAGTCTGCAATAGAAGGCTATCTAAACAGCCTAGATGCCACAAAAAACTCCAATTATAGCTTATGGAAGGCTGTACGGCATATGAAATGCCCTGTAACCCAAGAATCTCCATTAAGACTGGAAAACCGCACTTGGGCCAAAAACACAGATGAAAAATTAAACGCTTTCGCGGGCCACCTTGAGAAAGTTTTCACGCCACATGATACACATACTTGTTCCTGTCGTCCAATCATTCCTGATAAGGTAAACCATCCATTAAAATTTAACATTACTCAAGTAAAATCTGCAATAGAAAAAGTGAATATTAGAAAATCTCCCGGACTTGACCGTATCACAGGGTCAATGATAAGAAACTTACCATCGTCTGCTTCCAGAATCTTGCTACTCATTTTTAACGCTATATTAAGAGTCGGATACTTCCCATCCTCATGGAAGAGGTCTATAATTGTTATGATTCCCAAGCCAGGAAAATATGCTAGCCAGGTTGCGTCGTACAGACCGATAAGCTTATTATCAATCCTATCGAAGCTTTTCGAAAAAATATTCATTTTTAGTATAACTCCTCATCTAAATGAACACGACATTATCCCGGATCACCAGTTCGATTTCAGAGCGAAACATGGTACAATAGAACAAGTGCATAGAATTGTCACCCTTATTAGATCGGCGTTTGAGAAAAAGCAATACTGCTCAGCCCTGTTTATAGACATTTCCCAAGCATTTAACAAAGTTTGGCATGATGGGCTACTCATCAAAATAACACGAATGCTTCCTCAAAACACTCACAAGCTTCTGGAGAGCTATCTAACAGGCAGAACATTCATAGTAAGGTCGCAAGATAAATACTCCCCCCTCAAGAAAATTACTGCTGGTGTTCCCCAAGGCAGCATATTAGGACCGCTTCTATATATAATATACACAGCGGATATGCCAACAAACCTGAGCACGCATACCTCTACATTTGCAGACGACACAGCATTTATTAGCGTTAACCATGACCCAAAAGTCGCATCGCAAAATCTGCAGTCCCACATCAATGAACTAGAGGCATGGCTAGAAAAATGGAGAATAAAGGTTAGCCCGGCTTAATGTGCTCACTTAACTTTCACGCTCAGAAGACAAACGTGGCCAGCAGAAAAAATAAATAACATCACTGTTCCGGTAGAAAACCATGTAAAGTACTTGGGAATTCATATAGATAGACGCTTGACCTGGTCTCGTCATATCGAAGCGAAAACAACGGCTATGAAACTTAAAGCAGCTCAACTACATTGGCTTCTCGGTGGAAACTCAAACGTGTCTTTAGACAACAAAATTCTTCTATACAAGTCCATCATAAGACCAATATGGACATATGGCATCCAATTATGGGGTACTGCATGCGCATCTAACATCCAAAAGCTTCAAAGAAGACAGTCTAGAATATTACGACAAATTGTCTGCGCCCCATGGTATATACGTAATGATATTATCCACAGAGATCTCAACGTCCCCACTATCCAGGAGGAAACTAAAAAATATTCAATAAGCTACATCGATAAACTAATGGTCCACCCTAACTACCTCGCTCGGGGTTTGCTTCAGTTCGAAGGTCACCAGAGGCTAAAAAGAACCGATACTTTGAGCCTAACTAGAAGACAGTCTTAAAATTTGAATACAGCAGTTAGTGGTTACACTGGTAACAACTAATAAACAACAAGTAGAATTAAGATTTGAATACATATTGTAAATTTCGATAAGAAAGATTCAATAATAAAAAATAAATTAAAAAAAAAAAAAAAAAAACCCCATAAAAAAAAACATCTTCAGTTTGGTCTATAATTAAACCATGAATCGTCTTACAAACGAACAACGCTTGCAAATTATTGAATTTTATTATCAAAAATGGTCAGTTTAATCGACCCACTGAACCGGCTATTCGGGCTATTGTAATTAAATTTCGCACCATATTTACATTGATGGACAATAAACCACCAAAACGCTTACTTAGAGTGCGAAGTGAAGAAAATATCGCAGCTGTATCGGCGAGTTTTAATGATGATAATCAATCATCGATTCGTCGTCGTTCGCAGCAATTGGGCCTCTGTTACTCAACAACGTGAGATGATATCCAACTTTTTTTTGCCCAAAATGCAAGAGCTTGACTTGTATGACATGTGTTTTCAACAAGACGGTGCCACATGTCGCACAGTACGCTTAACAATGGACTTATTGAGAGGCGAGTTCGGTGAACATTTTATTCCACGTTCGGGACCGGTCAATTGGCCGCCTAGATCGTGCGATTTAACTTTAAACTATTTTTTGTGGGGCTATGTAAAAGCTCATGTCTATACACACATGCCCGCTTCAACTGACGCATTGGAAGACAACATTGAAGCATTTATTCATGAGATACCGGCCGAAATGTTGGAAAGAGTATGCCAAAATTGGACTAAGCGGATGGACCATTTGAGGCGCAGTCACGGTCAACATTTGCATGAAATAATTTTCAAACATTAAATTATATGGACCATACTATCGATCCAAATAAAGATTTCATGCATTTTTCTGAATTGTATGTGTTTTTTTTAAACTTTCCTATAGCTCTTAAAAAATCACCCGATACATAATAATACATAATAACCCGGCAAAAAAAGAAGGATAATGCAAGGAAAATTTAAATATTAGCCCTAATGCTATTTTTTTATTCAACAAACAGATTCAAACATTAAAAGACAATAAAATAAGTTTTTTAAAATGTGAATTTGATACAAAATTATACATAATAAATAAATAAACTTCTTCGTATAAATTTACAAACAGCAAATGCGTGTTTTAAAATCGACTAAGTTGTCAAACCATTTTTCGCTTCTATTAACTATTAAAATTAAATGTATAAATTAAATAAATCTTACTCAACTATTTATTTTAATTGCATAAAATATTCGTCCCTTTTTAATTCAAAAAGAATACATGCCAATTAATAGTGAAATATTGCAATTCAGACATAAGAGTTGAGTGGTAGTATTGCATGTAATTTTTCATGCGTTCAGTTGTGAAAAATGTATTCTTAATGCATTTAGGTAAATAATAAATAAAATATAATAATGAAAATATTCCCTTTTCTTGAACTACATCAAAGTTTTTTTGCTGGGAAGAAGTTTGTTTTTATATAAAATTAATATTCTTTCTTTTTAGGCCTTGTCATAAACAATTTGATTAAAAAAAAATGTAAATTTGTCTCTTCAAAATATGATTTTTTTGCCAAATGACCATCTGGCAACGCTGCTTATAAATATAAAAGCAAAACGAATTTGCGAGAACAGCAAAGTGTGTACCTCCCCGCTATTCTCTTTTCCCCTCCCTTCCATAAGCTCAAGAGTTTGCAAAGTAAACTTTGCCTGTCTAAAAGGCGACAAGGTTTTGATTAAGAAATTCTGAGTACAGATCAGTGATGGAAAATTCAGTACATTGGTACTATTTTCAGTACTTTTTCCTTTCAAAAATACCTCGGTACCCCCACGTTCGTTTTAGTACTCTTTCTGGTTATGCTTCTTTGTTTCAGAATTTAGCGTTTATATTTTTTTAACATTGACAACCAAGGTTGTGGAGTCGTCAACAAAAAGTACTAACTCCGACTCCAACCGCTAAAATTCCAAGTTCGACTCTTAATCTAGCCTCAATGATAAATGTATATGAAACGGGTTCTTATTTGGCTTTGAACTCTTTTTTTTAATGCTGTACCTTTTAAAAAGTTAAATATAACAAAAAATGGATTTAGTAAAATATCGTACAAATTTTAAATATTTTTAATTAGGCTTAAGTTCAAGAAATTTAATTTTTATTAAATTATTTTTATGAAGAAAGGAATTTTACAACATGAAAATCAATTAAAATTGTTATTGATATTCTTTCATTCTTGACGTGGCTCGGGCTCGAACCCTGGCCGGCAGGTTACCATGACATGTTTCGATCGCAACCACTCGATCTCCTCAGATGGATTTGCCGTCTTACACTCGCAGCCATCGACGACTGCAGACGTCACTAGTCAAACGTCAATCCTTAAACCAATTTGTATTTTAACATTTGGTAGATCGAAATTTGCTTTCCTGAATGATTATCCATTTTAATTGATTTTACATGTTTTTTCCTTTACTTCTGTTTTTTCGTACTTTCGTAAGAATTTTTCTTGAAGTCCAAGTACATTTTTTTGTTTTTTCACTTTGTCTTTCTCTTGTCTGTTGACCTTTTTCAGCACAACTTGAAGGACAAATGTACACATAGAGCTCGTGCCTTAGCTTGAACAATAATTAGTATTGTGGTTATTTTGTTGAACTATTTATGGTTTTCAATCCAAATTTTTAATATTTTTAATTAGGCTTAAGTTCATGAAATTTAATTTTTATTAAATTATTTTTATGAAGAAAGGAATTTTACAACATGAAAATCAATTAAAATTGTTATTGATATTCTTTCATTCTTGACGTGGCTCGGGCTCGAACCCTGGCCGGCAGGTTACCATGACATGTTTCGATCGCAACCACTCGATCTCCTCAGATGGATTTGCCGTCTCACACTCGCAGCCATCGACGACTGCTGACGTCACTAGTCAAACATCAATCCTTTAACCAATTTGTATTTTAACATTTGGTAGATCGAAATTTGCAAATATTTAAATATTGCATCGCCAAATCCAAAGTATTTTTATTTTGAAAATTATGCATTAAATTTTTTTTTTTTGTACTTCGACTCCGGTACAAAAACCTCAACGCCAACTCTAGAACTCCGACTCTACAGCCCTCTTGACAGCATTGTCTACACAAAATGTATTTTTATCAAAAGTATATTTTCTTGTTGGTATATTTTAGTGCCAGATATCCTCATATGAATATGAATTTTGCTATTGAAATTTAGCCAGCTCTGTCCATAAATGGCTGAGATAAGAGCAAAATAAAAGTATAAGTATATGTTAGCTTTTATTTTTAAGTTTATTTTCCAAAAAAAAAAAAATTTGTTTGAAAAAAGTACCAAAATGTTGAAAAAAGTACTATTTTGCTTGGTGGTCAGCACCATCTAAATTTTTCAATTTTCCATCGCTGGCTCAGATTCGATTTCAGCTCAACTCATACCTTATGAAAAGTATACTTTAGTCGCAGGAATTCGATATTTTTCAAATTTTGTAGGCTTGTGATGTTAGTCAATTATTTAAAAATATTTTTTAATTTGTATCTACTTTAAGGCTTTTTAAAAAAGTCTTCGTAAGCGCGTGACTAATCTTGCGGGAAATTTAAAGTTTAATAGCGCATGCAAATTTTATGTTTTAATTACTCTCGGTCTCTCTTATGTGTGATTTATATTTAAAGAAATCACAATAACTAGTGATTTTCTTGTGAATCACGCGTGAAATGAACAATTCAAGTCACGTTCACATCTCTATTATAGATATTATCATTACATATGTATTACGTGCGTAGCATACTTAAGGGGATGGGGCACATGTTTCTTTACGAAAAAAAAACAAAAAAAAACAATCTCCTAAAATTATGACGGATTAAAACTGGGAGTATTTTCAATACCAATTAAACGCCTATTTGGCATATATTAGAGTTGTCAACCGATCAAGATTAATTCGATTAATCGATCAAACAAAACCAAACACTTGTTCGAATAATTTTAAAACGATGATTTTCGAATAACGAATAAATCGATTAATTAATGTCGATTAATCGAACAATTTTTTTTTATTAAAAAAATTAATTAAATAACAGTATGGAACTTGATTAATTCTCATAAGTTTTTAGTGATTTTATACAAAATCTAGGAAAGTTAAAAAATATTGTTGCCATAGACCTGATTGTAATTAATCCCAATGTTGAGTAAGCAAAAACCGTGTTGAGTACTCATAGTATTTCAAAAATGTATTTTATGTTCTTAATTAACAAATCTTAACAAACAATTGAGTAGGTGGATTGCAATACTCGTTGGGTACAAAATTAAAAATACGAGATGACACTCTTACATGTTTTTAGCACGGGCATGCATTGATGCAATCAGAATATTTCGTCTAATAAAGTGCCAAAAAAACTGTTGAAATCAATTGCCATCTCGTATCTTTAATTTTATAACGAACGATTTTTGCAACTCCCCTTCTCAATTGTAAAATTTAAAAAAAAAAGAGGATTTTTCAATTTCGGGTGAAACATTCAGAAATAAAAAATGATCTTAAAAATAGAGAATTGATTTATATAAATCATATCTTGAAACTAGAAAATGTTGTTATTGTATTATATATATATTTTTTTAATTGTATATGAATATCTTTACCATTTGCGTAAGTGTCACAATATTACCATTGAAAACGATGTAGTGGAAGTTAATCCAACGACATCAAGAAATGCCGTACTTGGTGCAATTGCAAAATACATCAGCGGCCGTTCTATAGAAGAAATTGTATACAGAAGTTTGGCTGAAGATGGTAGGTCTGCCAACGCCTTTCAACAATCCAAAGAATTAACGGATTATTAAGGAATTAAGGGTTTTGCGATGCCTTTAAGTAAAACAACGATATGGAGTTAAGATGAACAATTTTATGCATCAAAAAAAGAAGTCATAGCGGATGGAATGGAAGATTTTCCATAGCAATTTTTTTGTAAAAATAATTTTTATATTCGTTATTCTCATCGATTAATCGAATAATTTTGTAGATTTAATTGTTTGGTCGAACGAACAAAAATAATTATTTGAATTATTCGAACAAAGTTGAAAGGCGAATAATTGACAACTCTAGCATATATGGAAAAAAAAGCACCGCTTAATATAAACAGACAAAACTAAATAAATAAATTCCAATGATATTCAGATCTCCAACGAAGTTGTAACGGAAAAAAATGTTTTATGGTTTTCTAAAAACTTTTTTTTTCAATCGTATTATACGGCCATATTTGGGCTAGAAATATTTAAATTTTCCAAAAAAAAAAAAAAGAAACTAAATTAAAATTCTAATCAATAATTTATGTACATAATTTAGAAACGCTTGAATGACATCAAACTTGTGGTTGAGTTTTAGAACGACTTTTTTCAAATAACGATTTTTGTTTAAATAGTTTTTTATAAAATATATTTTTTTATAAAATAATCAAAAACTCATATAACAAGTAGTTTTAAAAGGTAGTAATAGTTATGAAATACTCAAATAAAAGTTATCCATTAAACAAAACCATGAAGTTTAATTATGAAAAAGTTTTTTTTTATTAATAGTTTTATTAAAAGCATTTTTGAAGCAATTTTTACCTTGTTTCAAGCTTTTTTTTTTTTAAATAATCTTTAGCTTTATTTAGATAATTTTTTTTCTCAACAACACTATCGACAGTCTTCATAATAATTTAAATATTTTTTTCTATAACTGCAAGTGTTAATGATTTGCATAAACAAAATCAATGAAGGTGCTAATAAATTTTTAGACTTTTGGTTGAATTACAAATTCTAAGCTGAAATAGATTTTGGCTCTCAAAATAATTTAAAATAACTTTTAAGTTTTAATTAAAAAAAAAAAATATAAAGTACTTCAAATGAACTTGAAATCGAAAGTGGTATTCACAGAAACTTATTAAGGGCTTATAGTCAAAAAGTTTTATCTGCCAAATCACAATTTAACAGGTGAGCGAAAAAACGGGTTTTTCGTTAATTTTAAGAGTAATAACTAAACGTTATTTTACAGTGTTTATTTAAAAACAAAGTCTAAAGAGCGTTCAGCAGTTTACTCTCCAGACATCACTGTAGCCCAGTATTGCCACTTTGTGGGTTATTATCCGAATTTGGTATAAGTTTTACTGTCGTGGGTAATTTCTCTTCGGTGTAATTCAGGTGTAATTTGAAATTCTTACTTAAGAAATAAAATCCAGATTCGATTTCAGTGATGACATTTATTTATTTTAAAATACGGTTGCTTAATAATGCACAGTCTTCTGAACCAAAGTCTCGGTTTCTTTTTAAGAAAAGACTTAAATCATTAAAAATATATTTTCTAAAGTTTGGTACACAGAAAAAATTTTTTTTTTCAATTCAAACAAAAAATTTGTAGACAAATTCGCATATTCAAACAATTTATTTGCATTTTGTTTATTGAAAAAAAACGCCGATTTTTTCAAACAAATAATTTTACAGAATCAAACAAAATGTTTACTGAAATTCATATAAATTTTAAACAAATTATTTTGCTGAATCAAACAAAAAAGTTTTGGCACAAGCAATGACACGCACACAAGCAAGCACTGTTGGTGAAGATGAAGCAGAGAAGAGCGGCCGGCTGGCTTTGATACACATTTTTTTGTTTGAACGAAGTCTTATTTATACACACAATGTTTTTCTTCGTCACTCACTTTTGCTGCATCGTTTCCTTTGCTTATGAAGAAGAAATGTAACCAAAAACGGCGGCAGACCGACTCGATATGTTTTTCGTCATCATTCTATTTTTGCATTTGATGTACTTATTTAAACAAACTGTTTGAAAAAATTGAATACGGGATTTTGTTTTTTTTTACCAACTTTGAAACCAACCAAAAATTTATTTTGTTTCTTATAATGTTGTCATTTCTGTTGTTTAAAAAATATGAAACGTTTTTTTTACCTGCTATTGTTTTTGTTGCTTTTTTACTACAAACCTCGTCACGCTATTTTATCATTTTTCTTATTGCTGTACTTTTTTAAAGCGTCCAAAAATAGACTGCATGTGTTTTTTGTTGTAGTTCTTATATTTATCATAAAGAAGTGTTGCTTACAATCAATAAAAAAAATGCAAAAGGACGATAACATTAAAGAGCATTAAATATTTAATACAAAATTATGAAAACTTGAAACCAATAGCGCGTTTATTATATTTTTGAAGAGTTGTCCACATTTTTGTTGGTTAAATAAAAATCAAACAAAAATATTGATTGAATCAGTAAAAAAATTTGTAGAAATCAAAAAAAATTTCAAACAAGCGTTTGTTTGAAAATAATTCGGCAATAATTTTTTCTGTGTAATGAATGTCGCAAGATGAACCCTGAGATTTAAATAAAATGCCTATCATAGTGATTTAGAATCTGAAGTTTATAGAATAAAGTTATTCATGTTTCCAATATTGCAACACATAATTAATTTTATTTTTATCTTGCAACTTTTTAATGCTTTAGTTTAAAGAATATTTAACGCCCTTTACAGTTGTAAAACTGAATTACGAAAGGGACAGTTGTATAAAACCCTGCAGGTATTTTGTTTACTAAATGAGGTATAAAGAGTATTTTGTAAGACCATGACACTTAAAATGGTAGACAACACAAAAAAAAATTCATTTTGATCGCAGATTGATACACGGCATTGCCATTTGAAACTGGTTTCAAACAAATAGGAACCGCGATTTTCCTTGACGAAACGCATTGCAGATGTCCAATTGTTTCTCTTCTTCGAGCATTGCTGGCTGCATGTCACGAATAAAATGATGAATGCCCTGAAGTCTAGTGACACTTTATTTTCTCTAAATCAACACATTGCCATCATTTAGGAAAAAAAAGTTGCATCAGTTTAATCATGAAGTCGCCTATAAGTTGCGAAAATCAATGGCTGAATTTCAAAACAAATTTGGATAATTTGGTTGCGTGAAAGCATTATGACAGTTCGTTTGACAGCTAACCTTTCGTAAGGCCTATGGGGCAAACATGATGTAACCAACAACCTTTTAGATTTTTACTTTTGATGAAAATCGATAATTTTTGATCATTTGCATCATCTCCAAAAATCTCATATCTCTGGGAAGTACCATTACGTAATAAGAGCGTTATATTAATGTTTTATTAATTGTTTAAAGTCTTTAATCTTAACTTTGTGAATTTATTTAAAATTACAATAAGAATCTTAACAGTTTGACTAATATTGATCTTCTTTCAAAGAGTTTGTTGTGTTTTTGCTTCTTAGTAAATGTCTTTTTATCAAATAAAACTTCAATTGTATATCAGGTGTAATTTTATGAATTTTAACCTCCATTTCGATGCAGTGGGCAAAGAAGAAAAATCGACCTGAGTCCCAGATTTGATTAAGCATCTAAGCATGGCAATTCTGATCTCCGAAAATTCCTTAACTTTGTATCCCCAAAGCCGGGGATAAGTATAGAAAGTGAAACTCCGTGTTCTTCGCTATGTTCTTTCTTAAACCACTTTCGTCTTTGCTCTGATTGATGTTGATATTGAAGCAAAGAAGCCGAACATTTTTATGACTTCCAAATAACGATCTGTCTCACAAAGTCAAGATGAACTTACAGAATCAAATAACATAAAAGTTTTCATCGTTTCTAGAGTTTCTACGCGGGAATGAATTCCCGGGAATCCCGGGACATATTTTGTAAATTAATCCCGGGAAATTTTTTCCGGGAATTTTCGGGAATTTCAAATTTAATTTTTTTAAATTTTAATTTGTTGGGATCGTTTAAATTAAATACGAGCAATAAGAGCAACAGTCGCGAGAGTACGTTTTCGGTAAAAGGCAATTTACATATCAACAAGGATCAGAAATAGAATCTTTAATGAGCTTTTAAATGCTTTAATAATACTAAAAATTTTTTGCTTAAAAGAAAATTAATTTTACCAAGTTGCTATTAATAAAAACGACTAAGTATTAATAAGTTTTAATAAATCAAGATCTCCCAAAAAAACAAGTAAATATATAAACAATACTATGTATGTAAATATGAATGTAACAATTTATTAGGTTCTCTGTAGAATTATTAAAGCTAATTTTTTTAGACTTTTGTATACATATATGTTCATTAGAGCGACTCAAGTTATATGGAAGCAAAATTCTTGCTCGATGTACCCACCTAAAAATGAACCTTGGACTTTTTTAAGATGACATTTTAAATATTTGGGCTCCAGCTTTGACTTCTCGTGAGCTGGACCAGTTTGAAAAAGAGTATCTTTTTGCATGTTTTGTTAATTTGAGAATCTGTTTCCTTACCAACATATGCAAATTGGGTATCGTAAGAAAGGTTTTAAGGCGCGTCCAACTGTATATACAATTTGTCCAAGGACGATCATCCATGTCCTTTTTTAAGGATTTTCTGTAAAAAAAAAGGTTTTTGAATTTTTTGTTCGGGGTTGTTTGTAATAAAAGTGCCAAATTAACATATTTAAATCTTTGGTCGATTGTCTCAGCTTTAGTTCGCGTTTTGACAAAAATGCAATGGGGTGGTAGCCCTTCGTTTTAAATAGGGCAATTTGGGGGATCAAATTGTATCTTTTGGCAAATTATATGCATTTTACACGGTGCTCTGGAATATATATGCATATGTTGGTAAGGTAACAGATTCTCAAATTCACAAAACATGCAAAAATATACCCTTTTTCAAACTGGTCCAGCTCACGAGAGCTCAAAGCTCATTTTTAGGAGGGTAGATCGCGCACTTTTTTGTCTTGAACTCATTTAATGAAATCATTGTTTTATTCTAAAAATCCCGGGAAATTAGAAATCCACCAAATTTGTTAATTAAGCAATGATCTAATTACAAACCTAAAAGACAACAAATATCGAATTTGTACATATATAAAAAAATATTGCTCAACAATTCAAAAGAGTTTCGGATATACCAATTGATTAAACAACAACAACAGGAATCGGTTCGTTAAAAGAGAGCAATCTCCCCAGAACTTGACCTGTCTGACTTTCATTTACTCTTATGCTACTAATGAAAATTGTCTTGATTCCATTTGGGTTTAAAAAGTGAGTTTTACCTCTAATGCAGAATCCATTTTTACTAGACAATAGAAATAGAGTTTTAGCTAATGTTAGCCAATACTTTGACTTATACTAGCGGTTTTCACTCTTTGTGTTAAGTTTATAACTCTGTTATATTTATACAAAGCGTGAGTGTATTTTTCGTATGTTTTGTTAACTAATGAATCAGCTGATATTCGCTTTGGTTTTCGTTCGTTTGAATGCAAAACGAGTAGCTGTTTTATTCCGGTAAATTTAATAGACGTGTTTACTTTAGCTCTTTGTGTGATTTTTGAGCCACAGCGTAATAAATTATAGTTTCATACATTTTGTTGCCTTGGTATTGCAGATGTAAGTACTTTAATTCCATAAACGTGATTTAAAAGGTTTACGTTCCTTACTTCCAAGAGTGAACCCCAGCTATTGTAAATAAAAATTTTATTGAAATAAAGCCATATTTATATACCCTTCACCACAGGTGGTGAAAAGGGTATACATATATAAGTTTATCATTCCGTTTTTTAATTTCTATAATATTGATGTTAGACCCTATAAAGTATTATATTCTGGGTCCTTATGAGGAGCGAAGTTGATTTAACGATGTCCGTCTTCCCGTTGAAATGGATTTTCTGAAGACCCCATATATGAAAGGGGCAGGTTATTATACATTTAGGTAACATATGTTCCGGAATTGTTTGCTATTGAAATTCAGCAAGATCAGTCCACAAATAGCTGAGATATGAGTAAAAAACCACGACTGCCTCAAATTTTTTCTTTAAACGTCCAATTAGACGTGACATTACCATACCAACACTGTATTACCAAAACGACATAAACAAACCAAACAAATCAATTCAATTTTTGTTTCTACGGTCATACAGTGGCTATGGTAATACAGTGGCTATGGTAATACAGTGTTGGTAATGTGGTTTTTTTTCGTTGTTTTTTTATGCATTTACTACAAGTGGTGAATTTTATTTGTAACTAGCTTAACCCGGTGCGCTTCGCTACATTGCTTTAACCACGTCTGAAGCCTCTCCCTTTAATAGTTTTTTAGTTGAGATATATTTAATATATGCATGCTATTAGAGGTATTTCCCCCCAGCACCTACCCGCGTTATTTTAATTTTTAAAAGTATAGCATACCATAAGAGTGACTTCCACAAAGTTTGAACATTCGCACTGTAACAGTTCTTAAGATATGCGATATTAAATATTGGCGTCCTATGGTGGGTACCACTTCCCCCGCTGCTTTTTGGTTTCAATTTTGGGACTCAGAAGATCCTTCTACCAAAAGTTCAACAAAATGCGTGCAGTGGCTCCTATTAATATTTCTATCTATGAGGGGTACTGCTCCTCTCCTGTCTTCCCCGCCCATTTGTATATTGAAATTTATAGTTTACTATAATAGTAGCTTTAACCACTTTTGAAGACTCTCCCTTTAATAGTTCTTCAGTTGAGCGATTTTTAATATATGCATCCTATGGGAGGTATTTCCCCCCCTGCGCCTACCCGCTTTATTGTTATTTTTAAAAGTGTAGTATACCATAAGAGTGACTTCTAGAAAGTTTGAACATTCTCACTATTACAATTCTTTAGATATGCGATGTTAAACATTGGCGTCCTATGGTGGGTACCACTTCCCCCGCTCCTATTTTATTTCAATTATGGGGATCAGAAGATCCTACAACCAAAAGTTCAACAAAATGCGTGCAGTGGCTCTTATTAATATTTCTATATATGAGGGGTACTGCTCCTCCCCTGTCTCTCGCGCCCATTTTTGTACTAAAATTTATAGTTTACCATAATAGTAGCTTTAACTACGTTTGAAGGCTCTACCTTTAATAGTTCTTCAGTTGAGCGATATTTAATATATGCATCCTATGGGAGGTTTTCCCCCCTGTACCTACCCGCTTTATTTTTATATTTTCAAAAGTGTAGTATACCATAAGAAAGACTTCTACAAAGTTTGAACATTGTCACTATTACAGTTCTTCAGATATGCGATATTAAACATTGGCGTCCTATGGTGGGTACCACTTCCCCCGCTCCTATTTTATTTCAATTATGGGGATCAGAAGATCCTACAACCAAAAGTTCAACAAAATGCGTGCAGTGGCTCTTATTAATATTTCTATGAATGAGGGGTACTGCTCCTCCCCTGTCTACCGCGCCCATTTTTGTACTAAAATTTATAGTTTACCATAATAGTAGCTTTAACTACGTTTGAAGGCTCTACCTTTAATAGTTCTTCAGTTGAGCGATATTGAATATATGCGTCCTATGGGAAGTATTTCCCCCCTGCGCCTACCGCTTTATTTTTAGTTTTAAAAGTGTAGTATACCATAAGAGTGACTTCTACAAAGTTTGAACATTCTAACTATTACAGTTCTTAAGATATGCGATATTAAACATTGGCGTCCTATGGGGGGTTCCACTTCCCCCGCAGCTATTTTATTTCAATTTTGGGGCTCAGAAGATAGTACTACCAAAAGTTCAACAAAATGCGTGCAGCGGCTCTTAAGATATGCGATAATAAATATTGGTATCCTATGGGGGGTACCAATTCCCCTGCCCCTATAAATAAGTATCCTATTTTACTTTTAGGGCTCACGTGATGTTACTGTAAAAATTTCAGGAAAATCGGTTCAGTAGTTTAGGAGTCTATAAGCCAACAAACAAACAAACAAACAAACAAACAAACATACAAACATTTTTCATTTTTATATATATGGGTGTTTCTCTGGTTATGCACACGACATTTGTACGCGTTTTATTGTGTTTGAATATTAAAAAAATAGATGTGGATAGGAATTTTAGAATGAATTCTAGAATCGTTACATTGTTTGTGATGAGTTCTTTCTAAAAAGTATATATAATGGTAAATTGAGCACTGGGTACCCAAATGCCATGTAATCAAAGTTGACTTACTCACGTGACAAAAATAGAAGTGCCTTTTAGGACCGTAAGAAAAAGTGCGAAAGTAAGTGAATTGTAGGAGGTTTTTATTTCGGAAAAAATGTTTTTATAAAGGTTAGTAATGGGCCTTTATAATCATGTTTTGTTCAAAAGCAACTATGCATGGGTTGGCGAAGAAAAAAATAAATTGTAAATTAAGCACGTGACATTACGCACGTGACACTTTTTCCATATGTTTTTTTAATATTATCTCCACGCATTTTCCCATAAATATCTTAAAATTTGCTTAACAAAAAAACTTAATACTCGTTTTACAATTGATTGTAATGGAGAGATTATGAAGAAGGAGTGTAAACATAACATATTTCTTGCATGTAAAATAAGTATATAAAAATGTCTTTAAAAGTAGAAAATACAGAAAATTATAAAATTTTCCAGTTTCCAGCCCAATTTTCTCAAGTAAAACAGCTCAGATATGCTAGGAAACCATTCTTTAATAAGAACATAGACTTTTTTTCTTATAATAAACAATAAAAGACGATGATAATCAAAAATTTTTTTTTTTCATCCTGGTAGACCATTCTGGAGAAATGCCCATATAGAAGATAGAAGATAGATAGAAGATGCGTTTAATTTTACGCATTCACATACACATTAATGCATGTATATGATATGCCGCTCAAATAAAGAAACAAACTCATAGACTAAATATATTTAAATTTAACGCTTCTTCAGTAAAAGCATTCGTATCCGAGCTGTTAAGTTCTCTCCTAAGACTGATGATATTGCCAGTTCGAATCCCAAAATTAATTTTTTTTAATTTTTTTATTTAATTTTTTTATGTTCTAAAAAACGATTTTAAGATTATAAAACGAATTTCAAACATCAACTTTGGCAAAAGAGGAAACGGGCTTATTTACATATATACATTTTTTGTTTTTTTATATTCTTCGGCATGACGAAATGAAAAGTTGGCGTGGCTCAATTAATATTTATTCATACCTATCTAAAGAACGTTATTTATGTATATACCCAGCAAAAACTTGGTAATGACTTGCCATTACTGAACATCTTACTTTTCAATGACTACTTCATACCATCTGCATTACATAGAAGTAGTTTGGTAATGGCTGACATATAATCTGATACCTAAGTACTTGTGTATGAGTTGATTAACGAAATTTACAATTCATTCGTAATAAAATGCATCTACGGTTGAAGTTTTTTCAAATCTAATACAAATTGATTTAAAATATTTGTTCTTACAATTTGTTTTTTTTTTATTATAAATAAAAAACAATTTGTAATAAATTTGAATATAAAAATTATGCTGTACTGAAATTTTATAGTCATGACATGTTAGTTGTAATTTTGGTGACATCGGAGTAATAAGTTATTTAAGTCCCTATTTGTAAGCGAATGTGGTAATGACTTATCTAACTTCCTATTTGTAAGCGATGGTGGTAAGTACTTGCCTCCAATGACATCACCGTGTTAAAATAATGAGTTAAAATGTCAATGTATAAGTAGTGAAGAGTCGTTATATTAGCTTTTTAACTCATTACTTTGCAATGTAAGTTTTTGCTGGGTAACTTTTTGTTCTTATCTCATCATGGTCAAGGGTATATAAGATTCGGCATAGCTTACTCGGCTTACTTGTTTTCATTCATTTTTTTTTCTACGAAATAACCTCTTTTTTCTAAGAATTATCATGAACTAGATAAAAATTTTCAACTTCGCACAATACTTAACACTCAACCTTCCTACTTTAACTACTTTTAAAATATGTATAAACATTTAATAATTTTTTATGAAAAAAAAATAAAACTTTTTATATGAACGAGTACATTCCCATAAACTTAAAACTACTTGCGATAATCTAATGTATAAAAATTCCAGCAACAACAAAAACAATAACTGCAGACAAAAACTTGCAAAAAAAACCCCAGACTTATAAAATCTTAAATTAATCCTTCAACCAAGAAATTCTAAGAAAACAACCTTTTCGTAACCGACACGTCCTAATTCAAAAGATGAAATGATGACTCTTGAAGTGAAGACAAACAAACATAATTCACCTGCGTGTACTTGATACGCACACAGACATGGCATTTTTTTCAAGTTTATCTGAGATGTTGTTTACAAGTGTATGTGGCTTTGTTTTATGTAAGTTTAATTGATATTGTGATGACGATGATGATGAGATAGGAATTAACACTTAGTCATCAACAAGTTCAATAAAACATCATCACAGCAATAACGAGAGGTAAAATTTAATTCTTATACTCGCATTAACTGGTAAACTTAAGGCCTAACTAGAATGTGCATAAACACACTTAAGGTACTGACGAAAATTAAGGAAAAGCCTTTGAAATGCATTTACAAAATAAAAACAAAAAAAAATCATTTGATTTTGTACGAAATTTGCAATTTTTTTAGCGCTTTGCTTAAGCAAATGACAGTTTCATAAAACTTAACAAAGCGTCTCCTTAAGCTCAATATGGTTTGACTCGTATGATTTGCATGTATTCGCACAATTGCTTAAGCCACGTTATGAAAATTCTGGTTTTTTTCTGTTAGGACCAGCACTCAGGGGATGATCCCTACTAATGCATTGCATTGTGTTGGAACGAGGAAAATAGGCTGTGGGAAGGAGGATAGAGGGAGTAGTGTTTGTGAACATTCGATTTAAACTTAATCATGTTGTAAGTGAGAGGGAAGACTTCTGCAGGAAGGTTATTCCACAAAAGAACTGTCCGGGAAAAAAACGAATTCACCTGCCAATCGACCACATAAGGACGGGCTCTTGAGGAAAAACGTGTATTACGAACAAACGTACCGGTTTCGAGAACCAGATCCCTAATTTCGTCATAACACATCACATTGTTGTAATGATAAAACAGGCAAATACAACCCACGTCGCGACGGTGCTCAAGGAAGTCAATAGAATTGGATACCCTACTTTCACCAATGAGAACCTTCGCCCTCTCCTGCACGCGGTCGAGAAGCTCCAAAATAGACTTTGAAGCACCGGCCCACACATGAGAGTTGTATTCCATACGCGGTCGGATATAGGTGGTATAAATAGTAAGGAGATCAGTTGGAGTGAAGTATATCTTACATCGTCTTAGAAAACCGAGGCACTTGAATGCTTCTTTCGACACCTTGAGTATATGTTCTGTCCATCGGACATCACATTGTATCCTCATGCCCAGAACATCAAGAGATTCTGAATCCTCAATAATTATACCACCCATATATACAGATGAGGCACCTGGATTTGTCGCGCGTTTATGCGTCGGCACGCAACATTGGGTTTTTCGGGCATTAAAATCGATCCTATTCACACGACCCCATTCCGAGATTATGTCAAGGTCTCGCCCAAGCTTATCATTCATATTGGGCCTTTATACTTACACACATGAAACAATCACGGGTGGATTATCAAAAGATTCACATTCCCGTGGGAATAGAAGTACAATTTCCAAAAGTCAAAAGCAAAAACTCCTATGTCCAACTGCGATGTAATCGAGATCCTATTTGAATGCCATTGACTTGCCAAAATAAAATTCGAAGTGAAGAGTAACATAAAAGTCATATGCGTCGAATATTATGCAGATATCCTCTTCTATGCACAAGCACACACCACCAAAGGCAGAAAAGGTGTTATTCTAGAACTAGTGATTTTAAGGAGGAGGATATGTCAGACCTAAGGTCAATTCTGGATTTTTCAAAACAACTTTGACATGACATTGTAGCTATTTGTAGAAGTGATCGACACGAAATGTTATTACCATTGGTCAGGAAGTTATGGCATTCTAAGGTACTTTCGGGATTGATATTTGTATGGAAGCTATGGACAAATATGAGCCGATATTAATAAAATTGGGATTTAAAATTATTTTGTTCGTATTTTATTAAATTGTCATGTTAAAAAAACTCACGTTTTTTTTTTTTGGTATATGATAAAAACTTTCTCAAAACAAGAAATACAAAAGTAGCTATTTTTTTTATTAAAAAAATAAGAAATATATTTCTGAGCTTGCCAAGAAACAAATGCGTTATGGATTATTGAGAGTTTTTCAAAAAATACATAAAAAAACTTGGTTTGATTCAAATAATTTTTATTTGTATCGACATATTAAACAAGTCAGTCAAAAGTTTCTTGACTCATATTAAGTTTTCTATAACTAACTAATGCTACACGTTTTTATGTTTTCATGTTTGAAAAGCAACAGTTCTCATTCAGTTTATATTAGCTCTGTTTCTTTACTTTTGGGGTAAAGTTCGTGAAAATGAGAGCAAACATAAATTTCTCTTATAAAGTGGCAAAATTACACAAAAGAATGGAAACAGAAAAAACACAATTTTAATCACAAAATAAAAAGTCAGTGTTTTGACAGTCTTTAACAACAATACACAAAAGCGTCACTTTTGAAAAATTGTATATTGTCTATAGAAATAAACTACTTTTACCAAAAATAAAACAAAACAACCACTTTTACAAAAACTAACATAATGTTTTCCAAATATTTTAATATTAAACTTTATATAACGTACTTATTATTTTACTCCACAACACTTTTTCCAGAATTTTGTTCATGATTTTATTTCCTTTGCATTTTATTGTTTTGTTTATGGTTTAACAGCTGTTTGACAATTTACACAATTTGCACGAAAAAAAGTATGGGCTGTTTCGTGCAAGAAGATGAATTTTTTACTCTTAAACTCGCTCTCACAAATTTAAGTATGGGAACGCTTTTCGTGCAAATTGGGATGCCGAGTGATCCCAAAGTAGAGTAAAGAAACAGAGCTATTGAGTTAAATGTAACTGATTTTTTTTTTGATTTCAAAGACCAAACATGTATTTGCATAGTAGTAGTTCTTACTTTTTTAAGCAAATTTGAATCTAGTTATTACTTAAGCTGTGGTCACACTTGGCAAATATTTGACGAAAAAGACGTGAACAACATATAATATATATATATGGGCATTTCCAGCGAAAAGTCTACTATTTGCAACGTAACGCCAGAAGTATTTTGAATTGTTTCTCAAAAAATTGTATATGTATAGTTTACTTTTTTATATCTTGGTGTAAAGCGCAACTAGCTCTACATTTAGTAACAAATTGGATAACGATTGAACATCATGGTCCGAAAATACAACCTTATTTGTAATCTGGCGTTACATTAAAAAAAGTAGACTTTTCGCTTAAAATGCCCATATTTACAAGCAAAGATTTTTAAATTTTATAGCTTGAAAAATAAATCTGTATTAGTCCAAAGTTTACTAAAAAAGGTTTTATACAAAACATCTTGCTCAATTCGCAGTCTTATTCAGTTTTGTAATGCAGGTCAAAATCCACTTCCGTTTTTTTAACGTCACGCCTGCGCAGATTTTTGCTTATATCTGCAAATCCTTAGCGTCGATTACTGTAATTTTTTTTCTAAATACAGTGCTACTTCATTACTTTGTACCCTTTTTACATATTTGACTTCTTCATTTAATTTTTTTACATTTTGTGTTACAAATATCACGGCACGTCAAAATGGAAATGCCCATATATAATTCGACAAAGGCAAAACAGTTAAGAACACTTTCCTCCTTTGTAAGTCAATCGACTTGAAGCAAATTTGCATCATTTGAAAGGTTTTTACTCACAGAAGTGCAAAATATATATCAAATCCGTTAAATAATTTCAGAGTTATAATTCGCAAAATTCGCTTTTTCAAGTTAAACAGAGTACCAGTTCAACAATTCACGTGAAACGTTGTCGAAACGCATTTCGTGAAATAATGTTGATAGTATTATACTCTGTTCATTTTGTGAAAAGGTTCCGAAATGTTGCTGGCAACATTTTTTTACAATTGCGAAATAATGCAAGCTGCTCTTATTTCACGTGGAATTTTAAGCAAAAGCAAAAAAGTTTGAACTTAATATTAAATAAGAAATAAAAAGTTAAAATAACACAACCTGTAACAGTTTTTTTATCCATGTTTAATTTCTGTTTTATAAAATTTTTTATATTAATTTATTAATTTTATTTATTAAATTTATATGTAGGGTTCGGTTATATACACAAAACAATGTCGCATTCTTTGAAGGAATAAAAACGTAAATTGTGCAAACTCTCTAGATAGGTAACATTGATATATTTCCTGGGGTCACGAACGTACGTTTGTACGCTTTTGATGTACAAATAGTATAGAAAACAAAAGTTTTCCTAGCATGTTATTTGCAATTCGATAGCATTTGGGTAGCTCTATGTTTAGTACAAAAGATGGATTTCATCGAGTTTAAGTTCTCAAAATAAGAGTTATAAACGTGTGGTCACGAACGTACGCAAAATAGAAGTCAACTTCGGCAGACAGTAGTGAAATGTAAAAATCTGCGTAATGAAACGGAATTTTCAAAAGTGATTAATTTATTTACAAAGTGTATTAATGTAGGCCTCCATCCAGTATTTTCAAAATAAAATATCTCTCTTGGTTTTTATTTAATTGGCTTGTGTACCGGTCGCGAACGTACGGATCGCGAACGTACGATTTTTCCATTTGTTTTTTTATTATTACCACCACGCATTTTCCCATAAATGTCTTCAAATTTTCTAAATAAAAAACTTAATACTCCTTTTACAATTGATTGTAATTGAGAGATTATGCAGAAAGAGTGTAAACACAACATATTTCTTGCATGTAAAATAAGTATATAAAAATGTCTTTAGAAGTAGAAAATACAGGAAATTATAAAATTTTCCAGTTTCCAGCCCAATTTCCTCAAGTAAAGCAGCTCAGATATGCTAGGAAACCATTCTTTTATAAGAACATAGACTTTTTTTTTAATAATAAACAATAAAAGACGATGATAATCAGCATTTTATTTTTTCATCCTGGTAGACCATCCTGGGGAAATGCCCATATGGCAAAATTTTCGTATGAAATAATCAAAGTATATTTATTACACGTACATGCAAGTGATCAGCTGTTCAGTTGTTTATATTCTTGATAGTGTCAAAATTTGCTTACATTTTTAGTTCGCCATGATGTTTTTGTTTTGTTTATGTTATGCTGTTTGACAAGTAGCAAGAGTAACAAAATGAATGTTGTTTTTGTTATTGTTGATTTGTTGTAGACTTGCATGTACTTGGTATAAATATACTTGGGAAACATTCAATGTTGCTCAACATTTTTCACAAATTTGAACCGAGTACTAGGCTTTGTCAAATAATAAAAAAAAATAGGGTGGTCGATTATTCGACAATTTTCAGAAACCGGTTTTCGAATATTTCGACTATGTAAATCTTATGTTTAAATCGGCACAGGCAAAACAGTTAAGAACGCTTTGTTCCTTTGTTTGTCAACCGAACCTCTGTGGGGAGAAAAAAATTATCAAAAAGGGGAAATACGGAAAATTGAATTTCTTTGTTTTACTTTTCCCTGCATCATGTAATAACTTTTAAATTTTCTATGATATTAAACTTAAAAACATAATATTATAGGTGCAGGATACTGAGTAAATGAGAACCTATAAAATAAAAAAAGTTGGTACTTTTTGTTTTTCATCTGGTGCTTTTTCTGTTAATATTCGACCTTCAAATATAAAAATAAACTTGCATGTTCCTGAGCGAATAAGAATGTATAAGAGGGAGTTTTTTATGGATAATTTTTAATTCTACATCTGATTCTTCGATTAATTTTAGTCATAGACACATAAAATTAAACATGCAATGTCCTGATGACAATTTATAAAGGGGACTTTTTGATACTTTCTTGTTTTTCCATTGATATTTTCCGATATTTTTTATATTGAACTTACAAAATTAAATTAACTCACGTAGAAGATAAAATATGAACCTGAGGTTGGTCCCTCGCCAAATCGATCCATTCAAATGAGTTGTTCACATATCGTCGGGTGGTTACTAGTTTTCTGCACAGAACAAATATGTTTTTGTTAATTTTAAATATACGTAAATTGCGTGATAGATTTTTTTGGTAGCGACATATGTTTTCTATTGAATCTTAAGTCGAAATATGAAGATTTATATATATTTAACTAAAAAAAATCATACCTATTTTGAACCCATATACCATTTATTAAATTAATATTTTTTAATGTGTTTCTAGTAGGTCAAAGTATTCGTTTAAGCAAAAGCAAAATAGAAACCGCATTGTGTATCGTCGGGTGGTTACTGGTTTGCCGCACTTAACCGAAATGTTTGATCTCTATTCTTTGAAAAGAACATATCGCAAGACAGCAACAAACAATAACGTTTTTACTTTTACATTGGAAATTTGACACAGCACAAACAGTAACGAATGAAGCAAAACAATGTTTAGAGAACTCTAAAATTATAAATATGAGGGCTCGATATATCTTAATATATTTGAGATATCAAGAAATGGTTAAAGGATTAAAAAAGAGAGAGGTCTATATAGAATTGATTTACAAAAAATTTTTGTAAAAATGTCCCATGCGACACACCATTAACCACCCGACTATATGTACTTTACATATGTTAGTATAAGAATACAACACTGAAAAAACACATCAATAGTACAGTAAGTAAGGATTTCCTTAAATCAACAATAGAATGCTTGATTCAAGTACGGATATTCAAGTGCGAAATATCTGGTAATTTTTTAAGAGCTATAGGAAACTTTAAAAAAAACACATCAAATTCAGAAAAATTCATGAAATCTTTATTTGAATCGGTAGTACGGTCCATATAATTTAATGTTTGAAGATTATTTCATGCAAATGTTGACCGTGACTGGGCCTTAAATGGTCCATCCGCTTAGTCCTATTTCGGCATACTCTTTCCAACATTTCGGCCGGTATCTCATGAATAAATGCTTCAATGTTGTCTTCCAATGCGTCAATTGAAGCGGGCATGTGTGTATAACCATTAACTTTAACATAGCACCACAAAAAATAGTCTAAAGGCGTTAAATCGCACGATCTAGGCGGCCAATTGACCAGTCCCGAAAGTGAAATAAAATGCTCACCGAACTCGCTTCTCAATAAGTCAATTGTTAAGCGTGCTGTGTGGCATGTGGCTCCGTCTTGTTAAAACCACATATCATGCAAGTCAAGCTCTTGCATTTTGGGCAAAAAAAAGTTGGGTATCATCTCACGGTAGCGCTCACCATTCGCAGTTACGTTACGATTCGCTTCATCTTTGAAGAAGTACGGTCCAATGATGCCACCAGCCCATAAACCGCACCAAACTGTCACTTTTTCTGGATGCATTGGTAGCTCTTGCAATGCTTCTGGCTGATCTTCACTCCAAAATCGACAATTCTGCTTATTAACGTACCCATTGAGCCCGATTAAACTGACCATAAAACTGATGAACTTTCTTAACAGAGCACGCATTTTGATAATAAAATCCAATAATTCGCAAGCGTTGTTCGCTTGTAAGACGATTCATGGTTAAATTATAGACCAAACTAAAGATGTTTGACAGTAAAACAAAACACAAAACGTGCGTCAGCTGTTTAAACCAGTGTTACCAAAAAGATAATAGCTAAAAAATAACCCATTACTTAATTTATTCATATTTAATCCTGAACTCGTACTTGAAATAATCGGAAAATGAGATTGATTTATGTAAAACTAAGATTGAATCAATCTCAAAATGCACTTGACTCAAGTATTATAAAGTTGATTTTATCTTAATTCTGATTCAAGAATTTCTAAGATGATTTAATCTTGATTCGTACTTGAAATAATACGAGAGTGAGATTAGATGGATTCCAACCTAAACACTTATCCCACAGAACCAGAGAGAAAATTATCATTTACTTACCCGTTACACATGTTTATTTCACTTTTGCTGTATTCCGCCCTTTGCTTATAGAAGAATTCTCATTTTTAAGACACCAATATGGTTTTCGTAGTTATTCTACTTTGAAAATTTGATGTATTTAACCAAATAATTTTAACAAATAGAATATGGGAATTATTGCTTCTTATTTTACTGCTTAAATATGAAAATAAACTTAAATTGTCCTCTTGTAGTGTTGTTGTTGTTTCTATATAACAAACTTTTACAGACGATAGTATCGATAGTTTTATTTTTGGCAGACTATCGATAGCTTTTTTTACTATCGATACTATCGGAAAATTTTAAAAGTAACTACAAAGTTGATTAGATGTAGTCAACTAAACATTTTTAACAACTCATTAGACGCAAGTTTTTAGCAATGCATAACCTTTTTAAATTCTATGCCAAAAAGGAAAAAGTACTTAAGTTGACTTTACCTAAATTTGAGTTTATGGCAACAACAACTAGAAACAATGACACCTTTGAGATCTTCACATTCAAAAGTACACACGGGTAAAGTTTCAATTATGTTGCACTACTTTTCAATGTGCAATAATATTCAACAAGAACAAAATAAACAAAAAAAATAAAAAAAAATTAGAAAAAGATGAATCAAATTTGTATTGTATTACGAAGAGAAAAGTTCGGCAATTGTGAATAAAAATGATATCTTACAAATATCCACCACGAGCTCGCTGACAGATGTCGATTCTTTCGTCAAAGATTTTAATAACTTTGTTTATCACATCACGGATTTTGAGTTTTAAGGCTGTAATCGATTCGATTGGCTTCGTATAGACTCTGTTGTTAACATAGCCCACAAAAAACCTTGTAAGGCTTCAAAGCCAAAACCTTACGCAAAATTCGCCATGTGGTGGTTTTGGATAACCATAATTGTTGAGAATTCATCTACTACGAATACGTCAAAAAACTAAATGTAAAAACTATCATGTTGTTGGTGTTGCCACAAATAAAAAATAAAGTTCTTGTTGAAAACCCCGATATTTTATATATAACCCCAGATAGGTGACGATTATACCTATTAAAATAGGAATAAGTTTTCAAAATTCACCTTTTAAACTTAAAGGAAAGGCTTAAGCACTTTTTCCTTATTGCTTATTTCCTTGTGGCGATTTATTTTTTATATGAATGTTTATATTAATAAATTTTCAACGCAAGGTATACGAAATAACCTTTTAAATTTCTAGATTTAAGGTAAATATTTTGACATCGAATGCAAAAAACTGACAAACCTGCAGCCAATTAACCGTCTCTAAATCTATATAAAGTATAAATTTATTATTAACTATAGATGACACCGAAAGTTAAAGTCAATAAGCTGGTCTTTTATGCCTGAAAAACGTTTTCTGTAAATGGTGTGTTTAAACCTTTTTTTTATTACCCCATTTATTGACTACCGTGTCGTGAGAAGTGGCACGTTGAAACTTTTCGATACTATCGATTGGGCCGACTATCGATAGTTTTGCAGCTCTACTGTGTAGGGGCTCTGCAAACCTTGATTTTAACCGACAGACAGGTTGACAGATGGACACACGGTCATCGTTATATTAACTTCTCAGTTGCATAAAGCACTTTTATTTTTTGAAGCTCAGTGGATTATCAGTTAAATGAAAATCGGATTTTGTTTTAATTTCTTACTTAACCGATGACCAACATCAAACTTATCAATTGGTTGTTGTACGACATGGTAAAGTTGCAACGTGTAAAGGTCGCATGACATCGACCGGCCCTTACTCCCCGTTGACAACAGACATGATTTTCTGTTTGAACATGTTGTTATTAAAGAGATGTTAAAACATAAGAAAAACTCTAACTAGACTCATCATCTAAACTTAACACTAACATCATATTAGTGTTATTATTATGCATTTCATGTCTGTTGTAGCGTGGGTGGAAAGTCCTTTTTTAAAAACTATTTAAAGAAATATTATACGGGCAACATATTCATTCCTATCATCGAAAATCAAAAAGAAATAACTCTTGCGAATCAAACTTTTGCCGGCTCAACTAAAAAGGCAAGTTTAAATTTTGCACATGTTATGGTTAATATTTTTGTTAATTTGTTGATTTGTTGCTATTTTACCTCTTAAAAATAAGCTTTGGTAATTTTATTTTTATTGTTTAATCTAGTGCGCCCATCATTTATTTGTGCACATTTAAGTTTGTCGGAGATGGCCAAGATTGTGTTCGGTAGAGTGATATTTTTTTGGTATTTTTATTTTTACTTTCGTGGAGTAAAAATAAAGTGTGCGAGTGTAAAGTGTGCGTTTGAGTGTTAAGGTTCCTCTTCAGTCGGTAAATAATTCTACTTAACGATCTCTTCATACATAAGTACACACTATATATAGTTTTATATAAATTTATTATTGTTTTTGTTTTTTGTCGATAGTGTTGTTATTGTTGTCCTACGTTGTTATTACTGTCAGTTTGTGATTCTTTTATATGCTCATTATTCGTAAATAGTGAAGTACGTTTTTAGTATAAAATGAGAAGCCCATCATCATAATAACATCAGTACAATTTGTCAACTCGCATTTTAAGTACAAGAAAAAATTTGAATCTTAAGAAATTCTATATCCTTAACTTAAAAGTGTTAATGTGTGTGTGGAAAACTAATCTGTGGATTATTTTAACCTAGAGCTACAAAAACAAAAATCTGAAAGAAAAATCGAGTGTTTCTGGTCAAACAAAGGATTTAATTACATTCAATTAATTAAATTAAATATATATATTTTACTAATAAATCTAATAACACAAAATGTACAAATTCGGGTTTGTTTTATTGAGCGCTGCTTTATTCGCCTTTGCCTTGGCTCGCCCTGCTCAAGATCAAGCAATTGATGCTGCTACCACTACAACAACACCAGCCACAATCATCAAACAGATCGATGTCAATAATCCTGATGGCAGTTTCAACAGCAGGTTGGTATTTAAAAAAGACTTTTAAGATATTTTTTTTTTTATTATACCTAAAGATATTATCTTAAGTCGAGATAAGATAGCAAAAAAGTTTTAAAAAAAAAACTCGGTGAAAAATCATTTTTACCAAATATAGAAATAAACCCAAATTAAAGAAAAATTTCGTTAATAATACAAAATCTTAAAAACGTAAATGCCGTTGTCAAAATGTCACAGATATATTAATAAATAGTTTCTCATAAAATGCATCATCTCTACCTTAAATGTTTTTGAGATTCAGAATGTTACAATTTTACTTTTTTATACGAGAGCTTTAAGCTTAATTTTGAACTAAATTCTGCAAAAAACATTAATATATTCACATTTGAATTTTACTTTTATCTTAATGTATAAGAGATGCAAAGCTGTATTAGTTTTATATTCTAAAGCTTTTAAGCTTCATTCACAATGACAGCTACATTTTCACTTGGTGTTCACAATAAAGCAATAATTTCTTTGCAACCACACACATTTTCAATTAAGGATATATAAGCGAATTTTGCCCACAAAAATAAAAAGTATTTATTAATATTTTTAAAACAGTTTGTTAGAATTTTCATTCAAAATTAGTATTATGGTAATTTTGTTGAACTATTTATGGTTTTTAATCCAAGTTTTCAATATTTTTAATCAGGCTTAATTAATTTTCATGTTGTAAAATTCCTTTCTTCATAAAAATAATTTAATGAAAATAAAATTTGATGAACTTAAGCCCGATTAAAAATATTGAAAATTTGGATTTTCATTCAAAACTAAATAAAATTAATATAAACCACATTTCTAATTTCATACAAATTGTTGTTGAAGCAGAAGTAGACTCAACTTTTAAGAAAAACTTTAGTTAAATTTTTTTTTACGAAAAATAAAAGGAAAATATATGAAATACTTTGGGAAGAAATAAGATAGAAGAAAAAACGAAATTTTATCTACCATTGTAAACAAAGTTTTAAGGTTTTCAAAGCTCTTTGACGTTTACATTTATAAACAACTAGCTTAACCCGGTGCGCTTCGCTACACTGCTTTAACTACTTCTTCAGTTGAGAGATATTAAATATATGCATCCTATGGGAGGTATACTCCCCCTGCGCCTGCCCGCTTTATTTTTATTTTCAAAAGTGTAGTATACCATAAGAGTGACTTTTGCAAAGTTTGAACATTCTCACTTTAACAGTTCTTAAGAAATGCGATATTAAACATTAGCGTCCTATGGTGGGTACCACTTCCCCCGCTGTTATTTTATTTCAATTTTGGGGCTCAGAAGATCCTACAACCAAAAGTTCAATAAAATGCGTGCTGCGGCTCTTAATTATATTTCTGTCTATGAGTGGTACTGCTCCTACTCTATCAACCCTGCCCATTTTTATATTGAAATTTATAGTTTACCATAATAGTAGCTTTAACCACGTCTGAAGACTCTCCCTTTAATAGTTCTTCAGTTGAGAGATATTTAATATATGCATCCTATGGGAGGTATTTCCCCCTTGTGCCTACCCGCTTTATTTCTATTTTCAATTGTGTAGTATACCATAAGAGTGACTCCTACAAAGTCTGAAGATTCTCACTCTAACAGTTCTTAAGATATGCGATGTTAAACATTGGCGTCCTATGGGGGAACCACTTCCCCCGCTGCTATTATATTTCAATTTTGGGGCTTAGAAGATCCTACTACCAAAAGTTCAACAAAATGTGTGCAGCGGCTCTTAAGATATGCGATATTTAATATTGGCATCCAATGGGGGGTACCAATTCCCCTGCCCCTATAAGTAGCCCATTTTATTTTTAGGGCTCACGTGATGTTACTGTAAAAATTTCAAGAAAATCGGCTCAGTAGCTTAGGAGTCTATAAGCCAACAAACAAACAAACAGAAACATTTTTAATTTTTATATATATAGATATGGTTATGAGAAACAATTGTTTTCCTAAAAGCTTCAGAAATTATCCAGCATTATTTTTACAAGCTTTATAGCTAAAAAAAAAGATTGAAGTTTCTCGAAGTTCTGTAAACATCCTTTGAATGTATTAACTGCAAATTCATTAAAATTAATTTAAAAAAACTAACAACACTTCTTTTTAATGAAAGCTCTGAAAGCGTTACACAAATATGTAATTGTAAACAAGGCGAATTGAATTCTATACCTTATCAACTTATGACATTTGGAGTTTGAGGCCACCAAAAATTCAATTCGATAATGTTACAGTTATTATTCTTACTCGCAATAAAAGCTTTTTGATTAGCTTTAAATATATTAAAAGCTTTCGAACGTGAATTAAAACAATCGGGCATGTTCTAGAAATCAATATGAAGTAGATTTAAAATCTAACAAATGAAAGCTCATTAAAATATAACTTTTTTATACTTCATAGTTCGAGTTGCTCTCAAAACTAGAAAAAACTACGTTTATTTTTTTTATATCAAAGTTATTTTTGGAAAAACAAAATTTATTATTAATAAGATTTCTCTACGACGGGCTGAATTCTCAATTTTTATTTTTGATAAATACACTGAAATTTATTGTTGAGGGAAAGACAGTTTCTATACGCATTTTTTTTAATAGCATAAAAAATCTCGCTCGATTTTAATTCGATATTAAAAAAACGTGACCGAATAAGATTTTTAAAACTTAAATAAGTTGCTTTATTCCATCAAAAGCTCGTATTTTCTTCTAATTTAAATTATTTTTATTTAAATTTTTTTAAGATTTCGCAATATGAGGCGGTCATATTACAAAATGTTAAAACTTACAAGGCATTTATTTTGTGTTTTATATTGCATATCGGCCTCCAGACGTTTTAAAAAATATTTTTGTTCTTGAACCAGCTTTAAGTTCATTAAAATTTTAATTAAAACCATTGTATTCGTTTTTGGCTTAAAAAAGTTTAATTTTTTCGCTTTGTAATACCTTTTTGTGAAGTTAAAAGATTTAACCATAACCTTTAAAAATGTAACGATATATAATATATAAAAGAATAAGTACACATGATCAAATTTCTTACAATTCAAGAGCTTTAAGCTCCAGATAATCACTTAAGCATTGTAACAAAACAAGAAAACTACTTTTCTTACTAGAGCAGAACGACCTCCAGACGATGATATTTAATGCAAATAAATAAGTCTACATTACAATTTACAATAATAATTAGAACAAGTTTTGTAAAAAAAAATATTTATAAAAAGGTACACGTATTTTTACAAATAATTTTTCTAAGTAACAATTCTTTTAAGTCAGTATTTTTTTTATTAACTTTTGTATTTCCTTCTGCTCTTTCAGCTATGAAACCTCCAATGGCATCCGTGTCGAAAATATTGGTTTTATGAAGAAGATTTTGGTACCCCGCACTGAAACCGAAGATGGTCAAGTGATTGAAGAACACGAAGAATTGATTTTAGTACAAGCCGGCTCTTACAGTTATTTGGATCCTGAAGGCAATATCATTACACTTAAATATCTTGCCGATGAAAATGGTTTCCAACCTGAAGGTGATCATTTACCTCAACCCCTTCAATAGGAAAGACACGAAAATCCAACTCAACCTAAATTGTACTTAATTAGTTTTAAGATCTAAGAATAAGATTAAGTTTAAAGTCACTATCCGTAAATATGTTATACCAACAACAACGAATATATTTTATTTAAAAATACCTTTTAAGTCACATACAATAAAATAAAAAATACATACTATAATTATTAATTAACAATAACAAACAATAAAGATGTTTTAAGAAATTAAAAAAAATCACCTTCAAAAATTATAAATAAAAAAAATGAGGTTTTTGTGGCATGACGTCATTTACAGACTTAAGCCTAGATTACACTATCTCACAAGTCTTACGTATTCCATAATACTTTGTGAGATAGAAGTCTAATGAGTTTTGTTGCGACTGTCAAAAAATCTAATGTAGCATGACAGTTTGTGTTCACACCATCACACAAAGTATAAACACTCACACATGAAAAAAATGCAACCCTGGTCCAATGATTTTATTGTTTAGAAATTTTTCAAAATACGATGAAGTCGTATGGGATGTCAAACTTTTTTCATAATACTTGTCATTTTCGTGACACATTGCATTCACACTATCACACTTTGTCATATTACTTGAGATTTTGACATGTATTAATACAAAGTATAATAGTGTAATCTAGCCTTTAACTGTGTTTGGTGATACACGAATAAGGATTTAGGGCTACTTCACACTATTAAACTTTGAAGTAGTACATGTCAAAAACTTAAGTAATATAAAAAAGTGGGGAAAGTGTGAAAGCAATGCGTTATGAAAATGACAAGAATTACGAAAAAAAAAATTAACATCCCATACGACTTTATCTATTTTGGAATTTTTCTAAATAATATTACTTTGCATTTGATGAGGGTTGCATTTTATTTTATATATGATAGTGTGTATACAAACTGCAATGTTAAATTATATTTTTTATGAGTCCCAACAAAAATTATTAGATTTCTATCTAACAAAGTCTTATGGTTAACGTAAGACTTGTGTGATAGTGTAAAGTTGCCTTTAACCATCGCCTTACCAAAGGTTTTTTTCTTATGTACATATGTACATCGCTTAACAACATCCAGCCGGGTATTACTCCACACATATGTCCTACAGTTTATTCGTTTTTTTAAGTACTTAATAATCTGTTAAGGGAGTAAAAATTTCTATGTATCTGAAGCAAATTTAAGGAAAATATTAAACAAATAAAACCTAAATGGTAGCCGTCTGTAAGACGAAGGTTACCATGTTTGAATATAGAGAAGATATATTTACACAACCTTAAATGGCAAGATTAATATTTCGCTTGACCACGGCAGATGAATACAATATCGCTATCCAGTGTTGCCAAAAATTATTGAGGAAAAAATGTTAGATTTTGTTAAAAAAAATTACCTAAGAAAATCCAATAATGCAATATTTCCCAGCATAATATGCATTTGTACAGGGTGAGGCATAAGTCACTGAACATCTGTTAATTTATTTATTTAATAAGAGGTACAAATACAATAACAAATAATATTCTAACTGAATTAACTGAGCAATAGTAACATAGACCTTCCGCAAGCTGTAGTGAAAGAGACCAGTCTCTGGGGGGAATCGAACTCGCAACCCCCGCACTAATAGACTAGCTCACTACCAACAAGCCTACCGGGGCACCCAACATCTGTTTATAATTCGATCAATTCTTCACAAAATCTTAAACGGGTTGCAAAGTCTTGCGGCAAAATTTCATATTCCAATAATAAACATTTTTTTCATTCTCCGCAGTCGAGTTCTCTCATTTAAAGCGGAGTGGCAAGTTTACAAATTGAGGCCCTCATTTACGATCTGCCGAACTCGTCAGATATTTTCTTAGCTTCGTGCTTTAAGCGGTCTTCTTCTCAGAGATAAGGCACTAACGGATCCCAATAGATGAAAACGAGCGACTAGATTGCGTACCTGATTTCCAGATGGTGTATTTCTGGTGTTAAAAAATTTCTAAATATTCTTCGGGTTTGAATTGTTAAATTTTGACAATCTAAATAAATCCCTGCAATTTCTGCTCGTTCCTCAATCGCATACATGGCTACTGAATCTCCCAAACGTTGTTTCTAATACTTAAAAATAACAAAAGAAAAAATTACAAATTAAAAAAAATTATATTAAAACTACAAAGTTCAGTGACTTATGGCCCAATCTGTATTATGATAGGAACACAACTGGGACAAACGACGAATTTCCCCCGGCTTGACAAATTTTTTGGTAAGAATTCGCTGCATTAATTCGTGGTATGAAGCTCAATACAGACGAAAAACTTACAGCTGTTATATTTGATAAAGTTGTTTGCTGTCTGTGCAAAGAGAAAGAGAGAGAAATAGTGACCATATTAAAAAAAACACAACTTAAAATTATTGTTATAGCTACATAAGTAAGTACTTTGTATATTAATTTGAAATGAAAATAAAAATTAACAAAAAGTAATTTCAAATTTTGGGAATACAAAATTTTAATTTCAAAAGATTTTGTTATTCGTGCTTAATTCCCAGTTTTTATTCTTGATAAAAACACTTGAAATTTATTGTTGATGGGATAAGCTATTCCTATGCATTTCACTGGTTGCTTAGGCCAGATCATCAGGAAACTTCATCCATAAAAATTTTAGAAAAACTAAAGATATTAAACCAAATAAAACTGTTAAACGTATAAGACTTATAGCAACAGTTTTACTTGTAACAATATCAAAGCTTTAACAAAACACATCAACAATAAAAAAGTGGGTTTATCTCATCTTACATTCCCCCCTACAATTAGTTGAAAATCTCTCAACATTAATTGTAGTTGTAAGTAGGTTAAGAAAAACAAAATAAAAAACAACAACAACTTACAAAAGATGTTGTCAATTAAGTGTTTTTTTAGGCCGTGCACTTGCCTGTTTATTATCAAAAAGTAATTTTAAATTTTGGGAATACAAAATTTTAATTTTAAAAGATTTTGTTATTCGTGCTTAATTCCCAGTTTTTATTCTTGATAAAAACACTTGAAATTTATTGTTGATGGGATAAGCTATTCCTATGCATTTCACTGGTTGCTTAGGCCAGATCATCAGGAAACTTCATCCATAAAAATTTTAGAAAAACTAAAGATATTAAACCAAATAAAACTGTTAAACGTATAAGACTTATAGCAACAGTTTTACTTGTAACAATATCAAAGCTTTAACAAAACACATCAACAATAAAAAAGTGGGTTTATCTCATCTTACATTCCCCCCTACAATTAGTTGAAATTCTCTCAACATTAATTGTAGTTGTAAGTAGGTTAAGAAAAACAAAATGAAAAAAACAACAACTTACAAAAGATGTTGTCAATTAAGTGTTTTTTAGGCCGTGCACTGCCTGTTTATTATCAAAAAGTAATTTCAATTTTTGGGAATACACTTTTTTATTGTTGATGTGTTTTGTTAAAGCTTTGATATTGTTACAAGTAAAACTGTTGCTATAAGTCTTATACGTTTAACAGTTTTATTTGGTTTAATATCTTTAGTTTTTCTAAAATTTTTATGGATGAAGTTTCCTGATGATCTGGCCTAAGCAACCAGTGAAATGCATAGGAATAGCTTATCCCATCAACAATAAATTTCAAGTGTTTTTATCAAGAATAAAAACTGGGAATTAAGCACGAATAACAAAATCTTTTGAAATTAAAATTTTGTATTCCCAAAATTTGAATTACTTTTTGATAATAAACAGGCAAGTGCACGGCCTAAAAAAACACTTAATTGACAACATCTTTTGTAAGTTGTTGTTTGTTTTTTATTTTGTTTTTCTTAACCTACTTACAACTACAATTAATGTTGAGAGAATTTCAACTAATTGTAGGGGGGAATGTAAGATGAGATAAACCCACTTTTTTATTGTTTATGTGTTTTGTTAAAGCTTTGATATTGTTACAAGTAAAACTGTTGCTATAAGTCTTATACGTTTAACAGTTTTATTTGGTTTAATATCTTTAGTTTTTCTAAAATTTTTATGGATGAAGTTTCCTGATGATCTGGCCTAAGCAACCAGTGAAATGCATAGGAATAGCTTATCCCATCAACAATAAATTTCAAGTGTTTTTATCAAGAATAAAAACTGGGAATTAAGCACGAATAACAAAATCTTTTGAAATTAAAATTTTGTATTCCCAAAATTTGAAATTACTTTTTGATAATAAACAGGCAAGTGCACGGCCTAAAAAAACACTTAATTGACAACATCTTTTGTAAGTTGTTGTTTGTTTTTTATTTTGTTTTTCTTAACCTACTTACAACTACAATTAATGTTGAGAGAATTTCAACTAATTGTAGGGGGGAATGTAAGATGAGATAAACCCACTTTTTTATTGTTGATGTGTTTTGTTAAAGCTTTGATATTGTTACAAGTAAAACTGTTGCTATAAGTCTTATACGTTTAACAGTTTTATTTGGTTCAATATCTTTAGTTTTTCTAAAATTTTTATGGATGAAGTTTCCTGATGATCTGGCCTAAGCAACCAGTGAAATGCATAGGAATAGCTTATCCCATCAACAATAAATTTCAAGTGTTTTTATCAAGAATAAAAACTGGGAATTAAGCACGAATAACAAAATCTTTTGAAATTAAAATTTTGTTTTCCCAAAATTTGAAATTACTTTTTGATAATAAACAGGCAAGTGCACGGCCTAAAAAAACACTTAATTGACAACATCTTTTGTAAGTTGTTGTTTGTTTTTTATTTTGTTTTTCTTAACCTACTTACAACTACAATTAATGTTGAGAGAATTTCAACTAATTGTAGGGGGGAATGTAAGATGAGATAAACCCACTTTTTTATTGTTGATGTGTTTTGTTAAAGCTTTGATATTGTTACAAGTAAAACTGTTGCTATAAGTCTTATACGTTTAACAGTTTTATTAGGTTTAATATCTTTAGTTTTTCTAAAATTTTTATGGATGAAGTTTCCTGATGATCTGGCCTAAGCAACCAGTGAAATGCATAGGAATAGCTTATCCCATCAACAATAAATTTCAAGTGTTTTTATCAAGAATAAAAACTGGGAATTAAGCACGAATAACAAAATCTTTTGAAAATAAAAATTAACTTTATTTACTAACTCGCTTTCAGAGTTGAACAAGAGAAGCTTACGATTCTCATCAAATATTTATACAGGGCCGCAACCTGCTGTATCTTTCATGAATACCAACTTTGCCATTGAAAATCTGGTATCAAATAAGGTATCAGACAAGGTTGTGTTATGTCACCATTACTCTTCAACAGTCTGCTGGACATCGTCATGAAAAATGCCCTTGTAGGGAAACGAGGAATAGTATGGGGCCTACAGACACAAGCAGGGTAAATGGCGTGTTATAAATCAGTGGTAACAACATTGAGGACGCTACCAACTTTTGTTATTAAGTGGGCAAACTAACGAATACTGGTGGCTCCTCAATGAATATTGACAATCGCATAATGTCTGCAAAACAAGGATTTGTAGGATTGAAAAATGTGTAAACATCACAATCTCTCTCTAAAAATACTAAACTCAGAATACTTAACTCTAACGGCAAGTCTGTGCTTCTTTAAGGATGTGAAACTTGGAACGCAGCAAAGATGCTTGCGGAGAATCCTAAACATTTTCTGGCCAAACACAATCTCGAAGAGTCTGTTATGGACGCAATCACACCAGATATCTATCTATCGAGAAATCCGAAGGCGAAAATGAACGTGGATGTCATAACCCAACCACCTATTAAATTGAACCCGCAAGGCAGTCGAAGAAGATGAAAAGGCAGGTTAACAAGAAAGCTGGCAAGGCGTAAAAAAGCTGGACGGAAATTGTGAAAATCGCAACTGGTAGATGGATGCAACATAAACAATTTTAAAACTTTGGATTTGAATAGCCAATTTGTCTTTGCACTGCAGATGATGACGTCGGCTAATGAGGCCAACTAGTATTCAATTCGCCTTGCTGGAAGTATATTTTTCATTCTCAGTTCATTATTGTTGCACGCATGCTCATTTGTGGTTTTTAGTTGTTAAAAGGCACAAGTGCTTTTTGTTTTTACTTTCAAAGTGTCTTGCTGGCTTTTGTTATTGTTAAATTATTTATTTAAACAAATAAAATAAACAGTGCATTAGTGGTTTTCTTGGTATTATCATTCATTTGGGTGTCATATGAAATGCAAATGCACACACACTTATTAACTAGTCCGTTACGCGTATTTACACACAACTTATCTTTTTGAGTAACATTTGTATGTCAATAATCATGATGTAACACAAATTCAACACTGTGACATCAGAGTATTTAAAAAAAAAAAACAAAAACTGTGATCGATATTTTAAGATACGAATACAAGCTTGGATTTTTAGGAGTCATATATCATGAAAACTAACCACACGATCTTCAGCAACATTTACTGAAACGAACCATCGACACCATCTTAAAGATTTTTTTTTTTCAATCTCTTTTACAATTCTGTCAATTTTAACATCTTGTGTTTGCTTGTTGTTATTCAATTAACATAAATTTAGGTTTTCCATTAATTAATACCTTGTAATTGTTAATAGTTTCTTTTAGCATTTCGTATCACTTACTTTACATTGTGTGTGGCATGGCATTACACAGTTTTTGTTAATTGATATTTACTTTTTAAACTATTTATTGTTCGTTTATGTAACTGACCTATAAAAAGCAGAAAAGTTGTGGTTATTAAACTGTTAATGTATTATTTGATTTTATACCCGCACCACAACAAATAGGTGAGAAAGAGTATTGTGCCACCACCTGACCAACTTTTAGTATTTTGTTTAAATTCCATTTTGATTAAATCCGTCTGGCTGGCTTGTTGCCTGTCCATGCAAGGGATGTCAAACGGAAAATCCCGGGACTAAAAGTTTTTCCAAGTTGATATTTGGATGCCAATGAAGTATTCAGAAACAGAAAAAATGGAATTGTTACTGTATGGATTCCATTTTTTTAAAATTAACTTCATACTGGGGATCCTAGACGACCAAGGCGTACTCCAAAATTGGTCTCACCAATGAAATATATAATTGTCTGATGGCACAGAGAGACAGCGTTTAATAAACCCTAAGATACATTTAGCCTTGTTTGCAGTCTGCGTTATATGTGCATTAGGGATATAACTTTTTAACAATTTTTTAACATATCAAAATTGGCATAGCACAGTCCGATAGAACATAAACAACTATAAGGGAACGTATATTTATTTTTTAGCTAAGGTCAAAAAAGTTCACGCACCAACCGCGATGAAGTTTTGAAAATATTTAATTTTCTTTTTGGTTAAGAAAAATTAATAATATCCCAGCAAAAACTTACATGTAATGAGTAATGAGTTAAAAAGCTAATATCACGACTCTTCACTACTTATACATTGACATTTTAACTCATTATTTTAATACGGTGATGTCATTGGAGGCAAGTACTTACCACCCTCGCTTACAAATAGGGAGTTAAATAAGTCATTACCACATTCGCTTACAAATAGGGACTTAAATAACTTATTACTCCGATGTCACCAAAATTACAACTAACATGTAATGACTTAAAAAACAATTTTTTTTATTATTTTTTAATTATTTTTTTCTATTTTTTCTTATTTTATTTTACTTTATTTTATTTTTTTTCTATTTTTTCTTATTTTATTTTACTTTGTTTTATTTTTTTCTGTCTCTGGTGGGATTCGATCGCGCAACCTCGGTGCTGATAGACTAGCTCACTACCAGCTTGTCTACTGGGGCAGTGTAGTTTTTACATAAAAAAACTATGTTTTTCACTCAATTAAGAGCGTAAATATGAGATTAAATTGTCCATAATAACAATAAAAACGTTGATTTAAAGTGGATTGAAAGTTTTTGTTTCATTACTATAATGACATTTTTATTGTCATAATGAAAATTTAAATTTATGAAGGCAATTATTGAAATATGTTGCTTTTATAAAAAAATTTTTTTAATTCATAAAATTAATGGCATACATGCAACATTAGATGTATGAAATTATTCAATCTTACATTTTTTATTAGAATAAAATTATTAACATTTAAACATTTTTTTTAAGGAAACTATAATTTTGTATTAATTTATGAATATAGTTATGTTTGTATATTGTTTTTTTATGTTCCCAATTAAAATTTTTTGCTTAACTTGGACAAACTTAAGTTTTCATATATCCAATGAAAATTTTTAACGTAATTACGAAATCCAATGAAGCGATTTTAACGAAAATACTTCATTATAACTATGAAATTCCATTTAAACAATGAAAATTTTCATTTAGCCAAGGAATATTTTTTTATGAAAATGATTCATTAAATATATGAAGCATTTTTCTTTTAGTGTAATAAAAAAAAAAAACAAATTGTAAGAATAAATATTTAAAACCAATTTGTATTAGATTTGAAAAAAATTAAACCGTAGATGCATTTTATTATGAATGAATTATAAATTTGTTAATCAACTCATACACAAGTACATAGGTATCAGCCCAGCAAAAACTTGGTAATGACTTGCCATTACTGAACAACTTACTTTTCAATGACTACTTCATACCATCTGCATTACATAGAAGTATTTTGGTAATGGCTGACATATAATCTGATACATAAGTACTTGTGTATGAGTTGATTAACGAAATTTATAATTCATTCGTAATAAAATGCATCTACGGTTGAAGTTTTTTCAAATCTAATACAAATTGATTTAAAATATTTGTTCTTACAATTTGTTTTTTTTTTTTTATTGTAAATAAAAAACAATTTGTAATAAATTTGAATATGAAAAATTATGCTGTACTGAAATTTTATAGTCATGACATGTTAGTTGTAATTTTGGTGACATCGGAGTAATAACTTTTTTAAGTCCCTATTTGTAAGCGAATGTGGTAATGACTTATTTAACTCCCTATTTGTAAGCGAGGGTGGTAAGTACTTGCCTCCAATGACATCACCGTGTTAAAATAATGAGTTAAAATGAAAATGTATAAGTAGTGAAGAGTCGTTATATTAGCTTTTTAACTCATTACTTTGCAATGTAAGTTTTTGCTGGGAGATTATATGTCAGCCATTACTAAACTACTTCTATGTAATGCAGATGGTATGAAGTAGTCATTGAAAAGTAAGTTGTTCCGTAATGGCAAGTCATTACCAAGTTTTTGCTGGGAAATATTATTTTTAAGTGCCTCATAAAAACAAAAAAACAGTATTTTATCAATCGCTTTTTTATGAAAAAGAAAGGCAAACAAATTAAGTTTGCTGATATGGTAACACAAATGGCTGAATTAAAAATTCATTTGATCTAGCAGCTGTGATTGTGTGTGCACATATAAACATTCAAAACATACATGTTCTGCTAAAAGCATAACCACTAGTGGTGAATGAGGGTAAACTAATCATTCCGTGTGAAAGTTTTTTATTATACATCTAAGGCCCTATAAAGTACATATATTCTGGCTCATTGAGTTATTCTAAGGCCCGTTTTCACAACTTACTGATAGGATTTTATCAGCCGTATAAAAAGTGCTCAAATATTACAACTTTACTTAAACCTACCAGGTAGGGTGAACCTTAACTTACTTTATCGCTCACTTAAAGTAAAGTTTTTCAATTAATTAAGATTATTTGTTATTTAAATTATATTTTAATTATAAATGTTTTTCCAAACAACTTAATTTTCTTTCAACATAAAAATAAATTAATTCAATTATCATATTAATTAAATTTAAATACATTTTAAACCATTTTTTCTTATTGATAAAAAAAAAACTACTGATATTTTGTGTCTGTGTAATCAGTTTGGGATTGAAATCCAGAAAAATCGGTTCAGTAGGATCAGAGCTGTGAATCAAAATGTGAAACCACCATCCTAAAAATATGATAATTTTGTTACAAAAACTAACATAAATGGTGGAATAATGCATGGAATAATATAAGATCTTGCACAAATTCGTTTTATACGACTGGAAATTTTGCTGTTAAATTTCAGGAAGATCGGTTCATAATTTACAATAGGCCGCATATAAAGCCTACTCTGGGAAATTAATAAAATGCTCCTAAAGCTGTAGCAGATATAGATATTACGGTAAAATTTGTTTCAACTTAGCTTAATATGGTCTGAAAAATGTCATGCAATTTTGTGATATATGGTCCATAATTTACCTTAGATCCCATACTAAGTAGCCCTCTGAAATTCACTGTAAGCTCGAAAACTAATTTCACTGCTGTATTGAAATTTATTCTTATTTAAGTTTTTTATCCCCGTAAATCACACTACAGAATTTTGGGATGATTGGTTCATAATTGATATGCTGATGACGTTATTTTTTTAGAAATTAAATTAAATTTTTTAATTAATAATATTTAAGGAGCATATAGACGACATGTTTTTGTCATCTGACATGTCAAATTTCCCACTGCAAAACACATACATGTCGTGTCCCTACAGATAATATTGGACTACATGGTCCATTGTGGCTTAAATGGACTACTTACAATATGGTCCAATGTACTGTAGTATGGACCATGTTATAAGAAATTAACATGCAGTGCTGCCAACAACTGCATGATGTATACTTTTCTATAGTTTACAGTATTACACATTGGTAGCCCTGATGGTGTCCATTATTAATTGTTTATTTAAAAGTGAAAGTTTGTGAAATTTGTGGAAAAAAGGTAAAAAAATTTAAAATATGTACCAAGTAAATATATTTAATAATAGCAATAATAGACTACAGTTCACACCATAAAAGGCGATTAGTAAAAAATTAAAAAGAAATATGATTAAACTACACCTTGAGTGTACTCCACACTGTAGTAACATGGAGTACTTTTAAAACTAACCCACTTTAGTACTCCATGGAGTAGTTTAAGGACTAGTTCAGTGGGTTATATGGTCCCCTACTAGGACATCGTAAAGTTAAATGGACCACCTTTTACCCATATATTTGGAGTAGTTTTGGAGTACTCCTACTCCTTTATGGACTACTCGTTACATGCATGCATGGACTAGTCTCGTTATCTGCAGGGGTGTTACCTTTTTAACTTTGCTTCTGTAAAAGTCAGACGCAAAGTCATCTGACAAAATTTCAATTAGAGCGTGCTCTATTTTCTTCTGACAAACCATCTGACATCAGAAATCTATGCCGGGAAGAAACTGGCAGCGGCGTCAACTATTGACGGAATCATTAGCCGGCTGAAGTTAATATTTTACAATACCAAGATATGTATGCTCATCTCACCATTAAATAGAATTTATGTAAATATAAACATAAAAACCGTTTAATTATAAAATTCTAAATTGGTATCTTTAAAATAAAAGAAAAAATGTTAAGATGGCTAAATTATTTTACGGCGCAAATAAATATTTTCGTGGCGGCAGCAAGCTATTTTGAAACCGAGAACTACTTTGGTTTCTGCAATAACAATGCGAAAAAAACAGAGGCAATGTCAGAAGCAAATTACATGTACGTTTGTGACCGAATATTATAAACCTTATGTAAAACAGCAATTTTGACAGACATGAACAATTACATGTGACTTGATAATTTGACATGTCAGATGACAAATACATGTCGTGTACGGGCGCCTTTAGATATCATATAGGACGCACTCCTGAAATATTAGAACTGTCGGTGGAGGGTATCAATGAATTAGCACTTTATTACTTTCATTTAAAACTGTATTAAAATCTATTTTTGTAATAAGAACAACATTTATGCTATTTTGCGTATCTGCACGAATTTTCGTGCAAAATTGAATGTGCAGCTAAACGGAAAATACTGTACCTGCCAACAGAAGAAACTCTTGATAGTAACACAACAATAGAATTAACCGGAACAATTAAAAGTGTTAAACATTTAAAAAAATTAAAAGAGGACTCTTATGTCATAATAGAAATTTTATATGTTTAGAGAAATTCAGTAAAAGGACTGAGAAATTAGAAATTTTGTATTCGATTTCTCCAACATCTACGATAATTGAAAGACTTTTTCCATGTCAAGTTTTATCAAAACTAAAGAAAAGTGCCAAATGTACCAATTGTTTTTCTTAAAGATTATTTTATGAGATCTTCTTAAACTATTGATATAAAATGATCACGCAGTTTATTTTTTAATAAATACCCAGCAAAAACTTACATTGCAAAGTAATGAGTTAAAAAGCTAATATAACGACTCTTCACTACTTATACATTGGCATTTTAACTCGTTATTTTAACACGGTGATGTCATTGGAGGCAAGTACTTACCACCCTCGCTTACAAATAGGGAGTTAAATAAGTCATTACCACATTCGCTTACAAATAGGAAATTAAATAAGTCATTACCACATTCGCTTACAAATAGGGACTTAAATAACTTATTACTCCGATGTCACCAAAATTACAACTTACATGTCATGACTATAAAATTTCAGTACAGCATAATTTTTCACATTCAGATTTATTACAAATTGTTTTTTATTTATAATAAAAAAAATTGTAAGAACAAATATTTTAAATCAATTTGTATTAGATTTGAAAAAACTTCAACCGTAGATGCATTTTATTACGAATGAATTATAAATTTCGTTAATCAACTCATACACAAGTACTTAGGTATCAGATTATATGTCAGCCATTACCAAACTACTTCTATGTAATGCAGATGGTATGAAGTAGTCATTGAAAAGTAAGTTGTTCAGTAATGGCAAGTCATTACCAAGTTTTTGCTGGGTACATAGTACATATCGAGCCCTAACCGCGAAAATAACGTAACACCAAAAATTTAATTTTACAGGAGAGAGTTTTTTCTATTTTATTTCATATAAATTTTGTATGAAATTTGTCGCTTACAATAAAATTGTAATGAAATTTTGGGAGATGATGCAAGTGTTACCAATAAAGTCATTTATTAAAAAAAACGAAAATCGAAAATGATATCGCTTACATTATTTTCGCGGTTAGGGCTCGATATTGTTACGAAAGTGAAGAATCTTTATAGTTATAGTTATAGTTATAAGTTATCTTGTAAGTTATAGTTTTATGTTACTTAAAATTGTCATGTATAATTTTCAACACAACTGTTATTTTAAAATAATTCTTATATAAATTTCCCAGTCATTTCTAGAAATGGTTATAGAACATAATAAATAGTTTTTACGGGAAGGTACAGGAAAAATCTAGAAATAATTATGAAATATAAAAAGGGGTGACTCATGTAAAATTAGTTAGTCTGTTTTGAAAAACGGTTCTGTTCGTAACTAACAATTGTGAACAAAATAATTAATTTCTTCAAGAAAAATTCTTGACAAAAGTACGAAAAAACAGAAGTAAGGAAAAAACATGTAAAATCAATTAAAATGGATAATCATTCAGGAAAGCAAATTTCGATCTACCAAATGTTAGAATACAATTAGGTTTAAGGATTGATGTTTGACTATTGACGTCGGCAGTCGTCGATGGCTGCGAGTGTAAGACGGCAAATCCATCTGAGGAGATTGAGTGGTTGCAATCGAAACATGTCATGGTAACCTGCCGGCCGGGGTTCGAGCCCCAGCCACGTCAAGAATGAAAGATTATCAATAACAATTTTAATTAATTTTCATGTTGTAAAATTCCTTTCTTCATAAACATAATTTAATGAAAAATTAAATTTCATGAACTTAAGCCTAATTAAAAATATTAAAAATATGGATTAAAAACCATAAATAGTTCAACAAAATAACCAAAATACTAATTATTTAATTTCAATAAAGTTTGTTAAGTTGAATAAGTGTGTGTGTTTTTATTCTGATTTGCAATTAAAAAGAACTCAACGGTTTATTATAAAGGGAGTAAACCGAACGCGTTTATTAAAGGAAAAACGTAACAATATGTATGTATTAGTTAAAAAATATTATGTAATAACATAGTTATGAATTATTTTTTGTTTGCTCGTTTAGTTCAAGAATTTTAATGTTATTTTTTTACTTATAAACTCCAAATAGTATATATTTTTTAATTTTTTTATTGAAATTACTTAATTTATAAAAAAAAAATGTTATTTTTATTAACCAACTACTCGATTATTTATTGGCCGATTAGCCGATTAAAGCAAAAGCCCGATTAAATGAATACCCTAATGTTTACATAGTGTATGGCTTCTAGGGAGATCGATTATTCGACTTTTTCAATAACCGGTTTTCAAATATTCCGAATAGTTGCTATTTTAAAAAAACGGTTTTCGGTTAAGCATTTTAAAAATAACCGGTTTTAATTCAAATACATAAAAATCAAATTAGTTTTTGTAATAAAAAGTTAATTGGAATAAAAACAAAACCATTCACGAAGGTAAGGAACCAACAAAATACATAGATATGACTTAAGGTATGTTAAACCCTAACAAATATTTAACGATAAAATGCAAAAAATGGCGACCAGTTAATTGATCAAACTTAAGCTTTATTTTTAACAATTTCTATCTTATTTACTAAACTTTATTTATAAGATGATAATTGTGTAATGTTATTTGGAAACTGTTAAATAATGTTTGTTTGCTCTAGCCTAACGTTTTGCAAAAGCAAACAATTCTTTAAGAAAACTAGTGGTTACGTGTAGGACATCAAATATTGAAAAGGTGTGAACATTGCTGTAGTAATTTTAATTTGATTAATTTATTATTTGAGATATTCCCCTAAAATTTATTCTAAATGAGTTTTAAGTTGTTGGTGGTTAAACATGTACATATATATTATTCAGTAGACTTCAACCATATTTTTGAAAAGTTGCAAACAAAACCTCTTATCCAGGATTATATATTTCAAATTATTTTGTTTCAGCATTATAGAAACGAATAGTAATATGAACATGCTTTTTGTATGACATATCTGTCAAGTCGTCGATTACAATTTTAAACCTTTCAAGACATTTTCTGATTACTTCAATTTTGTTTTAAGGCTCAGTTAGTCTTTTATTCTGTTTCTGTTCTGTTCCGTGCCTTTCTGTTACGAAATTGTAATAGTTACTTTTTCCGTACTAACTTATCAGCCATTTACGACAAATTTATTAGTTTTGCACTGTCCAATGTTTATTTCAATAACTTTAATGCACATAAATTTGAAGAAACTAAATTTTATGAATTCTTAAAATCAAAAAAAAGTTTATTTCAATATAAATATGAACTTTTTATTATATATTTTGCTGTCGCTTACAATTACATAACAAGTTTTTGATTTTAACAAACTGAACCGCAACAGAACAGAAAAACTAATCAATTTCATAGGTTTTGTAATAACAAAAACAAATAAGCTGATTCGTAACAGAACTGAAAGTAAAGACTAATTCTGCCTTTAAGTTCTGATGAATTTTCCCATATCGTTGATTCCGCCGGTATGTTGTAGTTTTAAGAATGAAGATATGCTAGAACTATTTAAGAGTTTTTGGTGCCTTAACGAACATGTCATCCTCGGTAACACAACAGGCTATAATATTTCACCCAATGATACATTTTTAGTAATATATTATTTGCAGTCTCTTAAGAACTACTTTGAACAGAGTCTTGGCGTATATTTTTGTCAAGCTTGTGGACTAATTAAAGGTCCTGTCGTTGTTAAGCACCATTGTCTTTTAAATTAGTTCGAAATATCACCAGAGATGACATCTTTATAAAAATATGTACATATAATATTTAGAATATTGTCCAATTGCTAATTACTTTTAAGCTGAATATTTTACCAATATAACCGGTTTATTCGATATTCGCAAAATGGACATTTAAAATTATTCGAATTGGGCAAAACTAAAATAACCAGTCAAAACCCATATACTGTTCGATCGATCTCCCTAATGGCTTCAGAGTGCTACACTTCTACTGTGGAATAACATATGTTCCAATTTTTTAGAGTTCAGATACATTAAATTTATTTCATTTCATAAGTTAAAACGGTCAAGATCGTTTTGGAGAAAGGAGGATACAGTTGTGCCTTTGCATCCGTATACATTAATGTTTTGGAATATTTAATTGAAAATGGTAAAGCATTAATGAATAATAGGAATCATACTGGACCCCAGTGACTATCTTGAGGGACCTCGGATGGAAAAGGTTTAGCTTTTGAATTAAAACTGCGAAACCATATAAACTGACATCTGCCCTGTAAATACATCGATATTAATTTAAGACATATATGACAGAGTCCGATTTTGTCGACATTGTACAGAAGCAGTTAAGTTAAGTTTTCCTCTATCGAATGCTTTAGTAAAATCTGTATAAATGGTATCAGTTTGCATGGCAGGTTAGAATGAGTACATCACTGTAGATGTTAATTCCAAAAGTTTAGTCAAACATCCCTTTCGAAATCCATGTTGGAATAGTGATATCATATCAATGGTGGAGATAGACCTCCATTTAGCTATACCTCTATAGTTAGCAATAATGTAAATCATTAGAGGATTCAGTATCGGTAATAATCCTCATGGAAAGAAAACCAGATACTCGGCGCTTTGAATTCACAAAATCCTTACAGCGTCTTGAATTGCATTTAAAGTAAACTGAAGCTACTTTGGAAAAATCGATTAATGGAGGATATAACCCGATTTTTTAAAATTCCGCATTTCAGAATTCAGAACTTTAAAATTCCGTTCTTTAAAATCCCAAATATTTAAATCCTAAACTATAAGATCCCAAATTTAAAAGCTTAAGTAAGCAAAGCTGGGGCTTGTCATACCATAGGGTTTTGGAAATTTCCAAGAAAATTTCCGAAAACTCGTTTTAAATCAAATCATACTGCCGGCGAAAATCTTTGCTATAAGGTGGGTGGCTAACTGGCTAAGGTATTATCGCATATCGAAGGATTATTGTATGGCATGGCTGACATTACATCCCTAGCGGGTGTCTTAACGACATCGACGTTAACTGCAGAATGTCGGATGTCTTAAAATGAGAATACGAAGCATTTGAATGTAACGCTAATGTGGATACCGGGCACGCGTAATTCCCTGGTAATCTTAAAGCAGATAAGCTTGCCAAACGAGTTAGTTGTATGGATGACAAATAAGGCTATGAGCGCAAAAATGGTGTTACCCCAGACTATTTATAATGATATAATGAGAAGTTAACACTACTCTTGCACTATAGTACCTGGTTGTAACGGCCCGCGCAAAAACTATGTTTCTAGCGCCATCTGTTTTGGATACAAACAGTTTGCTTACTCGACTATTGCACTGTAAAGAACAGTGCAAAGAACATATCTTTCACCAGAACCATAACCAAATTAAATTATGGTTTACACAACTTCTGCGCTGATAGCCTCAAATATATTGATCAGTTGGCTGGTTTTCAAAAGGAGTACTGTAATTCACAAATTAAGTGCGAGTCTTACAGACTTGCGCATTTAGAACAGCTATATCAGTGATAACTGGGCACTGTGTTGTAAACTTTCTGTTTCAGTGTCCTGAATCCGAGGCATTGGGAAAACTAGAACAATATGACACTAATATTGCTCTTATTAAGTCGTTCGGAAGTGAGCTTGTTTTCATCAGACGGGCATGTCTTAATCGACTAAGAATTACACAAGGACCCAAACTATAAGCAAATACTTCGGAAGGGCGGAGATGATTGTTAAAAAAGTTTGACACTGAGGGTGTGTGTGAAACGGAAGCAAAGTACTTATTAAAGTAAGATTTTGACACTGTTGGGGTTAATAAAATTTCACTAGCCTTGGGGCTAGAATACATTTTGACATTAGCGTAGAAATTCTTGACAATTTTAATTCACCATAGAATCCACACACATTATACCCTCATTCACCACTCGTGGTGTAAATTAAAAAAAACGTTGTTGTATATTTTTTTATTTACAGTAAATATTTAATATTAATGTCCGTAATTTCTACAAACAGATATCTTACCGTGTTCGCACCTAACAGGTATCTTTACCTATCCGGTAACACTATTGTGGTAAATTTAAAGTTAATTTTGCCTAAGTGAATTAACTATCAAAAATCGATGGTGTAAAAACACTGTATGTATGTACAGTAGAATCCCGATAATTCGTAGTCGCAAGGGACCGGTCATTTCTTACGAATTATAGGGGTTTTCGATTTAGCGGGATTTCGATTTAAAGGGGTTAAAATAAAATAAATACGAATTAAAGGGGTGTTTCAATTTATTTACCAAAACGATGAAAAAAAAACAAAAAACAATTGTCAAAAATAAAATATATAAAAATTATATATAAAAATAATTCATGTAACAAACTGATCTTAAGAAAATAAACAAACACACAAGCAAAAGAAAAAACCCACGCAAAAAACAGTAAAAAAAATCATTCTTTCCATGTTGCTGTTGTTTTTATTACGAATTATAAGTGGTAGTTGGCAAACAATTACGGTTTATAAGAGGTAAAGAAGATTTTTTTGAAAAAAAGGTACGAATTAGCGAGGGGACCAAAATGTATGGAAATTTTACGAATTAACGAGATTTTTTCAATGGACCGACCGTTTATTACGAATTATCGAGAATTACGATTTATCGGGGTACGAATTATCGGGATTGGACTGTATATGTATACTTTTTGTCAAAGTATGCAAAAATTGGCAGCTGTGACGTAGCTTGCACGCAAGTTGAAAGCAATTTACTTTCGAGATGTCATTAAAAAAAATATTATAAAGACAAACATGTTACAGCTGTTAAATTGAAAGTAAAATAGCCAAATAAATGGAAAGGTGAAATTGAAAGCCCACGAGATGGCTTTCAATTTAAAAAGTGTGAGTGTGCTAGTAAAAAAGTGAGGGTGTATTGCAAATTGAAAGGAATTGAAAGCCAAGAATTGATCGTGTGGCTGCTATGTAAGAAACACGTTTTAAAATTATCATATTAATTAGAATGTTACTCACCATGAGAAATAAATTCCCAGATTCTATTTATTTTAAAATTATGAAAACCATAGATATCTATACACAGCTAGATATCTTTTTGTAGAAATAACGGTCATAAATGTCTTAAAATTAAACTAAGAAGAGTTCAAACCAAATAAATTAACTCTTAAATGTATTTCTGCAAACATATTTTGTACGTAAGTGAATGAAGTTGTCGATTAAATAATAATTTTTATTCAGCCTAAAAGTATGCTTATGTATTCGCAATGTAATACATAAATAATTAAATGTGTTTCAACATTACGGCCCAAGTAACCAAAAAACAAATTAAGCTCATTGTTATTTTGTTTATTTATTTGTTTTGTCTTCAATCCAGTACCACCAACAAAATTTTATTTACTTTTGCAGATTGTGATCAATAAAACCACAAAATTTATTATTCTCTACATGTCGTCAAAAAACGCAATATGAACAAGATCATTAGGCAAACACAATTCGCATTAGACATTATTAGAGCAACGACCACTACAATTCAAACATTCTTCGGTTCGCATCATACGATTGATGAGATTTGGAAACAAATTTATAAATAATTTGAATTTTACATGAACGAGAAAAAAGACTAAAACAAGAACCAACCTTATTAAAATGTATAGAACGACTTGTGTGTGAACAATAGTTATTTTCATGTCCATATGTTAATGATTTCTGAATTTAGAAACAAGAATTAAGACTCAACGGATGAATTGAACTGAAATGAAATGAATTACTAGAATTTTACATACAGCAGTGATGACAGTTGACATTTACTATCAGCAAATGTTGTACAAGTAGACGCTGAGCGATATTTTTACCACTCAAGATAGCTGCAACACGTGAGAGGAATATCATTATTAGAACAAGAATTTTATGAGAATATTAAAGCCGAACCACCTAAAATGATTTAAAAGAAGTTTTTACTTTTAAGATTTAAATAAATGATGACTAAACAAATTCAAAACAAAAAGAGCGAAGACAAACAAAATTTTTGCTAAAGACACTCCGTTCTAAAGCTTTGATTTACGCCAAACTTACATATTTTTGTCGATTTATTATTGAAGAAGACATATTGCGAAGCATCTTAAACTGGTAACGGGTCTACATCCTATTCGAGTAATGTGCCTTTTCATTGCACAAATTATGCTTAAGAACACCAACATAAAATACCTCCACAGTTTTGTTTTGTAAGCAATTATTGTTGTGTGCCTTTTACTACAGCAGAGCCGGAAGCTAGGGAAGTATGTTGAACTTAATATAGTGAACTACGGTTAAAACGAACACAAAGTATGTCTTTAATAAAAACTTGTCTCCGGTACCACTTAAATAACTTTCATACAAATTACTACGTATAAAAAATTATGGTTACATAATTTTTTTTTTAAAATCAACACATTTTCATGCACCTCAAAGTAAAATTGCATACCACTGTCTAACAGCAAGGGCTGACTTCAAAGCCAAAATAATATGTACTTTGCTGTCAAAGTCAGCACCTTTATAACACTGCTTCTGTAAAAGTCAAATGCAAAGTCATCTGACAAAATTTCAATTAAGGCGTGTTCTATTTTCTTCTGACAAACCATCTGATATCAGGTGTGTCGGAAATCTAAGCCGGTAAAAAACCGGCAGTGGCGGTCCACTATTGAGGGAATAATTATCCGGCTGAAGCTAATATTTTACACTACCGATATATGTATGATCATTTCACCATTGAATAGAAATTTTATACATATATATAGAAAAGGTTCATTTTAAAATCCTAAATTGGTATCTTGAAATTTAAAGAAAACAAGTAAGAAAGTATAGTCGGTCAAGCCCGACCACATAATACCCTACACCACACACAGAAAAAATTATTTTTCCAATTCAAAGAAAAAATTTGTAGAATCAAACAATGTTTTGTCTGAAATTGGTCCTATAAACAAATTTGCATATTCAAACAATTTATTTGCATTTTGTTTATTGAAAAAAAACACTAATTTTTTCAAACAAATAATTTAACTGAATCAAACAAAAAGTTTACTGAAATTTATATACTTAATTTCAAAATAAAAAAAAAAGTTTTTGTCAAGCAATGACGCGCACACAAGTAAGCACTGTATGAGAAGATGACGGCAGAGCAGAGCCGCCGGCTGGCTTTGAGACACATTTTTTTGTTGGAATAATTTTTGAAATTTTTGAAGTCTTTTTTATACACACACAACACAATGTTTTTCTTTATCACTCTCTGTTGCTGTATCCTTTCCTTTGCTAAAGAAGAAATGTAACCAAAAACGGCAGCAGACCGACTCGATATGTTTTTCGTCATCATTCTATCTTTGTATTTGATGTATTTAACCAAACAGTTTTAAAAAATTGAATACGGGATTTCGTTTCTTGTAATGTTGTTTCTACTATTGTTTTTCTTAGAGTTGCACTTTTTTAAAGCGTCCAAAAATAGACTGTGTGTATTTTTTGTTGTTGTTCTTATATTTCACACAAAGAAGTGTTGCTTACGATCAAATAAAAAAATTCAAAAAGACGACAACATTAAAGAGCGTTAAATATTTCATACAAAATTATGAAAACTTGACACCAATAACGCGTTTATTATATTTTTGAAGAGTTGTCCACATTTTTGTTGGTTAAATAAAAATCAAACAAAAATATTGTTTGAATAAGTAAAAAAATTTATAGAAATTAAAAAAATTTTCAAACAAGCGTTTGTTTGAAAATAATTCGGCAATAATTTTTTCTGTGCAGTATTTAAAAACACATCATTCTTATGTGTCCATATAAATATGAATTTATCTATGTTTATAAACTTCATTAAAATTTGTCTGAAAGTTTGTGAGAGGCCGAAATTGCCCCCTACCTCCCCTTGTGATCCTATTTTTGAAAAAGTGTATTGCAGAAATTTACCCTATCTCCCCTCGTGGTCCTGTTTTTTTATAAAATGCATACTTTTTGTGTCCATATAGATATGGTTTTATCTATGTTTTAAATTTCATTAAAATCGGTTTGATAGTTTCTGAGAGGAAGAAATGTTCCCCTATCTTTTCTCGTGGTCCTACGATTCGGCCCATTTTCAATAGGCTTGGTCCTTGTACCAATAGGAACCTATGACCCAAATTTCATCAAATTATCTCTAAAATTGCGACCTGTACTTTGCGCACAAGGTTACATGGACAGCCAGCCTGCCAGCCGGACGGACATCGTTAGTTCAACTCAGAAAGTTATTCTGAGTCGATCGGTATACTTTAAGGTGGGTCTAGGACCAATAGTTACATACATCAGCACAAATGCGTAATACCCTTTCCACTATTGTGGTGTGGGCATAAAAATATTGAGATGGCTGAACTCTTTTACGGCGCAAATAAAAATTTTTGTGGCGAAATAAACAGAGCCAATGTTAGAAGCAAATTACATGTACATACGTTTGTGACCGAACAAACCTTATGTAAAACAGCAATCTTGAAAGATATGCACAACTTCATGTGACTTGAAAAGGTGACAAGTCAAATGTACATAAAAAACATGCCGTGTACAATGTAGTGCTGGGAAACTATTGATAGACTATCGATATTATCGATAGTCTGAAAATATCGATAGGAAGAATAAGAATACCGATATTTTTATTATTTAAAATACAGATATGAAGACATCTAACAGCAGCTATACGCACACAGTTTTTTTGCCGCAAATTTTTACTTGCTATTATTAATTCGCGCTGAATTACAGCAGTGAATACAAACAACAATAATGGCAAGTGGTGTGGATTGCTTAGCAATGCTTTTTACTGCTAATTTAAGGCCTTTAAGTCGAAATTTGTACATGTTTATATAGGGACTGAAATGTCAAAAGGATAAATCCGCTAGATTGATTACCTTTTTGGGTTTAGAATTTAGAAAATTTTTTAAAGTTGCAAAAGAATATCTTATACTCCCTGTTACTTAGGTTCCTTCAGAAAGGTACTTATCAATTTTTAAAAAACTGTCATCTAAAAAAAAGTGCGTATATTAGAGCGACTCACCAAAAAAAGTGCTCGATATATATTCCAGAGCACCGTGTAAAATGCATCTAATTTGCAAAAATCTAAATTATTTACATACAAAGATGATATACTTGCCAAAAGATAAAATTTGATTCCCATATTGCCCTATTTGAAACGAAGGGCTACCACCCCATTGCATTTTTGTCAAAACACAAACTAGCACGAATTTCAAAAAAAGCTGAGACACGTATTTAATTAAATCGGCTAAAGATTAAAATATGTTAATTTGGCACTTTTATGACAAACAACCCCGAACAAAAAATTCAAAAACCGTTTTTTTTTTAAAGAAAATCCTTAAGAAAGGACTTGGATGATCGTCCTTGGACAAATTGTATATACAGTTGGACGCGTCTTAAAAAAAACCTTACGATACCCAATTTGTATATGTTGGTAAGAAAACAGATTCTTCAATTAACAAAACATGCAAAAATAGAGCCCTTTTCAAACTGGTCCAGCTCACGAGAAGTTAAAGCTGGAGCCGAAATATTTAAATTGTCATCTTAAAAAAGTCCAAGGTTCATTTTTAGGAGGGTACATCGAGCACGAATTTTGCTTCCATACAACTTGAGTCGCTCTAACGTATATACTTACATACGTCTTATACATTCAATAAAATGAAGCCTTATAAAAAACTAATTAAAGTTTTCCTGCTCAAGTACAAACATTCAGTCGATAGTAATATCGATATATCGATAGTGAAATCTGAAATATCGATAAATATCGATAGTATAAAATATCGATAGTATCCCAGCACTAGTACAAAGTACACTGTACATGCTTGTGTACGCATCGATAAAGCTGCACACTAGGGATGCCAAACAAAAAAGTTCGTTTTTATTGAATTTGTATACTCTATACAAAAAAAATATTAAAAATTATATTTCAGTTCTATTTTTTGTTTGTATAATTCTTATTTTTCTTTTTTTAAAAATATATGTTATATATTATCAGTGATGGAAAATGGAAAAATTTAGGTGGTACTGACAACCAAGCAAAAGGGTTCTTTCAAGACGAATTCATACAAGGTGGTCTTATTTTGATACGTTTTACAACACTGTAAAATATTTTAACGTTGTGTCAAAAATTCAAACAAATATTTGATTTTGTTTTTATATTAAATTGTGTTTTTTGAAATGTTATAACTTAAAAAAGTTTTTAATTTCACAATTTTAATCGAAAATTATAGAATTTAATTAAGATTCCCCAGAACCAACAGGACGGTACACCATTTTGACACAAGGTTAGTAATCAGCTGTTGCTTACGAAGCAAGATAAGTTCATTTCGGTACTTTTTTAAAACATTTTTGTTTTTTTGGAAAATAAACTTAAAAATAAGAAACTAAAATACTTAATTTTTTTTTTTTTTTTTTCACATATATCTCTGCCATTTATGAACCGAGCTGGCTAAATTTCAATAGCGAAATTCTGAAGAGGATATCTGACATTAAAATAAACCAACAAACATATATGCTTTTGATAAGAATTTGAGTTCCTTGTACGGAGGCGGACTTAAAGTACCCACAAAAAATTCGCGACTACGACTGCAAAAATTTTCGGCATAACAAATTTAAAATAAAAAAAAAATATTCCAATACATGCATCATTTCCAAAATAAAAATACTTCGAAATTTGCGATGCAATATTTAAAATATTGATTCGAAAATTTTACTGCATCCTTTTCTTGCTATATTTAACCATTTAAAAGGTACTGCATTAAAAAAGAGTTAAAAGTCAAATAAGGACCAGTCTCATATTAGCAATAAGGTTAGATCGGAGTTAGTACTTTTTGTTGACGACTCCACAGCCCTGGTTTTCAATGTTAAAAAAATATCAACGCTTAATTTCTAAACAATGAAGCATAAAAAGAAAAGAGTACTAAAACAGACATGGGGGTACCGTAGTATTTTTGAAGGGAAAAAGTACTGAAAAATGTACCATAGTACTGAATTTTCCATCACTGTTATATATACAAAACTTTTTGAAAATTCATAAATAAATAAAAAAAAGTGTTGTTTATTGAATAAAAATCCCGAAAAATTCAGAAATACCGGAATTTCGGTATCGGGATTTCAAAATCCCGAATCCCGGGATTTCCTAAAACCGATCCCGATTGGCATCCCTACTGCCCACACGCGAGTGATTCGTGCGTGTGATCTGTTTGTTCTGGACGTCTTGTTAATTGTCAGTGGGGCTGTGATAAATAAATTATCAAAAGTTCATTGCATCATTCGCTTCACAATTCATGTTAGATTATTGAATTTGTTTGTTGTGTGTGAAGAAATGGTATGCGAACAAATCACAAGCACAAATCACAGCTTAACTTTTTGGTGCACTTTAGAACAGATAACATTAGCGGAATTCATTGTTTGCTGCGCCTTACATTGCAACTGTTTCTTATTAAATTTTATTTATAGCATTAGAAACTACATAATTTTTAACCGTTAAAAAAAAATTTGTACTGGTTCACTGTGTCATATTAAAAAAAGGATTTTGGAAACATAGACAACAATTGAAAAAAATAACAAGTCAAAAACTGGAGTGAATCCATTTAAACACACCAAACTTTTGCCCACAGAAGCTTGTTAAAACAACTATAATTGAGCAACTTTAATTCAGAAAAGGCGTATCTAATATATACATACATAGAACTATAAAGCTGGAGGTTAACACCACGCATTTTCGATGTCTACGCAGCTGTAAAAAAAGTCGAATCTGCGTGGTTATTAGTGCTGGGTTACTATTGATATTTTCTACTATCGATATTTATCGATAGTTCAGATTTCACTATCGATATATCGATATTACTATCGACTGAATGATTGTACTTAAGTAGGAAAACTGTAACTAGTTTTTTATTAGGCTACAGTTTTTTTTATCACTTTATTGAACCTTTGAGACGTACATATGTTTGTACGCACGTTATTTTAGATGACAGTTTTTAAAAATTGTGATGCTGTTAAGCACCTTTCTGAAGGAACCAAAGTAACAGGGATTATAAGATATTTTATTGCAACTTTAGATCATGTTCTAAATTGGATTTGATAATTGCATTTCTATTTGATTTTTTTTTTCATTTTAAAAATTTCTGAAATTTCAGTCCCTATGTAAACATATAAAAATTTCGGCATAAAGAGGTTAAGTTATCAGTAAAAAAGCACAGCTAAGCAATCCATACCACCTGCCATTCTTGTTGTTTTCATTCATTGCTGTAAATCTGCGCGAATTAATAATTTTTTTTTTTTTTTTTTTAATTTATTTTTTATTATTGAATCTTTCTTATCGAAATTTACAATATGAATTCAAATCTTAATTCTACTTGTTGTTTATTAGTTGTTACCAGTGTAACCACTAACTGCTGTATTAAAATTTTAAGACTGTCTTCTGTTCTTTTTAGCCTCTGGTGACATTCGAACTGAAGCAAACCCCGAGCGAGGTAGTTAGGTTGGACCATTAGTTTGTCGATGTAGCTTATTGAATATTTTTTAATTTCCTCCTGGATAGTGGGGACGTTGAGATCTCTGTGGATAATATCATTACGTATATACCATGGGGCGCAGACAATTTGCCGTAATATTCTAGACTGTCTTCTTTGAAGCTTTTGTATGTTAGATGCGCATGCAGTACCCCATAATTGGATGCCATATGTCCATATTGGTTTTATGATGGACTTGTATAGAAGAATTTTGTTGTCTAAAGACAAGTTTGAGTTTCCACCGAGAAGCCAATGTAGTTGAGCTGCTTTAAGTTTCATAGCCGTTATTTTCGCTTCGATATGACGAGACCAGGTCAAACGTCTATCTATATGAATTCCCAAGTACTTTAAATGGTTTTCTACCGGAATAGTGATGTTATTTATTTTTACTGCTGGGCACGTTTGTCTTCTGAGCGTGAAAGTTAAGTGAGCACATTTAGCCGGGTTAACCTTTATTCTCCATTTTTCTAGCCATGCCTCTAGTTCATTGATGTGGGACTGCAGATTTTGCGATGCGACTTTTGGGTCATGGTTAACGCTTATAAATGCTGTGTCGTCTGCAAATGTAGAGGTATGCGTGCTCAGGTTTGTTGGCATATCCGCTGTGTATATTATATATAGAAGCGGTCCTAATATGCTGCCTTGGGGAACACCAGCAGTAATTTTCTTGAGGGGGAGTATTTATCTTGCGACCTTACTATGAATGTTCTGCCTGTTAGATAGCTCTCCAGAAGCTTGTGAGTGTTTTGAGGAAGCATTCGTGTTATTTTGATGAGTAGCCCATCATGCCAAACTTTGTCAAATGCTTGGGAAATGTCTATAAACAGGGCTGAGCAGTATTGCTTTTTCTCAAACGCCGATCTAATAAGGGTGACAATTATATGCACTTGTTCTATTGTACCATGTTTCGCTCTGAATCCGAACTGGTGATCCGGGATAATGTCGTGTTCATTTAGATGAGGAGTTATACTTAAAATGAATATTTTTTCGAAAAGCTTCGATAGGATTGATAATAAGCTTATCGGTCTGTACGACGCAACCTGGCTAGCATCTTTTCCTGGCTTGGGAATCATAACAATTATAGACCTCTTCCATGAGGATGGGAAGTATCCGACTCTTAATATAGCGTTAAAAATGAGTAGCAAGATTCTGGAAGCAGACGATGGTAAGTTTCTTATCATTGACCCTGTGATACGGTCAAGTCCGGGAGATTTTCTAATATTCACTTTTTCTATTGCAGATTTTACTTGAGTAATGTTAAATTTTAATGGATGGTTTACCTTATCAGGAATGATTGGACGACAGGAACAAGTATGTGTATCATGTGGCGTGAAAACTTTCTCAAGGTGGCCCGCGAAAGCGTTTAATTTTTCATCTGGGTTTTTGGCCCAAGTGCGGTTTTCCAGTCTTAATGGAGATTCTTAGGTTATAGGGCATTTCATATGCCATACAGCCTTCCATAAGCTATAATTGGAGTTTTTTGTGGCATCTAGGCTGTTTAGATAGCCTTCTATTGCAGACTCGTGGTTCTGTCTCAATTTGTTGCGAAGAGTTGTCAGGCATAATTGTAGTTGGGCCTTAGTGGTTGGGGAACGACTGTTTTGCCATTGTCTTCTTAACTTCCTTTTTTCTCTGATAAGGGCCTCTATATCCGTCGATGTATTGTAAGGAGCACGTTTAATTGTCCGCTTGATTGGGGTTGCATTTCTTGCTGCAGCATCCAAGACTTCTGTAAATCGGTCGACAGCTATTTGGATGTCAGATGAATTTTTTAGGGGAATGCACTGTGATAGGTGAGAGCTCACATACATTTTATACTTTAACCAATTTGTGTTTCAGTTTGGATAGGAAATACAGTTTGCAGCTGCGGCGTCAGAGTTACCTTTTAAAATGAGGATTGGAGGTGAATGATCAGACGAAAGATCATAGGAGGAACTAACTAGTACCTGATCGCGCTTGATGTTTTTGATAACAGCAAAGTCAATAAGGTCTGGTAGCTTGTTGAAGTCGGTTGGCCAATAGGTAGGCTCACCACTCGTTACCACATCAAAGTTATTTGCAGTTACGGTATTGTATAGCTGATTACCTCTAGGACTAATAAGTCTGGAGCCCCAATATGTATGTTTAGCGTTGTAGTCGCCAGCAGCAATGAATTTCTGGCCCAATGTGGAGAAGAAGTTGAGAAATTTATCGTGTAGAATTTTGTGCCTCGGGGGACAATAAACGGATGTTAACGTTAGTTTGAAATCAGTAAGATTTATAGATGTGGCCTGGATACAATCTTCTTCGAACTCTGGCAATGGTAAGTGTCTGATGTGTTTGTGCACTATTATGGCTGTGCCACCACAAGCTCGTCCGCTGGGATGTTTTGTGTCATACGTAAAGTAACCATTTACCCTTAAGCAGTTTTTATGAGTAAGCGAATTAATAATAGAGTAAGCGAATAAATTAAGCTGTATCGATATTGATATTTTTCCTATTGATATTTTTGATATTTTAAGACTATCGATAGTATCGATAGTTTCCCAGCATTAGCGTAGATAGCGAAAATGCGTGGTGTATGTAATAAGTTACATGCACAATAGCGTAGGATCCCTACAGATAATATTGCACTACGTGGTCCATTGTGTCTTAAATAGATTACTTATAACATGGTCCAATGTACTGTTGTATGGACCATGTAAAAAGAAATTAACATGCAGTGCTGCCAACAACTGCATGATGTATACTTTTCTATAGTTTACAGTATTACACATTGGGGACACATCAAGGGATGGTGTAAATTATTAATTGTTTATTTAAAAGTGAAAGTTTGTGAAATTTGTGGAACAAGATAAAAAAAATTAAAAATACCAAGTAAAGGTATTTAATAATAGCAACAATAGACTTCATTCAGTACACACCATAAAAGGCGATTAGTAAAAAATGAATATGAAAAATGCTTAAACTACCCCTTAAGTGTACGCCATACTGTAGTAAAATGGAGTACTTTTAAAACTAACCCACTTTAGTACTCAATGGAGTAGTTTAGGGACTACTTCGGTGGGTTATATGGTCCCCTCCTAGGACATCGTTATGTTAAATGGACCACCTTTTACCCATATATTTGGTGTAGTTTTGGAGTACTCCTACTCCTTTATGGACTACTCTTTACATGCATGTATGGACTAGTCTCGTTATCTGCAGGGATGCATTCAGGATTTGAATGCGAAAAGTAAATTTACTTTGTAAGCATATCAAGCAGCGCTCGAACAAATCAGCTGATTTTGGAAAATTAAATTTTATTTTTACTTGTGCTGATGACGCATAAAAAGCGTTGAAAGGAACTTGAAACATAGAAACAAGTAAAGTATACAAATCATACAATGCGTTGAGGCGAAAATGCGTGCTGTGGAACTCCGGCTTAAGAATAGTTCCAAAACAATGCACAAACCTTTTAAAGTACATACATACATTTTATTTTCTATCAAGTTTTATGACTGAATCTTAAAAAAGTGTATATCGTTAGCTAAAATGCAAAAAGGCGTAACTAACAAAAATATAATTTAACAGGAGAAGAAAGAACTTTATTAAATTAAAACTATAAACATGCCAGAAAAGATGCATTGATAAGTCGTCCATGGAATTCTTTAAACAATTTTCAAAGGAAACCATTTCATTATATTTTGTTGAAAAAAAAATGGTTAATTACGGTGTTTTTCATTTATAAAATAAACACTCTTGTAATTACGTCCCTTTGTTTTTTGTTAATAAAAGCGCAGTTTTTGATCGCAGAAGTGTAAAATTTTGCGAAGACATGTAGATGAATGGCATTCATAATAATCAATCAAAAACACGATTTTGAATTTTTTGTTAGTTACGCCTTTTTTGCATTTTAGGTAACGATATGTAAGAAACGCCTTTTCTAAATTTATATAACGTTATAAAAAGCACGAAAATAAATTACGCACTTGCTCAGGACGAATTCAACTACAGGCGGTGGCAATACTACAACAATCCAAAAACAAAACAAACAACAGAAGTATTTTGCATTGCATTGTTACAGCCGTATTCATAACAAAAAGTTAGCCATAGTTTGTACACTACATACAACGAGCTGCTAACTAGAATGGCGATTAAGCTTAGCAGCTTGTTGGTACAGAGTTAATTCATAATGCTGGGTACACACTATGCAACGCGTTTACGGAATCTAGTGAATTAAATTCATTTTCATTCATTCCAGATTGCATCAACATCAAAACCCTTTGATATTTTGAGGTTGCATTGAAACAGATTGCATGTAGGTTGCACTGTGTGTACCCAGCATAACGAACTTTTCTCCACCTGCCAACTTTTAATAAATCAACTCTGAATTTTTATGATGCCACATTGTATTACTCAAAAATGCAACACGTTTTGCATTAATCATCGCTGAATTTGTCATTTTTTCTTTTTCCCTTCACTTATAAAAATTTTAAAAAGTTTTTAAAATTTAAATAAATTAAGAAAAGACAGTAAATTAAAAAACAACAGTTATTTAAAAAAAACCAACAAAATTTTTTGACATTAAACGGCTGTTTTTACCACTTGGCAGCTAGTTAACAAGAGTTTGGCAAATCGTTAGCCAGAGTTTGGTTAGTGTATTATGAATAAACTTTTTGCTTACTTTATGCCAAATTTTCATTATGAATACGGTTGTTAGTGTTTACGGTTCGAAATGTCAACCGTTTCTAGAAAAAACAAAGCAAATTGGTCCGAATTGTCAAAATTAAATCGCCACCTCCTGTAGTTGAATTCGCCTTCTACTTCCTGAAACATATGTTAAGTTAAAAAGTTCACAGCTGGAAGTATATTGAGCTATAACAAACCGAATATTCGTTGGTTTCTTATGGCCCAACCAGAATGTGCATAACCAAACTTCACCTACTGTCAAAAATAAACGAAAAGACTCTCATCTCAAATGCATTTAAAAAAACAAATCCAAAATAAAAAATGTTTTATTCCGTACGGCATGTGCAATCAGTTTCGCACTTTGCTTAAGCAAATTGTATGTATTCGCTCAGTTGTTTAAGCTATGTTATTTACATTCTGGTTAAGCCTTAACCCCGGGTCTCCACGTAGCAATATTTATTGCGGCAAAAGTAAAATTTGATTGCTCAATTAAATTTGCTACGTATAGACCGCATATTGCCATGAGTGGCAATCCATTGCGCAATTATTGCTCCTCTGATTGCTTGAGCAATTATTGCTTAGCAATCTGCTGTAAGATCAGTTGGCATTTGTCTGACATTTCATTTATCTATACGTTTGTTTATGGTAAAGCAATTTCACGTGTTCTCCAGCAACATAATCAGCAATTATTGCGCCATTGTTTTGCCAACATTTTTGCTTGTGCTTAGCAATAAAAATTGCTACGTGGAGAATAGGGATGACAAACGGGAAATCTCGAATACCTAAATTTTTAATATATCAACTTTTGTGTACAAAAATGTTCGTTTTTATTGAATTTTTGTACTCTATACAAAAAAAAATTATTAAAAATCATATTTCTGTTGTATTTTTTATTTTTATAATTCGTATTTTTCTTTTTTAAAAATAATTATATATATGTAAATATAAATAAATAAAAAAGTGTTTTTTATATAAAAAAAACCCCGAAAAATCCTGAAATCCCAAGAAATCCCGGGTTCCAGGAATTTCGGGATCGGGATTTCAAAATCCCGAATCTCGGGATTATCTAAAATCAGTCCCGATGGGCATCCCTAGTGGAGACCCAGTGTTAAGCTTCGTACAGACCGTGGTCAATTCTAACAACTGCGTAGCCTGAAGATTAAAAAGGAAAATCTTCAAAATAAGATACAATCTTCATTCTGGCAACGCTGTCTAACAATATGTTCAGTTAAATGTGTACCGACTATAACAAAACGTAGTTTTGATACTGAGGCGGTACCAATTTTATATTTTCTGTTTTAACTCTTGATATATGAATTTAGAAAAAGAACTTTTTATTAATTACGAATTTTTTTAAAGATATCCAGCCACCAATGTGTGTAAAAAAAGTACACCTTCACTAATATGACCATTCCTGATATGCATGAGTGAAAAGAAAATTTTTTAATATTGAAAAATTAAAATTAATTTTAAACAAGTAAGAAAGTATAGTCGGTCAATCCCGACCATATGATACCCTACACCACAGTATTTAAAAACACATCATGCTTATGTGTCCATGTAAATATGGATTTATCTATGTTTATAAACTTCATGAAAATCGGTTTGAAAGTTTGTGTGAGGCAGAAATTGCCCCCTGCCTCCCCTTGTGGTCCTATTTTTTTAAAAACTGTATAGCTAATGTGTCCCTATAGATATGGAACAAGTAAGAAAGTATAGTCGGTCAAGCCCAACCATATGATACCCTACACCACAGAATTTAATAACACATCATGCTTATGTGTCCATATTAATATGGATTTATCTTTGTTTATAAACTTCATTCAAATCGGTTTGAAAGTTTGTGAGAGGCAGAAATTGCCCCCTACCTCCCCTTGTGGTCCTATTTTTGAAATACTGTATAGCTTATGTGGCCATATAGATATGGATCTATCTATGTTTTAAATTTCATTAAAATCGGTTTGAGAGGCAGAAATTGCCCCTATCTCCCCTCGTGTTCCTATTTTCTTAAAAATGCATAGCTTATGTGTCCGTACAAATATGGATCTATCTATGTTTTAAATTTTATTAAAATCGGTTTGATGGTTTCTGAGAGGAAGAAATTTCCCCCTCTGTTCTCTCGTGGTCCTACGATTCGGCCAATTTTCAATAGGCTTGATCCTTGTGCTAATAAGAACCTATGACCCAAATTTTATCAAATTATCTCCAAAATTGCGACCTGTACTTTGCGCACAAGCTTACATGAACAGCCAGCCAGCCAGCCAGCCAGCCGGGCGGACATCGTTAGTTCGACTTAGAAAGTGATTCTGAGTAGATCGGTATACTTTAAGGTGGGTCTAGGACCACTATTTTAAGGCATTACACACATCAGCACAAATGCATAATACCCTCTCCCCTATTGTGGTGTGGGTATAAAAACATCAACGAAACCTATTTAAAACAACATAAAAATATTGAAATTCTTGATATTGCTTTTTCCCTTCAACAATATTTCCACTTTTTCCGTTAGTCTGAGTTCATACGGCTCATGTATTATTGACAAGATTCTTCCTTTTTCTTCTTTGAACATGAATTGGCGTTCAAATGATTCATGTCATGTTGACGACATGTTTTTTATTTTGTTTTATTTGATATTGGAAACAAAAACAAAATTAAACAACGAATAAGAAAGCAAAACGTAAAGACAGTACATGCATCTGTGTACTCGCTTCTTTTCCCCTCGTCCCTCTCGCCTATAAAGTCGCAATCTTGTCAAGAAGACATGATCCGTATGAACACAGACTTAATAAAAATACACGCAATTTTCATTGTCATACAACGTTTTAAAACAGATCTGGCAGTTCTTGCCATCCAATTATCAGACAACCGTGTGAACTGACGATGTTTGTATGCAGATGAATTTATTGTCAGACAGTTGTCTGCCAATAAAAGTGTATGGACTGACAAACTACATTTGGTGGCTATTTGTCTTTGGCAGTATATTTCCAGCATATTGCCACCCTTTACAATAAACCAAAAAAAATTCAACAGACTCCAAGATTTAAAATGTTGCTAAAACACCGTAAATTAACTATTTCTCTTAAAGTAAATAGGTGGGATTTGTCATATAAACTAACTGATTTTAACTATGATGGCGACTCTCTTCTAGTAAAGTTATGATTTGAATTCAGCACATTAATATACATTTGATGTCTCTGAAAGAAAGTATTTTAGTCAATTCTTAGAACCGACAACCAAAAAGTCTCTGATTAGGAAAAACATTTCCTTGATTAAATTAAAAGAACGATTACATGATTAAACAATATTATGATTCAATTAACCATAGTATGTTAAAAAAGTTTCGCTTAAAATAGTTTTATTGGAGATGACCATATTGCAATTTATTTTTTCTCTGGGTGTACAATAATATACCTTTGTGATCAAAAATAATAAAACACTTAAGTAAACAATTAAAACAAATATTTAATATTGCTTTTAATTTTAAATTGTGTGTTTTGAAATTTTATAATTTAAAAATGTTATTGATAATCTTTCATTTTTGACGTGGCTCGGGCTCGAACCCTGGCCGGCAGGTTACCATGACATGTTTCGATCGCAACCACTCGATCTCCTCAGATGGATTTGCCGTCTTACACTCGCAGCCATCGACGACCGCTGACGTCACTACTCAAACATCAATCCTTAAACCAAATTGTATTTTTTAACATTTGGTAGATCGAAATTTGCTTTCCTGATTGATTATCCATTTTAATTGATTTTACATGTTTTTTCCTTTACTTCTGATTTTTCGTACTTTCGTCAAGAATTTTTCTTGAAGTCCAAGTACATTTTTTTTTTGTTTTTTCACTTTGTCTTTCTCTTATCTGTTGACCTTTTTCAGCACAACTTGAAGGACAAATGTACACATAGAGCTCGTGCCTTAGCTTTAACAATAATTAGTATTGTGGTTATTTTGTTGAACTATTTATGGTTTTCAATCCAAATTTTTAATATTTTTAATTAGGCTTAAGTTCATGAAATTTAATTTTTATTAAATTATTTTTATGAAGAAAGGAATTTTACAACATGAAAATCAATTAAAATTGTTATTGATAATCTTTCATTCTTGACGTGGCTGGGGCTCGAACCCTGGCCGGCAGGTTACCATGACATGTTTCGATCGCAACCACTCGATCTCCTCAGATGGATTCGCCGTCTTACACTCGCAGCCATCGACGACCGCTGACGTCACTAGTCAAACATCAATCCTTAAACCAAATTGTATTTTTTAACATTTGGTAGATCGAAATTTGCTTTCCTGAATGATTATCCATTTTAATTGATTTTACATGTTTTTTCCTTTACTTCTGTTTTTCGTACTTTCATGTTGTAAAATTCCTTTCTTCATAAAAATAATTTAATAAAAATTAAATTTCATGAACTTAAGCCTAATTAAAAATATTAAAAATTTGGATTGAAAACCATAAATAGTTCAACAAAATAACCACAATACTAATTAATTTAAAAATATTTTAAATTTCATAATTTTAAGCGAAAATTATAGAATTTTATTAAGATTCCCCAAATTCGCCTTGTTTGGAATTTTATTTTTCATTCGATTTAGATTTTAATTAATTCTGAAGTCGCAGTTGGTCACATTAAGAAAGATTATACTTAAATTCGACTCTGCCTTAAATGCATGAGAATTACCATTTTTTTGTTTTTTCATTTTTTACAAAAAAAAAACCTGTTTTTTAATTCAACTCCACTTCACATCACTACTGCAGTGATGCGATTCAAATGAAAATGAAAGCAAAATCTACTATCTCGAAAACAAATCCACAGACGTTCGTGCAAAACATGTACTTCACTGCACAAATTCAAAAACATTATTGCATTTATCAGCACCTAGATAATCATCCTGTTACAACATTCGAATACAAATATTTATAAACCAAACAAAAACAACAAATACAAAAATCTTACCGGACATTGACGTTTTGAATTTTGTGGTTTTATTCACATACTGACCTACTTCGGCGCGCAAAATCAAATTGATTAAAAAAAAAACGCCTTTAAACTGGTTTTAATTTAAGCGAACAAATTTCGATTGACAAAAAAAAAACAAATAAATTGTAAAAACAAATAAAATGCAACAACTTTATGTTGAAAGAACCTCAATTTATATTTTGTTGTTTTTGTTGTTGTTTCTCTCGTAGCTGCTGAAGATTATGCTGCATTGACTTGGGAAATGTTAGTTGTTATTTCCTTTTCAATAAAAGTCTCTAAAAGACCTTGAAATTTTACGTTGTTATTTAGTTGCAATATTTTTATTCGCAAAATCTTGTCTAGTAAATGAATTTGACATTTAAATGACACTAATTAAGATTTAAAATGAATTAAAAAAATGTTTTTAGCCAATTTGTAAGCGGTCATTTTTTGGCAGTATAATTTCGACATCTAAACTCTTTATCGATCAATTTAATATATCAAATGTTTATTAGATCTTAAATCTACCTTCTACTTAATGCTAAGAAGAACCCATTTACCGATACGCCTAATCGAAAATATTATCACGCGTTAATATATTATCCACATTCCAAAAGTACCTTCTAAAGGAAGGTCCAACCAAATTTTAAATAAAACAAAAATTTATCAGAGAATGCTCGCCACGACTTCGGTGTCATACCTTTTTCTGGTGGCATATATTTTCAATGCTTCTGAGGCATAATTAAAGTTCAATGTCGTAAATGTGCCGAATTATCTCATCCTTTAACTCTTGAACTGTTCTTAACTTATTGACGTACACTTTATCTTTTAAATATCCCCAAAAAAAAAAGAAGTCCAACGGTGACAAAGCACATGATCGTTTTTTTCATTTTTTGTTGCTGATCTTATCAAAACTAGGAGCCTTCTTGGGGTTTATATCACAAATAGCCTTTTCGATTTCTCTTATCTCAAATCTTAGGGGAACAGCTGCTCTAGCAGCAACAGGTGGTAACTCGATCGCAATATCGTGAGATATATTTTTGGGTTAAATACGTTTTTTAAACGATTGACAAACAGATTTCCTTTTTCAACATCATTTCTTGCCCAACTTCCATTCAAGTTTCTTAATGGTAGTTTAGAGACAACTGGCCTTTTAAGTTTTCTAGCTGCACGCCATAATGTGTAGTCTGATTGTGGGGTTGCATCAAGTTCCTTAAGATATTTTTCCAGGGAAGCCGTTTTCTGAGTCTACAATAACTTTCTTAGTCTTTTTGTACACTCTTTGAGTAAGTTCTTAAGTTGAGGGGATCTGTGCAATTGCTACTCTCTTCGAGCCCTCGTTTTTTCAGATAAGAGACGCACGACATCTGTGGAATATATTTTAATAGTTTTTGTTTTTTTGGGGGCAATATTAGAATGTTGGACAGCTAGTTTCAGAAAACTGTCAAAATTGTCAATAGAGCGATCTACATACTCCGGTGTACTGAGCGGAATATTTTCGGTGCAATGGGTACTGAGATGTTTTTTATATTTTAACCAATTAATTCGCGTAGCTGTCGTCGTTAAGTAACTAGTCGGAGGTATAATTCTATTGGGGTTCATTACAGTAACAATTGTAGGTGTGTGGTCTGAAGATAATTCTAGTGAAGCTTCAACATGAATCGTTTCTATGGGTATGTTTTTAACCACGCCGAAATCGATGACATCTGGAATTTTTTTATGATCAGTAGGCCAATATGTTGGTTGTCCGCTCGCTATCACATTTAAATCCATTTTAGAAATTGTTTTATATAAAACACGACCCTTTGGTGTTATAAGTCGTGACTCCCAGTAGGTATGTTTAGCGTTATAATCGCCAGCGGCTAGGAAACACGATCCTAATGATTTAAAATATTTATAATATTGGCTTTCTGATAATGAAAATCAAGGCGGGGAGTATAACGATGAAATAACTAGGTTTCTATTTAATTCCTCAACGCAAATGTTCGTTGCTTGGAGATAATCTCACGATGATCACACATTAGGTAGTGTTTGACTCGGGTTTTTATTAAAATGGCTGAACCTACACAAGCTCTATCTCGAGAGTCCTTGGTATCATGTAGTATATAACCATTTGATTTTAAACTTATTTCTTGAGGTCATGATCGTGGCGGCCAATAAACATCGCCTCGACGTGAGATAACACGGCCATGGAATTTCTCGCGCAAAAGAGCCATTGTTTCGTTGGCTGTGTGATAGGTGGCACCATCCGGTTGGAACCACATAGCGTTCAGGTCAATATCCTTAATTTCTGGCCACAAGAAGTCCGGTATCATCTCGCGATAGCGAACACCATTCACGGTAACTATTTGGTAGACCTCATTTTCGAAGAAGTACGGCCCGATGACGCAGAACGAACTGGGCGAGCACGCACAATTTCTACAGCCCCGATTTGCTGAAATTTGCGCACCATTGTAACGATTATGAACACTTTTGATAGAAATACATTTCGATTTTAACGCCCATTTTCGTAAAAAACTTAGACCATTTTACCGCGCTGCTCAATGGTTGAATTTATCAAACACTGAAACAAAGAAATGTCAAAATAAGTTAGGCAAAAGACTTGATGTAAACCCTTTACGGTGTCATGTTGTATTTCGGCAACATACCCTTAAAGCAATTTAAGTCGATGCTACTGTTTGGCAACATAGCATTCTTGCAACAAGTTTGTATTAATTTCTTTCAACACGTGTCACTGTGTATAAATCTGTTTGTGCGCCCTTTGAATTCATTATCAAAAATAATTTTTTTAAGTAATAGTGATATTTGGCTATTGAAATTTGTTTGAATGAAAGGTAAGAGGATATATTACAATAATCAATTACATATTTTTGTTGTATATATGCAACATTGCCTATTGAGGTTATTATTTTATTATTTTTTCAACATTGCGAAAGATTTTTCTTTAGAATAAAAATGAGCCGTAAATTGCGTAACATAACTCCTAAGGACCTAAAAATGATTCTATCACATATATATATATCAAAATATCGATATTTTTAAAAGAAATAATCGATATATATCGCCGATATTTAAATTACCGATACATCGATATATCGATATTAAAATACGACTATCGAATTCGATATTTTTAAAATCAGTCTTCATTAAAAACTCAAAATTTTAGCAGTTTTTCAAACAAAATGTTTTTTTAAGAATCGGCATCACTGCAGGCACCATATTTTTATTTAAACTAATATGAAGATAAACGCGAATTCACTAGAAGGTGGGGTCAAGTCAACATATGGTGTTTTTTCCGGTGTTTGACTTGTCAAAGTTTCTATTCAAATCATGGTGAAATAAGCAGGTGGCATCGTTATGGCAACAAATACAACATTACAAAAATGGAAATTATATCACCGTTTACGTCAAAAAATACCTTAAACAAAGCGTGCCGCTGAACGTGATGAAATAAATAAATGTTTAGCCAATTTTTATTTAATTATGGTCAATATCTTATTTATTTTAATTTAAAAGTGTCAAAAACTTTAATAAAATACAATAATCACAGCACAAAACGTGGATTTTTTGTAAACATAAGCAAAACTTTGAAATATGACTAGACAAACAATTCAAGAGCAAAAAATCGTCATGGCGTATGCTGCCATCTTTATTATTTCACCATGATACAAACTAGTTTTTTATGTAAACAAACCGATTTTTTTACTTGCAATATTTTGGAAAACCCGACCACAGAAGCAGTGTTGTTGTAGAGTTGACCTCCCATTCTCGTCAATTCGCCTTGTATAAAATGATTGGCATTTATAAGAAGAAGAATTAAGAAAAAAGCAAGGTTTTCACATTCCAGATTTCTAATTAAAACAATGAAGTCAAACTAAGTTGAAAAGATTTATTTATTTTAGAACAATATATGTGCCCATATATATTTGGAATAATACTTTGGTAATAGTTTCAGCAATATACGTTCGAGATATCGATACATCGATATTTTTGAAATAATAAATATCGATACTCTTAAAAAATATCGATTCGATATATATCGATATATTTTTTCAATTTGCCCATCCCTAATGGGAAGATAGTGAAAATGGCCCTGATTTTTCTGATAACGATGATGCTGAAGATCCGACGTACGAGTCAGAGGCGAATGGGGATGAAGGTTCTGATGAGGAAATAGAAGCATCACCTGGCTTACAAAATGAACCTGAGCCCAACTACAATCTTTCCACTGCATCCACCAGCAGTCAGGGCATTAGAACTGCAAAGGATTTCCCTTCTGAATCTTCAAAGATGTCTAATCGTGTGCCTAAGACTACATGGAAAACGAAAAGCCTTGATTTGAATGATGACCAACTACGTTTTCATGGATCTGAGATGTTACCTCCAGAAATACTTTGCTTGGATACTCCATTTGAAGTATTTTCGTATTTATTTACTGAGGATCAGTGTTACCACCAGCTAAATTCAAAATTACACTTGAGATGAAGCGAAATTACCCGATTTAAATGAAATTACACCTGAGATAAAATAGAAGTTTCATTTAATAAAAAGGCATTTAAAAAGCAAAAACCCATTGAGAGAAGATCAATATTAGTCAAACTGTTAAGATTCTTATTGTAATTTTAAATAAATTAACAAAAATAACATTAAAGACCTTAAAACAATTACAGTTGTTTTCGGTTAATTAAGCCCCGCTTAATTGAGTTTCCCGTTTTATTGCATTAAAAATCATGGAACGAAATCATTCAGTATAACTGTCTATGTAAATATACCCGTTTTGTTCAGTTCCGTTTAATTGCGTCACTTGCTTAATTATTTCGCAAAATAAGACCGCATTGCGAAAAACAAGAGCAAATGTTTCGGTTAATTGTTTCCGTCTACTTAAGTGTTTTTGCATCCACAAACGTAAAAAAATTATTTTGCGACAAGAAAGATTGTACTATAAAAGTATCTGATTTTTATTTTGTTTTAAAAAACCTAAAGTATTTTTTAACTAAATAAAACAAGAAATGAGTTTTATTTTAGATCTACACATAAGCGATTTTCGTTTTAATTGCGTCGGGGATTTAATAAACCGAGTACTGTTAAATTGAGTTCCCGTTTAATTGCGTCAAAAGTCGTGCATTTTTAGAAATTCAATTAAGCGGAAATAACTGTAATAAAACATACATACAAGCTCCTAAAATAATAACTTCTACATTTGGTTGCATATTTCTAGGGAAGGTTCAAAATGCTCATTGCCATTGCTTTGTAATGGGTGTTTTTTTAGCTTTCACTTTATGCTCAGGCTCATAATCATGAATAGATTCATGCTTGAACAACGCCACCAAATTGGATTAGAGAAAATAAACTGTCAATTAGACTTTAAGGCCGTGCGATGTGACACCTCTTGATTGTTTTCCGTAGGGCTGTGAAGTCATTGGTGTATGCTGATAAACCAGCAACAATTGACGTCTTGAATCAACATTGTTCATTTTATTCGTGACATGCAGCCAGTAATGCTCAGTTTCAATTGGTAATGCCTTGTATTAAACCAGTTAAAGTTACCAGTTAAAAATAAAATTAATTGTATGTTGGAATATTGTAAACATTTATTCCCCCAGGCTAGTTTTTAGTTGCAATAAATTTTTCAATAGACTTCAGGTTCTTAATCACTATTATAATCATCTTTATCTTTTGAACTTATATATAACTTTTGAAAATATATATTAAAAGATTGAAGACTTTTCTTAAAAAGAAACCTAGACTACGGTTCAGAAGACTGTGCATTTTTATCAGCAATATTTAAAAGTAAATAAATGTCTTCACTGAAATCGAATCTTGATTTTATTTGGTTATCTAAGCTAAGAATTTCAAATTACACCTGAATTACACCTAAGAGAAATTACCCACGCTCTACCCACGACGGTAAAAATTATACCAAATTCGGGTAATTACCCACAAAGTGGCAACACTGCTGAGGATATTATCGAACTCATAAGGGACCAGACTTATTTATAATCTGTTCAGAGAGATGCCAATTAAATACAACAAGTCAAGAGATACGTTAGTTCATTGGTATCGTATACGAGATACGAGAGACAATGTCTTTGAAACGATTTGATTTACTTAGACAGTTACTTCATTTCAACGACAACAGTAAAATGCTACCATATGAACATATCGATTCTGATCGATTGTATAAAATAAGACCATTTATAAAGGAACTCAACCATAACTCCAAAAAAGTTCCATTTGAAGCGCATTTATCCGTAGATGAATAAATGTGATCAACAGAAGCTAGAAGTGTGTTGAAACAGTATTTACCAGATAAGCCTCACAAATGGGGATTCAAATTATTTGTTATATGTGGTGTATCTGGCTATGGATATAAATTTTAATTCTACAGTGGCCAAGAAAACAGATGTGCAATTGGCGAGCTTTTCCCGTGATGTACCTACAAATCAGAACAACCGTATTTTTTTGATAACTATTACACATAAATACCGCTTATAGAACACCTTTCGAGTCGCGGCATTTTAGCCTTGGGGACTATAAGATGATTACGTATTCCCAACTGCAAGCTACCAGATGAAAAAGATTTAAAAAAAAGCGCGGTACGTCAGTAGAACAAGTCGGTGACTGCAATGGAACTGGCATAGCTGTTTTTGCTTGTAGAGACAACAAAATCGTCACTCCAACATTTAATTTTGCAGCAAAGTACCCAACATCTGAAGTCAGAAGATGGGACAAGAAAGGGAAGCAATATATTTCTGTTGAACGAACTTTTGTAGTGGCTGAATATGATCGGCACATGGGTGGAGTCGACCTTTTAGACTCCGTTATGGGGTCAAACCCTGTCACATTTAATGTTGTTAGCCATTAGCAGGCATATAATGAAACAGCAGATGTTGGATTCTACTTTTTTGAATATTAGTAACAACCAATATGCATTTCGCAATGGTTTTAGATTCTTGATCTTACTAAGCATATCCGTCAAAATATCAATGAGAATAATCTTAGTGTTCTTATTTCTCTTGATCTTGCTAATGCTTTTGGTTCTATTTGTCATTCTATGATGATGAGGAAACTCAGGGATGAATATAATTTCTCTAAATCTGCTTGTAAACTTATTTTTTCATATTTGGCTGGTAGATCTCAATATGTTGAACATAATGGTGCTACTTCTGCTTTGCGTATCTTAACTACGGGTATACCTCAAGGTTCCGTTTTAGGGCCATTACTTTTTATGTTATATATTAATAGTTTATCTGACTTTGTTACAACATCGTTATGTAAACTTTTCATTTTTGCCGATGATGTCTTCTTACTCTTCAAAAGCAGAGTTGACTTTAGTGATGTTTTACAGAATAATATAAATTTTTGCTTAGACCGGGTATGTGAATGGACTTCTTTCAATTCGTTATCTATTAATCCTAGTAAGTCTAAAGCAGTGATGTTTGGACCAACCAGTCGTTTTTATCCTGACATTAATATAGTTTTGAGCAATACTCCTATTTCTTTGGTTGACCATATTAAGTGTCTTGGTGTATATTTGGATAGTAAACTTTCTTTTGATCCCCATATTAATATGGTTTATGGTAAAATTTATGGTATATTGCGTAAAATTCGTTCTACTAATTTATACTTGCTTCTGCGAGTGAAGTATAACTTGGCACATGCTTTGCTGTTTTCTAATATCTTATATGGCCTTGAGGTTTACTCAGGTACTGGTTCTATGCGTTTGCGGATGATCAGGCGTATTTTCAATCTAATAGTTCGTTTTGTTTATAATGTTAGACGCTATGAACATGTTTCTAATTTTGCTTTTAGCTTTCTTGGGTGTACTTTTAATAACTTTATTAAATATCGGAACATGATTTTGTTTTATAAAATTATCAAAAATGGTAAACCACCTGAATTATTAAACTCCTTTGAGTTTATGCGTTCTTCTAGGAATCCCTTAATTCGTATACATACAATCTCAACATCCTGTTTCGAAAAATCTTTTATTGTTCGGATTGCTAGGCTTTGGAACTTTTTACCATTTTCGTTACGAGTTTTTTCCTATTCAAATAATGTCTTCCGGGTAAAAATTTTAGACTTCCTTAATAATCTTGATTAGCTACTGATGGACGATACTTATGATATTTATATTTTAAATGTGGCTGGGGAGCCAAGATTATCTTCAATTTTCATTTTATTAGTTTTTGTTATGAATTATAATTATTGATTAATGAATATTATATATGTACACATGTATATGTAGCTTAAGCATATATTACTTGTAATATTGATTTTTGGCCTAAATGGCTTAATATTACGTAAATAAATGAATAAATAAATAAATAAATGGTATTTCTACAAAAGACGAACCTCCAGTCAACGAAACTTTATTGGAGGCGGGAAAAAATATTTAAGATGGCGAGTAGATTTACTGGCAGGGGTATCTGTTTTCTGTTGTTATTCATGGTCCATAAACTCATGTCATAAATTTGGGAAGAGCAGCTAACCCAATAAAAAATGTTACTTCCAACGTAGCAGTTTTGTAAGGGGAAAACGTAAAAGTTTCGCTTACCATCTCGCTTACGGAAGACTAATACTTGACACAGTGGGACAATCGCAACAATTTTTGCAAAATAATGATGACATACTTATTCTAACAGCTGATAAGGGAAGCAAAACAGTAGCGACGGACAAAAATTTAAATGAGCGAAAGATTAAACTTATTTTACAAGCTTGTTGCACATATCATCGTTTGAAGCGAGATCTGCCATCTGGTTTACAGGGTAAAAACAACTTATTTGTACGATACAAACCAAAGGATATATGCCCAGGATAGAACTGATTTGAGACCAACATGCTCGTCGATGAATTCACCCTCCTATTAGACATTCTAAAACACTTGACGAAAAATTCAAAATATAATATTAAGGGCTAATAAATCACTTCAAGTTAAACTTTATTTTTGGCCTAAAATGTGTTTAAGCCAGCAAATCTATAATTCAATTAAAATTTAAACCATCTCTTAACGCATGAAATTGGGCGCTTAAACTACCAATACAAACCATACGAAAGTAGTGCTGCCACAACATTATTTATTGCACTACATATAATATATGGGGCACTGATTTACAGCTGTTTAGTTGAGACTACATAAAAATGTAAGTTTAGTTCAACTAAGCCAACGTTTAAACATTCATTAATTTATTAGGCATAAGTATGTTGTAGAATTAAGTTTTAAAAAAATCTACACTCACATTAATTTAACGTTAAGGACAATTAAAGAAAAGTAGGAACTTTTAGAGACACATACAAATATATCTTAGGACTTGTTAATAGACATTCTGAAGTTTTTGAAGTTTTGTTTCAAGGAAAGTAGATATTTAATGTATGATGACAAAATCGATGAACAAAGAAAAGAAGTGCCGATGATCTCTCCAGCCTCACCAGTCATGGCTGATATAATTATGGAACAACTTCTGGACATAGCACTAGATTAAATTGAAGAAAAAACTAGGATTGTAATGAAATACGCTGATGATTTATTCGCAATATTAAAAAAGGACAGAATAAATGACAACATCGGAAAACTAAATTCAAAAAAGTAATTAAATTTGCACAAGTAAACAAATTAATAGTATCAATTAAACGTTTAATTCACTTGATAAAAAGTTTAATTAACTTGAATAAACGTTTAATTCACATTATTAAATTTTTATTTAAAACTGATTTTATTTTTGGTTAATGCTTTAATTAGTGAACAATTTTGGAGAATTTTATCCCTGTACTTTGACGCGATGACCATAAGGAAAGGGAACGGTTTAAAAGTAAACTGTGCCCATGTTCTGTAACTCTCGCGTCGAGAACTTTTCGATTGAAATGTGTGAAATGAGACCAAAGTGCCATATATTGAAACAAAGCTGTTTTTCTCACTAAACTGTGCCTGCCAATTTACAAAAAAAGTGTGTCTGTAACTTTTTTGGGAGAAAAGTTCCCCCTTTGAACTGTCACATAAACTCACGAATAAAAATGGGGCGAGAAAAATTTTAATACTAAAAAAAATTAAATTAAATTAAAATTAAAAGAATAATAATAATAATATTTTGTTCTTGACAAATTTTTTTTTTGTTTAACTCTTTTGCTTTTAACATCTTTATGAAATATACGAATCTTTACAAAGCTCGTTTGCAAACAACAAACATTAAAGTAGCACTTTACATTATTTGGTATAGCCGACGGTTGTATTTTCGCCGCCGTCGTTGAAAAATGTTCAATTCTAGTAAATTTTGGCCGCCGTCAACAATATGAGTAACTGGCTTCGAGTGAAATGTTATGGCATTAACAACGTAACATAGCGTCTTCACCTGACAATTTTTTGTCATACCAAACGTCAAAGTCTATATAAAAAAAACCTCGAAAATTTTTGTCAGCGTTTTTTTAACATGAAGTTTGACGTTTGGTATGACAAAAAATTGTCAGGTGAAGACGCTATGTAACGACGTAAACTCTTTTGATAGTTTTAGACATGGGTTACAGACACACTTTTTCTCACTTTTTAAGAAACGATGAAATATTTTGTTTCACATCTTTTCGATGTGAGAAATATTCACTAAAGTTACAGAACATGGGTACTGGTTTCAGAATCAACGGCCTCATTAATAAATTTTTATTTCAAAAAATCTTATAAAACGTGCAAGAAACAACAGCGGACAGGAGGAAAGAGAACCAAAAAGATATAAAAACATATCATATATTTCTGGACTCTCTGGAAGATAAAAAAAAACTCAGATGTTTGTGACGAGGAAAATTTGAAATATCGTTTAGAACGGAAAACACTCTGAACCAGTTCTTTAGTAAAACAAAATCGAAAATGAAAAAGGAAGAAAAGTCGAATGTGGTCGAATGTAAGGAAAGTTTTTTATTAAAATGTTTAGTTGTTTTAAAAACTACTCAGCAATCCTTATCAAATATTCGGATGCTGAAGATCATTTGAAATCTCTTCATACAATAAAAAAATATTTTGCAAAATGAAAATGTTAAATAAGTTTTATTTATTACCTGTTATACACATTAATTTAAGCCACTTAAAATGCCACAAATATTTGGCTTTTTTCCCCCGTAGAACATCAGTTTAACTTCGTTGCCAATTAGTGGGTGCGGAAGATGCTGCCTTAGAAAAACAAGCCTTTTCCAAAAAAAAAATAGCAACAAACTGGTTTCCAATTTTACAAAATTTTTAAGGCAGAAAACAACAATTATACTTAAACAGCCATTTACTGGTACATCAGACAAAAACAACCCAACTAACCGACAATTAAATGTGACTAACGAAACCCTCTGCCAAAGTACAGCAGTGGAAGTTGCAGAGACAATTTGAAAATCTACCGGCTCAGCGGTTATTCAACTTTTTTAAGTTTCTATTTATTTATTGTTTTTTTTTTTTTTTAATTTTCTTTATTGTTTAAATTTTTTCATAAAAAAAAAAAACAACAGAAAATAAATACGAATAATTGCAGTCAATCGACAACAAACAAATTCGTCGTTCAGAGTTGCGATTTCTTAATTTGAAAAAACGTAGTACTTGGAAATGCAGTCAGTCAAAGTATAAAATAGATGCAACAACTACAAAAAAAAAACTAAGGAAATATAAATAATTTTTTTTTTATATATTTTCGAAGTTGTTGGTTTTTTCGCAATTTTTGTTAAATTCGTAAAATTTTTGTTTTATTCGTTGGAAATTTATGTTTAACCTTTTAACTCAATTTGTTTAAGTAATCTAAATAAACCACAAATTCATAGATACATAAACATTTGTGCATAAGAGTCATAATGTTTATTAACTTATCTTTATTCAAAATTTCAAAGCCATTAAACAGTAGATAGTTCCACTGATTCACGCATAATAGAGCTAATTTTATGCAAATTCAAAAGCCGCTTTTAATAAACTATTAATAAATAGCAAGATGAGTTCAAAGTTACTCAATATTAGGTGATAAGCAAACAACAGAATTAAACTTAAACTAATTATTTATATTAAAGTTGCTTATGCCTTTGATAATAAAACAACATACATTAAGGGTAATCACTATGGTCATTGTGCAAATACCACTATCAAATGTCGCAAATTTACTATATATCTAACAATTAATTAATTTCTGGAAAAAAATATTTATTTTTTTTTAATTTTTCAAAGAGTTATGTTAATCTGAGTTCATACGGCTCATGTCTTATTGACAAGATTCTTCCTTTTTCTTTTTTGAACATGAATTGGCGTTCAAATGATTCATGTCATGTTGACGACATGTTTTTTTTTTTGTATAGTCGTGCGTTTGCATGTGTGCTTTTTTGATAACGAAAACAATAACCAAATTAAACAACGAATGAAAAACCAAAACGTAAAGACAGTACATGCATGGTGGAATAAGCAGGTGGCATCGTTACGGCAACAAATACAACATTACAACAAAAATGGAAATTATATCACCTTTTACGTCAAAAAATACTTTAAACAAAAATCAAAGCGTACCGCTGAAAGTGATAAATTAAATAAATTTTTAGCCAATTTTTGTTTAATTATGGTCAATATCTTATTTATTTTAATTTAAAATTATCAAAAACTTTAATAAAATACAATAATCAAAGCACACAACGCACTGTGGCTGAAAATTGAATTTCATCGGCCAAAAGTCCAATTTTTTGTCATCGCCGATTTCAAAAATTTTAATGTCATTCGATAGCAAACATATTAGGACCTAAAAACTAGATTAAAATATTGATAATTGTGGCACTGGCATGCTGCTGAAAACAAATATTTTATGCTGTTTTAGAAAAAAATTAATTTTTGTAAATTTGATCAGAACTAAATTATGATTTCTCGCAAACCGTTATCAATAATGGGTCGAAATTTTTTTTGTTATATTAGTGGGATAGCAGTTTTTAAAAAGTGGTTCATTACATCACTGTATCATTTATACCTGATGTGTTATTAAATGTTTCCCCAGGTTCTATATTTTAGTTAAATCCGAATTTTAGAGGAGTAGAACTTGTTAGGGTCAAAATGGGTTAAAGAGGTTTTAGTACCATCAGAAAGCTGAAAGTGTCCTCTTTAACCCCATATATACTTGTTCAACTGTTTGGAACTGTCTGTTGAACACTTTTTTCATTTTAATGAAATTACTCGCAACATTTTTTTTTTTGCTATTTTTATTTAAGCTGCTCATATGACTGAAATATAACACAAGGCTTTACGAACGTTTTGTTTTGAAAATTTATTTTGCTTCTTAGGAACGGCTGAACATATTTGAATGAAATTTTAAACTGTCATAGCCGGATAGCTTTTGAGTTGAATTGAAAGAATGGAGGGTCGGGAGTGTGACTTGCGGACCTCTAAAATTGGTAACCTCGGAAATTCAAACTTTTAAAAAATTCAGCAAAAATATTTTATGGATTTCAAAAAAAATTAAATTTAAGGTGTGCTACAAAAAATATGCTTAAATTTTTAGGTTATCTCCTTTGCCTTTGGAGATATTCGGATAGAACGGATTTTTTGGCTTGATTTTATAACGGTTTTTCTAGTTTTTTAATCGGATGGATTATGTTTTATGTCAAACTCTTATCAATAGTGGGTTCAATTTCGGCAGAGGTAAAACTTCAAGGTCTACTTAATCATACAGCTCAGCGTTTACTACAATCACTTAAAGGAGATGATGATTAAAAAAATATGGGAACTGCAAGTTAACTCTCTTTTGCAAATGGGGATGTGATGGTTCTTCTGGACAGAAACAATACAAGCAATCTATATGTGAAAATACTTCAGATACAGATATGTTCATGGTATCATTTGTTCCATGGCGATTGGTAAAGAATTTGGAACACTCGGAGCCTTCGACCAGTACGATGCAAACAAAGGATATTTGGGAAATCTCACACCATCTTCTACAAAATACTGCAGACCAATTAAATTTGAATTTAAAAAGGAAACTGCTGTTACCATTAAAAATGAAATCAGTTATATAAGAGCCCAAATTGCAACACTACGGCCATTAGAATTAGAAATAGATGGACATATAATTGAAAGTGCTAACGATGATAGACGGTAAAGTAGGCCAGGCTTTGACTGACACAAAGGCTTCATCCAGCTGCATTATATGACAAACCACATCAAGCAAATTAAACCAAGTCCCGGAGAAATCATTAGATAATACTAATGCATATGAATTTGGATTATCGCCGCTACATACAAGAATACGAATTATGGAGCACATACTAAAAATCAGTTATGATTTGGATTTTGGACCTACAGGATCAATAAGAAACAATGAAACCAACAAGGATTTAAGAAGTATAAAAAAGAAGCATGTTCAGGATAAAAATTCGCAAATATGGCTTTATTATAGACCAACCAAAACAAGGATCAGGCAATACGAATGAGGGAATACAGCAAGAAGGTTATTTTCTGATCCCAAAAAAGCATCTGAAATAACAGGTGTTGATATAAGTCTTATATAAAGATTTAAAACAATCTTTGATGTACTTGCATGCAATGAACAAATTGATTATAGAAAATTTGGGGATTATGCCAAAGAAACAGCTCGAATATATACTATCAAATATCCATGGAGAAATATGTCTTCAACGGTTCATAAAATCCTTAATCATGCATAGGATGTCATTAGGCATCATTAAGTACCACTAGGAGATCTGTCAGAAGAAGCCCAGGAAAAAGGAATAAAGATTACAGATTTTATAGGGAGCACAATACCAGAAAAATGTCACGAGATTTTACGAACGAAGATCTGTTTAATATATTGTTGGCAACGTCAGATCCGCTCATCTCTAGCATTCGAAGTCAATGGAAAGTAGAACATCGGGACTTAGATGAAGAAGCAAAAGGGCTGCTACAGGACAAAGATAATACAAAACCAAATATTGAATATTTGGAAGCAATTTTCCAACCGAATCAATAGTAGATATAATAAATTTTATTGTTATTTAAGCAAAAAATATGTTTTTGTCCTTATTGTTATTTAAATAAAAAAAGAAAAAAAAATTTTAAAATTTACACTTATTTATTTTTTTAATCTAAAAAGTTTTCTAGTGGAACTGGTTCCAGTTGAACCTGTTGTAGAGTTGAAAATGTAGAAACCTATTCACAAAATGATCATAGGCATTATTACATGCCTATACATTTTTTTTAAAGGTATAGTGGCATATACGAGGCGAATGTATATGCATATAAAGGTAATATGAATACGAATTTGTCCAGAAATATATATATATATATATTTTTATTATATTTTTCAAAAGAAAACATTAAGTGTATGCTTGTAGAAGCAAATTATAGTCAGTTTGACATTTTTACTCCCATATGCCCTATTCCAAATCAAATTTTTCAAACAAAAAAAAAAAAAAAAATTATTTGAGTAAAAAATTCTAATAATTCAGCACACCGATTTTTATACATTTAGAACAGTAATGTTTTCTAATATGTCCATTATTTTCTAGAAAATTCTGAGCAATATCGAATGGTAAATTATATTGCTTTTATTGAAAAAAAAAATTTAAAGCCGTTTTCCGGGATTGGGAATTTGGGTATTTGTTTATCAAAAATGGGGATGTTTTTCAGTCCACTGTTTTAAGAACTTTTTAATCTACATAACTGCCAAAATTCATAATGATACCTTTATTCATGTTAGATTTATAGAATGTCAAACATTAAAATTATTAAAATATAGTGTAAATGAATAAAAGCGCTTTCAATATGAGTAAAAAATAATATTTTTAAGGTTTGACATTCCATAAATCTCACATGAATAAAGGTATCATTATGAATTTTGGCAGTTATGTAGATTAAAAAGTTCTTAAAATAGTGGGTGGAAAAAAATCCCACTTTTTTAATAAAAAAATACCATAGTTCTCAATCTCAATCATTAGCATTTTCATACTAAATGCTAAAAAACATCAAAAGTTCAACTTTGACCTTAAATTTCTCAACAACTACTGAACGGATTTTAACAAAATTAAAACTGTAAAAAAGTTCAAGAAGTCTTCTCTCCTGCAAAAAAAAATTGCAAAATTATCTCTATCGGTTCAAAAGTTACAGATTTTTGGCCGATGAAAAACGATTTTCAGCCACTGTGCAACGTGGACTTTTTGTAAACATAAACAAAACTTTGACATAAACCTAGACAAACAATGCAAGAGCAAAAAATCGTCATCTGGCGTAGTGCTGCCACCTGTTTATTTCACCATGAGTACATGCATCTGTGTACTCGTTTCTTTTCCCCTCGTCCCTCTTGCCTATTAAGTAGCAATCTTGTCAATAAGACATGAGCCGTATGAACTCAGACTTAGTTCCGTTGTTTTGAACTCATGCTTTCTTCAATAAAAACACGATACTACAATGAAATTAATTTATTTTGCATTCGCAAAATGTAGAATAATTCAAAACCTTTTTCTGTTTTTATAAAATACTAGCGGATACTCGTCGTAGTTCTATTTTTAAAAAAATGCAAAGCCATAAAGGTGCAGGTGCTGCCATTTCTTGTTAGAAACTTTAATTCTTTTTAAATGCAACTTAAAAGGTTTAAAACTTCACTAAGTTGTATTAAGAGCTAGTTTACACTATCTCACAAGTCTTACGTATTCCGTAATACTTTGTGAGATAGAAATCTAATGAGTTTTGTTCACACCATCACACAAAGTATAACCACTCACACAAAAAATAAAATGCAACCCTGATTCAATGAAAAGTATTATTGTTTAGAAATTTTTCAAAAAACGGTGAAGTCGTATGGGATGTCAAACTTTTTTCATAATACTTGTCATTTTCGTGGCACATTGCATTCACACTATAATACTTTGTCATGTTGCTTGAGTTTTTGACATGTATTAATGCAAAGTATAATAGTGCAATCTAGCCTTAATCTGTTACATTTTTAAGTAAATTATTCCACGAATCATATTGACAGCGGGATCTCCAACTGGTTTACTGATAGAAAACAAATCGTTCGATAAGTCTGTATTAGGAACAATTAAAATTTGTACATAATACCTTATCTGGTAATGGGGAAATTATTTACAAAGCTCAATGATAATAAATAAATGTACATACATATATTGCCTTGCTCGTGGTCGTATGATTACATGCTGCCTCTTTACTGGGCAAATGCCGTCTATAAGTTTCCTCCACCTTGGTCGACGTTCGGCTAAATTTCGAACTTTGCCTTGGTGTTAAAAGTTCTTCCCAGACTATGGGATATGGACTGCATTTCCTTTAGTGTGGATCGTCGCCAGGTGGTTTTGGACCGTCTTCTTTTTGTCCTTCCTCAGGGGTTATAAATTTCTTCAGTTAGTTTTCGAAGTGAGGGCCACATTATCGTCTACGAAAATAAACGTTTATATCACCCGTATCAGAACAGATCTGATTTAATAAGAAATGCATTACAAAAATTCAATACCTACTATGAATTATTATAACTCAATGGAAATAAAAATGTGTTAAAGAATATTATCAAGTAACAAGTTAAAGAATATTATCAAGAACAAGTAGTAGTGATTTTGCTTTAAATAGTATTTGCAGTTATAGTTACGTACTAACGATTTTCGCTCATAAAATGTAAAAAAAACTAGCGCTAGTGGCGGTTAACACACGTCAAGTTTGACTCGTCAAGTCTTGAGTTTTTAGGAAGACCGCAAACCGGCACTTACTATTGACATAAAGCATTGTACTTTACGCCCCGTATAAATCAACAGTGTTGATTAAGCCCTATAAAAAGATGACTTCTGTTTATATATAGGGCTACCAGATGAAGTTGGGAAAAAACGTCTCTAATCAGGACAGTAAAAATTTAAAATTTTAATAATTTTCAAATTAACAAGATTTTGTTTGTCGTGCTTGATTCCCAATCTTTATTCTTGATAAAAACAATGAAATTTATAGTTGATGGGACAAGCTATTCCTATCCGCATTTCCTGATGCCAGATCATCAGGAAACCTTTTTCCAAATCCTCAGGAAAAACTAAGGATATTATACAAATAAAACTGTAAAGCGAATAAAAATTTTGAGCAACAGCTTAACTTGTAACAATATCAAAGCTTAAAGAAAAACAACAACAATAACAGTGAGTTTATCTTTTCTAACATTCCCCACTAAACGCAGAGAAAAAACATTTTTAAATATGGTCACCTCCAACAAAACTATTTTTAAAGAACACCAAAAGTAATGAAAAAAGTTAGAATAACGGCGGAAAACCTAAATTTTTAATGAAAACTCGACTTGTGCGGCCTCTAAACCTCTTCTGAAAAATCTTAAAACAAAATCTAAAAATTTTTTTTTTATCTACATACATATGTATGTATGTATGTATATCAATGAAATTTCGATTAATCATTTTTACAACGATGGGAAGAAATTTTATCAGGATTGTCCATTTGTCCAATAAAGGTACGCATTCTAATACGCCTAAAATTTTAGTTTTTTGCTTCTGAAAAGTTCTATAGATTTTTAAATCATATTTCAATGAAATTTCAATCTTTTTAATAAGCCAATGCCATTTACTTACACATACTTTGTTTTGGGTACTCAATTTACAAACAAGTATGTACAGATATGTAAAAAAAGTACTTATGTTGTACTTTTATTGGTATCTGTAAATGTATTCTTTGAATTACGAAACCAGTTTTTCTGTTTTAATAATTTTTTTATTTTGTCTTTATTCGTTTTGCTCACTTAATAACGGAATAATTTACAATGATGCGCGACATTTAGAGATTTTCAAAGAATCAGTATTGGTTACAGACAGTTTCGCAAGTTTTTCTACGTTCTATTCCATTCGTACTTGATTTAAAGTGTTGAATCTTTTTGAATTATGGTCAATTACATTTCAAAGGGATATTTTTTAATACGAATTGATAACATAGATCGGGTGAACGAGATCTTTTAACTCGTGTAGAGTTATAGGTTCTTTATCAGAAATTTTTTTTTTGTGGAAAAACCCCCTAATAAAAAAATTAAATAACTAAAGTTTTCGCTAGTATTTTCTTTACAACAATCTTTAAAGAGAGCGATAGGCATCTTGCTCTTAAAAAATATCGATGCAACATGAAGTGTAAGCAATTGTGCATGTATGAATGTTTAAATCAGGAATGGGTAATGCAGATTTTTTAAAGGTGACGTATTTTTACAAAAAAGTTCTTTTTAGAAAACAAAGCTCACTAACTTTATTATTACTAAAAAAAAACCCTTTAGTAAATAAAATAGTCAGTTGCAAAAAACACTAACTATAAATTAACTTTTTTTTAAATGACTACAAATTGGTTTAAATGTCATGCAGATATCAACCAAAAAGGCACACGTAAAACACAAATAAAAGCAAAATAAGTAAAACAAGCATGCCATGAAGTCAAATGAAAAAATATATACAAACATTTTAAAATAATTAAAAATTAAATCAATACAAATCTGTTTATGTACTAGCAATTATGTGGCGTATTTATTTCAGGACTACTATACATCATCATTTTGGGCAGTTTAATGCACAATTTTCATAAATAATTATTTCTATATCAAAATATATAAAGATGTATATATGTATGCATGTTCATATGTACATACATATGTATATTTTTTGACAAAAATTATTTTAAATTTAAATAATTTATTATAAACTGACAATACTTTTAATTAATTACAAATAGGTTGAAAAATAAGTAGTTAGTAGTCAGTTAAAAAGTCATGCAAAGATGGCCAATTGACTACTGCCTATGACATGCCTATGTTAAAATAGTGAGTCGTCGACAAGGAAAAAAGTCACTTAATCAACTAGTTGTGGTTATAAAAAAACCAGTTTGAAGTTAGTTATAAATGTGTTTGACTTCCTACAGGGAAATTAAAAATGCTGACACAGATACATAGTAAACATTTTTGAAATTCCCCAAAATTTTTAAACAGGAAATTTCTGGAGTTTTCTCTAAAAATTTTGGACTTAAGTTTTTATCAATGTCGAAACAAAATAAGGCCCACTTTTCGACCACGGAAAATAAGAACGCATTAAGACTTAGATTCGGGGCAGGTCAAAATATTATACATCAAAATGTTGGGAACTACCTCTAGATTTCCAAAACTTTTAACAATTCATTGAAGACATTTTGCAAAAAATTGTCGAGAATGTTTTTTTTAAGTTTTTGTAAATATGTAATATAAAGTTTTATAACGGCAATAAAATCGTCATTAACTTATATTTTGGCAGCAAGGTGACACTGCAACGAACACTGATGGTGGGAAAGAGGTTTATATAGGAACCGCATTGTAAGTTCAACCTCGGTTTCAGTCAAGAATAAAAGTTTCAATTAAATTTAAATTTATTTCATGTTGTATAATTAAAAAAAAAGTTTAATGAAAATTTAATTGAATGAGCTTGAGCCTAATTTAAATCAAATTTAGATTAAAAACCAAACACAGTTCGATTAACCACAAAGAACCGAATGTTTAATAAAATTTTACAATTTAACGAAATTGTTTTTTTTACTTAAAGAAACAGAAATATTAAGAGTATCGACCAACTAAAGCAACAATTAAAATATATGAATGAATTGTCTTTAACATTATGAAACAGGAATGTGAAAGCTTTTGATTTTAAGTAAATTCTAGGGTATAACCTCAAATGATGCTTAAAGTAAATTCCTTTAATTTTTTTTTTAATTTTTTGTATTGCAATCAAGAGATTTGAAGGCGATGCCAAGCATTTTGAAATAAAAGACAAGTTGAGCGATTTATTCTGAATTTTTAGGTCAAAAAAATATTTCAATCAATCCAATTAATTAGTTTTTAATTTTTTTTTATTTCTAGGATTAACCTGCTGAATTAATGAATTGGTTGTTAAGCAAGATGTGGCAGTCAGACGTCACAACATTAGGTGATGGGCTATTCTCTTGATTCTGATTGGTAGCCTAAATTACCTTGATTTATTGTTGTCGTTCATAGTCAAGTGACAAATCCCTCAGCCACTTTGTAGCTCCTGGCCTGTTATTAGGAAAGGGTACATTTTCTGTCGGTGCCTGTTTTTAACAGCCGTACCTAAATAAGAGCGGAATGCGGAAGGTTTTCTTCCACTAAACTTTTACGCTCATATGCCAAACCAAAACAAGAGCGTTAACTTTATGTTACTAACAGCAGTGTTAACTTTCTTGCTTAATTAAACCCATATAATTGAAATAAAAAAATTGAGATTAAACCGCTGAATTGCCTAAAAGTAGCTAAATTGCCGTTAACTGTTAAAAATAGCGGCCAACTTCACTATTAAACGTGCTGTCAAAATCGGAACGCCGCGCTATTTAGGGATGCTTCATACAAATTGTATGAGCATGACAATTTTTGACAGCTAAAAAACGCGTTCCACTTTTGTTGAGGTACGGCTGTAAGAATTCTTAAAAATAAACAATAGTACTGCATTTTCCATGCCTGGTTTAAATGTAAATATACAACAATTACCAAATCACTGCAGAAAGACAGATGAATTACATTATAACGAAGACTGCGAAGTTTGTCGTACGTTATTTTAGAGTAGAGTACACCGGCAAGAAATAATGCACACAAGCTCACAAACGACTCTCGCAAAAACCTGCCAAAACTAATGATCAACAGTTATTAATAAAGGTTACCACATTAAAGTAATTTTAAAAATTGACAGTCCGTTTTTATTTCAAATCAGAATTAGCACTATTAAAACTATTTTATTGTTTCTAAGAGTATGTATAAGCTTTAAGGGCATAATAAACCTCACAAATGGCTTGGCAAACATGTCAAAATTTTACGTTTGTACAAACATTTTGTGTTGTTAATTGGGGTGTTTGCTGTTTGGACAAACATTTGAAGCAATGTTTGCAGAAATATTAAAAACTTTTAATATTTGGCAGACATGTTGGATATTTGTCAAACTTTTTGTGGCGTCTAATGCTTAATGTATTCAATTCAATTAATTTTTAATATTTTTAATATTTTAATTTTTAATTTTTTTAGTAGTATTGCTTGCCACAAAACAGCTCGTTGTTTTAAAACTGTTTACTTAAAATTTTTTGCCTTTATTTTATAATTTCTTCTTCGTTTTAAGCTAGAAGCAATAAAATTGCCGCAGCACTATTGGCATCTGCATTCATTGAAAACAAAACAAAAATGAAAATTAATGTTTGAACGGAGAATATTTGTGTTGTTTATTGGCAAACCCCAAACGGAAATAATGTGTGTGTTTGCCAAGCATTTTGTGTGGTTTGTTATGCCCTTTAGTGTCCGACGGGTTCGGTTATGGATTTCGGCAAAAAAATTATACATCGAACTATTTATGAAATTATATAGTAATTATCATGTAATTATCATGTAGAACTCTAACAAGAACAGGACGAAAATGTTGTTGTCAAATAAAATCAATATGTATTTGACTGAACTTTGTAGTCCTCGAAATACAGATATATTTCAATAATGGAACTCCAGTCCATTTATAAATCTTGGGGCCGTAACCAGAAAGAACCTTTAAGTTATTTAGTGCAACTGGACAACGTTATTCCGGCCGAAGAAATAATTTTCATAGCATAAAAGCGTGCTATTCTGAAATGTTATATTGGGAAAAAATCATCGTGAAAATTGGGTGTTAGTTGAATGGGTGAATTTAATAGAATTTGATATTTAGTTCTTTATAATGTAGATATAAAACGTGTTGACTGGGTTTTTGTTCAAAATACTCAATATTTTCAATAGGATTTTCTCAAAACTGCAATAAAAATGCCCCTTTGAAACTTTATTCCTAAAAAAAAACGAAGTGTCTAAAATTTATTTCCCAAAATATCCAAAACAATTAATATTATAAAAGTTAACTTAATTATATAAAGAAGTAGCTAAACATTTGTTTATTAAAGTTACCGCCCCTGGCACCCCTTAATTAGGAGCTGGAGCTAATAAACCTCCAATGATCTTGGGAATATGACAGCAGTAGAAGTTGAGTAGCAACAGTACCCGGGGGGTAGCTCACTTTCAGGCCGAACTCTCTACAAATTATACAAAATCAGCCATTTAGTGGAATTTTCAGAATTTCCCTTCACGCGACTTTGGGTTCAAACCACAACCTTTCGTCAAAAGAGCATCTATACGTTGCATCTCATACATCATTACGTATGAAAGTGCAACCTTAAATGTACTTATTATCAGAAAAGTGGAACTTTTCCAAAGACAGGAAGCAATTCTCGCAAGAAGTATACCAACGTAGGCATGAACCAATAGTCAGTTCGCTGCCACGCCACCGGTACCAGATAGGATCTCTGGCCAGCAGCGTTTGTAAAATATCGTGAACATTCTTTGAGATCTGCCAATTTTGGATTTCTGCCGAATTCACAGGTATTGGCTGCACCTGATTATGCCCAGGAGTATGTAACACCAGAATTAAGCTTAAAATCATAATGCCCGACCGAAGGTCACCTATGCAGTGGAGTTTTAGTTAGTAAAGCCGGTGTTTGTTGCACCATAGAGAAGAAAATCCTTGGGCCCGGCTATACAAGGAATTTTAGTGAGCTATTCTGGATTAAAAAATTCGGGATTTTATGGATCGCGTATATCACCCCAACCCAAATAAGTTTGTGTGTTTAAAACTACACGCAGAGAAAAAATATGGTTGGGCATGGTTACGGCAACAACACTATGTTTAATGTAACAATATATTTTTGTCGTACACAAATAATTGTTATTTTTATTTAATATCAACAATATTATAGTTACTGTAAACATATCAATGTTTATCGCAATTATGAATTTGAGTATTGTAGACCGAAAAATAATTATTTTTCTAACATCTTAATTATGATAACTTTCTAAACATATTATATTTCTCACAACCATATCATGATATTTAATAGCCATAACATGATAACTTTCTATACATTTATCATATTTTGTTAAAGATGCAATCAAAATATTTTTACTCTAATCATATTATGTTGGCGCCATTTGTAAAATAATTTTGAAGACATTGTGTCGTTTTTTTATTTGTGAGCGGTTAAACAATTAAAAGATAAAATTCCATAAAAATAATAAGTTTAAAGAAATTAAAAAATTAAAATATTAGCGGAGTTCATTCAAGTATTAGTGATGTAATATTGCAAATGCAAAATATCATAGTTTTTTTGTAAAATCCAACAACAAAACACACAGAGATTTCGTTATATTTTATGAAAGTGCTACAATATTTCTGTGGTTTTCATGGGCAACCGCGTATGTCTTAAAACAAATTGTTCAGGAAAGCCGAAAAACCATTCTAGATCAAACTATGGGCTAGGTATTGCACATTTTATTAAATTACGTTAAAAAATCGGAATTGATCCATCTTTTTTCAAAAAAATATAAAGAGCGTTCAAAATTAGGCAATATGGCATCAACATCTTAAAATCGAAAAGATGGACACACGCGGTTGCCCATGAAAACCACAGATTTTTCATTTGCTCTTTTGCAAGCCTTATATTGAACTCCGCTATTTGATTAACATTAAGAAAAATTGTAAAAAGCCACAAAATAAAAAATCGATTCAAAAATATTTAAATTTATTTTGTATTTTTATGACAGCTATGAAAGGTGCTGTATCATAATATGATTGCTTCTAAATTTATTATGATTAACATAACAATAATATGATTAATTTCTTAGCTTATTATGATTAACAGAATAATAATATGATTAAGAGAAAAATATTATGATGTAATGGTACGAGTATATTTAGTCATAATATGATTCAATAATAATCTTAATATGGTGACTACAATCATTATATGTTGCTCTTAGAATATGTTTACCACAACCATGTTTTTTCTTTGCGTGTACTTTATAAGAATTATTAAATAAAAATAGGAAAATTAAATTGTTCATGAGTTTTTTGGATCTTTTTCACCATTTTTGGATATAATTTCCATTTTTCTATTCTGGTCCATTTTCGTTAACGTTGGGCGATTTTGCTTAGGGTTATTTTGTTGGCAGCCGTTTCTTGAAATAAAGCAAATATTTTACTGAGTGTAAACAAAATAAGGCATTTGTTGTAACTGGCATAAAGTTACGAAATTAAATTTTCAGTATTATAGTCTAAGTTTTGACGAAATGTAGGCGAATAATCCTAAAAGCTGAGAAAACTAATAAACTTTTGTATGGATTTTAAAAACACTTCAAATCTTACTTCTTCTTTTGTTCGATATTTGTATACCCTCCACCACAATTAGTTGTGAAAAGGGTATACCAAGTTTGTCATTCCGTGTGAAATTTTTTTATTATTCATCTCAGACCCCATTAAGTATATATATTCTGGATCCTAGAGTAATTCTAAGTCGATTTAGCCATGTCCGTCTGTCTGTCCGTCTGTTAAAAACACGCTCACTTTCGAAAAACTCAAAAGAAAATTGCTTGCAGTTATCCTTAGCAGTTTGGGATTGAAATCCAGCAAAATCGGTTCAGTAGGACCAGAGCTATGAATCAAAATGTGGAACCACAACCTAAAAAAATGGATAATTTTTTTAATAAAACTAACATAAATAGTGGAACAATGCACAGAATGATATAAGATTTTGCAAAAATTTTTTTTATTCGACGCTGTTAAATTTCGTGAAGATCCGTCTATAATTTACCCTAGGCCCCATATAAACCCTACACCCGGAAAAGAGTAAAGTACGCCTAAAACCATAATTAATAATGCTATCATAACAAAATTTGACTCGTTAAATTTTTCGTCTTTTGTGAATACATAAAATCAAAAGTTGTTAACAGATTTTAATCATTTATAGCTTGTTTTGTTTGCAATGTTGTTTTTTATATGACTGCATAAAATTGGAAGCATTCCAGCTCGCAAGATACTTCGACATTGTCTGAATCAGACATTTCGTGCAAATGTCTGACTTCATTCTTAGAGACTTTGTTCAGATTTCTGTCAGACATTAAATATACTTACTGTCTGGCCGTTTTCGCATGGATATATCGGGGGGAATTTATGTACAGATATGTCCAATAGAATTCCGACGGAATTCATTCAGATTTATCTAACGAGACTTATTATTTTTTTAAAATAATGACAATTGTCAATCAGTTGGAAATAATTTTAATTTTATTTTATTTGTTCAAGATAAAAAGCATATAAAAGGTACGTACGTGTAAAATTTATAATTATGTACATATTTTGCAATAAAATTATTTCTTTCGGCTATCAATTCGAAAGCATAAAAAATCTCGGCTAACACATCAGAACTTCCCATGCCTTTTTCATTAGATTTCTGTTAGATATCTATTAGAAATGCCGACAAAAAACCAAAATTTCCCACGTCTGTCAGAATTCGTGTCAACCACGTCATACGTTTTTGGGTCAGAAATCTGACAGAATTCGTATACGATTCCGACTTTTTTGCCGACGTTTCTCTCAGATATCTGAACGACGTCGGACTATTTTGCTGGCTGGGATAGCTGCATTTTTGAATTTTTTTATGAATTTTTAAAAACAAAATTTCCGAAATTTTAATAAAAAAATTATTTATTTATCCAGAAAAAAAAATTATGTTTCTAAAACGGCTGCGCATATAAGAAAAACGTTTACGTTTACGTTTCTTAAAGTAAATTTAATTGCGGAATTTCGGTTTTTTTAGTTTTTTAATAAGCTAAAGCGTTTTTGAGTTACGCGAACATATGTTGTGCAACTTCCTTAATTTTCGAAATAACGGTATATCTCGAAAACCAAAGCTAACCTAAAAAAACGGCTAGCACCACTGGATTCAGCGACCCCGAATTAGATTAAAAATCTTTCTTTCGTATCATACTAAAATATTAAACAGCAAATACTTTAATCTATGTATACAATATATAATTTCTTAGTATGTCAGGATGTTTGCATGTATGTCCTATTCTTTCCGCAACTTTCTGAAGCCATCTGATGACATAGGAAGCTGAAATTTGGCACACTTGAAGTACTTTCTCTGCCGAAGATTGTTGCGTAGTCATATTTTTGATTTTCGGCTTTTCAACTAGTATAACTATAAAGATCTGATAGAAAAGATGTTTTTTTTTATTATATGGGGAACTTTGGGCCCTCATTATACCATGCCCCAAGTGCTCCCTTCTGGCCCATGCCAGCGCCGGGCAGTCACACAGTACATGCTCCGTCGTCTCGTCCCCGTCTAGACACAGTCTGCAGTCCTGATCCTCAGCCAGGCCCATCCGATATAGGTGGTATTTGATCGTGTGGTGACCAGTCAGATAGGCCACCAGCAGTCGCAGATCCCATCTGCCGAGACCATTCGTCCTCATTACTTTCCCGGTAGAGATGAATTTCCTTGCCTGACGCATTCCGGAAGCGATACCCAGTATCCCCTATGTTCGCCCAGAGCCCAGTCCTCCATGAGGGACTGGACCCCTGCTCAACTTAATCCACAGAAGGGCTCGGGACCCATCATCCGGGCGTTAGAACCAGCCCTGGCCAGCTCATCAGCCATTTTATTACCCGGGATCCCTGAGTGCCCCGGCATCCAGCAGAGCGTCACGCTGCTCCTTGTCCCCAGCTCCTGTAGCTTTCCACGGCACTCCGCCACCAGCTTCGAGGACATTCTCCGAGAAGAGAGTGCTTTAATGGCCGTTTGGCTATCAGTGAAAATCACAATACTGCCGCCAACCATTCCCCTATCAAGAATGTTGCTGCAACACACATCAATGGTGCAAATCTCGGCCTAAAAAACACTCGGTGATTCGTCCATTGCCATCGAGAGTCGTGTATTAGGTCCAAAAACCCCTGCACCCACTCCGTGCTCCAATTTTGACCCGTCAGTATACCAGTGCAATTCATGGTTTCCCCGTCATGGATTCCCAACACTCTAGGACCTCTCGTTCGGAATGATTGCCCTGAACCTTCTGTTGAAGACCAGTTCCGTGGTCATTATGTCTGCCCTTGTACAGACAGATAGGCCCGGAGCCATGTCCATCAAGCTAGCATGCCCCTGGACCTCAATAAGTCCCGATGTTAGCTTGATCCTAAGCAGACTGAACATAGCAGTCCTCCTTATATGGATTTGTAGGGGCAGTATGCCCACTATAACCTCAAGTGCTGACGTCGGACATGTGCGCATTACCCCCGTCAGGGCCAGACACACCATCCGCTGCAGCCTGTTGCACTTCCTCATTGCAGTCTCCTGCCGAATCTTAGGCCACCATACCAATGATCCGTAAGTAATTATCGGTCTGACCATCGTAAAGTATGTATAGCCATTTTACCATACTTGGACTAAAACCCTAAGTTCTCCCAAAGAAGCTCTTGCATGCCCAGAAGGACCTTACCGCCTTGCCGAGAGTTTGATCCAAGTGCGAGCTCCAATTGAGCCATCTGTCCAGAACAATTCCCAGATATTTGACCTCATTGGAGTACTCAACCTCCATTCCGTCCACTACTAGCTTCTCAAGCCTGTAGTTGTACCTCCTCGTGAACGGTATCACGACCGCCTTGTTAGGGTTGATACTCAACCCCCTTTCATGGCACCATCCAAGAACCTTATAGCACTCTAACTTGTTTTACAATCATTTGGTAAAATATTTTAAATTCATTAATATGTTTCGAAAAACATTGACTAAATGCTGTTTGCCACAATATAATAAAGGTACAGTGTATTTTACTCATTTTGTTAATTTTTACAAAAAAAAAAATAAAAACATGTTCAACGTTACCGTTGTGATACTAAAGTATAAATTTTACCCTTTTTCGAAGATCTGATACCTGTTATGACCCTCTTTTTAAATTATACTTTTTTATAATTTTCACCTATTTTGTGACACTTTCTGACCCTTTTTTGGATATAGCACTCACATTTTGTTTTTTGTCAACACTACGGAACAGTAGTGCTAAACGAATGTTTTCGAAATAAGCATTGCTTGATATGGAACAAACAAAAAGTAGAAACTTACAATTCCATGCTTTCTTCTCCTAATTTGTTTGAAGCGGAGATGGAGGAATGGACTTTAAGTGAAGCAAACATAACTCATATAACATATTTGATATTTTTATGGTGGTTTCTTTTCAAAAAAAAATGTGATATTTTATTAAAAAAATGGATTTGGTGTTCGTTTCTTATAATTGTTTTGCTTTCTTAAAAAGTTGCATGTGTTATTCTAAAAAATTCACCCTTAATAATGGCATAATGTATTGAACTTTTTGCCCATTTTTGATTCGACAGGTTGAGAGTGCTCTGTAAAATAGGTGACTTCAGTTTATGTATGGGGCTATTTTCAAAACGGCGACGATTGCCTCAAAGAGCAACGCTAAAATTTAAAAACTCGGAAAAGTTTGCAAAAATAGCAGCATAAAATTGATTAAATGTAGTACCTAAATCTAACAGGAATGAAATTATTAATCCGATTTCCGTATGGAATGAAAACATTCGGTAAAAATTGCTAAATTAGCGGAAATTCCCAAATATTTGGTAACAGCGGTATGATAGCAAAGTCTAATATTTATTTTTTTTTACGATTTTATAAAAGCTTTAAATAATCAGAAAACTGAAAAGAATAAATCGCTTCAATCGCGAACATGGCTATAATTCGCGAACGCTTGCAAAATTTAAAACAAACCCTAAAACTTATTTGAAATCGCTTAATCGGTTAAAAAAGAAAATATCGGAAAAATAACTTATAAAGCATTAAAAAATTAGCTATAATGATAAAGAACAAATTTTTTGTCAGGTGTTAAAAACAGGACAGGGCATTCCATAAAAAAATTAAGTTTTGTGAGCACTTCCTGCTTGAAATAAATATTTTTTGTTTGACATTTTTCATTTTTCGAATTTATTCTATGAGCTAAATTTCAGTTATGTATTTTATAAAGCTTTTTTGTAATAGTTCTATACCTACAATTTTTCAGAAATGACTTTATACACTACCAGACTATTATATTGTATTTTCTTTTTACATTTTACCTTAGCCTTCCGTTGGAAAGCAATGAGGTATATTGAATGTACAGAAAAATTTACAATTATTAGACACCAGCAGAATGTAATGCATTTTCTGGCCCGCTACGGCCGTCGTCAGCATTCTTTGTGTCTCACTGGATAGTGATACTTTATAAATTGAATGTATTTACTCAACTATTTTAAGAAATAGAAACTGGGAATTATTTCCTTCCGAAGGTAACTTTATATTATATTCAACATTTTTCATTTTTCGAATTTATTCTATGAGCTAAATTTCAGTTATGTATTATTATTATTATTTTATTAAGCTTGAGGTCTCTTTTTTTTTTTAAAAAAATATTAAATTTATTGAACCAATATTTCGGCACTCCGTTGTGTGCCTTCTTCAGGGTTTTTTTCTTTAATTTTTGACAAAAATTTAATATTTAAAAAAAAAAAAAAAAAAGAGACCTCAAGCTTAATAAAATAATAATAATAATAAATTTTATAAAGGTCGAATAAAAGTCAATTCAGTTATGTATTTTATAAAGCTTTTTTATAATAGTTCTATTCCTACAATTTTTCAGAAATGACTTTATACACTACCAGACTATTATATTGTATTTTCTTTTTACATTTTACCTTAGCCTTCCGTTGGAAAGCAATGAGGTATATTGAATGTACAGAAAAATTTACAATTATTAGACACCAGCAGAATGTAATGCATTTTCTGGCCCGCTACGGCCTTCGTCAGCATTCTTTGTGTCACACTGGATAGTGATACTTTATAAATTGAGTGTATTTAACTCAACTATTTTAAGAAATAGAAACTGGGAATTATTTCCTTCCGAAGGTAACTTTATATTATATTCAACATTTTTAATTTTTTCGAATTTATTCTATGAGCTAAATTTCAGTTATGTATTTTATAAAGCTTTTTTGTAGTAGTTCTATTCCTTCAATTTTTCAGAAATGACTTTATACACTACCAGACTATTATATTGTATTTTCTTTTTACATTTTACCTTAGCCTTCCGTTGGAAAGCAATGAGGTATATTGATACCGATAACGAAATAAAAAATAATTTAATATCGTTTGGGTTGCCCACCTCGAAAAAAACACGGGGAATACCGCGTTGATTTCTTGGAAAACGGGTTTTGAAAACAACTTACTTTCTTAGGCAAAAAGGTTAAAGTTCACATCAGTTAGCCAATAAATTAAGCCTAGCAAAAGTTTGGTATTGCCTTTTCTACAATAAAATGTGAAATTTTATTTAAAAAATGGAATTAGGTATTCGTTTCATAAAAATGTTTCACTCTCTAAAGGGGTAGCATGTTTTATTCTAAAAAATTCACGCTCTCTAATGGCATAAGACAGTCGTTGATAGTGCCCCGTAAAATAGAAGACTAATGGACTAAATGTATTCTACACAAAAAATGTCACCTTCTGAAAAGTGGCATGTATAAAATTCCTTGCCAACCCTGCAATAATGCTGTTTGTTATTTAACAAGAACAAAACGCAAGTTATGAATAAGTGGAATGCCATGTTTTTAACAACTGACAAAAGTATGAGGCTAATTTTATTTTTGTTGCCTCAAAGAGCAACAAAGCTTCGCGAAAATTTCATAAATTCGGAAAAATTTTAAAAAAATAGCTAAAATTCGCGAAGAAGTCCCTAAAACTATAAGGAATGACAAAAATTCGGTAAAAATTGCTAAGTTAGCGGAAATTCGCAAAAATTTGCTTACATCATTAAAGCTGCAAAGAATCAGAAAACTTACAGAAAAAATCGCTTCTATTGTGAACATGGCTAAAATTCGTGAAACATTACAAAATTGGAAAATATGGTTGAAATCGGTAAAAAAAAAAAAAAAATTTCGGAAATTAACAAAAAAAATGAGATATAACGATGAAGAACAAACTTAATGTCAAAAACATGTCATAACTTGTATTTTGTTCTCGTCAAAGAACAAACAGCATTATTGCAGGGTTGGCAAGGAATTTTATACATGCAACTTTTCAGAAGGTGACATTTTTTGGGTTGGAAAAAAAACACCATAAGTCTTCTATTTTACGGGGCACTATCAACACTGTTGGGTTGTCAAACCATTTTATACATGCACCTTTTCAGAAGGTGATCTTTTTTGCGTAGAAAATATAACACCATACATATGTAAACTTTAACTTTTTTCTAAAAAAAAAAAAAATCCGAGAGTGGAATGCCGGACAAATTTTAACGTTGGTAACTTGCTACTAATGTAGCGGTTTGCGTTTTTGATTGCAGCCATAAGTTCTGGGTTGTTTCACTCACGTTCTTCAGCAGAGAAACTTACCACAATGACTTTACAAATTTATTTGGATAACATTAACAATAAAAAATCTCTCGTGTGAAAATACCTTGTGGTCACCTTAAATTTAATGAACAATCTAACCACATGTTTGTGGTAGAGGCATGTTACTTTTTTATTTAAGTATCAGCATGTTTGTATGTGGTGGGTTAAGAGGCATCTTGTATCTATGAGATTGAGACTGTGTGACTAGATGGTTGTTTGGCTTGTTGGCTCACTTTAGCTGTTGGTGTCTTAGATGGCATAAAGGAGGCGCAGTCGTAACAGTATAAATAGCTTAAATAGGGCCAGTGGTTGAACAGTCTTTTTTCAAATTTTGCTTTCACTCCGCCAAAAGAAACGTTTCAGCGCAAAAAATTAACGTGTACCCAACCAACATCTGTAAATTGGATATTAACAGCATATTGGATAATATTTTACAAATATTAACTTGATAACATAAAACAAAAAATAGAAATAGAAAAAGGAATAAGAAAAATTTACTAAAAGAAAAAAAAAGAAAGAAAATAAAATGAAAGTGTTTGTAAGTAAAATTTAAAATAAAAAATAAATTTAAAAGTGATAAAAACGGGTTTTTCTAATTTATTTGTTTGTTTTTTTATTTTTCGTTTTGCAATTTTTTAAACTTTAATCCTCGTAGTTGTTTACTGTCTGTGTATGTGCGGTATTCGTAACCAGTACAGCCAAGCCACAACCTCAGCATCGCCCCAATAACGTCAATAATATACCACATGACGAAAAGGTAGATAATCAATTGAGACGTGAAACATCCACTTGGATTCCCATTTTGAAATATAACAAGGAACAAAGTGAAGATGGCAGTTACAAGACCGAATATGAGACTGGCAATAACATCGTACACGAAGAGACCGGATTCCTTAAGGATTTCTCTGAGATCAATCCAAATGGAGTGTTAGTTCAACATGGTCAATATTCATACCAATCGCCTGAAGGTGAAACTATTAATGTTCAATATACGGCCGATGAACGTGGTTTCCGTGCAACAGGCGATCATATTCCCACCCCACCAGCTATACCCGATGAAATCCAAAAAGGTTTGGATCAAATATATGCAGGCATTAAATTGCAACAGGAACGTTTAGAACAGCGGGCCAAAAGTGATCCGGAATTCGCAAAGAAATTAGAAAATCAACGTGTAGCTAATCAAAATGGTCAATATGTTGGTCCTTTAGAAAATCCCTAAATATCCCTTCCGAACATTCAAGTATTATTAATAAATCCCACTAAATACGTTCTTTACATTTCTTTGCCGCAAATTTAAATCATATAACCCCCTTGTCATTTAATTTGTAAATTTTAATTAAAATCTAAGCTTAACAATTAAACTTAATCAAAAAAAAAAGAGAAACTTTAAAAAAAAATCAAAGTGCTTCGAATCAAACAAACGTTTTTAAAATGAACCAACAAAGACTGTGATTTGTAATAAGTTTTGGTGTTGCAAGTGTACGAGAGTCCTAATTTTATTTAAGTTTTCTTTCATACTTCAAATTCATCTCCCGTATGCTTCAAATATTTTCATGTGCAACTGCAACAACTGCATTAGAAAAATTTTCTTAAAACAAATGTGTGTAAATAATCTGGTTTGTTATTTTCAACTTCTTATAAACGCAAAATTGTTCATTTACTTATAATTTGTGCATGTATGTACGAAGATGGTTTTCTTTAAACAAAATAAAGAAAAAATAAACAATTAAAATTAATTACAAACAAGAGTGTGTTTAATTAAAAGTTGATTATTATGGCAAAACTTTATTGTTTTGGGCATGGATCCGTTTTACTTTTTTTTTTTTTTTTGTCAGACTTACTGGGTAAATTTAAAGCTTATTAAAAACTACTAGGTTAAGACTATCGACTAGAATCTAATCTAAGTCCCAATTTACACTAGGGACATTTCTTGCCGGACAGACGAAGTTTGAAGGCGAGGTGTCGAAAAGGTAGAGTTAGTAGTACATGACTATCTGTGCTGGACATTTTTTCATTTCTCTTTCTTACTTTTCGTAGTTTACATACAAGTTTTAATTTCTGTCTAACTTCTAATGTTAGCGCTTCAGGTAAGATTAAAAGAGAATTCAAAAAATGTCCGGCAAGAAATGTCCCTAGTGTAAATTGGGACTAACAGATATTAACAAGAATTAAAATAAACGTTGTGTTTATTAAAATTCAGAAGACCTTAATCTTTAAATTTGGTCGCCTGCGTTGACCAAGATTAAAATCAAAAGCTTTTGTATTCTATTAAAGTCGATTTAAATACGCTATAAAAAATCGGCTTCGAACTGTTCTATCAGAATCGGAAAGCTTCTAGTCTTTTGTATTGATTTGATTAATGTACGAGGGCTGGTAAATTATTCCGTGACATTTTAACTTTCCCGCCTCTTAACTGAAAGAGCAACACTGCTATTTAGAGCTGCAGAACTATCGATAGTCGACCCAATCGAAAAATTCGATGGTTAGCTTAAACGCTATCGATAGCATCGAAATGTTTTTTATGAGCTATTTCTGTGGACAGGGACAAAAGGTTTAACGTTTTTCATGTATTGTTTTTTTTTTTTTTTTGTTGTATCATTTAAAAAGTCGCAGGCCCGCTCTCGTATTTGCTATCAGTTAAATATTTTAAAATGACCAGATCCTGCTCTATCGAAGTTGACTTTCAATAGACTAGACTTTAAAAAACGTCTTTAACCTGGTGTATCCAGATCGATCATAGCTAGATAATTCGGAATCGAACAATCAAACAGAGTATCATCAACAAAAACAAACCGAATACGTTTTGTTAAAAATTTTTACTAAAGTCCGGTCTGGTAAAATCGACCGGATGAAGCTTGGCCATAAAAATCTATTCAGTATATTTATATCGGTCAATGTAGTTTTTTCGACACATCGGTCTTTTGATATTGTCCAGGTTCAATTTATATCGATAAATATTTGGCTAATTTAACCAGAGTCTTGCCAGTTCATCTCCCCAGTCATTGACCCCAAAAATCAATGTAAAAATTCATTAAAATCCCGAATCGCTAACTAAGGCTTATTTGCAAAGCCGGGCGAAAAGGTATAACATACACAGGCTTCGCTAACTAAAGCTGTTCTGCATAGCCGGCCTTAGGTCGGGTGCAAGGCTGTTCTCCTCTATTGTAAAACACACAACGTCTTAGCTAACTAAAGCTTCTAAGCTCTGCGCCTTGTTCCTGCACAGAAAAAATTATTAGTGATTTTTTATCAATTAAAAAAATTATATAAAAAGTATTTTAACTTAATTAATGCAATAATTGAATCAATTATTTTTTTTTTGTTGAACGAATATTAAAAATATAATTTTGATTTAATTAACATGTTAGTTGTTTTGAAATTAATTTTGAATTAAAATAATAATCAAATAACAAAAACTTATTTCATTTAAAATAAAATAATTTTAACTTATGTAGTTGTTGTTGGAAATTGTCAAAATCAATCAACACATTGTTTGAAACGGCAAAGTTTTTTGATCATATTTGTAATTAAAATTAAAAATATCATTTATTGAAAAAAATTTTTCAAGTTGTGCTGAAAAAAGGTCAACAGAAAAGAGAAAGACAAAATGAAAAAACAAAAAATGTACTTGGACTTCAAGAAAAATTCTTGACAAAAGTACGAAAAAACAGAAGTAAGGAAAAAACATGTAAAATCAATTAAAATGGATAATCATCCAGGAAAGCAAATTTCGATCTACCAAATGTTAAAAATACAATTTGGTTTAAGGATTGATGTTTGACTATTGACGTCAGCAGTCGTCGATGGCTGCGAGTGTAAGACGGCAAAGCCATCTGAGGAGATCGAGTGGTTGCGATCGAAACATGTCATGGTAACCTGCCGGCCAGGGTTCGAGCCCGAGCCACGTCAAGAATGAAAGATTATCAATGACAATTTTGATTAATTTTCATGTTGTAAAATTCCTTTCTTCATAAGAATAATTTAATGAAAATTAAATTTCATGAACTTAAGCCTAATTAAAAATATTAAAAATTTGGATTAAAAACCATAAATAGTTCAACAAAATAACCACAATACTAATTATTTATAGAATTTTTACAATTTTTAGTAATCAATATAATCATTTTGGTAATAGGTGCAAAATCAACATATGGGTTGCTTGATTCTATGAATTTGGTATAAAATTGGTGATTAGAGAAAATTTTTAATTTTTTCTGTGTGGGCGAATGTCGTCAATGCAGAGAAGCTTAGAAGCTTAAGTAAGCGATTTTTTAATTCGGGATTCTCGAATACGGAATTTTCGAATTCGGGGCTTTCAATTCGAGATTTTAAGTATCGGGAATATGACCTCAACCCCAATAAGTACGTATTGAACGAAAATTTGTGTACAACTTTCCGCTTTTTAAGTTTGTTTGATAGTGGCTGTTTACATATAACGAATCAGAAGTAAAAGCAAATGTTTTTTGGCCAATGACAAATGAAGAAGTTTTTTAAACGCTGACAATTACGTTAAATTGGTAAAAAAAAAATTCATCAGCAGTTATAAATGTGTAAACCATATACTGTCAAACTATGCAAACGAATTCGGTAGTTTATGCGTTACGATAGTATCGAATGCGGTGATAAGACCCCTGGTTTTGTTGTGAAATAGTTATACGTTTATAAATAAATTAACCAAACCAAATAGAGTAGAGTTTTAAAATAAAGGAAATTAAGTTATCAGTCAAGTTATGGAAACCGAATACACATGAGTGAAACTAAAATCAAACTTATTTAAAAAACGATCCTGTTTTAAAGTTTACTAGCTGACCCGACAGACGTTGTCCTGTCCAAATTAGGAAAAATGTTTGCGTTTGATTTTTAAAATCCGTTAAAAAGATACGAACATTTGAAAGAAAAATAAGTTAAATCGATGGAGCCGTTTTCTGATTTTAGGTAAATCGAAAAAAGTGGGCGTTAAAGTAGGCGGGGCAAAATTTTCTTTCCGCAAAAACCTAAGTTGGACTATGGTGATGATTTTAAAGAAAAAATCGGTAGAAAAAGTGTTCGTAAAAGTAGGCGTGGTACATGAAAATGTAAAATAGATTAATACGAACATACAAAAAAAAAAAATTAGGCAAATCGATGGAGCCGTTTTTTGTTGTAGGTAAATCGAAAAAAGTGGGCGGGGCAAAATTTTCTTTCCGTAAAAACCTAAGTTGGACCATGGCGATGATTTTAAAGAAAAAATCGTCCAAATCGGTCAAGCCGTTCTCAAGTTATACGCTTAATAGAAAAAGTGGGCTTAAAAGTAGGCGTGATAAATTTTTCTTTCGATGAAAACTTAAAATGGATTAATACGAACATTTGAAAGAAAAGTTTGTCAAATCGATGGAGCCGTTTTCTGATTTTAGGTAATTCGAAAAAAGTGGGCGGGGCAAAATTTTCTTTTCGTATAAATCTAAGTTGGACCATTGCGATCATTTTAAAGAAAAAATCGTCCAAAATATATAGGTGTCATTGGTGGTGCAATATGAAAATTGGATTTTGCCACGCCCCTCCGCCCGCAGACCGAAAATCAAAAATCAGACTTGACAATGTCACCCGCCTGAATATTCTGAAGATTCCCTGAATATTTCATCAAAATCGGCCCAGCCATAGATAGAGATATTAAAAATACCATACGTGCATACGCAGAATTATTATCTTTACCAGAACTTCTCTAAAAATCAGGACAAACTACGGTGATTTTTAAAAAAAATCAACTGAAAATCTCCATCGATTTCAATTCAATTTCACTAGATTTCCAGGAATAATAAATTGGCTTAAAATGTTTTTCATAACTGGCTGGCACCTCTCATCTCTCTTCTTCTTTTTATTAATAAATAAAAGTATGAGTTCAAATATTTTTTCCCCCATTGGATAAAATTATTTGAATTCTTCGAGGTATTCGAGTAATTCGAACAATTTATTCGATTAATTCCTTACTCGAACAAAACCAAAAGTCGAATAATTGGATAATGTAGTATGTATTATTAAAACTACTTTGCACATTTCTGGATATTGTTTCCATTTTTAATTTCGAGCCATTTTCGTTTACGTTGTGCGATTATTCGTTTGGGCGATTTTTCACACATTATTTTGGTAAATTTTACTTTGGGTCATTTTGCCTACAGCCTTAACAAATATGTAATATTTTATCAAAATTCACGATCAAACTAGAAGTAAATTTTGCGGAAATTTTAAAAAAGTAGTGAGATCTATTCAAATATAAAATAATATTTTTGCGCACGGTCGTAACCCCAACCCTGCTATCTATGGTGTGGTTTTTAAAACCAAAACTGGGATATTAAAATTCAGGATTTTGTTATTCTGAGTTTTTAAGCTCGGGAATTTGAAACGAGGGTTCTTGGAATTCGGGATTTCGAATCAGCTATTTTAAGTTTCGGGAATATGACCCCAATCCAGGATTCAAATACAAGTTTGTCAAAATTAAAAAAGAGAAGGTGATTTTCCATAAAGAAAAATTATCTCAAATTTAGGGTCATATTTCATTTTCTTTCTAGAGCTATTTTTTTCAAGCCATATTTCCTGGGGCACCACTTCGCAGCCCCATTAAAAATAGTAAAACTCAAAGGAAAAATAAAACATTTCAATTACAATTAATATTTTGACCTTAATTCTTGTTTATTTCATAAATATTTAACCTGAGTTCGAATTTTCGAATAAATAAAACACTCGCGTAATTGAATCGATAAATTTTGTATAAATAATTTCGTTCTTAGATAATAAATTTAAAATAAATAAATAAAACAGACATAACTAAATATAAATGATTTTTAAAACTGCTACTACTCGTTGTATTTGAGACTCTTAAATTTGAGTCGACGAAATCATCAAAGTTTCGAACTTTAGTTTTTGTAACGGTTCTGAAGGTAGTTATTGTGTTTTCTAAAGTGCTCAAACTATTTTCCGATGTAGTGGATAGCAAGGGCATGGGAAAGCAAAATACTCTTTCAATATAAACCAGTTCGTGTGAATTCATCATATTTTGTTCTCGCACCGTGATGGGCACACAGAGTGCAGGTTCTTTAGCAGAACTTTGCGCTTTATAAGGTTTGCCTAGTTTGGTTATATTGCCGGGTAATTTAGGCCACAATGAGGGTGGTATATTAAATGCACTTAATGCTAAAGGTATTTCTGAGGGATCTGTTTCTAAACTGTCGTTATTGAGAAACTTATCAGAATTATTTGATGATTGATAATTCCCTTCTGTTGTTGTTAGTAATTCGTCCATAAAGTCAGTTGGCCATTGCCTGCGTGTTGCATTTATATTTTGGAAAGTTTCTTCAATATCGTCATCATAATTTGGCTGTGGCTCTGTACTCCAAAACTCTGTTGACTTGCTAGCCCACTTCGTTTTTAAAACGCCCAATTCATCAACATCGTCATCATCACCATAATCGTCATTACTATTGGCATTTTCTGTTGTCATCACTTCAATGGAATGCGGTGAGGTTTGTTTATGATTGTATTTAATTTCAATAGATTCATTTATTTGCTTTACCACCTCCATTAATTTGGGATCAGTTGAATTTAATTTAATGACACTTTGTTGGCGTTGAAAATGTTCATTTGGTGCTGCTGTGGCTGTTGTTGCCGATTCTTCTCTATGCGAGCTTCTTTCAATTGAGTTTGGCTCTGTTGTGCTGCTAATTGGACGAATTTTTTGTCGACCTTGTACTTTAACTTTTTTTTGAAGCTTCTGCTCTGAACTCATTTCCGTAGATTCTTTTGATTTGTAATCGACTGAAGGTGCAGTCGACGACGATGACGAATTATAATTTTTATACACTTGGATACTTTGTCTATCGGATTTTGTAGGTTTCGGTTGAATGTGACCAATAAAACCACCTGAAAAAGTAAATCGGTATTTGAGTTAAATGGGTAAAATAGTTATTATTGTCTATTTATGTACAGAGTTTGAAATATTTATAATTATTTTTTAATTATTTATGCCCGTATTAAAGGTTTGCAAAAGAAATTCTTTCAACCCACCAAAAAGTTCTGAAAAAAATTTAAAAAAGAGCAAAAAAAGATATTTGTAAATTTTTAATTGCACGTATTAGTGATGTAACGAATATTTTTAATCGTATTCGATGTGCCGAATATTTGCCTGTTTTACGTCATTCGTATTCGTTAACACATTCAAAAAAGGAACAAAATACAAACGTGTAAAAAATACATAAAATGGAACCAAAAATGGGACAATGAAATATCAAGACAACTCCGATCCCATTACACAAACAAGAAATGCGTTCACGCAATGGATTGACATTAACATTTATAGAAACTCGGAGAGATCTTTTCGTACTGCTTATTATATACAATAATAAGGAGTGGGAAGCTTAACAGTTTGATGTCCATTACTTAACACTGTGAGAAACAAAATATGTAAAATTAAGAAAAATAAAGAAAGAACACTAAATTAAATACATATGTGAAAAACCACCGAGATGGGTCGTTGAATTACACAGTGCAACACGAAAAAAAATAACCATTTACGGACACCACCACGTGATAAAAGGCCAAAAAAAAAAGACCCGTGTCTCCCAGTTTTTCCCAAAGCTATGTAGTTTTCTTTTTATGGGCCCCCAAAGATTTGGGGCCTCGGTGGCATTTTTGCAAAAAAGTGATCATTTTCTCAGGCTCATATCTTGCAAACCGTTCTGAATTTTGATTTACCCTCTGAGACAAAGTTGTAGTTCTTGGCATAAAGATAAAAAAATAAACCTATAAAATCAGAAAAACATCATCTTCAAGATCAAAATCGCAAAAAACTTTAAGAAATTCGATTTTTTTTACCTTTTTCCCCCTGTTTAGGGGTATAGGTAGCAAACCGTTCAATTACGAGCGGCTTGCAAGATATGAGCCTGAAAAAATTATCACTTTTTGCAAAAATTACGCCGAGGCCCCAAATCTTTGGGTGCCCATAAAAAAAGTGCATGACTTTGGGCAAAACTGGGAGACACGGGTCTTTTTTTTGGTCTTTTATCACGTAGTGGTGTTTGTATATGGTTATTTTGCCATGACTTAAAAAATTACACACAGTGTTACTTATTAAAAGCGCAAAAAGACTGAGAAAAACGAAATCTTAAATTATTTAAATTTAGGTATCAGTGTGACCATTATAGCATTTTTGCATTTCTTTAGGATTTTTATAAAACAGTTTTCAGAAGTTTTTAGCTTTATTTTAAGTTTCGAGGAATAGTTTTATTGATTCACATTTTTTTTATAAACTATTATAATTGTTCATTACGAATAGTTGCACTCAAAAAGAAATTTCGTATGAAAATGCATTAGTTTTACGCAAGGTTGGAAACCGAAACGAATTTCTGTATCGGTATTAAAATATTTTTATTTCGGTATCGGTATTTTAATTATATCGGTATACCGGTATAGAAACTTTTATAACGGTATATGTATATCGGTATTGAAATTAAATGAACCAAACCAAAAAAAAATGTTAAAAAAAGAAATCATATTTATATACATACATACATACATACATACATACATACATATGTCGCTCTTGATCAACAAGAGGGTATTGACTCAAAATTCTTATTTTTTCACATTTTGGAAAATCGACGTGTAATACTCATATCTACCCACTGTCAAAATATCGTGCTTTATTTTTTACATTTTGGTAATAAAAAGGTTGGCTTAAAAATTATTTTTCATATGCCTTTAATGTAAAATTAAAAATTGTTTTGCTTTTACTGAAAATTTTTAAATTTTAAGTTAATACAATATTGTTGATAACGTGCGATGTGTATGTATTTTATTATTCATAAACAGGGTAACCAGAAATATGCTCTTAAAAACACGTTTAATGCGTATTAAATATGCAGTAAAAACTGGAAAATATGCCCTGAAAAATGTTACAAATATGCCATAAAAAATTTAAAATTGCTAGTTTGACAATATATTCTACAATTCAATAAGGGTCTTCATGATGTTGCTTAAAATTACCATTTGTGCAAATGGGTAAACTTGCGAGACTCGTTTCATGAAGATCCTTTTTAAGTTTTGTGTAATTTTAAACAATTAATGTCATTTCAAACAGAAACGTCAATAAAAAATATATTAAAAAAAAAATAATCAAAAATATAATAAAAAACTTGGAATTTGTAAATTATAAATGAAATTTGTTTTTAAACATGCATAAAGAAAGCCAAAAGACTAATATGCTTATATTATTACAAGAATTTATTGTTTGTGATTTATTTACACTTGAAGTTTTCATTGAAAACGGCGGTAAGCATTAAAAAAATTTGTCTGTATAAATGCACAATTGAACTGCGTAAGTTTACGAGTCAAAATTGTTGGGCAAATTTAAGCAGTTTGTGTAAATGAATTCTCATATAATTTTTGACAGTTCATTTACGAGGGCGTAAGAATGCACAGTTTGCACAGTTTACGAGACTTATAAACGATATCATGAGGACCCTTAATAACAAAATTAAAAAAAAAAACCTAAAAATATTATCGCTTAAGCCCATATTAGGTTAAAATTCATATAAGCGATGTTTGCGCCGAATATTATCTAGATATTAACATCAATATGGGTTTTTGCCCTAAAGGGATTTTAGGTACAGCCGCTAAATTGTTAACAAATGTTAACATTTAAGGAAGTTAAAGCTATTTAATGATGGGAGCTTTGGGCAAATGTGAAACAATTCGAAAATCATTTAATTTAAATACCATCATAATTATATGGCTTACTGACACAAATAGTCTTATTTGGAAAGAAGTTTTTATGGGGAATACGTGAAATTATAGACCAATTCTCACCATTTACACAGACCTCGTCCATATTTGATCAAATATCTTCAAAATTGGAACCTGTACTTTGCGCTCAAGGTTAACGTGGGCAGACAATCAGCTAGACGGACGGATGGACATCGTTAGATCACTTTAAAAAGTGATTTTGAGTCGATCGGTATACTAAAAGATTGGTATACATTTATATGTACTATACACATCGCATAACATTTATCCTTAATGACAACCTCCTTTTTCTTACCCAATTTGAGAGTAAAAATTAAATGTATAAGCATCTAAAAAAATTTAACATGTATATGCCTTAAAAAGGCAAAATAAGCGCTATAAACTTAAAATATTCTGCAAAAATGCTCGTTTAACTAAATTATGCACACAAATGCTGCAAAAATTAAAATATGCAAAAATATGCACTAATAAATCGATGCCAAAATTCATAAAAGGCTCTAAAACGGATAAATATATTGTTTGTAAATGCATTTGTAGCACAAGGAAAAACATGAATTGCATATTTATGGTTTCCCTGTTCATATGTACATATATATTTACATGTGTTTTTGTTTTATATCTTTTTATTGATTTCAACAAAAAATATTATCATCACAATAACAATACAAACTTAAATCAGTAAAGAGCCAAATACAATTGTCAAACGCTTGTCATGTTGGCAAATTCGTGTACGTATGCTGGATGTATGTTAACCATCAAATCTAGATATTTTGATTTTCATCCAGCAACGTCACACTATTTTTCGACCCATAAACAAAAATCAAAAAAAAAAATTTTTTTGAAAGATAATAAGGTATCTCCAATAAATGTTAACAAAAATATTTTTTCCGATTGCACGAGAGGGCGCTAAACTCAGAGAATTTTTTGCAAAAATGGCATAATAGAAAAATGGCTTCTAGTTGTTTCACAAAAATAATTCTCAAAAACTTATTTTATTTTTTAAACCATTGACTGGTCAATTCCGGCCAAAAATGTTTTTTTTTTAAATTTTAATAAAATTTTGATGACATACAACTCATTTCTTTATTTGGCTCTTGGATAACTATTTTACTGTTAATACTGGAGCAACGAAGATAATTTTTTTCCTGCAAATTTAAGGTTTTCCTTTAAAGTATTCTTCAAAAATAAGCACGTTATGTTTAAACCGCATTAGTAATTAATCATTCCATATTTTTTTGGATAAGTGAAGTGATTGTGAGTTACTTTAATAATAAATAAAACCTAAAGTAAGCCAAATTTAAAGAGACCATAACAAAAAAGGTGGGGCTAGGGGAGGTTAAGTGATAATTATATCTAGTACTGTTTAGTATCAAAAGTAAGTACTAAAACTTTCAGCTACCACCACCTGCCCCAGTTACCAGATCATTTTTAGTGACTTCATATATTTTTATAAGATTAGCGTGACTGACTGGGTGATCATCGCCCAGCCGAAACAACTTAAGCCTGACACTTGAAATTTTGTATTAAGACTCTCCTCCCAATCTTATTCTTCTATCTATACATACAAAATAGGATGTGTGTATGTATGTATGTATGTATGTAACGTATGGACTCTAAAACTGCTGCGCCGATTTTGATGAAATTTTCAGGGAATCTTCAGAATATTCAGGCGGGTGACACTGTGAAGTTTGATTTTTGATATTCGTTCTGCAGGCGGAGGGGTGTGGCAAAATCCAATTTTCATTTCATTTGGACGATTTTTTCTTTAAAATGATTGCCATGGTCCAACTTAGATTTATACTTTTACGCCCACTTTTTTCGAATTACCTAAAATCAGAATGAAAGAAAAATTTTACCACGCCTACTTTTACGCCCACTTTTTTTTATTAGGCGCATAACTTGAGAACGGCTTTACCGATTTGGATGACTTTTTCTTTAAAATGATTGCCATGGTTCAACTTAGGTTTTTACGGAAAGAAAATTCTGCACCGCTCACTTTAACGCCTACTTTCACCTAAAATCAGAATCAATTTGACTAATTTTTCTTTCAAATATTCGTATCTTTTTTACGGATTTTAAAAATCGAATGCAAACATTTTTCCTAATTTGGACAGGACAACGTCTGTCGGGTCAGCTAGTGTGTAAATAAAAAAGGAGAGACTTTTGGAAATTCAATTCATAAGGTGTTAGAAATGGTTAAAAACGGTTAAAATCAGTAACATTATATCTCGTGATCTAACAAAAAAAGAGGAAAATGTAGCAAATATAATAATTTTATGTATTATTAACGATTAACATGATCGGAGGCAACCATAATATGGTTGTGGTTTTCTTATGGGCGACTGCTTTAACCGTAATAGGGATGTCTTTAGCAATAGTCAGTCGAAAATATCACAATATGCTTAAAAGTTTTCGTTAAAAATAGTTTTGTTATCACTGACCATATTGCGTGACCCTGCAAGTCAATTTAAAACGCATGATGCGGAAAAATTTTATGTTTTTTTTTATAAAACTTAGTGAAATTGACTTAACTTTCGTGTCCACTACTTAATTTTTTAAAAATCGGGCCATAATTTACGAAACGAGCCCATGCAACGTCCACTCACGAAAAACAGTTTCTTATGACAAAAACCGTAACGGAAAATAAGATTTCTTTGTTATTCAATTAGGTTTTACATGACAGCAAAAAACCTTGTATTTTTCTAACGAGAGGCTAATAATTTTCTATAGGCCAAATATAAAGTTCATTCTTGATATTCCAAAATAACCGTTATTTGTGTTTTTATAAAACATTCAAACATTTTAAACGGATTATGTACTTCTTTCTCTTTAGTGAAAGGCAATGAAATTTCTAAAATAACCATGGGTCGTTTGTGAAGATGAGTCGATAAATGGCAGAGTTGTAGTGGACAAAATATCAAACTTCTTTATAAATTTTAAATACATAATCTGTATAAAATTTTTGGAAGATACATATTTGCCTTTGTTGTTTTTACAAATAACGGTTATTTTGGAATATCTCAAAAACTGTTCTACTTTTCAGTGGACAATTCTACATAAAGATGTTGCGGGCTACCCAGTGTATAAAACCTTATTACAAGTGTAGTCGTAAATAATCCCTTTTGTAAGAAGGAATAAAAATGAGGAACAAATGGGTCATGCAGGTATGTGAGGAAAGCTGTAAAACGAGCATTTTCTAAAACGAGTGATGCATATCGAGCATGTTTAAAATAAATATCTGTATATTTAAATCGTATGCCGGTATTCATAAAGTTGTGAATTTAATAAGGGTTAACAAAACAAAACAGTTTGTATAAAGATTTGACTTGTTAAACATTTGTTAAATTTAAAAATCCTTTATGAATACCTGGGTTGATCTTTTGGTTATAATACAGTGGTTAAATTCTGATGAGGATATCTGACATTAAAATATACCAACAGGCATATATACTTTTGATAAGAATAAATTTTGTGTAGGCAATGTTGTCAACAGGGCTGTGGAGTCGGAAAATGTTTCAGTATACAAAATTTATAAAAATATTCTAATAATTTTCGAAAGAAAAATACTTCGAAATTGGCGATGCAATATTTAAAATATTGATTCGAAATTTTTAATGAATCGTTTTCTTGTCATATTTAACCATTTCAAAACCATTTAAGTCAAATAAAGACTTGTCTCATATACATTTAGCATTTAGGTTAGATAAGTAGTCGGAGTTGTTATTTCATCGGTTGGAGTCGGAGTTAGTAGTTTTTGTTGACGACTCCACACCCTGTTGTCAATGCTAAAAAAAGATAAAACGCTAAATTTCTAAACAATGAAGCACAAAACGAAAAGAGTACTTAAACGGACGTGGGGCTGCCGTGGTATTTTTGAAAGGTTAAAGTACTGAAAATAGTACCATAGTACTGAATTTTCCATCACTGTTAAAAAGCGTTTTAATTTTTCTCATTTATGTTATCTTTCAAATACCCTTATACATATTTTTATTTTTGCAAAAGCAGTTTAAGCGTTTTTAACCCATTTTTCAATAAATGATATTTTTGTATTTTCCAATAATCCAATTCTAACCAAATATAAATTTACATACCAGTTTATTACGATCAAACAATTTTTGTATCTGTTATGGCGTTTTTAAGAAAACTGATATATGATATGAGTCCTTGGTCCGATTTAAATGAAAATGTATACTCACGTTGCTAGTTGTACCTGTATCAGCATGACTTTTTGTGATTATGTGGGTATTAAATTAAATTTTTCAATTAAAAAAATCAAATTTTTCAATTTTAGGACACATGGAAAGTATGCGTGTCCTTGGTTGGATTTCCAAAAATTCTTATTTTTCTTAACTAAGCTATTTTATGCTAGTGTACCAAATTTCAAAAATATCTGACAACTCCTTCTATTTTTCCCCTTCGTTATATGGGAACGAAGCACAGGTCGTCGGCGTCACAGTGCTTTATGAGTATTTAGATAAGTGTATTTGGCCCTCCAGAAAGCTGAACGAAAGTTTTTATACTAGAACTATTGTATTTCAAACTGTCAAACAGCACACCTTAAAATTTCATATAAATTTTGTTGTTGAACTTATGTAACTTTCTATGATTTTATCATAGTAACTTATGCTGGGTACACACAGTGCAACCTATATGCAATCTGTTTCAATGCAACCTCAAAATATCAAAGCGTTTTGATGTTGATGTAACCTGGAATGAATGAAAATGAATTTAATTCACTAGATTGCGTAAATGTGTTGCATAGTGTGTACCCAGCATTACTTTTAGTAAGTAACAAAACAATGACAGTGTTGCGACCATAGAGAACCAAGTTAACAAACATATTTTTCATTAGCACAAGTGTTTAAGTTTTTAATATTTTTCTATTTGAAAAATTATATTATTTTTAAATATCGAAATGATATTAAGGGAAAGAGTATACGTATACCGGTATTTTATGCAAAAAACTAATTTCGGTATCGGTATCAATACCGGCATTAAATTTAAACGGTATTGGTATCTGTTTCGGTTATCAACCTTGTTAAAAACTGATTCTTTCCTTGAGCGATTGAAAAATAATTCATATATTATGCTAAGTTCACACTTGGGTTTTTAAACGCGTTTAAGCAAAATGTTGATGAGATGATTAAGATGACAGATGATTAAGAAAAATACACACAACAAACACACAAAAAAAAATCAAACAAATTTATATTTCTTTAAAGTATTAAAAATGGATAAAAACACTTTTATAAAGTTATCAGAAGATTATTTTAATCATTTTAATGATGAAATTGTGAAAATTTATGAATTATTTAAGGAAAAAAATAAAAACATTGAGCAGAAATCTTGGCCGGTTGTACACGACATGTTGGCGATTCTACATTATTAGGTATGTTCAGTGGATTCTATGTGGTTTATGAAGTGATTAAGTTGTAATCATGTCGATTTGAAGTGATTAACAAATCACTTCAATGTATGGGTAATCATCTCGATTTTGAAGTGATTAGAGCTTAATCACGTTCGAGCTGCTTAAACGCGTTTAAGAACTCAAGTGTGAACATAGTATTAGTCTGTGTTTATACGGCTGATGTCTTATTGACAAGATTCTTCCTTTTTCTTCTTTGAACTTGAATTGGCGTTCAAATGAATCATGTCATGTTGACGCCATGTTATTTATTTTGTTTTATTTAATATTGAAAACAAAAACAAAACTAAACAACGAATAAGAAAGCAAAACGTAAAGACAGTACATGCCACTGATGGGATTTGTGGTACAATTGTACCAAATTTGGTACAATTGAAACTTAATTGGTACACTGGTACAATTCGTCTTTTTTGATACAATTAAAACAATACCCATGTAGTTTTATCATTTCTCTTAGGTGGATTAACTCACTTTTCTTTTCAATAATAAAATTTTTATTAACATACCTCCAGCCCTGACCAGAACTACCAAATATTGCATTATTGTAAATTTGTGCTTATGATGTTAACCTGTAGGAAGCCTGTCTCCAAATTCGACTTTTGTTTTTGTGACACTGTCTACACTTTTGTGTGCCTTTGACAAGAAAAGAGAAATTGTTTATTCCTTTTGTATTCCCCCACCACAATAGTGGTGGGTATTTAGCGTTTGTGCGGATGGGTGAACACTAAAAAATATTGGTTCTAAAGCCTAGACCCACCTTTAAGTATACCGATCGGCTCAATATCACTGTCTGAGTCGATTTAACAAAAATAAAGGTCGCAATTTTAAAGGTAATTTGATGAAATTTTGTACATTGTTTTCAATTTCTAAGTACGAAGCCTACTGAAAATGGTGAGAAACGGTTCGTAATTACACATAGCCGCCGTACAAACTACTTTCCGGAATAGTGTTTGTGACAATAAACTTTATTATTATGTTGGTATTTTCAATCAATTTTAGCAAAACTTATTTAATTGCAGTCTAAATCATCTAACAAAATTTTATTGAAATTGGTCCATATTAGACAATACTACTCGCGGAAATCTTTAAATACCGTAATTTCATTATAAATGTTGGTATTGACATAAAAATTGGCTACAATAACTTTTAAGATAGCTATATCTTAAAAAATGTTGTGCTGGTAGGTTTAATATTAACAATAGGTCTTATACAAGCGCCCTTCCTAAAATATGTAAGTGCAAACAAATCTCATATAGATGAAGGAAGACATCTAAATAATATTCAGAAAAAAAAGAACTTTCACATGAATCTTAGACTCCTAACATAATTTTGTTCTGGCTGGTGCATGATTGCCCATGGGTCCGAAATATAGTCTTTAAATACAGCGAAGTCTTGGTAAAATTTATGTCAATTTGGTACAATTTTGTCATTGAGACGGTACAATTTAAAGATTGTCAGAACCCAACAGTGGTACATGCATCTGTGTACTCGTTTCTTTTCCCCTCGTCCCTCTCGCCTGTAAAGTATCAATCTTGTCAATAAGACATGAGCCGTATGAACACAGACTTAATGATTACCAAACAAATAAAAAAGGTTGGCTAAAAAAAGGCCAAACGTTATTGTCAATTAAAGCCGTTACACACTATCCCACAAAGTCTTTCGTATTTTATGAAAATGCTTCCCTGATCTAATTATTGTTTATAAGTTTTTAAAAATCAATAACAACTTATCATGACAGGGTTGCATTTTCATAAAATACGTAAGACTTTGTGGGATAGTGTGTAACGGCCTTTAATGACAATAAAAGTAAGATCGAAAACTTTTGTTTAATTCAAAATAAAATTTGTTCAAATAATCAAAAGCCATAATGGTGCTGCTTTAATGGGGGAAAAAATTAAAAACATGACGATTATATTTGAGGGGCTTTAAGCGTAATGGGTTTAATTAAGTGCCTTTTTCTAAAATTGAGTTTCATATGGAATTATAGGTATAGTTCGGAGAAGTTGTTCAGAGCACAAGAGGTGAATGTAGGATTCTCATCACAACGCTAGATATGGTGAACAATTCAAGCACTTGACATTAAAATACCTGCTGCACAAGCGAAACAACCGCTTTTGTCTCATTATTTAAAACAAGTCACTTGAACCCCTAGTGCTTTAAGCCCCTCATTTGGAATGTTGTCAAAAACTGTTTAATTAACGATTGAAACATAAGACGGAAAATTCTTAAAAATTATTATAAAAACTAACATTAAATAAAGAGATCAGAAAATTTAATCACAAAATTCTATGAGGTGATTCACAACGAGATTATCATTTATAATCGAAAAATTAAGCCTTATACGGTAATTTCGCTTAAGAAGCTGATTCCTAAAATATTTGATTATCATACAAAATGTACAAAAGGACTTAAAATAAAAGCTGAGAACTATTAAATCAGTCCTTTTTATTAACTACACGTAAAAAACAAGTGTGTACTTTTGTAGTTTGTTTGTTAACAAGAAAAATTAACTGTTTGCCCGTACCAATTTTGAATGGTGATTTCCTTACAACCGTACAGGTATAAGGATACCAATATTATTTTAATAAGTTTCGGTACACTGGAAGTTAAAACCATTTTTCCATTCGTTTTGTAAACAAAGGACAATGCAAATTGAAGATTTTTTTGACTTAGCTCATTTCTTTCCTTAAGGTCGCATGAGATACAACTTCGTCGCGTTGCGTGACGTTTCTTAATTTGACAGTTAAGCAAAAGTTGTATGACACAATAAAAGCTTTGACAACTGTCACAACAACTGTACAGAAGGGTAACTATTGAGGAGCCGCACAAAAGAAATGGTCCTGTTCAATGTCTAAACTGCCAGGAATTTGGCCATACTAAGGCATACTGCTACTTACCCCCTGTTTGCGTAGTATGTGGTGAATTACATGGAACAGTTCTTTGCGACAATTCTAAAACCGACCCCAACGTAAAAAAATGTAGCAACTGTGGCGGTAATCACACTGCCAATTATAGAGGATGCCCTGTATATACTATCGTCAAGCAGTCGGTCGGACCGAAAACTAATCCCCCTCAAATGCAGGTAACAAATCAGGTTAACACAAATGCAATTCAAGCCCCTAAGCCTAGTAATAACAGAACCTCTTACGCTAACGTCCTAAAATCAAACCATGAGCCAATGCAAGGTGCCTCGCCAAGTAATGATGAAACTCAATTTTCTAATTTAAGTCGTTTAGAAAAAACCATGGAAACATTAGTGCAAACGGTAAATTATTTTACGAACACAATGGGTAATATGATGCAGTAAATGCTTAGAATGCAATCGATGTTATTGCAAGCTGTACTTAACAAACCATGAACTGTTTAAAAATTTGTTTTTGGAACGCAAACGGCATCCGCCAACATAAAAATGAACTAGAATACTTTCTTAAAAATAAACAAATTGATGTCCTGATGATTTCTGAAACTCATTTAACCTCAAGAAATACGTTTAAAATAAATGGTTATATACTATATGATACCAAGGACCCTCGAGATAGAGCTTGTGGAGGTTCTGCCATTTTAATAAAGGCCCGAGTCAAACACTACCTAATGTGTGATCATCGTGAAGATTATCTCCAGGCAACGAACATTTGCGTTGAGGAATTAAATAGAAACCTAATAATTTCATCGTTATACTCCCCGCCTAGATTTTCAATATCGGAGGACCAATATTTTAAATCATTAGGACCGTGTTTCCTAGCCGCTGGCGATTATAACGCTAAACATACCCTCTGGGGGTCGCGACTTATAACACCAAAGGGTCGTGTTTTATTTAACATAATTTCTAAAATGGATTTAAATGTGGTAGCGAGCGGACAACCAAAATATTGGCCCACTGATCATCAAAAAATTCCAGATGTCATAGATTTCGGCGTGGTTAAAAACATTCCCATAGAAACGATTCAAGTTGAAGCCTCCCTAGATTTATCTTCCGACCACACACCTACAATTGTTAATATAATGAACCCCAATAGAATTGTACCTCCGACGACAGCTTCGCAAATTAATTGGTTAAAATATAAAAAATATCTCAGTACCCATTGCACAGAAAATATTCCGCTCAGTACACCGGATTATGTAGATCGCTCTATTGACAATTTTGACAGTTTTCTGAAACTAGCTGTTCAACATTCCAATATTGCCCCCAAAAAAACAAAAACTATTAAAATGTATTCCACAGATGTCGAGCATCTTTCGTCTGAAAAAAGGAGGGCTCGAAGAGAGTGGCAATTGCACAGATCCCCTCAACTTAAGAACTTACTTAAAGAGTGTACAAAAAGACTAAGAAAGTTACTGCAGACTAAGAAAACGGCTTCTCTGGAAAAATATCTTAAGGAACTTGATGCAACCCCACAATCAGACTACTCATTATGGCGTGCAGCTAGAAATCTCAAAAGGCCAGTTGTCTCTAAACCACCATTAAGAAACTTGAATGGAAGTTGGGCAAGAAATGATGTTGAAAAAGGAAATCTGTTTGTCAATCATTTAAAAAACGTATTTACCCCAAATATATCTCACGATATTGCGGTCGAGTTACCACCTGTTGCTGCTAGAGCAGCTGTTCCGCTAAGATTTGAGATAAGAGAAATCGAAAAGGCTATTTGTGATTTAAACCCCAAGAAGGCTCCTGGTTTTGACAAGATCAGCAACAAAATGCTTTTGGAGCTACCCAGCATAGCAAAGAAAATTATTCTTTTAATTTTTAATGCTATTTTACGCCTTGAATACTATCCTCAAAAGTGGAAGGTCTCCTTAGTCACCATGATACCTAAACCTGGAAAGGATCACACAAAAGTTGAGTCATATAGGCCTATAAGCTTACTTTCTAATATATCAAAGCTGTTTGAGAAGCTGTTAGCGTCAAAATTAACCCCAATTTTAAATGACAATAGATGTAACCACCAATTCGGCTTTAGAAGAGAACACAGCACAATTGAGCAAACCCATCGTATAGTAAACGCAATAAGAAAAGCCTTTGAAGAAAAAAAATATTGTTCCGCTCTCTTCATCGATGTTTCTCAAGCTTTCGATAAAGTCTGGCATGAAGGCTTATTACATAAATTGAAGCTAAACTTACCAGTAAACACACACAAGCTGTTAGAAAGCTACCTAGTCGGTCGAAAGTTTATTATTAAAGAAGGTGATTATTTAAGCTCTCCTCATCAAATTGACGCTGGAGTCCCTCAGGGAAGCATCCTGGGCCCACTTTTATACTTAATATATACCTCGGATATGCCAACAAACAACTACACACAAACTTCAACATTTGCTGATGATACAGCTTTTTTGAGTGTGCACGAAAACCGTCAAGAAGCATCTCGATACCTACAGGATCATATATTTCAACTCGAATTATGGTTAAAGCAATGGAGGATAGAGGTCAATGAGCAAAAATGCGTACATATAACATTCACCTTGCGTCGGGAATCATGCCCCCCTATTAAAATCAATAATCAAATAATACCTCACAATTCGCATGTAAAATACCTCGGTATTCATCTAGATCGCCGTTTAACGTGAAAAAGCCATATAGAGGCAAAATAAACTCAAATGAAACTAAAAGCCATCCAAATTCATTGGCTTATTGGAAGAAACTCTGTCCTTAGTCTCGACTGCAAACTTCTTCTTTACAACTCCATCTTAAAGCCAATCTGGTGCTATGGTATTCAGTTATGGGGCACTGCCTCGGCCTCTAATATCGAAAAAATTCAAAGGCGCCAAAATAAACTGCTTCGAATAATCACTGCTGCCCCTTGGTATGTTAAAAACTCAAATATTCACAAGGATCTCAATGTTCCATTAGTTAAAACTATGATTACGAAATATGCAGTAAAATACTTAAAAAGGCTCGAATTGCACCCGAACCCACTAGCACGAAATATTTTAAATGATAGCGGCCACACTCGCTTAAGAAGAAGAGACACTGCAGCACTTATCCAATTAGATGAGCGATAAACACCTATAAAAGTGAACAGAACCCGCGATGAAGAAAATTTTTGTCTGGCACTGGCAGGACAAAAAATAATATTAGATTAAGATTTGATTAATTATTGTTAGTTCATATTTAATATATGAAGATTCAATAAATAAATAATGAAGAAAAAAAAAAAAAAAAACTGTCACGCATTGCTTGGTTACCTTTTAAGGCTGTTGGAAAATTATACATTTAATGGAATTAAATTTTGGAAAAATTTATCTTTTTGCTTTACTCTGCGTCAAAAGTACTTTATGTGATATGTTTCGGATAAGTATGTATATTTTATCTATGTCAAAACTAATCTGTAACGCAACGCGAAGGCATAGCCTCTAGTGCGAACATCAGGGATGATAGAAAAAAATCCTTTCGCAATTTGCATTGGCATATGGCAGTAGGGATGGGCAAATTGAAAAAATGTATCGATACATATCGAATCGATATTTTTTAAGAGTATCGATATTTATTATTTCAAAAATATCGATGTATCGATATATCGAACGTATTTCGCTGAAACTATTACCAAATTAAAAAATGTAATATACATATACATATATGCACAAATCTTATTATTATTCCAAATATATATAGACACATACAGTTCCAAAACCGCATAAAATAAATATTTTCAAGTTTGTTTGACTTTTCTGTTTTAATAAGAAATCTGCAATATGAAAACCCCGCTTTTTTATACCCTCCACCACAATTAGTTGTGATGTGGGTATATTAAGTTTGTCATTCCGTGTGAAACTTTTTTATTATTCATCTCAGACCCCATAAAGTATATATATTCTGGGTCCTTGAGTAATTCTAAGTCGATTTAGCCATGTCCGTCTGTCTGTCCGTCTGTTGAAAACACGCTCACTTTCTAACAACTCAAAAGAAATGAACAAACTTGGTACCGAATTGCTTGTAGTTATCCTAAGCAGTTTGGGATTGAAATCCAGCAAAATCGGTTCAGTTGGACCAGAGCTATGAATCAAAATGTGGAACCACCACCTAAAAAATTGATAATTTTGTTACAAAAAATAACATAAATGCTGGAACAAGGCAGGGAATGAGATAAGATTTTGCAAAAATTTGTTTTATTTGACTGGAAATCACGCTGTTAAACTTCGTAAAGATCCGTCCATAATTTACCCTAAGCCCCATATAAAAACTACTCCCGGAAAACAGTTTAGTACGCCTAAAACCGTAAAAAATAATGCAATCATAACAAATTTTGGCTCGTCACAGTTTTATAGGACTATAAATGATACTGTGACACTTCGTGAAGATCGGTACATAATTTATCTTAGGTCCCATAGAAACCCTACTCCCGGAAAACAGTTTAGTACACTTAAAACCATAATTAATAATGCTATCATAACAGAAATTGGTACGTCACAGTTTTAAAGGACTAGAAATGACGCTGTGAAATTTCGTGATGATCGGTCCATAATTTACCCTAGGCCCCATATAAACCCTACTACCGGAAAACAGTTTAGTCGCCTAAAACCATAACTAATAACAAATCGTCACAGTTTAAGATAATAATAACATCATACAGATATTACTCCTTAAACGTTCGAACTATCGGTGGAGGGTATCAAAGATTCGGCACAGTCGAATATAACACTCTAACTTGTTTTAATTTATCTTCTTATAAATGCTAATCTTAACATGCAGTCTACAACTGACATGAAATGCTTAACATTAACACTAATATGATGTTTGTGTTAAGTATAGACTCATCATGTTAGAGGTGTTCTCATATTTTAACACGGTTGTTAATGCAAATATTTTAACAACGCTTTTATAACATCACGTTATAACAGCAAATAATGTCAGTTGTAGACGGGGAGTTATAGATATTCATGTTAAAAAAACACATGATGCATGCAGTGATGCCAATTCTTTGAAAAACGTCTAAAAGTTTGAGTTTTTAATGAAGACTGACTGTAAAAATATGGAATTCGATAGTCGTATTTCAATATCGATACATCGATATATCGGTGTTTTAAATATCGGCGATATATATCGATTATTTTTTTTTAAATATCGATATTTTGATATATCGATATTTTTTGCCCATTCCTATATGGAAGTGTGAATCAGAGGAAGCTAATTTCGAGTAAAGGGGGAAAAACTAATTTCATTAAAATTTTTACTTAAGTGACTTAACTCCGAAACTTTTTGATGCCCATATTTTACAAATAATCTATTCTATATAAAAATCTCCATACTTGTAAAAGAGATTTTCACAAAATGTACGTTAAATTCAAAGCTGAAATGACGGCAAGCGATGGCTCAAAGAAATTTAACAATTTATAATGTTGCCTTTTCAACAATTTTATAAGTATGCAATCACAAAGCGAAAAAGGCTGCCAGCTGTTTGTCATTCCGTTTGTAATTTCTACAATATTGATCTTAGAAAGCATATATATTCTGGGTCCTTATGAGGAGCGAAGTAGATTTAACGATGTCCGTCTTTCCGTCAGTTTGTTGAAATGGTTTTCCGAAGACCCCAGAGATGAAGGGGGCTAGGTTGTTATACATTTATGTCACATATAGTCCGGCTGGTTTGGTATTGAAAGCCAGATCGGTCCATAAATGGCTGAGATATGAGAAAAAAACCACGATTGCCTCTAATTTTTCCCATAAAATCCTTAGTTGTTGTTTTATCCCCATCACCGAAAAAAAAAATGTCTTTTATCTGCTTTGAATTTGTATATCGTTACCTAAAATGCAAAAGGTCCTTACTAACCAAAAATCTACTTTTTCATTGATTCTGATGTATTGCATTAACACAAATGTCCACAAAAATTGTTGGAATCTTTCGAAATTAGCGATTTTATTAACAAAAAAGGACTTAACTACAAAAGATGACAAAAGTTTTAACCGAACAGCTTGCGTAATATCTATGCATCATTGTCAATTGCCAAAACAACTGGTAGGTTTTACAAGAAAAATAAATTATAAACAGTTTAAAGCAATTTATCAATTAACAATTATAAAATGTTTTTTGCTTCCCCTGAAAAATTTTCAAAATTTTCAAAATGTTAGATAGGGCCTTTTGGGTTTTAGGTGACGATATATTTCTTGACGTAACTTATTCAAAATTATTTCAGCAGTTAAGTTGCCACAATTAATAAAAAAGAAACGGGAATTCCCGCCAAATTTCGCGGAATATTGTTTCTCAAAAAAATGAACGGGATTCCGGGAAATTCCGTTAAAAATCACTAATTGTAATACAACAAGTAAGAGTGCTATATTCCGCTGTGCCGAATCTTATATACCCTTCACTATTGTGCGAGTTGAATAGAGAGCAACTAAATAATTTTTCCATATACATATACATACATATTTACAATACTTAAAACTTCATTATAAATGAAATTTAAAAAGCGAAAACTGGTAAATATTTTTTTTTAAATCGTTTTTAGTTTCTATTTGTTAAAATTATTTCGTTAAATATATGAAATAATTAAGAAGGGTGATAACGAAAATCATATATGGGCATTATGCTAGTATATGTAAACAAATACGAAAGGGTGGTAAGGGGATTGTAAGAAGAGACGACAACCGGATTTGAACTTCTCTTTGAATAAGAACCCAGAATATATACACTTTATAGGGTGAAAGACCTTCGGTGAAGGGTATAAAAAACAAACTTAATTATAAAAAAAGAGTAATTTTTGGGATTTCAGTATTTTGGTCATAACTCTGCTATTTCTTAACCGATTTGACAGATTTATATACCGACGTGTTAAAGAAAAAATTTGCCAGTTATTTTGGCTATAAAACTTGGACTCGGGAAGATCTATGGTTCCTGAAAATGGGTATTTTTCAAAAAAAATTAATATTTTGGTCATAACTTTTTCGTATCTGAACCGATTTTCCCGAGTTTTTCAGAAAATATTTTCTATTTAATTTCCGATCTTCTGATATATAAGGCGTAACCATAGGTCATATAACAGTCAAAAAATTCAGTTTTTAATACTTTTTGTATGAGAGGTACCACGCCTACTTCTCCAATCCCGCCCACATTTTGTAGGATGGTGTGTATTTATAACCTAAATGTTTGTACGTAATTTTAAAGCTTTGGCTCTTGCCGTTCTCTAGATATACAGAAAAAAGTAATAAAAATACAACAACCGCAAGGGATTTTTTGGAAAAATTAGAGGCAGTCGTGGTTTTTTGGTCATATCTCAGCCATTGTTAGACCGATCTGGCTGAATTTCAATAGCAAGAAATGGTGGACTATATGTGACATAAATGTAAAACAACGTAGCCGCTATCATGTCTGGAGTCTCCGGAAAACACATATCAAACGTAAGACGGAAAGACGGACGGACGGATATCGTTAAATCAACTTCTCTCCTCTTAAGGACCCATAATATATATACTTTTTAGGGTCTAAGATCAATATTGTAGAAACGGAATGACAAACTTATATATACCCTTTTCCACCTGTGGTGAAGGGTATAAAAATCGGGTTGTGCATATAAACGAAATTTTTCTTACACGATACATTTTCGGCTATTTTAAATACCAAACCATAATTGCATTATTACTGCAATAAGTTCTGTATTTAATTAAATTCAATTTCATATTTTCTAATTCTGGTTGAAAAGTTAATTTTTCCGTCGGGGTGTACCATGATATCAAGGCGAATTCAAATATAGGTGGAAACGTGGAAAGGCCATCTGATTTTGACAGTTTGGACCAATTTGTTTGGTTTATTAAGGAATGGTTGAAATTTCGAGCCGTAAACACTAACAATGCAATAAACCCTTTGTTATTTTGGATTGTTGTAGTTCCGACACCACCTGTAGTTTAATTCGCCTTGTGTATTTTGCACCTTTTAAAGTGCAGAAATAAGACAACATTAGTTGTTTTCCATGTCTGATATACATATATTATATTGTTATATTGTTATATGAATTGATACTTTCAGAAGCGAAGGTTGCAATTCGATTCGTGCCAGAGGTCTGTTTCACTACAACGGCCTAAAGGTCTAAATTACTATGGACGGTTAATTAAGTTAGAATGTAAGTTTTTACTGAATTTGTAACTCTTTGGCCTGTTTTCACAACTTACCGATAGCTAAAGGTAGGATTTTATCGGCCGTATAAAAAGTGTTCCATTATTACAATTTTACTTTTACCTACCAGGTAGGATGAACCTTAATTGACTTTATCGCTCAGTTTAGAATAAAGTATAGTTTTAATAATGGAACACTTTTTATAAGGCCGTTTAAAGTCTACTTTAAGCTATCGGTTAGTTGTGAAAACGGGCCTTAATAAGTTAATTTTAAATTAAATTCAGATTTATTTTCAATTTCTAGTAACAATTTACTACATACAGGCAGTAAGTCAAATGTATTTGGACAACTTATTTGCTAAAAAAAAAATGCACAACTTACCGTGCTGTCTGTTTATAGTTTTATTATAAACTTTTCCATCAACAACAAGTCCATTGTTGCTGTTGTTACTCATATTGCTGTTACTACCAGCATTTTGATGTGTGTGCTGTGTGTCGTTCAATAATTTAACCGGTTGTAGAGGCGGATCTGGCTTCCAAGTACCATAAACAATGGATTCAAATACTGGACCATCGTTATACGAAGGTGACGAATATTTTGGGTCATCCAGTGAAATACGGTCTTTCAAAACCGATACCGAATGAGAACTTAAAGTTGGAGTCGTTGAGTATGAAATTGGTATCAAGGGCATATCATATTTGCCGCTTAAAGCTACAGGAATCCAATCGGGCGTAGCAGTTGGGACATTTTTCAATATCTCTCTTGTTGAAAGTCCTGCTGAGGGAACAGCATATGGATACAACATAGGTTGACGGGGTGGCTTTTGAGAATCAAATCCAGGTGGCAAAAGTAAAGTGGAAGGTTTGTATGTTGATGTTGTTGGAAGAATTGAAGGGCGTAACGGAATACCAGCGGCGTTTAAAAATTTTGTATATAAAATAATTACAAAGCAATAAATGCAATATTGTTTTGACATATTTATTCAATTGTTTAGCGTAGTTTCTATTTAAATACTATCTGCCAAAGATCGATTTAAACATAACGTTCTAGTTTTTTCTTTTTTTTTCAATAAAGTTTTTTTTAACGGTATTCAATCGTAGATGAACGCACACACTATGATCGTCGGGTCAGCACTTTTCTGATTCGTTTATGGCTTTTATTGTCTACTATTTTTTTTTTATTATTTCAAATTGATTTAGAAATTTCCACACAAAACAATACTCTTGTTGCGATATTTCTTTTTTTGTGAGCCAGTCGTAATTGTTGTAAACAGAAGTTTTCGCTTTTAACTTGATTTTTAAATTTTCTTTCAATATTATTTTTCCTTGTTTTACACTTTATTAACTGGTAGTTGTTGCAAACACACTTTGGTCATTCATTGCTTCACTTCACCAAAATCCAAGAGACCGGAGAACATGTAACAATATTGTTTTTGCGCGCTCATCATGATTTCTGGTCAGCATCTTTCTTTTAACTGATCTATCGAATATTTCTCTGAATGTTGCAAGCCCCATTTCTTACACTTCTATTTTTTATGATGTTGTTTTTGCCATAATTTCAACAGATAGTTTTACTTCTTGTACGGCGCACAGTGGCTCAGAATAGTTTCTGATCGGCCAAAATTCTGCAACTTTTGAACCGATCTTTCTGAATCTTTCTCCAGTCTAAATATCATTAAATTTGGCTTAGCAATTGTTGAAAAATTTAAGAACTTTTTATGAAAATGTGGGTTTTTTCATCTTAAATCTGCTTTACTAACATATAAAAAAAAGTTATAACCAGATAAAAAAATCATCTTATTAACACCTAGGATAATTTTTTGAACTGGTTTCCGCTTTATCAATGCTACAACAGGTTCTACTAGAACCGGTTCCACTAGAGTAGGTTGTTTTTTGGATAAAGAACACTGCAAGGGCCAAATTTAAGAATTTTATTAAACCTCCAAATTAATATTGTTGAAATTCTTAAATTTGGCTGCTGCAGTGCCTAGCATGCCCCTAGATGTGTCAAATGTATGACCAATCCCACTTTATTTTTCATCTCAATTATTTGTTTCTAACATTCCATACCCGCTATCTCCATTCCATAAGGGGGCTCCCATACAAAATATTCAATGTAGACTAGAAATATATTGAAGAAAAAGTCCCATTAATGCCGAGGAGTCGCCCCTAGTGGGATATAATGTATGACCGACCTCAATTAGTTTTTTGTCGTTAACATTTTCTCGAGACATACTTGCCCCTTATATTTACTTCTTAGGGCGACTCCCATACAAATATTGCGTTCTTTAAAGGGGCTCCCATACAAAATGTTCAATGCAGACTAGAAATATATTGAAGAAAAAGTCCCATAAATGCCCAGGAGTCACCCATAGTGGGATATAATATATGACCGACCTCAATTAGTTGTTTGTCCTTTACATTTTCTCGAGACATACTTTCCCATTATCACAACTTCTTAGGGGGGCTACCATACAAATATTGGGTTTTATGAAATTCTACTTTTATGAATAAAATCAAAAGTTGTTAACATTAATGGCTTGTTTTGTTTGCAGCTTCGTTTTTTATATGTCTAGAAAAAATTAGAAGCATAGCAGAATTTTCCAATTTTTTACGAATTTTTAAAAAACAAAAATTTTAAAATGTTGCTCAAAAATAATTTTTTTTTTTTTGCCAAAAAAAATTATGTTTCTAAAACAGTGAAGGGCACACACATACTATCACCTTTATGCTTGTGTTGACGAAATAACAACAAAGCAACAGCCGAACGTACATTGTCACAGACCACACAAAGAAGTTGATAGTGTACATGTGTCGACGTCACAGAAGCAGCATTTTTATTCCTATGCACGAGTACATAGGATTTGCAAATGTGCCCGTCACTGTTCTAAAACGACTGCTCATCTTTTTTTTAGTTATTTTAACAAACTTAAGGCTCAGTTAAAGCAGAATTAAGGCAGAATTAGTCTTTACTTTCTGTTCTGTTACGTATCAGCTGATTTATTTTTGTTATTGCAAAACCTTTGAAATTGATTAGTTTTTCTGTTCTGTTGCGGTTCATTTTGTTAAAATCAAAAACTTGTTCAGTAATTGTAAGTGACAGCAAAATAAATAATAAAAAATACATATTTATATTGAAATAAACTGTTTTTTGATTTTAAGAATTCATAGAATTTAATTTCTTCAAATGTATGGGCATTAAAGTTATTGAAATAAACAATGACGGTGCAAAACTAAAAAATTTGTCATAAATGGCTGATAAGTTACTACAGAAAAAGTAACCATAACAATTTCGTAACAGAACGGCACGGAACAGAACAGAAACAGAAAGTAAAGACTAACTGAGCCTTTAGTCTTTACTTTCCGTTCTGTTACGAATCAGCTGATTTGTTTTTGTTATTAAAAAACCTATGAAATTGATTATGAAAATGCCTTATTAAAAAAAGTAAATAAACAAAAAAAAATTACGACAAACTTCACACACGAAGAAAATCACTGCAAACAGCTGCGCTTGTGAGGTCACTTTATTAGTACATTCTGAGAAAAACTAACAAATTCATAGGTTTTTTAATAACAAAACAAATCAGCTGATTCTTAACAGAACAGAAAGTAAAGACTAATTCTGCCTTAAACCGTTTTTGAGTTACTCGAATATACATATGTTGTGCAACCTCCTACATTTTGGAAATAACGCGGTATCTCAAAAACAAGAGCTAACCCAAAAAAATAAACGGTTAGCACCATTGAGTTCAGCGTACCCGAATTATGTTAAAACGCCAGGTCAAATTCTAGCACAGTGTTATAGATAAAATATGTTTAACAATTATAATAGCGTGGTTGTTTTTTAAACAAAGCATGTTAATCTTAGAAAAGAGAAAAATACTATTGTTGCTTTGAAAACAAATTGTTGTAATGTTATACCATAACATGTTTAGAAGCAACCATAACATGGTTATGGCTTCTTGATGGAGGACTAATTTAACAATAAAATGGTTTTCGGTGACAAAAGTATGGTTATATTTAAAAAATGTTAACACTCGGCGTGTAGGAATTGTAAAAAACGTTAAGAAATTTTTTTAATAGTTTCTTAAGACTTGTACCGAAATTTAACCACCAGCATGGAGAAAATTATGATTTCTCAATACATGAATTTGAATGTAAAAAAAGAAAACCTAAAAAACAAGATTTATAATAATATATTAACCCAAAAAACCTCCAGCGAAAAGAGCGCTTTTTCTCCAAAAAAAAATAACCTGGGATTTTTTTTTTTTTTTAATTTGTGTATTGGCGATAACAGTTTGCGAAAAAATATAATTTCATTTTGCTCAACTTTATAAAATTAACATTTTTTTTTAAATAAAACCAATAATTGTTTTTAACATTTAAATATTTGGCTGCCTTTGTTTCAATATATTTATACATACATATTTATTATTCAATGTAATATTTGATAACAAAAAATTGGACTTTTGCCAAATGAAATTAGTTTCTGAGCCACTGTGCGGCGTTAAACATCGTCTCACATATCTAATCGTCTGCACATCAACTGGCTGTTATTTTTTTTTTATGTAAAATGGTCAAATAGCAAGAAAAAATAGATGAAGAAGTAGCCGTAATTTTTTAATTTCTATTAAAATGCTGCTGTTATGATTTTTACTTTAAATCAACTATTGTTATATTTTCTTTTTATGAATATAATTATTAATGTAAATTGTTATAGCAAAACATATCAAATCTGCGCTAGCAAATCTTTGGCCCTAGAAGCTTTTTTTAAACATTTCATGGAAAACTATTGATTCATACACCCACAAGTAAAGTAAATCGACCTACTATAGAGCTGTTATTACGAAAGCTTTATGCTGACTATACGCATACTACTACACGTAGTATGAGTTGTAGTATAATTTTGAGATACACTTTACTACAAATCGTACTCTTCATTCATTCATTTGAAGGAAAAATTGTAAACGCAATATTTATACACGCGACAAAATTAATGATGTGGTAGATTTACCAATAATAAGTAAAGTTCTTGTAAAAAATAAAAAATTGTTAGAAATAAGCATTTTAGTAAAGTTTAAAAAAGGTTTTCTTTTTATACCCTCCACCACTTTTTTATAATTTATCTCAGACGCCATAAAGTATATAATGGGTGATTTTTTAAGAACTATAGGAAAGTTAAAAAAAAACACATAAAATTCATATAATAATTAATGTTTGATGATTATTTCATGCAAATGTTGACCGTGACTGCGCCTCAAATGGTCCATCCGCTTAGTCCAATTTTGGCTACTCTTTCCAACATTTCGGCCGGTATCTCATGAATAAATGATTCAATGTTGTCTTCCAATGCGTCAATTGAAGCGGGCATGTGTGTATAGACATGAGCTTTTACATAGCCCCACAAAAAATAGTCTAAAGGCGTTAAATCGCACGATCTAACTCGCCTCTCAACAAGTTCATTGTTGAAACCACATGTCATGCAAGTCAAGCTCCTGCATTTTGGGCAAAAAAAAGTTGGTTATCATCTCACGGCATCATCTTTGAAGAAGTACGGTCCAATGATGCCACCAGCCCATAAGCCGCTTTTTCTGGATGCATTGGTAGCTCTTGCAATGCTTCTGACTGATCTTCACTCCAAAATAGACAATTCTGCTTATTAACGTACCCATTGAGCCAAAAATGAGCTTCGTCGCTGAACACAATTTTTCGATAAAAGCGCGCGATGAACTTTCTTAACAAAGCACGCATTTTGATAATAAAATTCAATAATTTGCAAGCGTTGTTCGTTTGTAAGACGATTCATGGTTAAATTATAGACCAAACTGAAGATGTTTGACAGTGAAACACAGAATGGCCCGATATGGTTTTCGTCATCACTCTACTTTGAAAACTTGATGTACTATTTAACTAAATAATTTTAATTAAAAACAAGTAAGAATGTATAGTCGGTCAAGCCCGTATTTAAAAAACACATCATGCTTATGTGTCCATATAAATATAGATTTATCTATGCTTATAAACTTCATGAAAATCGGTTTGAAAGTTTGTGAGAGGCAGAAATTGCTCCCTATCACCCCTTGTGGTCCTATTTTTGAAAAACTGTATAGCTAATGTGTCCATATAGATATGGATCTATCTATGTTTTAAATTTCATTAAAATCGGTTCTGAGAGGAAGAAATTTCCCTTTATCTGCCCTCGTGGTCCTACGATTCGGCCCATTTTCAATAGGCTTGGTCCTTGTACCAATAAGAACCTATGACCCAAATTTCATCAAACTATCTCCAAAATTGCGACCTTTACTTTGCGCACAAGGTTACATGGACAGCCAGCCTGCCAGCCAGCCGGACGGACATCGTTAGTTCGACTCAGAAAGTGATTCTAAGACGATCGGTATACTTTAAGGTGGGTCTAGGACCAATATTTTAAGGCGTTACACACATCAGCACAAATTCATAATACCCTCTCCACTATTGTGGTGTGGGTATAAAAATGTACATACTTAAGTTTGTATGCATGTTAATTTAACAAGATAAACTTTTTATTTTAATATAAAAATAGGTTTTTATGGATTCAATATTGAACAATGTTATTTAAAGAGTGAATAATATTAAATAAAGGTTATTTTAATATTTTTCATTTAAAATTAATATGAAATAATTATAAATTTAAATAATTATCAATCAACATTTCGCCATCTTTTTTTTTTTTTTTTCGGTTTGTGCTTTGTTGTGATACAGACGTGTATTTTTAGCCCCGCATACGATTTGAACTATTAATTAATCACATTTGATTTTGTAATACATAAATATAAGCAGCGAATGGACGCTTAAAAAAAAAATAATATATTTTGTTATTTAAATTACTTAACATAATAGTGAACAATTTAAAACGATAAAATTAAATTAAATAAAACAGTAAAAATATATATGTATGTATGTACGTATGAATGTTCATACATGTGTATACATATTCTGAACAAAACATTTAAATTCTGGTTTTTTCTTTTGTTGTTGTAAAATACAATAAATAATAAAAATATTAAAGCAAAGCAAAACGGTGAAAAACAAAAACAACTCTTTGCATGAGTACAAACAGTGAAACAACACTAAGACAAAATGAAAGAAACGTTTACGTTTTAGTTAATGCGAATGAAAATAATGAAGAAATAAATAAAACAAAACAATATTAACTACCTAACGGCTAAGCCAATTACTCGAACACGTTCCCTCTCACCCTCGGTATTTACACAAACGGTGGATAGTGACTCATTAAAAAAACTACAACAAGATTTGGTGACAAGTGTTGCCAGGCCAGCAAGTATTGCCGTGACGTCAAAAACAAATTTAGTGGGAAATGATACCATGAACTCAAACACAAATGCAATGGAAAACCCCCCTGTAAAAAGTTGTCAAAAGCCTACAGTACAAGTTGGTATGGACAGGTACATAACAGTGCTTAAACGGGGACGCAGCCCTACCTCTGCAGCAGTTGCTTCGGCCTCAAAAGTACCATCTTTTGATAAAATAAATACTCAAAATCGTTTTGCAATTCTGGAGGATGAATCCTCTGAAGCACCAAACGTCATTAAACCATCCAAGCCTCCCCCGATATATCTAAGGGAGCAAAATTCAAATGAGCTCATAAAGAGTTTGATATCGGTGATAGGTGAAAATTCGTTTTACGTAGCGGCTATAAAGCGTGGAAGTATAAACGAGACAAAAATACAAGTCAATAATGAGAATGATTTTCGCAAAATAGTAAACAACTTCGAAACGCGTAAAAAAAACTTTTATACCTACCAACTGAAAAGCAGTAAAGGTCTACAGGTAGTGATTAAGGGTATTGACTCATGTGTGGACCCAGAAGAGGTTAAAACATTCCTAGAAGAAAAAGGCTTCAAGGTAAAACATGTAGTAAATATTAAAAATAGAGAAAAAATTCCCCAACCACTTTTTCGAGTGGAGTTTGAACCCGGCGACGTAAAACTTAAAAAAAACGAAACACATCCTATTTACAATTTAAAATATATTCTCTACAGAAGAATAACTATAGAAGAGCCACACAAAAAAAATGGACCTGTTCAGTGCTTAAACTGCCAAGAATTTGGCCATACCAAGGCATACTGCTACTTACCCCCTGTCTGCGTAGTATGTGGTGAACTACACGGTACCGTTTCTTGCGATAAGTCTAAAACCGACCCCAACGTAAAAAAATGTAGCAACTGTGGCGGTAATCACACTGCCAATTATAGAGGATGCCCAGTATATAATATTGTCAAGCAGACGGTTGGACCGAAAACAAATACCCCTCAAATGCAGGTTGCAAATCAGGTAAACACAAATGCAATTCAAGCCCCCCAGCCTAGTAATAACAGAACCTCTTACGCTAACGTCCTAAAATCAAACCATCAGCCAATGCAAGGTGCCTCGCCAAGTAATGATGAAACTCCGGTTTCTAATTTAAGTCGTTTAGAAATAACCATGGAAACATTAGTGCAAACAGTAAATAATTTTACGAACACAATGGGTAATATGATGCAGGAAATGCTTAAAATGCAATCGATGTTATTGCAAGCTGTACTTAACAAACCATGAACTGTTTAAAAATTTGTTTTTGGAACGCAAACGGCATCCGCCAACATAAAAATGAATTAGAATACTTTCTTAAAATAAACAAATTGATGTCATGATGATTTCTGAAACTCATTTGACCTCAAGAAATACGTTTAAAATCAATGGTTATATACTATATGATACCAAGGACCCTCGAGATAGAGCTTGTGGAGGTTCTGCCATCTTAATAAAAACTCGAGTCAAACACTACATTATGTGTGATCACCGTGAAGACTATCTGCAAGCAACGACTATTTGTGTTGAGGAGCTAAATCGAAACATAGTAATTTCTTCTTTATACTCTCCACCTAGATTTTCCATATCAGAAGGCCAATATTATAAATATTTTAAATCATTAGGACCCTGTTTTCTGGCCGCTGGCGATTATAACGCTAAACATACCTTCTGGGGGTCACGACTTATAACACCAAAAGGTCGTGTTTTGTTTAACACAATCTCTAAAATGGGTTTAAATGTGGTCGCGAGCGGGCAACCAACATATTGGCCTACTGATCAGCAAAAAATTCCAGATGTTATCGACTTTGGCGTGGTTAAAAACATCCCCACAGAAACGATTCATGTTGAAGCTTCCTTAGAATTATCATCCGACCACACACCTACAATTGTTACTATATCGAACCCAAATAGAATTGTATTTCCGTCAGGTTACTTAGCGACGCCAGCCACACAAATAAATTGGTTAAAATATAAAAAATTTCTCAGTGCCCATTGCACAGAAAATATTCCGCTTAGTACACCGGAGAATGTGGATCTCTCTCTTGTTAACTTTGACAGTTATCTTAAACTAGCTGTTCAACACTCCAGCGTTACCCCCAAAAAAATTAAAAATAATAAAATATGTTCTTCAGATGTCGAGCGGCTCTTGACTGAAAAAAGGAGAGTTCGAAGAGAGTGGCAACTTTACAGATCCCCGCAACTTAAGATTTTATTAAAAGAATGCACAAAAAGGCTAAGAAAGTTGCTACAGAATCAGAAAACGGCTTCTCTAGAAAAATATCTTAAGGAACTTGATGCAACTCCACAATCTGACTACTCATTATGGCGTGCAGCTAGAAATCTAAAAAGGCCAGTTATATCTAAGCCACCATTAAGAAACTTGAATGGTAGTTGGGCAAGAAATGATAATGAAAAAGGAAACCTGTTTGTAAATCATTTGAAAAACGTATTTACACCAAATATATCTCACAATATTGCGGTCGAGTTACCACCTGTTGATGCTAGAGCAGCTTTTCCCCTCAGATTTGAGATAAGAGAAATCGAAAAGGCTATTTGTGACTTAAACACTAAGAAGGCACCTGGTATTGATAAAATCAGTAATAAAATGCTTTTGGAGCTACCTCGCATAGCAAAGAAAATTATTCTTTTTATTTTTAATGCTATTTTACGCCTTGAATACTATCCTGAAAAATGGAAGGTTTCCTTAGTTACCATGATACCAAAGCCAGGTAAAGATCATACAAAAGTTGAGTCTTATAGACCTATTAGCTTATTATCAAATATGTCAAAGCTGTTTGAGAAATTATTAGTTTCAAAATTAACACCAATTTTAAGTGAAAATAGATGTATTCCAAACCATCAGTTCGGATTTAGAAGAAAACACAGCACAATCGAGCAGACTCATCGAATAGTAAATGTCATAAGAAAAGCATTTGAAGAAAAGAAATATTGCTCAGCACTCTTCATCGATGTTTCGCAAGCTTTTGACAAAGTCTGGCATGAAGGCTTATTACACAAATTGAAGCAAAATTTACCAGCAAACACACACAAGCTGCTAGAAAGCTACTTAGTCGGTCGTCAATTTATTATTAAAGAAGGAAATTTCTTAAGTTCACCTCAGCCCATTGCCGCTGGAGTCCCACAAGGCAGCATCCTGGGCCCCCTATTATACTTAATTTATACTTCGGACATGCCAACAAGCAACTACACACAAACTTCAACATTTGCAGACGATACAGCTTTTCTAAGCGTCCACGAAAACCGTTATGAAGCATCGCGTTACTTACAGCATCATATATTTCAACTAGAAATATGGTTAAGACAATGGAGGATAATGGTCAATGAGCAAAAATGTGTACATATAACATTCACTTTGCGCCGGGAATCTTGCCCCCCTATTACAATCAATAATCAAATAATTCCTCAACATTCGCATGTTAAATATCTCGGTATACATCTGGATCGGCGATTAACGTGGAAATGCCATATAGAGGCAAAATTAACTCAAATGAAACTAAAAGCCATTCAAATTCATTGGCTTATTGGAAGAAATTCTGTCCTTAGTCTCGATTGCAAGCTTCTACTTTACAACTCTATCTTAAAGCCTATCTGGTGCTACGGTATTCAACTATGGGGCACTGCCTCGGCCTCTAATATCGACAAAATTCAAAGGCGCCAAAATAAACTTCTTCGAATAATCACAGCCGCTCCCTGGTATGTTAAAAACTCAAACATTCATAAGGATCTCAATGTGCCATTAGTGAAATCTATGATTACAAAATACGCAATAAAATATTTAAAAAGGCTTGAACAACACCCAAATCCACTAGCTCGAAATATTTTAAATCATGGCGGCCACACTCGCTTAAGAAGAAGAGACACTGCAGCACTTACCCAATTAGATGAGCGATAAACACCTATAAAAGTGAACATAACCCGTGATGAAGAAAATTTTGTCTGGCACTGGCAGGAGATAAAATAACGTATTAGGTTAAGATTTGATTAATTATTGTTAGTTCATATTTAATATATGAAGATTCAATAAAACAATAATGACAAAAAAAAAAAAACATTTCGCCATGTTAATTTTACATTGGTATTTTTTCCTGTGTGTAGCCTTTTTTAAGCGCTGCTATAAGCACATATTTCGGTTCTTATTAGCACGTACTTCGGCTCTTATTAGCACATATTCGTACAGCTTTTTTGTGCTCTTCGTTTTCTTTCATCGGTATTTTTATTAACAAAATCTGCTCTTTTATAGAGTAGCAATTTTGATATTTTTTAGTTTTGGTTTTGGTTTTTTTAGATAAAATTAAAAAAAAAGAGCCCGAATAATCATTTTAAGCTTTTGCAATATAACATTTTTTGTCGCTAAGAGTTTCAAAAATGTCAAAAAATAAAAATATACAAAATAAGGGATTGGGTTTTTTGCTTATACTAAGAGCCAAACATTTGCTATTGATAACAATTTTAAAAATTGCAATAGCAGTAGCAAAAGCACATATAAAAAGCTTTTAGATGTTAGGTTGTTGACTTCCTCCTATTAAAATCATTCTCATTTGTTTAAATATTTATAAATGAAAATCTTTAATGTAATACGTTAAATAATCGTAAAGTACGCTCAATCTTTTTTGGTTGGAATGAGAGTGCTGAATAAAAAGCTAACTACGATAAAATCATTCATAGTTAAGCAAAATATTTTTAAATTTGTTTCTCCTTGGCAAAAAAAATTAATAGAACATGATTAATAGTAATTAATCGATTTAATAATTGAAATAATATTTTAGCAAGTTTTTTAAATTTTAGAGCAACAGAAAAATAAAAGCACTTACACTTATGCATTACGACAACTTAACGGTGCCAGTTTTACTTTTGCAGACTTTCTATAAAATAAATTTATTTGGTACGCCAGCTTAGCAAAAGGTTGTAGCCATCTATTACAAATAGTTTCTAATCATAAATTAAGCTCATTTTACATATGAAAACTTATTCATTCATCCGCATGCAAATGAAATCACTTCAGTAAATATGGTGTAATTAAAGACGAATAAAACAAAAGAGTGTTAACAAAAATATTTAATGATGTATGAAAACTTTTTGCCAAAAGTGTTCCAAAACTCTTTTGCCTTAAAAGAACAAACTAAATTTAAAAGTTGAATTAAAACAAATAGTGTTGAAATAAAAATTTAAGTGCACAAAATATTTGGTGAAAATTATTAAATTCTAACCTTTTACTCTTTAGTTTCATGCGATTTGTGTATTTAGATATTTTTTAATTTCTGCCTTAAAAACTCATTTCGAATCATTGCAAGAAATTTAAATTGAAGTGAGAGTTAAAAGTCAAATATGAATTTACAAACTGACCTACAAAAATGGTTTATGTTTATCTGTTCTATTGTTTATCGAATCATTATTGTTGTATTTGCGAATCTTTTGTTGATAATATTTTACAAGTAATTTGTTAAGAATATGATTATAATGATTAATCAAAGAGCTAGTACATACATACATACATTTGTACTGCGGTAAGATTTTTAAAATGTTTTAATGCAGAATCAAAAAATTCTTAAATAAATATTCATTGGACAAAAAAAAAATTCCGAATTTTGTATTGATGGAAATACCATTTTTGGACCCTTTTTTGAAGCGGTTTAGCTCGCGGGAGATTATCGCTGGCGCCAAAATATTTTGAGAATCTTTATAAAACACGCCAAAGTAAGTTTTGAAGATTTTAGAAAAGCTAAAAATATTATACAAATAAAACCCTAAAGTGAATAAGAATTATAAACACTCACTTTAGTGTTTTATTTGTTTCTTATTTAATTATTTAATTTTGGTCATAACTTTTTTGTATCTGAACCGATTTTCCCGAGTTTTTTATAAGATATGTTTTACTAAAAATTTCCGATATTTTGATATATTAGTCATATCCATAGGACATATGGCAGCCCTTAAATTTAGGTTTTTTTTTTTTGTACGGGAGGTACCACGCCCACTTCTCCAATCCCGCCCACATTTTGTAGGATGGTGTGTATTGGCAACCTAAATGTGTGTACCTAATTTGGAAACTTTGGCTTTTGCCGTTCTTAAGATATACAGAAATAAAAAAAATACAACAACAAGGGATTTTTGGAACAATTTAGAGGTAGTCGTGGTTTTTTGCTCATATCTACGTCATTTTTGGACCGATCTGGCTGAATTTCAATAGCAAGAAATGGTGGACTGTATGTAACATAAATGTAAAACAACCTAGCCGCTATCATGTCTGCATTATCCGGAAAACACATATCAAACGTAAGACGGACAGACGGACATCGTTAAATCAACTTCTCTTCTCATATGGACCCAGAATATATATACTTTATGGGGTCTAAAATCAATATTGTGGAAATTACAAACGTTATGACAAACTTATATATACCCTTTTACACCTGCGGTGAAGGGTATAAAAACAAATTGTTTCATTTTATTGTCTTCGTAAGAAAACAAGACAAGAAAAACTAATTTGCAAATTCAGCTTTCTGCACGGGCACATGCAAGTATATTATCAAAGTTATTTTCGGGAACACAAAATTTATTATTAAGATTTTTGTATGACGTGCTAAATTTCCAATTTTTCATATTTGATAAATACACTGAAATTTATTGTTGAAAAGATAAACTCACTGTTTATTGTTGGTGTTTTGTTTAAGCTTTGATATTGTTACAAGTAAGACTTTGAGTGTTTAAATTCTTATTCACTTTAGGGTTTTATTTGTATAATATTTTTAACTTTTCTGAAATCTTTGGAAAAAGTTTCCTGACGATCTGGCCTAAGCAACCAGTGAAATGCGCATAGACGCTAGCTTTCCCTCAACAATAATATCAAATATGAAAAATTGGGAATTTAGAACGTCATACAGATCTCTTAATAATTTATTTTATATATATATTTTGATTTTATTCCAAAAAAAAATATGTGGACTGATTTTTAATTTTACTTTTATAGTTCAATTTTGTGGCGTAGGGTATAAACATTTGTACAGAACAAAAAATATTTGTTTAGCTACAACTAGAGTTTTTCTTTTACCGGGAAAGCGGGATTTATTTTTCAATTTCCCGGGACCCCGGGAATTCCCGATCAATACAAATCGATGTAAAATATTATTTAATTAATTTATTTGAACGAATTATATCAAATAATTAAGTTTATAAATGCAGTCAACTTTTTTATTGCTGTAGCAAAAAGGAAAAAGTGCTTAATGGCTCCTTAAGGTCTTCATCTTCAAAAATGCACATATGTGTAAATCCAAAGTGTTGAACGTGACAGTCGTACGCAATAAATATTTTTACGTTCTCTTAACCCTTAAATTTTAGCACTAAGAAAGCACTGTTATCTATGCTTAAGTTTATGGAGGGCGCGATTCTAGGTCAAAGATAATGGCAAAAGAAGTAGCGGTTCGAACGTGAAAAAAATAGAAGTAGTTTTTGTGGCCATGTATAAAAAGGCGTTATTCAGCGAAACCCGACACAATTTTTTAGTCAAACTACTTTCAGAATTTTACGTAGCAATGTAACATTAAAATGTCTTGGTTTGATTACAGAATCTTCTGTGTTTTCTTTTTTTTAAGCCAAAATCTGGGTCGATACGTGACATTTCGAACGTAAAATTTTTTCCGTAATAATTTAACTGAATAATGATCAAAATAAACTAAAAATTTACCGTTAATCCGAATACCATATTTCTCTTTGAACTATTCCTTAGATTACAGACCATGTAAGAAAATTTTTTTGGAATAATTTTTATCAAATATCACCTCTTTTAAGAAAGATAATATTAAAGAAAACATACAATAAAACATTCTCACAAATAAGAAATTACGTTTGCACCACTTTGCAGTCTGATTGTTCATCTAAGGGCCATTATTACAACTTGAAGTTAGCTAAAGTTAAGATTAAATTGACAGGTAATAATGTGCTATCTGTCAAAAAGCGTCTGTTAACTGTCGGATAACAGCTAACGTCAAGTTATAATAATGGCCCTTAGTGAACAAATTTATGGGTAAATTTATAAAATTAGTAAAATCCATGGTACAAGTACACAAGGTGACTTGTTGCCACATATGTTTGTTAGCTGTTTACCCCAGTTAAACCCCAAACGTCAAAAAAATTTTCATGTTTGTTTACATTTTTTCCTGTTTGTTTACAATTTAAAATAAAAAGATTGAGATTGTGAAAAAACTTTGATGTGTGTAAAAATTTATATTTAAAAACTGGGAATTATTTCCTTCCGAAGGTAACTTTATATTATATTCAACATTTTTAATTTTTCGAATTTTATTCTATGAGCTAAATTTCAGTTATGTATTTTATAAAGCTTTTTTGTAATAGTTCTATTCCTACAATTTTTCAGAAATGACTTTATAAACTACCAGACTATTATATTGTATTTTCTTTTTACATTTTACCTTAGCCTTCCGTTGGAAAGCAATGAGGTATATTGAATGTACAGAAAAATTTACAATTTTTAGACACCAGCAGAATGTAATGCATTTTCTGGCCCGCTACGGCCGTCGTCAGCATTCTTTGTGTCTCACTGGATAGTGTTACTTTATAAATTGAATGTATTTAACTCAACTATTTTAACAAATAGAAACTGGGAATTATTTCCTTCCGAAGGTAACTTTATATTATATTCAACATTTTTAATTTTTCGAATTTTATTCTATGAGCTAAATTTATAAAATACATAACTGAAATTTAGCTCATAGAATAAAATTCGAAAAATTAAAAATGTTGAATATAATATAAAGTTACCTTCGGAAGGAAATAATTCCCAGTTTCTATTTGTTAAAATAGTTGAGTTAAATACATTCAATTTATAAAGTAACACTATCCAGTGAGACACAAAGAATGCTGACGACGGCCGTAGCGGGCCAGAAAATGCATTACATTCTGCTGGTGTCTAAAAATTGTAAATTTTCTGTACATTCAATATACCTCATTGCTTTCCAACGGAAGGCTAAGGTAAAATGTAAAAAGAAAATACAATATAATAGTCTGGTAGTTTATAAAGTCATTTCTGAAAAATTGTAGGAATAGAACTATTACAAAAAAGCTTTATAAAATACATAACTGAAATTTAGCTCATAGAATAAAATTCGAAAAATTAAAAATGTTGAATATAATATAAAGTTACCTTCGGAAGGAAATAATTCCCAGTTTCTATTTGTTAAAATAGTTGAGTTAAATACATTCAATTTATAAAGTAACACTATCCAGTGAGACACAAAGAATGCTGACGACGGCCGTAGCGGGCCAGAAAATGCATTACATTCTGCTGGTGTCTAAAAATTGTAAATTTTTCTGTACATTCAATATACCTCATTGCTTTCCAACGGAAGGCTAAGGTAAAATGTAAAAAGAAAATACAATATAATAGTCTGGTAGTTTATAAAGTCATTTCTGAAAAATTGTAGGAATAGAACTATTACAAAAAAGCTTTATAAAATACATAACTGAAATTTAGCTCATAGAATAAAATTCGAAAAATTAAAAATGTTGAATATAATTTATATTTAAACTATTAAAAACATTGTGCCTTTTTTTTTGTTTATTTTAATATATATTGTAATGAATTTTAATCTGTATATTAATGTATTCTGAATTAGAACTTCATAATGCATTCTGTTTCGGCATATCTTAGCGGCCTGTATCAAATTCACAAAATTTTCGTTTCGAATCAATATAACTCAACCATAAAATTTCATTATTTTTATACAAAGCTAAATATTGGTGTTTATAAGATACCGACATCATAATGAAGCGTTCAAAAGGCTTGCCAATTAAGTTGCTATGACTTCACGATCTCGCCCTAAAGGCAGTTCAAGTTCAAGTGCTTAAGTTGTTTACTATGTTGCCAATACTTTAGCTGTAATATTTGCACAAATTCCACGAACGTTCCAATTTTCTTAAATTGTGTAGTTTTACCATCTAATGCGGCCGACTTTAGATGATAAATTATAATTTAATAAATTTCTATTGATTTACATATGTACATGTGGAGTTGTACCATGTATAGATACTTCTATTTTATGTGTTATTTACATATTTTTGTAATACAAATAATAAAATTTATTAATTTACAAAAAAATTTTATTATTTTCCTGCACGTGTTGTTTTGCTTTTTTTCAATTTGTTTTTATTTTGTTTTGCTGAAGGCACAGTGTTGCTATTTTTTTGAAGTCTCGGTAGAAAATACAAAAACAAATTGCCTGTTGTTTTTGTCTTGTTGTACTTGTTGTAGCAACGAGTCTACCTTGTGTAAATATGCCTTGGTAAAATCTAAATATTTCTCTATTACAATATCGTAAAATAATCAGCTTTTAATAACTTTTAAATTTTCGGTCACGGTGGACCTTTTGACGGAAATTCCCATATGCGAAATTCCATTATTTTATAGGATTTTTGAGAAAGTTATATTCAATGTGCATTAACATTTGGAATAACAAAAACTTCCGATACGTGACATTAGAAGTGTTTAGGAATAAAAATTTAAAAAACTATGACCGCAAGGAACTGATGATTATATAAAACTCGGAGTTAATTTCCAAAAGCCACCTTTAAAAATTTAAATTGTTCTCCTATAAAACTTAACAAATAGACTTTAGCACTAATTGCCACAGAATTAATTCAAGGCTAACAGCATTTATATAAAACAAAAAAGTTAAATTATTTAAACAAATTTTTAAAAAATATTTATTTAAAATAGGATTTTAGTTCAGAATATGCATTCACAGAATCATTTGAAAGAATATTTCTAATTTTTAGCAAGAAAATCAACGGATGTTTGCCTTCACAGTCAAAGGAACATCATATAATCTGTAGACATTTTCAGTTTTCTTAGCACTTCGTTCAAAACTTGAAATTCCATTTTAAAAAATGTTTTTATTCAAATAAGCGTTTTCTCTATTTATAACTTTTGTCATCATCTCTTACAGAATCCAATCCGAGAAATTTTTTATGCAGCTGCTCTGCATATAAAATCATTACATTTTTTGAAGCAAATAAATCAGGGTCTTAAAATAAATTAAAAATTCTGCATATTCGTACTATTCTTCTTTCGAAATTTCAGAGCATTAAACATTGCCTTACTTATCGGTTATGAATTGAAATCTCTTTGGCGTTTGGAAAAACTGTCTTAAGTCAGAATTTGTAGATTTTCGTTGTGTTAAATTGAAAAATATTTATTTGGTGTATTTCATAGACTTTTTTCCTTAAAGCATATGATAACAATTAGAAGGAGATGTGCTAGACTAAAGTGATTTAAACCAAACAAAAGAGAAAAACAAAATTGAATTAAAGCCAATCAAAAACTTAACATGAGTTTTTTTGACTTTAGGCCTTTATGGCTAACGGCTAAGATCTATGTCATGCCACAACTTATTTAAAATTATATCAGCAGTAAAGTTGCCATAATTTAAATAAAAAAATCCCAGGAATTACAAATTTCCCGGGTTTTTGTCCCAGGAAATTCCGTATGAAAAACACTAGCTACACAGCATATTGTTTTATTTTATTAAAATAGCATTCAAAACAAATATTTTTAATATTCTGTTATTCTAACAAGTGTGTATTTTCAGTTTTAAGATAACAAAATTTTTTTATAAATAATAAACCCAACAGCAAAGATTTAAAGTTCTATTCAACAGATCGTCAAATAACATTTAAAAACTGACTGTCAAAAAGATTGGAAAAGATGAAATAACAATGAAGATTTTAATCATTTAGGAGAGTTATGAATTTGTGCTTTACTCCTCTTATCAACCATAGAATGCCAAAAATAGGATAATTTGGATGCGAAAGTTGTATCTAAGAATCAAAAATGCTTACACCCAAATACAGTCCTTTTGGTTTTTTATATTGAAGTCTTTGGTTTGGTTTTTTATATGAAGTCTGATCTCATCATATCGCATAACGTTGTTTTTCATCCGAATTCAAATTTTGGGCGCCACTTATGTCACCTCGAATTCTTCCCTCAATTTTTTTCACATGCCAAGAGAGTCTTTCCAAAACTAAGCATGACTTTAAAGATGCTCACTTTTTTGACACGCCTCCAAATTTAGCCCCTTTTATTTTTTCACATACATACATGTTACATTGAAACTGGTAGAAGCCAATCAATACAAACCAAAAAATTGACGAAACGTTGGGAAAAAAATTTAATTAAATGAGTTTTTAATTTACAGTGGAAAAATTTAGGCCCTATTAGCTTAATAAAATATCCAAAACTTCAAAAATTTTCCATCAGTATAGAAAGGTATATTTATTTTGTTGAATAAACTTTAAAAATATTGCTTTGTCACGCCCTAAAATACCGCTTTTTGTTTTATATATATAGCATCGCCGTTTAAAGTCCAATTGCATTGTTTCGTATATCATTGTTAATGGCTACAATATGGCATAATTTTTTTATATAATGCTTTTCAATCTAACTTAAAATTCTAGATTTCATTAATGATATCTCGGATCCTTCCGCTCTAATGTCTAATTTTTTCACGTCCCAAGAAAGTCCTTCTAAAACTTAGGCCCTAATCATGTAAAACGCAACACAACGCCAAAGAATTACATTGAAAGCAAAAACAGAAATTCATGTACCGTTTAAAATTGTTCAACGCCACAAACTATGCAGCGTTTGAAATTTTAAAGCGCAATGTGGATTTCTGAAAAAAGCAACAACAAAATTGCAAAATATTTATGACTTTGCTTTTTCTTTCAATGTAATTCTTTGGCGTTGCGTTGCGTTTTTTTAGGGCCTTAGTGTATCTAGCTTTAAATATACTCGCCGCGCGGGTCGCAATTTAATTTTTGGTATTTCCGTGCCAATACAGTACAATATAGCCACCTCAAGTCTCGTTATGATTTACATAACGTCGGTCTCATGTAGAAAGGCCCTAACTCGATTTTTTCGATATTGAGTTTTTTTAGTGATCCCAATACATCTCGCACAAATACACCTCGTCACAAAAATTTAATACAATAGCATCAAAAATATCTGTTTAACAAGCAATTGAAGAAGCCATTTTACATTATGATACATACAGTTTATATTATGTTTTTGCCTTCTCCTATATACATAGTTGCATTTATGTGAGTTAGGGCCTTTCTACATGAGACCAACGATATGAACAGGTGTATACCTTAGGTAGTTGGTGTTTATAAATTTTCGCATATATTTTTAGGCTTATTTTGTATTTTTTTTATTTCTAGAGTTCTGCATTTCTTTAGTTTTTTTAGTTCTTGTTTTAACTCTGTGCCATGGTTTCATATTTAACATTATGTTTGCTTTTACAAATGTCTTAATTTAGATTTTTAAATATGTAAATACAATTACAATAGGTCCTATTTGTTTTATTGAAAATAAAAAGAAATTACTAAAAGCAGTGCCAGAAGAGTTTCACAGTCCACTTAAATATCGAATATTATACAAATGATACGATTACACTGTGTTAGTTAAAAAAGCAGACAAACCGGCCACATGTCGTTTTAACATAATTCGGGTACGCTGACCGTTTTTTTTTTTTATGTTAGCTCTTGTTTTCGAGTTAAACCGTTATTTCAAAAATGGAGGAGGTTGCCAAACATATATCGGGTGATTTTTTAAGAGCTATAGGAAAGTTAAAAAAAACCCCATTAAATTCAGAAAAATGCATGAAATCTTTATTTGAATCGATAGTACGGTCCATATAATTTAATGTTTGAAGATTATGTCATGCAAATGTTGACCGTGACTGCGCCTCAAATGGTCCATCCGCTTAGTCCAATTTTGGCATACTCTTTCCAACATTTCGACCGGTATCTCATGAATAAATGCTTCAATGTTGTCAATTAAAGCGGTCATGTGTGTATCAGAGATCAGCAATGAATCGTTTTTTCGATACCCATACTGACTCATGCAATTGAAAGTATAAGTGCGTAGAAATCATTTCAACTTAACTACTCTGATTCACTCATACTCACAAGAGAAATATTTATGAGTGCGACGTCGACATTATACGCATACTCATAAATGACCTCAGCTTGATTTATAATTTCAAGAAAATACTTACAATACTCACAATGATTCAAATCATTTAGCTCATCCATTTACCGTTTTAACACAACAGAGAAAACACACAACTTAATAATCAGCGCTGCCAGATAAATTTGCCAAAAAATCGTCCACTTTATACATGTAACTTTAGTAAACTGTAATTGCCAAATCGTCACTTTGCTATTTCGGGGACAAATCTGGCAGCCTCGCATTTTGCTTCGCCTATGCACATTGACTTGAGTAGATTCTAAATCTAACACAACAAATGTTGCTAAGTATGAGTACGATAAATAAAATGAAACTTTTGAGTAAATATGAGTTTGAATAACATTGTAATAAGTATGAGTGCGTATAAGTACAAGAACTTATGAGTTATGCTTTAGCTCTACTCACTTTTTCACTACTCATTGCTGATCTTTGGTGTGTATAGACATGAGCTTTAACATAGCCCCACAAAAATGGTTAAGCGTGCTGTGTGGCACCGTCTTGTTGAAACCACATGTCATGCAAGTCAAGCTCTTGCATTTTGGGCAAAAAAAAAGTTGGATATCATCTCATGGTAGCGCTCACCATTCACAGTTACGTTACGATTCGCATCATCTTTGAAGAAGTACGGTCCAATGATGCCACCAGCCCATAAGCCGCACCAAACTGTGACCTTTTCTGGATGCATTGGTAGCTCTTGCAATGCTTCTGGCTGATATTCACGCCAAAATCGACAATTCTGCTTATTAACGTACCCATTAGCCAAAAATGAGCTTCGTCGCTGAACACAATTTTTCGATAAAAGCGCGCGATGAACTTTCTTAACAGAGCACGCATTTTGATAATAAAATTCAATAATTTGCAAGCGTTGTTCGTTTGTAAGACGATTCATGGTTAAATTATAGACCAAACTGAAGATGTTTGACAGTAAAACAAAACACGAAACGTGCGTCAACTGTTTAAACCAAAAAGATAATAGCTAAAAAATCACCCGATATTTGCGTAACTAAAAATCGTTTAGTTTATTGAAATTACTAAAAGAAACGAAATTCCGTAATAAAATTACCTTTAAGTAAAGTTGAACCCTTTTAGGCCCGTTTTCACAACTTACCGATAGCTTTTACCTACCTTTTTACTTTTACCTACCAAGTAGGATGGACCTTAATTTACATTATCGCTCACTTTTGATTAAAGTAAAGTTTTAATAATGGAACAGTTTTTATAAGGCCGTTTAAAGTCTACTTTAAGCTATCGGCAAGTTGTGAAAACGGGCCTAAGAGAAACATAATTTTTTTGGGCAAAAAAAATTAATTTTAAGCAACATTTTAAAATTTTTGTTTTAAAAAGTCATCAAAAAATTGGAAAATGCTAAAATTACGGGAGTCCCCTTAAGAAATGGAGATACGATGGAGATGGAGGTATGTTAGAAAAAAGTTGTTAACAGATTTTTATTATTTATGGCTTGTTTTGTTTGCAACCTCTTCCATTTCCGAAAAAACGGTATATCTCGAAAACAAGAGCTAACCCAAAAAAACGGCTAGCACCAATGGATTCAGCGTACCTAAAGTATATTTAAAGGCCTGGTGCCCAGCTTGTCTTAAAAAAGCGTCTAGCACAGTATTATTGATCGCTAGGGTTAAGACTTTTTTGCAGTTAAAAGCGCGTTTAATGCACATAAAAATGCACTAACATTTGAAATATATCAGCTAAAAATCAAAAAAAATATTCACTTATATTTTATTTAACACATTTATTATTGATAAAAAAAAATGCATTAAAATAACAAGAAAACAAAATAACATAAAAAACGTAAAAACTCAGTCTCATTAACGTAAGTAAGGCAAAATAAACACAAAAGAAGAAGTTAAAATATAAAAAAAAACACAAAATATAAAGAAAAGCCAAAAGTAAAACAATCATGTAACTTAAAGCCACTTGTTAGATAGATATTTGAACTTAAATATAAAATGAATTAAGAACATTGATTTTTTTAAATATTTTCGAAAATAAAGTTTACGGCCTGTTTTAAAAAAATAGATGCATGATTAAATGCTGATAGTTCTTTTGTGGTATATGTATTCATTTTCACTGCGCTGTTTTCGTAAAAATTACGTATTAGAAATGTTAAAATACCTTTAACATTTTTAATACGTATTATTTGCTTACTAAATTTACCCTCCACAGCATACTTCTTATGTATAGCAATATCTATTAACTTAATTTGCTTTCTGAATGGATTAGATTAATCATTTCAAAATAGTTCCCATAATTTGAAGACACAATCATTATACCGCCTGGTTGTTAAAGGCTGTGGAGGAAGACATAAATTGGAATACTTCTCTTTATATGCGGCAACACGCGAAGGTGCTGTACAAAATATCTTTCCCATAAGAAATCAATGAATAAATATATATAGTGGAAGTTTTCTTTTATCTCTTTTGCAACATGGTGCATGGCAAAAAAGCAATTAAAAGAAGTTTTGCTTCTCAAAATATGCCACATAAATATGCAATATGAGCAAAATATGCAAACATATGCATTCAAGGCAAAATATGCACTAACAAATCGATGCCATTTTACTGCAAAATTCTTGATTCGCAAAGATATTTAGTTAATGGAAAACTCAGACTGACGACAACAAATATGCATTTGCATAAAAATCCGGGCCAAAATAATTGCTATATGATGAAATAATAAAATGGGCATAATTTAAAGGAGTGAGTAAAAAGTAAGTATTTTTAAAAAAAACTTACAAAGTTTCAGTAGGTTTTCTTTTCTAGTTATTAAAAATTTGACATTAGAGGGGAAGGATCCGATATTTCATAAAAGCCAAGAATTTGAACAAAGAGATGCTGATTTAGCTAATAAAAGCCGTTCACATTTCATTTGAGATGATTAAGATGACAGTTGATTAAGAAAAAAAACAACAAACACATTTGTATTTCTTTAAAGCATGTATTTAAAATGGATAAAAAATCCTTAATAACAGGAAGATTATTTTAAACATATTAATGATGAAAATGTGAAAATTAATGGATTATTTAAAGACGAAATAAAAACATTAAGAAAACATCTTTGTCGGTTGTACACGTTAGAGGTACCCCATCAAAAACTTAATAACGACTTGCGATTAGTGAACAATTTACTTTTCCACGATTACTTTATACCATCTTCATTACAAAGAAGTAGTTTAGTAATGGCTGACATATAATCTGATACATAAGTACTTATTTATTAGTTGATTAACGAAATTTATAATTAATTCATAATAAAATGCATCTAAGGTTTTATTTATTCAAATCTAATACAAATTGATTTAAATTATTTGTTCTTGCAATTTCATGCAAATACATGTTTTTTGTCGATAGTCTAAGAACGATGTCGACCAATTATCTTTTCGAATCATTAAATTTGCATCGATTTCTTTTTGCATATTTTGGTGAAAATTCATATTTTTGCATATTTAGGTTTTCAATGCACATTTTGACATTCTTGAGTCATTTTTTTTTTAAATTTCCATCTTAAAATGAAATGAAACTTTTAAATACTACACCAAAAAAAAACCTTCGAAATCAATTTTAAAATCAAAAAAAAAACTTTGCTTTATATGCAATCTTTTTTAGATTTCGACAAAAGTTCCTTCTATTTTAAACCGATGCGTGGTTAAGGCTTCCAATGGGTTTGAAATATTTTATCCAAAACAGCTACAAGATACTTGCTTGGCACATGGGTTATACCGCGTTGCTGAGGATATTAGAACAAATTTGAAAATATTGCAACTTTAAATGAAATATATCCATTGGTTCCCCTTCCACCGTACACAGAAAAAATTATTGCCGAATTATTTTCAAACAAACGCTTGTTTGAAAATTGTTTAATTTCTATAAATTTTTTTACTGATTCAATCAATATGTTTGTTTGATTTTTATTTAACCAACAAAAATGTGGACAACTCTTCAAAAATATAATAAACGCGTTATTGGTGTCAAGTTTTCATAATTTTGTATGAAATATTTAACGCTCTTTAATGTTGTCGTCTTTAAGCATTTTTTTATTTGATCGTAAGCAACACTTCTTTATGTGAAATATAAGAATAACAACAAAAACACATACAGTCTATTTTTGGACGCTTTAAAAAAGTGCAACTATAAAAAACAATAGCAGGTAAAAAACGTTTCACTCTTTTTAAACAACAGAAACAACATTATAAGAAACAAAATCCCGTATTCAATTATTCCAACAAAAAAAATGTGTCTCAAAGCCTGCCGGCGGCTCTGCTCTGCCTTCATCTTCTCATACTTGTTTTTTTTTTTTTTTTGATTTTGAAATTTCAGTAAACTTTTTGTTTGATTCAATTAAATTATTTGTTTGAAAAAATCAGTGTTTTTTTCAGTAAACAAAATGCAAATAAATTGTTTGAATATGCAAATTTGTTTATAGGACCGATTTCAGACAAGAAATTGTTTGATTCTACAAATTTTTTGTTTGAATTGGAAAAATAATTTTTTCTGTGTAGCCAGTAAGTAGTAACATGATGCGGGCCTGGCTAGATGCTAAGAATGTTTGAAGACCTTGTTGACATCGGAAGTCAATTAGCACTTGTATTTTCCAACTACGGATATATTAATGAAACAACTAATTAGGAGGGATTTAGTTCACTGAGTACTCAAGTCAAATTAATTGATGTTGCAGAAAGTAAAATTAACATTGTCGAAGAAAGAATAGCCCGCCAAATTTAAAATAAATCCATAACATTCAAATATTTTTGATCTGCCCTGGAATCAAAATGGGATCTGAAAATTAATTTTTTCCAAATGCATTTGCATACTTCAAGTATGGTCCTACAACTTCGGTTGGCCTTGGGAGATAATTTTCAGAATACAAAATTGTTTGCGTGTGAATCGACAAAATTTTACTTTTGGGAAAGCAGAACCTCTTTATTTAAACCAGTACCCATGTTCTTTAAGTTTAGTGTGAACTTCTTGCATCGAAACGATGTGAAACAAAATATTCCATCGTTTCTCGAAAAGTGAGAAAAATGTGTGTCTGTAACTCATGTCGAAAACTATCAAAAGAGATTACGTCGTTACGTTATAAATGTCATAATATTGCACTCGAAGCCGAGGTGACATTACAGACGTTCAGAACGCCAGTAACACATATCGTTGACGGCGACCATAATTTACTTAAATTGAACATTTTTTAACGACGGCGGCGAAAACACAACCGTCGGCTATGCCAAATTGTGTAAAGAGCGACTTTAATGTTTGTTGTTTGCAAACGAGCTTTGAAGACATTCGTATATATTTTATAAAAAGGTTAAAAGCAAAATAATAAAACAATGAAAAATGTGCCAATAATAAAATATTTTTATTATTATTCTTTGCATTTTGCATTTTTAATTGTTTTTTAGTGTTAAAATTATTTCTCGCCCCATTTTTATTCGTGAGTTTTTTTGACAGTTCAAAGCGGGAACTTTTCTCACCAAAATGTTACAGACACACTTTTTCTGTAAATTGGCGAGTAATTTCCTTACGTGACAGCTTGTACTCGCCAAAAAAAGTAACAGACACAGTTAAGTGAGAAAAACAGCTGTTTGTTTCAATTTATGGCATTTTTGTTTCATTTCACACATTTCAATCGAAAACATTCTCGACGCGAGAGTTACAGAACATGGGCACAGTATTCGAAAATAAACACTAAATACCGCTACTTAGTGTTCGGTTCAGTAGATTTGTGGAAAACACAAACGCTAATAGTGTTTGTATAGAAAATCATTAAAAAATAACGTTTCCCTGTTAGTCATTTTTCGAACACAAAAATAAAACTGTTTTAATCAAATTCAACAAAAGATGAGAACATTTAAATCCGTTCGGTTTTTTTTAAATCCACAAACTTCATTGTGTTCGTTTCGCCTCATTAATGTTCGTCCCTTTTGGTTGGTAATAAAACTAAACATTTTTTACAAAAACAAAATACACATACGAAAAAAACAAAAAGCCAGCAAAATAATGTTTCACGAACAATACATATACACACACAAGCTGGTCGTGGTGCGGTCGTTGCTAAAAGTTTTTGTTTGTTCATTTCTTTATCAATTTAAAAAAAGAAACATTATAGAACATTAAGATATAATGTTTGTCTACAGTATCAATCAGTGTTGCCATTAGGATACGAAAGATACATTTTTCGTATCTTTTGATGGCTTCACGTACCATATATAATCCTGAAATTGTTCGTATCTTTTGAATATGTATGCAAAATGTACGAAAACTTATTAAGACTGATCATCGTAACCGACTAAATACTTATACAATAGCAGCTTTCATAATGGTGAAAGAAAACGTTAAGAACGTTTTAACATACGATTCACCGAAATCGTGGAATACAAGTAGTGCAAAGTTGTTCGGAGGAAATATGAACATCTTTTATTTTCAGAACCCCTTGGTATTAACGCCTTAACTCGTATATTAATTTTTACAAAAATGAATTTGTTTCGATGACATCCAAATTAGAATTAATTTTAATGTTTGCTTGACTTAAATAAATATAAAAATGAATTTTTAAGATATCATTTTCTTTACAATATTCATTTAATATGAAGTAAAAATGTAATGTTAATAAATGTTAAACTTTAAAAATGGACTTGAATTTTTTTTTCCAAATGTATCTTTTTGGGAAAAAGTGTATTTTTTCAAAATGTATCTTTTTGGGAAAAAGGGGATCTTTTTGGGAACTAAAATGTATCTTTCTCGAAAATTCACTGGCAACACTGGTATCAATACTATTATTCTGTTTTTTAACGAAGAACAGAACAATATACATATACCCCCGTATTTATAAACGATTATTAATTTTAACAAACGTTTATTAAGGCAAATTTTCATACAAAATTTGTTTTGTAAACCTTTGTCAAATGTTAAAAATTTTTATAAATACCAAGGCGAATTCATCCCAGGTAATCTCGGTACTACAACAAGTACAACTCGTACAAAAACCACAAGCAATTTGTTTTTGTAAAATCATTGTACAATGTCAAAAACAGAAATAAAACAAAACAGAAATAAAGAGAATAAACAAAATTTTGACATCCAACAGTGATTTTAGCTAATATCAGCAGGGCTTTTAAGACCACCTGTAATAAATTCGCCTTGATAAATACGGGCGATAATGTTCGGCTCTGTCTTGAACATAGTTACGAACGCTTTAAAGGATTGTGTTAGTCTACCAGTGTTGCCACTTTGTGGGTTGTTACCCGAATTTGGTATAATTTTTACTGTCGTGGGTAGAGCATAGGTAATTTCTCTTAGGTGTAATTCAGGTGTAATTTAAAATTCTTACTTCAGCTACCCATATAAAATCAAGATTGTAATGACATTTATTTCTTTTTTAAAATATTGTTGATAAGAAATGCACAGTCTTCTGAACCAAAGCCTTCAAAAGTTCGATAATGAATGTCGCAAGAGGGACTCTCAGATTTGGGTTAAGATGGCTATCATAGTGATTTAGAACCTGAGGCTTATTCAAAAAAGTTATTCGAACTAAAAACTAGCCTGGGGGAAGAAATGTTTCCAATATTCCAACATATACAGCCCAATTATGAATAAAAATTCCACGGGAGTTTTTTCCCTTTTCCTTTTAAATTCAATTGTAAAATGGGAGAAGGTAATAAACTCCAGCGGAATTTTGATTCATAATTGGGCTGATAATTAATTTTATTTTTTTCTGGCAACTTTCATATGCTTTAGCTTGAATAATATTTAATGCCCTTAACAGTTGTAAAACTGAATTATGAAAGGGACAGTTGTATAGTTGTTTTCTTCTGCAACCTCGTAACTCAAAAACAACTACTTTTCAGGAGAGACAAAATACTTTTTTTTACCAAATATTTGAAACTTTTCGCTATATATTCTTTTATAATACAAGAATTAGGAAAAGTTCCGATATTCCACCATACAAAAAAATTGCAATATTATAAGGCGGTATTTACTGATTACTTTTCCGGTTAAAACAAAAAATCGGAAAACATCGAGTTACGTGGTTGCGGAAGAAAACTATCGATTGCTGTCTGCATGTCACCAATTAAATAAACACTGTTGAACTCCAAGACGTCAATTTTTGTTGGTTTATCAGCATTTTGAACCTTCTCTAGATATATGCAACCAAATGTGGAAGTTAAACTCACTATTTTAGGAATTTTATTTTATGTTTTATTAATAGTTTTTAAATCTTTAATTTTATTTTTATTAGTTTATTTTAACAGTTTGACTAATATTATTCTTCTTTCAATGAGTATGTTGTACTTTGCTTCTTTGTAAATGTCTTTTTATTGAAAAAAACTTAAATTTTATATGACGTGTAATTTCATTTAAATTGGGTAATTTTGCTTCATCTCAAGTGTAATTTTGAATGTTGCTGGTGGTAACACTGTAGTCTACACAATCAATAAAAAAAAATGTATATCGTTTTTGAGTGTGTTCGTTGCCAGAAATCAGGCAACGCCGCTCGTGTTAAAATATAAAAATTTAGTTGCACACATTTTTTATTTTAACATTAGCGGCGTTGCCTGATTTCGCAGTTGGCAACTTAACTTTAGTTCAGTTGCCATACGTAATCGACCCATTAAGTTAGTTATTAAAATTTCTTTAGGAAATTTGAATATAAATATACTGAATTTTTTATATTTTTGTTTTTTATAAAATAAAAAACCGATTTTTTATAGAAATTTCTCCAAGTTTTTAGTGCATATTTTTTTATTGCATAGTTTGGATCTTTAGTGCATATTTTAAGAGCATATTTTTGCCTTTTTAGTGCATGCAAATCTCATGCCTAGTTTTAAATGAAGAAAAATTTGTAGAAGATTTTAATATGAAAAATTTAAATACTTAATTGATTTTGATATGTATTTTAAAACAAAAAACTTGAATAAAAACTACACTACCTAATCAACCAACCGTCTTACTATTTATAATATTTGATATCGATCTTGTATCATAACCGATGTACAGATGTCATGTTAAAATTGTTGTGCATAATTGTACTTCAACCACACTGTAAATTTGCCAATAATAGGACCAGTCCAAACACGCGTGTAAAGAGTAGTCCACAGGGGACCAGGACTAGTCCATAAGTAACCCAAACGTATGATAAAAACATGGTATATTTAACATTACGATCTCCTAGGGGAGGACCATATAACCCACCTTTGGACTACTAAGGAGTAGTTTCAAAACTACTCCATGGTATACACAAGAGGATTAGTTTTGAAGTCGTTTAAAAACGAAAGCATGTCGTTAAAAAACGAAGACATGCCATCTCACTACAAACACTTTTTAACAATGACATGGTCCATGCTTGCATTACATCGGACCAGTCCATGGAGTAGTCCATTTTATCAAAATGGATCAGGTGGTCCAATTTTATTTGCAGGGTACTAGAATGTTCGTTATTAACGCCTAAAAGTATGCCTTAGTTTATAAGTAATCACAAAGAGCAGGGTTTCCAGTTTTATTTTAAGCCTTATTCCCAATTTGCGATTTTTTATCCCCAAAAATCACGAAAATAGCTATTTTCTTATCCCCAAAAATCCCCACATTTTCTTAAAAATCAACTACACAATATTATGTCAATGGAAAATATGCATATATCCATTTATCTATATATAAATCGGCTAAGGCAAAACAGTTAAGAACACTTTCCTCCTCTGTATGTCAACCGATTTGACCGAATATACACCATTTAAGAGGTATTTACTCAAAGAAGTGCACAATATATATTTTATTAAAATCTGTTCAATAATTTCAGAGTTATAAGCGTTCAAAATTGCTACTAACACAAATGCAAAACACATAAATTAAAATTTTTTTTCAATTAAAATAATAAAAAATTATGGTGATCGATTATTCGACATTTTTCAGAAACCGGTTTTCGAATATTTCAACTATATAAATCTTATGTAAATATCGGACCAGGCAAAACAGTTAAGAACGCTTTCTTCCTTTGTTTGTCAACCGAACCTCTATGGGGAAATACGAGAAACCAAATTTCTTTTTTTTTAACTTTTCTGTGCTTCATGTGTATTGAATTTAGAACTTAGAAACATAATATTATAGGTGTAGGGTCCTAAGTGAATGATAACCTATAAGATAAAAAATGTTGGTACTTTTTGTTTTTCATTTCGTTTCGTTTGTGTTAGCAAATTTGTACTGCAATGGATTTTGCTTGGATTCCAAAATCAAAAACTAAACCTCCGCTCAAGTGAAACACCGTGTCGTACAATTCAATAAGTTTATTAACAATGATACAAAATATGTATACTAAGGAAAAAGGTTCTATAAGAACAAAAGGTTCATTATTTAACGAAAGCACAAAAAAGAATTAGCAATATCTGCAATATTTTAACGATGTAATTGTAATAATGAAATACATAGAATTAGAACATTACTAGAACAGAGTTGTTAGCATTTGAGTTGTACTAAGGTTGTAACGTTTTTTTCAACAGTTTGTAATATAAATTTTTTTTTTGGCCTATGAGGCTTATCATATTACTTCTTTGTGAATAAATAAATAAATAAAAATATTTGACCTGTAAAGATAAAATTATGCATTAAATTGGGTGAATAAGAACATGTAAAGGGAGCTTTTTGGTACTTTTTCGTTCAATAGCTGGTACTTTGATTTATTTTCGTTAATATTAGACATAGAAACATAAAATTAAACGTGCACCGTCCTGAGTGGATAACAATATATGAAGGAGACTTTTTGATAATTTTTTGTTTTTCAATTGGTATTTTTTATATTGAACTTGACTGAAGACCAAATTCTAGGTAAGATACAAAAGTTATGGTCATCCCATTTTACTTTTTTCGGACGAAATATACGAGGACTATGGTTAAAGATTTAACATCGGAGACTGAACAGAACAAGATACTGAAATCATAAATGAACATAAACGAGCACACAAAACATTAACGAGCACACAAAATCACAAAAAATAAAATTAACTTCAACTACTTAGAAAATTTTATTTTTCCCATATGGCTGCAAAGATAAAGAAAATAGTAAAGCAGTGTAAAATTTGATGTGCAAATAAATATGATCGTCATCCAAATAACATAATTTTAGAGAAAACACCTGTTCCACAATACCCAGGAAAACACGTGCACTTAGACATTTACCATACAAACAAAAGGGTCATTCTGACTTTAATAGACAAATTTTCCAAGTATGCTCAGACCAGAATAGTAAAGTCAAGAGCAAACGAGGGCATAAAATATCCCTTACAGTTTACAGTTGCTAACGTCATTTAGTACCCTTGAAAATGTAGTCATAGATAATAAGAAGTCCCTTAACTCGGCTTCTGTAACATTTATGATGCAAAACCAATTGGGTATTACAATTTATAAAACACCACCTTATACTAGTTTTATCAATGGTCAGGTCGAACGTTTTCATTCCACATTAACGGAAATTATGAGATGCACTAATGCAGAAAACGTCCATAATTCATTTGAAGATCTTTTGACCAATTGTTTAAATAAATACAATAACTCGGTTCATTCGACAATAAATAACAACCCTATTGAGATATTTTTTTGGTAGAAACGCAGACCCTACATCCTTAAAACAGGACAAATTAAAGATCATGAGAGAAAAACAGGAGAAAGATTTAGGCTATCAAAATAAGAAGAAAACTGATAGAAAAAATTATAATTTCAATGACATGATTTTTTTAAAAAACAATAAAAGAATAGGAAACAAACTTACGCCAAGGTATAAAAGCAATGTTTGTAGAAATATTAAAACTTTTTAATATTTGTCAGACATGTTGGATATTTGTCAAACTTTTTGTGGCGTCTAATGCTAAATGTATTAATTTCAGCGAAAACTTTTCAGAGTGAAGATGTTGAAAAAGAAGCATTTAAATAAATAATTTTAAATATGTACATATTGAACTCAATTTTGATTAACAGTATTTCTTGACACAAAACAGCTCGTTGTTTAAATCACTTTTTACTTAAAATTCTTTGCCTTTATTTTATATTTTTTCTCTGTTTAAAGCAAAAAGCAACAAAATTGCAGCAGCACTATCGGCGTCTGCATTCATTTTAAACAAAACAAAAATTAATGTTTGTACGGAATCAATTTGTGTTGTTTATTGGCAAACACCAAACGGAAACAATGTGTGTTTGACAAGCATTTTGTGTGGTTTATTTTGACCTTAAGTTTAATGAATCTAATAATTAGTATTGTGGTTATTTTGTTGAACTATTTATGGTTTTTAATCCAAATTTTTAATATTTTTAATTAGGCTTAAGTTCATCAAATTTATCGAGTGGTTACGATCGAAACATGTCAGGGTAACCTGGTGGCCAGGGTTCAATCCCGGCTACAGTCAAGAATGAAAAATTACCAATAACAATTTTAATGAATTTTCATGTTGTAAAGTTCCTTTCTTCATAAAAAATTTGATGAATCGTCATTTGCTTAAGCAAATTGCGAAACAAATAAGAGTTTTCGTACAGAATCAATTGTTTTTAATTTTGTTTTTTTTAATGCATTTGAAGTTCGATTCACCCATGCGTTCCGAACAAAATTTTTGTCCGGACAAAATTTTTATACCCTTCACCACAGGTGGAAAAGGGTATATATAAGTTTGTCATTCCGTTTGTAATTTCTACAATATTGATCTTAGAACCTATAAAGTATATATATTCTGGGTCCTTATGAGGAGAGAAGTTGGTTTAACGATATCCGTCCGTCCGTCCGTCCGTCCGTCCGTCCATCCATCCATCCATCCGTCCGTCTGTCCGTCTTACGTTTGATATGTGTTTTCCGGAGACTCCAGACATGATAGCGGCTACGTTGTTTTACATTTATGTCACATATGTATAGTCCACCATTTTTTGCTATTGAAATTCAGCCAGATCGGTCCAACAATGGCTGAGATATGACCAAAAAAACACGACTGCCTATAATTTTTCTAAAAAATCCCTTCTGGTTGTTGTATTTGTATTACTTTTTTCTGTATATCTGGAGAACGGCAAGGGCCAAAGCTTTAAAATTAGGTACAAACATTTAGGTTATAAATATACACCATCCTACAAAATGCGGGCGGGATTGGAGAAGTAGGCGTGGTACCTCTCATACAAAAAGTATTAAAAATTGTATAAAAACCTGAATTTTTTGACTGTAATATGACCTATGGTTACGCCTTATATATCAGAAGATCGGAAATTTTTAATAGAAAATATTTTCTGAAAAACTCGGGAAAATCGGTTCAGATACGAAAAAGTTATGACCAAAATATTAATTTTTTTTTTTTGAAAAATACCCATTTTCAGGAACCATAGATCTTCCCGAGTCCACGTTTTAAAGCTAAAATAACTGGAAAATTTCTTCTTTAACACGTCGATATATAAATCTGTCAAATCGGTTAAGAAATAGCAGAGTTATGACCAAAATACTGAAATCCCAAAAATTACTCTTTTTATACCCTTCACCACAGGTGGAAAAGGGTATATATAAGTTTGTCATTCCGTTTGTAATTTCTACAATATTGATCTTAGAACCTATAAAGTATATATATTCTGGGTCCTTATGAGGAGAGAAGTTGATTTAACGATACCCGTCCGTCCGTCCGTCCATCCGTCCGTCCGTCCGTCTTACGTTTGATATGTGTTTTCCGGAGACTCCAGACATGATAGCGGCTACGTTGTTTTACATTTATGTCACATATAGTCCACCATTTTTTGCTATTGAAATTCAGCCAGATCGGTCCAACAATGGCTCAGATATGACCAAAAAACCACGACTGCCTCTAATTTTTCCAAAAAATCCCTTGTGGTTGTTGTATTTTTATTACTTTTTTCTGTATATCTGGAGAACGGCAAGAACCAAAACTTTAAAATTAGGTACAAACATTAAGGTTTTAAATATACACCATTCTACAAAATGTGGGCGGGATTGGAGAAGTAGGCGTGGTACCTCTCATACAAAAAGTATTCAAAATTGTATAAAAACCTGAATTTTTTGACTGTAACATGACCTATGGTTACGCCTTATATATCAGAAGATCGGAAATTTTTCATAGAAAATATTTTCTGAAAAACTCGGGAAAATCGGTTCAGATACGAAAAAGTTATGACCAAAATATTAATTTTTTTTTGAAAAATACCCATTTTCAGGAACCATAGATCTTCCCTAGTCCACGTTTTATAGCCAAAATAACTGGCAAATTTCTTCTTCAACACGTCGGTACATAAATCTGTCAAATCGGTTAAGAAATAGCAGAGTTATGACCAAAATACTGAAATCCCAAAAATTACTCTTTTTTATAATTAAGATTGTTTCTTTTACCCTTCACCGAAGGTCCTACACCCTATAAAGTATATATATTCTGGGTCCTTATGTAAAGCGAAGTTCAAATCCGGTTGTCGTCTCTTCTTCCTATCCCCTCACCATCCTTCGTATTTGTTTACATATACTAGCATAATGCCCAATATGATTTTCGTTATCACCCTTCTTTATTATTTCATAATAAAAAATATTTACCAGTTATCGCTTTTTAAATTTCAATTATGTATAATGAAGTTGTAAGTATTGTAAATATGTATGTATATGTATATGTAAAAATTATTTAGTTGCTCTCTATTCTACTCGCACAATGGTGAAGGGTATATAAGATTCGGCACAGCGGAATATAGCACTCTTACTTGTTTTACATTGAGTTTGACGTTTTACTTTTGAGAGAGAGAGAGAGCAATGAATTTGTTCGGAACGTTTTTCTTGAATTGGTTTAATCAAGGGGAATTCATGTAAACGGTGGTGTCGATACTACAACAAGTAACAACACCAAAAACACAACAATGTATTTTGTTGCTGCTTTCGTTGGCCGATATGTCAAAAACATAAGTAACTTTTGACATTCCTCTCTCTAATTTAAAAAAAAATTAGCACAGCTGTGCTTTCAACGCTACCTGAAAAATGAATCGCCTTGGGTTTAATTCAGTGATGTCAATTATGATTGTGTTGGTGAGATTACTCTTATCTCTTACATGCCCAGCGGGCGAAATATGCGGTTGCGAGGCCTATTGCGAGGCCTTATTAAAGACCTTTTCTAAGGGTCATCTATGTTCGATTAAATTAATGGGAATCAGGTAAGGTATTAAAACTTACAAAACATTTTCATGAAAGGGCGATGCAAACACCAGGGCCAGCATTATGCGAGGAAATATAGTTCATGCTTTCCATTCATTTTTCATCAGACCATTTAAAGTTAACTTACATTTATTGCTATGAAGACTTAAAAGCAATAAATAATAATATAATTATCGAAAAATGTTGAGTTATGGACAGACACAATCAGTTATTATTTAAATAAATTTAATTTGGAACCTCAGAAACTTTGCTTATTTTTTGGAAAAATTGCGCAGTTCACAATATTTGAAGTCTTTTTACAACCTAATACAATTCTTTCCAATATTTTTCGTTTTTTGCTCAACATACCTTTGCGAATTCTAACAATGAAAATTCATTTGCTCATACTAATGCAAATATTAAGTTTAAAAATATTCTGAAAGTATTTACCACCATTATAAAAAGAGAAGATTTAACTAGCCTATAATAAATACTTTTATTTACCAATAATATCTTCTAAATTTATATTGCAGTTTCGTAACAACAAAACATTTTTTAGGTTTGCGGATGTTAATTTATTGCGTTGTTTTGAGCAAATGTATTTCAAATCGGAAAATATTTGTTCGCAAAGATATGTTGAGGAGAAAAGCGACAAACATTTGAAGGAATTTTTTTTTAATATAGGATATAGCGCCCCGTCTAAATTTTTCCAGAACTCAATAATATTTTCCCTGTCTGGAGGATTAATTTCGCTCCTAAGTATGATTAGTTCCGACTGGATGCTGAATTCATAACTCGCAATGTCGCACTTAAAGGGATTTTGGAATATGTTAAGTAGTGGTTTTATATCCTCAAAATCTTAAAAACGATCTTGAAAGTTGTAAAAAAGGTTTTCAAAAATTGCCAAATACTCAGATTTTTTCAAATATTTCTCCTTGTCATAAATAAGCAAAGTTTTAGGAAAGTTGGAAAAATCTTCATTATTTATTTAATTTGTTAATAAAAATAATTTGGTTTTAAAATTAAAAACAATCGTATATATGTCACTTAAATTGTTTCCCTTTCCTTGTAGTTCCAAATTTAGCTCATTTAAAATACTGCTTGTATCCGCCAGAAACGCAAGGTCTAAAATGAACTCATAATCATTCAACTGTATTAATTCACATTCGTCTAAATTTTCAGTTTCCCAAAAACGCAACACGTCTTTTCTAAGATTGAATAACCTGTTTAGACAATCACCCCGACTAAGCCAACGAACTTCCGTAAACATTTTTAAGTCGTGGTGATTGGCGTTTACGTTTTTAAGAAAACTTACAAATTTTCTGTGCGTTAATGAATGATGACCCCCCCCGTATTCTATTGATTATCCGCTCTGCAGTCTTAATAGCGGCATGATCACTTATAAATTTTGAGGCAAGCATGGACTGATGAATTATGCAATGGAAAGCATGTACATCAATTCCATTTTGCTTAAGCTGTCCTACGAAACCTTCATACTTCCCGGCCATAACGTTTGCACCATCCGTGCAAACTCCTGCTAATTTTGAAGCTTGTGTAACAGATATCAGGTTTTCAAAGACTACGTCGTATAATACCTTACCTGTTACATTACCGTAAAACGTTTCAAGTGAGTACATAGTTTCAAAAACATTGTACTCACTATCTATGCACCGAACACAAATGACCAATTGGCAAAGATCATTAATGTCGGTGCTTTCGTCGAGGCAAAAAGAAAAATATTCACAATTTTTTAACTTTTCCCTAATCACAGATTGTATATGTGCAGCTAAAATTGATGTGCGCTTGACGACACTATTTCGGCTCATGGGAAGCGTTTTTATTACGCTGCAATCGATTTTCAGTTTTTCCAAAACTGCATTGAAAAGCTTTTTTATAAATGCCCCATCGGAAAATGGTCTTCCCTGTTTTACTATTTCCAAAGTTAGTAAATTTGATATTTCTATTGTTAACTCTTCTATCCTATCTTCATGCTCTTCTTCTTGTGATACCCAACTTTTAAAGCTATCCAAATAAACCTTTTTTTTGATCTTATATTGGTTTTCCCTTTCTTTTACTTCATATTGTTTAATATCATTATGGAAATGATCATAATGCCTTTTCAAAGTATACAATCTCTTAAGTTCAAATGTTTTAAAACATAAGAGACATTGAAAATAATTAAATGCATTTTTTATCATAAAATATTTTTTATATGGCATCATTTATCTTTTTTTTTAATAAACTCATCCGCTTGCACGTCCGTTATCGCTGTCTACAAGACTATTAAATGAAATTCTAATTTGAAGTTTACAGGTATACACAATTGTACATAGAAATGGATTTCCCTGGTCTATTTATTCAAAAATAAAATGAATTACATGAGAATTATAACGTGAAAAAGTTATTTTAGTAAAAAGTTAGGGTATTCATAGTGGTAAGTAAAATAGAAAGGGTATTCACGGTGTTGGGTTACTCATACTTCAAACATGGTATGGCTAATGGTATATCATAACTTTTTACAAAATACCAAATGCGCACCTGAGTTTGCCTGCAAAAATGTATAAAGTCATTATAACAGGTCAAAGTTACGTTAAATAAATACCATAAAGTAGTAAGGTTTACTCTTTAGACTCGGTCATATAATTGTAGCATAAAAAAGTAAGCAATAAAAATAGTGCGAAACAATAAAGTTTCATTAATACATCAATAAAACACATCTTCTTACCCAAAAATTTTACTTGCTGTCACATTTGCTTTTATGTGTATAGGTTTACACATAAATTGTAGCAAAACAAGACTTTTGTAACTTGTTTTTTAAATATTTTTACCTACTTAAGAAAAGAGTTTTCAAAAAAAAACCCCACCGACGCGATTGGTACAGAAACAAAAATATTTTTACAATCACAAAATACCAACAAATTCTTGTGGCTTTTTCTTTTCTTAATAATTTCTGCATTTAGGTACGTCTTTTTAACGAAAGAAAAAGGGACCCTGTTACAGGCATCAACGAATTTTTTTCACGAACAAAACACATATCGTTAGCTTAAATGCAAAACAATTATTTTGAAAATTTGAAATTTTTGTTGACTAGGATTCACTTTACATATATATTTTTATAAAATTTTAAAATTCTATCTTAAAAAATAACCACAATTGCACAATTGTGCAAAGAAATGGAAATCCCTGTTTTAAAATCATTGTACAATGTCAAAAACAGAAATAAAACAAAACAAAAACATAGATAATAAATAAAATAAAAAAGATAATAAAACAAAAAAAAGATGTACCTACATACAGTTATTGTATATTTATTTATATACATAAATATATTTAGAGGCCTCAAAACAGGCCTTGCAACATTTGCGATATTTCCCGCCGAATGAGAGTGTTTCTCAGTAAACAATTATATTTTACGCTCGCAAAATAAAAGAGCGTAAGCGTACATGTGAATTAATTTGCACAATTGTGCAAGGCGCTGACATTCCTGGTTTAATTTTAATTCTTGTGCCGAACAAAATGAACTGAGATGCCACTTTTTTCCATTTGTAAATAAAAGTTGAATTGAGCTGCCACATATTAAATTTTTCGTTTTGTCCTGCATATGGTAAAAAAAAATTAAACAAAAAATGGATGGTAAAGAAAATACCCTACAAGAAATGAATGAGCGAGTAGTCACATTTTTCATTTTCTTAACACCAAAATGAAAAATGTAACTTCTCGCTCATTCATTTCTTGTAGGGTATTTCCCTGAAACTTATTGAGGAAATAAAAAAACCAGGAAGAGAATGTATTTGTAATATGGGAAATCGTTCATATAAAAATACTTACTTAAAACAAAATATATGGACGGAAATAGAAAAATCTATTGGAATTGGTCGTAAAGCCTATACACAAAAAATGCATAGGTAAAATTACCTAAAAATATGGTAAAAAATTATCTAAGCGCAAGGATGCATGGCAGTATCAAAGTTTCTTAGGTAATCTTTTTTTTTTTTTTTTTTTAATTTAAATTTGTTTTTATTATTGAATCTTTCTTATCGAAATTTACAATATGTATTCAAATCTTAATTCTACTTGTTGTTTATTAGTTGTTACCAGTGTAACCACTAACTGCTGTATTCAAATTTTAAGACTGTCTTCCAGTTAGGCAAAGTATCGGTTCTTTTTAGCCTCTGGTGACCTTCGAACTGAAGCAGACCCCGAGCGAGGTAGTTAGGGTGGGCCATTAGTTTATCGATGTAACTTATTGAAAATTTTTTAATTTCCTCCTAGATAGTGGGGACGTTGAGATCTCTGTGGATAACATCATTACGTATATACCATGGGGCGCAGACAACTTGTCGTAATATTCTAGACTGTCTTCTTTGAAGCTTTTGGATGTTAGATGCGCATGCAGTACCCCATAATTGGATGCCATATGTCCATATTGGTTTTATGATGGACTTGTATAAGAGAATTTTGTTGTCTAAGGACAAGTTTGAGTTTCGACCGAGAAGCCAATGTAGTTGAGTTGCTTTAAGTTTCATAGCTGTTATTATCGCTTCAATATGACGCGACCAGGTCAAGCGTCTATCTATATGAATTCCCAAGTACTTAACATGGTTTTCTACCGGAACAGTGATGTTATTTATTTTTACAGCTGGGCACGTTTGTCTTCTGAGCGTGAAAGTTAAGTGAGCACATTTAGCCGGGTTAACCTTGTTCTCCATTTTTCTAGCCAGGCCTCTAGTTCATTGATGTGGGACTGCAGATTTTGCGATGCACTTTTGGGTCATGGTTAACGCTAATAAATGCTGTGTCGTCTGCAAATGTAGAGGTATGCGTGCTCAGGTTTGTTGGCATATCCGCTGTGTATATTATATATAGAAGCGGTCCTAATATGCTGCCTTGGGGGACACCAGCAGTAATTTTCTTGAGGGGGGAGTATTTATCTTGCGACCTTACTATGAATGTTCTGCCTGTTAGATAGCTCTCCAGAATCTTGTGAGTGTTTTGAGGAAGCATTCGTGTTATTTTGATGAGTAGCCCATCATGCCAAACTTTGCCAAATGCTTGGGAAATGTCTATAAACAGGGCTGAGCAGTATTGCTTTTTCTCAAACGCCGATCTAGGATGATGTCGTGTTCATTTAGATGAGGAGTTATACTTAAAACGAATATTTTTTCGAAAAGCTTCGATAGGATTAACAATAAGCTTATCGGTCTGTACGACGCAATTTGGCTAACATCTTTTCCTGGCTTGGAAATCATAACAATTATAGACCTCTTCCATGAGGATGGGAAGTATCCGACTCTTAATGTAGCGTTAAAAATGAGCAGCAAGATTCTGGAAGCAGACAATGGTAGGTTTCTTATCATTGACCTGTGATGCGGTCAGGTCCGGGAGATTTTCTAATATTCACTTTTTCTATTGCAGATTTTACTTGAGTTATGTTAAATTTTAATGGATGGTTTACCTTATCAGAATGATTGGACGACAGGAACAAGTATGTGCATCATGTGGCGTGAAAACTTTCTCAAGGTGGCCCGCGAAAGCGTTTAATTTTTCATGTGTGTTTTTGGCCCAAGTGCGGTTTTCCAGTCTTAATGGAGATTCTTGGGTTATAGGGCATTTAATATGCCATACAGCCTTCCATAAGCTATAATTGGAGTTTTTTGTGGCGTCTAGGCTGTTTAGATAGCCTTCTATTGCAGACTCGTGGTTCTGTCTCAATTTGTTGCGAAGAGTGGTCAGGCATAATTGTAGTTGGGCCTTAGTGGTTGGGGAACGACTGTTTTGCCATTGTCTTCTTAACTTCCTTTAGGTAACTTAACTTAGGTAATTTCTGAAAATTGTAATAATTCATTTCTGTTAGAATTAAAAAATATGATGATTAGTTTAAATAATCAAATAGCTAATTTACAAAAACAATTACATTTACAAACATCTCGTATAGATACAATTTTAAATATGGTAGGTGTGTAAATATGGATAATAGTCAGAATACAATATCAAAAAATTTAAAAATTATACACATAAATGTTAATTCTATAATATCTATAAGTAGGAGATATAATCTACAACAATTTCTTAACATACACAATCCAGACATTGTTCTTTTGAACGAAACAAAATTAAATGCTAGACACAAGTTAGAGTTCTATAACTACGTCATAATTAGAAAAGATAGGGCAGGCGCAAAACAAGGCGGAGGCACTGCAATACTTATAAAAAATAACATAAAAATTTCAAAAGATTTTGTTATTCGTGCTTAATTCCCAGTTTTTATTATTGATAAAAACACTTGAAATTTATTGTTGATGGGATAAGCTATTCCTATGCATTTCACTGGTTGCTTAGGCCAGATCATCAGGAAACTTCATCCATAAAGGTTTTAGACAAACTAAAGATATTAAACCAAATAAAACTGTTAAACGTATAAGAATTATAGCAACAGTTCTACTTGTAACAATATCAAAGTTTAAACAAAACACATCAACAATAAACAACAGTGGGTTCATCTCATCTTACATTTCCCCACTACAATTAGTTGAAATTCTCTCAACATTAATTGTAGTTGTAAGTAGGTTAAGAAAAACAAAATGAAAAAAACAACAACTTACAAAAGATGTTGTCAATTAAGTGTTTTTTAGGCCGTGCACTGCCTGTTTATTATCAAAAAGTAATTTCAATTTTTGGGAATACAAAATTTTAATTTCAAAAGATTTTGTTATTCGTGCTTAATTCCCAGTTTTTATTATTGATAAAAACACTTGAAATTTATTGTTGATGGGATAAGCTATTCCTATGCATTTCACTGGTTGCTTAGGCCAGATCATCAGGAAACTTCATCCATAAAGGTTTTAGACAAACTAAAGATATTAAACCAAATAAAACTGTTAAACGTATAAGAATTATAGCAACAGTTCTACTTGTAACAATATCAAAGTTTAAACAAAACACATCAACAATAAACAACAGTGGGTTCATCTCATCTTACATTTCCCCACTACAATTAGTTGAAATTCTCTCAACATTAATTGTAGTTGTAAGTAGGTTAAGAAAAACAAAATGAAAAAAACAACAACTTACAAAAGATGTTGTCAATTAAGTGTTTTTTAGGCCGTGCACTGCCTGTTTATTATCAAAAAGTAATTTCAATTTTTGGGAATACAAAATTTTAATTTCAAAAGATTTTGTTATTCGTGCTTAATTTTGAAATTAAAATTTTGTATTCCCAAAAATTGAAATTACTTTTTGATAATAAACAGGCAGTGCACGGCCTAAAAAACACTTAATTGACAACATCTTTTGTAAGTTGTTGTTTTTTTCATTTTGTTTTTCTTAACCTACTTACAACTACAATTAATGTTGAGAGAATTTCAACTAATTGTAGTGGGGAAATGTAAGATGAGATGAACCCACTGTTGTTTATTGTTGATGTGTTTTGTTTAAACTTTGATATTGTTACAAGTAGAACTGTTGCTATAATTCTTATACGTTTAACAGTTTTATTTGGTTTAATATCTTTAGTTTGTCTAAAACCTTTATGGATGAAGTTTCCTGATGATCTGGCCTAAGCAACCAGTGAAATGCATAGGAATAGCTTATCCCATCAACAATAAATTTCAAGTGTTTTTATCAATAATAAAAACTGGGAATTAAACACGAATAACAAAATCTTTTGAAATTAAAATTTTGTATTCCCAAAAATTGAAATTACTTTTTGATAATAAACAGGCAGTGCACGGCCTAAAAAACACTTAATTGACAACATCTTTTGTAAGTTGTTGTTTTTTTCATTTTGTTTTTCTTAACCTACTTACAACTACAATTAAATGATGAAACAGAATTGAGTCTTCAACTTCAGGCAAACATTTTAAAGCCCATAATTAAAACGTCGGCAGTAACTTCAAATTCTCTCTCATTTCTTTCGTTTTCTTTTGTTCTTATTTTTTTTTGTTTACAAAATGTATGAAATTGAATGAAAGTATGGTAGCATTGTTAAGAGAATAACTGTATTTATTTGAGAGCATTAAAAAAAACGTCCTCAAAATAAAATTGATTTTATTTCTCGACCGCATTCTCTGGCATAATTTTATGTCAAACTGTATGAAAAACATCGTTCAGCCCCAGTTCTGTTTCATCATTAATGTTGAGAGAATTTCAACTAATTGTAGTGGGGAAATGTAAGATGAGATGAACCCACTGTTGTTTATTGTTGATGTGTTTTGTTTAAACTTTGATATTGTTACAAGTAGAACTGTTGCTATAATTCTTATACGTTTAACAGTTTTATTTGGTTTAATATCTTTAGTTTGTCTAAAACCTTTATGGATGAAGTTTCCTGATGATCTGGCCTAAGCAACCAGTGAAATGCATAGGAATAGCTTATCCCATCAACAATAAATTTCAAGTGTTTTTATCAATAATAAAAACTGGGAATTAAGCACGAATAACAAAATCTTTTGAAATTAAAATTTTGTATTCCCAAAAATTGAAATTACTTTTTGATAATAACATAAAATTTTACAAATATTCAAATAATATAACGGACTCATTTACTTTTCTTGAAACTTGCATAATTCGCATACCAATGATCTGTAATAAATCAATTTATATTATCTCAGCTTATTTTCCTTCGGGTAATAATGACTCAATTATAAAAACCGAGATTGATGAATTATTTAACTCCTTAAAATTACAAAACACTGACAATTATTATATATTAGCAGGTGATCTTAACTGCAGACACACAGACTAGGGCAACCCAACAAACAATCAGAAAGGAAATAAGCTAAAAGAATGGTTAACAGATAATGAAATAAACTTCAGATGTAGGCTTTATGCGTCCAATTTTCCTTCATTCCCTAGAACTGGATCGTATATAGACGTTTGTATTGCAGATTGTAGGCTTTACATTCATACAGAAAACAATACATTAAACAATCTTGAAACCTTAGATTTCGATAGTGATCACAATGCTATTCAGATTAGAGCTTCCATGAATAATGAACAGCAAGAATTTGTATTAATTACAGAAGCCCAAATAACAAAATACAATTTTAAGAAAACCAATTGGAAAAAATTCCAGAATAAAATTAAAAATAAATACAAGGAGAAACAAAAATTCCAAATTATAGAAATTTATCAAATTCGGAAATTGATTCCCATGTGTCTAGACTTAACAATATAATTGTGGGTTCTATAGAAGAAGTTACGCCTAAATATAAAAAATTCGACTCATTGACAAAAAAACCAACAAAATTATAGAAAAGCTTCATGCAGAAAAAAGTAAAATTTTAAATTGCATTAAAAAGCATAACAGATTAGAACATACTCTCCCTGTTTCGTCACTTAATTTATTAAAGTCTAAATTAAAGCTGATTAGAAAATTAATTCAAGAAAATTTTCAAGTTTGTATTAACAAATATATACAAGAGAAATTGACTAATATAGATCCAAAAGATTCAGTCCATATGTTCAAAGAAATTAAAAAGAATTTCAAGAAATTGAAACCTTTACATCTTCAGAATATAAAAATACCGGAAAGTTCAGAAAACATATTAAATAGAGCGGGTATTTTACCAAACAATGTGGAAAAAGACAACTTAAATAACTTTTTAATACGTGATACAGAAGAAATGTTAGATACTGTTGGAGCATATTAGAGTCCATTCATTCTTTTAAAAAAATTGATTCCAATAATGAAAATAGTAATTATTTTCATCAGTTTTTAGAAATGAAAAATAATTATGAAAATACTAAAACTTCTTTAATAAATTTTTCCTGCGAAAAAACATCTGATAACATGAATGATACTCAAGCTGCAAGTTATTTCATAACAAGGGACAAAATAATATACATTTTCCGGAAATTAAGAGGTAAATTATCTTCTGGCGTTGATAAAATACAAAATATTATATTAAAAAATGATCCCAATGAAATTATTTTCGAATACTGTAATTTATTTAATAATATGTTAAATAACTCTTACTTTCCAACTAAATGGAAAGAAACTAAAGTCGTAATATTACCTAAAAAGGATAAAGATTTCAGTAATCCAAAAAATCTTCGTGCTATCAGTTTACTTCCTAATATAAGTAAAATATTTGAAATATGTATTAATAACAATATTAATGCATTCTGTAAAGAAAAAAACCTAATAAGTGAGAAACAATTTGGTTTCAAATACAAACATTCCACAATAAATGCAATAAATCAAATGTCAATTGGAATTGGAATAAGAAGCTCTGCACGGGAGCATGTCTAATAGACATGGAAAAAGCATTTGATAGCATATGGATTCCAGGATTAAATAATTATAAATTTCCATTTTGCCAAATTTTATTAATCTATAATATGATTACCAATAAAACTTTTAAAGTGTTTCATAAAAATTTTGAAAGTAAGAATACGTTTACAATTATTAACGGTTTACAGCAAGGTACGGTGAACTCACAAATACTTTTTAATTTATTTATACTAGATCTCTTTAGTGAAATTGAAAATATTGTATCCTTCGCAGATGATATTATAATATATTATGCTGATAGAACCATTGACAAAATAAATCAAAATCTTCAAGCTAATTTTAATACTGTAGAAAAATATACAATGGATTGGATTATGAAAATTAACGCACAAAAATGTGCGATAAGTGTAATGCTAATATAAAGAAAAATTGGAAACAATTTGGAATCAAATCTAATTCAAATAATATTAATATCCCAAACAAGGATACAGTAAAATACTTAGGTATCTACCTAGATAAATTCTTATATTTTAATAATCATATAAACGAGATATTAAACAAAGCAAGAAAAGCTTTTTTCATATATAAATCTTTATTCTACTCTAAATATGTTAAACCAAGAGTCAATATTATTATGTACCAAACATTAGTTCGACCTATAATTACGTATGGCTGCCCTATCTGGTTCAATATTTCACCATCTTATATGGAAAAATTAAGAATGTTTGAAAGAAAATGTCTTAGGGCTTGTGTATCTAGATTTAGATCTTCAGAAAGCAATTATGTTAAGTATATTTCTAATAATACTTTGTACAATTTATCAAATATAATAAGAATAGATAATTTTATTATCAATCTAATAAGAAACCACATCACAAGATGTATAACATGCTCAAGTAATAATCTAATAATGGCTCCATATTATACCAATGAAGAATATATTATTGATACATTAGAAAAAGGGTTTGTACCTCCAGAAGCCTTCTTGTATTTAGATAAAATTAATATCATACAAAATGAAAACTTGGTCCCTATATTTTATCATAACTATAGACGGGCTAACGTGAAACGTGTTTGTTGTAATTCAACGACAAACGATTTTAGATATAGTACAAGTATAGGTAATAACGTATCTGGTATTATCCGAAGACTTAAAAATAAAAAATTTTGGTGGCTTAATCTACAATTGTTATACTTTTTTCCTTTTATCCTTTTGACAAACGTAAATGAACTCAAAAAAAAAAAGTAATGTTTTTTTTAAATTTTCACTGCAAATAAAGTAAATAATATATTCTTCATTGAATTACATAAAATATAATATATACCTACCTACAAAAGTAATTATTATTAATATTATTTATACTAGAGAGCTCTTGTATGGGACATTGTATAATTTGAATTTATATTGGTAACTATAGTTTATGTAGTTTAATTTTCTATCAAAAATGTAAATAAATAAACGCTGTAAAAAAAAAAAAAAAAAAAATCTTAGGTAATTTCCATGTTCGAAAAATTATCTACAAGTTTTGTTAAAATAACTTAAAAACTTTGAAAATTCACCAATAATAGTAAAGTTATTTTATATTTTTATTTTTGGAAAATTATCAAAGTTCAATTTTGTACAAGAACATAGCTTTTAGGTAAATTTACTACTTTTTTTTGTTAATATAAATAAAATTGACTACCTTCTTTATTTCTTTACAACATTTTATTCAGAAATATATAATTTTTACAAAGATATAAATTTAATGATAAACTTTTACACGTTACGTAACATTTTAATTTTCAAGAATTAACTAAATAATCCAGTGTTTAAATTGCTTGCTTTAAAATAGCAACAGCACCAAAATTTTTGCTTTGTTTACATTTTTTGCTGCAAATTAAAAAACTGTATTTTTCAATGCCTTTTATTACTTTGATAGAGAGTAAGCAAAAGCAAAAAAGCAAAAGCAGAAAGAGAGAGAGTAAATAATTTTTTTAGTCTCGCTATGTGTATGCTCTTTGCTTAATCAGTCAGCAACGCAACAACTTAAGGCCCAACCACAATGTGATTAAGTTGGCTTAAGCGAATGAGCGAATACATGTAAATTATATGAAGCAAACCATTTTGAACTTAAGGAAACTTTTTGCTAAGTTTAATGAAACTGTCATTTGCTTAAGCAAGGTGCGAATTTAATCGCACATTCCGTACGGAATCAAATGTTTTTTTATTTTGTTTTTGTTTTCTTTAATGCATTTGAGAGACATTTTGTTAATTTTTGACAGTAGGTTAAGCAAGACTATGCATATTATGGTTGAGCCTTAAAGTAAGTAATAAATTTTGTTCAAGTTTTTTTTTGGCTTTTCATGCGCTTAAAGTCAGCAAGTTAACTTCTTTGCTGTTGCTGGCTGGCACTTCATACATATATTTTGAATTTCTTAGTATTTTTGCAGAACGAATGTTTAAAGATCATTACCGTTAGATGTTTTTTTTTTTGCGAAAAAACTAATTTTTGTTCTTTTATTTAGTGAGTTACGCAAAACCATATTTTTAGGTACCTATTTCTTTAATGTTTTTAGTATGTTTCTCAATAAATACGAAAATACATATGAAAATAAATAAAACTTCACATGTTAGATTAAAAACTCTATCACATTTAAACATATGTATGTATGTGAGCAAATTTTACACATAGCTTGGTCATTATCAAAATCAAAATATTTTTCAATTATTCTTCGTTTTACACGCGGCGCCATAATTCTTAGTTCTTACCGTCAAAGATTTTTTCAAAACAAATTTCTGCAACAGCAAGCAACAGCGATCAAGTCAAAAAAATGTTAAACAGCCAGCCAAGCAACTACATAAAAAAAAACAAAAACATATTACTTACAGCAACAGCATTTTTTTTTAGTGGTTGCTTGACTGAATGTTTAAACTTTAAGCTGAGAACATACACATAGTGACAGTAAATAAATTATTAACTCTCACTTTTTCTGCTTTTGCTTTTTGCTTTAACTGTGTTCTTTTTCTTAAGTTAAGTTAAGCAATTACAAAAGCATTAAAAATAGTCAAGCATTTTTAAACACTGATTAAAATACCCTCAGAAATGAATACCATATCTTGGTCAACTTTTAAACCCTAACACCACGTCTACAAAAGGCGTGATTTGCTGTTATAACATTATGTTATAAAAGCGGTGTTAAAACATTTGCATTAACAACCATGTTCTGACATGAGACAACCTCTAACATGATGAGTAGGGATGAGATTTGCATACACTAAAAAATCGAAAATATGCGCATAAAACATGCACTAAAAATTAAAAAATATGCATTAAAAAAATAAAAAATATGCACTAAAAGGTTGACCATTTTCATAAAAAAACGGTTTGTTTTTTTTTTTATTTTATTTAAAACAAAACAAAATAAAAAATTCTATTGTTGTTTTTATTCTATTGTTATTCAAAGGGATAATATTTTTTAGAACTTACCCCCTGTTCATCGATTTCGAACGAAGACTTCGTTCGCTTAACTTTAATGTAAAACAAAAACAATGTTTTATAATTTTTTTTTTGTTTTAAATGTAAGTTATACGAACGAAATCGGAAATAGATGAACAGGCAGTTAATTTTAATAACTACATCATTTAAATTGCATAGTCAAATAAATACTTTTTTATATTATCAAAAGTAAGCTTTTGTCTGTTAAAAAGCTTTTTGACATAGAAAATGATCTCCCAACGTCAACCGAAGTTGAGGCATAATTCAAGGATGCCAATACATTTGAAGAATATTAATTTTCTAATTCAGATCCCACATTTGATTCTAGATCAAAAATATTTGAAATTTGTTTTATTTTTTGAAATCCTCTATTTTATTTGAAACAGTTTTTGGATTTTTTTTTTTAATTTGTCGGGCTATTTTCCATTCACATGTTATGCCCGTAATTTCTACAAATAGATAATAGACAAATAGCTGTGTATAGATATCTATGGTGTAACGAATTTTTCATAATTTTAACACGTAGGTATGACTTACCTATTAGTTAAAGTATAGTGTATTATACACCATCGGTTTTCGATGGTTAATTCAAAAGGTAAATAAAAATTTATGAAAGTGTCAAAAAATTTCCAAAAATTAAATAAGAAAATTAAACGAAAATGTATTCTGAATTAGAAGAACTAAGAAGTTTGCAATTTTTGCTTAAATATAGATCTAGAAGTGTTGAACACAAGTTTCGGGAAAGATTCGATCATTTTAAAATATGGAATGATTCAGAATTTTTAAAAAGGTTTCGTCTTTCTAAGAATAGCGCACGTATGGTCTTATAAAAAATTTAATCTAAGCTTTGCCATCGGGTGGAAAGGTATGTATTTAAGCTTGTAAATGTCTTTCAATTCGTGCTTACAAATATTTGCTTTTTAGAAATACAAACGTTACAGCAAGCGAACAATTGTTACTTACTTTACGATTTTACGCATCTGGTTGCTTCCAAATAGCAGTTGCAGATTTTGGAGGAATACATCAAAGCACAGCAAGTAAAATACTTAGAAAAGTTTCGACAGCAATAAAATCCTTGTATGTCGAGTATATCAGCCATCCTACTTCGATGGAACAAATATCACACACACAAGCTAAATTTTATAAAATTGCAAAATTTCCAAGATGTGTTGGAGCATTAGATTGTACCCATGTAAAAATAATGTCTCCAGGTACATATAAATTTATTTCTTATTTATCTAATCTATTTAAGATCAGTGTTAACATTATTTAAAGGTGATAATTATGCTGAACTGTTTCGAAATCGAAAAGGATATTTTTCCATAAATGTCCAAGCTATGTGTGATGCGGATTTGTACTTCACAGATGTTGTAGCACGATGGCCAGGTTCAACACACGATAGTACAATATTCAATAACAGTAGATTAAAGTTCCTATTTGAGTCCGGGTTACGCAAAGATCAACTAATTTTGGGAGACGGGGGCTATGCTGGTTATAGTTCTTCCACATATCTTATGATTCCTTTGGATAACCCTTCAGCAAGTTCTGAAAAATTATATAACGAATCCCAAATCCGGACAAGAAATGTTATTGAAAAATGTTTTGGAGTTTGGAAACGGCGGTTTCCCATACTTTCTATGGGAATGAGAGTCAATTTACTAACCGTACAGGATATTATAATTGCTACATCAATATTGCATAATATTTGCAGAAAAAACGCTGATGCAATTCCTCCATTTGAAAATTTAGATCAACAAAAGAACTATGATATAAGTATGGATAGGCTTTCACGAAATTATTCTCTAAATCAAAACGCAACTAATACTACAAGGAACAGTCTTATTAATTATTTTGGTTCATTGTAAATCTTCTTTGTTCCAATCTTTCTTCCATAACCAAAAACCACAATGTTTAAAAGTATCTTAAATAAAGTTGAGTCGCTTTTTAAAAATAGAAGTAGTTTTTTTAATTATCTTTATTTAAAGAAGTACCCTTTACCAAAATTATTTTTTTAAGTTCCTTCCAGATGCTGTTTAATAAAAGTATAATTTTTAAAGTGCTGAACTAAATACAAGTACTTCAGAAAAATTACTTTGATGATTTCGCAAAACAATGCTATTTTTATACCCTCCACCACAATTAGTTGTGAAGAGGGTATATTAAGTTTGTCATTCCGTGTGAAACTTTTTTATTATTCATCTGAGACCCCATAAAGTATATATATTCTGGGTCCTTGAGTAATTCTAAGTCGATTTAGCCATGTCCGTCTGTTCGTCTGTTGAAAACGCGCCCACTTTCGAAAAACTCAAAAGAACTAAACACACTGGGTGTCAAATTGCTTGTAGTTATCCTAAGCAGTTTGGGATTGAAATTCAGCAAAATCCGTTTAGAAGGTTCAGAGCTATGAATCAAAACGTGGAACCACCACCTAAAAAAATTGATAATTTTGTTACAAAAACTAACATAAATGGTGGAATAATGCACAGAATGACATAAGATTTTGCAAGAATTCGTCTTACTCAACTGGAAATGACGCTGTTAAATTTCGTGAATATCGGTTCATAATTTACCCTAGGCCCCATATAAACCCTACTCCCGGAAAACAGTTTAGTACGCCTAAGACCATAATTAATAATGTTATCATAACAAAATTTGGATCGTCACAGTTTTATAGGACTAGAAATGATACTGTGAATTTTCGTGAAGATCGGTCCATAATTTACCCTAGGCCCCATATAAACCTTACTCCCGGAAAAAAACTTAGTACGCCTAAAAACGTGAAAAATAATGCTATCATAACAAAATTTGGTGCATCACAGTTTTATCGAACTAGAAATGACACTTGGAAATTTGGTGAAGATCGGTGCTTAGCTTACCATAGGCCTCATTTAAAGCCCACTCTGGTAAAATTATTTAATACGCGGTAAACTTTCTTCCAGTTTAACTTCATATGGCCAGAAAAAATGTTATGCAATTTTGTGATATACGGTCCATAATTTACCTTAGATTCCATTTTAGCAGCCTTCTGAAATTCACTGCAAACGCTTAAACTTATTGCACCGCTGTATTGAAATTTATGTTTTTTAATACCAGAAATCGTTCTGCAGAATTTGGGATGATTGGTGCATAGCTTATATAATTTGTTCTCCAGAATATGATTTAAGTTCAGCTCAAACTGATATTCTACTCAAGCTTTACAAAATGGATTCTGATTGTCCGTCAATAATTTTATATACGTCTTAACCGCAACAAATTTTAATGCAGATGTCTGTTTTTACAAAGATTATAATAATAGAAACTGGGAATTATTTCCTTCCGAAGGTTACTTTATATTATATTCAACATTTTTAATTTTTCGAATTTATTCTATGAGCTAAATTTCAGTTATGTATTTTATAAAGCTTTTTTGTAATAGTTCTATTCCTTCAATTTTTCAGAAATGACTTTGTAAATTATAAAATAAGTTTTGCCTAAAATTTATTTTAGGCTGTAGAAAAAATCGCCCAAAGAAAAATGGCCCAAGAAAATAAACGAAAAATCGCCCAAAAAAATTCCATGTAAAATTGGGCCTGAATTCATATGAAAAGTGACCCAAAATTGTTGGGCTATTTTTCGTTACTATTGGGTGATTTTTCGTTTTTTAAATTTGGTGATTTTTCATGAAAAATCACCCAAAAATATTATATGAAAAATAGCCCATTTTTTTTGGGCATACTATTTGTCTAAATCATTCATTATTACTATACGACGAATTCCTAAATGTCATTTATAAAAATAACGGGACATATTGCAAAAAGGTGGCATGTCATAACATCCAGTGTCATAGTGTCCGTGGACAAACTCGAAAGCATAGCTTACAAACCAAGGTATATTTACACAAGGTAGACTCATTTGGGAGTGTATACATGCTGCTCTATAAAAGGAACGGAGTTGTCAAAATTGTCTTCATATAAAAAAAAACAATTTAACGCACACATGTATAAATTTTTTCTCATATACACGAAATTTGACGTTAAGCTTCCAACTAGGGGTAATCAGCTGACAAACATATGGGCCAACGAGTTTACCTTGTGTAAATATACCTTGTTACAAACTTGAAAGCATTGAAATAAAATTACAATAATTTCCTAAATAGTTTGTGTTTTATTCAAAATCAACATCGGCCCTTGAAATTTAACCACCAACACATATTGCGTAATCAAAACAAAAAAATGCAAAAAGGGCAGCTTTCGAAGAAAAAGACAGAAAAAATACAATATTTTCTGCCTCGTGACGCCTCTGTATGCTCTATGGTTTTTTGTGCAAAAAAAAATGTATTTAGTAATGTTGTTTTGTTTAATAATGTTATTTACTCACTTAAATATTATTTACTCGTGTTGTGGTGAATTTAAAAGTTAATTTGACAACAGTTTTTCAAATAAATCTTAACTAAATAAATTTGTGTTCATTGTATTGCGGCATAGAAGAATTAAGAGAGAAATGCAAAAGAGCAGCTTTCTTTGAAAGAGACAAAAAAAACGCAAAATCTTCCGTCTCGTGACAGTTCTGTGTATTCTGTGTTTTACACATCTCGTTCTTCGAAAGCTGCGCTCGCAAATGATTTAGGCATTTTTCATACGTCACTTTTTTCATCTCTGTATGCTTTGTGGTTGCGAATGTAGCTTTCGAAGAAAGAGACAGAAAGCTACTAACAACACGAATTGCTCAATCAAAACAAGACATGCAAAAAGGGCAGCTTTCGAAGAAAAATACAGAAAAAGTACAATATTTTCTGTCTCGTGACGCCTCTGTGTGCTGTGTTCGCAACTGATTTTGGCCTTTTTCACACGTCAATTTTTACATATCTGTTTAGTAATCTGTGGCTTAAGCAAGGTTATGCATATTATAGTTGAGCCTATAGTTTGCCACGAACGTTTTGTTGTTTGCGGCTGATTTTCAAATATTTATTCCTTGATTCCGTAAACGGGCCCATGCTTCAATTAATATAAAGTATGTATGAAAGTACTAAATAATACAACTCTTAACTTACTCTTACCAACACTTTTTGTTCGCTTTTTTCTCACTCACACCCAGTGTTACCGTCGGATATTTTTAAAAAATACCAAAAAAAGGGGATATCTACAAAAAAAGTGGCACCAAAAGAGGATTAAAAAAAATGGGCACATCTTTTAATATTAAAATAAGTACACCACATTATGTATTTTTTTCGTTTTTTCTATTTATTATAATTTTAAATGGTATAAAAACATAACAAAAAACATTGTATACCTAGTTATTATATACACTAAAAAACAATTGATCGTATTACAAAAGACATACATACTTCTTACAAACGGCTCATTTGTTGTAAAAACTAAAATAAATATTTTGCAAATATTTCTCTCGAGAAGCAATTTTTATAAAATATTTACTTTAATGTTTTGGTAATTCAAAAACGTTAAACTTGTTTTCTGCAAAACATGTTTCTTGGATTATGACATTGTTGCAGCAAATAGAAGATATTTATGTAATGTGTTTTATATATACATTTATTAATATACATATTTCTTGTACTTTTCCTTCTGAATATATTTTCCTTGATTTATTAAAGACATTTTATTAAAGACATGCCTACCTGCACTTAAAAACTTTTTAGAAACTTATTTGCCTATTCCACCAGATTCGTGTGTTTTTTGGAATGCTTTGGCCGAATATGAGCACAGTTTTCTCCCATCACGTCACATGTATCAGATACACCAATTACTGTAATTTCGGAAGATGATTTGTACCACAATTAATAACAAAATCGATAGTTTTATAATTTTTTTATTCTACAGTCAACCTAATTACAAAAGTTGTAGGCCAGACCCACGATGTCGACAAGAACATTTCTTACGTATATTTGTATTGAAAACAAAAACAAATTTTTGTTATTTATTAATATGCGAAAGGAATGTTCTTGTCGACACCGTGGGCCTGGCAGCTAAGCTATAATCGGATAATAACAAGAAATCCTATAGCAAAAATACGCAAATATCACTTTTTCAAATACTTTATATATAATCAGTTCCGCACTTTAATACAAATAAATGCATACATGCTACTGAATTTAAGTGCTAATGTTTTTATTTCTTTACTAAAGCATATTTAGTTTTAATCCAATTTCGTCTATTATTGCTTAAAATTTTTGTAATCAGGTTTATAGACCATTACTATAAAACTGGATTTTGTTTTTAATTGTGGTACAAAACATCTTCCGAAATTACAATAATTGGTGTACCTAATAAAAGTGACGTGATGGGAGAAAACTGCGCTCATACGGCTTTAGCATTCCAAAAAATATAAGAATCAGTTGGAATGAATAAACAAACGTTTTCAATGTCGTCTTGTGTTATTTATTAATGGTCAGTTTCGTACAAAATTTTTTAAAATTAATTGTTCTTAAAAAGACTTCTATACTTTCGTAAAGTGTCTTCATTTTAACCCAATCTTCAAGGCTAGTATCTAACAAATTTAAAGATAAAAGCATGGATTCGCATGTATTTTCTTTTAACCTATTTGTTACTTTATTTTTGATTAAAGCTAGCTAAGTTAAAACACGCTCAGCAGAAGCACTATTGTGTGACAATGTAAAAATATGAGAGATCAATTTGTACAAGTTTAAATATATATACAGGTATACTCATCAAATCTATTTTTCAATTCTCCAATTTCACGCCAAAAATCTTCAGCATTCGAAATTTTAAATATGTGTTCATAATTCGTGTCATTTACTTTACTCTCTAGAAGTTTCAATTCATGTATAAATGCATCTGGGTCAGTTATAATATCTTGAAACTCTGAAACTAATTCGAAATACTTTATATCTTCACTAGATACTATAAATAATGGTTCTAAATACCTCAATATATTGAGCTTTTTGTATTTTATATCAATTCTTTACACAATTTTTGGTAAAAACTTGGATTTTACTTTTACCCCCTTATTCATAATAAATAAAACAGGTTAATAGAAAGTTTATTCAATCGATTTTCAGCTAACCACGCATGACAAGACAAAAATTGCATATAAACTTGCTTTCATATACATATATTAAAACATTTTGCTTATATTAAAGCTGGGAGTTATAATAAAACAGAAAGAAAAAAAGTATCTGTTCCTAACGTAATAAGTATCAAAAAAGTGGCAAGAATCACAAAAAGTACCACATTTGGGTGCATTTTGTAAAAGTGGCCAAATAGTATCCAAGCAGTCGAAAAAGTGGCAAAATGCCACTTTAGTGGCACCAACGGTAACGCTGCTCACACCAAACACATGTTGCTTATTTACATTCTCAGCGAATGAAAAAAATACCCAGCTGACTAATTTTTTTCTGAGAAAAAAAACCAAAAACCAACAAAAAAAAACAAATCCACGCAAAAAATTCACGGTCGAAGGCGAAAGTTTTACCTCGCTCTTGAAAAAATCTAACAAATTGTCTGGCCCGTGTTTTTATGTAACATGGTGAAGAAAATCAGTTGACAATAATTGTTATATTTCGACATTAAATAACAAAGTTACATAAAAATTGTTGTGTCAAGTGGTGACGTACATACATATACTAAAATGTTCACCACCAAATTAGTTGTGCGTTTTGCGGGTGCAGCCTTAGAACAACAAAAATGTATATTGTTATCCTTAAATGGAAACAAGGCCTCTAAGCGATTCTTTACACCTATGCAGGTGTATGAAAAGAAAGTTCAATACAAGAAATTAATGCCAGATAAAGCCCAAAAGAACACTGTCCAGCAATTGGAAGACTTATACAATGTTCTTAAAGATTATAAGCCAACACCTGTCAAATTTGGAGCAGGAGGAGGTTTCTTCGGCAGACTTTTAAACAAAGAAAAAGTTAGAACTAGTGCAATTCAGTTGTTAAATACTTCCTCGCCTAAAGGTCTTTACATTTATGGTAGTGTGGGTGGTGGTAAAACTACGCTAATGGACTTATTTTATGATTGTTGTACTAACGTAAGTTCTTTATTAATTTGAAGTGGATAAAGTTTGATTTACTAAGTTTCTTGTTGTAATAGATTGACAAAAAACAAAGAGTTCATTTTAATTCCTTTATGTCTCAAGTGCATGGTCGAATTCATCAAGTCAAACAGGAACATGGTCCTAGAGATCGTGCCTTTAATACAGAAAACCCCGAACCATTCGATCCAACATTTCCAGTGGCTGAAATTATTGCATCTGAATCTTGGCTACTTTGTTTTGACGAATTTCAGGTCACAGATATAGCAGATGCCATGATCTTAAAGGGTTTATTCACTCATCTTTTTAATGAGGGTATTGTGTGTATAGCCACTAGTAATCGCCATCCTACTGAATTGTACAAAAATGGTCTACAACGCAGTAATTTTCTGCCCTTCATTGACGTTTTGTTAAACCGATGCGATCTGTCGGCCATGGATAGTGGAGTTGATTACCGTCGTATTGCGCAGTCCGGTGATACAAATTTCTTTGTGTAAGTACTTAAGTTACCAGCAGTGTTTTTAAGACAACCTGTATAAATTCGCCTTGATCTACATTATTTTAAATTATGGAAAAATTCTCGTGTTTCTAAACTTTCAAGCCATGTTTTCGATTTTCAGTGAAATTAAAAACGAACAAATTTTTAAAACGATCCTGTATTTAAAGTTCTTAAAAATATTTCCTTTTATATTCCTCATATTTTGAGGACCATTAATCTTAAACAGAACTACTGTTAAAATCAAGAATAGATACCTACGTTCATTTAAAAAATGAACGGAAAATCTTCCACGATTTCAATTCCACTCAAATTTGATTTCCAGAACATTGCCGATATGGATATACTTAAATTTCCAATTATAGTTGAGAATCAAAATTTCTTTCAAAATGCTATGTATGTATGTATACATATAGTCTCCTAAGTGTAAAACAAACCCTGGAGCATATGCAGGGGTGTGCTGGAAATCGCAAACGCAAAACGCAAGAATTTTAAAAGTCGTTTTTTAGTAAGATTTCTGTAATAAAAGAATTTTATGACAATTATTATACAAACATTTCTCTATTAAACTGAATTTTATAACAAAAATTATAAAAATTTGATAAAAAGTGTATTATAAACAGCCTCCAAGTTCTTGCGTTTTGCGTTTGCGATTTCCAGCACACCCCTCATGGTATCAATGTGCGGATCAAAAGATAGTTTCTCATCTATCACCATGCCAAGATATTTCATCTGACTTACAATATCAATTACACAACCACGAATCCTCAAGTCCAAGTCCAAAATATTCATATCACATCTATTAGATCTAAAAACCATCCCCCTGTACCTCGTTTCTGTATTTCTCGCATCGTTAAATTTCTTACATGAAACAAAAAATTCCATCGTTTCTCGATTTATGAGATAAAAGTGTTTCTGTATTTGAATGCGAAAACAGACACAACAAATTCTGTTTATACTGGAATATTTCCAGTAATTAAGTGTCAAATAAAACCGAAACGTCAACAAAAGAAATAAATATAATAAAAACGGGGCTGCCAGATTTGACGAGTTATTGTCATTTTGACAACTTTTTGTTCCGAAATTAGCAAAGTGACGATTTAATGATTTTTCTAAAAAAGTGACGAAAGCCAAAACAAAATCAAAAATATTTTATAATTTTGTTGTTACTTTCTATAGAAATTCATATTAAATTTTTAAATTTCAACACTTCATATTTTGTGGCGTTGAAAATTGAAAAAACAAAATTAATTTCTGTAGAAAGTAACAACAAATTTAAAAAATACTTTTGATTTTTTTTTTTTGCTTTCAATGAAATTGTTGGCGTTGCCTCTTCGAAATAAGATAGTATTAAATATTTTAATATGTTTGTTTATTAGTAAAAAAAATATTTTTAAAAACAAGACAGCTTAAATTTTTTTATTTATCCCTTTTATGAAAATTGTCCTCGAAGTTGTTTGCCTCTTCCCTGAGAAATGTATCGGCAAAAGCAAAATTTTGAGGGAAAGAAATGGACCGATTTGGCTTATTTTGAACATTTAATACTTCTTATATACATTAACAAAATATTATTGATATTTGGGTGTATCCAAAGTAACGGCCGTTACTTTATAAATGTGCTGTTTTTAAATGTCTGAAACAAACATCATGTTTTGTAAAATTTTGCACAGGATATGTCAAGTTAAATATCTGATTTAATTCTTTGAAATGTTTTGTTTAAATAATCTATATATATAAAAGTGAATGTATGTATATTTGTATATATATATATATATATATATATATATATTTGTGCCTTATAGGAGGCCAAACCACTTGACCGACGGCCTTGAAATTTTCACAGCCTGTAACTGTGACCCTGGAAGAGACATTAGGCTATATAAAATTGTGACTGGGCAAAGAGGCGATGCCACGCCCATACAACCCAAAATTTAAAATCGTGTTATCTATGACATTTTTTGACCTACGGCGATAATATTTGGTATATATGTTGTTGCCATGAATAGAAATACGTTTAATTAAAACAGTGGTAAAAAGGTTTATTGGACAAAGGGGCGGTGCCATATTTTTTCGTAGATGCCAATATTAAATATCGCATATTTTAAGAGCCGCTGCAAGCATTTTGTTGAACTTTTGGTAGTAGGATCTTCTGAGCCCCAAAATTCAAATAAAATAGCAGCGGGGGAAGTGGCATAGGACGCCATTGTTTAATATCGCATATCTTAAGAACTGTTATAGTGAGAATGTTCAAACTTTGTACAATTCACTCTAATGGTATACTACACTTTTGAAAATAAAAATAAAGCGGGCATGCGCAGGGGTGGAAATACCTCCCATACGATGCATATATTAAATATCGCTCAACTGAAGAACTATTAAAGGGAGAGTCTTCAAACGTGGTTAAAGCTACTATTATAGCAAACTTTAAATTTCAATATAGTAATGGGCGGGGTGGACAGAGGAGGAGCAGTTCCCCTCATAGATAGAAATATTAATAAGAGCCGCTGCAAGCAATTTGTTGAACTTTTGGTAGTAGGATCTTCTAAGCCCCAAAATAGCAGCGGGGGAAGTGTTACCCCCCATAGGACGCCAATGTTTAATATCGGATATCTTAAAAACTGTTATAGTGAGAATGTTCAAACTTTGTAAAAGTCACACTTATGGTATACTACACTTTTGAAAATAAAAATAAGGCGGGTAGGCGCAGAGGGGAGTACCTTCCATAGGATGCATATATTAAATATCGCTCAACTGAAGAACTATTAAAGGGGTAGTCTTCAAACGTGGTTAAAGCTACTATTATGGTAAACTATATAGAAATGGGCGGGGTAGACAGAGGAGGAGAAGTACCCCTCATAGATAGAAATATAATTTAGAGCCGCTGCACTCATTTTGTTTAACTTTTTGTAGTATGATCTTCTGAACCCCAAAATTGAAATAAAATAGCAGCGGGGAAACGTTACCCCCATAGGACGCCAATGTTTAATATCGCATATCTTAAGAACTATTATAGTAAGCATGTTCAAACTTTGTAGAAGTTACTCTTATGGTATACTACACTTTTGAAAATAGAAAAAAGCGGGTAGGCGCGGGAGGGAAACACCTCCCATAGGATTCATATATTAAATAGCTCTCAACTGAAAAAGTGGTTAAAGCAGTGTAGCGAAGCGCACCGGGTTAAGCTAGTACATTATACAAATTACAAGTTTTTTGCGTGTGAATTCATTTATTATCGGTGACAAAAAAAATATATTTTTGTTAGTATAAATAAAATTAAAGTTAATCTTTAGGAATATGACACGATACATTTATTTTGTATAATAGCGGAAAAATTAATTCAAAATAAAAATTTAATTTTTGAGCTATAAGGGGTCAATTTCTGTGGAAACACCCTTTTGATATTCTTATCTTATATGGACATTTTTGGGACAAAACCATTATTTCTTCAAGAAAAAAAGTGGTTTGTCTGTAACCCGTTCATTTATGAACCGATTTTTTTAACTAAAACTACCAGCTGTTCTACTAAGTCTATTTCAGGTAAAAAAAAGAAAAACAATTTATAGGAATAGGTAAATTACAGATTTATATCTCAGCCATTTGTAAACCGATATAGTTAAATTTCAATAATATACTATTTCGGACTACATACGACATAAATATAAAACAACGTTGTCACTATGAATTCTAGGTTTTTCACAAAGCTGATTTAATTAAAAAATTTATCTATATTTATCTATTTTAAATAAGGATGTATGTTTATTTTATTAAGCTTGTCTTCTTTTTGCTTTTGTAAAAATATTGGCCCATAATCATAGTCAAACGCTAAAGTCGGTTCTATTTAAAAACAACTTTAAAATAAAAACATTCTTTTAAATATTTTGCTACTATAGTCGAAACTAAAGTACATATGTTTTAAATTGAACCGACTTTAACTGGGTGCCACCTCAAATGTAGCAAATTGTTCATACAACATACAACAAAATATAAGCAAGTGGCAACTTTAAGCAGCCGACATTGAAAATTAAAATATAAATAAAACACTGCATATCTTGTACGGTTGAAACACGCAATATGATTTTATGTAGAAAGCAACAACAAAATTACAAAACTTTTTGTAAAACGCTAGGCAATTTTGGCCTAGCGTTTTACACAATTAGGGCCTATACATATATATTTTGTGTTTCTTTCCATAAAAGTTTTCCTGCAAATCATTAATAATTGCAAAATATCAGCCAACATCTTATAACATAAACATTTTTAACTTTTTGCAAGTACTTTTTTATTTGGCGAAAAACAGCTGATGCTGTTGTTAAATGAGTTAAACACAACTTCAGCTGGTTTTAAAATTAACATCGGGTTTAACGTGTAAAGTATGCTTTTGCTTGTCTATAGTAGATCAAAAGCATATTAAGGGTATTCATTTCAGTTTTTTTATTCGTTGGAAAAATGGAAAAGTGGAAAAATGTAATTTTTGTTACAACAAACACAAGGAAAAACTTTTCCACCGAAAGTTGCAGTTTAAACAAGCTTTAACCAAGTGTAAAAAAATCAGATTGGAAAATTACAATTTTACAATTTTTTAAGAGTTGGCAATTCACAAACGTCCAATTGAGTGTGGTTGCCACCATATTAAAAATGTTGTTATGTTTCACAAAAAGCACTAAAATTTACATCTCTTTTTAAGATAATCAACTATGATTCTTTAAACTCCATTTTTTTAAAATCAATTTTACTTTTTTGAAACGTCGTTTTTCAAAACTAAATTAAAAATGAATTCTATACAAAAAATTTAAAAAAAGAACTTAAAATGACGTGACAATTAAATAATCAATTAATTCAATTTTAACTCTTTTATTTAGAATCTTGAAAAATATCAATTACTTCCAAGAATTATATGACAGATTTTTGTTTTTGACAGTTTTGTACCTTTAACTAAAAAAATACCGCTCACGTCAATAAGGTGTAATTTTCCTTTTTTCCAACCAAAAAAATTTTGAAATGAATACCCTTATTTTTAATAAAAGTTTACTTTAGAACTCTTAAAGTATGCTTTGTTTATGACTATAGTTAACTATAAAAAATAAATTTGCAAATTAATGTTTCTGAAATTATTGATTTTCTTAAGTTAAATTAAAAATTATTTAAATTTTATCATAAATTTTGCAATAAAACTTTATAATTCCAGAACAACCCAAATTGATGCTAAAGCGCAAATGGAACGTATGTTTAAGATTTTATGTTCCCAAGAGAATGATATCATAAGACCTCGTACCATTACCCATTTTGGGCGCGACTTAACATTTCAACGTACATGTGGGCAAGTTTTAGACAGTAATTTTGAAGAACTATGCAACCGTGTAAGTTTCTCTAAAAAAAAGCTTCAGTAAGCTGACAAAATAAAGAGTTTTTTTTTTGTTATTTTACTAGCCTTTGGGTGGCAGTGATTATATACAAATAGGACAATTCTTTCACACAGTACTGATACATAATGTTCCACAACTAACACTACAAATAAAATCTCAAATGAGACGTTTCATAACACTTATCGATACACTTTACGATAATAGAGTACGTGTGGTAGTTTCCGCCGAGGTGCCCCTAGATCAGCTATTTAGTTTTATTGATAAATCCAATGGAATTGGCGATGAACAACGTATGTTAATGGACGATTTGAAGTTAAGTTCCGTAAGTAGATTATTTTTCAAGCAAATATTTTTCTTGTTTTATTCAATAATTTTTCGTAACAACTGCAGCAAGATACAAAAGCTAGTGTTTTCACCGGTGAGGAAGAAATGTTTGCCTTCGACCGTACCATTTCCCGTTTATACGAAATGCAACAGAAAGAATATTGGGAACAATGGGCCAAACATCGCTAAATTTTCTTCAAAAGAACTACTAACTTTACAAAAATAGTTTACATAGCTTTCAACAGGTCACAAAATTAAATTAGTTTGTACTTAAAACAATAACCAACAAAATATAAAGAATATTGGGAACAATGGGCCAAACATCGCTAAATTTTCTTCAAAAGAACTACTAACTTTACAAAAATAGTTTACATAGCTTTCAACAGGTCACAAAATTAAATTAGTTTGTACTTAAAACAATAACCAACAAAAAATATTTAAAAAATCATATGTTCTTAACATTAACAACTTTATTTTTATATTATTATTTAAAAATTTTTCGAATGTGCTTCTTTAAATAATAAAATAATTTGTAAAAAAAAAAAAGATTAATTCCCACATTCTATTTACTTTTATATGTTTAAAATTAAGTACAATAATATATAATTGTGATTGTGTTCATTAGATTCCTTTTTTTCATTCTTTTATTTATTATAGCAATTTTTATTTTTTTAAATATTTTAAATAAAGTATAGAAACAAAGTAAAAATTAGAACATTTAAAAAACGCTTTTCTTAAAAAAGAACATTTAAAAAAAATTTTGCCCGGCCCCCCTAGATTTTATCCTGGCTACGCCCATGTATTCGTGTATGGGAATATGTATGCCTGCAAAGTTTCATCCATTTGCATTGAGTGTAAGGCGGTTAAATTAACGTTACAAGATTTGATTTTCCGAAGTGAAGCTAAAGAAAAGGTTTTAACAAAAAAGTGCTTAAGCCAATTTTTTAATTTTTAGTTATTGTTTTTTTAAGGCCCCTATTACGGTTTACAACTCAGTTAAGTTGTAATATATACAACTGGTTTTGATCAGTTGTAATTTTTGTTATGTTTTTGTTCACCACAATTTAGCAAAGTTGTAAACCTTAATACAAAAATTAAGAAATTACAACTTAACTAAGTTGAGTTGTAAACCGTAATAGGGGCCTAAGTTTTTATACCCTCCACCACCACTAGTGAATGAGGGTATACTATGTTTGTCATTCCGTGTGAACCTTTTTATTATACATTTAAGACCTCATAAAGTATATATTCTGGCTCCTTAAGGAATTCTAAGTCGATTTAGCCATGTCCGTCCGTCTGAGAAATCCAGCAAAATCGGTTCAGTAGGATCAGAGCTATGAATCAAAATGTGGAATCACCACCCTAAAATATGGATAAACAAACACAGTTTAAAGCAAATCTATAAGAAATGAATGAGCGAGTAGTCTAGGCCTGCCATACGTCCTGGGGGGTTACCGCGTATTTCGATTCGAAAGAAATAATTTACGGATGCGAACAATTTGTACTGTGTATTACGATTTTTGTAATATTTGTTTCGAATAAACGGACGTTTTTCATACTTTATTGAAAACAAAAAATCACTTTCTTAAAAGCCACTCTCTATTACGAACAAAAATTGTTCATCAAATTTCCCATTTTTTAAAAAATACAAACTCTGTCATCGTTTCAAACGATTACGAAAATCGCAATACACAGTACAAATTGTTCGAATCCGTAAATGATTTCTTTCGAATCGAAATACGCGGTAACCCCCCTGGTTTTCCAGGATTGTCCTGGCTTTTGACTACTTGTCCTGGTGTCCTGGCCTATATTAAATTGTCCTGGTTTTTACACGTCAAGACAAAAAATTTGTTTTAGATGTTAACAAAGGTTAAGATATCTGTTATAACACTGCTTCCATAAGTCAATTGTATAAACAACTTTAATTAAGTTCAACTGTTATCTGGTGTAAACGTCGTTTAAATCGCAACCCGATAACAAATTACTATCTCTTAAGCAGTTTAATTGTTAACTGAGTCGGTTGTTGTCCAAATCAAAGCGTGTATGGCTTTCTCAATTGATTACATTGACGGTGGTCGAGTTGGTTGAGAAAAATCAAAATATTTTGATTTTTTTAAGTTGAGTCTGAGTCTGCTCAATGGACTAAAGAAAGAAACTCTTTAACCCTGCGGCCACACGTTCAAGTTGTTCTTGATAGTCTTTTACATATACAGCTTGTCAAAATTTACATAAATTGAAAGCTGTGACGTAGTCTGCACTCAATTTGTAAGCAATTTACTTCCAAGATGTCAACAACAACAGAGACAAACGTGTACGCAGCTGTTAAATTGAAAGTAAATTGCCAAACAAATGGAAAGGTGAAATTGAAAGCCATCTCGTGGTCAATTAAAAAAGTGTGAGCGTGTTAGTAAAAAACTGAGAGTGTATTGCAAATTGAAAGGAATTGAAAGGCAAAACTTGATCGTGTGGCCACCAAGTAAAGAAGGAAACACTGGAGTAGGGATGAAACGATACGAGTAATAGCCTTTTTACACTGATCAACATCTAACAGCTACCATCAATTTTCCACCATTTGCGAAGATGTTAACATCTTATCTCCGTGAACATAGCAAACTTTTTATCAAACTTTTTTTCCACTCATTGTGCAGAGAGAGTGTGCAGGAATCTCTCATGAAAACAATATGGCGAATGAGTATTTTATGCGTTGCAGACTAAATTTTAGTGCTACCAAGTTCAAAAAAGTGTTTAGTACAAATATTCATACATTAAATGAATGCCTGTTCTTCTTCTTATTTGCTATATGGGACAGGATCTTCGGTTTTCAACAAACTTTTTAACAAACCTGCGAGAATTTAATAATTGGTTAAGATTTATTTTGTTTAATTTATGATTTTAAAAAGGTTTTAATATAAATAAAATAAGAAAACAATACAAACACTTAAAAATAAAAACATAGTTTTATTTTACAAAGCATGCAATTAACAAACATAGGTACTTATTTGACCCATTGTGCAAAATTTAGGAATTGTGTCGAAAATGTGCGAATTGGGCGTAATAGAGGAAGGTCTTGGCTACATTTCCTCATACTCAGTTTTTTCCCATCAAGTTATTTTTTGAACAATTTTTTTCGAACAAACTTTCACACAAGTCACTCGTTCATATTTTGACCCATTGTGCAAAACGTAGGACTTGTGACAAAAATGTGCGAATGGGGGGGTAATAGAGGAAGGTCTTTGCTACATTTCCTCATATTCAGTTTTTTCCCATCAAGTTATTTTTTGAACAAATTTTTTCACCAAAGTCACTCATACTATATTTGACCCACTGTACAAAATTTAGGACTTGTAAGAAAAATTTGCAAATGGGGGGTTATAGAGGAAGGTCTTGGCTACATTTCCTCATATCCAGTTTTTTCCATCAAGCTATTTTTTTAACAACTTTTTCAAACAAACTTTTTTACAAAAGTAACGCATTTTTTTTTGTTCAGGTTTTGCAAAAAGTTTGTTGAAAGCCGAAAATATAAAAAAGAAGAAGAACATTCACTCACTGTAGATTCCTGGTTTTCGCATTTTATATTGTCTTATAATATATAAAATATTATAATAAATTTTGACTAAAAATAGTTGTTGCCAAAATGAAATTTCGTATGAAAATGGATAATTCTTATTTTATTGTAAAAAAAATAGAATATTAAGGAAAAAGGAAATATTACATTGGTAAAATTATTTGATATTACGATATAATCAATCAATCAATCGTTAGAAATCTAACAGAAACTCTTTGTCGTTAGATTTAACAGAAGACATACGATTTTAAGCATTTGCTCTTTCAAAACTCCGCTTATTTTTTGGATTGTCCTTTTAGTTAAGGAGTCTTCATGTTGCCAAGTTTAAAGAGGCCTTCCTCCAGAATGAGATGTGCGACCAGTTTACAAAAACTTTTAAATTAGCCTACACTCAAAAAAAAGACACATACTTAATGAGAGGAAAACGATTTTCTTTAAAATAGTTCAAAAATTTCCTTAATTTGAAGCAACATTTTACTATAATGTAGAAACATTTATTAAAATGCAATAAAACTACCTTAGAACGTGTTAAAATATAATAGTTCATTAACTTTAAAATAGATTATAAATTTACAGAGGAAAATTACTTAACTTTAAGAAATTCTTACTGAAAGAAAATTAGTACTTCCTAAAGTTAGGGGTACGTTTACTAAACTAAAGGAAATTACTTCGTAAAAACAATCAATTTTCAGTATAGTTCAAAAAATATGATTAAGTAAATGATTTACTTTGAAGGAGTTTATAAAATTTTAAAAACTCATAAATTGTTAATAAATATACTTTATTTAAGTATTCAATTTTCGTTTTTGTTGCAGAATTTATACTTAATTTGTGAAATTATTTCCAAAAACCTAAATTTAGTTTATGTGTTACTAACCTTAAAGAACTTTTTTCATCAATTTAGTTCAAATAAAGATAAAAAACATACTAACAAATCTTTTCCTTGTTTTAAGTAAAGATGTATTCTCCTGGTGACAATAATCTAACAAAAATTCAATAAAAATTGATTTTTAAAAAAGTTCAGATAAAAGATATATTAATTTTTCTTAATTTTAAACTACTTTTTACAATATACTTACTTAAAAATAAGTTAAAAAAATATTGAAAATTTAATTTAATAATTAATTTTGAGAAAAAATTTATTAGATTTTAGTAAATATTTTAATTATTTGTAAATTTCCTAGAAAATGTATGTAGATAAAATTATGAAAAAATTTTATTTTAAAAAAAGCAACCAATGCCTTAATTATTATAAAAAATTTTATAGAAAATAAAGTTGCTCTAAAGTTTTTTTAAAATTTAAATTAAAACTCATTTTGAAAGTTGGAATAACTATTGTGGTTAATATTCATATAATAAGTATTAACAACTTAAAAACGTGAGTTTAAATTGGCGAATTTTTTGTGGAACAAATTATATTTTTCTGCTGTCGTATTGCCCCTATAGTTTGCTCTAACCTGTTGACTGAATTCTTTGACAACTGTATCTAGCTGCAGCAATTCTGCAACCTGAACTCCGACAACCTCATCAGCAAATTTCAGAGCAACAGCTGAGAAACCACGAAAGGTAAGAGCAAGAAGAAAACATGTTTTAAATATGTACTTTTGTTATCAGTAATTTAATTTTTAAAACACTTTTGATTGTGTTTTGCTTTAAGTGCTCAGGTTCGTGCACCATCGTATGTATTTGTACGTGAATTTGGTTTTATCCTTTTCGGATTATAGATTTTTTTTGTGATTCAACACTATTTTATTCAGTTGGTGTTCTGATTAAAAAAATTTTGTTAAGAAATATGGAGTATTATTGATTTCACATCAAATTAAATAATATAACTGTAGATATGAGTAGCATTTACATCCTCTTAAAATTAGTAATTGTTGAAATTTGCAGGTCTCGTCTTTATTCCATAAATCACTATCTAGACATGGATATAATTAAATAATATATGTAATAATAATATAATATTTCGTTAGAATTCAGTTTTATTTTGTATCTTAAGCAACAACGATTATTTCGTGTGAAACTCGATTTAATATAAATTCGGCTTTTGTATGTGTTCAACGATGATTACCAAATTATTATGTGGTACTAAAAGTCATAATTTCAGCATTTGAGTATTGTTGGAAAACTAAAAAGTTACTGTAACTCTTATCTATTTCCATATTTACTTGTTCTTAAGTTCTTGTTCTTTTGTCTGCTTAAATCATTGTTTTTAGAAGTAATATTTTGTTTTTATTACCATAATTATGGAATCAGAAGATAATTTAAAATATTTATTGAAAACATTGAAGGGAGAAGAATTTTTGGAAGTTTTTAAAGGTTAGTATTTGTATCAAAAGCCCTATTTTATGTTGAATTTCCCCATAATTTTATTTATTTTTGTAATACAGAACACAAAATTGATACAAATGCTTTAAAATATATGACTTCAAACCATTTAAATGTCATAATACCAAAACCATTGTTTGGCACACGAATTGTATTTGAATACCATCTTAATTCTTGGCAAAAGGAGGTGGCACCTTTGTCAAATTTATCGAAACAACCATCTGTTAATTTATTATTAGATCAGAAAGAAGTAAGTCTTTTATATGTATATAACTTATATGTGGTTGTTTTATTAAATTTTCAAAAATAGTTTTCTATTGAAGCAGTTTTAAAATCGTCTCTAACTGGAAAATCAGTTTTAACGTATTACAACATTAACAAAAAATTGATTACAAAATTTCGTCGAATGATTGCCCGTTGTGTTACAGCTTACATTATCGAAAACAAAATAAGTCCAACTCCAACATATTTTGAAAATATTGCTGAAAATATTGTTAAATATTTTACTACTGAAAACAAAGTAAGTTGTTGTCAGCAAAATTTCTGGAACCAAATTTTAACTATTTCTTTTTAAATAGGACTTGTATTTTATACGCAAGAAAAGTAGAAAGCCAGGTGGTTGTTTATATAGCAAGTATCATAATTCTATATCAAACTTGAAAAAAGAGGGTATAGTTGATAATATTCTTGAAAACAAAACTAAATCTATTGAATTAGACGAAGCGCAGTTTTCAGGTACCAAGTTAATGTATAATAAAAATATATTAAAATGTTGTGGAAAATAACGCAAACGAATTTTAAATATGAGCTTTTACGTAATTTAATTGTTTGTTTTTAAAAATACAAAAATCGCAACATTTAATTCATTATTTTTCGTCATGTGAAACTTAGAGTTTTATTTACAAAGATTATTACTTCAGTTACGATTTTTTACTTTTGAAACAATTGCCTTTTGCTAGTATAATTAGGAAGACTAAGGACCTCAAGTGTTCCTTAGCCATAGATGCTGTGCGTCACAAAGAGTGCCCCTTCCCCGAACTTTTCTAAAAGAGAACCATGATTAAACTAGAAAAAGGTTTGAAGTATATTCATCAATATATTACGTTTTTGAAAATACTCAAAAGTACGTCTTTTTAATTTGTTTACTTTGTTGGCAACAAAATTTTAATATATGTATGACATTAATACATCGAAGTTTTTTGTTTACTTCTTAAATCTTTATACAAAACATTTAAATGTTTCGACGAAGGCGATTCGTTAAGTGATAAGGAATGGCTAATGAGCAATATTGAGCCAATGTGCGATGTAATTAAAAAATGGGATAACACATTTTTTATAAGAACAAATTTCCTAAAATCTCCAGATAACAGTTTGGATGATATTTTTGAAGAATGGCCTATTTTCAAACAATCTTTTGGGCATAAATTAGTTAGTTATTCTTTGGTTGTTTTTAAAGATAAAATTAGAAATAATTTTTGTTTCATATATTTACATACATACATATATAGATATTGGCGGACTTTTCAAAACTTTATCCAGGAAAAGAACATTTACTTGATGAAAAGTGGGAGAACTTTTGTACGCAGATAATGAAAATAATAGAACGCGATGTAAAAGATAACAACAGTTTGGATACATTAGTAAAATTTAAAGCATCTGAGTACAATTCTGGTAATTAACGTTATATTTTTGATATTTAATCAGTACACTTATATTAAAATTAAGTATTCCAACTTATTAATAACCTTTAATTTACAAATATTCACTTTTTTATTTGTAATAACATGTATGTATATATTATTTGTTTTTTAATCAATAGTTTAGTTTTGATTATACTTTTTACTTATTGCATTAAAATTTACAGATGTAAGAGATTGTGTTGTTCTGGATCTTATTCACTCAGTTTTAAAACCAGCTTCGAGAAAATGTATAATAATTGACAAAAAGAAACGAAAGTATGAAAAGGCTTCAGTTGAAGATTCAAAGAACTCTTTTGTATTGTACTCATCTAATAATTCCGAGCTTAATTCAAAAATAAAACTTTTAGTTGATGAATGTTTTATCCAAAAACAAACGCTGCAACCTTTTATTTGTGCGATTGGGTCGTCAGTATTTGATTTGTACGAATTTTATGTTTATTTTGGAAATATTTTTTACAAGTTGGAAAATATTAAATCGTGTGTGGATTTGACATTCAAAATTTTTAGTTCAATTAATATCAAATACCCACAAAACTGCAATTTAATTTGGCTTTTCATCCAGGAATATTTTTTTGAAATTACAGTAAATAACAATGAAAGATGTACAGCACTATCTACAATTTTAACAGATATTCAAAATATTTGAACCCAAATACTTGGTAAGGTTAAAGCATCAAAAATTAAAATCGCATTCCATAAATTTTAATTTTTATTTACAGATTTACAAAAATCAAGTACTTTATTACTTATACCTAAAATATAAATTAACATTTTAATAATAATAACACTATTTTATAGAATTTATATTATTATTCGTATTGTTAAATTCTTGTTATAAAAAAAAATGAATTCATATTGCTTTATTTGTAACAAAACATTTGCCGAGTTTAAGAAAATTGCTTGCCATTTAAAATATTTTCATAACTTACCACCAAACAACTTATACGAATGTGCCTTTTTAAATTGCAATCAAAAGTTTAGTAACTTCAAAACATTTTCAAAACATGTGCGAAATAAAATATCGAAAAATATTTTAAAAAAAAGGAGAAAATATAAAATGTATCGAAGTAAATAATGTAATAAATAACATAATAGAAACAGAAAATGAATTTTTAGAACCAGAAAATATTTTAGAAACTGAAAATCGTGACATAGAACTACACAGCAATAATTCCGAACCGCAAAAAAATTATTTTCAATTTGATATTTTAGAAAATACCTGTTCTAGAATATCTATAAACAGGTTTCCTCTTTTGGCAAAAAGTTCTTTTAAATTAGCTTTGACTAATTTCTCCTCCCATAATTTTTCTAGAAAAGATGCTACAACATTACATGAAAATATAAAAAAGAATTTAACACATTCAATTAGAGACGAAATTAAAAAAATAATCAATGACCTTCAAACGAATGACTTGTCGGAAATTAAAAATAGCCTTAATAATCTAGTGTCCTTTTGCGATAAGCCATTTAATAATTTCGATACGGAGTATAAGTTTATAAAAACACTTAAACACATAAATTTGTACGAAAGTCCATTGGTAATAAAATTAAATAATACAATTAGCAATATTGTTTTAAATAATGTTAATACAATGGATGAAGTCGTAGCAAAAGGAGTTTTATTTCCAATTAAAGTCCAATTACAAAAATTTTTGGAAATTCCAGGAATTTATGAAGAATTTCAAGAAACAATGCAAAATATAAATAATTGTAATACCTTAAAAAATTTTTGTAATGGTAAAATATGGAAGAAAAAACTTAGACACTACAATCAAAAATTTGTATTACCATATTTTTTATATTTTGATGATTTTGAAATTAACAACCCCCTTGGGTTTTAGAGGGTGTATTGAAATACGACTTTTGCCATATACTTTTATTTTTCATAAATAATAAGATATTTGATCTTGAGCTTTTTAATATTCGAAAACAAAATTTTAACTATGGAGAACAAGATATGGGAAATAAATCTCCGGAAATTAAAATAAACCATCTAAAGTCATTTAACCTGAAAATGTCTGGCAGCGAAATGCTTACCTTTGCTCACTTTTTTCCATTGTTTATTGGGGATTTGGTAGATATCAATTCAGATGTATGGAAATTTGTTATTAATTTAGTTGAACTAATTGATTTATTACGGTTAACAGATTTTACAAGCTAAGACATTATAAATTTAAAAACTCACATTGATTATCATAACGAAAAATATATAACACTTTTCGCAGATAATTTAAAACCAAAGCATCATTTTTTGACACATTATTGTAGAATTGTAGAACATTCTGGTCCATTTGCTTATTTGTGGACTTTCAGCTTTGAATCAAAACATCGGCAATTAAAATCTTATGTTAAAAATATAAGCTCTAGAAGGAATGTTATGTTATCATTGGCTATAAAGTTTTGCATATCTTTTGCAGAAACAATTTTAAATTTTGAAAAAAAAATTTTGGTAATGGGAAATAAAAAATACAATGCTCACAATTCGTTATTCTATGATATACTACTAAAGTTCATAAAAAGGGATGAATTAGAACGGTGCACATGTTTCAAAAGTTTTGAACGTTATGGAACTTTATATAAAAATGGCTTTATTATTTATAATTACGATCCCGACTTTAATGCATCTAAAATTCTAGAAATTTTTGAAGTAAATGGCAATATATTTTTGTTATGTCAAACGATAAAGATTTTATCATATGTCAAATCTTTTTCATCATATTCTGTTTGTTCTAAGTTGTTAGACTATAGCATAATATCTGTTAAATCCTTAAAATCGCCTCCAATTCACATTCTTGAATTAAATAAAAAATATTATTTAAGACCTAAAAACACTTGGTAATTGTAAGTTTTATTATTAATTTAAAATTTGATGTTAATCATTTTTATATAAATATTAAACTTAAGATATTTTGTTTTTTCGTTTTGAAATGAGCAGAATTTTTATTGAAATGTAACTTATTTTATGTTTATGATTGGTATGTATTTTTCTTACGACCAATTTCACCAAGTTCAGTTAAAACTAACAATTTCTTTAACTTCTAGAGAACAATATAACTGATAGTAAGTTATAACTGAACTTGGTGAAGTTGGCCATTAATGTTATTATTTTAAATTTATGTGTAATAAAAACATATAATATCTTCAATGCTCAGTTTGTATATTTTTTTTGTAATTTATCAGCAATCTTAAAAAACTAAGAAAACGTATATAAATTAACTAAATATGTTTTCGAAAGGTTAAACAATTGTGTATACCGCACATATTGAAAAATTAAGTAGATATTCATTCCAAATAGAATTCATATCTACCCGCTGTAAATATATAGTGCAGTATTGAGAACTTTTTGGTAATGAAATGGTTAGTTTAAAAATTCTTTTTGGCGGATGAATATTTGCTTAATTACAATACCCTTTTACTTATTTTTAGGAAATACATACTACTGATAAGTTATCATGTTCTTTGAACATATAAATAATTTTACTGAATGGCACAATATAGTTCCCATTCAAAAGGAAAAATTTATAAAATATCAAAAAATAGTTATCAAAAACTGGTTCTAATTTGCCATTTTTAATAAATGTATGTCCTAATTATTAGATATTTTTTTATAGAATTAATGAAATGGGTGGGTTGGAAAGCTGTATTTTTTATTGGCTTTTGCAAAAATATTTACTAAATCGAAGTAAATTAAAAGTTGGAAACTTAAAGAATGTTTTTACTTAATTTAGGTAAAATTTCCATTATTTTAAGTTAAAAAATTTTATCTTTTTAACTTTAAGTTTGGAAATGATTTCTTATTTCCTATAGCGTATACAAATTATCTGAACTAAATTAAAGGAAATTTAAACATATTTAAGGGAAATTTTAAGATAATTATTAAATTAAGTATAACAACAAAAATTCATATTTTTTAGTAAACATTTATTTAAATTAAGTAAAATTTTGGTTAAATTTTGATATTTTGAAGTAGAAGTGAATAAAATTTATTTCTTAATAACAAGAAATTTTTGTACTAACTTGCTGTAAAAAATGTCTTTGGCGCCATACGACAGCCATGGCTTACTAAAGTTTAGTAAATTTTTCTAAGTTTCAGTTATTTTTTTTTTTGAGTGTAGAAATAATTGATCTGTTGATCGAATATTTTGCACTTAATTAATGTCTTGATAAATTCACTTGATCTTAACCCAATCGAGAACTTGAGGGAGATCGTTAACTTGAAAATCAACCGAGAAAATTGCAAAACCAAAGAAAATTTATTTGAAGCCGCAAAAATATCCTGGGAAGCAACAGCACCTGAAATAATTAATAATTTAATATCCTCTATGCCTAAAAGATGTGCGTGTGTTATCCACAATAAAGAATTCGCAACGAAATATTGATTTCAATAGTTTTTTTTTTGTACCTTAAGTTGGGGGTGCTTTAGTTTAGTCCGCTTATATTTGCGACTTAAAATATTTTTTCAATTATAACTTTTTTTTATTAAATTCTGAATTCAATAAGTTTGTGTTTTTCAATAAAAAAGATATTTATAAATAAAAAAATAAAAAAAAAAAATGTTTAATAATTTTGTTTTCTTAAAAAAATTATCATTTAAAAAATATATACTGAGGGGGTGCTTAGGTTTTGTCCGATATGCACTGTATCAAGGCGAATTTATTACAGGTGGTCTTAAAAGCCCTGCTGATATTAGCTAAAATCACTGTTGGATGTCAAAATTTTGTTTATTCTCTTTTTGGTAGCAAATTATAATTGAATTAGAGCCAGTTTTTGACATAAAGATCAGCGATTAAATTAGAACTAATGTTTGAAATTCGTTTTTGGGTAGTCGATTATTTCATTTTGTTTCCATGTTTTCAAAAGTACGAACAGCTTATAAAAGGAAATATTTTTTATTTAAAGGTTTATTAAATATTCCACCCCGTAAGATAAAATATTGCTTGGATATTTTGCTTCTTTTTCGATTTCATTTATTTATAAATATATAAGCTCTGTTTCTTTACTCTACTTTGGGATCCCTCGGGATCCCAATTTGCACGAAAAGCGTTCCCGTACTTTTAATTTGTGTAAATGAGAGCGGATTTGAGAGAATATAATTCTTCTTCTTCTTGCACGAAACAGCCCAGACTTTTTCTTCGTGCAAATTGTGTAAATTGTCAAACAGCTGTAAAACATAAATAAAACAATAAAATGCAAAGGAAAAAAATCATGAACCAAATTTTGGAAAAAGTGTTGTGGAGTAAAATAATGTACTAAAATATAAAGTTTTATGTTGAAATTTTAGGAAAACATAATAAGGGTCTTCATGATGTTGCTTAAAATTACCATTTGTGCAAATGGATAAACTTGCGAGACTCGTTTCATGAAGATCCTTTTTAAGTTTTGTGTAATTTTAAACAATTAATGTCATTTCAAACAGAAACGTCAATAAAAAATATATTAAAAAAAATAATCAAAAATATAATAAAAAACTTGGAATTTGTAAATTATAAATGAAATTTGTTTTTAAACATGCATAAAGAAAGCCAAAAGACTAATATGCTTATATTATTACAAGAATTTATTGTTTGTGATTTATTTACACTTTTTTTTCATTGAAAACGGCGGTAAGCATTAAAAAAATTTGTCTGTATAAATGCACAATTGAACTGCGTAAGTTTACGAGTCCAAATTGTTGGGCAAATTTAAGCAGTTTGTGTAAATGAATTCTCATACAATTTTTGACAGTTCATTTGCGAGGGCGTAAGAATGCACAGTTTACGAGACTTATAAACGATATCATGAGGACCCTTAATGTTAAGCTTCGTACAGACGATGGTCAGATCTTACAATATTGGTAAGCAGCGTTGCTTAAATTGCATTAAAATTGGCTAAAATGGCATACTACTGTGTGAACATTGTAAGCTCATTTGTATTTGCAGAAGTGCAAAATTAATGCATCTGACAATGATACATTGTCAGAAAAATATTGCTGTTGGCAGCGCCTGCTTTCAAGATTGTAAGATCTGACCATCGTCTGTACGAAGCTTTAGTTATTGTAAAAGTGTTTGTTTGGTTTAATTTTTGGTAAAATTAGTTTATTTCTGCAGACAATATACAATTTTTCAAAAGTGGCATAAACTTTTATTGTTTTGTAAAAACTATCAAAACAATGACTTTTTATTTTGTGCTTAAAATTTGGTTTTTTCTGTTCCCGTACTTTTGTGTAATTTTGTATCTTTATGAGAGAAATTTATGCTTGCTCTCATTTTCACGAACTTTACCCAAAAAGTAAAGAAACAGAGCTATAATATTAACACAATACAAAATTCTTGCCTTTTCTTCTTCTTTTTCATATTAAGAACAGTAATTTGATGACAATTTTTGGTATTTGTTTTAAACTGCCATACTTATACATAAAAGTATTGTCAATTCATATGGCAATGCTTAAAGCTTTAATCTTTCACTCAAAAACGCCAAAGAGCATTAAGGCTAGATTAATTTTATTATAAGATTAACAAATCTTACTATTGATCCTGGTTTAAACTCTTAGTAAAAAACCCGCTCTTAAAAGAATTATGTATATGAGGGCTTGTGTCTGATAAAAAAAAAGGCCTTAATAAGGCAAAAATGTTCAAAATGACCATAAACCAAAGCAAAAATGCCTTTTTAAATAGGTTTAAACAAGGGTCGAACCAATTTTAAAATTCGCTTATAAAATAGGGTTTTTAAGGTAATATTCGCTTATGAATACAATTTTAAGGATATATGCTAAAAACCTGTTTGAAATTCGGTTTAAAATGTTTATGAATACGGCTGTAAATATGTAGGCATGTAGTTGCTTAAAAAAGCATGGTTTTGAATACCTTTTTCTTGACGTTTCCAATTTATTTGGCTATAGCCAAATAAACATCCCAACCAAGGTCTATCCAATTGGATAGGCCTTGATCCCAACAAACACGAAGTCAAACCTTTGATATGAAATGGCTTTTTCATTTGACATCAAACACAATTCTCAAACGTTTTTCAATTGTTTAATTTAACATTTAAATTCAAATTGATAATGATTTGAAAATAAATATTTGATATCAAATGTTTTATCAATTTGATGTCAAATGTTAAATTCAAATCAAAAATAAGCTTGGCAATACTAAAGCGAAAAATAAATGTAATCATTAACCCTAGATACACTTTCTTATTTTTAATACACTACACACTTTCTTCGTCGAATCGACGAAGTCCGTTTATGATCTGGCCCCAAACCTACCCAATATAAGGAAACACGAAAACTTTTGTTTAGTTTATAAAATACTTAAGTTTTTATTCGTTCTAAATAGTATATTATAGTTAACTTCAAAACTTAATACTAAAAACACTACAAAAGCAAGCCAAGGCTTTTTTCGTCAATACGTCAATACTAAAAGGCAAGGTATATGTAAATATACCTTGCTAAAAGGCATTATTTCTCACACTTCCATCGTCAATCAACGAAAAATCAGACGAAGAAAGTGTATCTAGGGTTAAAAATGGCGACTAAATTTACATTTTTTACTTTGTGGTTACATGTGTTTTAATATTAAAAATAAATTTTAATATAAAGTGAACAGCTTATTTCTTACAATATTCATTTCAGTTTTTTTATTTGTTGGAAAAATGGAAAAGTGTAAAAATGTAATTTTTGTTACAACAACCACAAGAAAAAAAATTCCACCAAAAGTTACATTTTTATCACACTATAACCAAGTGTAAAAAAGTCAGGATAAAAAGATGTAATTTTCCGCTTTAAACGTCAAACGAAATGATGCTGCCATTCATAAAAAATTGCTAATTTTTAATACAAAGTACGAAAAATTACATCTCTTTTTATAAACTCTTGAATTGAACAACTCTGATTTTAAAAATTATTTTTTATAGTTACAACATTTCAAAGATAACTTATTTTACATTTAATCTTTCAAAAAGAACAATTCATATTAAATATGTGGTCAATGAAAAAATTTATTAAAAAAGAATTAAAAAAAAGAAATGGGGTCAAAAAAACTGACAGAAGCTGAAGTTAATAAAATACTCGACTTTTTGGCAGACAATCGCCATTTTGAGTAACTTTTTGTAGTCGAATATTATGATGAAAATAACAATAATCACTTCGTTTTAAATTTAATAATCAATTAATTCACTTTTAACACTTTTGTTCGGCATCTTGAAAAATATCAATTACTTCCACGAATTATTTGACAGATTTTTTTTGACAGTTTGTAAAAAAAAAGCCCCCCGTTCACGTCAATAAGAGTGTAATTTTTCTTTTTTCCATTTTTCCAACCAAAAAAAATTGAAATGAATACCCTTAATGATTAAAAATACGAAAAAAAGGAAAATAAAACGGGAAAGTGAAGAAAGTTTGTTGAACGATCGCGGTGCTACAATCCTCAAAATAAGAATTAGTTTGTCTTTCCAAGAATTAGAGGATGGAAAGAACATTATTTCATCTTTTAGCTATGGTGCCGAATGTTTATCTCACAGTTTATTTAAATAAATAATAAATTTAAATTAAAAAAAATAAAATGTTTTAATTTATATTCCACATTGTATTATAATCCACATTTGAGAATTACGTTTGAAAGCAAGAAATAAAGGCATTTTTTAATTTGAAAATAATTTACCCTTTTTTGTTGAGAACGCTATGATTTTCAAATCATTATCAAACGGTTGTCTTGAGAAAACGTTTGATTTCAAATCATTTTCAATTTGAAATAAAACCTACGTGTTTGCTGGGATATACATCATACATACCCAGTTGGCCAAATGGTCATAGACGCAAATGTCGTCAACGATGTCTTCCGAACATTTTTGAATTTGTCGCCTATATAACATTGATGGCGATAACTTAAGTAAGAAAACGTTTATATTGTCGTGTTATAAATCGTATTTACGACTTTTTTGGAGACATATTTTTAAATTTGTCTTGAATAATAATTTATTGAGGACAACGTAAGTAACCATTGCATGCATTTTGTCGTGTTTCAAACCACACTGACGACAAAATGCATGCAACTGTCGCTCATCTTGTCTTCAATTAGACTTTATTGAGGACAACTAAGGCACCAATGCATGCATTTTGTCGGGTTTCGAATCACTTTGACGAAAAAAGGCATGCAATGGTCGCTTACGTTGTCCTCTACTAAAAAAAAATTCAAAACTTTAAATTTGTATGTAATTTAAAATTAATATTTCTTGATGTTTTGCTTTTATTATCAATATTTTTCATAATAAAAAAAATAAAAAATAAATAATCCTGCCTGTTAAATATAATTATTGTGTAACGTTATTCGCGGCTGTGTTTCAATTGTGCAATTGGAATACGTGAATTGATAGGACAAGAAACATAAAAAATAAATATTCCTGCTGACTACATTTCCATATCGTAGGCTTAATATGCAAACCTGCTAAATCCACTTTTTAAGTAAATTGAGATTTTAATGCCGTGTGGAAGAGAAAGATACACCTCGTCGACCAGCATGTAGTTTTTCTTCAAATTGAGTCTTAAAGTGTGTTAAACCAACTATGTATATTTATAGGTTTTTCTCTCAAGCTGTGCATATGAAATATAAAAAGTTTGTTGTTTCCATTAAAAGTTATTGGAAGTTAGCAGGTTTGCATATTATGTCGGCGATATGTTAATTTCAGAACCCATTCCCTTATTAATTAAAAGCCTATTAGAGGTCTGACTGTCTCCACACATCCAGTATCCACAATTTTCGAGCCCAGTCTCTCAAACTCATCGGCCATTTCATTAGTTTGGAATTCACTAGTTGGAATTCACAGCTTATCAAGGCCCTGGAATTCACAGCCCATCAAGACCCCAAGAGATTTTAGTAAATATATCCTCGAGGTATACCCATTTACCTGTTCCCCTTATTCTGGATATATCGGCAAATCTGAAGTATCGCCAAAATATCAGTATCGGTGTTCGCTAAATCCCTAATTGTCACTTACCTATCGGCGACTAAATCGTAGATAGTGTCAACAATATTGTCATCAACGACACTATTAAGGTAATGTCGCTAATCGGGCATTAACGACTTTATGAGAAAAAAGTCGTTTATATAGTCGCTAGTGACAACTTTAACCACATTGTTACCCATATGATCATTAACGACAATATGCATCATAATGTCGCTCACATTGTCGTTTACGACTTAAGTGCCCTTTGTTCGAAAAAGTCGTCTACGATTTGCATGGGCTGTCGCCAACATGTCGTCAGGGATTTACTATGGGTCTTGTACGCGTCCTCGACGTTGTCTTGAAGACATGACCAACTGGGTATGTACATCGTACATAAATTTATATAAATATGTATTAATAAATAAATTAACCAAATACATATATCACCCTAAGCTTTAACCCTAAAGAAATATTTTATACAAATTATCAGACAATAATAAAAAAAGCATGAAAGTTAATAAAATTTTGCCATTTGGTGAGAAATTATAAATTAAATTAAAATGGTTTATTTAATCTTCTTATTTTTTACAGATAACAGTCTATTAAACGTCACCATTACATTGAGACAATTGGAAGACATTTCAAACGAAATTTCTAATCGTGGACAAGTGTCTGGGTTAAACGAAGTTGTTTGGGCCTTGAGGGCACTCACAGTTACAGACTTGACAACGTTGGCAGGCGATGACACCCAAGCAAACGTAGCACGACTTTGCCATAGAGCTGTCTATCCCTTTCCGCTACATTTGCTAGAAAAAATCATAGAACCATCTTTACTCGAACAACTTCATACAGGTGCCGTTTGTGTTTATCCAGCGCGTGTAGCAAACGCCCGTAAAACATTTGAACAGCTTAAGGTTTTTAATAAGATTCCTATAGCAGCTGTAGCTACGGGTTTTCCGACTGGCCAATATGGCCTTAAAACTCGTCTAGATGAAATAAGTTTTGCTATAGAATCGGGCGCAAGAGAAATTGACATTGTCATAAATCGCCAATTGGCTTTGACTGAAAAATGGAAAGATTTGTACGATGAAGTGTGTGAGATGAGAAAGATGTGTGGAGATAAGGCTCATATGAAAACTATTTTAGCTGTTGGAGAATTAGGGTCAATGGAGAATGTAAGTTTACAAGTTTCTTATAAAAAGCATCGGCGTGGATTTAAAGAAAAATAAAAATTACATTGGTGACTTTTCATAAAAAAAATTCGAATGAAAAGTTGTAAGCATTTTAATAAACGTGTTAAATTTTTAATTTCTTTAAGGTATACAAAGCCTCCATGGTTTGCATGATGGCTGGTGCAGATTTTATAAAGACCTCGACTGGCAAGGAGTCGGTGAATGCAACTCTTCCACTTGGTTTAGCTATGATTTGGGCTATACAAGAATTTTTACGTAAAACCGGACAAATTGTTGGCTTAAAACCAGCTGGTGGTGTGCGTACTGTACGTGAGGCAATATCCTGGATGACACTGGTTAAAGAGACTTTGGGTATGCAGTGGTTACAACCATCACTCTTTCGTTTTGGAGCATCTGGTCTTTTAGATGACATAGAAAAAGTAGTTCGTAAAGGATTGGTAGACATAATTGTTGAAGAATACTGTATTAACTCAAAACTTAAAAATTTTTAGTGGAAAGAAAATAATTTTTAATTTTACATTAAATGCATATGAAGAAGAATTTTTAAACCAACCGTTTCATTACCAAAAAGTAGACAAAACAGCACGATATTTTTTACAACGGTTAGATATGAATATTAAAAGTCTAGATTTTCCAAAATGTGAAAAATAAAAATTTTGAGGTAATACGCTATTGCTGAACAAGTGCGATAAGTATGTCGATGCATTTAAATAAAATACGTACATTCTTTTTTATATATACATACATAATTAACTGTATTTATTTTTGGGCTTTAAATTGTACATTTATGTTAATTTAATACCTACATAAATTATTGTTGACTTATAAATAAAAAAAAAACTATTATTCTAACTTAATACCTCCTTAGATTAGTAAATTGGGTTATTAATGGTATTTCCAGAGCAGCAGCGGCTATAAGGTCCTCCTCTCCTTGACTGATATAGTCATCATTCTGGTTTTCCGTTTCATATGGTAACTTGTCCAATTTATTTGTACGATCTGGTACTTTCATGTCGACAGCAAAAAAAGTATCATCAAAGTTAATACGATTACGTTCATCGTTTAGCAGATAAACATCTTTCGGTACATTAACAAATTCTTTGTTGCTGGGCGATGATAACTGTTTTTCATAGGCATTTAGCCACTTAATATTAATGTGTTTAGCGGAGGAATTAAATTTTTTTGGCAATAATTTTTTAGGCTTCACATCGTAAAAGTTTTCCTGATTTTGGCCATCTTTGGGCAGAGGTGGTGGGGTAAAATGTTCCATTTTTCGACTTTTCTCATCAAGTTTCGTGCGTTGGGCATCACTTTCATCATAATCGAAAAGAGGCAAATAGAAATTGTAGGGTTGATTAGCAGGTGGCTGCATAAATTGTATGGGTACGGCAACTTGCTGAATGTCTGCGGTTGGAATATCAGAACGTTGTAATTTAGGTTTAAAAATTTCGCTAGCCCTTCTTAATAGGGCTTCTAACCGCTCTATTGTTATAACTTCAGGCTGTACAGATCCTTCGCTGCTGGATTTAGCGTCATTAGTAGTTTTAATACCAGGTGGTAAACCATTAATTACGCCCACAAAAAGAAAAATCACTATCTGTACAATAAATAATTTAATTTTATTAAGTAATATTACCAAGTTTATCTGAAAAAATTTCAACTCACTGTTATCACTTTTTTAAACATTTTATTTGAATTTCTCTTAAAACAAAACTAAAACTTTCTTTTTTGCACTATTACTGCGCTTATTAAACTTAAACTGTAATCCACTTGTATGGCTTGCAAAAACTAAAGTAGATCTTGATGTAATCGTCAGCTACATTTATACCTGAAATGTGGTGCTGTGCCGTAATGTTTAATGTGAATGTTTAAACGGAAGCTCGGAAGTCTCTGTAAACAACCAGTAACATCGCAAATATAACGAACATTTACAAAACAAAGAAAATCTTGCAAAAAAAAAACAAAGAGTCGTCTTTATCACAAACTAGTTCCACACCTAACCAACTAGTTTTTCTTAAGAGATTTTCCATTTCTCAGAAAAAAAGAAAAGCAACCGATGTTGAGAAAAACAAAATATCCATTTGAATGTATGTTGCGTTCAAAAGGCATCAATAATAATCATGTTAATGTAACAGCAGCATTAAAGCTGCTGCAAAAAAACTAACGACGTTTCTTATAAAAAATTTAACAAAAAAGCTCATAACTTAAACTCCAGATTATGACGATATACAACATATTTGTGTGTTAAGACGTAGTAGGTGCATGTTGTAACTTGTTTTCTTCATTTTTTCTCTTTCTCTAATAGATGTTAAATCATATGTGTGTAATGAGTTCAATTTTTTGACGTACTATTGCAAAACAAATTGTGTGTAAAATTTATTTTAATAAATAAAAAATTGTCGTTTATCTACATAAGTAACTAAAAGAAAAGTGAGTTTAAGTTTTTCTGACTTTGGCAGCAAAGTTTATTGACATTAATATTGTAAAATTGCATGTTGAGGATGTGAACCTGTTTCTTTCCTAGTATTTTTATTGCAACAGCAAAACGACAAGTTCAAAGTTATTAAGAGTTGTAAGATTATTTCTTTGTTTTACATTAAAGCTGTTATACAGGCGGAAACTTACACTATTTAAATTATGCACATATTATTGGTTAAAATACAATCCGTAACAGTGGGAAAAATTTCAACTATTTTTTTATTAAGAACAAAAAGAAATTGTTGGTTGTATACAAGGCGAATTCAACTACAGGTGGTGTCGGAACTACAACAATCCAAAAACAACAGAAAAAACATACGGTTATTTGCATTGGTAGTGCCATTAGCTCGAAATGTCAACCATTATTAGCAAAAATCTAACAAATCAAAACAAATAAGCCCGAACTGTCAAAATCAGATGCCGTTTCGACACCACCTGTAGTTAATTCGCCTTGGTTGTATATAACGGTTATTTTTTTACTTTTTTTAAATTTTTATCTCTTGTAACACTCAAAGCTTATTTAGTTTTATGTTTTATAGTTTTATGCTACATTTAACCTTTTACTAGTTCTGGCATTCCATCGATTATTATTTGTAGTGCTTTTAAATCTTTTGTAACTGTTTCGGTGAGAACTTCCATAGCTTTCTGTTGCATGCCTAAAAACGTTTTCATCTCTTCTTCACAATCTTTGTCAAGTGTATATTCACTGCCCGAGGTTAAGGCATATTGATTACGTTGCATACGCATTTGGGACAATAGTTCACTAAGGCGGCCCTATTTAAAAAAAATAAGAAATTTAAATAAATAGTTACATATCTATTTAAAAATACCAAAAACTTGTTACCTTAAATTGTGTGGGAGCGGATACTAAAGCCTGCATATTTTCCAACTTCGTTCGTAAAGCTTCTTCTTCAGGCGTTAAAGCTAAACCCACCTTTCGTGTGCATTCTTGTTTAACTATTATCTGTAAAATAAATATTTTTATCTATTTTTAAACGTTTATAACTTATTTCTCACCTTTAAAATCTTATGACTTAGTTCCGCCAAGTTACGTTTGTATTCCATTATTTTTGCTGTGGCTGCCGTGTGTCGTTGCCTCAATTCAGATAAATCATTTTCTACTTTTCGCAAGTATAAGGCATGCATTTCTGTTTCATGTTCTTGGCATTTTATACGATATTTAAGTTCGTTAAAACCAATCATTGGTACTGGTATAAATTTCGTTTCATCTGGATTATCTAATTTTGCTTGACACCACATACGTGGGTCAATACCTTTTGGGGGATTTTTCAAATACTCTTTAAGCTGATCTTCATCTGGTAACACAAGAGCCAGTATTTCAACTATACCCAGATTATTTAGTTGGCCCTTTACGTGTGGTTGATTTAAATAGTTGGATAGGTCAGTGGCCAATATACGTTTTGTATCGTTAGGTGACAATTGTGACTTTTCTTCCAAGTATATTACAAGTTGACTTTTCTTTTCTTCACTTTGTTTGCTTGAATCGATATTAACAATTAAGTTTGGTTTGTTTCCAAAGGCTGCATTTAATGTATTAATAATTTGTTGTTGTTGGTTTTTAACTTCTGCAAGTGATTTATTAATGTTTAACGCAACCAACCCCATTTTGTTATCCTTGCCGGGCAATCGGCTGTAACCCATTGCTTTAAAACGGCACAGATAGTTTTGAGGTGTAATTTCTACTGGTGCTGCATTTTGTGAATAAAATGATTTACCAGTGCCCCACATGGCTTGGAAATAATTCCACTTTGCAATTATGGTATCACGTTCGTCACCGTAAATTGATACATTAAAAATGGATTGAGCGAAAGCATCATCTGCTGATATTGGTGGAGCTTGTTGTTGTTGTTGACCCATCATAAAACCAGTATTACCACCGAAACCTCCAAATCCTGGAGTAACTGTAGTGTTTGTCGCTGGTTTACCAAAATCTTAAATTGAAAAGTAGTTGTCAGAACTTTTGCCAATACCAAACCTTATCAGAAATAATTTAACCCCAATACAAAATAAAAAACCTTAAGATTTAGACTAGCGAATCTTATTTAAAAAAATAGGGGAAAGTAAAAATTACAGGGGGATTTAAAGTTCATAATTGAAATCTTTAAGTAGAATCAGCAAACAAATATAAAAATGATCAGTCTTTAAAATAACACCTACATGCATATTTTAGAAATTTTTTGCAAACATATTCAAAAGTAATGTTTCAAACAAGCATGGGACTATTACTATTCAAAGTATATTTAAACCAAGTGTGTACATGCAATCCTTTAAGGGTACTATATACTATCACACAAGTCTTACATATTTTGAGGAAAATACAACCTTCTCATAATAAGTTGTTATTGTTTTTGGAAAATTTTCAAACAAAAATTAAATAAGAGAAGCGTTTTACTCAAAATACGTAAGACATGTGCGATAGTGTAAAGTATCCTTTTACAGCAATACCAACAAGTTAACGGTCAATCCCGACAAAATGATTACCTAAGCCACAGTATTTACTCATGAGCAACCGTGGACCCGACAGAAAAACGTTATGAGGTTTCATATAACAGCTTTTATGTCGAACATTATCTAAATATCAACATCTACCTATATATATGATTCGTTCGTCTTAAAGCGATTTTAGAGAGGGTTTTTTATATGGGAGCTGTCAATACTGCACCTACAAGCACAACATTTTGCCATGTCATGGTATCTTAGTTATTGTTAAAAAATTTCTTCTCCAGCATTTTTTTGGAAGATGATTTAGATTTCAAAAAAAAACTTTTTACTGAATTTAATCTAAAAAGGTTCTTGGGACAAAGACACTATTCCGAAGAGAAGCTCATATCGAGGGTATATGAAATTATGAGCCGATTCGAACGATTTTCAACAGGCTTTGTACTTGTGATTATTAAAACATGTGTAGTAAATTTCATCGCCTAAATTGCGACCCGTACTATGGACACAGGGTAAACATGCCAATCAGACGGACATATGTCGTTAGATATGTAGATTAAAATAGTGGTTCTTAATCGATCGGCATCTAAAAGGTAGGTGTAGGACCATTATTTTAAAGTTACACACATCTACACCTTTGGTGGCCCGGTTATGAAAACAACATATACATATATGTACCTGCTATAATACACATACGATTTTTACACAAACAAAATCCTCGTTGCCAGTACTTCGTATATATCTGTGGCATTTTGACAATACATCTTAGGTCGAGATAAAATAACAAAAAAGTTAAAAAAAACTCTGTAAAAAATAATTTTAACTTATTTGATTTTTGTTGAAATTATGTAATTTGTTGTTTCAAATTGCAAAATAGTCCAAAAAAAAAACTTAACTATGTCGGCATTTACACTATGAACAAATCTTACCGAACAGACAAAGTTTGTAGGCGAGAGGAAAAAAGTAAATTGTGTCACGCATACAGCGTTGCCCCCTTACCAACAACCTTAACCTGTCTGGCAAGAAATGTCAATAGTGTAAATCGGGACTAACGGAAAGTCAATCTATCAGGGGTGTTCTGCAAATTGAAAGCAAAAAACGCAAGAATTTGGAAGTTGTTTTTAATACACTAGATTCAATCTAATTTTTATAATTTTTGTTATAAAATTCTGTTAAATGGAGAAATATTTGTATAAAATTTTGTCATTACAGAAATCTTATTAAAAAACGACATTTAAAATTCTTGCGTTTTCGATTTCCAGAACAGCCCTGTATGCTAATATAACGAACAGGTAATGTGTGTATGTTTGTTTGTAGGAGGTATTTTCCGTAACCGCTGAACCGATCATTTTGAAACTTATATACTGTAAAGGTGTAGAAGGAGCTATAGGCTATACATTCATTTGAAATTTTAAGTGCTCGTAGTACGTTCCATACAGACAATATATATTTCTGTATATCTGAAGAGATAGTTTCTAAATTTGGTACAATATATTGATTACACTGCGGAACAGTAAGTTTGCGGTCTGGAATTTCTCTATCAGCTCTAGTTTTCAACATGTACCGTTATGTCCAAAATTAAGGCATTTTTACTACATATATTGGAATAGCTTGAAAATGGTTGACCATATTCAGTTAAAAAAAAATCCGAAACTCGGCAGCAATATTATCTTTAAGCCGTGCTTACATTCTCTGTAGTTTTAGAGATATTGTTGAATTCTTGTAGAAAAAATAGGAAAATGATGAAAAAAACCAATTTTTTGTTCTTTAAAAATTCATAAAAAATAAAGACGCGACAAAAATCAGTTTTGGTTTAAAAACATTTAGCTTAACATAATAATTGGTTTTTTTATTTTCCTATTTTTTCTTTAAAAATTTAACTTTATCTCGGAAACTACAGTGCACACTTAAAAACAATGTAAGCACGGCTTAAAGATAATGTTGTTGCCGAGTTTCAAATTTGTTCCCTTGTGTTATCAATACCCTTTGACAATCTGGGTGGTATTGGAAAAGTTGGCGTGGCACAATATATATTTCTTTTAATCTGGCGAACGGTAGGAGACAAAAATTTTGAATTTGGGGTAAATAGTGGTTTTCTATAGAAAAAATATCATAAAAATTAAGCTGGATTGAAGTATCTATGGCAGCTCCAATATAAATACCTACCATTTAGATTTATGTATATTTGGAGAACTGATAGAAAAAGTATCTAAATTAAGTACAAATTGCTTCATTATAAACACACGAGATCTATTATAAAAATTATTACACTAATTTTTTTGAACGTGAGTAGCGAAGAGCACCGAATTTAGCTATTACCTAATTAAAAAACTTAGTAACTGTTAACGATTTATATAATAAAGGGTTATGATAAGAATAAAACATAAAACTTTTTTGTCTGTTCATAAAAGTTCACCTTTGGAGAAGATTCATAAATAATTTTCATTAAGCTTTTTTAATAATAAAAAAATATTTTTCCGCACTAAGCAATAATCTTACTTGTACCAAATCCACCAAAACTACCCGTTGATGTCTGAGCACCAAAACCTCCAAACGCTGGCGCAGTCGATGTAGTTGATGTGGCGCCAAATCCACCAAAGCCAGACGCATTGGTAGGCGCCGTGGTACCAAAACCTCCAAAACTAGGAGCTGCAGATGTTGCTGTACCAAATCCCCCAAAGCCTGCTGAAGTACCAGTTCCTGTACCAAATAAATTATTAGCTTGAGGTGCCTGCGTGCCTCCGGCACCAAAATTACCAAAGCCACCCAAGCTAGGAGCAGTTGTGGTGCTTGTACTTGTTCCCCCAAAGCCCCCAAAACCACCCAATGTGGGTGCTGATGTTGCTGCCGTTGTAGAGACACCAAAACCCCCCGAACCAAATGCCGGCGTTGCACCAAAACCTGTACCTTGAGCTACTGATGATGCTGGCGCTCCAAAGGTGGACGTTGTACCTGTTCCAAATGATGAAAACATTCCAGTGGCTAAACAAATTTCAATGAGTATTTAAGGTTTTTCTATTAGGTATTTTATGATTTGCAAAAATAAAAATACTCACGTTTTGCTGGTGTGCTTGTGGCACCCAAGGAATTATTTGCTCCAAAAAAAGACATTTTTTAATATATTTATTTTATATGCGCTTTTTAAATTTGTGAGATTTTTTTCTAATATTTATACCCTTATTTTCATTGTTTATGGCTTTTCTACAAAACAAAATTAATGCGAAGAATTTACACAAATGTCTGAAATTTGATAAACTAATAGACAGGAGCTGCCAGATTATTAAAAATATATGTTGTTAGTGATGACAGCTATCGATAAAGCAGTTCTTTAGCGATGGAATCGTTCTAAATGAAAACTTAAATTTATGAGAAAGATCGAAATTCGTAACTTTATAAAGTCGAAGAAAATTTTAATTTAATTAAATTTTAAATGAAAAAAATTAAAATTGTTGAGCCTTTTTTTAAACAGTGATGGTTAAATGAAAATTAAAATTGCAACATTAAAGATCGAAACAAATTTTATTTTATAATTCAGCGTACCAGAGCTAGGTTTTAATACCTACTGCAAATAATTTATATAACCGTAGGATCACAATTGCAACGTATGAACGTAGTAGCTTACGGCGTAGATACGTTGTTAAATTAAAACGTATAATCAGCGTTTAAAAAACTGCAGACAAAGTAGAAAAACTGCCATTTCTTGCACATCTTCATTTGTCAAAATAAAAACTGACTTGTCAACTTTTCAAGTCACATGTAATTGTGCATGTCTGTCAAAATTGCTGTTTTACAGAAGGTTTATAATATTCGGTCACAAACGTATGTACATGTAATTTGCTTCTGACTTTGTATCGGTTTTTTTCGCATAAATAGTTATTGCGAAATCCAAAATAAAAATGCCGCCATGAAAATTTTTTATTTACGCCGTAAAACAGTTTAGCCATCTTAACATATTTTTCTTTTAATTCAAAGATACCAATTTAGGATATTATAATGAAACGGTTTTTATATATATATTTACATAAATTCTATTCAATGTGTTACGAACCGTTTGGTCTGGCGAGGTTTCCGACTAGCTCTTGAACATTTTATCCTCGGGGGGTTCCAACCCTCCTCACCAGCCTCGTATTCGCACAATTAAAAAAAAAATGAAACATAAAATACAAATCAAAACTACCACTAAACGCAACTCTACCACATGAAGAATTTGGGAGACAGCTGTTTGTCTCATTTGGCCCTCCCAACCATGTCATAGAAGCATCCGCTTATCTTCTACCTATGACCCACTACCCACTTCTTCACTTACCACTCCATCATTACCTTGCTAAATCAAAAATCTTAATATTCAAATAAAAATTTACATCATTTATTATAATAAAAATTTTATTAATTAAAAATAATAATATTTACAATAATTTAAATTGAAACATAAAAAAACTGACATTACTCAAATACACTTTTCCTCAATCTCTCTGCCTAGTTTCATCTTTCACTTTGCCTTAACTCTTAAATTTATTTATATATTCCTTTAAATCTTTTCTTTCTATTCTCTTATATTTCTTTTATTAATTAAAAAAAAACTTCCTTTATATTTTCATCTACCTACATATATCTAAAAGAGCTCTCTGAGACATGATTTCTGCATTTAAATTTAATTTTTTTTATTAAGTTTTAACCTTCGAATATATATATATATAAATTAATTTAAGTACAACAGTACTGGCAAACTAGGGTTAAGTGTATATATAAAAACACATAGGACATGAACACTACTTATTACACCTGACACTATTTTTACAGATTTTTCACACATTAATATTTAAAATTATTTTTATTCGTTATATATACCCTTTTTATTATTGTTCATTTTATTTTTTTTTATTATTATTTATCTTTTTTTTTTTTAAACCTTTTACCGTATTCATACAAATAAAACATACACTACAACACTATCGAAATTCTTACAAAAATCATAACTACACTTAAACTTAACTTAACTATTAAAGTTTTTATCTATTTATATCTTTTCTGTTTTTTTCTTTTGTTCTTTAACCACCGTTTTTTTCCAAATTACTTCGGTGAGGGTTTCTACTTTAATTTATTTTTATTCAATTTAATTCTTATTTTCTTCCCTCACATCACCAATTTCACATTGGAAAACATTTTCCATCTATAGACTTTTTATTTCCAGCCGTTAACAAGTAAATTGGGGATTCACGTTAAAGATTTCATAACATCTACTATAACATCAAACTTAATAGTTACCTGGCTATTTTCCTATGGTGTGGTGTTGGGAAAATTTCCAATAATGGTATCCCACGAAAATAACCAGCTGAAATAATATATTTTTTTATTTTTACACACTTCACATTTTTTTATTGGTTTTATTTTTCTTACGTTTTTGATCCCATTTACATCTATGCAATTAACGCCGAGTTTTTTTTCTATTTTCTTTTAAAGAAGTTCCTACGAAACTCTTTTCACATTTACATTTACATTTTTTTCAAGCATTTTTTCAACTTTTTCAACCCCGTTTTCTTCCCTACACCTCTTGCTAACAAACAAAAAGTTGCATGCGAAAGTTGCGGCGTTAATTGCATAATGTAAATATGGTATTTCTTTAATTATTTAACACAATATTTTTTCTTTAAACAATGTATAAGGTTTTACCACACACAAAAATTAAACGTTTTTACTCTTCAAGTTCTGTTTTGCTTCTGCCTGATTTAATTTTAATTTTTTGTTACTATTTACAGTCCTAGCGGTTTCCATTTAATTATATAATTTAAATAACTAAGTAATTGTTTTACCGCCAAACAGCCATCTTTTTATTTCGATTTATTTAAACTTATATTTTAAAGCTCCTTGTACTCAGTTCACCCTTTTTTCTAATTAATTTTGGACCAGTCGGAGTTTTAATTCCACATGCAATTTAGCCTATGAACTTTTTATTATACCATGCAAACATGAATTCTAGTAGATGTCATATTTTCATTCATAATTTTAATATTTTTTTTAAATTGTGCGTAAGCAATATAGAAATTTAAATATTTGAATGAAAATACAACCCTACATTATTTTATACACTTCACTACCGACACACTAAATACGTAACACTGCATTACCCTAACACATACATGTCAACATACACAAATGCCACGGAGGACGAACAAAACAAACAAGATAAACAAAACTCATGAAGAAAAACCACATATTCAACCAATCCCAAGGCGAATCCAACAAGGTAAGTGCAACTCTACAACTACAAAAAGCCCCATGTATTTTCTTGCAATTTAATAGGCGGTTGTCAAAAATGCTGACAAGGCAAAAATTTATTGAAAAACAAAATACAAATTTTGCTCGGGCTATAAAAGAGATTATTAAATTCACTTTATTTATTCGCAGTTTTTCTGAGAAATTTTTTTGGTTATTTTGGCGTAAAACATAAACAAAATTATATTTTGACGTTTCCCTATTATTTTTTAATTCGCCGTGGAGACAGCTGATGAACGGCTGACGAGTTGAGTTTACCTTGTTGAATTCGCCTTGACCAATCCCTATATTTCGCTTATGGACAGAACAATGGACAACACACATTTACTACGGGTAAGTAACTTTCATTGGACGATATTAATAATTTCAAACATCAAAAGTTTTGATAATTTTTAGAAAAATGTACAAAAACACCAATACCAAGTTAAACACAATGGAACAATAAACAAAACAAACAGACACACCGAAGAAACACAACCAAACGCACAAAACAAAAATATACAATTTCTAAACATTAAATACATTTAACACATATGGTCAGTTCACCCGCAACAAAACTCCGGGTTCGCTAGCGTCAGCAAGAGGGAACGGTGTGCGGGTTATTAATTATCAAGAGCTAGTGGAAACCTCGCCAGACCAAACGGTTCGTAAAAAAAGTTGCGATGATCATACATATCTCGGTATATTAAAATATTAACTGCAGCCGGCTAATGATTTCGTCAATAGTGGACGCCGCTTCCGGTTTTTTCTCGGCATAGATTTCTGATGTCAGATGGTTTGTCACAAGGCGAATTGACTAGAAGGTGGGGTCAAGTCAACATGTGGTGCAAGGCGAATTCAACAAGGTAAACTCAACTCGTCAGCCGTTCATCAGTTGTATCCACGGCGAATTAAAAAATAATAGGGAAACGTCAAAATATAATTTTGTTTATGTTTTGCGCCAAAATAACCGAAAAAATTTCTTAGAAAAACTGCGAATAATTAAAGTGAATTTAATAATCTCTTTTATAACCCAAACAAAATTTTTATTTTGTATTTCAATCAATTTTTGCCTTGTCAGCATTTTTGACAACCGCCTATTAAATTGCAAAAAAATACATGGGGTTTTTTGTAGTTGTAGAGTTGCACTTACCTTGTTGAATTCGCCTTGATGTGGTGTTTTTTTTTTGTTGGTCGACTTGTCAAAGTTTGTATACAAACTAGTTTTTTATGTAAACAAACCGGTTTTTTTTACTAGCAATATTTTGGACAACCCGACCACAGAAGCATTGTAGTTGTAGAGTTGACCTCACCTTCTAGTCAATTCGCCTTGGTTTGTCAGAAGAAAATAGAGCACGCTCTAATTGAAATTTTGTCAGATGACTTTGCATCTGACTTTTACAGAAGCAAAGTTAAAAAGGTAACACACGACATGTATGTATTTTGCAGTGGGAAATTTGACATGTCAGATGACAAAAACATGTCGTGTACGGTCGCCTTTAAGAAGCCAGATGTTTATTTGGTTTATTCCTCAACGATATCAAAAGTTGTTTACATTTTCCTTATACCTGTATATTTTTGTTTACTTTTTTGGTTTTTTGCCACACATATATGCACACAAAACACATTTTTCCTTTTGTTTTGCCTATGTGGTAGTAACATAGAGTCTTCACCTGACAATTTTTTGTCATACCAAACGTCAAAGTCCATATAAAAAAAACTTTAAAATTTTTGTCAGCGTTTTTTATATGAAGTTTGACGTTTGGTATGACAAAAAATTGGCAGATGAAGACCCTATGTAAGATTTTGACAACGGCGAGGAATTTTACACAAACAAACTGCCTGTTGTTTTTTGTATTGTTGTAGTAGTAAGCAGACGTACCCTGCAGATAACGAGACTAGTCCATACATGCATGTAAAGAGTAGTCCATAAAGGAGTAGGAGTACTCCAAATATATGGGTAAAAGGTGGTCCATTTAACATTACGATGTCCTAGGAGAGGACCATATAACCCACCGAAGTAGTCCCGAAACTACTCCATGGAGTACTAAAGTGGGTTAGTTTTAAAAGTACTCCATGTTACTACAGTATGGAGTACACTTAAGTAGTAGTTTAAACATTTTTCTTTTTCATTTTTTATTAATCGCCTTTTATGGTGTGTACTGTAGTCTATTATTGCTATTATTAAATATATTTACTTGGTATTTTCACAAATTTCACAAACTTTCACTTTTAAATAAACAATTAACAATGGCCACCATCAGGGCTACCAATGTGTAATACTGGTAACTATAGAAAAGTATACATCATACAGTTGTTGGCAGCATTTCTTATAACATGGTCCATACTGAACAAATTTTTCTGAATGAAACCATTTTTGTTTTCAAGAACGGAATGGGAGTTTTTAGTATCTGAAAGCCCAAACCTTGTGGTCCTATTTTTGAAAAAGTGCATAACTTATGTGTCCATATAAATATGTTTCTAACTATGATTTAAATTTCATTAAAAGCGGTTGGATAGCACTGTGTGTAATTTTTTAAGTAATGGAAAAATAACCATATACGGACACCACTATGTGATAAAAGACCAAAAAAAAGACCCGTGTCTCCCAGTTTTGCCCAGTCATGCACTTTTTTTATGGGCTCCCAAAGATTTGGGGCCCCGGTGTAATTTTTGCAAAAAAGTAATCACCCCTATCGTGAATAACAAGTGGAATTTTTGTTCCCATGAAATTTTCATTCCCCTCGAAGGGAAAAAAGCAATCGTGAATCTCGTGTGAAAAATTTTTCACGCTATCAGTTCCAGTGAATGTAAAAAAAGAAGAAAGATTAAAAAAATTAAAAATCAATGAAATTTATGTTCAAAAATATACAAGTATATACTTAGTTTAAAGAAAAGTTTAAACAATAAAGCAAAATATTTAGTATTGGAGGGATAGTTTGATTACAACGTTAGTTTTATGCACTTTTTAAATTTTATGTAGTAAAATATTTTCCAAAATTCTGCCACCAAGTCTGTCGAAAGCTTCACAAATCCGCAGGCAATCGATCGATTGTTTTGCATTTTGTTAAACAATATATCGGTTTGTTTGTCATTAACTTTATTAACACTTAATATTTGATTTATAGGAGGAACTACTTACATACATGTTCTGTTCCCTAGCAAAAATAAAGTGAGAAAATCTAAGGGAAATGCGAACAAATTACGAGGGAAAAAATTTTTCACGATAAGGGGAATTTTATTCCCGTGAACATTTTTTCACGTTATTATTCTTCTTTGAATTACATTTTTTCATGGGAGTTGTTCATGATCGCAAATATGTGAAAAGGGGAAAAATTTCGAGGGGAAAATTATTCACGATAGGGGTGATTAATTTTCTGAGGTTCATATCCTGCAAACCGTTCGGAGTTTTGATTTACCCTCTGAGACAAAGTTGTAGCTCTTGCCACAAAGAACAAAAACAAATAAAATCAAAAAAACTTCATCTTCAAGATCAAAATTGCAAAAAACTTTAAAAAATTCGATTTTGTTTACCTTTTTTCCCCCTGTTCAGGACCATAGGTAGAAAAACGTTCAAAATCAGGGACCGAAAATAACAGTTATATTGGAATTTAAAAAAAAAAGCACATAGAAGTAAACGTCGAAAACCTGATTCAAGTATACCATATTGTTCATTATGCACTTGTCAATGATAAAATGTATTGATTTTTAAAATTAATAAGTATTGTGGTTATTTTGTTGAACTATTTATGGTTTTTAATCCAAATTTTTAATATTTTTAATTAGGCTTAAGTTCATGAAATTAAATTTTTCATTAAATTATTTTTATGAAGAAAGGAATTTTACAACATGAAAATTAATTAAAATTGTTATTGATAATCTTTCATTCTTGACGTGGATGGGGCTCGAACCTCGGCCGGCAGGTTACCATGACATGTTTCGATTGCAACCACTCAATCTCCTCAGATGGATTTGCCGTCTTACACTCGCAGCCATCGACGACTGCTGACGTCAATAGTCAAACATCAATCCTTAAACCAAATTGTATTCTAACATTTGGTAGATCGAAATTTGCTTTCCTGAATGATTATCCATTTTAATTCGAAACATGTCATGGTAACCTGCCGGCCGGGGTTCGAGCCCCAGCCACGTCAAGAATAAAAGATTATCAATAACAATTTTAATTAATTTTCATGTTGTTAAATTCCTTTCTTCATAAAAATAATTTAATGAAAAATTAAATTTCATGAACTTAAGCCTAATTAAAAATATTAAAAATTTGGATTAAAAACCATAAATAGTTCAACAAAATAACCACAATACTAATTATTGTTAAAGCTAAGGCATGAGCTCTATGTGCGCATTTGTCCTTCAAGTTGTGCTGAAAAAGGTCAACAGAAAAGAAAAGACAAAATGAAAAAACAAAAAATGTACTTGGACTTCAAGAAAAATTCTTGACAAAAGTACGAAAAAACAGAAGTAAGGAAAAAACATGTAAAATCAATTAAAATGGATAATCATTCAGGAAAGCAAATTTCGATCTCCCAAATGTTAGAATACAATTTGGTTTAAGGATTGATGTTTGACTATTTACGTCAGCAGTCGTCGATGGCTGCGAGTGTAAGACGGCAAATCTATCTGAGGAGATTGAGTGGTTGTAATCGAAACATGTCATGGTAACCTGCCGGCCGGGGTTCGAGCCCCAGCCACGTCAAGAATGAAAGATTATCAATAACAATTTTAATTAATTTTCATGTTGTAAAATTCCTTTCTTCATAAAAATAATTTAATGAAAAATTAAATTTCATGAACTTAAGCCTAATTAAAAATATTAAAAATTTGGATTAAAAACCATAAATAGTTCAACAAAATAACCACAATACTAATTATTGTTAAAGCTAAGGCACGATCTCTTTGTGTGCATTTGTCCTTCAAGTTGTGCTGAAAAAGGTCAACAGAAAAGAAAAGGACAAAATGAAAAAACAAAAAATGTACTTGGACTTCAAGAAAAATTCTTGACAAAAGTACGAATAAACAGAAGTAAGGAAAAAACATGTAAAATCAATTAAAATGGATAATCATTCAGGAAAGCAAATTTCGATCTACCAATGTTAGAATACAATTTGGTTTAAGGATTGATGTTTGACTATTGACGTCAGCAGTCGTCGATGGCTGCGAGTGTAAGACGGCAAATCCATCTGAGGAGATTGAGTGGTTGCAATCGTAACATGTCATGGTAACCTGCCGGCCGGGGTTCGAGCCCCAGCCACGTCAAGAATGAAAGATTATCAATAACAATTTTAATTAATTTTCATGTTGTAAAATTCCTTTTTTCATAAAAATAATTTTTAAAAATTAAATTTCATGAACTTTAGATTTTTAAAATTTTTATTTTTATTTTTTCCATCAAAAATAACAGTTATTTTTTGATTTTTATTTTTGAACAAAAATAACAGTTATTTTTTGATTTTTATTTTTTTGAACAAAAATAACTGTTTTTTTTTTGATTTTTATTTTTTCGATCAAAAGTAACAGTTATTTTTTGATTTTTATTTTTTCGAGCAAAAATAAAAGTTATTCTCTAAAGAAATGTACGTGTTTTAATAATTTAGACGGCTTTTAATAATTATTTTAATGTGCATAAGAAATCCCAATGATAATTACACATTAAAATGAAAATTTTAATTCAACTAAATTATTAAATCACGTACATTTATTTGGAGAATAACTTTTATTTTTGCTCGAAAAAATAAAAATCAAAAAATAACTGTTACTTTTGATCGAAAAAATAAAAATCAAAAAATAACAGTTATTTTTGTTCAAAGAAATAAAAATGAAAAAAGGTATAACTGTTACGGTCCCTGTTCAAAATTCAAGGAATTTTTTAAAGTGTTTTGCCATTTTGATCTTGAAGATGAAGCTTTTTTGATTTTATATCTTCACAATTTTTGTGAATTTTTTCAGACTTCGGTTAAGTATTTGGGATTTACGATAGATGGGGATGGTATAAGAGCCGAAGATAAAGGATTGAGGGCTATAAGGGACATTTTTTGCAGGGGTTTTTGGGACTGTGCTCCTATTTCAGGAGATTTGTAAAGGATTTTTCGACGATGGCCAAGCCTTTGTACGACCTAATAAGAAAGGATAGAACATTTGTATTTGGGAAGGATGAGCTTGAATCTTTTGAATAACTAAAGACAAAACTTATGGAGTCACCGTTGCTGGCACTATATGACCCGAATGATGTGACCGAACTCCATTGTGATGCAAGTTCTATTGGTTTTGAGGCTGTTCTGTTACAGAGGAAGGGCGACGGCAAGTTACCGATTTTTTATTTTGAAGAGGACTACGGATACCGAATCGAAATATCATAGCTTCGAACTTGAAACGTTGGCCATAGTTTAGACACTGAGACGTTTTCAAATATACCTACAGGGTAGGATATTTAAGATTGTCACGGATTGTAATTTTTTGACAATGACGTTGAACAAAAGGGAACTTAACCCAAGGATTGCAAGGTGGGCCTTGGAACTCCAGAATTTTGAATACGAGCTGGAACATCGGTCAGGCAATAGAATGAAACATGTAGTCGCGCTTAGCAGGTGTACTAGCATACTGGTGATTGAGTCCAATACACTTAAGGAAAACTTGAGTATATGTCAGAATAGGGATCAGGAATTGAAGGGTTTAAACGACAGGCTTCAGAGGTCCGAACACAGTCTTTATGAGATGCGTAATGGGGTTTTATACAGGAAAAATAACGACGGAAATTTATTGTTCTTTGTTCCAAAGAAAATGGAGGACCATGTTTTATATAAATATCACGATGAAATGGGGCACGTTAAGGTAGATACAATGACTGACCTTATTCTTAAGAGTTATTGGTTTCCGAGAAGGCTGCCGATCATATTAAAAATTGCTTGAGCTGTATTGTGTATTCTGCTAAGCACGGTAAGGAAGAAGGATTCTTACATAGCATTTCGAAACCGAATGAACCGTTTGATACTATTCACATCGATAATTTTGGCGCTGTGGACAACGGTAGGAAATTGAAGCACATACTGGTGATAGTCGATGCTTGCACTAAATTTGTTAGACTTTATCCTGCGAGGACAACTGGCTCAGATGAGGCTATGTCGGCGGCAAGGGATTATTTCAGATCTTACAGCCGACCTAGATGTATTATAAGTGATCGTGGGGCGTGTTTTACTTCTAGGGATTTTGCGAAATTTTTGATTGAGGGTAATATCAGACACATTTTAGTAGCTACTGATTCTCCTATGGCGAATGGACAGGTGGAGAGGGTCAACAGGTCAATTGGCCCTATGCTGGCAAAGCTAGTGGACTAGTACTTGAGCGTGTCGAGTACACACTTAATAACACCATTCATAAATCTGTTAATCAACACCCTAGCGTAATGTTGTTTGGGGTAAGGCAACGTGGGAAAGTTTCCGACTTGTTAGGTGAGTGTCTCGTTGATGTGGATGGAAAGGGAAGGCAGGATCTTGATGTGATAAGATTGAGGGCAGCTGAAAGACAGAAAAAGTTACAGGACTATAATAAGGGGTATATTGATAAACGGAGGAAGGCTCCGATACGGTATAAAGATGGTGATTACGTAATGGTGAGGAACTTCGACTCAACGGCTGGTGTATCGCGTAAATTAATTCCAAAATATAAAGGTCCTTACAAAATATCGAAAATATTGAGGAATGATCGTTACCTACTTGAGGACGTGGACGGATTCCAACAGTCACTCAAACCTTATAAAGGTGTTTGGGCCGTTTCCAATATACGCCCATGGTTTGGGGGACGTTTAGGGTCAAGTGAATAACATGAGCTCGGGGGATCTCATGGTCAGGATGGCCGAGTTATAGGAGTGATTGAGAGTTATGTTGGGATGGTTATCGTCAGTGTAGTTTTAAATTTTTACAAAAACAAGATGAAAATTTCCTGAGTTGAATTTAGTTGTTTTTGTAATTGTATAAAAATGCTACCACCTTCGATATGCTCTGTTAAAATACACCTCTGGTGTGATGAGAATACATACGTTTCTAAAATGGTTTAGAAAAAAACCATTTACCGACCGCTTGTCAGATTTTGTATTCGTATTTTCTCTTACTCAATACATTTTGCATTTACATGATAAGATTTTTCTCATTCTACATCATTTTTTGCAATGTCGTAATACATTGTATTACCGTGTAAACTGGCCTTAAGTGATAGTTGCTAAGTTTTAAATTGTAACGAACTGATATTTAATAAAGTGACTTCGAAACAAAACACAAGTATTAATTTAGTTAACGCTTACAAAAGTGCTCTGGAATTAAAAAAAACCTAAATTTAAATTTAAGGGGGCTGAGTCCCGTGGGCCGCCTGGATCCAAAATACCGCCCCGCTAACTCAGTGTCATGTGTGGGTACTCAAATTAAAGGTAATTGTACAAGAAAATCGAAAATATAAAATTTAGGGCGGCCGGGACTTCTGACCTTCTGGGGCAAAAAAGTGCCCCAGGTAATTTTCTGACGATTGTAAATATTTTGTATTTTTTTTTTTGTTTAAGCTCGATTTTTTCTAACTAAATTTTTTAATTTTTTTGTAACTAAAGCTTCTATTCATAAACGGCCTTCGGTAGAGCAAAAGGATTTTCTCCTCTATGGTATAACATATACCGGTTTCGCTAACTAAAGCTTTTCTGCATCAAAGATATACCTAAATTAATTAAGAGGGGATAATAATGAACGAATACAAAAAAAAAATATACATATTTGCAATCGTGGTTAAATTATGTACCTTTAATTTGAGAACCCACACATGCCACTAAATGATCCGGGTGGCATACAGTGTTGCCAATTTAGCCATTTAGTGGCTAGATTAAGCCATTTTTCATCCTGTTTAGCCATTAAAAAATGAGTTTATCTTAACCATTAGCCATTTTTAAACTTGTTTAGACATAAAATTTTTTTGCCTTTTTTCTTTTAAAAGAATAATTTTTATTTTATTATAAAAATTTTTAAAAGTAAAATAAACATTTTGAACAATTAAAACGCCTTTAATTTAAATCACAACTTTTACAAATGATGAAAATCGCTATAAACAATGACGCTGAAACATCTTTCAAGATAAAGAAACAGTATTTCACTATTAAAATTATAAAATGGATCAACACAAACATCGCTGTTTCTTTCTGGTTGCAAGTATTTCAATAAAGGGATGCAGGCGGTAACAAAATTGTTTTAGAAATTTCAAAATTGACTATAAAGTTGCTCTCACTTTCATGGTCTAATGCTGAAGTAGAGAGGGTGTTTAGCCAAGTAAACATCGTTAAAAGTAGTTTGAGAAATAGGTTACATTAAGCAACCGTTAATTCGATTCTATCGATAAGGTAAATATTTTTACCATAACAATACAATCACCCCTATTATGAAAGTCGACGGCACCTGAACAGTAATGGTATTTTCTGAGTCGTTGTTGACAATTATCGATGACTATTGACAGTCAATTTATATTTTCTAATGCGCTTTTAAGTCGACGTCGAGTAGTATTATCCCCGTTTTAGTCGACAGGAAATTTTGCGACGACTCAAATGAAAGTTAAAGAAGTTTTAAATGAAATGTAAACATATTTATTGAAAACGCTTAAAATAAAAAAATGCAAATTTAAAAGAAGTTATGGGCACAAATTTTATAAGTAAATTTAACGCGAAAATTGCGAAAGTTCGGAAAAGTTTCTTTAATAGCGAAAATTCGCGAAAATGTCCAATTTAAGGCGAACGCATCAAAGAGCCAAAATTGCGAAAATTCGGAAACATTTGCAAAAATAGCGAAAATTCTCGAACATTTTTAATATATAAAAAAAAAAAGCCATAAAATTGATTAAAGTCCCTTAAACTGTAACGAATGGCAAAAATTCGGTGAAAATTGCTCAATAAACAGAAATTCGCAAAACTTTGCTAACAGCGGCATGAAAGAAAAGTCTTATATTTATTAATAAACGTTAAAGCTATAAAGAATCAGAAAACTTACAGTAAAAATATCTTTTATCAAAAACATGCCAAAAATTCGCGAAAAAATACAAAATTGGAAACAAACTCTACACTTTACTTTAAAAAGCTAAATCGGTTAAAAAAACATATCGGAAAATAGCATAAATAGCGTTAAAAAGTAAGTGAAGAACAAAACAAACAAAAAATAATTGGAGATGGGATTTTTTTTTTCAAATTTTCGATAACTAGTCGACGTCGGCACAACATTGTTATAAAATACCAAACTAACGTCGAAGTGATGTAGTCGTCGCCTTGATGTGACAACAATTAAAAATTAATGTCGACGTCGACAACGCCTTACATAATAGGGGTGAATATTTATACCACCACCACAATAGTGGAGAGGGTACTATGCGTTTGTGCTGATTAACACCTTAAAAAATTAGTCCTTAGCCCACCTTTACGTATACCGATTAACTCAGAATCACTTTCTAAATCGAATTAACGATGTTTGTCCGGCTGGCTTGCTGTCCATGTAAACCTTGTGCGCAAAGTACAGGTCGCAATTTAGAGATTATTTGATAAAATCTGGTACAAAGGTTCTAATGTGGTGTAGGGTATCATACTATACTTTTTATTTTTTTTTTAGTGTGGATCTGGACTCAAAAGTTTGGGTAATTGTTGTCGTGATTATGATTTACCTTCAAATTATTAAAAACTTATTATTCACCCCTATCGTGAATAACAAGTGGACTTTTTGTTCCCATGAAATTTTCATTCCCCTCGAAGGGAAAAAAGCAATCGTGAATCTCATGTGAAAAATTGTTCACGCTATCAGTTTCAGTAAATGTAAAAAAGAAGAAAGATTAAAAAAAATTAAAAATCAATAAAATTTTTGTTCGAAAATATCCACGTATGTATATATTTTAATGAAAAGTTATTATAATAAAGCAAAATATTTAGTATTGAAGGGATAGTTTGACTAAAGTTAGTTATTTGAACTTTTTAAATTTTATGTAGTAAAATATTTTCCAAAATTCTGCCACCACGTCTTTCGAAAGCTTCACAAATCCGCAGGCAATCGACCAAGTTTTGGCAACACTGGTGGCATATGAATTTTTTTGTACACCTAAACTGCACTTCCGCCAAAGTTAGCAACAGTTTGTACACACGTACAACGAGCTGCTAACTAAAATGCCGATTAATCTAAAGACCCAACCATATTGTGCTTAAGTTGGCTTAAGGAAATTTGCAAGTACATGTAAATCATATGGGGCAACCCATATTGAACTTAAGGGAACTTTTTGTTAAGTTTTATGAAACGGTCAATTGCTTAAGCAAAATGCGAATTTTTATTTTGTTTTTTTTTTTAATTACATTTGAGAGACTTTTTGTTAATTTTTGACAGTAGGTTAAGCAAGGCTATGCATATTTTAGTTGGGCCTTTAGCAGCTTGTTAGCGCAGAGTAAATTCATAACAAACTTTTAATAAATAATAAAATTTTTATGATGCCAAATATAAACATTTTAAAATTAAAATAAATGACAAAAAGACAGTAAATTAAAAAACAGACAAAATTATTTAACATTAAACGGCTGTTTTTCAAAACTTGGCAAACGTTTGGTAGCTCGTTAAGAAGAGTTTAGCAAATCGTTAGCCAGAACTTGGTATTGATAAGTTGGAGTTTTAATAACACAACCGACGACTTTTTAGTGCGATAATCAAGAAGCTAATTATCTAACGAAAAACCAAACGGCGATTAAGAGAAGCAAGCACATTGATATAAGATATCACTACGTTAAAGAGAAGTACAATGCCAACGAGATAATCTTTGTCTAAAATATATACGAACTGAAAAAATGTAGCTAATATATTAACTAACAGCCGTATCATAATGAAAATTTGGCATGAAGTTAGCACAAAGTTTATTCATAATACCAAACTCTTGCTAACGATTTGCTAAACTCGTTAACAAACGTTTGCCAACTTTTGAAAAACATCTGTTTAATGTTAAACAATTTTGTTTGTTTTTGTTTTAATTTAGTATCTTTTTTTATTTTATTTTTAATTTAAAATGTTTATATCTGGAGGAAAAACCAACAAAAAACAAACAACAAAAAAATGACAAAACCAGCGATGATTAATGCAAAACGTGTTGCATCATTAAAATTCAGAGATTTATTAAAAGTTAGCAGATCCAGAAAAGTTCGTTATGAATTAACTATGTGCTAACAAGCTAACTTTTTGTTATGAATACGGCTGTAAATCTTTAACAAATCAAAATCATTTTTAATGTTGTAAATTTTAAAATTTATGCTGATGTTAATTTGGATGTGTTATTTCAATATTAATTTTGTAATTTATGGGGGGTGTGCTGGAAATCGCAAACGCAAAACGCAAGAATTTGGAGGCTGTTTATAATACACTTTTAATCAAATTTTTATAATTTTTGTTATAAAATTCTGTTTAATAGAGAAATGTTTGTATAAAATTTGTCATAAAATTCTTTTATTACAGAAATCTTACTAAAAAACGACTTTTAAAATTCTTGCGTTTTGCGTTTGCGATTTCCAGCACACCCCTGTATTAATGATAGAGGCATTAAATTGAGGCGGCGTTTGTTGCAAGTACTTTGTTTAATTCTACTTTAGTTTCAATGTTAATACTTTATGGGTGTTTCCACAGAAAATGACCCCTTATAGCTCAAAAATTAATTTATTATTTTGAATTTATTTTTCGCTAATAAATCTATGTCATTTTCCGAAAGATTAAATTTAATTTTCATTATACTAATAAAAATAAAAAATACAAAAATTTGTGGATTTTTTATTTATAATTTGTATATGACCTTAAGCCAAACAAAAAAACAACAACATAATCGACAAAGGTCAACAATAACTATTAAACATTTTTTTTTTGTTACCCATAGTAAAAAAAAAAAAAAAAAAAAATTAATTCAGACACAAAAAACTTTCAATTTTTTATAATGTATCGACCGTTACCAAGGCGAATTCATCCCAGGTAATCTCGGTACTACAACAAGTACAACTCGTACAAAAACCACAAGCAATTTGTTTTTGTAAAATCATTGTACAATGTCAAAAACAGAAATAAAACAAAACAGAAACAAAGATAATAAAAGCGAATTAACAAAACTTTGACTTCTAACAGTGATTTTAGTTAATATCAGCAGGGCTTTTAAGACCACCTGTAATAAATTCGCCTTGACCGTTACTTTAAAAAAAATTTTTTTGGTAACTATGTTTTGAAAAGAAATCCATTCCTTAAACAAAACATTTCAAAGAATTTAATCAGATACTTTACTTGACATATCCTGTGCAAAATGTTACAATGCATGATGTTTGTTTTCGACATTTGAAAACAGCACATTTATAAAGTAACGACCGTTACTTTTTTAATGGTCAAAAAAAAAGTATTGAAATTAAATTTTTTATAAATTCTTTCGGTTGCTACCGTTGCTTGAACTTTCGCAAGTCCAAAATGGATCAATCCTGGTGGCATATTTGGGTTGGTTGGAATTTTATTTAAAAAATCTCCGAAAATCGGTAACGACCGTTACTTTGGTTTGTTTACGGAATGGGTTATTTACGAAATATACTTAAACAAATTTCCGTTAGATGTTAAAAAAAATTTTCAAGGATGCTTATACGTTAAAGTTCCACCACTATTATGGATAACAATCTTGAAGCGATGTGGTGGCTTACGTCTTGGCTGTGGTTCGTGTCTTGATCCGGGCATTTTGCCAGCATCTGGTGATTCCCGAGATGAGGGCAGTGAACTTAAAGGCCTTGGCAACGAAAGGTTATCCATCCCCTAAACCGAGGTGTTATGCGACCCGTGCCTATCGGTTGGTTTGCAGTCAGGGGTTACCGACTGTATTATCACGGAGCTTTGCTGATACCTGGGCACCTCAGCAAATAGACTACGCCCTTACCGCGTTATCGGGGGCTATGACGTGGCGGACCTCCAGATCCCCTACACTCGTGGGACCAAAAACAAAATGACAACTCTTTTTAAAACAAATCAAAAACAAAACAAACAACAAACTAACAATGGCACGGAACAGGACACGAAAAGGACCAATGATAAGGACAATGAGACGAAGACAATCCCGTCGGTGGCTGTATCAGCCTCGACACCTAACAGCGGCGATGTACCTCTGTCTTTCGCGCCAAGTACATCAAAAGCCGCATCAGCCCTTTCCGCCAGAGCGGATAAAGCCCATGCTTCGGGTACTGAAAAGTTGGAAATGACAAAGTCGTCCAACAAAGCAGCCTCCCATATGCCTATTGTGCAAAGAGGGACGGAGATGATTACATCCTGTCCCACTTCTGTACCTCCCCCCGCCAAGTCCGGCGTCACTAAGAAGACACCTCGGCATAAAAATCCTTCCAAGAGGGCATCTAACTCAAGGCGTGCTGCCTTGCGTGTTATCGAGCTATTCGGCTCCAAAGATGCCAATGAGCTTTCTGCAGAACAGGAAGCTTCATTGGCATGGGCTAAGGCCCTTACTGCTGGGCTTCAAAGCGTTTCACCTCCTGCCCCTGCAAAGGCAATGCCTAAACGGCAACGTTCGGAGGAAGAAGCGACAGCCGTTAGACAGCAACCAGGGACAAAACGTCCCAAGTACGCACCAAAGTCGACTAATAGGTCCTACAGCGAGGTGGCGAAAGACCATCTTGCTAGGGCTATTATAGACAGAAGTGCTGCTGATGGATCCATCTCCCACTCTAGGTGGGACTTGGTGAAGCAGCAAATGATGGGTGTCTTTTGGAAGATCCTTAGTGAGAATCCAGGAGCACCCCCGCAATGCGACGATGCTGGCTGGTACCAGGGTCACGTTAAGCTGATGGCGTGTGTGGACGAGCGCTCTGCACTTCTGCTGAAGCTTGCCATTGGAGCGATTGGCGAAATATGGGAAGGTGCTAGGCTCGACGTGGTTTTGGTGAGTGAGATACCACGGAGACCTAGATCCATCGTCACCATCCCAGCGGAACCCTCTGCACCGGAGGAAATCTTGAAGATTATTCAGTGCTGCAACCCCCAACTTCCCACTCATAACTGGAAAGTTGTCAAGGTTTCAGCAGCTGAAGGATCCTCAAGAACGGCGATCGTAGTCCTGAATCAGGACTCCTTGAAGCCACTGAGGGAGAAACAGGGCAAGATTTACTATGGTTTTAGTACCATCTTGCTCCGTGTCTACCGAGGTGATGACAAGGGCGATCCCGCTCCGAAGGTTGTGGAGCCTACGCAGTCTGCGGACTGCACGAATGACGCTTCCGTTCATTCATGTGACAAAGAAGACACCCCGTCCGTCTCTGACATGCTGGGTGACCTCTTTGAACGCATGGGTGAATTGGCTGATGAGGACGCCCTCCTGGAATCAGATCAGGAGGACGCCAATGTCACGGTCGTTAATACTGGACATGGTGAAGGTGACACAGATAAACCTTCACCACTCTAAGGCAGCATCCGCTGCACTGCTCCTCCGGGTGGTAGAGAGAGAGGAGGAGCTAATAATGATCCAAGAGCCATGGATCCACAAGGATCGGGTTTGCGGATTAAACCTCAAGGGCTATAAGCTCCTATATGCCAAAGCAACAGGTAAAATTAGATCTTGTATTTTGGCTAAAAACACGCTGGATATCTTCATTCTTTCTGATTTCAGTGATGAAGACACAACTTCAGCGGCCCTAGAGATGGGCGACATGCCGATCTGGATCGTCTCGGGCTATATGGCGCATGACCAGGACAATGGGCCACCTAATGGGCTTGTTCGTGGCTTGGTAGCCAAAGCCGGCTCCATGGGTACCCCGGTGGTTATCTGTGCTGACGCTAATGCGCACCACATCACGTGGGGCAGCTCCAACACCAACTCTAGAGGTGAGTCGCTATTTTCTTTTATCTGTAGCAGTAATTTGGAAATAGCAAACATAGGCGCGGAACCTACGTTCATTGTAGCTAATAGGCAGGAGGTTCTTGATGTGACATTGGTCAGCTCGGAACACTCCGACTTAATAAGTAACTGGGCGGTCTCAAATGACTGTTCTTTTTCGGACCACAGGTATGTTGAGTTTCAATTAGGTCCACCCCCCTTGGGGGTGTGTACTTTTGTGAATAGGAGGAGAACGAGGTGGGACTATCAGGCTAGTCTACTCGCTGATTCTCTGGGCTCAGTCCCTGTCATTAGTGGCATTACGGAGACTGAAATGGCAGTGGAATTCCTATCGGGGGCACTGCGTCAGGCAACGGCACTGGCCTGTAGGCCAGTGGTTAGGAAAAAGGGGGGCAAGCCACCATGGTGGAGCCCTGAGATTGCACAGTCTCGCAGAGACTGTCGTAGGTTATTCAATATGGCTAAACGACTGGGAAACTGGGCGGATTATAAGTCGGCATTGAATAGGTTCAAGAATTTGGTTAGATCGGCGAAACGGAATGCCTGGAGGAACTTCTGCAGCGGCGTGGAAGGCTCCTCTGAGACAAACCGGTTGCGCAAAATAATGGCTTCTTGCCCGACTGTCCCTAGGTTCATTCAGAAAGCTGATGGTAGCTGGACTACGAATAGTCAGGAGACGCTGGAGGTGTTAATTGACACGCACTTTCCTGGCAATTCCCTTCCAACACCACGGAAGATCAACTGCCTATCAGAGCCTGGACCCGTGTCCATTTCTCTGTGCTATGATAGGCTCAATTGGGCGATAAGGAGCTTCGACTCCTTTAAGGCTCCTGGTCCGGACGGTATTATTCCGGCCGACCTTCAAAAGAACGCGGGGCTTCTGGTTCCTTGGCTGTCCGCTATTTATACGGAATGTATTAGATTCTCGTACGTTCCCATCCGATGGACTAGATGTAGGGTTGTTTTCATCCCAAAGGGAGGTAAAGCATCCCACTCCAGACCTAAGGACTACAGGCCAATCAGCCTGTCGTCATTTCTTCTCAAGACCCTTGAAAGGGTCATTGATATTCATCTGAGGATGTCTATTCCTAGACATTTGCTCTCTTCATCGCAGCATGCCTACACCAAGGGCAAGTCTGTAGAGACGGCACTCCACTCACTGGTCGGCTACATTGAGAAATCCCTTGAATTTCGGGAATACTCACTTGTGGCCTTTCTGGACATTGAGGGAGCTTTCAATAATGTCAAACCCAACTCCATCTTGGAGTCGATGAGGGAGGTTGGGGTTGACGATGTAATTTGTAGATTTATTGGTAATCTTCTCGATAATAGGATCATTGAATCCACAATGGGTGCTACTTATGTTTGCAGATTTGTGCACAGGGGCACCCCGCAAGGTGGGGTTCTGTCCCCTCTACTGTGGAACCTGACGGTGAACACTTTGCTGGGTCGGTTCGATAGATTAGGGATAAAAACCGTCGCGTATGCGGATGACGTGGCGGTGGCGGTCGCGGGTAAACACCTGGACACACTGTCCCATTGTATGGAATCTGCATTGCAGATTCTAAGCTCTTGGAGCATTTCCTGTGGACTTGGTGTCAATCCACAGAAAACTGAGTTGGTACTCTTTACCAGGAAGTACAAGGTTGGCAACTTTAGGCTTCCTAGGCTAAACGGCACGGAGCTGAGGCTCTCGAACAGTGCCAAATATTTGGGCGTAATTCTCGATAGCAAACTATCATGGGAACTCAACGTTCGGACGAGGGTTGATAGGGCTATTGTGGCCTTATACACCTGCAAGAGATCCTTGGGCAGGAGCTGGGGCCTGGGCCCCAGGGGTGTCGAATGGATCTTTGAAGCGGTGGTAAAACCGATTCTCTTCTATGGGGTCATAGTGTGGTGGCCTGCCGTGGAAAGGGGACGGTACTGTAGGATGCTTGAGAAAGTATATAGGTTGGCTGCGCTGATGATCACGGGATCACTCCGCTCGACACCGACGAAGGCACTGTTTACTATGCTAGACTGGTTGCCGATTGATATCATGGCCGAACAACAGGCCTTGACTTCCGCTATGAGACTGGGGGCGGTGGGCCTATGGTCTACGCGGAATTATGGTCATGCCAGGGTCACGCTTCACGCGTCATACGACCTGGCGGGGCTGGACTATTGCACTCCGGAACCCTTTTTCGGTGCTTTGTTCACGGTTCATCATGGTAGCTATGATGAGCTGCTCGATAATACGCGATCTCTGGAGCCGACCCTGCGGGTCTACACCGATGGTTCCAGGATGGGCGACAGAGTGGGTGGAGGTTTCTTCATCGAAGAATTGGACATCAGGGTCTCTTTTAGGCTGCCAGATGGCAGTAGTGTGCTGCAGGCGGAAATCTCTGCCATAAAGCGGGCGGCAAACTGGCTGAAGTACTATCGTATATCGAGGGATATATGTATATTTACGGACAGCAAGGCTGCCATTGCAGCTCTGGCTGGTGTCTTTACGACATCTATGTTGACAGTGGAATGCCGGATGTCTCTAAATGAGATCGCGAAACATTCCAGTGTAACGCTGACATGGGTACCAGGACACAGTGGGCTCCTGGGCAACCATACTGCGGACAGTCTGGCCAAACAAGGCTGTCTCTTGGACGACATGTTCGTCGACGGCCTAATTGGCACTTCAATGGCCCGCTGCAGGACTCTCATCAGACGGGAGTCGTACAGAAGGGCTCAGGGGAGATGGCAGGGCGAGCATACCTGTTTGATGGCCAGGACTCTATGGCCTGGCTATGACGCGGCGAAAACGCGCGTACTACTCGGTCTCGGCAGGGACCGGATAAGGACAGTGATATCGGTTATCACGGGTCACTGGGTGATAGGGACTCATGCTAGAAGGATGGGTCTTGAGTATAATGACTACTGCAGGAGTTGTCATGATGAGGAGGAGGAGGAGACGGTGTTTCACTTCCTCTGTCAATGCCCCGGTCTGGCGGGCGTTAGGTTGAGGCATTTTGGGAGACCGGAATTGCCATGTCTGGACGATTTGTCAAATGCGGGACTGAAATCGATCTCCCTGTTCTGCAGGGAATCGGGGTGGTTCGAGACTGCGGTGACCTCTGGGGAATAGTCTGGTGGATACTGGCTGGCCCTTGTCACTGGCTAGGGGTATCACAAAGGGACCGCTATAAGGACCCAAGTGAGTCGTCTTCGTGACGGCTACCCATTTAACCTAACCTAACCTATACGTTAAAGTTGGGCCGGTAGCATTTTTACACCATAACCAAGTTAAACACAAATTAGATTTATTTTTAAATTTGTAAATTCTTTTTATATAAACGTTAATAATAACACTATGCCTTTTTTGGCGGTGGTTTTTAAAACCATTTTATTTGGACTATTTTCTTCGTTTCCTAATAAGGTGTTGTTTTATTAGGTTTTTTCTTTTTAGCCTTAAGCACGCTAGTCCCCATTTTCGTTGTAGTTTGTGGCGTCCATAATGTTACTATTCCGCTTTCTCCACCCGTTATTAAAATATTTGTATTGACATCAAATACACTATCGCGAACAATTTGTTTGTTTCCTTGAAAATCAACACCTGGTAATAATTGCTTGTTTTGCACCAGAAGTGATCGCATAATTTCTCTAGTAATAAATATTAATTCAAAATTAAATTTATAAAATACACAAAAGATGTTAACAAACCCTTTGTTTAAATTTGAACCGGTCAGTATGAAAACTCCTCCATCTGTCATATTGTGACAGTCAATTAAATTACAATTTGCTGCTGTTTTACGTTTTATGCCTTCTGTTATTTTAGCTCTTTCAAATTCTGCCAACAAATCGCCTTCATCACAATCGTACAAATTAAAATCATTGGTATGGGTTATGCACGAAATGATATCTTTGCCGTAAACATTTTTATGCCTTAAATCAAGAAAAATAACTGTATATGCAATTACAATCCGTAGGTCATGAAATTACATGCAAATGCGTATCGAGTCCTATTTGCGAATATATCGTAAGCGACATTTTACCCAAATTTTTTCTTACAAATAGACTTTGTACCGTTGCGCAGAAAAAGCCCATCTAAATCCGAATTAAGTATTGTATTGCTAAAGAAAAAAGTAATAAAAACCCTTCTCCTGTAAAATTTGCCTTTTGTCGCTATCAACATAATCGCAAATAGGGTTCGATTTTTTTAAATCTTTTGGTTTTATTCAAATAAATTTGTTTATTTTCCTATTTTTGTTGGTAAATTTTACCAAGTTAGAATAATAATAACTATGTAATTAATAAATTGTACAATCCCAATAAGCACTCAAACTTTAAAAATTCAAATGCTTTAAATATTGCTGGAATTCAGCTCTAATTTATGACCGATTTGCAAGTAAAATTCCAGTTAATACAAAAACGTTTGAAACTATTTTTTTTTACTTATGTATGTATTGCTTAAGCTTAATCAAATATTTGACGAAAAAAAACGGGACCAACAAGAAAACGTAATAATCATATGTTTTAATTCCAATAAATATTTATTTTAATTATAATAAAACATGTTACAAAAAAATGTGTTTAGCTGTGTCTGGCAGTATATTTACTTTATTTTGTGATATAAAGGCCCGGTAGGATAGCTGGTAGTGAGCTAGTCTATCAGCGCCAGGGTTGCGGGTTCGATTCTTGCCAGACTCTTGGTTTCTTTCCTGCACACAAGCGTTGAGCTTCGCGGGATTAGCTTAGAGAATTAAAAAAATATTGGCCAAATATTTAATAAGTGTGACCGTAGCTTTACGTTATCAAAAAAAAATATTAATGAAAATATTAATAACAAATAAATCTTCAAGCTCGAGGTCCTTTTTTGTATAAAATATTCTTTATTTTATTTATTCCAATATTTCGTTATTCTTTGAATAACATCATCAGGGACAGTCTAATAAAATAACAAAAATCAAAATATTTTTAGTTTTTTGTTGTTATTTTTATTGATATATATTGTTTATGCTTTGTTTTACTTTTCGTTTTTTGCTTTGATGTTTTTTATTTATATTTTGATTTTTGTTATTTTATTAGACTGTCCCTGATGATGTTATTCAAAGAATAACGAAATATTGGAATAAATAAAATAAAGAATATTTTATACAAAAAAGGACCTCGAGCTTGAAGATTTATTTGTTATTAATATTAATAAAAAGGTCGAAAAACAACTTCATATATTTATTAATGAAAATATATTTTTGAATATTTCTGTGTGTTGAAAAGGAGAAGGATTTTAAACTTATGGAAAAAATTTACCCCCGTATTCATAAATGATTATTACATGAAATAATAATCAGGAATTTTTAATCATTAACTTCGTTAGACTAAAATCAAATGAAACGGTGTCTCAAAAAACGTACGTGGTATGAGGAACAAATTTAAAGGTAAATCTAATGGTACCATTTACGTTATTGTCTTTGATACCGTATTATATCACTTTCGCACCAAAAAATTGTACCATCGTAAAGTCCTTTAAACTCTTTTCCAATGATATCAAATTTTTATATAGATGCTAGTAAAATGTGAAAAACCACCAAACTCTTTTTATACAATATTTTTTAAATTGATTTTCATTGAAATTGTAGGCCTGATTTATATTGGTTTTATAGGTTTGATTTATACCAAAGTATATTTATACCAAGTACATGCAAGTCTACAACAAATCAACAATAAAAAAACAACATTCATTTTGTTTGTGTAAAAACATTTGATACTGTCAAACAGCCAAACATAAAGAAAACAAAAAAAAAAAAAATCATGGCGCACTAAAATGTAAGCAAATTTTGACAATATCGAAAATAAAACAACTGAACAGCTGATCACTTGCATGTACTTGTAATAAATATACTTTGATTTATACTTTCCTTAGTACTTGAATTCAAATTTAATTATTACGTGTTTGAGACTGGAATTTCAATTTAGTTCCAGGAAAATTGCTTATTGGGATGGTACATTTTCATAACGTAATAATTAATACAAAAAAAGATTTAGTTTCTTTGTTTAACACTTTAAATTAAAAAATTAAATAAATTAATTTTTTTAATTTGCGGATTAAAATATGTATATACAAAATTCGTGCTTAAAAGTTAAAACTTTTATGTAACAAATTTGTGCATTTTTTTCAATTAATAACAACTTGTTCTCTTTTTAACAAGACGTTATAAGACAACAAACAATGTACATACCAAACAAAGAATATGCACATTAGGGATATAACTTTTTAACAGTCCGATAGAGCATAAAAAACTATAAGGGAACGTATATTTATTTTTTCGCTAAGGCCAAAAAAGTTCACGCACCAACCGCGATGAAGTTTTGAAAGTTTTTAATTTTCTTTTTGGTAAAGAAAAATTAATAATATGTTTATTTAAAACAAAAAATAGATCAAGTATTAAATTTCATTAATATTTAGAGATGGTAAGAGATTTTTTCGCAAACTAAAACGCATTTTTAACCTTTAATAACAAAAAAAAATTAAAAAAGAATAAAAAACACCGTATAAAATTATAAATATTCAATATTGCATTGGTTTAAAAAACCAATTGGTGCGTGAACTTTTTTGAGAAAAATTACAAAAGATTATGATTTTCGTGGTTACTAGGACATGGTTGACCTCATGGTACTATGCCAAAAAATTGGTTATACCCCTAATGTACATATTATAAATTTTACTTTTTTTATTGCCTAGTCATTATATAAAAATTAATAATTACCCAACAAACACGAAGGTTTGATTTCAAATTGAAAATGATTTGAAATCAAACGTTTTCTCAAACGACAAACGTTTGATAATGATTTGAAAATCATAGCGTTCTCAACAAAAAGGGGAAATTATTTTCAAATTGAAAAATGCCTTTATTTTCAACTTGCTTTCAAACGTAATTCTCAAATGTTTTTCAAATGTGGATAATAATAAAATGTGGAATATAAATAAAAATATTTTATTTTTTTAATATAAATTTATTATTTATTTAAATAAACTGTGAGATAAACATTCGGCACCATAGCTTAAAGATTAAATAATGTCCTCTAATTCTTGGAAAGACAAACTACTTGGCTACCTTTTATTTTGAGGATTGTAGCACCGCGATCGTTCAATCAACTTTCTTCACTTTCCCGTTTTATTTTCCTTTTTTTCGTATTTTTAATCATTGAAATTACTCACAAATAATTTTTATTTTTCACAAGAAATAAGCTGTTCACTTTATATTAAAATTTATTTTTAATAGTAAAACACATGTAACCGCAAAGTAAAAAATTTAACTTTAATCGCCATTTTTAATGATTACATTTATTTTTCGCTTTAGTATTGCCAAGTTTATTTTTGATTTGATTTAACATTTGACAAACATTTGACATCAAATTGATAAAACATTTGATATCAAATGTTTATTTTCAAATCATTATCAATTTATATTTAAATGTTAAATCAAACAATTGAAAAACGTTTGAGAATTGTGTTTGATGTCAAATGACAAAGTCATTTCATATCAAAGGTTTGACTTCGTGTTTGTTGGGTTCATATCAAAGGTTTGACTTCGTGTTTGTTGGGTAACCACAATTTTTAAAACATATAAAACTTACCAATTAACTTTGTGTATACTATTGGCAGTGTTAACCGTCATTAAAAGAGCATCTTCCTCAGTACTTTTTTGTAAATCAAAAACATTTATCAAGCCATCAGTAGAACCCGAGCACAAAAGATCTGGATTTTGTGGATGGAAACGTAAAGTGGTGACATCATCTTGATGACAATCGAAATAACCTCCAATTTGTTTACGTTCTCTCAAATCATAAAACAATAAAAATACATTCCTATGATGTTGTTCTGAGCCAACACATAAAACACGACTATTTGAATTACAATCGAAGCAAACAATGTTCTTGGGCATAGATGCTGCTTCTGTGTCAGTTTCTTGATTATTTTGAAAACATCCTACTTCGCCTTGTGTGCGCAAGTCGAAGAGACGCACCATACCATTTGTCGTACCAACCAATAACAAATTCGGAGTCTCGTCCACAAAGCGTACACCACAACTACTAACACAATTAGTAGGATCGATAAAAGGTGGTACAGCAATACAATCTGGTGTAGAAGAACTAAGTCCACGTTCAGAATTTATATCAAAAAGGTACACCGAACCATCTGATAAGCCAGCAGCCAACCGGTTTAATGATCTTTAATAAATATAAAATAAAACATTAAAATTCCATTTTGATGGGTACCTATATTGTATTATTCATTAAAACATACTCATCTTTAGCTAGAGATAGTATATAATTTTTTTTAAGATTTACAGCCGTTTCGTCGTGTATACTATATTTTTGTTGAAAATATTGTTCCAATTCAAATGGAGTACAAATATCATCGTCATTAAAAGACTCCTCATTTGATTCCTCGTCACTGCTGGGCAACGGCACCTCGTCTGCTTATTGTATGTACACATACATATTTTAAAATATTTACTTAACCTATTATGGAATACCGCTTATATTTTTCATACCTGTATAAATTTCAGCGGTTTTTGTCATATTTAAAATAAAATTTTTATTTATATTGTTTTTAATAATATTGAATTGTTCAAAAACAACCAAACAAATATGTAACATGTGCGACTAGTGATGATAAACTTTTATTTGGGTTTTAATCAAGTTGAATTCGCCTTGGGTTTTAATAAAGTTATCGGTACGCGTGTGAATAAATCATTATTTCAAAATCAGCCGCAAAAATAATATTTTTTTTTTTGTTGAACACGTGCTATTGTTATTGTTTTGAAAAAAAAAAGCAACACGTGCATGACAAACAATAACAATACAAGCAAAAATATATCAGAAAACATTACGAATGCTATATTAATCATAAAAAATCTAGAAAATAATAAAAAAATATGAAAAAAATCTTAAAATTTTGCGGCTTAAAAAATTTTCCAAAAAGTTGTTGTTTGAATAAAATCTGTAAATTTGGGTGTTTTTAAAATCTGATAAATGATTTCGAAAGCCCTCAACCAGGGCTGTTAAGGCCACCAGCTGTCACTTTCGGAAAATTATCAGTTTAGGGAGCATTATGTATTAAAGTCAAAAAATTCAAAAATTTTCCAAAAAGTTGTTGGTTGAATAAAATCTGTAAATATGTGTGTTTATCAAATCTGATAAATGATTTCGTTCGGAAAATTAACAGTTTAAAGTCAAAAAATTCAAAAATTTTCCAAAAAGTTGCTGGTTGAATAAAATCTGTAAATTTGGGTGTTTATGATATCTGATAAATGATTTCGAAAGCCCTCAACCAGGGCTATTAAGGCCCACAGATGTCACTTTCGAAAAAATTGGGGTGGGTACCAGATTTAACAAGGTTTTAAAAAATAACATTACAATTTTTTATATATAGGTTTGTCATAAAAGTTTTAAAATTATGTAACAGCTTAAGAGTTATGAATAGTAACAACTGTATTTATAAACATTTAAAACAACATTTCAAATCTGTTTTAAGCATAAATCGTTAATTGTATTCATAAGCGAATATTACCTTAAAACCCCTATTTTAAACCTTGTGTAAATAAACGAATTTTAAAATTGGTTCGACCCTTGTTGAAACCTATTTAAAATTCCATTTTTGCTTTGTGTTTATGGTCATTTTGAACATTCAATATATTTGTATGTATTTATTCATTAAAAATAAAATGAAATTCAAAAATATTTATGTGTGTAAAATGTATATTATTAATATATTTCTTAATTTCTCAAATTAAAGCTCAACAAATTATTAATTGCACACAGCGTTGCCATTTTGGTGCCTTTCGGGTATTTTTTGGTGCTTTTTAGCTTATGCAATACCCGAAATTTTGTTAAACACCCGTTTTTGAAAAGCGGGTATTTATAGTGCTTTTAACAATTTCTCACAGTGCTTTTAAGTGCCTTTTACAATATTTATTTTTGTTTGTACCATTTTTTAAAACTTCGATTATATTGAGGATGATTAAGATGGGATTTGCTATTTGGGGTACAATTTTGGGAAGGCCTGTAAAGATTTCAATTTTTCAAATGATAAAAGAAAGTTGCATTCGTTTTACCAAAAACTTTATTTACGAGGTTAGAGCTAGGCTTCCTAGCAATTTGGAAATTTTACAAAACCTTTACTTTTTAGCGTTGACAACATATTTTTTTTATTAAAATTTGGGCTGTCATTAAGATTTTTAAAGAATGATCGGTCACTGCAAATTTTCGGTAATTGCAACAGGCCAGATTTTTTCTAACTACGAAAATCTAGCTCGCACTTTATTACTGTTTTATGACCAATTCAAACTCAGCTGATGATGATCCAAATGATTTGATTGATATCATTTTTATTGAAGGTAATAATAATAAATATAAAAATGTTTATATACAAATGTAATAATCAGGTATGTGGTGTAAATCGATTTTAAAAACGATACGATTTGAAACCCAAATTATCGTTTTCAGTATCTTTTAAAATGGATTTTAAATGCATATTCCTTTTATTTTTAGTGTTTATTCTTTAAAATTTTATATTATATACGTTAAGTGACGTGTATTCTGAACGAAAATTAAAGACTTTAATTCAGAAATAGATTTTAAAATCGTTCGAAATTCATCACACCTTTTAAAAACGGTCGTTTTGAAATCGATCGATTTTCATCACATACCTGTATATTTAATTTTAAATGAAAATGGTCACCCATCAACGCCATCGCCTTTTTTTAAATTTTGGAGGTATATAATATTCGGCACAGCCGAATGCAACTTGTTTTGTGTTTAATTAAATTTAAAAAATGGCTTAATGATTTTTACGCTTTTTTTTGTTTAAAATAGTGCTTTTTAGTGCTTTTTTTTAAATTTTAAAGTGCTTTTTGCTCTCAAAAAGTTGGCATCACTGATTGTACATTATGAACTAGTGATGTGTAAACGATCAAAACAGATAAAATAAAACTCGTTATCTGAATACTTTTTTATCAGCAAAAAACTCATCATCTAAATTGCACTTTTAGTAAAAAATTTTTGAACTCTTTTTATTTTTTTATATACATATTTTTTTACCCTTCACCACAGGTGTAAAAGGGTATATATAAGTTTGTCATAACGTTTGTAATTTCCACAATATTGATTTTAGACCCCATAAAGTATATATAATCTGGGCCCATATGAGAAGAGAAGTAGATTTAACGATGTCCGTCTTACGTTTGATATGTTTTTTTCCGGATAATCCAGACATGATAGCGGCTAGGTTGTTTTACATTTATGTAACATACAGTCCACCATTTCTTCCTATTGAAATTCAGCAAGATCGGTCCACAAATGCCTTAGATATGACCAAAAAACCACGACTGCCTCTAATTTTTCCAAAAAAATCCCTTGTGGTTGTTGTTTTTTTGTTTTTTTATTTGAACGAGTTGAATTTTAAGCATAAGAAACATGTACACATGCTTGTACATGATTGTTCGATTTAATTGAAAAATACATACCTACATATTAAACTAATAATATGACGGAGTATATTATACTATAATACTTTATTTTTAACAACGTTAATAGCTCAATGGTCTGGGCGGTTGCCCAAGAAGGTTTGTTTGTTAAATTGCCGGGGTTCAAATCTCGGCATCTCGACCTTTTCCAAACAGAAAATTTTTTAACTTTTTTTATAAATATTTCTATAAACGATTTTAAAATTATTCAGCGATTTTTGATTTTTTCATTTTATTAACAATATAAATATGAATCGTTCGCCTTACATGTGAAACAAAAACCATATTTTACAATTTGTTTTTGGCTTAAATGTAAATACCTAAGTATGTAGTAGGTATGTACGAATATGCAAAAGTTATTTATGTGCATTGGTAGGCATTGTTTTCATGATTGTTGTTTTTTTTCAGTTTTAGAGACGGATTGTTGCTATGTTTTGATAATCTCTTCTTAAGCTTAGTCTAGACGATATGTTGAATCAGCTAATGTATGCTTATACTCATATGCTTAAAAATAATAACAAATGTCTCTATCAGCATATGCAATATGCTAGGTGTCTAGACGATATGCTGAAAATACTAAATTTTTCAAATTCATCATATGCTAGCAAATGATATTTCAACAAATAAGTTAGCATACAATTTGTGTGTCTACACGATATCCCAATAAACCATAGAACGATATGATAGCGAAAACGATATTATATTTTACGGCGTGTATGATAGTATATACTAATATTTAAAACGATATCGTTACGACATCATTTTATCAAAATATTTTTTTCCAATTTAAAAACAAACATTTGAAAAAAACATCAAATATTTTAAAACATAATAAATTATTTTAACAAAGATTTATATAAAAATTAAAAACAAACTTTTTATTAAAATATGTACATATGCACATTGTGATCGAATTATCCTTTCAATATTACAAAAAACTGTAAGTATTAGCTATTATATTTTAAGAATTTTTCTTTAATTTTTAACATTTTTGTTGCAGAAAAATTTTAAATACACTTTAAACAAAAATTTATTTATTGCGAGGGGATAAATTGCTAAGAACTGTAAGTAACTGTATCTCTAAAAATAAGTAAGGTGCTAATGATTGTCCTTATGAAATTCAGTTCATAATTTCATAATTTCGCAAAGATCCCATAAAAACTTCTTTCCGAATAAGAGTATTTGCGCTCATAAACCATGTTCTCTGTTGGTATTAAGACTAAATCTGGGTCAAAAAGTTTTATTGTAAATCTATTGTTCCCATACAATTACCACTCCCAAAAATATTACCAATACCATAACGTCCTTAAAAATGTTGATCGGTTGAGTAATTTTTAGTATTAAAACATAAATAAGACCAAATTTCAATACTTTCTACGGGAGCTATAGTGAGTTTTTTTTTTTGCTGATTATCACAAAATTGCATCGTGTTATTTCTAGCCACTTAGAGCTAAATTGGACTATATTTTTCCACAATATCAATATTTTTTACGGTTTTGGCGTATTTAAATGATTTCCCAGAGTGGGCTTTAAACGGAGCCTATAGTAAATTGTGGGCCGATCTTCTCCAAATTTAGTTGTGTGATTTCAAATTTTATGAAAATATGACCGACCAAATTTTACTATAATAGCGTTATTAGGTACGTATTAGGCATATTTAAGTATTTCCGAGAATGGGTTTAACATGGGGCCTATGGTAAATTATGGAACGATCATCTTAGTGTGATATCTAGTCATATAAAGTTCTTGCAAAATTAAAGAGCAATCGGTTGATTCTGTCGCGAATTTTTGTTAGTTTCTTTAACAGAAATATCAATTTTTAAGGGTGTTGGGGTTCTGGTTAAAAAGAAGAAAATTTACTTAGCTGAGCGAAGTCGTTGCTTGATATACCATTAAATTAAGAACCCGGCAATAAGGAAAAAATTTATTAAGCGAAGCTGATGTTTGTCATACCATATAGTTAATACCTATATTGAAGCAATTACATAAAGTATATTAAATATTACCACATGTATACTCAAACCTAATATATTAAACAAAAAGATTTATTAGAATATAAATGGTTAACTTTAATAGCTTCAGAATTTTATACGCTACTGTACCATGCATTATATTATATGAAAGCTTGAAGATTTCTCTAGAAAATATTATATGTAAATAAAAATACCTTAATATCGACAAAATTTTGAGATAAGAGCCATTTTGACAAATTACATTAGGAACTAAAAATATTTTTTGAAATTGGTTCTTAAAGGGGTTAATAATTCAGTATGTTTTATATACCACGTGAAAGGTATTTGGAAACACGCTTCAGCGCTACCCATATTGCTGAGATCAAATTTATACTTCAAGAGATATTGGTAAAGAATTTTTCAACTTTTATGACCTATATCTCTAAAACAAAGTTCGTTGACCAACATTTTTATTTTTAAAGCACTTCTAAATGCATTTTTTTGTTTGCCGATGAGCTAGAAATCTTGATAAGTTCCGGGGTTATATACAAAATTAAACAAGTGATTGAAAGAATACCAATTTTTATCTATTTTATATGCTACCAAATTTGCCGTATGCTGAAAAGCTTGCATACGACCCAGTAAACCAAGCGATATTGTAACGATATCGAAACGATATCATATAGGTGATAGAAAGTATCACAAGTGATAATCGTTTTCGAATCGAAAACGATAGTTTTTTCGGACTAAATTGTACCTTTCCTTATAATATCATTTTTCCATTAAATTATGATATCGTTTTCGAAATTATAATTTCCAATAATAACGATAGTGAAATCGCGTTTTTAAATTTCTTGAATTATTAAAAGATTCTGTGCAATATTTAAACAGTACATTGCTTTCTCTTCTGTTCTGCACTCGTGGCATTTTCTTAAATATATGTATGTACATTGAAAATATTGTAGAAAAAAGTTGTAATAATTTTCTTGATTTAAAATTTATTAAATACCCATTCCTGGCCACTTTAACTGAATTTCGGAAGGACAGACATATGCACCTAATTTATTTTCATAGACACACTTACTTACAGTTTTAAGCGATTAATCCTCTTGCAGTAAATAAGAAATATTCAAATATTTTAATAAAAAAAGTTTAAAAATTTTTATATGTTTTGTTTAAATAATTTTCTATATTTAAAAAATGTTGATGATTTTTTCAAATGTTTGTTTTTAAATTGGAAAAAATATTTTGAAAAGTGATGTCGTAACGATATTGTTTTGAATAATAGTACATAATATTTTAAACGCCGTAAAATATAGTATCGTTTTCGCTATCGATATGATATATATATTATGTACTATATATCGTGTAGACTAAGCTTTACATTTCAATTCAAAAATCTTACACGTGTTGCCATATTATTTTTAAAAAATCTTATTATTTCTAAAAAAAAATCCCATTTGTTATTTGAAAACAAAACATTCAACAATAAGTATTTGCGTACGTTAATGTTTAATTTAATCAAAAAGCTAGAAACATTTAAGTTTGGATAATTTTATTGACGAAACCAATGACATAGAAACAGATCTTAAAATTTGTTCACAGCTTACTCTGACATTAGGCAAGGCAAAGAAATGCTAAAAATTATTTTGAAAACGCTACAAATAATTCTTAAAGTTGTTCATTATATTGTTTTAAATCCTTATACATTTAAGTGACTTATTTTAAACAAAATTAAAATAAATGGTAATATTTAAACAAGTATTTAGGTAGATTTGATACAGCATCAGATATAAATACCACAATTGGTTAATTTTGAAATTGGAAGGCCCTCTAATAAAAACAAAATACAAACGGTTTTATAGCTATTTCGATTTAAAAGAATTTACAGACATATTTAGACCAGATTAATTTTTTTATATTTAAAAAAAAAAAAACAGTCATCATTAATTGCGTAAAAGTTAGTTTATAACAATTTATTTTAGTTTTAACCGCTAAGACTATTCCATCCAACTTTAAAAATTAATCAAAAGAAGCTTAAAACATTTTTCTAAAAAGCTAATAAAATGCCAAATGGAAATTTTACAGCTAAATCTAAGTTTTTGGTGCTGAATTTACTTTCAAAAATAAAAAATTCCCACACTACTGAAAAGTCTTCATTAAAAATCGCCCAAACATGCATGGTTATCGTCTTGTAAAAAAATAGAATGAAATTTTTTTTACAATAAAATAAGAATTATCCATTTCCATACGAAATTAAATTTTGACTACAACTATTTTTTTTAGTCAAAATTTATTATAATTTATTATAATACATAAAAACTTAAGTTATATCAATACCTATTCTTCAATTTTTAAAATAATTCTAAAAAAGCTAGAAACATTTAATTAAAATTCTTAAAAAAATGCGAAGCGCTTAATGAAAGTATTTTAGCTAAATTAAAATTTTTAATCTTAGTTAAGCTGCAAAATTGCCAAAATGGTCACACTGCTTAAAAACCATACAAACAAGCAGGGTTATCCACTTAAAAAAAAAAATTGTATTTAGGGAATATTAGAAATGCGTTCATCATCTAATTTTACGACTACAAAAAACCGCTAACATAACGAACAGTGATCTAGTGTCGTCAAAATATTAAAAGCAATCTTTGCCTTTTTATTGCTGTCATTGATAACATATTAGTCACTTTTTTAGACAATTTATACAAAAATATATTCATATATACCTATATACGGGCCTGTTCTGAAATTACACCTGTGACTTTGTGGTGTTTTGAAAGTCATACCGTTGCTGTGTTTCTTGGTGTGCTTTCTGCAATTGAAGATCACACAAAAACGGGACGCTAAAATATCACACGTGCGATTTTAGTAGGCACATGTGATTTCAAATCACGTGATTTGAGTTAAAGTGATTTTCAGAACAGGCCTGATAATATCTTCTGCACAAAAGCGACTTAAAAGCATACACAATTTAAGCAATTTCTTGGTATGTTTATGTTGTATTATTGATAAATAAAAAACATTTAAATTGGTTTGCGACTCTTATTAACCAAAACGACAGTTTACGTTTCAAAACGGTTATTGATAACCCTGTAAAATAGTTGTGTGTTGTTTTTTTTGTGGTTTTTTTCATTTAAAATACTTGCGGTAAACTTCTTTTTTTTATTTAATATTACCTTCTGCATTATACACAAACAACAAACACATACATACTTTAATTTACTATTAATAATTATTGATATCACATACTCAAATCAAGAAAGGCTTTACATGCGGTTCGATGGTCGAACGGTCTAAACGGTCTGCCTCCTAACAATTTATTATTGGTTTACTGGTTCGAATCCCATTCATTCCTTTTTTTTTTTTTGTTTTTTATAAATTCTTTTTATCTAAAAGGAAATTGGTCAGTTTTTCACTTTTTAAAATTTTTAAAATATATTTATGAACTTTATATACTACGTATATTTTATACATATTTACGCCTTTTAATTTACCCTTTTTATACCCTTATTATACCCTTCGCCACAGGTGTAAAAGGGTATATATAAGTTTGTCATAACGTTTGTAATTTCCACAATATTGATTTTAGACCCCATAAAGTATATATATTCTGGGTCCATATGAGAAGAGAAGTTGATTTAACGATGTCCGTCTGGCCGTCTGTCCGTCTGTTTTCCGGATAATCCAGACATGATAGCGGCTAGGTTGTTTATTTTATTACATTTATGTTACATACAGTCCACCATTTCTTGCTATTGAAATTCAGCCAGATCGGTCCAAAAATGACGTAGATATGAGCAAAAAACCACGACTACCTCTAAATTTTTCCAAAAATCCCTTGTTGTTGTTGTATTTTTTTATTTCTGTATATCTTGAGAACGGCAAGAGCCAAAGTTTCCAAATTAGGTACACACATTTAGGTTGCCAATACACACCATTCTACAAAATGTGGGCGGGATTGGAGAAGTGGGCGTGGTACCTCCCGTACAAAAAAAATTAAAAATTTTATAAAAACCTAAATTTAAGGGATGCCATATGTCCTATGGATAAGACTTATATATCAAAATATCGGTAGAATATTATTAGTAGAACATATTTTATAAAAAACTCGGAAAAATCGGTTCAGATACAAAAAAGTTATGACCAAAATAAAATTTTTTTTTTTAAATACCCACTTTCGGGAACCATAGATCTCCCCGAGTCCAAGCTTTATAACTAAAGTAAATGGTAAATTTCTTCTTCAACACGTCGGTATATAAATCTGCCAAATCGGTTAAAAAATGGCAGAGTTATAACCGAAATACTGAATCCACAAAAATTACTCTTTTTTATAATTAACTTTGTTAAAATATATATTTACAAGTTTATATAAATGTTTATATATAAATATAACTTAAGTAAATGGTAAAATTCTTCCTTAACACCTCTATATATAAAACTATCAAATCGGTTAGCCAATGTGTAATTTATGAGCAAAATACTCAAAAAAATGGGCTAAAAAACATCAACATTTTTATAAAAACCTAAATTTTAGGGCTGCTATACGTCCTATGGGTATGACTTTAATATCAAAATGTCGGAAATTTGTATGAGTTATAACAGAAATACTGGGGTCTAATCACCGCATACGATATCGAGCAAAATTCATCGAAATTATTTATTTTGGTATCTTGAAACTCCATATCGAATGAAATGTATTGAATTTGAAATAATTGCATTCGACATCGAGTAACTCGACATTACATTTATCGAGTTTTCATTCGATACGCCAGTGTCTATCGTATGCAAAAAAATTCCATAGTTTATTCGAGACGATAGTATCGAATGCAGTGATTAGAACCCTGAATTCCCGAAAATTACTCTTTTTATACCCTTCACCGAAGGTAAAAAGGTATATACAATATTGATCCAACACCCTATAAAGTAAATATATTCTGGGCCCTTATGAAAATCGAAGTTCAAAACCGGTTGTCTCTTATTTAAAAAAAAATATTAACCAGTTTTATTTAGTTTTTGTCTAGTTGCTCTGTATTCTGCTCGCACAATGGTGAATGGTATATAAGATTCGGCACAGCCGAATATAGCACTCTTACTTGTTTTTTGTTGTAAATGACGGGAAAAGTTTCTTTGAATGGTAAATGAATGACACGCAAATATTATGTAGCAATTTTCTAATATTTGTGTTATTTGTTTTAAATATTATTCGGTTTCAATTGTTTCTGTTTTTATACCCACACCACAATAGTGGTGGTAATAGTGGCAAATTTCTTCTTCAACACGTCGGTATATAAATCTGCCAAATCGGTTAAAAAATGGCAGAGTTATAACCGAAATAGTGAATCCACAAAAATTACTCTTTTTATACCCTTCACCACAGGTGTAAAAGGGTATATATAAGTTTGTCATAACGTTTGTAATTTCCACAATATTGATTTTAGACCCCATAAAGTATATATATTCTGGGTCCATATGAGAAGAGAAGTTGATTTAACGATGTCCGTCTGTCCGTCTTACGTTTGATATGTGTTTTCCGGATAATCCAGACATGATAGCGGCTAGGTTGTTTTGCATTTATGTTACATACAGTCCACCATTTTTTGCTATTGAAATTCAGCCAGATCGGTCCAAAAATGACGTACATATGAGCAAAAAACCACGACTACCTCTAAATTTTTCCAAAAATCCCTTGTTGTTGTTGTATTTTTTTTATTTCTGTATATCTTGAGAACGGCAAGAGCCAAAGTTTCCAAATTAGGTACACACATTAAGGTTGCCAATACACACCATCCTACAAAATGTGGGCGGTATTGGAGAAGTGGGCGTGGTACCTCCCGTACAAAAAAAAATAAAAATTTAATAAAAACCTAAATTTAAGGGCTGCCATATGTCCTATGGATATAACTTATATATCAAAATATTTTTAGTAGAACATATTTTATAAAAAACTCGGGAAAATCGGTTCAGATACAAAAAAGTTATGACCAAAATTAAATTTTTTTTTTAAATACCCAACTTTCGGGAACCATAGATCTCCCCGAGTCCAAGCTTTATAACTAAAGTAAATGGTAAATTTCTTCTTCAACACGTCGGTATATAAATCTGCCAAATCGGTTAAAAAATGGCAGAGTTATAACCGAAATACTGAATCCACAAAAATTACTCTTTTTTATAATTAACTTTGTTAAAATATATATTTACAAGTTTACATAAATGTTTATATATAAATATAACTTAAGTAAATGTTAAAATTCTTCCTTAACACGTCGGTATATAAAACTATCAAATCGGTTAGACAATGGGTAATTTATGAGCAAAATACTCAAAAAATGGGCTAAAAAACATCAAAATTTTTGTAAAAACCTAAATTTTAGGGCTGCTATACGTCCTATGGATATGCCTTATATATCAAAATGTCGGAAATTTGTATGAGTTATAACAGAAATACTGGGGTCTAATCACCGCATACGATATCGAGCAAAATTCATCGAAATTATTTATTTTGGTATCTTGAAACTCGATATCGAATGAAATGTATTGAATTTGAAATACAGTACTTTTCGTTTATAGTCACTACGCTTATAGTCACATTAGCGATATAGTCCATTTTATCTGTTTATTTTGCCGCTTTAAGTTAATTTAATATAAAGTATTAACGTTTTAGTCCATTTAGCGATATAAGCACATTTACCATATTTGCCATTTATCAACAGTAGTCAAAGGAAAAAGTAAAGCAAATTAATGGCGTTATAGTCACATTAGCAAAATTTACTAAGTTCTTTTTAGTTTTCGAATCAAAAATCCATCCAAAGAAAGAATGAATTATATCATTTAATTTTTGTCATCAACTCTCTACTCGTAAAAAATTTGTTTTTGCCGTTGGTATCAGTTATGAAATATCTTGCTATTATTTTTACTATTTTTTATACAGTATGCAACTCTGTTGTTAAAATATAAGCCTGATGTCGGTGTAATTTATATGAATTTTTTATTTCCTTTATTCACACAACTTGATTATATTCGATTTCGGTTATATGCGGCATAGTGGCATATATATGAATTAGCCTTATAGTCACATTATCGATATAGTCCACGTTATGGTTGCAACTAAAGGATGTGACTATAAGCGAAAAGTACTGTAATAGCATTCGACATCTAGTAACTCGACATTACATTTATCAAGTTTTTCATTCGATACGCCAGTGTCTATCGTATGCAAAAAAATTCAATAGTTTATTCGATACGATAGTATCGAATGCAGTGATTAGAACCCTGAATTCCCGAAAATTACTCTTTTTATACCCTTCACCGAAGGTAAAAAGGTATATACAATATAGATCCTACACCCTATAAAGTAAATATATTCTGGGCCCTTATGAAAAGCGAAGTTCAAAACCGGTTGTCTCTTATTTAAAAAAAAATATTAACCAGTTTTATTTAGTTTTTGTCTAGTTGCTCTGTATTCTGCTCGCACAATGGTGAATGGTATATAAGATTCGGCACAGCCGAATATAGCACTCTTACTTGTTTTTTGTTGTAAATGACGGGAAAAGTTTCTTTGAATGGTAAATGAATGACACGCAAATATTATGTAGCAATTTTCTAATATTTGTGTTATTTGTTTTAAATATTATTCGGTTTCAATTGTTTCTGTTTTTATACCCACACCACAATAGTGGTGGTAATAGTGGCAAATTTCTTCTTCAACACGTCGGTATATAAATCTGCCAAATCGGTTAAAAAATGGCAGAGTTATAACCGAAATAGTGAATCCACAAAAATTACTCTTTTTATACCCTTCACCACAGGTGTAAAAGGGTATATATAAGTTTGTCATAACGTTTGTAATTTCCACAATATTGATTTTAGACCCCATAAAGTATATATATTCTGGGTCCATATGAGAAGAGAAGTTGATTTAACGATGTCCGTCTGTCCGTCTTACGTTTGATATGTGTTTTCCGGATAATCCAGACATGATAGCGGCTAGGTTGTTTTGCATTTATGTTACATACAGTCCACCATTTCTTGCTATTGAAATTCAGCCAGATCGGTCCAAAAATGACGTACATATGAGCAAAAAACCACGACTACCTCTAAATTTTTCCAAAAATCCCTTGTTGTTGTATTTTTTTTATTTCTGTATATCTTGAGAACGGCAAGAGCCAAAGTTTCCAAATTAGGTACACACATTAAGGTTGCCAATACACACCATCCTACAAAATGTGGGCGGTATTGGAGAAGTGGGCGTGGTACCTCCCGTACAAAAAAAATTAAAAATTTAATAAAAACCTAAATTTAAGGGCTGCCATATGTACTATGGATATAACTTATATATCAAAATATTTTTAGTAGAACATATTTTATAAAAAACTCGGGAAAATCGGTTCAGATACAAAAAAGTTATGACCAAAATTAAATTTTTTTTAAATACCCAAATTTCGGGAACCATAGATCTCCCCGAGTCCAAGCTTTATAACTAAAGTAAATGGTAAATTTCTTCTTCAACACGTCGGTATATAAATCTGCCAAATCGGTTAAAAAATGGCAGAGTTATAACCGAAATACTGAATCCACAAAAATTACTCTTTTTTATAATTAACTTTGTTAAAATATATATTTACAAGTTTATATAAATGTTTATATATAAATATAACTTAAGTAAATGGTAAAATTCTTCCTTAACACGTCGGTATATAAAACTATCAAATCGGTTAGACAATGGGTAATTTATGAGCAAAATACTCCAAAAATGGGCTAAAAAACATCAAAATTTTTATAAAAACCTAAATTTTAGGGCTGCTATACGTGCTATGGATATGACTTATATACCAAAATATCTGAAATTTCTTGTAGAACATATTTTATAAAAACTCGGAAAGATCGGTTCAGATACAAAAAAGTTATGACCAAAATTAATTTTTTTTTTTAAATACCCACTTTCGGGAACCATAGATCTCCCCGAGTCCAAGCTTTATAACTAAAGTAAATGGTAAATTTCTTCTTCAACACGTCGGTATATAAATCTGCCAAATCGGTTAAAAAATGGCAGAGTTATAACCGAAATACTGAATCCACAAAAATTACTCTTTTTTATAATTAACTTTGTTAAAATATATATTTACAAGTTTATATAAATGTTTATATATAAATATAACTTAAGTAAATTGTAAAATTCTTCCTTAACACGTCGGTATATAAAACTATCAAATCGGTTAGACAATGGGTAATTTATGAGCAAAATACTCAAAAAATGGGCTAAAAAACATCAAAATTTTTATAAAAACCTAAATTTTAGGGCTGCTATACGTCCTATGGATGTAACTTTAATATCAAAATGTCGGAAATTTGTATGAGTTATAACAGAAATACTGAGGTCTAATCACCGCATACGATATCGAGCAAAATTCATCGGAATTATTTATTTTGGTATCTTGAAACTCGATATCGAATGAAATGTATTGAATTTGAAATAATAGCATTCGACATCGAGTAACTCGACATTACATTTATCGAGTTTTCATTCGATACGCCAGTGTCTATCGTATGCAAAAAAATTCAATAGTTTATTCGATACGATAGTAACGAATGCAGTGATTAGAACCCTGAATTCCCGAAAATTACTCTTTTTATACCCTTTACCGATATTGATCCTACACCCTATAAAGTACATATATTCTGGGCCCTTATGAAAAGCGAAGTTCAAAACCGGTTGTCTCTTATTTAAAAAAAAAATTTTTACCAGTTTTATTTTGTTTTTGTCTAGTTGCTCTGTATTCTGCTCGCCTAATGGTGAAGGGTATATAAGATTCGGCACAGCCGAATATAGCACTCTTACTTGTTTTTATTTAAATTTGGGCTATCATTAAGTTTTATAAAGAATGGTCGGTCACTGCAAATTTTCGGTAATTGCAACAGGCAAGATTTTTTCTAACTACGAATATCTAGCTCGCACTTTATTACTGTTTTATGACCAATTCAAACTCAGCTGATGATGATCCAAATGATTTGGTTGATATCATTTTTATTGAAGGTAATAATTATAAATTTAAAAATGTTTATATACAAATGTAATAATCAGGTATGTGGTGTAAATCGATTTTAAAAACGATACGATTTGAAACCCAAAATATCGTTTTCAGTATCTTTTAAAATGGATTTTAAATGCATATTCCTTTTATTTTTAGTGTTTATTCTTTAAAATTTTATATTATATACGTTAACTGACGTGTATTCTGAACGAAAATTAAAGACTTTAATTCAGAAATAGATTTTAAAATCGTTCGAAATTCATCACACCTTTTAAAAACGGTCGTTTTGAAATCGATCGATTTTCATCACATACCTGTATATTTAATTTTAAATGAAAATGGTCACCCATCAACGCCATCGCCTTTTTTTAAATTTTGGAGGTATATAATATTCGGCACAGCCGAATGCAACTTGTTTTGTGTTTAATTAAATTAAAAAAATGGCTTAGTGATTTTTACGCTTTTTTTTGTTCAAAATAATGCTTTTTTTAAATTTTAAAGTGCCTTTTGCTCTCAAAAAGTTGGAATCACTGATTGTACATTATGAACTAGTGATGTGTAAACGATCAAAACAGATAAAATAAAACTCGTTATCTGAATACTTTTTAATCAGCAATAAACTCATCATCTAAATTGCACTTTTAGTAAAAAATTTTTGAACTCTTTTTATTTTTTTATATACATATTTTTATACCCTTCACCACAGGTGTAAAAGGGTATATATAAGTTTGTCATAACGTTTGTAATTTCCACAATATTGATTTTAGACCCCATAAAGTATATATATTCTGGGTCCATATGAGAAGAGAAGTTGATTTAACGATGTCCGTCTGTTCGTCTTTCGTTTGATATGTGTTTTCCGGATAATCCAGACATGATAGCGGCTAGGTTGTTTTACATTTATGTTACATACAGTCCACCATTTCTTGCTATTGAAATTCAGCCAGATCGGTCCAAAAATGACGTACATATGAGCAAAAAACCACGACTACCTCTAAATTTTTCCAAAAATCCCTTGTTGTTGTTGTATTTTTTTTATTTCTGTATATCTTGAGAACGGCAAGAGCCAAAGTTTCCAAATTAGGTACACACATTTAGGTTGCCAATACACACCATCCTACAAAATGTGGGCGGTATTGGAGAAGTGGGCGTGGTACCTCCCGTAAAAAAAAAATTAAAAATTTTATAAAAACCTAAATTTAAGGGCTGCCATATGTCCTATGGATATAACTTATATATCAAAATATCAAAAATTTTTAGTAGAACATATTTTATAAAAAACTCGGGAAAATCGGTTCAGATACAAAAAAGTTATGACCAAAATTAAACTTTTTTTTTTAAATACCCAACTTTCGGGAACCATAGATCTCCCCGAGTCCAAGCTTTATAACTAAAGTAAATGGTAAATTTCTTCTTCAACACGTCGGTATATAAATCTGCCAAATCGGTTAAAAAATGTCAGAGTTATAACCGAAATACTGAATCCACAAAAATTACTCTTTTTTATAATTAACTTTGTTAAAATATATATTTACAAGTTTATATAAATGTTTATATATAATTATAACTTAAGTAAATGGTAAAATTCTTCCTTAACACATCGGTATATAAAACTATCAAATCGGTTAGACAATGTGTAATTTATGAGCAAAATACTCAAAAAATGGGCTAAAAAACATCAAAATTTTTATAAAAACCTAAATTTTAGGGCTGCTATACGTCCTATGGATGTAACTTTAATATCAAAATGTCGGAAATTTGTATGAGTTATAACAGAAATACTGAGGTCTAATCACCGCATACGATATCGAGCAAAATTCATCGGAATTATTTATTTTGGTATCTTGAAACTCGATATCGAATGAAATGTATTGAATTTGAAATAATAGCATTCGACATCGAGTAACTCGACATTACATTTATCGAGTTTTCATTCGATACGCCAGTGTCTATCGTATGCAAAAAAATTCAATAGTTTATTCGATACGATAGTAACGAATGCAGTGATTAGAACCCTGAATTCCCGAAAATTACTCTTTTTATACCCTTTACCGATATTGATCCTACACCCTATAAAGTACATATATTCTGGGCCCTTATGAAAAGCGAAGTTCAAAACCGGTTGTCTCTTATTTAAAAAAAAAATTTTTACCAGTTTTATTTTGTTTTTGTCTAGTTGCTCTGTATTCTGCTCGCCTAATGGTGAAGGGTATATAAGATTCGGCACAGCCGAATATAGCACTCTTACTTGTTTTTATTTAAATTTGGGCTATCATTAAGTTTTATAAAGAATGGTCGGTCACTGCAAATTTTCGGTAATTGCAACAGGCAAGATTTTTTCTAACTACGAATATCTAGCTCGCACTTTATTACTGTTTTATGACCAATTCAAACTCAGCTGATGATGATCCAAATGATTTGGTTGATATCATTTTTATTGAAGGTAATAATTATAAATTTAAAAATGTTTATATACAAATGTAATAATCAGGTATGTGGTGTAAATCGATTTTAAAAACGATACGATTTGAAACCCAAAATATCGTTTTCAGTATCTTTTAAAATGGATTTTAAATGCATATTCCTTTTATTTTTAGTGTTTAATCTTTAAAATTTTATATTATATACGTTAACTGACGTGTATTCTGAACGAAAATTAAAGACTTTAATTCAGAAATAGATTTTAAAATCGTTCGAAATTCATCACACCTTTTAAAAACGGTCGTTTTGAAATCGATCGATTTTCATCACATACCTGTATATTTAATTTTAAATGAAAATGTTCACCCATCAACGCCATCGCCTTTTTTTAAATTTTGGAGGTATATAATATTCGGCACAGCCGAATGCAACTTGTTTTGTGTTTAATTAAATTAAAAAAATGGCTTAGTGATTTTTACGCTTTTTTTTGTTCAAAATAGTGCTTTTTTTAAATTTTAAAGTGCCTTTTGCTCTCAAAAAGTTGGAATCACTGATTGTACATTATGAACTAGTGATGTGTAAACGATCAAAACAGATAAAATAAAACTCGTTATCTGAATACTTTTTAATCAGCAATAAACTCATCATCTAAATTGCACTTTTAGTAAAAAATTTTTGAACTCTTTTTATTTTTTTATATACATATTTTTATACCCTTCACCACAGGTGTAAAAGGGTATATATAAGTTTGTCATAACGTTTGTAATTTCCACAATATTGATTTTAGACCCCATAAAGTATATATATTCTGGGTCCATATGAGAAGAGAAGTTGATTTAACGATGTCCGTCTGTTCGTCTTACGTTTGATATGTGTTTTCCGGATAATCCAGACATGATAGCGGCTAGGTTGTTTTACATTTATGTTACATACAGTCCACCATTTCTTGCTATTGAAATTCAGCCAGATCGGTCCAAAAATGACGTACATATGAGCAAAAAACCACGACTACCTCTAAATTTTTCCAAAAATCCCTTGTTGTTGTATTTTTTTTATTTCTGTATATCTTGAGAACGGCAAGAGCCAAAGTTTCCAAATTAGGTACACACATTTAGGTTGCCAATACACACCATCCTACAAAATGTGGGCGGTATTGGAGAAGTGGGCGTGGTACCTCCCGTAAAAAAAAAATTAAAAATTTTATAAAAACCTAAATTTAAGGGCTGCCATATGTCCTATGGATATAACTTATATATCAAAATATCAAAAAATTTTAGTAGAACATATTTTATAAAAAACTCGGGAAAATCGGTTCAGATACAAAAAAGTTATGACCAAAATTAAACTTTTTTTTTTTAAATACCCAACTTTCGGGAACCATAGATCTCCCCGAGTCCAAGCTTTATAACTAAAGTAAATGGTAAATTTCTTCTTCAACACGTCGGTATATAAATCTGCCAAATCGGTTAAAAAATGTCAGAGTTATAACCGAAATACTGAATCCACAAAAATTACTCTTTTTTATAATTAACTTTGTTAAAATATATATTTACAAGTTTATATAAATGTTTATGTATAATTATAACTTAAGTAAATGGTAAAATTCTTCCTTAACACATCGGTATATAAAACTATCAAATCGGTTAGACAATGTGTAATTTATGAGCAAAATACTCAAAAAATGGGCTAAAAAACATCAAAATTTTTATAAAAACCTAAATTTTAGGGCTGCTATACGTCCTATGGATGTAACTTTAATATCAAAATGTCGGAAATTTGTATGAGTTATAACAGAAATACTGGGGTCTAATCTCCTACGATATCGAGCAAAATTCATCGAAATTATTTATTTTGGTATCTTGAAACTCGATATCGAATGAAATGTATTGAATTTGAAATAATTGCATTCGACATCGAGTAACTCGACATTGCATTTATCGAGTTTTCATTCGATACGCCAGTGTCTATCGTATGCAAAAAAATTCAATAGTTTATTCGATACGATAGTATCGAATGCAGTGATTAGAACCCTGAATTCCCGAAAATTACTCTTTTTATACCCTTCACCGAAGGTAAAAAGGTATATACAATATTGATCCTACACCCTATAAAGTACATATATTCTGGGCCCTTATGAAAAGCGAAGTTCAAAACCGGTTGTTTCATATTTAAAAAAAAAAATATTTACCAGTTTTATTTAGTTTTTGTCTAGTTGCTCTGTATTCTGCTCGCACAATGGTGAAGGGTATATAAGATTCGGCACAGCCGAATATAGCACTCTTACTTGTTTTTCTCACAAACGACAAAACAAATTTTAAATACGAGTATGAATTAATAACCACTGTTTTGCATCATTATGATTCAAGTGACAAATAAAAAAGATAGCGTTGCCACCATCCAATTAAAAAAATACGCTAAAACGTTTTAGTTTAAGTTGAGATTGTGAATACGAATTTAAAAAAAAGCTTTTTTTAGGCTTAAAATGCTTTTTAACTAAAATTCATCTAAAACCCGAATTATGATTTTTTTATGAATACGGCTGTTAATGTCTAATTCCAAAAAAATTGTTAGTTTAGATTTCTAATTTGAAACCATATTTATAAACGTTTAAAAACACCGCATTAGTTATTAAGCTATTTTTTCTTTTTGTTTTGTTATGCTGGAAACTATGAGCGTTTTGGTTGTCATTTAAAGTTTAGAAAAAAAACCTCGGCAATTTTTAAGAATTGCCTTTTATTTAATATTATTACTTTTTAGTTGATAAAAACATTTGTAAATCTTTAAACCAGCTTTATAAGAGGTTAATAAGGAAAAAATTTTGGGTTTTGCTTTTAATTTTTGTGTAATTTAATTGACCTTTTACTTAAAATTTATTATGAAAATGTTACTTATATTATTTAAATTTTTTTTTTCTATAAATTATTTTTTTGTTGCTTTTTACTACGTACTAATTTATTTTTAAATTTTTAATTGTTTTAAAATTTTTTTACTATTATTATAGCCAATTTAGACTACAACGAAATCTAGTACTTACGAGATTTCCAGCCAATCTAGTTGTTTTTGACTAGATTCCCCTTACAAAACAAAATCGACTCAGTGACTAGATTTCGTCGAAATTTCCTCAAAATCTAGTAGTACTTGGTGATGCAACTATGGTTTTTTCCATATATCCTAAAAAAACTCCCCTGAACAAGAAAAAATTACATTTTAATAAAAACAAAACACAAACTGTTAAAAAAAAAATTTAAAATATTAAGAAAATTGTAGAAAAATAAAAAAGACAAATTAAAAATATTAAAAATTTGGATTAAAAACCATAAATAGTTCAACAAAATAACCACAATACTAATTAAAGACAAATAATATTAATAAAATAAATGGTGTTGATTATAAATGAAAGGTAACGCAATTTTTTTAATGTCTATTTCTTTTTGTCAATTGTTTTGTTATAAAAACAAAATCTCGCTAATGTCAAAAAGGAATAATGTAAACGCACTAGATTTTGTGAAAGATTTCAAATGAAATCTAGTAGAATTCGTTCTAATGTAAATGGCCTATTAAGTAGAAATTTGTAAGCCGATTATGGCCGATAGGCTAGGTTACAGAAATTTAATCAATAAATAAAATCAAAATTAATCTTTAAAAACTTTTCAGATTGTTAATGTATTTTGTAAAAAAATCAGGTGTGTTTTAAAATTCTGGCAATTAAATTTAAATCATCATTATATTTTATTTAATATTTATTTTAAAAATTTTGGCAATATTAAAGCCAAACACTTTCCAACAAAACCTGTAAATTAAATTTATTTAATGTTTAAAGTAGGATTGAAGCTAGAATAAATATAAGTAAAATTACAAACGGTTTATAAATTCTTACTAGTCTATTAAACGTTTATGAATACGGTTTTTTTTCTTATTAACCTTTTATAAAGCTGGTTTTAGATGAGTTTTAGTTAAAAAACATTTTAAGCCTAAAAATGCTTTTTTTAAATTCGTATTCATAATCAGCATTTAAACTAAAAACGTTTTAGCGTATTTTTTTAATTGGATGGTGGCAACGCTATCTTTGTTATTTGTCACTTGAATCATAATGATGCAAAACAGTGGTTATTAATTCATACTCGTATTTAAAATTTGTTTTGTCGTGTGTGAGAAAAAAAAATTGTTTTTTATAAATGAATAGTTGTACGATAGTTTCTCTTATATGTATATAAAAAAATAAAAAGAGTTCAAAAATTTTTTAGTAAAAGTGCAATTTAGATGATGAGTTTATTGCTGGTAAAAAAGTATTCAGATAACGAGTTTTATTTTATCTGATTTGATCGTTTACACATCACTAGTTCATAATGTACAATCAGTGATGCCAACTTTTTGAGAGCAGAAAGCACTTTAAAATTTAAAAAAAAGCACTAAAAAGCACTATTTTGAACAAACAAAATCGTAAAAAGCACTAAGCCATTTTTTAAATTTACAGTACGTTTACATTTGACAGTACTGGCAAGACAGTAAGAAAATACATATTAGTTTCCAAAAATACCACTCAAGGTATATTTACACAAGGTAAACTCGTTGGCCCATATGTTTGTCAGCTGATTACCCCTAGTTGGAAGCTTAACGTCAAATTTCGTGTATATGAGAAAAAATTTGTACATGTGTGCGTTAAATGTTTTTTTTTTATATGAAGACAATTTTGACAACTCCGTTCCTTTTATAGAGCAGCATGTATACACTCCCAAATGAGTCTACCTTGTGTAAATATACCTTGATACCACTAACTGTCTTCGTGACGTAGGCGCCCAGACAGTAGTTAAGACAGTTCACTTTTAGAAATAAGTCAAACGTGAATGTTGCTGTTCAAGTCCAGCTAAACGTGTTTTACATGAACTAAACAAACTTAAAAACAGCTTAAAATACTTATATTGTGTTAAAAAACATAACACTTAACTAAAATATAAAAAATCAAAGCAAAATATGTTAATTTTTTTTTACACTTTGATTTTTTCCCCTTTTGCTGACAAAACTTCAGATTACTGTTAGCAAATGTCAAATCACTGTCCAATTTTACTGTCTGCAAAATTTGCTAGACAGTAGACAAGAAAGTTGGAATAGTGTGCATGTATTAGTGAAAAAGTTTGCATGTATTGCTACTGTCTTGCCAGTACTGGCAAATGTAAGTGCCGGTTCACACACGTCAAGTTTGACTCGTCAAGTCTTGAGCTTTTAGGAGAGAAGGGAAAAGAGGATGCCATATCTTTTCCTCTCTCTCCTAAAAACTCAAGACTTGACGAGTTAAACTTGACGTGTGTGAACCGGCACTAAACGCCAAGTTAATTAAACACAAAACAAGTTGCATTCGGCTGTGCCGAATATTATATACCTCCAAAATTTAAAAAAAGGCGATGGCGTTGATGGGTGACCATTTTCATTTAAAATTAAATATACAGGTATGTGATGAAAATCGATCGATTTCAAAACGACCGTTTTTAAAAGGTGTGATGAATTTCGAACGATTTTAAAATCTATTTCTGAATAAAAGTCTTTAATTTTCGTTCAGAATACACGTCAGTTAACGTATATAATATAAAATTTTAAAGAATAAACACTAAAAATAAAAGGAATATGCATTTAAAATCCATTTTAAAAGATACTGAAAACGATATTTTGGGTTTCAAATCGTATCGTTTTTAAAATCGATTTACACCACATACCTGATTATTACATTTGTATATAAACATTTTTATATTTATTATTAATACCTTCAATAAAAATGATATCAACCAAATCATTTGGATCATCATCAGCTGAGTTTGAATTGGTCATAAAACAGTAATAAAGTGCGAGCTAGATTTTCGTAGTTAGAAAAAATCTGGCCTGTTGCAATTACCGACAATTTGCAGTGACCGATCATTCTTTAAAAAACTTAATGACAGCCCAAATTTTAATAAAAAATATATGTTGTCAACGCTAAAAAGTAAAGGTTTTGTAAAATTTCCAAATTGCTAGGAAGCCTAGCTCTAACCTCGTAAATAAAGTTTTTGGTAAAACGAATGCAACTTTCTTTTATCATTTGAAAAATTGAAATCTTTACAGGCCTTCCCAAAATTGTACCCCAAATAGCAAATCCCATCTTAATCATCCTCAATATAATCGAAGTTTTAAAAAATGGTACAAACAAAAATAAATATTGTAAAAGGCACTTAAAAGCACTGTGAGAAATTGTTAAAAGCACTGTAAATGCCCGCTTTTCAAAAACGGGTGTTTAACAAAATTTCGGGTATTGCATAAGCTAAAAAGCACCAAAAAATACCCGAAAGGCACCAAAATGGCAACGCTGTGTGCAATTAATAATTTGTTGAGCTTTAATTTGAGAAATTAAGAAATATATTAATAATATACATTTTACACACATAAATATTTTTGAATTTCATTTTATTTTTAATGAATAAATACATAAAAATATATTGAATGTTCAAAATGACCATAAACACAAAGCAAAAATGGAATTTTAAATAGGTTTCAACAAGGGTCGAACCAATTTTAAAATTCGTTTATTTACACAGGGTTTAAAATAGGGGTTTTAAGGTAATATTCGCTTATGAATACAATTAACGATTTATGCTTAAAACAGATTTGAAATGTTGTTTTAAATGTTTATGAATACAGTTGTTACTATTCATAACTCTTAAGCTGTTACATAATTTTAAAACTTTTATGACAAACCTATATATAAAAAATTGTAATGTTATTTTTTAAAAACTTTTTAAATCTGGTACCCACCCCAATTTTTTCGAAAGTGACATCTGTGGGCCTTAATAGCCCTGGTTGAGGGCTTTCGAAATCATTTATCAGATATCATAAACACCCAAATTTACAGATTTTATTCAACCAACAACTTTTTGGAAAATTTTTGAATTTTTTGACTTTAATACAGACTGCTATCTAAACTGTTTTCCGAACGTGACAGCTGGTGGCCTTAATAGCCCTGGTTGAAAGCTTTCGAAATCATTTATCAGATTTGATAACACACAAATTTACAGATTTTATTCAACCAACAACTTTTTGGAAAATTTTTGAATTTTTTGACTTTAATACATAATGCTCCCTAAACTGTTAATTTTCCGAAAGTGACAGCTGGTGGTCTTAATAGCCCTGGTTGAGGGCTTTCGAAATCATTTATCAAATATGATAAGCACACAAATTTACAGATTTTATTAAGCCAACAACTTTTTGGAAAATTTTTGAATTTTTTGACTTTAATACATAATGCTCCCTAAACTGTTAATTATTTTCCGTAAGTGACAGCTGGTGGTCTAAATAGCCCTGGTTGAGGGCTTTCGAAATCATTTATCAGATATGATAAACACACTAATTTACAGATTTTATTCAACCAACAACTTTTTGAAAAATTTTTGAGTTTTTTGACTTTAATACATAATGCTCCCTAAACTGTTAATTTTCCGTAAGTGACTGCTGGTGGTCTTAATAGCCCTGGTTGAGGGCTTTCGAAATCATTTATCAGATTTCATAAACACCCAAATTTACAGATTTTATTCAACCAACAACTTTTTGGAAAATTTTTGAATTTTTTTACTTTAATACAGAATGCTCCCTAAACTGTTAATTTTCCGAAAGTGACAGCTGGTGGCCTTAATAGCCCTGGTTGAGGGCTTTTGAGATCATTTATCAGATTTTATAAGCACAGAAATTTACAGATTTTATTCAACTAACAACTTTTTGGAAAATTTTTATACTCCATTATTGCTCCATATTGTATATATGGAGTAACTCTCTTAATAATCATCATATATATTATTTCTAAAGCACTTTTTTATGCCGGTTGCAAATATCTCCCATACCACCGCATCAAATTTAATGAATGATATCTCATTTTAAAGCTTATTTCTAACACTAATGACGAAAAATAATTAGAAATTGAAAAATTAATATTTTCATTGATAAAAATTATATTTTAAAATGTATTGAAGTTACTAAAATTTCTATTAATTATTTTCATTTTATGTTACAAAAATGACAACTAACGGTGCGAAATATTCGCACGGGTCATCTAGTATATATTATTTCTAAAGCACTTTTTTTTGTCGGTTGCAAATATCTCCCATACCACCGCATCAAATTTAATCAATGATATCTCATTTTAAAGCTTATTTCTAACACTAATGACGAAAAATAATAAAAAATATATTTTTGTTTGTATTAAGGATTCGTACGGGCAAAAAGTTAACGACGATCATGTCATTTCCTCTAACATTGTATACAAAGAAGTATTATAAAAGCATTTAAACATACATATGTATGTAAATATGTATGATATATATTATGATTTTTTATATTTTATATATATATTTTAATACTTTTAATAAAATGTATTGAAGTTACTAAAATTTCTATTAATTATTTTCATTTTATGTTACAAAAATGACAACTAACGGTGCGAAATATTCGCACGGGTCATCTAGTAAAAAATATTTCGAATGTTGTAAAATAAACCGCTTTTATACCCTCCACCACAATTAGTTGTCAAGAGGGTATATTAAGTTTGTCATTCCGTGTGAATTCATCGCAGACCCCATAAAGTATATATATTATGGGTCCTTGAGTAATTCTAAGTCGATTTAGCCATGCCCGTCTGTATGTCCGTCTGTTGAAACACGCTCACTTTCGAAAACTCAAAAGAACTAAGCCAACTGGGCGTCAAATTGCTTGTAGTTATCCTAAGCAGTTTGGGATTGAAATTCAGCAAAATCCGTTTAGTAGGATCAGAGCTATGAATCAAAATGTGGAACCACCACCTGAAAAAATTTATAATTTAGTTACAAAAACTAACATAAATGGTGGAATAATGCACAGAATGGCATAAGATTTTGCAAGAATTCCTCTTATTCAACTGGAAATTGCGCTGTAAAATTTCGTGAAGATCGGTCCATAATTTACCCTAGGCCCCATATAAACCCTACTCTCGGAAAATAGTTTAGTACGCTTAAGACCATAATTTATAATGTTATCATAACAAAATTTGGCTCGTTACAGTTTTATAGGACTAGAAATGAGACTGTGAAGTTTCGTGAATATCGGTCCATAATTTACCCTAGGCCCCATATAAACCTTACTTCCGCAAAACAGTTAAGTACGCCTAAAACCGTAAAAAATAACGCTATCATAACAAAATTTGGTACATCAAAGTTTTATAGGACAAGAAGTAAAACTATGTAATTTCGTGAAGATCGGTCCATAATTTACCCTAGGCCCCATATAAACCCTACTTCCGGAAAACAGTTTAGTACGCCTAAATCCGTAAAAAATAATGCTATCATAACAAAATTTGGAACACAAAAGTTTAATAGGACTAGAAATAAGACCGTGAAATTTCGTGAAGATCAGTTTATAATTTACCCTAGGTACCATATAAACCTTACTCCCGGAAAACAGCTTAGTACGCCTAAAAACGTTAAAAATAATGCTATCATAACAAAATTTGGTACATCACAGTTTTATAGAACTAGAAATGACACTGTGAAATTTGGTGAAGGCCTCATTTAAAGCCCACTCTGGTAAAATAATTAAATACGCGGTAAACTTTCTTCCAGTTTAGCTTCATATGGCCAGAAAAAATGTTATGCAATTTTGTGATATACGGTTCATAATTTACCTCATTTTCCATTTTAGCAGCCTTTGGAAATTCACTGCAAACGCTTAAACTAATTGCACCGCTGTATTAAAATTAAGTTTTTTTAATACCAGAAATCGTTCTGCAGAATTTGGGATGATTGGTTCATAGTGGAATTATGTAATATACGGTCCATAATTTACCTTAGATCCCATTTTAGCAGCCTTCTGAAATTCACTGAAAACGCTAAAACTAATTGCTCCGCTCTATTGAAATTAATGTTTTTTCTGCAGAGTTTTGGGATGATTGGCTCATAGCTTACCATGGCTCCAATATAAGTTGTCCTCCTGAAAATCATTTAAGTTCGGCTTAAACTGTTACGAATCGTGATATTTTATTTAAGCTAGTTAAAATTGGTTAAAAAAAAGCATTTAACTTTCTGATTGTCGGTCAATAACTTTATATAGGCCTGTTTTTATAAAGATTATAATAAAAAAAAAAAAAAATAGACGTCATACAGATATCACTCCTAAAATATTCGAACTGTCGGTGGAGGGTATCAGAGATTCGGCATAGCCGAATATATCACTCTAACTTGTTTTTATTTAAATTCCATATTTCTGTTTAATTGACTAAACTAAATCCAGAATATCTAGTCGTAGCTTGAAATTATAATTTTCACTCAGTAAAATAAATTGTTAAGTTAACTCTGAATTTGAATTGGATTTCCGTAATATCGGTTAATAACACTATGCTAGTTTAAAAAACAGACAAGCCGGGCACATGGCGTTTTAACATAATTAGTAGTCGTTATTGAAACATAATTTTTTTATCAAAATTTCGAAATTTTTGTTTTTTAAAAATTCATAAAAAATTAAAAATGCAGCTAGGCTTCTAATTTTTTGCAGACTTATAAAAAACGAAGCTACAAACAAAACAAGTCATAAATGATTAAAATCTTTTGATTTTATTCACAAAAGTCGACAAATTTTAATTAATTTAAAAATTTCATAAAACGCAATATTTGTATGGGAGCCCCCTAAGGGATGGTGATAAAGGGAAAGTATAATTTGAGAAAATGTTAAGAACAAAAAACTAATGGAGGCCAGTCATACATTTTATACCACTAGGAGTGACTCCTAGGCAGTTTTGGAACCTTTTCTTCAATATATATGAAGAATATAATTTATTTGGAGTCTAAAATTATATAATTATATATATTTGTTACAAATAACGTATAATTAATATTTAATTATAATTAATAAGTTATTGTGCTTTGTTGTGATACAGACGTGTATTTTAGCCCCGCATACGATTTGAACTATTAATTAATCACATTTGATTTTGTAATCTAAGCAGCGAATGGACGCTTAAAAAAAAAAACAAAATAATATATTTTGTTATTTAAATTACTTAACATAATAGTGAACAATTTAAAACGATCAAATTAAATAAAATAAATCAGTAAAAATATATATGTACGTATGAATGTTCATACATGTGTATACATATTCTGAACAAAACATTTAAATTCTGGTTTTTCTTTTGTTGTTGTAAAATACAATAAATAATAAAAATATTAAAGCAAAGCAAAACGGTGAAAAACAAAAACAACTCTTTGCATGAGTACAAACAGTGAAACAACACTAAGACAAAATGAAAGAAACGTTTACGTTTTAGTTAATGCAAATGAAAATAATGCAGAGATAAATAAAACAAAACAAAACAATATTAACTACCTAACGGCTAAGCCAATTACTCGAACACGTTCCCTCTCACCCTCGGTATTTACACAAACGGTGGATAGTGACTCATTAAAAAAACTTCAACAAGATTTGGTGACAAGTGTTGCCAGGCCAGCAAGTATTGCCGTGACGTCAAAAACAAATTTAGTGGGCAATGATACCATGAACTTAAACACAAATGCAATGGAAAACCCCCCTGTAAAAAGTTGTCAAAAGCCTACAGTACAAGTTGGTATGGACAGGTACATAACAGTGCTTAAACGGGGACGCAGCCCTACCTCTGCAGCAGTTGCTTCGGCCTCAAAAGTACCATCTTTTGATAAAATAAATACACAAAATCGTTTCGCGATTCTGGAGGATGAATCCTCTGAAGCACCAAACGTCATTAAATCGTCTAAGCCACCCCCGATATACCTTAGAGAGCAAAACTCTAATGAGTTAATAAAAAGTTTAATTTCGGTGATAGGTGAAAATTCCTTTTATGTAGCTGCAATAAAGCGCGGTATCATTAACGAGACTAAAATACAGGTGAATCACGAGGATGATTTTCGAAAGGTAATTACAAGATTTGAGACTCTGAATAAAAACTTTTATACGTATCAACTGAAGAGCAGTAAAGGTCTTCAGGTAGTAATCAAGGGCATAGACTCATGCGTAGACCCAGGGGAAATTAAAGCTTTTTTGGAAGAGAAGGGCTTTAAAATCAAAAACGTAACAAATATCAAAAATAGGGAAAAAAATCCCCAACCACTATTTCGAGTGGAGCTTGAACCCGGCGACGTTAAGCTCAAAAAAAATTAAACGCATCCAATTTATAATTTGAAATATATTCTGTACAGAAGGGTAACTATTGAGGAGCCTCACAAAAGAAATGGTCCTGATCAATGTCTAAACTGCCAGGAATTTGGCCATACTAAGGCATACTGCTACTTACCCCCTGTTTGCGTAGTATGTGGTGAATTACATGGAACAGTTCTTTGCGACAAGTCTAAAACCGACCCCAACGTAAAAAAATGTAGCAACTGTGGCGGTAATCACACTGCCAATTATAGAGGATGCCCTGTATATACTATCGTCAAGCAGTCGGTCGGACCGAAAACTAATCCCCCTCAAATGCAGGTAACAAATCAGGTTAACACAAATGCAATTCAAGCCCCCCAGCCTAGTAATAACAGAACCTCTTACGCTAACGTCCTAAAATCAAACCATGAGCCAATGCAAGGTGCCTCGCCAAGTAATGATGAAACTCAATTTTCTAATTTAAGTCGTTTAGAAAAAAACCATGGAAACATTAGTGCAAACAGTAAATAATTTTACGAACACAATGGGTAATATGATGCAGGAAATGCTTAGAATGCAATCGATGTTATTGCAAGCTGTACTTAACAAACCATGAACTGTTTAAAAATTTGTTTTTGGAACGCAAACGGCATCCGCCAACATAAAAATGAATTAGAATACTTTCTTAAAAATAAACAAATTGATGTCATGATGATTTCTGAAACTCATTTGACCTCAAGAAGTACGTTTAAAATAAATGGTTATATACTATATGATACCAAGGACCCTCGAGATAGAGCTTGTGGAGGTTCTGCCATTTTAATAAAGGCCCGAGTCAAACACTACCTAATGTGTGATCATCGTGAAGATTATCTCCAGGCAACGAACATTTGCGTTGAGGAATTAAATAGAAACCTAATAATTTCATCGTTATACTCCCCGCCTAGATTTTCAATATCGGAGGACCAATATTGTAAATATTTTAAATCATTAGGACCGTGTTTCCTAGCCGCTGGCGATTATAACGCTAAACATACCCTCTGGGGGTCGCGACTTATAACACCAAAGGGTCGTGTTTTATTTAACATAATTTCTAAAATGGATTTAAATGTGGTAGCGAGCGGACAACCAACATATTGGCCCACTGATCTTCAAAAAATTCCAGATGTCATAGATTTCGGCGTGGTTAAAAACATTCCCATAGAAACGATTCAAGTTGAAGCCTCCCTAGATTTATCTTCCGACCACACACCTGCAATTGTTACTATAATGAACCCCAATAGAATTGTACCTCCGACGACAGCTACGCAAATTAATTGGTTGAAATATAAAAAATATCTCAATTGCACAGATCCCCTCAACTTAAGAACTTACTTAAAGAGTGTACAAAAAGACTAAGAAAGTTACTGCAGACTAAGAAAACGGCTTCTCTGGAAAAATATCTTAAGGAACTTGATGCAACCCCACAATCAGACTACTCATTATGGCGTGCAGCTAGAAATCTCAAAAGGCCAGTTGTCTCTAAACCGCCATTAAGAAACTTGAATGGAAGTTGGGCAAGAAATGATGTTGAAAAAGGAAATCTGTTTGTCAATCATTTAAAAAACGTATTTACCCCAAATATATCTCACGATATTGCGGTCGAGTTACCACCTGTTGCTGCTAGAGCAGCTGTTCCGCTAAGATTTGAGATAAGAGAAATCGAAAAGGCTATTTGTGATTTAAACCCCAAAAAGGCTCCTGGTTTTGACAAGATCAGCAACAAAATGCTTTTGGAGCTACCCAGCATAGCAAAGAAAATTATTCTTTTAATTTTTAATGCTATTTTACGCCTTAAATACTATCCTCAAAAGTGGAAGGTCTCCTTAGTCACCATGATACCTAAACCTGGAAAGGATCACACAAAAGTTGAGTCATATAGGCCTATAAGCTTACTTTCTAATATATCAAAGCTGTTTGAGAAGCTTTTAGCGTCAAAATTAACCCCAATTTTAAATGATAATATATGTATTCCTAACCACCAATTCGGCTTTAGAAGAGAACACAGCACAATTGAGCAAACCCATCGTATAGTAAACGCAATAAGAAAAGCCTTTGAAGAAAAAAAATATTGTTCCGCTCTCTTCATCGATGTTTCTCAAGCTTTCGATAAAGTCTGGCATGAAGGCTTATTACATAAATTGAAGCTTAACTTACCAGTAAACATACACAAGCTGTTAGAAAGCTACTTAGTCGGTCGAAAGTTTATTATTAAAGAAGGTGATTATTTAAGCTCTCCTCAGCAAATTGACGCTGGAGTCCCTCAGGGAAGCATCCTGGGCCCACTTTTATACTTAATATATACCTCGGACATGCCAACAAACAACTACACACAAACTTCAACATTTGCTGATGATACAGCTTTTTTGAGCGTGCACGAAAACCGTCAAGAAGCATCTCGATACCTACAGGATCATATATTTCAACTCGAACTATGGTTAAAGCAATGGAGGATAGAGGTCAATGAGCAAAAATGCGTACATATAACATTCACCTTGCGTCGGGAATCATGCCCCCCTATTAAAATCAATAATCAAATAATACCTCAAAATTCGCATGTAAAATACCTCGGTATTCATCTAGATCGCCGTTTAACGTGGAAAAGCCATATAGAGGCAAAATTAACTCAAATGAAACTAAAAGCCATCCAAATTCATTGGCTTATTGGAAGAAACTCTGTCCTTAGTCTCGACTGCAAACTTCTTCTTTACAACTCCATCTTAAAGCCAATCTGGTGCTATGGTATTCAGTTATGGGGCACTGCCTCGGCCTCTAATATCGAAAAAATTCAAAGGCGCCAAAATAAATTACTTCGAATAATCACAGCTGCCCCTTGGTATGTTAAAAACTCAAATATTCACAAGGATCTCAATGTTCCATTAGTTAAAACTATGATTACGAAATATGCAGTAAAATACTTAAAAAGGCTCGAATTGCACCCGAACCCACTAGCACGAAATATTTTAAATGATAGCGGCCACACTCTCTTAAGAAGAAGAGACACTGCGGCACTTGTCCAATTAGATGAGCGATAAACACCTATAAAAGTGAACAGAACCCGCGATGAACAAAATTTTTGTCTGGCACTGGCAGGACAAAAAATAATATTAGGTTAAGATTTGATTAATTATTGTTAGTTCATATTTAATATATGAAGATTCAATAAATAAATAATGAAAAAAAAAAAAAAAAATAATAATTAATAAGTATACGTATTTGCCATTGCAAACAATTTAGAAATTAAATTTTATATTTAAACTCACCTATAAAACTATGTAAAAAATTATTTTAAAATCAAACATTTTAATGACTAACGAAAATGATATACGAAATTATATAAGTACAGAAATACTACAAAAATTAACTATGTTAAATGAAAAATAATATATCTGACGTTATCTTCAACTTTCCCCAAGTTATTAAAGTTATGTAATTGAAAAACTTTTCGAATGAAATAATTTAATATAAACTGACAACGTCAAATATGTTTGCATATTTCCATCTAACAAAATTTTGTGTGAATTTATTTCATCTATTATGAAAAAATTAAAAGTTGTAGACAGACTTTAATCACTTATAGCTTATTTTATTTGGAACTTTGTTTTTTATATGCGTAGAACCCTAGCCTTAAATTTGGCCCCTGCAGCGCCTAGGATGCCCCTAGATGGATCAAATGTATGACCAACCCCACTTTATTTTTCATCTCAATCATTTATTTCTAACATACCCACCCGCTATCTCCATTCCTTAAGGGGGCTTCTATACAAAATGTTCAATGCAGACTAGAAATACATTGAAGAAAAAGTCCCATCAATGCCCGGGAGTTGCCCCTAGGATGATAAAATGTATGACTGGCCTCCATTAGTTTTTTGTTCTTAACATTTTCTCAAATTATTCTTTCCCTTTATCACCATCCCTTAGGGGGCTCCCATACAAATATTGCGTTTTATGAAATTTTTAAATTAATTAAAATTTGTCGACTTTTGTGAATAAAATCAAAAGTTGCAAACAGATTTTAATCATTTATGACTTGTTTTGTTTGTAGCTTCGTTTTTTATAATTCTGCAAAAAATTAGAAGCCTAGCTGCATTTTTAAATTTTTTATGAATTTTTAAAAAACAAAAATTTCGAAATTTTGATAAAAAAAATTAATTTTTTTTTAAAAAAAATAATTATGTTTCAATAACGACTACTCATATTAGAAAAAGAGTTTTAGCGTTCTTAATGTAAATTTTATTGCGGAATTTCGATTTTTTTAGTAATTTCAATAAACTAAACCGTTTTTGAGTTACGCGAACATATGTTGTGCAACCTCCTCCATTTTCGAAATAACGGTATATCTCGAAAACCAGAGCCAATCTGAAAAAACCGCGGGCACCACTGGATTCAGCGTCCTCGAATTATGTTAAAACGCCATGTGCCCGGCTTGTCACGAAAAAAAAGTGTCAATTTCATGCACAGTGTAATCAATTTAAGATATACAGAAATGACAGAGTAAATTCGAGAGGTGGTGGGGTTGCAATCATAGTAAAAAAGGATGTTCCCCATCAGTTACTCCCAATTGTAAACACTGACCTGGTCGAAAATGTCGGTATAAAAATTTTTACTACTTCACATAGTATACATATGTATTCATGCTATTTTCCTGGTGGATTAATGGGTAATAACGGAGTTAGAAAAAGAAAATTTGCTTCCGATATTTTTAAACTAAGTCGAGACAACAGGTACTTATTAGGCGGTGATTTTAACTGCAGACATCAGCTATGGGGTGTTTAAGAGCCAATGGATGGGGAAACATCTTGTACGAAAAGCTAGACTCATATGACATTGGTATAGTGTATCCAGATGACTTTACATACTTACCTGCTAGTGCAAACAGGC